>OZ025299.1:257738446-263267446 GCA_964019185.1 Maratus speculifer | reverse complement strand
AATTCTGTTTCAAAATTTAAGCTTTAAATGAAAAATTTTTACCGTTCTCTATTCAACAAAATTTTCTATATAACGATTTTTTTTTCTGTACGATGGATTTCGTTATATAGAGACTCGACTGTATTACATTTCTTATTCCTTTATCTCTTTCCACTAAATTTTGAGGTATTGGTTGAAGAAAAGTCACGGTCGCTGTAATTATCATTTAAAACTTCGTATTCTTTTTTGACGGTCATTCTTCTGAAAAAAAAGTAACATACTTGACCCAATTGAGAAAATTTAGTGTCACGAGAGTTCACTTTCCGATGAGTGGGTGCGTCATTCTTTGAAGAAATACTTTTTAGATGTTTTCTTTTTTCGCTTTTTTCTTTATTATTATTACAGCTTCTTCTAATAAAAGGAATTCAGCTGCGAACACCCACGTTAGCAAATATGGATTTTACTAAGAAGAACACTTGATTTCTTTTTTTTCATTTCTCAATACCGTTTCTTATCTGTAACAATGAAGTTTTCACTTCCTGAAAATAATACTTAACTGTAACATTCTTGAAAGTTTGAGAGATTTTTCTGTTAATTTTCAAGGTCGGGATTTTTTTTTTTTTTTTTTTTTTTTTTTTTTTTTTTTGCTTAAAATATAGATGTTAGTAAAATCTATCGATTCTGCAGTGAGTAAATATTGACGATGGAGTAACTAAAATAAAAATAAAATCGATGAAAATGTTTCATTCATTAATATTATAAAATCTTATAAATAAATAAATAAATAAATAATTTTCTTTTAAGCAATATTTGCTGCTCTGCATTTGATTAAAAATGATAAAAATATATGTTTTCCAATTTGGACCGAAACCGAGTTTCGGTAATCTTCTTATTTTCAGCCGAAAATGAAATGTCCAAAAAAATTTACAGTAAATATTACATACATAAATACATGATTACTAATTAATTATACGTGTATACAAACACGCCTTAAATAAACAAACTAACATCACTGTAAAAAATAACGGACGATTTAACGGAAGTATTACTGGTAATCTGCACGCCAGTACTATTTACTGTTTTTTAACGGAAAAAATTCCGTAAATTTCCGAAAAAAACTCGAAAAAACGGAATATTTTACCGTTAAAAAACAGTAAATAGTTCTGGCGTCCAGATTACCAGTAATATTTCCGTTAAATCGTCCGTTATTTTTTACAGTATGTATATGTATGTATAAATTTCAAACCAAATCAAAACATAAATAATAATACAACTTTTATATTTTATTACGTTTTTAAAACTTTTCTTTTACACTAATGTATGCAGCTTTTAAAGAGCACGTGAAAAGCTACTTAAATTTAGTCAAATATACGTTGAATGCTTTATAGTTTGAACTCACGAGTTGAGTTAGTCATAACTGGTAATTATAAACAGTAAAGATCATAGCGATAAATAAGGAGTATCTCATTTAAATCGATACAGCTCAAATCAATACGTAATGTTGAAAATTTTCAAAGGAGGAAACAAGATTTTTGAAATACCGGTAGTTTTGGTCTGAACGAATTCTTGACAGCATTTTTTACCGAAAACAAGTTTTTGTCGAAACTCAAAATTGAAACCGAAAACAAAACCGAATTTTCGGTCGATCTGTACTTAAAATGTATTTAGACTCAACTGGTACAAGTTCGCATGCCTGAAGGGGTTCATAGAATTTAAATACCAGATTTTTCGTATTGTAATGGTCGCCTTATTTAAATACAGATTTTCTTAATTAAATATGGCAAATATTTGTTTACAAAAAACCTGGTACTTATATTTACTGTGGTGTGTGAACTCTATAGTATATTTTGTCGAAGTTATGCATAAATTCGATAATTAGAAATTATGTGAAAAAGATTTTTAGATACATATATTTCTCTCTTAATGAGTTCAAAGTAGCAATCTTTAAATTTGGTTTTCTCAATTTGTTTTTTTTATAAAATATCAGTATATTTAACCACTTAATCGTCGCGCCCGAGACATTCACGGGCTGCAAGCTTTACATCTTTTATTCAGAATTGTTTGATTCCCACCAGATTTATAAAATAGTGTAATTGGTTTTATTATGGTATCATTGTACTTGTCATTAAATAAGATGAATATTTTTTTTCAAAAAAGTGGTGACAAAAATAAATTTGAATTTTTAAATCGTAATTTAATGCGACCATTAAGTGGTTAAAATGATAAAACTTCAACATATAGTTCCAGAGCACAGCCGAACAGCACTTGAAACACTAAAGCCTAAATTATCTTTTCATTTCCAAAATATTTTTTTTCTTACTATAGTGCTTAGATATGTGAGAAAGAAGCGTGTCGCACACGCAGGACCAAACTAATATTTAGTTCTCGCATGTGCGATATCCATGTTTTTTGTCTGAATAATTTACGAACGGTGATGCAGAATGCCTGAATTAATTGCAAATGCATCTACCGTTTTTATTCAGGTTGATGTTATTCTTACATGCTACTTGTTCGTATCTATACAACATTTTTTCTATGAACATTTAGCTGCACGTGCTGCTTAATTTGCATCGAAGCTCACAGTAGCGCAACATCAGCAATTCTTTATTTTTAGTGAATATTTAAATGTTAGTCGGAACTTACTGGATATTATTTATACTGCGTGCCAAAGCCTATTGGAACAGCGCTCAGTGTTTTATTTTGCCACTTGATATACGTAAATTCTGCCAAAATACTATATTAAAAATGTTATTTTGGCCAATGATGTGCGCTGAAAAATGCGATATGCGAAAATCACACCATCAAATCGACAAAGCTCAGAGAATCAAATGCACAGAGAAATCTCGAATAAAAACAGTAATTGGGACATCTTAGTATCTTTTTATGACTTATGGAAGTAGGTCTCCAATTTGGACAAGAAGCGTTTTGCAAAAATAAAAATAAATTTATTGCACACAGGCAAACAATCAACAATAATTTACAAGGCCTACACACGTGAGACAGACCATATGCAAATTAAGAAAGCAATAGTACGTTTATGGCAAACAAGGAGGTGTGGAAGTTTGTTCAGCCAAATGGAGCCAATTTATCTGATCAAACATAATTTTAAGACCTCCATTAACGATCAAGAAGAAGGATCGGGGCGAAAAGAATTGGACTCCTAATGTTTGACCAGAAGGGAACAAGACTATATTATAATTATTAATAAAGAATATATAGATGATTTTTTGTTCCCTCTGAGAGATCAGTATGTACGTACGAGTTATCCCAATAAGAATTATTATATTGATTCTTTATTTTTGTGAAATATTTCTTGTGCCCAGGAGTATGCGATCTACTTGAAATTCCGTGGCTGAAGTTCGTGGCATAGCTGAAATTAAGGTGTATAAGTCATCGTATCTTCCTTAATGCCTTTTTGTAATATACATTAAATTTATATATTATTTAGGGAGGTACTTTTGCCTAGCCATGGATCGGCTGAGATATGTGTACATATATATTATTGTCTGAAAAACAAATATTGGTTTAAAAATGTGTCTAAATAAATTTATGTAAAAGGTTGGAGATATGATACATCAAAAATATAAAAAATATTTTGATATTTGTATTCAAATTAACAAAATCCTACTTAAAATTAATAGAAAAAGAGTGTATTGATACTCATGAGTTATTGAAAGTCTAAAAACTCAATTATCATTTATGTGATTTATTTTATGTAAATATTTTTTTGATAGTGTCTTTCTTTGTGTTTCATTTTATGTATTGTAAATAAACTATGTTTGGTATTATTCCAAAATATTAGTGCGATTCGTGACATTATGTGTAATTTAATTTTAAATACATCAGAAAAGTCATTTGTTAGTTAATCGCTTCATAAGGAATCTTTAAACCGAAACAACACAGCGCAATTTTTGGACTTAGTTAATTTTTAGTTAAAATCATTACTTTTTTTTTTTAATTTAATTTAATCTAGGAGAGTAAATAAATGTTAGTCAGGAGATGTACTCTCTATCACAAGATTCCCAAAGTCTTAAGATCATGAAAATATAGTAAACTTTTATTTTATGATTAACTGTTATAGTACTCAAAGGTTTTTGGGAGTGGAGAACAATGAAAGTAAAGTAATAAGAGTATGACTTTTTCATGTAATTATCTCGAGTGCAAGAATCTTCATATTACTGAAGAAAAAATGCTTTATATTGCCATAATAATGTATGAAATATTAATATGCAGATGATGGGGCCAAGGAAGATACACTACGGTTGTTATTACTCCAAAATGTTAGAACTTCGGTACTTTTTTGATAGAAATTAAGCCTTGCTTGTAGGGGGTTACTACCGACTATTATGTTATAAATGAAATTTATCAGAATTCTAGAGATTGACATATAATGCATTTTTACTTTCTTTTATATTTATAAGAAAAAGTATTGGATTCGTGAAAATTTTCGAATTCTGGTTTTTGAAGGATTTATACATTTTAGGGGTCAGCGATTCCAAAAAACATGTTTTTAGAAAATGTCTGTATGTGACAAAAATTTTGTGGACGCTCTATCTCAAGAACTAATGCGCGGAATTTAATAAAAATTATATTCAGGTAGACCGTGATATAAATTGATGCTGATTAGTTTTTGATGTAAATCTATCAATAGGTGGCGATGCCATACTGCCTTTTTTACGATTTGCACAGCAGCTGTATCTCAAGAACTACTGCACGGATTTGCACCAAACTTCAGATTCTGTTAATCATTGACATGAATGGACGCTGTTTACATCTTGGTACAAATTTCTCATCAGGTGATGCTGCTATGCTGCCTTTCTCATGATTTCCGCAATAGCTCTACCTCAAGAACTAACGAACATATGTATTTTCACCAAACTTCAGATTCTGTTAGCCCTTCACATAAAAAGATGCTGTTTACAATTTGGTGCAAATTGCTCAACAGATGACGCTTCTATGCTGCCTTTTCACGATTTCCGTAATAGCTCTATCTCAAGAACTGATGCACGGATTTTCACCAAACATCATTTACTTAGTCCTTGACACGAATGGATGCTGTTTGCATTTTGATGTAAGTAGTTCAACAGGTGGCGCTGATATGCTGTCTTTTTCACGATTTTTGCAGTAGCTTAATAATCCTTCATATGAAGCGATTCTATTTACGTGCTTCTATCAATCGCTCAAAAGATGGCACTTCAATGCAGAATTTTTCCCCAATTCCCGCAATAGCTCTATCTCAAGAACTAATGGACAAATTTTTATCATATTTCAGATTCAGGTTTACCTTGATAAATATTATTGCCGATTATGTTTTTCTGTAAATTACATAACAGGTGACGCTTTTATTCTGCCTTTTTCCCGATATTCGTAATAGTCCTATTTCAAGAACTGATGCACGGAATTTCACACCATTAGAATCTTCACGATGGACATAGATTGCCATAAATTATTAACATGAATGAGATCGAAGAAAGTTTTGGGATTGCCACATCTGACTAGTTTATTTTTAGCGTAAAAATATAATGAAAAGTATTACAAGTTTTAGTCATGAAAAAGGGAATTTTTATTGTTCTACTTGTTAGAGAACGATTTTTTTCTAAATACATTTTTTAGGATCCAGGGGCTATATAAACATTTTAGTTTTGTAATTTTTTATAAAATAACTATCTAGAAATGTTTTCTGCATAGAAGAAGAAGTATAACATTTGATTTTTGTTTTTTTTTAAAATTAGAATTACATTGAAGCTATAGGTCTGTGAAGTGATTATTGGACATTGATAAGAGGAAACACTCTATGCGTAATACTTTTGTTTGCAAGTAGAACACATTGGTTTGATCATAGTAGATAACATATTAAATGCAATAAAATTTAAATAAAACAGAAACTACATTTACAGATAAGTGGTTCTTCATTTAAGTGCAAACAATAAATCAGAATCAGATGCCCCATCGAGTTAGTTGCTCCAGTCACCGTATTTCAGAAAATGGACGGGTGACAGAATCAGCGACGTTACTTCTACTTCTACTCTCAATTGTTTTAAAAGTAATAGACGAAGTTATAATGATTTATTTTTGCAAATAAAAGTTTTATCACCAAAAAAAGTAGTTTGGCTTTTATTGTATGTTCTCATAAGATAGAGACAGCAGTAGATGAAATATAATGTATTTATTAAAGTTTTTCATGAAATATTTAGCGAATGTTCTTGAAAGAGGTATCGAAAAATGTGTTAGTTCATAAATTTCAGCCACATTTCTTCCTATTTCCCGAGCTACAAACTACAGCATATGTTTCGATCAAGTGGGATGTCTAACCCTGAGTTCCAGGATAGCTGGTCAAAACTATTAATTAATTTTTGATAAAAATCCCATTTTATCTGGTGTTTATATTAAAGTAATATCTTTTATGAAAAACTACATAAAATATGGAGTTCATATATTAAATGAGTTCTACAAAAATCGCTACTATAAAAACGAGAAGCTAGGGGGCCTTAATGAGGCAACTACCCCCGGATTACTCTGTTTTGTATTTAAAAAGCATATTTCAAATGGAATTTGAATACAAATCTTGGCGGCTTTTATCTGCATACAACTCACAATTTGGTCATGAGATTTTCTGTATATTTCTCTTAAATTAGTTCACTTTTGCTAATCCGATCCTTAAAGTTATATGCAAAACTGTCAGAGTTAGAAGGTTATTATAGATTTAAAATGCTTATTAAAATAAATGCTATAAGATCAATATAAAATAAATGACTTCGAAATATTTATATCTATAGGAGAAGAAAGGTTTTAAAATTTTCATTAATTCTATTTCAAAAAATTTTAATTTTAATTTTGTAGCAACACAAGAAACAGTACCCGAGTTTTTTAAGAAATTGACCTATCCTTGATGCGTATGGGGTTATAAATGACATACGAATGCATTGTATATCTATCTTTCTGTCCTATTATATAAAATTTTTTTGAAACGATAAAAACAAATTTACTTCGAAAAAGGGAAATTTTGTTGTTATCGTAGATTCCCTAATCTTAGACTTCGATTTTAAGTTCCCAAAATTAAATTTTTCCTCAATTAACGATAAAATAATATTATACATTATATTTGCCTGCAATTCAAAGTTCAAAGAAGTGACTGGATTGGAACCAGAGGGTTGCAAATGACATTTTTTAATAGGCTGGGATAAAATCAGTTGTGAAAACTACATTATTCATAAAAAAGGAAGATTATGACAGCTTTCTTACTCGCTTAGTTCCAAGTTTACGATTAAATTTCTCGAGCGCTTTCATAAAATGTTGCTTTTGTTTTTCAGTTTTCTCAGTTTAATTTACAATTTTAAATTTAACTACAGACACTAGTAAAATGTTCCTTCGTTTGAAACCGTTGTACTATTTCTAAAAACTTCTAAATAGATGAAGTTTGATATTAAAAATTATTATAAAAAGTATAAAAATTCTTTATATAAATTTAGAAAAGAAATACAGCTCATATTCAAAATATTAGAATAATTACCTTTTTTTTAGAAATTGAAAATATCGTTTGGTAATTTAATGTCTTTTAATGAAAATATGCAAACGATATTTTTATTAAGAACTTATTGTTGATTAAACTTACTTGTTATCTTAAATTTAATATAATTTTTGAAAAGATTAATTGCAAAAAAAAATTATTTTGAAAAGTCAAAATATTAGAATATTTATTCAAGTGGTTCAAAATATTAGAATATTTCACATTAATTCTCCTTTAATTATTACCAATTCTTAACTGGTGGCATCATTGATTAAATTCAGACTATTTTATTTAAAATCAGTATTCTTTTTTGCAGTTTGTTTCTTTTTCGTCTTAAAATGGGCCGTGTGAGTGATATTCCTGAATCTACTAAACTTCGTATGGTTGATTTGTATCGGCACGGAAAAATCAATGTTTTATAGCGAATTATTTACATTGTTCGCAATCGAGCGTTTGTAAAATACTAACACAATATTCAAAAATTGGAAAATTTCAAAATAATCGCCGAAATGGTGGCCGAAAACCAAAAACATCTGCTAGAGATGACAGGAAACTGAAGCGTATAGTTAAGAAAAACCGTTTTAAAAGTGTGCGATTCTTGGAAGGCGAAAATGGAAAGAAGAAGGAGTTGAAGTTTCTACATCGACAACATTAAGACGTCTCCATAAATTTAAATTTGAATCTCGTGTACCGAAAACAAAACCTCTCATGACTGCAAGACAAAAGCGTATAAGATTGAATTGGTGTAAATCAAGACGTTTATGAAGCAATGAAGATTGGAAAAATATATTATTTAGTGAAGAAAGCATGTTTTGTGTTTCATATGGTAATCAAGGTATTCGAGTTTGGAGAATGAAGCAAGAAGCATTTGATAAAGAATGCCTTAAACGTTCAGTAAAATTTGCTGCTAGTGTCATGGTTTGGGGTTGTATGAGTGCAGAAGGACTGGAAAGTTATGCATTGTCTACGAAAAGGTTAACTCTCTGATATATCAAGAAATTTTAGAATATTACATGATTCCATCATCAGAAGATTTATTTGAAGATGATTTCATCTTTCAACAAGATTTAGCGTCCCCGCATACCTCGGTGTCAACTAAGAATTGGTTCCGCCAACGCAACATTAAGGTACTTCCTTGGCCACCAAATTCACCAGATCTTAATCCCATCGAAAACTTATGGTGTATAATGAAGAAAAAACTTCAAGAAAATCCTCCTTCAAGTAAAACTGAGTTAGTGGCACGTATAAAGTCTATTTGGGCTAATATTGATAGAAATGTTTGTAAACACCTTGTATATAGTATGCAAGGTCGATTGTACGCTGTTATGAAAGCTAAAGGGGATGCTACAAAATATTAACTACCATTTACTTCATATTCATAAGGTAATATTGTTGCGTAAAATAAAATATTCTAATATTTTGAACCAATCTAAATTTTATTCTAATATTCTGGTGTGTTTAAGGAAGCTGTATACCTAATTTATTGTGCTGTATTTTATATTTTATAAATGTTAAAATCTTATCTAAACATTCCAGATTTAATTTATAAGAAATTTAATTGCATTTACTTAGTATAAAAAATAAATAAATGAAAAAAAAATTTTTCTTATTACTTTTTCTCAATTATTCTAATATTTTGAATATGAGCTGTAGTATCATATGACTTTTTCTAGCCTTTTATTCATCTTTCGATCAAATAGTATCAGAGATGCTACGTAACAATTTCTATACTGTGTAACCATTTTTATGAGAGTAATTTAGTGTTAACGAATTTTTAACATAAACCTTTTCTTTTAATATATTATGCTAAGGAATTTAAATGCGAACATACATGCTAAAATAATAAGTGAAAGGAAATGCACTGAGAACTGATGATAGCTACACGGAAGGAAATGGAAATAGATGAGAGTCCTTGAAATTTTTCCTTTTCTTTTCCTCTAAGTTAATTTTCTCAATAAGTTTTGATTTGATGCTTCATAAAAAATAAACTCTCTGTTAAATCTTTGCTTTACTCTAAACATCGATGATTTCGCTTGAATTTCAGATTTACTTATAGAAGATATAAGTATAGAAGATGCGTAAAGCAAACTAAAACAAAAAATACATTTTTAACGTTTTCTTTCTATTTACTTTTTCCTTTTCCATTTCCTTTCCAAATAAATATACATATTCTCACCTCGGTTAAGCTATTGTTTTTGTGCTTTTATATACGTTAAAGTTTCGGAATAAATAAAAAAATATTCAATTTAATTGAAAAAAGAGGCTATACATAGTCTTAGAAAATTTGATGTAATTTTCAAATAAACATTAATTTAAAATTTATTTTACATTAAATTTATCCATTATCCGGACTGTGTATCCGAAATGAGAACAAATTGTACTCCTTAAACTAAGTACAAATTCTACGAGGGCTGTTCGATAAAGAATGATCACAATTTTTATATTTGGCATACTTTATTGCACACTAATTTACTTTACGTTCCATTGTTATTTTTCAAATCTTTTCTCGGTTTAACCTTTTGATAACGGGCTCGAGCGACGACTATTTTTAAATTTATTTGAACCAAAATTTGCAGGAAATTTTCTATGTAATAGATTTCCCTAAAATTTATTCTGGTATATGTCTATGAAATGAAATAGTTTTCAAAAAGTGGTGCTAATAGAATAAAGTAATAGTCTCAGGGAGGACATATGTCCCAATCCCATAATTAAAGGATTAACCCCCCCCCCCCCCCCGAAAAAAGTAGATCTTATTTGCCTTAAATAATGAGACATATTATAAGCCCTCTACATTATACTATATTTCAATTTTCCATTATAGAAAATGCACAGTGATGAAAAAAGAAAAATGACGCATCTCACAAAAAGTCTTCCATAAGATCATACTCGAACAGTTTATAAAACTCTTTATCGCTTTAGTAATACAAGTAAAAAAAAATTCCTTATTTAGCGAAATATATTTCCTGGTGATTAATATATTGTCAAATGATTAACAGTTAGGCTTTGGATTAATAGTTCCAACATTACAATTAGTCACCTAAGTAGTGATGTTGTCGAATATCACTTTTGGAATGGATATGAGGGTCGACGCAGCGCAAAGGAAATAGATACTTGTTTGTGAATGTATTTACAAGATTTCACCTGTTGACTGCGAAAATTTGGAATTAGCTTCTTACTGTGATAATTGTGACGGACAAAAATAAATATATTATTTCATTATTTATCATGTTGTTAAGGCACTAAAAATCAATAGAATGACAAAAATTTCTTGATCTGTGGAATGAATTCGATGTTGTCCATTCAGTTATAGAGAAACAAATTAAAAACAACAACATCAGTCCTTCAAATGGTGGAGCACTCCAATGTAAAACTGATCTGACCCGGCGCTTTCGGCCAGGCATCAGAGACGATTGGATTGTTCACCACGACAATCAGCCCATTTACACTTCGCTCACAGCCGATGAATTTTTGGCTAAGTTTAACGTGGCAGTAACCCCCTACAGCCCCGACCTCACTCGCAGTGACTTTTTCTATTCTTCCGGATAAAAAAAAAAAAGACCTGAAAGAGAAGCTATTCGACACGATTCTAGCGATCCAGGCAACTTCGACAAGGTCCGTTAACAGCCTTGCACACGAAGACTTCCAGGGAATCTATGAAAAATGGGGAAAAAAAGCTAGCAGGTGTATGTTGATGAAAACGGTCATATTTCGAAGACTTTCGTACAAAAATCTTTAATAAATTTTGTACTCACAGACCAGTTTTAAAATTCTTTGAACACATACTGCATAGGGGACCCGTGCAGACTCTGTTCTGCTTCTCTGCCGTCTAGCCGGCTATATGTTCATTAATTCTTGTAAATATACATACTCCGATTTTCATGTACTTGATTCATGTAATCGAGGATTATTACACATGCTGATATTGAAAACGGAGCCTGTATCATTTATATATCGTTTAAAGGGACATACAAAAGAATTCTTTTACAGCATAGTATATAGGAGAAAATAGTTTGCCGTGCATTTTAACAATGCTATTGTTATGTTATTTGAACTCTAATGCAATTACTATGAATCCCTTATACTACAATATGCTTTCTGTTGCGTACAGAGTAAGTAGCATTTATAGTTCGTTTACAAGGACACACAAAATATTTCTATTACATCATGACCTATAGGGAATAAATGTTCCCAAATTATTTAAATGAGGTTACAGTAGTTCAAATATTGTGATACTGGTACGGGTGCACTACAACATATTTTCTATAGCTAAGGAGCGTGTAGCATTTATCGTTCATTAAATTAAAAAAAAATAGAAGTAGGGATTTCTAAGACAGAGATACGCTAAAGAGTTCGGTTATAGACTATTAACTATTAGGGATAATTACTGCAAGTGCATTTTAAGCGCTGATTTGAATTAAAAAACACGAGTTATTTATAACTTGCATTAACGATATACAGGAAAGCACAAAAAATTTGCCCACAAACAGGCTATGGACGGCAATTGCTGAAAATGAATTCTGCCAGCGTAATTATTATATTTTTTGTTACACAAATATCTCATTTGACTGTACGAAAAAATACATTTTTAAACAATATTCGAATAGTGTAGGAAAGTGTTTAATAATCTATATCCGATGCCTGACATTTTCGTTCTTATTTTATTCTGAAATGGATTGTAAACAAATTAAAAAGCTAAAAAACCGCATAGAAAAATTCGCAGTAAATACAGAACAATAACCAAAGGAAGCTGGTTCATCTTAACAGGTAAGGCAGGTATAATTCTAAATTTACGTTTCATTTTCTGGAAATTAATTTTCACGGTGATTCGAAAAATTACAAAAGAACACTATTCAGGGATTGGTCTAAAAGTTATCCTGTTTGAATATAGTTATATTTTCTGTAGAAAATCGATATAATTTTTATTAAATTTTTAAATTATTTTTCTCTTATTTATTAATTGTAATTTGATACTTTACTAGTAGTAACTTTTTGCGTTATTTTAGTTTGAATTAGTTTTTAAGGTATTTTTTCCCCCCAAAATGTTCGTAAATTAGTTTTAGAGCTGAAAAATCACGTTTTCAATTCATTTTAATAAAAGTTGTACGTCAATAACTACATTCTGAATTGTGTTATGGATCGAGATACGGCATACACACACACACACACACACATATATCTATATATATATATATGAAAATTCTCTTATAGTAAATGTGATTGCTTTAAATCTATTAATGTTGCATATTTTATCATTTTTATTACTCGAAAATAGCATTGAATATCTTTACAATTTCTACGCAATTTCAATAAGTATTTAAACATTTTTGATCAACAAAAGAACGTACAATTTCGCGTTAACTATAAATATTTGAGGTAAGGCTTACATTAGAATATTCGTTTTGGTGAAAATTTTAGATTTTTTAAGATTTTATTTAAAAGAGGTTTGTTTTTCGATTCTAAATCTGTTTTCATTTTATTCCTACGATTATTAGATGATGACTTATGACTAATTTAATAAACAACAAATTATGAGTCAAATATCGAAAGTGAGCAGGAAAGCCAAAAGAAATTTAAACAATATTTTCATCCATGATTTTCATACGTTTTTTACATAAAACATTAACAAACTTTAATTTACACTTCTAGATAAATTTTATAGATAAGAAATGATATCGATAAAAGAAATTTTAAATGCGATTTCTGAAAAATCATTTTTCTGTTTTTTCCATGTATCATAACCTGCATTGCATAAAATGTTTTAAACATATTTCAGTGAAATTTGCCAGAATATTTTTTACATTACTCACTACGTTCTGAACTAGAATCTAAACTGTATGTGATTTTGTAATTATTTAATAGTACTCAAATATAAAAAAAAAAAATGGTAAATTAAAAAATATATATATAAATTACATATTTAGAAATATTGCACTTAAATATGAAGATATTTTAACACTTCTAGTTCAGTGCATTGGTAGGAGAAATATTAATATGTAGTACAGAGGAAATGAAAACTTGAATTGAGTGTACATTGTCTGGGTAAGCATGAAATTTTATTTTAAGAATGGCACCCCCCCTCCAAAAAAAAAAAAAATTAAAAATGTCATGATGATATTGTTAAGATAGTGATAAAATAAGCAGTTTGTTATTTGAATACATCCATAATTGTGCAATCACGATCGCTTCGGGAAATTTTGTTCGATATGCCCACATTGACAGCATTTTTTGAAATACATTCGCCTTTATCAAAAAACTGAACAATACGGCACATTATACAGTTCCTAAATAAGAGAACATATCAATTGAGCATATCGTTTGAGAGCAAAAATGGATTGAAAAATGAGTCAGAAAATAAGCAATTTGTCATTTGAATATTTTCTCAATTTTCAATTACGATCGCTTCGGTAAAATCTGTTAAAAATGTCTAGTTTGATAGTATATTTTGAAATATATCCTGCCTTTTCCAAAAAAGTGGCCAATACGTCACATTATATAGTTCCCAAATAAGATAACCTGTCATTTGGTTGCGTTTAAAATCAAAAGTGAATTTAAAAAAGAGTAAGAATTTAAACAATCTGGATTTCAGATTTTTTTCATCAACTCCTATTTTTGTTTAATTTGTTTCCGCTGTAAGGATTGGTCCTATAAAAATCTTGTCAATTTAAAAGTTGTAGATATTATTAAGAAGATGTAAAAAAAATTTAATCGGATTTGATATTTTAAGAATTGATTAAGTCATGTCTTTTTTCTCCCCTTTTTTTTCATTTTAATTTTTTATTTAAATTTTTTTGAGTTCCTGTCAAAAACTTGTAAATTCAAAAGATTTAGCTAATATGTCAAACTTTAAATATTAATTTATGTTTGAATTTTCCTCTTTTTACTCTTGGACAGCATATGTAAGCGAAATTTGAAAATGGCCCATGTATTTGAATATTAATGAGTGTTGTCTTTATGTTTATACACAAATTCTAACATTGATACTGGCGATATAACTGCAAACCATTTATCATAAAATTATATTAAAATATAGATTAATTTTCTTACAGTTCAGCTTCGATTTGGATTCGGGTTTAAATATTTCAAGTTCGGGTTGAAATGTATCGTGTTTAGGTGAAGAATTATTTTGTGTGTTTCGGGTAGGTGCTTAAACAGAAAGTTCGGCTACGGATCGGGTTGCACTCAATTCGTGAAGGGCTCTACCACTGTGTCACTACACACCGGTTGAAAACAGAATTGGTACTATTGAAGTAGAAATATTCCTTCTAAACTCTGTGTATAGCTAAAGATAAGCAAGAGAATTTTTATCGTGTAACAAATCGCCTAAGAATTTTCCAACTTCTAAACAAGGGGCACTAATCTCAAAATATTCCTTCCTCGACATGAAGAGTACTACTTGAGCAGATAAATAACGGAGGAAAAAAAGACGTAACTTTTTCACCTCAAGTAATAAAGAGAAAATATAGCTCTCTAGTTTGGTTCTTGAAATCCGGTTTCCATGATAAAGTATGAAGTTTTTTTGAGAATGTACCCCCGTCACATGCAATAATTCATGTTCTTGTATCTCTATAGAGAAATGCACGGTAACGTAACTAAAGCTGAATATAAGCACAATATTTATAAAAGTATGTTTTCTTCTTTTTTTTAAAACCGCGTCTGTGACTTTATTAGAAAGAAATTTTAACAAAACTAGAGAGCAAAATATTACAAGAATTTTGCTAAAATCTTTGATGCAACATATTGAAATCCAAACTTTTCAGTTATTTTAGACTCACCTTTTTATGGGATTTAATAAGCACCCTGGAAAAAACTTAGTTACAATAATATATTTCAGGGAAAAAGTGCTTAAAGAAAGAAAACCTATAAAAAAAAAAAAAATAGGGACGTTTTAGGTAGATTTCATATGAAATATTACCTATTGCGGTCGCTGCACCTATTGTACAGAAAAATAAACAAAAAATACTTTCTAAACACGAAATTGTTAAATTACTTTTTTTTTTAATTACCCAAGGCTCCGAAAAGTGTTCTTTATCTTTAAAAACGTTTGGTTGGTTGATTGTGTTTACGTCGGTCAATTATCAACACGATGGATATAGGACCTAAAGGTTGAAATACCAGCTGTGATGGTCTTTAGAAGGGAACTTAACCGGTATTTACGCAAGGAGATCAAAGGTTCAAATAAAACCACCGATAATTCCGAACGATTAGGCCGACGGGTTCCATTTGGGTTCGAACCCAGCACTACCGTCTACCAGCTTCGAGAGCAGAACCTCTCGGCCACTGGTGGGGACAGAAACTTCTCGGAAACGTCTGTTTTCAAGATTTAAAGAATCATTTATAAAAACAAATTTCTTTTGGTGCTACTGATTTCAAAAAACGTTTTCAAGTTGTTTTTATACAGCATTAATCCTAGTCGTATGTCTACTCTTAGCCATCAAAGCTGTTTTACCGTTCCAGTCGTAGGTCCTTATGCCCAGACATTTGAGACCGGACCCCCCCCCCCCCAAAAAAAAAAAAAAAAAAAAGAAAGAGAATAAATAAACACGAACTGAAATATAAAATTACCTATTCCAAAGGAGGCACCAAAAAGAGTTCTCTATCTTTAGAAACCCCAGAAACGTTTATTTACGAGATTTAAATATTTAATAAAAACAAAATTTCTTTTGTTGCTTTGATTTCGAAAATATTTTCATGTTGTTTTTATAAAGTATTAATTTTTTTCAGTCGTATGTCTACTCTCAGCCGCAAAGCTTTTTTACCGTTCCAGTCGAAGATCCCTATGGCGAGGCACTTGGGACGGACAACAATAAAATAAATAAATAAATAAATAAAAAATTCTAAACACGAACTATAAAACTGAAATATAAAATTAGACCTCAGAAACGTGTATTTTCAAGATTTAAAGGAGAATTTTTAAAACAAAATTTCTTTTACTGCCACCGATTTCGAAAGTTTTTTCAAGTTGTTTTTATAGAGTAATAGTCCTTTACAGTCGTATGTCTCAGCTACCAAAGCTTTTTTGGTCCCTATACAGATTTACTTGACCGAACACCGGAAAAAGAAAAGAATAAAAAAGCTCGTATTCATGCTGTCGCATAAAAACTGCTGCGATAAAAAAAAAAAAAAAAAAAGAATCAGTTCAAAGGCAAAAAATTGTAAAAGAGGAAGAAGTTCTACAACTTCTTCCACAGCATTTCACAAACTGAATTTATTAAGGGGGATTTGCGGAGAACATAAATTTCTTTAATCCCTATTCAGGTTGGATTTCTTTCTTTCTTTTTTTTTCATGTGAACATAGTTATACATAAAGCTATTTGGAGAATGTAGTGTCTATATTGCATTCTAGTTTATCCTCTTTATGTGTCTAAAGTACCTTATTTATCAAGAATGTTTTTAATTGCATTTTACTCTAACAATACTTATTATTGGTTGAAATACTCTGCATAAACTATGCGGAAAACAATTTATGAATGCATTATTTCCAGAATATCTACCTGAAAATTTTATTATTATTCCTTTAAAAATGCTGCGTAAAAACAGATTTGTTGTTAAGGAATTTTTGGGTTTTTACGTGGGTCAGAAAGCATTTAAAAATCCCTGCTTATCCGATTGTTTATGAATTTTTAAAAAAGCATATTAAAATTATTTGATGGGCATGGAATTTTTTAGAATCTTTAAAATACAAGATATTTTTGTCAGGTATTATCTGAAAAAATAAAAAAATCAAAGTTCATTATATATATCATTCTTTGTCACAGCTATTTTTAGGTGCGTTCGTAATTATGTAAATACGTAGCACCTATAATTGTCGTTCAGACCGTCCGTCTGTCTGCCCGCATATAACAACACAAAAACTAACCAACCGAATCGTTTGAAATTTAAAATGTATATTTTTTACATAATTTTGTCGAGTTTTTTCAAATTTTATGAAAATCGGATGCATAGATCAATTACGGGGACAATCAAAAGTATTCCATTACATTGCGGTCAATGGGAAAAAATATTTCAAATGAGTTTTAATCGTTTGAATTTTAAAATGACTAATTATTAGATAATTTTGTCGAGTCATTTCAAATTTTATGAAAATTGGGTGCATAGATCAATTACAGGGACAATCAAAAGTATTCCGTTACATTAGGCCAATGGAGGAAAAAAGTTTCAAATACATTTTAATAGTGTTACACTCATTCGAGCATAATAAAATTGATATGAATATATGAAGTACATATTATAATATACTTTTTGCACAATCTGTGGTGCAAAGAACATTTGTTATTGATTTACAAGGCCACACAAAAGTATTCCATTACATAATGGTATAGAGAGAACGTTGTTTGGTGTGCGTATTAATTATTTTAAACCATTTCACATTTTATGAATATGATACACTGTTGCTAAGGTGTAATAAGAGTTAATATTCATGTATATTTGCAGGAACACAAAAAAGATTTGGACCACTACACTGTATCCGAAGTACTGTCTATTATAACAGCAAGACCTGAATATTATAAAAACTTCATTATCTTACGAACGCACCTTATTTGCTACGCTTTACGTGCAATTTCCAACTTGTTTATTTATTTATTTATTTTTTAAGACGAACAAGTCAGAAATTGTACGTCAAATGGGGGAAATTAAGTGCATTCGTACTATAACTCCAACTTACTCCTTCAGAATACTTTGATTTGATTTGAGAAAATGGGATGATTGACAGCCATGGCATAAGACTTAAAACGACCTAGAATAAAAATAATAAGAATAAAAACAAGTTGGAAATTGCACGTGAAGCGTAGCAAATGAGGTGCGTTCATACGATAACGAAGTTTTTATTTTAAAAAATCACTCTGATATATGATTCTCATAAGATTGTAAATAGTTAATTACAATTAAAATGAGCACCAAACAATTTTATCCCTATACTATTATGCAATGGAATACTTTTGTGTGGCCTTGTAAATCAATAACAAATGTTCTTTGCACCACAGATTATAAAAAATATATTACATTATGCACTTTATAGATGTATATCAATTTTTATTATGCTCGAATGAGTGGAACACCATTAAAATGCATTTGAAACATTTTTCCCCTTTGACCGTTATGTAACGGAATACTTTTGATTGTCCCTGGAATTGATATATGAATCCGATTTTCATAAAATTTGAAATGACGAGCCAAAATTATGTAATAATTACATATTTTAATTTTCAAACGATTCGATTGGGTAGTTTGTGCGTTGTTATATGCGGACGTACAGACGGGCGGACTGAACGACAACTATAGGTGCTACGTATTTACATAATGACGAACGCACCTAAAAATGAGAAAAAATATTACACTTTTAGAGTGAAAACTGTACTGCATTTTCAGATTTAAGCATCACAAATCACATATCTGCAAGACTATTATACTAAGTGCTATGATAAGTTTTATTCGCCATTATCTCTCCTAACACTTCTCCAGACCAAATCATTATTTGCATTGATCTCAGAATTGAATTTTTTATTGTTTATCAAACTTTAAAGGTGATATGAAAATTCCTTTATAAAGATAAATGATATTTTCCATACAATTGTCTTTTCCTGTTTTGATTAAAAATTGTATTTTTTTTTCTTTTTAATTTAGCATTTTTTTTCGAAATACTATTCATTCTTTAAATAATCGCAGCTTTTTTTTTCTTTAAATTTATTACATTTATTAATTATATTTTTACAATACCTCAAAATAATTATTTTAAGGGGTGTTCTAGGCTAAAATTTAAGACGTGTTCATCACTAGAATTTTCTTGATTAGTCAATTTCCAATAATTGACACCTCCATGTAGACATTGCTAAAAATGCAATTTTAGTAATGTTCGTAGCGCATAAAATCGTTTGACTTAACTAATAAACTAAGAAATCAAAATTTTATTTTTAAATTGCACTGACATTGATGTCTTAACACAAAAAATTATAAAGGGCTACTTTTAATTAATTTCACGTTGTTAATAAAATGTTCACTATTCAATAGTCTTAAACATCATCTCTGTAGTTTTATTTTGAAATTATTTTATTTAGTAATTAAAACATTTAACCCTTAGTATCATTTCTTTCACATTTATAAAATAATTGCTGCAAGTAATATTTTAAATAGTTTCAGGGATTTCAACTGTTAAAAATAGGGAGAAATACACGAATCTATGCGCTAATATTCCAAAACTTTTTTTTTTTTTTACCAGATATTTTTATTTCCTCTATAAACTACAAACTGACGCAGTTTAATAGCAGTAATTCGCTGACATTTAGCATTTTAAACTATTTATCTAAGATAACTTAAATACTATTCTTGTGCACTGTAAAAAAGCAAATCGTTAAATTTACGGTGCAACAATGTTGCCAGCAGCTTTTTCCGTAAAAATTGCAGTAAAATTAGATGTAATAAAAAAAAATTACATCTAATTTTACTGCAATTTTTATGAAAAAAATTACTGGCAACATTGCTGCCAGCAATTTTTGCCTTAAACTTAACATTTTTTTTTTTTTTTTTTTTTTTTTTTTTTTTTTTTTTTACAGTGTGATAATCATAATAATTTAAACAGTGAATAATTTCCACAAATATTTTATTAATTATTTATATAGTAATTGTTAAATTTATTTGAAAACAACTGCTTTATTTCGTTAGTTGGCTTTCATTATAGTTTAATTCTAAATACTATCATAAAAGCTTTTATATCTATTACTTTTGTGGGGTATCTAGTACTGAAACAGAGAGTGTCCAATATTGGAATTTTGGGTGTTTTGATATACTTCTGTTATTTTCAATTAAATTTTGATTCATAACAGGAAATGAGACATGAGAATGATTAAATATAGTTGATAGATTTATATAATATTGAAAATATTGGAATATAATAATTGTAACTATTAGTTAAAAATTTGCTCAACCATTTTATAGAAAATTAAATTCCTTTGTTTAATTAGTATTTTTTCTACAATTTTCTGAGCTAAAAAACATTATTAAATCATTGTTGCACTATCGGTAGTTATTGGTTTTACATGAAAAATATTAGCTCTTAAATGTAATAAATGAGACATTAATAATGAAAATATGAACAATGCTTTGATTTTTATTTAAAATATAAATTTTAATATAAATATTTAAGAAAAAATGACATTTCATTGCATCTTTTTTTAGCGTTTTCCCAAGATTTAATTAACACTAGAAGGCTACACGAAGCATATATATTTACAAAACAATCATTTCTCTTTTAGGTCACTGTTTTTTTTTCTAATAAAAACTTATTAGAGGACACAGCTTCAGTTATGTAAAAGGAATAAATGCAATGTAAAGCAAATGACCTTTGAGAGATAATGTATATCAAATTTATTTCCACACTATTTAGATTTTTTAAATGTAGCTAAACAATAAATGAATTTAAAATATTTTCATTCACTAATAATAAATTAGCATCACGTGCTTTAATTTATAAACTACTACCGAGATGCAAATGATTTGAATATGTATCTATTGTTTAATTTTAAGCATCAAATTAATTTTTAAAGAAACTGATTAAAATGTTTCACTCACGCATAGATATACAGATAATTATAAGACTTCCCGAATAATACCACATAATAAATTTCTACTGTGGGAAAGTTATCATCAAGCATTAATTCTTCAAGCTTTGTTTATGCTACACCTTTATTGCCTTGAGAAGCAATTGCAGAAATGTTTGTACTCTTCAACTTTTCTAATACAGTTAAGTTATTATTATCGTATAAGTAATCCCCGTTAAACTTGATTTTTGTTATGATGAATACAAATCGCAACCTAACGCATTTTAATATCTCGAAATAATGTAAATAAAACTTAAGGAATACATTTGTGTGAACAATTCTACAGATTTGCCATGGTTTTAAATTTGAATTACGTAAGAAAAACTAGTCAGATGTGGCAATCCCAAAACTTTCTTCTATCTTTTGCATGTTAATACTTCCTGAAAAATTCAGTATAGCAGCGCAAAGGTTTGGCGGTATAAACCAAAATCTAATCAGCAACAACTTATGTCAACCTATTACTGAATCGAAAGTTTGATGAAAATCCGCACTTTAGATTTTGAGATAGAGCTATTGCAAAATCTTAAAAAAATCTGCATAACACCACCATAGGTTGGGTGATGTATAGAAAAAACTAACCAGATAAAGTTTTTGTCAGGTACTAATTGAATCTGAAATTTGGTGAAAATCCATGTTCTTGAGGTACACTTATTGCGAAATCGTAAAAAAATGTAGCATATAGCAGCGCCATCTGTAGGGGGATTTACATCAAAAACAAAAAAACCACTAATATATATCAGGGAGTAACTAAATCTGAAGTTTTAGAAAATTTCATTCATTAGTTCTTGAGATAGAGCTATTGCGCTAATCACAACCCTCATAGCATGCATGGTCACAGTGACGTCACTGTGGTCAAATCACATCTGTGACCAAAATGCCATCACTCAGTGACGTCACATTGTGACTGAGATGTGACTTTCTTAAAAACCTTTAGAAAATTACAAAAATTCTTCAAAACATGTTATTTAAGGTGGTGTGGTGTAATAACGCTAGGCGGGGTAATAACGCCAAGTGCTCATATTATACATAATTATGAAATAATCTGGTAAATGACACCCATGTGCTCTGCGCAGAAGGGTTTTGAGTTATATAAATCGCAAAAAACAGCTTCAAGTTAATTTGTTACATTTTTAGGTCTTATTGTTTTTATAAGCAACTAAAATTAACGCTTGATCTAAAATTTGCGAGATACGTTTTGTGATGTGAAGACTATTTTTTTAGCCGGAAATACTTTGTTAATTACATAAATTTGTAGTACATTTCATGGACTTTCAAAATGTTGTTGAAGATTTTGGATATCTTCTCGAGATAATTTGTAATTTAAAATGTACAACGCAATAACTATAACGGGGTAATAACGCCAATCCTTTTCATTAATACTCCAATTGATTCCCTACAGTAGCCGAGCTACATCTTAAGTACTGATTCAAATAAACACAGTTAAAACTGTGCAATGTTTCTAATGATTCTATTTAAGCGGTCCTTTTTAAGAAAAAAGAAGCTCACGGTCTGATATTCTTTTGCCTCATCCTCCCTCCCACACCACACCTTTTTTTTCTTACACTTTCACAAAAAATTGAACATTTTCAATAGCTTAGAATGCAATTTGTCAATTTCTAAGTTTGTGGAGTTTGTATTTTTAGAATTGGGTAATTTACATGCAATTATTCCATCTTATTTCATAGTTTTGTTTGCATGGCGTTATTACCCATATAGGTGGGTAGGGGAGATGGGAGCACCTTTGAACATTTTTTCAGAAAATCAATATATTTCTTACTTGAATTATATTTATTGAGTTTTAAATATTACATAATAAAAACAATGCATTTCTTCATCAAATAAACCCTAAATTAAACATTTTCCAAATAAATTAAATAAGTTGTGAAGATTTAAAAAGTTGAAAGATTTTTGTTCAAACCTGCCCCATGTAGGGGTACCTTTGAACAAGCAAGGAGCACCTTTGAACAAATGAATAAAATATGAAAATATTGAGAGTTTTTATAAAAAGTTGCATATATTACAGAAATATAAGGTAATATGAATAAAATTAAATAACTACATTTTGTTGAAATTAATAATTTTTTTGTTACTTAACCAAACTTAAATCCATCAAAGTTGATGTCAAAACTCATTGTTGATAAAACACAACGTGTCCCTCCAGTTGTGTTTGGTTGTGAAATCTTTTTCTACAATAGCCTTGAATTGCACCAAAGTGATAATTTAAGGCTTCTGGAAAATTAAAATTTTTCTTTCGTTATTTTTTAAGAGACCTGATATAAAATTGCGTTTTGCCCGTTACAGAAACAGAAATAATGTTTGGAAACTTCTTAAATCATGAATCATTATTTTTTATCCAGGATTTGCAATTATCCAATAAACGAATTTAGATTTGATTCAATTTATATTTGAAACTTCCCATCACTGATATATATAGAGGTTAGAACCTATGTGTTCAGTAAGGGGAATTGTTAGCAGTATAAGTCCATGTTCTTTGACATTCTTAATTAACATCTTTTCACATGAAAAAAAATTCAGAAATAACAATATTTAGATACATTAACAACTCTTCACTTCATAGTTTTAAGTGTTTTCTTTAAATTATTTCATTTATTATTTATTACCAGTTTATTCGATGTTTTTTTGCTGTTCAATGGAGCCCCAACTTTTTTGTTCAGTGGTGCCCCATCACACACACGGAGTTCAACATTACAACGGTTTACTCAATTCGGCTGAAGAATTTGAATAAAACAAAGCTTATAAACTAAAGCTAACATTTTTGTTTAAGTATTGAATTATAAATTAAAATTTTAGGGATAGACGTTTGTAAACAAAAATCTTACAACTTTATTTTCTTAAGTTTAGGTTCAAGAGGGGGGAAAATACATATCTTGTTTAGACAGTACTGTTCATACAAAATGATACAGCTTTCTATAATTATTCCCTTGAAGCAGCAGTAATGTATTGCCATATGCATTTTTTTTAAATAATTTATTTGAAGGTAACTATTTGGGGTGTTCAAAGGTGCCCCCAGTTCAAATGTGCCCCCCTCTCCCCTAATAACGCCAAATAACATTGGCCAAGAAATCACGCCATTACATTTTATGAATACATGTCTGTTAATTATTTTTTTTATATAGATAGTCAATGAGTTGCTGTATCAAATCATATATTTGTTTGAAAAATACAATATAAAACTGAGCCGTGAAAATTGGTAGAGCCTTAACGTGGCGTTATTACCCCAGAGTACCTTACTTTAAAAAACACTTGTGTCACAACGTCGCTTTTGTTACAGTTTCGTCACGATGTTAATGTCAAAGTAGTCACAAATGACACATTTTTCACAAATTTGTCACACTGTGACTTCACAAAGTGGTCACAAACGAGCTCTAAAACGGCTCTAACGACTTCATATTTTAGTCACTGTGACTTCACATCGACGTCACGTGACGTCACATCGACGATCGATGGTCACAAAGTCACAGTGTGACTTCACAACGACGCACAGAGGGGCAAAAAGCCTTCAAAACTGGCAAAAAATCGAAAAAATGAAATTTTATTTTGAACTACCGACATACGTCACTTTAATAGAGCAGATGTCAGTACACATCTGCCTAGTATTAAAATCGGGGCAAAGTTATTTTGATCGTCACTAGAGAAAGAAGTTAAACTGCATATTGTACTTTGATAATACGTGAAAAAAAAAAAATCAATAATTTTGTTTCAACATTCGTTTGTTAATTTCGCTATAATAATTAAAAAATAATTTTTTTGACTATGGAACCTTTAACTACAAGTATGTAACAATAATTCATTAACTTTCAGTTTGTTTTAATACGATTTTTATAGATATACAGACGCTTAGAATATATAGTGGTGAAATTTATGAAAAATTTTAACACTGTCTACAAACATTGTAGGTTTTAGTTATGAGTTAAGGCCAGTTAAGTGTTAACTATAATTTTTTCTACTAAGTATGAGTTTTAAAAGGACAAATATGCCAGAAAATCTTGCTACTTTTTGCTACTTTTTTAATTGTATGGTCATTTTTATAGTTATTCATCCTTAAATTTTTGTTAGTGTACGGTTGTGCCAAACATGATTATAAATATTTTCTTTGTTAAATACGAATTTTAATGCATTGTTTATTTCAAAATAATGTATTTAAATGAAACTGACTATCATGGAACGTTTTAACAAAAAACTTTTGAAAAGTAATGTGATTTCATGGTATAAGAGCTCCATAATCGGAGAAACTACGAACAACTAGTTTAAATGAAAAGAAGATTAAATGTTTTAAAGTTTAATATAAATTCCGATGAGCAAAAGCCTGGCGAAACAAGGGAAATTCTTTAGAATTAACAAAGAGTGGCTTGGCAAATCGCTTTCATTTCCTCGATTTGAAAAACAAACAGAAGCGTCAATGAAAAGCAAACGCGCCCATCTTCATATTCCCTCTGAATTTGTTCTGGACGATCAAAAAGATCAAGAGTAAAACGGTTATACAATTCTAGTTCTACATATTCGTTAGTGTACGTGACATGTATGAGTTTAAGATCTGAAAAACAGGAAAACAAAAAGTGTGTGTTAGGACTAAAACAACAGAAACAGTTTTTCTTCTGCTGTCTTTATAGTAATGCGTACATTTTGCCTGAGAAAGGTTGATTCATTGCTTCAAAACGATTCGCTAATATTCATTATAAGGTTTGCTTGAGAATAATTTAAATTACTAATTATGTTTACATTTTTAATGAGATATTATGGATGATTTATAAATATCTAATTAGTATAAAACTATCTTAAATTCTTGTTTTTAACTCATTTTTCTACAAAAAATATTGAAAAAGGTTTGTAAATTAATTAATAAATTACTATTTAGCTTATGTAAAAGTTTAAAATTTTAATACTTTTTTTCTACAAAAGAATCCGTGATGTGCTTTTTTTGTTCAAAGTAATTTTTATTTTTTGCCAACTTTGGAGGCTTCCTGCCCCACTGTGCGACGTCGCAGTGAAGTCACCATGCCTTACGGGAAATAATGCATTATGGCAGCGGCAACTGTTGAGAGATTTGCGCCAAAACGTAATCAGCACCATGTTATATCAAATACTAACTCAATATAAAGTTTTATGAAAATACATGAACTAGTTATTGAGATATGTCTATTGTGGAAATTGTAAATAATGCAGCATAGCAGCGATATGCACCAAAAACCAATCAGATCTAGTTTAAATCAAGGTCCCACAGAATCTAAAGTTTTGTAAAATTCTCTGCATTCGATCTTGAGACAGAGCTATTACGATAATTTCGAATAGTACACCATGGCAGCCCCACCTGTTGGGCGATTTGTTCCAAAACGTAATCATCGTCATATTATATCAAATACTAAGTCTAATGTTTTATGAAAATCCATGTTCTAGACAGACAGAATGACTGACAGATTGATGACTCACAGACAGACATTTTGTAAAAACATGTTTTTTGGGTTCTCTGATCTTTAAAACGTCTAAATCTGTCAAAAACCGGATTTTGAAAATCTTCATGAATCAGATACTTTCTTCTTGTAAAGATAGAAGTAAGGAAAAAATCATGATAATATTTCATTGTAATGTCTAACCCTGAGCTCTTATATAGTTATACCCGGATTTATTGAGCAAAAAGAAAAAAATATATATGGGTCCAATTTAAAAACACATTGCTAAAACTCGGTTATAGAGAAAATTTATTTAGAAATTCACAAGAAAATGGCCATTTTTTTCATTTTATCTAATCATTTTTCTCCATAGGTGATATAAATTTTTAATGAAATAGGATATTGATGATATGAATTGAAGATACTGTCAGTTTAAGTAATCATTGCTTTTAAACGAGTTAGCCTATTTCAATCAAAAGAAACGAGTAACGTTTTTAACTTTCTCAGTTTACTGTATTAATAATAAAACAAACACAGAATACGATGTCGTAGAAAATAGTTACTGTAAAATAATAATAATAATAATAATAATAATAATAATAAATAAATAAATAAATAAATAAATAACCAGGCGATTTTACGGATATTGTACTGGTAATTGAGACACCAGTACAATTTAGTGTTTTTTAATGGAAAAATTCCCATAAATTCCAAGAAAAAAATGGAACATTTTCTGGAATTTACGGTAATTTTTCCGTTAAAAACAGTGAATTGTACAATCTCCGTAAAATTGTTCGTTTTTTTTTACAGTGTTGTATTGTAAAAAAAAAAAAAAAAAGATAAATAGTCTGCTTGATTTTTTATTGGATTGTTTTTTTCATATATAATTTTTTATTTAAAATAAATGTCAAAATATCTCTTAATTTATTTTCTTCTTGCTAATTCAGAAATGTAAAACTGCTTTCATACGTAATTCATTTAATAATTTTTAACAATTTAATTGAGCTTTTACACATTTCCTGAGGTATGAAATCTTAAGTTTAATTGTAACAAACAACGCGTTGTGCTGAATATCATCTTCATAGTAACCGAGTTCCAATGTATTGGAAAGTGATCATTGAAATTCACGGTTAAAATTTCCATAGATCAAAAGTTGATGACTTCCGAGTATTGCCGAAAGCCCCTTGGAGCTTCCTTATTAATTTGTTGTTTTGTTGTCATATAGTTTGACCTGAATTCCTTGGTGAAGCCTTGATTTCAAGGACTCGTATTTCAATGGCCTAGACCAAAACCCCACCCAAATGAATCTCAAACCGGTATAAATGAAATTACTCTATTTTTTCACTTTCTTAACATGACATTAATATACTTACAAACAACACGGATTAACATAACTTAGAAAATCATTCTCGCCTCGCAAGGTAAGATATCACTTTTCAATTTCTCTTACATTTATTCTCTCTCGTTTAAGATGATTGGAAATATTTATGGAATTTTTTTCTATGATTTATAATAATAGGGATATGTGTAAATGAGTTTTAGCAATTGTTTTCTTGCTCTTTGTATTTTTAAACAAAACATAAATTAACAGCCGACTTATTATAGTTTTGAAAATTTTTTTAGAACATTTCCTATTGTAAATGTCCCTATTGATTGCATTGATTATGTCATACACTGTAAAAAAAAGTCTGTAATCTTACAGACGTAAAGTTGCCGAAAGTAAAGATGTAAAGTTGCTATGCTGTATGTTTACTAACATGTTATCTGTACTCCGTACAAGGAAAGATGTAAATCTACAAAACTAATTTATGTAAAGTTACAGAAATCTGTAACCTTTACAAATTAATCCACTAAAATTAAAGTTATCTGATTAAACTTTAATCTGTAACCTGGGTTGCAGTTACATAAAAAATTCCCAGTTTCCCAAAAAATTCTTAGTAACGTTACATATTTTTGGATTTTCAGGGCAGAACTGTATCTGTTACATGAATTTTTGTTGCTATCGTTAGATAAAATGTTGTAGAAAGCCCAGTTTCCTAGAAATCTTTTAGCAACTTTACAGATTTTTTTTACAGTGTACTTAAAAAATAAATATATTACTAGGAATTGAAGTTAGTATCTAACAAAATGTTGGTCATGATTTAACTATTAAATTTAAGTAAATTTTAATAGTTTATAAAAAAAATTTCTTTTGCCTCTAGAGCAAATTATAAATATGTTATTCATAATCAAATTTCAAATATTCTTAATGAAAATTGGCCTAAAAAATGCAATTATCACTATAGTGATAGCATCTTTTAAAAGAAAAGTTAAAAAAAGATATAACTTTGAAAAAAAATTAAGTGTTTTTCAACATTCTTTTGTCATATTTTTCTTTCAAGAACAATCAAATATTTAATTTTCAGAACTTTTTCAATCGATAGTAGCTCCCAACAAAAATTTCCACTACGTACAAATGCATACAGACTTTATTGAATTATGATAATCAGTGCATACAAATCTGTACTCAACAACTTAAAAATATTTCATATTTATAATCATCAGATATTATAGAATGTAGATCATTGTAGCATGGTCTTCATTGACGGTTTGAAATTCACACATATAGAATTTTCTAACTTTTGAAAAATACTTAAAAAGAAACAGATTATCGATGAAGGTTAATTTTAAACATTTTTACAATTTCATTTTATATATTTTTTTAGAAACTTGGAATAAACTCAAATCTTGCTATTTCGAATGATTAAGTATCTCGAAAAATAAATATTCCCTGTACTTTTAGAACTAATTAAACCAACTATTAAAAGAGATAAATTAATATTAAACCAGATATTAAACCAACCATCATTTATGAGCATTGATTCTTTAAAAAAAATTTTCTCCTGATGACAACTGCGTGAATCAGTTGAGAGTCCTTGGGTGTCGACTTTATGATACAAATTTTCACATCTATGATGGTTTTTATATTTTAAAACCTATATTTATATCATCTTTTTTGTTAAAAGAAATCATAATTTTAATTTTGATTTTGGTTGTTTAAATGCTGTCTTAAAATACATCCAAGTTTAAATGAAATTTTAGTGAACCACTATCATGTCCAAAAGCGGCCATCTCCTCCACTAAATTACTTGAAAGGACACTATAACGTGTTGAAGAAGGAAGTTAAGACGAAATGCTAAGAGGCGAAGTCCCTTGAAAAAAATTTTCCATGCAATTCTGAATCCGATTCGCTTTTTAAAGGATTTCTGCTTATTAATTCATTAATTACTGACCGTAAAAAAATGACGCGTTGATACCCGATCGAGGTATAAGGTGTTTCCTGTTCTTTAAAGTTTCTGCACTTTTTACTTCTATTGAAGATCAAAATGATTGGCTAATGTTTACATTTTTCAAAAACATCTCTTTAATGCCTTTTCGAGAAGCTGAATCTTAATCTTTCTTTTATATAAAAAGCAAGTTACTGCAATTTTTGAATTATTTTTTTCTAGATTGTCAAAAAAGACAAATATTTTGTAATCTAGGGAAATATAATATATCCACGATCGAAAATACACATTAACTTACACCAAGTTACCCACGATTCGAAAAAAAAAAAAAAAAAAAAAAAAAAATTGTCTTTAGGAACTTCAGAAATTAATGCATTTCCGAGCTTTTAAGATGCTTGATTTTAAGAGCTTTTAAAAGAAAATTTCTTTTGCTGCTCTTGATTTTTGGAGCCGGTTTTGAGTTGCTTTTGTGCTGTATTATTTGCGATCGTATGTCTATGTACTCTCAGCCGCCATAGCCTTTTTACCGTTTTAGTCGTATGTCTGCTTTCAGCCACCAAAGCAAAGAACTATTCTGATTTTATATTATTTTAAAAGCACACACTAGTCACACAGTAATAGCCGAACGCTAATAATAAGTCTATGGGCGCAATCTTTTCAAATAGCTCGTTCAAGTTTTAATATTTTTTTTTTTTTTTTTTTTTTTTTTTTGCATAGGATAGCTGAGGACGATCCACAACCGGCCTAGTTTTTATTTCTTAAATTTCGGTTTTAGATTTTTTTTAATTACTTTAATTTTCAAAACCGGTTTAAACCGGTTCTGAAACTGAAACCATCATATTATAAAAAATATATAACCAAAATCGAAAAAGTAAAAACTAGGCCGGTTGTGGATCGTCCTCAACTATCCTATGCAAAAAAAATCATGTAAAAATATTAAAATTTGAACGAGATATTTGAAAAGAACGCTCACATAGACATTACACTAGCGTTCGGCTTTTACCGCGTGACTAGTGTACGCTCTTAAGTCGACAATCTTTAACTTTGAATTTGAAATAATATTTTACATATTGTATTTTAGTGTCTCTAGGCATTTTCCTTTCTCAAAATATTTTTTAAATATTGCTCTAAAATAGCAAAAAGAATGTTACCGAAAGAAGTGTAGCTTGAAATGGAAAGTAGTTATAAAATGATAAGAAGTAAAGAGCAAAGATTATTATGTACCTTTAAATGAAAATATTAAGAGTTGCCTATTACAGATTGATTTGAAAGGTATCACACTACGAATAGCTGTAAAATTAAGACACATTTTGTGTTACATACATCAAAAGTTTAAAAAGCAATTAATAAATTTAGTTTTTCTTTTATACTCTTGCATATTATGTTCGTTTAATGAAAATCAATTCTGACCGGCATAACATCTGCATATAACTTAATACGGCCGCAAAGGATTAATAGTTTTATTGAACCGAAATATAGGTTTTTCGAATGTTTTAAGTTCTCAATTAAGTTTTCATGTTTTGCAGGCAAACGAAATAGATTAACAGCCAGGGCCGGCGCTAGACATTTCACCGCCTGAGGCGAGCCTTATTTTGCCGCCCCTTTGATGTCATTTTTTTAAATCCACTACTCAAACTTTTTTTTAAAATAAGTAAATTAATATAGTAACTATAATTTATTTGCATAAATATAATATAAAATGTATTATAAAATGCATTTGCATTTAAGGACTTTAAAATAACAGAATAGCGTAACTTATTTATTTTATTTTACTTTTTGCATCTTTTTAAAAAACAGCAACAGCTAACTTGGCATTAAATTACTAAATCATATTCTACTAATAAATAAAATAAAATAAATCCTTGAAAGCGAGTCTTATACAAAAAATAACAGTAACACTACAAAATTTCTTCTGCCTTGTTTTTCCTTTCGAAAAATCACGCACGTTATGAATATATATATATATATATATATATACATAAATCATGTTACAACAGGTAAAGAATGCTTTTAAAATAGTTATTACTGAGACAAAATATGTCAAACATTTAAAATCAATCACATTGCGTATAAAATTTGTGTATGAATTTCAAACAGAAAAATAATGATATAGCATAACAAGCTATTTATCTTTTTAAAATCGTATATACAAAGCAAATCGCATATTGGTTATATTAATAAGAAAACAGCTATTAAAAATAAAATGAAAGTTCTAGAAGTGAGTTATTTCTCTTGATTTAGCTTTGCATAAATCATACATTACAAAGTCGAAATGTAATAGTATAGAGCGAAAAAATAAAAATAAATAAATAAACTTATTAGAGCAAACTTCGCAATGTAATATTCATATTAAATGGGAAAATTATGACATGCAGAGAAGATTACATTATCATTTCAAATTTGATTTGACATATTTAATATGAAGATTTAATATTATAATAACAATATTGTTTTCAAAAACACTTATCAACAATGAAATATTTAATTCAATGATAAATTGACCTTGAATTTTTTTGTGAAAATCGTTTTTATATCACTCTAATCAATAAAGAAAACAATTACATTTTCATCCGCTAAAATAATTTAATTTACTCGCACAGCTGACCTGATAGACGCGGCGTTTCCAGCCTCTATAAAAAATTGCAGACTGTAAAATTTATTTAAGATTAAAACAGGATTTCTTTTGCAAAGTCGTCAAACCATCACAGAGCGAGCAAAAAATTAATAATATTTAAAAAAAAATTAGAAAAATTCGAAAATCGCTAAGCTAATTTCGAATAAATTTAACTGAAAAGAGAGCACATTTTAGTACACTAGGTTAAAAGTTAAAACCGAATTCCTTTTTAATAAAGTTATAAAAATGCTTCCAAGCTAAAAAAAAAAAAAAAAAAAAAAAAAAAAAAAAAAAAAAAAAAATACAATAAAAGTCTCTAAAGATAAAAAAAAAAAATTGCGTAAATTAAAAAATTTGTGATTCTTCAAAAACTCATGTTGAAAATTGCATTAAAACTCGTGAAAAATTCAAAAATCGCGGAAAGATAATTTTAATGTATTACTCTGAAAATTGTAACAAAGTTTGACAAAATTTACAACAGCGAGATAAATCTTACTAGCAAAAGTACATAGCAGAAATTCGTTTCTAAATGTAAAATAAATAAATAAATAAATAAAAAATATTGCGAAAGCAAAAAAAAAAAACGCTAAAAACCGCATTAAAAATAGTGGGATAAATGTTTGGCGGCAATTTCATATTATGAATGTCAGAAAATTGTCGCGGAACGCAAAAGAAGGATGAAAATCCCATTAAAAATTGCAAAACATTGAAAATCACGTATGATAAAATATACTTCGATTAGGTTAAAATTTCCAAACTGAATTATTTTTTTCAAATGTTAAAAAAAAAAGAAGAAAAAGACAGTACGCAAAAACATGCTAAGAATCTCGTTGAAAATAATTTTAAAAATCCATAAAAACGAAAAAACAAAAATAAAAAATAAATTTTCTAAACAAAATTTACAACATTAGTGAGAAGTTTGAAACCAAATGCCTTTTACGAATACGAATGTCAAAAAAATCGCGTCGAAATGAAGAAAGAAAAAATGCAGAGGGCAAAATTTGCACTAGTGGGCTAAAACATTTGTAATCCGAATTACCAAAAATTCAAAAAATGAGGAGACAAAATTTGCTACATTATTCGAAAAAGTTTGAAATGGAATTGTTTACGAATCTAAGAAAAAAATCTCGGCGAAACAGGAGAAAATCCAAAAATCACTAGAAGAATTAAAAATTATCTTGTGGATTCCGAATAAATTTTATTGAAAAAAGGACAAAATTTACTACATTGGGTTAAAATATTAAAAGCTGATTTATTTTATTAACATATGGAAAAATCGCCAGAAACACAAAAATCGTCAAATATCGCAAGGGACCAAATTTACTCAAAGATGGCCTTGGTTCAGTCTAACAGGAATTATTTCTTGAAGTCAAAAAATTGGCGTGAAACACAAAAGTGTAAAGAAATATAAATTGGGGAAGATAAATGTAAGATGTCCTGAAGTAATAAGGTCGAGCTCTAGTATTACGCGTAATCATGAAGAAATCTGGGAGAAGGCACCTACGGGTTTCAGGCAGAAAAGCTCCAAAGCTTCTAAATAACCTTTGAAAATCTAATACCTAATTAATAGATTACATATAATGGACTACATGTTCAATATACATTACAGATAAAATATTTTTTTTTTAAATGGAAATATAAGGAATCCCCCAAAACAAAGTTTAATAAGTTTTAAGAAGCAGAAGGAGGGGTTATTTTTTATCCTTCGAGGGGAGGGGGGGAAGGGGGTCAACATTTTTAAGTCAGTCAAATGGGCTATCGTTTTCGTTTCGCGTGAATTTTTTAAAGTCTAAATTGAATGACACCATCTGCAAGTCGGTACGATCAGTTTTTTCAAAGTTACGGCACATTTCAAAAATTATACTTTATTCAGATAAAACAGTTTTTTTACAGTAACAACTGGTGGCCTTTCACCAAAATTTAAGGAAAAAAATTTAAGGATTTTCGTTTGTTACAAAACATGAAAATTCGATGAATCCTCCCAAAATAAACCATTACTTTGCTTTTTTTTTGGGGAAGGGGGGGGGGGGAGGAGGAGATGGAAGTTCATCGAGGGATGGGAATACTTCAACTTCTTTAAAATAGATGAATTGGGTATCATTTGTTATGTATTTTCAAATTCTGGATCAAATAACATCATTTGTAAGTCCTTCGTACAATCATTCTTTATAAAAACTATGGTAAGTTTTATAAATATACAATGTTGAAAGTTATGTTTTATTGTGTCATTTTTATATCATGTTCAAAACTTGTTACATCATATCAAAAAATAACAAGCTTTTTGAACATCCTCAAAAGAGCAATAATCAAAATCAGTTCATCAAATTTCTTCAAGGTTAGTAAATATGTCAAAATATCCCATGTATTCATATTTTTTTATTGCTAAAACCATTCATGACTTCGTATTCATAAAACCTGCCTGCCAGAACTTTGTGATGTATAACTGCATCGACTTGCGGATGTGTCATTCAATTCCGAATTAAAAAATACATAGCAAACATTCTACAGTACGCTTTAGCTAAAGAAAAAAATTGAATTCTCCACTAGAATAAAAATGAGCCCTCCTCCCAAAACATCTTAAACCAGCTCTTTTTCAAGAAGGGGTGGGGGGGTGGGGGCATTAGATCTTCAAATTTTTTTTTTTTTTTTTTTTTTTTTTTTTTTTTTTTTTTTTGTTAAAACAAAACTTTTTTTAATTTTTTGTGAATGGCCATTATTTGGTGTTATTCATATTTTGGTTTATTTTACCTGCACAAATATGCGAGACAAATGCCGCCCTTTTGGGGTGCGCCCTGAGGCGGTCGCCTCACTTGCCTCACCCCTGGCGCCGGCCCTGTTAACAGCATAAATATTAACATAAAAATTTATGTTATTTTGTAACTGTTGCATACGTAAATTCAATTATACAGTTTAAAATGCTTGATTGAGAATAGATAGCATTCTAAAAACTGATATGCGGGTTTGGAAAACTGGTTAATACACTATAAGAGCTAATCTGGAATTGTTCCTGAAAATAATAAGTGGCAGCCAAAAAAAAAAAAAAAAAAAAAAAAACTTTTTTTTTTTGTGTATGCTTTTTTTAATCCAAAAAATACATTAGTTTCGGGGATTTCTAAAGATAAAGAACGCTTTTTTAGATCGTTGATAATTACGAAGAGATATTTTCGTTTGTGGTTATATTAACGCGTTGAGTGCCATAGTGACTGAGCCTGAACTTTCTTTTAAGCCGCATCAATTATCGTTGACTAATAGTGTAAAATATGATATAAAACTAAAAAAATTATATAATTTTAAATAATTCTTTAAAAAATATAATCCTGTAATAAAAATTTTAAATAAAGTTTCAGTAATTACTGAAAACTATATAATTGTTTTTAGTTTTCCGTCATATTTTAGATTTTCAGTCACCGGGGACTGGCACGACCTAAACGGAAAGTTTAGTGTTGTTCACCGGAGAGTGACGTGGCACTCAACATGTTAAATGTACGTAGATTTATAAATATTTGTCTTTTTTTTTTTTTTTTTTTTACAATGTAAAAAACGTAACATGCACCTTTCCATATTTGCAAAGCGTTACCTTTTCCGTGACGTTCATTATATAAAAGTTGTCCATCGTTATAATGGGCATGCCGGGAAATCCGAATAAATGAGATTTGTTTACTAAAGCTGTATATAACATTGACGCGAACATTAAAATTATAAAAAATGGTACAAGTAAAGCGGATATTTCAAACTTCTATAAATCGATGAAAAAAAATGAAATATGATTTTTGTTTAAAAAATACATATAATTTGAAATTAATTTTTGAAAAAAAAAATATGTATGTGAATTGTAACCTATGATTTTTTTTTTGAACAGAGACTGGTTTGAAAACATCGCTGAATTCAAATTCAAAATTACAGATTTTTCTGCCTAGTAATTTTTTAGTTGCGCTTAAAAAACTAAAAACAATGTAATTTGTTTTGCAACGTTTAAAAATGAAACTAACATTAGGAGGCCCAAGCTTTAAATTTGCATAATTCCTAAATTATTTGACCCAACCACTTTCCGCTTGCATCCGAATGTAAAATTTACCGAAGAAACGAAAAAGAAAAAAAAAATACTGTTTATTTAAAATTTTAAAGTTTGTTGCAAGTTTTATATGTAGACGAATCCTTAATTTTTTTAAAGATTAGTGTTAATTAAAACGAGTTACAATTTTACCATCTGAGCAAAAACGTGTTCAAGCTGGCACTCCAACTCAGAACCATGACTTTACCAATTCTCCATCATTTGAGATATCTGGACATCACCCCAGCCAATAGAATATTCGCCCAGAACAACCATTTTATGACATCATGACATCAGGATTGTTATTTGAAAGAGAACAACAGAAATTGAGGATAAATAATTGAGAATAAATGAGAATAAAAACAGAATTTAGAATAAATAAGTAGCAGATAAAAGAACTCCAACCAATCAGACAATTATGTTTGAAATAAGTAATGTGCAATGACTTATTCATAGTTCTGCGGTTTATTCTGTTGTGCTGTTTCAAATAACAGTCCAGATGTCATGATCAAATGGTTGTTCTGAGCAAACATTGTATTTGTTGGGATGTCGTCCGTACAGTTCAAATGGATAGCATTGACAATTAAAGCTAAGGATTCTGTGTTCGAGCTCCAGCCTGGACACATTTTACCTTAGGTAGAATAATTACAACACATTTGACTTATATACGAACCAAACGATTGTGTTTAAAATAATTAAGGGAAGTCTTAACTCACTTGAAAACTCCCGCTCCGTAATGTTAAACCATTACGCAAGTTAATTTCGAATTTCTTGTATAAATTTGAATATTTTCAAACGATTTTTTTTCATAGGATTGTTGAGCTCGATCTTCTGTATGACTATTTTTTATTTTTTCGATTTTAGTTACCGATATTTTCTAAAAAGATACTTTCACTTTTGGAACCGATTTTAAAACTGAAAGTATATTTTTTCATAAAAATCTGCAACCAAAATGGAAAAAGTAAAAAACAATCATGTTAAAGATCAAACTCAGTCATCCTATGCAAAAGAAAAAAAAAACATTTAAAAATATCGAAATTTAAACGAGAAATTCGATATTATCCTGCCCATTGGTTTAATACTACGGAGCGGGAGTTTTCAAGTGTGTGAAGACTCCTCTTAATGTGTGATAATGGTATTAAATAGTAGACATTATACCTAATCGATGGGTACTAATCCCATTTTTATATGGCGGCCTGTAACAAAATTAGCTGAAGGTGAGGCTTTTTTTCACTTTTGATTCCTCTGTCCTTCATGTATTATAAATAAATGCATATCTTAATGGCCATAGGCAGAGTAGAGATGTAAAACAAACAGCAATGGGTGGAGCATGGATTTTCTAAAGAAAATAGTTCTTTTTCTAAAGATTAAAGAAGCTCATAGAATTTTCGAACTATATTATATATGACTATATAGCTATTATAGATCTAACAATAATAATAAAAAAGTACTACGTATTCGTCGTTTAATATGAAAATCTATTATAATTCCTATGTACCATTTTCTTTTTTTGGCTGAGCCATTTTATATAACTAGATTTCTTCTTTTGTAGCATGCACACTCATTAAAATATACATAATTTCTATACCTATTTCTCGATTTTCCCTCGTTCTTTATCACTAGATTATATCTCTGGAAACAAATTAAGAAGGTCGTAATTCCTATTCGTGTTACCCTCCGCTATTGTAAATTTGTCGATATCATCTCTCGTAACGTAAAAATATATTAAATGAAGCAACCTTGGCAGAGCATTTATAAAACTAATGAGAATGAATGTCTAGTAAAAATAAGTGCATTTTTAACTCGTAAGTACAGATGTTCATTTGCGATTACACAAAAATACAAGCGGACAGTTATTGTGGCTGTTCGTTCTAGCCGTTTAAAGTGTGTAAAACTCTACATTAATACAGCACTTACTATTTGAGATGTAAGAGTACATCATATCTAGATAAAAAACAGATTGATATTTAAGAGTTAATTACATTTTTACCTGTTAAACTAATCTTTTAGAAGTTTAATGATATACACACATGCAAAGAAAAATGTAAAGAAAATCTAAGGACAAATTTAATATGAATAATGTTTTTTTTAATTTAGTATTTCTATATAGACTCCTAACATTTCAGAGGCTTATTAGCTACTACTATGACATATATGTGCGTCGTGTAGATATATGTGTGTATCTACCACAACTATAGCAAGATAATATTGTTGCATGTTTCCAATTATGTGAATGAAGGTGCTCTTCATTGTTTACCATAGGCTCAGGTACGCCCATGCTCACTAAAATATTGGATATACACACATATTACAAATTTTAACCATTTTCGAATACAAAATCTATTTTCTTGGAGGGGTGGGGGGACTTCTATTCTCCAGAAAAAGGAACGTCCTATCATGCCACCCTTTGAATTCATCACTAATGAAAGCAAGTGATCATGATATATAGGTGAAGTTCGTTTTTTATTATGAGTTCTATACAATTAGCATTAGAAACTTGCTGAGTTTTAATTTTGTGAACTTTAAATAAGAATGTCCTTCGAATACTGATAGTAGTTATTCTCCAATGATCATTATGTAAATTAATCAATCTTTCGACCAAAATATAATGCTAATAAAACAGTTAAAACAAATAGTTACTCGCAAGAGTGCCTTGCGAGTAGCTTGGCGAAACGTTTACTTTTTGTATTTTTAAATGTTTTTTAGTATTTTTATTTTTTGTATATAAATTTCAATTTTTTAAATGTATGCAAGTCCTACTTAGTTTATTTTATACAATCTTTTAATAGCTCTTTTAAAGTCAGACGTCAAATGTTATATGTATTACCAACTTCCATTTTGTCCTTCATTATTTGATTCTAAAAAACTTAATTTGGTCAATCAGTGATTTATAAGATTTTTTACAAATGATTAAATTACTATTTTTTTTTCAATCTTGTTTATTTTAGTGCTGTTTCTTTGACACAAAATTCTTTTTCTATCACTTGATTATAAAATGTAATGTTAAATACGGCCTCAAAACATTTTTTCCTAAATTGAACTGACCTTTTGCAATTTCTTTGTAAATAAATTACTCGTTAAAGCGCCATAACTATTAAATATTTTTATTATAAAACCATTTCAACAGACTAAATGTAGCTGGATAAAGGCACCAAAGTAAATTACTAACTTTTTCTCTCAAACGATCATTAGTTGTGTAAAATACGAATCTTGAATTTATTAAATATCAATATTTCAAGATAAGTTTTAGTAGTGTTTGTTAATGGATGAATCAGCTTCAGAAGTTATACATTTAATTTCCTAAGTAAATAGAGTAGATGCACATTTCTGTTTGAATGGGTTTATTCCGCATCATGTGTTTGCTGGCAGAAGATGTATTCTAAAGCAAAACTTTTGTCAGTGTTGAGGAATTTGTCCACTCTTTGGAGGTATTTTATCTTTTGAGAAAAGTACAGTAAAATTCTATAATGGAATTCCCGAAGTATACACCACAATTTAGCGTACACTTTTTCAGCCTCAAAAATCTGTATATTGGTATGCTTTTAATTCCGAATAGCAAGAAAATTTTGCGGCAAAAGGTGTCCATTATTCAGACGTTTTATTGTTTATAGGTGTTGAGGAATGAAGAAATGTTCGCTAAATAGAAGTGTCCGTTCTTCGGGAGTGTGCTTTATGAAAGTTTTATTGTATTACTGCACATTTCCAGTTAGTTTAGTTCAATAAATATTTTTTAAATTGTTCCTTTATCATGAGCGCTTATTAACGCTTTTGTTAGCATTTTCCAACATAGTTGAAAAGTGTTTATGAATTCGGTTTGTCTATCTCTCTCTCATCCCATGTTACAACTTGCGTAAATATGGTAAGATTACCATGGAACTGATGTATGTCATTCTTGTTTAAAGTGGCATCTTCGGCATTTAAAATGAAGTGCGTATAGCATAAACGGTTTATTTACAGGGACAAGGACACCAAAAGCTGTTATATTTCGGCATGAGGGGAAAATCGTTTGTGGTGTAGTTTAATGATATTACACTATTTCAAATCTACTGAAATTTGTATATATCACTGAGGTGTACTATGAAACGCTTAGTGCAGAACCTGGTGCGCATATAACACATCGTTCATTTACAAGGCCATTTTAAAATTTTTATCGTCACAGCTGCTTATAAATAGTACATTGTAAAAAAAAAAAAAAAAAAAATAAAAAAAAAAAAAAATAAAAAAAAAAAAAAAAAAGATGTTTCTTAATCTACCAAAATGCACAATAACCGCTAATGTAAATCTATAATAACTTGTTATGAATTACCCAGGGTTCCGAAAAATGTTCCTTTATCACACACAGAAAAAAAAAACCCCAGAAAACAATTTATTTTCGAAATTTAAAGAAGAATTTACAAAAATATTTTTTTATTAGCTGCCCATAATTTTCGAAAACATTTCTTAGAAGTTTTTATAGTACATTAATTAGTTCTCTGTACCGGCGGAAAACTTTTTTTGGATTCTATCAATTTTCAAGTAAACATTTTAAGCTGCATAATTGAATTTTTGCATGCAATTGTAACAAATTAATGTTAATTTTCATATTAATGTGAATGCTGTCAATATTTTTTATTTGTCTATTAAACATGTGCGAAAAGTGTTCCTTTAACTTTAGAAACCTGACAAAACTTTGTTTCTTTTTCGAAATATAAAGTTTAATTTACAAAAATTAATTTTCATCAGCTGCCCGTCATTTCCGGAAACGTTTCCTAGTAACTTTTACAATATTTTAATCCTTTCTTTGTACCCGAATATTGGTATTTCGCATTCTATCAAATCTCAAATAAACATTTTCAGGTGCATAACTGAATTTGTGCATGGAGTTGCAACACAATAATGTTAAGTTTCATATTACTATCAATGCTATTTATATTGTAGGTTTGTCTGTCAATTATGTTTTCTGAATATCAAAATATTTACCTGAGAATTTATAGCATCCGAAAAAGTAATGCTAAGATTTGAGAAAACTGATTATTGGACTGCAAAAGCTACTCAGAAACGTTTTCGAAAATGACGGGCAGCTAATAAAAAATTATTTTCATAAATTTTTCTTTAAATTTCGAAAATAAACAGTTTTATGAATTTTTTTAAAGTAAATGAACGCTTTTCAACATTTTCGGTGTCTTGGACGAGGTTATAGTATTTTTTGTTCTTGATTATAGCTGGTTTTTGTAGATTAAAAAACACCTTTCATTTTTTACAAGTATAAGTGTAAGCTGGAAATGCGTTTTCGTTTGTAATACGCGTTTTAAAATTAACAGTGATTTTGCATTTTACTTGGTATGTATAAATTCTACAGATCATATACAGGGTTATATAAAAAAAATCTCAAGTGCATTCTTTTTATCATAAAAAATGCAGAATGGAACATTTCAACAGTATTCTGAGTTCAACTGAACTAATTTTTAGAATGCTATGTAATGTATACACATTGTTGTACATATAACTATATGTTGATCATATACATTGTTGTACAAAAAAATTAAGATTTTTTTAAAAACTTTTCATGATAATTGCAGAAATTGGATTTTCAAAACCGTTCTGCTTTTTCTAAATTTATTATTTAGACATTTTTCGCATTAATAAATTGTAAAGGTTTGTTACATTATTCTAAATGTGTTAGAAAGTGTTTCTTAATCATGATTTCATGACCCATGATTTTTCGTTCTTAATAAGGGGTCTCATATCTTTTAAAATATCCATCACCAGTGCAAAACTGATGACGATTCGATTTCTCATAATTTTTTAATTCCTTTTGAAATTACACAAAACTTTGTAGAATATTTAAGCCCTATTTGAGGCTTCATGACATATAAAAGTGAACATGTATAATATAATATAAAAAAAAATACAGATTAATTGATATTGCAAAATGTTTTCATATGGTATGTCAGAATCCTCACGCTAACTAAACACTATACTTTATAGAATTAATTAATGACATATTAATTCTTTGACAGAAACTATTTTAAAAGTTCAATTACATTTGAAAAATGAGAAAAAATTGGAAAAAACAATTAGTGATTAAAAAGTAATGAAAGCAGTTATTTAATTGAATATTAACTTATTTCAAAAAATATAGATTAGAGCTCATTTTAACATAAGTTTTATGTTTATATATCTATCCTAATTTAAGTTATGCGAGTTATGATGTAACATACAAAACATTTTTGCAATATTACCTGAGCAGTATTTCTTATTATCTTATAAGCATTTATTTTTACATTTTATAAAGCTTTAAACGTGGCTTAAATATATTACAAAGATTTATTTAATTTCAATAAGTATTTAGAACGTTATGAGAACCTGAAACTACATCACTTTTAGACTGGTGACGAATATATTAAAAAATATGATACCCCTTAAGGCTCTTGTCCTGCAGAAGAAGACACTTGCGAGCTAAAGCTAATCCTATGAGGAGATTATTTTCTAACATCTCGTTTGCATTTCAACTTTTTTTGTGGGGAAGGGGCATTGGATAGCAGATATCCATAGAATTCTAGATCACTCCTTTTTTACATTTTCGCTTTTGGTTGTAGGCATTTTTTATAAAGTTACTTACACTTTCGAAACTAATTCCAAAATTTAAAATGTCATTCTAAAAAATAACTGCAACCAAAATGGATAAAATAAAAAAGGAGCGATATGGAAATGAACATCAGTTATCAAGTGCAAAATATTATTTCAAAATGTCAAAATGCAAAAGAGATTTTAGAAAATAACCTACCCACAGGTTTAGCATTAATTACAGGTACCTTCGATAACAGGGACTGGAGCCTTAATTACCTAACGTGCTCAGAATTTCTAGATGCTCTTGCTAAAGATTAGAAATTTACGCCACATTATTTGAAGTAATTATAAAGTTTGTATAGTTTCAATCCGTTCTTTAAAAGTTTGTATTGTTTCTTTTATGTCCAAGTGGAATGCGGACCTTAAGTTTAGACACGCTTTTCCCATTTCGAGTTCGGTAGAAAAGCCCACCCGATCATAAATATGGAAGCAGGCATTAATATGAGTCATAAGTGCTTTCTGGAAAATCATCTAGAGTTTGCGAAAATAACTTGGAAGAAACGAGAACAGGTTTTTCCATAAATAAAAATAAGTTTTTTCTACATTTTATTAACATGTAAGAAACGCGAACCTTTTCTTACGTCATCCGTACTTAAAAATGCTTTATCTTAAGTTTATCTTACACACTGTTACTAGTTTCTAAAGGATAAAGCACTGCTACAAGAGTTTTGAAATAGAATATGACGAAATATCAAGATGATTCTAAATAAGCTTGCAGAACAGTATCAGAGATTTTAGCAGGAAATATCAATTTTCTGTCATGAATTCTGTTCGGTGACAAGTGTTCGGTACATGGATACATTAAGTCGGTCATTGACTAGTTCTTTTAATGAAAGAAATTAACCTCGTGTTTTTCATTAAATTTCAGTTTGTTTTGATTTTAATATATCTGTGAAATATTATATATGAATTCAACATTTCGTATTGTAATTTATTCTAATGTCTTTTTTCTTTCAAAGGAACTATTTTGTTTGTTTTATAACCTTTGAAATTTAATAATAAAACTTTGTTGATACTTAATTTATTATGAAATCTCAGTTTTCAAACAACAGAAGCACCTGCCTTTGTTACAAATCTTTCGTACATTGATTTTCTGCTTACAACTTCACCACTTTATAGTCGCCCCGCTCCCCCATTATCGTTATGCAATAGCAAAAACTTATATCGTTACTTAATTTCGAATTTAGAAAAATGTTTCAAGTATTTTTCTTCATCATGTCAAAAACCATGTACCCCATTTTTATCATTTTCCGATGAATTTGGTTTGTCTGGCCTCATGTCTGTCTGTCTGTCCATGCTCTAACTCGCGTAAATATATTCTGATTGTCATGTATTAATGTATACCATGGCATGTTCGATATTAAAAATGAAGTGTGATCCATTTATAGTTCGTGTACAGGGACCAGGGCTATGCGAAGTGAGGGACGAAGGGAGCGGTTGCCCCAGACGCGAAAATTGAGGGGGTGTCATTTGTTTCTTTTTCTTCTTCTCCATCTTTTTCATTTTTTTTTTTTTTTTTTGTTAAAAATTATACATACATACATATTTGGAAAGTTGTTTGGTGGAAAAAAACCCACATATTCTCAAAAAAAAAAAAAAAAAAAAAAAAAAAAGAAAAAAAAGAAAAAAAAACATGCGGGTTCGTTCTTGGAATCCAAAAGAGGATCAAAATTGTAACTGTTAGATACATTTTTTCCACATTCGTTTTCCAGATCCTTTAGTCAGAATATAAGAGCAATTCCTTTAATATTTTTTAACTTTTAAAATGAAACATTTTAGAGTTCCAAAATAAACGGAAATATGTATTCAATAGGATTTATTTGTATTACTGTACCTTTAAATTTTGTCATACCTTCACAAAGATAAAAGGGGGGGGGGGAAGACGTCAAATTGAAACTTTGCCCCGGGTGCATTTTTTTTCTTCGCACGGTGCTAATAGGAACACACAAAAGAATGTCGCTATATCGTCACCTGAGAATAATAAGGTTCTATCTGTGTTTTTGAAAAAAGTTGACTTATCAATATACAAATGTTCTATTTGTATCTATAAATGCATTTCTGGATTAAAATAATGTTATAACATAATCGTTATATTATATGTAAATTATATACAACATCATTTTGATGCAAAAATGCCTTCATAGATACAAATAGAACCTTTCTATATCAGTAAGCCAATTTTTTCAAAAATACAGATAGAACCTTATTATTCTCAGGTGACGATATTATGGTTTATTGGAAAAAATAATCTGCCGCCTATTTTAATGATGTTACACTATTTGAAAAAATATCGAAATCTATACACTTTACTGAGGTGTAGTACAAGCTGCTAACTACAGAATATTTGGTGTGCATATTATTTACTGTTTATTTGCTGGGTTACACAAAAAAATTCAGTTAAAGTGTTGTCCTTGGGAAATAACTGTTGGAAGTGCGTTTTGAAATTTAACTAATTATTTTCATATTACTTGGTGTGTATAAATTCTATAGATATCACATACAAGGCTTTAAAAAAAGAATTTAAATATATTTTGTTTTATTAACTGAAATTGCTGAAAGAGATTTACTAAACTAACTTTTTAAGTGTAATTAAATTTTTGCATACTATGTAGTATAAACACATATCATTTGCGAAGAAAATATCGTCTGGAGTGTATTTTGATGATATTGCACTATTTGAGGCATATAGAAATTGATATAAAGCACTTAGGTAAATTACAAGAAGCTTGTTGTAAAATAGGGTGTGCAAAACATGTATCGCTCATTTGCAAAGATATGCAAAAAAATTTGGTTACGGTGCTGTCTACCAGTGGTAATTGCTGGAAGTCCATTTTCATTTGTGGTATGCGCTTTTAAATGTAAGTAATTTTTTGGGCATTACTCATGAAAATAAATTCTATAGATCCTATACAGATCTGCACAAAGCAATTATAGTACATTAACATTTTCTGACGATTATTGGAAATTGCTGAATTGCGATTTTCAACTGCTTTATATGTGTCCTAACTGAACTAAATTTCAGCATATTAAATAGTATATATCTTCCCGAGATCGCACATCCATTAAAAGGGATGTTTTATAACGTATTTTATTTTGGTCAGGTCTGTGGAGGATATACTAATCTATAGATTATATAGAGGGTAGCACAAAAAGATTCAAACATTTTTCCGACTATAGGTAGTAATTGGTAAAATTGTGTTTCAAATTCCTTGTGTTTTCAAATTTGTTTATTTAGACATCATCTTTCTTTTTATTAAACTGTGAAATTTGATTACAGTATTTTAAATGTGTTTGAAATTGATTCAGAATGTGGTCTTGACGTATGTCTTTACTTTCTTGTTTAAAATAAGTTAATTGCGAAATTAAAATTTTTACATAGTTTCTTTATAAGTTGATATTCAGAAAATCTTTTTTTTTACGCAGTAACAAGTAAAAGAATTAAAATTCCATTCTTCTAAGACTAAAAATTACCAGGTTATGATACTTTGAATTTTATGATTTTTCATCTTTTATTACATTAAAAACCCTTCTTCAGTTTTAAGCAAGATTTTTTTTTGTCTATTTTATCTATCTATCAAATTCTAAAACTACAATATGGTATGTTTTTGAAAGGCGTAATATGACAAATATGAATACCCAGAATTTGTTCAATTACAAAAGGCGTTGTGTTACAGAACTTTTCGGATATAGGATATATTCTTTAAATATTTTCTCACCTTCTGCTAAATCCTCTTAAGCATTATGATACGGTTGAACGATTGACATTTTTAACTTAGGTCGAAACAATAACTAATTTGAATAATTACTTTGCGTCAGGACGCATTAAAGCCCATTTCCTGGACATCTTAGATATTCGCTATAATACTTTCATTTAGATGCAGGATCGACAATAAGAAGATTGCGGTGGGGGCATTGCATCCGGACTTTTCCTCATAGGGCCTCCAAAGAGACAAAAAAACATTTTAAGAAAATTTTATAAAAAGCTTGGATTTCCAAGTATGTTTACACCTCGGACCTGCACCTGCCTGTCACGCCAAGTGTTCCCTCAATTCGTGTTATTTTTCCCTGGGAGCGAATTTTGGAAATCCATGGTGGGGGACATTACGGAGTTTCAGGGAGGAAGGAATTCCATTTCTACACCATTTTGTCAAGTTCTGAGACAGCACCTGCTAAAGATTGGAATTTCCGTTATTTCTCTATTTTAATATTTTGTGTATCGTACTGGCTGTGTACTGAAATTTTCAAGGTGACATTCTTTCTTTGTTAAAGTGAGTATTGACAGGTGTCATGTGCAGATGGTGATGGGAGAAAGAGGAGATAGCTGAGAGGCATGATCATCCGTCACTGAGGTATGTGGATGATGAGCAAACAAGGAACATGTCACGAATCAAGAAAGCAACGGGGAATGCGTCCAATGAAGAAGCTCCACAGGGGGTTGTACATTGGGGAAGACAGTGATTTGAGAAGATCAAGTCTTGTCTGAGATTTGAGTAGTTCGTATCTGGGGTTCTTACCTGGAAGTGTGTAGGACAGAGGTCCTTGTAGAAAGTGCTCTGTGTTAGAGTGCGTAGGCTGAGTTCGTATCTAGGGAGCAAGGGACACAGACGTCCTTGTGCGTAGTGCTCTGGGCCGGATAGCGAAGGCCGAGTTTCCATATTTTGGGAGATTCGAAATTGATCTCCAGTAAAGTGTATCTAACGTGCGTTGAGTGTAAGGGAGAAAGTGTAATTTGAACAGTACACAGCCAACTTTTACGGTATTTAATTTAATGTTGAACCGGATCATCTATATCCGAGTTGTAATTGTATATAATTGTAAATAGTGTATTTCTTGTGTACATGTAGTATAAATAAACTGTTAGTTCAGTTAATTGACAGCGTCAGTGTTCATTTACACAATCCTCACAGTGGGTGACCGATATCACCTAATAATATCGGTAGTGGCAGCTAAAACTACCACGGACTTTCTTCAAAGTTGTGCAGGCTGAGAGGAACGTCCGACACCATTAATATACACAAAATCCCAATTTTTCGGTGAAGATCCTGTCTGTGAAAAAATGTTGCCCCTTAAATTATGAAAATGTCCCAAATTATGAATTTATAAAAAAATCATCTTTTAAAGCATATTTTGTGAATTTTTTAAGCTACACTAGAAGGTTTAAAAAATCATTTAGTAAATTTTAGAAGGATTTTGCAATTTTGCCAATTAAAATTAATTAATGAAATTTGAATATATAAGTATTTTGTGCAATATTTATAACTGCTCTCAAATCTTTTATTTAAAGTATTTTTTGTGTTTTATAGAATTAGGAACTTCACAAATATAATTTTATTACAACAGAAATATATAAATATCTCCTATTTGAAAGTCCCTCCCCCCCTTACCAATCTTTCAACATCAAGAAAGTTGAAAAGATGCAAAGGCAAAATAAATCAACCTTTTAAAAATATTTTTTTTTCTTTTTGTGTGTAGCCAATAATGCTTTTAGAAAAAAATAATGTATCTTTAGTTCACTTTAAACTTTATTATTACTAATCGATGTACTAAAGGAACTTTATAACAACTTATTTTAATGATACTTTAGAGTACCGTTGGGGCGTAAATGGTTAAATTGTTTTTTATATTCGGGAATCTTTAATGGAAAAGGGTAGCCTTGGTTATAAATTGTCTCGCGTCGAAATAATTTTTTAATAACTTTTAATAATAGTTTGACTGTCTTTGAATGATTTCAGCACAATATAATTTTAGAAGACTTATTTGAAATTTTCTGCATTCGAAGAACCACAGATTGTAATGAGGTATCAGTGGCAATAATAATAATAATAATAATAATAATAATAGTAATAAAGGTGTGTTATTTAAAAAAAACCGCTCATAGCGAGTTTAATGTAAACATTTTTTGTCTACAAGTTTTATTAATTATTATTTGCATAAATTGCTGTAGTAATTGTACCATGTAATTTTGCTCACAAAAAACTTAATGTTGCTTAAAAATTCAAAGTATTATTCTTAAGTTGGTTTAGTAGGAATTAAATATATATATATATTTCTTCTCGTTAGATTTACAGATTGTTTAGATATTCCGGCTGTTTAGCAGGAATCGTTGTCAGTGGCAACTGCATTTTCCAGACTGCCGTCGAGAGCAACGTATAAGCTCGAAGCCTCTTTTATCACCTGATGTAGTTTACATTGTCTCAGTATTTCATAAATAGCGGCAAGAAATAGTGTGTATTTTTATTGGCAATTTTTCCAGCTTAAATCAATTTACAATATTGGTATTTCATTCCAAATATTTCAAATTTAAGATCAATATTTCTGTACTAGAGGAATTTTATGACAAATGGTTCCATCGTAAAATCGATTTTTAGCTTATATTCATATTACATTGGAAGCATTTCTTAAGAATTAAAAATGTCACAATATTGAGACTCAATGTAACCAAAATTGTTAGCTATTAAAGAACTATTTTTGGAACAGTCTATTTCTAATTTATCATTTTTCAAGAAATATAAAATTTCAATTTTATACATACCTTGTTATAAATATTTTCGTTATTTACATTGTCTAGTTATTAGTTTTAAGCTACCTAAAGTTATTTTATCTGAAAATGAATTCACTTACATGTTTGTATTTTAAGCTAGTAACTTATCTTAAATATTTTAATTTTTATAATCATAATCGTTCCCTTTTTACTGATTAATTATCCAAATATCGAATAACTAAAATAACAGAATGCTGTGGCCGGTATCGGCAGGTAAGTGAGACAAGTTTTGAAGGTCGTTAACTGTGTTTTGTTTTTTATTGCTATTTCCTGTGCGACTACTTTACTTTCCCATAAGGTTCATACCGGAAAGAAGCGTTTTCTTTGCTTATGTATTTCCAATAAAGGTTAATATATGCGTAAAAACAAATAGTGTACCATGCGTTGAAAGATACGTATTCTTATCGACAAGGTTATGTTTACGCGAAGAACTAATTAACATGAAAATTCGATTTATATATCGTTTAACTTCTCGGGAAATATGAAATAGATAGATGTCAAAAACTTTGGAATTTAAAATATCGGAAAACATTTGGACTTCGAACTGGAACTAAACTAATATGTTGAAAATTGCACGTCAAGCGTAACAAATGAGGTGCGTTTGTACTATAAGGAAATGTTAAAAATATCCAGATCTTGGTGCAATAGTGTACAGTACTTCGGATACAGTAGAGTATCTGAAATCTTTTGTTTATCTCTGTAACTACTATCTGCTTTCTACTAAACAGGAAATAGCTTGTAGTAAACCTCCGAAAAGTTTATCATTTTCACAAAATGTGACATAGTTTAATATTATTAAAACGTGCCCCAAACAATGTTTTCCCCTATACTATTATGTAATGGAATACTTTTGTGTTGTTCTGTAAATTAATAACAAATATTCGTTGTACCACAGATTGAACAGAATGTATATTTTAGTTACTTCACAGATGCATATAAATTTTATCATCTATACTAATAAAATCCGTGCGCCTCTGTCTGTCTGTCTGTCTGCTTAAAGCCGATTACAGTTCGCAACGCGGGCGAGTTGGAAGTCGCGAGAGGTGTATTTCGATTCGAAAAATTCCGGGAAAGTCATTTCGGGCATTTTCGAGACCGTAGGACCAAAATTAAAAAAGTTATGAATTAAAAACCGGTCGGGAATCGGAACGGAAAACGTCTAATTTCCCAAACGGAGCTCAAACGGAGCTCTGAGGCAGAACACTGCGCCACCTTGTGGTGAAGGAAAAGAACTTTTCCCCTTTGGCTAAAAGATGAAGCAGTCGAAAACCTCTTTTTCTCCCTTTTTTGCGCGTTTTTTCTTAAACCATCATGCAGACAGTTTTTAAAGTAGAAAAAAACTGATTACATATTCAGAATCTGCGTAAAAGTCTGCTTCTGATGAACCAAAAAATAGGAGAAAATGTCTTATGGGCGCGCAGAGCCAACCGTACAAAACCAAATATTTTTAATGGGACGATGGCGACCATGGAGCGTAGAGCCCACTGTGCGAAATCACATATTTTTAACGGGATAATGGGCGCATAACAACCATAGCTCTTTAATTTACTTTTTTTCTGCTTGAGGATTCGAACACCAAGACTTGCTTATTAAATGAATTTTTTTGTTTATTATATATTGCTTAATATCGAGGTTCGTTTGGAAAAACTGGCCCAGCTAGCGGGCGTAGCTCGCTAGTTATGGTTGAAAGAGTGTAACACCATTAAAATGCACTTGAGACTATTTTTTCCCATTCGCCGTAATGCAATGGAATAATTTTGATTATCTCTTTAATTAAACTATGCATCTGACTTTCGTAGCTAAATATTTTCCAAAAGTGGTAATTTTCTTAATCATTTTAATAGGTATAGTTCTTCTTTTGTTAAAAAAATTAAATTATACATATATTTGAAACATTTTCAAGTGCAAAAATCTTCGAATTACAAAGAGGAACCTAATGTATTTAAGGGGACTTATTTGTAGGTAAAGAAAAAAAGGGGAATCCTATGTTATCATATGGGAAAATACTTATTCTTCTTGTTCATTAAAATTTGGAAATTTCATCAATATCTTTGCTTGCTCGATTAAATTTAGATAGCGTAGAGAAACAGTCGATGCTAACTATTTTTTTTAAAAAGGTTATTTTCTTAATCTAACATAGGGGGAAATGGGGGACATTGATACAGCTTTTTTCAAAGAAAATTTTTGGTGTCTAGAAAGTAGAAATTTAAAGTTATTTTTCGATGTGATGTCAGCAAAACCTGTGTAGTGTGTTATAAAAACGTACAATCGTTGTTTTATATATTATTTTTGCATGTAATTTTAAAAAAATCAAAAAAAGTCATTTGTATCAATGTGCCCAATCCCCGGGGCAGATTGATACACTTTGACACGTCTGGGAAAAATGGAGACAAAATAACACCAATGTATATTTTTCATAGAAAAATAGTTAGCAAACCATTTTAATGTATTTATAGACATTAAAATCGCACACAATTTATTTCTAAGCGATATTAAAGCAATCAAAATGAAATGCATAATGACTTGATGCTCTGGCTGTTCCTTGTCTGTTTGTTGGCTGTGATAACTTTGTCATATCTGGCACTTTAACTCCAGAATTATCTTCTTTCTTAGGAAAGGTGAAAGAATTCCCAGGTTTTCTGTTTATAAATCGGTTTACAAACAGAAAATAAAGGATAATCGTATTAAAAATTATGTTTATAATATAATTATCCTGTACTGTTCTACAGCTTGTTTCTCTTACTTAACATTTCTTATGTCGATAATACATTTTTCACTGGAGAATCGATATAAATTTGAAATTTTCCAGGCTGCCGTCCATTTCTTTTGTTAATTCTACTAGCACTAGATATTGTGTAAGTTTGTACGTCTTCTGTTTCCAAAAATACCATAAAATGTTCTAATATAAAGAAATTAGAGCTATTTCACTTCAATAAAAACTAATAGTAGAAATTTTTGACGAAAAATGGTTGTATTAAGGAGTGTATGGTAAAATAAAATAAAAGGTAATGAAAAAATGAGCTAGAAAAGGATTTAGGTTGCATCAATGTGCCCCGACAAAGACTGTATCAATGTGCCCCATACAGTTATTTTGAATAAAATGAGTCGCAAATCCAGCACTTCATGATTTATCTAACAATAAATAATGAGGAACTGATAAAGAGTAGCTTTACTTGCCAAGGAGGGTATTCTTTTCGGTAGAAAATACTGGAACAGTTGTATAATACCATTTCAATTGTACAACTCAAATTTACTTTTGACCTACAAAAACAATTAATCACCCATCCCATTTCATCAAACTATTGAATCATTCCAAAACTTTCTGTATCTAGTTAATTTCACTAGTATCACCTTTTGGAGCTGTTGTGAAACTTCCTGTAATGACCCTGTGTGCTGTACAAGGGGTGTATCAATGTGCCCCAATTCCCCTTATTTAAGGGACTTATTTGTAGGGAAAGAAAAAAAAAGGGAATCCCAAATTATCATATAGGAAAAAATACTTATCTTTCTTGTTCATTCAAATTTGGAAATTTCAACAATATATTTGCTTGGCCGATCAAATTTAGCGCCCAATCCACAAAAAAACGGACATAAGGATGAAAATTTAAATTTCTTTAAATATGATTGAAATTTTGCATATTAACAGTTAAGAGTGTACTATTTCATATTTTATCAAAAAAGAATTAAATTTTTGTCATTAACATACTTATTTTAATTAATAAAGTGACGCTATGACTTTGCAATGTAGACTACGGCAAAAAACTTTACATTTCATGGTCTCGTACAGCTGAACAAACATTCTAAAAATCTCCAAACTTGGATATATATGATCTGAAAGCTATTATTGAGAGTTTTTTTCTGCAGAGAAGTGTTCACTAATCTTCATTACAAAAGGTAAGCATATTTAATTACTCTTAATTATTGTGTCACACCCGCAACAAAAAGATACATTTATATCTCTACAGAAAAATATTTTTGGATTTAAAGTTATGAAATTTTATATTCAAAAATAGTTTATTAAGATACTTTGAAATACAGACACAAAAAAAATTAATTAATATTTTATTTATAATTATTGAGCGTTGCGGGCGTGACATGTCCCTGTTGCGGGTGTGACATTTAATTATAATCACACCCGCAACGCCTTTAAAATTGAATACAAATGTATATTTGAACAAATTATAAGTAAATTTATATAAGAATAATATGCTGGATAACATGTACTTGGCAGCTTTAATTATATCCTTTGATTTAATAGAGTGAATTCCAGTTAATAAATAAAAATTTGCATCATCTGAGCATGTGACACTGTGTGCAGTTGATTTATTCAGTTTGGATTGATAAAACTGTTGCTTTATTATAAGAAAATCATTTTATTAGTGATATATGATTAAGAAATTAATTTAAAATCTAAAATTTTTATAGAAATTAAAAAAAGAAAATTAGGAAACAATATTTTAGCAATTATCTTTAAATTTGTTAATTTTATTTTGTTATATATATATATATATATTTGTTATTTGATAGTGTTTATCTAATACGAGTATATATATATTTAGTTTTTAAAAATAAGTAAAGCAATATTAGGGGAAGATTTTTTTTCTCTCTTTTAATTCAAATTAAATAAAAATTAGAAGTACGAATAATAGAAACTGTTAAAATGTTTATTAAGTTAGCATAAAATGTATATAGTCAGTTTGAAATTAACCAAAATTTAACATAATTAACTTTATGTAAGATTAGAAATTTCAAGGAATAAATATTAACAATTTGTTAAGCATATATTTCTGGATTTGAAGTGCTATATTTATTCAGTTTACACATTAATTTATTCTCTTTTGCAGAGAATGAAGAGTACAGAAAAATCACGATATCATCGGAAAATATGAAGAATATCTGCTAAGAGAAGGAAAAAGACAAAGCAAGGAGAGTAAAGAAGAGACTATTTAAAAAAATCATGGTAAAGGATGGCAATCCTTTTGCACTTCATCTCATGGTAAAGGAGTTGTCGACGGGGTTGGTGCAGTTGCCAATAAATTGTTAACGTTAGCAATGCTTTGCAACTATAAATTCAGCTTCAGATTTTGCCATGTGTGTAGAAAAAGTCCTAAAAAATATAAAAGAACTTTGCTGAATGTGAAATTTCAGAAGATATTGTGAAAATGCTTCATGCATGCTGACACCAAGCACAATTGGAACTCAACATTCAATGGACACATGTTGTTTCTATTGACATAGGAACAATTAATGTAGAAATTACTTCAAAAAGTTACAAGAAAATTTTTTTGTTACCATATTTTGTCAAAAATATAATATCCAACGATAAGAGTGCAGTTGGAGATTTTGTAGAAGTTGTTTTGTTCTCCACATTAAAAAAAAAATAAATAAATAAACGTGGAAACTTTGATGGACAAATAAGAAAAATAAATGGGGGTGATATAAAATAAGAGTATCTGAAAAAAAAAATTAAGAAAATGTGTATATTTGGCTCAGTCAGTCAGATGTATTCATACTTTGACAAGGATATAATATCCAACGATGAATGTGCAGTTGGAGATTTTGTAGAAGTTGTTTTATTCTCGACATTAAAAAAAGTGAAAACTTTGACGGACAAATAAGACAAATGGATTGTGATGATATAGAATTAGAATGTTTGAAAAAAAATTAAGAAAACGTGTATATTTGGCCCAGTCAGTCAGATGTATCCTAGGGAAAAAAAGAGCATTTTTGTAAAAAAAAGCTACCACCATCAGAAATTTTAAATTAAAGATTGGAAACGAAATTTGTTTGATATTTTGCTCTCTGATATTATAATTGTAATATTGCTTAATTCTTTAATTAAAAAAATCTGCCTTTAATATATTTGTGTATGTCATTAATTTTATTGGTCATACAAGTCACACCCGCAACAGGGCGTCACACCCGCAACGGAAATTTTGAATATTTTCTACAAAAGCAAGAATTGAGTAAGCAATTTAATTTTTTCATAGAATAATTATTTAAGTATTACTGTCTAATATTTAAAAAAATCAATTCACTCAGTTGTCATAATTCACAGAGTTTTGCATTTTTGTACTGAAAGATGAAAATGCATGTCCATTTTATGTCACGCCCGCAACAGGTGGAAATAATTTTTTTTTTATAAATAAATGATACATCGGACAATTTTCAGATTTGGATAAATGTATGTGTAAGTGGTCTACATTGAAATTCATACAAATTGAAACCAATGCTCAAAAATATTTTTGCTGGTGACTAATTTAAGTTGTGTAAATGTCACACCCGCAACTTTGGATTGGGCGTTAGATAGCGTATAGAAACAGTCGAAGCTAAATATTTTCAAAAAGTGGTAATTTTCTTAATCCTTTTAATAGGTATAGTTTTTCCTTTTGTTACAATATATATATATATATATATATACATGAAACATTTCCAACTGCAAAAATCTTCCAATTACAAAGTTGAGCCAAATATAATTAAGGGGACATATTTGTAGGGAAAGAACGAAAGTGGAATCCCACGTTATCATATGAGAAAAATACTTATCCTTCTTGTTCATATAGAAATTTGGAAAATTCAAGAATATCTTTGCTTCAGCACGTAGATAGTAAGGTTCTTTGTCCCTCTGTAAGCTTAAAATATTTTAAAGATAATTATGAACATTTGGAAATTCGCGATAAAATTTCAAAAATTCCAAAAAATTAAAAAAAGTATTCCTTACTCATTTGTAACTTATGACTGGAAAAGATATAAAAATTTAGAGCTTACAAAGAAATAAAGAACCTCCCTATCTACTTGCTGAAAAAAGTATTTTTGAAATTTCCAAATTTGAATGAACAAGGATAAGTATTTTTCCTATTCAATAACATTGTATTCCACTTCCCCTCCCCCATCAGATTAGTCCCCTTAATCACATTGCTTATAAAAACTATGATATTTCAATAAGAGTATTTTTAATTAATTAATCTATTATTTTTGAAAATATTTTACAAAAAAGTTATAACTACGGAATTTTTTTAATCTGTTTTAATGAAAAACATACCTGAATTTCATATTGTTATTATTTAAAAATTCTATTGTATATTCAGATATAACAGAAAAAAGTATTGAAGTGAAGCAGTTTCTTGGTAAATAATTCTTAAATAAGAAATTAAATCGTTCTTCTGTTCCGGAACTGCTCCGTAAGAAAATTAAAAAAAAAAAATGCATGTATTCATCCGCTAGTCGCATTGCCAATTTTTGTATGTAGCATTAATATTAAAATTAAAAAGACATTTAATTGAACCTGAATGTTCAATCAGTTATATGTTAAGAATTTTGTAAAAATCGTGGAAAGCTTAGAGCGAAAGAAAATAAGACTCAGTTAATTTCGAATTTTTTATATTTTATATTAGTTTAAGTGTCTTTTGATGAAATATTTAAGTCCCACTTTGAAACAGTTATGGAGCAATGCATATATAACGTTATCATCTTAGGCGGGAGGGGGGGGGGGTTGGCACAGGATATCGTAATATAGCTCTAGGGTAGGGAGAGGGCTTGCCTTTTGATATCGATTTCATTTTCGATTGAATCAAAATTGTCTCTTTTTATTTGTAGTATGGTCTTTGGTTCAAAATAGTATATTATCTTTTTCTTAATTTGTTATCTATTTTTATGAAAATATAAAGTTACTATTAAAATCACTAAATTATTATAAAATTATCAAATTTAAAATATGAGATATCCCAACGTTTGACATTACTATTCATCTCCATACGTGTATGTATATATAATCATAATTAGAGAAACCATAAGTAAAGTATATTTGAAATGAAGCTTGTGTTTACTAATAAATAAAAGATAAAGAATATTGTTCCACTTGTTTTGTTAATAAGAATTTCTATCTGCTCCTCTCCGTCCTCCGTTCGGGGTAAGGGCAACAAGATTTTATTATTGTTGAATGCATTATGTACCAAAAAGCTATTATAAATAGTAAACTTTCTGTTAAATGTCATTTGAATAAAGCGATAATTTGAATAATTTGAATAATTTGAATAAAGCGCTTCATTTGAACTAATAAAGTACGGAAAAATAAATTTAACAAGTATTATTCCAAACAAAAGAACTAAATTCTAACTTTAATAAAGATATCATTACCATGATGGGTTTGATGGATGATAACGGATGATATCGAAAGGGGGGGTAGGGGCTCCAAAATTACAAAAATGTTAATAACGTTACATTTGCACAGCCCCTATCTAATCGGAGAAAAAGGTTATTTATGATGGATCGGAAACAGAAACTAAATGATAACCCGTTACTTTGCGTAAAACAAAAACGTGGAGAAATAGTTCAGTTTAAATGAAACGGAACGATAACCGAAAAAACAACAACAAATCATGCTTAAAAATTCTTTAGACAATGAATGTCCCAAAATGAAGCAAAAAGATGAGAGGCTGTGTGTATATATCCATCGTTTAGTGCCTGTATAACATACACAATATTGCATGTACTAATATATTTGAATACAGTCCCTGATCTTTTTGCTTCCTTTTGTGAACAACGGATTTTAAGCTTATTCTATCGATGATAACTTTCAGAATTTTCAAACTTTGTTTTTGAAACTTTTAGAAAAGTTGCTCTATATATTTAACTAGCGCACTGTATGCATTATATTTTGATTGCTTTCGCGCATGCGCATTGAAACATTATTTAGTAAACCTGCTCATTTTCATGCAATTTTTATTATTTTTTAATGTTATTTATAGGGTATTGTGTGCAATACATTTTGTCATATTTTCTAAAAAAGAACACTTTTTTATATTAAGAACTCTGAAAATTATAAGCAAAAAACTTGGGAAAATTTGGGACTGTTTTTATGAAAATTTCTATCTCTATGACTATACATACGATCTTCTTAAAAATGAACACAGTTTATTACAATAAACCATTTAATCACAATCTACAGTTTGGACGTTTTTGTTACATTATTTTTGACAGGGTTATCCAAAATATATTAATTTTTTTTCAGTTTGTTGATGATTCCCTGTGGGATTTCAAAAAAAAAAAAAAAAAAAAAAAAAAAAAAAATCTTTGCGGAAATATATGACCTGTACTATTCTTTTTGTACACATGATGTTTCAGGATAACTCCTCATGAGTTTTTCTAAATATTCGATAAAACGTATAATATTGCAAGTGACCGGTTACCTTTGGCCATATAGTGTATATACTTTCATTCTATGTATCAAGCCACATAAGTGCTAAATTCAGCAATCCTGTCAAAATTCTGTTGGTTAGTTGGCTGATTGGTTGCGAGCGCTACGGTCATAGGTGGTTGGTCACTCAGAGGCGGATACCCCTCGGTAATGTTAAGTCTGTATTGGAGTTTGATGTATTTTTATGTTCAAAATATCTCCTCAAGGAATTAATATTTTTTAACTTCTTTTTTTCGGTGTTCTCTTCTTAAAGCATGTCACTTTTTTTCTTAGTTGTGAAAGTATTTCTAAAATTTATGTTCAATTTAATATTTTATGTTTTAAAAACTAACGAGCTGGAAGTAAAATTTTAACGCTTTATATAAAATTATGCATAAATTTTAGAAATATTTTGAAAACTAAGAGAAAAAAAAAGATGCATCTTTTAAGAAGAAAACACTGCAAAAAGAAGTTGAAATTATTGATTTACCGAGGAGATTTTTTTAAACATAAAACTGCATTAAACGCCCAAAGACTTAATATTACGGAGGAGAATTTGGCAGCTGAGTAATAAGCGACCTTAAAGAGGAATTCCAATCAAACAAATATTCATGTACGAGCTGGGATTCGAACCCAGCATATTTTGTATAGTAGCCGGTAATCTAACAGAGAAGGAAATAGTCGTCGAAATTCGGAAACACAGTTGAAACATATTGATAATTCAATATTGAAGCTAAAACTATTCACAATAAAATTCTAATATTAATTTGTTTACGAGATTAACTATTCTAATTTAGCAATCAATAAATATATGGTCGGTTTGTTCTGCTATTTATCGTACATGAAATGGCAGTATTTTCAACTTAAATCTAATTTTAATCTTCTATCTGTAACTCTTAAAGATGAGGTTTCCTATTTTAGCTCATAATTTTTTTAACCGATGGCTATATAAGTGGAATCTTTTATTGAAGGGTTTTCGATACTGCCGATCCAATGATCATAAAACTGAACGTGTTTCTATTTATGAATTTTGGGAAATTGAATTTTTAATTAATGACTATAGTTTAAAAGGGGTTTTATACAAAAAATGCATGCGCATTATTTTTGGATTTTTGCAAACTATCACATAAAACAGAAAAATATTAATGCATAAATTATTGTTTGTATTGTGTAAATACCCGATATTTCTCCGTAACATTTTTTTCTTTTCTCTTTAATTTGTATGCTCTAAATAACAATTAAAAATTGATGCATATTTTGTATTTCCTCGGTTTTTGACAAGTTGAATTTAAGGGGCCTCAGGAGGCTTACTTTTTACCTGGTGGTGCAATTTAGCAACGTACCACATTTAAATTTTTTTTCTCAGCCCATGTAAAACATAAATGCATAAAACTTTTAATATAGATAACTTACTATCTCTTCTACTTATTTTTTTAAATATTATATATTGAAATTTTATTTATTTTTTTATATTTAATTTTGATAAAAAATTTAAAATTGTTTTTTGCCTTGCATCCACTGCGCCGAAGATTGTAGCAAAACTATTGGTTTAACAACCCCCAAAATATTGACAATGATGTAAAACTAAAGTACAGGGTGGTCATAAAAAAACTTTGCCGATATAAAGAGCTCTAGTGGCCAGTCCGTTCAACCGATCGAGGTGAAATTTCAGATATAGCTACCTGAGGTATGAGTTCGAGATTCTGTGAACGGCAACAAAATGGCGCTCACGGTTACGGTTATAGTTACAGAAACTCAAAATTTTCCAATGGCAACACCCATTTTTTTTTCATCGCAAAATGCTCATCTCATGCGAAAACCCTAAAGAGCGTTGGAACGGTCTGGTTATTGCAATAAACGGACCCGTTATGCTCGCACAAAATCAGCTCTACAAACGGCCCCCAAAAAACACGACCAAGGCGCACGAAGACAATTTGAATATGGCAGAGACAAAATACCAATCACGGAACGTCGTTTGCCAGATAGTCAGCGTAGAAAACGGATAAAAAGTGGGGTGGGAATGTTAGTTCTTCAGTCGGAGCTTGCAGATGCCAACAAAATGACTTCGTTTTTGGTGAGTTGGAAAGACTATTATCAAAATGAGATGAATGCTGCGAAAACCTGGCGCGTTTACCGTCGAAACCATCGCCAAATATGTGGTCTATGCATTTTACAAGCTCCTTGTGATTTAGTAATGATATTCGAAGAAACTGGCTGCACCTGTGATAGTCCGCGATCCAGACGACCAACTGTTCCTGAGGATACTGTTATGGAAGTGCATCACAAAGTGACCAGAGGATGCATGCAAACTACAAAAGGTGCATCTGGTGTTTTTGATATACCGAAATCAGTGGTATTAAAGTTACCGCGCTCTGTAATCCGCATGTTTCCTTACCGGTACCAGCGCGCCCAGATGTTGGAAGTGAGAGACCATCAGCAACATATAGACTTTGTTAAGGAATTTCTTCTCCAATATGATGGAGATAACGACCGGCCTCTTTGCATAACGGACGAGGCACATCTCACCTTAACTGGTAACGTCAATGGCCTCCGCGATCCCCCGATTTCATTCCTATGGATTTCATGCTCTGGGGATATCTAAAATCTAGAGTGTACATGTACAATCCGCAAACATTGCTTGATTTGAAAGATTCTATCAAAAGTGAGATTGCAAACGTAATCTCATGCAATGTAACGTTCGGCTGTATTGTCTACATTCGCCACCATGCAATGTGTAATTGCCTATGATGGCACCTATGTGGAAAATGTGTAATAAAAAAAAATTTCTTTTCTCCGATCTGTGTTGTAATCAGAGATTAGTGTACTGACTCTGTGTCATATGCAAATTTCCTCCGTGCGCCTCAAACGTGTTTTTTATGGGGGGGGGGATTCACAGGACAGTTTTTTGTGCGTGCATAACGTGTCCGTTTCTTGCGATGCACGTACGGTTCCAACGCCTTTTAGGGTTTTCGCATGCGCTGAGCATTTTGCGATGAAAAAAATGGGTGTTGCCATTGGAAATTTTCGAGTTTCTCTAACTATAACCATAACCGTGAGCGCCATTTTGTTGCCGTTCACAGAATCTCGAGCTCATACCTCTGAAATTACACCTCGATCGGTTGAATGGACTGGCCGCTAGCTCCACATATTGGAAAAGTTTTTTTATGACCACCCTGTATATCTTGAGTATATACTTCATTTATAAGCAATTTATTTATTTATTTATTTATTTAAAAATGTCAATTTTACAATAAAAATGTTTTTTTTTAAATTTTATAATCTAAATTTTAAATAAATAAATAAATAAATAAATAAATAAATAGCTTATAAATGAAGTATACATTCAAGATGCATTAGTTTTACATCATTATCAATATTTTAGGGGGCACTTGGACCAATTGTTTTGCTAGATTCTTGCGTGTACTGCATGCTAGTCAAAAAATAATTTTAAAATTTTTATCAAAATTAAATAAAAAAAATTATATAGAATATTAAAAAACTTACTTTGAATAGAAGGGCTATTAAATTGTCTACATTAAAAATTTTATGCATTTATGTTTTATAGAAACTGGGGGAAAATGAAATGTGACATGTTGCTAAATTGCAACACACGATTAAAAGTAAGACTCATGAGACCTCTTAAATAGGTCATAAAATCGTCGTATAGCAACCAGTGGTCTTTTAAATTAAATTTAATTTTAACATGCGAATAACCGTTTATGCGAAAATTAACTCTAAACAATTATAAAGTATTTTATATGAGTTAAAAAGACATCCTTATTTTTCTCGTTTTCATTATATCTGAAGTTATAAATATCCTTCAAATTTTTTTTTCGTAGTATAAAAGTAATTATATAAATTTATTTTTGAAAAGTAACTAAACCTCATTTTTAAAATATTCTATTCTGCACCATAACTTTAATGTGTGATATGCTTAGAATGGTCAATTTTGATCCAATATAACTTTGAATTGACTTTAAGCATTTAATTTGATTTTTGAAGGTTTTATAATACATTAAATAGCTATATTTTAACGTATTAAAAACATTTTCTCATAACTCTTTCAATATATAATGTCACAAAACTATTTTTCTGCAATAAATATGTGAAAACGTTTAAGATATTTTAGGTAGCTTTCATTGCAAAAAGTAAAAAGGTACCTATTGTAGCCGCCCGGAGGAAAGCACTTCCAAAAAATTTTGGTATATTTTCACTGATCAAGACTCCCAGACCCCAAAACCACCCTCCGTTCAAATGTTGACATATATATATATATATATATATATTCTTTGAATTTTTTTTATGGCTGACATTTTGAAACGGTCTGATTTTTGTCACGTGATGACACGCGTATTTATGAATCGATTGGGATGTAACTTGATGTGTACATAGTACATAATGAAGACTGGACCGAGTTTGTTAGCCAGTTCCATTCACCATCATGTTTCAAAATGGCGGCCATTTAAACTTTTAAAAAAAAAATTAATTTAAAATTAAATACAAGAAAGAGAGAAAATGAAAAATATTTTTCTTTTACGCATTTAACTTCGATACAAAGATTCCAGAGCATTTTTTGTTTAGTTTGCATCTTAAAAAATGGCTGAGTTACAGCACTTTTAATTTCTAGTGTTGCTCACATTTTGAAATGATCTGATTTTCGTCACGTGATAACACGCGTATTTATAAACCGATTTTGATGAAACTTGGTGCGTACATAGTACATACCGATGTCTGGACCGAGGTCGTTGGCCAGTTCCATCCGCCATCTTGTTTCAAAATGACGTAATATAATTTTTTTTTAAATTTTAAATTTTAAAATTAGATGCAAAAAAGTAATAAATTGAAAAAGATTTTTGTTTTGTGTGTTTGACCTTGATACAAAGATTCCAGAGCATTTTTGTTTCATCTATATCTTGAAAAATGGCTGAGTTATAGCACTTTCAATTTCCAGTGTGGTTGACATTTTGAAACGGTCTGAAATTTGTCACGCGATAATACGCATATTTATAAAGTGGTTTGGATATAACTCCGTGTGTACATTGTACATACCAATGTCTTGACTGAGTTCATTGGCCAACTTCATCCGCCCTCTTGTTTCAAAATGACAGCCATTGTCAAAAAACTTTTAAATGTATAATGATATACAAACAAAAAATTAGAAATTGAAAAAAGGTTCTTTCTAAAGTATTTATCTTAATAATGAATTCCGGAGTATTTTTCGCTTTGTCTTTACCTTAAAAAACGCCTGAGATGTAGCAGTTTGAATTTCTAATGTGGGTGACATTTAAAAAAAAAAATTTATTTGTCCGCGACACCACTCGTACCGATTTCAATATGAGTGTGCATGTGCTCATGAATTAAGATTTCGACAAAGCTCATTGGTTTGTTTTATCCATCATGTTGCTTTAAAATAGCATACACTTCATGATATCGTGGAATTTGGAGACTCTCTAAATCGCTTAAAATAAAACCAGGTTGAATAAAAGATGACTAATTTATAAAAATTCCTATTAATATTCAGTATTGACAAAAACTAGTACTCAATCTTATAAAAACAGGTTCCACTAATTTGAGCTTCGTATGTTTTAATAATATAACTTAATTTAAAATAAATAAATAAATAAATAAGCATGTAAAAGCTACCTCTTCTTCCTGGCACTGCCGGAAGGACTTTTATTATTTTATTTTGGATATAACTTTTCAGAAAGGTTTCTTATAGTATCTAGTTCTGTTATATTCTCTAAATGCTTTCATTTAAGGGATTATATCAATAACAATATCGTATTTTCCGGCATACAAATAAGTCGACTTTATAAAACATCAAAAGGCAAAGAAAACTTCAGGGTCGACTTATACACCGGATATAAAATCAGACATCCGACGATCGCTGTTGGTAGTTGTAGAAATTAGTTATAAGATAAGCGTCGACCTTTTTATTATTCTAATAACCCACAAAACTTATCATTTCTGACATATTTTTTAGAATAATTAAACATTATCATAATTATTTTCGATAATTATTATTACAGAAATATACATTTATTGAAAAATAACATTCTAAACAACAAATTGTCAAAACTAAGAAGGATTTATCTCTACCATATCATTGATCTTACAAATTATTCACCCAGGATAACTAAAACACTGTTAGATTAAAAATATCCTGGAAAATCTGAATTTTCTTCAACACTATTCGAGTCAAAAAGCTCTGGAAAATCTACATTTATAAAATCGTCGTGTTGATCTCAATCTTCAACTAGAAGAGTGCTGGAGAGAAAAATCTAGAAAAATCTTTCCAGTATTTACTTTTTATACAATTTTTTTTTTAATCTTTCTCTTAACATATTATTTTTCTCAAAAAAGAATAATTTATTTTATGAAAGAATAAGAAGTTGATTTATATATCGAATATACCCGAAATATGTCATTTCTTTGTTTTGAAAGTAAAGTCGACTTACATACAGGAACACAAGGTAAATAGTAATTTATTTTCAGAAATTTATGATTATAAACACTTATATTGTTAAAAAAAAAGCCTGCCGATTAAATAAGGTAAACTTTATAATAAAAATAACTGGTGAGAATAATGAAGGATTCTGAGGTCCATAAGTGGCACGTATACTGGTCGCTTGTCCCCAAGATATAAGTACTGACGTCACTAACAAAAACTAAATCAAATTTAGAGATAAACCCAGTTTAACAATTTTACTAGAGCGGCCTCAATGACTTTTTAACTTCATTTTTCTTTAAGGGTTGGTTTTATCCGAATCATGTAAATGTGACATTTTTTCTTTTGCACTCCCTCCCCCTCACCAACACTTTTTTTTGTTTCATTGTATTTTGTTGTAAAATTTGGAATGTCAAATACTTCTCAGTATAAAAGTTGTAGATGAGATTAAGAAGATTTATAATAAATTTATGTGGATTTGATATCTTGTGAATTGACGAATTTATGTTTTCTTCTTAAAACACTTAAAACCCAATTTTTTACGCCGCTTGAGCCCATTTTTAATGATATCAAAAATCTGTTACACATAAATTTTAGGTCCTTTTCCTAGAAAAAATAATAATTTTTAACTGATTGGATAAGTTATATAACTAAGAAGTCATGGGGTTTTTCTGCTTTCACATAAACACTCCCTATTTCCACTCCCTTGGTCCGATTTTGTCCATTCACGAAGTTGACCGAGATTTTCGGCCCCTTGATTTTATGCATCAGTTTGGCAGAGATTTGTTCAAAATTATGGTAGGTATCGTGTCTAAAATAATGATTTATATATAAAGAGATATAGATAGATACTTAACGTTTTGAACTGTGGATGGTTTTAAGTTCTTAGGGGTCATGATCGGTATAGATTTGCAAAACGTTTTCAGAAATTCTAACATAAGGGACAAGGGAGGATGTACTTTCTTTCGAGATCTACGAACCTAAAATCCGTTGGTTGACAATACAATTCCCGAAATTTTAGGAATTTCTTTTTTCTTTAGTAAATGATTTCGTGAACGTGTCAGAGACTAGCAAATGTCGATTTAATACGATTTTTGAGATGTCATGGTGCAAAAATTTAGTTAATTTGTAAGTTTTGGTCAGGATTTGAGATTTTTTTCAAATATTTTTTTCTTTATGAAGAATACCCGTATTTTGCCAATACAATTTCTAGATGTTTATAGATTTTTTTCTTTCGCAATTTAATAGTAAGAATAAATATTAAAGTTATAAAGAAAATAAAAATTCTACATTATGTATCAAGGATACTGTCTATGTTTTCAATACTTTCTGACCTCATTCGTAGGTTCACTTTCATAAAAAAAAAATCGTACTTGCAAATAACAGATTTTTTTTATTTTTGTGTTTTACATTGGAAAAACGGGAAAGCTATAAATAATTGCCTAGGTAATTAAAATTTAATTTTAATAATAAAAAAACTGAAAAAGGAAATTTTTGATTCAATATCATATTTATTTATTTATTTAGTTAGTTAATTTTAGATTTATTACCACACTAAAATATTTCTGACGTGTTATATTTTTACCATTTTTTATTGACTGATTAATTTATCCAGGGAATGCGGGTAAAATATTCAAATGATTGTACAGAAAATAAACAATATATTTGAAATGCACAAATTGAATCCATCGAAAATGAAATGAAAAAGGAACTTTTCAATCAATCCCATTACTCTTTGTTTGTAAAATATTTCACATATTCCATTGCGCACACGACGTTCATATTCAGTGCTTTCATGTGTAAACTCTTTTCTATTTATAAAGTGTTTTAAGTCAGAGTTGTTTGTAGGGTCGGAGTACACCTGACCGGAAAAACGAAAACCTGTTAGTTGTTAACCTGAAATCTGAACGATACCCGAAAAAATAATTTTCAACGACACGCAACCCGATCGAAACTCACCACAGTCAAACATGAAACTTATGTACTTAGAATTTAACATGACATGAAACCAGAAAAAATTATCAAAATTTAATGCAATTATTGATTAATAGACTACAATCATATCTATAATATTAGTTTTATCCCTTATGCAGCATATGTAATATTCACACTCGAATGTATCTTTTTTTTTTTTTCATCTGGAACAATTTTCTAGATTTTAGTTTTAAAAAGGATCTGATCACAAGAACAAAAGCCTAATCTGGAAGGAAAAGGTAAAAATAAAGTCGACCCCCCCCCCCCAAAAAAAAAAAAAATCAAGTTTTAGTATTCTAGTGTTTTAGAGTGGTTGCATATAGAGTCGAAAATTATCCCACTTAAACGTTTAGAATCCTTTATTTTAAAAGACTAGTTGTATATATATATAATCATCATCACATTCATCCGTTTTACATATACATATATAGATAGATAAATAAAGAAAAAAATATTAATGACAGCTCTTAGTTAATTACATTATTATCAAATAACTATGTATTCCAAATGCATGAACAAATTTAATTGTAAGTTTATAAACTCTATGAAGTTTGCAACAATGTCTTATAATTTATACAAGTTGATAAGAAATTTTTAAGAAACTACAAAATACTCACTTGGTTAGGAACTTTTAAAACTCCATTGTGCAGCAGTCTCTTAAAACAAACGGAATCTAAGGATATAGAGTCGATCAGCAATGGAAAATCGCAGACAATGTTACGCGTTATGTTGTGTATTTAATACTCAAGTTTATTTAAAAAGTAGTGCTCTGTCGCTAATGATCAACTTTACTGACACATTAGCTGTATTTTTCCATACTATACTTAATAAGCTCTGATTAAGAAATGTTTTGAAGGATGAAGTGAATTTTTAATTCTTAGTCATTGAATCTGCACTGTAAAAAAAAATTTGGATAATTACAAAATTTTTTCTAGTAGAATTGTATTCCAAGAACTTTTTATGTAACGGCAACAATAAAAATTCATGTAACAGATACAGATTTGCACTTTGATCCAAACAAATTTTAAGGTTACTAAGAATTTTTTGGGGAAATCGTATTCCAAGAACTTTTTAAGTGACGATAACGAGCATTATAGATAAAATTTTAGTAAAGTTACCAAAATTTTAGTAAATTCTTTTGTAAAGTTACTGATGGTTTTAGTTTTGCTTACAAGTTTTGTAGATTGACATCATTTTCTTGCACAGTGTACACATAAAATTTTAGTAAGCATAAGAGATTTCGGTTAATTTAGATTACTAAGGTTACAGATTTTTTTTACAGTGTGGAAGCCGATTTTTTCAGGGAGAGGAGGAGAGAGGGCAGGAAGGATCTGAAATCATAACTTGTGCCTATGGTTTGCGCGACCCTGTAAATTTTGCCTGGAGTTTAACTGGAGATTTAGCGTTAGAATAAGAAAACCGCGATGACGCATATGTTAGATTGATGGATACTTTCTGTGTAGGTTGAGCTTCGGTTCACATTGAAAAAACGATGTAGCTAACCACAAAAATTCAAAATAATGATAGTCAAGGACTAAAAAGACGATAAAAAATATTCAATGAAAAAACTTATTCTATAATTAAAGATAAATAAGTTCATATTATACATGCATACACAGATATGCGTACATCGATATCTACATATAGTTATGGACACAAAGGGTACGGAGAGTATTTATGGCATCGCGGTCGGATTTTGTCAGAGCTCTTACGAAAGATTGCTTCGAACGGAACCATAATTAATTTTATGTATTTTCTGCGCCATAGTTTTTAGCGTCTTCCAACCAAACTCACCTCTAAAACACATGCTTATAGACACATAACATCTAACTGAGTGTACGAAGCACTTTGTACATTTCTAAACGCACGTATGTACAAAGATTGCTTTACATTTCAATTTTCAGCATACTTATTTTCAAATTTTGTTTATTAAATGCATTTTAACCCTTTATCTGCCACATTATGAATTCATGAAAATTTGACATTCTAAAGCATTTTACAAAAATTGTTTAAACTAAATTAAAAGACTTACATAATCATTTAATAAATATTTGAAGGATTTTAGAAGGATTGAAGGGTTTAGAAGAATTAATTAAATTTTAACTTACAGGGATTTTGTGCAGTTTTCATAACCCCAATCAAATCTTTTATTTTAAATTATTTTCTTAGTACTTTGTAGAATTATAAAATGTCCAAATATTGTGTTCTTACAACAAAAATATAGAAATATTTCCCCATTGAAAAATCTCCCTGCCCCTCCCTCAGCGCCAATTAAGCTGAAAAGATGCAAAAGGCAAAAGAAATCATCGTTTTAAAAATATTTTTGTTTTCTATAACCAATAATGCTTTTGGAACAAGATTCTAACAATTTATTATAATACTATCCCTTAATGATTGGGCAATGCAGCATTTCATTATGGAAGTTTTATACATAAAAACTTTTTATAAATAAATCGATTGCAGCATTGATATTTACTAAAAATTGAAAAATCCAATAAAAATTACTGATAAACTGTATTAAATTGTAAGATGAAAATATGTAATTGACAAAAACAAAAGAACTTTTTTTTTTAATTGGCTCATCTAATGTTATAACAGTGGCAAAAATGACAAAAAGTTAAAGATAGCAGCATAGCAAAAAGATCAGAGAAATAAAGAAAATACACCAAATTATGCGCATCGGAGCAGTAAAATAATGTATTTAGTAACTATAAAATTAAAAATGTGCCAAAAATGGGCTTAGTATAGAAATAATTCCAAAACATCTGCAATACCTCAATTTACTTTATATAAATACACACACATATCTATCTATCTACCTATCTATCTATCTATCTATCTATCTATATATATATATATATATATTCAAAATGATACTAGGAGAGTAAAAAATTTCATGATCCTGTTCCCCTATTGCTTGTAAAATTGATTTTAAGTAAATCAACTCCTTATAATATTATGAAATTTTAAGAAGTTAAAATAAAATAAAAATTACACAGAAAAAGAAGGATTAAACTGAATTGATATTAACAGATAGGGAACTAATCTTTTATTGCTATATTAGAGCAAAAAGCATGATCCGAAAGAAAAGAGTTTAAGAAGATACAGTACCTTAAATTGGTCAAAATATTTATATTCTTTTCTTTAATGTTAACTGAAAGCTTCTTTAATGATGAATATTTTGATGCCTCATTTTCACCAATGCGACAGTTACATCGCGATATATTGTAAATTTTTTAATAGATTTAACGCAATTATTCATACAAATGAAAACTTTAAACTGATTTTTCACCGTGTTCATATTTTTATAACTTGCTTGTTCGATAAACACTAAGGCTTTTTTGCTAATTTATAGAGAGGTTTGACATTCTTTTTACTTGTTCTCCATGGGGAATATTTTTGTGTATGGATTTAACATTCAAGTTTAGAGGGTTTTTTTTAAATATTTAAATTGAGAATTTATTGAATATCCTTTATTTTTTTTTATATACACTAGTGAAAAAAAAATCATATTAAATGTAAAATCCCATCTATCTAAAAATCCATACACCAGGGTTGGCAAGTTTCTTCCGAAGTGGAAAAAATCATGGAAAAATAGGTCGGAAGAAATAGGTTTCTACCACAGTGGAAGAAATGGAAGAAAGTGTTATTCTTTATAAATTTACAATATAAGTTTCAACTTTGTAAGACACTATAAATGTCTTCTTGCTATAACCTTAAGTAAATTAATTTCATCAGATCTATGCAAATTTAATTAATTATATGCAAAATTAATAGTTACTTCAGTTATGAGCCAAGATCACATGGCACGAGTCTAAAGATCTTCAACCATTTGCTAAATGAAGAAAAGAAATTTTATCTAAAATGCACAAAATCAATTGAATGTTAATCATTATAATGTATTCTAATTATTAAAACTTTTGAAACTAGTAGTAAATAGTACGGATCATTTATCAACAGTAGAATGAAACTCATTTAAATAAAAGACAGTACTTTGAATTACATCAATTTTATTAAGCTAAGTAATATGGTACAATAATTACTGTATTAAAAAATAATTAAAAACTTCATTTTCCTTACAGCAGCAAAATATAATATAACAACAACAACAAAAATCTATTAGTAGTAGAATGCTGAAAATCAGTTTCTCAACTTAGAATATAGATAAATGCAAAATACAGAAAAAAAAAAAAAAAAAAAAAAAAAAAAACACTTTCAAGTCCTTCAGAAAACTTGGAGAGTAAGCATTTCGATATACTCATAGACATGAATATAAAAATCTAGGCACCAGTAGACAGTTATTTATCACTAAATTTTATTTGTTTTCTTCACTTAAATTTTATTAGCATTTTTGTAAAAAATTTAGATGAAAAATAAGTAATAAAATTTAGCTGGGAAAAACTGCCCACTAGCGCTTAGATTTTTATACTCCTGCCCATAGATATTTTCAGAAAAATAGTTTTTCTAAATAAGCATTCAAATATGCATGGTAGATGCTAATATAAATATAATTGCAAGCTTGTATATTTACTGTGTTGCTCAGTTTTCAACAATGTATTTTTATATGAAAATAATGTATTTTTATATGAAAAACAAACATTTTGCAGGTAATTTTTCTCTCGCTTTTTACATAAATGGCTTATTAACCCTTGCCACTCCGTTGTCTCCGCTGCGGAGGCATCATCTTTCCTTCCAAAATTTGTTTTCGGCACCAGTAATAAAGGAAGAGGAAAATTTCCTTATAATCAGAGAATTTTTGAAATTGTCTACTTCAAGGAAAGTTCGTTTAAAAAAGTGGTGCTAATCGAATAAAATTTGTGAAAGAAGCGCCGGTGTCCGAAGGGTTAATAAATAAAAAAAATGTCTCCACCGCTTAAGTTATGAAATCCATCACCTGTAAATGTCTGCTGAGTCTGAAGTTTGTCATTAAAAAAAAAAAAAAAAAAAAAAAAAAAAAAAAAAAAAAAAAAAACTTATTTCTCCAAAAATAACATTTTTTAATATTAATTAAATTTTCCAATTTTTAGATTTCATATAATTGTACTTTTAATTGAGTTATTTTACATAGTTACTATATTTTAATTCTGAGCATGTTTTGTTTTCTGTTGGTTTCTTCCGATTTTTCCAGTTTCTTCCACTGCCCTGGAAGAAACAGGTTTCTTCCGGTAGAAGCCCAACCCTATTATCACAGTTTTATGTAATATAATCGAATGAATGTGGAAAAAAATCGAAGCCAAAATATTCATATTTATATAAGTAGTAGAGATGTTTAATATTTTTTTTAGTAAAATAGGCTGTTTTACAAAAAAAAAAAAAAAAAAAAAAAAAAAGTATTAATTTTTTTATCTTAAGTATTGTGCCACCACATATATTACAATATTATTCAAACTTGAGGAGATAGTTTAAAAGGTACTGCTTCCCCTTAAATAAATACAAATGCAATATAAGCTACATGTTATTAAATAAAATTTCTGGCTAGAATTATAATTGTATGATATTTACTAAATCACTCTTGTAGCAAAATAACCACGGGAGTGAGATTTTTGTATCCGAATAAAGTATTTTCGGTTGCTTTATGAATAATGTAAATTTGCAGACTAAGGTAACCGATTCAAACACTTAATGTTACTCAAAAATCAACTTATACTGGTAATAGAAATTGCTTCATAAGAAGATAAAAAAGGAATGAGATTAAAAAAAAATTGAAGAAAATGTAATTTTTCATAACACAACGATGAACAGAGTAGGTTTTAGCTATTGGATATCCAGGTGAAAATAAACTGTACTAGTAGGCATCTTTTGTCGAATTGTGTGCTGAAAAATGGTGGTAAATTTAAGCTTTAGAATAAGATTCAGAACAAATTTGTAGGATGCACATATTGCAATTTTAGTCTGAGATCAGTTCATCTTTCTAAAATTTAATTATGCTAGTAAAAAACATCACTATAGGCATGAAACAAATAGCGTCAAAACTGACAGATAATAATCCAGAATAACATAGAATGGTATGCCAAATATAGTTTTTTAGACTTTTGAACAATCTTAGATGTGAGAATTTCGCACTCTGTGCATGTTTGACCTTCTTCCATTTCACAAGAAATTTCATGAAAAATAACACACCGCAGATTCAAAATCGGACTCGAAACAGCATGTTATTAAAAATGACCCATATCCGGATTTCAATTGTAGTTTAAGTTTTTTGAAAAAAATCTAACATTTCTCTTTCTTTTCAGCATTCAGAAGAATGAAGTCGTCAGCTTTCATATTTCGTAAGTTGTATTATTTTAATTTATTATTTTAAGTTTATAACATGCAATGACGTCATTCATCGTGACCTTAAAATTACACCGATTTTTGCTGAAATCAAGAAACTTACAATGAAGTTTCATAGGTCAGTCCCTGCCGTGCGGAATCCTGCTTTAAATGCCATTAGGCGTTATGACGGAACAGTTGGGAAAAACCGGAAACGGCCCCTAGCTATCATCTCACGGGATGATAACTTCATCCCATGTTCCAAAACATCCAGAAGGAATCCTTCCGCTGTCACTTAAAGCAGAATTCCCGGGAAAAATTTCTATTTCCCCTAGATTGAAAGAAACTTTCATCTAGAATTGGATTTACCCTGACGTCATGCAACATTCTGTAGTTTTATACAGTCGCGTTTTTCAGCTTTTCTAGTTAATTGTATTTTTAAATTTTAATACTTGTTTTATTGTTTCGACTTCCCTTCACTTTCCTATATTTTTTTATTTTTTATAAAATGTAATTGGGTACTCTATCTGTTTCTAAATTTCAGTTTTTTAGTTTTTGTAGAAGTCACTTCCATCTTTGAAGATAGGCAACGCCTTCCTTATTCTCCTATTGGCCAAGAGGTACTTGCTCACTGTACCTCGGCTATTTAAAACTTTTTCTTCCCCATTTGGCTCATCCTACCCTCGACCGCTGGTGTGTGAGGAACTCGCCGCCGGCAATGGTCGCTAAATTTAGATTCACAGTTTCTCTAATTAATTCAGCAGCTAGTTTTTAAACATTTAAAATTTAACTTGACCCCCTTTTAGACCAGGCATGAACTGAAAAACTTGTTTACTGGAGTTGTGGACCTGTGCGAGCGTAGTGTGTACAGGAACTTCGTTTGGTAGTGTGGTCCAGGTGGCCGAGAACATATGCCAGTAAAACGCGGGATCTGTGCCGCTATGTTAGCCGATGGGAAACTTCGAAGATGATCGGGTTTCCGGTGATTGTCACACAAAATTAGTAAGCTATGTGGCCCCCTTTTTTGTGTTCTTAGAGTTAGTCGTGGGCTGGGATACCTTATGCTATGCCTTTTCTGTGCTTCTTGGTACCATACTGCCTTTACATTCACCGTTCTTTGCCGACGCCAGTCAATGAAATGACATCGAAGTATAGAGCAACCAAACTCGTTTGGATGCTGCATGCGTCCTTTTTTAGAGGTCATATTTAACCTCGTGCTTCCAGCTCTGGAAAAATCTTAGGATTTCCACCAGAGTCTCTAAATTATACTTTTTGACCGTGCTTTGTTTCGAAATTCCTATTGTTATGTTCAATTTTTCCATATTTAGTTGGAGGTTACGCGCAATGGTTTCAAGCTGCGTTGACACTCCGTAAGCACCGCGATGTTATGTCAGGTTTATAACATTTTAACTTTACAATACTCTGAAAAACATTTGGTTACTTTAAAAAGATTTTAAAATAAAATATTTCACTTTACTTGCATTTCACTAACAAACATTAGTGATTTCTGCTTATGTCCATTCAAGAGTTTTCTTAAAAAGCAAGCGGAGAAGATTTAAAAATTTCAGTTTGATTATTATTACATATAGTTGTATAGGTTATATAAAAGCACGTCAAATAATACAATTGATCCCGAAAAACAAGTACCAACATGATTAAAAATTGCCCATAAATGTAACTTTTCTTTATTAATTTTTTCTGAAATTCTTTATATTAGAATTTATATATTCAAATAATTAAAACATTATATTAAACTTTATATGAATTTCTATATTAGTTTTTTAATATAGTACAGCGAGGCTCTCAAGCTTTAACCCCTTGAGCTCTGCTGGTAGAATTTTCTACCACATAATTTTAATTCCAAAATGTCACTATGATACCAGAAAATTTGACCAAATTTACTTCAAAAAGGTTTAATGCATTTTTTCGTGTTTATCGTTAACCGGTTTTTTTCTTTGCAAAATACTGGTGCCAGTGTGACATTTGGAATTTTGAAGAAATGTATACCCCAGAGCTCAAAGGTTTAACAACATTCCATGCAGCTTTGTAGTCGTAATAAAACTAGAGGGTATATCCCTTTAACACGTTCTCTGCCGCTTACATGAAGATGTGATGATAGTTAATGCCGCACTGTAGAAGTGGGTTTTTCCCAGAAGCCGATTTACTTTTTATAACAAAGAATCAGCGAAAGATTTTCCCGCGCCAGAGCGTGACTGGCTATTGGACATCACCCTACATCATGCGCTGGCGCGTGAGTGGCCCCTTAACGTTGGCGCCATATAACGTGCTTTCGCGTTGCAGCAAACGTGTTAAGCCCTGGTGGGTAATGTGTTCAAAATTCCACATGTTACACTGGTACCAGTAATTTGGAAAGAAAAAATTCGGTTTGCGATATAAGCGAAAAAATGCATTAAACCTTTTTAAAACAAATTTGGTCTAATATTCCGATGCCATTGGGACACTTTTTAATTAAAATTAAGAGGCAGAAAATTCAGCCATCAGAGCTCAAAAGGATACGCTGATTTCATGAATGTTCATTGTAATTGTAATGTGCTATAGCTTTATTTAAGAAGAGGAGAGTATACGGAGCTTCTTAATAGAATCCAAAAAGTATACGGCGTGTACTTCCGAATACCTTTCACCTCTGAGCGTATACAGCCGTATACCCTCCTCCATACCCCTGATTTTACAAAGTACCATTAAATATAAATATTTCTGCAGTTATTATTAATCTAAAAATAAACTAATATATAATGTTTAATATTTCTTTGCAGTTCTTATAATATCTGTCGCAAACTGCCAGTTTTTCTACAACTATGAAGAAGAGAGGCTAGAAGAACCTCAGCCTGAAACACAGAATTATGATCCTTCAACATATCAATATAATCCTCCATCAACTGTAAACCAACAATATCTTCAGCAGTCTAATAATGAAAATCAGCCTATAAATGAAAGAGGAAACCGAAGAACTCGAATACGAATAAGGTCTAGAAATTACCAATCAGAACCAGATTATAATGACCCACAGGCTGCTCCAGCGGTTGATTCAGATGTTGATCAAAGAATGATCAGGCATGAAAGACGGCAAGCAAGGAGAAGGCAGAGGCAAAATGATTACATGATTCAGCCTCCAGAACCTCCACGAGTACTTGGACCATCAATATTTGATAATATTGGATTAGGTGAAGCTCCGGCAGGTGTATATATTCCTTCTGATTCTTTTCTAAATGTATTAAGGAATGAAAGATCGTCAGCTCCTCGACTAATTTCTCAAGCTGTAGCACCTGTGCATCAAACAAGTAGTTACGTTCAGCCCTCTGTCGGCAATACAAACAGTGGACTTCAACCTAGATTTTTTGTACAGCCTCCTTCGGATGAGGAACCCAGGCAACCAAATGTGATTTTACCTGTTTCAAGACCTGCAGTTGAATATGTTAACCCTCCTTCACCTCAAACAGCGGTTATTCCAGTTAGAAATGAACCATCTCTTCAAGGAAGATCTGTCAGAGGGAATAGACGATCTCGACCAAGAATTCGCATAGAACCTGAACATGCAAATCCACCAACTGTAGATATCGACGCATTGCGAGACAACAGCGAGGACTATTATGCCAGACAAGATATAATGCCACAGGTTAGCATATTTATAGCAACTTAAAAAATTAGGATATTAGTAATTTTTTCCATGTGAATACTAAATATGTCATAAAATAGTAGAAAATAAAAAAATCCAGGAGATAATTTTCAAGGTAAAACGATAAAGTTTTAAAAACTTTATTTCATGTTTATTGAAATTCACTTTTAGGTAGCTTTCATTACAAAAACCTATTGCAGCCGTCCGGAGGAAAGCACTTCCAGAAAATTTTGGTATATTTTCACCGATCATGACTCCCAGACCCCAAAACTACCCTCCGTTCAAACGTTGACATATATATATATATATATATATATCTGATTTTTGTCATGCGATAACTAACGTATTTATGAACCGATTTGAATGAAACTTGGTATGTACATAGTACATACAAATATCTCGACCGAGTTCGTTGGCCAGCATCATCCGCCATCTTGTTTCAAAATGGCGGCCATTTAAAATTTTTAACAAAATTTAAAATTTAAAATTAAATGCGAAAAAATTAAAAGTTGAAAATTATTTTTTTTCTGTGTTAGATCTTAAAACACCAATTCCAGAACACTTTTTATTTTGTCTATATCTTAAAAAATGATTGAGTTATAGCACTTTGAATTTTTCTTATGGCTGACATTTTGAAACGATCTGATTTTTGTCACGCTATAACTAACGAATTTATGAACCGATTTGAATGAAACTTAGTATGTATATAGTACATACAAGTATCTCGTCCGAGTTCGTTGGCCAGCATCATCCGCCATATTGTTTCAAAATGGGGGCCATTTAACATTTTTAAAAAAATTTAAATTTTAAAATTAAATACGAAAAAATTAAAAGTTGAAAAATATTTTTATTTTATCTGTTAGATCTTAAAACACCATATCCAGAACACTTTTTACTTTGTCTATATCTTAAAAAATGATTGAGTTATAGCATTTTAAATTTTTCTTATGGCTGACATTTTGAAACCATTTGATTTTTGTCATGCTATAACTAACGTATTTATGAATCGATTTGAATGAAACTTGGTATGTACATAGTATATACAAATATCTCGACCGAGTTCGTTGGCCAGCATCATCCGCCATCTTGTTTCAAAATGGCAGCCGTTTAAAAAAATTTTAAAAATTTAAAAATTAAAAATTAATGCGAAAAAATTAAAAGTTGAAAAATATTTTTATTTTATGTGTTAGATCCTAAAACACGAATTCTAGAACACTTTTTACTTTGTCTATATCTTAAAAAATGATTGAGTTACAGCACTTTGAATTTTTCTTATGGCTGAAATTTTGAAACGATCTGATTTTTGTCACGTCATAACACTCGTATTTATAAATCGATTTGGATGTAATTTGGTGTATACATAGTATTTAATAAAGCCTGGGCCGAGTTCTTTAACCAGTTCCATCCGCCATCTTGTTTAAAAGGGGCGGCCATTTAAATTTAAAAAAGTCCTTCCGGCAATGCCGGGAGGAAGAGGTAGCTTTCATATACTTATATATTTATTTATTTAATTTAAAGTAAGTTACATTGTTCAAAAATACTAATCTCAAATTAGTGGAAATAATCTTATAAAATTAGTGATTTTATAAGATTGAATACTATTTTTGTCAAGACTGAATATTAATAGGAATTTTTAGAAATTAGTCATCTTTTATTCTATCTGGTTTTATTTTAAGAGATTTGGAGAGTCACTAAATTCCACGATATCATAAAGAGTATGCCATTTTAAAACAACATTGTGGATCGTTCAGATCAGACCGTTTCAAAATGTCAGCCATAAGAAAAGTTCAAAGTGCTATAACTCAAACATTTTGTAAGATATAGACAAAATAAAAAATGTTCTGGAATCGTTGTTTTAAGTTCTAACACGTAAAAGAAAAATATTTTTCAAATTTTGATTTTTTCGCATTTCATTTTAAATTTTAAATTTTTAAAAAAATTTAAAATGGCCACCATTTTGAAACAAAATGGCGGATGATGCTGGCCAACAAACTCGGTCGAGACATTTGTATGTACTATGTACATACCAAGTTTAATTAAAATCGGTTCATAAATACGCGTGTTATCACGTGACAAAATCATATCGTTTCAAAATGTCAGCCATAAGAAAAATTCAAAGTGCTATAACTCAATCATTTTTTAAGATATAGACAAAATAAAAAGTGTTCTGGAATCTTTGTTTTAAGTTCTAACACGTAAAAGAAAAATATTTTTCAACTTTTAATTTTTTCGCATTTAATTTTAAATTTAAAATTTTTTAAAAAACTTAAAATGGCCGCCATTTTGAAACAAAATGGCATATTATGCTGAACAACGAACTCGGTCGAGACATTTGTATGTACTATGTACATACCAAGTTTCAGTGAAATCGGTTCATAAATACGCGTGTTATCACGTGACAAAATCAGATCGTTTCAAAATGTCAGCCATAAGAAAAATTCAAAGTGCTATAACTCAATCATTTTTTAAGATATAGACGAAATAAAAAGTGTTCTGGAATCGTTGTTTTAAGTTCTAACACGTAAAAGAAAAATATTTTTCAACTTTTAATTTTTTCGCATTTAATTTAAAATTTAAAATTTTTTTAAAAATTTAAAATGGCCGCCATTTTAAATTATGATGCTGACCAACGAACTCGGTCGAGACATTTGTATGTACTATGTACATACCAAGTTTCATTCGAATCGGTTCATAAATACGTTAGTTATCGCATGACAAAAATCAGATATATATATATATATATATATATATATATATATATATATATATATGGTTATATATATATATATATATATATGTCAACATTTGAACGGAGGGTGGTTTTGGGGTCTGGGGGTCATGATCGGTGAAAATATACCAAAATTTTCCGGAAGTGCTTTCCTCCGGACGGCTGCAGTAGGTAGCTTTTTACTTTTTGTAATGAAAGCTACCTAAAGAAATATATATAAAATTTGAAATTAGGTACAAAATGGGAGAAATTGAAAAAAAAAATTCTTTTATGCATTTGACCTTGATACAAAGATTCCAAAGCCCTTTTTGTTTCGCCTGTATCTTAAAAAATGTCTGAGTTATAGTACTTTTAATTTCTAGTGTTGCTCAAATTTTGAAATGATCTGGTTTTCGTCACGTGATAACACGCGTATTTATACACCGATTTGGATGAAACTTGGTGCGTAGATAGGACATACTGATGCCTGGACCGAGTTCGTTGGCCAGTTCCAACCGCCGTCTTGTTTCAAAATGGCGGAATATTATTTTTTTAAATTTAATTTTTAAAATTAGGTGCAAAAAAGTAAGAAATTTAAAAAGACTTTTCTTTTGTGTTTTGACCTTGAAACCAAGATGCCAGAGCATTTTTTGTTTCATCTATATCTTGAAAAATGGCTGAGTTTTAGCACTTTCAATTTCCAGTGAGATTGACATTTTGAAACGGTCTGAAATTTGTCACGCGTTAATACGCATATTTATAAACTGATTTCGATATAACTCCGTGTGTTCATGGTACATACCAATGTCTTGACCGAGTTCACGGGCCAACTTTATCCGCCATCTTGTTTCAAAATGGCGGCCATTTAAATTTGTCAAAAATCTTTTAAATGTACAATGATGTATAAACAAAAAATTAGAAATTGAAAAAAGGTTCTTTCTAAACTATTTATCTTAATAATGAATTCCGGAGTATTTTTGCTTTGTCTTTACCTTGAAAAACGCCTGGGATATATCAGTTTGAATTTCTAATGTGGGTGACATTTTTTTTTAAAGTCAATTTGCCCGCGATAGCACTCGTATACATTAATCGATTTCGATGTGAGTGTGCATGTTCACATGAATTAAGATTTCGATCAAGCTCATTGGGTTTTTTTTTTATCCATCATGCTGCTTTAAAATGGAGATCGTGTAATTTGGCGACCCTATAAATCGCTTAAAATAAAACCAGGTTGAATGAAAGATGACTAATTTCTAAAAATTCCTAATAATATTGAGTATTGACAAAAACTAGTATTCACTCTTATATAGTCGTGTTCCACTATTTTGAGCTTCGTATATTTGATTCATAGAACTGAATTTAAAATAAATAAAATATGAAAGCTACCTCTTCCTCCCGGCATTGCCGGAAGGACTTTTTACTTTGTGTTCAGTAAATGCAAAATCAATATAAGCAATATATATAATTCCTTAGAAAATATTCAGACGATAGTTTCCTAATATAGCAGTTTAAAACTAAAATAAGTATTTCAGTTTTGTTGATATTAATTTTCTTCTTTATTGCTCTACCAGCGGGGAAGACCGAGCTATGCTCGGTTAAAATTTGCTTTCTTATGGACTCATTATAATAATATATTCTCGCTGTATTATTGCTGTAAAGTATTTTATTTTATAGCAGTATTATTTACAGAAACAATCAATATTAAAACTTTATTCAAACTATGTATATATTTCTAAATTTTACATTACTTGCATATTTACTAAAAGAGATCATCTTTCCAAACTATATTTTTAGTTGAACTCTAATTAGCTGAATCACGTATCTCGACTTCTATTGGGAATTTCTAGAAAATTTGTATAGACTCTGAAAGCTAATTTTTCACAAGTTGCGCTAAATTCTCTCCTAAATATTGCCAAATTCTGCAATATTCTTTCATTTGGAGTCAAATATGTGTTTTGGTATTGGTAATTTTGAAAATCGATTTCTTTTCAAAAAGTCCTTCCGGCAATGCCGTGAGGAAGAGGTAGCTTTCATATACTTATATATTTATTTATTTATTTTAAAGGAAGTTACATTGTTCAAAAATACTAAGCTCAAATTAGTGGAAATAATCTTATAAAATTAGTGATTTTATAAGATTGAATACTAGTTTTTGTCAAGACTGAATATTAATAGGAATTTTTAGAAATTAGTCATCTTTTATTCAACCTGGTTTTATTTTAAGCGATTTAGAGAGTCACCAAATTCCACGATATCATAAAGTGTATGCCATTTTAAAGCAACATTGTGGATCATTCAGATCAGACCGTTTCAAAATGTCAGCCATAAGCAAAATTCAAATTGCTATAACTCAATCATTTTTTAAAATATAGACAAAATAAAAAGTGTTCTGGAATCGTTGTTTTAAGTTCTAACACGTAAAAGAAAAATATTTTTCAATTTTTAATTTTTTTGCATTTAATTTAAAATTTTTAAATTTTTAAAAAAATTAAAATGGTTACCATTTTGAAACAAAATGGTGGATGATGCTGGCCAACGAACTCGGTTGAGACATTTGTATGTACTATGTACATACCAAGTTTCATTGAAATCGGTTCATAAATACGCGTGTTATCACGTGACAAAAATCAGATCGTTTCAAAATGTCAGCCATAAGAAAAATTCGAAGTGCTATAACTCAATCATTTTGTAAGATATAGACAAAATAAAAAGTGTTCTGGAATTGTTGTTTTAAGTTCTAACACGTAAAAGAAAAATATTTTTCAAGTTTTGATTTTTTTTTCGCATTTAATTTTAAATTTTAAATTTTTTTAAAAATTTAAAATGACCACCATTTTGAAACAAAATGGCCGATGATGCTGGCAACGAACTCGGTCGAGACATTTGTATGTACTATGTACATACCAAGTTTCATTGAAATCGGTTCATAAATACGCGTGTTATCACGTGACAAAAATCAGATCGTTTCAAAATGTCAGCCATAAGAAAAATTCAAAGTGCTATAACTCAATCATTTTTTAAGATATAGACAAAATAAAAAGTGTTCTGGAATCTTTGTTTTAAGTTCTAATACGTAAAAGAAAAATATTTTTCAACTTTTAATTTTTTCGCATATAATTTTAAATTTTAAATTTTTTTAAAAATTTAAAATGGCCGCCATTTTGAAACAAAATGGCGGATGATGCTGACCAACGAACTCGGTCGAGACATTTGTATGTACTATATACATACCAAGTTTCATTCGAATCGGTTCATAAATACGTTAGTTATCGCATGACAAAAATCAGATATATATATATATATATATATATATATATATATATATATATGTATATATGGTTATATATATATATATATATGTCAACATTTGAACGGAGGGTGGTTTTGGGGTCGGGGGGTCATGATCGGTGAAAATATACCAAAATTTTCCGGAAGTGCTTTCCTCCGGTCGGCTGCAATAGGTAGCTTTTTACTTTTTGTAATGAAAGCTACCTAAAACTCCGCCAAAAAACTGAAGAGCAACGATTTTTAGAGCGCTCTCGTTGCTATAATTCGCTCTGATATCTACCGTAGATCTGTAGAAGATATACATGTGATAACTTCGCCAGTGATAGATTTATCAAAGGTAAACTATCAACGGTGCTTTTCCGACCGTTTTCCTCCTGGAAAGCCTGTTTATGAAGAAATATCTGATATTCGTGTGATCGCCGATTCAGGCACAGATATTTCTAAATTGATTAATTTAACTATATCTCTTTAAAATGTTTTCATTATTTTTTTAAGTGCATTTTCCATTAACATTTCATCTTTTTCAACTCGGAGTAACTCTGTTTGTAAAATGGTAAAATGAGTGACTGTCACCAGAATTTATAAGACAATTTATTAGAAAATTGTAGTATTTGCACTATATTGTAGTATCAAAGAAAAATTTTATTTAAAAACCTTAGATGACAGAAAGCTTAAAACTAAGCCTTTTTTCTCTTTTGTGGATACTACCCGCGAAAGGGTTAAGGAGAATTTGTACGCTTTATTTGACGAAAAATGACAAAATATTAATTTTTCATTTTTTCTTAAAATTTATTTAGTAATATATGTAAATATATCCCTAATATATTCTGGAAATTTACACTAAAATATCGGATGATTATAAACGAGTTAAAAAGAATTTTTACTACACTAGTTTTCTCTTAATTGATTCAATAGTGCAATCTTTAAATTCAAGTTTTTCCATTTGGATTTTTTCATACTAGTATGATCAAAATGCTGAAATTTCAACATACACTTTTCATACGAAATGACATTTTTACAATTAAGTGAAAAAATGCTCATGCTAGAAATCGAACCGAAGATCTTTTTACTCAAGTCGCAAACCATCTGCCTATTGAACTACGAGGACAGACATCTGGCTAAAACTATTCACTCAGACAACCTTGTTGGCATCTCGTCTACCATTTAGACGGCTCAACAGAATATATTACAAGTAATGCAATTCCATTAAACTAAGAATACGTAGATGCACTTTTATCAACTCAATCATACTGAGTGGTTAAACAATATCATACGAATTGACATTTTTTGAAGTGAGTGACTCTGTCGTACTGATTTGCAAAGATATATCACCTGACATTTTTTTCAGCTAAGTGACTCAATCACATTGATTGGGGAAGATATCATACGAACTGGCATTTTTCCAACTGAGTGAGAAAGTTTTTCACTCAGTTGGAAAAATGTCGATTCGTATAATAACTTTTCCAGTTAGTATAATTAAGTAAAAAATCCCAAAAATATACTTTTCCGTTTACTCGCTATTTTTATTTTCTCTTTCCTGAAGCATTTAATAAAATTAGAAATCGAATTTTCTGTAATATAAAACGATTTATATCTATATGTGGGTATAAATGTTTAATAAGTAGCCTTTTCTATTGTATTTTTGCATATATTATAACGTTTTATTTAATATTCCTTAAAGTAATTAACATTTTGAATATCCTATAGCTACCGTTATAGAACCCACTTGAAAAAGCATGTGATTTTTTTTTCAAAAAGTTCAAAATTAGAGTAAAGGTAAAAATTTAAAATATTCTTAACTACTTCAAATTTTATCATAAGAATTGCTTCTCTCTCTCTCTCTGTATATCTATCTATCTATCTATCTATATATATATAAAACCATTAATTGTATTACAGTATATGAACCAAGGAATTTAATAACTTATACCACATTGAACATGGAGGAAAAAATAAATAATTAAAATGAATACAAATGGAATTTGTAGAACCAAAGTAGAATCTTCAGGCCCCAAATACTTTGGAACTACAAATGAAGTGTGTGGTTTCATCTTCGTATTTGTAATCAAAAAGCAAAATAATTTGAATTGGGGCTACCAACACACAAAACCAAAAGCAAATGAAAAAAAATCATCAAAAACAAGGCACATCAAAATTACCAAATTGGACAGCAAAATGAAAAGGGAAAAAAATAAAAATAATTATCGTCAACATGATAATAATAAATTAATTAATTAATTAAAAACGGAGTAATGTGATAAGCAGAAAAAATAAACCATACACCATAGTTTACCCTATTAAGATTTAAAACAAAATTACTTAATTTGACTATGCTAAGCTAAACTCAATATCTTAATATAGGATGATTCAATATATATATATGCATATATATATATATGTATATTTTGATTTTAATAAACCATTTTCGTTCTAAAACCATTTAATATTATGTCAAAGGGTATTATATAATGTTCAAATAAAATATTTAGTTCAAACGGTGCGAAAGTATCCTTAAGATATCACTGCCTAGTGTTAGAATGCATTTACTAGGAAAGGTCCCCAACTTCCAGATCAGGATTTTGTCGAGAGTGATGTCGTTATAAAGCTCTTACCGTGGGGATCAAGGACATGTATACAACAAACTACCCGTCTAAATATAACTGTTAAAGAGTTATAGACTGATGTATTTCTGTCATTTATTGATTTCTCTAGGTTGCTAGCTATGCAGGAAAGTGGTAGAAAAAAAAGAGTTGACGGATTACAAAGAAGATAGTTTATGCTTGAGGAAAAAAGTAACTTCACAGATCGTAGTACATTTCTGAACAGAAACGGCTGAAGCATGTTTGTTTCCAACACAAGGTACACACAATGAAAGAGGTGTTTCTCAGTTGTTAAAGGTAATATTAGTTAAGTTATAGTATATCTGTTTAAATGACCGAAAGAAGGGATCCGTGTCTCTAATTATAGTCTTTTAGAAGACATAGAGATGTATGTTATCGAAGGAAGTGTGTAGAATGTCCCTGATGTTCTTTAAAGTATATTCCAAGTTAGTAAGCCTTATTAGTTATATGTGATTGTGAAAATGTGGTCACAGTCTTCTGTTTCTTACTACAGGAAACGTGGAACTTTCATCAACTTCAAACAGGCAACAACAGGTTCCATAAATGTACTGTAATCTGTCTTTTCTACCACACAGAGTGTCTTTCCTGCATATCTAGAGATCTGGAGAAATCAATAAATGACAGACATCCATTGGTCTATAACTATTCATCGGTTGCATTCGGACAAGTAGTTGTATACATTTCCTCGATCCTCATGGTTAGAGCTTTCCAAAGACCTTGACAAAATCCCGAACATTGAGTTGGGAACTTTCGCTAGTTCGAAGAAATTTATGAAGTAAAGAATAATGAAAATCTATAGAAATAAGCAGAAAAATAGTTAAGCATTGGATTTTTTAATGCAAATCCTTAAGTATCACACCAGGTGAAGCAAATAAAAACAATTAAAATAACTTAATAATTAGAATTAAATTAATAACAAATAATTATAAAAAATTACTTAATACCATATTAAAAAAATATTTAAAAAATAATATCACAAGTAACACAAAATTCATGCTTTACGATACTTTATGAATAATTATAGCAAAAACTTGAATAAATATTACCTCCTTAGCAATTCAAAAATAGATTTTCCAGTTTTCTCATTTAATCTAATTGGTATTGATTTTTTTTTCTAAGAATTAGCAAAGGTAATTTAGTTGAATGTTCTTGATTTTTGTTTTAGGTTGAATATGCCCCTGTAAACATTCGCCAAGTCTCAAGACCGCAAAGCAGGCGAAGAACAGTCACAAATTATCAAGCAACAACACCTGCTCCTAGAGTGTATTCACCATCAATATTTGAAAAAGTTGGTCTGGGTGAAGCACCCACTGGAGTTTATGTTCCAGAAGATTCGCTTTTAAATATTCTACGAAATCCTTCTGGACAGTATTCAACACAAAGTGTATCTAGACAGGAACCACCCACGTTACGAGCACCTCAGCCAGCATATTCTGTTGCAAATGTATATGAGGACGAAATGGTTGAGGAAGAATATCAACCACCTCCACCACCACCACCTCCAAGAAGACGTACTTATTCAAGATCCAGACCAGCAGCACCTTTAAGGCGATCTCAGGTATCATATAGTTTATTCTTCTGATTGAAATTGTTTCGGTCTATATTTGTGGTATGCTGAAGTAACAGAGGTCTTCTTTTAATACTTCCAACATAGTTTAAAAATGTTTACTCTTTCGGTTTGTTTGAACGTGCTCAAACTCTCGTATTTATACTCAGTTTGTCATGTAATTTATATTCTCATTTTAAGCCTTGACTTATACAATTGTGAAGGTGATCCTAAGAAAAAAAATATTCTTTTTTTGTGCTTTAAAGCCGAGCCTGCACCACAGAATTGTGTGCACCCTACGATGACGTAACCTAACAACGCACTTTTTTAAAAATATTTTTTCAGTCAAATATAATCCTATTAATTAGGATTAAAAACCAACACTATTAATTTCTTCCAAAACTCTCCCGGTCTACATTATGTAAGATTATTATGGCACGATTGGTGTTGGAAATGAAGTATGTAGAATTTGTAGTTCGTATGCAGGAACACTCAAAATAATTCCGTTACATGATGGTCTATATGACAAAAATTCTTTGCGATGTATTTTAACGTAATTGCATTATTTAAAACGTATTGAAATTTATATTAAGCACTGAGGTGCACTGCAAGAAGTTCACCATGGAATAAGGTGTGCTCATTTTAAACGGCTACACAAAATAATTTAGTTAAAGTGGTGTATGCTTATGAGCGATTATTGCTGGAAATCCATTTTCAACTGTAGTATGCATTTTTAAAATTTAACTAATATTTTGCGCATTACTCGGAGTGTATAAATTGCATTAGATCCTATATAAACCTGCATGAAATAATTAGAGTACAGAGAAATAATTGGACATTTACAACATGAAAAGTTATAAATAAACGTGAAAATAAAAATCTCAAGTTTACTGAACGTTGTAAAAATCGTTGTAAAGTCTAAAAACTATACAAACATTAAAATAAATAATTTCAAATATAAATTGCTTAAAAGGCGTATAGCCAACAGAGTTAAAAATTGTCCAAGCCTGGACTTTTGAACCCGGACCATTGGTATAGTGCACCAGCTTTTTGCTAACTAAGCCACTTGGAAGAATACCAAACTTGGCACTTCTCAATACATATATTAGCAAGGCTACAAACACAGCACAAGATGGAATATTGGTTCTAAGTGGTTTAGTTGTTAGAACGTCAGTGCGCTACACCGACGGCGAGGGTTTGAGTCTCGGTTTGGACGCTTTTTTACACTTTTGGCTATACGAGTTTTAAGCAATTAAAATTTGAGATAATACTAAATGCAAGGCATGACAAATTTTCTAAAAAAAATAATGAAATAAATAAAACAAAATAAAAAATAAAATTTAATCATCATGTTGATTTATTAAAATAAAGTTAAGATATTCAGCGTTTCGAAAATCATGCGTTAAGCAAGGATTATGAAGCATTTTCCAACGCATTCAGAATAATGCAACAAAACTGCACCGTTTCAAAAATTTAAATACTACGGCTCATTTCACCATATGGAAATGTATCACCATAAGGAAAGCGCATTTCGCGTTTAGTTCATTTAAGAGATTTAGTTCATTTAAGAGATACATATAATTCAGTCAAAAATTCCCCTTCAGCAATTTCCTCTACTAATAAGCAGAATGGTATGCCAATATTTTTGTCCTGCCTGTATATGAGGTATAGAATTTATATATAAAAAATAATATGCAAAAAGCTAATTAAATTTAAAAGCGCATACCAAATTTTAAAACACACTCTCAAGCAATTATTACGCAAAGACTGTACTGTGACCAATTTCTTTTGTGTGTCCCTGTAAATAAAAATAAATGTTATAAATACTCTGTTTTAACGCGATCGTAGTGAAATTCAGTGATTATATCACTTTCAATACATTTGACCAAGCGTAATGTCATTAAAATACTCTCAAAACGAATTTTCCCTATATACCATAATGTAATCGAATTCTTTTGAGTGTCCCTGTAAATGAACCATTAATCGTACATATTTCATTTCCAACACAAACATGCTTTGATGCTCCTAAATGAATTTTACCAATTGTATGAAAATCCGAGTATATTTAAGGGAGTTAGAGCGTGGCCAGACGGACAGAAAAACCTAATGCATAAGCACTTTTCAACTTTGTTAGAAAGTGCTAAAAATGAGAGGTCTGACTTATTGCTATGAGAAACTGTGTTTATATCTAGTGAAAAAATTTCTGAAACACAAAGTTATGTTTAATACTATGCCTTAGATGTGTTTTATAAAAATTTGCTACTGTTCCACTAGATGCAGACACAGTTTTCCATAGAAGTAAGTCAGACATTTCATTTTCGATTATTACTAACTGTCCTGCTGTTACTCTGAGACAACGATATGTATGCGGGTAATGGTCAGAAAAAAATGATGACAAAATTGATTTATTATAAAACTTCACTCTACATGTTAGCATTTCAATTTGGTGGAGAGCAGATGAGTCAGTTATATTTTAACAATTAAAATATTTAAATTACAACTAATTTAAATTATTTCCAACAAAGTTGAAAAGTGTTTTTAATTCTGTTTTTTCTGCCCATGCTGTAACTATTGCATTTCAAAGTAGCTGATATTTATTTAGTTGTTGATATTTATTTAGTTTACTATGACCTGTTTGGTATTGAAAATGATGTGCGCTGAATTCATAATCCAATTACAGGGATACTCCAAAGAATTCCGTTACATTGTAGTATATGGGAGAACTATTTTTAATGTACTTTTTAATGATGTATTGCAGTATTTTTTATGATGTTACAGTTTTTCAAACACATTAAAGTTGAACTGCAAGATGCTTGCTATGGAACGGAGTGTGCATAGCATGTATTGTTAATTTAAAGACACAAAAGAATTAGGCTACAGTTCTATGTATAAGCGATAACTGCTTGAAATGCGTTTTCAATTGTGGTCTGCATTTTAAAATGTAATTAATATTTTTCATATTACTTGGTGTGCATAAACTCTATAGATCAGACCTGTCCAACCTTTCAGTAAGCAGGGGTGCATATCAGCCCTTGGCACTCAATGAAGGGCGCCCTTCTCCACATGACTGAAAATATGGAGCACTATTATCTCTGAATATTAGTATAAAAGCACGTCTTAACATATTGCAAATGAATCTTACAGACGTACACAAAAGGCCCCTACGGTTCGGGAGTTGTATACATTAAATTTCGAGTTATGCATTTTTCTACGAGAGGGCTATAAAAATGTTTACAGGTAAGATGCCGGAAACTGTAATCGGGCCTTTAATAACAACGAGGTGAAACCCGTCGAAATTCGACGAAAAAAAGTTTTAGAAGGAACTGTTTCATTGATTTATAATAAATCTACAAAATTAATTAAAGTATAAAATGCATCTTATATTGATCAGTCTAATTCTCAAACAAATTTTATTTTAAGCGAAGATTGACAAATTACTATAAAACTCATTTGTCCAAATTTTTAAAATTGAACTTTAATCGCATATGTAATACGTAAAGTATAATAAAGATTAGTTATGATGAAGTTATCAGTTAAGACTGTTATGTTTGGTATAAATGCGAATGAAAAAAAAATCCAAATCGACACGATCATAGAATTTCACCCGAAATTGAAACCCGTCATCATTCTCATCTTCTCAAAATTTACAGATCCGTTTCTCATATCTGTATTCATCACGTTTTTAAAAAAATGATATTTTAATTTGATCATTTTATCACTTTAACTGAAAATTTGAAGTCCCCCCCCCCATTTAATTGATGAATAAAAAGAAAATAAAACCGAAATTACAGAACACACAACGTTTTATAACAGACGATTTTTTGGCAAAATATACGCATTTTAATTTCTATTTCTATTGTTTTGTTTTGTTTTCAATTTTAAAAGAAAATGGAGCGATTATGATGCCACAATTAGAAAATTGGTACTAAAAACTATTGAAAAAGTTAATATCTGAAAAACAAATTGAGGCACAGATTTCAAACAAATTGCATTTAAAAGTAAAATTTTTTCTCTATATGATGGTGTAAAAATGTAAATTGTGCAGTGTTTAGAAGTGTAAAATTTGCAGTAGGGTGAATTTCACATGAACTGCCAGTGTGATGTCCTGATGGTTAAATCTAAATTTCATATTAATAAATATATTTTTTGATATTCTAAAATCAGGTAGTAGCGCATCTTTTTATGCTTAATTCAATGCATTCATTAGATTTTTTCAGAGTTGTGAAATAGTGATCTTTTTTTTGTACTTTAGTTAGCAAGTAATGGGAATTTACTTGTCCTGAATAAAAAACTCTAAAATTTCAATCTTTTTTTATGCTTCCAAACATTTTAAAATTTGTATATATGGATTAAAAGTAAAATATCCTGTGTCAATTAAACAAATAGATAGTTTATATATTTAAAATTAGTATCTAAGAGTTAAAAATTTAAATGTATTTTGTGTCCGCATATGCAGAACATGAGTGTTACTTTAGGGAAGTTAATATTATTTGTTTTCAAAATACTTGTATATTGCAGTTGGCAATGGTAGTGAGAAAACAGTGTTGTTTCGTCTTTACAGTGCGCTTTTTTAGAACGCGATAATTTTGTTCTATAATTGCTATTTATCAGAATGTTCATTTCAACATGGTGAGTATTTTTATTTTCTTACAGGAGTGTTACCCATTTATTTATTATTTTTTTTTAACGTATAAAAATGTTAAGTTCGGGAATGCTGTATTTTTTGTTCAGGAATCAATAGGCCCAACTAAAATTTCAATAAAACAGTTAGAATTTATTTTAGTGAAGAATTCCTTAATAAATGTCATGAGTGTTACCGTACATGAGTGTTACCTTACATGAGTGTTACTTGGAAAAAGTAACACTCATGAGAAAAGAAGTTAAGTAATTCTAAAACTATAAATCACGTGTAAGATTTAAGTTATGATTATAATAGATTCATGATTCAGGGATATATTTTGTCATATTATACATATTTATAATTATTTAAAAATTGTAACAGGATTTTCATGTCTGCACACGTGTTTTGTAAGTGCTATTTAAGATTCAAATTTTAATTCTTAATAAATAAATTTCAAAGGACTATCTATTTTACACAAATCATAGTTTAAACTTTTAAAAATATTTTTATATATATATTGTTGCAAAAAATCTGTTTGCTGCAAGATGAGTCTTATTGCTTGTCATGGGTGTTACCACTTTTCATGAACGTTACTGCAACTAAGAATCAGAATTTTATTAATGCATTTGTTACTTCACTTAAATTAATTGTTTTGTCTATTAGAACTTTCTAATTCTTTATTATAACTGCAATGGAAATAATTAATTTTTAATTAAATTTGTTTTTAATCAGACGTTATACCCTTTATTTAAGAAGCAAAGTAACATTCATGGCATAAGCAACTATTAAAATGCTTTAAATTTATGAAATAAATAAATAGTAATACATTTTTGATTTATTAATACGTATGTAAGAACCTTAAGCAATTTTTTAATTAATTATTGATACAAAAAAATCAGAATGTTTTATAGAGGTCACACTTATGAGAAAAATAGTGACTGGGCAAGACATTTCTTGAAATTTCTGAAATATAAATAAAAAAACTCGCAAATAATCTACTGCTTAGAATGTTGTAAACTATAAGCAACTCATACCTGAGTAAATTTTTATATTTAAACCAAATTATTTTTTCAAATTTTGTTTCACCTAATACGGCAATACATTTGAAAACCACCCAGTAGCGAAAATTGCAAAAATGAAATTGCACGGGGAAGTGTTGCCATTCGCAAAATGACGTATGCGTTACGCAGAGATACGTTTGGCCTTTATAATATAGAAAGTAACAAAAAATAAACATGGAAATCAGAGATATTGCTAAACTTCTTTTAGGATGTGAAAATATCCTTTGACTTATTTTGAAAACCAAGAAACTTAGTTTTATTAAAAAAAAAAAAAAAAAAATACAAAAATAAAGACGGCATGATAATGACCAATCTAGTGGGTGATTCTATAGAGTTTGGAATTCCTTTCATAACCAGAAATCATTCTGCTCTATTTTATTGATTTTCCTTAAAAAAAAAAAAAAAAAAAAAAAAAAAAAAAAAAAAAAAACAAAAAAGTTCAAAAGTCATGTTGGATAATTTTAACCCCTTTATTCATCGTGCAAAAGAGTCAGTGAGGCAGAGTGTGACATCTGACAACAGCATAAAAAAAAAATTAACTTTTACGCACTATCTCTTCAAAGGGGCGTGGGAACTTGGAAGACGCTCCTTTTTCTGTTATTTATTAAAAAGATTTCTTTCAAATTATTACCATATTTAAACATCATATTTACAGTTTATAAACAATAACTACAAATGGTATAAGTATGCATCATTAAATTTTCAACGTATGTTTATGGTTTTTAATACGCATTAATTAGTTTTGAAATATCTCTGATAGAAATAGTAATTAAAGAAAGAATTTAAAGATTTTAAAGAAAGAATTCTTTACGATGAAATTTTACTTCTAAAAGGTTTAATACGAAACCTTCAAAAGGGCGCCAAGAAAATCATCAAAGGGCGCCGCGTTGGACAGCCCTGGTATAGATCATATAGCGGGCGGCAAAAAAGAGTACATTTCCGCCAACGAGCGGAAATTGCTGAAGGGGAATTTTCAACTGTGCTATCTGCTTCCTAACTGGGCTAATTTTTTTTTTGTATACTACGTAGTATGTATAAAACCCAAGAGGTCATATACAGGGCTGTGCAAAGTAATTCTGATATTTTTTTACTATAGATGGTAGTTTTTAATTGGGTTTTTGAAATGTCTTCCAAATTGTTTACTTGAGCAACTCCCCCCTCCCCACCCCCACCCTGTGATTGCATTTACTCTCTAAAGGGAAAGCTGTATTCCCAGGATGGTCGTCCCGCATCATTTTTTTTTTTTTTTTTTTTACTTAGACGAAATCTTTCATCTTATTAAAGTTTCGTTATAGTATTCCGCATGTGGTGGAAAGTGTTTCATAATCTATACTTGAAGCACGAATTTTCTATCTGATTGTTTAGAATGGTAAAACTTAGAGTTTAAGTATAATTTAGAATATAATAAAAATTAATTGAAAAATAAGGGTTTTAATAAAAATAGAAAGAGTAATTTTGAAAATATGTGACTTCCTATTACTTCAGGTGCAATACCAGGACGAAAATGAGGAATACCAGAAAGTTCAGCCTGTACAGCCATCCAATCAACGACGAAGAGGTGACGATTATGAAGATTTTGAAAGGCAAAAACCACCAGTCCGTCATCGAACACAGTCTCAGAGGAAACCTGCTGCAGCTCCTGCTCCCAGGACGCAACCTCAAGTAATTATTTTGACTTCTTAAATATCGGGACTTAATAATTTTTGTGTCACAATTCATTTCAAGTTAGAAAATAAAGTTATAAATAATTTAATCACAGTAATACAGTGCACAGCAAAAGTTTAGACAATGATCGATTACGCTTCTATATTCAGAAATATGTACCGAATGTTTGTAATTCATTTGTCATACATTACTTGTGACTTATCCTTTATTCAGAAACATAAATTTTGAATTTTACTTTTTACATAAAATATAATGACAAAAAAATGAAATTAACATTGTGGCAAAAGTATAGACAATATGTATACAGTAAAGCATCGTTTATACGACGATCACTTATACGATGTTTACATTTATACGACGTTTTAATGTGGTCCCGACTCATTCCTATTCATTTTAATGTAAAAATATATCTTTTATACGACGCCCAAAATCGTTTATACGTCGATTTTTGATTTTGTATAGGTTTATTTTTGTTTATTTTTCTTGTGTATTTTACGAACGAGCGGAAGTTGGCAGCTATGAATGACACCAAAGAGCGTGTTTAAATGCACTCTACATTATAAAAATGTGGTCCGTGTTCGATTAGTCTGAAAAATTAGCTTACATGTAACAGATTACACTTGGAGGGGTCATTATTTTTTCAGGGATGGTCAGCTTTCCCGACCTGTTTTAAGTTGCAAATAGACTATCCTTCTAACTCTTATCAGTATTGGCGACTTTTAGTTGGCCACGCGGGGTTTTTGAGCTTTGACTTTAAATGGAAAGGAAATGATGTACTGCAAATGAGGACCTTTCGGTGAAACATAAATAAAGGTAAACATATTTAAATTGCTTTCTAATCCCCTCCCCGTTTTTTTTTTATTTTGGTTTGTTTATTTTACAAATTCATGCAAATCATCACGTTAAACATTAAAATTAAATGAAAACAACATTAATTCTAGTTTTGGAAGTGAAAATCGATTATACGTCGTTATCGTTTATACGACGTTTTTCTGTAGTCCCTTTGGCGTCGTATAAACGATGCTCCACTGTATTTACAGAAAAATAACTAAAAATTAAAATAGAGTTGCACCCACATTGTTTGCAGTTAGTACAAGAATGTGACTTTTCATCGAAGAAACTAAATGCTGTCTCGGGGGTCTATTTTGTACCAAACATGTTCAACAGCAGCTCAAAGCTCATTAAAAGAAAAGTATAGCAAAAATTTGGATAAACATTACGACATATGATGTTACAAAGGTTTTCGATTGGGTACGGATCAGAACTACACGCCGGCCAGTTGAGATCAGTAGCATTTTCAGAGTTAAACGAAATTCTTCTTTTGTATGCAACATGAATAGATGCACTATCTTGCTAAAATCCATACTTTAGATCAGCTAAAAGTTCCCGAAATGACTAAACATTAATCTCCAACGTATGTACGTAGTCTTGTGTTGCTTGGCAATCAATGAATAACTCCACAGATACTCGAGCATTAAAGCAAGTAAGGACCAAATAATTAAAAAATCACCTTCTTGTTGTCGACTTAAGAAAGTCCCAGGCTCTTTACGCAAGTCGTGCCAATAAGTATGGCCACCCGTTTGGGCCATTCAAATTTCACTTTTTTTTTCGTTACTGAATATCAGAGCGTACCTTGGGTCCGTATGAAGTATGTGTGCATGTTCATCACATTCTAGCCAATTTGTAGCGAGATTTTAAAACTGATTGTTTTATCATTTTCATGTAAATTGATTTACCTGTTTCTTTAATTCTACTAATCATGTCCGTCGACACAGAAAATCCTGACTTACTTTTAATGTATTAGCAATCATTATTTGTGTAAATGTCAGTTTCCGGATCCTTTTGTCATCTCATTTTCTCATCACACAAGTTCTTCCAGATTATGTTTTGTCTTGAAGGAGTCATCCTTAGACTATACTTCATAGACAGACCACTTTAGACGATTCAATGCTGCTGAAATTTCTGCAACAGTCTTCCTTTTTCATTTCAGCTTTCCTACCTCTATTACCTCATCTAACTGAAAATTTTTAGCTCGTGGCATCTTCACTAACTGATGCTATATCAAGGTGTAATTAAGTACTTCAGACATGTGACATCATAACTTGGAAATTTGTATTTTTTCATGAACAGTTGGCTAAAAATAAAAAAAGTGTCTAAACTTTTGAAATATCCAAATTTTACTTTTTTCAGTTAAATTAAATATTATCTGATATTATAACCATTATTTTTATTCTACATTGCTTAAAATATATTTAAAAATAAGTATAGCCATTTGTAAAACTCACGTGTTCGTATTTTTTATTTAAAGGTTAAAAAACACCAAAACACACTGTCTAAACTTGTGCTGAGCACTGTAACACAATCTCACAATATTTAAACTATATTATTTCGAGGAATTTAATTTTACATACACTATCACAGTTGGCAAGTTCATCAAATTTTGGACAATTTTTTTCTCTTTTAAGCATATACATTGGCCATCAAAATTAAAGGATAATGCGAAAAAATATACTCACTAAGTTAATGTTGCAACCAATACCCAATCTTGAAATTATTTATATTAAATATTGAGTACAAAATTGCACTTCGGCGCATACCGTTAGCATATGAAATATTCAAATTAGGTTATTGACAATGTGCTGCGCAATGGACTTATGTTGGAATTCGGGTCGATCGTGATGCTTAAAGTAAATGTGGTGTTTGAAAGTGATCAGTAACATTAGTTATGGCTTAGAGGCATCATTTAGGAGCCGATCAAAAGTAGCGATTATTTGGTAGAATCGAGTATGGTAAAATACAAATGGAGGTTGCCCAAGATTTTAATAATCCTCAGATTGTCATATAAGGAGCTTCAAGTCACTTTTTAAGAACTAGATCTGTTGATAGACCGTCCCGTTAATGGTGACCAAGAGCAACAACTGCACCCGAAGACCGTTTTCTGTCATTTTCGGCTCGTAAGAACCGCGAAACGACTACAGGAGGTTTGGTTTCAGATCTTTAGCCTGCCACAGAAACTCGAATTAGCCGTTCTATTGCTGCACAAAGGAGTACTGTGTGCTAGTAGAGAAGACCAATATTTTGTGTCTCACTCACTCCAACTTCCAAAGAGGACCGTTTAAACTGTTGCCATCATCATGTTCAACGGAGACAAGAAGACTACGCTCGAGAATTGTTTATTGACGAGTCCAGATATAGTCTGCATATTCATTCTAGACATGTTTTAATCTGGAGCGAGGAAGGAACACGCAACATGTTTTCTTTCGTCCGTGAAATATCTCGTTCGAGCAGAGTGTTCTTGGCTCCATTGAGGATGGGGATGTCATCAGCTTATACGGGTCCCTTTGGATGCTGGAAGGTGGAGGACACAAGCTAATGGTTTTTTCTTATACACTCGTCCGTCCTGAATAAGTCTTCGTTCAACAATAGAATGGTTAATTACAGTTCCTATGGCATCCTGAATGTCTGAAACCGTTTGAATGTCTGTCTCTTTCAATCACTTCGCGGTTCCTTCGAGCCAAACATGGAAGAAAACGATCTTCCGATGCATTTATTTCTATTGGTTTCCCTTTACCAGGCTGTTTATCAACGTATCCAGTGCTTAGAAAGTGGCTCAAAGCTCTTGATATGACACTTTGAGGAATATTCAATTGTTAGGGGACGTCTATTTGTGTTTGTCATCCAATGATTCTACCAATTATTCGCCACTCTTGATCTTCACTTGAATTATGCCTTTGAGGCATAACCAATGAATACTGATCATTATCAGACAGCACAGTCACTGTAAACAACACTACTAACCAGAATTCCAACATACATATACGTAGAAGTGCAATTTTGTATTCAATAGTTTTTAATTAACATAAATAATTGATGCATTGGGCATTGGTTGCAACATTAACGAAATAAGCATAATTTTACTCATTATCCTTTAATTTTGATGACCAGTGTATATACATATTTATTTTATTAAATCGCAGAATTTATGTAATTAAATAAAGTGAATATTTGCTTCTATTTAAAAAACAAATATATATATATATATATCCAAAATTCGAAAAACTTTGCAGCTGTGCAATATTCACTTGTACAGCTATGCAATACTATTTCTATTGTACTTTTCAAGAGATATAATGATTTTAATTTTTCTTATTGCGGATTCGTAAATATTATTTGCCATTATTTTCCTGGAATAATCTCTAATTAAACTTGAAATCTGCACAGATTTGGTTTTTATTATCGTTAATAAAGTACGTAGATAGCAAAGAGATTTTTAATTTCTCGAAAAAACTTTTGGTTTCAGATCGAAATGTTTAAGGACGATGAACTATTACAGAATTGTTGGGATTCAGTTCTTATTATGTCACCGAAATCCAAAACCTGCGAAAGAAAGAAGTCATTGTTACATTTATTCAGAAAGAAATCCTTTTTGTTTCCTCTTGCACATTTTTTCTTTGTTTTTTCTATTATTGAGTAGAATCGGAACTTCACTTCAAGGACGCACTTTGCCTAGATACCCATATGTTGTACTATCTAGGGTCTGAATAGCCTCTATTCTCATGCATTAGAAGAGTTCTCAAAGTGCTTGCAGGGGAAAAAACAAGCAAAATACAATATATGTCATGTCTCTTGCATGTCAAATACAAAATGTCGCTAAAAAATAGATAATAATTGTCATTCAATAAGATATGTCACTTCCTGACCAATAAAAAATTTTGGATGTTTATTCATAAACGATTCAGTTCAAATTGTTTTAGGTTTTATTATTCTAATCGATGTTTGAGAGATGCGCTTACATTTCTGTTTTCATTGCTGTTAAAAAATTACATAATAATAATAATAATAATAATAATAATAATAATAATAATAATAATAATAATAATAATAAAACGTTTCAAACTAATTAGAATAATTAATTATAAACTAATGTAGCAAAATTTATTTTGTCTCATTAAAAAAATCTTAGAATAAATACTTTTTAACTAATAATCTGGTGTTTGAAAAGGTAAAAACTGTGTCAATTATAGGTTAACAAATATATCGGCCACGGCCTGAATAATTTCATTCTCTTATCTGAAAAGTGTTCTTTACATTTACTATGAAATCACAATTATTAGTCTCTCCTTTTTTAAATAATAGAAAATAATTAAAAATATATATGTATGGTAACTGGTATTTGAAAACGAAGGTTTTACCAAATTGGCGTCAGATAAATATCACACCAGTGTGGTGTGTATATGACACCTGTGCCGCACACCTTTCACACATTTCATTTAGAAATACAAAACAATAGGGGAAGAGTTCGGTATCCTTCTTAAATTCGCACGATTAACGAAAAAATCCAAAATGGGGGGATAGGGGGGTGTAGGGCCGTTTTAACATCCTACCAACTTTTTTCAGGTGATACAAAAACATCATTTTTAAATTTTTATAAACATGTTTTTTTATGTCATAAACGTTATATTTGTATTATTTTTAAAAAGAAAATAAAAGTAAATAAACAATTTATTAATAAATTAACAACAATGTCCAGGTTACTATGTCAGTTAAAATAACACTAATTGACAGTTTTTTCTGTCAATTTGAGAGATTTATTTATTTATTTTACAGGGTATAAAAAAAATTCCATTATTTCGAAACAATCTACATTATCTGTGGCTTTAACACATAATATATTAAAGTTTAGAATACACTTGAAACTCAGTATTAAATGAAATCTTTTATAGCTCAACTTTTATTATTTCTGTTGAAGGAGTACCACAAGTTTTTGAATGTTGTTTATCATAGCTTGAACAAAAAGTTCTAAGAACGTGTCCTGTTCGTATGTCTATCATGCTATTATCTTATGAGGGTAGTCTAGAAATGACTAATTAAAAAATGTTAATAAAATTGAGAATGCTTGGAAGCTATTTGTTTACTTTAATACAGAACCTGTCTAATCACAGATTTATTCAAAAATAAATCGTTTTGTTTACTTTATATATTTTTTTCAATGTTTGTAGTCTTCAACGTCTGATTCGAGTGATTCTGCATTCAGGAAGGCAAAACTAGCAATTGCCGAACTTCCACAAGACACAGATGAGGATGGCATCCCCGGAGAAGCCGGAGTAAATTACCCAACTTTACATGTCATTCCAAAAACTTCTTTTTCATGCATTCAACAACCTCATAATGGCTACTACGCAGACTTGGAAACTTCATGCCAGGTAAGTTAAATTATGGTTCGATTCATTAAATTATAAAAACAGTAAAACCTACTAAGACGGAATCGCGTGAGACGAGATTAAAAATTCGGTTTTTGACAAATAAACTAACACTGTATAGAAAAAAAAATCAAATTTACAGAAAAAACTGTAAATTTTGGCGCCAGTTAAAAAAAAAACCGTTTCATTTAGAGAAATTACATGTATTTTTTTATTAAAACAAAGTTCTTCTGTAAAAACTGCGAAATCTACTCTTTTTTGCAGAAAAAACTGTTTTTCTTTAAAACAATCTTTTTCTCTAAAAAATACATTTTTTTTTCTCTAAGAATTACAGATTTTTTTACAATGTATAGTAACAGTACAACCTCATTCGGGCTCTGCTTTAAAGTTAATTACAACGTTTGTCAATAGATAATGATGCAATCTCTATTTAACTGCCAAAATCCTGGTTAAATAATTTCTTTGTAAATAGACGTCAGACTCCATACGAAATGAACTGAAATGTGCCAATGTGCATAATAATATAATGGCAAAAGCGACATGCAAAGGCTGAATTTATATTTACGAGAAAATGAAAAGTCGAAACTATTCCAGTATTTAAGATTTCTTAAACTGAGTACAATTTCCTTCAGCTGATATTACAGAAAGATATTACAAGGATTAAGATCCGGGGAATGTGAAGGATTTTCCATGTTTCTGAGAATCGCTTGAGATTAATTTAGAGCTATGAAACTGTCATTGAAAGATTTCTCAAAGAATGAGAGAACTTCAAAAGCATGGTGTGGTTTTGCACAGAACTGCATAATTCATGAAGTATCTCATACAATCGAAAACAGTATGGCGGCAAACTGCAGTAAAATGCCAATTTACTGGAATATTTCGTTATACTTTTCATATTATGAGGAGTTTACTGGGCACTGCAGCCGAAAGGTAAGCCTTTTAGAATACAAAAGATTTTTTTGGATTTTCCATACCTCAAATTAACCAACTTCGCTTATTAACATATTTCTCTATATAAAAGAAGCACTTAGTCGGTATTATGCAAAATTAATTTTTCGAAAGAAAAACTAATGAGATTTAAGCAGCTGCTCTCTTTTTCCAGTGACAGTTATATACAGTTATGCATGAAATTTACTCAACGCAAAATTTCATTTCGTTTTACTAAAGAAATGTACTCTGGTTTGTGACAATATGCTTATCACGTTCGACATTGAGAAACAGTATTTATCACCGCTGGATTAAACAGTATTAAAGACAGTTAAAATATACTAAAATGTGTGCAATTCCTAGCTATTTTTAAATTCGAAGTCTAATTATTGAAAAAAAAATCTCATAAATAAACTAAACGTAATTTAGAATGATTACCCCTGTGTTTAAAGAATATACATGAATGTTAGTTACATGTATTAAATTTATGCGTTCTAATATTTGTGTTTTTTATAGGTTGTACATTTATGTCAAGCTGGTGGAGTCCAAAACAGCTTTCTGTGTCCAAATGGAACTATTTTCAGTCAAGAAAAATTCTCCTGCCAGTGGTGGTATAAAGTGAACTGCAATGATGCGCCGAAATATTATGTGAAAAACGACGAACTGTATAAAGTCCCAGAAAAAAAAGAAAGGAAACGAAATTAACAAATGGCAAAAAAATATTTTTAAAACGCCTTTCTTGCACAGAATACTTCATTTGAAAAAAAAAAAACTGTGAACATTTGAAGTAAAATCTGGTATTTATTAATTTGTTTGTAAAGTATACACTGTAAAAGAATGTCTTAATCTATGAAAATATAACCATTTAGAATAACTTCTTCTAAGGTACCCATGATTACGAAAAATATTCTTTATCATTAGGAAATACAGAAACACATGGCTTTTCGATATTTAACGAATCGTTTTGCAAAAACAAAATTTCCTTTGCGGCCACTGATTTTCGTAAACGTTTCCGAATAGTTTTTACGCCAGTATTAGTCAGTTTTCTCAAACTGGAATATCGGATTTTAGTATGCTATTTATTATGAATTAAAAGTTTTTGACTGCGTAATTGAAGTTATATGTTCAACAGTAATAAATTAATATATTAATCTTAATGTTAATGGGAACACTGTTAATTTGTCATGTTTTTTCTATAAAGCATATTTGTTGAACATCAAAATGTTTATATGTGAATTGACAGCATTCTAAACAAGTTGACAAGTGTGATCGAAGATTGCACAAAGGGTTTCATTTAATTTTCTCTCAATATACTATATTTTAATTAAAAAATCCAAATCAATAAATTTTAATCATACTTATTACTTATAAATAAACCATAACTAAGAGCACACCTAACTAAGAGCATAGATGACAGCATAATTAAATTTGATAATAAAAAAATATAACATGAGGCATGTGTTTTTTTATAAAACAATAACCCAGAACTATTTTTCAGGCAATTCTAAGAGCATATGTTTATATATCTCAACGGTCTATTTAATTACAATATTTATTTTTTTTATTAAAAAAATAAAAATGGACCCTTAAAACTGAAAACAATATACATTTCGAAAGTTCTTTTAATTGAAAGTACATGGAAACCGTCAAACCTTGATGAAAAGCAATGCGATCGAACAATAAAAGTTTTCATAACAACAACAAAAAAAGGACAAAAGTTATTATCTGAAAAAAAAAAAAAATTAAAAAAAAGAAAGAAATTTGAAGTTAAATTTCATTATCTTTCCCAATTATAAAAAATTAAACGCTTTCATTACAAGTCATACCAATAGAATATAATACTGTCCCTGTTTCACTCATTTCCATGTACACCGACGGGATTCAGAATCGCTAAAAAATATAATTCTATATCCTGTTAAATACATAAAACCTTCTTTTAGTTTTTTCATAGTTAACAAAATATCATTCCTTACTGCTGCCTATATTTACAGTATAATAAAACAAAATTATGTCCTAATAATTCTAAATTAAACTGTGTTTTGGAAAATAAAATTTTGAGGTAAAATAAATTTGTTACACAAGTAATTTATTTTAAAAGCTAAAATGTATTTAATTAACTTTTCATGTAATTAATGGATATTTGATTACTATCAAATTCCAATTAATTATGTACGAGAATTTTTTAACTAGTTTTAACACGTAATTTATAGTTATTTAAATTTATTATATTCTAATTTATAATCTAGAATAATTTAGTAATTTATATATTTTTTAAAATAACTTAAATTATATATTTCAAAGTTAAAAATGGTCATAAAATCATTGTATGTTGCATTCGGAAAAAATAAATAAATAAATAAACCCGTAATATGGCTAAAAAATACGAAATTTCTTTTTATTAAATGTAATAAACTGAAAATTCCAAGATCCAGCAACATGCTTCGAACCTGAGATCTTTCGGTTAGAAATAACACACTCTACTACAGGACTACCGAGACAACGTAAAGATGGTTGAAATTAAGATAGAGCTTAAAATCGCAAAAATGGTAGGATGTCATTATATTAATTTATTTAACTAAAACAACGTAACTTTTTCAAAATTTCATGGTTTTGTGTATGAGAGATGTATTCAGCTCTATATAAAAAAAAAAAAAAAAAAAAAAAAAAAAAAAAATCATGTCTGTTATTTAAATAGTTTTCCAGTACGAGCGCTATGACGGAGAGGTGGACAGACAGCGAAGCGAGACTACAAAGATTTTGTGAGATGAATGAAACTCTAAAATTTATATTCCGGGACGAGATAAAAGAATAATATACTACAAAAGTACACTGAAACGTTTCAGAAAATCAGTGATAGCTAAAGAAACTCTTAGATGGATTTTTACATATGTTTCTTTAAATCCTTAAATATGTATTTGTTTCTGAGGCTTCTAAAGTAAAGAAAGCTTTTCAGATTCGTGGATAATTCGGAAAAGGTTATCGTGTATTTTAGTTTGTGTTTATATTATATTTTCATAGATTATGAATTTTTTTTTATTATTTTATTACGGTGTATAGAAGTGCCACATTATGTTCTAGTAATTTCGTGCAATGTATATAGCAATATTCAAGAATGTAAATCAGTATATATGATGTCAAAGCCTAACATAATAAATTTGTATTAATTTGTAACGCCAATTCATGTTTGAATAGTGCAAGCTTCGTCTGCAAATTAGCTATAAGTTACATTTTCTCCAAAAATGAAAAGGTAAAATTAAGCATTTTGCACAGATTGTGAAATCCTGAATCAAATTGTATTATATAAGTTTAAAAATATTGCATTAAAAGGTTAACTATAATAATACACTACTCAAAACAATTAAAGGATATTGCAGTTTTAGGTGGATTTTGTATCTGGGAAACTTTTTAGCTGATTGATACATGGTCGACAGACATAGTAGGTTATATGAGAATAAATTACACATGTTTAGCAGAAAAAATGCATTTTATTGCGCATTTGTGTACAAAAGGAAAAAAACACAATTTGTGCATATGAGAAAAAAGAGTAAGAAAAGTTGTTTTCTTCAAAGAAAATCATTTTCAGTAGGGGGTATGGTTTCCACGGGCGGCCAGCAACGTTGAACACCTTTGAGGCATGGACTCAATGAGGCTATTAATGACGAGTTGGGGTATTCTGCCCCAATCTTCCAGAAGAGCTCTTTCCAGTTCTTGGAGAGTTTGTGGGGGTTGTTGGCGGCCAGAAACTCGTCTTCCTAGAGCGTCCCAAACGTGCTCGATTGGATTCATGTCTGGAGAACACGCTGGCCATTCCATTCGAACGATTCCTTCCTCGAAAAGGAAATCCTCCACCAGGTTTGCACGATGTGGCCTGCAGTTATCGTCCATTAAAATGAAGTTATCTCCGATTGCGGCAGCGTAAGGGACTACAATAGGTCTGAGGATCTCATCCCTATATCGGCGACCAGTCAGAGCTCCATCTCGAATGATGTAGAGGTCAGTGCGCCCGTCAATGGAGATGCCACCATAAACCAACAATCCTCCACCACCAAATCTAACACTTTCGTGCACGAACGCAGGATTATTCCTACTGCCGCGGTCCCTCCAGATGAAAATACGCCTATTATCTGGATGCACAGGAAAACGGGACTCGTCAGAAAACAGAATATTGCTCTATTCATTTCTCCTCCAGTTGACATGCTCGGTTGCCCACTCCCTGCGGTCGCGACGATGCCTTGATGTTAATCTAACACATACCATCGGTCGGCGAGCATACAGACCTGCAGCATGGAGCCGGTTTCGGACAGTCTGAGTTGAAATCGTGGTGCCTGTAGCCGAGCGAAGGTGTTGTTGGAGAAGAGTAGCGTGCATGTTTCGGTGTCTCCGAGCGTTAACGCTAAATACCGATCTTCATTGGGCGTTGTTGCCCGTCTACGACCTTGCCCTGGTCTTCGGCCTGCACATCCACGCTCCAAAAAACGGTTCCAGATCCTGGAAATGACACTTTGTGACACTCCAATGGCTTGCGCTACTTCGGCTTGAGTTTGGCCCCTTTCTAACCTACCAACAATTCTCCAAGCTTCTGAATCTGTCAAATGACTTCGCTGAGACATCGTACTCATCGAAACAAAGCAATCACTGAATGCCGATCATCCTTGTCTTCATTCTCTTTTATCCAGTTGAAAGTCAAATTTCATTCGCTGCCGCTGAAGCGACGTTTTTGACGCCGAAATCAAAATTTGCATACTCCAGTTTGAAAACCAGAAAAATTTGCATTTGTGATTATCTTCTTCTATTTTCGGCAAAAAAAATTTCGTTTATATCTTTATTTTATATAAAACTTCAAATATCCTTTAATTGTTTTGAGCAGTGTATATTCAAAGTTCATTAATTATTTGAATAATAATGTATTCAATTTTTCTAAAAAGCTAATTTTAACGAGTGCTAAAATTGTTATTCAGGATGATGAAGTTTAGATAACAGCGTTTTGCCTTTAGACAGCAAACTGATAAATCGCCAGCCACAGATCACGGACTTAAACATTTTCAGCGGAGGTCGGAACGAAGGTACTGATTTGCAGTGATTCTTCAATAGAGAATTCTAACAAACAAATAAATAACAGACAATTCATAAAATATCTCTTTTTTTATTCATTCTGAAAAAAAAGGTAGAATTACGAAAATGATGTGACTATTATGTGACGATAGCATTTCCTTTTTTTCGTCGAATATGATTACATTCAATAAAAACCTTGCGAGAAACACTACAATCAATAAAACCAACGTTTGAACACACAATAATTAAAAACGCATAAACAGACGTATACGTTTCGCGAGTAACTAGGACACTCGCTTCCTCAGTGTTCAAGCGGTAAAATGTTTAAAATCAACCCCCCCCCCCCCCCCCCGCCCAACTGTTAACAAGTCAGAAACCCAAATGATTGCAAACACAGAACCAAAATACCATCAAGCCTCAGTAAACCAATAGAATTAAACCGGAAATGAAGTTTCGTGACATAACAAATCTAACCAGAAAGTTGGTATGTACGATACACCAGATAAATCATTAACCAAGGAGTTTTTTACTTTATTGATATGGAGTGCTTCAAAACAATCCAAATCAAGCAGAGTAGTGCATTTTTGGATAATCATGGCTGAGGTAAAATTGAAATTATCATCATCAGTTGGGGGGGGGGGGGTGATTTTAAACATTTTACCGCTTGAACACTGAGGAAGCGACTCCCAGTTACTCGCGAAACGTATATGTCTGTTTATGTGTTTTTAATTATTGTGTGGTTTTGTATTGGTTTTAATGATTGAATATGATTACAGTTATATCAAGATGCATCTTTCATTTCGCTGATGGTTTTGAAGAAACTAATGCAGTGTAACAATGTATTATGATTTCAGTTTGATGAGAGTATTTCTTCTGAAAATACACCAGCTAACAGTACATACAAGGTGTTTCAGAAAGGACACCCCAACTTTATAATGACATAATTGTGAAACAGTAAGAGGCAGTAAGGTGAGAAATGATTGATTCGATAGACAGGTCTGGAATTTTTTAAACACTGGTTTGCAAAAATAGATCCAAGTTAGGATAATACGTAGCAGTACAAGAATATAAACGTTTAAATAGTACTCAGAAGCACAGAAAGTTCATTGTTGACACGTGTAAATGAATTTAATCAGTTATTATATGAAAATTGAATACCATGATGTCATTTTTTTTTGAAGCACATGTTTTTGTTATACTGGATAATCATATTTGGCATCGGTATAGATTGACCGCCATATTTACTGAATTTCAATCAATACAACTTCATGCTGTAGGGTTACTTGAGAGGCATTGTTTACTCTAAGAATCCTAAAACGTTGGTACAGTTTGAACAATTCATCTGTAAGGTACCTTTATTCGTTTCAGTACAGACATTGCAAAGACTGACTTCAAAATTTTCCCCTCAGCTGTGTCATGTTATTGGTTAGAAAGTTGATCATATCGCAACCATTTTAATGTGATTAGACGCCTATTCTAGAAATACACTTTCAGAAAATATTTTAAAGACACTGCTCTATGACTGCGGTGCCCTCTGATGTTCAATATTGAAACTATTTCTGAAAATTGGTATAACAAATTCTAGACCAGTCTATCTAATATACCACTTGTTTCAGATTTCTGTTTCTCATTGTTTCGCAGTCCTGCCAATTCAAAGAGTCGAAATCTTTTCAAAAACACCCTGTAAATAGAAACGCATAAATTTTCCAAAATAACTAAAAAGTGTTCAGCATTTTAGCTATAATAATGTATGCACTTTTGGAAATTATGATTTATAGTTTTGCATATAAATCAATTTAATACGTGTTTAAAAACTGAAAATTCAAAAATCATTCCCAAAATTACCAAATAAGAACTACTTCAGTTATTTGGATCAGTACGTTCAATTAGTAAGTTACGCTTGTCAAAATAATTTTTACTTTAAACAGTAATGGTTTTAGGAGATTATGTAATCGTAAATTCACATGCATTCCTGTCTTTAAAAATTTTAATGTTTGTTGTGAAAGTTTTAAATAAAAATTGTGCTGTTGTTTGACTCATCAACAAAATCAGTTTTCGTCACAAGCTAAAACAAATAAATATAAGGACAAACTGATGAAACCAAGATTCGAACGGGTAAAGTTGTTTCCCAGGTGATATATTAGTATTTTTTAAAGAGAAAAATAAATCTAATTTAAACGCGCGATATTTCGTCTTATTTAAAGAGAGATTTTCTATCAAAAAATATTGGTAACGAAGAACTTCTTGGTCTGGAAATTCCAGGACCCGTACGAACCCTAAAATGCATAGGTGCCAACCTGACATTGGTTATCCGTAATACGCGCGTTAATTTGACCCTGGTTTAATGAGATTCGAACCAGAATTTTTTAAAAGAAATGAAATTAAGTATGTTCCACTAACAATCCTTAAATTAAATAAATAAAGATTCATGAAATATATTTTCTGGTTTGAAATGTCGTTAACCTGGATCAAACTAAGCCAGGTATTACGGAAGATTAGTTGAAAGTTGGCAGCTATGAAAAGGGCAAAGTTCTTATTAATTCTTTTCAAAAATGCAGATGAACAGATAGACTGGTTGGCGAGCAAACATCAGAAAACATTGCAGGTAACATGTTAAAACTTCTTAAAACTGAAAATGTGTAATACCCCTTTCAGACTGCGTGGTATAACGTCACCTGAGAATAATAAGGTTCTATCTGTGTTTTTGAAAAAATTAACTTATCGATATAGAAAGGATCTGTTTGTATCTAGGAAGGCCTTTTTGCATCAAAATGATGTTATATATAATTTATATATGGCATTACGATTATATTATGACATTATTTTAATCCAGAAATGCCTTCATAGATCATTTCTATAACAATAAGTCATTTTTTTCAAAAACACACAAAGAACCCTATTATTCTCAGATGACGATAAGTTAACTCAGATCCCCTTTTTCAACTGTTTTTCTAGTTCCAGGACAGCTACCGTTCTTCCTAATTGGTTGGTGAGGTTCATTTTAATTGAATGGCTATTGAGTTTCGTTTTAAGTTATAAATATGTTCTCACATCCACTTTTTTTAGTCAGACACAGAAAAGGTTCAGATAAGTTAACATTAGAACGGCGGAAAATCTTAGTCAAGTTTAATAAAAGTATTTAATTCTTTAATTTTTATTTTAAACTATCTAATATAGTTATTTAACTTATTTTTATGCAAAATATGCATTTCGCATATTTTCTAAAATAATTTCTAGTTTTTATTCAAATGTAAACGTTTGATAGGATCAAAATGATCCCTTATTGCCGTTTTAATGTGAACAAAAAATAGGTTTTCAATTTGAACAGGCATTTCTAATTCCAAATGTATACCTTAAAAATTGAAGCAAAGTTAATTTAAATATCGTTCCATGAACGAAATACAATAACGAAATTAAGATACAAATAAAAAAAGATGCTATGTCACTTTTTTCTTAAAATTGTTTAATTTTATGGATAACAGTGATATGAGGTGAGAGGATAATTATTCTTCATAATATTGACATTATTTTTAAATATTTAATAAATTAAATAACAATAATATTTTTAATATTTATTAATTAAATGTTACTAAGTTTTTCTAAGAGTTGAAAAAAAGTTGTTGAAAATTTAAACATATTGCTCTGAAGAAGAAAATAAATAAATAATAATACAACAGAACCTTCACTTACTTTTTAAAATTTAGATTTTGTTACATAATGCCTGTTTGCACTCGTGTTCTAAATATTGAACATTGAAACTCATTTTAAAATAATAACAAACCGTAGATGATAATGAATTATGTTATTTTGCAAAAATACTTACCCCATCATGAAGAACTTCAGTGGGTAAAAGATGTTGCAATTATTCTAAATGGCATATTATTACTAAAATAGAATTCGAAGTACAACAGCCTTGGGTTTTTATATTCATACTGCGTTTATATCGGAATAACAACGATGCAATGCAGAAAAATCGAATATGAAAGCTCTCATTTTTCAATTTCACTATTAAAGTCTTCTGAAAATACATATCTTTTAAATGAGTATTATTTTGTCATTATGTTTAAGCATTTATTAATAACAATAATAAATATTTGCTTAATTCCCTTCGCACCGTTTGCGATTCTTTTATTTTAAAAATGTACTTCACTCTATAAATTTAAAATAAAGGGTACTTTCGTGAAAGAATAATCTGTAATAAAGCACAAAGAGCATTAGAAAGTTGCAATATCTTTTAAATCATGCTGTAATATAATATTTTCAGAACCTCTACAAAAACTCTTCTTTAACCTATTATATGAAGATGAATTAAATAGTGCGAAAAACAACAACATTCGTTATGTTTCAGACAATGAAATATTCGTTAAACTCTAATTAATTTACTTGGCTACCTAGTGTTAAAATTAATAACGTGAAAATAATTTTTTTCTAAAAATTGAAATTTAAATCGAACAGAAAGAGTTGTGCTAATATTGTGCTATAGAAAATAGTTTTATATTTTACCTTGTCGCAATTTGTTTAGTATCATAAAGAAAAAAAAAAACAGATTTTTCCATTGGATAGTTTTGCATTGGAAAGGCGATCTATGTTAACTCGTCATTTTCAATGAAAGACATGAAAGTGAAGAACACAATTAACCTAATTATCAGACATATTTTATTTAAAGTTAGAGTGCGTGCGGATTGTGTGTATGCAAATGAATAGATTGTTTAAAAACTGGCATGTTAGCACTTTTGAAAGATGTTTTAGGGTGAATAAAAAAAATACAGAAATTGCAGTCCGCACATTAAAATTCCTGTGAAATGTTATATAATGCAATATTTCTTTTGATACATTCTAATAAAAAATATTCCTAGAATTATTTTCGAGATCAATTAAATTTCTAATAACATAAATAAAGGAATTAAAAGATTTAGAATTTAAGACTGTCGTTTTCCTGGCATGTTACACTGTGATGTGTGCAAAGTAAATGGCCTTTTGATATACTGTATAAATATCTTTTTCTAGATTTTTTTTAATTTCCAATTAATAATTACACCTTATGAAACAAGCATATGAGGAAAGTAACAAATTTTATATTTTATAAAAAAATTCCATAATAAAATATAATTGTCACTCAAATGAATGTCATTTCCCTGGAATGCTTATTTTAGTTCTTTATCAGGCATAAATATAGTCTGTCTCAAAAGTTTAAGCACAAGCATAAAATATCGATTTTTAATGAATTATAAAAAGTTAGAATTAATAACATTTTTTTATTTACATATTTCGCAATATTATTTAAATAAACGATATCAAAAATAGAAAAAAATAAATTACATAATTTTAAAAAATACAATTTTAAAAAAAGTTATAAAAAAACTGTCTCAAAAGTTTATGCACAATGTCAAAAACAACCATATTTATAATTTTTACAGAACTTTTAGTAACAATTTTTTTCCATGTTTTTGGATTAGGTCAAATAAACGTGCTTTCGTCGAAATTATTAGTTTTTGTGGGGTTTCTGGTGGCAAAGAATACCATGCTTTCTCAATAGCCTCTTGGAGTTCTTCAATAGAGTCATACTGCTTTCCATTGCCTAAACTTGGCGAGTTAAAGTATTCCAGACATTCTCAATCGGGTTTAAGTCTGGACTTAAAGCTGGCTAGTCAAGTACTTTATCATTTTTCTGAAAAATCCAAAGTTTTGTAGAATGGGATACGTGGATTGAGGCATTGTCTTGCAGAAAAGTTCATTCAGACCCCCCCAAAATGTCACCGAATGGAAGCAAATGGTGGTTTAGGGTCTCTTGAAGCTTTTTTCACTCTTCTCTTCCTTTTAGAAAAGCTAGAGAGGGCTGGCAGATGTCCCAAATTCCCTCTAAACCATAACGGATTTACCGCCTTGCTGCCTGCTGAAAACTGTCCTTCGGTTCTTGCGTAACTCACGCCAATACGCCTTCCAACCATCAGGGCCATCTAAGTTCCACTTTTTCTCATCGTTGAATAAAACAGTAAGCTATTTGTCCCCGTAGGTCATGTGTTTTTTAGCCCAGTTCATTCTTACCTGTTTGTGATGTAATTTAAGAGACGGTTTGCGAGCCAATTTCTTTTACACGATGTAATCACATGCTTTAATACGTCTATTTACAGTGTCTTTGGACATCTGTACTCTGAAATTATTTTTAATTTGCCGTATGGGGACATATTTTGTCTAAATACCAATCTCCGTACTTTCCGATCGATCTGAACAGTCGTCATACGTGGTCGTCTGCATCTTGGTTTCCGCTTAAAATTATCATTTCTAGAAAGTACTTGATAGATACATAGCTTTGATCAATTTAAAGCTTTTGCAATTTCAGAAACAGTTTTATTTTGAGATTTCAATTTAAAAACTTTCAAAATCTCACATTTTGTGAATTATTTACCCTTTGTCATGTTTAAAACATTAGGAAATAATTTCTCCACCTTTTATACTTGTATAAAAGTGCAATATGATGTCATACAACGTCATTACACAATACCCATCCCGTATTTCTAAAAAAATTTGCATAAAGTGCTTAAACTTTTGAGACAGCGTTTCTTCAAGAAAAAAAGAAAAAAAAATAAAAATAAATATATTTTTTATTTTAACTACCCAAAATGGCTTATTTTATTTTATTTTGATTAAATGTTGAGTATTTATTGTAAATTAGCATAAAATATTTTCTTCTTCAATTATTTTAAACGAGATTTGCAGAGTGCTTAAACTTTTGAGACAGACTATATGACACTGCAGAGTAATTCTTCTTATTTCTGAGATAGTTCAAGTCAGAAGTAGTAAAATAATAGCTACCAGCAAGATATTTTAGATATTTCTTTGAAAAAAAAATGCCGATTAATGTCTTTGTAAAAATTGAATAGACTTTTGATTATGTCATTTTCCTGGTTTCCATAAATTAACAAATAAAATTGAACATTACATAAAATTTGAGCTACTACATTGAAAACATGTTCCTTTAAACAAAATTAAAAGATAAGTAAACAAGTAATTAATGTGCTTTCATATAATATATGGAAATGTAAACAAAGTTTTTAAGTTTGTAACGAAAGAATACCATGCATGATCATTCATCACTGAACACCTTCAATTTTAAAAAATTTGTCGAATATTAATAAATATACTTTTTGGATACTTCTGGAATATGTGGATTACATAGATTATGTTTGATTTCTTATTTCTCAACATTGATAAGGAGGATAATTAGGAGGTTTACAAAAAATCAAAGGAAAACAATAATATTTCGGATCACCCTCTACATTAAAATGTGCAACATAATCTATCGCTGCAGAATACAAATATGTGGATACTATACAACATGTCCACCAATTTCTGTATGAATAACACGTATATTCCTGAAAATATAGCGATTTTTTTTGACAAGTTAAAAAAAAATTCTTGCATGTTTTTAGCTTATATCATGTAGGATTCTCAACCAAATTTAATGCCAGTTTCAGGAAAAATGGCAAAATTAGATAGAAACAATATTGTGCAATTGGTATATAAATATCTTAAATATTTCCTGAAATACGAGTAGTTGTTTAAAATAATTTTTATTTACGCATACGCGAACGACAACAACGATCATCTTACATATCTTAATTGCCAATTATATGCAGCAACTCTCTTAAAAAATTCAATCAGACATCGTGAAAATTCAGAAAGATATAGTAGATAGATTGAACTGATTTTTAGTTGCTCTCTAAAATAAACTGAATGATAACAGATTTTGCACAAATTTTTATTTACTGACTTTTGGAAAAAGTTTGTATTTAATGAATATCAATGAATAGATTTGAAACAAATGCTTCGATTTTGACACTTCTTTTTATTATAGAATAGGTTCTTTCTGGTAGTTATCCAAGAAGAACTAAAGCATCAATAAACAATTAAATTAAAATTGACAATTTTTGCAAAAACCCTTATCATTCAGCTGTTTTTAAACAGCAACTAACAATCAGCTCAGTCTTATAGGCAATATCTTTCTGAATTTTCACGATATTTGATTGGATTTGGTTTAAGAGTTGTTCCAAAGAGTTGACTTTTAATTTTTTTGAAAAATATCTTTGTTATCGTCCACGCATGCACAGATAAAATTTATTTTGAATGATATTTCATAAAATATTTAATATATTTATACTCTAATTGCCTTATACTGTTTCTACTACGCTTTTCCATTTTTCTGAAACTGGTGTTAAATTTGGTTGAAAACCCTGCATTATATGAACTAAAAACATGCAAGTATTTTTTTAATTTTTCATAAAAATCGCTATTTCTCCATGAATATACGTGTTATTCTTACACAAATCAACAAAAATGTTGTACGTTATCTACAAATTTCTAATCTGAAGCAATAGATAGTTTCTTGCATTTTAATTTACAGGGTGATCCCAAATATTATTGCTTTTCTTTGATTTTTTGTTGGTCCCCTAACTGCCCCTCTTATGAAATCGACGTTGGCAAATATGAAATCAAACATATTTTTTATGATCCTGATGTTCCAGAAGAATCCGACAAGAAAAATTTTAAATATTTGAAAAAATGTTTAAAAAATGGAAATGTCGAGGCTTTATAGGCCATATAGTGTATGTATAGATATTATTAATTTTTTTCAGTGAACGAATGTGTTTATAAATTAGGTGCACCTTTTCCATAAGTCTATTAAATTTATTAGATGAGATTACATTTGCTTGTGTAATTAATGTGTTTTTTAAAACTATCTAAAATTATGACTGTAACGATAATATTATTAAAGATATTACTAAAGAAGATATATGCTGAAATATACACTCACAGCCAACAATTAAGCACACAGTGGTAAAATGCAAACAAATCGAGAAGTACTGCTTGAATTGACACGAAATGTGGCAAGATAGTAAAAAAAGTTTATTCGTGAAAAAAAAAACTAAGATATACATACACAGAGGAAAACAATGCGGAATTTATTTAAGACTAGCAGGCTGTGCCCGCTGCGCTGGTCCATTTTTCGAAACAAATCTTGACTCAAACAAAATGGTTATTTGAAATTTATTTTTTAAAGTAGTGTAGACCATCACCTGGAATGTCCTTCCGCAATGCTGAAAACGATGCCAGTGCCAATGTCATTGCGATATTGTACTATTGTATGCCTTGGACAAAATTTGTGTAATTAAGTACCATCTCTCTTATTTGATCATTTATAGTAGAGTTTGATATGAAAATGAGACCGTTGTGACAGCAGGAATCAAAATGTCACATCTCATCATATTATTTTGTCAGAAAGCATTGCAATGATTATCAAATTCTATTAATTTTCAAATAGCACATTATCATTTGTTAGTTCTTAAACTCCCGAATCTGAACTTGCACTATGTGCAGATCTGGTAGCCTAAATGCAATCTCATTACATGTTGCATTACATTTTTTAATAACCGTCCTCTTCTGGCAACTCTACGATACAGTTTTCTATCTACCTTGGTCTGTTCCAGCAAAGTACATAGCAAAAAAATGTAAAAAAAGAGTGTTTAACTTATATATTTATTAGAACAATGAAGCATAAAAGGTGTGTTTTAAAGCTGAATTATTTGGGTAAAATTAAAATTACATCAGTTTCACTGCCTCTTCATTTTTTTAAAACAGTTTCAGGGCTGCCACAGGCGACTATTTTTATATTCCGTTCGCACCACTATTTTTCTAATATAAATTTCAAAATAAATTTTTCTTGCAAGTGTTGTCAAAGTGTATGTTAAGGATTTCTGTTTAAAGAAAGTGGTGCCAGTTAAAGTTAAAAAATAGTCGCCTGTGGCAGCCCTGCAGTTGCAAACATGTAGCTGTTAAATCGGAAATAATCTTTATACTAAATTTTGTAGAAAAATAAACCTTCAGCTTCAGATTGTAATCAATTCCATTATGATTTTTGGCGTCAAACATTAGTACTGCTTTTAACGATTTGTTACAAATGTATCAAACTTATTTCCTGTTTATTGTCAAATGAAAGTGAAGTTTACAATAATCTATTATTGGTATTTAATCTTATATCTTAACAATAGTTTTTTTTTTTGTTTTTTTGTTTGACAGGGTAATGAAGTAGTATTGAATAGTTAATTTTTGATAAAATTCTGTTGATATGGCTTAATGTTAATTAAAACTGCAACATAAACATCATAAACAAAATTTTTTACTGTCGGTATTTAATGTATATTTTTTTCTTAACCAATTTTAAAGTATTTTTTTAACCTGAATGATTGATAAATTAATTGCAAATATATATATATATATATTAATTCTATATCATTGATATTCCGAATATTTTTCCTGCACGTTGCAAATATGTCTTTTTTAGGGATAGTAAAATAACTACAGATAAAAAATACATAATAAGGCTAAAACACAGAATTAACGACAACTTGGCAAATGCCTCTACGGAGACTTGAAAAGTACGCCAGTTCTGTCAGCTTAAATATCCAGATAGAATTTTAATAAATAATAGGTACTACTTTATTATTCCATAGATCAATTTCGCCAAATTATACATATTGCAAAACAATTCACCATATTATACAAACGAATATAACTTTTATTTTAAATAACCAAAGAATCAATAAATTACGAAAATATTAATAGAAATACAAATAAAACGTCGAATTAAAAAGTAGTTAGTGACGTAACATGTTTAATTTCAAATGAATGTGGCATTTACGATCATCCATTATTGACATTTAATCTTTTATTTTGGCGGCAGTTTTTTGGTCGAAGGGATAATCAAGTAATACCAAATAATATAAAAAAATATAAATGATAATATAGTCAATAATATTTTGGTCAGGTGTAATGTATGGATCACGTTGGTGCGATTGCAACAAAATTGTGATTTTATGGATTGCGTAGTAATCTGGTTGTTGTTGTTTATTTACTAATAAACTTTGTTTCTTTACTTTTCTTTATCTTTTTCTTTCTTTATTGTTTTGTTCTATAATTATTAATTAAACTTCACTTATTTATTATTGTTTCCTTTTTAAAATAATCGAAAATAATTAAAAATAATATAACATATAACTGGTATTTGAAAACGCAGTGATTGCCAAACTGATGTCAGATTTAAAAAAACGCGCCAAGGTGATGCGTATATAAAAATGGGAAAATGTTTATAATAATGTAAACAAAAAAGTAAACAAATAATTAAAAAATCGCCTTTTCGATTAAAAAAAAAATAATAATAATAAGGCCAAGTAGTCGTTAATTCTGTAGTTGCATCAAGAGTAAATTTTCTTTTCTTAGTTTGTTTCATAATGAAACACCATAAATTTCATAATCTCAAATAAAATAATCTGACAAATTTTCTATGATCTCGTTGATGATCTAGAAATCTCCTTAATACATAAACAAAAAGGCAAAGATGTCATATGCGCCGAGTTTGGCGCGATAACTTTTTTATGCCAACTTGGCGGAAACATTGTTTTCGAATACCAGTTGCATGTACATATTTAAATTATTTTCTAATATTTAAATAGTAATAAAAATTTATGAAAAAAGTTTAATTAATAAGTATATAACAAAACAATTTATGCAATTTATAAAGTAAATAAGCATTTTATTTATAAATAAATATTAATAGTCGGGTTAATATATCTCAGACAAAATAATGTCAATTTAAAGTCGATTAGTTACCTCGGTGATATATAATATCTGTGCCAATAAAACTTTCAATAATATAGTAAATATGCTATTTGGCGGTGCTCAATTATTGAAGATTAGTCCAATATCATTTTGAATATTATCTAACACAGGAAAAATATGAAGAAAATTGAAGAAGAAATGGCTAATTAAAGCAAACTTGCAAAATATTTTGGCACAAATGCCTTATGTGCACCACATTTGTGCATTTTTTTCCCTTTTTTACGCCAATTTGGCGAAAACTTCATTTTAAAATATTAGTTACATATATATATTTTAATTGTTTTCTATTATTTTAAAAAGGAAATAAAAATAAATAAATAATGTTTTGTTAAAAATTATAAAATAAAACAATTTACATCATTAAAAAAAAAAAATAAGAGTAAATAGTTTATTAATAAATATACATTAGCCGAGCTACCATATAAACATAAAATCGACGTTTTGTTGCAATCGCGCCAATGTGGTGCATATATGACATCTGTGCCATTTTTTTTCAGCAGGCAATTTTTATTTCAAGATGTTGAATTTATCGATAGTAATAACACGAAATTGCAAAAATTTCATTTAAATTGCATACATTTCCTTGTTCAGTTTGTAAATTTTAAAACTAATTTTCCCTGGAAGAGAATTTGACAAAATGGCGCAAAAAGTATGTTTGTTGTTTGCAATTCTCAAAATTGTGGTGGAAAACTTTTGAAAAAGAATGACATTATTTTACAATATATATGTGTGCGGCAGAATTTCACACTAAAGCTAAAATTTAAATATTTTATTACAATTTTTAAAATATTAACTTATGTTTATTGAATTTACAATTGAATACTAAAATATACTCCAAAAATTATCTTCTTTTGGAAAAAACAACATTATTGCCATCTAATGTTAGACATATGCATTTTTGGCTTAGTTCTTTGCCGACAAAAGTAAAATAAAATCTCAAAGAAACAAATATATAACTCACAATTACTTTTATAATTAGATCTGCCTTTTTCTGGAGTAAGTGATATACTATCGAAATTTGATAAAAAAGAGAAAGAAAATAATAGAAAGGAAAATAAATATCGTTCAAAATTCATTTAATCAAATTTTCAAGTTTTTTTTTTTATTCTAACGCAAGGATAAGTCGCCAAATGTTGCATCAAATATAATATTTCACGTTAAGTTATTTTTTAAGCGTTACAAATATTTCTTTTATTTTTAAGATAAATATTTTTTTTTATAATATCATGCCTCGTTAAATGGTTTTTCTTTATTATTATTATTATTATTATTATTATTATTATTATTATTAGTAGTAGTAGTAGTAGTAGTAGTAGTAGTATTATCAGTAGTTATTTTCTGCTTTTATTTGCAAGATGTTTGTAATATTTCTAAGAGATATATCATTTTTAATTTGTTTAGTAATGATAATTTTCGCCAAAAAATATCTACTGGCAACCCTTTCATCAAAAATAACCGAAAAATACGAAATTTAGTACGAAAAATCAGAGTTATCCCTGTATATTTGTATCATAAACCTCCGCAAAAATATTTCCTATCGAATGATATAATCTGCAAAAAGATCCATCGGGTAGTTTTTGAAAACACCCGTTTGGAAGTTTCAGAACTTCTGCTTTATAATATATATGATATAAGATGAAGTCAAATTGGAGTCATTGACAAAAACATGATTAAAGCGAAAACAAACAAAACATATATTAATATAGACCGGTTGGCGGCAGCACAAAAAAACACCTCATTGAGTTCACGACTCAAATTCCAGAATTAGTTAAATTCGATTCGTATTACAACGCATTCGCTCTGCCAAGTCATATCTTGGAGGAAAACACCCCAAAATCTGATTTTATTGTTGTTTTCTAAATTTACCATTATGTTTTCCTGCCTTCAAAGGTATGAAAACATGGAGGGCTTGGAGCAGGAAAACACAATGATAAACCTACGAGTCAACCGCTAAAATAGAATTTTCAGGTGTTTTCCATCAAGATATGACTTGGGAGACTAAATGCGTTTTAATATGCCAATTGAATTTTAACAAATTCTGGAATTTCAGCCATGAACTCGATGAGGTGATTGTCTGTGCTTCTGCCTCTCTGTCTAATACGATGTGTGAGTACCCCTAACCTGCATACAATGTTTACTGAGTGTTGTCGTGTTTCCTATGAGATGATGAACTAACGTATAAACAATTGCCATGCCTCCTGTAGAGTAGTTTGCAACTTTGTGAAAGTGGCTGGTAGGAAATAAATACGCATAGCAAGGTATATGGCATCTCAAAGATTTTCAATTGTATTAAAGTCGGGTGAGTATGCCGGCTACTCCATAAGTTCAATATCCTAACTATCCGAGTAGTCTTGGTCGAGGATGGCTCCACAGGGACATGTATTATCACCCATTAAAATAAAAATAGAACAAACTGATGCAGCGTGCAATGTCATAGTGGGATATATGACTTCTATCCCATACTAAATAGCTGTCATAGAGCTCCATATAAAGATGCGAAAGTCAGTGTAATATCAAAACGTGCCCGAACCATGATGCTTTCTCCTAAGAATGCATCGTGTTCGGTTATGTTCTGTAGCAGATTGCGAGTGAGTTTTTCTCTTCAGACCCCTACATGATTGACATCTGGTTGCATGGCAAATATAGATTCATCTGTGAATATAACGTCACCCTACTCAAACACACTCCAAGTTATATGTTTTCGACACCACTTTAATCGTGCCCTTATGAACTTAGCTAATAGAGGAACACAAACTCGGGGTATCCGGGCGTACAGTTTATTCCTGTATACCTTTCGGCGCACAATGATTGCAAGTATTGTCTTACTAATGGGAGCTGCAACTATAGATAATACATGTGTGAAATTATTTTCGTTTGTCTACAACAGCAATATATCGATCATCTGCGGGAATCCTTGGGCGATCCGCTACAGGTCTTCGGCCAATTGTTAGTGAGATTAGGACTTGTTTCCATGATCATTAAATTACGGAATGATTAACGCCGAAGAAAAGAGCAACATTTGTGATTGATTGTCCCTTGGCCCCTCCAATACATTCGATGGCACGTCAACGCTCAAAACCTTCCATTCATCTTGTGGAAGCCATATAAAACCGTCTCTCTTGAAGACAAAACGCACGAAAGTTGTAAACATTTTTTATCAGCATTTACTTGCATCTCCTGTAACTCTTCATAATGCAAGATTCTTATATAAATGACTTTTTTAGCATATTTCTCGAAATGAAGTTATGGTTTCCTGTTACATAACATATTTCCATACTTTCATATAACTCAGAAGTGAATTGCAGCGTAACCACTTCAGATGTTCTTCAGATAGTGTATTATTTTTTTACTCTGAATTCCTGAATGTTTCAGTAAATTCTTTTCTTTTTTTAAAAAAGAAAATGCTTTTTCTTATTGATAATTGATATAGTTTTAAGATTCATATGTATGATTTGAAGAAGTTATGTGCCATACTTCTTCAGAAAATAGTATCTAACTAATGTACAATGCCAGCAAAAAGAAATTTGACACTTGCGATTTTAGACGTTTATTAAATATCTAGAAATATATGTGAGGAATTATTTTTGAAACTCCAGGTATGTAAAACAGAATGGCACAAGTCATATATTTTCGCGCAGATTTTTTCCCAAAATCCCATAGGGGACCTTCAACGAATTGGAAAAGAACGAATATAATTAATTATGAGTGTGGTATTTTATACTTTTACTTTTCAGGCGCCCCTTGTCCATTCCATGGAATTATGTAAGGAACATAATGTATCTACGTTCCAGATTGTTGTTCTGTGTTTACAATGTGTATATGTCGTCTGTAGTGCCGTCAGTTTTATTAAATATGTTTGTGTGTAAAAATTCGCCCACCTCGATTATTTACTGAGTGCTGTTTTATATCTTAAGTTAAGATGTTTAAAGATAGTACAATTGGCGACGTATGGATAAAACTTTGTACCATAAAAATTTTCAAAGAATAACGGCGCGCCAAATAGAAATGGCTCCTTCTTTCGTTTTTGAGTTCGACGACTATTCAAGGTAACAGCAGCTTTCCAGAATATATCAGCATCTATAAAACAAGGGGGTGGTAAGTACATTGAATTTTAAAGTACTTTTTTTTCCCTGTCTTGTTGCATAAAAAATACGATGTTCTCATTTAAAGAATTTGATGATAAAGTCGAAACATTTCAGGCTTATATTAAACGCCTGGAGCAGAATTTTATTCTGAATGAATTAAAAGAGGAAAAAAAAGTTGCGGCCCTTTTATCTTGCATGGGCCCTAAGCTTTATAATTTACTGAGTAATTTATGTTTCCCGAAACAATGTGAAACATTAAAATATTCTGATATTGTTGACATATTGATAAAGCATCTAAGCCCCGCCCCCAACAAATTTATTGAAAGAATAAAATTTCGTAAGTGTTACCAAAATGAGTCGGAATCAGTTCAAGATTTTGCTGCTAGATTAAAGAAAAATACAACTTTTTGTTGTTTTACGGGTCATACATTAAATGAAAATTTATTGGAACAATTTTTACGCGGTTTGAAAAGCGAAAGCATTCAAAATAAATTGATTACGCAAGTAGAGGATTTAACTTTTGAGAAAGCAGTTTGAAAAAGCGTTATCCTTACACAATGTAGATATTGAAATTTCTGAAATTAAAAATAAAAATTTCAGTATTAATAAAATTTCAAATTCAAAGATTGTACACCCAAAGAAATTTTCTAACGATTGTCAGAAGTCAAATGTCAACAATCATGTAAATAATACAATTCCTGAAGCAAATAAAAGTAAATTAAAATGTTATAGATGCGGAAATACTTCCCATCTAGCCAATTCATGTAGATTTATTAATGCTACTTGTAAAATATGTAAGAAAAAAGGCCATATTGGAAAAGTTTGTAGAAGTAAAACTTTCCAAAAACACGTAAATTCGGTAGATACAGTAAATGTATTAACTATAAAAAATACAGGTGCAAATCCTATTAAATTATCTGTGTTAATTGAAAATAAAGCACGAGCTGACATGGAGTTGGACACAGGTTCGGGAATTTCTGCTGTTCCTTTAAAAAGATTTCGCAGAATTTTTCCTGATTATAAAATATTTCCTCCAGATGTTCAATTAAAAACTGCAACTGGTGAAATTTTTAAACCTGTGGGTTATGTTGAAGTAAATGTTACTTATGAAAATAAAACAGAAAAGTTAAAATTATATTTGATAAAAGAAGATACTTTTCCATTATTATTTGGCCGCGATTGGGCCTCTGCATTCGATATTTTTCCACATAATTTAAGATCTGTTTATGTTAACGAGACTGTAAATTATTCTGATAAATTACAAGAATTGTTAAATGATTTTTCTGATTTATTTTCTGATAAAGTAGGGGAAATTAAAGGGTTAAAGGCAGAGCTGTACCTTGAAAAGGATGCTACACCCATATTTTGTAAAGCTAGGACTGTTACTTATGCACTACGTGCTGCAGTCAATGAGGAATTACAAAGATTAGAAGAAGCAGGTATAATTAAACCAGTTACAAATAGCAAGTGGGCAACCCCGATTGTTCCAGTGGTAAAATCTAATGGTAAAATACGCTTATGCGGAGACTTTAAAGTCACATTAAATAAATATCTGAAAGTAGAAAAATATCCCTTGCCTAAAATAGAGGATATGTTAGCTACTTTAAGTGGTGGTGTTCATTTTACAAAAATTGATTTAAATCAAGCATACCTCCAATTGCCCGTTGATGAGGAATCCCAGGAATTATTAACCATTAATACACCTAAAGGATTATTTCAGTTTCTTAAATTACCAATGGGTCTTAGTAGTTCTCCTGCTATATGGCAAAGAAAAATCGAACAAATTTTAAGTGGAATTGAGGGAATTACAATTTTTATTGATGATATAGGAATAACTGGGGAAACGGACGAAATTCATTTGCAAAGGTTAAAGCAAGTATTAGAAAGGTTGAGAAATTATAATATTCGAATAAATAAGGAAAAATCATTCTTCATGGAAGATGAAATTACTTATTGTGGGTATAAAGTGGATAAACATGGTATTCATAAAACACCAGATAAAATAGAAGCAATTGTAAATGCCCCTAAGCCAGAAAATGTTTCCCAGGTAAAAGCATTTCTTGGTCTTGTAAATTATTATGCAAAATTTGTACCGAATTTATCGACAATTGCACATCCTTTGAATAATTTGCTTAAAAAGAATGTGAAGTTCAACTGGTCTTACAAATGTGATCAAGCGTTTAAAAAAATAAAAAGAGAAATTACTTCGGACAGAGTGCTGACGCATTTCAATCCGAAATTACCTTTAATCTTAGCTACGGATGCTTCTCCATATGGTATCTCTGCAGTTCTTTCGCATGTGATGCCAGACAAGACTGAAAAGCCTATTGGATTTGTATCCAGAACCTTGAATAAGGCCGAAAAACGGTATAGTCAAGTAGATAAGGAGGCATTAGCAATAATATTTGGTGTTAAGAAATTTTTTCAATATTTGTACGGTAACAGATTCACTTTGTTTACTGATAGTAAACCATTAGTTTCAATTTTTTCACCTTCTAAAAGTATTCCTGTTTTATCAGCTGCTAGAATGCAAAGATACGCCATATATTTACAAACGTTCCAGTATGACATTCGCTATAAGAAAACTACTGAACACGGTAATGTCGATGCACTCTCACGTCTTCCATTACGTAGTGAAGATTTACCCCACGAATATAATTCAAATGAGGGACTTGATGAATCGGAAATCATTCAAATAAATCAACTTTCTGTTTTACCTTTAAATGCTAAATCTATTGCTTCAGCTACAAAAACTGATCCTCTTTTACGTCAAATTTTTCATCATCTCATTTCTGGTTCAGAAATTCCTAAGAATTTACTTTTTGGTGGTAAACAAGAAGAATTTACTCTTCAGCATGGTTGTATTTTAAAAGGTTGTAGGGTAGTTATCCCAGAACTTCATCGACAACAAATATTAAAGGAATTACATTTTGGTCATTTTGGTATAGTGAAAATGAAATCTTTAGCCCGTAGTTTTGTATGGTGGCCAGGAATAGACCATGATATTGAAGATATTGCAAGGAATTGCTCTATTTGTGTAAATTTGAAAAATAATCCTCCTAAAGTTGATACACATCATTGGGAATGGCCTACTGCTCCATGGCAGAGAATTAATATTGATTATTTTGGTCCTGTTAACGGTAAAATGCTTTTGTTAGTGGTTGATGCTTATAGTAAATGGCCAGAAGTATTTATAGTTCCTAGTACAACTTCAGAAAATATAATTATTTGTCTTTCTTCTCTCTTTGCACGATACGGTTTTCCTATTTCTTTGGTATCAGATAATGCTAGGCAGTTTACATCTGAAGAATTTGAAATATTCTTAAAAAGTCATGGTGTAAAACATAAGTATAGTGCACCGTACCATCCATCTACAAATGGACAGGCTGAGAGATATGTGCAAACGGTCAAACGTGGATTAAAAGCCTTAGCGTCTGAACCAGGTACTTTACAAATGAAGCTGAATAACTTTCTTATGCAGTACAGGAAGATGCCACATGTTACAACGGGGGAAAGTCCTGCATCTTTATTTCTAAAGCGTCACATAAGAACAAACATAGATTTGATCGTGCCGAATGTTGCAAATTTTGTTCATGAAAAGCAAACTGCAAGGAAATCTAAAGTTAAAGTAAAAAAATTTGAAATCAACCAGAAAGTAGCTGTAAGAAATTATACTCCAGAAGCCAAATGGAAAATTGGTCGAATCGTAGCAAGAGAAGGAAAATTACATTACAGAGTTCAAGTTGGTTCAAATATTTGGAAAAGGCATGTGGATCAAATAGCTAATGTAGGGGAAGATATTTCTTTAACTACTGATCCAAATTCGGAAGAAAATGTTGCAGAAAGTTTTAGAAGTGAAAATGCAAAGGTGAAGCAAGATGATTTTCCACCCTTACAGTCAAGTTTCACAGATCCGCCACCAGTTGACTCTCATGTTCCAGTTGCTCCAGATCCTACTCCAACTGACTTTCGTGATCCTGATTCTTCGAGTTCTAATTCAACTAGTTCGGATAACATTCTCCCAAAACCGTCGGTTCCTACTAGTGCTACAGTAGATGCTCCTGAACATGTAAAAACTAATTCTTCTTCTTCTCCACAGGTACTTAGAAGGTCCAGAAGACATCGAAGAGCTCCTGACCGACTTCATTACTAAGTGGGGAAGAGCTGTGGTATTTTATACTTTTACTTTTCAGGCAACACTGTAGATGGCGCCCCTTGTCCATTCCATGGAATTATGTAAGGAACATAATGTATCTACGTTCCAGATTGTTGTTCTGTGTTTACAATGTGTATATGTCGTCTGTAGTGCCGTCAGTTTTATTAAATATGTTTGTGTGTAAAAATTCCCCCACCTCGATTATTTACTGAGTGCTGTTTTATATCTTAAGTTAAGATGTTTAAAGAAAGTACAATGAGCAGTGAAATTACGCTTGGAATTATTGAATATTTAATATGTCAATTATTACTTGCTATGTAAGCATATGACCAATATTGTGAAAAATGTTCAAGTTGGGGATCGAACCCGGAACCCTTGGAATAGTGCTCCAAGTGCTCTACCAGTTAAGCTACAAGGACGATGCCCAGCTTGACACTTCTCACTCCTATATGTTGGTAAGGCTACACTGCAACACAAGTTGGAAGTCTTCATGAGCTCACAAACTTGAGGCGTAACATGATACACAAATAAATTTAATAAATTACGAGCAGGGAAATTACGCTTGAAATTAATTTCACTGCTCATAATTAAATAATAATAATAATAATAATAATGGTAGTAAAATGATGCCGCCTCACCTGTTGCTACGCCCCTACTAATTCTTTTATAGTTAGCACAATATTACAATTGTACAGAATCACTTTTTCATATACTCAAATTGTACTGGTAATTGTTATATAGTAAATACAATATTGCAAATATACCAGAATTACTTTTTTCATATCTTGAATTTGCACTAGCTTGAGGATGTGGATTTTTTCACATTAGGTTAAAAACTTTTCAAACCCTCTGTATAGAGATTCAGTATTGAAGTAAATATGAAAAAAATTCGAAATAAAACTTCTCAAAATAATATATATCGAAGAAATTATCTGTACTGATCATGAATAAGCCGTAGAATCCTAAATTAATGTTATTGTAACATAGTGAAGAATTCTTTATTAAACTATATACAGGGTGTCCGAAAAGTCTGGAAACGGCCGAATAACTCGAGAAATACATATGAGATTGAAAAACGTAAATAAACGTGTTAAATATTTTTAAATAAGCTACTCTGTGATACCAAATTTGACCTTCGAAACCGACCCCCTGGGGGTCAGAGGGGGGCCAACTTTGAAATCTTAAATTATAACCCCCATTTTTTATTGCAGATTCGGATTCTACGGACAAAAATACGTAACTTTTGTATTTGATGTTTATTTCAAATCTTCGTTTATCACGGTGTAATCGAGCATATTAAATCGATACATATTCCCGCTTTTCCAACGGGATTTTCCCTAATCGAAACTGATTGGGCAGAATTTTTGACGTCAAATTCCTCGTCTTTTGTAGGAATAGCGTTTCCTGAAAATCACCCGTGGCGATTATTTCAATAGTGCTACACTGTTAAAAATTTGACCCATTTGCTGCAGCATCACTCCACAGCTATTATAGAATATCTCTTTTGTGACCAATGAGAATTCTCCATAACACAGTAATCGTTTTCTATAAAAGCGGTGGAGTGACGATGCAGCAAAAGGGTCAATTTTTTACAGTGTACTTTACTGTTTTATGGAACATTCTCATTGGTCATGAAAGAGATATTCTATAAAAGCTGTAGAGTGACACTACAGCAAATGGATCAAATTTTTAACTGTGTAGCACTACCGAAATAATCGGCACGGGTGATTTTCAGGAAACGCTATTATTGCAAAAGACGAGGAATTTGATGTCATAAATTCTCCCCAATTAGTTTCGATTAGGGAAAATCCTGTTGGAAAAGCCGAAATATGTATCGATTTAATATGCTCAATTACACCGTGATAAACGAGGATTCGAAATAAACATCAAATACAAAAGTTACGTATTTTTGTCCGTAGAATCCGAATCTGCAATAAAAAATGGGGGTTATAATTTAAGATTTCAAAGTTGGACCCTCTCTGACCCCCAGGGGGTCGGTTACGAAGGTCAAATTTGGTATCACTGAGTAGCTTATTTAAAAATATTTAACACGTATATTTACGTTTTTCAATCTCATATGTATTTTTCGAGTTATTCGACCGTTTCCAGACTTTTCGGACACCCTGTATATAACAACATCTTAATAATGTTATAATAATAATTTTAAAGGCAAAGATAGACATCGTCCCTCAATGTTTATAAAATTTCGTTATCATGTAAACTTTCACTATCTCGAATCATATTAATTTAATTAATTTTTTTAAGATAAAATAAGTTCCCCTTAAAAAGTTTATGAAATTTCATCAGATATAGATACTTGACATAATTTATTGATTTTTCGTCTAGATATCCAATGCGTAGGTTTTATCTTCGGAAAAAAAGAAAAAAAAATATTTAGAAACAAAATTTAAGCTCTTATCTTCAAATGAGAACAATATGTATTTTTGGGAGTTGTCACGCCACATTTATTTTTTGCTTACTAGAAACGATAACAATGCAAGTAATATTTTCTAATGTTTTCAGTGAGAGATAGAGCTGTTCCAAGAATTAATTTTTGCTAAACTAAGGGGTAACACCACTTTGATCGGTTGAAAATTAAAATCCGGATTTTTCGTTTACCTTAACCCCCCTCCCCCCAACTGCTGAGACTGTAAGATAGATCTTCAATTTTTTACGTTTGCCGCCACAATTATATTTATGTACATTAATTTTTTTTTTTTTTTTTTTTTTTGGAGTCGGTACCAGCCAAGCCAAGTTACATGTAATTTTTCAATAGACACATATCCAAGTAATCTGCGAGTTTCTTTTCGGTTTAATATATAGTTAAAAAATTTAACTTTATTATTTTATGATTTGCATTGGGTAATTAATTTTAATTTTGAACTTGGCTTCAAAATTAAAATTAATTTTGGCACCGACTCCAAAAAATCAAATAAATGTACATAAATATAACAAGACGCATGGTAAATACTGTGCTCTCAATTTAATTTCTTATTACTATCATGTAAAAAAAACTATTTTTCACTTTTCAGTAGTCTTTGAAGTCGGTTTAATTTTTGTAGTCTTACACCTTTTTTACCCCTAAAAAGGGGAAGACTTTTTTGCGCAAAGTATTAGACCAAAATGAAAATTTTAAATTCGAATAAAGTTTTGCTTAAAGAGATAACAATGCCAACCAAAATCTTAACGAAAACACAAATAACCTGTGTCTAAAACTGAAAAAGAATAATAATAAAGAAAAAAAGCGAAAAAAACAAAAGTTCATTATCTGAAAATTTCTTTTTAAAATATGCAGTTTACATTAAAACATCGTATACTTAATTCCATGTTGAGTGAATTTAATAATAATTTTGGGAAGTATCAGTCGAAATGTATCATGTTCGGTATGCTGTTTCACTTTTTTCAGTCCGTTTAGTTTACTTAATGACAGTTATTATTAAACTTTTCATGAGACATGCCATTAATTCGCGCTTTCAAAATCGATAAATAACTTAAGTATGGTGCTATTGCGGAAATTTGTTTCTATCTAGAACTAAAAGAAGTGTTTTCACATTGTCCAAAAACTTTCGTGCAAGATAAAAGAGTGGTTTTAATAAATTAAAGATAAAAGGAAATTTGTAGTGTATCGTTCCATTGTGGAAAAACGTCTTAATCATTTAGCGAATTTCCGCTACATTTTTCACCTAGTGGGAAAATTTTAGTTCGTTTAATTCATTTATCAATTTAAAAAATTTTGTTAAAAATAATCAAGTGATTTTTAAAATATTTCTTTTTCGAAAATAAAATAATTACTAGAAGTATTTATTTCTAATACAAGATTTAGCTGTAAAGAATTTAAAACTTTAAATGACATTTAAGAATTAATGTTAGGAAATTGTTGAAATGCAATATTCAGAAATCGCATTATATAGAGAAAATCTTATTGTCAGAAGTCTTCATCAGTAATCTTCATGATAATTTTATTTAACATATGTTGTACAAAGGTACGATGAAGATGTTATTTTCAAAATAATGGTAGGAACAATAAAAAGTTTTCTATAACATGCGATTCCTGGATTTTTGAATTTTTTATCCTTACTAAACCACTCAACACTGTTGCTTTTTGTTTCATCAGAAATGGATTTCGATTCGTTTTAAAGGATTTAACCCCTTTCGGGTCTAGTGTACTGCTAACAGTACATGTCTTCTAAGTATTATTTTGTTTTAACAAATATTTTTGTTACTGTTTACATGTAGTAGTGTTAGTATGTGCCTATGCATTTACTATATGATTTCACTAATGTTTAGGCATTTAGTAATAATAATAATAATATATGTTTGCTAAATTCTCTTTGCACCATTTGTGATTCTTTTATTCTAAACCTATATTTCACTCTTTAAATTTAAAATAAAGGCTACTTTCGTGAAAGAATAGCCTATAATGAAGCACAAAACGCATTAGAAAGTTGTAATATCAGTTAAATCTGTATGTAATAAAACATTTTTTAAATATCTCTAAAAACTATTCATTAGCCTATTGCCATATGAATAATAATTGAATGCTATGCAAAACAACAGCATTCGTTATGTTTCAGACAATAATATATTTGTTAAACTCTAATTAATTTACTTGGATAGCAATTGTTAATAAGGTAACATTACCAGTAATTGACACATTAAGAATTTTTCATTTAACTTACTTCAATTTTCATTACAAGGAAATAAGATATTTACTGGGAAATATTTTTAAATCAAAGAATGCATATCTGTACATCTATTTTGCCCACTAAAAGCAAAAAAAATTGAAAAAGTATTTTCATAAAAATATATTTATAAAAAGTTACTGAAATCACCAATAATTGGCACCTAGAGCACCAATGTATGACATCTTGTGATCCAGTAATTGGCACATGTTTATATTTTAAAAAAAACTTTACATTTTGCATTGGGTTTAATCGCTTTAAATGAATTTACTGTAAGATGAAGATGCCATATTTCAGGTTTTTGAGAGTAAGAAATCAGCATACACTGTTAAAAATCTGCAGCATTTTATTCAGTCATTTGACCGTTTTCTACAAAAAAAGTAAAACAACCGTCTTTTTACGTTATTCTGAACTTTTTATTACCAATTTTATGGTCAGAAGAGAGTTAAATTACGGTTATGTTACTGGTTTTTCAGAAAACGGTGAAATGACTGTACAAAATGCTGCAAGATTTTTAACAGTGTATTAGTCTGAAATGTGAACACTTTAAAACAATACAATATACTTATATTAATACCCAGTAATTGTCATGCTGTCCCCAGTAATTGACATATGAAGCTTTAATGGATTCCAATTACTGATAATATTTCATATTTTCAAATAAAAACAAATGATAAACAAAATTAGTCTATAACTTTAAAAGTACTTCCAAAATAAGTGGTTTAATCTCAAATTCCTTGCGAATTCCTTGTAATTGGAATAGGTGCCAATTACTTGGAAATTGAAAAATTGAAGCACCATTAATGGGCATCTATCATTAATTCAGAAATCCAAATATTTGTGTCGAAAATACTTTTACACAATTAAAGTAACACTGTTTAACTAAACAAAGCTACTGTCAAATAAAATTTAAAATACACTCTCAAAAAAATTTCCGTCTTTTTACAGAAAATGTACTGGCAGCACTGCTGCCAGAAATTGTCTGTATATTGACGACTTTCCGTTTATTTTTTTCTACGTCAAAAGAGGAAAAATATCCGTCACTTGAAAAAAGTTTGGAAAAATCAATGCGGAAGAGGTGGGGATCGAACCAGGGACCCCAGGATTACAAGACCAACGCGCATCCACGGCGCCAGGATTGCTTGTGAAGATTATGCTTTAAATAGAAGTGTTCATTTCATATGGGTGTGGTTTGGTGTATTTCGCTAAAAAGCTTTTAATTTTGCAGTTAATCTCGGAAAGACTTCATCTTTAATGAAACTGTGGCTGGGTTTTTTTTACTTTAATATTAATATAATATAAAAAATGTGAATTTTAAATATATTACGTAGATTGTTAGAGAAAAAACATGGATGTTTTATTTTTATTCGATAAGATTTTTTTTAATAATATAAATTTTTTTTGCATTTTATTTTTTAATTAAAATATTTTTTAAATGTGTTCACTTAAAGTATATTTTATATGCGAATATTTATCATAGAAATAACTTAGTATATTGAACTTTATTCAACTTATCCAACTAAACCAGATTGTGAGAATTTTTGAACGAATAAAGAAAGTAATTGTTATTTATTTTTAAATTCGAAAACATTTTTGTCTTTTAAAACTAAATTAGACATTTTAATCGATAGAATACTTTTGTTTTTCATTTTAAAAATAAATTCGAATTTATTACTAACAGACCCATTACGCATGCGTGCTAGATATAAACGGAAACGTTTCCTCATTTTTCGACTTTCGGAATGAACTCACAGAACAAATACGTCTTTTGGGAAAACAGAAGTTATTTGTGAAAAAATAACGATAACTTAGTGTATATTGACGAATTTTTCTGACAGTGTATATTATAAATCAGATAATAATGAATTGAAAAGCATGCCTTCCTTAAGCCAAAGAAGAAGCATTTGCAACAAAAATGGCTAATTTGATACAAGCCATAACTGTTTCTCTTTCCTTGGCACTATTGTCATCTAGTAGCATAAATAAAAGTTATAATCTTTAACGTAAATGAGCATATAACTGGTATATGGTCTTGCATTTTTAAAAGACTGGATATAAATCTCATTTTAGGACGTGCTGTAGGATGTGCCAATGACTGGTGCATGCCAATTACTGGGGATGTTACCCTACTATCATCTTAAAGGTAATATTTTCTAAAAATTAAAAAAAAATTCGGACCCGAAAGGGATAATAACAGAAGATTGCTTTAGTAACATGGTGTACCTAAAAAGTTGAAATTTTGATATGAGAAATTCCACTATATGTCACTCACCTGTAAGAAAAGTGACACATCTCGGCAAAAATAATTTTTACAGGAGAGGCAAAAGAAGGTTCGTATGTTTTTACTGTAACATGAAATTACAGCTCTTAGCTCAGCATGCAACAGTAAAAATGTTCATAAAAGTGTAGAACTCGTAAGAATGAAGACGTCGATTAGGTTTGGAAGATTGAGAAATTTTACCTTCCCACACAATTTCCTCCATCTGTGGTCACGAATGGATATATAGCGTAATCAAGCTATTTTCTGAATAACTAAACTTATGAAACTTTTCATGTTGAAAAGCGCACTTATGCGCCTTTGACATACCTATGACAGACTATTAGTGGAGTAAAACCCAAAATGAATTTTCGCAAGTTCTGTCATTTTTCTCTGGGGTGAACGGTGTAAACTTTTTAGTTTAATATCACGATTTATCATGTGTTTAACGCAAATTATTAATTTTAACTTTTCAGTTAGAGGGATCTTTCATTAATTCATCTGTGCTTGAGATATAATATAGATTAATGAGAGCAATTTGTTTTTACCACCATTTCCAATTTGCATTGCTAAAGACATCGATTAAAGCGCACTAGACATCGAATAATGTGGAGAATTTTTTTCGCAAAATAATTGAGCAGAATCGAAACTGAATTTGTACATGATTTTTTAAACAAAATTTGATGTAAATTTCGTTATATAGAGATCAAGAAATTGCCAATACCAATAATAAAGAGTTTAATTTTTTTTTTTTTTTTTTTTTTTTTTTAGTAAAAACATGTCAGACACGCCTCCATGGATCTGGCGTTACATAGAGAGTTTACTTTAATTTAAACTTATTAAATATCCCTATTTTACAAGGGTTTTTTTAGTATTAAAGGATATCCAATGTTTACAATACTTATAAAGGAAATCCAGTTTCATTATGCTATATATTGATTCCGACAATATCGTCTGTATTAATAATATTCGAAAATTTGAAATGACATGCCTTTTCACATACTCGAATTGAATATTGTGGCATTTTACTGGATTTTGATATTTTAAATACAGTAGTATAGAAAATTATTTTCTATTTGGAAGGTTAACTAAACTGTTTTATCGAAATAATTTCACATTTTCAAAACTGCTATTTTCGATTGCTATTATTTTTACTTTGGTCAGGGATGTCTAACTGTGGCTCGTCAGATACCGCTAAAATTTTATAGTAATCATTGCCTTGTCTAATTATCGAATCGCTGCAATTCAATAAGAAAACTATTTCTTAGAAGACAAGAAAGAAAAACATGCATCAAGCCTGGATTATGAGGCACTTTCCAACACATTCAAAATAATCTAACAAAACTGCACTGTTAAAAAAAATAAAATATTCCGTATCATTTCAACATATGAAAATGTACAACGCATTAGAAAATCGAATTTTGACTGTTCTTATCGACAATGGGAAAATTATCCGATTTTTTTAGCTCTGCATATAATATAGAGATTTGTATCTATTAACAGCATACATTCTAAAATTTATTTTATTTAAAGATACATATATTTCACTTGAAAATTCTCCTTCAGCAATTTTCCTTATAAGGAAAATAGTATACGATTTTTTTTTTGCAGCCCTGTATATGAAGTATAGAATTTGTATATCAAGAGCAACACTAAAAAACTAATTAAATTTAAAAGCGCATACCAAATTTAAAACATACTCTCTAGCAATTATTACGCAAAGACTGTACTGTGACCGATTTCTTTTGTGTGTCCCTGTAAATTAATAATAAATGCTATAAATATTCTGTTTTCATGAACATAGTGAAATTGAATTATTTATATCAGTTTCAATATATTTGAAATAGCATAACGTTATTAAAATTCTCTTCAAACGATTTTTCCCGTATACCATATTGCAATCGAATCCTTTTGAGTGGCCCTATAAAAGAACCATTAATCAAACATACTTCATGTGCAATATCAAACATGCTTTGGTGATCCCAAAAAAAGCTTTATCAATTGCATGTAAATCCGAATATATTTACCGTAGTTAGAGCAGGGACAGACGGACAGACAAACAGAATGCAAATAAGCACTTTTCAACTTTGTTGAAAAGTGCCAAAAAGTGATATTCCGCTGGCCACTGTTTGTTGCCGCTGCCAATTAAATTTCGAAAAATTGAAGTGAAACCTTTTCGTTTTAAGGGAACTCGGGCTTAAAAACTTTCCAAAAAATCGATTTTTTATGATTTATTTTTATTATTCATTTAATTTTGAACGCAGTGCGAAAAACTGCATAAAAATATTTGCATTTTTAACGGAGTTATAAGCATTTATGTAACAATTACTTTCAAGGCCGCACCCATATAACTTCAAATATAAGTTGCGTTTCCTCAAAACTTGATTTTTGACGACTATCCATAAGATTAAAAAAAAACTGTTTCATGGAATGGCTTCAATTTTTTTTTCTTTTTGCATGTATATAACATCATCATCTATAGAATGAATTAATATATTTTAGATAGTTTAATATTTTTGAGTATTTTTAATGAAAAAACCAATTGTAATTTTAGGATTTTGAATTTTTAAATGTAAGAGGTTTTTATTAACAAAGTTTCCTTCAGGGATAGTTATTCATTCTTAATTCCTTCTATAAAGTAAAGTTTCCTTATTATTGTAAAGCAAAAATTAGTTTCTCATGTCAATTTAACGTTAAGATAGATTACGGATGGTATTAGGTTATTGTGTTATATACACTTTGCTCTATTTTTTATTTTATTACATTGAAGTATTTTATTTTATAACTTTCTAAGACTGCAGATATATCTTAAAAATATCAGAAAGTTTAAATTAGTCACAGTGTTACTTCTGTTTCTATATGGACGTTATGCAAGACCTCTGTCTGCACGTTTTTCAAATCCTGAGCTTCCTTAAATTGCATTGACTTATTTTCTTTTAGGTGCATTCGTAATTATGTGAATACGTAGCACCTTTAGTTGTCATACAAATAGTCCATCTGTCCACCTGTTAGTCCGTCAACATATGATAACGCAAAAACTAGAAAACCGAATCGTTTGAAGTTTAAAATTAATAATTAATACATAATTGTTTCAAGTCATTTCAAATTTTTTAATAATCGGATCTATAGTTCAATTACAGGGACAATCAAAAATATTCTATTACATTACGCTCAATAAGAAAAAGTAGTTTCAAGTGCATTTTAATGATGTTACACTCATTCGAAAATAACAGAATTAACATGAATCTATGAAGTATATACTGAAATATAAATTTAGTACAATCTGTGATCCAAAGAGTATTTATTATTAATTTACATGGCCACACAATTCTATTACATAATGGTATAGGAGGAAACATTGTTTGAGGTGCGTTTTAATTGTATTAAATTATTTCGCATTTTATTAAATTGATGTACGTTGCTAAGGTTTACTACAAGCTAACTTCTGTATTACAGAAAGCGATTAGTATTTACAGGGACACACCAAAGATCTTGAAAACTGTATTGTATCCGAAGTACTGTATATTTTGAAAACTTCGTTATAGTGCGAACATGCCTCATTTGTTACGTCTGACATGCAATTTCCGACTTTCTGGTCTTAGTCTGTACCTTTAATGGCACATGTTTAAGATATTCACAGTTACTACACCCTCTAAGTGGTTTGTTCGTATTTTTCCGTTTCCCTAAAACAACTGAAATCGGTCGTAGAGAGTAATAATTTTATCAGAATTGTATTTTAAGATGGAAGCGAAATGTAGGGGCGTGAATTATATATTAGAAACAATCTGTGATTTTTTTTAATTAACATTAGTTTTATAAGAATTTTTATGGAAATACAGAAAAGCCCTCAAAACGCTCAGAAGGATCTCTCAGAAGAACTTATGTAACCCTTTTAGGATAGGTGAAATTCATTTTTTCGAATATTAGTTCCATAATTCATAATTCAATTTATAAAAATTTTGAAATTACAAATTCAGTATACTTTTTTTCTTATATACGCTCCATATAGCTGTGTATTGTTTTTATTTTCCAGCATCAGAATATTTTATTTAGAATCTTTGCCTAGAATTATTGGATTAAATGAGGTAATAAAGAATACTGCCCAGTTAAACTGAAGGCATTGAGCTCACAGGCTACAAATACTAATTGCACATTAAAGCTTTATATTTTCAAGGGTTAATTCCGTTCGAAAAAAAAATTAAGAAGGGGAAACAGCTCTCCCCTTTTCTCTTTTTTTATACTTAATCATTGAACCTCCTATACTATCAAAGACATGCTTTATCATATAAAAAATCTATATCCAAAATTCAGAGCAAATTAGATAATTCTTAATAAAAACCCATTTAGCATTTATATAATTTAAAAAGAGTTATCCCCCTCTTTTATACTTAACCATTAAACTTCCAAAACTATTCAGAGATTTGAACGAAATCTGAAAATTCTGCTTGAAAAACCCATTTATATAAATTAAGGGGGGGGGGGACATTAGAACCCCTGTTCCCCTTATTTACACTTATTCAATGAACACCTAATAACAGTCACGGAATCGCCTCATCAGAATGATCCTAATCTAAATTTTGAAAACTTAATTCTGCATGAAAATCCCATTTATATCAACTAACGGGAGGGGGCATTAGAACCCCTGTTCCCCCTATTTATACTTAATCAATGAACACCTAATAACAGTCACGGAATCGCCTCATCAGAATGATCCTAATCTAAATTTTGAACGAAAACTTAATTCTGCATGAAAATCCCATTTATATCAACTAACGGGGGGGGGGGCATTAGAACCCCTGTTCCCCCTATTTATACTTATTCAATGAACACCTAATAACAGTCACGGAATCGCCTCATCAGAATGATCCTAATCTAAATTTTGAACGAAAACTTAATTCTGCATGAAAATCCCATTTATATCAACTAACGGGGGGGGGGGCATTAGAACCCCTGTTCCCCCTATTTATATTTATTCAATGAACACCTAATAACAGTCACGGAATCGCCTCATCAGAATGATCCTAATCTAAATTTTGAACGAAAACTTAATTCTGCATGAAAATCCCATTTATATCAACTAACGGGGGGGGGGGCATTAGAACCCCTGTTCCCCCTATTTATACTTATTCAATGAACAACTAATAACAGTCACTGAATCGCCTCATCAGAATGATCCTAATCTAAATTTTGAACGAAAACTTAATTCTGCATGAAAATCCCATTTATATCAACTAACGGGGGGGGGGGCATTAGAACCCCTGTTCCCCCTATTTATACTTATTCAATGAACACCTAATAACAGTCACGGAATCGCCTCATCAGAATGATCCTAATCTAAATTTTGAAAACTTAATTCTGCATGAAAATCCCATTTATATCAACTAACGGGAGGGGGCATTAGAACCCCTGTTCCCCCTATTTATACTTAATCAATGAACACCTAATAACAGTCACGGAATCGCCTCATCAGAATGATCCTAATCTAAATTTTGAAAACTTAATTCTGCATGAAAATCCCATCTATATCAACTAACGGGGGGCATGAGCCCCCCGTTCCCCCTCTTATACGTTCGAATGAACTCCAAAAACTAATCAGGGAAGCGCCTTGTCAGGATATACCTACATACAAAATTTCAAGTGGATCGGATATTTTTATCATGAGTTATCGCGTTACGTACATACGAACATACATATAGAACGGACGGGCACATAAGCTCTCAGGCTATGATAGCCTGTGAGCTAAAAAATACTACCGTTATTTCTTGCGTTATAAGCCATGGCTAAAATAAGTGTATTTCAATTCAGGATATTTTTTTTAAAATAAATAGATTTAAATAAGTACTAAGTACAAAAGATATATTTTATTAATTAAAATCTCTGGTCGGAAACAGATTTATTTTAGCCGCGATTTATTGATTGTTCAATTGGTTATTATTTATTGAATACTATATTGCCTATTGAATTATTGATATTGCAAATTAAAATTTCGTTAAAAGACGCTCATCCTGAAATGGTTTAAAATATAAAAAAAATTAGTATTACTTAAAATATCAGATAAAAAATATTAAATATTAAGAAATAATGCTTCCTATCTTCGAAATGAATTAGAATGTCAGTATTTTAACTTCAGCATATATTATATCAAAACACTTTCGTCAATATAATAAAAAAAAATGTGACATAATATCTTTTCCATATAGTTCTTCAATTAATGCGTTTCAAAATAATTTCCTAATAGAATAATATGGGATCTAGAAGGAAAGAGAAAAATTGTAGAGGGCAGCACCAACTAGATTAGATTCCGGGTTAGGAACAGGATTTAAAATGAATTGCAAATTTCGACAAAATTAATTCTTTAATCCAGCTTAGAGTCCTGCATCAGGCCGTGTAATCTGACTTTACTCAAGGTTCGGGTCGGTCCGAGTTCGCACTAATTATTTTAGTTGCGGGTTATATAAACCTTAAATATATCGTGGTTCGGTTTCGGTTTTTTAAAAGAAAGTATGGAGTATTTTTCAAATGAAAAAACTAAATATTTAAATATTACTGAGAGTACATGTGTTCATTTTCATGTAAAAATGATAAAATGGATATGAAAAATATGGTTGTAGGTTATTTTCCCGGAATCATATTAAAATATGGATTAATTTTCTTTTTCTTCGGATCAGTATTGAATCCAGGCACGGAGTATTGAAATGTCCCACGACCCACGGAGTATTGGAAATTTTACGTTTTCAATGGTCAAACAGTACAATGTCTCCCCCCGGAGCCACTGAAGTCCCTCCCGGAAAAAAAGTGTCTGAATTCAACACTGCTTCAGATACAGATTTTGAGTATTCCGAGTTCCGGTTGTAGTGTATTAGGTTCGGGTAGGGTTTTGGGTTGATTTCAAGCAAAACCTTTTGGGTCTTGATCAGGTTACCCGACCCATGCAATACTCTACTCCTTATATAGCTTTGTAAACTTTTTCAAAAATACAAACATAATGAGCATGGGCGTATGTAGGGAAGACAAAGGGCGCAGTTTTGTTGGGGCTTAAGTTGAAAAGCAATGTAAGGGTACACGTTCTGACTAAAAATTTTTGACTCGGTCTGACTGGCACAAAAGCTAATAGTTCGGCCTATGCCTGCTCCAGCCCATATCGGAAGTTCATAGTCTGATCAAATCCGGGGAAAATATTTATTATATCGGGCTCATACCGACTCATTTTTTAAGCCTCTGTTTTTTAATTAACATTGTCCTACTATAAAGTCTTCGGAATATTTATTTTATTTATATTGCTGCAAAAAGTATACTTTACATATATATGTCCACAAGTCATGGTATACGGAATAACATTATTATTGATTACTTAGAGCCAGTCACACTGACCTTGCAGACCGCAGACCTCTCTGTAATCTATACGCATTTTAAATACGGCACAGAATTACAGTGGGAGTATACAGTTTGTTCCAGACGGTTGAAATGCGATTTAATGTTTTACCCTTTAGAGATACGTATCAAATATAAATTGAATGTATTCAAAGTAAGGAATAAATTTAGTTATGTCGGTAGAATAACACTCCATTAATTTTCTAAAAGTTACCCTTTTACTTACCCATCATACGTAGTATAGGGCAAGTCTTGCAATCGTTTTGAAAATCGAAAAAAATTTTTTTACGGCTTTTCAGGTTTCAGATAGTGGATATTCCGAAAAACATATTTTTAGAAAAAAAAAAAAAAATTGCCGTCCGTCTGTCTCTGTCTGTCTGTGTGTCTGTAAACACTCTATCTCACGAATAAATTGAGATAGAGACTTGAAATTTACTATGTACTTAGTATGTAAGAATGGGACGAAGCCTAAATAATATCAATAACCTCGATTATCCGGAACTATTTTTTTCGGATTCTCGAAAAATTCGGTCTGATGAAAGGTATATAGAAAATTTTTGAAGATTTTTATTTTTAGGATTGGACGTAAAAGGCAATAAAATAACACAAATTTTGCATAAAGAACGAAATCGATCGAATTATTAGTTGCCGATATATTTGTAATCCTGTTTTCCACATTCTTCGATTTTTCATGACCCTGTATTTCATTCAAATTTCAATTCATAGATATATATTAATTGAAAATGAGACGCTTAATCCGACGTAGTAAACTGTTAGTTAATATGATTATTATTTTTGGAGTTATAAGGATGTTTCTTTTACGCAGTTCAGTATTACTTGAGTAGTTTGGCATTTTATATAATTTGGCGAAACTGGTTCATCAGCAATTCATTAATAGAGCATTACTATGTATATTAACAATATTTAAATGTACGTTTAAATTTTGTTTTAAAAATGCAATGCATTATATAAATAGTTTTCACGTGTTTTATTTTCATACATTATATTTTGCATATCTATGATGGGTAATTATTACGGTGGCCCCCCAACGACTAGTTTAAATTGTTAAAAGGTCTCTGCGTTTTGTAATAAAACATTCTACATGCTTTGACAACAATGAAAATTGCATTCTTCAAAAACCAGATTTGACCAAATTATAATGCTTTGAATTCTATAAAATTTTAGACTTTTCTAGTCTTCGAAGAATGCAATTTTCATTGTTGCCAAAGGATGCAGAAAGTTTTATTACAGTACCCAGAGAATTTTTAAAAATTTAAAAAGCGTAACTTTTAGAAAATTAATGGAGTGATATTCCACCGACATAATCTCAATTTATTAAAATCGAAGAGATGATTTTTAGTGCCGGAAATTTCTTACATTTCTTAAAATTTAAAGTATCGTAACTCAATTAATTTCTATCGTAGAAGAGAGAAACTTTTACTGTTGTAATTGTCAGACAATTTTTTTTTCTCGAATCCAATACTTTTTCTAATAAAAATAGATGGGAGTAATAATTTATGTGAAGTTAGATGGAGAATGTCTGCGAGTATAATTTCATATGTAGTTTTCATGATTGAGAAATTTAATCAGACATTTAAATTAATATTTTGACTATTATATAAAGTTTTAGTGTTTTTGATATTCAGGAAAATCCATATTTCTAAATTCATTCGACTATTTAGACGACTTATAGTCAAAAATAACATAAAAAAATATTTGCAAAGATTGTTTCTATTTGTTTATCCTGATTAGGCTTAGAAAGAGTTGCATCCCAAATCCCAAACTTTTGATCAACGGATAGAGAAAGTTTATGGTACAATCTGCAGCTTGTCCCATTCCTGTATAAAAAATAGTTATTTAGAAAACGAGAAAAAACCAGGAGAATCAGTCAATCAACCAATCTTTACTGCTCAAAAATTCAAGAAACAATTAATCAATTTTAAGCAGGGCTCCCAAATGGTCCATCAACTGAGCATATACAGGGGGAGCCATAAATATCGAAACAATAGGCCATCTCCGTAAATATTGCCCTTAGACCCATACTTCCAAATGCAAAAATTCATTATAAAATGTGAAATTTTTGGTAAGATAAATTGCGACTCCATGGGGGGGGGGGGGGGTCTAGTTGAAAAGTTACGAAAATTAAATTTTTATACGGCCCCCGTAGGACAAAAATTCCAATTAGGAAAACTTTCCTTATTCAGTCCTGAATAAGACACAAAAAGTTGCATCTTCATATCTCCAAAATTCGCAAAGTTATAGCCGTTTAAAAAATCATCAGGTTTTAAGGGATTAGACACAAATTGAAATGCGCGCAATTCAAAAAACAATGTTACTTTAACAGTTCTAGAAAACGCGTAAAAAATCTATTTCTTGAGTTAGAATTTTGATTTTTTTCTTTTTTGTGATGGTTAGCCTTATAATTTGCCAAGAAAATCACATTCTAAAATTTCTCATACAATTTATAAAAGTTTCATGTGGTTAGTACTGATTTAAATGGGGCAATCAAAAATCGTTATAACTCACAACATTATTTATCGGATTCCAATTTCTTTCCATTTAATTAAAGATGAAAATCTGATTTTAGTTTTGTTCCAAGGTTTTTTTTTATATTAATTTTAAAACTATTAAAAATGTTTATTGAAAAAATAATATAACTTTTTAAAAAATCATATTCTCAAAAGCAAACATTTTTTCAAAAGTATACATTTTTTCAAATTTGCCGAAACAAAACTAATGTAAAAAAATCAAAAATGACTTATTTCAAGTTCTTTTTTTTCTTTTAAAAATTCGTAACATTTAATAATTTAAGGACAAAAAATAGAGGATAAAAAATCCCTGTCGGCTTGGCCTATAGGCGGGGTAGATTTCGAAGAGGGCTCATTTCAACAACAAGAAAAAAAAAAAAAGAAAAGAAAAAAAATGATTTAAGATAAACCCAGTTTAATAACTTCATTTGGCCGTTTTTGAAATATTTTCAATTTAATTTTTCTGCAAAAACTGGTTTTATCAGAATCATCTTAAGAAAAATTCAGCTCAAATGCCCATTTTGACAACATATTTTGAAATATATTCTGAATTTATTAAAAAATCGACCAAAACAGTACATTATATAGTTCCTAAATAACAAAAAACTGTCAGTTGAATGCGTTTGAGAAAAAAAAATTGAATTTAAAAATGAGTCATAAAATAACCGATTTGTTGTTTGAATACATCCTTAATTCTTTAATCATGATTGCTTCGGAAAATTTTGTGCGAAATGCTCACTTTCACAGCATTTTTAAAAAATATATTCTATGTTTATCAAAAAACTGGCCAATGCGTTACAGTATAAAGTTCCTAAATAACAGGATCTGTAAATTGGATGCGTTTGAGAGCAAAAATGGATTTAAAAACGAGTCAGAAAAAAACGCAATTTCTTATTTGAATACTTCCTTAAATTTTCAGTCACGATGACTTTGGGAAATTCTGTTCAAAATACCCGTTTTGGTAGCCTTTTTTGTAATATATTCTGTCTTTATCAGAAAATTGACCAATGCGTCACTTTATACAGTTTCTAAATAAGATGATCTACCATTTAAATGCGTTTAAAATCAAAAATGAATTTAAAAATGAGTCAGAAAATAAGCAGTTTGGATTTGAGGTTTTTTCTCCAACTCCTATTTTTGTTTAATTTCTTTTTACTATAGTAATTGGTCCTATGAAAAACTTGTCAATATAAAAGTTGTAGATATTGTTGAGAAGATGTAAAATAATTTTAATCAGATTTGATAGCTTAAAAATTGACGGAGTTATGGATTTTTCTCTTTTTTCACCACCCTTTCTCTTTTCGTTTTTAACTTTTTTCATCGGTAAAAGTTGGTCCTATCAAAAACTAGTAAATGCAAAAGTTTTAGATAATTTTAAGAACATTTACAAAAAATTTAGTTGGACTTGATATCTTGAAAAATGACGAAGTTATGAATTTTTTTCTCTCAAAACCCAAATTTTTTTCGCCCCTTGAGCCCACTTCTAAATTTATCAAAAATCTGTCTTGCATAAACGTTTGGCCCATTTTTAAGAAGTAATATAAACTTTAAACCGATTCGATACCTACTTTAATTAAGAAGTTATGGCGTTTTTTCGGTTTTCACAAAAACGCCCCCTATTCCGACCCCCTTGGTCGGATTTTGTCCATTAACGAACTCAGCCGAGATTTTATCCCCTTTGATTTTATATACCAGTTTGGTGGAGATTGGTGAAGAATTATAGAAGTTATCGTGTCCATAAAAAAATGAGATATATATATTGATAGATAGATAGATATATAAACTGGTGCGAATGCAATAGGTAGTATTTCATACGAAATCTACCTAAAAATTCATTATGCAGAAAAACGAAGTGTATTGTTTAAATGTCCGTCAGTTATTTTAAAAAATGCTTTTTTTAAGATGCAGATTAATTTTTTTTTCTTTTTAAATTTATATCTGACAACTTCAGACTTGTTATCCTCCTCCAGAGGATATTAAAAAAACTGTATTCTGGGCACAGGTAGGGCTAGGACCGAAATGTTATCTTTTTCTGAAGACCCGCCAGGCCGGGCCTAGCGTACTTTTCATAAAGGAGGGGACTACTTCTTTCAACTTAGATGCACTCTGGATGAAATTTTCAAACCCGGTCTCGACAAAACCCGTATTAAAATCACTGTCTCTGACTGACTTAATACGTGCATAAAATAAATAAAATTCGGCTCAATCGAATTTTTTACGAAAAACATATAGATTTTAAAATCTTTATTTTCCAAAAAAAGAAAAAAAAAATTAAAATTTATTTTTTTAATTAGATTATTCAAAGGCTAAAAAAATTAAATACAATAAAACCAGTGAAAAAAAAAATCTGCCTATGACGGAATTCTGTCATAAACGGAAAATATGTTGATCCATGCAAAATAAATGCAATAGTACCTGAAAAGAAAATAAGCTCCAATTACATCTTCTAGGGGGAGCATCTGTTTATAACGTATTTTTTCTTTCCTATGTGATTCCGTCTTAAAAAGTTTTAGTGTATAACATTTTTTAGAGTCTCCATCGCATGGGATATGGATTAACGATATTAAAATATCAGTGAAACATTTACATATAAATAGAGATTCATTGATAAAATAAATATATTACAGCCTTTGGCGCTTCTTTAATAATAAAAAGTATAAATATAAAAAACGAAAAGCTATAAAAGAATTTTTTGGTCAGAACTCCTCCATATGAAACATTTTTTTCCCACGCCGAATTAAAAAACTATGTAGAAATTTGCGACTGAACCGGGCTATGATTTAAACTATTTTCCAGACCGGTCCGGGTTATGATGTTGACATTTTTTCAGGCCACGCCGAACTTTTTTCCCTATGGGTCAGTTTGGGACCTGACCTTGATATTTTGACTCGGGCAGACGTCTGGTATACCAATTTAGCGTAAAAACTATACGCTGCTATTTTATGTCCAAAGAAAAAGCGCTATCTTAAACCGATTTTTATTAAATTGCAATTTGTGAATGTTCCCTAACAAGCGTTGAAATTGATTCAAGAAATCACAGTTTAGAGGCAGGGAAAAGTGGTGTAAGTCAGGAATTTTTGAGGATTTTGGGATTAATATCTCTGTGGGATTTTTAGATACGGAGATGAAATTTGTTTTGTTCAATTTAGGAATGGATAAGGAATAATTTCCTAATTGGGAATTTTGCCATACGGGGGCCGTATAAAAAAATAATTTTCTCATTTTTTTCAAATAGACCCCCATGTAGTCGCAACTTATCTTATCAGAAATTTCACCTTATTTTATGAATTTTTGCAATTGGAAGTATGGGTCTAGGGGCAATATTTGAGGAGATAGCCTATTGTTTCGATATTTATGACTCACCCTGTATATTTTCTTACAGAAATTTTTTTTTAGATTTTTCTTCCAAATTGCACAGAAAGCAGCTTCGAGAGTAGTTTTTCGTGCAAATACTGTAGAAACTTACCATGAAATTTTCTATTAAATAATATTGGTGTTCAGTTCGCGGACCATTTGGGAGCCCTGTTTTAAGGAATCGTAGAAAGATCTAATTAAGATTTATAAATGATAACAATTACATTTTAAGATAATTCATACAGTTTAATTAAAAAATTTAATGGTAATTATTCCTCCCTAAAACATCTAAAGGTCTTATAAAATATAAACGCAACACAATAGGTTGCTAGGCATTTAGTAATTAATAATTGAAATAATATACTTTGTTAAATTCATCATAAAATAAAAAACAATTCAGGACGCGTTTTGAGCTAAAACAATATAGCTCGTCATCAGCTGAAGAAGACAAGTGTCCGTAAGGGCACAAGATCAAAGATGAACTGAAAGAAAAAGGGTAGAGGTAGCAAAGAGTGCGACAGATGGTGCTAGTTGAAAGAGCAATTGTGGAAGACGAAAGTGATGCCAAAATAACAGAAGAGAACAAGTTGGAGTTTGCACGTCACACGTGGCAAATAAGGTGCGTTCGTATTATAAATATTTTTATAAATATTCAGATTTTGATGCAATAGTTGATAAATTCTTTTTCAAAATGCATGGATACAGAATATAATACGATTATATATCAATTACAGAGCAATTCGACTATATTCAGTTAGAGTACGGACAGACACATACCGAATTCTTAAACATTTTCAACTATGTTGTTAAAGTAAGTGCAATTAATTGTTAAAACACCTAATAGGTTGAAATTTGACTTTCAAAAATTTATACCCAACAGATGGTAGCACATTTTAATTCCTTTGTACAGCCGTGTATTTTTTCTACTATCTTTACATACGTATATGCCGCTATTTAGCTTAAATTTAATTAAGACTAAAACACATTTAAATCTAGCAAAAACACACTTCCAGAGATTATCTTCCATAGACAGCCATGTATCTAATTCTTTATGTGGCCCCATTTTCTACATTTTATAAACATATCTTTATTTACTAAATGCAGTCCAGCCTAAAAATACATAACTTATTTAAAAAACCACCTTTGAACTACTTTTGTTCACATTCTGCAACCTGTGCAGTTTCCGTTGCGTCACCCTGTATATGATCTACAGCATTTATAAGCACGACTCAATTTTCCAAAATCATTTAAACTGAAAACTCATATTTCAACTATAAATGCCCTTCTAGCAATCATCTCTAATATACAATATTTCGGTTGCTGTATCCGAAATTTTTTGAGTGCCGCTATAAATACTATGCACTTTCTATGATACAAGATGTAACTCTTAGTAAACCTTAGCAACGTATATTAATTTCATTATACGTGAAATAATTTAAAATGATTACAATTTGCCGAAAACTAAGTTCCCCCCTATACCTTTATGTAACGGAATTCTTTTGTGCGGCCCTGTAAATGAGTAATAAACATATTTCACACTGCATATTCTAACAGAGTGTATATTTTAGTATACTACAGTAAACATTTTTTCCCACTGACCGTAATGTAAAACAATACTTTTGACCATTACTGCAATTAAACAGTTCATCCGATTTTCATAAAATTTGAAATGACTTTGCAACAATTATATATTTAAAATTCCAAAGCATTCGGTTAGGTAATTTTTGCTCTGTTATATGCGGACGGACGGATGGACAGACAGACGGACGGACGGACGGACTGAACGACGACTATAGGTGCTACGTATTTATATAATTACGAAAGTATCTAAAAAGTGAAAATAAAAATAAGTGGAAAAATAAGTGAATAATAATAATAATAATAAGTAAATAGAATAAATAATTAGGAGGAACTGGGGCACATTGATACAGTTTTTTTCTAAGAATTATTTTGGTGTCCAGAAGGTAGAAATTTCAAGTTATTTTTCCATGTGGTATCAACAAAACTTGTGTAGTGTGTTATAAAAATGTGCAGTCGTTGTTTCATATAGTATTTTAGCATGTAATTTAAAAAATATATAAAAAAAGTGATTTGTATCAATGTGCCCTATCACCGGGGCAGATTGATACACCTCATGGGACACTTTGCTACGTTTGGAAAAAAATGGAGACAAAATAACACCAATGCATATTTTTCATAGACAATTAGTTAGCAAACCATTCTATATTTATTTATAGAAATTCAAATCACCCACAATTTATTTGTAAATAACATTAAAAGCAATCAAAATTAAATGAATAATGACTTGATGACCTGACTGTTCCTTGTCTTATTGTTGACTGTGGTAACTTTGTAATACCTGGTACTTCAACCCCAGCATTATCTTCTTTCTTAGCAAAGATGAAAAAATTACCAGGTTTTCTGTTTATAAATCAGCTTATAAACAGAAAATAAAAGATAATTATATTTAAAATTCTGTTTATAATACATCCTTTGTTGTTCTGCAGCATGTTTCTCTTATTTAACATTTCCCATCCCGAAAATACTTTTTTCTCTGGAAAATCGATACTCATAATTTCCCTAATATAACTCATTATGATTTCGATTATGAGTTACATTTCCCTAATAGAGCTCAAATCGAAATCATAATTTACCTAAAAATAAAGAATGAAAAACTGATAAAGAGTAGCTTTACTTGCCAAGGAGAGTATTCTTTTCGGTTGAAAATACTGGAACAGTTGTATAATACCATTTCACTTGTACAACTCAAATTTACTTTTGACCTACAAAAACAATAAATCCCCCCGTCCCATCTCATTAAACTACTGAATCGTGCCAAGACTTTCTGTATGTAGTTGTGTACATTAGCATCACCTTTTGGCGCTGTTGTGAAAATTCCTATAATGACCTTGTGAGCAGTAGAGCGGGTGTATCAATGTGCCCCAGTTCCCCCTAATAAAGAAAATAAAAAAATAAAATAAAATAAATAAAAATAATGATAATAGTAATAATAAAATAATAATAAAAAATAAAAAAATAAAATGAACAACAATAAATAAAATGATTTTTTTTAAAAATGAAAATAGATAAGAGACGAGAGAAGGGAGGTACAAAAGTAATTTTTATGCAGGAGAAAGGGGGAGATGATGAGAGATCATTGACAAGATTATCAGAGATTTTATAAATAAAATAGGCTTCATGAACATTTAAATGAGAGGGACTAGCAGGATAAGAAATAATTCTGGCCATGGAGAAATTGAAAGTATGACTTTTAGTCCAACAGTGAGAAGCAATGGAGGATGTATAGTTGATAGGATAGGATATAGTTTATAGTTGATAAAGGATGGAATATTGAGTATATTCCTACAGAGAACCGGTGGGATATTTATGTAACTTCATAACTTCGGTTAGCAAACAAAAAATATTGAAACTGTCGAAATGAAAATGAAGTAACTTTTAAGTTAAACATTTTATCATACAGATTAATACTTTTTTAGCAAGACTGCTTTTTTTATATTTTAATCTTCTTCATAAATTAAATTTTTTAACGGTTATTAAAATTCTTTCTTTTTTTTATTTTTTAAACATCAGGTTGAAATATTCAGTCTTTATACACTCGTATACTATAATACGAAAAAATCTTGTGTACATATGTATGTCTGTGTATGTAAATTTTATCTTGAAAACGACTCTAACGATTTTGACAAATTTTACTTTTACCTTTATTTATTTACTTTTATAATTACACTTTTTCAGGCTCGAGAAGACCATTGGATCGGGTCACATATTCGAAAAAATTCGATTAGTGGGACACTTTGGGTCATTATGGGTCATAGTCAAGCTATATATCTGAAAAACAGCTCAGTTAATTTTGACTAAATTTTGCATTCAGTTGTTTTTGGGCATGAGAAAATTGTTGGACTAGGTCACATGTTCGAGAAATTTCGATTAGTGGGTCATTTTTGGGTCATAATGGGTCAAATCAATTTTATCTAAAAAACGGCTATAACGATTTTCACTAAATTTTATAATCCACTGTTTTGGATTATAAGAATAAGAAGACCATTGCGCTAGGTCACATATTAGAAAAAATTCGATAAATGGATTCTTTTTGGATCACTGTTGGTCACGCTAATTTTATCTAGAAAATGGCTCCAACGATTTTTAATAAATTTTGCCTTCTATCGTTTTTTTACACAATAATACAGTTGAGCTATGTCTCAAGTACAAAAACATTCGATTAGTGTGGTCATTATGGGTCAAGCTAATTTTCTTGAAATCGACTCGAAAGATTTTGGTTAAATTTTCTATTGTATCGTTTTCGGGATCGAGGAAATCATTGTTCACAAATTTTATTAGTGGGTCATTTTGGGTCACTATTGGTCAGATTCTAGCTAATTATACCTAAAAAATGGCTCAAGAAATTTTGACAAGAATTTGTATTATTCTGTTTTTGTGCAGCAAAGAATCATCGCGCTGGATCATACGTTCGTAAAATTTCTATTAATGGGTCATTTTGGAGTCAATGCGGGTCAAGCTAATTTTATCTAAAAAACGACTCTAATGATTTTGACTAAATTTTGTATTTTTTTCATTTTTAGGTTCAAGAAGACCAATGGGCTTGTTGTATGTTCACAAACATTCGATTAGTGGATCATTTTGGGTCACAATGGGTCAAAGTTAAGGTATTTGTATACAAAAAATGTCTCAAATGATTTTGAAAAACTTCTCACTATGCCGTTTCAGGGTATAATATGTTGCACAAAAAGGTCACTGGGCTGTGTTACATGTTTGACGAATTTCGATTAGTGGGTCATTTTTGGTCACTATGGGTGAGGGCTAATTATATTTAAAAAAAGGATGGAACAATATTGAAAAAAATTATGTCATACAGTTTTCGGGTGCGAAATGATCACTGAACTAGACACATGTTCGTGAAATTTCGATTAGTGGGTCAGATTTTGGTTACTACAAGTCAAGCAAGTTTTTTCTAGAAAACGGCCCTAAAGAATTTGATTAAATTTTGTATTCTTTCGTTTTCGAACTTTGGAAGACTATGGGGTAAGGTCACGCGTTCCAGAAAATTCGATTAGTGGGCCTATTTGGGTTACTATGGGTCCGTGTCAAGATAATCGTATTTAAAAAAAGGGCTCTAACGATATTGTTTAAATTTCATATTCTATCGTTTTTGGGCTCAAGAAGATCATTGGGTTAGGCCGCATGTTTAATAGTATTCGATTAGTGGGTCATTTTGCATCACAATGAGTCAGGGTCAAGCTAATTTTATCTAGAAAACGACTAACAATTTTGACGAAATTTCGTATTCCATCGTTTTCAGACCCAAGAAGAGCATTTGCAGGTTAGATCAAATGCTAAAAAAAAGTTGATTAGTGGATCATTTTGGGTCACCATGACTCAGGCTCAAACAAATTGTATCTAAAATAGCAAGAATGGTACTGTAAGAATAATGTATCGATTTGAACGCAGAGCTAATTTTGACTCTGCTAAGCTTGGTCATACCCGCTTGTAATATTTATTAACTAAAACCTTACAACAATGTAATTTAAGTGTAATTATTATTGTTAATAAATTTAATATTACTTATTATTAATATAATTCTCCTCTATACATGTCTGCAATCCCTCCTAACCATGTATGCAATTTTACCAACCATATAAGGAGAGATTGCACAAAATAATTTTCTTGTTTTTATAACTTCTGTTCTATTAAATTACAATATAACAACAAATTAACAATGGAAATGCATTAAAAACAAATGAAGACAAAAGCATTCATGGATAGCTTAAGAAATAAATATATATATATAATTTTTTTCGCCAAAACTAACCTTTATACTATCTTAATTTTCTTATAATAATATTCCGTACTTACTTCAACTTATTAAATTAAAATCTTGTTTCTAGATCTAATCTGTTAATCTTCATGGAAACGATATAAATTCTTAATTCGCCTTAAAAAACATTATTTCCAGTAGGCATAAATTTAAAAGATGGCTCTAAATTAAAAATATCCTTAATTAAACTTTATTTCTTAATATTCCAAAAAAAATAATTTTTTCGATGTTTTTATCAACTCTTTTTAAGAGAGTTTTATTAATTTTATTCCAAAACCATACCTTTCAAAAATATCATTATTCTATTTTATCTATTTATTGATTTTTCTTCAGTCAACATTTGATATTGTGCATATCAATAAATTCATTTCTTTTCTTTTTCTCTTAAAATTAATCGTCTATAAAAATTGTCTGGCTAAGATATTTAAAATTCTGAGTCGATTATAAATTGGTTAAATAATATATATTTTTTTTAAATAGAATTGTTGTTTGTCAAATATTAATTTCGACTCTGGGTATGAGTTATGTTTACACAAAAGAATGATGGTTTGAGACTAAAAGAATGTTCTAGAATTTTCTTTTTAGATTTAAAAAGGGAGGAAGCCTCGAGAGGTGGTAAGAAGAAGATTTCTTGGGTTCTCTCTTCGATGAGTACGGCTGGATATAGTAAATGATGGAATATTTTTTTGGATGTTTCGGTAAAAGATAGTCTGCAACAGGAGCTTTTCTCTCTATTATAGCTACAGTTTAATAAAATGAACTTGCAGCAGGAGTGACTTATTGGATCTTCTGCATTTATTTATTTTGTTTTTCCTCGCTGGCCATGATTTCTGTGCGGAGAAAGGGAAACCTGGCAACGATGTTTCTGTCGCCCTAACTTTAAAATGTCACAATCAATTCAAGAGTCGACTGGATCGCTAATGCCTGTGCTGCCTTTTCGGATTTTTAAAGAAACTTGCTATGGAACAAAGTGATAATAAAAACTGTGGATCGCTGAATAATCTGCCCGTCATTATTGGATGTGTTCTTAAACAAGAACTGCCATATTCTGTTGATTTCTGGAGTGACGAAAACAGAAGAGTTGTTCCTGTAAAGTGTTTCGGGTCTGTATGATTTGAAAGAATTAGTACTTTCTTTGAGTTTGCTTGTATGTTCCATGACGATTGAGATCCATTCTTTCATAGTCGAGAAAAAATAGTACTCGTAATGATGAAAAAGAAGAAAAAAAAATTTAGATTTTTTACAAGACCAATTTACAAGACCATTTCTTGTAAATTGGTGAATAGACAGATATTTTTCGAGATAATTGAGCCCAATAGGATTTCGGTGAGAATTTTTTCGTAGTGTTTTGATTATTATTATTTGTATACTTTTTATGTATTTATTTAAATTAATTATTCTCTGTTTGTCAGGCTTATTTATTTGATTATTTGTCTGTGAATCTTATTTACTTGCCTATTTATGAGTATTATTGTTTTCATTATTATGTGTTGAAGATTGAAATATTTTTGTTCTTAAAGATTTAATTGAGGAGTATGATGTTCTTAAGACAATTACTGTTGCATATTAAAGACTATAATGATATTTTTATGCACGTTTAAAGATGAGTTTGTACTAATAATGAAACATAAAAGAGCTTAGAAGCTCAAGTTATTTTAAAAAGTACATTTTCTAATTTATTGATATTTGTTTGTTATCAAGAACTATTCTCAGAATGCAGTATTTTTATGATGATGTTCCTATTACTAGACATTTGAGCTAGAAAACTAAGTTAACATTTACGTTTTTTCCTTTATTTGTTAGAATTTCTGGTGACAGTGAGCTTTGGTTCCCGGATTCTTATAATTTATTTAAATTCAGTAAGAAAGATGGAACTGTACAAAGCTGTTGCTAGAGTTTTGACTGAAAAATATGATCAATTTTTTCAGTAAATTTTGCGATTTTAAGTAAGAAATTACCTATAATTAATTTTTTTTCTGTTTATGATCTATACAATAATAGAATTAAAAGTTGATCCCAATTTAAGGTATAACTATGATATTTACAATTTCTATTTTTATTAGATAAAATTTCTGGTTAAAGTTAGCAGCTAAATTTAGTTATAATTTTCACGATAATTTTGATTCAGATTTTTAAAAGGGAGGGTAATAATTCTGTGTGAGGCAATCAAAATGTAAACCCTTCAGTAGACAAAGCCCTCAAGATTGCGAAAGCGCGCACTCGTGAATTTCACCTTAAAACTAAAAGACTCTATGATCGAAATTTGTCGAATCCCCATTAAAAATACAAGACTCTGTAATTTATGAAGAATTTAAATACCCTAACACTCGAAAATTAGAACCTACTTTCTTTGGACCATATAAAATTATAAATAAACTTTCTGATGTAACTTATGAAATAGATAAATTTAATTATGAGACAGGACAGAATTCCGTTATTGTGCATGTTTCTAAATTAAGACCCTATTTTTCACCCGAAGATTTTAAACTGTTTCATGAGCAACCCAAAAAACAAACAAAACCTCAGATACACTCACAATCACTAGATCAAACTAAAGTCAAGACAGTAGATTAAATTTTAATTCTTATTCTTTAAATATTTTATCACCATAATTTTCAACATTAGCAGGTATGTTCTTGGTGGCCAACAAGAATATTACTTGTTTTTGGGAGTTTTTGGGGTTAAATCGGGCTCCTTATGCAGGCATAAGGTGTACACTTTGATTGTAAAAGCTTTCAAATTGATGTTGATAAATTAATTTCAAGTGTATTTAATTCTAACTATATTTACTCATTTATTTGACATTAGTATTATTTTATTTATTCAACAGAGATTTATGTGATAACAGTTATAAAATCTGATGATTCTACTCAAACCTATAACATAATATGTGATTTTCAGTGATTGTGAAAACTACACATATTAAAAGTTTTTCAAAAAAGCAAACTATTTTTATTTCCATTTCTCAATTAAGAATGACGACTTTTATTCCTATTTGTTTTTATTATTAAAGTTTATAAACCATGTGTAGATAAAACATTATTCTACATTTGGCATTTGAAAACTTATAACCAAATTTGACAATTTTGTAAGAGAGTATCAGAGAGGAATTATTGTAAGGAAATGCTGGTTGAGAGTCCATTTTCTAAATAATTAGATTTAACTTTATTTGGATTTTGGAATTATTATTTTTTTTTTATGTATACTTTCGGCTAGCAAAAAATACTTTCTTATGCTATTAGAAGATAAGAAAATTATTTAGTTGCTATGTAATTATTTTTATCCTCAACCAATATTTTCCCTATCAATAATAAACAAATTGTGATATTTTCTTTTGATTATAATCTTGTTTTACTATAATTATTATTATTATTATTATTATGATTTCTATAATGAAGTTTAGTATTAACTAGCTGACCCACCCGGCGTTGTCCGGGTCCGTATTAACAATATTAAACGAACTTGAAATTTGTATGATTTTATCATTAACTGGTTACATGCAGAAATGCATTGTCTGAAATACGTAGCCACTGACTGTGTGAAAAATCGGTTTTAAAAACAACAACTAATATTAAGCTCTAAAAATACTCAAAATGAGCAATGAAAAACGCGGGAGGGAATATGTATCCAATGATTGCATGATTTTCGTGTTAAAAAGTTGATATTTACCCGTAAAAATCATTGTTAAGTCATGTAACTAATTATTATTTTCACATACAAATCCCAAGTAAATATTTTGAATATCAAACTAATTATATCACTCTTAAATCCGACTATACCATGAATACGATACACGATGGTAGCTAAAAAATTGGTATATAGTATTATAATTTCAGAGCTATTTAACAAAAGTAAGTGTTATTTTTAATCAAATCTTGCGTAATGTTCACTCTGTGTATAAATTCCTAACCTTAAACTTTTGTACCGTAACCAGAACCTGTCTGTAACCTAACAGCGACTTAACAGTACCCTACCGTAAATTAAATATAACAGAAATGTAACCTAGCCTTCACTTTATTGTAACATATCCTTATTCTAACCATAACATAAATGCAATTTAACTTTAACCTAACTTTAACCTAAATAATATAATAGGAAAAAAAGATTTAAAAAAATTACTATTTCTTCGTAAAATATGCTTCAGCTGTAATTCATTTCTTTCAATTCGTTTTGTTAATACAAAATTCCTTTGAGACATTAAAATTTCAGCGATAAATGGTTTAATATTTCAAACCTTTTTTTCGGTTTACTTCGCCTCCACTTATCTTTTTCTCCATGGTGTACAGCAGCTGTGATTAAAAAAATTTCCTCATTTAAACTGACAGTTTGCCAGTCTATGAATCTTAAAGGTCTGTCCCAGCTTTTTTAATTATTTCTGCGAAAATTTTATGCAACCAATCAACCATAAGAAAATGAAAAGGAAAAAAAGCGAAAAAAGGCAATTTTTTATGAGAGTGAGCTTTGGAATTTAATTAATTACTCAGTTAATAAATAGAATTTTGAAATTCTGAGCTTCAGGTGCATCAGGAGAGACATTGGGCTACTCTCAAAAAATTTTTGAGCTTTGTACGTGCTGTAGATTTTGCTAGCCATCGCAGACACACAGACACACACACAGACAGACAGAGCGTTTTGTTCTTTTATTAGTATAGATTATACTCTTATTGAGAAATATTAGGATATGGAGTCTTATTATGCTACTTTTTATTATTGTTATTATTATTATTTAAATTTTTCTATATTATTTATTATTAATGTTTGAAGTGATAATATTTATTAATAGAAATTTGACATATTATTAAAAAATGTTGGAATCCAACAAAAAACATAAGATTAAAACCAAAGATTAAACAAGATTTGAAGATCTTTAATTAAAGAGACTGTATTCACTGGACGTTGAAAAGGACTCTTTTATACATTCTTGAAAGACTTTTTTTACTGAAGGACTTTATTTAAAATAAACTACTGATTAAGTCAGTGAAATTCTATAAACTCCCATGAAGGAGATTTGTTATTGTTTTTATTATATTTTTAAAATTTCTTGCTTATTAATATTTATAACTTATTTACTTATTTTGTATGTATTATCTCCTATGCACTTACAGATAGTAAGTGATATTGTAACATTATTGTATTTCTTTCAGGGAAATGCTCCTACCTAAATTTAATTCTATTTAATTTTCTCTTAACTATTTTTTTAATCGCTAATATTTTTTATATTGCTTTAATTTTCTTATCTTCCATCTCTTGGCTTCCTGAGTTTGACAGTTTTATTCCAAAATTTAACTTTTCTAAATTTTTAGATTTCTGTTGTCTGAACTTGTAGTTTTATTTAACTATCAATTTCATACAAAATTTTGGGGAAGGGGGATAATATTACAAATTTAAAAATTTTTTTCGCCAAAACTAACCTTTATACTATCTTAATTTTCTTATAATAATATTCCGTACTTACTTCAATTTATTAAATTAAAATCTTGTTTCTAGATCTAATCTGTTAATCTTCATGGAAACGATATAAATTCTTAATTCGCCTTAAAAAAACATTATTTCCAGTATGCGTAAGTTTAAAAGATGGCTCTAAATTAAAAATATCCTTAATTAAACTTTATTTCTTAATATTCCAAATAAAACTCATTTTTTCTATGTTTTTATCAACCCTTTTTAAGAAAGTCTTATTAAATTTATTCCAAAACCATACCTTTAAAAAAATATCATTATTCTGTTTTATCTATTTATTTATTTTTCCTCAGTCAACATTTGATATTGTGCATATCAATAAAGTCATTTCTTTTCTTTTTCTCTTAAAATTAATCGTCTATAAAAATCGTCTGCCTAAGATATTTAAAATTCTGAGTCGATTATAAATTGGTTAAATATTATTTTTTTAAAATAAAATTGTTGTCTGTCAAATATTAATCTCGATTCTGGGTATGAGTTATGTTTACATAAAAGAACGATGGTTTGAGACTAAAAGAATGTTCTAGAATTTTCTTTTTAGATTTAAAAAAGGAGGAAGTCTCGAGAGGTGGTAAGAAGAAGATTTCTTGGGTTCTCTCTTCCATGAGTTCGGCTGGATGTAGTAAATGATGGAATATTTTTTTGGATGTTTCGGTAAAAGATCGTCTGCAAAAGGAGCTTTTCTCTCTATTATAGCTACAGTTTAATAAAATGAACTTGCAGCAGCCAAGGAGTGACATATTGGATCTTCTACATTTATTTATTTTGTTTTTTCTCGCTGGCCATGACTTCTGTGCGGAGAAAGAGAAACCTGGCGATGATGTTTCTGTCCCCCTAACTTTAAAATGTCATATATATATATATATATATATATATATATGTATTCATTATTATTCTTTTGAAATGCTCACAGATTCTCCTAGCTTTGCCTAACGCCTACCATTCTTTTGTAACTTCACTTTTATTATCTGTAAAAGTCAAAAATGTTTGACTTATGAATATTAAATAATTCATTGTTTAAATATAATTCAATATTATATATAAAAATTACTGATAACAAATAAATTTTTAATAATAAGACGAACTAACCTGCATAAAATGAACGATAAAATTAGGTATTCTTCGCATCTCATTTAGGTTTTTTACACTGTAAATGGAGTAAAATTGTTCAAATTGGAACTATAATATATTTTTTGCTTAGAATATAATTAATCAAATTCTTAAAACAGTTTGCTTTTGGTTTAAATGCATGCTAAACAGTTCATCTTTGCTTATATTTGATATTTAATCTATACTAATAAAAGAACAAAACGCTCTGTCTGCGTGCGTGTGTGTGTGTGTGTTTGTGTCTGCGATGGCTAGCAAAATCTACAGCATACACGAGGGTAAAAAAAATTTTGAGAGTAGCCCCAAATCTCTCCTGATGCACCTGAGCTTTAGAATTTCGAAATTCCAATTATTAACCGAGTAATTAATTAAATTCCAAAGCTCATTTCATAAAATAATCGCCTTTTTTCTTCTTTTTTCCTCTTCATTTGCTAATGTTTGTTTGGTTGCATAATATTTTCGCCAAAATAATAAAAAAAGCTGGGACAGACCTTTAAAATTCATAGACTGGCAAACTGTCAGTTTAAATAAGGATTATTTTTTTAATCACAGCTGATGTACGCCATGGAGGAAAAAGATAGGTAGAGGTGAAGTAAGTCGCAAAAAAGGTTTGCAATATGAAACCATTTATCGCTCAAATTTTAATATCCCAAACAAAAGCACGTGGAAAATTTTTGTATTAATAAGACGAATTGAATGAAATGAATTACAGCTGAAGCATATTTTACGAAAAAATAGTTTTTAAAATGATCTTTCTGCTGTTATATTATTTATTAAAATAAATGTTTGCTTTGTAAAATAATTGAAATTGAAAATTAGAAATAATTAAATGTCAAAATAAAATTAAATAAAATATTGAAAACATTTGATTTGAACTAAAAATTGTTTTACTAAAAGTTTTATTTTTTTTCAGAACTTTTTAATACTTTATAACGTAGATGAAAAATTTTTATGATTTAACAATATATTAATAATTCCATGTCAATATATAAAATATATTGAAGAAAACATTCTTTTAAAATCATGCATGAAAACTTAAATAACAAATATAATGTAATTATTTTTTTTTTATATTTAATTAATATTTTAAAGTCATATGATAAAAATAATCAAATAATTCTTGCCTATGATTGATCTATTTGTATCTTTTATGCATTCCGATCGTGTATTACAGCCAATAATGGCACAAAAATTTATTTTTTAAACGAAATTTTAGTAATCTATTCAATAACAGTTTAAAAGGTAAAAAAACAAAAACAAAGAAATACGGGTTTAAACCAGTTTGAATTGATCGGCATGTCAAAGCACATGGTTTTGTTGGTGCTTATTTGACCTTAATGTAGCCGATTTTAGGGTTACATTTTTGGCGTCACCCCAAGACATACTCCCACTCTATTAATTTTTTTACTGTATGGTTGTACGCAGCTTTTTGGCCTTTTGAACATTAGAATGTATGAGTCATTAGCTGTGTTGCAGTAAAAAAAATCACACAACACTTTTCTAGGAGTTTATTTTTTTAATCATTGATTACATTTAAATGTATTCTATTCAATTTAAAATTGTATTATGGCTTTAATTTGTTTTTAAAACAAAAATAAAATAGCTGTTAGGCGTACAATTTTTGAATCCGCAAACGATTCATACACCATAATAAATTATCAAATAGCAAAGTAAATTATTTATCAGAAATAGCCATAAAAAGAATAGTAGCAAACCTGATTATAACCTTAATGTTTAGACTAATTAAAACATAACCCGATTCCAACCAGAAAAAAACAGACCATACTCCGATGCATGATAGACAAAATTTAAGTGAGTATAAACCCGACCCGAATCTAAAAATTCTGTTTGAAAAAAACTATGGATTTGATAACTGACTCGAACCAAATCTGAATCCCACAAAAATGTTCAAATGAAGCATAACCTGATCCAAACAAGAAAAAATAATTTTCGTGGGCATGAATTCTGACCTGAACCTAAATATTTTCTTTAAAAAAACCCCGAAATATGACCCGAACGAAATCTGAAATCATAAAAATATTCCAAAGAACTATAGCCCGATCCCAGCAAGACAAAATACTTTCCGTGGTCATAAACCAGGTTCAAACCTAAAAAATTCCATTTTAAAAATCCTGAAATTTGACCCAAACTATATCTAAATCCGACCAAAATATTCGAAAGAATAACGTTTCGAGAAAGAATAACGTTCGTTTATAACCGGATTCGAGTAAGACAAAATAATTTCCGTGGACATGAACCCGATACGAACCTAAAACTTCCATTCGAAAAAATACCTCAAATTTGAATCGAACCAAATCCGAAACCCGACTCGAACCTAAAAAATTCGATTTGAAAAAAACCTGAAATTTGACTCAAAACACATCTGTATCTGACCAAAATATTCGAAAGAACCATAAACGGATTCGAGTGTGACAAAATAATTTCCATTGACAAGAACGAGATCCGAACCTAAAAATTCTAATTAAAAAAATACCTGAAATTTAAATCGAACTAAATCTCAACCTGACAAAAAATTCCAAAGAACCGTAACAGGATCCGAATAAGACAAAATATTTCCATGGACATGAACCGAATCTAAACCTAAAAAAATTTTTTGAAAGAAATTTCGAAATCTGAACTGAGCCAAATCTGAACTTGACAAAAATACTCTATTGAAGCATGTTCTTATTCGAACAAGGCAGAATAATTTCCGTGGACACGCAAGAAGACCCGAACCCAAAAATTCCATTTGAAATAAAAGCCGAAATCTAAATTGAACCAAATCTGAACGTGACAAAAATACTCCAGTGAATCATGTTCTTATTCGAACAAGGCAGAATAATTTCCTTAGACACGCAAGAAGACCAGAACCCAAAAATTCCATTTGAATAAAAATCCGAAATCTGAATTAAACCAAAATTGATCCCGACAAAAATATTCCAAAGAACCATAACTGGCTCCGAGCAAGGCAAAATTATTTCCATGGACATGAATCTTACCCGAACATTAAAATCCAATTTCAAAAAATACTTGAAATCTGAATCGAACCAAATCTGAACCTGACGAAAATATTCTAAAAAACCATAACAAGATCCGAACAAGGCAAAATAATTTCCATGGACATGTACCCAATATATGGTTAGGTGACATTTATGTTGCGATTAGGTTGCAATCACATTACGATAAGTCTAGATTATGTTTAATTTCCAGTCAGGTTACAGTTAGGTCACGGTTAAGTTAAAGTTGGGTTAAGGTTAAGTTGCATTTATGTTACGGTTAGATTAAGGATAGGTTACAATAAGGTGACGGCTAGGTTACATTTATGTTATATTTATATTAAGGTAGGGTACTGTTAATTCACATTTAGTTACAGACAGGTTATGGTACAAAAGTTTACGGTTAGAAATTTGTCCACGGAGTGTACATTACGCACTCTTTCATTAAAAATATGCACTTATTTTTGTTAAATGGCTCTGATATCATAATACCATATACAAATCTTTTAGCTAACATCGAGTATCGATTTCATTCACGGTATAGTCGGATTAAGAGTGATACAATTAGCTTGAAAATCAAAATATTTCACTTGGGATTTCTATGTGAAAAAAATAGTTATGTGACTTAACAGTGATTTTTACGGATAAATACCAACACTTTCACACGAAAATCACACAATCGTTGGACACATATTCCCTTCCGCGTTTCCGAATGTTCATTTTGAGTATTTTTAGAGCTTAATATTAGTTGTTTTTTAAACCGACTTTTCACACAGTCAGCAGCCGCGTATTTCAAACAATGCATTTCTGCATGTTTCGAATTAATGATAAAATCATACAAATTTCAAGTTCGTTTAATATTGTTAATATGGACCCGAGCAACGCCGGGCGGGTCAGCTAGTATTTAATAAAATGCAAAAGAAAGAAAAAACCCGGAAATGTGATAAACTTATGATAAATCACATCGCATTTAAGCGCTGTGGCCTAGTTCATTAAAATTCGGTAAATTGCATCTTCGTTAATTTTCAGTAAACCATAGCTATTTTTTAGGTAACTTCCATTACCAAAATTAAAAAGCTATCAATTGCAGCCTTCCGAACGCAAGCAATTCCTGAACATTTCGGTACATTTCAATCAATCATGATCCCTAGACCCCACAACCAGCCCCTCATTTATTTATTTATAAAATTGGGATATATTATATATTACCAGGACCGCCGTCCTGATTTATTTATATATTATATATAAAGAGGGTTCGAAATCGAAATATTCATGAATCGGGAAAAAAACTTAACTATAATTTTAAAATATCAAAATTATAGTTTAATTTATTTTTTTATTTTTGATTAATTATTATTTTTTTTTTTTTTTTGTATAGACAATTGTATGTTTAACTATACAAAAATAACTTTAAAAATGTATTCAAAATTCTAAATAATTAAAAAAAGTTACAGAGAGCACAATAAGCTATACATATAAAACTGCAATAATATGACTAAATAAATGTACGAATTGGAATGATTTATCATAATTCCACGTGACGAAACAATGTTTGTCATTATCTACATTATTTTACATAGCGGAAGAATATTTCTTATAATTTCACGAATCGGTTTTTTCGGTTTGCTCCGGCACATTTCGAGCCTGTATGTTCAAACAGGTGTACCAAAAAATTATAGATTCAAATTTTTTCCCTCTTAAAATTTGATGCAAGGATTACGGAATTTTTTTCTCGCCCCTATCCTAAAATATGTCAGTGGTATAGCAATTTTAAAATTCTAGAGTGACTGATTTCTTCGTAACCCAGTTTTATTTACAAACAATAGAAAACGTAGTAAATCGCAAATTTATTTTAATTATTGTAACCACTGTTGCTCTTCTCTTACGTTTATTATAACATAGTCATGTCCGTCAGCATCAAGTTCTTGCCAGCCTGGAAATATTTTGCGAAATAGTGACACATTTTGAGAACAAATTACAATTGCCATAAATAAACTCATTATAGAACAAAGTACAATTGGCATAAATAAACTCAACTACAGTATAGCTGACTAATTTGGCAAAATTCTTATTCATATTAAGTATCGATGAAAATTGACATTGAATGTTCCATGATCTGGTTTCACACTTATGGAAGCTTAGCTTTGCGTGTTTGAATAAAATTAGCTGGATTATTAAAAACAAGAAATTGGGAAGCTACCTTTTTTATGCATGCCGAAAGGACTTTATTTTAAAAACTTGAATGCAAATTATTTCCAAAATTTAAAAATAAAAATCGGTCCGGAAAGGGTTAAACATATTATTCAGAATGTTAAAAAAGTTGATAAGTGTTTGTAATAAAAACTTTTGTTTCCATTTAAATAGGGATGTGACTTTGAAATTGCCCTACTGAAGAATATGCAAGTAAATATGTCATATCTTATTGGAATGATGTCTTTTTTTTACAGCGTATAAAAATTCACAGTGGAAACAGCATTCACATTTTATCCTTTAATTGTGCAAAGCATGATTCCGTTATAGACAGTTTTCGATGCCTCATATCCTACTGTATAACTAAAAAGTGAGAAATTAATGTCAATAAAACTGGAAAAAATGTACATTTTTTCCCGAAAAATGAAAATGGAGAAAACAAAAAACACATAAAATGAAAAGTGAGAATTCAAAATAACCAATCACTCATTTTTATATTTTGTTTCGAAGTTGTATGAAGACCTTGAATATTAGCGCCTGCGCTATTTCGACTTAAGACTTTACTGGGTCACTTGGAATCTCAAACAATCACTGCTATCGTGATGACAAAGATCAGTGGGATTAGTTTTTTGTAACAGCGTGGGAAATTACCTGAAGATATAAAAACAATGGGATATACCTGAAATTTTGTAAGTTGTATACAGTAAAATGTTACTGGTTTTCGCTTTTATTTTACATAGTTCAACTTTTAAAGAAAGTTCGACAAATTGTATTATTATTATTATTATTATTATTATTATTATTATTATTATTATTATTATTATCTTCTAAGTGAACTTTGTAATTACGGAAAAGTTTTGAGAACTGTTATTTCAACATAATATATAAGTAAATGTTGAAAAAAAAAAGTTACAATTTTTTAATATCACCCTTAAACGAAGCTTAGGTACATGAGTTATGCAACTTGAATATTTTGTTTAATGTGTTATTACTTTTATAAATATATAGATAATACAAAAGACGTCTGTATAATAAATGAGATTCTCGGAAATTAAGTAATTTTAGAAAAAATAATTACAAAGTACATTGAATAATAATGAAAAAAATATTTTGCAGGAGGTTTTTTTTTCTCTGCGCACGCCAAAAAGCCTTTTTATAAGGAAAAGATTATATGTGAGATATTTATTTTAAGAACAAAATTTATTAAGTTAAATAACTGTTTATTTAAGGGAAAAAATCTGTAAATTATTTATTTTCCGATCAAAATCAGTTTTTTCTTAAAGAAAAAGCTCGTAATAAACAAAGAACTTTATGTTATTTTAACAAATTTTGTTACGAACCTTTTAATTTGGAAAAAGCAATCCATATTATAATATTTTTTTCTGTAAAATAAACAATAACTTATTGGCAACCTGGCTGACAGACTTACACCTGCAAAATCAATTTTTATTTTGCATTGTAGTATTATTGAATATATTAAAAATGAGTATCAAATAAAATTTTAACTAAGTATTAGGTTTTTAAATCTTGAAACTTCTCTTTTGATATTTTTATTGTTTATTTAAAGATTTTCTTTTCTTTCTCAAGTATATTCTTGAGAAAGAAAAATGCATGATCAAAAATACATGATCAAAAGTACATGATCAAAAGTACATGATCAAAAAGGTACCTGAATTAAAAATAAAAATTTTAAAAACAGCAATTTATGAAATAGGAAAAAGATATATTTTGAAGTAACTTCATAAAAGAAAAACAAAAGAAAGATCAAATTTTTGAAACACATAAGCAAATATAGTAAATATTCCTCGAATATGTAAATTAAAGGTTTTATTTCATATATTACGAATGCTTCGAACACATTTATGTGTCCATAACTCTTTATGTCGCAAATTATTAATTAATATTGGTTAGTCATTAGTGAATTATTATTAATTAAAGCAAAATTCCACCTAAGCATTTTTCTCAATTTTATAAAGTACATTAGAAGAAACAATCATGAAATAAATTTTATAAAGAATTCTCCAATTAAAATTAATAAAAAACAAAAATTATGTATAATTAAAAAATATATATATTTGTAAGGAGTTGGTGAAATATTTATAGCTTTACTTAAGTCATTTCTTTAAAATATTCTTTTTAGTGTTTTCTATAATTATAAAATATATAAATATAATAAAAGTACACACAAATGTAGAAATTTTTCAAAACTGAAATTTTCAATTTCATGCATTTCTACAACATGAAAGCCGAACACTTGTAATTGGAAAAGAAATTCTCCAATCAAAAATATTTTCTCTCTACACAGTGAATAATGTTTTGGAGCATGATAAAGTAAAGTATTAAAAACACATTTTAAATTTTATTCAAATCAATTAATGCGTTAAATGAATTTTATAGCATGTTTTTAAATAAGAATTTAAAGTAGATAAACCTATAACCGATTTTACTCGAACTCGACCAGCGGCTCAGGTCGGGTTGGATCAACCTTTTCCCCCACAGCGGTCCCACTCCGAGCACACTTAATTTTAATTCCAAATTTGATATCGGCTCCGAGATTATTTTAATAAAACTTTGCTTTTTTATAATGAAAGCTTAAATTAAGAGGTTCAAAATTTCTAAAAAATGTCGTTAGTAAATTCCGGTGTCAGTCAATAATTTTTCTTTTTACGAACAGAAATTATCTGTGCCGGAAAAGGTTAAGGATATTTATTTCGTTGTGGTCCGTGCTCGGGTTGTTTTGGATTCTTAAGGGTGTATTCGAAAAAACGCTTTTCCACCTTGAATGGCTTGAAATTTTTCAATACAATTTCAGGCACATTTTTAAAAGTAGAAACATGAAACTTGCTGAGGGGATTCTTCAAGGGACGTATGAGGTGCCGTGTGATGTCTTTTTACGCTCAATTCATTAGAATTTGAGTTATAAAAAATTATCTTATCAGTATGACCCTTTTTTTCGTCCCCAGATCTCCCGCTTGGGAAAAATCGGTTCGAAATGCCGTTTTTGATTGCTTTTTTTTGCAATATTTTCTGCATTTATCAAAGAATAGACAATAATGGCACCTTGTGTACTTTCCAAATAAGAGATTTTGAAAGTTTGGTGCATTTGAGAGCAAAAAGGAATTTAATAATAAATCGGAAAATAAGCAGTTTGAATCGAAATACACCCTTAAAAGCAAGTCCTGAATATTTTTCATTTGGAAAAAGTTGTATATTTGACTGTTATAAGTGGATATAAGTTCCTTTTTATGCAAAAAAGACATATAATTGTACCACTTTTCATAATTGTATGAAAATATTAAAATATAGATCAATTTTCTTTCACTTCAGATTTGAATAATTCAAGTTCGGATTTGGTTGTACCTGACCCGAGCAGGACTCTAATTTAAAGTACCAATGGACATAAAAGGATTTATATAGCAAAACAGAATTATTTCATGCATATCTTATTAAATAACATTGCCTGAAATCGACTTATGTTTGAAAACATAATTCCAAATATCATTAATAAATAAAAAGAATTTTCGTTCAACATATTGTAACAAATAGCAAATATATTTTAGGTGACTATATTCTTAGGCTCTTTAATCTAAAGCTGAAACTTATTTTCCATTATTTTTATTGCGCTTTTTGCTATTTATTCATAAGTTTTTTTTTTTTTTTTTTTGCTCCTGTAATATGTAATTAATTAATTGGCGAAAAGTACAAGATCAAAATTATCTATGATGAATTAAAAGATACCAGTACTTTAAGAAGTAGAAGAGCGATTTTTCTTGTTATAACTTAAATAATGATTAGGTGAACCAAAAATTCCTTTTCTAAAGACATTCTTTCACGGCAGATATTGGCTTTGAATTATTCCCTACAAAAGGAGCAAATCATCTGTGGCTGAAATGTCATAAAATTTAATGAAAATCAGCATATAAGTAAATCATATTTACTTATGAGTTAATGCTAAGCAATAGATTTCAAGAATGTTTTTTTTAAGTATTAAAATTTGCATTAAAAATTTATACAAAATCGAAATTTTGTCAATGTGCTTAAAGTTTCAATTTTGATTATTAGTCTTAAGAATGGGAAAACAATATCGTTTATCTAATAATTAAGATTTAATAATGAATATTAACCTGGCATAATTTAGTAATTGTCATTTCATTCCTTAATATGTAAAAAAAATAATGAAAAATTTTGAAGGAAAATGCAATGCTCCTTTTACTTGTTCCAACATGATGGAAAGCTCTTAAAATTTTAAATTTATTTGACATTATAAATAAAAGTATCTGTTTTAAATATAGAATCTTTCATTTTTGCTTTCATCTTATTTTCGTCTCAATATTTTGAAGTAGAACAGAACTGGACAAATAATTATATAGTAATTATAAATCAATATAAACTTCTCCTGAAAGCACGCGTAAACCTCATTTCTTCTCCATGTGATTGAAAATATTAGTCACTAAAATGAAAAACAGTTTCGTGGCAAACATTTGGCAAATTTCAATTTCTTCATTTGTTTCCCTAGAGTAAGAGCAAAATGAATGGCTCCGTATTGTGACTGACATTTCACTAGATAACCGTGATTTTCTTGTAAAGTATATGAGCTCACATGGACTTAACATGTTTCGTGGTGCATTAGAGATAATCTTTATTGGATTCCTTTTGAAAATATAGTTTTAACTGCGCTAACTTCATCAACATCATCAACAGGCATAATTCTACAAAATCAAACAACACACTTTTAACCGGATTGGGAAAATATTTCAAAAGAGATTTAAATAATGTGTTGCCTAATTGTCAACTGATTTATATATATTTTTAATAATATTATAATTGTATATGTTTATATACAGGGTGTCCCAAAAGGTCGTTTACAAACTTAACATGCTGGTCTGTCATATAATGATGAACAATATAAAATAGGAAACTAAGGGTCCCAAATCCAAAGGAGATATGCGCCATTAAAGTTTAGGGTCCAAAAATTCAAATGATTATAAAAAACAGAAAAATTGGTCGATTCGTTTGGGGTTTTCATTAAAACTATTCTTTATGTGAGTATTTTCTTGAAAATAAATTATAAAGATAAATTCCAAAAAATGTCGATAGAGGGCGCTTTAGACTTTGGAGTAACGATAAACTTGTTTTTACCATTATTTTTTGCATCTCATTAATTTTTTTTTAGAAGCTTAGACATAAACTTAAATGTTGAGCTCAAAATTTAAATCGTTGGAAGTGGTTAAGTAGCGCAAACTGAATTGCGGGGAGAGGTTCAAATTTCAAATGGTTATAAAACACGGAAAAATTGGTCAATTGATTTGCGATTTTCACTAAAATTATTCTTTATGTCAGTATTATCTTGAAAATAATTTATAAAGATAAAATTCAAAAAATGCCGATAGAGGGCGCTTTAGACTTTGGAGTAACGTACAACTATTTTTTTCCGTTATTTTTTGCATCTGATAATTTTTTTTAGAAGCTTAGATATAAACTTAAATTTTGAGATGAAAATCTGAATCGTTGGGAGTGGTAAAGTAGCGCAAACTGAACTGTGTTAAATGGGGGTGGGGAGTTTCAAATTTCAAATGATTATAAAAAACAGAAAAATTGGTCTGTTTTCGCTAAAATTATTCTTTATGTCAATATTTTCTTGAAAATAAATTTTAAAAATAAATTAAAAAAAATCCGTTAGAGGGCGCCTTAAACTTTAGAATAACCAACAATTATTTTTAACCTTTTTTTTTTTTAATATAATTAAATGTTTGCAAAAATTTAGACTTCAAAATTTGAATAGGAGGGGTTAAGAAGCGCAAACTGGAGTTGAAATGTTACCTTGCCCACCCCTCAAACGCAGTTCAATTTTTGGCCGCTTAACTACTCACAACGATGCAGATTTTGAGCACAAAATTTAAGTTTGAACTTTTACAAGCATTTTATTAGATACAAAAAATAACGGTTAAAAAATAATTGTTGGTTACTAAAAAGTTTAAGGCGCCCTCTGGCGGAATTTTTTGAAAGATATCTTTAAAATTTATTTTCAAGAAATTATTGATATAAAGAATAGTTTTAGCGAAAACCGACAAATTTTTCCGTTTTTTATAATAATTTGAAATTTGAACCTCCCCACCCCTATTGAACACAGTTCAGTTTGCGCTACCTAACCACTCCCAACGATTCAGATTTTTATCTCAAAATTTAAGTTTATGTCTAAGCTTCTAAAAATATTTTATGAGATGCAAAAAATAACGGAAAAAATAGTTGTACGTTTCTCCAAAGTCTAAAGCGCCCTCTATCGGCATTTTTTGAATTTTATCTTTATAAATTATTTTCAAGATAATACTGACATAAAGAATAATTTTAGTGAAAATCGCAAATCAATTGACCAATTTTTCCGTTTTTTATAATCATTTGAAATTTGAACCTCCCCCCGCAATTCAGTTTGCGATACTTAACCTCTTCCAACGATTTAGATTTTGAGCTCAAAATTTAAGTTTATGTCTAAGCTTCTAAAAAAATTTAATGAGATGCAAAAAATAATGGTAAAAACTAGTTTATCGTTACTTCAAAGTCTAAAGCGCCCTCTATCGACATTTTTTGAAATTTATCTTTATAATTTATTTTCAAGAAAATATGGACATAAAGAATAGTTTTAGTGAAAACCACAAACGAATCGACCAATTTTTCTTTTTTTTTTATAATCATTTGAATTTTTGGACCCTAAACTTTAATGGCGCATATCTCCTTTGGAAAACGTTGGGACCCTTAGTTTCCTATTTAATATTGTTCATCATAATATGACAGACCAGCATGTTAAGTTTGTAAACGACCTTTTGGGACACCCTGTATATTTATATATATATAATTTTTTTTTGCCATAAAGATCAGATAAAATAATAGTCAATTTGATAATAATATTTTTAACTGTTTTAACTCTGATATTGATTTTATTAAAGTATATCATATTCATGTATTTAAATATATTACATTAACTGAGTTTCAAGTTCTTGTTTACGTAAGCATTCCTATTTATGTACTTTATATTACATGTATCACTGAGCATAAAGTTATTAAATAAATATGCATATCCTGTTGTTCGAAAACATAAAGGCATTAATTTAACATTATTTATGTCAAAATCGCTGAACATAAAGTTATAAAATAAATATGCATATTTTGTTTTTAGAAAAAAGAAATCCACTAAATTAACATAATATTTATGTCAAATTCAAATTTCTGGTTTGAACGAAAGCATTCATATGGTAGCCGTCTAGATGACAGTTCACGGTAGTTCTATTGTTAAAATCTTAATTTATATAAAGAATTCTGATAAATGAACAGCTTTGCGAAGGGAAACTGGCTTCCGCCTTTGATAAATTTTGTATATGACTAACTTTCTGTAATAACATTTGCCATCTTCTGTGGGTTCATGTACGTTACAGTTAGAAAAATATTGCCTAGTCCAAAATTTATAAACATAAATAATTATCAAGTGAAAGTAGTGTATGGAAAAAAGTGTGAGAGTGTGAGAGTTTTTATAATTTAGATAATTAATGGAACTGTAAATCTTGAAAACTCCAGTTTCGATCAAAATTTCAGTTTTAAGAAAAATACGGTTTTAAGAAAAAAAGTGGGCGAACTTTATGAAGTCAAACATCAAAAAACCAACTTGTAAATTGCTTTTCGATTTTTTTTTTTTTTTTTTTTTTTTTTTTTTTTTTGGTAAAACTGCATTGTGAAAACTTTTATAACTGAATAGATAGTTAAATGACTACAAAATTTTTAAATGATGTTTACATAGATAGTCAAAGGAAGTAGACTATTCTAAAGCTGATTTGTTAAAATATTATGAGTAACATAATTTTAATTTATGAATTATTACCATTTTTTAGGAATTTTCAGCGTTGTTATGTATATATATATACTTTAAAATTTTAAAATGTTCCTGTTATTGTGATAAAAATTGCCTAGTTCATGTACAGCATTATAATATTTATTATGGAATACATAACACACTGTTAAAAATTTCTGTAAAATCAGAGATAAAAAGCAAGACTCTCTGTAAATTTACCCTAGTTCTCTATTAAATGCATTCAATTAAGTTTCTCGGTCACCATTTTACAGACATTTCTTTGTCTTTATTTACAGGTATTTTTATCTTTGTTAAAATTTGTAACTCCAAATGCACATTTTAAAAATTATTTTCCATTTTAATAGAAATTATTTTGTTTTAACTTAGAATATTTTAGAAAGGCAAAAATCATCTCCTCTGAATTACAAGGGATCCACAGTCAGTGTGGAGCTGTTTTCTTCATCATATGCGAGAAGCTTGATAGTATTAAAAGTAAATTGCGTGGTATTATTTCAGAACTGTTATTATTATAATAATTCTAACGTTATTATTATTATTATTATTGAAAAAGCACTATAAAAATATATTAATCTTCTAAAAATATATTACACAAAATAAATAAAACAATGAAAACGTAAAAAAGTCACTTTTAAATAATAAATTAATTTTTTCTAATTATTTTTTTCTTAATTTTTATAAAAAATCTTTTAAAAATATTATAACATTAAAAAGTGAGTAGCGTGCGACAATTTCGAAAAAAGTCTCAGAAACATTATCGTTGTAAAAAATGAGTTAGATTAAAAAATTTTCAATTAAAAAAAATCCATAGAATTTTTTTATTTATTACTTAAACTAATTAAAAAATTAAGTCGATAAAATAAAATAATAATAGCTATTATGTATTATAAATAACAATAGCTATTATGTAAAGCAGGGCCTGATTAATGCACGGGCCTCCGGGGCCTCGGCCATGGGCCCAACAATTTCAGGGGCCCACAAATTATATGGCTGATTTTTTTTCATTTATCAAATATTTTTAAAACAGAATTTTTATAAATTTAAATAAGGCGAGTTTTGAAAAGACGTCCTCATTTATTCTGCAATATAAACTGAAGATCATGGCTGTTTGTGAATTATACAAATACTTATAATAGAAAATGGATGGTAGTTCATTTTTTTTTTTTTTTTTTTTTTTTTTTTTTTATATATATATATTCTTGTAGCTTAAATTTTTTTTGTAAACTTGAAACTTTCACTCAGACAACTTTGTCAATTCATCAAATAAACCTACTTTTTTTCTGAAAGTGTCGCCGGGAATGGGGAAGTAGGGGGGGGGGCAACTTTTTAACAGGCCCTGGGTCCAACTTCGGCTTGATCTGGCTCTGATGTAAAGTAAATTAAAATAAACCATTTACGAATTTTTTACAGAATATACTACTTGTGAAGCGAGAAAAAGAACAATAGATTTTTACCCCACTGAATCATAAAAGACATACTTTGTACTGTGTTGCAACAGCTCTTATAATTTAGTCAGTAAAGTGTTATTCTACACTTATAGTCGTGTGTATTTTTAACAATGTTAATTTACAGAATCTGCTGTAAATTCATCGAATAGTTTCTCTGCTACTTAACAGAATCTCGGTTTTTCTAATCTCTGTATTTTTACATAGATTTAAGATAATGGATTACCCGTAGATTTTCTATAATTTCACAGAAAATTTTTCAACATTATATGTAGTTATGTTTAATAGTTTTAACTTTAAATAGTTTTCAGACATTAATAATTTTTCTGTTAGCCCTTTCAGGTCTGGTGTACTATTAATAATACATGTCTTTTAATGAAATATTATTTTGTTTTAAGAAATGCTTTTGCTACTATTTAGATGTAGTAATATTAGTATACATCTATGCATTTACTATATGACTTCATTTCTGTTAAAGTATTTAGTAATAATAATAATTGTTATTATTTAATCCATTCTCTTCGCGCTGTTTGCAATTCTTATATTTTAAACATATGTTTTAGTCTTTAAATTTAAAATAAAAGTTGCTTTCCTGAAAGAAGCACGCGCAATAAAGTCCAAAAAATTAGAAAGTTGTAACATAAGATAAATCTAATTGTAATATAACGTTTTCTAAACGCCTCCAAAAATTCTTCCTTAGCCTATTGTCACATGAATATTAATTGCATAGTACGCAAAACAAGAACATTCCTTACCTTTCAGACAATGAAGAATTTTTTAACACCAATTAATCTATTTGGATAGCTAGTGTTAATGTTATTATCGCAAAAGTATTTTTCCTAATAATTGAAAAAAATTTGGACCCGAAAGGGTTAATTTAATTCTATTTTTAAAGAAAAATTAAAATATATATTAAATTACTTATTTGTAAGTTTCTGTCACATTTTTTGACATTTTAAATAATAATTTGTTATTTTAACCCTCTCGGGTCCGATTTCTTTTCGATTTTCAGATGAAAAACAAGTTTCCATCTATAATTTTTAATAGTAGCTATCCAAAAAGATTTATTGAATTTTAAGGAATATACCACTGTCTTAAATCTAACGAAGGTTGTTATATTGAGTCCCGTTCAGTTCATATTCATGTGAAAATAGAATAAGGAAGAGTTTTTCCAAGACGTTTGGAAAATATCGTATTACAACAGAATGTTACTGACATTACAACTTTCTAATATTTCTTTTTATTTTGATCACAGATGATTCGTTCAGAAAATTAACCAATATTTTAAAGTTAAAGAGTGTAATATGTGTTCAAAATAAAGGAATTTGCAACGGTGCAAAAAGAGTTAACTACTTTTATCATTATTATTAGTAGTAAATAACAAAACACAAATTAAATCATAATAAGAAACTTATAGACATATACTACCAATACAACTTATACATAATATCAAAAGTAATTGCTAAATATGCAACAAACAACTACTCAATGAAAAGACGTATTCAATTAACAGTGCACCAGACCCTAAAGGGTTAAACTTACAATTTATAGAAAAAAAATGTTCCGAATGCATCTTAAGGAAGTTAAAAAAGAAAAAACCTGTAAAATTAGAATGCACGAAATTTTTAGATGTCGCTAAGATTCGTTCGGAAGAAAAAGAAAATTTTATAAAGATAATATTTTATAAAGAAAAACCTTGAAGATATATTATGTCATATTTGTGCTACTTCTACAAATAAAATCAAAGAATCAATATTTGATTAAAAAAATGTAAGTCATTCATGCAATGATGAAACTGTGACTTTCGTAATTACGAGGAATTCCCCAGCGATTTTCTCCAATAAATAAGTATTTTTAATTTAAACATAGAATTTTGTTAAATATATATATATATATATATATATATATAATCAAATATGTCCTCTTTTATAAGAACATAATTTGAAATAATACACTTATGTACTTAACATTTAGTACCTTCTTTTACAACTGAACAGTTTTAATAATCAAAATAGATTTTTTTATATTTTCAGAGAAAGTTAAAAAGTGTTTAGTCGTAAATATACTCGAATTTCTATGAAATTTTACATTTTATTGAGGTTTAGTATGGAATGTTCGGCAGTAAAAATTAACTGTGTAGCATTCATAGTGCGTTTTTTTTTTTCGCCCGTTGATCCCATTTTTAACTTTACCGGAAATCTGTCATGCATAAACTTTTGGCCCATTTTTTAGAAGTAGTATAAACTTTAAACCGATTCAATATCTATTTTAATTAAGAAGTTACATGGCGTTTTTTCGGTTTTCACAAAAACTCTCCCTATTTCCACCCCATTGATCCGATTTTGCCCATTAACGAACTTTGCCGAGATTTTTTTACCCCTTGATTTTATGTATCAGTTTGGAAGATATTGCAGCTGAATTATAGAAGGGGGTTATCGTGTCCAGAAGAAAGTGTATATATATTTATATATATACCTTTTTATTGATGGTAGTTTTGGGATCTAGAGGTCATGATCGGCGTAGATCTGCAACATTTTTTCAGAAATTCCAACATAGGAATGAACGACCACAATAGGTAATATTTCATACGAAACCTACCTAAAAGGATGATTTCTTTTGCCTTATATCTCTTCAGCTTTCTGTACGTTGGAATATTGAAGAAAGAGATAAAATTCATTTCGGAAATATTTCTATATTTCTATTGTAAGAACATTACAAGAAAAATATAGAAATATAAAAATATAGAATTATAGAAATTTAGAATAACAACATTAAGTGCAGTACGTTTATAAAGGCATAAAAAGCATTTAATTTAAACGTTATATTTAAGTTTAATATAATTTGCTGTGCCATAATTTCCTTTAAATAATCAAATTATTCTTTTTTTTATGGTGAATTTTACAAAGTGTATTATTTCAAGAATATTATATTTGTATATTTCCTAATTATGCAAAATACTAAAAGAAAAAAAACGTATATATATATATATATATATATATATAACAGATTTGAATGGAGTTATAAATATTGCACAAAACACCAATAAATTCAAATTTAATTAATTAATTTTAATTGACGAAATCATACTAAAATGTATTAAGTGATTGTGTACATATTCTAACATAGTTTAAAAAATTCACAAAAAGGCAATTCACAATTTTCTAGAATATGTAATTTTCATGATTTTTTTATTTTAGGACACAAAAGGTAAAATGCATTCAAAAAGCTTCTAGGAGAAATCTATTTCAGTTAAAATATTTTCCGGCTGCAATTCATAATTTCCAGAACTATTAATTCCCCAATTCGTATTTCACACATAAAAATTTAGAATTTTCTTGATTTTAAAATAATTATATGTAAGATATTTTACACTATCTCAACTTAAAAAAATAGCATGAAAAAGTTATAATTACAGAAAATATGAGTGAAAATAAAAAGTATTAATTTAATTTTAATATTTCAGATAAAATGTTACACGTATATACGACTTCTAAACTTTCAAATGGCTTCACATTTGTATCAAGCTAAAATCTACTCTAGAATTGAAGAATGATGTCAGATCTAAGTATTGATATTAAAACTTTTAATGCATGTAACACTTTTAATTCAAAGACCCTTCAAATAAGCCAGGACGTGGCTGCACAGACAATTACCTCATCCGGTTCACTGCTAAAGTTCTAGAATTAGTTAAAATTTGATTCGTATATTTCAACGCAATCAGTCTGCCAACTCATATTTTGGTGAAAAACTCCTGTAAACCTGATTTTAGAGGTTGACTCGTAGGTTTACTAGTGTTCTTTCCTGTTCCCTTTGTGTGCAGGAACGCACAATGGTAAACCTATGAGTCAGTTGCTAAAATCAGGTTTTCAAGTCTTTTTTTACCAAGATGTCAGCTAGCAGACCGATTGCATTATAATATGCGAGTCAAATTTTAACTAATTCTGAAATATCTGCAGTGAATTCGATGAGGTGATTGCTTGTGCTGCCACCTCCCAGTCTACAAGACTATTTCAATTTAAAAACCCTTGTAAGTATATTTTATTGGTAACAAATTACACGTGGATCATCTAGAAAGTGATACCTATGCAATTCCTTCGAAGGACTAGTGCTAGGCTAGCCCCATTACCTACCCCTGCCAAACTGACTGTCGTTACAATGGGGTCATGTTTGTGTTATTTGGAATATTTTGAAATTGTTGACAACATTAGAAAAATCTCGAAAAGTGCGAAATCTGTAATTTTATTCGATTTTTGAATTCTCGAAATGTTTGACCTATTGAGATTTATGGGCACATTAAAAGGGTTTATGCGTGAAAATTTAAAAAATGAGCCTTTCTTTGGAGAACATTAATATCTAACATTTACAACGTGAAAGTTTTTTACATTTTTCTGGCATGCTCTATTTGCCTTGCAAGCTTCTGACCGCAGACTGAGAACGCTTGTTATGCATGGAGATCAATGTAGTCGACTTGAACAAAAAGTGTAGTACATGTTTTGTGAGAAGGAAGCTTCACCTTAGAAACTTTACATAACTAAATTCCACGAAATTAGACTAGTTGTTCGGGGCCACTGTAATACTTACCGATCATGGATATGCATATTATAAAATAGGAAAGTAAAACATGTGTAAACTATTTATAAAATGCATTGCAAATCCAAAACAAAATTTAAACGCATATTTAAATATTTTTAATATACATTGTAATGCTCTATTAATGAATTGCTGATGAACCAATTTCGACAAATTATATAAAACGACAAATTACTCAAGTAGTACCGAATTGTGTAAAAGATTATCCTTATAACTATAAAAATAATAATCTTGTTAACTAACAGTTTACTGCATCAGATTAAGCGTCTCATTTCCAATTAAAATATATCTTTAAACTGATATTTGAATGAAATACAGGGTTATGAAAAATCGAAGAATGTGGATAACAGGATTACAAATATCTCGGCAACTAATAATCTGATTGACTTCGTTCTTTATGCAAAATTTGTGTTATTTTATTGCCTTTTACGTCCACTCCTTAAAATAAAAAATCTCGAAAATTTTCTATATCTTTCATCAGAACGAGTTTTTCGAGACTCCAAAAAATAGTTCCGGATAATCGAAGTTACTGATAAGCTTCGTACCATTCTTACATACTAAGCACATACAAAATTCCAAGTCTCTATCTCAATTCGTTCGGGAGATAGAGCGTTTACAGACACACACAGACAGACAGACGGACGACAATTTATTTTTCTAAAAATATGTTTTTCGGAATCTCCAGTATATAAAACGTGTAAATCCGTTAAAAAAATTTTTCAATTTTCAAAACGATTGCAAAACTTAGCTTATATTACGTATGATGGATAAGTAAAAAAGGATGATGACTTGAAAAGTGCAGTAACTTCACAGCTGCAGCCATTTATATTTAAGTATACCAGCAGAATTGGAAAAGTCTCGCTACTTTAATACAAATTCTTGAATAACAATGACATTTCTGTCGAAAAGTAGGATTAGATATAGTATAAATAAAACCTATGCTTGGATATTTTTTAATTTATATGAAATTACACATACACATTCTTTAATTTCTGGATGCGTTTCGAAAAAGATACAATTCGCTTTCAAAGGATATCTTTTTCGTCACTCTGTGATAGTTTAGTGATTAAAAAAAATGAGATATGCTTTTTCTCCTTTTTTCTTTTTAACTGTATTTAGATTTAAAAAAGATCATAATATTTTACTTAATTACAGATACCGAAGAAATAATGGTAAAGTTGAGTGAAAAGTATTCCATAGAAAATCTTTTGCGTTTCACTGATCGAGGTGCCTCTAATCTTGCAACATCTTTATTGGATGAAATCGTTAGCAAAGAAGAAGTTGACAAAGAAGTTCCTCTTTACAAGCTTTCTAATTACAAAAAGGCAGGTTCGCTAATTGAACGATACCTGTTAGAGGGGCAAAAAGAGCTAGAAAGCATCGCATCAAGTGAAATTTTGAAATTTATGTACAACAATGGCGAAGGTGAAGAAAGAAATATGGGAACTACAAGTGAGGTAAATAACATTTGTTTTTTTTTTATCGAGATTATATATAAGAAAAGGTTATTATTTATTGAGAAAAGATTATTATTATTGTTTATATATACGAAGAAATTCTGTTACTTTTATAAAATGTTAAATTTTTCTTGACTGTTTGTTTGATTGTTCCTACATAGTCCGTATAAGTACGTATACAGAGAGTCTATAAAGTCGCTATAAACTTTTGAGAAATGGACCTTAATTCAATTTCTTTACAGATATTTTGATAGAATGCTTTTAATAAAAATAATCTCCATTGTTTGTACTCGTTTAAGTGGAACAATGTAGGAATAGATTCAGAAAGCAGTGACGTAGCGTCAGGCGATATTGCATTATTTTTCTACCAACATTATTTTATACTAAATTTTATCTAATTTATTCTTTGGAAGATATCAGATTAAATAGGTCAATTTAAATATATAATAATACTGATATGAAAATGATGCAGCATCTCCTGACATTATGCCACTTATAGAAATACTTCATCCGCATTAACTTCTCATTCTCCATAGCTTACAGTAAATCGCTATAGAAAGCTTTTTGAATTGCTTCAGTCTTCAATTTCAAGATTATGCGCAGTTTGAATGTAGTAAATTTCAAAAATTTGGTATAGAAAAAGTACGGCTGTTTTTGTGTGAAACACTTGTAACTACGCGTAATTGCTTCTTCTATTTTTTGTACAACATCTAGTGCTATCGGAAGTATTCCTAAGCAATCTTCATTTTTAAATCTACCGGTTCTCTTGACCTTTGTTTAAAAAAATAATTATGGCTTCTTTAGAGCTGATGTTTTGAATTTTCGGATGATGACCTTTTCATTTGATCAGATGGTAATCCATATAAGCAAACACAAACAATGACTAGTCTTTCTTCTGTTGAAAACATTCTAACAAGTCACCTGAAAAAGGATTTTATTTAGAAAAAAATCTCTGAGCAATGTATAGTGACATAATTTATAATATTAAGATATGCATTTTTCTCACTCTAATTTATACTTGAAATGACGTTTAGATTTTTCTCTGACTCATCCCAGTTTTTAGAAGCTATCTTAACCCATTAAAGCTTGGATAGACTCGAAAAAATAAATGTGTAAATTTACATATTAAAACAGCTATACTGGTGATGCAAAAACGATTTGTCTATATATGTAAAGAGATGTGTAAATTTCCTAATACATACCTTGGTGTATTATTTTCAAAATCATCATTTTCTTGTGTAGCGCATTAAGCAGCTTAAGTATGTAAAATGTTATAAGGCAACACAGAAATAGACAGTTTAACGTGCATATTTCACGTGAGTACTCATTTATCTAGGTAACATAGAAAAAAATAGATGTTATGTACGTATTACATAACTTTGAAGTTTAGGATATAATTTTGAACTAAATATTTTTATGTTTGCGAAACAAATTTGCATGAAGAACAAAGCCGAGTACTAGATGTGTTTGTTTTCTTTCCAGTAGATTTGTTTTTAGACCACGAAATAGTGCATCCTTATTTTACAAAAAACAGGATCGTCTGAAATTATCTTTACTATATAATGTTCTCTTTTTAAATCAGTTTTAAAGCCCTAAAATAGTATAGTGATAATTTATAAAAATAATAATTATAATATGAATAAATACACTATAAAATGTTTTTTTTTTTTTTCAAAAATACGGAAATCATGGCGCTGGTATAATTTTTGTATTTTGTCGGATTTTTCTTTCCTAAGTTTTGAAAGATAATGTACATGAGAAACTCATTATTTAACTCAATTTACAGTAAACATTAATACTTGCCGAAAGGGGATTTGAACTCCCGATTTGCGACTTTCTAAGCCCTTCTTGAACATTCAGGTACTATTAACCAATTTAAGTTTTCAACTATCGCTGTTTGTTTTGTTCATATAAATGCACATATTTCTTTGTAATATTGTTACACAGTCTGTGTAATATTTTATTTTTACATACATATCTGAGTAAAACCTGTACGCATACTTCTGTACAATATTATGTTCTTATGCATGTATCAAAGTAATATTCTTACACATATCTGGGTGTAATATTCAAAATTAGTAAATTGCATTTACTCACCAATTCAGGTAAATGCGTAACAATTTCTACCATTTACGCACTCATTTGAGCTTTTAAAGTTACAATAAATTACACGCTTCTATTAAATCAATAAACATACATGTAAATTTTAACGAAAAGTGGGTAAATCTTATCAAAAAGGTGTAATTTTACATATTTATACAGATTTATCTAAAACTATCGATTTAAAAGGGACAAATTTATACATTTATTCTTTATACTGAACACTGTAAAAAAAAAAGGTCGATCTACTAAAAAAACTTTAGTGATCCTTGTAATTACTAAAAAAATTTTAGTAATCTTAGTCGGTTACTAGAAAATCTGTAAGAATTACTAGAAAAAAGTTAGCAACGAATAGAGTTAATAGTTTTATATTTTTAATAGCTCTTACTAAAACTCAGTTGGTGTGGCCTTGATAGCATAGTGGTTATAGTAACGGACTCCAGGCTAAAAGGTCCCGGGATCGAAACTTGCCACCGCCAAATACACCCCGAATGTCTGTAGTGTCTCGTTAATAAAGGGATTATGAAAATCCTGTCGGAGCAGTTAAGAAAGTTTAGTGCTGCCATCTATTGTGGTTTTGCTGAAAATCTTCGGCTTCAGAAGTCTGGATGCAGCTCCAAGGAAGCTCCTCCGCTTCGGTTGCACGTAATGGTTATTAAAAGTAATTTTGGAGCTATTACTAAAATTTGCTTTGTGGCTCATGCTAAAAATTTTTAAGTTAGTTATACAAAAAATTCTTTTGTTCAGTTTACAAAAGAAATGCTTGTTTCACTTCCAAAAGAAAAGTTTGTAATGGTTACTAAAAAATTCTGTGGAATACAAATTTACTAAGAAATTTTTAGTAACCTCTTGAATTTTTTTTACAGTGAATGTCTACTCCATATTAATTAACATGTACTTTGATTATTGGTTTACACGAAAAGTTCTGAGTGTTTTTTGGAGATCCAAACCTATGTTGTATAAATAATAACTTATGAGTAGAATTATAAAGTCTATGGAAATATTTAGTGTACTGTTTTTCAAATCGATGTTATTAGATTGTGCCTACAAGATATTTCACGTGGATGATTAAAACATAAATTTTAAACATTTGAATTTAGTTTTTAAAAAGAAGACGATAATACTACTAAAACTGTTATATATGTGTATGCCATTTAAATTTCTTTAAATTAATTCAAAGTTTGTAAAGAATAATGTCGGAAATTTCAAAAGAAGTCGGAAGAGTGCAGAGACCCAATCATTTTTCATTTCAATTGCTATACTGACCTTTGTAAACGAGCACTATGATGAATTCTGTACTACAGGACACACACACCAGTACTTTACTAGTTTAAAGATATAGTTAAAATCAGACATAGATATACGCATGAGAGTATAATAATCAATTTCGGAAAAGTGTCCCGGTGTATCAAAATCGAGACTACCTTCCTTGTTGCATTTCTGATATTGTTTTAAATACTTTCAATATATATTTTATACATCGATGTATTCTCTTAAATACAGGGCATAAATCTTGAAGAGCCAATTTACTGAATACCGATCAAATAATATGAGTTATACAGCATCGTTTTTCTGACGAAATATTGGTTCTAGTTTTTATAAAGACTTTAGTTTTGGTTACTTTTTTAACAATAACGCGATCTTACCTTATCCTTACATACTATACAACGTTAGAGTTCTGACAATGAGGTATTAATAAATATATATTATTTTTCTTATTTGTGATCTCGTCGGCAGTAATCGTTAACGCATAATGTCTTATTGTTTCATCCGAAGAAGAAATAGAAATATTTTGAGCCTGGAGAGCATAAAATACATATTATCTGTATTTAGAGCACTACTTAGGACCACTCTGTAGATCGCAATTTTTTGAACATCTCTGTATAGATATAATGTTTCTATTAGAACAGATATGAAACGTTTTCTGCCAGGCTTTACAACAATGGAACTGACATCCAAGCATTATTTATTAATAATATCTTTAATAAATATTTACAAAAGCAGTTTTAGAAAACAACATTGACCTCTGAACAACTTAAATACTTTTTTCAGTACGGCAAAATAAATCTGAACGCGCTCCAATAACAGTGCATTTGATTCTCTCACATTATACATTTTTTCCTTTAACAGGCAGAAGCGCAAACAGAACCAAAATAAAATAATGCTCATATAAAAGCTTATAAAGAATAGTATCGTTCCATGTCAAAATTAATTTGGTTCATCGAGCGCTTCTTTAAAAAATGTTAACTGAAAGACGCAAAAAACGACAAAAATGTAGAGAAAAGCCAAAACACTCAATTTTCGAGCTATAATTTTCATGAATTACTATTTTATTTATCACGTAAAACTTATATCAAACAAAAGTACATATCTTTAACTATACAAAGCCACTGAATAATTATCGGTATTAGAAACTTTTTTTCGGATATATGATGGGTTAAAAATAGTTCTTATCAACCCACCTCCTTTTCAAAATTTCTTATCAGCATTATCACATTGCCAATACACTTAGAAATCAAACATTTGCATGCATACAATACTTTTGATTGCATCCTGTACTTGTTCTAATTTCTAAGTGCTGTTCTTTTCGATTTTGTGACTGTTATGTTGATAGTATCATACGTCCTTAGCAATTGTCCACTGGCATGTTTCGTTTCAGATCGTCTCTGTTCTACAGGTTGTTTGGGATAAATCTGACAATTTGTAAACAATATAAAATTATGGATTCGAGCGAAAAATTTTAGATATTCCACATATGTCTACACACTTTATTTTCAAATGAATCCATGATTTTAAAGATAACGGAAAGAGTAGAGTGGAAATAACTATAATATTGTAAACGAGACCTGCAGCATGATGATTTGCACTGGTAATTCCTTTTCGTAATCAAGATAGCAACCTAATGCTCCTTAAACACAGCAAAACTATATGAAATGTATTGAAGAGATTCAAGAGAAACGACAATAAATGCGACTGTTTTTATATGCCTCTTATAAGTAAGATGTCCTGATCGCAGCATTCGTTTCCCTAACTCACTTGCTTGAAGTTTTTTCAATCAAGTGAAATATATTGTATGAATACGCATACACCATACGTATAATGATTCATTATGCGTATGATGTGATTGAGCAAACGTACTACCAATATCAGAAAGAACAAACATAACCACGGAATTACGGCATTTTTTAAATTATTATTGTTCATGCGCCAGATTTCCAAACCACTTCGATATTACTGAGGATGGCTTCTTTGATCAAACTCTCTTTACTTTGCAGTAATCATTAAATCTCATATTCATATTTCCATTAAAATTTGCTTTTTTGACTCATATGTTCCATGTATTTTGTTTTTCACCAGCAATTGAAAATCTCCAGCGACCCCTGTACATTTACAGAATGACAGAATTTGGAAATATCTTGAAATTTCACGTAAAGTTGAAGGGGAAAAATATTATACTTTAAAATATAAATTTAACACCCTTAATTTTGTTTTCATTTACTCACAATCTCACAAAAAAAAGGCTCAGAACTATCCGGATAAGCCAACATTTCTATATTTTATGTACTACTTTGAGTAAGAAATTTTCTTAATCCTGATTTATTTTCATTTTTGTAGACAGTAATTAATTTAAATAACGGCGTGAAAGAAAACACACGTAGAAAGGTTTGTTGGAAAGTTGATGAGAGAGGAATGCTGGGGGAATCGCTTCTTCATGTTCTAGTCATTTGTAATACGGATGTTCACACTCACATTGCCATATATTTACTTGATCTGTATCCTGCACTGGCTCAAGACGTCATTGAAGGTGACGAATATTATGGTAATTCTTTTACATCTTTTATATGGTAATTATTTTATTGTTTATTACGCATACATATATTTTTAATATTAGCTATTAGTTATATGTAGATAAATTTTGTTTACTGTTGATAAAAATTTTGCATACAAACAAAGACAAAATAACCAGTTTAATCAAAATCCCTAAAACTTGAAACATTCAACCATTCGTGAAAAAATTACCACGTTAGGAGATTAAATAATCTGAAATACCGTAGATCGTCGATTATTTAATAATAAGCTATGAGACATTCCTTATTATTTGACAAAAATCTTGATAAACATAATTTTATCTTTTTAAAGGAGGAATGATGCTAAAAGCGCTGCTCACTTCAGACACATGAAAATTCCACAATTTATGGTTGAACTAATTTTTTGGCAATCCCCTACCCCCACCATGAGCTAAGAACTATGCATCACTATAATGTTCTTCTTGTAATTTTTCCATTCACTAGTGCATAAATTATTAGACTGAAAAATGTAAAACTGGAAGAAACTCTTTTTCGTGTATTAAAATATAAAAATTCTTTACATCTGTGACGTTATTCTGCAGTTAATACAGTGGTAGATTAAACCTAATGGCGTGTCACAAATGGCTGTTTAGCGTCGAAATAAACATGATTGCTTGCCTAATAGAAAACTACTAGTGTTAAGAGAATGTTTAACATTATGTGTAAGACGAACTATTATGTATCTAAACACAGAAAGCTTTAAATAAACTGTTGTTGGAAATAATATATATATTACTCCGAAAACATATCTACAAAAGCAAGTTGAATTAAAAACTCCTAGTACTCCTAAGAAGCACGTCAGCAGAGCTTATGACTACACTGAAGTGGTCGTATCGCAGAAAGCTTCCACAAGCTGTGATATTCTATGAACCAAACACTCAAAGAATTATTGCGACAAATTGTATCCTTCCCACTCCTCTTTCAGTTCACTGATGATGTCCTTGTTTGTTGTAGAGGATATTTTTAAGAAATAAGGAGACCGATGCAAATTGAGCCCAAGCCCTTCCAAAATATTTTCAATGGGATTTAAGATCTCTAAATTTAATTAATTCCCGAGCAGTGATGTTGGTGACACTCTCTACAATGTCTACTTGTTCCGTGGCTCTACGATTACATAGTGTATTATTGTCTGTGGAAAGAAATATGTCACATAAAGGACTACGGGAACAGACAACAGATAATAATCTTAAGTTTAATCTTAATTTTAAGTTAAGTTTACGTTAATAATGATCAGTTAAAATAATGATTTGTACTGTTTTATTCTGCGGAAATACATATAAAAAGAGCAAATAAAAAAATATTACTTTCCAAGCCGCTGCAAAGCAGTCTATTAGAATTTGAAAGCAAAAGAAAAAAATCGTTATAATATGTTAGAAATGTTTATCAAAACAAGTCAACTTACCTAAGCTTTAGTATATTCTCTTACGTTTAGTTGTAAAAATTACATCAAATCAGCTAATTTTGATTAAAAAAAAAGTCTGAAAATAGCACGTGGAAAGCGGGTGCTTCTTCTAATCATAAATGAAGTCCTTCTGTGAGTAGAATTTCAGCGGTAAATGCCGACTGTTTCTTTAATTTACGGCAGAATGGCAACGGTCCATTTAAAGATATGGTCCAAATATGGCTACTCTCTCCTATATTACTTTTATGATTTCAAACAGCAATGCAAAATATTTTTTTATAATAACTAATATATATCACCATGTAATATTGTGCAGGATACAATTTAAGACGTGTTGCTATTCTGCAAAACATTTTATGTCATTTAACAAGAATAAATTTAAATCAATTCTTTAACTTCAGGGAAAGTTTTGCGAGTTCCTTTTAAGAAACTACTTAAAGCAACTTAAAAAAGCAAGAAATAATGAATAAATAATTTTTATTTTTCATCCTGACAAAATTATACAGAAAATAAGTTTAAAACAAACCCGAATCTCTTTATATTTGATTTCCTAAACGAAAGCCCAGCTACGTCATCTCGACAAACTTTTGTGTACATATTCTACTGTCTCGTGAACCAGAAGTTTTATATTTGATCAAGAAAGAGTATGTTCACGAAAAAAAAAAAAAAAAAAAAAAACATTTCGATCAACCAGTCTACTATTAGATTTTTTGCCTTGGCGATCGCAGCGAGATTCGTCATGGCAACGTAGACCAATCATTTTTTAGACATGTTAAACGTAAACCAATCATTTGTTAGATATGTTAAACGTAGACCAATCGCATCACCTGAACAGTTATGTACCGTAGTAGCCCTAATGACAGAAATGTAATTCTTTCTACCCCAACAATAATTTATTCCACAGTGACGTCAACTGCTCTTATATTATAATCTTGGATATCGAATTTCGTGCTAGTATCTGTTATAAGCCTACGTACTCAAAAAAATAGTGGCTGTATTAGCGAATTTTTTTCAATCTTTGCTGCCCCTTGAATTTTAACACCAGTATTTTCTAAAATTATTCTTTCATTTGTTTACTGTCAGAAAAAGAATAAGTTTAGAAAATATTGGTACTTAAATTCAAGTAGCCTTACAAGCGCAGAAATGCACCTAGCTGAGCCGCCTTTTTGTGTTAACGCATAGGCCTAATGTTCAGAGGGCGGTGGTACAACCGAGGATAAAGTCACTTAAATAACTTAATTTAATAAATGTACATACATATTAAGAGAATATAGACATATATACAATTATTAAAATAACCCAGGATGGTACAAAAAATTAGCCGGGGCCAGGAATCGAACCTGGACCTACAGCGTATTCTGTTGTTGTTCTACCGTCTAAGTCTAAGCTACTTTAGCCGATATCCTAGTCCCATTTCCTACTAATAAACCATCTTGGGAAACGTCAACGGCCGGTAACCGCACGGCACGTGATGGCGGGAAATACGATAAATAACTTTAATAATCCATCGATCCGCAATATATCTTAAAGAGCATGGAAATTATCATCTAAATTCAGGCGTTAATTTCTATAGTCTTTAACATCAAAATAACGGCTGCAAAATGTATTCATAATTCCAGAATTGCATCAAATTTCTCAAAGAAGTATCATCCACAAAAATGGAGGGAAATATTTGCATATTTCTCAGATACTTCCATATGATCATTTGATCATTTAAGAAGTGCGTGATCACATTGCTAAAGTATAACCACCAGAGTGAAAAATGTCCAAGGAAGATCGAACCAGGAACCCTTGAATAGCCCAAGTGCTCTGCCATTTAAACTACGAGAAGCTGCAGTTTCAGCCTTACCATATGAGAGTGAAAGATTCCGACCGCATCATCCTGATAGCTAAAATGGTAGAGCACTTGGAATGCTATTCCAAGGGTTTCGGGTTCGATACCCGGCTTGTACATTTTGTACTCTGTTGGTTCGCTTTATCACTTAGTAAATATTCAATAATTTCTAGCTTAATTTCACTGCTGAAAATTAATTTAAAAATCAATAAAAATTATATTTTATATGAACACTTCAGTATGCTCTTGTCTTTGATTTTGGGAATGTCACCGTTGGAAATTATATCCATTCATAGATTTTGCTCACCAGTGTAATTATATACTATCTGCTGTATATTTTAAACATTGATTCGTCGATGCAAGTAAGATTGAAATTGAGAATGTGAATTTGAAAAGTCGTCTTATACAGATAATCAAATTTTGGAAAATCGCGAAAAACCGCTGACTGTGTCCAATAGTTTTCATTGAATAGCAAGTTTTACAATGCAGAAATACACGGCATTTTTTTTTTCTTCTGAGGATTGTTGTGTTTTCTGATGCATGTTTGCCAGTAGAATAGAGTGATCGAGAAAACTTGATTTTTAAAATTTTGTATAATGCGAGTTTTGAAACTCACGTTCTCAATTTTACAAGTTTTAGTAATATAGCCTTATAAAGTTTTAGATACTTAATTATAAATCGAAGCCTCATTCAGTAATTGTTTTATAAATAACTGATATCAGATATGTTTATGTACAAAAATAACAATTTATTCAAAACAAAAGAGCCTCAATAATTCGCGAAAACAAGTTAAGTAAACATTAAATTAAATGCATACTTTTCCCTTCGATTCCTGTGAATTTTTAAATATATCGTCACTGTTTTCAGTTGCTTATTATTAATCATGATTTCAGTATTCTTCTTTCCATCTAACCCCGATGTCTCTTTTTCTGTTTTCAATCTTTCAGGTGCTAGTGCCTTACACTTTGCTATTGCATATGAAAATAATAAACTGGTAAAAAAATTAATTGAAGTTAATTGCAATGTTCTTCAAAGAGCTAATGGAAAATTTTTTATGCCAATCGATCAACAATGGCCTTTACCTCGCCCCAAAACAAATTTTGAAGGTAATACTCAAAAACATACATTTACTATACTTTCCTCTTTTCTTTTCTTTCTTTCTTTGTTTTGAATAATTATAAGTTTGTGTCTCAAAATTTTTGAGAAGTGATTAAAGATTATCTTCATCATACTAGAGAAAGTTGAAGATATTTTCTGTCATTTTCAATGAAAATTAATTATTGTCATAATGCAACTACTCATAGTAAAATTTGTTTAATAAATAACATCATATTTCACATTTTCTCATTTATCTAAATAGCAACGCCATTACTAGTATGAATTGATAATCCATATTCCGATGAACGTCAGTATTGAAAATGGTTAAATCTATTAAAGCATATTTATGAATAAATAATAGAGTCTTCTAATTAATTTAGTGATATTTTAAATTATTTATCATGAATCAAGGTTTTCGACATTTCCACCTGCTTTCTTCATACACTATAAAAAGGCAAAAAATTTTTTTTTATCTAGCAAGAGGCTTTTTCAAAAATGAAATATGAAATCTCTTCTAGGTTACCCGTGATTCTTGAAAGTGCCCTTTTATCTAAATAAACCTCAAAAACCAAAAGATTTAGAAGATTAGAAAATTTTCCGGAACAAAATTTTCTTTCCTTTAAAGTTAATTTTATCAAAAATTCCCGTGTACATTTTTTAATGTATTAATCAGTTTCCTTAACTCGATATTAATACGAAATACGATCTTTTCGGATGCTATCAATTCTCGGATGTAAACAGTTTCATGCTCAACAACAGCTTCGAGATACATACTAAATTAACAGTGTAAAATGACCATTATTTTATTTCTCTTGCATATATAAATTCTGTAACGCAGTTTAAAATAGGGATGGATAACAACCAAAAGAGTTGTTACCGATTTGAGTAAATTGATTAATACATTGCAAAAATTACTGGGAAATGTTTCCGAAAATTACAAGCAGCTAAAGAAATTTTTGTTTCAGAAATTCTTTAAATCTCAAAAATCTGTAGGTTTCTGAAAATAAAGGAGTGCTTTCTGGAATCGTGAGTAACTCCATATTGTAGGAAAAAGAATCGGTAGGAAAATGTTTCTTGTAAGGATCAAGAAACATTTATCTTTTCTTACATTGTATCATTGAATCGCTTTTATGATTTCCAATACACTACTAAAATGCATATGAATAGTCCAGGGAAAAAAAAACACTTCAGCCCATTTTTTTTTTCATGAAATTCGATTTTTTGTATCTTTCTATTATTTTCATTGCAGAACACCGTTAGTTTACATAAAATTAGCCACAAGCAAAGCGTTATCGTTGAAGAGCCACATCAATGCCAACAGTGATTCTCTTATTTCTCTAAATTGATACTTGCGGACTGAGGAGTAAATTCGCTTGGACATGTCATATAAAAATAATAAACTAGGGTGCCTCTGTTAAAAAAAGTGGCGAAATAACGAATAATAACATTTGATTTGTCATGAAGATTCTGTACACTAATGAATCTCTCAGGGGACTTAGAGAACCTGTTATTATCCCCGATGATTTGTCTCAGTCGTTTAATTGAGCTCGTTCAGGCAACACCATTTTATAGATACCGCTAATAGCTGAGTTTTGATGTTACAAAATTTTTACCCATGAACTCCCATGTTGGATCGATTTCACCCAACCATTCTGTAAGTTTCGTTCGTAAGTTCCTAATTATATAAAAAGGTTTCAAAAAAAAAAAAAAAAAAAAAAAAAAACGTGTGGCACTCAAGGACTGCCGCGGTAAAGCTATTGCATAGCATTTTTTATCAACTTATGCAAAAATACCGCGTCAATGTCTGCTGAAGTCTAACAAAGGATACCGTGACGAAGTCTGCCGAACTGAAACGGCGTTAGCCGGAGGGTTAGGATTTTTTCTCGTTACGGAATTTCTAGATTCGGTCGCCGCGCTCAAAGCCCGCGATAAAAGCTATGCAATAGCTTAATAAATTACCAAACAAAATTTGGCCGGGCTACGAAAATTAGATCGTGAGTTATAAGCATTTTTAATTATTCTACCCTCACCGTGGGGGGGGGGGCTCCCGTCACCAAAAAGTAACACTGCCTCATTATAAATTACCAAACAAAATTTGGCCGCGCTAAGAAAAGTAGATCGCTAGTTATAAGCATTTTAAATTTTTCGACCCTCACCATGGGGGTCTCCTGTCACCGAAAATTAACAATGTCTCATAATAAATTACCAAACAAAATTTGGCCGCGCTACGAAAAGTAGATCGCGAGTTATAAGCAATTTAAATTTTTCGACCCTCACCATGGGGGTCTCCTGTCACCAAAAATTAACACTGTCTCATAATAAATTACCAAACAATATTTGGCCGCGCTACGAAAAGTAGATCGCGAGTTATAAGCATTTTAAATTTTTCTACCCTCACCGTGGGGGGGGGGGGGGCTCCCGTCACCAAAAAGTAACACTGCCTCATTATAAACTACCAAACAAAATTTGGCCGCGCTACGAAAAGTAGATCGCGAGTTATAAGCAATTTAAATTTTTCGACCCTCACCATGGGGGTCTCCTGTCACCAAAAATTAACACTGTCTCATAATAAATTACCAAACAATATTTGGCCGCGCTACGAAAAGTAGATCGCGAGTTATAAGCATTTTAAATTTTTCTACCCTCACCGTGGGGGGGGGGGATGCTCCCGTCACCAAAAAGTAACACTGCCTCATTATAAATTACCAAACAAAATTTGGCCGCGCTAAGAAAAGTAGATCGCTAGTTATAAGCATTTTAAATTTTTCGACCCTCACCATGGGGGTCTCCTGTCACCGAAAATTAACAATGTCTCATAATAAATTACCAAACAAAATTTGGCCGCGCTACGAAAATTAGATAGCGAGTTATAAGCATTTTAAATTTTTCGACCCTCACCATGGGGGTCTCCTGTCCCCAAAAATTAACACTGCCTCATAATAAATTACCAAACAAAATTTGGCCGCGCTACGAAAATTAGATCGCGAGTTATAAGCATTTTTAATTTTTCGACCCTCACCGTGGGGGGGGGGGGCTCCCGTCACCAAAAAGTAACGCTGCCTCATTATAAATTACCAAACAAAAATCGGCCGCGCTACGAAAATTAGATCGTTAGTTATAAGCATTTTAAATTTTTCTACCCTCACCGTGGGGGGGGGGTCTCCTGTCACCGAAAATTAACAATGTCTCATAATAAATTACCAAACAAAATTTGGCCGCGCTACGAAAAGTAGATCGCGAGTTATAAGCAATTTAAATTTTTCGACCCTCACCATGGGGGTCTCCTGTCCCCAAAAATTAACACTGCCTCATAATAAATTACCAAACAAAATTTGGCCGCGCTACGAAAATTAGATCGCGAGTTATAAGCATTTTTAATTTTTCGACCCTCACCGTGGGGGGGGGGGGGCTCCCGTCACCAAAAAGTAACGCTGCCTCATTATAAATTACCAAACAAAAATCGGCCGCGCTACGAAAATTAGATCGTTAGTTATAAGCATTTTAAATTTTTCGACCCTCACCGTGGGGGGTCTCCTGTCACCAAAAATTAACACTGTCTCATAATAAATTACCAAACAAAATTTGGCCGCGCTACGAAAATTAGATCGCGAGTTATAAGCATTTTTAATTTTTCGACCCTCACCGTGGGGGGGGGGGGGACTCCCGTCACCAAAAAGTAACGCTGCCTCATTATAAATTACCAAACAAAAATCGGCCGCGCTACGAAAATTAGATCGTTAGTTATAAGCATTTTAAATTTTTCGACCCTCACCGTGGGGGGTCTCCTGTCACCAAAAATTAACACTGTCTCATAATAAATTACCAAACAAAATTTGTCCGCGCTACGAAAATTAGATCGCGAGTTATAAGCATTTTAGATTTTTCGATCCTCACCCTGTGGGGTCTCCTGTCACCAGAAATTAACACTGTCTCATAATAAATTACCAAACAAAATTTGGTCGCGCTATGAAAATTAGATCATAAGAAACATAAGTTTGAGATTTGATATCCTAATATCTGAAAAATACCGCGTCAGTGTCTGCCGAAGTCTACCGAAGGATACCGTGCCGAAGTTTGCCGAACTAAAACGATGTTAGCCGAAGTGTTAGGTTTTTTCGTTACGGAAATGTTTGGTTTTCTCGTTACGGAATTTTTAGATTCGGTCGCTGCTCTCAAAACCCGCGATAAAAGCTTTGCAATAGCTTAACAAAATAATCAACAAGTATGTGATGATTTTAAGAAGAGAAATTTAAAAGAAATAGCCATTAAATCCTGAGTAAGTTTTGTTTTTAACTGAAAATTATCCCAGTCAACTATACTGAAAATGGTGTGAATATTATTCATAGTGCTTTTACAGGGCGACACAAAAATTTGGATCAATTGAGATTTAGACTTTATAGTTCTTTGATGTGTGTATTTATAATGTCAACCTATTTCAAATAGAAAAAAAAATATACGTATTATTGATATTTACTACAGCATGTTACGTACTGAAAATGGTGTGTGCAGCATTTATAGCTATTTTACAGCTATATGCAAAAAATAATAATGTGTATTATGGTATAAGTACTGGTCATTGATTTAAATATTTTTATTTTTTAGGCTTGAGTTATTTTGGAGAATACCCTCTGGCTTGGGCTGCATGTTGCGAAGATGAATCCAGTTACAATTTATTACTAAAGCACGGTGCTGATCCTAATATGCAGGATACATTTGGAAATAGTATACTACATGTATTAGTCATTCGAGATAAATTAGTAAGTATTGTAACTCGTTATGCAACTTTAATTTGAAAATAATTATTTTTTTGATTACCATGAACTTGGTAACATATATTTCTGCTGACACGAAATCTAATTGCAGATAAGTATGGAAAATCAATTAATCAGTTTCTCCTCCCCCTCCCCCCCCCCCTCTCCCCAAAAAAAGTTGCATCCAATTACAACATATCATTAAAGCATTTTGCTGATTCCAATATGCAGGGAATTCATTGGGAAAGAGCATCACATGTACAAGTCATTCAATATACGTTTGTTAATACTTCTACAACCCGAACATGAAAAATTATGGTACTTTTCGTTTATCAAGAAGCAGGATGTCTCCTTGGTGCCAAATATGACTACATAAAACGTTATTGGAACGAAATTTAAGTAGATATAGTAATGGCGAATCCAGTGATAAGTTTAGTGAAAAAAATAGCTTTATTAAATTCACAATAAAAATAAAACGTAAGAGCAAATGAATTTTTTAATAAATAAGAACATATAAATTGGAGATAGGGATGCTAAGTACATTAACATTAACATTAAAATTAATAACATTTTATTTCTCTTGCACAGATAAATTAAATTAATCAGCTGAAAATGTTTAGTTGAGAATTGATAGCATTTTAAAAACCCATATTCCGGCTGATGAAAACTAATTAATACACTATAAAAATCGGTGTCGCCAAAAAACCTTTTTTATAAACCCTTTTTATATCCCCAAAACATATTGATTTCTAGGGATCCCGAAGATTAAAAATACTTTTCGGAATCATCGGTAATTCGCAAGAAATTATTGTAGAGTTCCGTTCGTGATTATGTTTTATTTTCGTTGTTTAATAAACAGTTGTCTTTTTATACAGTGCAATGTATCATATGTGGCATTATTTTTTCTTAAAACTGTAAATATTAAAAGGTAATTGCATCGACACAAATTATTGAACTAATTGTGATGTATTTTAATACACTAATTTATTCAAAGCAATCAGTATTAAGTTCATTTTTGCTTTTTTGAAAATGAAAGTGGGTGTCAAATATAGTGAAATAAATATAGAAAATACTGGCCAATATAATTATTCACAAACAAGAATACTAAAAATCGGAGATAGGATATGTAATTATAATAGTTGAATTCCTAAAAAGTACAAGAGCTGTATTAAATACAGAATAGGTATGAATAGGAATAAATATAATTATTCACAAATGAAAAAAAACATAAATAGAAGATAGGTAAAATAATTATAATTATCAGCTTCGTGAAAAGAACATAGAAAACTATAAAACAGAGGCAGTTAACATTATTAACAAATGAGAAATATATAAACTGGAGATAGAAAAAATTATAATGAATGAAATGAACGACGCCTTTTTTAAACTCAAACTAAGTACATAAAGAAGGGTCAAATATAATTATTCACATAAAGAAAAATATGAATTGCAGAAAGGAAAGACTGTAGGCACTATAGGTACTCTAATGATCAACTTCCTTCATGAAAAGAATGATAATTTTACTAAACACAAAATAAATATAAAAATTAGGGGTGAAATTACTCACAAATGAGAAAAAATAAATGGAAGCTAGGTAATGTAATTATAATGATTAGTTTCGTGAAAAGAAAAAAAGAAAAAGAAAAAAATAGGGGCATTTGAAATTACTAACAAATGAGGAATATATCAACTGGAGACAGAAATGTTAATCATAATAAAAGATGATAGCATTATTAAACAGAAAGTAAGTATATAACGAAAAGGAAAGTGTACTTATACACAAAAAAGGGAAATATGAGTTATAGACAGGAACAATTCTACATATTATAAACGTTCTAATAATAAATTTCATGAAAAGAATGATAGTTTTATTAACCACAAAATATGTATAGAAATAGATACAATATCGAGGCAAATATAATTAATTATTCATGATTGAGAAAATTGTAGATTAGATATAAAGAATGTAAAGAAGGTAATTATTATGATTATCTACGTGAATGACAGCGTTATGAAACACAAAAAGTTTACAGGGCCATATTTAAATCTAAATTTAAACAGTGCGCTGAGTAAGATATGTATGTACGAAATATATTTTGTGCTACCTATAGACTAAAATACAAATATTTTAAACAAGGAATTATTCTTCTTGTACATCTCCTATTGAATGAATTAGTATTAAAAATTATTAATTCAATCGAAACATCACGCTAAAGGGCATAGCCGGATAAGCACTGGAAACATGCCTTTCAATCAAATTTCTTGATTTTTTCCCCATATGTGGCTGCTTATCTGACAATGTATTTCCCTTATTATCATTTTATAAATATTGATATTTCATGAGATAAAATTATTTTTTTGATTTTTTAAAAACTTCATTTTTTCAAAAACTACCAAACCGAATTATATGCTATTAATTGAATTTATATAGATGTTAAAGATGTATATCTCGGAATTTTTGTATAATTTTCTGATCGTAAAAAGTGTGTGAAAAAGTGATTAAAAATTTACATAAATAAAAATCATATCTTATAGTTGTCCAAAAATTACTATTTTCTTGTAAAAAAATTCCTCATATGTGTCCGCGTATTATATAAAAATTTCAAAAGTTTGCGTTGGGTACTTCATATAAATATTTACGAAAATATGTATAAAACTTATTAAAAATCTTTTAAAGGCGTTATTTGGGGCGGAGCTATTTAACTTCGACATACGAAGACTTTTTGATACAATGTCAACAGAGAATAAGTCAACTAATAAATTATAGATTTCATTAACCATATAAGCCATAATTTTCAACACTATCGATACGATTTCCATATTGAAAACTGGTGTTTTGCTTTGGAGACAATAGAGAAAAATAGTTTTGCCTAGAAAACAACATTCTTCAGTATCGAAATGTAACGACAGTTATATAATGACTTTTATTCAAACATTTTCACAACTTTTAAGGAAGGATAATAAGAATAAGTAGTTATTCTTTTTTACTGCACTAATATGGATGATTCATAGCTAGATTTAAAACTTAATGAGTTCTTAAATTTCTGATATATTTGGAATGTGTAGTAATAGACAATTTTTTTTGTTTAAGATTTATGCTACTAGAATTTTTTTTTGTTTATCCTTATGGTAGATTACTGTGGCTGTTTAGTTCGAAGATTAAATATTAGCGAAATATACATAATTTGAGTTAAAAGAAAAAATAGAAAGCTGATAACACTGGATGATATTTTGTACTGAAAAATATATTTCTGTAATTTTGAACCGTTTAACATTTAATTAAGTAATTTTTTTAATAAATAAATATTAGTTTAAAAAAACAATGGAAAATTTACCAGGAGATTAAAATATTGTAAAGATGTAGCTATTTTTTGTGAATATAGTATAAATTTATATGCAAATACATAGTCCCGTTCAGTGATTTAGGCCACACTTTAAAGAACAGTTACTTTTTATGGGGAAAAAAGCTGACACTTGATAATGTATTACATTATGCTATACATAAAAATAAGTAAGTAGTTTTTTTTCTGTAACCCCTTCCCCCTCCCCAAAAAAACCTCCACAGCAATCATTATTTCAAACTATCATTCATGGAGGTCATCGTAACAAATAAAAATCATTCACTAAAATGAATTTGTTTCTGATCGCGGAATTTAGCAATGACATACGCATGCGCGTCTACACAATGCAAAACAGAGCACATCATTCATAAAAGGGCTTGAAACTACTAACTATAATTCCTGTTTATAAAAACTGGTGAGAAAACTTTTTCATTAAATTGTTTTTGATCATTGTCGTTACATTTTGATATCGAAGAATGTAGTTTTGTTTCTATACCAAAAATATTCTTTTCTGTTCTTGTATACCACGACAACGACGTTCAGAATAATGCCAATGTGTTCATTAAAATTTTAAAACCAACAATTCTGTAAGTTTATATTCCCAAAATTCTTCAGGCGTCGAAGATGAGTAGCGCCTTTAATTACGCCTTTAGATGAATTTTAATACTTTTTATCCATATTTTTGTAAATATTTATATGAAGTACCCAACACAAACTTTTGAAATTTTTATATAATATGCGGGCACAAATGATGAATTTTTTACAAGAAAATGGTAATTTTCGGACAACTATAAGATATGATTTTTATTTTTGTAAATTTTTAATCACTTTTTCACACACTTTTTACGATCAGAAAATTATACAAAAATTTCCAGATATGCATCTTTGACATCTATATAAACTCAATTAATAGCATATAATTCGGTTTGGTAGTTTTTGAGAAAATGAGATTTTTAAAAAATTTAAAAAACACTTCTATCTCATAAAATATCAATATTTATAAGGTGATAATAAGGGAAATACATTGTCAGATAAGCAGCCACACATGGGGAAAAAATCAAGAAATTTGATTGAAAGGCATGTTTCCAATGCTTATCCGGCTATGCCCTTTGCCTCGCTCACAGTTTCGCGATATTCTCTTAAATGCACAAAATCCTCAACCTTTCTCCCCTTAAACAAAGGAAAAGTTAATATTTAGCTATTATAATCTTTCAGAGAGTTTGTATAAACAAAAAATTACAATGAATTTTTGTTATTTAAAAATCAGAATATGTTTGAATGAACTTACTTGAAAAAATATCAAATTTCTAAGTCTTCTTATTGTTTTCCAGTAACTACTTTCTTAACCATCCAGGAAAATTGAGCTTTTTGATATGTTGCGGACATATGAAATTATGACAAATATATGGAATATTTAGACAAATTATAAATCAATTAAATTGCTTGAAGAAACTTTCCAACTATAGCTCAGTTTTAAGAAATGCATATATAAAGATGATAGTCGGATATGTGACCACTTCAATCACTTTTTATCAATCAAAATATCATTAAATTATTTTGTACGCGATCCATTTAGCAGAAAATTAACAAAGTAAACGATGGTCAAAGTAAATCGCAATCCATGTTAAAACTGAAGTAATTCAATTATCACAAGATCAAAACTGCTTTATATTATGTAATAGGTAATTGGAGAACGCATACTAATACTCCAAGGGGCAACAAATTTTTATCGCTGAATTCATTCTGAACAATGATTCAGTTCATTTACATACTTTAATATGAATGAGAACTCTTTTTCTGTAATGAACAGTTTCTGAAGGACGGAATAATAAACTTCAATATTTTTTTGCCTTTTTCACTGAAATTCAGTACTAATATCCACTTAAACTAGAGCCTACATCAATTTAATTGTGTATGTTGAGTGCGCGGAGGGATAAATGATGCTAGTAATGTATTTTAATAAGTAATTGCATGGAATATTTTACTTCGGAGAGGTTTTGATTTAGAATAAAGCTTTGCTAGAGTATCGGAAAGGACTTAATTTCCTCCTAGGCATAATAAACTTAAGGACTAATTATTTTATGGGGTTACCGAGTTTTAAACTTATCCTAAAACTTCTGTCATGCATAGTGCAATTACAAATAAATTTAATATTTTAATTCATCAAAATATATTGTAAATTTTTCTTATTTTCAAGGGAATTAATAATCTTCCAATTTTTACTCGTATAGTTGATTTTTTAATGAATTTCTGGTTCATATGTATGATTTGAAGGCGTCATAGCAGTAAAAGAATTGAGTAAAATTAGTTGAACATAAGCACTTCCATCAGTGTATGTGCTTTAAAGCTCTATTTCTAAAATAGGATCCCTGTAAATAGTAACGTTTTCGATTTTATTTGTCTTATGTAAATTGAAATAATTTGAATTTTTCGGGAACCTTTGACAACGTTGTTTGCAAAAAATAAATTTTGTGAATTTGTATGATTTTTCAGGTTTTTTATTTTCATTTTTTTAAAAGCATTTTCAAACCAATCTTTTAAAAATCTCTCGACAACTCCGGAAAAAATTATACTAACCTTCTTATTTAAAATAGTTACAGAGACGTATTGGATGAACTTTTTTGTTGTAATTATATCTTATGTATGTAAAACTGAAGTTTTTATTTGAATTTAGTGTCTTTTTTTACAGCAATTACAAAGCAATTACTATAGATTTACAGATATATGAGTAAATGAATCTCAAAATACCCAAGTAGAGCAGATAATTGGCTCATTTTTGGCAGTATGAAAACCGGTAAACTGTTGATAAATGTTTTGGCTTCTATGCTGACAATAAACAGACTAATTTAAAACGTTTGGGTCGTCCAATTTAAAATAATTCATCTGGCCACATCAGTTTATAAGGATATATACAGACATAATGTTTGGGCTAGTTCTGGCCCTCTGTTAGCAAATGGTTCATTAGCCAATGATTGGGGAAGACGGACATTTCTTACTATGGCCAACATGAGGCGTCACAATTAGCTACGATTGGTTCAACAATTTAGTGCTACTTGTGTATTATGTAAAAATTAAAAAAAAAAATAGCACTGACTTTCTCTTTTTATTTTTGTAGAAGATGTATGGATACACATTAAGGCATCCCCATCAACCTGCATCAGACGGCATAGTCAATAAATTTGGACTCACTCCCCTCACATTAGCCTGTAAATTGGGAAGAAACACTATCTTTAGAGAAATGTTAGAATTTAGCTCATTGGTAAGTTGCAGAATATTTTTTAATGTATAATAGATTATCAATTAAAAAAACCCTTAACGGGTTAAAAGTTTTGACGCAGCTGTTTATCTTATGGCTCTAAGAATTTTAAATATGAATTTTAAACATAATGACATCAAATTTTGAATGACGCCATGCTATTAATTAAAATGCATTTTTGTATTTTTTATTTCATCACTTTATTTTTGTTCTATTTATAATAGCATGTGCAAAAGTTATCTTCGACATAAAAGATGCATAATACTTTATTCACTGATGCTTTTTCACGTGCATCTTTCATAAATTCAAAATATGAGTTTTAAAATATATGATATAAAATTTAAGTGACTTCTTTATGTGGCTTTAAAATGTTTGTTTTAAAATTCAAATTACATATTTTTTTATTTGGTAAAGTATATTTACACATATAAAAATACTTTTAATTTTCCAATTCGTTGTTAAATATATAATTTTAATTGAATCAATACTATGCACTGAAATGTATTTATTTCAATAAACTGATTTATCTTTTGTGTCACGTTATTCAAAATTGTAGCTAATATTTATGTCAATGGTTTCTTAGCGTCAAATTATCCAAACTAAGTGAAACGCATAAAAATGGATAATTTGACACAAAGGAACCATTGACATTGAATTGAGGCCGTTAATTTTCATCATTTTAATAAACAAAAATTCTGCTTTATTATTATTATTATTATTATTATTATTATTATTATTATTATTATTATTATATGTTTATTTCAGATTGCAATATTTTACATTAATATGTCAGAGTAATTAAAGATTTGAAATTCATATTACAATATTAATTTTAGCCTTAACCATTTTTTCTTTCATGTCTGACAAAATTATTTTTCTATTAAATTAGTGGATGAAACCTAGTTAGTAGCAAAAAATATGCTTCTACTTTAAACATCTATTAATCGGTCAATTTAAATCGTACAATACCTGGATTTTTTTCCTTCTTGTCTTGCTTACGAGAGTAACAGAAAAATTGCACCCAAATATAACTTGTAGGAACGGTAGGGATAATATAAAAATTTAAATTTCGTGATAAAAAAATTTTTTTCCTTAATCCAAATCGTTTTTAAAATATTTTTTGTCATATTTAAAACATTTTTGTATCTGAAAATATATATCCATGATTAATGGTTTAGGAACTAGCCGTTGGACACCATTGATAGTAAACTCCCTGTATTATCTAATGGACTTATCCAACAGTCAGATAATATCAAATTGCAAAAACTTAGTTAAAATTAAATTGTTACGTTTGATCAAATTAACATTCACATATTAATAATTAATATATTTTAATATATAAGTACATGATATAGTTTATAATATATTCATAAAATATTTTTTTATAATCTATAAGATATTTGACTGCATAAATGTAAGTGTGATTCTTGAGGTCACTGCCGCACCGGAAAGCGATTTTGCATTTAATGTCAATGAGTTCTAAGAAAAATTAATTTTAATGCAAACTATGACACAAAGAATGACGCTCTGTTTAGAATTTTGAAACTATGTAAAATTTATTTAATGTTTCCACTAAAATTGCTTAAAGGTAGTACTTTTAATATATAATTTGGCATTAACAAGTTTTTCCAGTAATTGATGTTGATTTGTAGTATTATCTAATGGTTATATATATATATGTGTGTGTGTGTGTGTGTGTGTGTGTGTATGTGTGTGTGGGTATGTGTATATATAATTATATATATATGTATATACATGTATGTAAATACTTTTACAGGTAAAACCAAAGTAACTCAGATATTACCATAACAATAAGCCAATGAAACCAATATTTATACTGTCTTTAAGTATAATTAACTCAAAAATGAAATCCTGTTAAAATCATTTGAAGTGATATAGAGAGTAGATTACCAAAATTAAGAAAGGTAAATGGAAAAATAGACTGCAAAAGGCTTTTGTATTAGACTTCTCTTCAGATGTGCTTAGCCAAAATACAAAAGAAAACATCCAACCAGTTTCTGTTATAGGTCGTGCTATAAACTAAGAAATTCGACTTATAATGTACCCGACTGGTTAGATTTTATATACTATTTCAAATTAGGAAAAGAGGAATTCAAAGAAATAACAATATTAAATAATAACTATTATAAAAATTATACATAATATATATATGTATATTAAAATATTTACCAAACATATATCTTGAATGAGCAATAAAGCAAGAGAACTGGATCAGTCATGTGCTATGTCACATTTAAAATTACATGTGACACAGTAAAAGGTTAAAGGTTACAGTTATCACAACAAATGTAGATAATAAAATTAAAATAATAACAATAATTATTATATTAAAAATTAGTAGATCATACATTATATTATATCGCTCATTCTACAATTAAAATCAGTAATTGATACTGTTAAAGACATTACTTTTTAGAACAATTATCAATAATACTATTTTAATTTTTAACTAGAAAAATAATACTTCTACTCCAAATGCGCAAAAAAAATTAGTGCATTAGTGTAGTAGTGAAAAAAAGTGAATATTTTTTTAATAGATTAAAAAATGTATTCACTTTTTTTTACTTATGGTGCTGCCATTTGTTATGAAATATAAGAGAAATATTATATATATATATATATATATATATATATATTTGCAAAGCTACAGTCTCGCTTTAAAAAACACGTATACACTATGTGGCCAAAGGTGACCGGCCACTTGCGATTTTATTCATTTTGTTAAATATCTAGAAAAATGCATGAAGAATTAGCCTGAACTCCAGGTGTGTAAACATAACAGCAGAGGGAGCTGGGGCACATTCATACAGCTTTTTTCTAAGAATTTTTTTGGTGTCCAGAAAGCAGAAATGTCATGTTATTTTTCCATGTGGTGTCAACAAAACTTGTGTAGTGTGCTATAAAAATGTACAATCGTTGTTTTATGTATTATTTTTGCATGTAATTTAAAAAAAAAATCAAAAAAAGTCATTTGTATCAATGTGCCCCATCCCCGTGGCAGATTGATACACCTCACGGAACACTTTGATACGTATGGGAGAATGAAGACAAAGTAACACCAATGCATATTTTTCATAGAAAAATAGTTAACAAACCATTTTATATTTATATATAGAAATTCAAATCGCTTACAATTTATTTATAAGCAATATTAAAGCAATCAAAATGAAATGTATAATGACCTGATATTCTGGCTGTTCCTTGTCTGATTGTTGGCTGTGGTAACTTTGTCATATTTGGCACTTCAACCCCAGCATTATCTTCTTTCTTAGGAAAGATGAAAAAATTACCAGGTTTTCTGTTTATAAATCGGTTTGTAAACAGAAAATAAAGGATAATTATATTAAAAATTCTAATTATAATATAATTATCCTGTGCTATTCTGCAGCTTGTTTCTCTTACTTAACATTTCTCATGTCGAAAATACTTTTTTCTCTGGAGAATCGATATAAATTTGAGAATATCCAGGCTGCCGTCCTTTTCTTTTGTTAAATCAACTAGCACTAGATGTTGGATGAGTTTGTACATCTTGTTTGCAAAAATACTATTAAATGTTCTAATATAAAGAAATTAGAGCTATTTCACTTCAATAAAAACTAATATTAGAAATTTTTGGCGAAAAATGGTTGGATTAAGGAGTGTATGGTAAAAAAAATAATAAAAGGTAATGAAAAAATGAACTAGAAAAGGATTTAGGTTGTATCAATTTGCCCCGACATAGGCTGTATCAATGTGCCCCATACAGCCCTAGTGAATAAAATGGGTCTCAAATCCAACACTTCATAATTTATCTAACAATAAAGAATGAGGAACTGATAAAGAGTAGCTTCACTTGCCAGAGAGAGTATTCTTTTCGGTTGAAAATACTGGAAGAGTTGTATAATATCATTTCAATTGTACAACTCAAATTTACGTTTGACCTACAAAAACAATTAATTACCCGTATCATTTCATCAAACTATTGAATCATTCCAAGACTTTCTGTATGTAGTTGAGTGCACTAGTATCACCTTTTGGAGCTGTTGTGAAACTTCCTGTAATGACCCTATGTGCAGTACAGGGGGGTATCGATGTGCCCCATGCATCAATGTGTCCCATTTCCCCCTACATGTCATATATTACCGCGAAGAGTTTTCCCCAAAAACTCCATAGGGGACCATCAACAAATTGAAAACGAACAAAAATCTTTTGAGTAACCCTGTCAAAACTACTGTAGAAAAAGCATTCAAACTACAGATTATGATTAAGTGGCTGATTGTAATAAACTGTGTTGATTTTTATGTAGATAGCATGTATATTCGTAGAGAAATTAAGGTTTTTTTATTTAAAAAAAATCCCAAATTTTGCCAAGATTTTTGTTTATAAATTGCAGAGTTCTTAATATAAAAAATGTTCTTTTCAGGAAATATAACAAACGACGTTGTACACAATACCCTGTAATCAAATTTACAAAATAATAAAAAATGTACAAAAAATGAGCAGATTTACTAAATAATTTTTCACTGCGCATGCGTTGACTCAACATTGTACACAATATCCTGTAATCAGAATTAAAAATAATAAAAATTGTATGAAAACTAAGCAGGTTTACCAAATAATTTTTCATTGTACAGAGCTATCAAAATTTCATTTGCGTATTGTATTAGTTAAATATATAGTGATATGTTTGTGAAAATCTCAAAAACATAGCTTGAAAATTCTCAAAATTATTTTCGGTAGAATTAACACAAAATCCGTTGTTCTCAGAATGGAAAAAAAAGAGAGGTTGTATCCAAATGCAATAGTGCGTACCATATTTGGTATTGTGTATTGACATTAATCGATAGATATATAAATAAAGCCCATCATCTTTTTGCTTCATTTTGGAAACAACGGATTTGGAGCTTATTCTATCGACGATCACTTTCAGAATTTTTGAGCTATGTTTTTGAGAATTTAACAAAAGTTGCTCTATACATTTAGCTAACACAAGATGCAAATGAATTTTTGATAGAGTTCACGCATGCGCAGTGAAAAATTATTTAGTAAGGCTGCTCATTTTTCACAATTCTTATTATTTTTTAATTCTGATTACAGGGTCTTGTGTACAATGTCATCATTTGTCATATTTTCTGAAAAGAAAATTCTTTTATATTAAGAGCTCTGCAAATTATAAACAAAAAACTTGGAAGCATTTGTGACTGTTTTTATAAAAACCTTAATTTTTTTACGAGTATACATTCTATCCACATAAGGAGAATACAGTTTTTTAAAATAATCTACTTTATCATAATCTAGAGTTTGAACGCGTTTGCTACATTAGTTTTTACAGGATTATCCAAACTATATTCGTTCTTTTTCAATTTGTTGACGATCCCTTATGGAATATCGAGAAAAAATCTTCACGGAAATGTGTGACTCGTATTATAATCTATACTAATAAAATACGTGCGCCTCTGTCTGTCTGTCTGCTTGGAGCCGATTACACTTCGCAACGCGGGCGAGTTGGAAGTCGCGAGAGGTGTCTTTCGATTGGAAAAATTCCGAGGAAGTCATTTCGGGCATTTTCGAGACCGTGGGACCAAAATTAAAAAAGTTATGAATTAAAAACCCCTTGGGAATCGGAACGAAAAATATCTCAATTCCAAAACGGAGATCCGAAGCAGAACACTGCGCCACCTTGCGGTGAAGGAATGAATTTTTCCCCTTTGGCTAAAAGAAGAAACAGCCGAAAACCGCTTTTTCTACCGGCGCTAATTGCGTTTCTTTTTGCGCGTTTTTTCTTAAATCATCATGCAGACAGTTTTTAAAGTAGAAAAAAACTGATTACATATTCAGAATCTGCGTAAAAATCTGCTTCTGATGAACTAAAAAATACGGAAAAATGTCTTAAGGGCGCGTAGTGCCCACCGTGCAAAACCAAATATTTTTAACGGGACTATGGGCGCGAAGCGACCATAGTTCCGATCCACAATCTTTTTTTTTCAAGTGCACGTGGCCCACAGTGCGAAATCACATATTTTTAACGGGACCATGGCTCTTTAATTTACTTTTTTTGTGCTTGAGGATTCGAACACCAAGACTTGCTTATTTAATGAATTTTTTTGCTTATTATATACTGCTTAATACCGAGGTTCGTTTGGAAAAAGTGGCCCAGCTAGCGGGCGTAGCTCGCTAGTTATGTTTACACACTTAGAGTTTCACGATAATTTTTCATGTATTTTCCAAGATATTTAAGAAAGCGTCTAAAATCCCAAATGGCCGGTCACGTTTGACCATATAGTATATGATTTCATTTATTTAAACTAAATAAAAAATTATTTAAAAAAATGTAAAATAAAAAATAAACTTAATGAAATGAAAATAATGCTTTAAAAATTTTTTAAGTAGATATATTTAACTGAAATCTTTAGTTAAATTATAGTTGGAAAGAAATTTGTTTAGTTAAAAGAAGGCACTATTTTTAGTATTTAATAAGAATACCTTACACATAATACTTTTATACTTCCTCATATAACTTATACACTTTACACATTCGATTTAAAATGATGTATTTTATTTCAGTTTATCAAAGACGCGTCCTCTAAAAGCTTTTTGTAAAAATATTAACAAGCAAGAATAATTACTACAAGATGTGAATTGACTTAATTTTTTTAATACTTATATCGTACAAATTGCATCTTCTTCTATGTTATATGTAATTTTTTAATGTTTTTTACACCCTTTTGTTTAACTTCATTTCTATTTTTGAAGATGGATTTTTGTAACTGTTTTTTCACTCACTTTCTTAAGTTCTGAAAAGTTGAAGAGTTGTGTGTTCCCGGTGTCAATATGTAATGTTAACATTTTCATTTCGTAATAATTAATTAATTATTAATTGATTAATTTTAATCCAATTTTGTTTTGATATGAGATTGCCATCTATTAATGAATGGGAAAAATCCCTGTCGGCTGGGCCTATAGGCGGAGGTAGATTTCGAAGAGTGCTCATTTCAACAAAAAAATATATATGATTAGAGATAAACCCAGTTTAATTACTTCATTTGGCCGTTTATGAAAAGTTTTTAATTTCTTTTTCCTGCAAAAACTGGTTTTATCAGAATCATCTTAAGAAAAATTCAGCTCAAATGCACATTATGACAACATATTTTGAAATAGATTCTAAATTTATTAACAAATCGACCAAAACAGTACATTATAGAGTTCCTAAATAACATAAAACTGTCAGTTGAAAGCATTTGAGAAAAAAATTGAATTTAAAAATGAGTCATAAAATAACCGATTTGTTGTTTGAATACATCCTTAATTCTTTAATCATGATTGCTTCGGAAAATTTTGTGCGAAATACTCACTTTGACAGCATTTTTAAAAATATATTCTATCTTTATCAAAAAACTGGCCAATGCGTCACAGTATATAGTTTCCAAATAAGAGGATCTGTTAATTGGATGCATTTGAGAGCGAAAATGGATTTTAAAACGAGTCATAAAAAACGCAATTTGCTATGTGAAAACTTCCTTAAATTTTCAAATCTCGAAGACTTCGGGAAATTCTGTTCAAAATACCCTTTTTGGTAGCCCTTTTCAAAATATATTCTGTCTTTATCAAAAAACCGATCAATGTATCACATTATATAGTTCCTAAATAAAAGGATCTGTAAATTGGATGCATTTGAGAGCAAAAATGGATTTAAAAACGAGTTAGAAAAAAACGCAATTTCTTATTTGAACACTTCCTTAAATTTTCAGTCTCGATGATTTCTGAAAATTCTGTTCAAAATACCCTTTTTGGTAGCCTTTTTTGAAATATATTCCGTCTTTATCAAAAAACTGACCAATGCATCACATTATATAGTTCCTAAATAAGAGGATCTGTAAATTGGATGCGTTTGAGAACAAAAATGGATTTAAAAACGAGTCAGAAAAAAACGCGATTTCTTATTTGAATACTTCCTTCAGTTTTCAGTCCCGATGACTTTCGGAAATTCTGTTCAAAATACCCTTTTTGGTAGCCTTTTTTTGAAATTTATTCTGTCTTTATCAGAAAATTGACCAATGCGTCACTTTATACAGTTTCTAAATAAGAGGATCTACCATTTGGATGCGTTTAAAATCAAAAATGAATTTAAAAATGAGTCAGAATATAAGCCGTTTGGATTTGAGGTTTTTTCTCCAACTCCTATTTTTGTTTAATTTAATTTTGCTATACGAATTGGTCCTATAAAAAACTTGTCAACATAAAAGTTGTAGATATTTTTGAGAAGATGTAAAATAAATTTAACCAGATTTGATATCTTAAAAATTGACGGAGTTATGGATTTTTCTCTTTTTTCACCGCCCTTTTTCTTTTCGTTTTTAATTTTTTTCATTGGTAAAAGTTGGTCCTATCAAAAACTTGTAAATACAAAAGTTTTAGATAATTTTAAGAACATTTATAAAAAATTTAGTTGGACTTGATATCTTGAAAATTGACGAAGTTATGAATTTTTTTCTCTCAAAATCCCTGTTTTTTTCGCCCCTTGAGCCCATTTCTAAATTTATCAGAAATCTGTCATATATATACTTTTGGCCCATTTTTAAGAAGTAATATAAACTTTAAACCGATTCCATATCTACTTTAATTAAGAAGTTATGGCGTTTTTTTGGTTTTCACAAAAACACCCCCTATTCCGACCCCCTCGGTCCGATTTTGCCCATTAACGAACTCATCCAAGATTTTATACCCATTGATTTTATGTCCAAGTTTGGTGGAGATTAGTGAAGAATGATAGAAGTTATCGTGTCCATAAAAAAGTGAGATATATATATATATATATATATATGGATAGATAGATAGATAGATATATAAACTGGTGCGATTGCAATAGGTAGTATTTCTTACGAAATCTACCTAAAAAGCGCAAATAATTGAGAGTATGATTAACGAATCTCCCAACAAAGTGAAATGACATCACGCTAAAAAAAGTATTATTGAATGCTCTTCCGGGTTTGTTTTTAGAAAATTGTAGAAGAATTTATACCATTCATTTCATTTTTTAAGTAGTTTAAATATAGTTTGACAACATTAAAATTAAAACTGAATATGCAGAAATGACTTGAAAGAGGAATTTCATAATTATACATATGGTCACAAGTTCTACTCCCATAAAATCAATGACAAATTTAAAAATTAATTTCTTACAGTTTAAATTCGAACAATGTATACATTTTAGCCTAACTAACATTACCCCTTTTTTCCGCTTGGCAGGATTTTCTACCAAAATATATTGTCAGGATACATGCCACTAATTGCTTAAAGTAATATCTCATATAATGAGAGGAACATACGATTAAGAAGATTGCTTAAAAAAAAAAAAAAAAAAAAAAAAAAAAAAAAAAAAAAAAAGTGGTATTCACAAGTTAAAAAGTACGAATTCTGTATTTTGCATCTATGTCAGATTCATAGAATGAGTTTTTCTTGCTACTTATTTGTAACTCATTACATTACATTTAATATTTGTTTTCTACATAAAAGTCTAATTACAGGATTTGTTCTTGTACCATGAGCTGTCACATAATTTGACTTTGTTGTTTCTCACTGACAAGTTTTTCTGCCGGGTAAAAAAACTAGAAATAATCCAAGAAAATGTTCCAAATATGTACTCACCTATTTGAAATAGGTGGCAATTTGAAGATTTGTAAGTTTTAAGTTCAAAGATTCACAGAAAATAAACTTCTGAAAAAATTGGCTAATATAAGTGGATTTGGAAATTGAAATCATCGTGGTTTCGATTAAATATGGGGACCTTTTTGTATAAAAATGTTATATTTTGATCTACCTAAACTATTAAAAGTTTCACTAAGTACTACATGCACAGCAAAACGATGAAAGAGTTTGCCTTCTTAATAACAATCTGAAAAAAAAGTCACATTGTATCTTCAAATATATTAAATTAGATAGATATTAAAGCTAAATTCGACAAAATAAATAATCATTTCAGAAAATGGCTCCTTGAAATTTAAAGTCAATTTTTGGCACATTCGTCAACATCTATTTTTTTTTAAAAATTCGAAACCATTAAATTTTTTATATTTAAAGGTATATTTTACTGAATTTTAAAAAAAGTCTAGTTTAATTTATAAAATAAAAATCGTTGATAGCATAATTGGTTTAACACTAGAACCGCGGGAAAATTCATTAAAGATTTATAAAAATATTTCTCACCGGAATTTTCATTTAAAACTGTTTAAGTTATTTATTGAAGATATTTTTGCTCAGCATACATTTAGCTTATTTTTTTTTTTAAGTTTTCTGATTCGAACCGACGTCTCTCCATACGATGCGGGTCAAAATGACCCGTCGCCGCGATTCTAGTGTTAAGCATGAGAACGCACACCAGGTAAAAAAGAAATAAAGAATACTGCCCAGTTAAACTGAAGGCATTGAGCTCACAGGCTACAAATACTAATTGCACATTAAAGCTTTATATTTTCAAGGGTTAATTCCGTTCGAAAAAAAAAAAATTAAGAAGGGGAAACAGCTCTCCCCTTTTCTCTTTTTTTATACTTAATCATTGAACCTCCTATACTACCAAAGACATGCTTTATCATATAAAAAATCTATATCCAAAATTCAGAGCAAATTAGATAATTCTTAATAAAAACCCATTTAGCATTTATATAATTTAAAAAGAGTTATCCCCCTCTTTTATACTTAACCATTCAACTTCCAAAACTATTCAGAGATTTGAACGAAATCTGAGAATTCTGCTTGAAAAACCCATTTATATAAATTAAGGGGGGGGGGCATTAGAACCCCTGTTCCCCTTATTTATACTTACTCAATGAACACCTAATAACAGTCACGGAATCGCCTCATCAGAATGATCCTAATCTAAATTTTGAACGGAAATTAATTCTGCATGAAAATCCCATTTATATCAACTAACGGGGGGGGGGGCATTAGAGCCCCTGTTCCCCTTATTTATACTTATTCAATGAACACCTAATAACAGTCACGGAATCGCCTCATCAGAATGATCCTAATCTAAATTTTGAACGAAAACTTAATTCTGCATGAAAATCCCATTTATATCAACTAACGGGGGGGGGGCATTAGAACCCCTGTTCCCCCTATTTATACTTATTCAATGAACACCTAATAACAGTCACGGAATCGCCTCATCAGAATGATCCTAATCTAAATTTTGAACGAAAACTTAATTCTGCATTAAAATCCCATTTATATCAACTAACGGGGGTGGGGGGGCATTAGAACCCCTGTTCCCCCTATTTATACTTATTCAATGAACAACTAATAACAGTCACTGAATCGCCTCATCAGAATGATCCTAATCTAAATTTTGAACGAAAACTTAATTCTGCATGAAAATCCCATTTATATCAACTAACGGGGGGGGGGCATTAGAACCCCTGTTCCCCCTACTTATACTTATTCAATGAACACCTAATAACAGTCACGGAATCGCCTCATCAGAATGATCCTAATCTAAATTTTGAAAACTTAATTCTGCATGAAAATCCCATTTATATCAACTAACAGGGGGGGGGGCATTAGAACCCCTGTTCCCCCTATTTATACTTAATCAATGAACACCTAATAACAGTCACGGAATCGCCTCATCAGAATGATCCTAATCTAAATTTTGAAAACTTAATTCTGCATGAAAATCCCATCTATATCAACTAACGGGGGGCATGAGCCCCCCGTTCCCCCTCTTATACATATCGAATGAACTCCAAAAACTAATCAGGGAAGCGCCTTGTCAGGATATACCTACATACAAAATTTCAAGTGGATCGGATATTTTTATCATGAGTTATCGCGTTACGTACATACGAACATACATACAGAACGGACGGGCACATAAGCTCTCAGGCTATGATAGCCTGTGAGCTAAAAAGAACTTGTTTAAAAAAAAATATGTTTGAAATTTTTTATCTGTAATGTTCACAGCTGTGACACTGGTCCGTTAAATTCGTTGTCACTATTTAAGTATAAAGCGGAACAAAAAACGGTTTTATCATAAGGATTCTAAATCTCTTTATGCTTCAAAAAATGCAAATCAATGATGAAGAACTAAAATCAATGTATGAAGAGCTCAAATGATAAAGATGCTAAGTGACGTAATCAATCATTTTGAAAAATTTCCTGTGAAGTACCAAACATCTATTTGCGTATATTGTCAAATGCCTACTTTATCAGGGAGGCCACAGGCGGTTTTTTTAAATTCTATCTCACATCACTTTAAAAAAACACAAATTTTTCGCATCATTTTAAGAACATCTGCAAGAGAAAATCACTACAAAATATATTCTGCTAAAAAAGTGGTGAGAATAGAATATAAAAACGGTTGTATGTGCAGTCTTGCTTTATCAATTAAAATCTCTGTAATAATTAAGTTTTTTCAAATAGTATTTAACAGATGGTAGAAGATCATTGAATATTTTCAATCATATGATTAACTCTTATTTTTTCTTTATCTTATCACATACCATTTTTATCATCTGAGCTCTAAGTCTATTATTATTATTATTATTATTATTATTATTATTATTATTATTATTATTATTATTATTATTATTATTATTATTATTTGAAAAATTTCCAGGAGAACCTTAACCCAAAATATCTACATTTATTCAGTAGATTTCAAAGTTGGCAAGGACATATTTCTAATACCTTGACACGAAATGAGAGCGGCAAAACACGAATATCTGCAGATGACTTCCTGACATTGATCTTTCGTTGTTTCATTGGAGAACAGCGTTTAGAACATGATCAATAGCGCCGTAGGTTTCTGAAACATTGGTATCTACGCAACGAATACATCGAAACAAATGAAAAATATTCGTTTTTAATTAGAAGACAATTTTTCAATTTTTATTTTGAGAAGGGTCAAAATTATAAATCGGAAAACAGTATTTACGACCTTGTCAGATGACTCAAGTGGGAGTCCATACTTGAGTCAAGATCAAACCCGGAAAAAAATTGAAAATTAAAAACAGGTTAGATAATTTATTACGGGAATCCGAGATATACATATTTTTCTCTTTTCTGTGCATTTTGAAATAAAATTTTTGGTGAAATATGTGCATAGATAATATATTAAAAGATAGATATATTAATTTTACGATTTAAACCTATTAAATGTTTTATGTACAACTTTAAGCAATTGCTCAGTTTAGAGTGAAAATATGTAGCATCCAGTGTACAGAAAATTGAAATGAAAAAGTCATAATTTAAGAAGTAAGCCTACATCTGAAGAAGTATTTGAAAAAAATAGTTGAATCATAAGTTAATAATAAAATATTATATTAACGACATTCAACATGCATTCCATATAGTTTACACTATAACTGTATAAGGTGTTCCAGAAAAAGAATCAATTTAATATACGTAATAAATACACTTCGACTTTATTCACACTATTTTATAAAGGACGAATATTCTTACAACGAGCAAATGTTTTAATTAGAAAATAATAAATTTGTTTTTAACAACACGCATACTTTCCAAGTCTGTTCTATTTTCACTACCACTATTTCCCAATCGAAATTGTCGTGTTATTTATTAGCAGAAATTTGTGATTAAATAAAACAAAAATTACTATTTGGAAGTACTTGTACGGAAACTACGAGACACTTGGCATGTATGAATATGACTTGTACTTGAGTTGGTAACACTGTTCATTCAAGTTACATTGCAAATTAGTATTGCAAGGTGTTTCGATTTTCAAAAGATTTAAGATCCGTCCCTCGGAATCACTGTATGGGACGCCAAAAATCCCAATTTTGTTGTACAAATCCATCTAAATTTCTTTTCATACCATGAAATCAATGATCTGCATTTAGTGAAAGTTACTACGCTAAAATTTGAAAATACAAAACCTGCCTATAACTTAAAATTCTTATGGTCTCGGCGAAAGAAATACCGTAGAAAATTTACTTGCTAAAATGAAATCTGTTTAAAACGGAATATGTTTTCGATTACAAGAAATTATATTTTTGCAAATTTTGCTGTACAGTCAGGTATTGATTTTACGGTATGTTATGCATTTGAATAAAACGTATGGGAGCAGAACGAGCTTGTAACGTATTCCTGTCTTAAATGAAAAAAGTCCATAGCCCATATAACGAGAATACAGTAACTGATCAATCGCAAACTTCTACAAAATGGAATTTTGTTTCGATTTCCAGCAATTCTGCTTTCACCGATTATATTGCATAAGTTATTTTGTGTTAACTTTGCACAATAAAACCTATGAGGGCGGTTCAATAAGTACCCGTGTTAGAAATGAAGACACCGTTTTTTTTCAAAATTTTTTTTTATTTTTCAACATAGTCCCCTTTTAGAAAGATACACTTCTCCCAACGTTCCGGCCATTTTTCTAACCCCTCCAAAAAATAGGATTTGTCGAACTCTGCAAAATACGCCTCTGACTTCCTCGTTTGAGCTAAATTTTTTTCCCGCGAGCCATTTCTGCATGTTAGGGAACAAGAAAATGTCGCAGGGTGCCAGATCGGGTGAATAAGGGGGTGCAGCAGCAATTCATAAAGCAATTCATGCAGTTTGGCGGCGACAACTCCAGATGAATGTGCTGGTGCGTTATCGTGAACGCGGCACCCATCGGGCCGAAAATTTTTTCATCCCCAACTTGTCATGCAAAATATGAATTGCCGTTCCGGTTGACACGCCTACGGCCTCTGCTACTTCGTGCACCTTCGTTCGTCGATCAGCGAGAATCATGTAATGGACTTTTTCAATGATTTCCTCGGTAACCACATCTGGTCGCTCATCATCGAAAACGGAAGTTCGACCACGTTTAAATTCGTTGAACCAATATCTAACTGTGGTCATAGATGGCGACGTGTCCCCATAAACAGCATCCAACTTTGCTTTTATCTCCTCGCATTTTTTCCCATCCAAAAACAAAAATCGGATTACCGAACGATATCCATCTTAGCGAAAATCACGAAACACGTCTTACTCGAATGGCTGCCAAATCCAAACTAACCTATCAATCAGTCTGAAATTTTTATAGATGTCGTTTTATAGATGGCAGCACACGATGATAACAGCAACTTCCCTGAGAAACGTCCTTTGTCTTCAAACACGGGTACTTATTGAACCACCCTCGTACTAAGACATATTCTCAAGTAACTATGATTCCATTTTAGGCAGGGTTTTGTCTTAGAAAGTATAATTAATTACAGTAATTTCCTGCGTATAATCCGCGGATCAAACAATTCTTTTTCGACCCAAAAATTTTATTTTGTAATTGAAGGCAAATATTTACAGCGATCTGAAAAGTTATACATTTTTTTAATAAAATTTGTGGGCCGAAAAATGGTTGTTTGATCCACGGATTATACGTAGGAAATTACGGTATATGATATTCCGTTCATAGGAATCAAGATTTTTTTATGGTTTATACATAATTCCATTTTATGCATGCTTCCGTCTTAGACAACACAATTAATTATATGATATCCCGTTAGTAGTACCATGAACTTTTACGTTTTATACAGAATTCCTTTATGGACAGATCCGTTTTCATAGTATACAAAAGTTCCAAAAGTCTCTGATAATTTCAAAATTTAATATAAAATCAAATAGTTGCCGTATAGAAGTGCGATTTGGATTAAATGATGAAAATTTTTCGTCAAGCGAATAAAAAATTAATCCCACACTTTGTTCATAGATGGCGTCACTTGTCCGTATGTTTGTTTTCAAATATGCGTTTTTTTTCTGATTTTCCAATTAGTTTTGATATTTAGACACAGAAATAGCAACTTCTAGCGATAAATCTATTTGCGTAGGCTGGTACTTCGAAACCAAATAGAAAGTAATGTGAAAATCAGAAAAAGCACATATTTGAAAACAAACATACGCACAAGTGGCGTCATCTATGATTGATATTTGGGACTATTTTTTATGCACTTGAAGAAGGTTTTTCACCGTCAGAAGTATTATTTTAGTCTAACCCTCACTCCTGTATGACAATTTATTTTATATTGAATTTTGAGATTTGTCAGGGATTTTTGGAGCACCCTGTATATTGTATATTTATGTCCAAATTCAGAAGCCTCTGTCTCTTTATTATTTACAGTCCACTTTTTATATAAATGAACAAGGCAATACTATTTTTAGTTGATTTCTTACTAAAATGCTGCAGATAAACAAGTTGGGAACATATGGAAGATATCACTCTTCATTCTCAAATCGAACATTTACACGTTATAATTATAAACGTAAACAAAGGGTGCGAAAAGTTTTGTCTAACTTCTTTGATATAATTTATTCGGTGTTTTAGGTACCTTTCATTACAAAAAGTAAAAAGCTATCTATTGCAGCCGTCCGGAGGAAAACACTTCCGGAAAATTTTGATATATTTTCACCGATCATAACCCCCAGACCCCAAAACCATTCTCCATTCAAATGTTGACATATATATGTATATAACCACATATATATATATATACAAGGTGAGTCATAAATATCGAAACAATAGGCTATCTCCTTAAATATTGCCTCTAGACCCATACTTCCAATTGCAAAAATTCATGAAAAAAAGATGAAATTTCTGATAAGATAAGTTGCAACTCCATGGGGGGGCGGGGGGGTCTATTTGAAAAATTACGAAAATTAAATTTTTATACGGCCCCCGTAGAGCAAAATTCCCAATTAGGAAATTATTCCTTATCCGTTCCTAACATGAACAAAAAAAATTTCATCTTCTTATCTAAAAATCTGACAGAGATATTAAAATCCAAAATTCTCCAAAAATCGTGACTTACACCACTTTACCATGCTTGTAAAGAAAGCGTTTTTCACCGATTCTCAATGCAATTGAGGGATCGTCTACAAATTATCTGTTATTAAATGTCGATTTAAGACAGTGCCTCTTATTTGGACATAATAAAGCAGCGTATTGATTTAAATCAAAACTTGTTTTCAAATTATGTTGATCGTCAGCACTAGAGATCTGTATGGATCGAATTATGTAGGTCCGGTCCCAAACCGACCCAAAGGGAAAAAAGTTCTCTCGGCATGGAAAAATGTGAAAATCATAACCCAGACCGCCTAGAAAAAAGTTTTAATCATAGCCCAGCTCAGTCGTGAATTTCTACGTAGTTTTTTACTTCGGTGTGGATAAAAATTCTTTCGTATGGAGGAGTTCTGACCAAAAATACTTATTATAGCTTTTCGTTTTTTATATTTATACTTTTTATTATTAAAGAAGCGCCAAAGGCTGTGATGTATTTATTTTATTAGTGAATTTCTGTTTATATGTAAATGTTTCACTTATATTTTAATATCGCTAATCCATATCCCGTGCGTTGGAGACTTTGAAAAATGTTATACATTAAAACCTTTTAAGACGGAACTCCATAGGAAAGAAAAAATACGTTATAGAGAAATGCCTTTCCTAGGAGGGTTAAATGGAGCTTATTTTTTTCTCAGGTGTTATTGTATGTATTTTGCATGGATCAATACATTTTCCTTTTAAGACAGAATTTCGTCACAGGCAGCTTTTTCTTAGGATTTATTCTGTTTAATTTTCTAGCATTTAAATATACTGTTCTTAAAAAAATAATAATAAATACAGTTTTTTTTTTTTTTTTTTTTTTTTTTTTTTTTTTTTTTTTGTAAAATAAAAGCAATTTAAAAATCTATGTGGTTTCTGTAAAAATTTTGATTGAACCAAATTTTACTTATTTCAGGCATGTATTAGGTCAGTCAGAAACAATGATTTAATACGGATTGTTCGAGACCGGGATTGAAAATTTGGTCCGACGCAGACCTAGGGAGCAGTACCATCCGATATGAAAAATACATTAGGCCCGGATAGGCGAGTGTTCAGGAAAAAGTAACGTGTCTGTCCTGACCCAGCCTGGGCACAAAATTCAGATTTTTTGACAGCCTCTCCAGTACGACAAGATGCTTGAAGTTGTGAGAAGTAAATTTCTAAAAAAGACTTAGAAAAGCATTCTTTTAAATAAATGACGGGCAGTAAAACAGTACATTTCGTTTTTCTGCATAATGAATTTTTTCCCGAATATTTCTTGTCTTTAAATTATTAAAAGTTAAGAATTGTTAAAGAAGAAAAAGAACAAATTTGAAACATATCATTTTTAATTATTTTACATTAGTTTTATTTCGGGCAAAATTGAAAAAATATTTACTTTTGAAAATAAGATTTTTTTAAGGTATTTTATTTTTTAAATAAATATTTTTAATAGTTTTAAAATTAATATTGAAAAGCAAAAACTAAAATCAGATTTTCATTTTTAATTAAATGGAAAGAAAGTGAAATTTGATAAATAATGTTTCGAGTTATAACGATTTTTAATTATCCCATTTAAACCACTACTAACCATATGAAATTTTTATAAATTTTAGGATAAATTTTAGGGTGAGATTTTCTTAGCAAATTATATGGCTAATCATCACAAAAAAGTATAAGAAATCAAAATTCTAACTCAAAAGATAGATTTTTTACCCGTTTCCTAGAACTGCTAACGTAACATTGTCTTTTGAATTGCGCGCATTTCAATTTGTGTCTAATCTCTTAAAACCTGATGAATAATTCAAACGGCTATAACTCTGCGAATTTTAAAGATATGAAGATGCAACTTTTTGTGATTTATTCAGGACTGGATAAGGAAAGTTTTCCTAATTGGAATTTTTATCCTACGGGGACCGTATAAAAAGTTAATTTTCGTAATTTTTGAAATAGACCCCCCATGGATTTGCAACTTATCTTATAAAAAATTTCACCTTTTTTTATGAATTTTTGCAATTGGAAGTATGGGTCTAGGGGCAATATTTAAAGAGATAGCCTATTGTTTCGATATTTATGACTCACCCTGTATATATATATATATATAACTGATTTTTGTCATGCTGTAACTATCGTATTTATGAACAAATTTGAATGAAACTTGGTATGTACATATTACATACAAATGTCTCGACCGAGTTCGTTGGCCAACATCATCCGCCATCTTGTTTCAAAATGGCGGCCATTTAAATTTTAAAAAAATTAAAATTAAATACGAAAAATTTAAAAGTTGAAAAATATAATAATATACACTTTTTGTTTTGTCTATATCTTTAAAAATGACTGAGTTATAGCACTTTGAATTTCTCTTATGCCTGACATTTTGAAACGATCTGATATTTGTCATGTGATAACACGCGTATTTATGAATCAATTTGGATGTAAATTAGTGTGTACATAGTACATATTAAGGCCTAGACCGAGTTCGTTAGCCAGTTCCATCCGCCATCTTGTTTCAAAATGGCGACCATTTAATTTTTTTTTATTTAAAATTTAAAATTAGGTACAAAAAAGTGAGAAATTGAAACAGAATTTTCTTTTATGCATTTTATATTGATACAAATATTCCAGAGCATTTTTTGTTTCGTCTGTATCTTAAAAAATGGCTGAGTTATAGCACTTTTAATTTCTAGTGTTGCTCACGTTTTGAAATGATCTGATCTTCGTCAAGTGATAACATGCGTATTTAAAAACCAATTTGGCTGAAACTTGATACGTACATAGTACATATCGATATCTGGAAAGAGTTCGTTGGCCAGATCCATTCACCATCTTGTTTCAAAACGCCGAAATATTACATTTCTTTAACATTTTTAACTTTTAAAATTAGGTGCAAAAAAAGTAAGAAATCGAAAAATATTTTTCTTTTGTGTGTTTGATCTTCATACAAAGATTCCAGAGCATTTTTCGTTTCATCTATATCTTGAAAACTGGCTGAGTTATAGCACTTTCAATTTTCAGTGTGGTTGACATTTTGAAACGGTCTGAAATTTGTCACATGATAATACGCATATTTATAAAGTGATTTGGATATAACTCCGTGTGTACATCGTACATACCAATCTCTTGACCGAGTTCCCTGACCAACTTCATCCGCCATCTTGTTCCAAAATGGCGGCCATTAAAGTTTGTCAAAAATCTTTTAAATATATAATGATGTACAAACAAAAAATTAGAAATTGAAAAAAAAAGTTCTTTCTAAAGTATTTATCTTAATAATGAATTCCAGAGTATTTTTGCTTTGTCTTTACCTTAAAAAACGCCTGAGATATAGCAGTTTAAATTTCTAATGTGGGTGACATTTTTTTAAAATCAATTTTCCCACGACAACACTCATATATATTAATCGATAATTCGATGTGAGTTTGAATGTGCACATGAATTAAGATTTCGACCAAGCTCACTGGTTTGTTTTATCCATCATGTTATTTTAAAATGGCATTCCCTTCATGATATCGTGGAGTTTGGTGACCCTATAAATCACTTAAAATAAAACTAGGTTGAATAAAATATGATTTATTTCTAAAAATTCCCTTTAATATTCAGTATTGACAAAAACTAGTATTCAATCTCATATAATCGGGTTCCACTAAGTTGAGCTTCGTATGTTTGAATAATATAATTCAATCTAAAATAAATAAATAAATAATGTATATGAAAGCTGCCTCTTCCTCTTGGTACTGCCGGGAGGACTTTTTTTAAATGCGAATGTCAGATATATTATTTATAAATTGAGACATCCTGCAAAATTCCATTATGGGATGATTTGATATAAATTATGAAAAGGGATAGTCACACAGAAGAATACAATCACTTAGTCTCATGATGCTATTACTATGCACAGTAAAGAAAAGCTAAATGTTTCTTCTTCTAGCAAGAAGGTTTAAGAAAATATAACCACTTCTGAGCTGCCCATGATTCCGAAAAGAGTTCCTTTATCTTCGGAAAATTGCAAAAATAATAAATTTCTTAGATTTGAAGAAAGATTTCTAAAACAAGAGTTATTTTTGCTGCCCACAATTTTTGAAAATATTTCCGAGTAATATTTAATATGCATTATTCAGTTTTCTCAACCCGGTATAAAGAAGATAGGAGCCGTTTTCGGAAGCTATCAGTTCTCAAGAAAATATTTCAGCATTGAAACTTGCTATATTAACTCGTAAAATAAATAGTATATTTTTATCTTCTTGCGCGTATAAATTCTGTTACGTAGCTGTAAATGTTACCATAAGAATTGAAGCAACCAAAAATCCTATATTTCATGTTGGTTTTGGGTTGGGAAAGAAGATTCATATTCTGTAAAAACTACGGAAATGTTTCCAAAAATTATAGGTAGCCAAAGAAACTTTTGTTTTAACACTAAAACGGCCGGGTATTTTACTAAAGTTTTATAAAAAGTGTTTCGCACCAGAATTTTAATTTTAAACTATTTAACTTACTTAATTAGTCAATTTTTGTGCTGCATATATTTAACATATCTTATGAAGAAAATTCTGGTTCGAATCGAATATCATCATTCTAGCAGGGGTCATTTTGACCCCTTTTGGCGGTTCTAGTGTTAAAATGCTTCTTCAAATTTAAGAAATCTATTGATTTCTGAGATTTTGGAATTTAAAGGAACATTCTTCGAAATTATGAGTGATTTGAAAAGGGTTATACTATATTTTCGTAAAACTTTTTGCTACATGAAAAGATAATTAATGTTGTAAATTTTCTAAACTGCGCGAAAAAGTGCCAAGGCCACGATTAGAACTAGGGATTTTTTGGCTGTAGCCGCCAATACTCTACCAACTGAGCTATCCCGTACAAACCTCTGGCAGACACATAATTCATCCAGAAACCTAATGACTATGGCATCTGATTTCGTATGGGAATCAACTACGCAGAATAAATCACGGGTATTGGAAAATCCAACTGACATTGGACAAGTAATTATATTCATGAAATGCAAGTAATGTAACTCCATAAAATGCTGGATACGTATTTACACATGAATAACTAAATTTATTTTATTATGGCATGCCCTGGTTGTTTTTTCCACCCAGTTTGGCCCATGTGTAAATACACTGTTAAAAATCTTGTTCTAGTTTGAATCAAAAAAGTTTGTTTTTTGGTGCTCAATATCTGCCACCGTAAGATGGTGAAATCTTGAACCAAAATTTGGAGCTCCCATTGAAGCATAGTTCCAATACTTGGAACGAGGTTGAACTAGGAAGCTCCAAATGTTGGTACGAGATTTCACTATCTTATGGTGGCAGCTATTGAGCACCAAAAAACAAACTTTTTTGGTTCAAACTAGAACAAGATTTTTAACAGTGTACATATCCTACGTTTTTCTGAAGTTATATTACTTGTGCTTTATAAATACACCAAGAAGCGCTTCGCTTTTTAACAATTTACAATAAAGTATTTTCTGCTATTGTAATAAACACACATCATACTATCTTTTAATATTTAAAAAAACATTTTCTGATTGTTGCATAGTATATTTCACTTTTTAGAATAATAATTATTATTTTAACACAAACAAAATGAATGCTACGTAAATCATACGAGCAGTAGTTATTCCTTGCGGCATTTAAAGCCAAAAGTTGTGGTTTGGAATCATGCGCACATTTTCATTCAGTTTAGAAAATTGCTACTTCTAAATATTGCCAATAACATGATACCGGCGAATTTCGTACATTTAAAATCATTGCAAGGAAGTTTTGCAACTAAATGTACAAAAATTTAGTGATCTGCAACTCACGAATAAATTAATAAACAAGCGTTTAAATATTATATAGAAATGTGTGAATTTTAGTCCTTAAATAGTTCCTTGCATGTGTGATACAAATAGAATTTACCCTAGCAATTCAACAAAATATTCAAAACATGTGTTAAAAATTCTCACTTTTACTAATTTTACTTATATCAGTTTTCTTTTTCAATAACTAGGAGTTTTGGAGATACAGTAATATTACATGCTCTGGTTACCCACTCAATGCATTAGACAGCATTCAGCCTGACGGTCGAGCAAGTAAGTTTTAGGACACAAATACTATTTGCAATTTATAACTTATATGGTATTTTTTAATAAACTCCATATTAACTTATGAATTCTATTTAATAAGGTATTTTACTTATTGAATGCCACAGACAAGGGTTGACAGGGGCTTTTTTTTATCATTCATTGAAAATGCAACATGACATTATTTATCCCGAGTAATATACATTTTGACAAGTAATAAAAATACAGTTACGAAAAACATTTGCATTTTTTATAGAAAATAAAATTTTAATTTAAAGTTATGTTTTATTAAGGCTGGTTTTAAATCCAAAGAAGCTCATTTCTGACACATTTTTAAATTAATTTTTGTTCAGAAATGCATGAAATTTGCAGGTGTTGTTATTCGGAAACTATGTAATCAAAACATATTTTCCAATATACAAAATATCTTTCAGAAAATGCTGACAAAAGTTGGAGGCTTGAATCGAATTTCCGAAACGAGAAAGAGAGAAAAGAGAAACACCAGTCGTCGAGAGACCGCAATTGCTTATAAGCATCGATTACTTATCGAGCTATATATAACTCGATAAATAATATAGTTATAAAAAATGGAAAGCTCTTTTCGATTCGAAATCTCTCCAATAATCATGCCGGACATTTATGTGTTTAGCTTTACTTTTAAAAATGTCTCAGAAAGTTTTACATTGTCTAGCAGTCGATTTGATAAACTCTAATGGAACTTAACATGTTTTGTTCGTAATATCAGTCTGTCACGTGTGAACAGAATAAAATTTACAGGGTGCAGTTTAGAACCCTTTTATAAATCAAAACTCTTCGATTTTTTAAAATATTATCATTATTATTATTATTATTTGTCATCACAAACTCGGAAAGTACGCGAAATGTTTTCAACCAAAGTGTGCACCATTCGCATAAAAAATTTTCAGGCATTACTTCATTAATTACTAAATGTTTTTAAATATAAACTATAAGAATAGAAAAAATTTTAATAAACATATTTTACATGTTTCATGTCCACTGAAGCCATTATCAAAATAAATGAAAATGTTTTATATGACAATAACATTAACACTAGAACCGCGGCGACGGGTCATTTTGACCCGCATCGTATGGAGAGACGTCGATTCGAATCAGAAAACTTTAAAAAAAATAAGCTAAATATATGCTGAGCAAAAAATATCTTCAATAAATAACTTAAACAGTTTTAAATGAAAATTCCGGTGAGAAATATTTTTATAAATCTTTAATGAATTTTCCCGCGGTTCTAGTGTTAATAAATAAGCATAGCTAATTTTAAAGTCAATTGTCTAATTTTTGTGAAAATGGTCAATATTATCTTTCATATTATAATATCAGGGTTCGTTCGCTTCAAGGATGTTCAAGCACTCTTTTTTTACCAGTATTTCTGTAAATTAATATTTCATGATTTAACGAAAAGAGATTCCATCTTCAGATATAACGATTAGTATCTTATGAGATTTCGAATACTAAAACACTAAAATCCCATGAATCCCTTAAAAGCGTAATGTACACTGTAATGTGTAATTGATTCCTTCAATATGTAATTAAGCGAAATACTTCTGTGAATGTCCCTGAAGAAACTATAGATATAGTTTAAACTTGAAAAAATCTAAAGTTATATAGAATATCTTTATTTATTTTGATGATGATTTCGGCTTCGGTAAACAAGTAAAGGTTTTATTAAAAAATTTTTTGCTATTTTTATAGTTTTTAATTAACACCTTTTAGAAATTAATGACGCATGTTATCCCCGGGTATTGCAATTTGTTATATAATTTCAGGCATTACTTTTTGATTAAAAATACAGACAAAATACAGACAAGAAATTAAAATCTGATTCACAATGACACAAGCTATTTATTTTAATCCCCAAAACGCACGTAGTAATTAACAGTGACACACCCAAACTCTCAGACAATGTGGGGGGTTTTTGAGACATCCACAAAAGGATTTCGATAAATAACCTTTAGCAGAACTCGACGGAAGAAAATAAAATGACCACTTTCAACAGATTAGACAATTGACTTTAAAATTATTAGATATGCATTGTTATCGTTGTTGTTTATTTTTGTTTACGGAGTTTTTTTAAGCGAAATATGTAATAAAAATTTTGGAAAACGCCAGAAATTACAGAAAAAAGGCAAAAACTCACTTTGAAGACTAAAATGAGTTAATGTGGTGTTTCAGGCTAAACGTTTTTGCAGATATAAAGATCATATGAGGATGTAAGTTTCAAAAGTTGCCTTATCCAGAAAATCAAATTTTGGGAAATCGCGATAAAACTCTGACCTGCGTCCATTGGTTTTCATTATAAACCAAGATTTTACAAAACCATAAATAAATAATAAGACCATTTTTTTTTTCTGTTTATGTGTTTTTGACGTAGGTTCACAAATAAAATATATTGATTAAGAACACTCTATTTTGTTTTGTTTTTAATTTTAAATAAGGCGAGTTTTGAAACTCACATTATTCAGCTTTAATTTAATAACATTAAAGGATTTTAAGAATTTTTTTTATGTAAAACCAGTGAGCGTAAACTTAATGCTTATCTTCCTTTATCCTTTCAGGATCCTGGTGTCAGAAGACGATACGGTTTAATCATAAAAAAAATATTACAATGCTCAGAGCTTGGTTGTTCTATAGGCATATGAAGCACGAGCTTCACTTCTAAAATTTAAGACGTGATTCAAAACGATAAAAAATGGGCCTTTAATTCCCATATTTTTCATTATATTGCATTTTTAATTCTTATGGTGAGAGAAGTTTTGATAAAAAGTGAGAAAATTTACACTACTTCAGGAAATTTATCTAACCGGGAAATCTGAAAGTAATCAATAGGCTCTTATTCAATTATCTGGCATCGTGATGATCTGGTTTAGTGACTACTTGGGTAATTGAACATACAATAAATATATATATTAAAAATACTCTATAGTAAATTTAGAGAACATTAAAAAAAACTTTTTAATGAAATATATCTGACCTAGGCTAAGATCGTCCAAATAATATTTGCAGCATTCATGAGTTTTCATGGATATGAAAAAATCAGAAATTTTTTTCCCGAATGAAATGGGGTGGGGGGGGGGGGGCTAAATAACACTACTCGTTTATTAGCTTCAGAACTTAATCACGGATGGATGAAGCTCAAAAAAGCTTACAGAATTGAAAAATGGTTTTCGCGCCCGAATAGACCATCATTACTGCTATCAGTATCGGCGTCTTTTCTTGTGATCACGTTGTATTTTTGATCTTTAATGGCTCTAAAAGGAAACAGACCGATGTCTAGCCAAACAGAACCTTATTGTCAACTAGAATTGTTAAATCCCTGCACCATTTTGTAAATAAACCACAGAAGGGTCCAGAACAAAAAAAATCTTAGAAAATTGTAGAAGGATAGAAAAACAAGCGTTTGCACGTAGCCTAACAGTCGCACATATTTTTTCGTTGTAAGCATATGTAACAGAAAATTCCTCACAAAACCTGGTCGTTCTTTTCACGTACATACCTATTGATTTCTTAGCCTCTTTTCGGAGTGCAAATACCTATACTTGTGCTTAATTAATTAGAGTTTATCCTTTGTTGTCGCAGTCCGGTGGTATATTGGGGACGCATCATACTGCACGGGGGGAGGGTCGATAGGGGAGTACCGGACTGTCAGACGGGGTGCGAAGTAGCTGTCACCTTTGGATTAAACCGGATTAGCGTATTGGCGTGAATTTGTAAGGAGTATCCGTGCATCCATTTTGTAGCCTGGTGGAATTATAGAATTTTAAACAGCTCTTCAAGAAAACAAAATGTGACTGTAGTGTTTCTCTCTTTTTAGCGTTAATAAATTGCAAATCACAAGTAACACACACACACACACACACACACACACATATATATATATATATATATATATATATATATATACACTATATTGCCATTGATTATTGGACACTTGCGATTTTAGACATTTTACTAAATATCTAGAGGATGTATATATCTATATACATCTATATGTATATATCTATATACATGAGGAATCATCTCGAAACTCTTAGTGTATAAATATAATAGTATAATATAAAGCCCGTGCCCAGCGTTGCAGAATCGGTATATTGTATATGAGATTACTCTTAGCCGAACTCCTAAACCTGATCACGTATTACATTGTAGTGCAATAGATCATGTTAATTACTCAGATAAGAAAAATCCGTTTCAAAACCTTGTTTTAATTTTTAAATTTTTGAAACAATGTTGTTTTTATCTTATGGATAATAAATATGGGATTGTTGAAAGAACTGCGCATTTTTTAGAGGAAATTTAGAGAAAATAACTTCTGTATACATATTTCAATATGTATTTATTCTTTTTTTCCCCTCTATCACATAACTTGAAAATTCAGAAATATTACAGAATGTTTCCACTGTTTCAACGAAATTGTTACTTTCAATATGGTATTTTATTTGAACAAACAATTATTTATTGACAAAAAAATAATAATAATATCAAAAAAGTGATAAGAAGAAATCGTTATTTCTCTAAATACGTCTGTTGGCATATCCAAGATATATCCAACAGATTTTATCGAATATTAACACTTTCGTGCGCGAAATAAATCTGTTTGAGATAATTAGCTTACTCCATAATTTATAAACGAATTTTTTAGAAAGTACGAATACTCTTATTTTCAAGTTTGTTATAAAAGAAAAATTTTAATTGAATATTTTGGGTATCAGTAAAATAAAAATTAAGTGTCCGTTTTTAAGGACACGGCCCGCGAAAGAGTTAAAACAAGGCATTAACCTTCTAATTCCCGTGGTAGAATACGTTATTGAAACTCATTAATTCAGAGAATCTGAATTCATACCACAAAACTTCAATAGTAAATCCCGTTTATTTAATGAGGGAATGTCTGTTATTAATTAAAGCAAATATTGCTATTTTAAGTTTTTGGTATGAATTTGGAAAAATCTGAATTTAAAAAAATCACTAAATTTGAACACTGGTGTTAGTATATACAGGGTGTCCAGCAAATAACACTCTGATTTCAAAATTAAATTTCTCAAAGCAAAGATCGATAGTGTCGGACGTTCCTCTAAGCCCGCACAACTTTGAAGAAAGTCCGTGGTAGTTATATCTGCCACGACCGATATTATTAGGCGATATCGGTCACCCACTGTGAGGATTGTGTAAATGAACGCCGACGCTGTCAATTAACTGAACTAACAGTTTATTTACACTATATGTACACAAGAAATACACTATTTACAATTATATACAGTTACAATTTCGGATATAGATGATCTGGTTCAACGTTAAATTAAATACAGTAAACAGTTGGCTGTGTGCTGTTCAAATTACATCTTCTCCCTCACACTCAATGCACGTTAGATTAACTTTATCGGAGATCAATTTCGAATCTCCCAACACATGGATACTTGGCCTACGGTATCCGGCCCAGAGCACTACACACCAAGACGTCTGTGTCCCTCGCTCTCCAGATACGAACTCCGACACAGAGCACTCTACGCAAGGACTTCTGTCCTACACTCCTCTAGGTACGAACCCCAGATACCAACTGCCAAAATCTCAGCCGAGACTTGCCCTTCTCAAATCACTGCTTTCCCCAATGTAAGCCCCCTTTTGGAGCTTCTCCATGGCACGCATTCCATGTTGCTTTCTTGATTAGTGGAATGTTGCCTATTTGCTCATCATTCACATACATCACTGACGGATGAACACGCCTCTCAGCAATATTCTTTCTCTCACCTCACCACCTGCACATGATCACCTGTCAATTCTGACTTTACAAAGAATGTCACCTTGAAAATTCCAGTACACAGCCAGTACAATACACAAAATATTAAGATACAGAAATAACAGAAATTCCAATCTGTAGCAGATGTTGTTTCAGAACCTGACGGATAGCAATATGCGGTAAACGGTTTTTTCATTAGGTAAGCTGTAAAAATCTAATACAGGACTTTCAAACATGACTATATTTTGAAAAATTGCGTTCTGATTGCATAGAATGCTTTGATTTGACATTTTTCTTGTTTTAGATTGCCTGCAGAGAAATAATTTTTCAGCTTACAGTGCAATATTTTAAAGATTTTTCGAAGTAAATTTTTAGAATTTCGAAATTTCAAAAATTTAATTTAAAAAAAACTATGAAATATGGCACTTTAAGCCGAAAAACACATTATCTGGCAGCAATCTAAAGCAAGAAAAATGTCAAATCAAAGCATTCTTTGCAATCAGAACACAATCTTTTCAGAATATTTACCGTTCGAAACTTTTGTATAAGATTTTTACAGCTTACCTGATAAACAAACCGTTTACTGCATAATTCTATTGATCTTTGTTTTTGAGAAATTTAATTTTGAAATCAGGGTGTTATTTGCTGGACACCCTGTACTACATACTTCCATGGGCATTAGGAGGTTATTTCTCTGAAACTTTCAAAAGAACGGGGCAAAATTTTTGCATTGCATTACCGGTATTATGTTCATTGACATATTTGATTAGTATCGTATGAACTACAACATGTCGAAATTCCAGGCAATTCCTCTGTTGTCACTTTTTTATATATAGTGCCAACAAAAAAAAAATCTTGAAATTTGAGCCACAATCTCAATGTTCGAATATTTTATTTTATTTGTTTCCAATTTTAAACAGAAGAGGTGGGTGGGAGTTTCTATCACTTGTTGGTTACGTGGAATAGTGGCTCTTGCAATTTAATATGATTTAGGGGTCTCTCTTTATTTTTAGTTCTGATAGTGGTTTGAGAAGAAGTACTTTTTAAATTATTTTCTCTACAAAAAAAGAAACTCTTCTAGTGCACATAATCGACGTAAAAAGCTTACAATTCGTCACCTGAGAATAATAAAGTTCTATTTGTGTTTTTGAAAAACTTGACTTGTTGATAAAGAAAGGTTCTATTTGTATCTATGAAGGCACTTTTGCATCAAAATGATGCTATATATAATTTACATATGATATTACGATTATGTTATGACATTATTTTAATCCAAAAATGGCTTCATAGATATAAAAAGAACGTTTCTATAGCGATAAGTAATTTTTTTCAAAAACACAGATAGAACCTTATTATTCTTAGGTGATGAATTATTGAACAACCTTGTGCTTCGACTTTATTAGAATAAAATGTTCCTGTAAGTTGTAAAGCCTCACATTTACAAGCATCAGGGCAAACTATTTATACCGGGGTGCAAAATGATAGGAACGATCATGTAATTGCCGAAATAAAAAATTCAATTACATTAATCCTGATATAAGCCATATAAATTTATTGTATCATACTAAATTCTCAATATAAACATAAAGAAAACATTCTAAAACAATTCATATAAATATAATATAATATGTTGTATTTTTACTAGATATGCACAAGGAGCAAAATGATAAAAACGAAACAGATTTTTCTGAATTATAGACATATCACATGTCAATTGGGCTTCGTTTGTGTTTAGTAATTTCAGTGCAACATTGTACCATAGAGTTTACATAGTTTTAAATTTGATGAGGTTACAGAACACGACATATCTTTCAAATTTCCAATTTTAATACTGCTTTCGAGTTATACTACATTATTTGACCATCTTTCACTATATATTGTGCTCTATAATACCCCAAACATTGTTCATGGGATTTAAATTTGGACCATTGGCTGGCCAATCAAGTTTGAGAGTCTTCTTTATCTTCAAACTACTTTTTTGTGTATTTTTCTGTGTGAATATCGGCACTGTCTTGTTGAAAATTTCGTAAAAGTCAGTAATTTTTTCACTCACGTTTAACAAATGTATTCTAACATGCGAATCGAGGTGTGTTTATACATCTATAAAAGCAAATATAAGCTTATCTACCGAGAAATAGTAACCCAAACAATTTGGGAATTTCCACCTAATTGAGGCGTAGAAAATATGTCTTGTTCATTTTGAAGTCCATTCAAATATGGATGTATACCTTTTGAAATATCGAAATTAAACTTCCTTTTAGCACCAAAGATAATTTTAAGCTAATTTGTTTGCTGCTTCAGGTGTTTTTCTGGAAACAGAAAGTGGAATTTTTACTGTCAGATGTTAGACGAGAACATCAATGTGATTTTACATTTTAAAGAATTCACGACATTATTATTGTTCTTCGTATAATGGATACTGATGCTGGCGTTTTTATCTGGCTTTCAAATACCTTTGCTGTTATTATATTACTGGGAACCGTGCGAATAATGAAAATTTCGGATCGTTTTGGATAAATTTTTGACCTTTCTGTTGATTTTGTAGTTACATAAATAGTTGGATTCTATAAGAAATTAAAAATGGCACTCTGTGAAAGTATAATTTCTTCAGCAATTCTTCGAAACTACATTCCAATGTTGTTAAAAGTTAGAATTTGCTCTCTTTAGAAACAAAGTATTTTGATTCACAAAGTATTACACAAAGTATTTTGATTCACCATGTAATCCAAATGTTTCGCGAACTAAACGAATGTTCTCAGAAAATCTTAAATGCGTTTTTAAATAATATGTGAAAATATCCAACAATCACGTTCCGCAGTTTTAGAAATAACGATTGCGTTCTTATCATTTTGCTTCTGTGTAAATTTAGTAAAATACATATTTTAAAAATTATTAAATATGTATATGCAATTTTTGTAAACGATTACTTTAATAATAATTGGAATACCACATGTTTAATTTTAACACAAAGGTTTCCGCACTTGCAAAGCAAACGCAAACTGATTTTTTTTTGTGTGTGTAGTTCCTATCATTTTGTACCCCACTATATGGCCAAAAACAGGCCGCGAGGATTTACCACATGGCAGTATACCAAAATGAAAAATCGGTTCAAAAAGGCCGAGAAACACTTCAGCCAGATCTTATATATTTTTTAATGTGGTGTACTGTTAATAACAACTGCAGAAATAAAAAAGGAACATTACTAATAAATGTATCAGTAAGGACCACCTGTCACAAACTGCACAATGTTCAATAAGTGTCAATTTTTTTTTTTTTTTTTTTTTTTTTTTTTTTTTTGCAAGCATTGTAATTTGTGCAAAGTCCTTTGTATAAGATAAATTTCCCTAGCCCACAGACATTTCATTCTTATGATGCATATACATAATTGTGCTTTCATCATATAATTAACGCAAATGATTAAAATGGAACTCAATTAATTTTTAGATCTGAATTCTGCTCTCATGATAATATTAAAGGGAAATTCAACTGAGCATCTGGATATGTTAGAAGGTGGTGTCATCCAAAGGTTGCTTGAAGAGAAATGGAAAACGTTTGCTCAAGTAAGAAAGAAATTCAACTATTAGGGTTTTTTTTTTTTTTTTATCTAATTTGAAAACTGTACCAACGTAGTTTTTTTCTAAAACTAATTTAATTATAAACTTTATAAAGAAACAGAAACACCATGTGAATAATGGCATCTGAGTGAAAGTATTAACAATTCCAAGTAGCTCAAAATGGCTTATATAACGTTAATAAACTGTGTACTTCTTGTCTAGCTAACGTAGCGCGCAGTGGCGAATATTTTCGTTACTGTTGTCCAAAACTCAAATCGCTTTCTTCTGCTTCTCCAGACCTTCTCCAAAAATAAACAAATAGGGGAAATAGAAAAATGTAACTAAATTTTTATTGATCAATAAGTTATGAAGTATAGATTTCAAGAAATACCTGAGCGAAATTGCATGAATCTCAATGTGAAATTTTCTTGCATTTCTAGAGTAAAATAATTAAATATTAAAACTGCTTTTATTTTTAGTAAAATCACTTAAAATCAGTTAACATTTGTGATTTCGTACAATTTTTGTTGTATGACACTTTTTTTTTATATTTCTACAGCACACGGAAAAATTTCAAACTTTCTTTAGAGGAATACATGGAAATTTATTTTTTCTTTAAAAGTTTTTATTAAAATCTTCATATATGTACAACTAAAGAGCTGCTAAGTCTCCGGCTTTTTGCACACCACTATTATCTTAGAGATAATGTTCGGATTAAAAACATTTTCTGTATTAAAATACTGGTATCCAAAAAGCCGGTGACTTGGCAGCTATGCAATTAACATCTGCTAATATCACCTTTCTGAAACAAAGTACATCTTCAACCAGAATAAAAGATTTCTAAAAATATAAGATTCAGTATATCACTTGGAAACAGTGAAGATAGATAACTTTCTTGATATTCAAATCATCAACATATAATCTATATATTTTTTTTAAAATTTTCTAGAAACAAATTTACAATTATGCATAGTTTAGCATGGAAATAATGCAAGTTTCATTTTCAACTTTGGATGGCAATTTGAGAAAGTTCGCCATATTGTTACTGTTAAAACATCTATTTTGTGAAATCGTAATCAAACGAAATATTGCTATGAAATGTTCAAGAATCCAACAGTTGCCAACAAAATTATTTTGGTTGGTTCAACAGCGCTCCTAAACACAGGGATCTCAGTAGTTCCATCGTTGATACGACAGTCTATAAACCAAGTATTTCCGCAAATAGACAGCGATAACGAGCAAATTGTTGGTGCTGCACTGTGCTTAGCATTAGAAGTTTCAAAAATAAAAGCATATTCTTACTTTTTTTCTTCAAATTGGTTTTATTTAAATAAATACCCACCTAGAGTATAGATAATACCCTCTCTGAAATCTACAGTAGTTGTTAACTCTATACTGCGCAGTAATGCATATAAAAATTAATTAAAATTTAACTTTGAAAAAATAAACTCAGTTCCATACTACCATTTTATTTAAATATGATTATTATCCCCTAATGTAATATTGGAACGAGTTCATTGTTTAAAGTCCCTGGACAGATGGGTTTTCCATCTTTAGTAAGAGCAAAATAGCTGAAGTCCAAAATATAAATTACATTGGAAATGTTAAATCGTCCCCCAAGAAGAGTAAAAAGGAAAAATAAACAACGAAAAGAGCGATTTCGGCTATTATTGCTACTGAAAAAATCCCTGGCAGAACTTTTGAATTTTTGAAGACAGTTTGGCTTACTTTGACTGTAACAATTCTTTTATTTTGAATAGTCCTAAGGTTTTTAGACACTTATCGAAATTTGCAGTTTTCGCTGCAATTGATATCATTTGTTATCATTTGATAGCTTTGACAGTCCAATCTTTACCTCGATGGCTGCCAGCAAACTTGACAGATGCAGGATGGAAAAACAATTCTCTGACGAATGATTAAACTTCTGACAATTATTGCACTGCCAAGTAATTTAAATTTATAAATTTCTACTTTAATCGGAAATCCAAGAACATGTTTAATGTCTATAATATTCTTAAACCGGGAGAACGCGCGCATTTTCAGGGTTTGAATGTTTTTTACTTTGTCACCATATTTTGTCGGAGTCAATTTTTACAAATTCCAAATAAAATAAGTTGTAGATTACTTAAAAAATAAAAAATAAGTGGCGACAATTGTAAAAATATTACGCTTTCTGGGTCTTTTAGGCCCGACGCGCGTCCTCGCGGGTAAAGTTGTGAACAGGAAAAATAAAAAAACATAAAATGGGCATCACTCGCTTTGTTTTAAAGTTTTTAAGCTACACGATGCAATTGAAAATTTAGTATTTCTTTTTTTATTCCTTCAGTTTGTACATCAGTGGGTACTCACTTATGGAGTACATTACGTGGATTCTCATTCTTTTATTTGAATCCGAAATATTCATATTTATTTTTTGAGAAAAACTTTGAATAACCCTAAAATATATTTACGGTGGGCTACATTTTTTAAATTCAGATTTCTTGATTGGCACCACATTTCTGAAATAGTAAAGTTCGTCTTATTTTATGACATATTAAGTAAGGCGTAGACAACGGGAATTTTGCTGTTTCAAAAAAGTGCCAAACAAGAAATTTAAGTTTGGAAAAGTAGCCTGTTGGCAACACTGGCCCTAAATTCTTCAATAGTTTTTGAGAGTTTTTTCTACAGTCATTAAGAAATGCTCTATTAATTTTATTATCATTTAAGTCATTTCATGCATCATGAATATATCGCGCTAATTATTAACCCTGCAGAACGGCGTGGGGCGTTTTAACATCTCAAGACCGTTCCGTGTATTAGTGATTTTTACTTTGTCACCAATAAATATAAATAATAACTGTCCCTTTGACAGTCGAAGACGTTACAAATTCTGCAATAAAATAAGTTGAAGATTATTTTTTAAAAAGTAATTGTGGCAGTTTTAAAAATCATAGAAACTCTGGGTTTTTCAGGCTCGGCGTGCATCCTGCCGGGTCAACAAACTTAAGGCGGATAGGTTCAAGCCTATGGATCGCTCTCTTTTGTATTAAAATTAGCATTAGTATTAATTAGCATCAATTAGCATCAATTAGCATTATCACTGACATCAACCATCTTAGGAAAATTATCATAGATATTTTCTGTATTTACAAGATTAGATAACGACAAATTAAGCACTTTTATAGTTGAAAGAACTTTAATAAAACCATCATTAATATCAATTTCGTTATAAATACTATATCTTTGAGACTTGCTTTTAATAGTTCCAATAGGATGATAATGCATTTTATCAAATTCAATGTAAATTTAAAAAAATTAAACACAATGATAAATAATAGATAATAAATTAAAAGGTTCTGGATTACTGGTGAACACTGGCCGAATGCTGACAAAAAACGAACCTTATCTAATCGCAGAAATCTGCTATTAAATAAAGCGAAGAAATATTGTTGAAAATTTTCTGTATCTAACTCTAAATACAATTATAAAAAAAACATGCTTCCAAAAGAAAAATTCGTGTAGTGTCTGAAGTCATATCAGATAAATGCGATTTTATTTCCTACTATTTCCTTAGAGCGAGAGCTTGCAGCATACTCATTCAAAAATTCACTTCTTCTAGATAAAATAAATATATTTAATATGCTAATATATTTAAATTTTACATATAAAAACAAATTATTTACCAACACTTAAATGATTAAATTATTTCAAAAATCTAAATATAGTCATAAAAGAACGCGTCTGTCGAATGGTATTTCAGAATACCAGTACAAAATAGTTTCATGGGACTCATATACTGCTAATTATGACATCCACAATGTTTCTCACGAGAAGTTTTCAAATGCTACGCTTTATACTTTCCTATAAAAAAAAGTAAGTTTTCATTTTAGTTATAACTTACAAAAATGAAGTAATTGTCAATTATTGGAGGTGACTAATACTATGATCACCAGCTCTACATTGCTTAAGATAATGCAGTTTGATAGGGAAATTTATGATAATACAATATGTATCAAATTAATATCCAGTATTGAGCGTTATACCGATTATACAGGGTGTCCCTAAACAGATGGTATATACGCTAGGGGGTGATAGAACACATCAAGACGAGTAATAGTAAATAGGAAACCAAGGGTCCCAAACGTTTTCCAAAGGAGATACCGCTATTAATGTTTGGGGTCCAAATTTTCAAATACACATAAAAAACGGAAAAATTGGTCGATTGATTTGCGGTTTCCACTAAAATTATTCTTTATGTTGGTATTTTCTTGAAGATAAATTATAAAGATAAATTTCGAAAAATGCCGATAGAGGGCGCTTTAGACTTTGAAGTAATGAAAAACTATTTTTGCCGTGATTTTTTGCATCTCATTAAATGGTTTCGTAAGCTTAGACTTAAACTTAAATTTTGAGCTCAAAATTTGAATAGTTAGAAGCGGTTAAGTAGCACAAACTTAACTGTGTTCAGAGGGTTTAAATTTCAAATGATTATAAAAAAAAGAAAAATTGATGGATTGATTTGCGGTTTTCACTAACACTATTCTTTATGTCGGCATTTTATTGAAAATAAATTATAAAGATAAATTTCAAAAAAAGCAGATAGAGGTCGCTTTAGACTTTGAATTAACGAATTAATCCATCCTAATACTATTTTTTGCATCTCATTAAATGGTTCGTAGTCTTAGATTTAAACTTAAATTTTGAGCTCAAAATCTGAATAGTTGGGAGTGGTTAAGTAGCACAAACTGAACCGTGTTCAGAGGGTTTAAATTTCAAACGAAACGGTAAACTATAAAAAAACGGAAAAATTAGTCGATTCGGTTGCGGTTTTTGCTAAAACTACTCTTTAAATCAGTGTTTTCTTGAAAATAAATTTTAAAGATAAATTTCACAAAATGCCGATAGAGAGCGCCTTAGACATTGGAGTAGCGTACAACTATTTTTATCTGTTATTTTTTTAATCTCATTAAATGCTTTTAAATGCTTAGATTTAAATTTTGAGATCAAATTCTGAGCCGTTGCGAGTGTTTAAGTAGCGCAAAAGTGAACTGTGTTCGAGGGGGATGGGTTAATTTCAACTCCTGAACACACTTCTGTTTGGGCTTCTTAACCCCTCCCAACGATTCAGAATTTGAGTTCAAAGTTTAAGTTTAAATCTAAGATTTCGAAAACATTTAACAAGTTTTGGAAAACATTTAATTCGATACAAAAAATAACGGTTAAAATTTGTTGTTGGTTACTCTGAAGTTTAAGGCGCCCTCTAGCGGAATATTTTGAAATTTATCTTTAAAATTCATTTTCAAGAAGATACTGACTTAAAGAATAGTTTTATTTTAAACCGCAAACGGATCGACCAATTTTTCCGTTTTTTATTATCATTTGAAATTTGAACCCTCTGAACACAGTTCAGTTTGTGCTACTTAACCACTCCCAACTATTCAGATTTTGAGCTCAAAATTTTAGTTTAGGTCTAAGCTTACGAAAACCTTTAATGAGATGCAAAAAATAGTTTTTCATTACTTCAAAGTCTAAAGCGTCCTCTATCGGCATTTTTCGAAATTTATCTTTATAATTTATTTTCAAGAAAATACCAACATAAAGAATAATTTTAGTGAAAACCGCAAAACAATCAACCAATTTTTCCTTTTTTATGTATATTTGAAATTCTGGACCCCAAACTTTAATGGCGGCTATCTCCTTTGGAAAACGTTTGGGACCCTTGGTTTCCTATTTACAATTACTCGTCTTGTTGTGTTCTATCACCCCCTAGCGTATATACCATTTGTTTAGGGGCACCCTGTATAGTTCTGAAATTTATCCTATTAGCCTATTGGGAAATTGAAAAAAATTCAGCTATGTTTCTCAAGAATTCAATCATTGCTCCTAACAAATATGGTTACGGATAGAAGTTCGATTTATAAAGCAGATATAAATAGAAATTTTATAAAGGAAAATAAAAATTGTGTTAAAAACTTTTATGACATATCCTTATAAATTTGTTATTTAATAGTATATGGCTTTTTGTACCTAATTAATTAAGAATTATCACAACTATAAATGAGATGTAGCAGTAATTCATAACTAATACTGAATGAACAAGTACGAAAATAAACACATGTCACCGTATACAAGACACCACAGAACAGAATATTCTATTTACTTTCTCCAAGTAATTTTCATGCATTCTGCAAGGAAATCGTCTGGTGTTGTCATTTATAAATTTCAAATTTAAGTTAGAAATTCCATAAATAGTGAGCTAATTATTAAATTATCAAGGAAAATATACAATATCGTTAATACACTGTAAAACATTTGTGTAACATTATTTCATAAAACTGGTGGCAGCTTTGCTGCCACCAGTGTTATGGTGTGATTTTTTTTTCACTTATATAATGGTGTAATTACATATGTCACTGGTGGAACATTACATATTAGTGTAACGTTACGCTGGTTATCTTGGTTCATCGTTATTCCACCATAAACTTGGTGGAAACTTGGCTGCCACCAACATTATGGAGTAACGTTACATAAATGTTTTACAGTGTATTATAAAAAAGAAACAGTTTGTGATGAAAGTAACGCCGTTTGTTTATAATTTCAGAGCTATTTTTATCGGAAATTGTTGATGATGATGTTTTATCTGCTCAATTTAAGTATTGCCGTGTACTTGCGTCCTACGGTAAAGGAGCCCTTACTAGGAAAGAACGACGTCACTGCATATGTAAGTAAATTTCGTTCAGTAATTAAGCTAAGTATTCGTAAGTATATTTAAAAAAAATCAATTATGAATAATAATTGAAAGCTCTGAGAAACATCAGATTAATCGTTTCACTGTTATAATGGTGATTTAAAACTTTCACAAAATGAATCGCAAATCATATCTAAAGGAACAATAAAATACAACATGAGCCCCATTTCCAATGCAGTTTTTCAAGACACCTCAGAACGGTTATTTTACCCCCTACTCCATTTCCAGTGCACAAACCGGTTTGAAGGAGAATCGAGCCTAGGTCATTTTCTCCCCAAAGTCAGACCTGCAAGCGACTAGGTCAGTAATTCGCCTTTTACCCATGATTCAGTTCGAGTAAACAATTTACCGGGATTTCTGCTTATCGTCACCATGTTTTTCGTTAGCGCTATTGATATTTCTCGCGTTGTTGACACTGTTTCATTCTTTGATTGGTCGGTCATATGTAATAATTTAACTTTACGTTTTCGTCTGCTTGAAGTTCGAGATTTAATTTAAACAACGCTAAGGAAATGTTGAATTTTTATTTTTTATCTGTTATTTATTACAATGTAATTAATGTAAATAAAACACGGACATTTTCATTTATATTTATAATATAAAATTAATTTGGTTATAGAAAAAAATTATTTTAATGTTTTTTTTTTTTAAAGCAAAATTTATACATATTTAAAATTAAATCATGCTATATAGGGTAGATGTGCCAATAATAGATATCTTTAATGAGTTTAATTAAAAACTATTTTCAAATAATTAGATTATTATTATATTCAGATTTTTTTCAATATTTTATTTGTTTAACAACAATATTTAACCATTTTTATACCTTATTTTCTAATATTAGTCAACATTTTATTGTAAACAACAGTAATATATCAAAGCAATTAAAATTCCAGAAACGGACACCTCTCCTCTCCCCCCCCCCCCACCGAAAAAAGGGAAAGAAATGTTAATATAAATGTTTTTATGATTGTATTTAGAACCAGATTTTAATGAAGGCATACTATAATGAAACAAAATACTTATTTGCAAATAAATTTAACAATTAGAATATCAATAGTTAATAAAATGTTTGTGAGAATTATTTATTTTAAATTAATTATCATGATTCCCGCAAGATCCATATTTTAACAATTTTAGATACAAATTTTTAAAAACAGAATGTCAGGAAATTATAGGTTATATAATTATTGAGACCGTGAGAGATTTAGAGAAAAATACAAAAAAAAAAAAAAAAAAAAAAAAAAAAAAAAAAAAAAAAAATTGAAACAATTTTTTTTTTTTTTTTTAAATATTAATGCATAAATTCGTGTATTTCATGCTCTTTTCAACAGTTAAACTCCTCGAAACTACTTGATATAGTGCTTGTACTAACTAGTATTACAAGTATCAAACGAACAATACTGCAGGCTGAATGTTTTTAGTACTAAATAGAATAATTTCAAAACAGAATTCCAGAACTAATATTTCAGACCATCGATCAGCAAATTTGCTAGTTTCATTTCATTACTACTATAAATTTAATTAATATTACAATTCTTTTTTTTCAGATATGAATAAGTTAACATTTTAAACTGAAAATGATAAATCTTTAACAACTTCTATAACTTAATTGTTTTTATTTAAATGGGGAGGAATTCACCTTTCTTTCCCCTATTCCCTTAATCAATATTCTGTTTCCTGTTTTGTTTTAAAGAAAAAAAAAAAAAAACACTGGAAATTTTATTAACCATACGAAACAAATTAAAGCGGCTGTTTGTAAAAAATTTAGTGTTATTACATTATGTAAGTGCAATTTAAAAATTAAATTTGATTACTTGGGTTTTCAGTTAAAAATCAAAATATTTTATACACTATAAACATTACTAAAATTACATTTTTAGGGGTTTACATGGGGTTCAGGATATCCATTGGTGAAAATTGACCATTTCAGTATTCCAATAATGAACACGAGTCTTAAAATCTTAATAGTAATAATAAAAATAAACTAAAAAAAAGAATGAAATTTTGTAAATGACTAGTATGTAAAATTCAAAATTTTCTATTACTACCAAAGCGAAAACATACAAATTTTGCATGAAAATAAAGAATGTATATATTTATTAAGAGAAGTCAGTTCTTAGCGTGTTCAATTAAAGTATTACACAAAAACAGTGAAACTTCGAAATATTATTTTTTGCTTCATGATTGGTTTCATTGAAAATGTCAAAAATATCCCATATTATAAAACATGCACGAGGAAATTATGAAAAAAAGGATAAAAGTTAATTTTTCATTGGTAATTTTTTTTAATAAATCAAAAACACTGAAGGCTGTCCATTGCTCTTACATCTACCTACATTCCAATCTCTATAACAATAAATTTTATTATATAGGTATTCCACATTAATAATGGCAAAATATAAAGTAATGATAATTCACAATTATTACATCAATCACAGTTGTAAGCAAAGTATAAACTTATCAAAAATTTTATTTCCTAAGTTGTGAATTCAGAAAGAAAAAATACATTTGCAAATAAAACAAAAAATAAAATTAATAAAAATTACTAAAATGTTTTACAATTTACTGCAGGATTTGTATGGGTGTGGAAGACCTTAATAATTTTTTTAAGTAGTGTTTTGTTCTTAAAATTATTTATTTTTATGCGAAATCTGCAAAAAGTTCTGTTTTACTTTTGTATTATTTATTAACACGTTCGCTGCCGCTTACGTGAAGATGTGATGATATTTAATGCCGCACTGTAGAAGTGGGTTTTTCCCTGAAGCCGATTTACTTTTTATAACAAAGAATCAGTGAAAGATTTTCCCGCGCCAGCGCGTGACTGGCTGTTGGACATCACCCCACATCACGCGCTGGAGCGTGAGCCGCCTTTTAACGTTGGCGCCATATCACGCGCTGGCGCGTGATCGGCAGCAATGTGTTAATCAGAGTTGGAATTCTGCGTTAAGGGTGTATTTCGATTCAAACTGCTATTTTTTCGATTTATTTTTGAATTCATTTTTGATCTCATATGCACCAAACTTTCAAAATCTCTTATTTGGAAAGTACACAAGGTGCCGTGATTGCCGATTCTTTGATAAAGGCAGAAAATATTGCAAAAAAAAGCAATCAAAAACGGCATTTCGAACCGATTCTCCTCAAGTGGAAAGATCTGTGAACGAAAAAAAGGGTCATACTGATAAGGTAATTGTTTATAATTCAAATTCTAATGAATTGAGCGTAAAAAGACATCACACGGCACCTCATACGTCCCTTCAAGAATCCCCTCAACAAGTTTCATGTTTCTACTGTTAAAAAATATGCCTGAAATTGTATCGGAAAATTTCGAGCTATTGAAGGTGGAAAAGCGTTTTTTCGAATACACCCTTAAAAGAAAAAAGATCAATTAAACCAATTCTTCCCTGCTCTTTTTCCGAAATTTTGCTTCATCACTTGATCCCCCCCCCAATACACATTCAACAAAGTAATAAAATTAAATATTTTAAAAATACTTTATTATTATTATTATTATTATTATTTACTTTTCTGTTTTATTTTTTTTTCTTTATAACAAAAATAAATAATTAATCATAAATTTCATTAAGAATTCACATTCATTTCATTAAAATTTCATCTAAAGTCCCCTCTTCCGAAACTCCACATTCCCTTTACCCATAAAATTCAGTCTTTTGTTTTACCCATTTCGCATTACAATGTTAAATTAGCATTTGTTTCCAGGTCGATAAAAGTGGTGCAATAACAGGAGCAAGGTGAAAACAGAAGCAAAAAAGAAAGAAAAATTAAGATTTAAACACGCCAAACTTAACAAAACCCTTCCGTTTGTGTTTACACGGGAAGTTCATGCTCAGTTTCATCAATTAGCCAATCAAAAGTCAGAACGAAAAGTTGCGCAGTTTCCGGTTTCTTTGGGGGGATAGATTTTATGCTTGCGTATGGAAATGGGTGCAAAATGAAAGCAGGTACGACACCCGCATATCACCCCTCCGTTAAAAGCCGGTTTGATTAAAGAAAGCATTGGAAACGCGGCTATGGGGTCTTCAATCAATTTATTCGTTCAAAAATATAACATGTCTCCTTTTCACCCAAACTCGAATATCCGTTCATAATTTTACAATTAAAGAAGATATTTTAACAAAACTTTCAACTAATTTGTTTTACTTTGTCTGAAACGATATCATATTACAGGAAATACTGCACTTGATTCGCATCTTTTTACGAACAATGTATGCTGCATATTTCGAAATGCAGTAAAATGTACTTACGTACCCATCAACAACATATCTGTGCACTTTTTTCATGTATCGTTATGTCATCAAATTTGTCACTAATCAAAGTCAGTTGAAAATATCGTTACAGTATCTTTATTATTGTTAAATGTTTAAAGGAAAATTGGTGTTAAACGTTAATTGATACAAGTTGTATTTTTGACTCGATAAGGGAATCGTAGTTTTCTATGATACATTTTTTCCCGTGCACCTGATTTGATCTTTCGTAGCTATTAGTTTGAATTGCCGTGTACATATTCCACTACAACTCTTTTGCGATAACCATAGTCCAATGTATTGAAAATGTAATTTGTCTAATAATTAAATTTTTTTAAATAATTTGTTTGTTCAGTAAAATATATTAAAAATTGCATAGGTAAATTTAATGTAATACTTCATTTCTTTTTGTATTCTAGATAAGGTACACCAGTGAAATAATAACGTGTATCGGTTGTGTCATGTTTGGAATATTTCAACAAGTTCAAGAAATACTTGCTCAAGGACTTATGAGTTTTTTTGTTAGTCTAGTAAGTTGGATTTACAATTATTTTTTTCACTTAGCTTCATCAATATTTCTAGAACAGTTTTCTATAACAGAGATGTTTCTTAATTTAGTAGTACAGCCATTGAAAAAATTATAAGGACGTGCAAAAATTCGTCAAATGCAGGAGCCGCTTTGCTAGAAAAAAAAATGCAAATATTTATATAATATAAAAAGGCTTAAAATGGAATATTTCCAAACAAAATTTAAATTGAAAATTTGAAAAATTCTTAAAAGGTATGAATTTAAAAAGTTTTAATAGGTTATTACTCGGAAAAACTTATAAAAACACGCTTTATTTTTTAAATCGCAAATAAAATTTTGCCAATTTGGTAATATCATAGGATTGTTTAAAGTAGCCTAAAACTGTTGCGCAGTAAAATTGCTCAGTTTCTCTCCTCCTTCATCATGCCAAAAAGCACATAACAATCTGAATTTGAAAAAAGGAAAAGTTTTTGTTTGTGAAAAATGTGGAATGGATGGACATAGAATTGCAAGGAATATAAACAGATCTAAATCAGTAATTTACAACTTGACGAACAATTCAAAAGCTTATGGCAAAAAAGAAGTACACAGGTAGTCCAGTTTCTCTGAATATGCGCCAAAAACGTGGAATTGAGTGTCGGAAATAGTTAAAAAAACGGGATTCACTCAAATTAAGACAGAAATGAATGTACCAAGCACTAGTCGAACAGTACGTAATGTTCTGCAAAAGAGTACCAATGTTAGATGTGTTAGATATGTTGAAGATATGTTAAACTACGGTAAAGCTCACTACTCATAAAACTACTTAAGAGCTCACACTACTCTTTGAAAAAGACCCGGATGATAATGTTAAGTCTATGGGGGGGGGGGGTGTTCTTTTCAAATATCTCGCTCAAATTTCAATATTTTAACATGATATTTTAGAGGGGGAGGGCATAGGATAGCTGAAGACGATTTACAACCGAGCTAGTTTTTACTTTTTCAGTTTTGGTTTCAGATTTTTTATATTATGATAGTTGCAATTTCAGAACCAATTCTAACCGATTTCGAAAGTTGAAGTAATTTTTTTTAAATCTGAAACCAAAATTGAAAAAGTAAAAACTAGCCCGGTTGTAGATCGGCTTCAGCTATCCTATGCAAAAAAATCATGTAAAAATATTAAAATTTGAAAGATATATTTGAAAAGAACGGTCCCATAGACTTAACATTATCATCCAGGTTTTTTTCACTGAGTAGTGTAGGCTCTTAAGAAGCCTAGATTAGAATTTGCTTAGAAACACGGGTTTTTTTTCTTATTTCGCTGGAAATATGTAGTATTTTTGAACGAAAAAAGTTCACTTTGGACGCACCAGAAGATATTTCCATTATTGGTAGGACTTGCAAAAGGCTATACTTCTATTTACGATACGCCAATTCGGAGGAGGTTCTGTGTTTGCGTAGGCAAGTTTTGCAGCCAAAGGAATAACACCAGTTTTGTCTATTCGAGATCGCATGAATTCAAAATCATATGTGGATACGTTAGCTGAAAAATTATTGCCCCTTATCAGAGGTGGTGATTATTTGTTTCCAAAAGACAATGAAATTTTAAACCTCGTGAATCATATCCATGGTTCGGGGCCAATTCTGTCTAAATTTTAGATTGTCCACCAAAAAGCCCTGATTTAAACCCCATAGAGAATCTGTGAGTCATGAAACCGTTAAATGGTTCATACTTGGAACATGTCTTTTTCAATTGTTTTACTTTAATTTTGATTAAGAAAATTTGAAAAATATATACATATACTTTTGAAAATATGATTGTTTAAAAAAAAATACATCATATATTTTTATATTGTATGTCCCTAACTTCTGAGGTTAATCAAGCGCTGGCTGAATCTGTCGATTAGAATCAGTGTGAACGCAATATCATGTTGTAATGAACAAGAATTTCACGGTCGAATTGTACTCGATCAGTAATAAGTATTCATGGAAAAACAAATTTTTCAAACTTCCGCCAAAATTTACAGTTAAACTCCTCGAAAATTAACAATTAAATTATATATTATCTTTTCGGTCCCGAAAACAGATTCTTGGCCGTCAAAAATTTCGCCAATGTTGGAAAAAATGAAAACCATGAATTTCGTTGATCTTCGGTTCATCCTTGCTTTTTTCGGTTATGAAGATGCAATTTTCTTTCTTTATGCCAAGGACATATTCGGAGACCAAAGCCCTTCTTCCAACTTTTTATCTAAATTTCGTCATCTTGTCTGTATTGAAATTCCAGACTACCACAAATGTTCAAAAATAAAAATTAAACAAGCGCAACCAAAACCGGGTAACCAATGTACAAAAACTCTCAATGGAGGTGGCACTTATGCTGTTTTAAAACGAAAAGTTTATGATAATCACTGGTTAAAAAAATGTTAATATTTTACCGATTTTTGAATTTCTGAAAATTTGTTTACCCTTAATTGCTGTCAGCATTCTCACTCACAGACTATTGCTGTTTTTTTTTTTAATTCTCACAGTTGAGCTTGTAATTTTTAACTTTAGATACTAGTGACATTTTGTTTCGTTTGGAGCCCTGGTACTATCACTAGAGTCTTCTCAATAGATGAATTTCAATTATAACAGTCATGTAGATAACTATTAGTAAAGAAACTGCATCGTATGAGTTAATCGAACTTCTCATTTATCTTTCGATTAAGCTATCTCAAAGAACTCTTACAGTATCTATGCGACAATTTTTTTTTCACAGAAGTAAAGGGTTAATACACCCAGTGGCGTAGACAGTTTACGGATGCCCTATTTTCTCAAATAATTTTTTGCTTTATTTAATCGCAGAATTTTGCATTTAGATAGGACAGAAAATTTTGAGCACGACCGGTGGTATCCATCTCCCCTTTCCACCTTCTGACAAAATCTCTTGTTTACAAATCTGTGGGATTTAATATCAGCTTTGCATCAACAACTTAAGGGTGTTCTTAACTGCTCCGCTCAACAAGCGCAAAACGTTTTGGCATATTTACAAATTTATTCTTTAACAGAAAGTTATAAAATTGGAATGACTGACTATGGAAGCGATTTTGAATTGCACTTAGTTCTCCATTTTATGATAATTAAGTTACCTATCCAGTTCTAAGCTATTTCGATCACAGGATCACCCGTTTTTATCCTGCTTTTCGACCGGTTTTTCTGCTTTCGGCGGGAAATGTGCTCAAAAACATCAACTTTGAAGGCTTGTTTTGAAAGATCTATTATGTTTTAAAAAACAGAAAATTGAGTGCAATTAGACAGTTTCTGAATAACAACACCTGCTATTTTCATGCATTTCCGAACAAAAATAAGTTAAAGCATGTGTTACAAAGTTGCCCTTTTTGATTTAAGAACACCCTTAAAAACAAACTGTAACCCAAGGAAATACTTTACTAAACACATTGAAAAAAATTAATGTATTTTCCTCGAATGTTTGTAGTATATGTAATTTCTTAAAAGTAAATTTAATGCCATTTATTCCTTTTAGACTACAAGTCCCGTTAAAACCTTTTTTCTTATATCATGTTTCCTAATACTATCCTGTATTCCATGTCGTGTGGTTGGAGACAGAGAAACAGAAGATGTCCTTCTGTGCTTAGCAATTCCATTGTCATGGTTTTACTTAATATTTTTTGCTGGGTAAGTTCAATTTCTTGTTCTATCGTTTTATCAATTTTTATGCCATTACAGTAAACTTAAAAGTCACTAGTTTCGTAACCAGATACCGTATTTCCCCGGAAAGAAAAGACATAATTGAAAAATAAGACATAGCATAATTTTTCAGCATGTTTGTAATATAAGACCCTCTCTAAAAATAAATGCCCAATTAACATCTTAAAACACCATTTTCTAAGACATGATTTGTCCAGGATCAAAACTGGATTTCTTAAGCACTGATTTTTTTTTTTTTTTTTTTTTTTTTTTTTTGTAAAACAGTATAGTATATACTCCATAAATTTATACAATGTCAAAAATACTTTGAAATTAACAGGCATTTTAACCAAGAATAGTTTCAGTAAGTTTACAGAAAATGCCATTTCTTCCAGATAAACAATCAAATTTCATAAATATCATCTTTTACGAACAAAACCCGTTCATCTAAAAACAAATCCTGTTTATCTAGAAGCAAAGCCTATTTTTTATGCAATAAAAACTTTCGTTGATTATTATCTGCATTAGAATTAATGCAGCAATTTTTTGCAATGCATGCATATTGCTCAGTATGCAAAAGTTTAGTTCGCTTATGAAACATATAATATAATCGAAAATTCCTTTTCAGGAATTTCCATCAATAAACAGATGAGAGCTCGAATTACCTTTTGCAGCCCTGTATCAAATTTACATTATATATACGCACCAATCACTGTGCAACAATTTAATAAAATTTAAAAACACTTATCGCTACTGAAACTGTATTTCCAGCAATTATAGCTCACATACAATAGTGTCAGCCAAAAGGTTTAAACCATACAGCAAAATTATAGCGATTATCCTAGGTTACCTAAATTTTGAGAAAATCGCTATTTTCGGTTGCAAACAAAATTCACTCTTCTGTCGCTCAGCTGGAATTTCAGGTGTAGTCGAGGTAGTTATCGAAGCAGAATTATCAAACGATTGTTTATAATGATTTTCGTACAAATTTTATATTAATTAGCCGAAATATTAATTAAAAATCTATCTACAAAAACGTGGCGTTCCAACTTTGTGATTCGAAGCGTGCTTGACAAAATGTCAAGTTTAAACTTCATTGTACTTAGTATTTTGTACGTGAGTAAAACTCGCACTTGAGTGATTGTGTTGTTTTTCATTCAGTGCTTTTTTTGTCTCATCCATGATATTTTTTCTCAACACTGACTTCCTCCTCTCTACATTCTACGCCCCTCACCCCCTCCTAGAATAAACTCTATTGTATCAATTAATCCTCATTTATATCATTGTAATCCGATTCTTTTGTGTCACCCCATGAATGAACGAAAAATATTATGCACGCTATATTCTATTAATTATTAACTTGAACTCTAGTATTCTGCTTCTCATCATAAATCAACATTCAAAAATAATAATAACGTCTGGCCTACCTTGTTTGATTCATAATATCCGAACGGCGTGGCGTTATCCTACTTGATAAAAAAATCACAGCACACACGAAATAATCCAACATCACAGAGGAAAGTTCTTTTGAAAAACTGTATTTCTTTACTCACTACATTTAATAAAATTTAAACAAAAAAGATTAGTAAAAGACATTTAAATTTACAGAAACATTAGTTTGATGTTGTTCTTACAGAGGAAAATAGAAGACTGACAAAGAATTGCACTTTCACCCTGACGTCACATCGATTGCATCACTAAGTTGAAATACAAAGTTATGAAGGGGAAAAAAACAGTCATTATTATTTAGAAATAAAACTCGATTACATATTGAAAGTGAAAGTACTTTGATTAAATGAAATAAGATAAATGTTTATAGTTTCAGTAAATCATCATATGTCTATCACCCCTGCTTGATTTCTGAAGCTGTTATAGTCATTAAGTTTAATTGGCTTCGATTTTTAAGGAAATCAGCCTTAGGTAAGGGCTTAGTAAAGATGTCGGCAGTCATGTCCTTGTTTGGGCAATAGCCCACGTCTATAATTCCTTTATTTCGAAGATCCCTTATACTGTGAAATTTTATGTCCACATGTTTTGTTTTCGAATGATATCTTTCATTTTGTGTCATCTTTATGCAGGACTGGTTGTCTTTATAAATAGTTATTGGCAAAGTCTGATTTAACTCTAGATCCTTTAAAAGATTAATTATCCAAGTTGTTTCTTGGGCAGCACTGGCAACTGATACATACTCAGCTTCGGCTGAGGATAGAGCAACTGAATTTTGTTTCTTTGTTTTCCAAGAAATAGCTGTATTTCCTAGTTAAACTTCCGCTGGTTGATTTTCTATCATATTTATCTCCTGCCCAGTCCGAGTCTGCGTATACTTTTAGGATTGGTTTATTTTATTGCAAATAATTAATTTAATATCTTCTGTAGTTTTTAAATATTTTATAACTCTGTTTACTGCATTCCAATCTTTTTCTCTCGGTTTTTCATTTCTTCGACTAAGAATACTAACGGCCGCTGAAATATCTAGCCTACTGATAATAGCTATATATAACAATGCCCTAATTGCTTGCCAATATTTGCTATTGTTTGGAGGTTGTTGTTTTCTTCATCAATTGTGTTTAGATAACCTGGTTCCATCGGAGTATCACAGGGTTTTGCCTCACTTAGATCGAATTTTTCGACTAGTTCTTTTATTTTGTTTCTTTGATCGAGAAAAAAAATCCCTTCTTTATTTCTGCTTATATTTATACCTAAATAATAATTTACAGTTCCTAAATTTTTTACTTCAAATTCTTTTCTAAGCTGAGTTATTATCTCGTCTATTTCTTTATTATCCCTTGAAATTAACATGTCATCCACATAAATGATGATATAAGTAGTACCGTTTTGTGTTTTTCGCATGAAAAGACATGGATCGGCAGTGCTTTGCACAAAACCTATTTTTTCCAAACTTTCACTTATTTTAATATTCCATGCTCTTGCGGCTTGTTTTAAACCATAGATTGCTTTTCTTAGTTTACAAACTTTATTTTCTTCTCTCGGTACAACGTACCCTTCTGGCTGAGACATGTTGACATCTTCTTCTAAATTTCTGTGAAGAAATGCTGTTTGTATATCAAGCTGGTTTACAACTAAATTTTTGTATGCCACACAGGCTAAAAATGCCCTCAATGTTGTATATGATACTACTGATGCAAAAGTTTCGTAATAATCGGTTCAAATTTTTGAGAAAAACCCTTAGCGACTAAACGTGCTTTATATTTATCAATTTCACCATTTGAATTATATTTTAATGAAAATACCCATTTACAATTACTTTTACGCCAGTGGAGGATTAACTAAAGCCCATGTTTTGTTTTTCCTTAAAGAAACAATTTCTTCCTTAGTTGCTTCATATCAATTCTTTTTATCATAGGGATTATATCAATTAATTCAATATCCTTCCATTCTGATGGTTCTAATATTTTGTTTCCTTTAGAAAAATATGCAAATCTATCAGGTGGAACACCCCTATTTGATCTTTGTGATCTTCTAGGTTCATTTATTTCAATATCTTCATCGCTTATTTCATTATTTTCCTGCATATTTATAAAAATTTCAGAAGAATTCCACCCTGCTATTTCGGGTGGTTTTTGAACGTTAATGTCACTTGTTATCTCAAAGCTTTGTACCTTTTGGTTTAAATTAGAGTTTTCAATAAATTTTACTGTTCGTGCTCGTATTACTTTATTATTTCCAATATAAATTCTATAACCTTTTGATCTATTGTCGTAACCGACAAAGGTTCCTTCACTTGCTTTGTTATCGAACTTGTTTTTTGGGGATTTATCAAGGTAAGCGTAAGCTTTGCAGCCAAATGTTTTTATATTTCTCAAATCCGGGATTTTATTTGTCCATAACTGGTATGGTTTTAAGTTGTGTGATTTTGTTGGTAGTCTATTTAGCAAATACACCGGTGTATTTAAAGCTTTGCCCCAAAATTTCTGAGGTAGATTAGCTTCCGATAATAGGCAACGTGTCATTTCAACTAATGTTCTGTTCTTCCTCTCAGAAACATCGTTTTGAGATGGAGAATATGGTACAGTTAATTGATGATGAATACCTGTTTCGGATAGAAAATGTTCTACTTCATCGCTAATGTATTCTCCGCCGTTATCTGTTCGGAGTTCTTTGATCGTGTATCGTAATTTGTTTTTAGTAAAGGCTACATATTCCTTTAATTTCTCAATTACTTCGCTTTTCTTTGATAAAAGATATATCATCGTAAATCTACTGAAGTCATCGGTAAATGTGAGAAAAATTTTCTGTCCTCCTATGCTTTCTGTTCGCATTGGCCCACAGATATCTGAATGCACCAGGTCTAGGACCTTCTGAGCTCTGTTTGTTGCTGATCTTGGATACGGTGCATCTGTTAATTTACATTTTATGCAACTTTCGCAAATTATATCGTGTTTACACTCTTTTATTTCTATTACTGTTGCTAAAAACTCAGTTTTTTCAGTCTCATAATCTATTAATTATTAACTTGAACTCTGGTATTCTGCTTCTCATCATAAATCAACAATCAAAAATAATAATAAAGTCTGGCCTACCTTGGTTGATTCATAATATCCGAACGGCGTGGCGTTATCCTACTTGATAAAAAAAATCACAGCACACACGAAATAATCCAACATCACAGAGGAAAGTCCTTTTGAAAAACTGTATTTCTTTACTCACTACATTTAATAAAATTTAAACAAAAAAGATTAGTAAAAGGCATTTAAATTTACAGAAACATTAGTTTGATGGGAGAAAATAGAAGGAAAATAGAATAGAGGAAAGGATAGGTTATAGAGGAAAATAGAAGACTGACAAAAAATTGCACTTTCACCCTGACGTCACATCGATTGCATCACTAAGTTGAAATACAAAGTAATGAAGGAAAAAAAGCAGTCATTATTATTTAGAGATAAAACTCAATTACATATTGAAAGTGAAAGTACTTTAATTAAATGAAATAAGATAAATGTTTATAGTTTCAGTAAATAATCATACGTCTATCATATTCTAGAATAAATATTTTGTTTTTTGTTATTTACGCTCCCCGATCCTCCACCTATAATTTTTAAGAAGGTATTTGCATAAAATATCCTTTGTGCAAAAACTTTAACTACTTCACAAAAAAATGCTTTTTTTGTAACTTCTGATTTTTGTAATGATGATTTTTTTCCAAACTTGATATATATAATTATGATCATAGTATTCACCTACAGCGAATATTTAAAAGCATTCCTTTGTACAATTTTATTTTTATTAAAATACTAGCAGAATTTTCCCGCTACGCCTATCGATTTCTATAAAAAGAATCTTCAATCAAACGAAATACATCTTTTTAAGATGAAAAAAAATATATCTAATCCATAATTGTTGTCTTTTTTGTACAATTCATCATCCAGTCAAAGTCGATGCTGGCTACATAATAAACAAAAGAGGTCTAAAACCACCGAAGTATCACTATGTTCAACTATTGTTATAGTAGGTTTGTTAGATTGAATTTCCGCTTCTACCTAAAACTGCTGAAAAGGCATGGCGAAATATCCTAAAAGTGCGACCACCCCATTAAACCCTCTTAGGTGGGAATTTCTAAAGTAAATAAAATGCATGTTTAAGTTGTTTTAGTAGATTAATTATCCTCAAATTCATGCCTCAATCTAAAACTGCTGCTGAGGTATGACAGAAAGATCGAAAAATTTCGAACTTCCCGTTAATCATTTTGGAACGGGGAGGGGAATTTTTAAAATCACTGAAATAAATTTTTATTATTATTTTTTTTAATAGACGTGTTATCTTGAACTTCCCGCTTTTTCCTAAAACTACTGCTAGGATATGATTAGTGATGGCCAATTCTCGAAAAATTACCAATGGAAAAAGATCCTCATCATAAAAAACACAATCGATACAGACATAGATTACTTCCGAGAATCTACAATCGAGGTATATTCTACAATCAATTATTAAAATAATTGTTTTTACATGTTAAAAATATGTACTAAAATAAATACAGATTACTAAATGGTACACTTATAAAAAGAATATATTTTAAATACACTTAAAAATTATCAACGTTTCATTTGCTTGTGCGAACGTCGTCATGATACAATAGAAAGATATTAACCCTTTGAGGTCTGATGGTAGAATTTTCTACTACATAATTTGAATTCCGAAATGTTATAACGGCACCAGAAAATTTGACCAAGTTTATTTGAAAAAGGTTTAATGCTTTTTTTTTTTTTTCGTGTGTATCATTAACCGGTTTTTTTTTTCTTTGAAAAATACTGGTGCCAATGTGACGTTTGGAATTTTGAAGAAATTTAACCACCAGAGCTCAAAGGGTTAAATGCAATTTAAAGTTTCAAATATAAACATATACGTCCAAGAGTCCACGAGAATAATTGATTTGAGAGTGCGTAAACCTTCTTTTTAATTAATTACAGCATATTATGTCAGATTTCGGGAATGGAATATGGTAAATAATCATTACAAGTTCTTGGCCCGTGCTTAATGAACGTAATGGACTCTACAATTATATTGAGACTAATATATAACCCCCGTCAAAAATGACGGAATTTTGACCTGCGTTTCATTTTCGTAAGACTTCATGCAAACAAACAGAATGAAGATTTTATTATTAAAGAGTTTGTATTGTAGAAAAGTATATTTCAAAATAGCAATACAAATTATAAGATTTTTTCTCATATTAAATTTCTGAAATAGTTCAACAACTGTTCAAAACATACAGCAGTATTTATCACAACAATAAAAATAATTAGCGAAATAAAACACAATTTCTGAAAATTTCACTGAACATTAAAATTAAATACTGATTTTTTCATTTTTTTTTCTTTTTTTTTTAATTTTAAAATGCATTATTTTATAGAAAGCAATAATTTCGCAGCGATTTTAATCATATATATAGGAAGGATATGAAATAGATTCCTATATCATCGATTAATGAAGCTTTATGCTTTGTTTTTAAATATGGATTTGGCACCATCTAGCAGCAGTTAAGAAAAACAAAGTTTTGGTAAAATTGTAGTTTTTTATAGAAAATATGCAGAACCAAGATGCATTAATTTAGATCAAAATCAATTTTTAAAAACTCTAACTATGTGACTTTAAAAATTCATTCCTTATTAATGAAGACCAAAACGTTATTATTATTTCCTTCGTAAAATTTTATTACGCCAGTTTTTAAAAGCTTGGCTTATATCTACTTGAATTGTGCTTACATTGTAAACTAAATTTACATTTCTTAAGAAATGTCATTAAAATGTAAGGATTATACAGTCATGTATAACATATACTAATTACAATAAAGCAGGTAAATTTTTGATTTTTAGCATAGTAATTTTTTAATATAATTACTTTGAAAAATAAGAAAAATTATACTTCAATAATAGAATGTGGAAAAATAATTTTAAATCTTATTAATTCAGTCATAATAATATCTCATATATCCATTACATCTTGAGAAAAAAAAATATTTTCTTTATAATAGGAAACAAAATTTTAAAAATTAAGTGGATAAATGTTGACATCTTAAAAAAATTATAATAAAACGAAATTTAAATTACATCAAAGAAATCATAATAAATTATTCAATTTATTTGTACCTATTGAATGGTATTTTAAAATTATATAACGGAAAAGTTCAAGAAAAATCTCTGACACATTATTACACCTTGCAATTTTTATTTAATACTATTATTATTATTATTTTACTATAAATTTAATGGAAAAAATTCTTCGTTTACATTGATTCCGTTAGATGGCAGCACAATAAAAGCTGAAGTCAATCCGCAGAGCATAAAACATGAAAAAAACCATCGACTTCAAAGAATTTTTTTTTTTTGAAATGTTGTAAACTTCTTGCCAATAATAAATGTAAACGAAAGGGAAAATAATTTAAAATATATTTAAAGGCTTTAATACGATTTTACAAATACTTTAAAATCATAATTAGATATTTTTATTATTATTATTATCTTAATGAATCACTCAGAGTCGTTCATTTACTTTTTGTGAAACCATCGATCATTTATTTTGTTTATAATAGCTTACTTTTAAATTGGAACTTACTATATTGTAATTGGATATGATATACATGTTTTATAGGGAAATTTGCAACACAAACATTATTTCAAGTGGAAGAAATTCTAAAAGCATCATTTGAGCATCCGTTTTCAATTAAGCCTAGCGTGGCGTTTAGGTACTGTCGATGATTCCCAGATCAGAATGGTTCGTCCTGGAGCCGTTCTTACACTTTCCTCAAGTCGCATTTTATTATAAGTAGATATAGATTTTTGCATGGAATTATAATTTTAGCTTCATCAAAATTCATTTTGCTCCCTTCATCTGAAAAATATAATCTTGCGAGGGCTGTATTCAGTTTTGACTGTGCAATATCTCTTTTGTGCTCTTTAAATCTCTTTGAAGACTTTCGTTTAGTTTCACCAATGTATAATAATCTGTTTTGTTTGCGAGGATAACTGGAATTTCATAAACTCTTGCCATTTGATGATTATGAATTTTATCAATATTGTTACTAAGAAGCTGCATTAGATATGGAGGGGGTATAGCTATATTAATTTTATATTGAATTCTTGAACAACCTTTTTTAATTTTTCATACATAATGGGAACATAATGCATACTTCTGTGTTTAATATGTAAACTATTAACATAACGCTGTGCTGAAGGAGGGGGGGGGGGGTATTATAGTGTCGAATAATCTTGTCGATATGCGAATCCTTAAAACCATGATCTAAGACAACTTTTGTAATAAAATCAATTTTATTGTTAAGTTGGTAAACTGAACAAATTCTATATGCACGTCTTATATAGACTGAAAGACTGAAATGCAGCAATTTTATATTTAAAAGGCATATTGGCACAAAAAGATATTACTGTATTTTCTTTTAAAGGTTTTCTGTACACAGAGAATGTGAAATGATTACTGTTCCGTTTAATCTAGAAAAGGCAAAGCTGAGTTTTGTTCTTTTTTTAATGTAAACTTACTATTACTTAACTTATTGACATTCTGAAGAAAAATCTGTAAATCAGGTAATGTGTGAGTCCAAGTGAGTCTTTTTGGAGGAAAAAGTTTTCAAGTCATCTAAACAGAAACCGGTATGTTGGTTAAGATATGTTGATGACGTTTTCATCTTACGGACTCACACATTACCTGATTTACAGATTTTTCTTCAGAATGTCAATAAGTTAAGTAATAATATTAAGTTTACATTAGAAACAGAACAAAACTCAGCTTTGCCTTTTCTAGATGTTCAGATTAACCGGAACAGTAATCGTTTCACATTATCGGTGTATAGAAAACCTTTAAAAGAAAATATAGTAATACCATTTTGTGCCAATATGCCTTTTAAATATAAAATTGCTGTATTTCAGTCTTTTATGCGACGTGCACATTGAATTTGTTCAGATGACCAACTTAACAATGAAATTGATTTTATTTAAAAAGTTGCCTTAGGTCATGGTTTTAAGGATTCGCATATTGACAAGATTATTCGGCAGTATAATACTTCCTTGCTCCTTCAGCCCAGCGTTTTATCAATAATTTACATATTAAACACAGAAGTATGCATTATGTTCCCATTATGTATGAAAAATTAAAAAAGGTTGTTCAAGAATTCAATATAGCTATACCCCCCCCCCCCTCCATATCTAATACAGATTCTTAACAATATTGATAAAATTCATAATCATCAAATGGCAGGAGTTTATGAAATTCCAGTTATCCTCGCAAACAACGAAAGATTATTATGCATTGATGAAACTAAACGAAAATTTTCAGAGATTTAAAGAGCACAAAAGAGATATTGCACAGTCAAAACTGAGTACAGCCCTCTCAAGATTATGTATTTCAAATAAAAAGAGCAAAATTAATTTTCATGAAGCTAAAATTATAATTCCATGCAAAAATCCATATCTCAATAAAAATTTAGAGTCCATTACTATCATTAAGCTCGGACCACGAGCTTGTAACGATTGTTTATCATATTTCCATTCCTAAAATCTGGCATAATATGATATAATTAATTAAAAAGCAGGTTTACGTACTCTCAACTCAACTATGCTCGTGGACTCTTGGACGTATATGTTTATATTTTGAAACTTTAAATTGCATTTAACATCTTTCTACTGTATCCTGACGACGTTCGCAGAAGCGAATGAAACGTTGATAATTTTTAAGTGTAAACATATCATTTTTATAAGTGTACCATTTAGTAATCTGTATTTATTTTAGTACATATTTTTAGTCTAATTTATGGTGCAATTGTCCAATTTATAATTATGTTTTTACATGCTTATAAAATACATTTAGTAAATATGTGGCAAAAAAAAAAAAAAAAAAAAAAAAAAAAAAAAAAAATGGAATAAAACAATAAACTAAAAGGAGGGTATAAGAGAGCCACAATAGGGAGAAGTCATGTGACTACGTCAGCTGGTTGCAAAAAGTTGAAAAGGCGCGCGTAAGTATAAAAAGATAAAGAAGTTTTAGTATCAAAAATTGGAATTTTTCGACAATTAGCAGCAAAAAAAGCAAGAAATAAGAATTTAATGAATTTTTGGCAAAAACAAACTAAATGAATGGTAAATGGGATCAACATTTTTTATTGATTTTTCTACGTCATTTCAGATCAGTTCAATAATATCCCCTTTATTAGAAGACCTCCAACTAGAATACGTTGAACATATCCCTCAAGGACTAGAAAAGTGTGAGTAGGGGCAATGGAAATGCATAATGTGAATAAATGGTCACAGGGTTTTCCAACGATGTATCACATGAGGGGTATCGGCTAAATTTAGGAAACTGCCAACAACTTGGATAAATTTAGAGGAGAGGCGCGGAAGTTGTATAACATCAAATAGCGGTCAAAGAGCTTTCCAGTCATATGTCACTTAAGGGCGTCGGCAGAAGTTAAAGTGCTCGCTAGAATTCCACGTATCGCGCATCTTGGAATACACCCTCCTCCCCTTGCTTTGAAATTTTCATAAATAATATTCATTGCAAGGCTCCATAAAAATAATCCGTTCTAAAATTATATAAACATTACGACTTCAAAAAGGTTCGAAAAGTGCACCCGGGGGCCAAATTGGCGGGGATAGAAGAAAGAACCATAATATGAAAGAGTGATCAAAGAGCTTTTCGATGATGTTCTAAAATTTTCAACTCTTTTTTAACCCCCTTAGGATTGGTATTTGTATAACCACTGAAATATGTTTTTATTTATTTTTAGTAGATTTGTTTTGTGGAATTTTACCCTCCTACCTAAAACGGCTGCTGAGATATATCAAGATGTTCAATAATTTTTTAGCCTCCCCCATTATCCCCCTTAGGGAGGTTCAAAAATCCTATCTTAGTGTACACTTACGTCATAAGAAGTATTTTCTCCCCAATTTTCATGCTTCTAGGTTCAGCAATTTGGGCTGTGCATTGATTATGAGTCAGTGAGTACAAACTATATATACCATCGATTTGCGTTGTGCTTAAATTTTTGCGCTGCACTGCATCATATGCACTGCCTCAGTGCGACACGCACAGCTGTTAAAGTGTTATGCATCTCACTATCAACAATTTGTTTCAGATTAACCTTAGGAATCGAAGTTCATATTTCAAAAGTTTTGAAATTTTTTTACCATTACAGTGCAAAGAAACAGCATTCTGTGATAAGTTATTCCAAAGCTTTCTTCTCAAAATACTACTCGAAACATAATAATTTTTACGAAATAAAGTTTATTTACAAGGGCGTAGTAATAACCCTAGTTCAATATATAAAGCACTTCTGGAACAAGATGACGAGGATTAAAAGGATATTTAAGATAACAATTAGACTGCATTATTTGTGGGAAACATTGCAAAAATTAACTCTAAATGGTTCGTGTGCAAATCTTCGATTCAGCCTGATTGTTCTGGTTGGGATATAGATCAAGCCAGAAACACACCGCCGATACAATTTTTTACTTGTATTATAAGTACCTTGATAAATATTGCTATTTACAGGGTAATTATAATTAAGTCCCATTTTTAAAATGGTGTAAAATAAGAACCATTTGTAAGAAATACTTCCAATTTGAACTGAATATATTAGAAGAAGGGGGAAACTTTAAGACATAAGGAAAAAAACGCTCCAAAGTATATCAATAGCGGGCTCTCTAAGCGTTATATTATGCAAATTAAAAGACACACATGCGCACGACGCACTGTATGTATTATAAAAACGCGCAGTATGTGACATTCTTCCCGTAGTGCATCTGAGAAGCTTGTCAAGAGCCTCTCAATGAAGGTTCGCGCTCTGTTGGTGAAGCTCTTTTACAAGAATGGTGACTGTGCACTTTCAGCTTTAAAGAAATTCCGGTCGTTAAAGGGTACTAAAAAAGGCTGTGGTTCGATGTCTGCCAAGGGTCGGAAGAAAATGATTCAGAAACTCGAAGTTGGTTTTTACTGCGTTTCTTAAATTGTTTATTGATATATCTCATTTCATAGTATGAAAAAAATGAAATTTCTTAACCCGGGAGAACTCACTAATGGGAATTTCTCTCACGGTGCCCAATTTTTTTTCTTTTACTTTATATTCACTTAATATCAACTTTTTTCTTTGGCTTAGTACTTTTTATTCTCAAAAGAGGTAAAGTAATCGAAATCACATTTTTGAAATTTTATTAAAATGAAAAATGTTTTATATAAGAGTCTTAAAAAAGTTGCAATGGAGAAAGAAAATCTCATACAGCGAGTTCTCCCGGTTTAATAATCTATTACTGTTAGAAGGTGTTTCATAATCTATGATGAATAATCCACTATTACGTAAGTTCTTCAAACGTTTTAAAACGTTCTTTTATACATTTTTTCCCGATTATCTGTTGTTTTTGTACTCCTTTTTTACTTTAACATTATTTTCAGAAAAATGCAAGATGTTTCATTTGAATTTTAATGCTAATGACTCAAAAAATTGCTGAGTGCCTATTTTGCCTTCAATATTTTTTATCTATTTAGTTTCGGAAATCGTATTTTCCGTGAAATTCTACCTGTAATGAAAAGAACGACAATTTAAATAATTCTTATGAAATTGCATTTTCTGCGTGGTTCTTAAACTACCAAAAACATCAGCAGACTTTAAATCAATTTTGACATTCTCAAATAAAATTCTCTATCACGAAACAAAACTTATTTATCTCTCTATAATCAACAGACTTCGATCATTTTGAGTGGTAGTTTTTTGTTTTATTTATTAATCCATTTGTCTTCAGGTTGGGTAAATAAATCTATCATATTCAATGTAGCCACCAAACATATTTCTCCTGTTTTCGATTTTAGCATATGAAAAACCTAGATTCACTTGAAGTAATAATTTTGCTGTTTATTGTGTACGTTTATTCATTTCTTTTCTGTCATCTTCCGTTATTTGTTGGGTTTTTCCTTTGAGTAAAATTTAAGGAAAATCTGCATAATTTCTTCCTGTGATTAAGTTACTAAAAGGTATTTTTCTTTCAACAGAACAAACCAAATGACTGTCTTCTCTTAACTTGAGACTTAATGCCAATACTTACTTGCAGCTACTAATATTTCATTTATTTCAAGAATGGGGACAGTAGTTCACTAGTAAATGTAGATTTTTTTAATCCCTATTTTCGTGATGACTTAAGGCAAGATTTTTAATTATTTATAAAATTATGGATTTCAATAAAGATAGCATTTTTTGTTGGCTTACAAATTGTCCATATTTTTTACCTCCACGACATAAAAAAGACTTATTGTAAAAAATTATTTTTATTCCGATAAATGAGATATACATAAAAGAAAAATGTAGATTTTGAAGTCAATAATGCATAGACTAATTAGGGATCATTCATGAATTACATCATGCAAATTTTAGTGGTCTTTTTAAAGCCTCCCTTTCCCTAGGTTATCACACTCCATACCCCCTTCCATATTCTGATGTCACATTTTTTTTTAATTAAAGCAATATTTACATCAAAAATACTATTTCTTATTCACTAATATAATTACCAAGATACCATTAAGATATTGCATGGTTTTACTTTAATCTGTTACAATAAAAAATTCCGTCATAAGTATATTAAACTGGAAGGCGGCAGCACAGACAATCACCTCATCGAGTTCACGGCTAAAATTCCAGAATTATTTAAACTCTATTCGCATATTAAAACGCAATCGGCCTGTTAAGTCCTATCTTGATGGAAAATATCTGAAAACCGTATTTTAGAGGTTATCTCATAGGTTTACTATTGTGTTTTCCTGCTCCCAGTCCTTCATGTTTTCATATCTTTGGGTACAGAAAAACACAATGGTAAACCTATGGGTCAACCGCTAAAATTGGGTTTTCAGGTGTTTTCCACCAAAATATGACTTGGCCGACATATTGCGTTTTAATATGCGAATCCACTTTTAACTAATTCCGGAATTTCAGCCGTGAACTCGATGAGGGGATTGTCTTTGCTGCCGCTTCTCAGCCTATATCAAATACTACTCCAGTAAAAATGCATAATTTTCAATTAACTTTATGATGTGCTAGCAAATAAAGACTTTTTTTTTATACAGGGTGTTTCGCTACCAGACCGACAAACTTTGAGGGATGATAGTACACATGAAGACAAACATTATTAAACAGGAAACCATGGGGCGCAAACGTCTTCTGTAGGAGCTAGGGGACATTAAAGTTTAGGGTCCAAAAATTCAAACGATGCACAGTGGGGTATTTGTCAAATCTGGGCGGCCAAAATTATTTTTTTTGTTTTAAACTAATTTAAATGGTTCAGAAACGTTTATGTAATAAATATTGTTTACTATTTTAAAAATCATTGATGTTTTACAACTCTGTACTGGTTTTATTGAACAAAATTAGTATTATAGAATAAATGATAATTATGATAAATAGCATTATTAGTGTGGTAAGGAGATGTATTATTGGAGTATTATTGACGGTGTAGTAGTAGTGAGGCATATAATAGATTTTGCCAGATAGTTTAGTTGTTTATGTTGCAAATTAATTGAATTGGAACTAATAAGCTCTGAAATATGGAAAGAGGAAGAGGTATCACTCTCAAATTTGCGATCCATCACTGCCCCATTTACATATAAGAATTAATGCTCATTTTTACTCTTAATTTAAATTTCCCAAACATTCTTTCAAATAAATGAATAATCGTGTCACTGTTAAATTAAGTTATTCTTAAGTATTGATTTATGCGCAAATTTCGGTAATTTTAAGACTGATTTTCTGGATAACAATGAATTTCAGCTTGTTGTAGAAAACTGTAGCTCGGGTATACATTTTTTTTTTAATATCCTCTTATAATTTCATATTGGTTCCTGGAAAGATTAGTTTCGACAAATAATGATAATGTTTAAAAAAAGGAGATATTTGTGTTTTCTTTTCTGTTTGCTGAGTTCTCAAATATGCTTTTTTATATTTGGATGATTGCTTTGGTGATTATGTTAATTCTTTTGACACATGGGCAACATCTATCTTATCTGAAATTTCTAATTTTAACTAAACGGCATGTGTAAGTACTTCCACATCTGTTGATCTCCTCAAATTTTCAAACATTCTCCGCTTTGTCCTATCATTGGATTCAGTGAAAGTTTTTGCTGTCGCCCCTGATCCATTTATTTTACTTGAAATTTCTACTGTACCTTCAAGCCAGTCCTTAATTATTTTTCATAAAAATATCTAATTTGTGAAAGGCTGCGATCCATTTGCTCTTGAATTTACTCTTAAATTGGGAAAAATTGTGCTTGAAATTTTTAAATTCATCATCATCAAAAGTATCATTATTAAGAATGTAATTTTCAAGAAAATTCAGTCTATCATTTACATTTGATGGTTTTGCTTTTGCATAATATTAAAAAATTCATTTCTAGTCATTACTTTGACATTCGAAGATTCCAAATTAAAATAAATACGAAATGTAGAAAAGGGAATGCATAATAAATATATACAATTTTGATAGATAATATTATTTTATCTCTTATATTTTTTAAAAATCTTGCAATCTTTAACTAATTTTTAACAAAAACTTATGTAAAATTGATGCGACTTATTTTTTAGACAAAAAAAAGTTAACAACAAGCAATAAATTCCTTTCATTTTCTGAAAAGTGCTTTAAAAAGATAAAAGCGAATGAATACATTATTTTAAAGCAATTTTTTTTGCAAATTAATATAAATTCATTTCAATAAGATTGACTGAAAAGTAAACAAATATGATCACTTTCTAATAAATCATAACAATATTTTTCATTTTAAAATTTATATCATAAATATGAGTTAAATATCTGTACATAGTAATTTCGGATGCTTAATCAGAAATTTGAAAGTGCATATTTATATTGCCTTCATTTTCAAAAGCAGACGAATGCAGAACTAATTTAAACGAAAACACAAAATAAAGGGTGTATACTTATTGGTACAACAAGTAACACTGCTTGGAAAAGCTTGGAAATATAACTAAACCCTTCGTGAAGTCAGAAATAAGGGACAAAAATAATAGAAAAATATACGTTATTTTAAATTAATTTTACGAATACGAAAACTATCTTTCTCTTAATTCAAAAACTAAAATAATAATAATAGATACTTGCCTCGCCACTATCCATAACGATTAGATTTTAAATACTTTCAAAAATAAAGTTATTCACTTTCCAAAATAGAAAGTAATAATGCACAACGATCTGGCGCCGATGCGTTTAACGGAACACTCTAATTTCAACTGATAACAGGACGTCATCGTTTGCTTAAACAAGATAAAAAAGGTATCACAGGATTCCCCAAAGACTCAGCTTCAACCTGTATCCCTCCATTCGATCGTGCGTTGTACTTTATGAAATCGACTTTTGTCCAGCCAGATTCTTCAAATACCCCACAGTGCGATGATAGAAAACAGAAAAAAAGGTCGATTCGTTTGCGGTTTTCACTGAAAACATTCTTTATATTACGATTTCTTTAGAAAAAAATTTTAAAGGTTACTTTCAAAAATTATCGACAGAGGGAGCTTTAGACTTTAAAGTAACGAACAACTACTTTTTACCGTTATTTTCTGCATGGGGTTGAAATTTTTCCAAAGTTCAGACTTTAATTTAAATTTTAAATCCAAAATCGGAAGCATTGGGGTCGGGTATCTAGCGAAAATTGAACTGTGAACAGAGGGGGAGATTTTAAGCGCTCATAAACATTGGACAAACTGATCGATTTTGTTGCGGTTTGCATGAAAGTCATTTCCTTGGTAACTATTTTATTCAAAATGACGTACAGCTTTGGTGTCCTCATTTTTTGATAGATGGCGCTTTCGACACATCTCCGACATTTCAATAGCATTACTCCTGGGTGTTTTACTACCCGACCAACTTACTTCCAGGAAGTGTTAGGGACACAAAGAAGACTCGGAATCACATAGGAATGTAACGTTGGAAATGCCCTTTTTTCGCGTTATTCTTAAAGGAAGCAGAGAAGATTAGCGTTGCAAAGGTTAGAAAAAACCCGGTTTAAACCCGGGAATAAACCGGGTTTTTAGGAATAAACCTGGAAAAAACCCGGGATTTTTTGGAATAATTCGGTTTCTTGGGAATAAACCTGGGAATAAACCTGGTCTATTGGAAATAAACCCGGGAATAAACCGACTTTTTGCAACTCTAGAGAAGATAACAACAGAAACAGCTGAGAATGAGCAACACGTTAATGTGACAGAATACAGTTTATTTAAAGGTTTTACTACAAAAGGTGTTCAAAATTACGACCAGAAGTAGTCCGGCAAGTTTGACAGCGACGGTAGATGGCGCTGCGGTTTCCTTGCAGTAGATGGCGCTAAACGGTAATGCGTGTGAGCAGCGATCAATTTGAAGTGATCATTCTCGAACCGGCTCCAAAGGTAGCAGAATGTATATTTGAAATTTGAATAGCCCGATGTGGTTCCTCCACATTTTACCAATGCCATTTGCCGACACTTCAAAGTAACATTTGGGAAACGGTGGAGAAGTCGTGGTGGCCTGCCAGATCACCGGACCTATTATGTATAGACTTCTTCTACTGGGGTCAAATGAAAAGTTGGGTGTATGAGATTCCCGCACCATCACCTAAAGACCTCACATCTGGTATTTCTGTCGCTTGCCAGAAAGCTATCAGAGATGCCAGGAATCTTTAAAAGGGTGAGGAATTCCATGCGACGCAGCTGTCAAGCATGCCGAACTACTTCTGGTCGTAATTTCGAACACCTACTGTTGTAAAACATTTAAATATATTGCTTTCTGTCACATTAACGTGTTGCTCTTTCTTTGCTGTTTCTATTGCCTTTTTTCTCTGCTTCCTTTAACCGTAACTCGCAAAAAATCATTTTCAACATTACATTCCTATGTAATTCCGAATCGTCTTTGCACCCCTAACACCTCCTGGAAGTATGTTGGTCTGGTAGTAAAACACCCAGGAGTACTGCTATTGAAATATCGGAGATGTGTCGGAAGCGCCCTCTATCAAAAAATTAGGACACCAAAGCTGTACGTCGTTTTGAATAAAATAATTACCAAGGGAATGATCTACACGCAAACCGCAATAAAATCGCTTTGTTTGTCCAATATTTATGAGCGTTTAAAATCTCCTCCTCTGTTCACAGTTAAATTTTCGCTAGTTACCCGATCCGAATGTTTCCGATTTTAAACTTAAAATTTAAGTTAAATTCTAAACTTTAGAATAATTTCAACCCCATGCCAAAAATAACGATAAAAAGTAGTTGTTCGTTACTCTAAAGTCTAAAGCGCCCTCTATCGATAATTTTTGAAAGCAACCTTTAATTTTTTTTCTAAAAAAATCGTAATATAAAGAATGATTTTAGTGAAAACCGCAAACGAATCGACCCTTTTTTCCGTTTTCTATCATCGTTTGAAGTTTTGGACCATAAATTTAAATGGACCCTAGCTCCTACAGAAGACGTTTGAGCCCCATGGTTTCCCATTTAATAATGTTTGTCTTCATGTGTACTATCATCCCTTAAAGTTTGTCGGTCTGGTAGCGAAACACCCTGTATATGTGAGATGTCACTTCACAACATGTTAACAAAAAATCCCTTCATCTATTACATTGTGCCACACTTTCTGGATTCCTAGTAAAGTCTTACATAGAATCGGGAAATTCGATTTCACTCTGACACCACTCCACACGCGGTCCAGATCGAGTTGGGATTGCGTAATTTTTTTCGGTTCCGGTCGGATTCGAATAGGGATGACTTTGAATGTTTCAGCTTCGGCTTGAGTTTTGATTCTTCCGAGTCGGGTTCTGATTTGCCCATTTTTTCTAAAGAATGTCCTGGATATTTCTTTAATGAGAAATCTATACAGTTGAATATTAACAGTTTCACTGACAAGTCCGTGTTAAAACATTCACTAAGCTCCAAGATACACTTCAATAAAGCAATATTTAAAATAAAATATAATTTTGTTCATTTAAAGGATTTTTAATATATTAAACAATGATTAATACTCTCAAGGATTACATTCATATTAGTAATTAACTTTTTTTATATAATGTTGAAAAAAATCAATGATTTTTTTTATCACTAGCTGTCCTGCCCGGCGTTGCCCGGGCCCGTGATGTTATTCAATTTTCAAATGTGTTATTTGCTTTCTAAATCACCCTTAAATTAAACTCAAATTTCTATGATTTTGTATCTTTAAGTCCATTTTGTCAAAATTTATATTTTTAAACGGAAAAATCGCGAAAAGATATTGCATTGAAAGCACATGCTGTTTGGTATTTTGTTTTCTATGTAATTTGATTCTTTGGAAACTATGCGAAGCGAAAGCGAACGAAATCGCGACGGAACACTCAGGATTTACTGAATTCGCAAAAATTTTCACACATTTTATTTTGTAAAAAAAAGAATTCTATCCATACGAAAGTTCCAAAGTTTTTGAAAGTAATGTAAATCTGGTTTATTGAAAGGCTCTAAAAAGATTGTGCTAAAATACGGATATACTTTTAGCCGTGATGTAATTTGTGTTTGTCGGTGTATTTGAACGGGTTAAATCTCATTTTTTTAAACAAATTGCAACATAAATTATGAGAATGTTTTAGCTTTAAGAAAATCTTTTCGGTTTGTCAGGACGTATATAGAATTGCGTCCTGCAAAGGCAAAACAGCAATGAAACGATCTGGTTTTTATTGATTTCCTCAAATTTTTCGCACATTTTATTTTGTAAAAATTATTTTTACTCCTCCGAACATTTCAAAATTTTTTAAGAAGGTGTAAATTTGATCTATTGAGATGCTTTTAAAAGTTTGGGCTGAAATATGTACGCTTAGATACTTTTAGAGTAGAAAAAATATTCTATACGTGAGCCGCAAAGTACCTAATTTTGCCGGTGTAGTTGAAAGGGTTAAATTTTATATTTTAAAAATTTATTGCATCATAGATTATAAGAATGTTTTTAAGCTTAAAGAATATGTTATTTGTTTACCGGTACCTATAGGACTGCGTTTTGCTAAGTCAAAACCGCAATGAAAACTATCTGTTTTTTTATTGATTTCATCAAATTTTTCGCACATTTTATTTTGTAAAATATATTTCTATCTGTCCGAAGTGTCGAATTTTTTGTAGGGAGTATAAATTTGGTCTATTGAGAAGATTTTAAAAGATTGAGTTGAAATATGCACGTTAAGATAATTTTAGCGTGGAAAAAATATCCTCTCTGCGAGTCGCAAAATGACCTTCTTTTGCCAGTGTATTTGAAAGAGTTAAAATCCAGATATTTTAAAACCAATTACAACATTGGTTAGAAGAAAGTTTCAACTTTAAGATCTTCATTTTGGTTTATTTATATCTTAAAAATTACGCCCTGGAGGGCATTGACAAAAGGGAGAAAAATAGTTTTGGAAGAAACGACCACTTTTGAATATTTGTTTTCAAAGGGTTAATTGCAACTTTTTTCGAATTGATTATTGCATTTGAGACCTAAAAATATGATCTTTCGAAATATGTCTCTTACGTTTAACTGCGTCCAGCAGTTTGGTTGCTTTGGATTTAAGCAAAATGATCCAAAAACAGAAATAAACTGGGGAAAAAGGTTTCTTCCTTCGTTTAGATGCGTAATTGAGTTTCTGCGCATGTGCAAACGTTTTCTTTTCCCGGACATTAAAAAAAATGATTTTTTGAAGAGAGTGAGTTCCGCTTCATAATTAATATCTATTAAACTAATCAAAAAAATTAAAATTCTGAGCTTCAGGTGCATCAGGAGAGATAATGGGCTACTCTCAAAAAAATTTTGAGCTTCGTACGTGCTGTAGATTTTGCTAGCCATCGCAGACACACACACAGACAGGCAGAGCGTTTTGTTATTTTATTAGTATAGATTTAAAGAAAAATGCAGAGAGAACAACATTACAACTGTGCTCTTTTGCAAGGCTGACAGAGGGATTAATGAGTTTACATGTGTTTATTTTTATACAAAAAGAAAAAAATTGATATTAGAGATATTATATGTAGGTCATTTCAATTTTGCATGCATATTTCCACTTTTACAGAAGTTATTTATTTTTCATTACATTTTGACTCAATGTTTGCATTTTGTACTTGTATAAGGTTTAACCAGTAACTGGAGATGGTTAATAAAATGACTCCGCGTTGTTTCTTGATTCTGATAATCACATGGATTTTTGTTCACGAATAAAAACATCTCTACAGTATCATCAAGTTCTTTTATCATTTCATGGTTTCCAAAATATATTGCGTTTCCAAAATAAATTCCAATACTGTTTACTTAAGACAAGATAGAAAAATCATCGCGTAAGGAAATTTGTGTTTCCGGTTCCGGGTTAAGTTAAGGTATAGCAAATAACTGAAGACCGCACTTAATATTATTTATTTAAGATAGCAGACATGGTGAAAGGTGCCAAGGTGTACCAATTTGTAACCTTTATTAACGAACACGAAGATGCAATTATCACACCTAGGGCTGGCCAACGTGGCGCTCGCGGACGCCATGGGGCCCTTCTAAGATTTTCTTGGCGCCCTTTTAAAGGTTTCTTGTTATTAGACTTTTTAGAAGAAAAATTCCATCATAAAGAATGGTTTCTTTAAAATTATTAATATTTGCATCACAGATATTTTCATAACCTGTGTAAATGCATTATAAGCCATAAACATACTTTGAAAATTTAATAATGTATATTTTTATGATTTATAGTTATCGTTTATAAGGTGCTAATATAAAGATTATAGATGGTAATAATTAGAAATAGCTCATTTTAATACTTAAGACGTAATAGAAAAATAAGCGTTTTTCAAATTCCCCCGCCCCTTTGAAGACACATGTGCATGAAAGTTAAGGTTGGTTGGTTGATTTTCGTCGTCCGATTATCTACGCTAATGGGATATAGGACCAGGGGGAGTGCCCTCCGTGGGGGTCTTTCTAAGGGAACCTAACCCGTATTTACGCAAGGTTCGAAGAAAACCACGGAAAACTCCGAACGGTTAGGCCTACAGCCGCGATTGGGTTCGAACCCAGCACCTGCCGTCTACCAGTTGAGAGGTCCGAACCTCTCGGCCACTGGTGGGACCGCATGAAAGTTAAGCTTTTTATCCTTTTGCTGCTATCACACTGGCCCACTGGCTGTTTTGCTTAAATTGTTTTGTTTAAATTTCTTCTTCTTAGCTTATGAAATCTAAAGGTTTTTTTTTTCAATTTGTTTAGAAAAAATAATAAAATAGTGCAGCATGATTTCTATCTATGAAAGCATTTCCAAACTATTTCTTTGGAACCACCCACATGGATTGGTTACTACCAGGCCAGTCTTTTTTTTTCTCTGATTTCCATGCTTAATTATTTTCGGTTATTGTTGAGCGATTACAATTTCTGGCACCTTACTTACAAACATTTTTGTAGATCTCTCGAAGGAAAATGTGTAGATTAATTATTAATAGCTACAATTCCGGAATTGTTGGGGCTTTTTATCCACGGCCGTGAGATTAATTTGCATTATGTTGAGGCGTGCGTGTATGCTAGCAATGTGTGATAATATTACTGCAGGTTTTCGAACATGGCGCCCTTCATTGAGTCCCAAGAGCTGAAGTGCGCCTCTGCTAACTGAAAGGTTTGACAGGCTTGATCATACCTATAAAAACAAGTAGCCAAACATTTTTTTTAAATTATTGTGTTTAATAGATGTCCATAGCCAAATTAATGCTGTATATTGACTAAAATCTATTTAAAGAGAATGAGTAAAAGAATGACCACGTAACCTCTGTTACAAAATTATAAACTAAAAAATAAAACTGTTTCCAGTGGCGTAACCAGGGTGGGTGCCCAAGTACTCTGAATACTGGTAATTTTTTTAAGTTCTGTTCGCCATATATAGGTCATTCCAAAAATAAAGCACCCTTTGGTGTCCCGACACTTTGTATTGTTATATTTTCTAAAATTTTGTTTCAAAATTAAATTTAAATATTAGAAAATATATTTTAAAGACATTTTTCTTTAATGCAATTTTTAAAATTGAGATAAATTCCATTTATTGTTATTCAAATAACTTTCTTAATAATTGTGTCCTGTAAAAAGCCATGTCCCAAGAACAATTTTTGATTTTTAAACCCTTTTTTTTTACTATATGTATCGTTTAAGTTATCATTCAGGATGTTTTTTATGTCTTTGTAGTCTTTATGTTATTCCTATATACTTAAAATATTTTTGTAAACATTTTTTTTTTTCATTTTATAAGAAAAAACCATGTGTCCCTTAATTTTTGTCCCCTGTGTTACCGCCACCTTTTTCTTAATATTAAAATAAGAATTTGCAACCTAAATGTTGTTAACAGTAGTCATTTATTTTGATTAATTACCAATTTTCTACTTTATTGGCATTTAAATTGTAAGTCTTAGTTAAAAGAAAATATTCCATCTAACTTTACATTGTTTCTATGAAAATAATAATACGTGGGTGATAATTTATTTCATTTTGTCTTCTGTGTCACTAGTCCCCCGTGTTACCATGATATTGGTAACCATGTTGTTAAGGGACAAAAAAACCGAAGTTTAAAAATGAAATGCAACAGAATATCCTGGTTTTTTAATGCATTTGTTGGTCTATATCAGAAATACATTTTTAATTAATACATAAGTACACCTTTAAGATTGTTAATTTTTTATGTTTAAATTAGGATGTCCCCTTTGTTACTTTATTGTCCCCTGTGTTACCGACATTTCTTTTATCAGAAGAAAAGAAAAAAAACTTTCTTATGAATCAGTTTTATAATATGCAATGGCTAATATGTTGAAATAAGTTTTACTATAATTTTATTATAGAATAATTTTTACCAAGTTATATATAGTTTTATACAGGGAGAATACATAAAAGGGTAACACAGGGGACATAATATGCCTAGTTTGAGTTTTGAGTTTGAGTGAACAATGCTTTGAGGTTTATAGCGACAATGGCTGTTACCTCGAATGATCCATAAACCACAGAAACAAATACAGAACACTTTATTATTACAAGAAATCCATTACATACATTTTAATACACATCACAAGGACAACACCCGCTAGCTGGACTCGAACCAGGGTCCAGCGGTGTGGGAGGAGCTCACGCTACCGACCACGCCACTGGATCGGCCATAATATGCCTATATCATGAAAAAATATATACATAAACATAAAACTATATGGCACTGAAAAAGAACATTTATATCAAAGTTTTAATATTGAAAAAGCAATTCTCTATTTTAATAAGAAAAAAAGAGAAGATTATTTAAAATATGGTAACACAGGGGACATCTTTCAGCCAACGTGTCTGTGTTTCTAAGAGTGTAGTGATAAATATTTTTAAAGTGTGCTGCTGATATTCAATTTCTACTCTTCAATATGTATACAACTCACTCAAAGATATTTTTATTTCATTTTAAATCAAAAATTTTTTGAAAAAAAATTTCTTAAAAGGGACCTTTATTTTTGGATTGACCCATCTAAACAGGAATTTTTCTGCTATGAATCAAGGAGAAGAAAACCTTACAATATTACTGGTTTAGGCATTCACCCTGGTTACGTCACTGTTTTCAAAACTATTTTATAAAATACTATGGATCAAAATAGGCATATAGTGATTGTGTAGCCACTTATTCAGTAAATAAATCTATTGATAGATTTAAAAATAATACAAATAGAAATATTTCATAAGCTAATTACTACTTGTAACAGAAGTTACATGAAGTAACAGAAATTACAAAAAGTAACAGAAAAGATACCAACACCAACTTAATTAAGTGATTTTATTCTGCTCATATGTTCGGAATGATGTTTATAATTTTTTGCACCAACATTTTTTTAATTAAGTAAATAAGTAGCTAATTTTGAAGACTAACATCTATAATCTATGTTATTTAGTAACAGAGGTTACATAATGTAACCTCTGTTACCAGAACAAATTCAAAGTGATTTTGTTGCACGCCGTTCGTTTGTTCTGAGGAAAAAATTATTTTTCATCTAGTAGTTTCATATTTTGGAATTTCAAATGAATAGTAATCACCTAGTAAAGTAGTAAGCACCTTTTTATGTAATAATAGGTATTTAAGATAATATTACCCTTAATCTACATTCATTTGTCGACATTTTTATGTAATGTGTTGAACAAGTTCGGTTCTTCGTTCGGCTTACCTTGGGGATTTCCGGCATATTGTCCTCTCGGGGTAATGCAGCCACCATAGCCAAGCTGGCAAAATTCAAAAGGAAAAGCTGCTCTACAATACTAATAAGAAATCCAACGAGAAAAGTGTTAGAAAAATCAGCCTCTAAAAGGATAGTGAATAAATGAAAAAATAAACGAGCAGAGCTAAAACCTGCATCAAAACTTTTAGGGATGAATCCAAACTAAAGACCGAAAACAGTTATAATTATAAATATACTTGTTTGATTCCTCAGGTATCTAGCATTAAGGCTAAAGACTTCTGAATAGATGAGTTTTAATTATAGTAATCCTTTACATAAAGTTTGGTACTGAAACTGTTAGACAACTGTAAGAGAGTTGACCTTTTTATTCATTCTAGGATCAACGAGTCCCTTAGACTGCTCACAGTAATGATATAACAACTTTTGTCACAATAGTTGGAGGTTAATTGCTATTTGTCATCTCACAGACCGATGTTTTTTTTAGGTTGTTTAACTTGTAGTTTTCATATAACTATAGATACTAATGAAATTTACTAATGATTTTATATAACTCATTCGTTTGATTGAAAATGGGGAAAAAACATGCGGTAATGAGGTAAAAATACGCACTGCTTATGTTTGTCCTTCTAATGCGTACTTTTACCACAGCCAATAAGCCAATAGGGCAAAGATACGCAGAGCAATGTTTTTTTAAAAACTACAATTTCTCATGGAATTATAATTTGACACAATGTCCTTTGATGGTGGTAGTTGCCTAAGGTTCTAATCTAACATTTTAACAATCCGTTGCATATATTTACACCAATGTATGCGTTAAAAAAATTATGTAATGTGCGTATCTTTACCCTCACATATTTTATCTCATATTCAGAACAAACATTAAAAATAGTTACTGTTACTACTTGCTTACTTATAAACATAATTCGTGTTGTTTGGTACACGTTTTTGAAATGAATATAAATATATTATAAGTGGTAATAGGAGTTACATAACAGATACACTCATTGCCATAAAAATTTGCGCACCAACAAATAATTGCGGGATCATAGCGAAACTTGGCATGAAGGTATATATGAGGCAGATATGCAAATGATTAGAAATGCAGCGTGATTGCGCATTGCGTAATGCCACTAGAGGGCATTGAACTTCGTCCTGCTTGGAGTATAAAACTAGTAGGCCGAACTTGTCTGAATGTACCTTTTCTTTTGCAAAGGAGACGCTGAAGTAGACCTGCCGTTACGCAGCCATCAAAGACAATATCCAGCAGCTGTCAGAGCTGGAGAGGAGAAGAATAATCGGGATGATGGAAGCTGGGTGGTTAGCTCGGTGAGTAGCTCGTCTAATAGGCCGTTCTGATTTTACTGTGAGGTGGGGTTGGGACCAGTGGACTAAAGAGACGTCATTTGCACGGCGACCAGGCTCGAAACGTCCTCGACAGAGCAGTCATCGAGAAGACCGTCACATCATACGAAACGCACGCGTAGAGCCAACTGCCTCATTGGCCGCTATCCAGATAAAGTCAGCACCTTCACTATGGACCCCTGTGTCTTCCCGAATCATCGTAAGGCGCCTGGCTGAAGCAGGGCCTGATTACTAACGGGGCACTCTCCCACCAGGAAAAAGAAAAAAAGAATTTTTCCTTATTCATGACAGTAATCTTGTATGAAAAGGGCGTTTAAAGAAGACGAAAATTTCTATAAATTTTTTCTGGTGAGAGAGTGCCCCGTTAGTAATCAGGCTCTGGGCTGAAGGACATCCGGTATCGCGGCGCCTATTATGTTTGCTGCCAATGACACCTACACATCAACGCCTTCGTTTGGAGGGGTTTGCGCACGACGGGATTGGACTGCAACGGAACAGAACCAGGTCGTCTTCAACGACGAGACTAGATTCAATTTGAGCAGCTATGACAATCGTGTTCGTGTATGAAAACCCCATAGTGAACGCCTCAATCCTGCCTTCACTTTACAGCGACACAGCGCTCCCACAACTGGTGTTATAGCATGGAGTGTCATTGCTTATGATACACGGTCACCCTTAATATTGATCCATGACACAATGACAGCCCAGCGGTACGTCCAGGACTTCTTTCAACAACATGTGTTCCCACTTCTCGCAGAGCTCCCAGGAGCCATTTTTTAGCAAGACAATGCTCGGGCACACACAGCAAGGATGTTACAAGTCTGCCTCCGCCACATTACTACCCTTCCTTGGCCTTCCCGATTCCCAAATTTGTCACCAATCGAGCTTATCTGGGATCATTTGGAACGGTAAGTTGGACGCCCTATAAGTTTAGTTGAACTCGAGGCGCGTTTACAGAACTTTGGAACGAGATGTCTCAGAACATCTTACGGAACTTGTATGCCTCGATGCAAGCTCGTATCGCATCGTGCATTCGCGCTAGAGGGGGGTCCAACAGAGTACTAAAATGTCCGTTCATTTGTACTTTTTTCTGCAATAAATGATCATTTTTCTTTGGTTTTCTAATCACTTACTTATATCACAGTCGTACTTACGCGTTTAAAATTTCGTTTCATTTGGACGTTTTTTTCTTGGTACGCAAATTTTTATGGCAATGAATGTATTTCAAAACGCTGGACACCCACATTTTAATTTAAAAAAATAACAAAATATAAGTTTGAGGAATTAATTTATGTAATATTTTAATTATTATAGTATGGTCTATACTTTTAAAAAATGTACATGACAATAAATATATTTTAGTATTAAATAATCAACATTTTTTACGGAAACTTCATTTTGGAACAACCCAAAACGTAGGTGATGGATTTTAAAATATTATTTTTTGCTTCCTAAATAAAGCCTTAAATATACAAGGAATTAGTCCTAGATGGACTATCTCTCCTATATCTAATTCCTATCTCTCCATTTGAAGTTGAGACATAATTAATAGTAAAACCCTTAATGTAGTTATATAAACAAAAACCGTGCTCCACTTACCAAATGATTATTATTAAGTTATTTCCAGTAATTCTTAGTGTTACATTGCGAAACAAAATATCAATACATTCTATCTTTTAATGTAAAATTAATAATGTTTTTATGTTTTTTCAGAGCCGTCAAACTGACTGGTCCTTTTGTGACGATGATTTACAGCATGATTGTTGGAGACATGTTTACTTTTAGTATCATTTACACCATTTTTCTCTTTGGCTTCACACAAGGTTCTTATTATAAAAAACTTCTTTCTTTTTCATTAAACAAATGAAGAGTTCTGGAAAGAAAATCTAACTCTGCAGCAAATAATCTCATAAAAATGTGACTGGTTCCAATCGATTTGTAATGACGTAGGCTAATTAAAGCTATTATTAAATTTGTTTATGTGTCGTCTACATGCAGAAATTGTAAAAAAAATTAAAATTTTCAATTTTTAACAGATAATTTTGATAAAATATTTAGATCAATCGGTCAATTTTACCTTCGATATTAAATGAAAAGCCATCCAGTGAAGTAGTTTTGGAAATATGCATGCTAAAATTTGCAATTCCTAATATGCTAAATTAATTTTTAACTCGTCAGTACGTGCACCTACATTTGTAAGTAGACTTCACAAATCACTGCGCGTGTGCTGACGGATTAGTTGTTACAAAATAAAAAATGATTACAATCGTTGCAGATCAATTAGTTTTGAAGCTTAACTCAAAAACAGCTAGGCAAAATGAGTTGTAATTTCAATTCGTATATTTCATCAGGGCGAATACCCACCAGTAAAAACGAACAGAAATTTTTGTCTTACTCATTGCAGCAATTTTGCATGAACCGTGCGTTAAAATAAGAAGAAAATTTCTAAATTTTACTGGTGAAACTTTACTTTGGTAAACAGACCCTATATTTGAAACTTCTGAAAATCCATTTCTGTTAAAGAATTAACCACCAAAATAACGAAATAAGTATTATGAAATTTCTTGTTGAAAGTCTGCCATCACAAATTCAGAAAGATAAATCTTGCCATAACAAATTCGCAAAGTTTTTTTCCATTAACAAAGGCGGCATTTTTAATTCTAATTTAGTGGTAGCAATTCAATTTATTTAAAAACAATCAATTATTTTTTGTACCTTTGTGTCAAATAATACCAGCGATTAATAGGTTAAAAAATATAGTTTGTAAGTCATATTTTTTTTTTCGAAAACTAATTTAATATATATATATATTATCCGCATTGCAATTCATTTTCGAACGATTAAAAAGAAATTTAACAAGAGACGTTCCAAACTTTAAGCCTGTGTAATTACTAAACTACTACAGGATGATTTCCTGCTTGGTATTAGAAAGTAAACTCTCCCGAAAAATCCAAATACGATGGAAAAATTGGCTGTCATCGTGAAAAATTTCAAAGTTTGTTACAATTTCTACGTAGAGACAACACCCTAAATAAATTATATGTATAATAGTAGACAGTATTAGCAATTAATAGAAAATATTCGATTGGACCAGTGATCGAAGTAATCGATTGGACCAGTCAATGTTTTTAAGATGATTTACAGCAAAGTTAGTATGGGGAGGTGCAATTTTTTTATTTTTGTACATCGGTTAAAACACTTTGTTAATTAATATTCTACTATCTAATATCAATCCACTAGCATAAAAATTATACTAATAGGCCATAAATAAATATCCTTTATATCATTTAAGAGGAAGATTTAGTGTGTGAAGTATTTACTAAATCAAGAATAAGAATAAAATTAAAAACAATATTTAACTAAAGTTGAAATTAAAATAAAAATCAGATTGAAATTAAAGCAAAAATAAGAAAGTTCAACTAATAAAACATGTTTAAATACAACTTATAATAATAATAATAATAATAAATTAATTGATAAATAAATGTAGAATTAAATTTAAAGTTGTTGCCGGGTATTTATAGTTAAATTAAGTTAAAAGAAAGTCTAAATAAAGCTAAAAGAAAAAAAGTAATAAATAATTTGTAATCAATTTACAACAATCAAATTTTTAAATTAAAGACAAACTTGAAAATGAAACTGAAAATGAAGCCAGGGTGGGGGTTTTCAAGCTCAATATACCACTATTTTTTACGATTAACTTTGTAAAATTTATTTGCAGAATTCTTTTCATTTAATAAAACGAAACAAAACAGTAAGAAAAAAGTGTATCCAGTGCCTCGAAACCCCCACCCTGGCTGCGCCACTACACTGTTAAAACTAATGGTGACACATTGCACCTTTTAGGGGTGAAAGGCTTGTCTCACTGGTGACACCCCTAAAGGAGCCTGAATGGCATCTTTAATTAGGGTGAAAAGATGGCACCCTTTATCCAGAATGTCCAATAATAAAAAATGAAAAAATATACAAACCGACTTTTGGCCCTCAAAGGTTTCGAACCCACAACGTCTGATTACAAGCTCAGCGTTCTAACCGCTCGGCCATCGAGCTCACCTTCATTCACTCATAGCCATATATTTTACTTGCTGTCACAGAAAACAGAAAGACACATCACAGCGCATGCCCATGGTTCCAGTCACCCGATAAGGTGCCACATTGCTTCCAGTACGAAGTGCATGGCACCTTTTTTAGCTCCAATTACCCAGTAAGAGACCTGTTGGCACTGCAACCACATATCCAAGCCCCTGATGCACCTTAGGGTTCCAAATGGCACCGTCTTTTCACCTCCGGGTCCCAAATGGCACCGGTTTGTCACCTTTACTTTTAACAGTGTAGGTTAGTAAAAGGTAGTATTAATTTAGGTTAGCATTAATTAGGTAACTAGGTTAGTATTAATTTACGGGGTTTTCAAACCAAATAAATATATTTTGAACCAAAAATTTTATTTAATCCTCCTAAAACCTTGGCCAGAATAATTTTAAAGCGCTCTTAGACTTTCTATGTTTTGCACCAGAAATTTAATTCAATACGATTAAGCTTTTCTATACTAACTATCTACTTTATTTAATTTATTAACTTTTCTGGTTCTAAACAAGAATGAAAAACTGAATGAGATTAAGAAAAAAGGGGAACTAATAAATAAAATCAAATAAATACCACTCTAGAAGGGGCCACGTTTAATTAAATAGATTTTTAAGTTCAAAATATGTTGTTGTTTTTTATTTGAGAAAAAACGGAAGGTTGGCAGCTATGCGATGTAGCACAAGATTATATTTCTGGTTATTTAAATCCTAAAATGGAAGAATGAATCCTTTAAACTTCTTTTTTAGTATACAGGGTGTCCCAGTACTTCGTGTGCTTACTTTGAGGAGAGGTAGGGAACATCGTTTGGAACCACAATTACATAGGAACGCACTGTCGGAAACGTCATCCTCACTTGTTAACCCTTTCACAGACAATAGTAGTATGTCTATGAAACTACAAAATTTTTAACACAAAATGAATATTGACACCAGAATTTTAATATGATTTTTCCAATTATTATGTAGGTGAAATGTATTTTTTTTTTCTTCTTTGCAAATACATTTTTCCGCGATTTCTGATGTTATTCATATTTTTCCACAGTTTAGCAATTTCTAATAGCTAAGGTACTTGGTTTTAAAGAAACATAATTTTAAATTTAATTTAAAATTAAATCATTTCTTGTACTTTTTTCTGTATAATAAAGCGTTTTACACTATTTTCCGCATTGTGTCATAACTGTGTCTGTGAGTTTCTTTGAGCCTTTCACGGACAAAGCACTGCCATTGCTAAAATGTAGAAAAAAAATGATTAACATCAGAAATTGCGGAAAAATGTATCTGCAAAGAAAAAAAGCTAGACATTTAACATACTTAATAAATGAAAAAATCATATTAAAATTCTGGTGTCAATGTTTTGTATTAAAAATTTTGTTGTTTCGTATACAAACCTCTGTCTGTGAAAGGGTTAACAAGACGTTTCCGCCCATGCTTTCCTGTGTAATTGTGATTCCAAACGATGTTCTCTACTACCCCTGAAAGTTTGTACACGAAGTTCTGAGACACCCTGTATGATAAGAGATGTGAGAACAGAGTGATCCTTCCATTCCAGAATTAAATATCTTTCACAAATTATTATTCATTGTTGTTTTTATAGTGATACCGTATTTTTACACTGGTTTATCATTTTGTTTCTAAGCCTTCTACTTCCTGTTCAAGCATCCACCATCTGAAAAGAAATATAGCAAAAGTTTTGGTGCCTATCCTGTTACTTGGATGAGTCTTTTTCATATGACTCTTGGTGCATATGAGGTAAGGAATCTATATATAATCTAATCATCGTAATGCGAACCCAAACTTTCAATTCACTTAATATCGAAGCTTCTGAAAAAAAATTGGCACTCAATATCTCTTTGATTTTAAAGAATTATTTTTTTTAAATCACTTTGAGGTGATGATGAACATTTTTATATTTATTTAATATTTTATGTTTATTTAGTTTTCATTTATAGGATATCCACAAAGTCTGCTTATAATTTCAAGCTGCATAAAAAGGAGTGCAATATTAAAAGTATATACTGAAGGTTTTTTTTTTTTTTTTCATCAATTAACAAAACTTTATATGTGCACTATTGGTTCCACGAAATATCCCAAGGTGATAATTGTCGCCGTTTTCTTCTGTAGTTCTTTTTCGTCGGCCCCTAGCATTATCCAATACCGTACTGATTTCCATAAATGTCTTGTGACCACAACCATCAATTCGTGAATGGCAGAAAAAATTCATGGAGACCGGATCAGCATTGGATAAAGTAAGGAATGGACGAAAAGGAATATCAGAGAAATATGTCGACAATTATCGGCTTGATGTGCTTCGTACAACCAATGATGATACACATATATAAATTTATTAATTGGTGTAAAAAATCTTCTATATATACTGCTGCTAATATTATACTACTTTCCTTACATGAATCTGTTCATTTCTGTTTGTAATAAAAGCTTGAAAATGCAAAGAGACTAATTGTAAAGAGACTTTGTGGACAAATTCTATTATTAATTGAATTGAAAAGGCCGATTGTGTAAAACAAGGTAACTAACAAGACGCAAGTCTTGAGATATTCAAGATACACGTTTTCTACAAAGAAAATCTACAGCCAAACTATTATGATTTCTTTCATTTAAACCTTACTTCAATCTAAGAGCAAATTTTTTTTCTTTTGTCGATAGATTTAATTTTAATGGATTTTTTTAATTTTAATAACGAAAACACGTTCATTTATTTAAAATTTATCTTTGATTACAATACAATTTTTTGAATAATGATAAACATTTTACTTTTGAGACGATGTCAAAATCCAATTAAGAGTGTTCTCAAAAAATATTTTTCCCACTTAACAGACTGAAGTTTTCTTACACATCATTTACGGAATCATTTTTAATCATAAAAACATGACATTTGCAGTCATGATTGTTCAGAGAATTTTTGTAATCAATCAGTTTTATTTTTTCACTTTTGGATAAATAAATTACACCTTGAGTTATAAACATTGTTGTCACATGAAGGCAGTTTTTCTTATTTCTCGTGCTTCCGCATCAGAAAATTTGATTTAAAACGGCAACTCTGACAATATTATTTTAAAGATCTTCTCCATTTACAGAAAAGGAAAAAACTATTTGATTACATAGTTTCTGAATTAAAGCAACCTGTGGATTTCTTCCGTTTGCGACCAAAAGCCAGAAATTTGTTAGAAAGAAGCCGTTTTAGATATAGGGTGTAGATATAGATATACAGGGTGAGTCATAAATATCGAAGCAATAGGCTATCTCCTTAAATATTGCCCCTAGACCCATACTTCCAATTGCAAAGCTTCATTTAAAAAAAGTGAATTTTTTGATAAGATAAGTTGCAACTCCATGGAGGGTCTATTTTAAAAAATACGAAAATTAAATTTGTATACGGCCCCTACAGAATAAAACTTCCAATTAGAAAAATTTTCCTTCTCCATTACTGAATTGAACAAAAAAAATTCATCTTGATATCTTCAAAACTCAGAGAGTTATGACAATTTTAATAAATCGTGAGGTTTCAAGGGATCAGACACACATTGAAATGCTTGTAATTGAAGAAACAATCTTGCTGTAATGGATCCAGGAAACATTTATTTTATTTATTTATTTATAAAGTTAGAATTTTGAATGTTTTGTGATGGTTAACCATTTACTTTGTAAGCATTATCTCATCATAAGACTCCTTATTTTTTTTTTCAAAAAATTTAGAGTAAATTAAAATTGTTATAACTCAAAATATTATTTGTCGCGTTGAACTTTTTCTTTTGATTAAATGAAAATGTCTAATTTTCAATTTTGATTCAGCATTTTAAATAATATTTATTTTTTTAAATAAAAGTATTTAAAATAGCAATATAAAAAAGATGCAATTTTTTGTAAACAAATCATATTTTTAAAAGTAAATTTTCTGAGCTTAAAACTTCTTTCAGCTCGTTTGGCCTTAATGTTAAAAAACTGTTGAACTTGCGGGACTGTTACCGTAACCGACGTTTATTGACTTATGACAGTTTAAGAATGAGAAATACTGAAATAAAAACATTTGATTCAGAAAAGTGCATTTAGTTTTAAACAAAGATGAACTCCTAATGTTTAAATGCTTTTTAAACGTTTCTATATGATTAACTCCGTCTTGTATAGTTTCGATTTCAGATTTTATTTAAATTTTGCCATTCTCACCTTATTTAATTACTGTTTAATTGCGTCAGTCGATTTAAACCTTATTTTTTTATCACGTCGATTTCAAATTTTTTCATTGTGCAGTGACTTACAGACAGACATTTTATAAAAACATGTTTTTCGGTATCTCTGAGCTCTAAAAGTGTGAATCCATCGAAAACCGGAATTCAAAAATTTTCATGAATCTAATACTTTCTTCTTGTAAAGACAGAAGAAAGTAAAAATAGGTTTAAAACCATCATAAATTTTGAAACTGAATGGTAAAAAGTAGATTTTTGAAAATATTTCTATGTAATTTATTAAAATATATTTCCAATGATTCCGTTAATAGAAGTGTAACTATCGCTATTACTATTTTTACTAAACTTATTGCTTGCGGCAATAAGTTCTTAGCACACTTTTAATGAGAGTTTAATTCATATCACTTAATTTAATAACACTTTTAACAAGTGTTTAATAAAACGCTCCGGCCAGTGGGTCGTGCCAGTTACGAGGTTGGCACCAAGGTCGAGATATTGCAGACATCTAGCATATTTCAAGGAAGTTTAAAGCAAAAACTTATACGCTTTTATTTTATACCTAAAAGTTAAAGTATTGTCTTGGATCGACATTTAACAATACGTACATTTATGGTCGATTCCTAAATTGTACTTCAAATGAACTGATTTCACTGCGCTCAGAGGTATGCTTAAGTGGTGTAAGTCACGAATTTTGAAAAATTTTGGATCTTAATATCTTTCGGGGATTTGTAGATATCTAGATGAATTTTTTTTGTTGTTGTTCAATTCAGGAATGGGTAAAAAAAAAAATTTCTAAATGGAAGTTTTATCCTCTGGGGGCCGTATAAAAATTTAATTTTCGTATTTTTTAAAATAGACCCCCCATGGAGTTGCAACTTATCTTATCAAAAAATTCAACTTTTTTTATGAAACTTTGCAATTGGAAGTATGGGTCTAGGGGCAATATTTAAAGAGATAGCCTATTGTTTCGATATTTATGACTCGCCCTGTATAAAAACTTTTAAGTTTGTTATGAAAATCAGACAAAATTATAAAATTTTTGTTACTAGGCATATACATTCAAGACTTTATATTTTTAATTAGGTAATTCATATGATTGATTCTTTATATTATTTTCTAGTATGAGGAATTTCGAGAAACCTATTACCAGAAACTGACTCAGCTAGTATTTGCAGTGTTTATGGTCTTCACTCCAATTCTTCTGTTGAACATGCTTATAGCTATGATGGGAAATACATATTGTGAAGTAATTGAACAATCCGAGAAAGAATGGGTGAAACAGGTACAATGCAATATATTTTTGTCACGATGTATGATAATTTAAATTAGTACTTAATTTCAATTTATGTGCTAAGAATATGAAGTATAATATATTATAGTACATTGCTAAAAATTTCTGTAATAATACAAAAAAGAGTGGATTCTCTGTAAATGTACACTAGTTCTCGGTTAAATGCATTCGATTGAGTTTCTCGGTCATCATTTTACACACATTTCCCTTACATTACACCTAATTCCCTATAGGGATTTCCATGTCTTTATTTAAAGATATTTTTATCTTTGTTAAATTATTGACTCAAAATACACACTTTAAAAAAATTTTTAAATTTATTAGAAATATTTAAAAAAAAAAAAAAAAATATATATATATATATATATATATATATATTTATTTTTTTTTTAAGGGGAAAATTTAGTGCTCGAAGTTAGTGGGGATTTTTCCTCGCTGAATCAAAAAATACATACTTTGTACTCAATAGCAATAGCTCCTTATAGTTCAGGCAATTAAGCCAGGCAATTTCACTGTCAAGAGGTTCTCGGTTTCAAACCCCAGGACGACTAGAAAAATATTGTATTAAAATTTAATGATACAACAGCTCAAATTTACTGGGAAATTTCAGATTATTTGAAGATCACTGAAAATTGAGTGATTTACTAATTTTAAAAACTTAATTAAATTATTATCATTAAAAGTTAATTTACAGAGTCTTGTAAATTTACCAAATAACTTCTGTTCTTTAACAGAATCTCGGTTTTCTAATCTCTGTAATTTTACATAAGACTTAACTGCTTGGGGACGGGCGACACGTACACGTGACGCAAAAAAGCTTAAGAATCCGTGTTTATCCCCACCAGTAAAATTTTACTGTTAAATTTGCATTAATTAATTGGAGCATTTTCTCGTTTGAATAAGGCACAATTTACTAAAAAACCGGTGACAAAACATTAAAAATTTCGTAAAAGGCTCCCGTCGCGAAAGGGTTAAGATAGTGGATTACTCGTAGATTCTCTGTAATTTCAAAGAAAATTATTTAAGAGTGTATATTACAATATATTACAAATGAAGTAAACACTGTAGAAAAATTTCTAAAACTGAAAGGCAGCACTGTAGCTAAAAGTCTTGCAACAGGGATATCAAGTATAGCTTGCTCTAACAACTTGACTTTTAATATGCAGCCTTACAAGGGGGAAAAGTTGTTAACAGACACAAATGATGCAGAAAATATATTTTTTAATTAAAAACTAAGCATAAACTAAGTAAACTAAGCTTTACCGTGTATGTTTGGTGTATGCAGCTCACACCAGATGATTTTTATTGATATAGTTTCCTGTCAATGTGCATTATCGCTGTTATTATTTGTGATGCTTTTTTTTTAGCTTTTTGCATACGTTTTGATTCAAAACCTGTCTTTGCCAGTCATCTTCGGCTTTCGGCATCAATCGGCTTGGCAGATCACGTCTTTTCCGGTTTCATGTAAAATGTATTAAAGTTGAAATAGTACTTCTTCTAGCACCAACATTTGTGACCATTTTTCTTAATGGGACTCCAACAATCATTTCTCTTTCGAAATCTTTAAAGTCAGTCATAAAGACGTTTTAATGTGCCAGTATATTTAAATTAGAACGCTATCACTGCTTCGAATAGACTGATGTATGTACATTTTCGTTCATTAGATAGAATGCTTCAACGATAGAGGAAGAAGTTATACGACAGGTTTCCTTCGAATATTTTGCTTTCGGAAGTGTTCATATTATTTTATAAAACCTCTATAATTATACTAGATTGTTCCAAAAAGTTTCTTCCGTTATTTTGCAAAAAATAAACCATGGAAACTTCGATAAAGACAATATTTTATTGAAGAATGCTTGCACCAATCTGTTGAACAAACCTTCTTCTATCTTTCCGGTAGTCTAATAAAACCTTTTTTCCAAAACTTTTTTGATTTTGTGGCAAAATATTAACTGAGGTGGTTTTTTATGTCATTCAAAGAGTTCATTTTTTTTGGTGAACAAAATTTTTAAGAGAAAAAACAAATAATTGTCAGACAAAGCAATGACCGGAGAAGAAGGAAGATGGGTCAGAATGTCTCAATCAAATGCAAGGACTTTGTTTCTGACAGTCAAGTATACATGTCGAATGGAGTCGTCATAATGGAAGATAATACCTCGTTAGTTTGCTATTACAGGGTGTTCCATGACTATTGCTACCTTCAATTCGTAATTGCCAGTAATTTTCAGAATTGATGGTCTGGTTAGGTGGAATCGCTCATAGTAGACCCAGTTTCGAAAAATAGAGACCAAAACTTTCTTCTGTAAGAATCCAGCTTTAGCGACAGGAATGGGACCTTTATCTCGGCTGGGTCAGGATTGTTTGTGATCCTGGTTGTTATAAAACAAACCAGGGGGTCTCCTTGGACAAAAGTTGGATGCAAGCAACTTTTGTCCAAGGAGACCAATCTTTTCAAAAAAATACCTTTTTGATGTTATTTGCAAAGTTGCTCGCTAACAGATCATCGGCAGGTCGGCCACTACCAACTATTTTTATATTTTATTCGCACCAATATTTTTAAAAATACGTTTTGCAGTACTTTTTTTGCAAATGTTGTCAAAGTGTGAGTAAAAGATTTTTTTTTTCAAAAAGTGGTCTTAGTTGCATTACAAAATAGCACATGAATTACAAAAGAAGTTTTTGTGATAATCTTTGAGCGGGAAAAACAAATTCCCTGCGTTCGATTGAGGTATTCTGGTGCACTGTCCCATTTCTTCGAACATTTCTTTATCAGATTAATATTTGATTTTTTCTCTCGAAAATTCTCTTCACCCCCCCCCCTCCCCAAAAAAACTGTTTGAATGACATTAAAAATATTCGGTATAAAATTCGGTAAGTATTTTGGACCCAAATCGGTGGTTTGGTAAGAAAGCATTATAACACACCTTGAAATTTAGAAGAAGGTTCGCAAAACATAATAGCGCAGATATTCTTCAATAAAATCTCGCTGCTTTCGGGGAAATTTGCTTGGGTTATTTTTAATCAAAAAACGAAAGAAAATTTTACGACAACCTAATAACTATTTTAATTTATTTTTAAGCTATTGCATAGCTTTTATCGCGGGCTTTGAGCGAGGCGACCGAATCTAGAAATTCCGTAACGAGAAATAACCTAACACTCCGGCAAACGTCGTTTCAGTTCGGCAGACTTCGGCACGGTATCCTTCGGTAGACTTCGGCAGACATTGACGCGGTATTTTTCAGATATTTAGAGGATATCAAGCCTCAAACTTATGTTTCTTACTTGAGTTACCATAAACCTATAGTTTCAATGATAAAAATTCCTGATTAACCTACATGTATTGTAAGATAATAAAAATATTTTAAACGATATTAACTTCTCATTTATTCAATAAAAGAAAAAAAATTGTTTTCTTATCGGTCATCACGCTCAAAAAGTGTAACTTGAATTAATATCAAAGAAAAAGAAAAAACTTGAATTAATATCAAAGACAAAAAAAAAAAAAAAAAAAACTGCATAAATAAAAAATATATAAATAATTATAATTTTTTCCAAATTTGTAGAATGTGTATAGAAAAGAATCGTCTTAAGATAAAACAAGGATGGATAATGTAGCTTTTGGTGATTGAAGACCCGCCCTATGCTGAGGATCGAAAAATTTAAAATGCTTATAACTCGCGATCTAATTTTCGTAGCTTGGCAAAATTTTGTTTGGTAATTTATTATTCGACAGTGTTAATTTTTGGTGACAGGAGACCCCCCACGGTGAGGGTAGAAATATTTAAAATTCTTATACCTCGCGATCTAATTTTCGTAGCGCGGCCAAAGTTTGCTTGGTAATTTATTATGAGACAGTGTTAATTTTTGGTGACAGGAGAACCCCCCCCCCCCCATGGTGAGGGTCGAAAAATTCAAAATGCATATAACTCGCGATCTAATTTTCGTAGCGCGGCCAAATTTTGTTTGGTAATTTATTATGAGACAGTGTTAATTTTTGGTGACAGGAGACCCTCCCCCTCCCCCTCCCCCGGTGAGGATCGAAAAATTTAAAATGCTTATAACTCGCGATCTAATTTTCGTAGCGCGGCCAAATTTTATTTGGTAATTTATTATGAGACAGTGTTAATTTTTGGTGACAGGAGACCCCCCCCCCCCCCATGGTGAGGGTCAAAAAATTTAAAATGCTTATAACTCGCGATCTAATTTTCGTAGAGCGACCAAATTTTGTTTGGTAATTTATTATGAGACAGTGTTACTTTTGGTGACAGGAGACCCCCCCACGGTGAGAGTCGAAAATTTTAAAATGCTTATAACTCGCGATCTAATTTCCGTAGCTTGGCAAAATTTTGTTTGGTAATTTATTATGAGACAGTGTTAATTTTTGGTGACAGGAGACCCCCCACGGTGAGGATCGAAAAATTTAAAATGCTAATAACACGCGATCTAATTTTCGTAGCGCGGCCAAATTTTGTTTGGTAATTTATTAAGCTATTGCATAGCTTTTATCGCGGGCTTTGAGCGCGGCGATCGAATCTAGATATTCCGTAACGAGAAAAAAACCTAACACTCCGGCTAACGGCGTTTCAGTTCAGCAGACTTCGGCACGGTATCCTTCGGTAGACACTGACGCGGTATTTTTCAGATATTTAGAGGATATCAAGTCTCAAACTTATGTTTCTTATTTCAGTTACCATAAACCTATAGTTTCAATGATAAAAATTCCTGATTAACCTACATGTATTGTAAGATAATAAAAATATTTTAAACGATATTAACTTCTCATTTATTCAATAAAAGAAAAAAATTTGTTTTCTTATCGGTCATCCCGCTCAAAAAGTGTAACTTGAATTAATATCAAAGAAAAAGAAAAAACTTGAATTAATATCAAAGACCAAAAAAACTGCATAAATAAAAAAATGTATAAATAATTATAATTGCATAAGTTGATAAAAAATGCTATGCAATAGCTTTACCGCGGCAGTCCCCGAGTGCCACACGTATTTTTTTTTTTTTTTCCTATTTAATGTATCTAATTGGAAAATTGTTGTTATAATTATATTTGGTAGTTGCTTTAACTAATTTTACCTCTTTCATTTCAATTTCCATCTACAATCTTTAATAAATTTTGCTAAAGTAATATTATTGAAGGAAGGGGGAATCACGGCTATGATATAATACAACAGTATCTCTATTCACTCGCAGCGTCAATATTTTCACATGAAAGGTAAAAATTTCTAAGTGAGATGACACATATTATAAATCTTCCGCACATGTCATATAAATCTTCCGACTCATATCTTAAATCTTCAAATATCTGGCTGCTTTCAAAATTACCACCAGAGATTTTTATTTTCTTTCTGCCTCTGATCTGCACAGTTTCTTGGTCTGCTTTAGCTTTTACAGATTCTGATTACATCAGGAATCTCTGAAGCTGCCCAGATTGTTGCTTTACACCACAAGCACAAAGTTTTTGAGCCAATGTCAGACAATTTTGGAATCCCATGTTGGTCTACAACAGGCATGTCAAACACGTGGCCCGCCGGCCACACTTGGCCCGCCAAGCCTTTGACATTTTCCCTATGTTTGATTACATTCTTGTTTGATAAGGAAGATACATTTTACACGAATACACTTGCAGATGCTGCAAGTTTGCCAAGTTGGAGAATGTGTATATTCAAAATATCCACCACTATAAGTGAATATTAATCTGCGCTATATTTAATAACAGAAGTTCCATGATTAAACACAGAGAAGATTACTAGTAAAAAATTAGTCTTTTGTACGGAATATTTGATATTTTTATTTTTACAAAAGAAAAAAAATGGGATTAATAAAATATATATTATTTTTCATAACAAATAATTTAAATTTTATTTCTGGTGTGTATTTTAATTTTTTATCGATAAGTATCTAAATTTTGCAGGGTTTTGTTGCTGTTGTTATTTTAAAACAAGATTGCATTTTTAAAGTAAAGATTTCTTGTTTTTGCAGTAGTAAATAATAATAATAATAATAATCTGCTTATTTTTTTATTTATTCAATTTATTTATTTATTTATTTATTTGATAGCCCGCGTCTTCATATACAATGCTTAATTTGGACCTCGATAGTAATCGAGTTTGACATGCCTGGTCTACAATAAGAAACATCCGTCTTTCCGTGAGTTGGCCAACGAAATAATTACCAACAAAGATCCAATAAAAGACTAAACGTTAGCTGGTCAGATATCGGCACATTTCGATTTCGTCCGATGTTTTATCTATATATATATGTTGGCAGAGCAACGTTTCGAATTAAAGGGGACCTCTATTCACTAATTATTAACCTTCCTACCCTGAATGGGTCTAATCGACCCATAACTATAATCTGTTTTATGCGATTCGTACCAGAACTTTTTTCATAAAGAAAGTTAAATACCAGATTAAGATGAACAAGTCAATTAAATTTATTAAAATGTTTTAAATAACAGTTCTGGTGTCAAATGATTTTGTCAAGATTGAGTAAAATTTGAACAGGGTAGGAAGGTTAAAATATCAACCCTTAAGTTTACCATCGTTTAAACAAACTGTAACGATGGACCATCTATCTTTGCTACTTGCTTATCAATACTAATAAAAGAACAAAACGCTCTGTCTGTCTGTGTGTCTGTGTGTCTGCGATGGCTAGCAAAATCTACAGCACGTACGAAGTTCAAAATTTTTTTGAGAGTAGCCCAATGTCTCTCCTGATGCACCTGAAGCTCAGAATTTCAAAATTCTATTTATTAACTGAGTAATTAATTAAATTCCAAAGCTCACTCTCATAAAAATCGCCTTTTTTCTCTTTTTTTCCCTTTCATTTTCTTATGGTTGATTGGTTGCATAAAATTTTCGCAGAAATAATTAAAAAAGCTGGGACAGACCTTTAAAATTCATAGACTGGCAAACTGTCAGTTTAAATGAGGATATTTTTTATCACAGCTGCTGCACACCATGGAGAAAAAGATAGGTGGAGGCGAAATAAACCGAAAAAAGATTTGCAATATTAAACCATTTATCGCTGAAATTTTAATGTCTCAAACAAAAGCACGAGGAAGGAATTTTGTATTAATAAAACGAATTGAAAGAAATGAATTACAGCTGAAGCATATTTTACGAAGAAATAGTAATTTTTTAAAATGGTTTTTTTTAATTATATTATTTAGGTTAAAGTTAGGTTAAAGTTAAATTGCATTTATGTTATGGTTAGAATAAGGATATATTACAATAAAGTGAAGGCTATGTTACATTTCTGTTATATTTAATTTGCGGTAGAGTACTGTTAAGTCGCACAGGTTTACAGGTTTACAGACAGGTTCTGGTTACGGTACAAAAGTTTAAGGTTAGGAATTTATACACAGAGTGAACATTACGCAAGATTTGATTAAAAATAACACTTACTTTTGTTAAATAGCTCTGAAATTATAATACTATATACCAATCTTTTAGCTACCATCGTGTATCGATTTCATTCATGGTATAGTCGGATTTAAGTGTGATATAATTAGTTTGAAATTCAAAATATTTCACTTGGGATTTGTATGTGAAAATAATAATTAGTTACGTGACTTAACAGTGATTTTTACGGGTAAATATCAACTTTTTTACACGAAAATCATGCAATCGTTGGATACATATTCCCTCCCGTGTTTTTCATTGCTCATTTTGAGTATTTTTAGAGCTTAATATTAGTTGTTGTTTTTAAAACCGATTTTTCACACAGTCAGTGGCTACATATTTCAGACAATGCATTTCTGCATGTAACGAGTTAATGATAAAATCATACAAATTTCAAGTTTGTTTAATATTGTTAATACGGACCCGGGCAACGCCGGGTGGGTCAGCTAGTGTAATATAAAGTTGAACTTCCAACCTTATTTTGCTCCATTAATTTACATCTGTTGATTGCTCAGTCCATTTTTCGAAAAATTCCAGATTTAACTTGAGAACCTTTTCTATTGCGTATTGCAGGGTAACCATTGTGGCACCTCATGGCCTATATACTTACAGATTAGAATTGAGGCGTTCTCGGAGTCCATTTTTATACCAATCTTTGGTATTGAATTCAAAAAAAGTTTTGTTTATTCAAAAGTTGAAAAAACATAAACAAAAAATAAGTATGTATGATTTTTTAAAAGACTTTACAATCCTTCAAAAATCATGTTGAAGACGAATTGTTATTGATAGGAAATAAGCCAAAATATTCTATCTGTTTTTAAAGCCTTTTCATGGTCACTGTTAGTATCATTAAGACGCCTTGAGATATCCCTTGTCTATCTTCGCTTTATAAGTGATATCCTTTTCAAGAATCATCAGAAAACAGATCTCATATATTTCTGTCATAGTCGTGCAATAATATTTTAAAAGAATAAGAATTGTGATTTTTTTTTAAATTTCTGCTTGCGATTGCATATAAATAATAAATTTGCTACTTTAAACAGATTTTCAGGGACATAAAATTGGATTGTTATCAGGAGGGACTATTTAGGATTCATTCTTATTATAAAAAAAAAATATTTGTAAATTAGAAAAGTCAATCTTGAAACAATCTTTCAATGTTATTAACAATTTTCTACTCCATCCTTTCTGTACCGGGTTCTACTGTGCTCGGATTTTGAATCTTCAGGCTTCGAAAAAGTGTTCGGACGCTGAATTTTATATCAAGTAATATACATCGAAGAACCATTATAGTATGACAACTTGTTTAATACGAAGAAGGACCACTTCTTGCCATCAAAATCGTCAACATCAAATCTGGTATCAACTCGACAAAGTTCTTGTAAATAGTCTGAGGTATCTGGTACCAAGCGCTCACCAACTGATCTTGAAATTGTCGCACATTGCGAGGTGGTAGCGTGGCAGTACGAATTGGGATTTCCAGTTGGAACCACAAATGTTCTATTGGATTCATGTCAGATGAATTTGAAGTCAAGGACATGACTTGAAACTCACTAGAATGCTCCTCGAACCATTCTCTGACGATTCAACCCGTATGACATGGTGCATTATCTTTTTCGTAAATGCAATAACCCGCCGGACACATTGTTGTCATGAATAGGTGCACCTGGTCTGCAACGATGGTCAATTAACGCACAGACGTCATGGATTGTTCTATGGAGATTATGGGTCCTAATGTGCTCCCTAATAACATTGGCTACAGGATAATACAGACACCCCAGGCTTGTCACCAATTTACTATGCATCCGAAACAAGGGTTTCGACTGTAAATCGGCATATTCACACGCTCCCGTCTATGTGATGGACATAAAAAGTGATTCTTCGGACCATGCAACTTTCTTCCATTATTCTAAGGTCCATTTCTGATGTTCATGGCCCCGTCGCCGGCGCTGTTAGCGATAACATGCTGTGAGCACAGGAATGTGCTTAGGCCGTCGACTCCTTAGGCCCATACGCAACAATGCGCGTGTACTGTGTGTTGAGAAACACTGTCTGGGTCGTCATTGTTGTATCTGTTGGTAATTTCAGCTGTTACAGCCCTTCGGTCACGACGAATAATGCGTAGCAATCTCCGCTCTCTGAATCAATGCGCGCGGACGACACACCGTTAACCGGAGACTTGTCGTTTGATCATCCATACACCATTTTCGTTGCGTGCTTATAACGACTGCACGTGAACATCACTCCAAATGCACCGTTTTCGATATCAACATTTTCAGTCGCCGAGTCATAACTATTTGACCTTTATCAAAGTATAATAATTCTGATGATTCTCACATTATATCTATAATCACGCTATCTTTTGAAATACAATGTAGGGTCATTCCATGTCAATTCAACCAGACCTTGTAACCCGACCCACAGGGATTTTGATGAAACTTTGTGTACACACTAATTCTATCATGAAATGATTCCATCAGAAATTTTTCCTTCCCAGATCTCATAGTTTGTGAGATATGGGGGGTCCAATTCTTGGGTTTTTCACAAATCGCAAATTTCTGAGTCTGTATTTTGAGATTGCCGTTCCATCTTCAAAAAATTGTTTCTCTGGATCTAAAACATGAATCATCCTAAAAATATCACTGTAAGAAGATAAAAAGATGCAAATTTTAATAAAAAATATTTAAAAAATTTACTTGTAATATTTAGGATAAAAAAAGTCAGCCAAAGTTGAGAGTTATGGTTATTTTTCCAAATTTTTGTGACTTCACGAAAAAGGCTGTACACAAAAAGGCAAATTAAATTTCCAATTTCTTTTTGTTTTAAATAAAAGTTTACACTTTGGGCTTTCTATCTATGAAATAAAAATGATGTGTTTCGCATGGCTTATGCAAAAATTTTGGGTACTTTCCAATTAGCCGGATGCATGCTTTATTTTTATATATTACATATGCACACAAAAAGGCAAATGAAATTTCCAATTTCTTTTTGTTTTAAATAAAAGTTTACACTTTGGGCTTTCTATCTGTGAAATAAAAATGATGTCTTTCGCATGTCTTATGCAAAAATTTTGGGTACTTTCCAATTAGCCGGATGCGTGTTTTATTTTTACATGTGTACATACGTATAGATCTATATAAATACAGATGTATTATACATGCACATATATATGTATATATACAGTATATTGATATATATATGTATAACACTGGTGCCCTTCTAACCTAAAAGTACCAAATTTTGCCTTATTTTGAGAATCTGGACCAATTAAGAGGGAAAAAATCTGACTAAATTTAGCTATGATACTTAAATAATTACTGAAATTTCTATGAGTTATTGAATTTAATGTTACTTGATGCATGTTTTTTTATTTGCAAAGTAAAGTTGGGCTTTGTTTTTTCTGATTAAAAAAAATCTGACTGTAATATGTTTCCCCATTAAATTTAGTGAATGGTCCATATATTTCATTTAATTATTTAATAATGGGCATTCTTTGCTAATCTCTTACTTTTATTTTCAATAATTAAACTCAAAACAATTTTTTTTTTTTTTTTTAATGTACAGTATAAAATAAATAATTATTTATCCTCACATTTCTATTCTTTCTTTCGAATGCTTATATATTAATTATTTGTGTTTAAAAAATGTAACAGAACTTAAATTTGTTTCTATAGTCTGAAAGATTTAATTGCACCTGCCTTGTATAAACACGTTCTGATAAAGGCAGGGTAATGTTTGTTTGTGAAAGCAGATGTTTTGAAATCAATTTAATCAAATTATTGTCATTATGTTGTTTCTTTTCCTAGAAGAATTATCTAACTTTTACTGTGCTACTAAAAATATATTCTGATTGTTACATATTTTATAGTTTGTGGTACGTATAAATATTTTTTTGCTTTATTGTTTTAATATAAAGCTTGATATTAAACCTTCTACTAGTCTTCAGGCTTGCAGTATTGTAATATTAACTGGTTTAGAAGGTCACAAAACTAGCTATACAAATAACAGAGAAATAGACTACATTGATAATCTCCGTGATTCAGAAAAAGAACTTTTATTAGTTAGGACTATTGCATTTATAAAACAAAAATTAAGTGAAAACCGTTTTATTAATATATGTGAGAATCACAGAATTTGGCTCTTAATGAAATATGAATTTTATTAATATAAATGTGGAGATCCATTTAAGCGGCATAAAAAGCAAGTGAAAAAAGCAATTAAAGCCGTTTATAGAGATTTGTATACGGCCGAAAAAGTAAACCAAAGTTGAAAGTTATGATTATTTTTCCGAAATTTTGTGACTTTATGAAAAAGTCTCTACACAAAAAGGCAAATGAAATTTCCAATTTGTTTTTGTATGAAATAACATTAAATTCAATAACTCATAGAAACTCTGGTAATTATTTAAGTACCACAGCTAAACTTAGTCAGATTTTTTTTCCCCTTAATTGGTGCAGATTTTCAAAACAAGGCAAAATTTGGTACTTTTAGGTTAGACGGGCACCAGTGTTATACATATATATATGAATGTACTGTATATATACATACATATGTACATGTATAATACATCTGTATTTATATAGATCTACACATATGTACATATGTAAAAATAAAACACGCATCCGGCTAATTGGAAAGTACCCAAAATTTTTGTATAAGCCATGTGAAAGACATCATTTTTATTTCAGAGATAGAAAGCCCAAAGTGTAAACTTTTATTTAAAACAAAAAGAAATTGGAAATTTCATTTGCTTTTTTGTGTGCATATGAAATATGTAAAAATAAAGCACTTTTCCGGTTAATTGGAAAGTACCCAAAATTTTTGCATAAGCCATGCGAAAGACATCATTTTTATTTCATAGATAGAAAGCCCAAAGTGTAAACTTTTATTTAAAACAAAAAGAAATTGGAAAGTTAATTTGCTTTTTTCTGTGCATATGTAATATATAAAAATAAAGCACTTATCCGGCTAATTGGAAAGTACCCAAAATTTTTGCATAAGCCATGCGAAACACATCATTTTTATTTCACAGATAGAAAGCCCAAAGTGTAAACTTTTATTTAAAACAAAAAGAAATTGGTAATTTAATTTGCCTTTTTGTGTACAGCTTTTTTCGTGAAGTCACAAAAATTTGGAAAAATAACCATAACTCTCAACTTTGGTTGACTTTTTTTATCCTAAATATTACAAGTATTTTTTTTTAAATATTTTTTATTAAAATCTGCATCTTTTTATCTTCTTACAGTGATATTTTTAGGATGATTCATGCTTTAGATCCAGAGAAACAATTTTTTGAAGATGGAACGGCAATCTCAAAATACAGACTCAGAAATTTGCGATTTGAGAAAAACCCAAGAATTGGACCCCCCATATCTCACAAACTATGAGGTCTGGGAAGGAAAAATTTCTGATGGAATCATTTCATGATAGAATTAGTGTGCACACAAAGTTTCATCCAAATCCCTGTCGGTCGGGTTACAAATGGGGGAAAAATTGGTTGAATTGACATGGAATGACCCTGTATGGATTCTTTATATACTCTAATATCACTCGTGCATATGCCGTGGTTTTGTTTCTGGGTGAACTCTTTATCATAGATGGAGTGTGGTGAATGTAATGGCTCTTCGGTGTTTACTAATGCAGTGGAGTGGCATGAGTTCATGGTTCCACCTGTGCAATTTATAAACCGCTGTAGCATATAGTAGTATATATCTATCTGTCTAGTACATATCTATCTGATAGTATATATATATATATATAGTAGCATATATCTATCTGTTATAGTAGTATAAGTCAGGCGATTTCTCCAGATCTGAAGCTAGAAGTTTTACGAGAAGTGGAGTCATGTTGTAGATGGCATGCGCAAGAAGTCTGCATACAAGAGAGTAGAGAGTTGACAAAGTTTTAATGCATTACGTATTTTTAATTTCATACATCTAAATTTCAGATTTAAATGAAGGCTTCGTAAAATTAGTGTATAATTCGTATTACCCGTTAATTAATTCACTGTAAAAAAAAAAAAAAATCCGTTACATTTACAGCAAAAACTGCTGACAGCAATGTTGTTAAGAGTTTCTGTCGTAAAAATTGCAGCAAATTAGATGTAATTTTTTTTTTATTACATCTAATTTTACTGCAAGTTTAACGGCAAAAACTACTGGCAACATTGAGGCCAGCAGTTTTTGCCATAAATTTAACAGATTTTTTTTACAGTGTTGCTGATTATGAACGATTTTACGGTATTTGCTTTTATTCACGTATTGCTTAAACTGACAAAATATTTCACTTGTTATTGTATTTTGTTAATTCAATATACTGGCTTAGCAATCCTCACGATTAATTTCTTTCACAGTGGGCGAACATAATCGTGGCTTTAGAAAAGGCTATCGATTGTAAATCAGCCAAAGAATTTCTTAATACATACTCCATAAAGATGCCTTCACCAGACAAATCAGAAGTCAGAGGTGTGATTGTAATAAAAGAGAAACCTAAAAGCAAAGCAAAGGAAAAGAAACAAGCATTGTCTCTGTGGAAAGTAAGTATTTGTAAAAAATAAGAATTTCAAAAACAAAAAAGATGTAAATCGAAGTCGATTTTCATTTAAAGGTAACATCAGTATGTTCTGAAGTTATTAACTAGCCTTAGTTAAATTAAGATATAAAATCCGACTGATCTCTAAAGGGTTATTTATCTTTAAATCGACCAAAACAATATTATTTTTATTATCCATTTATTATTAAAATTGATTTAGGATGAAGACACGAGAAATTGATCAGCAAAATACAAAATTGTTGTAAATAAGATAATAATAACAATAATAGTTAAATTAATTTTAGTTGTTAGAAAATGTATGTATATAAGATTCAATGAAATGCATTGTTGGAAGTTATACTTGCAACTAAGGCTGTCATTTGATATTAAAATTAATCCCTTAAGAAAGCTTACCTCAAAACTTCAAAAAAGTTCTGACTGGTATGAGTAAAAACACATGAAATGTTCAATTATTATTATTATTATTTTTTTTTTTTTGTTATCAATTTAATTTTCCTGGCGTATTACTTGAGGTATATAAGTCATATATTTGTTTTATGTAAAAATATATTTTAAATACATATATATATTGTTTATTGCCGAAACGTCAGTGAAGGCTTACTTTGGAGACACGAAATTTTTTGGTTTCTGTCTGTCTGTCAGTCTGTCTGTTCCGCGATAACTAACGCAAAAAACATCCGATTGGCTTGAAATTAAGTGGGTATGTTAGTGAGGCATTGGAATTAAGCTGTATAGTTTTTTGTTAGATTTGATTCATTCGTTTGCAAAATATAGAATATTTTATTTTGCGCAATAATGCTTTTCTATGGCAAATCCAATGAATTTCAATTTTTTTTCCTTGAGAGAAAATGACGCATTTCATTTAAGGAATTCAATGATAAATGGACACTGAAATTTACCAGTTAAATTATTCGTATTGTTTTGAAATTTTGTGTATGCATTTGTCAGATTTTTAAAGTTATTACTGTAAATTTTGGAGATTTTTTATAAATGTGTTCCAATAATATAAACTAATTTGTTTTAGAGATTTACTTATTTAAAATGTACTTATTTCATTTTCTTTATTCTCTCTTAATGGTTGCTAAGCAACCATTCATCCTAATCCTTATTATATTTTAATACTATAAATTTGAAAGCGTATACGAAAATTTAAATGAAGTCAAAGTCAAAACTGGTGAATTAATTAATGTCTTTGTATCTTTGCTGATAAATATAAAATACCCAAAAAAGAATATAGGCTATGTTTTATTAATTTTATTCAAATATTTTCCTTAATAACTCAAAATTTCCTTCTTTTTCATACAGAATCAAGAGCGGTTTTTTAGATAAAATTTAACCAATTTCCTTTATCGTTGCCAAAAAAAAAAAAAAAAAAAAATCTGGAATAATTTTTTAACGGCAATAAGTTTCAATTGCGCAATTTCCATTTGAAAAATTAAACTAAGGAAAAATAAATATGACGTCAGAATTAAAATAAAAATAAAAATAGCACTTTGTTAAATATTAAACACGGAAATTTGTTTCGTTAATAAGAATTTTTCTGACAAAAATGGGGGCATAATTAGAAGTAAAAGAAATAAAAAAATAATTATATTTTTAACAAATATTTTAATTGGTAAAATTTGACGTCATTATTGAAATAAAACAGGTATTTTATATTTGTCGTTAAAAATATAAGAAACATGGACAGCAATAACTCATAAATAATGACGTCATTGCCGAAACTTCAGTGAAGGCTTATTTTGGCGACGCAAAATTTATTGTTTTCCATCTCTCAGTCTGTTCTTCTGTCTATCTGTTCGTCCCCGATAACTGCCACAAAATGCAATCAAAACTTCTTTTTTTCGTAAACAAAATTGTAAAACCCTAGATTACCGAGTTTACACTTTCAAAAGTTCCTGATACATCAGATTTAGGTGTTTTTGGTGGGCAGATATCTAGAAGTATGAGGATAATGAAAAATGCTTACTAAAACTGTCGCTTATCCTTATAAATCAAAATGTAGAAAGAAATACAAGATATACGATAACCATTAGCAGATTGATAGAAAGTTAGAAATTTAAATTTAATGAGACTACAGGGGGTTCAGGGGGGCGGAGCCCCTCTGAAGAAATCTACTGTGGTATAATAAAAAAAACAAAAATAATAGATCATGAATTTTTCAGAATATCCTAACATAACTAAATCTTTAATTTAACGGCTTTTGATGGCTTCAAATTTCTTATTCTTATTTTATTCTTATAAATAATTGCGTAATTCGAAAATTTTAAATTACAGTTTCCAGGAAGTTGAATATTACGCAAAGTGTGTTTTAAAAAAAAAGATGTGAAAATCTGACGTTGAGGCTCTTGATCTGCAGATTTACTAATATAAAATATCTTTGAATCAATATTTAACTTGAATGTCATATAATAAAATTAAAGAAATTTCTAAATGAAGATGGCATGTAAAAATATTAATTTTTATACCATATATTAAAGCGAACATATAATAAAGCAAAGCTTAATTAGGCAAATAGAGCCACCTAAAAACCCAAAATTTTGTCAATCCTAAACATTTTAATGTGTGGATGATACAAAACAAAATTGTAACAAAATGTAAATAATCACAAGTGGAACAAAGTGTAATAGAATTTGTCGGATGAGGCAATCCCAAAACATTCTTCTATTTCATACATTTTAATACTTCAAATTTTCTACCACGATGCCAAAGTTAAATGGTAATCTATGCCCATCAAGCGAATTCTAATGATATAAAATTCCGTGCATTAGTTCTTGTGATAATGCTATCGCAAAAATAACGTAAGCCATACAAAATTTAGCATAGCAGCGCCACCTATTGAGTGATTTGCATCGAAACTTAATTTGAAACTGTTTATGTCAAAATCTGACTGAATCTAAAGCTTTATGAAATTATTGCTTCATGCATTAGTTCTTGAAGTAAGGCGACTGCCAAAATCGTGAAAAATGCAGCATAGCAATGCCACTTGTTGGGAGATTTACACCAAAATGTAAAAAGCGCCAAGTCATATTAAGGATTAATTTAATCTGAAGTTTTATAATAACCCGTGCATTAATACTAGAGATAGAGTTATTGTGAAAATCGCAGAAATGCAGCATAGCAGTGCCATCTGTCGAGTGATTTACACCAAAATGCAGAAAATGTCAATTCATATCAAATACTAATTGAATCTGAAATTTCATGAAATTTTGTACATTAATCCAGGACATTGAGCTATTGCGAAAATATTTTAAAATGCTACATAGAAGCACCATTTGTTGAGCGATTTACACTAACATGTAGAGAACGTCAATTCATGTCAAGGACTAATTGACTAACTGAATCTGAAGCTTTGTGAAAATCCGTGAATTAGTTCTTAAGATAGAGCTATTGCGAAAAGCGTGAAAATGCTGTATAGCCACGCCAACTATCGATCGATTTACACCAAAAACTAATCAACATCAAATTATATAAGAGACTAACTGGATGTAAATTTTTATTACATTCCGTGCATTAGTTATTAAAATAGAGCTTCCACAAAATTTGTGTCACATACATACAGAGATAGACAATGACTCACAGACAGACACTTTGTAAAAACATGTATTTTGGTATAACTAAAACTATACTTCTAAAACGTGTAAGTCCATTGAAAACTGGAAGTCAAAAATTTTCACGAATCCAATACTTTCTTCTTGTAAAGATAGAAGAAAGTAAAAATATAAATTAAGAGAAATATAGATGACAATTAGGGCAACACATAATATTTAATATTCTTTGGCATGAATATCACGTTTTACTAAAAAAATTCCTTATTTCATATAACAAGCGGCTCAAAGCGGCTGAATAAGCATAGTATAGCCTGTTACATGCCAAGATAATGCATGGGACTCATGACAGATAAAAACACACACAAAAATAAATAAATAAATAAATAAAAATTGATTTAGAGCAGAAAAAAATGTATTTCCATCTTTTCATAACGTGCAAATATCGGAATGACATCCATAACAGAATGAATATCTAATTCATTTACAATTACAATTAAAGACAGGTGACAAACATAAACTAAAATATATCCAGTTAATTTATTTTTTATTGATAAAAAAATTTCTCAATATTTTAATTTTTATTAATTAAAACTACACAAAATACAAAGAGAAAACTAATTTTTTTTCTGTAATTTAAATGCATTTGTTCCAAATAAATATCCATTGTAGGAGCATGATATTTATAATTAAATTAGCATAATTAAATTAAATAAACATGTTTTTACAAAATGTCTGTCTGGGCTCTGTCTGTCTGTCTATGTGTGACATAAATTTTGTGGGCACTCTACCTCAAGAACTAATGTACGGCATTTAGTAGAAATTTATATTCAGGTAGTCCCTGAAATAAATGTATGTTGATTAGTTTTTTAAGTAAATCGCTCTACAGGTGGCGCTGCTATGCTGCATTTTTCACGATGTTTTCAATAGCTCTATCTCAAGAATTAATAGACGGAATTTTATAAATATTTATATTCAGGTAGTTTCTGATATCAATTGATGTGCTGATTAGTGTTTGGTGTAAATCGCTGGACAAATAGCGATGCTATGCAACATTTTTTACGATTTGCGCAACAGCTCTATCTTAATAACTAATGCACGGATTTCCATCAAATTTCCGATTCAGTTAGTCCTTGACTTGACTTGATGCTATTTACATTTTGGTCCAAATCACTCAACATACTATGCTGCATTTTTCACGATTTTTGCAATTGCTTTATCTCAAGAACTAGTTCGCGGATTTTCATCAAACTTCACATTCAGTAAATCCGTGTCATGAACTATTTCTGTTTACGTTTTGATGTCAATCACCCAACAGTTGGCACTTCTTTTCTGAATTTTTCCGAATTCCTGCAATAGCTCTATCTCAAGAACTAATGCTCGAATTTTCATCAGTATAGCGTGATAAATATTATTTCTGCATTTTGGTATAAATCACCCAACACGTGGCACTTTTATGTTGCATTTTCCCCGATATCTGCAACAGTCCTGTTTCAAGAACTAATGCACAGAATTTCATGCCTTTAGAATCTTCAGGATGAGCATAAATTGTCTTTTAATTCTTGGACTGTTTTAGAGAATTTTCAAGTTTAACATGCATGAAATAGAAGAAAGTTTCGGAATTGCCACATCCGACTAGATTTTTAATATAAACCCCTTTCTGATATAAATGATGTCTCATAAAAACAATAAATTCAAGTTCTATTAAATATAAATCCTATAGTGAGCGAAATCACTTAGTATAGGCAACACTTTTTATTTCGGTAATAATATATATATATATATATATATATATATATATATACAGGGTGTCCGAAAAGTCTGGAAACGGCCGAATAACTCGAGAAATACATATGAGATTGAAAAACGTAAATATACGTGTTAAATATTTTTAAATAAGCTACTCAGTGATACCAAATTTCACCTTCGAAACCGACCCCCTGGGGGTCAGAAGGGGTCCAACTTTGAAATCTTAAATTATAACCCCCATTTTTTATTGCAGATTCGGATTCTACGGACAAAAATACGTAACTTTTGTATTTGATGTTTATTTCAAATCTTCGTTTATCACGGTGTAATCGAGCATATTAAATCGATACATATTCCCGCTTTTCCAGCGGGATTTTCCCTAATCGAAACTGATTGGGCAGAATTTTTGACGTCAAATTCCTCGTCTTTTGTAGGAATAGCGTTTCCTGAAAATCACCCGTGGCGATTATTTCAATAGTGCTACACTGTTAAAAATTTGACCCATTTGCTGCAGCGTCACTCCACAACTATTATAGAATATCTCTTTTGTGACCAATGAGAATGCTCCATAACACAGTAAAGTAATCGTTTTCTATAAAAGCGGTGGAGTGACGATGCAGCAAAAGGGTCAATTTTTTTACAGTGTACTTTACAGTGTTATGGAACATTCTCATTGGTCATGAAAGAGATATTCTATAAAAGCTGTGGAGTGACGCTACAGCAAATGGATCAAATTTTTAACTGTGTAGCACTACCGAAATAATCGGCACGGGTGATTTTCAGGAAACACTATTATTGCAAAAGACCAGGAATTTGATGTCATAAATTCTCCCCAATTATTGTCGATTAGGGAAAATCCGTTGGAAAAGCCGAAATATGTATCGATTTAATATGCTCAATTACACTGTGATAAACGAGGATTCGAAATAAACATCAAATACAAAAGTTACGTATTTTTGTCCGTAGAATCCGAATCTGCAATAAAAAATGGGGGTTATAATTTAAGATTTCAAAGTTGGACCCCCTCTGACCCCCAGGGGGTCGGTTACGAAGGTCAAATTTGGTATCACTGAGTAGCTTGTTTAAAAATGTTTAACACGTATATTTACGTTTTTCAATCTCATATGTATTTTTCGAGTTATTCGACCGTTTCCAGACTTTTCGGACACTCTGTATATATATATAAGCTGTACAAACTTTGATTAAGGTTAACTACAGAATCACTAAAATGCCACGGTCACCAGTAATTAATGAGAATGAAAAAAATGTTGAACTTTTATTTAATACTTTCTTCTATATGCATAGAAATAAAATATTGGAATCATGAAAATTTTCAACTTTTTTATGAATTTATGCATTTTAGAATGTCCTTGATAACATTAACTTTTTTAGAAAAAAAAATTCGTCTATCATTCTATCATATTTTGTGCCAGCTCTATCTCAAGAACTAATGTACAAAATTTAATGAATCTGCAGATTTTTTAACGTCACGATATAAGTCAGTGCTGATTAGGTTTTAATGCATATAGTCACTAACATCGAAATACTCAAAGCCAGAGGACACGAATTGTGAGGTAATCACTAATCGACTGACTTCTCACTAGTGTTTGAATTCACGACGGAAATTTTTAAATAGCAATTTTTTTTTCATTTTATTTGTGGAATATCTGTCATCTTATAAAACAATAATAAATATTTAAACTTACTGGTGAGAATTCGGAATTCCTAAATAAAGGTTCAGCCGGATGCGGAATGCCACAGTGTGGCCAAATCTGGCTCATTTTTATTGAGGAATTCCAAACTCTCACCAGTAAGTTTAAATAGTTATTATTGTTTTACGAGATTATAAATATTTCACAAATGAATTAAAAGAAAATTACTGTTCAAAAATTTCCAGTGTGAATTCCAACACTAATGAGAAGTCGATCTATTAGTGATGACTTCACATTGATGATGACTGTCTGGGAGTGTTATTGCTCTTTGAACAGGCTTGCCAGTAATGGTAATAATGTTATTGTTCATTGAGTACCTGGTCATTAGGGTGGAGCGAAAAAAAAATATTTTTTGAAAATCAAAAACGGGTAGGTGCCAAAAGTAGCCTTTATACTAGTACATCAAATGTGTGAAATTTTACCGCTGAAAAAAAAATGGCTTGCGTCTGCGCTTTTGCTCCAAAAATCGAAATTTTGGGTGACATTTTTCCAAAAAAATTAAAAAATTTCTACAGAGTTGGTTATTACTTAAAAGTGTTACTTAAACCTTTATATTTATCTGCTTAACAAATTTAAACTATAAAACAATATCTTTATTCCGTATAGCTGGAGCATAACAGACAACTTCTGGTAAGAAAACAGCATTACTACTCTATTGGGCATACAATGAATTGTTGTTTTTAATACAGCTGTTCTTTTCAAAACTACCTTAGACATACGTCGTAGAGGTGGCTATATTTCATATACCACCCGTCTCAACTATTCGATCATTTTAGTACAGTGTTTTATTTATATATTGATTTGTGATTTTCTTTATCAAAATTTGGAATGTTTTCGATGCATCCACCTAGTTTATCTGTTCTTTGTATCCATATGCTGCTGTGACTATCTTAATGTATATTTTTACAGCTTATACAAAAAAATGACACACAGACTAATGTACGGGAATATTATTAAAGGGATCTATTTGGCCATCTATTATCTTTATCAAACTTACATCCAGTTGATGAAAGTGATTGGAAGATCTGTTACCAGAACATTTTTTCAGTCAATTATATTTTTTTACGTAATTACTTGCTTCAAAGATGATTTCAGGTATTTCAAATATAAGTATGCCATCATTTATCCTGCTTTTGCATTTTTTTATATGTTGAGAAGCGAGCTGTTTAATGTGATTTCTGATGATCGTCAGAGAGAATTGCAATGGTAATTTGTCCTGCATGTGCAGAGTAACCGTTGTTGTAAATAACTTTTTTTTTCGCATTAGTTTTATGCCGTTTTCTAAGTGTTTTCGTAGACAGGTAATTTCCCATTAACTTTTAGATTCCCATTTTATAAGTGAACAATATTTGATGGTGAACAATATTTCCTGGGCATAAACTTATAATGCATAGTACTTTTTGAGAGAATGTACAGACTCTAATCGACTATAAGTACTCATTTAAATTTAGGAGGATTCTATTTGTTGCTGTGAACCATTTTGCATTGGGTAAGCTTAGAATTGTATATAATAATGGATCATATGCTACTTCAACTACAGTGAATTTTCTCTGCGTCAATTATTAGAAAAGTCGATGTAAAACGTTATAATCTACATGGATTCACTGGATCAATAAGAAAATCTTTGTATATGTATTATTCACTTCCTATTGCAATTTTTTATAAAATAGATAATAATTTTGAAAAATTATTTTCTCAAATTAAGCAAAAGATACTCAGGTGTGTGTATTTGGTGTATTTTTTGTCGTCCGATTATCTACACTAGGGATATAGGACCAGGGGGAGTGCCCTTCGTGGGGGTCTTTCTAAGGGAACCTAACCCGTATTTACGCAAGGTTCGAAGAAAACTACGAAAACTCCGAACGGTTAGGCCGACAGCCGCGATTGGGTTCGAACCCAGCACCTGCCGTCTACCAGTTGAGAGGTCCGTACCTCTCGGCCACTGGTGGGGCCTAAAATATACTCAGAACAGACTAGAAATTTCTGTCGGAAATTGCAAAGCTAATTCACAAGGAAAAGCTATTTCTGAGAAGAAATGGGGAATAGAAATTTAGAAAATACCTCGCACAAAAAAAACAGCTCATAAAGCGAATAAAATTTTTCTGTTTATATAAGCACAGATTGGCAATCAGAGTCTATAGATTCACTCACAAAATATATAATCAAAATTTATACCGCGAGATATTTTATACCAAATGTAATATACATTTAAAGAATAGGTCTAAAAACTCATTAGAAATTACTCTACTACGAAACAACACAGAAAACGACATAAAACAAATACTAAAACTTCTTCCGAAATATTGTTGCTTTACACGCAAATTTTGTTTAGCAATCCTCTGTGACGATAATATTAAACTGGTAGTTTCTCAAAATATATTCAATGTAATAGGTACAGTAAATGATGACATACTAGAAATTGAATTCATACAATCAATTTTTAGGAATATCATTATATATATAATGTAATTGATTGAAAAAAATGTTGTGGTAACAGAACTCCCAATCATAATGTATTAATTGTATGAAAATTTAATGAAGATAATAGACTGCTGAATAGATTCAATTAACAATACACCTAATACATTACTCAGCTTCCTCTTCTGTTATACAAGGTATAAAAATATACGTGTAGCAGGTCACACCAGTAGCATCCAATGTCAGTGAAAACAAAGAAGAGGTAAACTACTTTGATACATAGAAAACTTATGCCCTTCTTCGGGAAAAAAAATAACAATTCAATATACATATAAAACACTGGGCCTAGATTGTTGGGTGGCTGAGACGGGTGGGATTTGAAATGCAGCCACATCTACGAGTTATATGCAGAATATATTTGAAAGCAGCTAGGTAAGAAATGCATTCAAAACAACATTTCGTTGTATGCTCCAATAGAGAGGTAACGCTGGTTTTTACCAAAAGTTGTCAGATTTGATCCAATTATATAGACTACAGATATTGTTTTATAGTTTAAATATGTTAAGCTGATAAATATAAAGGTTTAAGTAACACTTTTAAATAATAAACAGCTCTGTAGGAATTTTTTAATTTTTTTGAAAAAATGTCAAAAAATGACAAATTTTACCGAAAATTTCGTTTTTTGGAGCAAAAGCGCAGACTCAAGCTATTTTTTTTCAGCGGTAAAATTTCACGCAGTTGATGTACTAGTATAAAGGCAACTTTTGGCACCTACCCGTTTTTGACTTTTAAAAAATATTTTTTTTCGCTCCACCCTACTGGTCATGCTGGCATCCTGGCATCCTGGGTAACAAACTTGCTGATAGTTTAGCAAGGAAAGGATCCGTTTCTCCATTTGTTCGACCAGCCCAGCAATTGGCATTTCTAAGGACTGCATTACAACTAGTGTTTTTAGCATTTTAAGAGAGCAGCAGTATCAAGAATGGCTTGCCTTAAGTGGACAGGGGCAAGTGAAGGAGCTTAATAGTGGATGCCCTAGTAAAAGGGGAAAATAACTTTGAACTCAGAAGGAATGGTCTACGAAATATGGTGGAACTGCTAACAGGACACTGTAGACTTAATGGACATCTTAATATTATGAAAGTGGTCAATGACCCTCTTTGTAGGGGTTGTAAGTATGAAGAAGACACTGCTTTACATGTCCTCTGTAGCTGTGAAATATATACCGTTTTGAGCACCTGGATCGACATTTGATTGAAGCATGAAAAATTCAGGATATTATCAAATGCCTGGTAAATTTTATGCCAGCTACTGGTCTGCTTAGAGACTAGGTGAGGATGATATTTCATCTTTAATTAATTGGGGAACAATACAATAGACCCCTGGTCGCAGTGCTATATCTCAGGCCGTCCCCCCCCCCCTCCGCCCTCCAGTAACACAGTGCTAAAGACAGAAATTCTGCATGAATATGGCGTTAGAAGGAAATTTCTATTCAAATTTATTAATGGAAATTGGACCGAGCAACAATCAAATTCGCTGGGATCGACATGAGGATTGTTAATTCAGTCCTGACATGAAGCGTTCAGAAATGAAGTGGATCTAAGTCCATTTTTCACACTTTCATGATACATTGAGTTAATGCTTCTCCTTCATTGTAATTTTTCCGTTTGACTAAAATTTACTACTGTCATTTATTGATAACCATCACTTTTAAGTACATGATTCAAATACGCGCTAAAAAGGTATAACTTAACAGTTCAAGCAAATAATCAGTCGAATTTAGCTCAAGACTTGATTCACTTCAGTTCTGAATGCCTCATGCACCGCTGGAAAAAGTTATAAAGCCGATAGAAAAATTTACAAAAGTAAAAAAATAATGGATTTGTTGATAACGCAAATTCTTCTTTCATTTGTATAATCATATAATCAACGCAGCAATGCGCATGAACTTTGTTTAGAAAAACTGGAAGGGGACATAAATTATGCTCTTATTTCTTATAACCAATGAAAAAGGAACTTGGAAAAAATGATAAAGTCGATGGTTCTCACTTAATTTGGCATAATGCCAGACTTGAGAAAAGAGGTCACCAGAAAAGGTTACGTAATTGTAAACGTGTGTATGTGCATTCATTTTGTATTTGGTGTGTTTAATACAATACCAAGAGGAAAAAAGTTATTCGATGATTAGATTATTAAATTTAAATGAAGCTGGAATGTCTGATTCTAATATTGCAAGAAAAATAGGAAGGTCCAAGGCTGCAGTAAATATTTTTCTTATAAATACTGAAGATTACGGCAGTAAGAAGTGTGCAGGAAGATTGAAATCCTTAACTGTAAGGCAATCAAGACAAATCCGGAAGCTAGCTTGCAGATAAAAAATGTCGTCTGCCCAAATTCAAGAACAGGTACAATTACCATGTACAAGCCGAACAGTAAGAAATGTTTTAAGTAACAATCCCATTATTCAATTAAAAAAAAATTTAAGTAAAACCACTGTTTCTAAGCACCATAAAAATGCTCGCTTAGATTTTGCATGAAAACATTTAACTGATTGCGCAAATTGGAGAGAGGTTGTCTTTTCGGATGAAAAGAAATTAAATTTTGATGGACCCAACGGCTATAAATTCTTTTGGCATGATTTACGTCAGGAACCTCATTTTTTCAAAGCATCAATTTGGAAGTGGCTCGGTAATAGTTTGGGCTGCATTTGCTGCCTGTGGAGCCATTTCAATTGTTTTCATGCATAACAAAATGAATCAGTTATGTATCAAGAAATGTTAAGAGATAATTTATTACCCGTTGCTCCTCTTCCAATTTAGACATTTCACCAGGGAAACGCTTCCGTTCATGTTTCGAAGTCCAACTAAACCTTTGCTGGAAGCTAATTAGGTGAAATTCCTCCAATGTAGATCTAATCTGAATGTAATAGAAAATCTTTGGGGAATTTCTTGCCCGAAATGTTTACAAAAATGCACCACAATTCAATTCAAAATTAAATTTAATGAATGCTATTAAAAACTACTGGAACAATTATTGATGCAATTACTTTATGTTGTCTGATAGATTTGATGAACAAGAGAATAGTCAAAGTCATCGAAAAAAAAAGGATTATTGATGGAATACGTGTATCGACTTTTATAATTATTTCCAGCTTTCTTTAAATAGAAAATTTTATTAAGTCTATTAATCTTTTATTAAAGTAGTTATTAATGATTTTTTTTACTTCCTCGTAGCATATAATACATATATGGGTGATTCTCAAAATAGGGGACAATTTATGTCTTTCGGCATACAAAAAAAATTGAGAGGTTTTCTGTCATGTTTTTATATTTAGATATGTTTTTCTTAATATTATTCATTATTTGCACTCAAGAATTATTCACTTTTTAGTTAAAAACACCTTAAAAGAACAGAATAAAGATTCAAAATGTCATTAGCATGGATGTCCACAGCAGCTGTGCCTTGTGTATACTAGCATTTTTAAAGAGTTAATATGATTTTTATAAAATAAACAAATGTTATTCTTTCTTTATATTAAACAAGGAGAGGATTTATCCAATAAATTTCTTTTTAAAAATAAAATTATAGTACATAAAAAAAGAATTAAAGTTTGTCCTCCATATTCGATTTTCAAAACAAGGTCATACTAAAACAGCTGGTTATTAATCAAAATTTCATTTTCACATGTGGCAATAGTTAGAAAATATAAAGTTTCTCCATGGCAACAAGTAGCCATTTTATCCCAGCCAGAAAATAGAAGCATGTATTGTATTTTAAGAATAGAAGTTGAATATTAGGGGCGTACATCAATTGTATGTCATTAGAATGGATAATAATTTTCATGTTTATTTTATCGTTAAAATTTTTATTTTATTTATTTGCACAGAACTTTTGTGTTTTAAAAAGCCCCAGAAAGGAATATTGCATTGTGATTATATTATGGCTGATAATCTTATTTAAATTAAAATTTGTCATTAGCATGGACAGATATCAGTGTCATTAGCATGGTTTTTCTGTCCATGCTAAAGACTCCTATGTACATAAATGTAACCAGTGCTTATATTGTATCCTTTATAAAGTTTAGTTTTACGTATAAATTTAGGTATTACATTTATTATCCCTAAAATATGCATTAAATCTGTAGAAAAACGAAAAACCACTAAGACAGCTTCTTACATTGTTAGTGTCAGAATGTTGCTCATGTAACAAAGTTTGCTCTTTGGTAATGTTTTTATTCTCCTTGTATGTATATATGTAAAAATGGAAACCATTTGCTGAAAAGGAAGGCTAATAAATGTAGGAAAAAAATATTTAAACAGGAAGAAAATAAAAATTTCATAATATATTTATTCCATGCAATTCGTTTTGTCATTAGCATGGCTCAAAAAATACTAATTTTTTTTTTAAAGTTAATTTTTAAATATTTAGCTCTGCTGACTACATGGAAAGTATACCTTAATACTATATTAACAACACCTATTTTTTTCAAAAATTTTGCTAACAGTAATTTTTTCAAGATTTCATTTTTGAAATCGTCCCCTATTTTGAGAATCACCCATATATATATATATATATATGAAATTTCCTAAATGTTCCATCATTTGTTTTTTTAATTAAATCATATTTTCAAGTGCTTTTATAATTTTTTTTCCACCACTGTATGTCGGAACCGCATGGCCTGACTACCGTCTATGCAAAATTCCAACAATAAAAATGAATAAATATTTTCTCTTTAAATATGACATACATTTTGGATAAATTAGGTATTTAAAAGGAAAAAAAATCTATTGTGTATTTTTTTCTTGTTGGTAATCAGACTCTGTGGAACCGATTACAGTTCAAGCTTCACCATTTTGAGGATACGTTTATTCATATATATCAGTGGCATAAAGTCAGGGAATGCTGCATCATTTTACTACCGGTGTTATTATACATTAAATTTTATTTTATTTAATATCATAATGTTGGAAGATTATATAAATCCAAATTTAATATAACAATATTAGTAATACAATAACGCAGTATTTCATGACGCTAAGCCACTACTCTTTATCCATAGCTCTATATCATAAATATCCATTTCAACATATCCATATCCATATTTTTCATAAATATTCCATTGTTTTCTGCTGTTGTGATTATTTTTGTTGATGTGTGTATTTATATTTCATTAATTAAATAATTTAACAGTTATGTTGTACAAAATGTTGCCAGTTGAACATCTTTTTTCTTCAGAATGCAATCATAAATTTCCAATAGTAATATTTGCCTTATTTAAATTGTCATTAATTCTAAATATTATGATTGTGAAAAAATAGTAGTTGGATTCTAAATAAAAAAGAATCTTTCAACTGACAATACACGTTTTAAATTATTTTTTAACGATCCGTTTCTTTTTAGCGTGTAGGCAAAAGGACAATTCAAGAACTACGAAGATTTAATGGAAAAGCTGCCGAAGTTCGAAAAAGATATAATTTATTCAGATCTAAACAACCTACAGCTCGATTGCGAATGGGAAAAGTTGTGCAAGAGTGGAATCCTACGCCGACTCCAGTGTACTTGGATACTTCTACTCCAGATAATACAGCTGGTAATACAAATACAGCTGGCACAGATGATGCTGGATTCAATAACTTGTTATCTCAAGTAACTTCGGCATCTGGAATGGATGTACAAAAACCCATAGAAAAACCTAATCAAACTCAAACCAAAGTAGCAAATAAACAAAAATCAGAAAGTTCAAAATCAATTACTAAACCTCCAGAGCACAAAGAGTCTACAAACAATTCAAATGGATATGTTAATTTAGCTTTTGAAGGTGATCCTAGCTCAACGTTGTCTGAAGTTTCTCGGGAACAAGAAATTCGGCACAATAACATTCATCAGCTGGAAGTTCACCAAACAAATCCTATTGCACATAATTGTTACAATGAAATGGGAAATTTACAATCAAATCCTTCAAAGCAGCAAACTATGCAACAGGATTTTATTCAGAAAAATACACAACAGGATTTTATTCAGAAAAATACACAACAGGATTTTGTTCAGAAAAACACACAACAAAGTTTTGTTCAGCAAAATACAGAACAGAATTTTATTCAGCAAAATACACAACAAGGCTTTGTTCAGCAAAATGTACAACAGGGTTTGATTCAGCAAAATACACAACAAGGTATTATCCAGCAAAATTACCAACAGGGTTTTATTCCACAAAATCTATTATCAGTTAATCAGATAGCTACGCCTATATCAAGTGAAAATTTCCATGCTTATCAATCCAACCTACAAATGCTCCAAAACAGAAAAAGTACAAATGAAATGAACGGTCTAAATGCTTACAGCTTGAAAACAGTACCTAATCAGTGGGAGGAACCTAATATTTTAGAAAAGCGACTAGCTCAGTCTGAACAATTTCAAAGAGAAAAAGAAACTAAAGAGAAAGGAATCTCAGTTAGTATTCAAACAAGAATAAGAAATACTAGGATTACAAAATCGAAAATATATAGAAGAAAAGATGCGGTGTTTCCTCTGAGAAATGAATATTCTGATAGCACATCTGAAAAAGAATCAAAAAGAGGATTTCTGCTTTACAAAAAACAGAGTAACGGAGCAGGATTGGGTTTCAAAGTGGGTAACAAGTACAAAAAAAGAAGAAAGCGAAATCAGATAGCATTTCAAGAAAAAATACCCGTTGATGACATTCAGTATAACATTCCAGTTTCAACAGAAAATCCCTTCAACAATTCTTAACGAGGAAGTATTTTGATTACTAATATTTCAATAATGAATCAAGGTCAAAACTAAAAAGTTCAGAATAATACATTTATTCTATTATGTAATTATTAAGGACAATCTTAAATTTGAGAAACAGAGATTGATTACATCTCACTTTTCATATGAGTATTATATTTTCATGGACGACTAACGTGCTACTCAAATAACAAATTGACTAATTAGTTACTTTTACAAATTTTACACTATGTTTCGTGTAGTATGCTTTGTGTCGTTTTATTTCTTAACAACTATAATCTGATAATGTACAAATGTTTTACGGTATAAAAAATATCCTATTTTAGATTTTTAATAAAATTTCAATAAACTGACTTTTGAAACTTTTTTCTCACAAATGTTTCAGTCTGAAGAATATCATTATTTAACTTTTAAAAGCGCAAAGTAGAATTTAGAATTTTAAAAATGCTGTTTTAATTTCTTAACTGTTACGAGATTTTTTTTTCTTTCGACAACAAAAATTAAAAATAGGGGCTGAAAACCACTTTTTCCATGCTAAAATATTTGTCTTACATAATCGAAAAATATCTGACACTCAATGAAAACAAATTTGCAGTTATAGTAATATCAAATGATTAGTAGTAATGATTATGATAATGATTGTGATAATGATTAGTAGTATCATAAAGCTTTTAGTAATGAAGCAAGCAAAGTTTTCTTATCCGAATCCAGTTCGAGCTACACAGTTAAGGAGTTAACCCGTGAACATAACAGCAAGACTGCCACAGACTATTATTTTTATTCTGTTTCGAACCACCATTTAAAAAATATATATGTTACAGTATATTTCCCTTGCAAATGTTGTCAAAGCGTGTGTAAAAGATTTTTGTTTTGAAAAGTGCTGCGAAAGAGAATGAAAAAGTACTCGCCAATGGCAGCCATGATACTAGTATAAATTCTCACTGACCAAAGTTTTAAATGTCGACATTTCTTGTAAATATACTTTTAGTCATTTGCACTTATCATTAAAGAATTGAATTTTTTGATAAAAATGAAAATCACAATCCTATTTGTCGTTAAATATCTTGTAGGAATCATGTGTTATATTTTGTTGTCTATATGTTGCCAATAAAACTATACGCAGTTAAAATTACGGAATCTTAAACTGCACTAATATGGAATCGCGAGTGCTGAACCTAACTTCACAGACTAAATGAAATATATCGAAAATTTTCATTCACAAAAATTTTAATACATAAAATGCACACTAGATTATGGTGCAGATCAATATAGTGCCTAGAAAATATAATGTGGCAAACGACCAACCAAAAAATGTTTTACAAAATTGGATCCCATATAAATGTTTAACGATTTCAATGATAAAGCCGACCCAGTGGCGTGGATGGTAGCGGCGGCTGCTCCCACACTGCTGGTCCCTGGTTCGAGTCCAGCTAGCGGCATGGGTGTCTGTGTTGTCCCTGTGATAATGTATATACTGGATATTCTGTAATAAAGTGTTCTGTATGGTTTCTTGTGATCATTGGAGGTTATGCCGGCAAATAGCTGTAGCGCCTACCTCAAAGCAAATAAATACAAATACAAATTCAATAATAAATAAAGATCGCAGCAGCATCAGTAGTCCAAACATTGACATTGTATAAGCATTTAATTGCGAAAACGTTTCGGCCGGCGCGGCGCCGAGAAGAGAAGAGCTAGCAGATGTCGCTAAGATCGACATTTGTCGTTCAACATGTATTGGATTCTTTGCTTAGCTGTTTTTAAAGAATTGCTAGAATAGTCGATTGCCACATTATATACTCTAGACATTACAGTATCAATCATTAAAACTTGTCTATGTTCTTTAGTTTAAAATAGATTACAGAACAAAATTCTTATTTAATGAAATTCCTAATTGGAATCAGTTGATATTCAGGCGGTCAGTACTATGTATACGGTAGCCTCTGTTTAATCCAAACTTGGCTAAGTTTATTATTGAATAATTTTAATTATAGAATAATATTATAATTCGAATAGCCGTTAATTCCATTTAAATATCTAGTTGAAGATAATGTTAAAAACTATCAGCTAATTTTGAAATTTCAAACAATTATTTTAGATAATTTATAGTTTTAACTTTCTACATGTGCTTAGAATATGTGATGTAAAATTATGTATACCAAAATTTTTAATTAAAAAATAAATGAATAAACGGTTGATAAATATACAGTTTTATCTTTAAATTTCCAACTATCCAGAGAGTCACTTGAGGACTAAAAACCCAGTTTTTTTTAGCTACCATGTCTTCTTTATAACTCTGGATTGTCCACTTTTCTGAAAATTGATCTTTGTAAGATGCTTAAATTCCCTTCTCAAAACATAAAAGATTTGTATGAATGGGTATTGGTGAAAGTCTTAATCTTAACAAAAACAACAGTTTATGTAGAGATGAAGCTACTGCGGGGGAGGGGGAGTATGGGGCGTCTCGACTCACCCCCCCCCCCCTAGAAAAAAATCGGCAATTTTGATCGTAGTCAGCAAAATGTAGGCAATCAGTATCGATCGATATGACTCTTAAGCAATACCTTTTTTTCTAATTTTTCTATCTTTTTTTTTAATGCACTAAAAGCCATTGAAACTAGCATTTGTCTTAAAAATGTCTTTATTTTGCTTTTTTGTTCATGAAGGTTTCGGGAGAGGAAAAACGCAAAATGTTTTAGTTGAGACTGGGGTAAACTGTAAACAAATAACACAAAGGAAGATCAATATAAAAAAAAAATATTTTTCAAAATAATATGCTTTTATAAGTTATTTTAAATAATTTTCAGTAAGGTTTTTGCAACAAATAGTGTATGCAGTTATTCCATGATCTTTTGTTTGAAGTGGGTTACAGAATAGAACTCTTATTCAATGAAATTCCTATTTGGATTCATTTGATACGTTTGTTGCCATACATTTTTAGCATTCTGTTCAATGAATTTGTTGAATGTTTCATCTCGAGTTTTGCCTATTTTTTCATCAATTTTTTTTTTTTTCTGACATACCCTTATCATGTTCAATACGTACTTTAAAGCAAAGACACTAAAAAAATTAAGAACAGAAGAATTATGGATTGTATTGTCAAGTAAAAGTAATATGTCTGACAATGACAGCGATAACTATCTCAGCTTTAATCCAAACCTTCTGTACAAAAACGATTCAGATGCTACTGATGTGACTGATTGCGATTTACATACAGATAAATCAGCTAATGAAATTGACGAGAATGTTGACGTAAAAGTTAGGATAGTGAATATTCCACATACATAACAACAAAACAGTCAGGCAAAGTCGACCCAGTGGCGTGGTCGGTAGCGGTAGCTGCTGCCACACCGCGGGTTCCCGGTTCGAACACGGGTACGGACCAGGGCTCGAAAAATCTACATGCCCGACATCAGTGTTGTTAGACGGCGACTCTTTAAAAATTCAGATTGGCACCACTTCTTTGGATTGGTAAAATTACGTTTCGTTTAATGACATATTAATCAAGAGGAATTTTATCCTTTAATAAAAGTGGTGCCAATCAAATTTTTAAAAAGTCGCCGTCTAACAACACTGATGTCGGGCATGTAGATTTTTCGAGCCCTGGTACGGACATGGATAGTGTGTTGTCCCTTTGAAGTGTAATAAATATATGTAATGGATATCTGTGATAAAAAGTGTTCTGTATTGTCTCTGTTTCTGTTTATAATGGAACAATCGAGGCAGCAGCTATAGGCCTCAAACACTGTCAATTCAAAGTTCAGTCAGGTAAACATAAATAGAAAAATGTGAAAGCTTCAAATTCTTCAGCAAGATCCTTCTTGCGTAAAGATTATTGGAGATGTTTCTCTGCCAGAAAGTGTTTTATCATTAAAACCAGTGTATAAATATTTTTTTGTATTTTTCGATCCAGTATTTTTCTAGCATATCTCTGAACAAACCAGCCCGCATAGTACTGCGTACTCAAAAGCCACCCAATATATGCTCGACAGATTTAAAAAAACGTCGAAAATTTTGTATCTTGAGTAGCGTGGCAAACTATAAAATTATAGGTTTGTTTGGAAACCCTGTCATTGGTTTAACCCATTTTAGGCCAAGCACAGAAATTTTATAAAATGTAGCATTATTTTTATTGAAATATGCTTAAATTACATACATTAAGACACAAAAAAAGATTCATGAATGAAAAATAATATTTTATATAAAAAATAATATTTTATATAATAATATAAAATATTATTTCTTATAATGAATAATATGAATATGAATAATATTTTTATGACTTTTGTTTTATTCTTATTTCATATACAGAATTTGCAACTTTAATCTATTTTAAAAGCATATAATTCATTTCAATTGGAATAATAATATATTTTTAAAAAGTCGAATTTGTCAAAGGCGTTTCAAATTAAAACTCTAGCGTAGTTTGAAAATTTTTTAAGAGAAAGTGTTTACTCCAATTGAATTACTAATATTTTATGGATGTCTTCAAAAGCCTTAAAAAATAGAAGAAAAATAAAATTCTTCAAAAAAATGTGTCAGAGTGTTAAAAAAAAATATTTATCGAAATGTTTCGTATACGAACCTTTGGCCGAAAATGGGTTAATACCAGGTAGTCACACATTAAATACGCTTGAACTTGAAAGTATGCGACGATTTTCCCATCTGAACGATAATACATTGTCTATTGGGGAAGAAAAGTTATTCAAGTTGAGACCAATATTCGCTACCCTGTATGAAAATTCGTATTCATTTCCATGAAAGAATCTCAACGCATACGTATGGTTTTTAATTACTATTTTTCACTGTAATATCAAGATTTGTGTACAATTTTGGCCTTTCTTCCAAAAATAAAATAAACAGCGTTACAGAATACTTGTAAAAAGGAAATCTGTTCTAGAATGAATCTTGTCTTAAACGGAAATTTTTCTTAGCCAATATCTTGAAATTATACCTGCTAAGACCTGTCGAAAACGGTTTTTTATCGGCTCTCGTTTATAGAGGGGTTATGCTCCTCCTCCTTAACCGCACCTTTGACTTTATAATTGCCCTAAAAAAATTTGCCCCTCCCAAGAAAGTTCTGAAATGGCCCCCTGTGAGTCCCCCGAAAAAAACAGTTTCACCACGTTTTTGGAAGAATTGGTGGTCAAAAGGGGCAGTTTTAATCTGAGGGAAAGTATAAATTCTTTCATTAGCTAAAACGTGGTATTGTTTTCTATGTATTTTTTTTTTTTTTAATTCTGAATCGAATGACACTACCTGCAAGTCGATACGGCTATTCTTAACAAAGTTAAGGAGATTTTCTGAATACAAAATCGTAAATGTTTTTATGAATACACGGATTTTGTCAAACTTTATCGACCTTGAAGAAACTCAGATGATCCTAATTTTGGTTATTGCTGTTTTGAAGAGTTTAATAAGTTTGATATTATTTGATACGACATAAAGAACATGTTTTGAAAATAAAATAAATGTGACAAAGATGTGCTTAATAATAAAGTATAATTTTCAACTTCGTATTCATAAAACCTAACACAACTTTGTAATGAATGGTCGTACAGATTTGCGGATCATGTTATTTTATCCACACTTTAAAAATATATAACAAACGATACCCCCCCCCCACGTCCCTTAATTTAAAAAAGTTGATTTCTCTCCCCCTCCCTCAAACTTTTAGTCTAATACAGTTAATTTTGTTCACAGCGATTTAACAAAAATAGGGATTTTTTTTTTTTCTGACACTTGGGAAAGAGTTTTGATTACAGTCTTATACTGCAGGGCTGTCCAACTTCGCGTCTTTCGAGGCTTTTCATGGCACCCTTTCGAATAAACCCCATTACTGGGAGGTTTTTAAAAGAGAAATTTAAAAGATGCTTCTTCAAAATCATTACTGTTCAGTATGATTTATAATTGTTAGATTTTCGGCTCTTTACTCAACAAAATATTTGGTGCTATTTGGTTATTCCGTCGACCAAAAGATTATCGCCAAACTATAAGATTAAATGCCAATAATGGATTATCGTGAAAGTCACATTCAATGACATTAAGTACCATACACGTGTTTAAAACATCATTAAGGGATTTTTATTTCGACTTTTTATCGGTATTTTTATTAATTATTCGACTAATTTTTTTTTTTCGTTATTTAAAATAATTGTGTCAATATGCATTTTGGCGATTTGTATAATTTGGCGACATTGGTCGAAGGGATAAAATAGTACCAAATATTTTTATAGACCTGTCTCAGAGGAAAATGTAATTCTGCAGTTACGATGACTTATACTTTATTATTATTTTTTTTTTTCCAGGTTAAGTTCTCCTTATTAAGGGGTTCTATGGCTCACACTGTTCAATGCCTGCGCATATAAGATGTCTCCATGTCGTTACTCTCTACCAGATTTGCCTCTGTGGGCTCCTTTTTTATTGAGAAAGAAAGAATACATACCAGAAATTGCGAATAATAATTTGTATTTTATTTAATTGAACGGGTGGATTTCAGGATTGGTTAAAACAGGATTCGCATATAAAAATGTATTGGTATAAAAGGCCGTATCTTGATAGAAAATACCTACTAACTCAATTTTAGTGGTTGACTGGCAGGTTTATCATTGCGTTTTCCTTCTTTCATTACTTTTATAGCTTTAGGTAAGGGAAAACACAATGATAAACCTAATAAACAAACACTAAAATTGTATCTGGAAGATATGACTTGGCAGACTAGTAGCATTTTGATGCGCTAATCGAGTTCTGTATAATACTGGAGTTACAGACAACAATTCGATGAGGTAATGGTCTATCCAGCCGCCCCCAACCGCAGTTTACAATGACAAACATTTTAGAATAGTTAAAGTTCTTTTTCGCGTTTAGCTGGGTTTTTTTTTTTTTTAAATATACAAAAACGAAATTATTTTTTAAACTAATAGCCTAAAGGCAAGAAATTTCGTCTTTCGCGATTTTTGAAGTGTTTGCTATTTTTAATGCAATTTCTAGCATTTCCTTGCGGTCCGTGATCTTTTGATATTCACAGAAAGAATTCGTTTCCTAACATTTAGCCTAATATTATATTTTATCTTCCGTGATCGGTAATGAAATTTTTATCTTTGTTTCGCATTACATGCTAGTTTTTTGACATTCGGGAAATAATTACTGTTAGAATATTTTATCCCACTACACTAAATTTGGTACTCTGCAATTATTGATGAATTTTGTGTGATTTTTCCATATTAATAAAAGAAATTAGGTTTTACTATCTTAGTCAGGTTTTAGTATTTTTAGGTTATAGTAAATTTTGTCCCATTTTGATTGAAGTTTATTCGAAATATGAAGCTATCTTTAAATTTTTCAAGCGATTTTTTAATTTTCTCCTGTTTAGAGGCTATTTTTATTGAAATTCGTATTAATTCGGTTTCAAACTTTTTAGCATAATAAAATTAATTTTGCCCTCCTCGTTATTTGAATTTTTCGTAATTCGAATTACAAATGCTTTAGCCCACTATAGTAAATTTTGCAGTCTGCATTTTTACTTTCTTCTATCTTTACAAGAAAACAAATTCTGTTTTCGATGAATTTGCATGTTTTAGGGGTCAGAGAACCCCACTGTTTTTACAAAATACAGGGTTGCTACTCATATGGGAGAATTAAATTCCCCGAGTTTTCCAGGTGTATCTCAAGAAAATTCTAGTCTAGCAGTTTAGCACATAGTGGACATGCTGAGGGTATAAAATATTACACTACTCAAACACTAAAATTTCTTGAATAGAGTTGCTTATAATCTCTGAGCTAAAGATCTTTATCCCAACTTTTCTCTTTAAATCAACAACGATCTTTTTTTTGAGGTTTACAATTGGAATAGCTCTCTTTAATAATTTATGATTGCAAGCTTTCAAATAAAGTTTCCTACAAACTGTACAAACTTGCTACAAAATATTTATGCACTGAGTTCACAAAGATTCATCTTGTTAACTATATCCCAAAATCATTGTCCAGTTAAAATTTATTTTCAACAAGGGAAGGGGAAACAGAGTGGGGAAATGAAGGCTTGTGATAATTACTTGTTACATGAAAATAACTGTTGGAAAAAGTTTTAAAATCTATAATAATGACTATTAAAAACATAAAATGTGGAGGATGAAAGATGATTTTTCTTATTTTTAAATATACAGTTTGCCAAATCATAGAAGATTCTCACTTCTGGCCATACGACAATCAAACTCTCTTACAGATCACAATGAAAGTTTACCAAATTCCCTGACTTTTCTAGGTTTTAGTAAAAAATATTGAAATTCCCCGACTTATTTCCCAATTCCCTGACTTTTTCAGGTTCTCCAGGTTGTGTAGCTGGGTATCTAATAATATCTGCCTGTATGTGACAAAAATTTTGTGGGCGCGTTCTATTCTATCTCAAGAACTAATGCACGGAATTTCACAAAACTTTAGATACTGCGATACCTTGATATAAAATAGATCTGATTAGCTTTTGGTATATATTATTTGGTATATATAAATTAATTAATTTATTATTTATTTGTTTTTATTATAATTATTGTCGTTGCTATTCTGTCACTGTCTGCTTGTGGTTGTCTATGGATGGTGGAGAGGGATTTTCTTCCAGGGGTTCATGCCTTTGCCATTTCTTGGTTGGCTCCCTGGTAGAGTGATCTAGCTTTTGGTATATACAGGGATGCCACTCAGAAATTAACAAAAAAGAGGAAATCATGCATAAACTTTATTGTTTATAACAAACTAAATAAACAAATATATAACAAACTACTTTTTTAAAAAGAAAGAAACCATCTTTATTATTTTTTTTTTTTTCCTTATAAACCTTTGACAAAAGTCTTTCTAAATGTGAATTTGTCAAAAAGTTTGAAATATGCTGTTAATTCATTGTGCATGAAAACTTATAAGAGTAAATAAAAATGATATTTTCTTTAGTTCACAATACTTTACATCAATTAAGGTAACCCAGCAACAGATTTAGAGAGGAGTTTTATGTATTGCAACATTTAAAATTAATTTAGGTAACTAGGCTATAGATTCTATGATTTTTCCATGAGTAAATAACAAAAATTTGCAGGGTTTTTTTTTTTTTTTTTTTTTTTTGGGCGATCGTTTGACAAGAATTGCCGTTTTACATCGCAATTGTTTGAAGAAAATCACCATTTTACATCATGATCATTTGACAAAAATCGCCATTTTACATCGCGATCGTTTGACGAAATTCGTCGTTTTACTTCGTGATCGTTTGACAAAAATCGCCATTTTATACAGCGATCGTTTGACGAAAATCGCCTTTTTATTTCGCGACCATTTGACGAAAATCACCGTTTTGCAATGCGATCGTTTGACGAAAATCGCCGTTTTACATCGCGATTGTTTGACGAAAATCGCCGTTTTACATCGCGATTGTTTGACGAAAATCGCCGTTTTACATCGCGATTGTTTGACGAAAATCGCCGTTTTATGTCGCGATCGTTTGACAAAAATCGCCGTTTTCTTTCGCGATCGTTTGATGAAAATTGGCGTTTTATACCGCAATTGTTTGACGAAAATCGGTGTTTTATACCGCAATCATTCGACGAAAAATCGTTTTATTCCGCGATCGTTTGACGAAAATCGCTGTTTATTTCGCAATCGTTCGACGAAAATCGTTATTTTATTTTGTGATCGCTTAACGAAAATCGCGGATTCTTAAAAATGAAAAAAGCGGAAATCCGCCATTTGGCGGAAAAGTGGCATCCCTGTATATATCGTTCAATAGAAGGCGCTGCTGTGCAGCATTATTTACAGTTCACAATACCCATCTCAAGAACTAGTGCGTGGATTTTCATAAAACTTTATATTTAGTTACTGCTTCATATAACATGGAGCCGATTTCGTCATGGTGCATTATTCGGGATTATCGCAATAGCCTTCTCAAGAACTAATGCATGAAATTTTCTAAAACTTCAGATTCAGTTAGTCCCCGATATAGAATAGAGTTGTTTAGTTTTTGGTGTAAATCGCCCTTCAGATGGCGCTGCTATGCTGCATTTTTCAGGATTTTGCAATAAAGGTCAAGAACTAATGCATGGATTTTCACCAAACTTTCGATTCAGTTAGTACCTGATAATAAATTGATTCTGACTATGGGGTACATCACCTGACATGTGGCGCTGTTATGCAGTTTTTTTTGTAAAGATCATAGTTGCAGATTTTTTTTTGCAATATCATAAAAACTATAATGCACAGATTTTCATCAAACTTCAGATTCAATTAAAAGTTGACACGAGTTGTTGCTGACTAGATTTCGGTTTAAACCACCTAACCGGTGGTGTTGCTATACTACATATTTCAGCAAGTATCAATATGCATAAGGTAGAAGAAAGTTTTGCGATTACCACATCTGACTAGCTTTTTTTTTTTTTTTTACTTTTGCGTCGATTTTCGATATTTATAAGAGGATCGGTTTCAAACGTTTAACTACTAATATAGTAAGTTTTGTTCACCGTGTTTTCTGAATTTTAACAGATTTTTAAGCGCGATTCTTAGCGTGTTTTTGTGGACTGCTGTTTTTGACTTACCTAAAAAATTTGTAAATTTTAAGCCTAATATTTTATCCTACGTCATTTTCAACGTTTTGCGATTTTCTAAGCAATTTCTATCTTTCTTTTGTGTTCCGCGAAAATTTTGACATTCATTAAAAAAAAAAAAAAAAAAAAAAAAAAATCGCTTTCAAAGATTTAGCATAAACCCATTATTTCGAACTTTTTTTTTTTTTTTCTTGCGTGACGATTATTTTACATTCAGAGAGGTATTTTTGTTACTGTTGTTAGTAAGGTTTAGCTATTGTTGTAAATTTTGTCAAGCTTTGTTAAAATTTTCAATGTAATAATTTTATAAAAATTTTCAATATATATACAACCTCTGACAATAAAGTTCGGTAACATTAATGTAGATGAAATATTAACAAAAGTTACCATACCATTCTTCGAAATAGTCACTTGTCATAACTATGCACCGCTGAGATCTGCTATACATGTCCTGGAAAATTCACAAGAAGTCTTTTGGGATGGAGTTCAAAAGATTCGCCACGTTTCGTTGGATGTCAGCAATTGGGTCAAATCTCTTTCAAATAGAGTGTGAGTCATGAAAATAGGAAGAAGTTTGGATGATTGAGATCTGGCGAGTATGGTGGATGTTCAATTTGCACCACATCTCATGAATTTCTTTTGGCGTCTTGCAAAGCTTAAAACCAAACTTTAAACTGATATTTAGTTCGCTCATTTTCCTGTTCTCAGTTAAAATCAACACATTGAACAAGCACTTGGTAAAGTACGTCTTACATAGAGCATAAACGACGCTCTACTGAACCACGGTGGGGGAAGATGGTCAACACTTACCTCTATGCAGGTGCAGCGTTCAGTTTTCCCAGTGTTGCCAGATCGGTCGTTCTGAATTCATTCATCGAACTTTTTTGTCAGAGGTAGTACATTTTAAATTTTTTGCGATTTTTAATGTGATTTTCAACTTTTTTTTTTTGACATTTTTAATTATGTTACAAACTTCAACCCCGACTTCATTAGGGAAAAGATTTCTGTTTACCCGCTGTATAAATTCTGTCTTTCTGGAATTTTTTTTATCTTTAATACCTTTATCCTTATTTATTCGTTTGGAAGCGATTTTTCTACATTATCAAAAGGAATCAGATTTTAATCTTTTAACCAAATATACTAAATTTTGTCCTCATTTCAGTTAAATGTATTTGGAATTCACTCATCGATTTCTGAATTTTCGTAACTTCAACAACGATCTTTTTTTTTTTTTTCCTGCTCTGCAGCAGTTTTTAGACTTTCGCAAAAGAAATCCTGTTTTAATCTTATGTAAATTTTGTCGTCTGCAATTTTTGAAATTTTAGCGGTTCTTTAGATACCATTTCAAATGCTATTTTTAAAACTTTCGGATAAAGTTGAAAAGTGTTTATGACTTCAGTTTATCTTTTCGTCTGCTCACATTCTAATGCTCGTAAATATTCTCGGATCACACTGAAATTTTTGGATGTTATTGACATTTATCTTAGCATTATCCACATTTCAAATGAAGTTTGTAGCATGTTTAGTTCATTTACAGGGCAGTCAATAGTATTGCATTATGGGCAATGGGATAAAATCGCTTTAAATGCTACACCCTTTCAAGCATAATAAAATTGATATGCATTTATAAAATACACTAAAATATGCATTCTGCAGAATATGTAGTTCAAAGAATAATTATTAAGCATTTACAGCGCCACACAAAAGAATTCAGTTACATAATGTTATAGGGGGAAATTGTTTGCAGTATATTTTAATGATGTAAAACTATTTCATATATAACGAAGCTGACATACGTCGCCAAAATTTACTATAAGTGATTCCATGTATAATACAGAAATGCTGAGCGTTTACAGGGACAGACAAAACATTTCCGATTCTATTTTGAATTAGAAATACTATACATCAGTGATGATTACGGGAAATACCTTTAATTATGCTATACACTTTTAAATTTTTCTACACTTTTGCACACTATATAGTGAGTATGAACAAAAATGGCTTAAAAGTGTTTTTCAAATGATTTATATGTTTTTACAGTGCTGTAATGCATTTAGTTTACTAAGAAATGTTTGTAGAATATAGATAAAATGATATACAGTACATGTCAAAAGTTTAAGCACAATAGTTATTTTAGAATAAAACTTTAAATATTCACTTTAATTCAATATCTGTTTTGTATATGTTAATATTATCTATTTCAACACTATATTCATTGAAATTAACTTTTAAATTTTATTTCAAATCATGGAGTTTAAGAACAGAACAAAAAAATAACTGTGTCAAAGTTTTAAGCACAAAATCGTTTTTATGCAAATTTTACAATCTGACATAAGCAGTTGCGCACACAAACAATTTCTTGGTGTATAAAAAGCAGTCAATTGTTTTTGAGTTAGTACAAATGCTTAAGTCTAAAGAATTTTCAGAGGAGATGGTGATTAAAATTTGGAGTATGAGAGCAAAATGTAAGTCTGTTTCTGAAACTGCAAGTGCATTAAAATGATCAAAACGAAGTATTCATCAAATTTTGGCTCAGGGTAATGATTTCAAAAGAAAATTTCGTTCAGGAAGGCTGCAAGCGAATAGTTTGCACAAAGAGAGCTGCATCAGAAATTTGGCTTCAACTGGTAATTACTCCCTTTCGCCAATAAAACATGCAGTTGGAGGACAAATATCGAAAAAAAAACTTCATAGACGAGTTTTGGAATTCAAATACATCAAATACCGTAAAATGGCTCTATTACCGTGTCTCGACACCATGAAGAAGCTAGATTACAATGGGACAAAGAGCATATGTCTTTTGGTGAAAAGTGGCTGAATGTCATTCAATGATGAAAAAAGATGGGACCTCGATGGCCCTGATGGGTTTAAATACTATTGGCATGATCTCTGCAAAGAGCCTTAGGAGTGTATTTAGCCAGCAATATAATGATGGTTCTGTAATGGTATGGGGGTCTATTTCTTTCAGTGGTCAGACATCTCTAGCATTCATCAGTTGTCGTGAAATCTCTCAAAACTACCAAGAGACACTTGTCAATCATTTGCTTCCTGTTGCTGAGGTTTTGGGGCTCAAAAAATGGTTATGTCAACATGATAATGATTTGATCCATACCTCAAACTCAACTTGATTGTGGCTTACATTGAAAAAAGTGTGTTTTGAAATGGCAATTAGACCTAATTTAAATCCTATAGAAAATATGTGGGGTATTCTCACTCATGCATTTTATCTAAATGGAAAGCAGTATTCTTCAGTTAAAGATTTGAAAGATGCCATTAAGAACACTTGGTTTAAAATTGAACCAGAAACAATATAGAACCTTATTTTATCGATGGAAGACTATATATTTAAAGTAATTTAGCAGAAAGAAGAAATAATCAAGTATAAATTTTTTAGGTAGATTTCGTATGAACTACAACCTATCGCAGTCACTCCTATGTTGGAATTTCTGAAAAAAAATTGCAGATTTACACTTAACATGAACTCTACTGACCTCTACATGACCCCAAAACTACCTTTAGTAAAAAAGTTTATCTATCTATATATATATATGTAATAAATTTTTAAAAAAAACCTGTCATTTTGCCCGCCCTGAGTTTTTAATTCTAACGTTTTATGGAACATACTTTTATTCTCAGTTTCCGTAATGTATTAATATTTTAACAGCTAAAGTTCTTTTATTTAATCTCTGTGAATGTTTCTTGAATGCCAATATCTTATTGCGAAATCTTTCTTTCAGTACACAAATCCATTTTCCTTTTTAGAATTAAAAAACATTTATCGAAACTTTAATTTTGTTTTATTATTTAATTAATCGTCTGCTGGGATTCATACGCCTTGCGCGTGAGCAGGTTACGCTATTACGCCATCAGGTAAAGATTTCCTGCATCTAGCCACGCCTACCGACCAATAAGAGATAATGAATTGAATTTTCTTTGAGTTGAAAATGATCCTAATGGATCTTTAAAAACCTTGCGTAAAAAAAGGGAGGGGCTAGTTTGGCTTGGAATTTGAGAGACTCATTTTGCTTTGGAAGAGCATTCAGAATGCTTCTAATCTTTGAAATGCCAAGATGCCTGTCTCATCTTTGGATCATTTCAAACGTTGAAATGATAGTCTTAGAGTGAGTTTTTTGGTGTTAATTTGTGCAGACTGGTGACATGTGGAGTAACTTATGGTTGTACTCAAAATTAATAAAGGACTAAAAACTGATTGTCTTGCATTTTATTTGGAGAAACCCCCAAGGAACACAAATCCATTGCTTACAACAACGACTGCTGAGCCTGTTTATTATTTTCAAGTGAATAGACTTATTCTTACAGCAAAGATGTCATCCCATGAGAACCGATGTATTGTTACAGCAAATCACCATCTTATTTCATATATACCTATATATCACTTTCTTCTAGACACAATAACTTCTTTAATTCTGCTTCAATCTCCTCCACACTGACACACAAAATCAAGGGGTAAAAAATCTTGGTCGAATTTGTTGATGGGTAAAATCAGACCAAGGGTTGTGGAAATAGGAAGGGGTTTTGTGAAAACCAAAAAATGCCATAACTTCTTAATTAAAAATAGATATCAAATCAGTTTAAAGTTTAGATCACTTCTATAAAATGGGCCAAAAGTTTATTTATGACAGATTTTTAATAAAGTTAAAAATGGGCTCAAGGGGTGAAAAAAATAGTGTTTTAGGGAGAAAAAATTCATGACTTTGTCAATTCTCAAAATATCAAATCCAACGAAATTTTTTATAAATGTTCTTAAAATTATCTAAAAATTTGTATTTACAAGTTTTTAATAGGACTACTTTTACCAATGAAAAAAATTTTTAATGAAAAGGGGAGGGAGGGGGGTGTGAAAAAAAGAAAAATCCATTACTTTATCAATTCTTAAACTATCAAATATAATTAAATTTATTTTACATCTTCTCAATAACAGCTACAACTTTTATACTGATATTTTTACAGGACCAATTCTTTTAGCAAAAATAAATAAAAAATAGGAATTGAAGAAAAAACCTCAAATCAAAACAACTTATATTGACTCATTTTTAAATTCATTTTGGATTTTAAAAGCATCCAATTTGGCAGATACTCTTATTTAGGAATTATATAATGCGACGTATTGACTAGTTTTTTGATAAAGGTAGAATATATTTCAAAAGAGGCTGCCAAAAGGAGTATTTTGAACAGAATTTCCCCGAAGTGATCGTGATTGAAAAAAAATTGAGGTATTCAAATAACAAATTGCGTTTTTTCTGACGCACTTTTAAATTCAGTTTTTCTAGCAAACACATCCAATTGACAGGTTCTTTTATTTAGGAACTGTATAACGTGCTGTATTGGTCAGTTTTTTGATAAAGGTGGAATATATTTCAAAAAAAGCTGTCAAATTGGGCACTTTGCACAAAATTTCCTGAAGCAATCATGCTTAAAGAATTGAGGATGTATTCAAATAAACTGGTTATTTTATGACTCATTTTAAAATTCAATTTTGCTCCCAAACGCATTCCATTGACAGTTTTTTTCTTATTTAGGAACTATATAATGTGCCAAATTGGTTGATTTTTTAAGAGAGTCAGAATATATTTCAAAATATGTTATCCAAATGGGCATTTGAGCCGAATTTAGCTTAAGATGATCCTGATAAAACAAGTTCTTAGAGAAAAATTAAATTAAAAAATTTTTAAAAGTGGCCAAAAACTGGATTTATCTCTAATCATATTTTATTTTTTGTTGTTGAAATGAACACACTTTGAAATCTACCTCCGCCTATAGGCCAAGCCAACAGGAATTTTTTATTCTTGTTCTGCTAAAGACTAAAAAACTACCGTTTCTAAACTTTTGATGCACTCATTTTTTTGCTTTGATAAATTTCATTATTTAAGATAAACATATAGAATAAATCTGTTAACTATCTTTTTAAAACTACAATTTGTAGGTTATGTGAAAAGGAACGTAACTCATTAATAAAATTTCATTTTGGAATTTTTTTGTTACCATTTCATCTGTTTGCTTTGATTTATTTTTAGCATAATTGATTAATCTATATTTTGGCCATAGTTTTTGATCAGATTTTGCTTTGGAAAAAAAAAAAAAAACCCTTGAACAGAATATTCTCATATTTTATTTAACTAATTATGTAACTATCTTTGTTTCTTCTTTTCTTCATTTAGCAGCAAATTTAACTTGAGCAAATCTTTATCTTATGCATCACTTATACATAACAATAGGTTAATCAGAATTTTTGAATTATTCCCAAGAATTACTTTGTATTTAAGCTACCAATTACTCCTTGTTGCAAATTTTTCTTCATTTAATCAGGATCTTTTCAGCCAATTCAATTAACCAAAAATCTGTTTTGGAAAACTGGTGATAAAAGATACAAAAAAAAAAAAAAAAATTATGTGAAAGATGCTCTTCACCGAGGAGTTAATACAAAAATTTTAAGACATAGATGCCCCATGATTAAATAAGTTCCATACATACATACGAGTGGACTGCAAATATTTAAATATTACTATATTGTCTTTATTCTGGAGTTCTAATTTTAAATAGTAATCATATCATTTAACTGGAAAAAATTATAAATTCTGTAATTAAATACAAGGTGACAATTCAGAAATAATAGTACTCAAATAAAGAGGTCTTATATATTTCATAAACGTGAAAGTGTGTCAACATTCCTAAGGCTGTGGTTAATCCAATAAGCTGAATAACAAGATGAAAGAGAAAATTTTAAAAACAAAAAAAAATTATGACTTAAAATTTTATTTTTCACAAAACAAACACAAGAAATGAATTTCTCTTGCTATCAAGGAAGAGCAATTGAATAGCTCAATTTTACAAGTTACTTCAAAAGACTGTATGCTGAAATGCTTTCAAGGCTGAAACAATATTAGATCTACATTTCTATCTGAATAGCATAAAAAGTATATTTTAAATACAGATTTTTAAAAATGTACAACAAAAGTTAGAAAGCATAATCCAACATACATACTTTAGAAGCTTAGTACAGACTGATTACTAACATATCACAATACTATTAGCATAGACAGATACAACAGCAGATTAAATCTTAGAGAAACAGCAAATGAATGTTGATGAAAATGGTTAGCTTTAAAAAAAATTGTTAAATGAAATTAAAAAAAAAACCCCTATGAAATCAATTATCAAAAAGTTCACAAAACAACTAGTCTTAACAAGCCTAAACTGCAAAAAATAAAAAGCGCATAGAAGAAATCTCTTTCTAAGAAAGTAAAGAAATTCTATTAAGTTTAATAAAGAAATACACCTATTGAAATAATAGAATTGAGTGAAATTAAGAGGAAAAACAATTACACAATTTCATTTAAAATAACTCACAAAATTCGAATTTTATTATATTTATTTCAATACATGAAATTGTGCTGTTTAAAGAAATCTTTTAGGAATTAGCAAACACAGAGCTGCTAGGCTTTAAAAAAATCAGATTTTAAAAGTTGGCAGTGATTTTTCTGTTAATCGAGGGTAGTTCAATTAAAAGAAAACTTTATCAATGGTTAGAACATGCTAAAAGTATATTAGTTATTCCAGATTAAAAACTAAAACTCCAATATTTCCCCCTGTCCTTTAATTATTAAAAAGACAGTTGTAAAGAAAATTAGAAGATCTAAAAATAACACTTAAGGATTAAGTGGAAGACTTGGCAGCTCTGCAAAAACAAACAAAAAAACCATAATATAATTTTAAATTATTTTACTAATACATCAATCACTGCATTAAAATAAATATCCTTAGGAAAAAAATTAAATGAAAAATCATCAACACTATAATCATAAAATTTAGACAACAAAAAATAACATGCCAAATGAAGTAAAATTATTATATCTCTGTATAAATCAAAAAATCTTAATCATGAAAGACATTTAAATATAAGGCATTTATTATTGTAAAAGAATGAAAAATTCACTTTAACAATGTAAAGAATTACAACCCAAGCCTAATATACTGGACTTAAAAACTAAAATATTAAACAAAAAAGAAAAAAAAACCTCTATCTTACTCATAGGAAATCATATTTTTATAATATTAGAACTAAAAAACCAATATGCCAGATTTCTTATTAAAATATAATTACCAATATCCCCACAGAAATAAAATAGGGTCATTCCATGTCAATTCAACCACAAAAAGGGGATTTGTAAACCCAATTTTAATGAAACTTGGTGTATTCAAACAAACATAATATCAAACAGTCCTCTAATTTTTTTTTAATCTAATTTTTTTTTATTTACAGCTGTTCAAAATTTCTTCAAATTCACACCTTTGCATATATAAAAGTGGCAAGGTTTTATCTTTTCTCACCTTGATATCACATTTTTAGAAAAGGTTTTTTAACAAAAATTTAGATTATAACAAATAATTATTTTATAGGGTACCAAAATATAAATTTTCAGCTTTCTAGTATTTTTTCTGTATTTATCATACTTTTATTGGTAAATGAGTAAATTTTGAAAATAATTTAAAAATTTGGCAGCCATTTTTTCCCCAACTAAGTGCAGCTTAATTAGTGCTTCTCATATATATGTATAAGTGAGAATTTGGAAAAAACTGAACAACTCTAAATAAAAAAGTATTGGTGGTAGATTAAAAAATTGGGGATTATTTGATATATAGAATACATCAGCAAAATCAGAGTTCATGGGTGACCGGTGTGGTTGAATTAACATGGAAAGACCCAATAACTAGTCTAGAGAATCTGCATTTTTACTTACAATGTATAAATTAGCAGCAAATTTACACAGACAAAGTGAAAAGATATCACAAATATTCAAGCACTTTCTGCAACAATAGAAAAGAGCATGCAAAGGCACAAATTTACCAAGTTCAATGCCTCTATGCCCCACAGCTTTAGTAAAAGTAAAATTTATGTTACATAGATTAGATGAAATTGTAGAATTGAAATATTAAAAAAAAATGTTTATAAGTTATAGACTAAATAACATTAAGTACATGAACTTATTTCAAGTTATAACAGAAATACATAAAAAGGACCATATCTTGAACTGAACCATTAGATAAAATAAGTTTACCTAAGTTACTTAAACAAAACAAAGTATCGCAGGGCAACATTACATGCATAGCTAAATAAAAATTCATGACTTGAAATGTTTTTAAATGGGAGGAAAGGACAATGTTTATAATCAACATAAAATACTGGCATTTAAATTTTAAAAATATTAAAAAGCTCAACATATTTGCTTAGAGAGAATGATAGACTATTTCTTAAGCAAAAAGTGTAATAATATTTAACAAGATCAGTCTAAAGTAAAATAAAAAATCTTTAACTGTAATATAAGCTTTGTTTCTTGAATACACAAGAAAAGCCAATACTCTGATAAAAGCCATCTGGGCATTAATATTTTTACCAAGAACTTTTATTCAATTTTGCAATGCAATAATTATGCTACAAACAGACTATAAAACTAAAAATTGCTAAACGTATTGAAACTACAAAAATTAAACAGTATTACTGTAGTTTAAGCCCAGATGTTTTTATTATGAAACTAAATAATTGAGAAATTCCTTATATATAGTTAAAAACATGAAATTTAAAGTATTGTCTACCATAATAAAACATTTTCACACAAGGAAAAAAAAATTGTATAAATTGATACATTTTAGCTACTGCTTTCAAATTATGTTCAAAACATGGAACCTTGTTTCTATTTTTAATAAAAATCAATAGAATGAGGCAAAAGTTTAGTTTTATTAAGTTAAAAAATTATTTGGCCTAGAATATATTTTAAGCAATTAAATCATTAAAAAAAAATCAGCTGGAATGTTCTGTTGGAATGTTAATGAAATAAAACAAAAAAAATTGAATAAAGATTAGTAATTGCCAGGGATACTTAAAAAGAATAAAGTTACACTTTCCACACTTGAAAATGTATAAAATATTTCATTACTGAAACTTAATTCAAACTGAATGAGATTTGTTGACATTTTGAATAAGATAAAAATACTTACATTAGAAAGAAAATATAATTAAAATATGAATGTAAAATACAAATGAATATTATAAATTATCAGAATCAAGATTTACTAAGAAAGAAAACTGACAATATATAAAAAGTTGTTTTTATAGTGTCGTCATTGAATAAAATTAAATTACAAATAGGTTTCCTCAATTTTGCAAAAAAAAAAAAAAAAAAAAAAAAATCTATAATTAAAAAAATTATAAAGTTTTGTTCAACTCCTGGAACTAATAAAGCAAATACAAAATAATTACATTTCAATAAATATGCATAACCAATGTCAAATTAAACAAGATAAATACATAAACATGCAAAAATAGTTACAAGGAAAACATAAATGCTTATCAAAATATACAAATTGTCTTGTTGCAAGGAAAAGCAAAATTAAAAATAAATAAAATTAATAATCAAACATAACTTAAGTCTGAAGGCTCATTTTAACAGCAAAAAAAAAAAAAAATTATAAGAATAAATACACAAAAGTGTACAGATGATGTCCAGGGCAATAACATAAATGCTATATCTTTTAGAATCATAATATACAAATGGTCTTTGAAACATAAAATAAATATACATCAAAACAAAATATCTTATATAGCACTCGACATTGACTAAAAAACATTCCAATAAAAAAAAAAAAAAAAAAAAAAAAAAAATCAGGATGAGGAAAGTTTTGAGCTGGTAAGAAAAAAGATTTTAACTGTCAGGAAACTTTATAAAAGTAATTACAATTATAATATTCTGTAACACCACCGCCTGAGTTCCCAAGTACTTACAATATATCCTATGTACAATGGAAACACACACAGTATAAATGAACAGCTGGGTATACAAAATCCACCACACTTCACTACTTGAATAAAAAAGTTTCAATTTAGGATGTGCTCACAATGTGATGCCAGCTGATCTATAGATATTGGTGACGAGTCCATCTTTAACCATCACATGATGTACATGATCATGATAAAAAATTTACACAATTCAGTGACTGTTAGACTTTGAATGAGAAATAAGCCACTGTAATGTTATATCTAGAAAAAAAAAAAAAAAAAAAAAAAGAATATCACTTTATATATAATGAGAAAACTTTGAAAATTAAAGTTTATAAAGGGTGTTATAATTTTTTATTGTTGACCAATAGCTATTTTTTAAACTGTTGGTTTTTGAGGTAAAGCTCAAATTCTAAAAATGTTCATCATATCAAAATCCATTTACATCAAAATTGTTATTAAAAAATATGAAATTTTTACAAGGCCTTGAATCTTATAAGTTATATAGTGCACTCATGAGTAAACTAAGTCCACTAAATAAATACTTCTGCTCTTCCATACCACTAAAAACTTTATACCAGAACTTACTATTATCCATTTTGTTTGATTGCTTATCATAGGCTATTATTTAAAAAAAAAAATTGTTGTATACTACATGTTTTAAAACTTACAGAAAAACAAAAATATAGCATGATGTTAGAAAAAAAAAGTAGCCACACCTATTAATTCTGCAAAAAATCATATAAAACAGTGGTTCTCAATGTGAAGTGTACATTAGGGTGGGTAAAAAAAAAAATATTTGTAATCGAAATGTAAGTGTGGAAAGTTGCCTTTTGTAATGAAGAATAAATTCTTAAATATATTTTACTATTGCAAAAGTGTTAAATTTCTGAAAACACTTTGTTTTTTTAATTTTTCAAATATAGTAATACAATTTCTAGTAGAATGCAGTATCTACACAGTTTCCCCCAGAGAGTTTCAGGGGGGCGCTCCACCCCTCCTACCCTTTACTTTAAAAACTAGTGCCTCTCTTCTCGCTCATTCAAAAAAATAGCCTCCCTCTTGCCCCTCATCCAAAAATTAGCGCCCCTCTTCTCGCTCATTCAAAAAAATAACGCCCTTCTTGCCCCACATTTGAAAAAACGCAGCCCTTCAGCGATGATGCGGACGCACTATATCGCGTAAATTACGTAAAAAATCTGCCACGGAACACAAAAAATAGCTCTTAAGCATCCCACAGGACATGTAATTTCGTCAAAAAGTTGCGGAAAAAAGTCAAGTTTCACTAAAAAAAATCGTGAAATAACGACTAATTTCTGGCAAAATTTGCAAAAAAATGGCTCATTTCGTCACAAAATTCCGTAAAAACGGCAGATTGCCATAAAAGATCGTAAAAAACAACAAATTTCGCACAAAAATCGCGATAAAGGAAAATTTTGTCAAACAATTCACGAAAAAGGCAATTTTTGTCAAAAAATCACGATAAAACGGCAGATTTGGTCTAAAAACCTCATTTTGCCAAAAATTATTCGACAAAAGACTGCGAAAAACTATTCACAATCCTCTTTTGACTGTCCAAAACTTTCTAAAATGTGAATCCTGAAAGAACCCGTTTATGAAGCAAAAAGAACCCTTTACTCAATATATATATATATATTTTTTTAAATGTCTTTCTATAAATCAGGCTTGCCCCTTAACAATCTTTTAACAAAATCGACAGTTTTTTTGCGATGTTCTAACAAATTTGCCGTTTTTTCGCGATTTTTCATGAAATTCGTGATTTCTTTTAGCGATCTTTTAACAAAATCTGCTGTTTTTTGCGATCTTTTAACAAAATTTATCTTTTTTCCTTTTTGTTCAATTTTTTCGTGAAATTTGTTTTTTCTCGATTTTTTGACGAAATTTCTGTTTTTTGAACTTCTAGATTCAACTTTATAAAAGTGCCCTTAAAAATCAAAAAAGTGCCCTGAAGAATGTAAAAAGTGCCCTTTTCAGAACAGTAATGCCCCGTCCCTTTTTAAACCTGGGGAAACTCTGATCTACATAAAGATATTAGTAATGTCCAGCTAAAAGTTCATTGTGATAAAATCATATCTTTAACTGTTGCAAAAGGAACAAATTAAAAAGTGGGATAAATTTCAATGTTTTGTTTTTTTCTGAATTTTTATAACTTTTGTAATATGTTATAAATTCTAGTAATTTTGATAACTATTTGTACTCAACAGGAAAATAACAAAAAAGTAATTGCTCATTTTTCTTGACGATTGCTTCATGTACTTTTATTTCACTACAGGTTAGCAAGAGACAGAAGTTAATGCTCTACAGATGAAAAAATATATAAAATAAATGAAGTATTTTATTAACTGAAATACTGAGTTTAGTCAAAATAGATTTAAAAAACTTAAAATGAATAAGTATTTAATGTAAATAAGTTACAATAAGACTTGCTTTCAAATGAAGCCATTATTCCTCGAGAACATAAAAAATTAATATGATGTAACCCATTCTCTGTTCCAGCACGCAAACTTTAGCAGTTGCTTCAGTGACTTTATATTACGTATCTTTCTGCTGATTCAGAGTGACAATGGAAGTTACAACTGTTGATATCTTTAACTGAACTTTGAAAATATCCTTACGATTGTGAGATCTTTCAGCCAATAAGGCAGTTTCCCTTAGTTTTCAGTATTGTCAGTCAATTAAATCAGTACTATTTTTAATTTCAAAGTTCAAGTGTGGAATGGGGAAATGTCAGAAGGCACCATTCAATTACAGAGAGCTTCTTATTTTGCCAGAAAAAAAAAAAAGTCCTCTTTCTTTCAGAAATTCTAAAAATTATTCCACTCTGGTTTTAGGAAGTCAAAAAGATCGATTTATAAAAAAATCTTATTTTCTTTTAAAGGAGATTCGGAATTTCTGTCACGGATACCAGGTTTTATTGAGACAACTGACACCTTTCATTAAGACGCAACACTAGTCACAGAAAACGACCAGGATGATAATGCGGACGTTCCCTATGGGGGCGTTCTTTTCAAATATCTTGCTCAAATTAATATTTTTACATGACTTTTTTTGCATAGGATAACTGAGGATGATTTACAATCGAGCTAGCTTTAACTTTTTCGATTTTGGTTGCATATTTTTTATATTATGATAGTTTCAATTTCAGAACCGGTTCTAATCAATTTTAAAAGTTTTTTATTTGAGATTAAAAAAAAGTAAAAATTAGCCTGGTTGTAGATCGTCCTCAGCTATCCTATGCAAAAAAAAAAATATCATGTAAAAATATTAAAATTTGAGCAAGAATTTGAAAAGAACATCCCCATAGACTTAACATTATCATCCAGGTCTTTTTCAGTGATTAGTGTGGGCCTTAATGGATGTTCTCTACCAAACAAACAAAAAATGAAATAATTTATGGTTTTAATTTTTATGCATCCAGATATAGATTTTTTTTGCTAATTTCAGATATGTAAATTTCATTATAAGTAACTCCATTACAGCATTATATATTAATCATTATTTCATTAGTTGGATGAATTCTTTCAAACTCTCAATTTAAAAGCCAGTCTTACAACCACAAATGGTTTTTATACCAAGATTCTTTGGAACTCCATCTATTTTTTTAAATTATACCATTTACAGATTTTAAAGTTATGCATGCAGCCCTATCTTTAAACACTGTTTAATAATACCTAAATTTTGTAAAAGTCAATTTGTAAGTTTTTGTTTTATAAAAAATTAGATTTTTAAAAAAGAAAAATACAGAGCCAGACCTCAAATCCAGAACAAATAATGAAATCCGAAATTCTGCAATGATCTTTAATAAAAAATTCTTAAAAGCAACCATAGATGGTGCAACATGCACACGTAATGCAGTTTTGGGTCATGCTGAAACACTTAACTCAATTTTATTGCAGTGTTTTTTTATACATTTGTTTTAATCCAGATTTATTAATAAGAGTTAGCAAAGTGTGTGCACACATTTTAAATTTATTTTTAAAATAAACTTTTTTTTTCATTTATACAGAAAATGAACAAGAACAAGCAATCTTCAATCAAATAAGAACAAAGAAGAATTATTTTTAAAAGATGCATAAGAATACATATATATGTAAAAATATTTTACTACGCCCTCACACCATCTTCAAAATTAACAAAATTTGGTCTTTCAAAAAAATTCTGTTTGTAAGCAGCATACCAAAATTTTTTCTTCTTTAATTCAAAGGGGGAAAAAAAACTATGCAAGGTTCCTTTCTGCATAACAAAATAAACTATCCATCGAAAGTTAATGATCTCATTCTGATATCTTGACTTTCTAGTTAAATAAACAAGTAAGCGAATAAGCAAAAACAACGGCAGATAGATATCTCGTATTTCTTTGATTTCTTTTTTCTCTATAGCCACTGTTTTTTAGGGGTATCCTAATTTTCGGATAACTTATTATATTTTAATAAAAATTTGTAACACAGGCTAATTTACTATCATTGCAACTTACTCAAAATTTGAAAGAAATTCATCAATTAACAATGGAGATAAATTCTTTTTTAATAAAGTAAAAAAACCTTGCCGCTGGATGCTCATTCCTATGGTTTCAGAACAAACCTGGAGACAAATGGGTGATAGTGAAAACTCTTTAAAAAAAATAAAAAAGCTGAACTTTCTCATATTTTTGACAAAATTCGCATTTTTTATTTAGTTTTGAAGAAATTAGTTTTTTTTATTTGTGATCTTTTGACGAAATTAGTATTCTCTAAAAACATTTCATGAAAATTGTATTTCTTCAGCGATCCTTTGATGAAAATCACGATTTTTCCCTCAATCTTTTGGCAAAATTTGTGTGTTTTCTTTGATCCTAAGACAAATTTTGCATATTTTCCACAATTTTTCGGCAAACTTCACGCATTTTTGCACGATCTTTCCACAAAATTAAAGTATTTTTCACAATTTATTGACAAATTTTGCATATTCTCAATGATCTTTTGAGAAAATTAAGGATATTTTCCATGTTCTTTTGCCAAATTTCCCGTATTTTCCACAATCTTTCAAAAAAATTTGCATGTGTACCTCAATGTGTTGACAAAATTCATGCCTTTTTTCTTGATCTTTTGACAAATTTCTCATATTTTCCACGATCTTTAGGCAAATTTTGCTCGGCGCTCGCGAGCAACAGCACATTTTCATTTTCCAAAAGATTATCTAATATTTCTAAGAATATGCAGTAGTATTAAAAAAATATTTCTTAGCCTTATTTTGAATTATTTTTTGTAATTTGTATTTTTGACTTTATTTAAACTAAGCCTAACATGCCAATTTGCAAAATGGATTGCTTTGCGGCATGTAAAATTTTGCCATGGGTACATATTGTATCTGTTTATTTATTGTTTTGGTTGAGGAAAATTCCAAACTCCAGAACGATTGCTGTCCCGACCAGTCCGGTACTGTACTTTGTTGAAGTGCAAATTTGTTAAACTTAAGACAACTGATCAATTTGGAACTTGCACATAATTTATAATACATAATAAAAATTTTAAAGAGTAGAAAGCATCAAATTTCTGGAGGTGGCAAGAGGACAAAATATTTTTAAGGGAGCGTGATAAAATATTTAAAACTGTACAGTGTTTCACTGAATCAGATATGGATTTTTGACAGAGTCATGGCTTAAATATTTCTGATTTAGTATAAAATTTTAAAAGTATACTCATCCCTATTTTTCATTGTAATTTCAACAAATATCTTTAATTCTTGTTCATGTTTGCCACCAACTTAACTAACATAGCTATGGGTAAGTTGTTTAATGGAGTTTCATACAACAGTTTTGTAGAGGTGCCTACTTTTAACTGAAGCCACCGGTAATCAACACAACTTGCCCATGGCCTGTCCTACATCTTTGTCTTACAAAGTAACATAAATTAATGTAATCAAAATTGAAACAATAAGATTATACATACATTATTAGTCTAATAATTAAAAAATAAGTAATAAACAAATAACAAAAATAATTGCGAAAAACTTTCCACTTACCTCTAATCAAAATTCTTTAAGGTAACAAAAATTTTGAACTTACCATAAAAATACTGATTTATACATGAATTCTTTAACAGAATATATGACAATAAAAATGATAAAAATGAAAGAAATTTCTTTCCAAAGTATTTTTTATTAAGTCTCATTAACTTCCATTACCCATAAGAGCTAACTTAGTAGCTTTTTTAGCAGATATACTTTGTTTTTCAGTAAAAGTGTTCTGATAGCATACTTCCTTACAAGACAAAGATTTTATTTTTTTCTGTTAGCAAAGCATTTAGTGTGTTAATACCCAATCTATGCCTGAACTCAGTTTGATTTTTACGAACGATAGAAAACACCCTTTCAGTAACAGCATTGCTGTGTGGGATGATTAGCACATCTAACATTAACTTAGGCAATGCAATATACTTTTTTTAGTCAGATATATTTGTTATTTGAGAAATCTGAAACCAGCCAGAATATATCCTATCATAAGATATTTCATAAGAATTTTCAAACAGATAGGATGAACATTCCAACTGAATTCTGTCTAATTCTTTGGAAATTAACAAAGAAGGAAATTTTTTTGTGAAAAAATCAATGGATTCATAAGACAGTTATCCTTAAGGAAATGTCAGCAACTTATTCATGTTTTATAACATATTTTGTAACAAACTTTCAGTATACAATCACAGGCACTGCAGAAAATATTTGGACATCTGAATAAAATTCCGTCAATTGTCCATCAGGTAATTTTTTCCCCCATAACATAAGCTCATGCCTTAACCCCAATAATGAATTCATTAATTTTCTGATATTTTTCTTATGAAAATAATTTCCAAAATAGAGCCTAAGTTTTCTGCCAATGCAAGAGGTTTTACAAATACAACAATCAGATCAGTGAAAAATCCCTCAATTTTCTCCATAATAAGTATACCAAAAGTGCTTCTTATTGTAAAGATACATTTTACAGAGTAACCTTTGCTTAACCTGAAGTTTGTTAAAAAATAACTTATTTTTCCAAAAATAATATTTTTAATATTAAATTTTCTAATTTAGATTTCATATAAATAAACTACGAGTTTAATACTTTTATAAAGTTAATATATTTTAATTTTGAGCATCTGTTTTATTTTCTGTTGGTTTCTTCCAGTTTCTTCTGAGTTTGTTTTTAGGAGGTTTTTTTCCAGTTTCTTCCACTGTCCTGAAAGAAACCGATTTCTTTAAGAAGGAACCTAGCTCTGATTTTTATGAGAACTTTTTAAAAACTTGAATGCACTTTATTATTAAGGGCATTCTGTGGATTTCTAATATGCTAAATTATATAAATATGCTGTGGATTTCTAAAGATAATTTTAATTATTAAAAGTCAGGACATTCTTTTAAAGACAATTATGAATCAGTTTTTACTATTTAAGAAAATAGTTTGATACAAAAGTTAGTAAAGGCACAGTTTTTTTTTACCTTTAATATAATGAAAGGTGAATGAATAGTGCTATATTATAACACAAAGGGTAGGTAGACACCAGGGTTTGTGCCAGGGTGGTATAAACCAGCGGTTATAACCAGTTAAAACTGACATGGCAGAAACCAGTTTCTGCCAGTAAATAACAAAAAGTAGCAGAAACTAAGAAATAAAACCAATAAGAACTTTAACTTGCAATGATTCATAATACACACGTGTTTAATTGTTTAATATATAAAGAATTTAGTTATAAAATTAAAATAAAGATTATGAAAGTTTATGAAAGAAGTGAAAAGTTTCAAATATATCATATACACTGGTGTCCAAAAGTTAAGCATAATTCGTAATTAAGTGATTATTTTTAAGTAATGAAAGAAATATGAATCGGAATATGCTGAAACTCCAGGTGTGTAAACAAAATAGTACGCAACACATATTTTCGCGAAGAGTTTTCCCCGAAATCGAACAGGGGACCGTCAACAAATTGAAAAAGAACGAAGATCTTTTGGATAACCCTGTCAAAACTAATGTAGCAAAAGCGTTCAAACTGCACATTATGATTAATTGGCTTATTATAATGTACTGTGTTAATTTTTACAAGGATAGCATGTATACTCGTAGAGAAATTAAGGTTTTTATAAAAACAGTCCTAAGTTTTTTGCTTATAATTTGCAGAGTTCTTAATATAAAATAATGTTCTTTTTTGAAAAAATGACAAACATCATTGTACACAATACCCTGTCATCAGAATTAAAAAATAATAAAAAATGTATGACAAATGAGCAGGTTTACTAAATAATTTTTTACTGCGCATGCATGAACGCTATTAAAATTTCATTTGCATATTATGTTAGTTAAATGTAAAGAGCAACTTTTGTGAAAGTCTCAAAAACACAGCTTAAAAATTCTGAAAATTATCGTTGACAGAATGAGATCAAAATCCTTTATTCCCTAAATGAAGCAAAAAGATGAGGGGCTGTATCCATATTCCATTGTTTAGTGCCAACACAATATTGCATGTACAACTATATTTAGGTAAAACCCCTGATTTTTTTGCTTCCTTTAGGAATAATGGATTTTGAGTTGATTCTATAGGCTCCCATTTTCAGAATTTTCAAGCTATGTTTTTGAAACTTTTACAGAAGTTGCTCTATACATTTAGCTAACACAATATGCAAATGACATTTTGATATCGTTGACGCATGCGCAATGAAAAATTATTTACTAAACATACTCATTTTTCATACAATTTTTATTATTTTTAAATTCTGATGACAGGGTATTGTGTACAATGATGTTTGTCATATTTTCAGAAAAGAACATTATTTTATAATAAGAACTCTGCAAATTATAAGCAAAAAACTTGGAAAAATTTAGGACTGTTTTTATAAAAACCTTAATTTCTCTACGAGTGTACATGCTATCCTTATAAAAATAAACACAGTACATTACAATAAGCCAATTAATCATAATGTGCAGTTTGAACACTTTTGCTATAGTAGTTTTGACAGGGTTATCCAAAAGATCTTCGTTCTTTTTCAATTTGTTAACGGTCCCCTGTTTGATTTCGGGGAAAACTCTTCATGAAAATATACAACGCGTACTATTTTGTTTACCAGGGATGGGAACTGCAAAAAAGTAAAAAGACTGAAAAAATACGCGTGAACAAAAAATTTCACCATATTGTATTCACACGTGCGAATGAAAAATTGCACCACATTTTAATCACACGCACGGATGAAAAAATGCACCACAAGTAAGGGGTTACTTTTTGTTTAATGAATAGGTGTTATCAGAAGTTACTTCACTTTGAAAGATTTGAAACAATCAAAAAAAGATTGTGAAGCAGGAAAATCTGTTTTTGGAGCAGCAAAAAGAATAATTTGTGAAGCAGGAAAGTTAGTTTTTTGAACAGAAAAATTCTATCCACCAGGTATTAACTTTCTTTTCTTGCCCCTTTGACAAAAATTGCGTTTTAAAGCGATTTTTCAACAAAATTTGCCGTTTTTTCGCGATTTTTTGGCGAAATTTGCCGTTTTTTCGCGATCTTTTGACGAAATGTGCCGGTTTTTCGCGATATTTTGACGAAAGTTACCGTTTTATCACGATTTTTTGATGAAAATTGTAGTTTTTCGCGTATCTTTTGACAAAATTTGCCGTTTTATCGCGATTTTTGGACGAAATTTGTCGTTTTTTCGCGGTTTTTTGAGGAAATCTGCCTTTTTTCGGGATTTTGTAACAAAATTAGCCATTTTTTCGCGAATCTTTTGACGAAATTTGTGGGAAATTATTCATTATTTTACTATTTTTTTGTGAAATTTCCTTTTTTGCAATTCGTTGATGAAATATTCTGTTTGTTTTTTTTTTTTGCAATCTTTTAAAGAAAATTCCCTTTTTTGATAAAATTTACCGTTTTTCGCGAATGTTTCGACAAAATTTTCTGTTTTATCACGATTTTTAGACAAAACTTGTCATTTTTTTTCTAGGAAAACCGACTTTTTTTCGGGATTTTGTGACAAAATTAGCCATTTTTTGACGAATTTTTTTAACGAAATTTGCCTTTTTTGCGATTCTTTGACGAAAATTACACATCCCGCGGGACACGTAAGCCCCACTTTTTAGTGTCCCGTCGCCATTTTCTGTGTATTTTATGCGCTATAGCGTGTCCGCGGCATCCCTGTTACATATTTCTGAAATCCGCGGAAAAAGCGGAATTTTTGTGGTGAAAAATCTGAAACTTATCAAAATAACAAAAAAGCGGAAATCTGCAGAATTTCTTAAAATAACAAAAAAGCGGAAATCTGCCAAAAAGCGGAAAATTCCAATCCCTGGTTTACACACCTGGAGTTTCACCACATTTCGATTTATATTTCTTTCATTACTTAAAAATAATTACTTAATTACCAATTATGCTTAACTTTTGGACATCAGTGTATATATATACGCATATACACTTTGTTCATACAATAGTTTTCTATCACTTGAAAAACAGAAATTTTCATAACGGTAATCTGATGCTGTACAAGTTTAACTATTGATATTATTGTCTATAATTGAATTTCTACTTTAAAAGCTAAAAAAAAAAAAAAAAAAAAAAAAAAAAAAAAAATTCTATGATATTTTAACATATTTTTTCAGAGTATTTTAAAATAATACACGGCAATAATTTAAAAATTATCTACTGCTACTACATACAAAGAGAAATGGTTCTTGTGAAAATATATAAGTAAGTAATTGTAGCAGAAAAAAAGTCAGAAAAAAATTTTCATTATTTTTTTTTTTCATTTTTGTGCTACAGTTATTTACTAATATGTTATATATATATTTCAAAGTATTATGTTAATTTGTGCTGTTATATTTAAATAAAATATTTCATAATTTGGTGCTGCAATTATTTACTTTCATTATATATTTCAAAATATCTTGTACAATTTTTTTGCAACATTTAAAGAACAAATTTAATTTTGTGAAAAAGAAATAATATATTAAGAGCATTCGATAAAATATTAGTTTTGCTAATCTTTCTTAACCTAGACTACTTTTTAATTTATTCTGATTGAAAGAAAAGCTCGAAAATATTCTTTCAAGATCAGCATTACTTGCTAGTAATGTCATTATTGAGAATGTAAAATTCAAAAATTTTCCATTTGCACTGGTACTTGTTTTTAAAAGCGACCACCCATAGAAGGCAAGACATTTTCTAGGACTTCCTTGGGGAAATATGTTTCTAGGAAAGAAGTCGATTTTGCTACAATCTATTATATATGGCACAAAATTTAGATTAACAACAACAAGCCCTTTCTTTATGCTCATGGGTCAATTTTGATCCCATATACTTAGGATGAAGTAAATAAGCTAGGATAAAAGCTAACACTGCATTAAATGAGATTTGAATCTTGCATTTGAGAGTTTCAATGATATTTCCATCATTAAATAAAGTTATGCAAGTTTTATGAGCAGCTGCAATAGACAGTCATGTTTTTTACTTTTGCCAATGCAATAGCAATAGATTTTTACATTTTTAACTAGTATTTTATTTTTTTATAAATCATATTTACAATTTTGACAATTGCTTTGTCCTTAGTATCATTTTCATGACTTTCAATTAAATGCAAGTAATATGGCTAATTCTTTGTGAAAGATTCAAAACTATCAAACTCTAATACAAATTTATTTTTTAATTAAAACTATTTACAATATTTTAACAATGATAGAAATTGGGAGATAAAAGGCAGGCGTCAAATGACGACTACTGTAAAAACCTTAGGCGTCAAATTAAGATTTTTAGTTGCAGTTTCTAAAATTCATATTAATATTACTCTAATACTGCATATAACTTTGGAGTGATTTGGAGTAAAAGAATAATTTTGAAATTTGCATAAAATTTTCTTTAAGGTTACTACAGAGACAAGAAGAAAATCCACTCCCAATATTTATTTTTTTTGGGGGGGGGGGGGGGTCGCACCACTTTTACGAATTTTGCGTTTTTTGCTATCTTTCGGCAAAATTTGCCGTTTTCTCGCTATCTTTCGACAAAATTTGCAGCTCTTTTTGCGATCTTTCGACGCAACTGGCCGGTTTTTTTTCGTGATCTTTTGACGAAACTTGCCGGGTTTTTTTCACAATCTTTTCATGAAACTTGCTGGTTTTTCCGTGATTTTTTAAAAATATTTTGCCTTTTTCACGATCTTTTGCCAAACTCCGTTGTGATTTTCTCGCAATCATTTGGCGAAACTTGTCGTTTTTTCGATCTTTTGACAAGCCTTGCCATATTTTTTTTTTGTGATTTGTTGACAAAATTGGCAGTATTTTTTCGCAATCTTTTGACAAAATTTGTTGTTTTCTGCAGGGCTGGGAACCCCCCCCCCTCCCTGTTAATTATGTGGTTTTTTTTTCGCAACCCTTTGGCAAAAATTACTGATTATTTGGGATTCCTTGAAGAAATTTGCACTTTTTCGCGAGCCTTTGATGGAATTAACAGATTTTATTGCAATCCTATGACAAGATTCTTATTTTTTCTGTAATTCTTTGACAAAATTAGCTTTTTTCTAAAGATTCTGTGACGAAATTAAGATTTGTTTTCACGATCCTTCATAGAAAATTGCATTTTTTTGCAATTCTATAACAAAGTTAGTCTTTTTCCCAAAATTTTTTTGATGAAACTAACTTTTTTGCGATTATTTTATGGAATTTGCGTTTTTCTTGCGATTTTTTGGCGAATTTTGCATCTCTATTCGCAATACTTTGTAGGAATTTGCCTTTTTTTTATGCGATCATATAAAAAACTTTTGCTTTTTTGTTAATTTTTTTTTTCTCCCATCTTTTGCTGAAAGTGATGATTTCTTATATGAGCAATTGATGAATTTTTTTTTTTTTTTTTTTTTTTTTTTTTTTTTTTTTTTTTTTGCGACTATTTCTCGAAATTTGCGATGTTTTTTTAGTTCTGATTTTTCAGACTAGACCATTTTTTTTTAATTTTCGGAGCTGAATGTCTAATAAATTTTTTAAAAAGCTAGGCGTCAAATTTGACGACCAAGAATAATTTTCTAGTCGTCAAATTCAATTTTTTAGTTGCATTTGACGACTAACGACTGCTAATTTCTAACACTGTATTTTAATTGTTATTTATCCTTAATAAAATGTATATAGGCAATTTAATTCTACTAAAAAAGTCTCAGATGATGTCATGAAATGAGTTTATGCCAGTAAAAATCCGTTATAATCACTTTCTGCAACTGGCAAGGCAGGAACTATTTTCTGCTGGTAAAAACCTAGCCCTGGTAGACACCCTCCTGAAACTGTCTGGAGAAAACTCAGAATAGACCTCACCCTATGCAAGATTTTAAAAAATAATGCATTAATAGAGTGAACCTGTCTGAACCTACAGATAACTAGGTAGATTAAACAAGTTAAAATTGTAATTTAATCACTTTATTGGCAAACACTTGGTCAAGCTAACTTTATAAAATATGCACAAAAAAAAAATACTTGGAAAATTTTGCAATTCACTGTATTATAAAGAAAAAATATGTAATTTTACCACTGAATCAACTTACCTATGTTGTCTTTTTCTTTACAAGATATCGAGTAGCAACAAATTTCTCTATCTTGAATAGCTGACAAATTCCTATAAGAAATAAAATTTATGTAATTTGAGTAATATATACCTTCAGATTGATGGAAAACTTCTGATAATTCATCATTTATGGGACCAACAGTGTGGCAGATAACTGAAATATAGTTCAATATTGCTAAAATTACACTTCTATTGATCACTTTATAAGTAAGAATATTTGAACTTTTTTTTTTCATTTATTGTAAGTTTATTATATTAATAAAAAATGTAATTCATAATAAAGAAATTAACTTATGAGACAAATTAATTATGTTAATAAAAAATGCAATTCATAATAAAGAAATTAACTTATGAGACAAATTTAGAGTTTCACAGAATAAACATGCAATATCTGTTTTCATCCAAATTATTCCACTATACATTTTAATTTGTATTTTGCTTGTGCTTTTCTGCAACAAGATTATAAATTCTATGTAATGAAGGTGCTTGGGTTGAATCGGTTTCTTTTTGCACCTCAAACTAATTAATGCAGTTAGAGAACTTCTATATAACTGATTTTCAGGATAATCATTCTCCAATGCATTGAATTACTGCAATTTCCAGCATATAATCCGCAGATCAAACAATTCTTTTTTGACCCAAAAATTTCATTTAGTAATTGGTGCCAAATATTTACTGCAATCTAAAATCGTAGATGTTTTTTCAGAATTTTCTGGGTCGAAAAAGAATTGTTAGTTCCACAGATTATATGCTGGAAATTGCAGTAATCCACTTCAGGTTTCTCTTGATTCAAAACATTTTGAATAATATCATCATCCAATAATTCTTCATAACCAATATCTTTCTAGTCAAAATTAAAAGAGTGATTTTCATCCACAGTAGTATTTTACTATATGGTACGTTTGAATCAGAGTTGGGCAGTATCGAAAATACATGTATTTGAAATACATTTTCAAAATACATTTGTATTTTGTATTTTAACCCAACGAAACAAAAGCACTTGAGTAATATATTTTGTAATGCTTTTTCCAAGTATTTTGTATTTTCAAAATACTTTTTGTTAATCAGAATACACTATTATTTTCAACACAATCTAACTGATTGGTAAAGTAATCATTCGGATTGAATCAAAATACATTTATATATTTCATCAATTTCATATTTTTAATCAAAATACATTTATATATTTCAAACTTTGCAGTTTTGTAAACTGCAAATCGGATTTGCAACAAGGAAATATCGTCTGTTTTGTTAAGTCTTCGAATTTTTTTTTCTGGACATTTATAAACAGATTTTTCAACTAGTGATATGATAAAGATTGTTAATGAACAAAGGATATAGCTTTCCCAGAAGCATTTATGCTGAATGGTTACAAAAATAGTGCTATAATCTTACTACTGCTGTGAGAACTACAAGGAAAAAAAAGTTCAATGATAGATACAAAGTATTATTATAAGTTTTATTTCTAATTGCTTTTTTTTTTTTTTAAATCAGGTACGTTAGAAATGTAATGCTATTATTTATTATAAAGGCTCGGAAAAAGATGAATAATACTTTTGACACACCCAATGAAAATATACCAATATACCAGAAGAATAATTTAATTGTGGTAATACATGATGTGCAAATTGAAAGGAAAAATTTCAAAATAATGTCTGCTCATGATAATGGAAGAGTTAAGAGAAAATGCTATTGTATAAAACAAGAAGTTCAGTTAACATGTAAAACTTTTCTAATTAGATTAAACTTTAAACTCTTTAAAGTTAAGATTTTAGTTTTGAACTGAGAAATATTGATTTTAGCAATATTTTTTCTTCTCTCTCGGTATTTATTGAATCAAGATTTTTTGTATAGTTTTCCAGACATTTGATATTAGTTTACTAGACGTGAAATTCATTAAAAAACTAGTTCTATTTATTGACACAAAATCTAAAGTTCATTAATTGTATTTATTTTTGGATATATTAAATATAAAAATTTTGATTAAAGATTCATCCTTACTAGAATTATACATTTATGCCATACTATATTCTATAAAAGAAAAGTTTTAAAAGTATTATTTTTTTTTTTAGTAAATAGTTAACGCGGTGCAGATTTAAACTAATGCCTGACCAAAACACGATTTTCAAGGGTAAAGCGAATTTAGTTTCTTTTTCAAATTCCGGCAGAAAAAAAAAAAAAAAAAAAAAAAAAAAAAGTTTTCACATAGAATTTTTCAGCAGAATCTATTTGTATATACAAGTGTATTATTTAGTTTAATTTTAATAAATCGATACACCTTATAAATATACTAATGATTATTTTAATTCAAGAACATGCATGAGTTTGTTTATAACAAAACAAAATTATTTTTAATTTTTTTTTTGTTTTATGACTAATTATCGAATGCATTTATTCGTTATGAATTGATGTAGTTATTTTTATGATAAAAGTTCAAAAATCAATATCGTTCATTGTACAAAGAAAGACTTTTAAATTAATCTAAAAAATGTATCAAGAAATTTTCATTGATTAAAATAGTGTATTCATTTTTATGTAAAGAGTATTTCAATTATAGCCTAATTGAGAGAATTCATAAGAGACCTTACATTAATTTATTACACACTAGTTAATCCATCCGGTGTTGCTTGAACCTGCTATAATAACATCAAATAAATTTATATGAACATGATTTTGTCAGAATTTACATTTGGAAATGAAAAAATTTCTAAAATTATTTTTACTAGCAGATGTAGCCGAAAGAAGACATTTTCTAGATTTTCATGTAAGGTCGTTTCATTGCTTTAAAAAAGTTCTTGTAATGCAAACTGTGAACTGAGTTAGTTAGCAAGTTTTATCTGCCATCTTGTTTTGAAATTGCAGCCATTTAATTTTAAAATAAAATTTAAAATTAGGTACACAAAAATTAGAAGTTAAAAAAGATTTTTCTTTTATGTGTTTCATCTTCATACAAAGATTCCAGAGCATTTTGTTTCATCTGTATCTCAAAAAATGGCTGAGTTATAGCACTTTGAATTTCTAGTATGGCTGACATTTTGAAATATTCTGAATTTTTGTCACATAACACTCATATTAATGAACTGATTTTAATGTAATTTTGTGTGTATATATTAAATACAATTGTCTCAATCAAGTTCGTTGGCCAGCATCGTGCACCACCTTGTTTCAAAAAGTTACCCATTTAAATTTTTTTTAAATATTTAAAATTAAGTACAAAAATATTAGAAATTGAAAAATATTTTTCTTCTATATGTTTGATCTCGATACAAAGATTGCAGAGTATTTTTTGTTTTGTCTATTTTTAAAAATGTCTGAGTTATAACACTTTGAATTTCTAAAGTTTGTGACATTTCGAAAAATCTATTTGCTTGCAACAACATTCTGATGTATCAATTAATTTCGATGTGAGTAAGCATGTGCACAGGACTTACAAAGATCTTGATCAAGCTCATTGGTTAATTTCACCCATCATGTTGTTTTAAGATGGTAGGCACTTCATTATATCGCTGAATTTGGCCATAGAATATAAATCATTTGAAATAAAACCCCGATTATATAAAGTTGATTTAATTCTCGAAATTTCCATTCATATTCAGTAGTGATAGAAACAACCTTGATTGAATCGTCTATTACTGTGTTCTACTAATTTGAGCTTTGTATGGTTGAATATAACTTCAATTTTTTTTTTTAAAGGTAAAGAATATGAATGCTATTTCTTCCTCCCAGTACTGGCTGGAAGGACTTTTTTTTTTTTTTTTTTTTTTTGCATTCCTGAGAATGTTACGTAATTTTTCTAGGTGATGCAAATCTAGTCTGATGAGATGATTCGAAAGTACTATGCTCAAATACATATATTTAGTTACTTTTAACATAGAAAAACTGTTGTCTCTGGAAAGTGCAAAATTTTTTAAAGAGTTAAAAATTCATCATCATTTTAGAAAAACAATTGAACCGTCAAAAAAAAAAAAGTTTTTAGCTATAAATATACAGATTTTATTAATCAATACCCCCTGAAACTGAGCTGACAGTGCGAGTTGCTGAAAGGGAATAAAAATCAAAAGTGAAAATGATCCTTTTTGAAAATTTTCTGTATTCTGCATCAAATGAGTTCTCATATAGACTGATTTATTTATTTATTTTTTATTCATTTATTAACACTTACTTAAATTTTTAACACTTTCCAACAAAGTTTAGCTTTACACTAAGTTTATGAATTTGACTTGTTTGTCTGTTCATGTTCTAACTCATGTAAATATAATCCTATTTTCATGAAATTCAGACATTTACTGGGCATCACTATACGGCATGTTCGTATATATTGGAAATGAAATTTATAGCATTAATAGTTCATTTACAGGCACACAAAATTATGGTTACAAACTGAAAAAAATCATTTGTGATGTATTTTAATGATATACTATTTTAAATATATAAAAATATAAATTTATGTGCATAAATTTATATATATCTCCGAAGTGTACGACAAAATTTGTGCTTGTTTTCATGACTTTTTAATGAAATTTGCACCCGTTTTCATTATCATAGATAAAATTTGCATTTGTTATCACTATTTTTTGACAAAAGTCACTTTTTTTAGATTCTTTGAAAAAATTCCCATTTTTGTGATTCTTTATAGTGTTTTTTGTTATTCTTTGACAAAATTCGCATTTGCTTCCATAATCTTTTATGATACCTGTGATTCTTTGTCAATTTTTGCATTTTTTCGTGACTGCTGATATTTGCATTTTTTTCCCACTTTTTTTTACATTATTTGTGTTTTTTCGCGACTCTCTGCTGATATTTGCTTTTTTTTGCGATTCTTTGCAGATATTTACTTTTTTTGCGATTCTTTAATGATTTGTATTTTTTTGCAATCTTTAACAATATTTGTGTATTTTTTGGGATTTTTTTACTATATTCGCATTTTTTTTTTTTTTTTTTTTTTTTTTTTTTTTTTTTTTGCGATTGATTGATGATATTTTTTTTTTTTGCAATTCTTTAACTACATTCTCGTTTGTTTTGCGATTCTTTGAAGGTATTCGTGCTATTTTTGCAATCCTTACATGAAACTCACACAATTTTTGCAATCCATTGATGATATTTGTTATTTTCACGATCCTTACACAAAATTCCTATTTTTCTGCGATCTATTGACGATATTTGTATTTTTTTTTAGCTATCTTTTGACAAAATTTGAGTTTTTTGTGATTTTTTGAATAAATTTGCATGTTTCTATTCAGAGATTTTGTAACGAAATATTTTTTCAAAATCCAACATTTGGCTGGTACTTTCCATATTTTTAGTCATCAGTTTCACATTTAGTCACCAAATGGAGACTGGCGAGTGCTTATTTTCATCTTTACATTAAGGGTATACTCACATAATTTTTAATACATTTTTGCTCTCAAACGCATCCAATTGGCAAGTTATGTTATTCAGAAAGTATATAATGTGCCATATTGGTTGGTTTTATTGCATTCGTAATTATAAATGTGTTGTAGTTTCTATAGTCGTTCAGTCCTTCTGCCTGTCCACATATAAAAGAGTAAAAACTATTCAACTGAATCATTTGAAATTAAAAATATGTGCTACTTGTATAACTTTGTTGAGTCATTTAAAATTTTTTGAAAAACTGATGTATAGTCTAATTAAAGGGACAATCAAAACCATTCCGTTACATTGCGGTCAAAGGGAAAAAAATAGTTTCAAGTAAATTTGATGTTATACTGTTTCGAACATAATAGAATTGATATGCATCTATGAAGTATATACTAAAAAATACATTCTGCACAATATGTGGTGCAAGAATATTTGTCATTAATTTACAGAGCGAGGCAAAAATATTCCATTGCATAATGGTATATGGAGAAACACTGTTTAGAGCATGTTTTAATACTATTAAACTATTTTTGTATAATTTTAATGTACAATGATGTTTACTAACTGTATTTTTTATTTAAAAGTTGTAATTTTATCATATTTTATTGTGATATAAAAGTATGATTTTGCTATAAAATGGGACTACTTGTAAAATATTTTCCATGATTTTTTACTTATGGTTTACTGAAACTTTGCAATATATTTTAATTTGCCGGGACTCCAAGAATTCATCATTAGCATTCCTATTTATTCCTCTTCTTTTTAGCAACATAATAAATTATATAGATGTTAAATTCCAAACAACTGGAATTGTTTGGAATGCCATCAAAGTAGTTTGCACTCGTAACACATCAATGGAGTAAGGCCAGGAGACTACATCCTAAGGGATATTTCCCCTTTAATTTAAACAAACACACTGTACATTTTTTTAAACACCTTTAATTCCACATCAAACAAAACAATTCCACTTGGACGAGATGCCCATCAAGCAGACAATTTCATGCATTTAAATCCAAATGTGATAAATAACCTGCAGTATTTATTCTCATTCCAAAGCCAATGTAATCTGTCTTATAGTTTCATTGGGGGAAAAGAATTCACAACAAACTTCTAATCTGCAAATCAAATTTTGAAAAACTAACCTTCTACCAATGAAATTTAACCCACAGAAACAAAAATTAGTTAGCTTTATCAAAACTAGGGTGTCGCTGGAATTCTTTGTTCAAACAAAATCAACCACAGGGGAGGATGAGAATTCAAATGTTTTGAGAGAAATAATGAGATATTATGCAACAGATATAAAGAATTAAGTAATGTGATTTTCTTTTTAAGAATTGTTTTGAAAAACTGTTTTTGAGAATAAAATGGGTTGATGTAAAGGTATGGAATTAAAAATATGTTAAATAGGGTAACATCCCCAGTAATTGGCACATTAAGAATTTGTCTTTAAACTTACTTCAATTTTCATTACAAGGGAATAAGATATTTACTTGGAAATATTTTTAAATTAAAGAATGCATATCTGTGAATCTATTTTGCCCACTAAAAGCAAAAAAAAAATTTAAGTATTTTTATAAAAATATATTTATAAAAAGTTGCTGAAATCACCAGTAATTGGCACCTAGCGCACCAATGTATGACACCTTGTGATCCAGTAATTGGCACAAGTTTATATTTAAAAAAAAAACTTTACATTTGGCATTGGGTTTAATCGCTTTAAATGAATTTACTGTAGATGAAGATGCCATATTTCAGGTTTTTGAGAGTAAGAAATCAGCATATTAGTCTGAAATGTGAACACCTTAAAACAATACACTTATATTAATACCCAGTAATTGTCATGCTGTCTCCAGTAATTGTCATATGAAGCTTTAATGGATTCCAATTACTGATAATATTTCATATTTTCAAATAAAAACAAATGATAAACAAAATTAGTCTATAACTTTAAACGTACTTCCAAAATAAGTGGTTTAATCTCAAATTCCTTGCGAATTCCTTGTAATTGGAATAAGTGCCAATTACTTGGAACTAGCAAAATTGAAGCACCATTAATTGGCATCTATCATTAATTCGGAAATCCAAACATTTGTGTCAAAAATACTTTTACACAATTAAAGTAACCCTTTTCAACTAAATAAAACTTGTCAATGAAAATTTAAAATACATTATAAATCAGATAATAATGAATTGAAAAGCATGCCTTCCTTAAGCCAAAAAAGAAACATTTGCAACAAAAATGGCTAATTTGATACAAGCCATAATTGTTTATCTTTTCTAGGCACTATAGCCATCTGGTAGCATAAATCAAAGTTATAATCTTTAACGTAAATGAGCATATAACTGGTATATGGTCTTGCATTTTTAAAAGACTGGATATAAATCTTATTTTAGGACATGTTTGCAGGATGTGCCAATCACTGGTGCATGCCAATTACTGGGGATTAGGGTGGAGCGAAAAAAAATTTTTTTTGAAAATCAAAAACGGGTAGGTGCCAAAAGTTGCCTTTATACTAGTACATCAACTGTGTGAAATTTTACCGCTGAAAAAAAATGGCTTGAGTCTGCGCTTTTGCTCCAAAAATCGAAATTTTAGGTAAAATTTGTCATTTTTTCACATTTTTTTCAAAAAAATTAAAAAATTCCTACAGAGCTGGTTAGTATTTAAAAGTGTTGCTTAGATCTTTATATTTATCTGCTTAACATATTTAAACTATAAAACAATATCTGTAGTCTGTATAATTGGAGCAAATCTGACAACTTTTTGTGAAAAATCAGCGTTAACCTCTCTATTGGAGCATACAACGAAATGTTGTTTTGAATGCATTTCTTACCTAGTTGCTTTCAAAACTATTGTGTATATAACTCATAGAGGTGGTTGCATTATCCCACCCGTCTCAACCATCCAATCATCTAGGCCCAGTGTTTTATTTATGTATTGAATTGTTATTTTTTTCCCGAAGACGAGTATAAGTTTTCTATATATCAAAGTAATTTATCTCTTCTTTATATTCACTGACTTTGGATGATTTGGATCATGCTGGTGTGACCTGCTGCACGTATATTTTTATACCATGTATAACAGAAGGGAAGCTGAGCAATGTATTGGGCATGTTCTTAATTGAACCTATTCAGCAGTCTATTATCTTCATTAAAATTTCATGCAATTAGTACATTATGATAAGTTTTGTCATCACAGCATTCTTTCAATCAATTACATTTTATATGCAATGATTTGCATAAAAATTGATTGTATGAATTTAATTTCTAGTATGTCATCAGTTATTGAACCTATTACATTGAATATATGCTGAGAAGCTAGCTGTTTAATATTATAACGATTGTCACAGAGGATTGCAAACAAAATTTGCAAAAACTACTTGTTGTAAAACAACATTTCTAAAGAATTTTTAGTATGCTTTATGTCGTTTCCTGTGTTGTTCCGTAGTCTAGTAATTTCTAATAAGATTTTAGATCTATTATTTAGGTGTGTAGTACATTTGGTATAAAACATCCCGCGGTATAAACTTGGATTATACATTTTGTGAGTGAACATATAAACGCTGATTGACAATCTGTGCTTATATAAAGCGGAAAATTTTATTAACTTTATGAGCTGTCTTTTGTGTGAGATGATTTCTAAATTCCTATTCCCCATTCTTTCTGATAAATAGCTTTCCTTATGAATTAGCTTTGCAATCTCCGACAGAAATTTCTAGTCTGTTCTAAGTATCTTTTTCTCAATTGGAGAAAATAATTTTTCAAAACTATTCTCTATTTTATAAAAAAAATTGCAATAGGAAGTGAATAGTACGCAGACAAAGATTTTCCTTATTGATCCGGTGAATCCATGTAGCTTAGAACGTTTTATATCGACTTCTCAAATAATTGACGCAGAGGAAATTCACTGGAGTTGAAGGAGCGAATGATTTAATATTATACACAATTCTAAGCTTACCCCATGTCATCAAACAAATAAAATTCTACTAATTTTTAATGAGCACTTATAGTCGATTAGAATCCGTACATTCCCTCATAAAGTACTATGCATTATAAGTTTATGCCCAGGACATTTCACCATCAAATGTTGTCCGCTCATAAAAAGGGGATCTAAAAGTTAATAGAAAATTACCTAGATTACAACAGCGGTTGCTTTACACATGGAGAACAAATTTTCATTGCAATTCTCGCTGACGATCACCATCACATGAAACAGCTCGCTTCTCAACATATAAAAAATGCAAAAGTAGAATAAATGATGGCATACTTATAGTTGAAATATCTGAAATCATCTTTGAAGCAAATCATTACGTAAAAAATACAATTGACTGAAAAAATGTTGGGGTAACAGAACTTCCAATCAATATTCATCAACTGAATGTAAGTTTGATAAATATAATAGATGGCCGAATAGATCCCTTTAATAATATTCCCGTGCATTACTCTACTTGTCATTTTTTTATAAACTGTAAAAATATGCATGAAGATAGTTACAGCAGCATGTGGATGCAAAGAACAGATGAACAAGGTGGAAGCATCGAAAACATGCCAAATTTTTATAAAGAAAATCACAAATCAATGTATAAATAAAACACTGTACTAAGATGATCGAATAGTTGGGCCGGGTGGTATAGGAAATATAGCCACCTCCACGACGCATGTCCAAGGTAGTTTTGAAAACAAGAGCTGTATTAAAAACCATAATTCGTTGTATGACCCAATAGAGTGGTAATGCTGTTTTCTTACTAAAAGTTCTCTGTTTTGCTCCAGCTATAGGGAATAAACATTGTTTTATAGTTTAAATATGTTAAGCAGATAAATATAAAGGTCTAAGCAACACTTTTAAATACTAACCAGCTTTGTAGGAATTTTTTAATTTTTTTGAAAAAATGTCAAAAAATGAAAAATTTTACCCAAAATTTCGATTTTTGGAGCAAAAGCGCAGACTCAAGCCATTTTTTTTCAGCGGTACAATTTCACACAGTTGATGTACTAGTATAAAGGCAACTTTTGGCACCTACCCGTTTTTGATTTTCAAAAAAAAAATTTTTTCGCTCCACCCTACTGGGGATGTTACCCTATTATAAAAAGAAAGGAAAAAGTTCAATGTTAAAAAAAATTTAGAAGTATTTAATTTAGGATTAAGGTAAACATTTTTTATTATTACATATGTATATGTTTATGTAAGATAAAACCTTAAAAAACTTTTAAATGTAGATGAGTGTGATATTTCTGGTAATAAAAATATATCAACATTATCTTACATTTTCCATAACTTTTAGAATTCTTTAAACAAAAACCTGTGAACCACCCATTGTTATTTTTTTTCTTTTATCAGACATCACAACACACTTTGAGCTGCCCACCTCTGCAATTTGAAGAAAATTGAAGAAGCATTTTGGGAAATCAGCCATTGAAGTTCCTCCTTTTTCTAATTAAAAAATGATAAAAACTCATTTTCAAACAGCCTTCTTATGTAATAAGCTTCACAAAAATCTGTTTAAATGATACTTTACTCTGAACAAAAGAAAATTTTTTTGAAAATTCTAGCTTAAACCTTAAAGAAGTTATAGTCTTTCATGTTGTCACATGTGCTAAATGGTGACAAATTGGCCATCTTGGAAGATACTTAAAAGCTCATAACTCGCAAACCATTTGATCGATTTCAATATGATTTATATTTTTGGAATCAGCATTAAACGTTCTACAAATTCACTGAATTTTACTAAAATTTATGATGTTGAGTACCATGCTCTGGGTTATTTGACATGGAATGACCCAGCCATATCAAATTGAAATTCAGTATGCTTATAGCTGAATAGCTTTGACAATTTTCGACAATTTTCTCAACTATAAATGGTAAAAAAAGAAATTTATTATCTAGTTAGACTTTATGTTAATCTTTAAAAGGACATCAAGGATTGTAGCTGAAGAAGTTAAGTTTAATCTCTTGAACTATTAAAGTATATTGATACAAATTTCTTAAAATATAGTTTTGAAAAAGAGGTTTAATTTTTAGAAAAGCAAGGAGCTATTAATCACTGGAGTGACATTATAAAATAGGACATAGTAGACTCGGATGCAGTTTAGACAAAATGATACAAGAACAACAATGGTGAGACAATGAAAAGAAACTAATAGTTACATATATTAATGAAAAAGATATTTTGATAAGCATTTGAGTAACATACACCATAGATATATAGAAATCTAGTATCAGCCTGTATTTTATATAAAAATATGTTTAACTAAACAAAAAAAACTGGCTATAAAATTTGTAAACACATATTTTGGCTAAACAATGAAAAACATTGAGTTAAAAAAAAAATTACCGCTTTTTTTTTAACTGCTAGAATTGGACCAGTAAGTTGAAATGTGGGTTAATATTTCTGCTAGTTTTACAATTATGAAATTAGATAATTTTTATGTTGACTGATAGGAAGTCCATTCAATTTGAAAATATGCATGAAAGAACAATTTTAATGTGGTTTTATAAGCATGAAAATAAAGAACAAACTTTGAATTAAAAAAAAAAGGATAATATGGTGGCATTGTATAAACATCAGGACAGCGTATACTTACATATGCTCAATGATTTCCTTTTCATCAAGAGCATTAGGCAAATCTCGCTTGTTACCCAAAACCAACACAGGTATTCCCATCAACTGTGGCTTATCCAGGAGATTATGCAATTCATTACGAGAGGCTTCAATTTTTTCTAGATCAGCAGCATCAACCATATAACTACATAAGAAAACATAAGTATTAAAAATATATGTTATTCATTCATTCAAACTACATAAATAAGTTACTTATGCATTTATATAGAATTAAATCATATGCATGGTGCAATTAAAAAATCCTTGCAATACATTTAGTACAATTATGCAGGTGAAAACCTTTTAAGTAAAAAGAAGTATTTAATAAAATGTAATTTTCCTTCCTGGTATATTTTTGGCTAATCTTAAATAAGTTTGTAGTTTAAAACACCTTTTCGTTCCAAAGTTGTATGTTCACAGTTAGAAATGGGAATGCTCGAAAAAAAAAAAAAAAAAAATTCTGAAGGCTTATTTTTCCAAACTGGAAAAATTGAAATTTCATTCATAAAATAATATATTTAAAATTTTGTAATAGCTACATTCAGATACTTTCTATTTTATTTATTTTTATGTTAAGTGTCCACATGGTAATCTCATCTTTCAGCAGAAATCTGAGAAGACTTAAAAGAATCCTTCACATTTTTTTCTACTTAAAAACACAAGACATAACAAAATTTCTATTGAAAACAGACATTTTAGATTCTTTTTTTTAAATCTCTAAATTGAATCTTTCACAAATGCAATGATTGAAGAAGAAAAAAATCTCATGCCATATAACAGTTGAATTTTATCAAGTTGCATATAATTATGAAGAGCCTTATTTAAAATGTCTAAATAGGAACTTAAATATAGTAATAATTTCTAATTCACAAATTCGGATTACATTTTGTACAAGTATACACTGGTGTCCAAAAGTTATGCACAATTTGTATTTAAGTAAGTAATGAAAGAAATCTAAATCGAAATGTGGTGAAACTGATATGCGAGTGTAAAACAGTTATAAAGTACGGAAATAATTCAAAAGAATGATAATATTTACATTTATTATCCAAAGTAGTAGTTTGAAAACTGAGCATAGTAAGGTTCACATTTTAAAGGAAAAATGAAAGAAAACATTAAATAAAATAGTGATGCTGCAGTTTAACAAGGCATGTGCTCACCTCTGACAGCCAGGCATGCTGCACAGCAATTTCCCATGCCAGCTATGAGATAATGAATGAGTTGAGGGCTCAAACAGTTCCAAGCTTCAATAAGAGCTCCTTTCAGTTCTGGAACTGAGCATGGTGGGGGCAAAAGGCCTGCAAGTTGTCTCCTGTGCATATCCCATACATGCTCGATAGGATTTAGATCCAGGGAGTTCAAAGGCCACAGCATGCACTAAAAGTTTTCCATTTCAAGGAAGAAGTCAACTAGTAATTCATGATTACAAGGTGCATTATCATCCATGAATATAAAGTCAAGACTGACAGCACCTCGAAACAAGTGAAAATAAGGCTCAAGAACTTCGTCTCTGTATCTTTTACCAGTCACAGACCCAGTGTCAAAGATATGGAGGTCTGTGTGGCCGTCCAACATGATGCCTGCCAATACCATTACTCCCCCTGATAGAAAAAGATGTCTTTCCAAAAGATGTCTTTTTTGGTTCAAAATGTGTTCCACGTTCTCTCCATATCGTTACTCGATGAGAATCAATACTCAGACTAACACGGGACTCGCCAATGAACATCACATTGGCCCACTTTCCCTCACTCCAATGTTGATGTTTCAAACTCCAGTTTAAACGAGCGACTATCTGCAGACATGAAGGGAATGCAAACAGCTAGTCTTCTGGCTACCAGGCCAGCATTTTTGAGTATCCTGTAAACAGTTTGTCACAAAATTCATATTCCTGTGGCAGCTGTGAGCGCCAAATCCAGTCCTCTGGCAGCACTACCCCTCTGACATTGTGAACTTATTGCCAGATATCAGTCTTGGCGATGGGTTCTGACTTTTTTAGCTCTGGGGGAGGGGGGGGGGGGAGGGGAGACATTATAGAGTTCCAAGAGGGGAAATTGCAATTTTTGACCATTAAAAACAAAATCTCAAAATTTCCAGGGGAGGATGGGGGACATTTCATTGCTCCAGATGGGAATGTCCCCCGCCGAGCCACTCCCTGAATTCAATACTAGTTTGTAGTGTTGTGTTTTATCGTTCATATCTCTTTAGTTCCACTTTTAGAAATATGAAATTACCATATGGAAACATTATTGGATATGGTTTTTTACTCGAGAATGAGATATATCTCAGAATAAAAAGAGAAATGTTACATTTAGTTAAAGTAAAAACATCATTTTTACTTGAAAACCTGATGTGATAGATTTTTAAAAATATTTCCCCGGTTTTAGTGCATAAAAATATCAGTCAATGAATCCTATGCTGTTTATTGGTTGCAGACCCAAGTAAGCCAAACTAAAACATAGTTTTGTTTGAGTTTAGATTAAAAAACTAAATCAAAACCGAGTTGAGATCGGAAAGCTGTACCAAAACTAAATATACTTTTTAAAGGAAATGGAAATAACTGTAAAGGAAAAAAATATTGTAAAAATATACATTTTTTAAACAATGGAAGATTTGAATACTGATATTCATAATAATGACAAAACTGTAACAATTTGCTTTTCTTAACTAGTATCATTTATATACTTAAAAAACAATGCTATGTAAAATGACATTTATAATGCACTTGATTCCAAACTGCAGAGATATTGGCTGATATTTTTATATTAGGTCATTTTGTAATTAAACATGTAACTGAAAAATCATTTCAACAGAGACATGATATAATAAATAATTACATAAACATTTTAAATAAAACATGAATGTTATTATGAAAATTCTGACTTAAAAAAAAAACTAAACATTTAAAAGCAGGCTTTCTTCAGACTTCCTTTCTTTCTTTTGCAATATAGTCATATAAAGTGAAAATAATTCTTTTTCAGTACAGATAAATGAAAAAAAAGTTTTTTATTTAATATTCTCTAAGAAAATATTTGGGATAAATAATTGTGAAAAATCACCAACTTTTCCAATTTTTTCCGAGAAAATCAGAAAACCTGGTTTTTTTCCATTATTTAAATTTTTCTTGAAAATTTACATCTCTATTGACAACATACAATAAAAGTCTGATAATATATTCAAGACAATATCAGTGTGCTGAATAAAAGAATAAACGCATATCTGAATATTCAGAGTCGATGACAGCACTGAATAGTATTGAGAATCTTAGAAAAGTTATCTCAAAAACCTTGAAGTATTGAAAAATTATTTTCCACCCTTGATATTACATAATTATCTAATGTTAATTTTAATTCTTATGTCAAAAAGCTTTCCCTCAAAATCACAGAGGTATGTTTCTAAGAATTTCTCACATCCTCCATTATCTCACTGATTGGGAGGGGACTCTAATTCTGTTAATTCCATTTGGCCACTTGAATGTTGAATAAAGGGAGAAAAACAGGTGTTTCCTTATCATATGGCTGGCATCTTTCAGGGAAGGAGGAAACGGGTGAAGATGGATATGCTAGCATGTCTTACCAATTCACATATCTTGCCAATGGGAATTCAACTATTCAATCATTTGCCACTTATGCTTGTTGCTAAGGTGTGTTGTTCTAAATTATATAGAATTTAATGCATATTGATCAGTCTGCAAAAAACTTTAGCAAAGTGATAAAACAATGTTTAATCACCAGTTCTATTCACAATGGAGAGTTAAAAATAAAACAGTGAGCACTAAGCAAACAAACATGTTGACAATCTAAAAAAAGGCAGATATTTTGAAGGCTGTAGATAAAGAAAAAAAAAATAAGATTAATAACAGAGGATTTCAAATTTCCAGCATCAACTTTATCAACAATACTGTAAAACAGAAACAAAATTTTTGAAACTTTTCAAGCAAGAAAATGGAATCGTAAAGCAAATTAGAATGGCTGGATATCCGATTTAGAAGAATGCCTCATAAAATGATTTAAACAGAGAAGAGATCATAATATCTCACATGGATACACTGTGTTAAAAGAAAAGTCTGAACAGTTCGCTAAAAAGCTGATGTTAATGCATTATCATCCATTAGAATGAAACCATTGCCAATAGCACAAGGATATGGGTACACATATGAATCAAGGATCTCATCCTGATATATTGCATCAGAGTTCCTTCATGAAACAAATGCAGGTCATTGTGTGGCTTCTGAGTGAGATCCCTGCCAAAAACATGATTCCATCGTTTCTGTACCTGTGTGTTTCAACAGTGATTGATGGTATCGAGTGCATTGTTGTCTCCAGAACAGAAGACTTCTTGAATTGCTCACCAGTGTGAATCTGGACTTGTTTATGAAGAGTTCAGAAGCCCACTGGAAGCCACAAGTCCAAGACATTTTTTCTTGCCTAACATAAGCGGGCCTTTCTCTGTTGTCTGTTTAAGGGGACACACACAACAAGTTGCCTTGCATTGTGAAGAAGTCTTTGCCCTGTAGCAACAGAAATTCTTCACCCTGATGCTGCAAAGTGATATGCAATCAGTTGCAGCACAGTAGTGCGTCTACTCTTTTGGGCCAAAAGAGCTAGAAACCAGTCTTCTGCAGGTGTTGTAACACATGGTCGGCCTGGAACATGTCTTCTGGACACAGAATCTTCAGATTCATACTGATCCCAGAGTCAATGGACTACACTGCGAGACACATTGAGCAGTCTAGCAGTTATCAGCCTGTGACAACCACATTTCCATCTATCCTATTGCCCGCCTGCCAAGTTAATCAGGCAAATGACTTCTTCTAGACATTTCTAGAAGAATCTCTAGTCTATTTCTACTGGTTGCTGTGAACAAAACTGAGAACAATAATTCAAATACAACAAAATTTACACACAAAATCACAAAAGCTTTGTAATTGCATATTTTCCTCTCATTCACAAATACCTATTATTTTCTATAAAATAAAAGTGGTAGCCGTAATTTTTGCATAAGTTTTTTAAAAGCTTATTATTGTCATTCATATAAACTATGAAGTTTAATGCAGGGATGCCACTCAGAAAATAGCAAAAAAGAGGAAATTATGTGTAAAGTAAAATTTATGACATTTTTCACAACTTTATGCGTGAATTTTGAAAATATTGTTTATAATAAACTAAATAAAAAATTACAGCTTTTCTTTTGTTGTAAACTTTTAATTTATAAGAGTAAGTTAAAATGATTTTTCTTTAGTTCACAGTATTTTACATCAATTAAGGTAACCCAGCAACAGGTTCAGTGAAGAATTTTATGTATCGCATCATTTTAAACCAATTCAAGTAACCCAGCAATAAATTCAATGATTATTCCGCGAGTGAATAGCAAAATTTTGCAGTTTTTTTTTTTATTTGACGAAAATAACTGTTTTATTTCATGATCGTTTGGCGAAAATCGCCGTTTTATTTAGCGATCGTTTGACGAAAATAGCCGTTTCACATCATGATCGTTTGACAAAAATCGTCGTTTCAGAAAAATCACCGCTTCGTTTCGCGATCGTTTGACAAAAATCGCCGTCTAATATCGCGATCGTTTGACGAAAATCGTCGTCTTACATTGAGATTGTTTGACGAAAATCGCCGTTTTACATTGCGATTGTTTGACGAAAATCGCCGTTTAATATCGCGATCGTTTGACGAAAATCGTCGTTTTACATTGCGATTTTTTGACGAAAATCGCCGTTTTATTTAGCGATCGTTTGACGAAAATAGACGTTTCACATCATGATCGTTTGACAAAAATCATCGTTTCACATGGCGATCCTTACAAAAATCGCCGTTTCACAAAAATCACTGTTTCGTTTCGCGATCGTTTGACAAAAATCGCCGTTTTATATCGCGATCGTTTGACGAAAATGGCCATTTTATTTAGCGATCGTTAGACAAAAATCGCCGTTTCACATTGCGATCGTTTCAAGAAAACCACCGTTTCGTTTCGCGATCGTTTGATGAAAATTGCTGCTTTATACCGCGACCGTTTGATGAAAACTGCTGCTTTATATCGCGACTGTTTGATGAAAATAGTCGTTTTTTTTCGATCTTTTAACGAAAATCGATGTTATATTTCGCGATCGCCTGACGAAAAAAGCTGTTGTATTTCGCGATCGTCTGATGGAAAAGGCTGTTAGGTAGCTTTCATTACAAAAAGTAAAAATCTACCTATTGCAGCCGTCCGGAGGAAAGCACTTCCGGAAAATTTTGGTATATTTTCACCGATCATGACCCCCAGACCCCAAAACCACCCTCCGTTCAAATGTTGACATATATATATATATATATATATATATATATATAACCATATATATATATATCTGTTTTTTGTCATGCGATAACTAACGTATTTATGAACCGATTTGAATGAAACTTGGTATGTACATAGTACATAGAAATGTCTCGACCGAGTTCGTTGGTCAGCATCATCCGCCATTTTGTTTCAAAATGGTGGCCATTTAAATTTTTTTTTAAATTTAAAATTTAAAATTAAATGCGAAAAAAATAAAAGTTGAAAAATATTTTCCTTTTACGTGTTAGAACTTAAAACAAAGATTCCAGAACACTTTTTATTTTGTCTATGTCTTAAAAAATGATTGGGTTATAGCACTTTGAATTTTTCTTATGGCTGACATTTTGAAACGATCTGATTTTTGTCACATGATAACACGCGTATTTATGAACCGATTTCAATGAAACTTGGGATGTACATAGTACATACAAATGTCTCGATCGAGTTCGTTGGCCAGCATCATCCGCCATTTTGTTTCAAAATGGTGGCCATTTTAAATTTTTTTAAAATTAAAAAATTTAAAATTAAATGCGAAAAAATTAAAAGTTGAAAAATATTTTCCTTTTACGTGTTAGAACTTAAAACGAAGATTCCAGAACACTTTTTATTTTGTCTATATCTTAAAAAATGACTGAGTTATAGCACTTTGAATTTTGCTTACGCATTTGCTTTGCATTTTGAAACGGTCTAATCTGAACGATCCACAATGTTGCTTTAAAATGGCATACACTTTATGATATCGTGGAATTTGGTGACTCTCTAAAACGCTTAAAATAAAACCAGGTTGAATTAAAGATGACTAATTTCTAAAAATTCCTATTAATATTCAGTCTTGACAAAAACTAGTTTCAATCTTATAAAATCACCAATTTTATAAGATTATTTCCACTAATTTGAGCTTAGTATTTTTGAACAATGTAAGTTACCTTAAAATAAATAAATAAATATATAAGTATATGAAAGCTACCTCTTCCTCCCGGCATTGCCGGAAGGACTTTTTTATTTTGCGATCGTTCGACGAAAATCGTTATTTTATCTCGTGATCGCTTAACGAAAATCGCGAATTCTTAAAAATTAAAAAAAAGCGGAAATCCGCCAAAAGGCGGAAAAGTGGCATCCCTGTTAATGTGACTGCCATTTTTTTTTTTCTTTTTTTCTTTTTTTCCCTGGTGAGCTTCGAAAAACATGTTGTACCTTAACTTTTGGAGGCCAGTGAATTTTCGTGATCAACTGACATATTTTGTGTGTTTTTTTCTGTTAACACTAAAAAAGAAATGAATTAAAAGGCACTGCAAAACAGCCAATAAGGATTACATAAAATAATTAAAAAAAGTCACCAGGCACACAAAATTGTTATAAAGAGCTCCTGAATCCAGCATCCTACAAAACTGACCCAGAATCAACAGTTATTGTATAACAGTTTATGAACAAAAGTTTAAAATTCATTAATTATGGCAATCTTTATGAGTTTTAGTTTCAATAATGAAATATAGTAACTTAAACAGGGTTGGTATTTTTGCCAGAATAGTGGCAAAAACAGGAAAAAACCAAGGCAAAAATGGAAAAAACTGGCAAATTTTCGTTTGTACTCCATGTATATTAAACTCTATTAGCTATAAATGATAATAATAGTGCAAACAATTAAGTTTAATAGCATATTTAATAGTTTTTCTTAATTTACTAATTAATAAATGTAAGTAAATATTTTTGCATATTTTAAATCTTCATAAAGTAAGCGGGATTCAGTCTAATACTTAGGAATAAAAAACCCAAATTAAAAAAAAAAAAAAATCAGTTTTTTTTTCTGAAGTAAGGTATTTTGTCAGCCATTAATATTTTTTTAATTATCAAAAGGTTTTATATAACTTTGCTACTTTTGTTTTATGTAATGAGTCTTAAAAATATGTAAATATTTAAGTCTTTAGTATTAGTTTATAATTATCTGATGAAACTAGTCTGTTAAAGAATAAAAAGTAATTAAATTAAAAGATATATTAAAAAAAAACTTATTTCTTGTTAAGAAACTTGTATAATTTTGTTATAAAAATTAATATTTGTTCATAAAATGCATGACTATACTTATATAACTTAAGGGTTAAAAAATAAATTTAGAATATTGATTTTTTTACTATTAAGCTTCTTTTTCTTTAATTTTTTTCTCTTTTTCTGGGAAAAAAATTAAATGAACAGCCTATTTTTGCCACCACTTTGGCAAAAACCTATTTTTGCCAGGACCGTTTTTAATCAGGTTTTTTCCACTTATGGCAAAAACTTGCCAACTCTGAGCTTAAGCATGATTATATAAATTAATATAGTATATTTTCTATTCTAATAACTGTACTTACACAATTGCATTAACTCCACGACAGTATCTCTCCCACATACTCCTAAATCTTGGTTGGCCTCCAATATCCCATATCTTTCAAATAAACAAAAAATGTGTGTTAGTATAGAATAACTTTTTCAAAGGAACAGTAGCAGGAAAAACATTCTTACAAGTCATGGTCATTTCATCAAAAATTATTAAAATAAAAGATTAAACTGCCAGCAGAATTTCAAATTAAAACTTAAACAGCTTTTTATTCATTAGAAATACAGTATAGGATCCGTTATCCGGCGTCCCGATATCCGGAACGCTCCGAAAACCGGAATGCAAATCGGTAATTTTTTTTTTTCCAGCGATGCCGCGGACATGCTATAGCACGTAAATTATGCAAAAAATCGGCGACTTAACGCAAAAAAATAGCTCTTATGCGTCAATTGGGATGCGTAATTTCGTCAAAGAATCGCGAGAAACGGAAAATTTCATTCAAAAATCGCTAAAAATCACGAAATAACGACTAATTTTCGGCAAATTTTGTCAAAAGATTCGCAAGAAAAAAGGTAATTTTGTCACAAACTCCCCAAAAAAGACATTTTTCCCCAAAAGAAATTCCCATTTTTCTAAAAAAGATCGCGAAAAAATAACAAATATAATCCAAAAAATCGCGATAAAACGGCAAATTTTGACAAAAGATTCGCGAAAAACGGCAAATTTCAACAAAAGATCGCAAAAAACGGCAACTTTCGTCAAAAAATCGCGATTAAAGGCAAATTTCTTCAAAAGATTACGAAAGAAAACCAACAAATTTTATTAAAAAAAATCCCAAAAAACGGCAGATTTCGTCAAAAAATCACGGAAAAACGGCAAAATTCCTTAAAAATCAAGAAATAATGACTAATTTTCGGCAAATTTTGTCAAAAGATTCGCGAGAAAATCGGTAATTTTATCACAAAACCCCCAAAAAAGTCAGATTTCTCCCAAAAGATTGCAAAAAAAATAACAAATATAGTACAAAAAATCGCGATAAAACGGCAAATTTTGACAAAAGATTAGCAAAAAACGACAAAAGATTCACGAAAAACGACAAATTTCAACAAAAGATTGTGAAAAAAAGGAACTTTCGTCAAAAATTCGCGATAAAAGGCAAATTTCTTCAAAAGATCACGAAAAAAAAGGCCCATCCTGAAGCAGAATCTTAGAAATGGATATCCTTAAAAAAAAAAAATGCTCACAGAGTGCAGTAAAGGAATTGGGACAAAAAATTTCCAGAGAAGCTTCACAATCAAAGATGCTTTGTGGAGCGCTGCTAGTGCGTGGCAGGCTGTGAATAAGGATACACTTATGCATGGATGGTACAATCTGTGGCCATCTGCATTATTTTTTATGACGAAAATGAGCCTGAGTTTGAAGGATTCAAGATTTCAAAAGAGAAGCAAATTATTGCTGATCTGTTAGCATATGCCAAAGGCTTTAATTGTCCAGAATCTAAATTGCTTAATCAAGAAAAAGTGGAGGATTGTTTAGAAGCTGATGAAAACATTCCTGCCACTAATCACATGACTGACAGTGAGGTTTGTGAAATGATGACAAAATATATATATGATGAAAGTGATGATGAGAAGGACAACCAGCAGAATGAAGCAGTTGAAAATGTATCAAATTAAAAATTAGTATTTTATACTGAACAATTAATTTCAGGCAGGCAACAGAAGAGCTACTTCCACGAGCAGCAAATCATGTCTCCGTACAAAATACAAGAACAATTAGTGCAAGAGACGTGCTATAAGCAAAAGACTATCATAGAAATGTTTGCTAAATCCCAATCAAAAGATTGTTCCAAAATCTCAAAATTAAATTTTTATATATGTATATTTTTTTCATTTATTATAATTATTTTTTTATTTTGTGTAAATTAATCAATAAATTAAGGTATTTACATGTATTAGTATTCATATTTACCTATTTATTTCCCTATTTATGAAATTATTTCGGGCATTTCTTACACTTACAATAAAGTGTTCCGAATTACGGAAAAACCTCTTATCCAGAATGCCCTGGGTCCCAAGCATTCTGGATAATGGATCCTATACTGTAATCTGTACACTTAGGTCTGTACACCAGGTCTTTATTTGTCCCTTCCCCTCCCCCCAATTTTTGTAAAAATTTCATTACTAGTTTCAATAGATATGCTCTATGGATCAATAACAATGGTAATGCAGAGCCACAAAAAGAAATCAAATTTTGCTCAGTTGCTAACGATAAGTTATTTTTGCTAAGTTGTAATAATTCATGCACTATTTAGTTAAGGAGGCAACAAAAAATTATATTTATAATATTCATATTTGACTACAACTATTAAGAACCAATAATGTTGAATTTAAAATTTTTTATATTCATTACAAAATTATAAAACAACTCATTATGTTTAGAAGCATTAAAAAATTGTAACAAGTTATTAACAGGGAGGGGCTGTAGAAATTGAGAAGAAAAGCTATCACGGGTCTGGCAAGTGAGCTAGTTGTTACAATAAAGTTGCAGTTATAGCAGGATTCTTTTTTAAACGGATAGTTTTAAACAGGGGTGCAAAAATCTAGGTGCCAGCAGGTTTTCTTTCACCACTAAAATTTGAAAGTTTTCTTTGCTGAAAATTTCATAGCATTCTAGCAAGAATTTTACATAAAATGTTAGACTCAAAAAACTAAATAAATTTAGTGGCAAGGGACTGACTGCTGGTGCTTAGATTTTTGCACACTTGGTTTAAAAAATAAAATTTGAAAGTTGCTTGGGATGAAGGGGGCAGGGAGGTTGTAAAATTTCAATGATAATTTTTTGTTAGTATAGAATAACAAGGCACACAAAAATAAAAAAATTCAACTTTTTAACTTTGTGTACTTGATAGTGGGGGTTGAGCAGAAAAAGGAGAACTGGTAATCTCAGGTTATGATTTAGGTAAATCACTATCAGAGTGACATAATAGGGTAAATTGGGGAGAGATGTCGCAGTGACTGTGTGGGTGACACTAGCACTTTATCTCTAGACCTAATTAAGAGGTTTGTAGTGTTCTGTGCTGTTTTCTATGCAGTATGCATTTTCATTGCCTACATATTAGTATTTATATATTTATGCTAGTTTTTACACTTAAAATCTGCCTGGTAACTTGCTAAAATTTTTCTAATGAAGTTTTATTGCATATTTTAACCCATTAGTGCCTAGCGTCCTTTTTTAGGGATGCTTCAAAAGGTGCATTCAGCACTGTTTTTGACACCGGTAAAAAAGAAAATCAATAATTATTTTATTTAAATGATGCATTTTCGTGATTAATCAACTAAACTTAAATCTTCTAAAAATAGTGGTGCCAACCAAATAAAATTTACGCAAAAGATGCTGGGCACGAATGGGTTAAGCCAAATAAGCATAGACTACATCCCAGAACCAATTGTAACTGTAGATCAGATTCTCATAGAATACAGACATGTGCATGCATTTCTCCTGCCTGGTTCACATGACAGAATGGCAGTGTGGCATCTTACCTGCCACTATGGGACAGATACTGCACCAAGATTGATGGAGAGTACAATATTGAAAATGGCACAAAAATCACTATTACAATGCCCCCTTCAAGCAGATTTTTTGCAACTTCAAGGAGGACCAACTAGCTATGGCCAAACACTTACACAAAAAAATTTGGTTCAATTCTTTGCATAACTTCACACAGCTTTATGCAATACAATATTGAAATTGACACAAAAACTGCCATCGCAGTGCCTACTTCCGGCAATTTATTTTTCAAATTCAAGGAGGACCAACTACCCATAGCCAAACACTTACAGAATAAATTTGGTTCAATTTGATGTATAACTTCATACATTTTGACTCTGTACAATATTGGAAATGGCACAAAAATCGCTATTACAGCGCCCCCTTAATGCGGATTTTTTTCAAATTCAGGGAGGACCAACTAACCATAGTCAAATACTTACACAAAAATTTGGTTAAATTCGATGCATAACTTCATGCACTTATAGTCAGTACATTATTGAAAATGGCACAAAATTAGCTATTGTAGTGTGCCCTTCCGGCAGAATATTTCACAATTGAAGCATGACCTGTTTGGGACGGCCAAAAATATTCACAAAATTTTTTTTTCAATTTTATGCATATCTACTTTTCAATGGTAGATTGGCAACATACGGACACATGCACAGACAGACAGACATTTTGTAAAAACATGTTTTTTGGAATATCTGACCCTTAAAACATGTATATCTGTCGATGGGCAAAAATACTTAGTGCCAGGAGGAATTTCCTAACTCTGCCGTAATCTTAGATAATTTTCTTTGAATTTCAGATTTTTTTTTTTTTTTACTCAGAATGACCTCTGTTTATCATAATTTTTAAGTTAACAATTTTTTTTAAACCAAAATAATTATTTTTTAATTAATATTAATTTTTAATTTAAATGGTAGTTATTTTAAACTACAGTTTTTAATTCATACTGGGTCATTCTTGAAAAAAGGGCATATTTCAGAATTTTTTTTTTTTTTTTAATTTAAAAATTTTTTTTTCAGTTAATTTTTTTTTTTTCTGGGTTTTATAAGCAAGTGAGGAACACTAATAAAGCTATGGTCCTGTTCAATTAATTTTATTTATTTAATAAAAAAAATATTTAAAAAATTTAGTGGTAACGGAGATGTGACTTTGGTAATGGAGTGGAGATGCATATTCTTATTAATGTATATACTTATTAAAAGTAACTAAAAATCTTAAAATAGAAAGGAATATAACACATTGAAATAAAAACAAATGCATGTACTGCTCCAAAATTTTATAATTTGAAAATTATCAAAAATAAAATTTATTTATTGCACACCTCTGTTAAAAGTGGATTCATTTAGAACATAGGTTCCCAACGGGGGCGTTACCGCCCTCCCAGTGGGCGCTGAAGCCTTCCAGGGGGGCGGTAGCGAGTCTAGAGAAAAATGGGGGGCAGTGAAGGCAAAGTAATACAGAGAAAATAGTTGATTGACCAGTCCGTTACAAAAACTTTAACTGCATCTTTAAAGTGAAATCTATACAGGGGAGCGTACATTAGAGGGGAGAGAATTGAATTTGTTTTACGATTGTCAAAAAATTGCCGTCAACACGAAGGAGGGCTAAAATCGCAGGGAACAAATATTTTTTATATTAGGCTTAAAACATTGTTGTTGCAATTCTTTCATGAATGTCAAAATATCACAGCGAAACCCGAAAAATTGCAAATGATTTGCATTAAAAATCATTATGAATTCAAAAATTGTGAAGTACAAAATTCGCGATAATTGGCGGATAAAAGTTTTAAGAATTCTTTTTAATTAACCTGTATTTCGAATAATTCTGAAGTATGACGACACATGCCTTAGAGATTTTTAAATGAATCTGTAATTTGAATCAGTTCAAGAAACTAGTTTCTTCTTTGTGAAACTGATGAAAATCCTTATATTTATAAATTTGTTCAAATGTGTAAATTTGTTTAAACTTAAATAAGGAAAAATTCTATATTTTAAAATTTCTTAATAGAAGTATAAATGCCGTCAGTACAGTATTGAGTACTTGAGTATTCACTCTTCTACAAACCAATCGTTACCTATGTGCTTAATTTGCCAAAAAGTTTAAAAAAAAAATGAAACCATGAAGCCTCCTAGGCTGTAAGAGCATTCGAATAAATGCGTACTGATAAAAAAAACAAAGATGTGTCTTGTTTTCAAAGACTGGAAAAGAAAATTTTAAAGCAGTCAACTACGTATATCAGCACTTTTTCAGTCGTCTTGTAAAGAAGATGACGCATTACAAGCCTCATATTATGTTGTTAATCGCAAAAGTATGAAAACTGCACACGAGAAAAGTATGAAAACCCCAATCGGCGAGAAATTAATCTTGCTTGTAGTCAGAGAGATAATACAAACTGTTCTTTATCGTAAGACACCGTCTGATATCATCAGAAAAAATCCTGAGTAATAATTCGGTACAAAGAGGAATAGAGGGCTAAAGACATTGAAATGTCATTATGTTATTACTTAAAGACTTGCAAATTTTCCATTCAACTTGATGCATTAGCTTTACCAAGTAACAAAAACTCATAAAAGAAGAAAACAAATGTCAAAAGTTTTATTTGCTAAAAATTTGGAAAATTATATGAAGAGATAATCGATTTTTAATACCACGAAGTTAGTCCAAGGGAAATAAATTCGTTTTCATAGTATTTTCTCACTTGCTACTGATGTTGCTCCACCAACGACGGGACATCAGAAGAGTTTCATTAACGCATTTCAAACAAGCAATACTAAATGTACTATTTGTGCATTCTGTTACACATCATCAGCATTTGGTTTCAAATATTTGGAACGAACACCTATATTCGTGCTTCATTACATTATTAGAGCAGTCAGTAAAAATAGCAACAATTCATTGACTGACAGGATATTTAGCCACCTTTATAGTGAAAATCATTTCGCAACAAAGTAAAACAATTGTTTCACTTTGTTGTGCAATTTTCATGATCAATTTGCTTCAAACTTGCAAATGTTTATATTCAATCGCTGACTCACACAGAAGTTCGTTGCCTCTGAAAAGGTATTTGTCTGAATCGTTTTTTGATGTATTTAATTCAGTATTCACTTAACTGAAAAGTGAAATGTAAAACTATAAGAAAACCGGATTACATTAAAAAATGACATTGATTATTTGAGAGACATGCTAAGAATTTTTAATTAAATCAATTTAAATATTCTAAATATTTATAATAAGATATAAGATGATTTCAAAATAATGAGTTGAATTTAATTAAAACAAAAACCTCATAGCTGCTTCTGTGGGTAAACTTCTTTTGTTTACACAAAATCTAAGTAGAGGAGATCACAGCCACTTTGCCACATTATTCGCAATCTGCAAAAACAGGAATATTTACTTACTTACTGTCAACACTTGGATGTTCTTCATGAAGTTTTCTGAGAGCGAATCCAAGATTTTTATGCATGAATATAGCAAGTTTGTTTTTAGATCTTTCCGCAGTATCACCATATTTGGAGGAGAAAATCGTGGAACTTACGGCAAACGAGAATTAAAAGTAAAATTCAGAATTGGATACCAAGAGATAACTTTAAAAGCCAATACAGCTCTCTAACCTGAATTGTGAGCGAGAGTACATAAAATTTTAATTTTTTTTTTTTTCATCAGATTTGGCTGAGAGTGGATACCGTGCAGTAGATTATTTTTTGTCTAAGAAAAAGAACAGACATCTTTGAACCTGACAATTTGTGACTGATGTTAAAAAAATTGGAATCCAACATGAGCAAATTGTTATAACCTCACTCAGCCTCAGCCATCTCATTATTTTTTTTAAATTCTTATAGGTGTGTTTATTTTTCAATTTTTAATAAACAATTTTTTACTACATTTAATGATCATTTTAATTAACTGCTACTTCATGATTTTTAATAGATTGACAAATAAACTATACATAATATGCAAGAATGTTTTAACATTATGTACAATTAACTATTATGGGAGAGGGGGCGTGGCATTTTTTTCTCTAGTAAAGGGGGCGGTGGTTCAAAAAAGATTGGGAATCTATGATTTAGAATTTCTAGTATCTGTTTCTGATCAATAAAGTCTGTGTCATCATTCTCTGGAAAAATAAAAACCACCCCAATCTTTGATTTCTTCAGAAAGTTCACCTTATACATCTCATTCATTTCTACGCACATGATTTTACAAATAATGAATTGATACTTTTTCGTTTTCACAAATACTCAACCCTTACCCATGCACCAACATTGGGAATTTTGAAAAAAGTTGCTTGAAACAGATTGTGGAAGTACCAATTATGAGAGTGAAGGAAAAAAAAGGTTTATGTGCATTTTATGAATTATACAGCATAAGACATATGTCAGAAAAATTAATATATTTAAAACTTATTAATGCTCATTAAACTCATCAATTTTTGCCAAGTTCAGACATTAATTTGTATTTTCTCACAATCTATTCTGATACACCTGATATCACTTTTCTATATTTTGTCTTTTGTTTTAAATTGTCTTTTAGTTGCTTTGTTAAGACTTCACCATACAATATATTTTTTTAAATTGCTAGTGAAATATGCTGACCTTTAACATGTTCTTTTGCTTTTTTATTGCTGGAGTATTCAACTTTGCTATATGAGATCTTTGTGCTCTTTTTTTTGTACTTTTCAATCTTATTATTAGATTCTTTAAGCTTGGCTTTTAACTTTAGATTCTCATTCTTCAGGTCACGTATATTTTTTCTTCGTCTGTTTCTATACAGGCTTTCTCTACTTGTTGAAGGCACATTTTGTACCAATATTGGTAAACCTAAAGATAGGCTTGCTGGAGGAGTATTTTCTTCAATCTTTTTCTCTAATTCTTTTTTCTTTTTGCTTAAGTTGTAAGATTTCTTGCTCTTTTCTCACCAATTTTTTTTAACATTTCTTTGTTCTTGTGGTGTCATTTTATTAATGCTTTTATCTTAATTTTCCCTTTCCTTGTATCTCTCCTTTCCTTCTCAAGCCTAAGTGAGTCATTTTTTGTCACATCACATAGTCTCTGTATGTTCTCTTTCTTTTTTTGATTGCCAATACATTTTTTTTCAACCTTTTATACTATTAAGCTCATTTCTTTTCTTTATCATAGTACTAAAAATAATTATATACAGTAGACTCCCTAAAATCCACAACTCTCTTAAATTCGCACATAATTTACAGATGTAAACAATGAAACATTCAATTTTTATTTAGGGATAAAATTTGACTTTATTTTTATATCAATTGCATTTTTATTTTAATTTGTAATTTTTATTAATATTACTGAAATCATGTGTTTTCATGAAGGAAGAATACATTTATTTTCGAATAAATTAAGATTTTGTTGTATCACTGGTATTCAAATCTTTTTACCAAATATATTTATGTAGTAACCAAACCTTTTTGGTTATTAAGTCTAACTAAACTTGAAATAAAACTTCCTCATTTTAAGATTTTGATGTGAATTAGTAATGTATTTTTATAAAGCAAATTTCATATGAAAAATGCATCTTATCTTTATAATAAATATTTAATCTTACATTATTAGCTTGACCTTTGCTTCTAATATTTTAACCATGTTAAAAATTATCTAAATTTTTATTATTTTTGTTTATTACTTATTTTAATGTTTTATTATATTGTAAGCCTTCATAAAAGTTTCAATTTCATTGTTAATTACATTCAAATTACTGTCTAAAAACTGTAAACAAAGCAATGACCAGAAATCTGCAAAATCTCTGGTCCTAAGCTGTGCGGATTTGAGGGAGTCTACTGTATAGGATTTATTGAATTAAAGTAACAGTTTAATATAGGCTAGCTACCCTATATGTTTAATTTCATGCCACTAATAGAATATTAAGATATAAAAGTATTTAAATCACTTGAATTATGCTAGTCACTTAATATCCATTATTAGAATCTCATAACAGAAAATTATTTAAAAACATTTGAAATATAATAATCATTTTGCTCTCTAATAAATCTTAAAACTATAATCAATTATCTAAAAAATTCTTAATTATAATAGTTATTATTTTTTCTTGCACTTTTTTGCTTAGTTTGAGCAAAGAATCGATTAAATCAACAGAGATAAATTATTAAAACATAGCTAGTGAAAGCCATGAAATAGTTGATAGCAACTTAATTAGAAATCTAGGCTACAATTGATCAGTCCAATAATCTAAATAAACTATATCAATATTTATTATATTATGTTAGTATAATAATTGTTAAGTAAACCATTAACTTTTATTTTGATTAATTTTAAGTACTTATATTTAATTTAATCTCACCTCCATTTCACTTTCTCACCTCCGTGTTTAACAAAGGTAACGGAGGTGAGAGTAATGGAGGTGAGGATATTTCATATAATGATGCACTGTTTGTAAATATTTGAATCAAAACTAATGTTATTCACACAGGATTGTATGTGTTGTGATAACTTTTAAATTCAAATGTAAAATAAATAAATATAATGCATTGCTTACCTTCCATTGGCAGTAATGGAGTGGAGTATCCCAAAAAACAAAATAAAGAAATTCTATTTATTTGAATAAAATAAGCTTTAACTGAGAGCAAATGACAATTTTTTTTCATAGAGCTAACAAAGAGAGTTCTTTTCCTTTGTTTTAATACAAATTATTTACCAGTACTGCCTTCTATGAATGAATGTTTGAAGCTAAAACTGTTAGTAACGGAGTTGAGAATTTCAATTGGGACAAACAAAAACGTAATTTAAAAATGCATTTGCAAAAATTGTTTAATTTATTGAAACCCATTTTTAAATTAGCTAAGGTTCATTTAAAAAGGAATTAACAATAAAAATTATTTAACGTTTAATTTATTTCACTTTTTAATCGAAGAATCTTTTAAAATGTGAATGGGGGACACCCACGGAGGTGAGGTTTCCCATGTATTACTTAATATTAAGACACAAAATAAAATAGCTATAGAATAGTAAACTATATGAAAAGATTCTCTATTCTTTAAATATTCAAAACAATAAAAAAAAAAAAAATCACAAATAAAGCAAAATGTTTTAAATGATGCCAGGACTTTAATAGACCCTTTTTTTCAAGAATGACCCTACTGCAAAAATAATAAAACACTAACTTTGTTAAGCATTAATTTGCAATTTCCAGAAAGTTTTTGGTTTTATACAAGTTTGATTATTATTCACTGTTTCAATAAAAGAAAAAAAATATAGCACACAATTTTTTTTTTAAATTGGACAATTTCAAATGTTTTTACCCTTATGTGGTACAGATGAGAAAAGATGAAAGGAAAGATTTGTTTGGAAGGGCGATTTCTTTAAAATTAAAAGTAAAACCGTAATAATTTTAAACTAAACAATTTTTAAAAAGGAATTGCTAATATGTAGAAAATTATTGCCAGAAATAGGATGATGCCTGATACGATTGAAAGTGAAAAATAACATTGTTTAGCAATGTCCAATGTGTCAAGAGGAATTGTAGTCATGGATATTAGTTCATGAGACCAAAGCTCTAAAAAATTTCTATTGTACTGTTTCTTTAATTATCATTTAATTGTGGTGATTTTTTTTTCTCTCTGATGTTCACTAAGTCATTTTGTTTGAAGAATTATAAGGATAGCAGTAATAGACAACACAGGTGTCTAAACATTTAGCAGATATATAAAATCAATTTCCCCAAAAACTTTCTATGAAGAATCGTTGGTAAGTATCGGTTAATGACTATTTTATTGCCCTTTTTTTTGCATTCAAAATCAGGTGACCAGATATGAGGAAAAAAAACAAGGATGCAATTTTTCAAATGTGCTGCCTCTGGGAGGTATGTAAGAAGGTGTATCAGTGCATCATTATATCAAACCACTCATATCCACTTTAAATAATTATATATTACCAAATTACCATCTCTGTACGACAAAGACAGTAATAGTTTCATTATGCAAGTTATACTTCAAAGAAATGTTTTGTTAATATATTCAAAAACTAATCCTTTTTACAACACACAGTCTAAATTGGCAAACAAATGCATTCAAAAAGAAGTAATGCCATACTATTCTCAAATCTAGTCTCAAACTAGCTACTTTTTCTTCTGACATATGCAAATTAATTTTTCATCTTAAATGCATGAAATTACAGGAATTGTAATATTCTGCAGTACTAAAACCATACCTTCCCCCATACACTTTTTTTTTTTTCATCTATAACATTTTATAGTCTATCTCAAAAGTTATAGCATAGTCATAAAATGTTGATTGCTGAAAAATAATAAAAAGAATAAAATTTACAAATTTCACAACTTCATTTAAATGAATATCAGAAGTAGAAAAAACAAGTGACATAATCATAAAAAATATTCAAACAAAACTGTCTTAAAAATTTATGCACAAAGGCAGAAATAACTACATTTACGATTTTTACAAAACTGAATAAAATTATTTTTCCACAATCTCAAATTAGTTCAAATAAAGGTGTGTCTATTGAAATTATCAGTTTTTGTAGGGTTTCTAGTGTCAAAGAGTACCATGTTTTCTTAATTGCTTCTTTGAGTTATTGCTTTCCATTGCTGTAAACCTGATGGTTTATAAAATGTCCCAGACAATCTCAATCGGGTTTATGTCAAGAGTTAAAGCTGACCAGGCAGAATTTTAACATTTTCCTGTGAAAGTCACTGTTTTGTAGAGTGGGATATGTAAATTGAGGCATTATCTTGTGGAGAGATCCATTGAGAATACCCCCAGAATGTCACTGAATGATAGAAAATATTATGTAGATTTATGTATTTATCAAACAGGAAATTAGCTCTGATCAAACTACCTTTTTATCTACTGAATTTATTTTTCTTGCTTTGTAATGAGTTTAATTCCAAAAGATATATGAATGACAAGATAAGCAATTTGTGTTTTTATTTTTGTTAAAAGCTGTTATCATTGTAGAATGTCATTTTACCTTTTATTTTTATGTTAACATTTTTTTAATAAATTGAGTTTGTCTTTAAATTTACTTGTATTTATTTACATCACCACATATTATTTTATTTCTTTAATAATTCTTTCAGCTTTATTTTTGGATTAGATTAAATTGAATTTTCACAAGATATACAGGGTGATTCAAAAAAAGATGGGAAAAATTTTAAGGGGTAATAGTATACATATGGACAAACAATATTAAATAGAAACCAAGGGTCCCAAGCGTTTTCCAAAAGACATAGCCGCCATTAAAGTTTGGGGTCCAAAATTTCAAATACACATAAAAAACGGAAAAATTGGTTGATTGTTTTGCAGTTTTCACTAAAAATATTCTTTATGTTGGTATTTTCTTGAAAATAAATTATAAAGATAAATTTTGAAAAATGCCGATAGAGGGCGCTTTAGACTTTGAAGTAATGAAAAACTATTTTTGCAGTGATTTTTTGCATCTCATTAAATGGTTTCGTAAGCTTATACTTAAACTTAAATTTTGAGCTCAAAATCTTGATAGTTGGAAGCAGTTAAGTAGCACAAATTTAACTGTGTTCAGAGGGTTTTAATTTCAAATGATTATAAAAAACAAAAAAATTGGTCGATTGGTGTAGTGGTGTATTTTTGTCGGCCGATTATCTACGCTACTGGGATATAAGCCCTATGGGGTGGGTTGCCCTCCGTGGGGGTCTTTCTAAGGGATCCTAACCCGTATTTACGCAAGGTTCGAAGAAAACCACGGAAAACTTCGAACAGTTAGGCCGACGGTCGCGATTGGGTTCGAACCCAACACCTACCGTCTACCAGTTTGGAGGTCAGAACCTCGCGGCCACTGGTGGGGCAATTGGTCGATTGATTTGCGGTTTTCACTAAAACTATTCCTTATGTCGGTATTTTATTGAAAATGAATTATAAAGATAAATTTCAAAAAATACCGATAGAGGGCACTTTAGACTTTGGATTAACGAAATCCATCCTAATACTATTTTTTGCCGTAATTTTTTGCATCTCATTAAATGGTTTCGTAGGCTTAGATTTAAACTTAAATTTTGAGCTCAAAATATGAATAGTTGGGAGTGGTTAAGTAGCACAAACTGAACTGTGTTCAGAGAGTTTAAATTTCAAACAAAAGGGAAAACTATTAAAAAACGGAAAAAATAGTCGATTCCTTTGCGGTTTTTGCTAAAACTACTCTTTAAATCAGTGTTTTCTTGAAAATAAATTTTAAAGAAATATTTCACAAAATGCCGATGCAGGGCACCTTAGACATTGGAGTGGCGTACAACTATTTTTAATCGTTATTTTATTAAAATCTCATTAAATGATTTCAAATGCTTAGATTTAAATGTTGATATCAAATTCTGAGTCGTAGCGAGTGCTTAAGTAGCGCAAAAGTGAACTGTGTTCGAGGGGAGGGGGGTTAAATTTCAACAACTGAACACAGTTCAGTTTGCGCTTCTTAACCCCTCCCAACGATTCAGAATTTGAGTTCAAAACTTAAGTTTAAATCTAAGATTTCAAAAACATTTAACAAGTTTTGGAAAGCATTTAATTAGATACAAAAAATAACGGTTACAATTTGTTGTTGGTTACTCTGAAGTTTAAGGCGCCCTCTAACGGAATTTTTTGAAATTTATCTTTAAAATTCATTTTCAAGAAGATACTGACTTAAAGAATAGTTTTATTTTAAACCACAAACGAATCGACCAATTTTTCCGTTTTTTATTATCATTTGAAATTTGAACCTTCTGAACACAGTTCAGTTTGTGCTACTTAACCACTCCCAACTATTCAGATTTTGAGTTCAAAATTTAAGTTTAAGTCTAAGTTTATGAAAACATTTAATCAGATGCAAAAAATAATGTAAAAAGTAGTTGTTCGTTACTCCAAAGTTTAAAGCGCCCTCTATAGGCATTTTTTGAAATTTATCTTTATTAATCATTTTCAATAAAATACCGACATAAAGAATAGTTTTAGTGAAAACCGCAAATCAATCGACCATTTTTTCCGTTTTTTATAATCATTTGAAATTTTAACCCTCTGAACACAGCCAAGTTTGTGCTACATAACCGCTTCCAACTATTCAGATTTTGAGCTCAAAATTTAAGTCAAAGCTTACGAAACCATTTAATGAGATGCAAAAAATCACGGCAAAAATAGTTTTTCATTACTTCAAAGTCTAAAGCGCCCTCTATCGGCATTTTTCGAAATTTATCTTTATAATTTATTTTCAAGAAAATACCAACATAAAGAATAATTTTAGTGAAAACCGCAAATCAATCGACCAAATTTTCAGTTTTTAATAATTATTTGAAATTTTTGACCCTAAACTTTAATGGCGGCTATGTCCTTTGGAAAATGCTTGGGACCCTTGGTTTCTATTTAATATTGTTTGTCTTGATGTATACCATTGCCCCTTAAAATTTTTCCCATCTTTTTTGAATCACCCTGTATATTTATGTTACTTTGAAATAAGTTAGGGTTACTTCAGCAAAATACATTTTTCCATTGCATTTGCAATGCCAGGGCTTAATTTTCAGGGCAGGATGGCAGGATTCGCGTCTGAAATTTTGAAATCCTTCCCAAAATAATATTTTAGGTTCGAGGCTCCCGCCCAAAAAAAAATCACAAATTTTCCGAAAATTTTTGCATTTTGAAATTACGATTAATTCTACTTTTTTGCGAATTTTGTGATATTTTCGTGCGATTAATTCACATATTTTGCGAGTTTTTTGCTGCGAAAAATCGTTGGAATTCACGCTATTTTTCTGCAACCAATCGTCAAATTTTGCATTTTTTCCCCGCGATCTATTGACAAGTTTTGTGCGATTTACCGTCGCGAGAACCAAGGAATTCAGTTTCAAATTTACCAAAAAATTAATGCATTCGATCCCAAAAGTTATAAAACATCGTTTGTCAACCCAGAAATTTGGATAGTTATGTCTGAATTTTCGGGCTAATTGCCGATTTTTCATAGCTTTTGAATCGAGCTGAATTGCATACTTTTACAATCAATTTCATTAATCATTCTCAGAAATTTTTGTTAGATTATCGCAATAAAACGCCAATTTTCTCAAAGAATCGTGAAAAAAACTCAACTTTCCTTAAAAGATCTCGATAAAGCACAAATTTCTTTAAAAAAAAATCGCGGTATAAACACAAATCTTGTGAACAGATCGTGAAAAAAACGCAAATTTCGTGAAATTGTTTGCGGAATAAACGCAAATTTCGTGAAAGCATCGCTGAATAAATGTGAATTTCGTGAAAGCATCAGGGAATAAATGTGAATTTTATGAAAGGATCGCCATATAAACAGCGTCGTGTGAAAGGGGACAGGGGGGTGCGAAGGGGCCGTCGCCCCGGGCACAGAAATTTAGGGGTGCCAATTTTTTACTACCAGCATCATTTTTGGCCGGTAAGAAGGAGAACACTAAATTGAAACTTTTTTCCCAAGCGCAGTTTTCTCTGCGCACGTCCCTGCATATGAACCCAAATTTATCAAAATGGCGCTTAAAAACCGCAAATTTCATGAAAGAATCTCGAAATAAATGAATTTCATTAAAAGATCGTAAAAAACACTAATTTCTTTAAAGCATCACGGGAAAACGCCAAATTTGTCAAAAGGTTCTTCAGGAGTGATTCTAAGTAAAAACTTTTTTGAAATTTGCAGCAAATTTTCTGAAAAATTAAAGCAGATTGTATGAAAGGGGGGGGGGGGTGGGGTTGGATTTACTTTTGACTCTTTTTTCCGCGGCCCTTTAGCAAAGTTTGCATTTTTTTCGTGATCTTTGGACAAAATTTTCAGACTTTTTAGATTTTTTTCAAAAAAATTACGAATTTTTCATGTTTTTTGACAAAATTTGTAAATTTTTCGCGATTTTTTGATGAAATTTGCAATTTTTTCACGATTTGTATTTCCTGCAGGTTTTTTGACAATATTTTCGATTTTTTGTGATCCCTATCCAAAATTTACGTTTTTTTGCAAATCTTTGATGAAATTTGTTTTTCTTTCACTATTGTTTCACGAAATTCACAGGTTTTTTTCCACGATCTTGAGACAAAACTAGTTTTTCACAATTATCTAACGAAATTTGCGTTTTCGATATTTACGAATTTTCTGCGAACGATTTGCGAAGTTTATTTTTTTATTTGACGATTTGTCGAAATTCGTGGTATGTTTTTTGTCTGAATTTCCGGATTGATGACAATTTTTTTTTTTGAACCGAAAACCTATGATTTTTGGAAAATACAGGACAGAATCGCCTTTGGATCGCTTAATGAATGCAAAATTCGTCAAAGAATCACTTAATAACTATGAATTGTCTCAGAATCGTGTAAAGCATGCAAATTTCAACAATGCATCGCTGAAAAAAAAAATGTGAATTTCGTCAAAGAGTCTTCAATAAATGCTAATTTAGTCAAAAAGCTGCTAAAACAACGCAAATTTCATTGAAAAATCTCAAAAAAAATGTTAATTTCATTAGATGGTTGCCGAATAAATGCGAATTTAGTCAAAAGGCTGCTAAAAAATGCAAATTTCATCACAAAAAAAGATATCAATTTCACCAGAAAATGTGGCCGTCTGGAAAACAGCACACACACATCTGTTTATTGTAATAGGTGTAATTTTTAAAAGGAACTAATATATACTGAACTAACTTTTGAAAAATTAGATTAACCCTAACCCAACTTGCAGCTATCTACACTCAATCTAAAATCAACCTGAACCAAAAACAGAGTTTATTAGACCTGAAACAAAAATAATTAGCACAGGAAGGGAATTTATCCCTTTGAAAACTAAACAAACTATATAAAATCTTGACTTATTCTTTTTTTTTAAATAAAAAAAAACACATTTTGAATAGTTATTCTGAGTTGTTGATAAAAATTGCTTCAGTGGTATTTTGTCATGTCTATATTTGTGTACTTCTTTAAATAGCACATAAAACACTAGGTTTTAAAGATTTTTTTTTCTCCCTTCCAAACAGCTAAACTTCCCTCCATTTATAAATGTTGGGAGGGAGACTCCCCTCCTCTGGAAAATTGAATTTCAAGCCCTGAATGCTCTGCTAATTCTTGAACATTATTTAATGCAATGTACATCAGATGTTTTTGATACTGCTAAACAAATGAAGCACAGCAGATATGGAATTTACTATATTTTATCAAAAGGTGACAGAGATTACATAAAAACGTTCAGGTCAATCAAATATATCTCAGCAAAAAATACATTTCTCGAGCAGTTTCAACCCCATAGAAATCTTGTTTTTGAACCTGCAATGATTTTAGTGTATCTTATTCCGATATTAGTATTCACCGTTATATACAGAAAACCAAATTTTATAAATATCATTGAATATGCCAGACAATTGTGATAAAATTGAACAAAAAATACATTAGGCAGATTAATTGCGAAATGTTTCTTAAGTGATGACAAAAAAGATTTCAAAATGGATAGCCCTGATGGTAAAGGTTAAAATTCAATATTTGTATTAGTAGCCAGTGGCCAGTTGAGGCTGAATATTTAGTAGCCACTATTGTCAAGTTAGTGGTCACTAAGTACTATCAGCAATTGTTTGACGAAATAGCCCAACGTGGCTACGGCAATTTGTTAGGTTTCCGACTGGGAACCTGAATGAAAAGAAAAAAGTTCCAAGAACGGATTTCTGGTTTCCCCGGGATCGCTATTTTTCAAGCCTTGTATTGTGAGTTATTGTAAATTATGTTAATAAATCCAGCACAATGACCCATATAAATAAAAACTTTGAACTGATTGTTCTCCCTGTTTATGTTTTTATAATTTGCTTGTTTGAAAAAATACTAAGGCTTTTTTGCTAATTGAGATAGAGGTTTGATTTAATTGTTCTCCGTGGTGTATTTAATATCTTTTTATATGGATTTAATATTCAAGTTTATATTAAAAAAAAAAAATATTTAAATTGAGAGTTTGCTGAATTTCTTTCATTTTTTCATATACACAAGAAAAAAAAAATATTACAGTAAATTACATATATGCATATATAACAGTATTTTTCAAAATTGAAGAGATGGTTTCAAAGGTGCTGCTGTCCCCTTAAAAAGTTTTATAGCATTTTCTATAATAAATAAACTGCATTTTCATAGTTGGATTGGTGTAAACTAAGTTACCTTGCTACTTGTCAACATGTATAATTTCATACCACACTAACATTATTTTGCCCAAATATAGAATTTGGTTTCATGGAATTCTAATCAGAATATTAAATAGTTAGCAATTATTTTACATGTATAGAAAACCATAACTTCGTTCGAACATGGGATTTTTTCTCCATCACCAGTTATAAAAATGATTTTTTTTTTTTACCACTTGATGAATTTAGTAATATTTTCCACGATTGGTCAATGGATTTCGCGATCTTTTGAAGAAATTTGCTGGGTTTTTTTCGCATTTTTTTGACGAAATTTATTGTATCTTCATGATTTTTGGACGAAATTTATTGTTTTTTTTGCGATTTTTGAACGAAATTTGTTGTTTATTCGCAATTTTGACGAAATTTGCTGTTTTTCACAATTATTGACAAAGATTAATGTTTTTCGTGATTTTTTGACGAAATGTGCAATTTTTTGGGATCATTTGGAGAAGTTTTTTTGCGATCTTGAAGTTTTTTTGCGATCTTTTGGAAAAGTTTGCAAATTTTTTTCGTGATCTTTTAGAGAAATTTGTCGTTTTCTCGCGATCTTTAGGAGAAGTTTGCCGTTTTTTAGCGATCTTTTGGAGAAATTTGCCGTTTTTTCACGATCTTTTGATGAAATTTGTCATATTTTCATGGTATTTTGATGAAATTCGCCATATTTTCACAATTTGTTGACAAAATTTACTTTTTTCTGCGATTTTTTACCGAAATTTATCGAAATCCTTTTATTAAATTCGCGTTTTCCTGCGATCCTTTGATGAAATTGGCGATTATTCTTTAAACGATTGGCAAAATAAGTTATTTTCAGTGATCATTTGTCAAAATTAGCAATATATTTTTATGTCCTAATTTTTGGCAGATTTTTTTTAATTTTCGGAAGTGATTGATTGCCATTTTGCGATCAGATGCATAACCTAAAGTCGCCAATTTTTTACATTTAGTCGCCCTGTGGCCGGTGGCGACCGTTAATTTTAACCTTTACCTGATGGCAGGACATACTACTATTGGGATGATCTACAACGAGAAACGGGTGTTTTTTTTAACAAGAAGGAGGGGTTCTTTTATGGTATGGGGCATGTTCTGTTAAAATGGAACAGTGGATATTGCTTTTTTTTTTCTTTAAGGCTGGCAGTACTCAGCGATTATCAAAATGTCCTCAAAAGAAATCTACTTTTAACTGGAAACATCTTAGAAGGGGAAAAGTGGAAATTCCAAAAGGACCAAGCATTGATTCATACCTCCCACTCAACAGTTTGGTTTAGACAGAATCCAGTGGTCATAGAGTGGCCATCTATCAGTCCAAACCTTAATCCAATTGGAAACCAATGGAGAGTACATGCACAAGAGCTGAATGCTCATTGTCATCAGTTTCCAACAATTCAGGAATTAAAGCAACAAACAAAACAAGCACAATTTTCAAACACTAGTTCGAAACATGCCCGATATGATTTTAAAGATAATTCAAAAGGATTGGACCCAAAATTTTAATTTAAATACGAAATCCTAAGAAAGTCCATATAAATTTTGGGACAACCTATTTTTAATGAGTTTATTTTTTTACAAAAATTTTATAAAACAAACTGCGTTTCTTTGTTGTGATAAAAATATATTATGATTCCATGTGCTTTATTTATTTATTTTTTTTTCCATGATTACTGCTTCATTTTTTGAAATGTTATTTCAAAAAATCACCTATCCATATATTTTTGAGATGCATTGCATATTATCTGAGAGGAATAACCAATATAAAAAATAGGGCAAACAATTTTGAAGGGTAAGTTTGTGTTATATCTTAAATTTTTTTGTCGAGAAATTTTGAAAACAGATTTTCTAAGTCATTACTTGACTTCTATTAAATCTTAGCGAATGTTCATATTTAATTTTTCATTCTTGAACAGTGCTTAAAATTTGTGGGTCACAAATCAAATAAAGTGAAAAGTATTAATTGGAATGCCAGATTATGAGGAACTAATTAAAAAGAGAAAAATATTTCATGCTTTCATTTAAAATATTTACACAGCAGCCAAAAATTTGACACCACTTCAGAAAATCTATTTATAAATGCTCAAAAAATGTTTGAAAATATATTGGAAACTGCACCTATGCATATTCCATAGTCCTTGCAGAATACCCCAAAAACAAATTCTTTTGTTTAGTTATAAAGAAAGGGTGCAATAAATGCATGAACAAATGAGGTGTATTCGTACTATAAAGAAGTTTTAAATACGTTCAAATCCTGGAGTCACAATATACTACATTACTTTGGATACAGCAGAGTATCCAAAATCTTTTGAGTATCCCTGTAAATACTATCTGCTTTCTATTATACAGAAAATAACTTGTTGTAAACCTCAGCAATGTACAGTAGACTCTCAAATCTGCATAGCTTGGGACCAGAGGTTGTGCAGATTTCTGGTCATTGCTTTGTTTACATTTTTTAAACAGTAATTTGAATGCAATTAATAATGCAATTGAAACTATAATGAATGCTTACAATATAATAAAATATTAAAATAAGTAATAAACTAAAATAATAAAAATTTAGATAATTATTAAAATCAAAGGTCAAGTTAATAATCAATAATGTATGATTAAATATTCCTTATAAACATGAAATGTATTTTTTCTAAATTATTAAATGAAAATACATTACTAATTCAAATCAAAATCATAAAAGAAAGTTTTTATTTCAGGTTTAAACAGACTTAATAACCCAAAAAGTTTGATTAATACATAAATATATTTGGTAAGAAGATTATGATTACCAATGATATTAGCAATATCTTGAATTTTTTTAGAAATAAATTTATTCTTTGAAAAAACGAATTCAATAATATTAACAAAAGTTACAAATTAAAAATTATATGGAATTGATATAAAACTAAAAAAATCAAATTTTGCCCCTACATTTGAATTAAATTTTTCATTGTTTACATATGTGAATTATGTGGAGATTTTAGAAAGTTGTGAATTTCAGGGTTGCGAATTTGAGTGAGTCTACTGTATATCACCTTCATAAAATAAGAAATAGTTTAATATTATTAAAATACACCCCAAACAATTTTTCTCCTATATAATTATGTAATAGAATGCTTTTGCGTAACCTTGTAAATTAATAACAAATATTCTTTGCACCACAAATTGTTCAGAATGTATATTTTAGATATACTTTATAGACACACATCAATTTATTATGTTTGAAAGAGTACCATTAAAATGCATTTAAAACTATTTTTTTTTTCCTATTGGCCATAATAGAATGGAAAATTTTTGCAAAGTATGCATCGGATATTCAAAAAATTTGAAAAGACTCAACAAAAGTTTAGCTTAGTTGACTTACATATATATACATATAGCCATACATATATATTGAGATATATATCTGAATTTTGTCATGCTGTAACTCTCGAATTTATCAATCAATTTGGATGAAATTTTTTATGTGCATAATAGGAATACTAATGTCTCGACCGAGTTTGTTGATCAGCTTCATCCACCATCTTGTTTCAAAATGGCGGCCATTTGATTCTTTTTAAATTTTTGCTTTTTAACTTTGTATACTTATAGAAAAAGTTCCGTTTCACAAAATGCAAACTCTTATATACCATTTTAAGCAGAATATTAGAAACATGTAAAGACATTTTAAACAGTCACAGTTAGTTAAAAGTTAGTTAACAGTAAGTTAAAAACATAGGTCATTTTAAAGAAAAAATAAAAATTTCTATAAGTGACCACAAATTCAAATGGCCTCCATCTTGAAACAAGATGGCTATTGAAGCTGGCCAACGAACTCTGTCAAGACATTAGTACTTCAACTATTCACATGAAAAATATCATCCAAATTGGTTCATAAATTCGAGAGCTACTGCATGAAAAATTTCAGATATATATATATATATATATATATATATATATATATGGATATATCTATATATATAATATATATATGAAAGTCAACATTTCAACGAAGGGTGGTTTTGGGATCTAGGGGGTCATGATCAATGAAAATATAGCAAAATTTAACGATGGGCTTTCCGTAGACGACTGCAATAAGTAGTTTTTTCACTTTTTGCAATGAAAGCTACCTAAAAGTGTCCACAATTTTGGTCACCACTGTATATATTTATATTAAAGAAGTGTTGAAATATATTAGGGAAGGGCATGTTTACAACTTGTGAATAAATTGTTGATTCACAACATTGCAAAGTTTGAGAATCATCTTTTATAAAATAAACAGGATTTAAGCATAAAATGAAAATGAAGGTAAGCCTTCTTTTACAGGATAGGATGGAGGTCACAAACAGGGTGACCACAGAAATAATTTTCAATTTCCCTGATATATTTAAACTTTTCCCTGATATATCTCGATGTTAAAGTTAGTATACAATTGATTGAAATAATCAGAAGAAAAATAGATTTTTATAATTTATTTTATGGAAATACTTGAAAATAAATGAATAGCAGCATTTGATGCATTTTGCTCAGTGCACATCATTAGGCACTTCTTTAATCAAATCCTTAAACTCTGGATTAGTAAGCCAATTGACTTGAAACCGCATCGCCATAAATAACTAGGGTTTCTATCCGAATCCAAGTAAGAGAAAGTATGATTGTCTGCACGTCCAAAGCAAAATAACACAACATAAACATGCGGTACATGGATGCGATTTCATTTTGTAATGTTGAAGTGTATGACTGCATGAACAGTTATTGAAAAATGATTATTCTGTATTCAGGTGCAAAGTAACAATAAAAAAGTAACACTAGCTATAAAATCACATTTTCAATAAGATATAAACAAGGCATTGCAAAATAGCTGGAGCGAGCTGAGGCGGGGCAGCAGATGAATTGCCCAAAGGAGTGGTTTCATGATGGAAAAATGACAACACATTTTCCCTGATTTTAAGCAGAATTCCCTGATATTTCCCAAAATCTTAAATTCCCTGACATTTCAAGGTTTTCCAGGTCTGTCGTCAACCACAGGGAATTCTAATTAGTGGAACTATCTTGAAGCATGACGGTTGATCAGTTGATCAAAACTTCCGTGTATAGTCGTCTCCCCCACCCCAGAAGTCAATCGCAAAAGAACATCATTCAAGTTATGGGCCTTACAAATAAACTGAATATTTTTCAGAGTTCTTTCCCTCAAAATACAAAAATTATTTTTTTTTCAACCATTTGTATCTAAGACAGCAATTTTTTTATAATTGTTCATTTTTTTATTATCACTAAAAATGAATTTCCAGGTAGACATCATTTTGCTCTAGATACATCTAAAAAAATATGACAATGGAGTTTAACTTTTAAAGTAAAATGATTTTGTACAGGAAGTCATACCTGGAACATTTAAGAGTGTTGACATTGTTGCTTTTGATTCAACACTACAAGCAATGTGTAAATATTACCGTAAAATACGTCGATCAAGCGCTCTCACCTAATTTTATAAAAAAAAAAGTTGCAATTTTCAAAAAATCCTGAGAAAGCCCCTCTCCCCTCTAAAGATCACAGAAAAAAAAAAAACTTAAATTCCATCAAAAGATGGTTTAAAAACGGAAAATTTCATCGAAGGATCAGTAAAACACAAACATTTGATCAAAAGATTGCAGGAAAAAATACAAATTATGTCACATCTAAAAAATGCTATCAACAGATCGCTAAAAAACACGAATACATAAGAAAAAAGGATCTCTAAAAATGTGCGAATTACGGCAAAAGATTGCAGAAAATTCGTGAATTTTTTGAAGGATTGCCAAAAATGCACATTTTGTCATAAGATTGCTGGAAAAAAAATGTCAGATTTACAAAGGATCGTGGAAAAAAAAAAGTAAATTTCATCAAAAGATTGCAATAAATGCAAATATCATCAAAAGGTCATGGTGAAAATGCAAATTAAATCAAACGATCGCAGAAAATGTGAAATTATTCAAAAGATCGCTAAAGAAAGCAAATTTGTTAATTAAAAAGAAAAAAATTGCGAATTTTGTCCAAAAAAAAAACTATTTTTGTTTTAATTCTTTTGGGTCCCTATTTTTTTTCAATTTTTAGAAAAAATTAGTTTTACATTAATAACATTAACACTCGCGATCCAAACCGATTAGTTAGTGTTTAACAAATATTTCATTATCTGAAAGATAATGAATGTTACTGGCATACTATTCAATTCATATTCATAGGACAATAGGCTATAAGGAAGAATTTTTGGAGATGTTTAGAAAATATTGTATTACAATAAGATTTAACTTACATTACAATTTTCTAATACTTTTTGCGCTTTATTACACATGATTCTTTCAGGAAAGTAACTTTTATTTTAAATTTAAAGAGAGAAACATATGTTTAAAATAAAAGAACCTCAAACGGCACAAAGGGAATTAAGCAAATATTTATTATCAAGTCTAAATGCCTGAACATAAATGAAGTCACATAGTAAATGCATAAACATATACTAACATTAATACACATAAACAGTAGTGAAAATATTTCATAAAACAAAATATTACTCAATTAAAAAACACGTACTATTAATAGTACACCAGACCCGAAAGGGAAAAAACACTAATTCCATTAAAGAATAGCAAAAATAAGCCTATTTCATCAAAGGATCACAAATGAAACACACGGAAAAACGTAAATTTTGTCAAAAGATTGTGAGAAAAAAATTTTGTTAAAGAATCTCAAAGAAAAAAAACAAATTTTGTCAAATATTTCTAAAAACCCACAAATTTCATCAAACATCATGAAAAACTCAGAAAATTTCATCAAATATTGTGAAAAACCCTGTAAATTTCATCAAATATTGTGAAAAACCCTGTAAATTTAATCATATATTGCAAAAACCCTGCATATATCCCAAAAATTTAAAATTTTGTGAAAAGATTGCAGAGAATTCTTGTGTAAGCACCCTCACTGAATATTTTTCGAATTTTCGTCAGATTTGGGGAGACCGGGGGGGGGATTAACGGTATCAGCGTTCGAAATCCTTGGTGGTCCGCTGGTCCGAGACCACCGATAATTCAATCGGACCACTAATCTGAAAAATTTAGTGGTCCGCAGGGCCAGCGCCTTTGTAGGCCCTGAGAAAACAGCAACCGATCGCACATAAGATTTTTTTTTTAGCTATGCCGCGGACGCGCTATAGTGCGTAAAATATGCAAAAAATCGGCAATGGGACGCAAAAAAATAGTCCTTACGCGTCCCACGAGACGCGTAATTTCGTTAAAAGATAGCGAAAAAACGGCAAATTTCGTTAAAAAATCGCGAAATAACGACTAATTTCCGGCAAATTTTGTTAAACAATTCTCGAAAAAATGGCTAATTTCATTTCAAACCCGAAACATAAAGCAGATTTCTTCAAAAAACCGCGAAAAAACGGCAAATTTTGCCCCAAAAAATCACGAAAAACGGCAGATTTTTTCAAAAAATAGCAAAATAAGGGCAGATTCTTTCAAAAAATTGCAAAAAAAAGGGCAGATTTCTTGAAAAAATCATGAAAATACGACAAATTTTGCCCGAAAATCACGATAAAACGGCAAAATTTGAAAAAAATCGCAACAAACGACAAATTTTGTTAAAAAAGCGCTAAATAACGACTAATATCCGGCAAATATCGTCAAAAAATCTCGAAAAAACGGCTAATTTCATCCTAAAATCCAAAAAACGGTAGATTTCTTCAAAAGAACGCGAAAAAACGGTAAATTTCGTCAAAAAATCGCAATAAAACGGGAAATTTTAAAACAAAATATCGCGAAAAACAGTATATTTCGTCAATAAATCCCGAAAAAACAAAAGATGTCGTCAAAATAACGCGAAAAGACGGAAATTTCGACAAAAAAGAACGGAAAAAAAAATAAGTGAATGCCGGGAGAGAATTTTTCTGTTTTAAAAACTAATTTTCCTGCTTAAAAATTGTTGTTGCTGCTCCAAAAACTGATTTTCCTGTTTCCCAATCGGATTTTTACTGCTCCAAATCTTTCTGAGTGAATGTGACTCCTGAAAGCACCATTTCATTAAGCAAAGTACCCATTTACTCAACAAAAAAAATCCCTTTTTTCAGCAAAAATGTCTTTTTCAATAAACCTGTCTTGCCCCATTTTAAAAGAAATGCAAACAATAGTGGTACTTGCTATCTTCTACCCTTAAATAAGCATTATTTTATAATTAAATTTGTATCTTGCACATTTATTCTTTAAAAAGTACAGAAAATTTCTCTTTTTAATTTTTAGCAAATTATAATTTTACATTGTATTATGCTGAAAATTTTGGATTAATGCAAAGTAAGATTGGTTTATTTTCCAATTAGGGGGGAGGGAGGAGGCCACTCTAAGTGTTAAAAATATTTAATAGAATTTTATATAGCGGACCAGTGATGATGTCTGCGGACCAGTAAATTCTCATGTTTACTGGTCCTTAGGACCAGTGACTTTTTTTTAGGAATTCTAACGCTGGGTATTGTATAGAACTGCATTTAATAGTATTTCTAAATGAACTTTTAGCTTCAAAATATTTGCTCCTACAATGAACTTTAATTTACATATTATAATTTGAAGCAATCAACGGCAACCGATCGAAGCAATCGTTTCAAGTTTCTTTTAACTCTTAACGTATTTTTAAGAATATACTCAAAGAAACTTCAGCATAACAATTTTGGCAGGTCACAAACTGCTAATACAATACACACACAAAAATAAAAAAGTATAATTTTATATGTATTACCTTAATAGTAACATTTCCTCTCATCACTTTCCTCATGTTGAATCCAACAGTAGGTATCATATCATCACAAAACTGCCCAGACTGCAAGAGACAAAACATAGGAATTAATAACCGAAAAAATCAATATAAATAATATGCAGGAAAATAATATTGTATAAAGAATTACTCTAGCTAATAAGTAATTTAACACTAGATTTACAAAGCTGATCAATTTGATGTTTTTAAATAACCAAAAAATATGTCTATTTTTATAGAAGCATGAATTTAAAGGTATAGTATAATGCAAACATATATATGTTAAATTTTTCTGGACACCTAATTTTGTTTATCTGTATAAAATGAAAAAAAATTATGAAAATAAGCATCTTAACCCTTTCAGGGGCGGTGTTTGCAGTCTGCAAACACATAATATTACTGTTCCAATTTCGAACTGGCACCAGTATAATTTTAGTACAATTTCGATTTTATAATATTCGCGAAAAACAGCTCTTGATTATTTTCAAATAAATCTGTTCTTAAATTGCGGTGTGAATCAATTATTTGAACATTTTTGGAACAGAAATACCTTGCCCCTGAAAGGGTTAAGATACCTGCAATTATGATGAAAATTATAGAAATCTAAAGTTAAAACTGAACTTCATATTTTTGAAAGCATTATTTTGGAGGTTGTGTAGATAAGTCAGAGAACAAATATGAAAAAAATAATCAAAAACTGATCAAGCAATAATCACTTATGCATGTTCAACCATCCCATAAAAAATTCTCAGAATGCTCGCATCAAGGATATAAAAAAATTTGGCTTGGGAAATTGAGCTTAAATCAGGATTGCTACTCATATCGGAGAGAGAGATTCGACTTTTCCAAGTGTATTTCAAAAAAATTCTAGTCTAACGTTGTAGCGCGCAGTGGCCATGCTGAAGGTAAAAAAAAATGCTATATTATGCAAAAAACACTAAAATTTCTTGAATAGAATTGTAACTAATCTCTGAGCAAAAGCTCTTTATCCCAATTCCCCTCACAAATCAATAAAAATCTTGCTTTGTGGTTTACAACTGGAATCTCTCTCTTTAATAAGTTATGATTGCAAGCTTTCAAATAAAGTTTCCAACAAACTGTTCAAACTTGCTGCAAAATATTTGTGCACTGAGTTCATAAATATTCATTTTGTTAACTATAATAACCCAAAATCATTGTCTAGTTAAAATTTATTTCCAACAGGAATCAAAACAGAAAGGGAAACAGAGTGGGGAGATGGAGGCTTGTGATAATTATTATCATTATGTATTATACCATTTAATTAAAATAGTACTAATTAAATAATTAATGATAATGAATTTATTATTAGAAATTCAATATTTATGTTTTCTATAAAATAAGAAATTAAAATAATAAATTTAATTGTTTAACTAAAAGTAATAACTTTAAAAAAATGTTTAATCTAAGTTAGGAGGAAGGGGTAGAAAAGTAAACATACTGCGGCCGGATAGCTGGAGATAGCTTCTCAGAAATTTAGGATATACTGCATGAATAAAAATGATTGGAAAATATAATTGTCGCTTAAATGATTAAAAAGCTTTCACTATTTAATTTTTAAAACAGTATTTAACTATTATATTATTTACACTATTTAATTTTTAATGCAATATGTAACTGTTATATTATTTACAATATTTATTTTTTAAAATTTACGAAATTTAATATTAATATCATACAATAATCCGTTTGAAAAGTACTGAATAATAAAGAAATTAAGTCAATGTTTACATTAATAATTCGTCTAATAAAATTACCCCCCCCCCGAGTAAACAAATACGCACGTGCTTGATTCACATTTTTTCCATGATCATTTGACGAAATTCGCTTTTTCTCACTATCTTTTGCCAGAAATTGTGTCTGTTTAGCAATCCTTTGACAGAAATTGCATCTCTATCGCGATAATTTCATCAAAAATCGTGTTTTTTGCAAACTTTTGACAAAAATTCGCGACTTTTTCACGATCCTTTGAGAAAAATTCGTTATTTTTTCTTATTATTTGACAAAATTTCGCGATCCTTTGACAAAATTCGCGTCTTTTCCACGACCTTTTGACAAAAGTCGCGTATTTTCTTCCCTCCTATGACAAAAAATTGCATTTTCTCCGGAATTCTGCCAAAAATAGTGTTTTTTCCGCTATCATTTGACGAAAAGCACATTTTTTTCCACGATTCTTTGAAAGAGACTGCGTCATTTTCGTGACTCTTCGACAGGAATCGCGTTTATTTTGCTATTCTTTGATGAAAAACACGTCTTTTCCGCGATCTTTTGTCAAAAATCACATATTTTCAGCAATCTTTTGAAAAAAAAAATCGTGTCTTTTTTCATGATCTTTCAATAAAAAACGCCTTTTCCTCGATCTTTTCACAAAAATCGCATTTTCTCTGCAATTCTGACAGAAATAGAGTTTTTTCCACAAACATTTCAGGAAAATCGTGTTTTTTCCGCTTTCCCTTGTTAACAGAGACTGCGCCATTTTTGTGATTCTTCGACGGAAATTACGTTTTTCTCGAGATCCGTCAACAGGAATCACGTTTATTCCGCAAATTTTTGACGAAAAACGCTTCTTTTTCTGATCTTTTGAATGAAATAGCGTTTTTTTCTGAGACCTTTTGACAGAAATAATGCCTTTTCCCGTGATCATATGACAAAAATCACGTTTTAGTAATAATCTTTTGATGAAAAAACGTGTCTTTTTCCGCGATCTTTTGGCAAAAAACGTGTCATTTTTGCGATCATTTTCCGTCATCAGAGATTTTTCCGTCCCGCTTCCGTGCTCGGGAACTTTTAAAAGACGGAAATCCGTCCTCTGGATGGAAAACTTGCATCCATGTTGGTGGGCTATATGATTATCTGAAAATGGTTGGATAGTGCAAAAACATTTATCATTTTAAATGCATTCTAAAATTCCATATTGAGCAGTTTGGACTATCGGAAAGGGAAGATAAAATTGAAGATCTGTTATTTATATTTCACAGTTGCAAAGCACATCACTTAGATAATGAAATGAATGAACATTGGAGACTTTTTTTTAATGCCTTATTTTATCTAAACTTGATTTCAGTAAAACATTTGTCTTTATCTTGCAAATCCTTTAAATTTAAATATTTTGTTGTATATCTTTACAATATAAATCCTTTAATGTTAGTTAATAATAAACAGTTAATAATATAATTATTATTTTGTTTTATATCCACATTATAAATCCTTGATTATAATAAATTCATAACTTAAATTTAAATATTTTGTTTGTTTTTTCATTATAAATCCTTTAATGTAATGAATTTCTAAGTTAAGTTTTAATATTTTTTTTTATTATTATGCTTTCATTAAGTTCTGGAGTAAAATACAATTGAAGCCAGTTGGAAATTGCACGTGAAGCGTAGCAAATGAGGTTCGTTCGTACGACAAGGAAGTTTTAAAAATATACAGATCTTCCTGATATAGTAGACAATACTTCGGATACAGTACAGTGGTTAAACTCTGTGTTCTTATAAACACACAGGAAGTAATTTTCATTACACCTCAGCAACGTATATCATATTCATAAAATGTGGCACAGTTTAATATAATTAAAACATGTCCCAAACAATGTTTCCCCGTATAGCATTATGTAGTGGAATGCTTTTGTGTGGCCCTGTAATTTAGTAATAAATATTCTTTGCATCTCAGATTGTACAGAATTTATATTTTAGTATATATATACTAGGGATGCAACGGATATTGATTTTGCCGGATATCGGATATCCGATATCCGATTTGCCTGCCGGATTCGGATATCCGACCGGATATCCGGTACTAAATATGTTTTTAGTTATGGTGAATGCTCGTTTATTTCTTTATACAATGCCATCTCATATAATAAATTGCAAACATGTTTCACACACCATTATAACATTTTAAACATATTGCAATATATTTTACAGAAACTATATATCTTTGACTATCAGGGCTTGAAATTCAGGTTTTCCCAGGAGGAGAGAGTTTCCCTCATAACATTTGTAAATGCAGGGGAGTTAAACTATATGAGAGGGGGGGGGAAATATTTTTTAAACCCTATTATTTTTTACATGCCACTTAAATATTTACAAATTATACTGACAGGACTAAATTCCACTGAAATAAATTAAATCAACAACTCAAGATAATTATCCAAAATGTTTATTTTAATTAAAACAAAGGAAAATAATCAAACCTTATATATATTATATCATTTTTGAATTTTCACTCAATGTTATGGGCAATTAATAACTGAGTTGCTAAATGAATTTTTCAATTCATGTTTATTCGATTTTGTGTGGCTTAGAATCTTTTATAGGTTACACTTTTGACAAACAGAACAGAGCAACTTTTCTAACACATTAAATTATCGAAAATACTTGGTTATGCTTTTTTCATCTTATTATTTTTTCTTAATTCTTTTTCTTAATTTTCTTAATCTGATAGGCATTCATTTTTAATTTACTTTCAAGAATAATGCATGTAGGTGATTGTATTGTCAATATCCTTCGGTGATTGTATATCACTTAGTGGAATTATCATCAATATTGTAATGTGTAATCCCTGACATTTTAGCTAATTGAATTATGTTCTACTATTTATTAGAATTTAAACCCATATGAAATTCTGAAAAGGACATAGTCAATAGGTTTCTTCTATTACATAAGAAATGGATTATTTAAAAAAGTCATGTCCTAATTTCTGTGAACTATGCACATCAAGTATTTGTTGTTTCTAAATGTGTTTCCTTAAAGTTCATCTTTTTTTAAATCATTTGGAAAACGGCTGTTGTTTTCGGTTGAGAATGGGCCTTGTGATGTCTGCATTTTATTTTGTTTATGATTCATCCAGGAATATTAACGTTTAATCCATGATATACATAATATATGACTTATTATATAAATCATGTTTTGAACATCATAAAAAAGTTTTTACTGATTTTCAATAACTCAATGGGAAACATTTAAACATCTTGCTTTGGGCAATGGATGTCCACATTTTATTTATTTATTTTACGAAATTCTTTAAATTTAGAAGAATTTTTATTTGAATAGGAAATCAAAATGTCAATGTTAATAAAGAAGAGAGTAGAAAAGTTACAAAATGGGAAGGTGCAAATTATTAGATATGGAAAAAAATGAATCCGAACAGAAACGTTGTATGAAAGATCGTCTTTTAAATAAAAAAAGGAGGTATGATTATTGAGCCCATTGATGACAAAATGTGCGATGACTTTGAAAAATGAAAAAATCTAATGTTGATCCACTGATTGTAAACAAAAAATGTTTATTTATTTATTTTTTTTTTATTTTTTTCAAATGTGCAACACAGAATTTAATCTCATTTTGTTCAGAGCTAATTCCAGACTCATGTGATAGAGCTCAGACTCTAGTGACCATTACTGCCCTATTAGTTATTTCTTGTTTTGGCACAGGGAAAAAATTCGCAAAATATATAAATTTGTCATAGAAAAAATGTAGCTGATTTCGTCCATCATGGCAAAAATAAATTTTCAAAATTGTCGACCTGCCTGAAAAAATTTGAACTTTGAGAGAACTTGGGTAGTGGGAAAATATATCGAAATTCTTCAATCAATTACAATAAAATATCGTAAAATTTGTTAAGTTGTCACAAGGAAATATCCAGAGTCGTATAATATAGACGCACGCGCGCACGCCGTGCGCAGAAAATTTTATGAATTTTGCAGAAAATTTTAGGAAAGAAAGTTTTTATTTTTGAAGCTTTTTTTAGCACCAAAACATTATAAATATTCTCCCATTTTCATGTACGAATTATTTACTGTTAGTGCATAATTAAAAGCAGTTCCGATTTTCGTAATTTCCGAAAATTTAAAACATTTGATGTCGAAAACTTTAAAATTTCATGAGTCTGAAAACCAAATCAGTTCGAACACCAAAAATCGCACATTTTGATAAACGGTTGTCGTAAAAAATCAATTTCATCAATCATTCGCAGAAAAAAATTTCGAATTTCGTCATATTATCACAGAAAAAACACGAATTTAGCCAAAGTTCCGCGGAAAAAACATGAAATACCGTTGAAAGGTCACGAAAAATCGCAAATTTCGTCAAAGAGTTGTGAAAAAAACCCCACAAATTTCATCAAAAAATTGTAAAAAAAATCCAAATTTTGTCAAAAAACTTTGAAAACAATCGTAAATTTCAACAAAGAATCACGTAATAAACCCACATTTCAACAAATAACCGAGTAAAAAACTTTTATTTCGACACTCGACAAAAGACTGCGCGAAAAACTCTAATTTCGTCTAAAGACCGTGGGAAAAATATGAATTTCATCTAAAGACCGCATCCATAAATCACGTAAAAAATGGAATTTCCTCTATGAATTGCGTAAAAAAACGTGAATTTTGTTCATGATTGCGAAAACGCGAATTTCATCGACAGATCATTAAAAAATTAATTACCTTCATGGCAAAATAGTATAATATATAATTTTATGAAACATTAATTTGCAGAAAGTTTTTGACCCAAAATTTACGTGCGCAGAAAGTTTTTGGTTTTATACAAGTCTGGAAATATCATGAAATTCGTCAGCCAATAACAAAGGACAAAACACAAATTTTTCAGCTTTACACAGGAAAATAATTGTTAATTTCATCAGAATATCACAAAAACAAAAAGGGAAATTTGCCAATCAGTCACAGAATAAAATAGCTAAATTTGTCAATTAGTTGAGAGAAATAAATTATGAATTTTGCCTGTTGGTCCCCAGAAAGAAAAAGTTGTAAAATTTTGTAAAACCAGCAAACGGGAAATTTTGTGAGAAAAATTACAAAACATTTCAGTCAAACGCAGAAAAACAATCATGAATTTTGTATAATTGTCGTAAGAGCAAACTGTGAGACTTGCCAATCGATAGAGGAAAATATCAAGAAAATAGTCAGTCGGTCCTGAGACTTGACCCTCACTTCACAAAGAAAAAAATTTCAAAAAGGGATTTTTTTGGGAAACAGGAATGACACAAGATTCTTTAGTGCATGAATCCTGCCATCCCATCCCGAAATTCAAACCCTGTATGTGTATAATAATAATATTGAATAAAAAATGCAATTCTAATATTTAAATACTCTGCTTATTTGTCATTGAACCGCTGAAAATTGCTTATAATGTGTACAATGAAATGGCTGATAATTTTTAGAACAAATTTTACATGTTTATTAATATGTCTATAATTGTAAAGAATTTTTACAAAGAAATACATAGCATCCTTTTATAATGTAAACATAAAAGTCTTACTAATATACCAATGGTTGAAGAGTTATATCCAAATACAGGTTTAATTGATGATTTTTTTTTTCATGTTTTAATTATTCAAAAATGTCTTACCTTAAGCTATATTTAATTTTATTTTAAGGTAAATCACTTTGAAATTTATGAAAAGAAAAAATTACTTTTAATTTTAAATATTTATAATGAAGTCACAAAAATAACTAGTTGGATGCACCAATCCTAAGACTCTCTTCTATTTCATAGATCTCAATTTTCAAAAAATATTTACAAATATTAATACTACATCAATATTGTTAGTTCAATATCATACCAACTTTGATTTTCATCTAGAATTTTTGCTGGAGTCAATTAGATTAAGAATGAGTTAATCTCGATCATGTTATTTATTAAAATTAATATTTTTTTGCTATTCCGCTATACATCAGCTGTTTGCGGATAGCCAGTTTTAGCAAGATGCAAAATTCCCATTGCTGCATGAACTGCCAATTCAAAAACATTCGAAAAAAAAATTAAGGGAGGAAATAGCTCCCCCCCATTTCCCCTTTTTATACTTTATCATTGAATCCCCTAAACTAACCAAGGATATGCTTTATCACATAAAAAAACCTATATCCAAAATTCATAGCAAATTGAATAATTCTTCATAAAAACCCATTTATATAATTTAAGAAGAATTATCCCCGTTCTTTATACTTAAACATTAAACTTCCAAAACTACTCAGAAATTCGCCTTATCAAAAAGAATGTACATCCAAAATTTAAAGCAAATAGGATATTTCTGCATAAAAACTTATTTATCAAATTTAAGGGGGTTTGAGATAATCTCCGGTATCCCTTTTATGCTTAACAAAAGGACCCCACAGCTAATTAGGGAAGCATCTTATCACTATAAACCTGTATCCAAATATTAAAACAAATTGGTTAATTCTGCAAGAAAAATCATTTACCTAAATTAAGAGGGGTAGTCCCACCGATCCCCCATTTATACTTATCCAATGAACTCTCAAAACAAATCAGGGAAGTGCCTTATCCAAATGAACTTATATCCAAATTTTGAAGCAAATCGGTAAATTTTATGTGAAAAACCCATTAAACTAAATTCAAGATGGGGGAGTTACCTCCCATCCGCCCCCTCTTAGACTTATCCAATGAACTCGCAAAACTAATCATGGAGGTGTCCTCATCAGAATGATCCTATGTCTAAAACTACAGCCAAAAACATGTACAAAATGTTTGGTTTATTCTATGTATAACTTCATACAATTTTTGATGATATGATGGTGACACTGGGACAGACAGGTTTTGAATAAACATGTTTTTAGGGATATTGGATCCCTAAAACATATAAATTTGTCGAAAAAAATGATTACATTACTTTCTACTATCAAGGATAGAAGAAAGTAAAAAATGTTTGTTTGGTTGTTTAACTTATAAACCAATTAACCCATTATTTAAACTAAGCGAAAGAAAGAAAATTAATAAAATCATAGTTTATTAAACAATTTCAAATTTTATAAAGACTAAAGACAGAAACCAATATTTAGAAATGCATAAATAATGCATGTAAGGTAGCAAAAAGCCATTTAGAATCTACTATCATTCGCTCCTGTAATCTATATATATAAAAGAAAGTCTGGATTTCGTATTAATCACAGAACAAAAAAAATCTACCGAACCAAAAATCTTGAAAATTGGGATAAAAATACTTCATAATACTAAGTGCCACTAAGAAGAGATTTTTAAAAATTCCACCCCTAAAGGGAAGGTGAAAAAAAGAACGAGTTAAAAAAAATTCCTTAAAAATCGGCTTTAGCAGTTATTTTTCAATTGATAACATATTTTAGTGTATTTTTCCATGCTGAATCGAGTGGTACCAAGCAAAATCTTTTAAATCCAGTAGTTCGTGAGATACTTCACATTTTTCTAATTTGGCGATGTCTTCGGCGCAAAAACCTGACATTTTCAATCCTTATCTATATATATAAAAGAAAGTCTGGATTTCGTATTATTCACAGCACAAAAAAATTTGCCGAACCAAAAATCTTGAAAATTGGGATAAAAACACTTCTCATTATACTGAGTGCCGCTAAGAAGAAATTTTCGAGAATTCCACCCCCAAGGGAGGTGAAAAAAAGAACGAATTAAAAAAAAAATCCTTAAAAATCGGCTTTTGTAGTTATTTTTCAACTGATAACATATTTTAGTGTATTTTATGCTGAATCGAATGGTACCAAGCAAAATCTTTTAAATCCAGTAGTTCATGAAATACTTTGCATTTTCCTAATTTGGCGATGCCTTCTGCGCAAAAACTTGAAATTTTCAATCTATCTATATAAAAGAAAGTCTGAATTTTGTATTAATCATTGTACAAAAAAATCTGTTGTACCTACAATTTTGAAAGAGAGTTCTATAATCAGGTTAACATGATTATGTAAGATATATTTAATTATATCAATATATATAAAACGCAAAGTGAAATTTCATTCCGGCCGCTTATAACTTAAGTTCTACTAGATAGATTTTAATGGAACTTACATTGTTACTTGGATAATTTTTCTGAAATTTTGTAGCAAATGAAATATAGCATTCTACGTTGCTTAATTGAATACTTATGGAGAGATGTTTTTAAATCAGATGAACCCAATTACAAAATTTTGGCTTTATTTTAAAGGCTCTGCTGAATGAATTTTTATGTGATTAAAACTGTTAACATGTTGAGCGCTACGTCATTTATTGGTGACTAACATTGAACTTTCTGTTTAGGTGATGGACTTTTCACCGATGACAGACAGTCTAAAGTATGATATAAAACTAAAAATTACTATGATATAAAAATTTCGTTTGATTCAAAGTTTCTTTAAAAAACACTGACCAGCGTAGCGGGTGAAGGCTGCTAGATGGTATATAAGCCTGCGCTTCTCTGTCGCTTTGCTCAGCTTAGCTTTTTCTACATGCTGAGTCTTGTACTGATGAAGAATCTTGACAATAGATTCGAAACAGCTGTTTGCAACCTTTTCTTTCATTATTTGAGCATTTCTAAATGTTGGTTTTCTATCTTTATACACTTTTACAAAAAGGCTTTATTTGCTATTTTGACTTCAAATTTTGTTTTACAATCCGAAAGTAAAGATACAATTTTCTAAAAGATATAAATGTAAAATCTTGAATTTATTACAGAATTTTAATATAAATAGTAAGGAAAGCTGGCAATTTTTTAAGCTTTTGAGAATTATCTTTTACTCATATTGATAGGGAACTTATTATTTCATCTTTTGCATTATAAACAAAAGTTTTTCAGTATTATTTGGGATCAAAGGTTTACTGTTATTCATCTATATTTGCTTTGCTACATTCTCCGGATATCCGATCGGATATCCGACAGAGAAGTCGGATATCCGGTGGTTGTGATCCGGATATCCGACGATATTTCGGATATTGAAAAATCAGCCGGATATGCCGGATATCGGATATTGGCCGGATATCCGTTGCATCCCTAATATATACGTCATAGGTTCATGTCAATTTTATTATGTTCGAATGAGTGTAACACCATTAAAATGCATTTGCAACTTTTTTCGCCTTTGACTGTAATGTAACGGAATACTTTTGATAGTCCCTGTAATTGATCTTTGCATCTGATTATCAAAAGATCTGAAATGACTCGACAAAACTATGTAATATTTATATGTTTTAAATTTCAAACGATTAAAATGCACTTCAAACTTTTTTCCCCATTGACCGTAATGTAACGGAATACTTTTGATTTTCCCTGTAATTGATATCTATTCATCCGATTTTCATGAAATTTGAAATGACGACAAAATTATGTAATAATTATGTATTTTAAATTTCAACCGATTCGGTTGGATAGTTTTTGCGTTGTTATATGCGGACGGACAGACTGAACGACAACTATAGGTGCTACGTATTTACATAATTACGAACGCACCTAAAAACAATTATCTGTTATTTTTTGTAGGGTGGCCCATTACTGGAACATAGGCGGTCCATTACTGAAACATAGGTGGTCCATTACTGGGCTTTTTGGTATTTAGACATATTTCTATTACAGTAGAACCCCGATAATCCGGATCGGGTTTTTCGCTTTTTTTTCAAATTTGAGAAGCGATTGGCTAATTTCTTTACCATTAACTTGTTGCATCGTCGTATTCTGAATAATAAAACAAAAACTTTTTCGCCAATCGCTTCTCAAAGTTGAAAAAAAAATTAAAAAACCGATCCGGATTATCGGGGTTCTACTGTATTTAAAATTAAATTTTTATTTCTATTGGGAAATGTAACTATGGGATTAGTTAAATATTGTTGAAATATTAATATAATATGAAAAAAATTTGTATACAATAATTATAACTATTAATAAAAAATTATTTTTTACAGAAATTCCTTAAGGGGGCCCATTACTGGCACATCTACCCTATATATATTACAGTATATTACATACACGCATTATTATACAGTATTATTCAAAATTGATGGTTTCAAAAGTAAGTGTCCCCTTAAAATATTTTATACATTTTCTATAATAAATAAACAACATTTTCATAATTGGATTGATGTAAACAAATAGCTACCTTGCTACCTGTCAATATGTACAATATTCATAAAATGTGGCACAGTTTAATATAATTAAAACATGTCCCAAACAATGTTTCCCCGTATAGCATTATGTAGTGGAATGCTTTTGTGTGGCCCTGTAATTTAGTAATAAATATTCTTTGCATCTCAGATTGTACAGAATTTATATTTTAGTATATATATATGTCATAGGTTCATGTCAATTTTATTATGTTCGAATGAGTGTAACACCATTAAAATGCATTTGCAACTTTTTTCATTTTTTTTTTTGCCTAAATATAGAATTTTGTTTCATGGAATTTTAATCGAAATATTAAATAGTTAATTATTTCATACACTGCTCGACACTGAAAATGCAACACCAAGAAAGAGTGGTCAGAAAGTGATGAAATTTTGGGAGAAGACCGAGACAGCAAGGAGCATTAAGTGATCTTTATTTGAAAATGATAGTCAGAATACATAACGAGAACGGCGTCGGCTCAGTAGGATGTAGGACCACTGCGAACTGCGATGAACGAAGAAACACGTGTAGACATAGAGTCAATAAGAGCGTGGATGGTGTCCTGAGGGATCGCTTTCCATTCCCTTTCAACCATTTGCCACAGTTCATCATCTGAACGAGGCAGGGGCAGAGTCCGCAAAACGGCGTCCAATCACATCCCACACATGTTCGATTGGTGACAGATCAGGGAGTACGGTGGGCAGGGAAGCATCTGTATACCTTGCAGAGCATGTTGGCACATGCGAGCACTGTGTAGTCGGGCGTTATCCTGCTGAAAAATTGCATTAGGCTGCCCCTGAAGGTAGGGGATTGCCACTGGTAGCAGTACATTATCCAAGAATCGTTCGGCCGTCATAGTGCCCTAACTACGAACTAGAGGTGACATGCAATTATATGCAATAGCGTCCCAAACCATTGTGCCACGTTGTCACGCGGTGGGGCGTTCCACAGTTATTGCCGGATTTGATCTGTCTCCACGTACATGCCACACACGTATGCAGCAGGGTTGCAAAAAAGCCGGCTAAAATTAAAAAAAGCCAGGCCGGCGGCTTTTATTGGTTTTAGCCGGCTTTTTTGGCCAAAATTGGCCTTTTTTGGCCAAAATTGGCTTTTATACAGAGAAGCGTTTTTATCATAAGCTACACATTTTTTAAGTATCCTTTAACTAGTTTTAATGATGTTTAATTTACTTTGAGTTTAATAAATTTATTAAAATAAAAAATTGGGATTTTAATTATGATTTATTATGAGAAATTCGGTTATAACCCAATTTTTCAATAATGAAGACATTAATACTAGAATAACATATTGATGGAGTTGCTAGTAATTTATAGTCAGTATTGCAAATATGTCAGCTAAATTATAAAGTGCCCATACCAAGTGTTTTTTTCCGATTTACATTAATCTTTAATCCAACCTTGTTTTTCCATTTTTATTTCTTTATAAAATTAAAGAGGACAATGGGTACTTAGTTACATGTTTTATTACTCAACTAATTTTAAGAGTTATCAAAATGTCATGTTTTATTCCCTATAAAAATTTAAAATCATACATATAAAAAAATTAAATTTCTCACTATTGAAAATAATATTATGAATTATGCATATTTCATAATATATTTCACAATTTATTTCAGTATTCTCAATTAGCATATGCATGAATATATTCATGCAAGACGGCATATAAGCACTTTTAAATAACAAAGAGCTATTCAAAATTTTAATTCAACAAATTTTATTCAAACATTTTTTGTTGTTGTTTAAGTATATATAATTATGTATAAACTCGTCTCAAATACTGAATCCTTCCTTATTTGTCTTTCAACATTGTTCATCTATGACGTAATCTTTACATATTGACTTGAAAAATGTTTCCATGAATGCTTTGATATGTTACATTTTGTCATAATTCAATTAAATATAATTCTTAAGAATGTGTAATATAAGTAGAACTATGAAATATAGAAGTTTAAAACACATTTTTTGTTATTTTTCTTTTATCCAAGATTTATATATTTTTTGGACATAATGCCTTCACAGTTGACTTCTAACAGTTATAAAGACTTACTTATTTGAAAACTTAAATAGAAATTTATAACTTTTTTAGTAGTAAATAATTAAAAATGTATTAAAAATAAATCAATCCAAATTTAATATGGATTTGATACAAATTAACACTTTAAAAATAAAAGCCGGCTTTTTTTAAGTGGATAAAACCAAAAAAAGCCGGCCGGCTTTTTTTGGCCCGGCTTAAAGCCGGCAACCCTGGTATGCGGCGACTGTCACTGGAAAAACAGAAGCGTGACTCATCTGACAACGCAACGTTTCGAAATTCTGCCATCCAAGTCACTCTAGTCCGGCATCATTCCAAACGTTGGCGTCTATGCTGTCGTGTCAATGGCAGTCTTCTTAACGGACGCCGTGAGTGCAGGCCATGTTTAACCAATCGACGGAAAATGGTTCTGGTCAACACGGAAACATTCAGGGTTTCTACATGCTGCAGAATCGAGGTACAAGTAACTTGCGGGCCCGCCACAGCTTGTCGGTGGATGCGTCAATCCACGTGTGCTGACGTCACTCTGGCTGCACCTGCACCCCTCAAATCTTGCCGCATTTCCTTGTTCCAACCATGTTCGCCATAGCTGATGCACCGTGCTCGCATCCATGTGGGTATCAGCTGCGATTTGACCTACAGACCAACCCCCCTTCTCAGTCCCATCACCATACCTCTCGTAAAATCGTCTATCTGCTGGAAGTGCCTTCGTTGTCGGCAGCCTGGCATTCTTGTGGGTGCGCCTCAACTCCTACTGATAACTTAGAAAAATATTTTAATAAATTAGATTTAAACTTCTGAAAAAGAGCTTTAAAAAGTAGTTGAGATGAGGGGCTGGTCGGGGTTTTAATCTTATGTCGTTATGGCGATGTACAGGTCGACACCCCTGGTGGGTTAGTGACATTTAAAATTTAACAAATTAAACTTAGTTAGCCTAGCAATACAGGAAAAATAACCAGTATGAAGTGTTGATAATGCATTGTTATAACCTTGAAAATATCTTGTCATATCATTAAATCAAGTAAATATATTTTCTTAATGAAAAGTCAGTTGCTAAATTCACTATCAATCTGTAAAAATTCATGCAAAGTGATTTTCTAAATGAAAAAACATGGATTTAAAACACTACTTTTTATTCAATAGACAAAATGGCATAACGTAACTTGGAAAAAAAACAACTTAAAATAAACTGACTATTTGTCAGTAAAAATAACGAAATTAACAATAAATATATTTTTATACTCATCTCTTCCAATCAGAGATAGCTTCTTTCTCCTTTGCCTTGCCTTTAACGTAGTATCTTCGAAAAAAAAATCCGGCGTAACTTAATAGCATCTTCATAAAAGAATGCTAAAAAAAACTTTGAAGACTTCTAATGGTCATTCCGGTAAAGAATAATTTTCACTTCATATTCCAATGCTATGCAGCGATACCGCCGAACGAAGCAGAACGTAGAACGAATAGACTTTTAAAACCACCGGTATTTATTTTTCTAGCCGGTCTTAAAAGCATTGCCAGATATCTTAGTGAAATTCAGACGAAAAACCAAAAACTCAAGAACCGATCTCCGATTGGCTGGAAAAGAAATACGCCGATAAACTTCACAATTTGTGAAGTTCACCGGCACTTACGAAAACTTACTCTCCGCGCAGGGAGATTGCGTTGCGTTTTGCGTCAGCGTAACTGACGATTACCTGAAGTGACTCCATGCGACAACCAACCATGCATGCGCTCAAGTTAGCGCTAGAAAAACGTAAACATATGCGATGCAGCTGGAATTAAATAGCTTAAATGAAAATAGATAAACGTAAGTGAAAAGAAATAAATTGGTTACTTTTAAAATAAGATAAACTTACGTTTAAAAAGGGGGGGGGGAGAGAAAACTTAAATATGAAACTTTTTTTTTTTTTTCTCTCTTTTTGGAACATTGGCAAAAAGTGGGGAAACCACGTTAAACTTTACCCACAGAACGCCCCCTTTTCCCCAGCTGGTTGCCACATGGAGTTATTGAGTTAAACACTTTTAAATCACTTAGAATATACATATATATACTTTGAATTACCATTTGTAACATTAAACATAAATACAAGTACAGAAAATTTACTTTGAAAATATATATATATGATGCAAAAGAAAATATATGATGCAGATACACTTAATTGTAGAAAATGGCTGGAATAGCTCACAGTCCAACTTGACTTAAAGGATTTGATTTCAAAGTTCTATATTAAAAGTTCATAAAAAGTCCGAGTAAAGTTCATTGACTTTCTAAAAAAAAAGAATTAACAGGACTACGACGTATGGCATAGTTCCAAATATATCCTAAAGGAATAGATGAAAGTTTTTTTTTTTTTTTTTTTTTTAAACACTGATTACTTTTACTGCATCAATATTTGTCGGAATTTCAGAAACTGATCTTTGCTCAATGCTTTAGTAAGCAAGTCGGCTAAATTTTCTTTTGAAGACACATGTTTTATGTCAAAGACACCGTTTTGATAAAGGTCTCTCACAAACTTGTACTTTAAATCAATATGACGAGTTCGGACATTGTCCGTCGTTGTCTTTGTAAATGAGATGGCTGCTGTATTATCGCACAACATGATAGGTCGCTGTATTGAGCCTGGTTGAAATAGTTGAGGAAAGAATTTCGATACTTCGTGGATAGTATCAGATAGGAACTTTATTTCTTTTGCAGCTTCGCTAGCTGAGATGAACTCGGCCTCCATTGGAGAGAGAGCCGTGCAGGTCTGCTTGGCGACACGCCATTGTATGGGATTGTCGTTTAAGAGGATTATGTGACTTGACCAGGATTTACGATCATCTAGATCGTTTGCCCAAGATGCATCGACGTAGGTTATAATTTGTAAAGGTGGTTCCGATGTTTGGAGCCTCAGTCCCAGGTTAGCTGTGTTATCCAGGTAGAGCAGTATTCGATACAACGTCCGATAGTGCAGGTGCGATGGCTTTTCAGTATATTGCGAGATTGAAGATACGTACCATGCTATATCGGGTCTACATCTGTGGCTTATGTATTGCAAGCAACCCAGCAAACTTCGGAATGGGAGGTTTTCGGGCAGTTCTTCACCCTCTTGAGCTGAAACTGGGATAAAGCCAGGAGAAGCTGGTAATGTTATCCTAAAAGACATTGAACATTAAACTGTTGCATACACTTTTCAATATATTGAGAGCAGGTTATATTTTTAAACTTATTATCTTCTTTGTTGAACTGTATTCCTAGTAATGTGTGAATGGCTCCCAAATTCTTAACTTCATAAATGTTTTCTATTACACTAATAACTTCCCGTAAAGCATCCTCATCTTTTGCAAAAATGGGGAGGTCGTCAACATAGACCAAAACTATTGCCATATTCTTATATATGTAGACGCAATTTACCCCAGGTACTTCAGAAAAATTATTTGCGATGAGTTTTGTATGGAGGTCGTGGAACCAACATCTTCCTGCCTGGTGCAGGCCATAAATTGCTTTATTAAGTTTAAGAATGTAAGTTTCCTGACCTGGTATTACGTATCCACATGGCTGTCGAATATACGTTTCCTTATCGATGTTTCCATACAAGTAGGCACACTTTACGTCAAGTAGGCAGTTTTTCCATTTGAATATCATTGAGAATAAGACAATAAAAAGACGTATCAAAGAAAAGTTGACTACTGGAGAAAAAGTTTCATTGTAGTCTAACCCCTCTCGTTGGTTGTTTCCAAGCGCAACCAATCTGGCTTTGTAAGTTTGAACTTCCCCAGATGCATCTCGTTTTACCGTGTAAACCCATCTCGTACCGATGACTTTCTTAGTGGGGTCGAATGGTACTGGAGTCCAGACTTTCCTTGCTAACATGGTTGAGATTTCTTTATTCATGGCATCTTTCCACTGTTTTGCTTGTGGGAGAGTCGCAGCATGTTTTGCAGACTTTGGAATGACAATTTCTGTTAAGTTAGCTTCATGAATTTTAGAAAAGGTAATGGGTCCTTGATAATCATTACTTGTTGAAAAATTGGCTACGTCAGAGTCATATGAAAGATTGTTTTGCTTACAGTATTCATCAAGGTCTTTAGTACTTCGTAAACGTTCACCAGTGGGTGCAATTATATAAATGTCATGCCTACCTGCTGACGCCCCCTTTTTTCTTGTAGTGACGATTCTTGTGAAAATGAGTTTACTATCCTCCTCTTCATCGCCATTGCCAGTAGTGTCATATTCAATCTTTTTAACAAAATCATACTCATCTTCTGAACTTTCTTTATCTGAAGAGTTGTCGTGTGATTTACCGGCACTTAGTTCCTTGTTTTCATCATCTGGCTTCTTTTCTTTGGTTATTTCTGCTAATGTTGGAAGGCTAGAAGTAGAAGGTTCTTCGGGATGTACGTCAGGCAAAACATGACTAGAGGATGAACCTACGGTAAACGGTTCTTCAAAATCGTGAATACTGTTATGAGACAATTGTGGTTGTTGCTTCGGATTTCCTAACTGAGCTTCATCAAATGTGACGTGTTTCGATTCAATAATTCGGTTTTCACGAGGAAACCACACTCTATAGCCGGCTGTTCCGAGTCCATATCCAATAAACACACCACGTTTAGCCCTGGGCTGTAACTTGTTACGTTGTTGCTTTGGCTGGTGGACATATGCTACACAGCCATAACGGCGGAAATGGCGAACTGATGGCTTTTGTCCATACCACCTTGAGAACGGGATTGCATTAATTCCTGTATGTAGGATTCTATTACGAATATAGTTCACTGCCATTACGGCTTCAACCCAGAGTTTGGGAGGGAGGTTGGCTGCTTGACTAAAGGTGCGAACCCCTTCAAAAAGTACTCTATTGTAACGCTCAGCAACCCCATTTTGCTGGGGGCTGTATGCCGAAGTTGTCTCATGTTTAATTCCTAATTTGGTGACTAAATCATTTATTTGCTTATTGCAGAATTCGAGGCCGTTGTCGGTACGAATGACCTTTACTTTTCTTTCGGATTGTCTTTCAATAAACTTTATAAAATTATTTACTTTCGAAGGAACCTCATCTTTCGTTCGTAGGGGGTAACAAAAAGCTCGGCGACTGTAGTCGTCAATGAAGGTCAGAAGATACCTATGTCCGTTTCTAGAGCCTACTGGCGCAGGACCCCAGATGTCAGAATGAATGAGGTCTAAAATTGCTTTAGAACGAACATGTGAAAGCCTTGGATGAGTAGCTCTTGTGCTCTTACTTAATATGCATGGCTCACATTTTTGCTCGGAACCCTGAAGTTTATCGCAACCCTCAATAAGTTTATTATTGACCATCTGCCTAATGACTTTAATGTTACTATGGCCGAGTCTCTCGTGCCACAGCATGATGTTATTTCTATCTGCTGCATAAGCTTGATTAAAGTTAAGTCGGTTATGAATAGGTAATCTGCTACTATTATAAGTTTGCGTTTCAATTTTGTCAGAAACTTCATTACATCCCGAGTTAACTATTTTGGAATTACGTTCAACTTTTGGTTTATCTTCCTGGGCTGAATTAGATTCGGAACTTAAACTTGATTTAGATTTCAATTCTGGCCTGGAAGAAGTTTTAACTTTACTCGCATATGAGATATGATTTTGACTGGGTGGAGTTGGAATATTAGAAACTTTATTTTCCGATTTAGCTTCGGTTGAAGAATTTGACCGAAATTTTACTTTAGTTTCTTTCTCCGCTTCCCCACTATCCGATTTAACTCGGGTTAACTTTTCATGTTGAAGTTCCGTTTCTCTGGATTTTGTTTTTAGAGCTTTAAGAACATAAAAGTTATTTTTACGTTGAGCGGTGTATAAATATTTCCACTTACTGTCATAAATTTTGAAACCATTATCGAGTTTGGCATGTAAACCAGCCTTGTCCATTTTACTCATACTTATGAGGTTTCGGTGTATATTTGGCACATACATGACGTCAGTAAGCTCAAGAGTATGAATTTTATCTTTATCTTTAATTTGAAAAGAAACTCTTCCTACACCTCTTACTAGATGGGGAGTTGTTCCCATACGGACAATAGCTCCCGGAGGGGGTGACTTAAGAGAAATAAAAAAGTTTTTATTTTGGCAAACATGTGCCGTACTTGCAGAATCAAGTGTCCATTCCCAACATGGGGGTAACAGTTCTGAAGAATAACAATCATTTGTTTCTAATTCAGTAAAAAATGTGTTATTGGGCTTGTCACTTTTAGATTTTAAACTTAAATTTTTATTTCTACAAAATTCTGATTTATGACCTCGTTTACCACAGTATCTACAACGTGTAATATTCGTAACTTCTTCGTTTTTCTCAATACTGCTCACACTTTGAAATGTTTCCAAGGATTCATTTTTACGCTTTTCACGACTTTCCCCGAGCTGATACTTCGCTTAAAAGTTCTTCTTTAATATTTTTATAAGTAAATTTATCCTCCGGTAACTTTTTAAATTCTCGAACTAAGTACTGATACTGATCTGGGAGATGACCTATTAGCCTGTAGCATTTATCTAAATCTGATATTGTAACCCCGGCATTAGTTGCCCGCTTATAGGATTCCTCAAATCTACATAGAAAACCTGATATATCCTCGTCTGAGTGCATATGAATATCGTAGAAATCATTAAAACTATTTATTTTGGAAGTTATCCCTGTAACTTCATAATGCTCTTTTAAAGTGTCCCATATTTCTGCAGGATCACTCAACCTTGCGACTAAAGGACTAATGTCACTAGAAATGTAAGTTTTAAGTATACCGGAAGCACGTAGCTTCCATTGATCACATCGAAGTTTTTCAATAGGGGTAAGTTTACTTTCTTCTGGCCATTGGGTTCTATTTAACCAAAGAGTAAGTCCCTCTGTATCTAAAACTTTTTGTATTTCTAAAGACCAGGCTTGATAATTATCTCGAGTTAAAATCGCATTATCATTAAAAGAAGCCATCTCTTTTCACTATTTCTTCTTACTATATAAAAATTTTAAACTTCAAAATTTTCATTAAATATATACTTCAAACTAGTAATAAAACAACAATACAAAAATATTAACTTTAAACTTCATTGCTATAAGTGTTTCACTTTCATAAATACATTTAAACTTAATCCAAAATATTTCCTGTATACTAGGTAGCTGTAGATCTTAACCACGCTACTATGCTACCAATCTGTGGGTGCGCCTCAACTCCTACTGATAACTTAGAAAAATATTTTAATAAATTAGATTTAAACTTCTGAAAAAGAGCTTTAAAAAGTAGTTGAGATGAGGGGCTGGTCGGGGTTTTAATCTTATGTCGTTATGGCGATGTACAGGTCGACACCCCTGGTGGGTTAGTGACATTTAAAATTTAACAAATTAAACTTAGTTAGCCTAGCAATACAGGAAAAATAACCAGTATGAAGTGTTGATAATGCATTGTTATAACCTTGAAAATATCTTGTCATATCATTAAATCAAGTAAATATATTTTCTTAATGAAAAGTCAGTTGCTAAATTCACTATCAATCTGTAAAAATTCATGCAAAGTGATTTTCTAAATGAAAAAACATGGATTTAAAACACTACTTTTTATTCAATAGACAAAATGGCATAACGTAACTTGGAAAAAAAACAACTTAAAATAAACTGACTATTTGTCAGTAAAAATAACGAAATTAACAATAAATATATTTTTATACTCATCTCTTCCAATCAGAGATAGCTTCTTTCTCCTTTGCCTTGCCTTTAACGTAGTATCTTCGAAAAAAAAATCCGGCGTAACTTAATAGCATCTTCATAAAAGAATGCTAAAAAAAACTTTGAAGACTTCTAATGGTCATTCCGGTAAAGAATAATTTTCACTTCATATTCCAATGCTATGCAGCGATACCGCCGAACGAAGCAGAACGTAGAACGAATAGACTTTTAAAACCACCGGTATTTATTTTTCTAGCCGGTCTTAAAAGCATTGCCAGATATCTTAGTGAAATTCAGACGAAAAACCAAAAACTCAAGAACCGATCTCCGATTGGCTGGAAAAGAAATACGCCGATAAACTTCACAATTTGTGAAGTTCACCGGCACTTACGAAAACTTACTCTCCGCGCAGGGAGATTGCGTTGCGTTTTGCGTCAGCGTAACTGACGATTACCTGAAGTGACTCCATGCGACAACCAACCATGCATGCGCTCAAGTTAGCGCTAGAAAAACGTAAACATATGCGATGCAGCTGGAATTAAATAGCTTAAATGAAAATAGATAAACGTAAGTGAAAAGAAATAAATTGGTTACTTTTAAAATAAGATAAACTTACGTTTAAAAAGGGGGGGGGGAGAGAAAACTTAAATATGAAACTTTTTTTTTTTTTTCTCTCTTTTTGGAACATTGGCAAAAAGTGGGGAAACCACGTTAAACTTTACCCACAATTCTATTCTATACACGTATCCTCCGAGACAAAAACAAAATTTCTTCGATAATTCGTCTGGCAGAAATAGCAACACGAATATTGCCCATTCTACAAGTTTCTTCCCTTATATCTTACATCACGTGCGTCGGAGACCTACGCATTTCACATCATTTGCATAACTCAGTGACATGCGTCTACTCTGAAATTTGCATAAATTTCTGACCACTCCTTCTTGGTGTTGCATTTTCAATGTCGAGCAATTGTACGTATAGAAAACCATAATTTCGTTTAAACTTTTGATTTTTTCCCCTATCACCAATTATGAAAATGGTGATTTCTTTTTTCTTTTTTTCCGGCCACTTGATGAATTTAGTAATATTTTCTACTATTGGTGAATGGATTTCATGATTCTTTTGAAGAAATTTGATCTTTTTTCATGATTTTTGGACGAAATTTATTGTTTTTTCACGATTTTTTAACAAAATGTGCTGTTTATTCACGATTTTGATGAAATTTGCCATTTTCTCGCGATTTTTTGACGAAATTTGCCATTTTTTCACTTTTTTTGACGGAATTTAGTTTTTTCATGATTTTTTTGGTGATCTTTTGACGAAATAAGCAGTTTTTTCGCAATCATTTGACGAAATCTGCCTTCTTTTGTTAATTTTTTATGAAATCTGCCGTTTTTTCGTGATTTTTTGACGAAATTCGCTGTTTTTCACAATTATAGACAAAGATTATCGTTTTTCGTGATTTTTTTGACGAGATCTGCCTCTTTTTGCAATCTTTTGATGAAATCTGCGATTTTTTTCGCGATCATCTGGAGAAGTTTGCCGTTGTTTCGTGATCTTTTGGAAAAGTTTGCCGTTTTTTCGCGATCTTTTGGAGAATTTTGTCGTTTTCACGATCTGTTGGAGAAGTTTGCCATCTTTTCGCGATCTTTTGATTTGTCATATTTTTGCGATATTTTGATGAAATTTGCCGTATCTTCTTCATTTCTTGTCGAAATTTACTTCTTTTTTTGTCGATTTTTTACCAAAATTTGTCAAAATAATTTGATTAAATTTGTGTTTTTCCACAATCCTTTGACAAAATTAGCTATTGTTCTTCAAACGATTGGCAAAATTGGTTATTTTCGGCGACCATTTGTCGAAATTCGCGATATATTTTATGTCTTAATTTTCGAATTTATGATAGATTTTTTTTTTTTTCAGGAATGATTGATCGCTATTTTGGCGATCAGATGCATAACATAAACTCGCCATTTTTTTACATTTAGTCGCCCTGTGGCCGGTGGCGACCGTGAATTTTAACCTTTAGTAACAGTTGAAAAATAATCTGCAGATCTTTTCAAGAATCAGCGTTACTCTGATTCTGCACCCAGGCTTGTAATTATAATTAAATATTCTCACTGTCAATTAATTGCTTTTGCAAATTAAAATAATAATATTGTATATCATTCCTATTTTAACCTATTTACTTCTTATTTGTAACTAATTAGTTGTATGAAACATAAATAGATTTAAAACAATATTTTAAAAACCATTTTTAAAATATATTTCATACATTCTTTATCAATGCACTGATATTGAACAATTGTGTCAATTCATCATTTCAAAGAAACAACATGTATGTATTGCTTTAACGAGAGAAGTCAATACGATAATAATACAGCATACTCCGTCAAATCTACATAGAATATAAATGAATGCATAAGAGAAAAACTAACTGGTATAAAAATTTTAAACACATCAAGAGATCTTAGCAAGCATATACAAACAACCTGTAAATTAAGTTTTAGGTGATTAACATTCATTTTTCTTGGTACAAAAACAAAATGAGCAGTCAGTATATTTGTTAGTTTTATAATTTGTGCTCATAACTAACGAAATTACTTGATTGCAGTTTTTATTAATTCTGCAATTAATTGCATCTTATAGGCTATTTTTAAGACCCTTTTAAAAATGACAAGATGCACTCTGTCTTTTTAAAAAAAGTGAAACTTCATACTACAGTTTTCTTAAAAATATGTGTCCAAAACCTTACAAAAATAAAAACTTTATTTCTTAGGGGGGGGGGGGGGAGGAAACAAACAGAATGATACTAAACCATGTTATTTAGCATTGTTTTTTAATTCGTAATTAATTTTTTTAAATTAATGATTTTTTATTTATCAAAACAAAAAGTATCTATTTTTCCCCTTATTGTTACTAAACACATTACTGATATTTTCTTTTGAAATAGATAGTGCCTTTTTTAGAGCTAACATTGAGCCTTTTTAGGTGTGTTCGTAATTATATCTATATGTAGCACCTATAGTCATGTCGTTCAGTCTGTCCATCCGTATATAAGAGCAAAAACTACCCAACTAAATCGTTTGAAATTTAACATACATAATTGCTGCATAATTTTGTCAAATCATTTCAAATTTTATGAAAATTGGATGTATAGTTTAATTATTAGAACAATCAAACGCATTCCATTACACTGCGGTCAATGAGAAAAAATAGTTTCAAGAGCATTTTAATGATGATATACTCTTTTGAACATAATAGAATTGATATGCTTCTAAGAAGTATATATACTAAAAAAATACATTCCGAAATATCTAATTTTTATCGAACACAAGAAATCACATTTACTTGTAATTGTTCCAGGAAATTGAAAGTGTGGTTTAGAAGGGGGAAAAAACAGACAAAAATCATTTTTACATTAACTGTATACTAAATGCTAATACAGGGCTTGAAATTCAATTTTTACGGGGAGGGGAGTCTCCCTACCTGCAACATTTATAAATGGAGGGGAAATTAGTGGTTTGAAAGGTAGAAAAGAATGTTTAAAACCTGCTATTATCTTATGTGCTATTTAAAGAATTGCAAGAATACACTCATGACAAAATATCAAAGCAATTTTTATCAAATACTCAGAATAATTATGCAAAATGCGATTTAAAAAAAAATTAAACTTTTATATTGTTTAGTCTTTACAGGTGATATATTCCCTCCCGGTGCTAATTATTTTTGTAACATGTCTAGTAAACTCTGTTTCTGGCTTGGCTCGATTTTAGATTGAGTGTAGATTCCTACAAGTTGGGTTCGGGCAAAACCCAATTTTACAAAAATTAGTTAAATATTATTTCTGATTAAAAACTATAAATATGATAATAAACACATGTGTTTGTGTGTGTACTATTTTCCAAGGACACGGCTGCATTTTCTGCATTCCTCTGGTGAAATTCATTTTTTTTCCCCCTCGATTCTTTGACAAAATGTGTTTTTTAGCATACCTTTGGCTACATTCATATTTATTTCGCGAACCTTTGACAAAATTCACGTCTTTGTCATGATTCTTTGACGAATTTCACATTTTTTAGCGGCTTTTTGATTAAATTCACGTTTATTCTATGATCCTTTGACGAAATTCACACTTTTTGGATGAAATTCAAGTTTATTTCACAATACTCTTTTTTTTTTTTTTTTTTTTTTTTTGCAATCTAGACAAAATTCACATTCATTAAGCTAGGGGTGCACAACCTTTTCAAGAGAAGGGCCTCTTAAAAATGTCTGAGTGGTCGAGGGCCACATCAATAAAGCGGTGAGACTTCGATTTCAAGGTGGTGAACTGTGGCCTATAATCGGATAAAAAATATGGTTCCAGAGAGAAGTGCGAGGTTACACTTTTAAATTTGCTTACCCATTCAAAATATTCAATTCAGTTGATAAGGATATATCAGCAATTTTTACGTTTATATGTATAACAGATATAGCAAATACAGTAGGCACTCGTTAATTTGAAATTGGATTAATCGAATCTTCACTTAATTCAAACAAAACAAAGTCTCGAAATTTCATTTACTTAAACTCACTTTCTCTTAATTTCATTTAATTCAAACTAACGAGAATATGATTTTTTATTTTTCCTTACTTTCTCCTGGACTTCAGATCCTTGAAATAATTTTCTTTCTTTAATTTTTGTCAGAATTGTTCTAAACAAGTATACATAAAGTCCCATGCAATTTGATATCTGCTTTTTAGTGTCCCGTATGTCCATCAATGACACCTCCACCCCATCTTGGTTCATGCTTGTTCCTAATCCCTTAATTAGTTTATGTAATTATATTTTTTTAATTTAATATTAAGCCATATTCTAATGATAACAGACGAACTATATTTAAAAAATACTATAGCATTAATTTCTTTGTATAGTATCCCATTACACATGTTTTCTTCTCGTACTTTCCATAGTTCGAACTCTGGATAATTCGAACTTTTTTTGTGAAGCTGACTAGTTCGAATTAATAAGAGCCAACTGTATTATTTTCAAGATGTAATAATATTCCTTGACTTTATTCAGGAGAGTAAATTTTCTTTTATTAAAAGTGCTAAAAAACAAACAATAGTGGCTGGTGCTGAAAAATATGTAAACTTTATGAACGAAAGAGGGAGAAAGAGCCAATCAATAAGATTTTAATGTACCTGTTCAATGAAATTCCTGATTTGCAAAATTTGCAATTTTTCCTCACCTGATCAACCAAGTTTACACTTTTTACAAAACCTATCTACAAAATTCGTGATTTTTACAAAACCAATTGAGAAAATTCACAATTTTTCCAGCCAGATCAACAAAATTCACAAATTTTACGAAACCGAACGACGAATATCAAAAATTTTCCAAAGCCTGTTGACAAAATTAGCGATTTTTCCTCACATAATCAATAAAATTCGTGATCTTTCCGTGGCTGATCAATGAAATTCGCGATTTATGCGAAGCCGATCTACAAAATTGTCAATTTTTTTGAGACTAATTGCAATTTTTATGAGACCGATCGATGAAATTCGCGATTTTTGCAAACCTGATTGATGAAATTCAATAGTTTATAAAGCTGATTGACAAAATTCACAATTTTTCGTTGCACGATCGACAAAATTTGGGATTTTTACAAAGCTGATCTAACAAAATTTGCAATTTTTATGAAACTGATCACTGAAATTCCAGAATTTTATGAAGCAGATTGCCAAAATTTGTGTTTTTAACAAAGTTTATCAACAAAATTCGAGACTTATCCTCGATCAATAAAAATCGCAAATTTTCCTCACATGATCAATAAAATTTGCTATTCTTCCATGCCAGATCGACATCATTCGCGATTTTTTAGGACCTCATCAACGAAATTCACAATTTTACAAACCTGATCGACAAAAATCATGATTTTTCCACTCCAGATCAACAAAATTCGCAAATTTGGAACAAAACCACCTTTTTTTTTGTCGCGGAAAATAGAACAAAACTTGCCAATCGGTTAAAGAAAAAAATTGCAAAATTTGTCAATCTGTCACTGAAAAAATCGTTAATTTTAATAATCTTTCACAGTAAAAAACTCTCAAAATGTGTCAATCAGTTGCACAAAAATGGCCGTGAGAGTTGATCGTTGATCTTTTTGGAAAGTTGTGAAATTTTTTGGTTGGTATTTCAAAATTTTGGGCTATTCCCACCCTAAAAATCAAACCCTGTAATATATTATAACAAGTCAGAATTTGCACATCAAGCATAGCAAATGAGGTGCACTCATACTATAAAGAAGTTTTTTAAATATTCATATCATAGTGTAATACTATATAGTACTTTTGATACAGTATTGTTTAAAAATGTTTTGTCTCCCTGTAAATAATATCTACTTTCTATTATGCAGGAAGTAACTTGTAGCAAACCTTAGCAACATATATCAATTTCATAAAATGTGAAGCAGTTTAATTAAAACGCACTCCAATATTTCTCTTTATATCATTATATATTAAAATTTGTAATGTCCTGTAAATGAATAAAAAATATTCTTTGCACCACAAATTATACAGAATGTATATTTTAGTACATACTTCATAGATGCAAATCAATTTTATTATGTTCAAAAGAGTATGAAACCATTAAAATGCACTTGAAACTATTTTTTCTTATTGGCCACAATGTAACGGAATACTTTTGTTGTCCCAGGTGTATTTTCGGGTGTATAGTCCGCAGCTTATACAAGAAAAAACCTTCCAAAAAGCCGCTGCAGGTTATACAAAGATTTTTTTTTTTTTTTAAATTGGATGTCGTGATATTTTTTCTACAACATTTAAATCTCAAAAAATTTGAAAAAAAAACATCAAGATATGTAAATTTTTTTTCGCTTTGCTGCAAAATTTAGAGAGTTCTCCATATTTGTAAAGGCTTTTTTTTACTGCTTAAATACAGTTATTTCTGGGTTTGGAAGAACTGTCGCAACTATCGCCAAGTATTGCACTGATAGATCTATAATAGCTACCGTATATACTCGTGAAATTTTAGACAAAAAAAGAACTTCAAAGTGGGGGGTCGACTTATATGCGAGACCTAAAAGAAAAAAAAATTCTATAAATAAAATATCAGAAAATAATTTCTTAGCGAATCGGTGCTGCAGCACCCCATTGTGCTTGTAGAGTATTAAATCCAAAATCCAGAACCCTTCCAACCTCGACGATTCTGCATTTAAGATTAGTTTATTTTTCAAAAAAAATAATCTACCCTACCCTGTTGCAAAGAACAAAAAAAAGTGCTCGATTTATGTCATTTCGGACGATTCAGAGCAGTCTGTCTTTTCCGAAACGAATCCAAGGAATCGTTCCTTTACAGAGTCGTTTCATTTCCGACCAGTTCAAGGAATAGAGTTTTTTTGGAGTTGTTTTATTTCAGATAGAGTCTGAGGAATCTTTTCCTTTCGGAGTTGGTACCCTACCCTGTTGCAAAGAACAAAAAAAAGTGCGTGATTTATGTCATTTCAGAACGATTTAGAGCAGTTGGTCTTTTTCGAAACAATTCCGAGGAATCGTTCCCTTACAGAGTCGTTTAATTTCAGAACGAGTTCAAGGAATCGAAGTCGTTTCATTTCAGATAGAGTCCGAGGAATCGTTCCTTTTCGGAGTTGGTGCATTTTGGCCCGATTCCGAGGATTCGATCCTTTTGGGAACCAATGACCTAAGGTACGTATACATTTTATGTCCGAAATTTTTAATTTATCACCAATTTTTTTTTTTAATTTTCGGAAAAATTCGGAAAAAATATCACGCTTGTTTGAAAAAAAATGCGCGTTAACGCCGGATCACTTGAAATTTTATCTGAAAACACGTAAACGCCGCACCGTTTCTTCCGAAAATTACGGTACTGATAATCTTAATTTTTTAGCCAAATTACTGTAGGTATTATGCATCACGAAAAAATTTGGTAAATTTGTGTTAAAAATTATGACTAATGGCTTCTAATTTGCAACCCTGAACGAAATATAAGTTCGTAAATGGTGTATAGCCCGCGGACTATACACCGATGCATCTCCGCGGGTTATACACGAACTTTTTTTACTGCACTGCTTGATTTAGGTGTGCGGGCTATACACCCAAAAATACGGTAATTAAACTATGCATCCAATTTCAATAAAATTTGAAAAGGCTCAAAATTATGCAACAATTATGTAAGGTAGTTTTTGTATTGTTATATATGCAGACAGATGGACTGAACGACTATAGGTGCTATGTATTTACATAATTACGAATGCACTTAATAAGCTAGAAATAAATGTTAAGAATATTGAACAATGTGACACAATCCTACAAACAATCTCAAAAATTGTTTTCTGCTAGATAACAAATCAGAATATTTCAACTGTTTCAATTTATCTCCATTTTTAATAAAAACAAATGCAGATTCATATAATACGTTGATGGAAAGAACAAATGACACTTCTTTATAAATTAGTTACACTCACGAGATATGAATAATTTAAAAACAAGTTCTTAAAAAGATAACCATCTCAGTTCCACTATAGAAGCTAAAAATTTCAAGATTCTAAAATGAAATTTTCAGAACAAATAAATACTGCAGAATTTATATTTCCTTTAAGAATAAATAGAACACAGACTTTTTAAAACTTGATGTTTTCAGAGAAGAAAAAAAGAGGAGAAAACTATTTTTAAAATTATATAATTAGTTTTGTTTTGAGGGATGAGAACAAAAATGTAAGAAAATAAGTTTGAAAGTTAATTGTTCTTGACACATTATTATAGTAAAATAAATAAAAATACAAATATGCTGTTTAACTTTCTGCTATCATAATTACAATAGAAATGATTTCTTTTCAGCACTGGTAAAATAGGTAAGTACGAAAATGAAATTTTCAGAACAAACAAATACTGCGGAATTTATTTTTCCTTTAAGAGTAAATAGAACACGAACTTTTTTTAAATTGATGTTTTCAGCGAAGAAAAGAAAAGAAAACTATTTTTAAATTAATTAGTTTTGTTTTGAGGGATGAGAACAAAAATGTAAGAAAATAAGTTTGAAAGTTTGAAAGTTTTCTTGATACATTATTATAGTAAAATAAATAAAAATACTATAAAATATGCTGTTTTTTTAGTTTTCTGCTATTAATAATTACAATGGAAATGGTTTCTTTTCAGCACTGGCAAAAGGGAATAGGTTCAAAACAAGTAAAATACGTAAGTAACCAGTACCATTCAATGTTGAAAAATCAAACACAATTTCAACTGCAAATTTTTAAAGTTTTTTATATATATATATATACAAATTTTAAAAAGAGTGTCCATTGCTGGCACATCTACTCTATAGTAAATACGTTAGAAAGGCAGAATAACACATAAAATATTACAACATAAACAAAGTGCAATAGAATATATGTTTGTTCCGATATACATAAAAAAGAAACAAATTAATGCCATGAAATGGTATAGCGCTATATCAGTGAATTATAAAGTAAGGTGAAATCCCCTAAACACATTCATAGTATAAATTTGATAAAAACAAAAATTACTTACGGATATTACGTTGACAAATGTTGTTTTGCCTGAATATTGCAAGCCAACTAATGTTAGTTCCATTTCTTCTTTCCAGAAGATGCTTTTAAGCCAATCTAAAAACCTATTCAATAGAGCTAACATGTTTACTTTTTCTTGGATATCTCAATTCTCACCCAAATATAATATAACAGAACAATACGGAGTCTAAACAATCTGACATCTGACGATGTGCAGAATTCCAATGACAATTCCTTCTTTACGCAGCTTGTTGTGCATGACTCAGAACCGCCTCTCTAATCGGCAATAAAAAAATATTGTTCGTCTCCAAATTAGCTATCTTTAACACAACACTTACCAAGCCACGAATTTTTTGGGCAAAATAAATCATCATATTTAAATACAAATATACATTTTTTGTATTATTCATTAAAATGTATTTTTCATTTTTTAACGCGCCATCTGGTGAGAAAGCTGCTGTCGTGTCTGAAATATTTGTGATGATTATAATTATTTAAAAAAGACTCATTTCAACTTGAAATTTTTGTTGCAATTGTCACAAATAATGAATAATTATACACCAGTATAACAAGTATGAGTAAAAGTTACCATAAAATTGTGTTTCATTGTTTTTTCTGGGTACGCTTGAGTAGCTAAGCATTCACATTCTCTCTACAGGAATTTAAAAAAAAAAATTAATCGTCCTCCTCCAGCAGAACTAGAACAGTACTTTATTATTCCACAGTTTCTGTTAGGAATTTCACAGCTGTATTCTTTAAACATTGAATGGTGAGGAAAAAGCGGACACAATAAGAAATTTTTTTCTGCCTTTCCCCTTGCAAGTGCACTGCAAACATATTCAATAAAAAATATGGTAAGGCTGATATTTCGGTCTCTCGGTAGCTTAAATCTTTCGCTCGATCGTAACATAGGCGTTCCTGCGATTGATCTCGACCCTTGCCATCAGGAGAGGACGCTCATTCACCACAAATGTTGCCAGGTGTCCCGCGTAAATCCAGGCTCCAAATACTCTGGACAAATAATTTTCCTCGTCTTATCTAACAACAGAATTATCTGCAATTAAAGATGGCGAAATAAGCTGGGAGAAATTTGTGAGGTACAGAGCATTGGAGTTATGATTGCGGTGCTTCACTTAAGATCAACTTAGAAATCTACAGCATAAAAAAAGCGTACTGCAGTGCCTCGTGATCTCGGGCAGATCACACACTGAGCAGACAAGTGAAAAGAAGTGTGAGTCAAAAGATATTTCACCCTGTTGACAAAGGAAAAACTGGTGTGAACACTAGAATTTGTCTCCTGGCTTATGCTTTTGTCGCCTTGTCTGCTCAGTGTGCGATATGCCCTACAATAGCCTATAATATTAAGATGCAAAACATGCAAAAACATGCGCGCACAACTACAACAAATATAACAGCGAGAGCGACCTCTGAATGGCTGATTGCAAAGGTTGAGTTTAGAGAGTGTTCAGGAGGGACACCCCCCCCCCCAGAGCAGTGAGGCATCCCCCAGAAGATTTGAGATTTTATGTTTTTAGTGATCAAAAAGTGTAATTTTCCTCCCGGACCACGATACTGTCCCTCGCAGAGTTGCATAAATCCCTCCCGAAGAAACGTGTCTGAATTCTACACTGCTGACTGCAGGAGGACTTTCTTTCTTTCTAACCGATGACCAGGCCCCTACCTGCCGAGTTAATAATCTCAGCTTAACGGGTTAGATACCTGGTATCGGGGCGGACGACCGCCTAATTGCCGCGAAGCGGCAATAAATGATGTACTCTGCAGAAGGACTTACACTGAGGCACAGCAAAACGAATTTAAGATCAATAGCCGGAACGCCCATCCTACTACCAGGTGTATTTAAGAGAGCGAGGTACACTGTTAAAAATATCGTGAAAAATTACGTCTGTTTTTAAGGACTATCTATTTCCTGACGAAAGAGAACGCTCTGTACGCATTTATGTTGCGTCTCATTTGTCAGAAAATAGATAGTCTTTAAAAACAGAGGTAATTTTCACGGTATTTTCAAAGAGTGCCGCAATCCGAGCCTTAGAGCCCTGATTTATGCGGGATATTTGGCAAGACTAGTGGTAAGAGAGAGCTACATCTCGATCAGAGCCTGATTACTAACGGGGCACTCTCTCCCCAGCAAAATTACATAGAAATTTTCGCCTTGTTTAAACGCCCTTTTCAGTCAAAATTACTGTCATGAATAAGGAAAAAATTTCTATTTACTTTTTCTGGTGGGAGAGTGCCCCGTTGATAATCAGGCCCTGATCTCGATCCCGTATGAAAAGGGTTAAACTTCGATGTTTCAGTGTAAGGTTGAGATTGTGTTGTCTCGCTATCTTAAATCCTATGCTCGATCGTAGAACAATCATTCCTGGGATCAGTTTGAATTTCGTTTTGTGATGCCTCAGTGAAAATCAGAATAATTCCTCTTGCAATAAACCGTTTAAAGATCGGAGTTAGATTTGTTATGGTTGCGCACTCAATCGCTCGCGTTGCATCGTAAAATGTCTCTCTGTTTGTTGTAAAATCGCGAGACACTACAATATGCTTTATGCTTTTATTATATCTTAAGTCAATAAATTGATCTTACCTGTTAAAAATATCGTAAAAAGATACCTCTGTTTTTAAAGGCTATCTTAAATCTATTTTCTTACCAACCAGAATGTCCCATAGGCGTTTTTAAATCGTTCTCATTAACCAGAAAATAGATAACCTTTAAAAATAGAGGTAAGCAGACGAACTTTAGTCTCGACCTCAAGTTGCGTGCATAAGGTTTATTTCCTTGTGCTATCTCGTCCCTGTATATTGAAGATCCTTTATAAGGAAGCTTTCATGTCGAGCACAGAAGTCAAATGTATGTTGTTCAATAAATAGATATGGTTTAGGCTGGTATTGCGGTCAGTGTTGAATTCAGGGGGTAGCCCGGGGGGACATTCCCCCCGGAGCAATAAAATGTCCCCCCGGAAATTTTAAGATTTTGCGTTTTCAATGGTCAAAAAGTACAATTCTTCCCCCTCTCCCGGAGCATTGTAATGTCCTCCCCGCAGCCAATGAAGTCCCTCCCGGATAAAAGTGTATGAATTCAACACTAATTGCGGTACTTCACTATCTTAATCTTACGCTCCATTGTATAGTGGGCGTTCTTGTGATCAATCTTATTTTCATATTGCTGTGCGTCAGCATAAGGCTGGGATTGCGGCGACTCACTCTCTTAAATCTTACTCTCGATCGAAAGTTGATTGATTGTGTTTATGACGGCCAATGGACCTTATGCACGCTACCTGAGATCGCGTGCATATGTGCAAGACGTGAAGACTAAAGGCGTGCAAGACTAAAATTCATCTGCTGGAGGTATTTACTGGCGGTATTTAGCATACACTGTAAAAAAAATTGACCCTTTTGCTGAATCGTCACTCCACCGTTTGTATATAAAACGATCAGTTCAGCCTACACTGTTAAAAACTTGACTGTGAATTTGGCCCTCCATTTTAAAATTTCGCGTGACGACCTAGGACCTTTTTGGTTATCATTCGGCATAGCAGGGGCGTACTGGCATGACAAAAAGGGCGGTGGCAACTTGTATTAACAGGGCGCCAACTTCTAATCAAAAGGGCGCCAATTACTATTTTAAAGTATTTATTTTTTTTTTTAAGGGTTGACATAACGGGTACAGGCCTATCTTGAATGAAAAAATTTGTTTTATTTAAATGATGTGTCCTTAATTTGTAGATTAAATGGATTGTAAATAAATCAAACTTAAATTACATTGGGACTTATGAAATTGTCAGAAGTTGTCATACGTGTTTCTGAAATGCCCTTTATCTTCTTTCCTTCTCTCATATTTAATTTGCGTCCCAAGAAGTTTGGCAATAAACTTCCTTTTAAGAGATATATTTAATTTTTTTGCTTCAGCCAAATACAACTTAGTACTAATAGCCATAAGTATAGCATAACTCTGTCAAAAAAAGTTTTTTATTGCAATTTTTTTTTTGAAAAATATTTATATTAGTAACAGAAAAGCATTTATCTCTCTCAGTACATGCACGCGAGGCAGGCGCGGATCCACGGGGGGGGGGGGGGGCGATCGCCCCTCCCCCCTCAAACCAGTGTTGAATTCAGACTTTTTCCGGAAGGAATTTCTGCGACTCAGTCGGAGAGATTCCATTGTTCCGGAAAAAACGCGAATTTCATTAAAATGTCGCTAAAAAGCGATAATTTTGTCAAAGTGTCGCGGAAAAAGAGCGAATTTTGACAAAAGATCGCGAAAAAAACACGAATATTGTCAAAGGTCGCGCAAAAAAAAAGAATTTCGACAAAGGATCGCTAAAAAACGCGAATTTTGTCACAAGATCGCTGAAAGCGCGAATTTTGTCAAAGTGTCGCGGAAAAAGCTCAAATTTCGTCAAAAGGTCGAGGAAAAAGCACGAATTTTGTCAAATGTTTGCAGAAAAACGTTAATTTTGTCAAAATATAGCGAAAAAAAAGCACATTTCGTTAAAAGGTTGGATAAAGGGAAGGCAAAGTATTGCGGAAAAAGTACTAATTTCGACATAGGATCGCTGAAAAAGCGCGAACTTCGACATAGGATTGCTAAAAAAGCGCTCATTTTGTCAAAGTATCGCGTAAAAGCGCAAATTTCGTCAAATTATTACGGGAAAAGCGCGAATTTCATCATAGGGCCGCGGAAAAAATACGAATTTCGACAGAGGTTAGCGTAAAAAACGCAAACTTCGACATAGTATCCCTGAAAAAGCACTAATTTTGTCAAAGTATCGTGAAAAAGCGCGAATTTCGTCAAATGATCACTGAAGAAGCTGGAATTTCATCACAGGGTCGCGGAAAAAACGCGAATTTTGACAGTGGATCGCGTAAAAAACGCGAACTTCGACATAGGATCGCTGAAAAGGCGCGATTTTTGTCAAAGTGTTGCGCAAAAAGTTTGAATTTCGTCAAAAATTCGAGGAAAGAGCGCTACGTTTTTCAAAGGGTTACAAAAAACTGCTAATTTTGTCAAAGTACAGCGAAAAAGTGCGAATTTCGTCAAAGGGTCGCGTAAAAAACGCAAATTTTGACAGAGGATCGCGTAAAAATCGTGAACTTCGACATAGGATCGCTGAAAAGGCGCGATTTTTGTCAAAGTGTCGTATAAAAAGGTCGAATTTCGTCAAAAGTTCGCGGAAAGAGCGCTACTTTTTTCAAAAGGTTGCGAAAAGGGAAGGCAAAGAAATTTGGAAAGTACGAATTTCGACATAGGATCGCTGGAAAAGCGTGAGTTTTGTCAAAGTGTCGCGGAAAAAACTTCAATTTCGTCAAAAGGTCGCGGGAAAATGAGTTACTTTTCTCAAAGGGTTGCAAAAAATTGCTAACTTTGTCAAAGTATCGCAGAAAAGAGCCAGTTTCGTTAAAGAATCGCGGAAAAACCCGAATTTTGACAGATAGTATCGCGGAAAAAAACGCGAAATTCGTTAAAAAAGCCAAAAATGCTAATTCCGTCAAAAAGTCGCGAAAAGAGCGCGAATTTAGTCAAAAAATCGCTGAAAAAAACGTATTTCGTCAGAAGATCGCGGAAAAGCATTTCATTTGACCATTCATTTAATAATAACTGTACAAGGAATGATTTCATGAATAGAAAGTATGACTATGTTGATTCTATGTTTTTTAGTATCGCCCCCCCCCCAAAAAAAAACGATCCTCTGGATCCGCACCTGATGCGAGGGGAAGAAATGGCTAAGAAAATTTGCCGCATGAAAGATCTGAAAATTTAAATGAGGATAGTCCAATGCAGGTCTTAATGCAACTGAATCTGAATTTTGCTATTTGTTGGTGATTGCATCAGATATTGATTAAACTCCACAGTAAATAAAAAAAAAAACAAAGTCGACCGAAAAAATGTTGCCCCACAGAGTACCAGAAACCACATTCCGAAACGTGAAGGTAAATAATATCCAATTGCAAAAATGTCTTTTGCAGCCTTGACAGCATATTAAAATTTTATAAAGATTAGTCATTCTCAATTTTTACGAAAATTAAAGACTAGAATGTAATTTAAAGAAAAAAAAAGCGAGAGACAGAAAGACATGAAAACAGAGAAACGAAAAACAGTAACTTAATGATACAGAAACAGAGCCATTTGCAAAGATAGAACGCCTCTCATGACCGGAAAAAAAGAGTATGAAATCAAACCATCTTTTCAAGGGTTTAAAGTAAACAATATGTACTTGTTTTCGGTGCTTTTTTTTTAATACATAAATATATGAATATACACAATTGTGTAATTGTGGGGGGGGATTTCACAAAAATCAATTGTTTCAATTTAAAAAGTGATTTAACAATTACTCTATACAGAGAATAATAATACAATTAGATCCTTTTGTGTATCTCTGTAAATAAACAATAAAAAAATTTCAGTTCGTATTCTATGTAGTGTACCACAGTAATATATATCGATTTAATTTTATTTGAAGCATTGGGACATATTAAAATACACTACAAACATTTTTTCCTCATATGACATAATTAAACGGATTAGTTTTGTGTATTCCTGTAAACGAACTATGAGTGCTAGACAATCCATTTTCATTAACAGGCTACTTCAGTCAGCTTGCTAATACTATTCTTAAGGAAGAAATTTATAAAGATCTCGGTTGCATTTCAACCTGTTCCAAAAATGGAAGTGTCCCTTAAGGAATTCCGTGTATTAATTCTTGAGATATGACTATTACAGAAATCGTGTAAATCCAGTAAAATGCACCATAGCACCTCACTTATTGGATAATTTACACCAAAACCTAATTAGAAACAACGTCTAACTGAATTTTAAGTTTGGTAAAAATCCATGCATTAGTTTTTGAGATTGAGTTATTACAAAAATCGGGGGGGGGGGGGGGGGAAATCCGGCATAGCAGCGTTACCTGTTGAGATATGTACACTAGGGTGGGCCGAAAAAAACTTTTTTTCGATTTTCGATTATGGCGGGTGCAGAAAAGTGGCCACTGGTGGCACTCAGTTCATACAAAAAATTTGAGATTTTTTGGACATTTCCTTACCCTGCCGCAAACGGCTTGAAGTTTTGCAAAAATGTTCATTTTTGAACTTTTTTCGAAAAAAATTAAAAAATGTTAAATTAAAATTATTTTGGTTGTATTTACTTGAAAAGGCATATTTAATGTACCAAATATTTAAATAAGATCTGATCATGCATTATTTAATATCTATGTGTATTATAACTTAGGCTATTTTTATAGCTTTTTCGCGTATAATAGGCAAAAGTTGTATTTGTTTGAATCGATCGTTAGTTTCTGTATTATTTATGTCCCTTGGTCTTCTTTATATATTTTCTATGTGTCAAACGTCATATATTTGAGGAAAAGACAGCAGTATACTTCAAAAACAAATCTGGAAGGTGAGAAAGTGGTCTAGCAGGGCTCTAAGCGCGCGCAATGATTCGTCGTAATACTCAGGGAGTGAAGGACGAAATAGTTGAGAGCCAAAATGCGATAAAGGATTCTTATTATTTATCCTTGCTAAATTACCTGCGACATTTGTTCAGTGTTTATGTGAAACCCTTTTGTGGTGATATACAGTGCTTTTTGGGTCGTTTAATGTGCCATTATAGTGTTTTGTGCGTTTTATTACAACGAGCTTAGAAATGGCTAGTATAAATGGCCATGACAATGCAAAGACACGCGATAGCGTGAAAAGTAACTCTTTGGGGTCATCATGCATATTGAAAGAATTGCAATTGCCAACTTATGCTGAAAATCATGCGCCATTAATACTGGTTGCTTCACCAAGTAGAAGTTGTGACAGCAGAGAATACGAATCTGGTCATCGATAAAAACAAAGTCAGAAGAGAGAAATAGAAACTTGAAAAGAAGATACAGGCAGAAGAAGTAATTGAAAAAAGAAAAATTAAAAGCATATTTTTTGATGGTAGAAAGGATAAAAGTATATTCAGAGGAAAAAAAGAACAAGCGGCACTGTCGAAGGAAAGGAGAGGAACACATCACCGTGTTGTTTGAACCTGGTTAGGAATACTTAGGTCACTTGATACCTTGTTCCGGTCACGGGAAAGAAATAGTAAAATCATTATACAATCTTCCAAGTCACTACAAGTTAGACTTTTCTGAACTCGAAGTATCAAGGTAACGGAACGAGGTATCAAGTGACACAAGTATTCCTAACCAGGTTCAAACAACATGGTGATGTGTTCCACGCCTTTCTCTCGACGGTGCTGCTTGTTATTTTTCTTCCTCTGAATGTACTTTTATCCTTTCTACCATCAAAAAATATGCTTTTAATTTTCCTTCTTTCAATAACTTCTTCTGCCTGTATCTTCTTTCCAAGTTTCTATTTCTCTCTTCTGACTTTGTTTTTATCGATGACGAGATTCGTATCCTCTGCTGTCACAAATTCTACATGGTGAAGCAACCAGTAGTAGTGGCGCATGATTATCAGCATAGGTTGGCAATTTCGATCCTTTCAATATGCATGATGCCCCTAAAGAATTACTTTTCACGCTATCACGTGTCTTTGCATTGTCATGGCCCTTTATACTAGCCATTTCTAAGCTCGTTGTAATAAAACCCACAAAACACTATAATGGCACATTAAACGACCCAAAAAGCACTGCATATCAATACAAAAGGGTTTCACGTTAATACTGAACAAATGTCGCAGGTAACTGAGCAAGGATAAATAATAAGAATCCTTTATCGAATTTTGGCTCTCAACTATTTCGTCCTTCACTCCCTGAGTATCACGAAGAATCATTGCGCGCGCTTAGAGTCCTGCTTCATCACTTTCTCACCTTCCAGATTTGTTTTTGAAGTATACTGCTGTCTTTTCCCCAAATATATGACGTTTGACACATAGAAAATATATAAAGAAGACCAAGGGACATAAATAATACAGAAACTAACGATCGATTCAAACAAATACAACTTTTGCCTATTATACGCGAAAAAGCTATAAAAATAGCCTAAGTTATAATACACATAAATATCAAATAATGCATGATCAGATCTTATTTAAACATTTGGTACATTAAATATGCCTTTTCAAGTAAATACAACCAAAATAAATTTAATTTAACATTTTTTAATTTTTTTTGAAAAAAGTTCAAAAATGAACATTTTTTGCAAAACTTCAAGCCGTTTGCGGCAGGGTAAGGAAATGTCCAAAAAATCTCAAATTTTTTGTATGAACTGAGTGCCACCAGTGGCCACTTTTCCGCACCCGCCATAATCGAAAATGGAAAAAAAGTTTTTTTCGGCCCACCCTAATGTACACGACCAAAGCATATACAGCAGCAATTCATATGAAGGACTAACTGAATTGGACGTTTGATGAAAATCTGTGCATTAGCTCTTTCTATAGAGCTATAGCGGAAATTGTGAAAAATTCAGTATAGCAGCGCCACCTGTTGAACGATTTACATCAAAAACTAATCAGCCTTAATTTACATGTGAAACCACCTGACTATAACTTTTTATTAAATTCCGTGCATAAGTTCTTGATAAAGAGTGCACACATTATTTTTGTCACATACATACATGCAGGCAGAGTCAGAGGGCTCACAGGCAGACATTTTGTAAAAATATGTTTTTCGATATCTAACCCTTAAAACGCCTAACTCCTTCGAAAACCGGAAGTTGGAAATTTTCCAAAATCCAATATTTTCTTCTTGTAAAATAAAAGAAAGAAAAAAATCATTTTAAACTATTGAAATGCAACCGAGATATCTTCATAAATTTCTTCCATAGGATTAGCATTATTGAACGTATCTTTTCGCTTAGATTGACTGAAGTAGTCTCTTAACACATTTAAAGCTGCCGTATTCATTTCAGTACAGTAATTTTTTTAGACACCCTATAAAAACAATTCGAAATAAAATATTTCTAAAATTCTTTAATTTTCGATGAGGATATACTAGTATTTTTAAACTAATGAAAATGTGGGTAATCATATTTTCTTGTGATTTAGTGTTAGTTGTAAACTACTTATCAACAGATCTTGGAAGTAAGTACATAATCGTTTATTGAGTACTAAGATTTATCACTTAGTGTTATCTTGCTTAAAAAACTTACTGATTTATTACAGATTTTTTTGTTCTTATATCATTGTTTGCCTTACCTTTAATACCATAATAAAAATATTGCATGATTGTTTTCTTTCATTTCTCTTCGACATTAAATGGATTGCAGTGTTGAATTCAGGGGGTGGCCAGGGGGGAACATTCCCCCCGGAGCAAGGAGATGTCCCCCCAGGAAAATTTGAGATTTTGCGTCTTCAATGGTCAAAAAGTGCAATTCCCCCGCCCCCGGAACTCTATAATGTCCCCCCCGGGAGACACAGAATTCCCTCCGTGAGAAAAGTGTCTGAATTCAACACAGGGATTAAGAAACCTTCTATAGTAAACCATATATTTAAGCGACATGGGAATCGGAATTTATTTACATTTGATGGACAAACTAATCGAAATCATACACTTTTCAATTATACTGGAAAGTGTCAAAACGTTGAATTTGTAATTTTTTTTTAATGTTGGTGCAAATTTTATAAAGATTACACACAAATTGAAAAAAATATTGCCAATATTTAGTAAAATATGTATCTTAACTTTGCGGGAGGGGAGAGAAATATTTTAGATACCTCGAAAAAGTTATGTAAATTTGTTTTCATCACATGGACGCACACACAGCAAAATCCAAGAAGGGGAATAAATATGTGCTTGTAATACACTGCCAAAACTTTTCTTTGGCAAGAATAATGCATAAGACAATTTCGAATAATACCAACAGTAAAAAAATATAGAAATGTAAAAAATAAGATGCATAAGAAAAATAAAAATAGTTTATTATTCTTTTTTTCTCCCAGTTTATTTACTTCTTCCAAACCACGATTTGAGATAATTTTGAATGCATAAATGTAAATAAAAATCAGAGCTGAAAATAATTTTTAAATGATTGCAGGAGGAAAAACAATTTATCCTTTTTTTATGTTTATTTATTATAAATAATTTGAAAGGAATAATCTTTATTTTTTTCCAAAAATTCAGAGAGAGGTAATTGCTCTCTTCTGTCTCCCCCTACCCTATTGTGGACGCCCTTGTTTCATCCCTTTACACAAAAGAAATCAGAAGCATATTGATACTTAAAAGATATATAACACTTATGAAAAATTTAAGACATAACATAAACACACCATATAATTAACATCATATTATTAGTAAAAACTTAATCTTTTAAAATTACTTACAATTCTCTTGAATCGAACGTATCATCTCCAAATGGAATCAATAATTTACTATTTGTGTGATTGTGTTTGGTGAAGATTATAAAATATTCCAGATCTTTCCAGGCTCCCTGTCTGTTTACATTTTGTTATTTTTGTATTCGGAAAACGAAGAATCAGAATTCAGAAAAGAAAACAAACGGAATTAAAAAAAAAAGCTACTTCAGAATAAACTATACATGTCCGAATTTAAATTGTCTAATACTTGACAGGTTTTTTTCCCTTTTGCCAAAAAGAGATAATTCTTGGGAACTAATCAAGATATGATGAAAGAAGATCTTAGGGGAAGGGGGGATAGGCTCAAAAACGATTCTTCTGCAGCCAACAGGTGTGGGTCTCGATTGATGATCCATAATGTGTTTAAACACGGACTCCTTTTAATCGCAAATGCTAAACTGCTGTTGTTAATTGTCGTTTGAGGAAAACCATCCATGTGGCATACAAAGATCGTTTTGAAAGGTCCGTTTAAAAGCTGATTGTGGGATAGTTTTCGTTTAGAAAATTCCAAGTAAAAATACTATAAACATCTGAACCCCAATCTGAACAAGTACCAGTTCTTCGGAAGTACCGTAGTATCTCATTACTGGGGATAAAACAGCAAGTAAACATAACTTTTTTGTGCAATTCTTTTCAATTTGTTTGGAAAAAAAATAACTAAAACAGGTTTAAATTTTACCGCCTTACTTTCTAAAATTGAATTTATTAATATATTGTTCTTTTAAACATTTAATAAATAAGGAAAGCCTGCATCCCTTTGCATAACTCTTGTAATTAAAAAGAAAGTGGATGGATTTCATGACCACCTTTTAATCTCGATTTAAAAATATAGACAATACATTTTTGAAAATGACAGCAGTAAGAAAACAATTTCATTTTAAGGGTATTCTTAACTGCTCCGCTCAACAACCGCAAAACGTTTTGACACATTTACAAATTCATTTTTTAACAGTAAGATATAATTTTGGAAGGCCTGATTATAGAAGCGATTTCGAATCGAACTTATTTTTCCATTTTATGATAATAAAATTACCTGTCGAGTTATAAGCTATTTCGATAACGTGATCACCCGTTTTTCTCCTGCTTTTCGACAGGTTTATCTGCTTTCGTCGGGAAATCTGCTCAGAAGTGTCATCTTTGAAGGCTTATTATGAAAAATCTATTGTGTTTTTCAAAATACATAAAATTCAGTGTAATTAGACAGTTTCTGTATAAGAACACCTGCTATTTTCAAGCATTTCCGAACAAAAATAAATTAAAGCATGTGTCACAAAGTTGCCCTTTTTGATTTAAGAACACCCTTAATGCAGAATACATAAAATTAATATTTTTAAAGATATGTATAACATTCAATAAACGACAGAAGCGTTAAATAACATTTAAATGTACGTTTAAATAATATATATACAGTGTTGTTTTTTTCGTCAAAATTTATAAATTTCGACATTGTATAAATAAGCTATAAGAAATTTTGACTCTAAAAAACATTCCATGAAAACATTTCACTTAAAAAAGAAATCTGTTAAATCCAGGGTTGACTTTTTTGTAAAAAAGAATTATATAGATATTTTATGTTGCTAATTTTGAATAGTAATATTTGGCTTACCGAATGACAGATTAAATAAGGCAAACATTACTATTCTGAAATGGTTGACACACAGCCGGGCGGACGGATTTTTTTTTTTTTTTTTTTCTAAAAACATATTTTTCGGAATCTCCAGTATCTAAAACGTGTAAATCCGTCAAAAAAATTTTTTTTTCAATTTTCAAAACGATTTTAAGATTTACCCGTCCTATAATACCTATGATGGGTAAGTAAAAATAGCAAGAGCGCCATGCCAGCCAAAGCCGCATCTGTCAATGGGTCGAATAAAATGATTTTTAAGGCACTGAATCTTGTTTTATCGTTTCCATTAGCTCAGTAATAAAAATTCCAAAGTACCAGGCAACCATACGAAGCGGACAATTCTTAAACGAAGAAAATAGTCTACATATGTGAATAATTCTTAATATCAGTTTTTTAGAAGACTTCATTTGTAAGGGCGCCTAAAAGAAAAAAAAAATCTGTCTTAGTGTGCCATGACGGCAAAAGCCGCCTATATCAATAGGTAGAATAAGATGATTTTTAAGGCATTCAACCATGTTTTATCGCTTCCATTAGCTCAATAAGTAGAAATTCCAAAGTACCGGGCAACCATACGAAGCTAACAATTCAAATGCGTGAATAATTCTTAATATCAGTTTTTTAGAAGACATCGTTTGTAAGGGCGCTTAAAAGAAAAAAATCTGTCCTAGGGCGCCAAAAAGACCAAAGCCACCTACGATATAGCTGAAAAAAAATCTGTCCGAGGACGCCAAGAAGGCCAAAGCCACCTACTGATATAGCTGAAAAAAAATCTGTCCGAGGGCGCCAAGAAGGCCAAAGCCACCTATTGATATAGCTAAAAAAATCTGTCCGAGGGCGCCAAAAAGGCCAAAGCCACCTACTCATATAGCTGAAAAAATCTGTCCGAGGGCGCCAAGAAGACCAAAGCCACCTACTGATATAGCTGAAAAAAAATCTGTCCGAGGACGCCAAGAAGGCCAAAGCCACCTACTGATATAGCTGAAAAAAAATCTGTCCGACGGCGCCAAGAAGGCCAAAGCCACCTATTGATATAGCTAAAAAAATCTGTCCGAGGACGCCAAGAAGGCCAAAGCCACCTACTGATATAGCTGAAAAAAAATCTGTCCGAGGGCGCCAAGAAGGCCAAAGCCACCTATTGATATAGCTAAAAAAATCTGTCCGAGGGCGCCAAAAAGGCCAAAGCCACCTACTCATATAGCTGAAAAAATCTGTCCGAAGGCGCCAAGAAGACCAAAGCCACCTACTGATACAGCTGAAAAAAATCTGTGCGAGGGCGCCAAGAAGGCCAAAGCTACCTACTCATATAGCTGAAAAAAACTGTCCGAGGGTGCCAAGAAGGCCAAAGCCACCTACTCATGTAGCTGGAAAAAAAACTGTCCGAGGGCGCCAAGAAGGCCAAAGCCACCTACTCATATAGCTGAAAAAATCTGTCCGAGGGCGCCAAGAAGGCCAAAGCCACCTACTGATATAACTAAAAAAAACTGTCCGAGGGCACCAAGAAGGCCAAAGCCACCTACTCATATAGCTAAAAAAATCTGTCCGAGGGCGCCAAGAAGGCCAAAGCCACCTACTCATATAGCTGAAAAAAACTGTCCGAAGGCGCCAAGAAAGCCAAAGCCACCTACTGATATAGCTGAAAAAACTGTCCGAGGGCGCCAAGAAGGCAAAAGCCACCTACTGATATAGCTGAAAAAAAACTGTCCGGGGGCGCCAAGAAGGCCAAAGCCACCTACTGATATAGCTGAAAAAAAATCTGTCCGAGGGCACCAAGAAAGCCAAAGCCACCTACTGATATAGCTGAAAAAAAACTGTCCGGGGGCGCCAAGAAGGCCAAAGCCACCTACTGATATAGCTGAAAAAAAATCTGTCCGAGGGCACCAAGAAGGCCAAAGCCACCTACCCAACAAACGCTCGACTTGCGGCCAGAAGCCGTATTCGTTGCGGCCATAGTGAGTTAAGGCCATTTGTAGCCAAACATTACCGTACCGTAAGTGAGGCGCCGCTACTTGCGGCAGCAGTTGCCGAATTGTACACGTTTCGGCAGGGAGAAAACGGTTGCGTTTATTTGACCTGTCATCACTGAGGGGCAGTTACGAGCAAGCTTGAAACGGCCCCTCATAATTTAAAAAGTGCAGGCCCGGTATTACCCAACCCGAATATTTAATTAATGAGAGGAAATGTATTTTTTTTCTTCATTTCTTTTAAAGTAAGCTTAATTATTTCAAATGTGGCATTTATTAAAAATGTAAATACATTATAAGATTTATATCTAGGACAGTATAGATGATTAATTTATTCTTTTTCGTTTAAAACTATTTAAGGAATATATATATATATATATATATATATATATATATATATATATATATATATATATATATATATATATATATATATATATATATATATCAGTAAAAATGTAAAAATATTTACATTTAAGAGATGTAAAATAATATATTTCCAAACTATACTTCGATATCTTTGCATAGATATATTTTTATGGTCATGCTAGAAACAATGAATGCATTAATTTTCAATTTCTCTAGATTTTAATAGCTGAAATAAACAAAATACAAATTCATAGGAAGTGCACAAAATATTTAATTACAATAAGATGCATTCATTCATTGAGCTTTCATATTATAAAAAGTATGCTGGAAAATTAATCAGAGGCGTGAATTTTTTTTATATTTTTCAAGTTTCATTAAAAAAATATTTGTTATGAACAAATGAAAAAAATATTGCATTCTTTGTTTTAACAAGCCCATGTTGTTGAATATAAGGGGGTAGAAAAAGTGGAAAATAAACTGTTTTATAACAAAAAATTTTAATTCTATTTAAAATTTATTTTCCTGTAAAATAAAATTCTTCGAGAATAAATTTTATTGTTTTAAATTCAGTGTAAAGTAAAAAATAAATAAAAATGTTTTTATCAAATTCCTTACAATTTATGTTTGTTTGTTTTATTATTATTCTTAAATTATTAATAAAAAACACAGATGTCATACCTGACTTTAAAGAAGCAAAAACCGGAATTTTATTTGAAAACATTAGTATTTTGCACGATTTATTATCTATTTAATTTATATATAAATAAAAACTCCATATTTTAATTAAAAGATTTTTTATGGGGGAAAAAAATTGGAATAAAAATGGATATTTTTAATTTCCGGAATATAAATTTATAAAATAGAAAGAAAAGAGCAAAAGTAATATTTTTGTTGCATTGGTTATAAGTGATGAACATGATGAATTATTGGATAAAAGTTTTAAACAATTGTTTAAAACTTTCATTTAATGATTCATCACATTTATTTGTTGAAAATTCTTCTGCCTCTTCCCCTTGTTGAAATTTTATCATTTTTTTTCTCTTGAAAAAAAAAAAAAAATATATATATATATATATATAATTAAATAAACATAAATACGTATTTATGTTAATTTAATTATATATATTTTTTGTTCATTGAGCTTTCATATTATACTTATAATTTACTACAAATTTAATGGTAAGCGTTATTTTTTTTTTTTTTTTTCAAGATTCATGAAAAAAATATTTGTAACGAACAAACGAAAAAAATATTTCTTTCATTGTTTCAGCAAGCATATGTTATTGAATACAAGGCAGCAGGAAAAGTGGAAAATAATCTGTTTTTATAACACAAATTTTTGATATGATTTGAAATATATTTTCAGGTAAAATAAAATTGCTCTTTTAGTGTAACTGAAAGTAGTGCTGTTTTCCCGCAGCCTTAGAGAGGTATCCATCTACTTTCTTTGCTTCCCGAAAGGAATTCACTCGCGAAGGTCATAGGGGGAACAGAGCAATTTCTAGGAAACCTCTCCCTAATTTTCGACCCCCTTCTATTTTTGCAAAATCACCACGCTACGCTTCTTCATTCGATATCGTACTGAGAGAGAGAGAGGATGTTTTAAAAGTTACAGGAATTTTACAAGTACTATAATGCTGAAATATGCACAAGAGCATAAGTAAATTATTAGTAAGTCTTATTATTTTTTGTTTATTCATTAAAGAATTGTAAATTTAAGCTGTTTTAAATATTTTGATTTTATTTTGTATAATATATAGAGTATTTATGTATTAGATTATAGAGTATTTTTAACATTTTTATTTTGGCAAATGTAAAATATTTTTTTATATACATAGCATGATTTAATGACGTTCTGTTACATTAAATTCCTTTTTTTTTTTTTTTTTTTTTTTTTTTTTTTTTTTAATCAGTAAATACTGGGGCTTTTTTCAATGAATTGCGAATGCTTGGACAGTTTACTTTAAATAAATATTATTCTTATGGGTGAAATTTACTTTTTTTTCCCATTCTAATTCTTCAAATACTGTAAAATTTAATTCAAATAGTGTAAAATATTGTGAAATTTAATTTAATAGATAATTGTTTAATAATTTATTTTCTTTTTGCTAAGGACTATCGATATTACTTTGAAATGTTATATTTATATATACCATTTGAGATTCTTTAAAATAGCTTGCTTCAGTGGAAAAAAAAAAGAGAGAGAGAGAGTTTGAGAAAAAACTGTTTTCTTTTTGTAAGAATATTAATAATAAAATTTAATTGAAGTAATTGAATAAAACTCTCGGTTGTTTAGGAAAAGTTAAAATACTTTGTATATACATTTTTTATCTTTGATTGATAAACTGTGCCCCAAAACTTCATATATTGAAAAAGAACATTAACTATTTTCTAAGTTAAATAGAATTTTAATGTATTAGAATATCGGTGAATCATACAATATAAAGTAAATATTATCTTGCATTTGCCAAAATGAAAGCGTTTAAAAATTTCTTACAAAATAAAATCAATATACATAAAAAAAAGGAATTATAAGAAAATAATTAAATAATTCTTTAATGAATAAGCACAAAATACTGGTAAAAGGCTTGCAAATAAATGTATAAAAAATAAACAAAAGTATATCACGAACACATTTTATATTACAACATATATTTTATATATTAACAGACTTAACAATAAGCTAAACAAAACACCACATACATACATAAAATAGATCTATTTTAATATAAAGTACATAATAAATCATATTAAGAATATATGTTATTTAGGCGTAAGTTCAAAATGTGTTGAATAAAAAATAATTGTTGAATAATTGCTTGAATAACAAATGTTTCTTCATGAAAAATAAATATAGTAATAATGATTTCGGTTCATTTTTCAAAAATGTATAAATTTATTTATCTTGAGCTTATTGAAAATACAATGTTTGGCATACTAATTTTATTTTTCAAATTGTATATGAAATACAACTGTTTATAAATTGCATTATTTATATATATATATATATATATATTTAATGCATAATAGAATAAATAAACAAATTATTAAATTCAATATGCGAAGTATTGTATTTTGGAATATTTTCGAAAAATTCAAGAAAAGTAAATTTATATATACATATATTTTATTGTACCTAAATTATTCTTAATATATTTATTTTTTATGCAAAAACATTTAATCATTCAAGCAGTTCTTTAATAAATATTTTTTATTAAACAGATTTTGTATTTATGCTTAAATAATTTTTATGGCATGGTAGTGGCAGGCTTTTGGATAGAATAAATCCTAAAGGGCTCTTTTGTGGGCAGCTTTTGGCTAAACTTAATTCTTACAAAACACAAATGGCATGGCTAGGGCACACTTATGGCTAGCTCTGATTGTTAATGGCCTTTAAAAGAATAATTGTGGCAAGTTTGAGGCTGTCTGATATTTTGATAAAAAGTTTATGGCACATTTGTGGGCCTCATCTTGTGTCCGCATTCTGGCCGGCGTGACAGTTTTTTGACGGAGCCGTTACGGCAAAGGATGGCGGGCCGTCACCAAACACTTTGGGCCAACGTTAACGACACCTTTAATGGCCCACAAGTTATGTGTTTGTTGGGTACTCATATAGCTGAAAAAACTGTCCGAGGGCGCCAAGAAGGCCAAAGCCACCTAAGAAAATGTAGGTGAAAAAAAAATCTGACCGAGGGCGCCATGTCGCCTCTTGTCAAAATGGATACAATAAAAATGAAAATTTGCTTTTCTTGAATTCGTATTTCACGTTTTTCATACTTAACTTAAGCAATATGTAGAAAAACCAGAATAGTGGGCAACAATTTGAGTCGAAAGTACTTAAATACACAACACACGGTAAATATAACACATAAAGAATAATTAATAGTTTTCATTAGTTTTCTTAGTAAGCATTAATCGTTGAGATGTTTTGAAAATGCCACTTTTCTTTTTTGCCGCTCAGTAAACCTTATTTCAAATGCGCTTACATAAAAAAAAAAAAAAAAAAAAAAAAACCTCGACTAGGGGCGCACCGGGCATTTGCCTCGCTGCCCGGTGGGCCAGTACGACCCTGCGGCATAGCCTTACAGAACAGTGGTACACTGACGATATTCGACGCTCCGTTCTGTTGTCTTTCATATCACGCCATCCTGGGCATAGATTTCGCCCACTTACCATTAGGCCCGGGATCGCATTACATTTGTTATTCGCATTTTTTGTTTCATAATTTATAATTCAATAATCTTAACACGTTGACTGCCAAGCGAGAACTGCTAATGTTCACCAGGATGCCAATTTTTTTTTGTGAGTAATTTAAATTTTTGCAACATAAAACTATATATAAAATCCTTATTTTTCAATCTGACTCATTTTGCAACACATAGGGAGATTTCCATCCTGACTATGAAAAATGATAGCCAAAGCACCCCAGGAAAGTTAGTGTAAATTCTTCCATGAGTGGTCATGGCTATCTTATTTGATAGTCAGCTAGATTTGTCATTTATCACTAATATCACTTATTAAAATTTATGCTTCTACAGTGTAATCTCTTAAATTGAAAATTTTTTTAATATGTATGAAAGGATGTGTTGGGAGATAAGATTTTCTTTTCTATTATTTTTTCTATTATTTTCTTTTCTATATTTTTACTTTTTTGATTACTTTAGGTTAGAATTTTTTAAATTTAGTTTACAATGAGCAAAAAGAGTAAGAGAAAATTAAATTTATAGTAAATTATTATTATTATTATTATTATTAAATTTATTTTCATACATCAATTTGCACACACTACGTATATCCAACACATAGTAAGGAGCCCAACAATGAAACTCCAATACCATTTTGATGTAACTCGTACCGTTTTTGATAACCAAGGCCTGAAGTGTTGAAATACCATGGCTATCATATCGCGAAATTTTTTTCCCAAGCACCTTCGTCGTTCCAAGCCCAAGCTCGCACTCTTATTGGTTGTTGCTCTCGGCACTGTTTTCACGTAACTTGGCGATAACCATACTTGGCGAAAAATACTTCGCTCGTACACTGTTAAAAATCTGCTGCATTTTGCTGCAACGCACTCCCCTGCTTGTATAGAAAACGGTTACTTGACCATGAAATGGAGCTTTTTCATTGGTTGGAATAGAGATATTATATATAAGCGGTAGAGTGCGTTGCAGCAAAATGCAGCAGATTTTTAACAGTGTAAGTGAACGAGTAAACCTAAAACCTAACCTACTCATTCTTATTCTTCCTTCATTCTTATCCTCGTGGTCTTGTGCTCTTGTGTGTAAAAACTTTTAAAGAGTACAGCTTTCAGTAAGACACGTTCCATCCAATCCAATGCTGCAAGAGAAAAGTTACTTTGTACTCGGTTCGGAAGGGAATCAAACTCGACGGACGGAAGCATCTATCGCTACGCCAAGTTACATGAAAACAGTGCCGAGAGCAACAACCAATCAGAGTGCGAGCTTGGGCTTGGAACGACGAAGGGGCTTGCGAAAAAAATTACGCTATCATATCTGATAGCCAGCGTCCCAACGGAAACATCACTGACTATCACATATGATAGCCATGGCAGTCAAAGTATTAATTCATTTTCTAACTGATCCCTCAATGGAAGACAATCATGTGTAAATATCTCAAAATTTGAAATTTAATAACTCCATCAACTTTGTACTACAGAAGTCAAACTTTTTTTTTCTATATCTGTTATGATATATGTAAGCTTTTACTAAATATAACTGTAGGGATTGGAGAGGGGACGTATAAAAAGTTACGTTTCGTAATTTTTATAAAATGGATTTTTTTACTTTTTAAACAACTCCACAACATGAATATTTACCTCATTTGATTTTTTTTTTTTTTTTTTTATAACTGGAACTATATGTCTACGACCAATGGTTGAAAATTTAATGTCGGTGATAGATATATGTTGCACCCAGTGTATTTTGACACATAACTTTTGAACGGATGCTCCGATTTCGATATTTCTCCTTTTTTAAAAAAAATCTCGTTTTGGTAGCGATTCCGTATAAATTTCATTATGATCCCAATATTGTGTATTGGTATGCTTGCCTTTGCTTGCGTGTCTATTTGTTCTCCACTTTTATTATTCTATATGTTTCGAAAAAATTAGCAAGTTATGAGGAAATTTGAATATGTTGCTCAGGTGCATGGTACTACTTTACGTTTTAAGAACAGCATTCATTGTATAGAGTTACAGAGCACGTCAAAAATCTTAATATAGGATAGTCAACTTCGCATAAAAATGAATGATATTGAAAACAATGATATTTAACAAGGATGTGGTTAAGAATAAGAAATTGTCACAAGAACCATTTTGGGATACCAAAACACGCTCGCTTAAATGCTCTTATTGCCCAACCATGAGTGCTATGGAAGCGTTCTTTTCAAATTTCTCCCTTGTATTTTAATACTTTTATTTACTTTTTGCAAAGGATATCTGAGATCAATGTCTAAAGTTGAATGTTTGTGCCTTTTCAATTTTGTTTGCGAATTGTTTGAGGAAACTTTTAATATTCTTATATTAAAAAAAAAAAAAAAAGAAAAAAAAACCTGCAATCAAAATTGACAAAATAAAATAGGTTCTGATTAGAGATCGATCCTCAAAACAAATGTAAATATTAATAATAATAACAATCAGTTAAAAATAATGGAATGCAAACGAAAATTTTGAAAAGAATGAGTTAACACTAGAACCGCCATTAGGGGTCAAAATGATCCCTGCCAGAATGATAATAGTCGATTCGAACCAGAATTTTCTTCATAAGATATGCTAAATATATGCAGTACAAAAATAGACCAATTAAATAAGTTAAAAAGTTTAAAATTCTGGTGCGAAACACTTTTTATAAAATTTTAGTAAAATACCCGGCTGTTTTAGTGTTAATAAAAAAAGGAGGGAAAAGCTTAAGGATGTTCTTAAATCAAAAAAGGCAACTTTGTGACATAAGTTTTAATTTATTTTTGTTCGGAAATGCATGAAACTAGTAGGTGTTGTTATTCAAAAACTATCTAACTGCACTCAGTTTTCTGTTTTTTTACAAACACAATAGATCTTTCATAACAAGTCTTCAAAGTTGACGTTTCTGAACACATTTCCCGACGAAAGCAGAAAATTCTGTCGAAAAGCAGGAGAAAACGGTTGATCATGTGATCGAAATAGCTTAAAACTGGATAGGTAATTTAACTATCACAAACACTGAGCTCCATTTACAGGGTGTCCGAAAAGTCTGGAAACGGCCGAATAACTCGAGAAATACATATGAGATTGAAAAATGTAAATATACGTGTTAAATATTTTTAAATAAGCTACTCAGTGATGCCAAATTTGACCTTCGCAACCGACCCCCTGGGGGTCAGAGGGGGTCCAACTTTGAAATCTTAAATTATAACCCCCATTTTTCATTGCAGATTCGGATTCTACGGACAAAAATACATAACTTTTGTATTTCATGTTTATTTCGAATCTTCGTTTATCACGGTGTAATCGAGCATATTAAATCGATACCGGCTTTTCCAACGGGATTTTCAATAATCGAAACTGATTGGGCAGAATTTTTGACGTCAAATGCCTCGTCTTTTGCAGGAATAGCGTTTCCTGAAAATCACCCGTGGCGATTATTTCGATAGTGCTACACTATTAAAAATTTGACCCATTTGCTGCAGCGTCACTCCACAGCTTTTATAGAATATCTCTTTTATGACCAATAAGAATGCTCCATAACACAGTAAAGTAACCGTTAACTATAAAAGCGGTGGAGTGAATCTGTAGCAAATGAGTCAAAGTTTTTACAGTGTATAGGGTTTCATATGCTTTTCACTAGAAAATTCATTGAAATATAGTCTAAGAGCCCGTGACTGGCAGACCTTCGTTATTTTATAAAAGCTGAAACTTTCTCAGCGCAGTCTTCCAACAAAGATAGGAACTATGGGTAATTATGAAATTTGGATCATGGTGGCTTTGGCAGTGACCAGGGAGCAAAGGTGTAAAAAATACCAACTTACTTTCGTCATTTTATAAAGCGTAATTTTTTCATATTTTTTTTTTTTGGAATGATGTTAGAAATCACGTCCTCCATTGGCAGACACTTCCTGTGGTTCCAACCCCCGGCCGACAACCACTAAACTTCAATAATAGGAAATTCTACTTTCATCATTTTATAAAAGCTGAATTTTATATTTGTTACTTGGGTAACTACCAGAAGATATTTCCTCAGTTGGCATACAGTTTTGGTGGTTCCAACCCCCGGCCGACAGACATATACAGCGGCTTCTCAATACACTAGAGTCTGCGCGAAACAGACATTTTCCCCGTTTTCCCTCGGGTCGGAAATTGGCGACAGTTATTTGAGGTTGTTGCATGTAATTCTACGGTTGTTGACATTTTGAAAAAAACCACACCAAAGACCACAATCAAAGAAAAAAAATTAATTTAACAAATTAGAACGACTATTTGGAAAATGATATTTTCAAAGACTAACATTTTAAAGACTTAAAAAGGAATTCTATACTTAATAATAACAATAAACATCATTTTTAGGATGAACATAACGAGTCATATATCGCGTACGCCATGCATTCAACATTAATATTCCTAGACCATAAATAAAAAAAAAAAAAAACCAGCAGTTTATTGTTATATAACTTTAACTGTTTAAAATGTGCATTTATATTTGATGGAGTTAACCAGGCTGACTGCCTCTTATTACGTATGACATGGATTGAACATTAATATTCCTGGACCCATCTTATAAAAATTTTAAATGAAATTTCAGTTTTACAATTTTTTGAACTGCAAATTTTTAAACTTCTAAACATTGCACATTTTAAATTTTTATACCGTTGCATAGAGGAAAAAAAATGCACTTTTAAATGAAATTCGTTTGAAATTTTTATGACAATTTGTTTTCAAATTATTATTATTATTTAAAATTTTTATTACTTTTCTGTCATTGTGACAATAGAAGTAAACCATTTTTGGACATTAAACATGGACCAATCAGAAAACGAAAAAAATGCGGAATTCAACCAATAAAAACATTCAGATATACTTCGGATTTTCCAATTCTCTACCGAGGATGACAACTATTTCCCAAATAATAAAAATAAAAATAAAGTTAAAAATAAAGTTCATAAAATATCTAAACATTTTTTTCTAACGTATTTCATTTATTTTTAAAACAAGTATCAAAATGGAAATCATAATCAATAACATTGTAAACATGCAATTTTTTTATTGATATTGATACATGTACTGATAAATAAGTACATTTTTTGAATATTTCTAACTGAGCGAAAAATTGCCCAGGCCTGGAATCGAATCCGGATACTTGGCTTACAAAGCCAATGCTTTACCTGTTAAGCTAACCGGGCGATAACCGGCTGGGATCTTTTGCTCAGATAACCTTATTGGCCGTAACATCTGGTCTGTCATTTAGACAGCTCGGCAGAATAAGCCGCAGGTAATGGAACTCCATAGAACGATGGATACGTAGATATACTATTTTTTAACACAATCTAACTGATTGGTAAAGTTATCATACGAATTTTTTTTAATTATTTCCAACTGAGCGAAAAATTGCCCAGGTCGGGAATCGAACCTGGATATTTGGCTTACAAGTATCCGGGATATACTATATATAGCTATAGGATATAGCTTTCATATTCGTTGTTTTTGTTAAACATAGCTTTTTTTGCGACTCGATTAGATGAGCTAATAAAAATTCTTTAATGCTTGATTTTTATCTCATTAAAATTTTACTGAAGTTTTAAGAAGATGAAATGCTACGAACCCTATAAAAAGAAACTTCGTAAATACTGAATTTGAATGAGAATTGCGTCAAATTAGTAATCTATAGCCAAATCGGCAATATTTATGATTTTTTAATTTTTGTCTTCAAATTTGGCGATATTTTTAAATATTTGGCGATAAGTGTTTCCAAGCTTGGAGAGAATTCGAAGCTAACGTTCATTAATACTCATAAATAAATAACTGATTTTTAGTAATTTGGAAAATAGTTGTTATCCTCAGTAGAGAATTGGGAAATCCGAAGTATATCTAAATGTTTTTTATTGGTTGAATTCCGCATTTTTTTTTTTTCGTTTTTGATTGGTCCATGTTTAATGTCCAAAAAATGGTTTACTTCTGTCGCCACAATGACAAAAAAGTAATAAAAACTTTAAATAATAGTAATAATTTGAAAACAAATTGTCATAAAAATTTCAAACGAATTTCATTTAAAAGTGCATTTTTTTTTCTCTATGCAACGGTATAAAAATTTAAAATGTGCAATGTTTAGAAGTTTAAAAATTTGCAGTTCAAAAAATTGTAAAACTGAAATTTCATTTAAAATTTTTATAAGATGGGTCCAGGAATATTAATGTTCAATCCATGTCATAAGTAATAGGAGGCAGTCAGCCTAATTAACTCCATCAAATAAAAATGCACATTTTAAACAGTTAAAGTTATATAACAATAAACTTCTGTTTTTTTTTTAGGTAGATTTCGTATGAAATACTACCTATTGCATTGTCTCCCATGTTGGAATTTCTGAAAAATTTTTGCGGATCTACACGAATCATGACTCCTAGACTCCAAAACTACCATCAGTAAAAAAGTTTATATATCTATCTATCTATCTATCTATCTATCTATCTCTCTATCTATCTATCTATCTATCTATCTATCGGTGTATATCACTTTCTTCTAGACACGATAACTTCCATAATTATGCTCAGATCTTTTTCAAACTTTTACATAAAATCAAGGAGCTTAAAATCTCGGTCGAGTTCGTTAATGGGCAAAATCGGACCAAGGGGGTGGAAATAGGGAGGGTTTTTGTGAAAACAGAAAAAACGCGATAACTTCTTAATTAAAATAGATATAGAATCAGTTTAAAGTTTATATTACTTCTAAGAAATGGGCAAAAAGTTTATACATGACAGATTTTTGATAAAGTTAAAAATGGGATCAAGGGGCGAAAAAAACATGGTTTTTGGGAGAAAAAAATTCATAACTTCGTCAATTCTCAAGATATCAAATCCAACTAAATTTTATATAAATGTACTCAATATTATCTAAAACTTTTGTATTTACAAGTTTTTGATAGGACCAATTTTTACCGATGAAAAAAATTAAAAACGAAAAGAAAAAGGGGGGAGGAAAAAGAAAAAAATCCGTAACTTACTAAATTCTTAAGCAATCAAATCTAATTAAATTTATTTTACATCTTCACAATAATATCTACAACTTTTATATTAACAAGTTTTTCATAGAACCAATTCTTATAGCAAAAATAAATTAAACAAAAATAGGAGTTGGAGAAAAAACCTCAAATCCAAACTGCTTATATTCTGACTCATTTTAAAATTCATTTTTGATTTTAAACGCATCTAAATCACAGATCCTCTTATTTAGGAACTATATAATGCGACGTATTGGCCAATTTTTTGATAAAGGCAAAATATATTTTTAAAAAGGCTGCCAAAAAAGGTATTTTGAACAGATTTCCCGAAGTTATCGTCATTAAAATATCGATTAAGTATAACAAATTGCGTTTTTTCTGAGTCATTTTTAAATTCATTTTTGTTCTCAAACCCTTCCAATTTACAGGTCCTCTTATTTAGGAACTATGTAATGTGACGGATTGGCCAGTTTTTTGATAAAGGCAGAATATATTTTTAAAAAGGCTGCCAAAAAGGGTATTTTGAACAGAATTTCACTAAGTTATCGTGATTGAAATTTGAGGAAATTTAAGAAATTGCGTTTTTACCGAGTCATTTTTTAATCTTTTTTTGTTCTCAAACGCATCCAATTTACAGGTTCTTTTATTTAGGAACTATATAATGTGGCGGAGTGGCCAGTTTTTTGATAAAGGTAGAATATATTTTTAAAAAGGCTGCAAAAATGGGCACTTTGCACAAAATTTCCCAAAGCGATCATGATTAATGAACTGTGGGTATTCAAATAACAAATTGGTTATTTTATGACTCATTTTTAAATCCAATTTTACTCTGAAACGCATTCAAATGACAGTTTTTTGTTACTTAGGAACTATATAATGTGCGTATTCGTCGATTTTTTGATAAAGGGTGAATATATATTTTTTAAAAGCTGTCAAAGTAAGCACTTCGCAAAAAAATTTCCCAAAGCGATCATGATAAAAGAATTGAGGCTGTATTCAAATAACAAATTGTTTATTTTATGACTCATTTTTAAATTCAATTTTCCTCTCAAACGCATGCAATTGACAGTTATTTGTTATTTAGGAACTGTGTAATTACTGTGTATTGGTCAGATTTTTGATAAAGGCTAAATATATATTTTAAAAAATCTGTCAAAGTGGGCACTTCGCACAAAATTTGTCAAAGCGATCTTGATTAAAGAATTGTGGATGTATTAAAATAATAAATCGGTTATTTTATGACTCATTTTTAAATTCAATTTTGCTGTCAAACGAATTTAATTAACAGTTTTTTGTTATTTAGGAACTATAATGAGCATATTGGTCAATTATTTTTAAATAAAGTAAGAATATAATTCAAAATATGTTGCCAAAATGAGCATTTGAGTAGAATTTCGTTTAATATGATTTTGATAAAACCAGTTATTACAGAAAAATGAAATTAAAAAAATTTTAAAAGCGAGTTAAACTGGGTTTATCTGTAATCTTTTTTTTTTTTTTTTTTTTTTTTTTTTTTTTTTTTTTTTTTTTTTTTTTGAGATGAAAACTTTTCGAAATCTACCTCCGCCTATAGGCCATGCCGAAAGGGATTTTTATTTATGGTCTAGGAATATTAATGTTTAATGTATGGCGTACGTAATATATGACTCGTTATGGTCATCCTAAAAATGATGTTTATTATTATTATTAAGTATAGAATTCCTTTTTAAGCCTTTAAAATTTTAGTCTTTGAAAATATCATTTTCCAAATAGTCGTTCTAATTTGTTAAATTACATTTTTTCTCTTTCATTGTGGTCTTTTTTCAAAATGTCAACAACCATAGAATTACATGCAACAACCTCAAATAACTGTCGCCAATTTCCGACCCGAGGGAAAACGGGGAAAATGTCTGTTTCGCGCAGACTCTAGTGTATTGAGAAGCCGCTGTATATGTCTGTCGGCCGGGGGTTGGAACCACCAAAACTGTATGCCAACTGAGGAAATATCTTCTGGTAGTTACCCAAGTAACATATATAAAATTCAGCTTTTATAAAATGACGAAAGTAGAATTTCCTATTATTGAAGTTTAGTGGTTGTCGGCCGGGGGTTGGAACCACAGGAAGTGTCTGCCAATGGAGGACGTGATTTCTAACATCATTCCAAAGGAAATATGAAAAAATTACGCTTTATGAAATGACGAAAGTAAGTTGGTATTTTTTACACCTTTGCTCCCTGGTCACTGCCAAAGCCACCATGATCCAAATTTCATAATTACCCATAGTTCCTATCTTTGTTGGAAGACTGCGCTGAGAAAGTTTCAGCTTTTATAAAATAACGAAGGTCTGCCAGTCACGGGCTCTTGCTCTAATATATTAATTTAGTTTTCTATTTGGATTTTTATTTTATCCAGTAAATGGTTTCTAAAATACGACCTACTTGTTTTGATGTTCTAATGTGTAAATATGAACTTCCCCTCCCGAATAGAAAAAGTATATCTTCAATTTTGGGGGGCGGATTATGTAAATATTCTGCGTTTCGATGAGTTCTGCTTTTTTTTAATCATTTAATTCAGGCAAGCAAATGGGCGTGCATGAAGTTTTTTAAATAATATTTACAATGTATCATAAAATGTAAGGCAAACAGACCTACGTGTTTCGATCTTTTATCATATAAATATGCACCTCCCCTAAGAAATAGAAATAAAAAAAATTTCATAATTTGAGGGTGGGATGTGTGCATATTATGCGTTTTATATATTCTGTTGTTCTTAAAAAATCATGTAATACGGCTGATGTGGGTGTATGTTTTTATTATTATTATTATTATTATTACAGAAAAAATATAGGACAAAATATTAAGAAATAAAGTTATAAAACATTTTTTGGCTGTGAAACGGATGTAGAAGTATCGTAAATCCATTGTACTTACGAAACCTGTTATTTTCCAATTGAAATATCAGTATTTTCCTTATAAAATAAATAAAGCTACTATAAACATTCGTTATTTTGCCTTCTTTAACAAGTGATTTTCAGTAAAAAAATATTCGTAGTTAGCATTTCTTATTGAAATGAAACTGAAATGCAATCTTATTGAAATTATTTCCTATTCTAGAAATTGCAGGATCCTTAGGAACCCTGAAATTTTAGTTTGGGGGAGGGATTATACGTTTTCATAATTGATTAATTACTGCAACAACAAAATAATAGGGCAGGGAATTTTTCGACAATTTTTGTTGATATATCATGATTTTTTGTAAATTAATATATATTTTGTTCAATTTAAAATTGTTTTTCATAAATTTAACTGCTTAACGGATCAATATTTCTGGTAGAAAATTTCAAATAACAATTTTCAATACACAATTTTTAATCTTTTATGATGGGTTATTTCAAAGCGAAACTTTTGTCTTATTGAATCAGAAAAATGCTCGGATTAAAGAATGCAATATTTAAAATTAAATTTTACTGGTGAGATAAATAAATTATAGTTGAAGCATGGATTCCCGGCAAATCATGATAGGAAAAATTACGGTTAACATGCCCAATTTCATTTTTCTAGGCCTTTCAGAATCACAAAATTGCATTTTTAGAAAGTTCTTTTTCCTGCGCTCAACTTGAGTTCGTGGTATGGACATAAGAGATAGTCTATATTTGATTTGAGAGGTACACCATCCTTTTAGTATCATTGCTTTTGAAATCAGTTCAGTAGTTCCGCAGATTTTCCTCTACAAATAAAGTAATTTTAACTCTTTGCAATATAGGTATATTTATAGATTATTAATGCATTGCATTTATTAAAATTATTTATAATTGGTTAATATTTATAATTGATTGATTGGATAAAAAAAGTACAAATGGAAAAATAATTTAATATATTTCTATTAATTTCTATGGCAGAAGCATATGAAACACTTCTGCGATCGAAACAACCGTTAATGATTATTTTCAACAAACATGTGTCCGCTAATGCGACTACTTTGGTGAAGATAAAGCTCTGGCCTATCAAATTTTGTGTTGGTAAAATCTGTTTGAGAAAATAAAATATGTATCTGATCTATTTTGTTCGATTACAATCGCAATCTTCGAAAATCCGAAAAAAGGCTTAAAAACAATCATAATTTATTTATCTCACCAGTAAAATTTAATTTTAAATATTGCATTATTTAATCCGAGCATTTTTCTGATTCAATTAGGCAAAATTTTCTCTCTTTGAAATAACAGGTGGTAAAAGATTAAAAATTCTGTAAAAGATAAGCTAAATTAGACATTATTTCAAAATTTTACCAGAAATATTGATCCGTTAAGCGGTTAAATTTCTGAAAAACAATTTTAAATAGAACAAAATACATATTAATTTACAAAAAATAATGATATATCAACAAAAATTGTCTAAAAAATCCCTGCCTTATTATTTTGTTCTTGCAGTAATAAATCAATTATGAAAACCTATAATTCCCCCCTCCTCCAAACTAAAATTTCCTAAGGGGAGTTCTTAAGGATCCTGGAATTTCTAGAATAGGAAATAATTTCAATAAGATTGCATTTAAACTTCATTTCAACAAGAAATGCTAACTACGAATATTTTCTTATTGAAAATCACTTGTTAACCCGGGAGAACGCGCGCTTACCCAGGGTATGAATAATTTTAACTTCGCCACCAATAAAATCAAATTATAACAGTCACTTTATTAAGACAGAGACAATTCTTACAAATTTTGCGATAAAATAAGTTGAAGGTTACTTTAAAAAAATAGTGGTTACAATTGTAAAAACCTTACGCACTCCGGGTCTTTTAGGCCCTGCGCGCGTCCTCTCGGGTTAAAGAAGGCAAAATTACGAGTGTTTATAGAAGCTTTATTTATTTTATGAAGAAAATTCTGATGTTTCACTTGGAAAATAACGGGTTCCGTAAGTACCACGAATTTACGATACTTCTTCATCTGTTGCACAGTCAGCACAAAAAATGTTTTATAACTTTATTTTTTAATATTTTGTCCTATATTTTTCTGTAGTAATAATAATAAAAAAAACATACACCCACATCAGCGTATTAGATGATTTTTTAAAAAACAACAGAATCCATGGAAACGCATAATATACAAACATCCCGCCGTCAAATAATGAAAATTATCCTTTTTCTATTTCTTAGAGGAGGTGCATATTTATACGTTAAAAGATCGAAACACGCAGGTCAATCTGCCTTACATGTTATTCTACATAGTAGAAATTATTTAAATAACTCCATGCACGCCCATCCGCCCCACTGAATTAAATGATTAAAAAAAAAAGGGCAAAACTTATCGAAACGCAAAATATTTACATACCCCGCCCCCAAAAACTGAAGATATACTTTTTCTTTTAGGGATGGGAGGTTCTTATTTACACATTTAAACATCAAAACAAGTAGGTCGTATTTTAGAAACCATTTACCAGATAAAATAAAAATCCAAATAGAAAACTAAATTAATATATTTCAATGAATTTTTTTAGAGAAAAATATAAAAAACCCTATACACTGTAAAAAATTTGACTAATTTGCTACAGCATCACTCCACAGCTTTTATAGAAAACGGTTACTTTACTGTGTTATGGAACACTCTCATTGGTCATGAAAGAGATATTCTATAAAAGCTGTGGAGTGACGCTACAGCAAATGGGTTAAATTTTTAACTGTGTAGCACTATCGAAATAATCGGCACGGATGATTTTCAAGAAACGCTATTCCTGCAAAAGACAAGGAATTTGATGTCATAAATTCTCCCCAATTAGATTCGATTAGGGAAAATCCCGTTGGAAAAGCCGAAATCTTTATCGATTTAAAATGCTCGATTACACCGTGATAAACGAGGATTCGAAATAAACATCAAATACAAAAGTTACGTATTTTTGTCCGTAGAATCCGAATCTGCAATAAAAAATGGGGGTTATAATTTAAGATTTCAAAGTTGGACCCCCCTGACCCCCAGGGAGTCGGTTGCGAAGGTGAAATTTGGTATCACTGAGTAGCTTATTTAAAAATATTTAACACGTATATTTACGTTTTTCAATCTCATATGTATTTCTCGAGTTATTCGACCGTTTCCAGACTTTTCGGACACCCTGTATAATATCGAGTTATTATCGAACTCAGTGATCACAAAATGGAAAATTACGTTCGATATCAAATTGCTTCCATAGTCAAGTGTTCCAGTTTCATATCTATTCGTTGAAAAATGAGTTTATAAATGTGTCAAAACGTTTTGCGCTTGTTGAGCGGAGCAGTTGAGAACACCCTTAAGAATTTTATGTGCGACTAACTTATGATTTTAAGCAGTTTGCAAGTAAAGAAGATACCTTATTGTCTCGAGGATTGTTCTTTGTTTTTAAATTGAATTTGCGAAATTAAAAATTTCGAAATTAATTTAAAAGTTTTGTTAAAAACCAAGACATTAAAAAAGTCACGATTATTGTCTAAAACTGGGATTACCCAGAGAAAATCAGATGTCTGTACAACCTAGCTTCTGTTTACTTCAGCAGAAGCTTCGCTAATCTGGTGACCTCGCAGAAACAGCCTTGTATTCGACCTTCATAATTTCGCGTTTACCCGTCTCGGAGCTTGTTCATAGCGGCGTGAGAAGAGAAAATTGCGCCCGGGGCGAAATTTCAATTTGGCTCCCCCCCCCCCCCCAATCACCGTTTCTCTTTGTGACAGGTGTTATAAAACTGAAAAGTGTACAAACACAAATAAATCCTATTGAATACATGTTTGTCGTTTATTTTGAAACTTTAAAAGGTTTAATCTTAACAATTAAACAATATAAAAGATAATTGTACTTAAATTTAAACATAAATGATCTGAAACACATGTGTGGAAAAAACTATCTAACAATATTGTATAACCCCATTAAGATTCCGAGGAAGAAGCAACGAACTATTTTGAGAATGTATGCTTTTTTTTCACACACACAAAAAAATTCTCAATATGTTTAAATGCATAAATTTTTACAAAAAAAAAAAAAAAAAAAAAAAAAAAAAAAAAAACGGATGATACAAACGACGATGGTAATAGACATTTGGCGCACTCTCAATTTCCACTCCCGGGGCGAGCGTCCCCCTTTTCGCACGGCCCTGCTTGTTCAACCTGAAATTGCTTATTCCATTCTTATTATTGCAAGATTTAAAATAATAATATTATATTTTTTTAATTTTAAATTATTCGATTTGATAACATATGGATTATACTACATAAAGGGAATTTTAACATTTTGTAAAATGTATTATGCATTCTTATCATCATATATTATATTCTAATTGATTTATTTAAAGCTATTATCAATTTCAAACTAACTATTTTCTTATATTCTTGAATTCACTTTTGTTTGTAAACGCATGTAATCGATAGATGCTTATATTTAGAAACTGTGAAATCAAATATTTTTAGATAAAGGCAGAAAGTTTTCCGGAAAATGCTTTCAAAGTTGTCATTTTAAATTGAAATTCTAGATCCAACAGTTCAATAAACGTCGCTATGAGACAGATTTATAAACTAGGATGTAATTACTATTATTTTTAACACAATCAAACTGATTGGTAAAGTAATCATGCGAATTGAATATTTCCAGCTGAGCGAAAAATTGCCCAGGCCGGGAATCGAACCCGGATACTTGGCTTACAAGGCCAATGCTTTACCTGTTAAGCTATCTGGGCGATAGCCGGCTAGGATTTTTCGCTCAGATAACCTTATTGGTCCTAACATCCGGTCTGTCATTTGAAACAGCTCGTAGAATAAACCGCGGGTAATGGAACTCCATATAACGATGGATACGTAGATATACTATTATTTTTAACACAATCAAACTGATTGGTAAAGTAATCATGCGAATTGAATATTTCCAGCTTAGCGAAAAATATCGCCCAGATAGCTTAACAGGCAAAGCATTGGCCTTGTAAGCCAAGTATCCGGGTTCGATTCCCGGCCTGGGCAATTTTTCGCTCAGCTGGAAATATTCAATTCGCAGGATGTAATTAATTTATCGAAACATGAAAAAATCTAACCGATTCTAACCTCCTTCAGTAATCATCTCTGTAAGTGTCATGCATTTACGTTTAAAAATGAGTCCGTTAGTGTGTCAAAGATTCGAAAGGAAAAATATATTTTTTTGAAAACAGTCAACTGCTATGTTGAAAGAAAAAAAATGTTCAAAAGCTTGTTTATAATTTTCAAGCTCAGTGGATGGTTAGCTTTGTACGCCTGAAAACCGAGAGATTGCTTTTTTATTTTTATCTATCTATTTATTTATTTATTTATATATATATATTTGTAATTTTGAGTAGTAATGGAGAGATTATTGAGCTTTAACCTTTTTAGATATTTCCTACAAAGTTGAAAAGTGCTTATGCATTCGGTTTATCTGTCCGTCTGTCCATGCTCTAACTCCCATAAATGTACTCGGATTTTCATGCAATTGATAAAGATTATTCAGGATCACTAAAGCATGTTTGGTACTGCATATTCATTAGGTATGATTAATGGTTCATTTACAGGGACACTCAAAATAATTCGATTACATTATGGATGTGGTATATGGGAAAAATCGTTTGGAGAATTTTTTAATGATATTACGCTATTTCAAATATATTGAAACTAATATAAATCATTGAATTTCACTACGATCACGTTAAGACAAAGCATTCATAGCATTTTTTATTAATTTACAGGTACACACAAAAGAAATCGGTTACAATACTGTCTTTGCATAATAATTGCTGGAGAGTACATTCTAAAATTCGGTATGAACTTTTAAATTTAATTAGTTTTTTTTAATATTACTCTTTATACATAAATTCTACACTTCATATACAGGACTGCACAAAAGTATTCGCATACCATTTTCCTTATTAGAGAAAATTGCTGAAGGGGAATTTTCTGAAATATATGTATCTCTTAAATGAACTAAATTTTGGAATGTATGATTTTAATAGATACAGATCTCAATATCATATATAGGACTGCTAAAAAATTTGTATAATTTTTCGATGTAAATGGGAACAGCTGAAATTCTGTTTTGAAGTGCATTATACATTTCCATATGGTGAAATGAGACGTAATATTTTAATTTTTTAAGCGGTGCAGTTTTGTTACATTATTCTGAATGTGTTGGAAAGTGTTTCATAATTTATGTTTGACGCGCGATTTTTTCTTTCTTTCTTTCTTTCTTTCTTTTCTTTTTTTTTCATTTTGAAAGAAGCTTCGCAATTTCTACCACTGACATCAATGATATCAAGGTGCATTTTCTTTTCTTTTAGGAGCTCTTATTTTGAAAATCAGACAAAGTGCGATAGTTGTATTTTTTGATTTGCTTGATTTTTTTTATATGTTGAAGTAGATCTTATTTAATGAATAGTGTGCAATTTTGAAGCCCTGAAAGATTTCCTCTTTCCTATAGAAAATATCAAAGTTCGAGGCTGTGAATGCCATTTTTATGAAAAATGAAATCTCAATATGTTTGGAGTGGTATATCTCTGGCAAGCAACAACATCCCAAAATTCTTTTGGCATAAACTTATAGTATAACACTACCTGCTTATTAAAATTTATTTATTTTCATGGGGCATTGTTATTTTACATTGTTATGTCGCCCCAAAGTACAGTCAAAATGACGTTTTTGTCCAATTTCCGCTCTCAATACCTTATTTAAGCTATAATACCCCAAAGTTTTTCTTATAGAATATGAAAGTGCACTACTAGGACAAGCTAAATAATGTAGTGCTACACGGAGATATTGTTGCTGTTAGTAGCTATAACCTGTTAAAAATTCAAAATTTACAAAATCTGCAATATTTAAAGTAGTACATTTCAAAAACGCGCCACAGTTGGATGACAAAAAATATGTCACGCAATAGTTGAATATATGTACAAAAACATGGAAAAGAAAAAGAAATGGGGCCTCGTGATATCTTTTAGTAAAAAAATGACAAAATTTATAAGAAAAGCAATGTCCATCATCACACTATTTCCCTAAAAAAAATGAAACATCCCGTTTCTCTTTAGTCTGTCTATAATTTTTCCCTATGAGTAAATGAAATATCCCTTTTTTGTCGCCTCTTCTGAAAGAGAAACGGGGTGTTTCATTTTCACTTAGGGGAAAAAATATGATGATGAACATTGCTTTTCTTATAAATTTTGTCATTTTTTTTACTAAAAATATCACGAGGCCCCCCCCACTTCTTTTTCTTTTCCATGTTTTTGTACATATGTTCAACTATTGCGTGACGTATTTTTTTCATCCATCTGTGGCGCTTTCTTGAAATAAATTACTTTAAATATTGCAGATTTTGGAAATTTTGATTATTTAACAAGTTATAGCTACTAACAGCAACAATATCTCCGCGCAGTACTATATTATTTAGTTTTTCCTAGTAGTGCACTTTCATATTCTATAAGAAAAACTTTGGGGTATTATAGCTTAAATAAAATATTAAGAGCGGAAAATGGACAAAAAGGTCATTTTGACTGTACTTTGTGGCAACATAACAATGTAAAATAACAATGCCGCATGGAAACAAATTTTAATAAGCAGGTAGTGTTATATTATAAGTTTATGCCAAAAGAATTTTGGGATGTTGTTGCTTGCCAAAGATACATCACTCCAAACATATTGGGATTTCATTTTTCATAAAAATGGCATTAACAAACGTGAATTTTGATATTTTCTATAGGGAAGAGAAAAAATTTTCAGGGATTCAAAATAGCAGATTAATCATTAAATATGATTTACTTCAACATAAAAAAATATCAAGGCAATTAAAAAATACAACTATCAAAACATCACTTTGTTGTCTGAATTTCAAAATAAGGGCTCTTAGACAGACAGAATGGAAATTTTTGTCCCAAAGTCTCTGCTTTCTGCTTTTTCGAGTTTTCTCCGAAAATAAGCAAATAGAATGAATTATTGTGTTGCAAAATTGGTATGAAACAATATTTTATTAAACGTAGATCTTACGAGATAATATGTGGAGAAAAATCACAGGAACTTCAGTATAAGATGCAAGTAGTGTCTTGCATTTATTGAGTTAAATAATAAAACTGAACTAAGTATACAATAATAAGTAAAGAAGTTTGCGTGTGAGTGTAATGTGTGAAATGTAATGTGTCTTACGCCGCTGTTCTGAAAAGACCGCTGCACGTAGATCTGCAAAACAAGATAGGAAGGTACCTTTATGTATGTAGTTTTGCACCTAAAAGCCCGGTTTAGGATTTATTGATTGATTTTTCTTTAAGATTTTATGTGATGTTCAGCGCCTCTTCACATTTTGAGGCGATTTTTCCACATTAATGAAAAATAAATCTTGTTTCAATCTTTTAGCCCATTAGTGTAAATTTTAACCTTTTTCAATAATATTAATTTCGTAAAAAATCTCTTTTAATTAATCCAGCTAAAAATTCAATAAAAAACTCATAAAAAAGGATTTTTAAGGAACAGCAAAAGGGTCGCATATTTGCTGGATTTTGTTTCAAACTGAAAAAGAAACATAATGATAATTTTCTCTAATTGGCTAAAATTCAGAAAACAAATTCAAGCATCAATTCGAGAATTTCGCAGCAAAATTAGATATTTTATTTGCTTCCAAATATTGAATAAAAAAAAACCCCTCTGTAATTTTTCTTAATTTTTTTCAAAAAATAGCCTTAACGGTACAAAAATTCAGAAAAATAACCAGAGAGGGTTCATTTCTAAGTATTCATTAAAAATTGGTCTAAAAAGAAATCCGCATCAGCAGATAAGCTGACTCTTTATCTGATGTAAGATATGAAAGGATATTAAACATTAAACGTTGTCAAATGCTTAAAACATAATTTAAAACTATATTATGAACTTAATCGAAGACTATTAGTGTGTTCTGAAACAAAACTTCCTTGATACGAGTTAAGAATTTCTCCATAAGGCTTTCTTCCACTTAAGTTCAATTAAAAAATAGGCTTTCCAAAATCTAGATTTCATCATTTTCGAATATTAATAACGCATTCTTTTCTCTTTTCTATGGATCCAATTTCAACAAAACATACTTTAAAACATAATTCAACTTATCCTACGATTATGTCACAGTTTTTAGTACCATCTTCCGACTCCAAGACCACATTCTTATCTTGAGTTCTATTCCCGATTACAACAGGATTTGGCTCATTCAATTCAGTTTTCGATTGTCTCATAATTTTTAGTTCCATGTTCCATCTCCAGAGAGTGGGTATTCCTTTCTCCAATTGTATGGGCTCAATTTCAACGGTGTTTGGCTCATTCAACTTGGTTTTCAATTGTTTTACAGTTTTTAGCTTCATTTTCCACCGACACGGTAGGGGCTGCATTTTTTATTTCGGGTTTTATGGACCCGATTTCAACAAAATTTGTATAATTTAACTCAACTTACAATTACCTACAGATTTTCCGGCGTGTGCACATCAAGTCTTTACATGGTGATGTTGGCAAGGGACCCGTACCGGAGATTTATTCAGAAATAAGTTTGTTTGAAGCAAGCTACATTGCATGATTTATGTATGCACTGAAGGCAGTGGGGACCAATGTCAGAGATTCATTTTGGCAGATTCGTTTATTGAAAATTTTAATATAAATCGAGGTTTAAAAATTTCTTCTATAGGATTAGAATTAGTGAGCGGCTCATTTTAGTTGACTGAAGTAGCCTCTTAACTTGTCTCACCAGACACCTTCTATATGAGAATGAATATTACGGTTCGGTAATCTCATGTTTCATATGCACAAGGCGCGTGCTCAGATTGTGATCAAACAGAAATTATTTTACAAAATATTGCAAACCTACATTCCAGACCTTGGCAAAACTCACATGGGTGAGTTCAATAAGAAGTGTAAAACAAGTTAACAAAGACTAGATTGCCGATTTGCATGTGTCCAAAATATTCTCAATCAATCAAATTTTATATCTCGTATGCCGCGATTCTTATATAGAAGCATCCTATCTCATTCGTCTAATCGAACACGTTCAAGCAAGCGTGTTACGCCAAGTTCTGAAATGTGGGTCTGCCAAGATTTGAAAATAAACTTCAGTCTTCAGTATGTATGTCTCAGTCTCCCTGTGCGCACGTCGTCCCTTTAATGTCCAGATACCCTAATTTAAACGAGTGTAGCCAAAATTTGTAATGCACATTGCTATAGTTTGGACAAAGACTTTGAATTTGGTTATGCGCATTTTGCATAGGTGATAATTCTTTTTTGAAGCCTTTCTGTAAGTAGCTGAATTAATGAAGCTATAAGATAAAAAAGATTGCTGTATATTTTTTCCACCGGAAATTATAAAACTGCATATTTTGTGGAAAGCATTTTGAACTTATGCGAAACAGCCTTGCATTCTTATCTAGGTTAGCTAATCAACAATGAAACTGATATTAAATGATAGCTTCTGCCAAGACCTTTTACAAAAATTTTAAATTTCCGTGCCTTTGAAATAAAAAAAAGAAAAAAATCGATTAAAAATCAAGAAATACATATTGAATTGAAACTTTCATTAAATAAATTTACTTAATTTTCAATATGTTTTTTAATAACTAGGAATATACAAGGTGATTAAAAAGATCGAGCAGATTTTAAGAGTTGGTACTGCATAATATAGCAAACAATTTTTATAAAAATAGCGGTGGGGGGGGAGGGCATTTTTTCACTCAAAAATACAATGTGTCTCCTGTTAATCCAAACATAACTATTGATCGACACTTTAACTGATATAATGATATTTGGAAGGGTATTTTTAAATCATTGTAACAATAGTTTCTTTATAAAAAATGTTTGTTATTGTGCATTACCATTTTTTAAAATTTGTCCAATCTTCCTGTATATATTTCCTATAATGAGCAATCCCTTCTAATCAGCATTTGCATTTGTTTACTTGACCTTATCTTAGGTGTTTTGTAAAAGTGTTGTTTTTAACAAAAGTAAATAGGGTAACATGGTGTCGGAAAAATCTCATTTCCGAATAACCTTGGGAAGAGGCCCAAAGAAGAGAGAGACGTTCACCTGTGAATCAGTTACAGGCAGTACGGCCTTGGATCTTCAGTAAAACTGTTTAATATTGCCCACACGAGTAAACAGGAAATAATTTGCAGTCATTATTTGAAAAAAATATGTATCTTATACCTGAGTATATCATACTTTTCAATCAAATATGTCAGAGTTGATTATATAATTGAAAGGCTCGGGGGGGGGGGGGGGTGAAAAAATAGGTAACTAACAAAATGGAAGTTTCGCGATAGTCAAGATTTAAGTTTTCTAAATAAATCTAAAACCGAAAGCATTTTGAAAGTTTCCTCTAAAAAGCAGATTTATTAACTTTGGCATTGCCAGATTTACAGCAGGGAATTCGGGGCACGGGCCCAGACCCCTGATTTTCAGGGGGCCCTTATATGCTACTGAAGGTTTTTCGATTATTGTCCAAAATCTGATGTAGTTTTAATATACAATGAATTGTTACATTTCATTCTACTTTCTATTACGTTCATATTGTATTTTTATAACGTAGTATATTTTGTCTGAAACATCCATTTATTATTTTATCCTACTAAATTTTCTCTTTTATATTTATCACTTTAAAGATATGTTTTATTTTTTATTCTTGTTTAATTCTTTTCCTGTGATCGTCAGATTATTTGAGTGTTGGTGAGCATAGCTTGCAGGCTGTGAGCCCCTAATATTTTAAATAATTGTAGCTTGGTGTTTATTAGTTGTTGCATACTCTATCATTCCGGATATATAGACTTGCATAGGAAAAGATAATTAGCAACACACAGTGTGTTATAAAATGTCTATCATTTGAATTTCATAATTGTGAAATAATTATTTAAAAGTAAGTTATTCATTACTATATTTATTTTTTTAATAGATTTTTAAAGTTAACAATGGTTACTTTAGTAACAACTTTTTTAGTGACTCCCCCTGCAAGCATAGGTAAGCATTTGTGCCCAGGCTAGAGGTCTGCACGGGCCGGAATTTTCAGGCCCGGCCCGGCCCGGCCCGTAGGAAAGTTATTTCGGCCCGGCCCGGCCCGTTGTAAAACTCAAAAGTTCGGCCCGGGCCCGGCCCGGCCCGTTTAAATTTTTGTATTTTAGGCCCGGCCCGGCCCGTACAAAAATCAGCGAAAACAGGCCCGGCCCGGCCCGGCCCGTTTTGGCCCGTTACAATTTCTACGATTTCTAAAAAATTCAGATTTTTATCATATAACAAAGATTTCTTTAAAGAATACTGCATACACACCTATGGAATGATTTTACAGTATATTTTACAGCAAATACACATTAACAACATTAATGATTACTTAGATTCTTAGGCTTTCAACATTCGAATAAAGAAAGATTCATTAAAAAATTAATATGGCTTAGAATAAAAGAAAAAAGAAAGAAAGCTAAAAACATCGTTAATTTTGAAGCTGTTTAATTAAAGAAGATTTATAAATATATTTCTATATTATTTTATTATAGATTTCAAATCCAAATTCACTCTTAAATTCAAAGAAGCTCCTTTCTGATACATTTCTAAATTCATTTTTTTTCCCTCAGAAACGCATAAGATTAGCAGATATCTTTATTCAGAAACTATATAATCGAATGGCGTTATCCAATTTTTGATACAAACAATTTAAGAATACTGTAAACAAATAAAATACTGTCTTAATTAGCGTTTTGAATAGAATTTCCGGAAGCAATAGCAAGGGAAGGGAGAAAAACCTGCATTCATTTGAGAAACTATTATATCTCAACAAGGTTATACAAGTATTTTATTTACCAAAAATGAAAAACGCTATTCGATTCCAAATCCCTTCAATAGTTAGGCTTGTCACTTTTATACTTTTACAATTTAAAATTAATCAGAAAATGTGTCAAACTTTCGCATTATTGAGAAATTAATTTAAAAATCATCAAGAAGTATATATCCGAAGACTAAGCTAACATAAGTTCTTTATGGCTGTTAATAATTTTACAAATCATATTTTCTGCCAATAATTAAGTCTAGCACCGGTTCGGCCAGTCTATTTGTAGAAAAATAATGTAAGCGTGATCTCGGACCGGCATGAGTCAGCTAAAAAAATATTAAAACGGGTTACACATAATGTAATTCTCCGATGCCGATACACTGTGCATTTTTATACTGACGCTGTCAAACTAGTATGGCCACATTTATACTTATTCTCGTTAAAACCATTTTCGTTGAAAATAGCTCATATTTTATCGTTTGTACTTAAATCTTCAGAACGGGCCGGCAGGCCCGAAATTTTTTTTTGTCGGCCCGGCCCGGCCCGTCTGGCCCGTTCAATTTTTTTGCCGGCCCGGCCCGGCCCGTTTATGTTGTTTGTCGGTCCGGCCCGGCCCGTTGAAAAACTATTCTAAATCTGCCGGCCCGGCCCGGCCCGTTAGAAAATCCGAAACGATTCAGCCGGCCCGGCCCGGCCCGCGGGCCGGGCCGGGTACGGGCCACGGGCCAGGCCCGGGCCCGTGCAGACCTCTAGCCCAGGCCCACCAAATTTGTAAATCTGTCCCTGAACTTTGGAATGGATTGATGAAGATAAAGGATAAGCTTACATTCCAGGATTACGATTAAACCTTCTCGTAACGTGCAACATTTTCGGTGTGATAAAATTGATTTTTTTATTTTTTGACTTAGCGAATTTTAATAACAAAAGCACGTTTAACTTATCTAAAATTTATCTTTGATTATGACGTCATTTACTGAGTAATAAAAGAACCTTGTACTTTTAAAAGATCAGTGAAATATTTTTTACGAAAATCAGACAACGAAAAAATAAAATCCCAGTTACCATGTTTTACATCTGAGTTCTTCAACTGAATGTGTATCTGAAAGAAAGGCCTTTAAAAAAAAATAAATTTTGCAAAGTTCAATTTTTTTATTGAAAATGGGCCTGTGTAAAACGACTGATGATTACTCAGTGTCAAATCGACATTTCATAATATAGAATTTTGTTTAGTTTAAATAAAAAATAAAAGCGATAAACGAAAAGTAAAATAATTTATTTCCTTCAACATCAAAGTAGTATTTTATTGCTTGTCAATTCTCAGAATAAAAACAAAGGAATAATTAAGAGAATAATTAAAGTCGGAAGAAAGATCTATGTTGTACTAGAAGCTCAGGACATCGCTAATCAATGGCATTAATATTTTCCCCCATATTCCAAAACTATAAGTTTGTAACATATTCATCCAGACATATATTCAATTATCATAAGGACATCTATATAATTTTTCTGCGCTTGACAATGGGATTCCTTCGACTTAAACAGGAATTCACGGACAAGTTTATTTGAAAATTATTAAAAGCTTTTATTCACATATACATAGGTGCCAACCTGACATTGGTTATCCGTAATACGCGCGTTAATTTGACCCTGGTTTAATGAGATTCGAACCAGAATTTTTTAAAAGAAATGAAATTAAGTATGTTCCACTAACAATCCTTAAATTAAATAAATAAAGATTCATGAAATATATTTTCTTATTTGAAATGACGTTAACCTGGATCAAATTAAGCCAGGTATTACGGAAGATTAGTTGAAAGTTGGCAGCTATGTATATATTATGTCAGCAAAATTTTAAAATAAAAAAAAATATAATTGCCATTTGGCAGTTTGGTGTGAAAATAAAATGTTGCATGCAAGCATGGCTCTTGAAAGGGATTAGTTAAATTCCTAACTTAAATTTTAAATCGACAAAACGACAAATCATGAAATTATGTGCTCTATCTATATTACAAAGTACAAACGTGTTCGTGTCTAACTGTGACGTCATTTTTAACGCGGCAAAGGCAGACGATTACATTTAACTTTTTAACTTTTATTGCAATTTTTTAAAACGTCTAAATACTGCACATTTTCATTTTTTACACCATGGAATATGGGGGAAATGTTCTCTCAAATAGAATTTGTTCGAAAACTATAATCGCAATTTATTTGAAAACTGTATCATAATTAATTCAATTTTTATTGTTTTTAAATTAATTTTCAAACATTAATTTTTTCAAATCTATCTAATAACGATTACGAAACACAAGCTCTCAAATTACAAACTTACATAAAAAAAAAAAAAAAAAAAAAAAAAAAAAAAAAAAACGAAGTATTCAAAAATGAGTAAATCGATGTATTCCTATATCGAATTGAGTATGTAACTGAGTATGCTTGGATAAAAAATGACCCTAATCTTTCACAATTATGAAACGTCACATGTTATTCTGTAATGGTTTATTTCACTCATGGTGGCATAAAAGATGTTTATTAATATAAATATTAAATTAAGTATAATATTTTAAAATAATTTAATACTGCTAACAAATAATGCTGTTCTCGTAATAGTATTCGATTACGGCATCTTAATAGTAATTCTGCTGTTTTTTTAAAAATAAATAATAAATTAAATGTTTTTTGTTAACAATTTTGAACGGAAAATAAATGTCAATACATTTTTATTTTAATTTGTAAGTTGAGATGGGAAGTACATAACGATTCATATTCGAACATGACTATGGAATCAAAAATAAGTTGTGACTCTCAGTTTTGAGCACATTCGAATCGGAGCTTTGAGTATAAGAGATATTTAAAATCGAATATCTTTTACTCAATTTTGAAAACACTTTTTTTACAGTGTATATTCCATAATTAAAAAAAAAAAAAAAAAAAAAAAAAAAAAAAAAAAAAAATGAAAAACGTATCATCAAATCTTAAAGATAGTGCTGATAAAACTTCGCACGAGTAAGTTTTTCGCTTTAAAATGACAACTTTAATATATTTAAAAGACTTTTACGTTTAAGGTATTAAAAGCGAAATTTTCACATCGGCTTCACGTCAAGCGTTAACACCCGAAGAAATATCCCAGAATCACTATTTACAATCAATCCTTTTGAATTTGTGCTTTCTAGTGGAACAAAAAGCGAAATTCGATTACCTGTCTTAAATGCGTGTTTCATTTGTATTTTATTGTTTTATTTATTAATTTATAAATGGTTTAATTTTGTTATGGACTAAAAGTTGGAATAAAATGATGAGTTATTAATATTAAATTAAGTTCTAACTGATTTATCTTTCGTAATTGTCTGCTCACAATAGAGATAAATCTGAGAGAAAAAAAAACATTTATGCTTGAAAATTAATTTAAAAATAATAAAAACGGAGTAAATTGCAATGCAGTTTTCAAATAAACTGCGACATAGTTTTCAAACAAATTGCATCTAAAAGAACATTCACCCTTTTCGATGGTGTAAAAAATGTGCGCTATTTAGAAATTTAAAAAATTGCCATACAAATTAATGAAAATTAAATTTAATCGTCTGCTGGTGTCACAGCACCGCTCTCTGAATAGTAAGTCTGAGTGCTGATACAAAAATGACGGCTAATGAAGGGGGATATTTTTGAAAGTGTGTACGGTCCCTTGAATTTTGGCACCAATGATTTTTAAAAGTTCCACTTTACTTTTTTAAGATTAAACAATTGAAAGAAATATTTTATAAAATACTGGTGTCCAAATTTATGTCGGATTAAAAAAAAAAAAAAAAAAAAAGACTTTGACAGCCGACATTTTTGTCCGAGCGCTCAGGCCTAGCATTCAGTAGGCGGTGGGCACAGTCAAAATGACGTCAGGTTACGCAGGGGCACCTTTGTGCTTTATATTACGACAGAGCACATTTATTATTGTACTGATTTTTGTATATTTTACTCCATTTTTGTCAATACAGTTCTACCAGAATGTTTGAACATAATTTTTCAGCTTATTTAACTATTGAAAAATACAACAAATTATGTGAAATTATGTGTTGAAACCAAATGATTGCAAATTCTGTTATTTTATAGGATGTTCACAAAAAATATCTCAGTTATAAATTTCAATAGCGTCAATTGTCAGCGTTGTAGAATGATCGTTCAATGTCACAAAAAAAGTAAATCAAACAGTTTTAAATAAACGTATGCGAGAATACTACTTCGTTATTTATTTGATTACAATGCCACATAAGCAAAATGATGACTTCTGAACATAAAGCATAATTGCTGATCTGAAGATTTAAAATCCGTTAGAGCCATGCGATTTCGGGGTTTTATGAAAGATCGTGTTTAGTTTCGCCGCTGCCGAATGATTTGTCACAGTTTAGACATAGAATTAAAGAAGCTATGGCTTCCATTACTCTGGATTTGTTAACCGAAGTGTGGGAAGAATTGAACTTTGGATGTGTGCCGTATACAAAAGGTGCACATACTGAACATATGTAAGAAAAACTGAGTTAGTTTATCTTCAATTTGCTGTGTGATTTGTTGTAAAAAATTTAAATTAAACTTCTGTAGTATACCATTGAAACTGAGACATACTTTTAAGGACACCCTGTATAATAAATAGAAAGTTTCTGGCTTTAAATCAGTGGTTCCTAACCTTTTATTGGCAACGCCCAACCAGAGCTGCTGTTAAATTACTTTGCCCCACCCCGAATCCCTCTGAAAATTATGTTTCTTATTTAAAAAGTGAAAAAATTGAAAATTTTACTCTATTGAAACGGTGGAAACATAGCAGAGCTTTAACAATAATTTCTCATTTTACATATTTTAACTTATTAAAAAGGTAAATGTTTTGTCAGGAATTTATTTTTAATATAATTGTATAAGTGTAATGAGGCTATACAGTTTTGTCTTTGTGCTGGTTGGTTGGTTGGTTGATTTTTGACGTTCGATTATCTACGCTAGGGATATAGGACCAGGGGGGAGTGCCCTTCGTGGGGGTCTTTCTAAGGGAACCTAACCCGTATTTACGCAAGGTTCGAAGAAAACCACGAAAACTCCGAACGGTTAGGCCGACAGCCGCGATTGGGTTCGAACCCAGCACCTGCCGTCTACCAGTTGAGAGGTCCGAACCTCTCGGCCACTGGTGGGGCTTTGTCTTTGTGCAAAAAATAGTTTTGTCGTTGTTTTTCATCTTATCTTATTGTTCAAGTAAAATTAAATTCAATATGCATTTTTATTTTCACAAAATATTATGAAAAGAGTCTTATATTTAGCATTTTTCACACATTTGTAATTCTTTCTTGTAGTTTTTAAATGTTGACGGTAAAGTTTCCAGATTCTCATCTTTATCAATTTTGAGTAGTCATCATATCCCCATCACAACACATTTTCTCTGTCTTCTGTTTCCCAATATCTTTAATTGTCTTGCATGTATTATCTGATTTTAAAATGTCGAATGTACATACCATCAAGACATTTCTTTACTGGGTAGGATACCTGCATTAGAGCCATAAATATGTACTGTCTCTCTATTACCTTTTCTAATGGTATTTAAGAGGTCACTCGACTCGCTGAAAAAGATCCGGATGGTAATGTTAAGTCTATGGGGGCGTTATTTTCAAATATCTCGCTCAAATTTTAATATTTATACATGATTTTTTTTGCATAGGATAGCTGCTGTGGACGATCTAGAACCGGGCTAGTTTTTACATTTTCGATTTTGGTAATATATTTTTTAATATTATGATAGTTCCAATTTCAGAAACGGTTTCAATCGGTTCCAAAACTTAACCCTCCAAGTGTTTAAAACGTAATATTCCGTTCACTAAGCTCCAGGTTTCACTGCAATATAACCAACATTTAAAACAATATAATTCTATAGATTTAATGATTTTTCAATACATTTTAGACTGATTAATATTCCCAACGAATGCATTCATATTTGCAATTAAGTTTTTTTAATTTTTATAATGCTGAAAGAATTACATTTTCTGAGCATTTAAAACAAAATTCAGAGAAAACAACATTACAATCTTACCCATTTGCTAGAAGCTCAGAGTGTTAAAGTAATTTTTTTTCAAAATCCGAAACCAAAATCGAAAAAGTAAATACTAGCCCGGTTGTATCCTCAGCTATTCTATTAAAAAAAGTCATGCGAAAATAAAATTTTAGCAAGATATTTGAAAATAACGCCCCCTTAGACTTAACATTATCATCCGGGTCTTTTTGAGTGAGTCGAGTGGTCTCGTAAGATTTATAAATTTTTAAAATCTGTTAGTACATCTGTTAGATATATTTTTCAGTTTTAATGTATTCAAAACAGTAGATTTATACATAATTTTAGTTTTACGTGTAAAAGATTCTTTGCGTGAGCATATAGCAGATCAAATAGAAGTAGAAAGCTTATTTAATAAATAATTGAAAACGTTGCAAAAAATTGTAAGATACAATATTTCCCAGAAAAAAAATAAAGATTTTTAATAGCTGTAAAAATTGACCAAATATTTTAAAATATTACTCTTATAATTATTCTGGTGTAGGTTTTGTTTTGAACTTTTGATTGAGAACATTTTAAAAATCTAACCCTTTAACCCATTAACGCCCGAATTATGTTCTTCGCTAAAATTTAAATTTTGTATTTCCCACCACTTTTAAAATCAAATTAACTTTTATCTAAATTTATCGAGGATTCTGTCTCGTGAAAGAAGGTATATATTTATGTTTCTCTTTACTGGTGGGAAAACCGCTTTCTTGCTGTTTTTGTAACCGTTCTCAAAAGAGGACGCTGGGCGTTAATGGGTTAAGCTCTGGTGGGTGAATTTCTTCAAAATTCCTAATTGTCACATTGACAACAGCATTTTGACGCGAAAAAAAATCACGTTATATACGAAAATGCACATAATCACTTTTCAAATAAATTTGGTCCAATAATCGGGTGGCATTGTGACTTTTCGGAAATACAATTATTTGGGAAGAAATCCGATCACAAAGGGCTAAAGTATTGATTTGTAAAATTTACTTGTATAAAATTTATTTTTCGTCTGCAAAATTAATTTTCCATTAAAAAGACTGATAGTAAATGATTGAGTAACAAATTTGGAATTGCCTCTTTAAAAAGTCAAACTGCCAGCCTATGAGACTTATGCTCCATGTTGGGAACTGCTTCTTTGAATAATTTTGTCAGACTCTGTAGAAATTTGAAGAAGTAAAACACCTTGTCTGCTTATACTATCGTAAAAATAACCTAATGTTACCTCTTTGTCTTATTTAATTCCTTTTTTATCAGAAGATAAAATTGTGCTCATTTCTTCTATGAAAAAGAAATCGATAAACTTTCGCTTTCAAAAAGAAGGTTAATGGCAGATAAGAGAAGTATGACTTAATCTTCTTCATTTAGAAACTCTGAATCTATTTCGAATTTATATTTAACTCTTTTGATGAAATTTTATTAGTTATATGAGTGACTATACGCATAACCAGATTAAAGCATAGGGGAGGAGGGGTAACTCGACTAAGTAAGTCATGGCCTTAGATCCTCTAAATTTGATATGCATTTACTGTAAAACTGATATTTTAAATCTATTTTCACCTTGTTTTGAATACAGTCACGATTTTGTAAATTTAAAGTAGGATATAATAATAATGATACATAAATACGTATTTATACATTCATAACTTTATTTAAGTCCATATAAAATATTTAATCTTTTGTAAAGATATAGGAAGAGAGGCCCCGAATGAACACGAGGCTTTGGGCATCTCTTTTGGTTCATCGGCCCTGAATATATATTGAGGGTACAACAGCGGCCCTTATATTTTTCTATGTAATCAAATATTTTAGAAAATCAAATATTTTAAAATTTTAGTAAACACTCTAATTGTAGGAACATATGACTAAATAATACCGGGTGGGCAAAAAGTCCGTGGGAACTTTAAAAATATCATAAATCCGGAAAAATAACCGAAATAAAAAACTTTGCAGGATTAGCATCTATAAATCATGAGAATTTTTTTAAGACAGAGTAAAAAAAAAATTCAAAAAGCAATCAGTAATTGGCGATGACGTATCCGAGTCAGAGAAAAGATACGCAAACTAATGCGTAGCAAATAGAATGTCTCCAAATAGCTTATTACAACTTCATATGTTCCACATGGCCACCACCGCATTGGACAACACTTAACAAGTGGGTCACAAAAGCAGCAACGGAAGTGTGCAGCAACTATGGATGTACGATGCATACATGACACCTCTTGGCTAATGGCATTTATCATTTCCAACAGATTGGATAGATGGGATCGATCTTTCGGTTTTTTAAATATCCCTATAACTAGATGTTTGTCGGTACCAAATCTGGAGAGCGAGAAGGCCATGGGAACCTGCAAACCTGAACGTCTGTATCGAGAGTTCCTTGAACGGAGCAGCAATGTGACTAAACGCTTCATTTTGTATAAATGTGATAGCAGAAAACGGCGCATCTCTTTCACATAAACATGACACGACCATTTCACGCAGAAGCATGAAATAATCTGAGCATTTTCTATAGCCGTTTTCTAACCATTTTCTTGCCACTATATTACAAAGAAGGATCCAATGATGACCAAACCTGTGAGCTCACACCACACTGTCACTTTTGGGGAATGCAATGATTTCTGGATGTATGTGTATTAGCCGTCGCCCTAGATGCAACAGTTATGAATATTAACATCGCCATGAAGTGAAAAATAAGCTTCATCTGTCCAAGAGATATTAAAAGACCCAGATGGGATTCTGTTCGATTTTTGAGAAAGTGCATCTTGCAAATGCTACCCTCTGTACTGCATCCAGTCATAAAAGCTCATGGCACGATTGTAATCTCTATGGGTACAGATGAAGTATTCCATTAAGAATATTGCGTACCGAGGATAGTGGTAAGCCCAAACATCTGTCAGCTTCACGAGAACTGCTGTCCCTGCAGATAAATCAGACGCTAACGCCCCCTTTTGGCTGCAACACGCGACGCACGTGCTTTCATTAACTTTCATTTCGTTTTTACATGGTCGTCCGGATCAGCACGACACTCCAGCGTTCCAGTTTCCTCAAACCGCCGAACAAGCTTTATTAGGCCTGTAGCTGCTAAGGGCCCTTTATTAGTCCTCACATTTTTCTGAGCGAAATATTTAGGAAAAGCAATGGTCATTTGATTCCTATTTTACGTAAAACAACTTAACCAACAAAGCATTATTCTTCGCACACAGCATTCTTGTCCACATACACAGTTTACAATGGTGAACTAATTGTGGATTAGGAGCACAAGTTCTAATAATCGTTTCATTGTACATTTTCACCAAAGTCACTTGTACCAGCATCTTCTAGATGCTAACCCTGCAAACTGTTTATCTCGGTTATTTTTCCGGTTTTTATGAAATTTTAAAGTTTGTTATCCCATTGAACGATAAGAATCAAATACCAAAGAGTGAACTTAACAAGATGTTATAAATGTAAATCATTTTTTTTGCCGTCTGTTGCCCTAACGAACTTTCATAGTGATATTTTGTTATATCAATAACAGATGGTAATTTTTTGATAAGAATGTTGTGAAATACATTGAATTTCTTTCACAGTATTATTAACAAACAAACATGTAATGCTGATATTATAATTTAGGGTGCATTTTAGTCTGGTCTCCATATTTAATTAAAATTTTATACATAAATATGTTACTCTCTTGCGTCACTCTTTAAATGTTGTAAGTGACAGGAAACAGGTTCTTAGTTATGAACTTTTGAATACCAGATATTTACTTTCTCGTTTAAAAATAAAATGTTTATAGTGTGCATTTTTCGTATAATAATAATAAAAATAATAAATAAACGTATTATTTAAATTATTTTCGTTGACCAAAATATCAATGCCGTTAATATGTCTATATGCGGTGACCCATAAATGCAACAAAGTTCTTGTTCCTAAAATCCTAACAAAGAGTCATGTATGGCATAATCAAACATCCTTATTTCAGAAACAGAATGCTAAGAATATTACTCAATTTAAATATTTCCTTTTAAAGAATTTCCCATTGAAGTATAGATCATTAATTTAAGGGTTTGCTGTAAAAAGGAGGTAGCTCTATTTTGACATATTTTAGATGCCCAAATTCTTGTTAAAAAAAAGGCATTCAAACGATCCACTTTTTTATATTATTGGTGACAGTACATTAATAAGTGTGTGGAGTAATGCATGTGTAGAAAAGTACTTTTGACAAAATTTTAAAATTTAAACAATAAAAGGTTTTTTTTTAAACTTTCCAAAAATCCAAAAATGAAGCTACCTTTCATTTGCGACAAGTCCTTCAATTATTAAACTCCGACAACAATTCATAAAATCGGGAATATAATCTCATGATCGAGATTACCATAAGGTTTTTTTCCCTTAAATGCCAAATAACCCCATTGACGTCACCACATTGAAGATCTGTGGCAGTTATCTGAAGTGAAAATAAGAAAGGGCAACACGCTTTGAAACAGGAGTTGTTATGAAATTTTTATTGCATTTTTGCGCTGATATTTTGATAGACCTGTTAAAGACGAATTGGATTCGTCAAATGCGAAAAGGCTTTATTCATGTTATATTGTATGTTCATGTTACATTTCCATAAATTAAATTAAAATGATCTTTAAACTAAAAATTTGAATAATTTAAATTAGTGGAATTGATATACTTAGCATTTTTTACATAGTTATATATAATTGTTTTCTGTGACGCAATATTTAATTACACATTTCAAATTAATAGAAAAAATCATACATTTATAAAAATTAAATCACAATCTCGAAGTAATAAAGCTGGAATTATTGAATCAGAAAATAAAGAAATATGATCAAAGGATAAAATTTTGATGCAGTGGATAGAGGGCAACGCAGATGTGCCCTTTCCCAATTTTTGTAGAAACATGGATTTCAAGGTCAGAATTATTGTCTGTAGTTTTATTTAACCTTTAACTGATGTGACAGGAATTGTAACGTAACTATTGTGTAGTGGTCTGTGAGACAGTAAGATCGAAAGATGAATAAAAAGCATGATTCACTCAAAGGATGGTGTTTTTGTACAAGATTATTATAATTAACATTCAACTGTTTAAAAATCTCTGTTGACAGTACTAAAGTCCCTAACGAAACAAAATGTTGACAGTTTTTGCAATTAAATTGAAAAATACAAGTTGAGCTATAAAAATTGAAAAAAGCGGTGGTCTGTGAGACCGGTAACATTAGTTAAAGGTTAATATACACTGAGATGACAAAAGCCATGGGATATCGTGCTAATAGCATGCCGGTCCCCTGTTTGCCCGGTGAACTGCAGCAACACTACGTAGCATGAACTTCACGAGTCGTTGGAAGTCCTCTGGAGAAATATTGAGCCATTCAGCCTCCATAGACGTCCGTAATTTTTTAAAGTGTAGCCGGTGTAGGATTTTGTGCACGAACCGATCTCTTAATTATGCCCCATAAATGTTTGATGGGATTCATGTTGGGCGATCGCGGTGGCCAAATCTTTCGCTGGAATTGTCCAGAATGTTCTTCAAACCGATTGAGAACAGTTATGGCCCAGTGACATGGCGCATTGTCAGCCTGGAAAATTCCACCGTTGTTTGGGTACATGAAGTATATGAATGGTTGCAAGTGGCCTCACAGTAGGTGAACGTAATCATTTCTAGTTAATAAACGGTTCGATTTGACCAGCGGATCCAGTCCATTCCATGTAAACACAGCCCACATCATTATAGAGCCACTAACAGCTTCCACAGTGCCTTGTTGACAAGTTGGGTCCATAGATTTATGGGGTCTGCACCACACTCGTATCCTTCCACCAGATCTTACTGATTGAACTCATGACTCATCTGACCAAGCCACTTTTTTGCAGTGTCATCTACGGTCCAAATGATAAGGTCAAGTGCCAATGAGAGCCCCTGTTGGCGAAGTCGTGCAGTTAGTAATGGCACCCGAGGCGGTCTTCTGCTGCTATAGCCCATTAAAGCGAAATATTGCCAGAAAATCCTAACGGACATGCCCGTCGGACATCCCACATTCATTCCTGCGGTTAACGCAGTGTTGATTGTCTGTTCACATTGACATGTCTACGCAGACGTCGCTGGTCGTGATCATTAAGTGCTGGCGGTGGACCACTGCGTTGTCCATAATGGGAGGTTATACCCGCATTTAAGTATTCTCGGCACACTCTTGACACTGTGGATCTCAGAATGTTGAATTCCATAACGATCTCCGAAATGGAATGTCCCATGAGTCTAGCTTAATTAGCATACCGCGTTCTAAATCCGTTAATCCTCGCCGTATGGCCATAATCACATAATCAACCTTCTCACAAGAAGCATTTGAACACGAATGAAGGTCCTGCCCAGGCACTGATCCAGGCACTGCGGCACTGCGGCCATCTATATATTTGCATATTGCTATCCCATGACTTTTGTCATCTCAATGTATTAACAAATATATTTTAACAGTTTACAAATATATTTTAAACATTTATAGTTTAAAATATATTTGTATCATGGAATAAACACGGATTATTTAATATAATTTAATCACTATTTTTACTTTTCTTTCCCTTTTTTAATTTCTAGCTAAAATTTTTTTAACCCTCTAATTCTGAAGGTAGAATACGTTCTAGAAACTCCGACCGTAAACAAAGAAACAATTGGTTGAGAATGCAATTCTCCAATGTTGAGCTTTGCAACTAGTTGCAAACACTTGGCAATCTGACTGTTGATAATATTTCTAGGCGTATTATTTTGTAATTACAAGACCAAGCAGACTATTGAATCCAGAATGATGTTATCTATCAGAGTAAGAGTTTTGTAATATTTAATGAGACTTATCTTAGAGCTGCACTATACACCAGCGGATGTCTCGTATATAATCCAATCACTCCACCAGTTGCTCAAAAAAAAGAACCATTCTGGCATTAATTTTAGTATTAAAAACAAAACCCTTCTATTTTTCTCAATTTCTGTGCAAGCAATAATCTTTGTATCTTGAGTTTGAAATCTATCGGGTTTTTAATTTTTTTTTCTCGGTAGGGTAATTAAGGGAGAGATGGACTACGTTTTTCCTTCGCGCTCTAAAAGTCATATGTGTTTTATTTTTCATAGTATATATGAATGGATGATCTTTTTAAAGAAAGTCCTTATGCAGCAGTTTATATCTTTAAAGGAACTTCTATTACACATTTTTTAATATTTACTATGAGGTCCATCTCATCCGGACTACTCCGGATGCGATGGACCGCAAATAAAATATTAAAATAATCGTACATGTGTTAAATGAAAAAAATAATTTTCATCGAATCGAAATTAAATGAACATACTTACAATTAAACTTCTGAACATTAAGTTTACATTAATTATTATTTGACCTTTTAATATATATATCTTTAAAAATTAAGTTTGTTTCTTGAAATCTTAATATCTTAAGATTTAGCATTATTTATGAAAATGTCTTCTTATATACTGTGAGTTAAGATTGTTTCATAGTAAATTGTTTCTGGCTATTTAATTTTTTCTCACAATTATTGCATGTTACTTCAAACCATGAATATCCTCTATGAAGCAAACACAAGCAAAAAAAAAAAAAAAAAAAAAAGAAAAGAAAAAAGAAATAAATAAATAAAATCATTGTATCCAATCTCCTTTTTATGTGCGTTCGTAATTATATAAATACGTAGCATAGTGACCTGCTTGGGCCCGGTCAACCCGACCAGCAGCAAAATATAGTAATCAACCGGACCTAAACTCGACCCGCAGTAAAAAATTAGAAGTTAACCCACGACACGCAGCAAAAATCAGTCAACTGGACCCAAACACAACCCACAGAAAAAATACAAAATTTAACCCGACCAGCAGCAAAAAAAGGGAAGTCAACCGGACCCAAACCTGACCCATAGAAAAAATAGAAGTCAACCGGATCCGAACTGCATCAAAAAATAGAAGCAACATGACCCGCAGTGAAAAAGTTAGCCTCGACCCATGTTATCGGTAACATAATAATTTAGCACAATAATTTAACATAATCATTTAATATAATAAATCAGTCAAAAGTAATGTAAAATAATTTTCTAAATCATTAAAAGAGATTTATTGCAATAATAATCATTTTCTTTATCATTAAGTACGATTTATTTATGTTGTAATCATTTTCTAAAATATTAAGTGTGATATATTGCTTTTTATGTTTATAATTTAATTCTAAATGCCGGCGGATTGACGCCACTGTATTGACTTTGTTTTAATTCTGTGACGTCATGATATCTCTGTGTAAAATGTTATTAAATGATAATGTCAGTTGTCGATTAAAATGTTGAAAGGATAACAAGAGTTTTTCTTTTACGTTTCCTTGCATTTATTTTAATTTGTTTAAAAAGCGTTCTTATGCTGTGACACTACAAATGGTAGATTTTTTAGACTGTTATGGATTAACAGATAGTTTGATAATTAGATAGAACTAATAACCCACGCATTAAAGTCGAGTCTCCAAATTTCTAAAATCACCCCCCCCCCCCTTGAGGACTCTCCAGATCCACCCTTGAGCTGAATAGACGAAATGACCTAGCATTTCTAGCTTCTTGTTTTCTAGGTGACAAAATGATATTGAATCGTTTCACTAACGGGAAATTGTTACTTGATTTTGAGGATGGTTTCATAAACTAGAATTATACTTACTAAATCAAATTTCTTATGTTCGCATCTATTTGCAGAGATTTTTAAATAAGTTTGACAACGAGAATATAGGAAAACGCTCTTGAATTCTAGTACGAGACTCTAGAACCTCTATCAAAGGGAACTAGAATTTATAAGGATGACATGAACTATTTTTTCAAGATCCACAATTTAGATTCAGATGCGGGAACTATATTTGTTTTCTCAGTGTATGTACTTAAGAATATATACTAGAATTAAAATTATCACCCAGGGACTTAAAAGTGAAAATTATGTGAGAATGCCTCAAATGCACAATACCTTTCTATTTGAAATTATTGACTTATAAAGCTAAATTTGGAATTCAAGATTGTATAGTCGATCCTCCCTACAGAAAATCTGATCCATCTTTCCCGTCTTACATGGTTCATCTAACTCGATTGCATATGTGAATAGCATAAACCACTTTGACTCTACACTGAAGATATTGCGCTGCCATTTTATGTTATTTAGAAGTCTATTTGTTTCTCGAATTGCATTTTTAAAACTAGGCAAATCATATAAATAAAAACTTTTAAATGCATAACTAGTACCCTGTGAAAAAATTATTTGGCTTGCCAGAAGCAATAATGATTTTTAGTTGAAATAATATTATGTTTTTTGAGAAACAAAAAGTTCACGCCATACAAAATATCTTTTAGTGTCACCATATGTGGGATACTGCATTAATGAAATATTTGACTGTTCATCTCAATCTGTGGTTCACCTCTGCCGTAACTATCCTGTATCACAAGAGAACTAATTAGACTAATTTATTTTAAAATTAGATTAGTTTTAGTTCACAGGCTATTAAAGCCCGAGAGCTTATGTGCCCGCCCGTTCTGTATGTATGTACGTACGTATGTAACGCGATAATTTATGATAAAGATATCCGATTTACTTCAAACTTTGGATGAAGGTTTATTCTGATAAGGTACTTCCTTGATTATTTTTGGGAGTTCATTCAGTTAACAAAAGAACGTCACAATTAATCAGGGAAGCGTCTTATCAATATGAACCTGTATCCAAAAATAATGGTTAGGTATAAATAAAGTAACTCTAGATAACCCCTCTTGAATTAAATAAATGGGTATTTATGCAGAATTATGCGATTTGCTTTAAAGTTTGGATATAGATTCTTTCTGATAAGGCGAATCTCTGAATAGTTTTAAGGATTTAATAGTTAAGTATAAAGGGGTAACGGGGGCTAAGTCCTTTTAAATGATATAAATGGGTTTTTATGCAGAATTATCCAACTTGTTTCAAATTTTGAATATAAGTTTATCATATGATAAGGAGTATCCATTATTAGTTTTGGAGGCTCAATGATTAAGTATAAAGAGGAGAAATAGGGGAGCTAATTTCCTCTTAATTTATTTTTCGAGGGCATTATTACTTAAAAAACTAAAGCTGTAATATACAATTACCGTAATTTCGGATGTATAAGCCGCAGCTCAAACAATTCTTTTTCGACCCAGAATTTTTTAAGAAACAAATATAATTAGTTAGATCGCCGTAAATATTTGTCTTCAATCACTAAATAAGATTTCTGGGTCCAAAAAGAATTGTTTGATCCGCGGCTTATACACCCGAAATTACGGTAGTGTGTATTACCTGTGAGCCCAATGCCATCAGTTTAACTGGGAAATATTCTTTTTATTTGTTTTCCTTTTCTATTTAAAGCATATGTACAACAGTCTGTAATCGAAATACAATAAAGAATCATCTAAATAATTGAACACACAGAAATATCAAAAGAAATGTTTTATTGAAAGGTTTCACTTTGAATAACACGAAACATCAGGTAATTTATTTTGACAACTGATAAACAACAGTTTAAAATAGTTACAACAATAAAGTTGAATGATACAACTAGAATGGTCGAATAATGTGTTAACCACTTCAGGGTTGGATAAATTTCACATATTTTAGTTGCGATCAAGAAAAATTCATTATATAATTTAATGAAATTTCTACATTTGTTCTTGAACGCTCTTTTTTAAGAATAAAAATAGTATTGTAAGTTATATAGAAAATGAATTATTACATACAACAAATTCCCTGAAGTAATTGCTGCAAAAAATTAAATGTTTTTAAAGTAGGTATTCAAACAAAACGCAGTTCAAGAAAGTAAAACTACGGATAACGGTACAAAATTTTTACATAGACCAAAAAATGTTGATGATTCATGAGAAGCTATTGATAATTGAATCTATATTAATTTCATATATATGTTCTCAGTTTCCTGAATTTTTGCCAGACTTTATGAAATGAATGGTCAGAATATTGAAAAAAAGAAAAATCAGCCAACTAAATTATTCTAAATTTTTTATCGGAAAAGTTGTAAAAAATGAAATATATCAGCATGTAAGTTACATACTAATATGAAAATTGAATAACGTAACAAAGTATGTTACATTTTTTAACCATACCTTTCACATATGTTATATATATACAAAATATATAAAGTTCTATCAAGAATATAATTCATTTTATCAGTTATGTCAAATAAAAATATCCTTTATTGTTCGGGCTCTAAATTAATTCTTTGACGATAGCAAGTTCAAAAAGCTTTCAAGTCTTCTGTTACTTTGAGAAATAAAACCAATGCCGCATTTATAATGAAAAAATTGCAAATTATTTTGCGTGTATTTTTAAATATTATTCCTTTTCAGCAGGATCGTAACCATTTGGTTTCCTTCTTTCATTCTTTCATAAATGTCAAATTTTAGTTTGAGCACAGGTATGAAAACTAAATACATGATATGAATAAAAACTTGATCGAAGAAACAAAACAATACAAACAAACAAAATATAATTCGAGTGTAAAGGGTTCATTTCAATATAGACAAAATGTAAAATGAGATAATACGATAGATTTTTTTAAAATTTAAAAACGATAATTTTTTTTTTATTCTAAAGTAATTGCTTATAAATACACGTTCTTAAAGTTATTACTTTTAGCACATTAACTTTTATACTTCCCTTCATATTTTAAACTCCAAAGGCACAATTTGAGCGAATGCAATATGTATGTATATACAGTTTTTATCGCACATAGTAGTTGAATACATGATTGGAAAAATGCCATTTATAGCACATAATAAATATTTTCAATTGTTATTTTATGGCATGTTCCTGAATTATGATTTCATATTTTTAACATGTCATCTAAAATAAAAGAGCACATTGCACCATCATTTTGATTTTACATTTAAAAATTCTTCTAAAAATAAAGTTTAAATTAAAAAAGTAAGAAAATTAACAGATGTTTGTGAAACATAATTTTCTTTTCTTAAAATATACATGCATGTCAGAATAGTTTATGTATAATATTTATAGCATTAACATTCCAAAAAACCCCATGTAACTTCCTAAGCCAATTTGAAATGGTAATGCTATCATATGAGGTGCTAACTTTTAAAAAATTATACATGCATGTTTGGTAAAGTCTGATGTATACTTCGGTAAATATCAAATTTACATTAAAGTAGAAATACACATTCTTTGAGTCATATCACTTTTGAAGGACTATAAAAACTTGATGTATGAATTTCTCACACACAGACTGAACACCATCAGTGATTTGTAGAGGAAATTGAGGGTTCAGTATCTTTTCATCTTCAGTCGCCAAATTTTTATTAGCTTCGCTGCAAAATATATTGAAAACAAATGAACTTGGAGGGCAATCATTATAAAACCATACCAGTAGACAGCAACAGGAAATCCCCGCCATTTTTCAACATTGGCTTCACTTTTCTTTTCGGCGTACTCGGACACATCGCTGAAGAAATAGACAGCCGCTCCAAGAACAGGAAAGACACCTAGAACCAAAGTGGCGGCAGCATAGGATGTGAGGGCGTGGATACGGTTTCGGGACAGGGCATTCAGGCCCATGAAAGCTGCAATTATGCTACTACTCCACAGCCATTCCCAAGCCAAAGGCTTCGGGATGAACAACTCTTGAAGTTCCAGAACAAAAATGTCCATACGGTCTAAGATATCTTCGGAAAGCTTCGCTAACATTACAAGGAATAAAACGATGTGGAGGAAGATGCAGGATCGTAACCTACTCTTGTATAAGGCGCTGAAAAAAAAAAAAAAAAAGAAAACATATATAAATTTCTTGAAAAATAAAACATTTCATTTTGTACATTGTAACTTATAACCCAAGTAGCACATTAGTACATCACTGCTGGTAATTTGTGAAAATTTGTGGGAAGCGGTAATAACCTGACCTCTAAGTTGGAGTGTTATTCGATCAACCAAAAATAACTTGTGGACCACACCGAACTATGTGGATATCTGATCGGCTAAGTTTGGACTAGGGTAGGATAAAAAAAAATGCAAAAATTGTTTTTTATGTCGTTTTTATGCCATGGAAAAGTTGTGAATTAGGGAGACTAAAAATTTGGTAATAAAAAAGAAATAAAATCGATTTATATCTTCCGGTCACACATGCTCTGTAATGTTTGCCGAAATGTAGAAAAATTCACGTTATTACAAAAAAAAAAAAAAAAATAGTTTTTTTTCGAATGTAATAGCTGAAATTCTTATGTATTAGAATAACTTAACATAATGTTGAAATAATATTTAAATCCACCAACATCTTCCGGTCGCGAATATGCTCTAAAGTTGTAAAGAATTAATACACTTAAATATTACACAGGCTAAGTAAGATAAAAGATTATCCTAAAAATGTGATTCTTGCCAAATTTTAGAACACATGCATGACCGGGAGATGTTGGTAGATTTAACCCATTAACGCCCGAATTATTTTCTTCGCTAAATTTTAAATTTTGTATTTCCCACCACTTTTAAAATCAAATTAACTTTTATGTAAATTTATCGAGGATTTTCTCTCGTGAAAGAAGGTATATATTTATATTCCTCTTTACTGGTGGGAAAACCGCTTTCTTGCTTTTTTTGTAACCGTCCTCAAAAGAGGACGCTGGGCGTTAATGGGTTAAATAATATTTCAACATTATGTTTTGTTATTCTAATATATAAGAATTCCAGATATTACATTCGCAAACAGACTATTTTTTTTAATAATGTGAATTTTTCCACATTTCAGCAAACTTTACAGCAAATGCACAACCGGAAGTCATAAACCGATTTTATTTGTTTACTTTTTACCAAATTTTTAGTCTCTCGAATTTGCAACTTTTCCGTGGCACTGCGACTTTAAAAATAACTCTTTGTATTTTTTCGGCCCGAAAAATTGAGGTTACTCTTAGGTAACAATTGACTCCATACAATATGCCTGACTCATGCGTAAATGTTGCCGTAATATAATGGAAAAAAGTTGGTGTCTTATGTTAACTGCCGTACGTCTTACCATTAAATTTCCAGATTATTTATGTGATGTAATTATCAGATTTTTCTTTTTATTAAAAAAAAATTCCCAAAGACTGTTTAGTCATATTCCAAAATTTTCAGACTCATGAAACCACATAAAAAATATAGATTTATAAATTCAATTTTAATAAGATCTTTTTCAAAAAGCATGTGATTCATAAACAATGAGAATAAAATATACAGTACGAGTGCAGTTTTGAATTTGTTTGTTCATATAAACGACGCATTTCGTCATTACTAAAGTTGTGAATCGGAACTTAAGTTCAAAGCTAAAATTTGATAAAAACGTGTAAACTGTACTACCTGTACTTCACTAACATTAGTACATTATTATTCATTAATCGAATTTCTAATACCTATCATAGATTCGTGAACAAGAGTACCGTAATTTCATGCATAAATCCGCCGATCAAACAATCATTTTCTGACTCAGAAATTTTATTAAATAAAATATAACTTTTTAGATCGCCGTAAATATTTGCCTTCAATTACAAAATAAAATTTCTGGGTTGAAAAAGAATTGTTTGATCCGCGGATTATACGCAGGAAATTACGGTATATATTTCGAGCGATTTATTTAATTTGCATGTGAAACAAACGATAACAATAAATCTAATATTATCATGCAATAAAATTCGTTTTGATAATATTAATTCTTTTAAAAAAGCATATTATTTTCTTAAATAAAAAACTAAACATAAATGCTTGCTATCCTCAAAATACACGTTACGTCTCTTTGTTACTTTCGAACCCAGAACAATAAAAATCATGAGATCGCGACTTTTGTAGAACGTATTGGGCAGGTGCAGAAAATCCAAATATTCTCTTCGAATATATAATATGAACTTTAAACATTCAGTTTTACTTAAAAGGCGATTAAAATAATCAAAAAGATGTTAATAGTTAGTTTTATTTAAAATATCTTTATACTTTCAATCCTTCATCAGGCTCTTCATCAGAATAATTTTATAACTAATTTTTGTTTATTTATGCAAATACATTATTTCATTTTGAAAATGAGCGAGCCAATAATTAGTACAGTTCAAAGTAGAAGTAGTTTCTTGGATGAAACTTAATGCGAAAAGGTATATATTATTATTAATTGCAGTCCATTTACTTCATTATTTTACTCTGTGCTTATTCGTCACTTTTCATTCTTAAATGCGTGGCCTGAAGATCGAAGTAGCACAAGAGTACAAGTAGTACAACTAGTTTGAAATGAAAATTTGGTAAAAAGAAAATATTTAACTGCTATACCATAAATTTTAATACGACAATTTTCTCAAATTGTCAGGATTCAGGATATTAAACCATAAACTCGGTATATTGTATAATAAGTCGTCGTTACATACTTGATTGATTTTGGACAGGATTTCTATGGATTTTCTGATAATGAATGCATAATTAACTGGATGTTGGAAATATGATTTTTGCATGATCAAAGTCTATCGTGATATTCTGATTGAACTATAAGCGAGAGAGAGCTGTGGATGGGCGACAGAATTCTATATCTGCTTTATGTTCTTTTATTCTTTTTTTTTTTTTTTTTTGAGATTTCTATTGGTTTTTCCGACGTTTATAAAATTCATATTATATATTTTGTGTTTAAAACAAGGTAAAAATTGCGTTTCATTATATATTTTTATTTCTTTTCGAATGCTTTACATGGAAATTAGCGTAACGTTTCAGTTCAGCAAACAACTTAATCTGTAACTTAAGAGAATTCATAGTTTCCACTACATTTTCGGAAACGTTTCCGCTACAGACTAACGTTTCTGATTTTTTTTACAGTGTAATGAGAATGTAATTCGTGCGTAAACAGTGTGTGACCGCTGAGTAAGGAACTGTATTAGGAGAAATTATTTTGTGGATAGTCGACCAAGACACAAATGCTTTAATGCATTTTTGAAAAGAATCCGACAATTTCGTATTAAATAGCACAGAATAGCAACAAGGGCAATATCAACGAAAAAGAGCTCTTAAAAATATTTTATGAGGCCCACAGCTGATAACCTGAAAAGGACCTTCATTCGATACTTGCAGATTCCAAGTGGAGTATGTTACTTTGACGAGACGGTATTCCTTATAATTTCCTAAAGTTTAGATTTTAAAAGGGAATCAAAGTCGTTTACTTAAGTTTACTATTTAACAATTATTTACGTTATTACAAGGAAAAATAAGGCAACGATTATTATTTAGAAGCAATGTTGACCAAATTCAAGGGGATATGCGAGATCCGTGAAAAATCCATATAATCCAGCTGCTATTTTTCGAGTTAGTGCGAGTTTTAGTATACAGAAGCAATGACTATAGGCTAGACTTTTTTTAGAGTATTGCATAATGCTAATTCCATCTATGCATAAAAAATTAGTTGAAGTAAAAGCACTATTATTGAAATGGATCATGCTACAAAATTTTTTAACATTTTAGAGACGATCTCTTTCAGATTTTTACACAGGTTTGTTATTTAAACTCATTAATGTAACAAAAAATACCTTTTGGTCAATAAAATGCATATTTCTAGCTATTTCTTCTTTTATTAAGTGATTTCTGCTAGATTTTAACCTCCTTTGCCTCGAGACAAATATCAGGAGGGACCACAAAAATCAGTCTAAAAATACTACAAAACATCTCCAAAGATTTACCAGCATATATATCGATGCTTATGATAGGCAAGTATTTATTTATAAGGTTTAAAATTAATCTGAACAATTCTAGAAGCATTTAAGTTAGTTTAAAGTGTGTTATAGTATCTCTTACAGACGACTTCAGGACAGAAGAGGTTAAATGTGTCTACTAATGTCCACTACTGGCCCATTTTAAGCTCGTCGAAATAATTGATCTTGTGCGGAAAAATGCTTAAATCAGCAATTTTTACAGAACAGTCATGTGCAGAAAGAGTTAATTAAGATATCTATCAACATTATCGCAGTCATTAAAACTAAGAAGGCTTCACTAAAAATTGGCGAAAATATCCTTAACCTCTATCGTATTAGCGTTGTTAGCGGATGTATGCCACGAGCCACAAGGTTTCGTAATAATATAAACTTTTGGACAAAAACTGCCGACTATGCCAAACAATTAGAGCGTGATAACTATATATCATATACGTTGATAAGTTTGAAAAAACAAATTTAATTAATCAAATTTAATTAAACTATTGTAATTAACGTTTGCAAATTAACGTAAAAGATGTTAATGCAAAGTGATGAGATAAAGCAAATAGGTTTACCAATTAAAAAATAATTTCAAAACAAAACTTATCATGGAAATATAATTTCAAAATCAACTCTCGGTGATAGGCATCAAACGTCTTTTATCACAAATCTATGGAAAATCTACTGAACAATTAAACACAGCACATGGCTCTCCACACATGCCGACTGTTTTTCATTAATGTATTTATAGGAAAACGACAACCTGGCTGTAAGGGGCTAAGGAAATATAACATTATCAACTTTTTGGTAATTTTGGACCCCCCCCTTCCTTTTTTCTATATCGTACTCTATCATTCCTCGAAATCCCCCCCCCCCCCCCTACACGGTAATGATATCGTTATCAAAGTGTTATTTTTTTATTTTTCTAGTTATTTAGTTCTTTTGTTTGGAGCAACATACAAAACTGGTTAAATTTATTTTTCGCATACTTTATTGATTCAAATGAAGAGAAGTCAATAAAATATCGCTATATTCAAATAACACTTATATGAAATAGTCACTATTTTTAAGTATTTCATAATGCTTTTTGTTACATAATACATTAATCAGTAATAAAGTCTTGTTGTACTTATCCCGAACGAAGGATGCGTGGGGGCAGAGAAAATTTTTTATCAACAAAACTAGTGGACAAAATTCTTTCTTTATTTATTAGCAAACACAAGTTTCATTTCAAATATACTTCACATATGGTTTCTCTAACCGTGATTATATATGCATACACATATGAAGATGAATAGGAATGTCAAACGTTGGGGTATCCCATATTTTAGAATTAGATAATGTTATAATAATCAAGTGATTTGAATAACTTTGTATTTTCATAAAAACAGGTGACATACTGAAAAAAGATAACATACTATTTTGTGTCAAAGATCATATTACAAATAAAAAGAGACAATTTTGATAGGATCAGAATTGATATGGATATCAAAAGGTAACCCCCTTTCTCTCCCTAGAGATATCTTATAATATCACGTGCCAGACCCCCTCCCCCTAAAATGATAACGTTATATATGCACGCCCCTAAGAGAACATATTTTTACACCTATTGCATAACGTATGCTTTGACGTTATTGTTGGAAATGATCAAAATACGTGACGTACTCAGAGTACGTCATAAAGTTTAAGAGGTCAATTTAACTTGTATCAGTATTGGACAATTTATGTCACGAGTAATAAATTAAAAAATGAAAAAGACTTAAAATTTTAAAGTATGGTTGAAAATACTTTCCCCTTTGTTTATACTTCGCCCATTGTATTACAGCAAATTACAGCAGTATTTAGCAACGTTCGAAAGAGAAATCAAATTATGAAGTAAACTATTAAAATATGGCAATGAGCTTGTATTCTAGAAATGTCTTCATTTTGTGTACCTAGATGTATATACAGCATCCATATGTTCATTATTTAAAGCAAAACTATCGGAACCTAATCACGGAACAACTAGTGCCAAATAAATATTTAAACTGAAAAAGAAAAATGTTTGTTTAGTTTACCTTCAGCCAACAGGTTTGAGAAATGAATTTAAGAAATGAGACAGTGTCATTTATATTTGTGTGGCAACCCCTAAACATTTAAAATCTGTTTTTGTGGGTTGTCCTTGGACCTTGAAAGAGGACTGGCAGTTTACAAGCTCTTGATTCTTATAAGCAACGGTATGTTCAAAACAATTGTCAACACCCAGCTGAGTTCGTTTGGGTGACGATTATGAGACATTAGGCAATAAGCCAACTGGCGCTGTCTTAAAATCAAGAAATGGGTGTATGTCAAATTCAATGAAATTAAACTTGTACTGTGGATTCAAAGTGGTAAATTTAATTTAAATAGCGGTATTAACACTGATTTCGTTCTCTCGCATAATTGAATGCAAAGTGGGTAATTTCTGACTCAATCATTATTCACAAAATCATTTTCATAAAACTTAATATTATTTTCTTTTCAAATAGAACAATCCTTTCCTTTCTTCCATGTAAAGCATAAATAAGAATGTTTTGTAAAGTTGATGCTTTAAATACCAACTTTTACAGATATAACTGGGATATTAATGGTTTAAAGTGAAAAACACCGTAATCACTGGCGATAAATTAATAAATAAACTAAAAAACTTTGTAAAATCACCATAAAATGAAAAATTAAGCAGGAAGTGTTTCGAGCTACAACAATAACAGCTCGTCATCAGCTGAACCAACACGTGTCCGTGGTGATTTTACAAAGTTTTTTAGTTTATTTATTAATAGTTTAAAGTATGAAATTTAACAAAAATTAATGAAAAAGTGGGACATAGACACAGTAGTGGTCAAAAGATTAAAGGAAGGGCTCACAAGTATATAAGATCAAGTCCATTTTGAAAAGAAAATGATATAGTCCATTTAGAAGGTGCATAAAATCTGTTTTACTTACTCCCATAGTGCACCAAGTCACAGTGCAACAGATGCCATGCATGAGAAATAATATGAAAAAAGGCTTGGTTCACTGTGGGAATAGATAAAACAGATTTTATGCACTTCTAAATGGATTATCTATTATTTTAACATTTTCTAACAAATTTGAAAAAGTGTTTATGCATTAGGTTTGTCTGCCCGTCTTTCCATACTCTAACTCCCGTAAATATGTTTGGATTTTCATGCGACTGGTAAACTTTATTTAGGGTCCCCTAGGCATGTTTAGTATTGTATAAGAAGTATGTGAGATTAATAGTTCATTTAGAGGGCACTCAAATGAATTCCATTACATTGCTGTAATTGGAAAATATCATTTGCCGAGTATTTTAATGACATTACGCTATTACAAATGTATTGAAACTGATATAAATCACTGAATTTCACTACGATTACGTTACAAGAGAACATTTATAGCATTTTTGATCCATTTACAGCGACACACAAAAGAAATTGGTTACAATATTGTCTTTAATAAATAATTGCTGGAAATGCGTTTCCAATTTTGGCATGCGCTTTTAATTATAACTGTTTTTAGGTGCGTTCATAATTATATAAATATGTGGCATCGATATTCGTCATCTGATCTGTCCGTCTGTCTGTGTGTTCGGCAGGAAGATTACTTGCGGCATATTTTAATTATATTAAACTATTTCACATATAATAAAATTGATATACGTTCCTTAGATTTACTACAAGTTACAAATAGAAAATTTGTTTCCATATTATTGAATTAGATATAATATTTTTACTCGTTTAACAGTGCAGTTTTTTTACTCTATTCTGAATGTGTTGGAAAGTGTTTCATAATCTATGAATGACGCATGATTTTTTTTCATTTTTTGTTAAAAAATGGACTTAGTCTGCAATGGTTGTGAACTCCTCATATAATGGCAATAGGAATTAAAATCATGTAGTTTTGTATAAAATGTTTGAAGAGGTGAATAGAGCAGAACCACTCAAGAATTTATTTATATCTATAGGGAACTTGCAATCAGCTGATAGCCATTGCATTTTAAGTGGAGGTCAGGGTAGTTCCGCCAATCAGAACTGTCTATTTCTAGTGTGTGACCTCCAGTATGACGTCAATTGCAACTGCCCTATATTAACTTTTAAAAAAAGGGAAAACTACTGGTAAATTTCATTTATATAACTCAATAATTTTTGAAATAACACTTCTGCAGGAGCAAGTATCAAAACGCAGGTAAAATCCAACTGAAATAACAATCCAATTACTTGAAAATTTTGCATTTAAGTTTCGTATAAGAGAGAAAAACAAAACATCTAAATATTTACAATTTAAAACAAATGTATAGGTTCATGCTACATTTAATTAAAAAGAAATGAAGTTTTACAAATAAACTCAATAATGTGGTTTTAAAAATAAAAATAAATAGTTACTTTTTATAAACTTAATTTTACACTATGGTTCATATGGCAATTGCTTATACATGGCGCAATTGGCTGCTTGTATGTTACATCATGCAGAGAAATTCAGATAAAAAAAATTCTTAGGTATATTATAAAGCAATTTAAAACAGCGTGTGTTCAATAGCTCAATTTAAAGATTAGTTGTGTTCTTTTCAAACATGATAAGTAAAAGCTTTTTAAAATGATCTCAATTCTTTCACTTACTTTTGCTTCAATAAAAAAAACTAAAAGCAGGAACTTAATGTCAGGACAAGAAATAATTAAAAGAAGTTTTGTGATAATGATGTTTAAAAATGGTCGGTAAAGAATGCAAAGAGTCTAGACTCAATGGCTTCTCGTTTAGAGATTATTTTTAAGTTTCAACAAAATGGCGATTAAAAAGTAATGATCTCAGTTCTTAAAAATGCATGTGTGGTTAAACTAAAATGGTTCATAATATAAACATCAGGAGAAAGATTACCAAAAGCACATTATACGATATTAATGTTCAACAAGTCGGAAATTGCTCGTCACGTGTAGCAAATTAGGTGCGTTCGTACTATAACGAAGTTTTAAAAATATTCAGATTTTGGTGTAATAGTATACAGTATTTTGGATACAGTATACTAGACGAAATCTTTTGTAGGCCCTGTAAATAATATATTTCTTTTATAATACGGAAATTAGCTCCGCAACTCAGCAACCTCAGCAACGTATATGAATTTCACAAAATGTGAAATAGCTTAATATAATTAAAATGCGTTCCAAACAATGCTTTCTCCTATACCATTAAGCAATAGAATACTTTAGTGTGGTCTTGTAAATGGAGAAAAAATATTCTTTGCACCACAGATTCTACAGAACGTATATTTTAGCATATACTTCAGAGATGCATATCAATTTATTATGTTCGAAAGAGTGTAACATTTTAAAAATGTACTTGAAAATTTTTTCGTATTGAAAGTAACGTAACGGAATGATTTTGATTGTCCCTGTTTTGGCGTAATACCCTTGAAAAAGAAGTTAAATTTATTGAAAAATTAATTTATTTGACCTTGACAAAAAATGTAATTTGTTTATTTTGAAAGTTATTTATGAATATTTATGAGTATTTATTATATTTATGAGTAAAATAATGATTTCAAGTTACTTAATACTGATTTATTTGTTTTTATAATAAATTTGGAATATTGATGATGATTTAGTATTAATGTAATGTTTTTGATTTCTTGATAAGTTGACAAGTTTCATGTTGATTTTGGGATCATTAAAGTGTATTTATTGGTTTTATAATTGCCTGATGTCATTTAATTGAAAATTTATTGTCATTTCCAATAATTTATAGCTAATTTAACATGACTTATGATTAAAATAATTGCAATTTTGTAACCATGAGGATGTACACATATTTTGATGTTTTTTTTTGTTATTATATGTGTTTTTTTTTAAAGCTTCAGTCCTGGCTGTGCAACCAGAACATGCAAGAGTACATGTAAAAACTACATGACTCTATAACTACAGAGTATACAAGTTTAATATCGTGAAATTTCACGACTCTGTAAAATAGGAATATGTTGTTTTTGGCTCGCTATAACAGAGAATATAATGTAATCCTGGCTACCGTAATTTTTGCGTATAATCCGCGGATCAAACAATTTTTTTTCGATCCTGAAATTTTATTTTGTAAGTGAAGGCAAATATTTACGGTGATCTAAAAAATTATTTTATTTAATAAAATTTCTGGGTCAAAAAATGATTGTTTGATCCCCGGAAATTACGGCACTTATTTTTAATAATCTAATGTGGTGATTATGTTATTCTATTTAAGAAACTATTTGTTATTCAATTCCTTTCCCTACTGTGAATGACTGTGATTACTTGAAATTTTTGGATTGTTATTATCAGTACCTGTAATTAATTATGCTCCGATATTTATAAAATTTGAAATAACATGACAAAATTGCCGAACAATTATATATTTTAAATTTCAAACGATTCGGTTGGGTAGTTTTTGTTCTGTTATATGCAGACAAACGGACGAACAGACAAACGTACGGACTGAACGACGACTAAAGATGCTACGTATTTATATAATTAGGAACGCAACTAAAATAACCTGTTGCACTGCAAAGTGCCTAGGTATAAGGATTTCTCATATATCAGATTAGTTGTGTGTTTACGGAAGATGCTGATTGCAAGTTCCATAAAAAATGTATCTTTTAAAAATATTTGTAATTCAATTAAATTTACTCAAAACAAAATATAATGTAAGGACAATGAATAAGTACAATTTTTTTAGACAAGCATACAAAACAAGGCCGGAAGGATTAAAACATGTCTAAATTTAACTGTTTCTTATTTAGAAACTTTTTAAAAATATGTTTAAAATTTTATAACAGAATACCTTTTCTTTCGTAATTCTATTATTTTATTAGTTATCTTAGCTGTATACTTTCTTTATGAATATCATCGTTTTCCTTTAGGCAACAGATGTTATATAATTTAAGTATTAAAATATTGTCTGTTTATTTTGTTCTCAAATTTATTGCTTGTGTTTCAAGTTCTCTGATGCATTCAAATATAATGTTTAAGGTCATTTCTTAAGTCATTATTGTTTTTGTTTTTTACACTTGTAAATGCAGTTTTGAATGCAGTCATTATATAATTAAGTTCCTATCCTAGAGGCCTGGTATATGTAAATATTTTAACTCAGTATGAGATGTTTTCCTTTTCTGTTTCATTCACGATAATTGTTGACGTCTCATTTAAGTTTTAATTCTTTTACTTCCTAAAAATGGATTTACGCAAGGTTCAAATCTTCGTAAAATCTTAAAAACGATTACCAGCATTACAAGTTAATAAATAAATAATAAATAAATAAATATATACTTTCGGGAACGGAATGTTTGATTTTTACACAGTGTGAGTGAAAATTACTTTGTAGCAGAAAATGGCGTGTTTCGATTTAAAACTTCATTTATCTATTTTAAACAAGGGGGTGACCAGGTATAGTACTCTGTTTTATTAGGCATTGTATAATTCAGGTTGTTATTGAAAATATTTTTAAATTCCATTATGAAATGATGTAAACGAGTTTCATCATATAAAACATTTCATATCTGTACAATAGGAATAAAAAAATTCAAATAATTTTTATGACGATTTCAATAATAGATATGAAGTCTGAAACTCGTTTATTATCTCCTCATGGAAATCTGCATAAAAGTATACTTTAATATGTAAGTTTTTATATTTAGGATCAAGAAACATATATATATACAGCAGCTTTCGCCCGCTACCGGGTCGGTTTATTTAAAGAAATTTTGAATCAAACGAAATATATCTAGTATCGATAAATTTGATAAAGATTAAAAAAAGAAAAAAAAAACTTTTAATTTAATCAAACATTATAATTGTCGTCTTATTCGCATAATCTTACATTATCCGGTTCAGAGTCGATGTTGACAACATAATAGCCAAAATAGCTCTAAAATGACTGAAGTATCCATGTTTAACTATTTTTTAGTGGATTTTTTATCTTGAATTTCACACTTCTACCTAAAAGTGCTGCAGAGATATGGCGAAATGTCCTAAAAGTGTGACCGCTATATTAAACCCTCTTAGGTGGGAATTTCTAAAGTAGATAAAATTAACGTTTAAGTATTTTTTAGCTCATAAAATAAACCAAAATTCATGCCTTTATCTAAAACTGCTGCCGAGGTATGGCTTAATGACCTAAAGTTTCGTATCTCCTATTAATCCTTTTGAAAGAGGAAGGGTTTCTAAAATCGTTGAAATAAATGTTTAATAATTTTTTTAATAGGATTATTATCTTGAATTTCACACTTTTACCTAAAACTGATGCTAGGATATGGCTACTGATGGACGATTCTCGAAAATTTACCAATCGAAAAAAATCGTCGCCGCAAAAAACACGATAGATACAGTCATCAATTACATCCGACAATCTGCAATCAAAATGTTCTACAAACAATCATTGAAACAGTTGTTTTTCATGCTCATAAAGAATTTTAGCAAATACATGGCGACTAAAAACTTATAGATTTAAAAACAACACACCGAAGAAAGGCTAAAAGAGAGCCATAATAATGGAAAAGTCATGTGACGGCATCCCGAGGTTTCAAAAAGTTGAAAAGGCACGAGTAAATATAAAAAGATAAGGGAGTTTAAGAATCGAAAGTTAGAATTTTTGGTAATTAGCAGAAAAATGCCAAAGAAATAAGAATTAAAGGCACCCCATGTGGCATAAACAGGACTAAATGGATCGTAAATCAAATTAACATTTTTTTATTGAATTATCTATGTTATTGAGATCAGTTCCATAATTTTCCCATTATTAGAAGACCTCTTCATATAATACAATATCCGTATCCCTCGGGAGGGGCAAAGTAGGGAGAAAGGCACGAGAAATGCATAATATGAATAAGTGGTCAGAGAGTTTTACATGATATATCACATGACGGGTGTCAGACAAATTGAGAATATATAACACTCGCCACTATTTCACCCTGGATTGGAACTCTCCCCCTCTCTTTGAAATTTTCAGATTTTATAAATAATATTTAACGGAGGACCTCGTAAAAAAATCCGATCTAAAATGATAAGAAGTTACGATTTCAAAATATTTTGAAAACTTTCCTAGTAGAGCAAATTTTGGGGCGGCAAGAATTTTTCATAGTATGAAAGAGTGTTCCGAGGGCTTTCCAATGATCTGTTACTTGACGGGTCCGAAAAAAGTTTGGAATCTTCAAGAAAATAAAAACTTTAATCCCCATCAGTTGTAGAAATTTTAAAATCGCTGAAACACACGTTTAAATATTTTGTAATTGATTCATTTTCTGTCGTTTCAGCTCTTTGTTAAAACGACTGCTGAGATGTATCAAATATTCTAAATTTTTCGACCCCATTTTAACTCCCTTAGGGAGGGAGATTTCTAAAATCGCTGAAATATGTGTTTATTTTTTTAGCAGATTTATTTTCTGGAATGTCACGTTCATACCTTAAATGTCTGCTGAGATATAGCAAGATGTTTCAGAATCTTCGACCTCCCCCCGTTTGACCGCCTTATGGACGGAATTTTCAAAAATGCCGTCTGAGTACAAGCTTACCTCATAAGAATAATTTTCTCTCCAATTTTCATGCTTCTAGATTCAATAGTTGGGGCTGTGCGTTGATTTTCAGTCAGTCAGGACAAACTATTTAATATACATATAGATAGACTATGTTGGGAACAAGCGACTTCTCCCCCCCCCCCCCATCAGTAAAATCTTAGTGTAAAATTTGTCTAATGAATCGGAGCATTTTCTCGATTTAATAAAGAATAACTTTCTGTTTTTAAAATCTAGTGACAAAATATAAAAAATTTTGTAAAAGCCTTCCGTCGCGAAGGGGTTAAACGCATTAAACGAAAAAAAAAAGCAGTTATATTTGTAATAGGTTCATTGATTTGAGGTTATAGACATGTTTCACGTTTTCTGGTACAAAATATTTTTTGCAGTATTTTTATTATGACTTTCTAAGTATTATGGTTAAAAGGTTTGACTACAAGATGAATCAACAAATGCACCGGATTTTACGTGTTTAAGAAAACTATTTGGTATAGAAACCCAGTGTGTTCTATTTAAATTGCACGAGATCTTGACGATATTTTGTTAGGCATGTAAATCTAGTTTGATTATACGTTTTAAACATTTTTAAAACACAATTAAAAAAATTAATTTCATTGAATATTGAATTTCAAGTAGTAAATCATATTGTAACATAAATTAACTGTGTGTTAAACGTACCTTCTCAAAAAAAAAAAAAAAAAAAAAAAAAAAAAAAAATGCATTTTTTAAAGACGGGACTTTTTATTTCGAAACCCCTGAAATGCAAATGAAATCATTTTGACAAAATTGGATAAAATGACGTCACTTGTTAAACCTAGCAAGAAACATTTCTGATTTGTGAATTAAAATAAACGCTTTCCAAAGAATATTTTTCTCGCTTACAAGGAAGGTCTCCATACGGGCATACTCAGAAAAATCTGAAAAAAATACAGAATGTTCTTCTCATATAGTTATATATGTTTATAAAAAAATTTCGGCGGAACGTCCTTATAACGTCCGTAAAAAAATAATAATAATTTCGTTTATTTGGCGATTTATCTCCGGTTGGCAAAAAAACGAAATTTTGAAAAATACGCTTTTACGCTTCGAACACTTTTAAAAGAATAAACTTTCTATGTTCAATTTATTTAAATAAGTTTAGTTTAAGTAATTTTAGTTTTGCATTTTTATTTTACTTTAAGTGTAATTTTGTCATATACGTTTATATGTACTTATAACAAAATGAAATTAATATATTTTATCATTTAAAACACAATTTAAATTGATTAAAATTGTTCCAAATTGAAAAATACACTGTTAAAAATCTGCTGCATTTTGTTGCAACGCACTCCCTTTCTTGTATAGAAAACGGTTACTTGGCCGTGAAATGGAGCTTTCTCATTGATTGGAATAGAGATATTATATACAAGCGGTGGAGTGCGTTGCAACAAAATGCAGCAGATTTTTAACAGTGTATGACACGGTCAATTCACCGTGCTATGGAGCATTCTCATTGGTCAGAAGAGAGATATTCTATAAAAGTAGAGGAGTACGTTGCAGTAAATGCTGCAGATTTTTAACAGTGAAGTCAATTAAAATCAATTTTCAGATTCGTTAAAATCGTCTGCTTTGGGCGAGGAAATACACTGCTCGCCAAATCCCGCGTCGCTTTCAGCTTTTCACGCCAATTATTCCAAACTATTTTATTTTTTTACATATCTAATAATGTAGTTCCGCCGCTAATTTTCACTGATCCTTTATTACCTACATGAGTAGTTTAATTCGTATTTTTTTCAAAAAATTCTGAGTATGTCCCCAATGGAGACCTTCCATGTTAGTCATTCTGTTTTCTAGGGGCGCGTTCAGAGCAACTTACCAAAATAACCGATGTTACCGACCGATTGTAGGGCAGTACGAAAGCGAATTGTGACCCCAATGAAAACTATCCTGTTGAATTGTAGCTGACGTCACACTTCCCCGTGATTTTCATTTCGTACTTGTCTGCAATCGGCAAGTGACCGGTAAGTAACCGGTAAGTTGTGCTGAACACGCCCCATGATTTTGCAAAAAAATTTTAATCGTGTCATCTTTTAGAAAAAGTTATTTGAAAAACGGTGTTTCTTTTTTATTTTTTAAAAAACAACAGTTCAATAGATAGATGCAAAAAAAACTTAAGTTTGTTTTGCTCAGCGTCCTTGGCTCAATTTTAATAATTCAACAACAACAACAACAACAAAAACACTATCTAAGGGCGTGTTCAGTGCTATTTACCAAAGTAACCTATGTTACAGACCGATTGTAGGGCTGTACGACAGCGAATTGTGGCACCAATGAAAACTATCCTTTTGAATTGTAGTGACGTCACACTTCGCCTTGATTTTCATTTCGTACTTGTCTACAATCGGTAAGTAACCGGTAAGTGACCGGTAAGTTGTGCTGAACACGCCTTAATATATGAAGATGACAATTTGTCGGCAGACGATTTTTTTCAAAATTAGAATAAGTTGCTTCGTGAAAATGAATGAGTAAATTTATGTTTCAGTTCGTTATATTTCATGTTATAAAATCTTGAAAGTATAAAAAAGACCGAAAACAAGGCAGAAAATGTAAGTAGAGTGAAGAATTTTTTTAAAGATGTATTTAACCTTTTCTTTTCTCGTTTATTTATTTTTCTTCTGTGATCTCTATTTTAATTTATCTGTTTATTTATTTCAAGAAAAAGGGGTTACCTTTCACATTTTTTCCCCTTAATTTCATTCTATATTCCTTTAAGCTATAACGGTTTATTAGTCTTACATAGTAGGACTGCACACGATAATTAAAAAAAATCATATGTAAAAATTAATCTAAACCCATAAAAAAGGAGTAAATTGAGATAAAATTTTGAAACAAATTGCATTTTAATGTATATTTTCCCCCATACGAAAACGTAACAATTGTAAATTTACGATGTTTAGAAGTCAAAACAGCAGCCAAAAGATTTCAATATCGAAATTTCGTCATAAAGTGTTGACCTTAGCAAAATGACGTAAGTGTTACATACATATATGCTTGTCCTTTATAATATGGATACTGCATATTTACAAGTACTATGTATTAATTCAATTACTAACTTTCAATGCGTTATGTAAAATGTCGATGCCTTTGTATTTTTAACACCTTGGGGACGAGCGATACGTATACGTGCCGCAAAAAGGCTTAAGAATCCTTGTTTATTTCCACCGGTAAAATTATACTGTAAAATTTACTTTATTCAATCTGAGCATTTTCTCGATTTAACAAGAAACAAATTTCTGTTTTTTTAAACCGGTGACAAAGCATTAAAAATTTCGTAAAAGGATCCAGTAGCGAAGGGGTTAAGCATCCTCTTAAGAAAAAACTCCAAGTTTTCCTAAAATTTTTTTCAAAAGTTTCACACATTCTAAAATCCCTGTCGGCTTGGTCTATAGGCGGAGGTAGATTTCGTTAAGTGCTCATTTCAACAACAAAAAATAAAATGTAATTAGAGAAAAACCCAGTTTAACAATTTTATTTGGCCACTTTTGTAGAAATTTTAGTTTCATTTTTCTGTAAGAGCCGGTTTTATCAGAATCATCTTAAGCTAAATTTGGCTCTCATGCCCATTTTGACAGCATTTTTTAAAATATATTCTGACTTTATGAAAAAATTGACCCATATGGTAAATGATATAATTCCTAAATAAGATAAACTGCCAAGTGAATGCATTTGAGAGCAAAAATGGTTTTAAAAATGAGTCATAAAATAAGCAATTTGTTATTTGAATACATCCTCAAATCTTCAATCACGATCGCTTTGGGAAATTTTGTTCAAAATGGCTACTTTGACAGCATTTTTTGAAATATATTCTACCTTTATCGAAAAACCGACATATACGGTACATTATATATTTTCTAAATAAGAGAGCATGTCAATTGGATGCGTTTGAGAGTAAAAATGGTTTTAAAAATCAGTCATAAAAAAAGAATTTGTTATTTGAAAAAATCCCCAATTTTTCAATCACAATCTCTTAGGGAAATTTAGTTCAAAGTGCCTTTTTTGGCAGCTTTTTTTGAAATGTAATTCTGCCTTTATCGAAAAAATTTTACAGTGTAGGAATGATGCTTTCTTGTAAATTTTATTAGAATACGATAACGTTTTATCAATAATATTTCAAGCTATCTGTAATTATTTTTGATATGCAAAATTCCTTAATTAATTTTATTATTATTTTTATTTAAAAAATTATTTAATATGTATTTGTTTTTAAGATAAATTATAGTTAGCGTAATAAAAAATTATTGACTGTTAACTATTTTTAAAACATTTGAGTAGAGATGAAAAACAATTATGTCATAAAGACTGTAAAATAATTCTGGCCTCAGGCGGCAAAATGTCTAGCGGCGGCCCTGTACGAAATGCGAACAAAAATGAATCAGGAAATGTAGCCAGTTTGAATTAGAGACAGTCTTAAGACTGTCTCTGATCACGAAAGTTTCTTGTCTCACGTGATGAAAAGGCATAATTTTTTTTCTCGGTATGGCAAATGTAATTCTTTACACAAAAGTGATTCACAATCAAACACACTGTAACGATTGCAACACTGTGAAGGGTGACGATCATTTACTTTCCTTTTATTTGTTTGAAATGGTATGATAAGATAAATAAATGCAGTACTGCATTCGGTGCTATTGCACTTTTATCTCCGATAAAATGACCTGGTTCTACTATGAATAAATTGAGTTCGATTTTTCATTCACCAGAAGTATTATTTTCATAATCTTTTATTTAATTCAACCTGGCTAGTGTATGTAAACATGGATTTTTGTAATCGATTTTTTAACCCCTTAACTGGTTAATTCTTTCCCGTTCAATAAATTGAAAACAGTGGACTCACACCATTATTATTTAAAAAAAATATTCGTAAAATTTAGTCTAAACATTTCCGCTTTTCAGTAGTATGAAAATTTTCTTAAAAATAATAGTGGTGTCAAAAAGCTTTAAATGATGAAATAAGCAAAAGGGTTAAATATGTACAGAAGTGTGTTTCCGATGAAAATAGCACATTTTAATAGCTTTAATTCTTTATCTACGGAATTATGAATCAAGAAATTGCTCAACCTCAATAATTATATTCATTAATGTCTGCGGATAAATTAAAGGGATTACAAAAGAATAAAATAAAATTTAGATAAGTTTTTTCATTAAAGGGCTTTGTGACACAATTTAAAGTAGTCTTTATTTATCCAGTGTTGCCAGATGGGCTACTTTTTTAAAATTCAGATTCTTGATTGGCACCACTTTTTAAAAAAAATAAAAGGTGCGTTATTCATTGACATGATAATTAAGGCGAAAACAAAAGGTAATTTACCGCTTCAAAAAAGTGGTGACAGTTAACAAATCCGAATTTAAAAAAGTAGCCCACTGGCAACACTGTATTTATCCAGTTAAAATTTCGAAATTTTTCGTATTGGTATTATTTGTGTACAAAATCACATGATAAAGGTTATTTTTTTTTATAATATTTTTTATAAATAATTAAAATATAAAATTTATTTAAAAAAGGGATAATTTAAAATCGCTATAACTGGAAATATTATTTGTAGAATTTCAATTTTTTTCATTGAAATAAATAGGAATATATAGGTTTTAATTTCTATTTAGCATTTTTTTTAAATAATTTAAATTAAAGTTAAAAATAAATAATCTAACTTAATGGAAAAATCATATTTCCAAAAACAAATATTTGTTTTTAAATTTTCTAAATCAAAATCAAAGTAAAAAAATTAAAAAATACATATTTCAAGGTTAGATGCATATCTTTAACGGTTCTTGACATATAACAACTTAAATATGTGAAATAGTTAAAGCAAAAACCCATTATGAAGAAAAACGCTTTTTCATAAGAAATAATTTCCAGGACAACCATTGCTTGAAAACTAGATTTTGAAAACATACCAAAACGAAAAAATTAATATTTCCCGTTACAATTGAAATAGAAGCATGATTTAAAACTTTGCACTTTTTATAAAATATTTACGAAAATAATTAGATTATTTATCAAAATTACTTCTATGGAAATCTCGCAACTTTTACAAAAACAATGTAAATAAATGTAATGTGATCCTATCTGTAACGTTTTGTAGTTGCAAACTCTTCATATAATTTCTTTTAATCACAGAAAGTTACACTAATATAAATTATTGTGAACCATTATGGTACGAAACTTACAACATAAAAAAACCCTGTCGGCTTGGCCTATAGGCGGAGGTTATTTCAAAGTTAAATACTCATTTATACAACCAAAATATAAAACATGATTAGAGATGAACACAGTTTAACAACTTTATTTGTTCCGGCGGAGGTTATTTCGAAGTTAAATGCTCATTTATACAACCAAAATATAAAATATGATTAGAGATAAACACAGTTCAAGAACTTTCTTTGGCCGCCTTTGAAGAATTAATTTCGTTTTTCTGTAAGAGTGGTTTTATCAGAATCATCTAAGGCGAAATTCGCCTCAAATGCCCAGTTTGACAGCATTTTTTGAAATATATTCTGACTTTATAAAAAAAAACCCCCCCCAAAAAAAAACAACCAGTACGGCACATCATATAGTTCCTAAATAAGAGAAACTGAAAAAAATGTCAATTGAATATGTCCGAGAACAAAATTGAATTTAAAAAGAGTCATAACATAAGCAATTTGTTATTTGAATACATTCTCACTTCTCCAATCACGATCGCTTCGGAAAATTTTGTTCGAAATGCTCACTTTGACAGCTTTTTAAAAAAAATATATTCTGCCTTTATTAAAAAAAAAAAAAAAAAAAAACCCCTGACCAATACAGTACATTATACAGTTCCTAAATAACAACCTGCCAATTAAAAGCGTTTGAGAGCAAAAATGGATTTAAAAATGAGTCGGAAAATAAGCAAGTTTTTCTTTGAATGCATCCTCAATTTCAGGTAGATTTCGTATGAAATACTATCTATTGCGGTCGCTCCTATGTTGGAATTTCTGAAAAATTTTTGCAGATCTACGCCGATCATGACCTCTAGACCCCAAAACCACCATTAATAAAAAAGTTTATCTATCTATCAGTGTATATCACTTTTTTATGGACACTATAACTTCTTTAATTCTGCTCTGATCTCTTCCAAACTGATACATAAAATCAGGGGGCATAAAATCTCGATCACGTTCGTTAATGGGCAAAATCGGACCAAGGAGGTGGAAATAGAGAGGTTTTTGTGAAAACAGAAAAAACGCCATAACTTCTTAACTAAAACAGATATCGAATCAGTTTAAAGTTTATTATACTTCAAAGAAATAAGCGAAAAGTTTATGCATGCATTCGACAGCAGAAAAGTCTTGTTGAACTTGCCCTCAAACAGAGGAAGGGTGGGGAGAGGGGGCAGATAGAAATTCCTATCAACAAAACAATTGGATAATTTCTTCTCTTTGTATTTATTAGTAAACAAAAGCTTCATTTCAAATGTACTTCAAATATGGTTTCTCGAACCGTGATTATACATGCATACACATTTGCAGATAAATAGGGATGTCAAACATTGGGATATCCCACATTTTAGAATTAAATAATTTTATAATTATTTAATAATTTAATAATAACTTCATATTTAAAAAAAAATAGATAACGGTCTAAAAAAAGATAATATACAATTTTGAACAAAAGACCATGTTACAAATAAAATGAGAAAATTTTGATTGGGTCAAAAGTGATATTGATATCAAAAGGCAATCTTCCCTCCCCCCTAGAGATATCTTATGATATCATGTGCCAACCCCCCCTCTCCTCTAAAATGATAACGTTACAGATCCACAGCCCCTAAGAGGACAATGTCGGAAATAAACTTCGCGTTTAGGGCTAAAACAATAGCAGCTCGTTTTCAACTGAAGCATGCATGTGTCCGTAAGGGGACAATGTCAGAGATATCTCAGAGTTTATCTCTGATATTGTCCCCTTACGGACACTTCTATGCTTCTGTTGAAAAAGATCTGTTATTGTTTTAGCTCGAAACGAGCCCTGCTTTGTTTTTATTTTATGTTGATTTTTACAAAGTGCATTATTTTAATAATTATGAAGCTGCAGCAGCGAAACACTTTTAACACGATAAAGTAGAAAATATAAATAAAAATAAAGTATAATATATATATATATATTATATATATATAAAATAGGGGTTTAATTTATAATTTCGTATTAATTAGATTATGATTGCAGGTTCAGAAATGAATTTAAAAATCCAACAAAGATAGTACAGCAGGTTTTGTACGCTTCAAGGACTTTCATTCACTTTTTATCAAAATGTCTGTAAAGTAATAGATGCCTCATTTAAGGAAAAAAAGAAAAAATGTGTCATCAGATATAGCGACTTTTATCTTACGAAATTTCTGATACTAAAACAACTAAAATCCCCTGAACTATTTCAAGGACACAAACCCTGTTTAAAAAATGCTATTTTTATCTTTCCTGTTCCAATGCTTTAAAAAAGAAACAAAGAAAAATTATATATATATATATTTTTTTTTTATAAATTCACCAGTTCTCACATTCTACAAAGCGTAAAAAATTGATTTTCCATAATCGGGTTCAGTGTCCACGCTAAATAAACTTATTTTAACGGAAGCTTTTTGGAAAAATTATGAATTGAATCATTAAATTAAGCGTGATTTATTAGATAAACATTTAATGATTATAAAAAAGTTTTTTTTAAAACTACTTTTAATTTTAGACTTACTAACTGAAATTTTACTAAACGCTAAAATATATTAATTTCTAAAAAATTATTGTGCACGTAAGAGGCTTCGAATAAGAAATCTTAAAAATCTCTGGAAACTGAAATTAATATGAAGTTTTAACAAGGATAAAAGTTTGGTAAGTTATAATCATTTGAAATATACAAATTCTCTCAGGTGCACGTTTAATTTCCAGTATTGGATTCACCCACTATTTGACAGTGAAAACAAATTTCCTAAGTGGTTATTTAAATAAATGAAACAAATTTTCGGTTGTAAAAATAAATAAATAAATAAATAAATAAATAAATAAATAAATCATGTTTCGTTTTCGTTAAGGTGTGTTTGCCAATCGCTGTCAAATCGCTGTATTGCCGTATGTCGAATCGCTGCTTTTGTAAAAAAAATTTATCGATTTTTTCGATTTTATTTTTACTATTTTAAATTAAAGTTCAAACATTTAAGATTCCAAAAATATCTTACTTTTGGTTCAATGATAATTGAAAGAAAAGTTATAACCCAGAATATAATACGGAAATAAATTTTCTCAAACCGGAAGTGACCATTTAAGCGGACACAGAACCTTGAAATTGGTCAAAATGCCTATTTTTAATATGAATACCTTTCTTTAATATGATTGAAAGTTTCTTTAATTGTGAATATTTTGAGACCTCATTTTTACCTATACGATTGTTGTATCACGAGATGTTGCAAATTATATTAATAGTTTGTGCTATAAAAATAAAAACATTAAACTGATTTTTCTCCTGTACATATTTTTATAACTTGCTTGTTCGAAAAATACTAATTTTTTTTTTTTGCTAAATTAGATAGAGGTTTGAATATTTTTTTAATTGTTCTCTATGGTGTATTTAATATTTTTGTACATGTATTTAACATTCAAATTAATAGTTATTTTTTAAATATATTTAAATTGAGAGTTTGTTGAATTTTCTTCATTTTTTAGTGCACACGTGAGAAAAAAAAATCATATTGCATGTAAAATACCATGCATCTAAAAATCCAAGCACAGTTTAATATATTATATTCTAATGAATTTAGAAAAAAAATCGAAGCAAAAATATTCATATTTAAACAAGTTGGAAATTGCACGTGAAGCGAAGCAAATGAGGTGCGTTCGTACGATAACGAAGTTTCAAAAATATCGCTCTCATATATCAATCTCATAAAATTGTAAATAATTACAATTAAAATGCGCACCAAACAATGCTCTCCCTTTACCATTACGCAATGGAATACTTTTGTATGGCCTTGTAAATCAATAAAAAATATTCTTTGCACCACATATTATGCAAAATGTATATTATAATATTTACTTTATAGAAGCATATCAATTTTATTACGTTCGAATGAGTGTAACACCATTAAAATGCATTTGAAAGATTTTTCCCCATTTACCGTAATGTAACGGAACACTTTTGATTGTCCCTGTAGTTGAACTATTCATCCGATTTTCATAAAATTTGAAATAACTCGACAAAATTATGTAATAATTATGTATTTAAAATTTCAAACGATTAAAATGCATTTGAAACTTTTTTCCCCATTGACCGTAATGCAACGGAATCCTTTTGATTGTCCCTGTAATTGATCTATGCATCCGATTTTCATAAAATTTGAAACGACTCGACAAAATTATGTAATAATTATGTATTTTAAATTTCAAACGATTCAGTTGGGTAGTTTTTGAGTTGTTATATGTGGACGGATAGACTACGTATTTACATAATTACGAATGCACCTAAAAAATAGTACGGATTTTAAATTTAAAAACTATACATAAATATTAAAATTTCAAGTCTTTAGTTAATACTTTAATTTTTAAATAACACATTTTGAAACTAATATTAGAAAAATATATAAAACTTTTAACAGAAATAGATTTCTTTAAAAATTTCATATCATTTTGTGAAGTACAGTGAGCGACAATAAAAAATAGCCCATTTTTTATACAATAAATATTTTATTAAAAATACAGAGTGACAGAAAAAGAGCGCTCCAATAGTAAAATGATAGATAAAAAAACACGGGTTTTTCAAACTGCAGAGACAAATGAACATGCACAAATTATTTTCGTTATTAGTATTTTTTAACAGCAAATCTTGTATAAATTATATTTAGTACTTTTATTAGGTATTAAATTTCTTATTGCGATGCATTTATTTCTTGTCGCACTGTATGTTATTGACTAATAATATAAAGTAATAATATAGAATTAAATAGTTATTAAATGCGAGTCTAATTCCTAGAAAACATCCTACAAATAGAAAATACGAATAAATGATTCCCTTAATCCTAAAGTATATCGATTATTACGCATCAAAATAAAATAAACACTCGAAAACTTTCCCTTAAGATTTATTTCAATTTCGATCAATTCATTATTTTTTTTTTCTCGTAATGAGTTTAAAAATAAGTTGAATTCAAACTAATTATCTCTTTTCAGTTCTGTTCTTGCGTTGTTTCTTTACGTTTCCGTGAAAAGTTTGAGTTTTCAGCATGAGAAAACAAACATCTATAGAAATTTAAAAAATAACTTAAATCGGAATGAAAACGGATGATTATTATGTAAAACAGGCGAAAAGCTTAAAGGAGTTATACAACAGTGAATAAGATAATTAAAAATACATCAAGTGTCTGTAGATTAAATATTTTTAGAGATCCGGGGGATCAAAACAGCTTATTAATAAGGAAGTGACATCTTTTGTAAAATAATCTATGACGAATATAGTTTTAAGTACTGTCAGTTTTTTTAGATGTTAAACAAGCATCTAAAAGACTATGAGTACAAGTAGAATAAGGATAGCATTCACTAACATAACTTATATGAAAGAATACCTTGTAAGAAACTATATATATTTAAAGCAAACTACAAAAAAAGCAGTGCCAAAAAAAATCTTGACATTTGGGTCACAATCTTAGTATATACGAATGTTTTATTTTATTTTTTCTAGTTTGAAATAGAAGAGGCGGATGAGAGTTTCTATCGCATATTGGTTAAATGGAGAGGTAATCCTTGCAGCTTAATATGATTTAGAGTTATCCCCCTTTTTTAAGTTCTGGTAGTGGTTTGAAAAGAGGGATTTTATAAACACTTTTCTCTACAAACAAGTAAGAAAAATCATGCGTTAAGCATAGATTATGAAGCACTTTCCAACACTTAATGAAACCTTTAACAAAATTTGTTATTTAGGGAAATAATAGTGCATAGCCAAATATACCCAAATATATATTCCAGTGCTTTTGAACAGCTTTGTATTTCATATGTCAGTTGATATAATGGGAAAATTTAGTTTAGCAAGAAAATACCCAGTAGCTTGAAATTTCTTTTTCAGCATTTCATACTATTACATGGAAACATACTTGAATACTTTTGTTCAGGCCTGTAGTTTACATTGTACCTTTATTACACGTGAGCATTAGGCTAAAATTTATTGTAAACTAAAACGCTTTTAAAACAACTGAAATCACATTCTCATAAATTATCATTCATAGGCGTCCATGTACCGAATTCTTTGCGTGGCCCTGTATATCCTTTTATCTATATTCTGCAAAAAATTCTCAGTAAATTGAATGAAGCTCAGTGTAAAAATGCATAGCTTATTTAAGAACCACGTTTAAATGATTTACGCTCATATTCAGTAATGTTGGTGAGCTCTTTTGGGTAGTCCTGTATATCAACTATAACATTTATACACACCATATAATGTGCATATATTTAGCGAAATATAAACGCGCTATCATAATTAAAATGCATTTCATCCCTCCATCAGCCATCATCGGACACATATACGGTACTTCAGAAAGAATATACTATTTGAAATCTTTTGTATGGCCCTGTAAATGCTATGTACTTCATATTATGCAAGACAATAGCGTATAATTTATATTAAGCTTCAGCTTTATTATCAATTTTATTATACATGAAACAGCTTAATATATTTAAAATATGTCACACACAATTCCCCCTAATGTAATCTTTTTGTGTGGTCCTGTAAATGAATAATAGCTACATTTTCACCTTATATTTTATAGAATGCCTATTTTAATATGTTTTACAAAGTATAGTATCTTTAAAATTCCTTTGAAACGATTTTTCCATGTAGGCTGTAATGTAATGGGATACTTTTGATTCGCCCTGTAGATAAACTAATCATGGTAGAAACTTCATTTTCAATAGGGTTCGTGCTAGGGTAAACGTCAATAACGTCCTAAAATTTCATGGCAATCATAATATATTAACGATTTCCCCCATAGGCCGTAATGTAATGGGAAACTTTGATTCGCCCTGTAGATAATCATGGTAGAAACTTCATTTTCGATAGGACTTGCGCTAGAGTAAACGTCAATAACGTCCTAAAATTTCATGGCAATCCGAGTATATAAACTATTTTTCCCCATGGGCCGTAATGTAATGGAAAACTTTTGATTCGCCCTGTTGATAAACTAATCATGGTAGAAGCTTCATTTTCAATAGCGTTCGTGCTAGGATAAACGTCAACAACGTCCTAAAATTTCATGGCAATCCGAGTATATTAACGATTTTTCCCCATAGGCCGTAATGTAATGGGAAACTTTTGATTCTCTCTGTAGATAAACTAATCATGGTAGATACTTCATTTTCAATAGGTGTCGTGCTAGGGTAAACATCAATAACGTATAAAAATTTCATAGTAATCCGAGTATATTTACGGGATTTAGAGCGCGGACAGACGGCCATCCATTCAACTGTTGGAAAGTGCTAAAAAGAAACTCTTAGGGCACATGATCGACGCAAAAGCTTACAATTGGTAGAACAACCTCGTGCTTTGAATTTATAAGAGCAAAATGTTACTATAAGTCATAAACCCTTAGATTAACAAGCATCAGGGCACAGTATTTTATGTCCTAGAAAAAGGCAAGGCCGATTTACTACATAAGCAGTACACCTAAACAAAAAATCGGTTCAAAATGAGCAAGAAGAACTTCATCCAGGTCTAATAATTGTTTGTAACGTGACTTACTGTTGATACCAACTATGATGAGTTCAGAAATAAAAAAAGAAACATTACTGAATATATAGGGTAGATGTGCCAGTAATGGGCCACCTCGCACTTTTTGGTTTATAAAAAAATAATAAATAATAGTTAAGCTTTTATTATTTTTTTCTGAACTCTACCTTCTATGCTTTATAAGCTGGATTAATTTTTTACACTTTTCGTCAAAACAATTAGGAAGCAGAAAATAAAGTTTCACAGTTTTTCTGTTTTTCACTGAAAATCTTAATGAACATGCTAAGAGCAGACTTTACTTACAAAGTTTATATCTTTTTTATTTTTCCGTAAAAGTTGAATGTTTTTGTTTGGTTAGCAATATAAAACATTGAATTTAATATATCAATGGCGATTTAAAAAATTTTATTTATTTTTAAGATTTTAGGAGGGGTGGCCCATTACTGGATTACTTATTTCGTGATTTTCCAGTAATGGACCACTCAAGTGACCAATGCAAAAAGTGTTATTTCAGTAGAGATAAAATATTTTGATTTAACTAAAAAGCTAAATAATCAAATTTAATACTCAAATTTTACCTATTAGAATGTAATAAAAGCAATTTCTTTATAAATAGTTGTTTTAAAAAAGTCATCCAAAATTGGTACAAAACACAAGCAGAACATTTGACAAAATCTAGATGTGCCGTTACAAAAGAAGTTGTTTTAAGTTGGTTCAGAAATGTAAAATCATATTTGGAAAAAGATATTATTAATATTTTCTTCCGCATTCTAAAGCATACAAAGAGAATTTTCAATAAGGTTAAAACAAGGTTTCTTTTGTGCTCTGAAAACAAGTAAAATTTTGGGATTAAAATCAGTTAAAGATGTGTATTATGTAGTACCAAATAACGAAAAAGAACAAATCACTGTTATCGGATGTTTTTCAGCAACTAATGAGATTGCTCCATTGGTGATAATATATCCATATAAGCATCTCTGAAGGGAAATTGTGGAATCATTCTGTGCCAAAATGATGGGCTATATGATTATCTGAAAATGGTTGGATAATGCAAGAACATTTATCATTTTAAATGCATTCTAAAATTCCATATTGAATAGTTTGGACTATCGGAAAGGGGTGATAAAATTGAAGATCTGTTATTTATATTTCACAGTTGCACAGCACATCATTTAGATAATGATATGAATGAAGATTGGAGACTTTTTTAATGCCTTATTTTATCTAAACTTGATTTCAGTAAAACATTGTCTTTATATTATAAATCCTTTAAATTTAAATATTTTGTTTTATATCTTTACAATATAAATCCTTTAATGTTAGTTAATAACATCATTAATATTTTGTTTTATATCCACATTATAAATCCTTGATTATAATAAATTCATAACTTAAATTTAAATATTTTGTTTTATATTTTTACATTATAAATTCTTTAATGTAATGAATTTCTAACTTAAGTTTTAATATTTTGTTTTATGAGTATGCTTTCATTAAGTTCTGGAGCAAAATATAATTGAAACAAGTTGGAAATTGCACGTGAAGCGTAGCAAATGAGGTGCGTTCGTACGATAACGAAGTTTAAAAAATATACAGATCTTCCTGATATAGTAGACAATACTTCGGATACAGTACAGTGGTTGAACTCTTTGTATTCCTATAAACATACAGGAATTTTCATTACACGTCAGCAACGCATATCATATTCATAAAATGTGGCAGAGTTTAATATAATTAAAACATGTCCCAAACAATGTTTCCCCGTATATAATTATGTAGTGGAATACTTTTGTGTGGCCCTGTAATTTAATAATAAATATTCTTTGCATCTCAGATTGTACAGAATTTTTATTTTAGTATATATATATGTCATAGGTTCATATCAATTTTATTATGTTCGAATGAGTGTAACACCATTAAAATGCATTTGCAACTTTTTTCTCCATTGACTGTAATGTAACGGAATACTTTTGATAGTCCCTGTAATTGATCTATGCATCTGATTATCATAAGATCTAAAATGACTTTACAAAATTATGTAATAATTATGTATTTTAAATTTCAAACTATTCAGTTGGATAGTTTTTGCGTTGTTATATGCAGACAGACAGACGAACAGACAAACGGACAGACAGAGGGACAGCCGGATGGACAGAACGACAACTATAGGTGCTACGTATTTACTTAATTAGGAATGCACCTAAAAACACTTATCTGTTATTTTTTGTAGGGTGGCCCATTACTGGAACATAGGCGGTCCATTACTGGAACATAGGTGGTCCATTACTGGGCTTTTGGGTGTTTAGACATATTTCTATTATTTAAAATTAAATTTTTATTTTTATTGGGAAATGTAACTGTGGGATTAGTTAAATATTGTTGAAAGATTAATATAATATGAAAAAAATTGGAATACAATAATTATAACTATTAATAAAAAAATATTTTTTAGAGAAATTCCTTAAGGTAGCCCATTACTGGCACATCTACCCTATATATTAGTAAGGACTATGTGTCACAAACTTAACATTTTTCACCGAGTGTCAATATTTTTTCTTTCTGGCATTTATTTTGTCAGAAATTTTCAAAACAGGGACTTAAGTTATTGGAAAAACATTATTTTAGTAACTAAAGCGAATATGAAACTTTTGGTAAAATAAACTCCAAAAAATATAGGGATAAAAGAATTAAAAATTCCATGATAAATGTATGATAAAGGTCACGGTCATTTGATTTTGATCGGACGCTATAATGCAGCAGCATGTGAGGGAAATCTAATTTTTATGGAATCACCAATGAATAAAATGGGTTACTTAGTCATCTGGAGGGACAGTGTTGATTCAAGTGTTGAAAAATCGGTATTGTCAGAAAGCTGAGTCTTCTAATACGACAACGGGTACTAATCGATATTACTGAACAAATGGTTACTATATCGAATGTTTTGTCCTTAGGGACAACAGCTATTGTCCACAAACCTCAACTTCACTGAATGTTTATAGAATATATATATATATATATATATATATATATATATATATATATATATATATATTCGCTAAATCTTCTTTTGATGCTAGTACTTTACCCTGTAAATGCAATGACCCCTCTCTACAAAAATATATAAATAAAGATCATGGACATATTATTACTGGTAATCTTAATCTTGTAGATGATTTACCACTTAGAAGAATTATGGGTTATGGGACCAAGTACAGAATTCCATCCAAATTAAACATTAAATCTATCATAAAACTATTTACATATGATATAGATATATTTATTTATAAACTTGCAATTTATTATAATAAACCCATTGAATATTTTAATCAATGGAAAATATTAGTTATCGATAAATTAACCAAGTCCTTAAAATATAATATTTCACACCTAGAATATGTAAATATACAGCATCTGTTTAAGCAAATCAATAAATTACAACAAAACTTTGTAATAACTTATGTTGATAAATCTCCTAATAATTATGCCATTATTTGTAAATCTTATTATCATCAACTGCTTAAATCTAGTATATCTAATAATAACACATTCCAAAAAATTAATGATAACTTACTTGCCAATAATCGTAAAATTAAAGGATTCTATAAATTATTAGACATTAACCCTACTAACTTTAAATATCCTTATCTAGTCCTTATACCCAAATTTCATAAGCATCCTGTTAAATTCAGAACTGTTACAATTGTTTGCAATACTTATAATAATGCTGCTAACAAACTTCTATTAGTAATTCTTAATCAAATATATAATATCACAAAAAAAAGTGATAATACACATTGCATAAAAAATAGTTATGAACTGGTCCATATTATGAAAAATCTTAAATGTATAAACAATATCACTACCTATGATTTTAAAGATTTATTTAATAATATCAATTTATCGGATTTACATAATATCATAAATGAGCTTTTAAAAAAATATCAACACGAGTTGGATATATCACATAATATCGATTCTGAATATTTTCATACCTTAACTAATTTCATTATCTATAATAATTTTATCATGCATGATAACAATATATATATTCAAAATGTTGGTATACCACAAGGTGGTAGTACATCTAGTGTATTATCGGACTTATATTACTATGAACGTCATTATTTAAATAATACAATACATTTATATCGATATATAGATGATGTAATTTTATATATATATTCAAATGATGTAACACCTGTATATCTCAATTCCCTGTTGATTATCCTTCTAATCTAGAACTTTCAAAAAACCTACTTTTTAATAATACAATCAATTTCTTAGATATTAAAATTATATTAAAAGAGAACAAATTTATAACTGATATTTATGACAAAAGGAAAGAATTTAATTTTAAAGTTAATACTTTTACTAATTTTAAATCATGTCTTCATAATTCTGTATATCGTAATATAATACTTAACCATTTATATAGAATAAAATGTCTATGTTCTTCCCATTTAATTAATACTAATATTAAAAAGTTTGTATATGATGCTATAAATAATGGTTATCCTAAAAAATTCATATATTCTTTAATTTATAATTAGATATTACATGATCTTATAATTAATTCTTTGCATAAAAAATGTATAAAAAAATTATAAAGCATAAAAATAATAATAAAAAATTAAAAATGTTAAAAAGTAATAAAAATATATATATATAGGTTGGTTGGGTGGGTAGATGTTAGAGTACGGAGGAGGGTGGTGTTGTCTGGATAAAAACGCAAAGGTTAATTATTTATTTAAAAAAAATTGAGAGTGGGTTATTTATTTTAACATAATTTTTAAACTGTTTAATTTACACCAATATATGGATATTCGTCTAGTTATATCTATAGTTAAATAGCTATATTTTAAATATCAAATTATTTTTAATGTTATTGATATAATTTTTGGTATTATTATTAATATTATTACTATTATTATTTATTTATTTATTATTATTATTATTATTATTATTATTATTATTATTATTATTATTATTATTATTATTTTTATTATCCTATATTAAGATAATGAGTTTTTACCATGTAAAGTCACAATAAATGTTACTGATTAAAGTAACAATAATGTATTTTAAGTTATATGTTAATATGAATGTTATCTCTTAATTCTAATTTTAATCATTTTATTAATTTAATTTTATGTTAATATCGATTATTATTTTTTCCGGTTCAATTATATTTCCATTCACCTTTATCTTTTTTGTTTGTTATGGATAACTATTATTTTTACTTACTTTCAACTCCTTTTTGTAAAATATCTTTGTTCCTTGTTTAATAATTTGGTTTTTCTGTGATGGTAGTCCCAAATTCGTATTGTTTTGCTTTTTCATGGCAAATACGAAGATGAAACCACACACTCCATTTGTAGTTCCAAAGTATTTGGGACCTGAAGATTCTGCTTTGGTTCTACAAATTTCAATTGTATTCATATTATTCTTTTTTTTCCTTCCATGTTCAATGTGCTATAAGTTATTATATTCAATGGTTAATTTCAAATGGTTAGTATTGTTTACTATAATTCAATTTAATTCTTCGTTTTGGTTTATTGTTTTATTGATAAAATCCGTTGGTGAATCTTGTCTACTTTTAATGGTATTATATATATATATATATATATATATATATATATATATATATATATATATATATATATATATATATATATATATGTATATATATATATATATATATATATATATATATATACATATATATATATAGAGAGAGAGAGAGAGAGAGAGAGATAGATAGACATATAGCGGGGTGAAAAAGGATAGGAACGGAACAAAAAAAAATAGATCGTGTTTGTTATGCAAATGTGTAAAACTTTGTGTTAAAATGAAAATCATGGTACTACAATTAATATTAAAGTAATAGTTTACAAAAATTATATATACATTTTAAAATCTTTTCAAAATGTTTTTTGCTAATTTTACACAGGAGTAAAATAAGAACGCAGTCGATATTTCTAAAACCGTGGAATGTGATTGGCAGCTATTTCTGCTCATCATTTAAAAACGCATCTAAAAGAAATTCTGACCGCATTCGTTTAGTTCGCAAAATATGTGGTTTACAAGGTTAATCAAGGCTTTGGAACTTCGAAAGAGGGCAAATTATAGCTTGTAACAACATCGGAATGGGATTTCAAAGAATAGTTGATGAAATTAAACTTTCAAAGACTGTTATTTTTAATTTCTTTCAGACTCCAACTCTTTACGTTACTACAAAATATACAGGAAGGCCGAAAACACTTTTGAAATTATCTGAAAATTTGATCATTTGCGCGGTTCCAAATAGAATAATGACAGCAAAATGTTTTGAAAACCAGATAAAGTCGTCAGCATCAATACTTACCATACGAAGACAATAAAAATGTCAGGAGCTCTTAAAAATATAAAACCATGTCAATTTTCGCGTTTAACATCTGGCAGTAAAAAAGTCCGCTTTCTGTTTGCAGAGAAACAGCTGAAGCAGCAAACGAATTGGTCTGCAATTACCTTCAGTGCTGAAAAGAAGTTTATTTTCCATAGTCCAGATGATATTTATCCATATTTGCATGGTTTTCAAAATGAAAAAGACGTATTTTTCACGTGTCACTTAAGTGGAGGCTTTTTTAATGCTTTAGGCTACCTTTTCCTCGGTAGATACGCTTATATTTGCTTTTCCACATGAATAAACGGAAAAGACACTTTTGTTTGCATGTTAGAATACCATTTGTTGAATCTGAATGAAAAATTACGAACTTTTACGAAATTTTCAACAAGACAATGCCTAAATTCACTCAGAAAAAGACACAAAAAGTGGTTTGAAGATAAACAAAACTCTCAAACTTGATTGGTCAGCCAATGATCCACAAATCCAGCCAATGATCCACGAAAAAGACATTTTTGTTTGCATGTTAGAATACAATTTGTTGAATCTGAGTGAAAAAATTACCAACTTTTACGAAATTTTCAACATGACAATGCCTAAATTCACTCACAAAAAGAGGTTTGAAGATAAACAAAACTCTCAAACTTGATTGGTCAGCCAATGATCCAAACCTAAATCCCATGAACAACGTTTGGGGTATTATAGGGCACGATATATAATGAAAGATGGTCGAATTCTGCAGTGTAACTCAACAACAGAGTTAAAATATGAAAATTGGAACATATGAGGTGTTTTGTCAACTCAACTAATTCAAATTTATCTAGAACACTATACTACAATGTAGCATTGAAATTATTAAACACAAAAGAAGTCCAATTGACATACATTATTATTGGCATATATTATATTATTTATATGTTACAGGCCAAACCCGATTTTAGGCCAAACTAGTTTATCTTATCACCCATCGGATGGACTAGTTTTTCCTAGGCCAAACCGGTCTATCCTAACGCCCATCGGATAAACTAGTTTTTCCTAGGCCAAACCGGTCTATCCTAACGCCCATCGGATAAACTAGTTTTTCCCAGGCCAAACTAGTCTATCCTAAGGCCCATCGGATAAACTAGTTTTTCCTAGGCCAAACTAGTATGGCCTAACTCTTATAGCATGAACTAGTTTAGCCTGCTGTTTATTGGTCTGAACTAGTTTCTCCTAGGCCGATCTAATTTATCCTAGGCCAATTCAATTTGGCACGATTTTATTGAATTCAATGACCGCCACAGCGTCAACATTCTAGTTTGTCCTAGACTGATCTAGTTTATCCTAGGCCAATGTAATTTTACGTGTTTTTAGCTCACAGGAGTCAAAGCCTGAGAAATAATGGAACTCGCAAGTTTTGTATGTATGTATGTACGCATGTATGTGCGTATTTACGTGCATATGTACGTAACGCGATAACTCGTGATAGAAATATCCGATTTGCTTCAAATTTTGGATGTACCTTCATTGATATAAGGTACTTTTCTCAATAATTTTGGGAATTTATTGCATAAGAATAAAGGGGAGAGAACGGGAGGCTAATCCCCCACCGTTAATTTAGAGAAATGGATGTTTCATGCAGAATTATCGGTTTTCATTTAAAATTTTTGATATAGGACCATTCTGACAAGGCGCCTCCAAGATTAGTTGAGGGTGTTTATTTTTAAGTGTAAAAAAAGGGCAATGTAGGTTACCCCCCCCCCACCCCCATAATTTAGATAAATGATTTTTGACGCAGAATTTACGGATTTGCTTCAAATTTGTATATAGGTTCTTTCTGATAAGGAGATTCTTTAAATTGTTTTGGGGGTTTAATGGTTAAGTATGAAAGGAAAAATGAAGGATTACCCTCTTACCTAGAAAAAACTAGTTTATCCTATGGGCATTTAGATAAACTAGTTTGGCATAGGAAAAACTAGTTTATCTAATTGGCGTTAGGATAAAATAGTTTGGCATAGGCTAATCTAGTTTGGCTTGAAATCGGATTTGGCCGGTAAAAAACTTATCTATCACTAGAATAAGTATAAATGTGTGTTAAGAGTCATTGTTTATAACATCAATACAGAAATTTAACATGGCCCACCGTATAGACATGATGCATTGGACATGGTGTTTGCTTATTTTTATTTATTTATTTTTTGCAGACTCGTGTCAACAGAGATCAGACTTGCATTTATAATTATTATTATTATTATTGCATATTTGAGCCAGATCGGAGCTGAACATAATTTGGAATTGAACAGCGTTTTCCATTTTTGAGAAATTAATTACCTGTCGACATATAAGCTATTCTTGTCACAGCGTCATTTTTTTTTTTTTTTTTTTTTTTTTTTTTTTTTTTTTGTGAATTTGTAGCTGGAAATTCGATTTAAAACGTATCTTTAGTATTTTCTCTAAGATACATCGCTTTTATGAAAAAATGGTTTACGCCATTCGATTACATATTATCTGAATCTGTTAACCTTATGCATTTCCGAAAAGGAAGTAGTTCATAAATGTGTTACGATGTAGTTCTTTATGATTCGAGAAAACCTTAAGGAATGACAGAGAAATATATTCACAAACCTACTTTTTACTGAACGGATTCAAAAGTTATGATATTTATAACTCTCATTTTTACTAACCCATCATACGTAGTATAGGGTAAGTCTTGCAATCGTTTTGAAAATCGAAATTTTTTTGACGGATTTACACGTTTTAGACACTGGAGATTTCGAAAAACATATTTTTAGAAAAAAAATTTCACCGTGTGTCTGTCTGTCTGTAACCGCTCTATCTCCCTAACAAATTGAGATAGAAACTTGAAGTTTTGTATGTACTTAGCATGTGATAATCAATCGAAGCCTATTTAATATCAGTAACCTCGATTATCCGGAACTATTTTTTTCGGACTCCCAAAAAATTCGTTCTGATGAAAGGTACATAAAAATTTTCGAATTTTTTTATTTAAGGAATGGACGTAAAAGGCAATAAAATAACACACATTTTGTATGTATAACGATGTCGATCGGATTATTAGTTGCGGAGCATGTGTAATCCTGTTTTCCACATTCTTCGATTTTTCATGACTCTGTATTTCTTTCAAATTTCAATTCACAGATATTTTTTAATTGGAAATGAGACGCTTAATCCAACGCAGTAAATTTTTAGTTAATATGATTATTATTTTTTGAGTTATAAGGATGTTTCTTTTACGCAATCCGGTGCTACTTGAGTGTTTTTGCGTTTTATATAATTTGTTGAAATTGGCTCACCAGCAACTCATTAATAGAGCATTATTATGTATATTAAACTTATTTAATTATGCGTTTAAATTTTATTTTGGAATTGCCTTAGATAGCTTACACGCGTTTCATTTTCATGTTTTAAATTATGATGGGTAAGTATTACGGTGGCATCCCAACGACTAGTTTTTCTTTTTTTCTAAACTACATTGATTATTTAATGATTCCCTATTTGAATATTGAAACTTCTCAGAATCTAGATAATCATTAATACATTGTGTATTTTCCATTCTGCGAACACATCATAATTTAAAAATACATTGTAAATTTATAAATAAGTATATAAGCAGTAATTTTTAAAGGAATCTTAATTGTATGTGAAGTAAAACCTGAATTTTTTGCAGAAATTGAGTAGGGCCAGATCGAGCCGGACTGAGTCTTTTTTCACTGATTTTTGTAAAGACAGCTCTGCCTGTACAAAAGTAAATAATATTAAAGTAAATAATAATAAGTTGCTTGAATAAGCAAACACCATGTCCAATGCATTATGTCTCTAAGGTGAACATGTTAAATTTCTGTATTGATGTTATAAGCAATGACTCTTGACACACATTTATACTTATTCTAGTGAAAGGTATGTTTTTTACCGGCCAGACACGTTTTCGAGCTAAATTAGATTAGCCTTGGCCAAACTATTTTATCATAATGCCGAATGGATAAAATCGTTTTTTCTACACCAAACTTGTTTATCTAAATGTCCATAGGATAAACTAGTTTTTTCTAGGTAAGAGGATAATCGATCATTTCTCCCTTCATACTTAACCATTAAACCCCTAAAACTATTCAGGGAATCGCCTTATCAGAAAGAACCTAAATCCAAAATTTGAAGCAAATCCGTAAATTCTGCGTCAAAACCATTTATCTAATTTATGGGGGGGGGGGGTAACCTACATTTCCATATCCTTTACACTTAAACAATAAACATCTACAACTAATCACGGAGGCGCCTTGTCAGAATGTTCCTATATCTAAAATTTTAAATGAAAACTGATAATTCTGCATGAAAAATCCATTTCTCTAAATTAACGGATTAAGATTAGCCTCCTGTTCGTCCCTCTTTATTCTTATCAAATAAATTACCAAAACTAATCAGAAAAATACCTTATCAGAATGAACCTACACCCAAATTTTGAAGCAAATCGAATATTTCTATCACGAGTTATCGCATTACGTATATATGCACATATATACGTTACATTTGTACATACATACGTGCATTCATACATACAGAAGCTACGAGCCCATTATTTCTCAGGCTTTGACGCCTGTGAGCTACAAACACGTAAAATTAAATTGGCCTAGGATAAACTAGATCAGCCTAGGACAAACTAGAATGTTGGCGGTGTGGCGGTCATTGAATTCAATAAAATCACGCCAAATTGAATTGGCCTAGGTTAAACTAGATCGGCCTAGGAAAAACTAGTTTATCCGATGGGCGTTAGGATAGACCGGTTTGGCCTAGGAAAAACTAGTCTATCCGATGGGCGTTAGGGTCAACTAGTTTGGCCTGAAATCAGGTTTGGCCTGTAACATATACATATTTCTATAATTTAGAAAAATCTGTTTTATTCTTATCATTTTTCTCCCAGTGCGTATCGAGTAAAAATGCAATGCATTATATTATATTTATAACAATCGTTTTAGAATGCTTCCTATTTGTTTATATAGAGTATTTAATTTTATGAAATAATTTTGTATGGTTTATATGAAGGTAAATATAATTATATTTTTTATTAAGGCAATTACATGATCGCTCCTATCATTTTGCATCCCAGTATATTATATATATATAACCATTATAGAATACTACAAATCAACATTCACAGTGAATACAATTCACAATTGTGTAACATTCCCTCCTCAAAAAATGTACCCCGAAATCCCGTGGAGCACAACAATTTCCCTACACGCTTGTAGGATCATCCAATGGAACATATACAAATTCAACAAGACAAGTATATGGAATGAGTAAAAGTGCACCAATTATGAACGAAAATGTAATGTGTGATACATAGCTCTCTATCAAACTCAATGTCACACTATCTCAAAAAATTACGATTGATTTCTGAGGTAGATACCAGGGAAATGTCCTAATGCAAATATTTCTGCCATTTCCCAATTAAACGTAACCTTAAAACATCAATAATTCAAGAAATCAGGACAAATAAAAGAAAATCCCTGTCGGCTGGGCCTATAGGCGGAGGTAGATTTCGAACAGTGCTCATTTCAACAAAAAATGTATATATATGATTAGAGATAAACCCCGTTTAATAACTTCATTTGGCCGTTTATGAAAAATTTTTAATTTCATTTTTCACTCAAAACTGGTTTTATCAGAATCATCTTAAGAAAAATTCAGCTCAAATGCCCATTTTGACAACATATTTTGAAATAAATTCTGAATTTATTAAAAAATCGACCAAAACAGTACATTATACACTTTCTAAATAACAAAAAACTGTCAGTTGAATGCATTTGAGAAAAAAATTGAATTTAAAAATGAGTCATAAAATAACCGATTTGTTGTTTGAATACATCCTTAATTCTTTAATCACGATTGCTTCGGAAAATTTTGTGCGAAATACTCACTTTAACAGCATTTTTATAAATATATTCTATCTTTATCAAAAAACTGGCCAATGCGTCACAGTATATAGTTCCTAAATAAGAGGATCTGTAAATTGGATGAGTTTGAGAGCGAAAATGGATTTTAAAACGAGTCATAAAAAACGCAATTTGCTATGTGAAAACTTCCTTAAGTTTTCAAATCTCGAAGACTTCGGGAAATTCTGTTCAAAATACCCTTTTTGGTAGCCTTTTTCAAAATATATTCTGTCTTTATCAAAAAACCGATCAATGTATCACATTATATAGTTCCTAAATAAAAGGATCTGTAAATTGGATGCATTTGAGAGCAAAAATGGATTTAAAAACGAGTTAGAAAAAAACGCAATTTCTTATTTGAACACTTCCTTAAATTTTCAAATCGCGAAGACTTCGGGAAATTCTGTTCAAAATACCCTTTTTGGTAGCCTTTTCCAAAATATATTCTGTCTGTATCAAAAAACCGATCAATGCATCACATTATATAGTTCCTAAATAAGAGGATCTGTAAATTGGATGCGTTTGAGATCAAAAATGGATTTAAAAACGAGTCAGAAAAAAACGCAATTTCTTATTTGAATACTTCCTTCACTTTTCAGTCCCGATGAATTCTGTTCAAAATACCCTTTTTGGTAGCCTTTTTAAAAATATATTCCGTCTTTATCAAAAAACTGACCAATGCATCACATTATATAGTTCCTAAATAAGAGGATCTGTAAATTGGATGCGTTTGAGAACAAAAATGGATTTTAAAACGAGTCGGAAAAAAACGCAATTTCTTATTTGAATACTTCCTTCAATTTTCAGTCCCGATGAATTCTGTTCAAAATACCCTTTTTGGTAGCTTTTTTTGAAATATATTCTGCCTTTATCAGAAAATTGACCAATGCGTCACTTTATACAGTTTCTAAATAAGAGGATCTACCATTTGGATCCGTTTAAAATCAAAAATGAATTTAAAAAAGAGTCAGAATATAAGCAGTTTGGATTTGAGGTTTTTTTTTCCAACTCCTATTTTTGTTTAATTTCTTTTTGCTATAGGAATTGGTCCTATGAAAAACTTGTCAATGTAAAAGTTGTAGATATTTTTGAGAAGATGTTAAATAAATTGAATCACATTTGATATCTTAAAAATTGACGGAGTTATGGATTTTTCTCTTTTTTCACCACCCTTTTTCTTTTCGTTTTTAATTTGTTTCATCGGCAAAAGTTGGTCCTATCAAAAACTTGTAAATACAAAAGTTTTAGATAATTTTAAGAACATTTACAAAAAATTTAGTTGGATTTGATATCTTGAAAATTGACGAAGTTATGAATTTTTTTCTCTCCAAAACCCTGTTTTTTTCGCCCCTTGAGCTCATTTCTAAATTTATCAAAAATCTGTCATGCATAAACTTTTGGCCCATTTTTAAGAAGCAATATAAACTTTAAACCGATTCGCTTTCTACTTTAATTAAAAAGTTAAGGCGTTTTTTCGGTTTCCACAAAAACTCTCCCTATTCCGACCCCCTTGGTCCGATTTTGCCCATTAACGAACTTAGCCGAGATTTTATTCTCTTTGATTTTATGTACCAGTTTGGTGGAGATTGGTAAAGAATTATAGAAGTTATCGTGTCCATAAAAAAGTGATATATAAACTGGTGCGATTGCAATAGGTATTATTTCATACGAAATCTACCTAACCACATACAGACCGAATCAAAGAATAAGAAATATGAGTAAAAAAACTCATCGTGTAAAATGAGAAAAAACGCAAAATTTGCTAATCTGCAAACGAGATTTAAATTATCTAGATCGCAAACTCATGTTCAGTCAGAGTCGATGACTGTTAACAAAGCGCAGACGATTTAGATATATTAAATATATGGAAAAATAATTGTTATAATAATTAAATATAAAAATTAGTAAAAATAATACAATAATAAAATAAAACAGAACAAATTATATTTATTCAAAGTATTGGAAACTTAATGTAATTTAATAAAATGGATTGGAAAAATATATTGTAAATAAATGAAATCTATCTAACAAGGAAAGTCTCCATAGTGGGCATATTCAGAATATTTTGAAAAAATAATAATTAAATTAATCATGTATGTAATAAAAGATCAGTCAAATTTATCGGCGGAAACACAGTGGAAAATTTGTAAAAAAATAAAATACTTTCGAATATTTGTCGTGAAAAGACTAAAGCACCGCACGATTTGCCGAGCAGCATTTTTCCTCGCCAAAACCAAACAATTTTCATGCAACTGGAAATTGTTTGTTAATTAATACTTTTAGAAAGCGCTTGTTTGAGGAATTTAAACTTAAACAATCAGAGAGTTTAACATATATATTATATTGCATTACATTTATATATATAGCTTGTTGTGCCAGTTATTTAATTTTAATGCTGTAAAAATAATTTTATATATAAAAATTATTTTCACATTAAAAATATATTTTCATATATTTAAGCGCATTCCAAAATGAAGGCTAGATGAAGAATGCTGGAGTAATATATTCCATTATGGGAGAAGTTTTTGTTTCCATAGCAACAAAATTGAATCGACAGTGCTCAATAGGACGTAATTTTGAGATTGAAACAAATTTCATTAATTTAATTTTCGTTTTAATTCATAAAATTACATTGCTAACTTTCATTATATATACATATATGACAAAACTATAGTTATAATAAACTAAAACCAACAAAGCTGAAGTTATTAAAAAAATATTTAAAAAAAAATAGTTTAATATGAAATATTTTTACTTAAAAAGTATTTGACAAAAAAAAAAAAAAAAAAAAGATTTTTTGAAATTTCATTCCGTCGCCAACAGGGGATAAATTTCCAAATAAACGAAATGTTCATTATTTTTTTACAAACATTCTATCGGGGTTCCGCCGAAATTTTTTTATAAACATATATATCCATATGAGAAGAACTTTCTGTATTTTTTTCAGAATTTTCTGAATATGCCCGCATGGAGACCTTCCTTGTAAGATTTTAGCCGCAGAAATGATGAAGAAAATTGGAGCATTAACCCCTTGGGGACGAGCGACACGTATACGTGTCGAAACAGGCTTAGGAATCTGTGTTTATCGCCACCAGTAAAATTTTACTGTAATCTTTTCCTTATTTAATCGGAGCATTTTCTCGATTTAACAAAGCGCAAATTTCTGTATTTTAAAACCGGTGGCAAAACATTAAAAATTTCATAAAAAGCTCTCGTCGCGAAGGGGTTAAACGCTAATTTTAGTGTCGCCATCTATCGCGGAAAAATGATTTAAATTCACCAAGCCATGCATGCAATTGGATGATAACGTTGATAGTAAATTCATTTAATTATAATAAATATCAAAACATAATTGTGTTGAGAATTAATTTATTATTATCATCTAAAAAGCCTACATAACCATTATATGTTTTAAATTGAGATAGGAAAAAAAAGGAGAAGAAAAAAGAAAAAAATACAGTTATTTTTTTATATATACTGTTTAAAGTTAAAAAAATGGGGAGGGAAGAGGAGGAGCTCTAAAATTCTATATAAGCCATATTTCATATATTGTACAAAAGTTCATTAATGATAAATATATATATATATTTATATGTAGAAATAAATTGCTGTATGAAGTAAAACTATACTGTTATCCATTATACGTTTAATATGATGGAGGGGATAGAACATTTTATGACAAGCTTCATGATTATAGAATACATATAATGTACCACAATAGAGTCCATATAGATAACTTATTTCCTCTTATCTTAAAAAAATTACAATTATATTTATCTAGCTATAAATTAATATATGAATTAAATCTATTAGGCATTATCAAAGAGTGCTGAATCAAAAAACATACTACAAACAAGTAACTAAGTTATTATTAAATGTACTTTTCTATTTTTAAAAAATATAATTAACATTTGCGCATACATTTTTAAGACAACACCGCTTTCCTCCATAATCTAATATCTGCCCACCCAGCCATCCTATTTAGAATAATTTCTTGTATATTTTTTAATTTTAACAATTAGCGTCCTTGCAACTTCTATAGTTCATTAATATACTATTGATAGATTAAAGAATAAATAAATTTCTTAGAAAAACCATGATTTAACGCAACGAACATTAATGTTTGATGTTTTTGTTTATTAGATGAGAGGAACATAAACTTTTAATTCTATGCAAACGAATAAAATATATATTACGGTAAACTGAAATATGGGGGCAAGATTTAAAATGAGTAAATGTATTAAGTTTAAATTGAAAATCTTTGCGTTTCTTATAGAGATCAGTTGTTATCTAAGAGTTTAATTTATAGTTTCAAAAATTAATGTTATTGTGGGATAAAAGGTTTTCAGTTAGTTCCAGATTAGTAGAAGAATCTACTGGAAATGAAGTAATATCAGAGTTTTTTTTGCAATTAAAATGATATAAACAATATAATGATACATAAGAATATTATCATTGAAATAAGTACGTTCATATGATATAAGGATAAATATGACAAAATACTGGACGTACCACCTTGAGGAATTCCGTCTTTCTGTAAATATATAGGGGAAAGTCGGATAAAACCGGGATCCTAATGTTTTTGTCTTTATTATTGTGCACTGTGTGAACAAAACAGTCAACATTTTCATTAAAACGATTAATTGATTCCTTGGAAGAAAAGTATTCTTTCAATCACGAAAAACAGAAATTGAGATCATAACTCTTTCTTTAGAAGTGTGTAATGTCTCGGTTTTGTAATATGCAAAGGAACTTTTGATAGCCTTCACGCATGCGCAATGAAAAATTATTTAGTAAACCTGCTCATTTTTCATATAATCTTTATTGTGTACAATACAATGTATTTTGTCATATTTTCAGAAAGGAACATTATTTTATATTAACAACTCTGAAAATTATAAGCAAAAAACTTGGGAAAAATTGGGACTGTTTTTATAAAAACCTTAATTTCTCTACGAGTATACACGTCATCCGCATAAAAATGAACACAGTTTATTACAATAAGCCACTTAATCATAATCTACAGTTTGAACTCTTTTGCTACATTGGTTTTGACAAGGTTATCCAAAATATATTCGTTCTTTTTCAATTTGTTGACGGTCCCCTGTAGTGTTTCGGGAAAAAAGTTTCACGGAAATGTGTGACCTGTACTATTATATTTACACACTTAAAGTTTCAGGATAATCCTTCATGCGATATCAATCCTTTTGAGATATTTACCAAAATGTATAAAATCGCAAGTGGAACGTCATCTTTGGCCATGTAGTGTAGCAGTTAGAAGGAAAGGTACTTGTTAGTCTTGTATTTTTCGAAAAAGAATTAGAGTTAAATATCTTTCTTTCTAAAGAAATTGGATATTTGAAAGTTCTAGATATATGTATATTTTCAATAGGAAATTTATAATTTGTGTCGTGTATTATAAAATTATTAATAATTTTTATCAAATATTTGAGTTGTGTAAGTAATTAACATCTGTGCATTTGTGTTTTTAATCTTGGGATTTTTTGTAAATTAATATTGAATTAATTAACTTTAGTCATAATGAAATCAAACAAGCTGGAAATTGCACTTGAAGCATAGAAAATGAGGTTCGTTCGTACTATATCGAAGTTTTAAAACTATTCAGATCTTGCTGCTATAGTATAGAATACTTCGGATACAGTAGAGTGGTCGAAATCTTTTGTGCGTTTCTGTAAATATTATTTGCTTTCTATTATACATGAAGGAACTTGTATTAAACTTCAGCGACATATATTAATTTCATAAAATGTGAAATTGTTTAATTTAATTAAAACACGCCCCAAACAATGTTTCCCAACATACCATTATGCAAGGGAATTCTTTTCCGTGGTTCGGTATATTAATAATGAATATTCTTTGCATCACAGATTGTACAGTATGTATATTTTAGTATATACTTCATAGATTCATGAGAATTTTATTATATTCAAAAAAATGTAATTTTATTAAAATGTACTTGAAAATATTTTTTCCTATTGACCGTAATGTAATGGAATATTTTTGATTGTTCCCGTAATGAAATTATGCATCCGATTTTCCTAAAATTTGAAATGACTCGACAAAATTATGCAAAAATTATATATTTTAAATCTCAAATGATTAGGTTACGTAGTTTTTGCTCTGTTATATGTGGACACAACAGACGGACGGACAGACAGACTGAACGACGACTATAGGTGCTACGTATTTATATAATTATGAACGCACATAAAAACATTCAGATCTTGATGTAATAGTATACAGATTTCGGATACAGTATAGTAGCCGAAATCTCTTGTGTGGCTCTGTAATATGTTGTGTGTGTAATACTATCTGCGTTCTATTATACAGGAAACAATTGTAGTATTCCTCAGTAATGTATATTAATTTCATGAAATGTTAAATAGTTTAATACAATTAAAACGCAACAATGTTCTCCTTACCCCATTATGTAATGGAATACTTTTGTGTGGATCTGTAAATTAATAACAAATGTTCTTTACACCACAGACTGTACAGAATGTTTATTATAGTTCATAGATGCATATCAATTTTATTATGTTCGAAAGAATAACACCATTAAAATGCACTTGAAACTTTTCCTCCATTGACAGGTAATGTAATGGAATACTTTTTATTGTCCCTGTAATTGAACTATGTATTAGATTTTCATAAAAATTGAAATGACTCGACACAATTATATAGTAATTATATATTTTAAATTTCATAGTTTTCGCGTTGTTATATGCGGATAAACGGACAGACGGACGGAATTAACGACAACTATAAGTGCTACGTATTTGCATAACTACGACCGCACCTAAAAATATATCTGCGAAATGCATATTGAAGGATTTACTAAGAAATATATTTAAATATTGCGCAAGCTGTTTCTTTTTTTATACCAAAGATATATTTAGGTACTAATAACCAGTTATAATCAATTATATAATTACGATGAAGATAATTTAAATGCTTAATTATAGATTTTTAGATGCGATAATCGAAGAAGATCTACCTCATTTATTAAGTGTGATTTTATGATTTCAAATATTATTAAGAGTAGGATAAATTGGATAATAATCAGTGATGTTATTTAATGATGAAAAAACTGATGTTATTTATAGATGAAAAATATTCCTATTGTATATTTCAGTATTTTTTCTGAATGGATAAACTGTGTAATAATATTGTATATATGATAACTAAACAAGTTGGAAATTGCACGTGAAGCGTAGCAAATGCGGTGCTTTTGTACTATAACAAGGCTTTAAAAATATCCAAATCTTGCTGTTATAGTATACAGTACTTCGGATACAGTATAGTGGTCACTCTTTTGTGTTTTCCTGTAAATATACAGGAAGAAACTTGTATTAAACCTCAGCAACGTATATAATTTTCATAAAAAGTGAAATAGGTTAATATAATTAAAATACGCGCCAAACAGTTTTTCCCCGTATACCATTATGTAGTGGAATACTTTTGTGTGGCCCTGTAAATTAATAATAAATATTTTTTGCATCACTGATTGTACAGAATGTATATTTTAGTATATACTTCATAGATTCATATCAATTCTATTAAGGTAGCCTGGGGTAATAACGCCACGTTAAGGTTCTACCAATTTTCAGGGCTCAGTTTTAGATTGTATTTTTCAAACAAATATATGATTTGATACAGCAACTCATTGACTATCTATATAAAAAAATAATTTAACAGATATGTATTTATAAAATGTAAGAGTGTGATTTCCTAACCAATGCTATTTGGCGTTATTACCCACCTATATGGGTAACAACGCCATGCAAACAAAACTATAAAATAAGATTGAATAATTGCATGTAGATTGCCAAATTCTAAAAATACAAACTCTACAAACTTAGAAATTGACAAATTGCATTCTAAGCTATAAAAAAATGTTCAATTTTTTGTGAAAGTGTAAGAAAAATAAAGATGTGGTGTGGGGGGGGGGGGAGGATGAGGCAAAAGAATATCAGACCGTGAGCTTCTTTTTGCTTAAAAAGGACCGCTTAAATAGAATTATTAGAAACATTGCACAGTTTTAACTGTGTTTATTTGAATCAGTATTTAGTATGTAAGCTCGGCCACTGTAGGGAATCAACCGGGGTATTAATGCCAAGTATTGGCGTTATTACTCCGTTATAGTTATTGCGCTGTACATTTTAAATTACAAATATCTCGAGAAGATATCCTAAATCTTCAACAACATTTTGAAAGTCCATGAAATGTACTACAAATTTATGTAATTAACAAAGTATTTCCGGATAAAAAAAAATAGTCTTCACATCACAAAACGTATCTCGCAAATTTTAGATCAAGCGTTAATTTTAGTTGCTTGTAAAAACAATAAGACCTAAAAATGAAACAAATTAACTTGAAGGTGTTTTTTGCGATTTATATGACTCAAAACCCTTCTGCGCAGAGCACATGGGTGTCATTTACTAGATTATTTCATAATTATGCATAATATTAGCACTTGGCGTTATTACCCCGCCTGGCGTTATTACACCAGACCACCTTATATTCAAAATAGTGTGAGGTCATTAAAATGTACTTGAAACTGTTTTTTCCTACTGACCGTAATGTAATGGAATACTTTAATACTTTTGATTGTCCCTGTAATAAAAATATGCATCCGATTTTCATGAAATTAAAATGACACGACAAAATTATGAAACAGTTATAATTTTAAATCTCAAACGATTTGGTTGGGTAGAATTTGCTGTATTATATGCAGGCAGACAGACGGATGGATGAAGAGACTGAAAGACGACTATACTTTAGGTGCTACGTATTTATTTAATTACTGGCGTACCTAAAAATATTCAAATCTTGATATAATAGTATACATTATTTCTGATACAGTGAAGTAGCCGAAATCTTTTGTGTGTCCCTGTAAATGCTATCTACTTTCTATTATACAGGATATAGCTAGTAGTATTCCTTAGGCAACGTATATCAGTTTCATGAAATGTTAAATAATTTAATGCTATTGAAAGGCGCACCAAAAAATGTTCTCCTTATACCGTTATGTAAAGAATATTTTTGTGTGGTCCCGTAAATCAATAACAAATGTTCTTTTCACCGCAGACTGTACAGAATGTATATTATAGTACTTACTTCACAGACGTATATCAATTTTATTATGTTCGAAAGAGTGTAACAGCATTAAAATGCACTTGAAACTTTTTTTTACCATTGACCGTAATGTAATGGAATACTTTTGATTGTCCGAGTAATTGAACTATGCATTCTATTTTCATAAAATTTGAATTGACTAGACAAAATTATGTAATAATTATATATTTTAAATTTCAAACGATTCGATTGGGTAGTTTTCCCGTTGTTATATACGGACAGACTGAACGGCAACTATTGCTGCTACGTATTTACATAATTACGAACGCATCTAAAAAATAGACATTCTTATATGTTTTTTTGAATATGTAACATAGAAGTTGTTGTATTTTTAAATTTTGTATTTATGAAAATGTTGAAATTCAGCAGTAGATTGATTGTTCTTTGACTTGTTTTTATTTGAATCTGATCGATTTTCGTTAATAAGTTAATGTAGTAGACCGGATGTTTGTCCTATATATTGTAAATTGCATGCCAAAGAGCAAAGACAAGGGGAAAAATAGTGGAAAAAACTATTGGAAAGATAGCATAGATCTCGCCCTATCATCAATTCATTCATCAATTTAGATTTCATCAATTTTATTTGAGTCCTACTAAAGTCTTATATATTCAATTTGTAATTCCAACAAAATTTTGTTTTTGCAAAATTTAAATTTGTGTGCAGAAGCCACAACTCTTTCACGTAATTTTGTTTAACTGACTTTTATAGCTATAAAGGATTAACATAATTTTTGGATAATAAAAACTTTTCAAATTGAGACGGATTATTGACGTTATTATGCATTTCGGACGAAAATTGTGGATGGAAAATTAAAAAAGAAATCGACAGAATTTTTTTTTATTGTTTATTCAAACAAAATTTTTCCATTGACCCATATTGGGGTCATGCATTGAAAATCGAATTAAAATTCACTGAAAACTATAAAAATCAAGGAGGACGGACTATCCTACATTAGTCTACATTGCTGTAATGCATGTCAAAAAATCGTTTCGAATCGCGAAAAAGCACTAAAAATTGCGTTGAAACCTGCATTAAAAATCGTTGAAAATACAGAAGTTGCTGAGAACAAAAGTTCCTATATTATGTTAAAATTTTTAAACAAAATTCCTTGTATGAAGATAAAAAAAATAATAATAACAGAGAAACACAAATAAAATATTAAAATTCTGAGTGAAAATCAATAAAAATTAAAAAATTTCAGAGTTCAAAATTTCTTATAATCTTATAAAACATTATAACAATATTTCTTTTAGCGAATCTAATAAAACCGCTGCGGAATTAAAAAAAATCGATAAAAACATGTAAAAATAAGGATAAAATCCCCAAAAATTATTTTAAAAAACAACGAAGACGTCAAAATTTACCATATTAAAGTTTAAAAATAAATTGCTTTTACAAATGTAAAAAAAAAAAAAAAAAAAAAAAAATACGTGTGTCACTTGGGGATTGCCGCGGTAAAGCTATTGCATAGCATTTTATCAACTTATGCAATTATAATTATTTATTTTTTATTGATGCAGTTTTTTTTGTCTTTGATATTAATTCAAGTTACAATTTTTGAGCGTGATGACCGATAAGAAAATCAATTTTTTTCTTTTATTGAATAAATGAGAAGTCTGCCGAACTGAAACGACGTTAGCCGGAGTGCTAGGTTTTTTTTTTCTCGTTACGGAATTTCTAGATTCGGTCGCCGCACTCAAAGCCCGCGATAAAAGCTTAAAATGCAATAGCTTAAATGTGCCCCCAACCTGGGGGGGGTGACACACAAGACATGCATAATATGAATAAGCAGTTGCAGACCTCTCAATTGATGTGTCACACGACTGGTGTTGTAAAGAAATTAAAAATGTGGCTCCCCAGGGAGGGCAGAGCGGAGGGGGACACACAAGACATGCATAATAGAAAAAGGCAGTTTCAGACCTTTCTAAATAAATGCAACACGAGAGGTGTGGATAAAAATTTAAAAATTTCCCCTTTGGGGGGGGGCAAAGTGGGGTGCGGCGCCCCAAACATGCATAATTGGAATGAGCAGTTACAGTTCTTTTAAACAATATGCCACACGATGGGTGTATATACAAATTTAGAAAATGCCCACCTGGGGGGGGGCAAAGAGGGGGGATGACGCACCGGACGTGCAAAATATGAGTATGCAGTTTAAGTTAAAATAGCAAATAATGCCTTTGTGCACAAATGTTTAAAGACAGAAAACCAACGATTATAAATGCACAAATAAAGTATGAGAAGGTAGCAGCAAATAGCTATTTCGAATCTACTATCGAGATTCTTCATCAGTGCAAAACTCAGCGAGCTAAAAAATAGCAAAACTGAGCAAAGAGACAGAGAGACGCAGGCTTATATACCCGCTATGGGAACAATCCCGCCTAAAGAAAAGCAACCAATGAGAAGAAAGCAGCTAAAACAACTGGGAGGACAAGTAGCGACATCTATCGGAGAACAAGCAAAACAAAAACTAAAAAGCAAGTGGAAAAAAAAAGTATTACAGATTTCCAAGTTCTGAAATTGATCTATTTCTAGGTTTGTAGAGTTTGTATCTTTAGAAATAAAGAATTTATATGCCATTATTCCATCTCATTTTATAGTTTTGTTTGCATGACGTTATTACTCACATAGTTGGCTAATTACGCGAAATGGCATTGGTCATGAAATCACGCCATTACATTTTATGAATACATATCTGCTAAAATATTCTTTCTATGCATAGTTAATAAGTTGCTGTGTCAAATCCTATATTTGTTTAAAAAAAAAAAAATCTAAAACGAAGCCGTGAAAATTGGTAAAAACTTAACGTGGCGTTATTACCCTGAAACACCTTAACGAGAACATATTAATATATATACAGGGTGATTCTAAATTTTTTTTTACAATAAAAGAGGGGTGATAGTACACATAAAGACAAACAATAATAAATAGGAGACCAAGGGACCAAAATGTTTTCCAAAGGAGATAGCCGCCATTAAAGTTTAGGGACCAAAATTTCAAATAAACATAAAAAACGGAAAAATCGGTCGATTGATTTGCGATTTTCACAAATTATTCTTTATGTTGGCATTTTCTTCAAATTAAATAATAAAGATAAATTTCAAAAAATGCCGATAGAGGGCGCTTTAGACTTTGGAGTAACGAACAACTATTTTTTGCCGGTATTTTTTGCATCTCATTAAATGTTTTCGTAAGCTTAGAGTCAAACTTAAATTTTGAGCTCAAAACCTGAAAGTGGGAGTGGTTAAGTAGCACAAACTGAATTGTGTTCAGAGGGTTCAAATTTCAAATGATTAATAAAAACGAAAAAATTGGTTCATTGATTTGCAGTTTTCACTAAAACTATTCTTTATGTTGGTATTTTCTTAAAAAATAAATTATAAAGATAATTAAAAAAAATGCCGATAGAGGGCGCTTTAGACTTTGGAGTAACAAACAACTCTTTTTTGGCGTTATTTTTTGCATCTTATTAAATGCTTTCGTAAGCTCACACTTAAACTTTAATTTTTAGCTCAAAATCTGAATAGTTGAGAGTGATTAAGTAGACAAACTGAACTTGGTTCAGAGGGCTCAAATTTCAAATGATTATAAAAAACGGAAAAATTGGTCGATTCGTTTGCGGTTTTCGCTAAAACCAATTTTTAAATGAGCATTTTCTTGAAAATAAATTTTAAAGATAATTTTCACAAAATGCCGATAGAGGGCGCCTTAGACTTTGGAGTAGCGTACAACTATTTTTAACTGTTATTTTTTAATCTCATTAAATGCTTTCAAATGAATAAAATTAAATTTTTGGCTCAAATTCTGAATCGTTGGGAGTGTATAAGTAGCGAAAAATTGAATTGTGTTCGTGGAGGTGGGAGGGTTAAATTTCAACTCCTGAAGACATTTCAATTTGTGCTACTTAATTACTCCTAATTATTCAGATTTTGAGCTCAAAATTTAAGTTTAAATCTAAGCTTCCGAAAACATTTAATAATTTTTGCAAGCATTTAATTAGAACAAAAAAATGTTTAAAATTAATTATTGGTTACTCTGAAGTTTAAGGCACCCTCTAATGGAATTTTTTAAAAATTTATCTTTAAAATTTATTTTCAAGAAGATACTGACTTAAAGAATAGTTTTATTTTAAACCGCAAACAAATCGACAAATATTTCCATTTTCTATAATTATTTTAAATTTAAACACCCCCCTTACCCCCCCCCCCCCTTAAACACAGTTCATTTTGTGCTACTTAACCTACTATTCATATTTTGAGCTCAAAATTTAAGTCTAAGCTTCCGAAAACATTTAATGAGATGCAAAAAAATAACGGCAAAAAATAGTTGTTCGTTACTCCAAAATCTAAAGCGCCCTCTATCGACATTTTTTGAAATTTATAATTTATTTTTAAAAAAATACCGACATAAAGAATAGTTTTAGTAAAAATCGCAAATCAATGAGCCAATTTTTCCGTTTTTTTATAATCTTTTGAAATTTGAACCCTCTGAACACAGTTCAGTTTGTGCTACTTAACCACTCCCACTTTCAGTTTTTGAGCTCAAAATTTAAGTTTGACTCTAAGCTTACGAAAACATTTAATGAGATGCATAATATACCGGCAAAAAATAGTTGTCCGTTACTCCAAAGTCTAAAGCGACCTCTATCGGCATTTTTTGAAATTTATCTTTATAATTTGATTTCAAGAAAATGCCAACATAAAGGTTAATTTTAGTGAAAACCGCAAATCAATCGAGCGATTTTTCTTTTTTTTTGTTTATTTGAAATTTTGGTCCCTAAACTTTAATGGCGGCTATCTTCTTTGGAAAATGTTTTGGACCCTTGGTCTCCTATTTAATATTGTTTGTCTTGATTTGTACTATCACCCCTCTTTCATTGTAAAAAAAATTTGGAATCACCCTGTATATATATATATATATACTATACACACTGGTGTCCAAAAGTTAAGTATAATTGGTAATTAAGTAATTATTTTTAAGTAATGAAAGAAATATGAATCGGAATGTGCTGAAACTCCAGGTGTGTAAACAAAATAGTACGCGTCACATATTTTCGCGAAGAGTTTTCCCCGAAATCGAACAGGGGACCGTCAACAAATTGAAAAAGAACGAAGATCTTTTGGATAACCCTGTCAAAACTAATGTAGCAAAAGCGTTCAAACTGCACATTATGATTAATTGGCTTATTGTAATGTACTGTGTTAATTTTTACAAGGATAGCATGTATACTCGTAGAGAAATTAAGGTTTTTATAAAAACAGTCCTAAATTTTTCCAAGTTTTTTGCTTATAATTTGCAGAGTTCTTATTATAAAATAATGTTCTTTTCTGAAAATATGACAAACATCATTGTACACAATACCCTGTCATCAGAATTTAAAAATAATAAAAATTGTATGAAAAATGAGTATGTTTAGTAAATAATTTTTCATTGCGCATGCGTCAACGATATCCAAATGTCATTTGCATATTGTGTTAGCTAAACGTATAGAGCAACTTCTGTAAAAGTTTCAAAAACATAGCTTGAAAATTCTGAAAATGGGAGCCTATAGAATCAACTCAAAATCCTTTATTCCCTAAATGAAGCAAAAAGATGAGGGGCTGTATCCATATTCCATTGTTTAGTGCCTACACAATATTGCACGTACAACTATATTAAATAAAACCCCTGATTTTTTTGCTTCTTTTAGGAATAACGGATTTTGAGTTGATTCTATAGGCTCCCATTTTCAGAATTTTCAAGCTATGTTTTTGAAACTTTTACAGAAGTTGCTCTATACATTTAGCTAACACAATATGCAAATGACATTTTGATATCGTTGACGCATGCGCAATGAAAAATTATTTAATAAACATACTCATTTTTCATATAATTTTTATTATTTTTAAATTCTGATGACAGGGTATTGTGTACAATGATGTTTGTCATATTTTCAGAAAAGAACATTATTTTATAATAAGAACTCTGCAAATTATAAGCAAAAAACTTGGAAAAATTTAGGACTGTTTTTATAAAAACCTTAATTTCTGTACGAGTGTACATGCTATCCTTGTAAAAATTAACACAGTACATTACAATAAGCCAATTAATCATAATGTGCAGTTTGAACGCTTTTGCTACATTAGTTTTGACAGGGTTATCCAAAAGATCTTCGTTCTTTTTCAATTTGTTGACGGTCCCCTGTTCGATTTCGGGGAAAACTCTTCGCGAAAATATGTGACGCGTACTATTTTGTTTACACACCTGGAGTTTCAGCACATTCCGATTCATATTTCTTTCATTACTTAAAAATAATTACTTAATTACCAATTATGCTTAACTTTTGGACACCACTGTGTGTATATATATATATATATATATATATATATATATATTAATAGATAACTATGATGCATTTTCTTTGGACTTTCTATTGCATACTTATTTATGCTGCGGTATTAAAAATAACATTAAATGTAATATGCCCATTGGGGTATTACAACTTGCATATTAAAAATGTATACATCTAAATACTTTTTTCGGCTTAATTACTTCAGTCATTATTTACTCATATTTTCTTTTAAAAATATTCGTCGGAGAGGGGTGGCGGGAGCATTTTAGTACCTTGCCCCGGGTGAAATTTAGTCTAGTTTAGTCACTTGCTTAAAATTAGTTGAAAGGGAAAGTAAAGAAGAAATAATTATTCAAAAGTTATTTCCACTAATATCCCTAAATATACTTTAAGAATAAAAAGCTTTTACTGATAATTTTCTCTCCAAGAGTCATAGTAGATTGCACCTTACATTTTTTTTCTTCCTAACAGATGATAAAATTTGAAAAGTTTCCGAAACTTATCTTCATAAATTCGATGGAGTAGTGAGGATGAACTCTTAAATATTGTAAGGTAGATAACTAAACACTAAACGCTTATCTATATTTAGAGTGAAGTATTACCCGCTGTTAGATAACGAAGGCGAAAGTCTAAGAATATGAGTGAAGGGCGCAATCTGAGTAAAAAAATCATTATCCTGATTAATTATACCCCATTACGAAGTTAAAATGTTTAGTACTCATTATATATATTTATTCTTTTTTAAGATTTTAGCTTTATGTAATTTTTGAGGAAGATAAAGTGATTTCAAGGAATAGCACCTAATATACGTGTATCCATCTGTATATCGTACTCTAATTTGAACAATAATTTTTTTTCTAAAAATTAATTATGATATTTTCAATAAATAGTTTATGGACATTCGAACAGAGCCGTCTGTATATATTTTAAAATCCTAAAACTATTTTTTTTTTCTTAAGAAAGTGGGCGTTTACAGATGAATTTATATTAACTTATCATTTTTCTAAGAGTCTAAGAGGGTGAGTATCACAAAATGCCAGATTTTGATCATCTGAGATTTTGAAAGTATCTATTGAAAATAATTCAAAATTTTAAGAGATAATTTTTTTTCTATAAGAAAATAAAAGATTTTCCATGTAAAATTGCTAAATTTTGCGTAAATTAAATAATAAGTTAATTTTTATGTAAGTGTATATCATTTCTTGGCATATGCCAGTATGCCAGGATAATGATAATTTCATTCTAAAACATTTTGTACAACCTTTTTTTTTTTTTTTTTTTTTTTTTTTTGTCTAACATATTAATTTTGTTTAAGCGAACATTTTTTCAATATAGTAGCTAAAATTCCATGTAATGTTCAGTTTTATTTTCTAATTCTTGGAAGCCAGGAAAATAACATAATAAAAATGTATTCAGTTTTTATAAAGATTTTAATCACATTATTTTCAAAGAAATATCTAAAAGATCTTGCTAATAGCTATGATTTTGTTACTTCTTATTTGAACTATGTCAAAAATGAGAAGAATTACTCTGCAGTGCCATATTTATACATGATAAGGAACTAAAATGCATCTCAGGAAAATGACATTAATTTTCAGTGACAAAAGTATTTTAATTATGAAAAATTACTTGTAAAATACAGAATACGCTAAAATTATAACACCCAGGCCTCTGAAATCTTTGTCATGTGTGGATGCTAACACCGGAAAGTGCACTTTGCAGCCGGATTTTTAAATTTCAATTTAGATTTCTTTAAAATTAAACTTACTGGGTAAGAGGATATTTGCGGCTTTCCACCAATCCACGGCAGTGAAGCAGCCAGCTTTAGAGGCTATTTGCAGCTAGCCACCAATCCGCGCCAATGAAGCAACCAGCGAATGAAAGCAGGCGGTAAATATGGGATTTAATGACTGCATTTCACGGCTCAATGCTAGCAAAAAATTGCACACGCATTTGTTAATTTTTCCATGTTTTGATGATTTTATTTTTCCTGATTGATTTAGAATCGGTCTTCAAAATCCGTCCATCATGGCATCATCCAAAGAAAAGAAAAAAAAAAAAAAGAAAAGTAAATTAGGTATTTATTCCTTTTATGTTTTCTTAGAGTTTGTTTAGAGTTTGTTTAGATCGATTGTCTCTGAATATCGCATAATTTCAATTTTTAAATTAGAATGTACTTTTCCACGAAATTTGTTTGAAAATTGTAACTCAATGTAATGATTTTTACTTTATTTAAAAATAATTTTCAAGCATAATTATTATATTTATATACTAGCTAATCCACCTAGCGTTGCCCGGGACCATAGAATTTTTCCAACAAATTGCGGATATTTAAAATCTCCATTCATACTAAAATAGAAAAAAAAATATTTTATCATCTGGAGAATATTTTAAATTTTAGAATATTCATCAAAATATCCATATTTTATCTGAGTGAACACAAGTATGTATTTCTGTTACGACAGCCATGTTTTGGAAGTCGTAACAGAAATACATACTTGTATTCACTCAGATAAAATATGGATATTTTGATGAATATTCTAAAATTTAAAATATTCTCCAGATAAAATATTTTTTTTCTATTTTAGTATGAATGGATATCTTAAACATTCGCAATTTGTTGGCGAAATTCTATGGTTCCGGGCAACGTTAGATGGATTAGCTAGTATCTATATATAATAATTATGCTTGCAAATTATTTTTAAAAGAAGTAGAAATCATTACATTGAGTTACAATTTTCAAACAAATTTCGTTGGAAAGTACATTCTGTTTTAAAAATTGAAACTATGCGATATTCAGAAATCGTGCAGGAGTAATAAAAGAAAACTCAAAGGCATTTTTCTTTGCTACCTTCTAAAAATAGAAACCGTGTTTGGCAACCGTCCAAAAATGAGATGTAAATTTACGAAGACGATAAAAGTCCGTAGTGCAAAAAATAGGTCTTTACAAGCAATAATAAAAAAGTTGTGTTAGTGCTATTTAATATGATTGGTTTGAATTCTAATACTGTACCAGTTTTATTCTTAAAAATATGTATAATAACTCAGATTTTGCCATTGATTAGGACGGGGTCAAGAACATAGGGCCCTTCGACCCACCCTTAAATGTTGTAACTATTTTGAATGATTTATTTTAGCAAAGGCCGCTTAATATTTTGCCATGGCCATTATACAAAGGTTTTCTCACCGCAAAAAGAAAAAAAGCCAACAAATAGAATAAAATTTTGGATAATAATACAAATACTTCATTCATTATGGTTCATTAAAATATTCCTAATCTTGTCTATTTTTGTATTTATACTATATTGCAATTATTATCTAAACGGACATGTATTCATATCCTTCATACATCAAATATGACAGCAGTGGTTGCGACAATTTTTTTTCACAAAACTCCGACGCTATATTTCCACAGCGACTAATATCACAAAATCCAAGCTTTTTTTTTTTTTTTTTTTAAATCACGGAGGTAAAATATAAACTTAATTTCCTTTTCACAATCGATATTTGAGCATGATTTTAAGTAATTTTGATTTAGCGGATAATTAAACAATGAACGCATTCGTGTCTAGAGAAAACCACTTCTGTTTGATGGCAAAAATTTCTGAAAACGAAACTGACGATGGCAGAAAACAGAAAACTTAGCATGCAGTGGTATCACGATTTAGTCAGGAATCCAGACAGCGAGTTTCGTAATTTTATCGCTTGAGAAATCATATGTTTTATGGCGTATTGAATTGTTATTCAGATAAAATAAGTATAGGACTTGTTGAATATCACCGGAAAGATTTCTTCTAGACAAACAATATATTGTGCATTTTTAACATGTTTCTTAAGAAAGATATGACTATTCTAATCGATAATTTCATTTTATCGATAATTTTATGAATTTTTCTTTTAACATTTCCCAACCTAAATCCAAAAGATGTTCAATTCGAAATCTTTTTACTTCTTAGTTGTAATAAATATGTTTCAGTAATTCATTCCAGAATGCCTTAAATGTAGTTGGAGAGAATTTAGTCTTCTGTAATTCGATCCCAAAATTTCGCATGGATTTCTTGTCTTTATATATTTTCAATATTTGTACATAATCATGAATATACAATACAGCAATTCTTTGTAAACCATAAAAAAATATTAAGCTATCCATCTATTCTTATTAAAACAAAAATGAACGTTATAAACACGTGAGGTTTAGGCATTCCAGTAATTTTTTCAACTTAAAAAAAATTATAACGGAAGGCTTATCTTTTCTAGTATTGAAATGTCAAGGGAATGACGCGGAAAACTGACATTCTTGTATAAATTTTAATTTTAATTAAATACAAAGGACAGAGTAAAATTCCGAAATAAGTCAAGATATCGGGATACGTTTACTTGTTTATTTGTATGTAGCACCAATAAAATAATGTAACCTCAAAATTTCTACCAGAGGAAGCAATACTTTTGTGGAAAAACACCGAATTTCTGTAATACTGGCTACAGTAAAATTAGCACAAGTAAAAGAAGCAACTATAGGAATGATAGGAATAATTATAAACAGGTAAAATTGATATTATTTGAAAGATAAAAGTTCATATAGTTTATTAAACATAATAGTGATGTATATTAGTTATTGAGGTACACATATGTTCAGTTATTGAATCAAGATTCTATGTTTCAACTTTAGCACGTGCTATGCAATGAATTCGTATCCCTAACAATGAAAAATAATTTACACAAATCGTTACACTAAGTCATACAAACAAATAAAAAGGTACTGTGTATTGAAAAATGTTCGTTGACTGGAGATGTCTGCTATTCGTGAAGGGAGGTATTCTTGGAAGAGGTGAAAATGGGTTAAAAATATACACTCTGTGTTATTTCAACTGAATACAGGTATTGCTTATGCATAAGGACAGCTGTTTGTCTATATATTTAAAAAACTTAGGTTATTTTATTATAGACATGAGCCGTGAGCTTTTATACTAAACCAATTTCGGAAACTTTTTTAATGGAAGTTGTTCATTTGTAGATGTACCCGCTCTAGCTATTTTTAATAGATTTCCATTTTTATATTTTATTTTTAATTAAAAAAAGATTTTAATTCTATTTCTTTAAAGTCGTAGCAATCAGGTTAATTGCTTACTTTAATATACAGGGTGGTCATAAAAAAACTTTGCCGATATATGGAGCTCTAGCGGCCAGTCCGTTCAACAGATCGAGGTGAAATTTCAGATATAGCTATTCAGAGGTATGAGCTCGAGATTCTCTGAACGACAACAAAATGGCGCTCACGGTTACGGTTATAGTTACAGAAACTCGAAAATTTCCTATGGCAACACCCATTTTTTTTCAGCGCATGCGAAAACCCTAAAGAGAGCTGGAACGGTATGTTTATTGCAATAAACGGACGCGTTATGCTTGCACAAAATGAGCTCTACGAACGGCCCCCCCCCCAAAAAAAACAAGACCAAGACGCACGCAGAAAATTTTAATATGACAGAGACAAAATACCAATCACGGAACATCGTTTGCCAGATAGTCAGCGTAGAAAACGGATAAAAAGACTGTGTCGTATGCAAATTTACTCCTTGCGCGCCAATCGTGTTTTTTATAGGGGGGGGGGATTCGCAGAACAGTTTTTTGTGCGTGCATAACGTGTCCGTTTCTGGCTATACACGTACGGTTCCAACGCTCTTTAGGGTTTTCGCATGCGCTGATCATTTTGCGATGAAAAAAAAATGGGTGTTGCCATTGCAAAATTTCGAGTTTCTGTAACTATAACCGTAACCGTGAGCGCCATTTTGTTGCCGTTCAGAGAATCTCGAGCTCATACCTATAAATAGTTATATATGAAATTTCACCTCGATCGGTCGAACGGACTGGCCGCTAGAGCTCCATATACCGGCAAAGTTTTTTTTATGACCACCCTGTACATTGATTTTTTACTTTATCACATTCCACCAATTAGAAGCATGATTTCATCAGTGTCATAGTATTTAAAAGAAGAAAAAAGTATGGTTTTCACAAAATTTAACCATAATAAAATGACTGTGTGTAATTATGTATTAATTACGAAAGAATAAATTACTTATTGATAAAGAATATTAATAATAAAACAACGCAAAATAATCTAGAATTTTCTTCATAAGATATGCTAAATAATGCAGTTAAAAAAAAAAAAAAAAAAAAAAAAAAAAAAAAGACTTATTATATAAGTTAAATAGTTTAAAAATAAAATTCTGGTGCGAAACACTTTTTATAAAATTTTAGTAAAATACCCGGTTGTTTTAGTGCTAAGCATACCATAAATAAATATATTTTAAGGGTTTAATTTAAATTATAGGCTACCTGTCTGATCAAATCCCGTGTAATAACGCGCAAAAAATGTTAGACTGTTGTCCTATCTGTTCAATCCCGTCGTATTACGGTATTTTTAAAGTCTCCAAAAACTTTTTCTTAGACTATTACCATAGAAAAATGACCAAAATAACAATAGCTCCCAAAATAAAAATAATTGTTAAATTTCAGAAAATGCCATTCTCGATTAACCTCAGTAAACCTATTTGGATAGCTACAATTTACATTAGTAACATAAAAGTAAATCATTACTCAAAATTGAAAAAAAAAATAGGTCCCGAAAGGTTAAAAAAATATCTAAAAATCAAATTATTATTACAGCAATATATAAATCAAATTATGCTGTGCTGGATACCTAAAACATTAGAATACACAATTATTTAGGTGAGGCAACTTTTTATTCCAAATGAAGTATATAAAGGGTTAAAATAACATAAATAGTTTAGTATTTGTTTACGACTGATATTCGATAACGAAATTAAAACTTCATCAATAAATAAGTATAATTGTAAGTATAATTATAAAATAATATGAATAAAACACAAATTTAACAGACATGTAATAAGATTACACTCTTAAATCCCTGAAATTATCAAAATCAAAAAGGCTGCTTTAAGTAGAAATATCTTTTACTTTTAAAGTAGAAAACTCTTCTGCTATTATTTCTTAATATGCAACTAATACGAAAGTGTCGCTTTTGATGTATTTTAAAACATTATTTGAATACATATTTTTCCTATAAAAAATATTTATACTGTTGTTAGTGGGCGATCTGAATATATATATTAAATGTAGAAAGTCGGTTATGGTTTTAAATAATAATAAATGGTTTTTAAGCATGTTCTGTAACCCGCGATACCCGGGTTGGACCCACTAGTGTATCTTAAAGATGCAATTTTAAATCAGCTTAAATCTAACATTTTCAATTTCGTCATCAAAACTATTTTGACCATGAAATTAACTGACAGTAAGTACGATGAACGATTTAAAAATAGAAAACTTTTTTCTTGAGCAGCTGTCAGCATTTCCTGCTCCAACTGTATGAAGGGAAACACTCTCAGCTGCTAAAAAGAAGTCACTTTCACTTCTAGACACTAATGAGAAGAATGTATTGTTAATGCCTTTCATTTATAAAAAAAGGAAAAAATAAATTATTCTTTATAATAATATTTTAACCCTTTAAGCGTCCTAACCGTGTTTCTACGTCACCGTTATCTTTGAATTCAAGGTCAGATTTATCAAAAAATTCCCATTAACGTTACTCTTTTGCAGTGTATAAGATAAATATATGTAAGGTAATCATAAACAAATACTCTTAAAAGTAATTTTTATAGCTAACATTTTACGATTCATTAAACATACGCTCTAAAGAAAAGAGTGTAACTCTACAGATGCAAAGTTACTAAAATTTGTACGCTTACTAAAATTTTACAATATTATACATCTCTGTAGATTTACAAAAGAATCTACTAAAATTACATTAATCTTACAAAAATTTTATCCTTAACCCGCCCGCGTTGCAGTTATATAAAAAATTCTAGGCATACCAGTTTTCTAAAAAGTTCTTAGTGATCGTACAGATTTTTTTATGTACAGTGCAAACGCGTATATCTTACATGAATATTTGTTGTTGCCGTTGCATAAAATGTTCAAGAAATCCAGTTTCTTTGAAAAAATTTAGTAACCTTTTTTCTTTTTTACAGCATGCAAGAAAATGTTTAAAGGTCGCTTAGAGGGTTAAAAAAATCTGATGTTCATTGAGAAGTTCAGAAAATAAAGCAATTTTAGGAGCTTTCAGCAATTTCCATATAATAATCTATTTTAAAATTTCGCTACGTAGCTTAGCTTCAAGAATATTAATGAGGAAAAAAATTCCAGAGTCAAGGACAATCTTTGAATGAAATTCAGTTATTATATGCTAAATTATACCAAACAGCTCTCATTTGATCGATTTTCAAAGGTATGGAATAAATTCTCGTGAAATGAGGTACCTTATTTTCAGCATATCTTATTTCATATTATTTACAAGAGGATAAAAAAAATTAGAGATTTACTTCCAATAAGGATCTTAGACGCTAGTAATACTATAATGGCTGCCTCCCGTACGGATTGAAATACGTAATAATATACTGTATTCCCCCGCATTAACCAGCGTGCCGGAAAAAATCGAGGTACACGTGCATGCCGGAAAGTATGAGGTTTCGGTACAAGAAGATTGGCGGCTGATTTATTTTGGGTTTTTTTTAACATTTTCTATTTTAACCTTTCGCCGGCGCCCAAATTTTCATCACATGAGCAGGCGAGCGTTGTAAATTGTACAACAGGAGGAAAACATTCAATTATTGCTGTTTTGTTTTAATTTCACAAATAATTTAGCATACGAATATCATACAAGTTTTCTCGGCTCGCAATTCATGAAAGTATTCCGCAATATACTACATTTTGTTATAACATATTAAAGGAGGCGTGAATTTTGTTTTAAAGAAAAAAGAAAGCGAATTTTGTACTTTTTACAACGGTGCGCTCGCCGGAAGGTTAAGGAAAATTCAGCAATACTTATTTCTCTCTCTCTCTCTCTCTCTCTCTCTCTCTCTCTCTCTCTCTCTCTCTCTCTCTCTCTCTCTCTCTCTCTGTCTGTCTGTCTGTCTGTCTGTCTGTCTGTCTGTCTGTCTATATTTAAGTGATTATTAGATTTTATTTATCTAATTACTATGCAAAATTTTCATGTATAACGTTTCTACTTCATCAGCACGAAATTAAGTTATCATATAAAATTACTTTTTATGATATAAAGTAAGCACACATTTCTCTCGTTGTATATTTAAATAATTATTATATTTTTCTTATTTTATATATATAATAAGAATATTTCTGTTCATGTCATAATTTATGAGATAATCTATTTCTACATTGTAAATATTGGATGGGAACTAGGGAGAGAACTTTGTGTGAAATAGTATAAGATACATGAAACAAATTTTTATTCTCTTGAATAACTAAAAAAGTAAACTAAATAAAAAAAATGGGGAAAAACTATATTGCACTCTTCCTCCCCAACAGTAGTCGCTGCTACGAAATCAACCAATGAACCATATTATTTCCCGTTTCCGAAATTCGTCACTTTTTCCGGCATGCCGGGAAAGACCACAGACATATATTTAAAAATCTGGTATCCCTCGAATTTTGCGGCATGCCGGCTAATGCGGGGGGATACGGTAATAATATTTAAATAAAAATATAAATTAAAATATATTAATTCTGTGTAATTCAGCATACAGGGGGTTTTCAACAAAAGTTCTGACGCTAAAATATTCAAGAGCGATCATAGAATATATAAATAATTCCATAATTAAAATCCTTAATCCACCATTAATTTATAGTGCTATCAACAAAATTCTATGAATATTTGTAAACATTAGTAAAATACAGCAAGAAAGAAAAACACTGTGTCAAGATTAGATTATGAAACACTTTCCAACACTCCTAGAATTCTGCAACGGAATTTCACCGTTTAAAAATAATGGAACAAGATTGCTACAATTAAAGCCTATAGTTGGAATGGTAGTCGAACGCTTTACTGCATCCCTTTATATGATTTTTATATTCATTGTTATAAATTTTAGTTTAGTTTAAAAACGAATCACATACTTTAAAATTCCCTTTTAGCAATTTCGATGAGTGGGCGAAAATGCACTCGACCATTATGTAACCAAATTATGTGCAGTTATCCAGTAACTGAATGATAATTTACTTACATAACATATTCTACAAAAACTTGTATTAATGCTTTTACTAAATATATGTCACTTTCATTTTTTTGAAATAGTGTAACATCATTAAAATGCACCACAAATATTTTTTCTCAATAGACCAGAATTAAATGAAACTATGTTAAAGTATAAATGTTGCATATTCCATTTTAAATAACGATCATGGCATAGTAAATTACAATGACATATATGAATTGCATGAGGATTTGAGTATATTTATACGGACAGACGGCAGGCAAACAAACCAAATACTAAACACTTTTCAACAACTATGTTGGAAAGTGCTAAAAAAGCTGCTACTGCAAATTTAAAAAAAGTAAAAGAAACCTGCTGTATTTTTTTTTCACTATTATAAGAAATGCAAATAAACACATTTTTTAACATAAAAGTAGCTTTAAAATTAATAGTTAAAGAATTATAACAATCGAGCACAGGGACAGGGCTACTCAGAAAGCGGGAAAAGAGGGGCAAGTTATTTGAATGGGAGCCTCAAACAACTAGACATCAATGCACATTACATAGTTTAATCATTTTTCCCACAATCCTTCACAGTTAAAAAAATGTATCAAACTGTCCAGTCATTCGACCGTTTTTATAGAAAACGGTTATATAAACGAAATTTAACTCTACTCCGAGCATTATATGTATGATAATATGGTCAGAATAGTGTTTAACCCATTAACGCCCAGCGTCCTCTTTTGAGGACGGTTACAAAAAAAGCAAGAAAGCGGTTTTCCCACCAGTAAAGAGGAATATAAATATATACCTTCTTTCACGAGAGAAAATCCTCGATAAATTTACATAAAAGTTAATTTGATTTTAAAAGTGGTGGGAAATACAAAATTTAAAATTTAGCGAAGAAAATAATTCGGGCGTTAATGGGTTAATTACTATTATGTAATCATTTTCTATAAAAACGGTCGAATGATTGGACAGTTTGGTGTAAACTTTTAACAGTGTAGAGTTACATTACATGTTTAATTCTTTCCAACAAAGTTGAAAAATGTTTATTCATTCGGTTCCTCTGTACGTCTGTCGGTCCATCTGTCCATGCTCTAACTCCCTTTAATATACTCGTATTTTCATGCAATTTGTAAACCTTAATTAGGTTCCCTTAGGCATGCTTGGTATTGTATATGAAATATGTGAAATTAACTATTCATTTACAGGGGTAACCAAAAGAATTCCATTAACTGTGGTCTATGGGGAAATTTTTAATGCCATTATGCTATTGCAAATGTATTGAAACAGCTATAAATCACTGGATTTCATTTCTATTACGGTAAAACAGGCCATTCATAGCATTTTTAATCCATTTACAGGGACACACATACGAAATAGGTAAAAATACTGTCTTTGAGTAATGATTGCTGGAAATGCGTTTTCAATTTTAAGATGCACTTTTAAATTTAATTATTTTAGTAGCGTCCGTAATTATATAAGTACATAGCACCTATAGTCCTCGTGATCCATCCGTCTTTCTGTCTGTATGTATCTCCGTCTGTCTGCCCTCATATAACAACACAAAAACAACCGAACAGAATCATTTTAAATTTTAAATATATATTTGTTGCAGAATTTTGTTCAGTCATTTCAAATTTTAGTAAAATAAAATGTTTAGTTCAAATATAAGGACAATCAAAATTATTCTGTTACGTTACGGCCTATCGGATGAAATAGTTTCAAGTGCTTTTAGATGATGTTACCTCATCGAAACACAATAAAATTGATATGCATTTATGAAGGACATTAAAATATACATTTTGTAGAGTATTCCATGCAAAGAATATTTATTATTCATTTACAGGGCGACACATATTACAAACCTGATATACGTTGCTTTTATTTACTACAAGTTACTTACTGTATAATATAAAATGCGTTTTCATATTATTGAATTAGATATAATCTTTTAACCTATTAAATAGTGCAGTTTTGTTACATTATTCTGAATGTGTTGGATAGTGTTTCATAATCTGTGCTTGACGCATGATTTTTTTAAAATTTCTTGTTTAACCATATCATCGACATTTTTCGAATGCCACCTTATTTAACCTATAATTGTCATAGCAAGGCATTCCGTGATTGTTGTATCTTTTAAACTTATATTCGAGACATGACAAAAAAAAAAGGGTGAGGGGGGGGGGGGTAAGAATTTACAACAATTAAAAGATATATGTTCGTTTATAAAAAATGAAATGTTCTTCGATTTTTTTTCAGCTGGAAAAGAATTAAAAACTCACGTACATGAGAAATAATAGGACTTAAGAAAAATGAAAAATATGTGGCAAAAAACATGAGCACATCCTTAAAAAAGGCCACCGACTCGAAACTCCTTACTTTCTCACGAATTCATGAAATCTCTTTGATCCGTAAACGTGATTTCGCGAAAACATTGAAAAATGTTTTAATATTTAGCCTACTCTAGTGTACTGGGCGATGCAAACTGCAAAATTATTCCTAAAAGACAGGAAATGACGTTACAAATTATCCCTGTTATTTGTAAAGGTACAGGTATATGTTTTCAATGAATATTACGTAAAAATAAATTTGTTTTTCTCACTGATCAATATTGTTTAGGGGGAGAGGGTACATATAAAAATTTAAAATGTATAACTCTTTGAAAGTTATTGCGAAGACTATTTTGTTAAGGGTGTATTCGAAAAAACGCTTTTCCACTTTCAACAGCTCGAAATTTTACGATACAATTTCAGACACATTTTTAAAAGTAGAAACATGAAACTTGCTGAGGGGATTTTTGAAGAGATGTACAAGGTGCCGTGTGATGTATTTTTATGCTCAATTCATTAGAATTTGATTTATAAACAATTATCTTTTCAATAGGACCATTTTTTTCGTTCACAGATCTCCCGCTAGGGGAAAATCTGTTCAAAATGCCGTTTTTGATTGCTCTTTTTGCAATATTTTCTGCATTTATCAAAGAATTGACAATTACGGCACCTTTTGTACTTTCTAAATAAGACAATTTGCCAGTTTAATGCATATGAGAGTAAAAATGAAGTCAAAAATAAATCGGAAAATAAGCAGTTTGAATCGAAATACACCCTTAACGTAATATTATTTCCTACATTATTCATAGCATTTTTGTTATACAGTACATTGTCTACTTATCTGCAACAGGTCAAAGAATAAAGTGCGTTGTAACCTTTTTGGGACAATCTGTCAACATAAAACATAGAAATATTCATATTAAAATTCTGCGTAAATTGAACCAACATATTCAGATTTTTAAAGAAATACAGAAAAGCGAAAAGAAGAATGAGTAGGAAAAAACATGATTCACGTGGAAAACACGCAGAAAAGATGACTAGGACAGCGATACAAAAGGTCATATTAATAGTTAACCACGAACCGAAACGTAGGGAGAAAAATGAGTTGCAATAAATGTTTCAAAGCATTTAAACATTGAGAATTGGATTGAAAAAAATTGACAATTTTGTTAACGACGAAATAGAAAGATCATTTTCAAATAAATTAAACAATTAAGATACCAGTAAATAATACAGTATTTGTGAAAATCATTCACTCTTTGTATCAATTATTGTATTTATCAAAAAATCCAGTTTAAAATACTAAATATCAGGCAGTTACAGCTATTAAATTATTGAGACAGTGAGGAATTTAAAAGGTGAAAATTAAAAAAACGTTTTGGGGTACTAGTGTATAGTTTCGCCTTATTACTTTTAACAATTAAACTTCCTAGGACTATTTGATATATTACTTGTAATAATTAATGTTACAAATATGAAAGAAATAATACTGTGAAATGGATATTTGAAATAATAAAGAAGTTTTAAATACGTATTAAATATTTTGGATAATTTAAACATTTAAGACAGAAAATAGATTTTTAACAACTTCTGTAATTTATTGTTTTTATTTTTTAAAAAAGGAGGGATTAAGCCCTATGAACTGAGCTCCACATTTTCTGGGTCCTTAAACAACCTGCTGAATACTGCTTAACCCTGCTCCCTTGATTGATTTGATTGCCAGATTATAAAATATGCAAGACAAATTTATGTACATTTAACAAAGAATAAAATGTTGAAATCTTATTGACTACATAAAATAATTTAAAATAATCTATTTATAAAAGTTTTGGCATTATTATACTTTGGTATATATAATTAAAAAATTAAATTTGGCTATTTAGGTTTTCAGTTAAGTCAAAATATTTTATGCACTAAAAACATAACTGAAATTTCATTTTTAGCAATGTCTACATGGGGTGTCCATTACTGAGAAATGACTAATTCAGCATCCCAGCAATGGACACCCCTCTTAAGCGGGGGGGGGGGGGGAGCACACTATCTTCAATTTTGAATAGTACTGTAATAATATGTGGTAGTACAATACTTAATACTAAAAATTAAATAAAATAAAAAAAACTTGTAGAACAGACTATTTTACTAAAATTTACATTAAAAAAATTAACATTTTAAAAATCCCTACCACTTTTCTAAATATGAATATTTTTGCTTCGACCTTTTTTTCCACATTCATTATAATATATTACATAAAACTGTGCATGGATTTTTAGATGTATGGTATTTTACATTTAATATGATTTTTTTCTGTCGTGTACATTAAAAAAAATGAAGAAAATTCAACTCTCAATTTAAATACTTTTTAAAAAATAACTATAAACTTGAATGTTAAATCCATGCACAAAAATATTAAATACATCATGGAGTATAAGTAAATACAAAATTCAAATCTTTATTTAAATTAGCAAAGGCTTAGTATTTATCGAACAAGCAAGTTATAAAAACATAAACAGAGAGAAAAATCAGTTTAAAATTTTCATTTATATGGGTAATTGCGTTGGATCTATAAACAAAATTTACAATATCTTGTGATATAATTGTCGTATAGATAAAAAGGCGGTGTCAAAATATTTACAATTATTAAAAAAATAAAATAAAATAAAATAAAGGGTATATAAAATGAAGGGTAATTAATTCATCAACGACACAGAATGATAGATCTTTCTTGAAAGAGCATTTGAAGCACTTCTGCATTTTCAAACTAAAAAAATTCTATTACTGTTTAGTGTGCAGCTTTTAATGAACAGGTGAAAAGCGTTGTATATCCGTGCAGGCTTGCTTTATAATTTGATCCCATGTTTTAAATCAGCATGACCGATGATTATAAATAATAAAGTTCATAGCAATAAATAAATTGTGTCATAGCCCAAATCAACAAGTCATGTTGAAAATTTCCAAAGCAAGAAACAGGATTTCTGGAATTCAGATACTAGTTTCGGCCGAATTTCGTTACGGCACAATTTTACACGAAACTCTTATTTTTGATCGAAAACGAAACTGAATTTTCGGTCGATCTTGGCTTACAACGTAATTTTTTAGGCATGCTTCAAACATTTCTTTTGCAAAATTTCAGCTTTTTGTATTATGGCAGACTTCTTCTCTAAATACACGATATGTATTCACCTAGTTGTATGAAATATCTATTTACGACATATTTAAACAAAAAGTTACGATTTTTGTAATTGCCACGTTTAACTGTATAAAATGCAATTTTGTTTTATTAAGCAGTTATGTATATCTCGAAAATTTTAATAATGATGAATGAAACTTGCAATAAAATAAAAGTGCGATAATGACAAAAATGTTTCCAAAACGTGCGTTTGAAATCCGCAGAATAAGTGTGATATGTTTGTTAATTAATTTTATATACTCATTAACTATCTTTAAATGCATCCAATTTCAGTTTATGAATAATTTAATTTCAATGAATTTGACAACGCTCTTGATTTTCTATAAAGCTGTAAAACAAAAGAATCTATTAGAAAATGTTTTAAAATTCGATGTTTTGAACAATTTTCGGGATATGGAGAGAAAAAAGACAGTAGGTTCTAATCAAAGATTACTATCCATTTATAATGAAAAAAAAAAAAAAACTGTTTGGTTCTTTGACACCAGAATAAGAGAAAGAATATATTAAAATTTCCCACACATAGAAATAAAATTGAATTTTGTACTTATTAAAAATTAGCATTGTCGAGTGAAGACACTAAAAAAATTGAAAATAATCTAAAAGATACAACTTGTGAAACGCTCAGGAAATACACTCATTTATTTTAAGTAGTTATAAACCGATTTATACCAATCAGTGGTATTTTTAGATGCAAGAAGAAACGAATCCGCGTTATTTGATCGGGAATTAAAGTAATAACTTGGAAATTTTAATTGTTCAACATTACGATGTGGCTCAAATTAAAGTACATATTTTTGAGAAGGATAAATCAAAAGTCATTCATCAGAACGAGAAATTTGAGGAATGCTGTAAGGAGATAGATTTTCTTCTAGAGCATAAAAAATTAGTTCCCAAAAATAACAAACGGAAGGTGTGTAATATGTTTGTGCACAAAATGTATAACATGAACTACAAAGTATTTCCGTTCATTGAAAACAGACAAAAAAACAGGAATATGTCTACAATTATTTGGTAATATCGGGAATTGTAATGTAACGAAAAACTGTATCTGTAACCGGAAAACTACTTATAGATATTGTAAGTTTTTATCCGGCTTGAAGTTTAGAAGACAAATAAAATACCGGGTGTCCCAAAAAATGACAGATGGATTTTAAAATTCAATAACTTGCAAACGGCGACAGCTATTTAAAAAATTTTTGCAGGAGGGTTATATATAATGTCAGGAGTTTTTTTACCGTAATTTTTTATTATAGTTCGCATCTCAAACAATAGGTGGCGCTAACGGCGATTGAAGGCCAGGTCGATGCTTCACTCAGCACTGATCACCTGGCCTTCAATCGCCGTCAGCGCCACCTATTGTTTGAAATGCGAACTAAAATAAAAAATTACGGTAAAAAAACTCCTGACATTATACATAACCCTCCTGCAAAAATTTTTTAAATAGCTGTCACCGTTTGCAAGTTATTGAATTTTAAAATCCATCAGTCATTTTTGGGACACCCGGTATATACTCGTATATAATACGCTGAAATATATTACTTGTACTCCAAAAATATGAAAGTAAACATAAACGTTTATTATATTACTTTGCATCAAAATTTCTAAAATTCCCCAATCTCCCAGTTTCTTGCGTTTATGCCGCTGTGTAAAATTCCAAGACTTTTTGTATCTCTACTCATCTTTTATATCAATCCGTGCCATAATTAGGCATTAGACACTAGTTATATTATCTTTTACACACTTTAACTTCGCTAACGTCTATCATTATTCGAAGCAGTGACTTTAGCATCACGCAACCTCCCCTTGTGATGAAACATTTGCAGTTCATCATCATCCTCTGAAAGACAGGAAAGGGATTCTAAGCATACAAGTATTTCATCTGTCTGATTTTTCTCTCGCATCCTGCTGGCCTTTACCCAGTGGCTGAGATTCAAAAATAGAGATCATTTGCTATAGCTGTGCCCTCTAGGAACGAAATGCGTAACGATTTCTGAAATCTTGCGACAACAGACTGAATGAGAAAATTATGAATGAACAAGAAAAAATGGATCTTACTACCGTGACGTTGATTACAGCGCCATACTTAAGCGCAAAAATTTATGATGAATGTAAATTGCGATTGATATACATTATAAGTAAATTCACTGGGTTATGATAAGAAAGAAGAGAGATGAATATTTGCTTATTATAAGCAAGTTTTTCCAATACGTTTGATTTAATAACGTTGAGGTATCACATCAACCTTCATGCGGTGTTTATTTCAAATGTGCATGATTTCAAATATGCAGGGCTTCCAAGTTTCATACCACTATTTTAACCCAGAAAAAGTTCCTTTATTTAATTGGAACATTTAAGAGATTTAAGAGCCCAACAATATCTCTAAAATAATAATGGTTTGCAAAAATCCACAAATCCAAAAATTCTGAATATGGCTTTTGGGTCGATATAAACCTGAACATCTTAGCAGGGTTAAGAAGCATAGGATAATAAATAAATATTAAACTGAATCATTAAACATTGTGAATTACAGTTACGAATTTCTACATTTCTAAATTAACAGAGTGAAAATAAGTTGCTAATTCTATTTAAATTTTATGCTCAGATTTTTTCCGTTTTGAATTTCTAAATAGGAGATAAATCCCATGAAGACAAACGACAAAATCATACGAATTTGAAGAGCTCAGATCATAAAGATGGTATGTAATAAAAAATAAAAAACATTAAATCAATTGTAAGATTCAAGATATTCAGTGGCCCTTTACCATTTCTTTAATAACTTTTTGGAAAAAAACTTAATATTCACAGAGATTTTAATTGATAAATGAAATATTTGTCAATAGAAGCAAATAGATATTTGGAACTTTACACATAATTTTCTCAAAATGATGACTGTGCCACTTACCATCATTATCATCTGAACTTTTCATTTATTTTAGTTTAAAATAAGTTATTTTTTCTATATATTTTTTTTATTGTCACTTTCACCTTATATATTTTTGTTCTAATTGATTAAAAAATATAGGTATCTATATTTCGGCATCAACAAATCTATTTAGAACCAGAAATTGCATTTATTAAACTATAATTTTCTTTTGTGTCGTATGTTCTATTTTATATATTTAACACAATTTCTCGTTCTAAATATATGTTTTTCCCCCCATGAGTTATACAACAGAATATACACTAAAAAATTAAGTATATAAACGCATATATTTAATCTAGGGATGCACAACCTGTGGCCCGCGGGCCACAATGATACCACTATTTTTATTCAGAAAAATTTTCCTTATAATAATGTCAGAAACTTTGCTATTAAGTAAAACAAACGTCGCTTTTCAAATATTCCGGTGGCAAACGATTTTCTGGCAAAAAGGTTGTGCATCACTAATTTAATCTATATATATACATAACAAAATGACATATTCTATTAATATATTATTTCTAATTGCTTAAAAAGTGTAATGAAGATTTTAAAAGCAGAAAAATAGTTTTATTAACAAAATCTGTACAAAATCAAAATAATGTACCGGAACTGTGGCACGAGTGGCTCAATGGTTCAAAAAAATAGAAAATGAAATACAAGTAAAATAAAAAAATAATAATAACGTGTGGTACATGAAAAAGTGAATGATGTCTTTTTAGTCAAATGCTTCTTAGACAGTGGAACTTTCGAATTTCATTTTTAATTTGTTTTGAAAACGACTCTGTGATGAATTGAAACATGTCAACAAAATTAAACTACTTTTTTGTTTTTAAAATCTTTATTACACCTTTTAAGCTATTAGAAATATTATTTAATAATAATAATAATATACATATATATATAATAGGGTTACTATTTTCTTTTTTTATTATTTTCTCCGATTTTCGTGTAATATTGTTTAACAAAATTTTAAAAGTACAAGGTTTATTTTTATCTCAATGTGTGCTACAATTATCGCAGATAAATGTTTTAGATATGAATTTTAGAAACGGAAATTCTTTTAACAATAAATTAATAAAATAAAATTTAAAAAAGAAAAATGTTGCACATAAGTGAACTGAAGAATCAGTCATAACAAATCAGCTGTTTTAGAGGAAATATTCGCAGTCAGCTTGTTTGTAGTCTTCTTTTATAGAAAATTTAAATATTTAATGTAACGAAAATTGCATTTCGTTAATTACCTTGTTTTATACCTGATCTCTTCATATATATATATGCACGACAAGAATTTCTTAAAACGATCTTTTCTATAGTTTTTAACCTATCAATTGGAATTGAAAACATAATTTAAATATGAGAAATGTTATTTTAAATTTATAAGAAAAATTAATCAATTAAAGACAGGAAAATAAATCCACAAAACTACTTAATATCATCTTCCGAAATTTAGTGGCCAAAATGGGAATTTTTCACCAGAATTAAATATTTCCAAAATGAATTATTTATGGAAATAAAATATTCATTTTGAGCAGGAGTTGAAATGGGAGATGATTTCTTGTACGAAATAAAAATCAATAAATTTTCGCTTTCAGAAAGGTGAAAAAGCAGATAAGAGCAGCATGAATTAATAGCCTCTTATAATGAAACTCTGAATCTGATTACAATAAGCATTTATTTCTTACAGTGCAACTTAGCAGAGGCTTGTATTTTGGGTTATACTTTCATACTAATCTTACGCTGAGATTGCGATGTATATGGGTGATTCTCAAAATAGGGGACAATTTCAAAAGTGAAATCTTAAAAAAATTACTGTTAGCAAAATTTCTGAAAAAAATAGGTGTTGTTAATATAGTATTAGGTATACTTTACATGTAGTAAGAAGAGCTAAATATTTAAAAATTAACTTAAAAAAAATAATTAGTATTTTTTGAGCCATGCTAATGACAAAACAAATTGCATGGAATAAATATATTAAGAAATTTTTATTTTCTTCCTTTTTAAATATTTTTTTCTATATTTATTAGCCTTCCTTTTCAGCAAATAGTTTCCATTTTTACATATATACATATAAGGAGAATAAAAACATTACCAAAGAGCAAACTTTGTTTACATGAGCAACATTCTGACACTAACAATGCAAGAAGCTGTCTTAGTGATTTTCTGACAGATTTAATGCATATTTTAGGGATAATAAATGTAATACCTAAATTTATATGTAAAATTAAACTTTATAAAAATACAATATAAGCAATGGTTACATTTATGCACATAGGAGTCTTTAGCATGGACAGAAAAACCATGCTAATGACACTGATATTTCTCCATGCTAATGACAAATTTTAATTTAAATAAGATTATGAGCCATAATGTAATCACAATGCAATAGTCCTTTCTGGGGCTTTTTAAAACACAAAATTCCTATGCAAATAAGTAAAATAAAAATTTTAATTATAAAATAAACATGAAAATTATTATCCATTCTAATGACATACAATTGATGTACGCCCCTAATATTCAACTTCTATTCTTAAAATACAATACATGCTTCTATTTTCAGGCTGGAATAAAATGGCTACTTGTTGCCATGGAGAAACTTTATATTTTCAAACTATTGTCATATGTGAAAATGAAATTTTGATTAATAACCAGCTGTTATAGTATGACCTTGTTTTGGAAATAGAATATGGAGGAGAAACTTTAATTCTTATTTTATATACTATAATTTTATTTTTAAAAAGAAATTTATTGGATAAATCCTCTCCTTGATTAATTTAAAGAAAGAATAACATTTGTTTTATTTTATAAACATGATATTAACTCTTGAAAAAGCTAGTATATACAAGGCACAGCTGCTGTGGACATCCATGCTAATGACATTTTGAACATTTATTCTGTTATTTTAAGGTGTTTTTAACTAAAAAGTGAGTAATTCTTGAGTGCAAATAATGAATAATATTAAGACAAACATATCTAAATATAAAAACATGACAGAAAACCTCTCAATTTTTTTTTTTTTTTTTTTTTGTATGCCGAAAGACATAAATTGTCCCCAATTTTGAGAATCACCCATATATGAATAAAATAAAATCTAATCTCTAATTTTTACTTTATTTTATCTTTACAAGAAGAAAGTTTTGGATTCGTGAAAATTTTCGAATTCCAGTTTTTGACGGATTTACACGTTTTAGAGGTCAGAGATTCCAAAAAACATGTTTAGCGTAAAGTTTAGTGCTCTGTCTCAAGAACTAATGCACAGAATTTAATAAAAATTTATATTCAGGTAGTCCCTAGTATAAATTGATGTTGATTACATTTTGGTGTAAATTGTTCCACAGGTAGCGCTACTATGATGATTTTTTTTTACGATTTACGCAACAGCTATATCTCAGTAACTGAGACACGGATTTCTGTCAACTTAAGATTCAGTTATGCCATGACATGAATAGTTATTTTCTACATTTTAGTGTAAATTGCGGAAAATATAGCTCTGCTATACTGCATTTTTCCCGATTTTCGCAATAGGTTTATCTCAAGAACTAATGCACGGAATTTAATAAAAAATTATATTCAGTTGTTCCCTGATATCAATTGGCGCTGATTAGTTTTGGTGTAAATTTCTCAACAAGTCGTGCTACTATGCTGCATTTTCACGATTTCCGCAATGGTTCTACTTCAAGAACTAATGCACGGATTTTCATGAAACTTCAGATTCAGTTAGATGTTGACATAAATTGTTGCAGATTAGATTTCGGGTAAATCACCCAATAAGTGGCGGGACTATGTTTGATTTTGAATGATTTACGTGATTTAGCGATAGACGTAGGCAAAGAACTAATGCACGGAATTTCATATCAGTAGAATCCCCATAATAGACATAGATTGCCATTTAATTTCGGCCTTATGTTAGCGAATTTTGAAGCATTTACATGAATAATATAAAAGAAAATTTTCGGAGTACCACATCTGACTAGTTTAATAGAAAATTTCGACTTACTTAATAACATAATTAGGCAAATAAATAATGGAAATTGTTATTCAAAATAAGTGGTATCTAGCCCTAAATATGAGAATAAAAATTTAGTTACAAAAGAAACAAATAGCTTAATTCAGAGTTAAGAGGACAGTGGAATTTGAAAAGAGCAAAAATATGATTTATTTGTGCGAAAAAATTTATTGTTAATTTAAAAAATATATATTGTTACTATGTAATTGCCATGTAATTACCATGAAAATGTATTGCCATATACAACATGGCAGGAAGTTTATGATCATACTTTTTATAAAAGAAAGCAATGAAAATTACACATCTTAATGTATTTCTTTTCTTTTTCTTTTTTTTTCTTTTTGGTATTTTATGAATATTTTAAATGTTTTGTGCGTTTTAAATTTTATTCAAAATTCTCTGCATCACCGAAACTTTATACACATTACAAGAAATTTGTGGAAATAGTCCAAATTCTTAATATTACTGAAGGAATATATAATGCACATTACACACTGTAAAACATTTGAGTAACGTTACACCATAAAATGTGTGGCAGCTTTGCCGCCTCCAATTTTATGGAGTAACCTTGCTTCCTCCAATTTTAAGGAGTATTTTAACCGATATAACCGGAGCAGCATTGTAATGTTACACCAGTAATATATATTTACATTACACTATTATATAGGTGAAAAAAAATACCCCCATAAAATTGGAGGCAGCAAAGCTGCCACCCATTTTATGGTGTAACGTTACGCAAGTGTTTTACAGTGCAAAATATTCATGCAAAATTTTATATTTCTCAATATCATTGAAAGACAATATTAATAAATACTAGAAGAAACCTGTGCAGCCTTCTTTAATACGACAAACAATTATGTAAAAAAATCGTATGAAACTGAATTTTATTGATGGGGTATAAAACGTCGTTTCTTGAAGATAAAAAAAACGCGAATATTTATTCAATCATAGTAAAGTACGAAATAATATTGACATTTAAATCAACAAGAAAAAAAATTATACTTATTGAAAAAAAAAAAAAAAAAAAGAAAGAAAGAAAGAGAAAGTGGCACTTTAGCTGCTCAAATTTGGATCCTACGATTCGCGACGTGGAACGACTAGGTCCCTGTAATTGACTGAAATCAGTAAACCAAAATTTCTTAATTAAAGTTTAGTCCTTACGCTCAGCATGGACCGAAATACAGCAAAAACGACAAAAAATTGAGGAAATTTCGAAAATAAAATCATTTTTTTAAATAAACAATTTGAAAATATATATATATATTATTCGAATAAATTTTTAGGTTTGTGCTGAGCGTAAGGGCTTACTTTAATCAATAAAGTTTTGGTAATTGATTTTAGTCAATTACAAAGACCCGCATGAATCTACTCAGCATGAACCTAAATCATGGTTCGTATGGATACCGTTATTTTCCAGGTGAGATACCTGTATTTCTTTAACGAAAAATAAATTTAGCTCAAAAGAGAGAAATTTTGCCTTATTTAATTATACATCTTCTGTAAAAAAATATTGGTACCAAAGAATTTTCTGGTCATGAAATTCCAGGACCCGTACAAACCACGTAAATATTGCAAAAACTACAAAAAAAATTGAGGATCTTTCGAAAATAAAATCACTTTTTTAAATAAACAATTTGAAAAAAAAATATTATTCGAATAAATTTTTAGGTTTGTGCTGAGCGTAAGGACTTACTTTAATCAATAAAGTTTTGTTAATTGATTTTAGTCAACTACTAAGACCCGAGCACTCCTCGGCACAAATTGTACAATCCAAGTTTGAGGAGCTACAGCGTTACCATTTTTTTTTCGACGATAATAATTCTTTCTTGTGGTCAATGTTGTTTTGTACTTTACAGAGATTAAATAAATGTTTTCAGTTTCATTAAAAAATTTTTTGGATAAAAAACAGCGTTTTACACGAGTCTCCTTCCTTAAAACTTCAAATTTTAATAGACTGTATTTCCAATTTTAAGAACTTAATAATTCAGCATTCCTAAATAGGTGCATAGATTTCCTATAGTATACATCAAGATTCTCCAGTAGTGATAATTTGGCGAAAAAATGAAAAAAGCATAGAATATTTTAAACATACCTAGAGTATTTGTTTAGAAATTTGCTTTGATAAAAATGCCATTGAAATACATCTTGGTAGGTTACTTTCATTACTTATGTTTATAAGAAGTATAAAATTATACTTTCGTCCAAGTATATGACAATATATTGATATTTAAAAATTTTTAATAATAAAATTTCACAAAAATTCAAAAATGCACATTTTTATCTCTAAAGTCTAACACTCCCTTAAGTTTTGAAGCCTTTAAAAATATACACTTATACGCGATAAAATAATCGTGAATTAAGCCTACATTAAATGTGTATCGGAACAATTCCATTTCGTGAAATTATATATTTAGGTTTGAGAATATCATTTTAAGCATACAAAAATTTTATTTAGGAAAATGGTGGTAAAAGGCAAAATGAGACGGGATAAAAAAGTATTAAGGGGAAGTTAGAAAGAGGTGAACAATCTCTAGCCCACTTGTCAACAGGCTAAAATACTATTTTAGTCAAAATTATTTTGTCTTATTTAATAATAAAAATTTTGCAGTTACATTAGAGAGTGATTACATTTAAAAAATCGTTTTGGAAAACGATTTTCAGGCAAAAAGATTGTGGAGTCCTATGTTAGAAATCATAATAAAGTAATAGAAATAATTGAAAAAAAAAAAAAAAAAACATACAATGACTTGTCAATCTCAATAAAAAAAGAAAGAAAAAGAAACTGCTGGTTACTAAAAATATTTCTATTATTTTCAATTTTAATCTTTGCTTGTGCTGTTTTTCCAGACAAAGAAAATAACAGAAGTTACAAAGTATAGGTGAACAAATAATTATACTTATATTGCAGGATTTTTTTTTTTTTTTTAAATAATGAAAAACATTTAATAAAAATTACAAACTTATGATTTAAAGGAGTCAGTGTAGATTTAGCTTAATAATCCTGTATATAAGGTGATAAATCAAATTAAAATCTTAGTAAGTATAGTTCAAACATAAATACATATATCGTCGGTACTATGTCAAAGTATCCAACATGAAAACACTGTTTTCAGTGGATAACTTTTTAAAAATTCAGATTTCTTGATTGACACCACTTTTTTGAACTACAGTGAAACTCGCCTTATTTAACCATATTTAATGACGTAATAACTAAGGCGAAAACAAAGAGAATTTGATCATTTGACAAAAGTGGTGCAAATAAAAAAAATCTGAATAATAATAAAAAAAATTACCACACTGGTAACACAGTTTTCATATTGGATAGTTTCACATGGTACTGACGATTTATAAACGTTTCCTTTTTAACGACTGAAAATATAATTTCTGAATGAGAAAGCAAATTTCTGGTAATGCAATTAGTTGCATTTTTTAGAAATAATATAAATCAATATTGTATTAAGTGTTTGCGACAAAAAAATTTCAGATTTCAGTCTGAAAAAATAAAGCCAGTGTCATGTGTAAGAATTTACAAAGTTGACAAAATGTGTCAACTTTATAGAAATGAAAGTTATAGCTGTAGTACGGCACTAAGTCATAAGCAGGGGTCGCAGTATCCCTAAAATTTTCGCACTTTCCTACCACAATTTTAAAACGTTAATATTTATTGTAGAATTTCATTGTAGATGTTAAAGGAATCTGAGACTAAGATTTTTGATTTAAAATACTGGTAGAAAAGTGCGAAAATTTTAGGGACGCTGTGACTCCTGCATAAGAAATTTGAAACTGGGAAATTGTACTCCGTATCGATCGATCTGGTTCGCTGAATTTTTAATATTTTTCTTCGGTGATGATAACATGCATACAAGTAAGATTACTACAAGAATTAAAAAGATAGCCTCGTTCTGAATAATGAGACCCGATTTGAGCATTAATTTATGAGCAAATTTCCACTATCTTTAGCACTGAGGAAGGTATGCTATATGCTACCGAAACCGGTATGCTTGGAATACGAATATTCTGGTGTTCTAACGTTGAAAATAATTTTAACTTTATCATTAATTTCTGTTATTACCAATACATTTAAAGTGTTATTGAAAGAAGAAGATATGCCAAATATTAACAATTATTACTATTTAAATTATACGTATGAAGATATTATGAGATAATATATCATATGATAAAGCTAAAATACTAAGATTCTAATTAATTGTTAAGATAGCAGACATTATTTTTTAATATTTATAGAATATTTAGGAAAATATTAATATTTTTTTCTATTGTACAATATAAGTTACCTTAAGTTAGCATAGTACAACCGGTTAATTTTTAAAACGTGTACTAATAAAAGAAAAATAAATAAATAGCATTTAAAATTATTGTTGTCACTCCAATTTTCTCGAAATAGAATTTTTGTTACGTAATATCTAACCTCCACTAACAAGCAGCATTCATGGAATGCTACAACTTGATTGTGTCGAAACTTTGCAGGTGGGTCATTCCAAAAATAAAGCACCCTTTGGTGTCCCGACACTTTGTATTGCTATATTTTCTAAAATTTTGTTTCAAAATTAAATTTAAATATTGGAAATTATATTTTAAAGATATTTTTCTTTAATGCAATTTTAAAACTTGAGATAAATTCCATTTATTGTTATTCAAATAGCTTTCATAATAATTGTGTCCTGTAAAAAGCCATGTCCCAAGAACAATTTTTGCTTTTTAAACCCTATTTTTTTTACTATATGTATCGTTTAAGTTATCTTTCAGGATATTTTTTATGTCTTTGTAGTTTTTATATTATCCCTATATACTTTAAATATTTTTTGTAAATATTTTTTTTCATTTTATAAGAAAAATTCCCGTGTCCCTTAATTTTTGTCCCCTGTGTTACCGCCACCTTTTTCTTCCTATTAAAATAAGATTTGCAACCTAAATGTTGTTAACAGTAGTCTTCATGTACTTTTAGAGTTAGCATTCATCCTAGGTAGTTATTTTCCTCATTTGTTAAATTTTGAAGAATATTATCTAAGTAAAGGTGATTTTTGAAGGTGGGTGTGTTTTTTGTGTGTCCCCTGTGTTACTATTGATTTATTTTGATTAATTATTAATTTTCTAGTTTATAAGCATTTAAATTGTAAGTCTTAGTTAAAAGAAAATATTCCATCTAACTTTACATTGTTTCTATGAAAATAGTAATATATAGGTGATAATTTATTTCATTTTGTCTCCTGTGTTACTAGTCCCCTGTGTTACCATGATATTGGTTGATATGTTGTTAAGGGACAAAAAACACAAGTTTAAAAATGAAATGCAACAGAATATCCTGTTTTTTAATGCATTTGTTGGTCTGTATCAGAAATACATTTTTAATTAATACATAAATACACTTTTAAAATTGTTAAATTTTTTATGTTCAATTAGGATGTCCCCTTTGTTACTTTATTGTCCCCTGTGTTACTGACATTTCCTTTATCAGAACAAAAGAAAAAAAAAACTTTCTTATGAATCAGTTTTATTATATGCACTGGCTAATATGTATAAATAAGTTTTACTATAATTTTATTATATTAGAGTAATTTTTACCAAGTTATATAAAGTTTTATACAGGGAGAATACAAAAAAGGGTAACACGGGGGACATAACATGCCTATATCATGAAAAAATATATACATAAACAAAAAACTATATGGCGCTGAAAAAGAGCATTTATATCAAGGTGTTACTATTGTAAAAGCAATTCTCTATTCTAATAAGAAAAAATGAGAAGATTATTTAAAATATGGTAACACAGGGGATATTTTTCAGCCAATGTGTCTGTGTTTCTAAGTGTAGTGAAAAATATTTTTAAAAAAGTGTGCTGCTGATATTCCATTTCTACTCTTGAATATGTATACAACCCTCTCAATGATATTTTTATTCAATTTTAAATGAAAAAAAATTTGAAAAAAAATTTCTCAAAAGGGACCTTTATTTTTGGAATGACCCAGGTAGATAAAAGGTACCAATATAGACTCCTCCACCGAAATTTATCTACAATCGTTACATTGGGGCAGAATACTGGGATTGAAATTTGCCATACAAAAGTACGTTTAAAGGAAGAAATGCCTTAACTTTTAGCATTCTTTTTCTGTTTATAAAAATAACATTAATAATTTTGCATGTCTATAAAAATTACTTTGGCAAATTGTTAGATTATATACTGCTTTATGGTATGGATATGCAAGGTGTATCATCAATTCATTGAAATTTAAAAAATTTATAAATAATTAACTAACTGTTCTATCGGAGTGCGGTTTTCACAAAAAAGACATACCAAACGGTCGATTTTTTTTGTGGCAATAGAAAAGAAAATATTTCAAAGGGATTCAAAAGTAAGGTCATGTTTTTAAAAAAATCAGGAAAATTTATTAATAAATTGTTATATCTGAATACAACTTACACAATAAGATTTGTCAAAAGGTGGAATTTTTAGTAGCAAAAGTGACAAAGTAGTTCAAAGTTCACATTTCAAAAAGTCATAAAAATTTAACATTGTCGTGTTAACATTGTTAATCATTGTTGCACAAGAGTGGGGAATGGACGGATATTTTTGTAGCAAAAATATTTAAAAATTTTCGGACCTTTTTATTCAAGAAAGCTTCCGACATTTTGACAATTCTTATGGTGCAAACAGCAGTTAGATACGACTTTTTATGAATTTTTGAAATGTGAACCGGTGTGTGGGACACTTTGTGAAACTTTATAACTGGTGTCAAATCATTAAGCAACATTTATTCATTCATTCACAAGAAATTTTCCTTTCCACTCTATAGAAAAATCTGGCAATATTTCTGGTACTGTTGTGGATACCTTGAAAATTATAAACCACGCAAAAATCCCACTTAAAAAAAAAATCAGTCAATGATCTACCTGGTTGTAGTTATACAGTGTTTTTTTTCATTATTGTCTTCATTCGCTGTTCCTTCTGTAAATTATTTTACACAATCGAATTTTCGCCTCGAACGATTGACTAATTTTGCAATTTTTGCTCCACGAGCAATTGACCAATTTCGCAAGTTTTCTCAGTGGCTGACAACTTTTTCAATTTTTGTTCCGCGGACGAATAAGGAATTTCGTGACCCCCAGCCTATTTAGAGTTTCTCAGCTTTTTCACACAACCCACAGACAAATTTCCGATTATTTTTCTTGCGAGCAGCTGGTGAATTTTGTGATTTTTTTTTATGACCAATTGGCAAATTTCTTTTATTTTTCCTTCCAACCAGCTAGCAGTTTTTTCTATCTTTTCCGCGACCAGCTCACGAATTCTTTCCACTTCACGAATTTTTTCCACTATGGACTGATAAGTTTCGAGATGTTCATAAAATAATATTCTTCCATTTTTATTGTTGTATTAATTGTTGGAAGATAAGATTTTTCATTCAATGGTATAAGTAAGAGATTCGTAAAATATTCCTAACTTCATACTCATTTTATCATCTGTTGTTATTGATTTTTATACATTTTTGCATATTGCTTCAATTCATTTTTTTTCAGAAACTAATGGCATTAAACAAAATTTACTCTTTAACCCTACACTGCGCAGTGATGCATATATCATGATTATATTAATCAATTAAAATTTAACTTTTCATAAAGTAGATTCAGTTCCATACTTCTAGTACACTTAAAAAAATATTTTTCATATAGATTCATAGAAGTCTACTGATAATTAAGGCAAAAATTACTGTTTAAAATCTTCGGTATCTAACCCTAAATATTTATATAAAAAAACTACTTCCAAAAGAAATATGGGTGCAGTTTAGGGTAAATTCACTGACTGCATTACCGTTATCATATTTAAAAATTTGAAGCAGGAAAAACAAATAATTAACAATAAATGAAAAGAGTTCTTGAATTGTAAAATTTTTAGCAGGCATATAAAAATTATTGCGTTTGTAAGGGAAAAACACTCCTCCCCCTCTTTTTATTGTGTTCTTGAGAAAAAGAATATGGAAGTGTGCTGTTTTCAAAATATCTTTAACTTAATGAAAAAATCTTCTTTATTCATTTACTTTAGACACATCTAGAACATTCTGGATCTAAAATTTATTATGTTTCAGAAAATTTTCTGATTAAAAAAAAATGTTAAAAAAAATAATAATGTTCAGTCTTAAAACATAGATGTAATCCATAATCTGTGAAAATTTCATGCAAAAACATTAAACAGCTCATAAAATATTTTGATCAAAATTAAAGAAATAACTATGTTATAAATTAAATTATCCAAAATGCAAATAAAACGCGAGTCGTAATATAAATCACTTTGAGACAATCATTTAAATCATTGGTTTTTTTTTTCGAAATAGCATACATATAGGATTTTTCGAATCCTTCTACTTTGATGCTTAGTGTTCAGAAAACAATTTTTTTCGTAAAGATTAAGAAAAAAAATCGCTTTTTTGCATTACATTAATTTTTCAGATCTATTTATTACTTAAACAAAATAAAAATCTATAAAATGCAGAGAAAATAATAAATCAGCAGAAATAATAATTGAAAATTGTTTATTTTGCAAAAATATATAACCTGCTTTATTGGTAAGAACATCATTTGACAGTTATATTTAAAAAGTTCGTAAAAAGACATCCCATCGTAAAACAAGAGGTTTTTTGCAGTTAATTCAGACTACAGTTTTTCACCAAATTTAAAGTGTATTATAATGTGGCATAGACTTTTGCTCAGTCGTTTGCCATCACAATATCTGAAAGGTGGTATTCCACTTATTTAACGGTAATGTTTCTGTCATTAAATTAGGTAAAATAGTCTGTAAAAATAGTGGTGTTTTAGTCGCCGCGGTTGTGCACACCAATAAGGGAAAGTGGGGGCTAATGGGACATTTTTTTTTAATATTTTAGGCTAGTATAAAAACAAAATTTCACATTTTATCATTATTATTTTTTTAATTTAAATTTTTTTTCACATTTAAATAAAAAAAAAACGTTCTGGGAAAGAAAAAATCTTTATTAATCTTTGTGTTACATCAACTTTTGTATTTTAATAAAATTGTCCTATTACCCCCATACGTGGAGTCGATTGGGACACAGTGCGGGGCTATTGGCACATCCAGTATAATTTGAAAAAAAAAATTCTTTAATGAATGTCAAATGCATTTTTTATTAACAAACGCTATGCTGCACATGTGAAAATTGTTGTGCATCAAATTTAAGCATAGGACATCTTAATTCCACTAAGTCTTTTGGCATTTTTAGTTCCAAAAGAATGACATCCTCAATCAGAAAACATCTGTCACAAAATCTGCCCAATCTAGAAAATCGAAAAAAACTTTTTTTTAAATTTTTTATATGCTGTGTTAATATTTCTAACACTCTAATTAAATGATACACAAAGTGAAGACAAACCATTACAACTTTGTTTTAAAGAAATATCGAGTCATGTTGGTTATCATTAAGTTGCCCCATTAGCCCTCACAAGAAATGTCCCATTAGACCCCACTATATGCAAATTTATAACTTGAGATATAATTATTTATACTTTTAATTCATTATTTTTTCAATAATATTTTCTCATTCACTAATATTTGTAGTATCTATAAATATATTTAAATGAAATATAAGTATTCTGAATTGTTTACAAAATAGAATCAATCATAAAAAGGAAAATTTACTTTGTCTTGTTCGAAATAAAACATGATTTTTTCTAAACAGCAATCAACAGTCATAGTTGACCTCACATGCTGAAAATGTGTGTTAGATCTATTGCCATGCAGTGGCATATAAATCTTCACTAAAATATTTGTCGCGTAAAAAATATCCATTTTTCTCATTATCCCTGCGTCCCATTAGCCCCCAGTTTCCCCTAATTATAATCATAATAACAAAGGGGAAAAAATCAGAAAAACTGTCGTTAAAACTTCTAAAAGTCTCCTTAAAATCCCGCGTATTGGAAGTCTTAAAGTTTAAAAAACTCCACTTTAGATATCTGACTCCACGGCGGCATTAGAAAACATTTTCTGAGCTTAGCCGTGGGACGACAGAAAGAAGACAAAAATAATTATTTCGTTTGGCGTCCTGTTTGCTCCCTGGCTGGAAGCATCTTTTCATCATGAGTGTGTTTGTGTGAGGAAGGTCTTTTCTTTCTCTTCCGGCATCCTTCCTCCACCCTGCATCTCCACTGCAATGTTAACATTGTTTTGGACATACGATTTTTCATACGTACTTTTCATCAACACCTATACAATACAGGGTTACAAACGCATTTTAAATCAATAGTATTTTCACATCTATCTTCTATTCCAAATTTGACTGTTATGAATCATTTTAAAAGTAATCTTGTTTTGATTCCAGAATTTTTGCGGTTTTAAAATAACAAGGGAATAGAACCTAGTCTTCCTAAGGTTATAGAATATAGATGAAAAACAGTTTCTAGTTGAATTTCTAAAAGATTTTTCTTATTTAATATGTTAAATTAGATTACCCACCAATAACACTAAAAACCACATGAAAAATATCAATAATGTAATCATATAAATTTTAAAATTTATAAAAAAAAAAATTACACTTTCGTATTATCTAGATAAAAAACAGTCTTTTAATTGAATTTCTAAAAGATTTTTCATATTTAATATATTAAATTGCCCAACAAAAATCCTTTTTATATGGAAATATCGATAATGTAATATCAATAATGCAAAAGTTTTTCAGTTGAATTTCTAAACGATTTTTCATATTTAATATATTAGATTCAGACTAAAAAATGTTTTTATATGAAAAATATCAATAATGTGATCAAATAAATTAAAAAAAATATTTTAAAAGTTATACTTTCGTATTACCTAGATGAAAAACAGTTTTTTAATTCAATTTCTGAAAGATTTTTCATATTTAATATCTTAGAACGCCAACTAAAACTCATTTTAGTATCATCTATCTAGCATGTTTTAGTCATCAAGTATGTTTTTATCACCTTTAAATTTAAAGAGCGTTTAACAAAACATATCACAGATATCAAGCTTAATCGATGCCGAACTGCTATTTCTAAACTAAATCAGGAACAAGAAGCTATAAATTATTTTTAAAAAGCTAAAATAATAAAGAAATTATCAAATTCCAAAAAATTAATTTTTTTGGAATCAATAGAAAGCTTGTGTCAAGCTAACTACACTTGTAACGATGCGTTATCGTACATCATCCCGCGATTTTGGTACAGTTTACGGAAAATAACTTAAGCACCTTCATTTCTATAAAATATTTGGATATACCTCTCCCCCCACTTTTTTCATGTTGATGTTTGGATCAGTCCATATGATATAAAAGGTATCAGCCTTTGACTTTTATTTTTATTGTTTTTAACCCTGATGAAGAGCATGCTATACTAGAAAGTATTTGTTTTTTAAATTTTTATTACTGTAAACAAAAACTCCTTTAAGTAACTTGAATATATTTTTTAAACTTGTAATTATGATATATATGAGATAAGTGTAAAGTTAAGATTTGATAACTCCAAAGTTAAATTTTGATCTTTTCGGCCTTTTAAAAGTCCTTATAAAGTGAATTAGAGGATTAAAAAAAAAAATGCTACGTTACATCATTTTTAATTTTATAAGAATATACGGTATTCTTCACACAGCCCCCCCCCCCAAAAAAAAGGACGAAAATATCAAAACTTAACTTTGTAGTTATCAAATCTTAACTTTACAGTTATCTCATATATAACAGTATTTCATACTCAATCCAGTTATTTTAAATGCAATAAAAAAAAATTTTATAAAATTATCTTCTCATTGATGTACTTTTAATAAATTTTATTTTTAAATTTTAAAACATTTTTATACTTACAATTTACATGCTTTCTTAAAGTGTTGAAAACATGCAACATGCTCAAGCTGTATATTATTTTTACAGTGCTCCCAACTCATCTACTTTTTGAAAAACATTATTTTCTAAGAAAAAATTCCGTGGTCGGGTTCTACAACAATTGCATTGAAATAGTTGGGCAGGTTTCAACCAAATTTGTAATAGAAAGGAAAGTTTTGAATGAGGAGAAAAACGGTATTCGTAAAACGGACCTTCGTATATGAACCTTACTTTTGAAATCGAGTTTTGAAAAAAAATAAATAAAAGTTATCCATTGTCGAATTATTATTATATTACAATTAATCTAATTTACCGTAATTTCGGGTGTATAAGCCGCAGATCAAACAATTCTTTTTCGACCCAGAATTTTTTAAGAAAAAAATATAACTAGTTAGATCGTCGTAAATATTTGTCTTCAATCACTAAATAAGATTTCTGGGTCCAAAAAGAATTGTTTGATCCGCGGCTTATACACCCGAAATTACGGTATAATTAGAATTACAAAGAAATGATATTACATAGTTTTTCTTAAAATCTCAATTTAAATGTGTCTTTAATAAGTACACGTGACAAATTTCCAGTAAGTGTTCCATTTAGATACATTAAAAAATAATAATGCAACCAAGTTATTTTTTTAATTCATGCAGTTTGAATCCCAATATGCATCTTCATTAACCCATTCGTGCTCAGCATCTTTTGCGTAAATTTTATTTGGTTGGCACCACTATTTTTAGAAGATTTAAGTTTAGTTCATCAATCACGAAAATGCATCATTTAAATGACCAATTTCCTGGTGAAAATTGTATTTTTACCATGTTATATCTAAGGTTTGTCAACGATATAGAATTGGTCCACAGCATGATAAATCGGTTTTCCCCCCTTACATTCTGTCTTGCTCAGTTTTTAGAAGGGAATGTAACGGTAAAATAGGAAATACAAGTGAAAACCAAAGATGAATAGATGGGGAATGAAGGAAGTTATACAAGTCCCAATTTTTTTTTTTTTATATTATTGTAATTTTTTTTTTTTTGTCTTGTGAAAAAAATTCCATTTCCAAAAAATTAATTGTGTTGTAATATCTATTTTTTATGGATTTTTTATTATTTTCAAGATTTTCGCCTTGTAAAGTCAGGATTTCATTATATCTCGCAAAATCGTAGGTACATTTCTCTCCTGAAAGCATTTGAGCAGTAAGAAATGAGATTACGTGCAATCAGGCGCGATTTTGACATTTAGCGGTGTTTGATTTAAAGAATGTCTATTTAAAAAACATGCTTCTACACCAACTTCATTAAAATTATTTTTAATACTTAAATAAATCTAAATAAAGGCATTACAGTTGCGAACTTTTTGTATTTTCAATTGGACCAGTCGATTCTACGAAAAAATAAAATACTAAACAAAGTATGCATAATTTTAGGCTTTCCGATAGTATATGCGGTCAACATATGGAAAAAAATAAAGCCACTTCTTTACAGTGTGTGCCTTTCTATCTTCTAAAGTTGTATAATTTGATTCTTTCTTATTATTCAGATCATTGTTGCCAAATATAGTGTTTTAATAACATTTTACCACTATTCACCAATGATCTCAATTTACCAAGTACGGCACAATAAACATCTCATCTATTAATTTTAGATTTAAACTTCCAAGAAATATTTTATTTATTGCCACATTTCCAAAGCATTGGAAGTAATCCAAAATTATAAGTAGGATTGTCAAGCGAAATCGCTGCTCTGTTGTCTATGGAGATCAATCATTTGCATATTTTTGGAAAAGTCCTGTCTTTGGTAATACCGTAAAATGGGGTGAGTAGGAACGAAACTTCCAGGTCATACAAATAAATTCATTATAAATATATGAGATGATATTTTTAGTTGCCAATTTTTTTATAAGAAGGTAATAACATTAAGAGTTGGGAAATTCAGTTTTGACAAGTTTGCACTACTATTGGGATATATAAAAAACTTCAAGAGGATCCTCAAAAACCTCATTTTTTCAACGTCTTCAAAACTTTGTATGTAACTACAGTATTTTTCGTATTCTAAACCTAAGAGTGGGGATTTTTAATAAATGATAGACCTGTAAACGATATGCTGTAATAAATTCTACTTATTTCTAAGCTACATAATGAAAAAATGATAAATGGCGCGTAACATCCGAGGTTTAAGATTTACGGGGTGAATCGGAACACGTTTTCTCTCATGGTTTATTTTTCTATAGAGTAATAGTTTCATATAATATATGAAAACATATGTATGAATAAATGTATTGTAACAATAATTTGTTTGTTCTAATTACTTGAAGAGTTTAAAGATGCCAAGAAATTACTTGGTTAAACAAAAAAGGTCAACGCCTAATCCAAGAGACGTGGCATACACAAAAAAAAAGAATTTAAAAATAGCAAATTAGTTGGAAAAACGGCACATAATTATTCTCTGACATCCACAACATTACACAAACATCTCAAAATGAAAAACCAATTAAAAAAGACAGGGATGTAAACAGTGCTAAGGGCTGGGGATTAGGGCGTATTAGTAGATCTTATTAATACATGCAGCGATTGGGGCTACTCAATAGATTCACTTACCCAATGGCTACTAGTAAAGGATAACACAGAACAGGGCTGAATTTATACTAAATTATACTTCTGCAATTCGAATATAAGTTCTTAAAATAAATTTTAATTTTTCTAGATTTCAAAGTTGTTTTCTAATTTTTAAAAAGGCATATCTTTATTTGTATATAAAATAAAGGTTTGGTTTCACAGTAAGTACGTGTTCCTATTCCTTCGTTATCATTATTACCTGTTTTTATTAACCGTATTAAAATTTGAATCGGAATAAATAAAGATTATAACATTTGTTCCGATTCACCTCTATCTGCGGGGTGAATCGGAACACCATTAAAAAAATAAATAATATATATATAAATAGTAAAAATGTTTCATTTTTGCTTAAAAAGTAAAGAACAAAACAAGACCGAAGTTTCTAGTAGAAAAATAAAAAAATTAAAAAATCATTTGTTGGTTTTTTTAGCATTAAAGTTGAAAAGTGTTCCGATACACCCCATTTTACGGTAGCTAAACACAAAACTTTCTGTTTAGATCAATTAAAAAGTGACTGTCATCGGATAAAAAACATAGAAAAAAAAAACTAGGTGCAAATTACGCATAAAAATACTTTGTGTTTGCCCCCCCCCCCCACACACACACAAAAAAAAAAAAAAACAGAAACAAGTTTTTTCTTTTAAATTATTATTATTATTGCTTAACTTATCTTTGTGTTTATGCAAATGATAAAAAAATGTTGAAAAACTAAACAGTAATAAATTGCAGCAATATGTATAGGTAAGTTCAAATGTTACATACGAATAAACTTTTAACCCTTAAATGCATATTGTATCATTTTCGATACCATAAGTGTTCCCTTATTTATTGAGGGTTTTATTCACATATTCCGCATTCTCACCAGAAATTTAAAAGAGCAATTTTCACTTTACTTAATCCATTCGTGTCCACCATCTTTTGCACAAATTTAATTCGATTGGCATCACTATTTTTAAAAGAATTAAGTTTAGTTCATTAATTACGAAAATGTTTCAATTAAATAAAATAAAGAATGCTGTTCTTTTTTACCGGTGTCAAAAACAGTGCTACATGCACCTTTTGAAGCGTCCCTAAAAAGGGACGCTAGGCACTAATGGGTTAATGACAGACCATTCATAATTAAAGAAAATTTTACTATTTAGATTTTTCTGGTATGAATTCTGATTCTTTGAATTGCGCATTTTTTGGAACGCGTTTTATCCTATGCATTTAAGGGTTAAAACATAAGATTCAAAATACACCTAAGATACAGTTAATTTTGCTAAATAATTTTCATAACATTTAATTAATTAATCTTCATTTTTCTATTCTCGATTAGTGATTCATTATTTCTAACTTTTAAAAGGTATTTCTCAAGTTTAAGTGAAGTTAGTATTTTTCAAATTTAAGTTATTGAGATATAAAGTAATAACATATTTTGGGTTGTTTGATATCTGTTCCAAATGCGAATACCAAGCGATCTTTTTTTTCCCAATGCAACAAACATTCTTTTATCAAATGTTTTATAATCTCATTTTTTATCAAATATCATCTGATGACATTAAATAATCACAAATAACGTGATATGACACATTCTTGTGAGTAACAGCGTAACACTTATTAAAACGTCCCAACAGATTAATTTAACTAAAACTGGAGAGATAAAGAAGAGAAAATAACAATGTGCAAATGTTTATGGAAGCAATAAAGGTTTCTAATTACTTTTGAAATACGCTGTAAGGAATAGTATTTAATCATGACTTGTGTATATGAGTGAACACGGTATTTTCAATTGTGCTATTTTGTGGAAAATATGTTATAAACCAGTACCTCAAGAACTCTATTGTATTTATTGTAAAAATCATCAGATTATGTATTTAATCCATTTTGAAAAAAAAAAAAAAAAAAAAAAAAGAGAGAGATCGATTCTATATGGAATGTAAATGATAAATATTGCAATAATGTAATCAAGCATGATTGACGCCGAGCTAACACTTCTAATTTCTAAACAGGAGATACAGCGTTCAAATCCATACATTTACATTCATGTTTGGAAAGTCGAGAGGAATCACCCCAGATTTTTTTTATATTAGGATGAAATTGCACAAATGAACACTCAACTAACAAAAGAAAACATGCATTTTTGTTAACAAAGATAGTTTCCACAGAAAATATTTTAAAAACAGGGTGTATTCTCAGCAAAAGATTTCAGCTCAACACATTGTGGTCTCAGGACCGCACCTTCTTATTTACGAATTAATCACCGAACCGAATTAATCACTAAATTTTCAGGTCTGAACTATCTCTCATTTTGTTAGATTTATTTTGATACATTTCTGTGAAATAAAACAACAACTTATTGATTTTTTTTTAACACTAAAACAGCCGGGTATTTTACTAAAATTTTATAAAAAGTGTTTCGCACCAGAATTTATTTTTAAACTATTTAACTTATTTAATTAGTCTATTTTTGTACTGCATATATTTAGCATATCTTATGAAGAAAATTCTGGTTCGAATTGACTATTATCATTCTAGCAGGGGTCATTTTGACCCCTAATGGCGGTTCTAGTGTTAAATAAAATGAAATATTATGTAAAACATTACTGGAGCCGTGCTTCAGTCTCCAAAATTTCCAAACCATATGCAATTGAAATAACAATTCGTATTTACATTGATTTTAATACATATAAACAATTTCCAATATATTAAGAGAAAATTAATATCTGTAAAAAATTAGTTTTGTGAACCGGTTACTTTTATAACACAAAACTTATATACATATGATCCAGTCAATTTTTTAAAATTTACAAGTAAATGAAAACTAAAATATTCATTCTTATTCTACATATTTTTATATAAATGATATATTAGTTCTCTTTGTAAAATAAATAATCTATCCCTATATTAAAAGATAATAAATAATTACATAAAATTACCATTTTATCACTTGTTTGAATTTGAAAACATGTAATTTCAACTTTATATATACAGGGTGTCCAAGAACTTTGTGTACAAACTTTGAGAAGTGGTAGAGAACATCGTTTGGAATCACAATTAGATAGGAACGCATGGGCAGAAACGTCATCCTCACTTGTTAGCTTACAAACAATGGTATGTCTATTAAACTACAAAAATTTTAATACAAAATGAACATTGACCCCAGAATTTTAATATGATTTTTCCAATTATTATGCATGTGAAATGTATTGTTTTTGTCATCTTGGCAAATACAATTTTTCCGCGATTTCTGATGTCATTCATATTTTTCCACATTTTGGCAATTTCTAATAGCTACTTAGATACTTAATTTTAAAGAAACATAATTTTAAATTTAATTGAAATTTAAATCACTTCTTCTACCTTTTTCTGTGTAATAAAGCGCTTTACACTACTTTCCGCATTGTGTCATAACTGTGTCTTTATGTTTCTTTGAGCTTTTCACGGACAAAGCAGTTCAATTGCTAAAATGTGGAAAAAAATGACATCAGAAATTGCAGGAAAATGTACTTGCAAAGAAGAAAAGCCAGACATTTAACACACATAATAAATGGAAAAATCATATTAAAATTCTGGTGTCAATGTTCATTTTGTATTAAAACTTTTGTTGTTTCATATACAAACCACTGTCTGTGAAAGGGTTAACAAGACGTTTCCTCCCATGCTTTCCTATGTAATTATGGCTCTAAACGATGTTCTTTACCACCCCTCACAGTTTATACACGAAGTTGTGGGACACCCTGTATACAAGCTGATCAGCAAGAATCGATTAAATTAAATAAGTAGTGATCTATTAGAATTTTTTAAATGAAAAAATGAATGAAAACTAAAGTGTTGATTTTTACTTTACAAATTTTTATAGTTCTCTTTGTGGAGAAGTTTCTTCATAAGTAATCTATATACTAAATGATAAGTGCATGGTGCAAAATTATTGTTTTATTATATATATATAATATAAAATATACTTATATTTATATATTTTTTTCCTTCAGGAATGATATAACTTCTTTTTGTAAAGAAATTTCTTCATAAGCAATTTACTAATATACTAAAAGGCAATAATATTAGATTCAATTTTTATTGATATCTTCAATGTTGCTACACAAAAGATTCCAGTAATCAAACTTACGAAATATCAAAATATAATAATTATCTTAATTTCCTACAAATTATTTTAAATATTATTACACTGGAACTCCCGATAATATATTTTTCAAACCTTCAAAAAATCCTTTTGACTTTCTACTAATTATTTTATAAATAATTTCGTCATAAAATACGAAGCATTGTTTTACCAGTTTTACTGTCATGTTGTTGTCAGGTGTAATCCGTTCAAAATAAATTATACGTGCAATAGATCATTTTTATCTCTTTTAAAAACAGATAACTGAAAAAAAACGTAATTTTAAAATTTAAAAAGAACAGTGATGAGGAAACAGGTATGCCTACAATATACAATATCTAATACTATTATTTGGGAATAAAAATTAAAAAAAGTAAAATGAAAAATCAATTTTCATAAATTTTTTAACTTTTTCTTATATGCATTTCTTTTTAAATAATTTTTTGTACGATGAAACTATGTATAAATTGACACCTGATGAAAAAAAGAGGCATTTTTCTTCACATTGAGTTGTATGTCATATTCCTGTCAGGTGTAATTAGTCAAATAAAAACACGATAACGGTTTTTTTTATTAGATGAAAAAAATCAAAATATAATTTAACGAATGAATAGTGATGAAGAAACAGACATATAGAGAATTAAAACGAACGCATTGTGCCAAATGATTTATCCATGAGAAGAATGCTGAAAATGCACTGTAAATGTTTACACCTCAAAAACACGTGCATTGTTAAGGTATGCACAACATTTAAAGTTTATTGACATGTTGCTAAAATTCAAAGACACAGAGAGAGAGAAAAAAAAATATTCATTCTAATATTTTCTTTCTATTAAGAAATACTTTTTTATAATAAATGCACATGAGAAAAGGAAAAAAAATAACACGTGAATTTTTGTATTGAAAAATTGGAACTGTTTTTGTTTCAAATAATTATAATTGTAGTAAATCTGACATAATAAATAAAGTGTAAAACATAAAATATAATTAATAGAGTCTAAATTGATTATATAATAAAAATAATGAGAAATTCTTATTACAGAATCAATAACTTATTGCATTGTTGATTGTAATTTCGAACCTTTCCTCATCTGTATTTTTTTTCGCAAAAAGAAAGCAACTTTTTATTAATATAAGATTTAAATAACTGTCAATAAATCCTTATCTAAAAATGCATTTTTTCGTCGAAAAAAATCTGCAGACGAGTTTCCGGTGATGTTCTTGTCAGGTGTAATCCGTCTAAAATAAATTCTTTGGGCGATGGATCAATTTGCATAGTTTCTCAAAAATATATTGCAGGAACATAAAGTATTTAAAAGAAAAGAACAGTAATGCAGAAACTGGTTGGGCACAGAATGCAATTCGCCTGTCACTATTATTTAGAAATTAAGATAATTTTGAAAAAAGAAAAAAAATTTCATAATTTTTTAAAAACTTTTCTGCATAGATTTCTTTTTCATGAAAATGTAACACAATATATTCTTTTGTAAGATTTGACTAATTGCTTTTTAAATTCACATCTCCTTAATCTCCCAAAGAAAAAGGAGTAATTTTTTTTTATTATGTTGTATGCTATATTTTGTTAGGTGTAATCCGCATGATGTAAACACAATAAATATTAGATGAGCTAGCATTGCTTTCAAGAAAAAATGGGGAAACAACAATAACAATAACACACACACAAAAACTAACAAAAGAATACCAATACGGAAACAGACATATCCATTGAAACAAATAGAATTTCTCTTCTAAATAATTTATCCAAGAGAAGAATACTGAAAATTCCCTGTTTTCAGTTTTGTTTTTTCTCAAATAATTTATCCAAGAGAAGAATACTAAAAATGCACTGTAAGTGATTACCTTTTTCCAGACACGTGTATTGTTAAACTAATCGTAATAAGTATAGTTTACTGACATGTAAATAAAGCATATCTCTGAAAGAGAGGTCATTTCTTCGTGTAATTTTGTTTCATAAAAAAACTTTTTTTGTACAAGTGTATATATATAAAAATTCAAAACAAAGCTCTTCTAGAAATATAGTTATAAGAATTACTTAAATGACAAAACTGACATTGTATAAAAATTGTAAAATATTGAATTGGAGGTTGGTTGTTGAGGAAAAAATGCAGTACCATTAATTTACAATATAAAGACAGCCAGGCATTCTTATTAGGGAATCAATATCAAATTGCAATTTTCATCAAAATTTCAAATCTTTCATCATCTACATTTCTCTCCCCCCCCCCCAAAAAAAAATAAAGAAAATAAAGAAATATAATGATTTGTAACATTAGCTGTCTATAGATGACATCTTAGAAAAAGAAAGCATTTCTTTAGTAATTTGCATGTCATATTCTTGTCAAGTATCCATGCGTGGGAAATAGATCAGCTCGCATCATTTTTTGAATAAAAAATGACAGGAATAAAAAATACTCTTAACAATAGAATAGTGATGCGGAAACAGGTATATCTACAGACCACAATATGTCTACCAGCGAAAATTCCAGGCTCAAGAACGAAAGAAAGCTAAAAATAATCACTTGCCTCAATTTGAAAAGCGGAGTACCCTTCGGTTTTATAGCTAGTGTGAATTCATGGGTTTCAGGCTGGTTGACCGCGGCAATGTTATTAGCCTGATGGTCATCTTGTATAACCTCCTCGTCCGTTTCTTGAGTAGCCATTGGTTCTTGGATGAATCCGTTGCTTTGTTTCATTAGTTTCGGATTTGGAACGCCAAGGGAAAGGAAAACATCGCACGCGACTTTCGTTAACTTTTCGTAAAGAAACTCCTTTTAGTCTTCGGAAAAGTAACGTGGAGATTGGCAACCGCCAAAGAAAAACCATACGCCAAACTACTACGCCGAACACCTTGAATAGATCTTGGGAAGCACTCCCTTACAAACTCTAAACGTTGTCTGCGTCAGCTAATTTAACTCTGTTATATTTTGGAAGATGCCTTTCTATTTTGTCTGTAGACCTATGGAACGTGAAAAGAAAAGCTAGAATATTTGTATGAAATATTTAAAATAATATTTTTTTATTTCACTACATATCAGTTTTTTTACTATCCTTTAAACGAATTCAGGATTTTTTAAAATATAAATTTGGTGCACCGAATTCAAATATGCTATCATATTTTTTATATCATATATAGTTATAACTATGTACCCGAATTTCAAGCAGCATTGCATTATTCAGTTTTAAAAAAAAATGCCCGTTTTACAGGGATTAAAAGATAAAGTAAGCAACATTTACTATACAAAATACTGTAATATGTTACTTTTTGACCTTTTCATGCATTTTATATTGATAGAAATATCTCATTTTAATTAAATTTTTATATGTAAGTATACTAAACGTCCGTCTTTTTTGAGTAAAGTAGCAGCTGGAGAAAAAATGCTAATATTTTACATTTACTTGAAAGGTAATTTCAATTTTTTTGAAAGACGTAATATACTTTCATGTAGTAAGCGATAAATAAAATCTGTTTTATCGCTCAATGCGGATTAAGAAATACGTGAATATCGATTTTTATGTGAAATACATTAAAAAAAACCCATGTCAGTAAATGAAAAATCCGGTAAGATGTATGAATTTCAATCAAAAGTATATTAAAAACATCTAACTCTATATGTTGTGCATTTTTTTTCTATAATCACAGACCTTTTATTTTTTTAAAAAAGAAAGAAAGAAAAACGTGAGATTAAACATTTAGAAATGAAACTTTTTTATTATTCATAGACGTCTGATAAAATTCCGATTGTAGAAATTTGTGATGAATCTAATAATTCAGTATTACTGTTATTGCAATTTTTAAGATATCGGGAATGCATGTGGAAACTTTACGTAATGAATATTCTATTTTCAGATACTGTGGTTTTCGTTTTACGCTTCGTCCGACACAAACAATGCAGGAAAATTCTCAGCTCAATACTGAATCATAAATAAATGAGATATAAAAGGATAGTCGGAAAAAAAATAAAATAAAAGAGAAAATATCAAATACAGTTTAATGACCAAAACCAACCAGAGGAGGAGGCTGTTGCTCCGGGAGCGGAAATTTAAGGGGTGCCAAATTTATACTATCAACGTCATCTTTGAGCTGTTACAAGAAAAAGTTGGAGGAGGGAGCGCCAAATTGAAACTTTGCCCCGGGCGCTAGTTTTCTCTTCGCATGCCCCTGGCTAGAAGTGAACTATAGGAGTGGGAGGCTCATATTTTCTCTCTCTGACGCAGAAAGATAAATTAGTGCATATTCACATTTTAAGTACTATGTTTCTTATTAAACTGTTGTAATAGCTCCATTTTATGCTAAGAAAAGAATATGATGATGAAAAATTTGAGTGTATAATTAGAGCAAGATTAAATATCATGTTAGCTTCATATGTGCAAGTAGGATGAGCGAGTGTTGAAACACTTATTTTAGTTACAATATAGTACTGTGGAACTGTGAAAGGGCCTTAAAATTAAATTAGACTTTTCAACAAATTTCATTTGAATTTTCGGAACAGGAATTCATTTAGTGACCTTGGAATCTTTTCCAAAGGAGGCTTAAAATGTTTCAGAAGGGAGGGGTCTGAGCCGCCCGTAGCACAATCTTAGCTACGGCCCTGAATTTCAAAATCTGTTTCATTTCCAATATGACGTCATAAATGTGCGCTTTTTAATTCTTAAAATCAATATCACTTTTTACTATGAAATCATGCAAAAATCAGATGTCACTTTTCTCCTCGGCGCATTCTTTTCTTATGAATCATGACGTTATATTCGACAGAAAAATATATTCTGTATGTAACTGATATTTATACTAAACAATCAATATTGATACATTGCGTTGACGTATAGTTCTAGACATTCACTTCTAGACAATGCAATATCCCTCCAATAATACCTCAAGATATAATAATAATATAATGCATTTATTATTTTATTTTATGTATGGCATCATATTTATTTATTTTTTGTATATTTTCAGTTAGAAGCTTTTTGATAAATTAATGTTCGATTTGAAATTCGGCCCAAAACTGAAATTTAACTTCAACAGAACTTCAACAGCGAAAAACAATCAAATCGCTATCGGAGCTCTGGGAAGGGTTCAGCGTAGAAAAGTTGGGGACAGATGTCATATATGCAATACGTTGGCGCGATTGGAACTAAGTGGCGACTATATTCATCACATGCTAACCCGGCTATCGTTGTTTATTTATTAATAAATTGTTTATTTTCTTTTACTTTCTTTTCTAGAATGATATAAATTGTTTTGTTCTATAGTGATTAATAAACTTTTCTTTAATTACCACTATTTCCTTTTCTAAATACTAGAAAATAACTTAAAAATATATATGCGACTTGTATTTGAATACGAAATTTTTGCCAAATTGGCGTCAGAAAAAAATTGCGCCAACATGGAAAGTATTAGACATCTGTGCCAAAAACTGGAGCGTTATGGATGTTCCAAACGTGTTTACATTTTATTATTTCATATAGATAATGAATCAAAAGAGTTTTACAAAAACATTAACTTGAAGTATGAAAAAAAAAGCTACTTTTCAACAGAAACTCTTTATGTTATTTTAAAAATTAAGTCATGTAGTGGCTTATTATTTTAACAATCATCGGAATAATACATTTAATACAAGTTAATTCAAAATTAATTTTATCCAATGATTAATTATTTGTTACATTACAAGTTTAGCCACGATGCAATACAAGCAACAGGATATAACGTTAAGCAACCGTCAAAACAAAGTATGCTAGACTGAGAAGCAAGTACTGCAGATGTGATGACGCGCGAAGCGAAGGAATCATGTTTTTTGCCGCTACGCGGCAATTCCCGATACCAGGTATCTAACCCGTTAAGCTGAGGTAACTCGGCAGGTAGGGGCTTGGTCATCGGTTAGAAAGAAAAAAAAGTTTAGCCACGATTGGTAAGAAATCAATATCCTGTTCTGGTTGGCGCAATTGGCAGAAAAATCGAAATTGGGAACAAAAAGCCATTTTAGCAAGTTATCAGATTTCTCAAGACATGATTTTTAAATGGTTTACAAAGATATATTTATTTAATAAATGTTATATATGTCACACGTTAAAAAAATATACGATGTTTATGTAAATATTTTTATGTATATATATTTTAGATATATTTCTATTTATATGTAATTATGTATAGCGATATACATATATAAATACATAATATACACAGCTATAAATAAATACTTATATAATTTTTTTAAATAATTTTATATATTGATTATATTTATTATATACAGTAGACTCCCTCAAATCCGCACAGCTTGGGACCAGAGGTTTTGCGGATTTCTGGTCATTGCTTTGTTTACATTTTTTAAAAGTAATTTGAATGTAATTAATAATGAAATCAAAAATATAACGAATGCTTACAGTATGCTAAAATATTAAAATAAGTAATAAACTAAAATAATAAAAAATTAGATAGTTTTTAAAATGATAAAAATACTAAAAGCAAAGGTCAAATTAATAATCAATAATGTACAATTAAATATTCATTATAGAGATGAAATGTGTTTTTCCTAAATTAGTCAATGAAAATTCCCTCATAAAGTTACATTACTATTTCACATCAAGATCATAAAATAATGAAGCTTTATTTCAGGTTTAGCCAGACTTAATAACTAAAAAAGCTTGATTAATACATAAATATATTTGGTAAGATTGTGATTACCAATGATATGAGCAATATCTTTTTTTTTTTTTTTTTTTTTTTTCAGAAATAAATTATTCTTTCTTCATGAAAAAACATGAATTGAAAACCTTAACAAAAATTACAAATTAAAAAATATTTGAAATTGATATAAAACTAAAAAAAGTCAAATTTTGCACCTACATCTGAACTGAATATTTCATTGCTTACATCCCTAAAATATGTGCGGATTTTAGAGAGTTGCGGATTTTAGGAGTGCGGATTTGAGGGAGTCTACTGTATATCAAATTTAAATGAAAACTATAAAATTTTCAAAAAAAAAAAAAAAAAAATACGCTAAATGGAAAAAAAAAAAAAAAAAAAAAAAAAAAAGATCAGTAAAAAAAGCAACCCCAAGTGCAGCCACATTGATTCATTTAATGCAAAAAAAAAAAAAAAAAAAAAAAAAAGAAAAAAAAAAAAAGAAAAAGGTTCTCCAAGAAAAAACCAGAACAGGGTATAAAATTCCTCCCGCGCGATTTTCAATGGCGACAGGATTTAGCCAAATCGGGAATAAAAAAATATTTGTAAACATTATTGTTTATAATTGTTTACATTGGATTTGAATGTTTAAATTGATAGAATTGGCGAATTTATTGCAGTGCCGAAAAGTCTTACGCCAAGTAGTCGTTAATTCTGCGGTTTAGCCTTAAAAAATTGCCAAAACTTAAGTTTGAAGGCCTAATTCTGCAGATTTACTGTTTCAATACATGCCAAGGATGAAATACTATTATTTTTTACTATTATTCTTAAATACTATTATTTTTGAAAACTTTTATTCACTTAAATTTATTTTGATTTTCTTCGAACATATAAGGAGGAGAAATTTTAAAAAATTCGGTATAGGTACAAAATCCCGGCACAAATGTCATATACACTCTGGGTTTGGCGCGATTTTTTTCTGATGCCAATGTGTCAGAAACCATCGCTTTCAAATATCAGTTATATGTATATTTTTAAGTTATTTTCTATTATTTTGTAGAGACAATAAATGGAAAAAAGTTTAATTTACTTATTTTCTATATTTCTTCAGTTAGAAGCTTCTTGATCCATTAATCAACAATTGAAAATGTATTTTTATTATAAAAATCATGCTTCATTTTTATTGCTTTCTGTAAATGTTACTTGTCTTGGTACCAAATGTTTCAAAATTTCCGTTTCATTTCCAATATAACCCGGGAGGACGCGCGCCGGGCCTTTTAGACCCGGAGTGCGTATGGTTTTTGCAATTGTAACCACTAATTTTTCAAAAGTAATCTTCAACATATTTTATCCCAGAATTTGTAAGTATTGTCACCGTCAAAATAAAGTGACGGTTATAATTTAATTTTATTGGTGACAAAGTTAAAATCATTTATACCCTGGGTAAGCGCGCGTTCTCCCGTGATAACGTCGTAAATATGCTGTTTTTAATTCTTATAAAAGAAGAAGAAATCAATTTTATTTCTATCTTTGAAATCACGTAAAAAGGATTAAATTCTACAGGAAATATGTCCATTGACCTCTAGAATTTTTTTTTATTATTGGAGGAATTTTTTTTTACACAATTAGGTTATCCGAAGAAAATTTGTGGAAGCTTGTACAAATAGTGGAGAAATGTCTAGTAAATAACTCGTTCAATGTTAAATTCCGTATATAAATAACATTACGGAGTAGCACTGGAAATAAATAAAGCATGGCACTGCAGTGCCATGCTTTAATACCATTATAACATACTGAGTAATCTTTTGTACTGTATCAAGAAATTGTCCGTTGTCCCACATGAAACCGTTCTGCTTAATCTTCTGGAAACGTCCTAACTGGTAATTTTGTGCTACAAACGAATGGTCGAATATGGTGGGCATTTAGGTTATAATTCATATTATATTTTTTGGTTTATTCGTCAGATTTTCAAAAGTCGTTATTCATAATACAGAAACGTCACAGAGATAGTATGCTTCCGTATAGCTGATTTTATTTTACAAGGGACACTGAGTCTAACAACGAGAAAAAAGAACAGTTTTTAAATGTTATTTTTCAGAAATCAAAGATCAACTGACTCCATAAAGTTTTGTACGGTGATAAATGGACAGAAACTCTCAACCCATTAGTGCCTAGCGTCCCTTTTTAGGGACGATTATAAAAAAGGCAAGAAAGCACTTTTCACACCAAAAAAATGGAAAAATAGATAAACACTATTTTTCACGAGACAAATTCCTCAATAAATTAAGATAAACATTATTCTTCTTTTAAGAGTGGTGAGAAACCCAAAATTCCATTTTTAATGAGGAAAATAATTTGTGCATTAATGGGTTAATAAGAGAACAAAATGTGTAACAAAATTCTACGTTTGTAACAAAATTCTACGCCCACCGATGTATTAAATTGAATTGTTTATTTAAAAAACTATTTTAAACAATTTTTTTTTTTCGGAACAATGTCAAAAAGTTTTGTTAATTTTTTACTTTTAATTATCATAAAATAAATGACGTATATTCAAAATAAAAATTTAAAAATATAACAAATATAACCAGTACATAAAAAGCTTTTTAGCCATATAGCACTGACATGTAAAAAAGGGAAAAAAATGTATCAAACATGAAAAGCACTGTGTAATACATAATACAAAAATGAAAACAAAGAAATGAGTTGCACGAGATAATTGTTTTTTTAATGCAGATGTAATGCGTCATTGTGCAAAATTTGACTCTCTATACGTGATTTCTGAACCTGATCAATGTCGGGGCCATTTAAACCGTTGTCCTGAGCTCCTCAAATTTGGTATACATATTTTGTAAAAATGATAGTTTAAATCTTTTTGGTCTTTGTATCGAATGTAATTAATATTTTATATTTTTACTGTCTTCTATCTTCAATAAAAGAAAGTATTGTAATCGTAATTTACTGTTTTCTTTTATTATTTAATGTAATACTGACTTAGAGAGTCAACAGATCTAATTGTGATAATGGAATTTAATGTCTGAAATAGTAAGATAAAGAACATACCGACCGTCTATACATTGTTCATGTCATCATTTTCGCTTCGTCGGATCGTCGTGCTTCCCCGGGAACACCCCATATATATATATATTACTACCTCTGACAATAAAGTTCGGTGAATAGTCCTGTAACATTAATGTAAATGAAATATTAACGAAAGTTACCATAACATCCTTTAAAATAGTCATCTCTCAAAACTATGCACCGCTGAGTTCTGCTATACATGTTCTGGGAAATTCGCAAGAAGTCTTCTTTTGGGATGGGGTTCAAAAGCTTCGTCACGTTTCATTGGATGTCAGCAATATAAGGATGTCAGAAATGGGTGAGACACCAGACACCCTAGCCTGCTACTGACTTGAAGAAGCGGGAACCAGTCGCCTTTTATACTTTATTGAAAGGCCGCGTATTAGAGCTCTCTAAAATCATCAGATTTTTTTTCGGTTATGTTGATACTAAGACTTATATAGGCAAACAAATCTAGTGTAATACACATTTAAAATTTTAAAAGAAGTAAGAAAAACCATAGATTATGAAACACTTTGAAATTTTAAACAAAACTTTGTTATTTAGGGAAATAAGAAGCTAGTGTCCATAGCCAAATATGTATTGAAATACTTTTGAACAACCCTGAATTTGATCCGTCGGTTGATATATTTATACAATATAATGGGAAAATTTAGTTTAGCAAGAAAATGCCTAACTGACTGAAATTTCTCTTGCAGCACTTTATTCTAATAGATGAAAAATACTTCAATACTTTTGTTCAGCCCTGTAATTTATCCAGTATCTTTACTACACGCTAGTATTGTGTCAAAATTTAGTTCAAACAAACACATTCTTAAAGCTACTTAAATCAAATTTCCAGAAATTATCACGTATGGGGGACCATTTAGCTAATTCTTTGCGTGACCCTGTACACCATTTTATCTATATTCTACAAACATTTCTTAGTAAACTGAAAGCAGTTCAACGTAAAAACTACCACCTTTAAGTTAATTACTCTCATATTCAGTAAGCTTTATGAGCTCTTTTGTGTAACCGTGTATATCAACTATAACATTTATATACATCATATAATTTGCAGACATTTTGTAAAAATAAACCCATTAGTGCGTAGCGTCCCTTTTTTAGGGACGCTTCAAAAGGTGCTTGTAGCACTGTTTTTGACACCGGTAAAAAAGAACAGCAAACTTTATTTTATTTAATTGAAACATTTTCGTAATTAATGAACTAAACTTAATTCTTTTAAAAATAGTGGTGTCAACCGAATAAAATTTGCGCAAAAGGTGTTGGGCACGAATGGGTTAAAAGCGCATATCATAATTGAAAATGCATTTCAACCATCCATCAGCTATCATCGATAATACACAGTATTTTGGATAAAAATATAAGGTTTGAAATATTTTTTGTGTCCCTGTAAAAGATATGCGCTTCATATTATGTGTTAAATATTAAGTCTCAGAGGCGTATATCAATTTTATAATGCTTGAAACCGTTTAACATTATTAAAATTTGTCGCAAACAATTCCCTCCTTTATTATTGTGTATTGCAATTCTTTTGAGCGGCCCTGTAAATGAATAATAACTATTATTTTGACAGCATATTTTACAGAATGCGTATTTTAGTGCACTTTGCGAATCCATGTAAATTTGAATAAGTTTAACAGGGTGTAACACGTTTAAAATTCATTTGAAACGATTTTTTCCCATTGGCCGTAATGTATTGGAAAACTTTTGACTATCACTGTAAATGAACTAATCACAGTAAAAACTTCATTTTCAATAGAGTTCGTGCTAGGGTAAACATCAATAACATATAAAAATTTCACAGCAATCCGAGTATATTTACGGGAGTTAGAGCGCAGACAGACGGCTATGCGGCCAGACGGCCAGACAAACCGAATACATAAACACTTTTCAACTTTGTTGGAAAGCGTTAAAAAGGGGGGTAGCAAAAATATTAATATTTAAAATTGTAGTAAGGATTTTAAAAAATTCAAATTTTCTTACACTTTTTAAAAAAATTTCAATAAAACTTGCAATTATTATTATTATTATTATTTTCAAAATAGGCTTTTATTTGAAAATTGAAATGCAATGAGTTCATCATTTGAAGATTATTTTTAAAAATAAAAATATTGTTAACTGTCCCTTTAATATAGTTTATATCTACCTGATAATCGCCTTTCAGGATTGTCATGTCCAAAAAAATGGTTAAAATTACCCATTTCATAGATTTCTTTTCCCAAAAGAATGCTTTATATTTACAGGAAAATAATGCTGTTTTATAAATATAAATAAACAAATAAATTTATCGAGACATTTTTAGTTATTTTAATTAACATACGGAAAAAAAAAATCAGGCGTCATGTAAATTTATATTTAATCATGATATTCCTTTATGTACAGTTTCCTTCAGCCTAATGATGGCTTTTCTGGATTGTTATGTCCAAAAAACGGTTTAAATCGCACATATCTGCAATTTCCCCCCAAAATAAGGCTTTGTTTGGATAATAATCCAACAAAAAAGAAGGAAAATAAAAACGCCTTTTGATTTTTTCGAAACATAATAAGAATAATTGATTATGTATTTACGCATGAAAATGATTTCGTATTTGTGTTAGAAAATAGCGGATTTGAATTTCTGTTAAGTTCGCTAAAAGATCATTTATAACATGACGCTAAAAAGTTCTTAATCGAAAAAGTATTCTAAACATATGAAAAATTAGACAATATTTTGAAATTGTGTTTTATATAAAATACTAAAGAAGATTTTAAAAGCCTGTTCTACTGATTTAAATAGATAATAATCCAACAAAAAAGAAGTTACTTGGCATATTATCAACTATTAGACCTGAGCGATTGTTTGTTTTTACAAAGTCTAGTCAACAAAAGATAAGAAAAAGTGAAAGTTTACATTTGACCTTGGAATGCTCCTCTTATGTTTAAAATTCTTATAAAATTCTTTTTAAAATTTAAAATATCGTTGAAAAACTTGAAAATCTTTAATTTAAAAAAATAAGTTAAATGCTCTATTTTCTGTAAGAGTAACATTTGAAAAAAAAAAATACATTTTCTCATTTTTTTATTTGAAATGTGAGCTTTTAACACGTAACATACTGGTACTTTTACTAAAGTTTTATAAGAATATTCCACACCAGAATTTTTATTTAATGATGTTTAACTTTTTTATTTAACTTTTTTCTGTACAATTTATATTTTATTTATTTCACTAAGAAATTCGTAATTCGAATCGACATATTTCCATTTAGTGAACGGTCAAATGACCTTTTCTTGGTGTATCGAGTGTTAAATATATATTCTTTTCATGTGTAAAATTATTAATAAAAATAAAAATATAATTAAAAAGGTGAAATGTTAGCCATATTTAAGAAGAAAAATATCACGATTTATATTTAGTTATGGTCTTACTTTGGGCAGAATTTTGAAAAAATTAAATTTTAGCCGTACTTAAAATATGGCATCTTTTCATAAGATAAAAATTTTTGTATGTTCTTTTCATTTCTATGTACTTAAAATAATTGAATTAATTTGGTTGCTCAGTTAATGCTAAACTATTTTTTTAATTAATAATTTTTAATATAAAAAGTTTTTTTAAATACTTTTTAGTATGAAAATCATGTTTTTGAAATTTTTCTAAAAGGTAAAAAAAATCCGAAGACAATTTTCAGAATTATTACCAAAATGCACTATACAAGGTTTCATAGCTTTATTTTCCTTATACAAATTTAGATAAATAATATTACAAATAACAAATCTTGAAGAAAAACTTCAATATGATTTAAATGAAATCAAGGTTTTCCACTACTTTTGACACCCAATTTTTAAAATAGAGAAAAATGAGTATAATACTGATTGTTTGAAATAAATTAGTATGTAAAAAAACAATTATATTTTACGACAGGCATATCTTTCTCCCTCTTTCTTAATTTCATTTTTCTTTTGTAATATGCTTTTTGGTTTATTTAAAATGAAAGTACACAATTTCCGATATCTAACGTTTAGTCGAAAGACACAACTCAAAAGATAAATTTATATTAACAAATGTACAATATTTATATTCATGTGGCACTAACTATAACTGTTTAATTGAGTATTAATAGTCCATGCTACTTTGCAATGATAAAAATTTCACTGGGGAAGATGAAAATTTTACAATAAGTAAAAAGAAAATAAACTGCTCTAAATTGGTCATTTTAAAGGCGCATAAATGCACTTTTTAACCCATTTTAGACGGATGAGGTTTTGCAATTAGTAGTATCTTACATATATATATTATCCGATCCACGTTGATCGGGTTCTTAATAATAGGCTTAAATAAATCCTAAAATTGTTTGCAGTTACATCCGGGCATCAAATTCATATGAATTTTTCCAAAAATTAAACTGTCAGCAGCACCGTTTAGCAAGCGTTTTCCGCACACTCTGAAATCTTTCCTGCGAAAAATGCGCTTTGGTTCAATCTTAAATTCGCTTACATCATATGTATTTTTTAAAAAAAGTGTCTAAATAATCCCTGAAAATATCCCTTAAAGTTTTATTTTTTACAGAATTTATCACCCCAATTAAATTACAATCTCTAGCATTAGGTTGTACAAAGGACTGAGGGGCTATGACATTTCTATAATCGAATTGTACATGTTGATACTGATTTCTAACATTAAATTATAACTGGAAATGTCAACATTTTGATTTAGAACACAATCTCCTTGAAATTTTTTACAGTTTGCACAGTCTATAAGTAAACTAAATTTGGAGCAGGCTGGCAAACTAATATAGTATACTCTAAATCAGTATCACATAACTAAAATTCCATATATATTGTCTAATCTTACCTATTTTAACTAATAAATTGCGTGACTTGTTAATTATAACATTGCCTTTAGCTTGATCAACAATGATAAGTGGAATATTTACCATTTTAGTTTTTAAATAATTAACAACCTTAAAAGGAAGAATGGATATTGTTGATCCAGAATAAATGGCATACTGCAATTCTTTATCATTGGAACACCCAGAAACAGTTAACTGTTAGATATTATTACCTATATGTTGTGAAGGGTTAGGCAAACGTTTAATATCTGATTATTGAGGATTAACATTAAATGCACAACTTTTTTCCGGTGATAAGCTTCTGGAATTCTCTCTGTTCAGACATAACCTACATGGTCGACTAGGAAGTTTTCTTTGATAATGATTAACAGGTAATCTAGGATTAATAAATCTTGACGTTGAAGGGTTGAAATTACTTTGTGGTTGGAAACTAGAATTGATAGAATTTTGATGTGGCAGAACTTAATGACTAGGAGCGTTATTATGCTGAGAAAATGGGCTGAGATTTTGAGAAATATTTTTAACATTACTATTATTACTATGATAAAATGGATTCACCACTAATTGTTTTACCAATTTATACCAGTCTGTGGTACTTTCAGGGTGATTTACAATTAAATAGTAATGATATTTTCTGGTTTTAACCCGTCTGTCAATCCTTGCAACATGACTGTTTCACATAATTTTAGCTTTCGATCAAGTTCTATTGTTTTTTACAAAAATAGTCTTCTGAATCGGTAAAATTGTGCAGTTACTTAAATGTATAGATCAACTTTTGCAAACGTCTTAAAAAGAAAACTTGAAAATTCGGAAAATTCTCATTGATAGAATAAGCACAAAATCCGTTGTTCCCAAAAGGAAGCAAAAAGATGAAGAGCTGTATTCAAATATAGTAGTATGTGCAGTACTGTGTACATTATATTGACACAAATCAATGGATATATGGATACATCTTATCCCTTTATCCATTGATTAGTTAGTGTCAATACAGAATACACAATATGGTACGTACTACTATATTTGGACACAATCACTCATCCTTTTGCTGCATTTTTGAGAATAACGGATTTTGATCTTATTCTATCGTCGGTAATTTTCAGAATTTTCAAATTACATTTTAGATATGTTCACAAAAGTTGCTCTATACATTTAGATAACACATTATCTAAATTATATTTTGATTGCTTTCACGCATGCGCAGTGAAATATTATTTAATAAACATGCTCATTTTTCATAAAATTTTTAATATTTTTTAATTCTCATTATAGGGTATTATGTACAATGTTGGTTGTCACATTTTCTGAAAAGAACGTTTTTTATATTAAGAACTCTGCAAATTATAAGCAAAAAAACTTGATAAAATTTGGGACAGTTCTTATAAAAACCTTAATTTCTCTGCAAGTGTACATGATATCCTCATAAAAATGAACAGTTCATTGCAATAAGCCACTTAATCATAATCAATTTGGACGCGTTTGCTTCACTGTTTTGACGGGGTTATCCAAAAGATCTTCTTTCTTTTTCAATTTGTAAACGGTCCCCTATGAGATTTTGGGAATGAATCTTCACGGAATTGTATGACCTGTACTATTCTGTTTACACACCTAAAGTTTCATTCCATGTATTTTTTCTAGATATTGAACAAAATGTCTAAGTTCGTAAAAGGCCGGCCACCTTCGGCCTTATAGTGTATATATATATAGAAATATACGTATAGTGTTGGTATTCATCCTAAAAAACTAGTGATAACAGAAATATAATTACAGAGAACTTCATTTATAAATGTATTAAAATATGGATTAATGTAACAAAATGTGAGTTGAAGTGCGTCAGTTTCGGGTAGTTTGCTGGTTGACTTCAAATGGAATTTTCGGGTGCAGGTCGACGTAACTTGGCACGTGCAGAAGTTTAACATGGATAACAATACAGAATTTCCACAAAAACACGAAAGCGAGAATCAATCCCTAGAAGTCAATTTTTTTTTAATTACAAGTTTATGAAATATTGGAATATATTTTTATTACTTTCTCGAACTAATTTTTATGTTTTTTTAGTAGTGTTGCTTTAAAAATAAGTACTCAATATATTTCAAGCGATCTCTTGCATTATGATACGCTAAAGTGGGTCAAAATTCTGAATTAAAGCATTCAAAGCATAGACATTGACAATAGGAAAAAAGAAAGAACTTACGGAGCTTGGGGTGGAAATATGAGATCATGTATGTTAGAAGCATGAGGGGCCTCCGCATTGAAAGGGATTCCCTATCATTTTCCGTATTCCAAGAAGGGCAATGACTAAAGTTCAAACTGCATTTTAATTTTCATAATTCTGCTTGATCCTTAAGGGTGGTCTTAAATCAAAAAGGGCAACTTTGTGACACATGCTTTAATTTTTTTTTCGGAAAGGCATGAAAATAGCAGGTGTTATTATTCAGAAACTATCTAATTGCACTCAGTTTTCTGTTTTTTTTAAAAACACAATATAATTTTCATAGCAAGCCTTCAAAGTTGACACTTTTGAGCACATTTCCCGACAAAAGCAGAAAAACCGGTCGAAAAGCAGGAGAAAAACGGGTGATCGAGTAATGGAAATAGCTTAGAACGCGATAGGTAATTTAATTATCATAAAATGCAAAAATAAGTTCAATTCGAAATAGCTTCCATAGTCAGGAATTTCAATTTTATAACTTTCTGTTAAAAAATGAATTTGTAATTGTGTCAAAATGTTTTGCGCTTGTTGAGCGAAGCAGTTAAGAACATCCTTAAATATAAATAATGGGATATTTGTATGCTATGAATGTGAATCAAATATAAAAAAAGATTTTAAAGAGATAATTTAATTTTTTTAAATCAAAATTATACGAAAGTTTTTTTTTTTTACATTGATTTTTTAAAACTATCTAAATGCCTTCTTTAAAATATTGCAAGTTTTTTTCATTCTTATGTTATAATAAGAATTAAATGTGTATAAAGCAGCATACACTGTCAGAAAATTCGTATTCATACACTAAATTATTCGTCATAAATTTTTTTTTTTTCCTTACTTATAGAAAACATGCTTTTCCCGTTTAATTCTTCTCGGAAATCTGAAAAAAAGGTGGTGGGAGGGGGGGGGGTGTCCTTTTATATCTTGTACGCATGCGTATTAGCTGTATTAACACCAAAGTTCGGATTTATTTTTAAAATGAAAAACCGAATATTTATTAAATTAAAATTTCCAATTTGTTTTAAAACAAGCAAACAAAAATAATGCTTTCGAATTTAATAATGTAATATTTTCTCATTCATTTAAATTTTTTCGCAATATATGTTTTAGCGTATTAAAAAATATTCACATATTAAATATATTTTAAACGGGCGCATTAAAATAATTATGTTCAATAAGACTAAAAAAAATCATTTGAAAGTCATTAATCAATCGATGTTATCCAAAAGAGATACATTCCCCTTGAATTTAATTAAAAAATGTAATAGTCACATTTTACATCTAACAATCGAATTATGTCTCATTAAAAATATGCTCAATATGTAATAATTTGTATCCTCTAATATTCTATAGATGTTAAAACACCGACTATTATTTCATAATGACGACATATCCCTTCAATTAAATTTAAATTTCCGAAACTTTCTGAACAAGAAATTTAACAAGCCTTTCCATGCCCATTTCCAGAAACCCGTATTTTCGTTTTAAACTCACCCTAGACCTAGCACTCTCTGGCCTAGTAGTGAAGAAGCTGGATTTGTTAAGCACGGTTTCGTGTTCAAAACCGCATCGACAGAAGAACAACAGACCTATTTTCTAAAATACTAATTTTTTCAGATTACGGAAACTTTCTGTTCAAGAAAGGAAATTTGTTCAATTCTCGGATACATAGCGGTAGCAGTGCTGCCGGGATTATTTCCGTAAATTGGAAAAAAAACCCTAACGCTTCTTTATCACAAGAACAGCCAGTTGGTGTCATTTGACTACGACCAAATGAATAAAAGTCGATTTGAAAAAGAAATCTCTCCATAAAATTAGTTAAATATACAGCACACAGAAAAAAGTAAAACAAATAACTTTAAAAGTTTAAAAAAAATCCTGGTGTAGATTAATTTTGATAAACTTGAGTAAAATTTTCTATCCCTCTAGTGTTAACGGTTTCGAAATAAATGTCGATCTAACATGACAAACTGGGCTATTTAGGATAGTGACTGGGCAGTGAATGCAGTGAATTTTATGCAATTTTTCTGTTACGCTAGTTTATGTTACGTCTTCCATTGCCCTGGAAATGAAGAGCACTAGGATATCGGGATGAAAAACTTTCCGGATGAATGGTGCTACTTAAATTTCTTCAAAATATCACAATTCTATACAGCGTTGTATCGTTGTATTTGTATTGCGAAAATTAAATTTCTGTGCTTCATTAAAATTATTTCATAAAACTTTTCTATGTAACATGATTCTACAATCTCAGTTTATTTAATTATTTCCTATCTTAACCCATTCGTGCCCACCACCTTTTGCACAAATTTAATTCGATTGGCACCACTATTTTTAAAAGAATTAAGTTTAGTTCATTAATTACGAAAATGTTTCAATTAAATAAAATAAAGAATGCTGTTCATTTTCACCGGTGTCAAAAACAGTGCTACATGCACCTTTTGAAGCGTCCCTAAAAAGGGACGCTAGGCACTAATGGGTAAAAATATAGCTCGATTATTCCGTTTATTAATTTCCCTTCTATTTAAAATGTGTATATTAATATTTTATTTCTTTTTAAAATCTATTCTATAAAACATTTTCCGTAATTATTATTTGTTTCAAGTTTTTTCCTTATTCAATCTTAACCCCTTGCCGCGCGGTGGTTTCATAGTGGAACCACTTAATTTTAATTCCCAAACGCCACATTCGCACTGGAATTTTGTTTAAGAAAATTACGGTTTATTGAATGGGTGAAATATAGCGTTTTCGTATTTACAAATAAAGTTGTTTTCAAATTCCGGTGTCAGTCATTAATTTCAACACTTAAGCGATGAATTTGTCCTGCGCCGCAAAGGGTTAAATACCCATGTAAATTCTCTTAAAAATTGGTTTCTATTTTATATCCTTTTCTTCTTTAGTTATTCTAAAAGTCATTTGGCGCGTTTTTTCCAGAAAGGCCGGTTCGCTCCATTTTTGTCCACTTTTAAAATAAAATTCTACATGTATAAAATAATATTCCCAATGACGTTCGTTAATTAATATAACTACAGTGCAGTGAAAAACACTTCGCTTAGAGATTTGAAATTCCAAAGCATGAGTGAGGAGCTCAGATTTTGGTGTCAGCAATTGCTTTCAAAAAATCATGCCTGTCGTTTGAAAATAATTCTTTTGAATAATAGATTGATATCATAATATCATTTTTTAAATGTAATTCATGAAAATACGACTAACTACTCAGTTTAAATAGTGAAAATATTGGAAATATTGTATGGAAATTTGCGAATTCTTTAATTTGCATTTTATTCGGCTGATCTAATAAAACTGTTTCCGCTACGGATAACTCTGCTGTCTTATTAATGGAGAAACCCTATATATTTCGATCCAGTGTAAAGGCTAACGACTACTGAAAAGGTGCTGCTCTAATATATCTACTATAGTATTTATTCATAGATAATTGGTAGAATGGTATTAAAATTTCTGAATGTGTTTTTTGTAAATGGTTTTCGAGCAGTTTTCTTATGAAGTTGGAGAGAGTGATGTTTATTCTTATGACCCCCAGTTTTCTTCTAAATTTTCCAAAATATAGTAACATGTGTACCATTCATGAAAAAAATCGTCTTACACAATATCTCGTATAATGATATTTGGTTTGTATTTAGCTTCAGTGAAGCAGTTTTACTTTTTTCTTATCGGCATTCCTCATTTCACTTTCATTACGGTCGTTTTAAAGCAACCTGTTCCATTTTCATACTTATAAACTCCAAATTCACATTCTATCTGTGTAGGTTTAAATATGTTATGAGTTTTCATTTTTTCAAAATTTAATATTAAAAAAAGTTTATGTAATCGCGCTAGGTGCTTTTTATGCACTCATAAACGGTAGCGATGGAATAAATGAATATATGACGAATAAAATGATGCCAAGGAATTTTAAAATCGTAAATAAATTATCATGGTTACCATTACAACCGAGAAAAAATTTCTATTGATATTATAATGTTTTCTTTATATTTGATTAACGATTGTAATAACATTGACCACTCGTGACAACTCATCCATAGATTTCGCATCCCGAGTAGAAGGTATAAATTTTGCTCATGTTTCTCATCTTATTTGGATTGGTGACATACTTTGAATTTATTAAAAGTGCAGTACACCTTTAACGCGTATAACATCGAAGTTTTTATTTTTTACTTTTAACGAAATTCCTTTAAATATTGAATCTTATGATAGTAAATTTGTTTTATCGATTTCGTGTTCCAAATTGTCACATATCATGTGTTCGATTTGATATAAAAGGTGGTCGGCAGCGTTATGTCTTTCAAAATATTCAATCTTGAGTTTAAATTCCGGACAAATAACTGTTATATCATAGCAAAAACACTCACCAATTATTTTTGAACCACGTTGGAAAATAATGTGGAATTATTATAGTTTTAACTATCAATTTTTATATGTTTATGGATTTAATGAAAAGTCTTGCATTCAAGTTGGGAAATTTTGTTGCTTTTTTAATGTTATTTACATTTATTTACATGAAATATAGTTTTTAAAATAGTGACATAAATTAAAATATGTTATATGAAAATAATGCGCTATTTGATTTTTTTTTGTCCAAATATTAAAAAAATATGTGACATTTTAAAATTTGCTTTTAAATTTTGAAAGTTTTTTGAATCTTGGATTTTTGATATAGCAGTTAAAATAATTATCTAGTAATAACAATATCTAGCACTTCAAAATCTTTTCGGAAAAGCATGTTTTTAAGTATGTAAACAGTTATTCTAATTGCAAGCAGAAGAATCTGAGATTTGAAAAAATAAAATAATAATACAAAATTCGAAATTCAAAAGCTAAATGTAAAAAAATGATACATTTTATAAATTAATAGGGTAATAAGAAAATCTCAATAAAAATAAATAGCGTGTTTAATTTTATGAAACATATTTTAAATTATTTCACACAGAAAAAGGGTAATATATTCATGTAAGTTATTGCAAATAATTTTAAAATCTGTTGAATACTATTATCTACAGTAATACAAATTGAATGCAAAGTATGTAAAATATGCAAAATACATTTTATTAAAAATTGTGAGTGAAAAATATTCATAAATATTTTCACTTGTAAAAAAAAAAAAAAAAAAAAAAAAAAAGTTTGTACAAATTTCGAACGTAGACGAAAATTCAGAAAGTCTGTAAGCAGCCAGTGAGAATACTGGGAAGTTTACTTATGAACTAATTTATACTTTTAAAGAATGCATCACAAAATACGAGGCTTGTTACCTCAAAATCTACAGGCTGTTGCACTTTATGACTGTAGTCTATTGATACACATGTTTGTTCTATAAATAACTCTTTATATTGGTCAGTGAATAATATTCCCTTTTTGAGCATTTTAAAAAGGCCGTATAACTTTTATTTTTAAATTTCTGAAAACTCTTTTATGTAATACAATTCTTGCAATGTAGTCATATACCGGCTGATTCAAAATAGATTTTGTAACCGCTGTTCTTTTCATAACTTTTGTGATAGAAACGTATTACAGTATTTAGTACTTCAACGTACTAAAGTATACAAATCAACCACAGCTTTGAGATAGGGCATTTGTTTTATAAAGAGCGGTTTATGTATTAAAGTAAGGAATTTAACTCATTCGGTTCTGACGTCATTAGGGCATGTCTTTGCACTTTCTATTGCAATGGCGCCCAAAAGCTATAAGCAACAAAGTGAAGAAAATGATGATATAATGAGAACTATTTATTTAAAATTAGATCTATGTTACAAACTATGAATTAAATAGATATTGCCGATAAAGTATTTATTCCAATCTTTACTACGCTCATAACTATTTTCATTGCATGCTCTAAAAAATGTGATTCTTATAAAATGCGGAAAAAAGCAACGTAAAAAGGAATTCACTCCATAAAAATGAACATGCCCTCATATGAAAGCGTGACTATTCACTCCTACTAGTGTTGAAAAAACGCATTTCTTTAACAATAGGGAATAGTCACTCCTCCGAAAGATTGGTTATCCACCCCTGTTTAGAGTGAATATTCACTCCTCAGGAGTGAGAATTCATTCTTTCAGAGATTCAATATTACTACTTTTGCTCGGAGTGAATAGTCACCCTAAGGAGGTTGGGCATATTTTGACTCTGCCTTAGAGTGACTATTCACTCCTCCGAAGTTAATAGATTTAGAGTGTTATTTATTTAGAGTGTAAAGATTGGAAATCTAATACATTTAAAGGGAAATGTATTCAACAAAAAATAGATTTATAATAATCGTATCTATATGTAATTTCGCTATAATATATTCAGGATGTCTGAATCCATTTTAAGGGAAAAATTGGGAAAATTAATATTTTCATACAGTGAAAATTCACAGAGTTCACTTCCATTTATTTCTGTAAGAGATTAATTTGTGCAGTTTAAAATATTTTCTTAGTATGATTCCATGTTTTAATGCTAAACATCCCGATAGATCTCGTTGCATTGCCCCAAGCTCATAGAATGCTTATAAATTTTAAGATGATTCAGAATTCACTCGGTTTTACACTTCATTCTGTTCAGCTGCTGAAGCGCGACCCAAAACGTTTTGCGTTTTGAAATAGTGACGTTATTTAAAAGAACATGCGACTTGGGACGCCATGTCCACTCACATTAATTTTACTCTAAAATTTTATACTGATTTATTATAAATAACTAAATTCTATCCAATGTTTTATACCTATTTTAATTCATGTGTTTGACAAAACTGTGGATGAAATTTACACAAGTTTGAAGTATCAAAGTTTTTTAGCTCTCCGAATAATTGTATGTTTCAGATAAAGGTAAAACCTAAATTACCCGAGCGATTTAGATTTAAAAAATCGGTGGTAGAGTGTAAATATAAGATCATATGTGGCAGACAGTTTTAAAAATTTTTAATAAACTTCGAAAAGAACATTTTTGAAAAATGAAAAATTTCTGAAAAATTATCATTACTCTAAAATAAATAATTTTCGTCGCAGAGAAAAACTGTCTGCCATAAGTCTTGAGCATAACCCAATGTATATCAATTCCAATTTTCATCGAAATCCGTAAGGTAATTTCCAAGGAAACGAGTCTTATTAATCTCTTGTCAAAATAATTTTTATTATCTTCACAATTGGTTTGCAACTCCATAAAAAATGTCAATACAGTTTAGGAAACTATAATATTAAATTGTTACATGTCTTGTGTGAAATATATCATTATTTTATTGTTTTTATATTATTACTATATTGATGTCAGAAAGTTATTTGAAACATATTCGAATACTAAAATGTAAAGAAATGAAGATACAATTATGCATTATGTAACTGAAGATTTCAGATAACGCCTATTAATTTATACCCTATGATTACGGGGAGAGTACGTCCATGAGACTATTTTATTTTTTCTATTCGTAGCAGTTTCTAAAAAATAATTTCTGCCTTGCACATATACTACATGGCCATTCATGATCGTCCACTTGCAATTTTAGACATTTTGTTAAATATCTAGAAAAATACATGAGGAATTATTTCGAAACTCTCAGTGTATAAATATAATAGTACAAGTCATACATTTCCGTGAAGATTTTTTCCCGTAACTCTAATAGGGGACCGTCAACAAATTAAAAAAGAATCAATATCTTTTGGATAACCCTGTCAGAACTGATGTAGCAAAAGCACTCAAACTGTAGATTATGATTAAGTGGCTAATTGTAATAAACTGTGTTCATTTTTATGCGAATAACATGTATACTCGTAGAGAAATTAAGGTTTTTATAAAAATGGTCCCAAATTTTTCAAAGTTTTTTGCTTATAATTTGCAGAGTTCTTAATATAAAGTAACATTCTTTTCTGAAACTATGACAAATAATATTGCACACAATATCATGTAATCATAATTAAAAAATTAAAAATTGTATGACAAATGAGTAGGTTTTCTAAATAATTTTTCACTGCGCATGCGTCAACGATATCAAAATTTCATTTGCTTATTGTGTTAGTTAAATGTATAGAGTAACTTTTGTGAAAGTCTCAAAATTATAGCTTGAAAATTCTGAAAGTAATCGTATATAGAATAAGCATAAAATCCTTTGTTCCCAAAATGAAGCGCAAAAAAAAAAAAAAAAAAAAAAAAAAAAAAGAGGGATTTTATCCAAATGTACGTCCCATATTGTGCAGTTCGCACCGGAAAATTCTGATATTTAATTATTAGATATTGTTTCCGATATTTAATACTTAGATATTAATGGGCAAATTTTTTCCGGTAGGAACTGATTTTCAAAAACGGAAAGGACTTTCCAAACAACCCAATATATTGACACTAATCAATGAAGATATGGATACAATCCCTCTTGTTTATGCTTCATTTTGGGAATAACGGATTTTCAACTTATTCTATTGACGAATATTTTCAGAATTTTCAAGCTATGATTTTGCGAGTTTCACAAAAGTTGCTCTATACATTTAGCTAACATAATATGCAAATGAAATTCTGATATCGTTGATGCATGCGCAGTGAAAAATTATTTAGTAAACCTACTCATTTTTCATACAATTATTATTATTTTTAATTGTGATTACAGGGTAATATATACGATGTTGTTTGTCACATTTTCAGAAAAGAATATTATTTTATATTAAAAACTCTGTAAATTATAAGCAAAAATCTTGGAAAAATTTGGGACTGTTTTTATAAAAACCTTAATTTTTCTACGAGTATACATGCTATCGACATAAAAAATTAACACAGTTTATTACAATAAGCCACTTAATCATAATCTACAGTTTAAGCGCTTTAGTTGCATTAGTTTTGACAGGGTTATCCAAAATATATTCATTATTTTTTAATTTGTTGACGGTCCCCTATAATGTTTCGGGAAAAAATCTTTACGGAAATATATGACCTGTACTATTATGTTTATACACTGAGAGTTTCAGGATAATTTCTCATGTATTTTTCTAGATATTTAACAATATGTCTAAAATCGCAAATGGGCGGTCATCAATGGCTAGGTAGTGGACTATTAAAAGAGAAATATACAACATTTTTTTTTTCTAAATTGTGGTACTGATAAATTTAAAAATAGTTATCAAAAGATTAAAACGATAAAATTTTGAAAATAAAACTTTGCTTGTGACACGAAAAATGCGTCAATTTATCCCGGTACAAATCTAAGTCAATATGTACATATAGAATATAGTGATATTAACTTTTCATTTATAAACATTGAAATTATATTTTTTAAAAATTGTGCTAATCAAAAGTACGTTAATCCAGATTACAATTAACAATTACTTATTTAAAATTTCCTGGAAGTCTAGTATTTTAGCAGTCCGTGCATTGCACTAACATGCTACAGGCCCCCAGTTCGACTACAGACTACAGACTGGGTAAGTTTCCTTCAATATTTAATCCCTTTGGTGTGGATAAAATTTGTAAAATGCTTGCTTGGGATAAAAATATTGTAGGTCCCTCATTAGCCTGACAATCTTAACTGAATATTATGCTGTATAGCACTTCACGGTCTATTATCAAGATACTAGAGCTGGACACAGGGCACTGCAGGTTTAAGTTTTTTAATTTTATTCAAAATATCCCAAAATTTCGCTGAGTAGATTTTTTTTAAATTTTTTTTTGTGTGTGTGTGTGTGTTAAGATTGTACTCTATATTTCTTAAATAAAGTTAGGCTTCTGCGACTATAGGTCAAGAGTTTTCTATAGTACTAAACTTTTAAAGGGCCAGAAAAGTTTGAAATGTTGGAAGTTAACCTAAGTTTGATCGTCGATTCAGAAACCAATTTAGATTATTACTTCTTTTTGTATTTAATTATTTAGGTTTTATAGAAAAAAAGCTTAAATGATAAAAAAAGATATAATTTATATGATACCTGAACTGAATGAGACCTAATCGCCTTCAAAATAGGCCCTTTATGCCTCCACACATTTAGCTCACCGTTCCTTCCACTGCAGAAAACACTTCGAGAAGGCTTCTTTTGGAATGGTATTCAACTCAGCCGTCGCGTTCTGTATATTTGAGCTCTAGTCTCAAAATGGTATTCTTTCAATAGTGCCTTCAATTTCAAAAACAATCAAAAGTTACAAAGCCATGTCAAGAGGATAAGAAGTTGGCGAGTAACTGGAATTCCGCGTTGTGATTGAAAAAAAAAATCCGAACTAGGTGCGAGGAAAGAAATAAAGAATTGATAAATGTTACAAAGCTTAACCCTTTGACCTCTGGTGGGTAAATTTCTTCAAAATTCCAAATGTGACATTGGCACCAGTATTTTGCAAATAAAAAATTCGCAGTAGGCTAAACACGAAAAAAATGTATTAAGCCTTTTGCAAATAAATTTGTTCAACTATTCCGGTGCCATTGAGCACTGAGAAAAAAATACAGTTCTGGAATCTAGAATCTAAATTGTGGCTCTAGAAAAAATAGTTCCATGTCATCCTTATAAATTCTAGTTGCCATTATATGAGAGAATCTTCTAGAATCTACTACAGGAATTCAAGAGAGCTTTCCTTTATTCTCGTTGTAATACTTATTTAAAAATCTATGCAAATAGATGCGAACACCAGAGGTTTGATTTAGTAACTATAATTCTAGTTTTTGAAACTATTTCCTAAATCAAGCTATAATTTCTCGTTACTGAGATGAGTCAATATCGTTTCGTCACCTTGAAAACAAGAGACTAGAAATGTTAGGTCATTTCGGCTATTCAGCTTTGTAGTTCAACCTATTCGTATATTTCGGTCATCTATAATTCTAGTTTAGGTATTCAGAAAGTGACTAACTATTCATTCTAGATGAAGGCGGTATATTTTTTTTCTCAGTGTGACATTTCAGAATTAAAATAAAGTGGTAGAAAATTCAACCATCAGAGCTCAAAGGGTTAATGAATTTTACGAATTGTTTCGGTTCCAGAATCACCAAGATTCGAAAAAACTTAAAGCAACACCTTTGTTCAACTCGCTCCGTCATCTTAGAGAAATCAAAATTTAACAAACACTTGTTAACAAACAATCAAAATTTGACAACATATCACTCTGTCGTTATCAGACATGATTGGCTCGTGGAATTGCGAGGACTTCTGATGTACACAGTGTTGCCGTAATGGCATTACTACTGCACTGTTAAAAATAAAGGTGACAAACCGGTGCCATTTGGGACCCGGAGGTGAAAAGGCGGTGCCATTTGGAACCCTAGGGTGTCATAGGAGCTTGAACATGTGCTTGGGGTGACGACAGATCTGTTCCTGGATGATGGGAGCTAAATAAGGTGCCATGCACTTCGTATTGGTAGCAATGTACCACCTCATCGGGTGACTGGCAACTTGCGCATGCACTATGACGTGTGTCTTCCTGCTTTCGGTGTCGGCAAGTAAAGTTTACGGGTGTGAGCAAAGCAAAACATGGCGGTGTGAAAATTGGCTATATTAATTGAGGATTAACCACTGAGCAACAATAAAACAACAATGAGGACTTAATGATCCGATTTGCGCGACCTGTGAACCGGGCAAAGTCTGATTAAAGGTAAGATTTAATTTTATTTGATTTTATTTTATTGTTACGTTAATTTTTCGTACATCCCTATATGTAATGTCATAAGAAAACAGTAAATTAGATTTTTTTGTTAGTATGATTGATTGGTAAGTTTATTATGTGAAGCTATAAGCTACACTCACACCAAAATACCCGCTTGCTAATATTAAAATTATGAGGCAGTTATTTTACAATTTCTCGTTTGCATGTCAATATTTTTAAATGATTTATCGAGGCCTTAGCTACTGAGGAGCAATTGGAGCAAACTGCTCTAGGCACGGGAATCCTAAGGACGCACAATTAGAAAGAGCGAAATGAAAGATTGTAAAAATATTTACATATCTTTTCATTACAAATCAGTTACTATAGACGAATCTTGTTGCAATCGGAATATTCTATGACCATTTTACCTTGCGTTTAAACTCAACTGTTTAGATTTAACCCTTAACTGCTGTTAGTGGTCTCAGACACCGTGAGTTTTTCAAGTTTCACAGTTTAACTTGTAATTTTTAGTTTAACTATAGATACTGGTCAATTTTTTTTAGTTTGGAGTCTTATTACTACCTCTAAATACATTTGAATAGCTGAATTTGATTTATAATATTCTTGTACATAAAGTTTAATACATAAATAGTATTCTGAGAATTAATGAGACATTTTATTCATCTTCAGATTAAATGGTCTGACAGACAGGTCACAGTAGTTATGTAACAATTTTTGTCAGAGCAGTTAAGGTTAAAATATGTTTTTGCGTCTATATACAGTTAAAAGCAATTAATTTTATTCGCGAAGTTTTAATTTTAACCTTTACACGGGATCTCGGACAGCATCTGGCCGGCTTTGCATATATTGTCGGATAGATGCTATCCGAACCCCTCCTGTAAAGGCTAATTCACATCATATTGCAGCCTCGCGTAACTTCTCTAATATTGTTTCAGTATACCTGATTTGTCTTTATTTGAGAGGGGGGGGGGTAACTTTTTCATTTAAGACAATTGAATACTTGCAAATCTTAAAGTAATCAAAACTTATTTACAGGGTTTTCATTATTAATATTTTCCTTATTAACCACCATTATTTCCAAAATAATCTTCATAATAAGATTAGATCGGGGGGGGGGGGGGCTGTAGCACGGACAATCATTTAGTCTCATTTAAAAATAAAAATCACGTATAAAACCTCGATTTGCATATTAAAACGTTATTAGTCAGCCAAGTCATACCTTGGTGGGAAATGCCTAAAAACCCGAATTTAGCGGTATCTTCGGTTTACCATTATGTTTTCTTACTCCCAATTCTTCATATTTTCATACTTTTGGTTTCATTTTCTTTCAAAAAGGTGAGAAAATGTTAGGGAATTGACATGAATATACCTTATGATCTGATTATCGGCTATTCAGATTTACACCCATTTTTTCGAAAGTATTCTTTCACATTAAACCTTATTTAATAGCAGAATTTTATGGTTAAATAAAATAAAATATTTTTTTTCAATAATAGTAATTTAAGTTTCATTAGACCGTAATCAGTCCCCCCCCCCCCTTTCACAATCATCAACATCATCCGATATGACAAATTTTTAGTCATGAACATTCAAAATATAAAAGAAAAACAATCTGTATTTACTCCACTGAACTTTCAGAATAGTTTACAGAAATAGTGTGTGTTCAGAAAATATAACAATGAGTAAAAACTTATATCGTAATTTTACACAAATGTAAAATTTTTCCGCAGGTGATGAAGATCTCGTGTTTTAAAGGCGATTTTTGCACTGTCATTTATAAATCTTAAACATTTTTCTAATGATATAATTTTTAACAATCTTTCATTCCACCCGTTCTGAAACAAGACCAATAAACAGTGTTGGCTTTTTACCGGTAAAAACCTGGGGAGAAGGTTGTAAAAACCTAAGGATATACAATAAACTGTTAGCCCTTAAACTGTTGTTTGTCATATTTTCTGAAAAAAAAAATTATTTTATTTTAAGAACTCTGAAAATTATAAGGAAAAAACTTGGAAAAATTTGGAACCATTTTTATAAAAACCTTAATTACTCTGCGAGTATGCATGCTATTTGCATAAAAATGAACAAGGCGTATTACAATAAGGCATTCAATCATAATCTAGAGTTTGAGCGCTTTTGCTACATTAGTTTTGACAGGGTTATTCAAAAGATATTCATTCTTTTTTAATTTGTTGACGGTCCCCTATGGAGTTTCGGTAAAAAATATTCACGGCGATGTATGGCGTATACTATTATATTTATACACTAAGAGTTTCGAGATGATTCCTCATGTATTTTTCTAGATATTTAGTAAAATGTCTAAAATCGCAAGTGTCCAATAATCAATGGCAATATAGTGTATTCATTGATTAGTGTCAATATAGAATACACAATACGGAACCTACTACTACATTTGCATAAAATCCCTCTTTTTGTTTCATTTTGGGAACAACGGATTTTCAACTTATTATATTGACCATTATTTTTAGAATTTTCAAGCTATGATTTTGCGACTTTCACAAAAGTTGCTCTATACATTTAGCCAACATAATATGCAAATGAAATTTTGCTATCGTTGACGCATGCGTAGTGAAAAATTATTTAGTAAACCTACTTATCTTTCATACAATTTTTATTATTTTTTAATTCTGATTACAGAGTATTATGTGCAATGTTATTTGTCAGATTTTCAGAAAATATTATTTTATATTAAGAACTCTGCAAATTATAAGCAAAAATCTTGGAAAAATTTGGGACTATTTTTATAAAAGCCTTAATTTCTTTACGAGTATACATGCTATCGACATAAAAATGAACACAGTTTATAACAATAAGCCACTTAATCACAATCTACAGTTTGAGCGCTTTTGCTGCATTTGTTTATCCGATTTCTACAGGTTTATCCGAAAGATATTCATTCTTTTTTAATTTGTTGACGGTCTCCTGTAAGGTTTCTGGAAAGAATCTTCACGGACCTGGGTGATTCTCAAAATAGGGGACAATTTATGTCTTTCGGCATACAAAAAAAAAAAAAAAAAAAATTGAGAGGTTTTCTGTCATGTTTTTATATTTAGATATGTTTGTCTTAATATTATACATTATTTGCATTCAAGAATTCCTCACTTTTTAGTTAAAAACGCCTTAAAATAACAGAATAAATGTTCAAAATGTCATTAGCATGGATGTCCACAGCAGCTGTGCCTTGTATATACTAGCTTTTTCAAGAGTTAATATCATGTTTATAAAATAAAACAAATGTTATTCTTTCTTTAAATTAATCAAGGAGAGGATTTATCCAATATATTTCTTTTTAAAAATAAAATTATAGTATATAAAAAAAGAATTAAAGTTTGTCCTCCATATTCTATTTTCAAAACAAGGTCATACTATAACAGCTGATTATTAATAAAAATTTCATTTTCACATATGACAATAGTTTCAAAATATAAAGTTTCTCCATGACAACAAGTAGCCATTTTATTCCAGCCTGAAAATAGAAGCATATATTGTATTTTGAGAATAGAATTTGAATATTAGGGGCGTACATCAATTGTATGTCATTAGAATGGATAATAATTTTCATGTTTATTTTATAATTAAAATTTTTATTTTACTTATTTGCATAAGACTTTTGTGTTTTAAAAAGCCTCAGAAAGGACTATTGCATTGTGATTATATTATAGCTCATAATCTCATTTAAATTAAAATTTGTCATTAGCATGGACAGATATCAGTGTCATTAGCATGGTTTTTCTGTCCATGCTAAAGACTCCTATGTGCATAATTGTAACCATTGCTTACATTGTATCTTTTATAAAGTTTAATTTTACATATAAATTTAGGTATTACATTTATTATCCCTAAAATATGCATTAAATCTGTCAGAAAATCACTAAGACAGCTTCTTACATTGTTAGTGTCAGAATGTTGCTCATGTAAACAAAGTTTGCTCTATGGTAATGTTTATATTCTCCTTATATGTATATATGTAAAAATGGAAACCATTTGCTGAAAAGGAAGGCTAATAAATATAGAAAAAAATTTAAACAGGAAGAAAATAAAAATTTCTTAATATATTTATTCCATGCAATTTTTTTTGTCATTAGCATGGCTCAAAAAATACTAATTTTTTTTTTTTAAGTTAATTTTTAAATATTTAGCTCTGCTGACTACATGTAAAGTATACCTAATACTATATTAACAACACCTATTTTTTTCAGAAATTTTGCTAACAGTAATTTTTTTAAGATTTCACTTTTGAAATTGTCCCCTATTTTGAGAATCACCCACCTATCCTATTATGTTTATACACTGAGAGTTTCAGGATAATTCCTCATGTATTTTTCTAGATATTTAACAAAATGTCTAAAATCGCAAGTGGACGATAATCAATGGTCAGGTAGTGTAGTACAAGTCATATATTTCCCTGAAGGTTTTATTCCGAAACTCCAATAGGGGAGAGTCAACAAATTAAAAAAGAATGAATGCCTTTTGGATATCTTTTGGATACCCCTGTCAAAACTAATGTAGCAAAAGCGCTCAAACTGTAGATTATGATTAAGTGGATTATTGTAATAAACTGTGTTCATTTTTATGTCGATAGCATGTATAGTCGTAGAAAAATTAAGGTTTTCTACTAATCCGAAAAACAGTCTCAAATTTACCCAAGATTTTTGCTTATAATTTGAAGAGTTCTTAATATAAAGTAACATTCTTTTCAGAAAATGCGACAAATAACATTGCACATAATACCCTGTAATCAGAATTAAAAAATAATAAAAATTGTTCGAATATTGAGTAGTTTTACTAAATAATTTTTCACTGCGCATGCGTCAAAGATATCAAAATTTCATTTGCATATTATGTTAGCCAAATGTACAGAGCAACTTTTGTGAAAGTCGCAAAATCACATCTTGAAAATTTTGAAAATAATTGTCAATAGAATACGTTGAAAATTCGTTATTCCCAAAATGAACGAAAAACACGAGTGGTTGTGTCCATATATTCATTGATTAGTGGCAATATAGGATACATAATAGAGGCGTACTAATAAATTTGAATAAAATTCCTTATTTTTTTTATTATTATTACTAGTATGGAATACCTGGACATGTTAGGGAAATTCGTTGCTAATCTGAAATAGACACTTTGTTGCAAAATATGTTTTGTAAATATGGTTAATAATGTAAATAGTTTGTAACTCTTAATGATAACACAGGAAAAGAATAACTGAATGACAAGTATGAGTTACTCATGTAATTTTCTCGTGCTGTCCGGAAATAGGCAATAAAGAGGAAAGTGCCCAGTTAAACTGATGGCATTGAGCTCGCAGTCTATACATAAAACTGTATATTATAGTCTTATTTCACAGAATAATGCCCTTCCAAAAATAAAATAAATCAACTGTAAGTTATTGGACAGTGGATTAACTACCACCCCTCTTTATACTTAACCAATGAGCCCGTAAAAGTAATCAGAGAAGTGCCTTATCAGAGTGAACCTATTAACAAAATTTGAAGAAAATTTGATGATTCTGCAGGATTTCTGCATATTTATGTAATAAATATATAGATAGAGTTCGACGAAAATGAACTATGTTGCATAAATTCTAGGAATTCTCAGCAGCACGAGCAGAGTAGTCGCTCCGACAGTTGGCGAGCAGTGGAAGAATTTCATTTGGGTATTTCCCCATTATAAAAACAGACACCATCAGTCTTCAAGTTCTTTATTGATGAACTCATAAAATCGATAAACTCTTCCCCGCAATCACCTTAGCACACATCGACACTACAACTTACGTTATCTAGTCCACATCATCAGATATTCTAATTCAGCGGAGAAATGAAACGTGCATCTTGCTAGTTTAAAGGGCAAATCCATTCTAACACTCCTAAAAAGCCAAATGAATATGGGACATTTTCACGACAAACTAGCTCCCTCCTTCTCCGCGTCAATCATTTTAAAATTCCAATCAGGATGAACTCGAGTCTCAACGGAAAGAAAATGAACAGTTCTGATTGGTCTTAGCAGGCGGTCCTCGGCAGGAACTATGTTTTTTCCTCGGAAGTAACAAGCCCTTTAGCAACGCGTATTAACACCTGTCACGCGATGTTAAATAAAAAATAAAATTAAAATCCCGGGAAGATTCCAGAAAGTAAAAAGGTTACGAAATACCTCCCGCCGTTTTGAGAAGCAAGCAATAATTTTTAATAAATAAAATAAGAAAAAGAATTTTAGCATTAAGTTAATACATTACGAAACTAAGATTGAAATATGTTCCACAAATTTAGAATTGAAGCTAAGAGAGAACAAAAATTGCGCAATTTTTTTTATTACATTTATATAAATTAAGGGGGGGTAGCACTCTCTTCTCCCTCCTTCATATTTAACCAATGAACCTCCAATGCTAATCAGTGAAGAAACTTACCAAAATGAACCTACATATAAAATTTGAACCAAATCTGATATTTATATAAAGAGTTATCACGTTACATACTGAACCTGCGGGCACATTAGCTGCCAGGCTTTGATAGCCTTGTGAGCTATAATTTAAATTTTATTTAAATTTTATTCATTCTTTTTTTTGTTCATCTACCATTTTTGCTGTACTTTGATGATACATTTTAATTGGACTGTCTTGTTGTGTGTTTTCCTTAATGTGTTATTATTATTTCAGATAGCTAACTTACATTTACAGTACTTCCATTACCATGTTTGATACCAGAAAAGTTTTCGACTCTTTATCATGAAGAAGATGCAGAAATTTCTGTGTTTCAACCTGTTATTGTGCTCCACAACTCAAGCAACTTGTTAAATTACTCATGCTATGTATTAATTTTATGTAAACAGTTAATTACAAAAACTGATAATTTTATAAGCTTAGTTACTTTGTGGTATGCATTATTTTGGTTGTTTAACATTAACTATAGCAAAAGCCAATTTAAATTTTTATCATTTTTATTAGATACTTAGGTCATCAAAACTTTCTTAGTGGCATCAGTTCCACATAGTGTCACGTCTTTGTTTAATAATATTTAATACATTCTTGGTGTTTACAATAAAAAGATTATTTGAACTAAAAGGTTGTTTTTTTAATTCAGTGTTTTATTCCTTTCATTATAATTACTCTTTGGATTAAAATTTAATGCAATAAGTCAAAACACAAAAACAATTTGGCAGAAAATGTTTTGATGTGGATACAGTACTAGAAATCAGCCGTCGTTAGTCGTCAAATGAAACTAAATTATAGAAAAATTATTCCTAGTCGTCAAATCTTGATAGCTAGCTTTCTTTAACTTTAATTTTTGTTTAGCAAATGCTTTCATTTGTATTTTAGCATACACCCCCCCGCTCTGCACCATGACATCAGCACGTGACTTAAGAATTTTGAACCTGTCAATAACCTCTAAGTTAACGTCACTTTAACCAATGACTGATAAAACTGGTCCTTGGATATTACACCCCTGTAAACAAGATTTTCTTTTATTATGAGATATTTCTGCATCCTTATATGTTCCTAAAATAAGAAACTGTATTAAAATTGTTTTAAAATTTTTGTACTCCCTTCCTCAAACAAACAAAAAAAAATATGTGTGATTTGGAAATGTTTTAAATGCCACACCATAATTGACAATCAAAAATTCATTTATTTGCTAACTTTTTATTTTCTGATGTACTGTTAGTCTCAGATTTTTTAAAAAATAGCTTATCCCTAGTTATATCTAAAGCTCATATTTTCTTTCTGTGGACATATTTGCTTGATTACCTGTTTTGTATGCATATTAGCTTTATAAAAAGAATAAGTTTTTCCAGAATCCAAATATTGTAGTTTAATCAGGTTTCATACTTATGCAAAGTCAGTTTTTATTTTGTTTAGTAAGAAAAAGTGTTTAATACATAAAGTTTCCTCTCCACTTCCTTTCAATACATTAAAATTAAATATGCAATGCAATATTATTACTATTAACATGGTTGTGAAAAGAAATAAGAAAATTGAAATGCAGTTGGCACATCGAAAAAAATTTGTAGGTATTATTTTGACACCTTACATACAGTTCTTAATTTCTAATCCTGTGTGGATATATGCTATAAAATATGAATTTGCATAAGTTCTCTATAAAGGTAAGTACTATATATATTGTAAAAATGTTTTTTATCTGTTATTTTACCACAACTCTAAAATGAACTTATCATTGTGCGCGCGGCAGCGCGCAACAATAATATGATTGAGCGATAATGCTTAAGCATAGGAAACCGCAGAAACATTTTTCAATTTTTCTTTTTGCAATAACTAACTAAATACTTATCCAATTTTGATGATTTTTTTTAAATGTTCGTCTGACCAAGAAGCACAACATAGCACATTTTTGTTTTTTTTTTTATGGCATACTGTAGGTGTACTGTAGAGTATTCTGAAAATCAGACAAAAATTTTGTGTCACAGCACATTTCTCGAAAACTACTAAAGAAAAAAACTTAATTTTTTTTTAAACAGAAGACAAACTTTTTATCCCGGGGTAGTCATCGAGAAAACGTTATTTCGCTGGGCGGTTTTTCTGAAATTGCGTATTTTCCAAACTTGGTCATAAATGGGTATATCTAACGTTCTATTGCAGATAGAATGTTGCGGTAAAGTTTATTTTAAAGATTTTGCGATGCTAATTAATCCTGCAAAAATTCATAGCTTTACGTTAAACAGTTTTTTTACAAGATGAAATAAAAGAATAGCAGTCATCAATCTAAGGTACTTCTGATCATCGTAGAGAAAAACCAGTTACACCATTCGATTAAGCATAAAAAAATACAGAATGCTTTTTTTTCTCTTATTTTTAACTTAATTTTTTTGAAATTTTTGACATGCTGATTTTTGTAATTTTTTAATGAATCATTTACTGAATAATTATGCACGGTGTCTAGCCCTGGTGGCTGTCAAATTTGATTTTTAATTTTAAATTAGGCAATTTTTTGCACCACGCCAAATTTATATTTTATCCATTTTTTTCATTTATTTATATTTTGTTTTTAGCACAATGACATCAATGGCAAAAATGCCTGGCATACCTGTCAAATATTGGGGCCCTGTACTTTAACAAAGTGTATTTACTATAAGTATATACCGTATTTATTCTAATAGAATGCGCCCTCTAATAGAGCGCGTCTTCTAATAAATTGCGCACCTTGGTGCTGATTGAAAAAATAAATATACGGAAACGATATAGTAGATAAGTAGAAAACGATTACTTAAATGCATTATCGAGGATTCTCATCGATCAAAATAGAGATATTCCATCAAAGCGATGGAGTGGCGATGCAGCAAAAGTTTCAAATTTTGAACAATGTACCACTCCTGTAAACTATAGCGCCAAGGATATGGACACTGTTAAAAATCTGCTGCATTTTGCTGCAACGCACTCCCCTGCTTGTATAGAAAACGGTTACTTGGCCGTGAAATGGCGCTTTCTCATTGGTTGGAATAGAGATATTATATACAAGTGGTGGAGGGCGTTGCAGCAAAATTCAGCAGATTTTTAACAGTGCACTATTAAAAATTTGACCCATTTGTTGCAGAGTCACTCCACAGCTTTTATAGAATATCTCTTTATGGCCAATGAGAGTGCTCCATACCACAGTAAAGCAATCGTTTCCTATAAAAGCGGTGGAGTGACGCTGCACCAAATCGGTCAATTTTTTTAACTGTGTATAGTGTAAAAATTGGCTACACTATTAAAAATTTTATCCATTTTCTGCATCGTCACTCCACCGCTTTTATAGAAAACGGTTGTTAGATTAGTAGTAGAACGGTAGTTAGTTAAACGGTTGGATAGATTTCAAATTTTTCTAAATTAAACTTATCTATAGACTTTTTGCTGAGACATTCCCCTGGAAAATTTTTACTGTGCATGCCTGTTTCAAAGGAGTGTACCAAGAGTCACTCATGGACCAAAGAGTACACAGAGTGGGTGCCGATCATGAGGCACAGCCGCTCTTACTGGCCTTCATTGTGAAGGTCTTTGTGCCTCTATGTAGAGGCTTCCTTCCCCCATGTGGGGGTTTAAATTCCTGATGGTGTTGCTTCTAGAAGGACACCTGAAGGATCCCTGATGGTGTTGCTATTATAGGGCACCTGATGGAAATCACCTTGGTAGTGGTACTTATACTCTACTTTTACATGCTCATTATGGGGTGTAACTGTAACATGGGTATGCTATGGGTATCCTAGCTGCCATTAATGGAGCTAACCAAGGTTCTGAGTGCAGTTACCTACATTTTTGTCTAAAAATGTAGTGATCTTCGTCTCAGCTGAGGGCAGTTTTGCTGTCTCAGAATTCCCGATGATGATAATTTTCTGTCAGTCTTCTTTGACTGATTACTGCACTGTCTCTTTGATAGTGCTTATCTGAGGGAATTTCAAATATACGTTGCATCAAAGTCAACCCACTTTTTAGAATACCAGACGAAGAGTATCCAATGTCTGAATGTTCAAAAAGACTATCCTTTTTTGTATAAAAAAGAAATCTTTCATTAAAAGAAGGTAAGCAGTAAAAATGTAATACATTTAAAAAATACGGATTAAGAAAAAAAAGAAGCATGGTTTTTGTATCAAACTTTACTCTTGCATAAAAAAAAGTTCCTGTTTTTGGCAAAAATAATGGATATTTGAATGAAAAATCTATTCTTTGAAAGGATTTATTATTTTATTCACTTGAGTAAAAAACTGATTATTATTATTATTATTTTTTTTTTTTTTTGAAAACCACCATAGATTTTTGGTATAGAAAAAAAAAGTTTTTTAAATTTGTAACACCAGAGTATTAGAGTATGTAGCATTTTTTAATTTCAATACAAATAAGATTTTGTTTTCTATATATAAAATACAAGTTGTGCAGTATCCTTATGGAATATGGAAAAATAGGACTAGTGAAAAATGCTCCAAGGAGCAGTGCAAAAGCAGAATATGATTTTAATTGAGCATTAAAAAGTAATGGACAAGTTTATTTTTTGGAAAAAGTACACAAACATTTAAAAGTAATGAACAAGTTTATTTTATTGGAAAAAATGCCCAAGCATTTAAAAGTGAAGGACAAGACTTGAAACTGAGTCAAGAACTAGTAAATAATTTCCTCAAGACTTGAAAATGGCTGATCATGCTCTTATGTGACAAGCATATTCAACGTCCTTTTTTTTATCCCTGTCTATCTTAGTATTGACACGTTATCAGAATATAACATTGTGCTCTATAAAAGCTGAACTTTCAGAGCAAGTTTTTGATGAAGTAGCTAAATTTACCACATGCTGCTCCTTAAAAATTTACTTGTGAAGTAGTAACTCTTATGGCAATTTTATTATGTCCAAGTACATAAAAAAATGGAAAAGCAGTTGCTGTTTGGTTGTACATGTTACGTGCTTATCAGGTATTCTAACTTTATTAAAATCAAAATTTGCTTGAAATATACAGTGCTTTTGATAAACTTATCGATTACTTATGAAAATATAAAAATTTTAGCACTATTTTATCTTTTGCTAATAAAAATCCGCTTAAAAATTTTTAGAAAAAATATTGGATAGAAAAACTGTTTTTTAGAGATAAGATTGCGTGCAAAAAATGGTTGTGATAAGAGTAATTACAGTGCAAAGCAGTAATATCAAGGCTTTGTTAAAGAGGGACAGGATGTGTTTAATATAGATACTGTATCTAATACTTGTTGTGAAAACTGAGTTTTTCTAAAGCACAGTGTTAGCTACTTCATCAAAAACTTGCTCTGAAAGTTCAGCTTTTATAGAGCACAATGTTATATTCTGATAACGTGTCAATACTAAGATAGACAGGGATAAAAAAAAGGACGTTGAATATGCTTGTCACATAAGAGCATGATCAGCCATTTTCAAGTCTTGAGGAAATTATTTACTAGTTCTTGACTCAGTTTCAAGTCTTGTCCATCACTTTTAAATGCTTGGGCATTTTTTCAATAAAATAAACTTGTTCATTACTTTTAAATGCTTGTGTACTTTTTCCAAAAAATAAACTTGTCCATTACTTTTTAATGCTCAGTTAAAATCATATTCTGCTTTTGCACTGCTCCTTGGAGCATTTTTCACTAGTTTTCTATAATTCATTTCATAGCTTGATGGCTAACTTTCTGGAAGAATTTTAAAGAATATGAAATATTCTTACTAATTTAAAAGTTACACAGCATTTATTACATATTCTTTTCTAATTTGTGTTTTACATTTTTTTTTATTAGATACAGCAGGGTATCTGAAAAAATATTGGTGCGTTGTTTGACATTTCACAACTAAAATCTGAGACATGCTTATTTTAAAATTTTGTAGCATTTCTTCTATTATATGAAAATCTTAATCCTCCGAAAAGTTCCCAACCGTCAAAATGATCAGCAACTAATATGTTCAACGAAGTGTTGGCCTCATGGAAGCAAAATAATTTTAATGGAACATCCACCAGTATTGGGGCCTTCACATGGAGCAAAAACAACATTGACCTTCAACGCCCATCTGCGTGGATATTTAATAACAGGTGTATGCCTTCGAACAATCTTAACTCATACTTAACTCACAGATCTTAACTCACTTGACTTCTGTAGAAAAGTTAGAAATAGAAAATCCCCAGTCTGTATTGTATGTGATGCGAAATTATCAAGGCATAGAATTATTTAAATCAGAATTATCTGCAGCGGACTGTCAATTCTGTGATCTTTCGTTTTCAAACTTGTGTAAAAATTAAATATCAAGCCAGTGAACAATTTGTTAAAATACTGTTATTTCTTTTCTTTTTTTTATTAAAATATGGCATATATTTTACAGGATATAGCATTTTTCTGTGTCCCCATACTTTTCAGTTGCCCTGTATATAAAATAATGAAAATACATGTCAAGCAATATACTATGTGTCAAAAAAGATTGTTACGGATTACTTCTGAAACTATAAGAAAATTATAAAAATATTCATATGAAGATAGACAATTCAATTTGTACTTTCTCTTATTTTAGAGTCAAAAAGCATCAAATTTTTATAATGTTCCTGCATCTAAAAATGCCCAATCACAAAAATAGTTGCTAGTCCTTTCTTAAACATACCCAAAAAATTTGATCCAAACATTCGAGTTAGAGACAGTCAAAAATCATGATTTATTTCATTTTACAAGAAATTCAAAACATAAAATTGAAAATCAGGCTTCAAATTGCATGACAATGTCAATATATTTGACTCTAACTCAGTGATTTTTAGAGGCAGAAAATAGGTGTAGAGGTTGCGTAAATTTTGCGATTTATTCTAACAAAACCTTTTGGGTATGTCTAACAATGCAATAGTGATGACTTATAATTGGTGATTTTGAAATGCAAAGACTGTATAAAAGTTAAAATTTTTGAATTTCTCTTAAAATACTCTCCATGTAAATGAAAGTACAATTTGAATTCTCTGCCTTTCTATGATTATTTTTGTAGTTCATATTATCCCTCTCTGAGTTACAAAAATATGCTACAATTTTTCTTTGGACAACTGACAATGAGTTTAAAAATATAATATTCCATCAATCTGAAAGAAAAAAAAGACCAAAATTATTGACTGATCATGATAATTTTCTCTACAGAATTCATTTTAAAAATGGGTAAACACTTTGTATTTCATGATTCAAACCAATACAATTTCTTGACAAGCGGGGGGGGGGGGAGGGGGTTGCAACTGTGGGCCATAGATTGTGAGTGCTATTTCTTGTAGGATGCGACAGGGCACACTGGATTATGTGTGTCATCCGTTCACCCTCTGGGAACCCTGGATAAGTGGTATCATTATTCTCCCCTGAGATGCCATTCTTTCACCCCTTAAGGTATCCTGGATGAGGGGTGCCATTACTCTTCCCTCAGATGCAATCCTTTCACCCTCTGGGGCAACCTGGATAAGGGGTGCCATTACTCTCCCCTGAGGCGCCATCTTTTCACCCCCTGGGGCACCCTGGTTAAGGGGTGCCATTACTCTCCCCTGAGATGCCATCCTTTCACCTCCTGGGGCACCCTGGATAAAGGGTGTCATTATTCTCCCCTGTGGTGCCATCTTTTCATCCTATTGAACACTGTGGATAAGGGGTGCTATTATTCTTCCCTGAGGTGCCGTCCTTTCACCCCCTGAAACACCCTGGTTTAGGTGTGCCATCCTTTCACCCTAGTTAAGGGTGCCATTTTAGCTCCTCTAGGGGTGTCACCAGTGAGACAAGCCTTTCACCCTTAAAAGGTGCAATGTGTCACCATTAGTTTTAACAGTGTGTGCGAAGGAAAAGACAAAGTGGAATAGTTATAAGGCAGATCTCGTATATACATATATTTTAATTTCAGCTTAAAACGGCTAAATAAATGTAGATTTATCGAAGTTTTCAGCTAAAAGTAACGAGTTATCAGATATTTGCCTTCTAAATATATACATTAGTTCAATCTTTAGCATAAAAAATGTCATCTAAGTTTCAGTTTTTATATTATTAATAAATTATATTAATAATCAATAGTATTTCATTTTTTAACTGCAAGGTACGACGTATACTGGTATTTCTTAAACTATGGGTCGAGTGCAATGTTTTGGTTTGTCATAGAATTACCTATCCGACCATTAAAATACCTTATTAGTATTATCCGTTGTATAAACATGCGGTTTCACAATCGTAAGAACATCCAGTAATTTTGTGATATGAAAAAAATTCATAAATAGTGTTAGTAAAACGTGATTCTAGAGATAAGTAACATAAATTTACATTAAATAATTACAAAATGAAAATCAACTTTTAAATTTATTGAAACTATAAATTATGTAAAAAATATAGTGACCAAAATGATATAAACACTGAACAAAATTACTATTTATTGAGCATCTAAACTGTATAGGGCTATCGAATGCCACTCAGAAAAGAAGAAATCAAACTAAGCAAATTATTTAAGTTTAGAAATACAGTTCGAAGGATTGGAAATTTTCAAAAGTGGCCACAAAATGAGTTTTAACAGTGTGAGTCGTAAAAGTGCTTTATGCGGAATAGACAAAGAAAATTTTATGGCTTTTAAGGATTAAATGCATTTAACAAGAGTTATTGCAAAAAAAAAAAAAAAATCTCTTGTTGTAATATTGATTTTCCTTTTGTTTTAATTGAAGACAAAATTGCCATAAAGTACACTATAACTGTCTCAAAACGCAAAAAGGGCCATTTTAAAGAGACTGAGCACTGAGAAAACAACACTGGGCGAAATAGCAAAATATCAACTTATAGCGGCATAATAATATAAAATGTCAATATTAACCAACAGTTCTAAGACATAAACCACGTATAACTAAAACACACAAGCAAAATGTCCTGGATTGGATAAAAGATAATGTGTCCTGAAAGCTTGAATATGAAAGAGTAATATTTCATAACGAAAAAACTCCAATGTGGATGGTCGACGTATTGACAGGAACTGTGCAAGGTACTTGGGATATTTGCAAAACGGCAGAAGAGTGTAAGTTTACTCATGACTTGGGCTAAATTTGGATCTGGTGGTAGAAACAATGTCGTTTTACTTTTATGACGAATAAATGCATTAAGCTAGTTAAATATAACTTGCTGCGATTTTTTCAATCAATTGTACGACTCTTTATAGTATTTCAGCAGTACAATACATCCATTCACGCGGCAAAAAATATTTGGAAATAGTTCCTGAATAATGGTGTACATATGATACCATGACCATATATTTGTCATGTTTTAATGAAAAAAATAAAAAAACAATAGAAACAATTAAAGTTAAAATTTAATATTCCCCAATGGAAAGTGTGTGGAGTCTACTGATTAGAGAAATTTATTCAAATGAGAAACAATGTGCTACAAATCAAGAAATAAAAGCTGTCATCACCTCCCGCGAGAAAGAAAGAGATTAAAATACATTAAGAGAGATGGCTCCATTGACAAAGACAGCTCCATGCTTCGTCCTGATTATGCATTAATACAAAAATATGCTGCATACACTGGCTAATAAGCTGTATTTTTGGTCGGTATTCATTTCATTATATAACACCACAAAATAGAGATATGCAGTTTCCTTCATATTAAAATGAATGTTTGAATTATGTGATAAACTATAAATAACTCTAAATTAACTCTTAACTTTTTAAAGCTTTTTTTTTCCTTTTTCATACTTCAGAAACTGGGCGTTCATATTTTGAAACCCAGTGTAAATAGTGTATAAGATGTTACATATTTAAGCATAAAAAATAAATAAAAGTGACAAAATAAATATATAAATGAAAATTTTGTACAAATTTTAGTGTTAAAATAAAAATTTTGTAGAAGGCAACTTTAAAAATGAACAATTTTCAATTCTTATATCGACTTTCTCGTTGAAAAAACAATGCTAGCTTTGTCTTTTAATCATTTGAGGTATTGTGGTACATTGTTTATGTCACTTAATTTCAATCTTCATCTGATTTGTAGTTGGATTTTAGCTTTTATGTTTTACGTGAAGAAAAGCATTTATTTATTTTCAAATAATTTTTTTTCGCAAGTCCTTCTGCCATTTCAACATATTGTAAAATGTTAATTTGTCCCTGAAGAGACTAATCAGTATTTAATGGATTATTAAGAATGAATGCAATTATTTATAAAAAATGTTTCTCTTGCATAACCATACTTTTATTTTATTTTATGACTATAACTAATTACTATTATTAGGATTATTCGTTTTAAAAATGTCTGTACCATCCTTTGTAAGAACTTTTGTCTTTTTTTTAGGATAAATATAAATTGCAGAAAAGCTCTTATTCGCTATCTACATATTAAGAGGGTCGCATAAAAATAAATCTTAGGAACCTCTGACATATACTATAGAAGCGCGTACTTTTCATTTAAAACATGCATTATGGCAAAATGCGATCGATTCAAGAAACACACACACACACGCAAAATTTGAAATGTATCCAATTTATGTCATACAATAATTTACTTAAGTTAGTTGGTTGGTTTTAATTTTTTTCTGGCGCTTTCTAATTCAAGAGTTATTGATTACATTTTTGTTCGAGAGAAAAAACTTTTGCTTAACCTCTTCAGGCCACACCATTTATTTAGTAATTTTTAAATTTCAGTTATGGATTTATATGAACAAACTGATTACTAAAAAAAATTGAACAGCGAAAAAAAAATTTTTTTGGTACATGAAATTTGTAATACATAGGGACTTAAAAAGGGCATTTTTTTTTTTTTTTTTTTTTTTTTTTTTTTACAATTTCTTAGAATTATTTTAAAATTTTTATTATACCCTTTTGCATTGCAAAAACATTAAAAAAACATAAAATAACTATGTAATTAATATTTTTTTTTACTAATGGACTCTTAATAATGGTATCTTAACTCACACTAACATTATTTAGGTTTTCATTTTTGTACACTTCCTATTGCAAGCCACTTTTATTTAACATTTAGCTCGCTAAAAAGGCGCTCTAAGAAACAAATCGCTATTTTGTTTAGCTCTGCTGTATGTTAGGCTCCATTAACATCCTATTTTAAAGATTATTTATGTACAAGAACAAAAATTCTAAAGATGTGTATCCTATAGGATACATCAGGTTTGAGGAGTTTAATCTCCGGATATGCATGCATCAAATTCTTTCAATTAAAAAGCTGTCTGCACGTAAAAGAGAATGAAGAAAAACTCACCTGGTTTATTTTTAAGCAACATGGGACTTTTAAGATGCAAAATTTTCGCATTGATAAAGCAGCTCAAGCCACTTAACGCTGGTCGACTGTAAAATACTCGTTGTAAAAATAATGGTCGATTCTTACAGATTTCACTTTACTAAATAAAATTATAGCAAAGCGATTACTTTTTAGGGGGCAGGGTTTAATTTCAAATCTAGGTATTTTATGTCTTATATTTTAGGTCTTATTAATTACACAATTAATAAAATACGCACAACAATATTTAAGTAGCCTGTAAAAAATGTCCAAAAATATTTGCCAATATACTGCGGCCAAATAAATGAAAATATGTCAGTTGATTACTGCTGGATACTTATATGGGAGACACTAAAATAACAAAACACGAAGCAAAATTTGGCAAAAGGACTTTTTATGATATTTTTTAGATTAAGTATGAAGATAAGTTTTACATAAAAAAAAAAAAAAAAAAAAAAAAAAAAAATCTGGAATTCCAATTTAGTATAGCATTTAATCTTTAAATTGATACATTATTTTTTTTAATTATAGAATTTTCTTTTTTAATAATGGTACATGATGGGGCAATTTAGATTTAGGAATGTCAAATACATATAGCAATTTGCGTACACTCCTTGAAATTTAAAAGAAATCTGACATCACTATTTTTGTTTTAAAATTTCTGTTTATTATTAAATCGGATACTACGAAATAACCTTGTTCAATTGCAGTTTTTGTAGTACTTTCATAACATTAAATAAGGCAAAACATTGGATTAAAAATTTGTTGCGAGTTTTTGTGCATCTTGTATATAATAGCTCAGATATCTGTTTTGCAGCCAGACAATTTTTTCGATCAATGAATTAATGTTTTTTTTAAATTTCTCTAGAAGCTATAGGATAAAGATGCAACCAACAAAGTCCCACGCATGTTCACTAGGCGGCTTATCCGCCAAATACGCAGGTCTCAAAAGAGGTTGTATGGGTTTTTCTGACAAAAAATCTTGACCGTTCCTTGCAACATGTAAGTAGGTATTATCCTGTTGAAAGATAGCTCCAGGAATGCTTTGAAATAAAGAAATGACTCCAGACTGCAGCACTTTACTGATGAACCTCTTGCTGTTTAAATCAGTCACAATTCGTAGTAAATGCAATCGTCATGATACGCAATCCCACCCCAGACCGTAACTTCAGTTGCTCGTTTACTATGATGTTCGAAAATACACTCTAGGAGGTAATGATCACCAGCATAGCGTCTAACACGAATGTGGTCATTATGGTGCCAGAAATTAAAGCGACATTCGTCAGAAAAAATCACTTATTGGTAATATGTACGGCAGTGTCTGCGATCATGAGCCTATTGCAGCCGCAGGCGTGGATGGCTTTGCATCAAGTGCATCTTTTAAAAAGGAGTTCTTGCACGCAATCCACGGTGCAGCAAATGTTGACAAATTGACGAAGCAGACAGTGATACAACTGTAGCGGTTGACCAATGTGCTACAAACTGTTTAGGTGAAAATATATGGCCCATCAAAGCCATGCGGATCAAGTATCTTTCATCGCGCATTGACATCACCTTTTGGGATCTACTCCCAGATTTCCGAATCGTCCCATTCTCCTCGATCCAGTTCTTGAAAACTCGCATCACTGTGCTGCTGTTACACTTCGAACGAGCTACTATTGCATGATAGGGAAATCCTGCTTCACAAAGACCAATGATTCTCCCATTTTAAATTCCGTCATTTGTTGAAATATCTCCCTCTTTGTCGAAGAGGCATAGTTACGTCCCTCTACTGTCTTTATTTATACGGTTTCAGCAGCAGTCCAGAGGGAGCTGTTCAGCCCACACATATATAGAGACTCTGAAATTTGAATCATTTGAATAACACACTATATTCTGCACTTGTTGAAAATTTCAGCTCAGTTGCGTCTTTCTTTCACGGTGTTGAATTTTTCACAAATAGGAGTATTTTTTTAAATTGAAAAATGTTTAGTTCTTTATTTTTATTAACCGGGTTGGGTGAACTCCATCCGGACCAGGCAGAAACAAGATTCAAGCTGTTCAGAGATGTGAGATGGTTTGATGAAGAACATCTCTAATCTTTTTGAAATGTCTGGGGGTAAATATATGAATGAGAAAACAGAATCAAGTCATTGATGCGTCAATATTTACCTTAGATTGAGAAATAAGCTTATGAAAATTCAAATAGAATGAGAAGCACAGAACAAACTCAGTAATATCAGTAAAAAACTACATATTTAGCACTGTTAGTACAATGGTTTGTATTAAATTATCTTTTAATAACTGTACAGATTTATGCTTCTTCAGTTGAGATATAGTGATCGGGGTAAGGAATTAACTTCTTACATAAGCATTTCTCAAACGGTGATTTCTATTTGCCATCTCTTGTAATCCAGTTAAATCCCCCCTTTAAAAAATACAGAAAAATAACAATCAAACTAATTTTATACTATCATTAGTGTTTGGAAATTGCATATGGCAGTCCGCAAATGGGGTCACAAAGCATTTTGACTTATAAAAGTAGGCCCCACATGAAATATTTTCAGAAACGTTGCGTTACACTATTCGTAAACTTAACATTGCAGTAATCGATCCGGATGATTGTGAACGATGAGGCATTTCCGCATAAAATAAATCTGACTGATGTGTTTCTTGAAAGAAAAAATATTGCTCACATGGCAAACCTAGAATACTTCGCTAATCTCAACTTTGATAAAAGTCTTTGAATTTGCTGTACCTGCTTTTCTAAGCACCTAAACAATTCTCATATTGCTAAAAACTGCTCTATACCGAAGTGGGATTATATTTTCTAAATGTTTGACTATTTCATTCTGCATTGATGACAAATTACTGAGAAGTCGCTATAAAGATTGGGATTGCTCCCATACTTAATAATTTCATATAGATTTACGAATTATAGCCAGGAATGCAAGCGCAAAAATGGCTGATTTTAAGCACTAACATTTAATAGTATTATTTGCTATATTAAATCTCATAAATCTTGTCATTAAATTAAGCGAGAAATACTTTTAAAATTAAGTGGTACGAATCTGCCATTTCTGGTGCAGCGCTTGCATCCCTGATTATAGTAATATTTTTGGAGTAGACGAAATATGCTTACCTGTATGTGTTATAAAAATATACCTATACATATTTTGTTTATTCTGTATTTTAATTATTCATCTATAACAGTACTGCCTACCATTATATGAATGTTTTTATTGATTAATGAGTAATATTTTCACTTATATCGAATTTACTTGTCGCGCTTTTAACTTTCGGGAAACAGTGTCTTTTTTTACAATAAAAAATTAAAATACCTATAAAAATATGAAAATCTAGATTACAACAAATCTCGCTTTATCTTTAAAAAATATTTTTTTATTTTCCGGAAGTATAATTAATGTAGATATTTATCAAATGTATGTTAAGTAAATATAATTTGTTAAATCGCAATCAGAAATGATTTTGAGAATGAGCAGGCTCGACATTTACCCGGGTTGCTTATTGGATTAGTTTTCCCTTTATTTGCAAAATTTCGAGAGAAATTGTTGTTAGCTATCAAAAAAAAAATTTTTTCTTGTGTAAAATATTACATTTTCTTTAAAAATATAAAAATTAAAAACAAATTGCATAAAATCTCCATTTCAAGAAATATTTTTTTAGGTGCTTTTGTAATTAGGTGCTTAATGTAGGTGCTTAATGTAGCACAAATATTCATAGTTTGGTCTGTCGTTTATCTGCATATAACAGTGCAAAAATTACCCAACTGAATGATTTCAAATTTAATAATATAATTGTTGCAGAATTTTGTCAAGTCACTTTAAATTTTATGAAAATAGAATCAAAACTTATCTGTCTGCCACTTGCCCTCATATAAATGTGTGAATATATCCTATTTTAGAGGGAGTCATAGTATTTCCATATTACTGAATTTAGTATTATAATCGTAATAAATTTTGTATTCATACATTTTTGTATAAGAGTGCAACAGCTATTGCACCGAGATTGAAATATTTATAAAACTATTTATATAGTACGAATGCACCTTATTAGCCACGTTTAACGTTTAATTTACTACATGTTATATAATAATTTCATAATTATCAACTGCTATGGCTTTTCCGTCCTTTTTAAACAGAAATATCAACGATTAAATAAAGCAAAGATTTCCACTAGGAATTAGTCCATGATCAAGAATCACAGCATTTGACAGCTATCTAAGTTATTGAAAACGATCGGTATCATAGTTATTTTTGCTTTATTAAAAAAATAATAATAACCCTTTAAAATGCGGGTTAAATATTATTCATACAATTTAATTTTAATTCCACAAAGCTAAAACTAATCTAGAATTCTGGAGTAAAATTTTTCTTTTATAATGTAGGTGATAAAAATCCTTTACTTCTTTTCAAATAAATTTGTTCGTAAATTTTCATGTCATGAATCATTTCAATATTTTAGCAATAGAAGTACTTTGCCCCTGAAAGTATTGAGTCGCAAAAATAAAAGTTAACAATTCATTACAAAGTTAAAATTTATCGCACTGTCCAGACAAACTAAAAGTTTTTAATGAAAAAACAACAAATCTAATGCTGGTAGAAGAAAAAAAATCTTGGAATATTTGCAAGTCTGCCAAGAAATCGGAGTTGAAAAGTACTACAAGAAGACTGCTGATGAAGATGCTCTTGGTTTAGGAAGGATATGATATAATCTTGGCCTTTTGGAGAATAAGAAGATTAAACTTTTATAAATTTATTTTTAAAAACATTTACATAAGGATTTATCGTCGTTTTACATCACCATTAGCATTAAAGCGATTAAGTACCTGACTGAATTATCACCAATTTGAAGCTTTGCCAAATTGTTGTCTCTTGAATTATTAAAAGAACTGAGTAATCGCATCGCGATAAAGCACTTTTATTATCTAATCTTTTATCTTAAATTTTGTAATAACAAATTAGTACCGTTTTATTGCGAATTTAATTTATCAATTTTCACTGTTTAAATATCCTTTTTTTTTTCTAAATAGCATTTAATATTAGCAATATAGTACTGCGAAATAATTCGCTCGCTGAACAACAATTTTTTTTTATTTTAATGGAATAATACTTTTTTATTTGACATACTTTTTGAAAAGAAAAAAGCACTTAATAACATAAATAATTTATAATCCATATAATGGTCCATTTTTAAAATGAAAAAAGGGGAAAGAAAATGTTTATATATTTACAAATAAAAAAAGATTTATAAGTTGTATGAAACAGAAAATGTACAACTTGTTATTTTCTATAAAACTTTTCTCATATACAGCATTTAATGTTAATATACATACTACATTCATAGTTTGCTGTTTTCCTTCCTCAATAGTAAATATTGTAAATTTTTTAAACCATTTTATGAAAATAACTACACATACTACTATGCCACTATGCGTAAATAAATAGCATGGATTAAAAAATATTGCAAGCCCAAAGGTTTGCCCTTATGTCTAGTTGATATAGCGGCAAATGTAGGTTTAATAGTGAATTATTTTCTACAGCTTTGGTTTAAAAGAGTTTGTAAGATCAGAAATAGTTAATACGATCCTCGGGATAACATGCCAATCAAAATCAATAAAATTAACAGTAATGCAAATGCATTTTACAGTTGAAAATTCATTCTCACACTAATTAATAAATCTTCTACGAAATTGAGGTTTTTTGTAATGACCGTAAAGGCAAAATCATATTCACCATAATTTGAATTTTTATATTTAAAAATATAAATTTTACAATCACCGCTTATTACTGTATTAACGATTTGATTGATAATTTGATTGGAATTTTCATTTGTTTGAACTAAAGATTGTGAGATTTACGAACTGGAAAACGTTGATTAATTTATGAGATTTCTATTCAATATTTTATCAACCAATTTAAATATTTTTTGGCAATTCATACTGATTTTAATTACTAGGATGATGTATCTGGATAGTTTTATAAATTATCTTAACATAATTTTAAAATTCAGTTATTGAATTTAGCATCGTTCTCACTTCTAATATTTTGTGTTAATTACTGTATTTTAATAAACAGAAAAAAAAGTGGAGAAATTATTAATTTAACTTCTACAACTGATATCGATTATCATGAGTAAAGTATCACACACTGTAAATATTTTTGATCGAAAATAATTTCAATAAATACTTTAATAAATTTCTAACATGACTAAAACGAACATAAAATATAAAAAATATATCAATTAAGTTTTCACTAATGTGAAAATTGAGAATCATAACGGAAAAAAATATCATTAGTTCAAATCACATTTTTAAAAAAATATATCAATAACATTCAATATAAAGTAACATATACATATACACCAAATGTCTAGATATCTATACAGAGTGTCCCATTAAGAGAGGAGCTCAAATTTTTCTAGTGGTGAGTATCCCACAGTAATTATTGTAAAAGGAAAAAATAAAATGAAGGCCGAAATATACACTGTAAAAAAAAAGTTAAATTTACGGCAAAAACTGTTCGCAGCAATGTTGCAAGCAGTTTTTGCTGTAAAAATTGCAGTAAAATTAGATGTAATTTTTTTATTAGATCTAATTTTACTGCAATTTTTTAAGGCAAAAACTGCTTGCAACATTGCTGCGAGCAGTTTTTGCCGTAAATTTAATGGATTTTTTTTGCAGTGTACTCATTTAATCAAAATTAAAGCGTGCATGCTTCACACCAATCTGATCCTGGATTTTGGTCCATAACTTTAAAAATAATGAAGATATTTACAACAGAACAAATTTGTTGTGTGCAAAATGCCATAAAATCACGAAAAGCGGAATGAGTGCACAATAATCCTGCTAGAGTGTACCGTATATAATGTTATCAGGGCTCGCACCGTTCCTAAAATTTTCACACGTTGCTACCAGTATTTTAAATCAAAAATCTTCATGGAAGGTCCGTTTAACGTCTACAATAGAATTACACAATAAATATTACCGTTTACAAATTGTGGTAGGAAAGCACGAAAATTTTAGGAACAGTGCGAACCCTGTGTTATTTATGTTTCGAAAAGTAATAGACTGATTTTGAACCGATTGGATGCAGATAGCATATGCGTCCACCACCTTAAATGAGGCATTATCACGGAAAGAAATGTCGCGATCATCATCCGCATCCTGTCAGTAATAATTAGACGATTCATTAATGGATTGTAGTTGATATTAAAAACTCACACCGGACGACTTACTGTGACTTCTAAAACTTTACGTGGTTTCATTGTATCTTGCACTCAAGTTCAGTACGCTGTTTAATATAGTGAAAAATTACACCTGTTTTTAAAGACTATCTAGTTTCTGATCAATTAGAACGCTCCATAGGCGTTTTTAGATAGTTCTCATTGGTCAGAAAATAGATAGGCTTGAAAATAAAGGTAATTTTTCACGATATTTTTTTCAGTGTAGACTGCGAACCTGGATATTTCTATACAATAATTGTTTGCTGTAGTGTACTTTACCATCTCTTAAAGTTTATACCTCTATTAATGGGACACCCTGTACATTGAAAATATGAAAGAACTACTTATAAGGAAGGTCTCCACACGGTCATTCTTCGAAAAATCTGAAAAATAAAATTAAGGAATGTTCTTCTCACAAGGATAGATATGTTTATATAAGAAATTTCGGCGGAACCTTCATGGAGCGTCCGTAAAAACATAGTGAAAATTTCGTTATTTGGGGATTTTTCATCGGTTATCAACGTAATACAATTTCAAAAAAAAAAATACTTTTTTTATGTCAGACACACGTTAAGGAAAAAATGTTTCATGTTGAACTTGTTTAAATAAATTTAATTTAAATAACTTTAGTTTTGTCTGTTTTAGTTTCTTTTAAGTATAATTTTGTCATATCGATATTTACATGTATTTATATTGAAATTTAATCATCGAAAATTACGATTTAAAACGAAATTCAAAGTTTAGATTAATTAAAATTGTTTTAAGCTCAAAATTATTCCAAATGAGCATGGTCAATTCAATATTTTTCCTATGGAAACGAGTTATGGAAACAGTGATTAATTAAATAATTACCGCAACAAGCAATACATATATAGATAATACAGTATATATATGTAATAAAATTAAAAAAAAATTGCGCTATTTTGCTCTCTCTGAGTTTTTAATTCTAAAATTGTGGAACATATTTTTAATCTTAGTTTCGTAATATATTAATCTTTTAACAGCTAAAGTCCTTTTTCTTTTTTTATTTAACTTATTAATAATCTATTGCTTGTTTCTCAAAAGGGCGGGAAATTATTTCGTAATCTTTCCTTTTTAGAATATTCTCGAGATTTTTAATTTAATTTTTTATTGATCACCTGATCTTTGTTAATGCGCGAAGATGTTAAAAGGCTTGTCTCTTTGCGAGACGTGAAGTAATTCCTAACCGAGGTTCGCGACTCCTAGGCCAATCAGAGGTGATCATTTTTATTACGTAGATTCAGATTAATCCTGGTTGGATTTTTAAAATGATTGACGCGGAGTAGGAGGGGCTAGTTTGTCGTGCAAAGGTGGATTTCTCATTTGGGTTTTTAGGAGTTCAGAATGCATCTTTGCTTTGAACTGCTCCGAAGCCATGTCATTTTTTCCGAGAATGTAGAACGCCAGAATGTTGCAACTTGGTGAGAGAAGGCTCTAGTGATAGATGTGTGGAACGGTGATCTGTGGAGTAACTTAAGTTCATGCTCTAAATAATAAAGAACTAAAACTGATTTTTTTGAATGTTCATTGGAGAGACTCCTACGAGAACAAATCCATGGCTTATCCACTTACCAGAACGACTGCTCAGCTGATCCCGCTATTGATTCTTAGTGAATAGTGGTATTCTACAGCCAACATGGTATTCCACTAGAGCTTATACATTATTATAGAACATCGCCGTCGTATCATGACATTGATTAGCCGGCAGGATCAAAAATGAACCGGCGTACGACTTTTGAGAAAAGGAATTATCGAGATTAACGACTGCCGACTGACCCTTTGTCTGAGAATTCTTCGCAACGCTGTGTGTGCACGCGCCATTTTCGCCGAGCTTGAAACTACAGCTCATATTCAAAATATTAGAATAATTACCTTTTTTTTAGAAATTGAATATATCGTTTGGTAATTTAATGTCTTTTAATGAAAATATGCAAACGATATTTTTATTAAGAACTTATTGTTGATTAAACTTACTTGTTATCTTAAATTTAATATCATTTTTGAAAAGATTAATTGCAAAAAAAAATTATTTTGAAAAGTCAAAATATTAGAATATTTATTCAAGTGGTTCAAAATATTAGAATATTTCACATTAATTCTCCTTTAATTATTACCAATTCTTAACTGGTGGCATCATTGATTAAATTCAGACTATTTTATTTAAAATCAGTATTCTTTTTTGCAGTTTGTTTCTTTTTCGTCTTAAAATGGGCCGTGTGAGTGATATTCCTGAATCTACTAAACTTCGTATGGTTGATTTGTATCGGCACGGTAAAAATCAATGTTTTATAGCGAATTATTTACATTGTTCGCAATCGAGCGTTAGTAAAATACTATCACAATATTAAAAAATTGGAAAATTTCAAAATAATCGGCCGAAATGGTGGCAAAAAACCAAAAACATCTGCTAGAGATGACAGGAAACTGAAGCGTATAGTTAAGAAAAACCGTTTTAAAAGTGTGCGATTCTTGCACCGAAAATGGAAAGAAGGAGGAGTTGAAGTTTCTACATCGACAACATTAAGACGTCTCCATAAATTTAAATTTGAATCTCGTGTACCGAAAACAAAACCTCTCATGACTGCAAGACAAAAGCGTATAAGATTGAATTGGTGTAAATCAAGACGTTTATGGAGCAATGAAGATTGGAAAAATATATTATTTAGTGATTAAAGTATGTTTTGTGTTTCATATGGTAATCAAGGTATTCGAGTTTGTAGAATGAAGCAAGAAGCATTTGATAAAGAATGCCTTAAACGTTCCGTAAAATTTGCTGCTAGTGTCATGGTTTGGGGTTGTATGAGTGCAGAAGGACCTGGAAAGTTATGCATCGTCTACGAAAAGGTTAATTCTCTGATATATCAAGAAATTTTAGAATATTACATGATTCCATCATCAGAAGATTTATTTGAAGATGATTTCATCTTTCAACAAGATTTAGCGTCCCCGCATTCCTCGGTGTCAACTAAAAATTGGTTCCGCCAACGCAAAATTAAGGTACTTCCTTGGCCATCAAATTCACCAGATCTTAATCCCATCGAAAACTTATGGTGTATAATGAAGAAAAAACTTCAAGAAAATCCTCCTTCAAGTAAAACTGAGTTAGTGGCACGTATAAAGTCTATTTGGGCTAATATTGATAGAAATGTTTGTAAACACCTTGTATATAGTATGCAAGATCGATTGTACGCTGTTATGAAAGCTAAAGGGGATGCTACAAAATATTAACTACCATTTACTTCATATTCATAAGGTAATATTGTTGCGTAAAATAAAATATTCTAATATTTTGAACCAATCTAAATTTTATTCTAATATTCTGGTGTGTTTAAGGAAGCTGTATACCTAATTTATTGTGCGGTATTTTATATTTTATAAATGTTAAAATCTTATCTAAACATTCCAGATTTAATTTATAAGAAATTTAATTGCATTTACTTAGTATAAAAAATAAATAAATGACAAATATTTTTTTCTTATTACTTTTTCTCAATTATTCTAATATTTTGAATATGAGCTGTAATTGCTGGAACTTCTGCCTTTGTTTATTACTCATCTTAAATCAAAATCTTCATGTGCAAACAAATGAGAAATCTTTTCAACTTTGAGATATGCAACCAAATGTCTTCTACTTAAATTACCTTGAAACATCTTCATGTGCAAACAAATGAGAAACCTTTTCAACTGTGAGATATGCAACCAAAAAATTACAAAAGATCATCTGCATGAAATAAATTCAACATCATTTGCTTTTATTTATTTTCTAGATAACAGTGCTGAAAATTTGTGATCAACTTTCGCGAGTTATTATTATTATTATTATTATTATTATTGTTTTACAATAAAATCTAGGAATGAGATCCAGTTCATCGAGGTGATTGTAAGTTATTATTTATTATTTATTTTATTTGTTTATTGTTTCCGAAATTTTAATAATTTCTTTATTAAATTGTTGATTTTATCATGATATTACAGATATTAAAAAATAATCATAATGATAATTTTGTTCTTAAAAAGTTCACTGTTGCTAAATTTATTATCAATACGTAAAAGAAAAGTACTTTTTGTTCTTAGAATTATTTGTTGTATATTTCCTATGTATTGAAACCGTGATATTTATTTATTATTTACTTATTTATTTATTATTTATTATTTTCACATGAATTCAAAGACAGAGTTGATTTATTTATTATTTTTATTGTTATTTATTGAAGTATTTGAAGTATAGTAATTGAAATACAGTAATTGAAGTGTAGCATTTAAATATTTTCCGTATGAATTATCCCTCTTTTATGTTATTAAGATCCGGATTAGTAAAGGAAGAAAAAATATCAGAAAATAAACTTGATAGTGTACCTTTTGACTTTGAGTCAGGTATGAATATTTCTAAATGGTTTAAACACTTCTATAACGAATGTTCTGGAGAAAAAAAAAAGATAATGATTGGAAAAAACTTCGCCTCTCGAAATTTTTAAAAGGGGAAGCACTAAAGGTTTTTATTAATGGATGTTTGGAGTGTGCTACTTACGATGATATTGTTGAGATTTTAACAGAAAAATTTATACACGTTAGAGTCCCAAATTTTTCTGAGTTTACCTCTTTAAAGTTAAATGTTCTAAGCGATTTAGATTCTTATTTTAGAAAGAAAGTTGAGATTGGAAGACAAATTCAGCTTGGGGAAAATTTAATTATCCAGGGATTAACTGATGGACTTAAGCCAGAGTATCAAAATTGTTTAATTGTAAACCCTCCTTCCAATACTCGTGAATGGTTTCGCATTGCTAAAAAATTAGCAGCGATTCCAACTCATACTCCTAATAACAGCAATAGAAATTTTCAACAAACTAGACCTATGCACAATCACAATCCTCATCCTTGACATTGGACTCGACCCACTCCAAACAACCCAACCCAAAATTTTAATTCTAGATTTTTCACTCCTAGAATGCCTACGACCCATTATCAAAATAATTATCCAAGTCGTCCCTGTAGAATATGTTTAAACAGAGGTATACAAAATGCTTATCATTGAGAGAGGAGTTGTATATTTAACACAAATTCATTGCAATCTCAAACTCCTGCTCATATACAACCAACTCCTATTAATAATGTCTGACAATTATTTATCCCTGGATATGTGGACAATAAAAAAGTGTATTGTGTTTTAGACAGTGGATCAACTGTGTCAATTTCACCTCTCAAATTTGTTCGATATTTAAATGCTAATTTACATAATGTGTCCCCTATTACTATTAGACAGGCACAAGGAACTCTTACAATTAATAAATCTTGTCGATTATGTATTAAATTTGGTCATATAAAGAGGTATGTTAATTTTTTAGTAAGTCAGATAGATTTGGACTATGTTATTTTAGGTTTACCTGATTGTGCCAAATTTAAATTGAAAATTGATTGTGCAAAAAGCCAGGTGCTACAAGACAATATTACGTTAAACCAACATGTCAACATATCCAGTGATAATGTAGAATTACTTCATTTTGATATTATAAAAAATGATACCAATGTGCAACCCGATTATGGAAATATCATAACTCCTCAATCCTTGCCACGAACTAATAATGATGATTATAATCTAATTGGGGATCTAAATACTATTCAAAATAAAAATGTAAGGGAACTTTTAAGGGATTATTTAGATATTTTTGCCAAAAATAAATATGATGTAGGGAGAATTAATATTGAACCTCAGCGTATTTATCTTAAATCTGACCTACCAATATCTTTGAGGACTTATCGTACATCCACTGCTGATGAATAAGAAATCTCTCAGCAAATTCAATCCTTATTAGCTGCTGGATTAATTAAAGAAAGTTATAGCCCATATTCTTCCCCAGTTACGTTAGTAAATAAGCGAGATGAAAGCAAAAAAACCCGAATGTGTGTTGATTACCGAAAATTAAATTCTATTATGAAAAATGACGCTGAACCGAATTGATGAAATTTAAAACAACTTAAGTGGTGCCCAATATTTCTCTACACTGGATTTAGCCTCAGGCTATTGGCACATACCTATTCACCCAGCAGGTTCCGAAAAGTTAGCCTTTACTACTAATTGTGGGCTCTGGGAATGGAATGTTCTCCCCTTCGGTGTAAAGGAGCCCCCCCCCCCCCATTTTCAATAGGACAATTAGAAAAATTCTTACAAAATATAAAATAGACTTGTTATTATTTTGATGATATAATTATTTTTTCTAAATCAATAGATGAACATATACAGCATCTCATCCAAATTTTTGATTTATGCCGAATAGAAAATATTAAATTAAAATTATCTAAATGTACTTTTACTCAAAAACAAATCAATTTTCTAAGGTATGAAATCCAAAATGGAACTTTAACTCCAGCTAATACTAATATAGAAACTATTAAAAAATTAAAACCCCCTACTAATACTAAAGAATTACAAAGATTTCTTGGTTCTATAAATGTGTATCATAAATTTATTGACAAATATGCTGAGATTAGACACCCCCTAAATAAATTACTTAAGAAAGATACTATTTGGGAATGGAATTCTGAATGTCAAAACTCTTTCCAAAATTAAAAGATGCCCTCGTTGCTAAACCAATTTTAGAGATTTATGATCCAAAATTACCCCTACACATGTTTGTTGACGTTTCTCAGGTGGCGGTAGGTGCAGTTCTTAGCCCGACCATAATAACTTTTTACATCCAACTGCTTATTTTACTAGAGGATTGAAAAGTTATGAGAAAAATTATTTCATTACCGAGTTAGAGTGTCTTGCCATCATTGATAATTTAGACAAATTTTATCATTACTTTCATGGTGTACAATTTACCATCCATACTGATCATGCATCTCTTATTTGGTTAAAAATTGTCAAACATTTAAGATATCGATTATTTAGATGGTCATTGAAGTTAAGTATGTTCGAATATAAAATAGAATACTTAAAGGGATCTACAAATGTCGAAGCCGACATGTTGTCAAGAAACCCTATTTCTCATTTTTGTAAACCCCTTACTTCTCTTCTTGACGTTAAAGAGATTATTGAGATGCAAGAAAAAGAAAATGTGTGTGGTTCAAATTATATTAATGACAATGGACTGATTATAATTAAAAGAAAAGGTTTTCGTAAAGTAGTAGTTCCATGTCCTTAAGAAAAAAATTACTTACTGTTGCTCATGAAGAGTTTGGTCACCCGGGTGTTCAAAAAATACAAAATTTAATTTCTCCTAATTATTATTGGCCAGATATGACACAAGACATTACCAATTTTGTTAAATACTGTGATATTTGCCAGAAAAATAAAAAACCTAAACAGAAAATATTTGGCTTATTACAAGCTATGCCCACTACAGATCAACCTTTTGCCTGTCTGTCTGTTGATACTGTAGGAGGGTTCAATTATTATAATTCTACAAAAAAATATCTTCATATTATAATAGACCATGCAACAAGATATGTTTGGGCATTTCCTTCCAAAAGTGTCACTACAGAAACTTATACAAATTGTCTGAAACAAATCTTCAATATCAAAATCCCTCAACAATTATTCTGTTTTAATAAAATTTCAAGTATACAGTCCCCTCAAAAAATACTAAGTAACAGGAATGCTGCTTTTACTTCTTCAAGATTCAAAAAATTCCTGCGAAATCATAATATTAAGCAACGTTTGACCACTGCCCATCATCCACAAACAAATGGAAAATGTGAAAGAGTAAATCAGACAAAAGTAACTAGATTAAAATGTAAAGTAAACTCCACTACCTCTAAAATTCCCTGGACTAAGCTTTTCACTGAGGTAATTAATGAATGTAATAATACACCCCATTCTATTACTAAATTTCCACCTGCTTGTTTACTTTTTGGCCAATTACCCTATGACTCCCCCTTACAACAAAATTATTATCCCCCTGTTCATGAAGCCCTTAAAATTGCTAAAGCAAGAACTGATGAATTTCATTAAAAAAATACAAAATATTATGATAAAGATTATATCGAACCAAAATTTAAAATTGGGGATCTAGTTATCTATGAAGAATTTCAGTACCCTAATACTAGAAAGTTATCACAAGTATTTAGTGGCCTTTATAAAATTCTTAACAAATTATCCGAAGTAAATTTTGAAATTGATAGGCAAAACCAGTTCAAAAGTTCAGAAATAGTACATGTATCTAAATTAAGGCCTTATTACTCCCCTGATAAATTTAAATTAAGTCATGAGCAACAACCCCCTAAACAACAACAAACTCAAGTAAAAACTGTAGCTTAGACTTAATCTCTAGTTTATTATCATTTTATATTTTTTTTTTCCTCTTAAACAGTAAATTTCTTTCCATATTTAAATTCAGATAATATCATGTAATTCTTACAAGAATGACAATGATATCTCTTGACTGCAGCGAGAGTGTCGCTTGTCTGGAAATTTTTATATTTGTTTGTTTATGCCGGCGTAGACGGACAGAGTGAAAATTTCTTATTCTGTATTGAATTACTCTAGTTATAACTTAGAATACTACAATAACAAGTAAACTTTAAGTCCAAAACAAATTATTTTAATTTTCCACTGAACCTATTTGTAATATTAAAATTTAATCTAGCAATTATTAAATTATTTGCCAAGTAACAAAATTTTATCACTTTATTTTAAATTTTTTTTCTCTCACTTTGCTTCTGCATTTCAGTGCAAGTACATGTCAATTAGAATTTAATTTTGTTTCTTTTTCTCTTTCCTTCTTGCATCTTGCAATGTTTTATCACACCGAAAGAATATTTATTGTGTAATTATTTGACATGAATAGATCTTGTTTTTTTTTATTATTTATTAATATTTCTTTTTAAGAAACTTAGTAGTTTAAAGGTCAAGTGCATTCTAAAACATGAACAAAATTTTTATTTATTTTTATTTTATTTTATTTTATCATATTATATTTAAATTTTTTTTTTACATATTCCTACTTAATCATGTACTCGAATTACAAGATTAAGTAAATGATTACATAATTGATTATATTCTTTATTCTATTTCAATTCTCTCTATATTTTATCCCAAAAATACCTGAGATGAGATAAACGAGATTAAGTATAGAATTTAGAATTTAAAGAATGTCTTTTGAAATATTTACTATTACTCATTGAAAGATTTATTACTACCCATTATGAGAGTAACTTATACTACTATGATATTTATTATTAGTGATATTTTTTCCTTATTATGTTTCTTTATTATATTGTTTGTTTATTACATTGTTAAAATTTATTATTACTATATTATAAAATGTGTTATCTAAAAATATGGTTATAAGATATATTTTCGCAAAAAGTTTCAAAAATGGAACTATCATGATTATTCTACGACTTTATTACAAAAACAAACTGAACTAATAGCATGATGTTACATAATGAAGATTGGATGGTCTATAATGACATAATTAGACCTCCTTGAAAGGAGGTAGTGAACTATTCAATTCCAAATGTGACTTGTTGGACGAACATTGTGGGCCAAACATTTGGATTTGATTTCCTGAAATATCTACTAAATCTCTCCATCCTGTCTGGATTTATTTTTGTCAAGGAGGATTCGGCGTTATTGTTTTTCATTTTTATGTTAAAAATATACCATGAGTAATTGCTTATATTTTCAAATTACTTTATGATGTATACTTTAAACAAGATTATATCTTGTATTTGTATTGATGCCTATTTTATTGTATTTAAATTTAAAGTTATTCCACGCATCACCTTAGTGTTCCTAAATTTGAATTCTATATTTAGTTTATATATAAAAAAATTATTTAAATTTTCTTTTATTTAGTATCTAATTATTACTTATATCAACAACTTCGTGATCTAAGTCTGCATCATCTCCCTTTCTGTGAACTTGCAGGTCTCAGACCTACATTTTCACCCGTCTTTCTGGGAGGGGGGATTTGAAAAAAAAAATTTTGCGCCATTTTGCTCTCTCTGAGTTTTTAATTCTAAAATTGTGGAACATATTTTTAATCTTAGTTTCGTAATATATTAATTTTTTAACAGTTAAAGTCCTTTTTCTTTTTTTTATTTAACTTATTAATAATCTATTGCTTGTTTCTCAAAAGGGCGGGAAATTGTTTCGTAATCTTTCCTTTTTAGAATATTCTCAAGATTTTTAATTTTATTTTTTATTGATCACCTGATCTGTGTTAATGCGCGAAGATGTTAAAAGGCTCGTCTCTTTGCGAGATGTGAAGTAATTCCTACCCGAGGTTCGCGCCTCCTAGGCCAATCAGATGTGATCATTTTTATTACGTAGATTCAGATTAATCCTGGTTGGATTTTAAAAATGATTGACGCGGAGTAGGGGGGGCTAGTTTGTCGTGCAAAGGTGGATTTCTCATTTGGGTTTTTAGGAGCTCAGAATGCATCTTTCCTTTGAATTGCTCGGAAGCCATGTCATTTTTTCCGAGAATGTAGAACGCCGGAAAGTTGCAGTTTGGTGAGCAAAGGCTCTAGTGATAGATGTGTGGAACGGTGATTTGTGAAGTAACTTAAGTTCGTGCTCTAAATAATAAAGAACTAAAACTGATTTTCTTGCATGTTCATTGGAGAAACTCTTACGAAAACAAATCCATGGCTTATCCATTTACCAGAACGACTGCTCAGCTCATCCCGCTATTGATTCTAAGTGAATAGTAGTGTTCTACAGCCAACATGGTATTCCACTAGAGCTTATACATTATTATAGAACATCGCCGTCGTATCATGACATATATGTATACATTAAATTCTCGCATCATTTAACCCCTTGAGGGGCAAAGCAATTCTGTTCCTAAAATGTTCAAATGATTAATTGACACTGGGATTCATAAACAAATTTATATGATTACAAGTAAAAGCTCTTTTTCACGTACATTATTAAAAACAAAACTTAATACTAAAATTCCGGTACCAATGTGGCTTAAAGGAATTAAAAGTAACTATATATAATATACAGGTGCCCCTCAAGGGGTTAACTTTAAATTCATTCACGCATTCTAAAAATCCATTAAACAAACAATTTTTAGTTACGTTAAAATGATTTGCTTTTAGCGAGAATTCTATCCATTCTAAAGTAAACATTTTCATGTTTAATAAATATGTTTAACAAACAAACATGAGAAATTAACCTAACATTAACATTAAAATCATTATTATTTGTTACACTTGCATGCATAATGTCAATTACACAGTTAAGAATGTTTAAATGAGAATTGATATCATTCGAAAAAAACCTGTATTTGGATTTAAGCATAATAATTCGTACACTATAGACTGGCGACTGCACAGTACATCACCTTATTGCGTTTGCTGCTGAAATTCCAGGATTACACAAAGCTCATTAGCATGTTAAACTATAACTGGTCTGCCAAGTCCTATCTTAGTAGAAACCACCAACAGACCCGATTTTATTGGTTGATCGGTAAGATTACTATTATGTTTTCCTGTATGCTGAGGTATGAAAACATGGAGAACTAAGAGCAGGAAAACCTAGTCAACCATTAAAATCGGGTTTGCTGGTATTTTCCATCAACTTATGACTTACAAGGAAGGTCTCCATACGGGCATACTCAGAAAAATCTGAAAAAATTACAGAATGTTCTTCTCATATAGTTATATATGTTTATAAAAAAAATTTCGGCGGAACCTCCTTATAACGTCCGTAAAAAAATAATAAAAATTTCGTTTATTTGGCGATTTATCTCCGGTTGGCGAAAAAACGAAATTTTGAAAAATACGCTTCTACGCTTCGAATACTTTTTAAAGAAAAAACTTTCTATGTTCAATTTATTTAAATAAGTTTAGTTTAAGTAATTTTAGTTTTGCATTTTTACTTTACTTTAAGTGTAATTTTGTCATATACGTTTATATGTACTTATAACAAAATGAAATTAATATATTTTATCATTTAAAACACAATTTAAATTGATTAAAATTGTTCCAAATTGAAAAATACACTGTTAAAAATCTGCTGCATTTTGTTGCAACGCACTCCCTTTCTTGTATAGAAAACGGTTACTTGGCCGTGAAATGGAGCTTTCTCATTGATTGGAATAGAGATATTATATACAAGCGGTGGAGTGCGTTGCAACAAAATGCAGCAGATTTTTAACAGTGTATGACACGGTCAATTCACCATGCTATGGAGCATTCTCATTGGTCAGAAGAGAGATATTCTATAAAAGTAGAGGAGTACGTTGCAGTAAATGCTGCAGATTTTTAACAGTGAAGTCAATTAAAATCAATTTTCAGATTCGTTAAAATCGTCTGCTTTGGGCGAGGAAATACACTGCTCGCCAAATCCCGCGTCGCTTTCAACTTTTCACGCCAATTATTCCAAACTATTTTATTTTTTTACATATTTAATAATGTAATTCCGCCGCTAATTTTCACTGATCCTTTATTATCTACATGAGTAGTTTAATTCATATTTTTTAAAAAAAATTCTGAGTATGCCCCCAATGGAGACCTTCCTTGTTAGCAGACCAGTTGCATTTTAATATGCGAATAGAGTTTTAACTAATTCTGGAATTTAAGTCGTTACTCGGTGATAGGATAATTTGTGCAGCCGCCTTCCGGTCGGCTATAAAAATTATTCGGAAACATTTCCTATAAAAATTTTCTATAAATGATTCTTTAAATTTCTCTATTATAGTGGTGTCTCAGCTTTCTGAAGATGAAAGGCTTTTCGGAATAATTCTTAACTCGGTAAGATTATTGTATCTTTTCGTGCGTGGCAATATAATTCCATAAATTAAGAGACATTTGTATTATTTGAAACACACTCACCATTTCACTTTTTTCAAAACAGGAATCAAAAATTAGTCTAATAAAATTCTTAAGTATACAATAACATTCTGATATTTTAACTCTTTATGCTCCAAAGATTCTCTAAAGTACCTTTACAGTCTTTTTGGGTGCGTTCGTAATTATGTAAATACTTAGCACCTATAATTGTCTGCAGTTTATATGTTTTTCAGCTTCAAAATATGATTGACCTAAAATAAAATTTTTCATCTTCAGAATATGATTGAGCTGAAATATGATTTTTCATCTTCAAAACGAATAGATTTTCTTATGTATTTCTTATACTCATTTCGGGGATAATACTCAAAGATTTCCATCCGAAACAATTTTGACACAAATAATGAAGTTTCATCTGGATGGTAAATGGTAAATTTAATCATTAAAGAATTGGATTTCCTCACGTGATAAGTGATAATTTTACTGATAAAGGTATCAGACACGTATAACTCAGACTAATATTGGTACCTGCGTGTGAAACAACCGCAAGAGACGTAAGAGAAGTGCAAAAAACGAGAAGAGAAGGAGAAGGGAATAACTCTTTGAGAGGAAAAAAAAAATACGACAATGTTATATAATTTGGAGGAACTTATAAAAAATATAACTAATAAAATGTAAGATACAGATTATTTCGTAGAATTTTTGTGCCCCCTTTTCCTCTCGCCTGTATCTTTTTTGTTATTTTCCTGGATATTTATTCTCAATATGCAAAAAACTTCAGGTGATAAAATATAAATCTCTTCATTTTTTTAAGTCAGAGCATCGAAATATATTAGAAAAATCTGAAATAATGAAATAAAATAAAATAGATAAATAAAAATCAGTATTTTGAAGGCTTTTGTTACTATTGATTACTAAGAAATATTTAGTTGATATAGAATGTGTTTTTAAAAAAATCACCAAAAAAGGTTGCCAAAAAAATTAACACGATTTTCATCAAGAATGAATGTCTGTATCTTGTTATAAATACTTCAAAAAAAGTGTATTAGTTTTTACAACTTTCGTTTTTTCAAATTTATGAAATATTATCAGCTATATTTAACCGTTGATATTGAAAAGTAATGCTTCAGTTTATTAGTTCTAATTAATGAATTTTTTTTTATTTTCATTATTATAGTAAAAATCTTCTAATTTGTTTTTATAACTTTTATATAATCTGTTTTTATATAAAAAAATCAGGAGAAATATGTGCTGTAATTTATAATTTAGGTCATAAAGTGTTAAATAATATCGATGATATAAGATCTTTTCAGCATAACAGTTGTATTGAGGCTTGTTCATACTTTACTAGATTATATGAATTCTAATGTGATCGTCTTTGTAAAACTTGCATTCTGTCTAGTGTAAGGAATTTCGGACTTGATATTGGATATGCATATAAATCTCAGAGCTTTCTCATATATGTAAAAAATAAATGTATTAGAAATGCTAATGAATTCTACCTCTTTTTGCTTATCTCTCTTTGAAAAATACCTATATTTTAAAGTTACTTTTATGAGAAAAACAAGTGCATTATTAATTTATCATACCGTAAAATCTTCAGATTAAATTTATAGTTTTCGTTTAAAATTCATTTAATTATATGAATAACTACGTCGTAAATATTTCTTGACGCTCTTGAAATGGTTAAAAATGTTGCCCGTTAACAATATTTTGTAACGAGTTTATATTTTCATATGGGCATTCTTATGTATACTTGTAGTTATTCATTCAATCCCGCCAATTCTTTCTATGCACGCTAACGTCTCTTTACTATCATAAACCATGAGTTCTTTTTTATCTTATCTCTATTATTCAGTTTCGAAGCTTTGTGTTGGTATTGACTATTGCAATCTACATCCTTTCAACCTCTACAGAGTTTGCTTTGTCTAAATTTCCTTTTCATCCTATAAATGAATAATAAGTAAATAAATAAATGTTTTTGCATCCATTAAATCATGAATTGAAACAATTGTGAGCGTCGTATTATCTTAACCGGCAGGCAACCAGGGCTCCGACTCAGTGTTCCAACGGTAGTTGGAGCGCTAGAGGTGCAAAGTTCGCGTTTGAATAAGCTTTAATTTTCTTTTTATGTAAGCGAATGAGAGAAGAATTTTGGAAAAAAATGTTATGAGAAAAGAATTTTAGAAAAATGAAATATCAAACATAGATTTAGACGTGCAAAGTCCCGTCCGCTCTCTCTTCATATCAACATAGTCCAACATAGTGCTCTCTTCTCACTATTTAAAAGAAGCAACAATGAAATAACACAAAATAAAGTAATTTCTGCTAATTGATGCCACACGTTACAAAATAAATTAGTACTCTGCTTAGTTTATATTTTGCGGACTGAACAAAATGGGGTTTTGACCTATGTATATTTTGATTACTATTTTTCATGGAAACAAAGTTCTTGTTTTTATGGAATGGGGAACGCTAAGTGACTAAGTAACAAAAAATAAAGAGTAATCCGATGCATACCTTTATAGAAAAGTCATTTTAAAAGTACATATATTCAAATTTTTTAAACTGTTGTGAAGCCCAAATTTTTGACAGGGCTACAGAGATTTTTATGCAGCATTGTCTGCTTGTTATTCAGAAAATATGCAGAACGAAATAGGAACTGGTAAATTTATAGAAAGACGAGCAAATCAAAAAAATTCCATATTATGAATAATTTAAAAAAACATGGCATCTGAGGAAGTGTACGAACCAGGGTTTAAGAGCAAATGTCTAGAAAAAAAAAGCAAGTGCTTTTCTTCTCGTACATTATAAAGATAAATATTTGTTCTGAATTTCTGGAACAAATTTAGCAGGTGGGATGTTTAAATGGATATTAAAAATACACCAAATCTAACTAATATTCAAAGGGTTAAAGTGATTTTAAGAGCACGTCCTAATTGATATTCATGGGTTACTGCAGCGATAAAACAGCCACAGTTTAAAAGAAGTTCTAAACAAGCAGTATAATTAAACAACATATGTGATTTAAGTAATGAGTGGCTGTACATTTTTACCAAAATTGAAAAGTGGAAAATGCATATTGAAAGAGTTTACAGGGGTGAATTAAAATGTGAAATAACATTTTTTTATTGATTTGCTATTTACGTGTAACTATTATATTAAAATTTATGTAAATCTTAATTATGAGCTCTTCTTTTGTATAGATATAAATATTTCTTTCTTTTTTTCTTCAAGAAGGATATTGTATAACATGAACAGGCTATTTTTTAATATATGCTTTCAAAGAAGTCAAACTTGTCATATTTTTTTAGTGCTACATCAGATCTGATAAACCTATAAATGATTTAGGAATTCTAGAATGAGATCTTTTTTCATTGGATTATATTAAATCAACATGAAATGTAACATTTACAAAAAGAGAAAAGACAAAGTTTATAGATGCAAACAGACAGAGAAAAAAACTCCCAAACATTAAAAGAAAAAGAAAAAAAAAAACCCCTGAAAAGTGAGCCGCTGGATGGTAACATTCAGCTACAATGTTTTATGAAATAATTTGTGATAGGGGGAAATCTTTTTAAAATAATGCGACAAAAAAAAAAAAAAAAAAAAAAAATTCAATTTTTCAAAAAGGTAATTTTGCTTTTCTGAAAGTACATTACAAATATATTCGTGTGAAACTCTTCCATACAATCGTCCCAAAAAAGATAATAATTAAAAAAATATATTTAAAACAGTTAAAAATACTGGTTTGTGTTTTAAATAAATTGTTTTACTTTCAAGTTTATTAAAAATATCCTGAGTGTGAAAGACCGGAATATAACGCGGAGAATAGTCTCAGACAGAGGTCTAGTACATCAAGAGTTAGTAAAAATATATTTGTCTGACTCAAAAGATTGCGGTAAATTTCTTTCAAGAGAAATACTTCAGGAACTCGAGAAAAGAAACAAAAAATCAAACGAGCAAGAGCGGTAAAGACGTTATTTTTAGTTTTTTTTTTCAAATGAAGGTCATACTAAGAGTCTACGGCACGTATCGCCATCTTTTGTTGATAAATGGAATAACACTCGTGTATTTAGTTATCCAATATTAAAAAGCAAACTATTGTAATTATTTTAAAATATGGAGTTAAAAGTTGTGGACAGAGGTTACAATCGTACCACTGGTGCTATGGAGGAGATCTGATTTCAGAGTCCCAAGAAATAAGGACTTTTAAACAAACAATTAAATATTAAAATCATCTATTTTGTGCATTTTTAGCTGATCAGTTTTTAGTCCCCAGATCCCCCTTCTGAAATATTTAAATGGCCACAGGAAGATTTGGAATTTTATTATTATTAATTACATAGACGAACAAATCCCCCCCCCCTCCCTCCTCCTGAAAAATATCTGAAATTAACTCTGATTTTTGCAATCCGCAAATTTTGGATCCTGAAAAAAAAAGATCATCGAGCAGAAATTACAAAGAATAACTTTCATCGATTCAAAACAGAAAGAAAACTTATGCTGAATATCAACTCAACACAAATTCTACACATTCGTCTCCGAAGCCGACCCGAATCCTCCAATACTTAATCTAGATACAAGCAAGGGCCGAAAGTTTTCATGTGCAGGAGCGGATAGACCCAGATTCTGCAATAAATAAATAAATAAATAAATAAATAAATAAAAATAAAATAAAATAAAAACATATTTTTCTTAATATACAATTAAGATTCTTTCAAAGCATATTCCATGCGTATTTATTCTGAAACTGTACAGTAAGTTTCAGACTATATGTCCGCTAGCCATACAATAGAGAATAGAAACATTAATGATCACTTTCACCACCTTACATTATTTCATTTAATTAAATATCAATAAAATACAAAATAACTCAAATAAACTGAAATAAATAAATAAAAAATAAAAATTGGTTGCCAAAAATTCCCTGGGAACCATTAAATCCAGTTCCGTTTCGACCCGGCACGGGTATGTAGAAAAAATACAAGTCTGGGCCCAGCCTGAAAAAATTAGTGGTACTTCCTAGAAATCTGAAAGGGGAATTTCCAGGCCCGGTCCCGGCAATGTCCGAAGGAAAATTTCTTTGACCCGGTGTAAAACTAAAGTCCGGTCCGAGCCCGGCCAAGCCCGTTTATGTTTTTAGATCTCTAGGCCCGGCACGATCTGGCTCGACACAATTTCTGTTATTTCAAAAAAATTCAGATTTTTTTTTAATCATATAATTAATATTAAAGTATAGTGTATGCATATTTATGAGGTGATTTTATGGTATATTTTATAGAATATACACAACAGCAACATTAAAGATTACTTAGTTTTTTGAACTTTCAACATTCAAATATAGATTCGTTAAAAAATTAATATGGTTTAGAATAAAAGAAAAAAAATTAAAAACACCATAATTTTAAGTCTATATAATAAAAAGTAGATTTCTAGGAATATTTCTATAAAATCCTATTAAAGATTTTCTCAAATCCAAAGAATCTACTTTCTGATACATTTTTGAATTCATTTCTTTTCGTAAACACATAAGATTAGCAGTTATTTTATTCAGAAACTATGTAATCGAATGGCGTTATACATTTCTTGATACAAGATGTTAAAAAAAATACTGTCAAAGTTAACGTTTTGAATCTATTTTTGATAGCACTTGGGAAGGGAGAAAAATTTGCAACCACGTGACAAGAATCTTTTATATCTCAACAAGTATATACAAGTATCTTATTTACCAAAAATGAAAAACGCTATTCGATTCCAAATCATTTCAATAGTCAGGCTTCTCAATTGTATAACCTTTACAGTTAAAAACTGGTCAGAAAATGTGTCGAAGTTTCGCGTTGTTGAGAAGTGAATTTAACAACCTCCATGGGAATATGACCGAAATGCACTTTACTTATTAATGACTGCTGTTGAAGCTTTAGGGCGTGATATTGAAAACCTGATAATAAACCTCACTTCTTTTTAATGCTTAAAAAATAATTTAGAGAGGTGAGATACACAGAAATATAGAAAAAGTTTATGTTGAATGACGCCAAGAATTCGTGTTGGACTCGAATGGAAAGATGCTCCTATCACCTATAGTAAAGAAAAGGCTGATAGACTGACAGTAATAGTAACTTTTCAAAGAAAGGAGCAATTACAGAGAATCTCTGAAATCCCACAATCTTCAACAGAACAGCGAGAGATGGCTGTTTAGAAAACAGTAGAGAAATAGGAACCGCTGATAAAATTCCAGCATTTTGAGACTGTACGACAGAAAGCAACATAATTTGAATAAATGGTGCTGGCATTAATATATAGAAAAAATTCACTACCTACTGCTGTCCCTTGCTGTCATTACATTTATGAGTTAGTTTTAAGGAGCTGTTTCGACTCACTGATGGATGCAACTCCTGGCGCAGACATGGTGTTTTTACGAATATTTAGGCAGCCATGGTAGGTGGATGTCCAAAGCAATTTATGATATCGAAGTATACATGTTTCAAGATCAGTTTTAATTAACCCGTAAGAAGATAAATTTTATAAGAAGAATATGTATTTTTCTTACTGAAATGTTTGTTCAGGCCTCGTTTATGTCATGAGAAGCAATAATTTTTTTTATTCATAGTTTCTTATTCATTCATCAACTAATAAACTATTAGGATATTGATCCAGAAATTAGTCAAGATGCATCTATTTTTTTAAAGACGGTTGCTGCCGAAACTGTGTCTCTATCAATATTTGATAGCAACGTTACAATAGCGATTAAATAAAATATGATTGAAGGTGCTTCGAAACATAAAAGGTGCTTCTGCTCTAAATTCCTTGCCTATCAGTAATAATTGTCAGTTTGAATCTCTTGCAACAAATAAAAGAAAATATAAAGCAAAAGAAAACTATTAAATTAAATAATAATTCCCTGAAAATAACTCGCACATTTAACACAACAAAACTTTTCAAAAAAAAACTGTTGTCCCTTCATCAGAAAAATTCGTCTCACAGAAGACAAAGTCAGCTCCTATCTCAATGAGAAGAAACTCACCAAAAGCCCTCCATCTCAGAAAAATATAATCAATGCTAAAATACCACAATACTACTACAGAATAATACCCTAATACTCCCACATACTCAAAAAGAGGAATAAAATATGTATTTTGAACCTAAATTTAAAATTCATCTATTTCGTTTCTTTGAGACTAATAAGGTAGAATTATTTGTTCCCCTGAAATATAGAAAAAAAACGTCGATATTGCAATCCAATTAAAAACGTGGCAAATATTTCATTGTGGAACAGTCACGGTTACCAAAAGAAATATGAGGTAATACGTGACATGCAGTAGGATCATGCAGCTTGTCTCGTTTCACAAGAAACATTCAAGAAACCAGATAACCATGTAAAATTGCTTGGATATAGAGTAAAATCACTAGTGATGGTCCAGTTAAGGACTGACTTTCGGCTTTTAGCGAATTATGACTATGCCATGCGCATTTTTGTCATGATGATGGTCAAAATAAAACAAGAAATCATAGAAGACTTTTGTGTCAAGAAAATCAACAAAATGAAAATGTATTACTTTGCGCTTTTTTAACTAAAAAAACCCATCAGTAATGGCCCACTTTGCATCCGTAATGTTCCATGAGTGAATTAATGATGGCCATCGAAGTCGATTCTTCTTTTTCCTGAATATTTTTGCAAGGTTTTGTCTTGGTATTTAAGTGGCCTTTTTTGTTAGTCTTCTTAACTCTTTCGTTGGCTATTTCAGCTCCCTTTTCCCTATTTTACAGCTCTTTCTCTCTATTTTACTTCTTTTTTGTTGCAATTCTTCTTGTTTCTTCCTTTCCTTGTCTCTTTGCAAGTCGTTTTATCTTTTGCGATGTCAGAACGAAAGGCATTCTCTCCGATCTCTTCTTGTCTTTTCTTTCAGGACTGTGCATCCATTCAAGGATTTCTTTTAATCATTGAGAGCGGTCTTCAGCTATGGAAGTAGTAATGTCTTTATTTTCTGGCTCTGAAAACTGTTTTCGTCGAAACACTTCGGTTCCTGTTGAACTATACTGAAATTCATGGGAATATTTTATGAAAATGCTGCTCCTATCAAAACTCGTACGTAGGTTGGGTAACGTAATGTCTATTGTGTCTGAGTAATCTTCTTCAGCTGGATCCGTTGCCATTTCTGTAAGCCTAACTTGAATGTTTAGATTTTTCTCCAGAAAATTATACAAACAGTGTGTAACGTCCAATTCTTCCCTTGGTGGTTGTTGAGTATTTTCAACTTTCTTCATTACATTCTCGCCAATGACTTGTTGGAAATCTTCAACTGATTTTTTTAACTGTAAAGTGTTTGGAACTTCATTACGAGCAGTTTCAATTGAAATAGCATTGTTGTGACCCATGCACGTTGAGTAGTCTACAGCATCTGCATGAATGGATAAAGTCCAGTTGCCCTAAAATCATTTTTATTGCCATCTTCATGCCGTTTTCTTGCGCGATTTTCAGGACTGGAGCGATGAACACTTTAGTCACAGGTTCATGTGGATGATTTTTGTGCCAACGAAGAAGGGTCTTGTTCCACTCTTTTAACCGACGAAAAGCAGCTACGTCGCAAGGCTGAATAATATGATTGCATTTCAGCATAAAACTATCAATATTATCAGTAGAGATATATTGATATTTGACTGGTTTCACGCGTAAGATATGGTTTATTCTTATTCACAAATAAAATTCTTGGCAGATTTTTATAACTCTTTGCTAGATAAAGAGCGAAGATATTTCCTTGCCATTCATGAAACTTTTGTGCAGTAATCCATCATTTCTGATCCTGCCGATACCCCAGTATAGAGGAATGCTACGAATCCTTCGTGCAGAAATTCTTTCAAGCGTGTAGATGATCATGTAAATGTTACACTGAGTTTCCAGAGGCCGAAAATGCAAACATGTCAGTTATAGAAAATTTGGTGTCAGGTTGGTCTATTTCGTAAATATCTTTGGTGCCCTTTTTTTTGACAAAATCCTGGATTTCATAGGAAAAATCTTGAAGTTCGTCTCGCCGGCATTGAACACTGTTAAAACTAATGGTGACACATTGCACCTTTTAAGGGTGAAAGGCTTGTCTCACTGGTGACACTCCTAGAGGAGCTAAAATGGCACCCTTAACTAGGGTGAAAGGAGGGCACCCCTAATCCAGGGTGTTTCAGGGGGTGAAAGGACGGCACCTCAGGGAAGAATAATAGCACCCCTTATCCACAGTGTTCAATAGGGTGAAAAGATGGCACCACAGGGGAGAATAATGACACCCCTTATCCAGGGTGCCCCAGGAGGTGAAAGGATGGCATCTCAGGGGAGAGTAATGGCACCCCTTATCCAGGGTGCCCCAGAGGGTGTAAGGATTGCATCTGAGGGAAGAGTAATGGCACCCCTCATCCAGGATACCTTAAGGGGTGAAAGAATGGCATCTCAGGGGAGAATAATGATACCACTTATCCAGGGTTCCCCAGAGGGTGAACGGATGACACACATAATCCAGTGTGCCCTGTCGCATCCTACAAGAAATAGCACTCACAATCTATGGCCCACAGTTGCAACCCCCTCCCCCCACCCCGCTTGTCAAGAAATTGTATTGGTTTGAATCATGAAATACAAAGTGTTTACCCATTTTTAAAATGAATTCTGTAGAGAAAATTATCATGATCAGTCAATAATTTTGGTCTTTTTTTTCTTTCAGATTGATGGAATATTATATTTTTAAACTCATTGTCAGTTGTCCAAAGAAAAATTGTAGCATATTTTTGTAACTCAGAGAGGGATAATATGAACTACAAAAATAATCATAGAAAGGCAGAGAATTCAAATTGTACTTTCATTTACATGGAGAGTATTTTAAGAAAAATTCAAAATTTTTAACTTTTATACAGTCTTTGCATTTCAAAATCACCAATCATAAGTCATCACTATTGCATTGTTAGTCATACTCAAAAGGTTTTGTTAGAATAAATCGCAAAATTTACACAACCTCTACATCTATTTTCTGCCTCTAAAAATCACTGAGTTAGAGTCAAATATATTGACTTTGTCAGGCAAATTGAAGCCCGATTTTCAATTTTATGTTTTGAATTTCTTGTAAAATGAAATAAATCATGATTTTTGACTGTCTCTAACTCGAATGTTTGGATCAAATTTTTTGGGTATGTTTAAGAAAGGACCAGCAACTATTTTTGTGATTGGGCATTTTTAGATGCAGGAACATTATAAAAATTTGATGCTTTTTGACTCTAAAATAAGAGAAAGTACAAATTGAATTGTCTATCTTCATATGAATATTTTTATAATTTTCTTATAGTTTCAGAAGTAATCCGTAACAATCTTTTTTGACACATAGTATATTGCTTGACATGTATTTTCATTATTTTATATACAGGGCAACTGAAAAGTATGGGGACACAGAAAAATGCTATATCTGTAAAATATATGCCATATTTTAATAAAAAAAAGAAAAGAAATAACAGTATTTTAACAAATTGTTCACTGGCTTGATATTTATTTTTTACACAAGTTTGAAAACGAAAGATCACAGAATTGACAGTCCGCTGCAGATAATTCTGATTTAAATAATTCTATGCCTTGATAATTTCGCATCACATACAATACAGACTGGGGATTTTCTATTTCTAACTTTTCTACAGAAGTCAAGTGAGTTAAGATCTGTGAGTTAAGTATGAGTTAAGATTGTTCGAAGGCAATACACCTGTTATTAAATATCCACGCAGATGGGCGTTGAAGGTCAATGTTGTTTTTGCTCCATGTGAAGGCCCCAATACTGGTGGATGTTCCATTAAAATTATTTTGCTTCCATGAGGCCAACACTTCGTTGAACATATTAGTTGCTGATCATTTTGACGGTTGTGAACTTTTCGGAGGATTAAGATTTTCATATAATAGAAGAAATGCTACAAAATTTTAAAATAAGCATGTCTCAGATTTTAGTTGTGAAATGTCAAACAACGCACCAATATTTTTTCAGATACCCTGCTGTATCTAATAAAAAAAATGTAAAACACAAATTAGAAAAGAATATGTAATAAATGCTGTGTAACTTTTAAATTAGTAAGAATATTTCATATTCTTTAAAATTCTTCCAGAAAGTTAGCCATCAAGCTATGAAATGAATTATAGAAAATAAGTTCATTTTAGAGTTGTGGTAAAATAACAGATGAAATTGAGTAAAAAAAAAAAAAAAAAAAAAATTACAATATATATAGTACTTACCTTTATAGAGAACTTATGCAAATTCATATTTTATAGCATATATCCACACAGGATTAGAAATTAAGAACTGTATGTAAGGTGTCAAAATAATACCTACAAATTTTTTTCGATGTGCCAACTGCATTTCATATTTTCTTATTTCTTTTCACAACCATGTTAATAGTAATAATATTGCATTGCATATTTAATTTTAATGTATTGAAGGGAAGTGGAGAGGAAACTTTATATATTAAACACTTTTTCTTACCAAACAAAATAAAAACTGACTTTGCATAATTATGAAACCTGATTAAACTACAATATTTGGATTCTGGAAAAACTTATTCTTTTTATAAAGCTAATATGCATACAAAACAGGTAATCAAGCAAATATGTCCACAGAAAGAAAATATGAGCTTTAGATATAACTAGGGATAAGCTAATTTTTAAAAAATCTGAGACTAACAGTACATCAGAAAATAAAAAGTTAGCAAATAAATGAATTTTTGATTGTCAATTATGGTGTGGCATTTAAAACATTTCCAAATCACACATATTTTTTTTTGTTTGTTTGAGGAAGGGAGTACAAAAATTTTTAAACAATTTTAATACAGTTTCTTATTTTAGGAACATATAAGGATGCAGAAATATCTCATAATAAAAGAAAATCTTGTTTACAGGGGTGTAATATCCAAGGACCAGTTTTATCAGTCATTCGTTAAAGTGAAGTTAACTTAGAGGTTATTGACAGGTTCAAAATTCTTAAGTCACGTGCTGATGTCATGGTGCAGAGCGGAGGGGGGGGGGGTGTATGCTAAAATACAAATGAAAGCATTTGCTAAACAAAAATTAAAGTTAAAGAAAGCTAGCTATCAAGATTTGACGAGTAGGAATAATTTTTCTATAATTTAGTTTCATTTGACGACTAACGACGGCTGGTTTTTAGTACTGTATCCACATCAAAACATTTTCTGCCAAATTGTTTTTGTGTTTTGACTTATTGCATCTGAAATTTTAATCCAAAGAGTAATTATAATGAAAGGAATAAAACAACCTTTTAGTTCAAATAATCTTTTTATTGTAAACACCAAGAATGTATTAAATATTATTAAACAAAGACGTGACACTATGTGGAACTGATGCCACTAAGAAAGTTTTGATGACATAAGTATCTAATAAAAATGATAAAAATTTAAATTGGCTTTTGCTATAGTTAATGTTAAACAACCAAAATAATGCATACCACAAAGTAACTAAGCTTATAAAATTATCAGTTTTTGTAATTAACTGTTTACATAAAATTAATACATAGCATGAGTAATTTAACAAGTTGCTTGAGTTGTGGAGCACAATAACAGGTTGAAACACAGAAATTTCTGCATCTTCTTCATGATAAAGAGTCGAAAACTTTTCTGGTATCAAACATGGTAATGGAAGTACTGTAAATGTAAGTTAGCTGTCTGAAATAATAATAACACATTAAGGAAAACACACAACAAGACAGTCCAATTAAAATGTATCATCAAAGTACAGCAAAAATGGTAGATGAACAAAAAAAGAATGAATAAAATTTAAATAAAATTTAAATTATAGCTCACAAGGCTATCAAAGCCTGGCAGCTAATGTGCCGCAGGTTCTGTATGTAACGTGATAACTCTTTATATAAATATCAGATTTGGTTCAAATTTTATATGTAGGTTCATTTTGGTAAGTTTCTTCACTGATTAGCATTGGAGGTTCATTGGTTAAATATGAAGGGGGGAGAAGAGAGTGCTACCCCCCCCCTTAATTTATATAAATGTAATAAAAAAAATTGCGCCATTTTTGTTCTCTCTTAGCTTCAATTCTAAATTTGTGGAACATATTTCAATCTTAGTCTCGTAATGTATTAACTTGTAACAGCTAAAATTCTTTTTCTTATTTTATTTATTAAAAATTATTGCTTGCTTCTCAAAACGGCGGGAGGTATTTCGTAACCTTTTTAATTTCTGGAATCTTCCCGGGATTTTAATTTTATTTTTTATTTAACATCGCGTGACAGGTGTTAATACGCGTTGCTAAAGGGCTTGTTACTTCCGAGGAAAAAACATAGTTCCTGCCGAGGACCGCCTGCTAAGACCAATCAGAACTGTTCATTTTCTTTCCGTTGAGACTCGAGTTCATCCTAATTGGATTTTTAAAATGATTGACGCGGAGTAGGAGGGAGCTAATTTGTCGTGAAAATGTCCCATATTCATTTGGCTTTTTAGGAGTGTTAGAATGGATTTGCCCTTTAAACTAGCAAGATGCACGTTTCATTTCTCCGCTGAATTAGAATATCTGATGATGTGGACTAGATAACGAAAGTTGTAGTGTCGATGTGTGCTAAGGTGATTGCGGGGAAGAGTTTATCGATTTTATGAGTTCATCAATAAAGAACTTGAAGACTGATGGTGTCTGTTTTTATAATGGGGAAATACCCAAATGAAATTCTTCCACTGCTTGCCAACTGTCGGAGCGACTACTCTGCTCGTGCTGCTGAGAATTCCTAGAATTTATGCAACATAGTTCATTTTCGTCGAACTCTATCTATATATTTATTACATAAATATGCAGAAATCCTGCAGGATTATCAAATTTTCTTCAAATTTTGTTAATAGGTTCACTCTGATAAGGCACTTCTCTGATTAGTTTTAGGGGCTCATTGGTTAAGTATAAAGAGGGGTTATGATATCAATATATCATATATCATTGAATATGACGATGTTAGGTAACAAATTGATAAACTTATCTTTTCCTCTATTAAAGAAAAAAAAATCCTTTCTTTTAAAGTAACTAAAAAAATCATGATCACAACAGGATCTACATTACAGTTAAAGTTATAAATATATCACCCCTTTTCTCATTTTAGTAATAATTAAACCACTCCCTTAATATAACCGTCACCGAAATCCCAGCACATATATTTCATTCATTCCATACCTTATATGGTCATGAAAACCGAATGTGGTTTTCTTATTCCAGCTGCTCTACAATAAAAATGCTGCATAAGATGTTTTGCGCGTCGTACATATTCCAATATATCTCCTTCTCATGATACCGCTCCTTATATGGTATCCATTCGCAAAGTTTAGATCGCCTCATGAGCCCCAAAGCCTATCCCACAAAATTCCTTTGCTTTTTCAAATTCCAATAGCAAAGTTTAAACTCTTTTTCTCGCCAATTAGCGATTAGCTTGTTAATATGCTAAGTACAAAATCTCTCTCTCAGAAGAAAAATATTGCACGTATATTTTGGGCCAAATATCATATATATGCCAAACATTGTAACCTTTGGCGATATCTGACAACTGATGTTATCTTGGTTCTGACTAAAAGAACGGCCACTTGGACTTTTTCTCTTGGCCCCGGCTCTGCTGTAACCACCAGTAATTTACGCTGAGCGTCCTACTTTCTCGAAAGGGTGAAAATAAAACTTTACTTTAAAGAACCTGGCTGCATACTTCTCTTTTTATCGATCTACTTTTCACGGCATTGATGATAACTTGTAATAGTCAAATATTAAATCTGCAAGATACCGTAATTACCCAAGACATTCCATTACAAACTTTGGTGCTATAAGACCGTACTTAGCCCGACTAGAGGAGTATGGGCGCTCATAGAATCCGGAGAAATCGCTGCTGTCTATAGCGGTTTCGCATCTTCTCTGCATGGCATGCGGTGTTTTCGAACAACTCAAGATTTATTGCTCCGTCGGTGCATCATAGGATTCGAGACTTATTCCTTCTTCTGTGGGTCGCATGGTGTTGGATGCGGCAAAAGAGGCTCGTCCCTCCCAGTATGACAGTTACTCAAGCCTTAGCCAGCTGGAAAAGTGATGTCAAATCAAAAGTTTTTTTTTTTCTTCGACCCTGATTGATCGACCTGCGTGGCTCCGTCCGCTGTCAACATTCATCATCGCGTTCGTATCTCGACGTGCTGCGGTCAACTCAGTGTCTTCGGCAGTTTTTTTTTCTTTTCAATTTCGGCTGCAGTGCTCGTCATAATTGTTTGTGAATTCATCATGTGTGATATATGCTCCGGTCATCTCCGTGCTTTCAGTGGCGTCTATCAGCTGCAATGCGTGTCATAAGTGTGTGTGAAGAAAGATACCAAAAAAAAATGTGATATCAACGAAAGTTTTGTTTTCTTTTCTCATCAGAATTTTCAACATACACAAAAAAAATAATAAATCCAAAAAAATTAGTAGCGATTAATGTGGCAATTAGTCGAGCACAAAAAAAGAATTAGTGAAATATATGCAATGAGGTGTTTGTGATAAATAAGTCATCAATCTCACATACAGAATTTTTCATTGAGAAATACGCAAAAATATTAAAAATAAAGAATACTGCCCAGTTAAACTGATGGCATTGAGCTCACAGGCTACAAATACTAATTGTACATTAAAGCCTTAAATTTTCAAGGGTTAATTCCGTTCGAAAAAAAAAATTAAGAAGAGGAAACAGCTCGCCCCTTTCCTCTTTTTTTATACTTAATCATTGAACCTCCATACTATCACAGACATGCTTTATCATATAAAAAATCTATATCCAAAATTCAGAGCAAATTAGATAATTCTTAATAAAAACCCATTTAGCATTTATATAATTTAAAAGGAGCTATCCCCCTCTTTTATACTTAACCATTAAACTTCCAAAACTATTCAGAGATTTGAACGAAATCTGAAAAACCCATTTATATAAAACCCATTTATACAAATTAAAACCCATTGAAAAACCCATTTATATAAATTAAGGGGGGGGGCATTAGAACCCCTGTTCCCCATATTTATACTTATTCAATGAACACCTGATAACAGTCACGGAATCGCCTCATCAGAATGATCCTAATCTAAATTTTGAACGAAAACTTAATTCTGCATGAAAATCCCATTTATATCAACTAACGGGGGGGGGGGCATTAGAACCCCTGTTCCCCTATTTATACTTATTCAATGAACACCTATTAACAGTCACGGAATCCCCTCATCAGAATGATCCTAATCTAAATTTTGAACGAAAACTTAATTCTGCATGAAAATCCCATTTATATCAACTAACGGGGGGGGGGAGGCATTAGAACCCCTGTTCCCCCTATTTATACTTATTCAATGAACACCTAATAACAGTCACGGAATCGCCTCATCAGAATGATCCTAATCTAAATTTTGAACGAAAACTTAATTCTGCATGAAAATCCCATTTATATCAACTAACGGGGGGGGGGCATTAGAACCCCTATTCCCCCTATTTATACTTATTCAATGAACACCTAATAACAGTCACGGAATCGCCTCATCAGAATGATCCTAATCTAAATTTTGAACGAAAACTTAATTCTGCATGAAAATCCCATTTATATAACTAATGGGGGGGGGGCATTAGAACCCCTGTTCCCCCTATTTATACTTATTCAATGAACACCTAATAACAGTCACGGAATCGCCTCATCAGAATGATCCTAATCTAAATTTTGAAAACTTAATTCCGCATGAAAATCCCATTTATATCAACTAACGGGGGGCATTAGCCCCCCGTTCCCCCTCTTATACATATCGAATGAACTCCAAAAACTAATCAGGGAAGCCCCTTGTCAGGATATACCTACATACAAAATTTCAAGTGGATCGGATATTTTTATCATGAGTTATCGCGTTACGTACATACATACAGAACGGACGGGCACATAAGCTCTCAGGCTATGATAGCCTGTGAGCTAAAAAGTGTGTGCCAATTATCTTTATTCCTTGAGTGCTTTCCGAAATGATTATCAATGGTACACACATAAGTTTTGAACGTGAAATATGCTTGTGATCCCTGTTGACAGGGATGCTAAAACAATATACACACAAAAAAAAATTTTTTTTGAATTTGTGCTCAAGCGAAATTTTATTACATCAATAATGCCACAACACTTAGATTTATGTTTTGCTATTATTATTGTTATTGTTTTATTTGGATACATGATTATTTAAATAACATTTTTTTGTTCAGAGCATTTCAAAAAAAAAAAAAAAATAGTAATAATGCTTTTTAATACTTATTTGATTAAACTTTATCTTACGGTATTAAAACATCTCAATTATAATCCTGTATCCAAGCATTAATAAGATACCCTTTATATTTTTATTATGCATACATACATTTTCTTACTCTTTAATCTAAAAAAAAGGTGATTTTTTTCATAAAATTTTTTTTGATACAAAGTAAGTAATTTTCAATGTGATATTTTGTTCAGAGTCATGAGAGAACAAATAGAGGTTTTCAGTAATAGATAAAAAAAATATAAGAGTAAGACATTTCTAATACTATCTCATTTACGAGCTAGATATTTTTAACTAAGTGCTTTAACAATTTTTTATTATGGTATCTATTTTTATTATTTAAGTGATATTTTGTGTTTTTATTATTATTTTATTTGACTTTAAATGATTGTGAGTACCTTTGAAATCTTTAGAATTTAGTCAAAGGAATACGTGTGCAATTAAATAGTAGCCCTACACCTACCAATTAACATTTACAAATAGTTTTAAACCTTTTTTTTTAGTATTTGTTGCATTAGATCAGCTACATATTTAACTGATATGGCTAATTCTAAGATTACTTTCAAAACCATCACTTTTGATGGCGATGCTAATTTGGTTGACTTTTTCTTCAACCAAATCAAAACATTAGCCAAAGCACACGGATGGAAGGATCAGGACACCATCCAGTTTCTAGGTAGTAAGTTATCCGGACCTGCGCTTACTTTCTTTACTCAGAACCCATCTATTTATAAAGCTGACAAATTAAAATTTGTAGAAAAAGAATTCAAAAAATTCTTTGCCCCCCCTAGTAAAACAACAGCGCTCGTGGAATTTAACAATTTAATAATGCTGCCTCAAGAAACGATTAGAAACCTTGCACACAGAATAAATATTCTAACTACTCGAGTACATGATAACATAAAAGATAAAGAAGCCTTAGACAATATTAAATACACAAAACTAATCTCGTGCATTCCACCCCCACTGAGAATTAAATTGCAAGAGGAAAACATTCTCGATTATGACACTGCTGTTGACAGGGCACAAATGTTGCAGGATATAATGCAAAATGAGAATGTGCTACAAACATGTAACACAACAAATCCTGTAGCAGACTCTATTGCTAATCAGTTAAAAATTTTAACTGAAAGAGTCAATGCATTAACATTAACAAGCATTCCAAATGAACAAAACATAGACGCAATTCACAGTATAACCCCACAAAATTCAAAACAGCGTGAACAGTATGCGAACAAGGACTTTAAAAGGAAGCATACGGTTTCACCTAAACATAACACACGTAAAAATAAATCTACATCACCACCCGCTTGCCAGCTATGTGCGAAGCGTGGCCACACAGCAAAACATTGTTTTAAATGGCGTAGAGCAAATTCAAATAGAAATAAACATAGTTATAAATACGACAATAACTATAGAAGAAATGATAACAGAAATGGTAATTTAAACTACTAATGAGATGTACTTCAGCTGATGGCTTTACATCTCAAAAGAAGTCTAACACATCAGCAACTTCAGACGAATTTCCATGGACTCATGACCCAACACTGCCTACACTCTGTCCAGACAGAAGGGTTAAATCCGTTGCTTCGCAAACAAAATGTGAAGTTAAATGGTCCAAAAATTCTGCATCACAAACAGTCGAAAACAATAATGAAGTAGCTTCACAAACTGTTAACATATGTGATGACAAAGTTGCAGTTATTTGCAATGTAAATAATTCATCCCCAACACTCCCCCTCATAAAGGCCTCCATTGCAAGACATAAAACTAACTTTTTGCTCGATACTGGTTCATCCATTTCAATTATATCACAAGATTTGTTTGAAAAAATTAAAGACAAACTAAAATATAAAAGATTAGGAAAAGGCGTCACTATTAAAACAGTTAATTCAGATGTTCAGTTCACTGCATGCATTAAAACTTCTATTCGCATACACCAAAAGTCATTCTCGCATAATTTCTACATTGTTGACATATCGAATTCCGCTAACTTCCAGGGAATTTTAGGCTTTGATTTTATTCACAAAAATAGAATTGTGATAGATATTCATAAGAATAAAATGTCAACAAATGAATTTAGCATACCACTACTTGATTCTGCCTTATGTGAGAATGAAACACATCATCTTGAAACACATGAAATACATCAATCGGAAAAATTCCCAAAAGAAATTCGATTGGAGAATAAACTTAAACTAGAACCACAGGAAAAGAGGTGGATCTCCATAAAAACTGATTCAATTGACCCAAGAAAACATTACTATTTTCAATGTGAAACAAAAAAGAATATAATTTCTTACGATAGTATTGTAGGTGGTCAAAGTTATGAATCAGACATGGAAGGAACTCAAAACACAACTAGATCCCCACAAAAATTCCAGTTTTATGTTTTTATACAAAATTCATCTACTAAACCTGTACACATAAACAAAAATGCACGAATAGGAACTTTATTTGAAACAATGGACATTATGGACCCGTCACAAAACACAAATTTTCATCAAATTATGAATTCATGTGAAAATGTTTCGAATTTTAATCTTAAATCTCAGGATAACTTAAAGGATTACATTTGTAATTATATTCAGGCATCAAATGAAACATTAAATCAACGTAAAGAAGAACTAAAAATTAGTGACTTTAATTTAAATCATTTACAGGAAGAGAATGCAAAAAGGTTAGGAAAATTATTGCTTGATAATTATGCATCATTTTCCAAATCCATAAAAACACTAGGCCACACAGACAAGGTAGTCCCAAATTTAAAGTTTATAAATGACTATCCCATAAAAACGTTACCATTTCCCCTCCCACAATCATTACATAACGAAATGAAAGAGCAAATTCATCAACTTCTTGAAGCAGATATTATAGAACGAAATTGTTCTGAGTGGGCATGTCCCATTTTGCTTGTAAAAAAGAAGACTGATCAGTCTGGAAAACAGAAATACAGACTCGCTCTAGACTTACGTATGTTAAATTCCGTGTTACAAGGCTCATCATACCCCCTACCAAAAATACAAACCATAATTTCAAATTTATCCGCATACAAATTTTTCACTTCACTAGACTTCAAAATGGCGTATCATCAAATAGACCTTCCGGAACAATTTCAAGACCCACTAACCTTTACATGTATCTATGGGACTTTTAAATATAAACGCCTAGTATTTGGTCTAAAGTCATCAAGTGGATTCTTCCAACATTTAATGGATTCTTTAATTGATGAATTGCAAATTGATGGAGTATATTCATATCAAGATGATCTAATATTTGGGTCAAACTCATTTGAGGAAACTTGTTCAAAGTTAGATAAAATACTTAAAATCTTAACTAAGTATAATTTAACATTGACTCCAAACAAATGTACATTTCATACATCAGCAGTTGACTACTTAGGGTTCCATATTGAAAACCACTCTATTGCACCGATTCAGGCAAACATTGTTAAAATTAACTCGTTTCCCACACCAAAAACTAAGAGACAATTAAAAAAATTTATTGGTTTAGTAACATTTTATAAATCATTGGTGCCATCATTTTCGGAAATTATTCAACCTCTCATTGATTTGACTACTCCTAAAGCTACATTTAAATGGACACAAAAACACCAAGAATTATTCAAAAAAATGCAACAAGTGTTCTTTAGTTCACCTATGGTTCGCTTACCAGATTGGTCAAAAACCTTTTACGTTAACACTGACGCATCTAAGGTAGCGATAGCTGGTGCATTATTACAGGAACATGAAGGACAATTACTTCCTATTGCATATTTTTCTAAATCTCTTAAACATGCAGAAAAACGTTACCCAGCTTTAAAACTTGAATTAATGGCCATTTATAAATCAGTAATCGCATTTAAGTACTATTTATACAACAGGAAATTTGTAATTTTGTCAGATAGTGCTCCCTTAAAAAAATACAAGAATACATGTAACCCTGCGGATTTAACTACACGTTGGCTAACTGAACTTTCTGAATACATCTTTTCCTTCGAACATGTACCGGGATCATCTAATGTACTTGCTGATTATCTATCAAGGTGTACATTTGAAAACAACACCCAAGATCTTAAATCAAATCCTGAACTCCTTAATGACCCTCATGCTTTACCAATTGTAGATAATGATATTTCGTACAATATCGAAGAATCCAATAAAAACAAACCCAACTCAGTAAATTATTTAATTTCAGGCAGAGATGCAAACAAGGATCCATTACTTGAAATATCAAACGACACATTTGTCAGTGAGCAAAGAAAGGACCCAAATTTGGCCGAAGTTTACAATGAGATTTTAAGAAATGGATCATCAAAAAAATTTCCGATGTACTTCATACATCCTGACAGTAAGGTTCTCATGACAAAAAAAGAAAACGTATATAATAACACATTTTCGTACCATATTATTGTACCAGACTCACTTAAGGCTAAAGTTTTAACAATTTGTCATCTGTCACACTTTGGGTTAACTAAAACATATGCATTTGTAATAGCTAGATATTTTTGGAAAGGAATGTATACCGACACGTTAAATTTTGTAGCATCTTGTACTAAGTGTATTCAAACAAAACATCACATAACACCACCTGCTCCACTTCAGCCCACTTACACACCAACCCACCCAGGACATACCATTGGGATTGACTTACTAGGACCATTTAAAAACGGACAATCAGTTTTAACGGTAACAGATCATTTTTCACGGCACCTCGAACTATTTGCTTTGCATACAACAACAACTGACAAAATTGCTAAATGTTTATTTGATTACATAACTACCTTTGGCAGACCTGCCACTATTCTCAGCGATTTAGGTAAGCAACTGACTTCTGACATGTACAACAGATTCAACGATACATTGGGCATAAAAATACTCCATTCCTCAGTAGGTCACCCCCAAAGTAATGCAATTTCAGAGAGAGTAAATAAATCAATAAAATATTCAATTACCACTTTACTTGAAGAAGGCCATTCTTTTGAAAATGCACTACGTATACATAAATCACTATACAATGGTTCCACACATTCTTCCACTAAATATTCCCCCAACTTATTACACTTTGGAAGAGAATTATCTTTATTATTTGATACTTTTGATCAAACTATTAATCAGCCAATCCTTGATAAGGGGATAGAAACTTACCAGTTGCTAAATGATTTGAATTCAATTTACAAAAAAGCATACACTAACATCAAAAATTCACAAGAAAAGAGAAATCAACACTTCCAGAAACGAGCGAAACTAAGAGTAATCTTAGAAAAGGATATAGTGTACCTCAAATCCGTTGATAAGTTTAAACCAAAATACACCGGACCTTTTATTGTGGTACATAAATATTCGCCAGTTTCTGTTTCCATTAAGCGTTTACACTCACCCGATGAATCGGCATTCAGAGTACACATTGACAGGCTAATTATAGCCCCCCCTAGAAATGATCATTTATTTGTGCGTCATGAGGAAAATATAAGTCACCCAGGAAACAGCTCCATAAAATACAACCTAAGATCTCGTTTTTAACACAGCCCATCACAATATTAGGTTAACATAGATTTACAGTAAATGCAGTACATCACACTGATACACATGTTGTGTTGGAGTTTCCTTTGAGGGAGTTCATGGCTGGTCCACGTTCTCCATCACAGGGGGCTTCCACATAACAGATATGTCTCTTAATTGCTGGGTTGTCGCCAATATTTTTACTTTTCCCTTTCAGTAGTTTTATTGTTCATACGTAATAATAATAATAATAATAATAATAATAATAGTAATAATAAAAATAACATATCACATTGCACATACATTAAATTTTAGTCATATCAAACATAATCATGATGCACAATAAATCTCTAACCGATTATGACAAAGCTGTTTCTCACTACTCTAGGATTGACATTCCCTTTCAGATATATATATATACCATATGTATCAGAGTTTTATTTTTTTTATTTTTAATTATGCCCCTTCGAAGTGAAGGCCCGTTCAAAAGTCGCCCAAAGGACCTGTAACTTCATTGTGGTGAGAAACAAAATTTCGGATTGGTGCAGTTCACACCAATTTTACCTAAACTCCCTGTTTTTCTATGTAATGCGACGTGCGCTCCTCTGAGAAAGCAAAAGATTTCGGGAGGAGCAGAGGGTCCATGTAATGTGGGCTCTCGCCAATATTCCCACTTCCCATAGGGCTAGGCCATAAGCCGATGCCATCACCTTGTTATTTGACAAGATTTAGGGCAGCACCTCTTTTATGGATCGCGTGTCGCTTTCCTTTTTTTTTTGCTTGTCCTGTGTGGATACACGAATTTTTGTTTTTTTTTCTTATTTTTTTAAACATACTCATTTGTCACAAAATACACTTCATCCATAACATTTCATTATTTTTCATATTATGATACACTTACATGGTTGCAACCTCCATTTCATATTTTTAACCTCCATTTCATATTTTTAACCTCCATTTCATATTTTTAACCTCCATTTCATATTTTTACTATCCATTTCGTATTCTTTTAGTATAGATTTTCATATTTGTACCACATAATTCATACTTTTATTATATACTTCATATTCTTCATATTTTATTCAAGATTTCATTTTATCCATAACCTATGTTTTTATATTATTCGTGACCTATAGCTAACATTCTTCATAAACATATATATTATAAACAATTGATGGTACGAACTTCATGACTATTTTACATATTAAACATCTTCCTTGCATTTGGCGCCTTATCTTTGATTAAAAAAAAGATAACCTGTATAAAGGAACAATATATGGTATACCTAGAAAAAAAAAACAGGAAGAATGTCTTGTTGTGTGCAAAGTGCTAGAAATAAGCACAAATAGGCCTGAACTCTAAGCAATAAAAGGCCAATGTGTTCCGGAACAACAACAACATCAAAATAAATGAACATTTAAAAAAAAAAAAGAAAGAGAGACTCTGAAGATATATAAGCATATGTCGACATAATGTATAACTGCATAAATTCAAATATATGTAATCAATTCATTATATTTAACCAGCATAATTCTACACTTTTGTATGTAATTCTGAGAGAGACATTTTCGTACCGGGTCCAAAATTTTTTTCAAACCCAAACCAGCGGGGGAGATATATGATATCAATATATCATATATCATTGAATATGACGATGTTAGGTAACAAATTGATAAACTTATCTTTTCCTCTATTAAAAAAAAAAAAAAAAAAAAAAAAAAAAAAAAAAAAATCCTTTCTTTTAAAGTAACTAAAAAAATCATGATCACAACAGGATCTACATTACAGTTAAAGTTATAAATATATCACCCCTTTTCTCATTTTAGTAATAATTAAACCACTCCCTTAATATAACCGTCACCGAAATCCCAGCACATATATTTCATTCATTCCATACCTTATATGGTCATGAAAACCGAATGTGGTTTTCTTATTCCAGCTGCTCTACAATAAAAATGCTGCATAAGATGTTTTGCGCGTCGTACATATTCCAATATATCTCCTTCTCATGATACCGCTCCTTATATGGTATCCATTCGCAAAGTTTAGATCGCCTCATGAGCCCCAAAGCCTATCCCACAAAATTCCTTTGCTTTTTCAAATTCCAATAGCAAAGTTTAAACTCTTTTTCTCGCCAATTAGCGATTAGCTTGTTAATATGCTAAGTACAAAATCTCTCTCTCAGAAGAAAAATATTGCACGTATATTTTGGGCCAAATATCATATATATGCCAAACATTGTAACCTTTGGCGATATCTGACAACTGATGTTATCTTGGTTCTGACTAAAAGAACGGCCACTTGGACTTTTTCTCTTGGCCCCGGCTCTGCTGTAACCACCAGTAATTTACGCTGAGCGTCCTACTTTCTCGAAAGGGTGAAAATAAAACTTTACTTTAAAGAACCTGGCTGCATACTTCTCTTTTTATCGATCTACTTTTCACGGCATTGATGATAACTTGTAATAGTCAAATATTAAATCTGCAAGATACCGTAATTACCCAAGACATTCCATTACAAACTTGGTAGTTAATCCACTGTCCAATAACTTACAGTTGATTTATTTTATTTTTGGAAGGGCATTATTCTGTGAAATAAGAGTATAATATACAGTTTTATGTATAGACTGCGAGTTCAATGCCATCAGTTTAACTGGGCACTTTCCTCTTTATTGCCTATTTTCGGACAGCACGAGAAAATTACACGAGTAACTCATACTTGTCATTCAGTTATTCTTTTCCTGTGTTATCATTAAGAGTTACAAACTATTTACATTATTAACCATATTTACAAAACATATGTAGCAACAAAGTGTCTATTTCAGATTAGCAACGAATTTCCCTAACATGTCCAGGTATTCCATTCTAGTAATAATAATAAAAAAAATAAGGGATTTTATTCAAATTTATTAGTACGCCTCTATTATGTATCCTATATTGCCACTAATCAATGAATATATGGACACAACCACTCGTGTTTTTCCTTCATTTTGGGAATAACGAATTTTCAACGTATTCTATTGACAATTATTTTCAAAATTTTCAAGATGTGATTTTGCGACTTTCACAAAAGTTGCTCTGTACATTTGGCTAACATAATATGCAAATGAAATTTTGATATCTTTGACGCATGCGCAGTGAAAAATTATTTAGTAAAACTACTCAATATTCGAACAATTTTTATTATTTTTTAATTCTGATTACAGGGTATTATGTGCAATGTTATTTGTCGCATTTTCTGAAAAGAATGTTACTTTATATTAAGAACTCTTCAAATTATAAGCAAAAATCTTGGGTAAAATTGAGACTGTTTTTCGGATTAGTAGAAAACCTTAATTTTTCTACGACTATACATGCTATCGACATAAAAATGAACACAGTTTATTACAATAAGCCACTTAATCATAATCTACAGTTTGAGCGCTTTTGCTACATTAGTTTTGACAGGGGTATCCAAAAGATATCCAAAAGGCATTCATTCTTTTTTAATTTGTTGACTCTCCCCTATTGGAGTTTCGGAATAAAACCTTCAGGGAAATATATGACTTGTACTACACTACCTGACCATTGATTATCGTCCACTTGCGATTTTAGACATTTTGTTAAATATCTAGAAAAATACATGAGGAATTATCCTGAAACTCTCAGTGTATAAACATAATAGGACAGGTCCGTGAAGATTCTTTCCAGAAACCTTACAGGAGACCGTCAACAAATTAAAAAAGAATGAATATCTTTCGGATAAACCTGTCAAAACAAATGCAGCAGAAGCGCTCAAACTGTAGATTGTGATTAAGTGGCTTATTGTTATAAACTGTGTTCATTTTTATGTCGATAGCATGTATACTCGTAGAGAAATTAAGGTTTTTATAAAAATAGTCCCAAATTTTTCCAAGATTTTTGCTTATAATTTGCAGAGTTCTTAATATAAAATAATATTTTCTGAAAATCTGACAAATAACATTGCACATAATACCCTGTAATCATAATTAAAAAATAATAAAAATTGTATGAAAGATACGTAGGTTTACTAAATAATTTTTCACTACGCATGCGTCAACGATATCAAAATTTCATTTGCATATTATGTTGGCTAAATGTATAGAGCAACTTTTGTGAAAGTCGCAAAATCATAGCTTGAAAATTCTAAAAATAATGGTCAATATAATAAGTTGAAAATCCGTTGTTCCCAAAATGAAGCAAAAAAAAAAAAAAAAAAAAAAAAAAAAAGAGGGATTTTATGCAAATGTAGTAGTAGGTTCCGTATTGTGTATTCTATATTGACACTAATCAATGAATACACTATATTGCCATTGATTATTGGACACTTGCGATTTTAGACATTTTACTAAATATCTAGAAAAATACATGAGGAATCATCTCGAAACTCTTAGTGTATAAATATAATAGTATACGCCATACATCGCCGTGAATATTTTTTACCGAAACTCCATAGGGGACCGTCAACAAATTAAAAAAGAATGAATATCTTTTGAATAACCCTGTCAAAACTAATGTAGCAAAAGCGCTCAAACTCTAGATTATGATTGAATGCCTTATTGTAATACGCCTTGTTCATTTTTATGCAAATAGCATGCATACTCGCAGAGTAATTAAGGTTTTTATAAAAATGGTCCCAAATTTTTCCAAGTTTTTTCCTTATAATTTTCAGAGTTCTTAATATAAAATAATATTTTTTTCAGAAAATATGACAAACAACATTGCACACAGTACCTAGTAATCAGAATTAAAAAATAATGAAAATTTTGTACAAAATAAGTAGGTTTACTAAATAATTTTTTACCACGCATGCGTCAACGATATCAAAATTTCATTTGCATATTATGTTAGTTAAATGTATTGAGCAACTTTTGTGAAAGTCACAAAATCATAACTTGAAAATTCTGAAAATAATCGTCAATTGAATTAGTTGAAAATCCGTTATTCTCAAAATGAAGCAAAAACAAGAGGGGTTGTATCCATATATTCATTGATTAGTGTCAATATAGAATACACAATACGGGATGTACTACTACATTTGGATAAAATCCCTCATTTTTTGCTTCATTTTGGAAACAACGGATTTTGTCCTTTTTCTATAGACGATTACTTTCAGATTTTTCAAGCTATGATTTTGGGACTTTTACAAAAGTTGCTCTATACATTTAGCTAACATATTATGCAAATGAAATTTTGATATCTTTGACGCATGCGCAGTAAAAAATTATTTAGTAAACCTACTCATTTTTCATACAATTTTTATTATTTTTTAATTCTGATTACAGGGTACTGTCTGCAATGTTGTTTGTCATATTTTCTGAAAAAAATATTATTTTATATTAAGAACTCTGAAAATTATAAGGAAAAAACTTGGAAAAATTTGGGACCATTTTTATAAAAACCTTAATTACTCTGCGAGTATGCATGCTATTTGCATAAAAATGAACACATTGTATTACAATAAGGCATTCAATCGTAATCTAGAGTTTGAGCACTTTTGCTACATTAGTTTTGACAGGGTTATTCAAAATATATTCATTCTTTTTTAATTTGTTGATGGTACCCTATGGAGTTTCGGTAAAAAATCTTCACGGCGATGTATGGCGTATACAATTATATTTATACACTAAGAGTTTCGAGATGATTCCTCAAGTATTTTTCTAGATATTTAGTAAAATGTCTAAAATCGCAAGTGTCCAATAATCAATGACAATATAGTGTATATGGATACAACCGCTCTTGTGTTTGCTTCATTTTGGAAATAACGGATTTTTAAGTGATTCTATTGAATATTATTTTCAGAATTTTCAAGCTATGATTTTGCAACTTTCACAAAAGTTGCTCTATATATTTAGCTAACATAATATGCAAATGAAATTTTGATATCGTTGACGCATGCGCAGTGAAAAATTATTTAGTAAACCTACTCATTTTTCATACAATTTTTATTATTTTTTAATTACGGGATTTTATGTGCAATGTTGTTTGTCACATTTTCAGAAAATATTATTTTATATTAAGAACTCTGCAAATTATAAGCAAAAATCTTGGACAAATTGGGGAGTATTTTTATAAAAACCTTAATTTCTCTACGAGTATGCATGCTATCGACATAAGAATGGACACAGTTTATAACAATAAACCACTTAATTACAATCTACAGTTTGAGCTCTTTTGATGCATTAGTTTTGACAGAGTTACATTCATACGTTGTTTAATTTGTTGGCGGTCCCCTATAAAGTTTCTGGAAAAAATCTTCACGGAAATATATGACCTGTACTATATTGTTTATACACTGATAGTTTCAGGATAATTCCTCATGTATTTTTCTAGATATTTTGCAAAATGTCTAAAATCGCAAGTGGACGATAATCAATGGCCAGGTAGTGTATTATATTTATACACTAAGATTTTCAGGATAATTCCTCATGTATTTTTCTAGATATTTAGTAAAATGTCTAAAATCGCAAGTGTCCAATAATCAATGACAATATAGTGTATATGGATACAACCGCTCTTGTGTTTGCTTCATTTTGGAAATAACGGATTTTTAAGTGATTCTATTGAATATTATTTTCAGAATTTTCAAGCTATGATTTTGCAACTTTCACAAAAGTTGCTCTATATATTTAGCTAACATAATATGCAAATGAAATTTTGATATCGTTGACGCATGCGCAGTGAAAAATTATTTAGTAAACCTACTCATTTTTCATACAATTTTTATTTTTTAACTACGGGATTTTATGTGCAATGTTGTTTGTCACATTTTCAGAAAATATTATTTTATATTAAGAACTCTGCAAATTATAAGCAAAAATCTTGGACAAATTGGGGAGTATTTTTATAAAAACCTTAATTTCTCTACCAGTATGCATGCTATCGACATAAGAATGGACACAGTTTATAACAATAAACCACTTAATTACAATCTACAGTTTGAGCTCTTTTGATGCATTAGTTTTGACAGAGTTACATTCATACGTTGTTTAATTTGTTGGCGGTCCCCTATAAAGTTTCTGGAAAAAATCTTCACTGAAATATATGACCTGTACTATATTGTTTATACACTGATAGTTTCAGGATAATTCCTCATGTATTTTTCTAGATATTTTGCAAAATGTCTAAAATCGCAAGTGGACGATAATCAATGGCCAGGTAGTGTATTATATTTATACACTAAGATTTTCAGGATAATTCCTCATACATTTTTCTAGATATTTAACAAAATGTATAAAATCGCAAGTGGACGGTCATCTCTGGCCATATAGTGTATATCAGGAGCTTTAGGGAACTGGCTAATTCTTTATTTCCCCTTTTGCTATATGGGGTAAAGTCGGGTGGAATGGGACAGTAGGTTTTTCTTTTTGTGCATTATTCTAAACATTTCATCGATCGCACACAAGATGAAGCAATGGTAATCCATTCTTCAGTTTACAAAAAATATTGTTATGCATAGACTTGCAAATGTATGAAAGAAAAAATTATTTCAAAAATCCAATTTAAATTTGATTTATTTGCTTTCAATATATTAAAGGCTTGTTTATGTATAAATGTAATAGTTTTCCTATTTATGGAACATTATACTGTATATTATCCATAATTTAAACTAAGCCTAAAGCAGCATTTTTGGTTGAACAAGAAATTTAACACAAATAAGGAAGTGGCGAGGAATGGGACATGCCAGAAAAGGGTGGAATGGGACGCGCCCAGTTCCTTTTTTAAATTAATAATAATGCGAATTGCTAACATGCAAATATTTTTAGAGGATAATATATTAATTATAACATTGATAATATATATATTCATAATTCAAAATGTAAATAAATTGGTGATTATTTAAGGCGCAACGCTAGGCACAGAAAAAGACCCGGATGATAATGCAAAGTCTATGGGGGCGTTCTTTTCAAATATTTCGCCCGAATTTTAATATTTTTACGTGATTGTTTTGCACAAGATTGCTGAGGGCGATCCGCAACCGACGTAGTTTTTACTTTTTCAGTTTTGGTTTCAAATTTTTTTTTAAATTACTTTAACTTACGAAATCGGTTTAAACTGGTTCTGAAATTGAAACTATCGTTATACAAAAAATATAAAAGCAAAATCGAAAAAAATAAAAACTAGGCCGGTTATGGATCATCTTCAGCTGTCTTGTTCAAACAAATCATGTAAAAATACTAAAATTTGAGTTAGGTATTTGAAAAGAACGTTCCTATAGACTTTTACATTATCATCCGGGTCTCTTTCTGTGCCTAGTGTGGGGCCTTAATGACACCTATGACAGAGAATCCTGAATTTTCATCCCAGTCATGAAGATACTGGAATTTTATATTGTGGCATATACATTATCAACTTACAACCTTTGTTTGATTGTTTATCTTACCGACACTATAGGTTATTTTGTGCCTTATAGCTTTTTTTTAATTATTGCTGTCCCATAACTCTTAATGAGAAGGTATGAGACACATTTTGAAACTTACGTTCTCTTTAAAATAAAATAGTATTTGCACGTTATGTTTCTATATTGTTCAGGGGGATTAAAAAGTGTTTTACCTTGCATCCTATAAATTGAAATTTTTCTTTTTGTATATATAAAAAAAAAATCTTACTTTTGTAAAAAAAAGTCCCACACCACCCCACTCTCCCCTACATAGATATTATATATTAATACACCATTTACATGAAAATAGAATTTTTATCAATATTATTAAAACACAGTTTAAGGGCTAACAGTTTATTGTATATCCTTAGGTTTTTACCACCTTCTCCCCAGGTTTTTACCGGTAAAAAGCCAACCCTGTTTATTGGTCTTGTTTCAGAACGGGTGGAATGAAAGATTGTTAAAAATTATATCATTAGAAAAATGTTTAAGATTTATAAATGACAGTGCAAAAATCGCCTTTAAAACACGAGATCTTCATCATCTGCGGAAAAATTTTACATTTGTGTAAAATTACGATATAAGTTTTTATTCATTGTTATATTTTTTGAACACACACAATTTCTGTAAACTATTCTGAAAGTTCAGTGGAGTAAATACAGATTGTTTTTCTTTTATATTTTGAATGTTCATGACTAAAAATTTGTCATATCGGATGATGTTGATGATTGTGAAAGGGGGGGGGGGACTGATTACGGTCTAATGAAACTTAAATTACTATTATTGAAAAAAAATATTTTATTTTATTTAACCATAAAATTCTGCTATTAAATAAGGTTTAATGTGAAAGAATACTTTCGAAAAAATGGGTGTAAATCTGAATAGCCGATAATCAGATCATAAGGTATATTCATGTCAATTCCCTAACATTTTCTCACCTTTTTGAAAGAAAATGAAACCAAAAGTATGAAAATATGAAGAATTGGGAGTAAGAAAACATAATGGTAAACCGAAGATACCGCTAAATTCGGGTTTTTAGGCATTTCCCACCAAGGTATGACTTGGCTGACTAATAACGTTTTAATATGCAAATCGAGGTTTTATACGTGATTTTTATTTTTAAATGAGACTAAATGATTGTCCGTGCTACAGCCCCCCCCCCCCCGATCTAATCTTATTATGAAGATTATTTTGGAAATAATGGTGGTTAATAAGGAAAATATTAATAATGAAAACCCTGTAAATAAGTTTTGATTACTTTAAGATTTGCAAGTATTCAATTGTCTTAAATGAAAAAGTTACCCCCCCCCCCTCTCAAATAAAGACAAATCAGGTATACTGAAACAATATTAGAGAAGTTACGCGAGGCTGCAATATGATGTGAATTAGCCTTTACAGGAGGGGTTCGGATAGCATCTATCCGACAATATATGCAAAGCCGGCCAGATGCTGTCCGAGATCCCGTGTAAAGGTTAAAATTAAAACTTCGCGAATAAAATTAATTGCTTTTAACTGTATATAGACGCAAAAACATATTTTAACCTTAACTGCTCTGACAAAAATTGTTACATAACTACTGTGACCTGTCTGTCAGACCATTTAATCTGAAGATGAATAAAATGTCTCATTAATTCTCAGAATACTATTTATGTATTAAACTTTATGTACAAGAATATTATAAATCAAATTCAGCTATTCAAATGTATTTAGAGGTAGTAATAAGACTCCAAACTAAAAAAAATTGACCAGTATCTATAGTTAAACTAAAAATTACAAGTTAAACTGTGAAACTTGAAAAACTCACGGTGTCTGAGACCACTAACAGCAGTTAAGGGTTAAATCTAAACAGTTGAGTTTAAACGCAAGGTAAAATGGTCATAGAATATTCCGATTGCAACAAGATTCGTCTATAGTAACTGATTTGTAATGAAAAGATATGTAAATATTTTTACAATCTTTCATTTCGCTCTTTCTAATTGTGCGTCCTTAGGATTCCCGTGCCTAGAGCAGTTTGCTCCAATTGCTCCTCAGTAGCTAAGGCCTCGATAAATCATTTAAAAATATTGACATGCAAACGAGAAATTGTAAAATAACTGCCTCATAATTTTAATATTAGCAAGCGGGTATTTTGGTGTGAGTGTAGCTTATAGCTTCACATAATAAACTTACCAATCAATCATACTAACAAAAAAATCTAATTTACTGTTTTCTTATGACATTACATATAGGGATGTACGAAAAATTAACGTAACAATAAAATAAAATCAAATAAAATTAAATCTTACCTTTAATCAGACTTTGCCCGGTTCACAGGTCGCGCAAATCGGATCATTAAGTCCTCATTGTTGTTTTATTGTTGCTCAGTGGTTAATCCTCAATTAATATAGCCAATTTTCACACCGCCATGTTTTGCTTTGCTCACACCCGTAAACTTTACTTGCCGACACCGAAAGCAGGAAGACACACGTCATAGTGCATGCGCAAGTTGCCAGTCACCCGATGAGGTGGTACATTGCTACCAATACGAAGTGCATGACACCTTATTTAGCTCCCATCATCCAGGAACAGATCTGTCGTCACCCCAAGCACATGTTCAAGCTCCTATGACACCCTAGGGTTCCAAATGGCACCGCCTTTTCACCTCCGGGTCCCAAATGGCACCGGTTTGTCACCTTTATTTTTAACAGTGAAGACTCTGGATCCAGTAAAGTTTAGAAAAAATGTTCTTCTTTCAGCATTTGAGAGATGTCCTGGAACCTTTACGAATGTCTTAGTTGGCGTTTTCATTAGCTTTTGTAATATCTTCCGATATTCGCTGTGTGATCTCGGGGTGTCGGAGGATAAAAGATACCATTTCTTAGAAACCAGAGAAGTACCACTTCTTAGAAAAAATCAAAGGAGAAGTACCATTTTTCAGTCTTCCTTGAAGTAGAGGATGGAAATAATGTCATTTTTTTTATCTATTATCTTTGCCTATTGGCTAGCAAACGGACCTTAATTCAAAAGGAAAATCAAATTGTTTCTTAGAAAGTGCACAACACTAAAAGATATTCACGATGTTCCGCGATTTTTTAAACATAGATATAGCTTTTTTTAACGTGTAAAACATTCAGAAACTCAAAATATAAACAGAAATCATTTTAAATTCTTACCTTTGGTAAAACTTGTTTTTACTTGAGGCCATTTCTCTAAAAAATTCTTGATGTTTGCTATAGCATCTCGCTTGAGTCTGGAGAATCATTTTTTTGCACAGTGACTAGTCAAATTCTTTAGGAAAATTTCCTCTTCGATTTTCAAAGTCGTATAAGGTCGCCTTTGTGTTTTTTTCTGTTCAATTGTGGACCTTGGTATGTTAAACCGAAATGCTGTAGCTTTTACAAACACTGGACGCTTAGCAGCATCAATTGCCTTCTCAACTCGATCCTCCTGTTTTTTCTCAATTTATGTCTTTAGAATCATTATATCTATTCTAAAGTGAAAAAGAGATAGCTGTATTAACACAGCAGAATCGCATGATTAAAGTTTTATTGTTTGCTTATCTAGATCCAAAAGGAAAAATAATGGAAATTAATGGAGAAATAATGCATGTTTTAAATATTTAAGCATCGATGATTCACACTTAAGCCATCAGCGTATAGGTCACTTAAGACATAAATATAAATATCCTTTTGAGGAGGATTCAGATTTCATGAAGCACTTGCATTTGTACCATATCTAGATAAGTTTATTTATTACGTAGACTTTGTATGTTGTTTTATGTTTTTTTTTTTTTTTAAATCTCATAACTATACTCATTTTGTCTTTATTGTTTCATATTTACGCATTTTGTCAAGCGTTTAATGCAGCATGTCCACATGTGCATTTTGTATCAATAAAACCAATTTTCCAAACATTGTTAATTTACTAAACTTACAATTCATCACATTTTTCTTGCTCTTAGCTATTTGTACAAAGATAATTTCAAAGTGTCGCCCTCTCATTTGATTAACTTTTTTGGCAAAAATTCCAATGAGAATATTTTTATATTTTTTAAATATTGAGGATATTATCATCATATTAGGTATTTCTCGCATATCAGTTTTAACGACATAGTTCATTTTATTTTTACTATTGATTTTATTTGAATTTTAATTCCTTAGGTGCTTCTATAAGTACCGTAAAGTGGGGTGCATAGGAACGAAACTTCCCGTTCATACAAATAAACTCCTTACAAATATATGTGATGATATTTTTAGTTGCCAATTTTTTTATAAGAAGGTAATAACATTAAGAGTTGGGAAATTCAGTTTTGAAATGTTTGCACAACTACAGGGGTATACAAAAAAAACTTCAAGAGGATCCTCAAAAATCTCATTTTTTCAACATCTTCAAAACTTTGTATGTAACTACAGTATTTTTCGTTTTCTAAACCTAAGAGAGGGGATTTTTAATTAATAATAGACCTGTAAACGATATTCTGTATTAAATTCTACTTATTTCTAAACTACATAATGAAAAATGAAAAATGGCTTGTAACATCAGAGGTTTAAGATTTACGGGGTGAATCGGAACACGCTTTCTCTCATGGTTTATTTTCCTATACAGTAATATTTTCATGTAATATATGAAAACATATGTATGAATATGTATTGTAACAATATTATGTTTGTTATAATTACTTGGAGAGTTTCATGGTGCCAAGAGATTACTTGGTTAAACAAAAAAGCCAACGTCTAATCCAACAGACATGCAACACACAATAAAAGATTTTAAAAGTATCAAATTAGTTGGAAAAACTGCACAGAATTATTGTCTGACATCCACAACATTACACAAACATCTCAAAATGAAAAACCAATTAAAAAAGAGAGGGATGCAAACAATACTAAGGGCTGGGGATCAGGGCATATTAGTAGATCGTATTAATACATGCAGAGATTAGGGCTACTTAATAGATTCATTATCCAATGACTACTAATAAAGGATAACATAGAACAGGGCTAAATTAGTATTAAATTCTACTTCTGCAATTCGAATATAATTTCTTAAAATAAATTTTAATTTTTCTTGATTTAAAAGATGTTTTCTATCTTTTAAAAAGGCATATCTTTACTTGTATTAAAATAAAGGCTTGGTTTCACAGTAACTACGTGTTCTTATTCCTCTCTTATCATTATTATCTGTTTTTATTAACCCTATTAAAGTTTGAATCGGAATAAATAAAGACTATAGCATTTGTTTCGATTCCCCACTATCTGCGGGGTGAATCGGAACACCATTAAAAAAATAAATAATACATATATAAACAGTAAAAATGTTTCGTTTTTGCTTAAAAAGTAAAGAACAAACCAAGACCGAAGTTTCCAGTAGAAAAATAAAAAATTAAAAAATCAGCTGTTGCCTTTTTTTTAACGTTAAATTTGAAAAGTGTTCCGATTCACCCCATTTTACGGTATTCATCTGAATGAGTACCATATAAAGTTGTTTATTTACTACATAGACTTTGCATGTTTTTAATTTTTATCTTACAACTATATACATATATGTGTGTGTGTGTGTATTGCTTTTATTGTTTATATGTCCATATTTTTTTACTAGTGGCAGTATGTCCAAATATGGACTTCGTGCCAATAAAGTCAACAAAACAATCAACTTTATTTGAAAATATTAATGGTCATGTTCTAAATAATACCACTCAATTTATAAGAGATGACGTATGAGTTGAAATGGAAATATGTTTTGAACGGGTTCTTTCTATTATTTTCGATTCGTATCTTGCAATTCCATATTAGATACTGTGACAGACGAGATGCTATTCAAAAATGGTAATATGACTTAATTGCATCGGTCGGGTGTCGTTCGTTACGTCACTTAGAAGAGCGTTAGTAATTTTAGTTAGAAGTCTTGTGTTCGATTCCTAGCCTGAAATTTTTTTTAAAATTTTTTGGAAAAATATCAATCCGTTTTGATTTTTTCCAACTTATTATGACAGAGTTAAAATAATCAAATGTTCTCACGATTCTATCCTTTATTGAGAGTCCTTTTACTGTAGTATACTGTGTGGAACTATTTCATGTCATATAAGATGTCATTAACAAAATATTATCTGACTGAATTCTGCTTTCCAGTCGTTCATTTGGTACAGCACTGGCAGTTTAAACCTCGCTGGACACATTTTTAATCAGTTTGAAGAATTTCAATGCATATGACTATAAATTCGGTGCCAATCAGTATAATTGAGTTAAAATTCGAAATATTTCAAAATTATTAATATTCTTATATTAATATTTCATATAAGAACTAATCTAAAGTACACCGTGAAAGATGAATATGTTGTAAAATATTGTCAATTACATAAATGTAAGAAAAAGTACTTGCTTGCACAAATTATATGCGAATCATGAAGTCGGTAGCTTTCAATACAAAAGGTAAAAAGCAACTTGTAGCCGTTCGAAGGAAAACATTTCCGGAAAATTTCGGTACATTTGCATGATTATGACTCATAGATCCCAAAACTACCTCCCGTTTAAATGTTGATTTAATATATATTCATTTTCGTCTGCAACCCCACGCCCCCAAGAAAGCTCATGTTCGATTTTTCTGTTATAACCATGTGGATGAAGTACACTCATTGATATTTGCAATATTTTCGATAGTGCTCCTAACGTTATTTGACAATCTTATCTGATAATACACTACATGGCCAAAGATGACCGTTCACATGCGTTTTTTGACATTTTGTTGAATATCTAGAAAAGTAAATGAGGAATTATTCTAAAACTCTTAATGTGTAAACGTAATACTACAAGTCATATATTTCCGTGAAGATTTTTTCCTGAAACTCCATAGGGGACCTTCAAAAAATTGAAAAAGAACGAATATGTTTTGTATAACACTGTCAAAACTAATGTAGCAAAAGCACCCAAACTGTAGATTATGATTAAGTGGATTATTGAAATAAATTTTGCATGTATATTCGTAAAAAAATTAAAGTTTTTATAAAAAATTCTCAAAATTTTCCAAATTTTTTGCTTATAATTTGCATAGTTCTTAATATAAAATAATGTTCTTTTCCGAAAATAAGACAAACAACATTGTACCCAATACTCTGTAGTCAAAATTAAAGAATAATAAAAATTGTGTGAAAAATGAGCAGATTTACTAAATAATTTTCCATTGCGAATGCATGAAGGCTATCATAATTTCATTTGCATATTATGTTAGCTAAATGTATCGAGCAACTTTTGTGAAAGTATCAAAAACATAGCTTGAAAATTCTCAAAATAATCGTCGAGAGAATACGTTAAAAATCCGTTATTCCCAAAATAAAGCAAAAAGATGAGGGGTTGTATCCATTTATCTGTTGATTAGTGCCAATATAGTATCCGAAATGTTGCATATAGTATCATATTTGGATGCAGCCCCTCATCTTTTTGCCTTATTTTAGGAATAACGTATTTTAAACTTATTCTCTCGACGAACTATTTTGAGAATTTTCAAGCTATGTTTTTGAGACTTTTATAAAAGTTGCTCTATACATTCAGCTAACATAATATGCAAATGAAATTTTGATAGCCTTCACGCATGCGCAATGAAAAATTATTTAGTAAACTTGCTCATTTTACACACAATTTTTATTAATTTTTAATTTTGATTATACGATATTGTGTACAATGTTGTTTGTCTTACTTTCGGAAAAGAACATTATTTTATATTAAGAACTTTGCAAATTACAAGCAAAAAACTTGAAAAATTTGGGACTGTTTTTATAAAAAATTTAATTTCTTTACGAATATACATGCTATCGTATAAAAATGAGCACAATTTATTGCAATATTTCACTTAATCATAATCTACAGTTTGGGCGCTTTCGCTACATTAGTTTTGACAGGGTTACCCAAAAGATATTCGTTCTTTTACAATTTGTTGACGGTCCCTTATGGAGTTTCGGAAAAAATTATTCACGGAAATATATGACTTGTAGTATTATGTTTACACATTAAGAGTTTTAGGATGATTCCTCATGTACTTTTCTAGATATTCAACAAAATATAAAAAATTGCAAATGGACAGTCATCTTTGGCCATGTAGTGTAGTAGAGCCGATGTTATTCTTGATTTTCATAAGCACAGAAACTGTAGTTTTTTTCTTGTCTATCTTTCTTTGAAGTTAATTTCTTTCCATTCTTAAACGTGCTAAATAATCGACTAGCTGTGCTATTGAAAAGAATAAAATCTAACCTCCCGCAACATTTCAAAAGCTTCGATTGACAATTCCTTCAGTTGAACGAAACTTTACACTACATATTGCATGTTTTCTCCATTTTTTCCCCTTGAAAGCAGCAGATATAGAATATGTTTGAAATTGCACTGTTCTACATTGCGAAAAAAAAGAGAAATCTGCAATTCTACAGATTTAAATTTATAGAAATCTGTATGCTTAAAATTTTATCAATATTATTATCAATATTTAAAACTATGTTTATGCTCTAAAATTTTATCTTACACCGTAAAGTTAAAAATGTAAATCTACAAAATTAGTTTTTGTAAAGCTCCAGAAGTCTGTTGCTTTAGAGAAAAATCTACAAAAATTACTGCAATCTTGCTAAAATTTTATCTGTAACGTGGAGTGCAGTTACATAAAAACTTCTGGATGTCCCAGTTTCCTAAATAATTCTTAGTAATCTTACACATTTTTTTATTTATACTGCAAACCTGTATCTGTTATATGAATTTTTGTTGTTGCTGTTACATAAAAAGTTCTAGATATCACAATTTCCTAGAAAAAATTAAGTAACTTTACGGATTTTTACTTTTTTTTCTTTTCAAGAAGAAAGTATTGGATTCGCTAAAATTTTTGAATTCTGGTTTTAGACGGATATACACGTTTTAGGAGTCAGAGAACCCGAAAAACATGTTTTTACAAAGTGCCTTCCTGTGAATCTGTCTGTCTGTATATGTATGTGACATAAATTTTGTGGGCGCTCTACACTGTAAAAGAAATTCTGTAGAGGTACTAAACTTTTTCTAGGAAATTGGGATTCCAAGAACTTTTCCTGTAACAGTAACAGCAAAAATTCTAGTTTTAGAATCAGTTACATGGATTTTTCCTGTTATCGTTAGATGAAAAGTTCTTGGAATCCCAGTTTCCTAGAAAATTTTTAGTACATTTACAGATTTTTTTTACAGTGTATATCACGAACTATTGCACGGAATTTAATAAAAACTTATATTCAGGTAGCCTCTGATGTAAATTGATGTCGATTAGATTTCGGTGTAAATCGCTCAACAGGTGGCACTGCTATGCTATTTTTTCACGATTATCGCAATAGCTCTATCTCAAGAACTAATGCACGTATTTCGATAATATTTCGGATTCGGTTAGTTCTTGACATGAATCGATGATGTCAACAATTTGGTGTAACTCGCTTAACAGATGGCGCAGTTATGCTACATTTTCACGATTTTTACAATAGCTCTATCTCAAAAAGTAATGCTCGGATTTTCATCGAAATTTAGATTCAATTAATCCTTGATATTAACTGGTTGTGTTTGCGTTTTGGTATCAATAGCCCAATAGATGGCGCTGCTATGATTTTTTCCGAATTCCTGCAATAGCTCTATCCCTAAAATTGATGCACCAATTTTCATCAAACTTCAGATTCAGTTATACCTTGATAAATATTATTGCTGATTATGTTTTGATGTAAATCACACAACAGGTGTCGCGTTCATGTTGCAATTTTCCCGATATCCTCAATAATCCTAATTTAAGAAGTAATGCATGGAATTTCATCCTTTAGAATCCTCACGATATTCATAGATTGTCATTTAATTTTGGCAGTGTGACAGCGAATTTGAAGTATTAATATGTATAAGATAAAAGAAAGTTTCGGGATTGCCACATTCGACAAGTTTTTTTTACAGTGTACTGACGTACTATAAGAAATAAATAAATGAAACAATTACCACACATTCAACTACGATGCAGCATAAAGTAAAATCTGTGTTCAATAATATAGTCCAGTTAAAAAAAAAAAAAAAAAAAAAAAAAAAAAAAAAAAAAAAAAAAAAAAGTATGATCATTTTTTAAAGAACTGCATCATATAGAATTCAAGCCTCGCCTTTTTACGCAAAAATATTAAGTGATAATAAAGAAAAAAAATCACTTTTAAAATATTCAGTTAACTTCATCTGTCAAAATGATTTTATTTGTAGAACCTAAAATAAAAGTTGATTCCATTGTTAAATTAAGTTTCATATTACTCAATGCAGGCTTTTTGTCGTTTGAATTCTAGCCAGATATTGTTATTCACAGGTTTAAAATGTTATATTTTATAGGCGTACTAAATTCGCCGAGAAAACAAATTGCAATCGGAAGTTAGATTTCAAAAAGATGAACGTCTGTTTAAAAAATGAAACTTTCAGACATTTGTAAACTTTATGTAATATGCAAAAAATATGGCAAAAAGCGTTTTTTAACCAATTTATAAGAAGGAAAGTTACTTAGTTTGGCACGAATATATAACAGAATATTACTTTTTCAGAATGTAATATTGCCATCCAAAATTTTACAAATAATAATTTTACATGTTTCATACTTTTACTGAAGAAAAATATTTTTGCTGATTTAATGAAACACTAGAAAATTGGTCCATTAATTAATTAATTTTTTTGTGTTTATTATGGGCAATTTTTGATTTCGGAACTAAATTATTTCTCCTTATACGTCTAAGCTATTTCAAAATGAAAGCAAGTTTTTCTGTCTTAGTCATAATAATAGATTGATTTCTTTATTCTTTTTAAAATGTACGGTCGTGGGAAAAAAATTAGCACCTTCTACTAATAACTCTGCAACTAATTATGATAGAAAAAAATTGCGGGTACAAATCGTTTGGAAATAAAATCACTTTTAAATATTATACATGAAATTTGCTTAAAGCTTCATCAACAAATAAAAACTAGACCAATTTTTTTTCAAATGGCAACACACCATTTTCACAATGTATTTTAAGTTTTCGATTCAAACAATGCTTAGAAACGAAATTTTTAATCATTTAAAGAATAAGTTTACGAATATTAAACACTCAAAATTTAGAGCTTCTAAAGTTAAATTACATTTTAATACGTTTATTACACTGTAAAAAAAATCTGTAAAGGTACTAAACATTTTCTAGGAAACTGGGATTCCAAGAACTTTTCCTGTAACAGTAACAGCAAAAATTCTAGTTTTAGAATCAGTTACATGGATTTTTCCTGTTATCGTTAGATGAAAAGTTCTTGGAATCCCAGTTTCCTAGAAAATTTTTAGTACATTTACAGATTTTTTTTACAGTGTATATCACGAACTATTGCACGGAATTTAATAAAAACTTATATTCAGGTAGCCTCTGATGTAAATTGATGTCGATTAGATTTCGGTGTAAATCGCTCAACAGGTGGCACTGCTATGCTATTTTTTCACGATTATCGCAATAGCTCTATCTCAAGAACTAATGCACGTATTTCGATAATATTTCGGATTCGGTTAGTTCTTGACATGAATCGATGATGTCAACAATTTGGTGTAACTCGCTTAACAGATGGCGCAGTTATGCTACATTTTCACGATTTTTACAATAGCTCTATCTCAAAAAGTAATGCTCGGATTTTCATCGAAATTTAGATTCAATTAATCCTTGATATTAACTGGTTGTGTTTGCGTTTTGGTATCAATAGCCCAATAGATGGCGCTGCTATGATTTTTTTCCGAATTCCTGCAATAGCTCTATCCCTAAAATTGATGCACCAATTTTCATCAAACTTCAGATTCAGTTATACCTTGATAAATATTATTGCTGATTATGTTTTGATGTAAATCACACAACAGGTGTCGCGTTCATGTTGCAATTTTCCCGATATCCTCAATAATCCTAATTTAAGAAGTAATGCATGGAATTTCATCCTTTAGAATCCTCACGATATTCATAGATTGTCATTTAATTTTGGCAGTGTGACAGCGAATTTGAAGTATTAATATGTATAAGATAAAAGAAAGTTTCGGGATTGCCACATTCGACAAGTTTTTTTTACAGTGTACTGACGTACTATAAGAAATAAATAAATGAAACAATTACCACACATTCAACTACGATGCAGCATAAAGTAAAATCTGTGTTCAATAATATAGTCCAGTTAAAAAAAAAAAAAAAAAAAAAAAAAAAAAAGTATGATCATTTTTTAAAGAACTGCATCATATAGAATTCAAGCCTCGCCTTTTTACGCAAAAATATTAAGTGATAATAAAGGAAAAAAATCACTTTTAAAATATTCAGTTAACTTCATCTGTCAAAATGATTTTATTTGTAGAACCTAAAATAAAAGTTGATTCCATTGTTAAATTAAGTTTCATATTACTCAATGCAGGCTTTTTGTCGTTTGAATTCTAGCCAGATATTGTTATTCACAGGTTTAAAATGTTATATTTTATAGGCGTACTAAATTTGCCGAGAAAACAAATTGCAATCGGAAGTTAGATTTCAAAAAGATGAACGTCTGTTTAAAAAATGAAACTTTCAGACATTTGTAAACTTTATGTAATATGCAAAAAATATGGCAAAAAGCGTTTTTTAACCAATTTATAAGAAGGAAAGTTACTTAGTTTGGCACGAATATATAACAGAATATTACTTTTTCAGAATGTAATATTGCCATCCAAAATTTTACAAATAATAATTTTACATGTTTCATACTTTTACTGAAGAAAAATATTTTTGCTGATTTAATGAAACACTAGAAAATTGGTCCATTAATTAATTAATTTTTTTGTGTTTATTATGGGCAATTTTTGATTTCGGAACTAAATTATTTCTCCTTATACGTCTAAGCTATTTCAAAATGAAAGCAAGTTTTTCTGTCTTAGTCATAATAATAGATTGATTTCTTTATTCTTTTTAAAATGTACGGTCGTGGGAAAAAAATTAGCACCTTCTACTAATAACTCTGCAACTAATTATGATAGAAAAAAATTGCGGGTACAAATCGTTTGGAAATAAAATCACTTTTAAATATTATACATGAAATTTGCTTAAAGCTTCATCAACAAATAAAAACTAGACCAATTTTTTTTCAAATGGCAACACACCATTTTCACAATGTATTTTAAGTTTTCGATTCAAACAATGCTTAGAAACGAAATTTTTAATCATTTAAAGAATAAGTTTACGAATATTAAACACTCAAAATTTAGAGCTTCTAAAGTTAAATTACATTTTAATACGTTTATTACACTGTAAAAAAAATCTGTAAAGGTACTAAACATTTTCTAGGAAACTGGGATTCCAAGAACTTTTCATGTAACGATAACAAGAAAAATCCATGTAACCGATTCTAAAACTTGAGTTTTTGTTGTTACCGTTACAGGAAAAGTTCTTGGAATCTCAGTTTCCTAGATAAAGTGTAGTACCTTTACAGATTTTTTTTTTCAGTGTACGAGAAATATCTCCTAAAATTACGATCCTATGTGATAATTTTGTGTATGGTTAAAATATTAAAAAAACTCAAACACATTGAGCTTGTAGTTTTAGACATTTTATAATATGAATTAGGAAATTAATATTCGAAAAAAATATGAATTGCAATCTACAATTTTTTGATAGATTATATTTATTATTTCCTGCTTTATGCAACTTCTCAATTTCAAATTTTTATTTCAAGTAGTTTGCGAATGATCATTTAATTTTTAAAAAAATAATGACAGAAAAGCATAATTTGAAAAAAAATATATTTCATTCATTTGATTGAAATATTTGGACTGACAATTGTCGAAACATATTAAGCGAGTGAAAAGCTCATATTGTCAAGAAATAATGCATTAATAGAAGTCATATAGTCATTCTGTAGCACATGAACAATCGAGTACTGAACTTCAATTTGGACACAGCTCTTAAAATATGCTCATTATAAAATAATTAATTTCTCGGAAGCTAATAGTACGAATTTCATAACAGTTTGAATTTAGGCTGATTTAAGGGTGCAGAATTTATTTATGGTAAAACTTGGGTATTGTTATTAAAAAAAAATTGGGTTCGTTTTTGTATGTAGATGGTCTCCTGAGCTGATTTTACCTACATCATTTAAATGTAGATACTATTTTCAATCGTTTGGTACCTGTAACTTTCTTCTACATTAATTTGTTGTAGAATTAGCAGGGGAGTTTCATTTTTTTCCCACGACTTTACATGTTCAATCGTGGAAAAAAAGTAAACACAGCTTACTAACTCTTCAACAAATTATTGCAGAAGAAAATTATTGATACCGATCGACTAGAAATAAAGTCTATTTTTCACTGATGTATATAAAATTTGCTTAGGAGGAAATCTACATATTAAAACGAGCCCAAACTTCATTTTTAGTGTTCCGTACTTAAAAAGCGAAAACGTAATCAATGTAACATCCTTCCTGTGTCTGTCTGTCACAGACATTTTACTAGCAAACTATGGAGCGTCGAAGGTTCAAATTGGGAAGAAGTAATAAAGACTATTGACCCACTTATTTACAGATTATTAAACATTCAAAAATACATTTAGGACATAGAGGCTAATTAAGTTACTTGAAAAAAAAAACTTTTCTTTGTACAGTGAGCAAAAAAGTATTTGCACTCAGACGATTTTTTGCATAAGTAAACATAGAAAGCAAATTTGATAATATTCTCTTATTCATTTATTTAAATAAGAAGAAGTTAAAAATAACTATCCATTTTCCTTAAACAGTAATATCACACATTTAAAAAAATAAATTAATATTTTCTCATACCTAAAAAATATTTGCCCAACCAGAATGCAGAACCAGAATGCTGTTTTATGTATTAACGACCAATATGAATTTTTTATTTTATGATTTTTATTAGAATATTTTTAAAATTTGTTTTTTTTTTCATGATTTATTTCTTTGCAATCTCGTATGTTTATACTTATCTTATTTTAACATTTTCAGGATACTTTGCAGGAATTCTTTCCTTTCTTCAAACCTCGATTACTCTTTGGAAGACCGAACTGGAATATACTATTTGAACGTTGGGCTACTTTCTACAAAAAGTATGATATATTAAGGCTTCTAATTGCGTACATATTTATTTTTTATCAAAACATGTATCACATTTCCAAATGACGATTTTCAATTCAAAGGTTATAATCAATAAAAAAATTTTACCTTTAGAACCAGACTATGTAGGGTTATTTGTTATTTACTTTGTCATTGATTGAGAAAATTTTGAGGTAGATAATTATCTTGCGAAATTATCAGTAAACAAGAAAGAAAAATCGTGCGTCAAAAGTCATAATCTATAAATATTTTGCACATTTTGTGCAAGCTATGCAAGCTTATTCGTTATTTTCAATCTTGTTCAATGGTATGCATGGGGAGGTTTTATGATAAATAAAATATTGTGAAATTATCAGTACGCAAGAAAGAAAATCACATATATTTGTGTCACTTTTCAGCATTTCAGGATTATAATTTGCTTTAGATATTATGCATGATTTCAAATTCTTTACATTTATTGTGTGCGGCCCTGTACACGATTTACAATTTCTTCTTACACAGAATACTTCATTGGCTATTTATGAATAGGAAGTTGCCGTAGCCCCAGAAACATACTTTTAGGAGTGTGGTGCCGACATATTGACAAACTATCATCAATTGCAAACGGTCTTCATCACATTGTGCATATTTTTTAGTACGTCTTATTAAACGATTATGTTTTATAAAATTAAAATGTCATTGCGCAGCGTTTTGCTGTCATTTCGAAACGGAACATTACTTTCCATTCTAAACATCCTCCATTAAAAAACAGCAGACTTTTTTTTTTTCACTGTTAAATTCGTTTAAGTTATTTAATTAGCAATAATTTATTGATGATTATATAAATGGACAACTTAAGTATTATCTACACTGTAAAAAAAAATCTGTAAAGGTACTACACTTTATCTAGGAAACTGGGATTCCAAGAACTTTTCCTGTAACGGTAACAACAAAAACTCAAGTTTTAGAATCGGTTACATGGATTTTTCCTGTCATCGTTACATGATAAGTTCTTGGAATCCCAGTTTCCTAGAAAATGTTTAGTACCTTTACAGATTTTTTTTTACAGTGTATTAATTAAAATCATGGTAATTAAACATCTTGAACGACCGATATGTTTTTCAACTATAAACGGCGGGCATTAAGAGGTAAAATGCTTATCTTTAAAAGAGCTCATATAATTTGGATTGTCGCAAGTACTATCTTTTTGTTATTCATGAGAATTTTTTATTATTTTCATTTATAATATTTTATTTTAGTACATTATTGCTACATTATAAAAACTATTCGGAAACGTTTTGAAAAATTAGTGGCGATATTAGTATAAATATATATAGGTATACATAAATGCTGCATTAAATATGGAAAAGACAGTATTTTTTTAATGTTCTAAAGTTATAAACGCTTTTCGACATTAACCGTAACTAGGAAAAGGTTAATTTATTGGGTCGTCCGGAAAGTTCTGCGGGTTTTTTGTAATAAATTTCAATAAAGACATACAAAAAGATAATACAATTTTATTAAATCACATAAGCATCATTTTGTTGTGTGGCCTTTTTGCCATCTTTTTGGCAGCTGGAAAGTTCAATTTAAAAAAAGTCATTAGCTTTATTCGTAAAGTAGCTATCAATGTGGTATTTTAAAGTTTCTAAAAAGTGACCTCCCGTCCATTAAAAGAAACTTAAAGCGACGTGAAAATGTAAAAATCTGAAAGGACCGGGTCTAGTGAATTTGGGGAATTGCACAAAACATATCTGCCATACTCTTTAAAGTGTTACCTTACATTAATCGCAAAGTTGTGATAGACATTGTCATGCTGGGACACAATACCTGAATGATTCGGTTCTGGTCGCTTTTCTTCGACTTTTGCCTTCAAAACTACCATTTAAAAACAGTGTCTTTCCAAATTTATTGTCTTATTTGGCGGCAATATTTCCTAATAAATAATTTCTGTGTAATCCCACCATACAAAAAGCATTACCTTTTCGGGACGCAGACCTCCTCTCCATACACTTAGGAATGTTCATTTGACTTACTCCATGATATTATTATGATAACATTATTCTAGAGTATTCATTTCTCATCTTCCGTAATAAGTCGTTTGGAAAAAAAACAGCTTTTTCATTCTGTTTCAGCAAAGAATCACAAGCTGAAATTTGTGCATGCATATTCTGTGATGCTTAAGTGTGGGATACACGCATCATAGCGGTTTAAGTACTTAACCTTCTCGAAATGATCATTTACTGTACTTTTTAGAATACTTAGTTTATGTGATGGCTCCTGCAGTGTGTAATGTGTATTTTTAGTGATAGATTATTTTATGAGCTCCTTTACTGATGATGGTTCTCCAGAACGAGTATCATCTTCGAGACTGAATTTTCCAGACTTAAACTTCTCTAATCGCCTTCAAACTGTATTATCTGAAACAGCACTTTATCTATATACAGCACAAATTTTGCGAGCAGTCGGATTAACATTTTTACCATTTTTTCAAAATAAAAGAGGATTATATGGTGAAAATTAAATTTTTGCTCCTCTACTCTTAACACTACACTGAAACTAAATTTATGCCACAATACAAGTGAAAATCATGCAGCGCAAGCAGAAAAGACTGAATATACATCTTTGGGTCATTTAAGGTTACGCTTATAAGTAGTAGCAAAATATAACCACAGGAAAACCACAGAACTTGCAGGGTGACTTAATATATTTTCAATTTGGGGTTACACCATACAGGGCGATCCAAAATTATTAAGCTCATATTAAATTTGAAATATGGCAAACAAAATGAAACTCGTAAAATTGCTCTCTATGAAACACAGTTTTAACAGTTAAAACAGTTTTACAAAAAAAAAAAAAAAAAAAAAAAAAACCCTTTTAAGCATTACATATGTTTCACATAAGCCACAGAAGGCACAAAAATAGTGCTCGGGGAAAATCTACTGCTTGCGTCAGAGTGGCGCAGCCAGAATTTGTTTCTATGGGGGTTTTGAGTTTATGATAAAGGTGTTTGAATCACCGGTTAATAGAATCAGTATTTTTAATGAATCAAATCAAAATACATGTTTTTCGCAGTAAGATTGGTTATGATTCATATACACAGCATGTACAACATTAGAGTTAGAAAATATTAAAGTCAGGAAAAGGCAATAATAAACCTACGTTGCAGCCACCAAAATTGGGATTTCAGGTGTTTTCCACCACGTTATATTTTACATGACATCGAATTTGGCATAAAATAGTGTATATTTTTTGAAAATTTCGTTAAAATATCTTTATTATTGTTAAAGTTCTCTAAAAGCTTGATATGATTCAGAGCAAAAAACGTGAAACAGGGCGTTTGAAACTGACAGAGATCTACAAAAAGTATCTCTTTCTGCATACAGTGAGCAAAAAAAGTATTTGCACGCAGACGATTTTTTGCATACGTAACCATAGAAAGCAAATTTAATACTATTCTCTTAATTATTCATTTATTTAAATAAGAAGAAAATAAAATAACTACCCATTTTCCTTAAACAGTAATGTTACACATTTTAAAAAATAATTTAATGTTTTCTCATACCTAAAAAATATTTGCACACGAAGCATTGACTGTTAAAAAAGGCATTAAATGTGAACATTATGCAAATGTTTAGCATATCAGTCCCGCAGTACATCAGCCCTTCACTTTAAAGTCACGTAATATATTAACTGGAGCAGGGGTACTGGGGAGTTTTTGTTCTAATGGCACCGAAAACGTGTGAACTGTCTGTTGCTACAAGTGAGAAGATTATATTTCTTAACAATTCTGGATTAAGTTACCGAGGAATAAGTAAAAAATTAAATCTAAACTTTTCTAGTGTTCGTTATGTAATTAAGAAGAAAAATAAACTGGTTCGACAATAAATAAGCCGCGAACTGGGCGTCCAAGAAAGCTATATACCAGGCAAAAGAGAACCATCATAAAAGAATCTTTAAAAAACCTTTTTCTAAATGCTAGAGAATTGGCTGTTGATGTCGCTTCAACGTCGGGAACAATAGTTACACCACAACCAATTAGAAATATTCTTCATGATGCAAATATTCGGGGAAGATCCCTTCGAAAAAAACCATTTATTTGTGAAACAAATAGGGTGAAAAGACTTTAATTTGCAAAAGCTTATGTCAGCAAACCACTAGAGTTTTGGTTTGGTTTGGTTTATTTTTGTCGTCGCTAGGGGTCGTTATCTGCGCTAGGGATATAGGACCGGGGGTGAGTGCCCTTCGTGGGGGTTTTTCTAAGGGAACCTAACCCGTATTTATGCAAGGTTCGAAGAAAACCACGAAAACTCCGAACGGTTAGGCCGACAGCCGCGATTGGGTTCGAACCCAGCACCTGCCGTCTACCAGTTGAGTGGTCTGTACTAGTGCTCGCGATAGGATACGTATAGCAGGTATACGATTAAACGATATACGTATATCCGTATAATACGTTTTTCTGCTATACGGATACTTTCGAATATACGTTTAAACGTATCCGGATACGTATAAGGCGTATCAACTAAACGTATATTTAAGAATACGTATATTTAATGTATACGTATATTCGCCGTATCGTATCTAATTTAAATAGCGGACTTCACCAGTCTTATGTCGCTGAATGGAGAATAATTTGGAAATCGGTAGCGTTACAACAGAAATTCGCATAGTATGCAGGCCCGTAGCTAAGGGGGCGCTATGGGCGGCTCAGCCCCCCTAGAATATTTTGAGCCCCCCCCCCCCTGGAAAAGATTCCAAGGTCACTCAATTAATTTCTGTTCCAAAAATTCAAATGAAATTCTGTTCAAAAATCTAATGTAGTTTTGAGACCCTTTCACAGTTTTGCAGAGTTACTAAATTGTATCTAAAATACGTGTTTCAACACTCCCTCATCTTATATGTACATATGAAGTTAACATGATGTTTCATTTTGCACCAGTTATACAATCAAAATTTTCATCATCCTATACTTTTCTTAGCATAAAATGAAGTTAGTACAACAGTTTAATTAGAAACATAATACCTACAATGTGAATAGTTATTAATTTATCTTTCTGCGTCAGAAAGAGAAAAAAATATTATGAGCCCCCCCTACATTCTCTCGAGCCCCCCCCCCATGGTTCACTTCTAGCTACGGCCCTGATAGTATGTCTTATACATACGAGATCAAGCATTGAAAAGCGTATATTTTTTAAAACAGTTTGCAAAAAGCTCACAAAAGATCAGACTCCTGATTGGCTAATCTTGCTTCACTAACAGTGAAATATCTACTATCTGGATTCCAACCAAGATCTTGGTATTTCCCTTTATAAATATTTTAATCAACGTACATGTTCAGTGCAATTTACCGAAGTGACCCATGTTACCTATCGATTGTAGGGCAGTACGAAACCGAAATGTGGCACCAATGAAAACTATCCTGTTGAACTGTAGCTGACGTCACAATTCACCTTGATTTTCATTTCATACTACCCTACAATCGGTTGGTAACATTGGTCACTTCGGTAAGTGACCGGTAAGTTACTCTAAACATACTCAATGTTTAATTATGTTTCTTCTAATTTTCATTAAATAAGTCATAAAATATTCTGGGAGGACAAAATAATTAAATTATTTAAAAAAGGAACTAATAAAAACTACCAAATATGTAAATTATTTTAAAATCCCTCCGCGGTAAGACAATTTACATATGGTGAAAAATAAAACCATTGTGTCACGTGACGCAGACACTTAGTATAAGTATCTCGTAGTGTAGAAGAACGAGCATTTATAGACGCAGTTCTGCTTAGATTACAATTAGAAATGAATAGAAAAAGCTGGGTGTGGCGGTGAGAAAAAGAATGACAGAGCCTACTGCCTGCTATGTGATGATGATATTGCTGAAAACTCATTCTGTGCAACTGGTGGAACAAAATTCATGCCACATATAGACAAAGTCACAGACAGATATTTTGTAAAAACATATTTTTCGGACTATCTTACCCTTAAAAAGTGTAAACCAGTCGAAAGATTTCTCGAATCCATTACTTTCTTCTTGTTAAGATACAAGAAAACATAAAAAAACTAAGTACTGAGCCACAGCTCTTCCAAAGATTAGTTTGATTCTATCCACAACTAATGTAAGACAATTTATAATAAATAACTTAGTTTTTTGGGAAAGAAACCAAAATTTAAACTGAGAAACGTATTCAGATTTTTTAGGTACCCGCATAACAAGTAGTAGTTAAGTAAACGCATCGTAGTTTTTTAAACAGAGAATCGCGATGGGGATACTCTACCGGATATTTCTCAATGTCTGTAAAAGCATTGAAACATCAAATTTCATATCTTGAATGAAAAACGTTTAAACGTTTATACGTTTAACCGCTTGGAGAAGATCCGTATATACGATGTACCGTATATGTTGTTTTGCGCAATACGTATAACCGCCGATGCCGTATTATACGTATAGTTGATCCGTATTTCGTATAATACGTATTATACGTATACGCGTATAAACGTATAATCGAGAGCACTAGTCTGTACCTCTCGGCCACTGGTGGGGCCTAGAGTTTTGGAAAACTGTTATTTTTTCCGATGAAATCAAGTTCAATATTTTTGGCTCAGATGGTAAGGAAACTGTATGTCGAAAGCCAAATACTTCTCTTCAAATTAAAAACTTGAAACCAACTATAAAACATGGCGGTGGTCATGTAATGACCACCACCATGACATGTCATGTCACGAAATGACCTTTATTAAAGGCAATATGAATGATAAACAATATATTAATATATTGAAAGATCATTTATCTAATAGTGCTCTGAAATTAGGAATTCCTAATTCATATTATTTACAACAGGATAACGATCCGAAACGTACTGCATATATTACGAGGTTATGTTGCTTTATAATGAAAAAAAAAATCAATTGAAAACGCCACCACAATTACCAGACCTGCGATTGAAAATTTATGGCACATTTTGGATGTGAAAATAAGGAAAAAGAAAATTTCTAACAAATCAGAACTTAAGCAAGCTCTTAGAAAAGAATGATGGCTATAAATCAGCAGTGAAACATGTCATAAATTAATAGAATCAATGCCCAGACGATTACAACCTGAAATTGAAGCTAAGGGCATGCATACTAAATATCAGTACACTCTAAAAAAAAGTGTAAATTTACACATAAAAACAGGTATAATGATGATACAAAAACGACATGTCTATGTGTGTAAATTGGTGTGTAAATTGCCAAAATACACGGCTAATGTGTAAATTTGAAAATACACATTTTAAAGTGTAATTTGATGATAAGTCCAAATGTGTAAATGTTATCTGATAAGTCTTAAAATACACACTTTAATGCGTAAATTGCAGAGGAATACACAGATTTATGTGTAATATTCTCACACATTCATATGTGTAATTTTCTGTGATTAAATGTATTTTTGTGTATAATGCAAGAAACACATACTTTTGTGTTTTATGTAAAATACTCAATTTTTTGTGTAGTGTGTAAATTACACAGGTTTTTGTATAATATGCAAAATACACAGATGTTTGTGTAGCATTCTCTTCATATAAATATTTCTGCTGAACATGCAAAACACAGATTTGTGTGTAATAATCAAAATACTTAGATATTTGTGTAATATTCCAAGCAGACATATTTTTATGTATTTAGCGTTAACATTATATGTTTTAGTATGTTTAAATTGGGAATTAATTCCCAATGATTAATAATGATAATTTTAATGATTAAAAAAATTGTACAAAGAACAATATCATTTACTGATTGAGATTATATTTTCTGGTAGCTCTGTTTGATGCCCAGAAAATAATGTACCAGCAATGTATTTTGGCAATTTTCACACCACACTAAATAAAAGACAAATCATTTTCGTATCACCGATATACCCGTTTTTATATAAAGCATGATAAACTGAAATTTTAATTACCAATTTCTAATTTCTTTTAGAGTTGGTTTATAGTTCTACAATCGTGAGATCACAATTTATGCGCAGACTGTGCATAATTTCAATTCCTTACAATTTCTGTCTTTTAAATTAAAGTTAAAAAGAAATTCTCTCGCTCATATTTACTGCTATAACAACTCATATTGTTTTTAATATTTTAAAGAGCAATTTATTCAGAAATATTTATTATTAATAATATTAATAATACATTTTAATATTAGTAATATTAATAGTATTAATAATACATACTTTTACATTAATAATATTAATACTAGCTATCCAAGTACATTAATTAGTGTTTCACCAATATTTCATAATCTGGAAGATAACGAATGTTGTTATTTTGCGTATTATTCAATATACATATGGCCATAGGCTAAAAAAGAATTTTGGGAAATGTTTAGAAAATATTGCATTGCAATAAGATTTAATTGATATTAGAACTTTCTCCTACTTTCTGCGCATTATTAGGCATGATTCTTTCAAGAACGTAACTTTTATTTTAAATTTAAAGAGTGAAATATGATGTTTGAAATAAAAAATCGCAAACAGCGCAGAGAAAATTAACTAAATAATAATAATAATAATAATTATTATTATTATTATTATTATTAAATGCTTAAGCATAAAATGAAGTCATATAGTAAATGCATAGACATATACTAACATTAATGCATGTAAATATCAGCAAAAATATTTTTTAAAACAAAATAATACCCCATTAAAAGACACGTACTATAAGTAGTACATCATACCTGAAAGAACTAAATCAGATTATTTTGATATAAATTGGAATTTTATGATTTTTGTCCCCAGTGTTCAAATACTGAATGACTACCAAGGATTTTTAGTCTACCAAAACAAACAACAAAAAAAAAAAAAAAAAAAAAAAAAAAAAAAAAAAAAAAAACCTCTAATTGCTAACATAATCTGTGTCTTTATCCTTTAACTAACATAACTAATAGTTCATAGTTACAGACATTATAAAAACTACAAAGTAGTTTTACAATGTCTGTAACTATGAACTATTTTTAGTAGTATAGTTTTCTTTGTAGCATATAATAACATTATATACATTAATATTTTGCAATAATATTATGCAAAGCTATATTAAATACTAGTGATAGTTACATTTATTCCAATTATTAATAAGTAAATAAACTTATTTAACAAAATTTAACATAAACTATTAACACTATTTAAAATTTGTAATTATTAAACAACAATCTCTGTATTTAGGAACATAATATACGTTTTTAATTAGCATAAAATTTGTAATAATATAATTTTTATTTATTATATAACATATTTTAATTACTAAAATGATTATTAACAATTTAGTGCTCATTCTAGAAAAAAAAAAAGGGAAGATGCTAGTTCCAAAAAATACATTATTTCATGGGGAAATATACTGAGTAATGTGTTTAGTAATTATAAAAAGCATTCAGTTTCTCATTATGATAAACAAAGTGCCATTAATTTTAATAATTTTATGAATTACAAATTGAAAAAATACAATTAAATAATAACATGTTTTAATTTTTTCTAAAGAAATAGTTCTCTATCACTTTTATAAGATCTTGGGAACTTAGATTAAGAAATAATGTGTAATTTGAAAGTTGTATTACAAGAAAGCTGTGTTTACTGTAAGTGAATTTAATTATATTTTAATAAGGTAGCATTTTGCCAATTTCCTAAGAAGAAAGTTTTTCCACCCTAAAAAAGTGCTTAGAGGAATCAGCAAATAGTTACAGAATTAATAAAAACTGCAAATAAGTAATTTCATCAATTAGTAACACAAATAACAAAATTAACAAATTTATTTGCATCTCATTTTGCAATCTGTCAATAGCCTGAATATAAATTTACATCCACGTTTGTATATATTAACCCACCAAAATATGTCAGCACATTCATACACACATACAAAGTAAATATAAGGAATAGCCAATTATATATGAAATCCTCAAAACATTAAACAGCACCATTATTAGCACTTAGTGGAAGTACACAGTATTTAGTGTTTTAGACAGTTTTGCTGCCTTAATTAATCATGAAAATTTTTATTTGGTGTATATGACTTGAAAAAGTAAACACATTCAACTGTTACTGAATAAGCTCTTGCTATGCTTAATATTTTATAATTTTTTTTCTCATGCCTTCTTTTACAATAGCGATTCAGCGGATGTCATTATTTCATTCTATTTTTAGTTCCAATATTTGCTATAAATTTATTATTGCCCCGTCCGAGGAGATTGAGGAGGGAATACCGTTTTGCAGGAATACCGTTTCTCGAAAACCGCCAGTGATGATTATTTCGATGATGCTATAGTATTTTATGTGATTTTCTCTCTAAAATGTCATTGAAATATATTATATTAGTTTTCTATTCCGATTTTTATTATATCCCGACAAACATTTCTAACTAAAAACTTGCGTATTTCGAACTTTTAACGTAGAAATAAGCACCTGCCCTCCTGAATAGAAAAAAGATAACCTTCATTATTTGGGGGGGAGGGGGATGTGTGTATATTATGCGTTTCAATAGATTCTGCTGTTAAAAAAAAAATCTAATACGGCTTGTAAGGCTGTATTTTTTTTTTTCTTATTACTATAGAAAGATACAAGACATCGTAAATTCAGGGTACTTATAGGTCTCGTTATTTTCCAAGTGAAATATCAGTATTTTTTTTTTTTTTTTTTTTTAAATAAAATAAATAAAGCTACTTCAAAAACTCGTATTTTTTCCTTTTTTAACCAGTGATTTTCAACTAAAAAATTTTCCTGTTCTAGAAATTCCAGTACACGTACGAAAAAAAATCAGGTGGGTGTGGGATTAAAGGTTTTCATGATTGAAGTAGGACAGAAATTTTTTCAATAGTTCTTTGAGATATATCATAATTTTTAGTAAATTAATATATTCTTTTAAATTTTAAATTGTTTTTCATAAATTTAATTACGTGATATTGGCAAATCATGATTGGCAAGCACACGTTGTTCTTATAAGGTGCGACTAAATCAGAGAAACGATTAATCAATAGAAAGAAATCGGTATTTTAATTTTTTTAATCTAAAATATATTTTAATTCCTTAGTACTTTCGGGACTTGTGGTCCATATGTGCGTCATCAAAAGGTGCATGTGTAATTTATTTATGGCACCATTAATAAATAAAAATTATTAGCTGTTTTTTTTTATTAATTAGAATACTAGCTGTTCTGCCCGGCGTTGCCCGGGTTCATCAAAAAATAGCAAGAAGGCTCTGTTGTAACAAGATCCAACGACGATGTATTTTCTGTTGTAATCATAACATTTCTTTTCATTCAATCTGTGAAGTCTCTGTTCTTCGTTCTCTTCATATAATTTTCTTTTCTTATACTCATCATTTCTGGACAATCGCTCTCGACGCTTTTCTTCTGATTCTTCGCTGAGAATCTTTCGATTTATTAATCTTTGCTTACTTAATCTTTCTCTTCTCTTTTCTTCAGTCTCATCGCTGAGAATCTTTCGATTTATTAATCTTTGCTTACTTAATCTTTCTCTTCTCTTTTCTTCAGTCTCATTTTCTCTTCTTTTTCTATTCTGCTCTCTTTTCTTCGCCAGTCTTTCTTCTCGGTGTTCTGGGGTTTCGTTTGCATATCTTTTTTTATTGTTAATGAAGAGGTCTTCCATTTGTTCTTCCATCTGTTCTTCTTTCTGTTCTTCCATCTGTTCTTCCATTTGTTCTTCCATTTGTTCTTCCATTTGTTCTTCCATTTGTTCTTCAATTATATTCGACGATTCACTGTTTGAGAGCCTATCTGTCCTTTTATTTATAGAAGTTCAAAATGAAAAAAGATTTTCTTAGCAGACGATTTTTTGTGATAAATACATTATCTGTTTTATATTTCTTCTGCTTTATTCCTTTTATTTATAGAGTTCAAAATGAAAAAAGATTTTCTTAGCAGACGATTTTTTGTGATAAATACATTATCTGTTTTATATTTCTTCTGCGTTTACCTAAGCTGTGTAAAATCTCTATAAATAAAAGGTATAGAGGATGAGAGCCTATCTGTGCCTCAATTATCCTCAGAATTCCTTTTATATATATAGATTTGTTGGAAATTCACAAGTAAAGGAAACTATTAAAAAACACGGTGCATTCCCCCTTAAAAAAATGTGTAAATGGTGTGGTGTCGGAAAACTTTAGACGAAATGATTATTTGTTGACAGAGACAACCTTTTAGGTTTTATAACAGGACGTTAGTGTAGAAAATTATTTATTCATTCATTATAGCGATAAAATAACAAATATGTCAATATGCAGAGTGAACGAAAAATCGGAAAACGGTCGATGAATTCGTGAAATACATAGATTGAAAAACGAAAAAAAAAAACGTATTAAAAAATATGCATTTGGTTCGATCAAAGTTGACCCCCCAACCCAATCCGAACCCTGAGGGGTCAGAGGGATTCCAACTTTGAAATTTTGAATAATAATTCCCATTCCTTATTGCAGATTTGGATTATAATGACAAAGATACGTAACATTTGTATTTAACGCTTTCTTCGGATCCTGGAAGATCGTGGTGTACGAATAAAATACATCAGATACACATTTTATTTTCATAACCATATTTTATCTTCCATGTTTTGTCTTTTTTTTTAATATATAACTTTTGATTTTATATCGGAAAGTACCAAAATAATTATTTAATGACAAACATTTAGCGAATATATAAAATGAAATTGCCTTTTTTTTAAAGTTATGGTGCGAATTTCAAATTACGCAGTAAAAAATGAAACTAAACTGGCAACGCTGCTTTGCCGGAATAGTGCTTCTCAAAAAACATCAGTAGCGATTGTTTCAAAAGTGATTAATATGCTTTTAACAAAAACATTAATAGAAATAAATTAATTTTCTTTTTGCCTTTTTTCTTTATCCATTAAATCATTTTTTAAAAACAACTTCTGTATTTTTTTTTTTTTAATGTTTAATATGTGGATTGCCACGTCGACTGACACTGAAATTTCTGTTAAAACCACATCAGGTGACTGACAATGTAAAATATGATATAAAACTTTGAAAAAAAATTATTCTGTTTTAAATACAGGGTGTATCTAAACTCTTGGTCAAAACTTTAAGGGGTGATAGTACACATCAAGACAAATAATATTAAATAGGAAACTAAGGGTACCAAACGTCCTCCGAAGGAGATAGGCGCCATTAAAATTTAGGGTCCAAAGTTTCAAATGATTATATAAACCGGAAAAATTACTCGATTCGTTAGCGGTTTTCACCAAAACTATTCTTTGTGTCAGTATTTTCTTGAAAATAAATTATAAAGATAAATTTCAAAAAATGCGGATAGAGGGCGCTTTAGACTTTGGAATAGCGAACAACTACATTTTACCGTTATTTTTTGTATGTCGTTAAATTTTTTTAGAAGCTTAGACATAAACTTAAATTTTGAGCTCAAAATCCGAATCGGTGGGAGTGGTTAAGTATCGCAAACTGAGCTGTGTTCAAGGGGGAGGAGGTTCAAAATTCAAATGATTATTAAAAAAAATCCGGAAAAATTGGTCGTTTAATTTTTGGTTTTCACTAAAATTACTTTTTAAATCAGTATTTTCTTGAAAATAAGTTACAAAGATAAATTTAAAAAAATGCCGATACCGTTATTTTTTGTACCTCATTAAATTTTGTTAGAAGCTTAGACATAAACGTAAATGTTGAGCTCAAAATCTGAATCGTTGGGAGTGGTTAAGTAGTGCTAACTGGGCTGTGTTCAAGGAGGGAGGCAGGGCCGTAGCGACCGCCCCCCATACCCCCCATTTGGGGGGGGCCGACGAAGTCAGGGGGCCCCCTAATCGATTCTATCGACCTTTTTACCGAAGTTTATTTGTTTTTAAAATGTAAGAAAACACTTCTTTTAATGTTTTTATTTTTTCAAATTCTCCTTTTCTTATTCAGGGGCCCGCCAGGCAATTTCCCCAGGTGCACCTTTTTAAAGCTCCCCCCCCCCCCTAATAATGAGGATTTTCATTAAAGGGTGCCAAATGCTTAAAATGTGCCAAAAGTAACCGAAATTCATACGTTTTCAAACATTTAGGAATGGAATGTTGTTCTCCTTTTCCTCTCTGCTTCCAGTGTTCCCTCCACACACGTAGAAAACAAACTATATCATTAGAAAACAAATTATTAAAATTTTATTACAACCAGGGCCCGACTTAGATTGTGGGGGCCCCTTTCTAACTTTTGGATTTTTTCTTGAATTATGCTAAAGTGTCTAAAACTAACCTTTATACTAGTTGTCTATTCGCATGTGTATGCAGAATAGCACAAAAAAGATAACTTTAAGAAATTATCGAATACATTTTTTTCTTCTGTTATAGAAATATAAGACTAAATGTGAGCCATCAAAATGTAAATACAACTGTGATGTAACTGTTAGATCCAGGGGAGGGGGGGAAGGGGCATAGGGTTCCAAAACAGAGGAGAGATTAGAAAAGAGCCCCAATAAAGCTAAACATAAAGAAAGAAAGAAAGAAGGAATTTTTGTCATTTTTTGCCATTTTTTATTAGCCTTAATAAAAAAATTATATTTGCCTTTGAGGGCCCACGATTGAGGGGGCCCCACGTCCGATGCAGTTGTCCTCATGCCCGTGACTTAGCCAGGCCCTAATTACAACAACATAGTATCCTATAGCTTTTAAAAGGAATTTTACTTACCCATCATACGTAGTATAGGGTAAGTCTTGCAATCGTTTTGAAAATCGAAAATTTTTTTTGACGGATTTACACGTTTTAGATAGTGGAGATTCCGAAAAACATATTTTTAGAAAAAAAAATTTTTTGCCGTCCGTCTGTCTGTCTGTAAACGCTCTATCTCCCGAACAAATTGAGATAGAGACTTGAAATTTTGTATGTAGTTAGTATGTAAGAATGGGACGAAGCCTATTTAATATCAGCAACCTCGATTATCCGAAACTATTTTTTTCGGACTCTCGAAAAATTCGTTCTGATGAAAGGTACATAAAAATTTTCAAATTTTTTTATTCTAAGAAATGGACGTAAAAGGCAATAAAGTAACACACATTTTGCATATAAAATAAAGTCGATCGGATCATTAGTTCCCGAGATATTTGTAATCCTGTTTTCCACATTCTTCGATTTTTCATGACCCTGTATTTCATTCAAATTTCAATTCAGAGGTATATTTTAATTGGAAATGAGACGCTTAATCCGACGCAGTTAATTGTTAGTTAATAGAATTATTATTTTTGGAGTTATAAGGCTGTTTCTTTTACGCAGTTCGGTACTACTTGAGTAGTTTGGCGTTTTATATAATTTGTCAAAATTGGTAATCAGCAGTTCTTTAATATAGCATTACTATGTATATTAACAATATTTAAATTTTGTTTATGAATTGCAATGCATTGTATAAATAGTTTTCACATGTTTTATTTTCATATACATATCCATGATGGGTAAGTATTACGGTGCCCCCCAACGACTAGTTTTATTAATGTTTCCTCGTAACGTGATAAGTTAAAACTGTTATGTCCAATTTTGAGCCTTCTTTTTTAGACATCTTGTAATGTACGTAGGTAAGCAAAGTAAAAATTTGCAAAGAAATACTTATCTCAATCAATCTATCATTTTTTCCATAATTATCAAATTAATATTTTTAAATAAAGTTGTGACCAATTTTTTGGGATATCTTGTATATAGATGTGAGTACAAAATTTATGCATGTGTGCAATATGTTTTTTATTTTTTAGTGTTTGCCACTTCTACATTATTAAAAAAAAAAGAAAAAGAAAAAAGAAAACAAAATTACAGATAGATAGAGGGTGTGTGTGTGTGTGTCCAGAATGATGTTTGTTCCGGGGCCCCCCGTAGCCTTAACGGGGCCCTGTTTTTGTCAAAAACTTTGTTTAGATTTCAAAAACGCAGAAACCAAGAAACTGAAAATCCTTATTTTTTTACTCGTGTTTCCCCCCTCGCTTTTTGACCATGGGTTTTTGCATGGAACTAAGAAAGATAAGGAAAGAGTATCGGTCATCGGATCGACTCTGAAGAAAGCCGTGTTCTTGTATAAAGCTGCTAGCGACAAAAGGGTGTTTTCTTTTGAAATACCGGAATATTATGTTCTTAGAAGATAGGTCATTTTTCACACCAATTTCACGACGTGGGTGACACAAATAGCATCTAGAGAATCCCTTTAAAAGTTAACAGCTTAGTTACTTAGTAGTAACCGGATTCCTTGACCTAGAAGGGAGTACTGGCCTATTCAAGTACTTTAGCAGCCCGCTAATGCATACAAGTACATGTTTGTAGACAACACAGCACTTCAGATGTGGATTTTCGTATGTTTTTTTCTGATTTATTTTAGTAATACGCATAGTATAGTATTTATAAAATTAAGTGTATATCTGGAGGAAAAAAGATCTACTCCTATACTAATCTGGTAAGTCATATTTATTACTTTATGTAATTTATATAGCAGTTATTAAAAATTTTAAGTATTAGAAAATTTTGCACAGCTTGGAAAAATATATGTATACTAATAGAGCATATTTTAATAACACACATTTCTCATTTACATGTTTTTCATTTAAGCGTTTTATTAGGGCTCCTTCACAAAATTCTTTTTAATAAATCACACCATTCACAAAATTCTATTCCATAAAAATATACTCTAATTAATTTTATACTGTTAGGTTTTAAAATATGTGTTTTGCAAAGGAAACAAGTTCACCTGAAATGAGAAATTTAGCATATAGACTTAAATAAGTTATTATTAATAAATGTTTGATGCGAATTTCAATAACTGGAATTCAAATTTCCTTACAAAATACAATAAATTTCATAAAAATAACTATTTTTCACAAAATGGGATCAAAGAAAAAATCCCTGCGTCAACTTCCGATTCCATTGCATTCATATATTAAACTACTATTTCGTTTGTTAACAAGTAATAAGTAAATTCTCATTTAATTTATATTCTTATTTCCTTGAAAATCTAGAGTTCTAAATTCATGTCACAATAAGAAATTGTGCTATTTTTAATTTTTCTATGCTCTTTCGTTCTTTCTTTCTTTTTTCCGTGATGCTAAATAATCTCACAGGCCCATAAACCCCATTCTTACCAACAAAATACAAAGGGCTCCAGCAAATTTACTTTTCAAAGCTAATTTTCAATTCAATAAATTCAATCAGAATAAAACATATATAGTTTTTTTTTCTTTTATTATGAAATATTTTTTCTTACTATGCTGCAATTTGTAAAACATAAGAAATATTTTGAAGTTCAAATATTCTCAACTGTAATTCCATATGTCTTTTACAAAAGTAATTGGTTACATATAATTATGTATTTAATAAAATATTTTTTAATGTGTATAATATTTAGATAGTCAGTTTTAATTTAATAGTAAAAACGTTATTTAATCGAAATTTGCATGGTAAAATTTCGAATAATTTAAACATACGAAAAATGGATTTAGTAAATGAAAGAAACAACTGATAGGATAATAGGGACCCCCCCCCCCCCTCTGTGATGTCGGGCTTCCTCTACTTCTAATTCATAATGGGCTCTGAAACTGACAAGAAATGGCACAGTCCTCGAGTCTGTTAAAGTGTTGCGGGGTCTATGTCTTTACGCACAATTCGAAATCTTTTGCTTCTTTTCAAAATAATAACAATTTTGCTTTCACTTTATCATTTAAGTTCTTATTTTAAAAATATTTTTGTTTATTTATTTTAAGAAAAAGTCATCATGAACTAGAGTTTATAATTGTCTTGAAACCTGTAGTTGCTAGCATTTCATATTTTAAAAGGGGGAAAAATGTATATAAATTGTTACTTTAAAAAAAAATTAATATTAAAAAGAAACTTGTAAAATTTTTATAAGTCAGTTTCTGTAAATTCTTTGTCGTTCAATACTTGGTTATGCAATCAATTTGGTTAATCGGTGCTCTTTGAGGATAGCTGAGATCGATCTGTATACGGGCTGTTTTTTGCTTTTTCAATTTTGTTTACAGATAATTTTAATGAGGTCACTTTCATTTTTAAAACCGGTTTCGAAAATTAAAGCATCCTCTTAAAAAAAACTTTGCAAACAAAATAAAAAAAAAGGTGAAAAAAATCTGCATACAGATTGCTCTCAGCTATCCAGTGAAAAAAAATCATTTAAAAATATTGAAATGCAACTGAGATATAAATTTCTTTCATAGTATTCCATTCCATTCTTCCATGCATTAGAGAATAGGTCTTTCGCGTAACTGAAGTAGCCTCTTAAGTAGCGAACTGTTAAAATTATGTGTTTATATAATTTATTTATTTTCTATACTTTATAATAAAATCTTAGCATTATGTGCTTATTTGTAAAATTGTTTTAGATAAATTTTATTTTAACATTGTAAATTTATCTTTAAGCCCGGTGGCAGAACTATCTTCAAATGTCTGCAACGCTAATAATATTTTCAAAAATAGTCTGCAAAATGCAACGTATTACATAAATATATTTTTTCTGCTATTGTAGTTAATTAAGGTAACATGCATGTGTATGTGTAAATTATTTCCATATTTTACAAAATAATAATAATAATAAAACAGAAAAATCCACTTCCAGCAATATCTTACTTTTTTTCCCTTGTGCCTTTGACGAAATTTTCGTTTTCTTCGCGATCTTTTGACGAAATCCATCTTTATTTTCGAGATTTTTTGACAAAATTTGTCGTTTTTTCGCGATTTTTTGACGTTATCTGTCTTTTTTTCAAGATTTTTTGATGAAATGTGCCGTTTTTGGGGGTATTTTTTAAACAAAATTTGCCCTTTTTTCCCAATTTTTTATGAAATCTGCTTTTGAGGGATTTTCTGACGAAATTTGCCTTTTTTTCGCGATGCTTTGATAATATTTGCGTTAATTCTCGCGATCTTTGGATGAAATCGCTCTTATTTTGCGACGAAATTTTGACGAAATTACGCGTCCCACAGGAAAGAGCTATTTTTTCTGCCCCATGACCGATTTTTTGCATAATTTAAGCGCAATAGCGCGTCCGTGGCATTGCTGAGTCTCCAGGTGTCCTTAAAAGTCTGCGACGCCCGTCACAGTGTCGCGCGCATTTTGCCACGGGTTCTTTAAGCAATGCATATTTATTTCGTATTTGTACAGAGTTATGAATGTTATAATAATTTTAATAATGATTTAAAATACTTATGATAATTATTAAATTTGTTTATTACATTAATATAATTTGAAACTCATTGGAAACTTCAATATAAATATTTTTTTTAAAATTCAGTTGAAAGTGGGGGGAGGGGGGGGCCCAAAGTTATATTTTTGGGGGGGGCCTCAAAACACCTTGCTACGGCCCTGGAGGGAGGGAGGGGGTGAGGCTCAAATTTCTAATAATTATATAAAAAAAAGGGAAAATTGGTCAATTTGTTTGCGATTTTCGCGAAAATTACTCTGTAAATCAGTATTTTCTTGAAAATAAATTTTAAAGATAAATTTTTTTTAAATGCCGATAGTGGGCGCCTTAAACTTTGGTGTAACGTAGTACTATTTTTAACCGTCATTTTTTTTTTTATCTCATTAAATGCTTTCAAATGCTTAGACTTAAATCTTTAACTCAAAATCACAATCGTTGGGAGTAATTAAGTAGCGCAAAATTGAAATTGTGTTCGAGGGGTGGGGGGGAGGGGTGGATTAAATTTCAACTTTTGCCCTTTCTTTTAAACTTTTCAACTTTTTTCCTTTTTTTTAAATTCATCTCTATAATTTATTTTCAAGAGAATACTGTCATAAAGAATAGTTTTAGTGAAAACCACAAACGATTGGATCAATTTTTCCGTTTTTTATAATCATTTAAAATTTTGGACCCCAAACTTTAATGGCGACTATCTCCTTCGAAAGACGTTTGGGATCCTGAGTTTCCTATTTAATATTGTTTGTTTTGATGTGTACTACCACCCCTTAAAGTTTTGCCCAAAAGTTTAGGTACACCCTGCAATTATTAAGAAAGTATAATTTTATAAAAAATAAAAGTTAAGTAAATTTTAAACAAGTTTTCAGTAATTACTTAAAGCAATGCACAGCTGACTCTCTCTATCTAAACACTCTCTAATGTGGACACCCAGTATTATGTCTGCATTACAACAGTCCCAGCGAAACTCCATAGATTTAACAAAAAACACACTGTCTTTTCTGAACACCCCACATGAATATTACTTTTGATCCCCATTTCTACTTCACCCCTCTGCATACTGAACATACGTTTGCAATCTGGATTCGAAATCTCATCATGGAAATTTAGAGATGTTACAGAAGAAGAAAAACGTTCAACGAACTCGATTAAGAAATAAACAGACAAAATCACTGCTACATTTTAAGCTTGTATTTGCAGTTGCAATTTATTTGAAAAGTTCAAATAAAATCTTTATTTAAATTCTGAGCTCCTGTTGTCACATTGTTGTCATCCGCCCTCTGTAAAAGATTGATTTCTTATATTGATCAATTACTGAGAAAATGGCAAATAAAGAAAGGCTCATACATTTCTTGCTATTTAATTTTAGCAGATTTCTTTTTTCAAATGATGGGGCATTTATTAAGGTTTGTTACAATCTACTTTTCGGTTAGCTGAGTGCCAATTCATACATACATATTACATGCATGTACTATATATACACAAATATGTATAAATATAAATGTAAATATTACAGAGGCACTCAGCTAACTGAAAAGAACCGATGTTAATTTACTTCTAAAACTTAAAAGAAAGAAAATATGATAAAAACCCCATAGAGTCGACCTTTTTTTCATCAATTACTGTCTCGAAAACTATAGTAGTAGTAATACACTTCCAATCTCCCTCTATAATGAACACTGTCGTAATCTGAACATTTTTGGTCGGTCCCGCGAGTCTTCAAAAAAGAGAGAGTCCACTGTATATTTTTTTAGGAAGTCGGAAAGGGGACGAAATCTGTGAATAATCTCCTCTTCGATGGTTTCTGCAGTTTAAAAAAATCATCTAAAAAGGCTGCAGAGGTTCTTTTTTCTAAATTATTACTGTAGAGTACAATATAGGACGAAAGAAAAACATATATATGCATTTTTTGTGTGTGCTGGCTATACAAACGATGAATATAGCATGAGAAAGCTGCATAAATTTCATGTGGGGGTTGGATTAGAGATTTAGATGATTTGTTATTTACTGCAACTACAAAATAACGAATACACAATATTTTTTTCAAAAATTCTAATAAATGTAATATTTTTTTGTAATTGAATATAATTTTTTCAATTTAACAACTTCTGTCATAATTTTAAATTTAGTCATTTAAAACAATCGAATAATTTATTTTTTTAAAAGCCAATTTAGTGATCCCAAAGTTGACCACCCACCCGACACCTTGGTTTTTTTATATGAATGCTACTGTGAAATATTGAATGAGGAACTCCATTTTTTATTGCTGATTTACATTATACAGAAATAAATACGCAACTTTTGTATTTACCTTTATTTCGCTTCGACATAAATGACGGTATAATGGACAAAAATCATGTCACTGATGTGTAATCTCAAAATACGGTTTTGGCACTCTTTCTGAGACGACACCGAACAAAGAAAACGGTCGTTGCAGCCAGATTTGAATTCAGACACTTTTCTCCAGGAGGGACTTTTGTAGCTCCGGTGTGGGGGGATTATAGAGTTCCGGGGGGGATTACCCTTTTTGCCTATTGAAAACCCAAAATCCCAGATTTTCCGGGAGGGACATTTTATTACTTCGGGAGGGGGGGGGGATGTTCCCCATGGGCCACCCCCTGAATTCAACACTGGTTGCAGCAACTGAGAATTAAGAAGTTGGCGCATGCATATTTGCATGCGCCATGCGCCATTTGGACATGCTTTTCGGATGAAGCTACATTCCAAATAAGTGGAGAAGTTAATAGACACAATTATCGGTATTGGTCCGATGTGAATCCTCATTGGATGAAAGATACCCATACGCAATATCAAAATAAAATTAATGTTTGGGCGGGACTACTGTGCAATAAAGTTGTCGGACCGTTTTTTATCGAAGGCAATTTAACTGGTGAAAAGTACATCGATTTATTAAAGAGCCATATAATACCGGAGATCCGAAAAATAACTGGAATAGATTTCGGCAATGTCTGGTTTCAGCAGGATGGTGCTCAATGTCATTTTGCATTGATAGTGCGCAATTTACTAAATACTATTTTCCCTAGGCAATGGATTGGTAGAAGAGGCGCAATTGAGTGGCCGCCAAGGTCACCTGACCTAAAGAAGCCCTTTCGATTATTTCTACTGGGGATACTTGAAAAACAATGTGTACCACACAAAACCTTTAGACATTGGTGACTTAAAGGAAAGGATAATTCAATTCTCTGATATGATAACACCACAAACTTTAGAGAAAGTAATTGATAACTTAATTGATAACTTCTATGTGCGACTAGGACTTTGTCAAGTCGTTAATGGTCATCAGCTTGAGCATCTCATTAAGTAGAAAATTCTCAACGTATTTTCTCTATTTTCCATTTTGAATGTTTTTATTTTTCATGCATTATCTTTTATTTATTATGGTTAACTTTGATTTTAAAATTTTAAATGCATATTCATCATGTATTTTTTTTTTTTACTGTGTAGGATAGCTGCACGTATCCATTTAATTTCCTTTTCTAATGCAATTTACAGAGTTCGTACAAATCAAACATATTCATCAGATTTTAAGCATTATACTATAAAAAATTTTGCAAACTACTGGTTATTATATTGAAGGTAATTTTTTTTCGTTACGTAAGGCATAAATTATTTTATAAAAGTTTTGATAACAAGTGCTTAAAAGTGCTTGAATCGTACGGACCCTGATTTAGTATTTATTGATTTTATAAAGTTTGCAGTAACTACAGATGCAGATTCATGGTCGCCAATCGCCACGTGCGCCACTAAACTTTTTGCTTGTGTGACTATTTTTGACGTTTAAGTCGCCTACTTTGGCAAATTTTACGTTTATATCTTCAGATCTTTTAACGAAAATAGCATTTGTTTCCATTTTTTCGCAAACTTTTGATAATATTCAGGATTTTATAGAGATCCTCATACGCAATTTCAGGGGATTTTTCGCCATGCTTTCACGAAATTCTCGTTTTCTATCGCAATTGTTTGATGAAATTTACTAAGTCTTTTGTGATCCTTTGACAAAATTGTCTTATTTTCTGCAATCGGTTTACGAATCGGTCGAGTTTTTCTTTAGTCATTTGAAAAAAATTGTCTTGTTTCTGTGATTCTTTGATAAAATTAGAGTCCTTATTACGATCCTTTGATTACATTAGTGAATTTTTTTCTATAATCCTTCGACGAAGGGACGATTCTTTCGCAAACATTCGCGAAATTCGCATTTATTCTATTTTTTTTTACGAAAAACGCTTTTCTCCTAGATGTTTTAACAAAATAGATTTTTTTTTAATTTGCAAAATTCATGTTTTTTTTTTTTTTTTTTTTTTTTTTTTTCCAATTCGTTGACATTTGCATTTTTTTTTTTTTTCAAATTTTTGGACGAAGTTTTCAGGGATTCATTGGCGACCTTTTCACGGAACTTTCGTTTTTCGTTGTTAACGATTAACAAAATGGATTTTTGGACGGTCTTTTTTCGATATTTTTTCATGATGTGTTTTTATGCCTGAAATTCAGGAATCAAATGGCTTAAATGTTTGGAAATTTTGAACAGAATCGCCCTTTTAAAATAAGAATTTTTAAACATATTTTTTTCTTGTGTCTTTTTAAAAAACAAATGTTTCAATCGTATTTTGAAATTTAAAATACAAAATAATCTCACACAGTCGCAATTTTAATTTTTATATAAACTCTTAGAAAATGATAATAATAAATAAGGTACCCCGGGGTAATAACGCCAGGCGGGGTAATAACGCCAAGTGCTTATATTTTGCATAATTATGAAATAATCAGGTAAATGACACCATTGTGCTCTGCGCAGAAGGGTTTTGAGTCATATAAATCGCAAAAAACAGCTTCATGTTAATTTGTTTCATTTTTAGGTCTTATTGTTTTTACAAGCAACTAAAATTAACGCTTGATCTAAAATTTGCGAGATAAGGTTTTTGATCTGAAGACTATATTTTTTATCCAGTAATACTTTGTTTATTACATAAATTTGTAGTGTATTTCATGTACTTTCCAATTGTTGTAGAAGATTTTGGATATCTTCTCGAGATAATTTGTAGTTTAGGATTTACTGCGCAATAAGTATCCCGGGGTAATAACGCCAATCCTTGGCATTAATACCCCGGTTGATTCCCTACAGTGACGTAGCTACATCCTAAATACTGATTCAAATAAACACAGTTAAAACTGTGCAAAATTTCAAATAATTCTATTTAAGCGGTCTTTTTTAAGCAAAAAGAAGCTCACGGTCTGATATTCTTTTGCCTCATCCTCCCCCCCCCCCCCCCCCACACCGCACCTTTATTTTTCTTACACTTTCACAAAAAATGAACATTTTCAATAGCTTAGAATGCAATTTGTCAATTTCTAAGTTTGTAGAGTTTGTATTTTTAGAATTGGGCAATCTACATGAAATTATTCCATCTTATTTCATAGTTTTGTTTGCATGGCGTTATTACCCATATAGGTGGGTAATAACGCCAAATAGCATTGGTCAAGAAAAAACGCCATTACATTTTATGAATACATATCTGTTAAATTATTTTATTTTATATAGATAGTCAATGAGTTGCTGTATCAGATCCTATATTTGTTTGAAAAATACAATCTAAAACTAAGCCATAAAAATTGGTAGAACCTTAACGTGGCGTTATTACCCCAGGGTACCTTATATATATATATTTTTATATTCCCCATTACCATGATTGCTTAACTTATTTTTATTGATATATTTTTCCTTAAACTCTATCTTCCTATCAACTTTGTCTTCTGACTATACATAGCTTACGACTTACGTTACACTTAATTTTACATTCAAATTAAAAGAATTGTGTGAGTGAAGCATTTATATTTGACGCAAATAGTCTGCGTTTTTTTTTTTTTTTTTTTTTTTTTTTTTTTGTAGATGTGCGTTTATTTCCCCCCCTTAAATTACTGACTTTTATGCACATATAAGTGCTATTCTTTTATGCGTTTCTTACAAAAGGTGGCCACTGTATTTTTCGGGCTTAGGAGCCCCTGGTTTCTTAAAAGTTTTGAGAATCTACACCTATAGTACTTCATTTAGATATTTCATATATTTTAGAAGTATATGCTCAAAACTGTCAGTTTTTTTTAGTTGTTTGATTAAAAAAAAAAAAAAAAAAAAAAAGATTCTTTGTGTGATATGTAGCAAAGCGAATAAAAGAAGAAAGTTCATTCAATAAAAAATTGAAAATGTCTCAAAGAATTGTAGAATATAATAACTATCAAAATATTTATAGAAACTTTAGTTCTGGAAAAAAAAGTCCAATTTTTAAAAATACTCATTATTCTGTTGTTAATTATTGTTTACTTTTTTTAAATGTTTAGTTTAAAACATTTTTTTAATTCAATAAATCATTGATTTTTGCAATTATGCTTGTATTTCATTTATTTTCAGTTTACAACATTCATTTATAAAATAGAAAAAGAAAAGAAACTTATAGTGAATGACTCAGTAACAAATATGCAATTGGCCACCAAAATGTGAAATAGTCCCCCTATGGGCCGTACGCTTCATGTTATATTGGAAATGACTATTCTACGTCTTTGTCGTTCATCCTGGTAGTGCTGAAAATAGTGCATTCATTCAGAATTTAGACATTTCCGATTTCCTGTCCATGCGGAAGGATAATTTTTTTTCTTTTTAATTTTTTTTTAAATTTTAAAACCAGAACTTCAATAAAAAATAGGATTTCCTACTCATGTAACGAATCTGGCTGTGTTTTGCTTGATTATAAGATTATCTATGCCGAAACGAAAGAGAATGTTAAATTAAAAATTGCGTATTTTTTTCTCGTAGAATACGAATTTGAAATAAAAAATCAGTATTATGATTCAAGATGTTAAAATTGACCCCCACCACATGCCACACCTCTGATTATTTCTTTTTTATATTGCATAAAAGTAAGGGTTTTTTTTTTTTTTTTTGTATCATATAACTAGTGATGAGATTTCCGCTTTTTTGGACACCAGTATAATCTTAGAGAAAATGTTGATCTGTTAAATCACAAAAATTTTTCGATTACATAATATAGCATTTTCTGTTAAATTTTACTGGTGTGCAAAAAAGCGGAAATCTCATCCCTACATATAACGCAGTTTTTATTTTTTTATTTTTGCAATTCCTAATGGCTATAAGATGAGGGCGTATTAGAATACAGCCTTTTTTGCGCGGGCTCATAAAGCGCACCAAGAATGTGTGCTTACAGAATACACATATAGTACACCCTTTTTGTTGCATATAGTATCATCTATAGCAATACAAAAAAAATACACACTAAATGCAGTGGCGTAACCAGAGTGGGTGCCCAATAATTTTAATCATGATATGCGCTTTTAAGTTTCACTAAATCTATGCGTATTATATGATGTGTATAAATGTTATATCTGATATACAGATCTGCACAAAAGAGCTCTGAAACGTTACTGAATATGAGTGTAAATTACTTGAAGGTATTTTTTAAATAAGTTATGCATTTTTATACTGAACTGCATTCAGTTTATTAAGAAATGTTTGTAGAAGATAGATAAAATGATGTACAGGGCCACGCAAAAAAATAGATTCATGGATGCCTATGAATGATAATTTCTGAGAATGTGATTCCCATAATTTTAAGAGAGTTTTGGTTTAAAATACATTTTAGCTAAATACTGACGTGTAATAACGATACCAGGTAAACTACTGAGCTGAACAGAAATATTGAGAATGTTTCCATCTATTACTATAAATTGCTTAAAAAGAAATTTCAACCTGGACTTCATTTTTTTGCTTAATTAAATTTCTCCATTATATAGCATACATATCAACCGACATATCAAATGCAGGGCCCTTTAAAGTATTAGAATGCATATTTAGATACAGACAGTAACTTTATTTCCCTAAATAACGAAGCTTTGTTAAAGATTTCAAGAAGTGTTGGAAAGTGTTTTATAATCTATGTTTAACGCATGAATTTCCTACTTGTTAATGCTGTTTCGACTTCTTCATTATTCTCGATTCACATTCTATTTTGACTTGGTTCAAACTTATTTAGCACACAAATTGTTTCAATTTTTTCTATACCTTTTAAAATCAATACACCCTTTAGATAGAAATCAACCCTAATCCTGGTGGCATGCAGTTGATGATACATATTGTAATTTCCAAAAGTAAAATAATAATAATAATAATAATAATAATAGCAACAGAACTCGTTTTCAAAGCTCTCATTATTGCCAAAGAAAAAATAAACTTCAATTTTTCTAGGATATTTTGTTCACATCAAGCAACGAAATCTTTATGAAGACATCGAGAATTGCTCACAGTGAGCAAAATTTTACGTTAAACGTGTTCATCTTAAAAGTAGAAAAACACATAATTTATAACTCTTTTATAGGGACAGTGGGAATGTTAGAGTTAAAAATAATTCACAATAAGCGTGTTCACGTTAACGTCATCAACTGTTATGTCGAATTTTATTTTTTAATTGAACAATATCTGTTGTGTTAAAATTCAGTTATCAAAATTTTGTACGAAATTTCCGCTTGAAATTTTGGTACCCTGTCGCACGTCCACACATGAAAATTCATATTTTAAGTATACCATGCTGCTTTTCTTTCTTTTTTTGTATGCATATATTTTTTACATAATGTTTGAATGGCTAATCTAATTTTTATAAATAAACTTTGTAACATGGACTTATAACTTACAAACTTTATAACACGGAAAGTATCCTGTTTGTGAAAATGGCTAAGCTATCCAGATAATGAAAAGGGAACGAGAAACCCATGCAAAGAAATTATCAGTCGAAATCCTTAAAATTCTCTTTCATCTGCAAAATGTCCAAATATTATTGAAAAATATTTTCTCCATTTTTGCATAAAAATGAATTAGCTTAAAACATGAAACGCAAGAGGAAATGAAATACAAAGAAAAATGAATTGATGAGGACATTTTAAAACTTAGATTGATGAATCATTTGACATCATTTGACATCTACGAAGATTGACATCATTCGTAGAAATTGATGACGAAATTTGAAAACAACTTTATTTGAAAACAACTTTATTTGAAATTAAGGAAAAACTGCTTTGCAGGAATTCAATAAACCTATTTTTTTATATAAATTCCGTCTTGTGTGGCGTTTGGGAATTAAAATTAAGTGGTTTAATAGATATACCACCAAGCCGCAAGATATTAACACCTTTTTTTGACTTAAATTATCCGTAACCACTTGCTACCCTGGTATTTTTGCCCGTAGAGTCCGAATCGAAAATTAAAAATGGCGGTTATCATTTAAAATTTCAAATTTGGAATGCCTCTGATATCCAGAGGTCAACTTTGGTATCCCTGAATAGCTTTTACAAACATAATTAAAACACTCATTTTTTCGTTTTTCAATTCGATGTGAGATTCACGAGTTATTCAACCATTTTCGACTTTTGGACACCGACTTTTGGATTCGACTTTTTTGGACTCCCTGTATATAAACAAAAACATAATTGCCAAGACAAATTTAAAACAAATAACAGTGTGTGCAAAATGATCAGAGACTTTTAAGACAAATAAAGCATTTAAAAAGTTTAAGATTAATTTAGAATTAATTCGAAGGGGATCTATCGTTTTAGATTACTTTAAATATCGTATAGGTTTGAATTTTGTTTTTATTTGTAAACTAGCTGACCCGCCCGGCGTTGCACGGTTCCGAGATAATAATATTAAAGGAACATGAAATTTGTGATTTTATCTCTAATTCGAAATATGTCAAATTACGTTGTCTTAAATACACGGACACTGACTGTGTGAAAAATTGGATTAAAAATGAACAAAGAATATTTAACGGTAAAAATGTTCAAAAGGGCTGCAATGGGAAACGGGAGAGAAACTACTCAAGTAATAATTAGAATTTTGAAAATCTCAATGTCAGATACATCAGGAGAGACTGGGGTACTTTCAAGAAAGTTTTGAGCCTCGTAATTGCCGTAGATTTTGCTAGTCATCGCACAAAAACATACATGCACACAGACAGTGCATTTAGTTATTTTATTAGATAGGTTACGGTGGATATTCAAAATAATTCCTTTACCACTAATTCATTAGTTTTAGGGTTTTTGCCTTTTTTACCTGCAATTTAAAAATAGATAAGACCATGATGCATACTAAAATCTGCAATATTGAGAAAATTGACTAAAAACCGATGCTAAACGCACAAAAAATCGTTAAAACCACATCGAAAATCGTACTGCAAATTGCAATGAAAAAAATCACTGAAATTGAAAAATCATACCAGGCAAAATTAGTTAATTAGGGTTTGAAACAATTTTATTTTTATGATTCTTAAAAATAGTCTCAAAATATGAAGAAATACCGAATATCGCAATAAAAAATTGTTAAAAGTTCCCAAAATCGCCGCACGAATTCCGAATAAACTTTATTGAAAAGAGAAAAAAAAATTACTATATTGAGAGAAAAAAAATGAAACCGCATTCCTTTCACTAATATGGAAAAATCGCCTCGAAACATAAAAAGAACACAAAAAATCGCCTAAAAAATTAAATTAAAAAATTCTAATCGAAAAATCAAAATTCGGGCTTCGAGGTGCAAAACTACATGTATAGAGGTACCTTCCCTCCAAATTTTGAAACTCTACATGCAGCGGTCTCTTCAGAACAGCGTTGACACACGCACATACACTCTTTATTATTATAGATGTTCAATTTGTATAACTTATTTCTTACAAATATTATCATTAAACGCAGAAAAAATTGAATTAATTTTATTAATAATGCCTCGTTTCAGGCTAAAAAAAAATTTAAGTAACAAATCGATTTGTTTTTCAAATTACGTTTATGTTTATGCATTTTGTCACGTTTAAAATTTTATCGCAAAAATAAATAAATAAGTGCACGTTTTTCTTTTTACATTATCCATCCCCTATGATAATTAAAAAGTCGTCTGTCTTTGGAAACAATCAACAGATCCAACAGATTACTTTTCAAAAAAAAATTAAAAGATAAAAAAATTTCAAATAATTCAACTTATTAAATTTAAAATAATGAAAAAATTAAAACTTAAAAAAAATTAAATTACAAAAAATATCGCATTTATTAGAATTGTTGAAAAATGTTTGTTGATATGTTATTTTTATTTGCAGTAATTAATCAATCTCCAAAATCTGTAACCCCAACTTCACTTGAAATTTACAGTATTTCCCCATACTTTGCTTAATCAGCACAAAGTAACTTTATACTTGCATATTTTTAATAATTTGTCTTACATGTTAATCTACACTGTAGTAATTCCCATACACTCCCATCCGCCCGCCCCTTTGAATTAAATGATTAAAAAACAAAGGCAGAACACATCGAAACGAAGATTATCCACATACCCCGCCATTTATAAACTATGTATGTTGTGAAGAAAACTGGAATCAGATTTTCATATCTACAACTTTCTAAAAATTTAGATTTTTCTTTAAAAGAAAAAATAAATAAATAAATGAGCATTTTCCCCATTGAAAAGCATTGCTGAAGCATCGATCGACAGCCCACCATCTGCGTGTCGCCCCCTATCGTTGAAAATTCCATGAGGCAAAATTTTAACATTACTTTTCCTTCCTCTGTCTTACTCCGTGACTGATTCGCAACTGACTGCTATTCTTGCAAAAGACGGGAAATTTGACGTCAAAAGTTCTGGCCAATCAGGTTCCAAGAAGGCACAAAACGGTTGGGAAAGCCGAAATATGTACCTTTCGAAAATGCCCGATTACACCGTGATAAAGGAGGATTTGAAATAAACATTAAATACAAAAGTTGCGTATTTTTGTCTGTAGATTCCGAATCTGCAATAAAAAATGGGGGTTATAATTTAAGATTTCAAAGTTGGACCCCCTTTGACCCCCAGGGGGTCGGTTGCGTGGGACAAATTTAGTATCACTGAGTAGCTTATTTAAAAATATTTAATACATATATTTTTGTTTTTCAATCTGATCAATATTTCTCGAGTTATTTAACCGTTTCCAGACTTTTCGGACACCCTGTATATATATATATATATATATGGATCGATATTTCCTAGCGTCACCTCTTGAGCGATTTACTCAAAAAAAAAATGTTTTATGAAATCAATGCATTAGTTCCGGAGATGGAGCTATTGCAATGGTCATGAATAATGCCGACTGACATTGCCACCTGTTGGGCGATTTACACCAAAGGATAATAAGCTCCATATTATATCAAGAAATAACGGAATCTGAAGTTTTATGAAAATCCGTCTATTAGTTCTTGAGATATAGATATTACGGAAATTGCGAAAAGGACAGCATAGAAGCGCCATCTATTGGGCGATATACACGACAAACTAATCAGCTCCAGTTTATATCAAGCTCTAACTCAATCAAAAGTTTTTGAAATTCCGTGCATCAGTTCTTGAAATGGAGCTTCCAAAAAAAATTTATCACATATGGATTCGCAGAGTAACAGAGTAACAGGCAGACTGACAGACAGGCATTTTGTAAAAACATGTTTTTGGGGCTCTTTGATCCCGAAAATATCTAAATCCGTTGAAAATCGGAATTCGAAAGATTTTACGAATCCAATGATTACTTCTTTCAAATGTAGAGAGAAGTAAAAATCTAAAGCAGAATAGCAATGTTTGATATCATTTAGTGTTATATCTCTTTGAATTTTTCTGGTACTTATTTCTCATACTTTTCTAGTATAGGAGAGACTGAGACATACACTACCTGGCCATTGATGAACGTCCACTTGCAATTTTTGATATTTTGTTAAATATCTAGAAAAATACATAAGGAATCATCTCGAAACCCTTAGTGTATGAATATAATAGTATAAGTCATAAATTCCGTGAAGATTTTTTCCCGAAACGCCATAGGGGACTGTCAACAAATTTAAAAAGAATGAATATCTTTTGAATAACCCCGTCAAAATTAATGTAGCAAAAGCGCTCAAACTCTAGATTATGATTAAGTGCTTTATTATAATAAACTGTGTTCATTTTTATGCAAATAGCATGCATACTCGAAGAGAAATTAAGGTTTTTATAAAAATGGTCCCAAATTTTTCAGTTTTTTGCTTATAATTTTCAGAGTTCTAAATATAAAATGTTTTTTTTCTGAAAATATGACAAACAATATTGCACACAATACCCTGTAATCAAAATTAAAAAATAATAAAAATTGTTTGAAAAATGAGTACGTTTGCTAAATTTTTCACTGCGCATGCGTCAACGATATCAAAATTTCATTTGCATATTATGTTAGCTAAATGTATACAGGGTGAGTCATAAATATCGAAACAATAGGCTATCTCCTCAAATATTGCCCCTAGACCCATACTTCCAATTGCAAAAATTACTAAAAAAAAGGTGAAATTTCTGATAAGATAAGTTGCAACTCCATGGGGGGGGGGGGCTATTTGAAAAAATACGAAAATTAAGTTTTTATATGGCCCCCGTAGGGAAAAATTCCCAAATAGGAAATTATTCGTTATCCATTCCTAAATTGAACAAAACAAACTTCATTACCGTATCTAAAAACCCCACAGAAATATTAAATCTCAAAATCCTCAAAAATTCCTGACTTACACCACTTTTCCCTGCCTCTAAACGGTGTTTTCTTCACTCAATTTCAACGCTAGTTAGGGAACATTCACAAATTGCAATTTAATAAAAATCGGTTTAAGATAGCGCTTTTTCTTTGGACATAAAATAGCAGCGTATAGTTTTTACGTTAAATTTGTATACCAGACGTCTGCCTGGGTCAAATTATCTATGTCAGGTCCCAAACTGACCCATAGGGGGAAAAGTTCGGCGTAGCCTGAAAAAAATGTCAACATCATAACTCGAACCGGTCTGGAAAATAGTTTAAATCATAGCCCGGTTCAGTCGCAAATTTCTACATAGTATTTTACTTCGGCGTGGGAAAAAATTGTTTCATATGGAGGAGTTCTGACTAAAAAATTCTTTTATAGCTTTTCGTTTTTTATATTTATACTTTTTATTATAAAAGAAGCGCCAAAGGCTGTAATATATTTATTTTATCAATGAATCTCTATTTATATGTAAATGTTTCACTTATATTTTAATATCGTTAATCCACATCCAATGCGTTGGAGACTGAAAAATGTTATACAGTAAAACTTTTTAAGACGGAATCACATAGGAAAGAAAAAATACGTTATAGACAGATGCCCTCCATAGAAGATGTAATTGAAGCTTATTTTTTTCTCAGGTACTATTGTATTTATTTTGCGTGGATCAACATATTTTCCGTTTAAGACAGAATTCCGTCATAGGCAGATTTTTTTTCACTGTTTTTATTGTATTTAATTTTTTTAGCCTTTGAATAATCTATTTAAGAAAAATGAATTTTAAAGTTTTTTCTTTTTTTTTTCTTTTTCTTTTTTTTCTTTTTTTTTTTTTTTTTTTTTTTTTTTTTTGTGTGTGTGTGTGTGTGTGTGTGATTTTAATACGGATTTTGTCGAGACCGGATTTGAAAATTTTATCCAGTGTGCACCTAAGTTGAAGGAAGCAGTCCCCTCCCTCATGAAAAGTACGCTAGGCCCGGCCTCGCGAGTCTTCAGAAAAAAATAACATCTCGGTCCTGGCCCTACCTGGGCCCAGAATACAGATTTTTGAACATCCTCTGGAGGACGGTATAAAGCCTGAAGTTGTCAGAGCTAAATTTAAAAAGAAAAAAAAAAAGACTTAATCTGCATCTTAGAAAAAGCATTTTTTTAAATAACTGACGGACATTTAAACAATACACTTCGTTTTTCTGCATAATGATTTTTCCCCTCTATTTCTTGTCTTTAAGTTATTAAATATTAAGAATTTTTAAAGGAAAAAAGAACTTGAAACACTTCATTTTTCTACATTAGTTTTGTTTTGGCAAATTTTAAAAAATGTTTACTTTTGAAAAAATGTTTGCTTTTGAAAATATGATTTTTTTAAAAGTTTAATAGTTTTAAAATTAATATAAAAAACACTTGGAACAAAACTATAATCAGATTATCATCTTTAATTAAATGGAAAGAAATTGAAATCCGATAAATAATGTTACGAGTTATAACGATTTTTGATTGTCCCATTTAAACCGGTACTAACCACATGAAACTTTTATAAATTGTATGAGAAATTTTAAGATGTGATTTTCTTAGTATATTATAAGGCTAACCATCGCAAAAAAGAAAAAAAATCAAAATTCTAACTCAAAAAATAGATTTTTTACGCGTTTCCTAGAACTGTTAAAGTAACATTGTTTTTTGAATTGCGCACATTTCAATTTGTGTCTAATCCCTTAAAACCTGATGAATTTTTTAAACGGCTATAACTTTGCAAATTTTGGAGATATGAAGATACAACTTTTTGTGTTTTATTCAGGACTGAATAAGGAAAGTTTTTCTAATTGGAATTTTTGTCCTACGGGGGCCGTATAAAAATTTAATTTTCGTAACTTTTCAACTAGACCCCCCATGGAGTCGCAATTTATCTTATCAAAAATTGCACATTTTTAAATGAATTTTTGAAATTGGAAGTATGGGTCTAAAAGCAATATTTAAGGAGATAGCCTATTGTTTCGATATGTTTATGACTCACCCTGTAGAGCAACTTGAAAATTCTTGCAACTTAAAATAGCTTGAAAATTCTGAAAGTGATCGTCTGTAGAAAATTGACAAAATCCGTTGTTCCCAAAATGAAGCAAAAAAAAATGAGGGATTTTATCCAAATGTAATAGTATATCCCATATTGTGTATTCTATATTCACACTAATCAATGAATATATGGATACAAATCCTCTTGTTTTTGCTTCATTTTGGGAAAAACGGATTTTCAACTTACTCAATTGATGATTATTTTCAGAATTTTCAAGTTATGATTTTGCGAATTTCGCAAAAATTGCTCTATACATTTAGCTAGCATAATATGCAAATGAAGTTTTGATATCGCTGACGCATGCGCAGTGAAAAATTATTTAGTAAACGTACTCATTTTTCAAACAATTTTTATTATTTTTTGATTCTGATCACAGGGTATTTTGTGCAATATTGTTTGTCATATTTTCAGAAAAAAATATTATTTTATATTTAGAACTCTGAAAATTATAAGCAGAAAACTTGGGAAAATTTGGTATGCTATTGTATGCATGCTATTTGCATAAAAATGAACTCAGTTTATTACAATAAGGCACTTAATCATAATCTAGAGTTTGAGCGCTTTTGCTACATTAGTTTTGACAGGGTTATTCAAAAGATACTTATTCTTTTTTAATTTGTTGACGGTCCCCTGTAGAGTTTTGGGGAAAAAATCTTCACAGAAATGTGTGACTTATACTATTATAGTTATACACTAAGAATTTCGGGATGATTCCTCTTGTATTTTTCTAGATATTTAACAAAATGTCTAAAATTGAAAGTGGACGTTCATCAATGGCCAGGTAGTGTATGTGAACACGAGGCAGATGTGAACATGGGGCGGATATGAACGTTGCCATTTTTCAAAAGTTATTACATGTTTTTTTACTTAAAAAGTTTAACAAAAATGGTATGCCCTGTAGACATACGGTAAAAAATGTTTGAAGTTCTTGGACATTTTGTTTGTCCTTAGTAGCCAAAACACAGTTTATAGATCACTACAGTAAAATCTCAGTTCCAACTTGCTAAGCAAATAACTTTATTTATTTATTCATTTATTTGAATTTTAGTGTTTTAACGTATATTATAAACACTAATAAATATTTTTGATGACAAAAAAATTCTTCTAAAATTAAGAATTGCTATTGATTTGTCCTTTTAACTCGATCGATCATGTGGGGCACTGGTGGACAGACTAGTTTGGGCAGATATGTGCCGTTCATAAGTGCCTCGTAACAAGATGTAAAAAAATCATGATTTTTTTTAAATAAAAAAATCAGATTTTTTTTATTTAAATCAGATTTTTTTCACAGTCTTGAAATACTGAACAGATACCTAGAGTTCATATTTCCAGAATAATTAAACCACTAATTACTAACATAATCTATGTTTTTACACTTTAATTAATAAAATTTAATTAGTAATTATAGAAATTATAAAAATTGCATATTAGTAGTTTCATTAGTAGAATACAATAAAGTTTTGCAAATTAATATTATGTAATAATTATGTAAGACTATATAAAATACTAGTGATATTTTTATTTATCAAAATGATCAGTAAATACATTTAATATTAAATTGTTAACACTACTTAAAATTAATAATCATTAAAAAATAATCTTTAATTAAGTATATAATATACATTTTTATGCTTTAATTACTAAGAGATAATTTATAATTTAGTATTCATTTCAGAAGTGAAAAAGGCAGTATGTTAGCTAAGAAAAGGGCACTATTGCAGAAGTAAATATATTAATAATGTGTTTAGTTACAATAAGGGGAGAAAGTACATAACTTTTATTGTAAAAATAAAGTCATTCATTTCTAAAAAAAATATAATTAAAAATTGAAAAATATTGTTAAATAATAAGGTTTAAGAATATCCTTTTTTTTTTTTTTTTTTTTTTTTTTTTTTTTGATTAAGAAATAAAGTTTTATCATTTTTGTAATTTCACACGTATTTTAAAAAAACTGTGGTATAGAGAAATTTCCCTAATAATTTCTGCATTTGTACTAAGAAAAATTAATGTTAATTGCCTAAATCTTAACTAATAGGATGTATGTACATGCCAACCAAGATGTCTTGCTGAACTTAACATTTTTATACCAGTCAGTTTTTTTCTCTTATATATATTTTTTACAACAGCTGTTGATCAGATGTTATTCTTTTTTTCTTCTTTAGCTCCAAAATTTGGTCTAAATTTACCATTGCAAAATTAGAATGAGAAAATTAGATTCTGGTTATTTACTTTCTTACTTCGCAGAAATGTATTATACTTGCCATACACTGTAAAAAAATCAATTTATCCGTAAAAATTGCAGTAAAATTAGATGTTATAAGAAAATTTATATCTAATTTTACTGCAATTTTTACTGGAAAAATTTCTGGCAACATTGCTGCCAGCAGTTTTTGCCGTAAATTTAACGGATTTTTTTTTCAGTGTATATATTTTACATAAAAGAATGAATAATTTTATTACTTAAAGGAAATTATGACACCCCAAATTATATTAAATTTAAATAAAATGTTTAAATGAAATGCTTTTTATCCCTTTACAAGCTTACTGCACTTAAAGTCTACAATTCTCATGAATTAAGTTTAGAAACAATTTTTTAACGTTATTTTATTTTTATTGATTACTAAAGCAAAATACCTGTAGAAAAATTCCAAATTTATTTTAGATTTTAACACTTTTATGTTACTTTAATTTTTTTAAATTTTGATTTTAATCAATGATTAAAAAAAAAATCGGCTGATTTAAATCACGATTTAATCGCTGATTTAAATCAACTCATTAAAATTGTTGACACCCTACCCAATAATCACGCTACGATTAAATTTCTTTCCGTTAACTAGAGTTGTTACCAGTTGAGAAATAATGTCATCTTCAATAGCTATAATTTTCCTGAAATAGAAGACTTTTTTCCATACTACATTTGATTTTATTATGAATCTGCCAACAACTATAGATAAAGAGCAACAAGCTCGTTTACGTTCAATTGTTATGTAAATAATTTAAGTTTTTTTAAATGCAATAATATTATGTATTATTTTATTTAACGATTTTCAATACTTTTTTTATGCATTGTTAATACAAAAAGCATTACGTTAAGCAACTTTGCAAATTTTTCTATTTCATAAGTTCCACTTCTAACACAGCTAAGTTATTTAATTCTCAGATACAGATATAATAATACAGATATAATATTTTAAGAAAGTAATTTTTTTAAACCTATAACTACCATAAAATCTTGATTATAACTCCCTCCCCCCCCCCCCCATCCCTAAAGCAAAAGAAATCATATTTGGTGGGAGCTTGTAGTCGGAAAACACATTTTTATCCTTAATTTAGAGGTAAATAAGAGAAGTATAGGAGTGAGAATCTTTCGCATTACAGCAGATTTCCAATAAATTTTATCTAAATGCTCCCTTCCTAAAATCCCCCTCAAACAAAATCCCCGGAGCAAAGTTTAAATACTTTAATTTTTTTTCAAGTTTACTTCTTTATTTTTTTACAACATTATTTTATCAATTTCTAAGCCCCCCCCCCCCCCCCCCCCAATCTGCTTATTTTTATTTTACAATCTTTTGATTAAACATATCACCCAGAAACTAGAGCAATATGTATATATTTTTACTTTCTTCTATCTTTACAAGAAGAAAGTATTGGATTCATGAAAATTTTCGACTTCCAGTTTTCGACGGATTTATACGTTTTAGGAGGTCCTGAACACGTTTTGACTATTTTTAGAAAATGTCTGTCTGTGAGTCTGTCCGTCTGTCTGTCTGTCTGTCTGCCTGTCTGTCTGTGACAAAAAATTTGTGGGAGCTCTATCTCAAGAACTAATGCTCGAAATTTAATAAAATTTTATATTCAGTTAGACCTTGATATGAATTAGTGCCTATTGGTTTTTGGTGAAAATTGGCCTGCAGGTGGCGCTGCTATACTACGTTTTTCATGATTTTCAAGATTGCTATATCTCAAGAACTAATGCACAGAATTTCACCAAACTTCAGATTCTGTGACCCCTTGATAAACATAGACGCTGATTAAGTTTTGGTGTAAATTGGCCAGCAGGTGGCGCTGCTATGCCACGTTTTTCATGATTTTCATGATAGCTATATCTCAAGAACTAAAGCACAGAATTTCACCAAACTTCAGATTCTGCGATACCTTGAGATACATAGCCGCTGATAAGGTTTTGGTGTGACCTGCCCTATAGGTGGCGCTGCTATGCTACATTTTGCACGATTTTTGCGATAGCTATATCTCAAGAACTAATGCAGAGAACTTTATCAAATTTTAGATTCTGTTACACTAGAATATATAACATAATTAGACGCTGATTACATTTTGGTATTAACCTTGCAACAGGTGGTGCAGCATGCTGCATTTTGCACGATTTTTTCGATAGCTATATCTCAACAACCAACGCACATAATTTCATCAAACTTCAGATTTTGTTACAAAATGACATATAACATAATTACACCATGATTACGTTTTGTTATAAATTATTCAACTGATGGTGCTGCTGTGCTATATTTTACACGGTTTTTTTTAAAACTAGCTATATCTCAAGAACTAATGCACAGAATTTCATCAAACTTCAGATTCTTTTACACCGTAACATAATTAGACGCTTTTTTACGTTTTGGCATAAATTGTCCAAGACATGGTGTTGCTGTGCTACGTTTTGTAAATTTTTTGTTATAACTATATCTCAAGAACTAATGGACGAAATTCCATTAAATTTCAGATTCTGTTAGGTCTTGACATAGATAGATGCTTATTAGGTTTAGTATAAATTACCCAACATGAGGCACTACTAAGCTCATTTTCTCAGAATATTATTTAAATTTTGCGTCTTATGCTTTTCGAATACCAGAATCTCATTAGGCTAGGTCAAATGTTCGAGGAAATTCGATAGTGGGTAACTTTGGGGTCACCACGTTTTTTTTTAAATATTAAAATGTACTTATGAGATAGAAGAAAGTTTTGGGATTGACACATCCAACTAGTTTTCTTTATTGTGAATTTAACAGATAGCATAACTAATGATTATGGTAACATATAAAGGAGACAATAAAAAACATGCCAAATGATCATTTTCCCTTGTGTTCACATGCCCCCACGTGTTTTCACAACTGCCCCACCGTTGGGGCACATATGACTAATTTTTGGAATTTATAAAACTATTTGAAAAATTAAAAAGAACTATAAAGGTAATTAAAAAAATACCATGCGTAAAGAAAAGTTCTGTTTACTATATAGAATAGTTTTTGTTTATAGGAATTTACCCAGCTATGGAGTAAAAGCTACGTTAATGAGAATTGTTCACATGCACCCCAGTCTCCGCTACTTAAGCTCGTATTTGTGGGAAATGGAGTGTAAATGCCTACTACGAATCTTGTGAACATATATCTAATTTGTTATATTTTTTATTAAAATAATGAGCACCTAGAATATATAAATTTATAAATGACTAATTAAAGATTATATGAGATAATGATCAGGTAAAACATTGATATTTAAAAAAATATTATGATGCTAGACATCTACAATAAGAGTTCTTAATGGTCATTCTGTGCCTTGTAATAAAAACATAAAAAAGAAAATTCTGTTATATTTTCCGATACAGCGAATTGCGTATAATGATTTGTAAAAACAGCAGTGCTCAAAACTTAAGACTAATTATGAGTATGCGTGTGCTTTAATAAAACCGGAGTAAAGTCTTCTACTTATTTATTTCTTTAAAATTCTATTTCAACTCTATTCATGCTTTCCATAAAAAATGCAGTTAAACACTTTTTGTAATGCGGTGTTTATTCCTTAAACAGTGAGCAAAATGAAAATATTTCCCCTTTAAGTAGAAGTAAACTTTGTTTAAAAGTCAACGTTCTGAAGGTTAAATTAATTTCGGTACTTTTCTGTGACTCTCTGCTTAAATATATATTTTTAATAGCATTCATAAAATAATATTTTGACTGTCAGCAAAGCAGGTGCAAACCAGCTGTACTTTTATCAAACCGGTTCATTAAATTTTTTTAAGAAATTATTGCAGTGTAGGCAGAGAACAAAAATCTTCAAGGTACCAAATGACACAGAGCTGTTAAATAATGTCGTTTAAAAATATTATTTTTCATAGCGCTTTAGGCCTAACCTTGTAAAAATAAAAATAACTTTTGCATTGAAGATAGGAATTTAAAAATAATTCAATTATTGTATTATTTTTGTGGTTCAAAACAGCTGAAATCAACGACTATACTTCTTTATCCTTCCAAAGCATGATTTTCGTAACAGAATTACATACCTGTGTTCACTCAGATAAAATTTAAAATATTCTAAAATTTAGAATATTCCCCAGATAAAAAATTTTTTTTTTCTATTTTAGTATGAATGAAGATTTTAACTATTCACAATTTGTTTGAAAACATTTATGGTCCCGGATATAATAAATTTAGCTGGTACATAATATATTAATAAAATGCATATAATAAATTTATCTAGTATATAATGTATTTATAAGTAACAGCTAGTATATAATATATTAATAAAATGCAGTGTTATCAATCAAATTTAACGTATCTTTCAGAAACTTTGGCAAAATACAGTAGAAACATTACACTGCGATTAAAAAATGAATGTATTTCGTATTTAATTTAATATTGTTAGTTATAATGTTTAATTGCACATGCGCGAATGACATCAAATTTTTCTTTCATAATTTAGTTTACTATTACATTAGACAACTAATGTATAAACGCCGTTCAAATAACGTAAAAATTCAGAAAGATACCGACAATGTAATATGTTGCATGAGAGTCCCCCCCCCCTAAAAATAAGTGGATAAAGGAAATTCTATAAATTGTCTTTTCATCAGAAATCAAGGGATAATTACACTGAATTACATAAAAGTTATTAATGTTCTAAATACACATACATTCTTATAATGAAGAAAAACTACGACACATGTATTTTGTATTAAATTAAAATTCAAAAATTACAATATTTTACATTATGTGAATTGCAGCTTTTGAACAATCCACTACGATCATGAAATGCACCTCGCTTTATCGCTAACAACTCTCTGAATTTCCCACATAATTGACCGTCTTTTTACTTTCTTCTATCTTACAAGGAGAAAGTATTGTAGGATTCGGGATGTATTTCGAAATCCGATTTTTGACGGATTTACAAGTTTTGTGGTCAGAAAACGCGAAAAACATGTTTTTACAAAATGTCCCTGTGAGTCTGTGAGTATGTCTGTCAATATGTGACAAAAGTTTTGTGTGCGCTCTGTCTCCAGAACTAATGCATGGAATTTCATAAAACTTTATATTCTATTAGACCTCGATACAAACTAGATCTCATTAGTTTTTGGTGCATATCGCTCAACAGGTGACGCTGCTATGATGCATTATTTACAATTGTCCATTTGCCATATCTCAAGAACAGGTGCATGGATTTTCATAAAATTTTATATTTAGTTATTGCTTGATATAACATGGTGCTGATTACGTTTTGGTGTAAATCGTTCTACAAGTGGCGCTGCCATGGTGCATTATTCGTGATTATTTCAATAGCTCTATCTCAAGAACTAATACATGGAGTTTCACAAAACTTTAGATTCTGTGAGTACTTGATATAAACTAATTCTGATTTTTTAATGTGTATCGCTCAACATGTGGCGCTGCTATGCTGCGTTATTTACAATAACCACAATAGTCATATCGCAAGAACTAGTGTATGGATTTTCATAAAACTTTAGATTTAATTAGTACTTTATATAACATGGTGCTGATTACGTTTAGGTGCAAGTCGCTCAACAGGTGGCACAACCATGGTGCAACATTTGTGATTATCGCAAATAACTCTGTCTCAAAAACTAATGCACGAGATTTTCTAAAACATAAGATTCAGTTAGTCCTATACATAGATTTGTGTTATTTAGTTTTTGGTATAAGTTGCCCTTACAGATTGAGCTGCTATGTTGCATTTTTCACGATTTTGCAATAAATGTATCTCAAAAACTAATGCATGGATTTTCATCAAACTTCAGATTCAGTTAATACACGATAAAACAAATTATCCTGATTAGTTTTTGGTGCACATCACCCGACATGGGGGGCTGTTATGCAGATTTATTTAAGATTTTGCAATAGCTCTATCTCAAAAACTAATGCACGGATTTTCATCAAACTTTAGACTCAGTTATAAGTTGAAGTAAGTTGTTGCTGACTAGATTTTCGTTTAAACTAACTAACAGGTGGTACTGCTGTGCTGCATTTTTCAGGAATTATTAACATGCATAAGGCAGAAGAAAATTTTGGGATTGCCACATCTGTCTAGGTTTTATAGAAATTGCCTTAAATAAATAAGAACCAAATTACGAAGAAAAAATATGTGATATGTTTAACGCATGAAATACTTAATCTGAATATTTAATCTGTATTCAACCTATTCTTATTTTAATCGCAGTATATTGTTTTTGCGCTATTGATGAGTAGATTTTCTTTTGTGCAATTTATTTGGTATATTTTCATATAAAATATCTGAAAATTTTAAGAAAAACCGCTAACAAAGAAATATGTTCACGTTTAAATATATATATATTAAAGGTGGAAGTTCCACAGTTGTGGTTTTTATAACTAAGCACAAAGTGTCTAAACTAACACTCGAACCTGGATATTTTGTCTTGACGTGCAAATGTTCTACCTTTTGTGCTATTTGGACGGTACGTGGCTGACATAATTCACTCTTATTTATTGGATATACAGGCATGATTCGCAGCCTATGTTTGGACAAGAATTTGAGAAACTTTGTTCTATGCATCGTTGATTAAAAGAGAAAAAAGAAAAATGATGCGTCACGCATAGGATATAAAACACTTTGCCACACATTAAAATAATATAGCAGAAGTTCATCGTTTAATAAGGTGAACGGTCTTATTTAAGTGAACAACTTGAAAAATGCATAATACGAGTGAAAACCCAATTTCTACAATTATCATCTTATAATCGGAGGAGTTCAAATTTCCTGTCCTGAAGTCCTGTATCAGCTATACACATTTTTATGCGTACAGCATAGTATGTTAAAATTTAATTCACCTATAGGAAACGTATAATGCAGTTTGAAAAATTCCCTTCTACAATTTCTGTCAATGAAAGAAAATCTGTTCGAATTCTTCCGATCAGTCCTGTGTCCATAGAATTTATATGGATATTTATTTATTTTCCCCTCTTTCTTTTTAAATATCTAAACATTATGATATTGGTCATTAATTAATCATCATTATATTATTTATTTATTTAGTAATTTGGATATGCTATAAGAATGATGTAATTAATGATATTTTATAATTTGGTTCATTTAATTATGGGAATAACTAATAATGATTCATTACTAAATGAATTCTATATTATTTCTTATAATGTTTTTTATTTAATAAAATATTTTAAATTTAACTTATATAGCGTAACATCCCCAGTAATTGGCACATTAAGAATTTGTCTTTAAGCTTACTTCAATTTTCATTACCAAGAAATAAAATATTTACTTGCAAATATTTTTAAATCAAAGAATGCATATCTGTGCATCTATTTTGCCCACTAAAAGCAAAAATTTTTGAAAAAGTATTTTTATAAAAATATATTTATAAAAAGTTGCTGTAGTCACCAGTAATTGGCACCTAGTGCACCAATGTATGACACTTTGTGATCCAGTAATTGGCACATGTTTATATATAAAAAAAACTTTATATTTTGCATTGGGTTTAATCGCTTTAAATGAATTTACTGTAGATGAAGATGCCATATTTTAGGTTTTTGAGAGTAAGAAATCAGCATATTAATCTGAAATATGAACACTTTAAAACAATACAATACGTTTATTTTAATACCCAGTAATTGTCATGCTGTCCCGAGTAATTGCCATATGAAGCTATAATGGATTCCAATTACTGATAATATTTCATATTTTCAAATAAAAACAAATGATAAATAAAGTTAGTTTATAACTGTAAAAGTACTGCCAAAATAAGTGGTTTAATCTCAAATCTTGCGATTCCCTTGTAATTTAAAATAGGTGCCAATTATTTGGAACTAGCAAAGTTGAAGCACCATTAATTGGCATCCATCATTAATTTAAAAATCAAATATTTGTGTCAAAAATACTTTTACACAATTAAAGTAACCCTTTTCAACTAAATAAAACTGTTGTCAATGAAAATTTAAAATATATTATAAATCAGATAATAATGAATTGAAAAGCATGCCTTTCTTAAGCCAGAGAACAAGCATTTGCAACAAAAATGGCTAATTTGATACAACCATAATTGTTTCTCTTTCCTCGGCACTATTGTCATCTAGTAACATAAATCAAAGTTATAATCTTTAAAGTAAATGAGCATATAACTGGTATATGGTCTTGCATTTTTAAAAGACTGGATATAAATCTTATTTTAGGACATGTTTGTAGGATGTGACAATCATTGGTGCATGCCAATTACTGGGGACGTTACCCTATCTACAGGGAGAATATGCATTAAGGCATCTTACAATAAATATATAATTCATTTATTTATTTAGAAATTTGGATATGATGTATGAATGATTTAATTAATGACATTTTATAATTTGGTACATTTAAATATGGGAATAAACAATAATGATTCATTAATAAATGAATGCCATATTATTTCTTATAATGTTTTTCATTTAATAAAATATTTTTAATTTAACTTATATATCTACAGTGAGAATATGCATTAAGGCATCTTATAATAAATATATGATTCACTTAATAAGTATATAAAAAATAAATATGCATTTTGTTAAATGACTTTATTTTTTTAATTTCTCAAAAGATGATAACTCTTCAACATTTTATTGGATAACAAGATAGATTGGCTGTTTTATATAGGGTGCCGATCCCATATAATAAAGTTCATATCGTTAATATAGGAATATACTCCTTGATCCAAATTTATATACATCTCCTTTTTTGGCAACAGTTGCATGTAATCATGACAGTCTATTTTTTATGCATCGTTTGAAGGGAATCTTTAGTGTCTAGTATGATTTTTCTTTTTTATCCAATTTAATCTTTTTATTACGAACTATTCTGAAATTTTTCTCCATTTTTTATGGTTTTGTGTTTGTTGGAAACCCGAAATTTGTATTATTTTGCTTTTTCATGGCTGATATGAAGATGAAATCACATACTTTATTTGTAGTTCCAAAGTATTTGGGGTCTGATGAATCTACTTTGTTTCTATAAATTTCTTTTATATTCCTTTTTAATTTATTTTTTCACGTTTTAATTATGTATATTATATTACATTTAATGGTTTTAGATATTATGAATATATATATATATATATATATATATACACACATTTAACCATAATATCCTGTTAATTCGCCCCTTCCGATTAAACGCTCCCCCTTCTTTGGAAATAAATTTGAATTTTTTAAAAAAATCCTGAGAAACCGTCCACTACCCCCCAAAATATTCCACCCAGCATGTCTAATTCATTTATCTCAGAATATATTTTTTTCTTTTTTCCGGTACTTTAGAAAGGTGCGTGAATTCTAAACAGGATATCTCAACTCAGGAGTGATTCTATTCCAAATTTTTTCATGCTTTTGCGAGAAAAAGCTAATTTTCATTGCCCTATTCTTCAAACAATCAAAAAAAAAAAAAAAAAAAAAAAAAAAAAAAAAAACGCGAATTTCGTCAAAAATTTGGAGGAAAACTAATTATGTCAGATGAAAAAAAACCGCAGTCAAAGGATAATTGAAAAACCGCAATTACATCAAAAGATCGTTCAAAAATGCGACTTATGCCAAGGAATCCCGAAAATTCCAGATACCGTCGTTTTAAAAAACGCTATCGTCACAGGCTCGCCAAAAAAAAAAAAAAAAAAATGCACATTTTGTTAAATAATGCGAAAAAAATTATATTTTTTCAAAAGATTGCTAGAAAAAGCAAATTATGTAAAAAAAAAAATCACTGGAATATCGGTCATAGATAGTTCAGTAACCGAATTATTTTGCGACTATCGTAGATGAATGATTACGGTATGAATACCACACTGTACAACAAGTATCCTGTAGTATTCCTAAGTGCTTTGCATCAGTTTCAATAAGTCTAAAATAGTATAAAATTATTAGAATGCAATGATTTTTTTTTCTTAAATCATAATCTGATGGTATTTTTTAGAGTGTCCCTGTAAACCAAATATAAATGCTACTCACATCATTTTTAACAACGAACATACCATAGTCAACTTCAATAACTTAAATAGCAATCCGAGTAAATTTAAAAGGAATTAGACAACAGCCAGACAAACCGAAGTCATAAATAGTTTTCAAATTTGACAAAGCGTTTTAAAAAGCATGAGAAAAGATTCGAATTTCCGAGATACATTTTTCTAGGAATTAATCTAGCTTGTATTCAGTTTTACAAATAGCTAAAAACAAGAATGTCTCTAATGAAATGATAAATGAATCTATCTAATAAAAGATCCCAAGAAAATAGAATCAAGGTCAAGTTCATGAGGAGAAACAGACAAAAAGATAAATTTATGACCTCTATCATTTCAGGAAAATGAACGAATGATTTTGCTTCAACATTAGTGATTTATTGAGTATGTAAACTATTTGGAGAATGTCTATCGCATGCATAAAATTTAGACATTTTGACAAATCTTTAGAAAATTGAGAGTATGGATAAGCAGTTTATTGACATCTAAAATAACCTTGTACATTTGGCACTGAATAAGAAAGAGATTTTAATCTATTCCATTTGCCAAATGACAACCCTTCTAGAGTAATGACGCAACGTTTAAGAGACTCTTGAGCTGTAATGATATAATTATCAGTTACTCCGAGTTAAGACGGTTGACATTTTCAATTAATAAATATTTGCTTTACATAAATTATCAGAATTGATGTTTAATTCCGAAAATTTTTTTTAAGTATGCGTGCATGTACATATGGGGGGGGGGGGTATAACAATAAATTTGGAACAAATCTTGAAAAATACTTTTTACTTTAAACAAAAGAATAAATTTATCTTTCGAAAAAGTAAAAATAGGTATACAGGGTGATTCAGAAAGATCGAAAAAATAGGTTATTTTCTTTAATATTGCCTTTAGAACAATGATTCCCAAAAATTTTTGGCGGGAAATCATTGGTCTTACCCATACTTAAGTCTCTTTAAAGTCATGAAGCCTTGATTTTATGTCATACAAATCTCATTACATAAAAAATAAACTTTAATTTCCCGAGAAGGAAAAAAATTAGTATTAACTCTCATAAGTCACTTCACCTTCTTTAATTTATTAAAATTATATATATATTTAATTACAAGTATGTTTTTAACATAATTCTATGAATACAATGTGGCTATGGAACTTCGCATTTAGATCTACAAAATTTTCATTGTGTTTTAACAAAGTATGTCAAATTTAAATGTGATAAATAATCTACAATTTTATCTTCGTAAAATTTCTTGGAATATCTCTTGCATTATATATTACATCTGATAGAATTCATACATTTTATATTCCATATGCATGTTAATACTTCATTAATAACAAGTGATATTTATTTATCACAACGATTTATGGGTAACAAAATGCACTAGTAAGATTTCCGAATTTACGCTCTTATCCTTTTTAAATAACTATTTTTCTTTCCCCTCATAACATACTTCTTTGAATGTGGGCTTTCTTTTTCCGATTTATCGTATTTGGCCAAGATGATTTCTCCGACTTTAAAATGCATACGTCATGAATTATGTTTATACATTGGCCTCCAAAAGTTAAGGTACAAGATGTTTTTCGAAGCTCACCAGAAAAAAAAGGACAGTCAAATTAAACTTCATAGTTTATATGAATGACAATAAAAAGCTTTAAAAAAACTTACACAGAAATTACAGCTACCACTTTTATTTTATAGAAAAGAATATGTATTTGTGAATGAGAGAAAAATATGCAATTACGAAGCTTTTGTAATTTCGAGTGTAAAATTTGTTGTATACGAACTATTGTTCTCAGTTTTGTTCACAGCAACCAGTAGAGTCTAGAAAAACTCGTTTGCCCGATTTATTTAGATGGCGGGAGATAGGATGGAAGGGAATGGAGTTGTCACAGGTGCATTCTGCTAGACCGCTCAATGTGTCTCGCGACTCTGGGATGAGTATGAATCCGAAGATTCTGCGTCTAGAAGACATGTTCCAGGCCGCCCATGTGTTACAACACCTGCTAAGCGCCGATATCTAGCTTTTCGGCCCGAAGCAGAAGACGCACTACTGTGCCGCAACTCATTACATACCACTTTGCAGCATCAGGGAGAAGGATCTCCGCTACTACGGTGCGAAGACATTCTCACAATGCAGGTGTCTATGCGAAGCGACCAGTTGTGCGTGTTCCCCTCAACAGACGACAGAGAAGGACCCGTTTATGTTGGGCAAGAGAACGTGTTTCCTGGACCATATAACAGTGGCCTTCTGTACTCTTCACAGACGAGTCCAGATTCACACTGGAAAGCGATTCAAGACGTCTTCTGATCTGGAGAGAACAATGCACTCGATACCATCAATCAAACACTGTTGAAACACACAGGTACAGAAACGGTGGAATCATGGTTTGGGCTGGGATCTCACACGTAGGACACACTGACCTGCATGTGTTCTATGGAGGAACTCTTACTGGTGCGAGATATCGGGATGAGATTCTTGATTCATATGTGCACCCATATGCCGGTGCTATTGGCAATGGTTTCATTCTAATGGATAATAATGCGAGACCATATCGAGCTATGATTGTTGAGGATTATCTTGAGGATCACGGTTTGGAGAGAATGGAATGGCCAGCTCTTGAGATTTGAATCCGATAGAACATCTTTGGTACTATCTTGGAAGATAGTTTGCGGCTTCAACTCCTCCAAGGTCATTAAATGAGCTGGAACGAGGCTTACTCCATGTCTAGTCAGCGCTACTTATTTCGGTGCCCGACAATTTAATTGAAAGCATGCAAAGACGATGCCGCCAATGCACTCATGTACGAGGTGGACATATTCCGTATTAGAATCAGTTTTTTAATGTTTCTGTCACGTTTTACTGCATAATACTGCGATGTACTGATTTCTCCAAGAATGGAATTTTCTACCATGATTGTCTTTTTGTTGTAATTTCATTTATACATTTAGCTTAAGTGAATTTCTATGTCGCATTTAATAAATAACAATTTATCGCTAATTTCCTCCAAATTTGTTGTTTCTATATTCATTCATCTGCAAATTAGACGCAAAAAACCGGTTGTATGTTAAGTTTTGGAGGCCAGTATATATTATGTATGTCGTCTGCAGAAGAGCCATAAGAAGACTGCTTTCAAAGAATTTCCTCCCCTTATGCATAGAGGGATTTATTATTTTCATAAAAAGTAGCACCTTATTTACATAATTCAAAGTATTTTATAAACTAAGCATGTCAAAATAGTCAATTTTAGATATACCCTACAAAATTTCTTATGTAAATGTCTCTTCATGAGAATATTGGACTATGAATGGATGTATAAGTCATTTTAAAATCACAGGTAAAAAAGGGGGGTGAATAATATTAAATTCAGAAAAGTTCAAATTATTTTTAATATTGGAATATAAAAAATGAGCTACGTTAAAAGGCGCCTATTATATTAAAATAACAGCAGACAGGTTTCGGTAGCATATAGCGTACCGTCGTCAGTTCTGAGAGGGGTACAAATTTGCTCAAATATATAGCAGAGACAGGGGATTGAAGGCGACCAATAGGATGGCAGAGGACTATAAAGGATTAACATAATTTTTGGACAATAAAAACTTTTCAAATTGACACGGATTAATGACGTTATTATTACATTATTAAGAATTTCGGATAAAAATTGTGGGCCAAAAATTGCAAAAAAAAAATAATAATAATAGTAATTAACATATATTTTGATTTTGTTTATTTAAACAAAATTTCCATTGACCCATGTTGGGGTCAATGGAAAAGCTGAAAAAGAATATGATATTTGTTTTGAAAAGCAAAAGTAAACAAAAATAAGATGGCGAAAAAACTAAGGATTTTGAATTCTTGAAAAAACATCATTTTACTTCAAAAATTAAAAGAAAGTTGATGTAAGTACTCAAAAAAAGATATGATTATACCTATAAAATAATATTTATGCAACGAAATTCAAATCTCCTCTTCATCTAAATGAAAGCTCCTCCTGTATTTGCACAGTTCTTTCTATGACAATTTTTACAAACTACTGAACGTAGAGGTCCCATGTACATTTGATATTGTTACATGGTTCTTGAAATGTAATTCGCCAAGCACAATTAATCATGTTTAAGAGTTTTTCTTTTGCTGTGTTTAAGTCTGTTAATATCGGTTAAAATTCTACATCAATCAACTTCAAACCCCATAGTGTAGGATCAGGATTTGACACATAATTATTTTTCCATGTAAAGCACTGCAGATGCACTTGAAGTAGATAGTATTTCGATGCATTTTGTGTTCGAAGCAAACAAGCTCTATCGTATTCTTTTTTAGCTGAGGCTGTATGCCTCATTCAGGTATTGTTCATAACGAGCACGTTTAGGTCACTTGTTTCAATGTTGCCTCCGTAAAGTGACACAGGAACTTTGCAGCCATTTTCATTCAATGTTCCATAGAAACATCTTTGGATGATCCATAGTGTGAAGCCCATTCGCATAAAAATTTTGATTAAATGATTTTTTTTTTTAAATTTATTTTTTACAAATAATTCACTGGTGGAGTTACATCCTTTAATGCGCGAACAAAATGTAAAGTTTTGTAAGCCTTCACTCCTATAAATCTTTGCATGGTTTGAATGTTACGAACACTACCATATTGTGTCGCAGACTGCAACAAAAAGTTTTCTAAACAATGATAAAGTAGTTGGATTAAAATATCAGTGTCATCAGCTATTACAGTGACATAATTTTCCTAAGCTATGTTTAAAGCTTCTCTGAAGATTATCGTGTTTGCATCACCTTTTGTACGAATGACGGAATGACCTCTTTCTTGAAAATAATTCTCCAGCATATTGGAAAAGTGAAGTTTGTTTGTAGAGTTAGAAAGAAATTTGTTTTTTTGGTGATTACGGGTGAATTTTCATCAAAGAATAATACAGCAGGCGTAATATTCTTCACTCGCGTGAAGTGCGTAACATTCATAGGCACTTCACGCGTAATCTATGCTTCAAATCTTTTATGTTTAGTTTTTCTCATACATGTCAAAAAGTAATGTCACTTTTCCATATTTTCTGTTTACTTACGATTTTTAATTGTCTTATGACATTGCCAAATGCTGCAAAAGCGGACCACGGTAACTGGTGAATCAATGCATTAACAACAAGAATGGTAGTAAGTAGTTTGCTGGGAATGAGACTGGTGCATTTCATTGACATTCATGCCATCTAATGAGTGTAACATTTGTAAACCTTTATCGCTGGAAGAAGAACGTAAATGTCAGCTCTATCTTAAATTTGTAAAATAAGTTTTGTGATATGAAGACTATATATTGATTAGAAAAAACTTTTTTTCGTAATTTAGTAGTGTATTTCATACACTTTAAAAATATTGTGAGATATTTTTGAAGGGTTGACGAAGTAGTTTGTAGTTCAAAATATGCTGCACAATAAGTATATCGGGGTAATAACAGCATCCACTGGCATTATTACTTCGGTTGATTTTTTTTTACTGCTGGAACTACATCTGAAGATATTTTATTTTATGCACGAGAAAGCATTGTTGTTTTTGTTTAAAACCAAAAAGGATAAAGAAAAATTTGTATGTCCTAAGTGCTGCGATTTTTTTTTGTATGTTAGAAGAATGTAGTATCAAATAATTATTATTGCATCCTGATATCACTTTTAATTATAAGTACGAGAAATTTATAAATTTCTAGGGCTGTAACATTTGTATCTTTGGAATTGGACAATTTAAATGCCATTATTCAATCTTATTTTATAGTTTTGTTTGTATGGCGTTATTATCCATATAAGTGGATAATAACGCCAAATAGCATTGGTCAAGAAATCATGCTATTACATTTTATATAAACATATCTACTAAAATCTTGTATAGATCGTCAGTAATTTGGTGTATCACATCCTATATTTATTTGATAAAAAGCTAAAACTAAGCCGTGAAAATTTGTACAATCTCAGCGTAGTGTTATTACCCGAAGACACCTCATCGGATTTTTCTTTGACATGTAGAAGCGTAGAAAAATTTAGAGCAATTCGCCCTTCTAGATATTTATTTGTTTATAGATTATTTTTTGTGAAATGTTATGTTTGTGTATTATATAGAGATTAATGTGCATCATTTAACATTTAACTAATGATTCTTTGTTTTAGTAAAGTCATTTTTTTTTGGCATGCCATTAGGATTATCAACTCTATGGATTAGTATTAATGCAGGATACCAGATTCCGTTCCTTTGAAATTTTGGAGATAACAGCATTTTGTTATCTTAGCTTTTATAATGAATAAATTATTTAGAAGTAATAAAAGTGGATTATAATCCAGCGGTTAGGGGATTGAATTTTGAATTAATTAGAAGAAAGTTGGAAATTGTTTTAGACCCTTCAGCTTAGGCCTAGAATGAATATACTATGATTCCTCCTCGTACAAGGTCAGCGTTAGGAAATATGCATTGGTTTATCGTAAAATAACACACTGTTTTTAAAAGTACAATAACACTATCTGAAAATCATCAACTCTTTTAAAAACATTCTCAGCACAAATGTTGTAGAGCTTAAAATTCTGAATAAAATGAGTACTTACATTTAATACTTTTGTTGAATATTAAGGTCGTAAATCTACTTCAAATCAGGTGTACACTGTTAAAAATTTTGTCCTAGTTTGAACCAAATTTTGATGCTCAATAGCTGCCACTGTAAGATGGTGAAATCTTAAAACAATATTTGGAGATCCTGTTGAAGCATAGTTCCAATAGTTAGAAAGAAGTTGAAAAAGGAAGCTCCAAATGTTGGTATGAGTTTTCACTATCTTATGGCGGCAGCTGGCACCAAAATTTGGTTCAAACTAGAGCAAAATTGTTAACAATGTCGTTGTAATGTAACGCAGCATAGTTACATTTAATGTTTACATGCGGGATCATGTAGGTATAATTTTACATAAACTCTCTTCTAATTGATCTTTATAAAAATTTTATTTGCAAAAATGAGTATTATACTTTTTTTAGCATTAGATTCCCTGTAATTCGATACCCACATGTTTTTTAAACATTTGTAAAAAATTTCATATTTTTTCAAGATGGCCGCCAAAAAGTACATTTTGCGCAACAGTAAGAATGTACATTTTTAGCATGTTCATTATGAGCGTTTTACATACGATTTACAATAAGAATAATTGTTACAATTAGTTCCACCTCTAACAGTATTTTTACTATATTTCAATCGTGATACCTGTTCGTTTTCTTGAATTAAATATTGAGTGGGGGGAAAATGCTATTAAAGGCATATTCTTGACACTAGGTTTGAAAAATGAAAAAAAGAAAGGTTTTTTCGGAGATCCTCTTCTTTAGGGAGCATATTTGAGATAAAAATTAAAAATTCCCTTCCTGTGATTTCATGCTAATTTTTCCATAATGAAAATATCCCCATAGGAAAAAGCTTCAACCGAAATCGAAAAAGTAACAAAATTTCAATGATCCACCTCATCTATTTAATGCAAACAAAATTACTTAAAAAAATTGAAATGCAAATGAGATTTTTAAAAAAATCCTCCCATTGGTTTAACACTAACAAGGAAGGTCTCCATACTGGGCATACTCAGATATTTTTTTGAAAAAAATACTAATTAAACTACTCATGTATGTAATAAATGATCAGCGAAAATTAGCGGCGGAATTCAGTAGAAAACATGTAAAAAAAATAAAATACTTTCGAATATTTGGCTTGAAAATACGATTGTCACACGATTTGGCAAGCAGCACTTTTTCCCACCAAGAGCAAACGATTTTAATGTAATTGAAAACTTTTGGATTTTTAGAATTCGTGTAAATGGTATTTAATGAATTTAAATATAAACAATGAGAGAGTTTAATATATTATACACATATTATATTTATATTGAATTGCATACAATATTAGGGTGTCCCTAAACAAATGGTATATACGCTAGGGGGTGATAGAAAACATCAAGACGAGTAATAGGAAATATGAAACCAAGGGTCCCAAACGTTTTCCAAAGGCGATAGCCTCCATTAAAGTTTGGGGTCCAAAATTTCAAATACACATAAAAAACGGAAAAATTGGTCGATTGATTTGCGGTTTTCACTAAAATTATTCTTTATGTTGGTATTTTCTTAAAAATAAATATAAAAATAAATTTCGAAAAATGCCGATAGAGGGCGCTTTAGACTTGGGAGTAACGAACAACTACTTTTTACGTTATTTTTTGCATCTGATTAAATGTTTTCGTAAACTTAGACTTAAACTTAAATTTTGAGCTCAAAATCTGAATAGTTGGGAGTGGTTAAGTAGCACAAACTGAACTCTGTTCAGAGGGTTCAAATTTCAAATGATAATAAAAAATGGAAAAATTGGTCGATTCGTTTGTGGTTTAAAATAAAACTATTCTTTAAGTCAGTATCTTCTTCAAAATGAATTTTAAAGATAAATTTCAAAAAATTCTGTTAGAGGGCGCCTTAAACTTCAGAGTAACCAACAACAAATTTTAAACGTTATTTTTTGTATCTAATTAATTGCTTTCCGAAACTTGTTAAATGTTTTCGAAATCTGAGATTTAAACTTAAATTTTGAACTCAAATTCTGAACTCAAATTCTGAATCGTTGAGAGGGGTTAAGAAGCGCAAACTGATGTGTGTTCAGAAGTTGAAATTTAACCCCCCCGCCTTCGAAACACAGTTCACTTTTGAGCTACTTAAACACTCGCAACGACTCAGAATTTGATCTCAAAATTTAAATCTAAGCATTTTAAAGCATTTAATGCGATTAAAAAAAATAACTGTTAAAAATAATTGTACGCTACTCCAATGTCTAAGGCGCCTTCTATCGGCATTTTGTGAAATTTATCGTTAAAATTTATTTTTAAGAAAACACTGATTTAAAGAGTAGTTTTAGCAAAGACCGCAAACAAATCTACTAATTTTTCCGTTTTTTTTTTTTTTTTTTTTTTTTTTTTTATAGTTTTCAGTTTTGTTTGAAATTTAATCCCTCTGAACACAGTTCAGTTTGTGCTACTTAACCACTCCCAACTATTCAGATTTTGAGCTCAAAATTTAAATTTAAGTCTAAGCCTACGAAACCATTTAATGAGATGCAGAAAATAACGGCAAAAATAGTATTAGGATTGATTATTTCGTTAATCCAAAGTCTAAAGCGCCCTCTATCGGCATTTTTGAAATTTATCTTTATAATTCATTTTCAATAAAATACCGACATAAAGAATAATTTTAGTGAGAACCGCAACTCTGTTGACCAATTTTTCCGTTTTTTGTAATCATTTGAAATTTAAACCCTCTGAACACAGTTAAGTTTGTGCTACTTAACCGATTCCAACTATTCAGATTTTGAGCTAAAATTTAAGTTTAAGTCTAAGCTTACGAAACCATTTAATGAGATGCAAAAAATAGTTTTTCATTACTTCAACGTCTAAAGCGCCCTCTATCGGCATTTTTCGAAATTTATCTTTATAATTTATTTTCAAGAAAATACCAACATAAAGAATAATTTTAGTCAAAACCGCAAATCAATCGACCAATTTTTCCATTTTTTATGTGTATTTGAAATTTTGGACCCCAAACTTTAATGGCGGCTATCTCCTTTGGACAACGTTTTGGACCCTTGGTTTCCTATTTACTATTACTCGTCTTGATGTGTTCTATCACCCCCTAGCGTATATACCATTTGTTTAGGGACACCCTGTATATGTGTGTGTTATTTGTTGTTGATTTAATTTACCTCTGGAAAATGTATTTTCATATATAAAAAATTCTTATTCAGTAAAATTATTTTCATACATTTAAGCGTATTCAAAAATAAAAGCCAGATGTTTCCATAGCAACAAAATCGAATTGACGATGCTCAACTGGACTTCGAACATGAAACAAGTTTAGTTAATTTTAATTTCGGTATAAATCTAAAATTTTTATGGTTAAATTTGAATATAAATACAAATAAATATCAATATAACGAAATTAGACTTAAAGCAAACTAAATCTGACAAAACCAAAGATATTCAATTTATCTAAACACGTTGGACATGAAACTTTTTTCCTTTAAAATGCATTTAAGATTTAAAAAAAACATTTTTTCAAATTGTTTTTTATCGCCAACCGATGATAAATCGCCAAATAACGAATTTCCATTATTTTTTTACGGACAGGGTACGGAGGTTCCGCCGATTTTTTTTTTTTTTTTTTTATAAATATCCTCATGAGAAGAACATACTGTAATTTTTTCAGATTTTTCGGAGTATGCTCGTATGGAGACCTTCCTTGTAAGTTGACAGTGGTGTTCTTTACCTGATTTAAGAGATGGAATTGTAACAATTACATTGCTATGACGCCACAATGCTATGCGAGTAAAGTCTGGTTTAATTGTAATTTGAAAATAGTTGAACTTTTAATTTTTTTAATGAACCAACTAATAATAAGATGGAAATAATTGAAAATTGTTTATTAAAAAAATTACTTATGTATTTAATACTAATAAAACACCAATGTTGTTTAAATATTGGATTTATATTGAAAATACCCATGAAATCGTGACATATTTTTTGTCAATACCAGTATGCCGATATTGACAAAATGTAAATTTTACAATGTTGGAAAAATATTTCCAATATCAGTCAAGATAATATTAGCTGAGACAAAACTAGTACAAACAATATTGGATAACGCTGGAATGAACGACTCATAAAAGTGAATTTTAATTAAGGGCACGTGGAATAACATGTATTTTACTTAAAAATACAGATAAAAATGAATTTTTTTAGAGTATATTATAACCCATCTATGAATCAAAATAAATTAATTTCGTGCTCAAATTTTATTAAAGAACTAATTAACTTATTACATATTTTTTTACAATATGTTGGTACCGATGCACATTTCAAAAAAAAAAAAAAAAAAAAAAAAAATTGTTGAAAATGTTATTTTAAAATTTGTTGTGGTATCAGAAAACATGCTATTTGAGAATAATAAGAAGCAATTTTCATTTTGGCTTAAGAGAAATAAAAATATTTTATTAAAAAATTTCGAAAATTCTAAAAATTTTAAGAACGTATTTTTCATTATTTTTTAAAAGAATTCACTCAGACCTTTAATGTTAAGTATTTTTAAAGAAAGAAGCCAGTTAATAATTTTGAAAAGTTTGAAATGTTTACCTAAAATAGAACTTTAGAAAAATGTTCTAAAGTATAAAAGTAAACACATTTAGAAAAAAATAAAAATAAATATGCTTATACAACCCGCAGTGCTTAAAATAATTATTTAAAAAACTTACAGCACTATTTATTATCTTTTCGGTCCATAATCAATTAGCACCATAATCTTTTAACACTATTTTAAGTCGATGATTAAAAATTTAAAAAATTAACCCTTTTATGTCCCATGGGCCCTTTAGAGATCGTATTATGTACACTTTAATAAAAACGAACCAGAATACCCTTCACCTGTTTTACTACATTTGCTTTGGAAAAAATTGCTCTGGTAAATAGTACACATTTTATCAATATTTTTGAGTGTAATTATGCAATTTATCGGTCTGCCTTTACGAAATACTTTTGTGTTTGTTCACGAGAGAAGAAAAACATTTATTTTATGACGCACTTGATAGCGTAAAAATATAGGTTACTTGAATGTCACCAAAATATAAATCAAATTAGTCATTAAAAAAAGAACTAATGCTTTTTTTTTTTTTTTTTTTTTTTGCAAGGAGTTTTAGCTTTTTTCTTCGTTCTTTAGACATTGATAAGTGTTAGTTCATGTTACAAAGTTTTGACCCATAAATGTCTAATTCTTTTTCGAGTAATTTGAAAAATAGTTAAGCTCTTTTCAATTACGACTTTAGTAAATACACTAAAGACTGAAATATCTTTTAATTTTACAACATAAAGAAAGTAAATTAATATTCCATGTATGCAACTAATTAAAAATATATTTATGAAATTGTCCTATTAGGGTATTTTCGACACTAAACTTAGAATTATCTTCGTAATATGATCTAATGAAAAGTTTTATTTAGAGTGAAATTTTACAGTGAAATCCGTTGAAGATACAAACCAAAGAACCAATAATATTTCGTATCTTAAAGGGGATCGTATGTTATCCGGGTAATTGAACACATGTTTCTTTTTCAAGAGATAGTTCGTATCTTAAAAAGGATCTTATATTAAACAGACGTATCTCAAACGAATTTCACTACATGTATAATTAAATCCTTTAATGTAGACAAGAGTAGGCAGGAATGGGATTATTTTTATAGAATATATATTACTTAATATATTTTCACAGTTTTTGATACGATTATGCTATAATAAAATTAAGGAGCTATAATAAATAAAATATTTGGTAAAATGAATTGCGTTTTCCATATAAATTGAAAATTGCAAAAAAATTTTGTTGCACTCCTCCCCCAACTATGGTACGAGTCTAATATACACTATATGGTCATTAAGGGTTGGACGCATTCAATTTAATGATAACTAAGATATTAATAAACATGAAATTTATGCATTAAAAAAATAATTATAATCATGTTTCAAGCATAGAATATGAAAAATTTTCCAACACATTCAGAAAGCTATAAAATAGCTTTGTCCTTTAAAAAAGCGAAAAAATATTATGTGAGTTAACAACTAACGGAAATCACAGAGCTTATTTCGGTAAAAATTGGCTTCGTGCTAAATTTCATATTTTATTTTTACTGCACCATTCTTGCTGTTTAGATAAAATTAGCATGACCCAGAGCCATAGTGATTCAAAATGGCCCACAAATCGAATTTTTTCGAACATGCGACATAAACCATGCTCTTTTCGAAACCGAAAAACATACTATACAAAATTTAATTAAAGTTGTTTTCATAATAAAATTAGCTTGACCCACGGTGGCCAAAAAAAGACTTAGTAATCTAAATTTATTGAATATGTGAACTATTCCAATGGTCTTCTCGTGCTGAAAACGGTGCAATAATTTTTTTGTCAAAATGGTTCGAGGCATCTTTTAGATACAATTATCTTTACCTTGATCCATAATGACTAAAAATGACCAATTAGTTGACTTTTCTTGAGCATCCGACTTAGACCGAAGAATTTCTCCTTTTCGGGAAAATTCTCAAAATGTTTCGAGCCGTTTTTTAGATACAATTCGTTTGAAGCTGACCCATAGTGACCCAAAATGATCAAGCAATTGGATGCTCTTGAACATGTGACAGCCCAACGGTCTTTTCGAACCTAAAAACGGTATATCTGAAAATATGACAAAATCGTTAAAGCCGTTGTCTAAATAAAACTATTTTGACCCACAGTGAGACAAAAATGACCCACTAATCAAATTTTCTCGAACATGTTACTTAGCCTAATAGTCTTCTCGTAATCCAAAATGGCAAAAAACAAAATTTATACAAAATCGTTTGAGCCGTTTTCTAGATAGAATTAGCTTTACACACAATAACCCAAAAATGACCCACTAATCAAATTTTCCCGAACATGTTACTTAGCCCAAAAAACCTTCTCGTAGTTCAAAATGACAATGTGACCAAGCCCAATGATCTTTTCGCGCCCAGAAAAAGTATAATGCAGCATTTTATTGAAATCGTTTGAGCATTTTTTTTAGATATAATAAGCTTGACTCAGAGTAGCCCAAAAATGGCCCACTAACAGAATTTTCTCGAATATGTGACTTTGCCCAATGGTCTCCTCATATCCAGAAACTGTATAATATAAAAATTTGTCGAAATCGTTTGAGCCGTTATTTAGATATAATTAGTTGGCTCACAGTGACCCAAAAATGACCCGCTAATCGAATTTTCTCGAACATGTCACTTCGCCCAGTGGCCTTCTCATGCTCAGAAACTGCATATTACAAAATTTTGTCAAAATAGTTATTAAATACAATTATTATCACCCTGACTTATTGTCACCCAAAATGATCCAGTAATCAAATTTTTTTAAATATATGACCTAGCCAGTGATCTTCTCGAACCGAAAAACGATAGAATACAAAATTTTGTCAAATCTTTAGAACAGTTTTCTAGATAAATTAGATTTGCCCACAGTGACCCAAAATTGACCAAATAATCAAATTTTCTTAAACTTCTGACTTAGTCCAAGGTTTTCGTAATCTAAAACGGTAAAAAGTAAATATTAGTGAAATTTACTAGAGCCGTTTTTTTAATAAAATTAATGTGACGCGAAGTGACCCAAATAACCCGCTAACTGAAATTTCTTGAACATATGATCTAGGCTAATAACCTTCTCATACCCGAAAACGATTGGATTCAAAAATGAGTCAAAATAGATTGAGGCGTTTTTTATAATTAATTAGACTATGACCCGTAATGAAGAAAACTGACCCAATAATGTATAATTTTCTCGATCATGTGACCTAACCCAATGAACTTCTCGTGCTCGACAACGATAGGGCACAAAATTCTGTCAAAAGCGTTAGAGTCATTTTTTAAAATAAAATTTACATACACAGACAGAAACACACTCACATAAGATTCGCTTGTGTTATAAAATAAGACTAGAGGAAATGGCCGAACTAAGCTCGATCAAAATTAGCCTTGTGTTCAATTCGATATTTTATTCTCAGAGCATCATTCTTCCTGTTTAGATACAATTAGCATGAACTAGAGCCCTAGTGAATCAAAATGACACATTAATCGAAATTTTTCGAACATGTGACTTAATTAATACTCTTCTCGAGCCCGAAAAGAATAAAATAATTAATTTAGTCAAACTAATTAAAGTCGTTTTATAGATAAAATTAGCTGGACTCACGGTAACCCAAAAAGAACCTACTAAAAGAAATTTATACAACATTTGGACTATCACAATGGTCTTCCCGTGCAAGGAAACGGTGTAGTAAAAATATATTCGAAAATCGTTTGAGACTTTTGTTAGACATCTGGCTTGACCTTGACCCACTGTGACCACTGTTGCGCACAGCCTTACAACCAGTCTAATTTTTGTTTCTTTCGAGTTTTCAGTATCAAACTAACCAGATTTAGTAATACTAAAACTTTATTCTATCTTATGCATGTTAAGGCCAATGTAACACGGACGATTTCTCTCAACGGAAAAATGAACGGATGCTTTTCAGAGTATAATCGTCTGCTGCGCTGTTCATACGGACGATTCAATTCTTTTGCATGAAAAAATGCGAAAAACAACACGCTTTCCCCTCAACACGCTGGGCAGCCGTTGCGTTTTGGCGGATGTGACATATTAGAAGTTGTTCTGACGAGCGATGCTTTCACGCAGGAATTTCATTATGAGAGTTTTATTTTTGCATTTCATTATCGAATTCTCCCTTTGTAATTTTAAATATTTTTTAATAGACTTGCAATTAGATGGTTGCACGGACCAAAGTTTTCAGGCCCGGCACGGCGCGACCCATTAAACAAAATTCGGCTTGGTTGACCGGGTGTAAAAGCTAAAAGTTCGGCCAGTCCAGGCTGTAATTCTACAATATATAGATTTTTTCGTCTATATGGTTAAAAATTGTTTCGGTCGAAGAATTCCAAGAAGAAATACATATTTTATCCTTTCTAGGTGCGTTTGTAATTATATAAATCCTTAGAACCTATTGTCGTCGTTCAGTCCGTCCGCATATGACAAAGCAAAAATTAACCAAACGAATGTTTTGAAGTTTTAAATGCATAATTATTAGAAAATTTTACCGCGTCATTTCAAATTTTATGAAAATCGGATGTATATAATTACAGAAGCGGTCAAAATTTTTCTGTTACATAAAGGCCAATGGGAAAAAATGTTTCAAGTGCATTTTATTGGTGTTACAGCTTTTTACACAGAATGAAATTGATATGCATTTACTGAAGTGCATAAAATATACACTCTGTAACAATATGCGATGCAAAAAATGCTTATTATTTATTTACATTGCCACACAAAAGAATTCCTTTACATAATGTTATAGGGTGAAACTTTGTTTTCATCGTATTTTAATCATGTTACATTATTTCACAAATGAAATTGATAAACGTTGCTAAGGTTTACTATGAGTAGCATCCTGTGTCATATAAAATGCATAGTATTTACAAGAGCATACAAAAGATATCGGATACTATACTGCAACCGAAATACTGTATATAAAAGATGATTGTCTGAAGTGCATTTTTAGTTTTGATATGAGTTTTTAAGCTTAACTAAATTTCTGCATATTGCATTGTTTGTATAAATGCTGCAGATCATATACAAGGTAACTCAGCAGAAACTGCAAAGGTTACAGAATATGAACGAAATTAGTTTAAAGGTGATTTTTGAATAAGTTAGATTTTTACGCTGATCTGCATTTAGTAAACCAAGATAAGTTTATAGAATATAAAAAAAATTATACACAGGGCCACGTAAAAAATTAGAAACATGGCTGTCTGTGGAAGATAATTTTTGAAAGTGTGATTTTATAAGATTTAAGAGTGGTTTAGTCTTAATTAAATTTTAGCTAAATAGTGTCATATACGTATGTAAAGATGGTTGGAAAAAAAAACGCTATTGTCTATTGGGTTTAAATTTCTGCAAGTCAAATTTCAACTTATTAGGCGATTTAACACTTTTCAATTTAAGAATTCAGTTTGTCTATCCGTACTCTAACTTGCTCTAACTATGTTTGGTCCGTACTCTACGTGTTAATATACTTGGATTGCTCTGTAATTGATAAAGTTATTGAGGTTTACTACACCATGTTCAGTTTTGAAAATAAAGTATGCAACGTTCATAGTTTTTTTTTACAGAGCCACTCAAAAATATTCCATTACATTATGGTATATGGGAAATGTCCTATTTATATAAATACGATGCACTTATAATCTCTATCTGGTCTTCTCGTCTGTCCGCATAAGACCAATGATAGAAATTGGGAGATAAAAGGCAGGCGTCAAATGACGACTACTGTAAAAACCTTAGGCGTCAAATTAAGATTTTTAGTTGCAGTTTCTAAAATTCATATTAATATTACTCTAATACTGCATATAACTTTGGAGTGATTTGGAGTAAAAGAATAATTTTGAAATTTGCATAAAATTTTCTTTAAGGTTACTACAGAGACAAGAAGAAAATCCACTCCCAATATTTATTTTTTTTGGGGGGGGGGGTCGCACCACTTTTACGAATTTTGCGTTTTTTGCTATCTTTCGGCAAAATTTGCCGTTTTCTCGCTATCTTTCGACAAAATTTGCAGCTCTTTTTGCGATCTTTCGACGCAACTGGCCGGTTTTTTTTCGTGATCTTTTGACGAAACTTGCCGGGTTTTTTTCACAATCTTTTCATGAAACTTGCTGGTTTTTCCGTGATTTTTTAAAAATATTTTGCCTTTTTCACGATCTTTTGCCAAACTCCGTTGTGATTTTCTCGCAATCATTTGGCGAAACTTGTCGTTTTTTCGATCTTTTGACAAGCCTTGCCATATTTTTTTTTTGTGATTTGTTGACAAAATTGGCAGTATTTTTTCGCAATCTTTTGACAAAATTTGTTGTTTTCTGCAGGGCTGGGAACCCCCCCCCCTCCCTGTTAATTATGTGGTTTTTTTTTCGCAACCCTTTGGCAAAAATTACTGATTATTTGGGATTCCTTGAAGAAATTTGCACTTTTTCGCGAGCCTTTGATGGAATTAACAGATTTTATTGCAATCCTATGACAAGATTCTTATTTTTTCTGTAATTCTTTGACAAAATTAGCTTTTTTCTAAAGATTCTGTGACGAAATTAAGATTTGTTTTCACGATCCTTCATAGAAAATTGCATTTTTTTGCAATTCTATAACAAAGTTAGTCTTTTTCCCAAAATTTTTTTGATGAAACTAACTTTTTTGCGATTATTTTATGGAATTTGCGTTTTTCTTGCGATTTTTTGGCGAATTTTGCATCTCTATTCGCAATACTTTGTAGGAATTTGCCTTTTTTTTATGCGATCATATAAAAAACTTTTGCTTTTTTGTTAATTTTTTTTTTCTCCCATCTTTTGCTGAAAGTGATGATTTCTTATATGAGCAATTGATGAATTTTTTTTTTTTTTTTTTTTTTTTTTTTTTTTGCGACTATTTCTCGAAATTTGCGATGTTTTTTTAGTTCTGATTTTTCAGACTAGACCATTTTTTTTTAATTTTCGGAGCTGAATGTCTAATAAATTTTTTAAAAAGCTAGGCGTCAAATTTGACGACCAAGAATAATTTTCTAGTCGTCAAATTCAATTTTTTAGTTGCATTTGACGACTAACGACTGCTAATTTCTAACACTGCATAAGACCGCACAAATCTACTAAATAAATGGTTTGAAATTTCATTCATGTAATTGTTGGTAAGATTTGTCGAGTCATTTCAAATTTTATGAAAATAGAATCGAAACTTAAAAAAGATAATAATAAACGCTGTCTTCATTCTAAAAATCCTATCATGTGTAATCAATTCAATGATATCGCAAAATAGGTAATGATTCTAGGTTTGCCATATTGATTACGGACTATTTAATATGTAATCGTGTTATTTTTATATTACTGAATTTAAGATCTATAATCGTATATCATATTTTGTATTCATGCATTTTTGCTTAAGAATTTAACAGCTATTGAATCAAAATCTCAATATATTTAAAAATAGTTCTATATGAATGCACCTCATTTGCCACGTTTGATGTACAATTTTCAACTTGTTGTTTTTACTTTCTTCTATTTTTACAAAAAATAATTATTGAATTCGTGAAATTTTTCACAAATTCCGGTTTTTGGCGGATTTACACGCTTTAGGGGTCAGAGATACCAAAAACATGTTTTTATAAAATGTCTGTCTGTGAGTCTGTTTGTCTGTCTGTCACTCTGAACTTAATGCATGGAATTTAATAAAAATATATATTCAATTAATCATGAAAAATATTGGTGCTGGACTAGTTTTGGTGAAAATCGTTCAACAGGTGGCTCTGATATGCAGCATTTATCACGATTCAGAATCAAGTTCTTTTTTGAACTTGTTTCTGGGGTTTCTAATGCAATTTTTATAATGTAGGGGAGAGTGGGGATACTTGAGCATAGGGGATACTTGAGCCACCCCTATTATCTCTACAGTTGGTTAATTTTTCTTTCTAAAACTGCCAATATGTTAACACATTTATAGTTCTGAACATGTAAAAAAGAAATCACACATCTTGGTACCATTTTGAAAGTATAGTGATCAATAGTTGTCTTTTCCCTATCTGAAGTAAATTTTTGGGTACATGTTTATTTTGTTTTTTTGTAATCAAAGTTTTGTTTAAAGTTGCAACTACATACATAAATTTAATAAGCATAATTTCAATTGTATTTTGAATATAAAATAGTTCTAATAGCTGCATGCTTTATTTAGTAAAACTCTGGGAAACAAAACTAGTGGTAGTGGGGATACTTGAGCCAGTGAGAGTGGGAATACTTGAGCCATGTCTCAACCCTCCCCACTAGAAATTAAACATAGGAGAAACAAACAAAAAATAAAATTCCTTCCTTATATTCACTAATAGATTTTTTTCTGGATAAAAGAGAGAATAATTTTTCATTTTATTTTATTTTTCTTAAAAAAATAACGACTTAAAAATGTTTAAAAATGTATATTTTTTAAATGAAAATATCCATTTTAATTTTCATTTTGACTAGCAAAATAGCCTGTCTAGATAAATGTAAACATAGTTTTTAATTTAACTTTTATTAAATTAAAATAACTTTTTAAAACTGTTTTACAGACTATAATCTCTAAAACTTTAATTAGTTAGGTCCAACATATTAAAATATTTATTTTTTAATATAACATATTAAGATTAATATCTTATATTGAAATCGTAACCTCTGTTGCTGTAATTTTTTTTAACTAAGAAAATTGAAGAAAAATTGGTAAAAAGAGCGCACAAAAAACAAGAAAAGCAACAAAAATCCCAGTTCAAACTTACCTGCATGGAGCCAAAGAATAAGACAAAATCTTTTCCTGTGAAATCAAGAAAGTGTTTGAAATAGTAGAATGATACATCTGGCTTAAATTCCGACAGCTACTAAATTAAAAGCATGAGTTCGACATTATCATTAGAGGAAAATTCTGCCAATGATGGTGATGATGTGAAAAGAAAACCTTCTATTGATGGTTGGTTACTAATAAAATATGCCAGAAAGAAAACTAAAAATATTTGTTGGATAAGCACTTAATATTTTGAAAATGAAATTTGCCCGAAGAATAGCAGATTCCAAATTTAAATGGCTCTGAACTGAGGTAGTTTCTACCGTCGTTATAACTCAAGTTGAAATTATCATTTGACAACCAGTTCTAACGACAAAAAGTGATCGTATTACTAACTTTGTTTTCTCAATTGGTTTGGAAGGACTTTATGTTTCATAATTTATCATTCTGTAAAATGTTTGTGCAAAAATAAAGCGAAAAAAATTACTTTTGTAGGTATTTTTCCGTAGTGGCTCAAGTATCCCTTCACCATGGCTCAAGTATCCCTCCCATGGGGATACTTGAGCCACCATGTAAAACAAAAAATAAACATTTTTTATACATAGAAAAATAGTTCAAAATTCATTGAAAGTGGTTTTCAGTTGAAGAAAAAACATCAAATTTTCATTTTCAATATTTTATTTTATTATAAGAAATTATAAAAAATTAAAAAAAAATAAAATTCAAAAAATGGCTCAAGTATCCCCATCTTCCCCTATAGCATAGCAGGTGTAAATGTATGGCACTTTTTTTCACGTATTATTACATTGATTTAGTATGGATTAGCACATTTATACATTAAAGACAGAATTCTGCCGTAAACGTTTTTTTTTTTTTTTTTCAAAAATTTACTGTATGTTACATTTATTGTCTAGAAATCTACTATTATTTAAAAAGAATAAATTTTAAGTGTAGAGTAATGGTGATTTAAACGTATATGCACACTTTGATAAAAACCTTTGGTTATATCAGAAGTTATTTCGGGACAAGAATTTTCTTACAGATTGGGTCGAGGTCGGGACTGAAAATTTAGGCTCGTGAAGACCTAAGAAGAATGATTATCAATACCGGTTCGGTACGGAAAAAATAAGTTAGGTTCAACCCTGTCTGATCCTTCGTAATAAAGTAAAGCCCAGGTCATTGTCTAGATGTTCTCGACTCCTTAGCAAAAGAAAGGGCTGCGCCCGGCCCAAGTGTCATGAATGAAAATAGTCCCTTGCAGACTTCTACGTGAAGTATGTATTTTTTTAAATATAAGAACTTCCGATATTATGTGTGGTATTCGTTGTCCGAATTATATAAAGATCGTAATAATAATAATAACTTGGATAGGGACGTGTGGCATCTGTCATTATTTAGAAGAAAAAAAAAGGTTAAGTAAAGAAAAAAAAATAAGAAAAATCTAATGAAGCTCACTTAATTATCTGTAAATTATTTTATTATTAATAATACTAGACGGTTGCCCGCCCTCAGTAGCCCGAAGACTAACTGAATGCCAGTTCTACAACCCCACACATTCACGTTTCTGTGCCATGTCTCGTCAGTTTTAATTAGATTTCTTCTCGGTGTTCTGGGGTTTCGTTTGCATATCTTTTTTTATTGTTAATGAAGAGGTCTTCCATTTGTTCTTCCATCTGTTCTTCTTTCTGTTCTTCCATCTGTTCTTCCATTTGTTCTTCCATTTGTTCTTCCATTTGTTCTTCCATTTGTTCTTCAATTATATTCGACGATTCACTGTTTGAGAGCCTATCTGTCCTTTTATTTATAAAAGTTCAAAATGAAAAAAGATTTTCTTAGCAGACGATTTTTTGTGATAAATACATTATCTGTTTTATATTTCTTCTGCTTTATTCCTTTTATTTATAGAGTTCAAAATGAAAAAAGATTTTCTTAGCAGACGATTTTTTGTGTGCCTCAATTAATTAATTAATTATCCTCTATATTCCTTTTATTTATAGAGATTATTATTTTGCATACATACAAAGACGGTTTTTCTTTTTCTGTCTTTTTCTTGCTTTCGTTTTTAAACCATTTTTCGCTAAATACCATAAAGAAAAAATCTTGTTCAATTCCTCTGTCATCATCTATTTTTCTTTAGCCGCATTTGCTTGAACGCAGACGAAAAAGCGCTCGTGTGGCAGGTGACGCGTTTTCATGCAGAAACCACCAACGTGCAAAAAAATCGGTCGTCTGACATTGGCCTAACACTTCCTGGAAAATACAGGCTACCGGCGCCACTGGTTAGGTAATTTAAACCAAAATCTAGTCTTATGTCAATCTATCACTGAATTTGAAGTTTAATGAAAATCCGTGCATTAGGTTTTGAGATTGAGCAATCGAAAACTCTTTAATACAAAAAAGCATAACAGCGCCACATATAGGGAAATGTACATCAAAAACTAATCAGGATCAATTTTTTATCAGATACTAACTGAATCTCATTGATGAAAGAGATGCATTTATTGTGAAATCGTAAAAAATACAACATAACAGCACCATCTATAGGGCGATTTACACCAAAAACTTAACAACCCTAATCTATATCAGGGACTAACTAAATCTGCAGTTTTAGAATATTTCGTGACTTAGTTCTTGAGATAGAGCTATCGCGATAATCACGAATAATGCACCATGACTGAGCCACCTGTTGAGCGATTTGCATCAAAACGTAATCATCTCCATGATATATGAAGTGCTAACAAAATATAAAATTTTATGAAATTCCATGCAATAGTTCTTGAGGTATGGCTATTGCTTAAATTGTAAATAATGCAGTATATAAGCGCCATCTGTTGAGTGATATACACCAACAATTAATCAGATCTAATTTATAATAAGGTCTAACAGAATCTAAAGTTTTGTGAAATTCCGTACATTAGTTCTTGAGATAGATCTATTGCGATAACCTTGAATAATGCACTGTGGCCGCGCCACTTGTTGAGCCGTTTGCACCAAAACGTAATTAGACCATGTTATATGAAGTACTAACTAAAACAAATTAAATCTAAAGTTTCCTGAAAATCCTTGCATTTGTAATTGAGATATTGCTATTGTAGAAATTATCAATAAAGCAGCTTATCTGCGCCACTTGTTGAGCGATATACACCAAAAACAAATTAGATCTAGTTTTTATTAAAGCCTAGCAGAATCTAAAGTTTTGTGAAATTCCGTGCTTTAGTTCTTGAGATGAGCGCAAACAAAATTTTTGTCACATACAGACAGACAGACATTTTGTAAAAGTATGTTTTTCGGGTTCTCTGATCCCTAAAACGTGTAAATCCGTCGAAAACCGGATTTTGAAAATTTTCATGTATCCATAACTTTTTCATGCAAAGATATAGAAATGTTAAAATACATTATACATAAAACGACATCTTATTTTATTTGTGCATTTAAACAAATTTTAATTCCAGAAGGTACAATCTATAAATCATAATATATATCATATTTAAAAACCCATTATAATCACAATAAACAAAATTTACATTGTTTATTTGACTAAAAGTAAGTAGGGATAATCATTTTATACATATGGTAGTCCGAGCAGTAAGTGAACAGCCTCCACTTAATGAACAATTATTAAATATTTTAACAGAATAAAGTTTGAAAATCTCCCCACTAGATGGGTTTACAACATTACATCCTATTCAGTGGGAAGTTTTTGCATTCCTGATTAGTTACTGAAGTCACATCACTTCACTTTGAGAACATGTTGTATTTTTCATGTCTGACAAACAAAGCGTTTCCTGGCTGAAATAATAAGGTAAGTGCTATACCATTTCTTGTGTTTGATAAGAATTTATTGTTTTTATTTGTATTATGCGCTAATTTTATTGTACATACATTAAATGCACATGTTATAACTATATATTCTAATTGTTTTAACCATTTTAGACGATGTATAATTTGAGAATAAAGGTGTTTAATAACTGGTTAGGCAAATGATAAAAATTCAATGAATGAAAAGTTGTTCCTTCACTGGAAGGACTACATTAGGTTACTTTTGAATGAACTGTTGAACTCCTTGTGAATGAACTGTTTCGACTTTAAGATTTTGCGGCTTATTTTATAGCCTATATTTTGAATTAAGTGATTTTTCAACAATGACAACAAATGAAAAGTTAAGAGATGTAAAAAAGTACAAAGGAACCTATGCACACATATTTAAAGATAAATAAAAATAAATAAAACACATCAATAATTATATTTTTTTTGCATGTTTAGATGACTTATAGAGATATTCTTAATGATAACTATAACGATTCCTTAGAAAACGAAATATGGAAAGTTCATGTACTCTACAGAGGACCTTGAAAATGCTGTAGGAGCTATGAGGTCATGCCACTGAAAAACGCCTTGAAGGTTAGATAATTAAAAAAATAAAAATTGAATTTAAAACGCATAAACTAAAAGTTGATGTTTAGAATGCCATGAAGCAAGCAGGAAGAAAAATCCATTTATATACAAACATCCAGGGGAGAAATGGGTGACTCTTTTTCTAAATTAGCATCCAAAGTTGGAATTATGAACTAAGCACATGACAATATGTGGATTACAGGTCCACAGATGCAGTGGCGTAGCTACTTTTTTTTGGCGCCTGATGGGGGCAAGAAGAAATTTTGCTCCTCCTCCCCCAATTCCACAATATATAAAAAGTAACCCCATTATTTTCCCTTAAAACAAACAAACAAATAAAAGAAGCATTTTTGACTTGTACCTGTAAGAAAAAACAATTTCACTGTTATTTTATTTTAAGGATTGTGCCAATTTTTTTTCAAAAACACAAAAGTAAAATACATAGGACCCAATTATAAAAGATTTTTAGTTTTCGTCAATACTGAATTTGAATGAGAATTTCAAAAATTTAGTGGAACGTTCACGAATATGATTGTTGTTTTAAACGTATGGGAGTAGCAACCAAGAAAATAAATTTTCAGAAACCCACTTTTGCTAAAACTGCTAAATTAAGCCCGATTATGCAAAAAATTCTCCTGTTTCAAAACAGCAGTCACCCTAGGATTTTAAACTGCTATACTCATCAATTTATCAAAACAGAAGAGAAAACAAAAATGTTTTTGAATCGTTATATCAAAACGTAATGATTATGCAAAATATAAATTTATATTTACAGTTTTTTCTATACAGTGTTCCATAAAAGCGATGGTATAAAGAGCCGTTCTTGAAAGATATGCAAATTTCACCATGATAAATAGAAATAAAGTTAGTTAATAAATTGAAATAATTAATTAGAAACCCTTCTCTATTATACAATGAATGTTACTATAAACTTCCCTTAGACACGCAGAAAAATACATTATAAAATTATTATTGTTAAAAAATACTTTCACAAAAATCATGGTATATTTGTAAAAATCTTAAAATTTTCACACATTTGCATATTTTAATTAACATAGTCATATTCTCTTAGTATCCATATCACATATAAATGTATTTATTATTGTCTCAGAAGAAGAAATCGCATGTGGATTTTTTTTAAAAAAATTCGCAAAAGGAACTTATAGTAAACGAAACAAAATTTTCTGCACTATTTAGAAAAAAAGGATCAATTTTATACTAAGATAGCTGAAATAACGTCTCGAAATCATTCCACCATACGAAAGGTAATTAATATGTACAAAAATAAAAAAAATCCCTATCGGCTTGGCATATAGGCGGAGGTAAATTTCGAAAAGTGCTCATTTCAACAACAAAAAATAAAATATGATTAGAGATAAACCCAGTTTTGGGCCGCTTTTGAAAAAATTTTAATTTCATTTTTCTGTAAGAACTGGTTTTATCAAAATCATCTTAAGGGGGCTCAGGGGTTGAAAACTTTTCAAAAAATCGATTTTTTTTATGATCTAGTTTGATTATTCAATTAATTCTTCACTCAATGCAAAAAACCGCATAAAAATATTAGCATTTTTAACGGAGTTATAAGCATTTAGGTATCAATACTTGCATAGCCACATCCATATAATTTCAACTTTAAGTCGTGTTTTCTCAAAACTTGATTTTTGACGACTAACACCAAGATTAAAAAAAACTATTTGATGGAATGGCTTAATTTTTTTTTTGCATGCATATAACATCATAATCTAGATTATGAATTAAAGATATACCTATCGCTTAATAAAAAGAGTATTAAAAAATCTTTCAGAGTTGAAAATTTAAAAAAACCCTAAAAATACACATTTTTTTCCATTAAAAATACTCCAAATATTAAACTATCTAAAATATATTAATTCATAATCTAGATAATAATGTTATATGTATGCAAAAAAAAAAAAATTAAGCCATTCCATCAAGTAGTTTTTTTTTAATCTTGGTGTTAGTCATCAAAAATCAAGTTTTGAGAAAACGCGACTTAAAGTTGAAATTATATGGATGCGGCTATGAAAGTGTTGATACATAAATACTTATAACTCCGTTAAAAATGCAAATACTTTTATGCGGTTTTTTGCATTGAGTTAAGAATTAAATGAATAATCAAATTAGATCATTAAAAAAATCGATTTTTTGAAAAGTTTTCAACACCCTGAGCCCCCTTAAGCGAAATTCGCCTCAAATGCCCAATTTGACAAATTATTTTGAAATATATTCTGACTTTATTAAAAAATCGATCAATACGGCACATTATATAGTTCCTAAATAACAAAAAACTGTCAATTGAATGCTTTCGAGGGCAAAATTGAATTTAAAAATGAGTCATAAAATAACCAATTTGTAATTTGAATACTCAATTCTTTCATCATGATCGCTTCGGGAAATTTTGTGCGAAATGCCCATTTTGACAGCATTTTATTTAAACATATTGTGCCTTTATCAAAAAACTGACCAATGCAGCACATTATACAGTTCCTAAACAAGAGAACCTGTCAATTGGATGCGTTTGAGATCAAAACTGAATTTAAAAATGAGTCAGAAAAAACGTAATGTGTTATTTAAATACCTCAATTTATCTATCACGATCGCTTCGGGAAATTCTATTCAAAATATCCATTTTGGCAACCTTTTTTCAAATGTATTCTGCCTTTATCAAAATACTGGCCAATGCGTCACATTACACAGTTGCTAAACAAGAGGACCTGTAAATTGGAAGCCTTTGAGAGCAAAAATGGATTTAAAAATTCAATTATCAAAAAACTGGCCAATGGGTTACATTATATAGTACTTAAATAAGAGGATCCGCCATTTGGATGCGTTTAAAATCCCAAATGAATTTAAAAATGAGTCAGAATATAAGCAGTTTGCATCTGAGGTTTTTCTTCAACTCCTATTTTTGTTTAATTTATTTTTGCTAAAAGAATTCGTCCTATGAAAATCTTGTCAGTATAAAAATTGTAGATATTACTGAGAAGATGGAAAATAAATTTAATTAGATTTGATAGTTTAAGAATTGACGAAGTTATGGATTTTTGTCTTTTTTCACCCCCACCTTTTTTGTTTTCGTTTTTAATTTTTTTCATTGTTAAGAAATAGTACTATCAAAAACTTGTGAGTACAAATGTTTTAGATAATTTTAAGAATATTAATAAAAAATTTAGTTGGATTTAATATCTTGAGAATTGACGAAGTTATGAATTTTTTTTAATCTCAAAAAACCTTTTTTTTTCGCCCCTTTAGCCCTTTTTTAAGTTTATCAAAAATCTGTCATGCATAAACTTTTGGCCCATTTTCTAGAAGCGATATAAACTTTAAACTGATTCGATATCTATTTTAATTAGAAGTTATGGCGTTTTTTCGGTTTTCACAAAACCCCTTCCTATGTCGACCCACTCGGTCCGATTTTGCCCATTAACGAACTCGACCGAGATTTTATACCCCTTGATTTTATGTATCAGTTTGGGGGAGATCGGAGCAGAATTAATAGAAGTTATCGTGTCCAGAAGAAAATGATATACATACATATATATATATATATATATATATATATATATATATATATATATGTAAATGAAGGGATCTAGGGGTATTGGCAAACATCTTTAATAATTCTTGGTTATGGAATGATATTTACAATGAACAGATAAGTAAAGTTACAGATTAGGGACATCTTCGGCAAATTTTGCCGCTAGAGCTCGGTAGGGTACGTCTTCACATTTCTGGATCCGGCCTCGTTCTGATGCTTTTCGCTGTTACCAGGGTCCTTTCGTGGAAGACTGCTGACTGTGCATTATTCCTTTGCACATGGCTTGTTACTAATGGCTACATGCTCCCACGTGTTATACTTACTGCTTCGTTAGGTTTCTGACGACACAGGCTAGATGCTGAGTCGGTAAATGGATCCTGAAGCAAGCCTGTTGCTATGGGCTTGCTAGATTGACATATATGTATAAACTTTTTCACCGATGGTAGTTTTGGGGGGGTCTAGATTTCATGATCTGCAAAAAATTTTCAGAAATTCCAACATGCGTAGCAATATGTAGTATTTCATACGAAATCTACCTAAGAAAATAAAATTGATAATTGCAACTAAAGCTTAAAACGGCAGTCCTAAAAAATTACTACGAAGAAAAGTTAGCATAGTAATTTTGTCTTTCTGAATAGCCCGCAATTACTGCTAGAAAAATGAAAAAAAATTGCAAAAATATGGCAATTAAATAGTACATAAATAAATTAGCAACAAGGTCATTAATTGAGCTGAGTTTAGATCAACAACTGCAAAGAGGAAACCGTACATCCTCTCCGATCAAAATAAAAAAGAATACAATTTGCCAAAAAAACTTTTACATGCTTTTCTGAAGCATATATATTTTTTAAGATTAGTCTAAGTTTAATATTGTTAGCATAAATGGACGAATTAGAGTTTAAAAGTAGAAAGGATAATGCAGACGCGCAACAAAAACTGCAATGTTTACAATAGAGGATTTGTAAAGATTTGGGGCTGTTTTTCAGCTTCAGGACTAAGAAACTTAGATTTATCTAAGACTATCACGAACAGACTTGAATATTTAAATATTTTAAATAAAATTTGAAAGCCAATGCATTAAAGTTAAGTAGTGCGCAGGACCATTACTTTCAATAAGATAATGATCTCAAGCACACAGCACATATTGTCTGATTATGACTGTTCTACAATGCCCCCCCCCCCCCCACGCAATCACACCCTTCCACAAATTTCAAATTTGAATCTCTATTAACATTTATAGAGTATCTTGCAGCAGCAAGTAAACAGTTATGATACCGGAAATTAAAAAAAAAGTTGAAAAGGGTTTTCCTTACAGTATGGAATGAAATTCAGAAAAATGCTGCAGAAAATCTGATAAAATTAATGCAAACAGACTTAGAGCAATCCTGAAAATGCAGTGATATACAATTAAATATTAGAAAAAGTTTTTTTTAAATTTTTTTTTTAATTCCCACGAGTACCATCACTTTTGTGGAATAATTTTTGTACTCATATTTTATGTATTTTCATTTAGAAAGAATCTAAAGGAAATTATTACTCATTTTTTTTCTTTTTGTATAATATAGCAAAAACGGTTATTAGATAATTCTTATTTGTTAATTCAATTTTATTTGCACTCAGCACGATTAAATTTGCATATTTTCAAAAAAATTACTCCCTGTATCATCACTTTTGTGGAATACTGTATATATTTTAGTTTGAAAAAAAAAAAAAAAAAAAACCATCATTTTGAAACAGGATAGCAGATCAAGATATCTAACGAATTCGGTCGAGATCTTAATAAACCCTTAAAATATGTTCAGTCACATCCAAATTGGTTTTTAAATATGAGTGCAATCGCGGGATAATGATCAGATATCTATAAAGAGGGATGCATGATATAACAGGGTGTTCAAAATTTTGCTGACAAATCCAGCGAGAAGAAAGAGGGCATCAAGAGAATAGAAAACTACGATAGAACATGGGATCGCAAACAGCTTAATTTATTCAAAAATACTTGGTGCTACATCCTAACTCAGTTTGGGTTGATGGTAGTGAAACTGAAGTATGCTGTAATAAAACATTTAATAGGCATTCTTACATTTGTAAATGTGATAATACCAAACAAAAGTAGTTGAGGTTTGCATTATATGTGTCAGCAGTATGCAATTGACGTCCCACATTCATTATCAGTTCATACATTATCATCGATTCCTTGAGCAAAATGTTTTTCAAGATCTTGTCGTGATATTATAACATTTTACGCAAAACGAGATACATATCGCTGCATGTTCATTGCGATGTTTTTATTTTTCTCGAAATTATGACTGTCAATCTAAGTTCAATTAGGATGCAATACCCTGTATTTATGACTCAATAAGGGGTTTGCTACATCATGTTTTCTGGCAATTTTTCATCCAGTTGATACCTATTATACTTTCTGAATTTCTTAGTCAAATTCGGTAACACCTTGTATATCATGATATGCATCAAGATATACATTGATATACTATCATATAAACATTGGTATAATATTACGAAGCCCTGATCAGTTCTTTAAGCGATTGTTCTCTCAGCGTCTTCGTAAGTAAAATATTAATCCTAAACATTCCATCGTCTGTAAAAAACATGCGTTGCGCCCCTCTGTGATCTTTTTAAATTTCATTATATGAAGTTTATAACATTGTTAAATTGGATCGCAAAAGCTTTTTCTTCTTAGTTCATATAGCAATGAAATTCTTTTGTGTGTTCTGTGTGTGTCCCATGTTTTATGGCAATTTTTCTATCGCTTGATGCCAGCTATCACTCCTTTAAATTCGTCAGTCAAATTTGTGAATAGCCTGCATATAAATGAAAAGAATAAGAATTAAAATCGTTTTAAATGCAAAATTAAACTTAATTTCAAAAATTTAAATTAAAGTCCTTAATTTTTTTCTAGCTTTAAATCTTATGTTCTAAAATTTGTTTTGCTCCTTGTAACAATGTTTCCCAGTATGACATTTATTATTTTCACCATTAACCCTTTCGCGACGAGAGTTCTTTCCTCATTTTTTAATCTATTACCACTGGGTTTTCTAAATCGAATTTTTTTTTCTACCTGAAACGCGAAAATGCTCGGATTAAATAAGGTGAACTTTACAATAAGAAAATCTGATGAGAATAATGAGATATTCTGAAGTAGTACGTATGCCGGTCGCTCGTTGCCAAATGGTTAAAAACTAGTAAAAAGTAACTTAATACTGACTTAGGACAATTTTCCTTTTGTGGTGAAAGCCTTATATATCACAGATCCCAGAAATTGTACTGATCTTGATCGCATCTCAATGAAAAGTTAGTAATTAATCAAAGTAAATGCCCATCTCAAATTTATAACTTCATCCCCTGCTTGAAACTCTTAAAGCCCCAACATATTCGCAATAACGACCGAAAAAAAAATTAGATTTTGCTCATTTTTCGATACCTGCACAAACTACGAACATGTAGGTCCCGAAATTGATATAAATGTCTCGTGGGACAACAAATTGAACTCACGGAGATGATTCCAAAATGCAGTAACGAAGTAAACGAATTCGGTCCACAAAGAGGTTCACGAGTCAAATTCTTTTCTCCCATTAATCTCCCAGTTATTTCTTACATAGATAGATATAGATATAATCTTCTCTAATACATTTCCGCTGATTTGGAAACATCCACTTGTATTGGTCATGCTAAAAAAACTGAAAAGTCCTACTTTGTTTTGTTTTGTTTTTTCCCATAGGATTTAAGAACGGAACACCATCAACAGGAACAACCAGGTCGCCACGCATTTTATTATTTGGCTTTAATCAATGCTAATTCAACAGAAATATAAAATTTCAAATGAAGCTATGATTTCTTCAGTAATTGGATATAACAAAATATCTTATTGAAGAAAACATACACTTCACACACACACACACACACACACAAAAAAAGAGAAGATCAACAATTTTTATTCATTGTCAAAATATGCGAGATAATTTCTGTTTAAACTTCCATCAATTTGATGTCCCTTGACCTCGGCACCCGGGGCGGCCGCCCCTCTTTTTCCCTCTAGCTACGCCACTGCACAGGTGGTGAAATTGGATCTTGCCATCAGTAAAGGATAAGATCTAGTATTTTAAGGATCATGTGACAGACATAATAAAAACTTCTGATCTTTTTTCTGCAGCATCTTCCCATTCATTTGAAGTTTACCTTATAATTGAAATAGAGAACTACAGATCCAGCAATTTCAGGAAGAAAAACTGATATATTCTTTTTTTTATTAAAAAAACTGTAATTTTGATTAATTTGAAGACTTAAAAGTGGCAGTTTTTCAAAATTATTAATTATTTTTCGGGTATAAAAATCCCGTAACTCCGTAAAAAATCTGTAATAAATTATTTCTACAAGTCGCAAAATAATTTGAGAAGAAGGAAAGTGAAGTGTTTTTGAATTGCAGCCTGTTCATTCTTTGGAAAATTCTGCGTTCATTCACTGGTAATATCTGTTCATTTATTTGGTTTTTTAATCTATTTCTATTAAGACACCCCTAGTATATAATATATATATATATATATATATATATATATATATATATATATATATATATATATATATATATATATATAATTTCTTTTGTTATTTTTTTTATCATTTGTAAACCAACAAATCTATTTGCACTGTAGAACACCAATATATACTATTTATTAAAATATAATGAACCTTTTTCTTTTTAAATGTGCCTAAGTCTTCATTTGCTGGTCTGTCTACCCTACCTGTGAAAAATAAATAATCAGTCTACAAATAAATTCTTTTTAAATTAACCAAAACGCGTGAAAAAAATTTACTGCTGCTATTAAAGTACTAATTTTCAATTCATATTTGACTCAAATTTAATTTCTAATTTAAATATTTTAATACGTTTCTTTTTTTAATGTTTAGATGTAACAATGATTTGATTCAATATTTCAAATATCTAAACATTTTCAAAAAGAAAAAAAATGATGTTTTGAAGGCTTTAAACTTATTACCTCCCTTAAGCAATGGATTTCTTTAAAATATAGATATTTATTATTATTTATTTATTAGTAAACATGTATTTTCTCAGTATAATTTCGAAATAATGAAGCAACAGTGCTTGTGATTTGGAAAACAAAATTTGGTCTCCCAAAATTGTGTCACGCTTTCAAATGATTATTCTTTCCGTTTCTAGTTGTGAATTATATCTAAAAAGAAAAAAGGGGAAAAGAGAAAAAAACATCCGTAGGAAGAAGCCATTTAATGCATTAATTTAAGAGCAATAGTGTTTTGTCTCTCTGAAAGCATTTATCAGTCTTCGACATTCAAAGCGTTAATTTAGCAGCATATGAAAACGGAAATTAAAATTAAAATAGAATTTAATAACTATTTTAAGAAAATTGTTCCTGATCAACAATTTAGTTGTACGTCAAATTTTGGAAGCGAAACAATACAAAAAAGAACAAGTTGCAAGTTGCAAGTCAAGCGTAGCATATGAGGTGAGTTCTTACTATTAGGAAGTTTTAAAAATATTCAGATCTTGGGGTAATAACGTACAGTACTTCGGATACAGTAGAGTATCCGAAATCTTTTGTGTATCCCAGTAAATACTACCTGCTTTCTACTAAACAGGAAGTAGCTTCATAAAATGTGAAATAGTTTAATATTATTAAAACTCCCAAAATAATGTTTACCCGTGTAAGGAAATACTTTTCTGTAGCCCTCAAAATTGATAAAAAAAAAAAAAAGGTTCTTTGCACCACAGATTGAACAGTATATGCTTTATACATCCATATCAATTTTGTTATGTTCGAAAAAGTGTAACATCATTAAAATGCACTTGAAACTATTTTTTCCCATTGATCGTAATGTAACGGAATATTTTTTATTGTCCCTGTAATTGAACTATGAATCTGATTTTCATAAAATTTGAGATGACTCAACAAAATTATGCAACGATTATATATTTTAAATTTCAAGTGATTCGGTTGAGTAGTTTGTACTCTGTTGTATGTGGACAGACGGACGGACTGAACGACGACTATGTGTGATCTGTATCTACAAAATTACGTATGCACCCAAAAAAGGAAAACAGAAAAGAAAAGAAACTAAATTTCGCAGTGTGACATAAAAAAAATCTATATTTACTTTCAGTAAAAATATGGAGGATTACTAAATTTGATTTGCAATTAACCCAATATTTGGATCAATCAATTCTTCTTTGCAACAAAGACAAGCTAGGGTTTTATAAAATAATGTCCTTTTCTGAAAATATGACAAACATCATTGTACACAATACCCTGTCATCAAAATTAGAAAATAATAAAAATTGTATAACAAATGAGCAGGTTTACTAAATAATTTTTTACTGCGCATGCGTGAACGCTATTGAAATTTCATTTGCATATTATGTTAGTTAAATGTATAGAGCAACTTTTGTGAAAGTCTCAAAAACATAGCTTAAAAATTCTGAAAATTATCGTTGATAGAATGAGATCAAAATTCTTTATTCCCTAAATGAAGCAAAAAGATGAGGGGCTGTATCCATATTCCATTGTTTAGTGCCTACACAATATTGCACATACAACTATATTTGGATAAAACCCCTGATTGTTTTGCTTCCTTTTAAGGAATAACGGATTTTGAGTTGATTCTATAGACGATCATTTTCACAATTTTCAAGCTATGTTTTTGAAACTTTTACAGAAGTTGCTCTATACATTTAGCTAACACAATATGCAAATGAAATTTCGATATCGTTGACGCATGCGCATAGGGTGGATCGAATTTTTTTTTTTTTTCACAGTGTCAAAACCTACCTATGCGGAAAAGCTGTTCTCTTAGATGGAGATTAAGGGAAAAATAATTAAAAAAATTAATTTTAAATTTTACTACTGCCACAATAAGGTTGGATTTCGAAAAAAGTGAAAAAAAAAACCTAATTTTAGCTAGATGATTTTTGATTCAAAATAATAGTTTAAAAAATTATCCAAAACCTACCTATGCGTAAAAGATGTTATATTGTATGCTGAGTATGAGAAAAATAATTAAAAAATTAATTTCAAAATTTAAAGCTGCCGCAGTCTAGCTTAAATTTATGTATTTGAACGCTTTTACGGTAAAAAATCTTTTTTTTTTCTTTTGTAAAATAAAATATAAATTTTAGAATTTTTAACATTTATTGCAATGAGGGGATATTAGATTGAATACAAGATAAAAACTTTAGTTTCTTAATTAACAGCTTCATTAGTATTAAATCAAGAAAAATCGTCACCATTGCTATTAGAGATAATGACGTTCAGGCATGAAAATTGGCATGAGATTTTGTAATTCAATTTGATTTTTATAAAACCGTCTCTTATATACTATGGTCCATACACAGCAGAAATACTTCCGTGACTATTTTGATTATTAGTTTTGGAGAATGAGCGTTGCGTGTATAGATATTATTGATAGTAGATGTTATTGCCACTGGAATGATTGCTGGATTTATCTGATCAATGAATCCTTCTGAAATCATGTCGTTACTAAATCCGTCAGTTAGTAGAGGTTCGACACATTTTCTTATTTAATTAAATCTATGTAATCCGTCGCAAAAGGCCAAAAAGCTGGTAAATGGAAAATATAGATATTTTTTAATGTAATGATTAGGATTACAGCAGACCGTTTGATTTCACACGCGCGCTTTTAGAATTCATAAAAAGACATAAATGAAAATACAAAAAGCTTCTAACATGCTGCGAATAATCTTTTTATTTCACCAGTGAAACATTTGTGTCCAGCCGTGGTTCCATCCATGCTGCAAAAAGATGACATAGTGGAACCTCATTGGTGTGTAACTAGCACAAAAACCATTGTAGTGGACGCTTGAAGATCAGTTCCATATTTCGAATAACACATCCTTTAACATCGATGTTAACAGATATTCCGTCACAACCGATCGCAACCAACTTTGTTACATGTATATTATTGTTAACACATGACAAAAAAATGTACGTCGTGTTTTCAAATTGTTTGGTACTCTCCCAGAATTTACATATATGTGACCGATGTATTCAGAACCAAGTTCTTTTTTCAAGCTCAAGTCTGCTTCTATTATGATTTTTTTTCAGTTGTTTTCTAGTGATGTAGTCTGTCTTTACACCCATCAAAGTTTAAAGAAAATGGCCATCATCATAATCTTTTACAAATGACTAAAGAGAATGACTAAAACGCTGGAGTGGTCTTTGGTTTGTTTTGTCATGCCGATTTTTTTCTGTCAATAGCATTCGATTCATAGTTTTGTGAGATAATGCCCACATATAATGCCCACATCTTGAAGTGCACCAGACACGTTGGCAGCACCTGCTTGGTCGGAAATGCCCAAACTGTCCAATATTCTGGCTGATGCCAATCTTCGTCACTACAGGTGATGTGACACCTAGCTCGGCAGCATTTTGGCTTTTCAATGATAGCTAATGACGCAGAAAAGTGAGTTTGCTCTCAATACGTCGGTTTAGTTTACACTAAATATTCATATTCAAATCTATTGAACTGAAAAAAATAGGCAGTACTTTCGGAAATGGTCCAAAAGACTGTAGTAGCTTTCAATATCTTATTTTGTTTTACAAGAATTAAGAAAGCGCAATATTTGTCGTGAAACAGTTTAATTTTTCTTAAAATGCTGGTGTGGTAAATTATTGAGATTGAATCTCATTTACAGGTCACTTGTAACTTATTATCAACTCCTTCTCACTGGCAGGAAATAAATAGATGTTGACCGATCCCTTTCTTCGGTTATTTTTTAAATACCAATATATAAGTTTTATAACTTTTTGTAATAGGGAGCATATTTACTGGCAAATCAAAGCCAGAACTAATACGGTGTAATTCATATCTCTCTGTCTCTGTCTCTCTTTTTATTTATTTTTTTAACAACGCCATGGTACAGTAATATTCAAGATACACTAAGCTACACAATACACAAGCAGACTAATCCTAACTGAAAAAACTGGAGCTGCCAGTTTTTCAAACCTTTAAATCACTTGCAGCAGTATTAAATTTCGAAATTATATTTTTTATTTATTTATTTATTTATTTTTTTTTACTTAATATCCATGCAATATAATATTTCTTACCCAAAGGTAGGTTTTGATTGATATTAAAATGATTATTTTGCGTCAAAAAAAAAAAAAAAAAAAAAAAAAAATCTAACCAAAATTAGATCTTTTCCCATTCTTTCAATATTTTATCGAATTTTCAACTTTTTTGTGGCAGTATTAAATTTCGAATTTATTACTTATTATTGTTTTTTACTTAACCTCCATACGATATAACATCTTTTCCGCATTATTGAATTTTAAAAATTATTAAAATAATTAGTTTTTGTCAAAAATAACCTAACCAGAATTCGGTCTTTTTTTCAAAATTTTTCGAAAATTCAACCCTTTTGTGGCAGCATTAAATTTTTAAATTATTTTTTTTTTTATTTTTTTCCCTTAATCTCCATACAATAGAACATCTTTTCCGAATAGGTAGATTTTGATGAATGGTAATTTTTTTTCGCCATAGACAATCGATCCACCCTAAGCGCAATGAAAAATTATTTACTAAACCTACTCATTTTTCATACAATTTTTATTATTTTTAAATTCTGATGACAGGGTATTGTGTAGAATGATGTTTGTCATATTTTCAAAAAAGAACATTATTTTATATTAAGAACTCTGCAAATTATAGGCAAAAAACTTGGAAAAATTTAGGACTGTTTTTATAAAAACCTTAATTTCTCTACGAGTATACATGCTATCCTTATAAAAATAAACACAGTACATTAAAATAAGCCACTTAATCATAATGTGCAGTTTGAACGATTTTTCTACATTAGTTTTGACAGGGTTAGCCAAAAGATCTTCGTTCTTTATCAATTTGTTGACGGGCCCCTGTTCGATTTCAGGGAAAACTCTTCGCGAAAATATATGACGCGTACTATTTTGTTTACACACCTGGAGTTTCACCACATTTCGATTTATATTTCTTTCATTACTTACTTAATTACCAATTATGTTTAACTTTTGGACACCAAAGTGTATTTACATGATTTTTTTTTTTTTTTTTTTTTTTTTTGTACAGGATAGCTGAGGACGATCCACAACCGGCCTATTTTTAACTTTTTCAATTTTGGTTTCAGATTTTTAAAAATTACTTTAAATATCAAAACCGGTTTAAATGGGTTCTGAAATTGAAAGTATCATAATATAAAAAATATATAAGCAAAATCGAAAAAGTAAAAACTAGGCCGGTCGTAGATCGTACTGAGCTATCTTATTCAAAAAAATCATGCACAAATATTGAAATTTGAGCGAGATATTTGAAAAGAACGCTCCCATAGACTACATTATCATCAGGATCCTTTTCAGTGGCTATTGTGGGACCTTAACACGCAGAGTAGGTGTGTAAATATTATAAAATATTAAACTTCGGCCCAGCATTCTTTCGAATCTTCTGGTGCTTGTGGCATCTAGTGTTGCCAATTTAAGGATTTCTTTTAAATAAGAAGTTCAGAATTTATATTAGATATTCATTCCGAATAATAGTTTTCGCTTTATTTAATCTCAGCATAACTAATATTAACCAAAGCAAAATTTGTCATACGGAATATCTGAATAAAATATCTGCTAAATTGGCACAACACTGTTAACATTCAGTTATGATACAAACGCTAGTTGATCTACATTAGCACTTTGCACAACTCTAGTAGTTAAAAGAATCTAGATTTTTGAAATTTTTATTACCTGCATTTATTTATTTTAACCCTAGGAAAAAACCAATACCAGTTTTGATAGTTAACATGATTCCGAATATTGAATTCATCAAAAAAATTTCTAATGTTATCAATAACAAAATTATTAATATGAATTTACTATTTTTTTACAATTTATATATTTGTAATTAAAAGCGCCTGCTATAGAAATATTGCCTTTATGTTGCATAATTTGGCACTGAATGTTAAAATAATTTTACCAATGTAATGTAACATTGGTAGAAAATAAAAATACTAAATTTGCGACCGATATTCCACGCCAATAATGAAAATATTGTCCAAGATATAACAAAAAAAGTATTTGAGTAGGCTTGTTTTGCTTGCCCTTTTCTTTATATTGCCGCTTGCATCATTTACTACTTATAATCACTAATCAATAAAATCTTTCTACTTTGTCAAGTTTTCAAACTATAATGCTTGGTACACACTTTTAAAGTGCAATATAATTTATAACAACCGGTTAAAAGAAAGTCAAATCGTTTGTATACTTTAAATTCAGCATTCTCTCATTCCATTAGTTCTCATGTGTATCTCTTTTCTTGTGATATTTATTTCTAGAAAAGTGTTTCTAGTTTAGTGGTAATAGCGCCACGTTAAGGTTCTACCAATTTTCATGGAATAGTTTTCGAACTTTTTTTTTTACAAACAAATGTAGGATTTGATACAGAAACTTATTGACTATGTATACAAAAGAGAACATTTTCTTGAACAATGCTATTTGGCGTTAGTGTCCATCTATGAGGGCAATCATGTTTTGCAAACAAAATTATAAAATAAAAGAAAATAATGGCATGTAAATTGTCTAATTCTAAGGATAAACCCTACAGCTGTAGAAATTGACAATTTTCTCTTACTTACCATTAATTGCGATATCAGGATACAGTAATAAGCATCTGATATTTTATTCTTCTGACATGGAAAAATTAGTAGCACTTTAGGACATAAAAATTTCTCATTTCCTTTTTGGTTTTCAACAATGACAATGATACTTTCCCGTGTAAAAAACAAAAAAAAATCCACTTTGAATGTAGATCAAGCACTGAAAAGAATCAGCCCCATAAATAACGCCAGTGTATGACGTTATTACCCTGGTATACTTATTGTGCATACATTTTAAAGCACAAACTACCTCGCAAACACCGCTAAAATCTTCCACAACATTTTAAATGTATGTGAAATATATTACAAATTTATGTATTAAACAAAGTATTTCCTAATAAATATTTTGTTTTTGGATCACAGAACTTACCTCGCAGATTTTAGATCGGGCGTTGATTCTTACGTGCTTCGTCCGACCTACAAATGGAAAAAATAACTGTTAGAGGTTGTTTGTGATTCAAATGATTCAGAACCCTTCTGCACGGAAGTTGTAGGTGCCATCTTCTGGATTCCTTCATAATTACGTTTAATATTAGCATTTGTCGTTATTACTAACGAACACCTTATATGGTACAGAAAAATAAGAGACTTATTTGAATCTCCCAAACCTTCATAAGAATAGATGAATTTTTTTATGTACGAAAGAAATAATTACGTGATTGTTAGAATTTAATGCATTTGGATACCAGAAAATCTTAAACATTATTGTAAATAACTCTTCATGAATAAATATCCCCGAAAACGTCTTTAAAACATGTTTAATACAGCTGTAACTAAGCTGCTTACAAAATATCATGCACAGTAGGCTAACAGCCTAACACAGAAAAATATTATTTTTCATATTCTCATTAAAAAATCATTCTGAATCGAAATGAAAAAAAGGAATGTAATCGTTCGAGTTGTATCTTCAAACTGAATGAATAAGCAAGCGTAAGAAGATATTCAAAATCTTAATCCTTCAACATTTACTAGTTATGAATATGCAATTTGCCATGTTCTAGCAGATAAAAAAAGAAGAAGAAAGAGATAAAAATGAGAGGTAATTGAAAAAAGGCTTTTTTTAAAATTAACATTACATCAAAGACGTTATTATTAGATGTAATAAAGAATATTTCGTTTTAAAAACTGGAATTAAAGTATCATAGACTGATAATTGAATAAGCATAAGGTGTAGCTTGATTTTTATGGATTTTATCGTTATAAGTAATATAGCTGACAATGCGAAAGCAGATGTTTTCTAATGTTGCTGTCAGAATTAACCATTTATCGAGCAATCAAGTATTGAATTAAGTTACAAATTTTTCGTGTATATAAACAGAAAGATGGGTTGTAATTGTTGTCGCATAAGTTGTATGAAAAACCTGTTATTTATAAAAACTATTATTACCAGCTGTTACTGTTTATCTTTCTTTCTTTGGAGCAAAAATATCGATACATTACTGTTAGTATCCTCTAAAATTTGATAGGAATTTCTTTTCAATGTTCTAGTGGTATTGGGATGTAAATTATGTTTTATATCCCGAAAATTCGAATCACTTTTTATGAATGGCGATTAAAAAGTTGCAAGTATTCTCGATCACTAAAATATTCAGGGCTGAGTCAACTTCTTTTGAAAAATTTGTTCCGATAAAGGGTTTATTTTATAAATTGATGGACATAAAATGATCATAAGTGTAAGCTCTACCTAATTTTTATCTATTAATCAACACAAATTTTATTTGTTAAAAATAGCATGTTTTTTTTTTTTTTTTTTTTTTTTTTTTTTTTTTTTTTTTTTACGCGATTACGTTTTAAAGTTTACATATCCTTGTTGGTTACAAAATTTTTCATGATACGCATTTTTTTTTTCAAATATCTTGTCAAAAAAAATCTCAAAGTGAGATTTTTCATATTTAAAATTATTTAAAAACTATAAGCAATGGTTTCATTAAATTCGAAAATAAACTATTCTGATTGATTTTTTGCGAGTGTTACAATCATTTATTTCACACGAGGACTACACAGATTGGGATTAGCGTTTAAAAAGGCTTCCAAACTATTACAAACATCCATGGCTAAGTCGGTGTGGATCCGACATATTTTGTCTAACAACAAGCGTCCCAACCTACACTGTAAAAAAAAATTCAAGAGGTTACTAAAAATTGTTTAGTAAATTTGTATTCCACAGAATCTTTTAGTAACCATTACAAACTTTTTCTTGCAAGTGAAACAAGCATTTCTTTTGTAAACTGAACAAAAGAATTTTTCGTATAACTATAACTTAAAAATTTTTAGTATGAGCCCCCAAGCAAATTTTAGGAATAGCTCCAAAAGTATTTTTAATAACCATTACGTGCGCCCGAAGGGCAGGAGCTTCCTTCGAGCTACATCCAGCCTGCTGAAGCGGAAGATTTTCGGCAAAACCGCAATAGATGGCAGCACCAAACATTGCTACCGGCTCCGACAGGATTTTCATAATCCCTTCATTAACGAGTACTTACACTACATACATTCGGGGCGTATTTGGAGGTTGCCAGAATCAAACCCGGGACCTTTTAGCCTGGAGCCCGTTACTCTAACCACGATGCTATCAACGCCACACCAAGTGAGTTTTAGTAATAGCTATTAAAAACATAAAACTATTAACTCTATTCGTTGCTAACTTTTTTCTAGTAATTCTTACAGATTTTCTTGTAACCGACTAAGATTACTAAAAATTTTTTAATAATTACAAGGATCACTAAAGTTTTTTAGTAGATCGACCTTTTTTTTTTTACAGTGTACAAGCAGATGAGCAGAATAATTGAATGTTCTTAAAACAGGGAAAAAATGCAAGTTGAGCAATCTATTTAGGGGTAATATATAAAATACTCTAAATAAAAAATATTAGCTATTAACTATGATTTGAAAGAAAAAGTGTTGAAATTTTCTATTTATTTTTATTCTAAAATTCTAAAAATTCTTACAAGTAAAATATATGCATAATTATGAGCTCTAAAACTCCTTAATTGAAACTGTAATATATAAATTCGTAAATATGTATCGTAATTTGATAATTATGAAAAGTGTACCATGCTTTTGGACAAAGAGAGTAGGAATAATTAATGCAAGTTTAAAGGAATGGTTACGTATTTAGAAAACCATCACAAACATCCTGGCTTACTACTTAGTTGTCGATGGCAGAGAACTACAGTAAATATACATTAATAAGAGTGATTCGTATAATTCTAGTGTGGATTATTAGGAATGGTCAATAAATTTAAAATTCTGAATTAAATTAATTTAGCATATATGAGTGATTCTCTCCAAATAGGACAAAATAAGAGTTATGAGGGACTGACTGTGAGGGAGTGATGAATTTTAACAAAATGCCTATTTACTTTTTTGCCATTAATTGAATTGAGATTTGGCTTAGCGGGCCTTAACTCTATCCAAATACTTACAAATCAGTAATAATTAAAATTGTTTAATATTTACCTGCATTCAGTAGAGGCTGATGAGGGAGTGATGAGGTGCTAAGCCTTCCTCGTCACTCCCTCACCAGCCTCAACTGAATGCAGATAAATATTTAAAGATATTAATTATTGCTGATTTATAAGTATTTAGTTATAGTTAAAGACCACTAAGCCTAATCTCAATTCAGATAATGGTTTAAAAAATAAATGGGCATTTCGTTAAAATTCATCACTCTCTCATAGTCACTCCTCATAACTCTTATTTTGGCCTATTTGGAGAGAATCGCCCATAAAATAAAGGTATGAGTTTTATGGACTTCGAAGAATCCAGACTTAGGATCTTGCGAATGAGACAAGCATGTGCACTATTAAACAATATACAAATGAAGGACTACAAAAATGAATGATTCCCTGTATAAAGGATCATGTTTTACCAAATAAAACAATATCGGTATTTTACATGGACAAATAATAAGAATTAAAATTACTTTGAATATCTTACAATGATATGTTACTACTTCTGGAGAGGTTGCAAGTGTCGTCATCATTCACTGACCATCCATTGGGCACGTACATATATAAATATGTTATTGTGACATTGGTCCAACTTCACAAATTAAAATAAACTCCATTAATAGGAATTTTAATTTGGCCATAGATCATTTAGCAATCTCTTGCCTCTTTAAACTTAAAAGTCTAACACAGCAGATTGAGAATCCATAAATATGTTCTCAAATTCCGAGAGAAGAGTTCTAATATTTTTCGTATTGCATAGCATAAATAAATTGACTAATCATAAAGGGCTGAAAACTGAAAATCTTTAAAAATATGAAGTTATCATTGTGTGCAACATAGTATGGTACATTTTCAGAGGACGTAAATTTTTAATCATAAATATTACAGGAGCAGCTTGTAAGTCATGTTATTGATCATGAGATCTTCTAAGCTACTATTTGCCCTGTTCGCACCCCTGCACCTCCGAGGTTTGGACCTCAGCTCTGTACTGTAGTTCGTCAGAGGCCTGGACCTCAGCTCGTGGGATGCAGACCTAATTCTGATTTGACCCTAGAACTAGTGTAAGTTTCTGTCTCTTGTTCGTTTTGTACACACTGTGTCACGATCCAGGTCTCACTGGCGACAAAGTCAGAACATTAAAAAAAAAGTTTAATTTTTACTCTCTAAAAGACATCAAACCGTAAAGAAAGCATTAGATGCTGTATATGAAATTTACATATTATAAAGTACATGATCTGAACTTTAACACGGCCTATAGTTTACATTTTTGTGATGATTTGTCAATTATTTTTGATATATTTAAAAAACAGTCTCTCTTTTTTCAGGCTGTTAAGAGAGAAATATGCTCAACATTCAGATATGCGTTATCATTATAACAGATAGAATAGTTAATTTATGATATATTATTTTTAGAAAACGATCTATTTTTTCAAAAATGTTCTCGCTAAAACACCATTTTAAAAATAGAATCACTTAATCTGCGATATCCCAATTTCTGTCAAGTTATAAAATTACAGTGCATTGGTGAATAATATTATAGGTTCGAACAAAAATAACTTTGAAATACATACCATATTAATTTCTGATTAATTTTAGTTAGAAAACTACCTGCTTTTATGATTGAAAACCGCCTTTTCTAGTAGGAGAAAAAGTAGCTTTTTAAGCAGTTTCACTTTTCAAGGAATTGGGCGATATAATTTTTCTGATGCGTAAAGTTATTTTGAATAATAAAAATAGGTGAACATACAGTTGACACAAATCGCTTCATATTTCTTGTTCCAAATCCACGAGACAAAGTTCTTTGTAATTTTAATAACGTAAATGCATATGGCCAATAAACCTACTCTAGTTAACAAAAATAGTAGTATTCCATAGTAAGTGTATTCCAGAATTAAGGACAGAAATGATTTTTAAATGTATAGTATAATTTTGAACATAGAGAGTAATTAATTTCTAATCGATATTACTCAGAAAATGACCTACTTTCATGACTAAAAACTGTTTACTAATGTTGCATAAATAAATCCCATTTGGAGTAATGTTTTATCACGGGTAAGAGTGCTATATTATTTTGCTCAAATAATAAAACTATGGTAAATTGTTTTAAAAAATCTGTGAAATTTATCTTCGCCCCCCCCCCCCCCCACCTTCAAGTTCCAAACATAAAAAAGTAAAAGATAAAAAAAAGAAGTATGTATCACTCGAATAGGGGAAATAAGTCGAATTTTAGTCAATATTTTAATTTGTTAAGCCTGAAATTATGGAGATTAGACTGCATAAAATTATGATGAATTATTAAAAAAACGCTGCAAATATCATAGGCAAAAAGATTCATTCCATGTTTTTTCTAAATACTCGGTGAAAGCTTTTTCCTCTAAAACGAATAGTAACTGACAGACTTAAACCATCTATCACTTTAATGGAGCATCAAAGACTGTAAACGATAATGTTGCAGAAATAATCCCAGTGTCGCGGGGATTAGCAGTCATGTCATACTTGGAGAGCATAAATCGACAAGCAAGTGCTTTACGTGAACGATGGAACAAAAAATGATGAAGTAATCGCGAAACATTTTTAGAACCAAAAATGGGTCTGTATTGTGCCATACGACGTACACATTAGGTATTTTTAGATAGCAGGCTATTCCATTGAAGTCGTAACACGTTTATTTGCACGGGACGGCAAAGCAGGCCTTGAATATATGAAAAATAAATAATTACTTTATATTTTTTCTTGCTTTTTGAGATATAAACTAAGAAAGCGGTTTTGTATTTAAAGGGTTTGTTCCACAGAATTTGAAACACGTGCATTTGCTCGTGACTGCAAAACAGGCCTTGACTTTATAAAAATATATAATCAAGTTATTTTTATTCCTGAATTTTTAGCTGAAACCTCCAAATGAATTTTTTTTAGGTTTTGAAATATCAGGACTTTCTTTGACACCGTTCCGATCACCGCCGTTACTCCGCAGAAGAGGCGAAAGCAGAGATCCCTTCCTTCAATTACTGATGAAAACGATAGTAGATCCGATCACGGAGCACTGAAATTTTTAAAAGTTAAATTTAATTATTTTAAGACATCGACCAACGGGTACGGGTGGGCCGGAGCGTTTAATACATGGGCTTCAACAATTCTTTTTCTTCTGTAACCATATTATTTTGTGTAACCATGTAAATGAGCAGTAGATTCTAAGTTCTGAGCAATAGACCTCAGTGATATCAATTTCAGCATGTTCAAAATAGTGTAACATCAATAAAATACATAGCAAACGAATTTTCTCTAGAGGCTGTAATGTAATGGCACTGTTTAAAGTGTCTCGTAAATGAACTGCCAGTCCCAAACTCTTCATTTTTAAATACTGAACATGCTATATTGATATCCAAAAATATCTAGAGATTTCATGACAATAACTCATGGCAATAACAAAATATTTACGCGAATTAGAACAAGTACAGACAGACAGACAAATTGAATTTTTAACATCTCTGAATTTTGTTGAAAAGCGTTAAAAAACCTTTTTACAATTCCCGCTCATTCTCAGTAATGTTCACGAATTCTTTTGTCTCAAAAATTAACTAACCTTTTATTTCGCCCTTGCAGACTTTCTACTTAATTTTTCGCAATTGGAATTATTTCGATGATTTATTTTTTATCGGCTATGAAATGCATTGCTAAGCAACTGACAAAAGAAAAAAATGAAATAAGTATCAAGTCAAATATGCAAATTGATAAAAAAAGTGTTTTATATTATTGAAAAATATGTCTAAAAGTCCATGAAAAATTATATTCATAATGAAGAAAAATCTTACAAGTATATTGACAAAATTTCAAACGAATCGGAATAATTTAAAACCTTAATTGGAACTTTAAACATCCATAATTTGACATTTAAATACTTTAATCAAACGCGCCATTTTTAACCGACTTCAAAGAGGAGGTTATGATTTCGACCTGTATGTATTTGTTGTTCACGCATAACTTTTGGAAATATGAACCGATTTTGATAATTCTTTTTTTGTTTGAAAGCGTATGAGGCCCATGTAGTCCCATTTGAATTTCATAAAAATCTGATAATTAGAACTTTTTTAAAAATAAAAACTTTAAATTTCAAATTCATTTTGAAGCAATCGACCAATTAGAAGTGTTCCTTTTGCATGCTTTTATGTTACACTTACATACACATACGATCTTTTCACTGTTAAAAGTTTGAAGTTTTTGCTGCATCGTCACTCCACCGCTTTTATGGAATATCTCTATTTTGACCAATGAGAATTCACCATAATACAATAAAGTAATCATTTTCTATAAAAGAGATGGATAGACGATAAAGTAAAAGTTTCAAATTTTTAACAGTGTTCAAAGTGCAAAATCCTAACTGGACGAGGGCCAGGATTCACATAAATTTTGCGCTGTTTGCGAAACGAAATTTATTAACAAGAAAGTTTATTTAAAAAATTGAAAAATTTGCTAAAATTCAGGCTTCTGATTCGTTAATCTGGTTTCGCTAACAGCGCAAATTCTACCTGGATTCCGGACAAGTTCTCTTATGCAAGAAACCGGAAATACAGCATCTAGGGGATATAATGTGGAAATCGGCTATCTCAGGGCGTGTTCAGAGCAACGTACAAAAGTAACCAATGTTACCGACCGATTGTAGGGCAGTACGAAAGCAAATTGTGGCATCAATAAAAACTATTCTGTTGAATTGTAGCTGACGTCACACTTCGCTTTGATTTTCATTTCGTAATTGTCTACAATCGGTAAGTGGTCCGTAAGTAACCGGTTAGTTGTGCTGAAGACGCTCTCTCTAACAGTTTAAAAAAGCGATAAATTTTTCTATTCTTTAAATGTGCAACAATGCTAATGAAATTTAAAGATAGAAGCGACATCTGCAGGACATTTTCTAAAAATGCAAGAATTATTTCTAGTCTAGATAATGTATCACGAAAATGCCGCTGTGATCGACACTTTGGAATTCAGTAGCATCATTGCACATTTAAAGGATACAAATTTTTAGCACTGCTTGCATTGTAAAAAATGGAACCCTTTTGCTGCATCGTCACTCCATCACTTTTATAGGAAACGATTACTTCGCTGTATTATGGAGCATTCTCATTGGTCAAAAAAAAGAAATTCTATAAAAGCAATGGAGTAATGATGCAGCAAATGGGTCAAATTTTTTACAATGTCGATAGCAGAGTTTCACTCCATGTATTCCAGACTCTCTCCTTCGAACAATAAAAGGGCCTATATCCCATAGCGTAGATAATCGGCCGACAAAAATACACCTACACCAACACCTTCGAACAATGAAAAGCTCTCAAAAATGAAGGCTTGTAATTGGTCAATCTTGTTTTGCTTAACAGCGAATAATCCTTCTGGATCCTAACCACTGTTGCAGAGATGCTAGTTTTTTTTCAAAGTACGAAATCTTAGCTGGAATAATTCTCGTATCCACCAAAGTGAAAGGTCCACATCGATGCAGACATGAGAATTCGATATCGAAAAGCTGAAAATTCATCTCTAAAGAGCCTTACATCTTAAAGCAATGTGTCTGTGTATCAGGGTGTTTGTTATGCCGGATTCACAAAGTGATTGAAGTACATTGCTATGTGCTAGATTTACGTTTGGACAAATATAAATGACGAAAAATTTTGATAAGCTTACCATTAAAGTTAAGCAAGTTAACTTCTTTCACCCATAAAACAAACTCGTTCAGGCGACTACCGCCAAGTTCTGGAATAAAAATTCTTAAATTTTCTGTACTTTGGAAAACCGCGTTTATCAAAGAACATTCTTAATTTCAAATATTGCTACTTTCATATAGACGCATGTTGAATCATGGTGTGATTTTGATAATATCTTACTTTTCAGTTTTTATGACTGAAAAGGGTATTTTAATACATACGAACATTTAGAATTACTTTGCTATGCAATGAATCATAGAAGCAACTTGACGCGCTCTGATTGTGTACGCGTACTTTAAACTGTAAAAAATCTGACCCTTTTGCTGCATCGTCACTACCCCGCTTTTATAGAATATCTCACTTTTGATCCTTGAGAATGCTTCATAATAGGCTGAACTAATCATTTTCTATATTAGCGTTGGAGGGACTATGCAGCAAAAGGGTCAAATTTTTAACAGTGTACCCTGTTTAAAATATCTTGAAAAATTACCTCTGTTTTTAAAGACTATCTAATTTCTGACCAATGAAAACGCTCTATAGACGTTTTTAGATCGCTCTCATTAGTTAGAAAATAGATAGTCTTTAAAAACAAAGGTAATTTTTCACAATAATTTTAACGTGTACTGATGGATTGTCACCTTTTCAATGCCCATTTACGAAGTCTGTAGATTTCAATTTGGACCTTAAGGCACTATACTAGTCTCAGAAAAAGACCCGGATGTTAGTGTAAAGACTATGGGTGTGTTCTTTTCAAATATCTCGCTAGCATCTTAATATATTTACATGATTTTTTGCATAGGATAACCGAGGATGATCTACAACCGGCCTAGTTTTTACTTCTTCGATTTTGCTTATTCATGTTTTATATAATGATAGTTTCAATTTCAGAACCGTTTAAACCGGTTTTGAAATGTAAAATATTTTTTTAAAAAATCTGAAACCAAAATTGAAAAAGTAAAAACTAGGTCGGTTGTGGAATATCCTCAGCTATCCTATGCAAAAAAAGATCACGTAAAAATTTTAAAATTTGAGCGAGATATTTGAAAAGAACGCCCCCATAGACATCATTATCATCAGGGTGTTTTTCTGTGCTTAGTGTGCGGCCTTAAAGTTTGCTGGATGCGATAAATTTCCGAAATATTAAAGCTTAAACGGACAAGTTCTCGCGTCCACTAAAGCGGAAATAGACATCGATACCAATCGACATCCTTAAGTTGTTGAAAAATAAAAATCCTTTAGTATATATTTCGCTCCGGAGGAAAAAATTATCTCTAAATATCAATGCAAAATAAAGTGCATAGATATGTGTAGCAAAATGGAGGATATTCCAAATCTGCGTTCGAGGCTGTGAAAGGTCACGTGGTACCGGTAATTTACCCAAAGAATTTCAAACTGATAAGCAGGGAGGCTGCTACTGCTTTCTTATGAACTGTTTCATTGGCTGGTGGGGATTTACATTGCGTCTAATGAAGCTTTCTCTTCTTTACGCTAGAAGTTTTTGCCTTGACCACGTGATCATAACGTACATAGATGGAATATCCTCCAGATTCAGATTTGGTTACCGGATTAGACACCGGAATGATTTCAGATTTTGTTCATGTAGGATTCCTCGATGTGAATATGACGACACATGGAGCACAGTATACGATTGATTGAAAAGATTTTGGACAAAAATGAGTCATCAAGGGGGTCCTTGTGGCCGAGTGGTTAAGACACCACGCTGCTAATCTCTTTAGAGCGTAGGAGATTGTGGGTTCGAATCCCACTGGCTCCGTTGCACACACTCTTTATGTGTAGCTCCCGGTTGTACTTTTTTTTTCTTGAAATTTAAAATAATTTTAAAAAAAAATCTGAAGCCAAAATTGAAAAAGTAAAAAACTAGGTCGGTTGTGGAATATCCTCAACTATCCTATGCAAAAAAAAAAAAAAAAAAAAAAAAAAAAAATCACGTAAAAATTTTAAAATTTGAGCGAGATATTTGAAAAGAACGCCCCCATACACTTCACATTATCATCCGGGTCTTTTTCTGTGCCTAGTGTGCGGCCTTGAAGTTCGCTGGATGCAATAAATTTCCGAAATGTTAAAGCTTAAATGGACAAGTTCTCTCATCCACAAAAGCGGAAATAGACATCGATACCAATCGACATACTTAAGTTGTTGAAAAGATGAAAATCCTTTAGTATATATTTTGCTCCAGAGGAAAAAATTATCTCTAAATATCAATGCAAAATAAAGTGCATAGATATGTGTAGCAAAATTATCTTTAGATTCAGATTTGGTTACCGGATTAGACACCAGAATGATTTCAGATTTTGTTCATGTAGGATTCCTCGATGTGAATATGACGACACATGGAGCAAAGTATGCGATTGATTGAAAAGATTCTGGACAAAAATGAGTCATCAAGGGGGTCCTTGTGGCCGAGTGGTTAAGACACCACGCTGCTAATCTCTTGAGAACGTAGGAGATTGTGGGTTCGAATCCCACTGGCTCCGTTGCACACACTCTTTTATGTGTAGCTCCCGGTTGTACTTTTCTTGTGTCGTAATATTTCCTTGTGCTATCTTGTCCTTGTATGTCCAGGAATTTGTAAAATAATATGGATTATGTATTTATGTCTGTGTAGAAATAAAGGATCATTCGGCGTACAATCGAATTCTACCAGGAAATCATCATCAAATTTTATAATAGAAAATGCCTAGCATTGCGATACATTGTTAAAAATTTAACTTTTGCTACATCGTCATTCCATCCCTTTTATGGAATATCTCATACATACACTGTAAAAAATTTTATCCTTTTGCTGCATCGTCACTCCCCCGCTTTTATAAAATATTTGTCTTTTGACCCATGAGAATGCTCCATGATAGGCTGAAATAATCGTTTTCCATAAAAGCGGTGGAGTGAGTTTCAAATTTTTAACAGTTTAGTTGGGACAAAAGAGTCTGTGAAAAAAGTATTTTGGGCATCGAATGTTGTTACTCTCTTATAGATGCAACCAAGTACAGGTTATGATTTTCGGATTCCTCGTCGAATCATTTCTGATGCCTTTACTGCATTTATAGGAATTAGATTGTTGTTGTATATCTATTGAATCATAGAGCAATTTTTGTTAAAATCTTTCTTTTTGCTTTTTCTGACTAAGGGGGACTACTTTTGACTACGAGCGATTATTTCTTTTACTGGCTGGATAACCTCATTGGCTGAAATCCCCCTTTATTGAAACTTGTCTACGATTTACAGAGGAAAAGAATTTTTTAACCAGCTAGCTTGGACAAAAAGCCACGGCCCGTTTTATTCAATCGTCACGTCGGCATGCAGAAAATACGCATTCATTTACAAGTGCTGTGCAATAACTTTTTCAAATATAATGTATTTAAAATAATAAATATTAGGAAGTTCACAAATAATTTAGGTTTTCAATGTTTTAATAAATTGAATAAATCAGGAGTGAGAGATAGTCATAAAAAATATCTTCATATAATCTGCTCTTATTGCCAAGCTTTGAGCAAAAACGTCATTTCTGGCATACTTAAAATGTGATAACCAGTGGACCAATGAGATTATCCAGCCAGTGGGAGAAATAATCGCTCGTCTTTTGACTACACTAGAAAAGCATTTTACTATTCATTGATACATGGAGTCATTTTGCTGTTTACTCATATATGGAAGCGCTTTGCCGCGCGCTTATGTGTAAGGGCACTTTACTTGAGGCATTGTCACCTTTCGATAACCACTTCCGATGTCCGTACGATTAGATGTTGACTTTAAGATTTCATGAATGCGGTAGCTTTTCGTCGTGCCAGATCTGAAGAAGTTACCACATCCAGAAAACCTAAAGATTCACAACGATACTAACCGATATTGTAAGTGACAATCAAACAGTGACAAGTAAAGCGAATAGATCAGAACTCAGCAAAGTGCGTTCATTAGTAATGCGTTGCAAAGAGCCATCATATGTCAGTACACATAATTATATATTACGGTATAAATGACTAAAAAGTAGGAAATAAATTTAACTTTTTCAAAAAAATGTATAACCGACTCCAAAAAAAAGCGCTAAAAAGAATTAAATACTATAAAATTCTCTTATGACAAATCGTTATCCAATAACCACACATTGACTATCATGTACCGGTATAAAACGGTTAAATTTAATATATAGAATTTAATATCCACCAAAAATAGGTTTTCCAGAGAATATTTTTTACAAGAGATTAATTTACATATTTTTGAATATATACATAAAAAAGGTAAGGAATTACTTTTTGAAGTTGGTGCCAAACTCCTTAAGTATAGTAAGAATTGTGGATATATTATGTCTAGTACCATAAATAAAATGGGGAAATCATTATCGATTATGATTGTTTGGCACCAATTTCAAAAAGTAATTCCTTACTTTTTATATTGACTTTAAGATTTCATGAATGCGGTAGCTTTTCGTCGTGCCAGATCTGAAGAAGTTACCACATCCAGAAAACCTAAAGATTCACAACGATACTAACCGATATTGTAAGTGTCTTTTGAAAAGTTGACAATCAAACAGTGACAAGTAAACCGAATACATCAGAACTCAGCAAAGTGCGTTCATTAGTAATGCGTCGCAAAGAGCCATCATATGTCAGTACACATAATTATGTATTACGGTATAAATAACTAAAAAGCAGGAAATAATTTTAACTTTTTCAAAAAAATGTATAACCGACTCCAAAAAAAGCGCTAAAAAGAATTAAATAATTCTATAAAATTCTCTAATGACAAATCGTTATCCAATAACCACACATTGACTATCATGTACCTGTATAAAACGATTAAATTTAATATATAGAATTTAATATCCACCAAACATAGGTTTTTCAGAGAATATATTTAACAAGAGATTAATTTACATATTTTTGATTTAATTTTTGAATATATACATATAAAAAGTAAGGAATTACTTTTTGAAGTTGGTGCCAAACTATCTTAAGTATAAGAATTGTGGATATATTATGGCTAGTACAGTAAATAAAATGGGGAAATCATTATCGATTATGATTGTTTGGCACCAACTTCAAAAAGTAATTCCTTACTTTTTATATGTATATATTCAAAAATTAAATCAAAAATATGTAAATTAATCTCTTGTTAAATATATTCTCTGAAAAACCTATGTTTGGTGGATATTAAATTCTATATATTAAATTTAATCGTTTTATACAGGTACATGATAGTCAATGTGTGGTTATTGGATAACGATTTGTCATTAGAGAATTTTATAGAATTATTTAATTCTTTTTAGCGCTTTTTTTGGAGTCGGTTATACATTTTTTTGAAAAAGTTAAAATTATCAGTCAAGAAATGGAAATTTGAAAATTGTCCCAATTAAAAAGGCATGTGTTATTGTTGCTAGGCAATAAATAAAAGAAAGAGAAATAATGAAATATATGTACATTTTAAATAAAAATATTCTAAAAAAATGTTTTATACTATTGAAACACATGTAAAAATCACCAAAATTATTAGAAATGATTTTAAAAATCTGACAAACGCATTGACAAAATTTCAAAATAAAAGGAATAATTTAAGACTGGCATTGGGAAATTTCAGTATGCATAATTTATAATTTAAATCTATTAATCAAAAGAGCCATTGTCTTTCAAGAAATGAAAATTTGAAAATTGTTTGAATTGCCATAGGAATGCATTACGCTGCAAAATAAAATGTTCTGTTTTTTCTTCACGAATGAACCAAACATATAAAAAAAACTATACAGCTAAATCCGGGTAGCTCATGAACGTGTTTACTTAATTTCAAGGAAATCGGATGTTTTTTCTCGGCAGTTATCATGGAACAGACAGACAAAAAGACAGAAAAAAAAAATCGTGTCTTCAAAGTAAGGCTTCACTGACGAAATGTCAGTACTTTAAAATAATTCTTGTTGAATACTTTTAATACGTGTCCCTGTATTAAGAATTATATCCAAATCGAATATCAAGTTCATTAAAATAAATGATTATAAATCACAAAATAATCAGAGAAATAGTAGCGATAAAATTAGAAAAGAAGCTTGACCAGATCGAAACACGCAGATACACATATACATACATATAAATATCTTCCCAGACAGATAATTGAAAAGAATTTCTGAAAAAATCATCAGCTTTCTACACATTTCAACATAGTTAAAAAGTGTTTGATACTTCGCTTCTCTGTCGGTCTAACTTACTTAAATAGGCATGAATTTCAAGGTAATTAAAGTTTCTTACTAAGAATCACAACAAAGTGTTCACTTTTTGTATTAATAATTCTGTTAAAGAAAAACACAAAACATTACAGTTGCACTACGATCTAAAGACAGTAACTGCTAAAAGTGAATTTTAGTGTTTAGTCCGTTAAAAAAAATGAAATTGAAATATTTTCTTCTGGAACACTATAGAATGTTCTTTACTGAAAATCATAATAAAAGATCTTTTTCAGGGAGCACATAAATGAATTTGGACAAATTACAATCTACGTTTACAAATACTGTTTATTGTTTTAAGTGCATTTTAATACAGGGTTATTCTAAAAATGGACCCAGTTAAAAAAAAAAAAAAAAAAAAAAAAAAAAAAAAAAAAAAAAACTTTGCGTTTTTGAACATTGGAGTCTGTTATGACATTGGTAACTTGGTGTAGGGAACCGAGTTCAAAATAATGTCGAGAAACGCTTACGCTGTATATCATTATGATTTCATTCACAGAGTGTTGTTACACTATCGAAATTTATTCTGATTCCAAGGGATTTTACAAAGAAATAAGACGACAGTTTCCTGAGAATTTTGATTAAAAGTAATCGCCATCCGGCTCAAAAATCAACCGAATAATTCATCGTGAGGATCACACTGACATCATGAAAAGAGTCCTGCTTCATGCTTGTCTAAAAGTCTTAAGAAGTCAATTTAAACATTTATTGGAATTCAGAACATAAAATATCGCTTTTTGTATTCCTTTATAACTTCTAAATTTTATCAAAAACTTTTTTTTTCGTGTGTGTGTGTGGAGGACGGTGGAAGCGAGGGGGGGTGGGGGATCAATCTGCAATTTTATTTAAAGTCAGAATAGTCATTTCAAAATAATTATCCTCCCTCTGATTATTAAACTTTTTAATAATATTTTATGTACGGTAAGAAAATAAAAAGAAATATCATTAAAATATTAATTCAAGTGTCAGCAAAAATTGTTAGAGCAATAAAATGGCCCATGCGCAAAGAAGAAAATAGCCATTACGCTCTTAGGGTTTTTAATGACGTTATGAATGCTTACATCATAAAAACGTTTTCTCATTCATTTTGGTAAAACCCATGAGCACCTACATTCAATTATTTCATTTTATAACATTAAATCAAAAAATGTGTTAATTGTTTAACGGTTTATATGTATTTTCGTAAAATTAAACGAGCAAATCAATAAATAATCATAAAAAGTAACAAAATATTAATTAAACTAAGTTCCAAAATAGTTTGGTAAAATAAAGAAATTATAATTAAGCGAAATACCTTCTGTTAATAGTGCATTTTTCCCCATCTATATTTCTGAGAAATATAGACAAAAAAACTCAAAATGTATGTAGGTTGTCTCAGTACCACGTTTACAAAATTTAAGTGATGGTAGAACACACTACAAAAGCAGTTTTTGTATATAAAAACAGAATCTCAATCCATTTATACACACAAAAAATAGACGGTACTTCATTTCAACTTAAATCTTTGTTTTTGTTTACACCTTTAACATTTATAAAGATAAGATCACAGAGAGCTTTTTAAAACAGTGAAACATTGAATTCATAAAATTTTGAAATACTTGAGGCTTTTCTAAAGAACTTAGTGCTCCTTCATCAGTTGTACAAAAGAAAAAAAAATACTGCTTCTACTTTGACCGACGGAGCAAAACTCAAATGTAGAAAGGAGCACATATTTTGGGAGTTTGAGGAAGGAATACTAAGTTCTTTTGAAAGGCCTTAAACATTTCAACATTTTATGAAACGTTAAGTTTTTTTTTGCCTTACCCTTTATTTTGGGAGGTTGGGGGGGGGGGAGGTTAACACCAGATTTTTTTCTTCTTCATTCAATTACAGCGATATTTCAACTAAACAAACAAACTTAGCTTTCCATGTTTGAAACGATATTACATCATCGAAAGTGCTGAAATACATAGTATTGTGGACAATGGTGCCGAATGAAATGTTAACTTACATTCTAAAGTACGGTGAATCTGGTTGAGAACTGTTAAGCTACGCAGAAAGTGGGTTCTTCGGTGGCCTCCCACTATGATATTGTTACACTCCACACAAATTAAGATTAGTCTGACGGATTTTTTTTATATATCTTTCTTGTTTCAGTTTTAAAAAAATTTGGCTTCGAATCGGAGTGAAACACTTTGTATTTTTGATTGAATAAATTTACCTCTTACAGTACACACTCTTACATACACTGTATATGTGTTCTTTGATTAAAAAATTATTCGCAGGGAATATTTTTGAATGTTTGATTTTCATTTTATATTAATAATATTTTTCTATATCATCATCTTGTCAGCTGTTACAAAAAATTTATTCGATCGATCTGCAATAAAAATTACTAAAAAACTGCTATTGTTTCGAACTAATTTCGGAATTACCAAAAAAAAAAAAAAAAAAAAATCATGAAATTCCTCGCTATATTAAATGCCGCGCATAGAGCCTACCGCTGTTCAATCTTTCTCCATTCATAACATAAATGTCAATATTTATGTGAAACATATTTAATTAAAATCTTCAAATATAAAAGGAAATAAAGCTGCGTCATATTTTTTGCATATGTTTACCATTTGTATACCGTCTTTTTTCGTCGTAATAACTTAATTTTTAAATTCATCATTGAACACATCATATCTGCTCCCTTTTTATTATCTAATAATGCAGAACACCATTGAAAATGGAGAGACATATTTGTTCGGAATGTTTGAAGTTGGAATATTGTGTTCTTTTATTCTCCTTAGTTCTTACAAATATTCAGTTGCTTAAAATTTTATATATTTGAATAGCATTGATGTTTCCAATTTGTCTAGCTATCCATCTCTGTTCTTCAACTTTCATAAAAATACAAAGTCTTCACGATTTTTTTACGATGTGCAAGTTTTGGTTTCTAATACAAAAATTAGAGCTGTTACAAATATATTTTTAAAATAATATTGAAAAATTGACTATATTGCAATTAATAGTATTTTTTTAATACTGGACTTTCAAATTATGTGTAGGAGTTATTTAAGTGGGTTGATTTAGTTTTTAATTATATATAATTTGTCAGCTTGAACAATGGTTGCTTTAAAGTTTACGAAACATTTTTGAATAACATTGAAAATTTGACTATATTTCCAGTAATTGTATTTTTTTAATATTAGACTTTAATTATTTACGATCTTTCAAATTACATGTAATAGTTATTTAAGTGGCTTTATTTTATTTTATTTTATTTAGTTTTTTTTTTATTATTATTATTAAACATAATTTATCAGCAATGCTCTTCCAACTGAACCATCTCGGACGATTTCTGGAAGGTTAATTCACCCAATTCAACTTTAAGGATCACTATATCTGGTTTGATATCTGAATCAGATGAACGGAATAAATCGAAGGTTATTTTTTTGGAATTGCATTAAACGCTGGATATGTAATTATATTAGATAAACTTTTAACAGAATTATTCAATTGAGAAATGTTGGAGGGTTCGTCCTGACTCATGAATATACATATTTATACTGACAAAAATTGGAGGTTTCGTCCGGTTGGCCCAATTGGAAGAGCATTGGTGGCTTCAGCCAATACATTCCTCTTTAGAATCCAAACCCGGGCTTTTATCACCCACTTGGAAATTTACAACTGTTATATATTAAACAATTGAAAAATCGTGTTAAAAATTAATGTAATATAATTACGTATGCAGCATTCACTGCAGTTAAAAAAAAAAAAACTTCGACTTATCCTATTGAGCTGATTCGGATATCAGAATAGATTTTGTGACCATAAAAGCTTAGTTGAGTGAGATTAGTCCACCAGTATTCGTCTGGGATAACTCAGTTGGAAGAATATTAGCGGCTTCAGCTAATACATCTCTGCTTCGAATCCTGGCCCAAGGTTTATTCACCCTTTGCTATCATAAATTTACCAAAGTATTATGTTAAAAAAGAATCTAATATAATATGTAAACTTAAGCAATGTTTGCTTAAAAATTTACAAAATGCTTTAACCCTTTCGAGTCTGGTTACAGGTCTGCACGGGCCCGGCCCATCACTATTTGTACTACTTCGGAGCAATTCAGATTTTTATCATATAATTAAGATTTTTTTAAAAGAATACTGCATACGTGTCTATGGGATGATTTTACAGTATATTTTACAGGAAATACACATTAACAACATTAGTGATTACTTAGTTCTTAGACTTCCAACATTCAAATAAAGATTCATTAAACAATTAAGATGGCTTAGAAAAAAAGAAAAAAAGTTAAAACATCGTAACTTTTGAAGCTGTACAGTAAAAACAGATTTATGGAAATATCTCTAGAGCATTTTATTAAAGATTCCAAATCCAAATTCATTCACAAATTCAAAGGAGCTACTTGCTGCTACATTTCTGAATTATTTTTTTTTTTCGAAAACGCATTAGATTAGCAAGTGTTTTTATTCAGAAACTATGTAATCGAATGGATTTATCCATTTTTTGATGCAAGAAAATACTCTCAAAGTTAGCGTTTTGAATAGAATTTCCAGAAGCAACAGCATGGGAAGGGAGAAAAAATTGCAAAAAATTGACAAGAATCTTATATTATATCTCAACAAGGTTATACAAGTATTTTATTTACCAAAATTAAAAATTATATTCGATTCCAAATCCCTTCAATAATCAAGCTTGTCAATTTAATATTTTTGCAGTTAAAAATTAGTCAGAAAATCTGTCATACTTTCGCGTTGTTGAGAAGTGAATTTAAGTATCACTAAGAAGTACATATCCAAAGATTACGTTAACATAAGTTCTTCATCGCTAATAATAACTTTACAAATCATGTTGTCTGTCCTAAACTTATTGAAAACAATTAACTCTAGTTCCAGCTCGGCTCGTCTATATATATACAAACAATGAAAGCCTGATCGTCCGGCACGAGTCTGCTAAAAAATATTAAGCCCAGTGTACACACAGTGTAACTATCCGATGCCGATCTCTACACTGTAGAAGTTACCTTCTGCATTGATGTTGTCAAACTAAGTATCGGCTCGTGACGCAAATTTCTACATGTTATTTTCATTAAAGCCATATTCATTGAAAATAATTCATATTTTATCGTTCCAGCGTAAATCTTTATAACGGACCGGCAGGCCACCTAAATTTTTTTTTATCGGCTCGTATGGCCCGTTCAATTTTTTTGCCGGGCCGTGTACATTTCAGCGGCCAGTCCCGGGCCCGTGCAGACCTCTAGGAGTGGTGTACTAGTAATAGTACATGTCTTTTCACCGAGTATTGTTTTGCTCTAATAATTATTTTATTTCTTTCTACATATAGAAATGATAGTATATATCTATGCTTTTCTTAATATGACTTCATTTATGTAATAAAATTCATTTAGTAATAACAATAATGATAAAATTTTACTTGATTCTTTTTGCACCGTTGGTGACTCCTTTGGGTTTTTTTTCTAAATGATTCATATGTGATAAAACGCAAAAAAAAACAAAAAAAAAACATTAAGAAGCTAAAGTATTTGTTAAACCCTGTTGTAATAAGATGTTTTCCAAACGTCTCCAAAAATCTTCCTTAGCTTATTCTTATATAAAAATCTTGAATAGTACACAAAATAAGTACATTTGTTGCATTTGAGACAATGAGATAATCTTTAAACATTAGTAAGTCTGTCTGGATAGCTTCGATTAACATAATTAAAGAAAAATAATTTTGTTCTCAAAATGAAAAAAAAAATTGACCCGAAATGGTTAAAATAATGTATGGTTAAATAATACATGGTACTGAAATATTGAAAACTTTTTTTTAGAAAAGTTGCAATACTTTTAACAGATATCAAATATCAATAGATAACTATAGTATTATTCATTCTTCAATTACTACTAAATTAGCAAAACTGTAAATTAAATAAAAGATAATATTAATATTAATAATTAATAATAAAGAATCATTTATAAAATCAAAGTTTCTTTTGCTATCACTTATATCTTGAAAAATTTGCGATTTCTTTTTACAGTTTATAAATCAGTTTTCTAAAGCCATAATATGGATTTTTAGAATGCTAACAATTCCCAACTAAGCACTTTCAGCTTCGTAATTGAATTTATAGATGCAAGAATAACAACGTAGCAGTAAATTTGCTTTTAATTTTTATGTTGTTCATTTATTATATTTGTCAGTAAAGCATGTTTATTGAACATGTAAATGTTTGCTTAGAAATGGATAACAACCGCAAAATCTACAGGGTGAGTCATAAATATCGAAACAATAGGCTATCTCCTTAAATATTGCCCCTAGACCCATATTTCCAATTGCAAAGTTTCATAAAAAAAGGTGAATTTTTTTATAAGATAAGTTGCAACTCCATGGGGGGGGGGGGTCTACTTTAAAAATTACGAAAATGAAATTTTTATACGGCCACCAGAGGATAAAACTTCTAATTAGAGAAATTTTCCTTATCCATTCCTGAATTGAAAAAAAAAAGATTCATCTCGATATCTATAAATCCCCAAAAGATATTAAAATTCAAAATTTTCCAAAATTCGTGACTTACACCACTTAAGCATACCTCTGAGCGCAGCGATATCAGCTCATTTGAAATACAATTTAGGGATCGACCATAAATTTACGCATTATTAAATGTCGATCAAAGACAATACTTTAACTTTTAGCTATAAAATAAAAGCGTATAGGTTTTTGCTTTAAACTTCTTTGAAATATGCTAGATGTCTGCAATATCTCGAGCTGTGCGCCAGCCTCGTAACTAGCACGACCCATTGACCGGACCATCTTATTAAACACTCATTAAAAGTGTTGTTAAACGAAATGATATTAATTCAACTCTCATTAAAAGTGTCTTAAAAACTTATTGCCGCAGGCAATAAGTTTCGTAAAAATAGTAATAGCGATAATGGTACTTCTATTAACGGAATCATTGGAAATATATTTTAATAAATTACACAGAAATATTTTCAAAAATCTACTTTTTACTAATCAGCTTCAAAATTTATGGTGGTTTTAAACATATTTTTACTTTCTTCTATCTTTACAAGAAGAAAGCATTGGATTCATGAAAATTTAGAATTCCAGTTTTCGACGAATTCACACGTTTTAAAGCTCAGAGATATCGAAAAATATGTTTTTACAAAATGTCTGTCTGTGAATCACTGCTTCTGTATCTCTGTATATGACATACATTTTGTGAGCGCTCTATCTCAAGAACTAAATCCACGGAATTTAATAAAAAATTATATTTGCTTAGTCTTTTATATAAATTGGTGCTGATTAGTTTTTGGTGTGAATCGCTTAACAGGTGGCCCTACTGTACAGGCTTTTGTGCGATTTCCCTAATAGCTGTATCTCTATAATTATACGCCTAGTGTCGTCCGTAATTAGAGGCACCTTTTACGCATCGTGCAATAATAATTTTAACAAGAAAAATAGGAAGTTGACAGAGCCAAAATAATGAAAAAAATTGAAATCAACATGATAAAAAAATGAGGTTTAAATCAACTGACACATTTAAACAGTAATTAAAAAAAGGGGAGAATGGAAAAACTTAAACAAAATCTTAAATCGAAAATATATAGGACGGAGTTAATCACCTAGAAACTTTTAAAAAGCATTTAAACGTTAGGAGTCCATCTTTGTTTAAAACTAAATGCACTTTTCTGCGTCAAATGTTTTTATTTCAGTATTTCTCATTTTTAAACTGACATAAGTCAATAACCGTCGGTTACGGTAACAGCCCAGCGAGTTCAATACTTTTTCAACATCACCAAAAAAAAAAAAAAAAAATTGCCCAACGCGCCGAAAGAAGTTTTCACATCGGAAAATATATTTTTAAAAATATTATTTGTAAACAAAAAATTGCATCTTTTCTCATATCTATTTTAAATACTTTTATTTAAAAAAATAAATACATTTATTTAAAATGCTGAATAATAATTGAAAATTAGACATTTTCATTTTAACAAAAGAAAAAAATTCAACGCGACTAATAATATTTTGAGTTATAACAATTTTAATTTACTCTAAATTTTTTGAAAAAAAATTTTTTTTTAATGAAGGCTTATGATGTTATAATGCATATACACAGTATAGTTAACCATCACAAAACATTCAAAATTCTTACTCTATAAATAAATAAATAAAATAAATGTTTCCTGGACACATTACAGCAGCATTGTTTATTCAATTACACGCATTTCAATTTGTGTCTGATCCCTTGAAACCTCACGATTTATTAAAATTGTCATAACTCTTTGAGTTTTGAAGATATCGAGATGGATTTTTTTTTGTTCATTTCAGGAATGGATAAGGAAAATTTTTCTAATCGAAAGTTTTATCCTCTGGGAGCCGTATAAAAATTTAATTTTCGTATTTTTTAAAATAGACCCCCATGGAGTTGCAACTTATCTTATCAAAAAATTCACCTTTTTTATGAAACTTTGCAATTGGAAGTAAGAGAATAGAGGCAATATTTAAGGAGATAGCCTATTGTTTCGATAGTTATGACTCACCCTGTATATTCTGGATTGAGAAAGCTGATTAATATGCTATAAAAACTACCGGGAAATATTTCCGAAAATTAGCAACAACGAAAGAAACTTCATTTTAAAAATGCTTCTTTAATTTTCGAAATTATATTAGTTCCTGGGTTTCCTAAAGATGAAAATTGCTTTTCGCAATCTTATATAACTCCGAAGAGAGAACTGCATATTTTCGTTTGTAGTTTATTCCATTTTCTTAGATTGAATTAAAAAATTCAAGATAAAAAAGTGCCCGCTTGTACATTGTCTCTCTGGCGTTTTTTTTATTTCGCGGCACACTCGAATTGAAGGTTAACTTCAGCGAAATACTAAACGTATAATGATTCAAAATTTCATGGTAGTAATATATATTTTTTTCATTTTGGGGAGACTCTTAAGTTGGTTTATGCATCGATATTTCAAGTATGACTAAAGCGGTCGTAAGAAAATAGTTTTGTAATATTCTCCAGTCATAACCCTCAGCGAAGAATGTAATGAGAAGATAAAACAGAGTATATTTAAGTTTGAAATTCATAAAACTTGTGCACTAATATTTAGATAAATTATATTTGATCGCATAGTTATTTCATCGCAGAATAACAAATTTCTCCAAAACCGCAACTTTTGTCTCAGCACTTATATTCGCGTTTTCTCGTAGTCAAATAAGAAAATGAATGAATAACCTGGCAGTGATGGTTTATGGTTAATAAAAATATTAACTAACAAAAAATGCTTAAAAACCTACCCAAAAGATGCCTTTTTATAGAAAATAATATAATAGCAGACAAATTGGAATCATATTTAAGGGCTCTCATAGCTTTTAAAATCCGCGTCGCCAGTGAAAAAGTAATGTGACTTTAAGTTCTTGGGGGTGAATATCACAAAATGTCGGATTTTAATCATCTGAGATATTGAAAATAGCCATTGAAAACAATTCAAAATTTCAAGAGAAATTTTTTTTTTCTATTAGAGAGTAAAGGATTTTCCATATAAAACTGCTAAATTTTGAAGAACTTAAGTAATAAGTTTTATGTAATTATACGTCATTTCTTGAGATATGCATGCCAGGATAATTGACTGCTAGAATAATAACAATTTCATTCTAAAACATTTTTTTACATTCTTGTTTCTTTTATTATTTTTAGGTCTAACATTTTAATTTTGTTTAAAGGAAACTATTTTCAATATAGTAGCTCAAATTTCATGTAATGTTTAATTTTATTTGTTAATTTATGGAAACCAGGAAAATGACAAAATAAAAGTCTATTCAAATTTTAGTCTACTCAAAGACATTAATCGCATTATTTTCAAAGAAATATCTAAAAGTTCTTGCTAGTAGCTATAATTTTGCTATTTCTGACTTGAATTATCTCAAAAATAAGAATTACTCTACAGCGCCATATTTATACCTAATAAAGAACTAAAATGAGAATGCCAGGAAAATGACGTCCATTTCAGTGACAATTATATTTAACTATGGAATTTTTCAAAATATATAGAATTTGTTACTTTCCTCATATATTTGTTTTATAAGATATAATTTTTAATTGGCTATTTCCATGAATACTTGTAGTGTAAGTCACAGGCTACGATTTTTGGCTACCAGTATTTTAGTACGAAAAAATGTGATTTATTTTATCGGCACATTCTCATTAATTGAATAAGGCCAAGCAGACTTTTCGAAAATAACGGTGGCAAACAAGCATAGCAATTATAAGGTAATGTGACTTACACTACAAAACCCATGGAACTAGCCAATTAGAAATTTAAAAAACTAGAAAAATATATTTACACAGTATAAAAGAAGGCCCTCTACTTTGCACGCATCATAGTGTGACATGCCAGGAAAATGACAATCCTGAAATTCTAAGTCTTTTAATTCCTTTATTTATGTTCTTAGAAATGTAATGTCTCTTGAAAATACTTCTAATGATATTTTCTATTAGAATGTATCAAAATAAATCGCATTATATAACATTTAATACGGATTTTATTGTGCGGACTGCAATTTTCTTATTTTTTTTTTTTTACACACCCTTGTAACTTTTAAAATACTTATTGAAATTAAATAAAACTCTGTAATATAATTAAATCTTATATAAGGCTTTATAAATAAAATAATAAACATTTACAATATAATATAAAAAATACCGTTCAATTGATATTGCAAAATTTTTTTTCGCATGGTATGCCACAATCCGCATGATAACTTAACATAGATGTATCAATTTAAAACTAATATTAAAAGGAATTTTAAACAATGCTTTACAGAAGAATGTATAGTAATGATATAAAAATTCTTTGACAGAAACTATTTTAAAAATTCAATTAAATTTAAAAAATGGCCAAAATGTGAAAAGAAATTCAAATTTACTTATCCCAATAATATTAATTGATTCTATGCAATATAAGTTTGAGATCATTTTAACAAACGTTTTATGTTTATATACCTATTAGTTATGGTACGGATTGTGACTTGTCATAGCCACTGAACTGCATTTAGTATTATAAATATTTATCTTTACATTTTATAGAGCCTTAAACATGGTCCAGATATATTACAGAAATTTATGTAATTTCAATAAGTATTTAGAAAGTTGGAAGAAATTGAAATTACATCACTTTTGGCGGCGTTCATTTTAAAAGTTTTGCGACTTCTGAAATTTTAAACTTACGAAATGTCGATTGTAAAATTTAGCTGATTTATATTTGATCACAATAATTAATAATTATAACCTTAGGGATATAAACGGAGTTATTTTATTCAAAAATAGCGAATTCCTTCGTCACTGAAACTTCTGATACTTCATTTAGATCCACGTTTTTCCGAGTTAAATAAGAAAATGAATGAATAACCCATCTGTGCCGGTTTATGGTTGTTGGAAATACTAACTAAGAAAAAAAGTTTAAAAATCTGGCCAAAAGATGTCCCTTTATAGAAAAGAATGTAATGTTATCAGAAGACAAAATAGGGTCAATCTCAAATAACGAAGGTGAACAGACAAAACCGATTTGTCCGTAAAATTTACCATTTTTGTGCTCCATTAGAATCGACCTACATCTTGAGAAAAAAAACTTTTGTCCATCAAAAAGTCGCCAAAACAAAGATAATAAGCCAAAATAAGTAGGGCAATGTTTTTTTCGAGCAACCAAGAGCTTCTTATGGAGTTGAAAAACGTGGTGGCGGCTGTGTTCAGAGCAGAACACTTTATAACAATGTTTACTTACAAGTACGCTCGGCGTTCTTGACCCAGAGATTCAAAATGGTCAGCTGTGCTGTGATGATACGATGGATACTTCAGCGGATCCGGCAACACCATATATTAGTAAGTCAAACTTTATTGTTTCGTAATCCCCACCCCCCATGTCGAAAATGGAGGCGTTGTCAAAATTAAGAAAAAGTTCAGATGGTACGGGCCCTTCCTTCTTCACTTTTATAATTATCTATTTTAGAAAAGTTTTTTTTGCGTTCGGAAAAAGTATTTTTAGTTTCGGATTTCAGTGGAAAAGCCGGCAGTTATGTATACATTAGCAGTTCGACGAAGATGTGAGAAATAAAATCAACACGTAAAACTTGCGTAGGATGGCGGGAATTCACCACTTAACTAATTCTTTTTCTTTTCTTTTTTTCATAGTTTTCTCGGAAAAAATTATTATGTACTCTTAAACAAAGAAAAAAAAAAAAGCAAAAGATACTGAACCATTATTTTCCAATATTTATTGCATTTTAGATTTTTTTTTTTTTTTTTACACTAAAGAAATTAAAAATATTTCTCTCAGTTTCATAATATCTACCAGTATTAAAACTGATATTAAAATAACTTTCAGAGTTTTTATAATAATGAATCATTGCGAGACAAAATGATAACAATTTCTAATATATTAGTAACTGAGAAACTTTATTCAATAAGATAAAAAAATAATTAAAAAAATAATTATATATTGTAATAAACATTTTTAAAAATAGCTCATGGTCAAAGAGTATGAATTAACCCAGGATAATTATGTGCGCAAAATTATGTGTATCCGTGTTTATGCAAGATAACTAGTTAAGCACTTAAAAATCATTCCGAAATGTATTTTTCTTACTTTTTATTGTTCGTATTAAAATTAATTTTTTTCTCTATTAATCTGTTATATTCTCATCTATTTAAGGCAACTATTCCAGATAAATAATATAAGCACATTTTAAATATGAGCTTAAAGTAAAGAGCTTGTCTTTTAGGGTCTTAAATAAAACTTTTAAAAGATTTAATAAATAATAATTAAAAATAAACGACAGTAATTGATTATTATAACACTGCAAATCAGATGCTTAGTTTAAAAGCAATTTTGATGTTTTAATAAATTGCATTTTCTTTCTTTTTCCTTTTAATTTTCTTGACTTCGTAACTGTCACATTTAAAATACTCTATTCTTTTAACATATTGTTTTAAAAAGATTATCCAACAGCTTATTTTGAAAAGTTTGTTTTGTTTATATATATTATAATTTTTGCGTGTGATAAATAAAATAGTAAGAAAACAAAAATAGAATAAAAAGGAAATATTAATATATCCACTATTAGTGATATATAATATAAAACTTTATAAGAAAAGAGATATTTAAAGTTCTAAAAAACGATACGATTAGTAATTTTTGTATACTGGGTTCACACACACACATTCACTTCAAGGATTTTTCCAGGAAAAGATCAGTATTTTTTACAGAAAAAAAAATCTGAAGTAAACGTGCGAAATTTCACGTTATTTATGGAGCGATTTTGAATAAGAAAATGCTTGTACAGAAAAATTTCCTGCTATGGAAATTAAAGGAGCCGTACAAATATTGTGTATAATACATCAGACTTTTTCTTAAGTGTCTTAAGAAGGAAGAGGGGGTCTCGGGACTCTTAAAGTTTTAAAAGTTTCCAAACTTCAATTGCTTTGGATGCTAAATTTCTATTTTTTTTTTTTTTTTTTTTTTTTTTTTTTTACAGTTTGGTATGATTGTTTCCTTGAAATTCTCATTACAACAGAAGTTATAGCTATGAGAAAATTTATTTTGTAATCCTGCGCTTAAGCTGTAACACCAATTTTTCTTCAACAAATGTCTGGCAAGTTGAAGTAGAGATCTGCATGGGCCGATTTCTATTAACGACATTCCGGCCGGGCTCGGGCCCTAATTTTTTTCCTGGAGTATCGGGCCGGGACTAACGTATTTTTTTTTTTTCGTACGAAGCCGAAACTGATTTCTTTCTTCCTAGTCTTCACGGACCAAAAAAATCAGTTAACTTTGAATCATCCAGTATGAAAATACTTTTCTCGACGTGGCCAAGTCTGTTCATAAATCAGTAAAATTTGGCTTGTTCCAAAATGACCAAGATAAGTTTTTTTGGTCCGAATTCTTCCGTAAGAGTAAAGATCAATGTTCTGTAGAAGGGCCGGGCCGGTTTCGGGTCGAAGTTTTAACTTTTTCCTAGCAGGGCCGAGCTCGGGCCGAAATTTTGACTTTCGTACCGGGCTCGGCCCAGGAAATTTCGGCCCGTGCTGACCTCTAATTTGAAGCACCCTGTAAATAGTAATTCTGTATCTTGTAATTTTTAAGTGAATGAAATGAAAGAACATACGTATATCTTTTGATCTCAATAAAAATTGTATTTTTAAATCTTAGATATTAAATGTTGAAAATAATGATTGTATGTTCCGTACCTCAGATAAAAGATTGCTGGGACACATTCGACCCACGAGCCGCAGGTTGAATATGGCTGGTTCAGATTCAGATGATGCAAACTTAATGCCATCATGTGTCTAAATTTACGTGGTGCGTTCCCCCGGAAAGGTTCTTGTCACTGGGAATCGATTAGCAGGACAAGACCACACATGTGCTGTTTTTTCATAATACACAAACTGCTTTTTGTTTTTTCATGTACAGTCATTGGGCTCCAGGAAGTTTTTAAAAACAATGCTATAAAAATTACAAGTAAAAAAAGAAAAAACCATGCGTTAAGCTTAGATTATGAAACACTTTCCAACACTTCTTGAAATCTTTAACAAAACTTCATGTTTTAAGGAAATAAGGTTAATGTCTATGTGCTTTATGTACATTTCTAAATATGTGCTTTAATACTTTTGAACAGCCCTGTATTTGGAAATTTCTCTTTCAGAAATTTATAAAAATAGATGGAAACAGACTTCAATACTTTTGTTCAGCCCTTTAGTTAGTACCTTTACTACAAGCTAGTATTTACCTAAAATTTATAAAAAAAAAAAAAAAAAAAAAAAAAAAAAAAAAAAAAAAAAAACACTGTTGAAACTACTGAAATCACGTTTTCAGAAGTTATAATTCATAGGCGTCCATGCATCCAATTCTTTGCGTGACCCTATATATCCTTTTATCTCTATTCTATAAACATTTCTTAGTAAACTGAATGCATTTCAGCGTAGAATAGATTAACTTTTTTAAAAAACAGCGTAAAATAAGTTATGCTTATATTAAGAACATTTGCACGCACTTGGGTAGCCCTGTATATCAACTGTAGCATTTATACACACCATACAATATGCATAGATCTAGTGAAACTTAAAAGTACATATAATAATTAAAATGCGTTTCATCCATTCATCAGCCATCATCGGATACATATAGAGTATTTCGGAAAAAATATTCTATTGTTTATAATCTTTTGTTTAACTGTAAATGCTATGCAATTCATATTATACACAACCATAACTTATATTAAGCGGCAGCAACATATATCAATTTTATTATACATAAAATTGTTTAGATTAATGTAATTGAAATATGTGGCACACGATTCCTCCCCCCCCCCTTTTTACTATTATGTAATGGAATTTTTTTGTGTGAATTTGTAAATAAATAATAGCCATTTTTTTCATCGCATATTTTAGTACAATTCATAAACGAATATAAATTTTAATATGTTTGACAAGTTGTAACATCTTTATAATTCATTTGGACGATTTTTTACCATAGGCCGTAATGTAACGGTAAACTTTTGACTGTCCCTGTAAATAAACTTATCATGCTATAAACTTCACTTGAAATCGGGTTCGTGCTAAGGTAAGTGTGAATTACTTCCAAAATTTTCAGGGCAATTCGAGTATATTTACAGGAGTTAGAGCGAGGACAGACGGACAGACAAACCGAATTCATAAACACTTTTCAATTTAATCAATAATTATCTTTCGGACAAATGTGCATCCAAATTTGTTTTGCAGGCTTACGGTAAGAAGTTTGAAAATCTCAAGTAAACGTACTTTGTTATAACTAAAGCTGTTTTTAGGTGCGTTCGTAATTATAAAAATGCGTAGCAACTATAGTCGTCGTTTGGTCCTTCCGTCCGCATATAGCAGCGCAAAACCTACCGAACGGAATGGTTTGAAATTTAAAATGTGTAAATGTTGCATAATTTTGTCGCGTCATTTCAAATTTTTTATGAAAATCGGATGGATAGTTTTATTATAGAGACAGTCCAAAGTGTTCCGTTACATTACAGCCAATGGGAAAAAATAGTTTTAAGTGCATTTTAATTATGTTACATACTTTCGAATATAATAAAAAAAATTGCATGTATGTAGCACACTAAAATATGTCTGTTAAACAAAATGGGTTGTAAATAATATTTGTTATTGATTTACAAGGACACACAAAGGTACTCCATTATATTATGGTATAGGGGGGGGGGGGAAACATCAATTGGAACGCATTTCAATTATATTAAACTATTTCACATATTATGAAACTGATAAACATTTCTTAGATTTCCTACAAGTTACTTCCTGTACAATAGAAAGCGCATAGTATTTAAAATGACATTCAAAAGATTTCGGTTACTATACTAAATATCGATTACTATACTAACAAGGGGACCACCAGACATGGTGCTCACAGATTTTAATGATTTCAAAGTATGTTGTAGGGGTCACACCACTAATTATTTTGGTGAAAGGGTTCCTTCAAATGGACCTTGGTTTTTGAGAAATTGGGGGTCAAAGTTCAGCGTATATTTTAAATACTTATTAGTACCAACGTTGCATATCAATTCGTGGCGTCGAGCCAAAGTACATGTCTGTGGATCGAAAGGTTGTGAGTTCGAATCCATCCTCGGCTTCTTTTTTACTTATATTTATATTTTTTACATGTTACAAATTTTAAGCAGAATTGGGAATTCTACAGCTTTGAACCTTTTGATGTTTTCTGAAGAGGACAGTTTACTTTTTCAATATTTTATTATTACTATTATTTCAAAAAATATGGCTCAATTGGTGAACTGACTGCAGTTCAGGGTTCAACTAAAAGTACATTTTGCAACAAATAATTAAATAAAAATGCGTATTTAATTAAAATTTTGAAAAAGTATAAGAAAATTTTAATATTTTAAAATATCCACAATTTTAAATAATAATATTTTTAGATTAATCAATCACTTTTTTTTTCAAATGTATATTACACAATACTGTGCATGGATTTTTAGATAATGTAATGTAGTGCTGTGAAAATAACGGCAAAATGAATACCCGTATGGTAACGTTGATTTAGAATTCTCTACCCGTTAAAAAGCATTCGTTTCGCTAGTCGTTACTGTTCAGAAACTGGCTATTCGCAGTCATCGAGCATACGGCATACTATAAAATAATCTTTGGAAGAATTCGTATTAATAAATAAACTAAAAAACTTAGTAAAATCACCATGCTGTTATTGTTGTAGCTCGAAACGCGTCCTGCTTAATTTTTCATTTTATGGTGATTTTACAAAGTTTTTTAGTTTATTTATCAATTTATCGCCAGTGATTACGGTGTTTTTCACTAGAATTCGTATTAGTTAGTGCTGCCATCTATCCGTAAAAGTTACATTTATTGAAATTTTGAACTTTTATTTTAAAAATGCAAATAGAATATTAAAACCAGGGCCTTAACGAGAAGTCAATAATTAGGGTGTGTGTGTGTGGGGGGGGGGGGGGGGTCAAGAAAATGTAGTGGGATGACTCATATTTTTTTTTCTCTCTCTCTCTGTGACGCAGAAAGATAAATTACTGCATATTTACACTGTAGTTTAGTTACTATGTTTCTGATTAAACTGTTGTAATAACTTCATTTTATGCTAAGAAAAGAATAGGATTATGGAAAATTCGAGCGCATAACTAGTGCAGTATTAAACATCATGTTGGCTTCATATGTGCAAGTAAAATGAGCAAGTGTTGAAACACCTGTTTTAGTTACAATTTAGTATTTTTTCAAAACGATGAAAGGTCCTCAAAACTAAATTAGATCTTTCAATAGAATTTCATTTGGGTTTTTGGAATATAAATTCATTTAGTGACCTTGGAATCTTTTCGGGGGGGGGGGGAGGGGGCTCAAAATGTTTTAAGGGGGCTGAGACGCCCGTAATACCCCCTTAGCTACGCTCCTGATTAAAATGCAATGCATAATTGTACACAGGGCTATAATTAAAAATGAGTAATGGGAGGGGGGGGGGCGCTTAAGAAAATGTAGGGTGGAGCTCATATTTTCATATGCGTAGTTCAATAGAGGGTTTAAAGGTGAGGCCACGGATTCATGACACCCCCCCCCCCCACACACACACACACGCGCTGTACAGCAGAAATATTCTAAAAATTACTTTAAAAAATAAACATACCTTAAATCCTGATCCCCTCCTCCTCTTGTTCAATAATGCGAATCTTTCTGATTCTAAAAAAGGTCTACTGACATCAAAATTAGGTAACATGTGACACATTTGTGAAAGTAATTTTAATCTCGAGAAATTTGCAAGTGTACTTATTTGGAAACTATGAGATTGAAAAATGTTTTGAATAATCTATGAAATGAAAAATGTCAAACATTCTATGAAATTCGGCATTTATACTAAATTTCCGTACGCGACTGTTAATTGCTTCCTCATGATGACATTTCTGTGTTTGTCAAGTCTTAAAAATTATCGTAAAATGATTAATAACATTTCTAAATCACTTTATTCATTTATAAGAATAATTTTAAAGGCATAAAGTAAAAAATATAGATAATATTTAAGAAAAAAAAAGTTCTAGGCTTAAATTAGTTTTGCTGTGTTATCAAAAGAAATATTAGTTTAAAAATTGCAGAAAAAAATAAATTTTCATGAAAAAATTCAAAAATGTAAATGCATATTAAGAAAACTTTTATATTAAGAAAATATAAAAGTTGTAGCAATTGCTCTAGAAATAAAAATACTTAAAATTTGTAACGTGAAAAAATATAAATATAAGTAAAAAAAGAAAAAATGAAGCCGAGGATGGATTCGAACTCACAACCTTTCGATTCACAAACACATGCTTTGGCACGGCGTCATGAATCGACATTCAGATTTTGTACAATTAGGTATTTGAAACATACGCTGAACTTTGACCCCCAATTTCTCAAAAACCAAGGTCCATTTGAAGGAACCCTTTCACCAGAATAATTAGTGGTATGACACCTACAACATACTTTGGAATCATCAAAGTCTGTGAGCACCATGTCTGGTGGTCCCCTTGTAAGTATCGTGTATTAGCAATGATTACTGGAAGTTCATTTTTAGCACTTTCCAACAAAGTTGAAAAGTGCTTACGAATTCGGTTTGTCTGTCTGTCTTTCCACGCTTTAACTCCCGTAAATATACTCGGATTTTCATGCAATTGATAACGATTATTTAGGGTCACCAAAGCATGTTTTGTATTGCATTTGAAAAGTATGTACGATTATTGGTTCATTTACAGTGACACTCAAAAGAATTTGATTACATTATGGTATATGGTGAAAAATCGTTTTTTAGTATATTTCAAAGACATTACGCTACTTCAAATGTATTGAATCTGATATAAATCACTGAATTGCACTACGATTACGTTAAAATAGAGAATTATAGCATTTTTTAATGAATTTAGAGGGAAACACCAAATAAATCGGTTATAATATAGTCTTTGTGTAATAATTGCTGGAGAGTCCGTTTTAAAATTCGGTATATATGCTTTTAAATTTAATAAGTTTTTTTAAACATATTTCTCTTTACATATAAATTCCATACCTTATATACTGGGTTGCATAAAAGTATTCGCATATCATTTTCCTTATTAGAGGAAATTACTGAAGGTGAATTTTCAACTGAAATATATGCATGGCACGATATGTTTCCACTGGTCATCCAATGACCCGTGGAGTCTATGCCACGTCATGTTGCTGCTATTCGCTTGGCAAACGGAGGACCGACACGCTGTTAGCAGGGTATCCCATGACTTTTGTCACCTCAATTTACATACACTATATGACCATTATTGACTGAATACTATCAATTTTAGACATTTTGTCGAATATTTAAAAGTATACTTATCGGATTCTTCTGGAACTTCAGGATTATAACGAATATGTTTGCCCTCATATTTATCAACATCCATTTGATAAGGAAGACAGTTAGAGGGCCGACAAATAATCAAATAAAATTAATAACATTTGTGTTCGCCCTGTACATAAAAATACTTGAAATGAAATGTCTCTGCAGAATACAAATATGTGGATATTGTATAACAGGTCCACTGATTCTTGTAAGAATAGCATTACATGTATATTCTGCAAATACGGTGAAATCTCTCTGTAAGGGCCACATGTCGTCCCACTGAAAAGTGGTTTTTATGAGGGATGGCCCTCGAATAGTGGTGACAAAAAAAGGACTAAAATAAGGAAATTAAAATTTATATGGGTGAAAAAACTTTATTAACATTTTCAAACTCTACACACGCTTGTGAAAAAATTCTATTGAAGTTAACTTACTTTTCCTAATTTTTTCGTAGACAATTTTGGTTTCTAATTATTCTTTTACTTTATGGAACAAATTACTTAAATTTGCATCATTTATTAATGTCTTAGAATGAGATATTAGTTTATTTATTTCTGTTAGCGTTTCCTGACAGGATATATTCACAGCTCCGCAGAGTCATTATCCTTATTTGAATCAGATTGATTTACTGAAATAAAAATTTAAAAAATAAAATTAAAATATTTTTATCCCGCGATTTTTAAAATATTCATATTCTTTCAGTATGTTCTCTGTGTCTTTAACATTATTGTTTATTTCATTCTTGCGGCAATAAAGCTGTTCCTTGATCATGTAAATTAAGAACTTTGATTTTGTCATTTAAATCCAAATGTACTATTTGGCTTGGTTCAGGTGCCGTAATTTTAGATTTTGTATAAGCCCGAGCGTAAAATTTGCGCTTCAATGTGCATTTATAGTTTTAGTAAATGTGGAATCAGTTTTTCTTACATCAAAAGATAACATAGGTCTAAACCTGTTATTCTTTGTGTGTACAGAACAAGGGATCACATTTTCCTTCCAACCCAACCTTATAGGTTGAAAGATTAAACAAAGTGTGAGGACACTTGTTTGTTTCACTTGTGGAAAAGTTTGTGGTTATTCATAGTGTTACTAAACCCTTTCCATCTTCCCCTGCTTCTTTCTTGCAAGTGCAGTTGTTTTCTAAACTCTTACATTTTAATTCAGGAATTCAAAACACTAGTTTAAGATTTAAGACACATGTGAGAAAAAAATGACCTTTATAACGGATAGGTGCGGACCCTAATAAGAAAAAAAATTTCGTTTCTAAAAATATTGACCCTTAATAGAGGTAGCTCTTGACTAGGTCGGCCTTTGAAGTTGAATGTAAAGTGATCTTTTTGAAAAGTTTTACCTAATATCATGCAGGATTTTCACCCAATTTTAATGCCAGTTTCAGGAAAGTTAGCAAAATGCAGTAGAAATAGTATAGTGCAGTTGGAAGGTGAATATAATAAATATTTAATGAAATATGAGTAGTTGCTCAAAATAATTTTTATCTGCGCATGCGCGAAAGATAACAAAGATTTCTTTACATAATTTAAGGGTAAAATCTATGGAGCAACTCATAAAAAAATCTCATCGAATATTGTGAAAATTCAGAAATATGTCGTCGATAGAGAGAGCTGTTTTTAGTTTCTATTTAAAAGCATCTGAACAATGAGGAATTTTCCACAAATTGTCATTTTTTATTACTGAGTTTTAGGGAAAAGTTAGTATTTTATGACTATCAATGAAAAGATTTGGATCAAATGCTTCGATTTTTATACTTCTTTTTATCATGGAATAGGTTCGTTCAGGTAGTTATCCAAAAAGAACTAAAACATCAATAAAAATTGAAAATTAAAAAAAATGAAAATTGGAAATTAAAAAAAATTGTGGAAAATCCCTTATTTAGCTCCTCTTAGAGAGACCTGAAAATCAGCTCATTCTTATCGCCGATATCTTTTTGAATTTTCAAGATATTTGACTGGAAATTTTTTAAGAGTTGCTCCATAGAATTCACTATTAAACTGCGTAAAAAAATCTTTGTTATTATTTGCGCATGCGCAGATAAACATTATTACGTAACATTGCTCATATTTCTTAAAATATTTAATATATTTATATTCTAATTTTTCTGAAACTGGTGTAAAATTTAATTGAAAACCATACATGATATAAGCTAAAAACGTGCAAGAATTCTTTTTTATATAAATTGCTTTATCTCCATAAATATACGTGCTATTCTTACACAAACATATTATAAAGTATCCACAAATTCGTATTCTGAAACAATAGATCAAAAGATCGTGCATTTTAATTTACAGCTTGATCCCAAGCATTATTATTTTTCTTTGATTTTTTGTTGGCTTCCAAATTGTTCTCCTTATCAAATCGACATTGATAAATATGAGGTTAAATATGTTCTTTTTAATCCTGAAGTTCCAGAAGAGTCCGATATGATTTTTTTTAATATTCGATAAAATGTTTAAAATTGAAATTGCCTGGTCATTTATGGCCATATGGTGCATATATATCACGAATATTGTTTTAAATTTGATTTTGAGAGAGAAAAAGAGAAAAGTGACTACAACCACGGTTTCAAAGTGTGAGGTTCTATTGTATGATTAAATCATTCTTAATCAGTCTTAATTTTCTAATTGTCGCTTCCTTGTTAATGAAAAAATATTAATGTCATGTTCTGGTATTTGTTTTACAAAGCAAAATTATCATTGGTCATTTTATAACGTTTCCTTCATTAATTCATTCACTATAATAAATATAAAGATTAAGTAAGACACAGGTTCATCCGACAGTTAGTAAATTTTTTATACGGTAATTATAAAGATAGTTAAAATTTTTGTCAGTAGAGGACGATAATCTTTCAAAAAATTTTGAAAGTAACGTGTAAAACTGGATTAAAGATATCAATTTTTAATTTTTAATCTATTTATCAAATGTAAGAAATAAGCTTGTATTTTGAAATTAATTTGAATATTTTTGCAGTTTGAGCCTCCGTTCCGTCATCTATCATTGAAAATTTGAACAATTTTTTAAAATTTTTATCTGCGGCTAATAAAAATAAATGGTCAAATTTTCGCTTATAGGTTACAAACCTTTGTTTCACATTTTAATAGGTAAGTGGAATAAAATTTTAAAACTTAGATATCTTTTATGTTGTTTTATATATTATTTCTTCTTGGAAAATTCTTGGATGGATCAACGTCATTTACTGACAAAAGTTTTAACTAGTTTTAAAATTGTCGTACATAAAATTTATAAGCTATTATATAAATAAATAACTTATTGCAGCTTTTTATTCATCGCAGTTAACCCTCTAATGTATGATTTTTTATTTAAGGTGTTCTGGTGTAATAACGCCAGGTGGGGTAATAACGCCAAGTGCTAACATTACGCAAAATTATGAAATAATCCGGAAAATGGCACCTGTGGGTTCTGCGCAGGAAGGGCTTTGAGTCATATAAAACACAAACAACAGCTTAAAATTAATTTGTTCCCTTTGTAGGTCTAATCGCTTTTAGAAGCAACTAAAATTAATGCTCGATCTAAAATTTGCGAGGTAAGTTCTGTGATATGAAGACTATATGTTTACCAGGAAATATTTTGTCTACTATTTAAATTTGTAGTGCATTTCATGTACTTTCAAAATGTTGTAGAAGATTTTGGATATTTTTGAGAGAAAGTTTGTCGTTTAATATGAACCGTGCAATAAGTATATCGGGGTAATAACGCCATTCCATGGCGTTAATACCCCGGTTGATTCCTTACAGTGGCGGAACTACATTCGAAGGTTTTTTTTTTTTTTTTTTTTTTTTTTTCTTTTTTTACTTTATGAGACAGCATTATTGTCATTGTTGAAATGATTAAAGGAAGGGGATCCGTTACTCATAACTGATCTTTCTTTTTCAATACTAATGTAAAAACTATTTTAAACTCTTATAAACAATTCGACATAAAAATATTTTCGATATTCTAATTCATACATTTTTAAAATCAGGTTTCTATTAAATTCCCACTTGATTGTTCAATTGAATTCTAAATTTTAACTGACCGCTTTCTCAGAGTTTTTTTTTTTTTTTTTTTTTTTTTTTTCAAAATTCAGCCTTTAATTGATGTGATATAAATTGTAACGTAACTAATGTGAAGGGATCTTTGAGACCGTAAGATCAAACGATGAATAAAAGGCATGATGAATAAAAGGCATAGGAAGGAATTTTGTACTAAACGTGTTGTACAACACTATAATAATCAATATTCATCTATTTAAAAGTGTCTGGTAATAGTACTAAAGTTCCAAATTAAACAAAATTTCGGTAGTGTTTGTAGTTAAACTGAAAATTACAAAAAGAAATGGTTTGTGAGACCGGTAACATTAATTAAAGGTTAAAAAGCGATCAATGATTAAAACTCATAGTGTACTATTTCTGCACTAAACTTTTTGTACAGTATTAAGTCTAATTAAATTTAATCTATTTAAATATTTCTAACAATAGTACGAGGACTTCAAACGAAAGAGAATTTCAGTTGTACATATAGTTAAATTGGAAACTACAAGTTAAAATGTGAAATTTGACCCCCCCCCCCCCAAAAAAAAAAAAAAAAAAAAAACATCGTTTAGTGGGATCGCTTTTAGCAGTTAAAGGTTAATTTTGTTGCTAATATAGAGACAATGAAATATAACCACATGAATCATGTGTAAAATATAATAAGGGATATTCATAATAGGGAAATCTTATTTACTTAATTAAAATACAAATTTATTAAACAATGTTTAATATAATGCCGACATTTTAAATTTCAGTTTGAGCTAAAGCACATTAGTGTGGAGTTTACGGGTTAAAAAGTGCAATCATTTTTATAATTATATTTAAGTGGGACTTTTTAAGTAAACAGAAGCTCAGGGCGTTTTATACTGTAGATGCTCCCCCAATCCCTTTTTCTATTCACTTTCAGAAAATAATGAATGTTTTCTATCGCATAGAATGCCCTTGCATATATCTAAACATAAATACTGATTTAGATAAACACAGTTAAAACCGTGCAATGTTCTAATAACTTTATCTAAGCGGTCCTTTTTAGGCAGAAAAAAGCTCAGGGTCTGATATTCTTTTGAAACCCCCCCCCCTCCTTTTTCTTGCACTTTCACAAAAAATTAAACAAATTTTATCGCTTAGAAAATTTTTTGTCAACAAATTATCAATTTCTAGGGCTGTAGAGTTTGTATTTTTAGAAATGGACAATCTACATGGGATTATTCCATCTTATTTTAAAGATTTGTTTGCATGGCGTTATAACCCGCATAGGTGGGTAATAACGCCAAATAGTATTGGTTAAGAAATCACGCCATTACATTTTATGAATGTATATCTGTTAAATTATTTTTTTTCTATAGATAGACAATGATTTTCTGTATCAAATTCTATATTTGTTTGAAAAATACAATCATAAAATTAAGCCGTGAAAATTGGTAGAATCTTAACGTGGCGTTATTACCCCAGGATACCTTAGTTCGAAAAACATTATACCGGGTGGTTATAAAATAAGTATCCCTATTTGGAGCTGTCTGTAGCTTGAAGGAATAACCCGAATGAAGCCAAAATTTCTACACATACTATATGAGAAAGGGGAAGAAGACTGGAACAATACCTGTATTTGTAAATTAACCACTAGAAATATAGAGAAAATTTATTTATATTTATATTGCACGTAATTTCATAACGTCCGGAGTTACATAGCACAAATTGCTCAAAAAATCATATTTTTAAATTATATACTTAATTTAAAGCGTTTGCACTTCCCTGTAATTATTTAACGGTATAATAATATTTACAATGCTTTTAATAGTTTGCAGAATTCATATAAACATAGAGAAACAACGCTAATCGAGCACATTGCAAGGAGCATCAACAAAAGATGCTATAACTAACCCGTGATAACAAATCAAACTTCACCATATTATATGCATATGTTACCACACGTAAGCAATAAATAATAATTCACCAAAAGATCAATAAAAAGCGCCAAATGGTAAAAAAAAAAAGCTCATTTCACTTCTAAATTACATTATGAATTTGAAGGTTTATGAATTCCAGAATTTTAAAATTAGAGAGTTCTTTATGAAACGTCAAACATGCATGTAAATCTTAAAATATTTTTTTCTTTTTGTTTATTTATTTGTGGTGAGAAACTTTAATGTATGTACCTACCTTTGGATACACTTTTTTATTGAAAAATATGAAATTTTTACCAAACATGTATTTTTAGTTAAAAAACTATGAATTGATATAAATTTTTAATGAAATTTGGATTAACTTTTTAAATTTAGGCAATATTTAGACAAATTTTCGTAAACGATTGCACTTCTAGCAAACTTTCTACAAGAAAATCTATTCAATATATTTCACTCTTTTGTATCAGTAATATATTAGCAAACCACTTACCTGTGTTATGAACCTCTTAAATTTACTAATAACAAATTTGTTTACAAAACAATTTTTTATGTGCATTTTTCAATAAAAATAGCTCTTAAATTAATCTATGCAAAGTTGCAAGCTATAGGTGTATTTTGCTTCCTGACAAACCGATAAATAAGCAGACAAAATTTTATTTCAGTATCCTAAAAACATTTTAGGGAATGATATTTCTTGTAAACATACAGAATGAAAAACCGAATTCAATATTTAGATATAACACACAGTTATGCATAAAGTTTACAATTTTAAAATCCACCATATTTGTAGGTTTTTATATACAGGGTGTCCGAAAAGTCTGGAAACGGTCGAATAACTCAAAAAATACATATGAGATTGAAAAACGTAAATATACGTGTTGAATATTTTTAAATAAGCTACTCAGTGATACCAAATTTGACCTTCGTAACCGACCCCCTGGGGGTCAGAGGGGGTCCAACTTTGAAATCTTAAATTATAACCCCCATTTTTTATTGCAGATTCGGATTCTACGGACAAAAATACGTAACTTTTGTGTTTGATGTTTATTTCGAATCCTCGTTTATCACTGTGTAATTGAGCATATGAAATCGATACATATTTCGGCTTTTCCAACGGGATTTTCCCTAATCGAATCTAATTGGGGAGAATTTATGACATCAAATTCCTCGTCTTTTGTAATAATAGCGTTTCCTGATAATCACCCGTGCCGATTATTTCGGTAATGCTACACAGTTAAAAATTTGATCCATTTGCTGTAACGTCACTCCACAGCTTTTATAGAATATCTCTTTCATGACCAATGAGAATGTTCCATAACACAGTAAAGTACACTGTAAAAAAATTGACCCTTTTGCTGCATCGTCACTCCACCGCTTTTATAGAAAACGATTACTTTACTGCGTTATGGAGCATTCTCATTGGTCACAAAAGAGATATTCTATAATAGCTGTGGAGTGACGCTGCAGCAAATGGGTCAAATTTTTAACAGTGTAGCACTATTGAAATAATCGCCACGGTTGATTTTCAGGAAACGCTATTCCTACAAAAGACGAGGAATTTGACGTCAAAAATTCTGCCCAATCAGTTTCGATTAGGGGAAATCCCGTTGGAAAAGCGGGAATATGTATCGATTTAATATGCTCGATTACACCGTGATAAACGAAGATTTGAAATAAACATCAAATATAAAAGTTACGTATTTTTGTCCGTAGAATCCGAATCTGCAATAAAAAAATGGGGGTTATAATTTAAGATTTCAAAGTTGGACCCCCTCTGACCACCAGGGGGTCGGTTTCGAAGGTCAAATTTGGTATCACAGAGTAGCTTATTTAAAAATATTTAACACGTATATTTACGTTTTTCAATCTCATATGTATTTCTCGAGTTATTCGGCCGTTTCCAGACTTTTCGGACACCCTGTATTTGTGTATATATGATACATTTACATATTTGTGTATATATACATATTATACATTCGCTTATATGTTATAGAGTATATATTTGTGCATTAAAATGCACTGTTTATGGCTCTTTACACGGTCACTTCCGATTTCAGAAAGTTCATTTTTGGTTTTTATGTTAGGGTATAACTTTGATTCTAATTATCGCTGAACAAAAAGTAGGGTATTTTTGGACTTCTAAATGTTTGAGCTTTAATTTAAAATAATTTTAAAAAAATCCAAATTTTTCGCAAAAACAGTGATTTGAGGATAGGCACATATCTAAAGACTGTTCAATAAATCACATGCTTAAAAGTTAATTCGCCAAAATAAAATTATTATTCTTAATGATCACTAAAAAGTAAACTAAGATTAAAAAATTACAGAATGTCGATTGTTAGAAAAATTGATAAAAGTGAAGAAAAGTTCATATTTATTATCTAATTATTTCGCTCAATAAATGAAAGAAACTAATTGAATCCTATACTGAATTTCCTGGAATTTCCCTCACATATAAACTCGTGAGATCTACCTCTCATAAAACGTTGGTTCATACCTATTTAGTACCACAATTCTGCATTCTATTCGCTTATTTTCTGAAAAAACTCGAAAAAAGCAGAAAGAGGTTAAAAGTTTGAGCGAAATTTCCATAAAATTTGCCGTTGTGCGCTGTCTGACTGAAAGAAAGGTATAAAATCCACATTTATATCATTGATATCAGTCGTAAACATTGCGAAGTTTTTTTTTTTTTTTTTTTTTTAATGGAAAAAAAAAGGAAAACAAAACAAGTGGGTAACTGGGATCGCAGATCGCAGAAAGGGCTTTGTGTAATATTTCTTTCAAAACAACTTATCCTTTAACTAATACATCCAAATTGTTAATTTATAATTATTAAATTCTTAAATAGATAGTAGCACCAATAAATTTAATTTTAAAGTAACTGAAAAATAAATTTATTTTAACCACATTAAAAATGTTCAAATCAAAGTATTTAAATAAAATTCAAATTTCCATTTTTTTTTCGAAAATTCAAAAATTAAAAAAAATTATCATCGGAGATATTAATAAAATTATAAATTTCTAAAAACAAAAAAAATTGTTTAGACAAAATTTAAAATGCTGAATCATAAACAAATCTCAATAGTTTTTAAAATAGAAAGAAAACTGAATTCTAGAAAATATTTTTATATCAGCCTAAAATTGTCAAAAAATACGATTTTTTTTAATTATTAAATTTATTGTAATATGAAAATTTCATGATGTCTACACGAAAACCGTTGAAATTAAAGTTCTCTTCTAAAATTTAAATCGCAAAAGTGAACGGATGACATTTAAAACATTAATTTAATTAAAATAATAGACTTTTTCTAAAGTTTTTTATTTGTCGTGTGACAGGAAATATTCAGCTGTAAGGCTTATAAATTTTTTTATGTACTAACTCTGTGACTAACATACAGGCAGAGTAAAGGGCAAAATTAGCACTAGCCACCAGCCACAGGGCCAGCAAATGAGAAAAAGTGGCTAGTGAAAAATTAACTATCAGCGGCCACCTCCCCGGCCTCTTTTTCATATGGTGAGAATAAAATTTTCTTGCATTTCATCAGATTCTACTTTTTTTTTGTTCCAATATATTTATATCAACATATTTATTTAGGCTATTCAGTTTTAGATTAATGCTTATAAAATTTTTACTGTTTATTATTTTTAAATAAAAAGTGGCCGCTAGTTTAAAGAAAGTAGCCACTTAAAAAAAGATTAGTCCTTCCGGCCAATGGCCGCTAATGAAATTTCCCAATTTTGCCCAATAAGGCAGAGGATTGAGAACGAAACCCTAAAAAAAAAGAAGTGGTTTTTGAAAATTAATGGTAGCCAGTTGCAAACATATTTCCCGTATCCATATTAACAAAAACATTTCCGTGAGTAACACTGAAGATAACAATGTTCTGAATAATAGTTTTTGCTTTTAAAAAAAATTGATAACACTAAAAACCGCAAAATTGCAATTTTTATACTGTTGAACAGAGAAAACAAATGTACTTTCAAATGCAATTTGCTTGAAAACAGTACATTAATTTACTGATTTTTTTATGCGTTTTAAAATAGTTTTGAGAACGCTTAAAAAATCACATGTAGCTCAATTGTGGAATGTTAATCCGTTTGCACTTAAAAATATAAATATACCACTTATCTTTAGTTAATATTCCACAAAAAATTAACAACTCTCCAAAAATAAATAATAAGCAAAACAATTTAATAGGTGTATAAAAATTTATTTTAATAACTGAAAAAAAAATCAAAATTTAAAAGACTGCTGTAAAAAAATGAAACCCAGGGATGACGCAACTTAAATCGGGATTTTGGCAAAGCGCTTGGTTCAACGTATACTACAATACCGAACTAATAAAATTCATTTTTTAACTTTATACATCATAGAATGGTATATAAATATAGATAATAAAATGTGTGAAAATACCACAACTTTCACATTTAATGTGCATAATTACTAATTTCGGAAAATGATCTGTAATTTGCAATATTTTCAATATATATATATTTTGCACTGACAGTTACTTTCATAATCTTCGCTACTATACTTTCTGCTACAATTATATCAGCTTTGCCTGTAAGAAATTGGGTTAATACTCATTCTTTTCTCCGACGAAGAAATGTTTAAAAACAAATCTAGGGCTAATATATCATTGTTTTATACAAACTGAACGTTATTTTAAGTTGTAGACAGAGACCTGGGAACCCTAATAGGACTCCGTTTGGCGTTCTGCTATTCTGTACAGATGCCCGTTTTCCCAATGATTGGAAACGCTTATCAATTTCTTTGCTATTAACCTCTAAGATATGACTAAAAAACTACTACTCTTAATGAATTTCAGAACTTTATTTGAACATAGAATTGATATTTTTCGCATAAAATTGGTTTTTATTATTGTTATTGATTAATCTAAAAATGTGGGGAGGGGTAACTTAAATTTAAAAGATCTATTACCAAATTATTAAGAGGTCTATTAAAATTTGAAAAAAAAAAAAATTTCTCTCGTGTTTACACTGCATATGAATAAGTTATTCAGAGCTATTAGAATGTTTTTGGTTTAAACAAATTTAACAGAACTGAGAACGAGCGAAAATAAAAAAACAGCAAATGAAGAACCAACCGCAAAAGGAAGGGGAAAGCTGTGGTAAAAGAAGTTTTTAAGGAAATCTTGCACGTAATCTGATTCCTGTATATCGCATATACTTATTTCCAGAAGTTCCACAAGTGAAAAAAAAAGTTTTTCCGAAAGAGCGGAAAGCGCTTTCTAGCATGAAATAGAATTATTATTTTTATTTAAACAGGATCAGTAATTAATTTGACATTCCATAGTCAAAGTCGAAAGCATTTAACTTCCACATGAGCCAGATTACAAATGAAATTCACAATACCTTAAGATTTAGAAATCTGTATCTGTATTTTAAAATTTTGTGCGACAAAGTGATAAAATCACTCTAATTCATGAATCATGGTAAATTTGAAAGTATTTTTGTGATTCATTTATATCAATATTCTAAAGTTTCCTTTCTTAAATATGTTCATTTTGAAATACATGGAAAGCATGACTAACGAAAACGCTGTTCGCTATACTGACAAATAAAATTAAATGGTAGCCATTCTATATATATCGAACTGCAACATAGGGTAACATCCCCAGTAATTGGCATGCACCAGTGATTAGCACATCCTACAAACATGTCCTAAAATAAGATTTATATCCAGTCTTTTAAAAATGCAAGACCATATACCAGTTATATGCTCATTTATGTTAAAGATTATAACTTTGATTTATGCTACTAGATGACAATAGTGCATAGGAAAAAGAAACAATTATGGCTTGTATGAAATTAGCCATTTTTGTTGCAAATGTTTCTTCTTTATCTTAAGGAAGGCATGCTTTTCAATTCATTATTATCCGATTTATAACGCATTTTAAATTTTAATTGACAAAAGTTTTGTTTACTTAAAAAGGGTTACTTTAATTGTGTAAAAGTATTTTTGACACAAATATCTGGATTTCTGAATTAATGATAGATGCCAATTAATGGTGCTTCAATTTTGCTAGTTCCAAGTAATTGGCACCTATTCCAATTACAAGGAATTCGCAGGGAATTTGAGATTAAACCACTTATTTTGGAAGCACTTTTAAAGTTATAGACTAATTTTGTTTATCATTTGTTTTTATTTGAAAGTATGAAATATTATCAGTAACTGGAATCCATTAAAGTTTCATATGACAATTACTGGGGACAGCATGACAATTACTGGGTATTAATACAAGTATATTGTATTGTTTTAAAGTGTTCACATTTCAGACTAATATGCTGATTTCTTGCTCTCAAAAACTTGAAATATGGCATCTTCATCTACAGTAAATTCATTTAAAGCGATTAAACCCAATGCCAAATGTAAAGTTTTTTTTAAATATAAACTTGTGCCAATTACTGGATCACAAGGTGTCATACATTGGTGCTCTAGGTGCCAATTACTGGTGATTTCAGCAACTTTTTATAAATATATTTTTATAAAAATACTTTTTCAATTTTTTTTGCTTTTAGTAGACAAAATAGATGCACAGATATGCATTCTTTGATTTAAAAATATTTCGAAGTAAATATCTTATTTCTTTGTAATGAAAATTGAAGTAAGTTCAAAGACAAATTCTTAAAGTGCCAATTACTGGGGATGTTACCCTATGTATTAATATTACAGAATTGATCTAAAATATTTATTTTAAATAATTATGCGACTTTCAATGTAAATTTGCACGTTCCATTGATTCTAAAAAGAAAACACTCCATAAAGTAGTAATCTAGCTCAAAACTGAGCAAATAGTTAATTTTAAATATTCAGCAGCAATATTATTTAAATTTTTATAACATTTTAACAGTATGTACATTTTTATAACATTTTAGGAGTTAATCGGAATAAATCTTCACATTATAATCCGATAGACAGTTTTATATTGAATGACCTCAGCTTCTTCTAAATCTTAGACATCAGTTATTAAAACTTATCTTGTCATAAACATTATCTTGTCATATATTAAAACTTATACTATTTTGTCAAAAGTATCTGGTCACTGTTGATTTCAGACGTTTAGTGGAAAATCTGCAGAAATACTTCAGAGAAGACAAGAGTGAATCCAATGAAAAATATTCCAGCTTTAAGACCCGTAAGAAACTTCCCGACCTATTTTGATGATATTTGAAATCCATATTCAGGGGAATATGCTCAAGATTTATGGCTGCAGTTTATTTCTGTGACTAAAACTTTTTATTTTAGAGAATGTATTTTTTTTTTTTTCAGACGTTTTCTATTTTTCAGATTTTTTTTCTGAAACTAATTAAAGTTTTTAAAAAACTATCTGTCTTTTATGATCTTATATTTATTTTCTACAACCAAAAAAATGTATCAAAATCACTTGAGTAATTTATGCGATAGTGGGTTTTTTACCTGATAGGTACGATTTTTTTAGTAGAGACAAAAACTTAGACACTCCTAACTTGTGTGAAATTCTTCCACAATTTTATCAAACACATGAATTAAAATACATATAAGCACGTGGATAAAATATAGTTTCATATAATAAATGAGATAAAGCTCTAACCTTTATCGGTTCTATGTCATTTCACACATGACTTCCCAACCAGCTTCTCTCACACGAATCTTATTCGTTTAGTACATAGGTTCCCAACGGGGGCGGTACCGCCCCCCCCCCCCCAGTGGGCGCTGGAGCCATCCAGGGGAGCGGTAGCTAGTCTAGAGAAAAATGGGGGGCGTTAGGAGAATCAAAGGGGGCAGTCATGATGTACCTACCTATTTAGGAACTAATATAGTTAAAATAGTTAATCTCATCTGCATTGTCCAATCCGTAACAAAAACCTTAACTGCACCTTTACATGGAAATATATGCAGATGAACATAGATCTGAGGGGGGGGGGGTTGAATTTATTTCATTAATGATAAAAATTGCCGTGAAACACGAAGAAGGGTTAAAATCGCTGAAAACAAAATTTTATTACATCAGGCTAAAAAATAGCAATTCTTTCATGAATGTCAAAATATCACAGCGGAACACGAAAAACTGCTATGACTTGTATTATAAATAATTGTGAATTCAATAATTGTTGAGTACAAAATTCGCAATGATTGTCTGGCTAAAAGTTTTAAACAGAATTCTTTGTTATTAACTTGTATTTGGTAAAATTCTTCGCATGCCGATGTATGACAACGCATGCCTGAACAGAGATTTTTACTCGAACCCCCTATTTGGATCAGTACAATAAATTTGTTTATTCTTAGTGAAAGTGATAAAACTCAATATATCTATAAATTTGTTCAAAAGTAAAATTATTTAAACTTAAATATGCAAAAATTTTATGTTTCAAAATATCTTAATCGAAGAGGAAATGCCGTCAGACAGTATTGAGTATTTGAAATATGGATCGAAGCGTTCTCTTACAAATCTACCATTACCTACGTGCTTAATTTGCCAAAATGTTGTTTCAAATAAAGCCATGACTAGGTTACAAGAGCATTTGAATAAATACGTGATAATAGAAAATACAAAGATATGTTCTATTTTTCAAACACAGCGAAAGAAAAATTTAAAACAATCAACTATCAAACCTTTTTCAGTTGATTTCTAAACAAGATGACAACTACGTGTTTCATATAACTCTCACTCAACTACGAGTTACATTATTAATGAAATCCGCACACAATCGGCGAGAAATTAATCTTGCCGGGAGTCAAAGAGATAGTAAAAACTGTTCTTCATCATAAGAAAACATCAGATGTCATCAGAAAAAAAAATCCTCAGTAATAATTCGGACAAAGATAAATAGATGGCTAAAGGCATTGACATGCCATTATGCTATTATTTAAAGACCTGCAAATTTTTCATTCAACTCGATGCATCAGCATTGCCAATTATTAAAAACTCTTAAAAGAAGAAAAAAATGTCAAGAGTTATTATTTGCTAAAAATTTGGAAACTAATACAAAGAGAGAATCGATATTTAATACCACAAAGTTAGTCCAAGAGAATTAAGGTCCCTTTCATAATATTTTGTCACTTGCTACTGATGTTGCTCCAGCAGTGACAAAGACATCATAAGGGTTTCATTGACATTTGAAAACACTACTAATGTAACTATTAAATGTATTATTTGTGCCTTCCGTTAAACATCATCAGCATTTGGTTTCAACAAATTGGAATGAACACCTGTATACGTCGCTTCATTACATTAATTGAGCAATCAATTTATAGTTTATTGAACAAAACACATCTGACTTGATATGAAAATCGTATGCATACTTGACATGAAAGCCAATTTATAAGTCATTGTCAATATACAAAGACGAGATAGAACTAGGAAATTTGACAATACAGAAGAGATAGAACCGGGAACTTCACACGCGTGAAATAGAGCCAGGGGGAATCGAACAAACAGCCTCCTGCTCTCATAGGCAATTAGCAGCAGCCTTAACATTTAAACCACTCGGCCACGGAGACCCTTGCAGTCAAAAACAGTTGAAGCAATGCAGTAAATGACAAGATATTTAGCCAACTTCATAGTGAAAATCGTTTCACAATAAAGTGAAACAATTGTTTCACTTTGTAGTACAGTTGTCGCTATCGCTTTGCATGAGACTTGCAAATACTAATTACAATTGCTTACTGCTGTACTCTGAAAAAGTATTTTCCTGAATCGTTTTTCGATATATTTGATTCAGTATTACACTCAATTGAAGACGAATGTGTAAAAATACGCTAAAACCTGATTATATTTAAAAAATGACATCAATTATTTGACAGACCTGTTTATTATCTTTATTAAATCATTTTAATTATTCTAAATATTTATAAGGCATATAGTCCAGTCATTTTAGCACCTTTTTTCACAAATAGCGGAAAAAATTAGAACAAAGCTGGATTTTTGCATAGTTGCTAGTTAGGGTATGTAGTTTAACATACTAAAAGTCCCCATCGATCCGATGTGAGCTTTCGCCTCCAGGGGGCGCTAATGAGCTTGAAAATCGGTTTTCTGTGAATATCTCACGAACAATGGCATGTAGACAAAAAAAAATTCAATTACAAAGATGTAGATAATTTAATTTCCTACAAAAAGTGTCATTAACATTTTTTTGTCACACCAATCCTTCCCTGACAAAAATTTAAATTAAGTAAACATTACTCAAAAAAATGCGGAAGCACAATCATAACGCGGCGAAGAGGCAGAACAAATACCGAACAACTTTCGACTCCCCCCAATCTTTCCCCGCATTGTCTGTACGCCGTTTTCGCGCGCTTGTGCAATAGTCATTGCCCAATACCATATCTCTCTTTGCATTTGTCGAAATGTACCACATAACTTTCCAATGTTTTATTTTCATTTAGTACTCATTTCGCTGGTATGAACAGGGGTGTAGTCGTAAAAATAACAGAGGATATACCCTATAAGCAAAAGGTATACGTTCAAGGCAGAGGGTATACCCTAGAGTGTGTATACTATAGCTTTCTTGAGAAACAGAGGGTATACGATGTTCCTTGAAAAAGTCCAGAAGGTATACGGCGTATACCCCCGCATACCCACCACTGCATCCCTGGGTATGAAATCACTCTAATTTATTGAACGAATATTCTTTGTGAGATTTTAGGAAGTGAAAAATTTTATTTTCAACGCATGTTGTAGAAAGTTTTAAATAGTTATGACAGTTTAAAATGACTCTTTCTTAATTGCTGATTGTGAGCGATAAATGGAGATTGACCAAATAGTTTGTCTTGTATGAAGTGAGAACTGCGTTTCGAGAGATTATGTAAAAATAAGGAAAAAGGGACTGAAGTTCATTGTGACAGCAAGTTCGGAAAGAGGTGGCCATAAGTGGAAAATATGTGAAGAAATGACTAAAAACAATAGTAAATTTACAGTTCTTTCAAAGTGTAGAAAAAATTATTCATTCACTACTAAAGCAGTCAAACGACTGAAAATGAATTACCGTAATTTCGGGTGTATAAGCCGCGGATCAAACAATTCTTTTTCGACCCAGAATTTTTTAAGAAACAAATATAACTTCTTAGATCGCCGTAAATACTTGTGTTCAATCACTAAATAAGATTTCTGGGTCCAAAAAGAATTGTTTGATCCGCGGCTTATACACCCGAAATTACGGTAAGCCAGGAATATGCCTATGGGGGAAACCACAAAAAAAAAAAAAAAAAAAAAAACGAGCTAAGTGCTTTACCTCAAGGATAGTGAGGAAATAAGCATAAATGTGTATTATATATTCTCTTTCTCCATTCAAAGGTGATAATTATAGATCTGTATACATAATTTTTTTAAAGTAGCAGCAGATTTTTCGTATTTTTATAATTTTATTTTCAAATATGTTCACTTTTTTTCCATTTTTAACAGGGAAGGGTTGGTGTGACAAACAAATGTTAATGACACTTTTTATAGGAAATTAAATTATCTACAACTTTGTAACTGAACATTTTTTCCTAAATTCCATTGTTCGTGAGATATTTACAGAAAACCGATTTTCAAGCTCATTAGCGCCCCCTGGTGGCGAAAGCTCACATCGGATCGATGGGGACTTTTAGTATGTTTAACTACGTAACCTAACTAGCACCTATGCAAAAATCCAGCTTTGTTCTAATTTTTTCCCCTATTTTTGCTAAAATGACTGGGCTAATAAGGGTCATTCTCCATAAACAGGGTGATTTGGAAGTTGCAAAATACAAATTTATGAACTATCAAATAAATGACTTTTTTCTTAATATATTGCTTTAAAAAGTGATTTTGTATTAGAATTATCACCCATCGTTCATAATTCCTAAAATTTAATATTTTATTTATAATTTAAAAAAAAACAACTTCCAGGGGAATGATGGTAGTGAGCAGGGGAATGATTCAATAATCTATAAAGCACTGCAGTCAACTATTAATGATAGAAAAATTCATATCAATGAATATTTTTAATCAAATAAAGTAATATACATAATTACTTAAATTACTGTACATAGTTTTCACAATAATGAATATATATATATAAGTTTCTTTGTAACAACTGAAGAAAACTTTTCTTATCGCTTCAGATAATAATCTGCTTTTGACCTGGGACTCATATCTTCTGGTTTGCTGTTAATTTTAAGTTTCAATCTTTGGTTACATTTTTATATTTTTCTAATTTTTTACTTAGACATTTTATTTGATTTTCCGTTTTTACACATTTTCTATGAAGTGCACTCCTGATGCGCATTACGCATTTTCTTCCAGATAATTTTCGATTCTTGATTAAAACATTACTTGATCTTGAATTAGATGAAGGAGTGTTGAGTAAATTTGACATTGAGCTTGTGTTTTAAGCCGCTATTAGATTCACCAACATTCTGTAAGACTTTTGAGCCAACACTCGATTTCCTCCAACATTTTGCGAAATGTCCTCCCAACATCCCGTGTAATAGCAAACTACAATGTCTCCCCAACTTTTTTCGGCAGTCGCAAAAAAATCTGGCCCAGACCAGATTTTTCATCCAACATCGAACGTTTCAACGAATCAGAGATAAGCGATTGATACGAGTAGGCGATAAATATTAACGCCTGGCACGAGTAGAAACTAGTTTTCCGGCTTTTCCTCCGATTTTTTCAAAGACTATTATAAACCTTGTCCCCCTTTGAACGGGAAAATGTTGGAGTTAAAATCCGCTGAAAAGTTTGTTTCGCCTAAAAATCCGTGAATCTAATAGCAGCTTTACTCTTCATAATTATCATTTGTTGATGTTTCTTCAACAGTCAAAGCTTGATGTTTATGTAGACTTGATCGTTTTTGGTAATTTCTGTAATTAGTTTTCCATTGTTTCCGCTTACTTCTTTTCTCTCGGAAAATCATCTCTGTAATGGGCTTTATTGTATCCTTCATCTTTTTTTTCAAGTATTTCTGTCGCTCTTTTTATTTTTGTATTTAATATGCAGCTGGGTCATTTTTTAATATCTTTGATAGCGTTTGCGCTGTGCTTCTCTTTTATTTTTTAATTTCTGCTCTTTAGTCAGTTTTTCCTTTACTTTTGGCATCTTTCTGAAAACAAAGAGAATTTTTATAAAAAATGCGTTTTGTTATCAGTTTAATTTTGTTTATTTTTATTAAATTTTAGCATTAATCTTAATGAAAAGAATTATTTTTTTTCCATAATTATTATTTAAATAAAACAGGATGCTGGTAAAGTAAAAGCTAATCTTTTTTTATTTTGTAGGTATAGACATGCTTTAATTTAAAGTGGTACTTAAAAATATTTAAACTAAAAATAAAAATTAGATACATTCAAATTTAATGAAGTGTCTAAATTTAATCATACATTTAAAATAAAAATCTTAAACACACATTAATTTCTTTTTTAATTATGAAAATCAGTGTTGAAGTCAGACACTTTTCTCCGGGGAGGGATTTCTGCGGCTCCTGGGGAATATTATAGATTTCTGGGGGAAGGGGAATTGCACTTTTTGACCATTGAAAACCCAAAATCTGAAAATTTCCGGGCGATTCAACCCTGGTGAAAATTGAAAAAATACAGATTTCGGATAAGTTACGTTGAATTCTCCTTGAAAAAAAAACTAATAAAAAAGTTTCCGATTGAAATGAAGTGACAATAGTAATAAATAATTACATACTGTTTCGAATTAATGCAAAATATTGTCAAATTTTATGAAATATTTGAGTAATAATGTTAACTAAATTAAACATTTTTCTTTCTTTTTTAAATTTCCTAAATTGTAGCAAACTAATATGTAAAAAATGTAGCGTCTACATTTAAAGATTACCTAAAACTAAAGTATTTCAATTTTCATTAAAAAAAATCATTTATAGTTATCAATATGAAGAATTTTTGAATATTTTAAAATTTAACAACATTTAGTTTCTTTATTAATGTACTAATAGGGTTTTTAGCCAATATCTTAATAACATTTCTAAAATTTCATAATTCCCCTAACTAGAATCATTCCCCTGCTTTAAGAACAGGCAAGAGAATGATGCTAGGGGAATGATGTTTTGTTAGTAATATCTAACTTAGAACCACATGGGGGAGCAAAAATTTTTTTTAATGATTACACATATTAAAAAACATGTATTAAAAATATAAAACAAAATAAAAAAAGCTTACCTTTAATTTATCCAGAAGAAATGGATCCAGGGTAATGATAGCTAATAAAAATATTCGTTTTGGAATTCCATTTTTCAACATCTGCATTCACAAACAAAATGGCTAAAGACTCCAAACTTTGAAGGTATCTCTTCCAAGCAACTAGTTAAAATTGGATCAATGTCAAATTTGAAACCAGAGATATATATTGGTGCCTTTTAGAACTATTTTTGTAAGTGCAGGGGTATGATGCCCAGATTCATAGACATACTTCATTGTGATTTTCACAGAGTTGCATTATAGTATACCTCTACATATGTACTCCTCTTATAAAAGAACAAATTGTAATAATATATTAATAATTGCAATTTTATTAAATCAATATTTAATAACCATTTGGTGGATTCAAAGTCTAGTTCTGGGGTTGGGGACAGCCAGGGGAATGATATTTTACATATATTTTTATATATATATTGTTTAGAATTATTTTTAAAGTAAAGAATATGAGTAGTAGATGGCAAAAAAGTATAGTTTTTAGTAAAAATAAACTTTATTGTTAAAATAGTTCCAAAAAATTATAGAATCAAGTGGGAGTTTGTTTTTTCCTATTCAATGAGAATGATTCATAAGATGATTGCAAGATGATGAGTTGAATTTAATTAAAACAAAAAAACTCATAGCTGCTTCTGCGGATATACATTTTTTTGTTCAAACGAAGTCTAAGTAGAGGGGAATAGCCACTTTGCCACATTATTAGCAGTCTGTGAAAATATTTACTTACTGTAAACACTTGGACGTTCTTCATGAAGTTTTCTCTGAGTGATTCCTATATATTAATACATGAATATACCGAGTTTTTTTCGCAAAAGCATATACAGCAGTATCATCATATTTGGTTATGGGAATCGTGGAGCTCACAGCAAACGAGAACTAAAAGTAAAATTCAGAAACGGATACTAAGAGTTCTAACTTCAAAAAACAACACAGTTCTTTAACTTGGATTGTGAGCGAGAATACATAAAATTTTAACTGCTTTTAATTCCTGATATTTGGCTGAGAGTAGGTTCCGTGCAGTAGATAGTTTATTGCATAAGAAAAGGAACAGACATCTTTGAACCTGACAATTTGTGACTAAAGTGAAAGAAATCGGAATCCGACATGACCAAATTGTTAAAACTCCATCAGAATCAACCATTTGGTTATTTTTTTTTATTCTTACGGATTTTGTGTTTATTTTTCAATTTTTAATAAACAATTTACTACATTTGATGGTCGTTTTAATTAACTTCTACTTTGTGATTCTTAATCGATAGATAGACAGATAAAATATAGATAATATGCAACAACATTTTAACATTTTGTATAATTAACTATCATTGAAGGGGGGGGGGCGTTGTCATTTTATTTTCTTGTAAAGGGGGCGGTGGTCCAGAAAAGGTTGGGAACCTATGGATTAGTACCACTTTTTATAAGAAAAATTGTTACTCGTACTTTGACAACATACTACAAGATTTATTTTTAAAAATATAGTAGTGCGAATAGAATTTAAAAATAGATAAAAGCATAAAATGTTAGCGTAAAATTAATGAGAATGGACATCTGAGTCGGTCTGTCATCCTTTGAATTTTTAACGAGTATTTCTAATAGTTGGATTTTAAAAAAAGAAAAAAACTGGCATACCAATGGATTCAGATAGATTCAAAAAACTTTTTAAGTCAATAAAAAAATTCAAAATTTAATACAAAAAAAAATTAAAAACTGAAAAATATTTTTCCTCCATATGTTTGACATTGATAAAAAAGATTCCGAGGCATTTTTTGTTTTGTCTATATCTTAAAAAATGGCTGAGTTATAGCACTTTGGATTTCAAGGGTGGCTGACATTTTGAAATGTGTTGATTTTTGTAACGGCATAACACGCGTATTTATGAGCCGATTTGGATATAACTTGGTGTGTACATAGTATATACCGATGTCTGAAACGAGTCCGTTGGCCAGTTTCATCATCCATCTTATTTAAAAAAAGCGGCTCTTTAATTTTTTTAATATAATTTTTTTAATTTAAGATTAGATACACAAAAATTAGAAGTGTAAAAAGAGTTTTCTTTTATGTGTTTTAGCTTGATACAAAGGCTCCAGAGCATTTTTTGTTTCGTTTATATCTTGAAAAATGGCTGAAGTATAGCATTTTGAATTGCTAGTATAATTGACATTTTGGAATGATCTGATTTTTGTCCTATGATAATCCGCGTATTAATGAACCGATTTGGATATAACTTGGTATGTACATTGTACATAGTACATACTGATGTCTCGACCGAATTCGTTCGCCGATTTCATTCGCCACCTTGTTTTAAAACTGGAGGCCATTTGAACTTCTATACTAATAAAAGAACAAAACGCTCTGTGTGTGTGTGTGTGTGTCTGCGATGGCTAGCAAAATCTACAGCATCTACGAGGCTCAAAATTTTTTTGAGAGTAGCCCCAAATCTCTCCTATGTACCTGAGCTTTAGAATTTCGAAATTCTAATTATTAACTGAGTAATTAATTAAAATGCAGAACTCACTCTCACCAAAAAATCATTTTTTCGCTTTTTTCTCCCTTCGCTTCCTTATGGTTGGTTGGTTGTATAAAACTTTTGACGCAATAATTAAAAATCTGGGTCAGAATTAAAGAACCCAATTTAAAAGTGACTGTTTTTTTTCCAAAGACCTTTAAAATTCATAGACCGGCAGACAACCAGTTTAATTTAGGATTTTGATCACAGCTGTTGTACGTTGGCACTTCGTACATTAGAACGTATGTGTGATAATGTTGCAGTAAAAAAATACATATATATATATATATTTATATATATATATGAGGCTTTTCGTTTCGATATTGAGTTTTTTTAAAATCATTGATTAAATTTAAATGTATTCTAATTAATTTAAAGTTTTTTATGGCTTTAAATTGCTTTTAAAACGAAAATAAAATGGCTGTTATGTGTACAATTGTTCGAATCCGGCAGACGATTAACATACCATAATAAATTATCAAATAGCAAAGCAAATTATTTCTATTTAATATATATTTGTTGCTCGATAAAACCAGTCGATTATTAACCTTCCTACCCTGTTCAAATTTTACTCAATCTTGACAAAATCATTTGACACCAGAACTGTTATTTAAAACATTTTAATAAATTTAATTGACTTGTTCATCTTAATCTGGTATTTAACTTTCTTTATGAAAAAAGTTCTGGTACGAATCTCATAAAACAGATTATAGTTATGGGTCGATTAGACCCATTCAGGGTAGGAAGGTTAAAATGATGTTGTCAAACTAGGCTTTTTGAAGACCAATGAAGATCGCTACAAGGCAACAATTTTTTGTAAATTAAGATTTTTTTTCGAATGAAATTTTTAGTTTCGGATTGGGTTTATGTCCATGGAAATTATTTTGTCCTGTTCAGATCCGGTTATAGTTATATGGAATAACTTTGTCCGTTTCGGAATTGACTCGGTTCAGATTTCGGGGGTTTTCAAATAAAATTTTTATGTTTCGCTCAAATAACATGCATACAGAAATTATTTTGTCGTAATTGGATCGGGTTATGGTTCATTGGAATATTTTTGTCCGGTTCAAATTTACACAGTCAGTTTCCAATATTTTTTCATATTGAATTTTTAAGTTCGGTTTGGATTGCAATTTTGTCTGGATGGGTTGCAATTACGTTTACGCTTAGTCTTAGGCAGTGTTCTCGCTGGAATTTGACCAACGTTAGTAATTTGGCTAATTAAAAAAAAAAAAAAAAAAAAAAAAAAAAAAAAAAAACATTCGCTAAATGAAAAAATATTAGCAAAATAAATTTGCCATGTTGCACAAAAAAAAAAAAAAAAAATTAATCCTTTGATGTACCCTCTTTTTTTCAATATGTTCCAAAATAATCTAAGTTTTTATAACTGCAACAATAATTGTTATTAATCTAATTTCAACTATCCGCTACAAATATATTGAAAATATGTATATATGCATATTAGCCCAGTCATTTTAGACAAAATAGGGGAAAAATTAGAACAAAGATGGATTAAGCTGGATTTTTGCATAGGTGCGAGTTAGGTTATGTAGTTAAACATACTAAAATTCCCCATCGATCCGATGTGAGCTTTCGCCGCCAGTGGGCGCTAATGAGCTTGATAATTGATTTTCTGTGAATATCTCACGAACAATGGCATTTAGAAAAAAATTTCAGTTACAAAGTTGTAGATAATTTAATTTCCTGTAAAAAGTGTCATTAACATTTGCTTGTCACACCAACCCTTCCCTGTAAAAAATGTAAAAAAGTGAACATATTTGAAAGTAAAATTATAAAATTACGAGAAATCTGCTGCTATTTTTAAAAAAAATTATGTAAACAGATCTAAAATTCTCACCTTTGAATAGAGAAAGTAAATATTTAATATACATTTTTGTTTATTTCCACACTACCCTTGAAGTAAAGCATTTAGCGCACTTTTTTTATTGTAATTTCTCCCGCAGGCATATTCCACTTATAGTGACTGGCTTATTCCAATTTCAATCGTTTGACTAATCATTTGACAATCGTTTAGTAGTTCTTTGCACAGCTTCAATTTCTACACTCGATTCAGATTCGTCATTATCTGTCTTATTCTTTAATTCGTTGTTGTGCCGCTTTCAGTATTTTTTGTTTGCCTTTTGATATCATCACTGAATTCAGAAGAACGCTTCTCTCCTTACTTGCAGTGGACAGGATACTGTCAATATCTTCCTTGTCTTCAAATTCAATTTTACTTGCATTATGATATGATATTCCGCAGCAATCTATACAAATATCAGAACATTTCAATCCAATTTTTCGGCATCCACATGCTTTTCCACATCCTTTGGAGCAAATGCAAAAAATTGATTCAATAATATTTTTTGGTGGGGCGGTAAGGTAGCTGGAATTGGAGACAAATTAGGTGCATTTTACCAGCCCCAGCTCTTAGAATATAGTTTATTGCTCAACCAGTATTGTGTACTTGATGATAAATACGTAAACTGTGCAATCTAACTGCATCTTTGGTAGACGGCAACGATGAAAGGCTTTTTTTTTTTTTTTTTACCAACAGCAACTCCTTTCTTGAAACATACATAAAGGTGCTTGTTTAGAGAAATTTCTGCTTTTCCACAGTATAAAGCAAGAAAAATAGTTTTCCTGCCTCGGAAACATCAAATTGGGATACTTGATCGTTCTTAAAAATGCTGGCAGCTTGTATATTATGATCTTCTTCGTTTTTCAAAAGTTTTGCTAACGACATTTTTCTTTTCCCAAACATTACTGATGTCAAGTCACAACCTGAAAAAGCGTGAAGGAACAGTATATGATCTTTCAGAACAGCTTCATTATTAAGACTGTGCGATGAATACAGGGTGGTTGCAATTCGTCCTGTTCCAGGCTTAATAAAAAATATCTCAATCTCTGGAGGTGCTAAAGCAGTCAACAATACGAGCAAGTCAACATCATCGCCAACAACAGCAGTAATCGCACCGGACTTTGCTACTTTAATAGCTACGTTAACAATTAGTGTGTCGGCATCATCTTCTGCTTGTTTCGCTTCGAAACCATTCTCCATAAATTTCTTTAAGAGCGTATATATGAGACAAGTCTTATTTTAATGATTAGATAAAATAAAATTCTTTTTCGCTTACTTTAGAGCTTTCTTTTTTTCCCTTCTATATAGGAGCTTCGTCTAATGTATCAGACATAACAAACATTATTCCTTAAATTCAAACAACAGACTATCATTTCTCAATTTTTCCTTCAATGGAGTAATTTAAGCAGACGTTGATGGTTTTTCTGCAATAGATTTATTATATGATTTAATAGAATTCTTTCCTGTATAATTTTTCCTACACTTTGGGTGAACTGTAAATTCACTATTGTATTTAGCCATTTCTTCGAATATTTTCCACTTATGGTCATCTCTTTCCGAACTTGCTCTCACAAGGGACTTCAGTCCCTTTTTTTTTTTGTTTACATAATCTTTCGAAACGCGGTCCTGATCACATACAAGACAAACTATTTTGTCAATCTCCATTTTTCGCTCACAATCAGCAATTACGAAAGAATCATTTTAAACTGTAATAACTATTTAAATTTTCTACAAATGCGTTGAAAATAAAATTATTTCCCTTCCAAAAATCTTCCAAAGAATACTTCGTTCAGTAAATTAAGGTGATTTTATACTAACGAAATGAGCACTAATTGAAAATAATACATTGGAAAGGTACATGCATGTGGTACATTTCGACAAATGCAAAGAGAGGGGGTATTGGCAGACTATTGCACAAACGCGCGAAAACGGAATATAGACAATGAGGGGAGGGGGGAGGATCGAAAGTTGTTCGGTATTTGTTCTGCCTCTTAGCCGCGTTATGTTTGTTTTTCCGCATTTTTTTTTCAATAATGTTTACTTTATTTTAATTTTCGGTAGGGAAGATTTGGTGTGACAAAAAAATATGTTAATGACACTTTTTGTAGGAAATTTAATTGTCTACATCTTTGTAACTGAACTTTTTTGTCTAGATGCCATTATTCGTGAGATATTCACAGAAAACCGATTTTCAAGCTTATTAGTGCCCCTGGCGGCGAAAGCTCACATCGGATCGATGGGGACTTTTAATATGCTAAATTACATACCCTAACTAGCACCTATGCAAAAATCCAGCTTTGTTCTAATTTTTTTCCGCTATTTGTAAAAAAAGGTGCTAAAATGACTGGACTATATGCATGAAAAAAGGAAAAGAAAAGAAAGAAAAAGCAAAAATTGAGCACTAGCAATTTGGCGAATCTAATTGCTTGTTTACTTGCCAAATGAATAATTTAGTCGCAATTTGGAGCAATGGCGAGCGACAGCGAAAACACTGGTTTTAGGTTATATTTAATTTCCGGTTAGGTTACTGTTAGATCATAGTTTAGTTACAGTTAGGTTAAGGTTAAGTTGCAGTTAGGTTATGGTTAGATTACGGATAAGGTTGCGATAAGTTAAAGGCTATAGGTTACATTTATGTTATGTTTAAGTTACGGTTAGGTTACGGTTAATTCGCAGTTACTTTACAGACAGATTATGGTTACGGTACAATTAATTACGGTTAGGATTTGGACCACAGTGTGAACATTACGCATGCCTTGATTAAAAATATAGACTTTTACAATGGCTCTGAAATTATAATACATATGTATTTAGATTACATTTTATACATAGGTGCCTACCTTACATTAATCTTCCGTAATACGTGTGTTAATTTGATCCTGGTTTAATGAATTTCGAACCAGAAATTTTTTGTTAAAGAAATGAAATTAAATGAGTGCTACTTAAAAAACTGAAAGTAAATAAAGATTCATGGAATAATTTTTTTGGTTCGAAATGAGGTTAACCTGAATCAAACTAATCCAAGTATTAGGGAAGATTAGTTGAACGTTGACAGCTATGTTTATAATATTATGTACTTTTAGTTAATCATTCAAGTATCGATTTCATTCACGGTATAGGCGGATTAAATAGTGATATAATTAGTTTGAAATTCAAAATATTTCACTTGATATTTCTATGTGAAAGAAGTAATTAGTTACATGACTTAGCAGTGATTTTTACGGATGAATCTCAACACTTTAACACGAAAATCACGCAATCGCTGCACACATTTCCCTTCCGCGTTTCCCATTGCAGTCATTTTGAACATTTTTACAGCTAAAAATTCTTTTTTTTTTTTTTTTTTTTTTTTTTTTTTAAACCAATTTCTCACACAGTCAGTTGCAACGTGTTTCAGACAGTGTATTTCAATATATTTCGAGTTAAAGAGAAAATCGTACAAATTTCAAGTTCGTTTAATATTATTATTACGGATCCGGGCAACGCCGGGCGAGTCAGCTAGTGTGTAATAAAAAATTTAAAATTTAACATCAGGTACAAAAAATTTAGAAAAATTAAAAAGATTTTTTTTCTTATGTTTTACCTTAATACAAAGAATTCGGAGCATTTTTTGTTTTATCCATACCTTAAACATACCTTAGACATTTTGAAGTAATCGGATTTTGGTCACGCGATAACATGCGCATTTGTGAATCGATTTAGATATAATTTGGTGTGTACATAGAACAAACCAATGCCTTGAACGAGTTAGTTGGTCAACTTTATCCGCCATCATGTTTCAAAATGGCGGCCATTTAAAATTGTCAAAAATCTTTAAAATTTATAGTAATGTACGACAAAAAAAAAGAGAAATGGAAAAAAGGTTTTTTTAAGTGTTTGATCTTAATACAAGGATTACGGAGCCTTTTTTCGTCTTCATCTTAAAACTTGGCTTATATATAAGAGTTTGAATATCTAAAGTGGGTGAGATTTTGAGAAATCTCTTTGCCTGCGACAGCACTCACATATATCGACGGATTTCGATGTAAGTAAAGATGTACTCAGTATTAGATCTCGATCAAGCTCATTGGTTAGTTTCACCATCATGTTGTTTTAAAATGGCAGGCACTTAGTTACATCACTCAATTTTGTGATCAAATATAAATCGCTTTAAATAATACCAGCTTGTAAAAAGTTTATTAATTTCTTGAAATTCCCATCAATATTCAGTACTGACAAAAACAAGTATTGAATCTTCTAATATCGCATTCCGCTAATTTGAGCTTTGCATGGTTGAATAATATGATATGTTTTTTAAGTAAAGAATATGAAAGCTGCCTCTTCCTCCCGATACTGCCGGAAGGACTTTTTTAGTTTATATACAAGGCTGTCACAGGCGGCAATTAATTCTAATCTACACCACTTTCTTAAAAACAGAAATCTTTAGAACACATTTTTGCAAGATAAATGTACTTCAAAATTTATATTATAAATACTAGTTCAAACAGAATATCAAAATAGTCGCCTGTCACAGCCCTGCATTTAGTGCAGAGTTTTTAATCAAATTTATTGTCAGTTTCAGTAAACTTAGCAAAATGCAGGGGCGTGCGAAGAGAAAACTGCGCTCGGGGCAAATTTTCAATTTGGTGACCCCACTTCCCTCAACTTGACGCTAAATCACGACAAAATCACGTTGGTAGTATAAATTTGGCACCCCTAAATTCCTGCGCCCGGGGTGACCGTCCCCTTCGCACCCCCCTTTTAGAATGCCGCTGGCAAACTGTAGTAGAAAAAATATACTGCAGTTGAGATATAAATGTATAAATTATTTTATGAAATATGAGCAGTTGTATGAAAAAAATTTTCTGCGCATGTGCAAACGCTAACAAAGTTTTTTTTTTACATAATTTAATAGTCAACTGTATGGTGCGACTCCCAAAAAATAGCAGGACAGATATCGTGGAAATTAAGAAAGATATCGGCGATAGAGTAAGCTGGATTTTAATTTTTTTTTTTTTTTTTTTTTTTTTTTTTTTTTAAATAACATTTTGTTATTTAAGTTTGCAGCAACTTTATGTGACATTTGATGAATAGAATGCCTTGAGTGGAGAATTTTTATTAATTTGGTTAATTTACTATAAACTCCAAATTACATGAGCATTCATAACTATGAATATAATAAGAACTCTGTTATTATGTAATACAAAGAAAGATGAAATACGACCCCAGGAACTTCATTTCTCGTTAAATGTGCCACATGTGTTTTTGCTAATTTCATTAAGTGCTACTTTTCCGATTAAAAACATAGGTCGCATTTATTAAATTTTATAGGTATATTAAAAAAAATTCTTAAAGAAGTAAAATTAGCTCAAGGGTCTAGAAAAAAGTATTAGGAAAGTTTTCCTCTTAAACTGTACAACATCCATTATAATTATGTTATTCATGGCAAAATCATAGAAATTATAATTTAAAAGCCGATTTCAGGTATACAGAGTTTCCTTTTCATAGGTTTTGGGTGTACATTCGATAATTGACGCTTGGTTCTTTTGTTACTTCTTTTTTTTAACACGCTTTTATTACTTTCACCTGTATGTGAGTTTGTGGGTTTGTAACTCTCCTTATTATCTAAAGATTTTCCTTATTATCTAAAGATTTTCTCAAGCAATTTTGACTAAAATTTCGGGCACGAGAAAATCATTGGACTAGGTTACATGTTCGAGAAAAAATTTTAATGGGTCATATTGGGTCATTAAGGGTCTGGGTCAAGCTATTTATATTTAAAGAACGGCGTGATCGATTATAACGAAATTTTGTATGTAACAGTTTTTTGGCACGAGAAAACTATCGGGCTGGGTCACATGTTCGAAAAATTTCGATTAGTGGGTCATTTTTGGTTCATTATGGGTCAAGCCATTTTTATCTAAAAACGGCTCTAACGATTTTGACCAAATTTTATATTTTATAGTTTTGGATTACAAGAAGACCATTGGGTTAGGTAACATGTTCAAGAAAATTCGGTTAGTGGGTCATTTTTGGGGTCATTGTGGGTCATGCTATTTTTATCTAAAGATTTTCTCACGCAGTTTTGACTAAAAATTGCATTTTATGGTTTTCGGGCACGAGAAAAATATTGGGCTAGGTTACATGTTCGAGAAAAAATTTTAATGGGTCATATTGGGTCATTAAGGGTCTGGGTCAAGCTATTTTTATTTAAAGAACGGCGTGATCTATTATAACGAAATTTTGTATGTAACAGTTTTTTGGCACGAGAAAACTATCTGGCTGGGTCACATGCTCAAAAAATTTCGATTAGTGGGTCATTTTTGAATCATTATGGGTCAAGCCATTTTTATCTAAAAAACGGCTCTAACGATTTTGACCAAATTTTATATTTTATCGTTTTGGATTACAAGAAGACCATTGGGTTAGGTAACATGTTCAAGAAAATTCGGTTAGTGGGTCATTTTTGGGGTCATTGTGGGTCATGCTGTTTTTATCTAAAGATTTTCTCACGCAGTTTTGACTAAAAATTGCATTCTATGGTTTTCGGGCACGAGAAAAATATTGGGCTAGGTCACATGTTCGAGAAAAAATTTTAATGGGTCATATTGGGTCATTAAGGGTCTGGGTCAAGCTATTTATATTTAAAGAACAGTGTGATCGATTATAACGAAATTTTGTATGAACAGTTTTTTGACACGAGGAAACTAATTCGCTAAATCACATGTTTGAGAGATTTCGACTATAATGATCATTTTTGGGTCATGATGGGCCATAATGGATCATGTCAAGCTACATCTAAAGAACAGGTGGATTGATTTTAACGAAATTTTGTATATAACATTTTTTTGGCACAAGAAAATTATTGGGCTAGGTCACACTTTCGAGAAATTTCGATTAATGGGTCATAAAGGGTCTGGGTCAAGCTATTTATATTTAAAGAACGGCTGGATCGTTTTTAACGAAATTTTGTATGTAACAATTTTTAGACACGAGGAAACTATTGGGCTAAATCACATGTTCGAGAGATTTTGATTATAAGGGTCATTTGTGGGTCATTGTTGGGTCATGCTAATTTTATGTAGAAAATGTCTCTCACCATTTTGACTATATTTTGTATTATGATATTCTCGGGTAAGAGAAAACCATTGGACCAGGACACATGCTCGCGAAAATTCGATTAATGGGTCATTTTGGCTCATAATGGGTTAGGGTTATTCTAATTATATATAACAACGATTCAATCAATTTTACCTAAATTTTGTAACGAAACGTCTTTTGTCACGAGAAGACTATTGGGCAGAGTCGCAAGTTAAACAAAATTATATTAGTGGGCCATTTCGCTTTATTGATAAATGCTGTCAAGCTAATTTTATCTAAGAAACGGCTTAAACGATTTTGATTAAACTTTATATCCTACTGTTTTTGATTACCTGGAGACCTTTGAGCTAAGTCACATGTTTGATCAAATTTGATTAGTGGGTCATTTTGTTTAATACGGATCAGGGTTATGAGAAAATGGCAGCAACCAATAAGTTGGCAATATTTCACAAAATATTGGCGACATTTGGCCGAAAAATTGACTATTAAGATTACGAAAGCCACAACACTTATTTGGTGCCAAATGAAAGAATGTCTCCAAATTTGGCTATATCTGGCAAAAAACGTTGTCTTTCATAATGTGAAGAATATTTTTTATACATTCTTAATAGGATTCGAGATGCATGGTTAAATTAACCAGAGTCGACCAAAAAAAGTGATTTGGATCGATGTCCTTTCGTTGTAAATTTTAAAATAAATATAGTTTAAATAAATATAGTTTAAAAAAACTAAAAAACACGCTTTTTAAGTATATCAAACTAAAAAGTGAAAAATAATTCGTACTATAAGCTGAAAACAAAAATAGATGAAATAAATATAGTTTAAAAAAACTAAAAACCACGCTTTTAAAGTAATCAAACTAAAAAGTGAAAAATAAATATAGTTTAAAAAAACCAAAAAACACGCTTTTTAAGTATATCAAACTAAAAAGTGAAAAATAATTCGTACTATAAGCTGAAAACGAAAATAGATGAAAAATACTATTTTACTATAAAATCATTGTTATTATAGATATCAATTAATAAGCAATAAATAAAATTATCGTGGAAAAAAAGCGTGGGGTGCTTCTTGAGAACTGATAGACGGAGCATGGTAGATGGAGCACCCCACGCTTTTTTTCCACGATAATTTTATTTATTGCTTATTAATTGATATCTATAATAACAATGATTTTATAGTAAAATAGTATTGTTCATCTATTTTCGTTTTCAGCTTATAGTACGAATTATTTTTCACTTTTTAGTTTGATATACTTAAAAAGCGTGTTTTTTGGTTTTTTTAAACTATATTTATTACATCTTCACAACAAACACTTCATTGTAAAAAATAAATAAATAAATAAATAGGTTAATTTTTTGTCAGTTTATCAATTTTGTATTGATGCAGAATTGCGGTTTTTTAATAAAGAGTAAAATAAAATACTGTAATCAGTTCGTTAAAAAAAATAAAACCTTTGAATGCAAGAGACGAAACTCATTAGTTTAATCAGCATCAGTGTAAAAACAAATTTATGTGACTTTAACAAAGATATGTATTTTGTTTTTCTATGTTCTATTATACTATTGATTTTTAAAGTAGATATAGGCAGCTTTAATAATGATGGATGTGAAACAGATAAGTTATTACTTTATTCTCTGTCCTTTCTAAATTTTCAGGTGTTGGCAGTAATTTCATGGAGAAAAAATACCCTCATACATATTTTTTCTGCTGCGTTTCAACAACAGGTGAAACTGATTCGAATATTGTAGTTGAAAAATTGAACTGGACAGACATTGGCGAAATACCAAATTATGGAAAATTTTCTAGATAAAACTTTGTTCTAGCACTACCGTCTGATACCACAAATAATCTTGAAGTACACTGGTGTCCAAAATTTAAGCATAATTGGTAATTAAGTGATTATTTTTAAGTAATGAAAGAAATATGAATCGGAATGTGCTGAAACTCCATGTGTGTAAACAAAATAGTACGCGTCACATATTTTCGCGAAGAGTTTTCCCCGAATTCGAACAGGGGACCGTCAACAAATTGAAAAAGAACGAAGATCTTTTGGATAACCCTGTCAAAACTAATGTAGCAAAAGCGTTCAAACTGCACATTATGATTAATTGGCTTATTGTAATGTACTGTGTTAATTTTTACAAGGATAGCATGTATACTCGTAGAGAAATTAAGGTTTTTATAAAAACAGTCCTAAATTTTTCCAAGTTTTTTGCTTATAATTTGCAGAGTTCTTATTATAAAATAATGTTCTTTTCTGAAAATATGACAAACATCATTGTACACAATACCCTGTCATCAGAATTTAAAAATAATAAAAATTTTATGAAAAATGAGTATGTTTAGTAAATAATTTTTCATTGCGCATGCGTCAACGATATCAAAATGTCATTTGCATATTGTGTTAGCTAAATGTATAGAGCAACTTCTGTAAAAGTTTCAAAAAGATAGCTTGAAAATTCTGAAAATGGGAGCCTATAGAATCAACTCAAAACCCGTTATTCCTAAAGGAAGCAAAAAAATCAGGGGTTTTACCTAAATATAATTGTACGTGCAATATTGTGTAGGCACTAAACAATGGAATATGGATACAGCCCCTCATCTTTTTGCTTCATTTAGGGAATAAAGGATTTTGATCTCATTCTATCAACGATAATTTTCAGAATTTTTAAGCTATGTTTTTGAGACTTTCACAAAAGTTGCTCTATACATTTAACTAACATAATATGCAAATGAAATTTTAATAGCGTTCACGCATGCGCAGTAAAAAATTATTTAGTAAACCTGCTCATTTGTCATACACTTTTTATTATTTTTTAATTCTGATGACAGGGTATTGTGTACAATGATGTTTGTCATTTTTTTAAAAAAGAACACTATTTTATATTAAGAACTCTGCAAATTATAAGCAAAAAACTTAGGACTGTTTTTATAAAAACCTTAATTTCTCTACGAGTATACATGCTATCCTTGTAAAAACTAACACAGTACGTTACAATAAGCCAATTAATCATAATGTGCAGTTTGAACGCTTTTGCTACATTAGTTTTGACAGGGTTATCCAAAAGATCTTCGTTCTTTTTCAATTTGTTGACGGTCCCCTGTTCGATTTCGGGGAAAACTCTTCGCGAAAATATGTGACGCGTACTATTTTGTTTACACACCTGGAGTTTCAGCACATTCCGATTCATATTTCTTTCATTACTTAAAAATAATTACTTAATTACCAATTATGCTTAAATTTTGGACACCAGTGTAGTAAGACCAATTATAAGTGATGAATTCTAATTCTTTAAAGGGTTATTTTTCATGACTGTAATCACGATTAGGTTATTTTGTAATTCTTAACAAGTTGGAAATTGCACGTGAAGCGTAACAAATGAGGTGCGTTCGTACTATAACGAAGTTTTAAAATTTTTCAGATCTTGCTGTTATAGTATACAGTACTTCGGATACAGCGTAGTGGTCGAAATATTTTGTGTTTTCCTGTAAATAGTATCTGCTTTTTATTATACAGGAAGTAACTTGCATTAAATCTCAGTAACGTATATCAATTTCATAAAATGTTAAATAGTTTAATATAATTAAAACAGGCCCCAAACAATGTTCCCCGTATACCATTATCTAATGGAATATTTTTATGTGGCCTTGTAAATTAATGATAAATATTCTTTGCATCACATATTATGCAGAATGTATATTTTAGTGTATACTTCAAAAATTCGTGTCAGTTCTTTTATATTTGAAAGCGTGTAACATCATTAAAATATACTTGAAAATATTTTTTTCTACTGACCGTTATGCAATGGAATACTTTTGATTGTCCCTGTCATTAAACTATGCATCTAATTTTTATAAAATTTGAAATGACTCAACAAAAATTATGCAACAATTATATATTTTAAATCTCAAACGATTTCATTGGATAATTTGTGCTTTATTATATGCGGACAGACAGACTAAACGACGACTATAGGTGCTACGTATTTATATAATTACGAACACACCTAAATATATTGTTATCTTGGTGGAATAGTATACAGCGGTTCGGATATAGTACAGTGCTCAGCAAAAGTTTAGACACTGGTGTTTTTTAACCTTTAAATAAAAAATACGAACACGTGAGTCTTATAAATGGCTAGACTTATTTTCAAATATATTTTAAACAATGTACAGTAAAAATAATGGTTATAATGTAAGATAACATATAATTTAACTGAAAAAAGTAAAATTTGCATATTGCAAAAGTTTAGGCACTTTTTTGATTTTTAGCCAACTGTTCATGGATAAATGCAAATTTCCAAGTTATGATGTCACATGTCTGAAGTATTTAAGTATACCTCGATATAGCATCAGTTAGTGAAGATGCCGCGAGCTAAAAATATTCATTTAGATGAGGTAATTGAAGTAGGGAAGCTGAAATGGAAAGGGAAGACAGTTGCAGAAATTTCAGCAACACTGAATCGTCCAAAATGGTTTGTCTATAAAGTATAGTCTAAGGATGACTCCTCCAAAAAAAAAAAATATATATATATATATATATATATATATAATCTGAAAGACCTTGTGTGACAAGAAAATGCGATGACAAAAGGATCCAGAAAGTGACATTTACACAAATCATGATTGTTAATCACATTAAAAGTAAGTCAGGAATTTCTGTGTCGACGGTCATGATCGTAGATGATTAAAGAAACAGGTAAATCAATTTACATGACAATAATAAAACAATCAGCTTTAAAATCTCGCTATAAATTGTCCAGAATTCAATTAACTTGCAAACATACGTCATATGGACCCAAATGGTACGCTGTGATATTCAGTAACGAAAAAAAAGTGGAATTTGAATGGCCCAAACACGTGGGCATACTATTGAAATGACTTAAGCAAAGATCCTGGGACTTTATTAAGTCGACAAAAAGAAAGTGAATTTTAAATAATTTTGTCCTCACTTAGCTTTAATGCTCGTGCATATGTGGAGTTATTCATTGGTTGCCAAGCAACACAAGACTACGTACATACGTTGGAGATTAATTTTTAGTCATTTGGGGAACTTTTGCTGATCTAAAGTATGGATTTTAGCATCTATTCATGTTGCATACAAAAGAAGAACTTCGTCTAACTCTGAAAATACTATTGATCTCAACTGGCCGGCGTGTAGTTCTGATACGGACCCAATCGAAAACTTCTGTAACATCATAAGTCGTAATGTTTATGCAAATTTTTGTTATAGTTTTCTTTTAATGAGTTTCGAGCTGCTGTTGAACATGTTTGGTACGAAATACTAGACCCCTAAGTGACGCAGCATTTAGTTTTTTCGATGAAAGTCACATTCTTGCACTAACTGCAAATAATGCGGATGCAACTCGATTTTAATTTGTAGTTATTTTTTCTGTAAATACACAAATTGTCTATACTTTTGCCACAATGTTAATTTTATTTTTTTGTCATTATATTTCATGTAAAAGGTAAAATTCAAAATTTATTGTATGTGAATAAAGGATAAGTCACAACTAATATTTGACAGAGGAATTACAAACATTCGGTACATACTTCAGAAAATAGAAGCATAATCGATCATTGTCTAAACTTTTGCTGAGCGGTGTATAATAGCCGAAATCTTTGTAATTCTAGCTGCTTTCTATTTTACCGGAAATAATTTGTAGTAATCCTCAAAAACGTATATCAATTTCATAAAATATTAAATAGTTTAATACAATTAAAACGCGGAACAAACAATGTTCTCCCTATACCACTATGTGATGGAATACTTTTGTGTGGCCCTGTAAATCAATAACAGATATTCTTTGCAAAACAGACTGTACAGAATGTACATTATAGCATATATATTTTTAGATGCATATGAATTTTATTATGTTTGAAGGAGTGTAACAGCATTAAATGTACTTGAAACTTTTTTTCCCCCATTGACCATAATGTAACGGAGTTTTTTTATCGTCCCTGTAATTGAACTATCCATCCGATTTTCATAAAATTTGAAATGACTCGACAAAATTATCTAATAACTATGTATTTTAAATTTCAAACGATTCGGAAGGTCTCATAAAATAGTAAATAGTTAATTATAATTAAAATGCGCACCAAACAAAGTTCTCCCTATACCATTATGTAATGGAATACTTTTGTGTGGTCTTTTAAATCGGTAACAAATGTTCTTTGCACCACATATTATGCAAAATGTATATTAGAATATGTACTTTATAGATGCATATCAATTTTCTTACGTTCGAATGAGTGTAGCACTATTAAAATGCATTTGAAACACTTTCCCCCATAGACCATAATGTAACGGAATACTTTTGATTGTCCCTGTAATTGGACTATGCATCCAATTTTCATAAAACTTGAAATGACTCGACAAAATTATGCATAATTATATATTTTAAATTCCAAACGATTCAGCTAGGTAGTTTTTGTGTTGTTATATGCGGACAGACAGACAGACAGATGGACGGAAACTATAGGTGCTGCGTATTTACGTAATTACGAACGCACCTAAAAAGGGTAATATTTGCAAACCTTTGACTTGATTTACTACCTAATTAAAAAGCTTTTCCTGATGGATATGGAAAAATCAAAAACTGATGTTCGCCTTTAAAGTATTAATTTAAAATTCCAAAACTCAAAGTATTGCTACTTATCTCTTAATATTAACGGCTAAGCATAAAAATGTTATTAAACTAAAAAGATGTAAAACAAATCTGTTAAGTATGTAGAAACCTGTCCACTATGAAATTAAAATTAATCTTTATCATTAAGCTGTAGTTTTGTTTGTATTAAGATTAATCTAGGCGTTTGATACTCAGCTAAATACACAAGGTAAAAAATACTCGTTTTTGAATGAGAACCTGTAGTCTTAATAAAGAACTTACAACGCAGAGAAAAGCAAATAGTATTCATAATATAGTCGTTATGTTACCTGTTTCTATAACTTATATTTAACAAAATGTTTTTGTTACAGTGACAAGTAAGCCAAAAATATCACATTATTTTGTGATTAAAATTGACCGAGGAATAGCTGTTTAAAGTTGAAGCATAATTTTTGTTGCTATTTATTGGTCATTTAAAAATTTTGTAGAAATATAATGTCATGAGATATATTAAAAAATAGTTGAGAGTAAAATTATTATTGCAATGTAAATTTGAAATCTTTAATTATTTTGACATAGGAATGCCATTTATACAATTTGTAATATACGTATAAGGGAAAAAACACATAAAAAAAAATAATGATGAAAATTAACTGCCTACAAAATGATATATACACTGGTGTCCAAAAGTTAAGCATAATTGGTAATTAAGTAATTATTTTTAAGTAATGAAAGAAATATGAATCGGAATGTGCTGAAACTCCAGGTGTGTAAACAAAATAGTACGCGTCACATATTTTCGCGAAAAGTTTTCCCCGAAATCGAACAGGGGACCGTCAACAAATTGAAAAAGAATGAAGATCTTTTGGATAACCCTATCAAAACTAATGTAGCAAAAGCGTTCAAACAGCACATTATGATTAATTGGCTTATTGTAATGTACTGTGTTAATTTTTACAAGGATAGCATGTTTACTCGTAGAGAAATTAAGGTTTTTATAAAAACAGTCCTAAGTTTTTTGCTTATAATTTGCAGAGTTCTTAATATAAAATAATGTTCTTTTTTGAAAGAATGACAAACATCATTGTACACAATACCCTGTCATCAGAATTAAAAAATAATAAAAATTGTATGACAAATGAGCAGGTTTACTAAATAATTTTTTACTGCGCATGCGTGAAAGCTATTAAAATTTCATTTGCATATTATGTTAGTTAAATGTATAGAGCAACTTTTGTGAAAGTCTCAAAAAATAGCTTAAAAATTCTGAAAATTATCGTTGATAGAATGAGATCAAAATCCTTTATTCCCTAAATGAAGCAAAAAGATGAGGGGCTGTATCATATTCCATTGTTTAGTGCCTACACAATATTGCACGTACAACTATATTTAGGTAAAACCCCTGATTTTTTGCTTCCTTTAGGAATAACGGATTTTGAGTTGATTCTATAGGCGACCATTTTCAGAATTTTCAAGCTATGTTTTTGAAACTTTTACAGAAGTTGCCCTTTACATTTAGCTAACACAATATGTAAATGACATTTTGATATCGTTGACGCATGCGCAATGAAAAATTATTTACTAAACATACTCATTTTTCATACAATTTTTACTATTTTTAAATTCTGATGACAGGGTATTGTGTACAATGATGTTTGTCATATTTTCAGAAAAGAACATTATTTTATAATAAGAACTCTGCAAATTATAAGCAAAAAACTTGGAAAAATTTAGGACTGTTTTTATAAAAACCTTAATTTCTCTACGAGTGTACATGCTATCCTTATAAAAATAAACACAGTACATTACAATAAGCCAATTAATCATAATGTGCAGTTTGAACACTTTTGCTATATTAGTTTTGACAGGGTTATCCAAAAGATCTTCGTTCTTTTTCAATTTGTTGACGGTCTCCTGTTCGATTTCGGGGAAAACTCTTCGTGAAAATATGTGACGCGTACTATTTTGTTTACACACCTGGAGTTTCAGCACATTCCGATTCATATTTCTTTCATTACTTAAAAATAATTACTTAATTACCAATTATGCTTAACTTTTAAACACCAGTGTATTTTAAAATGTTATTAGATAACACTAGCTTTCAAAAGTTGAATTACAACATGTTTTTTAGCTTTTGATAAGTGAAAGTTGTGTATTCTGTACCGCTGAATCCGAAATTGGCCTTTATTTTTAACACCTTCTATAGATTCTTTGCAAATTAATAATTTCAAAGTTTAAAAAAAATATTGAAAATTTGATTTTTTAAATTTTGATAGTTACTTTGATAAATACAAAAAAACGTGTTTCCGGGGTGAGATTTTGTTGGATAATACAAAATTCGTGTTCAGCGACCCAAAAAACATAAAGGGAACCGAAAACCAAAACTACACCAAAACTTGCATTTATTTTTTGCTAAATGCCTGGACTACTTAATAAAAGTTAACTCAACCGTAATACTCTTTTTCTTTCAAAGCACAGATACACATGAAATAAGTTCGTTGAATACTGTAACAACTTGGTATATGATCCCTCAAATCATGGTTGAACTCACTTGTTATCAATGCGGGAAAGTGGTATAGGTCATGCATTTATAAGTCATATTATATAGTCATATATATACAGGGTGTCCGAAAAGTCTGGAAACAGTCGAATAACTCGAGAAATACATAGCAGATTGAAAAACGAAAAAATATGAGTTAAATATTTTTAAATACGCTACCCAATGATATAGAATTTGACCCCCGCAACATACCCCTTGGGGGTAAGAGGGGGTCTATTTTTGAAATCCTAAATTATTACCCCCATTTTTTATTGTAGATCCGGATTCTACGGAAAAAATACGTAACTTTTGTATTTAATGTTTATTTCGAATCCTCGTTGATCACAGTGATATCGAGAATACACTATATTGCCATTGATTATTGGACACTTGCGATTTTAGACATTTTGTTAAATATCTAGAAAAATACATGAGGAATCATCTCGAAACTCTTAGTGTATAAATATAATAGTATAAGTCATACATCTCCGTGAAGATTTTTTCCCGAAACTCCATAGGGGACCATCAACAAATTAAAAAAGAATGAATATCTTTTGAATAACCCTGTCAAAACTAATGTAGCAAAAGCGCTCAAACTCTAGATTATGATTGAATGCCTTATTTTAATATGCCTTGTGCATTTTTATGCAAATAGCATGCATACTTGCAGAGTAATTAAGATTTTTATAAAAATGGTCCCAAATTTTTCCAAGTTTTTTCCTTATAATTTTCAGAGTTCTTAATATAAAACAATATTTTTTTTCAAAAAATATGACAAACAACATTGCACACAGTACCCTGTAATCAGAATTAAAAAATAATGAAAATTGTATACAAAATGAGTTGGTTTACTAAATAATTTTTTACTGCGCATGCGTCAACGATATCAAGATTTCATTAGCATATTATGTTAGCTAAATGTATAGAGCAACTTTTGTGAAAGTCACAAAATCATAACTTGAAAATTCTGAAAATAATCGCCAATTGAATAAGTTGAAAATCCGTTATTCTCAAAATGAAGCAAAAAGAAGAGGGGTTGTATCCATATATCCATTGATTAGTGTCAATATAGAATACACGGGATGTACTACTACATTTGGATAAAATCCCTCTTTTTTTGCTTCATTTTGGAAACAACGGATTTTGTCCTTTTTCTATAGACGATTACTTTCAGAATTTTCAAGCTATGATTTTGAGACTTTTACAAAAGTTTCTCTATACATTTAGCTAACATAATATGCAAATGAAATTTTGATATCTTTGACGCATGCGCAGTAAAAAATTATTTAGTAAACCTACTCATTTTTCATACAATTTTTATTATATTTTAATTCTGATTACAGGGTACTGTGTGCAATGTTGTTTGTCATATATTCTGAAACAAATATTATTTTATATTAAGAACTCTGAAAATTATAAGGGAAAATCTTGGAAAAATTTGGGACCATTTTTATAAAAACCTTAATTACTCTGCAAGTATGCATGCTATTTGCATAAAAATGAACACAGTGTTTTACAATAAGACATTCAATCATAATCTAGAGTTTGAGCGCTTTTGCTACATTAGTTTTGACAGGGTTATTCAAAAGATATTCATTCTTTTTTAATTTGTTGACAGTCCCCTATGGAGTTTCGGTAAAAAATCTTCACGGAGTTGTATGACGTATACTATTATATTTATACATGAAGAGTTTCGAGATGATTCCTCATGCATTTTTCTAGATATTTAGTAAAATGTCTAAAATCGCAAGTGTCCAATAATCAATGGCAATATAGTGTATTAAACAGTTACATATTTCGGTTTTCCCAACCATGTTTTACCTTCTCGAAATGTGATTGGACAGAACTTTAGACGTTAAATTTCCTGTCTTTTGAAGGAATAGCTTTCTTGAAAACAGCCCGTGTCGAGTATTTCGATGGTGCTATAAGATTTTATACGTTTTTCTCTACAAAAATTCATTGAAATATATTAATTTAGTTTTCTATTTGAATTTTTCTTTTATTGAGTAAATCGTTTCTAAATAATGACCTACTTTTTTGGGTGTTTTAATGTGTGATTATGAACCTCCCCTCCCGAACAGAAATATCATGTCTTCAGTTTTGGGGGGCGGGGTACCTGGATATTCTTTGTTTCGATAAGTTCTGCCTTAAAAAAAAAATATATATATATATATATATATATATATTTAGGAGGGCGGATGGGCGTGTATGGAGTTTCTTAAATAATTTCTACAGTGTAGAATAGCATATAAGACAAATTGACCTGTGTGTTTCGATCTTTTAACGTAATAAACATGCATCTCACTCCGGAATATAAAAAGGATAATTTTCATTATTTGAGGGTAGGATGTGTGTATATTTTGCGTTTACATGGATGTTTTTTTTTAAAAAAAATCATCGAATACGGCTGATGCAGGTGTATGTTTTTTTAAATCATTGCTATAGAAAAAATATAGGACAAAATATTAAAAAATAAACTTATAAAACCATTTTGTTCCGGCTGTACAACTGATGAAGTAGTATTGTAAAATCATGGTACTTACGGATACCGTTATTTTCCAGATGAAGTGTCAGTATTTTTTTTATATATAAATAAGCTACTTTAAACACTTGTAATTTTGCCTTCTTTAACAAGTTATTTTCAGTAAGAAAATAATCGAACTGAGTATTTTCTTATTGAAATGAAATCGTATTGAAATTATTTCCTGTTCTAAAAATTCCAGAATGTTTACGAACCCTGAAATTTTAGTTTGGGGGAAGGGATTATAGATTTTCATGGTTGATTAATTACTACAACTACAAAATAATAGGGGAGAAATTTTTCAAAAATTCTTATAGATATATCATAATTTTTTGTAAATTAATACATATATATATTTTTTCAATTTAACATTGTTTTTCATAAATTTAACCACTTATGTACCAATAGTTTTTGTAAAAACTTTCAAATATTGTCTACTTTTTCATCTCTTTTACAGCCTTTTTAATCTTTTATCACCGGTTATTCCAAACAGAATTTTTTGCCTAATTTATTCAGAAAAATGCTCGTATTAAATAATGCAAAATTTACAATAAATTCTACTGGTTTGAGAAATAAATTATGATTGAAGTATGGATGATCATAACACGTACGGAGAAATCTTAATTGGAAATAATACGTTGCCCATATGGACGTACGGGCAAAATAGGGAAGTGGTTAATATGCCAAATTTCATGTTTTTAAGCTTTTCAGTATCACAAAAGTCTCATTTCTAGAAAGTTTTTTTTCTTCTGTGCTCCCTTTGAGTTCGTGGTTATGGAAATAAGACAGTCTATATTTGATCTGGGCAAACACCGTAATTTTGGAAGCATTGCTTTTGAAATCGGTTCGTAGTTCCGGAGATTACCATCAACAAATGAACAAACTTTACCTCTTTATAATATAGGTATGGACATAAATTACAAAAGTATTACATTTGTTAGAATTATTTATAATTGGTTAATATTTATAATTGATTGATTGGATAAAATAAAAACACAAATAGAAACCTAATTTAATATATTTCTATTAATTTCTATGGCAGAAGCATACGGAAACAACCGTTATTGATTATGTTCATCGAACATGATTCCGCAAATGCGACTGAAATGGTGACAAAAGCTCTAGCCCATCAGATTTTGTGTTGGTAAAATATGGTTGAGAAAATAAAATATTTATCTGATGTATTTCATTCGATTACAATCGCGATCTTCGAGAATCTGAAAAAAATGCTTAAGAAACTGAAAAAATAAATATTTACGTATTTTTTGCCGTAAAGTCCGAATCTGGAATTAAAAATGGCGGTTATTACTTAAAATTTCACATTTGGAGCACCACCTATATCCGGAGGGTCAACTAAGGAATCCCTGAGTAGCTCTTTAAAGCATAATTAAAGCACGCACTATTTGCGTTTTTCAATTTGATGTGAAATTCTCGAGTTATTAGACTATTTCCGAGTTTTAGACACTGAGTTTTGGATTCAAAATTTTGAACATCCTGTATATAAACATAAACATAACTGTCAGAATAAAATAAAAATAAACGAGAGTGTGCGCAAAAGGATAAGGGACATGTAAGATGTAAAAAGCATTTTTAAAAGTGCAAGATTTAATTGGATTTAATTTAAAAGGGATCTAACTTTTTAGAGTATTTTAAATATAGTATTGCTTGAATTTTGTTTTTATTTGTTATCGTTCAATTTATATAACGTATTTCTTACAAAATTTGAACATTAAACGAAGAAAAAACTGAATGAAGTTTATGAATAATGCCCCGTTTCGGGCTTAAAAAATTTAAGAAATAAATTGATTTGTAAATAAGTTTTTCGTTTATACTTTTTTCACATTTGATATTTTATTGCAATAGTAAATAAATAATTAAACAATTATTTACACTAGCCAATACCTATGCAAATTAATAAGTCGTCTCCCTTTGTCAATGAACAACAGAGCTAAATATTTTTTTAATGAAAAAAAGTCAAAGGATCTAAATTTTTCAGTTAATTAACGTTTTTAAATTTAAAATTACGAAAAAAAATGTAAAATTGAAAAAAAGTTTTACATTACAAAAAAATATATTTACTAGAACTGTTGTTAAAAATTTTGCCAACATGTGATTTTGTAGTTGCAGTAATTATAGTATAATAAAATCTGTAATCCCAACCCCACCTGAAATTTACGGTACTTCCCCATCCTTTGCTCAGTCAGCACAAAATAACTTTATATTTTTATTTTTTTTTAATAATTTGCCTTAGTTCTGACCAATCACATTTCGAGACGGTAAAATGTGGTTGGTAAAACCGAAATATGTATCTGTTGAATATGCTCGATTACACCGTGATCAACGAAGATCCGAAATAAACACCAAATACAAAAGTTACGTATTTTTGTCCATAGAATCCGAATCTGCAATAAAAATTGGGGGTTACAATTTAAGATTTCAAAGTTGGACCCCCTCTGATCCTCAAGGGGTCGGCTGCGGGAGTCAAATTTGATATCATTCCGTAGTTTATTTAAAAATATTTAAAACACGTTTTTTTGTTTTTCAATCTCATATGTATTTCCCGAGTTATTCGACCAGATCGAGACCAGATCATCCAGACTTTTCGGACACCCTGTATAAAACCCTATAACACCATCGAAATAATCGACAAGAGCTGTTTTCGAGAAACGCTATTCCCGCAAAAGACGGGGTATTTGATGTCAAAAGTTTTGACCAATCAGATTTCGAGAGGGTAAAACATGGATGGGAAAATTGAAATTTGTATCTGTTTATTATGCTCGATTACACCTTGATCAACGAGATTCCGAAATAAGCATCAATTGCAATATTTACGTATTTTTGTCCTTAAAATCCGAATCTGCAATAAAAAATGGGGGTTATAATTTAAGTTTTCAAAGTTGGACAACCTCTGACCCCCAGAGGGTCCGATGCGGGGATCAAATTTGGTATCACTGAGTAGCTTATTTTAAAAAATTTAAAACGCATTTTTTTGTTTTTCAATCTGATATGTATTTCCAGAGTTATTTGACCGTTTCCAGACTTTTCGGACACGCTGTATATGCAGTGGAGCACCGCTTATACGTTTCTCGTTAAATTGTTATGCAAAAATACATGAATACAAAATATGATACGATAATATATCAATTACAGACATACATCAATTACAGAGCAATCCAACTATATTAACGCAAGTTAGAGTACGGAGAGACAAACCGAATTCTTAAACATTTTCAACTATGTTGTAAAGTGTTACAACGCCTAATATGTTGAAATTTGACTTTCACAGATTTATACACAATAGACGGTAGCATATTTTAAATTTTTTGTACAGCCATGTATATTTTGTCTACTATCTTTATACATACGTATGTGCCATTATTTAGCTAAAATTTAATTAAGATTAAAACACGCTTAAATCTAGTGAAATCACAGTGATTATTCCAGTGATTATTTTACATAGATAGCCATGTATTTAATTCTTTGTACGGCTCTGTGTATCATTTTTCTACATTCTATAAACATATCTTGGTTTATTAAATGCAGTTCGGTGTAAAAATACATAACTTATTTAAAAAAACACCTTTAATGTACGTTTGTTCATATTCTGTAATGTGTTCAGTTTCTATCCAGTTTATCCTATACAGGGTGTCAACTCTCAACGGTGACCAATGGCTAATTTCTAAACCGTTAGTCATAGACATATAGTTCCAGTTGCAAAAATGCTTTTTAAAAAGTAAAGAATTGTTTTTTAATTGATTTAATTTTAAAAAATGTTTCTTAAAAAATTACAAAAATTAAATTTTTATACGGCCCCCCGATCCTATAAGTTATATTTAGTAAATTTTTACCACTGCTCTAACAAGTTAGACAAAAAAAAAAAAAAAAAAGTCCCATTCCTCCGCGATTACAACTGATTGAGTAATAGCTATTTAAAGCTTTTTCTTTTACTGCAAAATAGGGGTCAATCACGAATTTACTGGAAACAAAAATAAAGGTCAGATGTAAAATTTAACACTAACATTGAGAGTAAAATAATTTTTACAATATAATTTTTAAATTTATGTTGATGTTTACATATTAAAGCAAAATATACAACTTGAACTAAAAATATAGTAAAAAAATAACAGAAATTTTGTTAAATTATGAAAAGCAACAATCGCAATTCATTACAAAAGGATACGCATTAAAAATTCTATTAGATTACTTAACCTATCAGAATTTGGAATAAAATGAATATATGATACTCGCCTAAAATTGTATTATTACATTGTCATTGGATACAAATAAGTTTGCGAATTGGACTTCGATTACATATTTGTAAGTGATTTAAAATTTGAATACGAATTTTGAACATACATAAGAAAGTCATAAGTAATATAAAAGCTTATCGAAATAAAACACTTTTTAAAAATAAAATCATGAAAAGAAACAGCTTCATTTCCTTACAAAATATAACATATGTAAAAATACAATTGAGGATGTTAATTTTAAAACTCGCCTTATCGCTTTTGTTTTCTCTATTAGTCTATACCATTCTGCACCAATGTAACAGTACAATATCCAAATTTATAATAAAACCAATGGACGCATTTAAAGGTTTTTCGCGATTTCTTAAAATTTGATTTTCTCGATAAAGAGAATTTTGAAATTAACGTCTTCAATTATTTTAAACAACCTAGAAGTTAATTATTTAAAATAAACGCTTCCGTAAAATTTTATATGGTGGCCGCAACTTCAGTTAAATCGCTTTAAAAATATTTCTTTACCTCATTTAAAACCTTTTTGTAATTGGAACTATATGTCTGTGACATATGGTTTAGAATTAGGAATTAGACAGCGTTAGAAATGGACGGCCTTTATAATACTTTAACCCATTAGTGCCTAGCGTCCCTTTTTAGGGACGCTTCAAAAGGTGCATTCAGCACTGTTTTTGACACCGGTAAAAAAGAAAAGTAATAATTATTTTATTTAAATGATGCATTTTCGTGATTAATGAACTAAACTTAAATCTTCTAAATATAGTGGTGCCAACCAAATAAAATTTACGCAAAAGATGCTGGGCACGTATGGGTTAAACACTTAGCTTACGTTCCCTTAAATCGTAGTGCAACTCATCCGTTTGCAGTTACAGAAAAGTGGTTTAAGTCATGAAATTTAAAGTTTCATAATTCGGTTAGATGAATGGTACCTTTTTTGACTAATTTGTTAGAGTAGTGGTAAAATTTTACTAAATATCTTTTATAGGACCGGGGGACCATATAAAAATTTAATTTTCATTATTTTTATTCAAAATATTTTTTGACCCAAATCGCTTAAAAACAATTCTTTACCTTTTTTAAAGCATTTTTGCGTTTGGAACTATATGTCTATGACTAACGGTTTAGAAATTAGCCATTGGCCACCGTTGAGAGTGGACACCCTGTATATATGATCTATAGCATTTATATACACAATGCAATATGCAAAAGTTTAGTTAAGCTTAAAAATTCTAAAACTACACCTTTAGCAATCATCTTTAATATACAGTAGTTCAGTTGCAGTAGAGTATCGGAAACCTTTTGATACCCCTGTAAATACTATGCATTTTCTATTATACAGGATGTAACTCATAGTGAGCCTTAGCAACGTATATCAATTTTATCACAAGTGAAATAATTTAACATGATTAAAATACGCAGAAAACAAAGTTTCACCCTATGACATTATGTAACGGTATTCTTTTGTGTGGCTCTGTAAATGAATAATAAAACTTTTTTGCACCGCATATTGTAACAGAGTGTATATTTTAGTCCACTTCAGTAAATAATACTTTATAATAATTATATATTTAAAATTTCAAAGCGTTCGGTTGGGTAGTTTTTGTGTTGTTATATGCAGACAGACGGACGGAGGATTGAATGACGAGTATAGGCGCTTCGTACTTACATAATTACGAACGCACATAAAAAGAGTTTCTCTTTCCAAAGATTTAGGTTTATCAGTTTCAACTGTAAACACGCTCATTTATAAATGTAAGATCATCAAGGAAAGCCATCATCAAAATGGATGTACTGCTTCAAAAAAAAACGTCGAGTCCAAAGCGAAAATTTCGCTGATGTTGAAAAATTGCTTTTACAGTGATTTAATCAGTGTCTTAGCGTAAATACTCCCATTAGCGGTCCTTTGCTTATGGAGAAAGCACAGGAAATTTCAAAGAAGCTGAATGTGCAGTGCGATGCAATATTCTTCGGGATGGCTTCACAAGTTTAAATTAAGGCTTGGCATAACAGGCGAAACTATCAGTGGAAAGTCTGGATATATTGATTGCGAAACATTGGTTGATTAGATTCAAAACTAATTGCCAGATTGATAAAAGGATATGAACAAAAAGACATTTTCAATGCAGATGAAGCCGGTTTGTTTTATAATCCTCTGCCATCTAAAACTCTTGCAATCAAATCGGATACGTATTATGGTGTAAAAAGAATAAAGTGCGATTAACAATATTATTGTGTGCCAATGCAGGTTGATCAGCAAAATTGCCTCCGTTGATCCTCTCTTTATTGGCAATTCAAAAAAGCCCCGCTGCTTCAAAAATGTAAAAACATTACCAACAATGTACCTGGACAATAAAAAATCATGGATGACAATGTCCCTCTTTACCAATTGTTTAAAAGAATTCGACGATAAAATGCGAAACCAGAAGCGACGAATCATTTTATTCATTGATCAGTATCCAGTTCATCCACCTGAAACGGATTTTCTAAAAAACATAACTTTCAAATTCTTTCCTTCAAATTGCACCATAAAATTGCAGCTACTGAATTTAGGAGCCGTGAAATCTTTAAAACAACATTATCGAAAACTTTTGGTGAAAACAGTTATCGCCAGTCTAAAACGGTGATTTCGAAAATATGAACATTAACATATTACAAGCTATGAATTTCATAATGGTGGCTTGGCAAAACGGTTTACCCAAAGAGATAAAATCTGCTTCGCCCTTGTTGAATTTAACTCTAGTGGATGTCAACTAGCAATGAAGAAGAGGATAACTGCACTGAAACCCCACTGCAAAGTTTTTAACAAGCTTTGGCAAGTTTTAACACCATGCAAGAATACCTCATTAGCAGTGATTTGAATAATAATGTTAAGATGACACTTTTAGCTGTGAACAATGAACTTTTTTCTGTACACTCCAAAAATTCCGTTCAATCTAAAGTAACAAAATATTTTGTACGTGGTGAATGAATATGAATAGTAGTAAGTTGTAAATTATTATCCGAAATAAGAAATTTAGTATTATATATCTCTTGTATTTCATATATTTGAATTTATTTCGGATTTTTTTTTTTTATTGTTGGTAATAACGGAAATGTTCCTACTTTTGTGAATTTTGCTTATACGTTTTTTTTTTCATTTATACTTTTTTTTCCTTGGTCTCTTAAAAAACGTATAAATGGTGCTTCACTGTGTTTTATAAACACGTATAATTAGTTAAGAATAATGCATATTTATGCATGTATTAACTACAATAATAACAAATTTAAGTTATTTTCGTTATCATTTTCGTTTTGGCATAAAATGAGAAGACTATCGGACTTGAAAATCTGTTTCGGTCTGTCCTTAATTTTAATGCATGAAGAATTGAAATACATCAAATACTGTTTGCTAATGATAGTTACCATCCTTTATATGCAAAAAAGAAGAGATGTGTAGTATGCAAAGAGATTTGAAAATCTGATATGTCATCTCTAGGAAACAGCAGAATTAAATTGCACAGCTGCTTAAAAAAATTCTCCAATGAATGTTTAGACCTGGCAGCGATGTCACAAATGACTACGTCATCAGTTACGAGATCAAATCATGATGTAGGACAAGATATTTAAGAATAGTTTAAGGAATGACTGGTCTGCCTGTTCATTTCTTGGTACAATATGAGCAGCAGCGGGCGCCATCTCGTCATTTTGCTGTCAAGTTGCGAGATGAAATTGGTGCCAAATTAAAGATAAAATAAAGTATTTTAAGACTATTTTGGTCTGCCGGCACATATACTCGTAGAAACTCTAGGCAGACTAAAATTTATAATAGAAAAAAGACGTCATAATGTACAAATCAATTCCTACAAACATTATATTTTATATTAAATTGCCATTGATTTTCAAGGTTAATTAATGGTTTAGGAAAAGTTTTTTTTAACAGTAAGCGAAAAAATTACTGATTCGGCATAACTTGGTACAAAGCAAGAAGAACGAGGCGACAATTTTCTATTTTGAAAGCAATGTCACGTCATCGAGTTACGGCTTGAAATTTTTTCATCTTAGAGATGCCGATTAGACAATACGAATATCTCAGTCTGCATCGTGATATCTGAGTACGAGACGAGAAGAACGGGGCACCAATCCCCCATATTGTAAAATGTAAAATAAAATATTATGTTTATAGGGTTTGAATAGTACATAGTCTTTTTTTTGGGGGGGGGGGGTTATGATATTATTCTGCCGAGGGTTTTTACCAAGATATCCGCAGGCAGACCAAAATATTCTTAAATTACATTATTTTACCTTTAATTTGGCACCAATTTCATCTCTTAATTCGACGACGGGAAGTGACGCCAAAATGACGAGTTAGCGCCCGCTTCTGTTCATATCCCACCAAGGAATTCCGAGCAGAGCAGTCTTTCCGTAATTTACTCCTAATAATCCTGTCCTACATGTGGATTTCAAGCCTTAACTCGATGACGTGATCATCCACCAAAATGGAGGATTGGTGCCCCGCTCTATTCGTCTCGTACCAAGGTATGACGAGGCAGATTGAAATATTCATATTGTACTAATCGGTATTTCTAAAGTGCCAAAATTTTTAGCCGTAACTCAATGACGTGATAGTACTGTCAAAATAGGGAATTGGCGCCCCGTTCATCTTGCTTTTTACCAAGTTATTCCAAATTAGTAATTTTCTTGCTTACTATTAAAAAACTTTTCCTAAATTCATGTTAATAGTCGAATGCGAAGTAATATATATTGCAATGTAATGTAAAATATTACATTTATAGGGTTTGAATTATACATTATGACCTTTTTTTTTGTTTTGTTAGAAATTTTAGTGTGCTGAAAGTTTCTACCAGGATATGCGCAAGCAGACCAAACTATTTAAAATAATAATAAAACAATGATAAAATATTTTATTTTGTCTTTAATTAAGTATCAGTTTCATTTCGTAACTCAATGAATGCCCGCTCTAGTTGCTTTGAGGATGATTTGGTTCTAATGAAAAGCAAATGGTCTATTTAACCTGTATTATATGCGCTTTAAGATACTAAGGGCCTAATATCGTATTTGAAGAATTTGCATGCAGTTGAGTAATATCATCAAAACATGTTATCATAAATAAATGTGTTTTGGAACAATGGATTACTCTATAGACAAAATTTTCAGAAATTTCAAGCTTTATTTTTTAGATTTTCACAAAAGTTGCTGTAAACATTTCGTTAAAACATTATGCATATTATATTTTCATTGCATTCGTACATCCGTAGGGAAACATTATTTAGTAAACATGTTCATTTTTCATCGAATTTTCATTTTATTTTCATTTTGATTGCAAAGGTATTCTGAACAGTGCTGTTTGTCATAGTGTCTGAAAAGAACATTTTTTATATTAAAAACTCTGCAAATTATAAGCAAATAATTTGGCGAAATTTGGAACTGTTTTTTATAAAATCCTGAAATTCTCTAAGAGTATACATGTTATCAATATAAAAATGAACACAGTGTATTACAATAAGCCTCTTAATGATGGTCTACAGTTTTAACACTTTTGTATCATTAGTTTTTATAGGGTTATCCAAAAGATATTCTTTTATTTTTCAGTTTGTTCATAGACATCTATAAAGTCTGGGGGAAAAAATCTTCACGGAAATATGATATGTACCATTCTGTTTACCCACCTGGAATTTCAGGGTTATTCTTCGTGTATTTTCTAGGTATTTAACAAACCGTCTAAAATTGCAACTGACCGGTCATCATTGGCCATATAGTTTATTTTCTGAATATGACTAAATTGTGGTTCTGGATCTCGAGATCGCTAATTCGTTCGTCAAAACGGTACTGATTTACACTTATAGTGAGAAGTGAAATAGAAAAAAATAAATTTTAACTTATCCCTTCCTTCTATCAGTACTTTAAACAGATTCATAACATACCGTTTAGAAAAATTTACTGTCAATGATTAGATTCCATTTCTGATAAAATTGCTGCAACTAACTTGTAGGGTTCTCGCGTAGGATTCAAAGAAACCTCGACGAGTTCTTCGAAGAGATAATTAGGATTTTACTTTTGTGACGTTGAAGGGTTGGGCAAAGCTAAACTTTTCTAACAGGAAACATGAGTACTGTTTAAATGTGAGTAGGTTTGCGTAATTATTGTTCGAAGATTAGGTCGGAGGCTTTTATTGTCTGTAGTTAAAAATTGAGTAATATGCAAAGGCTTCGGAATTCTATGTTTAGAAGATATACAGTTAAATCGCGTTTTACTGACAATAAATAGTCAATGGTCATAGTATTTCATGTAATACTTTATATATTGAATACAACGAAACCTTGGATATAACGAAATGAATATTACCCAATGCAAGCTCGTTATAGAGAAGAACATTATGATTTTGATTTTATTTCCATTGAAAAAATACTAGGTTTTAAACTTTGGCCAATTTATAACTTCTCAAAAAGAGTCAATTGCATCGGGGGGGGGGGGGAACCAAAATTTGGCGTCTTTTAATGTTTTGCCACCCTTGAATTATTTGTAGATTTTTTAGGAGGGGGGGGGGTATGCTACATCTTTAGTTATTTATTCATGGCAATGGCATCTATTTAGGTGATATAAGTGATGCAACCATGGTTAAATTTCCAGTTTAAGCGTGCATGCACATGTGCTGATAAAATATCTCTCCCAACTCTTGTTTTTTCAAGGTCTAAAAAGGCAATGTAGAATGTTTGAAAAGAATCCGAATCCTGGATCCTTAAATTAATTTTCCTGGCATGATAAGAACAACTGTATTTGGAAGAAAAAAAAAATACAGAACGCAAAGTTAATTACTATAGAGTTATAGTGGTTTCAAAGCCGCAGCTCCCGCTCGAAACTCACTGGTCAATATAATTGAATTTAGCCTTCAATTTTTTCTGGTGACTGTGATGTAGAATCACATATAGTTTTCTTAAATTATACATTTTTCTAAATTACAATTAAAACTATTCTTTAATTACATATCCATTTTATCTTAACGTTTTATTTCGATCCTACAATAACTTTCCGTTAAAAAGTAAAGAAAGAAAACATATGTACCATCTGCTTTATCATTAAAACGGTTCTCAGATAAACAGATTTCCTTTAGATGAATATTCACCCTTGCTAGAAACAAATAAAAAAAGAATAAAGATCGTCTGTGCTTGCGGTTAATGAAATATCATTTTCCTTTCTGCGTAATTTTGAGTCTAACTTACTCATTTGATAATAATCATTTCATGTGCATGCGGGATATTGTTCTTTTCACAATGTTTCTCAAAACAGAGCTATAACGCACGATTTGGCACGAATTCTTTTTGGCGTATTTTTTTAGGACTGCCTATTTCTGGTTGCCCTGCATTAAATTCAAAATCATCTTAATTGTTTAAGGCGTAACAGAAAATTTCATGGATATGATATCATTCACTTTTCATATGCTCCTTGTCGCCAATTCTGTGGTGGAAATGTGTGAATTACAGAATGAGGAATTAAATTGCCTCGCCCTCGCTTCACGAACTCAGTCATGTCTCTTAAAAAAGGTCTCTTAAAGAAGGTCTCTTAAAAAAATGTTTACAGGCACCATCCCTAACTATTTCTGTAAGAAATGATTTAATTTTTATAACTCTACTTCAAATAAACAAAGTTCTTAAAAGGCATTTATTTTATTATAATGGATCACAGCCTTCATCTTTAGCGAATGCGTTTTAAAAGGAAGTTGGTCAACAATATTTAAAATACAGATCTATTTTATAGTGAGATCCTCCGAGATCGTGCCCACTACTATCACTCCCTCCAATGTAAAAAAGGAATGTTAATTCTCTCCAAAGCACCACACCACTAATCGCCTTGGAGCGTAGGAGGTTGTGGGTCCGAATCCCACTGGCTCTATTGTACGCACTCTTTGTGTGGAGCTCCTGGTTGTATTTCTCTTGTGATGTAAAATTTCCTTGTGCTATCTCGTCCCTGTATATTGACGATGACTTACAAGCAGGCTTCATGTAGAGCACACAAGTCAGATGTATGTTGCTCAATAAATAAATAAATAATTCTCTCGATGAACATTCGACCCCCTTTTCAAGGAAGTAACGGTGGTCTATATACCAAATATACTGAATCTTCCAGTTTCTGTAGAATGGAATAACATATTTTCCCTTTTATTATCTTAGTTCCCCAGTAAATACATATAAGTAAAAAATAATCTGTATCGTACTGCAATTATAACACAAAACTTTAAAGTACTTATTTTTTTCTAATGTGCATTTTTTAAATCGGTCGCACGATTATTCTATTGATTATACAGTGATTTAACAAATACTTTTTTTTCCTGTCACTTTTTAACATTAAAAGACAGTCGTTCAAAAAAATTTTATTTTTTCTTTCTACAATGGTTACTTTAACAGCAAAAATCAATTGTTTCCAAATCCCTTTATCCAATCATTTGAATAAAAACTTATTTAACCCCTTAAGCAACATGCTCAATTTAGCAATAGTATGCTGAATACCAGATATCATTAAATTTCGTCAAAAGTAATTTATCACAATAGCAATTAGCGACGCAAAAAACTCAGATGCATAGAACATTTCAATCTCGATTTAAAATAAAGACATATACACATATATTTTGGAATTTCAGATAGAAGAGTTGACTTTGCACGTCGGTACATCGTGATGTTTATAGAGTTAATTGACAATTTAATTTTCAGATAAATCAAATTTAAGCTGTAATGTCCACCGCAAGGCAGAAAAAAACCCCATCAGAAGAGTGACAATAACTTGAAATGTATATTTACAATTGATAAAACATAACAAAATTATATTTAGGAATTATATTATAAAACAAAAATAGAGCCAAAAAAATCTATTGCTCAGTTGAAAACATTTTTGAAGAACATTTTTTTTTTTTTTTTACCACTTGATCAGTAATTCTTGCAAGAATTCAATCAGTGCCACTTGTTCAGTAACAATGCATTTTTAATTATAATGTTACAATTTTAAATATAGTGTTTTGTACAATAAAATCTGTGAAAATGCAATATGCGGGTACCAAAAACCTGAAAAAAAAAAAAAAAAAAAAAATGTAAAACTGAATATTTGTTTGGTTCCATTCGATTGCATCTTACTATGTTTGATTGCTTTTTCGAAAAACATTTGTAAGTAAGGGTGTATTCCGATCCAAACTGCTTATTTTCGCATTTAATTTTGAATTCATTTTTGCTCTCAAATGCATCAGACTGACAGATTCTCTCATTCAGAAACTATACAAGGTGCCGTAAAACTCGATATTTTGATAAAGGCAGAAAATAGTGTGAAAAATGCTGTCAAATTAGGCGTAGTGAACCGAATTTTCCGAAGCGGAAGAGCTGGAGACGAAAAAAAAGGACCATGCTGAAGAAACGATTGTTTATCAATCAAATTCTAATAAATGCAGCGAAAAATAAGATCATACGGCACCTTGTACATCTCTTCGAAAATCACTCCAGCAAGTTTCATGTTTCTTTTTTTAAAAATGAGTCTGAAATTCTATCAGAAAATTTCGAGGTGTTGAAGGTGGAAAAGCATGTTTTCGAGTACACCCTTAAACATACACCGACGAGCCATTACATTATGACCACCGTCCATCTACAACAATGGGATCGCCCAGGAAGAAAACCAATGCGCGTGCGCGGCTGAGGTTGGAGTATATAAAAGGGGTATGCATTGTCTTTCCGAGCATAGCTTGATTAGCGACATAATGGGAAAAGCAGCTGATTTATCAGACTTTGATAAAGGTCAAATCGTTATGGCTCGGCGACTGGGAACGTCGATATCAGAAACGGCGCGTTTAGTTGGCTGTTCACGTGCAGTAGTTGTGAGCACATATCGAAAGTGGTGCATGGATGGTGAAACGACAAGTCGCCGGCCAGCGGTGTGTCGTCCACGGAGCATTGATTCCAGAGGAGAGCGGAGATTACTACGCATTGTTCGCCGTGATCCAAGAGCTACAATAGCTGAAATCAGTACCAACTATAACAGTGGCGACCCAGGCAGTGTTTCTCAACACACTGTGAAGCGTACATTGCTGCGCATGGGCCTACGGAGCCGGAGGCCGAAGCATGTTCCTGCACTGACAGCACGTCATCGCCAGCTGCGTCTGCAATGGGCCAAGAAACATCGGAATTGGACATTAGAAGAATGGAAGAAAGTTGCATGGTCCGATGAATCACGTTTCCTGGTTCATCACATCGACGGCCGTGTGCGAATACGCCGATTTCCAAACGAAACCCTGGCTCCCGGGTGCACAATTGGACGGAGACAAGCAGGTGGCGGAGGTATTATGGTGTGGGGATTGTTTTCATGGAGCACATTAGGACCCATAATCCCTATACAACAATCCCTGACGTCAATGCGTTACGTGAACATCGTTCCAGACCAGGTTCACCCATTCATGGCAACAGTATTTCCAGAGGGGGATGGTGTTTACCAACAGGATAATGCACCATGTCATAAGGGTGGAATCGTCAGGGAGTGGTTCGAGGAACATTCCAGTGACTTTCAAGTCATGTCTTGGCCTCCAAATTCTCCTGACCTTAATCCAATAGAACATTTGTGGTCCCACCTGGAAAACCAAATTCAAGCTGCAACGCCACCCCCTCGTAATGTGAGGGAATTGCAGGACCAGTTGGTGAACACTTGGTACCAGATACCTCAGACTACGTATCAGCACCTTGTGGAATCAATGCCTCGCTGGGTTCTGGCAGTTTTGAGGGCTAAAGGTGGTCCTACACGTTATTAAGAGGGTGGTCATAATGCAATGGCTCTTGGGTGTATATTTCTTTTAATTAGGGGGAAAACTTCATTCCTGCTCAGTCCTGGGTTAAAACTAGGTCGATTATTAATCATGTAAAAGTTTCAGAAATCACCGTTAGTCAAAAAATAGCTATCTGTTTAGGAAATAAATAATAAAAATCATTAAAACTTAAATTTACCGGAAAACTGAGAATGCTATTCGATTTTTTTCCACTAATAATAGCAATGATAATAAATGAACTCACAACTGCGTCAAAAATATAAACATTGTACTTTAAGAACATGCTTAACTAAAGGAAAATGTGTACATTTTTTTTTTACCTTCGACTGCATCATCGTTTTTCATCCACTTTTTCATAAATTTGCATCATTTCTCCGCTCCATAACTTCTTTTTCTGTTTTGTTCTCTGTTGTAAGATACTGGTTTCTTGTTTTTATTTTTTATTTCAGTCATCACTCATGACTGAATTTCTTCTCTCTGGACGACTACGAAAGACAGCTTTTTATTTTTATTTTAAAAATTGAACAAAAAAAAATCGCTAGTTTTGGAAAGTCGTGTTATTAGCTTCAGTACAAGCTGACAACACTAGATACTGGACAACAAAGATGTATGTAGGGGACGCCCGGAAATTATCTAACCTCACACATAAGAGGGGAGTTAAAATAGTTAAGGTCATATGACCCTGTCGAGGACCACCAACCTTGGATTGGATTAAGGGGATAGCTTTTCTCCGAAAGATCAAATTACATTTAGTGATCGAACAATGTCCATTTCCGGAATGTGTTCTTGTTTTCGCACTGGGGATAGCGCCTGGTAGTAATCTTAAAATGTTTCATATGTAATGGATATCCTATATATTTTTTTTGAAACCATAATTTATTTTCTTATAAATTTACAATAATATTAATTCCAAATCATGTTACTGTTATTTTATTTTTTTTTCTTGTGTGTGTGTAAAAAATAATCTAAGAATGCCGCATTAATAATAAAACTTTTAGGTGCCTACCGGCGCCTTGGAAAAAGGCGCCATGGAAGGTTTATTCCATGGCGCCTTTTTTGAAACCCTCTTTTTTTGGTGCCTGCTGCGCCTCTAAACCTTTTGTGGTGCCCTACTACTAAAACATTACAGAACCATTCAAACGCACTATAGTCGTTTCCACACTTCTTTTCCCTTTCTATCTGTTTCTAAGGTTGACCAACAACTACTATAAGAAGGAAATAATTCTATATCTATCCTGGAATTCATTACAAGTCTGTTTTTGAAATTTTTTATTTCGGATGCATATATTTTCTTCAGGGTAGGAGTGGGGGAATAGAGGTAGTAACAAGTCTGAAATTAAGTGCCTTTTTCATGTTCTGTAAGTGAATAATAACTTACTTTGTAATTTTACCTTTAAGTTATTTTATAATTACTTGTTATTACGAACAAAGTTTTTTTTTCAGGTCGCCTAACGGCGCCCTACTACATGAACATATTGGGAAGGGAGGCTCCCCCCTCCCCCCCTAAAGCTAAGTCCCTGGATGTAACTAGGATTAGTAACTAAAAATAAATAGAAATAGTAAATAGCATTCAACTGATTATTGTTTTTTAAATGGGAACAAAATCAGAATTGAGATACATTAATATTTAATGTAATTTGCGAAAAGTGGAGCTGAATCAAGTATCCAAAGTTTTTCCAAAATCATAACACTAATATCTTCAAAGTGGAAGGAGAAGTGAGCTAGCACTCTTCATGCTATTTTATTGGAAATTCTGCAGCTTTCGTTGAAAATACATATATTTCGGAAACTAAATTAATTTTCCTCAAAAGTCTCCAATTTGTTTTTTTAATGATGTTTGCAGAAAACAGGGGACTCGCAGAAATACAATAAATTTATTTAAAATCATAATAATTTATCTTTAATGAAGTATAAAGAGTTGAATTAACATTAGGAGATTAGGATTTAGCGCGTTTTAATTTAAAACTTGTCTTTATAAAATTACAGAAATCATAAATAAATTCTTTACCTTCCTTCCCTTGATCCCTGACTCTTCTCATGTCTTGACTGTTGACAGATGAAGCACTCATTCTATTCATCAACATAATCTGAAGGAAAAAGAAAATAAATCAGAAACAGAAAATGCATGTATTAAATCTATAATTATATTTATAAATATTTAATTATTATAAAATTATTAAAAATGTAATATATTTGACGATCGTTTATGTCAACAATCCATTGCAAAAACTACATGCACATTCTAAAAATTAAATGCCTATATTTAAATAATAAAACTGGCATAATGATGGTACAAAAACGATTTTTCTATCGATGTAAAGTGGGTTGTAAATTTTTAAATACACGCCTGATGTGTCAGTTTCAAAATACACATTGTTTTGCGTAGGGGGAGACCGGGGCACGCTGGCCCAGTTTTTTTATTTTTATTTTTTTTAATACCTAAATTTTGTTTATTTTCAAAGGTAGTATTTTTTTACAATACCTAGTACATTTAACTAGTGAGGAAAACGCTTACATTTAGTTAATATGAAATTTATGAAAGAGCTTTATGAATTTAGTTATGGTGTGATGTCATGTGGGCCAACCTATCCCGTGCACGGGGTAGGTTGGCCCATTGAATGGGGCAAGTTGGCCTGCAATGCTCGTTTTTATGTTTATTTAGATGTTCAATAAAATTCATAATAGTGAATAGGAACTTTAATGCATGTATATAAAAAATATTTGCAAATTAAGTTTACAAATCAGAGGGATCATTGCAGTGAATGCATTCAAAATATAATCTATTAACCTCTTTTCGAACACATTTCACATGAGCCCAACATTTGCAACTCACGCGCTGGATCCATTCTTCCCCAGGCATACTTTGATTAAACTTCTTCAGAAAATGTTGGCAGATATTGTCTTCGTCTTCCTCAACGTCAGTTTCTTTAATAGCTTTCTTCTTACCTTTTTGACGGTTCAGACCACTAATCCAGGCAGTGAGGGATCAAAAGGAAACAAAATCTTTTTCACAGATTGCTTTGCTTTGCGTTTTTTTTTTTTAGTCTGATTTCTTCTTTTAATATCATTTTTAATTTTGACACTATTTTTTTCTTCTATTGCCTTTTGTTGTTGTTCAAGAACTAATTTGACAAGGGTTCAACTGCAGAAGTTCTCTTCATTCCATTCGAAGCATTTTTCTTCCTTGCCTCTGCCTTTTCGAATGGTCTAATGTCCTCAGGTGTTGGAGTTGTTTTGTATGGAGCTAGAGAAGATGCGGTAGGCACATTTATAGAAATAGGCCTACCCATAATTAACTGGGTTTCATTAGAAGCTCCACCAATTGCTTTGCCGTGCGTGCTTGAAGGGTCTGGTCTAGGGCATATTCCAGTTATCTGAAAACCTGATGTTATATTTCGATATGTTATAACTCGATTTATTGCATTGGAAAGGGCAGTTTTCACAATTCCCGGAATATCGTAGATGGTCATAGGGCATCTATTAGTTGTCACCCAACCATCACAGGGTGAATGAACATATTTTTTGAATAGACCAAAAACTGTGCGGTCCAATGCCTGTAGCTTATCGCTACAATGTGCCGGGAAACACCGGGCCAACGTGCCCCATCGTAAGTGGGTCAACTTGCCCCCTCGCCATGTTTGAAATACTTTCGCTATTCTACAAATATCTTAACAACATTTAATATTTATTGTTACATCAAAAGAATCGTTATAAATTGAACTTTCAAAATATTACTCACTTTTGTTCTTGTGAAGTATTTTTTGAGAGTATGAACACTTTCTGCACACTAACGAAAATTTGCTTCGAGATCGACGAAAGTGAAAAATCAACGTTGTTCATAGTTTGCTTTTGTTAAGAGAACTGAAACTCTTCGAAGGATAGGGGAACAGGTTTTCGAACATGTTTGTGGACTTGTGGCGACTGGTCTGTGAATTAAATCAAATTGGCGAACCTACCCCTATGGCCAACGTGCCCCGGTCTCCCCTATTTTGTAGATTGCACATTTAGCGGAAGCATGTAAAAATGTTATCAAATAACTCTGAAATACAGGGATTAACATGTAAATTGCATGTCTTGATTTGTATAATATATAAAAACGGTGGATTTTGTGTACATGGTCATAACCTTATAGTTTGGGATGTAAATTTTGAACTGAATATTTTTTAAAGTTTCAAAACAAATGTGCATGGAGAACAAACTAATGTGCTTGGCGTGTTTGTTCTCTTTAAAACAGAATTGTTTTAAGGGCACATAATATTGTACCTTTAATTTACAAGGAACACGATCGTATGAAATTATATTTACTACATCTCATCTCTCTGTTTCAGTTATTGTGAAGTCCTAAAATCATATGCAGAATTTATGCGCAGAATCTAAATAAATAACCTAAATAAATATACTTTTAATTAAAATTTCATTAAGATACGCAAATTGTGACGCCAGTAATATTTCCGTATTTTGGCGGATTTTTTTCCTGGAAATTCAAATTATAACCTTTTAAACATACACCTATATGAAGAGAAGAAATTCTTTATTTATTTCAATCTACAGTAAACAAGTAATACATACCAAAACGGGATACGAACAAAATAACATTCCAAACACCACCTTGACTGTTCAGCTACTATTATTTAGCACTTGCTAAGTTTTCAAGTATCGATATTTATCAAGTGCACATAGATATACATATTTATGTGTAACATTCTAGTCTTAAACATATTTCTGCAAATTACTCTTACACATTAGCCTGTGTAGCATTTTGTTCTTCTGCATATAGCTGCTTAAAATTGGACACATATTTCCGCGCAATATTCTGTTCATACTAATACATAAAGTAGTATTCTTACACGTTTTTGGTGTATTACACAGATGGCTGTAAAATTCGCACGCATATTTCTGTGTAATATTCTGGTATTACTAATACATATGCTAATATTATTAAATATATTTTGGTATAATATTTAAATATACAGATATTTGTGTAATATGTAAAATTTGTAAATTTACATTAATCGACTAGTTCGATTTACTTTAATCGTGCACTTTTCTACATTTTATAAACTTGTTTCAGTTTTGGAAGCGATAACAAATTGCACACTTCCGTTAAGCAGATAAACAACACATCAATGCAGGTAAATGTTTACGATAAGAGCGTCAATTTTATAATAAAAGTGTAATTTTACACATTTACACATATACATGTAAAAGTGACTAATTTACGCATTTATTTTTTTAGAGTACATAACGGTCTTAGTGAAATTTACTGGAGAGGCCAAGGAAAATTTACATGGATTTAGACGAAGCTATTAGGAAGGAAAACCGAGAATACCTACTTTTGGCCACTGTAACTTACTCTAATATTTATTATTTGTTCATACAGAAAACACATTCATAGGTTAAAACATTATATTGTCAAATTAACACTCCGTTGCAATAAAATGCCATTTTGATTTACCGAATCGACATTTCAGTTTAAATAGAGATATTTTCGTTTCTATGCATTCATTTACCGTAAATATTTTCTTTGTGTGTAGTATATCTAACGCAGTATAATTGAATCAGCTTATATATTCTTTACTGTATTTATTTCATACGGGTCTTCGTTTCATTAAAATATAAAGATCAAAGGAATAGGATCATATTGCGTCATTTGTATGTTTATGCAGCTATTTCTTTTTTAAACTATTGATTTAAATTTGTTGATTCAAAAATGCGTTTTTCCTGTGTTTAATGCTTGAAAGGTCAGAAGTTTCATAAAATTAAACTCCTTAACTCCCTGAGTTTTGGTCGTAAAAGAATAGAATTTTTAATCTTTTAACTGTCGGAAAATATTCTTATCAGTATACATACATTGGTGTGCAAAAATTAAGGACTAGAGGGTTTTTCGAATGCAACGTCGCCCAGAAGATATCTACATCGACAAAACTCATAACATAAGATCTTCAAAATGTGAAAATATGGGGAAAAATCTAAACAAGGAATCAAAAGGATACATAAGCACTTTATTGTAAAGATCACTCGGAGCACAAATGCAGAGAAGACAGAAGCGTCCTTCTTACAGGTACCTGGCAAAAAAATTTTAATGTCTAATAGGGGATATGGTCACCCCAGACTGCGATGAAGAATTAACAACGTCTTTCCATACCGAGGACAAGGTTGTCTAAGAGCTGTTGAGGCATCGTGTCTGATTCTTCTTGTTACGCCAATTTCAGCTCCGGAATCGTTGCCGGCATCTGGTCACGTGATGCCAGCGTATCCAGAGAAGGTCCCACATGTGTTCTATACTATTCAAGCCCGGAGATGTTGCAGGCCAATCCATGCATTGAATATCTTCTCTCTCCAAGAGTTGTTCGATAACCGTTGTACGATGACCAGTGGCGCCAACTTTTTAAAATTATTGGGTGGGGTCAAAAAATTTTTAACAAATACAAAAATTTTGGGTGTGCTCAATTAATAATGGATGGATGGCTATATCAAATTATTGGGTGGGCTCGCGCCCCATGAGCCTATATAAGTTGGCGCCACTGATGATGACGAAGACCGTTGTCGTCAGTGAAGAGGAAGTCTAGACCCACAACATCTCTAAAAAGTTGCACGTGAGGCAAGAGAATCTCGACAGAGCGAGCACCAGATACTTAACGTCTTTGGAAGAGTGAAGGTTCTTACGCCTACCAAGCATGATACCACCCCAAACAAGAATTCCAGCACCCCCAAAATTTTACCTTTCGACGATGTTGGGGTGGGGGTTAAGTGTTCCCTGCTCTCTCCAGATCTGTAAAAGTCCAGAATCGCTCGTCATACTAAATCGGTTCCCATCCGTAAAGAGTACTCGAGCCCACTCTTGTTGTGTCCATTTTTTGTGTTTCTGGTACCACAGAAACCGGCCGTCTCCGATGACGGCGTTAATGGTACACACCGTACTCGACGTTGTTCATATAGACCACCTTTGTGCATCATTTTAGCCATCGTAAAACGTGATATTCGACGTTCAGTAGTCTGTTCAATTTGCCTTGCGATTTCTACAGCTGTCTGCCGCTTGTTTATTTTCGACTTGTAGGACAAAATAACGGTCGTCTGCTAATGCTGTTTCTCGTGGGCGACCACTTCGGAATGCTCGGACAGCTGATCCCCTCGTTTGAAATGCACTCCAGGCTTCTAAAACGATGTTGTGAGTGATAATGAACTCTTGTGACACACTTGTCACACCTTGACCTTCTTACAGCTTCCAAATGATTCGGGCTCCTGTAAAGTTATACAGATGACATCTCCTGGATTGCCTCCAGTCTATATCATACAATAGTAGTAAAACAACACCGTTGAAATCACTGTACACAGTGCAAAAGCTTTTACCTAATTTTTGAAGTGTCGCCATCTCTGTGCTTTATCCCCCTTAACATCTCCTCCTTTTATGCCGTATGCCATATATGGGCATGTCCTACTGCATTTGTTTCAGATCTATTTCCTGATTGGTTTTTCATTTCGTTCAGTTGACTTTTTCGGCTTTTATGCTAATTTATCTGTTCCGTCCTTAATTTTTGCATGTAGTGTATGATAAATGGACCGTGTAAAAATTTAAAAAGTGTAATATTTTCAAATAAATGGTAGAACTATTACATAAACATACTCATAATCAGACTTTATTTTGAAAAGTTTTTTAATTTACTTGCTACGTATCTCGAAATAATTAAAGTGTGTTTCATCATTTTTGTAACAGCCTGTATATTCCCACATTATTGTTGTTACCGAACATACATTTTATAAAAATATGCAAATTTAAACAAGCTTTTTATCACTAAATAATAATGATGATGATGGTGATAGCGATAACAGTAATAATATCAATAGTAGCTCATCGAGAATGTTTAACATGCTAAATTAAAACTGATCTAAGTTATAATAAGCAGTAAAGGAAATTTCATTTAATACCATGTAGTAATTACTTTTATTTGAATTTACAGTTGATAATCACTTAAATAGTTTGAAAAAAAAAATTATGTGCATATTTGAAAAAATATGCTTGTATTCTTTACATTCTTATTCATTACAATATATATTTTTTAAATCTTGCAAAAAAAAGAAAAAAGACATTATTCTTAATACATTCTTTCATGAATGTAATATTTTAAAGACTAAACATTTATAAAGCCTGAAATTAAAAATCCATGCATTGAAAATTATGGAAAGAAAATACGCAAAACATTCAGAAATTCATAAGCTCAATTGGAAAAAAATATCTGTACGAAAATACATTTGTTGTTTAACAAGCTGGTTCTTGTTTCATAAAATGCATTTAAAATAATTAAAGATATTTTAAAAGGGAGCTTTAACTGTGGCTTAATGGTTAAAGGTACTGAACTGAAAGAGGACAGTTCCCTAGTTCAAATCTATCGGGGGGGGGGGGGGGGTAAATGCTGCTTCTTTACCTCCGTTGCTTCGTTTGAGTTAAATAGAGATATTTTGATCTAGATGTAAACGTGTCCTATGGGAGTAAAATTCTTAAAATGTAAGATTATATTTGAAAAATTGTATTTTGTCTTTGAAACGGAAATTTTTAAATACAGAAAAGTTCCGTTAAAATACGAAATAAGTACAAGTATCTCAACTATTAGAACAATTTCCGAATTTAAACAGTTTTTTTTTTTTTTTTTTTTTTTTACAGTGGCAATGAATTCTGTCCTCTTTTTCAAGTAAGTTTTATTCAAAATTCAAACAGCAATTTTCTCTTCGTGAATTATGCGTTTTCAGCATCTTTTCCCGTTTAGTGGCTAATTTATGACATTTCTAATTGAAATCACATTTCATTCTTTTAACTCCATCTAGAGCATTTTCCTTTCTACAACTTTTGAATTTTTCCAGAATTTTTTATGCTTTTTTTTCCAAGTTCCTTGGCGATTTTCGACACATTTTTAGAAACAGAAAAAAAACTCCGGTAAATTTTAATACGAATGTTAAATTCAAGTTGGAGGAATTCTAAATTGGTTTCTATAGCAACATGAACGACAATACTGAAAATTTGAATTTAATCTAGATCGAAAAAAAAGTCACAATGATCCAGGCCTTGTTTGATTCGAGACCAAAGAGAACGTATCACGCGCTCGTATATGCTATCGAAGGCAGTGGCGCCCTAAAACCCAGGTTCGTTTAATTTGAGGTTTTTTCGGGAAAATCGAAGCTCGGCAAATAACCAAAGTTTCAGAAATATATTTATACAAAATATTCACGTGCTTTATGTTTGTCTTTTACAAAGTATCGAGTCAAAGTTCATCGAATCATAAAAAAAGATAATATTATATTATATCGTAAAATATTACTTTAATAAAAGATGATTCTTTTTAAGATTGATGGGGTCATTTTTGAATAATTTATATACATTAACTTATCATTAAAGTATGAACATTATTGGTATTTTCACATTTTTTATTAGAGAAACTTAAATACGCAATAAAATTATGGTGGTGTGTTTTCAGTTCATAAAATTTCGGTATAATTCTAATATGTAGATGACCTCGCATGACAACATAAAATACAAATAATTAAAATAGCTTTATATGATATAAAAGCTTGTTTCCCCATTTAAAGTAATTTGAACATAATTTATACCCATCGTTTATATTTTTTCACGTAATTGCTTGTAGAAAGAGTAATTATTCGGCTGTTATTCATATGACGTTTGGCTGTTTAAACTAATTTCCGAAAAGCGATTTCAGTATGTTTTAACTTAAAAAAAGTACATAAATAGATCTCATGTGTTTTTAAAAACTCCTTTTTCAATCATCTAGCTGTACTTTTAAAATGTTGGGTTCACCGACCGAGTTTTTTTACTTTATTGCTAAATATTTTCACCTGATTCCTGTTGTATCAATGCTCGAGCTCAATCTTTGTTTCCTTTCTCTTAAAACCACCGAGATATCGTGATTCTCTTGAAGTTTTTGAAGCATTTGTAAAGAATGGACTTAACGCTCGACTGCCTATATCCATTTCACTGTATCTCACGAAGAGCGTTTTGTTATGAAATACAATGAGAAAAAATATACTCTTTTTTTTTAAAAGGACAATTTGCCTTTTTTATTTATTTTACTGATCCTTTCTGAGTTTTTTGTTGCATCATTATTCCTCATAGAGGATAAAACCTGGGTCTCTTAGATGGTGGAACATAAGTGAAAAAAATGTTTTAAAATTGAAAATATTTTGGAATCATGATATTTTCATTTACACATTTTATATTTGCCACTAACAGCACCAAAAATTATCACTAATGTATTCAAATAAAAATTTATCAAAACCAAATCAATTTTCCGATACTTTTCTATATTTTTTTATGTGTATATAATCGTGGGGGGGGGGGGGAGTAAACACCCTCTACTAGTTCTGCAACAAATTATCGTACAATAAACTTACAAGTAGCAAACGATTGGAAATAAAGACTACTTTTAAATGATGTATATAATGTTTGTTTAGGGATATATCGATATATCAAAACAAAACAAAACTTTGTTTTTAGGGTTCCGTACTTAAAAGTAAAATCGGAACCATTAACAACTGATATTCAAAAATACATAACAGTATTTTTATTTTAATTATATAGACTTTTGTGATCTGGTGGTGCGGTATATTAGAAAGAGCTAGAGATTTGTTTAATCGTTAAAAAATTTTAATATTTTCACAATAGCTATGTATTTATATTAACCTAGAGAAATTCTCTTCAACGCGCCTATATTCTAAGTACTAAATTCATCATACCAACTTTCATTAAAAACAAGAAAATAATTCAATTAACAATGTTAATTGCAATTTTCTAGCCATTATAATTTGAGTTGTTTCAGGGTGAGTTGTTCCCTTTTTTTCCCTTGCCTAAACCTATGTAACTTCGGCATGCCAATATTTAGTGCATTGTATTGGATCATTCTGTCTTGTTTTATTATTGTATCTGCTTTATAATAATTTATATCATGCTAGTTCATAGATTTATTTTTGAATTAGAGATATCCCAGACTTATATATATCAAATCAAATTAAGATAGATAAATCGCACAGTCAAGTAGCCACTGAATTTTTTCCTTCAAAATAATTTTACAGATTTTCCTCAGATGCTGACTTTAATTTTCAAAAAAGTCTCTGCACACCATCTGCTATATAGCAATACTAATTCATAAAAAATGAATTTTAAAAATGGCGTTTTTCTGAAAATAATTTTGATTTTCATGAAATTAAAACAAAAACCAAAAGAAAAGAAAACCATGTTATTATAATGTTTTATAATTGGTGTTTATTTTCTTCTCTAAGAAATATGATTAATAAAGTTGGTATAGATTAAAATAATTTTAAACATTTAAAATCATAACTTATATTTAGAAGACAATCGCCTTTTTAGATCAGATATTCCACATGTGTGTCTGTGTAATGCATGCCAATCTCTGAATTGTCAGATGGGCACCACATACCGGGTGTCCCAAAAATGACTGATGAATTTTAAAATTCAATAACTTGCAAACGGTTATAGCTATAAAAAATTGCAGGAGGGTTATGTATAATGTCAGGAGTTTTTTTTTACCGTCATTCTTGATTTTAGTTCGGATTTCAAACAATAGATGGCGTTGACGACGATTAGCGCTCAATCGATGCCGAAACTAACGTCACTCAGCATTGATGCAAAGGAAGGAGATTAAGGCTATGGAGCGCGTCTCATTCGCTAGTGCAATCTTGCTCTCAGGTCCCGATTCTGAACTCATTCGATATGATTTCAATGGAATGCGTTGTTGACATAGAAATAAGATTCTTCGATAGTGGAATACAGCGTTCAGAAGCGGACATAAATTTCGCAAGCAGTATTCGAGTTTGCAGGAGATTTTGCACTTATGAAGTTTTATTTTCCCGGATTAAATTACTTTTTATGGCATAATTTAAAGAATATTTTATGCACCGTATTTTAAAACTAGGTAAAGAGGTTTTTTTTGTTAATTTTTTTTTAATTTTTGTTATATTTTAAGAAATTTTAGATTTTTTTAACTAAATTTTTGAAAATTCCAATAGGAAAGTTAGGAATTTTATAACTTAGTTTAAAATTTTATTCCAAACTAAAATTTTGGAAATTTTAACTAAATTTCTAAATTGGTTCGATAAAATTCTCATAAATATAAAATAGCCTTCAAACTGAAATTCAGCTTGTTATATTTATGCCCAATTCCGAACATTGTATTTTTCTATGGAAGAATTTGTTATTTCCATGGCAACAACACATTTCGTTGAAATCATATGGAATGAGTTCAGAATCGGGCCCTAAGAGCAAGATATCTTCACCTACACTGTTAAAATTTTGAAACTTTTGCTGCATCGTCACTCCACTGCAATTATAGAATATCTCTATTTTGACCAATGAGAATGCTCCATAATACACTGAAGTAATCGTTTTCTATAAAAGCGAGGTGTGACGATGCAGCAAAGATTTCAAAATTTTAACAGTGTAGTATTAAAATACCCTGCATAAAATATTCTTTATATCATACCATAAAAAGTAATTTAATCCGGGAAAATAAAGCTTCATAAATGTAAAATATTCTGCAAACTCAAATACTGCTTGCGAAATTTATGTCCACTTCTGAACGCTGTATTCCACTATCGAAGAATCGCACATCAGGTACATCCACAACGCATTCCAGTGAAATCATATCGAATGAGTTCAGAATCGGGGTCAGAAAGTAAGATTGTTCTGGCGAATGAGATGTACTCCATATCCATAATCTCTTCCTTTGCATCAATGCTGAGTGACGTCAGTTTTGGGTGTCAATTGAGCGCCTATCGCCGCCAGCATCATCTATTGTTTGAAATCCGAACTAAAATCAAGAATGACTGTAAAAACACTCCTGACATTATACATAATCGTCCTGCAAAAATTTTTTTAATAGCTGTCACCGTTTACAAATTATTGAATTTTAAAACCCATCAGTCATTTTTGGGACACCCGATATAAATATACTATGATAGACAGCTAGGTAAGGCAAATCGGTTAATGCAGAAATGTGCGAAGCTTGAGGTACTCCTTTAGCATCTTGTTGTTTTCCTTTTAAGGGTGGTGAGATATTTTTTATACGAAATAATTTTAATGAAGATTTATACCAGTATTTTGAACAAAATTTTACATGTATGATTTTAGGGTGAAAAGCTGGAAAATTCCTTTCCTTATATTGAAATATATATTTTTTAATTTTGTTGTGAAGTCAACAGTTGGGATACACAATTGCTTTAATAGTAGAAATAATCCTTTGTGCTCTGGCGTTGTTAGCAAATGCATGTCATTAATCACCACTATTGCCGCATCTCGCAGATTTCTTTCCTTCTTTCTTTCTTTTCAGAAATTTCGAACTTACAGCACAAAAAAATAATAAGTCATTTTTTAACGCGATCATTTCATAAAGAAAAAATAAGAATTAAAACTTTCTGGTAAGAATTTGGATTGTCTAATTGAAAAATCACCCATATATCATGACCAAATCTTCATATCAGAAATGACCAAAATAATATGACGTACACTTCGTGCGTCATCATAGAACGCAAGAGGTTAAAGATTGAAATGGGACTTTCTGTGATGCTTTTGACTATTCTTCCTTTATGATTATAGTAATTAGGGGGATAAATTCAGAATTAAATCACATTAAAGTTGAAATTTTAGACTTTTGTTTGTAAAACGAAAAGAGGTTCCAACGATTCTAATTCATTTGCTAGTTCAATGAATTTTTTAAACTTTTATAAAAACTACTCAGATTTGAAAATTTATGAATGATTCCTAAGTTTTCACTTTTTAAATGTAATTCTATATTATTCTACAACATCGATAACTATTATATTTCTTTTATAGGTAGTATGGCTTATAATCGTGTCTCTAGTCTTCTGGTCTTCATATTCAAGCTATATGACAGATCCGAGTTACTTCTATGTAAGAGAAATGCTTGGGGTAAGTTGGTTTTGAATTTTATTAATACAAAAATACTGTGTGATCACATTCCAATAGTTCAAAATGCCCATTTAATTATGTAAAAATCTTTGATAATTTTGTCGATGGATTTGTATACGCCCAGACTACAGTGGTGTCAAAAATTTAAGGAACAATAACAAAATGTTAATTTTCGAACACAAAAGTTAATTTAGAGTTTTCAAAATAAAATTATACAATCGGTGATTTAGCAAATAAGTACGGTTCTAACAACACAGTCAGTCGATGTAACGCATCCTTGACATATACATGTTCGTAAGCGTCACAGTCACTACTGTGATTTGAAATGTGATATATTTCATTCGTCTCAAGTGAGAGTGATGTGGTGATTCCATACAGATGTCAGCGCGACTGTTGCTTTACGACGAATCACCCTTGTGACTTTTTAATGAAGTCTGCTTGCAACTTTCATGCAACCGTTATTAAGAGATTCCATAGTAAAGTATCAAAATGAAGTCGTCTGGTTACTTATCACAAAGTAGAATCCATTATAACTTCACAATAGAGTTTCCAAAGTGTAGGTCAACTAGGAGTCACTTTTTTACTTCATTATTACATCATTTGATAACTAATTACCAGGGCCGGTGAGAGGCGGGGGGGGGGGGCTCAGGGGACAACTGCCCAGGGGCCCGGGTCCAAAGAGGGCCCGGTTTCGAATGGAAAAATTCCCGAAATTTCATAATGATCCAAATCTTAATTTGGTCACTCTTTTTTTTCCTTTACCAGCTGAAAAACATTTCCCAGAATAGTAATTGAAGTTTTCCAACGAAGCTACGGGAAATCTCCCATTGAGACTTCCCCTAGAGTCCGATAAAAGCTGTGAAATAGTTGATAGTGTTGCAAATATTCAGAAGCTTCCTGTTTTCTCAGACCGCCGATCACCGTGCTTGCCTTGAGGCAAAAAAGGTTCCTTCAATGCGTCCCTCATATCTCATTCATCGCAACCCTGATGTCGCATTGGGCATAGTATTGGTACTAGGGCCTTAAGTGATACCAGGCTGTAGGTTTCAGTAATTACTTTAGCTAAAATATTATTGTGCAAGTGACAGGGACATACACAGTGGGTGATAGGCGATACAGCTGTATCAGGACCTAAGCTGAAAAGAGCATTGTGAGGACCGATTTTGTATTAAGTACATGCATACATTATATACAGAATATGTCTTAGGGCCCATCTCATCTTTTTTCCGTGTTCGTAGTTTTTTCTTCTAAACCTCATGAGCAAACTTAAATTAAAACCATTAATATGGAAAAAAAAGAAAGAAAGAAAAACTTTGAAACAGAAATACGTTAATATATTTTTATTACTATATTTTAAAATATCAAACTCACTTATTACTTCATTAGCTACGAGATTTAGTATACTAAAAATTGTAAATAATATTCAAAATCCACTATCTTCCCTCAAAATTGCTAGTCCCTTGGCGATCTCTCTCAAAATCAGTACAAAATCAGGGGCCCAGTAGTAAGCTATTGTTCCTTTGAGCCGAATAATATATTTTTTTAATTTTTAAAATTATTTTTTAAATGTATTTTTAATAACATTTTATTTTGCTTTATTAAAATTCTTTTATTTATTTTATTTATTTTTTTATCTTTGTCAAAGATTTTCGTCAGATTTTGAAAAAAGATTTTTGCTTTCTTTCTATATCCACCATTCTTTATGAAGATTCCTTGATGGAAGAGCTTTTGAAGGCTCTAAGTTCTATTTTAAAAATAAAAAGGCATTTTTTTGGGGGGGGGGGGGAGGGATTATTCATGGGGGGGGGTGAAACTAAAGAATCAAAACTTCTTTAATACTATTTTTTTTTAACCAAAACAGATACGCGCAGTGTTGAAATGATACTTTTCTGTGAGAGGGATTTCTTTGACTCCCCGGGCCACTTCTTGAATTTAACATTGGATGTAAACATGCTTTCTTCCTACAAAAATCATTTTTAAAGGTGTCCAAACGTAAGAAATTCTGCAGACTTTAAATTTTCTTAAAATTGTCTTTTTTAGTGACTTCTATAAAAGTGCGGAAAAGTTGGAACATGAGATTCAAAATTTTTAAGCCAAAAATTTTTATTCAAATGCTTAAAAATATGCTTTTTACTCTCGTTGGGCCCATAATAAGTTTTAAAACAATCTTAATACTATTACTTCATTTAACTAAAAGTGCTTTCTTTCTATATAATAGTATTTTTTATTTTTTAAAGGTACCCAGATGAAAGAAATTTTGCAGTCTCTAAATACTTTTAGAATTGTTCTTTTGGGGATCCTCTAAAAGTGATGAAAAATTGAAGCTCAATATTCAAACATTTTAATCCTCACTTTTATTATTCAAATGTTTTTAAAATGTGCCTTTTAATCTCGTTTGGGGCCCCACTGAGTTCCAACACTTCCTTAATACTATTACTACTTTTAGCCTAAACATATGTGTGCTTTCTTTCTGTAACCAGCATTCTTTTTAAAGGTGTCCAGATGAAAGAAATTTTTCAGGTTCTAAATTATTTTTAAATTCTCTTTTGTAGGGCTTCTTATAAAAATGAGGAAAAATTGGTCCCAACATTCAAAACTTTTAAGCTCCATCTTTTTTATTCAAATGTTTTTTTAAAAAAATTGCCATTTAATCTTCTTGGGGGGGGGGGGGGCAATAAGTTTTTATACTTCTTTCAACCAAATGTGCTCTATTTCTATAGTCATCATTCTTTTTGAAGGTACCCAGAAAAACAGAAGTTTCGCAAGCTGTGAATATGTTTTAAATTATCTTTTTAAGGCTCCCTATAAAAGTGAGGAAAAGCTAGAACTCAAGATTAAGAACTTTTAGAGCCCATTTTTATTGTTCAAATGTTTTAAAAATATGCTTTTTAATCTCGTTAAAAGAAGAAAAAGCTTAATAAAGTTAAAAAGTCCTTAATCTTATTACTTCCTTGAATCAAAGCAGATACACGATTTTTTTTCTATAACTACGATTTTTTTAAAGTGCCCAGATGAAAGAAATTCCACAAAATCTAATAATCCAAGAGCCAAGAACACAAAAACGTAAGGTATCAAGCACAAGAAAAAAAAATCTATTTTATGGAAGAATAGAAATAGGAGAATCTAAAGATGAAGTGAAGTGGTGTATAAGACAAAAATTAATAACACTATTGACTTATACGTTTTTCATTGCATTTTCCTGTTCTCAGTCCTCCATGTTTTCATACCTTTGATTGTAGCCCAAACACAGTGATAAACCTACGAGTGAACCAGTAGTTGTATTAATTTTTGGCTTATGCACCACTTTCCTTCCGGCAGGCATGGATGATATCCTTAGGCTGCCCTATTTTTACTCTTCCATAAAATAATTTTTTTCCCTGTGCTTGTTACCTTAGGTTTTTAGTGCTGCCGGCTCTTGCTCTTGGGTACTTTTCAAAATTGTCTTTTCGGAGCCCTTATAAAAGTGAGGAAAAATTAGAATCCAAGATTCAAAATTTTTAAGCTAATTTTTTTTTAATTCAAATGTTTAAAAAAATGTGCTTTTTAAACTCGTTGTGAAACCCCAATAACGTTCAAAACTTATTTAATACTATTACTTTCTTCAACCAAAACAGATAATGTACTTCATTTCTGTAGCCACCGTTTTTTTAAAGGGTCCAAAGGAAAGAAACTTTGCAGGCTCTAAATCTTTTTTAAATAGTGTCTTTTAGGGCCCCTACTAAAAATGAAAAAAAAATGGAACGCAATATTCAAAACTTTTAGACGCTTTTTTCTTATTGATATGTTCAAAAAAATGTATTTTTTAATTTCTTTGGCGGTTTGAATAAGACTCAAGATTTCCTTAATACTATTGCTTCCTTTAACCAAACCAAACATCCCTTTTCTTTCTATACATACCATTCATTTTAAAGGTGCCCAGATGAAAGAAATTTGGTAGACTCGAAATACATTTTAAATTGTCTTTTTTAGGCCCATATTAGAAGTGAAAAAAAATTGGAACCCAAGATTCAAAAAACTTCATTTTTTAATGCAATTTTTTAAAAAGAGGTATGCAAATCTTGTTGGGGGTCACAATAAGCGGGTATCTATGTACATTGCATTTGCCGTCCATTCTCTTATGTTCGATCTGTTTCTTTTTTAATGTTTCATTTCTCTTGTTTCTGTAAATTACTAATGTTAACTATACTATACATAAATTATATTTGGTAATTATCTACCAGCGGAGCTTTGCCCACTTTACAAGTTGGATCCCCCCCCAAAAAAACTTATTTATTTTAATTTTTCTTTGAGTGCTCCACTATCTTCCGCAGCGTAAACCCGTTCATAATATCACCCGCTCTTATCTTGAATCAAACAATCATTGAATTACTGTAATTTTTTTATCGATAAAAGTAATACTCGCTAGATAAAAGAAACTTTCTAGAATCGTCGTTCACATTGCTATAGGAACCATTTTTTTCCATTTTAGCTTAAATATAATATTAGCAAAACCTACTAGATAATTATTCGGTTTCAGAAAAAATTCTGAAAAAAAAAAAAAAACTCCGCAAAACGCGAAAAAAGGAGTAAAATTCGTATATAAAAACTAGGCAAATACCAAAAAATTGGCTATATCAATCAATCGACAAATTGACAAATAACAATTGAAATGCAAAATATTGCAATTGGAATGTTAAAAAATCACCCCGAAAGACGGAAATTGTAAAAAAAAATCATTTAAAATGTTCGAGAAAGACTCAGAAATTGCAAACGTTCAAATTAATATATTTGAGATTTCCGGGCTGGAATTTCCAGGCCTGGGCCCGGTACGGACCGTACAGAAATCAGGCCAATCTCGGCCCGGCCCACTCTGGGCCGACACAATTTCTGCTATTTCTAAAAAATTCAGATTTTTATTATATAATTAAGATTTTTTTAAAGAATACTGCATATATATCTATGGAATGATTTTACAGTATATTTTACAGGAAATACACATTACCAACATTAATGGATTACTTAGATTCTTAGACTTTCAACATTCAAATAAAAAATTATTAAACAAATGGGTGTGATCACAGATCGCACAGAGGATTTCGTTTAATATCCCCTTCAAAATACTTTATCATTAAATTAACAAACGAAAATCGTCAATAGAAATTTAATCAGTCCGTACAAGTAAATAAAATTATGAATAAAAGTAAAATATTGCAAAGCTTAGCATAAATTTAAGGGAGACCAAACTGGTCACCAGAGGCGACTAGTAATTTAAATGAACAGGAATTACATAAATAATAAATTAAAAAGTAATATATAAAAAAATATTTCATTTCGAGTGTCAAAATAGATGATAAGTAGGATGTAATATGATGAAATAAAAACAAATAAGAATGTTTTTCACGTAATTTATTTAATCCATTAATGTGTGTTATATATATAATTTTTATATCTATTAAAATTTGCATGCGACAGTGAAAAGTACCTTAAGTAAATCATTTTATGACACAATTCAATCAAATTTTAATAATTACTTTTAAAATTAAACCTATTCGTAAATCTGAACCTGATTCAATTAAAGGGAATAGCGTTGTTTGAAATAAAAGACAATAAACGTTACGTTCTTAAGTAAAAAAAAAAAAAAAAAAAAAAAAAAAAAAAAAAAAATACTGATTCAATTATACGATGATTCGAATAAGCGGCGAATTTTTGTACGTTTTCTTGTTGGGGTCTGTAATTTTTGCCTGCCCGTGCCCAGGGGGCAGGGGCCCGTGAAACCTGTCATCGGCCCTGCTAATTACAGTGCAACAGTCAGGATGATTTCACAATGGAATCTCTAAATGATGGTCACATGATAATCACAAAGTCACCTCATTATAAAGTCACCTAATGACTTGTCATAAATCACCGTTATGGTGACTCCTAGCGAAATCGCCAGATAATGATCAATTGAATGTAATAGTGAGACGAAAGAAAGGTATCATACTTTGGCACACACCGTAGTGTCTGTGATATTTGCAATCATTTTTGACATAAAAATAAAGTTATATCTACTGGCTGTATTGCAAGGATATCTTATCTATTTTCTGCACCTGACGTTTATATTAGTTTCTTTTGAGTAATCACAATAACGCTTTGTGGTTGATCATTAGCATTTTGTGTTTATCACTTTTGAAGAAAAATTTCGATCCTACAGAATTCCTTCGCAATTTACATTTCTATATTTTAGGTAGCTTTCTTTACAAAAAGTAAAAAAGCTACCTATTGCAGCCGTCCGGAGGAAAGCACTTCCAGAAAATTTTGGTATATTTTCACCGATCATGACCCCCAGACCCCAAAACCACACTCCGTTCAAATGTTGACATTATATATATATATATATATATATATATATATACATATATGCATGTATATATATATATACCATTAAAAGTAGACAAGATTCACCAATGGATTTTATCAATAAAACAATAAACCAAAACGAAGAATTAGAATTGAATTGAATTATAATAATAATAATAATAATAATAATAATAAAAGAAAAAAAAAAGAAAATAGTGAAACGAGTAAATCTGAATAAATAAATAAATAAAATGAATGCAAATGTAATTTGTAGCCCCAAAGCAGAATCATTAGGTCCCAAATGCTCTGGAACTACAAATGAAGTGTGCGGTTTCATCCACGTATTAGCCATGAAATAGCAAAATAATACGTATTTGGGGCTACCAGCACACAAAAACCAAATTATTAAACAAGGAACAGAGTAATAAATGGTTGAAAAAATGAAAAAAGAAATATATATATTAAAACAGTAGCGTGCAGCAAATAGTATCAGTAACATAAGCACAAACTAACCGTTTTTTTTGCACGTGAAAATGATAAACTTTACATTTCATATATAAATTGGATAAAAAGTAAGATAACAAAATATTGAGAACAAAAACAACTTATCTGTTTATCACCATTCATGAAGAGGACTTCGCAATAAAATTATTAATAAATTATTGATGCAGGAAGCAATAGTTAATTATACAAGCTGACATACTAACACAGGAGAAAAATCAGTTCGCTCGTAATGCACGCGTCGGATTTTCGCCAAATCAGTAGGGTCGCTCTATTTAAATAAAGAATGCCAAGCGCGCCAAACTGCTAGATAAATGAGTTGAAAAAAATTTGCTATGATTTAAAGTGATACAAGATATTGAAGACAATAAAGAAACTTAATAATAGTAGCAGTATATATATTGTTATTTTACAAAAAGGAGTTGAAAGTAAGTAAAATCAATAGTTAAATCCAAATGTAGACTAAGAAGTATCCATAACAAAAAAAAAAAAAAAAAAAAAAAAAGCTGAATGGAAATATAAACGAACCGGAGAAAATAATTAATAATCGATCATAACATAAAATTAAATTAATAAATAATTAAAAGTAGAATTAAGTAATAACATTCATATTAACATATAACTTAAAATACCATTTTATTACTTTAATCAGTAACATTTATTTTGACTTTACATGGCAAAAACTCATTATCTTAATATGGGATGATAAAAAATTAAAAAAGAAAAAAATTAAAAAAATAAAAAAATAAAATAAAATAAAATAAATGAATATTTAAAAATAATAATAATAATAGTAATAATATTATTAATAATAATACCAAAAATTATATCAATAACATTAAAATTCATTCGATAAATATAATATAGCTATTTAACTATAGATATAACTAGACAAATATCCATATATTGGTGTCAATTAAACAGTATAAAAATTATGTTAAAAAAATAACCCACTCAATTATTATTATTATCTTTTTATAATTAACCTTTGCGTTTTTATCCAGACAACACCACCCTCCACCGTACTCTAACATCTACCCTCCCAACCAACCTATATATATAATTTTTATTACTTTTTTAACATTTTTAATTTTTAATTTTTCATTATTATTTTTATGTTTTATAATTTTTTATACATTTTTTACGCAAAGAATTAATTATAAGATCATGTAATATCTAATTATAAATTAAAGAATATATGAATTTTTTAGGATAACCAATATTTATAACATCATATACAAGCTTTTTAATATTAGTATTAATTAAATGGGAAGAACATAGACATTTTATTCTATATAAATGGTTAAGTATTATATTACAATATACAGAATTATGAAGACATGATTTAAAATTAGTAAAGGTATTAACTTTAAAATTAAATTCTTTCCTTTTGTCATAAATATCAGTTACAAATTTGTTCTCTTTTAATATAATTTTAATATCTAAGAAGTTGATTGTATTATTAAAAAGTAGGTTTTTTTGAAAGTTCTAGATTAGAAGGATAATCAACAGGGAATTGAGATATACAGGTGTTATCAGTATCAATTAAAATTACATCATCTATATATCGATATAAATGTATTTTATTATTTAAATAATGACGTTCATAGTAATATAAGTCAGATAATACACTAGATGTACTACCACCTTGTGGTATACCAACATTTTGAATATATACATTGTTATCTTGCATGATAAAATTATTATAGATAATGAAATTGGTTAAGGTATGAAAATAATCAGAATCGATATTATGTGATATATCCAATTCGTGTTGATATTTTTTAAAAAGCTCATTTATGATATTATGTAAATCTGATAAATCGATATTATTAAATAAATCTTTAAAATTATAAGTAGTGATATGTTTTATACATTTAAGATTTTTCATAATATGGACCAGTTCATAACTATTTTTTATGCAATGTGTATTATCACTTTTTTTTGTAATGTTATATATTTGATTAAGAATTGCTAATAGAAGTTTGTTAGCAGCATTATTATAAGTATTGCAACCAATTGTAACAGTTCTAAATTTAACAGGATGCTTATGAAATTTGGGTATAAGGACTAGATAAGGATATTTAAAGTTAGTAGGGTTAATGTCTAATAGTTTATAGAATCCTTTAATTTTACGATTATTGGCAAGTAAATTATCATTAATTTTTTGGAATATGTTATTATTAGATATACTAGATTTAAGCAGTTGATGATCATAAGATTTACAAATAATTGCATAATTATTTGGAGATTTATCAACATAAGTTATTACAAAGTTTTGTTGTAATTTATTGATTTGCTAAACAAATGCTGTGTATTTACATAATCTAGGTGTGAAATATTATATTTTAAGGACCTGGTTAATTTATCGATAACTAATATTTTACATTGATTGAAATATTCAATGGGTTTATTATAATAAATTGCAATTTTATAAATAAATATATCTATATCATAGGTAAATTGTTTTATGATAGAATTAATGTTTAATTTGGATGGAATTCTGTACTTGGTCCCATAACCCATAATTCTTCTAAGTTGTAAATCATCTACAATATTAAGATTACCAGTAATAATATGTCCATGATCCTTATTTATATATTTTTGTAGAGAGGGGTCATTGAATTTACAGGGTAACGTACTAGCATCAAAAGAAGATTTAGAGAAAGAATTATAGTTAAAAATCGTTCTTCCGATAGATATGGAGTACTTAAAAGTTTTAGATAAATGAATATTATTTATAGGAAATAGACAGTTTTTATCATTTAATATGGAATTAATATTGATTTTATTAAATATTGGATTAGAAAAAGTAATTACCATTTGAGTATTAGTTTGTAGATTTTTAGGTTTTTTTAGTAAATTTATATTGTAAAGATTGACTCGAGTCATAATGAGATCATAAAAAACATCTGAAAAATGTTTAGAGTAAGTTTTACTGAGAAAAATATTTAAATATTGTACTATATGTTTCTTTTTTATTCCAAAAGTATATTTACGTATTAAAAACAAATTGTAATTTTTTAAATAATTACGATGCAGATTATTAATTTGTTGAATTATAATGTTTATAGAAATAATACTAGAAGATGAACCTTTTCCTCTTTTGTTACGTGTAGTTTTAGGACTTATAAGATGATTTAAACTATGAGAATAATCTGTAGTATCATTTATAGATGAAAAAACTTTAACAGATCTTTTAAAAACCTCACTATTAAGACTATAAGGATAAATTGTATTATAATATTTCATATATGAAGACTCTAAATACAGACGCTCAGATTTATTTTTCTGAATTTGTATTATTTCAATAGTAGTATTTTTAAATTTATGTTTATGAAAATGCTGTATTTCAGCTGTAGATTGTATATTTTTTGCTAAATTTTTATCAGAATCTGACCGATGTTAATTAATGCGTTTATGAAGAGGACCAGAAGTTCCACCAATATATTTCAAATTGCAAATGTTACACTTTATACTATAAATTACATTAAAAGCCTTACAAAAAATAAAAATATGAGGATTTGATACGATTTGTGACTGAGAAGCAGATGGACAAGTCTTACATCGGATATCAGAACATTTCCTGAAAAAATAATTGAGGAGGAGGAGCATGTATATGGTAACTGGATGACGATCCAGGAGCATCCCTATTATTGCTCCTGTACTGGACACTACACTGCAAAGAAGCATTGTGTATCTTGCCAGGATCGAGATTTTTACTAAGTACTGCCATAATATAAGAGATATTTCAAATAGAATAAAAAGGTAAAAATAGAAAAATTACAATTAAATAATCTAGTATCTTGACTAATATAATTTACTAAAGAAAAGGATCTAGAATAATAAAAATGAAAATAGATACAATATGTACAAAGCTTTAAAGCAGTACTCAAACCTCCAAAAAGAAACATTACACGACCATAATTATACCATCCCACACATCATATAATAAGAATCATAGTACTCACAGTACAATAAATGCAATATCACAAAATCGACTCATTCAAAAGTAAAATAATCACCTTACATAATAAACCCCAATCGTCTTAAAACAACGATTCCAGAACACTTTTTATTTTGTTTATATCTAAAAAATTGATTGAGTTATAGCACTTTGAATTTTTCTTATGGCTGACATTTTGAAACAATCCGATTTTTGTCATGCTGTAACTAACGTATTTATGAACTGATTTGAATGAAACTTGGTATGTACATAGTACATACAAATGTTTCGACCGAGTTCGTTAGCCAGCATCATCCGCCATCTTGTTTCAAAATGGCGGCCATTTAATTTTTTAAAAAAAATTAAAAATTAAAATTAAAGGCGAAGAAATTAAAATTTGAAAAATGCTTTCTTTTATGTGTTAGAACTTAAAACAACAATTCCAGAACACTTTTTATTTTGTCTATATCTTAAAAAATGATTGAGTTATAGCACTTTGAATTTTTCTTATGGCTGACATTTTGAAACGATCTAATTTTTGTCATGCTGTACCTAACGTATTTATGAACCGATTTGAATTAAACTTGGTATGTACATATTACATACAAATGTCTCGACTGTGTTCGTTAGCCAGCATCATCCGCCATATTGTTTCAAAATGGCGGCCATTTAAATTTTTTTAATTTAAAATTTAAAATTAGGTACAAAAAAGACAAAACCTTGATACAAAGATTCCAGGGCATTTTTTGTTTCATGTATATCTTGAAAAATGGCTGAGTTGTAGCACTTTCAATTTCCAGTGTGGTTGACATTTTGAAACGGTCTGAAATTTGTCACGCGATAATACGCATATTTATAAACTGATTTGGATATAACTCCGCGTGTACATAGTATATATCAATGTCTTGACCGAGTTCATTAGCCAACTTCATCCGCCATCTTGTTTCAAAATGGTGGCTATTTAAGTTTGTCAAAAACCTTGTAAATGCATAATGATGTACAAATAAAAAATTAGAAATTGAAAGAAGATTCTCTCGAATGTATTTATCCGGATTTTTGCTTTGTCTTTATCTTAAAAAACGCCTGAGATATAGCAGTTTGAATTTCTAATGTGGGTCACATTTTTTTTTAAATCAATTTGCCCGCAACAGCACTCGTATATATTAATCGATTTCGATATGAGAGTGCATGTCCACATGAATTAAGATTTCGACTTAATTCGTCCACATGAATTAAGATTTCAAGCTCATTGGTTTGTTTTATCCATCATGTTGCTTTAAAATGGCATACACTTCATGATATCGTGGAATTTGGCGACTCTCTAAATCGTTGAAAATAAAACCAGGTTGAATAAAATATGACTAATTTCTAAAAATTCCTATTAATAATCAGTATTGTAATAAACAATCAATAGTTACTTAAAAAACTATGATTCAATCTTATAAAATCGGGTTTCACTAATTTGAGCTTCGTATAGTTGAATAATATAACTTAATTTAAAATAAATAATATATAAATAAGTATATGAAAGCTACCTCTTCCCCTCGGCATTGCCGGAAGGACTTTTTAAACTTACATAAGATTAAAACGCATAATTCGATGGAACTTTTTTTTCACATTTGTCGGTATTAAGCTCATGCCAGAAGAAATTATTTTTGATTTCTTACAATTTAAGTCGTGATTAATTAAATTCAGTAATAGAGATAATATCACATGTTACATGGCGCCGAATACCAAAGTTATAAAATGACATTAGTACAGCACATTTCCTACATTTTAAGCAGAATAAAACTCCTTATCTGTTCGAAGTTATAATAACCAATTTTACTTTTCATTCATTACATTTAATGAAAGCTATCCGGAAGACTAAAAGGTCTTTAAAATCGCAGTACACGAAGCACTTGCTTTTGTTTTGTTTAAATTCAAACCTATACTTTTGTATACTCTTAATAAAATTTAAATTGAATTAGGAGTCTATTATAGAATTATATTTTTTTGAAAACTTGACTTTTTAAATTTTTCAATTCTTTCATATTAAAATCAGTATTCATGTAGCAATAAAAAAAAGTGGCGGAGAAGCTGTACACCGTTTGACCGATTGTCACCGATATATTTCAGTAGTATGCATGACCTTATGAAATCTCAGAAGTTCCATTCATTATTTATTAAATTGTTCATTAAATAAAGCAAATAAATTTATTTAACTTTAGTGCTGACAATTGGCTGGTTGGTGCGCAACTGTTCTATCACTGGATAAAATAAAATAATACCAAGAAACTGGTGACAAGAATTATATCTAGGATAAATGAGATAATTGAAGAATGTCGATAATTATGTACTAGAGTTTTATTGCATGGGACATTTTTAAGTATGAGTTTTTTTACGTTTAAACAAAGACAAATGTTTCTTAATCAAGCTCTTGTCTTTCTTAAGATTTGCGAAAATATAACATGATCTCTTCCGAATAGTGAACAATTCCAAAAACTTTTTTTTATCTTAAGAGCTCACACTACTGATTGAAAAAGACCCGGATGATAATGTAAAGTCTATGTGGGAATTCTTTTCAAATATCTCGTTCAAATTTTAATATTTTGACGTGATTTTTTTTTCTTTGCATAGAATACCTTAGGACGATCCAACACCGGCCTAGTTTTTACTTTTTTGATTTTGGTTATATTAGGATAGTTTCAGTTTCACCTGTTCAAACCGGTTCTGAAAGTTTTTTTTTTTTTTTTTTTTTTTTTTTTTTTTTTTTTTTAAATCTGACACCAAATCGAAAAAGTAAAACTAGGCCGGTTGTGGATCGTCCTCAGCTATCCTATGTAAAAAAAATCACTTTAAAATATTAAAATTTGAGCTAGATACTTCAAAAGAACGCTCCCATAGACATTACATTATCACCAGGTTCATTTTCAGTCAGTAGTATGGCGCCTTAAGAAAAAAACTTCCGAGTTTCAAAGAAGCGTTTCTGAAATAAAAGTGTCGTTTGCTGCCCTAAATTTTCCGAAACTTTTCGTGATAATGGTCTCGAAATAATGGTTTTTCGGAAGCTAGAGATTCTCAAGTAAACATTTTGATGTCAACGAACATGATAAAATGACAACAATAACTCTAAGGTTAAAATTAATAACACTAAAATTACCATTAAAATTATCATTTAATATAGAAAACTGATTATTGCACTCAGAAGCGTTCCCGAAAATTACGAACAGTAAAAGTGACTTGCTTCTGAAATGCTCCATATATCTCGATAATATATTTGTTTCAGGGATTTTCATAGATTAGGGAATGCACTTAGTAACTCGAAAGAGGTTCTATTATATTTTCGTAAACTTTAGAAATACAGATGTTGTTCACACATTTTTATAACGATTTCGGAAATACATATCTTTCTCATATATCTAAACAACGATAGAAATTTTATTTTCTAATCTGTTCAGTATATTAGACTTTTTACTGGAGTATCATACAACATTTTTATTTTTTATAATAAGTGAACATTTTTTTATATATCAAAGTTGATTTCAATCCACTCCTCGATTACGAACTTCCAGAGTCCATCCAATGTTTCGGATGCCGTTTATAAAAAGCTTCTTTTAAAATTCTTCGTGCCTAGTAATCCATAGAAGATATGTTGAGAAACTTGGATGCATATAATGAAACCTCATTTTATCCCCAATTCCGATTTCCTTTCTCATTTTTCTCAAAAATAGCTGTAGATATAAAGGAATATCTGGGTAGCATTATCCTGATGGAACTTTCACAATGAAAATTGTTTGAATAAAGTGATGGAATTTCTTTTTTTTTTAAACATGCATAAAAAAAAATTTCTGAGAGTAATTTGAGTTAATTTTAATACTTTTTCTATTTTTTATTTTAATTTTTCCCTTATAAGAGAATCCAGCAATAACCATAAAATTTTCAGCAAAACTTACCTTAGTTTCATTGAACCGACATTTTAAGTCTCTTTCTACACTGTAAAACATTTGTGTTACGTTACTTCATAAAATTGGTGGCAGCTACGACTTCCATTTTACAGAGTATTTTTTCACTTATATAATGGTGTAATTGAAACATATATTACTGGTGTAACTTCGCAATGTTACACCAGTTATATCGGTTAAAGTACTCCACAAACTTTTCAGTGTACTTTGAATGTACTTCTGCTCATTGTGCATTTTTTACCGTTTTCCTAGTCAAAAGTAGACTTTATTTCTTTCCTTCTTTATTAATTATGTCACTTATTTTAAATGCAGAAATATTAAAACCACGCTTTTCATATCGAATAACAATATTTATCTTTGGAAATCGCAAATGCGCAGCCTGCGATCCTTTGTTTATTTTTCAGCGTTAATTTGAAGAAAATAATTTATTTAATGATGCAGGGTATAATCCAATCCTTTTCCGAATTGATGCCATGTAGGTTTTATTTTAATTCATTTAAATTAAGATCATGGATGACTTAAAATTATTACAAATATGCGTGAACATCTGTATAATATCTGGATTAAAAAATAATTGTTTTTTTTTACTTCTTACAGTGTAGACATTATTTTCTTTCATAAAGGCCTTTTCTAGTCCGGAAAATTTTTACAGTTTATTTCAAAACATGCTAGATGCAGTAGAATTACTTGTTTCATGTTAATCATACTTTATAGAGCTCTGAAATTAACTGAAATAAAAAGAAAACTTTAATTCAAAAACGTCCACCATCCTCTTAAATTGAATTTCGCTTTTTATTTCATCAGCATAGCTGCGTAAGACGTCATCTAATTTTAAAAGTGGTAATTAGTTCTGGCAGCTTTGAGGAAAACTTCTTGAGGCTGATAATAAAATAGAATAAAATATCTGATTTACCCGAACATTTAATCCGAATTAAGTGAAAGCATTTTACGCTCTTTGACAATCTAAATAAACAGTTCCCATCACTTCGTTTCCTGCATTTAATGCGTCAAATTAAAGATATTGCGTGGGATGTGAAGAAAGCAAGCGAAAATAGAAATAACACTTTTTTATTTCTGAAAAATGAAAAGAAAAAAATGTTCGGTGATTTTTTTTCAACTTTAAAGTGAATATTTGTATAGAGAAAGCATAAAAAATATTTAATTCGTTCACGACAAAAGTTTATTAAAAGTACCGATCAGTTTAAATTGCTTTTATTTTTCTTTGACAATTAATTTGGCTTGTATCTGTATTTATTACATGCAGTGTATGTACTGGTATACACTTTAAAAAAGAAAATGTTTTATTAATTATTTGTGATTCAACAACTCCGATTTTCAAAGTATTTACTCAGATGTTAATGCATGATTTTAAGAATGCAAAAAATAATTTAAAAGTTTTCCAACATAAAAATAAAAATATATATTGGCTAAAATATACTGCTTTCACATCTATACTTATATAAAATACTGACTGTTTGTCCTGACTCACTGATAATCAATGCACAGCCCAAACTACTGAACCTAGAAGTATAAAAATTGGGGAAATTATACCTCTAATGATGTAAGCGTGCGCTAAGACGGGACTTTTGAAAATTCCTCCTCTAAGAGAGTTACATGGGGGGGGGGGGGTCAAAAGTTTTTGAACATCTTACTATATGTCAGCAGTCGTTGTAAATAGGAACGTAAAATTCCAGATTATAAATATACTAAAAAAAATAATTAAACACGTATTTCAGCAATTTTACAAGTTACCCCCATAAGAGGTTTAAAAAGGGATCGAAAAATTTAGAACAATTAGCACATCTCAGCGGCCATTTTAAGTTGAAACGTGAAATTGAAAAAAAAATAAATCTATTAGAAAAATAATTAAACATGTGTTTCGGCGATTTTTTAATACCCACCCTTGAAGGGTGCTAAATAGTGGTTCGAAAATTTTAGAACTTTTTTTAGACTCGTCATGTAATATATCATCTTAAAGTACTCCAATCATTCTTTCAGATTAGGGACTTTCATTCCTCCTCCCCAATTCGGACCCCCGGACAGGGCCAATTTTCGAACTTTTTGAAATTGGAGTGCTTTTATTGTTTTAAATCGTATTTTTTTTGCGGTGCCCTCTGATAAATATTATTTATAAAGTATGAAAATTTTAAAGAGGGAGGGGGATATATTTGGAGAGGGGTGCAAGATAGTTGGAACCCTGGGGTGTATTTTTTTAACTTTTGCGGAGACTAATCATGTGGCATATCATTGTAATGCTCCGTGACTAATATTTCATGCACTTTGCCCCCAAGGGGTGATTTTTCTAAATTTAGTCGACACCCTTCATGTGATATATCGTTGTTTAGCCCTGTGAGCACTTATTCATATTGTGCACTTCCCTTTCCCGTTCTGGGATGTACGTTTAACGTAGTTAAGCAAAATGTCTTCTAATATTAGTAAAACTATGGAATTGAACTCAAATAATGTTGAAAAAATCAATAAAAAATATTGATCCCATTCATCATCTTTTAGTTCCTGTTTTTGCCATAAGGAGAGCTTTTAATTCTTATTTCTTTGGCTATTTTTGTATTAATTGCCGAAAAATTCTAATTTTTTATGCTTAAACTCCTTTATCTTTTTAACACTTACTTGCGCCTTTTCTACTTTTTGCAACCAGGGAACGCTGTCACATGTCTTTTCCACTAATGTGGCTTCTTTATAGCCTCCCTTTGGTTTGTTGTTTTTTAATTCCCTCTGTTTTTAGTTTCCACGTATTTACTGAAATCAACATGTATTTTGTCTATTTTAGAAACCCCCACCTAAGAGGGTTTAATGGGGTGGTCGTACTCTTAAGACATTTCGATACATCTCTGCAGCAGTTATAGGTAGAAGCGCAAAATTCAAGATTAAACCTATAATTTAAGTTTTTACAGTTACTAGATGCATTTTGTTCGATTCTACTAGATTCTTTTAAAGAAACCGACCAGTGTAGTTGGCGGAGGCTGCTAGTCTATAATAAAAAGAAAATTACCCACTTCTTATAAATATTGTTCATTTCTAATACAAAATTTTAAATTATACTAACTTTACCTTTGTAAAAAATCTATTTTTGAGCATCTCCAATCTTTTAAATTTGACAAAATTTAAGAATTTCATTCTTCATCAATAAGGATGTGAAACTGTCCGAATTATAAATAAAACTTTGACATAAAAAATTAACTCAGTATTGTCATCGGTTTGGAATTCTATGAACAATTTATTTTAACTCCTGTGTTGGAAGATAGCAACAATAGATAAAAAGTAATCTAAACCCCACAATATAAGTAACATTGAGTTTTGGATATGCTGCAGAAATGCATTGCGGTTGTACAAAAGGTTAGTCTCCGAAGATATATTAGAACCGCGAATAAAAATTATCCAATAACATCCTCAAAGATGCCTATGTTTCCGAAAATCATTTTTTACCTTTAAAAACCTCAGAAACCAATATATATTAATGGTGCAAAGAAATATTTATAGAAACATAATTTATTTTGCTGCTACTGATTTTCTGAATTGTTTCCGATTAAATTTACTGCATTTTAATCTGTTTTTCTTAAACTGGAATGTAGATTTGAGGATACAATCCATTTTTAACTAAATATTTTATGTTGCGCAACTACATGCGATATTCCAGCATGCAAGAATAATAAAATAACATTAATGTTAATACTAATGCTGTTATTTTTTTTTTCGTTTGTGTGTAAAACCTGTTTCTTGGACATGAAAATGCTTACTTCAGAATGGATAGTATCGAAAAACCGATATTCTAGTTTGAGAAAACTGATTAATACACTATAAAACCTGTTCCGAAATGTTTTCGAAAGTCAGTGACAGCAAAAGAAACCTTCTTCTTATAAATTCTCATTTAAATCTCGAAAATATATTGGTTTCAGGGGTTTATAAAGATAAAAACGCTTTTCGGAATAGTTGGGGACTCAGAGGAGGCTATTGTATATTTTACTTCATTGTTACATTTTATTTTCCAGAATTAAGAATTATTTGTCATTTTAACGTATATTTACTATTAAGACTGCATGTATGTTTTGACATTTAATTAAAAAAAAAAAAAAAAAACGTTTGCTCAAATCTCTCTGCAGCACTGATGATTCCTTTATTTTAACCTTCCCACCTCCGTGAATTGATATATCCGTTCACATTGTTCAGGTTTTACTGCAATAATAGCAATATTTTGGTTAATATAATTCTAGAAATATACTGCTGTTCATAAACAATTAATAACTAGCAAATATGAAGATCAGGAGCCTGAAGCCAGCTCTGAAAGTCATATTTTTAACACATTTTGTGTAATATTCAGCTTCCCTCAAACAAATTAGATGATTTCTCTTTTTAAAAGTCTGAGCCTATTTCTTTCCAACGCAAAATTCTCACTGTCAATGCAAGACACATTTCGATGCACCGTCACCTAAGAATAATAAAGTTCTATCTGTGTTTTTGAAAAAATTGACTTATTGATATAGATAGGTTCTATTTGTATCTATGAAGGCATTTTTGCATCAAAGTGATGTTATATATAATTTACATATGACCTTACAATCATAATATGACATTATTTTAATCCAGAAATGCCTTCACAGATACAAATAGAACACCTCTATATCGGTAAGTCATTTTTTTTTCAAAAATACAGATAGAACCTTATTATTCTCAGGTGACGATTTGTCCAAAAGATAATTATTTCTCCTTCCGTGCAAGTTTCGTGACATATCACGGAAAAACAAATGCGCATTTTAACCATTCTATTCTTAACAATAATATCAAAAAACATAAAAATTATTTGGCAAAAAATTAAAAATTCTACGAGACTGTGTGTTTTTAAAATAATTTCATTTTTTATTTAAGCCTTTATCTACTGCATTATCTGCTGCAATTTTTTCAATTTTTTTATTCCAGTTACAACAATAAAAAATAAAGGAATTATATAAAAAATAAACTCTCACCCGTGAGAAATTTGATTCGTTAGAAGTAATTAATTAAAGTGATTCTTTAAATTACAGTCGGTACACTATGCCTAAAATATTCTCGTAACAGAAAACCAACAAGATATTTCAAATAAAATTTTAACTTTTAAAAATGCTAAATAATAAGAGGACATGGACACTTGCAAGTTAACAGGACTTCCAAATGGTCCGCCAACTGAGTATCAATATTTTCTTAGAAACAAACTTTTTAGATCTTTCTTGCAAATCGTTCAGTAACCACCTTCGAAGGTTAATTCTAGCGCAAATTCTATAGAAACTTACCATGAAATTTTCCGTTAAAAATATTAGTGTTCAGTTCGCGGACCATTTGGGAGCCCTGAGTTAACAATAAAAAATGTTAAATTGGAACAGTCTTATTTTATACATGAAAAATGAGTAAAAATTCCAATTTGAAAATTAAAAATAATTGAACATTAAAAATAAATTTTATTAATTAAATTTTAATTTAAACTTGAAAAACTTTCAAATTATTTGAAAAAACTGTTTTTTAGGCTTCGTTCTTGTTAGTTATGCGACACACTTATATTTCAAGGATATGTTCTCTCACATCTTCACATATGTGATGTATGAATTAACATATGTAATTTTTATCATAAAAAGGAGACAGTGCCTCTACTTTTTCGTTTCTGTATAAAAAATAATACTGAGACAAAAAAGAATTACTAAGAGAAACTTTACTACACTAAAAATTTACTAGTTACATTATAAAGCAGATTAAAAAGATGGATAACGATATAGACGAAAAATAAACAAGAAGTTTTTCCCTACCACCCAGTGTATTGGTGGTACTTGTTACATAAGTACCATCAAGTAATTCAACTATTATATCAAATACATACTCCGTACACTTAAAATAACTAGTCAAATCGTATTATAAGATCATAATGGACTCATGAAAAAATCCATCACTTATCTTATGTCCTTTATTATGTTTGTAGCAATAAAAATACAAGTGTGACAATCTGTTCAAAATGTCATATAAAACACGTCGAATAAGGCATATTCTTCAGAGATAGCCCCCTCGGTCACTAAAATAACGAATCTAGAATTATCTGTCCCTAAAAAGTGGCCGTGTGTCTTAAAAATGCGGAGTTAAAAGAATAGTTTTTCAAAGTATCATTATAAATACATACTCCGTTCACTTAAAATAACTAGTCAAATCGTATTGTAAGATATCATAATGGACTCATAAAAAAATCCATCACTTATCTTATGTAATGTATTATGTTTGTAGCAATCAGAGATGGGCAGTATCTAAAATACATGTATTTGAAATACATTTTCAAAATACATTTGTATTTTGTATTTTGCATTTTAACCTGATTAAACGAAAGTATTTTGGTAACGTATTTTGAAATGATTTTTTCAAGTATTTTGTATTTTGAAAATACATTTCCTACTCAAAATACATTTCTGTAGATTTCCAGCTGCTTCGTTAAAACGGCAGATGTAAGATTCACAAAAGCCATAATACGAGCAGAGTTGGGCAAAATACATCGAAAAATCATTTTCGACACAAAATACAAAATACATTAGTTTTAGAAGCTAAAATACAAAATACTTCTCGAATTAAAAAAATTCAAAATACATGTACTTTCAAAATACATTTAAAATACAAAATACATTTTAAAATTTTAAAAAGTTTGTGTATAAGATTAAAAATGCGTATGGGCTATGCCGGGCATAGTCAGCTGGCCGGTTTCGGGCCAATTTTTACTCACAACACTCAAGCCGGGCCCGACCAGCCCTGTTCTTCAGTCGTTCCGGGTCGGGTATCGGGTTTATTTCTTTCTGGAGTGTAAACTCAAATGGACCTCGTCATCATTATTTCGGGTCCCAGGCTTTACTGTTTACGACAGACTCGGGCCGGACCTGACTTATTCCTTCCAGACCGGATCGGGACTGGACTTCATTCTTCCTAAAGAACTGCAGTAGCTTCAAATTTAATTATTGGTCCTCGACCAGCCTGTATAAAAACCATTGTCTCATCCCATCTTGGCGTTGCCTACGTGAAAACCGCTTGAATCTGACCCAATCCAACAATTTTTTACAAAATATTTATGTATTTTTAAATTGTTATAATTTTACAATTAAAAAATTTAATTTTATTATTTAAAAGATTAGTAATATATTTCTGGGTAATAAAAATAAAGCACAGTAAAATGAACTCTGAATCTGTCTATAAATATTTTCTTAAAAGGCTAATGTGTTGATTCATGCAAATTGCAAAATAAATTTAATAATAACGTAAACGAATACAATACATTTAGAACAAACTGTGTACCTGCTAAGAAGAAAACCTGTCTACAATGGATTTTTTTTTCTTCTATCGTGTGCGAATCCGGCTTAGAAGATTTTACTGTATAGCATTTTTCAGATTTTTAAGTTTTCAAGGCATGGAATAGAGATTAACGATATTATTTATAATTAAAACACTTACATAAAAATAAAGATTAATTTAAGAAATAACTATCACAGTCCAAAATGCTTTTTAAAAAAGAAGTCTACAGACACGATAAAAAGCAGTATAAGTATTTTTGGTCAGAGTTCCTCGTATAAGATGATTTTTATCCATATGACACAAATTTTTTTATTTTCTTAAAATTAAGTCGGCCCGGGCTAATCGAGTGTTTGTAAGAGCGGGGCTTGACCAAACTTTTTAACTTATTGTAATCGAGCAGGGCTTATTACGAGATTTTACTTTTATACCGGGATATTTTATGGGCTGGATGCTTAACTTTTATACTTTGCCGGCCAATAATGTTTGTTTTTTATCTTAATGGGCCGGACTAAACAGATCTTTGTACGGGTCGGACAAGACCCAACAATTTCGGCCAGCGTGTAGATATCAGTGTCTTATTAGTGTTTGCAAAATGCAAGGGATAATAGCTTTTTAGCTCGGTACTTTATAGGCTGCTAAAAGATCTTTCTATGGCTTGGAGCGGATTTATAATTTCGATCCATATAAACCTCTTATTAGTCTTATTAGTTCAACTGTAAGACATTTGTGTTACACTGATTAAATTCTTTGAAATTATCAATTATCGAAGTAAAAAAGCAAAAAAAAAAATCAATTTATGGGAGAATATGTTTTATAAACGAAGAATACTTAGATAAAATGATCAAACGAATATAAAATACATAATTTTTTCTTGGATATAATTCAGTTTCATTTTACGCAAAAAGTAAAGTGTTATCAAAATAATTCACAACTCAAATCTATATTTAGAAATTACGATTGACCTTCAAGAGGGAAATTAATTTAAGAATCACTCAATAAATTTATTTTTGGAAAATTTTCAATTAAGGATCGATCGAAACAGGTTTTTAATTCCGAATTTAGGTGATCAGTACTAACAATTGACAGTAATAAATAACAAAACAGGAAGCTTGATGACATTCAGTGCATTAATTTTTACTAAAATCCTGAAAAATGCAGCACAGCAGCTCCACATGTAGAGCGATTTACACCAACACTTAACAACTTAATATAACAGTCCAACTAAATCTGAAATTCGATGAAAATTCGAGCATTAGTACTTCAGATAGAACTAATGCAAAAATCGCGAAAAATATAGCATAGCAGATCCACCCACCTGTGGTGTGATTTACACCAAAAATTAATCAGCAGCAACTTATGTTAACATGTAACTGAATTTGAAGTTTGATGAAAATACATTCATTAGTTCTTAAAATACAATTTTTTTATTATTTTATTTTATAAATTTATTTATTTGAAATCGTAAAAAAATACAGCATCGCAATGCCATCTCTTGGAAGAATCACAACAACAACTAATCTACAGCAACTTATGCCCACGTCTAACTAAATCTAAAGTATTATTAAATTAAGTGCATTAGTTCTTGAAACAAAGAACCTCAAGTTTTTTGTCACATACTATCTCACAAACAGACATTTAGAAAATGCAATTAAACAATGTTTAGGGGCTTGAGAAATATAAATCCATCAAAACCCTGAGGTCGAATGTTTTCATGAATCCAATGCTTTTTTCTGGTAAACATAGAAGACTATAAAAAGAGATGAAGGATTGAAAATGCAAGCGTCAGTTCAGTAGTTATTCTAGGACGTATACATAAAACTTATATATAAAATAGTGTATAACCTCGTTCGTTGGAATTGGTTAAAAAAAAATAATAAATATATAAATTGTTAATGTCTCAATCACTACAACTCAAGTATAAGTATGCTTTATATGAATACTAAATAAGAAATATTTTAATAAAAAGAATATTGCTCAGTTAAAGTGACTGCATTAAGCTCACAGGCTGTATGCACTAATTGTACATTACAGCCTTCTATTTTCAAGATATAATGCCCTTCGAAAAACAAATTAAGGGGAGAAATAGTCCCCGTCCATGTCCCCTCTTTCTACTTCACCATTGAGTCTCAAAAACTGATCAGGAATACGCCTTATCATACAATAAACCTACATCCAAAATTCGAAGCAAATCGGATAATTTTGATAAAAATTCATTTATATAATTTAAGAGTATTCCCCATTCCATCCTTCATACTTAATTATTAAACCTCCCAAACTATTCAGAGATTCATCTCATTAGGAAAAACCTACATCCAAAATTTAAAGCAAATCGGATAATTCTGCATAAAAACCCATTTATCAAATTTAAGGGGGTAATCGCTCATGCCCCTCTTTATATTTAAAAAAGAACCCCACAACTAATGAGGGAAGCGTCTTATCACTATAAACCTATATCTAAAATTTGAAGCAAATCGATTAATTCTGCATAACAAACCATTTTCCTAAATTAAGAGAGATAGTCCCCCTGATTCCCACTTTATACTTATACAATGAATTCCCAAAACAAATCAGGGAAGCACCTTCTCAGAATGAACTTATATCCAAAGGCATTAGGCCTTTTCGAAGGGCATTATACCTTGAAAATAGAAGGCTGTAATGTACAATTAATGCATATAGCCTGTGAGCTCAATGCCGTCAGTTTAACTGAGCAATATTCTTTTTATTAAATTATTTCTTATTTAGAATTCATATATAGCATACTTGAGTTGTAGTGATTGAGACATTAACAATTTGTGTAATTTTTTTTTTTTAACCAATTCCAACGGACGATGTTATAAACTCTTTTATATATAAGTTTTATGTATACGTCCTAGAATAAGTGCTGAACTGACGCTTCCATTTTCAATCTTTCATCTCTTTTTATAGTCTTCCATGTTTACCAGAAGAAAGCATTGGATTCGTGAAAACATTCGACCTCAGGGTTTTGATGGATTTATATTTCCCAAGCTCCTAAACATTGTTTATTGCGTGAAAAACCCATTAACCTAAATTCAGGAGAATGTTTCCCCCATTCCACCCCTTTATACTTATCCAATGAACACCCAATATTAAGCACGGAGGCGCCTCATCGGAATGATATAATATGTCTAGAATTTTAATGAAATCTGATAATTCTACATGAAATCCCATTTATCCAAATTAAGGGAGAGGGATTAGCCAAGTTCCCCCTCCTTATACTTATCTACTGAACTCCCAAAACTAATCACGGAGGTGCCCTCATCAGAAGGATCCTATATCTAAAATTTGAATGAAATCTGATAATTCTGCATGAAAAACTTATTTATATAAATTAAGGGGAGGGGTATTAGCTCCTCGTTCTTTCCCCCCTTCCTTATACTTATCGAATGAACTCCAAAAACTAATCAGGGAAGCGCCTCATCAGAATAAACCTATATCTAAAATTTCAAGTTAATCGGATGTTTTTATCATGAATTATCCTGTTATATACACACATACATCATAGATACATACAGAATGGGAGGCACATAAGCTCTTAGGTTTTGATAGCCTGTGAGCTAAAAAGAAATATTAAATTAACAAGTTAAATATTTTCGTTTTAAACATATGCATGTTATATTTGTAATAATGATTGCAAATTAATAATCGCTATTAATTTTTTCTAAGTATGAATACACTACTATTCTCTTAAAAAACTATTTATTGATATTTGTGTATGATTAATTTGCAAGCCAAACGTTAAGCATTTTGCAAATCTCTGTACAATGAACATCGATCTAGGTTGATACATAAATAATCTTGGAAATTGCGGGATTCATAAATAACTACAGAATTATTAATATTTCATGGTTATAAATCGGTACAAAATAATGTTTTATTATTATCTTTAATTTTGTTGTAAACAAATATATGCACATGCCCGCACATTCAAAATCATAAATAGTCTTCTAAAGGAGTATGCATTTGTAATTAACCAAATTTATATTCTTATTGATATTAAAATTTTCATCTGTGAATATTTTGTTTACGATTAAAACTCAAAAAAGAATGAAACTTCCGTTTCCTACAATAACTTTCATTTTGGTCAGTTACCAGTTTATATTTTCATTGTGTTTTTTTTTTTTTTTTTTTTTTTTTTTTTTTTTTTTTTTTTGACAGTACAAAATAATAAAAAAATTTTCCTGTACAGTAGTTTTTATCATTCTCATAGCAGCGTTATGCTTATAAAACCTAGAACTTCAGAATGTAAAGATTCAGCAGCAATGCCTAAGTAAAACAGAAGCATTTATTTTAATCTTTATCGTACCAGCAGTTGAAAAGTATGTTTGTATAAACTTCCACAAACGAACCCTATAAGTCAAAACAAAACAATCATACTTGTATTATGCTTTTGTGAACCTTACGTCTGTAGTTTTAACGAAGCAGCTGGAAATCTACAGAAATGTATTGGGTAGATTTCGTATGAATATATTGCATTCTCTCCCATGTTGGAATTTCTGAAAAATTTTTGCAGATCTACGCTGATCATGACCTCTAGACACCAAAATTACCATCAGTAAAAATCTTTCTATATCTATCTATCTATCTATCTATCTGTGTATATCACTTTCTTCTAGACACGATAAATTCCATAATTATGCTCAGATCTTCTTCAAACTTTTACATAAAATCAAGGGGCATAAAATTCGTTAATGGACAAAATCGGACCAAGGAGGTGGAAATAGGGAGGGTTTTGTGAAAACCGAAAAAACGTGATAACTTCTTAATTAAAACAGATATCGAATCCGTTTAAAGTTTATATTACTTCTTAGAAATGGGCTAAAAGTTTATGCGTGACAGATTTTTGATTAAGTTAAAAATGGGCTCAAGTGACGAAAAAAACAGGATTTTCGGGAGGAAAAAAAATCATAACTTCGTCAATTCTTGGGATATCAAATTCAACTAAATTTTTTATAAATGTACTTAAAATTATCTAAAACTTTTGTACCTACAAGTTTTTGATAGAACCAACTTTTACCGATGAAAAAAATTAAAAACGAAAACAAAAAGGGGGGGGGGAAAGAGAAAAATCCATAACTTACTCAATTCTTAAGTAATCAAATCTAATTAAATTTATTTTACATCTTCTCAATAATATCTACAACTTCTACACTAACAGGTTTTTCATAGGACCAATTCTTATAGGAAAAATAAATTAACAAATATAGGAGTTGGAGAAAAAATCTCAAATCCAAAGTGCTTATATTCTGACTCATTTTTAAATTCATTTTTGATTTTAAACGCATCCAAAAGGCAGATCCTCTTATTTAGGAACTATATAATGTGACGTATTGGCCAGTATTTTGATAAAGGCAGAATATATTTTTTAAAGGCTGCCAAATAGAGTATTTTGAACAGAATTTCCCGAAGTTATCGTCATTGAAAAATTGAGGAAGTATAACAAATTGCGTTTTTTCTGAGTCATTTTTAAATTCATTTTTGTTCTCAAACTCATCCAATTTACAGTTCCTCTTGTTTAGAAACTTATATAATATGACGGATTGGCCAGTTTTTTGATAAAGGCAGAATATATTTCAAAAAAGACTGCCAAAATGGGCACTTCGCACAAAATTTCCCAAAACGATCACGATTAAAGAATTGTGGATGTATTCAAATAACAAATTGGTTATTTTATGACTCATTTTTAAATCCAATTTTGCTCTTAAACGTATTCAATTGACAGTTATTTGTTATTTAGGAACTGTGTAATGTGCCGTATTGGTCAGGTTTTTTATAAAGGCTAAATATATATTTAAAAAAAAAGCTGTCAAAGTGGGCACTTCGCACAAAATTTCCCAAAGCGATCTTGATTAAAAAACTGTGGATATATTCAAGTAACATTGTTTATTTTATGACTCATTTTTAAATTCAATTTTGCTCACAAACGAATTCAATTGACAGTTTTTTGTTATTTAGGAACTATATAATGAGCATATTGGTCGATTTTTTATATAAAGTCAGAATATAAATCAAAATATGTTGCCAAAATGGGCATTTGAGCCGAGTTTCGTTTAAGATGATTTTGATAAAACCAGTTCTTACAGAAAAATGGAATTAAAATTTTTTCAAAAGCGGCCAAATAAAGTAGTTAAACTGGGTTTATCTCTAATCTTTTTTTTTTTTTTTTTTTTTTTTTTTTTGAAATGAAAACTTTTTGGAATCTACCTCCGCCTATAGGCCATGCCGACAGGAATTTTTTTGAGTATGAAATGTATTTTCAAAATACAAAATACTTGAGGAAATCATTTCAAAATACATTACCAAAATACTTTCCTTTAGTCGGGTTAAAATACGAAATACAAAATACAAATGTATTTCAAATACATGTATTTTCGATACTGCCCATCTCTGAATACGTTACTGCCTGTTTTGTTTTGTCTTATAGGATTCGTTTCCGAAAGTTAATGCAAACGTACTTTTCAAATAACCCATTAGTGCCTAGCGTCCCTTTTTAGGGACGTTTCAAAAGGTGCATGTAGCACTGTTTTGGACACCGGTAAAAAAGAACAACAATCTTTATTTTATTTAATTGAAACATTTTCGTAATTAATGAACTAAACTTAATTCTTTTAAAAATAGTGGTGCCAACTGAATAAAATTTGCGCAAAAGGTCGTGGGCACGAATGGGTTAATGATACGATAAGGATTAGAATGAATGTTTCTGTTTTGTTAGGCATTTTTGCTGAACTGTTACAATTCTAAAGTTCTAGCTTTAATTATAACGTTTCTTAGAGAACGACAAAAACTACTATGTGATAAACAGGAAGAATTATTTAGAATTGTGCTGCGTGTAGTGGTTTTAAAAGAACCATAGAAAGAAACGTAATGTAGTTGTAAAAAAAATGTAATGTAATGTTTGTCTCAAGAAAGAATAGTTGATATTTTTCCAGCTTCAAATGATAATGTATCAAAGGAATTATTGAATTGTGACAGAACATGATGCGCTATACGATATGGGAAAATTTAAAAATAATCTCTGTTGATAATAACAGCAGTCATTAAGGCATCATGACAAATGTGTAAAACAAGATCTATCATTATAAATCCAAATTTTGAAGCAACAATTAACTTTAAAACACATTAAATAGTAAGATTTTCAATTTTATACCGTTATACATTGCTCGAAACGTTATTTTTATAATGCCTTTATGCCTATTTTATCAAAATTATGGGAAATTTTATGCTACCCATGATTTTCATTTGCGAACGAATTTTATTACACAAGTAGTTCTATTTATTGATATACAGTTCAGATTTCCATTAATTGTATTTTTGATTGAATGTATTAAATATTGTATTTTTTTATTACAGACCTGTCCTTATTGGAGATACATGTTTATCTAACGTGACTTTGCAATAATTTTTTTTTTACTCATCTTATGTTTAATTTTATATTGTTAAAAATAAAATAGCACATTGAATATATAAATTAGTGTCGGACCAAAAAAATGACCAAAAAATTGCTGCGCGAAACCAAAAGTTTGATTCTTTTTTGAGTTTCAATTGTAAACTAAAGTTTCACAGATGACAGTTTTAATATCAATAAGAATGTTAATTTGGTTAATTACAAAATTATCCCCCCTTTAAAGAATATTTATGATTTTCAGTATGCGGGAATGGGCATACTTTTGTTTAGACTAAAATTTACAAAAGATTCATAAGACACTAATTTGTACAGATTTATAAACATATAAATTTATAATTAATTGTGTATTTATTTACGTATCCTAAGTATCCCGAGATTATTTATGTATCAACCGAGATGAATGTTCATTGTACAGAGATTTTCAAAATGTTTAACATTTAACTTGTAAATTAATCAAAAACAAATATCAATAAATGACGTTTTCAGAAAATAGCAGTGTATTCATGTTCAAGGGGTCTCATGAGTCTTACTTTTTATCTGATCATGCAATCGAGCGACATGCCACATTTAATTTTTTTTTCTCATTAACGATAAAACATAAATGCATAATACATTTTATATAGACAACTTCTTATATCTTCTATTTAAAATATTTTTTTAATATTCTATATTGAAATTTTATTTTATTTTTTAATGTTTAATTTTGATTAAAAAAATTGATTTTTGATTTGCATACACTGTGCGCAAGATTGTAGTAGACGTATTGGTTCAAGAGCCCCTTAAAATATTGATAATGATATAAAACTAAAGTATCTTGAACTTATACTTAATTCGAAAGCAATTTATTTATTTATTTGAAATTTTAATTTAAATTTTTTAATTAAAAAATCATTTTTATTGAAAAATTACCAATTTTTAATAATCAATAGAATTATAATACTAAATTTGAAGAATAAATTATTCTTTAACTTAATATGATGATATTTACCAAATATAATTCAAATTACTTTACTAGATTTTGAGAAATGTTGCGCTCAGACAAAGAACAATTTTAATTTTTTTTTTATCAAAATTAAATATAAAATAAAATAAAATAAAATTTCATTATAGAATATTAAAAAAAAAATATTTTAAATGAAGGAAGATATTAAGGTGCCTATATTAAAAATTTAATGGATTTATGTTTCATAGGGACTGAGAAAAAAAGTAAATGTGTCATGTTGCTAAATTGAATCACCAGGTAAAAACTCCTGAGACCCCTTTAATAAAAATAGCAATTTTTAATTTGTAACCATCATTACAAATATAGCATACTTATGTTTAAGTACATCATCACAATATAAATGATTGAAAATTACGTTATGAATATTTAAAGTATTTTTAATGCAATGACTCATTCAAAATTGAAAGATCTTTAAAAGAGACCATGACGAAGAATGATGCATTGGTAGAAGACATTTAATAAACACTAAAAACATGACTTAAAAAAATTTAACTTAAAAAACTTATTTGGTATCATGATACCACGAACGTTGTATTTCTACACATTAAGATATTCCCTGAATTTAAACGAAAATATTTAACATGTTTATTTAACATTCCTTTATAAATTATTTATTATTTATGGGAAGCATACTTATGTTTGCGTACTAGTATTCAAGGCATTAACGAATTATATTTTTGACAAACCGAATTATGTATTTATTATTATACATTTAACTAACTTCCAACAAAAAAGGCTATACAATTCTTTTACATATATGAGTTTATGAATGCATCCAAGAATAACTATTGAACTGACGCTTCGACTTTTAATCACTCACCTATTTTTACTTTTCTGTATCTTTACAAGAAAAAGTATTGGATTTGTGAAAAAAATTCGACTTCAGGTTTTCGACGGATTTATATTTCTGACCATTGGCTGTTTTTAGAAAATGCCTATTTGTGAGTTTGTCAGTGTATGGTGCAAAGTTTGTAAGCGCCCTACCTTAAGAATTACTGCACAGAATTTAGTAAAACTTTAGATTCAGTTAGATATTTACATAAGTTATTTTAGATATTAGGCAATGGTGTAAATATTCCAAAAGATGGTCCTGCTATGCTGTATCTTTCACGATTTCCGTAAAAACTTTATCTGAAGAAAAAATGCACGGATTTTCACCAAGCTTCAGATTCATTTAAATGTTGACATAAGTTGTTGCCGATTAAGTTTTGGTGTGAGTTGCACAGCATATGGGTGGAGCCAACACCCCCTATAGTCACTATATATAGTCACTATATATAGTCACTATATATAGTCACCCCCTATAGTCACTATAGCCCCTATAGTGACTATAGGGGGTGTTGGTGGAGCTGCTATGCTATATTTTTCCCGATTTCCGCACATCTCAAGTAGTAATGCACGGATTTTCAACTAATTTCAGATTTAGTAGGACATTGATATAAGTCGTCACTAATTAAGTGTCGGTGCAAATCGTCCAACAGATGGCGCTGCTATGCTGCATTTTTCAGGATTTACAGGATTTTAACAAGACATATTGCACTAAATGTCATCAAACTTCATATTCTGTTATGCATTATTATAAACTATTACTACCAATCACCAAAATTCGATTTCGCCTTTAAAAACCTGCTTTTTCAATCCTTAATTATAAATTCTCCAAAAAAAATTTATTGAACAGTTTTTTTTTCTTTTCTTTTTTTTTTTATTGAAGGTTGATTATAATTTTTAAACACAATTTTGATTTGTAAATTGTTTTGATAACACTTTATTCCTATGCTTAAAATGAAGCTGAATTATACCCAAGAAAAGTTTTATATTTTTGTATACATTTTAACATTTTATTTGTAAGTATTCTTCGTTTATTTTATAAAGCGTATTCTGAAATAGATTGATTTGTTTTCTTTATTTATCTTTACTTTTGCTTCTTTACTTTGATAATTTATAATTTCATTGAATTTAATCAGTGTTAGAAAAACACCTAATAGTTACGTTGTGCAAACACTAATAAGAAGTCTACACTGTTCAAAATCTTCTCCTAGTTTGGATTAAATTTTGGTGCTCAATAGCTGCCACTGTAAGATGGTGAAATTTTGAACCAATATTTGGAGTTCCTGTTGAAGTATAGTTCCAATAGTTGAAGCGAAGTTGAAATTGGAAGCTCCAAATGTTGGTACGAGATTTCACAACGGTGTCAGCTACTGAGCACCAAAATTTGGTTTAAACTAGAAAAAAAAATTTAACAGTGTACACAGCACGAAATTAATATGTCTGGTTTAAGCCGAACAAAGACCTTTTTTGTCCGGCCCATTCAGACATAAAAGAAAAATTATTGGCCCGAGCCAGCATAAAATTAAAGATTCGATCCGTGGAATAAATATATTAACACAGTCCGACACAAAAAGTAAAATCTCGGAATTAGCCCGGCATGATATAAAGTTCGGCAAGAACTTTACCTGTTCGTGCAAAAGCTTGATTAGCCCAGACCGACTAAATTTCCAGAAAACATAAATTTCTGTGTCGAAGTGTTTAAAAATCATCTTGTACGAGGAATTCGGATCAAAAATACTTATTTCAGTTTTTTTTTTCTTTTTTTTTTTTTTAAATGTTTATAGACTTTTAAAAAAAGCACTTTGGACTACGATATCTATTTTTTAAATTAATTATTTTTTTGCACATGTTTTTATTATAATTAAAGCTCTTCTTAAATGAAAAAGGGCAACTTTATGACATATATTTTAATTTATTTTTGTTCGTAAAGGCATGAAACTAGCAGGTGTTGTTATTGAGAAATTATCTAATCGCATTCATTTTCCTATTTTTTTGCAAAAACAATAAATTTTTCAGAAAATAGTGTCAAAGTGGGAGTTTTGAACACAATTTCTTCGCGAAAGAAGAATAACCACACCAATTGGAGCGGAAATCGTGCTTTTCACGTGATTGAAATCAATTATAATTCAATAGCTAATTTACCGATAAAAAATGGAAAATTAAGTTTAATTTCAAATTGCTTCCGAAGTCAGGCCTTCCAATTTTATACCTTTCCGTTAAAATATGAATTTGTAACTGTGTCAAAACGTTTTGCACTTATTGAGCAGAGCAGATGAGAGCAGTCATGATATCATTCAATGCTTTGGAAACTTAAAAAATCTGAAAAATGCAATACAGTAAAATCTTCTAAGACAGATTCGCACAGGATAGAAAAAAAAATACATCATAGACAGGTTTATTTCTTAACAGGAACTTAGTTTGTTCTCAAATTGTAATTTTTTTTTCTTGTTATTAAATTTATTTTGTATGAATCAACTAATTTTCCGTTTAAAACAGGATTTATAAACAGATTCATTTTCAGAATTCCTTTTGCTGCGTTTCATTTTTATTACCCAGAAATAAATTTAAAATTCATAAAAAAAATTATAAAATTTTTAATGATAAAATTATAGCAATTTAAAAATACATACATTTTTGGAAAAAAATTGTTGGGTCGGGCCAGATTTTACTAATTTTTCCCATAGGCTGGCCGAGACGGGATGAGTGACTTATTTCCTTACGGACTGGATCGGGACCCATACTAAAATATTTTACTAATGCAACTAGTGCTCTAGGAATAATATAGTCCAATCCCGGTTCGATCTGGAAGGAGTAAGACAGGCCCGACCCGAGTCTGCTGAATAAAGTAAAGCCCGGGACCGGAAAGAGTGATGACGAGGGCCATCTGAATCTATCCTTCAGAAAAAAAAATAAACCCGAAACCCGGCCCGTACAGGCGCGAAACGACTGAAGAACAGGTCCAGTCAGGCCCGACCGGAGTGTCGTGTTTTAAAATTGGCCAGCTAACCGTGCCGAACACGGAACTTGCAAACCTCTAATATTATACACATCTTTTTTTTTTTTTTTTTTTTTTTTTTTTTTCAAATGTATTTTGAAAACACATGTATTTTGTATTTGGAACTTTTTCAATTCGAAAAGTATTTTGTATTTTAGGCTCTAAAACTAATGTATTTTGTATTTTAGGCTCTAAAACTAATGTATTTTGTATCGAAAATGATTATCCCTAAAAAGTGGCCGTGTGTCTTAAAAAAGTAAAGTTAAAAGAAGGGTTTTCAAAGTATCATTAGTATATTAATAATGCTGACTATCGGGTGAAAGTTTAAAGTGAATGGTGTTTAAAAGTACCGTCACTTAGCTAAATGGTTACATTTCTTCTACTTTTATAATAAGAATTACATTTTTTTTCTTTATTATGTCATCTTCCTCCATAAAAATGATTTAATAAGATCATAAAAAAGGTAATATAAAACATTTAAATAAAAAGAATACTTCAAAGGGTACCACGTCACCTCAAATTTATTCGCATATAAAAAATTTTGACTTTTAAGTGAAAAAAATTTTTAGTTATTTAAATTTAAGTTGTCAAAACTGTCTCCAGTTTCTTCATTTTCAATCTAAGGGAAAATCCAGAAAGCAGAAACCCAACAATTTCTTAAACGAAGAATATGGTATAAAAATTTAAAGAAAATTTTAAAAAATAAGAATTGAATATTTTTTGTGCCGTTCACAATGCGAGATGTGCCTTTGAAGTTTTAAAGGAAAAGGAAAATCGTAATAATGAGAAACTCGATATTTTTAAGATATGTATTTTCTCAAATTTCAAAGTTTTTATGCTAAGAAAAGAATGAATGTTTTCAAAAAATGTATTCTTTAACCATATGCTCTAACATTAAATATTGAGCTCTAAACAAAAATATTGTTTCAAGTTAAATAATAATAATGACAAATATTTTTTTAATCACACAGTTTGAAGATTCTCTCTTCATTCTCCACTCAAATAGACTTTTTTCAATTAGAATATTTTAAGTATTTTTGTTATTAGTGATCCAAATGTATGCCCGAATACAGACATTATATTTCTTAACACACGTATTCAGTTTGATTAGTTTATTACATTGAAATTAGACGCTGATAATCAGTACTGAAACGTTTATTATCAGTAGAAACACTTACTTGGAAGCTAATGGCTGCGTTCTTTTCAAAGTTCTCAAATGTATTTCGTTAGTTTTTAATGGTTTTTTTCTTTTTTATTATTTTTTTCATAGGATATCTCAGATCAATGTCTTATTGAATACTTTTTTCACTTTTCACATGCTTTCTTTTAACTTACAACTCTGTTTGCATGTTTTTAAGTGGCGGTCAAATCTTGTTACTCATTTTTCAGCCGCTTCTTGTTGACTTAGAATTTTGAATTTTAGAATATATAAGTATTGTATATATATATGTATTGAAATGTATATGTATTTGGAATAATATATGTATTGACTCTTATGTATTGTACCACTGAATTCGAAATTCACCTTCATTTTTTATTATATGTAAAGATTTTTTACAAATTATAAATTTCAAAGTTAAAAAGTTGAAAATTAAAATTGATACTTCTCTCTCATCTCATCGGGCCCCTCAGCTGTTCAGCTGTAAGAATCTCAGTATAAGCCAAAAAAATGAATAAATTATTGAATAAAATAAAATTTAAAAAATGAAAAAAAATTACATCTGTTTTATGGTGTCAGATTTTTGCAATATTTTAATTTTGACATTTATGATTAGCAAAAAGTTTCTATTTATTAAGCTCTAAGGTTAAAAATTAAGTTCATGTTCAAATTTAATGCTAAAAAAGTGCATAAAATCAAATATCTAAAGTTACAAAACACAGTCATCCCCTCTAATTTATAGTATTCATTTTTTATTATTTTTTAACTTTGACACTTTATGATTTGGGAAAAATCCTGACATGATTGTTAAAATTTAAGGTAATTTTCGGATTCAGTATTACAAAAATACATAAAAGTTGAAAAACACAACCATCATAGTCTTGTGTTGTCTTGTCATTTTTAAAGTTTCATAAATCGGTCAATTTTAATGTTATATGAACGGACTTTTTTTGTCTTACTTATTAGTGTAATCGAAAAACTTTACTATATATATAGCTTATAGGACCAGGGGACAGTATAAAATTTTAATTTCGCAATTTTTTAAGAAATGTTTTTATTGGCTGAAAACTCTTTCGAAATATTTCCTTGCCCCATTTAAAACATTTTTGTAATTGAAAAAATATATCATGACTAACGATTTAGGAATTAGCCATTAGTCACGTTCATCTGATGTTAATTGTTTTGGTTGGGATGTCGATCAAGCCAGGCACAGAACATGGTGATATAAATTTGGTTTATGCATTTTCATTTTACAACCTATTTTGAATAAATTAGGAATATGTGTGGGGCATTTCAAACGTACTTTGATAAATATTGTGATTTAGATCAAATATTGTTAGCTATTCGTCATCTTACCATCTATATAAAAAGAGAAGGCAAATGGACAAACATAATTTTTCTTCAAAAAACTTATCCTTTTAATGTTTTCGAGGAAAAATAAATACATTTTAAATATTTTCTGTGGAAGAGAACGGTGGTATCTCATATCGACTACAGCTTTATAATCCACTTACTGAGTTCAGCAAAAATCTTAAATTCGTCTGCCCCCCCCCCCCCTACCGTCTCTTCTACATATGAACTAATTTGGAATAATTTTCCGAGAAAAAAAAATTGAGTAATAAGAGAGATAAATCAAACAGTGACATTAAATGTCTTTATATTTCTGATTGGGTCAATTTTATCGCTGTCTTCATATCATTTTCAAATTCCAAAGAAATACACAACCATATTCTTGTAAAATATTTCTTTTCATGTTTGCTGTGCTATCAGTTATTACAATCGGGAAGAATTATTTAAATAATTGCCTAAAATTAAATGATACAAGAAAAAAACAGATTAATATTAGAAAGTGACATCAATTTTAAAATGGTACATTTTTCTCAATAAATTTATCAGTTTACTAGGCATCTACAAAAGTAGTTTTCCACACTCTAAACTGGTTTTTTTGTCGCATGCTTGACAATGATACCGGGTTTCAAATTATTTCTTTTACCCGAGAACACAATTTATACAGCCCAGTGAGGCAGAATGATTTCACATTGGAAGTGACTTGAGGTAATGGGATTTGTCATATTTCTCTTTTGATGATGTTGGGTTATCTCTCGATGTCTTTCTCACCATTCTAACTTTAGATAACCCATCATTTGACAAAATAGTATGACGTCAGAGGAGATTTTTATGCAAGGGAAACAATCTTTGGTAGTTAAGGTAATTGAATGTCTAAAGTTGGATGAGAATTCGTATGTGGCATTACACTAGACATAATAAAGGAAAGGGTGAATTTAAAAATAGTTATCCAAAATATAACCCTTCTTGGGCCCGAAAATAAGTTGGTCTCTTAAATTTTCTTCTGTGTGAAACGACTAAGCACAGTGGTTAGTATGCTGGCCACAAAATGAGGAATGCGGCCAAATGTTAGGAGATCAAAATTAACGTAGTCTTGGCGATTTTTTTTTTTTTGGGGGGGGGGGGCATTTTGTACGTAAGTGATAATATAATTTTCTTATGTTCGGGTAATTTTCTTCGTTCTATCTGAAGGCATTCCTCCTACGCTGTAAAAAAAAAGGCAAATGTTTTTAAACTAAGAAAATATAAAAGAACTATGAACATTAATATACAATAAACTCTTCCGAGTAATCCACAATTCCGAAAAGCATTCTTTATCTTTGGAAACACTAGAAAACTATACTTTCTAGATTCAAAGAAGCATTTGTAAAAACAAAGCTTTTATTTTGCTGACGCTTACTTTCGGAAACATTCCCCAGAATTGTTATATTTATTGTGTATTGATCAGATTTTTTAAACCAGAATATCGATTTTTCGTATCCTATCAATTCCTAACTAAACATTTGATAAAATTTATATACATCCAAGAACAACAAAATAACCATAATTTTAATTTTAACGTCATTACTGTTATCATATTTGTCTGTAACAAATATTTGTTGAACACAAAGACGTTTACTTGAAAATGCATAGCATCTGGAAACTAGTATACCAAGATGAGAAAGCTGATTAATACATAATAAAATGTACTCAGAAATGTTTTCGAAATTTTGTGGCAGCAAAAATATAAGCTTTCTTTTTATAAATGCTTCCTTAAATCTCGAGAAAATATTGGTTTACAAAATTTCAAAAGATGTAGAACGCTTTTCTGTACCATTAATGACACGAAATAGGTTATACTAGATTTTTATTCATATTTATACTATGTTTTCATAGAATAAGAAACATATCCTTTTTACAGCGTGTAACAATATTGCCAAATTTGGGCAATACTCAACGAAATCCATCTCGAATATATGAAACAATTCTGACTTTCATAATCTAATAACAACTAGCTCCTGAAATCATGTCTTTTAGACCAATCCCCTTTAGATAATGCCGGAATTTTATTATAAATTTATTAATTTTAACTAATTTAATGTATAATCAGAATGATGCTGTTTAATATTTCTTGATTTTTCGTTTCACAGACTAATTTTTAACTGAATGCCTAACCCATATTCTTTTCTAATATACAGTAGGGTGGAGCGAAAAAAAATTTTTTTTGAAAATCAAAAACTGGTAGGTGCCAAAAGTTGCCTTTATACTAGTACATCAACTGTGTGAAATTTTACCGCTGAAAGAAAATGGCTTGAGTCTGCGCTTTTGCTCCAAAAATCGAAATTTTGGCTAAAATTTGTCATTTTTTAACATTTTTTCAAAAAAATTAAAAAACTCCTACAGAGCTGGTTAGTGTTTAAAAGTGTTGCTCAGACCTTTATATTTATCTGCTTAACATATATAAACTATAAAACAATATGTTTATTCCCTATAGCTGGAGCAAAACAGACAACTTTTAGTAAGAAAACAGCATAACCACTCTATTGGGTCATACAACGAATTATTGTTTTTAATACAGCTCTTGTTTTCAAAACTACCTTGGACATGTGGCTATATTTCCTATACCACCCGGCCCAACTATTCGATCATCTTAGTACAGTGTTCTATTTATACATTGATTTGTGATTTTCTTTATAAAAATTTGGCATGTTTTCGATGCTTTCACCTTGTTCATCTGTTCTTTGCATCCACATGCTGCTGTAACTATCTTCATGTATATTTTTACAGTTTATACAAAAAAATGACAAGCAGAGTAATGCACGGGAATATTATTAAAGGGATCTATTCGGCCATCTATTATATTTATCAAACTTACATTCAGTTGATGAATAGTGATCGGAAGTTCTGTTACCACAACATTTTTTCAGTCAATTGTATTTTGTTTACTTAATGATTTGCTTCAAAGATGATTTCAGATATTTCAACTATAAGTATGCCATCATTTATTCTACTTTTGCATTTTTTATATGTTGAGAAGCGAACTGTTTCATGTGATGGTGATCGTCAGAGAGAATTGCAATGAAAATTTGTTCTCCATGTGTGAAGCAAACCGCTGTTGTAAATAACTTTTTTTTTTTTTTGCATTAGTTTTATGTCGTTTTCTAAGTGTTTTCGTGTCTAGGTAATTTCCTATTAACTTTTAGATCCCCTTTTTATGAGCGGACAACATTTGATGGTGAAATGTCCTGGGCATAAACTTATAATGCATAGTACTTTATGAGGGAATGTACGGATTCTAATCGACTATAAATGCTCATTTAAAATTAGGAGAATTTTATTTGTCACTGTGAACCATTTTGCATGGGGTAAGCTTAGAATTGTGTATAATATTGAATCATTCGCTACTTCAACTCCAGTGAATTTCCTTTGCGTCAATTATTTGAGAAGTCGATATAAAACATTCTAAGCTACATGGATTCACCGGATCAATAAGGAAGATCTTTGTCTGCGTACTATTCACTTCCTATTGCAATTTTTTTTATAAAATAGAGAATAATTTTTAAAAATTATTTTTCTCAAATTGTGAAAAAGATACTCAGAACAGAATAAAAATTTCTGTCGGAGATTGCAAAGATAATTCATAAGGAAAGCTATTTCTCAGAAAGAATGGGGAATAGGAATTTAGAAAACATCTCACACAAAAGCTAGCTCATAAAGTTAATAAAATTTTCCGCTTTATATAAGCACAGATTGTCAATCAGCTTTTATATGTTCACTCACAAAATGTATAATCCAAGTTTATACCGCGGGATGTTTTATACTAAATGTACTACACACCTAAATAATAGATCTAAAATCTTATTAGAAATTACTAGACTACACTGTTAAAAATTTCCGTTCAATGTTGAACCAATTTATGGAGTAAAATAAAGAGAAGCACCAAAATATGGTACTACTTATTTTTCGAAAACTCCATGTTATGGAGTAAGTTTGAAAAATAAGAAGTAGCACCAAAAGATGGTGCTACTTACAGCCAATCAGAACACAGATTTCTGCGCATATCTATGACGCTTTTCGTGAAGAACAAAAGCAAAACAATAATGGATGCCGATATTGGTGTGTATTAAGCAAAACATTTTTTAATTCTATAGTTTTCAATTTTGTATAGTTATTTGCATGATTTTTGGCTTTAATATGTAACATTACTATGTTCTATATATTGTTTAATTAACATCGTCCTTCATTAATGTTCTTATCAGTTTCTGTACATGCTTTTAGTGCTTGTTATATAAGTGGAATATTGTATGTGTTGGTTCAAATGTCAAAGTTTTTGTTAAATGTGTATTCTACTTTAACCATATCTTTTGTTTTAAAGTAATTTTTAACTTAGGGCTTGGAAAATGATTTCGGATCAAGCTCATTCTTAAAAAAAAAATTATGAATACGAACAAAAATTCTCTGCAGTAAAATTTACTAAATTAAATATTATTTCAGAAAATATGTTCTCATGAATTATAAGAATGTAAGAATATTATTGATTTTGAATGTAAGAAAGGATAAAAGTATCATTTGATTTTAAACTTTTTGTAAATTCTTTATATTTTAATCAAAATAACTTACTAACCTGACTTATAGAAAATGAATCTGATATATTTTAGAATGAAATGATAAAATGCAATTTCGTAATTTTTTGTGCTTAAATAAGTTTTTAAAATTTAATAATAAATTTAAAAAGTGTATTTTTAAATTGGTAAAATGATTAAGAAGTTCCTATTTAAAAAAAAAATGTTTACGAATTAATTTCCTGTAGAAAAACTTATTCTATTATAATTTTGATGTAGTAAAAGTTGTTTTACTTTAATTATTAGCAGTACACTGTCAAAAATTTGGTGCTAGGTTGAACCAATTTATGGTGCTGCAGTAGCTGTCACCATAAGGTGGTGAAATGTTGTTCCAACATTTGGTGCTAAGGTCGAACCTTAAAGTGGTGAAATGGTGAACCATAAAGTGGTGAAAGGTTGAACCATTAAATGTATTCTGTTAAAGTTAATGGTTCAACCTTTCACCACTTTACGGTTCAACATTTCACCACTTTATGGTTCGACCTTAGCACCAAATGTTGGAACAACATGTCACCATCAGATGGTGGCAGCTATTGCAGCACCATAAATTGGTTCAACCTAGCACCACATTTTTAACAGTGTACGGAACAACACAGGAAACGACATAAAGCATACTAAAACTTCTTTAGAAATATTGTTTTACAACAAGTAGTTTTTGCAAATTTTGTTTGCAATCGTTATAATATTAAACAGCTAGCTTCTCAGCATATATCCAATGTAATAGGTTCAATAAATGATGACATACTAGAAATTAAATTCATACAATCAATTTTTAGGCAAATCATTGCATATAAAATGTAATTGATTGAAAGAATGCTGTGATAACAAAACTTCCAATCATAATGTACTAATTGCATGAAATTTTAATGAAGATAATAGACTGCTGAATAGGTTCAATTAAGAACATACCCAATACATTGCTCAGCTTCTCTTCTGTTATACATGGTATAAAAATATACATGCAGCAGGTCTCACCAGCATGATCCAAATCATCCAAAGTCAGTGAATATAAAGAAGAGATAAATTACTTTGATATATAGGAAACTTATACTCGTCTTCGGGAAAAAAATAACAATTCAATACATAAATAAAACACTGGGCCTAGATGATTGGATGGTTGAGACGGGTGGGATAATGCAACCACTTCTATGAGTTATATACACAGTAGTTTTGAAAGCAACTAGGTAAGAAATGCATTCAAAACAACATTTCGTTGTATGCTCCAATAGAGAGGTTAACGCTGATTTTTCACAAAAAATTGTCAGATTTGCTCCAATTATACAGACTACAGATATTGTTTTATAGTTTAAATATGTTAAGCAGATAAATATAAAGATCTAAGCAACACTTTTAAATACTAACCAGCTCTGTAGGAATTTTTTAATTTTTTTGAATAAATGTCAAAAAATGACAAATTTTACCCAAGATTTCGATTTTTGGAGCAAAAGCGCAGACTCAAGCCATTTTTTTTCAGCGGTAAAATTTCACACGGTTGATGTACTAGTATAAAGGCAACTTTTGGCAACTACCCGTTTTTGATTTTCAAAAAAAATTTTTTTTTCGCTCCACCCTAATATACAGTATACATTAAATATAACAATTATAAAAAATTTCAGGTTACCATTGTCACTGACGATAACGTGTTGCGACTGCGTTGCACGTTGAGACGTGTTGTAAAATCTTGCCCAAATCGACTATTACGTAACCTGAACCTGAAATATTAGTTATAACTCGAATCTTTCAACAAACCCATCTAAAAAATCTTCAACCAAAAACACGACCACGACCCGGTACCCTTTAAGGGATCTCAGGACTCTTAAAGCTTTAAATTTTTTGAAAAAAAAATTTAATGCTAAGATTCTATCATTTCTGAACATTTTAATGTAACTTTTTCTTTGAAATTCCTGTTAGAACAAAAGTTATGGCTTTTAGAATTACACCCACTCAATAACTAAAGAAACCGGCATTTCCGACGCTTTGAAGACATTTTTCTCTAAATGACGTTTTTAGGCAACTTATTTTCTCACAAAATTTTCAAAATGTATATTTCATGTTAGTCAGTATAAATTGAACCTAAAATTTCATTTACATTGTTCCAAAAAATTTGTATGTGAATTAACTGTTGAAAGTTTTAAAATTTTGTATTGGCTCAATATCACTTTATATCAAAAGGATAAAGATGGATTAAATGCTAATTTCTTTAGGTTCAGTGTAATAACTACAGTCTGGAGTATAATTAAGTACGAAATATTTAATCTTGGTTCCAAAATTTACTTTGTAATATTGCACGTAAACTATTATACCAATTTTCTGCTGGACAAATGTCTGATAATTTGGAGCACCCTATAAATTCTAATTCTTCATCTTGCAATTTTTTAAATACATAAAATGAAAGAACATACTTTCATCCCAATTAAAAAACATGTTTTTAAATCATATACATTTTAAGATATTATATGTTGAAAAAAGTCTCTTTTTCATTTTTTCCACTTTTTAGTTTTTAGATTCCTTAATTTGGGCGCGAAACATTCTAACCCGAAACCTAAGTGAAAGAAAATTAATCCGTATTTTAATATATTTATGCAAAAATTGTTCACAATAATGTCTCTGTATCAATTTTATCTTTTGAGTAAAAAACAAACACATATGCACTCATTAAAACAGAAATATATAGCTTTTTCATATGAAAAATATTCAGGACTTTCTTTTGAAAAATCGACTTCCATCCGATCCCGACCCAAAATCGTAAAATTTTAATCTAAAACCGACCCGTAACTGAAAAATTTAAAGTCGGTCATACCCGCAAGAAAAAAAAAAGAAAAAAAAACAGTCAACACGACCTGACCCGCGGCTCGTATCGCGTCGGGTTTAAGAAAAATCGGGTTACCGGTCCTGAGACAAGAATCTAGCGCGATGTCACATGAAACACACAAGTCTATGGGGAAGATTAAGTGTTGCGCTAAGGAAGATGGAATTATGCATTCATAAAAAACATATATCTGCATGAAAAGCAAAGTTTTCGAATTTCTTGATTGCTTAAATTTTCATTCAGAATCTAGTATGTGGATGCATGTTTATAGTAGCAGTATGCTAATATTATAATGCGGCATTGTAATTTTTCATTCGAGAAAAAACTTTTCTCGGATTATCTACAGGGCCTGATTAATGCATGGGCCTCCAGGGCCTCGGCCCTGGGCCCAACAATTTCAGGGGCCCAAAAATTATGTGGCTGATTTTCCCCCCCCCCTTACTCAAAAATTTTTAAAACACAATTTTTAGGATTTTGAATAAGGCGAGTTTTGAAAAACACGTCCTCATTTATTTTGCAACATTAAACTGAGGATCATAGATGTTTGTGAATTATACAAAACGCTTATTTGAGAAAGTGGATGGTAGTTCAATTTCTTAATTATTCTTGTAAGTTATTATTTATTTATTTATTTATTTTATAAACTTGAAACTTTCACCCAAACAACTTTGTCAACTCATCAAATAACTCTACTTTTTTTCCTTAAAGTGTCGTCGGGAATGGGGAGGTAGGGGGCCCCACTTTTTAACAGGCCCTGGGCCCAACTTCAGCTTGATCGGGCTCTGATTATCTATCTTCATTAAATGAAAATCTACATTTCAATTAGCATAATTAAAAGGGGAGAAGGTATGCAAAGAGTTTTCTTAATAAATCCATTGCGCGTCTTAATGAGTTTTTCCCGTGGATCCATAGGTAAATTGAATATTAAAATAACCAAAAAATAATGACATGGTCAGTGCCCCTAAGAGAATGCAACAGCGTTTTCCAGGCCGAACTACTGGCAATACAAAAAGCAGCGGAATGGGGCAACACAACAGGTGAGCCATACAGCATACGCTCAGATTGCAGATCAGCCATAGAATCACTAAAAAAGCCATTTAATGTCAATGAAACAGTAGATAAAATGCAAAACTTAATTAAAGAATCCAACAATAAGTTTAAAATCAGCTGGGTCAAGGCGCACGTGGGCATCCAAGGAAACGAGGATGCAGACGAGTTAGCCAAAACCGCAGCGGAAAACACAAATAACCAAAACAAATACTATATGAAAAAGCCAATCTCAAAACTGAAACGGACACTCAAAGAGCTAACAATGAAACAATGGCAGTTCGAGTGGGATTACGGGGATACAGGCAGGGAAACACATCAGTATTTTCCAACAGTAGGTGAAAGCAGACTCATAAGTGACTTTTTACTCTCACAACTTTACACAGCACATGGAGCATTTCCAGCTTATCTCCACAGATTTAATAAAGCGGACACTCCGGACTGTGCATGCGGCACGGAGGGTACGCCTAAACATTATCTCCTCCACTGCCCACTCACCCAACAGTACCACCTGGTAAACATAACAACAAATAATGATAAATTGTGGCACGAACAATTAGGTAAAAACAAACACGTATAAAATAAAGCAAAAACAGTAATCAGGTGGCTCCAAGAAAACTGCGACAGTATCACAACATTAAAGCAAACAAACATATAAAACAGAAAGCCCTCTCATTTTGGTAACCCAGCAGAAACATAATACTGTATGTTATGTGTTATATGTTGTATGTTTAAAAAAAAAAAGGCCTAGAATTTTTTTTTCTTTCGCCAAAAAAAAAAAAAATTGTTTGTATATGTTTTATGTCCTTTAGCAGTGTGTGGTAGTCGCACAACATCAGCTGTAACCATGGCCCGCAATAGGAGCCCCGCAACATATGAATTGCAAGCACAACGAATATCACCAACGGTTCAGCAAGTTGTGCAATATGGCACAGTAAGAAGCTTCAAACGCCCCCGGCACTGCTTGTCCGTCCACTGTGTTGTGTTATAAAAAAAAAAATAAATAAAAAAATAAAATAAATTATATATAAAAGGTCTAGGAATCCCCTAATGCCAAAAAAAAAAAAAAAAAAAAAAAAAAATTAAAAACTGCTTTTATTTTAAGTTTTTTCATCTATTATTTTATTTTATATATTTTTTTTATTCTTTATTTAACTATTTCTTTTAATTTTATTATTACTAATTTTTATTTATTTATTTATTTTTTTTTTTTTTTTTTGATAGCTCGCCTCTTTATTTGGTGCAGTAGGACTCTGTCCGCACAAAATACCGGACCCGCTCTAATGGGACAACCCAAGGAGCCAGTTTTTCTCGGTGGGGTACGGTAGAAAGGTGGGTTCTTGTCTCTCTCTCTGCAACGCTCTCGTTTGCCTTGCTATTTGGCGCAAAAATTTTCCTCCATCAGCGGTACGACTTAGCTTTTCGGCCATTTTCTGTTTTTCTTTCTTTTTTCTTTTTTTTTTTTAATTCCCTCAAAATTTCCCCAACATTCAGCTAAGTTCAGTACCATTGTTTAGGCCCAAAAACATCCAGTCCCATTTCGTCTGGTATGATGAGTACAAGGTGTGCGGCAACAAATCACAAAGTTAACCCAATGTGCAATAAACCACAAAGATTACCAACAAAGCACTTACCCTAAACAGCCGACCCGGGTACTTGTCTTAGTGGTTCGCCACTTTGCCGGCTAAAATTACATCATGTACGCTAATGGCGCCTGGTGCATGTAAAATCCGTCGTGGGTGCAAAGTCCTCCAAGTTACCTGTGAATTATACCTCTGGAGGTGCCTTGCCAGGTGAAGGTCTCGTCATCTGATCAAGGCTCTAAATTACGAGGCCATCTTGCGAAGCTATTTGCAGTTCAAACAACAGGCTGTACCATTAATTAACAGGCGAAACAAAGTATGCTCAACGACAAGCAAGTACTACAGAAATGATGGCATGCGTAGCAAAGAAATCAGATTTATTCCCGATACCAGGTATCTAACCCGTTAAGCTGAGATAACTCGGCAGGTAGGGGCCTGGCCATCGGTTAGAAAGAAAGGAAAAAGGTAAATTGAATATTTACTTAAGGTTCAAATTTCAAATATTATAGAATAGGTACAAAATAATGCATAAGAGATTAAATTCTTTCTAACAGCTCTAAAATTTCAATAACAAGTACTATTTTACGATCTGTATGTATGCTGTTGTCTCTTGCTTCCTTCGAACTGCCTCATCGCACTGCAAACAGGGTTATTGTAAAGACTGAATGGAATCCATTAAGGTAAGCCACATTCGGAATATTTGGTGGTAAATCGCTTCAGAATATTTTGAAAAGATTTTAAAGCCCAAGAACTAGGATGAACTATTTTTGGAGCTCTCTGATTTGTAACATTCGAGCGGATGTATATCGTAGAAGATACAAATAACAATAATTTTGCCTTTGATGAATTTACCAGAATTAAGCTATCTCGCGAAATGCTTTTGGCAATATTCCTACTGAAAAACCTGCTTGTCCATGATAGGAATATAGTACGCGTGATCGCAGCTTCATTCTCTGAACTTTCAGAATGTATACTTACTTTTGTGACGGAAATTTGTCTGTTCGATAAAGAAATAAACGGATAAATTTACAACGAAAGTGATTTTATTTTCATTATTATTTTTTAAAGCTTAACTCCAGACGAATAAGAAATATCATCCAATGAAATATTTGCCTCAATTCAATAGAAAAATTTACGCTTTATTAGTAGTAATATTAAGTGTATACTTAATTTTGTGAATAAGTGTATACATGCAAATATTTGCCCATAATCTATAGCCCAAAAAAACACAGTTACTTTATCATATTATATCGAGTCTGAGCTTATTTTCGCTTTTAGGAAAGAGTTAAATAATTTTGGTAATTATAAATTTTGTTATACAATAAATATTTCGAATATGAAATGTCACTAAAAAATAGAAAATGAAAAAAAAAATCTAAAATTTTATTTAAAATGACAGTTTTTAATATTATTTTTGTGAGAACTTACACGTTAAAACCTGAAATAAACAATAAAAAATAAAATAAAATAAAAAATAAAAAAAGAAAGAAAGAGCAAGAGTCATTATCATTCTATTTGTCATTTGATATCGTGACTCTGCAATCAGGATAAAAAAAAAAAAAAATCATTAATTTTGTTAAGCGGCAAATGTCTTTTATAATGGTTTAAGAAATGCATTGGAGAATACTTATTTTTATAAGAAAAAAAAAAGTTAATGAAACTTGCTAGTCAGCTTCTTTCTGAATAATTGTCAGTATATTTTCAATATTCTACATGATCATTTACAGTAGTTCTCGGGTTATAATGTTGATAAAATTATCTTTGCACTTCAATCCTTTCTTGAGAAAATTACTTTTGCTTCAAAAATATTGAAATAAATGAATAAAACTAGGAAATGAGAACACAATTATTTGAAAATGTTTAAAAGCTTTTCCTCACGTACATAATAAAAGCATAATTTAATTCCAACAGTCTGATACCATTCTGGCGTTTGGGAGTTAGAATTAAAAGCTATATATAATAGCATTTAAAGGGGTTAATAATATTCTCAAAAATAAAGAAATCCTCCTCTCAACAACCCGAAATATTTTTACACCCTTACAGACTCATTTTTAGAAGAAAAAATATGGCACTGGCAAGTATGATTATCTAAATTATTTAAAATGGAATGGTTTTTCGATTCTTGATAAAAGAATTACATCTTGAATATATGAGATTGTTTTCCCAAGATTATCTTATTATTATTATTATTATTAATTAGAGAATAAAGTATTTTCCATTTAAAATTACAAAATTTTGAAGAACTTAAAGAGTAAGTCAATTTTTATGTCATTCTTTGGCATATGTTTGCCAGGATAGTGACAATTTTGTTCTAAAACATTTTTTACATTCTAGTATTTTTTATTGTTTGGTCAAACATTTTAATTTTGTTTAAAGAAATATGTGTTCAATATAGTAGTGCAAATTCCATGTTAATGTTCAGTTTTATTTATTAATTTATGGAAGCCAGGAAAATAACATAATAAAATTCTACTCAATTTTTACATATAATATGCTTGATTACAAAAGAAAAACTGAACAGGTTAACACACCAAAGAATATTGTAAGAAATTATTTAGAATTCGTGTTAATTAACGGATGATCTATTTAATCAAATTGTTAAAGCTTTTATTTTAATATACCGACGAGAAGTTTGACCCGATATATCTAAATTATGAAATATAAAGTTTAAATGAGTGATGAGGTTCATAACTCACATACACCAGTTCAGAAACTGGATGGTCAATAGATTCAGTATCAATTTTTTCGGTTTTATCTGTAGCTGTCATTGGAGATTCTATGATTTCGGCTTAGTATATTTGATAATTATATCCTGAGAATATTAGACCAATAAAAAAGACATAATCAAGGAATACTAATCGGATGTAGCAATCCGAAAACTCACTTCTGTTTCATACATGTTAATATATGCTTGCTGTAAAATGCAGCATAGCAGCGCTACCTGTAAGGCGATTTACACCAAAAACTAACAGCACTAATCTATATCAGAGATTAACTGAATCTAAAGTTTGGTGTAAATTTGTGCATTAGTTCTTGCTATATTACGATAATTGTAAATAATTCAGCATGGCAGCGCCACCTGTTGAGCGATTTATACCAAAAAGTAATCAGCTCCAAATTATATCAAGGACTAACTGAATCTGGCATTTTATGAAAATCCATGCATTAGTTCTTGAAATAAGGTATGTGGCAATTGCAAATAATGCAGCATAGCGATGTCACTTGTTGGCCGATATACACGAAAAACCAATCCAGTTTTTACCATAGTATAACTGAATCTAATGTTTTGTGAAATTGTGTGCTTTAGTTCTTCAAAAAGAGCATCCACAAAATTTTTTTCCTATGCAGACTCACAGACAGAAATTATCTCGTATAGGGTAGATGTGCCAGTAATGGACCCCCTTAAGGAATTTCTCTAAAAAATAATTTTTTATTAATAGTTATAATTATTGTATACAAATTTTTTTCATATTATATTAATCTTTCAACAATATTTAACTAATCCCATAGTTACATTTCCCAATAGAAATAAAAATTTAATTTTAAATAATAAAAATATGTCTAAACACCAAAAAGCCCAGTAATGGACCACCTATGTTCCAGTAATGGACCGCCTATGTTCCAGTAATGGGCCACCCTACAAAAAATAACAGATAATTGTTTTTAGGTGCGTTCGTAATTATGTAAATACGTAGCACCTATAGTTGTCCTTCAGTCCGTCCGTCTGTCTGTCCGTTTGTCTGTCCGTCTATCTGCCTGTCCGCATATAACAACGCAAAAACTATCCAACCGAATCGGTTGAAATTTAAAATACATAATTATTACATAATTTTGTCGAGTCATTTCAAATTTCATGAAAATCGGATGAATAGATCAATTACAGGGAAAATCAAAAGTATTCCGTTACATTACGGTCAATGGGGAAAAAAGTTTGAAGTGCATTTTAATCGTTTGAAATTTAAAACATATAAATATTACATAGTTTTGTCGAGTCATTTCAGATCTTTTGATAATCAGATGCATAGATCAATTACAGGGACTATCAAAAGTATTCCGTTACATTACAGTCAAAGGGGAAAAAAGTTGCAAATGCATTTTAATGCTGTTACATTCATTCGAACATAATAAAATTGACATGAACCTATGACGTATATATATACTAAAATATAAATTCTGTACAATCTGAGATGCAAAGAATATTTATTATTAAATTACAGGGCCACACAATAGCATTCCACTACATAATGCTATACGGGGAAACATTGTTTGGGACAAGTTTTAATTATATTAAACTGTGCCACATTTTATGAATATGATATACGTTGCTGAGGTGTAATGAAAATTACTTCCTGTGTGTTTATAAGAACACAAAGAGTTCAACCACTGTACAGTATCCGAAGTATTGTCTACTATATCAGGAACATCTGTATATTTTTAAAACTTCCTTGTCGTACGAACGAACCTCATTTGCTACGCTTCACGTGCATTTTCCAACTGGTTTCAATTGTATTTTGCTCCAGAACTTAATGAAAGCATAATAAGAAAAAAAAACATGTGGCACTCGGGGATTGCCGCTGTAAAGCTATTGCATAGCATTTTTTTTTATCAACTTATGCAATTATATTTATTTATTTATTTTTTATTTATGTAGTTTTTTTTTTGTCTTTGATAGTAATTCAAGTTAAACATTTTGAGCGTGATGACCGATAAAAAATTTTTTTCTTGTATTGAACAAATGAGAAGTTAATATCGTTTAAAATATTTTTATTATCTTACAATACATATAGGTTAATCAGGAATTTTTATCATTGAAACTATATCTTTATGGTAGCTGAAATAAAAAACATAAATTTAAGATTAGATATTCTCAAAATATCTGAAAAATACCACGTCAATGTCTGCCGAAGTCTACCGAAGGCTACCGTGCCGAAGTCTGCCAAACTGAAGCGACGTTAGCCGGAGGGTTAGATTTTTTTTTCTCGTTACGGAATTTCTAGATTCTTTCGCCGCGCTCAATGCCCGCGATAAAAGCAATGCAATACCTTAATAAATTACAAACAAAATTTGGCCGCGCTACGAAAATTAGATCGCGAGTTATAAGCATTTTAAATTTTCCGAACCTCACCGTGGGGGTCTACTGTCACCAAAAATTAACACTGTCTCATAATAAATTACCAAACAAAATTTGGCCGCACTACGAAAATTAGATCGCGAGTTATAGGCATTTTAAATTTTTCGACTCTCACCATGGGGGATCTCCTGTCACCAAAAATTACCACTGTCTCATAATAAATTACTAAACAAAATTTGGCCGCGCTACGAAAATTGATCGCGAGTTATAAACATTTTAAATTTTTCGACCCTCACCGTAAGGGGGGGGGGGGGGTCTCCTGTCACCAAAAATGAACACTCTCTCATAATAAATTACCAAACAAAATTTGGCCGCGCTACGAAAATTAGATCACGAGTTATAAGCATTTTAAATTTTTCGACCCTCACCATGGGGGATTGCCTGTCACCAAAAGTAACACTGTCTCATAATAAATTACACAACAAAATTTGGCCGCACTACGAAAATTAGATCGCGAGTTATAAACATTTTAAATTTTTCGACCCTCACCGTGGGGGGTCTCCTGTCACCAAAAATTAACACTGTCTCATAATAAATCATCAAACAAATTTTGGCCGCGCTACGAAAATTAGATCGTGAGTTATAAGCATTTTAACTTTTTCGACCCTCAACGTCGGGGGGTCACCTGTCATCAAAAGTAACACTGTCTCATAATAAATTACCAAACAAAATTTGGCCGCGCTACGAAAATTAGATCGCGAGTTATAAGCATTTTAAAATTTCCGATTCTCACCATGGGGGGGGGGGGGGGGAATCTCCTTTCACCAAAAATTAACACTGTCTCATAATAAATTACCAAACAAAATTTGGCCGCGCTACGAAAATTAGACCGCGAGTTATAAGCATTTTAACTTTTTCGACCCTCACCATTGGGCGGGTCTCCACTCACCAAAAGCTACATTATCCTACCTTGTTTTATCTTAAGACGATTCTTTTCTATACATATTCTATCAGGAATTTTTATTATTGAAACTATAGATTTATAGTAAATGAAATAAGATATATAAGTTTAAGACTTGATATCCTCTAAATATATAAAAAATAACGCGTCAATGTCTGCCGAAGTTTACCGAATTATACCATGCCGAAGTCTGCCGAAGTGAAACGACATTAACCGAGTGTTGGGTTTTTTCGTTACGGATATGTTAGGATTTTCCTCGTTACGGAATTTTTGGATTCGGTCGCCGCGCTCAAAGCCCGTGATAAAAGCTATGCAATAGCTTAAAAATATTAAAACTTAAGTTAGAAATTCATTACATTAAAGGATTTATAATGAAAAAACATAAAACAAAATATTTAAATTTAAGTTATGAATTTATTATAATCAAGGATTTATAATGTGGATATAAAACAAAATATTAATGATATTATTAACTGTTTATTATTAACTAACATTAAAGGATTTATATTATAAAGATATACAACAAAATATTTAAATTTAAAGGATTTATAAGATAAAGACAATGTTTTACTGAAATCAAGTTTAGATAAAATAAGGCATTAAAAAAAAGTCTCCAATGTTCATTCATATCATTATCTAGGTGATGTGCTTTGCAACTGTGAAATATAAATAACAGATCTTCAATTTTATCTTCCCTTTCCGATAATCCAAACTGCTCAATGTGGAATTTTAGAATGCATTTAAAATGATAAATGTTCTTGCACTATCCAACCATTTTCAGATAATCATATAGCCCACCAATTTGGTACAGATTGATTCCACAATTTCCCTTCAGAGATGCTTATATGGATATATTATTACCAATGGAACAATCTCATTTTTTGCTGAAAAACATCCCATAACAGTAATTTGTTCTTTTTCGTTATTTGGTACTATATAATACACATCTTTAACTAATTTTGTTCCCAAAATTTTCCTTGTTTTAAGAGCACAAAAGAAACATTGTTTTAACCTTATTGAAAATTCTCTCTGTATGCTTTAGAATTTGGAAGAAAATATTAATAATATCTTCTTCCAAATATGATTTTACATTTCTGGACCAACTTCTTTTGTAACGGCACATCTAGATTTTGTCTAATGTTCTGCTTGTGTTTTATACCAATTTTGGATGACTTTTTAAAAACAACTATTTATAAAGAAATTGCCTTTATTAAATTCTAATAGGTAAAATTTAAGTATTAAATTTGAATATTTAGCTTTTCAGTTAAATCAAAATATTTTATCTCTACTGAAATAACACTTTTTGTACTGGTAACTTGGATGGTCCATTACTGGAAAATCGCGAAATAAGCAATCCAGTAATGGGCCACTCCTCCTGAAATCTTAAAAATAAATAAAATTTTGTTAATGGCCATTGGTACATTAAATTCAATGTTTTATATTGCTAACCAAACAAAAACATTCAATTTTTACGGAAAAATAAAAAAGTTATAAACTAAGTAAGTAAAGTCTGCTCTTAGCATGTTCATTAAGATTTTCAGTGAAAAATAGAAAAACTGTGAATCTTTATTTTCTGCTTCCTAATTGTTTTGACGAAAAGTGTAAAAAAATAATCCAGCTTATAAAGAATGCAAGGTGGAGTTCAGAAAAAAATAATAAAAGCTAAACTATTATTTATTATTTTTAAGCTATTGCATAGCTTTTATCGCGGGCTTTGAGCGCGGCGACCGAATCCAAAAATACCGTAACGAGAAATATCCTAACACATCCGTAACGAAAAAACCTAACACTCGGCTACCGTCGTTTCACTTCGGCAGACTTCGGCATGGTATCCTTCGGTAGACTTCGGCAGACATTGACGCGGTATTTTTCAGATATTTAGAGGATATCAAGTCTCAAACTTATATATCTTATTTCAGTTACTATAAATCTATAGTTTTAATAATAAAAATTCCTGATAGAATGTGTATAGAAAAGAAGCGTCTTAAGATAAAACAAGGTAGGATAATGTAGCTTTTGGTGAGTGGAGACCCGCCCAATGATGAGGATCGAAAAATTTAAATGCTTATAACTCTCGATCTAATTTTCGTAGTGCGGCCAAATTTTAATTGGTAGTTTATTATGAGACAGTGTTAATTTTTGGTGACAGGAGATCCCCATGGTGAGGGTCGAAAAAGTTAAAATGCTTATAACTCGCGGTCTAATTTTCGTAGCGCGGCCAAATTTTGTTTGGTAATTTATTATGACACAGTGTTAATTTTTGGTGAAAGGAGACCCCCCCCCATGGTGAGGTTAAAAAATTTAAAATGCTTATAACTCGCGATCTAATTTTCGTAGCGAGGCCAAATTTTGTTTGGTAATTTATTATCAGACAGTGTTACTTTTGGTGACAGGAGATCCCCCATAGTTACGGTCGAAAAAGTTAAAATGCTTATAACTCGCGGTCTAGTTTTCGTAGCGCGGCCAAATTTTGTTTGGTAATTTACTATGAGACAGTGTTAATTTTTGGTGACAGGAGACCCCCACGGTGAGGGTCGAAAAAGTTAAAATGCTTATAACTCGCGGTCTAATTTTCGTAGCGCGGCCAAATTTTGTTTGGTAATTTATTATGAGAAAGTGTTAATCTTTGGTGAAAGGAGACCCCCCCCCCATGGTGAGGGTCGAAAATTTTAAAATGCTTATAAATCGCAATCTAATTTTCGTAGCGCGGCCAAATTTTGTTTGGTAATTTACGATGAGACAGTGTTACTTTTTGTGACAGGAGACCCCCACGGTGAGGGTCGAAAAAGTTAAAATGCTTATAACTCGCGGTCTAATTTTCGTAGCGCGGCCAAATTTTGTTTGGTAATTTATTATGAGACAGTGTTAATCTTTGGTGAAAGGAGACACCCCCCCCCCCATGGTGAGGGTCGAAAATTTTAAAATGCTTATAAATCGCAATCTAATTTTCGTAGCGCGGCCAAATTTTGTTTGGTAATTTACGATGAGACAGTGTTACTTTTTGTGACAGGAGACCCCCCACGGTGAGGTTCAAAAATTTAAAATGCTTATAACTCGCGATCTAATTTTCGTAGCGCGGCCAAATTTTGTTTCGTAATTTATTATCAGACAGTGTTACTTTTGGTGACAGGAGATTCCCCATAGTTAGGGTCGAAAAAGTTAAAATGCTCATAACTCGCTGTCTAATTTTCGTAGCGCGGTCAAATCTTGTTTGGTAATTTACGATGAGACAGTGTTACTTTTTGTGACAGGAGACCCCCACGGTGAGGGTCGAAAAAGTTAAAATGCTTATAACTCGCGGTCTAATTTTCGTAGCGCGGCCAAATTTTGTTTGGTAATTTATTATGAGACAGTGTTAATCTTTGGTGAAAGGAGACCCCCCCCCCCATGGTGAGGGTCGAAAATTTTAAAATGCTTATAAATCGCAATCTAATTTTCGTAGCGCGGCCAAATTTTGTTTGGTAATTTACTATGAGACAGTGTTACTTTTTGTGACAGGAGACCCCCCACGGTGAGGTTCAAAAATTTAAAATGCTTATAACTCGCGATCTAATTTTCGTAGCGCGGCCAAATTTTGTTTGGTATTTTATTATCAGACAGTGTTACTTTTGGTGACAGGAGATCCCCCATAGTTAGGGTCGAAAAATTTAAAGTGCTTATAACTCGCGATCTAATTTTCGTAGCGCAGTCAAATTTTGTTTGGTAATTTATTATGAGACTGTGTTAATATTTAGTGACAGACGATCCCCCATGGAGAGGGTCGAAAATTTTAAAATGCTTATAACTCGTGATCTAATTTTCGTAGTGCGGCCAAATTTTGTTTGGTAATTTACTGTGAGACAGTGTTACTTTTGGTGACAGGAGACCCCCCCCCCCACGGTGAGGGTCGAAAAATTAAGAATGCTTATAACTCGCGATCTAATTTTCGTAGCGCGGCCAAATTTTGTTTGGTAATTTATTATGAGACAGTGTTACCTTTGGTAACAGGAGATCCCCCATTGTCAGGGTCGAAAAATTTAAAATGCTTATAACTCGCGATCTAATTTTCGTAGTGCGGCCAAATTTTGTTTGATAATTTATTATGAGACAGTGTTAATTTTTGGTGACCGGAGATCCCCCCCCCACGGTGAGGTTCGGAAAATTTAAAATGCTTATATCTCGCGATCTAATTTTCGTAGCGCGGCCAAATTTTGTTGTAATTTATTAAGGTATTGCATAGCTTTTATCGCGGGCTTTGGGCGTGGCGAAAGATTCTAGAAATTCTGTAACGAGAAAAAAATCCTAACACTCCGGCTAACGTCGCTTCAGTTTGGCAGACTTCGGCACGGTATCCTTCCGTAGACTTCGGCAGACATTGACGCGGTATTTTTCAGATATTTTGAGAATATCAAGTCTTAAACTTATGTTTTTTATTTCAGCTACCATAAACGTATAGTTTCAATGATAAAAATTCTTGATTAACCTACATGTATTGTAAGATAATAAAAATATTTTATACGATATTAACTTCTCATTTGTTCAATACAAGAAAAAAAAATTGTTATCGGTCATCACGCTCAAAATGTGTAAATTGAATTAATATCAAAGACAAAAAAAAACTGCATAAATAAAAAATAAATAAATAATTATAATTGCATAAGTTGATAAAAAATGTTATGCAATAGCTTTACCGTGTCTGTCCCCGAGTGCCACACGTATTTTATAAACAAAATGTGTGAGGTGGCCCATTACTGGAAGGTGGTCCATTACTGGCACATCGACCCTAGATCAAACATTGATAAAAACGCGTGCGATGCAATGTTTCGGTACATGTAGCCTGCACAAACGGAAACACTCGATTTTACATTTGTGATATACGTAACTCTGATGATGATATCGAATACGGTAAAAGTTACTCAGTATTAATGTTTTATTCATTATTTTTATGTCTGTATAATTTAGAATCTACATTGTACGGGAATAATCCCTTTATTCAAACTTAAATGGTAGTGATAATCAGTAATAGCTAGTAATAAGATTTCTCTCATGCAACTGTGTGTCTTATTTGAGCTTCAATAAACTTTTTATAAAGCGTGAGCCAACTTACCCCACAAGTATAGGTGCCTTGCCCTGCGCCCGGGTATGTTGGCGCACTTTTATTTTCTCTTACTTCAGGTTTCCTTTAAATATAAAATACAAAAGCTACAAACTTAAAACTCAAGGTTACAAATTCAGTGAAAAGGGAAATTCTGTCATTCAATCTTTGGAAAATAGATTTTCTGTCTCCATTAGAAGCCGATACGAACTGGACGATCGATAATTAGGTATTTTGGATATTAAACCAACTTTATTTAGAAAAAAAATGTCTTGTGAAATATCCAGAAAAATCTTAAATTATTAGATTAAAAATATCTTACTATTTTTATTTCATTCGTAGTATCGTTTTACTGTTATTTTTCACGGATTCGACCATTTGAGTGATCAAGAAATTTTCTGCCAGCGTTACCGAAATTTATATAGTTTGAAACTAGTATCCGGCTCATAAGCCGTGTTTAAAATAAATCTGTTTTCGAACCCGAAATTTTATTTAAGTAATAAAATCAATAAAGTATCATGTAGATTGAGGTTACATTTTATTACACAAAATTTCGGAAAGATGGTCGGAAAGAGATTTACATGAGCCGCAGTTTATATATGGAAGTTACGGTAGTTGAAATTACATTGTACAATTTCTCAATGCTTGTGCTTCACATGCTATCAAACCTATAACTGATGGAGCGAAGAAAAGTAATAATGTATTTAGGATGGGGCAAGAGGAGCGCCCGACTGGTCACCAGTTATTTAGGACTCCAAATTAAGAAAGTGTTTTCTTCTCGATTATTTTTCCTTTTTTTCTTTCCGTTAACTTTTTATAGATACATTTTTTTTTTAATAATGGCTAATATTATATAAATTTTTATGGCTTCTTTTGACATGAGCAAATTGCTTTTGCAGAAGGTTCTATGCCAAGGATTTTGGTTCTATGTAAGGTTCGTGCCCTTCATTATTCAACTGTTACAGCCATAGTCGCGACGGATCATTCTCGTGTAGTGATGGGCGATAACGAGAAGTTTTTATCGATTTTCTCGATTGTATGAACATCTCGATAAATTTCGATTGTGTAAAATTTTTCTCGATGACTCGAGTTTGCAATTGCTTTTATACCATACAGGATTCGATTTTATCAAGAGTCGTCTGCAGGTGAATGAGTCGGTGTTAATAAAGACACGACAGATTCACTCGCTAGTGAGCCGCTCCTTTCATTAGTGTCTCTAATTTATACGCAATCTTGTAATATGATATCTCGACCTGGGTCCTCGTTGTATACGGCATCATATACCAAACGCGGTGTGCACGCACAGCAAAATCTTGTAAACTAAAAAAAGAAAATAAATCTCGAATCGAACGAACCTCTGACCGGATCCTAGGGGTGAGAAAGGCGGGGAAAGGGGCATAGAAGCTGCATAATATAAATAAGTGGGCATACTGCTACTGAATTATACATCACATGAGGAGTATTGGCAAACTTTAGAGAAGTGTCCCTGAGAGGGCAAAGTGGAGTAAGGGTCGCCGAAGGTGTATAACATCAATAAGTGGTCACAAGCTTTTTTAACCATATGCCACCTGAGAGGTATCGATCTTAATTTACACAAATGTCCTCCCTTAGAGCGCAAGTGGGGGGAGGGGCAAGGGAGATGCATAACTTGAAAAGTGGTCACAGACCTTTCCGACAATATGTCACATGACGGGTCTTGGGTAAATTTATGAGAATGCTCCCCGGGAGGGGAAAAGTGAGGGGAAGACCGCGAGAGGTGCATAACATGAAAAAATGGTAACAGGATTTTCCAATGATATGGCACATGAGGAGTCTCGGCTAAATTTATAAAAATGTCCCTCGTGGTGGTCAAAGTGCATTGAAGGGCTGCGGGAAGTGCATAACATGAGTAATGGCCACAGCCCTTTCCAACAATGCATCACATGAGTGATCTCGGCTAAATTTTAAAAATCCCTCCCCCCCCCCCCTTCCAAGGTAGGGAAAAGGGGCAAATATACAAGATCGAGGCACATAAGAACAATAAGTGGTCACAGGCCATACTACATCTTCCTGCTATTCTAAATTCCATATATTATAAATATTATTTGCTAGAGGCTCCGTAAAGAAAAAATAAATAAATAAAAGTGGCACTTTAGGAGTGCCGACAGAAGTGAAAACTTGAACAAATACGTGTGTATTTTTTTTAATCGTCAGGAAATATTTTATTGTGCAGGAAATACAAGAACTAAGTAAGTACTCGCGGTAAATTAACGCCTACACCCGAGAGCAGCCCAGAGTCCCAGCAGTGGTGAACAATATTTATATGGCACAAATATCATACACACACCACATTTGCACGATTTTTTCAGATGCCAATTTGGCGAAAACCTCGAAGAAGTTTGAGAAATTTCATATTTCAAACCATTATGAGTACGTAACGTGATACAGAATGACGTGAGAAAATTTTTTATGCTAGATTTGTAATGTATGAAGCATAAGCTTTCAATAGACATATTTCATCAAAAATTTAAAAAATGCCCCCCTCCCCCCCCCCCCCCAAAAAAAAAACCGGTGCTATGGGGGGAAAACCAGAAAACTGAAAAAGTAGCGGAGAAAAAAAATTAGTTATGCTATAATTTTTCTTCCCGGTGTAGCTCCCATAGAAGCAAAGTTATAGCCTTTAAAAAATTAATATGAAGTGAAGAAATGACCAAAATTAGGTTAATAACCGACAAGGGGGGGGGGTCCACGTCCCCGGGGGTGCCATGTAGCTTAAACTTTTACGTTAAAATTGGTAGATAATTAAATGAGCGATATAGCGATATTTTAAGGTGGATGTTGGGGGGGAGAGGGTCAAGCTCCCCCCCCCCTGTAAAAGGCCCTCAAAGAGAGAACTTTAAAACAATGTGCCTAGGTTACGGTAACAATGTAATGAGTTTAATGGGGTTTTTCCCATCTTAAAAAAATGCACAATGCGCCCAAAGACGTTTTCAATTCAAAAATTCGATCTAAAATGATAAAAAAGGAAAAAGTTTCGAAAAATGCCCCCCCCCCCCGCCGTGGGAACCAAATTCGGAAGGAGGGGAAGAAAATATAATATGAAAGAGTAATCCGAGATCTTCAAGATGATATACCACATGACGGGTTTAAAAAAGTGAAGATATTCCCCCTCCCCCCGCCTCCGTGGGTCTACCCTTTCGCCCCCAAATTCCTGCAGTCCGCACTTCAATTTTTTTACATTTGATAAATAACATTTGCCAAATGATTCGATCAAAAAACCACACTTAAAATGATAGGTGTTGTAGAAATTGCTACGGTTTTAAACATACGTACGTCCCCTCTCCAGTCCCCTTTTTGAAAAAATTTTTAATAAAAAATATTTATTGGAGGGTTCCTGGAACGTAAGCTTGGTAAGGCTAAAATACTAGAAACTTTGAAAATTATGTCTTAATTTCACAAGTTATTGTCTTATTCTCATATCTTATTCTCTGTCTTATTCTCTGTCTTATTCTATCTCTGTCTGTGTCTTATTCTCTTGTCGTACCTCGTTTCTCGATAAACCTTTCATTTCACAAAGCTTCATCGTAAAATTCTTCTCGATAAACACTCTCATCTCTATTCTGAGCGAGAACTAAATTCATCGTTATCGAAAAAGGTTTTCATCGGGAAACAAGACATTCCGCTTTTATCGAGGTAGAAATTCATCGCAAGTTACAAGTCCCTCGATAAACCTCAGATCTCATCGAGGTTGATTTTCATCGCTAAGCAACGAGTTTCTCGTGATGTCTTACAAGGAAGGTCTCCATTGGGGGCATACTCAGAATTTTTTGAAAAAAATACGAATTAAACTACTCATGTAGGTAATAAAGGATCAGTGAAAATTAGCGGCGGAATTACATTATTAGATATGTAAAAAAATAAAATAGTTTGGAATAATTGGCGTGAAAAGCTGAAAGCGACGCGGGATTTGGCGAGCAGTGCATTTCCTCGCCAAAAGCAGACGATTTTAACGAATCTGAAAATTGATTTTAATTGACTTCACTGTTAAAAATCTGCAGCATTTACTGCAACGTCACTCCACTATTTTTATAGAATATCTCTCTTCTGACCAATGAGAATGCTCCATAGCACGGTGAATTGACCGTGTCATACACTGTTAAAAATCTGCTGCATTTTGTTGCAACGCACTCCACCGCTTGTATATAATATCTCTATTTCAACCAATGAGAAAGCTCCATTTCACGGCCAAATAACCGTTTTCTATACAAGCAAGGGAGTGCGTTGCAACAAAATGCAGCAGATTTTTAACAGTGTATTTTTCAATTTGGAACAATTTTAATCAATTTAAATTGCGTTTTAAATGATAAAATATAATAATTTCATTTTGTTATAAGTACATATAAACGTATATGACAAAATTACATTTAAAGTAAAGTAAAAATGCAAAACTAAAATTACTTAAACTAAACTTATTTAAATAAATTGAACATAGAAAGTTTTTTCTTTAAGTATTCGAAGCGTAAAAGCGTATTTTTCAAAATTTCGTTTTTTCGCCAACCGGAGATAAATCGCCAAAAAAACGAAATTTTTATTATTTTTTACGGACGTTATAAGGAGGTTCCGCCGAAATTTTTTTTATAAACATATATAACTATGTGAGAAGAACATTCTGTAATTTTTTCAGATTTTTCTGAGTCCTTGTTAGTTTATCAAGATGAGATTTGCTGAAATAAGAGGCATTAACGAAAGCTCTTATAACCGTTCTTTAATATTATGAAACTTCCTCCTTTTGGAGTTGAATTTTAAGGGGGGGGGGGGGAGGAGGGGGAGCGATGAGGGGGTGAACTTTTTAAATCGTAGCTATTTCGATAATAAATGTTATTTTTTATGTGGATTTTTTTTATGGAACTCTAATAATATAATTTATTAGAAAATTTCGGTTAATTTATTTTCGGTAAATATAATTTATTAAATATAAAGATTTTAAAGTGGGAGCTGTGTCATTTTTAGGTGTATTTTATGAAAAATGAGGGAACCCTTGGGTGACATGCAAATTTCAAACTTTTCTTTGGATCCGTCATGTTATATACAGGGTGTCCGAAAAGTCTGGAAACGGTCGAATAACTCGAGAAATACATATGAGATTGAAAATCGTAAATATACGTGTTAAATATTTTTAAATCAGCTACTCAGTGATACCAAATTTGACCTTCGTAACCGACCCCCTGGGCGTCAGAGGGGGTCCAACTTTGAAATCTTAAATTATAAACCCCATTTTTTATCGTAGATTCGGATTCTACGGACAAAAATACGTAACTTTTGTATTTGATGTTTATTTCGAATCTTCGTTTATCACGGTGTAATCGAGCATATTAAATCGACACATATTTCGGCTTTTCCAACGGGATTTTCCCTAATCCAAACTAATTGGGGAGAATTTATGACATCAAATTCCTCGTCTTTTTCCAGAATAGCGTTTCCTGAAAATCACCCGTGCGGATTATTTCGATAGTGCTACACAGTTAAAAATTTGACCCATTTGCTGTAGCGTCACTCCACAGCTTTTATAGAATCTCTTTCATGACCAATAAGAATGTTCCATAACACAGTAAAGTACATTGTAAAAAAAAATTACCCTTTTGCTGCATCGTCACTCCACCGCTTTTATAGTAAACGATTACTTTACTCTGTTATGGAGCATTCTCATTGGTCACAAAAGACATATTCTATAATAGCTGTGGAGTGACGCTGCAACAAATGGGAAAAATTTTTAACAGTGTAGCACTATCGAAATAATCGACACAGGTGATTTTCAGGAAACGCTATTCCAGCAAAACAGTGGCGTAGCTAAGGGGGGGCAAGGGGGGCGTCCGCCCCGGGCGCCGAGGCCTAGGGGCGCCAAATTGAGAGAAATTGTTATAAATCTATATTGGGGTGGGGGCGCAAAATTTCTTGCTGGCCCCGGGCGCCAAAAAACATAGCTACGCTACTGCAGCAAAAGACGAGGAATTTGACGTCAAAAATTCTGCCCAATCAGTTTCGATTAGGGAAAATCCCGTCGGAAAAGCCGAAATATGTATCGATTTAATATGCTCGATTACACCGTGATAAACGGGGATTCGAAATAAACATCAAATACAAAAGTTACGTATTTTTGTCCGTAGAATCCAAATCTGCAATAAAAAATGGGGGTTATAATTTAAGATTTCAAAGTTGGACCCCCTCTGACCCCCAGGGAGTCGGTTGCGAAGGTCAAATTCGGTATCACTGAGTAGCTTATTTAAAAATATTTAACACGTATATTTACGATTTTCAATCTCATATGTATTTCTCGAGTTATTCGACCGTTTCCAGACTTTTCGGACACCCTGTGTATATATCATCGGATAGTTTTCGCACCTATCTTTCATTTTACGAATCTTTCTCCTCCCGGAGTTGAATTTCAGGAGGGGAGGGGGAGAGGGGAAACCAGGAGGGGGGTAAATTTTTTAAATCGTAGCTATTTCGACAATAAATATCATTTCAGATGCGGAGTTTTTTTATGGAACTCTCCGGTAAATAAAATATAAAGATTTTAAAGTAAGGGCTGCGTCATTTTTATGTGCATTCTGAGAAAAATGAGTGAACCCACGGGTGACATGTAATTTCAAACTTTTTTTTGGACTCATCATGTTACATCGGAAAGTTTTCGCACCTCTCTGTCATTTTATGAATCTTTCTCCTCCTGGAATTAAATTTCAGAAGGGTGTGGAAGGCGAGCGATAAGGGGGTGAATTTTTAAAATCGTAGCTATTTCGACAATAAATATCATTTTAGATGTGGCGTTTTTTTTTATGGAACTCTTCGGTAAAAATTATTTATTAAATATAAAGGTTTTAAAGTAGGGTCTGAGTGATTTCCGGGTGTATTCTGGAAAGAAAAAGTGAACCCGCGGTTGAGGAGTAAATTTCAAACTTTTTTTGGACCTGTCACGTTGTATATTATCGGAAAATTTTCGGACCTCTTTTTCATGTTATGAATTTTTCTCCTCTGGAGCTGAATTTCTCGAGGGGGGAGGGGGGGGGGAACGAGGAAGGGGTAATTTTTTTAAATCGTTGCTATTTAGACAATAAATATCATTTTAGACGTGGTTTTCGAATGGAGCTCTATGGTTAATATTTATTAATTAATAGAAGTGATTATAAACATTTTAAAGTGGGGGGCTGCGCGATTTCTAGGTGTATGCTGGGGTGAAAATTTAAGCCCGCAAGGTAGGAGTAAATTTCAAACTTTTTTTGTACCCGTCATTTTATAGATCATCGGAATGTTTTCGGACCATTTTTTCAAATTATGAACTTTTTTCCTCCTAGAGTTGAATTCCAGGGGGATAGGTGGAGGAGCGAGGAGCAGGTGGATTTTTTAGTCGTAGCTATTTGGACAATAAATATAATTTAAGATGTGGTTTTCTGATGGAGTGCTCCGGTAAATATTATTTATCAAATACAAAAAGTTTATGGAGGGGGCTTCGAGATTTTCGGGTATATTCTGGGAAGAAAAAGTAAATTCACGGCATGGGTGAGGAGGAAATTTCCGACTTTTTTGGAACCGTCATGTTATATATCATAAGAAAGATTTCGGACCACTCTTTCATATTATGAACCTTTCTCCTCCTGGAATTAAATTTCAGGTGGGGGAGGGGAGCAATGAGAGGGTGATTTTTTTAATCGTAGATATTTCGAGAATAATATCATTTTATAAATGTTTTTTGATATAAATCTCAGGTAAAAAATATTTATTAATTATAAACATTTTAAAGTGGGAGCTGCGTGATTTCCCGGTGTATTTTTGCAAGAAAAAGTAAACCCGCATGTGAGGAGTAAATTTCAAACTTTTTTTGGACCCATCATGAGATAGATCATCGGAATGTTTTTGGACCACTCTTTCATATTATGAACCTTTCTCCTCCTGGAGTTGAATTTCAGCAGGGAGTGAGGGGGGGGGGCGATGAAGAGGTGAGTTTGTTTTTAAGTCGTAGCTATTTCGAGAATAAATTTCATTTAGATGTGATTTTTTGATGAAGCTGTCTGGTAAATATAATTTATTAGATATAAACATTTTAAAGAGAGGCTGTGCGATTTCTGGGTGTATTCAGGGAAATAACAGTAATGCAGTAGTGAAGTGTAAATTTCAAACTTTTTATGGAACCGTCATATGCTATATCATTGGAAAGTTTTCTGACCACTCAGTCATAGTATGAATTTTTCCTCTCCCTTCCCTTATTTGGCCCCCTTATAGAGGCACTTTTCAAACACTTTTGAAATAATTGTGTTTTTGTCATTTTAGATCGGATTTTTTTAAAGAGACTTACGATATATACTTTATAATACATTAAAAAATCATAAAGAGGGAGGGAAGATTGCATTCCGCAGGGGGGGGGGAATAGTTGGGATTCTAAGGGGGGCACTTTTCTATCTTTTGCTGACATCTCTTTCGTGATATATCATTGGAAAACTCTGTGACGACTATTTTATTTTATATACCTCCTGCGCTCCTCCCTCCACTTTGCCCCCGCAGGGAGGCTCTTTTCTAAATTTAACCGACACCCGTCATGTGATATAGTGTTGCAAAGCCTTATGATCATTTATTCATATTATGCACTTTCATTTCTCCTCCAACTCTTTGCCCTCCGCGGAGTTCTTTGAATATATTACAGTAGATAGTCTTCTAATAACGGGGAAATTGTAGAACTTATCTCAAATGCTGTACAAGAATCAATAAAAGATTTTGATCACATTTACTATATTTTAAGTTCATGTTCTTGCCACAAAGGATGCTTTTGATTGTTTTTCTTTGTCCATTTTGCTACTAACTGTCGAAAAATTTCATTTTTTATTTTTAAACTCCCCTTACCTTTTCATACCTATTCGCGACTTTTCAACTTTTTGCATCCAGAAAATGCCGCTACTATTCTTCTACTATACTATAATTTTCTACTATTGTGGTTCCATTATAGCCTTCTTTCAATTTGTTGTTGTTTTTTAAATCCATCTGTTTTCAATTACCATGTATTTAGTAAATTATCCTTTTTAAACATGTAATTACAAAGATTTAATAATCGATTGTAAAACATCTCGATTGTAGATTCTCGCAATTAATCGATGACTTTATCGATTGTTTTTTACGATTACGATTTTTATCGATTGTTAAATTTTTGAGAATCGCCCATCACTATTCTCGTGTTAATTGTTTTAAACTAAAATTTTCTGAAATTATATACTTATTTGATTAATTTGATAATGAATCACAACTGTTCACTGAATTTGTTTCTATTTATCTCGCTTAATCGATTTGATTACAAATTCCAACAAAGAGATTAGCAGCTGATTACTGCTATCAGATACATCTGCAAAATCTACAGCAATACCATTATTACTAATAATTAAATAAGTATTTTAGACCTGTTTGTTAGTTTTGACGACAGTACTTTAGCTTAAATTTATATCATTTACATAACAGTTAACTATTGTTATTGTTCTAATGTTCTACATGCCAGTCATAATCTTATGTATACATCGTTGTATTGTGTTTTGTAATCCCCCGTAGTATGTAACTTTGCTTTTCTAAAATGCAAACAGCCATAAAAAGTTTTCTTTGAAAAAAAGAAAAAACTTGTGTTCCATCTTGTGAAAATAAACTTACTAAGCTGAAAATGATGTAAAGATCTCCAGTCTTTGTTATTTACAAACACACGAACTAGAATAGTTGAAGACTTTTATGAAAGTCTCTCAATAACACTATCGATTGTATTTTTTAACCGTTTTGAAACAAAGAAGGATATATATTTCGTTTCTATCTCTTTCTTTACTTTTTTTGCTGTGTTTCTCTCCGCATAACCTTTGAACGGATGATTCAATTTTACTACCTTCTTTTTGTTGAAAAAATCTTGGTATTTTCGATTAGGGACGGGAATGGATTTTTGCCACAAGACTGATCTGAGGCGGATTATTCATTAGACTGTTTAGGCTGAAGCCTAGGGGCCCTAAAGAGAAAAGGTTCCATGATACTACAGGGCTGCCACTGGCGACTATTTTTATATTCTGTTCGTTTATTAAAAAATAATAATAAAGTTTGTAGTATATTTATCTTGCAAATCTTCTCAAAGCGTATGTAAGAGATTTTTGGTTTGAAAAAGTGGTGCGAAATATAATTAAATAAATAGTCACTTGTAAAAGCCCTGCGGTATTAAGATTTTTTTGGGTTTTTTTTTTCTTCGAATTGGACTAAGATGTAATTCAAAAGAGAAATAATGCACAATTTTCTTTGCTCAACTCATTTATAGAATTTAGACAGTTATTGACAGAATAGATCGTATTTGCAACTCTACTTCATTTTTATTTTTTTCTGTTTCTAGAAAGTCTTCAACGTTTTCTTTTTTTTACTTTGTGAAAGATTTACAGAGAGCCACAGCAAGATTTTGTTCAAGCAATTCTAGGAAAAATATCTCTAAACAAGCTTTTAAATTTTAATCGTGCATTTTCTCTATTTTCTCCCCTTAAAATTTAGCACCCAGTTCGGTCACATTAACTCCTTCTTTAAAACCATCCCTGGATATGGATTTATACCAGGGCCGTACCTAAGGAAGTGCTAGGTTCGGTTCAAACCTCCAAAAACATTTTGAGCCTCCCCTGGAAAAGATTCTAAAGTCACTAAATTAATTTATGTTCCAAAAATTCAAATGAAATTCTCTTCAACAGTCTAATTTAGTTTTGCGGCCCTTTCACAGTTTTGCAGAAATAATAAATTGTAACTGAAATAAGTATTTCAACTCTCGCTCATCCTATTTGCAAATATGAAGTTAACATTAAGCTTAATATTGCACTAGCTATATACTCGAATTTTCCATCATAATTTTCTTTTTACCACGCTTTTATTAACTTCACCTGTATGTTTGTGAGTTTGTAACTCTGCTTATTTTATATATGTTCACCGATTACTCCGAAACCATGCAACCGATTAGCTTGGTTTTGATGTTAAATGAAAGACGATGCTCTCGAATTGGTACCACTTCAGTTTCATCGAAATTGGTTCAGTACTTTTTTAGTAATTAGGCAAAAACTAATAAAATTAGTGATTTTTCGCTAATTAAAAGTGTTGAATACGTTCACTGAATGGAGTGTAGACAGCATGGCCGAGCGGTCTAAGGCGCCGGATTGAAGCTCTGTTTTTCGAAAGAGATTGTGAGTTCGAACCACACTCCTGACATTATTTACATCTATGTAAAATTAAAAAAAAAATTTCCGTATTACAATTTTTATTTTTAACCGGCTTCAGAAAAGGAAGAGGAAGTTATCAATTCGACGCGTATGTATTTTTTTTTCTATGTATGTTCACCAATTACTCTGAAACTATCCAACCGATTAATTTGGTTTTTGTATTAAATATAAATATAGTTTAAAAAAACTAAAAACCACGCTTTTAAAGTAATCAAACTAAAAAGTGAAAAATAAATATAGTTTAAAAAAACTAAAAAACACGCTTTTTAAGTATATCAAACTAAAAAGTGAAAAATAATTCGTACTATAAGCTGAAAACGAAAATAGATGAAAAATACTATATTACTATAAAATCATTGTTATTATAGAAATCAATTAATAAGCAATAAATAAAATTATCGTGAAAAAAAAGCGTGGGGTGCTTCTTAAGAACTGATAGATGGAGCACCCCACGCTTTTATTCCACGATAATTTTATTTATTGCTTATTAATTGATATCTATAATAACAATGATTTTATAGTAATGTAGTATTTTTCATCTATTTTCGTTTTCAGCTTATAGTACGAATTATTTTTCACTTATCAGTTTGATATACTTAAAAAGCGTGTTTTTTAGTTTTTTTAAACTATATTTATCTTAGCATAAAATGAAGTTATTACAAGAGAAACATAGTACCTACAGTGTGAATATGCACTAATTTATCTTTCTGCGTCAGAAGGAGGGAAAATATGAGCCCCCCAGGGATGAGATTCTTTAGACTTTAGTCTGAATTTCAGACTTTTCTTTAACACTACAACGCCCGGAAATTCTACTCAAGTTTGAAAATAATATTTCTCACCAGATTTTTTATTCAAAGTTATTTCATTGATTTATTTAACTTAAATTTGAGTGGATTAAATTTAAATTATTTCAAGAATTTTTTTCTGGTTCGAATTGAAATTTTGTTACATGATTGGAGTCGAATCGACTCCATCCGGGAGTTTTAGTGTTAATTTTTAAGGAAATTTCACCAATTAAATTTTTGGGAAAATTTTATAATTTTTCCTTACTTTTTTACTTTTGTTTTTGTACTTTGATATAATAGTCCATTTTTTCTGAATTCCTTTTAATGTTCTGAATTTTTAGTGTTTTCCGTAGTATTACTAATTTTTCTTTTAAATAACACTTTAAATTTTTTTATTTTTTTATTATTTTTCCTTTAATCTTCTTTCTTAGTATTTAGCTTGCTGCTCCTTTAACAGTCAATTATGATCAATTTAATTCCTTAAAAACTTATTTTTGTTTTTTTTTTTAAAAAGAGTAGGAACTCTATTCTATCATATACTTCATGTGGTTGCAATTATTTTGATTTGCTGTTTCAAGAAATGTATCTACAGCTTAGCCAGAGATTAAATGCCTGTCACATGAGTTAAAGGTCCGAGTAAGACGAGTCTATTCTTGATAATAGGATGAAGGCAGAGAAAGGGGGTTTCCCCTAATACTGGTTTTCTAGGAATGGAGAGGGATATAAATGCTACCAGTAGTTTCGTATTCACTTGTCCCCATGATTTTAAAAAGAGGATTTTTTATCTTATCTATGCATTATTTTCTTTTCGAACGAACGAAACATGTTATAATTTTTTAGACACTTAAACATGTTTTATTTTTATTTATATTATTTTTTTTAATATCATAATATGAAACAATTTTAAATGGTGTGAAAAATAAACACCGCTATAAAAGAAATGTTTTATTTCTTCTTTAACGTCCATTAAAAAATAAATAATGATGGAATTTTCAATTGCATAAATAATTCATTTTTAAAAAAATAGTGTTAAGTAAATAAACAGTCATATTTACTGTAATTTCGCATACGTCATTGCAATTTTTTTTTCTCAAATAAATTACAATTTTTAACATCGATTCTTTAAAATTAAAAATACATTTATTTTTCAAAAGTTCAAAATTGTTGTTTTGAAACTTTCTTTTATTATTATTGGAACATTTTTATTTTGCCACAATTATTCTATTTATACTTTATTAAATTATTTTCCTTAATGAAACTACTTAACATGTCGAAATAACATTTTAAAATACACAAATAATAATTTAAAAAAATGGTGAAAAAGTATATCTGCCTTATTAAATATGAATACACTGAAATATTTTTAAAGATTTGTATTCCAATTCAATTTCCTCATTACCTGTACGAAGACATTTTTGTCGATAAATATGAAGAAATTGCAGTAATTTTATTTAGATTACCCAAAGTCGAACAATGTTCTTTGCTTAACCATAAAAATAATTAATCTTTATGTAAATGTTGTTAATATTCGAGTTTTTAATCTATTTTTCGGATAAGTTTTAGAAATTCTTGTCAATAAAACCAGAGGTTTTTTTTTCCGTTCCGTCGCCAATTTTTTGCATAATTTACGCGCTATAGAGCTTTCACATAATCGCTGGAGGCCTTTTTTCAAATGTGGGACATGAAGGGTGCTAGTTTTTTGGATAAGGGGCAAGAGGGGCGCTATTTTTAAAACTAAGGGGCAGGAGGGGTAGAGCGCCACCCTGGGGGAAACTCTGGGAAACCATTTAAATATCTCAAAAAAGAAGGAATTTACTTGCAAATTGAAAACGCTCTTTGAATTTGAAGGATTTGAATGTTAATTAGTGAACATTTCAGGTAAGTACGAATTAAAATGAAAATGCCCAAAATAAACTAAAATTAATTTAACAAAAAAAAAAAAATGAGAAGGTCTCAGAAACAAAATAAAATCATACAATTGGTTGCATTTATTTATAATATCATCACAGACCTCTCCTCTAAAAAACGGGGGAGGGGGGGGGTATTCACTATCACTTTCAGAATCATCATCGTCATCGTCGTCGAAAGTAATAACTAATGGATCGCACAAATCTTCTATTATGCCGTCTTTTTCCCAATATTGATTTTCTAATTCTTCAATGTGCTTGGAGTAGTTTTTCCATTTTTCAGCATCAATATTTTCAAGGGAAAGTTTCGTCAATTTAAAAAGCTGGTCCATCTTTAAATCGTCTGTGATATTTCGTTTCCGAATGTACTTCTTCATATCTGCCCATACATATTCTATCGCATTTATGTCGCAATGATATGGAGGCAATCTTAATGCACAATGCCCATGCTCGGCTAACATATTGTCAAATTTATGTTTTTGTAGCGGGTGAATTTATCTTCACTAGTTCTATTAATTCAACTTTCCGCATAGTTGAAGAATATGGAACTTTATTATAATCCAACCAGTCCATAATCTCTCTTTTGTTTTGAGAAGAATTCGGCGGTTTATTAATTTGGATCGAATGATAGGGTGCATTGTCTATCACAACCACAGAATTTTTTGGTAAATTTGGGATGAGTTTTTCTCTAGCCCATTTTTCAAAAATTTTTGAGTTGATCTGCCCGTGATAATCACCTGTGGTCGTGTTGGCTTTATATATTAGGGATGAATTTGGAATAAATCCCATTTCTCCTCCTGCACATAAAGCAATAATGCGTCTTGATGCCGCCCCTGTTTTAACAACACCGAACACTTCTTCTGACTGCCAGCATTTCCCAACAGTCAAGTTGCTGTCAATCTATGTTTCATCAACAAAAATTAGAGGTCTTTTCTTATTTCGGAATTGGTGAATACTTCGTAAATATTTCGCACAAGACAAAACAATGTCACTTCTTTCCAAGAGTAGTTTTCTTTTATTTTGACACTTTCCCCAGCGGAATCCCATTTCATGAAGAACTTTCCGTAATGTCTCTTTACCTTTTGAAAATTTGATATTTTCTTTTAACTTGGTTAACAATTTCGGAATTGTAAACACTATTTCATCTTTCCTGTAGAATTCCTGGATAGTTCTTCGAATTACATCCAAATTAAAATCATCCAAGTTGACATTTTCTATGGTTGTCTTCGCTTTTTTCTTTTGGGAGAAGCGAAATCACCCGAATTGTTATTGCCTTCTTTGCGAATTCTTTTTATAGTGCTCTCCGAAACACCAGCAATTAAGCTAGCTCTTTTATTTGCATGTGATAGTGGAACAGTTAGGAACCTTTATCAGCTTCGTTATCACAATATTTTACAATATTATGTAAAATATTTTTGGTTGCACTATGAAAGTGCTTGCCTTGAGAACTTTTAGACTCTCTTAAATCCATTTTATAGATGTAAAGAGTGAATACAAAATAGCAATAAAAAGCTTCGTTTGTGAAAATAACAAACAGAATACAGCGAGTAAGGATTAAGGAATAACGTTAATAATAGTACAGCCAAAACAGGAATGGCATGCGGTCAGGTCAGACGGGTTGGGAGAAACCTGAATTTCGTCCCTTCCTAATGCTTCCCTACCTTCGGAACATTCCATTATTTTGGCAGTATGCCAATCCAGTTCTTTAAACGCTGGTCCAGCAGTACTATTTTTAAAATTACAATTAAAAAATATTCATGTCAGTGGTTTTATCAGGGATGCCACTTTTCCGCCTTTTGGCGGATTTCCGTTTTTTTTAATTTTTAAGAATTCGCGATTTTTGTTAAGCGATCACGAGATAAAATAACGATTTTCGTCGAACGATCGCGAAATAAAACAGCCTTTTTCGTCAAGTGATCACGAAATATAACATCGATTTTCGTTAAAAGATCGAAAAAACGGCTATTTTCATCAAACAGTCGCGATATAAAGCAGCAATTTTCATCAAACGGTCGCGATATAAAGCAGCAATTTTCATCAAACGATCTCGAAACGTAACGGTGGTTTTCTTGAAACGATCGCAATGTGAAACGGCGATTTTTGTCTAACGATCGCTAAATAAAATGGCCATTTTCGTCAAACGATCACGATATAAAACGGCGATTTTCGTCAAACGATCGCGAAACGAAACAGTGATTTTTGTGTAACGGCGATTTTTGTCAAAGGATCGCGATGTGAAACGATGATTTTTGTCAAACGATCATGATGTGAAACGTCTATTTTCGTCAAACGATCGCGATATTAAACGGCGATTTTCGTCAAACAATCGCAATGTAAAACGGCGATTTTCGTCAATCAATCGCAATGTAAAACGACGATTTTCGTCAAACGATCGCGATATTAAACGGCAATTTTCGTCAAACGATTGCGAAACGAAGCAGTAATTTTTCTGAAACGACGATTTTTGTCAAACGATAATGATGTGAAACGGCGATTTTCGTCAAACGATCACTAAATAAAACTGCGATTTTTGCCAAACGATCATGAAATAAAACAGTTATTTTCGTCAAATTTAAAAAAAAAAAAAACTGCAAAATTTTGCTATTCACTCGCGGAATAATCATTGAATTTATTGCTGGGTTACTTGAATTGGTTTAAAATGATGCGATACATAAAATTCTTCACTGAACCTGTTGCTGGATTACCTTAATTGATGTAAAATACTGTGAACTAAAGAAAAATCATTTTAACTTACTCTTATAAATTAAAAGTTTACAACAAAAGAAAAGCTATAATTTTTTATTTAGTTTATTATAAACAATATAATTTTCAAAATTCACACATAAAGTTGTGAAAAACGTCGTAAATTTTACTTTACGCATAATTTCCTCTTTTTTGCTATTTTCTGAGTGGCATCCCTGTTTTATTAATGTTCTGTATCTTGGTAAAATAGACTTTTCACTGCAATAAGTAAATAATTTTTGTCTAGTTCTTTCTAACAGTTTCTTTTTAATTTTAATTAGCAATTATAATATTTATTCCACTTAACATTCATAAGAATTATTGCTCAAATGTCGTTCGCGCAGTTTTCAGACTTTTTACTTTTTTGTCAATCTCATCCCTGCCCCCCCCCTACATTTTCTTGAGCCCCCCTCCCCCGTATTATTCATTTCTAGCTACGGCCCTGATTGACACATTTTGTGGTATGATAAATAGGATTTGACTGTCTTTGGAACAATTTCTGTCTGTGTTATAAAAGTTAATGTAATAAACTCTAGGAAGAACGGATTCACAAAATTCAAAGAAAGTTTATATTTAAATAGACCTAATCCAGTGGTTAGTTGTTAGAAACTAATGCACTATGGCCAAAGGTGACCGGCCACTTGCGATTTTAGTCATTTTCTAAAATATCTAGAAACATATATGAGGAATAATCCTGAAACTCTAAGTGTATAAACATAACAATGCAAGTGATACATTTTCATGGAATTTTCCCCCCCAAAACTCCATAGGGGACTGTCAACAAATTGAAAAAGAACGAATATCTATTGGATAACCTTGTCAAAACTAATGTGGCCAAAGCGTTAAAACTGTAGATTATGATTAATGGCTTGTTGTTATAAACTGTGTTCATTTTTATTTGGGTAGCATGTATACTCGTAGAAAAATTAAGGTTTTTATAAACATAGTCCCAAATTTTTCCCAACTTTTTGCTTATAATTTGCAGAGTTCTTAATATAAAATAATGTTTTTTTTCTGAAAATATGACACAAAATATTGTACATAACACCCTGTAATCAGAATTTAAAAATAATTAAAATTGTATGAAAAATGAGCAGGTTTTCAAATATTTTTTCGCTGCGCATGTGTGAACGCTATCAAAATTTCATTTGCATACTGTGTTAGCTAAATGTATAGAGCAACTTTTGTGAAAGTCTCAAAAACATAGTTTAAAAATTCTGAAAGTGATCGTCGATAGAATAAATTCAAAATTCGTTATTCATAAAATTAAGCAAAAAGACGAGGAACTGTATCCTTATATCCATTGATTAGTGTCAATATAGAATGCACGATATGACTATATTTGGATACAACCCCTCATTCTTTTTTTTCTTTTTTTCTTCATTTTGGGAACAGCAGATTTTGCGCTTATTCTATCGACGATCACTTCAGAATTTTCATGCTATAAAATGGAATTCCTGGGCTATAATTTTATTCAATATTAAAGATAAATTATTGATATAAATCTGAAATTTTACAATCCGCGATATGATTTACATGAACTGGTAAAACTCTTCAACCTTTACGTCAGCACTCACTGGAGCTTTGCTTTAATAATGTTTCGTTTCAGGATTTTGAAGTAGAAGAAATTTTACAATCTAGCACTGCATCATATCGAAAACAAAGAAAGCGTAGAACCAGCCGTAAAATCATGCACTATAATGAAAATAATGGGGAAAGCTTCATTCATTCGAATAATTTCTAAATAAGTTTTTATGCGCGGATTTAAGATCATTTCTTGATACAAATGAACGATTGCCTGGAGGAATGCACATCTATTATGTCTAGATTTCTACCCCTTCTTTTTATACAAATGTAGAGAAAACTGAAGAAGTGAAAAAGTTGTTACCAAATAATACATTGAAGACTTAGATGATTCACGTTCTGAAATTTGTTTCATTCTTTGAACTATACCCAAGAAAAAACTTAGGGTTACGGTTTATAGTTTTTTTTTTCTTTTTTTTTTTTTTTTTTTCTTCCACAAAGAAATTCTTTTTCGTCTCTAAAAAGTACCAAGACATATTTACATTCTTTTGTAAGCGGCAGAAAAATAAAAATTTTGACAATAATGCACATTAAAGCTTCACTATTAAAGCAAAGTTGCCGTAAAGGCGGTTCTCAAATTCCTTGATCAGCAACGCAAAACTTTCTGACAGATTTTCCGATTAATTTTTAAAAATAAACTATAAAATTGACAAGCCCGAGTTTTGAAGAGATTTATGATCAAATGGAATTTTCCATTTTTTTTTTTTTTTTTTTTTTTTTTTTTTTAATTAACAAATTATTTAACTAGTTATAAACGATCCTTGTAGCATGCTGGCCAGATTTTTTTCTTTCTAGCAGTGTTGCGTACAGAAATTCGGTTTTAAAATGGGAACTTTACTATTTCCCGAAAGATCTTCTGCCTTTACCAAAAAAATTTAAAATTGCATTCGATAACTTAACTGCTGAATAAAAACACCTTCCAGTTTCCTGTGTTTCCAGACAAAAATGAAATCATAATTGTGTAAAAAAGTAACTCCTTTTGATTTGAAAACAGTCTTAATATGCAGTTTGAAATTTACTCTAACTTCGTTGTTAAACTAAGAAAGTTCTTTTTGAGGGTAAAAATCTTTACGGAAAAACATGTAAGTTTTTCTTACTATTTAAATCCATTCAAAAAACACATGCAAAAGATTAAAAATAATCTTAGAATTTTATTATACCCGTTGATTTAAAATGGATAACTGCTCGGTTATCTCTTACTTAAGGGGGCTCAGGGCTTGACCGATACGGAAAAACATGTAAACAGAGTAAACTCTCGCTTCGAGTTCATATAAAATCAGAAGTATTCAATATAATTAATTTAAAATTTCTGATATTTCTAAGGTATTCTAATGTATATATAATGTAATATTTCTAAGGTTTGTAGTCTTATAAAATTATAAAATGAAGTACTTCAATGTAATATAATAAAAAATACAACAAACTTTATGTAACACAATTTTCGAAAAAAAAAATTATGTGTTATATCACCATTCGTAAGATATGTTAACGTTGAATTGACATAAGAACCTAATTTTTACTTTAAAATGATCAGGAAACTTTATTTATAGAATGAATTAAGTACATAACTATCACTCAGAAAAAGCATTATTAAAAAAAACTCTCAAATTAAAAAATTTTAAAAAACCATAAAAATACATTTTTTTTCATTAAAAATACTCAAAATAATAAACTATCCAAAATATATTAATTCATTCTATAGATAATGATGTTATATGCAAGCAAAAAAAAATTTAAGCCATTCCATCAAGTAGTTTTTTTTTTTTTTTTTTTTTTTTAATCTTACGGATAGTCGTCAAAAAACAAGTTTTGAGAAAATGCGAGTTAAAATTATATGGGTACGGCTTTAAAAATGTTGATACACCAATGCTTATAACTCCGTTAAAAATGTAAATATTTTTATGCGATTTTTTGCACTGAGTTCAGAATTAATTGAATAATCAAAATAGATCATAAAAAATCGATTTTTTGAAAAGTTTTCAAGCCCTGAGCCCCCTTAAACTATACGGCCAAAGGAGACCGGCCACTTGCGGTTTTAGAGATTTTGTTAAATATCTAGAAAAATACAAGAGGAATTTTTCTGAAACTCCAAGTGCCTAAGCAGAATAGTACAAACCATATATTTTCGTGGAGATTTTTTCTCAAAATTTCACAGCGGCCCGTCAACAAATTGATAAAGAACGAAGATCTTTTTGAAAATCCTGTCAAAACTAATGCAACAAAAGCGTTCAAACTGCAGATTATGATTACGTGGCTTATTGTAATAAAGAGTGTTCATTCTTATGAGGATATCATGTATACTCGTGGAGAAATGGAGGTTTATATAAAAGGCGTTTCAAATTTTGTCAAGCTTTTTACTTATTATTTTTGCAGATTTCTTAATATAAAAAATTGTTCTTTTCAGAAAATATGACAAATAATATTGTACATAGTAGCCTGTAACCAGAATTAAAATATAATGAAAATTGTAGGAAAAATGAGCAGGTTTATTTAATAATGTTTTAATGCTAATGCGTGAATGCAATCAAAATGCAATTTACATAATGTTTTAGCTAAATATATAGAGTAGCTTTTGCGCAAGTGTCAAAAACATAGCTTGAAAATTCTGAAAATAATCGTTGATAGAATTAGCTCAAAATCCGTCATTCCCAAAATAAAGAAAAAAGATGAGGGGCTGTATTCATATATCCATTGATTAGTGTCAATATAGCATACACAATATTGCAATTATATATATATTTGGATACAACCCCTCATCTTTTTGCTTTATTTTGGGAAAAACGGATTTTGAGCTAATTCTATCGACGATTATTTTCAGAATTTTCAAGCTATGTTTTTGAGGCTTTCACAAAAGTTACTCTATACATTTAGCTAACACATTATACAAATTATATTTTGATTGTGTTCATGCATGCACAGTGAAATATTATTCAGCAAACCTGCTCATTTTTCATACAATTTTTAATTTTTTGTAATTTTCAATATATTGTGTGCGATGCTGTTTGTAATGTTTTCTGAAAATATTTTTTTATATTAAGAATTCTGCAAGTTGTATGCAAAAAACTTGTAAAAATTTGGGATTATTTTTACAAAAACCTTAATTTTTCTGAGAGTATTCACAGGGCCGTAGCTAAGGGGGTTCTATGGGCGGCTTAGCCCCCCCCCTAAAATATTTTGATCCCCCCCTGGAAAAGATTCCAACGTTACTAAATGAATTTCTGTTCAAAAATCTAATTTAGTTTTGAGATCCTTTCACAGTTTTGCAGAATTATTAAATTGTATCTAAAATAAGTGTTTCAATACTCACTCATCCTATTTGCAAATATGAAGTTAATATGATGCTTAATTTTGCACCAATTATATACTCAAAAGTTTCATCATCATATACTCTACTTAGCATAAAATGAAGTTATTACACTGTTTAATAAGATACTTAGTACTTACAATGTGAATATATGCACTAATATATCTTTTTGCATTAGAGAATGAGAAAAAAAATATGACCCCCCCACCCCCCCCCTATTGTTCACTTCAAGTTACAGCCCTGAGTATACACGCTGTCCTCATAAAAATGATAACAGGTTATTACAGTAAGCCATTTAATCATAATCTGCAATTTGAACGCTTTTGCTACATTAGTTTTGACAAGGTTATCCAAAAGGTATTCATTCTTTTTTAATTTGTTGACGGCTTCCTATAAAATTTCAGGATAAAATCTTCACGGAAATATATGACCCGTATTATTCTGTCTACACACCTGGATTTTACACATAATTCCTCGTCTATTTTTCTAGATATTTAACAAAACGTCTAAAATCTTAAGTGGCCGGTCACGTTTGGTCATATAGTGTATATGATGCTAGAAACACATTTCCAGTTGCAAAAAGCATAGCTGCGAACTTGTACGGATTTTTCGTACCACTAAAATTTAATGAAAATTGACTTATTTATACGCCAAAATTGCTTAAATTTCGGTGATTCAATTAGCTATAATCTTCCATTAAATTTTATTGATATGAAAAATCTCTTTATTTGGCAGCTATGAAAAAGTATACGAATCAAATACTGCTTTCAGATATACAGTAGACTCCCTCAAATCCGCACAGCTTGGAACCAGAGGTTTTGCGGATTTTAGAATTTTGCGGATTTCTGGTCATTGCTTTGTTTACATTTTTTTAATTTGAATGTAATTAATAATGAAATCAAAAGTATAATGAATGCGTACAATATACTAAAATATTAAAATAAGTAATAAACTAAAATAATAAAAATTTAGATAATTTTTAAAATGATTAAAATACTAAATTCAAAGGTCAAGTTAATAATCAATAATGTAAATTAAATATTCATTATAAAGATGACATGTGTTTTTCCTAAATTATTCAATGAAACTTGCCTCATGAAGGTACATTACTAATTCATATCAGGATCATAAAATAATGAAGCTTTATTTCAGGTTTAGCCAGATTTAATAATTAAAAAAGCTTGATTAATACATAAATATAATTGGTTAGATTGTGATTATCAATGATATCAGCAATATCTTTATTTTTTCAGAAATAAATTATTCTTTCTTCATGAAAAAAGAATGAATTCAATAACCTTAGTAAAAATTACAAATTGAAAAATGAATTGAATTTGTATGGAATTGATATAAAACTAAAAAAGCCAAATTTTGCACCTACATCTGAACTTAATGTTTCATTGTTTACATCCGTAAAATGTGCGGATTTTAGAGAGTCGTGGATTTTAGGAGTGCGGATTTGAGGGAGTCTACTAGTTTTTTTTTTTTTTTTTTAAGGGCTATGTACATACAGGGTTGATACGGGTCAGGGAATTTTCAGACTAAAAAATTCTTCAGTACCAGTATTTTATTATAGAAAATCTCTCCTTGAATACGGCGAAATTTCATGCTTCTTTACTAGATTTATTTTCTCATAAAAAAATATTGATATTTGACCTGGAAATTTCCTTGAAGCGTAGCAACCCTGTACATATTAAAATATGGAATTTAATTTTTAATTTAGTGCCTAATTCCTAAAACACTGTTTTCTAATAACAGCATTTCGAAAAAAACCTCATTCTTTTACAACCAAAACTTACCAAATTATATTTAGAATTTTATAAAATTTCAATTTTTTTTACCTGCACTAACTTATTTCTGTTTTTTAATGCCAAAAGCATTGAAATTACATAGATTTCATAATTTTGGAAGTTTCGTCATAAAAGTTTTTTTTTTCTTTTTTATGTCCTCTTAGACGAAGGACAACATTTTTCTAAATATAACTTATAAGCCACCGAAACTTTATATAAATTAAATTTTGTATTGTAAAACATACTGTCCCTTATAAAAAAAAAAAAATAGCATACATAAAAGCTGAACTTAATTTCTATACTTTTTGTATAAGCTGAACTTAATTTCTGTACTTTTTGTATGTTTCTATTATCAGCGATTTGTAAGATAATTGAGCAGATATCAGGGCCCCAGTTTGTGCCTATTTTACTATTCAGTTGGTACCCGTAATTTTAAAAAATAAATTTTGTTGTATATTTCTCCTGGCGATGTTGTTAAGTTATACATACCGTAATTTCGGGTGTATAAGCCGCAGCTCAAACAATTCTTTTTCGACCCGGAATTTTTTTAAAAACAAATATAACTAGTCAGATCGCCGTAAGTATTTGTCTTCAATCACTAAATAAGATTTCTGGGTCCAAAAAGAATTGTTTGATCTGCGGCTTATACACCCGAAATTACGGTAAATTTATCTTGTTTAGAGAAAGTGGTGCTAATAAAATATATAAATTGATCCAGTAGGAGCCCTGAGATATGCATCTTGAATCACCCAATATGTTTATCTTTGAAGAAGGGGAAGGGAGCCTGCAAAATAGTCATGCTTACGGGCCTAGATGGTAGTTAATCCTAAGGCTTTTATAATAGGAGTTCTAGTTAATCCGCTTGTGGTCATGACGATTTTATTATTCATGTCATTCACTTTGAAATATAGGTTTATTTCGAGAGAGAACGACATTTCATTGTTTTGGTTTAAAAAAGCAGGTTTGGTAAAGAAAAAAAAAACTACTGCAGATTTGAATTTGCATAATATAAATAGGAATTATGCCAAAAGAATGAAGAAACTTAAAAAACCCTTCAATTTTACATAGATATATTTAAGTTAAAAGTCACTAGATGGCGATACTTGATAACCTACCGGAAAAGTGTTTCACGTTTAGATAACGTACTGGTAGCATTTTCGCCGTTCCTAACCGATATTGCAAAAATGCAAACTGCGCCTGCGTGTGGACTTTGAAATTCTCTCTCTACCGAGGTTGCTGTATGTCGTCAAACTGAATTGGCGATTACTTTTTGGCGTTCGAAAATGTGATACAGATAATCTGAATTGGTAATGAACAACAACAAAATTATTATTATTAGATTTACAAAATGTATTTTAAATCCGTTTCCGGTTTAATCAAATTAAGTTACTTAAATGGTTTATTGAAGTATTTTCTACTTTATAATTGAGGTGCCTCTTCGATCCAGAACATTTAAAAACTGTCAACAGATGGCGCCACAGGCGCATCTCACAAGGACTCCAGGCAAGCTGTAATAGACTGTTGGTTCGGTGAGTCAGTTACTGTACTGCCGCCGCTTATGTAGCACGCAAGGAAAGTCACCTTGTTCCGAGAGACAAAACGTGTCTCAAGTTATTTAGAAATGTATTCTATTTCTTTATAAGTTTAATTAAATTTATGTTTGTTTAAGTACGTGCTATTAATATTTATCCATATACACCGTACTTTTGTAAAAAACATCGACAAGATGAAAGATTAATTCAGATTGAGCAGCCGTGATATCCCATAACCACATGGTTGCTTCAAGTGTTGACCGGACAATTTTGAAAGACGCCTTCTGATATATCGTTCCTGGACAACTACAGCGATGAAAAAAAACGGTATGTGCCATTTTCTATGTTTCTTTGTGGTATTCTCTGGCCCAATTGTTATATTTACCAGTTATTTTAATTAAAAAATTTTCGAGCCCAAGCGTTCTTATTCAAAATTTTACTAAATTGTATATTTATTTATTTATTGCTCTATCAATATATGTATTTTTAATTCTGCGCTCACAATGCCTGATGATATTCCTGCCGATAATCCGACAGAAACGCTTGCTAGGGTAGCTGTTAAAATTCCTCCCTTATGGAAAAGTAATATTTCTGTTTGGTTTGTACAAGTTGAGGCAAATTTTGCCGTGGCGCAAGTAACGAACGACACTACTAAGTACAATTATTTATTATCTGCTATAGACACAGATACATTAAGTGCGGTATCTGATTTAATTCTTACGCCGCCTCCAAATGACAAATATAATGCTTTGAAACAGAGACTAATTCAGGAATTTTCAGATTCGCAATCGCAGCAGATACGTAAATTACTCTCTGAACTTGTGCTAGGTGATAAAAAACCTTCCGTTTTACTGCGGCAAATGAAAGAATTAGCGCAAAGTTCCGTTACCGAAGAATTTTTGAAAGCTATTTGGTTAGAACGTTTGCCGACGCATACGCAAGCAATTTTGTCGGTTTCAAGCTCCGGATTACAGGAATTAGCAACCCTAGCTGACAAAATTAATGAAATTAAATCTGAATCGGCAGTGTATGCAGTTTCCAAACCCACCGAATCGCCTCGGAACGACCATAACGCGATCTTAAATCTTCAAACACAAATTGAGCAATTGACACTGCAGGTTTCAGAGTTATCCAAAAATGTGTTTAGGCGATCGATGTCTCGCGGCCGATCGCATTACAGGGAAAGACGATACAGTAAAAATAGAAATTCCCAAAAACCGAGTTGTAAACAAAACGAATCAGACTTATGTTATTACCATCAGAAATTTGGTAGTGATGCTCGAAAGTGCCGCGAACCTTGTTCTTTTGATGAAATTAAAAAAAACTAGTGGCTGCTGCTAGGTCAACAAGCGAAAATACAGTTGGCGTAGCAGCATTAGAACAATGTAGGTTGCATGTGTTTGATAAAAATTCAGGGTTCAAATTTTTAATAGATAGTGGTAGTGATATTTCTTGTATCCCTGTACCAAAACAAGTAAACAAAAAGAGTCCTTCTAATTATCTTTATGCTGCAAATAATTCCAAAATTCCTGTTTATGGTAACAAACTGCTTGACCTAAACATCGGCTTGAGAAGGAGTTTTCGCTGGTCATTTGTTATTGCAAATGTCTCTTGCCCTATAATTGGAGCAGACTTTTTAAGAAATTTTGCTTTGCTTGTAGATTTGCACAAATTTCGATTAATTGACTCTGTAACTGGATTGTCCACTAAGGGTGAGCTTACTTGCTCAAAACAGTCCCAAATTAAACTAATTTCTGAAGACATGTCTTTTAAAACTATATTTGAGGAATTTCCAGAGCTCTTAAATCCCATACCAAATTTTAAAAAACCAACTTGCCATGATACAGTTCATCATATCGAAACTACAGGACCACCACTTTATTCCAAACCTCGCCGATTACATCCAAAAATTTTAAAGGAAGTTCAAAAAGAATTCCAATATCTTATGGATGAAGGTATATGTCGTCCTTCCAAATCCCCTTGGGCATCCCCTATTCACGTTGTACCAAAACCGGATGGTTCTTACAGAGTTTGCGGTGATTATCGACGTCTAAATTCAGTAACTCTTCCTGACCGTTATCCAATACCCCACATCCATGATCTTACCAATATTCTACATGGAAAGAAAATTTTTACAAAATTAGATATAGTCCGCGCTTATTTTCATATTCCAGTGCATGAAAAAGATATTCCTAAAACAGCGGTAATAACCCCTTTTGGAAGCTTCGAATTTCTATATTTAAATTTTGGACTTAAATGTGCAGCAAACACTTTCCAAAGATTTATTAAGGTATGTGCCTACCTTCGGGGCACTTTTTTTGAAATATGTAAAATTTTAATGAAACACACATGTTTTTAGATAAAATGGGACATAAAACTGTTAATTTAAACAAAATTTCAACAAAATTTTCATTAATTTTGGAAATTTAGGTGATTTTTAGCAAAATTTTAGTGAAAATTTGCACTTACGCCAAACCTCCTTTAACAAATTCTAATGAATATTGTGCAATGATTTTCATACAGTACATGAATAACACATTTATCTGTGTTATGAACCAAAAGATTTTCAGTGCCACTAAAAGTTATTGAAATATTCCAACTTTTGTGCGAAAACTCAAAAATTTCTTTAAAACGATCACTTTTTCAAAGGAAAAAAATTAATAAAAAAATTAAATAAATACACAGAGCTTAGCTTCTGGTTCATAACACAGATAGGAATGTTTAAAACATTTTTGCAAAATTTCAAGTGAAAATCTTAAAAACATTTTGAGAAATGACAATTATCGCAAAGGAAAATCACGAAAAACAAAGTTTCTCAGAAAACGGCTTTAAAGATTTTAATGCACAGCAGAAAAATTTTTACCCTCTCTAGACTTTTAAAACTCACTGCATTTGTAGGTCAATTCATCTTTAGCTTTATTCTTAACTAATTTTGCCTTTTTTTTTGCTTTTCAGATTTTTCTGAATTATTTTTGTTGAAGGCAGTGACCGACAAAATTTTGGAGAAAAATTGCATTTACGTTAAACCCCTTGTAACAAATTCTACTAAATATATTAAAAGAATTTTGATACAGTACATAATTAACATGTTTATCTGTGTTATGAACCAAAAGGTTTGGAATACCACTAAAAGTTATTGAAATATTCCAAACTTTGTAAGAAGCTTTTTTTTTTTTTTAATTAACTTTTCAAGGAAAAAATTAATTAAAAATTCAAATATATACACAGAGTTTAGAATTTAGTTCATAACACAGCTAGGAATGAATAAAACATTTTGGCAAAATTTCAAGTCAATAACATAAAAACATTTTGAAAAATTACATTTATCGCAAAGGAAAATAACGAAAAATAAAATTTCTCAGAAAATAAGATTAAAAATTTTAACGCAGAACAAAAATGTTTGTACTTACTTTAGAAGTTTAAAACTCTCCATATTTATAAGTCAATCCCTCTTTTTCTTCGTTCTTAACTAATCTTGCCTTTTTTCTGGCTTTTTGTTTCTTTCTAAATAGTTTTGTTGAAGGCAAAGACTGTCGCTTCGATTTCTGTATTCTCTCTATATCAAATCCCATGTAGTTTCTCAATGTTTGTGGGTTAACTTCCACTCCTAGCAGCTTAAATACAGGTATTAATCCCAAATATCCAGAATTAAACAATAAGACTGCAATGTGGGTCCCTAAAAACAATGTTTTTTGCTCAACAAATGTTTCTTTCGGCAAAACACTCCATAACACATTGTTGAAACACTCATTATTATTTTGTGTCATTCCATGTAAGCATTTTTTCAACAAATTTTTATCACACAGTTCGAGGTAAGAAGGTTTTACAGTCTTTATAACAGAATCTGGGAGACCCGGTGAGTTTTCTGTAAACTTTTTCCCCTCGTGTAATGCTTTTTTATACTTGCACCAACTGTCTGGTCCTTCTGGACATTGTCCATGCATGGGCTTTTTGTTGCTAGAGCAACAATGAAAAAAAGCAGCTATAACAGCAGACTGCATATTTTCTAGGTTGCCAACATTGCTGCGGATAGCAATCCCATAGTAGTTTTGTAATTTATCAATAAATTTATCCGTCAATTTACCTTTTCCACCAAGTCCCTTAGTATTTTTTTTTTAATTTTCTCAGCCGTGACCCTACTCTTTTTTGTATATGACCTATACATTCCAATTTTGTGACTGTATTGTCTCCATAAATATCTTTTACTTTCGTAAAAGCCTTGGAATCACCATCTCCATAGTATTCGGTATATTGGAGATCCCGTTTCCTCACAGATCTTTCAAAAATCCTATATGCCCCAATTGTTTCCATATTTCCTGAGGATCCTTTATAATTTGAACACAAATGATCACTTTTTGTTGAATTTGTCTCACACATTCTGCAATATTGTGTCATCGCCTCAATATCTACAATTTTACCTGTGTCAACAGAAATAGCTGAGACACAGCCATTTAGTGACATATAGCCTCTTCGTTGCCATGTTCCATCTACTGACACACCACAAGTTTTGCCTTTTTTTAACTTTTTTACTTCTTCGGAAGCTGTTTTCATATTTTCTTCAGAAGCAACTTGTACTGCTTGCAACACCTTCAGTTCATGCTGTCTGAATGTGCTTTTTGAAATATATGGCAAATTCAAAGTGAAGAACAACTTTTTGCCAGCTGAATACCCTTTTCCAATTAGCCTCATTCCAAAGGTGAATAAAGTGTTGATGGAGCTTTTTTTTTCTTCTTTCGGGGTTGATGTAAATCCAGTAATAAAACCACAGTCACAAGTTAAACTGAAGTTGGAGCAAAGTCCTTCTTTGGAATCTTCACTCAGTTTCAGTCCTGTTGTAAAACAATTTGGGCAGCAAAGGACAGAGAAAATGCTGATCAAGGTTTCTAAATTTATAATCCTATTACCTTTTAATGATTGGACTTCAGCATCTTTGACATCAAAACTGTCGAAAATCTTCAGTTTCGATGAGCTTGCAGTTTCATTATCGGGTAATGCAGTATTTTCTTTCCGAGTAGTAGTGTGCTGATTTCCGTGAAACGTACGCTTTTTTGCTTTCTTAGACCGAGCTTTCGGCATATTTGAGAAGAATTTATAATAAGAACTCAATAAAATAAACCTCAAAATAATATAAAAAGCAGGAATTAAGAAATAAAAATCACTGAAAATGATAGCACGCTGTAGCAAAAAAGATGTAAACAACGATCTCGAGGTTACACCGTTGCCGTTCTGTAACTCAAAAATAAGTGAAAAATCTGTTGCCAAATACAAATAAACTAGTAAAAAACAAATACAGGAAACTTTACTGCATATTTAAAAAAAGATTTCTAGTTTTAAGTTGTGTAAAAGTGCTAAAATAATAGCTCAAATTCATTGTTTACATTTTTACAGCTCTTTAAACGCTCACTTCCTGTCTCCGAAATTCCACTTCCGGTTTACTATTTGCGCAATAACTTCGCTTCTAATTAGCGTAGAAACAAAAATAAAACAGTTTTGGAATCTTGAATGTATAGACAATAAAATAAGCTAATAAAAAAAAATTGGAAAATTTTCAGAAAAATCACGATTTTGAGGCAGGCACATACCTTAATGAGGTTCTCTATGGTCTTCCATTTGCTATAGCTTATTTGGATGACATTCTAATTTTTTCCGAAACGGAATCGGAACATATAGACCATGTACGAGCTGTTCTAAGCAGACTCTCTAAATACGGACTTAACATAAATATATCCAAAAGTGTTTTTAAACAAGACAGCGTATCATTTTTAGGACACGAAATGTCTCTTGCTGGAATTCGACCATTACAAACTAAAGTTGAAATTATTAAGCAATATCCACGACCAAAAACTCTTTCTGAACTTCGTACATATATTGGCTTATTCAATTACTTTCGACGTTTTTGTCGCAATGCTGCAACTATCCTTGCACCCTTAACAGATTTGTTGCGTGGAGCTAAAAAGAAAGATTCAACTCCTATTGATTGGTCTGAAAATGCAATAAATTCTTTTGAAGCTTCAAGAAAGGCATTAACGGATGCAACTCTTGCATTTCCTAGCCATGACGGTCAATTAGCACTTCATTCTGATGCTAGTGATTTTGCTATTGGTGCTACACTAAGCTTAGAAACAGAGGAGGGTCTCAAACCACTCTCATTTTTTTCCAAACGTCTAAATGAAACACAATTAAAGTATTCTACCTTTGACAGAGAATTGTTAGCAATTTATGAGTCCGTTAAGCATTTTAGACACTTTTTGGAAGCCCGTCAATGTACAATCTTTACCGATCACAAGCCAATTGTTTTTGCCTTTAAAAAAAGAACAGATAATTACACTAACAGACAAAGTCGGTGGTTATCTTTTATATCTGAATTCACCACTGATATGGTATTTTTAAAAGGAAACCAAAATGATGCAGCCGATGCACTTTCCCGAATTAACGTAATACAAATGCCTACTCCATTAGATTACGATAAATTAAGTATGGAGCAAAAAGAGGATTCAGAACTTAGAGAAATTATGCAAAGCGGTCAATCCAGCTTAGAACTCAAATTAATTACCCTTCCAAATTCCACAACAGAAATTTATTGTGACATTTCTAGTGGCAAAGCACGTCCATATTTAACTCCAACTTTTAGAAAACAGGCATTTTGGAATTTACATGCACTTGCTCATCCTGGAACTAAAGGTAGTGTGAATTTATTGCGACAACGATTTATCTGGCCTTCCCTAGCTAAAGATTGTCGAACTTGGGCACGTGAGTGTTTGGATTGTCAGCGCTCCAAAATTGTTAGACACACAAAAACAGAGTTAGGAAAATTTGATCTTCCAACAGATAGATTTGCACACATACATTTAGATTTAATTGGACCTTTACCGGAATCAAATGGTAAAAGGTATTGTTTAACCGTAATTGATAGAGCAACGCGTTGGCCAGAGGCATACCCACTTAGTGACATCACAGCAGAATCAGTGGCACGTGCACTACTTTCCGAATGGATTGCAAGATTTGGGTGTCCTGAGAAAATCACCACGGACCAAGGACGCCAGTTTGAATCTGAACTTTTCCAGCAGTTAGCCAGATTGTTAGGTGCTAGAAAGTACCGATCGTCTCCGTACCACCCTCAGAGTAATGGGATTATCGAGAATTGGCACAGACCTCTAAAATGTGCACTAAAAGCCAGACGAACTGAAAAATGGACTGAAATACTTCCAACAGTGTTATTAGGGTTTCGTGCTGCACTAAAAACCGATATAAATGTTTCGCCAGCTGAACTTGTTTTTGGGTCTACTCTCAGACTACCAGGTGATTTCTTCGATGACAAATCCACCATTAAAAGTCCTGAAGAATTAGTGCAGCGATTAAGAAATACCTTCAACGAATTCAAACCACAACCAACTAAGTCCCATAACAGCACAAAAACATTTGTGTCTCAGCAGTTTAAAACATGTACGCATGTATTTGTGCGTCAAGAAGGTATTCGGCAAGCTTTACAACCGCCGTATGATGGACCTTTTGAAGTTGTTGAGCGCAACGATAAACTTTTTAAAGTGGCCATAAAAGGCAAAATAGTAAATATATCGCTGGACAGACTGAAGCCAGCCTTTTTGGTGAATGATTCACTATCTTCGACTCCTGAAACAACCTCAACCCTGGAAACAACTGCTTCGACTCCCGGGACTGCCTCGAATTCTGGAAAAACAAAACCACCTCACATCGCACGATCCGGCAGAACTGTCAGATTTCCAGAACGTTTAGTGGAAAATTAAGAGTATCGTTTGCACTAGGAAGGGGGTACTGAGGTGCCTCTTCGATCCAGAACATTTAAAAACTGTCAACAGATGGCGCCACAGGCGCATCTCACAAGGACTCCAGGCAAGCTGTAATAGACTGTTGGTTCGGTGAGTCAGTTACTGTACTGCCGCCGCTTATGTAGCACGCAAGGAAAGTCACCTTGTTCCGAGAGACAAAACGTGTCTCAAGTTATTTAGAAATGTATTCTATTTCTTTATAAGTTTAATTAAATTTATGTTTGTTTAAGTACGTGCTATTAATATTTATCCATATACACCGTACTTTTGTAAAAAACATCGACAAGATGAAAGATTAATTCAGATTGAGCAGCCGTGATATCCCATAACCACATGGTTGCTTCAATAATATTTATTTATTTTTATTTTATTAATTTTTTTTTTTTTATCAAGTATTAACTTATTGTAATTAAATATTATCAAATATTAATATTGTTGTTGTATCAATGCAAATAAAAAAGGTAATATATTCATAATAAATATTATTTATATTAGATAAATAAATTTATATCTTATTTATAATATTAAAATATATGTTAGAGATATATTTTATAATACATACTATGAAATATAAAATAATAATAATTTATGAATTATCTTATCTAGTGATTAAATTGTTTATTAATTGTTCAATAATTTTTAAAGTATTTTGCAAAAAAATATAAGCAGATTTGCAGTATTTAAAAAAATAAATGTATATATGCATATTATCATTAAATAATTTGCTTGAATATTTATTTTTTTATAATATTTTAATATTTACTTATTATCAACATTAAATATTATCAAATATTTTCGTTATAAATAAAACAGGTGTGATTAATAATAAATATTATCTTCTTTATTATTTAAAGAAGATAATATTTTATAAATAAATAACATAAATTATCATTAATTTTCAATGAAATATTGATATATATATAAAATTTCATTTATTGAAATATATGGATAATATTACATTACTATTATAATAATAATTTGATCTAATTATTAAAGTATTATTATAATTATCAATAATAAGTTAGCAAGTATGATAATTTGTAATTATCTGTATCTATATTATCTATAAATTACCGACGCATTTAATTTTATAATATAACAGCAATAATTATTTATAATTATTAATTTTAAACTACAATAATTTATCAAATATTTTATTATTTTATATTCAAATATGCTATAATTATTTATAAATTGATGAAAATTATCTAATGTTACACTATCAATAAATAATTCGATAGTAAAATATTAAATCTAATTAGCTAGTTGGAATGCTTAGACACTGCTTATTAATTAATCATAAATAATTAATTATCTAACTTAATTTAAAAATAGTATAACTAAAAAATTCTATTTTAAAAATTAAAAAAATTCTTATATCTTTGCAAAATAATTTTTATTTTTGATAAATGAAAAAGAAAGAAAAAGGGGGGGGGGGGCAAAGACAGAAAGTTAAAGTAAAAACAAAAAAAAAGTTTTTAAAAAGTTAAAATAAATATAGTTATCAATAAAAAAATAAATAAATTTAACACTGAATTTTTTACACCCACAGAGTGAGGCATTTCTTTACCCCTCCTGACTCCCTATTTACCCCCATAAAAAGTGAAAAATAAAGAAATGTTTTTTTATTATGCTGCATTCTGTGTTTAGTTATTTAAACGAACATATTAAAAGAATTTTATAACTATCTAAATAGATAGCTTTCAAATTATAATTGCTTTTAACTAAAAAAAAAAAAAAAAAAAAAAAAAAAAAAAAAAAAAAAAAGTTTTAAGAAGCTGTATTTAAAAAGAAAAATCATAGTAATAAATGTATTTAATATTTTATAAAATTACATAAAAATGTAGAAAAGGATCTAAAATAATAATGCATTATTAAATTTATAAAAATCATAAAATAAATCAATCATTTTAATTTATATGTATTACTTAAAATAAATTGCTTCGTTAAAGATATATTAATTTAGCAGCAGAACATACAAATTAAAAAAAAGATAATCATTCTTACTATTATTATAAAGGAAAACATATACTTGCATTATAAAAGAAATAATATGCATAAAAGAAACTAATAATATGTATTTGCAGCTACATTTTTTATTAGTAGTAATACGTTTAAAATATTCATTGATAAGCTCATTTGCAAAATTTAATTCTTTATCTGTTGGGTAATAAATAATTTTCCTAATTGCATTAGTAATAAATACTTTACGAAAATTACATGAAGCTATTTCTAAAGCAGTGTTGTTTCTTGTTTGTCGATAAAAATAAAATAATAATGTAATGCGTGGTGAAAATGTCACCTCCGATAAGAAAAAGCGCCAATATGGTAACCCCTATCTATACGTACAGTTTTTTCTAGTAGAGAGAAGAAAATTTCAAAGTCCACACGCATGCGCAGTTTGATATTTTGCAATATCGGTTAGGAACGGCGAAAATGCGTACTGGTACGCTTAGCAGAATAATCTTCGACCTGCAAGTCATTTCGAACATCCCCCCCCCCTTTTTTTTTCGCCGGTCGTCTGCTATATGACTTTTTTTTTTTTTTTTTCTATGATTTGAGTGGGAGCTCTATTCTAACCACAAAATTTTCGAGATGCTTCTTAGCGGTTTCAGGGACGTAAACAGTGAGTGACTTCCGGGGGTCTTTGAAATATTTTTTGTGGGGCTAATATCTTTTAACAATTCACGTTCTCTTATGAAAAACGAATACAGTAGAACCTGTTTAAACGGAAGCGTCTATAAAAGAACCATTCTTAACGTAACCGGACTTCTAATTAAAATTTTAAACATAAAAAAATTATCCAGGGAAAGGAGTACAAAACTATTGTCGAGCAGTGTACCAACCAAGATCAAAACCTATCTAAAATATAATTTTTCCCCCACCCTGTGAGAACGCATGTATTAGAGGTCTGGACCATTTGGAGTTTATGAAGAAACTCTGTACACTCTGTATTTCAAATAAAATTATAGCGCATAACCTTTGGACATGCCTCTGCCTATAGCGTATCTGATTTTATTACAACATTGCAGTGAGAGTTTACTTTAATGGTTTTTACGGTATACATAAAATTTATTACTAATTTGACTTTCTTAAACATATTTTGCAAAATGTAGTATGAAAAAATATATCTAATTAGATTTATAATTGAAATATTTTTGTGGGGCATCTTATCTTTTTTCAATTCATTTCTCTTATGCAAAATAAATGCAATAAAACTTTCTTAAATGAAACTGTCTAACCTGCTTAAACGTTGTCTATCCAAAAATGTAAAGAAATTTTTCGAAGGATAATTTGAGGGAGGAGAGTTTGGAGGGCTGGAAAATTTAGTAATTAGATATTTTGTCTCTTGGAGTTTGTTCTTGAATTGTTGTACAAAAGAGACACAAAGTGAAAGGTGAGCTTCTACGTATAAGAATCTGAAAGTCACGTAAATGAAGTTGTTTTAAATGTCTTTCAAGAATGAAATCTTTTTTAGACTTTAAAACTTCAAATTGAAAGAAAGTTTCTTTTTAGAATAAAATATTTTGTACGATTTATACAATATTTGGGGGTAATTTCTGTGAAACTTTTTTTTTAAATATATTTCTGAAGTAAAGATCAATTTAGCAGGGAGATTTTCTTTTGAAACAAACGGGGGGGGGGGGGGGTTACACCTAAACTATTTATAATATTTGCTATAATAATATTTGTTTTGGAGAATTATAATCATTGTACTTCACATAAGTTGATCATATAAATTTGGTTTTACACCTTTAGCATTATTAATACTTTCTAAGTTAAAAAAAATAATAATAAAATAGCAATCATGCGTGCAGTTACATTTAATTTTATTCTATAAGTAGCTATTAAAATGATACTTAAATTATAAGAGTTTTAGATAGAAAACATTTTCCACATTTTTTCTCATTTCTCACTTGCCTTTAAATAATAAGCGTAACCGGACTATAACGGAAGTTTTTATAAAGAAATTTTTAAGCTGAGAAAAAGTTGTGATCCGGGGGAAGAAGTACAAAACCATTGACGAGCAATGTGCTTGCTAATACGAAAGCCTACCAAAAATGGGATCTTTTTTCTCATCCCGAGATCAAGGATATAACGGAGGGTATAAGCAGGGCTTTCTTGATATAATACCCTTGATATACCAATACTTATAAGCATGGACGGCCTTGGTATATGCCGCATGTCTTTTAGATAATTTGAAAAAGTTCCGTATCTGTTCTTCAAATAAAATTGTACCGTTTAATGTCTGGGCGTGTCTTTTCCCTATAGCGTATACCCTCTGTTTTTTATGACTAAAGTACTGCCGTGAGAGTTTGCATTAACAGGGTTTTACTGTATACTCAAAGCCTATAATTATTTTCACTTTATTAAACATATTTTGGAAAATATTATTCAAAAAAATTCTGAATTCATTCACAATACATATACTAATGAAAGATTATTGATTTGTGTTAAAAACAAGTTTTATACAATGAATTAACTAAAGTATAATGAATAAAAATAACCCTTGAACACTAATTTAGGTTGTATTTTATATTTTATTATAATATAGTAGAAGCATTTGACCTCAAATTCAGTTTATTTCGAAGCAATCTGTATTAATAAACGAGAGATGTTTGTGTGTCTGGGATAGCTTGTAATCCCTACCACACATAGAGATCTGAAAATTCTTTGGAAATGAAAAGAGGTCTGGTTGAGGGTAGTTCAAACAGATATTTTTGTCGTAAGCCTTCATAATAAATTTTATGTTAGTCATACTTTTTCGCTTAGTGCTTTATTGTTATATGATAATTCATAATTTTTTTTAAAGTCATGTACAAGGGAAAATAAAAGGATAGAAATTCAAAAATCAAACAGGAAAATCTGGGGTTCCCTAGTATCGTTGTCAACATAAGTGAACTGAAACGATTAATGGCTTTGTTACAAACAATGCTTTTCTTATTTTATTTGTATTATTTGATCAGGATTCGTACGGGTTTTGGAATTTTATGGCCAAGAAATTCTTCCATATCAATATTTTCTTATCGAAAATCTCTCATTAAATAAGTCGAAATTTCGCGCTTTTGACCTATATTAATTTTCCTATAAAGAAATGATGGTATTTCATCTGAAAAATAACGGTACCCGTACGAACTATGTATGTATCCTTAATAATTAGAAATTTCTTTCAACAAACATTATTAATATCATATTTTAACATTAACTAAATCTATTGTTAGCTAAACATGTTGTCAAGTTGCAAAACATTAAAGTCTATTAAGAAGCTACTTCATTCAAATAAAAAACCCGTTTGCTAATACTAATCCTATAAAAGAAATTTATAAAGCTATCTCAAATTGCATTTCAATATTTTTAAATGATTTTGCATTGGATAGCTGAAATCGATCTGTATGCAGGCCGTTTTTTGATTTTTTGATTTTGTTTACAGATATTTTTTACGAGGACGCTTTCCTTTACGGAACCGGCTTGGAAAGCGAAAACATCCTCATAAAAAATATCAGCAACCAAAATCGAAAAAGTAAAAAAAAACGACCTGCATTCAGACCAATCTCATTCAATGAAAAAAAAAAAAAAATAATTTTAAAATATTGGAATGCAACCGAAATAACTTTCTAATTTTTTTTTCATAGGATTAGTATTAGCGAACGGGTCTTTTCATTTGACTGAAGTACCGTAATTTCCAACGTAATAGTCCGCGGATCAAACAATCATTTTTTGACCCAGAAATTTTATTAATTAAAATATAACTTTTTAGATCGCCGTAAATATTTGCCTTCAATTACGAAATGAAATTTCTGGGTCGAAAAAGAATTGTTTGATCCGCAGATTACACGCAGGAAATTGCAGTAGCCGTTTAACGCATGCTTTTAGTGTCTAAAGAGCTTCACTAATTACCGAAGCTCTTGAGTAACTCATGTCAATTTTCATTTACCCAGACATGAGCATTACTTTTAAAATGTCACTAACAAAATTAAAAAGGTTATTTACCATATACGAAAACATGTGGTGCTGGTTTAATTGGTGGTGATTGGCTCTTGATTTTTTCAGGTGAAGAAAATGTTCTTATTTACCTTGCATTTTGAGAATTTTAGCTGAAGTTAATGTAACAAAACTAATGTGCTTCTGAATAGAAGTAAGTTTTTGATACATTCAATTCAAGGCAGTTTAAAAATCCAAATGTTTTTCTTCCAACCATTTTTTTTTTTCAGATTAGATAAAATATATATACTGTTAAAAAAAAATAGTGAAATGTTTAGGGGGGGGGGGGTTCTAGAGGAAGATAGTGAGGAGGAGGCTCTGCCCACCTTCACCCCATCTGGTTACGGGCCTAAGTAATTTTATGAATTAGACATGTAAATCAAATTTCCAAAATGGTAATTTTTAATCACTGATAATTTTTATCACTTTTTTTAACCTGTGTGTTTTCAAATATATTGGCTCGGGTTCTATATAGATCTTTCCGTCGATGAAACTGGTGTTGTAAATTTTGAATTATATCCCTATATAGCATTAATAATTCAAACATGTTGTGATCAATGACAATTTTTTTTCACTTTTACTTTATATTTTTTTATATATACGTTAGTAAATTATCGAACATGGCCATGGCCACGTTTATCCTTATCCAATATACATAAAATTATGAAACATATTGCTATAAAACTTTTAATTGTTTTTTATTTAGTTTATTATGTCTACATTACAAACCATTAATTACTTTATTGTCACATTGTTGATCAAAGTTGCCAGTTTAGGACATTTTATTTTAATCTAAAGGTTATTTCCAGCAGCAATTTTCGATTTATTGAATGGCGAATGTACATTTCGTTATTAAGTAAAGCAAAGATTGCTAATCAAGGTTTGTTGTAGATATTCCGATTAAAAAAAAAAAAAAGATTTAATTAGTGCCGAGTATATTTATCTCCAATCATGTTAAGTTACTAATGCTATTTTTTAAAATACTATTATCATACAAAATAATTATAATAAGAAGAAGAAGAAAATAAAATAAATGTATCACATCATGAAATTTTTTTTTTCATATGTCAGAATTTTATAATATTTTTTCTGAAAAAAGAAAGGAAGGAAAAAAAACCCGTTAAATCTATTGGTATAAAAACAAAAATTATAAATCCTTTAAAAGGCAAATATTTCATATACTGCATAATAGATGGCGCTTTCAAAGTTATCTATACATTGAAAAGTTTCTAAGCAGCTTTTGTATTTGTATTGTATTCTTTATAATGAGTGACGATGTTTTACTTAAAAAATACCTTTCCTTCCCTATAACTAATCAGTTAAATAAACACTCTAGAAATTGTAATTTTCCTAAGTTATTAATCAACTTCCTGAAGACTTGAAGTACTTAATTCTTTTTCACATGGTTGAAAAGTGTTTATAAATTATGTTTGTTTGTCTATCTGTCTGCTATCTTGTACTCGAACTCTTTTAAATATACTCGAAATGCCATATATTTTACATAGGCGTAACCAGCCTTTTGAAAGGGGGGGGGGTGCCCAAATTTTTTAACCTGAACATGTTGGGTGCAAACAACACCTTATGTAGTAAAACCTAATAAAACGGAATCCCATAAAACCTATCGAATTTCTGTTTTAGAGAGGTTTTTATTTGCGGAAGGTATAATTGCTTGGAACTTCTTTTAACCCTTTGAGCTCTGATGGGTAAATTTCTTCAAAATTCCAAATGTCACATTGGCACCAGTCATTAGCAAAGAAAAAAAATCTGATTATGATATACACGAAAAAAAAAAAAAAAAATGCATTAAACCTTTTTCAAATAAATTTGGTCGAATTTTCTGGTGCCGTTGTGACATTTCGGAATTAAAATTATGTGGTAGAAAATTTTACCATCAGAGCTCAAAGGGTTAAAAAGGATCCAAACGCAATTTTTCATTGCGGGTAGATGGATGAGAATTTGCTCAAAACTAGATCTAATAGATAAAAAAAAGAAAAAACATAGATAAAACATTTTAGATATAAAAGAAAGATTTCCGTAAACATAAATCAGTAATTATCACAAATTTTCATTTCAAACAGCAATGAAATACTAAAATAAATAAACACGACTTTAGTTCCCCCGTCATTTTGATCAAAGTAGCATTAAAATAACTTGTAGTACGCAATTTAAAGTGGAAAAGATATTGAATTATTTCAATATTTTCTACACATGAATAAATAAAATTTTCCAATTAAAAAAAAAAAAAAAAAAAAAAAAAAAAAAAAGAACCCGTACGAATGTAAAATATGGCCACAAAAAACGAAATTTAACGAACCAACCAACCAACCTCCGTGTTAATTTGAATTTTGCGTACCATTATTTCTCATTTTCAAAGGAAGCAGATTTGTACAACCTCCCCCCCCCTCCGTTCTCTAGGCTAATCACATGGGGGCTGTGCATCTGTAACGTTATCATTTTAGGGGGGAGGGGGAGGTTGGCACATGATATCGAAAGATATCTTTAGGGGGGGGGGGTTGCCTTTTAATATCGATATCATTTTTGATCCGATCAAAATTTTCTCTTTTTATTTGTAACTTGGTCTTTAGCTCAAAATAGAATATTATCTTTTTTCAGTCCGTTATCTATTTTTATGAAAATATAAAGTTATTATTAAAATCACCAAATTCTTATAAAATTATCTAATTCTAAAATACGGGATTCTCCAAAGTTTTACATTCCTATTCATCTTCATTTGTGCATGCATATATAATCGTGGTTCGAGAAATCATACGTGAAGTATGTTTGAAATAAAACTTGTTTTTACTATTAAATTTTAAAAAATTCAATTTCAACCTGTCCATCTCCCCCCCCCCCTCCATTCGAGGCAAGTACAACAAGACATTATTACTGTTAAATACACTATCTAACAAAAAACTATTATAGAATACTATTAAATAGTAATTATATCTTTTTTTCAAAGCGATATTTTAATGACTTCTCTTCATTTGAATCAATAAAGTATGCGTAAAATAAATTAAATCAGTTTTGTATATTACTCCTAACAAGGAAACTAAATTCAAAAAATACACTTTGATATCGATATCATTAACGGAGGGGGGGGGGAGGGTCCGATGGATGATAACGTATGATATCGAAAGGCGGGGGAGAGGGTCCAGAATTACCAAAATGTTGATAACGTTATATTTGCACAGCCCCATGGTGGAATTATCGTTTCACATCTGTATTTCCTTTCGATTTTTTTTCCTCCTATCTAGACTACAGATTATAAAGGCAAATACATAAATATTTTCTATCCTTGTCGAGAATTTACGCTAATTTTTTATGGAATTGCAAAAACATGCATGAAAAAGAACGGTGTTAAAAAAAAAAAAACTTCCATAAACAAAAGACATCAAATTGGGATTATAAAACCAACTTTTTGACTTACTGTGATTAACAAAAAAAAAAAAAGAATCTGGGTCCTTTTTTTATCACATTTCAAAACATAGACTGTTAGTTTTGATTAATTAATTGAACTAATTTTGCTTTCACTTTTCTTTTTTTTTTTTTTTTTTTTTGATTTTTTTTAAATAATTAATCTTGGATCTGCGCGAGTGGGGGGGGGGGCACCCAGGGCACCCCCTCTGGTTACGCGCATGTATTATTGAAGTTCAATATAGAAAGTTCAGTATGGAAAATGAAGTGTATTTCATTTATAGTTCGTTTACAAAGTCGTACAAAATAATTTCTTACATTATAGTCTATTGGGGAAAATCATTTCCGGTGCCTTTTAATGATGTTACAGTACGAAAAATAGTAGCATTTATTCTTCGTTTACAGAGACAAACAAAAAAACTCCATTATATTAGGATTTAATTGAGAAAATATTTCCCGATACATTTTAATAATGTTATGACGCTTCAAAAATTATAAAATTAAAACGACGTGCTCTACAACATGTTTTCTAATATGTTCATATGCAGAGACGCACAAAAGCATTTGGTTATAGGCAGGGATATAGTCGTAAAAATAGCAGAGGATATACGCTTTAAGCAGAGGTTATACCCTAGAATGTGTATACTATAGCTTTCTTGAGAAGCAGAGGGTATACAATACTCTTTTTAAAAATCCAGAAGGTATACGATGTATACCCCTGTATACCCTCCACTACATCCCCGGTTATAGGACGGGTTATGGTCGATTTCATTGTTAATGGCGTATTTTGTGACCAGAGTGTCACAAAAGTAACACAATTTTGATTTAATATACAAATGCTTTTTGTTACAAATTAAATATATGTTACGTGAGTGGAACACAGTTTTATATTACTGGTTATATTAAGTTTATATTAATTTAATTTTTTAATAAAATAATTGGGATTGGGATTATTTATAAAAATTTACTCGAATTGTCACAAAATTTCTTAATGGACGTTCCCAAAAGAAATTTGTAAACATTTAAATCATTATTTTTTCCTATTTTATGTCTAAACGTAACCATTAGTACATTGAAATCACATTTACGAAACCGCTTGTTAGTATTTCCTCACAGAAGAAGGATATTTTCCTTTGTTATCTACCATTTCTTTCAATTTTACCAAGTGATTATTACAATGTGATGTAGTGATTATTAATGCAACTATAAACTATTGACAGTAATATTAGTCACATTTCGCCCCTACTATGATAAATCAGAAAAAAATTTATCATTTCAAATGGGAAATCGTTTAACTTAAATACGTATATACTTTTAAACAACATGTTAAATTTGTTTCTTTCACACTGTAAGATGATTTTCAGAACTTGAAGTGACACAACTTAAGTACTCTCTCTTTGGTAAAAGTATAAAAATAGAGAAAGTTTTTGAAGATATTTTGCTCGAAGCAAAAACACTGTAAACAAAAACGAGTATTTTCAGACTTAAAATTATTTAAAATTGTTTAAGAAATATTTTCGTAAAAGCTGATGACAAATTATTAAAAATTAAATTCTTATTCAGTAAGTGAAACAACCAAACATTATGCTTGAAAATCAAAATTTTTAATTTAAAAACGCAAATTAAAAATGTTTTATTTTTAGAGATCCATATCCGTGTTAAAAAATTCAAATGTAAACTTTCACAAAATTCGCATGAAAATTAAATGTAAAAATTTGAATCCACATATTCGGATTTTTCTTTCCTTTTTTAAAAATACGAATCCAAGATGAAAAAAAAGTCAGAAACGATCCCATAATTTTCAAGTTTGTAAAAACGAAATATAGGGTAATCTTCCGCTGAATATTCTTCTGACAATTTTTCTTATCAGATTGTTGACCTTGAGCTGTATGCGTTAATATTTTACATTTGCATTTTTTAGTTCTTGTTTTACTCATAAGTAATATTACATGCTAAGTAATTTCCATCTAGAAGGACGACATTGTTTAATTGATTTCTGATTAAAGCAAATAAAAGGTTTTCTTTAATTGATAAAAAAGGGAAATGAGCTGAGGGCAGGGACCGCAAGGGATGATTCTGTGCACCGCTTCAGACGCTAACCTCTTAAGGGATAAAAAGATATAGATGAAACAGTGTAAGAACTAAAATATATATATATTGTTACATACAAGATCAATTTAAACTCTCTCATTTACAATTAAAGTAAAATATTACAGGCATATATATATATATGCAGTGTGAGCCATAAATATCGAAACAACGGGCTTCTCCTTAAATATTGCCCCTAGACCTATACTTCCTATTGCAAAAATACAAAAAAAGGTGAAATTTTTGATAAGATAGTTGCAACTTCATGGGGGTTCCATTTGAAAAAATACGAAAATTAAACTTTTATACGGCCCCCGTAGGATAAAAATTCCAATTAGGAAAACTTTCCTTATCCAGTCCTGAATTAGACACAAAAAAATTGCATCGTCATATCTTCAAAACTCGCAGAGTTATAGCCGTTTAAATAATTCATCAGATTTTAAGGGATTAGACACAAACTGAAATGCGCGCAATTGAAGAAACAATAGTAATTTACCAAGTCTAGGAAACATGTAAAAAATCTATTTTTTGAGTTAGAATTTTTATTTATTTTATTTTTTTGTGATGGTTAGCCATATAATTTGCTAAGAAAATCACATCCTAAAATTTCTCATAAAATTTATAAAAATTTCATATGATTAGAACTGTTTTAAATGGGATAATTTAAAATCGTTATAATTCTAACAATTCTTAACTTTTAATTATTTAAAGATGAGAAATAGTGGGGAAGAAACTCATTATGCAGAAAAACGAAGTGTACTGTTTAAATGTCCGCCAGAACATGCTTTTCCTAAGATGCAGTTTAAGTCTTTTTTATAAATTTAGCTCCTACAACTTCAGGCTTTTTATCGTCCTGGAGAGGCTGTTAAAAATTCTGTATTCTGGGGCCAGGGCTGAGACGTTGCTTTTTTCTGAAGATTCGCCTGGCCGGGCCTAACGTATTTTTCATATCGGAGGGGACTGCTTCCTTCTTCCTAGGCCTGCGCTGGACGAAATTTTCAATCCCAGTCTGGAACAATCCGTATTAAAATCACTGTCTCTGACTGACCTAATGCGTGCATAAAATATGTAAAATTTGGTTCAATCAAAATTTTTACGAAAAACACGTAGATTTTGAAATTGCTTTTATTTTACAATAAATAAATAAATAAAACTTTAAAATTCATTTTTTTAAAGAATGTTATAGTCAAAGGCTAAAAAGTTAAATACAACAAAACCAGTGAAAAAAATCTGCCTATGACGGAATTCTGTCTTAAACGGAGAATGTGTTGATCCATGCAAAAGAAATATAATAATACCTGAGAAAAAATAAACTCCATTTACACCTCCTGGGGAGGGCATTTGTCTATAACTATAACGTATCTTTTCTTTCCTATGTGATTCCGTCTTAAAAGGTTTTACTTTATAACATTTTTCAAAGTCTCCAACTCATGGGATATGGATTAACAATATCAAAATATAAGTGAAACATTTACATGTAAATATAGATTCCTGAATTGTCCTGCTAAAATAATATTCCAAAGACAGCCTGCATGTATCAGTGACCGAGCAATACCCAACACAACTTGGATGACGTAAATCTCCTATGTCAGTTTAGCCGCAATATGCACAAAGACTGCCGCTGTCCAAATAAGTTACTTCTCCAAACACGTATTCCCAGTATGGAGTCAGTATGACTCTCTAGGGTATTGGCTGCCAGCCCTAATAGCCACCATACCCATCCACCGCTATTATTCGCCTATAAACAAAAAGGGAATATGTCTATGATCTATACTCTATCCCGTTTGTGGTCCAGATAGCGGCGACACCAAGTCAGCCGTGTAGCTCAATCCCAAGCACTCTACAAAATCCCAAAGGTTAGTTGTCGTGCACGCGGTCGTACACCAGGTAATCTGTTGCGCAATGTTTGGATGATTAGTGTTGCCATAGTGTTGCGTAGTGATTTCGTATAGGATTGTAGGTGCGGAAACGCAGTGTTGAGGCAGTTGAGGGCACCGTTGAGTTCAATAGATAAAAGCAGGTAGCTGGCTTTAATAGTCATTATCAACATGTAAGCAACTTGCGTTGTTACATGAATGTAGAGCTTGCCGACATGCATTTTACATATGGGCTGCAAAAGCAGATGGAGCGGTTGCTCGAAGTATGTACATGGAACTATTCCAGGGTAGGACTCTGCTGGGTCTCCAAACATTTGACCGTCTTCATGGGAATTTGTACGCGAGTGAATCATTTTATGCTTCGAGGCGTCACACGGGCATTAAGTGATATGAAAAAATTCATGCAGTAAAGGAAGCAATATTACGTGCAATAGAGGATAGTCCTTCGACAATTTACAGAGCTGTTAGCAGTGCGTTGGGTTTGAACCATTTCCTTGCGCAGCCCCATACATGGAATGCTTGTCGGCGAGCTCTGCATTGGTAAAACAGTGTATGTTGCTCAAAATCCATGCAGGAAATGACAATTCAAGTCAGCGAAGCGCTTTTATTTGCCTAACTGAACAGCGCCTTCTACTGCCTCAATGTTGCATTTCCGTATCCCCATGAATATACGAAATCTGCTTATTAAGGACCAGGCATATAGCACTAACTTCTTGTGGTCAGGCGTCGCTATTTTTTATCTTTCGTGTCGGCGCTTTGATGTAAAATTGTTTTTTCAGTGCACTGAATTTGAACTTCAAGAGAGAAATCGAACTCTAAATCAGTTGACAGCTCTACGACTAAAGATGGGGGAGATAAACTTTCCTTTCTTTATCAATTTGGTAGGGTTCTTTTCTCAAAAACCATTTAAAGAGGTTCAAAAACCAGCAACCTTTTGTTCCGTCCAACCGATAATCGGAAACACTGCTTCTTCAAAGATAGATTTATTGCTCTTTTAGTGTAAGTGAAAGTAGTGCTGTTTGCCCGCAGCCTTAAGGTCTCCTCTACCTGCCTTACATTTCTGAGACGTAATTTTGAAACACCCTGTATTACGTGTGCGTCATTTTAATTTCCAAAATGAGACTAGTTAGGCTATAACAGCATATTTTTACCTGTTTTAAAAATCGTCACTTGAGGCTTTAATTTTTTAGAAAATTCGCATATAAAAGTACATTGATCTATGAGGGAGCTTTTTTTATGCTCCTAAGAGTTGGTAAGTTTATTTTCTACCGTTTAGCCGTACCTCAAAAATCTCAGTGTAACTCTACTGACAGGTATGTATAAAATAATTATGAATCTTATGATATTGCTCATAATGAAATAAAAAGAGATTAACTTTGTTGTACCTTAAGAAGGCTCTGTAAAGTTGACTTGGCTAAAAATGATGAAAATACGATATAATTTGAAAATAAATTTGTGTCAAGCTTCAATATTCTAAGGCCAACGATCAGTACCCAATAAGTTTTGAGAGGAAATACCTATAGGATACATTCCTCTTACTTGAAATTTGGCACAGCCAGGTCTTACAGCACATGCAAAGGAATTTTTTTTTAAAAAAGCTTAATTTCTAATGTACTTTGCCGATTTACTACGTGATCGGTATTTCCGATTATGTAGACTCCAGATTTTGTCACATAATAAATCGACGTTGGGATATCAATTAATGATTTTCGATTTTTTTTTTTTTTTTACAAATTTTATAAGATTTTCGTATCAAAATTTCAAAGCTCTAAGGTCAACGAGACGTAACCTACAGATTTTGTGAACAAAACTTGTAGTATGTTTTCCGTTGACCTAGAACATTAAAATTTTACGCAAAGGTATGTCTATTACTATTAACACTTTGCTCAACGGCAAATTAATATTAATGTCTTCTTTTAGACTTTTTTTTTCAATACCTTTGCCCTATTTAATAGCAGAAATAAGGCAATTATTTTTATTAAAATACAATGTTATCAAAATTCATAAAAGTTAATCCAACAGCATACCCGCCACCTCTTTACAATGTATTAAAAGTTGATGCACAGATGCTTTTTAACCGACTTCAAAGGAAAAATAATTTAATTCGATAATACAGAATGCTTCAAAATAATATATTGACTTCCACTAATCATATTTTAACGATAAATTTTTAAAGTAAGATAAATATGTAGCACACGCAAAAGAAAAATCTTAGAAAATCATTACTTTATAATTCTGTGTTGATTTATTACGCAAGAAACTCTCACGAATTTCCATAATCAATACTAACTCCAGGTACCTTCATAAACGGATTTATATTTTTAAAGAAACTACCGTAAAGAACCAAAAGTAATCCCCCCCCCCTCTTTAACAGACAGGAAATTCTAAGGATTTTAAGGGGACTTACAATTGGAACTTTAATGAAAAGGATACGAAATTCAGGCGGGTTGGGGAGGGGGGTGTTTGGAATTTATTCAATTTGCAAAATAAAATCTGATCAAATTAACATTTTTTAGCTTTAAAATCCACTTACATAGAAGCTAAGAAGTTTTCATTAATAAAAATAATAAACTAATGAAACAAACCTACATAAAATAATTAATTTTGATATGAAAGAAAGGTGAACAAAAATTAAGTATAAAACTTAGTATAAAAATCTATTAAATCTTAGTGCATAAAAATCAAGTAAAACATTAACGCTTTAATATAGAAAACATATGCTTTTCTGACAAAATGATATATTATAAGATTAGCTAAAAATAAATTGCATTAGATATATTCATTTGGGAGATATGAAAGAAAAACTTTAGGAATTTCCTGAAAAAAAAACAGCCGGATTGAAAGCATCGGAAAATAAAATTTGAAGGGGTGAGCTTATAAATAACACTTTTTTAGAAGGTAAAAATTCACATACATGTTAGGGGAGGGGGACTTATTTTCCGTTCTTTATGGTGGGTACTTACTCTCTTAAAACCTCAACCACAAAATACTCAAGTTGAATCAAAAGCCACTCATCTCTCGATTTGAAAGTCAATTTCTCATAAAGAGTTAAAACAATTCAAGTGAACAAGTTGTTTCTAACCTTCCTACCCTGAATGGGTCTAATCCAGTGATGCACAACCTTTTTGCCAGAAAATTGTTTCCCACCGGAATATTTAAAAAGACTCGTTTGTTTTATTTAATAGCAAAGATTTCGTCATAACTATAAGGAAAAATATTCTGCATAAAAATAGTGGTATCTTTGTGGCCCGCGGGCCAAAGGTTGTGCACCGCTGGTCTAATCGACTCAGTCCTATAATCCGTTTTATTCGATTCAAACCAGAATTTTTTTCATAAAGTAAATTAAATAGATAACACAAAGATTTAAATGAAATAAGTATGTTAAATGGATTTAAATAAAAATTCTGGTGTGAAATATTTTACTCAAGTTTGAGTAAAATTTCAACAGGGTAGGAAGGTTAAGCAATTTAAATTAAGATGAATAATTTAAATAAGAATTTAAATCAAGGTGAGTAAAACGCTTAAAAAACAACTCATTCACGACCCAATAAATTACAGCTCTTACTTGAGAAGCCAAATCCATTCTTTCGAACTTTTTTCGGTAATATGCCATAATGATACGAAGAACTCCATGATCCGAATCCTGCTCGAACTTATTTTTATTTTCACTGTTGAAATTTAAAGAAGGTTATATTAATTAAATAGCTATTATACTTTATACAATACTAACTTCATACATTTCTAAAAATAAAGCTTTTCACAACTTAATTGTGGAAAGCTTTGCATTTAAATAAGGCGGAAGGCAAAGCTCTGCATCTTAAACTTGTGCGTTTCTTTGGCCAAAGACGGATGCGTGTTTTTACCCCATTCTGTGTTGTCAGCTAAGCAATAATGTAAATTTTTTTTAAATATTACATCAAAATTGAAAAGTTGAAACTTATCCCATTTTTTGGCATAGAATGCTACTTTCTTCACAATGTTTAAACACACAACTTCTAAGCTTTAAGCTCAACTGCTACCTAGCGGTCATGATTATAGAAATTTTGCGTCATAGTTAATGAATTAGTGCGTGTCTTTGCCTCCACCTACCCTGCCTATCATTATTTTAGTAATGGTAGTAAATTAATTCTAAATTTTGTCATTCTAGTGTAGTCTTCTGTTTTCTCGTGGTTTTGCATCAGTAGTAAATGTGAGTTGTTTCATGGTCATCATTCCTATGTCACGTTCATTCACAACCTACATTAGAGTTTTGGGATCAAAGGTTAGTGACATTTAATTATTTTTATTGTATTTTATACTTATATTTATGCAATGCCTGCCTTATGTTGTTCTAAGAATACATTTTTCAATCACTATACCGAAAAGCATCCTTTATGCTGTCTTCTAAGAAAGAATTTATGCAAAGTACTTCAGAAAAATTGTGCATCAAATCTTAACAGGGAATAAAGCACATTGAATCAAATCATTTAAAGCAAAAAAGCATGACCATAATCCATTTGTTCAATAGAAAATATAGAGTGTTTCCATGCTATTTGAGCACGCATTTTTGTAAATACATTTTAAAATAATGAAGAAATTACATCAAAGTTTTCAACAGATTTACCTTATGTTGGGCGGTGCCTAACAGTTGTCAGTACAGTACTTTGCTACACTCTAAAAAATAAATGTGTAAATTTACACATAAAAATGTGTAAATCGATGATACAAAAACGACATGTCTATGTGTGTAAAGTGGTGTGTAAATTGCCAAAATACACGCCTAATGTGTAAATTTCAAAATACACATTTTAATGTGTAATTTGATGATAAGTCCAAATGTGTAAAAGTTATCTGATAACTCTTGAAATACACACTTTAATGTGTAAGTTGCACTGAAATACACATATTTCTGTGCAATATTTTAAAATATATGTATGTGTAAAATTCTGTTTTTACATATATTTTTGTGTAATAGGAAAATACCCACAATATTGTGTAATATGCAAAATACACGTTTTTGTGTTATATACGGAATGCACAGATTTGTGTGTAATTTTCTGTTTTTACACATATGTCTACGTAAAATGGAAAATACGCATTTTTGTGTAATATTTAAAATACACAGGTTTTAGTATACATAGATATTTACCTTATTCTTTGATGTGTAAACTGCGGAAAAAGGTTTTCAAAATCGCAATATAACATTACATGAAGAACAAATTCGCATTTGCTTCATGTGTTTCTAAGTACGCGTTCGTAATTATGTACATTGGTAGCACCTATAGTTGTTATTCAATCCGTCCGTCTGTCTACCTGTCTGTTCACATATAAGAACGCAAAAACTACACAACCGAATCGTTTGAAATTTAAAATACATAACCGTTGCATAATTTTATCGAGTCATTTAACACTAGAACGCCCGGAAGGAGTCGATTCGACTCCAGTTATGCGATTTAATTTCAATTCTAACCAGAAAAATTTTCTAGGAGTAATTTAAATTTGGTCCATGCAGATTTACGTTAAATAAACAAATTAAATAATTTTGAATAAAAATTCCGGTGAGAAATATTATTGTCAAACTTGAGTAAAATTTCCGGGCGTTCTAGTGTTAAATTTTTATGAAAATGAGATGCATAATTCAATTATAGAGACAGTCAAAAGTGTTCCCTTGCATTATGACCAATGGGAAAAAATAGTTTCAAGTGTATCTTAATAATGTTACACACTTTTAAACATAACAAAATTGATATGCGTCTAGGAAGTACATACTACAATATAAATTCCGTATAATCTGTAGTGCAAAGAATAGTTTTTATTAATTTACAGGGCTATACTAAAAAATCCCATTACATTACAGTAAAGAAGGAAACATTGTTTGGGACGCGTTTTAATTATATTAAATATTTCACATTTTATGAAATTGATGCTTATGTTGCTGAGATTCGTTAAAGATTACTTATTTTATAATAGAAAGCAGATATATAGTGTTTACAAGGACAAAGAAAAAATTTCGGATACTTAAACAGTATCCGAAGTACTGTCTACTATTACACCAAGATCTGAATATTTTTTTTAACTTCTTTATAGTAAGAAATGCACCTGATTTGCTTTGTTTAACGCGCATTTTCCAACTTGTTTCTTTCTAACAGATTTGTAATCTTAAAACAAGAATTATTTACGCTAAATCAAGAAACAGGGTTGTCTCAAATTGTAATCTATTATCTTTCTGTTATTATAATCTATTTTCTTTAATTATTTCTCTTAATCTATTTTCTTTCTGAAATTATAATATATTATCTCTTTCTGTTTGCATATATACAACGTGATGACGGAAAGGAATAATTCATTTTACATAAGGGTTTGCAAGCAGTAAAAGAAAACTTAAAAACAATTTTTTGATTATTAAAAAAATAACTTGAATAATAGATTGTAGACATTACATTCTTATTTATGAAATTATACATTTAAATCAATAATAACTCTTGATACATGATTTTTAAAAACGGTCATTAATTGTTTATTTCTTACAGCAGTGATGCACAACCTTTTTGCAAGAAAATTGTTTCCCACCGGAATATTTAAAAAGAGTCGTTTGTTTTATTTAATAGCAAAGATTTCGTCATAACTATAAGGAAAAATATTCTGCATAAAAATAGCGGTATCTTTGTGGCCCGCGGGCCAAAGGTTGTGCACCGCTGTCTTACAGCAACTGAATGCTGTACTCTATTTTGCCTATAATGTGAAATTTTTATGTTCGTTTTTTTCAAAAATGTAATTTCTGGCTGGATTCTGTTGCCAAAGCCACTATAACACTGATACTATCATAAATAGTACAAGGGATTAGAATTATTACTATGCAATTTTTAGAATAAAATGAGGTGAAAATTTTATTTTTATCAGTGTATTAAAAATACAGGTTATTTTTTATAAGACACAATAAAAAATGAATAAGGAATGTGAATCCAGTAATGGAACCTCACAAAAGTAATAGATTTTATAACAATAATTAGAGCCAGAATTTAATGAAGGCATACTAATAAAACAAAATATTTACTTCAAATAAATTTAACAAATTAGCATAGCAATAATTAATGAGATATTTTGAGAATTGTTCACTGTTTAAATAAATCATTGTAACTATCACAATATCAAAATTTTAATTATTTTAGATACATTGTTTAAAATTCTAAATGTCAGGGAATTACAGTTATCAAATTATTTATACATTGGAAGATTGAAATTAAAAAAACTTCTTTAAACACCATAAAATAAGTTAACTGCGCAAGGCCTTTCGAAAGAACTTAGTCTTTCTTCGTCAGGCGCAAAAAAGACGTGCGTCCACAATGAATGTAGCGGCACGACTGAAGGGGAATGCGGGAGGGAGAGGGAGCAAGCAGAAGGAACAGGCAATAGGAAAGAAGAAGGCAAACAGCCAATCACGGAAGAGCATAAACAAAACTAGATAGACAATGAAGGAGAGGAAAGGAAGAAAGGGGGGGAGGGAAAAGGGAAAAAAAGCGGGGTAAATTAAAAAATTAACTACAAGGAGAGATTAAAATGAAATAAAATGTACGCAAAAATATATAAATTAGTAATATAAAAAATAAATAAATAAATAAAAATAAAAAATAGTTTACAATTATAAACACACATGAATAAACCTGAAAAATTGTATACAAAATATATATTAATAATAATAATAATAATTAAATAATAAACTTAATTATGAAGCAGTGCTGAAAAGATTCTTCCAGGCAACGGAGAGGGTTTTAGAATCAGATTTATCATTAACAATAATATCACGATTAATATAAATAGCTAAATTTTCAAGAAAGTCTTAACTCAGAGGAACTATTGGCATTAAAAATAATTTTAGTAGTTTGAAAATTGAAACTATGGCCGGAATCCCAAGAGTGTTTAGCAACAGAAGATTTAGAAATTTCTTGATTAATGACATACCGAGAGTGTTCTTTTAGGCGTTTTTCGAGATTTCTTTTAGTTTGACCAATATACGATAAATCACAACCATTACAAGGAACATTATAAATACCCCATTTTTGGAGGTCAGGGACAGGACATTTCATGGAAGGAAATTTTAATTTATTGACTGGTTTAAAGATAACATTAAAATTGAAACGTCTTAAAACTTTAGCTAATTTAAAACATAAAGGAGGATAAAAAGGGAGGACGACCAAATTATCAGGTTTACTTTTATCAATATTAGAAAGAGTGGAATTGTTAGGGGGTCTATTGAATTTGCTCACAGCAGTATTAATGATAGAAGGATTGAATCCACGTTTTACAGCAACAGATTTTAAGTAATTGAGTTCATTCTTAAGAGATGCAAAATCGGAACAAATTTTGAGAGCAAGATAAACATAAGTATAAAAAACACCGATCTTTTGATTGACAGGATGATTTGAGAGAGCATGGGGTGGATTAGAGACAGAAAAAGGTTTTCTATAAACACAAGTTTTGAAAGAAGAATCACATTTGGTAACTAAAACATCAAGGAAAGGTAGTTTATTACAATTCTCTAACTCAAAAGTAAACTGAATATGAGGATCAATAGAATTGACAGTTTGAAGAATTGTAGAAATATCAAATGGATTATCCAATAGGACGAAAGTTTCATCAACATAACGTATCCAACATTTAAAATTGATCAGATTTAATAATTTATCTTCAAAGTAATGCATATAAATATCACAAAGAATGGGAGATAAAGGATTACCCATACTTAAGCCTTCTAACTGTTTGAAAAATTTATTATCGAATTGAAAAGTAGTAAGAGTTAAGCAAATTTTAGTTAAATTAACATAATCTTTAACCTTAATATCCGAGTAATGAAATTCACGTAATCTTTTTTCCAAGCAAGAAAGAGCACCTTCAATCGGGACATTAGTAAATAAAGATTTGACATCAAGAGAAAGCATAGAACAATTCGATGGATTAATACTTTTTAATTTACTAACGAAATCATAAGAATTTTTTACAGTATGAGAATTAGCAATGCATAAAGGCGAGAATATGGAAGCTAAAAATTTGGCAAGAGGATAAGTAACAGTACCAATATTAGAGACAATAGGTCTTAAGGGAATATTGGTTTTGTGAACTTTGGGTAAAGCATAAAAACGAGCACAAATGGGTGCAGAAGGAATAACACAATGTTTAGTGTTGTCATTTTTTCCCTTTTCCCTCCCCCCCTTTCTTCCTTTCCTCTCCTTCATTGTCTATCTAGTTTTGTTTATGTTCTTCCGTGATTGGCTGTTTGCCTTCTTCTTTCCTATTGGCTGTTCCTTCTGCTTGCTCCCTCTCCCTCCCGCATTCCCCTTCAGTCGTGCCGCTACATTCATTGTGGACGCACGTCTTTTTTGCGCCTGACGAAGAAAGACTAAGTTCTTTCGAAAGGCCTTGCGCAGTTAACTTATTTTATGGTGTTTAAAGAAGTTTTTTTTAATTTCAATTGTGTATAACACCAGCTTCAATTTTATACATACATTGGAAGGTTTAGATGGATAAAAGAAAATATGAAAAAAAAGTTATTTTAGCACAAATTCGTTTATTTCCCTCTATTTTTAACAATTAACACGTTGAGCGCCACTCAGTCTCCGGCGACAGATGTGGCACAATAGATGCAGTTAATTTTTCAGAATACAATTGATTTTTAACAATTTCTGTAACTTAATTGTTTTTATTTAAATGGGAATTATTAGATTTAATTGAGCGCCCCCCGCCCTCAGTAACACGCGCTTCTTAAATTCTTAAAAATAAATGAAATTTTGCAAATAGTCATAACTACATCAAATTCAAAATTTTCTTTCTAACGAAACATAAACACATGCAAATTTTGCAAGGAAAGAAAAATGACAGTATTACTTTTTTAAATGAAGACAACTCTTAGCAAATTCATTCAAATTTTCCTGAAAATCGATGGAACTCTGAGATATCATTTTCTGTGTCTTGATTAGGAGCATAAAAAATAATTTAGATTTTAAATCATGTAGAGAGGAGTTAATGAAATATATATATACAGGGTGTCCCAAAAGGTCATGTCCAAACGGAACACATGGTTGTGTCAGGTCATGAGGAAACAGAATTACATAGGAAAGGGGGGTCGGAAACGCGATCTAAACAGTGAAATTGCATCGTAACCGTCACGCAAAGAAAAGATAACAAACGGTGTAAAATATCTTTATTTTACAACAAAACAGTACCAAATAAAAAAGAAAAATGCTACAACTCATAGTAAGTGCTCAAAATTGGCCCCATTAGCTGCGATGCATGCTTCACATCGGCGCCGCAGGCGCCGATGTCCGCGACTGCCCGCGCTTTCGTCTGACATCGCTTATCGCCCTCTAGCGGATTACAATCGCGTTTCCGACCCCCCTTTCCTATGTAATTCTGTTTCCTAATGACCTGACACAACCATGTGTGCCGTTTGGACATGACCTTTTGGGACACCCTGTATATAAATTAAATTGTTAATAAGTATTTTTTATTAACCAAAAATATTGAAGCTTGTCCATACCTTCCCATCTAGCCTATATATACCTCAGATGCACGTTGTACATATCATATATTTCATATTCATACATTTTATAATGCGATATGATTCATATATGAGTTAAATCTCTGTTTAAAGTAGAAACTATTGGGATGTGATAATACATGTATAGTAATTATGTTAACTATTGGTTAAATTACTTTAAAACCCAAAACTTTTAACATTTAAAGAAACGTAATTTTACCTACATAGTTTTAAAAAGGAAAAAAAAATCTGATTTAAATGCCATTTAAATGAATAAATCGTTGGTATGCGGCCTTTTATTTCAACAAAATAAAAATTAAATTTAGTAAAGTTTATTGAATTGATTAAAGTTAAATGAATGTTAGTCATTGCTTTTATAAAATGTTTATGTGAAATTAACTAAAACTAAAACTATTAACTAAAAGAGAAAGCTGAGAAAATACTTTTTCCTTACCTATTTCTTATGACCTTCCTCTGTGTTAAATTGGGATAATCCAAATAGAAATACGTAGATTCTTTCGTAGAATTATGTCCGAATACAGTACCTTACTACCTTTTTCGGACTGTCATGTAAAATATCCTTTGGCCACATTCTTGTAACATTTTCGTAAAAGTTTTAAAATTCATGCGAACTATATACGTTTATAAAAGAACAATATATACGAGCACGCTGAACGTTCTTTATTCCAAAGACCAACTCTTGTGATCGTCTGTAGGTTTTTTGCCGCGAAACGCAGATGTTGAAACGCAGATGTTGTTTTCCGTTTATTTATACAATGCTAGATTTGGAAGTTAAATGCACGTTATTTTCATAAAAGTGGCTCTAATTAAAATTTTCGGTTTAAAATTTTTTTATGCATTTCACTTTTGTTTTTATTCAATTTCAAAAAGTTTCCTGTTAAAATGAATTGTAGAGTTTCTTTTTTATAAATTACTAGCATACCCAGCCCGCTTCGCCGGGCTTAATTTGAAGGTTTATTTAATAATTTATGTGTATGGTACGCTTCTCTCTCAGCTCGCGACGGATCCCCCGGTGACTCTCCCCGGACCATCGGCACTCCACGTGCGTCGGGTGAGCGTCAGAACAAACTTTCAGCATATACATATGGGTGGTTGTACTTGAATGCACAGACCTGCGCGTTTTTTTCTATCTTGCTTTTATACCTCTGGACCGAGTTGGCGCATTGCCAAGATTTGCTTCCTCTGGACCGAGTTGGCGCATTGCCAAGATTTGCTTTCGCCTGTGCCTCAATTATCCTCAGAATTCCTTTTATATATATAGATTATATTGTATTAGTCATAATTTGGGTTATGAATTAAAATATTGCCTTAATACATGTATCAATTACAGAGCAATCCAACTATTAACGCAAATTAGAATACGGACAAACAAGCCGTATTCTTAAGCATTTTCAACAATGTTGTAAAGTATTAAAACGACTAATAGGTTGAAATTTGACTTTTAGAATTTTATACCCAAAAGACGATAGCAAATTTTAATTCTTTTGTACAGCCCTGTATTTTGTCTACTGTTTTTGCATAAGGTTATGCCACTATTTAGCTATGATTTAATTAAAACAAAAACACGTTTAAATCTAGTGAACTTACATTTCCAGAGGTTATCTTACATAGGCAGCCATGTATCAAATTCTTTCGGTGGTCCTGTATATCCTTTTTCTCCATATATATCTTAGTTTATTAAATGCAATTCTGTGTAAAAATGTAGAATTTATTTTAAAACCACCTTTAAGCTAGTTCCGTTCATGTACTGTAATCTGTGCACTTTCTGCTGTGTTACCCTGTACATGATCTACAGCATTTGTACACAGAACGCAATATGCAAAAATCAATTTAAAAACTCATATCTCAATTAACAAGAAAGAAAAAATATGCGTTAAGGATAGATTACGAAACACTTTCCAACACTTACTGAAATCTTTAACAAAACTTCATTATTTAGGAAAATAAGGTGTTAATGTCCATAGCCAAATATGTATTTCAATACTTTTGAACAGCCCTGTATTTAATCTGTCTGTTGATATATATACTATATAATAAGAAAATTTAGTTAAGCAAGAAAACGCTAAACTTTCGTTAAATTTATTTAGTAGCAATTCATACTAATGGATGAAAACATACTTGAATACTTTTGTTCAGCCCTGTAGTTTACCTAGTACCTGTATTACAGTCCAATATTTACCTAAAATTTATTTTAAACTAAAACACTCTTAAAACTTCTTAAATAACATTTTTAGAAGTTATCATCGAATTGTGACCATGTATCCAGTACTTTAAATGACCCTGTATATCATTTTATCTATATTCTACAAACATTTCTGAGTAAGCAATTCAACGTAAAAATGTATAACTTATTTAAAAACCACCTTTTAGTAAATCACGCTCGTATTCAGTAACCTTTACGAGTTCTTTTGTGTAACCTTGTATATAAACTATAGAATTTATACACACTATGTTATATGCATATATTTAGTGAAACTTAAAAACGCATATCATAATTAAAAATACATTTCATCCATCCACCAACCATCATCGATAATACACAGTACTTCAAATAGAATACACTATTTGAAATCTTTTGTATCTCCCTGTAAATGCTATGCACTTCATATTATGACTCAGCGTATCAGCATATCAATTTTATTGTACACGAAGTCGTTTAACATTATTAAAATATCTCGCAAATAATCCCCCGCCCCTTTGTTCCATAATGGAATTCTTTCGTGTGGCTCTGTAAATGAATAATAACTATCATTTATACTGCGTTTTTTTAAATACATATTTTAACGTACTTTGCAAATGCATATAAATTTAAATATGTTTGGCAGGGTGTTACACCTTTAAAACTCATTCGAAACTATTTTTTCCCATAGGCCGTAATGTAATGGTAAACTTTTGACCATCCCTGTAAATAAATTAATCATGATAGAAACTTCATTTTCAGTAGGGTTTGTGCTAACGTGAACATTAATAACATCTAAAATTTTCATGGCAATTTGAGTATATTTACGAGAGTTAGAGCACGGACAGATGGACAGACAAAACGAATGCATAAACACTTTTCAATTTTGTCGGAAAGTCTTCTAATACATTTAGAAACTGTCTTTTAAAATTTACATATTTATAATTATGTAAAACACTCCAATTCCCGTAAATTCACGTAATCTTTTACATTTACACACTTCTGTGTGTCTATTAACTGATAAAAACTTACGTACTCATTCTAATAAACAAAATACACATAAAAACAGGCAATTTTTTGTACGAAATGTGTAAATTTTAAAACAAGTGGGTAATTTCAGAAATTTACACACTTCTCTGAGTAAACATTATTATGCTTAAATTAGAATAACACTCCAATTCGTGTAAATTCAGGCATTTTTCGGAATTTACACACTTGTCTGAGTTTATCAAGTGATAACAAATTACACACTTACTTTCAGACGCTAAATACTCACAAAACAGGTAAATTTCCGAAAAAAATGTGTAATTTTTATTACAGGTGTGTAATTTTACAAAATTACACATATATGTGCGTAAAATTAGCCAATTTACACATTTATTCTTTACAGTGTATATTCCTTATATTTTTCTTGAAACAAAATCATCAGAGTATATTTCAGGAAGGAGGAGGCGTGGGCCTGGTAAGGACGTCTATAGTGTGATTAACCCTTTCCGGCACACTGTGCCCGGTCTGGGATACCTAATTTTAATTCCAAACTTGCAAACGGCACCAGTAATATTTTAATAAAATTTTGCTTTTACAATAAAAGCTTAAATTAAGACATTCAAAATATTTAAAAAATTCGTCTGTGAATTCCGGTGCCAGTCGATAATTTCTGATTTTAGTGCAAATTTTGCCCGTGCCGGAAAGGGTTAAAAGAGAGTTACTTGCTGAACTGAGAACGATTTCATTGAGGGTAACGAGTTCCCGTGCTGTAATTCTAACCTGCGTATTCTCGTTTGAACTTCGGCAAGTCAGTGAAGAGCAGTGACTCTGATACGGAGACAGATGGAGTTGTAGGAGGAGAGGAACCGTCGAAGAGTGGTGGGCGTTCACCACGCTCGCCTATGATGAGTAGCCCAGGCTACGCCCAAGGACTCATCCAAGCGGGCAACTGGCGGCACTCAGCTGTCGGATATACACTGTATAAAATATTACCCCTTTGCTGCATCGTCACTCCATGGCTTTTATAGGATATATCTTTTTTATGACAATGAGAATGCTCCATAATAGGTGAAGTAATCCTTTTCTATAAAAGCAATGGAGTGATGATGCAGCAAAAGGGTCATATTTTTTACAGTGTAGATTGCCAGACTGGGAGCTAGCTGGGTCGTGTTGACTTATCCCTTTCGGATAGGTCAACCTCTCGGCTGCAGGAGGCGCACTCTTTAGGTACAAACATCCTCAACGAGTAGAACAAACTCAAGGGTGGTCTGACAGCCCCCAAGAAAGCTTATTTTGGGGAATCTGTCGCTCGAATGACACATTTTATAGTCCGAAAGCAAGCTTGATTTGGTCTTCTCAATGGGAGGCTCTAGAACTGGTAAGAGAGCTTCCAAAGCTGAAAAGACGAAGGATACTCCGAGACCAGATAAAACCCCGACGGAGTTGGGACCACCGGACAAGTCCTATTCCGAAGTCGTCGTTAAGGGAACAGAGGAATGGCAGACCGTCACCACGAAGAGTAAAAGGAAGAAGCAGTCGAAGAAGGAACGTGTGGTAAGATATGGATAACTTGCTGTGGCCCGGCGTGGACCCGGAATTGGGGGTGCTGTTGGTGCCAAGAAGGCCAGTCCAGGAGTGCCTCGTCGCGACCGGGTGAAGCACGTTTTGAGGATCCTTCAAAACGACAATACTGTTACTTCCGATGATATTCGCAAGCTAGTAGCCAATACGATCGATCCAATGAAGGCTAAACTGGCTTTGAGATGAACACTTCCAATGGAGGGGTGCTGATCTTCGCGAATAGCGCTGAAAACCTTTACAGGCTTGTGGCTGAAGTGGATCAATCGGACCTGATGAAGAGTCATGCAGCTTCTAAACCGGTCAGGAGCAATCCAGATATTGTCATCTTTGGCGTCGGCACAGATTCTACGGGGGACGAAATCATTAAAGCCCTGAAAAGTTAGAATACAGCGTTAGAGATCGCTGACATTACCTTCAAGAAATTCTTCGAAGGGGAAAAAGGGCGGAATGGTGTGGTCTCTTTGGATCTGGAGTCATATCGGCGACTTGATAGAATGTGGAAGCTGAACGTTTTTTGGAACGCTTTGTTCTTCTCACGCAGACGGCGTTCTCTCCAATGTTACAATTGTTGGAAATATGGCCACATGACAAGAGCCTGCCGCAGCGTGACATGCTACGGAAAATGGTATAGTCAGGACCACATACTCAGAGATCGCACCAGCGAACCTGCTTGCCCAAACTGTACTACAGTCAACTCGATCAATTCGGCAAATAAGGCTTTTACCCATTGACCATGCTGCGGGTTCACAGGAGTGTCGCATCTTCCGTAAAGAACTGGCATTGACTGAGAAACGAAATTATGGCCGATAGTCCGAAATTTCTTCACCTAAATGTCAATCGCAGTACAGCGGTGACGTACCAGTTAGGGAAGACAGTGCTCTCACAGAGCATTGATGTGATCTCCTTGAACGAGCAGCGTGCCAACCAGAGGAAAATCATCCGCATACCTGGCAGTTTTTCCGAAGTCATGTCTTCGGAACACAGCAGAGCCACCTTTTGTATAAGTTCTCGACTGAAGTATTGTGTGGTTCTGAATACCGACATCGTGGTTATTCGATGTACAATTTCAGAGGAGGACGTGTTAAAAGTGTCGTGCTATTGCTCTCCGTCTGAGGACATTGTTTCGGTCCTTACTCAGTTGGGCGACTTGCTATCGAAGTATCATCAGGACAACGTTCAGATTGTTGGGGATTTCAACTTGAAGTCATAAATCTGGGGGGGGGAGAGACCGACAGCTGCCAGGGGTGAGGAGGTAATCGCCTTTGCTCTCGGTCACGATTTAAAAATCACCAATAATCCAGAAAGTGCGGCGACTTTTGATGGTCATCAGGGCCAAAGCTGGAACGATTTACTTCTGCTCCGAAGGTGTGCAAATCGCATTACTGACTGAATGACACTCAGCGATCATAACGCCATGACCTGGACCTACCAAGGCAGACTAAGGGCTCAAAATCCTAGGGGAGTCCGCCTTCGGTGGAAACCTAGGGAGCTTGTCTGGGACGACTTCCTCCGGGATCTGCAGATTGCAGATTTGGACGTATATGATTACGACATACCAGACTCGGGAGTTGAACATCTTGATTCAATCCTGGCGGAATTGTGCTCGAAACACCGAAAACGTCGTCCTGCCTCAGGCAAGAAGACGTGTTGGTGGCCTCCAGATTTGGAGTCTCAGAGGTCTAGAGTGCGTGCATTGAGAAGGTTGTTCAAGCGGACACTTGACCTGACTCAGAGAAAGAAACGAGAGGCCCTCTTTAAGCGAAGGCGGGCAGAGTATAAGAGAGCAATTTTGCAAGCTGAGTTTCTTTCCGAAAATTCTTTTCGGACAAGCTTTCAACCGACAAGACCGTCCAAGTCTGTGCGGTGGTGCGTGGCGAGTGGCGGCCTGAAGCTCCAGCCACTCTGGAGCTATCCGATGGGATGGTGGCATCCACATAAGATGAAACCCCTGCTGCTCTTGCAAGACAGCACTTTAGACAGGTTGATGAGGTTATGTAAACAGCGATTAGTAAGACAGATGATCCGGACCTGTTTGACATCGGGGAGCTTGAGTTGGTGAGTGACTCGATAGCACTCGATAAAGCGTCAGGCCATAATGGATTCAATCTGGAAATAATCAGAGAAATCATTCGCTGTCACCTTCACTGGTTGCTCTCTTTGTACAATCATTGCCTTAGAGAGTGTGTTTCCGAGAAGTTGGAAGTTGGCAGTCGCTGTCTACTTTCCAAAGGAAGGTAGAAATAAAAGAGATCCCGCTTCTTACCGTCCTATCTGCTTACTTCCCGCCGTTGGGAAGATTTAGGACAGGATGTGCGCAACTCGACTAATGAACTTCTTGGAGTCCAACAGTGTACTCGATGGTAGACAATACGGTTTCAGACGAAATCGATCTATTGTTGATTCGCTCCATCAGGTGGTCATGTATATTTCTGAGAGTAAGATGGCAGGTCAATACTCCTGTCTTATAGGCTTGGATATCAAGAATGCGTTTAACAGCGCCCGGAAGGCCGACTTACTGCGTCTTTTGTCAAAGTATGGCGTTCCTCCGGATCTCCTGGGCTTTATCGACTCTTTTCTGTAGAATAGATTGATCATTTCGAACTCATATGAGCATTACTTCAATGTTGGAGTGCCGCAGGTTCGTGTCTCGGGCCGGTCCTCTGGCTGGTGTTGATCAACAGCTTACTGAAACGTCTTGGTATTGCGGAGGCTTAGACCATACTTGTCTTCGCCGTCGATATGCTATTCCTTGCGCGTTGAACAGCTCTCTATAGGTTTTCTGACATTGCCCGGTGGGTTCTCGCAGAGATTCACGAGTGGGCGAAAGTATGCAGTCTGGAGTTCAGCTTCGATAAGTTCTTGTACACTGTCATACCAGCGAAGGGAAAGATGGATTACGACCCTTCACTTGCCATCCGGATAGATGAACTTTGGGTGAAGTTCTCCAGACAAATCAAGTTCCTGGGAGTGGTTTTTGACAGGGATTACAGTTGAATGCCGCACTTGGATCTCGTCCAAGAGAAGGCAACCAAAGTCCAGTACAAGCTTACTAGATTGGCAACAGCCACCGACGACTCAAGCCTGATGTTCGTAAGGCGGTCTATTCGGTCGTGGCTGAGCGTATAGTCTTGTACGAGGCCCCTATATGGTACTCTAACAAAGTGGCTCTTCGTAAGAGACTGCTGAGTATTCAGTGAGGTCTCCTGCTGTGTGTCACCAAATGTTACAGCACGGTGTCAACGGATGCGTTGAATGTCTTGTCTGGGGTGATTCCCCTGGACCTCCGTGCTGTTATTGAACGCGACTTCGAGGACCTCACAATATGGGGTGAGAGCATTAACAGACCAAGTCTGTCGCCAGAAATGGTGGTGATTTGGAAGTACCAGCCTCAACGATGCTATCCAGGTAGAATACCATGGACGCCGGAACTCAGCCGGAAAAATTCGCATACTTATTATACGGACGATTCCAAACTAGCTGGTTAGAAGGTAGGCATTGTTGCGGAGGGAAGGTTCCGCCTGACCGACGGGTCGACCGTTTTCCTCCGAAGTCCATGCGATCAAGGAGGCGATTTCGGACGCTCTTCGGAAAGGTCTCGGTGAACTCGGCATCTACTCGAATTCGAGATCGGCGCTTCAGGCGCTTTACTCCTTGGTGACTCGGAACAAAGCAGTAGCCGAGATTAGAAACCTGATTGCTAACACAGGAATCAGGGCCTATATACACTGGACCAAGGCTCATGTCGGATACGCCTACAACGAACATGCCGACGCTCTGGCTAAGGAGGCTACGTATCGACACACAGTTGACATACATGTTCCTCTCTCAGGACGTCAAGTCAAGAGGAAGCTCTTTCATCGGGCACTCACAGATTGGCAGGAATGGTGGGACTGATCGGAGGACGGCCGGTTGACATATGCGATCTTTCAGAGAGTCTCCACTCGGAGAGTCCAAGTCGATTTCTATCTAAACCAGGTTTTAACCGGACATGGTACCTTCGATAATTACCAAGCCCGCTTCCTTAAAGTCAACCCTGCGTGCTTTTGCGCGAACAGGATCCGCACGATTTTACATTGTGTCTATGAGTGTCACCTGTGGAGGTCCATTAGGGAAAAGTTTCCCCCGAATCTTCCACACTCGAATACTTACCGATCTTTGCTTTGATCATTACAGCAGAAAGGATATCTTTGAAATAGTTAGCGATCTCTTGACAAAGATTTTAGATCTGGTTGGTCATCAGGGCACTTGAGCTCTCGAGCGTCTTGTTCCGAAGATTTTATCGAACGCAGATTTCCAAATTGTTCGAACGCACTACTCTATTAGAGGAGTCCGAGGCCACTCGTTGACGCGATTCGGACGAAACGACTACACAAGGTTTTTCAGTGTTTTCCTTCTTCGTAACGAGAATTCGAGTCGCTTTCCGGAAAGTCCTCCCTGAAGGCTGGGTCCGATGATCAGCGGTGTGCTCGGTATATTGTGCTCGGATATTTCGGAATGTAATCGCATTTCATACGACGTTACTGGCCAAAATACTAAACGTTTTTCTTCATGTCATCATATTTCTTTTTAAGTAGGTTAATGTTGAAAAATCATTACAATACCTTAATACTTGTTAAAGTTGTAAGCAAAAATAGAGGTTCTAGAAATAGAAGTACTTGCATAGAAATATAGAAAAAATTCTGAGCTGATTATTTCCACACCATGTCTTTGAACATCAAGAAGGATGTATAATTAGTTATAATTGGAAAATAAATTATCCATTAAAAATATTTTTGCTTTAAACAATGAATATTTTTTAAATACGATAAAGTAGAATATCTAGAGCTTTCTAAATTGTGTTATTCTCAATCCATTTCTTAAAGACACTGGTTTCCAAAAACCTCAAAAATCACAGAAAAATCACAAAAAGAGCGATAATTCGTTAAAAAATGAACATATCCGTATAAAAATTACGTATGTTGTTTACTAAAAGACGTTGAATAAAATTATGAAATGCAAATTAGTGGAGCTGCAATCGGATTACGCCATCTGTGAGAAGCATAAATATGCATGCTGGAGAGTACGGCTGCTGATGTCGCTATGATTATGAGATAGAATGAGATAGCCAATTCATTAGTATGACTTCGAGGTATCATTTGTTTGTATAACAGCGATATAGAGCTATTGGAAGATTGGAGACAAGTCAAAGTCAAACAGGTGTCTGGTCATAAGTGACCAGATGGAAAATCTGAGTCCTTCTGTTGTTCATAGGCTTTGGAAATAATTTCAAAACAATCATTCCACCTCCAGAAGTTTCAACAAAGGACAGGCAAGAGCTATGGCAGGCTAGGCTGACTGATATTTGCAATTATGTGTACAAAGTAGTAGAATAGCAACCTCTCCCCTCTCATCTTAGAGCCTCCCTTGCTGTAGCCACTGGAATGTTAATATCAATGTCTATTGTGCTCAGAAGGCTTCATGAAGGTTTTCTTTGCACATGCGACCAGACATTTGTGTGATGCTCGCCTCACGTCACCGGAAGGAACGTCAACATGTCTAATGAGCGACTGATCGATGGAGCCATGTTTCTATACGGATGAGTTCTGGTTTAGTCTCCAAAGCGATACTAAGCGTTGTTTGATTTGGAGAGAACAGGGAACACGCTATCATCCATCAAACATTTGTAAAAGAGATTGGTATGGAGGAGGCAGTGCCTGCATTTGGGATAGTATCTCCTTGGATGAACGTGTAGACCTCCGTGTCATTCCACGTGAAACTGTGTATACTAACATCTATAGAGAGGACATTCTTGACGCTTATGTGCGCTCTTATGCGATACAATAGATAGGGATTTCCTGTTACAGGACGATAATGCTAGACCGCACAGAGCTCACATCCAAGAAGATTATCTTCAGCACAAAACAATTCAGCGCATGGGATGGCCAGCTCGATCAATGGACTTGAATCACATCGAGCATGCTTGGGAGACTTTAGAAATATATGTCGCTGCTCTCAATCCTTCTCAGATCCTTGCCACGCATAAAACTGCTTTACAAGAGCAATGGCTTGCACTTGCCAGCGAACTTATCAATCACATAACTGTTAAAATCATACATCGCCGTATGTGCACGCATCATCATACTATTCCTTCCATTGTCTTCAGTTATTAAAAACTAAAATGTTTTATGATTAATAAGTAAAGTTATTTAATTTTTAAAATCTGATCTACATAAGTAATGCTCAAAAGATAATTATTTAAGATTTATGTAAATTATTCTGAATATTTTTTTCCGAAATGCTAAACACTTTTATACGAATTTATACTTCATATCATTTATTAATAGGCATTTTTTTATTCGTTTTCAATCGAGATATAGTGTTATAGAACTTATATAAAAATATTTATACAAACTGTATTACTAATAATTAAAATAAGGTGCTTATTATTTTTGATTAAAAAGAACTCCATCATTAAAATGTACTAAATGAAAAATGGCATATTTTATCTGACCAAACATCTTATTCTACAAAATTCACTGGAAGAAATATCCTGCAATCGTCATCTTGTAAAAAAGAAATTAAAGCACATGGAAATAGCCATGCAACGTTCCCATTCATTATTTTTTATTATTTAAATCTTAAAGATACTATGAAGGAAAAGAAAAAAAAATCATCTTTCACTTTATTTGTAACAAGCATAGGAGGCTTGTTATTTTTTCGAAAGTGGCATGAATTTTAATAAAAAAAGCATTATAAGTTTTACTATTTTATAAATAATTATTTGCACAATTTAAATTTTAACAAAAAGAAAAGACAGTTTTATTAACTTTAATATTGTTAATTAGAAGACTCCTACTCTATGCTTTTAGTTTTTCTGTGCATTGCAGTTAACAGCGCGTTAAATTCATATATATGTGGAGTGTCATTTATGAAAAAGGTTTCGGATAAAAGTTTTTGTAATTCCTCCAAAAGGTATATGTGTTTAAGTAACATCCGACTACAGCGTATAGGGATCCTTTAATTCACATACACAAGATGGCAAAAATATTTGAGTTATAGGGGAGACCAGGGAGAGTTGACACACATTTTACATGATTTTTTATTTTTTAAATATTGAATCTAGGCTGAAATTTTATGTATTGTTTTATACGTTACACAATTATTCATCAAACGAAAATTGCTATGTAAGTGTAACACATAAAAAAACTTGAAAAATGATTGATTTAAACCATGAGAAAATAATGAGTCAATGCTCACCATATATAGGAGGCTTAACCCACTTTGTTTTATATTAACGAGTTTTTTAGGACAAATAAAATCAGTTAAAAAAAAAAGCAAAATAACTTTATGCAACATGCTTCAAACATTATAAAAAATATTTTTGAAAATATTATACTTGAATAAACTTATTTGGAGGGAATCGCAAGTCTGTGGAGAAAATTTTCATTTTAAACAGTGTTTTGTCTGAGCAGGTTCAACTGAACAGCAGAGAAAATGAAATGTTACATTTCAGACAGTATTCCGTTAGATACAAGTTATGTTTACTTAGAATTTCATGTATTTCTATGTCCGGATTTAGAAGTTACTGTTACGCTTTTTTTGTTTACTTTTTGTGGCACTCAACTTGGCAACACTAGATGTTACATGGTTTGGGTTCATCTCATTGATTCATCTTGGCAGATTTTTTCTGCATACCTTTCTAAAGTTTTTCGATCCTATGTTATTTTGCAGCCACGTGAGCACTTAACAAAAATCTTTTAAAAAAGTCACAATTTGGAAAGTTGAAAACACTTCACAATTGATTTTTTCCACACCTAATTCAATTATTTGTGTGAAACAAAGAGTTGTTTGAGCATTCTATTAGCTTTGGCTAACACTTATTCGTTAAACTCTGAAATTCATTTGAATATGAAAACAGAAGGGTGGATCAGACCTCCCGTATGGTCAACCTTCGCGAATGTCCCCTATCTGCATATGTTCTGATTGAGAGTTCGTCCCGCTTTTTCCATGATAGATCTCGCAACAATACGTATGAGGGACGATATTTTAATTAGTTGTAAAATGAGAATTTATTTTGTTTTAGTGTAAGGAGATAGTCTAGAATTATTTCACCCCCGTTTCAGATTTCACCCCAAATTACTTTTAATCTGTACTCTTGATGTACAAGTCTCTGCTCATTATGATAGTTTACGATAAGTCACTGGATTACTAAAAACAAGTTCCATACACTTGTTACTGCTTTCTTTGAAAAAAAAATCAAAGTTCTGTGCTTATTAGAAGATTTGAAAAATAAATCTTTTTGGAATTGAAACATACCTTCTCAGAACCAATTCAGCTCAATATATATTAACTACTAGGGCTCCTTTGTGTGAAAGTAGCGACATACGTACAGGCCGCATTTTCATAATATGCTCATACAGAACTGTTTTTCAAACTATAGCAAACCTACATTCCGTACCTCGGAGAAATTCGCTGTAAAGAGCTCGATTAAATTAATGAGATAAGTCAGCAAATATTAGCTGGCGATAATGGCAGGGTCTCCAAGATGCTTGATGATTTCATTTCGTCCAAAATCGCCTCAACTTATGAAATTTTATATTCCATATGTAGCATCTCTGACTATAAAACACCTCATCTTGAACCTCACCGGATCTTGTTTTGAAAGTACAGGTGAGATAAACAGAACACGAAGATGGAGTTAAGCACCATTTCAAAATAAGCCTTCCAGAAACTTAATCGGCTATGGATGGAACTGTAGCCTAAGTGTATGGTGACGCAAGTGGCTTTGAATGAGATTAGGTTAGCAAATCCCGTCTGGCAGATTACATATTTTTTCGTAAAAGATGTACTTTGGATACTTTTAAGATAGGACACGTGTACACAAACGCAGTTTAGACACCCTCATGACCTTCTCATACACGTATATGAATACGCGTCTTTAATTTAAATGATTATGTAATAATTTGTGATTTGTATGAAATAAAGATATTTGATGGACATTTTCATTTAACTTTAGGTGTCTGTCAGATATGTTCGTCATTGGATAGACGCCAGTAGAACATTTCATGTTATTTGCGCATTCACACTTCTCATAGCTGGGTGTAAGTATCTAATGTTGATTATTTTTTTTTATTTTGTATTTTGTATTCTTAATAATATGCTATATTGTACATAGTGTATTTTACTATGTATTATATAATTATTTTTGAATTTTTTTTGTGTATGTAATACTTCAATTTTTATACAATAATAAATGTCACCTGCTGAATTTTGTTAAAGCTATTTTGGGAAGATCTGGTAATATGTACACACATACACACGCTCACACATATGTATATATAGGGTGATCATAAAAAAACTTTGCCGGTATATGGAGCTCTAGCGGCCAGTCCGTTCATCCGATGGAGGTGAAATTTCAGATATAGCTATTCAAAGGTATGAGTTTGAGATTCTCTGAACGGAAACAAAATGGCGCTAACGGTTACGGTTATAGTTAAGGAAACTCGAAATTTTCCAATGGCAACACCCATTACTTGTCATCGGAAAATGCTCAGCGTATGCGAAAACCCTGAAGAGCGTTGGAACCGTACGTGCATAGCAAGAAACGGACACGTTATGCATTTACAAGAAACTGTTTTGCGAATCCCCCCCCCCCCCATAAAAAACACGATTAGGGCGCAAGGAGTAAATTTGCATATGACACAGAGTCAGTACACTAATCTCTGATTACAACACAGATCGGAGAAAACTTATTTTGATTACATATTTTCCACATGATGCCATCACAGGCAATTACACATTCCATGGTGGCGACTGTGGACAATACAGCCGAACGTTACATCGCATGAGGGATGTTTGCAATCTCACGATTAACAGAATCTTTCAAATATGGCAAAGTTTGTGGATTGCACATGTACACTCTAGATTTTAGATATCCCCAGACACTGAAGTCAATAGGAGTGAGGTCGGGGGATCGCGGAGGCCATTGACGTTACCAGTTAAGGTGAAATGTGCCTCGTCCGTTCATAATATGCGAAGAGGGCGATCGTTATCTCCATCATATTGGATAAGAAATTCATTAACAAAGTCTATATGTTGTTGATGGTCTCTCAATTCTAACATCTGGGCGCGCTGGTACTGGTAAAGAAACATGCGGATTACAGAGTGCAGTAACTTTAAGACCATTGATTTTGGTATATCAAATACACGAGATGCATCTTTTGTAGTTTGCATGCGTCCTCTGGTCACTATGTGATGCACTTTCATAACAGTATCTTCAGGAATAGTTGGTCATCGGGATCGCAGACTATCACAGGTGCAGCCAATTTCTTCGAATTTCATTACTAAATCACGAAGAGCGTGTGAAATGCATAGGCCACGTATTTGGCGATGGTTTCGACGGTAAACACGCCAGGTTTTCGTAGCATTCATCTCATTTTGATACTAGTTTTACCAACTCACCACGAACGAAGTCATTTTGTTGGCATCTGCGAGCTCCGACTGAAGAACTAACATTCCCACCCTACTTTTTATCAGTTTTCTACGCTGAATATATGGCAAACGATGTTCCGTAATTGGTATATTGTCTCTGTGATACTGAAATTTTCTCCGTGCGCCTTGGTAGTGTTTTTTGGGTAGGGTGCCGTTCGTAGAGCTGATTTTGTGAGAGCATAACGCGTCCGTTTATTGCAATAACCATACCCTTCCAACTCTCTGTAGGGTTTTCGCATGCGCTGATCATTTTGCGATGAAAAAAAATGTGTATTGCCACTGGAAAATTTCGCGTTTCTGTAACTATAACCGTAACCATGAGCGCCATTTTTCTGCCGTTCACAGAATCTCGAGCTCATACCTCTGTATAGCTATATCTGAAATTTCATCTCAATCGGTTTTACGGACTGGCCGCTAGAGCTCTATATATCGGCAAAGTTTTTTTTATGACCACCCTGTATATATACTAAAGGGCTCCGCTCCCTGTAAACTACGCTCCGCATCCCCCATTCACACTCTTCTGCCTCTAAAAGCATGCTAATGTACTCTCTTTTAAAAGAATTACCCTGTTGCAGAAGATCGAATGATATTGTTACGAACCTCGAAAATTTTCTGTAATCGAATTGCCTTACTTTTCCGTTTCATTGGATCATTTTTCGGCTCCCGATCACTGTCGCTATAAGATCAATCACACATTTGAGAAACAGCTTGTTTGAATTGGTTACGTAAAATATGTCGCTGTCTCAGTTTTATAAGGTTGTTATAAGGACAATGTTCTTCCTTTGCGTTTGATGTTAAGAAAAATAGTCTGCTTGTGAATAACATTCAGTACCACAGTAATCAACTACTAAAATTCAAGAACTGGCTTAAGAACATTTACATTTATATTTTATGCTTACATTGAGCTATATATAATTTTAGGAACAGATATAGCTTATGCAGGAATTCTTTATTCAATTTTAATGTACCTTCATGTATATAAAATGCTTGTTTCAATAAGTAAATATATATAAGCTTTTTAACAAACATTTATTAAATAGGAATATATACGTAAAAAAAATATAAAATCTAAATTATTTTACACATGCGTTAGCTGTATTTATGTTATATGAAATAAAGAATTATATTTAAAAAAACCTATTAGCCGCGCTACATCTACGCCATGTGATTACCACTGTGACATCATATTAATATTTTCCGTAAGAAAATCGTTGCAATACATGACTAAGTTTTCACCATTAAATAAATTTCGCATACAACAATTTAATTACAGTGGCGTAACCAGTGTGGCTACCCAAGTGCTCCAAATACCTTTTTTTTCTTTTTTTTTTTTAAAGTTTTATTCGCCTTATGATGTAACCAGAAAATATTCTACTATGAATCAAGCAGAAGAAAACTTTGCAATATTATTGGTTTGGACACCCACCCAGATTACGCCACTGAATTATTTTAAGGTTTTCTGTCTTTTTTAATATCCATATGGAAATACGTTTTATATGATGTAATTTCCTTCTTTTCGTGTTTTTAGATGTGATTATTAAATTATTATTTTTAAGATTTCTTCCTCTTTTTAATAAGGTGTAAATACAATTATCTATGACTACGTATATTGTAACGTCATAGATCCAAAAGACCTCAGACAACTGATAAAATTTCTAAATTTGCAGTTTGAAAAAAGAAAAAGAAAAAAAGAAACATTAATTTCTTTTAAATTTTCATGACAGTCTTATAATAACGGTAATAATTTTTCTTTATTACTGTGGATAAAAGATATAGATAAATGATGTCATTTTCTCGTTAAAATTATAAAGAAACCATAGAGGAAATTTTACTTTTTGTATTCAGTTGATCAATTATCAATTCAAATATTCGTTTCATATAGCCCAATTAGTCGTTTCATATTAAATCATCTCATAAAGTCGTTTTATAAATCCGATTATTCGGATTTTACATATGTAGGTAAGATATATATAAACTATATATATATACATATATATACACACATACATACTACATCGCCATTAACGACCGGACACTTGTGATTTTAGACGTTTTGTTAAATATCTAGAAAAATACCTAGAAAATTATTCTGAAAATCCTGGTGTATAAAAAAAATAGTACATATCATATATTTTCGCGAAGATATTTTTTCCCGAAGTTCCATAAGGGACCGTCAACAAATTGAAAGAAACGAAGATCTTTTGGATAACCCTATCAAAACTAAAGTAGCAAAAGCGTTCAAACTACAGATTATGATTAAGTAGCTTATTGTAATAAAATATGTTAATTTTTGTGAGGATAGCATGTATACTAATAGAACAATTAAGGTTTTTATAAAAGCAGTCTAAATTAATTTTCCCAAGTGTGTTTGCTTATAATTTGCAGAGATCTTAATATAAATGTTCTTTTCAGAAAATGTGACAAACAACATTGTACAAAATACCCTGCAATCAGAATTTAAAAATAATAAAAATTGTCTGAAAAAAAATCCCTGTCGGCTGGGCCTATAGGCGGAGGTAGATTTCGAAGAGTGCTCATTTCAACAACAATAAAAAAAAATATATGATTATAGAGATAAACCCAGTTTAACCTTCCTACCCTGTTCAAATTTTACTCAATCTTGACAAAATCATTTGACACCAGAACTGTTATTTAAAACATTTTAATAAATTTAATTGGCTTGTTCATCTTAATCTGGTATTTAACTTTCTTTATGAAAAAAGTTCTGGTACGAATCGCATAAAACAGATTATAGTTATGAGTCAATTAGACCCATTCAGGGTAGGAAGGTTAATAACTTCATTTGGCCGTTTATGAAATAATTTTTAATTTCATTTTTCTGCAAAAACTGGTTTTATCAGAATCATCTTAAGAAAAATTCAGGTAAAATGCCCATTTTGACAACATATTTTGAAATAAATTCTGAATTTATTAAAAAATCGACCAAAACAGTACATTATACAGTTTCTAAATAACAAGAAACTGTCAGTTGAATGCATTTGAGAAAGAAATTGAATTTAAAAATGAGTCGCAAAATAACCGATTTGTTGTTTGAATACATCATTAATTCTTTAATCATGATTGCTTCGGAAAATTTTGTGCGAAATACTCACTTTGACAGCATTTTTAAAAATATATTCTTTCTTTATCAAAAAACGGGCCAATGCGTCAAAGTATATAGTTCCTAAATAAGAGGATCTGTAAATTGGATGCGTTTGAGAGCGAAAATGAATTTTAAAACGAGGCATAAAAACGCAATTTGCTATGTGAAAATTTCCTTAAATTTTCAAATCACGAAGACCTCTGGAAATTCTGTTCAAAATACCCTTTTTGGTAGCCTTTTTCGAAATATATTCTGTCTTTATCAAAAAACCGATCAATGCATCACATTATATAGTTCCTAAATAAGAGGATCTGTAAATTGGATGCGTTTGAGAGCAAAAATGGATATTAAAACGAGTCAGAAAAAAACGTAATTTCTTATTCGAACACTTCCTTAAATTTCCAATCACGATGATTTCGAAAAATTCTGTTCAAAATACCCTTTTTGGTAGCCTTTTTTGAAATATATTCCGTCTTTATCAAAAAACTGACCGACGCATCACGTTACATAGTTCCTAAATAAGAGGATCTGTAAATTGGATGCGTTTGAGAGCGAAAATGGATTTTAAAACGAGTCATAAAAAACGCAATTTGCTATGTGAAAGCTTCCTTAAATTTTCAAATCACGAAGACTTCGGGAAATTCTGTTCAAACTACCCTTTTTGGTAGCCTTTTTTGAAATATATTCCGTCTTTATCAAAAAACTGACTAACGCATCACGTTATATAGTTCCCAAATAAGAGGATCTGTAAATTGGATGCGTTTGAGAACAAAAATGGATTTAAAAACGAGTCAGAAAAAAACGCAATTTCTTATTTGAATACTTCCTTATATTTTCAGTCCCAATGACTTTGGGAAATTCTGTTCAAAATACCCTTTTTGGTAGCCTTTTTTGAAATATATTCTGTCTTTATCAGAAAATTGACCAGTGCGTCACTTTATACAGTTTCTAAATAAGAGGATCTACCATTTGGATGCGTTTAAAATCAAAAATGAATTTAAAAATGAGTCAGAATATAAGCAGTTTGGATTTGAGGTTTTTTCTCCAACTCCTATTTTTGTTTAATTTCTTTTTTGCTATACGAATGGGTCCTATGAAAAACTTGTCAGTATAAAAGTTGTAGATATTTTTGAGAAGATGTAAAATAAATTTAATCAGATTTGATATCGTAAAAATTGACAGAGTTATGGATTTTTCTCTTTTTTCACCGCCCTTCTTTTCGTTTTTAATTGTTTTCATGGGTAAAAGTTGATCCTATCAAAAACTTGTAAATACAAAAGTTTTAGATAATTTTAAGAACATTTACAAAAAATTTAGTTGGACTTAATATCTTAAAAATTGACGAAGTTATGAATTTTTTTCTCTCAAAACCCCTGTTTTTTTCGCCCCTTGAGCCCACTTCTAAATTTATCAAACATCTGTCATGCATAAACTTTTGGCCTATTTTTAAGAAGTAATATAAACTTTAAACCGATTCGATATCTACGTTAATAAAAAAGCTATGGCGTTTTTTCGGTTTTCACAAAAACGCCCCTTATTCCGACCCCCTTGGTCCGATTTTGCCCATTAACGAACTTAGCCGAGATTTTATCCTCTTTGATTTTATGTACCAGTTTGGTGAAGATTGGTGAAGAATTATAGAAGTTATCGTGTCCATAAAAAAGTGAGATATATATATAGATAGATAGATAGATAGATAAACTGGTGCGATTGCAATAGGTAGTATGTCATACGAAATCTACCTAAAAGCAGGTTTACTAAATAATGTTTCACTGTGCATGCATGATTGCAATCAAAATATAATTTACATAATCGTGTTAGCTACATGTATAGAGCAAATCTTGTGAACGTTCCTTGAAAATTCTGAAACTTGTCGTCGATAGAATAAGCTCCAAATCCGTTTTTCCCAAAATAAATCAAAAAGACGATTGGCTGTATCCATATATCCGTTGATTGGTGTCAGTATAGCATACACAATATTGCATGTACCACTGTATTTGGATGGTATAACTTTACCAATCAGTTTGATTGTGTTACAATAACAGCTTTATTTAAATGATTTGACTTGAACATTTTTAATTTGATTAAAATAAATAACTTCCTTTTATGTTTATTTTTAAATTAAATTTATTAATGCTACCATCTATGTAAGAATTTAATAATTACAAATTAGGTATTTGAATTTATTAATTCAAGGGCAAATTGTTTTTAGAGAAATATTAAACGAAACCATGTGTGTGATCCACGATCACACTTACCCACTTGTTTAGATATAATTAACTTGATCCTGACCCTTTATGACCTATTATGACCCACTAATTGAATTTTCTCGAACATGTGAGCTAGCCTAGTGGTTTTCTCGTGCCCGAAAATGGTAAAATATAATTTTTTTGTCAAAATTGTTCCAGCCATTTTAATTTACATATACAAATACATACAGCCACACACATACACACACACGCACACAAGATTTGTTCGTATTACAATATAAAATATTCGAATAAAATATGGATATTAGAGTTTTACTTTATTATTAATATGCAAGTTAATGTATTCATTAGTAATTTAACAGTTAGAATGCATGGTATTTAATTGACCAAATTATAATTTTTGTTAATTTGATTGAGATAGAAGATAAACGTCTTTTTTTAAAATGAGCAGTTTGAAAATTTTAAATTCATAAAATTAGGATTTTAGAGTGTAGACCACGAGGATATTGACTGGTTGATCAATTAGAATGACTATTCGCTTCATTCTAGACCTGTTTATTAAGATTTGACCTCAGTAAATTTAGATTTACAAGGTGATTCAAGTTTAGTTTCTTGCAAGTGTTTTGACATATTTAGATTCTAAAATTTTCAGCTCGATAGTTTATTTGTGATATTTTAACTATCTGAAATACATATAAGAATATCCATTCTGCGATCTCGATCTCCTAAATTGTTTTTTCAATACATCCGAATTTTCACAAAAATTTCCTAGATTTTACGCGTATAAGCCAGCACCAATTAACCAGTCAACCTTAGGCTGGAATATTTGGCTAGTTTTGTTTTGCTAAGTTTTCTTTTTGGTAATCAGATATCTGCCATGGTAACACCAATGGAGAGCTAATGTTGGATCTTTGGCATTATTAGCGTACTTCTGTAAAAGAGTAGCGACATAACATGTTCAAATTGAAAGTTTTGTCTACATTACGGAAACCCACATTCCGAAACTCGGATATTCTCACCTGGATGAGTTTGATTAGATGAATGAGACAATTCAACAAACATTAGCTTAGGAATATGGGCAGTTCGCCAAGATATCTGGTGGGGTTTTTAAATTCTAAAATCGTCTCCACTAATAATACTTTATTAACCGTGCATCATCACTTTGTTATCGAAGCATCTTCGTGCTATCGGTGGCTTTCGTACAAAAAAATAAAATTAATCAAACATTAATCATCATCAAACATATAAAAAAAAGTCTCTAATAATAAATGTAAAACTAATACGCGGAAGTTGTAAGATATATTTTGCTTTATTAAGATGAATATAATTAATTAATTTTATTGATATAACATTTAACATTAATTAAACATTTTGTAATTTAGAATAATAAATAACGAAAATTACTAAATTTATAACTTTATTGCTTGTTACAGGCCTTCATTCTGTATTCCATCTATTCAACGCTCTCTTTTTCTCATCTAATTATAATTCATTCTACAAAGAAATTAACATCGCACATTTCAAAGGAGAGGTAAGTAAACCACTAACTTTTTTGTCTATGGAAACTTTATATTTGTAAAGATTAAAGATTTATTTTTCTTAATTTATGTACATTTAAAAATGACTTTATCCTATCATTTAAAATTTAAAATGACAATTTTTAATAATAATAAAAAAGAACATTCTAATTATCATCTGCAATATGACTTCTTTTATGGAATGATATGTACAGCTCATATTCAAAATATTAGAATAATTGAGAAAAAGTAATAAGAAAAAATTATTTGTCATTTATTTATTTTTTATACTAAGTAAATGCAATTAAATTTCTTATAAATTAAATCTGGAATGTTTAGATAAGATTTTAACATTTATAAAATATAAAATACAGCACAATAAATTAGGTATACAGCTTCCTTAAACACACCAGAATATTAGAATAAAATTTAGATTGGTTCAAAATATCAGAATATTTTATTTTACACAACAATATTACCTTATGAATATGAAGTAAATGGTAATTAATATTTTGTAGCATCCCCCTTAGCTTTCATAACAGCGTACAATCGATCTTGCATACTATATACAAGGTGTTTACAAACATTTCTATCAATATTAGCCCAAACAGACTTTATACGTGCCACTAACTCAGTTTTACTTGAAGGAGGATTTTCTTGAAGTTTTTTCTTCATTATACACCATAAGTTTTCGATGGGATTAAGATCTGGTGAATTTGGTGGCCAAGGAAGTACCTTAATGTTGCGTTGGCAGAATCAATTCTTAGTTGACACCGAGGTATGCGGGGACGCTAAATCTTGTTGAAAGATGAAATCATCTTCAAATAAATCTTCTGGTGATGGAATCATGTAATATTCTAAAATTTCTTGATATATCAGAGAGTTAACCGTTTCGTAGACGATGCATAACTTTCCAGGTCCTTCTGCACTCATACGACACCAAACCATGACACTAGCAGCAAATTTTACGGAACGTTTAAGGCATTCTTTATCAAATGCTTCTTGCTTCATTCTCCAAACTCGAATACCTTGATTACCATATGAAACACAAAACATACTTTCATCACTAAATAATATATTTTTCCAATCTTCATTGCTCCATAAACGTCTTGATTTACACCAATTCAATCTTATACGCTTTTGTCTTGCAGTCATGAGAGGTTTTGTTTTCGGTACACGAGATTCAAATTTAAATTTATGGAGACGTCTTAATGTTGTCGATGTAGAAACTTCAACTCCTCCTTCTTTCCATTTTCGGTGCAAGAATCGCACACTTTTAAAATGGTTTTTCTTAACTATACGCTTCAGTTTCCTGTCATCTCTAGCAGATGTTTTTGGTTTTCGGCCACCATTTCGGCGATTATTTTGAAATTTTCCAATTTTTGAATATTGTGTTAGTATTTTACTAACGCTCGATTGCGAACAATGTAAATATATCGCTATAAAACATTGATTTTTACCGTGCCGATACAAATCAACCATACGAAGTTTAGTAGATTCAGGAATATCACTCACACGGCCCATTTTAAGACGAAAAAGAAACAAACTGCAAAAAAGAATACTGATTTTAAATAAAATAGTCTGAATTTAATCAATGATGCCACCAGTTAAGAATTGATAATAATTAAAGGAGAATTAATGTGAAATATTCTAATATTTTGAACCACTTGAATAAATATTCTAATATTTTGACTTTTCAAAATAATTTTTTTTGCAATTAATCTTTTCAAAAATGATATTAAATTTAAGATAACAAGTAAGTTTAATCAACAATAAGTTCTTAATAAAAATATCGTTTGCATATTTTCATTAAAAGACATTAAATTACCAAACGATATTTTCAATTTCTAAAAAAAAGGTAATTATTCTAATATTTTGAATATGAGCTGTATGTTGTTAAAAATTTATTTTAAAAACTAGATTCTTAAAATAAATTTTCAACAGCGGAGATTCTACTTCTTTGGCCTTAGTTTCACATGAATTTTGCGATTTGTTTTCGGTTATAAATACAAGAAACCCTTCGATCGTTTTGAATAATATTTATTGGCATTTCGTTTATATATTTAAATTTTTATGTATAAAAAGGAAGTGAAAAATACGTCTCTTGTGGCTTTGAATGCCTGCAGGTGTGTACTGTTTGAGTCGGAGGACCGTTTTAGCCGGTCACAAGCATCGGAAAAAAATTGTTCACCAAATTATCAAGGGGTTTTCTGTTTTCTGGAACTTACGTTAAAATTAAATTTTAAAAGTTGGTTTTTGACAAAAATGATGGTCATTTATACAAAAAGGTCATTTTTCGCCCTTTTTTTTTACATTTTGCGAATTTGAGAAACTAATTAATGAATGAAAATTGCACTTTTCACTGTAATTTCGCCTCTAAAAACGATTACTTTTCTTTTAAAAAATGAAGGAAATATGTCGAAAAGATTTGAGAAAAATGGTCATGTAGTTTAAAAAACATACTTAAAAAAAAAGTTTAAAGTTTTACTAATAAACTGTCATATAGTTAAACTATTTTAGGGCAGTAATCGACACACTTGAGATATGCAAAAATAATGGAAAATTGGGACACAAAGGAGTAGAACCTAATTAATATAGTAAGGTTTTAAAAAAGTCCTTCCGGCAATGCCGGGAGGAAGAGGTAGCTTTCATATGCCTATTTATTTATTTTAAATTAAGTTATATAAACAAAATATACAAAGCTCAAAATAGTAGAGCACGATTATATAAGATTGAATACCAGTTTTTGTCAATACTGAATATTAATGGGAATTTTTAGAAATTAGTCATCTTTTATTCAACCTGGTTTTTTTAAGCGATTTATAGGGTCGCCAAATTCCACGATATCCATTTTAAAGCAGCATGATGGATAATAATAATAATAATAATAAAAAAAAAAAAAAAAAAAAAAAAAAGAACAATGAGCTTGATCGAAATCTTAATTCATGTGAACATGCACACTCACATCGAAATCGATTAATATATACAAGTGCTGTCGCGGGAAAATTGACTTTTTAACCGACTTCAAAGAGGAGGTTATGATTTCGGCCTGTATGTATTTGTTGTTCACGCGTAACTTTCAGAAATATGAACCGATTTTGATAATTCTTTTTTTGTTTGAAAGCGTAAGACACCAGTGTGGTCCCATTCTAATTTCATCAAAATATGATGAATAGAACGTTTTTTAAAAATAAAAACTTTAAAATTCAAATTCTTTTTGAAGCAATCGACCAATTAGAAGTGTTCATTTTTCAAACTTTTACGTTACTTTTACACAAGTACATGTTTTTCAAAGTGTGAAATCCTGGCTTGACAAGGGCCGAGATTCACATAAATTTTGCGCTGTTAGCGTAAAAGTGCTATTACACGTGCGCTGCGGCAGGCGTCTCCATGTTATCCTATGGGACCAGGCGAGTCGCTTGGTTAGCGCGCGATTCCCTTGTGTCGAAGCGTCTTTGACGCCTGGAACGAAGCGAATCGCTAGTAAGAGCCAATCAAATACTTGGAAATCCAAATGATGGTAAAGACTCTTCTCGAACAGCCAATGAAATACTAAGAAAACTAAAAAACGCAGGCGATTTTTGTCGCTTGCAATTTCTACGTGTAATAGCACTTTAACGATATTGATTAATAAGAAAATTTACTTAAAGCAGTGAAAATTTCGCAAAAATTCAGGCTTCTAATTGGTCAAAGTGATTTCGCTAACAGCGCTAAATCTACCTGGATCCGGCCAAGTTCTCTAACGCACTCAGCCGCTTGTATATAATATCTCTATTCCGACCAGTGAGAATACCCTATAATGCTTTCAAGTTACCGTTTTCTATTCAAGCGGCGGAGTTCATATGCAACAAAATGCTGCAGATTTGTAACAGTGGTATCGTGAAAAATGACCTCTTTTTTTAAAGGCTATCTATTTTCTGACCAATGAAAACGTTCCATTGGTGTTTTTTGATCGTTCTCATTGGTCAAGAAAAAAGTAGATAGCTTTTCAAAACAGAGGTAATTTTTCACGATATTTTTAACAGTGTATTGATAGATTGTCAGCTATTCGACGCCCATTTCCGATGTCCGTAGATTTCACTGTGGATCTTAAGGATTACTGGATGCGATAAATTTTCAAAATGCGAGAAAATTCCGAAGTGCTAAATCTTAAGTGGTCAAGTTCTCGCATGTATTAAACTGGAAACTCACATTGATACCAACCAATATCGAAAATGAGTGTACAAAAGATGAAAATCCTATAGTATGTATGTTATTCCGGGGGAAAAATCTCCACCTATCTCCACCTATCACTGCACAATAAAACGCATTGCTAAACTGTTAAAAATTTGAAACTTTTGCTGCACCGTCACTCCACTGCTTTTATGGAAAACGATTACTTTACTGTGTTATGGAGCAGTCTTATTGGTCGAAATAGAGATATTCTATAAAAGCAATGGAGTGAGCTTGCAACAAAAGTTTCAAATTTTTACCAGTGTATGTGTAGAGAAATTGCCGTTAGATTCTGATCTGATTTCCGGACATCAGAATGATTTCTGATTTCTTTTGGGTACACTGTTAAAAATCTGCTGCATTTTGCTGCAACGCACTCCCCTGCTTGTATAGAAAACGGTTACTTGGCCGTGAAATGGAGCTTTCTCATTGGTTGGAATAGAGATATTATATACAAGTGGTGGAGTGCGTTGCAGCAAAATTCAGCAGATTTTTAACAGTATAAGATTACCCGATATGAATATCCCGTCACACGGAGCACAGTATTTTATTGGATGAAACGTTTCTGGACGAAAGCAAGTCCCCAAGCATCTTGTTCAGCTGGCCGTTGTTGTCAATATTGATAATTTCTTATACATGTACAATTCTTTCAGGGAGCTACACTGTTAAAAATTTGAACCATTTGCTACAGCTTTTATAGAATAACTCTTTTATGGCCAATGAAAATGCTCCATAACACTGTAAAGAACGGTTTTCTATAAAAGCGGTGGATTGACGCTGCAGCATATGGATCAAAATTTTAACAGTGTACACCGTTAAAAGTCTGCTACATTTTGTTGCATACGCAATCCTCCGCCTGTATATAATATCTCTACTCCGACCAATTGGAATGCTCCATAATACAGTCAAGTAAACGTTTTCTATACAAGCGATGGAGTGCGTATGCAACAAAATGCAGCAGAATTTTTAACAGTGTATCATCAAATTCTGTCATAGAAAATGCCTAGCATTGGTATAGTTTGGACAAAAACCTCTGTCCAATACATCATCGATGAAAATCGAATGTTTTCATGTTCACATAGAGGCAGCCAGGTTAATGAGGTATAGGTTATGAGTTTTGAAATCCTCGTCCAATCATCACTGCTCATTTCCGGTGTCATAACTGACTTAATAGAAATTAGATTGTTGATCTACTGAATCATAGCGCGATTATTGCTAAAATCTTTCTTTTTGTTTTTTCTTACTGAAGGGAGAGTACTTTTGACTACACTAGAAAAGCATTTTATTATGCATTGATATATGGTGTCTTTTTGCCGTGTGGATATATGTGGAAGCATTTTGTAGGGTATCCGTGGATGAGTGGTCAAAGCACCACACCTCTAATTGTGAGGTTGTGGGTTCGAATCCCACTGGCTTCATTGCACTCACACTTTGTGTGGGGCTCCTGGTTGTATATATCTTGTGTTGTAAAATTTCCTTGTGCTATCTCGTCCCTGTATATTGACGATGACTTACAAGCAGGCTTCATGTCAAGCACACAACTCAGATGTATGTTGTTGAAAAAAAAAATAGAAGCACTTTTTCGCACTCGATGTGTAATGACACAGTACTTGATGAATTGCCAGCTTTTTCATACGCACATTTGATGTCATTAGGAATCGATGTGGACTTTAAGGTTTTATGAATGCGGTAGCTTTTCGACGTGTCAGATCTTGCCTGAATAATAGTGTTGAATTCAGGAAGTGATCCGGAGGGGCATCCCCCGCCGCAGCATTAAAATGTCCCGCCCCGGAAAATTTGAGATTTTGTATTTTCAATAGAGAAAAAATACAATCCCCCCCCCCCCAGAACTTCACAATGTCCTCCCCGGAACAACAAATGTTCCTCCCGTAGAAAAGTGTCTGAATTTAACACTGCTGAATACCAAATATAAGTTACCACATTCAGAAAACCTAAAAATTCCCATCGATACTAACCAACATTGTAAGAGGCCTTTAAAAAGTTGACAATCAAAGAGTGACCAGCAAATTACCACCATTAGTCAATACTCTACGAAGAACCATCTTACTTCAGTACACATAATTATGTATTAGGGTATGAATAACTAAAAAGTAGGAAATAAATAAACTTTTTTCAAAAAAAAAAAATATTACCAACTCCAAAAATGCGCTAAAAAGAATTAAATAATTCTTTAAAATTCCTATTGACGAATCGTTATCTAAAAACGACACATCGGATATCATGTACGGCATAAAAACGGTTAAATTTAATACATAGTATTTAATATTCACCAAACATGGGTTTCGAGAGAATATTTTTTACAAGAGATTAATTTACATATTTTTGATTTGATTTATGAATATATGCATATTAAAAGTAATGACTTACTTTTTGAAGTTGGTGCCATGTATTGTGGATATATTATTCCTAATACCAAAAATAAAATGGTGATGGTCATTATCGATTGTGTTTGTTTGGCACCGACTTCAAAAAGTAATTCATTACTTTTAATATGCATATATTCATAAATCAAAAATATGTAAATTAATCTCTTGTAAAAAATATTCTCTCGAAACCCATGTTTGGTGAATATAAAATACTATGTATTAAATTTAACCGTTTTTATGCCGTACATGATATCCGATGTGTCATTATTAGATAACGATTCGTCAGTAGGAATTTTAAAGAATTATTTAATTCTTTTTAGCGCATTTTTGGAGTCGGTAAAATTTTTTTTTTTTTTTTGAAAAAAGTTTATTTATAAAAAAAAATATCACCCACATTAGAAATTCAAACTGTTATATCCCAGGCGTTTTTCAAGGTAAAGACTAACGCTCTCGATTATACGTTTATATGAGTATACGTATAAAACGTATTATACGAAATACGGATTTGCTCTACGTAAAATACGGCATCGGCGGTTATACGTATTACGCAAAACAGCATATACGGTACATCGTATATACGGATCTTATCCAAGCGGTTAAACTTATAAATGCTTAAACGTTTTTCGTTCAAGGTATGAAATTTGATGTTTCAGTGTTTTTATGTGGATTAGAGACATAGAGAAATATCCGGTAGAGTAACCCCATCGCGATTCTTTGTTCAAAGAACTACGATGTGTTTACTTAACTGCTACTTGTTTTGCAGGTACTTTAAAAAATCTAAATATGTTCCTCGGTTTAGATTTTGGTTTTTCCCCTTAAAAACTAAGTTATTTATTATATAATGTCTTACATTAGTTGTGGTAGAATCAAACTAATCTTTGAAAGATCTCTGGAGCAGTACTTTATAGTTTTTTATATTTTCTTGTATCTTTACAAGAAATTGGATTCGGAAAAACTTTCGAAGGGTTTACACGTTTTAAGGGTAAAAAAGTCCGAGAAACATTTTTTTACAAAATATCTGCCTGTGAGTTTGTGAGTCTGTGACTTTGTCTGTCTGTATGTGACATGAATTTTGTGGGCGCTCTTTCTCAAGACTTAATACACAGAATTTAGAAAGATATATGGGGGGAGACTGAGGCACATGTGAAAATGGGGCATATGAGAACATTACCATTTTTCACTAGTTATTATGTTTTTTTATTTCAAAAAATTACCAAAGATGGTAGCACCTATAGACAGATTCAGCCAGGTGGAGAGGCCTACCATGAGCACCTATTGACATATGGAAAAAAATGTTGAAGCTCTTCAACATTTTGTTTGTCCTCAGGAGCCAAAATACTGCTTATTGAACTCAAAAGTAAAATCTCCAACTTGCTAAGAAAATAATTTTATTTATTTATTTATTTATTTTTTAATGTTTTAACATATACTTTGGATACTAATAAATATCTATGATAATTTTTTTTCTAAAATTGAGAAATTTTAATGATTTGTCATTTTAACTCTTGTGGGAGTGTGAAGCAATTATGAAGGATCTAATTGGGGCAGATCTGATCGTGTCATAATTCTCCAATAATCATTCAGTGATTCTGTTCCTTTCAGTTAACTTCGTGAAAATAATCCCAGCTCTATTATCTATAATTTTATTGAAATAGAAGACATTTAAGTCATATAAAGTTGGTTTTGCATACAAAATTATACAAACACATCTGTCAGCAAATACATAAAAAGCAACAAGCTTTTTTCCATTCAACTGTAATTTAAATAAATTTAATGTTTTCTAAAATGCAAAAAATGTTATATATTATTTTATTTAACGGTTTTCAATACTATTTTTATGCATCGTTAATGCAAAAAAAATTATGTTTGACAACTTTGCAAATTTTTCTATTTCATTTGTTGCAAACTTGTAGTACTAGTTTACTTCCATTTCTAAAACAGCTATGTTATTTGATGCTTTGAAAATAGATATTATTTTAAGAAAATAAAATTTTTAAACTTATAATTACTATGAAATCTCTCCATTATAGACTCCCTCCTTTTTCTTTTTAAAGAAAAATAAATTAAATTTGAGGAAGCTTATGAGCGGAAAACAATTTTTTTATCCGTGATTTACAGGAAAATAAGACAAATATAGGAATGAGAATATTTTACCTTTCGGTAGATTTCCGATAAATATTGTCCAAATTATCCCTGCGTAAAATCTCCCTCAAATAAAAGGCCCTAACAAGGAAGGTCTCCATACTGGGCATACTCACAAGGAAGGTCTCCATTGGGGGCATACTCAGAATTTTTTGAAAAAAAATACGAATTAAACTACTCATGTAGGTAATAAAGGATCAGTGAAAATTAGCGGCGGAATTACATTATTAAATATGTAAAAAAATAAAATAGTTTGGAATAATTGGCGTGAAAAGCTGAAAGCGACGCGGGATTTGGCAAGCAGTGCATTTCCTCGCCAAAAACGGACGATTTTAACGAATCTGAAAATTGAATTTAATTGACTTCACTGTTAAAAATCTGCAGCATTTACTGCAACGTCACTCCACTACTTTTATAGAATATGTCTCTTCTGACCAACGAGAATGCTCCATAGCACGGCGAATTGACCGTGTCATACACTGTTAAAAATCTGCTGCATTTTGTTACAGCGCACTCCACCGCTTGTATATAATATCTCTATTTCAACCAATGAGAAAGCTCCATTTCACGGCCAAGTAACCGTTTTCTATGCAAGCAAGGGAGTGCATTGCAACAAAATGCAGCAGATTTTAGCAGTGTATTTTTCAATTTGGAACAATTTTAATCAATTTAAATTGTGTTTTAAATGATAAAATATATTAATTTCATTTTGTTATAAGTACATATAAACGTATATGACAAAATTACACTTAAAGTAAAGTAAAAATGCAAAACTAAAATTACTTAAACTAAACTTATTTAAATAAATTGAACATAGAAAGTTTTTTCTTTAAAAAGTATTCGAAGTGTATTTTTCAAAATTTCGTTTTTTCGCCAACCGGAGATAAATCGCCAAATAAACGAAATTATTATTATTTTTTTACGGACGTTATAAGGAGGTTCCGCCGAAATTTTTTTTATAAACATATATAACTATATGAGAAGAACATTCTGTAATTTTTCCAGATTTTTCTGAGTATGCCCGTATGGAGACCTTCCTTGTCAGTTTAAAAAAAAAATACTAGTTAAACTACTCATGTAGGTAATAAAGGATCAGTGAAAATTAGCGGCGGAATTGCATCAGAAAACATGAAAAAAAAAAAATACTTTCGAATATTTGGCGTGAAAAGACCAAAGTGTCACGCTATTTGGCGAGCAGCACTTTTCGTCGCCAAACGATTTTAATGCAACTAAAAACGTTCGGATTTTTAGAATTAGTGTAAATGGTGTTTAATAAATTTAAACGTAAACATTGAGAGAGTTTAATATATTATATACATATATATATATATATTAAATTGCATATATATATATTATTAGTTGCTGTAGTTAATTTACCCCTGAAAAAAATGTTTTCATACTAGCTGACCCGCTCGGCGTTGCCCGGGTCCGTAATAATAATGTTAAACGAACTTGAAATTTTTATGATTTTATCTTTAACTCGAAATATGTGTAAATACACTGTTAAAAATTTGACCCTTTTGCTGCATCGTCACTCCACCGCTTTTATAGAAAATGATTACTTCAGCCTATTATGGAGCATTCTCATAGGTCAAAAGAGAGATAGTCTATAAAAGCGGGGTAGTGATGATGCAGCAAAAGGGTAAAATTTTTTACCGTGTACGTTTTATTAAATACGTGTCCCCTGACTATGTCAAAAATCGGTTTAAAATATCCCTGTTGGCTTGGCCTACAGGCGGAGGTAGATTTCGAAGAGTGCTCATTTCAACAACAAAAAATAAATTTTATTACAGATAAACCCAGTTTAACAACTTTATTTGTCCTCTTTTGAAAAATTTTTAATTTCCTTTTTCTGTAAGGACTGGTTTTATCAGAATCATCTTAAGCTAAATTCGGATCAAATGCCCATTTTGACAACATATTTTGAAACTATTCTGACTTTATTAAAAAAAATCGACTAATACGGTACAGTATATAGTTCCTAAATAACAAAAGACTGTCAATTGAATGTGTTTGAGAGCAAAATTGAATTTAAAAATGAGTTATAAAATAACCAATTTTGAATACAACCTCAATCATGATAGCTTCGGGAATTTTTGCGCGAGTGCCCTGTTCGACAGCATTTTTAAAAATATATTTAGCCTTTATCAAAAAACTGAACAATGCGGGATATTACACAGCTCCTATATAAGAGAACCTCTCAATTGGATGCGTTTGAGAGCAAAACTGAATTTAAAAATGAGTCAGAAAAAACGCAATCTGTTATCTGAATACTTCCTCAAAATTCCTATCACAGTCACTTCGGGAAATTCTGTTCAAAATACCCTTTTTGGCAGCCTTTTTTGAAATATATTCTGTCTTTATCAAAAAATTGACCAATGCGTCATATTATATAGTTCCTAAATTAGAGGACTTGTAAACTGGATGCGTTTGAGAGTAAAACTGAATTTAAAAATGAGTCAGGAAAAACGCAATTTGTTATCTGAATACTTCTTAGAATTTCCTATCACTGTCACTTCGGGAAATTCTGTTCAAAATACCCTTTTTGGCAGCGTTTTTTGAAATGTATTCTGTCTTTATCAATAATATGGCCAATGTTTCACATTGGCCATATTATTGTAACTGTTCCTAAATAAAAGGATCTGCCATTTGGATGTGTTTAAAATAAAAAATGAATTTATAAAACGATTCAGAATGTTTGCAGTTTGAACTAGAGGTTTTTTCTCCAACTCCAATTTTCTTTTAATTTATTTTTGCTATAAGAATTGATCCTATGAAAAACTTGTCAGTATAAAAGTTGTAGATATTATTGAGAAGATGTAAAATAAATTTAATTGGATTTGATAGTTTAAGAATTGACAAAGTTATGGATTTTTTTCTTTTCAAAAGCCCCTTTTATTTTCGTTTTTTTTTTTTTACCGGTAAGAGTTAGTCCTATCAAAAACTTGCAAATACAAAAGTTTTAGATAACTTTGAGAATATTTATAAAAAAATTAGATGGATTTGATATCTTGAGAATTGACAAAGTTAAGATTTTTTTTCTCCCAAAAACCCTATTTTTTTCGCCCCTTGAGCCCATTTTTAACTTTATCAAAAATCTGTCATGCATAAATTTTTGGCCTATTATTTAGAAGTAATATAAACTTTAAACTGATTCGATATCTATTTTTACTAAGAAGTTATGGGCTTTTTTCTGTTTTCACAAAAATGCCCTCTATTTCAACCCCCTTGGTCCGATTTTGCCCATTAACGAACTTAGCCAAGATTTTATCTCCTTTGATTTTATGTAAAAGTTTGGTGGAGATTGGTGAAGAATTATAGAAGTTATCGTGTCCATAAAAAAGTGAGATATATAGATAGATAGATAGATAATGTAACTGTAGACCTAACTGTAACTTAACCATGACCTAACTGTAACCTAACCGGAAATTAAATATAACATAAGGCTCACCGGAACGTATAGATATAAATACGTATAGAGATACGTATAGATATAAACTGGTGCGAATGCAATAGGTAGTATTTCATACGAAATCTACCTAAAAACTAATATTTAGCTGCAAAACTACCCAAAATGACTGCAATGGGAAACGCAGGAGGAAATATGTGTCCAACGATTGCGTGACTTTCGTGTTAAAGTGTTGATATTTATCCTTAAAATTACTGTTAAGTGACTTAACTAAATACTTTTTTCACATAGATATCCCAAGTGAAATATTTTGAATTTCAAACTAATTATATCACTCTTAAATCCGTCTATACTGTGAATGAAATTGATTCTCGATGATTAGCTAAAAGGTTAGTTAGTATTATAATTTCAGAGCCATTTTACAAAAATAGGTGTATATTTTTCATCAAACATGCGTAATGTTCATTCTGTGAACAAAATCCTAACCGTAACCAAATTGTATTGTAATAATAACTTGTCTGTAACCTAGCTGTATCTTAACAGTAACCTAACTGTAACTTAAATATACTATAAATGTAACCTGGCCGTCACCTTATGATAACCTACCCACAATCTAACCACAACCTAACCGCAACTTAACCTAACTGTAACTTAACCATGACCTAACTGTAACCTAACCGGAAATTAAATATAACATAAGGATCACCGGAACGTAATTGCAACCTAACTATTATCTAACCGTAACCAAGTTCTAATTTAACACTAAATATAAACGAAATATCAAACATCTCGCGCTAAGTACTTAGTTTCCCTTTCCACCGCTACGGAGCGCATTATGTTTTGTCACTGAGCTCGACATTATATGTCGAGCTCAGTGTGTTTTGTAGAACATCCGTATTTTAGGTTCGGATTGGATTCATGTCCATGGAAATTACTTTGTCCTCTTCGGATACGGTTATGGTTGTTTGAAATGTTTTTGTTCTGTTTAGATTAGGTTCAATTCAGATTTCGTGGGGTTTTTTTTTCCCTTCAAGTGGGATTTTTAGGTTCGGGTTGGGTTGTACTTCCATGGAAATTATTTTACCTAGTTCCAATCAGGTTATATTTCTCTGAAATATTTTTGTTAGGTTCAAATTAGGTTTGGTTTAAATTTCGGGAATTTTTTTTTTACAATTTTTTTGGTTCATATTGGGTTTATGTCCATATATATTACTTTGTCTTGTTCGTATCTGGTTATAGTTATTTGGAATATTTTCATCGGATTCAGATTTGGTTCGATTCAGATTTCAGGTATTTTTTCAAATTGATTTTTAAGGTTCTGGTCGGATTTATGTCCAGGGAAATTATTTTGTCTTGCTTGGATCCGGTTTTGGGTCTTTGGAATATTTTTTTCGGGTTCAGATGTCGTTCAATTCAGATTTCGGTTTTTTAATGGAATTTTTAGGTTCAGCTTGGGTTACGCATCAACGGAGATTACTCTGCATTGTTCGAATATTGATATGCTTCTCTGGAATATTTTTATCAGATTCAGATTTAGTTGTTTTTTTATGTTCGGATTGAATCATGTTCATGGAAATTTTTTGTCTTGTTCGGATCCGGGTATGGTTCTGAGGAATATTTTTGTCAGGTTCATATTTGGTTCGATTCAAATTTCAGGTATTTTTTTCAAATGGAATTTTAAGTTCGGATCGGGTTCATGTCCACGGAAATTATTTTCTCTTATTCGAATCTGGTTATGGTTCTTTCGAATATTTTGATTGGTTTCAGATGTAGTTTGCATAAAATTTCTGGGTTTTTTTTTCAAATGGAATTTTTTAGGCTCGAGTCAGGCTTATGTTCACGTAAATTATTTTTTCTTGCTCTTATCGGGTTATAGTTCTTTGGAATATTTTTATCGATTTCAGGTTTTTCGTTCTAGTCATTTTTCGGGGTTTTTCAAAGAAAATTTTTAGTTTCGGGTCGGGTTGCATATACACGATCGTTATTTTTCCTTGATCGGATTGGGGTATGCTTCATTTGAATATTTTTGTGGGATTCAGATTTGTTTCGGATCAGATATCAAATTCATTGTTTTTTTTTAATGGAATTTTTAGATTCGTGTCGGGTTTATGCTCATGGAATTTTTGTCTTGCTTCGATCGGAGAATGGTCTGTTTTTTTCTCGTTGAAATCGGGGTATGTGTTTATGCGCCTAAACGTTATGTTTTGCTACTATTCTTTTAGTGACTATTTTTGATATGTAATTCATTTTGCTATTGGATAATTTATTACTGTGTATGAATCGTCTGCCGATTCGAACAATTGTACGTTAAACAGCCATTTCATTTTTATTTTAAAAACAAATTAAAGTCTTTATAAAATTTTAACTTAAATAAAATGCATTCAAATTTAATCAATGGTTTAAAAGAAACTGCTAAAAAAGCCTCATATATACATGTACATATATTTACTGCAACATAGCTAACCACACATATATTCTAATGTACGAAGTACCAACGATCTGGCGTAACAGCTGTGTTCAAAAATCCTAAGTTAAACTGACATTTTGCCAGTCAATGAATTTTAAAGGTCTTTGGGAAAAACAGTCACTTTTCAAATGTCAAAATCTCAAATTGGTTTCTTTCATAGAGTAAAAAGAAATTAATAGAGTGGAAGTATTATCTCTAGAGGTGATGCTAAAAATGTAACCCTACATTAAGTCCAATTAAGTACCAACAAAAGCACGTGCTTTGACACACCTATCAATTGAAACAGGTTTAAACCCGTATTTTTTGCTCTTGTTTCTTAAAAAGAACTAATCTATCGCTTCACCGGTAAAAATTTATTAATTATTTTATCATATGTGTTTTAACTATCAATACGGAAAATTATTTTAACGTTTTGTTCGAAAATATAATATTTTTTTGTTAATACATTAAAATCGTCTGCAGTCAGAAATCTATATTTTAGATTAATATTTATTACTTAAGTTTTCATACATGATTTTAAAAGAATATTTTCGTTATTATATTTTAAATATTTATTTACATGCAATTATTAAGTCATAAACATTTTTCATCTATTCATCATTTCATCATCATTTCATCAGTATTTAAAATTACATTAATGAAGGAAACTTTTAATTATACAATTTTTAGTTCGTTTTGATGTTTTCAATATCTTATCTAATTTAAATTTGATATTTAAATATTGTTAATTTTTCAATTTCCTTCATTTTAAAAGCGAACATTTATTCTAATAAATAATAATAGAACAAAGACCATTTTAAAAAATTGCTATTTCCTCTTAAAATATGCTTCAATTGTAATTCATTTCCTTCAATTCGTCTTATAATACAAAATCCTTTCCAGTTCTTTGGAAACGTCCTTTTGTTTGGCACATTAAAATTTGAGCGATAAATGGTTTCATATTGCAAACCTTTTTTGAGGCTTATTTCACCTCCACTAATCTTATTCCATCATGGGTTTCTTTAATTCTGTCTCAGCTTTCTTAATACTTATTCGAAAATTTTGACACAACCAACCAACCGTAAACAAACGAAAGAGAAAAAATTGGGAAAAAGATAATTTTTTATGAGAGTGCACTTTCGATTTTAATTAATTACTCAGTTAATAATTGGAATTTCGAAAATTCTGAAGCTCAAGTGCATCAGGAGAGATTTGGGGCTACTCTCAAAATATTTTTGAGATTCGTACATGTTGTAGATTTTGCTAGCCATCGCAGACACACACACACACACACAGAGCGTTTTGTTCTTTTATTAGTATAGACTAGCTGACCCGCCCGGCGTTGCCCGGGTCCGTATTAACAATATTAAGCGAACTTGAAATCTGTATGATTTTATCATTAACTCGAAACATGCAGAAACGCATTGTCTGAAATACGTGGCTACTGACTGTGTGAAAAATCGGTTTAAAAAACAACAATAATATTAATTTCTGAAAATACTCAAAATGAGCAATGAGAAACGCGGGAGGGAATATGTATCCAACGATTGTGTGATTTCCGTGTTATAGTGTTGATATTTACCCGTAAAAATCACTGTTAAGTCACGTAACTAATTATTTTTTTCACATAGAAATTCCAAGTGAAATATTTTGAATTTCAAACTAATTATATCACTCTTAAATCCGACTATACCATGAATGAAAAACTCGATGGTAGCTAAAAGGTTGGTATATATCAGTAGCGGCTCGTCAGGGAGTGCTGCATCAGATTTTTCGCACCACTAAAATTTAACAGAATCTTTCATATTATTTATTCGACAAATTTTGATGGTTAAATAAAACTGAAATTACAATACAATTTTAGTGGTGTGAATAAATTGATGCAGCACCCCCTGACGAGCCGCTACTGGTATATAATATTATAATTTCAGAGTCATTTAACAAAAGTAAGTGTTATTTTTAATGAAATCATGCGTAATGTTCACTCTTTGGATAAATTCCAAACCGTAAACTTTTGTACCGTAACCATAACCTACCTGTAACCTAACCGCGACTTAACAGTACCCTACCGTAAATTAAATATAGCATAAATGTAACCTAGCCTTCACTTTATTATAACATACCTTTATTCTAACCATAACATAAATGCAATTTAACTTTAACCTAACTTTAACTTAACCGTGACCTAACTGTAACCTAACGGGAAATTAAATATAATCAAAGACATACCGTAATGTAATTGCAACCTAAATGTTACCTAACCATATATTGGGTTCATGCCCATGGAAATTATTTTGTCTTGTTCGGATCTGGTTATGATTCATTAGAATATTTTTGTCGGGTTCAGATTTCGTTCGATTCAGATTTTAGGTATTTTTTGAAATTGAATTTTAATGTTCGGGTCGGATTCATGTCATGGAAATTATTTTGCCTTCCTCGGATCCAGTTATGGTTTGGTTCTGTGGAATATTTTTGTCGGGAACAGATTTGGTTCAATTCAGATTTCGGCTTTTTCTTCAAATGAAATTTTTGGGTTCGGGTTTTCTTGCCTGTTCACCAAAATTATTTTGCCTTGTTCGAAAAATAACATGCTTCACTGGAATATATTTTTTTCAAGTTCAGATTTGGTTCAGTTCAGATTTCGTGATTTTTTCAAAGAAATTATTTAGGTTCAGATTCGGTTCATGTGCATGGAAATTTTTTGCCTTATTCAGATCCAGTTACGGTTCTTTGGAATATTTTTTATCAGATTCAGATTTGGTCAGATTCAAATTTCAGGTATTTTTTCAAATATAATTTTTCGGTTCGGACCAAGTTCATGTCCACGGAAATTATTTATTCATACTCGAATCCAGTTATGATTCTTTCGAATATTTTGGTCGGATTCAGATATGGTTTGAGTCAAATTTCAGGTTTTTTCAAATCGAATTTTTTAGGATCGAGTCGGGTTTATGTCCATCGAAATTATTTCGTCTTGCTTGGATTGGGTTATAGTTCTTTGGAATATTTTTGTCGGGTTCAGATTTGGTTCAATTCAGATTTCGGGTTTTTCTTCAAATATAACTGTTGGGTTCGGGTCTTTTTGCGTGTTCACGGAAATTATTCTGCCTTGTTCGAATAAGGACATGCTTCACTGGAATATTTTTGCCAAGTTCAGATTTCGTTCAGTTCAGATTTCGCGATTTTTTCAAAGAAATTTTTTGGGTTCAGATTCGGTTCATGTGCATGGAAATTTTTTGTGTTATTCGGATCCGGTTACGGATCTTTGGAATATTTTTTATCAGATTCAGATCTGGTTCGATTCAAATTTCAGGTATTTTTTCAAATAGAATTTTTAGGTTCGAACCTCGTTCATGCCCACGGAAATTATTTTGTCATACTCGAATCCGGTTATAGTTCTTTCGAATATTTTGGTCAGATTTAGATGTGGTTTGGGTCAAATTTCAGGATTTTTCAAATGGAATTTTTTTGGTTTGAGTAGGGTTTATGACCACGGAAAGTATTTTGTCTTGCTGGGATCGGGTTATAGTTCTCTGGAATATTTTTATGGGTTTCAGATTTCGTTCGGGTCATATTTCGGGTTTTTTTTTAAAGAAAATATTTAGGTTCGGGTCAGGTTTCATGCCAACGAAAATCATTTTTCCTTGTTTGGATCGGGTTATGCTTCATTTGAACATTTTTGCGGGATTCAGATTTGGTTCGGGTCAATTATCAAATCCATAGTTTTTTTCAAACAGAATTTTTAAGTTCGGGTCGGGTTTATACTTACGAAAATTTTGTCTATCACAGACCGGAGTGTGGTCTGTTTTTTTTTCTGATTTGGGATCGGGTTATGTTTAAATTAGTCTGAACATTAAGGTTATAATCAGTTTTGCTACTATTCTTTTTATGGCTATTTCTGAAAATTATTTACTTTGCTATTTGATAATTTATTATGATGTATGAATCGTTTGCGGATTCAAACAATTGTACGCTAAACAACTATTTTATTTTCGTTTTGAAAACAAATTAAAGCTATTTTACAATTTTAAATTGAATAGAATACATTTAAATTTAATCAATAATTAAAAAAATAAACTCCTAGAAAAGTGTTGTGTAATTTTTTTACTGCAAAACAGCTAATGACTCATACATTCTAATGTTCGAAATGCCAAAAATCTGCGTACAACCATACAGTAAAAAGAAATTAATAGAGTGGCAGTATAATGTCTTGGGGTGACGCCAAAAATGTAACTCTAAAATCCGCTACATTAAGTCCAAATAAGCACCAACAAAACCATATGCTTTGACACTCCGATCAATTCAAACTGGTTTAAACCCGTATTTCTTTGTTTTTATTTTTTACCTTTTAAACTGTCATTGAATAGATCATTAAAATTTCGTTTAAAAAATAACGTTTTGTGCTATTATTGGCTGTAATACACGATCAGAATGCATAAAAGATACAAATAGATCAATCATAGGCAAGAATTATTTGATTATTTTTATCATATGTCTTTGAAATATCAATATAGAAGCATCATTTAAGATTTTTATTGAAAAGTTAACATTCTTTCTTTAATGTCTTAAATTCATCTGCACTCTGAAATCTAGATTTTAGATTAATATTTGTTATTTAAGTTTTCATGCATGATTTTAAAAAAATGTTTTCATCAATATATTTTATATATTGACATGGAATTATTAATATTTTGTTAAATCATAAACATTTTTCATCTACGTTATAAAGTATTAAAAAGTTCTGAAAAAAAAAAAACTTTTAGTAATACAATTTTTAGTTCAAATCAACTGTTTTCAATATTTTATTTAATTTTATTTTGACATTTAGTTATTTCTAATTTTCCAATTTCAATTATTTTAAAAGCAAACATTTATTTTAATAAATAATATAATAGAAATTTTTTTCTTTAAATTTACTATTTCTTCGTAAAATATGCTTTAGCTGTAATTCATTTCCTTCAATTCGTCTTATTAATACAAACCTTTTTTTTCGGTTTACTTTGCCTCCACCTATCTTTTTCCTCCATGGCGTACATCAGCTGTGATAAAAAAAAAAAAAAAAAAAAAAAAAAAAAAAAAAAAAAAATCCTTATTTAAACTGACAGTTTGCCAGTATATGAATTTTAAAGGTCTGTCCCAGCTTTTTTAAATATTTCTGCGAAAATTTTATGCAACCAACCAACCATAAGCAAATAAAAGAGAAAAAAGGCTAAAATAAATTTAACTTTTTCAAAAAAATGTATAACCGACTCCAAAGAAAAGCGCTAAAAAGAATTAAGTAATTCTATAAAATTCTCTAATGACAAATCGTTATCCAATAATCACACATTGACTATCATGTACCAGTATAAAATGGTTAAATTTAATATATAGAATTTAATATCCACCAAACATAGATTTTCCAGAGACTATTTTTTACAAGAGATTAATTTACATATTTTTGATTTAATTTTTGAATATATACATATAAAAACTAATGAATTACTTTTTGAAGTTGGTGCCAAACAATCATAATCGATAATGAATTAACCATTTTATTTATGGTACTAGACATAATATATCCACAATTCTTACTATACTTAAGATAGTTTGGCACCAACTTCAAAAAGTAAATCATTACTTTTTATATGTATATATTCAAAAATTAAATCAAAAATATCTAAATTAATCTCTTGTAAAAAATATTCTCTGGAAAATCTATGTTTGGTGGATACTAAATTCTATATATTAAATTTAACAGTTTTATACCGGTACATGATAGTCAATGTGTGGTTATTGGATAACGATTTGTCATTAGAGAATTTTATAGAATTATTTAATTCTTTTTAGCGCTTTTCTTTGGAGTCGGTTATACATTTTTTTGAAAAAGTTAAATTTATTTCCTACTTTTTAGTTATTTATACCGTAATACATAATTATGTGTACTGACATAATGATGGCTCTTTGCAACGCATTACTAATGAACGCACTTTGCTGAGTTCTGATGTATTCGCTTTACTTGTCACTGTTTGATTGTCAACTTTTCAAAAGACACAATATCGGTTAGTATCGTTGTGAATCTTTAGGTTTTCTGGAGTTGATAACTTCTTCAGATCTGGCATGACGAAAAGCTACCGCATTCATGAAATCTTAAAGTCAACATCTAATCGTACGGACATCGGAAGTGGTCATCGAAAGGTGACAATGCCTCAAGTAAAGTGTCCTTACACATAAGCGCGCGGCAAAGCGCTTCCATATATGAGTAAACAGCAAAATGACTCCATGTATCAATGAAAAGTAAAATGCTTTTCTAGTGTAGTCAAAAGTACTCCCCTTCAGTCAGAAAAAGCAAAAAGAAAGATTTTAACAAAAATCGTTCTATGATTCAATAGATAAACAACAACAATCTAATTCCTATAAATGCAGTAAAGGCATCGTAAATGAGCGGTAATGATTCGACGAGGAATCCGAAAATCATAACCTGTACTTGGCTGCATCTATAAGAGAGTGACAGCATTCGATGCCATAATACTTTTTTCACGGACGCTTTTGTCCCAACTAAACTGTTAAAAATTTCACCCTTTTGCTGCATCGGCACTCCACCGCTTTTATGGAAAACGATTATTTCAGACTATCCATGGAGCATTCTCATGGGTCAAAAGACAAATATTTTATAAAAGCGGGGGTGTGACGATGCAGCAAAAGGGTAATTTTTTTTTACAGTGTAGGTATGAGATATTCCATAAAAGGGATGGAGTGATGATGCAGCAAAAGTTAAATTTTTAACAATGTATCGCAATGCTAGGCATTTTCTATTATAAAATTTGATGATGATTTCCTGGTAGCATTCGATTGTACGCCAAATGAACCCACAATCTCCTACGCTCTCAAGAGATTAGCAGCGTGGTGTCTTAACCACTCGAACCACAAGGACACCCTTGATGAATCATTTTTGTCCAGAATCTTTTCAATCAATCGTATACTGTGCTCCATGTGTCTTCATATTCACATCGAGGAATCCTACATGAACAAAATCTGAAATATTCTGGTGTCTAATCCGGTAACCAAATCTGAATCTAAAGATAATTTTGTTACACATATTTATGAACTTTATTTTGCATTGATATGTAGAGATAATTTTTCCCTCCGGAGCAAAATATATACTAAAGGATTTTCATCTTTTAACAACTTAAGGATGTCGATTGGTATCGATGTCTATTTCCGCTTTAGTGGATGCGAGAACTTGTCCATTTAAGCTTTAACATTTCGGAAATTTATCGCATCCAGCAAACTTTAAGGCCACACACTAGGCACAGAAAAAGACCCGGACGATAATGTGATGTCTATGGGGGCGTTCTTTTCAAATATCTCGCTCAAATTTTAAAATTTTTACGTGATTTTTTTGCATAGGATAGCTGAGGATATTCCACAACCGGCCTAGTTTTTACTTTTTCAATTTTGGTTTCAGATTTAAAAATATATATATTTTAAATTTCAAAACCGGTTTAAACGGTTCTGAAATTGAAACTATCATTATATAAAACATACATAAGCAAAATCGAAGAAGTAAAAACTAGGCCGGTTGTAGATCATCCTCGGCTATCCTATGCAAAAAAATCATGTAAATATATTAAAATTAACATCAGGGTCTTTTTCTGAGACTAGTGTAGTGCCTTAAGGCCCACATTGAAATCTGCAGACTTCGTAATTGGGCATTGAAAAGCTGACAATCCATCCGTACATGTTAAAATTATTGTGAAAAATTACCTTTGTTTTTAAAGCTATCTATTTTCTGACTAATGAGAGCGATCTAAAAACGTCTATGCAGCGTTTTCATTGGTCAGAAAATAGATAGTCTTTAAAAACAGAGGTAATTTTTCAAGATATTTTAAACAGGGTACACTGTTAAAAATTTGACCCTTTTGCTGCATCGTCCCTCCACCGCTAATATAGAAAACGATTACTTCAGCCTATTATGGAGCATTCTCATGGATCAAAAGTGAATTATTCTATAAAAGCGGGGTAGTGACGATGCAGCAAAAGGGTCAGATTTTTTACAGTTTAAAGTACGCGTACACAATCAGAGCGCGTCAAGTTGCTTCTATGATTCAATGCATAGCAAAGTAATTCTAAATATTCGTATGTATTAAAATACTCTTTTCAGTCATAAAAACTAAAAAGGAAGATATTATCAAAATCACACCATGATTCAACATACGTCTATATGAAAGTAGCAATATTTGAAGTTAAGAATATTCTTTGATAAACGCGGTTTTCCAAAGTACAGAAAATTTAAGAATTTTTATTCCAGAACTTGGAGGTAATCGCGTGAACGAGTTTGTTTTATGGGTGAAAGAAGTTAACTAGCTTAACTTTAATGGTAAGCTTATCAAAATTTTTCGTCATTTATATTTGTCCAAATGTAAATCTAGCAAATAGCAATGTACTTTAATCACTTTGTGAATTCGCACAACAAGCACACTGATACACAGACACTCTTGCTATAACGTGTAAGGCTCTTTAGAGATGAATTTTCAGCTTTTCGATATCGAATTCTCATTTCTGGAACGATGTGGATCTTTCACTTTGGTGGATACGAGAATTGTTTCAGCTAAGATTTCGTATTTTGGAAAAAAAACTAGCATCTCTGCAACAGTGGTTAGGATCCAGAAGGATTGTTCGCTGTTAAGCAAAACAAGATTGACCAATCATAAGCCTTCATTTTTGAGAACTTTTCATTGTTCGAAGGAGAGAGTCTGGAATACATGGAGTGAAAATCTGCTATCGACACTGTAAAAAATTTTACCCTTTTGCTGCATCGTTACTCCATCGCTTTTATAGAATTTCTTTGTTTTGACCAATGAGAATGCTCCATAACAGAGCGAAGTAATCGTTTCCTATAAAAGCGATGAAGTGACGATGCAGCAAAAGGGTTCAATTTTTTGCAATGCAAGCAGTGTTAAAAATTTGTATCCTTTAAATGTGCAACGATGCTACTGAATTCCAAAGTACCGATCACAGCGACATCTGCAGCATTTTCGTGATACATTATCTAGACTAGCAATAATTCTTGCATTTTTAGAAAATGTCCTGCAGATGTCGCTTCTATCTTTAAATTTCATTAGCATTGTTGCACATTTAAAGAATAGAACATTTTAGAGCTTTTTTTAAGCGTTACAGAGGGCGTGTTCAGCACAACTTACCGGCTACTTACCGACCACTTACCGATTGTAGACAAGTACGAAATGAAAATCAAAGCGAAGTGTGACGTCAGCGACAATTCAACAGAATAGTTTTCATTGATGCCACAATTTGCTTTCGTACTGCCCTACAATCGGTCGGTAACATTGGTTACTTTTGTAAGTTGCTCTGAACACGCCCTGAGGTAGCCGATTTCCACACTATATCCTCTAGATGCTATATTTCCGGTTTCTTGCATAAGAGAACTTGTCCGGAATCCAGTTAGAATTTGCGCTGTTATCGAAACGTGATTAACGAATCAGAAACCTGAATTTTAGCAAATTTTTCAATGTTTTAAATAAATTTTCTTGTTAATAAATTTCGTTTCGCAAACAGCGCAAAATTTATGTGAATTCTGGTCCTCGTCCAGTTAGGATTTTGCACTTTGAACACTGTTAAAAATTTGAAACTTTTACTTTATCGTCAATCCATCGCTTTTATAGAAAATGATTACTTCATTGTATTAAAGTGAATTCTCATTGGTCAAAATAGAGATATTCCATAAAAGCGGTGGAGTGACGATGCAGCAAAAACTTCAAACTTTTAACAGTGAAAAGATCGTGTGTCTATGTAAGTGTAACATAAAATCATGCAAAATGAACACTTCTAATTGGTCGATTGCTTCAAAATGAATTTGAAATTTAAAGTTTTTATTTTTAAAAAAGTTCTAATTATCAGATTTTTATGAAATTCGAATGGGACCACATGGGCTTCATACGCTTTCAAACAAAACAAGTTGGAAATTGCACGTGAACGTAGCAAATGAGGTGCGTTCGTACGATAACGAAGTTTTAAAAATATTCAGATCTTACTGATATAGTAGAGCGTACTCCGGATACCGTATAGTAGTCGAAATCTTTACGTTTCTGTAAGTATGCAGGAAGTAATATTTATTACACCTCAGCAACGTATATCTTATTCATAAAATGTGAAATAGTTGAATATAATTAAAACACGTACCAAACCATGTTTCCCCGTATAGCATTATATAGTGGAATACTTTTGTGTGGCCCTGTAATTTAATAATAAAAATTCTTTGCATCACAGATTGTACAGAATGCATATTTTAGTATATATTTCATAGATTCAAGCCAATTCTATTATGTTCGAATGAGTGTAACATCATTAAAATGCATTTGAAACTTTTTCCTCATTGACCGTAATGTAACGGAGTTCTTTTGATTGTCCCTGTAATTGATCTATGCATCCGATTTTCATAATATTTGAAATGACTCGACAAAATTACGCAATAATTATATATTTTAAATTTCAAACGATTAAAATGCATTTAAAACTTTTTTCCCTATTGACCGTAATGTAACGGAATCCTTTTGAATGTCCCTGTAATTGATCTATCCATCCGATTTTCATAAAATTTGAAATGACTCGACAAAATTATGTTATAATTATCTATTTTAAATTCCAAACGATTCGGTTGGGTAGTTTTTGCGTTGTTATATGCGGACAGACGGACGGACTGAGCGACAACAATAGGTGCTACGCATTTACATAATTACGAACGCACCTAAAAAGAATTATCAAAATCGGTTCATATTTGCAAAAGTTATGCGTGAAGGATACATACAGGTCGAAATCATAACCTCCTCTTTGAAGTCGGTTAAAAAGGCGATTATTTTATGAGAGTGAGCTTTGGAATTTAATTAATTACTCAGTTAATAAATAGAATTTTGAAATTCTGAGCTTCAGGTGCATCAGGAAAGATATTGGGCTACTCTCATAAAAGTTTTGAGCTTCGTACGTCCAATAGATTTTGCTAGCCATCGCAGACACACACACGCAGACAGACAGAGCGATTTGTTATTTTATTAGTATAGATATTAAAAATTCCTATTCAGTAACATTATTTTGATACATATAAACGTATTAAAAAAATAAAAGATAGATGTTACCATAGCAACAAAATCGAATTGACAATGCACTACTGGACTTTGAACTTGAAACAATTTTAGTTAATTTAAATTTAAATTTCGTTTTAAATCTCAAATTTGGATGGTTAAATTTGAATATAAATACATATAAATATCATTATAACGAAATTATACATAAGACAAACTAAAACTGACAAAACTAAAGATATTTAATTTATCTAAACACGTTGAAGGTGAAACTTTTTCCTTAAAATGCATTTTACATTTTTTTAAATTGCTTTTCATCAACAACTAATGATAAATCGCCAAATAACGAAATTTTTATTATTTTTTTACGGACAGGGAATTGAAGTTCCGCCGAAATTTTTTTAAATAAACGTATATATCCTCATGAGAAGAACATACTGTAATTTTTTCAGATTTTTCGGCGTATGCCCGTATGCAAACACTCAACGTCCCAGCGCCGCGCTTCACGCCAACCGCTCTAGCCAAGCGCTTTGGCGAAAAAGTTAAATTCGACGTGCAACCTGTATGTACATTCTATTCTAGTACGGTAGTTTGAAGTTTACATGTGCAAATATTTATATCCAATTAACTTCAATATTTTGGATACTCGTATTCTTACAAATATTCCACAAACAAGACATACGCGGTCAAATGGACGAAATATGAAAAGTCGAAGCAACTTCGGACTTGCATGCTCTTCGAAGTTTTTTCCCCCAAAGCGCTTGGCTACGGATGTTGGCGTGAAGCGCTGGGACGTTGAGTGTTTGTTTATTTGCTGCCCTCATGGAGACCTTCCTTGAAAGCAAAAATTTAAGTTCTTTAATTATTTTCTCAAGTTTACTTCTTTAATTTTTTATTTTATTACAACAATATTATATCAATTATATGAGCCCCCCCCCCAAAAAAAAAAACTACTTATTTTTATTTTATAATATTTTGTTTAAACATATCACTCAGGAACTAAATAAATATACATATTTTTTATGGCGAATTTAACAGATAGTACAACTAATAATTATGCTAACATGTGAAAAAGATAATAAAAAACATGTCAAAAATAATTTTTCCTTGTGTTTACATGTTTTCCTTGTGTGTTTACAACTGCCCATTCGTTGGGGCACATAAGAACATTTTTTTGAATTCCTAAAACTCTTAAGAAAAGTAAGAAGAACTATAAAGGTAATTTTAAAAAATAATTACTTTGCGTAAAAAAAAGTTGTGTTTACTATATTAAGTAGTTTTGCTTATAGAAATTAATCCAGTTATTAGAAAAAGGTATGTGTATGTGAACTGTTCACATGTGCCCCAGTCTCCCCTATATATCCAGGTAGTCCCTGATAGAAAATGGTGCTGAATAGTTTTGTGTGTAAATTGTTCAACAGATGGCGCTACTATCCTGTCTTTTTTACGATTTCTGCAATAGTTCTAGCTCAAGAATTAATGCACGGATTTTCATCAAACTTCAGGAAAAGGGATAAAGGAAAATAACAAGAGGATAAACAAAACATAATAATGTAGAGGATTTATAAAGGAAACTATAACAATCTGTTGGTCGGAATCCAGATAGATATCTCGTTAGTGAAACGAGATTGGCCAATAAGGAGTCTGATCTTTTGTGAACTTTTTGCAAACTGTTTTAAAAAATATACGCTTTTCATTGCTCGATCTCGTATGTATAAGATATGCTATGCGGATTCCAGTCGTAACGCCACCGATTTCCAAATTACTCTCCATTCAGTGAGATAATACTGATGAAGTCCAATATTTAAATTAGATACGATACGTGGAACATACGTATACATTAAATATACGTATTCTTAAATATACGTTTAACCGATACGCCCTTATACGTATCCGGATACGTTTAAACGTATATTTTAAGGTATCCGCATAGCAGAAAAACGTATTATACGGATATACGTATATCGTTTAAGCGTATAGCTGCTATATGTATCCCATCGGCAACACTAGTAAAAACAAAGCATAAAAATACTCCGGAATTCATTTTTAAGATAAATAGTTTAGAAAGAACCTTTTTTCAAGTTCTAATTTTTTGTTTATACATCATTACACATTTAAAAGATTTTTGACAAATTTAAATGGTCGCCATTTTGAAACAAGATGGCGGATAAAGTTGGCAGTGAACTCGGTCAAGATATTGGTATGTACCATGAACACACGGGGTTATATCGAAATCAGTTTACAAATATGCGTATTAACGGGTGACAAATTTCAGACCGTTTCAAAATGTCAATCTCACTGGAAATTGAAAGTGCTAAAACTCAGCCATTTTTCAAGATATAGTTGAAACAAAAAATCCTCCGGAATCTTTGTATCAAAGTCAAAACACAAAAGAAAAATGTTTTTCAATTTTTTACTTTTTTGCACCTAATTTTAAAATTTAAATTAAAAAAAAATATATATATTCCACCATTTTGAATCAAGACGGCGGTTGGAACTGGCCAACGAACTTGGTCCAGGCATCAGTATGTCCTATCTACGCACCAAGTTTCATCCAAATCGCTGTATAAATACGCAATTTATCACGTGACGAAAACCAGATCAGTTCAAAATCAGTCAACACTAGAAATCCAAAGTACTATAACTCAGACATTTTTTAAGATACAGACGAAACAAAAAATGCTTTGGAATCTTTGTATCAAGGTCAAATTGATATAAGAAAAATCTTTTTCAATTTCTCACTTTTTTGTACCCAATTTCAAAATTTTAAATTTTTTAAAAAAGATTTAAATGGCCGCCATTTTGAAACAAGATGGCGGATGGAACTGGTTAACGAACTCGGTCCAGGCTTTATTAAGTACTATGTACTTACCAAGTTACATCCAAATCGATTCATAAATACGAGTGTTATCACGTGACAAAAATCAGATCGTTTCAAAATGTCAGCCATAAGAAAAATTCAAAGTGCTATAACTCAATAATTTTTTAAGATATAAATAAAGTAAAAAGTGTTCTAGAATCAGCGTTTTAGGATATAACACATAAAATAAAATTATTTTTCAACTTTTAATTTTTTCGCATTTATTTTTAAATTTTAAATTTTTTAAAAAATTTAAATGGCCGCCATTTTGAAACAAGATGGCGGATGATGCTGGCCAACGAACTCGGTCGATATATTTGTATGTACTATGTACATACCAAGTTTCAGTCAAATTGGTTCATAAAAACGTTAGTTATAGCATGACAAAAATCAGATCGTTTCAAAATGTCAGCCATAAGAAAAATTCAAAGTGCTATAACTCAATCAGTTTTTAATATATAGACAAAATAAAAAATGTTCTGGAATTGGTGTGTTAAGATCTAACACAAAAAATAAAAATATTTTTTAACTTTTACTTTTTTCGCCTTTAATTTTAAATTTTAATTTTTTTTAAAGAATTTAAATCGCCGCCATTTTGAAACAAGATGGCGGATGATGCTGGCCAACGAACTCGGTCGAGATATTTGTATGTACTATGTACATACCAAGTTTCATTCATATGTTTCATTCAATTCATTATGTGGTTATATATATGTCAGCATTTAAACGGAGGGTGGTTTTGGGGTCTGGGGGTCATGATCGGTGAAAATATACCAAAATTTTCTGGAAGTGCTTTCCTCCGGACGGCTGCAATAGGTAGCTTTTTACTTTTTGTAATGAAAGCTACCTAAAAAGAAAACTTCTGTCCCTTTTTTAAAAATTTTCGGTAAGAAGCAAGCGTGTAGTGGAGGGTATACGGGGGTATACGCTGTACACCTTCTGGATTTTTTTAAAGAAACACCGCATATCCGCTGTTTCTCAAGAAAGCTATAGTAAGCAAGTATACCCTCTGCCTTGAGCGTGCACCTCTGCTATTTTTACAACTACACTCCTGGTAAGAAGGTGTGTACGAAGACATTCATACAATATGAATTTTATACCGCAGTATTTTATATACCAAATTATGAATTCATAATAGTTTCATCTTTTAAAGCATTTTTCATAAATTTTTGAAACTACAGTAGAGAATTTACACAATCATTTAATAAATTTTAGAAGAATTTTTCTAATTAATTAAATTTGAATTTATAGAGATTTTGTGCGTTGGTTATAACTGTACTTGAATCTTTAATTTAAACTTTTTTTAGTATTTTATAGAATTAGGAAATGTACAAATATAATGCTTTTACAACAGAAGAAATATTTCCCAACTGAAACTTTTTACCCTTCAATCTTTTAACGTCAAGAAAATTGAAAATAAGGAAATGAAAAAGAAATAAAAATATTTTTGTTTTGTACAGCCAATAATGTTTTTGGAACAAGTTAAAGTACAGTATCCACAGCTCATTTTAAACTGTATCGATGAAAAAGAAAAAAATCTAACAAATCGCATATTTTGATTTCATTCTCTCGTGGAATTAAGCCAATAAAATTGAAACATATAAGCTGTTCGAATTTGTTTTTTTATTACGCCTGCTTCGTGTGACGTTTCGTGACATCATAAAAAGCGTGTCACGGCTTTCTCCAATCTAGGAGAGACTGTTGTGATCCACTCATGTGATCCACATCCTAAAAATCCGCTTACCTGTTTTACATTTGCTACTTCAGAAATAAGATAAGTGTGCGATATCTAATTAAAGAAATTTCTAACCTTCCGTCCCCAGTTGCATTTTTGAGCCATATAGCTATTCAAATTTAATTTAAAAAAAATAATGTTTAACGCATAATTTTTTTTTTCTAGGATCCGTTAAGTGCAGTCATAGGAACAGGTTAGTTTAATTTGCCTTTTAATATATCATGAAGAAAATGGTTAAAGTTAACTCAATCAATTCAATGGAATTATTTTTCTCTTCATTGGTTTGATTTTTAGTTCCTGGAGTTACCGGGGTGCTTATGATAGTGATCCTATTCATAGTTTCAGCAGCTGCTATGCAATATGTCAGGTACGTATTATTAATTTACACATTTATATATATATATATTTTTGTTTATGTATTTCTAATGTTTTTTCAGTTGCAATGTGCATTGAGATCCCCAATGTCCTAAACTGGAGGACAGCTTTTACAATAAAATTTCAATAGTTTATTTGTTTGTTTGACTTAATACTTCGTGGATTATTGATTTATTTTAAGCAAAAAGATAGAATACTTTTATTTTATCGTCTAGAAGATATAGTTTAGTTTGGCTATTCCATAATGCTTTAAAAGTACTAAAAAATTTAACTCCATAAATGTTGAACGATGCTTAATGACAAATGTTGATCGCAACTGCATCTACTAGATTTTCACTTGGTCGAAACGATATCTCAATTAAGTCTTAATGTAATATTTGTGTTTGAACTACCATATACCGCTGAAATAGACATTTTTTGTTCAGAATTATATATGAGGAGCCCAAAAACCAAGGGGTACAAGTGACAAAATTTAGATTTCGAGTAAATTGAGTTCAAAGTTAAACATCAATTGTAATTCAACGAATTGAGCTATGAAACTTTTGCTTACTTCTTAGTGATATTTGAACTCTTATTTCAATAACTGTTTAAAAAAAAGTGGAATACAATTTTTCTTTTTACTTATAACTAAGCAATGTTTATTGTCATTCGGCACTTGTACCCCTTGGCTTCCAAGCAGTAATGAAAAGTGCTTGGAAACTAAAAGGTACAAGTGCCGAATGAGCACAAGAAATGAAAAATTATGAAATAAAAAAATTGTATTTATGAAAAAATTAAGAACAATATTTATATTATACAAATAAATGAAAGGACAAAATTTTGTTTTAATATAAATTCTAAAGAATTAAAAATTATGAAATAAAAAATGAATTTACGAAAAAAAAGTATGAACGATGTTGATATAAATGAATGAAAGAAAATTTTTTGTTCTAATGTAAGTTTAAAATTTTATTTAAAATTTTGAAACATTGAAATTTTATATTTTTTAACACTTTCCAACAAAGTTGAAAAGTGAATATGATTTTAATTTGTCTGTCCGTGCCCTAACACTCTTGTAAATATATTCGGATTGCCCATAAATTTTTGGAAATTATTCATGTTTACCTCAACACAAACCTATTGCAAATGAAGTTTCTAACACAATTAGTTTATTTACAGGGACAATCAAAAGTTTTCCATTACATTACAGTTTATGGGAAAAATCGTTTTAAATGAATTTGAAAGATGTTACACCTTGTCACATATTAAAACTTATATGCATTTACGAATTGCACTAAAAGAAACATTCTATAAAATCTGAGGTGAAAAGAATAGCTATTATTTATTTACAGGACCATACAAAAGATTTACATTACCTAATGATAAAGAGGGAATTGTTTGCGACTTATTTTCATTATATTACAATTTTCATGTATAATAAAATTCATATATATCGCTGAGGCTTAATATAAGTTATTTTGCGCATAATACGAAGTACACAGTATTTACAGGGACACAAAAAGATTTCAAATAATATATTATATCTGAAGTACTGTATATATTATCAATGATGATTGATGGATGGACGAAATGCCATTTTAATTATGAATTGCACTTATAAGTTTCACTAAATTTATACATGTTATATGACATGTATAAATGCTATAGTTCATATACAGGGTTACACAAAAATACTCGTAAACGTTACAGAATATGAGCGTACTTTACTTAAAGATTGCTTTTAAATAAGTCATGTATTTCTATGCTGAACTGCATTCAGTTTACCAAGAAATGCTTGTAAAATATAGATAAAATGATATATAGGATCACACACAAAATTTTATACATGGTCATCGATGGATGATAATTTCTGAAAATGTATTTCAGAAGTCTTAAGTGTGTTTCAGTTTGAAGTAAATTTCAGCTAAATACTGGCGTATAATAAAGGTTTAAAATAAACTACAGAATAAACAAAAGTATACAAGTATGCTTTCATCTATTAGTATAAACTGTTGAAAGAAAATTTTCAAACTATTATTTCTTGCTAAACTAATTTTTCCCGTTATACAGTATATATCAACCGACCAATAAAACATAGGGCTGCTCAAAAGTATCAGAATTCATATTTGGAAATGGATAGTAATACTTTATTATCCTAAATAGCAAAATTTTTTAAAGATTTCAGGGAGTGTTGGAAAGTGTTTCATAATCCATGCTTAACGCATGATTTTTCTTACTTGATAACAGTTAAAATGCATTTATTTAATGCATAAAAAAGCAAATGGCTTTGTATGTCGTTGGTCGCGCTTCTGCTATATAGACGTTAACGGACACAATTGTACTTATACCCCTTGGCCTCCACACGTTTCACAGTTTTGGGAAAGAGGTTAAGTAACTGACCCCTATAACTCAGTACATAATGAAAAAATCACTCTTAACTCTTTACCTACAAATAAATAGACATATTTCCAGATAGCCTGTGCACTTAACTCAATTTTTTCAATTTTGTCACTTATACCCCTTGACTTCTGGACTCCTCATATATAAAATCCCTCCGTGTATAACGATTCCGGGGTCAACCCATCCACGAGAAAAAACACTTACTATGACCAATGACAAATTCCACTGTGAAAAGTTATTTCCTATTTTAAAGGCTATCAATTTTTTGTCCAATGCAAACGTTCCAGTTGTTGTATTTTGTGTCGGCCGATTATCTACGCTATGGGATATAGGCCCTATGGGGAGGGATGCCTTTCGTGGGGGTCTTTCTAAGGGAACCTAACCCGTATTTACGCAAGGTTCGAAGAAAACCACGAAAACTCCGAACGGTTAGGCCGACGGCCGCGATTGGGTTCGAACCCAGCACCTGCCGTCTACCAGTTGAGAGGTCAGACCCTCTCGGCCACTGGTGGGGCACAAACGTTCCAGAGTCGTAATGGAGCGTTCTCATTTGTCAGATTTACAGTTTGAGCTGTAAATGACGTCACTACATTTTACAGTGCTTTGAAATCTTCTCCCTATTTCAAACACAATATTCAAACTGTTAAAATTTGACTAATTTGCTGCAGCATCACTCCACCGCTTTTATAGAAAACGATTACTTTGCTGTGTTATGGAGCATTCTCATTGGTCATAAAAGAGACATTCTATAAAAGCTGTGGAGTGACGCTGCAGTAAATGACAGCTTTTGCTGCATCATCACTCCCCAGCTTTTATAGAATACACTGTAAGTAACACACACAAAGTAACCGTTTTCTATACAAGCGTTGGAGTGATGCTGCAGCAACTGTTAAAAATTTGACCCTTTTGCTGCAGCATCACTCCACTGCTTTTATATAAAGCGGTTACTTTACTGTTCTTATTCTCATTGCATTCTCATTGGTCATAAAAGAGATATTCTATAAAAGCTGTGGAGTGACACTGCAACAAATGGGTCAAATTTTTAACAGTGTAATACGGGGCGTGTTCAGCGCAACTTACCAAAGTAACCAATGTTACCGACCGATTGTAGGGCAGAACGAAAGCGAATTGCGGCACCAATGAAAACTATCCTGTTGAATTGTAGTTGACGTCATACTTCGCCTTTATTTTCATTTCGTACTTGTCTACAATCGGTAAGTGACCGGTAAGTTGTGCTGAACACGCCCACGGTAAATTAACCATTTTCTATAAAAACTGTGTAATGACGATGCAGCAAAAAAGTCAAATTTTTAAGAGTGTTTAATTAAAACTTTTTATTTAAGAAAAGCGAAGGTGCGTTTTGAATACAATATTGTTAGAATTTTTATATTCGTGTTGCTTTATTTATTTATTTATTTAATTTTAATTTTAATTTTTTTATTTATTTTTTACAACCGTGAATCACTTCCTTGTCAAATAACGAATCACGATTGTTTACTCTTTATTGTTGACATTTGTTTTCGATCTTATAAAGTATTTTCTTTTAAGTATTAGCTAATAGCGTAAAATAGTTAATTCACAAATGTTTTAAAATAGCATTATTAGTGAATGTTTTGCATTATTAATGGATGTTAATTTGCATGTTTTTTGTGAAATAATTACTGTAATTTTGTGAGTGAAATTCATTAGCTGCATATTCTATGCCATTATTTTACCCATTCAATTAATAATTTGGCTACCGTCTCATATTCGTCTGAAAATGGCCAAAATAGGAAAATATTTTATACATTTTGGATATTTTTATTATTTTCTCTCAGTATTTTAAAATATTTTTTGGCTTTAGATTACGAATGTATTCTTTTATAATTGATATTTTACCTTACTTTATTCTTTTAAAATTTATGCATTTAATATTTGTTCATTACAATCCCTCCCCATCCACCAGATAGTTTTGTTGTAGTTTTAAATGCAGATTTCTATTGATTTTTTTTTCTCTCATGTTAAATCTTTGTATTTTTCAAAATTGTTTAAGCCTAAAGTGGTTATGATTGACCAAAGTTGCTGTAATGTTTTATCATCCTTTTAAAAATGGAAACACGTCATTTTGACGGGCTATCTTCTAGTCGTTCAATATTTATAGTATACAATTTTTCAGCACTGTTTGGTTGGTCGGTTTCCACACAATACTTCTGGACGCTGTACTTTTCATTTGCGCAAAAAATGTTCATAATTTAAAATCCCGATGCTGAAAGATAAAAAGTTATTGTTTTGCATATTATTTTGTTCCATGTAGCGTATAAGCTTTTAAAAAATGTCTTGTTCTTATTTCTTACTCAGAAGTCGATATCTTGCAGTCTATAGTAGTATATTATACATAAATATATTATAGGGGAGACTAGGGGGAGTTGATTCCCCTCCCTAAGTTATCATATTCAAATGAATTTCAGAGTTTAACTAATAATTCTTTACCAAAGCTACTGTGAATGATTAAAAAAAAACTTTCTTTGTTCATACAAATGATCAAATTAGGTTTGGAAAAAATCAATTGTGAGGCGTTTTAACAACTTTCAAGTTGTGTTTTTTCGAAATATTTTGTATGCTTTTTCAGATAAAATATATCATAGAAATTTAAGTGCGAATATTTTAAGTAATTATTTTAAGTAATTGCAGAAAAATTTATCTTTCATTCCGGGCATTAAGATTGTCAGTAAGCTAGGCTTAACATGACAATGTGCTATTTAAAAAAAAAGGAATGTGGTGAAGTTTAATCTAATCTATATAAAGGAGCGTTTACGGGATGTTCAAGGCTTCCTTAATTAAGTGGGTTTTGAAAACTTTTGGCTATGCTCTGTACATAATGAAAGGTTAATGATTATATATAAAAATATATAGTAAAATTATTCGGTAAATCTACAGTAAAATAGAGTGATGGAAAAGAAAATATTTAGTAAAAAAATATATGAAAAATTTCTATAGTATCCACCGCAAAAAAAATTAATAATATATAAATGAAAAAGTTTATTAGAGTGTTTTACATTACCTGCATTTTAAACATTACCTACCGTAGGTAAAGAGAAACAGTTTAAAAGACTGAAAAGGACTAGGTAGAATTAAGGCAACAGCTTTAAAAATTATTAATGACAATTTAACCTTTCCAATGCAAGGCATTTCTGCTCCAAAAATCTTCAAAGAATTATTTCGCACCGGAAATTGAAAACAAACTTATTTAAAAAATAATCAATTTTTTTTCCTTCCACGTATATTTTGAGATCGAAATTGCATTAAAAAATTAGTGGTGCCCTTTGCCAATATGGACATTAACAGCTTTTGCAGAATGTAAACAGCTCCCCTAAAAGAGTTAAGGGCTCACGCAGCTGGCAAACTAATATAGAATTGAAAAACTTTAGGAAGGTATGTAGAGAAATTTCACAAAGTTTAGCACAGTGAGATGAAGCCACAGACTTCTTATAAGTAGACTCCCAATTGATAACTTTTTCTTGGCACAGCATGTTTGCCTTCTGTCACGTGACGGAGGGCAGATTTAGCGTACCAAACTGGTTTTTCTCTCGCCAAAATCTTCTCGGAATCTCTCTCCACGTTCCCGAGAAATTGCGAGAACGAAATCTGAATGTTGTCGATAAAGAGATCACGCCAAAAAACGGCACCTTTTTGGCACTGAAAGCGAAAGATTTTGGGTTTAAAATCTGGCCTAAAGAACAATGGAATGTGGAGTCTACTTATATGAGAAGTCCGTGGATGAAGCCAAACTGTGACAACTAGTGTTGCCAGAACGAGTATCGCAAAAAGTATGACAAGGAGAAAAAAAGCGTGGCAGTGGCTTCTAAATCCAGACATACAAATACATGAAATACTCTATAAACGGAATCTGTCTCTAACGGAATACCATCTGAAATGGTTAAATTTGATTTTTCGTGTTGTTCAATTGTACCTGCTCAAACAAAATCATGTAAAAAACAAAATTTTCTCCTGACACTTGCGATTCCATCTAAACAGGTTTGCTTAAGCATCATATTTTCAGAAATATTTTTTATAATAATAACACAGGCCTGCAAATTGAGAGTCATAACTTCCTCTCTAGAATTTGAGAGCTGATTCTAGGATATTTTGGTGCGCTGATTACGAATATGTACTTAGTTTTTTCCCATCACCTTCAGATTTTTCAAAAAAGATACAGATAGAAAATAGAAAAAAAACACACGTTTTCACAAAAAAATATATATTTAAAAAAGTACATTATTTTTAACATAAAAAACAACTAAAATATAATAATAACATATTACTGGTCTAAATTACATGTAAATTTTCTTTGTGGAATCTGATCCTTTTTTCCTGGAAGCTTCGGTAGTACGATTTTCGCTTAAATTTCCGGTTTGGATCGTCGCGCTTCAACAACCAGCAGTAATCCGCCATCATGCTAGTATTCCATCTTCCTTGATACCGGACTTCTAGCTCTTTCAAATCTTGGTGAAATCTTTCGCCTTGTTCTTCGCTAACGGCTCCTAGATTTTCTGGGAAGTAACAATCTCCACTCATTAGGATCGTATTCAATGTCGTACATTTTTGTCAAGCCTGGAATATCTTTACTGTACACTAAATCTTGATCTTCAGCGAAGAATGGAAGAAAATCTTTTTCTCTGTGACGGTACAATGAAAATGAAGTACCAGATGCAAGCATATTTCTTTCTTTTAATCGTGATCCGAGAAGTTCCGCTGCATCTTTGGGGAAATTCAAATCTCTTGTCAAGTGGTTTAAATGTGACTGGGAAAAGAGCTGACACTCGTTAGAATCTACATGAAATTCAGGATCAGATTGGTATACATCCTGTTCATCTGTATCACAGTCAGAATCTTCAATTTGTATAGTCAGAAACAGGGGCTGCACCATTTTTGAATCGCCGAAAATTGCAGGCGTAACTGATGAGACGTTTGGATAGTTTATGTCCCTTTTATTTTTAGAATTGTATCCAGTCATGTCACAACAACAAAAGTAGCAATCTTTAACATGGTCTTTAGGCTCTCTCCATAGCATAGGCGAAACGATTTTGAAGCTATTTTTCTGTCCTTTTGACCACTTGCGAAGTTCTAATAAACAAGTCGTACAAATTTTATGAGGTGTCCAAGTTTTGTCTTGGTTATTTAAAACGTATCCAAAATAACTTTTGTAAATATTTTTTACAAAGTCTGCAATGCTGTTTCGTTGTTTTTTCACCATAAATCTCCCTTAAATATAACAAAAACAATTCTGAGAATTTAAACAGCTTCGCGATGACATTTTAAAGGTTATGTTGCAAGATGCGCACTTCAACTGTTAATTTTCTAAATCAGTGCGTGTACTTATACAAAAACCCTTTGGTTTATCTTTATTACACCCTTTTCGACTAATATTTACAACAATTAGGTTATATTACCTAATCATTATGTATTAATGAGCTCGTTACTAAATTAAGCCATAATGACCCATTTTCAACATGGTTAATGTGAATTACTTATACTTATTATGTAGTAATTAACAAATTACTGTTTTGAAGTAATTTCTATGTCACCATACACTAATTAAATGCAATAAAAATTAAGCTGAAGTAATTTAATGACGTTTTATAAATTTTAAAATGTAGACGCTCAGACATTTTTCAGCAAAATCTTAAATTTTCAATATCAAAAAATCCTGACGTGATGGAATTTTTTTATTATTTTTCTCGTAATCAGCACATCAGAAACTATAGAAAACGTTACTCAGATTTCAAAGAGGAAAACCATTGCAGACCTGTGTAATTAAAGCGTGTAGCATAAAGTTATTTTGTTTTTTTTAACCGATTTTATTTCTTCCAACAAATATTTAAATATAAAACAATGTGGGTCAAGCATCCCATGTGGTGCGTCAACCCTCCGTACCCCACCTAGCTGAAAGTGAAACTGATAACTGATTGTATAACGAATAAAATGATATATAAATCTTTATCCTAGGTTCATTACGTAAAAAATAAAAAATCATTTCGTAAAAAGACGTTCAACCCTCCCTGGTTTCCCATATTTCACATTATTTTTTACTTTAAATAGCATTTTCTTCTTATACTCTCTTGTCAAATATCATAATTATATTGTAAAAGTGTAACATTTGGAACCTACCTAAAATGACATTTTCCTTTTTTGGACTCTATAGTCAAACATTACATTGTAAAAGCATTATATTTTGAACTAATTTAAAATTGCATTTTTCTCAAAACAGTTTGGTTTGGTTTGTATTTATGCCGGCTAGTTATCTACGCTTGGGATATAGCCGTAATGGGTGGGATGCCCTCCGTGGGGGGGTCTTTCTAAGGGAACCTAATCCGTATTTACGCAAGGTTCGAAGAAAACCACGGAAAACTCCGAACGGTTAGGGCGACGGTCGCAATTAGGTTTGAACCCAGCGCCTACCGTCTACCAGTTTGGAGGTCAAAACCTCGCGGCCACTGGTGGGGCTTTTCTCAAAACAGATTATTATTATTAGGATTGTAAAAAACTCGGCACAAGCGGGCTTTCTCTCACCGTCAAATTTTAATAGTTATTTTTCTTATAATATTTCGTCTAACTTTTTTGTAAGAATGCTCATAAAATTTAAGCGAAGAAAACTAATAAAATTTAGTTGCGTGTGTCCGCTGTGGCCTAGATTTTTACAGCTCTTATTATTATTTTAAAGTCATTTCAAAGTATACTAAGCTTTATAAAAATTGTATCTATATAGTATCTATTAAGAGTATTTTTGTCATGTAAGTATTTTTCAAGTATATAGAATAGACTGCAATAAAAAAGTTACTAGTTTTCTCTGAATCTCTTTAATTTGCTTTGAAATTTCGAATTTTTGAAATATGTATTTTATTTCTGTCAATACGCTTGAAATATGATTGCGATTCTAAAAAATATATATAGTTCCCCATAATATATTCACCTAAGATTTTAAAATAAAGGTTTAGATTGCATCCATAATATAAGTAAGAATAATTTTGTTATATTTTTCTAAATTGAATAATTAAGGTAGAACAACGATTTTCTCAAATTGACAAAAAATCTAGACCATCATTCATGTTACAGTAATTAGCAAAAAAGGCAAAATAAATAACTAAAATTCAAAGTTTTTCAGTTCACAGACTATTAAAGCCTGAGAGATTATGTGCCCACCGGTTCTGTATGTACATGCGTACATATGTATGTATGCGCGATAACTCATGATAAAAATGTACGATTTGCTTCAAATTATGGATATAGGTTTATTCTGATAAGGCAATTTTCAGATTAGTTTTTGGAGTTCATAGGATAAGTCTAAGGAGGGGAATGATGGACTTATCCCCCCCACTTAATTCAGATAAATGGGTTTTTCATGCAGAATTAGATTTCATTCAAATTTTAGATATAAGATCATTCTGATGAGGCACCTCCATGATTAGTTTTGGGTGTTTATTGGTTAAGTATAAACGGAGTGAATGTGGGTAAACCTCCTTATTTTAGGTAAATGGGAACGCAGAATTTCCGATTTCCTTCAAATTTTGGATACAGGTTCATTCTGGAAAGGCACTTCCCTGATTTGTTTTGGGGATTCATTGGTTAAGTATAAAGGGAGTGGGAATCGGAGGGCTACCCCTCTAAACTCATGTAAACGGGGCTTTCCTGCAGAATTAACCTATTTGGTTAAAATTTCCAATGTAGGTTGGTACTGATAAGACGATTCCCTGATTAGTTTTGGTGTTCTTTTGTGGAGAATAAAGAGGGGAGCGGGCTATTACTCACCCCTTTAAATTAGATAAATGAGTTTTTATGCAGGATTGTTAATTTTAGATATAGGTTATTTCTAATAAGGCAAATCCCCGAATTGGTTTAAGGGTTTTATTGTTCAGCATATAGAATAAACCCTCTTCAATTAAATAAATTTGGTTTTATGCGGAATCAACTGATTTGTTTCGCATTTTGCATATAGGTTCATTATGATAAGACGTATCCCTGATTAGTTTTGGGGGTTCAATGATTAAATATAAAGGACTGAAAGGAAGGGGCTAATCTCCCTTTTACTTTGCTTTTCCAGGGGCATTAATTCTGTAAAAAAATAAGGGTGTCATATACAATTATTGTGAATAGCATGTGAGCTCAATGCCATGAGTTTAACGGGGCAATATTCTTTTTATTTTTAATTATTTTTACTGCATTAATTTCAGTTTATTGCTACTTTTTATGTTAAATTAATTTTTTTAAATGAGTAATGTATGTGTTTAGATATCTTAAAATTGTTTCAATTAGCCATTTCACGTCATCCGGTATCATGTTATTATTAGACATTTTTTTTATTTGAAACTAATTATTTAATTTTAACTGTCTGCCGCATATGATTTATACTTTACTACAATTTTTTTTTATCAAAATCGCTGAAGTACTTTTGAAAATAATGGGGTTTTTATTTAAAAAGTACAATATTTTGGAGAGCTAAAAAACTTAGACACTTCTAACTTGTGTGAAGTTCTTACACAGTTTTATCAAATACACGAATTATAAGCACTTACAAGGAGAGGGCCAACTTTGATAACCACAGATTTTGATTATTTTAATATATGTTGTATGAAAGATATCCTTTAGCCTAAGATTCAATGGATCTTATACAACGCCCCTTAATTCTTGAGAAACAGGGGTCTAATATAATGACACAACTGAAATATTTACTTTGAAAAGAAGTACGTACTTGATCATAACTCAGTCGGATAAGCAGTAGCCAATCACTTAGCGGGCCATGGTTCGAAGAATGGACTCGCTACAGTTGTTTTTCTCATTCTTTGTTTTATAAATATACTTGTAATTATAATTTAATAATCTCATTGCCAATTAAAAATTGTAATGTATATCAATTCTAATTTCAACCTATTTACTTTTTTATTTGCAACTAGATAGTTGAATAGAACATCATAAATACATGCAAAACTATTATTATTATTTTAAATATATTTCACACATTCTTTATAATGCTTTGATATTAAACAATTGTGTCAATTCGCGATTTTGAAGAAACATCAGTTATGTATTGCTTTAACAAGGGAAGTCAATACCATGATAAAATTACTCTGTTTTTAAATTAATAAACATAATTATATTAAAAGTAAGCTTAAGAAGTAAATTACAACTTACTTTTTGCTTATTAAAGATTTTTAAATTTTGAAAAACGTATACCTGCTCTTTGAATTATTGTGCTTAAATTTTGCTGCTTTTTTATTTTGTTTCACAATTTTTTTTCTTCTTGCTTTTATTTCCATTTAACTTGAATATGTTTCATTTTTATAAATAGATGGCACTACAACAGATTTTGGTTTTTTTTCAATTATTCAATAACAAATTGAATGTTTTTTTTTTTCCTTTAAATGATGAGATATAATGGTTTAAAAATCAAAAATGCTTAATTAACTTTTAAATATGCTAACATTGTAGTTGAGGTACGATATTATAATTTCTAATTAAAATTATAAAATTATAAATTATGAAAGAAAAAATGCGAAAAACAAATATAGCGCGTTCGGGAATCGAACCTGGGCCTTCTGCTTGATTAGCTATTGCTTATTCGACTGAGCTACTAGCACGTACCACCTTTTTTTCAAAGTTAATATTTAAATTGTGTCATAATATTAGACCCCCCCCCCTGTTTCTCAAGAACTAAGGAGCGTTGTATTAAATCCATTGAACCTGTGGCTAAGGAGTATCTGACCTACAACATATATTAAAATAATCAAAATCTGTGATTATCAACGTTGGTCCTCTCCTTGTTAGATGTATTTTTTATAATAATTTTTTATAATAAATGAGGGAAAACTGATAGATTAAAATTAATGTGAGTAGGCGTGGCGTCCTCGTCGTGTCTTCCCTTAAGACGTTACATACAGGTTGTGTAGTAAAATATGGGCAATATTTCAAGAGGTGATAAAACGCATTCGAACAAACAACTTCCATTATTGAGTACATAATCGTAATTAAAACGCAAAGGTGCTAGGGAGTGCATATGGTGATGTTATACGAGACCAAAAATTTACAAAAAATGACTAAGTGACAAAAGTGAATTGGGAAGCCACTTTCCGTACTAATGTTGAGCCTCTGAGCTATTTCTATTTGCAGTTCTGCAGATAAACTGCATATTAGCCTTTTCCATTGTTCTTATAGGTCCTGTGATTTTCAGTTCAGAAAATTCTTCGGTACACGTATGTTCTTATATAAAATCTCTCCTTAAGTAAGGCGAAATTTCATGCTTTTGAACATTTTTTTTTTTTTTAATTAAAAACATTGATATTTTACTTGGAAAATAACTGTATCCGTACGAACCTGTTTTGCCTGTTAAAGAAGAGCATCATCTTAAAATACGTTTCTACCGATATTGAGAGTTGAACACTCGAATCAACGGCCTTTATGTATTAATCGAGGCGAAAGTTTGCATACACGTTCTTCTTCTAACCCATATGTAATTTTCATGCTATTAATGTCATTCTTTTCCGGATAACTCGCAACAGGAGTGGAACTTTAACATTTGCATGGACCACGTTTCCAAATGCGCCAATTCCTTTGTGTTTTAATTTCGACCATGATTTCTTTGATAAAAGTTCTTTAGTTGGATGTGTACTATCACATCTTAAAGTTTTGCCCATCTTTTATAAAACACCCTGTATATATATGAATATGACGAAATGTTTAAAAGTAAAATTTCAAGCTAGTTTCTTTTGCTTTTTGAAAAAGAATCTGTATTTTATTTTTATGGAACAATAATTAATTTCTTTGTACATTGATAGTAGAATATAGAATCAATCACGCGCATACACATACTGATATATACAGGCTGAACTAAAAATTGCAAAAGAAAGAAAAATTCAATAATTTGAAAATGACGGACTACATTCTTAAAAATGTTGTACTGGTTTGAACAAACTTTTGATTGTACAATAGCTGCAAACATACGATGGTAAAACCTCGTTTTTTTTTTTTTTTTTTTTTTTTTTTTTTTTTTTTTTTTTTTTTTTAACCATTGCTCCTAATGTTAGAATGAGATTTTGCCTTCTTATAATTGTGGCTAATCTAGCTCGAAAAGTTTGTTCAAACCAGTACAAAAATTCTTAGTGTTCAGTGATGCTGCTTAAACCGATATGACAGAGAAACAAAGGATTTTAATAACGAAAATTTTATAGCCGGAGTATTTGCATTTGTCACGAATAAGTAATTTTTAATTTATGTCAGCAGCTCAGTACCATGATTACAAATGTTCAATGAAGCGAATGTCATTTTTGAGAAGATTCTCAGATGTGAAAAGATATTTCGTTGAACATAGTAAAGGATTTTTTCTGTAATTATTATTATTTGATAGCATATATTGCGACGACAGATAGAAGCTATAGTGCTAATTGTCGATGATAAATGGAGGTGGTTTAGCAATAATTGTTTTCCCTATTTAAAAAACCTTGTTTTTCGCATATTAATGTGAAAACTACAGTGATACTGCCTACATTTATCGAATAATTGGATTTCATTTGTGACTTTTGGATGGCCTGGTATATAGAGATATAAATAAATCAGATCAGACATTCATTTTTAGTTTTTTGTATCAATCATTATATAATAAGGATTCTTTAATTTATTATTATACTGATATTTGTATTTTTAGGGAGGTAAATTATGATCTATTTTGGTTCAGTCATCATCTTTTTGTGTTATTCTTTATCCTTCTCCTGTGTCATCCTATTAGGTAAGTGCCCTAAACTATTAAAAAAGGGTGATCAAGAAATAAGTTGCCCGCTTCAGAGGGCTCTAGAATGCGTGCTATTGGTCCAAATGAATTAAAATTTGAACTTCAGATGATTCAAGTGATTCGCTTAACTTTTTTTTTAATTACAAAAATTAAAAATGCAAATTTCGCCGTTAAGGGGCGCTGTAATACACATAAGCATTTAATTCGCCTTTTAAATAGTAAATAATATTAAAAAAGTGAAATTGGTCAATAAAAATGTAAAATCCACCGCAAGATTTTCCGTACAATGGAATGTGGCATATCCAGTATTCAGGAAACAACTGGCACACTCACATTACAATCATATGGAAACTGCAAGAAATAAGTTACCCACTTCAAAGGATTCTAGAATAGGGGATTGTCCAAATGAGATCAAATTTTAACTACTGATAGCTCAAATGATGCGCTTCATATTTACTAAAATTTACAAAAATACAAGATACCCAATTTTGCCGCTAGGGGCGTTGCAATACATTTAAACACTAGCAGTGAAATTTTATAATTTTAACTTTTGCTATTTTTTAAGCAAATATCAAGCGCATTATTTGAATTATCTGTAGTTCAAATTTGATCTCATTTGGACCAATAGAACGCATTGTAGAGCTCTCTAAAGTGGGCAACTTATTCCTTGTAGTCTCCACATGATTATGCGAATATGCTGTTTGTTTTCTGAGTACTGGATATGCCGTATTCCACTGTACTGAAAAATCTTACAGTGAATTTTGTATTTTTATTAACCAGTTTCACTTTTTTAATATTATTCATAATTTAAAAAGGGAATCAAACGCTTAGTGTGTTATAGCGTCCCCCAGCGGCGAAATTTGCATTTTTAGTTTTTGTAATTTTTTTATTAACCCATTCGTGCCCACGACCTTTTGCGCAAATTTTATTCGGTTGGCACCACTATTTTTAAAAGAATTAAGTTTAGTTCATTAATTACGAAAATGTTTCAATTAAATAAAATAAAGATTGTTGTTCCTTTTTTACCGGCGTCCAAACAGTGCTACATGCACCTTTTGAAACGTCCCTAAAAAGGGACGCTAGGCACTAATGGGTTAATGTGAAGAGTATTACTTGAATTGTTTGTAGTTGAAGTTTAAACTCATTTGGAGCAATAAAATGCATTCTAGAGCGCTCTGAAGTGGGCAACATATTTCTGCATCACTCTGCATTATAAACATAAATAAGTTATTTTTAATAAAGTCAGTTATTTTTATAAAGTCAGTTATTTTTAATATAATATAAAACGTTATCATTTTTTGCTTCTCTTTTTTGTAAGAGGTTATGTGTTCCAGTCTGCGGTGTGTTTTTTACCAATGAATACTGTTTATTTTTTTATATTTTATATAAGGTGTTTTAAGAAATATTGAAAACATCTAAAAAGTGCTTTGCACAGGAAACCAAACTCGATATTTATTTTATTTTATCGCTGTATATTTATTTAGTAATGATTTGGAAAATGTTAAAAAGTAGTTGATAACCCTACTTTGTAAAAAATTCTTTAACTTTTACAATATATATATATACAGGGTGTTTCGCTACCAGACCGACAAACTTTGAGGGATGATAGTATACATGAAGACAAACATTATTAAATAGGAAACCATGGGGCGCAAACGTCTTCTGTAGGAGCTAGGGGCCATTAAAGTTTAGGGTCCAAAACTTTAAACGATGATAGAAAACGGAAAAAAGGGTCGATTCGTTTGCGGTTTTCACTAAAATTATTCTTTATATTACGATTTCTTTAGAAATTTTTTTTAAAGTTACTTTGAAAAATTATCGATAGAGGGCGCTTTAGAGTTTAGAGTAATGAACAACTACTTTTTACAGTTATTTTTTGCATGAGGTTGAAATTATTCTAAAGTTTAGACTTTAACCTTTTACACGCCAATGTTCCATAAATGGAACATCAACTTCAAAATTTTGCAAAAAATATTTTTTTATTCGTATTGCTTTGTAAAAATTAGTATTTGTAAAAAAAGTATGGATAAATTTTTTGCCGTCGGTATTTCATTGATACAATTAACCATGTCTGAGGGAAAAAATCGTAATTTAGGCCTTTTTTTAGACTTTTCGTTGGGCAAAATTCAAAAATTCTTAAAAAATTCAAAATTGAGCAAATATTTTTATAACTAAATTTGATCAAGTAAAAATAGTCATTTTATTAGTAGAACACAAGTTTTTTTTAAAAAGATGAATTTATATTGTTTCTTCTGAATAAGAAATTCGCATGTTCCAAAAATGGAACATTGGCGTGTAAAGGTATACTTTTTAACATGGTTTAGTTCTTTGATTGCAGTACATGTAACTATTGATAAAAAGATTCCGAATACCAGGTGGTTTAGTAAGTGTCAACAAAAGATGTTAATTACTTTGATATACTTTCTTTTGACCCCACTCCACACCCTGTTCTTTACCCCCCCCCCCCTCCGTCTCATACACTCGTTCTCGTGAAGTAGATCTGAAGTGGATTACTGACAACTGACGGGGTAAACATGCCTGTTTGTTGATAGTTAGACATTGTTTATGACTCAAATAAGCTAAAATGTAAGAGGTGACATTGGAAAATAGCGTGATAAGGATTTATTTATTATTTCATTTTACTCTATGAATTTCTTCAATTAGCTAAGATACGTCTGACAGACGAGTTGTCTCTTTCTAATCCGATTCGAACAGTAGAAGAGGCACAAGAATTTTTTTTATGAATTATCAGATGATTTTGAAGAGGAATGCATTAGCATTTGTCAAACTATCATGCCATCAACAGAACGATGTGCTGTTTGCCAAAAGAACACTGTAAAAAATGTTCTGAATGCGAAAAAAAGACTACATGCGAAATGCTTTCCTAACTACTATCGATAATAGATCAAATGTAGGACACAAAAATTAAAGACAATATATATTTTAAAAGTTTTTGGTACTTTTTTTTCTCTTTTATATTTTTAAGATTTTTATTTATTTGATTATTTTGCTGTGAATTGGAGTACAGACATTTTTATTATTGTTATTATTTTCATGTATCGTTTTTGTACATATTTCTTTTTTTTTTAACTTTGATAAATAATTATGAAGCCGCTTTCCTATAGTAATTACTGTCCATCATATATGTAATAATTTTTTTTTAAATAAGTGGGAAAGCTTTTTTTAAAAGCTTCGTAAGGCTTCTGGAGCATTTTTGCTGGTTCACTTATTGGAATCCTAAGTCAAACGAAGGCTAGGTGGGCGAAGCCCGGCTATTTACTTGCTCAACCTGTTTCATTATTCATAAATGCTTATACATTACCTATGATCAAGAAAAAAATGTGCACAGAAATAAAGTTTTTAATTTAAATGTCGCTAACCAAATTTTATGAAAACATGTGAAAAAACTAAGTGTTTCCCGCCAATGTTCCATTTCTGGAACATGTTAGAAATCATACACAAAAATTTTTTTTCAGAAAAAAAAGTTACTCACAGTGCTTATGTTTGAGTTTTAATAGGATTTTTACCAATAAATAGTTTATGTTACCTTTCGATCATAGTGCGGCGTTTAAAAGGTTAACTTAAATTTTAAGCCAAAAATCAAAAACTTTGGGTTGGGGTAACTTAGGAAAATTGAACTGTGAACAGAGGGGGAGATTTTAAGCGCTCATAAACATTTACAAACTAATCGATTTTATTGCAGTTTGAGTGAAAATCATTTGTTTGGTAATTATTTCATTCAAAATGACGTACAGCTTTGGTGTCCTCATTTTTTGATAGAGGGCGCTTCCGACACATATCCGACATTTCAATGGCATTACTCCTGGGTGTTTTACTACCAGAGCAACTTACTTCCAGGAAGTGTTAGGGACACAAAGATGACTCGGAATCACATAGGAATGTAACGTTTGAAATGCCTTTTTTGAGAGTTAAGGTTAAAGGAAGCAGAAAAGATAGCAACAGTAACAGCTGAGAAAGAGCAACACGTTAATGTGACAGAAAACAGTTTATTTAAAGGTTTTACCACAAAAGGTGTTCGAAATTACGACCAGAAGTAGTCCGGCAAGTTTAACAGCGACGGTAGATGGCGCTGCGGTTTCCTTGCGGTAGATGGCTCTAAACGGTAATGCATGTGAACAGCGATCACTTTGAAGTGATCATTCGCGAACCGACTCCAAAGGTAGCATAGCAGAATTAAGTACTTGAAAGATGAGCAGCCCGATGGGGCTCCTCCACATTTTACTCAATGACGTTTGCCGACACTTCAAAGTAACATCTGGGCAACGGTGGATAGGTCGTGGTGGCCTGATGGATCGCCGAACCTATCATGTATCGACTTCTTCTGCTGGGGTCAAATGAAAAGTTGGGTGTATGAGACTCTCGTATCATGAGTTAAAGACCTCGCATCTGGTATTCTGTAGCTTGCCAGAAAGCTATCAGAGATGCCAGGAATCTTTCAAAGAGTGAGGAATTCTATGAGACGCCGCTGACAAGCATGCCGAACTACTTCCGGTCGTAATTTCGAACACCTAATGTTGTAAAACATTTAAATAAACTGCTTTCTGTCAGATTAACGTGTTGCTCTTTCTCTGTTGTTTCTGTTGCCTTTTTTTCTCTGCTTACTTTAACCGTAACTCGCAAAAGAGACATTTTCAACGTTAAATTCTTATGTAATTCCGAATCATCTTTGCACCCCTAACACTTCCTGGAAGTATGTTGGTCTGGTAGTAAAACACCCAGGAGTAATGCCATTGAAATGTCGGAGATGTGTCGGAAGCGCCCTCTATCAAAAAATGAGGACACCAAAGCTGTACGTCGTTTTGTATAAAATAGTTACCAAGGGAATGATCTACACGCAAACTGCAATGAAATCGATTTGTTTGTCCAATGTTTATGAGCGTTTAAAATATACCCCTTTGTTCACAGTTAAATTTTCGCTCGTTGCCCGATCCGAATGTTTCCGATTTTGAACTTTAAGTTAAATTCTAAACTTTAGAATAATTTCAACCCCATACAGAAAACAACGGTAAAAAGTAGTTGTTCGTTACTCTAAAGTCTAAAGCGTCCTCTATCGATAATTTTTGAAAGTAACCTTTAAAATTTTTTCCTAAAGAAATCTTAATATAAAGAATGATTTTAGTGAAAACCGCAAACGAATCGACCCTTTTTTCCGTTTTCTATCATCGTTTAAAGTTTTGGACCCTAAACTTTAATGGCCCCTAGCTCCTACAGAAGACGTTTGCGGCCCATGGTTTCCTATTTAATAATGTTCGTCTTTATGTGTACTATCATCCCTCAAAGTTTGTCGGTCTGGTAGCGAAACACCCTGTATATATATATATGAAAGGATAAAACCTATAGCCTTTTTAAAATTTAAAATTTAAATGCCCCTTCTTGTAACCTTAATTCTAATACTTAAAGCTAGTTTGCCCCTGTTAATGTTCTTTCCCAACCTAACATTTATTACTCTCAGAGATGATTTTTGGATGTTCTTTAAGATTAAAAAAGCTGACGTAAACGCAATTCTTAATTTGTAAGATCAGCAATGAAACCCTGGAAAACCGCGCCTAACAACGTCATAGTGCCCAGATATTTCTTAACCAATTAAATTTGGAGTAACACCCATTAGTTAGTATCGCGACCTGGTAGAAATAATGCGAATTAACGGCCTTTATATAGCGGGAGCGCCTAAAACAAGCGGCTTTTTTGACCTAACACTTGCCTAATAAAATGCTGCCCAAATAAACGAACTTTTAAAAAGAAAGCGTCAAGTTCCAGGGACCTGGTTTCTCCCAAAGATCTGCCAAAAAGGATTAATAAACCAGGCCCCCAGTGAAAATACTGTGTCGTTATTTGTCTCTCAATCACACCTCATGATTCAACAACAATAACGGCTTATCGATGGTAAAACACCAAAATCTTTCCCGGCCATTCGGACGATTGACTCGGCGCGATCTCCAAAGTCTTTCCCCGGCACCTACAAAGCTTGACGCGACGGATCTATGAGTTGTATCGCCCGAAGTCCCGCAGCTCTCCACGACTACAGTACATGAATTCCCTCTCCTCGGATCGGATGGTGACGGAACTCCCACGAACGTAAGGCCAAGACTCGGGTTCCTTACAAAGAGTCGGTGAGGATAAAAACCTGACAAGCGAAACGAAACCTGGATGAAAAAGCGCTCTGCTTCCAGGAACGTGATCGGCGGATACAAGCGGTACCAGATGTCCTCTCAGTCCGAAGACTAGCCGGAATACGGCATGATCTTTCGCCAAGACGCGATAAATACGGCTGTGTGGTGTAACGTGACTGTCGTTCTACAACCCCTGTGACTGCGCCGCGCTCCGCGATCAGCTGTGCAAGGATTTTGTTTCAAAGGGAAAGGAGAAGTATCGCGGATCGAACTCCGATAGTTTGAACATTTAAAGAGAAAAAAGAAAGGACAGAATGTGCGCGTTTATTTTTATTTATTTTTTTTCCCGCTCCATTTGTTTTCTATCAATCGCGGATTATTGTTCCAGGTAAGATGTTTTATTTAATATGAAAAGTTAGAAGGAGCAAATTCAGGCATTTTATTGAAAAAAAAAAAAAAAAAAAAAGAAAAAAAAAAAAGTAAAGTTGATTTTTTTTTGTTTGTACTTTGTGTTTTTATAAAAGTTATTTTTAGTATGTAGTTAAGATTTTAATCATAGAAAAAGAACTGTGAACTAAGAATGAACATGATAAAATATTTTTATTTTATTTTAAATTTTTGCTGTAAAGTTCGTTTTGCATTTGTTTAGTTCTGCTCCTTTCAAGTTGAAAAAGATAAATAAAAATTATCTTTTAAATTAAGATTCATAATTTGAGTTATAAAAAATGATTTAAATATCAGGTTATTATTATTTTACTATTATATTTGGAATTATTTAATGTTATTTTTATGTGTTACTATGTTGGAATATATTATGATTTTGTGAGATTTTATTTATAAACATCATGAGTACTACCCCACAATCAGAGAAAGTAGGCGACCCCCCAAAAAATGATGATGTGGTTCCCGAGACTCCGGAAAAGGAAATTAATGCAGCAAATTCTCAGTCCTCAGGTAATAGTGAAGGCACATGTCGAAAAGATCCCGAAATTGTGCCATTTTCTCCGGACTCGAAGATGTTATGGATTCCTTGGCTGAGATACTTTGAGTCAGTTTGTGTAGAGGAACACAAGGATGATTTGTGGAAAATCCGCAACATCCAAAAGTATCTAAAAGATACCGCGCTTACCTTATATATCAACAACTGTCTTCATGTCCTCCATTGGTCAGAGTTAGTGTTATTGTTTACCGAACATTACACTACTCCTGATACACTATCATTGACAGATTTCTCCCAGATCAAATTTAAATTTGGAGGTGACTTAAATGAATATTACCACCAAAAAACTAAAGTAGGACGCACTTTAGGTTTAGATCAGCGTTTCATTTTGGACGGTCTTACGGATGGACTGCCAGTAGAGATGAAACAGTTGGTAGTGACAAATGCGCCTGCTGATGTCAATGAATGGAGAGAATTAGTATTTAAATTAAGTAAATTGCAGTTAGAGCAGAAAGATAAAACAGACAGGAAGACTGAGCCCAACCCTCAGCATCCCCCTCAATATCGACAATGGAAACCTTTTAAATCCCACATTGACCATGGACAAAATTCCTACAGACCATGGAATTATCGTGTCCCAAACCAATCACCTCAATTTCGACATTTTAACCCAAACCCACAAAGAAATACATTTAGACCGATGCAACCAATTCCCACAAGATCTATGCAGACCGATCAACAACGCCCAAACTTACATTATCAGGCCACGTTGCCACCAACGCCGTGCCGAGTTTGTTTAAATGTGGGCATTTCGAATGCTTATCATTGGGTGCGAGATTGCCCTTTTCGTAAACAAACGCTGAATGTTACTGCCCTAGCACCAAATCCAAGTGTTTCAACCCATAATCTAGATCAGACTAATAATGAGTTTCCACAAAATACAGAAGAGAGCCAATGACAATTAATAATACCCGGGTATATCAAAACACATAATGGATCCAAACAAAAAATGAACAATTGTCAAACAGCTACTCATGTAAAAAGTGAAAGCTCATTACCATGTTTGATAGATACAGGTAGTTCTATCAGTGTAATGCCATACCATTTAGCCCATAAATTTAATCTAAAAATATCTAAAGTTCAAAAGAGTATTTCAGTCGCACAAACTCAAGGTGTTCTAGCTTTGAAAGAAAAATGCCTTGTCAGTTTGCAATTAGGACAAATAACTCAAACCATTGAACTGTTTATAATTCATAACTCTTTACCATATGTTTTAATTGGGCTACCCCATTGTGAATTGTTTAGATTAAATATTGATTGCTCTAAAATGCAAATCCATCAAAATAACAAAAAAATATCACTTATGCGTAATATTTCAAAAAAATCATCCCACCATACTTTGCATTTGTCAAAACCATATATCCACCCGCTAAAAGCAGAGATCCAAAATGCAGAGATATTTGAAGAAAATTTTGAACCGGAGTTGTTTGAAACCTCTGACCATGGGCCCAAAGTTCAGTTGGCTAAAGAACAACTACCTGCTCTTCTCGCCAAATATGTCTGTATTTTTGCAAAAGATAAGTACGATGTAGGCTGTGTGAATATAGAACCCCAAAGAATCCATTTAACCTCTGACCTTCCCGTTTCACTTAGGGCTTACCGTACATCACCCAAAGAAGAGGAAGAAATCCGAAACCAAGTCCAAAGTTTGTTACAGGCAGGAATCATTAAAGAGAGTTGTTCCCCTTATTCGTCGCCTGTCACTTTAGTTTACAAGCGCGAAGAAGGGAAGAAAACTCGTTTATGTGTAGATTTCAGAAAATTAAACGCTATTACCAAGACAGACGCAGAACCCCTACCCCGAATTGATACCCTTTTGGATAAATTAGCACAAGCTAAGGTCTTTTCCACTCTCGATTTGGCCAGTGGATATTGGCATATACCTATCCACCCTCGAGACACCGAAAAATTGGCATTTGCGACCACTTTCGGTTTATTTGAATGGTTGCGATTACCTTTCGGATTAAAAAACGCACCTGGGATATTCAACCGCACACTCCGAAGAATCTTTAATAAGTACAAAATTAATTTTGCCTGTAGTTATTTTGATGATGTTATTGTATTTTCTCAAAATGAGGAAGAACATTTGATGCATTTAGAGACATTATTTAATATTTGTGTCCAAGAAAACCTCAAATTAAAGTTATCAAAGTGTAATTTTGTTAAATCAACAATTAATTTCCTTGGTTATGAAGTTTCTAATGGATGTATTACCCCTGACAATCCAAATGTAGAAGTTATTAAGAAATTAAAACCACCAACCAATGTAAAAGAGTTGCAACGCTTTTTGGGATCTATTAATGTCTATAATAAATTTATTCCTAAGTATGCCGAAATTAGATATCCTCTCAACCAATTGTTAAAGAAAAATGTCCCCTATGTATGGGACCAAAATTGTCAAGATTCTTTTGAGAAACTAAAACAGGCTTTGATTGAAAAACCTATCTTAAGATTGTTTGATCCCAAAGTGCCTTGTGAACTGTTTGTAGATGCCTCAAGTCTTGGAGTAGGGTGTGTTGTGAAACAAGTAGATGAAAAGGGAAAATTACACCCAATAGCATATCACTCTAGAAATCTTCGAGATTATGAAAAAAATTATGCAATAACGGAATTAGAATGTTTGGCAATTGTGGATGCCTTGGATAAATTTTATCATTATTTACATGGTCAAAAATTTGTCATTCATACGGACCATGCGGCACTTACCTGGCTCAAAAATGTTAAAAATTTAAGAGGTCGTCTTTTCCGCTGGTCTCTCAAACTTAGTATGTTTGACTATGAAATCAAATACCAAAAGGGCTCCACTAATGTTGAAGCTGATATGCTATCAAGACAACCTGTTTCAGAAAATGTACACCATGTTATACATCTCCTTGACTTGAATGAAGTAAGAGACAGCCAGAAAAAGGAAAATGTAACAGCAGATGGTAAAAAATACACTGAAGTAAATGATGTTGTTGTAATTAAAAAGAAAAGTTTGTATAAGATTGTTGTCCCCATGTGTTTACGGTTACCCCTCTTAGAAAAAACCCACACCCAATTTGGCCACCCTGGTATTTATAAAATGATAAATTTAATTTCCCCACAGTATTATTGGCCTAATATCAATCAGGACATTGAAAATTTTGTAAAACATTGTCATACATGTCAAATAAACAAAAAGTGTAAACAAAAAAGATTTGGCATGTTACAATTGATGCCTCCAACAGATATACCTTTTGAATGCTTGGCATTGGACTCTGTTGGCGGATTTAATTACTACAATTCTACGAAAAAATATTTGCATTTAGTGGTTGACCATGCAACTCGCTATGTGTGGGGCTTTCCTTCAAAAAGTGTAACTACTGAAACTTATACAAACATTTTGAAACAATTATTTCAACTACAAGTACCAGAAAAATTGTTAACTGACAGAAATGGAGCATTTACCGCTTCCAGATTTAAGAGATTTCTTCGTACTTACAATGTTAAACACAGATTGACAAGTAGTCACCACCCCGAAACGAATGGAAAAATTGAACGCCTAAATCAGACTATTGTAACCAGATTAAAGTGTAAAGTTAATTCTTCTTCTAAGAAAGTACCCTGGACTAAACTGTTAGATGAAGTCTTAGTTGAATATAACAATACTCCTCATTCTGTAACTCAATTTACCCCTAGTTATTTATTGTTAGGAAAATTGCCATATGATCCTCCTTTGCCAAATAATAGTTATTATCCTCCAGTTGATGAAGCTAGAAAATTGGCTAAAGAAAGAACAATTGCTTACCATAAGAAAAATAAAGTCCGCTATGATGCTCGTTTCCTTCCTGTAAAGTTTAAAGTTGGTGACCTTGTAATGTATGAAGAATTTCATTATCCTAATACCCGTAAATTAACTTCCCCATATTCTGGACCATACACCATTCTGAAACAACTTTCTGAAGTCACTTTTGAAATTGATAAACCCAGCCCACATTTTAAGAGAAATTCTGAAATTGTCCATTCATCCAAGTTAAGATACTACCATTCTCCTCAAAATCTCAAACTCAACCATGAATAAACCCCATCTATCTCTTTCATCTTTCAATTTTTTATTTTTGCTATTCTATCGTTCCTCTATCATTAGTATTTGGAAGAGGACCCAGCTGGATGTTTAACCCTCAACCCCCAGCGGTAAAGGATGAAAGTTACAGTTTAAAAGCACTGTTAATTTTTTTAATGTTATTAGTATAGGATGAAATGTGTTACGTCAATAAGGGTCCTCCGCTCCTTGACCACCCGTCTTTAGCCGGACTGTTTTCCCAGATTCTCTTTCCAGGTTGAACGGAGAATCTGGCAAAACTGCTTCGCTTGCCCTTTGTAGGTGAATGTCAGTTTCCCACTTTCCTTTTCTATAGTGCAAGTGGCATGTTTTTTTGGGATGACCTTTCACCACAAAGTATTGAAACCCATCTCCCACTAACACTGGGCATGGTGAAAATTATAGCAAATTTATATTTTTACTTAGTAGCTATAGTTTTCAGAGGTCTGACATTTTTGTATTTTGGAGTTAGTCTCGAATTAAGCCTAAAACTGGATACTGTACATAGTTAGAAAAGATGCAACCTAAGAATTAAGTAGAAAAAAAAAAGTTTTTATAGTATTATAATTAGTATTATGTTATATGTGTTTTATTATATAGTGATTATATTATATAGTGTTAAAATTGTGTTGTGTTGTAATTACTTTTGGTGATATTTCAGTGTCAGCATACAGTATTTTCAGAAAAAATGTGCATTTATTATACAATTGTATTTTGCTGATAATATTGAAGATCATATTTTTTGAGTATTTTGCTATTTGTACCCATGTTTAATGTCAATAACTTGTGTGTGTTTTAGTATCTTATTTTTGAATATTTGATTATATTATATAGTATTCCAATTTTGCATAAAGAATGTTTCCAAAGGACTTTCCTTCATAAAAACTTTCAACCAAAGGAAACATCAGACATTTAGAAAACTGTTTAGTGGAAAAAAAAAAAAGTTTATTTTTTAAATGTTATGTATTTTAGTCAATATGTGTTTCATTATTTTAAGTGTTGATATTTTGATTAATGTTTCTTTTTGTTGTCCTTCTCGAGAATGTCCCTTAAATGCTGCAGCATTATTCATCACACATTATCAGTACCATTATTCATAGCATTATCCATAACATTATCTGTAGCATTATCCGTCACAGTGTCAGTACCATTATTCATCACACATTATCAGTACCATTATTCATAGCATTATCCATAACATTATCTGTAGCATTATCCGTCACAGTGTCAGTACCATTATTCATCACACATTATCAGTACCATTATTCATAGCATTATCCATAACATTATCTGTAGCATTATCCGTCACAGTGTCAGTACCATTATTCATCACACATTATCAGTGCCATTATTCATAGCATTTCCATAGCATTATCAGTAACCTTATCCGTAATATTATCAGTTACATTATCTGTAGTATTAGCATTAGTGTTCATGTTATTCAATGCCAAAATATTGACAAATCTTTTGTTGTAATATAGTGTTTTTTATGTAAAGAATAATGTTTTTATATAACCTTTTTCATGTAACCTGTAAATAATGTAGAAACTAGGTCCAGCTGGCTTGATGTTGTAAAACTGAAAACCACTTAGTAATAAGGATGAAACCCAGGTAAAATATTTAGGGGAGCTGAGACCCACAGACCTTGCAAGCAAGATCTGTGGCTCTTGTTTTAGTGGGGGGGGGGATATGAAAGGATAAAACCTATAGCCTTTTTAAAATTTAAAATTTAAATGCCCCTTCTTGTAACCTTAATTCTAATACTTAAAGCTAGTTTGCCCCTGTTAATGTTCTTTCCCAACCTAACATTTATTACTCTCAGAGATGATTTTTGGATGTTCTTTAAGATTAAAAAAGCTGACGTAAACGCAATTCTTAATTTGTAAGATCAGCAATGAAACCCTGGAAAACCGCGCCTAACAACGTCATAGTGCCCAGATATTTCTTAACCAATTAAATTTGGAGTAACACCCATTAGTTAGTAACGCGACCTGGTAGAAATAATGCGAATTAACGGCCTTTATATAGCGGGAGCGCCTAAAACAAGCGGCTTTTTTGACCTAACACTTGCCTAATAAAATGCTGCCCAAATAAACGAACTTTTAAAAAGAAAGCGTCAAGTTCCAGGGACCTGGTTTCTCCCAAAGATCTGCCAAAAAGGATTAATAAACCAGGCCCCCAGTGAAAATACTGTGTCGTTATTTGTCTCTCAATCACACCTCATGATTCAACAACAATAACGGCTTATCGATGGTAAAACACCAAAATCTTTCCCGGCCATTCGGACGATTGACTCGGCGCGATCTCCAAAGTCTTTCCCCGGCACCTACAAAGCTTGACGCGACGGATCTATGAGTTGTATCGCCCGAAGTCCCGCAGCTCTCCACGACTACAGTACATGAATTCCCTCTCCTCGGATCGGATGGTGACGGAACTCCCACGAACGTAAGGCCAAGACTCGGGTTCCTAGCGAAAATTCAGAAGTGCTCGAGAATTCCTTTCCCTCGGAAACGCCATTTACCGTCGACAAAAAAAAAAAAAAAAAAAAAAAAAAAAAAAAGATTAAGCCAGAGAAAGGAAATTTCCCCCATGAACAATGTCGTTAAAACAGAAACTATCCACGTTCCGAATAATTTTGGACAATCGTGAAAAGAAGAAAAAGCATTTAATCAGTTGTGATCTAATATTTATACGTACTAACTTATGAACTGATTCATTTGGATTTTTTCCCCTACTCAACTGCATCCGAAACCGCAGATATTAAGAAGAGATTCTTTAACAATCAAAGCAAAAACGGACAATCTCAAGTGATGTATTTTTCTCTTCTCCAAGCAGAGTCGCAGAATGGACCGAACTTTATTTCGCGGAAGTGGGTCATATTTACGACCATATGGTTTAAAGAGAGCAAAGGTCGGGACAAATAGTTTGGACGTTTGGAGTCTGCGTTTCGTTTTACAGTCCCTGCCATTGATTGACTCATCGTTCATTGAATCTGTGAAGAAAACTCATTAATTTTTATTTTTCAGCGGACGAATATTTCATAAGCGAGAGATATGAGAAGTGTTGTTTTAGTTTTTTTATGATTCTGAATTTATGTGAAAAAAAAAAAAAAATGCGTAATGATTCTTTTATATTTAAATTTTTCTTTCATAAAAAGAAAAAAAAAATACTTGGATAATTTACAGGTATGCTTTTTATTTATTTTTTCTTTGACATTGACGTTATTTTTTGTTGAAGATTACATCTCATTGGTGAAAAATTACGTATTTTCCTTTTACCTTTATGCTATCATTTCAATGTGTTACCCTACCGATTTCTTTTTTGCATTATTTATTTTATGAAATATTTTAATTACAAGAAAAAAAAAAAAAGTTTTATTGTGCAGAATATGCGTTTATTTTTCATTTAACCTTTTTACCTAAATATTCTCGTTGAAAAAAAAAAAAAAAAAAATGTTTTATTTTACATTAAACCATGTTTTTATTTTATGTTGACTATGAATACGTTATTGCCGAAAGGACCAAAGAATGGAAGTGTTTGTGTGAATGAGAAGTATTTAGTAATGGAAAAGAAAACAAAAAAATACTGTGATCCGAGTGAAAATTTTAAAATTTTGACAGCATTCAAGGAGTTTTAGTTTATTTAAAATGATGTTACGGTATTAAAGGCATTTTAAAGATTTTAACAAAACTCATACTTATTAAGATTTTTATTAGCTTTATTTTTTATTTCTTGTGAAATTTAAGATTTATAATTTACATTTTAGGAATTTTTGTGATTGATATTTTACATACGCGTTAAAATTGTGATAAATTAAAATGACAGTATTTTTGTTTTCTTATTCATCCGGCGAAGCATACGTGCGATCACCAAAAAATAAAGTCACAGAGTCTTTATGTTTTTGACATATTGTTAATAAATTGTTTAAACAGGTTACATGTTTTTAAATTAACGTTATCCATAATACAAGTGCAGTTGTATGCTTGCCAATATTTTGTGTCCGATATTACTAATATTTAGTGTCCTATTTTATTAATTCCATTTTTTATAAATTCAGATGAGCACATTTAAATTTCTACATGTTTGTAAATAGTAATTTGTCAGTTTGTGTATTATTTTATTCCATATTTCGAGTCTTTTTGTGTTGGTAAGTGTTTTATTTGTACATAATGAGAAAAGTTCAATCCATGTTTTTTCCAAATATTTCATTCTACATATAGAAATTTATACAATTTATTACTCCTTTTAGATTTTTGTATAGCCAAATACTATATTTTACCTTATGATATATTTTAATGTTTGAGTTTTTAATTTAATATTTTTACCCAGTATTGCTTTAAAAATTATATTGTTTTCTCTAGTATTTCCCTATTTCCTTATGTCCTTTTCTAGTATATTACCCAGTGAGTTGGCCACCCCAACCATTTTTTATTATTCCATTTTTAACATTCCCCATTTCATTAAAACAAATTTAAGAACAGGTATTTCAACCCCTGTTAATTTTTAAAAATATATTAAAAATATTTTCAAACAATTAAGCCATTGGTTTAGATATGACCGTGGTAACCCCACTTTAACCGTGGTAAATCCACTAATGTCTAACACCACCTATTAAGTTTTTAAAGATGACCATGGTTCCAACCCATTAAGTCTTTAAAACATTTTTTTTTTAAGTTTGTGAAATTCAACTAGAACATATCCCCCTGCAAACAAAAAGGATTCAATGACTTACCATCTTAGCAAATGTGGCAACTGTTGATATGATATACTCGGGCAAACAATGAAAATACAAGGATCCATTAACAACAGCAACAAAAATGTCAATAAGTTGCCCATGTGCTTTAAATGCAGGGTCATTGGCCTATTTGTTTTGAATCAGGATCCATTATTTTATTTTATTTTATATTTCACCATTTTCTCCCCTTTTGTCCCATTTGCAGTAGTAAAAACCTTAAAAATTAAAGATTTTTGCTATTTGCATAAAAATTTGCTAGGAAAACAAAGAGCATTCTGGCCTTTATAAGGAAAAATGTTCTTTGAATTTTTTTTTTACTCAGGAAATTTTTATGAGCTATCAGTGAGATGTACATGTAGTTTATAAAGTGGTAACTTGGATTTATTAATGCCACTGAGTAAAGCATATCTCAGTCTGCAAAATAATAAATACCTTTACTTATAGGTAAACTGCATCTGCATCTTCTCACAAAAAAATTAAACCAAAGCTCATTTTTCTTTTTTTTTAATTTTTGCTAAAACCTCCCTGAGGTTTAGGATTTGCTAAAACCGTACACGGTTTAGGATTAACAATGTAAATAGAATTTTATGTTATTTTTTCTTTATTTTTATAGGTATTTCAATATTTTTATTATACTTCATATTTATATCCTCTTTTATTTTTATAAATGTACCTCCACCACCTTTTATCCTACTATCCATTTATTGCCAACATATTTTTAGTATTTTCCAATTTTCAAAATGAGTGAAGAAACTTTTCATATTTTTTACACTTACCAATATTTTTATAATTTGAATAGTTTGTACATAGAACATATATTTTCCCCATTAATCATATATCAGTGTACTTTTATATTTATAACTTTTTTATATTACCTGTATCATTATCCTTTTACAACAATTTTCACATTTTATGGAAAAGAATTTTTTTTAAGTTTCCTCTTGTTTATGTGTATTTCCAATGTCATATTTGTGCATAAATTTATATTTTAACAGTTTAACTTTATATAAAATGTGAAATATGTGCGTAAAGACTTTAACTAAACGAAAGCACAAACTTGTTCTCCACAGAACTTCCAAGCAAGAACATATGGTCACTATTTCAAATTATTTTATTAGATTGTTTTTTCATATATTTCCTATATTTTTCAGATTTTCCAAATGTTTATAAATTTATATTTTGTGTCATCATATAATATGCTCCAAATTCATATGTAAGGTTCGGTCAGGTCGTCTCGAGAGCCATATCCCAAACTTTTAGCATAAGAATTTGAAATCATCATTTACTTTCTTAAAATTTAGGTCTAAAAATTAAAAGCGTCAATTACTTCCTTAAAATTTTTGCCTCAAAATTTCAAATTGAAATATTTTTTCCAGCAGAAAAATTCAGTCCTCACATCTTAGAAAACTTTCCTTTAACATTAAATTTACTTTAGATTTAACTTTAATATTAACCTTAAAATTTAGCATTGCCTAAGTAATTTCTTATCCAATTTTGTCTTCACCATTTCCCTAGGGAGTCCCCCCAGATTTGCAGGCAAATCTGGTGGACCTCAACTTGGAGGGGGGGGATATGAAAGGATAAAAATTAACCCCTTTCTAAAACTTTAATTTAAAATTAAAATTCAAAAGTTTAAAGTTCCCAATTAATATTTTTAACTTTAATTCTTAAGCTTAAAGCTATTTTGCCCCTGGTAAATTTCTTTCCCAGCCTAACATTTATTACTTTCAGACATCATTTTTGGACGTTCCTTAAGATTAAAAATGCTTAGATAAGCGCAATTCTTAATTTGTAGGATCAGCATGCAGCCCTGGGCAGCCGCACCTAAATTGCGTCAGATTGCCCAGATATTTCTTAACCAATTAAATTAAATGTACCTCCCAAATTCACAACTGTGCCCTCTGCTGGAAAATATTACAATCCCTAACATATTAGCAAGAACACGCGCGAAAAAGAGAGACTTTGCAGATTTGAGATGACTGGAGAAACTACGGCCATGTAAACGCTAAATAATAAACTTAAACGGCTCGGGGCGACTTCCGACCGGACTCGCGGATCCCTCTGTACGAAGAGCGGCCGAATAAAAGGGTTTCTAACCAACAAGAGGCTCCCGAGTCCCATTTATTATGCCACCACTACAACATCCCCGAAGTCGTTACATTATTAATTAAAGTTCCTTACATATATATATATATATATATATATATTATAATAACTATAATATAATAATATATGTTATATATATAATATATACAGGGTGATTCTAATTTTTTATTTTATTTATTTTATTTTTTTATTTTATTTTATTTTATTTTATTTTTTACAATAAAAGAGGGGTTATAGTACACATCAAGACAAACAATATTAAATTCTGAATACAATTTCGGAAACCAAGGGTCCGAAAAGTTTTCCAAAGAAAATAGCTGCCATTAAAGGTTAGGGAGCAAAATTTCAAATGAACATAAAAAACGAAAAAATCGGTCGATTGATTTGTGGTTTTCACTAAAATTATTCTTTATGTCGGCATTTTCTTGAAATTAAATTATAAAGATAAATTTCAAAAATATCGATAGGGGGCGCTTTAGACTTTGGCGTAACGAACAACTATTTTTTGCATCTCATTAAATGTTTTCGTAAGCTTAGACTCAAACTTAAATTTTGAGCTCAAAATCTGAAAATTTGGGAGTGGTTAAGTAGCACAAATTGAACTGTGTTCAGAGGGTTCAAATTTCCAATGATTATAAAAAACGGAAAATTTGGTTAATTGATTTGCGGTTTTCACTAAAACTATTCTTTATGTTGGTATTTTCTTAAAAATATTATAAAGAAAAATTTCAAAAAATGCCGATAGAGGGTACTTTAGACTTTGGAGTAATGAACAACTATTCTTTGCCCTTATTTTTTGCATCTCATTGAATGTTTTCGGAAGCTTAGACTTAAACTTAAATTTTGAGCTCAAAATCTCAATAGTAGGGAGTGATTAAGTAGCACAAACTGAACTGTGTTTAAAGGAGGGGGGGGGGGTTCAAATTTAAAATAATTATAGAAAATGGAAAAATTGGTCGATTCGTTTGCGGTTTAAAATAAAACTATTCTTTAAGTCAGTATCTTCTTGAAAATAAATTTTAAAGATAAATTTCAAAAATTTCCGTTAGAGGGTGCCTTAAACTTTAGAGTAACCAACAATTAATTTTAACCATTATTTTTTGGTTCCAATTAAATGCTTGCAAAAGCTTATTAAATATTTTCGGAAGTTTAGATTTAAGCTTAAATTTTGACCTCAAATTCTGAATCGTTGGGAGGAGTTAAGAAGCGCAAACTGAAGTGTTATCAGGAGTTGAAATTTAACCTTCCCCACTCCTGGAACACAATTCAATTTTTCGCTACTTAAACACTCCTAACGATTCAGAATTTGGGCCCAAAATTTAAGTCTATGCATTTGAAAGCTTTTAATGAGATTAAAAAAATAACGTTTAAAAATAGTTGTACGCTACTCCAAAGTCTAAGGCGCCCTCTATCGGCATTTTTTAAAATTTATCTTTAAAATTTATTTTCAAGATGACACTGACTTGAATGAATAGTTTTATTTTAAACCGCAAACGAATCAACCAATTTTTCCGTTTTCTATAATTATTTTAATATTAAATCTTCCGCCTTCCCTTGAACACAGTTCAGTTTTCGCTACTTAACCACTCCCTACTATTCAGATTTTGAGCTCAAAATTTAAGTCTAAGCTTCCGAAAACATTTAATGAGATACAAAAAATAACTGCGAAAAATAGTTGTTCGTTACCCCAAAGTGTAAAGCGCCCTCTATCGGTATTTTTTGAAATTTACCTTTATAATTTATTTTCAAGACAATACTGGCATAAAGAATAGCTTTAGTGAAAACCGCAAATCAATCGACCAATTTTTCCGTTTTTTATAATCATTTGAAATTTGAACCCTCCGAACACAGCTCAATTTGTGCTACTTAATCCCTCCCAACTATTCAGATTTTGACCTCAAAATTTAAGTTTAAGTCTAAGTTTACGAAAACATTTAATGAGATGCAAAAAATAGTTGTTCGTAACTCCAATGTCTAAAGCGCCCTCTATCGGCATTTTTTGAAATTTATGTTTATAATTTAATTTCAAGAAAATGCCAACATAAAGAATATTTCTAGTGAAAACCGCATATCAATCGGCCGATTTTTCCGGCTTTTATGTTTATTTGAAATTTTGTTCCCTAAACTTTAATGGAGGCTATCTGCTTTGGAAAACGTTTCGGACCCTTGGTCTAATATTTAATATTGTTTGTCTTGATGTGTACTATCACCCCTCTTTTATTGTAAAAAAAAAAAAATTAGAATCACCCTGTATATTACAATATATATACAGTGCTCAGCAAAAGTTTAGACACTGATGTTTTTTAACCTTTTAATAAAAAATACCAACACTTGAGTTTTACAAATGGCTATACTTATTTTTAAATATATTTTAAACAATGTAGAATAAAAATAATGGTTGTAATATAAGATAATATTTAATTTAACTGAAAAAAGGAAAATTTGCATATTGCAAAAGTTTAGACACTTTTTTGATTTTTTGCCATTTGTTCATGGAGAAATGCAAAATTCTAAGTTATGATGTCACATTTTTGAAGTATTTAATCATGCCTCGATGTAGCATCAGTTAGTGAAGATGCCGCGAGCTAAAAATATTCAGTTAGATGAGGTAATTGAAGTAGGAAAGCTGAAATGGAAAGGGAAGACTGTTGCAGAAATTTCAGCTACGTTGAATAGTCCAAAGTGTTCTGTCTATAAAGTATAGTTTAAGGATGACTCCTTCAAATTAAAACATAAATCAAGAAGACCTTGTTTGACGATAAAATGAGATGACAAGAGGATCCATAAACTAACATTTACACAAATGATGATTGCTAATCACATTAAAAGTAAGTCAGGACTTTATGTGTCGACGGACATGATTCGTAGAGGAATTAAAGAAACAGGTAAATCAATTTAAATTAAAATGATAGAACAATCAGCTTGAAAATCTCGCTTCAAATTGGCGAGAATGCAATGAACTTGCAAACGTACGTCATACGGACCCAAATGCTACTCCATGATATTCAGTAACGAAAAAAAAATGCAATTTGAGTGGCCTAAACGGGTGGGCATACGATTGGCACGACTTGCGTAAAGAACCTGGGCCTTTTTAAAGTCGACAACAAGGAGGTGACTTCTCAATGATTTGATCCTCACTTTGCTTTAATGCTCGAGTATTTCTGGAGTTATTCAATGGTTGCCAAGCAACGCAAGACTACGTATATGCGTTTGAGATTAATTTTTAGTCATTTGGGGAACTTTTAGCTGATCCAAAGTATGGATTTTAGCAAGATAATGCGTCTTTTCATGTTGCATACAAAAAAAGAACTTCGTTTAACTCTGAAAATATTACTGATATCAACTGGCCTGCGTGTAGTTCTGATCCGGACCATAGATATAGGAATAACTAGATTAAGCATTCAATGTTATTCTCCCAATACCTTTTGATTCTGTTGCGGCTCGGTGGCAATATCCATTAGAGTGGCAAAATGCAAGTGGAACTTGCGATTCTACAATCGTAATGCATAGCAGATATACGTAATTGTAATTGTGTTTGATGCGTTTTTAAATAATTCAAAGAATTGAATTTAGTTTTCGTTTTTGTTATACCTTAAAATTGAAATGGACAAAAATTATATATTTTTTAGCTAATTCACTCATTCACACTTTTTTATAAAATGTAAATGAACGGATTTATTTATCACTTCATTCATGTTGTATTCTAAAAACACCAAAGATTTATAAAGAACATTGACCTTGGTAAAATATTTCATGCTTTGTCTACCTTTGTTGAGCAATGTTTGGCTAAAAAATAATCTAAAAAATGCACATTATTAAGGCTTATTTATTTATTTTTTATTTATTTTTATTTATTTATTTATATTTATTTATTTATTTATTTATTTTAACACAACACAAATAAAAAGATAGCACAGCTAAAATAAGTATTTTTTTTTTTTTTTTTTTTATTTACCCTATTACATTTTTTTTTGGGGGGGGGGGGGGAAGAGGGCGAGATGAACAATTAACAACTATGGCTGGGAAAGAAATGCTTTAAGTTTAGTGGGTAAGGAAAATTTGGCACAATAATTTATTGCCGTTGCAAAGAAGCATGGGCAGAAAGAAAGGAGGCAAAATATTTTAAACATCTGAAAATTTTGAAATACCGTGTGAAGAACAAAACAGAAGTCATTGAATGTAAAGAGGGAGGTAAAAAGTTGCAAACTGAGGAAGAATTTTACTTTAAACATTATTATAAACTTCCTGGAAAAAGAAAGGAAAATCTTTTAAAATTGTACATCCATTTAAAAAAATTCTATTTTGCTTGGAGAAAAAAAATAAAAACAAGTTGGAAATTGCACGTAAAGCGTAGCAAATGAGGTTTGTTCGTACGATATCGAAATTTTAAAATTATTCGGATCTTGCTTTTATAGTAAACAGTACTTCAGATACAGTATAGCGGTCGAAATATTTTTTGTGTTCCTGTAAATATACAAGAAGTAACTTTTATTACACCTCAACAACGTATATCATATTCGTAAAATATGAAATAGTTTAATATAATTAAAACACGCTCCAAAAAATGTTTCTCCGTATAGCATTATGTAATGGAATACTTTTGTGTGGCCCTGTAATTTAATAATAAATCTTTTTTGCATCACAGATTGTACAGAACGTATATTTTAGTATATATATACTCCATAGGTTCATGTCAATTGTATTATATTCGTAAGAGTTTAACATCATAAAAATGTACTTGAAACTATTTTTTCCTATTGATCGTAATGTAATGGAATGCTTTTGATTATCCCTATAATTAAACTATACATCTGATTTTTATAAAATTTGAAATTACTAGACAAAATAATGGATAATTATATATTTTAAATTTCAAACGATTAAAATGCATTTGAAACTTTTTTCCCCATTGACCGTAATATAACGGAATACTTTTGATTTTCCCTGTAATTGATCTATGCATCCGGTTTTCATTAGATTTGAAATGAGTCTACAAAATTAAGTAATAATTATATATTTTAAATTTCAAACGATTCGGTTGGGTAGTTTTTGCTTTGTTATATGTGGACGGACGGGCATACGGACAGACTGAACGACAATTATAGGTGCTTCGTACATACATAATTACGAATTTTACATAATTACGAACACACCTAAAAAAGATGCCAATTACTGATTTTGATCACATATTATTTTGTTTAACTTCCAGGTTAAAAGGTATGTAAAGAAAGATAGTTGTTTTAAAAAAAATTCAATTATTCTTATTTATTTTATTCATAAAAATTAACTTCGCAATAAAAAATATTAATTGGTGGTTAAAAATCAGATATAAACTTTGAAATATTCATGAAGGCTTAAAATATGTATATGTATATAGATAAAATTACATTTTAAGAATGCACATTTTCATACATTGACCAATGGATTGCCGGCCATTTGCCACTTTAGTGGAGAAGAATGGTTCGCGCGCGGAGAATCAACTTTTCTCCCCGTATGCGTAATCTAGTTATTCCTATATCTATGATCCGGACCCAATCAAAAACCTTTGTAACATCATATGTCGTAATGTTTATGCAAATTTTTGCTATACTTTTCTTTTAATGAGTTTCTAGATGCTGTTGAACATGTTTGGTACAAAATAGACCCCCTAGTGTCGCAGCATTTAGTTTCTTTGATGAAAAGTCACATTCTTGCACTAACTGCAGACGATGTCGGTGCAATTCGATTTTAATTTGTAGTTATTTTTCTGTAAATAAACAAATTGTCTATACTTTTGCCACAATGTTAATTTCCTTTTTTTTTTTTTGTCATTGTATATTATGTAAAAGGCAAAATTCAAAATTTATTGTTTGTGAATAAAAGATAAGTCACGAGTAATGTACGACAGATGAATTGCAAAAATTCGGTACATACTTTTCAATATAGAAGCGTAATCGATCATTGTCTAAACTTTTGCTAAGCACTGTATAACCATTAATTGTATTACAATATGAACCATTTGAATTTAAGGGAGACCCGTAAGAAAAAACCCAAAATTTTTATTATTGATTTTAAAGTAATGAATTTTAGTGTACTATTTAAGAATCTTTTTGTAAGGAATAATTAGCAAAAAAATTCACTTTTTATTAAAAAGCATATTTTTATGTCGATTTTTATGATTTTTTTGTTGAAAAATACACTTTTTAAAATTACTACTACTCATACAATTTTCAATATTTTGGTATTACTAAAATTTCTTAAATAGTGTTATAGTATATTTAAACGATCTAGGGAGACATATTTTTAATTTTCTTTTTTAATCAGCTAAAAAAAAAGAAAGAAATTACACATCGTAAATTTCCTTAAATTCGTTATAATTTTCATGTTTACCAATTTATGTAAAATTTTCAGAAATAGTTAAAAAAAATCTCTCCTTACTTTTGTTGCAAATTTTTTTAAGATTCTAAAAACATAAACACTTTGTTTCTAAACCATTTCACCACTGAGCCTTAGTACTTTGAACTTAGGCAAAATATGGAAAAAGTCATTTTCAGGAAAACGCATTTTAAATGGCCGCAAGTCCTTTAAACTTTAGTGACTACAATTAAAAAAAAGCTAATTTTCTACCTGTTCCAAGTGTCCCCAAGTTCTGAAATTTTGCATGGATATTCGAAAATATGTATTTTATCGTTTTCTGAGACATAAAAATTTTGAACTTTTGATGATTTTTGGCCGAAAATGAGGTTCGGGTCTCCCTTAATAGAAAAAAAACACATATTGAACATGAGGAAAAAACTAAATGAATAAATAAAATGAATACAAATAGAATTTGTAGAGCGAAAGCAGAATTATCAAGCCCCGAATACTTTGGAACTACAAATGACGTGTGTGGTTTCATCTTCGTATTAGCCATGAAAAAGCAAAATAATAAGAATTTGGGGCTACCAACATACATAAAAACAAAATTAAATGAAGAAATAACACCAAAAACAAAGCACAACAAAAAATTGTTTAAAAGAATTAAAAAAGAAAAAGGTGTTTTTTGGAATTTTTACGTGTACAATATGTTATAATCAGCCATGCCATTTTATATTTGGGCCCTCGGCGATAGCTAAGTCGCAATGCCATGACTAAAACAAACTAATCTGAAGTTCTCATTACATTGGGCCTGGTTTTTAAAAAATCTGTACTCAAATAGAAATAAAACAGATCCCCAGACTTTCTGTGCATTTAATCAGCCACGAATTCTCTTACAACATTCCAAAACCCATACACTGTGTTACTCCGACCTAAACTAATACAACTCGGAACAATGGCCTATAAGAAATGGCCTATAAGCCACATATAACATTTACCGCTACATAAAGTATGAAATTTCTTATTAATATCATTTCTTTTTACAAAAATTTTTTATTTTTCTGAAACTTTATAAACAATGCATACTTTCAGTGTTTTAAATATTAATTTAAAGCTTTATAAGTTTTTATTTAAAAGTTTGTCGTTACTAAAATACCAAATGATTTTTTTCATAAGGTATATGTGTTGAATAAATACTACAAAATTAAGATTTTCAAGATTTTGAATTTTTTAAAAATCTGTAGGTGATGAAAACTTTTTAATGGCATATTCTTTCACAGCACAACCTAAAATATAAAAGTCACCACATACTTAGTTAGAAACAGAAACCTTGTTTATCAGTGTAATTAAAAAAGTATTTTCTTCTTTTTCCTACTGGATGCAAACAGATTTCAATGACATAGCTGTATTTTCAATATTTTGGTTTTTTGCAGAGTTCTTTTACTGTGTTCAGTTCGATTATTTTTTCGAGAAATGCAGTTTCATTTTGCAAAAATGTATTCATCAGCATTGATTCCACACGCATTTCAAGTAATTTGTTGGTTATCGATCGCCATCCTAGTCGTCACTCTCCAAGTGGCGATTTAATAGTTCTATTTTCAATCGCCAACTGAAATGCAGTTTTTTTCATGGAAATATGCATCTCTACATTAATTACATCTAATTAGAAAAGTGGTTATTTCTTTTTCCTAATGGATGCAAACAGATTTCAATGACATAGCTGTATTTTCAATATTTTGGTTTTTTGCAGAGTTCTTTTACTGTGTTCAGTTTGATTATTTTTTCGAGAAATGCAGTTTCATTTTGCAAAAATGCATTCATCAGCATTGATTCCACACGCATTTCAAGTGATTTGTTGGTTATCGATCGCCATCCTAGTCGTCACTCGCCAAGTGGCGATTTAATAGGTCTAATTTCAATCGCCAAGTGAAATGCAGTTTTTTCATGGAAATATGCATTTCTACATTAATTACATCTAATTAGAAAAGTGGTTATTTCTTTTTCCTAATGTGCAAACAGATTTCAATGACATAGCTGTATTTTCAATATTTTGGTTTTTTGCAGAGTTCTTTTACTGTGTTCAGTTTGATTATTTTTTCGAGAAATGCAGTTTCATTTTGCAAAAATGTATTCATCAGCATTGATTCCACACGCATTTCAAGCAATTTGTTGGCTATCGATCGCCATCATAGTCGTCACTCGCCAAGTGGCGATTTAATAGATTTATTTTCAATCGCCAAGTGAAATGCAGTTTTTTTCATGGAAATATGCATCTCTACATTAATTACATCTAATTAGAAAAGTGGTTATTTCTTTTTTCTATTGGATGCAAACAGATTTCGATGACATTTTTGTATTTTCAATATCGCGGGGTTTTTTTGCCATGTGCTTTTAGTATATTCAGTTTGATTTTTTTTTTTTTTTCAAGAAATATAGCTTTATTCTGGACAATATATTCATCAGCTTTGATCCCACATGCATTTCAAATAATTTATTTCTTTTTTCACACTGGATGCAAATGGATTTCAAGGATATTTCAGTATCTTCAATATTCAATTTCTGTTGCATGCTCAGCTCTTGGATTATTTCCCCTCCAAGATATACTGTTTAATGATGCGAAATACACTCACCAGTATAGATGCCAACTGTATTTGATGTGTGTAGTGCATTAAAAATACATTTATTTATTAATTAAAATCTAAATAACATTTTATTGTACTTTATTTGTAACTGATTCACTATTTATCTCTCAGAAAAATAATAAAAAGTCTTAAGGTTAAAATCTAAATTAATTTATTGTTAGTTTATATTTTTATGCATTATTTTGATGAAAAATTATTTTTCATAAGTTTGTGTAACATTAGAATACTTTAGTTTTAATTAACTATTTAATTAATTAAAAATATTTTAAGAGGGTTCTGTAATGTTTCAGGTAATTTGTTTTTTACAGCAGAATGAGGGAGCATTCAATGGATTTTTCTGTAGATTTGTGGTTTTCTACTTTTTTTGTCATTTACTTATCATTATAAAGATATATATATTTAAGATTATGTTTTATTACTAATCTTACAGGGGCCAACGATCTCAAAAAAATCAGCAACTTTGGTAATGTGGCCTTTCAATCTTTCTCCATTCACTATATGAATGTCAACATTTTTATTAAACACATTTTTTTTAATCTAAAAGTTAATGCACTTTTTTTTCTCAAATCTCCCCTCCCCCCTCCCCTCTTTTTTTATACTACTATTCTTCTGGTGGTAAATGAACAGCTAAATTTATCAGTGAATCTGCTTCTGTCTTACTTCAATAAGTTTTTAACTCAGTGTCTGTAAAACACAAGTGCATGCTGTTATTAGCAATGAAGTGCTATTTGAGCGTGTTATGGGAAGTTGCCCTCAGGCTCCCCTACTCAAGTAATTTAGATTGTAGCATCCAAAACAAGTCAGACACAATGAAAAAAAAATTTTGTTATTAAAAATTAAATGATAGGTTTCGTATTATAGAGGGTAAAATTAGTGCTAAATCGCGATGTTAGATGGATGATAAATCGATTTAAGAAATCTCTACATCGCCCAGTCCTAATGTTTACACTTCAAATTAAACTACATACTCCTCCTATTAAAAAAATCGATTTATTGAAATTATTATAAAAGATGTTTATCAATGTATCTATTTGTGTCTCATGTCCATAATAGGATGGGATTAATTTTTTTTTTGTGTGTTTATTATGTAAATAACTGTTTAAAAAAAATTTAGAAAAATAACTGTATACTATATAGCACAAGAAAGGATAAAGGGGTTAATAAATACTGTATTTTGTCTCTATAAATAAATAAAATTAAAACGGGTTTTCATAGTTTAAAGGTAAAATCGCTAAATCGCGATTTAGCCCTAAATCGCGATGTAAGATGGGTGATAAATCGAATTAAGAAATTCCTATATCGGCCCAGTGCTACTTGTAACGTTATATTAAGTTCGTTTTATATTCTATATTAAATGTGATATTTTTAAAATTTCAATGTTATGTGTTCTTATATTTCACGTTTTATCTATTTTTACAATTAATATTTTATTCCATTTTTAATCGGTTTTAAATGAAAATATATTCCCTTAAATATAATTCACGCATGAAGGGATTAAATAAACTAACTGACTTTTAACATTGTAATATTAGATTAAAATTTATGTTTAAATACAACATAAAAGAATGTAATTTTAATTTCTTTCTTCATTTCAACATGACTTTAAATGATTAAATCTATAAGTACACAAGCTTTTTTCATAATACTGGAATATAATTATTCAAAAATGATTGTGAAAATAATTACTTTTTTTCAGCGGTTTGTTGAAAAAACAGATTAATATATCTGCTCACCCACCAGGATGCCGAATGAATTCGTCTATTATAAATTCTTCTGACAAGAACATATTAATTTGCACCGAAATTCCAAAATTTGTGCCTCAAGAGTCTTTGGTAAGTGTACATTATATATGTATATTATAGTAGTGTTTGCGCAATTCGACATTTTAAAAGTAATTTGTTTACAAATATCATAAACTGACGAAGCAAATGTGATCACTGACGCGAAAACGAAGCAGTATTATTGCATGTTTAACCATATATATATTAAAATGCTTCTATATTTATTAACAGTATTAAAATACAATTTTAAATTTAAAATTATTTACAATTAAATATTTCTAACTTTTATAATGTGTAATTGCAAATCCGCTCCTTTTAAGTTGTTTTCCCAGCTCAACTTATATTCAAGCCGAGTAACTTTAATCATTTATCTACTGCATTATGATCTAGTGCAATTTTTTTTCATGTAACTTTTTTTTCAGTTTCTACATTGGAAATTAAAGGATTTACATAAAAAAAATTTTCTCATTCACTCTAAATTAATTCGTTAGAAGTAATAAATTAAAGTGGTACTTTAAAGCACCGTCAATACACTAAGCCTAAAATATTCTCGCAGCAGGATATTCACATATTTTGAAATAAAATTTAAACTCTTAAAAATACTAAACAAGAAGACACTCGAAAGTTAATAATAAAAAAAATGTTAAATTGACATTGTTTTATTTTACTCATGAAAAATTAATAAAAATTCAAATTTGAAAATTAAAAATTACTGGATATTAAAATTTAATTTTATTAATTTTTAATTTGAACTTTTAAAGAACTTTTCAATTAATTAAAAAAAATTTAAAGACACTTTTTTAAGGTTTCGATCTTATTAGTAGTCCTTTAGTTATGTGACGCTTGGAAATGTTCTCTCGTATCTCTACATATGCAATATATGAATTTACATATGTAATTTCTAGCATAGCAAAAAAGACCCGGTGCCACTACTTTTTCATTTTCCTTTAAAAAATAATAATGAAACAGAAAAGAAATACTAGGAAAAGCATTACTATACTACAATTTAGTAATTATACTATAAAGCAGATTAAAACGATGGATAACTATATACAGACTAAATGTAAACAATAGATCGATAGCTCAGTTCTTCCCAAACGTTAATTAGCAAAGAAGTTCTGTTCAGAAGCTCACCCGATCTGACGCCATCTGATTTCTACCTGTGGGGGCTCATAAAGGATCGTGTGTATGTGCCTCCACTACCAGTTGACCATTGCAGCTGTTGCAACAATGACCTTTCAAACACTAATCAACATTTGGGAAGATTAGTAAAGCCAGAGAACCAGAGAGTGCTTGTGAAAAATTATAAGTGTGTATTTTGCTAGCTTCTTTTACATGTTGCCATAGTAATTCACGAACTTGTTTTTGCGTTTTACATTAAATGTAATAGTGAAAAATGCAAACAAATATTACCTGTAAATTTAAGCAATCGCCATTGCTTTACCCCATCTTCCTCCATTATATTTATATTGCTGCTTTTCCCGTTGTCTTTGAAAATTACGCCCTCGCACAGCCTGTTCAGAATTTTTTCTACATCACGAAATTTAAGTATTGAAGATATTTTCCTCCTTATAACTCTTTTTAAGTCCTGAACTCCACATTCCGGCACAACACCCGTGCGCTCCACAATTGTGCATTTTTCGATTCCGCAGTTTGGATCTGTGTATAAGTTTGCTGGCAATATAGTGAAAATGAAATATAACACACTATTCCTTTATGAAATTTAATGGGGAATCGAACTGTGATATTTCTTTTTATCAAACATTTTGTTTTTTCTGATAAAAGCATGTTTCCAAAAAACGCTGACATAGGAAATTTAAGCCGCTGAGAATTCGCACTAGCGCGGATGTGGAGTTCACGGGATAAATCATCCAATGAAACAATCTAATAAATAAATAAAAGAAGGAAAATATTTCATGTCGAATGAAAATGAATTTTCTTTAATGTATAAAACTAATCATCACCGCTTAGTGATTATGGTATATAAATTGTTCAGTAACCGACTGTGTTGATCAAGACATTAATACTTTCAGACTTGGCTGTGGATTGTTGGAGGTCTGAGTATATACATGATTGACTTTATATTCCGCTTATTCAAGAGAAGAAACAACGTCAAGATCTTAGGTTTTCAAGTTTATAAATGTCATATTTTATTCATGAAGCTTTTGAAGGAGGATTTTGTTGCAAAACCTGGTCAAGTAAGTGTTTTTTCAAGTTCATTTTCTGTTTCTTATACCATGCATATTTCTCTGCATTCTTTATTTTAAATAGTTTTTTATACTTTATTTATTTATTTTAAATTCTGGATTTATATTATGATGATATTCGATGAATAATAAAATTTTGTGCAGTGCGTTTTTTTGCATAAAACATCTTTCGTTCAATCCTGTTTTCTTTTCTCTCTCTCTCTTTAAATAATAATAATAATAATAATAATAATAATAATAAAAAAAAAAAAAATCTGAATCTTGTTATAATTTTGTTCCTAAGATTAAGCTTATATTTCGTCATTTTAAAATTTAAAAGTTTTTTTAATCTTTTAGGGGTCAAGTAGTTGTAATTCTGTAATGTTTAATTTAAACCGGAATTTCCGTAAATTTCTATTAGAAAATTAGGGAATGCAATGTTGCAGCTTATTTTATACCAAAGTTATAAAAATAAAATTAAGTTAAAAGGTTCTGGTGCTAATCTTGATTAAAAGTCGATGGGAAAGATAAGTGATTAAAAGAAAGGTGGCCTGTCGGAGGCACCATAATATTTTAATAGTCTCTGCGTAGACACATCTGTATTTTTTAAGAATTTATAAATCTTGCAGAATTAGTATCTGCGACAGAAAATATTTTTTAGTATCTTAAAGTCAAAACAATTTTTACAACTATAATTTATGACGCTGAGCACTAATTAGAAAATTTTCAATGCTTAATGTTTAGTCTTGAAAATTTGTAGCGATTTAGAACTATGAAGCGTGTTTTTTAAGTAAAGGCCGTTGTATTGGATACACTAATAGATGGGCGCGCGCACGCCGTAACGAGTGTTTGCCTCCTGTTCGGGCAATCCTTCGGAATAACTGTACTCAGTTGCAGGTTTGTTGGTAATCTGTACGGCCTGTTCTGCGTCTTTAAAATGTTCAAGATTATCGAATCTCCTGTGTCCTGCGAGCAGTGGCGCAGCCAGAATTAAGCTTTGGAGGTGGCTAGCATATTTTAGAGTTTTATATTTTCCTGATTTCCCGGAAAGTCCGATAAAATCGTTGCTTTTTTTTTTTAATGGACGACATGTGTCATTCCCGGACAAACATTTTTTTCTATTGACTTGATACAGAGCGAAGACAAAGTGGTCAGGGCATGACTAAGGCAGGGGCATGCGGGGAAATTGCCCCGGGCCACCCCCGGCTTAGGGGGGGGGGCAAGGACAGATATCATTTTTTCGTTAAAGGAGTATCAAATGATAAAAAATGGCCAAAAGTGACAATTTTTTTTAAAAAATTCAATTGTAAGGGTCTCTCTTCTCCTACCCCGTCTGTTTCCATACCCATTGCCTCCTTAAGGCTTCACATTTATCCTCATATTCCTGTATTCGAAAAAATCCCTGTATTCTATAATTTCTTAAAGTTGTCTTTCTTCTACTATAATGTATACAGATGTGTATAGAACTTAGTACATAATTTATGTACACATACAATAGTTATGAATTTCAGTTTTAGTCACTTCAGTATAATTTACGAAAAATTTTAAGATAGAAGGGGGCCCCCCCTAATAGTGTTTGCCCCAGGGCCTCCCACTGTCTAAGTCGGGCCCTGAGAGAGGTGGAAGGGGAAAGCAATCAACGAAACCTGGGGGAGGGGATCTAAAATTTTTTGATGGGACTTATTCTGAAGACTTAATAATCTTTGATAAATAAAAAGAAAATATTGTTTTAAGTGATGAATATTAAAAATGCTGATATTTCAAATTTCATAAGACAATTTATAAATAAGAAAAAAATTATGAAAAGATTACTATTTTTTAAAATTTCTATTTTGCGGAATCTATTAAAATTAATAGAGGTAAACTTTCATAATTGTAGAAAATTAGTTAGTTTAATCATGCGGTCTGGGAGGGGCTTCAGCCCCCTTAGCTTATTCCGTGGATGCGCTAATGCGTGCGAGCTATGGTCAGTGATACTTTTTTTTGTCGCTGAGCGATATAAAAAAAAAAGACACGGTACGCTGACAGAGAATTTTGTTACTCCATGACAATGCAAGGCCACACACCGCAGCTCAAACCCGAACTTTATTGGAGTCTTTTGACAGGGAAATTTTAGTCCTACCCCGCTACAGCCCCCAACCTTGCGCCGAACGATCTCTGTCTTTCTCGATATCTCAAGCATCATCTTGACAGCAACCACTAAAACGATGACGAAGACATCAAAAAAGCCGTGACCTCTTGCTTATCCGAGCAGGTGGCAAATTCCTATGAGGATGGTATTCAAAATTTCATTGTAAGTTATGATAAGTGTCTAAACAAACTTGGCAACTATCTTAAAAATAGCGAAAAGTACGTAGAATATCAAAATAAATTTGGTTTTTATTTTTAAACGGCCCTTACTTAAAAAACACCCTTCGTATATGATAGAGTTCCAAATTACGCCAAAAGATCCCATTCCATGACTCGTCCATCTAAAACCTGTGAAAGAAATGCCAAATGTTATAATGCATAAATTACTTAAATTTTCGCTCTCACTATGGTATTCAAAATTATTTATTACATGATTGTAAATTCTATAAAATTATAAGAATACTTAATTTTTAAATACTCTACCTTCCTATATTTTAATGCACAATTTTAATGAAAATGATTAAGATTTCTGATAATATTTTCTATTAAAGTACCGATCGGGTAATGAGATAATATCCGAAACCGATCTGAGCCGTCGCGTCGTTCGACTCGAATTGCATTGACGCAAGTTTTTTCGTTGCAGGACTTAGAATGTTTCAAATTCAGATCGATTTTGGGTTGAGTGTTGATTCTTTGGGTTCGGGTTGGCTCGATTGTTCAAAGTAAAGTCCTGATAATTTATTAATTGAAAAACTAGGTACATGAATTTAGATAAATTTGATTTTTCTACAAAAAACATGAAATTATTGTTTAAGGCATCTTTGTAGACTATTTTTCCATAACTGTTTTAAAATATGGATTAACCTTTAATCATTTTGGGTTCTTGTCGGATTCCGGTTCACGTACATCCGGTTGGGTCGAGTTTCAAAATGATTTTAAGCACAATGTCCTTGTTCAGGCCTTGTGCAACCAACTCTAGCTGCTATCAGATTCACCAACATTTCGTAAGACTTTTGAGCCAACACTTGATTTCCTCCAACTTTTCGCGAAATGTCGTCCCAAAACCCAGTGTGATAGCAAACAAAAATGCTCCCCCAACATTTTTCCTCTGTTCCAAAAAAGTCTCTCCTAGTCAAGACTTTTCATCCAACATCGAACATTTCAACGAAGCAGAGATAATCGATTGATTCGAGTAGGCGATAAATATTAATGCTTGTTACTAGTAGAAACTGGTTTTCCTACTTTTCCTCCAACTTTTTCAAAGACAATTGTAGCATTTTTCTCTCTTTGAACGGGAAAATGTTGGGGTTAAAATCGGCTGAAAAGTTTGTCTCGCCTAAAGTCCGTGAATCTGATAACAGCTTAACAGATTTTTAAACTGGAGTGGTATTTTCTTAAAAGTAATAATATTTAAGTTTCAGCAGTCAATGTGGACTGAGCAATCATATAAACACAATGGCTTATCATTTCAAAAGATAGTAATGTTTAGATTACCGAATTCAATCTGTATCCTGGGGTCTTTTAATGTTTCTTTTTCCCTTCCTACTCGACCGTTCCCGATAAGGTAAGAAAATTTCTTTTGTCGCATATTTATTACCTCAGTGACTGATTTTTGTTAATTCGAATGGATGTCTTTAAGCATTTGATCCAAAAATAAAACTGTTGAATAACTTTTTAAAATGCCATCCATATTTGCTTAAATTTTAAATATCGTTATATTTAAGTTATTTAAAATATAATTACCATCAACAATGAACCGTTCTTAGATAATTTACCCTTTATCTATATATATCAGCCCAGAAGTTAAAGATCCCTGACATTTCTCTATCTTTGCCACTTTATACATAGCCCACTAATACTGATTTATGAGTAGATGGAATTTTTTATTTTAATTTATTCTTCTTGGTACTGTACGGGTACTGTACGGGCTTTTCTGTACGGGTATAAAAAACAATTGTTTCTTAAAATATGGAAATATATTATAACCACAAACGAAAACGTACAATAACTCTTCAGAGTACCCCTCCATCCCGAAAAGCGTTCTTTGTCCTAAAAACTTCTGAAACCAATATATTTTCAAGATGAACCATCCACTCAAACAAAGTCTCTTTTGCTGCCACTTATTTTTGGAAAAATTTCCGAGTATATTTTATAGTGTATTAATTAATTTGTTTTTTCAAATCGGAATGCAAGTCTTGAGGATGTTGTTACTTCTCTGAACATTTTCAGCTGTATAATTGAATTTTTGCATGCAAGAGTATCGAAATAATATTAAATTTAACATTAATTTTAATGTTCATGTTAATACTTTTAATTTAGCATTCTTGTATGTAAAACATGTTTTTTGAACATTAAAATGTTTGCTTGAGAATTAAAAGCATTCGATAAACGTATATATTCCAGGCGGAGAAAACTGATGTTATCGATAACATGCTATAAATAACACTCGGAAACGTTTCCGAAAATCAGTTGCAGAGAAAGAAACTTTGTTTAAAATTTTCATTCATAAATTCATAAATATTGCTTTAAATCTGAAAAATATACTGTTATGGTGTGCTTATAAAGCAGCATTGTTATAATGTCTTTTTTGTTTTTGTTGTTATAACATTTTTTCTATAAAACTATTATTTAAAATATTTGAGTAATTTAATTTCTCTTATTAATGTACAAATAACCGCATTTAGTTATTAAATCTTTAATGTTAAGTCAAAATTGCACTGTGTTCAATCTGGTATTTTTAAATCAGTCAAATCAAATAATAATGCAGGGTGTATCTAAACTCTTGGGTAAAACTTTGAGGGATGATAGTACACATCAAGACAAACAATATTAAATAGGAAACTAAAAATCAAGAAATAATTAAATCCGAAGCATCTTCCGAAGGAGATAGGCGCCATTAACGTTTAGGGTCCGAATTTAGGGTCCAGAAAACGAAAAAATTGGTCGATTCGTTTGCGGTTTTCACTAAAACTATTTTTTATGCCAGTATTGTCTTGAAAATAAATTATAAAGATACATTTCAAAAAATGCCGATAGAGGGCGCTTTAGACTTTGGAGTATTTTACAGCTTTTCTTAGCGGTTTTTTTTTTTTTCGCATCTCATTAAATTTTTTTAGAAGCTTAGTCAGAAACTTAAACTTTGAACTGAAAATCTGAATTGTTGGGAGTGGTTAAGTAGCTCAAACTTAACTGTGTTCAATGGGGGAGGGGAGGTTCAAATTTCAAATGATTATAAAAAACGGAAAAATGGTCGATTCATTTGCCGTTTTCGCTAAAAATATTTTTTATGTTAGTATTTCCTTAAAAATAAATTTTAAAGTTACATTTCAAAAAAATCCGTTAGAGGGCGCCTTAAACTTTAGAGTAACCAACAGCTATTTTTAACCGTTATTTTTGTATCTAATTAAATGCTGTTAAAAGCTTAGACTTAAACTTTGAGCTCAAATTTGAATTGTTGTGAGTAATTAAGTAACGCAAAATTGAACTGTGTTCGAGGGGTAGGGAGGGTAACATTTCAACTCCTGAACACAGTTCAGTTTACGATTATTAACCCATCCCAACGATTCAGAATTTTCAGCTCAAAATATAAGTCTAAGCTTTTGCAAGCATTTAATTAGAAAAAAAAATAACGGTTAAAAACAGTTGTTGGTTACTCTAAAGTTTAAGGCGCCCTCTAACGGAATTTTGTGAAATTTATCTTTAAAATTTATTTTTAAGGAAATACTGACAGAAAGAATAGTTTTAGCGAAAACCGCAAACGAATCGACCATTTTTTTTCGCTTTTTATAATCATTTGAAATTTGAACCTCCCCACCCCCATTGAACACAGTTCAGTTTGCGCTACTTAAACCACTCCCAACAATTCAGATTTCCAGCTCAAAATTTATGTTTATGTCTAAGCTTCTAAAAAAATTAATGAGATGAAAAAAATAACGATAAAAAATAGTTTACGTTACTTCAAAGTCTAAAGCGCCCTCTATCGGCATTTTTTGAGATTTATCTTTACAATTTATTTTCAAGACAATACTGACATAAAGAATAGTTTTGGTGGAAATCTCAAATCAATCGAGAAAATTTTCCGTTTTTTATGATTATTTGAAATTTTGGACACTAAACTTTAATGGCGGCTATCTCCTTCGGAAAACGTTAGGGACCCTTGGTTTCCTATTTAATATTGTTTGTCTTGAAGTGTACTATCACCCCTTAAAGTTTTGCCCAAGAGCTTAGATACACCCTGTATAGTTTAAAGTTAATTGAATATGTATATTTAAATTAACTTTCTTTTAAAGTTTAAGAAACACTTTGTCAAAATTTAAATACACTTCAATATATTATTTATAACATTAACAATTTTACTTTGTAAAATTTAAATTTAAAATTACAGTGGACTCTCTCTGTCTGAACACTCTCTAATGTGAACACCCCAGTATTATGAACACATTTTGTCGGTCCCGGCGAGACTCCATAGACTTAACTAAAGATGAGCTCTCTGTATTCTGAACACTCTCTAATCTAAACACCCCACTATTATGAACGCTACTTTTAGTCCCTAATTCTACCACAGCTCTCTGTAAACTAAACATTTGTTTGTAATCTGAATTCAAACTTCTGTCATGGAAATTCAAAAAAACTGTTACAGATAAAAAAAAAAAAAAAAAAAAAAAAAGATTCAACGCACTCAATTTAAAAAATAAGAGACAAAATCACTACTAGATTGTAAGCATGTACTTGAAGTTTCAATTTGTTTGAATACTTCAGATAAAGTCTTCAGTTAAATGTTGGAACGTTTGTCAACTAAATCCTGGAAAAACCATTTTATGATTTTTTTGAAATTAGAAACTGTAATTGTTTTTTTTCTATTAGTTGGAGACAGTTACGATAAGTTAACTTCCACCATGCTTATTATATATATAAAATCCCTCCGTGTATAACGATTCTTGGGTCAACCCATCCACGAGAAAAAACACTTATTGTGACCAATGACAAATTTCATTGTGAAAAGTTATCTCCGATTTAGGCTATCAATTTTTTGTCCAATGCAAACGTTCCAGAATCGTAATGGAGCGTTCTCATTTTTCAGATTTACAGTTTGAGCTGTAAATGACGTCACTACATTTTACTGTGCTTTGAAATCTTTTCCCTATTTCAAACACAATATAGAGGTCTGCACGGGCCGGAATTTCCAGGCCCGGCCCGTTGTAAAACTCAAAAGTTCGGCCCGGGCCCGGCCCGGCCCGTTTAAATTTTTATATTTTAGGCCCGGCCCGTACAAAAATCAGCAAAAACAGGCCCGGCCCGTTTTGGCCCGTTACAATTTCTACGATTTCTAAAAAATTCAGATTTTAATCATATAACTAAGATTCCTTTAAAGAATACTGCATATATATCTATGGAATGATTTTACAGTATATTTTACAGCAAATACACATTAACAACATTAATGATTACTTAGATTCTTAGGCTTTCAACATTCGAATAAAGATTCATTAAAAAATTAATATGGCTTAGAATAAAAAAAAAAAAGAAAGAAAGCTAAAAACATCGTTAATTTTGAAGCTGTTTAGTAAAAGAAGATTTATAAATATATTTCTATATCATTTTATTCAGATTTCAAATCCAAATTCATTCTTAAATTCAAAGAAGCTCCTTTCTGATACATTTCTAAATTCATTTTTTTAAATCTCAGAAACGCATAAGATTAGCAGATATCTTTATTCAGAAACTATATAATCGAATGGCGTTATCCATTTTTTGATACAAGCAATTTAAGAATACTGCAAACAAATAAAATACTGTCATAATTAGCGTTTTGAATAGAATTTTCGGAAGCAATAGCAAGGGGAGGGAGAAAAACCTGCAATCATTTGAGAAACTATTATATCTCAACAAGGTTATACTAGTATTTTATTTACCAAAAATGAAAAACGCTATTCGAGTCCAAATCCCTTCAATAGTTAGGCTTATCACTTTTATACTTTTACAATTTAAAATTTATCAGAAAATATGTCAAACTTTCGCATTATTGAGAAATTAATTTAAAAATCATCAAGAAGTATATATCCGAAGACTAAGCTAACGTAAGTTCTTTATCGCTGTTAATAATTTTACAAATCATGTTTTCTGCCAATAATTAAGTCTAGTACCGGTCCGGCCAGTCTATATGTAGAAAAATAATGCAAGCGTGATCTCGGACCGGCATGAGTCAGCTACAAAAATATTAAAACGGGTTACACATAATGTAATTCTCCGATGCCGATACACTGTGCATTTTTATATTGATGCTGTCAAACTAGTATGGCCACATTTATACTTATTCTCGTTAAAACCATTTTCGTTCAAAATAGCTCATATTTTATCGTTTTAGCTGAAATCTTCAGAACGGGCCGGCAGGCCCGAAATTTTTTTTTATCGGCCCGGCCCGTCTGGCCCGTTTATTTTTTTTGCCGGCCCGGCCCGACCCGTTTATGTTGTTTGTCGGCCCAGCCCGTTGAAAAAACTATTCTAAATCTGCCGGCCCGGGCCGTTAGAAAATTCGAAACGATTCCGCCGGGCCGGGTACGGGCCACTTGCCAAGCCCAGGCCCGTGCAGACCTCTAACACAATATTCACACTGTTAAAAATTTGACTCTTTTGCTGCAGCATCACTCCACTGCTTTTATAGAAAACGATTATTTTACTGTGTTATGGAGCATTCTCATTGGTCATAAAAGAGACATTCTATAAAAGCTGTAGAGTGACGCTGCAGTAAATGGGTCAAATTTTTAGCAGTACACTATTAAAAATTTGACCCTTTTGCTGCATCATCACTCCCCAGCTTTTATAGAATACACTGTAAGTAACACACACTGTTAAAAATCTGCTGCATTTTGCTGCAACGCACTCCACCGCTTGTATATAATATCTCTATTCCAACCAATGAAAAAGCTCCATTTCACGGCTAAGTAACCGTTTTCTATACAAGCAGGGGAGTGCGTTGCAGCAAAATGCAGCGGATTTTTAACAGTGCACACAAAGTAACCGTTTTCTATAAAAGCGTTGGAGTGATGCTGCAGCAACTGTTAAAAATTCGACCCATTTGCTGGAGCATCACTCCACTGCTTTTATATAAAGCGGTTACTTTACTGTGATATGGAGCATTCTCATTGGTCGTAAAAGAGATATTCTATAAAAGCTGTTGAGTGACGCTGCAACAAATGGGTCAAATTTTTAACAGTGTAATACGGTTATCATTTTCTATAAAAGCTGTGTAATGACGATGCAGCAAAACAGTCAAATTTTTAACAGTGTTTAATTAAAACTTTTTATTTAAAAAAAGCGAAGGTGCGTTTTAAATACAATATTGTTAGAATTTTTATATTCGTGTTGCTTTATTTATTTTTATTTATTTATTTATTTACAGCCATGAATGACTTCATTGTCACATAACGAATCACGATTGTTTACTCTTTATTGTTGACATTTGTTTTCGATCTTATAACGTATTTTCTTTTAAGTATTAGCTAACGGTATAAAATAGTTAATTCACAAATGTTTTAAAATAGCATTATTAGTGCATGTTTCGCATTATTAATGCATGTTAATTTGCATGTTTTTTGTGAAATAATTACCGTAATTTTGTGAGTGAAATTCATTAGCTACATATTCTATGCCATTATTTTACCTATTCAATTAATAATTTGGTTACCCTCTCATATTCGTCTGGAAATGGCCAAAATGCGAAAAAATTTTATACATTTAGGATATTTTTCTTATTTTCTCTCAGTATTTTAAAATATTTTTTGGCTGTAGTTTCACAATGTATTCTTTTATAATTGATATTTTACCATACTTTATTCCTTTAAAATTTATGCATTTACCATTTGTTCATTACAATTCCTCCCCATCCACCAGATAGTTTTGTTATAATTTTAAATGCAGATTTCTACTGAATTTTTTTTTTTTCCTCATGTTTAATCTTTGTATTTTTCAAAATTGTTCAAGCCTAAAGTGGCTATGATTGACCAAAGTTGTTGTAATGTTTTATCATCGTTAATTTTTGATTGATTTCTTTGATTGATCAATTGCTGGGAAAATGGCAATTAAAGAAACTGTTTGCTTATAATTTTATTGTTATTTAATTTCAGCGAATTTCTTTTTTGCCCATGATAGAACAATCATTAAGAGTTGTAGCAATCATGTTTGGAGGATGAAACCCCCTCTAGTACTGACCTTATTTTATCAACTACTGACTTGGTCACCTTACCTTAATAGCGATGATGCATTTCCAATCTCCCTCTATACTGAACACCCCCATAATCTGAACATTTTTATGTCGGTCCCATGAGTGTTCAGATTAGAGAGAGTCCTCTGTATTAATATGATTACTTGATATTCGAAATATTTTCACATTTAACAAATATAGAATTCCTACAGGACTGTTAATATAATTAGGAATTTCAACGTTAACAATAATCAATCGTGTGATTAATTTAAATTAAATAATAATTATTCTTCAAACTTTTACTTAATGTCTAAAAATACAAATTTAGAATAAGTGACTTACACAGAGTTTTTAAAATTGCTTGTAAAAACAAAGATAGATATTCAAAATAAAATCACAAATAGAAAATCAAACAATATCGCACCCTTGCTAGAAAAGAGTCACAATTCAAAAATTGGGCTTAATGGGTTATGGCTGCCATTCTACGTGGTTTCATTCCTATACCAATCTCCTAAAATATAAGATAGTGCACTTAAAATCTAGAAACCAAGTAGCAGTGTGTTTGCAACATGCCCATTGAGCCTATTACAGCCTAAAACAGTTCTTCGTTCACCAACCAGTGATTGCCTAAGGGCTTATTGCTTAAAAATCACCTACACCCCCTGACGCAATACTACAAAAATAATATTTAAGTAACCTTACTTAATAACTAAATAAGTCTAACATTTCCGATCCCTTACAATCCCCGGGATTATCTTAGACCCTGCTTGTTAAATTTATTACTTCACGTAACATCTGGAAGGGATTTTTAGAGTCGAAACTTAATCTCACCACTCAATTTTATTGCTTTGAAAGCCAAAGGTTATGTCAAAAAACTACTCAAGAAAAGAATATACATCCCCTTGATCCCAAATGTTACATTACACACAAACCTAGCCAATCCACCCACAAAACAACTTCAATTTTTTCCTCTATTAGAAAAATACAAACCTCATCTGATGTGATCTGTAAAACCCAACTCAGAATAACAAATAAACAAAATATAGTTAAACGCAATTTTGCAAATATTTCTTCTTATTTTATAAATTTTTTGGTTCTCTATATCCTTAAATTACATCATAACAATACTGACTATTGATAAACTGATATTTCCAAGAAAACGCCTTTTGGTTTCATGGGTAACTCGGAAGAAGTTATTACATACTTTCGTTCATTTATATATAAATTTTTATTTAAGAAACATTGTAATAACATTCATGTGAGAAATTCAAGCTTCAGATATTTACTTTTTCATTTTTCAGTTAATTTAACTTTATAATTTTACGTGAAAAAATATTCGTGTCTACTTTCTGCTTCATTTTTTACCTGTTAAACCATATGATTCTGTACGCAGGGGTCTGTTCAGAAAAATCTAGGTAGGTAAATTAAACACATAGACACATCAGTTTTGAAAATTTTAGATTTGGTGCAATATGAGCATTTATATAAAATATTATTTTACTATTCAGATGCGAAGGATAACATTTTTTTTAAACATTTGGAAAATGGCTGTTTCTGTCGGTAGAGAATAGAGATATCTGAAGCCTTGTGATGTTCGGGTTTTATTCATTTTCTGACTAGTCCATGTTTAATGTCCAGAAACGGAACACCTTTGTTGCCACAATGATAAAAAAATTATAAAAAAACTAAAAAAGATTAATAACTCAAAAACAAATTGAGATATAGCTTTCAAAAAAACTGCATTTAAAAATACATTTTTTTCCCTATACAACAGTGTAAAAATTGAAAATTTGCGATATTTAGAAGTTTAAAAATTTGCAATACCGAAAATTGAAAATGTGAAATTTCATTTAAATTTTTTGTGATTGGTTCAGAAATATTAATGTCTAATTCATGGCGTACGTAATATATGAATCTGTTATTACGTAAGCCATGTTTTGATCATCATAAAAATTACTATTATTATTATTATTATTATTGAAATTTATTGATAAGTCTTAAACTTTAGTCTTTGAAAAAGGCATTTTTCAAATGGTAGTTTTAATTTGTTAAATTGCAATTTTTTATGAGACGATTAAAACTTGGAATTGGATCCAGGGTCATTCCATGTCAATTCAACCAGACCTTGTAACCCGACCCACAGGGATTTTGATGAAACTTTGTGTACACACTAATTCTATCATGAAATGATTCCATCACAAATTTTTCCTTCCTAGACCTCATAGTTTGTGAATTATGGGGGGTCCAATTCTTGGGGTTTTCTCATATCGCACATTTCTGAGTCTGTATTTTGAGATTGCAGTTCAATCTTCAAAAAATTGTTTCTCTGGATCTAAAACATGAATCATCTTAAAATTATCACTGTAAGAATATAAAAAGATGCAGATTTTAATAAAAAATATCTAAAAAATTTACTTGTAATATTTAGGATAAAAAAAAAAAAAAAAAAAAAACTAGCCAAAGTTGAGAGTTATGGTTATTTTTCCACATTTTTGTGACTTCACCAAAAAGGCTGCACACAAAAAAGCAAACTAAATTTCCAATTTCTTTTTGTTTTAAATAAAAGTTTACACTTTGGGCTTTCTATCTATTAAATAAAAATTATTCTTTCGCATGGCTTATGCAAAAATGTGGGTACTTTCCAATTATACGGATGCAAGTTTTATTTTTACATATTACATATGCACACAAACAGGCAAATGAACTTTCCAATTTCTTTTTGTTTTAACCCTTTGCGGCGCAGGACAAATTCATTGCTTAAGGGTTGAAATTAATGACTGACACCGGAATTTGAAAACAACTTTATTTGTAAATAAGAAAACGTTAAATTTCTCGCATTCAATAAACCGTAATTTTTTTAAATAAAATTCCGGTGCGAATGTGGTATTTGGGAATTAAAATTAACTGGTATATCTATGAAACCACTGCGCCGCAAGGGGTTAAATAAAAGTTTACACTTTGGACTTTCTATCTATGAAATAAAAATGATGTCTTTCGCATGGCTTATGCAAAAATTTTGGGTCCAATTAGCCGGATGCGTGTTTTATTTTTACATATGTATATATGTACAGATCTATATAAATACAGATGTATTATACATGTACATATGTATGTATATATACAGTATATTGATATATATATGTATAACACTGGTGCCCGTATAACCGAAAAGTACCAAATTTTGCCTTGTTTTGAGAATCTGCACCAATTAAGAGGGAAAAAAACTAAGTTTAGCTGTGGTACTTAAATAATTACTGGAATTTCTATGAGTTATTGAATTTAATGTTATTCGATACATGTTTTTTTATTTGCAAAGTAAAATTTAGGCTTTGTTTTTTCTGATTAAAAAAAATCTGATTGTAAAATATATTTCCCCATTAAATTTAGAGAATGGTCAATATATTTCATTTCGTTATTTAATAATGGGCATTTTTTGCTAATATAAAGAATCTCTTACTTTTATTTTCAATAATTAAACTCAAAACAAATTTTTTTGTACAGTATAAAATAAATAATTTTTTTCTCCTCACATTTCCATTCTTTCTTTTGAATGCTTATATATTAATTATTTGTGTTTAAAAAATGTTCAAAACCTTGTATTTCCTTTCCTTGGGTAATTTTAATCAGTTTAAATATTTATATTGGCAAGATTAAATACACAAACGTTTAACAGAACTTAAATTTGTTTCTATAGTCTAAAAGATTTAATTGCGCCTGCCTTGTACAAACACCTTCTGATAAAGGCAAGGTAATGTTCGTTAGTGAAAGCAGATGTTTTGAAATCAATTTAATCAAGTTATTGTAATTCTGTTTTTCTTATCATAGAAGAATAATCTAACTTTTACTGTGCTACTAAAAATATGTTCCGATTTTAACATATTTTATAGTTTGTGACATGTATAAATATTTTTTTTGCTTTATTGTTGTAATATGAAGCCTGATATTAAACCTTCTACTAGTCTTCAGGCTTGCAGTCTATACTAATAAAATCCGTGCGCCTCTGTCTGCTTGAAGCCGATTAAACTTCGCAACGCGGGCGAGTTGGAAGTCGCGAGAGATGTCTTTCGATTGGAAAAATTCCGGGGAAGTCATTTCGGGCATTTTCGAGACCGTGGGACCAAAATTAAAAAAGTTATGAATTAAAAAACCCTTGGGAATCGGAACGAAAAATGTCTCAAATCCCAAACGGCCCTCAAACGGAGCTCTGAGGCAGAACACTGCGCCACCTTGCGGTGAAGAACCTGAACTTTTCCCCTTTGGCTAAAAGAAGAAGCAGTCGAAAACCTCTTTTTCTCCCTTTTTTGCGCGTTTTTTCTTAAACCATCATGCAGACAGTTTTTAAAGTAGAAAAAAACTGATTACAAAATTCAGAATCTGCGTAAAAATCTGCTTCTGATGAACTAAAAAATACGAAAAATGTCTTATGGGTGCCCACCGTGCAAAACCAAATATTTTTAACGGGACTATGGGCGCGAAGCGACCATAGCTCCGATCCACAATCTTTTTTTTTTTTTCAAGTGCACGTGGCCCACCATGCGAAATCACATATTTTTAACGGGACCATGGCTCTTTAATTTACTTTTTTTTGTGCTTGAGGATTCGAACACCAAGACTTTCTTATTAAATGAATTTTTTTGCTTATTATATATTGCTTAATACCGAGGTTCGTTTGGAAAAAGTGGCCCAGCTAGCGGGCGTAGCTCGCTAGTATTGTATTATTAACTGTTTTAGAATGTCACAAAACTATCTATACAAATAACAGAGAAATAGATTACATTGATAATCTCTGTGATTCAGAAAAAGAACTTTTATTTCTTAGGACTATTGCATTTATAAAACAAAAATTAAGTGAAAACCATTTGATTAATATTTGTGAGCATCACAGAATTTGGCTCTTAATGAAATATGAATTTTATCAGTAAGTCTCTACACAAAAAGGGAAATGAAATTTCCAATTTGTTTTTGTACCAAATAACATTAAATTCAATAACTCATAGAAATTCCAGTAATTATTTAAGTACCACAGCTAAACTTAGTCAGATTTTTTTTCCCTTAATTGGTGCAGATTTTCAAAACAAGGCAAAATTTGGTACTTTTCGGTTATACGGGCACCAGTGTTATACATATATATATCAATATACTGTATATATACATACATATGTACATGTATAATACATCTGTATTTATATAGATCTATACATATGTACATATGTAAAAATAAAACACGCATCCAGCTAATTGGAAAGTACCCAAAATTTTTGTATAAGCCATGCGAAAGACATCATTTTTATTTCATAGATAGAAAGCCCAAGTGTAAACTTTTATTTAAAACAAAAAGAAATTGGAAATTTCATTTGCCTTTTTGTGTACAACCTTTTTCGTGAAGTCACAAAAATTTGGAAAAATAACCATAACTCTCAACTTTGACTGACTCTTTTTATCCTAAATATTACAAATAAATTTTTTAAATATTTTTTCTATTAAAATCTGCATCTTTTTATATTCTGACAGTGATATATTTAGGATGATTCATGTTTTAGATCCAGAGAAACAATTTTTTGAAGATGGAACTGCAATTTCAAAATACAGACTCAGAAATGTGCGATTTGAGAAAAACCCAAGAATTGGAAAACCCCATATCTCACAAACTATGACGTCTGGGAATGAAAAATTTCTGATGGAATCATTTCATGATAGAATTAGTGTGCACACAAAGTTTCATCCAAATCCCTGTCGGTCGGGTTACAAATGAGGGAAAAATTGGTTGAATTGACATGGAATGACCCTCTATGGAGATAGCGGCAAAAAATTCACAGCTTCTTCAAAGAATTGCACGTCTGGCAGAGCTCTCACATATTTAATATTGCATCAAGGGAAAGGTTTGTTATATGTTACACACACACATTAGTCTGCTACACTCCTCTATCAAATATGATAGCTTTGTTAATAATAATAATAATAATAATAATAATAATAATAATAATAATAATAATAATAATTAATAATATTAATAACAATAATAATAATAATAATAATAATTGCAGAACTTAATAATCAACTATACAGAGCAGAAAATAAACCAGTCGCATTTCCGAATGCTACTTTTAGGAAGCAACTAAAATTCAGATCACTGTAACGGCAATATCTGTCTGAATTTTCACGATATTAGACAGGCCACTTTATGCGAGTTGCTTTTTTTATAATTGGTTATATATATTGCAATAAAAATTTCGTTATCGTTCTATCATGAGCTATTAAAAATCATTAAATACAAATGCGAATATTTTATCAACTCTTTAATATATTTATATTACAATTACATTATATAATTTCTACTGCCCGTTGCTAAGTGTTTAGAAAATACCGTTGAAAACTCGAAAAGAAAAAAAAAAACGAAAATTTCTTGAATTTGTTAAGTAAACTTTTTATCATTGCTATGAATCTATGTGATAGTTATACGCAGATGAAGACAAACGTCCTTCTAGACTTATGCTACAGCTGCAGATCATTTCGATTATTTTATTTTACAGTATCGCAAATATTAATTTTTTTATTCAGGTTGTTGTTTTGTTGCCCCCTTACTTGCTATCGTAACTAAACTCTCACTGAAAAATATAAGAACAAACATGATTTTTTGCATCTCTAAAGTTTTAGAAAACTTCATCAAGAGTTTGCATTCGAGAAAACGTCATAAATTATTGCCCGGTGACTTTTCTCTTCATGTCATATGTACAAGATTGTAATTACCTTTCACTATGCATACACTATAAGGCCAAAGTTGATCGGTCACTCGTGATTTTAAACGTTTTGTTAAACATCTAGAAAAATGCATATGAGGAATTATCCTGAAACTCAGGTGTATAAACAGAATACAGTGGCGGTCAAAAGTTTCCGGCCAGCAAAAATTCTTCAGTTAATTTGTAAATATACCCATATGAAGAGGAATCTCAAAGTGATATTTATACATTTTATTGACATAATAGTTAGGAACTTACTTATAGAAGAACATGTAAATATCATTAAATTTAACTGACAAAATTAAGTATAAAGGAAAACGCATGTTCTCAAAAGTTTCCGGCCACCTTGTTTGTAAAAAAGTGGAATTGTAATAGAAAATTACAGTGATCAACAACATTTACAATTAGTATTTTATCGTATTGCTATTTTATTAGCTTTAGTAATAAGTACTGCTGCGCAGCAACGTGGCATTCATACAATCAACGGTTAAAGATCGCAGGGTTCGCACTGTTCCTAAAATTTTCGTGCTTTCCTACCACAATTTGTAAACGGTAATATTTATTGTGTAATTCTATTGTAGACGTTAAACGGACCTTCCATGAAGATTTTTGATTTAAAATACTGGTAGCAACGTGTGAAAATTTTAGGAACGGTGCGAGCCCTGAGATCGTCTATGGTACACTTATCCCACATTTCTTGCAATTTTGGCGAAATTTCGGCTGAGTTGGAATATTTATAGTTCCGCAGACTTTTGTCAACTTCTCTTTAAAAATTTTCTATTGGAATCATGTTGGGCGCTTCGGCTGATCATTTCAAAAACGAAATTTTTTGTGCGAAAACCATTGCTTATCGAGGTTTGCAAACATTATTTATGTCGTTATCATGTTAAGAAAAATACTTGCGACCAAATTTTTTTCTCTAATAAGGCAGAAAATAGTCTTGCAAGATATCCTTATACATTGTATCATTCACCTGCCTGTGGATTTCAAATAACGGACCGACACTTTTTGAAGAAAATACTCCCCACGGCATAACATGTCCTGCGCCATGCATCATTGTAGGAATAACATAGGTCGAATCATAACTTTTGTTGTTAGTTCATCGGACGTTGTGTCTGCCATCACTTCCAAAACTGCTTCGAATTCGATTGATGGAAAAATAGAAATTTTTTCCAGTTTTCACTTGACCAGACTTTGTGTTTTTTGGAAAACGCCAGTCGGGTACATTTGTATTTTTTTTAACTCTGAAAAAATTTTAACACCGACTCTTCCATAAAGTTATGCATCACGTCAGCATGTTGATACGGTATACGGACTTATTTCAGCAATATTTTCATTTAGTAAATCGCAGTATATTACAGCGGAATTTTTATGCGGATTATCAATTGTTTTTCTCCTGATAAGTATGTCCACAGGAATAGTAGTTTTCCGGGATCTCCCGGACCTCTGAAAGTCCTGAAGGCCACGGCCATCTTTATATAATTTTTAAATATCGTTTACGGTCGATTTCACCGATCGATAACTTTGTCGCAATATCTCGAGAAGATTGGCCTTTTAGCGACAAACTAATCATTCATTTAAGAACAATAACTGTTGAACATTTCAATTTTGAATTCAGACTATGCTATATACGTTGATTCATTCATAAACACAGCCAAAAAACAGTTTACCGATAGAAAAAAAACTAAAGAATGATAAGTGGCCAGAAACTTTTGCACACGTGAACTTCGAATTTTATCCCTTTGCATGAAGCATCTTCAGTATCCAATCAAAATGATCACGTGGTCAGAGGTCATCCACATATTCCTAACTTTTGAAGCAATTGTGCTTCTTCTTTGCTGAAACCTTTTGATAAATAAATCGGAGAAACTAACTGGCCGGAAACTTTTGACCGCCACTGTAGGTCATATATTTCCGCGAAGTTTTTTTCTCCCGAAACCCCATGGGGAACCATCAACAAATAGAAAAAGAACTAATATCTATCGGATAACCCTGTCAAAACTAATGTAGCAAAAGCGTTCAAACTATAGATTGTGATTAAGTGGTTTAATAAAATAAGCTGTGTTCATTGCTATGTGGATGGTATGTATACTCGTAGAGAAATTAAGGTTTTTCTAGAAACAGTCCCGATTTTTTTTCAAGTTTTTTGTTCATAATTTGCAGAGTTTTTCAATGTAAAATAATGTTCTTATGAGAAAACACGAGAAACAACTTTACACACAACACCCTGTAATCATAATTAAAAAATTGTAAAAATTGTATGAAAAATGCGCACGTTTCCTAAATAACTTTTCACTGTGCAGGCGTGAACGCTATTAAAAATTTATTTGTATATTAAATTGGCATGTTACTAATAGAGAAATCAACGTTTTCACAAAACAGTCCCAAATTTTGAAAAGTTTTTTTTTTTTGCTTATAATTTGCAGAGTTCTTAATAAAAAAAATATTTTCAGAAAATACAAACAGCATTGTACGGAACACCCTGCAAACAGAATTAAAAATTAAAAAATACTGTATGAAAAATGAGTAGGTGTACTAAATAAAGTTTCACTGCGCATGTGCGAATACCAACAAAATGTAATTTGCATAATGTTTTAGCTAAATGTATTGAGTAACTTTTGTGAAAGTCTCACAAATTAAACATGAAAATTATCGTCGATAGAATAAGTTCAAAATCCGTTATTCCCAAAATGAAGCAAAGCACTAAGGGATTGTATCCATATATTCATTAATTAGTGTCAATATAGCATACACAATATTGCACGTACCACTATATTTGGATAAAGTCCCTCATATTTTTGTTTTCTTTTGAGAACAACGGTTTTTTGAATTTATTCCATCGACAATAATTTTCAGAATTTTCAAGCTGTTTATGAGACTTTCACAAAAATCGCCCTATGCATTTAGCTAATACATTATGCACATTACATTTCGATTGCTTTCACGCGTGCGCAATGAAACATTATTTAGTAAACCTGCTCATTTTTCTTACAATTATTATTATTATTTTAATTCTGATTTCAGGGTATTGTGTACAATTTCGTTTGTCATACTTTCCGAAAAAAACTTTTTTTTATATATTAAGAATTCTGAAAATTATGAGCAAAAAAAAAATGGCAAAGTTTGGGACTGTTTTTATGAAAACCTTAATTTCTCCACGAGTAGTCCCTCTTAGCGGTTTGCCCATATTTTCCGTTTCTCAAAACAATTTATTGTAGACAAAAATATTTTAAACAGAAATGTATTTCAAGATGTATATCGAATAAAGTGGCATGAAATGTATTTTAGAAACAAATAAGAAAATAAAACTTTAATTAAGATTATTTTATATTCATTTTTATCAAAATGTTGGAAAGCCCTCAAGATGCTCTGGGGGGGGGGGGGGTATACATGCTATTCACATAAAAATGTGCACAATTTATTAGAATAAGCTACTGAATCAAAATCTACTGTTTGAACACTTTTTCTACATTAGTTTTGTCAGGTTTATCCAAAAGATATTTTTTCTTTTTCAATTTGTTGACAGCCCCGTATGGGGTTTCAGGAAAAATCTTCGTGATATATATGACATGTACTTTTTTGTTTACACACTTAGAGTTTCCGGAGAAAGTCGTGTATCTTTCTAGATATTTAACAAAATGTCTAAAATCGCAAGTGACTGTCACCTTTGTCCATATAGTGGGGTTCCACTGTAACTCAGACTCGGAGATAGTTGTCACATTTATTATCCTTAACCCTTTGCACTCCGTTTTCGCCTCTGTGACGACATGGTAAGGTAAGTTTAAAACTACGTTGTTGCCGCTGCGGCGGAAATTATTTTTCTAAGCAAAATTTCTTTTTGATACCGTAATAAAGGAAAATAAAATTTGTTGTATTTAATCAGAGCATTTTTAAATTGCTTACTTCAAGGAAATTTCTTTTTAAAAGTGGTACCGACCGAATAAAATTTAAATAGTGGCCTAATAATGACGCGGAGTTGCTGGCAGTCCACAGTTAAAGTGACGCGGAATTGCTGGTAACCCATACTTAAAATGACAAGGAGTTGCTGGTAGTCCACAGTCAAAGTGATGCGGAGTTGCTGGTAGCCCATACTTAAAGTAACACGGAGTTGCTCGTAGCCCACAGTCAAAGTAAACCGGAGTTGCTGGTAGCCCATACTTAAAATGACGCGGAGTGCAAAGGATTAAAAAATTTTCCCCTTTAAAAATTATCGAGGTTTATGCTTTTAAAAATAATAAATATAGGTAAGAAAGTAATGTACAGTGGAAATTTTTTTCATGTAGATTAATCTGTAAATTTTAGAATTTTTTTTTATTTCTGAAGTATTCCACTCTGTCACATTTTATTCTACTATTCATAAACAAATACATTTAAATAAATATCAATTTTCTGTGTAATAACAATTATATATATTTAATTGTCATACTACATTAGAATTTCAACAAAATATAAATCCTCTTTCATATCGTAATGTAGTAAATGGGAAATTTGTCTATTTTAACACATTCGCTGCCGATCACGCGCCAGCGCGTGATATGGCGCCAACATTAAGAGGCCACTCTCGCGCCAGAGCGTGATGTGGGGTGATGTTCAATAACCAGTCACGCGCTGGCGGGGGAAAATCTTTCACTGATTCTTTGTTATAAAAAGTAAATCGGTTTCTGGGGAAAAACCCACTTCTACAGTGCGGCATTAACCAGCGTCACATCTTCACGTAAGCGGCAGCGAACGTGTTAAAATGTATTTTCAGCTCATTTGTTTTCCACTCCAATTCTAAGGATCACAACCTGTCGCTCATAGTGCCACATATCAACTTACTAACCTTTGATATCAATAATTTATTGCACAGTTTTGTCCGATTTATTTTTATTTTCATTTTAAACATTTCTAAATAGAAATGAACGAAATATTATACTCTTGCTTTGAATAATATCGCTACTGGTTAACACTGAAGGTAGGTCTTATGTCTGCAATATATATCGTGCGATGTTAATTGACAGGAAGGGGCTTCCGTGGTGGAGTGGTCAGGACACTACGCCACTAATCGCTGACTTCATTGCACAGACTCTTTGTGTGGAGCTCTGTATGTTGTAAAATTTCCTTTTGCTATCTCGTCCCTCTATATTAACGATGACTTATAAGCAGGCTTTCATGTCGAGCACGCAAGTCAGATGTTTGTGTTCAATAAATAAATAAATAAATAAATAAATAAATAAATAAATAAATAAATTGACATGAAGGAGTAGAAATTGAAAGTCACCTCATAAAGTATTCCAATATAACATATAAGTTTGTGATCAATATTGTAAACAAATAGAGATTTGTAATCTGTGTCAAACCTTCCCAGTTTCAATTTTAACGGAGGGTCAACTGTTGAAGTTTCAGTAAAAGTTCTATGAATGAAAATAAGGACCAAATTCTAAAAAATCCAGGTTTTTCTCTTCCATCCTTCAGTTACTAATGTACACTCAACAGTGACCTTTTATGCTCTATATATTTTTCTAAAATGCACTACAAGTTCATCTATTGGCTTTTTGAGGAAGTAATGAAGGTTGTTAACACTTTCCAACAAAGTTTAAAAGTGTTTATGCTTTCGGTTTGTCTATCCGTCTTTCCGTACTCTAATTCTCGTAAATATACTCGAATTGCCATGAGATTTTTGGACGTTATTGACATTTACCCTTGCACAAACTCTAATGAAAATGAAGTTTCTACCATGGTTAGTTTATTTACAGGGACAATCAAAAGTTTTACATTACATTACGGCCTATAGGGAAAAATCGTTTCAAATAAATTTTAAAGATGTTACACCCTGTCAAATGTCAAACGTATTCAAATTTATATGCATCTACGAAGTACACTAAAATATGCATTTTGTAAAGTTTGCAGTGAAAAGAATAGTTATTTATTTACAGGGCCACACAAAAGAATTCCATCACATAATAATAAAGGGGGGAATCATTTGCAAAATATTTTAATTATGGTAAACGATTTCGTATAGAATCAAATTGATATGGTCACTAAGGCTTAATAGGAGTTATTTCATGCGTAATACGAAGTGCACAGCATTTCATAGAAAAGATTTCAAATAGTATATTCTATCCGAAGTACTGTATACTATGGATGATGGCAATTCGATGGATGAAATGCATTTTTAATTAAGATATGCACTTTTAAGTTTCACTAGATGTATGCATTTTATAATTTGGTGTATAAATGCTAATAGTTACACAATTTAGATACACAGGGTTATACAAAAGATTTCGGAAAGGTTTCTGAATATAAGCATAATTTATTTAAAGGTGGTTTTTAAATAAGTTATGCATTTTTACGTTGAACTGCATTCAGTTTACTAAGAAATGTTTGTAGAATATAGATAAAAAGATATACAAAAAAAGATATACGCAAAAAACTGGATGCAGGGTCGCCTATGGATAATAATTTCTGGAAATGTGATTTAAGTAGTTTAAAGACTATTTTTGTTTGAACTAAATTTGAGCAAAATACTTTCATGTATTAAGGTACTAGGTAAACTACAGGACTGATCAAAAGTATTCAAGTATGTTTCCATTCATTAGTATAAATTGCTGAAAGAAAAATTTCAGCCAGTTAGGCGTTTTCTTGCTAAATTAAATTTCCTCATTATATAGTCGATATATCGACTGACAGATCAAAAAACAGGGCTGTTCGAAATATATTTGGAATATATATTTAGCTATTGACAGTAATACCTTATTTCCCTGGATAATGAAGTTTTGTTGAAGATTTCAAGATTTCAGAAGATTCTTTCAAGTGTTGGAAAGTGTTTCATAATGTATGCTCAACGTATGATTTTTCTTACTTGTTGCACTGGATGAGCGTAATGTGTGTAAATGTGTTGTTGAATTGAGATGATTTTTGTAAGTTTACAAACTTCCTCGTGCTTTTTTGACTCGCAATATTTAAAATTTTCCTAAGTTTGCGTTTTCCATCAAGTGCAGGAGGTGAGTTTTTAAATGTTTACACTATTTAGCCTTAGTACAATAATTTTTGAAGTCTTGTGTATAAACTTTGTCTAGGAATTTTTGCGTCAGTACTCAACGTGGGGCCTTAACAAACAAGAAAAAAAAATAATATTAAAAATTGAAATAATTTGTCTTGTTTACAGACTAAGTAACAAAAAACTGAAAGAAGTTATTTTTTTTTCGCTCAATCTTATGTGGGAAGTGAAGGGTTAAGCACCTGCTCTAGCCTGTAACCTTCTCATAATCAATCCTATCATTTCCTCATTGCTCAAATATCAAACGACTCCTCAAAGCATTTTGACATGTTAAAACCATTCTTTTTAGGTAGATTTCGTAAGAAATACTACCTATTGCAATCGCACCAGTTTATATATCTATCTATCTATCTATATATATATATATATATATATATATATATATATATCACTTTTTTATGGACACGATAACTTCTATAATTCTTCACCAATCTCCACCAAACTTGTACATAAAATCAATGGGGATAAAATCTTGGCTGAGTTCGTTAATGGGTAAAATCGGACCAAGAGGGTCGGAATAGGGGGCGTTTTTGTGAAAACCGAAAAAACGCCATAACTTTTTAATTAAAGTAGATATCGAATCGGTTTAAAGTTTATATTACTTCTTAAAAATGGGCCAAATGTACATACATGACAGATTTTTGATAAATTTAGAAGTGGGCTCAAGGGGCGAAAAAAACAGGGTTTTTGAGAGAAAAAAATTCATAACTTCGTCAATTTTCAAGATATCAAGTCCAAATAAATTTTTTATAAATGTTCTTAAAATTATCTAAAATTTTGTATTTACAAGTTTTTGATAGGACCAACTTTTACCGATGAAAAAAATTAAAAACGAAAAGAAAAAGGGCGCTGAAAAAAGAGAAAAATCCATAACTCCGTCAATTTTTAAGATATCAAATCTGATTAAATTTATTTTACATCTTCTCAAAAATATCTACAACTTTTATATTGATAAGTTTTTCGTAGGACCAGTTCGTATAGCAAAAAGAAATTAAACAAAAATAGGAGTTGGAGAAAAAACATCAAATCCAAAAGGCTTATATTCTGACTCATTTTTAAATTCATTTTTGATTTTAAACGCATCCAAATGGTAGATCCTCTTATTTAGAAACTGTATAAAGTGACGCATTGGCCAATTTTCTGATAAAGATAGAATATATTTCAAAAAAGGCTACCAAAAAGGGTATTTTGAACAGAATTTCCGAAAGTCATCGGGACTGAAAATTGAAGAAAGTATTCAAATAAGAAATTGCGTTTTTTCTGACTCGTTTAAAATCCATTTTTGTTCTCAAACGCATCCAATTTACAGATCCTCTTATTTAGGAACTATATAATGTGATGCATTGGTCAGTTTTTTGATAAAGACGGAATATATTTCAAAAAAGGCTACCAAAAAGAGTATTTTGAACAGAATTTTCAGAAATCACCGTGACTGAAAATTTAAGGAAGTGTTCAAATAAGAAATTGCGTTTTTTTTCTGACTCGTTTTTAAATCCATTTTTGCTATCAATTGCATCCAATTTACAGATCCTCTTATTTAGGAACTATATAATGTGATGCATTGGTCAGTTTTTTGATAAAGACGGAATATATTTCAAAAAAGGCTACCAAAAAGAGTATTTTGAACAGAATTTTCAGAAATCACCGTGACTGAAAATTTAAGGAAGTGTTCAAATAAGAAATTGCGTTTTTTTTTCTGACTCGTTTTTAAATCCATTTTTGCTATTAATTGCATCCAATTTACAGATCCTCTTATTTAGGAACTATACAATGTGATGCATTGATCGGTTTTTTGATAAAGACAGAATATATTTTGAAAAAGGCTACCAAAAATGGGTATTTTGAATAGAATTTCCCGAAGTCTTCGAGATTTGAAAATTTAAGGAAGTTTTCACATAGCAAATTACGTTTTTTTATGACTCGTTTTAAAATCCATTTTCGCTCTCAAATGCATACAATTTACAGATCCTCTTATTTCGGAACTATATACTTTGACGCATTGGCCCGTTTTTTGATAAAGATAGAATATATTTTTAAAAATGCTGTCAAAGTGAGTATTTCGCACAAAATTTTCCGAGGCAATCATGATTAAAGAATTAAGGATGTATTCAAACAACAAATCGGTTATTTTATGACTCATTTTTAAATTCGATTTTTTCTCAAATGCTTTCAACTGACAGTTTTTTGTTATTTAGGAACTGTATAATGTACTGTTTTGGTCGATTTTTTAATAAATTTTGAATCTATTTCAAAATATGTTGTCATAATGGGCATTTGAGCTGAATTTTTCTTAAGATGATTCTGATAAAACCAGTTTTTGCAGAAAAATGAAATTGAAAATTTTTCATAAACGGCCAAATGAAGTTATTAAACTGGGTTTATCTCTAATCATTTTTTTTTTTTTTTTTTTGGAAATGAGCACTTTTCGAAATCTACATCCGCCTATAGGCCCAGCCGACAGGGATTTTTTTCTCTGGTAAAAGTTACTAAGAAACTTGGATTAAAAGATGCTAATTTGATTTATTAGCGCGGAACTTCAGTGCGCTCGAATTCGGACGAAATAATTTGAGCCTTTTCTTCACCTTCAACTCCTCGCTCCTTTCATCCCCTTCTTACATCATGTTCATTGGACTATGACTAGAGATAGGTGATGAAAACCTGGATTTATATGACTAGACGTTAGTAGCTGAGAAACTAGGTTCGCAAGTAACCAATCAAATTGAGTCAACGGAGAGGCTTCGCCAACACCAGCTACTAATCCCGCTGTTATAGTAAGCTCTATCTATACCATTGGATATTTTGAATAATTTTTTATTAGTAATACCCCCTTCCCACTTCCCCGTAAGACAATTTTAAAAACATATTCCTTAAAAGGAAATATATATATATATATCTTTAAAAAGTTATGTGAATATTTTTCAATAAAGAAGGATTGCAGCAGTATTATTTTCCATCAGACGACTCTACCCACTCATTCCCCGTTTAAGAATGATATTGAACACATGAATGTAATGAAAAATTAACAAGTCGTAAGTTGCACATCAAACATAGCAAATGAGGTGCGTTCGTACTATAAAGAAGTTTTTAAAAAGTTCAGATCTTGGTGTAATAGTATACAGTATTTTGGATGCAGTATACTCTTTTTGCAGTAAATCTTTTGTGTGTGTTACTAAATACTGTCTGCTTTCTATTATACAGGAAGTAACTTGAATTTATCTTCAGTAACGTATATAAATTTCATAAAATGTTGCATAGTTTAATATAAGTAAAACGTACCCCAAGCAAAGTTCCCCCTGCACCTTTATCTAATGGAATACTTTCATGTGGCCCTGTAAAACAATAACAAATATTCTTTGCACCACAGAACAGTTTGCACAGAATGTATATTTTAATATATACTTCATAGATGCATATCAATTTTATTATATTCGAAAGAGTGTAACATCATTAAAATGCACTTGAAACTTTCCCAATGATCGTAATGTAGCAGAATACTTTTGATTATCTCTCTAATTAAACTATTCATTCGATTTTTGTAAATTTTGAAATGACTCAACAAAATTCTGTAATAATTATATATATTAACTTTCAAACGATTCGGTTGGGTAGTTTTTGCGTTGTTATATGAGGATAAACGGACGGACTGAACGAGAACTATAAAGGTGCTACGTATTTACACAATTACGAACTCACTTAAAAATCGACTTTCACTTTGGTGACAAAAAGGTTTAGTTCTTATTTTTGTTATTCCTTAATTATTTTATTTTAAATTATTTTGTGAGGAACCTATTAAATTACAAAATTAATTGTAAGCAAGGACAAAGCACGATACATCAAGCATAGATAATGAAACAATTTCCATCAGCAACATAATATTATTAGACATTTTATTTTTTTATACAATGACATGAGATATACAAGTATGCAATAAAAAATACATAACAATAAAAATCCATTATCATCAATTGCATTCTACATGCAGTAATGAAGCAAAATTTCTTGTGAAGCCCTATATGATTTATAGAATTTGTGCAAATCACATAATACACTCAAAATTAAATAAATTTAAAAATGAAAGACAAAAGGATAACACACTTCAAGTAATTATTATCATAGTCAGTACAATCAATTGGGGTAACTTTTACCCATAAGGGTAACTTTGGCCCATAAGACAGAAAAGATTAAAACTGCCATATTACTTCAGTTATCGGCAAAGTTTTTGTCAACGGGACTATCGTGAGGTTGGCATCTGATTGTAACTAATTCTATATGGTCCCACCATGACATCATGAACCAAAATGTTGCAAATGTGGATGAAAGATGAAAGTTACCCTAAATTGGGCCAAAGTTCCTCGATTGACTGTAATGTAGAAGTAATTCTCTATGTTTGTGCCTCTGTTAATGAATGATAAATTCTGTTCACTCCACAATCTATAGAAAGTATCTGTAGTTGTCATTTTTCAGCCTCGGTGTTATTTTTTTTTTCAATTTCATTTTTTATAAGCATCATAACTTCACTAAAATCAACCATAAACGAATTTCCCCATGGGATATAATGTAACAGAATTCTTTCGTGTGCCCCCGTAAACGAACTGTAATTTCGACAAATGAAAACTAGAAGAACAACATAAATTAGGTATTTTTTATAAAATATTTTCCAATGCTAACAAATTATTATTAGAAAACTTCATTATTTCATACAATAAAATCAATCACAGTCCGTCCACACAATACTTTTGTATATCTCTGTACATGAACAACAAAGTTCATTAGTTTTCCGTTCAATGATGACCTCAGAGCTCAGTTTTAGCTTCATTATGTTTCAAGCATCATAACATTATTAAAATACATTGGAAAATATTTCCTCCTATAGGTTATAATGTCAAAGAATTTTGTGTGTGTCTCTGTAAACGAAATATAAATGCTACTTTTTCATTGCTCCTGAGAAAATATGTTTCACCTCAGTAATTAAATAGTATTTCATTATGTTTAAAGTATTGTAAAATCATTAAAAATCATCGAAAAAAAAATTTCTGTAATATAACGGAATTATTTTGAGTGTCTTGGTAAACTAACCATAAAAGCTGCACACTTCATTTTCGATATCGAAGATTCCAACTAAACCTCAATAAAACACAAAAAATGACAATCGGAATATATTTAAAAGAGTTAGAGCATGGAAAGATTAGAGGTGTGTATGGACCCGGGGCCGTAATCGGCCCGGCAGAATTAGAGTATTTTTTTTCAACGGGCCGGGCCTGGCCAGCAAAAAAAAATTGAACGGGCCATATGGGCCGGGCCGATAAAAAAAATTTCGCGGGCCTACTGGCCCGTTATAAAGGTTTACGCAGAAACGATAAAGTGTAAGTTATTTCCAATGGATACGGCCTTAACGAAAATAACATGTAGAAATGTTCATCACGAGCCGATACTTAGTTTGACAACATCAATGCAGAAGGTAACTTCTACAGTGTAGAGATCGGCATCGGATAGTTACATTGTGTGTAACCCGGGCTTAATATTTTTTTAGCACATTAGTGCCGAGCCGAGATCAAGCTTGCATTGTTTTTCTACATATAGACGAGCCGAGCCGAAACTAGACTTAATTGTTCTCAAGAATTTTAAGTCCGACAACATGATTTGTAAGATTATTAATAGCGATAAAGAACTTATGTTTACGTAATCTTTGGATTACATACTTCTTGGTGATTCCTAAATTCACTTCTCAACAACGCGAAAGTTTGACACATTTTCTGACTATTTTTTAATTGTAAAATTATAAAATTGACAAGCTTGACTATTGAAGCGATTTGGAATCGAATAGCGTTTTTAATTTTGGTAAATAAAATACTTGTATTACTTTGTAGTTATAAGATATTCTTGTTAAATGGTTTCAGATTTTTCACCCTTCCCGTGCTGTCGCTTCCGAAAATTCTATTCAAAACGCTAACTTTGAATCAAAAAATGGTTAATGCCATCCAATTACATAGTTTCTGAATAAAAACACCTGCTACTCCATGCGTTTCCGAAAAAATAAATGAATTCAGGAATTCGTCAGAAAGTAGTTCCTTTGAATTTGAGAATGAATTTCAATTTGGCATCTTTAATAAGATGATATAGAAACATTTCCATAAATATATTTTTACTATGCAGCTTCAAAAGTTACAATGTTTTTAACTTTCTTTTTTTTCTTTTATTCTAAACCATATTAATTTTTTAATGAATCTTTATTTGAATGTTAAAAATCTAAGAATATAAGTAATCATTAATATTGCTAATGTGTATTTCCTGTAAAATATACTGCAAAATCATTTTATAGACATGTATGCAGTATTCATTAAAAGAATCTTAATTATATGATAAAAATTTGAATTTTTTAGAAATGGTAAAAATTGAGGCGGCAAAAAGCGGGCCGGGCCTAGAAAAGCAAAAATATAAACAGGCCGGGCCCGGGCCTGGAAATTCCGGCCCGTGCAGACCTCTAGGGGAGATACACGAAACACGGATTTCACCAACTCTTTTCAGTTTTGTTGCAAAGTGTCAAAAAAAAAAAAGGTGGATATACTTATATATTATAAAATTCGGGATTACAATAGAGCCATATTTCAAACGTTGACGAAATTTTGGCGAAACTTCAACATTAGTGATCTCTGATTGGTTGTTTTCGATGCTCGATGATAAGCTTTAGTTTTATTATAAAAGCAAGTTGAGACTTCGTGCAAAATGAAATCAGGAAGTTTGTAAGTGAATCAGGGTGAGTAAAAAGCTAACGAGCCGCACAGTTAAATTCTTTAATCATGCGTTTCTCTGCTCTTTTAGTCTGACATTTGTGTATGATTTCACGTTTTAAATAAGACGCTTTGTTTGAAGAAGTGGTTAGAACCGTAATATTTTTTGGTACGGTTATCGTGCTTGGGTGTTGTTAGAAGGTCGGATTCCAATTCCACATTAAACAGTGGTCCTATCTGTTTACAAAATTTATGCAAAAGAAAAAGAAAAAAATATAGCGGGGCTCAACTAGTCATGCCTGATTATGTCTCTCGTTTTATTTGCATTCCTCCGTCCTAATGTATTGTATATTTTTCAAAACTAAAACTTAGATGCTTAGAATGATTCTAAGCCAAAAGAAAAAAATATGTATTTAAAAGTATTCAAAAATGAGTACATATTTCTTATTTTTAAATATTTATTTTAAACAGAATTTTTAATGCTTTAATACAAAGTAGACATATTTAATTGGGTAAGTAAAGCCAAGTAAGTTTAGTTGGCCAAAAATACAGTAAACTCTCGACAAGAGGTCTGTACAGGCCGAAATTTCCAGGCCCGAGCCCGACCCGAAAGTTAAAATTTTGGCACGGGTCCGGCCCGGCGCGAGAGCTAAAATTTCGGCCTGAGCCCGACCCGGTCCGAACGAAAAAAATATTGGCCCGGCCATGCCCGAAAGTTAAAATTTCTGCCCAAGCTTGGCCCGGCCCGAGAAAAAGTTAAAAATTCGGCTCGAACACGGCCCGGCTCAAGTGAATTTCGACAGAACATTGATCTTTACTCTTATACGGAAGAGTTCAGACCAAAAAAACTTAAAATAGCAAATAAAGCCTTTGTGCACAAATGTTTAAAGATAGAAAACCAACGATTATAAATGCACAAATAAAGTATGAGAAGGTAGAAAATAGCTATTTCGAATCTACTATCTAGATTCTTCATCAGTGCAAAACTCAGCGAGCTAAAGAATAGCAAAACTGAGCAAAGAGACAGAGACGCAAGCTTATATACTCGCTATGGGAACAATCCCGCCTAAAGAAAAGCAACCAATGGGAAGAAAGCAGCCAAACCAACTGGGTGGACAAGTAGCGACATCTATCGGAGAACAAGCAATACAAAAACTAAAAAGCGAGTGAAAAAAAAAGTATTAAATTAAGGATTTCCAAATACTTGAAAAATAAGGAGTACTAGTCATTGACTAAGGAGGGAGAAATTTTTATGATGTGGTACCAAAAATCAAGATCAAGAATGGAAGGACATTTATGGATGATGGTGGCTGAAGAAAAGTTAAACTTATGTAAAACTTAACTTAACTTATAAGTTTAACTTTTCTTCAGCCACCATCATCCATAAATGTTTTTCCATTCTTGATCTTGATTTTTGGGAAGCTTACCACATCATAAAAAATTCTCACTCCTTAGTCAATGACTTATCTAGCACTCCTTATTTTCCAAGTATTTGGAAATCTTTAATACTTTTTTTTTTCACTCGCTTTTTAGTTTTTTGCTTATTCTCCGATAGATGTCGCTACTTGTCCACCCAGTTGGTTTGGCTGTTTTCTTCCCATTGGTTGCTTTTCTTTAGGCGGGATTGTTCCCATAGCGAGTATATAAGCTTTCGTCTCTCTGTCTCTTTGCTCAGTTTTGCTATTCTTTAGCTCGCTGAGTTTTGCACTGATGAAGAATCTCGATAGTAGATTCGAAATAGCTATTTGATACCTTCTCATACTTTATTTGTGCATTTATAATCGTTGGTTTTCTATCTTTTAAACAAAAAAACTTATCTTAGTCCTTTTTTATGTTTATAATCTCCATTTATGCACAAGTACCGTACACTGTAAAAAAAAATTCAAGAGGTTACTAAAAATTTCTTAGTAAATTTGTATTCCACGGAATTTTTTAGTAACCATTACAAACTTTTTTTTTGCAAGTGAAACAAGCATTTCTTTTGTAAACTGAACAAAAGAATTTTTTGTATAACTAACTTAAAAATTTTTAGTATGAGCCACAAAGCAAATTTTAGTAATAGCTCCAAAATTACTTTTAATAACCATTACGTGCAACCGAAGCGGAGGAGCTTTTTTCGAGCTGCATCCAGACTTCTGAAGCGGAAGATTTTCGGCAAAACTGCAATAGATGGCAGCACTAAACATTCTTAACTGCTCCGACAGGAATTTCATAATCCCTTTATTAACGAGACACTACAGACATTCGGGGTGTATTTGGCGGTGGCAGGTTTCGAACCTGGGACCTTTTAGCCTGGAGTCCGTTACTATAACCACTATGCTATCAAGGCCACACCAGCTGAGTTTTAGTAAGAGCTATTAAAAATATAAAACTATTAACTCTATTCGTTGCTAACTTTTTTCTAGTAATTCTTACAGATTTTCTAGTAACCGACTAAGATTACTAAAAATTTTTTTAGTAATTACGAGGATCACTAAAGTTTTTTTAGTAGATCGACCTTTTTTTTTTTACAGTGTAGGCAGCGATATTTACGCTTTTAATGAACCTTTCTTGTGTGTAAATGTTTCAGTTATCATTAGTATTATTAATCTATATTCCATGTAATGGAGACAAACAAATCTAAAAAATGATATATGGTAAAAGTAAAATCTTCTAAGACGGCATCGCATTGGAAAGAAAAATATACGTTCCCTTTTAGCAGATATAAATGTTTAATATGTTTTTTTTTTTTTTTTTTTTTTTTTTTTTTTTTTTTTCTCACGTATTGCTGTATTCATTTTGCATGAAAGAACAGTTTAAAAGAAATTTGCAGTTTTCAGTTTAAAAGAAAATTCCGTTATAATCATGTTTTTTATGTGTTTAATTCTAATTTAAAACTCCTAGTAATCTACGATTCTTTAAAAAGAATAAATTCTAATGTTTAATTGTAGAATAATGACGACTTAAAAGTATTGCCTTTTTTGCAAAAATTTTCGTACCAAGCCAAATTTTACTGATTTATGAACAGTCCTGGCCACGTCGAGAAAAGGATTTTCCTACTGAATGATTCAACAGTAGCTTATTATTTTGGTCCGTGAAGAACGAAATCAGTTTCGGTTTCGTACGGAAAAAATACGTTCGGCCCGGTCCAATTCTCTAGGAAAAAATTAAGGCCCGAGCCCGGCCCTACCCTAAAAGATTAGTGACTAGGCCCGGCCCCAATGCCGTTAATGGAAATCAGCCCGAACCCGGCACGTGCAGATCTCTACTCCCGACTATCCGGCCTAATGCGGCAGAAGGGTAGATCGGATAACGAAAAAAGCCAGATAGGCCGGAGTTCTGCAAATATTTACTAACTTTGTGTCCTCCCACTGCCATGATATTAAAAACACATGTTACGCATATTAAGATAAATTTTATATATGCAGTATATATAGTTTTAACATAATCAAAACATTACCATAAAACGTAATCATAATTCGTAAAAAAAAGAGTAAATCTTATTTTACTGTTTGTAAATAAATGATTGCACAGATATGAAAAGTTATGAATAAGATTTTTAAGAGAGTCGAAACTTAGTTTTTAGTCTGTTAGCCCTCTTCCGAGACGCAATGCCCTTCCATTTACGCAAGTAGATGATTTCAGATGGCGTTGATTTCTGTACTGTTCTTTATGTACTGCAGTGCTGCTCCAATCCTCTTGCAACTTTGTGAATATCTGGTGAGATTTTTCATGCAGTACTTTTCATCTTTTGCTTCTGTTATTTCTCCCTCTGTCAACATTTCTACAATATCGTTTTCAGTTAATTCATTAACTTCGTCATTTGCCAACCATTCTGTAATGTCTTCTGCACTGAAATCGTAAGACCTCGGTATATTTTTCAGCAACGGAAAAAGCTTATCGTTAATTTTTCACACGGGATTATGTTCACATGTTTGGCCCAAAGGAATGTTCCAAGACTGTGCAATTACTATATTTGTAATTTCTTCTGATGCTTTTGGGACGCACTTGGATGAAAACCTGCCTACCTTCGCCGCTTACAACATTCCTCATTTTTTTAGTAGGCCGGATAATGCGGAGGACCGGATAGTATCCAGCCGGATAGTCGGAAGTTTACTATAGTTTATAATATTTGCGTAATTATTCAGCCAAACTTGGCAGTACGTATGATTTTAAAACTGTCGAAACACGCAAAATTTACCTTTTTAATGAGCGTTCGATGTGGTTGGCTTTTCTTATTTTGTAAACCACCATTCAAAAAATTCTTGCCTGTTTTTAGCTTATACCCTGCAGGTTTTTCAACCAAATTTGATGCCAATTTCAGAAAAATTGGCAAAATGTCGTAGAAGTAATCTGGTGTAATTTAAAAATAAATAAATTAAATACTTTAGAAAATATGTGTAGTTGTGTGAAATAATTTTTATCTGCGCATGCGTGAAAAATAACGACCTTTTTCCATAATTTAATGATCAATTCTATGGAGCAACTTGTAAAACATTTTCAGTCAAATTTCGTGAAAACTCAGAAAGATATTGTCGATGGAATAATCTGTATTTTAGCAGCTGAATGCCTTGGGATTGGCCACAAATTGTCATATTTTATTAACTGAGTTTTAGGAGAAAGTTAGTAATAGATGAATATCAAAAAGAATATTTGAAACAAATGTTTCAATTTTTATGTTTCTTTTTAACATGGAATAGGTTCATTCTGGTAGTTATCCAAGAAGAACTAAAGCATAAAAAATTAAATTAAAATTGACAATTTGTGAAAAATCCCTTATCATTCATCTGCTTTCAGCAAGAACTAAAAATCAGCTCATTCCTATTGACGATATCTTTCTGAATTTTCACGCTATTTGACTGGATTTTTATTTATTTACTAGCGGACCCGAAAGACGTTGTCGTGGCATGGACTCCAAAAAATCAAATAAATGTGCATAAATATAATAATACGCATGATAAATACTACGCTCTTAATTTAATTTCTTATTACAATTATGTAAAGAAATTATTTTTCACTTTGCAGTAGTTTTTGAAGTCGGTTGAATTTTTGATAAAAAGTTTATTTTTCTCTTTTTAGTTAAAAGTTAACGATTTTCTGAAGTCAGTTAATTATAATTATAATACAGGAAAAATTATTGTAAATCATACACGTATGTCAGGAGTGGGGTTCGAACACACTATCTCTTTCTTAGAGAACCAAAGCTTAAATCTGGCGCCTTAGACCACTCAGCCATTCTGTCCGCACTCTACTCAGCGAACTTATTCAACATTTTTAATTAGCGACAAATCACTAACTTTATTAGTTTTTGCCTAATTACTAAAAAAGTACTGAATCAATTTCGATGAAATGTGAATCTAAACCATTCTCGAATCCACTGGAACACACACAAAAAATTTCATTAAAATCGGTCCAGTCGTTTAGAAGGAGTTCAGACACATACACACACACACAGAAGAATTATATTATATAAAGATTTGTATTGGATACTTAATTTTAATTTTGAAATTGGTTTGGCTGGCACAGACTCCAAAAAATCAAATAAATGTACGTAAATGTAATAATACGAATGATAAATACTACGCTCTTAATTTAATTTCTCATTACAATTATATAAGGAAATTATTTTTCACTTTGCAGTAGTTTTTGAAGTCTGTTCAATTTTTTATAGAAAAGTTTATTTTTCTCTTTTTAGTTAAAAGTTAACGATTTTCTGAAGTCGGTTAATTAAAATTATAATACAGAAAAAAATATTGTAAATCATACACGTATGTCAAGAGTGGGATTCTAACACACGATTTCTTTCTTCGAGAACCAGAACTTAAATCTGGCGCTTTAGACCGCTCGGCCATTTCCTCCGCACTCTATTTAGCGAACTTATTCAACACTTTTATTTAGCGAAAAATCACTAACTATTATTTTTCGCCTAATTACATAAAAAGTACTGAATCAATTTCGATGAAATGTGAATCTAAACCATTCTTGAATGCACTGGATCACACACAAAAAATTTCATTAAAATCGGTCCAGTCGTTTAGGAGGAGTTCAATGACATACACACGCACAGAAGATTTATATATATAAAGATTTATTTATCTTTATATATTTTTATTATATTTTTTGTTTTTGAGTTGCGCCATTGCGACTATTAAGTTATGTAAAAAATCGTTGTTATCGTTTTCGCATGCATAGATAACAATTATTTCCTGCAACTACTCATATTTGATAAAATATTTAATATAATTATTTTCCAATTGCATTGTTTCTACTACGTTTTGCTAATTTTTCTGAAACTGGCGTTAAATTTAGTTGAAAACCCTGCATGCTATAAGCTGAAAACATACAAGATTTTTTTTTTTTTTAACTTTTCAAATAAATCGCTATATCTCCACGAATATACCTGCTTTCTTATGAAAATCAGGAGACTTGTTGAAGAGTATCCACATACTTATATTCTGCAGAGATAGATCATTTCATGCATTTTAATGCACAGGGTTATCCCAAATATTATTATTTTTCTTTGACTTTTTTTGTCAGCCACCTAATTGTCCGGCTTATCAAATGAAGTTGATAAATATCCGGTCAAACATATTCTTCGTAATTCTGAAGTTCCAGAAGAATCCGACAAATGCATTTTAAAATGTTCGACAAAATGTCTAAAATTGAAAGTGTGCGGTCATTTATGGCCACATAGTGAATAATGTTCTTTCCATTACTATGGCCACTGTTAATATTCTCTATGCAACTATTAATACCCTCTATGCTACTTTATAAATTACATTTAGTGCCAATTTTCAAAGTTCGTGACTAACATCATAACGAATTAACCTGGCTCATTCAAAAAACAAAATGTATTGCTTATAATCTTGAGACTTTAAACGCAAAATATAATTAATCGTTTTCTAATCGCCGTCTTTCGTTTTTATAAAAAGTTATTATAATAAAGAAAATACATGTTTTTTAAGATTTCCATAATCATGGTGCTAGTTTGAGACGATAGATTATTTTGTTAAATAAATCTTTTTTTTTTTTCTCCAAACAATAAGTTTTGAATATTTTTATTTTTTATGAATATGCATCAATTGCCGTAAACCATGTTATTATTATTATTTTTCATCGGGTATCAAAAGAACAAATGTTTGTTACTGTAGTATCATTGTTTATAATACTGCCGGAAAGTTTTTAAACGAGATTGTTGGGTCTCAGATATATAGCGGTTTTACTAAGAATTTTGATTTCCAATTTTTATTCATAAAAACATCCGAAATGTTGTTACTGTAGCCTCATTATTTACAATAATGTCGGCACTTTTTTTAACAAAATTGCTGAGTGGTCTCAGATATATAGTGGTTTGTCAAAAATTTTGATTTGCAATTTTCATTCATAAAAGCATCCGACAAAAATATTTTTAAATGGAAAATAATATTTTTAACAAATAATAATATATCTTTATAATTATTTAATTATTTTACTCCGATTTTAATACTCTGTTTTCGACGCATTTTTTATTTCATTTCAAAATATATGGAAATTATCGATTATCGCTGTCTGCAAGACTTTCGTTCCAACTTTCTTAAAAATATTTTAATTCGGAGTGTTGTTTAGCATTTTATTACTACTATTGTAATATAGAAGGTTTAGGCCTAATGTTATGATAAGTTTATTTAAAATTTTTTTGCTTATGATTTTTCATAATTATTACCATAATTAATTTTAGTTTTCATATTAATGGGAATCGAGCATATATTATTAGCTATTATTAATTTTCCTCCAAAATATCGCTTTATAAATTGCATAAATATGATGTTATGTCATGTATTATCTGACAGCAGGCCCGGACTGGCTCCGTTGGGGGCCCTCGGCTAGAGACTGAAAAGGGGCCCCTTACTGAGAAAGTTATTGTGAATAGAATGGTAGAATATATACCATTTGAAAATTAGGCTTATATGCTTAAAAACAGTTTTTAGGTGTAGTCTACTTACTTTCACAAAAGATATTAATAATATTTTATATACGGTACCTAAACTAGTTTCAAGCTAAAAAATATATATATACTAATTAATTTCAAGTGATGTGTTACTTAAAAAGAGAGGGGTATATATTTTTAGATTAAAGCATCGGAATTACTTCGTTGAAACCGTAATATCTTAAGTGCTACTGTAATACTTAAGTAGACAATAAAAAGGGACACAGTAATAATAAAAAACCAAGCATACTGAAAAAAGCAATACTATCTTTAATTTTTATTTTTTAGGTACATTATTTAAAATAGATTTTATAAAATTTACAACAATTAAGAAATGTTATGCTATTGTGAATGGCTGTTGATTAACCTAACAGCTTTTTGGCCAGTTCTTCACTGGTTCTAGCTACTTCATCTATAACAACATCTTTATCTAAATTATAAAATAAATCTCTTTCTACATTTATGAAAAGAAGATTAGACATAAGATCTTGGCTTAAACTAGATCTAAGTCGATTCTTAACAATTTTAAGTTTAGAAAATACCCTTTCACAGGTGACTTGTGTACAAGGTATAGTTAATACAAATTTGTAAGCTACATATAGGTTGGTAAACATTCCAGATTGTGAGAGTTCAAAAACAACAAAAAAGGCGCATGATAAACAGCTAAGACATTTTTTCTTGTCAGAGCAGTAACCATACTGATTTTCCTCGTCTTCAAATTCAGATTCTACATCGTCACACTCACAAATTTCTTCAGCTCCATTCAGATTGTCTTGTTTTCTTTCAATGTCAATTTTTTCAGCCACTGTAAAACTTTCATATTGATCTGCAAATTGTTTCAGCTCTATCAATAACTGACTTCTTTCAACTTTACAAAGTCGAGAAATGCTAGAAAGAACTTCAGGAGGAAATTTATCAAGCATTACAATTTCCTTAAATTTCTTTGGATCTAACCAAGAACAATCTTCTAAAATATCTTGGACTAAACATTTCTTCGATACTCGTCCTGGCACAATCTAAAATATTGAAAAAGACCAATTTATAGTTTTGAGCAGTTGAGATTTCAGGAGTTTCGTCGATTGATTTTTCCCCAGGCATTAACTTTTTCTTTGAAATTCTTTTTTCCTTGAAATCTAATTCTACTTCTGCATCAATATTGTTATCTTCTAATTTTCTATGAATTGTACTTGCATAATACTTTGTTTTTGTATACAGAGTCTGAAAGTGTTTATCACTCCTTTTGTCCTTTATTTGAATAAGCAGCTTATCTACCAATTTCCAGGCTGTAGAATAGTCAATGGTTTTACTTTGCAAATATTTTGAAATAGGAGATGTAACAATAAATAAATCCAATAAAGCTATAGATATAAATAGGTTTTCAAATTTGGACCATTGATCGATCAAATTTCTTGCCATGAATTTAGATTTACAGTCAAAACTTCCGTTTGATATTTCTTTTAAAACGATAATAAAATTAAATAGTTTCTCTGTGTTTACACTTTCCTCACTTCGTAAAAATACCTCATCGATAATAGAAGAAAGAGCTTTATGTTTACTCCACCACCTCGTGGCTCCTATTTTTTGCAACCTGTACAGTTTTTCATGTGCAATATGTTTTTTCTTTGTTTCCCTCTCCCATGCGGCCATTCTTTTGTAAGAAGAGCTGAGGAAAACAGCAGATTCTTCAACCAATCCAAATAAGTTTTCGGTTTGGAGCAACGTTGTTGTCGAGTCCGCTAAAACCAAATTCAGTACGTGGCCCATACAGTGAGTGTAAATAAGGTCTTCGTTTTTCTTTTTGAATTGGGCTTGAAGACCATTATAACAACCTTTCATATTGTTCGCGCCGTCAAATGAACACGCAATAATATTTGATGTTGCGATGTCATACTTCGCTAATTCTGATTGTATGAGTTCGTGCAAAGCCAACCCACATGAATCATCGACTACTGTTATTTCTAAAAGTCTTTCATATATCTTTTCTTGAACGACATAGCGGACGCAAATTGTCAACTGGTCCATAACAGCTATATCTTGGGTGCTGTCTACCATCAGGCTGAATATTACACTGTCATGAAGTTCTTTTAAAATAACATTACGGCCCATCGAACCAATTACTTTAAGTAGCTTATTGATAAAGGTTTTTGATAAAAATGTCAACAAAGAACCTCGTCCAGCCGGTCTTTTAGTTATCTTTCCTTTGGTGGCTTTTCTTTTGCTCACTATTTTCAGTCTGTGCTTCTTGCTGTCTTCAATACAATTTCTGACATGATTCTGTAAAATCACATCATAATTTGCAACCAACATGACCAATTCCAGAAAATTACCATGGTTATCTGTAGAGTCAAGTGTATAAGCCCCTTCTGCTTTATCTCCTCTGTACGTAATACCTTGTTTTCCAATAAACAAAACTATATCAATTATACGTTGAACAACTAATCTTCTGGTGTGAACTTCTCTTTCTCGTTTTTTAGTTTGGTTACTAGCCAGGAGAGTTGAAATATCATGACCTTTTTGGCATTGAAAAGCTGCCTTTGCTGCAAATTGATGATAACGTGAGTCTTCGTGAATCTTAACAGATTTATGAATATGTTTAGGAGAACAGTCATGATCAGTAATGTATGTAGAATCTCTATGATCTTTACCTCCAAAAGCCATACAGATAGAGCAGAACACTTTATTTAGCCTAATCGAATATGATAACCATTTTCTGTGAATTTTATCACCATTCGGCAAATGTCGGAAGTAAAGTTTTGAAGAATCAAATGGCAATTTAAATCCTTCTCCTTCGCTAACTTGTATAGGGCGCTTTTCCATAAAAGCTTTTTTAATTCCAACTGGGTCATTTTCGTTGGGGCAGATGAAACATCCAAGTTGTTGCATAGCAGCATTCTGAGTAGCATCAGGCGTCTCCTGGAGGTTTTCTTCATCATCATTTTCTGTATCAGAGCTGGTGTTAGTTCTTGATGAATCACTATCGAAAGAAGTCGACGTTACAGATGGAAGATCTAAAACTGGCTGGTTGTAAGCAGGCGTAATTTCTTCTATCTCACACCCACAAGATGATGTAGCAGGTGCAGACTCAATTGAAAAGGGTAAACTTTGATCTTCAGCTTCTGAAAAAAATGTAATAATTCTAGCTGCGATTGTACGATATGTTGTAACAATTTCTTAAATGTAATACGGTAAAATATATGCACGTGCTATTCGAATTTTAATTATAGTTTACAATTTCACTTATCAACCGATTTGGCTCTCATCAGCAATAACATTTTATTATTTTTTTCCCTTTAAATAACATGAAGATGCTTCGTAATATTAAAAAATTCGCAAACCATTAAATTTCATAAGTAGACTACATAAATAAACAAGATGTAAATGGCGGAAAAAACTAATAGCAGCTCCAACAGAATGGCCTTTTAACAACCGTTTTTTCATTTATAGGCAATAAAAACACAACACATTAAAATGTTAAAATAGTGTTATATGTCCCACCTAAAAGTAATTGCTACGTAAAAGCAGTTGTAATTGGTACTACTTGAGTGCTTATTTAAATAAATATTGTTTTGGATCAATTAATAGCAGTAGTTTATATGAAATTATACTGAATGTGCTAAGTTTAGATTATTATAATATGGTAGTCACTAGCATGCTTACGGCCGCTACCGCCTAATTGCAGCGAAACCTCGAATTCATACAAACCTTATAAAAATTTGTCCTAATAACCTTGTTAACGACAGGCAGTGCAAAGCATATTTTGAAACGGCATTAAAAACTTTCACTAAATACCTAATTTATAACATATGCCCTGCTATATCAAAGTAAGCATTTCGTTTTTCAAATTCCGATTTCACAACAATTTTTAGATAAAGACATTGCGACACATCAAACTTTTATGTCAGAATAGTTATTCAAATTCTCATTTCTCAACTTTTACATAAAAACATTACATCGAAATACCTTATCACTTCTTTAACACCAAGCAACACTGAGAAGCATGTTTTTAAACAACAAAATTTATGCTGCAAAATATGCATTTTAAAACGTAAATATCGTTGTAACGTTGACGTAAAAAACGTTGAATAGAGGACAAAATTGAGTATATGGAGCCATGGCTTAATTTCTAACAAAAAAAAAAGTACTAGACAGGGGCGTGCGAAGAGAAAACTGCGCCCGGGACAAAGGTTGAATTTGGTGCCCGCCCCCCTAGCCTCAACTTTTTCTTGCGATAGGCCAAAAAATGACGATGGTAGTATAAATTTGGCGCCCCTTAAGTTTCAGCGTACGGGGCGACCACCTCCTTCGCCATCCCCCCCCCCCTTTCGCACGACGTTGGTACAACAGCTCTAATATTCTGCAGTACTAACAAAAGTAGCGTGCGATCCGCCGTCATTCCAATCTGCGTATTCATATTTGCAAAACTGAAAGTATCTTTTTTTCCAAGCAAAATAAAAATTTTAAATATATCTATCTGTGTATACTAAGCTGTCAACTATTCTACTTTTTTGAATGTAACTCATCTCTCAAATTACTTTTTTCTAATGACCTTTCTAAAATTTTAAATTTTATGCAGATTTAAAATTGGTTTTGATTAAAATTAGCCGCCAGGCACATGAAAAGTGAAGCATTCATGACTTGATTAGAATTTTATTGTAATGATTACAGGGGCCGGTCGTCTATAAAGGATGTCACACTTTTTTTTAAAACATTTTGACCCCCCCCCCTTTTTTTGTCACAAAGTTATCACACTTAACTATACCCCTCCAACCCCTCCCCCTTTGTCACAGATTATGCAATAGTACAAGTACATATACTTGTAGCTGAGAAACAAAGCATTATGTTATAGATCATATTTTAAATTTTATTTTAAAACTTAAATTGTCTTTTAATGATATTTGTGACTATAAATAATAAAAATGATTTGTGTACTTATTTTGTATGAAATAAGATTAATAGACAATAATAATAAAATATTAATATGAAAAAGCAATTGAAAACAGTAGTACTTTAGAATATAAAATAGAATTTTAATTAGTATTTGATTTAAAATTTTATCTTTACTTTATGAACACAAAATACTTTATTTTCAAATTAACTTCAAAATTTAATTCGCTGATTTTTATTTTTTTTTACTTTAACTAAAATGTGTGATGTCACATTTCTTCCTACTCCCTCCCTCCCCCCCCCCCCCAAGCGTGATATCGTTTATGGATGGCCCCTTAGGTGCAGAATCAAAACATAGGCAAAAAATAGACATACGAGCTTGGCGACTCAAAATACCGAGTATATGCATCGCTGCTAACTTTTACGCATTTTTGCTACCACTAAAATTGTACATAGATTTGTTTAATAAAAAGATTTCAACGATTGAATAAGACAATATTTACCATAAATTTTTTGTGGTAGGAAAAATGCGTAAAAGTTGGCAGCCATGGTATATGGAATGTACTTATAGAACTAATAAAGTAATTCGATTTACCTTTACCTGTATTTAATGCATCATTATTGCTCCCTTGACTCTGCGACTGAAAAGCTGATTTAGTTAACCAAGTACTGAAACTTTTAGCATTTTTTTCAACGGCTAAAATTTTTTTCTTCTTTTCTTTTCTTTTGGCGGCACCGCTTTGGTACACACGTTTCATATTGAGACAAATAAAACACCGTGCTAACTGCAATCCAAAAATCAAATCAATGCATTCTGATTTATTTTCTTTGTTAGAACAATAGTACGAGACTGCACGCTCTCAACAATTTGCATACAAAAACCGCAAACCTTCCTAGGAAAGCTGTCGCTGCCCATGATCTTTCTAAGTTTCGTTTTGAATTTCGATTGACTACATTTTGCCGAAGTTTTAAAACTAAAGCAACCCTAGAGGCATTGTTATTTTTCGTCTAAATCACGTGCTTTAAGTTTTATAATTATAGTATTCGTATCGTTGCTTTAGCTTGTGTAAGATTTTGTTAATTATTCTGAATTTTATTAACCGACTTCAAGGAGGAGGTTATGATTTCGACCTGTATGTATTTGTTGTTCACGCATAACTTTCGTAAATATGAACCGATTTTGATAATTCTTTTTTTGTTTGAAAGCGTATGGGGCCCATGTGGTCCCATTCAAATTTCATAAAAATCTGTTGATTAGAACTTTTTAAAAAATTAAAACATTAAAATTCAATATCTTTTCGAAGCAATCGACCAATTAGAAACGTTCATTTTTCATGTTTTTAAGTTACACTTACATAGACACACGATCTTTTCAAAGTGTGAAATCCTAACTGGACAAAGTTCACATTTATTAACAGTGTACACTATAAAAAATTTGACCCTTTTGCTGCATAATCACTCCCCCGTTTTTATAGAATATCTCTCTCTTGACCCATGAGAATTCTCCACGATAGGCTGAATTAATCGTTTTCTATAAAAGCGGTGGATTGACGATGCAGCAAAAGGGCCAAAATTTTTTACAGTGTACACTGTAAAAATTTTGATCCTTTTGTTGTATCGTCACTCCCCCGCTTTTATAGAATATCTCTCCTTTGACCCATGAGAATGCTCCATGATACATTGCTAAAAATTTTACCCATTTGCTGCAACGTCACACCACAGCTTTTATAGAATATGTCTTTTATGACCAATGAGACTGCCCCATAACACAGTAAAGTAATCGTTATTTATAAAAGCGGTGGACTGATGATGCAGCAAAAGGCTCAAAGTTTTTTTAGTGTAATTGGGACAAAAGCGTCTGTCAAAGAAATATTTGGGAATCAAATGCTGTCACTCTCATATAGAGGCAGCCAGGTATAGGTAATGAGTTTCAGATTCCTCATCGAATACGCCAACGCTCATTTCCGATTACAGTATCACTGTAAAAAATGTGACCCTTTTTCTGCATCGTCACACCCCTGCGTTTGTAGAATACCCCTCTTTTGACCCATGAGAATGCTTCGTAATTGGGTGAAGTAATCGTTTTCTATAAAAGCAATAAAGTGATGATATAGCAAAAGTGTCAAATTTTTTACAGTGTAGGATTCCTCGATATGAATATGATGACACATGTAGCACAGTACACTGTTAAAAATCTGCTGCATTTTGCTGCAACGCCCTCCACCACTTGTATATAATATCTCTATTCCAACCAATGAGAAAGCGCCATTTCACGGCCAAGTAACCGTTTTCTATACAAGCAGGGGAGTGCGTTGCAGCAAAATGCAGCAGATTTTTAACAGTGTATATAATTGGTTGAAACGATTCTGGACAGAAACGAGTCACCAAGCATCTTGTTGAGCGGGCAATTTTCGTCAATCTTGTTAACTTCTCATACGAGTACAATCGAATTCTTCCAGGAAATCATCATCAAATTCCATAATAAAAAATGCCTGGCAATGCAATGCACTGTTAAAAATTTGCAACTTTTGCTGTATCGTCACTCCATCGCTTTTATAGAATATCTTTATTTTTATCAATGAGAATTCTTCATAATGCATTTAACTAATCATTTTCTATATAAGCGGTAAAGTGATGATACACTGTTAAATATCTGCTGCATTTTGTTGCAACGCACTCCGCCGCTTGTTTATAATGTCTCTACTGCGACCTATGAGAATGCTCCTTAATACAGTCAAGTAACCGTTTTCCATACAAGCGCTGGAGTGCGTAGCAAAAAAATGCAGCAGATTTTTAACAGTGTACAGCAAAATTTTCAAATTTTTAACAGTGCAGTTGGGACAAAAGCGTCAGTAAAAGAAATATTTGGGAATCAAATGCTGTCACTCTCTTATAAAGGCAGCCAGGTATTGGTTATGAGTTTCAGTTTCCTCGTCGAATCGCCACTGCTCATTTCCGATGCCATTACTCCCTGTATAGATATTAGATTGTTGCTGTTTATCGATTGAAGCATAGTGCAATTTTTGCAAAAATCTTTCTTTTTCCTTTTTCTGAGTGAAGGGGGAGTACTTTTGACTGACTACACTAGAAAAGCATTTTACTATACATTAATATATGAAGTCATTTTGCTGCGTGCTCATATATAGAAGCACTATGTCGCGCTCTTATGTGTAAGGACACTTTACTTGATGGATTGTCACCTTTTGATACCCACTTTCGATGACCGTAGGATTCGATGCAGACTAAGATTTCATAAATGCGGTAGCTTTTCGAAGTGGCAGATCTTGTCTGAAGAAGTTACCATACAAAGAAATTCTTAAGATTCACAACGATACTAATCGATATTGTAAGTGGTTTCAGAAAAGTTGACAATCAAACAGTGACAAGTAAACTGAATACATGAGAACTTAGCAAAGTGCGTACGTTAGTAATGCATTGCAAAGAGCTATCGTGTGCCAGTACACATAATTATGTATTACGGTATACATAACTAAAAAGTAGGAAATAAAATAAGCTTTTTAAGAAAAAAATATCAACCGACTTCAAAAAAGCGCTAAAAAGAATTAAATAATTCTTTAAAATTCTCTAATGACAAAACGTTATCCAATAAGCACACATCGGATATCAGGTACCGACATAAAAACGGTTAAATTTAATATGTATAATTTAATATCCACCAAACATAGATTTTAGAGATAATATTATTTTACAAGAGATGAATTGACATATTTATGATTTATTTTATGAATATATACATATAAAAAGTAATGAATTACTTTTTGAAGTTGGTGCCAAACTATTTGATGTATATTAAGAATTGTAGCTAAATTATGCCTAGTACCATAATTAAAATGGGGATAATCATTATCGATTGTGATTGTTTGGCACCAACTTCAAAAAGTAATTCATTACTTTTTATATGTATATATTCATAAAATAAATCATAAATATGTCAATTCATCTCTTGTAAAATAATATTATCTCTAAAATCTATGTTTGGTGGATATTAAATTATACATATTAAATTTAACCGTTTTTATGTCGGTACCTGATATCCGATGTGTGCTTATTGGATAACGTTTTGTCATTAGAGAATTTTAAAGAATTATTTAATTCTTTTTAGCGCTTTTTTGAAGTCGGTTGATATTTTTTTCTTAAAAAGCTTATTTTATATTAGATCGAACCATCACTTCTCGGAATGTACTTCATAAGAAAATGGATAAATTTATTTCGTGTACTGTGCTGATATTAGAATCCATGATATTAGAATATCTCAAAACTAGAGAGCCGTGTTGAATTCAGGGGGGGGGGCGCATCCCCCCCGGGAAAATTAAGGATTTTGTGTTTTCAATGCTGAAAAAGTGTAATTTCCCTCCGGAACTCTATTGTATCCCCCCGGAGTCACAGAAGTCCCTCCTGCAGAAAAATATCTGAATTCAACGCATTTTATAATTCACTATTTTTATACATTCATCATACCATCAAAAAAAGTTACAAATATCACATTTTTCATTAAATTTAGTTACATTAAAACCCAGTTTAACCCCTTCGGGGCAGGTTTCTTTTACTCAAATTTTATTCGGTTGGCCCCACTTTTTTAAAAGACGTTAACTTTACTTAAAGAATCACGAGAAGGCTCTAGTTCAAGAAAACAAACACTACTTTTCCTTTTTTCTGGTTGGAAAAAAAAAAAAAAAAAAAAAAAAAAACAATGTCTAAATGCTCTTTTTGAGGATGCATATGTACTGTACACCCATGGTTCCGAACAGGTTAACACAAAAACAGCTTTAATTTTATTCTCATTTACAGGATAAATGCATTTTTTAAAAACCAGATTCCGTCGAAATACCAAAGAGCACATAAGAATTATTAGTACTTTGAAACTTTTTTGGAGATTTTCAGCTGTATTATCAATCCTGGTTAGTGATCAGCAGAACGCAATAAATATCCGTAGGGAGCCTTTGATGCTTTAAGCCACTTGTCTGTGAATCGCTTAGGAAAGCATAGAGATCCATCAGCCAGCCAGCAACCCTCTTCCGTCTGGCTAACGACAAAATACGACGTCACTAAATAGGCTATCATAAATAAAAATCAATTGGCAATCGCTTAAAATTTATTGTGAACTCGTTTGAAAAAAAAAAAAAAAAGATTATTGAGAAATAGTCAAATTATTATGATGCAATTTTGTATAAAGTAATACATCCACTATTTTTGGGGCCTCTCCGGGGCCCCCTTAGGCTGGGGGCCTCTCCGGGGCCCTCTTAGGCTGGGGGCCCTCGGCGATCGCCGACCTGGCCAGTCCGGGCCTGTCTGACAGATTCAGCAAAAGATATATCACAGTGTAAAACTGCGTACGTTTTAGTTGATATATTAAGAAAGAGTGTCTTGACAGCTGATGGCGAAAGACGCATAAGTCATATTAGTCTATAAGCTAAAGAAATTTCATGGCCGTTTTTAAATATATATATTTTTAGTGAAATGGCAGAAATTCAAAATAAATTGTACTTTTCCAACCAAAAATTTCGGTAGTTAAAGTTATACGGAAAAACAAGATAAAATATGTTGCGAAATATAAGTGAAAAAGTCCTTATTTCACTAAAACAATTTGTGACGATTAATTTTCAAAAAGATCAGTTTCATTGATTGAAAATTGTCGGGGCTAGAGTGTTCACAGATTTTTAAAATGCTGGTTCTGTAAAAAACATGCTTAAGTTTTTGGTACACTTTTCTTCGTGTGACACGTTCTAATTCTATAGTTCCAAATTTTCTTATCACATTCGATACCTATTTTTCTAATTAATAAAGTATGATTTTCGTGTGTATAAGCTACAAAAGATAATTTCGTAATTTTGCATTAGACGAAGGTGTTCCCTTAAAGTTAATTCGAAGTGATATGTTATAGATTAGCGATGTAACATTTTAAGTAATTTTCGATAGGGAATGGTTTTGTTAGTTTTTCTTTTTGTTTGTTAAATATTTGAAAAACAGAGGATATTTTACATACTTTTACGACGAATTTAGAGATGTTTAAAGGTCCACGCACATAGCACTAACTTCTTGCGCTATCATTGATCTTTCGTGTCGGCGCTTTGATGTATAAATTGCACTTCTAGTGCACTGAATCTGAACTTCAAGAGAGGAATCTTACGCGAAATCAGTTGATAGCTCAACGACTGAAGATAAGGTAGATAAAAGTTCCCCTTCCTTTGTCAATTTGGTAGGGTCAGTCCCTCAAAAATCATTTAAAGAGATTTCACCCTTGTTCCGTTCGAAAACAAAGATTGATTGATTGCTCTTTTAGTGTAATAAAAACTAGTGCTGTTTGCTCACAGCCTAACACTCTTATGCATAAATTATTTTCCATTATTATCTTTTTTGTTATAAATGAGAATCCATTGTAAAATATTGTTTATTGTGTTGCATGCTAACTATTATCTGACCATAAATCAGATTTCTATAAATGAATGCTGATTTTTTTTTCTTTATAAGGCAATTTTTATCTATTCTCATATGAGGCCTGTATGAATTAGGGTGTTAATTTACTTTTAAGACCTCTGGTGTCCTATTTCTGGACTGCAAAGCTGCTTCGTACTTCCCATGACAGAAAGCCTTTTCATGCATTTTTCAAATGTTATTTCCTTAAGCGGCATCTTTTTGTTCATTTTACCGTCAACCGGGGCTAATTTGGGCCACTTTGACATAATTCCACTAACATTTCCATTATTAAAAAAATTATACATGATTTTTCAACGACGAAATTGAGTTGTAAACAATTAACATGAAACAATAAAGCAAACTGCTTGCTTTTAAAGCGGCATTTTTATTTTTTTTTAAATTTAATCATCTTTAAAGTTTTTGAAGTCAAAGTAGTCAAAGGGTCAAAGTAGCCCTTGCTGAAGGCTTCCTTGGTCTATTCACTAAATTTCATATAAATTGAATACATTGCATATGTTCGATTATCGAAACCTCCTGTATTAGGATTAGATAATGAATTAACTCTGCAGACTCGATAAACAAATATATATATTTAACATGGCATTTCTAAAAAATTGGGGCTACATTGGATCAAACCAGGCCTGGCACAATGTAGCTCCAAAAATTAGTTATCATGTTAGCACTATTAAAACGTAAGCATTCCATGTCAAAATAAAAAGTTAAAGAAGTACTATGCTCACGCACGGTTACAAGCTGCTATAGGTAATATTTTAAGACTTACCTTATTTGTAGAAGGATAAACATTTTTTTAAATGTAAATGACCAAAGTAGTGCCTTTCTTTCCTTTCAAAGTAACGTCCGGTATCGTTCTTCTTTCTTTTAAAACTAAACATTTCATTTTTGTTCCGGATTTAGTTAAAAAATTATTTTTTAAAAATGACAGTCTTTGGTTCAGTTCCGGTTTTTATTCCTTTAAGAATAATGTTGTTTTCAGTCTTTCTTTTCGGTTTTCATCTTCAGTTCTATTTCCTAGCAAAAATTTCAATAAATCATCAAAACATGTACACTTATGCAAATACAAACTATGACCATGCCAAGTTATCAAATTCCTATTGGCTTTTTTCTCTGGATTTTTCACATGTTTACGAAACTATTATTTCAATAAAAAGCTGAATATCCAGATCCCGTTAACCTCCTTTTTAATCTAAAAAACAGCATAGCAATTGATGTTATTCCCCTTCAAACGGCACAAATTTCATTTTTATGGTGTCGTTCATCTGACTAATCGCTATTCGTCTCTGTTCTCTGTCTGTCCGTCCTTCGCAATGTCCGTAAACAAAAACTATATAAGTCAGAGACTTCAAGTTTTCTGTACTTACAGCTGAATCACTCGTGTCACACGACAAATCAAAAAATTTCGAAAAATTCTGTTATTTTAATTAAATTAATTCTTTCAATGTCATTGGCTCATTTTTATGATTTAAATTTGAAAAGAGAACCTTAATATCAACGTTTTGCTTGTAGAAATCATGGGTCGGAGATAAAGCATCTCCCTAGTAAAGAGGAGTTTCTTAGTTCGATTCCCGATGCTGGAACGTGAAATTTTCATCCTAAGTTAATTGAATGATAAGAAATTCAGTATTTTTGGCGTTAAGGGTTTATATTATTAGGTTTCGTAGTTAGGTTATATTATTAGGTATCTGACATTTATAATATTTTTTTAAATCCAATTTTCTTTCTATTTTAAAAACTTTTGCGATTTATTCATGATTCAGCATTTTAAATTTAATGTTAAACAGTTTTTTTCGCTTTTATAAACTTAAAATTTTATTTATATCTCCACTTTCTTTTTAAATTCTTTTAAATTTTTCGGGTTTAAAAAATTAGTTTGGTTTGGTTTATGACGGCTGATTATCAACACGACGGATATAGGCTCAAAAGGGGGTGGGGATGCTCTCCGTGGGAATCTTTTCTAAGGGAACCTAACCCGTATTACACAAGTAAGTCCAAGGTTCGAAGAAAACCACGAAAAAGTCCGAACGATTTAACCGACGGGCGCAATTGGGTTCGAACTCAGCACCTCCCGTCTACCAGTTTCGAGAGTAGAACCTCTCAGCCGCTGGTGGGACTAAAAGAAATAATAACAATTAGAATTTTGGATTTCATTTAAATAATTTCATTTGAATATTTTAATTTGATTATTTTAATTTGATTACAATAAACTAGCCGCCCTTGGCGATCGGTTTGGTCTCCCTTGAATGTATACTAAGAATTAAATCATATTGCTTTTATTCATACTTTATTTTAATTGCTCAATTTTATACCAAATTAGAAGTTCTGCAAGAGAAATAGACACAGATCTCATATACGCACCACATTGGCGCGATTGAAACAAAATGACAATTATATGTGCCTCACATGGTAACCCGGCTATTGTTATTTATTTATTAATAAACTTTGTTTACTTTTATGTTCTTTTTTAAAATGATACAAATTGTTTTATTCTATAATTATTAATTAAACATTTTTTATTTCCTTTATGTTATTATTCTTTTATACTATTATTATTATTTCCTTTTTAAAATAATAGAAAATAGTTAAAAAATAAGTATGTAACTGGTATTTGAAAACGAAGTTTTCGCCAAATTGGCGTCAGAAAAATAGCCCGCCAATGTGGTGCATATATGACATCTGTGCTGATAAATCAAGATCTCAGTATTTTTATGCTAGTCTGACGCAGATAATAAATCGCCAAATATTGTACTCGTGGCATTTTTTCGTATTTCATTAATTATTTAAAATATAACAATAATTATTTCACTGATTTCATTTATAACACAACTTTAATTTGAAACTGAAAAGTTTAAAATTAATGACATTTTATTTTTGACTATTTATTTTTTTTAAGTAGAAAAAACAGAAAAAAAAATAAAAAGAATGATATTTTGAAGCTCCTTCATTGCAGCGAAGGTGGGGGTGGGGGAACAAAATATAAATAAATCCAATTTACCATACCCTTAATCTTATCAAAGGACTTTTGCACAAAAACCAATAAGATGCGTTTCATTTTGACGATGCCATTAAACAATTAACAAATAACCGTGATTTTTGTGCCACATACGATAGCGTAATATATATAGAGATAACTTCCTTTTATAATTATTTTTAAATTAATTTATTAATGCTACCATCTATGTAATAATTTGATAATTGTAGTTAACAATTTGGATTTATTAATTAAAGGATCAGTTGTTTTGAAAGAAATATTAAAGGAAACCCTCCGTACGATCTGCGATCATACTTACCCACTTGTTCTACTATTATTTACAATGGAATTAGTACATAATTTTTCAACAACTGTATTTTTTTAATGACGAATCTAACAAATGTTTGATATTCTGCTAAGCTAACTCTTCTATTTTCTCCTATGAAAATCATAACAATAGTGTAATTGTCACAAATTTTTGTTTCGAAGTAGAAAAAAAAATATACTCGTGCTCTAAACTCATATTGCTTGAGCTATTGAATATTTAAAATACATCACAATTGATTGCAAAGGTTTTTGAAATTGCTTAATAATACCATTAGCCTGTGTTTTAAAATATTTTTTTTTTTGTCATTACTGGGTTACATGAATAAGAATTAGTTATTTAATTCGATACTATTTTTGTATAATGTTGAAAAGGAATTAAAATATTCTGCAAAATGCCTGTGTCTTTTGTCAGTGTATTACAGAAATACCGGAATAATGTTCAATGCAGATATTAATTTATGGACATTTTCAATATGGCTACAATGTAAGAAAGAAAAAAAAAATTGTAAAGTTACTGAAATTTTTGTAGGAAACTAGGATTTCTCGAGCTTTTTATGTAACCACAACAACTAACATTCATTTACACTGTAAAAAAGTTGCAGAAGAAATTCCAGACAATGTCCGTAAAAAAACGGACTTTATTCCTATATCAACGGACTTTGCCAATACATTAACGATTTTTGTCCGTAAAATACAAAAATATATAGAAGTTGACCGTTTATGTGAAAAAAAGTGACGTACTCCGTAAATTTACTGGTTAATTCACGGTAAAGTATGGTAAATTTACAATTTCTTTTATGGATAATAGGTACACATTTGCACTGTAAATCAAAAAATCTGAAAGGCTACTAAGAATGTTTTAGGAATCTGGGATATCTAGAGCTTTTAACGTAACTGCAACCCGGGTTACAGATAAAATTTTAGTAAGATTACAGTAATTTTCGTAGACTTCTTTGTAAAACTACTGATATCCGTAGCTTTACAAAAACTAATTTTACAGACTTACATCTTTTTTCTGTACATTTTACAGATAAAATTTTAGAATGCATACAGATTTCTGTAAATTTACATCTGTAGAATTACAGATACTTTTTACAGTGTAACATGGACTACAGATTCTATTACTTTTCTGTTTTTCTGTATTCGTTTAACATTTCAATTTATACATTTTAATTAAAACTATTTAATGTCTAGAATTCAGATCACGAATTTTACTTGAAATTCGTAACTCGTTGCTGTAACCTATTTGAAAATCAGGAAACTCTCAAATTTCAAGTTTTAATTGCATTTTCTAAACATTTATTTAATTAAAATTTCAACTATTCTTGATGACCCTGGAATAGCTAATAAAAATTCTTATTGACAGTAATGTGTTTCTTTAACCTTTTGAAGGTCGGTGAATATTATTTATACCACTTAGTTTTAATGCTTAAATATCACAATTATATCATAATTTTGGAATTAATTTTTGCATTTAAAATATAAAATCGGCCAGAAAAAAAGAGAGATCACCATGTATATTTCAATCTCCAAGTTTTTACTGAAAAAAAAAACAGAAGCATTTGACTGGAAAGAAAGAATTACTTATTTTAATTTATGTTTAAAAAAGAAAGTTCGAGTGCCATCTTCAGAATTAATTTGTATCAAACCTAATTTTGAAACGAAATTATGTACCTAATTGTATACGAAAACCTAATTTTGAAATCATATATACCTTTATCTGGAAATTTTACCTTTGAATACCAAACGGAAAGTCATAAGATGGATCCTTTTATGATTTCTAAAGGTTTAAAGAATGGAATTCTTAATGTTAATTCATTTGTACTCGTTATAAAGCAGATTTCAAAGCGAGTAATTTTTGAAATATAACTTCTTTCAATTTATGTTATAACAAAAGCTTAATTGTCGCAGACGAAAAAGAAAATAGCTATTAAACTAAAAATTCTCTCTTCTTTAAATTTATTTTAAATATTTAGCTTATTTAAATTGAACAAAGTTTGAAATTTTTAATACGAACACAAAATTTTGATGCCAGAATACTAATCTAGATTCTCAAAAAGAGTCAAGATGTAAAATTTCTCAAACTTTATCGGGTAAATTTTGGAGCTATTCATTACTAATAAACGGTCAAGTGCAAGTAGTTCTCGCACCCAGAGGGTTCCATACAATGAATATATGAATTATTATTTGTATTATTAAAAAATAGTTGTTCATAAAAGAATAATAAGACTTTGTAAAAAATATACAACATAGGGTTGGGTGTGGCTGTAAATATTTGTATAATTTCATGGATATACCACGAAAGTTAAAAAAGATAGGTCAAATATTGCTGTTCTGTATAACTTTTTTTTTTAATCTTATCCTAATTTTCTTTTTCTTTGATGAATTTAATTCGGTACAGGCAATAAAAGTTGTGCACATTTAAACTTTATTTGGCATTCAATAATCTTTTCTTTTTTCAGCGTAGGTAAAAAAGTCTTTGTTCAAAGTTTAAATTTGCATTGCGCTAAACACGCTTCGAAAAGAAATCGCATATTTGCAATTGTGGAATTTATATATATATATAATATATATATATATATATATATATATAATTTTTTTTTGTTATTTTTTAAGGCGTAACTTTACGACTATAAAACATTACATAAGAGGGCAATTTTTTTTTCAAATGGCGAAAGAAAAATACTTTTTCTTATTACTAGTTTTATTATGTTTGATAGTCTTAAGTAATGTTGTATAGTTGGTCCATTAGGATGAATTTAAAAATTATGGTCATAGGAGCCATAAATGTTGAGCACGAACCAACTATATCTTACAAAGGGGAAAACTTAGTTATCTTGGAACACAGTTTTTCAGAGATTTTGCCATGATAATTTTGGAAAAAGTTGAGATGAATGCTCTACAAACTATACATGAAAAACAAACAAACATTTTTTAAAGTGATGGTAGAAAAGTAAAATAAATTTTTATGGCTTTTGAATTTTTCATTGCATTTTAAAAAATACTTTATAAAGAAGAAATAATGACTCAAAAATATGTAACCTGGACTTCACAATCGCGGCAAAACTAGTTTTCCAAAAGAAATTTTGTCGTTTAATATTAAAACTTTAGTTACTTTTTTCTACATTTTAACAATGTTTTCTCAGTAATTATTAATTTATTTTAGGATAAATTTCTTTTTCTCAAAGCTTTGCCTGATTCAGCTATAATTTCTATCAAATTATACCTGAGCGAAAAATGAGCATACCAATCATTAGCGAATGAATTGCGCACACGTTGTCTGAAGCACATTGTATGTTATTAGTTTTTCAACTGATATTTAATATGTGTGTGCTATTGTTTTTTTCAGTATGTTTTTCTACAATGCCCAAGAATCTCGCTTTTAGAGTGGCATCCTTTCAGCATATCCGAAGTAAGTAGCTTTACTGATTACGAATTAGTTGTATCCAAATATAGTAGTACGTGCCATTTGGTACATTCTATATTGACACTAATCAGTGAGTAAATGTATACAGACCCTCATCTTTTTTTGCTTCATTTTGGGAATAACGGACTTTGAGCTTATTCTATTAATCATCACCTTCAGAATTTTCAAGCTATGTTTTTGATAATTTTACAAAAGTTGCTCTATACATTTATCTAACACAATATGCAAAAGAAATTTTGATAAACTTTACGCATGCGCAATGAGAAATTAAAATAAAGCTGCTCATTTTTCATACAATGTTTATTAATTATGATTACAGAGTATTGTGTACAATGTTGTTCATCATATTTTCGGGGAAAAAAACATTATATTATATTAAGAACTCCGCACATTATAAACAAAAAACTTGGCAAAATTTGAGACTGTTTTATAAAAACCTTAACTTCTCTACGACTATACATGCTATCCGCATAAAAATGAACACAGTTTATTACAATAAGCCACCTAATCATAATCTACAGTTTGAACGATTTTCCTGCATTAGTTTGATCGGGTTATCCAAAAGATTTTCATTATTTTTCAATTTGTTGATGGTCACCTAAGGGGTGTAGACAAAAGAAATCTTCACGGAAATGTATGACCTGTACTATTATGTTTACACACTTAGTTTCAGGATAATTCCTTGGAATTTTCCTGAAACTTCAGGTGTGTAGGCCTAATAGTATATTTCATATATTACCGTGAGGATTTTTTATTGAACTCTATATAGGAGACTGCGTCAAATTTAAAAAGAACGAATCTCTTTTGGATAACTCTGTCAAAGCTAATACAACAACAGTGTTAAAGCTGCAGATTACGATTAAGTTGCTTATTTTAATAAAGTTTGTTCATTTTTGTGTGGATATCACGTATACTCGTAGAAAAGTTAAGGATTTTATAAATGAAGTCGCAAATTTTGCCTAGTCTTTTGCTTATAATTTGCGGAGTTCTTAATATAAAAAAATGTTTTTTTTTTTCAGGCAATAGGACAAACAACATTGTACTTAATACTCTGTAATCAGAATTAAAAAATAATAAAAATTGTATGAAAAATGAGCAACTTTACTAAATAATTTTTCACTATGCATGCGTGAACGCTATCATAATTTCATATTATGTTAGCCACATGCATAGAACAACTTTTGTAAAAGTCTCAGAAACATAGCTTGAAAATTCTGAAAGTGATCGTCGATAGAGTAAGCTCAAAATCCATTGTTCCCAAAATGAAACAAAAAATGACATGTTGTATCAAAATATAACAGTAAAGGCCATATTGTGTATTCTACATTGACACTAATCAATGGATCTATGGATACAGTATCTCATCTTTTTGCTTCATTTTAGAAATAACGGATTTTGAGCTTATTCTATCGACGATCACTTTTTGAATTTCCTACCTATGTTTTTGAGACTTTTACAAAAGTTGCTCTACACATTTATCTAACTTGATATATAAATAAAATTTTAATGGTGTTCACGCTTGCGCAATGGAAAATTATTTAGTAAACATGCTTATCTTTCATACAATTTTTATTATTTTTTAATTATGATTACAGGGTGTTGTGTATAATGTTGTTTCTCATGTTTTCGGAAAAGAACATTATTTTATATTAAGAACTCCACAAATTATAAGCAAAATCTTGGAAAAATTTGGGATTGTTTTTATAAAAACTTATTTTCTTTACGACTATGTGTGCTATCCGCATAAAGTGAACACAGTTCATTTTAATAAGCCACCTAATCATAATCTGCAGTTTGAACGCTTTTTCTATATTATTTTTGGCAGGGTTATTCAAAAGATATTCATTATATTTTAATTTGCTGACGGTTTTCTATGGAGTTTCGGGAAAAAACCCTTCACGGAAATGTATGACCTGTACTATTAGATTTACACACTTAGTTTCAAGATAATTCCTTATGTGTTTTTCTAGATATTTACAAAATGTCTGAAATCGCAAATGGCCGGTCACCTTTGGCCATGTAATATGTATATATATATATGTGTGTGTGTATGTATATATATATATGTATGTGTATATATATATATATATTTAGAGAGAGAGAGAAGGATTGAGAGTGAGTAATTTCGATTTCATAATCAATTCGGAAAGTAAAAATAAAATCAAAAAGGCAAAAACTAACCCGGTTGTATATCATCCTCAACTATCCTATTAAAAAAATCATTCAAAAATATTAAAATAAAAGCGAAATTTTTTTTAAATAACTATCTCATACGCTTACTATTAGCGATTTCCTTCCTTTTCGTGACTGAAATAGCCTACGTGGTGAAGGTACATGGTTTGTCGATTAAACAATGATATTGAATATTTCGCGCCAGACCGAAGGCCAAAGAGATGATGTTTGCAAGTAATAAGTGTAGTGGGGTCTGTCAGCTACAGATTCTAGCAGAAGATAGTTGACTTTGAACCTTTAAAGGACAGGAATCACTTATGAAACAGAAGCGTGTTGAAAGTGGCGTTATGTTTTCAAAATGCAATTGAGGCAACAAATTGGTAACTGAGAGGCTTCTCATGTTAGGAGAAGCCTACGGAAGGATTTTTTGTTCAAGTCTCAAATGCTTGCGTGCAGTGGCGCAGCCAAGGGGGTGGTTTTGGGGTTAAAACCCCTCCCAGAGCTAAGAAAGATATCGCAATAATTGCCGCTTATATGAATCAAAATCACACTTAATATTTAAACGTTTTTAATCCACCGCTTTATTGAATCAGATTTCATTTAATAAAGTGATTGAAATTGAGTGATTGAATAGCAAAAATTCAACTTAAAACTGTGAAAGTGCATATCTTAAACTAAATCACTTTTCTGAGACGTATTATGCTAAAAGAATGACGATTTCCTGCCACACAGATGCTCTTTCAGTTTAAGTATTATGCAGTGAATATTCTAATTAGTAATGATTCTATTAACCGGCGATTCAAATAACCGGCAAACATCTTTATGAGAAACTCAAAACCCTCCCTAGAACCGAATTCTGGCTGCGCCACTGCTTGCGTGGCACAAAGCCTTTAAAAACGGAATAGAGGACATCAATGACGAAGAACGCATTGGAAGTCCATCAAAATGTCGAATCAGACAATGTGGCTTCAGAAACTTCACACAGTGTGGATAAAATATAAAAGCTTTAGGTTTCTGATCGTCGGATGAGTGTCCGAATGATTGCAGTGACGTTGGATTAAAAAAAAATTACTGTGCTTTAAATTATCATGGAAGAATGTGGAAAGTTTATGCCAAATGTTTTCTTCAAATTGGCCCAGTCCTTTGCGAAACACAGCGTCACACTTTCCCACTCACCGTACAGCCTCCATTTGTCATCTTTTGACCTTTTTTAATTCCCTTGATTAAAATCCAACTTAAAATATTATCGTTTTCACAATTCGGAAAACATGCAGTAAAACGTAACATGCGTTCTGGACAGCATTCCAGTTTATAGCCGGGTTTCTTAGTAAAATATGCCCTTGAGTCAACTACATAGTCCTACATGGATCGATAGCCCATAAAAAGAAATTCATTTCTCCCCAGTTTTAAGTTTGTGTCTCAAGACCATGGGGGGGGGGGGGGGGGTAATGGCCTGTTTTGGAAAAGGGCGCATTGTGACGAAACTACTGACAAGGAAGGTCTCCATTGGGGGCATACTCAGAATTTTTTGAAAAAAATACGAATTAAACTACTCATGTAGGTAATAAAGGATCAATGAAAATTAGCGGCGGAATTACATTATTAAATATGTAAAAAAATAAAATAGTTTGGAATAATTGGCATGAAAAGCTGAAAGCGACGCGGGATTTGGCGAGCAGTGCATTTCCTCGCCAAAAGCAGACGATTTTAACGAATCTGAAAATTGATTTTAATTGACTTCACTGTTAAAAATCTGCAGCATTTACTGCAACGTCACTCCACTACTTTTATAAAATATCTCTCTTCTGACCAATGAGAATGCTCCATAGCACGGTGAATTGACCGTGTCATACACTGTTAAAAATCTGCTGCATTTTGTTGCCACGCACTCCACCACTTGTACATAATATCTCTATTCCAACCAATGAGAAAGCTCCATTTCACGGCCAAGTAACCGTTTTCTATACAAGCAAGGGAGTGCGTTGCATGAAAATGCAGCAGATTTTTAACAGTGTATTTTTCAATTTGGAACAATTTTAATCAATTTAAATTGTGTTTTAAATGATAAAATATATTAATTTCATTTTGTTATAAGTACATATAAACGTATATGACAAAATTACACTTAAAGTAAAGTAAAAATACAAAACTAAAATTACTTAAACTAAACTTATTTAAATAAATTGAACATAGAAAGTTTTTTCTTTAAAAAGTATTCGAAGCGTAAAAGCGTATTTTTCAAAATTTCATTTTTTCGCCAACCGGAGATAAATCGCCAAATAAACGAAATTTTTATTCTTTTTTTACGGACGTTATAAGGAGGTTTCGCCGAAATTTTTTTTATAAACATATATAACTATACGAGAAGAACATTCTGTAATTTTTTCAGATTTTTCTAAGTATGCCCGTATGGAGACCTTCCTTGTGAGCAGATTTCAACGAAAAAAATAAGGAATGAAAAAAACCACCATACGAATGTTTGACAATTTTTTCAGATTGTTTTAACCAAAAGAACAAGTTTTCTAACATTTTTCCTGTTTTTAAATGTAAATTTTAATTAAAAATAAACTGAAATTTCTGAGTGACCACCTTAATTTTTTTTTGCATGAAATACTATGAGACATGATGCATATTCACTATCAATTTTAACTTTCTACGTACGGTGCATCATATTAAAAAAAGGCAAAATCATATTCTGGCTGAAATGTGGGGCGTGTCTCGGACAAATTTCACGCCTTCTTTTTAAAATACCGTGTGAATTAATATGTGAGATTTAAAAAGAAGGCGTGAAATTTGTCCGAGACACGCCCCACATTTCAGCCAGAATATGATTTTGCCTTTTTTTAATATGATGCACCATACGTAGAAAGTTGAAATTGATAGTGAATATGCATCATGTCTCATAGTATTTCATGCAAAAAAAATTAAGGTGGTCACTCAGAAATTTCAGTTTATTTTTAATTAAAATGTTCATTTAAAAACAGGAAAAATGCTAAAAAAAACTTGTTCTTTTGTTTAAAAAAATCTGAAAAAATTATCAATCATTCTTATAGTGATTTTTTACATCCCCTTTTTTTTTCGTTGGAATTTGCTCAATAGTTTCGTTACAAAGTGCAATTTTCTAAAACAGGCTTTTAGGGTATTACCCCCCATAGTCTTGAAATACAAGCTTAAAACTGGGGAGAAATGAATTTCTTTTTATGGGCTATCGATCCATGTAGGACTCGATGTGGTTGACTCAAGGGAATATTTTACTATGAAACCCGGCTATACCATTTCATGGGAGGCATAAACGGGTGGCAGAGTTGTTGACAACGGTGTATTAATACAGAAGAAGGCTATTTTGAATAGTTATGTTTGTAAAATTATTTTCAAATGAATGAATTTTATGGAATCAGTCTCATTACTTACTGGACAGATCATGTATATTTACATAACAGGGTACTTGGCACTGGGATTCCTGGCATTAAATCTTAAAAACTCAACCAATAAGCATGCTTCCCTATTGTTACGGTATGGCTAAATGGTTGGATCTTATGATTAACATCAAAACATCAAAGCCTAGGACGATAAAGACATAATGTAAATGCATCTATTCGTTTCACATATCTTCGAATCGCGTCCATGCCGTCTCATCACTTCCTTACCCGAACAAAGTCTACAAGTGTTTGGTTATTTGATCGAGAATTCAGAAAACATAATTTATATTAAATGTACTGAAAACGTCTATTAATAAAAACCTTTTCTATTTCCAGTTTTGTAATTAATTTATATATTTTTGTAGTGTTCATCGGCGAATTCACCTTCATTTACAATCCATTTACGAACAAGTGGAGATTGGTCGGGTAAGTTTTTTCATATTTTATTTATTAGTAACTGATTCTGTTGTATTATTTATACATTAGTTTGTTATATTATTTTGCATTAATCTCGGAACGAATAACTGGGAATGAACATACTATTTTACGATTTTCGAGTTTCCTTTTTTTCTGTGCTATTATTTCAGTACGAGACGATTAAAACAAAAATAGGTTTGAAATTGAGAAGTTTCGATTTTTATGAAACGTTATTTTCCAGGCCTAAGAAAAAATTGTTAGTTTACAAAAATTATTATCTTTAAAGATTATGATTAGAAAGTCACAAATTTATAGAACAACTATATTTAAAAAATCAATAAATAAAATTCATTCTCGCAGTCAAAGCAATTTTTTGTGCGTGCTTTAAATTCCACGTACAATTTCCCCCCTAATATTTAAAGAACACATTTAAAAACTACAACATGTAAAACGAGATTGTAAAAAATACATATATCTGTACACGTAAAAATGTAACCTTTTTAAACAATTTTATCCCCATTTTTTTTTTAACTTTGTGTGCATGGAACCAGAGTGGGCATCTTAATGCGAATTTCCCTTACCAACAATCCAATCTGGCGTTAGGTCCTTTAGTAATGGTTGTAGATTATGTTCATTAGACAATTATTTCCTAGAAGCACCATCCCATCATCCCATACCATTTTTAACTTCATTTGCCGTAAAAGAAATGGGTTCCAATTGATTAGAAACAATGTCTATTTTTGTTTTGATATTTAATTTTTTTCTTAATTGCAATTTACATATTTAAATAATCGCTAACTTAAAAATTTTCAATGGTAATTTCGAATTTTACAAACTAAAAAATCTACGTTCTTTAATTAACCTAATTACAGTTTCTCACGGCATTTCTACAATAGTTCCAAAGTTATCAACTATTTTATAAGAGCCTATAGAGGATCTCTCGGAGTTTAAATCCGATATTTATACTGATCAGTGCTCCTCAACCGTGTGCAACCACGCAAATGTGAAAGGAATTATTTTGTTTACTGATAATTTAAAATTAATTAAAAATTTTAATAATATCGGAATTTCATTAGCTTTCATCATGCAACAAATAGTGTTAAAGGCACTTGGAACATCTCGACAAGTAAAATGAAACTGTTTTTGCAAAATATTTACAATCATGTATTTTACTTAAAAATATAAATAGAAATGAAAAATTTCTTACAGTAAATATACACATTATAGCCCATGTATAAATCAATAGAAGTTAATTTCCTGCATAAATTAATTTTCAAGAACTATTTAACTTTTTACGTATTTTTTAACAAAATGTCTATTCGGTACACTTAAAAAAAAAAAAAAAAAAAAAAAAAAAAACTATTGAATATGTTACCTTAAAATTTGTTGTGGTGCAGAATACATACTATTTCAGGATAAGACGAAGCAAATTTCTTTTTGGCATTTAAAAAAATGGCTTAGAAGATTAAAAATTTGGATCATTTTAAATCCAAAACGTTTGTTTCAAATAATGAATGGTGTCTGATTATAATTTCGGCCTCCAATGTTAAAAATTTTGTTCTTGTTTAAACCAACGTTTTGTGCTGCAATAGCTGCAACCATAATATGGTGAAGCCTTGTTCCAACGTTTGGAGCTGTCGTTAATCCTTTCGCGACGAGAACCCTTTGGTTATTTTTTAATTTTTTATCTCCGGTTTTTCAAAACAGAAAATTTTCTGCAATTGAAACGCGAAAATACTTTTATTAAATAAGGTAAACTTTACAATATAATATAACTGGTGAGAATAATGAAGGACTCTGATAAATTTAAGTAGCATGTATATTAGTCGCTTATCCCCAAAGGTAAGCATCGAATATTGAACAGAGATTTTACCATCTTATGATTTGCAGCAACTGCAGCACCAAAAGTTGGTTAAATCAGCTCAAAAATTTTAACAGAGTAGATTTAAAGTTTTTTGTCAAAATAGGATGTTATTGAAAATTTAAAAATTAGTTCAAAGTTGAAAGAAATTTTAATTGTTCCATATCATTTTGTAGTAGATGTTATTCTCTATCAGTCGTAGCTTTCTTTTTCTTTTATCATAAAATGATGTTCGAAATCGAATGAGATAGTGTGTTTTCTTTTCCGCAACTAATTTTGATCTATTTTTTTCCGCTTACTTACAGTACATTAGTCTACAAATTGAAAAATAATTTTCAGAACAAAAACAGCAATAATTGTATTTGATATTTTTGTCGACAATGAATCTGAAAGTAAAGTCACTTTTCCTGATCATTCATCACAATTTTCTCATGCAACCTTGGGAAATTGGAAAAAAAAAAATTATAAAAATTACAAAGTGGCCTAATCCATCCTTTTGCAGTTATACAAAATGAGAATAACGCAACTTTCGAAAGTGAAAGAAATGTAGGATGCCTGCTGAAATCGCAAAATTTATCACTGGTCAGAATACAGGCTAATGGTTTTACTTGCAATATTTTACGTGCGATATTTTTACAAACGCTCATTGTCATGTGTGGGTAATTCTTTGTTTTTAAAATACGTGCCTTACCTTCAAGGAACTTTATTTCGAAAAATATTAAAAATTTTTTACATATGTTTTTAGTTAAAACAGGGCATAAAATTATAAAAACATATAACTTTTTAATGGAAATTTAACTAACTTTTGAAATTTAGGCAATATTTAGTCAATTTTAGAGATGAATTTCGTTCGTGCCAAACCTTCTATAACAAAATCTGTTCAATGTATTTCACTTTTTTTCAACAATATAATAGGAATCCACCTACCTGTGTTATGAAGCAAAAGATTTGCAATACCTCTTAAATTTACCACACCAAATTTTGCCACATTTAAATTTTATCACGCCAAAAAATACACCAAATTTTGTATACAAAATGTGATTTTTTAATGTGCATTCTTCAATAACCTCTTAAATTAATATGTACAAACTTACAATCTGCATTTTGCTTCATAAAATACCAATAGATGAGCAGAACCTTCTCAAAAAAATTATTTCAATATCTTTATAAAAAATTAAAAAATGATGTTTCTCATAAACGTACACAATGAAAAACTCAGTTTTCCAGAAAACACTAATTAGCATTTTGAGATACCGCAAAAATTTATATATAAAGTTTACAACTTTAGAATCCGCCATACTTATAAGTGGTTATATATTTTTGTATACAATATGTATTTGTGTATTAAAATGTGTTCTTTACTTTCTGTGGTTCTTTAAACTGCCCCTTCCAGTTTAAGAAAATTAATTTCCGGTTTATATTTTGGGCTATAACTTTGCTTCTAATTATGAGTGAACCAAAAATAAGGCATTTTTGGAATTTTAAATGTCTGTACTTTAATTTAAAGTAACAAAATAAAAATAGAAACTTTTCGCAAAAACAGCAATTTGAGGATAGGCATATACCTCAAGATAACAGTTTCTTTTAATTATGAGCCGAAAATGACATTAAAAGAATCTGTAAAATGATAGAAGTAGATCATATGACGTAATAAAGCAGTTTTGGTTAAATTTTCTGTTTCAGCACTAAAAATAAAAATAATACATACAATAAAACACACATTCGTTTATCTGTTACAAATATTGTCAGATCATGTTATTAGGCAGCATTTTTGTCTACCTTGATGCTAAGATATTACACTCGATCACTGTCAGCTTCTTAATTGCTGTAAAATATTTGTAAACGATTTTATGATAATTCTAATTAATATATCTTCTGTTATTTCAAGGGGGTAAAATATTCTTGGGAAAAAAATTTCCCGTGCACATTTTATTGCTGGAAATTTGCAATCCCAGAAAATTATTGCTATTTTCACAATTCAGTGTTTTAAAGTCATCTTCATCAAATGAAAAATTTCTTTTATACAATTACTTTTATGTTTGTAATAGCACAGTTTCTATTTACAGGAAATCTTAAAACCCTTTTAATAAATGAAAGTCGTGAAATATTGAAAACGCCCAGCGCATGTGAAGCTAATTATGTGGATTTTTCTTCCACGCCTCTAAACCAAAGGTATTTGATATTGTTTTTTGTTGTTTTTTTTTTTTTCCTTTTTTCATTTAAAATAAAATTTCCTTTATTTTTTCTGGTATATTTTAAAAATTATTTATGTTTACTATTTATATAATTTAGAATTTGATTATAGTTAACTTATATCAGAATTCATATAAACCGAATAAACAGTTTTTAGAGAGATACAATCGACCAAAAACGAACACCTGATACATTTTTATATGGTGAGAGAAAAAAAACGGAAATACACATTCGACAGAACATTATTACCTTTTTTCTGTTAATGTTATAAAAAATTAAGGAGTAATTTTCATTCTGAAATTGCACCAAACTCTAAAATGTTTAATACTAACACCTAATTTTGACAACCTATTTGACTTTTGCGGAAAATTTTACCTTTGGATACCAAATACGAAGTTATTCAATTAAAGACTCTTAAGTAATTATGGAGGTTTAAAGTTTAGAGCTCCTAATGATAAATTCATTTGTAAATCATTTCAAAACAAAGTGCAGTACAAATAGTTTCTTAAGCGTAAATTTGGAGCTGTTTGGCGGGAATGGTCTGGATTATTTCATTTAAAGCTCCTGGAAATAGATTTTTGTAGTTCAAAAATCATAATGTTTTCTAAAAATTATTTAGAAAAAATATTTTTTTGAAATTATTTATCCTGAAATACATAAAATTTTACATATGAATTTATTAACAGATATCTATTTCCTAGAAGCCTCGAATATGTGAATCCAAAATTATAGCTAATTCGGCCTAGTAGCTTTGCAGTTATGCTTCATAAACTATACGCATTTCCATCGGTTTTGCAACGACTATACAAATGAATTTAGCATAAGGAGGTTCCAAACGTGGTACATACTGAAAATTTCAGAATTTGATTTCAGTTTTAAGACAACTCCTTAAGCTTTTTTTTTTTCTTCATAAATTGAAAATCGACATAATTTCCAATCGAATGGATATTTTCATTTTTTTTTTTTTTTTTTTTAATGTGACAATTTGAAGATTAAACTGTATGCAATATTCTCTTTTTTTTTAATCCTTTAACCGATTTTACATCTATCTAGTGGCATCAAAAAATACAATTATTTTTATTATTAATGGTGATTTTTTGCTGTTATTAATATTGAAAAATATCATTAGTTAAGTCTTGAAGTATGCAATTTAAGATATTTATTTAGAGAAAATAAAATAAATAAAATTTTAAAAAGGTATGGCAGCCGTTAGCATATTCATTGTAAATTATATATGTGTGTGTGTGTAACGTTACTCCATAAAAGTGGTGATAACATGCTGCCTCCAAACATATGAATCAATTTAATTTATATAATGGTACAATTTAAACTTATAACTGGTGTAATATAACATATTAGTGTAACATAACACCAGTTAATGTATTAAATTAGTCAAAGAAATTGAGGACTAATAATTAAATAAAACTTTAAAGGTTTTATTTGTCAAAAATAAGTGTCCCAAATTAAGAGGATTTTCGGAAAACTACTGATTTGTAAACTTTGTAGTGCTCATTTGTAATATTTTTAATTCGTGATTGTCATTATCTTTTTAAGAATTTTTTCCCTACCTATTAAATTAATGAAATTTCTCCCCAAAACTTCTTTTCAAAATTAGCTCTTCAAAAAATATTATGTCATTTCTCATAATGTTGTCTTGTGTTTGTCAGAATTTTGAAAGATTTTATTTGCTCTGGAAAATTTATAAATTTCCCTTGAAAATTGCTCTTTAAAATACCAATATTTTTAAGTATGAAAATGTGATGAATACTTATTGCAATTTATAAAGTCTTTTACTTATTTATTAATATATTTTAATTTTAATATTTTTTTTTAAATGCCAATACCTAACAGAGTTCAATGTACCAATTTTCATTATGCTACACATCAAACGACCATAGCACTTAAACGACTGGAGGGAATTCTTTAATGAAACTTAAATTACATGCTACAAAACTTAGTTAATTATTTTAAATGGATAGTGGGTTCTTTTAGCAATACTAATTGTAATAAAACATTTTTTCTTTCCATGTCCAGGAAAATATAACCCTTTAATCTTTGTTTCAAATTTATGTTATCACTTATGTGAGATTTCAAATTAGATGAATATCTTTTCTATCATTTGTATGGTATTTTATCATTTTTATATCAGTAAAATATATTTCTAGAATTTTAATAGATGGCCCATACAGTAGTTGCTTTGAAGATGTACTTAAGTATTCTATTAGTATTTGCATAGCTGGTGGCATAGGATTTACGCCCTTTGCATCAATGTTAAATTTTTTAAGGTAAGATAATTTTTTTTTTCTTTTCTCTACGTTTTCTAACATTAAACATTTTAAAATATGCATTTCTTTTCAACGTTTTTTAGCTACTCACATGTTTACTATCATTTTATTTTTGTTTATATCCATAAATGCCGATATAATTTATGATTCTTACTCTTGGTTCTCGTTTGCTTTTGAGCAACAATAGCGATTTGACGAATAAGAAATAAAAAAAGTCGCCAAATAAAAAGAAATGTTAGCAAAATATATTCGGTATGAAACACTGAAAAATGTATCTTTAACCCTTTATTGTATCCCTGCTTTCCAAATGTTATAAAATAACGTAATTTTTTGTAATTACTTATGAAATAAAAATTCGATTATCTGCTACACAAACTATCACAAATAAGTACATTCTAAATGTATCCTAGTCCTAAAAGTGTAAATGTTTCAGACATTCTTTTAGCAGTCTAAATAAAAATTAAAAACAGCTATCGTTGATTTAACGTTGTAAAAACATGCGCTAAAAATTGCTGTGAGATTTCGACTCGATAGAAAAAACCGGCCAATGATTACTTTCCATACAACTAATAAATAGTATAGTAAATGACTAATTTCAGCACCGCATTATAGCAAAACTTTTCTGTGTTTGGCGCTTGGTGCGAGTAATTTTGTTTGCGATTTACTAGTATGACACCAGTAAACAGATTATAATTAACTGACAATAGATAATTATATCGCATAATCATTTCTGTTTTTGACTGTTTCTAAACAAAATTGGCAGTGAGTCAGTATCTCTATAAACAGAACAATGTAAATGACACGATGTGATTGAACATGTAAAGCGACATCCAATTGTTCAGTAACATAGTTAAGAATCTCCACTATATAGGCACACATACACACACAATAACGGAGCAGAAATGGAGCCTTCGCAACATGGCGAGTCTGATTGTTCTTTTACTCACCAAATGGAGCATTTTGTCGCGATTTGGCGCAATGGCGAGCGGAAGCGAGATTAGTTATAAAAACAATTTTGATCGAGTAGTCCTCCTTCATCATTATTTTACAAGAAGTATAACTTAATAGCAAAATAACGTTCGTTATTTCGGGAATCAATATTTTATTCATCAAAATACTTCCAATGAATTATAAGTATTAGTATAGGTTTATTATAAAGATTTTATTTCGAATATATATATAAGGAGATAACAGAAATATTGGCTTTAATATGAAAATATTTGTTGCCAAAATTTTTTTTACAAATATTAGTAAAATGTAAGTTCCAAATATTTGTGTAGTATTTCTTGTTAATATTACGCAGTACAAAATATTCAGGTGCAATAATGTTTTGTTATTAGATTCATGTCCAATCGTTTTTAAGATTAAATTACGCGACTTCAGAGTTTGATTTAAAAACTCCAGTAATCTCCGTAATTTTCATGAATACTTTAAATAGTATTTCTGAAGTATTTCGAACAAGTATTCGAATGATTTACTGCAGATTGTGCTGATGTTTGCATTTTGAATCTTATAGTTCGTTACAATTTAATATCTGAAAGGAATATTTGTTAGACTAAAGAAATAAAAGACTCAGCTTCAGAATTAGACAAAATAGATAGAAAGTATTTAAAAGGAAATAAATTTCAATTTTTGCTTTAAAATTATATTCAATATTTTAGTATATTTTATATATTTTTTCCCCGGAGTGATTTTATCTATAGAATTAAGATAAAGACTCGATAATTTTATTTTTCTGTGAGTTTGTACAATTTTAGGATTCTGTACATAAAAAGTAACAAATCGGAAATTGTATGTCAAACGTGGCAAATGAAGTGCGTTCTTATTGTAATGAAGTTTTATAAATATTCAGATTTCGGTGCAAAAATGCATGAATACGAAATTTATACATAAATTCAGAATTGCATAAGTAATTTAATTCCATCTTAAATATGATGATATTCCTGTTATTGAATATCACTGAATTAATTATGTATGATAAGATTTAATTGAAAGAAGAAAACTCTATCTAATGTCTTTTTAAGTTTTAATTCGATTTTCATAAAACGTGTCATGACTCGACAAAATTCTGTAACGATTATATCTATTAAATTTCAAACCATTATCTATCAATTACAGGGCAATCCAAATAATATATCAATGCAAGTTTGAGTTCGGCCAGACAAACAAACGGTCAGATAGACAGATAAATGGAATTCACAAAAACACAAAGTGTTAAACGCATAGTAGTTTAAAATTTCCCATTCAGAAATTTATATCAATAGACGGAAGCATAATTGAATATTTTATACAGACCTGTATTTTACCTACTATCTTTATATATGCGCCACTAATTAACTAAAATTTAATTAAGACAAAAACTCTCTTAAAACTACTAAAAGCACGCTTCCGAGTTTATCAACCCCAAACGGCCATATACCCAAATCATTGCGTGACCCAGTATATCATTTTATCTATGTATACTGAGATATCTTAGTATACTAAATGTAGCCGAAAATCCATAATTCATTGAAAAAACACCTTTAATATGTTTGCGTTCATATTCAGTAACCCGTACGAATTGTTTAGTATAGCCCTGTACACACAACGTAATATTTTAGTTAAAAACTCGTATCACAAATAAAAGTGCACTTCCAACAATCATCGCTAATATACCCTCCTCAGTCCCAGTGTCGCCTGTAAGGGACACTAAAGAATCTAAATTAATTTAAATACTTCTAAAACTGTTAAAATTACTTCTAAACCTTTTTAATATATTCTGGCATATCATAAGCATCAATATATAAAATGATACATCTTTTGAGATGTTTTATAGTAATTTAAAACTGGTTCCTTGTAATATTTGTCTCAGGACTAAGCAGGATACAGTATAGTATCCGAAATCTTTCGTGTGTCCTTGTAAATACTATGCACTTTCTATACACGAAGTAACTTGTAGCAAACCTCAGCATTGTGTATCAATTTCAGTATAATGTGAAATATTTTAACATAATTAAAATAAGTCCCAAACAATGTTTCCCCTATAACATTATGTAACGGAAAAATTTTGTGTGGCCCTGTAAATGAATCTTTGCACTACATATTCTGGGGAATGTATAATTTCGTGTTATTCATGAATGCATATTAATTTCATTATGTTCAAAAGAGTGTAAACATCATTAAAATGCACTTGAAGCTGTTTTTTTTCAATTGGCTATAAGTAACGGAATACTTACGTCTGTCCCTGTAATTGAATTATACATCCGATTTTCATAAAATTTGAAATGATTCGACAAATTTATGCAATAATTATATATTTTAAATTCCAAACGATTGACTGGGTAGTTTCTGCTCTGTTATATGCGGACGGACAGACTGAACGAAGACTATAGTTGCTGCATATTCAAATAATTGAGAACACACCTAAAAACAGAACCACTATAAGGTCACTTCTGTGTCTGCCTGTCACAGCCATTTTATTCGTACAATATGGAAAGTTCATATTCTAGGAAGTAATAAAGATTATTGACCGAGACTATTGACTACTGACTGAGTATTAAACATTCTCAAATATATTTGTGGAAAATGTAAAGTAGCTATTTAAGTTAACTGAAAAAAAAATATTTTCTTTGTTATAATGCGAAATAGTATGTGAAATCTTTCATAACACTCAACTCAAAAATACACTTCTTTTAATTTTGGGTATTATATTTTCTGAGATAACGCCGAAAATGTGGTTCAAAAATATATTCCCTCAATCTATTTCCGAATCTACTAAAACTAAATTTATGAAAAAATTGGAAAGTTCACTTAATTTTTGAGAAAAGCGCATTTTTCCGTTTCGCACAAATGTCGATTTGCGGGCATTCAAGAACAGATGATGAGGATTTCTAGACGTATCTTTCATAGCAGAAGTATAAAAGCATCGTTGATAAGGATTTTCGAAAAAAAAATCGTTAGTAATTTATCCAAATATTAACCCTTAAACAGGTCCGAGAAACATTTTAAAATAATTTTTATTTATTGAGTTAAAATTTAAAAAAAATTGCAATGATTTACCATATTATTTGTAAATAAAACCAAGTGATTTAACTTCTGATATTTTTTTTTTAATTAAATTTAAGTTTTTTTTTTTAAGTGGGGTAATTTTAAACTGTTATAGCTCGAAATATAATTTGTAGTTTTTTTTTTTCATTTAAATAAACAGAAATACATAAGCTTTTATTCTGATTCAGCATTTTTTTAAATATTAATTTTAATAAAAATTAAGATATTTTAAGAAAAAATTTGAAAAAAAAATTATGTAACTTTAAAACAAAATCATATCTTCAAAAGTAAACTTTTTTTTTTCAATTTGCTGAATCAAAATCAAAGTAAAACAATTGAAAAAGACATGTTTTAAGTTTAAACCATTTACCTCTAACGGTTCTTGACTTATAATAATTTGAATAGAACAAATTGTGAAAAAACATATCATGACGAAAAGCGCATTCTCTCAAAAAGTCATTTCCATGACAACCATTGCTTGAGAGCTAGGTCTTGAAAACAAACCAAAACGAGAAAATTATTATTTCCTGTTCCAATTAAAATAAAAACATGATTTAAACGTCATTTTATGAGTGGATCACTCAGTACACCTCCCGTGTCTTTAAAAGTTAATTAAAAACATGATCTTAAAAACGCTGTATAGACCAAGGCGACGTTGCAATTTTGTGACCTCATTTCGGAGTGCGTTTAGCACAATGGTAAGTTTAACCTTTGAACAAACTTTTTTTGTTTTGTTTTAGCTACACTGTAAAAAGAAACTATTATTAATAAGCTAAATTTAGTTCTATGAAATGTCAAATGAAGTTTAAATATGCGCTACTTTTATTGTCAGCATCAAATTAAGTTTTAAAAAAAATTTAAGATAAGATTAAAAAATGAGTTATACAGAACGGCAATATTTAATACTGTTTAGGCTTATACCTCTTTGATATTTTATGGAATACCCATTCATGTTTTCCTAATATATAGACCTATACCTAATCCTACATTGTACAGTTTTTTTTTACAGTCTTATTGTCCTTTTAGTAATTTTTTTTTTTTTTTTTTTTTTGGCAAAGTCTTATTATTCTTTCAGCAAATGTTTTTTATAATGATACAATAATAATTCATATATTTATGCGAAACGATCTGGGGGCAAGTAATACCCGCACTTGACAGTTTATTAGGTAGATTTCGTAAGAAATACTACCTATTGCAATCGCACCAGTTTATATATCTATCTATCTATCTATCTATATATATATATATATATATCACTTTTTTATGGACACGATAACTTCTATAATTCTTCACCAATCTCCACCAAACTGGTACATAAAATCAAAGGGGATAAAATCTTGGCTAAGTTCGTTAATGGGCAAAATCGGACCAAGGGGGTCGGAATAGGGGGCGTTTTTGTGAAAACAGAAAAAACGCCATAACTTCTTAATTAAAGTATATATCGAATCGGTTTAAAGTTTCTATTACTTCTTAAAAATAGGCTAAGAGTATATGCATGACAGATTTTTGATAAATTTAGAAGTGGGCTCAAGGGGCGAAAAAAAACAGGGACTTCGAGAGAAAAAAAATCAGAACTTCGTCAATTTTCAAGATATCAAGTCCAACTAAATTTTTTGTAAATGTTCTTACAATTATCTAAAACTTTTGTACTTACAAGTTTTTGATAGGACCAACTTTTACCGATGAAAAAAATTAAAAACGAAAAGGAAAAGGGCGCTGAAAAAAGAGAAAAATCCATAACTCTGTTAATTTTTAAGATATAAAATCTGATTAAATTTATTTTACATCTTCTTAAAAATATCTACAACTTTTATATTGACAAGTTTTTCATAGGACCAATTCGTATAGCAAAAAGAAATTAAACAAAAATAGGAGTTGGAGAAAAAACCTCAAATCCAAACTGTTTATATTCTGACTCATTTTTAAATTCATTTTTGATTTTAAACGCATCCAAATGGTAGATCCTCTTATTTAGAAACTGTATAAAGTGACGCATTGGTCAATTTTCTGATAAAGACAGAATATATTTCAAAAAAGGCTACCAAAAAGGGTATTTTGAACAGAATTTCCCAAAGTCATCGGGACTGAAAATTGAAGGAAGTATTCAAATAAGAAATTGCCTTTTTTTCTGACTCGTTTTTAAATCCATTTTTGTTCTCAAACGTATCCAATTTACAGATCCTCTTATTTAGGAACTATATAATGTGATGCATTGGTCAGTTTTTTGATAAAGATGGAATATATTTCAAAAAAGGCTACCAAAAAGGGTACTTTTAACAGAATTTTCCGAAATCATCGTGACTGAAAATTTCAGGAAGTGTTCAAATAAGAAATTGCGTTTTTTTCTGACTCGTTTTTAAATCCATTTTTGCTCTCAAATGCATCCAATTTACAGATCCTCGTATTTAGGAACAACACTGCTCAAAACAATTAAAGGATATTGCAGTTTTAGGTGGATTTTGTATCTGGGAAACTTTTTAGCTGATTGATACATGGTCGACAGACATAGTAGGTCATATAAGAATAAATTACACATGTTTGGCAGAAAAAAATGCATTTTATTGCGCATTTGTGTACAAAAAGAAAAAAACACAATTTGTGCATATGAGAAAAAAAGAATAAGAAAAGGTATTTTCATCAAAGAAAATCATTTTCAGTAGGGGGTAGGGCTTCCACGGGCGGCCAGCAACGTTGAACATCTTTGAGGCATGGACTCAATGAGGCTATTAATGACGAGTTGGGGTATTCTGCCCCACTCTTCCAGAAGAGCTCTTTCTAGTTCTTGGAGAGTTTGTGGGGGTTGTTGGCGGCCAGAAACTCGTCTTCCTAGAGCGTCCCAAAGTACTCGATTGGATTCATGTCTGGAGAACACGCTGGCCATTCCATTCGAACGATTCCTTCCTCGAAAAGGAAATCCTCCACCAGGTTTGCACGATGTGGCCTGCAGTTATCGTCCATTAAAATGATGTTATCTCCGATTGCTGCAGCGTAAGGGACTACAATAGGTCTGAGGATCTCATCCCTATATCGGCGACCAGTCAGAGCTCCATCTCGAATGATGTAGAGGTCAGTGCGCCCGTCAATGGAAATGCCACTATACACCAAAACTCCTCCGCCGCCAAATCTGACACTTTCGTGCACGAACGCAGGATTATTCCCTCCAGATGAAAATACGCCTATTATCCGGATGCACATAAAAACGGGACTCGTCAGAAAACAGAATATTGCTCCATTCATTTCTCCTCCAGTTGACATGCTCGGTTGCCCACTCCCTGCGATCCCGACGATACCTTGATGTTAATCTAACACATACCATCGGTCGGCGAGCATACAGACCTACAGCATGGAGCCGGTTTCGGACAGTCTGAGTTGAAATCGTGGTGCCTGTAGCCGAGCGAAGGTGTTTTTGGAGAAGAGTAGCGTTAATGTTTTGGTGTCTCCGAGCTGTTAACGCTAAACACCGATCTTCATTGGGCGTTGTTGCCCGTCTACGACCTTGCCCTGGTCTTCGGCCTGCACATCCACTCTCCAAAAAACGGTTCCAGATCCTGGAAATGACACTTTGTGACACTCCAATGGCTTGCGCTACTTCGGCTTGAGTTTGGTCCCCTTCTTACCTACCAACAATTCTCCAAGCTTCTGAATCTGTCAAATGACTTCGCTGAGACATCGTACTCATCGAAACAAAGCAATCACTGAATGCCGATCATCCTTGTCTTCATTCTCTTTTATGCAGTTGAAAGTCAAATTTCATTCGCTGCCGCTGAAGCAACGTTTTTGACGTCGAACTCAAAATTTGCATACTCCACAGTTTGAAAACCAGAAAAATTTGCATTTGTGATTCTCTTCTTCTATTTTCGGCAAAAAAAATTTCGTTTATATCTTTATTTTATATAAAACTTCAAATATCCTTTAATTGTTTTGAGCAGTGTATATAATGTGATGCATTGATCGGTTTTTTGATAAAGACAGAATATATTTTGAAAAAGGCTATCAAAAAGAGTATTTTGAACAGAATTTCCCGAAGTCTTCGTGATTTGAAAATTTAAGAAAGTTTTCACATAGCAAATTGCGTTTTTTATGACTCGTTTTAAAATCCATTTTCGCTCTCGAACGCATCCAATTTACAGATTCTCTTATTTAGGAACTGTATACTGTGACGCATTGGCCAGTTTTTTGATAAAGATAGAATATATTTTTAAAATTGCTGTCAAAGTGAGTATTTCGCACAAAATTTTCCGAAGCAATCATGATTAAAGAATTAAGGATGTATTCAAACAACAAATCGGTTATTTTATGACTCATTTTTAAATTCAATTTTTTTTCTCAAATGCATTCAACTGACAGTTTTTTGTTATTTAGGAACTGTATAATGTACTGTTTTGGTCGATTTTTTAATAAATTCAGAATTTATTTCAAAATATGTTGTCAAAATGGGCATTTGAGCTGAATTTTTCTTAAGATGATTCTGATAAAACCAGTTTTTGCAGAAAAATGAAATTAAAAATTTTTCATAAACGGCCAAATGAAGTTATTAAACTGGGTTTATCTCTAATCATATATATATATATATATATATATATATATATGGGTGCTTCTCAAAATAGGGGACAATTTATGTCTTTCGGCATACAAAAAAAAAATTGAGAGGTTTTCTGTCATGTTTTTATATTTAGATATGTTTTTCTTAATATTATTCATTATTTGCACTCAAGAATTACTCACTTTTTAGTTAAAAACATCTTAAAAGAACAGAATAAAGATTCAAAATGTCATTAGCATGGATGTCCACAGCAGCTGTGCCTTGTGTATACTAGCATTTTTCAAGAGTTAATACCGGGTGTCCCAAAAATGACTGATGGATTTTAAAATTCAATAACTTGCAAACGGTGACAGCTATTAAAAAAATTTTTGCAGGAGGGCTATGTATAATGTCAGGAGTTTTTTTACCGCAATTCTTGATTTTAGTTCGAATTTCAAACAACAGATGGCGCTGATGGCGATTGGCGGCCAGTCGACGCCGAGACTTACTTCATTCAGCTTTGACGCAAAAGAAGGAGATTAAGGCTATGGAGTACGCCTCATTCTACAGTACAGTCTTGCTCTCAGGCACCGATTCTGGACTCATTCGATATGATTTAAATGGAATGCGTTGTTGCCATGGATATAACAGATTTTTCGATAGTGGAATATACCGTTCAGAAGTGGCCATAAATTTCGCAAGCATTATTTGAGTTTGCAGAAGATTTTCGTTTCCCGGATTAAATTACTTTTTATGGCACGATTTAAAGAATATTTTATGCATCATATTTTAAAACTATATAAAGAGATTTTTTCAATTTGATGATTTTTGTTATATTTTTAAGAAATTTTAGATCTTTTAAGAAAATTCGTCAGTAGATTTTTATGAATGTTCAAAAAATAATCATGAAAACTGTTGATAGAACAGTATTGTGTATTTATTTATTTATTTATTTATTTATTTGCTTTGAGGTAGGCGCTACAGCTATTCGCCGGCATAACCTCCAATGATCACAAGAAACCATATAGAACACTTTATTTCAGAATATCTAGTACAAACATAGTATTGTGTAAAATTACTACCAAAAACAAATATTATAAGTTGCCTTGTTCAGCCCTTTTCAATAGGATTAGTCTATCGTTGCATTAAAATAGAAAAAAATAAAATAAATGTGAGTTAATTAAAATTTATTTTCCCGGATTAAATTACTTTTATCGCATGATTTAAGGAATATTTTAGGCACCGTATTTTAAAACTACACTGTTAAAAATTTGAAACCTTTGCTGCATCGTCACTCCTCCACTTTTATAGAAAGAGATTACTTCACTGAATTATGAAGCATTCTCATTGGTCAAAATAGAGATATTCTATAATAGCAGTGGAGTGACGATGCAGCAAAAGTTTCCAATTTTTAACAGTGTAGGTGAAGATATCTTGCTACAATCTTGCTCTTACACTATACAAATCTGCTGCATTTTGTTGTATATGCACTCCGCTTGTATAGGAGCGGTTACTTGATTGCATTATGAAGCATTGTTATTGGTCTGAAAAGAGATATTATATACAAGCGGAGAAGTGCGTATGAAGCAAAATGCAGCAGATTTTTAACATTGTGGGGCCCGATTGTGAACTCATTCGATATGATTTCAATGGAATGTGTTGTTGTCATGGAAATAACAAATTCTTCTATAGAAAAATACAATATTCAAAATTGAGCATGAATATAACAATCTAAATCGATCTAAAATTTCTTAGAATATAAGAAAAATTATCAAATTAAAGAAATCTCTTTATCTAGTTTTAAAATATGATGCATAAAATATTCTTTAAAAATTTGAAACCTTTGCTGCATCGTCACTCCTCCACTTTTATAAAAAGAGATTACTTCACTGTATTATGGAGCATTCTCATTGGTCAAAATAAGGGATATTCTATAATAGCAGTGGAGTGACGATGCAGCAAAAGTTTCCAATTTTTAACAGTGTAGGTGAAGATATCTTGCTCTTACACTGTAAAAATCTGCTGCATTTTGTTGTATACGCACTCCGCTTGTATAGAAACGGTTACTTGATTTTATTATGAAGCATTGTTATTGGTCGGAAAAGAAATATTATATACAAGCGGCGGATTGCGTATGAAGCAAAATGCAGCAGATTTTTAACACTGTGGGTCCCGATTCTGAATTCAATCGATATGATTTGCATATTCACAGTATCCGCAAAGAAACTCTTCGGGAGGGTTGAATTCTGATAGGGATTGGCCGACGCGTTTTCACGTAACTTGGCGATAATGATACTTGGCGTAGCGATAGACGCTTCCGTCGAGTTTGATTTCCTTCGGAGCCGAGTACAAAGTAAACGGAGTACAAAGTAAAAATTTGTGTTTAAAAACTTTTAAAGAGTACAGCTTTCAGTAAGACACGTTCCATCCAATGCAATGCTGCAAGAGAAAAGTTACTTTGTTCTCGGTTCGGAAGGAAATCAAACTCCTCGACGGAAGCATCTATCGCTCGCCAAGTATAATTATCGCCAAGTTACGTGAAAACGCTTCGGCCAATCCCTACCAGGATTCAACCCTCTCGAAGAGTTTCTTTGTGGATACTGTGAATATGCATATGATTTCAATGGAATGTGTTGTTTCCATGGAACTAACAGATTGTTCGATAGTGGAATACAGCGTTAAGAGGTGGGCATAAATTTCGCAAGCAGTATTCGAGTTTGCAGAAGATTTTCGTTTAGGAAGTTTTATTTTCCCGTATTAAATTACTTTTTATGGCACGATTTAAAGAATATTTTATGCATCATATTTTAAAACTAGATAAAGAGATTTCTTTAATTTGATAATTTTTGTTTATTCTAAGAAATTTTAGATCGATTTAGATTGTTATATTCATGCTCAATTTTGAATATTGTATTTTTCTATAGAAGAATTTATTATTTCCATGACAACAACACATTCCATTGAAATCATATCGAATGAGTCCAGAATCGGGCCCCACAGTGTTAAAAATCTGCTGCATTTTGCTTCATACGTATTCCGCCGCTTGTATATAATATCTCTTTTCAGACCAATAACAATGCTTCTTTGCTTCTTTCATTTCATTCTGCTGCATTTCATTTTGCTTCTTTCATTTTGCTTTTTTCAATTCAATGCTTCTTTCATAATACTATCAAGTAACCATTTCTACACAAGCGGTGTGCGTATACAACAAAATGCAGCGGATTTTTATATTGTAAGAGCAAGATTGTAGCAAGATATCTTCACCTACACTGTTAAAAATTGGAAACTTTTGCTGCATCGTCACTCCACTGCTATTATAGAATATCTCTATTTTGACCAATAAGAATGCTCCATAATACAGTGAAGTAATCTCTTTCTATAAAAGTGGAGGAGTGACGATGCAGCAAAGGTTTCAAATTTTTGACAGTGTAGTTTTAAAATACGGTGCCTAAAATATTCCTTAAATCATGCCATAAAAAGTAATTTAATCCAGGAAAATAAATTTTTATTAACTCACTATTATTTTATTTTTTTCTATTTTAATGCAACGATAGACTAATCCTATTGAAAGGGGCTAAAGAAGGCAACTTATAATATTTAATTTTGGTATTTATTTTTACACAATAATGTACTATCAACAGATTTCAATTGTTATTTTAAGAGCATTCATAAAAATCTACTGACGAATTTTCTTAAAAGATCTAAAATTTCTTAAAAATATAACAAAAATCATCAAATTGAAAAAAAATCTCTTTATCTAGTTTTAAAATATGATGCATAAAATATTCTTTAAATCGTGCCATAAAAAAGTAATTTAATCCGGGAAAATAAAACTTCCTAAACGAATATCTTCCGCAAACTCAAATACTGCTTGCGAAATTTATGTCCACTTCAGAACGCTGTATTCCACTATCGAGCAATCTGTTATTTCCATGGCAACAACGCATTCCATTGAAATCATATCGAATGAGTCCAGAATCGGTGACTGAGAGCAAGACTGTACTGTAGAATGAGGCGTACTCCATAGCCTTAATCTCCTTCTTTTGCGTCAAAGCTGAATGAAGTAAGTCTCGGCGTCGACTGGCCGCCAACCGCCATCAGCGCCATCTGTTGTTTGAAATTCGAACTAAAATCAAGAATTGCGGTAAAAAAACTCCTGACATTATACATAGCCCTCCTGCAAAAATTTTTTTAATAACTGTCACCGTTTCCAAGTTATTGAATTTTAAAATCCATCAGTCATTTTTGGGACACCCGGTATGATGTTTATAAAATAAACAAATGTTATTCTTTCTTTATATTAATCAAGGAGAGGATTTATCCAATAAATTTCTTTTTAAAAATAAAATTATAGTACATAAAAAAAGAATTAAAGTTTGTCCTCCATATTCGATTTTCAAAACAAGGTCATACTAAAACAGCTGGTTATTAATCAAAATTTCATTTTCACATATGACAATAGTTTGAAAATATAAAGTTTCTCCATGGCAACAAGTAGTCATTTTAAACCAGCCAGAAAATAGAAGCATGTATTGTATTTTAAGAATAGAAGTTGAATATTTGGGGGTTACATCAATTGCTTGTCATTAGAATGGATAATAATTTTCATGTTTATTTTATAGTTAAAATTTTTATTTTATTTATTTGCATAGAACTTTTGTGTTTTAAAAAGCCTCAGAAAGGAATATTGCATTGTGATTATATTATGGCTCATAATCTTATTTAAATTAAAATTTGTCATTAGCATGGGCAGATATCAGTGTCATTAGCATGGTTTTTCTGTCCATGCTAAAGACTCCTATGTACATAAATGTAACCAGTGCTTATATTGTATCCTTTATAAAGTTTAATTTTACGTATAAATTTAGGTATTACATTTATTATCCTTAAAATATGCATTAAATCTGTAGGAAAATCACTAAGACAGCTTCTTACATTGTTAGTGTCAGAATGTTGCTCATGTAACAAAGTTTGCTCTTTGGTAATGTTTTTATTCTCCTTATATGTATATATGTAAAAATGGAAACCATTTGCTGAAAAAAGAAGGCTAATAAATATAGAAAAAAAATATTTAAACAGGAAGAAAATAAAAATTTCATAATATATTTATTCCATACAATTCGTTTTGTCATTAGCATGGCTCAAAAAATACTAATTATTTTTTTAAGTTAATTTTTAAATATTTAGCTCTGCTGACTACATGGAAAATATACCTAATACTATATTAACAACACCTATTTTTTTCAGAAATTCTGCTAACAGTAATTTTTTAAAGATTTAATTTTTGAAATCGTCCCCTATTTTGAGAATCACCCATATATATTTTGTTGAAATGAGCACTCTTCGAAATCTACCTCCGCCTATAGGCCCAGCCGACAGGGATGTTTAATATGTAGACGACTCCTTAACATAAACAGTGCGTTGATATTCTGAAAAAAATTAGCTTGTAAGTTTAATAATATCTTTATTACGATTTTAAAATAAACAGTTTGCAATAAGCATGTAATAAATAACAATCGGTGCTATATTTAATTTATTTTAATTTAATTACCGTAATTTCGGGTGTATAAGCCGCGGATCAAACAATTCTTTTTGGACCCAGAAATCTTATTTAGTGATTGAAGACAAATATTTACGGCGATCTAACTAGTTATATTTGTGTCTTAAAAAAATCTGGGTCGAAAACGAATTGTTTGATCTGCGGCTTATACACCCGAAATTACGGTATGTGTGATTGGGGGAAAATATTTTACATGAACTCAGACTTCGTGCTACCACAGTCTCTTTTACTGGATTTACGTAGAAGAATACTTATGCCAGAGAGAGTGAGTACAGACCTTAGGCCATTTGCTCGGGACTCGTACTTTTGGCTATTAAAATATGCATTCAAAGGGCATAGCCGGATAAGCATTGGACACATGCCTTTCAATAAAATTTCTTGATTTTTTTTCCCGGGGGTGTCTACCTATCTGACAATGTATTTCCCCTAGTATCACCTTATAAATATTGATATTTCATGAGATTAGAATGTTTTCTCATTTTTTTAAAAACCTCATTTTTTCAAAAACTACTATACCAAATTATATGTGATAAATTGAATTTATAGAGACAATAAAGATGCATAATTAGGAACTTTTGTGTAATTTTCTGATTATAAAAAGTATGTGAAAAAACGATTAAAAAATTTACAAAAATAAAAATCCTATCATTTAGTTGTCCGAAAATTACCATTTTCTTGTAAAAAGTTCCTCATATGCGCCCGCATATTTTATATAAATGCCGAAAGTTTGCGTTTGGTACTACATATAAATATTTACAAAAATATGAATAAAACTTATTAAAATTCAATTAAAGGCATTATTTGGGGCGGAGCTACTCATTTCGGCACCTGAGGAATTTTGGGATTATACACTTACAGAATTGCTGTATTTTAAAATTTAATGAACACATGGGCATCATTCTCAACGCTGACAACACTGTTTCGATAGCAAAATTTGTTGTTGGTATTGCATAAAACAGCAAGGAAGTATATTTTTGGCATAGAAACAAACTACATTCTTCAATATCGATATGCAACGACAGTGTAATCACAATCAATTTAAATGAAAATGTTTTTCACCAGTTTTTATGAAGAAAAATTATAGTTAGTGGTTTCAAGCTTTATAACCGAGCGGTATACCCTGATTACCATCATGTTAAATGTTTATGTCTAATAAGTGGTAGTTAACCGCCGCAATCAGAAATAGGTTTGTTGTAGAGAATGATTTTTATTTGTTACGATGTCATATAAGAATGATAATCCGAAAAGTGATTGCTGTAAAAGTAAAAAAAAAAAAAAAAAAAAAAAAAAAAAAAAAAAAAAAAAAAACTTGTGGTTACAGAAAAAAAAATTATTTTTATATATAAAATAATGTAACATATTGTCAAGTGTCAGCTGTTTTTTACCATAAAAGTCAAAATTCTTGAAAGTGATGTCTAAAGCATTGAACCTGACTACGTATTTGCATATAAGTTTATAATACATTCGCAAAATATTAGCCATTACTTTACAATATTTTAATCCCCTGATAAATTTTTCACTTTATTTTGAGCTAATATTTATTTATTTAAAACAACATTTATATCTCGTCAAATATTAAAATGTTAAAAATTAGAGAATTATATTTTTCAATACAAAATATCATCCAATGTTGTCAGCTTTTTTTTTTTTTTTTTCCTTTTAACTCAAATTATATAACTTTCGCGAATATTTATCTTCGAGCAGCTACAGAAATCTGCCAATAGAAAAAACGAAAATTCCGAGTAGCAAAAATCCTAAATAAAAAATTGTCTATTGCCACATAACCCAGATAATATCTCAGAATTAAACGAACGCATTAAGTATTAACTCTAGCTATTTAAAATCCATATTTAATTTTTGTTCAATAAAAAAAAAAAATTACTTATTTTTATTATTTTTTGTTAAAAGTGGGGAAAATGTTTGAATAAAAATAATCATCATCATAATAACTGTCGTTACATTTCGATATCGAAGAATGTTGTTTTCCAAACAAAAATAATTTTTCTCTATTGTCTCCCACATAAAACACAAGTTTTCTATATCGATATAGTATTGACAATGTTGAAATTTATAGTTTTGGTTTATATGCTTAATGAAATCTAAAATACATCAGTGGACACATTGTATGCTGACATTGTTCCAAAATTTCTTCGGGAGTCGAAGTTGAGTTGCTCCGCCCCAAATAACGCCTTTAAATGAACTTTAATAAATTTTATACATATTTTTGTAAACATTTATATGTAGTCCCCCACACAAACTTCCGGCATTTATATAGAATATGCAGCCCCATATGAGGAATTTCTAACAAGAAAATGATAATTTTCGGAGAACTATAAGATGTGATTTTTATTTTTGTAAATTTTTTAATCGATTTTTCACACACTTTTTATAATCAGAAGACTATTACAAAAAATCCTAGTTATGCATCTTTGATGTCTCTATAAACTCAATTAATGGCGTGTAATTTGGCACAGTAGTTTTTAAAAAAATGAGGTTTTTAAAAAACCGAAAAAACACTTCTATCTCATAAAATATCAATATTTATAAGGTAACAATATGGGAAATGTATTATCAGATAGTGGACATTCCTGGGCAAAAAATCAGGAAATTTGATTGAAAGGCATGTTTCCAATGCTTATTCAGCTTTGCCCTTTATTGCAGCTGTGTGTTTTTGTATAGTAATTGTTTCATTTGTTTTTCAGCTTTTTTTTACATTAGAAAATTTTTATTTTTTATTATTTTTTTTCATTTAAAAAATTAAAAAAAAATCATATTAATTCTAATAATTACTTACATTATTTTCGGGTATTTGAATAATATTGATTATTATTATTATTAAACAAGAAATATTTACATCGGATGAATTTTTGGAAAGATAAACTATTTTAAAAAAATTCACTCAAATCTAATCCTAATGTTAAATCCACTTCTTAATTTAATTTAATATCGGATCTTAAAAATGCAATCTCAATTAATTCCTAAAATTTAAAAAAAAATATGAAAAAATTGTGTACTCATCTGTACTAATTTAATTCAACTAACTCAGATAAATACTAAAGAATTAAAAAATGAGTTCGTACAATTTTTAATATGTAGATGATCCCGTATTAAAAAACGTCGACCTCCGTTAAATTGTCCCCTTTTATCTTGTTTTTACATGTTTTTGTTTTCGTCTCACATTCCACCAGTAGGCCTTTTTGCCCCTCTAAAGAAAAAAGAAATAGCTTGATTCTCATTTATACTATATCTGACCAAGAGTATTTTATTTTATTATGCTTCGCTCCTTTGAAAGTTATGCATAACAAACACTCTACGCGACTAGACAGTCTAAAAATATAATTTCAATCATTATTTTTGGAAATTATATAGTAAAGGCTGAATATTTTTACGTTTCCAACTGCTGCCTGAGTTTGCTATAACGAACCAATTATTTTTTCCTTGCCTTTTTTTTTTGTTTTTTGTTTAAACTACGTAAGAGATGAATAGAAGATTCCACGATGTAATAAGGTACTTTCAAAATACGAACTGGGAGCTTACTCCAGTTACTTATTACTGGGGCCTTATTCAAAATATTTCCAGCAGTTTCTTTTCTTTTATTTTTTACTTTATTTGCAGTTCCATCCTTTCCACAATAGTTAATTACATGGGAGGCCTCCCCACCTAACTGAAACTGAAATTTCTGCCCATTATTTGCTTTAAAGTCGGTGCTGTTAACCCTGAATTAAAGCGAAAATTACTATATTCCTGCAAGACGGAATTTGCATTTCGCTTAACTTTTCATGCATGGTTTCATTCCAGCATAACTGGTTTTTTGCGGACAGAGAAAATTATTCACTTTTAAGGTTTCAACTCAAATTTCTTTCTTTTAACAGTTTATTTTCATGAGATTTTTTTTTTCTAATGTTAGACAAAACTAGCTTCAGATTCAACCTTTCCATTTTCATCCTCTGGCGCATTTCTTTCATTTTTTCATTCCCTTTGTGATTTTCGATATAAATGGCTACTTCACTCATATTAAAACACTCGCTCGTTAATTTTAATTTTATTGCTGATCATTACCCGTAGAACTAGTTCAAAACTTTATATACCACTTTTAATTAACACTATAACTTCCATAATTCTGCACAAATCTCGACCGAACTGACACAAACTCAAAGGATAGAAAATCTCGGTCAAGTTCTATGGTTGAAAATTGGATCAAGGGAGTGAAAATAGGGAAGGCTTTTGTGAAAAACGAAAAAAAAAAATAACATTACTTCCTAATTAAAATACATATAAAATCTGCTTAAAGCTATTATTACTTCTAGTAAAAGGGACAAATTTTATGTATCACAGATTTTTAACAGAATTTAAAATGAGTCAAGAGGGGGAAAAAATTCATTACTTCTCCAATTCTCAAGATATTAGATTCCTTTGAATTTATTATAAATCTTCTGAATACTATCTAAAATTTTTATAGCGTCAAGTTTCTGATAGGACCAACTCTTACAACAAAAACAAATTAAACAAAAATCGGGGGTTACGGGAAAATTATCGTATTAAAGATGTACTCAAATCAGAACTGCTTATTTTCTGACTCATTTTTAAATTATTTTTTGCTCTCAAACCCATCCAATTGGCAGGTTCTTTTATTCAGAAACTACATAATCTGCCGTATTGGTCGATTTTTTAATATAAAAGCAGCATATATTTCAAAAATTGCAGTCAAATTGAGCATCTTGAACCGCATTTTCCGAAGCGATAGCACTGGAAACGAAAATGGTGGTACTGAGGAAATAATTGTTTATAAATCAAGTTGTACTTAATTGAAAAAAATAATAATTCAGGTCGCTTATAAATCTCTTCAAAAAATCCCCTCAGCAAATTTCATGTTATTACTTTCAAAATTGAATCTGAAAATGTGTCAGAAAATTTCGAGTTGCTGAACTTGGAAAAACATTTTTTTTAGTACCGTCTTAACATAAATATAATTAAACCAGCTATTACAGAAAAATTAACCCTTTGACTACGGGGTTGGGACATACGTCGTCCCAGAGACTATTAATATATTCTATTCGCACCACTTTTTGTAAACTATTCTCAACCGATATACTTATAACAGAACAAGTTCAACAGAAACATAGTACAAAGAAATTTCTTTGTAAATTGTGGTACGAATGAATATAAATATAGTCGCTGTCCTAGCCCGTAATCAAAAGGTTAAATTAAAACGCTTCGAAAGCGTCCAGAAACTGGGTTTATCTCTAATCATGATTTTGTTTTTGCTGGTGAAATTTGTACTTAACTTGGAAATCTGCCTACTTGTAGACCATGTGGGGAGGGACTTTTTTACTTTTTTGATTTCGTTCACAGAATTTTTGATGAAGATACTTTCATTTTAAGTTAGATTGTCTCATTACGTCAGACATTTTTTCCCGGGAGAGATTTCTGTGGCTCCGGGAGGGACATTATAGAGTTCCAGCGGGAGGGGGGAGAGGAATTGTACTTTTTGATCATTGAAAACATAAAATTTAAAATCTTCTAGGGGGGACATCTCATTGTTCCGTGGGGTATGTCCCCCAGGCCACCCTTTGCATTCAACACTAACTTCAAGTCAAGATATACCAACGAAATTAATATGAAATTGCTCTTTCTAACAAATCGTTAAAACGGTGTTTACTTTTATGCAGTATAATCCTTATTATCGTTTACAAAAAGTTAATTTCTAAACCGTTAGTTTTAGAGCCATAGTACCAATTGTAAAAATGTTTTAAATTTTGCTCTGCATAATATAAAATCAATTACTTTAAAATAATTATTTTTAAATAGTTAAGAAATTACAAATTTTATGTGCTATAAGTTATACAATTTCCTGTAACTTTTATTTAAAAAAACTAGTTGGATGTGCCAATCCCAAAATTTTCTTCTATCTCATACGTACATTTTAATAAGGTACCCCGGGGTAATAACGCCAGGCGGGGTAATAACGCCAAGTGCTTATATTTTGCATAATTATGAAATAATCAGGTAAATGACACCATTGTGCTCTGCGCAGAAGGGTTTTGAGTCATATAAATCGCAAAAAACAGCTTCATGTTAATTTGTTTCATTTTTAGGTCTTATTGTTTTTACAAGCAACTAAAATTAACGCTTGATCTAAAATTTGCGAGATAAGGTTTTTGATCTGAAGACTATATTTTTTATCCAGTAATACTTTGTTTATTACATAAATTTGTAGTGTATTTCATGTACTTTCCAATTGTTGTAGAAGATTTTGGATATCTTCTCGAGATAATTTGTAGTTTAGGATTTACTGCGCAATAAGTATCCCGGGGTAATAACGCCAATCCTTGGCATTAATACCCCGGTTGATTCCCTACAGTGACGTAGCTACATCCTAAATACTGATTCAAATAAACACAGTTAAAACTGTGCAAAATTTCAAATAATTCTATTTAAGCGGTCTTTTTTAAGCAAAAAGAAGCTCACGGTCTGATATTCTTTTGCCTCATCCTCCCCCCCCCCACACCGCACCTTTATTTTTCTTACACTTTCACAAAAAATGAACATTTTCAATAGCTTAGAATGCAATTTGTCAATTTCTAAGTTTGTAGAGTTTGTATTTTTAGAATTGGGCAATCTACATGAAATTATTCCATCTTATTTCATAGTTTTGTTTGCCTGGCGTTATTACCCATATAGGTGGGTAATAACGCCAAATAGCATTGGTCAAGAAAAAACGCCATTACATTTTATGAATACATATCTGTTAAATTATTTTATTTTATATAGATAGTCAATGAGTTGCTGTATCAGATCCTATATTTGTTTGAAAAATACAATCTAAAACTAAGCCATAAAAATTGGTAGAACCTTAACGTGGCGTTATTACCCCAGGGTACCTTATTTAAAAAAATAGTTTCTCATTTTAATGTTTTAATAATTTTAATTCAATACCATACGAGCTTTGGTTTTCATCTTAAATTTCTGCTTCAAGCAATTAATCGGAGTAAAAACGAATTTCCGTCTCTACACGAGCCGATGAACAATAGAATGATAGGCAGATTTTATTTTTAATTCAGGGAGGACCTAGTAGCCTTACCAAAAAATAATTATATACAAAAATTTTAGTTCAGTTCTAGGACTAACTTGATACACTTTTAGGTGGTGCAATATTGAAAATGGCATAAAATTGGCTATTGCAGCGCCCCCATCCGGCGGATTTTTTTCGAATTCAGGGAGGACCCACTAGCCATAGCCTTATACTTACACAAAAAAAAAAATTGTTCAATTCGATGCATAACTTCATGTACTTTTGGTCGGTACAATATTGAAAATAGCACAAAAATCGTGTTTGCAGCGCCCCCTTCCGGCGGAATATTTCAAAACTGAAGGAGGACCTGCTTGCCACAGCCAGAAACATTCACAAAAAATTTGGCTCATTTCTATGCATAACTTCATACACTTTTTGATGGTAGAATGGCGACATACACACAGACATTTTGTAAAAACAGGTTTTTTGGAATCTCTGACCCGTAAAACGTGTAAATCCGTCGAAAAACGTAAGTCGAAAAATATTTCGATTACAATACTTTCTTCAATTGAAAATAGAAGAGAGTAATAATGTTTTTTAATAAGTAAAATAGCAAAAAAAAATTTTTTTTCACGGGCAAAACTTATTGAGTTATGATACTTGTGATTTTTTAACGGAATAAAAAACGTATTTTAGTCCAAGAAAACGCTGATAATCCGTGAAATGCAAAGCATCCTAACTAGGTAAGTTTTTGTCTCGCAAAAATTAAGTTTTTAAGCACTTGCTGTTTTAATTGAGTAGATTTATCTCAACTAAAACAAGGGGCCGAAATTTTAACTTTCGGCCCGTGCAGACCTCTAGTTCTAGTATTAAAGGCCTAATTAAAATATTTGTTGACAGCATACTCATCGATTAGCTACACGTTACAAAAATAACAGGTTGTTGAAACCTGTTACCTGTGCAAATGTGTAGCGATATAACCTGTTAACCAAAACTGTCTCCTATTTCTAATATATACAGGGTGATTCAGCTCGTCGGTGACAAACTTTAAGGATCGATAGAGCACACCTAGACGAACATTTTTGAATAGGGAATGTAGGGTCCCTGACGCGATGGTAAGGCGCTAGGCGCTTTCGAAAATTTGGGTGCCGAAATTCGAAACGTCATAAAAACTAGGGAAATGGTTAGATTTTCTTGCTTGTTGCGTCGAAATGATTCTGTTTGTTTAGACTTTCTTCAGTACCAATTTGATAAGCGTATCTCTTAAAACATAGATAGGGGGCGCTGCAGACTTTGGAGAGCTAGACAACAACTTTAAGCCCGTTATTTTGATAATTTAACACATGCTCGCCAAAGTTTATGCTCTAACTTAAAGTTTGAACCCAAAAGTAGAGCCCTGCAAAAAGCGTAAGAGCCGGAATAAAATGTCAAAGTACAGGGTGGTCGAAACTCGAAGGCTCCTAAGAGATAAACAAACAGATTTCTTGACTTATGGCATGCATTTTCATGATTCTGTTTGCTGGGGCTCTCTGAAACTCAGTTGAACGGTACAAAAAGAAACATCGATAGGGGGCGCTTTGGGCAAAAAACATAATTCGTTGACATTTCGGACGCTAACTGGAAACGGGGCGCTACGATCAGTTAGTAATAATGAAAACACATTTTCTACCTCTGCTCAACACTTCTGAATAAATTTAGACCAAAAACATCAATGATACTGGAAATTTATTTACAAAAAATAACACTACAGAAGATGCTCGAAATTTCGACCTTGGGCCATGATGCAGGCTTCGCACCTCCGTCGCATTGAGGAGTGTGTGTTTCCAACAATGCCAGGAGTATCTCTGATCTGCCCTGCAGCTGCCACAATGCGCGCCACAAGTTCTTCAGCACTGCTGACAGGTGTATGGTATACCTCGGCCTTCAGGTAACCCCAAAGGAAGAAATCCAAGCAGGTGAGGTCTGGTGATCGGGCAGGCCAGTGAACTGGACCCCCACGCCCGATCCACCGCTGGCCATACCTTGCGTTTAGATGGAGACGCACGTCGTTCGTGTAATGGGCCGGAGCTCCATCGTGCTGGAACCACATCTGGCGACGCGAACCTTCGGGTACGTGCGCCTCCTCCAGAAGCTGCGGCAGCACTTGATCCAGGAAAATCAGGTAATTTCCACCTGTCAGCCGTTCAGGTAACAAATAAGGGCCAATGAGGCAATCCCCCAGAATGCCGGCCCACACATTTACTGAGAAACGCTCCTGGGCTGCTCGGCTTCTGGTTTCATATGGATTTTCATCACACCACACATGACTGTTGTGGGCGTTCCACATTCCCTCCCGGCTGAAGGTGGACTCGTCCGTAAACAAAATGCTGTTTACAAAACGGGGATCCCTGGATCTCATCGCCAAGTACCATCTAGATAATTCCACTCGAGGGCCAAAATAATGCTCTCTGAGCAACTGCACCCGCTGGATGTGGTAGGGGTGCAGATTCCGGGAACGTAAGATGCGCCACGCAGTTGCTTGCGAAATGCCAACATGTCTGGCGATATCTCTCGTGCTAAGACCTGGGTTGTCCTCAACCAGGTTAAGCACAGCCTCTTCGTTGTCGGGGGTGCTCACTGATCGCTCCCGTTCAGGCCTGCCTCCGTCGAAAGATCCCGTTGTGGACAACCTCTGGTGTACTCGAGCGAAGAAGGCATGGCAGGGGATTTGCCTGTTGGGGTAACGCTCGGCGTACAACCGCTGAGCGGCTCGTCCATTACAACCAGCAGCGCCATACGCCAAATGCATGTCAGCCAATTCAGAGTTTGTGTACCGTTCCATCCTACTACCGATCTGCAGACAAGTAACCCGAAGCTTAAGTAGGTACCGCACGTTCAAAAGACGTGTCTGCGCATACAACTACGTCATCTCGCGTTGTCGTCTACGCATTACGTATCTTTTGCATATCGATATGGTACGATATCTTTTGCATAAATCAGCAAAAAACACCTTATGTAAATTTTATTGCGCGCATTGTGCATGATTGAAATCAGCTATGTTTGTTAAAAAAAACAAACAAACTGCAGTTTTAATAGCTTCTTATGATAAGTAAATTACTCTCTTGTTTTGTTTCTAACTGATCGTAGCGCCCCGTTTCCAGTTAGCGTCCGAAATGTCAACGAATTATGTTTTTTGCCCAAAGCGCCCCCTATCGATGTTTCTTTTTGTACCGTTCAACTGAGTTTCAGAGAGCCCCAGCAAACAGAATCATGAAAATGCATGCCATAAGTCAAGAAATCTGTTTGTTTATCTCTTAGGAGCCTTCGAGTTTCGACCACCCTGTACTTTGACATTTTATTCCGGCTCTTACGCTTTTTGCAGGGCTCTACTTTTGGGTTCAAACTTTAAGTTAGAGTATAAACTTTGGCGAGCATGTGTTAAATTATCAAAATAACGGGCTTAAAGTTGTTGTCTAGCTCTCCAAAGTCTGCAGCGCCCCCTATCCATGTTTTAAGAGATACGCTTATCAAATTGGTACTGAAGAAAGTCTAAACAAACAGAATCATTTCGACGCAACAAGCAAGAAAATCTAACCATTTCCCTAGTTTTTATGACGTTTCGAATTTCGGCACCCAAATTTTCGAAAGCGCCTAGCGCCTTACCATCGCGTCAGGGACCCTACATTCCCTATTCAAAAATGTTCGTCTAGGTGTGCTCTATCGATCCTTAAAGTTTGTCACCGACGAGCTGAATCACCCTGTATATATATATACTTTTTATAAATAAGTCCAATGCAACATAGATATTTACCAAAATTTAAAATTCAGTGAGAAAATTATATAAACTGTCTGTATGTGTAATGAACATGAAAAGTTAATATATACCGTAATCTTTCGCGTATAAATCGCGATACGGCTAAACCAGAAATTTTAGTTAAAAAATTAAGTCAAATAAATGGTAAATAGAGTTAAATCACATTTTATATAAAACGAATTCTGGTTGGAAATCGAATTTCCTTATCTGTGGCTTACACGCCGGAAATTACCTTAAATGAATTAAAATATTCATGACTCAACAATAAGTTATATTTTACAAAATAATATTTCTCATTCTTAATGGTTGTGTTTGAGCAGCATGTTATACGCATGAATATGCCGTGATATAAATATATCCTGCCAAAATCTTTGTCAACATTGCTGAAAGAAAAACACGGTTCAAAAGTGGATATGGAATTTTATAGATTCAATCTACTTAATTCAAAATTTCAACTGTAGTTTGTGCTATAATCCTTATCAGTGTTGCCAATTTATCTGAATTTTTTATTCTGATCTGTACCGGAAATTTTCAATAGTAGAATTCATTTTAACTAATGAGAGAATTATAAAAACGATTTTTACTGTTCACAAATTCTAGCAGATATCCGACATAAAATATCCGCTTTATTGGCAGCAATGACTTCTATAAATCTCTTGCATTGGAGTCAGAAACACAATTCAAATCAACTACTTCATCAAGCTAAACATGTACAGTAAAATTTATTATTATTATTTTATTTTATTTTATTTTTAGGGTCGATGCCCACCGCATAAATAAAATTAAGCGAATTCATTTATTTTGGGTTTGCAGAGAAGTTGAAATATTTGCTTGTTTTGCTAAATTGCTCTCGGATGTTTTCAGAATGGTAAGTAAAATTTATATAATATATAGTATTCTTCAACGTATATGTTAAGAGCTGATGCTAGCAGCATGAAAACACTCGCACGATAATATTAACTCAGTAGACATGTTCGTTTAACGTTTCTTCTTTGCACTGCAGTATTTTTTTTTTATTTTTTTTTATTTATTTATTTTTTTTTTTCGTAAAAGATATTTGAAATGTATATAATCAGGTACTTTCGTACTTTTGTGATTTTATTGGCAGTTTATTTTGTTTCTCTAAGGATACGTTTGCTTTCGAAACCGTTTCCGAAACTGAAAATGTACCCGGAAAACAAAATTGCAGCCAAAATAGAAAAAGTACGAAAGTAACCGATTAGACATTAACCTCGGATATTCTACAGCGAAAAAATAATTTCAAAATACTGAAATGCAAGTCAATTTGAAAAAAAACACTGCAATTTGTTTAACATGAGCCTGCGAGTATTTTCGAGTTACTATCTTTGGTTCTTAATTGCTTTTGAAATAGCATAGGGAGAACATAAGTTAGTTTTGATAACAGAATGGTTTATTAAGCAAAGTTAAGTTATGCAGCTAAATTTAAGTGTATATATTATTATATTCCACTGCTATAATCCAATGGTAACACATTATTATAGTATATATTATCATTTTTATTCTAATTAATGGTAATGGTAGGTTCTGTCAGAACTGAATAATAATAATTAAACTTTGCATTAAAGAAATTTTTAACTGTATTTAAAACAATATTTCATTTTAATGAAGCATCATAAGAAAATGAAATTTTTTATGACATAAATTGAGAAATGAGAAAAAAATGGAGATAAAATAAAACTATTTCTGAAACCATGTTTATTCATTACAATTATTGTTACTATATTAATTACTTTTATTGTGTTATTCATTAACATTACTTTTATATGAATGAATAAATGTATGACACAGATTAGGGTCAGTAAAAAAATAGGACCATCAAATTATGTGAATATTTTCTCTCTATCAGTCCCTAGAGAACTTCCTCGCATTCTTCATACACGTTAATGTGCTTTAGGTATTCATGTTACTTTAATTAATTCAAAATATGAACACAATTTTTTTTTCTGCTGCAAATTCACCAGTCCCAAGTTTCTTTTCATATATATTCTCTAACTTGTAGACAAATATTGCACATATATATACTCAGATGTACACAGACATGATACCTCGTGCAAAAAACAAAATAACTTCTACTATTTCAAAACAAAAATTACAGATTTGAAAGTGATTTTAACTGCAAGATAAAATAAATAGTTATTTCGGCTTTGAACATAATATTTATAAAGAAATTTTCTTGATAAAATAAAGCAATTGTAACTTGCTTTATTAAATTTAAATAAACCATGTTTTGAGCTATATCTTAATTTAAAAAAAAATAGCAGATTCTATTTGTTTAATAAGCAGTTCCGAAATCATTGTATTCACAAATGTTTCAAAATCATTGTATTCACAAGTGTTTCACAATCTTTTGCTCATAAATCGTATCAATATTTCATTCTCTCAATTCTACCGATTGATCATAAAGCTAAAGTTTAAAATTTTATTCTAGGTAATCTATCAAAATCTCACTGCTGAATTTATTTTTTGTTTCTAGTAAATACATCAGTGTTTAATTTTTTAAGTGCTCTTTAAAGAGTTCTTTCTTGTAAATTTTAATTTTCTCAAAAAAAAGAAAAAAAGAAAAGAAAAAGAAAAAATATTGTAGAAATCATTAAAATTTCAAACCGTTGAAAAAGCCAGAACATTTTCTCATGTATTTCCTCATTGTTTCCTCATAAGAAATAATCAAATATAAACCTTATTTCTGTTAATAAGATACAAAATTTGCAATGCGATATTACATTTATAATTAATCTCCTGATTTCAAAAGACTTTTTTTTTGCCTTCAAATAGATGAATTTTAGTATTACTTTTATCAGAAAATGAAAGTTGCTAGTCCCCTAGCCATTTCTGCAAAAACGTCTGGAAGACTGCATTGTCCTTACAGTAACGACCTCCAATATCTCGCTTTCAGTCTGCTAAACATTAAATGATCACAAGTATAATTTGTAGGCAAATTTTTCTAAAGTTATGTAGTGCATTTTTTAAGTTTCTTTTTCTTTCAAATTAAAACTGCCAAATAAGATCGGGAAACGTTATGGTGGAGGATAATATTCCTGATCTTAAATATGAATATTTTTCTTCAATATGCATGTTGTGCCTGATTGAATTCAGCAAAAACCTCTCAACGGCTGCATTGTCCTTAAAATGACGATTTCCAGATATCTCTCTTTCAGTTTTCTAACCATGTAATGATCACACGTATAATTTGTAGGCAGGTGTTCGAATGTTATCTATTGCATTTCTTTAAGTTTGTTTTTCTTTTCTGTTAAAACTCCCAAATAAGATCGGGAATCGTCATGGTAGAGGATAATATTCCTGTTCTGAAATATGAATATTTTTCTTCAATATGTGAACTATGCCTGATCGAGCAGCTAGAAATTGTATATTGAATTGACATTACGCTGATCGTAAACAAATTTGTGAAAATTGGTGCGAATTCGCATCGACAAAAATTTCAAATTTCGATGTTTTTTGAAAACATGTTTCTATTGATTTGCATTTTACTTAATAATAGTCGCTAATTTAAAAAGCACAGAATTTCTGTCTTAACAAGGAAACATTCATGCAAAACAAAAATGCGTGCAGTCTTTATTTTGTCGTTAACAAATCCAAGTAATAATTGTCTCCTTACTCGGTAGACAGTTGTTACAAATTGAGTGATAAAATAAGTCTAAGATTATCTATTCTAAATTAGAATTAACCAGTATATACACCGTACGCGCCCAGTCATAAAAGTATTTTTTACAGCAAAACTTTCTGACACATTGACAGACTTTTTTTTTTTTTCTTAAGTAAAGGCATCACTTACAAGCATGACTACTAATATGCTTTAAAATGAACTTTTTTTTAAATTTTTCGTTAAATTAGTTACATTTTAGGTAATAAACGATTGTTGTGTCATAACGACTTTTATCTGTCTGTCATGTGCGGAAACACTGTTTAAAATGCCACATAAGATAACATTTTCTCAAATACAGCCTGCCCGTACCGTAACTATTCAATTTCACACTTTCTCTGAATAAGAACAGCTTCAAATTTTATGCCTTTACGAACAAAAATGAATTTAGGAATACGCAGAAAATAGTCAGTTTGGATTTGAAAACAGCCTTCAGAATTGAATACTCCAACCCTCATTTCGCAAAAGGAATCTTGATAGATTCGCAGCATTTCGATAAGCTCCCTCTATCTCTTTCCCTTACTCTCTGTCTTTAACACCTCCATGCGCTCAAAAACTTTAGCCACTATTGTGACGTTATAGGACAGTATAAATGCGCTTTTCCCTTTTCCTGGTTTTAATTTTACGGGCGATTGCAAGTATCTAAATTTTTAATTCATGTTCAAAAGTTCTTTAAATGTTAAATGTGAGTTTAAGATAAACTGCTGAAAAATAATGTAATAGCAATTAGTAAATTCCACATTATAATAAAGTTTTCTTTGATAGTATTTAAACAAATGAATACTATTCCGATAGACTAGCATAATGGTAAATAAATGCTATTGATAATTCACAAATTGAGTCGCATTACAACACTTTATTTTCGTAAAAAGTAATCATTTTAAAATTTGCAATTTTATAATGTGGATATTCAATGTATTTTCATATAGAGAGATGGAGACACATGTTAAAAATTCGCATAAATATAGCTTTTTCTCATTTGGTCATCTATAAACAGAAACTACTCAATATAGCAAACATAACTTTATTTTACACATCGTAACTCTTTTAGAGTCACCTGTATAGCTCTTTCTACATTTTTTAATAGATTTATAAATCCAAAAAATTGAACCCATATGTCCCACCATCGTGCTAATTGTGAACACACAAGGTGTACAATGCCCCCCCCCCCCCCCCCAAAAAAAAAAAAAAAAAAAAAAAAAAACTTGCGACTTTAGACGTTTTGTTAAATATCTAGAAAGATACATGAGGAATTATTATGAAACTCCAGGAATGTAAACAAAATAGTACAAGTCATATATTTTTGGGATAGAGGACCATCCCATAGAGGACCATCAACGAACTGAAAAAAAAAACAAAGATCTTTTGGATAACCCTGTCAAAACTAGTGTAGCAAAAGCGTTCAAACTGCAGATTATGATTAAGTGGCTCATTGTAATAAATTCTGTTCAATTTTATGAGGCGAGAATGTGTATTCGTAGAGAAATTAAGATTTTTATAAAAACGGTCTCAAATTTTGCGAAGTTTTTTTTGCTTATAATTTGCAGAGTTCTATATAAAAGGCAATTTTTTTTTCAGAAAATATAACAAACAACATTGTACATAAAATCCTGTAATTAGAATTAAATAATAATAATAATTGTAATAAAAATGAACAGGTTTATTAAATAATGTTTCACTGCGCATGCGTGAATGCAATCAAAATATAATTTGCATAATGTATTATCTGAGTGTATAGAGAAATTTTTGTGAACGTCTCAAAACATAGCTTGAAAATTATGAAATTTATCGTCGATAGAATAAGCTCAAAATCCGTTATTCCCAAAATGAACCAAAAAGATAATGGACTGTATCCATATTCCATTGATTAGTGTCAATATAGCATTCTGCACAATATTGCACGTACTACTATAATTCAATACATCACTTTTTGCTTCTTTTTGGGAACAGCGGAGCTTATTCTATCAATGATAATTTTCAAAATTTTCACGCTATGTTTTACAGATTTTCACAAAAGTTTTTCTACATATAACTAACAGATTGTGCAAATTACGTTTTGATTGCGTTCACGCATGCGCACTGAAACATTATTTAGTAAACCTGTACATTTTTCATACAATTATTTTTTTAAATTCTGATTACTGGGTATTATGTAAAATGTGGTTTGTTCAATTTTATGAAAAGAACATTGTTTTTTATCAAGAATTCAGCAAATTATAAGCAAAAACACTTGCAAAATTTAGGACTGTTTCTATAAAAATCCTACTTTCTCTACGAGTATACATGCTATTCTCATAAAAATGAACACAGTTTATTTCAATAAGCCACTTAATCATAATCTGTAGTTTGAACGCTTCTGCTACATTAGTTTTGACAGGGTTATCCAAAAGATCTTCGTTCTTTTCCAATTTTTTGACGGTCCGCTATAGGGTTTCGGAAAAAAATATTCTCGAAAATATATGACCTGTATTATTTTGTTTAGACACTTGAAGTTTCATAATAATTCCTCATGCATATTTCTAGATATACAACAAAAGTCTAAAATCGTTAGTGTCAAGATTTTTTTTTCTGGCACTGTATATGTGAACACAAGAAAAAATATTCTTTGATATGCTTTTTATTCTGTGGTTCATTTGTCGTCATAATCATTAGTTATATTAACTGTTAAATTCACCATAAAGAAAAAATATGCCTATATATTACTCAATTTTTTAGGTGATATGTTTAAGCAAAAGATAATTAAATGAAAATAAGTAGATTTGGGGGAAAAGGGTGGTTGGCTAATTCATTAAATATAGTTGTAAGAAAATAAAAAATAAAGTTTTTTTTTTTTTTTTTTTTTTTTTTTTTTTTTTTTTTTTTTTTAATAAAGCTTTTAAATTTTGTTTACGGGTTTTTGTTTGGAGAAAAATTTAAAGAGATGGCATTTAGATACTATTTGTTGCAAATCTGTTGAAATACGAAAGATTCTCACACCAGTATTTTCCTTATTTACTTATAAATTATAGATAAAGAAGGGTTTTTTAATGACATAAAAAAGATCTGTACTATATACAGCCTTCTCAAGTTTAACTTCTTTTCCTTTTGAAAGAGAGGGAACTGCAATCGGGATTTTACGGTAGTTATGAGTTTAAAATTTTCACTTTCTTAAAATATTACTGATATGTATCTTCATTCAAAGCATCATAAACATAACTGTTTTCGAAATGGAAGTAAGCCATCACTTCAACTTTGGGACAAATGAAATAGAAAATTTGCAAAATTGTTTAAGGGGACACAGTATCTTGAAATTGGTCAAAAAATCGATCGTCTTTTTTTAATATTAATTGCTTCTGTAATTGTTAATATTTTGACACCTCATTTTTATTTATACGACTATTGTATCGCGAGATATTGTAAATTTTATTTATAGATCAAGCGCAATTATTTATACAAATGAAAACTTTAAACTGATTTTTCTCCCTGTTCATATTTTTATAACGTACTTTTTCGAAAAATATTGACTTTTTTACTAATTTACATAACAGTTCGATTTTTTTTTTCTATGGTGTGTTTATTTTTGTAGATGGATTAACATTCAAGTTTATTGTTATTTTTTAAAAATATATTTAAATTGAGAGTTTATTGAATTTTCTTAATTTTTTAATGTACACGAGAGAAAGAAATATATTAAATGTATAATCCCTACATCTAAAAATCCATGCACAGTTTTATGTAGTATATTCTAATGAATGTGGAAAATTTTCAAGGTAAAAATGTTCATATTTAAAAAACTAGTAGATATTTTTAAAAAGTTAAACTTTTTTTTAAAAAATTTTAAATTTTAGTAAAATAGGCTCTTTTGCAAGAATTTTCTTTAATTTTATTTAATTTTTAGTATTAAATATTTTGCCACCACACTATTACAATATTATTCAAAGTTGAATACATGGTTTCAAAGATACTGTGTCCCCTTAAGGTAATACTTTGTATTAACAATGCATAAAAAATATTGTTGTAAATTGTTTAGTAAAATAATACATAATATTTATAACATTTTAGGAAACATTAAATTTATTTTAAGTACAATTGAACGTAAAAGAGCTTAATGCTATTTATGTACTTGCTGAAAGATGCGTTTGTGAAAATTTCAATACAAAATCAACTTTATACCGGGAAAGTACTTCCTATTTCAGTAAAATTATAGATATTGGAACTGATATTATTTCTCATAAAGTTAACTCAAAGGAACAGAAACTAGAATGTTTATTGGGGCACTTAATAAACTGTTCATATTTGCCACAAATAGTCTGTTCACAAGGGCCTCACATAGCTGCTAGATAAATCATTAACATTTCTCAATTCTAGAAGAAAAAAATCTTTATTAAAAAATCTATATTTGTATTCATAGTATATGTTAAAATACTCAAATTCAAATAAATTAATAAAAAACCAGTTTTCTCGTATCAATTAGGAACTAAGATTTTACTTTTGAAATCTATAAACAGTGTTTTGGCTACAGAGGACAAAAAAACAAAAAAATATATATATGAAAGAGCTTCAAAGAATTTTTTCCATATGTATACAGATGCTATCATCTTTAGTATTTTTTTTTAAATAAAAAAACTTATATTAATTATTGAAAAATCTTGATGGTCAAATTTGCCCATGTTCACAGTTTCCCCTACGTATTAACGTAATGTGCGTTATTTGTATGTTTTTCTTTTTTCTAGGTATGGAATGCAAAGTGCCCAGATAAATTTGAACTGTGTTTATATTTAACTCAAAAGCAGTCTTGGGACACAATTGAAGTAAGTTTCTTTTACGTTTCCAACGAGCGGCCTTATTTTTTTTCTCGCGAGCGGATGCGTTGTGAGAAAAACAATATATTGTATAGTTTTACGATACAAATGCCACGTTTAGTTACGCTGGTACAAATAAAATATCTTTCATAATAGTAATAAAGGGGTTGGAGTTTGAAAAGTATTTATACATAGCAATATGGAAATTTTAATTTTAATAATATTTGCCAAAAAAAAAAGTAAAAAATCGGGAGTTTTGTCTAACGATTGTAGATAAAAATAGTTTATTTCTTGAAATGATCGTGTAAAAAAAAAAATCACTAAATTCAATCCCGATATAATCGGCACACGAACATCATCAGTAGGTTTTAAAATTTGCAATTTTTTGCTATTTGTAGATAAGAGCATTTTCATTACAGTCATTCCAGGTAAGTTTGATCCACATTTTCTCTATTTTCAGGTACCGCACTCTTATTGCAACTAACAGGTATAAGGGAATAAATGATCCTAATTTACTGTATGACTATCAAAAATTAAGGAATAATAATGATAAAATCAATAAAAAAAATATTTTTAGGTTTAAATTACCCGGCCATGTAGGGTAATTTTGCGCCATATGATAAATAGCATCCTAAATAATTCATTATAAAAAATGTATTATAGTTAGGACAACTTTGAACCCCCAAAAAAGTTTTAGATATTTAAAAACTCCCCTCCAGTGAAAAATTCCTTTGCGTTATTTATTAGATAAGATTGATGAAAAAAATTCTAACCCACATGAATTCACCGAACCAACTGGAAAATCTTTGTCCACGTGCCATTCACTTTCTATTTCAATTTTTTAACCATAGAGAATAACATTGAAAAATTATGCACTGTAAAAAAATTTTCCGTTAAATAACGGAAATAGTTCTGGTAATCTAGACGCCAGTATTATTTCCGTTATTTAACGGAAAAAATTTCCGTTTTATCGAGCAAGATTTCCGTTTTTTTACAAAATGTTTCCGTTTTCATATTTTTTTATATAAAAATTTTCGCTTGAAAGCCAAAAAAGAATTTTCAATGACAAACTGGCTTTTTTATCCTTTAGACAAAGACACATCAGATTAGAACACATACATTTAATTTAAACAACTTTGAATAAATGTCACTTACCCTCGATGGGGATCGAACCAAGCACCTGTACCATGGCAGGTTGTAGTAGTGTAATACCATTACGCCATAGTTACGCATACAGTGCTTGCTAATATCTTTACTTATTTCGAATGATTTTATAAAGCAAAGGCCTTATGTTGAACGCGGCATTAATTTTTATTGAGAATTATTTTCTATATGAGTGTATGGTTCTAAATGTTTAACAGATTTTATTTCCATAATTTCGAATATTTAGTTTTTAATTTCAGTACTATAAAAAATAAATTTTAGACTTTAAAATATTACATGTATTAAGAGTTGAATGCATTAAATTTTTTTTTTCATTTTAAGGAGATTTTTAAAAGTTTATTGTAATATTATTCATATTTATTTACTTATTTATTTTTGAAAGGATATTCTTAAAGTAATATTAAAATATATTAAAATTAAAATTATTTTATTAATATTTTATTATTACTTTTATTAAAATTAAAAGTCGAACGTTTTTCCATTATCCTACACATATTTTAAAAAATATGCTATAAATGTGGCAAACATTATTTAAAAATGATAATGGAAATAAACTAACTGAAAATAAACTAACTAACTAATCTCAAACTTAAAAGGAATTAATAAAATTTTATAATTTTTATTATTTTTTTAATGTTGTAAAAATATGTTAGCTTTATATTACTAAAACAGAAAGAAATAAAGAAAATTATTATACAAAGTTGTTCATGAAACAACTTTATAATGTTTTTGTATTCCAGATATAGATGGCGACACTGGTGTTATTTATGGAATTTATGCTGTTTTAATACGGAACTCCTCTGTTTTCAGAAAATTTTACGGAAAAGTTACTGTTTTTATAATATCAAAATATCAGTAACGGAATTTCTGCTGTTTTTTCGGTAAAACGGAACTATTCCGTAGAATTTTAGTGAACAATTTCTGTATATTAACGGATATTTTTTACAGTGTGTTCTCAAATTGAGATTAAAATACCCAGCACAGACCAGAAATACCTGCTGAACATTTGCAAAGTTATTTCATCAGGAAAGTTATTTCTCAGAAGAACTAGTGAATCTAAAAGAAAACTTTTCTCTGAAAGATAGTTCACAAAGGTGAATCAAATTCTCCGCTTTTATATAAGCCGCAACTTATTAAATCGGGCAAACGACTTCTTCTAGACATTTCGAATTGATTATTGTGAACAAAACTGACAACAATAGTTCAAATACAACAAAACTTGCATGCGAAATTACGAAAGCTTCGTAATTGCATATTTTTCTCTCATTCACATATACCTATTATTTTCTATAAAATTAAAGTGGTAGCTGAAATTTTTGCTTAAGTTTTGTTAAAACCTTTTTTTTTTCATAAAAACTATGAAGTTTAATCTGACTGCCATTTCTTTTGAGCTTCGAAAAACATGTTGTACCTTAACTTTTGGAGGCCAGTGTATTTCTTTACCTCATTTAAAACATTTTTTGTAATTGCAACTATATGTCTATGACTAATGGTTTAGGAATTAGCCATTGGCTACCTTTGAGAATGGACACTCTGTATAATAAGCATATGATTTCGCGTTTTATACTAAAAACAATACTTTTGTGTTTAATAAAAATCCAATATCTTCCAAAAACACTACTCACATGTGTACAGGATTCGTATTCTTCAAAGGATTTGGGGAATTTTAGGTATTTTAGTACCGAAATTTTGTAAAGTACCGGTCGCTGTGTCTAAAGATAGAATTCTTTTTCATTAAAAAAGGCAAAGATTACAAAAATTCTGATAAAAGGTGCTTGAAAGTCTTTAAAGCGTATGAACCGTGATGTATTTGTGGTTAATAAAAAATACTATTATTTTTTTAATCTCTTCAAAGTTTATTTATAAATTGATCGCAGAACCAGCATGCGGTTTTATGTATTAACGACCAAGATGAATTTTTTATTTTATGATTTTTATTAGAATATTTTTAAATTTTATGATGTTTTTCATGATTTATTTTCTTTGCAGTCCCGTATGTTTATACGTATTTTAACATTTTCAGGATACTTTGCAGGAATTCTTTCCTTTCTTCAAACCTCGATTACTCTTTGGAAGACCGAACTGGAATGTGCTATTTGAACGTTGGGCTACTCTCTACAAAAAGTATGATATAGTAATGCTTCTAATGGCGTACATATTTATTTTTTTAACAAAACATGTATTACATTTCCAAATGACGATTTTCAATTCATAAGTTATAATCCATAAAAAAATTTTACCATTTGAACAAGATTATGCAGGCTTATTTGTTAGTTTCATTGCCATTGATTGAGAAAATTTTGGGGTAGATAATTATCTTGTGAAATTATCAGTAAACAAGAAGGAAAAATCGTGTGTCAAAACTCATAATCTATAAATATTTTGCACATTTTGTGCAAGGCTATGCAAGCTTATTCGTTATTTTCAATCTTGTTCAATGGTATGCATGGGGAGGTTTTATGATGGATAAAATATTGTGAAAATATCAGTACACAAGAAATAAAATCACATATATTTGTGTCACTTTGCAGCTTTTGAGGATTATAATTTGTTTTAGATATTATGCATGATTTCAAATGCTTTACATTTATTGTGTGTTATGTGTTATTACATTTATTACTTACAATTTCTTCTTACACAGAATACTTCATTGGCTATTTGTTAATAGGAAGTTGCCGTAGCTCCAGAAACATACTTTTAGGAATGTGGTGCCCGACATCTTGACAAACTATCATCACATTGCAAACAGTCATCATCACTTTGTGCTTATTTTTTAGTACGCCTTATTAAACGATTATGCTTTATAAAATTAAAATGCCATTGCGCAGCGTTTTGCTGTCATTTCGAAACGGAACATTACATTACATCCTAAACATCCTCCATTAAAATAATAGGATATTTTTTTTCACTGTTAAAATCGTTTAAGTAATTTAATTAGAAATAATTTATTGATGATTAGATCAATAAACAACTTAAGTATTATATATTAATTATAATTATGGTAATTAAACGTCTTGAATGACAGATATGTTTCTCAACTATAAACGGCGGGCATTAACAGGTAAAATGCTTATCTTTAAAAGGGCTCGTATAATTTGGATTATCGCAAGTACTATCTTTTTATTATTCTTGAGAATTTTTTATTTTTTCCATTTATAATATTTTATTTTTGTACATTATTGCTATATTATAAAAACTATTCGGAAACGTTTCGAAAAATTAGTGGCGGTATTAGTATAAATATATATATATTATATAACATAAGTGCTGCATTAAATATGGAAAATACAGTATTTTTTGAATGTTCTAAAGTATTAACGCTTTTCGATATTAACCGTAACTAGGAAAAGGTAATTTATTAGAAAAGTATTGAGTCTTCCGGAAAGTTCTGTGGGTTTTTTGTAATAAATTTCAGTAAAGACATAGAAAAAGATTATTTTTATTAAATCATTTTTATTTAATCATTATTTTTATTAAATCACATAAGCATCATTTTGTTTTGTGGCCTTTTTGACATCTTTTTGGCAGCAGGAAAGTTCAATTTAAAAAAAGTCATTAGGTTTATTCGTAAAGTAGCTATCAATGTGGTATTTTAAAATTTCTAAAAAGTGACCGCCCGGCCATTAAAAGAAATTTAAAGCGACGTGAAAAGGTAAAAATCTAAAAGGACCAGGTCTGGTGAAAATGGGGAATTACACAAAACATCTCTGTCATACTCGTTAAAGTGTTGCCTTACATTAATCGGAACGTTGTGATAAACATTGCCATGCTGGGACACAATACCTGAATGATTCGTCAGTTCTGGTCTCCTTTCTTTGACTTTTGCCTTCAAAACTACCATTTAGGAACAGTGTATCTCCAAATTTATTGTCTTATTTGGCGGCAATAATTCATAATAACTTCTTTATAATCCCTTCATACAAAAAGCATTTATTTTTCGGGACGCAGGCCTCCTCTCGATACCACTTGAGGATGTTCATTTGACTTACTCCACGATACTATCATGATAACATTATTCTAGTGTATTCATTTCTCATCTTCCTTTTTGAGCCGTTTGGGGAAAAAAAAAAAAAAAAAAACAGCTTTTTCATTTTGTTTCAGCAAAGAATAACAAGCTGAAATTTGAGCAAGCATATTCTGTGGGATACATATATCATAGCGGTTTATGCATCTAACCTTCTCCAAATGATCATTTACTATATTTTTGGAATACTTAGTTTACGTAATGGCTCCTGCAGTGTGTAATGTGGATTTTTAGTGATAGATTGTTTTATGAGCTCCTTTACTGATGATGACTCTCCAGTAGAGGTCTGCACGGGCCGGGTTCGGGCCGATTTCCAATAATGGCATTCGGGCCGGGCCGGGCTCGGGCCTTACTTCTGAAGACTCGGGCCTAGTCACTAATCTTTCGGGCCGGGCCGGGCTCGGGCCTTAATTTTTTTGCTGGACGGGCCGGGCCTATTTTTTTTTTTCATTACGAAGCCGAGACTGATTCCATTCTTCCTAGTTTTCATGGACCAGAATAATCAGTTCCTATTGAATCTTCCTATATGAAAATCCTTTTCTCGACTTTTTATAAATCAGTAATATTTGGCTTTTTTCAAAAATTTCTGCAAAAAAAGCATATCCTTTTAAGTCGTCATTATTCTACAATTAAACATTAGAATTTATTCCTTTTAAAGAATATAGATTACTAGGCGTTTTAAAATAGAATTAAACACACACACACCAACACCCCCCCCCCCCCAAAAAAAAAAAACATTATGACGGAATTTTTTTTTAAACTGAAAACTGAAAGTTTCTTTTAAAATGTTCATCCATGCAAAATGAATACAACAATACGAGAGAAAAAAACATATTATACATTTACATCTGTTAAGAAAGGAATGTATTTTTTTTTTCGTTCCAAAGCGATTTCGTCTTTGGAAATTTTACCATATACAGTGGAGCATCGTTTATACGACGCCGAAGGGACTGCAGAAAAACGTCGTATAAACGATAACGACGTATAATCGATTTTCACTTAAAAAACTAGAATTAATTTTGTTTTCATTTAATTTTAGCGTTTAACGTGATAATTTACATAAATTTGTAATAATAAAAAAAAAAAAAAAAAAAAAGAAACGGGGAGGGGATTAGAAAGCAATTTAAATGTGCTTACCTTTATTTATGTTTCACCGAAAGGTTCCTCATTTGCAGTACAACATTTCCTTTCCATTTAAAGTCAAAGCTCAAAAACCCCGCGTGGCCACCTAAAAGTCGCCAATACTGATAAGAGTTAGAAGGACAGTCTATTTGCAACTTAAAACAGGTCGGGAAAGCTGACCATCCCTGGAAAAAAAATGACCCCTCCAAGTGTAATCTGTTATACGTAAGCTGATTTTTCAGACTAATCGAGCACAGCCCACATTTTTATAATGTAGAGAGCATTTAAACACGCTCTTTGGTGCCATTCATAGCTGCCAACTTTCGCTCGTTCGTAAAATACACAAGAAAAATAAAAATAGTAAACCTACACAAAATTGAAAAATCGACGTATAAACGATTTTGGGCGTCGTATAAAAGATATATTTTTACATTAAAATGAATAGGAATGAGTCGGGACCACATTAAAACGTCGTATAAATGTAAAAGTCGTATAAGTGATCGTCGTATAAACGATGCTTTACTGTACTGCTTTTTCGACTTTTTGTCTCCATTACAAGGAATATGGATTAATAATACTAGTGATAACTGAAACATTTACATACAACAGATTCATTTAAAAGTGTAAACATCGCAGCCTACGGCACTTCTGCATAAATGGAGATTATAAACATGGAAAAAAAAAAAAGACTAATATAATTTTTTTTTTTTTTTTTTTTTTTTTTGTCAAAACTCTTCCATAAGATTAAAGATCAATGTTCTGTAGAAATTCACTTAAGCCGGGCCGGGTTCGGGCCGAATTTTAAACTTTTTTCCGGACCGGGCCGAGCTCGGGCCGAAATTTTAACTTTCGGGCCAATATTTTTTTCGTTCGGGCCGGGCCGGGCTCGGGCCGAAATTTTAACTTTCGGGCCGGGCCGGGTCGGGTCGGGCCAATATTTCTTTCGTTCGGGCCGGGCCGGGCCCGGGCTGAAATTTAAACTTTCGGGCCGGGCTCGGGCCTGGAAATTTCGGCCCGTGCAGACCTCTACTCTCCAGAACCAGTATCATCTTCGAGACTAAATTTTCCAGACTTAAACTTCTCAAATCACCTTCAAACTGTATTATCTGAAACAGCACTTTATCTATATACAGCAAAAATTTTGCAAGCAGTTGGATTAGCATTTTTACCTTTTTTTTCAAAATAAAAGAGGATTATATGATGAAAATTAAATTGTTGCTCCTCTACTTTAGCACTACACTGAAACTAAATTTATGCCACAATACAAGTGAGAATCATGTAGCGCAAGCAGAAAAGGTAGAATATACATCTTTGGGTCATTTAAGGTTACGCTTATTAGTAGTAGCAAAATAAATTGTCGAAACTGAACTTCTCTTTGAAAAACCGCAGAATTTGCCGGATGACTTAATTTATTTTCGATTTGGGGTTACATCATACAGGGCGATCCAAAATTATTAAGCGCATATTGTATTTGAAAAATAACAAATAAAATGAAGATCGTAATATTGCTCTCTATGAAAGGCAATTTAAAACAGTTTTGCAAAAAAAAAAAAAAAAAAAAAACTTTTAATCATTACATAAGTTTCACATAAGCCATAGAAGACACAAAAATAGTGCGCAGGGAAAATCTACTGCTTGCGTCAGAGTGGCGCAGCTAGAATTTGTTTCTAGGGGGTTTTGAGTTTCTGATAAAGGGGTTTGCCGGTCATTTGAATTACCGGTTAATACAATCAGTATTTTTAATTAATCAAATCAAAATGCATTTTTTTTCGCAGTCAGATTGGTCATGATTCATCTAAAGAGCGTGTGCAATATTAGAGTTAGAAAACCTTAAAGTCAGGAAAAGACAATAATAAACCTACGTGTCAGCCACTAAAATTGGGATTTCAGGTATTTTCGACCACGTGATATTTTACATGACATCGAATTTGGCATAAAGTAGTGCATATTTTTTTAAAATTTCGTTAAAATATCTTAATTATTGTTAAAGTTCTCTAATAGCTCTTTAGAGAGCTGTTAAAGCTCTCTTCTAGAGCTTGATATGATTCAGAGCAAAAAACGTTAACAGGGCGTTTGAAACTGACAGAGACCTACAAAAAGTATATTTTTCTGCATACAGTGGGCAAAAAAGTATTTGCACGCAGAAGATTTTTTGCGTATGTAGCCATAGAAAGCAAATTTGATATTATTCTCTTAATTATTCATTTATTTAAATAAGAAGAAAATAAAAATAATTACCCGTTTTCCTTAAATAGTAATGTTATACAAATTAAAAAATAAATTAATATTTTCTCATACCTAAAAAGTATTTGCACACGAAGCATTGACTGTTAAAAAAGGGATTAAATGTGAACATTATGCAAATGTTTAGCATATCAGTCTCGCAGTACATTCGCCCCGCACTTTAAAATCACGTAATATATTAACTGGAGCAGGGATTCTGGGGAATTTTTTGTTCTAATGGCACCGAAAACGTGTGAACTGTCTGTTACTACCCGTGAGAGATCATATTTCTTAATAATTCTGGATTAAGTTACAGAGGAATAGGTAAAAAAAATAAATCTAGACTTTTCTAGTGTTCGTTATGTAATTAAGGAGAAAAAAGAAACTGGTTCGACAATAAATAAGCCGCGAACTGGGCGTCCAAGAAAGCTAAATACCGGTAAAGGAGAGACATAAAAAAAGAATCGTCAAAAAACCCTTTTCTAAGTGCTCGAGAATTAGCTGTTGATGTCACTTCAACGTCGGGAACAATAGTTACACCACAATCAAATAGAAAAATTCTTCATAATGCAAATATTCAAAGAAGAGTCCCTCGAAAAAAATCATTTATTAGTGAAACAGGGTGAAAAGACTTGAATTTGCAAAAGCTTATGTCAGCAAACCACAAGAGTTTTGGAAAACTGTTATTTTTCCGATGAAAGCAAGTTCAATATTTTTGGCTCAGATGGTAAGAAAATTGTATGGCGAAAGCCAAATACTTCTCTTCAAATTAAAAACTTGAAACCAACTGTAAAACATGATGGTGGTCATGTAATGATTTCGGGATGCATGTCTTTTAACGGAGGTGGCGAAATGACCTTTATTGAATGCAATATGAATGCTAAACAATATATTAATATATTGCGAGATCATTTATCTAATAGTGCTCTGAAACTAGGAATTCCTAATTCATGTTATTTCCAACAGGATAACGATTCGAAGCACACTGTATATATTACGAGGTTATGGTTGCTTTATAATGTAAAAAATCAATTGAAAATGCCACCACAATCACCAGACCTCAATCCGGTTGTAAGTTTATGGCATATTTTGGATGTGAAAATAAGGAAAAAGAAAATTTCTAACAAATCAAAACTTAAGCAAGCTTTTAGGGAAGAATGGCTATAAATAAGCAATGAAACATGTCACAAATTAATAGAATCAATGTCCAGATGATTACAAGCTGTAATTGAAGCAAAGGGCATGCATACTAAATATTAGCACTGTTTTTAACTTATAAATAATTCCTCTATTTTTATTGCTAGTGTGCAAAATATTTTTTGGCAGCACAAATGCTACATTTTTATGTTTTCATATTTTAAATATAATTATTAAGTCATATACTAAATATGTTTATTTGTTTTGTAAAACTGATGGTATTTTTAATTCAGAGTTGCTTTTTATTTATTTAGACATATGATACAACAAATTTACCTGGTGTGCAAATACTTTTTTTGCTCACTGTAATTAGATGGACTATTATTGTCTCGAACATGGAACAAAGACAGAAGTGCAATTAAAAAGCGGTCTATAATACTTAAACGCTAAAAGCATTTGCGTGGCAGGAACTCGCCATTCTTTTAGCATAAAGATGTCTCGGAAAAATGGCTTAGTTCAAACAACCAATTTTCACTTAACTAATGCATTTAATATGCATTTTCTCAGCTTTAAGTTGAATATTCGCCATTTAATTGAATCACTTTGTTGAATGAAATCTGATTCAACAAAGCAACGGATTCCGATTTATGCTTAAACGTTTAAATGTTATGTTTTGTTTCGATTCATAAAAGCGTCAATTATAGCGATCTTTCTTAGCTCTGGGAGGATTTTAACCCTAACGCCCCCCCCCCCCCCCTTGGCTGCGCCACTGAGTCAGTCAGCAAATGGCTACAATAGCTACTGAAAAAGCAATGTGCAATTTCTGATGCTATGAAAGTAAATTCGTTGTAACTGTTCAAAGAGGTTTCCACTAAGAAAATTCAAATGATTACCATCCAGGTAAGGATGGTGACCATTAACGTTAGTAAACATGGTATGTTTTCAAACCATCTACCCGCTTATGTTTAATATACTAAATGAATAAAACGTTGCTGTGTTCAACTTTTTCTCTGTAAGTACTTCATTTAGTTCTTTTTTTTTTTTTTTTCAAACTTAAAATGCGATTAATAATTTTGGGCCGCCCTGAATTTTAATAGATTAAGAATGACTTGTCTTTATTATTATTATTATTTACAGCGTAGTTGTTTTTTGATTTACGTGACATTCATCTCTAATTGTAAAAATGAATTAAGACATTGTTTTATTATACAATTTTTTTTTCATTTTAGTAAGGTCTATCATACCATAAAGTTTATCGGATATCATTTTTATCATTGATATAATGTCTATAAATCATTGTTAAACTAGAGTAGTCATATTTCTTACATGCTACGGATCTACACTGCTCAAAACAATTAAAGAATATTGCAGTTTTAGGTAGATTTTGTATCTGGGGAAACTTTTTAGCTGATTGATACATGGTCGACAGACATAGTAGGTTATATGAAAATAAATTACACATGTTTGGCAGAAAAAAATGCATTTTATTGAGCATTTGTGTACAAAAGGAAAAAAAACACAATTTGTGCATATGAGAAAAAAAGAATAAGAAAAGGTGTTTTCTTCAAAGAAAAACATTTTCAGTTAGGGGTATGGTTTCCACGGGCGGCCAGCAACGTTGAACACCTTTGAGGCATGGACTCAATGAGGCTATTAATGACGAGTTGGGGTATTCTGCCCCACTCTTCCAGAAGAGCTCTTTCCAGTTCTTGGAGAGTTTGTGGGGGTTGTTGGCGGCCAGAAACTCGTCTTCCTAGAGCGTCCCAAACGTGCTCGATTGGATTCATGTCTGGAGAACACGCTGGCCATTCCATTCGAACGATTCCTTCTTCGAAAAGGAAATCCTCCACCAGGTTTGCACGATGTGGCCTGCAGTTATCGTCCATTAAAATGAAGTTATCTCCGATTGCTGCAGCGTAAGGGACTACAATAGGTCTGAGGATCTCATCCCTATATCGGCGACCAGTCAGAGCTCCATCTCGAATAATGTAGAGGTCAGTGCGCCCGTCAATGGAGATGCCACCATACACCAACACTCCTCCACCGCCAAATCTGACACTTTCGTGCACGAACGCAGGATTATTCCTACTGCCACGGTCCCTCCAGATGAAAATACGCCTATTATCCGGATGCACAGAAAAACGGGACTCGTCAGAAAACAGAATATTGCTCCATTCCTTTCTCCTCCAGTTGACATGATCGGTTGCCCACTCCCTGCGGTCGCGACGATGCCTTGATGTTAATCTAACACATACCATCGGTCGGCGAGCATACAGACCTACAGCATGGAGCCGGTTTCGGACAGTCTGAGTTGAAATCGTGGTGCTTGTAGCTGAGCGAAGGTGTTGTTGGAGAAGAGTAGAGTTCATGTTTCGGTGTCTCCGAGCTGTTAACGCTAAATACCGATCTTCATTGGGCGTTGTTGCCCGTCTACGACCTTGCTTTGGTCTTAGGCCTGCACATCCACTCTTCAAAAAACGGTTCCAGATCCTGGAAATGACACTTTGTGACACTCCAATGGCTTGCGCTACTTCGGCTTGAGTTTGGTCCCCTTCTTACCTACCAACAATTCTCCAAGCTTCTGAATCTGTCAAATGACGTCGCTGAGATATCGTACTCCTTGAAACAAAGCAATCACTGAATGCCGATCATCCTTGTCTTCATTCTCTTTTATCCAGTTGAAAGTCAAATTTCATTCTCTGCCGCTGAAGCGACGTTTTTGACGCCGAACTCAAAATTTGCATACTCCACAGTTTGAAAACCAGAAAAATTTGCATTTGTGATTCTCTTCTTCTATTTTCGGCAAAAAAATTTCGTTTATATCTTTATTTTATATAAAACTTCAAATATCCTTTAATTGTTTTGAGCAGTGTATTTCCTTGTACACCTGAAAATTATTTCGTGTGGCAATATTTAAATAATATAAAAGCTTTTGTAATGAAGTAATTTTGTCTGCTAAAAAAGAATAATTTATTTATAATTTAATATAAGGCGCCATTGCTAGTCGACCTACAGTAAATAAAATTAAGTGCAGTGTATTTAAAGAAATTTTTCTAACCATTATTAAAAAAATTAAATTGGTTTCAGTTTTATTTTAACCGCATTTCCTTTCTTATCTTCAAAACTAAAAGTTATTTCGTCACTTTAAAGTTGCCGGTTCCTATTATCTCGCTTTGCATTGGTTTCGAACGTACCTGGAAATCAGTTAGAAGAATCATTAAAATACATGAAGTCCTTTTGCAACAAATAAATAAATAAATAAAAGTTTGTTATTTGCTTTTGTTAAGTGCATATTTAGTTACTACTAAACCAATGTTTCTCAACGCTCTTATATCAGCGACACACCTAGATTTTATTAAAAACTCTGCACAACGTTACTTTTTAAGAAAAACGACCTTCAAGGAAACATATTATATTAATCGTTTCTACAGTCTGTTACAAAATTATAAGACCACAACATATTTTGCTATTTTGGTAATTTAAGAAATATTTCAATCAAAATAAAGAATACTCTACGTTAGTACATCAAGTTTTTAGTAAAATGCAGCAATTTACGCCAATGAAATTAATTCGGAAAAAAAAATTAAACATCAATATACCAAATAAATAAAAAACATATTGCCCAGTTAAACTGATGGCATTGAGTTCACAGGCTCCGCATACTAAGTGTACATTACAGCCTTATATTTTCAAGGGTTAATTCCGTTCGAAAAAAAATTAAGAAGAAGGAAACAGCTCTCCCCTTTCCTCTTTTTTATACTTAATCATTGAATCTCCTAAACTATCAAAGACATGCTTTATCACATAAAAAATCTATATCCAAAATTCAGAGCAAATCAGATAATTCTTAATAAAAACCCATTTAGCACTTATATAATTTAAGGAGTTATCCCCCTCTTTTATACTTAACCATTAAGCTTCCAAAACTATTCAGAGATTTGAACGAAATCTGACAATTCTGTTCGAAAAACCCATTTATATAAATTAAGGGGAGGGGCATTAGAACCCCCGTTCCCCCTGTTTATACTTATTCAATGAACACCTAATAACAGTCACGGAATAGCCTCATCAGAAGGATCCGATATCTAAATTTTGAACGAAAACTTAATTCTGCATGAAAAACCCATTTATGTCAATTAAGGGGGGGGGGCATGAGCCCCCCGTTCCCCCTCTTATGCATATCGAATGAACTCCAAAAACTAATCAGGGAAGCGCCTTGTCGGGATATACCTATATACAAAATTTCAAGTGGATCTGATATTTTTATCATGAGTTATCGCGTTACGCATGTATGAACATACATACAGAACGGGCGGGCACATAAGCTCTCAAGCTATGGTAGCCTGTGAGCTAAAAAGTGTTAAAAAGAACTGTTACAAAATTATAGGACCACGTATGGGGAAAAGCAATTTTCTGAAATTTTTAGTAAGATGTTGCTCCACCGTTTCTCTGAATAACTTAAAACACACGATTTGGCAAAGAGTTAATCAGCTTTTTAAGGAACGATTCAGAAATATTGTCCCATTTCTCCATAATGGTCATTTCTAATTCATATGTTTAATGGTCTTGCTTGTTATTTTCATACAGCTGGTGAGAGAAATAACCCCACAAGTTTTCTATGGGGTTTATGTCAGAGTTTTGACTTGGCCAAGGTAAAACATCAATCTTTTCTCTTTTAAGCCTCTCTTTTGTTGATTTCGATGAATGACTGGGAGCATTATCTTGTTGAAACTTCCATTTTACCCCTCCTAAAAGTAGTCCGAATGGTATCAGACTTCGAAAAAGCATCCGTTGGTAACTGATCGAGTTCATTTTCCCTTCAACTCTTTGGAGATCGCATTTTCTTGCATATGAAAATGCGCCCCACACCATAACGGAACCGCCTCCCATCTGCCTACTGAAGAACTCGCGAAATGTTTCCCTTAAATCATGCCAATAATAATTATTACCATCTGGACCATGAAGATTGAATTTTTTCTCTTCTGAAAACAATATATTTCTCCATTCAGAGTTCCGGGACATGACATTCTCTGCCCACTTAAGACGAGCTTCTTTGTGACATTTTAGTATTAGTGGCTTACTGTTTAATTTGCGATAAATAATACCAGAAGTAGATTTCAAACTTCGCCACACGGTTGCATAGGATAATTTTTTAGTTATCAGTTGTGCTATTTTACGAGTTAACTGATATTTTTTAGTTGCCAATTTGACAATTTGCCTATTATCACGATCTGATAACTTCTTTTTACGACCAGATCGTTTATGCGTTCCATACAATTCTTTTTTTACTTAAACATTGTGAATCGCAGATTTAGAACGAATAAGAATCTTACTCATTTCAAGTTCAGACTTTCCTTTGTAGAACCACACTTTTCTCACTTCGATTTCAGACAGCTCACTCCGACGAGGCATTTTACTAATAAATTCAAAAAATCAGATATAATTCAGATTTTTTGCATTTAATTCTTCTTTTTAAAATTTTCAGAGTGTTTAGGTTACAGTTAAACTCTGAGTTCAAAAGAAAATCGTCTGCTTTATTAATAGTAAAAGAGTGGTCTTATATTTATGAGCGTGTTCAGAACAACTTACCGGTCACTTACCGATTGCAGACAAGTGCGAAATAAAAATCAAGGCGAAGTGTGACGTCATCTACAATTCAACAGGATAGTTTTCATTGGTGCCACAATTCGCTTTCGTACTGCCCTACAATCGGTCGGTAATATTGATTAGTTTGGTAAGTTGCGCTGAACACGCCCTATGAAACAGCGGATTTGTGTAAAATCGTTTGGCATTAAACAAAAAATTATTCTAACTTTTTTCCCCGGAGCTAAAAAACATTCTACAGTTATTTATTTTCATACAACTACGTTTAAATTCAAACTAATTTTTTCTTTGTTGAAAAAAGGGTAAAATTTTGAGTGTTCTTATAATTTTGTAACAGACTGTATATTTCTCTGTGCGTGTTCACGTAAAAATTTTAAACGGATAATCCATTTTTTTTTTCAGATTGTTCCTATTATTAGAATCTAAAAAATGACATGTTTGCTTGTCTGTCTGTTTTCATGGCTTTTTATATTTTACACGTTTTAACTGTCGTGAAAATGGGCCAATCGTCACAAATTTTGACATGGTAGTAAAGTAAAAGGTACTATTTCACGTTTTAGAAAAAGTCGTCATGTCGTGTATATATATATTTGTCCAGGGGAAACGTCTATTGCTCATCAAGCGATATTGAATTAAGCGACAAAGAAATTTAAAATGAATGTGAATTAGAACCTTGCATCATACTGACAAGGAAGGTCTCCATACGGGCATACTCAGAAAAATCTGAAAAAATTACAGAATGTTCTTCTCATATAGTTATTTATGTTTGTAAAAAAAATTTCGGCGGAACCTCCTTATAACGTCCATAAAAAAAATAAAAATTTCGTTTATTTGGCGATTTATCTCCGGCTGGCGAAAAAACGAATTTTTGAAAAATACGCTTTTACCCTTCGAATACTTTTTAAAGAAAAAACTTTCTATGTTCAATTTATTTAAATAAGTTTAGTTTAAGTAATTTTAGTTTTGCATTTTTACTTTACTTTAAGTGTAATTTTGCCATATACGTTTATATGTAGGGGAGAGTGGGGATACTTGAGCATAGGGGATACTTGAGCCACCCCCTTTATCTCTACAGTTGTTCAATTTTTCTTTCTAAAACTGGCAACATGGTAACATATTTATAGTTCTGAACATGTAAAAAAGAAATCATATACCTTAGTACCATTTTTAAAGTATGGTGATTAACCCTTTGAGCTCTGCTGGTAGAATTTTCTACCACAAAATTTTAATTCTGAAATGTCACAACGACACCAGAAAATTCGACCAAATTTATTTGAAAAAGGTTTAATGCATTTTTTCGCGTATATTGTAAATCGGTTTTTTTCTTTGCAAAATACTGGTGCGAATGTGACATCTGGCTCAAGTATCCCCTCCATGGGGATACTTGAGCCACAATGTAAAAGAAAAAGTAAAAATTTATTAGACATAGAAAAATAGTTCAAAATTAATTGAAAGTGGTTTTCAATTGAAGAAAAAATATCAAATTTTCATTTTCAATATTTTATTTTGTTCTAAGAAATTCTAAAAATTTTTAAAAAATTAAAATTTAAAAAATGGCTCAAGTATCCCCATCTTCCACTACTTATAACAAAATGAAATTAATATATTTTATCATTTAAAACACAATTTAAATTGATTAAAATTGTTCCAAATTGAAAAATACACTGTTAAAAATCTGCTGCATTTTGTTGCAACGCACTCCTTTGCTTGTATAGAAAACGGTTACTTGGCCGTGAAATGGAGCTTTCTCATTGGTTGGAATAGAGATATTATATACAAGCGGTGGAGTGTGTTGCAGCAAAATGCAGCAGATTTTTCACAGTGTTGCACAAGCTACAACACTGCTAAAAATCTGTATCATTTTCTGCAGCGTCACTCCACCGCTTTTATAGAAAACGGTCAATTCACCGTGCTATGGAGCATTCTTATTGGTCAGAAGAGAGATATTCTATAAAAGTAGTGGAGTGACGTTGCAGTAAATGCTGCAGATTTTTAGAAGTGAAGACAATTTAAATCAATTTTCAGATTCGTTAAAATCGTCTGCTTTTGGTGAAGAAATGCACTGCTTGCCAAATCCCGCGTCGCTTTCAGCTTTTCACGCCAATTATTCCAAACTATTTTATTTTTTTACATATCTAATAATGTAATTCCGCCGCTAATGTTCACTGATCCTTTATTACCTACATGATTAGTTTAATTCGTATTTTTTTCAAAAAATTCTGGGTATGCCCCCAATGGAGACCTTCCTTGTGAGTCACCTGATTTTACTATACCCGACCTCCCGACCTAAACCGCGGATCGTGTCAGATCAGGATGTCATTTTTTCTTTTTCATTTCGAGTCGTGGTACAGTCAGATTGACTCAAATTTTATTTTGTTAGTTTATTTGCGATAATTGGATTGTTTTCTGCAAATAAAACAGATTTTTCGGGAGTCATTTTAATTCAGGTCGGTTCATATCGGGTATAATCCAAGATGGAAAAGTGAGTAACTATATAAAATTGTCAAAAATAAATAAATAAAGAAAGAAAGAACGCAGATAAGAAGCAATTTTATGAAGTCTTTTTTGTTGTTGTTATTAAAATTTATTGTTTAACTAAAATTACCCGATTATATATATGCGTGTAAGAATATGTGTGAGTGTGCGCGCTTATTACAAAAAAATGATACTATAAAAATGTCTAAATTGTTAGATAATAAAAATATGCTTCCACTTTATAAAAGTTATTTATGGTGTTAGAATTCGAAAATAGGGTTAGTTTAAAAATTACTTACTAACCATGCATGTCTTCATTTTGCGGGTTGCATCTACGCGATGCTTTTGGAGCTCTTGAATTGAATTCATACTCATCTGTTAAGATAAACTTATTCTAAGTTCAAATTAATCTAAAAGTCCATATATTATAAAAAATGTCTTTTAATTCCAAAAGCCACATCCATCATTACATCCAGAGAACTCCATCGTTCTCATACACTTGTCAAAGTTCTTCGAATAATAACAAAATAAAAATCAGACGATATTTTCATTTTCTTAATTTACGCGTTCAATTAGTTTCACTTGATTTCATTTTACAACATCCTCCCCCCTTTGAAACTTGGGGAGAGTTTCAAATACATAACAATTATCATTAAAAAGATCCAACCTCTTTGGAGCTTTTACACATCTTCCAGAAGAGGTATATTTCTTAAGTATGACACTATCAGGAGAAGACACATTTTCATGATCATCATGCTCACTGGAACTAGTTTTCTCTTCACCCGACGGTTTGGATGCAATTTCAATCATTTCATTCGAATATATTTCTAAAGGAAAGATGCGCTGCACCGGACGTAAGACCGTGCCGTGCTGAGTTTTCAACTTAACAGCATGAACTTTACCATCCCGTCCTGGAATTAAATGAATCACCTTTGCTAAAGGCCAAAATAAACGTTTTTTGTTATCATCCCCAACTAAGACTACTTCTCCTACTCGCGGTTCACGTGTATGTTTTTCAGTGTGTTTTTGAACTAATTCGCTGAGGTATTCCTTTCTAAAACGTTGCCTAAAATCGGTAAGAAGTTTAGCTCTGTAATTCAACCTTCTCCTTAAACTTTGAGAATCTAATTCGATAATATCCGAATTGCTGAAACTTCGGTTTTCAGTAAGAAACATAGCGGGTGTGAGAGGTACTAGCTCCAGTGGGTCTTCTGAGATATAGGTTAGAGGTCTGCAGTTAATCACAGATTCACAATCACATATAAGTGTATTCAATTCTTCATAAGTCAATACAGATCTACCTAAAGTACGTACTAACAATTCTTTTACAATGCGAACCAACCTTTCCCACCAGCCTCCCCACCAAGCTGCAGTGGGAGGTATGAATTTCCAAACAATTTTATGCGTCATGGTTTCTTTTAAAATTTTATCCCAATTTAATTTTGAAAGTTCATTGGAAGCCCCCCTAAAGTTTGTTCCGTTATCACAATAAATAGTGCTGGGCCTACCGCGTCTAGCTATAAAACGTCTAAGTGCTAGCAGGAAAGCATCAGAAGATAGCGAATTGACTAGTTCAAGGTGAACTGCGCGATAAACGGCACAAGTAAACAATGCTATCCAAACTTTCTCGCCATTTTTTAGAAATAAAGGCCCGGCTAAGTCTACTCCAATAATTTCAAAGACAGTACAATCTGTTACGCGATCTGGTGGCAAAGGTGTTGGTTCGCTTGACAAAGACCTTACCTTAAAACGTTTACATGCAATACAGTCGTACAGTACATTTTCAATAGTTCTTCTAGCTCTAATTATCCAAAATCTTTCTCTTATTAAAGATTGCATTGTTCTTATCCCTGCATGACAATTCTTTTGGTGTACTGATCTAATCAATAATTTAGTAAATTCACATTTACCTGGCAACAATATTGGATACAAAAATGATTCTCGGTCATTTCTTTCAGTTATTTTAGTTTTTACTCTTAAAATTCCATTATCATCTGTGAATGTTACAATATCATTTAATGACCTTTTATTATACAAATAACAGCTCTGAACTAAACGGATTAGATATTTTTCAGAATTTTCAATTTCATCTTGGGTAAGATTAGAATATTTACACTTATTAGAAACATTTCGGCAATTATTTACAAATCTCAGAATCCAAGCAAATATTCTTATCATCTTATCATAATTAGATATATTATCTAAGAGCCAAAGGGGTGCGTCTTTAGCTAAATCAATATTCGTAATTTCAACCTTTTTTCTTTCTAAATCAACATCTTTTGGCTGACAGTCAATCGCGCCAGTTGGCCAACATTCAGGATTTTCTTTTAACCACTTAGGACCTTCCCACCATCGCGAACAAAGCATTTTCTGTGGAGAACATCCACGTGAAAGTATATCAGCTATATTCAAATTTCCTGGAACGTGCTTCCATGACTCTATATTGGACATCTTCCGAATTTCTTTGACTCTGTTGCTCACGAAAACCGACCAATTTCCATGTTCCTTTATCCACCAAATTGCGGTAGTAGAATCTGACCAGAATGTGATTTTTAGACCTGGCATATTTATTGCCTTGATGATAGAACTCGCAAGTCGAGTACCTATACAACAAGCCATTAACTCTAAACGCGGCATGCTCAAAGTTTTGAGGGGAGCAACCCTAGACTTCGCTCTAACAAGCGTAACCTTGACTTCGGAATCAATTATTGATCTAGCGAAGACGCACGCTGCATGTGCCCCTTTACTCGCATCAACAAAAACATGAAGTTCAGATGAAGCATTAATTTCTAAGTATCGAGGTATAGCTACTTCTTTTAAAACATCAATACTCTTCAACCATTTCAGAAAAGCACTCACAATGTTACAAGGTAATTCTCGATCCCATGGGATTTTCTGTTTCCATGAGTCTTGTAGCAATAATTTTGGAAGCAATGTAGCAGGAGAGAATAAGCCGATAGGATCAAAAATCTTTTGCACAATGCTAAAAATTAATCTCTTAGTAATTTTCCTTTCACACGTTAATGTTTCTAAATCTAAACAACATTTCAAAGAATCATTATCTAAATTCCAAATAATCCCCAAAACTGAAGTATCCCCAGTATGTTTATCAACATTTTTGCAAGCTACATTGCTTTCAAAACAACGCAAATTGAAACACCCTTTAGACATTAATAACTTTGCATTTTCAATAAACATTTCAGCTTCATTAATGTTAAAAACACCTGATACACAATTAATCTACATAAAATGAACATTTTAATTTTTCAGCAGTTTCCTTATATTCAGGAGGACTATTTTCTAAAAGATGCATTATAGATGCACTTAATAAATAAGAGCTAGAAGAGACACCAAATACAACTCTACAATGTCTATAAATCAATTGTCCTTCATTACATGGGAAATAGAATCTAAGAAAATCTCTATCTTTAGGCATAACAGATAACATTAAATAAGCCTTTTCTATATCTGCAGTTATACCGATAGGATACATTCTAAAACGATCAAGAATATCAGGTATTAATTCTATAAGATTGATGCCTTTATACAAACATTCATTTAACGAGGGTTTCCCTTTCTCAGAAGCAGATGCATCAAACACAGGGCGTATTTTTGTGGTTTCCTTATCTAACCTGATAACGGGCCTATGCGGTAAATAATGACATTTATTACTTAATTCATTTTCTGGAACACGTTCAATAATATTCATTTTTTCCCAATTCTTAAATACTTCCTGATATTCATCGAAAAATCCCCCACATTTCAATTTATTAATAATTTTTTCATATCTCTTCCAAGCTAAAACTTTATTGTCGGGCAAGTTCTTAAAATTACACTTCCATGGAAGCCCTACTTCATATCTGCCATCGGTAAGAATTTTCATTTTTTCTTTAAAATCGTTTAAATCAAAGTTTTCCCGTTTTTCAAAACTCTGAATGGGGTCAGAAATTCCTATGGTTTCAAGTTCCCATAATTCAGTCAAAGGAATATTTCTAACGTGCATAGACAATGTTGTCAAAACGTTATGTTTCTTGCCACACGTTTGTTTCCCCATTACTGTCCAACCGAGCTTGGTTTCTATGGCAGTCAAATCGCAATTTAATTAAATTAAATTTCCTGTCAATAATTTTCCTATCATATCAGCCCCCACCAAAAGATCAATTTCAGATTCCTTACAAAAATCATCAGATAAATTTATTTTATTTCTTTTTAATTCATTTAAAATTCTGTAATCTTTAATTTTAGGTACAAATCCGCAAATCTTTTTTTCGGAAAATGCTTCAAAACAAAACGCATTATTTCCATCTAATTCACTGATTTCTACAGAAAACACATCATGTTTTTTAGGTTTCGTTTCATCCCCCACCCGAACAGCGCGTGAATAATTATTTCTTTTCTTATAGGATACATTTTTAGTGATTTCGTTATTCTCTCGCTTACGTAGCTACTTTGGCTCGATGAATCTAGCAGTGCGCGTACGACTTTTTGGCGACCTTGCGATCGAATGCGCACGCCAAGCGTTTGCATATACACAACTTTATTTCTACTACAACTAGAAAGAGAATTTTCAGATTTTAAAGTATCATCTTGATTATTATTTATATTTTGTTCTGGACACATTATTTCAAAATGAGGTTTATGGCAATAATTACATTTTAATTTATTTTTAATATTACAATTCTTACTCAGATGACCAGCTTTTTGCGAACAAGTGAAGCAAATCCCCTTTTTTAACAAAATCTTTTGTTTATCAGTTAAAGACATTTTTTTAGCCCCAAAACATTTATTAGAGGGGTGAAACCTATCACAGAATATGCAATTGTTTTTCTTACCTTTATTTTCTATACTCACCAATGCAGAGGCGGTGGCTGGATCAGGTTTGCTAATAATTTCAGATGAAATGTTCTTTTTTCTAACAACAGATTCAAAACCTTTTCTTGCTAAAAATGCCATTTCATCTCCTTGAACTTCTTGGCGTAGAAAGTCCATCAGTTTTTTTAAAGTTCTGGAATTCTCACTGGAATATGTATCATGATTTCGGCTTCTTTCCCAGGTCAAAAGAACTTCTTCAAGCAAGCAGCTCTCAACCAAGGGCATGAGAAAGTCTCCATACTTCTCTTGAGTTCTTCCCAAACTTTCTAAGGCACGAAGTTTGCTTTCTAATTCATCGTATAAAGAGGCTAAGTCAACTTTCATTTTAGGCGCAGTGGCATTTTTCATTACGAGGGTTAATAATTCCCTGACGTAAATTTGCACAAGAAGATCATCTCGTCCAAATCTCTGTTTCAATTGATCGATAGCCTTTGGATAATTTTCCGCGGTAGCTGGATAGCTTGATATTAAACGCTCCGCTTTTGATTTCGGTTCCATACATTGGAATAGATACTGCATCTTATCCTCCGCGGCAATAGAATCGTCTTCATGTATTTTCTTAAACTGGCTCCAAAATGATAAAAATTCCTTTGGTTCGCCGTTAAATTTTTTCAGCTCGATCTCCGGTAATTTAAATTTGCGTTTTACTTCTTCGCCAGGAGATGAAGAAAACTGTATCTTTTCATCAATACGAGCACATATTTCTATATATTTTTCTCGATATTCTTCTGCACCTTCAAAATCTTCGGTAAACAATTTTTCGTCCTTATCTTGTAACAATATTTCCGAAATTTTATTTTGACAAGTGTCCATCCGTTGAAATTTATCAAACAGTTGAGTTTTCAAAATAGAAAGTTCTTTAATTTCACATGTTTCTTTAGTTAATTCAGTTTCAATTTTCTTAAACGTGAGAGTAAAAGCAGCTCTCAGTCCTTTTCTCTGAGTTTTCAAACTACTCAGATTCATTTTTTTATTTAAAATTAATTAAAATTCAAAAACTCCTGTCCCGAACCGAGGGTACCAGTATGTTAGAATTCGAAAATAGGGTTAGTTTAAAAATTACTTACTAACCATGCATGTCTTCATTTTGCGGGTTGCATCTACGCGATGCTTTTGGAGCTCTTGAATTGAATTCATACTCATCTGTTAAGATAAACTTATTCTAAGTTCAAATTAATCTAAAAGTCCATATATTATAAAAAATGTCTTTTAATTCCAAAAGCCACATCCATCATTACATCCAGAGAACTCCATCGTTCTCATACACTTGTCAAAGTTCTTCGAATAATAACAAAATAAAAATCAGACGATATTTTCATTTTCTTAATTTACGCGTTCAATTAGTTTCACTTCATTTCATTTTACAACATATGGGGTAAAAACGCTTACGAAATCCTATGGGAAAACAGCTGATATTGAAGTCTTTTCTTTTCGGTAACTATGGAAGAAATTTCATTTTTTTTTTTTTTTTTTTAAGTAAGATAAACTTTAAATTGATCGTTCAACAAGAAATAAAATGCGCAATTATTATGCGATTTTTAAAAAAAAATCTAGTTTTATTGTTATTATTATTATTAAAGTTTCTAAGAAGGAAATGATTTTCCGGGCACATTAACAATTGATATGTAGCTAATTATAAAACCAAAACGAGAAAGAAAAATCATGCCTTAAGCATAGATTATGGAACACTTTCCAATACTTCTGGAATTCTTTACCAAGACTGATATTTAATAGATAAAACAAAAAGAATTTAAGAAACATTTTAGATAAAAACCCATTTATATAATTTAAGCGGAGTTATCCCCCTCTTTTATACTCAATCATTAAACTTCCAAAACTATTCAGAGATTCGAACGAAATCTGATAATTCTGCATGAAAAACCCATTTATATAAATTAAGGGGAGGGACATTAGAACCCCCGTTCCCCCTGTTTATACTTATCCAATGAACACCTAATATCAGTCATGGAGGTGCATCATCAGAATGATCCTATTTCTAAATTTTGAACGAAAACTGATGATTTTGCATGAAAAACCCATTTATATCAATGAAGGGGAGGGGCATGACCCCCCCCGTTCCCCCTCTTATACATATCGAATGAACTCCAAAAACTAATCAGGGAAGCGCCTTATCAGGATATACCTATGTCAAAATTTCAAGTAGATCGTATATTTTTAACGTGAGTTATCGCGTTACGCACGTACGAACGAACGAATGTACATACATACAGAACGAGCGGGCACATAATCTCTCAGGCTATGATAGCCTGTGAGCTAAAAACTCATAGCACATTTGAAAGCCAGATTACAGCAATTATCGTTCATAGCAAAAAAGTAGTCCAATTATTTTATTCAACTCTCTATTTAATTTGCAATTTGTGCAGATTCTAAAAAATATGTTAAAGATTATTTTAGTAAGAAAATATATAAAAGGTTGAAAATTCACGTTCAGCAGTTTCTAGCAACATACGGAATAATACTTAAATTCTATTATACAGCCCTGTATATTACCAACCGATTTTTATATTTCTATATTCCTTTATAGCTCCAAGAATGTTTTAATATTGTGTTAAGATCAAGCAATATCGAGCTGCTGAAGGTGAACTACCCCCTTAACCTCTCTCTGCACTTCAGCTTAGTTTTTGAACTTGCAGTAACATTTAAAAATATATATTCTTTGCTCAAATCTTAGTCTAATTTCAACCATTATTTCAAGATCGTTAACCCCTTGGGGACGAGCGACCGGTTGCGTGCCGCTTAAGGTGCTCAGAAGAATTCATTTCTCCCACCAATTATTTTTTGTTGTAAAATTTACCTTATTTAATCAGAGCATTTTCGAGATTCAATTAGAGAAAATTTTTTGTTTTGGATATCCAGTGATAAAAGATTAAAATTTAAGCTAACTGTTCTCGTCGCGATGGGGTTAAACGCAAAAGGGATGCGAGAACATAGTAATTAATAGCGAATAAAATTGTGTATATGCCGTTTTAAGAAATCGGTATTTATTATGTGTTAAATAAGTTATTTTTATTCATGATGTATTTATTTATTTCCTTATTTTTTTACTAGGACAGACGTCGGGATATTTTGCTGTGGTCCTGAAGCTTTAAATTGTGATATTCAGAAATTATGCCGAAAGTGGAATACTCATAGATGTCATTTTTCATTTCACCATGAAGCATTTTCCTGATGACTGCAACTTTTTAGATTTGTCTCTGTAAATAAGTGACTGTAGTTATGTTACTACACTGTGGTGTTGTGATATCGAAAAAAAAATGAGTGCAACTAGTTTTATACATAGTTTTCTCATCTATAGACGTACGCAGAGAAAGGCCATCCCTAACCCAAACCTTTATAAATCTTTGAAAATAATAAAATATAATTTGATAAAGTAAAAAACACGGACACCGGCAAAAGAAAATCTAGGAAAGGGCAAGATTTTGGGACGGCTTTGCCTTTAATCCACAGCCTAGTCCTTTTTTTAAAAGGATGAAATAAGTTAGACTAACAAGGGCACCACCAAACATGGTGCTCACAGATTTTGATGATTTCAAAGTATGTTGTAGGGGTTATACCACTAATTATTCTGGTGAAAGGGTTTCTTCAAATGGGCCTTGGTTTTTGAGAAATTGGGGGTTAAAGTTCAGAGTATATTTCAAATACCTATTTGTACAATCGCCGAATGGAATCCGTGGCTCAGTGCCAACGCGCGGGGCTGCGAATCGAAAGGTTGTGGGATAGAGTCCTTCCTCGGTTTTAATTTTCTCTTTTTACTTATATTTATATTTTTTACACGTTACAAATTTTAAGCAGAATTGGGAATTCTACAGCTTTGAACCTTTTGATATTTTCTGAAGAGGACAGTTTACTTTTTCATTTTTTTTTTTAATTATTATTATTGAAAAAAATATGGTTCAAATGGTGAACTGACTGAACTTCAGAGTACTTCAAATAAGAGTACATTTTGCAACAAATAAATAAATAAAAATGCGTATTTAATTACAATTTTGAAAAAGTATAAGAAAATTTGAATATTTTAAAATCTCCTCTACTTTAAATATTAATATTTTTAAATTAATAAATCATTTTTTTGTCTTTTCTTCATATGTGTATTACACAATACTGTGCATGGATTTTTAGATAATGTAATACTACATTAATATATATAATTATTTTATATAAGTAGTATAAAGTGGTGAAATCTAACACTCTTCTTAATAACAACTTTTATTAATTACAATAATAATAATAACGTTAAGACTAATTTCATGCGCATATTCAACGCATATAAAAAAACAAATTGTACAAAACATTTTAAATCTCTCTATCAAATACAAAAAAGCTTTATCATTTTTGAAACATGAAAGCGAAGAAAATATAAACATAGAGGGGAAAAAAGTTTAAAGTTATCATTAGTGTAAGGAATTATGCCGGGTGTATTAACAAAATTTATAATATCTCAAAATATAATTGTTGTATGGGTAAAAATGACATATTAAAATATTCGCAATTAAACAGGCTTTCATTTAATGTTTAAAAACAAAAATCGATTTTTTGATCAGTTTAGTGGTAAACTGTCCCCTTAAAAACTAAAGTTTATGTTTATGAAATTTTTGAGAAAATCAGTATTTTTTACCGAAAATTTTTAATCTAAACGCAAATCCGTTTTAATTTATGTTTCCAATCTCATTTTTTAAAACTTAACATAATTTATATTCCTTAAGTACTTAATTTGTGATAAATATGTTTAAAAATACATTAATTTTTTTTTTTAAAAAGTTTAATCATCTTTTGTATAAGTGCAAATATAAGATCAATAAAAAGAAATCTTCATTTATTCTGATACTACGGAGGAAAGGAAAGCAGACGATTAAAAAAATAGTATTTTTATGTGTATCGTAAATTTTATCTCATTATAACAGACGATTTTTACATTCCTATTGAATCACGGAAATATTGGTTTGATTTCTAATAAAAAAATAGTTTTAAATATAATCTGTCATTTCTTATGTGTGCAAACAATAAATTTTGTTGAGGTTGAACTTGGGAGATAAATCTATTTACAGAAAATTGGAAAATTGAAAATTTGGATAAATGATAACAACTTGTATTTTAGCATTACTGCATTAATATTTTATTACTCTTTCGAAGATATGCATTACTTAAATTATCTGATCCTGAAAACGTTTAAGAAATTTCAACTGAAAATTATTTTGTATTATTTTTACAAAAAAAGATAAATTTTCATTTAAAATGCAATAAAATAAAATAAAAAAGCGTTAGGAAAAAGAAAATTCATTATTGCAGAATTGTGCTTAAAGTGAAAAAAAAAAAAAAAAAAAATGTAAATAATAATTTTTAAAAAAAAAAAGTCCTAGGCGTAAATTAGTTTTGCAGTTTTGTCAATAGAAATATTAATTTAAAAATTGCAGAAAAAAATAAATTTTCATGAAAAATTGAAAAATGTAAATTTAATTTATCAAGAAAATATCAAACGCTGTAGCATTTTCTCTAGTAGTAAAAGTACTTAGAATTTGTAACGTGTAAATAGTATAAATATAAGTAAAAAGAGAAAATTAAAACCGAGGAGGGACTCTATCCTACAGCCTTTCGATTCGCAGCCCCGCGCGCTGGCACTGAACCACGGATTCACATTCGGCGTTTGTACAAATAGGTATTTGAAATATACGTTGAACTTTAACCCCCAATTTCTCAAAAACCATAGCCCATTTGAAGAAACCCTTTCACCGGAATAATTAGTAGTATGACCCCTACAACATACTTTGAAATCATCAAAATCTGTGAGCACCATGTTTGGTGGTGCCCTTGTAAGAAATTTTTGGCAGAACTTCCCGTACACGGCTTCGCATAGGTCCTGGATTTTTCAGACCAGGAAATTCTTCAGCATCAATAATTTCTTAGGGAAAATCTCTCCTTAAATAAGGTGAAATATCGCTCAGTTAGCCTACATTTATTTTTCTATTAAAAGATACTGATATTTCTTCAAGAAATTTACTTGAAACGTATGAACGCTGCCGTATAAGATATTTTTAAACGTATCAATATAAAGATAAGCAATGCAAAAATTTAACGTTTGGCATTCAATAAATAGTCAATAGTTTCCACATACTTCAAATTGAAGAATTGAAGCAACTCATTACTGCCTCTTGTTTAAAATAAATTTGAAACACATGATAGTAAAAAGGGAAACAAAATTAAAATGTGTTTACTTAGGGAGATTGATATGGAAGGGGGGGGGGGGGGAGAGACCATCTGGAGAAAAATTCTTAGTAAAAAAATATATTATTCTAAAATAACTTTGAAAGAAAAAAGCAGTTTTTTTTTTTTCAAACAATCAGAAATTAAACAAAATTTAGTTATTTGAATTTCAAAATCCATGAATGGGCAATCCTGGGAGTGTTTTAAAATCTAGGGGATACAGACAGTATTGAATTCAGACACTTTTCTCCGGGAGGAATTTCTGTAGCTCAGGAGAGGGGGGGGGGGGGGGCATTATAAAGTTCCAAGCGGGAAATCGCCCGTTTTGGGCATTGAAAACACAAAATCTCAAGTCTTTCGGGGAGGACACCTCATTGCTCCAGGGAGGGATGCCCCTCCCCGGGCCATCCATTGAATTCAACACTGGATACAAACATTTGCCGGAGTCTGTGCTAAGTAAATATGCCTATTAGGTATTATGCCCCCTCCTTAACGAAAATCCTGCGTACGCCCATGTTCTCATCTATTTTAGAGCTATCATTTCGTCAAATTGGCTGTTTTGAATGTGCCAAAGAAATCGGCTCTTATGACAAAAAGTTGAATTTTCTCAATTTTATTTGTGATATTGGACTGCTTACTCGTGATCATTTCATTTTTGTTCAGAGTAATTTATATTGAGCATTTACTTCATTTGTTCTGCAAATACTTACCAAGAATAAAAACAATATTTTAGTATTTTTCTGGAAGGAATATTTTTTTTGAAAATCTAAACAACAAAACAAAAATATTAGAATGTTGTTGTTGGGGATTTTTTTAGGGGGGGGGGTATAATGATGAAACAGTCTCGTATTACTGTACACATTTTTCATAAAGCTTTCACAAGTTTTTTTTATTTTTATTTTTTTTTTATTCGTGTGTAAAACTGTTTTTAGATTTTTCTCAAGTCTTCTGTTTTTTTATTATTCCGCCAGTGGAATAATAAAAAACTTTCTTTCCAACATTCGTATAAAGATTATGTTAAACCGCATTATAGAAGACACATTTAAAAGAATTCTTTTAAAACTGCTTGTTGTATCAAAATATAGTATCTCATATTTTATTTACAGAAAGCTAAATAATACTTATTGAATTACACAGTACAGTTTCTTTAATTTTCCTATATATTAATATAGAGCTCTAGATATATGATTGGTTAAAAATATGAATATACATACATTAAAGTATAGGCTGAAATAAGGGACGAAATGTGAAACTTTACTCGGGCTACCAATAAAAGACTGGCGTGGTCAATGAAAGATCATACACTCAGTAAAAGATTAGACAGTAATAAAAAATGAGATAATAAGAGAGATCGATGAAAGTAAGTATCTAAAACAATTTTTCATAATTTACAAAATAGAATATGGATTAACATATTATAAATCAAACAAGTCGGAAATTGTATGTCAAACGTGACAAATGAGTTCCGTTCATACTATAACTACTTTTATAAATATACAGATCTTGATGCAATAGCTGTTGCTTCTTATGCAAAAATGCATTAATACAAAATTTATTACGATTGTATACATTAAATTCAATAATATAAAAATAGAATTACTCAATCTTAATAGAGACGTAATTACCATGGCATCTTAAAATCATTACCTATCATGGATTACCATTGATTTTGTTGCGCATGATAGAATTTAATAAAATGAAGAAAACTTCTAATAATATGTTTTTCAATTTTGATTCGATTTTCATAAAATTTGAAATGACTAATAAAAATTCTGCAAATATTATATTAAATTTCAAATCATTCACTTGGGCAGTTTTTGCACTGTTATATGCAATCACAGTCGGCGAATATAGGTGCTACATATCTATGTAATTACGAAAGTTCCTGATAGACCATAACGTAAAAGAATACTTTTCAATGTCTGTCTCTGTAAATAAACTATGGACGCTATTTTTTTCTTTCCAATGCCGAACATGGCATAGTTAATCTCAATAACAGATATCAATTACAGGGAAATCTAACAATATTAACTCAATCTAGAGTTCGGACAGATAGACAAATCGAATTCATAAGCACTTTTCAAATATGTTGAAAAGTGAAAAGCATAATAGTTTGAAATTTGACTTTCAGAAATTTATACAAGATACGGAAGCATACTTGAATTATTTTGTACATCCTTATATTTTATCTACCATCTTTATATACATGGCACTATTTAGCTACAATTTAATTAACACCAAAACACGCTTAAGACTAATGAAATCACACTTCCAGGACTTATCGTGCATAGACAGCTACACTGTAAAAAATATATTCAGGTAACTGCACATCAAAAATGGTGACAACTAAGTTGCCACCAAAAGTAGAGTAAGAAAACACCACCAGTAAGTTAGTGTAGTAAAAACCACAAACAATCGACTAATGTAAACAAACATAACTTTTGATGGCAACATAGTTGCCACCATTTTTGGTGCAAAGTAAGTAATATGTTTAAAATGTATGTTATAATAAATTGTCTCAATTAAAAGGAAGTTTAGCTGCCTCTTTGCGTGAAACTATTTATTTTAAATTATGGCTGTATTAAATTTAAAATGTAATCTTTAAATTATTTTTTATTTTACTGCTACTTATTACAGTACACTAAATAAGTGGTAGTGTAAGTTGGTAAAAAACGAAATTACCTAATATTTACACGACTTTAACAGTACAATAAAAATAATTTAAAGTTTGCATTTTAAATTTAACACAGTCATGGTTTAAAATAAATAGTTTCAGACAAAGAGACTGCTAAACATCCTTTTAATTGAGACAATTTATTATACAATACATTTTAAACAGAATACTCAGTTAATAAACAATGACATTCCCTATATTTACATGCTTAAAAATATCTTTATTATAGATCCCCATCGTTTGTGTGTGGGGGGTGGGGTGTAGAGGGAATAATGGAGCTGTAGCACCTCTAAATTTTGACATAGTCTCATTTATTCTACATGTTTAGCTTTAAATTAAGCTTGCTTTGATGGATCTGACAGAAAATTAATTACTGAACATACCACTCCCCCCCCCCCTATGGATATACTGAGATTTTCCATTAAATGTAATCAAATGGGCCCATTGTCATTTTAATTATGTTTTACTTATTTAATAAACAAAAAAATAAGAGTATGACAATTATATGACAATTTAACTCTTTCAGTATAAACATCTAAAAAAACGAAATAAAAATTGTGAACATTTTACACGTTGTTATTATTGCTCCCAATAATCTAAAAACATCAAAATATAAATATAAATTGAAACAAGTTGGAAATTGCACATGAAGCGTAGCAAATTAGGTGCGTTCGAACGATAACGAAGTTTTAAAAATATTACTTTCATATATCAATCTCATAACATTGTAAATAGTGAATTACAATTAAAACGCTCATCAAACAATGCTCTCCCTATACCATTATGTAATAGAATACTTTTGTGTGGCCTTGTAAATCAATAACAAATGTTCTTTGCACCACAAATTATGTAAGATGTATATTATAATATGTACTTTATAGTTGCATATAAATTTTATTAAGTTCGCATGAGTGTAACACGATTAAAATGCATTTGAAACATTTTTTCCCATTGACCGTAATGTAATGGAATACTTTTGATTGTCCCTGTAATTGATCTATGCATCCGATTTTCATAAAATTTGAAATAACTCGAAAAAATTATGTAATAATTATGTATTTTAAATTTCAAACGTATAGAATATACTTGAAACTTTTTCCCCATTGACCATAATGTAATTGAATACTTTTGATTGCCCCTGTAATTGATCTATGCACACGATTATCAAAAAATTTGAAATAACTCGACTGAATTATGTAATAATTGCGTATTTTAAATTTCAAACGATTAAAATGCATTTGAAACATTTTTTCCCATTGACCGTAATGTAATGGAATACTTTTGATTGCCCCTGTAATTGATCTATGCATCCGAGTTTCATAAAATTTGAAATAACTCGAAAAAATTATGTAATAATTATGTATTTTAAATTTCAAACGTATAGAATATACTTGAAACTTTTTCCCCATTGATCATAATGTAATTGAATACTTTTGATTGCCCCTGTAATTGATCTATGCACACGATTATCAAAAAATTTGAAATAACTCGACAGAATTATGTAATAATTGCGTATTTTAAATTTCAAACGATTAAAATGCATTTGAAACATTTTTTCCCATTGACCGTAATGTAATGGAATACTTTTGATTGCCCCTGTAATTGATCTATGCATCCGAGTTTCATAAAATTTGAAATAACTCGAAAAAATTATGTAATAATTATGTATTTTAAATTTCAAACGCATAGAATATACTTGAAACTTTTTCCCCATTGATCATAATGTAATTGAATACTTTTGATTGCCCCTGTAATTGATCTATGCACACGATTATCAAAAAATTTGAAATAACTCGACAGAATTATGTAATAATTGCGTATTTTAAATTTCAAACGATTAAAATGCATTTGAAACTTTTTTTCCCATTGACCGTAATGTAATGGAATACTTTTGATCGTCCCTGTAATTGATCTATCCATCCGATTCTCATAAAATTTGAAATAACTCGAAAAAATTATGTAATAATTATGTATTTTAAATTTCAAACGCATAGAATATACTTGAAACTTTTTCCCCATTGATCATAATGTAATTGAATACTTTTGATTGCCCCTGTAATTGATCTATGCACACGATTATCAAAAAATTTGAAATAACTCGACAGAATTATGTAATAATTGCGTATTTTAAATTTCAAACGATTAAAATGCATTTGAAACTTTTTTTCCCATTGACCGTAATGTAATGGAATACTTTTGATCGTCCCTGTAATTGATCTATCCATCCGATTCTCATAAAATTTGAAATGACTCGACAAAATTATGTAATAATTATGTATTTTAAATTTCAAACGATTCGGTTGGGTAGTTTTTGAGTTGTTATATGCGGACAGACGGACGGACTGAACGACCACTATAGGTGCTACGTATTATATAATTACGAACGCACCTAAAAATGTACTGTTAAAACAAGATATAACACCATTTTTTATATAATACTCCTTACTCCTAAAGTTCAAGCTCACGGAATTTAACCCTTTATCTATCTATCGCATTATGAATTCATGAAAATTTTACATTCTAAAGCATTTTACGTAAATTGTTTAAACTAAATTAAAAGATTTACATAATCATTTAATAAATTTTTCATGGATTTTAGAAGGGTTGAAGGATTTAGAAGGATTAATTAAATTTGAATTTACAGGGATTTTGTGCAATATTTATAACCCTACTCAAATCTTTTATTTTAAATTATTTTTTTAGTATTTTGTAGAATTATAAAATGTACAATTATGATGTTTTTACAATATAAATATAGAAATATTTCCTAATTCAAAAATCCCCCTCCCTCAGCGCCAAGAAAGCTAAAAAGATACAAAAGCAAAAGAAATCATCCTTTTAAAAAGATTTTTGTTCTGTGCAACCAATAATGCTTTTGGAACAAAATAAAGTAATGCATCTGCAACTCATTCTAAACAGTATTGCAACTAACTGACGTATTAAAAGAATTTTATAATAAGTATTTTTTGTGGTACTTATAAGTACCATCGGTAGATAAAGGGTTAAATCATGTAAAACACTATAAAATCAAAACTAAATATTTTAAAGCTCTGTTCGAAAGAGACAATTTTACGTGCTTATATATTAAGTAATTTTGATTTTTAAAATATCGAAATAGCTAGACTACAAAATCATGTTTTACAAATATTATGTATTAATTTTGAATATATGTATACGTAAAACAAATAAATCACAAAAACACAAGTTTACACAGAATTTAGAGTAATTGTAAACATAATGTAAATATACGTCACTTACTTATTTCAAGACTATCCTGAGTTTTGTTTAGCGTAAAAAAAAATCCAACAAAATGCAGAGTAGCAGTTTTTTTTTTCACTTCATAAAGCATTCGTTTATTACATCTGGACTTAATGTCACGTATACTCTACTCTCTCTCTCTCTCTTTTTTTTTTTTTTTTTTTTTTTTCTTTTTCTTTTTGTAAACAGCCGAAACCAGCGGCCATAGAACACCGCCAGATATTTTAGACCTGCAGCAGAAAAAAAGATGAATTTGCTAGAAAAAAGTACTTTGAGGGAAAAATATAGATATATTTTTTCTAGAGACCTATTTATTCCCATTTACAAAAAAAAAAAAATGTTTCTTTAACCACTTTTAGGAAGAACAACAGCATATCTGTTTTTCAAGTTTTATTCCTGACAAAATAATAAACAAAATGTTGATAAAACTAATGTATGCAGCTATTAATAAAATTCAAACAAGCCAATTACTGACCATTTGACATTTATAAATTTACAAGCGTATATATTGAAAGCCCTTTGGCTCCGCCTACTAGAGTTCGTTATTTTTGTAATGACACTGCTCGAATTAAAATTGATAAAACAGACTATTTCACAGATGAACTTTGATAAATTGCAGAGGAAAACAGGCATTTTAATGGTAATACCAAACAATCAACCACTCAATATCCTGATTATGATAAACTGTATAAAAATAAATATATACTGAATTATATGAACCAGAAATGCTTGTTAGTGATAAAACCCCTATCCATTGATGAGCATATCTGTTCCAAAAAGTCAAAATATTGTGTGGAAATGTAATGAAGGATAAATACCATAAATCAGGGGTATGATATTTTTGTATTATGCTAGAAAATAGGGTATTCTCATAAAATTGAGATTTACAGTCGGCAAGAAAGTGATCCAAAATTTCGACTTATTGGTATATTTGATATTGCGATGGAAACATTGTGATCCGTATTTCTTGAGAAATATATGCAAGTGCTGTCGCGGGCAAATTGATTATAAAAAAAAAGGTCACCCATATTAGAAATTCAAACTGCTATATCTCAGACTTTTCTTAAGGTAAAGACAAAACCAAAAAATACTCCGGAATTCATGTATTAACCCTTTGTTGCATACTGTCCACTACAGTGGACAAAAATTCATTCCCAAATGCTAATGAATTTAATTCCCAAATGCCACATTGGCACCGGAATTTTGGTTAAAAAAAATTCGGTTTATTAAATTCCTGCAAAATAGCTTTTTCTTGTTTACAAATAAAGCTGTTTTCAAATTCCGGTGTCAGTCATCAATTTCAACACTTAAGTAATGAATTTTCTCTGCGTCGCAAAGTGTTAAGCCTATGCAAAAAAGGGTTAAAATCAAACACTTCAGAAGGAACCTTTTTTCAATTTCTAATTTTTTGTTTGTACATCATAGTACATTTAAAAGATTTTTGACAAACTTAAATGGCCGTCATTTTGAAACAAGATGGCGTATAAAGATGGCCAACAAACTCGGTCAAAACATAGGTATGTACTATGTACACATGGAATTATATCTAAATCGGTTTATCAATATGCGTATTATCAAGTGAATAAATTCAGGCCGTTTCAAAATGTCAACCAAACTAGAAATTAAAAGTGAAATAACTCAAACATTTTTTAAGATATAGATGAAACAAAAAATGCTCCGGAATCTTTGTATGAAGGTCAAACACACAAAAGGAAAATCTTTTTCAACTTCTTACCTTTTTTGTACCTAATTTTAAAATTTAAATTTAAAAAAAATTAATATTTTGAAACAAGATGGCGGATGGAACTTGTCAACAAATTCGATTCAGGCATCGGTATGTACTATGTACACACCAAGTTATATACCAATCGGTTTAAAAATACGCGTGTTATCACGTGACGAAAATCTGATCATTTCAAAATGTAAGCAACACTAGAAATTCAAAGTGCTATAACTCAGCTATTTTTTAAGATACAGACAAAACAAAAAATGCTCTGGAATCTTTGTATCAAGGTCAAACGCATAAAAGAAAAATCTTTTACACTTTCACACTTTTTGTACCTAATTTTAAATTCTAACTTTAAAAAAAAATTAAATGGTTGCCATCTTGAAACAAGATGACGGATGAAACTGGCTAACGAACTCTGTCCATGTCTCAGTATGTACTATGCACACACCAAGTTACATCAAAATCGGTTCATAAATACACGTGTTATCATTATCAAGTGACAAAAATCAGATAGTTTCAAAATGTCAGTCACACTAGGAATTCAAAGTGCTGTAACTCACTCATTTTTTAAGATATAGACGAAATAAAAAGTGCTCTGGAATCATTGTTTTAAGTTATAACACTCTTTGGATCAGTTCTAACACTCTTTGGATCACTCGCGACGACAGCTCAGCTTCTACCCTCATAGCATGCATAGTCACAGTGACGTCACTGTGAGTCACTTTGGTCACATCACATCTGTGACCAAAATGCCACCACTCAGTGACGTCACATTGTGACTGAGATGTGACTTTTTTAATAATCTTTAGAAAATAACAAAAATTCTTCAAAACATGTTATTTACTTTAAAAACATGTTTCTGGCAATTTAAATATCGTAGCTTTTGTTACAGTTCCGTCACAATGTTAATGTCAAAGTAGTCACAAATGACACATTTTTCACAAATTTGTCACATTGTGACCACTTTGTGAAGTGGTCACAAACGAGCTCTAAAACGGCCATAACGACTTCACGTTTTAGTCACTGTGACTTCACATCGACGTCACGTGACGTCACATCGACAATCAATGGTCACAAAGTCACAATGTGACTTCACAACGACGTCACAGTGACATCACTATGCCTTCCCGTAAGACATGGTGACGTCACTGCAACGTCGTTGTGAAGACACATTGTGACTTTGTGACCATCGATTGTCGATGTGACGTCACGTGACGTCGATGTGAAGTCAGTGACTAAAATGTGAAGTCGTTATGGCCGTTTTAGAGCTTTTTTGTGACGTCACATTGTGACCACTTTGTGACGTCACAATGTGACCAATTTGTGAAAAGTGTGTCATTTGTGACTACTTTGACATTAACATTGTGACGACCTGTGAAATTTTTTTTAGAAAGTCACATCTTAGTCACATTGTGACGTCACTGAGTGGTGGCATTTTCGTCACAGATGTGATGTGACCAACGTGACTCACAGTGACGTCATTGTGACGTCACTGTGAACATGCATGCTATGAGGGTTACGGGTATTAGTCTAAAAAAAAATCCCCCTTCAAACCATATCCAGATTTGTATTTTTTTGCCACGGCAAACCCCGTGAAATGGAAAGTAAAAGAGATAATTTTTTTTTTACTAGGGTTTGATATTCGCAGTACAATTTTTTTTTAATTATTGATTTTACAAATTTGGTACTTCAACATGCGGTTGTTATTTCGTGTGCTGATTCATAAAATCTAAATTAAATAAATAAATAAAAGCGAGACCATAATTTTCCAATTTATGAAAAAATAGATTTTTAATAAAACGTAGTTTTTCGCACAGACAATTAACAGAAATTTATTAAAATTAGGATAACTAAATGATCGCTTTTACACTTTGATATAGTTTATAACACATAATACAAATTTTATAAATTTAAGATACATTTAATTTTTGTTGGGGGAAGGGCAATGTTGTCTTTTTTCTTTAAATAGGCGTGTTTATTGCAGTTTGAATGCGTTTTGTTTACAGAGCACTAATGTAAATACCGGGTGTCCCAAAAATGACTGATGGATTTTAAAATTCAATAACTTGCAAACGGTGACAGCTATTAAAAATTTTTTTGCCGGAGGGCAATGTATAATGTCAGGAGTTTTTTTACCGCAATTCTTGTATTTAGTTAGAATTTCAAACAACAGATGGCGCTGATGGCGGTTGGCGGCCAGTCGACGCCGAAACTTACATCATTCAGCTTTGACACAAAAGGAGGAGATTAAGGCTTTGGAGTACGTCTCATTCGACAGTATAGTCTTGCTCTCAGGTCCCGATTCTGGACTCATTCGATATGATTTCAATGGAATGCGTTGTTGCCATGGAAATAGCAGATTGTTCGATAGTGGAATACAGCGTTCAGAAATGGGCATAAATTTCGCAAGCAGTATTTGAGTTTGCAGAAGATTTTCGTTTAGGAAGTTTTATTTTCCCGGATTAAATTACTTTTTTATGGCACGATTTAAAGAATATTTTATGCATCATATTTTAAAACTAGATAAAGAGATTTTTTTCAATTTGATGATTTTTGTTATATTCTTAAGAAATTTTAGATCTTTTAAGAAAATTCGTCAGTAGATTTTTATGAATGTTCAAAAAATAATCATAAAAACTGTTAATAGTACATTATTGTGTAAAATAACTACCAAAAACAAATGTTATAAGTTGCCTTGTTTAGCCCTTTTCAATAGGATTAGTCTATCGTTGCATTAAAATAGAAAAAAATAAAATAAATGTGAATTAATTAAAAAAATTTTCCCGGATTAAATTAATTTTTATGGCATGATTTAAGGAATCTTTTAGGACCATATTTTAAAACTACACTGTTAAAAATTTTAAATCTTTGCTGCATCGTCACTCCTCCACTTTTATAGAAAGAGACTACTTCACTGTATTATGGAGCATTCTCATTTCTCAAAATAGAGACATTCTATAATAGCAGTGGAGCGACGATGAAGCAAAAGTTTCCAATTTTTAACAGTGTAGGTGAAGATATCTTGCTACAATCTTGCTCTTACATTATAAAAACCTGCTGCATTTTGTTGTATACGCACACTTCTTGTATAGAAACAGTTACTTGATTGTATTATGAAGCATTGTTATTGGTCGGAAAAAAGATATTATATACAAGCGGCGGAGTGCGTATGAAGCAAAATGCAGAAGATTTTTAACACTGTGGGGCCCGATTCTGAACTCATTCGATATGATTTCAATGGAATGCGTTGTTTCCATGGAAATAACAGATTGTTCGATAGTGGAATACAGCGTTAAGAAGTGGGCTTAAATTTCGCAAGCAGTATTCGAGTTTGCAGAAAATTTTCGTTTAGGAAGTTTTATTTTACCGCATTAAATTACTGTTTATGGCACTGAGCTCGACATATAACAGGAGGTCCGACTCTGCGGTCAGTCGTCTGCTAGCCGAATTACAACCCGGAGAAGCATAGTAGGCAAGAGAGAAAAAATAGTCCGCTTTTTCAATGTTAGACATAGGAGAAATCTCTTTATTATTATCCCAATTTATTCTTCACTAATTAAGTAAATTATAAAAACAATGAGAGTAAGTGATCTATAAGAACAGGAACTACCCGATTAGTACTTATTTAGCAGAAATATTTTTAATTAAATTGTTTATAAACCCCATCTTTCACATCCATTCGAAATCGGCAGATAATGTTTTGAAATTGGCATTTAATTATCCGGCTTTTTTATTATCCGAATATGTATTTTTATTTTATCATTTCTGAACGAAAGAATACTTTGTTTTTATCATTATGTTTATAGTTTTAAAGAACAATTTACAAATTAATTTCAACAAAATAAAGCTTCAAATTTTAATCAAGGGGTTTTAAGTAACACAAAAATTTCAGAAGTATTAAAACATAAGGTAATTTTTAATATAATAAATGTATTTATACATATGTTTTCATAGTTTCAATGCGCATTATTATCGCCGTAAAACAAAATCTAGAGTGAAGAGGAAGCCGTTATCCTAAAAACTATGAGACTGTTCCAAATATTCAATATCCCCCCCCCCCCCCCCGCGTAATATGTTAATATTTTAGCAATAATTTGTTGTCATTTTATGTAAAAGTATCTTCTTTTGGATTTAAGTTTTTTCCCCCACTTTTCCCTATATTTTGATGTTCAATGACATGTCTATTGTTAATCATTTGGTGCAAATATAAATATAATACCATTTTTTATAGATAAACGATAAATTTATGAACGTGAAAATATTAAATTAAAAAGTAAGCTGTACGATAATTATACACTATTTTTCAGAAAATTTTAAAATGCATCTAAAAAATTATAACAATAATTGTTACAATAAATGAATTTATAGAATTACGATGATACATTAAAATAATAATAATAATAACAATAATGGAATAATGTTTTACACCAACTATCTAACTAAATATTAATTTAAATATTTATGTATTTTTATTAAATATTTATCCATTATATATGTTAAAGCATTTTCTCAAAATATTTTCCAATAAGTATTTTAGTAATCTTTGTATTAAACACTAGACAAAAAATGATACTTGAAATTAAAATAAATCAAAACAAAAAATTATCATTCATAAAGTTTGCACATAGTCAAACCTCGTTAACAAAAACACGTTTAACGTGGATTACATTTAACATAAACTGTTTTTACAGTCCCCTACGAAAATGAATACAAATAATTACTGTCTATATGAACAAAATTTCGATACCACTTGAGATTCACATTAACGAGGTTCGACTGTATCACACTTGTGGCTGGTTAACATGTGCATAGGAGTAAAAAAAAAAAGGCATTTTACCTGTGAAATTGCAAATTTCCCTCTTTTGTCCAATGGTTTTTACAGCCGTAAGCAGAACAACTGCTCACCATGATATATGGTTAATAATTATATCAAGAAAATTAAAAGAAATTAGAAAATAAATAAACTGCTCACATAGTAGGCAATGAGCTAAACAGCGCTTTCTGCCTAGTATACGAACCAAAACTCAGCTAAAAGTGCCGTCACTGTATTCATCCGCGCTGACCGCGGGAGCTAACGTTTTGAAATAGGAAGCCGGATTTCCTGTTATATGTCGAGCTCAGTGGTTTATGGCAAGATTTTATGCATCATATTTTAAAACTAGATAAAGAGATTTCTTTAATTTGATAATTTTTGTTGTATTCTAAGAAATTTTAGATCGATTTAGATTGTTATATTCATGCTTAATTTTGAATATTGTATTTTTCTATAGAAGAATTTGTTATTTCCATGACAACAACACATTCAATTGAAATCATATCGAATGAGTTGAGTTCAGAATCAGGCCCCACAGTGTTAAAAATCTGCTGCATTTTGCTTCATACGCACTCCGCCGCTTGTATATAATATCTCTTTTCCGACCGATAACAATGCTTCTTAATACAATCAAGTAACCGTTTTTATACAAGAAGTGTGCGTATACAACAAAATGCAGCAGATTTTTATAGTGTAAGAGCAAGATTGTAGCAAGATATCTCCACCTACACTGTTAAAAATTGGAAACGTTTGCTGCATCATCACTCCACTGCTATTATAGAATATCTCTATTTTGACCAATGAGAATGCTCCATAATACAGTGATCTCTTTCTATAAAAGTGGAGGAGTGACGATGCAGCAAAGGTTTCAAATTTTTATCAGTGTAGTTTTAAAATACGGTGCTTAAAATATTCCTTATATCATGCCATAAAAAGTAATTTAATCCGGGAAAATAAATTTTAATTAACTAATATTTATTTTATTTTTTAATATTTTAATGCAACGATAGACTAATCCTTTTGAAAAGGGCTAAACAATGCAACTTATAATATTTGTTTTTGGTAGTTATTTTATACAATAATGTACTATCAACAGTTTTCATGTTTATATTTTGAACATTCATAAAAATCTACTGACGAATTTTCTTAAAAAATCTATAATTTCTTAAGAATATAACAAAAATCATCAAATTGAAAAAAAATCTCTTTATCTAGTTTTAAAATATGATGCATAAAATATTCTTTAAATCGTGCCATAAAAAAGTAATTTAATCCGGGAAAATAAAACTTCCTAAACGAAAATCTTCTGCAAACTCAAATACTGCTTGCGAAATTTATGCCCACTTCTGAACGCTGTATTCCACTATCGAACAATCTGCTATTTCCATGGCAACAACGCATTCCATTAAAATCATATCGAATGAGTCCAGAATCGGGGCCTGAGAGCAAGACTGTACTGTCGAATGAGACGTACTCCATAGCCTTAATCTCCTTCTTTTGTGTCAAAGCTGAATGAAGTAAGTTTCGGCGTCGACTGGCCGCCAACCGCCATCAGCGCCATCTGTTGTTTGAAATTCGAACTAAAATCAAGAATTGCGGTAAAAAAACTCCTGACATTATACATTGCCCTCCTGCAAAAATTTTTTTAATAGCTGTCACCGTTTGCAAGTTATTGAATTTTAAAATCCATCAGTCATTTTTGGGACACCCGGTATTATTTAACATTAATTATTTGTAAAAGTGAAAAATTCAGGGTTAGGAGAATGTCGTCCGAGGAGGGGCTATTTTCTAAATTTTGTTATATTTGGGAAAACTAAACAATCAATCGCTTTAAACTTTGATATATAGTTTATAATACATAATAAGAATAAGGATAAAGTTTTTTGAAAGAGATATTAAACGAAAACCTCTGTGTGATCTGTTATCACACTTATCCACTTTTTGGAATGAAAGCTACCTAAAAGGAGATTGATAATCGCTGTTCTAGGGCTTAGGATGGTGGCTACAAGAGGTGCAGGGTTCGAATTCCGACTCAGGAATAGATGTTTTGTAACCCATCAGATTCTACTTTAATAGTTCCGGTCTGTTTAGCTCTTGAATTCAAAAGATGACCGTGGTGACCACAACCAACCAGCTAATCATCGCTACTCACCTAATATTAAAGTATACTACGGGGTCTTTTACCTAATCTAACTTTTGGAAAAAGGTCCATGTTTTGAATAAAGTATACAAACGACTATAATTATAGGTAATTCTAATGTTAAATTTAAGTAATCATAAAACGAAACTCTCTTTTACTACATAAATAAAAATATGCTTATTAATGAACGCACTTAGTAAAAAAAAAAATAGTTTAAAAGCTGATTTACATTAAAGCTTACATTATTTTACACCTACGGGAGATTATTACAGGATACACGCAGTAATATATGAATTTTTAATGTAAATTTTCGACTTCGAAATACATTTCAAAGTCTGCTGTCAAACAAGGCAATTACAAATTAAACGATTAAAATATTAATTGGATATTTTCTGATCAGGCAATAGTAGTGCCAGCCTCATTGGAAATTGCAAAGAATGTGCGCATCTCTTATATTCGGATAGATTTTTGCTCATTTCAGAAACAAATCGCTCTCTATGCAATATTTATTCAAACACGCTTTCCTACACAATGGCAACAATAAAAATGCATGTAAAAGATAGAGATTTCCACTTTGAATCAAAAAATTTTTAAGGTTACTAAGAAATTTTTTGGAAAATCGGATTCCCAGAACTTTTAAGTAACGGTTACGAGGATTACAGATAAAATTTTAGTAAAATTCTCAAGATTTTAGTAAATTCTTTTGTAAAGTTACAGATGTCTCTAGTTTTGCTTACAAGTTTAGTAGATTGACATCACTTTCTTGTATAGTGTACATATAAAATTTTAGTAAGCATAACAGATTTCGGTAAATTTAGATTACTAAGGTTACAGGTTTTCTTTTTTTACAGCATAGAGCCTTTTACTTATTCTTCAAAAATAAATAAATAAAACATAAATATAAATAAACTAATAACTATGATCAGTATCTCATAATCAGAAATTATCGCACTTATAAGGCTTTATTTTATGGGTCTGCCACTTCAAAATCTATATCTACATGACTAATGGGTGCATTTGTCTTTATCTAATCCTTTGTTTCCTTACGAGATAAAAGTTAATTAATTCTTTAAGTGGTTAACACTATTCACTCAAAATGTTAAAGCACCCATTGGAAAGACTGGGGGCAAATGGGATATGCTTTACATTTCATATTGTAGAAATTGTAATTTATAAATTCCTAGTATTTTTTTAAAGACAATTCTTTTAAAGTTTTCTATTAATGAATAAAAAATGTCAAATATAACTTGATTATTAAATGAGAAATTAAATTAATTTTTATGATAAATTTTGTCCCATTAGATCCTGAATCTGGGGAGTAATAACAAACAATTTTTTATGCCACTAGTTTTGCGCTTCCTGCTCAACTGGCAAAATTTACAATGATATCCGCTATTTTATATTACATGCTGCAATATTATAAAAAATTTAACACCAGATGCTCCTTTAATTTCAATTTGGTAAACTGGTCTTAATTTAAACAGAAATAATAGAATTAGGCACATTACATTTTATGCAACGTGTATGCTTTACCACAGATGTTATGCAAATGACATGAAGCATATTTTATCAACCACTAACAGTAGATCCTAATTTCGAAGATGCTTTTAGTCCCCATACCATTTTGCGCTATATTTAGGCATATTGTAAATTAACTATATACCACTAATACAAGATTATGATTGCCATTGATACCATTGCTTAAAGGTGTCATAATGTAATATTGTAAAAAAACAGCCTTAAGGCGCTTTTCAAATTCCCTGCTCGTCAAACGCAAAACTTTGAGAGACATTTTCTGAGATTTTTAAACGTAAAGACATAAAATTGGCTATTGGAGTGATTTGGAATCAAATGAAATTTACTTTCCTCTACTTGGCGCTTGATGTGAGAAATTTCATTTGTGTTTTTACTATCGCAATGCCAACCAGTGCATAGGTAGTCATTAACACACAATAAAGAAATACCTATTGCATAATCCTTTCTATGTTTGGCTGTTGCTAAAATGAATTATTTTTGAATCAGTATCTCTATAAATAGCGCAATGTAAATAAAATAACACGGTGCGATTGAACATATAAAGCGACATCAATCGTTCAGCAATGCGAACGATTCTCAATTATATTGGCACACACAAAAAAAAAGAACAGTAATTGAGCTCTCGCAATTTGGTGAGTCTGATTGTATTTTCACTCGCTAAATGGAGCATGTTGTTGCGATTTGGTGCAATGGAGAGCGGCTTCGAGAACCCTGTTTATAGCATATAATCATGATCGTTTCATCTGTGTGCAATACATGCTCCAAGTTCATTAAATGAGTAATTAAATGAATGAATGATTTGTGAATTTTCCAAAATAGATCTGTTTAAAAGATTACCATATACAATCCAGAACAGAATATTTAAAAATTCATCCACAAATGTTTTTATTTTCTCAGTAATTTGCTTTAATTATATTTTGAAATACAGCAATGTGTTCATTTTGATAAACAGAACCCTTCACATCGAAATTTTACACTAAAAGAGATTTGAGTTACTTTTTAATGAGAGAAAAGTCTTAACACTTCGTTTATTAATAAAGCTGTCAATTTTATGGCCTATTCTGGGGATTAAATTTGTAATACTTTCTTGTATCTAAAATAAAAAGAAAAAGTCAGAGTTCAGACTGACCTGATTTTTCAAAAGAATGTCTGAAGTATTTCTCAAGTGAAAATTCTATGTATAATAAAACCTCCAAACAGATATTCCCCAAAAGAATATTTTTTGATTTAGTAAACATGTTTTTATTTCCTATAAATGTATTTTTCTGTGCATAAAAAATTAAGTGTTAATAATACTTTTCATACTCCTAGGGGGAAAAAGTGTTCTTGACAGTACTGTAAATAAAAAGTAATCTACGAATGTACGTTTATTGCATACATTTTATTTCTCATGCTGTAAATCGAATATATGTAATCATTAATAATCAAAATATATTTATTTTCATCTGAAATATAATTCTGCTCAAACTTTTGTTTAAGTTCTAACAAATCAGCTCAACATAGAAAATTGAAGAAAATTAGACATCTGAAGCAATTCTTTTCTACTTTCTTCTATTTTTACAAGAAGAAAGTATTAGATTCATGAAAATTTTCGACTCCCTGTTTTCAACAGGTTTACAAGTTTTAGGGGTCAGATACCAAAAAAACATGTTTATACAAAATGTCTGTCTGTGAGTCTGTCTATCTGTATGTGACACAAATTTTGTGGGCGCACTATCTCAAGAACGAATACACGAAATTTAATAAAAATTTATATTCGGGTAATCCCTGATATAAATTGATGCTGAATAGTTTTTGGTGTGAATCGCTCAATGGCGCTGCTATTCAGCATTTTTTACGAGTTTCACAATAGCTCTATCTCAAGAACTAATGCGCGGAATTTAATTTAAAAAAAATTATATTCAGTTAATCCCAGATATGAATTGGTGCTGATTAGTTTTTGGTGTAAATGGCTCAACAAGTTGTTCTCTACAGCATTTTTCATGATTTCCAAAATAGCTAGATCTGCAGAACTAATACCCTGTTTACACTAGGATAATTAAGATATCCCAGGCCGCCGAACACTCTAAGAGAGTTCCACAAACTCTCTCAGTGAGTTTCAGTTTGCTTCGGCTAGATACAGGAGCTGCCACTCACTCTCGCTGGCTATAAAGCTTCGCTTTCACTGATTGGCTGTCGAGGTCGTTTTTATTTTAAGCGCATACGCATACTTTACATTCATTCCGATCACAGATCGATGTGAACAGGTATCCAATTCAGGGAGGGTACCACTTCAAAAACAATGATCTAAGATATCTTACAATGACCTAAGATACCTAGACACAACAATGGCAACCTTTTCTTAGGCCGACATCTTTGCCTTCCGTCACGTGACGGAGGGCAGATTTAGCGCGCCAAACCGGTTTATCTCCGCAGCTTGTAGTTTCGCTTCTATGTTTACATTTATTTTACTGCGAGAATGAAATCTGAAAGTTGCCAATAAAGCGATCACCGCCAAGAAACAGCATATTTTCGCCAAAGATGTCGGATTCGAAACCATGCCGAGAGAACAATGGGATGTGGCGTCTACGTATAATAGAAAGTCAGTGATATCTTACGTTTCCAGTGCGAACAGGGTATAATGTACGGATTTTCATAAAACTTCAGATTCAATTAATCCTTGACATGAATTAATTTTTTCTACAATATGGCTGCAACGCTCAACAGATGGCACTGTTATGCTGCATCTTTTACAATTTCCGCAATAGCTCAATCTTTAGAACTAATGCACGGATTTTCATCAAATTTCAGATTCAGTTAGTCCTTAACATAAATAGAGATTTTTTTGCATTTTGGTGTAAATCGCTCAAGAGATGTCACTTCTAAGCTGCACTTTTAGTGATTTCTACGATAACACTATTTCAAGAATTAATACACGGATTTTGATCAAACTACAGATTTAGTTAGTTCTTAATATGACTTAGTGTTATTTACATTTTTGTGTAAATCGTCCAAAAAGCGGCGCTGCTATGTGGTATTTTGCTTGATTTCTACAATAGCTCTATCTGAAGAAGTTATGCACGGATATTTATCAAACTTCAATTAGATGATGATATAAGATGTTGCAGATTAGGATTTGGTGTAAATCACCCAACGAGTGGCGCCGCTATATTGCATTTTGCATGATTTACGTGATTTTAGCGCTAATCATAGCTCTGGAATTTCATGTTATTAGATTTTTCATGATCGGCATAGATTGTCATTTAATTTAATTATTTTTTCTGAAGTATTAATGAGCATGAAACAGAAGAAAGTTTTGAGATTACCATATCAAACTAGTTTTATGTTCCTGGAGGACTGATATTCAGGATTTTTTTATTCTTAAATGTTAAAGAATATAAATAACTTCATTTTTCCACAAAAATGATAAAACTAGTATTAAATAGGTATAATTGTGGATTAATTTCCATAATTGTACTAAAGCGTGAATTAATTTCCATTCATAGTGGGTTTTAGTCATGTTGTATTTTGAAATATTTCCATTTGGTTTAAAACATGTCAGGTTGCAGGTTGATTTCAAATAGAATTTTCAGGTTGCGATAAGGCACAACGAGATCTGTGATGGATTCTGTACAAAAGTTTTCACTTAAATATTGTGTATATGTTGAATTTTGATATTTTCACACATTTCGTATCTAAATTTTTAAGTATCATGAAGTTTGATATTTATTTTTTCGAAATATTGTGCATGGCAATTTCGATATTTTCAGCCATGATCTAAATGTATTATTTAACTATTACTGGCTGTGATGTTTTGTTCTAAAGAACTTTTTCTCTGGCAGTGGCTTTTTTCGCCCTCCCCTTTTCCCCCACCACTAAAGAAAATATTTTCCAAGCTATACATTTGAAGCTAAATTCTTTAATTTAAAACCGAAAGTTATGTGGGACAATACTTAATTTGAAGAGCTATTGAAAGATAAACTGTCTGACTTAAATAATAAATTATTTACAGTTCCATTAGATTAAATCTTTTTGGGTTTTGTTCAATTCAACCTGTTAGCACACGCATCTACATTTGTAGATTGGATTAGAGGTCTCACGGGCCCGGGCCGACGGAGTGGTTCCGAATTTTCTACGGGCCGGGCCGCATATTTCAGATGTGTATATTGCTGGGACGATTACTGTTTCTAAACCAATAGGAGAGCGTCATTATCACGGTCAAGTACACGCCCACACAGTTTGATTGACAGGAACTCGTGGACAATTGACGGTGCTAATTATAATGATAATCTGTTGCGGATGAAAGTGAGCTGACTGGCTGAATGGTTAGAGCGTCGAGCTTGAAACCGGAGGATATGGGTTCGAGTCCATCGCGGGCCGAGAGTCCGTTGGTGATTTTTTTTTTTAATTATTGGAGGCTGTCTTTTATTAATAAATAAGACATTTAAAAAAAAATATTTCAAACCCTTTTAATAATCTAAATATCGTTCCAAAATTATTTATATATATATTAAACAAATGAGAAAAAAAGTATTCTGCGAAAATATCCGTATAAGCAAAATTCTTACTTTAATTTTTATTTATTTATTTATTTATTTATTTCAGGATCAGAGGAAGTATAATTTCTAATTGAAGTAAATAAAATTCAGTCATTTTGAAAAAAAAAAAAAAAAAATTCTTTCGTACCTTTAATTTTTAATTACCGAGTACAAATTCAAACAATCCGAGTACAAATAAATAATAAACACACACGATCAATTGTCCACGAGTTCCTGTCAATCAAGCTGTGTGGGCGTGTACTTGACCGTGATAATGACGGTCTCCTATTGGTTTAGAAACAGTAATCGTCCCAGCAATATACACATCTGAAATATGCGGCCGGGCCGGCAGAATTAGAATAATTTTTCCAATCGGTCGGGCCTGCAAAAAACTTGAAAAGCCCATACGGGCCGGGCTGGGCCGATAAAAAATTTAGCGTTCCTACCGGCCTGTTATTAAGATTTATGCAGAAACGATAAAATAGGAGCTATTTTCAAAGAATATGACTTTAACAAGAATAAGTATAAATGTGCGTCCTGAGCCGATACTTATTTGACAACATCAATACAGAAATGTAACTTGTACAGTGTAGAGATGGGCATCGGACACTTACATTGTGTTTAACGCTGGCTTAATATTGTTTTAGCTGACTCGTGCTGCCCAAGATAATGCTTGCATTGTTTTTCTACATATAGATGATCCGGGTCAGAACGAGACTTGATTTGCTGCATCGTTACTCCACCGCTTTTGTATAAAACGATTAATTCACTGTATTATGGTGCATTCTCATTGGTCCAAATACAGATATTCTATAAAAGCTGTGGAGTGACGATGCAGCAAATGTATCAAATTTTTAACAATCTATGCTACTTCCTCATCCATTTCTCACATTGTTAAAAATCTGCAACATTTTTTGCATAGTCTCTTCACCGCTTTTTTAGAACATCTCTATTTTGACCAATGACAATAATCTATAATATCATCTAGTAATCGTTTTCTATAAAAGTGGGGAAGTGACTATGCAACAAAAGTTGTAAATTTTTAACTGTGTAGCAAAAAAAGATTTTATATGTTATATACATATGTTATGTTATACATATACAGTGTCTCACAAAAGTGATGGGACATTTGTGCTTTATAAAAAGAAACTGCAATAAAATAAATAAACAAACATGTGCAAAAATTTTTTGGGTGTGTTTTATATTTAAAGTTAGTAACAATTATTACATAACATACATTTTGTCAAAATATTAAAATATTAATTTAGTAAAAATACAATTGTTCAGAACGGAGCAAAAAATGGCTCACATAAGTGATGGGACACTTACTTTTGCATCAAATATTTATCCAAAAATTTTACTTTTTAAAAGGTTTTAATATTTTGTTGGATTTCCTTTTACTTTTAAAACATGATTTAATCTTTTTGGGATGGATTCGACTAATTTTTTTGTGATTTCTGGAGATTTTACCCCATTCTTCTTGAAGCACCGATTTTAGTTATTGTTTTGAAGGAATGGTGTGTTTGCGAATTCTTGATTCCAATTCTTGCCAAATATTCTCTATGTGATTTAAATCTGGAGATTGTGGTGGTGTTTTTATTATTTCAGGACAGTTATATAGCAGCCAGAGTCTAACGTTCAGAGCAGTGTGCTTGGGGTCATTGTCCTGGTAGAATTTAAAATCGTTATGAAGGTTCAATTTTCGTGCTGAAGATTTCAAATTTTGCTTTAAAATATCAATATACTTGTACTGATCCATTATACTGTCAATAAAAACAAGATTACCAACTCCAGCGGATGACATACACCCCCATACCATAACTCCTCCTCCACCATGTTTTACTGTTGGTACCAAGTTCTGTTTGCGAAATTCTTCCCTGGATTTTCTCCACACCAAGATTCTACCGTCAGAACCAAATATATTAAATTTATTCTCATCAGCAAATATAACTTTATTCCAGTAATCAGAATTCTTATTTATGTTGGATTTTGCGAAAGCTAGTCTGAGTTTTCTATTCTTTTCACTTACGAAGAATTTTTTCCTGGCTACTCAACCGTGATATCCAGCAGACCGAATTACTCTTCTAATAGTCTCAGGATTAACAATTATTCCATATAATGCTTGTAAATCAGCAGCAACTTTTGAAGCACTATTTCTTGGATTTTTTTTTTATATTTCGAACAATAATTCGCTTTATTCCACTGGATAGCTTTGATGGTCGGCCAGGTCTTCTTTTATCCTGAATCATATGATTCTTTTTATATCGTTTAATGATATTGAAAACTGTTGAACGACTCAAGTTAACTGTTTCAGCAGTTTTTCTAATAGATTTTCCACGTTCAATATGCAAATTAATAACTAATTTTCGAATTTCAGGCGAAGTTTCTTTTCGTTTAGCATTCATGGCTACACAGAGCTAAAAAACACAAAAATTCCAAAATAAACTGGATAGAAATACTGCAGACGATTTTATAAATTATTGCCAATTATATTTAAGTAAAAATAAAACCCCAAAAAATATTTTTATTGCTTATTTCAGACGATTTTTGTTGCATATATAATGGTGTCCCATCACTTATGTGAGCTATTTTTTGCTCCGTTCTAAACATTTGTATTTTTATTAAATTAATATTTTAATATTTTAACAAAATGTATGTTATGTAATAATCTTTACTAAATTTAAGTATGAAACACACCCACAAAAAAATGTGTACATGTTTTTTTTTATTTATTTGATTAGTTTCCTTTTGTAAAGCACAAGTGTCCCATCACTTATGTGAGACACTGTACATCTATATTAATAAAAGAACAAAACGTTCTGTCTGTGTGTGTGTGTGTGTGTGTGTGTGTGTGTGTCTGCGATGGCTAGCAAAATCTACAGCATGTACGAAGCTCAAAATTTTTTTGAGAGTAGCCCCAAATCTCTCCTGATGCACCTGAGCTTCAGAATTTCGAAATTCGAATTATTTACTGAGTAATTAATTAAAATCGAGAGGTCACTCTCATAAAAAATCATCTTTTTCCCAATTTTTTTCTCTTTTGTTTGTTTACGGTTGGTTGGTTGTGTAAAAATTTTCGCAGAAGTAATAAGAAAGCTGAGACAGAATTAAAGAAACCCATGGAGAAATAAGATAAGTGGAGGTGAAATAAGCCTCAAAAAAGGTTTGCGATATGAAACCATTTATCGCTCAAATTTTAATGTGCCAAACAAAAGAACGTGGAAGGGACTTTGTATTATAAGAGGAATTGAAAGAAATGAATTACAATTGAAGCATATTTCAAGAGGAAATAGCAAATTTTTAAAATGGTCTTTGTTCTATTATTATTTATTAGAATAAATGTTCGCTTTTAAAATGAAGGAAATTGGAAAATTAGCAGTAATTAAATATCAAATTAAAATTAAATAAGATATTGAAAACATTTGATACGAACTAAAAATTGTATAACTAAAAGTTTCCTTCATTAATGTAATTTTAAATACTTTATAACGTAGATGAAAAATGTTTATGACTTAATAATTGCATGTAAATAAATATTTAAAATATAATGATGAAAACATTCTTTTAAAATCATGTATGAAAACTTAAGTAATAAATATTAATCTAAAATATAGATTTCTGACTGCAGACGATTTTAATGTACTAACAAAACAATACTATATTTTCAAGCAAAACGTTAAAATAATTTTCTATATTGATATTTAAAACACGTATGATAAAATAATTAATAATTTTTTTTCGGTGAAGCGATAGATTAGTTCTTTTTAAGAAACAAGAGCAAAAAAATACAGGTTTAAGCCTGTTTCAATTGATAGGCTTGTCAAAGCACGTGCTTTTGTTGGTACTTAATTGGACTTAATGTAGGGTTACATTTTAGCATCACCTCCAGAGATACTTCCACTCTATTAATTTCTTTTTACTCTATGAAAGAAACCAATTTGAGAAAATGTCAGTATAACTTAGGATTTTTGAACACAGCTGTTACGTCAGATCCTTGGTACTTTGTACATTAGAATGCATGTGTGGTTAGCTATGTTGCAGTAAATATATGATATGTATATATGAGGCTTTTTTAGCAGTTTTTTTTAAATCATTGATTAAATTTGAGTGCATTTTATTTAAGTTAAAATTTTATTAAGACTTTAATTTGTTTTTAAAACAAAAATGAAATGGCTCTTTGACGTACAATTCTTCGAATCGGCAGACGATTCATACACAGTAATAAATTATCAAATAGCAAAATAAATTATATATCAAAAATAGTCACTAAAAGAATAGTAGCAAAACATAATGTTTAAGCGTATTAACACATAACCCGATCCCTAACCAAAAAAAAAAAAAAACAGACCATACTCCGATCCAAGCAAGACAAAAACTCCATGAGCATAAACTCTACCCGAACCTAAAAATTCCATTTAAAAAAAACTATGGATTTGATATCTGACCCTAATCAAATCTGAATACCACAAAAATATTCAAATGAAGCATACCCCAATCCGAACAAAGAAAATAATGTTCGTGTATATGCAACCCGACCCGAACCTAAAAATTTTCTTTGAAAAAACCCGAAAAATGACCAGAACGAAACTGAAATCGATAAAAATATTCCAAAAAATTATAACTCGATAAGAGCAAGACAAAATAATTTCCGTGAACATAAACCTGACTCGAACCTAAAAAATTCCATTAAAAAAACCCTGAAATTTTATGCAAACTACATCTGAATCCGACCAAAATATTCGAAAGAACTATAACCGGATTCGAATAAGAGAAAATAATTTCCGTGGACATGAGCCCGATCCGAACCTAAAATTCCATTTGAAAAAATACCTGAAATTTGAATCGAACCAAATATGAACCTGACAAAAATATTCCACAGAGCCATACCCGGATCCGAACAAGACAAAAAAATTCCATGAACATGAACCCAATCCGATCCTAAAAAACTGAACTAAATTTGAATCTGACAAAAATATTCCAGAGAAGCATATCCTTACTCGAACAATGCAGAATAATTTCCGTTGATGCGCAACCCAACCTGAACTTAAAAATTCCATTAAAAAACCGAAATCTGGATTGAACGACATCTGAACCCGAAAAAAATATTCCAAAGACCCAAAACCGGATCCGAGCAAGACAAAATAATTTCCCTGTACATGAATCCGACCAGAACCTTTAAAAATCAATTTGAAAAAAATACCTATAATCTGAATCGAACCAAATCTGAATCCGACGAAAATATCCCAAATAACTATAACCAGATACGAACAAGACAATATAATTTCCATGGACATAAACCCAATCCAAATCAAAAAATTTGTAAAAAAAAAAAAAAATCCGAAATTTGAATTAAACCTAATCTGAACTTAGCAAAAATATTTCAGTGAAGTATAACCTCATTGGAACTAGGTAAAATAATTTCCATGGAAGTACAACCCGGCCCGAACCTAAAAATCCCATTTGAAGAAAAAAAAAACCCACGAAATCTGAATTGAACCAAATCTAAACTGAACAAAAATATTCCAAACAACCATTAGCGTATCCGAAGAAGACAAAATAATTTCCACGGGCAAAAATAATTCCAATCCGAACCTAAAATTCGGATGTTCTACAAAACAAAATGCGCTCCGTAGAAAGTGAAAAGTGGAAAGTGAAACTAAGTACTTAGCGCGAGATGGTTAAGATATTTCGTTTATAATTAGTGTTAAATTAGAACTTGGTTACGGTTAGGTAACAGTTAGTTTGCAATTACATTCCGGTGAGCCTTATGTTATATTTAATTTCCGGTTAGGTTAGAGTTAGGTCATGGATAAGTTACAGTTAGGTTAAGGTTAAGTTGCGGTAGGTTGTGATTAGATTATGGATAGGTTATGATAAGGTGACGGCCAGGTTACACTTATGGTATATTTAAGTTACAGTTAGGTTACTGTTAAGATACAGCTAGGTTACAGACAAGTTATGATTACAATACAATTAGGTTACGGTTAGGATTTTGTTCACAGAATGAACATTACGCATGTTTGATAAAAAAAATATATACCTATTTTTGTATAATGGCTCTGAAATTTTAATCTATAAACTAACCTTTTAGCTAATCATCGAGAATAGATTTCATTCACAGTATAGTCGGATTTAAGAGTGATATATTTCACTTGGGATATCTATGTGAAAAAAAGTATTTAGTTAAGTCACTTAACAGTAATTTTAAGGATAAATATCAACACTTTAGCACAAAAATCACGCAATCGTAGGACACATATTCCCTCCTGCGTTTCCCATTGCAGTCATTTTGGGTATTTTTGCAGCTAAATATTAGTTTTTTTAAACCGATTTTTGACACAGTCAGGGGGCACGTATTTAATATAATGTACACTGTAAAAATTTTAACCCTTTTGCTGCATCATCACTCCCCCGCTTTTATAGCATATCTCTCTTTTGACCTATGAGAATGCTCCATAATAGGCTGAAGTAATCATTTTCTATAAAAGCGGTGGAGTGACAATGCAGCAAAAGGGTCAAAATTTTAACAGTGTATTTACATATATTTCGAGTTAAAGATAAAATCATAAAAATTTCAAGTTCGTTTAACATTATTATTACGGACCCGGGCAACGCCGGGCGAGTCAGCTAGTAAACAATAAAGTCTCTAAATAATGGACACTTTGGGAAAGCAGAAACTGTCAGCTATCCAGAAGTGTCCGCTATTGGGAAAACCTCAAAGATACAAAAATCACTAATAAATGCTTAATGTGTCATGAATTGACTTTTATATGTCCTATAACCTCTATTATATGATTTATCAAAAATTAGAATTATTTTTTTGAACACTGAAACTGAAACAAAATTGTGCACACCTTCATCCACTGTTTATTACATTCTTATGAAAAAAATCTGTTGCAAAAGCAGGGGTGTAAAAATCTAGGCGCCAGCAGGCAGACTCTCACCACTAAAATTATTTCGTTAATTTTCGTATTATATTTCGTATAAAACTCTTGTAAGAATGTTATTAAATTTTAAGCGAAGAAAACTTTTAAATTTTAGTGGTGAGAGACTGCTAGCTGGCGCCTAGATTTTTGCACCCCTGTGCAAAAGTTTTCTTTTGCTTGCGATTACGTGTAATTTGTTTTTCAATGTGACATTATTAGACATTATAGAGTTCCGGGCGGGAAAGGGACTTTGCAGTTTTTGACCATTAAAAGCAAATCTGAAAACCTTCCGGGGGGACATTTCAATGCTCTGCAAGATGTGCCACCCGGGCACACCCCTGAATTCAACACTGAACGTTGAGGAGTAATTTTCCTCAGACCACGATCTACATTTATTTGTGACACATTGCCCTGATAAATTTAGAGGCCTTTTTACTTTTTTTTTTCTTTTTCTCGTCAAAAAAATATTTTTCATTCTTTATCGCCGAAAATAGTGTCCGCTATTCGGAATGTCCATTATTCAGAAGTTAAACATACAAAAATTGAGGCTTTGGGAGTGAGGATCGGAAAACTGTCCGTTAAATAGAGGTGTCCGCTATTCGGGAGTGTCCGTTACGGAGGTTTTACTATATGTATACTGTCCTATATTTTATTCAATAGGAATAATTTAAAAAACCCATACACCCCCCGAATTAAATTATTTAAAAAAAAGCAGCTCGCATAATAGGCACATGATATTTTGCGTATCCATTGAATTGCAGAATATCGGCACAACCTGCCGTCAAATAATGAAGATTATCCTTTTTCTGTTCGGGGGGGGGGGGGGGTGAGGGGGTAAGTATTTAAACAGTAAAAGATCAAAATACGCAGATGATTACTTAGTAATGATTGACTGGATAAAAAAAGTGAAATAGAAAACTAATTTATTATATTTCTATTATTTTTTATGGAAAAGCGTATAAAGCACAATTGGAACTATTGATGGTTTCTGGGAAACACTATTCCCGCAAAAGACGGCTACTTAAACGACAAAATTTTCAGTCAGATGGCAAAACCAAATTATGTATCGGTCGAATTTGTTTGATTACGTCATGATCAACGAGGATCCGAAAAAAATGTTAAATACAAATGTTACGTATTTTTGTCCATAGAATCCGAATCTGCAATAAAAATAGGGGGTTATCTTTAAAGTATCAAAGTTTGTCCTCCTATGACTCCCAGGGGGTAGATTGCAGGATCAAATTTCGTATCATTAAGTAGCTTTTTTTTTTTTTTTTTTTTTTTAACGCGAACTTTTTTATTTTTCAATCTAATATATATTTCTCGAGTTATTAGATCATTTTCAGACTTTTCGAACGCCCTGTATATACTCACATTAAATCAAGTTTAGTATTAATTCAATTTATATTGCATTTCTTAACTATACATGTAAAACATGTCAATAAATATTAATTGATGAAAATAAATTTTTAATTCTAATATAGCATTATACAACAGTATAACGATATGTAATTTTTTTTATGCGGCCTCCGTTGCCGAGTGGTCAAAACACCACGCCGCTAATCACTTGCGAGCGTAGGAGGTTGTGGGTTCGAATTCCACTGGCTTCATTGTAAGCACTCCTTGTGTGGAGCTTCCGGTTGTAATTCTCGTGTACTGTAAAATTTCCTTGTGCTATCTCGTCCTTGTATATTTACGATGGCTTATAAGCAGGCTTCATGTCAAGCACACAAGTCAGATGTATGTTGTTCAATAAATAAATAAATACTTTCTTATGTACGACATAATTAAATAGCTTAATGATTTATTCTTACACTTTTACATCAGACTTAACTATTATACTATTAGAGCAGCATAACTAAATTCACTGGCCATCTTATGCAATAAGACCCCAAATCGTGTGTCCGTTTGGTAAATTAAATGATTCGTGAATCAATCTGTATTACAGGAGCCTTACACTGTCAACACATTCGCTGCCGATCACGCGCTAGCGCGTGAAATTCTCATTCACTTAACCTAGCGAGAGGGGTTATCGGCAGCGAACGTGTTAAAAATCTACAACATTTGTTCCATAATCACTCCGCCGCTTTTATAGAACATCTCTATACTGTTAAAAATCTGCTGCATTTTGTTGCAACGCACACCACCGCTTGTATATAATATCTCTATTCCAACCAATGAGAAAACTCCATTTTACGTCAAGTAACCGTTTTCTATACAAACAGGGGAGTGCGTTGCAACAAAATGCAGCAGATTTTTAACAGTGTATTCTGATCAATGACAATGCTCCATAATATGGTCAAGTAATCGTTTTCTATAAAAGCGGTGGAGAGACTACACTGTAAAAAATTTTACACTTTTGCTGGATCGTCACTCCATCGCTTTTATAGAATATCTCTGTTTTGACCAATGAGAATGCTCCATAATACAGCGAAGTAATTGTTTCCTATAAAAGCGATGGAGTGACGATGCAGCAAAAGGGTCAAATTTTTTTACAGTGTACACTGTAAAAAAATTGCCCCTTTTGCTGCATCGTCACACCACCGCTTATATAGAAAACGATTACTTCAGCGTACACTGTAAAAAAAATTACCCTTTTGCTACATCGTCACTCCCCCGCTTTTATAGAATATCTTGCTTTTGACCCATGAGAATGCTCAATAATAGGGTGAAGTAATTGTTTTCTATAAAAGTGGTGGAGTGACGATGCAGCAAAAGAGTCAAATTTTTAACAGTGTATTATGGAGCAGTCTCATGGGTCAAAAGAGATATATTTTATGAAAGCTGGGGAGTAACGATGCAGCAAAAGGGTCAAATTTTTTACAGAGTATGCAACAAAAAATGCAAAAGACACTGTCAGTGTGACGCCACAAGCAACTCAACTCCACATATCAACCGTAAATGGGATGGGTTTCAAACAAATACATAGAGTTCACAGTGCCGATCCAGTGGCGTGGTCGGTAGCGTCAGCTCCTCCCACACCGCTGGACCCTGGTTCGAATCCAGCTAGCGGCATGGATGTCTGTGTTGTCCCTGTGATGTGTATTAAATGTATGTACTGTATTTCATGTAATAATAAAGTGTTCTGTATTAGTTTCTGTGTATTGTGGATCATTTGAGGTAACAGCCACTGTAACTACAGACCTCAAAGCATTGTAAAACTCAAACTCAAACTCAAACTATGAGTTCACAGTGTTTTAGAGATGCATTATACCATCAAAGCCACTTGCAATATGATAGTTCAAAAAAAAGACAATAGCATAGAACAAGGATTGAATTTGATGGACTAGGAGAAGTTTCCATATCAAGCCATAATTGTTTGGCCGAATTGTGACCCTATAAACTATTTTACGATACCTTCATGCCAAGGCAACACATTTCCTCTTTATCTTTTTCTGGTCTCTGTTGTTTGCACAGACTTCTCATTTAAGTAGACGCCACATTCCATTCTTCTCTCAGCCAGATTTTGAATCAAACATCTTCACTGTAAAAAAAAATGACTCATTTGCCACAGCGTCACTCCACCGCTTTTATAAAAACGGTTACTTTACTGTGTTATGGAGCATTCTCATTGGTCATAAAAGAGATATTCTATAGGGCAGTTGCAATTGACGTCATACTGGAGGTCACACACTAGAAATAGACAGTTCTGACTGGTGGAACTACCCTGACCTCCACTTGAAATACAATGGTTATCAGCTGATTGCAAGTTCCCTATAAAAGCTGTGGAGTGACACTAGAGCAAATAGGTCAAATTTTTAACAGTGTTCGTTTTTATTTGGCGGTGATCCTTTTTTTGAAACCTTCAGATTTCGTTCTCACAATTCAGCATGAATTTGGAGGGAGTTTCCCAGGAGTATTGGCAGCAGAAAAACCGGTTTGGCATTCTAAATCTGCCTTCTGCCACGTGACGGAAGGCAGACATTCCGGCGGCAAGAAAAGTTTACCAATGTAGCGTTTACTTATATAAGAAGTCTGTGGTTGTTTGTTTGGAACCATTGACTTTTACTTCTGATATAACTGGACCAAGAAATAGCAACCTTTCTTGAAGCCATCATCAACCGCCCCACCCTCACGTGATGGTGACTTTAAGCATTCCCGAAGAGAACAAAGGGATCCGTTATCTAGTCATTCCTGATCTAAGTTTGGAACGCATTTTAAGCTGATATGTGGAGTTCAGTTGCTGTGACGTCATCACTGACAGGGTCTATAAGACCCCAGAAATTTTTTTTTCTCTAAAGTTTATCCTCTCCTCATCCTAAAAAAGTTCTGCAATTGCGCCTCTGACCACTCCTTTACCGTACACTGTTAAAAATATCATGAAAAATTGCCTCTGTTTTTAAAGACTATCTGTTTTCTGACCAATGAGGACACTCCACAGGCGTTTATGTACCGTTCTCATTTGTAGTGGGGGAACGGGACACAATTTAAAATAGTTTTTATTTCTTGAGTTAAAATTTTGAATTTTTTTGTTATGATTAACCATATTATTTGGAAACAAAATCGCATAATAAAACTTCTCATATTTTTTTAAGCTATCTAAAATTAAAAATTTATTGAAAAAGGGTAATTTAAAATTGCTATAACTTAAAATATTATTTGTAGAATTACGTTTTTTTGCATTTAAATAAATAATAATATTTTAATTTTGACTAAACATTTTTAAAAATAATAATTTTAAATCTTTTTAAGCATTTAAACTAAAAAAAAAAGATGCAACTTATTTTTAAAAAAATCATATTTTCAAAAGTAAATATTTTTTTTTTTAATTTGTTGAATCAAAATTAAAGTAAAACATTCAAAAAAGACATGGTCCAAATTTCAAGCATTTACCTGTAATAGTTCTTGAGTTATAAAAATTTGATTTTTAAAGTAATTTTGAAAACCCCATCATGAAGAAAAAGCATTTTCACAAAAAGTCATTTCCGTGACAATGTTTGCTTGAAAGCTAGGTTTTGTAAACAAATCAAAACGAAAAAAATATTTCCTTTTCTAATTAAGATAGAAATATGAATTGAACATCATTATAAACATTAAAAAAAAAAAAAAAAAAAAAAAAAAAAAAAACAGAAAATATTTTAATGCAATAATTTTTTTTTAAAGAAAATTTGAAGATTTTTTGTGCCTCGGGCCGTGGGTATACGGAATGAAAACACCAATAAGCATGCAGAATACTTTAACACTGTTTACCTTTTGTCCAATAAACATTGTTTCTGAGGATACACACCCGCAGCTGCGTAGCTGTTTGCGTTCGTGGTTAAAGTCCATTTTCGCGATGTTTTTAACAGTAACAGTCTAGTGTATCAGTCTCAAAATAAAAATAGGTATAACATTCCAAGGTTAGTATTACTTATTTTTCTGACTAAAAACCACGTAAAACTGTGGCTTTTTACTTTTTCTTGACAAGATTGTTGTGATGGTTTCTAAATGCTTAATCCGTGATTTCATTGCACAAAAGTAATATTTAAGACAATTTCTCTACAATTACTTATTGTACTTCATTTTAATTAAGACAATTTCTGTGGAATTATTTATTTTTCCAGTTAAAAACTATGCAAAACTGTGGCCTTTTAAATGTTTTTGACAGGATTGTTGTGATGATTTTTAAATGCTTATTCCATGATTTCCAAGCATCAAAAATAAGATTTAAGACCATTGCAATAGAATTAGTTATTGGAATCATTGTAAATAGGGCTTTTTCTATACAATTACTTAATTTTCTAATTGAAAACTATGCAAAATTATGGCCTTTAAAAAAATTTTTGACAGGAAGTTTGTGCTGGTTTCGAAATGCTTACTCCATGATTTCGAAGCATCAAAAAGTAGATTTAAGATAATTTCTGCACAAATTGTTAATTTTCATCACTAGTTATATTTAAATTAGATTTTATTAAGCTACAATCTATGTACATTTCATTTGAAATTTTGAAATGTTGTTGTCAAATTAAAAAAAATGATTAGTAGTGGTATAATTCATGACAGGAATCATTCCCGTTTTCGCCATTAAACTCATTGGTTTGTGGCCATCGGTTGGTTTTTAGAACGTAGATGAATGTTAGAAGGTTTTAAATCTTCGTGTGTTTGAAAGTTCCTTGTTTTGTTTAAAAAAATTATCTTTTGGCTCCCGCAGTTTGTTGACGTTCGAGAGTTGCTTATGTAAGTAAGTTGTGGTGCAATTTCTTTTTAAAAATATTTAAAATGCCTATACCAATGTTATTATCCTGTCAGGTCTTTTTTTTGCATGTGTTTTTTTACTAAAATATTGGAAATTTTATTGCTTGATTTCACTGAATTATGTTTAGGAATCATTGTAATTTAAAAATATAATCCTTCTTTATTTTTTGTAAATTTCTATTTATATTACAATGGTAAACAAGACAGTATACAAAAACTTTTAATGATTTTTTGTTTGTTTAGAGGCATTTAAAAACTCGTGTATTGTATTTTCTTTCTATGTTTAAGTAATTTTATACGCATCCTCAGACATCTCTTGTAGTAGCTTACTTTTTTTTGCCTAATATTAAGAAATAAATGTAAACTTACCTGATCGTATACATATTGCCTTAAAGTTTGTTTCACTGTATGCACTGTCACAAAGGTGATAGATTTTTGCTTTTGGAATCACTGTTTAAAACTGTTAATTCTTTGTAATTTGATTATTTTTTTAGACTTTAGAAAGTAAATAAATGACAAATTCTCCATTTACATGTTTTTTAAATTCATCTTTTCCCAAAGTGATAATCTTATAATATGATACGTTATTATATGATATTATAGCTATTCTAAATTTAACTAAAATATTAAATATACACATGTATATTACACCATGTAACATGGATCACATTAGATGCCAACTTTTTTTTTTTAATTTACACATATAAAGATTGTTTAATAAAGCCAATAATGTCATTGTTCTGATTACTCTTCAATGTTGATCTGTGTTATATGTTGTTTTATCACATCTCTGCTTGAATTAACTTTATGCATTAAGCAAATATTTTCAATTAAAATAGTTAGTGTACTTATTTTTGGTTCTATGGTTGCATGTTTATTTTCACACATTTAGTAATGCATATTTTAAAATGAAGGTCTATTATCAGAATAGTGTATAATAATTAACAGGTTGTTTTCTGAATAGATTGATTTTCAACTGTCATTCAAAGAAACATAAATTACAGTATATTCCCTCCAATCCACACACCCTCGCAAATGTAAACAATGAAACTTTAATTTCCAATATGGGAGCAAAATTAGAAAATGTTTGTGTTATATCATTCCGTATATTTTTCAATATGTAATTCTCGAATATATGACAGATTTCCTGGTTTTACAGTTATTCAATTTTTCATTTAATACTAAATTTATTTCTGGGGGGGGGGGGGGGAGTAAATAAAGAGATTGCTGAAATGAGTGGTAATTGCAATCTTTTTGCCAAATATGTTTATGTATTAATCAAGCGGTTTTGGTTAAGACTGGCAAAACCTGAATTAAAACTTCCTTATTTTGATGTGAATTAGTACTTTTATGAGAAGTTTCATTAAGTAATTCAATTTAAATGTAAATGTATCTGATTTTTATTGTACATATTTCATTTTATACAGCAGACTCCCTCGAATCCGCACAGTTTGAGACCAGAAGTTTAGCGAATTTTAGAAATTTACGGATTTCTGGTCATTGTTTACATTTTTAATCTGTAATTTGAATGTAATTAATAATGCAATCTTAACTACAATGAATGCTTGCAATATAATAAAATATTAAGTACCTAATAAATGAAAATAATAAGTTTAGACTTTTTAAAATGATTAAAATATTAAAAGAAAAAGATTAAGAATGTAATCAATAATGTATGATTAAATATTTCAATATAATGTATGGAATGTATTTATCCTAAATTTTTCAGTGAAACTTGCTTCATAAAGGTACATCACTAATTCACATCAAAATCATAAAATAAGGAAGTTTTGTTTAAAGTTTAGAATCTCTCCAAACTCAGTAAACAAAAAAAAAAAAAAAAAAAAAAAAAAAAAAAAAAAAAAAAACCTTGATTAATACATAAATATATTTGGTAAGAAGGTTATCATTATCTTGAATTATTTTTTTTAATTTAATTTTCCTTCATGAAAAAAACATGAATTCAGTAATATTAACAAAAATTACAAATTAAAATGTATGTAGAATTGATAGAAAACTTTAAAAAAAAAAGTCAAATTTTTGATTTTTCAGCACCTGAATGATGAAATTCATGATTTTTACAAAACCATTCGACGAAATGAACGATTTTTTTTTGCTTGATCGACAAATTTTGCGATTTTCCACAACCGATCGAGGAAATTCGTGATTTTATTAGTTGCCCGATCGACGTGATGTGCAATTTTTCCTCTCCTGATAGAGGAAATTTGAGATTACATTAGAGCCTAATCGACATAATTAGCAATTTTTACCTGTAAGGTCAACAAAATTCACATTATTCCCGTCTTGGATCAACGAAATTTGCGATTTTTCGGAATCCGATCTACAAAACTCGCGATTTTTCGATGTCTGATCGATGAAATGTGCACTTTTCCCACCCATAATTCATGATATATGTAATTTATGCACCAGATCAATGAAATTGGTGATTTTTTTACTAACTGACAAAATCTGCATTTTTTACACGGTAAGATTTTACTTTTACTTGCGATTTTTTTTTCTCTGGATAATTTGATGAAATTCCTGATTATTTTGCAGCCGATTAACAAAATTTTCATTTTTTCCTTGCGTCATCGATAAATTTGCGATTTTTCCATGCCTTATCAAGAAAATTGGCAATATTTTCGTCCGTACTCAATCAACAATAGTCTTTTTTTTTTTTTTTTTTAAATGCGGTAAACCGAGAAAACATGCAATTTTTTTTTTTTTTTTTTTTTTTTTTGCAACCAATGAATTTAATTTGCAATTTTTTAGAGCGTTATCTACAAAATTGATGATTTTTTGTTGCCTGACCAACGAAATGTGTGATTTTTTTTGTGTAAGACCAACAAAATTCATGATTTTTCTATGACTGATTGACAAAACTCGTAATTTTTCTGTGCTCGATTGGGAAATTTGCTATTTTTTTTTTCATAACTTCATGGGCAAAATTCGCAATTTTTGAATAGGGTAACATCCCCAGTAATTGGCACATTAAGAATTTGTCGTTAAACTTACTTAAATTTTCATTACAAAGAAATAAGCTATTTACTTGGAAATATTTTTAAATCAAAGAATGCATATCTGTGCATCTATTTTGCCCACTAAAAGCAAAAAAAATTGAAAAAGTATTTTTATAAAAATATATTTATAAAAAGTTGCTGAAATCACCAGTAATTGGCACCTAGAGCACCAATGTATGACACCTTGTGAACCAGTAATTGGCATATGTTTATATTAAAAAAAAACTTTACATTTTGCATTGGGTTTAATCGCTTTAAATTAATTTACTGTAGATGAAGATGCCATATTGCAGGTTTTTGAGAGTAAGAAATCAGCATATTAATCTGAAATGTGAACACTTTAAAAAAATACAATATACTTACATTAATACCCAGTAATTGTCATGCTGTCCCCAGTAATTGTCATATGAAGCTTTAATGGATTCCAATTACTGATAAAATTTATATTTTCAAATAAAAACAAATGATAAACAAAATTAGTCTATAATTTTAAAAGTACTTCCAAAATAAATGGTTTAATCTCAAATTCCTTGCGAATTCCTTGTAATTGGAATAGGTGCCAATTACTCGGAACTATCAAAATTGAAGCACCATTAATTGGCAACTACCATTAATTCAGAAATCCAAATATTTGTGTCGAAAATACTTTTACACAATTAAAGTAACCCTTTTTATCTAAACAAAACTGTTGTCAATTAAAATTTAAAATATATTATAAATCAGATAATAATGAATTGAAAAGCATGCCTTCCTTAAGCCAAAGAACAAGAATTTGCAATAAAATGGCTAATTTGATACAAGCCAGATTTGTTTCTCTTTCCTAGGCTCTATTGTCATCTTGTAAAACAAATCAAAGTTATAATCTTTAACGTAAATGAGCATATAACTGATATATGGTCTTGAATTTTTAAAAGACTGGATATAAATCTTTTTTTAGGACATGTTTCTAAAATGTGCCAATCACTGGTGCATGCCAATTACTGGGGGTGTTACCCTATCTGATGAGTGAAACTTCAGATTTTTGCAAGCCTCATCGACAAAATTCGCTTTTTTTTTCCCCCACACTTAATCAATAAAATTTGCGATTTTTCAGTGCCGATCAATGAAATTTGCAGTTATTAAATGACAAAATTTTATTTTTTTTTCCCACAGAAAATTGACGAAATTTACGATTTTTTCCTGTCACGTATGCACAAAAATTGCAATTTTTTCCAGTTATAAATTGACAGAACTCGCAGGCCGCACGTTGACCCATTGCGGGTCACTTTTGGCCCACGGGCCACAGGTTGTGCATCCCTAGTCTACTGTATTTTTATTTATTTAGCTTTTACTTTTAATAATTTAATCATAATTAAATTTACAGGCCTCACAGCGCTCTTATAATTCCTATAAATTTGAAAAAATTCCTAAATTTCCTATTTTTTTTTTTCTATATTTTTAATTCCTCCACCCAGGCATGAGTTTTTCCTGCGGATCTGCAGTTTTCCGCTTTTTTTATCATCAAAAGATTGCAAAAAAAAACTGATTTTCGTCAAAAGATCATGAGAAAACACGTTTTTCCTATGAAGATCGAGAAATGCGATTTTCACTAGAAGATTGTGAGAAAAATGCGATTTTTATTAAAAGATCGCGAGAAAATGCACTTTTCATCAAAAGATCATGAGGAAAGCGCAGTTTTCGTCCAAAGATCACGAGAAAACTCGTTTTTCATATGAAGATTGAGAAAAAAGTGCAATTTTCACCAGAAGATCGCAAGAAAAACGCGATTTTTTTTCAATAGGTCACAAGAAAAATGCGATTTTCGTCAAAAGATCACGAGAAAAGCATGGTTTTCGTCCAAAGATTGCGAAAAAATGTTTTTTTTTTTTTTTTTTTTTTTTTTTTTTTTTTCTTTTTTTTTGTCTTAAGATTGTGAATAAATGCTATTTTCATTAGAAAAAAACTGAGATTTTCATCGAAAGATCGCGAGAAAACTTATTTTTCATATGAAGATAGAGAAAAAAATGCAATTTTCACCAGATGATCGCAAGAAAAACATGATTTTTATCAATAGTTCACAAGAAAAATGCGATTTTCGTCAAAAGATCGTGAGAAAAATGTGGTTTTCATCCAAAGATGGCAATAAAAGTGCTATTTTCGTCTGAAAATCGTGAATAAATACTATTTTCATCAAAAGATCTCAAGAAAAAATGCGTTTCATCAAAAAGTCATGGAAAAAAATGAAATTTTCTTCAAAAATCTTGAGAAATACATTTATCGTCAAAAGATTGCGAGAAATATGCGATTTTTACCAAAAGATCACTAAAAAACACTATTTTCATCTTAAGATCGCAAGAAAAATGTGATTTTTGTCAAAAGATCGCAAAAATAACACTTTTCTTCTAAAAATCGTGAGAGAAATGCGATTTTCATCTAAAGATCGTGGGTAAAAAATTCAAATTTCATCAAAGAATAAAAAAAAAGTGAAAAGATCATGAGAAAGGTGTGATTCCCCCCTAAGAATCGAAGGGAAAATGCAAATTCCATCACAGCATTACAGAAAAACAATAACAACAACAAAATAAACCCCTGGTAATGCCATTGGAAAAATGTAATATTAATGTAAGGAAGCAGTGCTGTAATTGGGCGGGAACGCGTGGGAACGCCGTTCCCAGAAATATTTGGTTTATTACTGTAAAAATAAATAAAATTAAATATCGCGCACAAACAATAAATTTTTCTTTTCTTCTTTTTTTTTTTTTTTTTTTTTTTTTTTTCAAATCAGTGGAAATGAGTTATGTATTATAACAATATTTATATGGATTTTTAGGATTGGATATTTATAGAATTGTTATGATTATAACAATAATTATAAAGTTTATTGATACTGAAAATGAGCCAGAGAGCTAAGTACTCTTCTAGTGTATAATGAAAATGGTATCCAATTCAACATCGGAAAGCGAAAGAATAATTCAGCTGCATGAATAGCATCATGACCGATGCGGAAATTTAAATATTTATTTTTTTTAAAGCCATTTCACTTATATTTATAAGCTGCGTAGGAATCTTCACGAAAAGAATTTTGTCCTGAACCATATGGTCATTAGCCTTGGTTGTCGGAAGAAGATTGGCAGACGAGACAGTTTGTTGTAAATCAAAAAAAACAGAAAAATAAAACTTCTCATTATCGTTCTTTATGAAAACTTCTGTTATTTCAATTAAATTTTGCTTCATGATGGAAAATTTTACTACGCAATTTATAAAATTCATTTAGAAAATGCTACAAAATTGCAGTACCTAAAACTAGAGTATAATAATTGATACTGTTAACTCTAAAGAGTTGAATTTGGACTAAATGTTTTACAAATTGGCTTTTTGCTTGGCAAAAAACCAGTAATACCAGCATGAGCTCTATGGAAAAGTGAGTTCCCACAAATATTTTTTTCCAATTACAGCACTGTAGGGAAGGATTTCCCTACTCCCTCTTCTCTGCTGTAACTTATAATAAAATTTGCTGTAAATTTCAATTTTTTTTAAGAACTTTGATTTCTTCTTGCTATAGAAACTCATTTCATATAAATTTATTACAAAAAAAATCATTTATAACCTTTATTTCAATTATGTTTGTTTTGATAAATGTAAATTCTTTAAGTAATGATGATTCAGAAAATAAGTGTAAAAAAATGTTAAATATTGCTGGGGGGTGGGGGGGGGGGAGTGTCCAACTTCTGAAACCAGTAGCCTGAAGAATAGTCAGGAATGAACTTTAAGTAGCTTACTTATGTTATAGTTTTTACAATGTTGATGTCTGTGTTGATACATATGTTAGTGTATTAAAACATGCATTGGTGTATAGATAAAATTTCCTATAAAATTCCTATATTTTCTTCAAAAAAATTCCTATATTTCCTATAATATTTTTGAAAGAAATTTTCAAATAATGCCTATTTTTTCATGTCCTTTAAAGAATTTTTAATCTTTTATCACCGGTTTTTCCAAACAATAATTTTTGTCTTGTTCAATCAGAATGCTCAGATCAAATAATGCAAAATTTGCAATAGAAATATACTAAAAAGAATAATAAATCATGATTGGAATATTGGTGCCCGCACGTGGTACGGGCAAATCATGATTGGCAAAAACATGTTGCCCATGTGACATACAGACAAACCAAGGAAACGGTTAAATTTTGATTGATAAGGGAAAATACTAGTATAAGATTAAAAAAAACACATTTGCATAAACGCTACAAAAATATATTCCTATAAAAAACTAGAATATAATAATTATAACTGTTAGTTAAAAAAAGACGTGTTTTAACTAAAAGATTTAAACTGTCTTTTGACTTAGCGAAAATCCGGTAGCATTAGCATCTACTCTAAGAAATGTTGAGTTTCCACAAATATTTTTATCTAACTACAGCACTGCCCACAAGAATTGCCAATAGGTAAAAAGAAAATATAGTGAAATTAGTCTATTAGTTGCATGTAAAAAAAAAAAAAAAAAAAAAAAATCTAAAATTATCAGAAATATTACCAAATTTTTTTATCAATCGTGAAAGGAATCTGAGTTTTTCCTATCTGCTGCAAGACAAAACTGGAACATTTGTCAGTCATTGTAGAAAAAAAAAAAGTGATTAAGTACAAAGAAAAAAGAAAATCCTAAGATTTTCACAAATTATTCTAAGAAAAATATTGTAAAATTCGCCTATCTGTTGTAGCTAAAAAATCTGGATTTGGGGGAAAATATCCTAATCTTTCAATTAGTCGCAGAGAAAAAAAAATTGAATGATTGGGTCAGAACAAGAAAAATTATGAATATGGTTGATTGGCTATGTAAAAATCATAAATTTTGTTGATTGGGAACAAAAAAATCATGAATTTTGTCAATCAGGAATGAAAAAGATCACAAATTATGTCAATGAGAAATGAAAAAATCGTAAATTTGTGTCAATTAGGAACGAAAAATATCAAATTTTTGTTAATAAAGAACGAAAAAAATCGCAAATTTTTGTCAGTTAGGAACAAAAAAATCGTAAATTTTTGTCAATCAGGAACAAAAAAAAAAATCGTAACCTTTTTTGAATCAGGAACAAAAAAAATCATAAATTTTTGTCAATCAAGAAAAAAAAAATCAGGCATGAAAAAATTATGAATTTTGTTGATTGGGAACGTAAAACTCACTAATTCTGTTGATTCTGAACAAAAGATCGCAAAAAAACCCCACGTTTTTCATCAAAAATTGCAGAATAAACGTGATTCCTCTCGACAGATCTTAGAAAAACATTATTTTCGTTGAAGAATCGCAAAAATGACGCAGTCTCTGTCAAGGAATCGCAGAAAAGATGCGACTTTCCTCAAATGATCATGGAAAAAATGCTATTTCTGTCAGAATTGCATAGATGTAGCGAATTGCAGCATATCAGCGCCACCTGTAGGACAATTTACACCAAGAACTAAATAATACTAATCTATGTCAGACATTTAATGAATTTGGATGAAAATTCGTTCTTGAGATAGCGCTATTGCATGCGTTAATCATGAATAATGCAGAATAGCAGCGCCATCTCTTAAGCGATTTCCACCAAAATGTAATTAGCATCAAATAATATCAAGGACTAATTGAATCTAAATTTTTATGAAAGTCCGTGCATTAGCTCTTGAGATAAAGCTAAAATGGAAATGAGCGTGTGAAAAGAGAACTGCGCCCGGTTCAAAGTTCCAATTTGATAGTTTAGACTGTTAAGGTCTATCTTATACGATCTTACACAGCAGAGGTTCACACTTATTTTTACACAGCAAGTGGAAGCACAAGGCTGACTCTCGGTCCTTCATTAATTTAGAAAAACTATTTTTTAAATTAATTTAATGAATGAATAAATTATATGGCTTCAATCTGAAAAAGTAAAAATGTAAAAATGTTTTCAAAAGAATGACCAAAGTTTTTAAAAAAAAACAAACCAACAATTTTATTAACAGATAAAAATGATAAGAAATAGATGAAGCAAGTATGAATATAATATAACGTTTTTATCAAGTTCTACTAGAAAGTCCACTTTACATAAATATCATAAGTTCTCAAGAACTATATATCAACATACTTCATTACTTGAAAATAAAAACAAAAAAAAAATAGAAACTTGAAAAACCGGAGCATCAGAATCTAATTTCTATTATTTACTTTTAAATATATTTTTGAATTGTTAACATTAAATGAAAAATATAATTGAAATATTAAATAGTTTAAATTATATTAGTTAAAGATTACACAATAAATTTATTTCATTTACTTTATAAATTGAATATATTTAAAAAGATATTTAAATTAACTTTAAGTTTGAAATTTAATTAGCTTTAGATATTTAAATGAATGAATGTTAATTAAATGTACTTTACCATAAACCCAGCATTGGAAGAAGCCACACAACAAATCTAAATGTAAATTTAATTTAATGTTTTTAACTCCAACTAAATTGTTTCCCTTCATCTCTAGAAAAAGCTTTCATCAACAAGAAAGAATTATTAGCACGTTTCCAATATATACTACCTGTCCACTATCTCATATCAACCAACGATAAACTTAACCGGCTCTTAAAAATGAAATGGCCTATTAACACAAAGTTTCGTGGTAGAGATAATCAGGAAATCATGGAAACAGCAATAAACATGTTACCGATAATTCGGAACATCTATAAAATATTCTAGAGACGTATCAATAACAAAACAGATGGAGTCAAAAGAAAGAAAAAGAAAAATTAAACCCGTCATCTTAAATAACGTGCATCACGTACTCCAGCACCAGCGTGAATTCTTATTTACAGCAAGAAATCTGTCATAGCTGTCTTTACACCCAAGACCAATAATGGCCGCTTCTCGATCAGCTTGACATCAATGAAGAGGCGTGCCGAATTCATTACCATAAATAAACCAAGTCCATCATAATGACGCTCTTATTACTTTAACATGCTGGACATCTGAACACAGGAAAATTCTTTACTTCATAGCGACTTCAGTTTGTTGAAAGAAATTAAAATTTAAAAAAGGTAATAAATATTTTTAATTAATGAGGACGAGTGACTTATTCATTATATCAACAACATTTCCCGCCGACACAATCTTCTAGGCATAAGTAAACACGGTCTCCAAAGCATGACACTAAAAGCGAAGCACAAAGCCAACGTACTATCGAAATCAGCGGTGTTTTATACTCAGCTCCCAATACAATGCATGTCATTACGCAGCCTCCGTTCGATCACGTAACGTCACATCCGAAATAGAAAGTTCGGAAAAGACCAATCGGCGATGTCCACTTGTAAGAGAGAATTAAGGAGGATAGAGACACTTACGCCATCTATTGTTGACTGCCGAAATTCCTCAGTACGCCACGTGAATCAAATGCCGTATGTCTGAAGTGAGAGCCGTGAGCGATAGTAAACAACTGCCGGTAATTTATACAAGTACGGTTGAAAAACAGAAGTAGAAGATTAAAGAGATATGAACATTTAATAAGAGTGTTTAATAACGGTAAGTAGAAATAAAATAAAAGATATTTATTTTTATTTATTGAAAATGAAGATATCTATTGTAATTGAATAAAATAGTATTTGTAAATATTGAAATAAAAATATAACTATAATATGGGATTAAGTAAAGATGGAAATATAAGTCAGTTTAGTATAAGGTTATCATAGAGTGATAAGATACTAGGAAATGGGCAATAGCTATTTCCTAACAAATGCCCCCCCCTCTTATCATCTCTATGAAACTAAGCAGAAGGTGAAAAAATTACCAAAAGTACGACCATCCAACCTGTTCTCAAATTGGTCCACGTCATGGCCTCAAAAAAAATTCAAACCTTACCAAAAATCCTAAAGACTTGACCAAAAGATTTCCAAAAAAAAATCCCTTAAAGACCATCAAACACTCAGCGAATCTCTTATATAAAAAAATGTCGACCAGGAAAGTCTAAAAAAAAATTTTAAATACAAGTATTAAATATGTGGCTCCCCCCTTTAATGCTGATAAAATTATTAAAAACCTGAAGCTCCAGTCTTCACATCTAAAAGTTACACTTAAAAACATAAATGATATCTAAAAAAATACATACACAAACACATTTAAAAACAATACAATGGAAAACCGTGGTTGTTGCTGTTAAACAACTCATACTGCAGGAATAAAATATATCACAGCATTTAAACAATAATCTTTACACTTATTTTAAACATATGTAAATATCACAATAAATTTATAAAAATTTCTTACACGTGGCATATTACCTTAAACCTATATCTTCCTATACTTTAAGCCTCTAACTACACCTTACACAATTAGTTCACCCATGATTAAACAAAATTTAATATACCAGACCTGACCTTCAAAACTTTTCAAACTTACATAGTCTCACAATGACATGTTCCAGGCTAGACCTCAAACTCCAAAAAAAAAATATTATTTCAAATCTGTCCATTTCACTAACCTATGCCCCATCTCCATCCAAGAAATCAACATAAAAACTTACTTACTTTATTCTAACTTCCAAAATATATAGCCTACTCAAATCTAAGAATCCAGTAAAAAGACAACACTCATGAATATGTACATCACATTCATACCAACACCTCTTTCAAAACCGAGTGCACCGGTATATCCTTTCATTCCTCTCCATGTTTGCTGGGGAGCCCCAGACTTCACACCATTTTCTCACATAAAAGTCACGTAGATCTGAGTGGCTCCGGATATCACCAAAAAAAATAATCATATAAACAAGTCTCCAATTAATAAAAATTATAACTGTACTTTAACTATCTTAAATTACTCAAAACAGACGGAGCACAGTCAGACATACAAAGACATTCCTCTTCATTCCAACAATGACATGACCCAGCTAAGCAATAATTAAAGTCCAGCAAAAAATCTATTTTTGCTTTCCGGAACTCTCAATGATCTATATTAAAACCAAACTGTAAATTGCCATCCTTAACATTTAATAGGGCTGGAGAAAGCTACTATCCTAACACAAGCTCTTCCAGATAAAAATACAGACCCTAAACCAGTTAAGTCTAACAGAATTGCCCCCCTTTTAAAATTAGAAGACATTCAAAAATTCTCCTCTTAAAGTCCAGAGCAATATCATGGCAATTCATTTTAAACTTCAGCGGTCATGTCTAACACTTACACAACTTCTTAAAAATAGCCATCACCTGAAGCACAAGACAGAAATTCTTAACCTTTAAACTTTATTATCTAAACTTAATCTTCAAAAGATTTATCCCCCTCTATTTAATTCAACTGAGAAATAAATCAAATACTTTTCTATTGAAAACTCAATGTCCCGGGGAATAACACCAAGCCTCCAACCAAAAAAAAATCCAAAATTAAACTTTACCACTTTTTCCTTTATTTTAACTTGAGCCAAAACCATAAAACTCTTAAACCAGTTAGAAAAATAATTCCCCCTCAAGGTTGACATCCATTGAAAAACTCCTAAAAACAATGTCATTCAACCGCTCAAGGAGGTAACCATATATTCCAAGTCAGGCTAACACTGTATAAAAAGGACACTCTACTTACACTCAAATTCAAAGGGGTCTACTAGTTTACAATTCATTAAACATGCCTAAAAAATAGGTCAAATATGCCTGGGTGACAGTAACAATAAAAAAAATTGAAAATATATCACATCTTTATTAAAAAAAATTATGCAGATATAATATTGAAGAGGTCAGAAATAAAATATCTACTATCATTTCATAAATAGAACAGTAAATACACCGAGTAATAAATTATTTAATATATCAGTAAACCATAGGTTCTATAAGAAATGCTTAAGACTTATACTCAACTCAATATACGAGGTAAACTTTTAACTTACACAAATCCTCATTGAGCTCCAGAGCAAGCCAAGCTATAAAAATTTTAACACTTATTTCAAGATAAAATTATTCATATTAAGTATTGATCTCTTCATATTCACGTTTAGACTGACTATTAAGAGAAAAATCACTAAAAATCTTAACTTGATACATAATTCAGATTAAATCAAATTACCTGCATTTTGATTAAAAATCTAAGTGTCAAGGGAATTCCTCAAAAACAGCTCAAATATCCATTTTAATTTGTTCTAAAAAGTTATTCACAATTTAACCATTCAAAAATTTCTATCAAAAAAAATTTCCATTATAAAGATATAATTTCAAAGAATTTATTCAATTACTTAAGTAACTAAAAAATCTAGTAGCTTTAACTTTTTTGGTTTAATTATTCAATATAGCTTTAAACAGAAATTAAAAAATATATAAAACATTTAAGATTAAGTCAAAAATTTAATGACTACCCCGGGAAATTGGCCAGACAACAAACATCCGAAGCAGTCATCAATGTTGACTTAAATATGCAAATATTTCAATCATTAAACAAGAAACTTAAATACTTATAAAAATAAAATTCTTTATAACTAAAAAAAATTAAATACATTGAACTGAGTCAAGAGTGACAGATACTTCAGGAAATCAGCCAAATCAAGTAAAACATCTGAAGTCATGTCACACAAGACCAAGTTCCCTATCAAAAGTATCCAGAAACTTAACATCTTAAATTTTGTAACTTAAATAAGTATATTTAAATATATGGTTCATTTAAATTCATATCAAATCTATTAATAAATAAAATTAACAATCAATCTTAAACTTATTTAAAAAATATTTAAGTCCTGTCAAAAGGAATTTATTAATTCATAAAAAAAATTTCATTAATTTTAACTAGCACTTTATAAATCAATTCCTTCCCAGATTTAAACTTTACTTTAAACCATAAAGAAATAATTAAAAATCCACAATTACCATTATTATCATTTAAAGTCCATTATACCTTATCTAAACTTTAAAAATTATTTCTATTAACAAGTGTATATTAAAAAAATGCAACTTCAAAATAAAAAAAAATTAAAAATATAAAAATTTACAGACGATTTCACATCTTGATACACAGGTGAACCTGATGTAGCGATTAGGATTTCACATTATGTTAATCTTCCATGCAGGAGTTTAAATCACATCCAAAGACTTTTGACTTAACAGTCTTGTCGGCAAGAAATAAAAAATAACAGTCACTTGGGTCCCAGGACCTTTCCACTGCCAACTCCACAACATAGCCTTTAATTTAGTCCAACATCAGTTTAGGAAAGTCTCCAGGGGTGATTCTCGTCCGAAATTTCCGAAAATTTAAGGCATCCTCTTCCGAAAATTTGAAATTGGGTTATCAGTTCCGCATAGTTGCGAACTTGTACGGTTTTGCGCGTGGAAAAAACAATTGCGTAGAAATGCAAATTTCGTGATAGGATCGCCGAAATAGCAAACATTTCGTCAATATTTCGTGGAAAAACGACGATTTCATCAATGTTTTTGTAAACGAACTTTGTCGAAAGATCGATGAAAAATGCGAATTTCCTCTGCGGATCGCGGAAACAACGGCAATTTCACCAAATATCGCAGATAAAACGCTGATTTCTTCTGAAAACGGCGGGACAACGCCGATTTCGTGTAAAGATTGCGGATATAACGCCAATTTCGTTAAAAGATCGCGGGAAAAAACGCCGTTTTCGATAAAAGATCGCTTAAAAATATTTTGTCAAAAGAATATTTGAAAAAATACGCCGATTCATCAAAAATTGCGGAAAAAACGCCGATTTCGTCAAAAAATCGCGGGAATAAAACGTCGTTTTCGAGAAAAAATAGCGTAAAAAAGCAAATTTTGTCTAAAGATCGTCGAAAAAACGCCGATTTCACTAAAAAAACATGGGAAAACGCCGATTTCGTCAAAAGATCGCGGAAAAATCGCCGATTTTGGCAAAATATTGCCGATTTCTTCTGAAGATAGTAGGAAAACGCCGATTTTGTCGGAAGATCACTGGAGGGGGGAGGGAAACTCACGTCCCCCCCCCCCCCGCCGATTTCCGAAAATGCGATGCGAATTTCCGAAAAAAAAATTTCATCCAGAATCACCCCTGAAAGTCTCAGATACACCATAATAGATGAGAAGATGCAAACCAAATGCTTACATTACTTTCTCAAACATTTCAGCACAGCATTTCCATCCAGGATCCTTCTAACTTTACCATTTATGTACCGTAAGAATTAAAACGATAAAATCAGTCATTCATGACATTAACACCAGTACAAAGTTCAGGATCAACTTAAACACTAAAAAGTCACATCTTCTCTAGCACAAGAATTCTTCAGGATCAACCAGGAATACTTTATCGGCACAGACAAAAGTCTCTCTCCTAAACTTTATTCGATGAATACCAAGCGAGGTCAAATTTCAGACACAATCGTCTCACAGAAACTACCAGGAACACTTTCTTAGCATTAGAAAATGTCTCTCACATATCTCACTCAATATCAGACGAGGTCCTATTTCAGGCACAATCATATCACAGGAACCACCAAGAACACCTTATTGGCACAGAAGAACACTTTCTTTCCTCCAAACTTTATTCGATGAAAAACAAAGCAAAGTCCTGTTTCAGGCATGGTCATCCAAAACTTTAGTCGTTGCTGATAATGCTCATGGGTAACTGGAGCACGCTTACACGGTAAAACAGGATCTTTTCAAATTAGAACTTCAAAAATTTATCAAAAAAAAATTCCATCGGCCCCCCATCTCAAAGATCGGGTATATTTGGATTTGAGAAAAAAGTTTTTTTATTCAGAATACGACGATGAAAGAAGTTAATGTTATGGAAATTAGCCAAGTCGCTTCTCAAACTTGAAAAAAAAAAGACCAAACTGATCTGGATTAACGGGGTCCGAATTTGCGGGGTTCTACTGTATATTTGCAAGTCATGAAAAAGATAATACTTCTTTCGGAGAATTGCAAAAATGATAGTATTTCCGCCGAAGAATCACGAAGAAGACTCTTTCAGTCAAAGAATCCCCAAAACGATGCTGTCTCAGTCAAAGAATACAAAATAGATGCAATTTTTGTCAAAGGATCATAAAAAGGATGCCAATTTTGCCAAAAGATCGAAAAAGAGGCGATTTCTATCAAAGCAACGAGAAAAAGACACTGTTTCTGTCAAAGGATTGCAGGGCTCGAAAAATAGCGTTCCCGGGATCCCGGGGAACCCAGAAATCCTTTCCGGGAATGCATATTTTATGACTAAGGTTCCCGGCCGGGAACCTAACCTTTTGCCGTGGACGCATTATAACACGTAAATTAAACAAAAAATAGCTCTTAAGCGGCCTGGGGGATGCATAATTTCGTCGAAATATTATTGGAAAAGCCCGAATTTCAGCAAAAGAATCGCAGAAAAAACGCAAATTTCATTAAAGGATCGCAAAAAACGGCAAATTTCGTTAAGAAATTGCGTAAAAGCGGCACATTTCGTTAAAAAAAATCATGGAAAACAATAAATTTTGTCAAAATATCGGGAAAAACGGCAAATTTCTTCTATAAATATCTAAAAGACAACAGATTTTGTTGAAAAGTCGCATGAAGCATTGCAAATTTCATTTAAAAATCCCCAAAAAGGCAAATTTTGTAAAGATTTTCTTTTGAAAAGCAACAGGCTCCGTTAAAACATCGCGATAAAACAGCATGTTTCCGTAAAACATCGAGATAAAACGACAAGTTACCTTAAAGCATCGCGACAAAATGGCAAATTTCTTCAAAAAATCTTGAAAAATCGGGTAAAATGACAAACTTCATTAAGAAATCACAAAAATCAGCAAATTTTGTTAAAAAATCATGGAAAACAACAAATTTTGTCCCAAAATAGCGAAATAACAACACATTTCCTCAAAAAATTGTGAAAATGCTCCAAAAATCATGTGAAATAGCACAAATTTCATTAAAAAATCTCAAAAGCGGCAAATCTCGTAAAAAAAAATAAATAAAACAAAAAAAACAGCAGATTTCGTTAAAACACCGCGATAAAACGGCAGATTTCATCAAAGAATCGCGAAAAAACGGCAAATTTCTTTTTAAAAATCGCGATAAAACGGCAAATTTCTTTTAGAAAATCGCGATAAAACGGAAAATTTTGTTAAAATACTCATACATAAATTTTTTTTGGGGGGAACTTATACTTTTCATCTGGGAACCTATATTTTTCATGTAGGTTCCCAGCTGGGAACCTTCAAATTTTCAGAATTTTCAAGCCCTGGATTGTGAAAAAGGCACGATTTCTGTCGAAAGATCATGAAAAAGGAAGCTAATTCTGTCAAAGAATCGCCATTTGTCGCCATGAATTGCCCGAAATGTCATCATTTTGATTTAAGCGATAAATTTAAAAATAAAGTTCAAAAATCATATGTTATATATTTTGTTTGTATAAAAGGATTTAAACTTGTAAAATTCTGAAAAAAAAAAAAAAAAAAAAACTTAGGAGACCTACATATATAAGTATTTAACAATTAAGTATCATTTTAAATAAATAAAACATCATTTTAGACTAAATAATATTTGAGATAACAGCATGGGAGAATAAATCGTAATTCCTAACTAAGAATCAATCTGTATTTAGGCAGCCAATGTCTTCTGCACTCACTGAACTCCCATTGAGGACAGTGTTCCGCACATGTGCTGTTTACGTGGATGATGATGATACATGGAGTAAAAGTTCTTACTCCGTGCGATGATGTGATCATGTTTCTCTCTCTACATTGAATCGTTCACTTCAGTGAATGAGATAGGACTGTCCAGAAGAGGACTTGACGCATGCATAGATGTATAAGGCAAAATTGGGAAATTTCTTTAGCGGCCACTGGCCAGTAAGATGAAGGTTTCAAGTGGCCACTATGTTTAAACTAGTGGCCACTTTTTTATTTAAAAGTTCTAAACAGTTAAAATTTCTATAAGTATTAATGTAAGACTGAATAGCACAAATAAATACGTTAATATAAATATATTGGAACCCAAAAAAATAGAATTGTTGATAAAATGTAAATAAAATATAATTCTCTCCTTGTAAAATCTGGCCATAAGGTGGCTGCTGTTAGACAATTTTTCACTGGCCACTAGAGTTGATCTTAAAATCTTAGTTTATGATATACGATATATTAAATTCAATAATATAGAAATAATTCATTTTAAATAGGAAGTAATCATAAATGCAACCTAGAATCATTACCTATCATGGGATATTGTTAAACTAATTATGTAGAATAGAGCTTTATAGAATGAAAACAGTTATTAATATCTTTAACTTTTGATTTGATGTTCATAAAATTTAACATGACTCAACAAAATTCTGCAACGATTCTATATATTAAATGTCAAACCATTTGATTGGGTAGTTTTTGATGCACTGTTATAAGAGGACAGAAAAATTAATAGACCAGACAAAGACTATAATATGTTTATATAACTACAACATTTCCCATTAAACCATAATATAATGGAATGTTTTTGAGTATCTCTGTAAATAAACTATGAATGCTACATTCTTTATTTTCAATACCGAACATGGAATATTAAATCTCAAAAATATTATCAATCATAGAGAAATCCAACTATTTTAACACAAATTACTGTTCAGATAGATGGACAGATAGACAAACCAAATTTATAAACACTTTTCAACTATGTTGGAACTATACATTTTACTTACTGGTTATTGATTTCGAACTTTGCATATTTAGTAAGGCAAAATACTCTCCTTTTGATGAAGTCATTCAGCTTTCAGGGAAATTAATGTATGGTGATTGCTATGGTTACCACTGGAAGGTTGGAAATATTTCGCAGTTTAGAATGGCAGTGCCTTGAGCGGTTACCATAGCAATCACAGACGGTAATTTGTTTACGTTTCAATTAGCTTGTTGGTCTATGATAAATAGTCAGAATTTGCGCTCATAGTTCTGTAGAATAAAATAGAATTAAGTTAAAACATTTGCGTGATTTTTTATGACACCCAACGGGACACTGGTGACCTCTGGACTGTAGAAAAATACCATGAGCAATCGGAAAGTGAGATTTTCGTAGATTGTTAAGGAGACCTTGTTCCATTGTGATGAAGTAAATCATGCAAAATGATTATGGATATGTTAGCTGGAAAACACATAAGTGCTTCTGAATCATTTTTCTATTATTTTACAGTAAAAATTTTAACTCGCGAATTTTATTTTGATTTAACTGTGCTTTTTCTATATTAATAATTATAAATCAAGTCTAATGTCGATGCTGTTCAAATCCCCATATATAATGGATCAGATCCTGCTCTTTGGTTTGTAATGTGCGAAAGTACATTTGCTTTAGCTACCCCCAAAGCAATAACAGAATCTGTTACAAAATATAACTATATTGTTTCGCATCTTCCACCCGATTTTGCATCAATTGTTCGTGATATATTAATGCAACCGAATGCTACCGATCCTTATGGCATCTTAAAAAAAGAATTAATTGCACGTTCGGGAGAGTCATCCCAGCAAGAAATACGGCTACTATTGTCTGGGGAAGAACTAGGCAATCAGAAACCTTCAGATTTATTACAGAGCATGAAATGTCGCGCGGAATCCCTAAATGTTCCTGACAATTTAATGTTAGTTATTTTTGATGCGTTTACCAAATTCTATTCAAACAATTTTAGCGGCTGTTTCTGATTCAACCCTTGAAAAGGCTGCGGAAATTTCGGATCGGATTTCGGAGGTTACTCAGTCTCCTCTTTCTGCATTTACCGTGTCCAGCGCGAATGAACAGTCAATAGAATATAAATTTATGAGAGAAATTGAAATGCTAAATAAGCGCATCGATCAAATTGCATTTTCACATGGCCGATCACCATACCATAAAAATTCGAGTAAACCTTGCGAGCGAAATAACACTGCTAAGCGCGATTCATCTATTTGTTGGTACCATCGACGATTTGGAACAAAATGTAGAGAAGAAAAATGCGTAGAACCATGTTTTTGGTCAGGAAACTAAATAAGCAAAGGGTAGAGGCGACTTATTCTTTGCCTCAGCAGTTACGTCGTCTGTTCATTGAAGACCGGACAACTAATGTTTCCTTTTGGTTGACGCAGGGTTGGATGTGTCAATCCTTCCTGCCAATAATTTACAAAAACGGAATCCACCCGTACAAATACTTTTGGCGCTAATTTTTCAACTATAAATGTTTATGGTCAACAAACCCTTTCTCTAGACTTTGACTTAAGGCAAAAGTTTAATTGGACTTTTCTAGTGGCAAATGTTAGTACACCAATATTGGGAGCAGATTTTCTCCATAATTTCGAATTGGTCCCAGATCTCCTTCATAAATGTCTAAGGGACTTAAAAACAAAATTTGAAACAGGCGACATGAAATGTGCATCCATTCATTCAGTAAAAACAATCAATATCAATAGTATATATAATGAACTTCTAATAAAATTTCCATCTATAACAAAATTACCAGATCCTAATCAGCCTGTTAAACACAACACAATGCATTTTATTACAACAAAAGGACCTCCAGTTGTGGCAAAACCTCGAAGGTTAGCTCCAGATCGCCTGAAAATCGCTAAAACGGAATTTCAAAATATGATACAACTAGGACATTTAAGGCCTTCATGTAGCAATTATGCATCACCTTTGCACATGGTTCCAAAAAAAGTAACTTTGGAGTGGAGACTGATGGGATTCCATCAACAGATTGTTTTCTCATCGCCTCCTATATCCCATTTATTCATTAATTCATTCACTCATAATTTATTTTACTATTCATTTATTTATTATTTCATAATAACCATATCCAATAAATATTAACTTACCTTTCAAATCCTTTCCGGCCGTTATTAATTTCATAGCATTCAATAATTCATTTAACTTCAATAGTCTTTTGTAATTTCTGTCATGGACTCCATCTTTAATTTCAACCTACATCGGCAATAACTTATCTCCGACTAATCATACTTTTCCGTAACGATATTTTCCCCGCCAAATGGCGACTTGGAATATCGTAACATTAATCGAATCTTTCATTCGTTTTACTGAATCGATCTTTCGATTCGTACACATGTCGTCTTCTCATTGGCTTGTTTCGTGGCCGTTGCTCGCAAATGATGTTTTCAATCCGGCTAGCTTGGTATAAATATACGATGTAGATTTCTAATCTTCGTCACTTTTATCTTCCTACAAATGGAAGGTTTTCAAGTAACTGCATTGAAGCTGGTCTTCAATCTGGATGTATATTTAGTTATACTTGTTTTTAATTAGTTTATTTTTAATTGTTTTTAACCTACATACTGATGTCAACTGTAAGCTCAACTATCAATATGTTCACCTGTGCTCATGTGATGGAGTTCGCCATGTAAAGTCTTCTGTAAAGCTGAATCTACTTCTCAAAGTAATAAATAAATACTTTAGTTTTATTTTTGAATTTTTGTTTACTGTTAATGAGATCGACACCTATTCTGCTCAATCACATTTTTTACTTCCACGATTATGTTAGGTGCCAGCAAAAGCTCCACATGTGCTAATCTGCTACTGTAAGGACATTTTTCAGTGTATATAGACCTCCAAAGGCTATATTACGCACATTAAGGGGTTATGGGCGGAAGCCTAACCCTGGAAGCCATTTTGAGCAGATCGATCTCGGCAAGCAAGAGTGAAAATATTATGTTTTGAAAAATTCTGGATTACGTTTAATGATTTCTTTTTTATGAAAAACTGAAATTTTTTTTGCCAGACTCTATAATTTCAAAAACTTTATTCAAATTTTTAAAGAACTTTGTTCATATTTTTCAAGAACTTTATTTTATATTTCTGCCGGACTTTTGTTTACAGAACTGTTTACTTATATTTTGAAGAAGTTTTGATTTATTTCTTTGCTGAATTTTTATGATTTACAGAATGAATTAATTACGTTTATATTATTTTATGCTTCAATTATGCTTTTACAATAGACTATTTTTGAGTTTTGTTGAACTTTATCACATTTTGAAAAATTTTTTGAGAAGTTTGACTTGGTTTTTAACAGAGAACCGGCGAAGTCTTGGGGGGGGGGGGGGCGGTAACACTTAAAAATTTTTCTGCTTGAAAATTTATCCTGAAATTTTTTTTAAAATGGTCATTAATACTATTGACAAACTGAGTACTAGAAATTATGCCACATGGGCTTGCGACATGAAGTATTTGTTGATGGAAAAAGGCCTATGGGATATAATACATTTAAAGCAAGAAACCCCAGTTTTAAGTGACAGTGTTACTGCCGATATGGCCAATCAATTTACCTCCCGTGCAAACAAAGCTCTTTCATTAATTTACTTGAATATAGAGCCTGAATTTAAAAGGTTAATAGAAGATTGTCAAGAGCCTGTTTAAGCATGGAGAAGGTTACACAAAAATTTTCATCCTGACACGCGTACCCATCATATGACCTTGTTCAATGAACTTATGGAAGAAAGGATACGATATGGAGAGTCCATTAATTTGTTCGCCACTCGTTTAAAGATTTACTCCAAAATAAAGCTCATAGATGCAAATTTTTCCGAATGTTACCTGACCTACCAATTCCTACGATTTTTACCAACCAGTTTCGACAATCTTGTCCAACAAGTCTTATCTAAACCTGAGGCATCCTTCAAGTTTGATCTCGTTGTGGATGAATTGGTGGCTGAGGAAACGAGGCAGAAGCTACGTGATTGGTATAGTGCCAAACAAGTCAGCGTCTCCACTACTGCTAAAGTTACTAAACCCTTTAAGAGCAAACCTCGCTTTAAGAAGTCTCAACAGAGGAAATGTTGGAGAATTGGGAAGTTAGGCCACATCCAAGTCAACTGCTACGCCAGATCACCTGATCGCCAGTTCCGTCATCCTTCGCCTTCTTCCAGATCCAGACGTCCATATTCTTCCAGTGGATCCAGTTCCCGAGGTCGACATTTTCAACGGTCTCCCGAGAGATGCCAGAGTGACTCATCATGCCCATCTGACGACTCCGACTGTGGTTCCCGAGACTCATCACCTGCTACTAGACGCTCCAGAGATAGACGCAAGACTCCTAGACGACCCTCTCCTCATTTTTCCAGTTGCAGAAGCGGTGGCTCACGCACGAAACTGTCAGATAGTTCATGTAAGTCGAATCTTTTTGTTTCACATTCTAGTCTTAGTAATGTTGTAAATGATTCAGATTGGATATTTGACAGTGGTGCAAGTCACCACTTTTGTAACAATAGAAAATTGTTTTCTAAATTTGAAGAGTTAAATGATGAAATGTCCGTTGCTGTTAAAAATGTATTGTTTCCTATTAAGGGCAAAGGGGAAGTCAAACTACGTTTTGGTCAAAGAGTTTTTACCTTGTGTAATGTATTGTATTCAGACCAATTACGTAGAAATTTAATTTCGGGTCCCCAGTTGGACCTTAATGGTTTAACTTTTAAAGGAAACAATGGTGAGGTAAAGATCTGTCGGGGGGGGGGGGGGAGTACTTATTTAGTGCATTTTTAAAAGACCGATTTTACAGGTTATATCCTAAAACTCTAAGTTTCTAATGGGTAAATTCGTTAAATTCGAAAGTTCTATTGGTCTTAAGCGCAGTGCAGCTGTGCTGGGCACCGATGATTATGCCCTCTTTTCTCCCAAGGTTGCAGTTAATCGAGATGATGCTGTCGAAGATGAACCTGAGGTCATCCCAGGTCCTTCCAGCAGTTCTCAAGTAGAGATGGGACGAATATTCGGCCACTATTCGGTATTCGGCCCTTTTGCCGAATATTCGGTTGGCCGAATATTGAAGGCTTGTTGACCGAATACTTCGGCCGAATACCTGTAGTCGAATATTTAGAGATATCTTGCCGAATATTGCTAAAATCTCGCCGAATAGTGAAAGATATCTTGCCAAATAAATTTCGGATTTAAAGAATTTCATTCTTGCAATTTTTTTCCCTCTAATCCCAATTGGCTACTTCATTTATGAAGTCATTCTCACTCTTACTTACAAAATATAGAGTTATTCAGATACTAAAAAATATACAGCCTTTCTGTATTTCTTATAAAAGTTAGTGATATTCTAGAAAATGCTGCCAAAGTTGGAGATTTAATTGTACGGGAAATGTCATCATTAGAGAATGATATATTACAATTCAAAATATAAAAATACTGCCTTATTCTAAAACGCTCAAATATTTATTAATGTCTGCAAATTCCATGCACATATAAAAAAGGCTCTTATGAAATTCATAACTTATTTTCTATAAAGTAAGAAATGAAAAAGTTTATTCACTAGGTGTGTTAATGAAGATTCATTTTCAAAATTAAATATAATATATCACCATTCCAAATACAACGGTACATCTGAAAGCAGAACTGGTGTCAAACTCGATACACATTAGATGACACAACTTGCTTTATGAAGATGGTTTTATAAATATTGTAATATAAATTCTAAATATTCAACAAAATAATTTTTTCATTCTGTAGTTTTCACTTTTAAATAATTATTTGCATAATTATGGACTTAAATATGTAACATTATTATGTATATATTTTTAATTTAATCTTCCTTCCTTCATGTTGTTACCAATTTCTGTTTATCCTTTTAATGCTTGTTGAATAAGTGGAATATTGAAGTTGAATATTGTATGTGCCGATTCAAATGTCAAAGATATTGTTAACATATGCATTCTACTTTAAGCATAACCTTTTGCTTTAACGTAATTTGTAATTTAAAGTTTTGCATCTGATTTCAGAACAGTCTCATTCTTACAAATTTGCTTATCACTAGGGACACAAACTCTAAATGATCAAATTTACTTCATTAAAGGTTATTTCAGAAAATATATCCTTGTGAGTTCTGAGAAAGAGAGAGAGAGAGATTAAGAATATTATTGATTTTGGATACAAGAAGTATCAATTGATAGTAAAAGTTGAGTACATTCTTCATATTTTAATGGAAATGTTTTCCCATCTTGACTTACTGAAAATCAATTTGATGTACATTAGAATAAAGGATATAATGCAATTTCATAATTTTTTTGTGTTAAAATAAGTTTTTCAAATTTAAAAATACATTTAAAAGCACATTTAAGAGTAATAATTATTAATGAGTTCCTATTTTTTAAATTATATATCAAAATCTATTTTCTTTATTGGAAAAAAAAATTCACTATTCGGCCGGCCGAATATTCGGTATTCGGCCTAAAATTTGGCCGAATATTCGGTATTCGGCTATTCGGCCAAATCACTATTCGTCCCATCCCTATTCTCAAGATTGCCCACTTGGGGGGAGGGGGGACATGGATTCGGGGTCCAGTAATAGTATTTTTACCAAACCATTGTCTAAATATGAAATACTTAACTTTATAAAGATTCTATTTTTAAGTGATGATGTAAAATAGCTTTAAAATCATATTATATATAAACTTTTTCATGTATTTCATACTTAATTTTTTTTATATAACGTACCTAACTTAAGCTGGTTTTTTTTTTGTAACATGTCAAGCTTTTTTGTAACTGCACTATACTGTAAAAATTGTAAATTACGTTTAAAAAGATAATTGTAGACATCTGCTATTGTTACTGTTAACTAATCAGCATAATTAATCAATATAGATAACCAGCTATCTTGATCATTTTATTAAGTTTTAAATTGTTAAACTGTACCCGAATGTTAAAAATATTTTTAAAGTGATTTCTTTTTAAACCAACAGCTTTTAATTTGTAAAGAAATCTTATTTTTAAAGTGTTTGTACTTGTGTTTATACAATTTTTGTTTATATAATTAATTTCTGTTTGTTCATTCTAGGCATCTAGGGCCAACAGCCATTTTTTGTGAGTGCATGTATTCCAGGTACCGGAAGATTGTCAGGAGAGTAAATGGGTCCCTAATTCATATAATGAATTTGAATGTTAGAATTTTTGAAAGAGCCGTTGTGTTGTCCCTTAGGACTAGATGCTGGAGTTCAAGTTTATAATGAAAATTTAAATTTTTTTTTTCCTGCATAAATTTTCTTTTTGTCAATTGTAATAAAGATTTATTTAAATATTGTGATCAAGAAATCAACTAGAGCTGGTTGTAACATTTCCAAATGGGAAATTCTTAACTTTTTGAAATGGTACGTCATATTCATTTTTTTTCTTTCATACTTTAAATTTTTGAAAAGTTTCTATTTGCACTTTTTAAGGATTAACTTTCATGTTTGGCTTTTATTGGTCCAATCTAGGATATGCATGCCTCTGTCACTGGATTGAGATTTTTCATGTGCCAATTAATTTTTGGAAAGTTAATTAATTTCGCAAATACTTTAAATTTTTCTTATACAAATAAAACTTAACTATTCTTCAAAAATTTCATTGCTAACTTGTTCAAATTGTTAACTTGTTCAAATTGTTAACTTGTTCAAATTGTTAACTTGTTCAAATTGTTAACTTGTTCAAATTGTTAACTTGTTCAAATTGTTAACTTGTTCAAATTGTTAACTTGTTCAAATTGTTAACTTGTTCAAATTGTTAAATTATTCAAATCGTTAAATTTTTCAAATTGTTAAATCATTTAAATTGTTAACTTCTTCAAATTTTTCTTGTTAAAATTGTTAAATTATTTAAATATTGTTAAAAATTTTCAAATTCGAAGTGTTTAGGCTTCATTTAAATTTTTCATGTTCGAAGCATATTTAAAAAGGCTTCGTTTACATTTTTTCTGACTTCAATTGTTGAAGTCGAGTGTTTTTCAAATTTTTCAACTATTGTAGTTGTTTTACTTTTGAGTTCAGAAATGAACTAGATGGAATTTCAATCCCTTAAGTTTTTTTGGGGTGAATCCTGACTTGTTCTGGTTAATGAGGTACTCCTAATTGACATAGTATTGAGGTATTACTAACTAACAAAAAAAAAAAAAAAAAAAAAAAAAAAAAAAAAATTGTCTTTTGATTTTGTGAATATAATTGTGATAACTATGGATTTTTCAATCCTTTGCTCTTTGAGTTCACTTGTAACTCTTTATTTATAGAGGCAATGAGAGGGGGGGGCATTGATGGGATTCCATCAACAGATGGTTTTCTCATCGCCTCCTATATCCCATTTATTCATTAATTCATTCACTCATAATTTATTTTAATATTCATTTATTTATTATTTCATAATAACCATATCCAATAAATATTAACTTACCTTTCAAATCCTTTCCGGCCGTTATTAATTTCATAGCATTCAATAATTCATTTAACTTCAATAGTCTTCTGTAATTTCTGTCATGGACTCCATCTTTAATTTCAACCTACATCGGCAATAACTTATCTCCGACTAATCATACTTTTCCGTTACGATATTTTCCCCGCCAGATGGCGACTTGGAATATCGTAATATTAATTGAATCTTTCATTCGTTTTACCGAATCGATCTTTCGATTCGTACACATGTCGTCTTCTCATTGGCTCGTTTCGTGGGCGTTGCTCGCAAATGATGTTTTCAATCCGGCTAGCTTGGTATAAATATACAATGTAGATTTCTAATCTTCGCCGCTTTTATCTTCCTACAAATGGAAGGTTTTCAAGTAACTGCATTGAAGCTGGTCTTCAATCTGGATGTATATTTAGTTATACTTCTTTTTAATTAGTTTATTTTTAATCGTTTTTAACCTACATACTGATGTTAACTGTAAGCTCAACTATCAATATGTTCACCTGTGCTCATGTGATGGAGTTCGCCGTGTAAAGTCTTCTGTAAAGCTGAATCTACTTCTCAAAGTAATAAATAAATACTTTAGTTTTATTTTTGACTTTTTGTTTACTGTTAATGAGATCGACACCTATTCTGCTCAATCACATTTTTGACTTCCACGATTATGTTAGGTGCCAGCAAAAGCTCCACTTGTGCTAATCTGCTACTGTAAGGACATTTTTCAGCGTATATAGACCTCCAAAGGCTATATTACGCACATTAGAGACCTGTAGGTGATTATTGTGCCTTGAATGCGCAAACTTTAAAAGACAGATATCCGATTCTGTGTATAGCTGATTTTACTGCTAATTTATGCAACACTAAAATTTTTAGTCACATTGACCTAATCAAAGCGTATCATCAAATACTAATCAATCCTGATGATATTCCTAAAACAGCGATATGCACACCTTTCGGATTATTTGAAAGCACACGCATGCAGTTGGGCTTATGCAATGCATCTGCCACATTTCAGAGATTTATCGACGAAATAATACGTGATTTACCTGGCGTCTATGCTTTTATTGATGATATACTTATTGCCTCTAAAAATGAAGAGGAGCATTATCATCATTTAAAAGCTTTATTTTCCAAATTAGAAGAATATGGTTTGTGCATAAATGTTTCCAAGTGCACATTTGGTAAACCTACCATAGATTTCTTAGGATTTCGAATATCTGAACACAGTATTCAGCCACTTCCTGATAAAGTTAAATGTATAATTGATTTTCCACAGCCCACAACTTTATCTCAATTTTGACGATTTTTGGGAATGTTTAATTTTTATAGATCTTTTATATATAAAGCTGCACACATACTTGCGCCTTTAGTGCAATTATTAGAAGGCCATCCAAACAAAAGGAAATCACGTTCCCGTGTTCCTAAAACTTCCAAAGCGATTAATTGGAACGAAAATGCTGAAAAGGCTTTCACAGATGCCAAACATGCCATAGCTCAAGCAGCTCTTTTACGGCATCCAATTCCAGGTGCTGAGTTAAGTATATGGGTTGACGCTTTAGATGTCGTGATCGGCGGCACTCTTATGCAATTTTTTCTGGAACATTATGAACCTTTAGCATTTTTTTCCATGAAATTAAACAAGAGTCAGCAGAATTGGTCAACTTATGACCGGGAATTATTTTCTATTTATTCAGCAATAAATTTCAGCACGTGTTTGAGGGGAGAAATTTTAAAATTTATACTGATCAGAAACTGTTAATTTATGCATTTAATCAAAATCCCCATAAATGCTCGCCTCAGCAATTACGCCATTTAGATTTTATTTCCCAATATTCCACTGACATTAGACATGTACCAGGTTCCAAGAACACTGTAGCAGATAGTCTTTCAAGAATTGAAATTGATTCTATTTCAAAATCCCCAATCTTAAATTTTGATGATTTTTGCAGAAGCTCAGAAAGATGATTTAGAGCTACAGAACCTGCTGCATAGTTCATCGCTAAAATTGGAACTGAAACCTTGCCTCATTTCTGATCGTAACCTACTATGTGATATTTCCACAGGTATGCCTCGACCCTTAGTTCCTAGCTCCTTTCGTCGACTGATGTACGAACATTTGCACAACCTATCTCATACAGGCATAGCAGCCACCACAAAGTTAATTTGTTCCATATACGTATGGCCAAATATGAAACGAGACATCAAAAACTGGGTTCGTTGCTGTGAGTCGTGTCAAAGATCCAAAATACAAAGGCACACCAAAGCACCTCTTAGCACGTTCACTCTTCCTGATGCACGTTTTTCCCAGATTCACATAGATATTGTGGGTCCCTTGCCTCCATCTGACAGTTTCAGCTATCTTGTAATGATTATCGACAGATTTACCAGATGGCCAGAAGCTATACCCATATCTGATACACTAGCCAAAACAATTTGAAATGCCATATTCAAGCATTGGATTTCAAGATTTGGTTGTCCTTCACTCATAACCACGGATCAAGGCCCCCAAATGCGATCAGTGATTTTTGATGAATTTACGAAAATGTTGGGAACAAAGAAGATCCAAACCACAGCTTATCATTCTATATCCAATGGCATTATCGAAAGATTTCATCGACATTTAAAGTCATCCATCAAAGCTCACGAAACCAATAAATGGACTGAAGTATTGCTGATAGTTTTACTAGGCATTCGCACAGCAGTGAAGGAAGATATACAAGCTTCTTGTGCTGAACTTGTTTTTGGCACTACGTTGAAACTGCCATGTGACATGCTGGATGAATCTTTAATCCAACCATGCAACGAGAACTTCGTCACTCAACTAAGAAACACTATGTAGCAGTTAAATCCAGTTGCTACATCAGCTCATTGTCACGAGAAATTCTATATACACCCTTCCTTGACATCTTGTTCACACATCTTTCTAAGAGTGGATCATGTACAACCTCCATTGTGTCAACCATATACTGGTCCTCACAAAGTTCTAAGTAGAACTGGAAAAACCATAACAGTCAAACTCAATGGTCGTAAGTCCACGGTATCAATAGATCGTGTGAAGCCAGCTCATTTGATTCCTCAATTAGACTTGTTGATGAAAGCTGTTCCAGAGAATTCCAATTTAAAACTCTCTGGGTCATTCCATGTCAAATCACCCAGATTTTTCCAAAAATGGCACCCACCATCACCAATTTTGATAAAATTCAGTGAATTTGTAGAATTTCTAATGCTGATTCCAAAAATATCAATTATATTGAGATTGATCAATAGGGTGGGCCGAAAAAAACTTTTTTTCGATTTTCGATTATGGCGGGTGCGGAAAAGTGGCCACTGGTGGCACTCAGTTCATACAAAAAATTTGAGATTTTTTGGACATTTCCTTACCCTGCCGCAAACGGCTTGAAGTTTTGCAAAAAATGTTCATTTTTGAACTTTTTTCAAAAAAAATTAAAAAATGTTAAATTAAATTTATTTTGGTTGTATTTACTTGAAAAGGCATATTTAATGTACCAAATGTTTAAATAAGATCTGATCATGCATTATTTGATATCTATGTGTATTATAACTTAGGCTATTTTTATAGCTTTTTCGCGTATAATAGGCAAAAGTTGTATTTGTTTGAATCGATCGTTAGTTTCTGTATTATTTATGTCCCTTGGTCTTCTTTATATATTTTCTATGTGTCAAACGTCATATATTTGGGGAAAAGACAGCAGTATACTTCAAAAACAAATCTGGAAGTTGAGAAAGTGATGAAGCAGGACTCTAAGCGCGCGCAATGATTCTTCGTGATACTCAGGGAGTGAAGGACGAAATAGTTGAGAGCCAAAATTCGATAAAGGATTCTTATTATTTATCCTTGCTCAGTTACCTGCGACATTTGTTCAGTATTAACGTGAAACCCTTTTGTATTGATATGCAGTGCTTTTTGGGTCGTTTAATGTGCCATTATAGTGTTTTGTGGGTTTTATTACAACGAGCTTAGAAATGGCTAGTATAAAGGGCCATGACAATGCAAAGACACGTGATAGCGTGAAAAGTAATTCTTTAGGGGCATCATGCATATTGAAAGGATCGAAATTGCCAACCTATGCTGATAATCATGCGCCACTACTACTGGTTGCTTCACCATGTAGAAGTTGTGACAGCAGAGGATACGAATCTCGTCATCGATAAAAACAAAGTCAGAAGAGAGAAATAGAAACTTGGAAAGAAGATACAGGCAGAAGAAGTTATTGAAAGAAGGAAAATTAAAAGCATATTTTTTGATGGTAGAAAGGATAAAAGTATATTCAGAGGAAGAAAAATAACAAGCAGCACCGTCGAGAGAAAGGCGTGGAACACATCACCATGTTGTTTGAACCTGGTTAGGAATACTTGTGTCACTTGATACCTCGTTCCGTTACCTTGATACTTCGAGTTCAGAAAAGTCTAACTTGTAGTGACTTGGAAGATTGTATAATGATTTTACTATTTCTTTCCCGTGACCGGAACAAGGTATCAAGTGACCTAAGTATTCCTAACCAGGTTCAAACAACACGGTGATGTGTTCCTCTCCTTTCCTTCGACAGTGCCGCTTGTTCTTTTTTTCCTCTGAATATACTTTTATCCTTTCTACCATCAAAAAATATGCTTTTAATTTTTCTTTTTTCAATTACTTCTTCTGCCTGTATCTTCTTTTCAAGTTTCTATTTCTCTCTTCTGACTTTGTTTTTATCGATGACCAGATTCGTATTCTCTGCTGTCACAACTTCTACTTGGTGAAGCAACCAGTATTAATGGCGCATGATTTTCAGCATAAGTTGGCAATTGCAATTCTTTCAATATGCATGATGACCCCAAAGAGTTACTTTTCACGCTATCGCGTGTCTTTGCATTGTCATGGCCATTTATACTAGCCATTTCTAAGCTCGTTGTAATAAAACGCACAAAACACTATAATGGCACATTAAACGACCCAAAAAGCACTGTATATCACCACAAAAGGGTTTCACATAAACACTGAACAAATGTCGCAGGTAATTTAGCAAGGATAAATAATAAGAATCCTTTATCGCATTTTGGCTCTCAACTATTTCGTCCTTCACTCCCTGAGTATTACGACGAATCATTGCGCGCGCTTAGAGCCCTGCTAGATCACTTTCTCACCTTCCAGATTTGTTTTTGAAGTATACCGCTGTCTTTTCCTCAAATATATGACGTTTGACACATAGAAAATATATAAAGAAGACCAAGGGACATAAATAATACAGAAACTAACGATCGATTCAAACAAATACAACTTTTGCCTATTATACGCGAAAAAGCTATAAAAATAGCCTAAGTTATAATACACATAGATATTAAATAATGCATGATCAGATCTTATTTAAATATTTGGTACATTAAATATGCCTTTTCAAGTAAATACAACCAAAATAATTTTAATTTAACATTTTTTAATTTTTTTCGAAAAAAGTTCAAAAATGAACATTTTTGCAAAACTTCAAGCCGTTTGCAGCAGGGTAAGGAAATGTCCAAAAAATCTCAAATTTTTTGTATGAACTGAGTGCCACCAGTGGCCACTTTTCTGCACCCGCCATAATCGAAAATCGAAAAAAAGTTTTTTTCGGCCCACCCTATTGATCAAGCGGTTTATGAGTTATGAGCTTTTAAATAGCTCCCAACATGGCTGATTTGCCGCCATTTTGAATGGCACATGTGACAACAAAAAAGTCCATAACTTCTTTCAGGTTTAAGCTAGAGCTTTCAAATTTTTTTTGTTTTGTTCAGAATAAAGTAAACTTTCATTTAAATAGATTTTTGTGAACCTCATTTTATAAAAATGCTGTCAAAAAATGACTTTTTGTCATTTTTTTAAGTAAAAAAAGGGGCAACTTCAATGGCTGATTTCCCCCAATGTACCCCCTTCAGTTTTCATCTAATTGCATAAATAAGCAACTCAAAGTGTGTTTTGATGACTAATAAAAAAAACTTAATGGGCGGTTCACAGGTTTTTGTTTAAAAAAATAAATTCAAATTTATTGACTTTTCACAATAACAAAAAACACAAGATAATATTGATATTTCTTTTATTACCAGAAATATCATACATATTTACATCTAAAAGTTTGATAAGGTTTAATGTTACATAAATATATATATTTAATGTGCCTAAAAAATGGGAATCTCATAGGAATAAATAGGAATACCAATAATGGATTCTTGCAATCGGACAAATTGAAATCTATTACAGTCTCAGTAAATTATGAATAAAAAGAAAATGATGGAAAATGGAAAAGAAAAAGTTCTACAAATAGTTGAATTTTATGACAAAATCATACTTTTGTTATTCAAAATACAATAAAATTGCAACTCTTAAATAAAAATTACGGTACTTTAAATTAATACAAAATAACATATCACATACACAATAAACACATGCTATTAAAAATATATCTACATCAATAATAATTTAAAGTAAAGGTAATTAATATTTTTAAAAATCCCTGCTAACAGGCAGATGTAAATTTTGAAGTTAAATACAGTAGACTCCCTCAAATCCGCACAGCTTGGAACCAGAAGTTTTGTGGATTTTAGAATTTTGCCGATTTCCGGTCATTACTTGTTTACCTTTTTTTAAACAGGAATTTGAATGCAATTAATAATGCAGTCAAAACTAAAATGAATGCTTTACCATATAATAAATATTAAAATAAGTAATAAATTAAAATAATAAAGATGTAGATAATTTTCAAAGTGATTAAAATATTAAAAGTAAGGATCAAGTTAATAATCAATAATATATGATTAAATATTCATTATAAACATGAAATATATCTTTCCTAAATTATTCAATGTAATGTAATTACTAATGTACCTCATAAAGATACATTACTAATTCTCAGCAAAATCATAAAATAAAGAAGTTTTTTTTCAGGTTTAGCCAGATTGAGATTTAATAACCAAAAAAGCTTAATACATAAATATATTTGATAAGAAGATTGTGATTACCAATGATATATAAGAAAAATCTGAATTTTTTCAGAATATATTTCTTTTCCTTCATAGAAAAAAAAAAAACATGAATTCAGTACTATTAACAAAAGTTACAAATTAAAATAAAATGGAATTGATATAAAATTGTAAAAGTCAAATTTTGTCCCTATATCAGAACTGAATGTTTCATTATTTACATGCGCAAATTATATGCAGATTTTTTAGAGTTGTGGATTTTAGGGTTTCGGATTTGAGATAGTTTACTGTACTTGTTTCAGTAACAAAAACCAAAAACTAAATCAAATTTAGATATAAACCTAGTTCAACAATTTTATCTGGTTCTTTTTTTAATTTAATTTTTCTGTAAGAACTGGTTTTATCACAATTATGTTAAGGCAGTGTATATAAAAAAATATTTTTGTACCCTCAACAACTCAAAATTTTCTAACACATTTTCAGATTCATTTTTAAAAGTGAAAACATGATACTTGTTGATGTGAATTTTTTTTTTTTTTTTCAGAGATTTATAAGCGACCTCAGGGCTGCTACTAGCAACTATTTTTATATTCTGTGTGTACCAGTATTTTTCTAATATAAAATTTGAAGTATATTTTACGTTATCAAATTTATGTTATCAAAGCATCTATTATGGATTTCATTTTTAAGAAAGTGGTTGGTGCCAGTTAGAATTAAAAAATAGTCGCCTGTGGCAGCCTTGCAACCTGTGTTTTTATTTTTTGTTCAATGAATTAGATCTTGATTTACAACAATTATTTTCTCAGTATGACCATTTTTTCCGTTTCCAGTACTATTGCTTAAATTCAATTCAAAATGCCCACTTTGACATCATTTTTTTAATATAATATACCTTATATATATATATAGAACCTGCCAATTGAATGTGTTTGTGAGCAAAAATGGATTTAAAAACGAATCAGAAAATCCAATGATTTTGCTTTGCCGAATTGTCCCATTCACATAGAAAACAAGGCATTTTTGTATACATAGCTTTTTGTGCCAATAATATTAATGTACATTTGAAGTCACTGCTAAACCATTTGTCTATCTCATGCTAAATACAATCAGATTGTATTCTAAAAGTCGTTAGATAAGTTCGCAAGCATCCACAAGTATACATTTACATTATCTGTGACTATTACATGATGCTTGTTCTTGGCAATGAATCTTAGAAATCACCTCTGGGTAATTGCAAACAAACTATACATGACAGAAGAAAACTAAGAACAGTTGTGCAATTAGCATAGGAAAATACATTAAAGGGGTGCATTGGTTCTTAATCATCTGATATGTAGACTAGTGTAACTTTTACTTACTGTATTTTTTATTTAAGAGTTTTAATTTTATCACATTTTTTATTATATACAAGTATGATTTTGTTATATAATGTACCTACTTGTAGAGTTTTTTCTATCATTTCTTTTTTACTTATAATTTATTGAAACTCTGCTATAGATTTCAATTTGTCAGGAAAGTGCTTCTATGTCTTGCAAAAATCCATTATTGGCATTCCTATTAATTCCCTTTTTTATAGGGGATTCCCCTTTTTTAGCCACATTAAACATACATATTTAAGTAACATAAAACCTTATCAAACTTTTGGATGTATAAATATTTCTGGTAATAAAAAAAATGTCAACTCATTATCTTGCGTTTTCTGTTATTGGGAAAGTCAGTAAAATTGAATTTATTTTTTTAAATAAAAACCTGTGAACTGCCCATTAAGTTTTTTTTATTAGTCATCAAAACACACTTTGAGTTGCTTATTTATGCAATTAGATGAAAATTGAAGGGGGTACATTGGGGGAAAATCAGCCATTGAAGTTGCCCCTTTTTTTACTTAAAAAAATGACAAAAAGTCATTTTTTGACAGCATTTTTATAAAATGAGGTTCACAAAAATCTGTTTAAATGAAAGTTTTTTATTCTGAACAAAACAAAAAAAGTTTGAAAGCTCTAGCTTAAACCTGAAAGAAGTTATGGACTTTTTTGTTGTCACATGTGCTATTCAAAATGGTGGCAAATCGGTCATCTTGGGAGCTATTTAAATGCTCATAACTTACAAACCATTTGATCAATTTCAATATAATTGATGTTTTTGGAATCAGCATTAGAAATTCTACAAATTCACAGAATTTTATCAAAATTGGTGATGGTGGGTGCCATGGTCTGGGTGATCTGACATAGAATGACCCCTCTGTTAAATCGGACAGTAATCCTCATCAAACAAAAACTGTCACACGTTCGGGCAGACATGTCCATTTTCCTAAAAAACTGGCATCTTACATTACTTCCTGAAGTTATTGTTAAAACTGTTCATTTTGCATATCTATATATTATTTCTATATTTTATTATATTTCCTATTTTTGTTGTATTTCAAGGTATATATATCTTAGTAATTTTTTTTTTTTTTTCAACCAGTGTGAAATCTGACCTAAAAAAAAAAAAGAAAACTTAAAAATAATCATAAATTATATCGTTTCTTCGGTACCCTTCATCACTGGGGGGATACTCTATGGTCAGGGGTGGGGAAATACATCATTTTGCTCGCCATTGGCGAGTGGATTTTCTCACAAGGCGAGTGCATTTTTTAGTTTTTGAAAAACTGTAGGCAATAGCACATTATCAGAAACACTTTTTTAATCTAGATATTTTAATTTTCCAAATTATTACAGTGTAAATATGGCATTAAGTTCTATCTAATATTAATCTTACCCAAGGGCGGCGCCAGAGGGGGGTCCGTGGGGGCATATGCCCCCCCCCCCCCCCCATCGGGGTGAAAATTCAATTTTGTCGGGGAAAATATTTTGACTTTTGAATTTCAGCCCATTCAAGTTGGGTCGAAATATGGAGCTTTTTTATTTATTTATTTTTATTTTTTATTTATTTATTTATTTTTTTTTTTTTTTTGAAAGTCGGATTGACTAAACTAATTCTTTTTTGTATATTGGTGTCTGACTGAAGTTTGATTCTTCCAATTTGAGTTTAGATAAACCCGAATTGTCGAAAAAAATCTGAATTTTTAAAATAAAAATCTACATGGATGACAGCATAGGATGATGCATGAATGACTCTATACATGTTTATTTTTCAACAAAAAGATAAAATTTATACTAAAAATAAATTTTATACTTTTTTTTAACTACATTAAATTTGTAGATCAGTTTTCGCTTATTTTGGATTTATGATCGGCTTGGTAATGAAGAATTTTTAGTTCAGTTAAAATACGAAAACGAAAATTATTTTGTCGCGGGTTGTCTTGGGTAACAAGTAAAATTCTTCATCGTGTCGGTCAAACTGCACCTGACATGACTCGCAGTCTGGACCGGATCGGGTTGAGCCTAAATTTTTGTCGTTGAGTGTCGGATTAAAGTCAGGTTAACTTTGTTTCAGGTTCGGGTTGGATGATGATACTTATGGTTCTTGATTCGAGATGAATCGATCTCTCAAAAGAATTTACAAAACTTATTTTAAGATGAAAAACTGTATTTGAATGTCAATGAATTTATGTATACTGATTGTTTTATTTAAAATCTAAAATTGTTACTGAATATATAATTGTAAACATATTTTTACATAACTGCATTACAGCATGGATATATTTTTTCATCAGTTACAATTAGGGTTTGATTGGGTTGAAATATTTCGGGTTCAGGTCGAAATGTAGAGATGTCGAGCTCAAATCGGTTTTCGGGTAAAAACCCGATCCTGTATCTCCTCGGAAAATTAAACTCAACTCGACTGGTGGTTTTAGTCGGACCTGGCTAAAGTTAATTTTTTTTTCGGAGAGTTTAGGATTGACTTCTATTTTTCGAGTCTGATAATTTTAATTGTTTTAGCGTATGGGCTCGATTCTATCAGATTCCTCAAAAGTATCCCCAAAATATACTTTAAAAGGAAAAATTATATTATTTGAATGTCAATAAGTCAATATACAGATACAGTCGACTCTCGTTAATTCGAATCTTCGCTTAATTCGAACTAAATAGGAAGTCCCAAAATTTTCAATGGCAGAACAACGTTGAAAATTTTCATTAATTCGAACTCATTTTCTCTTGACTTCGTTTAGTTCGAACTAACGAGAATTCCGTTTTTTCATTTTTCTTTTCTTTCTCGCGGATTTCAGATCATTTGAATAACTTTGTTTCTTTGATTTTTGTGAAAATTGTTCCGAACGAGTATACATATAATCCAATGCATTTGATATCCACTTTTTTAGTGACCTGTCTGTCCATCAGTAACGCTTTAAATTTTTCTTTCATTGTGCTTGTTTTTTTTATCTTTTAACCCTTTGCGGCGCAGTGGTTTCATATATATAGCACTTAATTTTAATTCCCAAACACCACATTGGCGCCGGAATTTTGTTTTAAAAAATTACGGTTTATTGAATGCGTGAAGTATAGCGTTTTCTTAATTACAAATAAAGTTGTTTTCAAATTCCGGTGTCAGTCATTAATTTCAACACTTAAGCAATGCGTTTTCTCTGCCCCGCAAAGGGTTAATTAGTTTATGTATTTATACATTCTGATTTAATATTAAGTTATATTCTTATGATAACAAACAAAATATATTAAAAAAACACTATAACATTAATTTCTTAGTAATAGTAGCATATTAAACATGTTTTCATTTCATACTTTCCATAATTCGAACTTCGGATAATTCGAACATTTCTTGTGGTCCCGATGAGTTCGAATTAACGAGAGCCGACAGTATATCGATTTTTCTACATAAGAAATATAATTGATACTAGACTACTTTTCCATTGTTGCTTTACAAGATGGAATTTTGTTTTTTCATACTGAGTTGGGATTGCATTCGGAATGAATACTATAGATTTTAGGTAGAAGTTTTGTCATGTTCGGGTTATCTATTTTTTAAAAACTGGTTCAGGTTGAATGGACATATAATTAATTAGCTCAGGTCAGGTATAACCCATTCCGCAGAGGATTCCGTGCTCGGAAAACAATCCGTGAATTGAACTATCCCCCCCCCCCCCATTGATTAGATTCCGTAAAAACAGGAAAAATTGCACTTTAATTTTGCCATTTCTACTCCACATCCCGCAAAAAATACAGAAAAAACACCAAATACCTGAAATACTCACACCTAAAGCAGCATGTTCGTCAAACTACATGGGTATTCTGGCATCTGTGTTGCTTAGTACTATTCGTGTTAGAAACGGAATTTAAATCCCTTTTATCTATAAATATGTAAAAATGAGAAATCTAAGATCAAAATTAAAAAAAAATCTTATGTCAGAAGGCAGAAATTAATTAAAATAATAGAAAATAATAGAAAATCAAAGGAATGCTTCTGCAATGTTGAGCGGGAAATTTTGGTCCTTGCAGACCTCTAACACGCAATTAGATCTCATGCATAACCTGCAGTTCAAATCAGCGATATATTTATAATTGCAGATCGCTTTTCGCTCATATTAAAATAATTCACTTTTAGATTCCCAACTATTTTACAAATTTTCACTTCATTTACATTTCTCTTGGAAATTTTGTGTTAAAGTTCTTGTTTCAGATTTAAATTTTGATCTTATCAAAATTTGGAACATCACACTTTGTGCATTTGATCAATATACACTCTAAAACAAAATGGAAATTGAAGATATTTTCCCCCATTGTTTTTATTATTATTTTTATAGCTAAAAAAGTCTGCTTTAATTTGAACATTTTTTCGAAAATAAAGAAAATTAATCAATTTAATGCTAAAACTACCTGAAATCCTCCAATATCTACAAATGCATTTTTTTAATTAAAGGACTGTTTAATTATCTGTGCAACAACGCTGTGTACTAGGATTTTCTATTATAAACTGATTTTTTACTTATCTCTATTTTCTCTCAAAATATGAAAAATTCATGATTCAAATCTCAATTTGTTTAAAAATTCTACAATCAAAAGACAGAAAATTCTTCAAGTAATAGAAAAATCCGTTCCAACCACACGTGCGTTCCAGCAACTTACTGCCTGTATATTTTATTTTTTGCGAAATGTTTTTTGAGAGTTTATAAAATAATTACATTTTCTCAAAAATGACTAAATTAGAAAATGATGAAAAAAGTAAAACGCGGTACTTATAAACTCTTAAAATTTACATGTTTCAAAAATTCTAGTTCGATTAATTACTTTCACATTCATTTCAAGGAAATTAGTATTTAGTACAGCAACGTGTTCAGATTTAACGAAAAAGGATATGAAAGAAATTTCAATTTTATACAGGTTTTGTTCTAGCCAAGTATGTTGTTTCTTTATACTCGTATTCTTATTTAGATTTCAATCTAACGATGTTTAAACTGCAAAGAACAGCTGCGGTTCACCAAAAGGAAATGCATACCTATCTGTTTTGAGTAGTTTTTAAATTCTGTTCTGCAAGTTAATATAAAACAAACTTTTCGACTGCTGGAATGATAAAGAGATCGATGAATATGTTGTTTAGCTTCAGCAAACGTATTCTTGCTGATTGGTTGTAAAAAGAACCTTTATACATCACAATGTTGCTGTGGGAATTACTAGAAAAACATCTGCTCTGTGATAGGCTTGAAGGATATTTCAGAGTTACATAAGGTGCAGTACCCTATTATCGACATTTGTCCATTGACCACAGATATAAGGAGTTAATTTTTTTTCCCTAATCTAGTATTTTTATTTTAAAATATCAAAATCGTCTATTTAATGCTTTTTTTTTTTTTTTTTACAAAAATTATATAATTAATCATACAGTAACCGTAAGAACAATGCCAAACTGACCTTTTAAAGAACGAATCTGACTATAAAACAATGAAATTTATGACTTTGCAAATTTTGCATTTGAATTATTATTTCTACTAATTATAAATACTTTGAGTTCAATCTTTTTACGAATGTGTGAACTATAATATTTTTCTGCAGTACATAAAAAGTTTCAAGTCTTTCATACGAGTAAGTTCAAATGATTTCTTTTTTTTTTTTGCGTTTGTATGTAATTTGATATTTATACCCGAGTGCTTTCATTTTAAAATCTCTTTATACGCAGAATTAATAATTTTGTTGATAATAATAATTTAACTTAAAAAAAAAAAAATTATGTAAGTTTTTCATTTGTATTTTTGCATTCAGTAATACATACAGTAGAGCACCGATTATTACGCCTCATATATTACGTACGACATGGATTAAACATTAATATTCCTGGGCCCAACATAAACAAGGTTTAAATGAAATTTCAGTTTTACAAATTTCGGGACTGCGAATTTTTAAACTTCTAAATATCGCACATTTTAAATTTTTACACAGTGACATAGAGAAAAAAATGTTCTTTTAAATGAAATTTATTTGCAAAATTTATCACAATTTGTTTTCAAATTATTAATATTTTAAAAGTTTTTATTACTTTTTTTTTGTCATCGTGTCAACAGAATTATTCCATTTTTGGACATTAAATATGGACCAATCACAAAACGAATAAAATAAAATAATTTCCGGAATTCAACCAATAAAAAGATTCAGATCTACTTCAGATTTTCCAGTTCTCCACCGAGATCAACAACTATTTTCCAAATAGTAAAAAAAAAAAAAAAAAAAAAAAAAAAAAAAAAGATTAATTCTTTTTGATCAGAACGCTTTGTGTAAAACTGTTTATAACCATATCGAAGTAAAAATTCATGTTTTGTAGAAATAGAGTCAAGTCGGGTCGAGATTTTAACTTTTTTGGGGGGGAGGGGGAAGGGGCTAATATATATAATACTTGCTAGACCATATAAGCAGGACAACTTTTTTAATTTTATGCCGACCGGAACATTAATTTATTTTGTACGAACTAGGTCCTTGAAATTTTTGCCCACGCAATTTTTAGGACATGGCCCAGCATGCAGGGACCTCTAATATATGTTATGAACTTGGCCCCCCTGTCGGGGATACAGGGCCCCCCACGTCGGGCAAATTCTGGCGCCGCCCTTGATCTTACCTCTGTTATTAGGATGAGCGAAGTGAATCCTCTACTAGGCCACTCAAATTACATTTTGTCGTACACTTTACAAAAAAACTATTCAATATTTTAACTTCAAATTAAACACAAAAATAAATTATGATGTGTAGATTTGCGCAATATAATTTTTTTTTTTACAGTAAAACGTTAAAAATTTATTATTTTAATTAATTTATTTTACATGCATTTCCAATACGAACGCATTTTAGCAAATAAATAAAAAATGAAACGTGTATATGATCAGAAAAAATATAAATCATGGAGTAAGCTAATTATAGATAGAATCATGATTAATTTAATAAATAAAATGTGTTTTCAATATTCAGCAAAATCGTTTGCACAGATAACACTTAAACATTTAAAAAAAAATGTAATGTGGATTTTTTTTTTTGGTAAAGTGGCAACAAAAGAATTGTAAACAAATAAAATTAATTGTTAAATTTGTTATATAAATGAAAAATTAAAAGAATTGAAGCGTGAAGTTGTTGCCTCGATTCAAACTTTTTATAAATGTACTAAAGCAAAGTTGGCCTATTCAGAAACGACAAATTGACTTTAACCATTTCTTACTTTATCATTTGGATTTAAAGTAATGTTACGTTCTTATTTGTGGACCGAAAAAGGTTTAGTGAACGGGACTTTAGACTTTTTTTGCACGTAATAAAGAAAATCACAAACCACCAGACCAGATATCGCGAATAATCATGGATAAATTTGAATACTACAATAACTTAACTTATAAGAATTGGTGCGTACCAATTCCCCCAATAATTAAATTCTGGAAAAATGGAAGCATAAATTGCTCAAGGAAAGAATTTCTTCTGCAGTTAACTTTTGCTGTTACAATTCATAAATCCCAAGGTTTAACATTAGATGAAGCAGTTGTAGATATTGAGGATATATAGACACCAGTTGGCTTAAAAACGTATGTAACGTAGTCGAGAGTGAAAATCCTTCAAAATTAAGCATTCAATAGAAATTTTCTTTACGAAAAATTCTACAATATCAAAAATTCTGATACGCTAACATGCATAAAAACGAAGAAATTAGAAAAAAAAAAGTTTTACAGTTAAAAATTCATAGTATCAATGTGAGCAGATTTCAAATGTTTTTCCAGAAAATAGGATTTTGACGAAGTAACTTTCTTCAAGCTCTTTTCAAATATATTATTCTAAAATAGCTATCAAAGATTATTTGATGTTAATTACAAAGATTGGAAACATGCATATTTCAAACAACTTTAAAAAACACTAGTGGTTATTGGAAATAGTAAAAACATCTTTAAAAGAGTTTTTAGTTGAAAATTTAAAAATATTTTGTAAAAGTTTGCTTTGAAAATATTTTATTATGCCAGTCTTACATCATAAATAAAAAATTTAAATGCGCCAAAACATAAAATAACGTTTTTGTTTAATAAAGATGCAAAAATAATATTAAAAAATATTTTTACTTTCAAATATCTGTTTTATAAAATAATGCTTTGCGAATCCAAACAAAGCATGGCTTTTGCTAGTATATAATTCCTAATATTATAGAAAAAAGAATTATGAAAGTGAATTGTATTAATAATTTTGTCTGTAATTGCGTGCGATTTTGTCAACTATTTTCAACTGCATGTGTGTTGCATCTTGCGGGCTGGTGAAATAATTCCTTGGCTGGTAAGAATATGGAAAAATTCCCCACCCCTGTCTATGGTGATTGCTATGGTTACCACCGGAAGGTTGCAAATATTTCGCAGTTTAGAATGGCAGTGCCTTGAGCGGTTACCATAGCGATCACAGACGGTAATTTATGTTTCAATTAGCTTGTTGTTCTATGATAAATAGTCAGAATTTGTGCTCATAGCTCTGTAGAATAAAATAGAATTAAGTTAAAACATTTGCGTGATTTTTTTATGACAACCAACAGGACAAATGTAAGTTTATCAAATTGTTTTTCTCCAATCGTAAAGGAGGTGGGTCAATAAGGGCTATTTTTCGCCCATCATATACCCGGAAAAAAAAGCTTCGAATTCAGATGATTGTTCTGTGGCTTTGTACAGTTAAAGATATGTATTTTTGTTTAATGTATGTTTTACGTGATAAATAAAATAGTAAGTCATGGAAATTATAGCCCGAATGTAGAGTGTTTTGGCTTTTTTCTGCATTTTTGGCCTTTTTTGTCTTTGAATTAATTTTTTATTAAGAAGCACTTGATGAACCCAATTAATTTTGACATGCACTGATTCTACTCTTTATAAGCTTTTATATAAGTATTATTTTATTTGGGTTCAGTGTACGCTTCTACCTGTATGAGAAAAAAAATGTATCATGTGAGAGAATCAAATGCACTACTATCGGAGCACGTTCAGACTTCTTTTGCCGTACTTAAAAGGTATTAATGTTGTTCAGACATCAATGTTGTTTTCTAAAATTGTTTTCGTAAATATTTATTAAAGAAATTACTAATAAATAATGCTTAGATACCAATGTCATTGTTATAAAGTCTTGCAGAAAACTTTTTGTATCTGTTCTAACAGAAAGTTATATTGATACTTAGATGTTCGAAAAACTAAGATTTACAGATTGGTTCTAAATAGTGCTCTAAATGCAAATAATATGTATTTCATGCTCTCCATGCTCTAAATACTTCTATTTCTTCTTCTGATGTAACAATAAGAGATTATGCGTCAACGATTACTGTCAATCAGTGTTAGAAATTAGCAGTCGTTAGTCGTCAAATGCAATTGAAAAATTGAGTTTGACAACTACAAAATTATTCTCGGTCGTCAAATTTGATGCCTAGCTTCTTAAAAAATATATTTATTGGACATTCAGTTTTGAAAATTAAAAAAAAGGTGTCTAGTGTGAAAATTAAGAACTAAAACACATCGCAAATTTCGACAAATCGCGAAAAAAATCAATTTCGTCAATTGTTTGCATAAAAAATTGCTGATTTCGGCAAAGGATCGTAAATAAAAGCAATTTTTGTTTTCAAGAAATAGCAAAAAAGCAATTTTTTTTATATAACGGAAAAAAATGCAAATTTCTACAAAGGATTGTGAACAGAAATGCAAATTTCGTCGAAGAATCGCTGGAAAAACACTAATTCCATTAAAGAATCCCGAAAAGAAATTCTAATTTCGTCAAAAAATCCCTGGAAAAATGCAAACTTCGTCATAGTATCGCAAAAAAAAAAAAAAAAAAAAAAATTTTACAAAGGATTGCGAAAATAAATCTTTCATCACAGAATTAAAAAATAAAAAAACGTGAATTTTATCAAAGAATTACAGAAAAAATGAGAATCTTGTCATAGGATCGCGATAAAATCCGTTAATTCCATCAAAGGTTCATGAAAATAACGCAAATTTCTTCAAGGAATCACAAAAAACCGCAATTTTCGCCAAAGTATTGTGAAAGAAAATGCATAATTAACGAAGAAGGGGGCTATTCTCAGCCCTTCCCCCTCTGATGTAACCTTTAAAAAAATCTGTGAATTTCAGAATTTTTTTTTTTCAGAATCGCTTTTTGATTCAAATGTAGATGCATGTTATTATTATTATTATTTTATTAAATTCAACTGTAATTATTAATACCAAAGAAGTTGCCAAGTTTTATTTATTTATTTGTTACAGATTAGGTGCATTTTTCTATTGTCTAAATATAGCAATAATTAGAAAAGCTTCACACCAGTTTTACAGTTGCTTATATTATTAAAATCTTAGAAATTAATTTCTATAATTTTAAATAAAAATAAGTATTTGTGCTTTTCTAAAAAGTAGTGTGAAGAAGATTATGGTCCGAATTTTCTGATAAATTAAGTTAATCATTTTCGAAAATTTCAAAAAATCGGTCATAAAATATATTGCAAATTTTGAGAATTGGTTGCCAAAAAAAATCAATTTAGTCAATCATTATAAGAAAAATTGCAAATTTTTTCAAGTGATTGTGGAAAAACGGTAGATTTAGTAACAAATCGTGAAAAACGACAAATTTCGTTAAAAGATTGCATATAAACACGGCCAATTTCGTCAACAGATCGCGGAAAAACATGGCAGAGCTTGTCAAAAAGGACAAAAAAAATCGGCAAGTTTCGTCAAAAAATTTCGAAAAAACAGCTAGTTTCATCAAAAAAATCTCTAATAAACTGGCAAGTTTCTCCAAAAGATCGCAAAAACGGCTAATTTTGTCAACAGATCGTGTAAAAACATGGCAAATCTTGTCAAAAGATCGAAAAAACAGCAAGTTTTGACAAAAGATCGCGAAAAACGGCAAATATCGCCAAAAGGTTGCAAACAAATACGGCCAATTTCATCAACAGATCACGAAAAACATGGCACAACTTATCAAAAGATCGAAAAAAAACCCAGCAAATTTCGTCAAAAGATTGCAGAAAAACCGGCAAGTTTCTTCAAAAGATCGCAAAAAAAGGCAAGTTTCACCAAAAAATATTGAAAAAAACGGCAAGTTTCATCAAAAGATCGCGAAAAAACGGCAAGTTCCGTCGAAAGATCGTGAAAAAATGGCAAGTTTCGTCGAAAGATGGCAAAAAATGCAAATTTTGTAAAAGGGGCGCGAAGAAAAAACATTAGTGGGAGTGGATTCCTCTTCTGTCTATGTTGTAACCGTTCAGAAAATTTGATGCAAATTTCAAAAAAAAAAAAAAAAAAAAAAAAAAATCAAAATTATTCTTAAATTATATACAGTGTTACAGTAATATTAATATCAATTTTAGAAACTGCAACTAAAAATCTTAATTTGACGCCTAAGAATTTTACAGTAGTCGTCATTTGACGCCTGCCTTTTATCTCCCAATTTCTATCACTGCTGTCAATGAGACCACAAATAAGAAACCTAATATACATTTATCAATATCTCATTTTCACAACTCTGACACTTGTTGTATAATATGTAAAGGTACGAACTGCCTCATTATTGTAGCAAAAGCTATTGAAACTCAAGCCTTTCTAGAAATTAATATCTATATTTTGTCGCGAAAATGATGCTGTAAAGCTCGTATTACTTGATCGGTAAATTGACTGTGCAAGATTTAAGTCCTGTAAATGAGAATGCATCAGTGTATGAAATGCGATGCATGAAAATATTTAAACCAATATCAGAAATGTAGCAAAGAAGGCCTCGATTTTGATACACCAGGACACTTTTCCGAAATCTATTATTATATTGTCATTGTCATGGGTATATTTATGTCTGATTTTAACTATAGGGTCATTCCATGCCAATTCAACCAGTGACTCAACCTGACCCTTTCCGATTTCAATGAAACTGCTAGGGATCATTCTCTATGATGATATAAATTAGAGCATATTTTTAGTTTTTGTTTATCGCTTTAAGTTTTTATACAATTAATTATTTAAATTTTGAAAAATCATCATTTTTTGACTTGCATAAATGTTTTCAATTTTGAATTTCTCAAGTTCTATCAAACATAGAAAATTTTATGACCACTCATTTCAAAGGGGAGTTTATAAGGTTTGATTTGATATGCAAGTCGACTATGTATAGTTAAAATAAATAAAATTTTAAATTTTTTAAAATTTTTTAAATTGAAAATTTTTTAGTTAGTCATTTTTAAAAATTTTGAAAAAAAATGTATGTTTGTTGTAATATTATAAGCTTTAAATTCTGAAATTTTTAGAGTGGGATCTCAATGGGATCAGGAGTTATTAAATAAAAGCAAAAATTACCATAAAAATAGCAATTTAATTCTATTTTGTTATTTATTTATGATTTGTATGGTAATTTTCAGCTTTTATTTCATAACTCCTGATCCCATTGAGATCCCACTCTAATTTCAGAATTTAAAGCTTATAATATTACAACAAACATACAATTTTTTCAAAATTTTAAAAAATGATTATCTAAAAATTTTTTTAATTTAAAATTTTATTTATTTTAATTATATATAGTCGACTTGCATATCAAATTAAACCTTATAAACTCCTCTTTGAAATAAGTAGTCATAAAATTTTTTCTATGTTTGATAGAACTTGAGAAATTCAAAATTGAAAATATTTATGCAAGTCAAAAAATGATGATTTTTCAAAATTTAAATAATTTTATAAAAATTTAAAGTGATAAATAAAAATATGCTCTACTTTATATCATCATAGAGAATGATCCCTAGCAGTTTTATTGAAATCGGAAATGGTCAGGTTGAATATTGAATTTTTTTGGTTGATTTGACATGGAATGACCCTATATCTTTAAACTTGTAAAGTCCAAAATACGCTCCTCAATAAAAAAAGGTCGTCTCGTACTTACTTTGCAGTGTTACTTGTAAAACTTAGAACTGGACTCTATCATGGTGTTCTGTCTACGTTATTTAATATAAGAAAAATAATATCTTCTGTAAAATATGAAAACCAGGCTTTGATTGAGACCATTGTTCTAAAGCACTGTAGAATGGAACACATCACTAGAACACAAGTTATTGAAAAATATACGAGGCCTTCAGCAGGAAGATTGTTTATTCCGGATGACAACAATGATACTGTGATGATTGCTTTTGATAGCACGTACGTTTGTATCCAGAAGAGTGTGAACTATTCCTTTCAGAGACATTCCTTCTGACTATACAAAGGAAGACTTTTGTTAAGCATATGGTATTCGTCATTACTTCAAATTATATTTTGGATGTCTTCATTCCATACTTCGTGGAAACAAAGAACAATTACGCTAACATACTTACAAACAAATTAAAAAAATATTCATATAATATCAGAGAGTGGCTGAAGCCAAATGATGTTGAGAGCATTGATAGATTTTACCGGGATTGTTTGGAACTTCTGCACAAAATTGATATTGAACATGACATTGCAAGATTGTTAATTAAGCAACAACAATTTTCAACAGATGATGCTAAGGAACACCTCTCGTAACCAAAATTTTAATTTTCAGTGCACAATTTTTAAAACCTATAATATTTGTATAAAAATACAGCGAAACATTATAACATAATAGTACTGTCAGTGTAAAGTACGCGAAAGTGTCGTAGAGTGTTGGATGCATGTTGTTTTCATATTATGGTTTCTGGCTTACAATACTACTGTAATCACTTAATAAAAATTAAAAAAACCAAATATCAAATATGTTCATATACTGTACCAGACATGGCCGCTGATTTGTCCATTAGTGATTCTGGTGAAGCAATTTATAACGAAAATAATCTAAAACACATTGTCCAAAAAGTTTGAAACTGTATAATTATTATTATTTGTTATTTCTTATTTCCGATATTTCATGTATTAAAATAATAATCTTAGTAAGTTCCATTTATTTTAATTTTACACTTATTGTTGTATTTACTATTGATTATATGGATTAAAACTAATGAAAACTGAGTTTATGCTCATTAATACATGTAATATTTACTTAAATCTATATTTTATTTTTCCATCAATTATTAAACATTCAAGATATTATTTTTTTACTTGTTAATGAGGTATACCAGGAGTCAGAGTTGTCCTATATTTCCTATATAGCCTATATTTATAAAATAACCTTCAAAAATATCCTATATTTTTCTAATTGTCCTATATTTCTCTACTTTCTCATATGTTTGGCATTAAAATCATAGCTTGTTTTCACATGCATCGCTTTGCTTGCTGAGTTAGTCTAACGTTCAATGTGGTTATGTGTTTCATTGTGATTATTTTAGTTTCTCTTATCATGTATTCAGCTGCAATACATCATTTTTATTTATTTTATTTTTTAATGTAGAAAAGGCATATTTATTGCATTACATTAATCCAATGTCACAATGTGACATAGATTGATAAAATTCTGTAATGCTTGGGTAGGTCAGATTGACGAGCATGGAAAAAAAATTGCTGAATGGTGTGTGAAGGGTAAAGATCATTACCATGTCCGGTTCCCATCATTAACAGTGGTTATTTGCAATTAATGCAGCATCCCAGAAAAACAAAGTAATTAGCTTCAATCTCGCTTTGTGCATTTTACTGGCAGAAAAAACTTGAGTTTGAATATCAAATAAAAAAAATAAATAAAAAAAGTTGAGTACTTGGACTTTAAATGAGGGAGATAAGATCTACCGCCTATTTCAGATGTGTATATTGCTGGGACGATTACTGTTTCTAAACCAATAGGAGAGCGTCATTATCACGGTCAAGTACACGCCCACACAGTTTGATTGACAGGAACTCGTGGAAAATTGACGGTGCTAATTATAACGATAATCTGTTGCGGATGAAAGTGAGCTGACTGGCTGAATGGTTGGAGCGTCGAGCTTGAAACCGGAGGATATGGGTTCGAGTGCATCACGGGCCGAGAGTCCGTTGGTGATTTTTTTTTTTTTTTTTTTAATTATTGGAGGCTGTCTTTTATTAATAAATAAGACATTTTAAAAAAAAAAATATTTCAAACCCTTTTAACATTCTAAATATCATTCCAAAATGATTTATATATATATTAAACAAATGGGAAAAAAGTATTCTGCGAAAATATCCGTATAAGCAAAATTCTTACTTTAATTTTTATTTATTTATTTATTTCAGGATCAGAGGAAGTATAATTTCTAATTGAAATAAATAAAATTCAGTCATTTTGAAAAAAAAAAAAAAAAAAAAAAAATTCTTTCGTACCTTTAATTTTTAATTACCAAGTACAAATTCAAACAATCCGAGTACAAATAAATAATAAACACACACGATCAATTGTCCACGAGTTCCTGTCAATCAAACTGTGTGGGCATGTACTTGACCGTGATAATGACGGTCTCCTATTGGTTTAGAAACAGTAATCGTCCCAGCAATATACACATCTGAAATATGCAGATCTACCATTCCAAGATTCTGTGGATAATCCACATGGTCCTAATTATTTATTTCAGACATTAGGTGGAATGCAAAATTTATTTTTGAAATGTTTGCAGTTTCCTCTTTGCCATAAGATATACAGTTAAATTCAAAAGTGCCATATCTCATGGCCTTGACTCATATATTTTAAAACAAATCACTGCCAGTGATGATTTCAACAAAGAATCCCCCTTTTGTTACTCTCATGTATGATGAGACATTAAATGACCAGAACTTAAAACAATTAAACATTTTTACTTGGTATTGGAGTGAGGAAGTTGGTGGTATTACTGAAAAATATATTGAAAGTGAGCGTTTTGATCATTTAACTGCAAAATGAATGTAATGAAAGCCTTATAATTGGATCTAAATCATTTGCTCATCTTTGTATCAAATGGCCCTAATGTAAAAAAATAATCTTTTAAAATTTCGGATGGAGAAGTATAATTTATGAGAAAATTTGGCATAGTGTTGTAACCTTTAATTTACACATTGTTGATTGTTCACAATGCATTGACAAGGGTATCTATCGGATCACATTGTGAGCCTTTCTCAAATATAAGATTTCCTTGAAATCTGATTTTACAAGAATCTGTGATTATCAAAGATTTTCTTGAAATCTAACATTGTTGGTTTGGAAAATTTCCATTATACCAAGAAGATTTAAGAATAACAATGGAAAAATTAATTGTATACATATTTTTTTAATATTGTATCTTGATATACTATCGTTAATTAGGGAAAAATTATAAACTAACATAGATTGTTTTAAAAATATATTTTATAGCAATATACAGGGTGTTTCGCTACCAGACCGACAAACTTTGAGGGATGATAGTAGACACGAAGACAAACATTATTAAATAGGAAACCATGGGGCGCAAACGTCTTCTGTAGGAGTTAGGGGCCATTAAAATTTAAGGTCCAAAATTTCAAACAATGATAAAAAATGGAAAAAAGGGTCGATTCGTTTGTGGTTTTCACTAAAATATTCTTTATATCACGTTTTTCTTAGAAAAAAATTTCAAAGGTTAAGTTCAAAAATTGTCGATAGAGGGCGCTTTAGACTTTAGAGTAACAAACAACTACTTTTACCATTATTTTGTGCATGTGGTTGAAATTATTCTAAAGTTTAGACTTTAACTTAAATTTTAAGCCCATAATCGGAAACATTGGGATCAGTTAACTAGCGAAAATTTAACTGTGAACAGAGGGGGAAATTTTAAATGCTCATAAATATTAGACAAACAAATCAATTTTGTTGTGGTTTGCGTTTAAGTCATTCTCTTGGTAATTATTTTATTCAAAATGACGTACAGCATTGGTGTCCCCATTTTTTGATAGAGGGCGCTTTTGACACATCTCCGAAATTTCAATGGCATTACTCCTGTATGTTTTACTACCAGACCAAGATACTTCCAGGTAGTGTTAGGGATGCAAAGATGACTCGGAATCATATTATAATGTAACGTCGAAAATGCCTCTTTTACGAGTTAGGGTTAAAAGAAGCAGAGAAAAAAGCAACTTGATAATTCTACAACACATTCTGTCGGAACTTCTGGTAAAAGCACATGTTCCTCTTTCGTTGCACCACTCTATAGCATGATGGAGCTCCTCCACATTTTACCAATGATGTTCGCAGACACCCCAACATAACATATGGACAGCGGTGGATATGTAGTGGTGGCCCGGTTCGTTGGCCTGCCAGATCGTCACACCTACTTCATTATATAAATCACTTTTTTTTAATCTATCTTTTATTAGTGTATAATTTTTCTGTATTTTTTTAAATGACCGTTGCTGGGTGGGGCTAGTTGAGCTCAAACCAATTGGTAGTCCCCGCCCCCCAACCTGGCTCAATCTGAATCTGTATGGACTTCTTCTGCTGGGGTCAAATGAAAAGTTGAATGTATGAGACTACTGTACCGTAAGTGGAAGACCTCTCTCTCAGCTCGAATTTCTATAGCTGCCAGAAAGCTGTCCGAGATGCCAGGAATTTTTCAAAGTGAGAGGAATTGCAAGTATCGCTGCTGTCAAGCATCCCCAACTTTTTCTGGTCATAATTTCGGACACCTTTTGTAGTAAACCCTTAACTAAATTGTTTTCTTCCACATTAACGTGTTGCTGTTTCACTACCAGTTTCTGTTGCTTTTTTCCCTGTTTCTTTTAACCACAACTCGCTAAAAAGGCATTTTCAATGTTACATTCCTATGTGATTCCGAGTCGCTTTGCATCCCTAACACTTCCTGTTAGTATGTTGGTCTGGTAGTTAAACACCTAGGAGTAATGCCATTGAAATTTAGATGTGTCAAAAGCGCCCTCTATCAAAAAATGGGGACACCAATGCTGTACGTCATTTTGAATAAAATAATTACCAAGGGAATGACTTACACGCAAACCGCAACAAAATTGATTTGTTTGTCCAATATTTATGAGCATTTAAAATTTCCCCCTCTGTTCACAGTTAAATTTTCGCTAGTTAACCGATCCCAATGTTTCCAATTATGGGCTTAAAATTTAAGTTAAAGTCTAAACTTTAGAATAATTTCAACCACATGCACAAAATAATGGTAAAAAGTAGTTGTTCGTTACTCTAAAGTCTAAAGCGCCCTCTATCGACAATTTTTGAACTTAACCTTTGAAATTTTTTTCTAAGAAAAACGTGATATAAAGAATAATTTTAGTGAAAACCGCAAACGAATCGACCCTTTTTTTCGTTTTTTATCATCGTTTGAAATTTTGGACCTTAAATTTTAATGGCCCCTAACTCCTACAGAAGACGTTTGCGCCCCATGGTTTCCTATTTAGTAATGTTTGTCTTCGTTTCTACTATCATCCCTCAAAGTTTGTCGGTTTGGTATCGAAACACCCTGTATATCCAATAGCATTATTTTCTAATTGTCCTATATATGTCCTATATTTTATGAGTTGGTCACTCCTACCCCTGGGTATACTAATGAAAAAAATGTATGTCAAGTCTAGGTGCTGATGGGCAAAAAATGGCCCTTATTAGCCCACCTTCTTTCAAACAATAGTAGAAATTATGTTCTTAAGTCATTTGATTCTTAAGCTGTTACAGCGTCAGTTATGTAAAATGATATTGGTATATTTTGTATTCATACTTTTCAAGGCTTTTATCTTAGCGAGTATATTCCCAATAACTTTTCGGATTTTGAAAAAGATACTTTTTTTCTCTGATAATTCTCTGCATGTTGATATAGTTGTATAGGTTTCCTTAAATATTTTATTTTTATTTTTTCCAGTATATCCACATGTGTTTCTAAAAACTGCCCGTTTCCTTGATCTTGGTGCTTCAATGTCTTACTCGTCTGTTCTACCACATATTGGACTGGAGGAATTTCAAGGGGGTAAGAATTATTTCATGTTCAAGTTATAAAATTACAGATATACTTTTATGTTTTTGCAGACCACTTTATCTAGTCCTATCCTATGTTGCATTAGAAAAAAATTAAGATAAATTTTGACTATTTCTTCAGTAAAAATGTTACTGGTTTTATTTGCATACAACTATTACATGCCTGTCATAATGTATGGGGAAAATATTTTCTTTTGTTCAGGCTTATAAAATTTTCCTTCTGATAAGAATATACATCCATCATATAGGTGAAAACTTGGTAATTTGATTAGTAGCCAGTGGCCGGTAGACCCAGTTTCAATAGTGGCCACTTTTTAAATATAGATCAATATAGATCAAATTTTTTTTTATTATTTAGTGCCTAGTGAGTAACAAAATTACAAACATTTGGTTAAAAATAAAACTGGCACTTTCCACTAAATGGAAAAATATGAATAAGTAATTAATACTGCAGATAAAATTATAAGTGATAAACTATATTTAAATATATTAATGCATTGTACAAAACAAACAAGGATATTATATTTTAAATATTTTAAATTTAAAATAATTTCACATCTTTCTTGAATATTTTATTTTTACTTAAAACTTAGTAGGATTTAATATCATCAAGATTGGCAAGTGGTAATTATTAAGTTTGGTGGTTGTGCAGATAAATATAAATATTCTTTGTTTTGGCTGAGATTTTAAAACTCTGGATGTCTTATTAAGGCAATCAGAGAGTGCCAATGTGTTGGTGAGGTGGAGGAAGTCTGCTTGGTGGCAGTAAAGTCAGATGCTATATTAGCATTTTTACCCGCCTAGTGGCCAGTGCTAATTTTGTCCTATATTTTAAAAGTAATTGGCTGTAATGCTTCAATCTTTTTTGACACCTACATAATTTTAATCATAAATATAAAAAAAATGTACCATCCAGTTATTACTGGTACAATTAATGAACATATGGCAAGAGTGAAAGATATAAGATACAGCAATGTCCTTAAAATCTCCTTGCATCCCGAGGTAAAAATGGATAATTTATTTGAAATGCATGTGGAATTAAAATTGATGACCATATTTTGTAGGAAAAAATAAATTTCTTGTAAACACCAAATGAAGAGTTCATAGTAAAAAGCCAAAATATAGACAATACAACAAAGTTGCAAAATCTGCTTGCATCCGATAGAAAGAAAGAATTTAACCAGTTCACAAATTGGATGTAAAGAAAGTAGAGATGCATATATCCATGAGAAAAGCTGTATTTCACAAAGAAAATTAATAAGATTTTTTAATCGGCGAGTGGCAACTAGGATGGTGATTGATGGCGATTTTTAGTCGCCATGGGGCAAGTGGCGAATGTTAATTTACACCTACAATTCATCAGGGTTGCTACACAACCTGGAGAACCTGGGAAAAGTCAGGGAATTTCAATATTTTTTCCTAAAACCTTAAAGTCAGGGAGTTTGATAAACTTTCATTGTGATCTCTTAGAGAGTTTGATTGTTGTGCAGCCAGAAGTGAAAATCTTGCGTGATTTGGCAAACTGCATAATAAAAAATAGAAGAAAAATCATCTACCTTTTTTCTTTTTTTTCAAAAATTTCCTCCTTCATATTCCACATTTTATATTTTTAATGCTCATTATTACAGATTTTAAAACTTTTTCCAACAGTTTTTTTCATGTAACAATAAATAATTATCATAAGCCTCCATCGCCCCACTCTGTTTCCCCTTTCCTTTTGACTCCTGTGAAAATAAATTTTAACTAGACAATGATTTTAGGATATAGTTAACAAAATGAATATTTGTGAACACACTGAACAAATATTTTGTAGCAAGTTTGTATAGTTTGTAGGAAACTTTATTTGGAAGCTTGCAATCATAAATTATTAAAGAGTGATTTCAATTATAAACCTTTAAAGCAAGATTATTATTGATTTGGGAGGGGAATTGGGATAAAGAGCTTTAGCTCAGAGATTATTAGTTACTCTATTCAAGAAATTTTAGTGTGTTTTGAGTAATATAACATTTTTTTACTCTCAGCATACCCATTATGCACTACACCTCTAGACTAGAATTTTCTTGAAATACACCTGGAAAAGTCTGGGAATTTCATTCTTCCATATGATTAGCAACCCTGATTCATGAACTTTGTTGAAAATTCTACTTTTAAAATTTTGTTTTTCATGTAAGTATTGTTTAGGGCAGTGTTATATTTGACTATTATTCCTCAGACCCTGGTTCTATCCTAGTGAATTGAAAACATATAAAAGTGTTAATTTTCAGTTTCTCTACTTGCCCTTTCTTGTTTTTCTCTTTTTTAGATTCATAATGGCATACTTAATTATTCAGATTTTAGACAAAGATTCAGTGTTCAGATGAAAAGGGTGGGGATAGGGGTGGAGCTTCCGAGAAGTCTTTTTATAAGTGTTCAGGTTCTGTTAATTTTTTTTTTCTTAACTCATGCTTTTAACAAATAATTTTTTGAGAAATCAGTTTTCTTTACACATTTAAACATTCTAATCATTGCCTTATTATAATAAAAATCATTACTCTATTATAATAACTAAAAATCATTATCCCTATTACAATGTTTCTTATAACAATTTATGTGGAATTGTCTGAATTTTTAGGTTTTGTTTTTCATTGTCGCTGACATTTTTAAGCAGGGTTGTCATTAAATTGATTATTTTTTCAGCCTATTGATTAGTTGATTAAATGTTCAATCCTACAAAATTAAATTCTGATTCATTTAAATATGAATGAATTTTTAAAAAAGTAATTATGTTAAAGATTTTTTATGATTTATTCAATCATGTTCAATTTAATCATTAATCTAATTGTGCTGATGAAAATTTAATATGGCTGCTGTTTAACTTTGTGAAATTTGTATTTATTAAAAGCAACTTTACAATTTTCTCCTATTAAATTTAATATTATATAGGATCACTTAAAAATACAGTGAAACTTCTTTAAGGTACACCCACTTAAGATACAAATTATCTTTGGTCCTTTGAAAAATACCTTTTCGTGTGCATAACTAGGAGGGGTGCCTGTTATACTATTCTAAAGTATTAGTATAACAGATTAAGCAATTTAAGTGAATGTATAATTAAAATAAGCAGAGACTGTCAAAGAGGCAGTACACAGATGAAAGCTTTAACTAAAAAGTAGTATTGCAGTTTAAAAGTTAAAAATGTGAGTTTGGAATGTCAAATATTTAACCTGTAAATAATATCCAATTCATTGACTAAGTAAAGATAATAATGGTTGAAATGAAACTGACAATTTTTAAAAACATTAACTTTATTAAAATAAAATAAACTTAACAAAAATAGAACAAACTTTTTTATCTTTGACATAATGGAGTATAGATTCAATCATATAACATGCTGGAAGAAATACATAGACAAAAAACATACATCAAAAGATTATGAAAAAACAGCAAATTACATCAAAAGAATGTGATCAAATCACAAATTTTACCAAAAAATCTCGAAAAAAACCCACAAATTTCCTCAGAAAATAGCGATGAAACCGCAAATTTTGATCAGAAAACAGCAATAAAACCCCAAATTTCATCAATAAACTGCAATAAAATCACAAATTTCACCAGAAAATCAAAAAATATTGCTGAAATTTTGCTGAATAATCGCAAAAAAAATTGAAAAATTCAGTCTCAAATTTTTATTAAAGAACGGGAAAAAATGCAAATTTCTACAAAGAAATTTGCATCGCTAAAAAACACTGTTTGTTAAAAAATTTGCAGTAAAATTGCAATTTTCATGAAAAAATCGCGATAAAATCACAAATTTCGCTAAAAGATCTCGAATAACTACAAATTTCGTCGAAAAAAGCCAAAAGATCGCCAAAAAAAAAAATCGCGATAAAACTGCAAAAAATCAAATTTCTTCAAAGGATTTTTAAAAAGACTTAAATTTCATGAAGCCCAGAATAGAAGGGAAAAACCCCCTGAAAATTAACTGATACAAAGTAAAAAACCCTGAAAATTATCAAATGCAAAATATATTAATTTCAAAGGTCATATTCACTCAAAAACAAAATTTGAAACAAACAATTTTGGAGCAGAAAAAACAGCTTAGAAAAAGCAAGAAATTAAAAAAATATGCTGCAATAAAATCAGTTTTTAAAGCAGTAAAAACATTTTTTTACAGAAAGTTCCACTTCAGCAATGACTTTTTTTTTTTTTCAGTCTTTTGACAAAATTTGTGGCTTTTTCGCGATTTTTTGAGAAAATCTCTTTTTTTGCGATCTTTTCACGAAATTTGTCGTTTTTCGCTTTTATTTGACGAAGTTGATTGCTTTTACACGATTTTTTGATGAAAATTGCCATTTTTTTGTGATATTTTCAAGAAATTTGACGTTTTTCATGCTTATATAACAAAATTTGACGTTTTTTCGCACTTATATAATGAAATTTGCCGTTTTTTCGTGCTTAAATGACAAAAAGGATTGTTTTTATGCGGGTTTTTAAAATGAAATTTACTGTTTTTTCATGATTTTTTTCAAGAATTTTGTCGTTTTTTCGCGCTTATATGACGAAATTTTTTTTTTTGCGATGTTTTGATGAAACTGACCTTTTTTTTCCTCAATTTTTTGATGAAATTTATTTTTTATCTCGATTTTTTGACGAAATTGATCGGTTTTTTTTTTTTTTGTTTTTTGATAAAATTTGCCTTTTTAAACCCTGCTTTTACCCCTGGATTCTAGAAGGAAATTTGTTTTCTGCACGATTTCTTAAGGAAATTCATGTTTTTTTTTTCTGTTAATTTTTGGTAAAATTTGCATTTTTTTTTTCTTTTTTTTTTTTCAAAATTCGCGATATTTTTTAATGTTTGAATTTTTTACTGACAAGGAAGGTCTCCATACTGGGCATAATCAGATTTTATAGAAAAAAAATATTAATTAAACCACTCATGTATGTAATAAAGGATCAATGAAAATTAGTGGCAGAATTGCAGAAGAAAACATGTAAAAAAAATAAAATACTTTTGAATATTTAGCGTGAAAAGACAAAAATGTCACACAATTTGGTGAGCAGCACTTTTCCCCGCCAAAAACAAACTATTTTAATGCAACTGAAAACTTTTGAATTTTTAGAATCCATGTTAATGAATTTAACCATAAATGAATTTAAACATAAAGAATGAGCGAGTTTAATATATTATATACACACATATATATATTAATTTGTGATAAATATACATAAATATCAATATAACGAAATTATACTTAAAAAAAAAAAAAAAAACAGACAAAAACAAATTTATCTAAACATGTTAAATATGAAACTTTTATCCATTAAAATGCATTTGACATAAAATGTATTTGAATTTGATTTTCATCGCCAACCAATGATGAAGTGCCAAATAATGAAATTTTCATTATTTTGTTACGGACAAAAGTACGGAAGTTCCGCCAAAATTTTTTTTATAAACGAGATGAGAAGAACATTCTGTAATTTTTCAGATTTTTCGGAGTATGCCCATATGGAGATCTTCCTAGTAAGCGTAACGATATCGTAAAATAAAAATCGAAAAGATTGATCAAAAAACTCTGAAATCCGGGGTACACCAGGAACACAACCATCCCTGTAATGTGTATATGTGCATAAATGGGTGCTTATTTTTCTTTAAAAGGGTGCTTACAGGTGCTTATTTTTAAAACTAAAATGTTGCTACTCACCCTGGTGTAACCGTCAGTCTTATTTTCACCTTTACTCCCCATACTGTATTATTACAAACAGTATTGCTCATTTGTTATTCAGCCAATTTGTTTAAAAATTTTTTTGGTAATTGATATAACTTATTTCTGAAAAGTGGCAAAATTTTATAAAAGAAAAGTACGGCCTTCTATTTTAAATTAAATTTTAAAATTTCTAACATTAGTTCCAGCAAAAATACCCAGGTGTCCCTACGAGTCCGTCGCTTACTTGTAAAGACGAACCAAGCGATTATTTTTTTAGTTTTTATATATTTTCTTGCGAATTGTTATTATTATTTCACTTATAAATTTGCTATAGGATACCTCTTAGACGATATTATATGAAATATTCCTCAAGATGACATTTTGCTTTATCAAAATATGATTTTATTCGTAAAATTCCACTGTAAAATGAAAGATTCTTTCAAATTCCATTAACCTATTAACTTCCGGTACAGAGGGGAAAAAAATGTTCTGCTACTGAAAAACCCCTGCCCGCACGTGACTTCCTAGTGGGGAGGAGAACCGCTTGACCTTTGACTTTTGTCTGGGGTGGGGGAAAAAGGGTCACTTAAGAGCCCACAATAGTCACAGAAAAAGTACACAAAAAGACCCAGATGATCATGTAAAGTCTATGGGAGCGTTTTTTTCGAATATCTCGCTCCAATTTTAATATTTTTGCATGATTTTTTTGCACAAGATAGCTGAGGGCAATCCACAACTGAGCTAGTTTTTACTTTTTCAATTTTTGTTTCAGGTTTTCTTTAAAAAATTACTTTAACTTTCAAAACCGGTTTAAACCGGTTCTGAAACTGAAACTATCATAATATAAAAAATATATAGCCAAACTCGAAAAAGTAAAAACTAGCCCGGTTGTGGATTGCCCTCAGCTATCTTGTGCAAAAAAATCATGCAAAAATATAAAAATTTGAGCGAGATATTCGAAAAGAATGCTCCCATAGACTTTACATGATCATCCGGGTCTTTTTGTGAACTTTTTCTGTGACTATTGTGGGCTCTTAACAGGCAAAGCAATTGTACGGTCACTATTTCTGGATTGCTTTCTGTAAGAGACAATTTTTCTTGTCTTGTACAAAGTTTTTCAGAAGTTACTACTCAAAAGACTCATTCGCTAATATTAATCCTATGGTAGAAATTAATTAAATATATATATATATATATATATATATATATATATATGTTGTATTTTAATATTTTTATTTTATTTATTTTATTATTTTTTTAATTTAATTATATATACATACATTTATATATATACACATTGCATTGGATAGCCGAAATCGATCTGTACAAAGACTATTTTTTACTTTAACGATTTAATTGCAGATTTTTTAGAGGATGTTTTTTATTTTTGAAAGCGGTTCCGAAAATTAAAATGTCCTCAGTAAAAATACCCACAAATAAAATCGATAATGTAAGAAATTGCCTTTGTACAGATTGGTCTTAGCTATCCGAAGGAAAAAAATCATTTAAAAAATATTGAAGTCGAGTTATTTTTATAAATTTCTCCCATAAGATTAGCATTAGCAAATGAATCTTTTCGTTTGACTGAAGTAGCCTCTGAATAATCGTTTTTTTTTTTCTTTTTTCTATATACAAGGAAAATATTTAGCTATTTTCGCTTGCGAAACCTTTTTCTAATAAACTGCAATAGAAATTTACAGTGCACTGATTTGTCTAAAATATAAGTTAAAATATGCTAATTTTAGGGTTTGGTTGCTGCTAAAATATTGCTTTATTTAAAAGGAACTTCCCCAACAGCCTCAAATGCTTATGGAAAAATTATTAGTTTTTATTTTTATTTAACTCATCTTGCTTAAAAAAAAAACACATAGAATTGCCATGCGTGATTTTCTTAGAAAGATGTGAAAAAAATGTGCACGCTCAAGGCATTTTTGGATTAGATTTTATAAAATTTAAACCAGTTCTCAAAAAATCCTGTTTGACAAAGCGAAAATTTCTGCCCCATTTTCTGACTCATTATTATACATAAAATCATTGCACTTGAGACTTGAATATAATCAGGAGTCTGAGTCGGATCCATTTTTTTGTGAAAAAAGTTCAGAGTCACTAAAAAACAATCAGACTTCAACTCCCAGAACCAGCGCCAAGGGTGAAGCAAGTGAGGCAGACGCCCCAAGGCGCACCGTAAAAGGGCGACATTTGTCTCACATATTTCTACAAATAAAATATACCAAAATATGAGTAAATACACCAACTGATGGCCATTCCCGAAAATTTGAAAAAAGTTTTGTTTTGATGATAAAAATTTAAATCCCCCCCCCCGAAAAAAGCTATTTTACCATGTTTTGGGAAGGAGGGCCCGGCCCAGCCCGTTGTAAAACTCAAATGTTCGGCCCGGCCCCAAGGGTGATTCTCGTCCAAAACTAAGGCATCCTCTTCCGAAAATTTAAAATTGGGTTATCAGTTCTGCATAGTTGCCAACTTGTACGGTTTTGCGCGTGGAAAAAACAATTGAGTAGAAATGCAAATTTCGTGATAGGATCGCCGAAATAGCATACATTTTGCAAATATTTCGTGGGAAAACGACGCTTTCGTCAATGTTTTTGTAAACGAACTTTGTCAAAAGATCGATGAAAAACGGCAATTTCACCAAACATCGCAAATAAAACGTTGATTTCTTCTGAAGATGGTGGGAAAACGCCGATTTCTTCTAAAGATTTCAGATATAACGCCGATTTTGTTAAAAGATCGCGGGAAAAAACGCCGTTTTCGATAAAAGATAGCTTAAAAATATTTTGTCAAAAGAATATTTGAAAAAAAAAATACGCAGATTTGGTCAAAAGATCGTGGGAATAAAACGCCGTTTTCGAGAAAAAATCGCGTAAAAACGCAAATTTTGTCTAAAGATCGTTTAAAAACGCCGATTTCACTTTAAAAACATGGAAAAACGCCGATTTCGTCAAAAGATCGCGGAAAAACCGCCGATTTTTTCAAAAGATCGCAATAAATCGCCGATTTTTTCAAAAGATCGCAATAAATCGCCGATTTTGGCAAAATATTGCTGATTTCGTTTGAAACGATAGCAAGAAAACGCCGATTTTGTCCGAAAATCGCTGGAGGGGGACCCCCCCCCCCCGCCGATTTCCGAAAATGCGATGCGAATTTCCGAAAAAAAAATTTCATCCAGAACTACCCCTGCCCAGCCCGTTCAAATTTTTATATTTTAGGCCCGGCTAGGCCCGTAGAGAAATCAGGTAAAACAGGCCCGGCCCGTTTTGGCCCGTTACAATTTCTACGGCTTCAAAAAAATTCAGACTTTTATCATATAATTAAAATTTTTTTAAAGAGTACTGCATACTTATCTATGGAATGATTTTACAGTATATTTTACAGGAAATACACATTAGTAACATTAATGATTACTAAGATTCTTAGGCTTTCAACATTCAAATAAAGATTCATAAAAAAATTAATATGGCTTAGAATAAATAAATAAAAAAAAGGAAATTTAAAAACATCGTAACTTTTCAAGCTGTTTAATAAAAGAAGATTTATAAAAATATTTCTATATCATTTTATTAAAGACTTTAAATCCAAATTCATATGTTAATTCAAAGAAGCTCCTTTCTAATACATTTCTAAATCCATTTTTTTCTCAGAAATGCATATGATTAGCAGGTGTCTTTATTCAGAAACTATATAATCGAATGGCATTATCCATTTTCTGATACAAACAATTTAAGAACACTGCAAGCAAATAAAATATTGTCATAGTTAGCGTTTTGAATAGAATTTCCGGAAGCGATAGCATGGGAAGGGAGAAAAACCTGCAACCATTTGAGAAACAATTGTATCTTAACAAGGTTATACAAGTATTTTATTTACCGAAAATGAAAAACGCTATTCGATTCCAAATCCCTTCAATAGTCAGGCTTATCACTTTTATATTTTTACAGTTAAAAATGTGTCAGACTTTCGCGTTATTGAAAAATTAATTTAAAAACCATCAAAAAGTGTATATCCAAAGATTAAGCTAACATAAGTTCTTTATCGCTGTTCATAATTTTATAAATTATGTTGTCTGCCCTACAGATCTTGAGAACAATTAAGTTTTCTTTGTGTCCGGCAAGTCTATATGTAGAAAAATAATGCCTTGATCTCCAATTTTGATCTTGGCCCTGCACGAGTCAGTTTAAAAAATATTAAAATGGGTTACACACAATGTAACTGTCCGATGCCGATCTCTACACTGCACAAGTTACATTTTTATATTGATGCTGTCAAACTAGTATGGCTCGTGACGCACATTTATATTTATTCTCGTTAAAACCATTTTCGTTGAAAATAGGTTTATATTTTATCGTTTATGTTTAAAATATTTCAAAAATTTTTATATTGGCCTGGCCCGGCCCGTTTATTTTGTTTGTCGGCCTGGCCTGTTGAAAAAACATTCTAATTCTGCCGGCCCGGCCCGTTAGCAAATTCAAAACGATTCTGCTGGTCCGGGCCCGTGCAGACCTCTAAGGGAGGGCACATTTGTACATTGGAGGAAAATTCGATTTTTTTCTTCAGCTAAAGTGTAGAATCGTTTGTTATGTATTTTTTAATTCGGAATCGAATGACACTCCCGCAAGTCAATACAGTTTTACGTTACAAAGTTAGGCAAGTTTTATAAATACAAAAAGTTATGAATGATTTTATCAATAAAAAATTATGAATACACGGATAATTTGGCAACTTTACTAACCTTGAAGAAATTTTATGATGCTAATTTTAATTACTGCTGTTTTGAGGACATTTAAAAAATTGATATTATTTGATATGATTTAAAGAACAAGTTTTGGACGTAAAATAAGAGAAAGCTGTGCTCAATAATAAAACTTAACTTTCAACATTGTATATTTATAAAACCTACCATAACTTTTATAAAGAATGATCATATGGACTTGTGAATGATATTATTTAAGGGTGTATTCGAAAAATGTTTTCCCACCTTCTACATCTCTAAACTTTCTGATACAATTTCAGACTTATTTTTTAGAGTAGAAATATGAAACTTGCTGAGGGGATTTTTAAAGAGACGTATAAGGTGCCGTGTGATGTCATTTCGCACTCAATTCATTAGAATTGGATTTCTGAACAATTATCTTCTCAGTATGACCCTTTTTTTTTGTTCACAGATCAGCTGCTTTGGAAAATTCGGTTCAAAATGTCATTTTTGATTGCTTTTTTTTTTTTGCAAAATTTTCTGCATTTATCAAAGAATCGACAATCACGGCACCTTGTGTACTTTCTAAATAAGACAATTTGCCAATTTCATGTATTTGGGAGCAAAAATGAATTTAAAAATAAATCAGAAGCAGCAGCGTTAGAATTCCTAAAAAAAAGTCACTGGTCCTAAGGACCAGTAAGCATGAGAATTTACTGGTCCGCAGACATCATCACTGGTCCGCTATATAAAATTCTATTAAATAATTTTAACACTTAGAGTGGCCTCCCCCCCCCCCTCCTCCTTGGAAAATAAACCAATCTTACTTTGCATTAATCCAAATTTTTCAGCATAATACAATGTAAAATTATAATTTGCTAAAAATTAAAAAGAGAAATTTTCTGTACTTTTTAAAGAATAAATGTGCAAGATACAAATTTAATTATAAAATAATGTTTATTTAAGTGTAGAAGATAACAAGTACCACTATTGTTTGCATTTCTTTTAAAATGGGGCAAGACAGGTTTATTGAAAAAGGCATTTTTGCTGAAAAAAGGGATATTTTTGTTGAGTAAATGGGTACTTTGCTTAATGAAATGGTGCTTTCAGGAGTCACATTCACTCAGAAAGATTTGGAGCAATAAAAATCTGATTGGGAAGCAGGAAAATCAGTTTTTGGAGCAGCAACAACAATTTTTAAGCAGAAAATTAGTTTTTAAAACAGAAAAATTCTCTCCCGGCATTCACTTATAATTTTTTTTCCGTTCTTTTTTGTCAAAATTTCCGTCTTTTCGCGTTACTTTGACGAAATCTTTTGTTTTTTCGGGATTTATTGACGAAATATACCGTTTTTCGCGATATTTTGTTTCAAAATTTCCCGTTTCATCGCGATTGTTTGACGAAATTTGCCGTATTTTCGCGATCTTTTGAAGAAATCTACCGTTTTTGGGGTTTTGGGATGAAATTAGCCGTTTTTTCGAGATTTTTGGACGATATTTGCCGGAAATTAGTCGTTATTTAGCGCTTTTTTAACAAAATTTGTCTTTTTTGCGATTTTTTTTTTAATTTTGCCGTTTTATCGCGATTTTCGGGCAAAATTTGTCGTATTTTCATGATTTTTTGAAGAAATCTGCCTTTTTTTGCAATTTTTTGAAGGAATCTGCCCTTATTTCGCTATTTTTTGAAAAAAATCTGCCGTTTTTCGCGATTTTTTGGGGCGAAATTTGCCGTTTTTTTCGCGGTTTTTTGAAGAAATCTGCTTTATGTTTCGGGTTTGAAATGAAATTAGCCATTTTTTCGAGAATTGTTTAACAAAATTTGCTGGAAATTAGTCATTATTTCGCGATTTTTAACGAAATTTGCCATTTTTTCGCGATCCTTTAACGAAATTACGCGTCTCGGGGGACGCGTAAGAACTTTTTTTTTTTTTTTTGCGTCCCATCGCCGATTTTTTGCGTATTTTACGCGCTATAGAGCGTCCGCGGCATCGCTAAAAAAAAAAATCTTATGTGCGATCGGTTGCTGTTTTCTCAGGGCCTGCAAAGGCACTGGTTCTGCGGACCACTAAATTTTTCAGATTAGTGGTCCGATTGAATTATCGGTGGTCGCGGACCAGCGGACCACCAAGGATTTCGAACGCTGAGCAGTATGAATCGAAATACAACCTTAACCACGAAATTGAAATTGCATAACAAATGATACCCACTTCATCTAATTTTAAAAAGTTGAAGTATCCTCATCTCTCGATGTATCTGCCCCCCCCCCCCTTCAAAAAATAAATAAATAAATAAAATAAAAAATCAAGGTAAAGCTTTATTGTTGGAATGTCCTCATTAAAAATAACCGTAAATGAAATCGATAAAATAAGAAATGGCCTTTGTACAGATCGGTCTCAGCTATCCATTGCAAAAAAAAAAAAGTTTAAAAATATTGAAATGCAACCGAGTTATTTTTATAATTTTTTTCTCCTTAGGATTAGGATTAGCATTGGCAAATGAGTCTTTTTGTTTGACTGAAGTAATCTCTGAATGGTCATTTTTTTTCTAAATACGGGGAAACTATTTTGCATTTTTCTCTCGTGGAACTTTTCTTTGATAAGCTCCAGGAATGCAGTGAAAAGTATATGGAGTATACACTGTATATCTGCTGGATTTTTTAAAGGAATACCGTATCTTCCCGCTTCTCATGTAAACTGTAGCATTTATTCTAGGATATATCCTCTGCTTTGAGTGTATACCCTCTGCTTAGAGCGTATACCCTCTAATTATTACGGGGAATTTTTTTTTTTCTTTCAAAGCTAGCAAGAACTTAATGCCGAAAAATTGAAATTTCCGCTTTATTTTTCTTGCGTTCTTTCAATTTCAACCAACAGCAACACTAGCCAGTAGCAACAATAGTAGGGGAGAGGGGGGGCACCTTTGAACACTCTAAATATTTTCCTTCAAATAAATTATTTAAAAAAAAATGTATATGGCAATACATTACAGCTGCTTCAAGGGAATAAATATACAAAGCTGTATCATTTTGTATGAACAGTCCTGCCTAAACAAGATGTGTATTTTTCTCCCTCTTGAATCTAAACTTATGAAAAAAAAAGTTGTAAGATTTTTGTTTGCAAACTTCTATCCCTAAAATTTTAATTTATTATTCAATGCTTAAACAAAAATGTTAGCTGTAGTTTATAAGCTTTGTTTTATTCAAATTCTTTACCTGAATTGAATAAACCATTGTAATGTTGAACTCCATGTGATGAGGCACCATTGAACTGCGAAAAAATGCAGAATAAACTGATGATAAATAATTGAAATAATTTAAAGGGAACACTTAAAACTATGAAGTAAAGAGTTGTTAATGTATCTAAATATGATTATTTCTGAAATTATTTTATGTGAAAAAAGGTTAATTAAGAATGTCAAAGAACATGGACTTATACTGCTAACAATTCCCCTTACTACACACATAGGTTACAACCTCTGTATATGTATCAGTTATGGAAAGTTTTAAATCTAAACTCCTTTATTCCATAATTGCAAAATCCTGGATACCAAACAATGATTCATGATTTAGCAAGTTTCCAAACATTATTTCAGGTTTCCATAACTAATAAAACTGAATTTTACATATGGTATCTTAAAAAATAGCGAATGAAAAATTTTAATTTTATATAAGCATCAGATATCACATTGGTGTATCTGAAGGATATTGTAAAAAAGTTTTCACAACCAAATATAACTGGAGGGACACTTTGTGTTTTATCAACAATGAATTTTGACATCAATTTTGATGAATTGAAGTTTGGTTAATAACAAAAAACTTAGTAATTTCAACAAAACGTAGTTTTTATTTTTATTCATATTACTTTATATTTTTGTAAAATATGCAACTTTTTATAAAAACTCTCAATATTTCCATATTTTATACATTTGTTCAAAGTTGCCCCTTGCTTGTTCAAAGGTACCCCTACATGGGGCACGTTTGAACAAAAATTTTCCAACTTTTAAATCCTCACAACTTATTTAATTTCTTTGGAAAATGTTTAATTTATGGTTCATATGATGAAGAAATGCGCTGTATTTATTATGTAATATTTCAAACTCAATAAATATAAATCAAGTAAGAAATATATCGATTTTCTGAAAATTTGTTCAAAGGTGCCCCCCTTTCCACTATACCAGCCCTCTAGCCAGTCCAGACTTGGAATCGAAGTAGTTAAAATTTCCCGAGTTGGAGTCGGCCATTTTCCCCACTGTCTCCGCAGACCTGTTTATAATTGATTATAAGTGATTTGTAATCGTTTTTAATTTTTTGATAATTGAATTACACCTTGAGTTATAAGCGATTGTTTTCTCAGAGCGGCAGTTTTATTTCCTTACTTACGTTGTCGCAAACCGGAAATTACTCACGGAATTCCCGTTTTTTCGGTTTGTGATTTTTAAAACGGACGGGACCGATTTACAAATTTGGGGGGGGGGGGGGGAGGGGGCTGGGCATAGATGATTATGGGGGCCTTCCTTGCACCGATACTTACAGAGGAGGTTGACCTTAAAAAAAGTGAAAAACGATAGTTACTAAAGTAACCGTTATCGACTTTAAAATATCCAGTAAAAATTAAATATAATAATCAATATCTTACTTTTAAAAAATTATTTCACAATTATGAATTTTAAATGAGTAGACATTTTATACTAAACTGTGTGATGCTAATTATTTTCCTATGCAAGTCTATGCATCTAAAGTAATATCAAAGTCTATATATGTAAAGTATGCAACAACTAGTAAAAAATTTTCAACAACACAAAAAATACAATTATTTAAAATATTAGACCTGCAAGCTATGCTGACCAACACTCAAATATTCTGACGATAACAGGAAAAAAGACTGAAAAAAAATTAAAAACATAATATATTATTTATGTTCTTTTGCAGCAGTACCTAATTGCATATTTCTTTACATTTTCAACAAAATTTTCCATTATTTTTGTATAAATTAAAAATATTTGTAAAATTCATATGATATCGCTCATTCTGGCTAGAGTCAAAAGAAACAGCGGCGAGCAAACAAAGCGAGCTGTGATTGCATAGCAATTCACAGGGATTGATGGGCTTTATCAAGCAGGGGGCTGAGCCCCCCCCTGGTTCCATTATAAAATATTTTTTTTAAAAAATCTCAAATTTTCTTTGATTCAAGTCTTAAACAAAATCCGAAATTTGAGATGGAAACTGTCAATTCATTTCTTCTATTATAAAAGAAATGTAAGTTAACTTTAAATTGTCGCGTCATAATTTATGTGAATTAAGGAAGAAGGGGGAGTTTGGGATATCCGTTTCTGGCACTAATTATCTTTGTTGGAGTTAGAGTAAACTTTCGTTTGTGTCAATTTAAGGCTAAATGTAGATTCCTGCAAGTTGGATTTGGATTAAACTCATTTTTTCAAAAATTGAGTATATTATTTCAGAATAGAAACTACAGTGGACTCTATCTGAACACTCACGGGACCATCCAGAAATGTTCAGATTATGAGGGTGTTCATTATACAGGAAGATTAGAAATGCATTACTACTACTACTATGACCGAGCCAGTAACTGATCAGAGCTACGGGGGTTTTATTACATTTCTTTCCTTTTAAGTTTTAGAAGTAAACTAACATGGGTACTTTTTGGTTAGCCGGATGCTATTGTAATATATACTACATACATATTTATAATATGTATGTATGAAAGGATAAAATTAATCCCTTTAAAAAAGTGAAACAAAACTTTAATTTAAAATTTAAATGTCCCATCTAAATTTCTTTTAACCTTAATTCTAATGCTTAAAAGCAAGTTGCCCCTGATAACTTTATTTTCCAGCAAGACACCTTATTACTTTCAGATATCAATTTTGAATGCTCTTTAAGATTAAAAAAGCTTATGTAAACGCAGTTCTTCATTTTTGGTTTTAGCGTGCATCCCTAGAAAACCACACCAAAATAACGTCAGAATGCCCAGATACTTCTTAACCAATTAAATTAGGTCACCACCCATTCATCTGGTGTCACGATCTAGCAGAAATAATGCAAATTAACGTTTGTTAAATATGCAGGAGCTGAAAAAACTTTTTTTTTTACCCTAACACCGGCCTGATAAAATAGTCAGAGAAACGAATTTTTAAAAAGATTACGTCAAGCCACAGGGACCTGGTTTTACCAAAAAGAGACTATGAAAAAGATTAATAAACCAGGCCCCAAGTAAAATGACTGCTGTCTTTATATTCTCACACCAATATATCAGGATATGGACAAAATATCGGGTCTTATTGACAAGAGATCGCAAAGTCTCTCTGCAACAAGGCGAGAGACGCGACACATCAATTAGCGAAGTCTCCTAGAGATGGCTGTGTTCCAACGCACGAATGCAAATGCTGGATCGTGGCATGTATATATATGTATAGATATGAATTTATAATTGGTACTGGTGTCTGTCTAATCGAAGTTACCTAACTTAATTATTACAAACCTTTAAAAATCTGCTAAAATTATATAGCAACAAATCTATAAGCTTTTCTTTATCGTCATTTTATCTGTAATTGATCAATTGAAGAAATCAGTCAAATTCCAAAATTAATCATTAAAACATGCTTAAATTGGTTTAACAATAGTTCATATAAAATTATTATTTGAAATAAGAAAAATGGAAGTGGATTATTTTAACTTACTGCAATTTTCTCCAATTAATCAAAAACAAAATGTCTACATTTTCTAATTTAAAAAAAAACATACAATCATACATTTTTACCATAGTTTGACAAATCTAGTTTTTTGCAATCCTCTAAAAAAAATTTTTTTTCGTTATTCTTTGATGAAATTTGCATATTTTTTTATCATTTAACAAAATTTGAATAGTTTTTTTTTTTTTCAAGATCATTTTATGAAATTTGCATTTTTTTGCAATCCTTTGTTAAAAATTCTCATTTTACTAGCAGCCCTTTGACAAAATTCTCATATTTTACCTGACTGCGAAGAAGGATTGTGTGTTTCACTATGTCTGTCTGTATGTATGTATGTATGTATGTATGTGGATTTTTTTATACCCCTGAAACATCCCAATGGCTTGATGGATTCTAAAAAATGAGGTCTCTATCGATTTGTTTTAACCACCTGATGGTTATAGGCCAGGTGTTTTCATAAATTCAAAATGGCGGCTGTAAAATACAATATGGTGATAGAGACAAAAAAAAATGCACCAACTTGAGTGGCATATCATTGGATAGGTCTTTCAAAATGATGGCAAAATATACATTTGAATTAAATTTTGAATGAAATATGATTACAAATATCTCGGCAACTAATTATGATTGACTTCATTCTTTATGAAAAATTTGTTTTTTTTTATTGTCTTTTATATTCACTTCTTTAAATTATCAATTTTGTAATTTTTTATAAACCTTTCATCAGAACAAATATTTTAACAGTATGAATAAAATAGTTCCAGATAATCGAGGCTACTGATATTCAATAGGCTTCTTTTAATTATTACATAATTAGTAAACACTAAATTTCAAATCTCTATCTCAACTTGTTTGGGAGATGGAGCATATACAAACACACTGAGAGACAGATGCACAGCATTTTTTTCTATAATACTTTTGTTTTTCAGAATCTCTAGTATCTGAAATGTGTAAATAATTTTAACGATTACAAAATTTATCCATAGGATGTGATGTGATCCTATGTATAATGGATATTTAATAAAAGACATAGTAACATTACATGAGTGAAAGTGAAGCGTAAACTAGTTAAATTTTAGGAATTCTGAACACCCGTCAGGAGTCATATACTAGCATTTAAGAAATTGGGCACAATTTTTTACAAGATATACTTTTTAATAGTTTTAATAAATATTCTCTGCATACTTAAACCTTGCAGCATTTGCACTTATTATACAAAAATAATTTAAATAAAGGTTAGATAATTTTCTTATATTTTTTAAATACAAAAAATACTTTATTATGAGTTACACAGCGAAAAATTTGGTCTTGATATAATTCAGTGAATTTTTTATAGATTTGATATAATTTAGTGAATTTTTTATAAATGACAGTGACAAATTTTATAATATATTTCTGCAAACAATTAAGAAATTTTACCTTTTTTAAGTGACAGATTAGCTACATTATAGAGCAGGGAGATTTTTATCAATAACTGATTGGCAGATTTCACAATACTATCTCATGATTGATTTACAAAATTAGCATTTTTTTTCAACTATAAATTAAAGATCAGATTTTTTGCTTATGTATAAAAGACTAAAATTCACATTTTTTTTTTTTTTTTTTTTTTTTCTGTTAGAGATATATGAAGTTTACATTTTATTTCTGCAATAGAAAAAAAAAAAAAAAAAAAAAAAAAAAAAAAAAAAACTCAGTTGCAAGAAATAATTGTTGATTATGAAATACTTCAATGAGGGAAAAAAAAATCAAAACCAGGCTGGGTAAAAAGCTAATTACAACAACTAATGTATCAGGTAATTTCAAGGAGTTTAACTGTTATTAAAAATAATGGGAAATGTACAAATCTATTTTGCACTAGTATTTCAAAACTTTTTTTTTTCCTATTACCTATCTAAAACCCCCACTGTCTCAATTTGATAACTGCAGTTCTCTGACATTTAGTATTTTACGCCACCTGTTTAAAATAATTAAAATAATGATCTTATGATAATCACAGTAATTAATTTGAATAGTAAATAATTCTCTCAAATATTTTATTAATTATTGATACTCTAATGATTAAATTTATTTGAAAATCATTTTTGTTTGTTTCATTAGTATGCTTCCATTAAATTCTGGTTCTAAATAAGTCATAAAAACAATTATATTTATAGTCTGTCTCAAAAGTTTAAGCACTACCCAAATCTGGCTTAAAATAATTGAAGAAAATATTTTATGCTAATTTACAATAAATACTTGATATTTAATCAAAATAAAATAAGTTATTTTGGGTAGTTAAATTAAAAAATATATTTATTTTTATTTAATTTTTCTTTTTTCTTGGAAGAAACGCTGTCTCAAAAGTAAGTATAAGCACTTTATGCAGTATTTTTTAGAAACACGGGATTGGTATTGTGTAATGACATTGTATGACATCATTTTGCATTTTATATAAACATAAAAGGTGGAGAAATTATTTCCTCTTTTTTAAAAATGTCAAAGGGTGGTAAAAAATTCACAAAATGTGAGATTTTGAAATTTTTTAAATTGAAATCGCAAAATGAAACTGTTTCTAAAATTGCAAAAGCTTTAAATTGATCAAAGCGAGGTATATATCAAGTACTCTCTAAAAATGATAATTTTAAGCGGAAACCAAGATGTGGACGACCACGTATGACGACTGTTCAGACTGATCAGAGAATATGGAAATTAGTATCTTGATAAAATATGTCCCCCTTATGGCAAATTAAAAATAATCTGTGTACAGGTGTCCAAAGATACTGTAAATAGACGTATTAAAGAGTGTGATTACATCTTACTAAAGAAAATAGCTCGCAAACTGTCTCATAAATTTCACCACAAACAAGAAAAAATGAACTGGGCTAAAAAGAACATGTCCTACGAGGACAAGTGGCTTACTATTTTATTCAGCGATGAGGAAAGGTGGAACTTAGATGGCCCTGATGGTTAGAACGCATATTGGCATAACTTACGCAAGAAACCAAGGTTTTTTTTTTTTTTAAGCAGACAGCAAGGCAGTAAATCTGTTATGGTTTTTGGAGCGTTTGAATTCAATGGCCAGACCTCTCTAGCTTTTCTAAAAGAAAGGCAAGATTCAAAAAAGTCTCAAGAGACACTAAACCATCATTTGCTTCCATTCGGTGACATTTTCGGGGGTCTTGAATGGACTTTTCAACAAGACAATGCCTTAATCCACGTATTACATTCTACAAAACTTTGGTTTTCTCAGAAAAATGATAAAGTTCTTGACTAGCTACCTTTAAGTCTAGACTTAAACCCGATCGAGAATGTCTGGAGTATTTTAATACGCTAGATTTACAGCAATGGAAAGCAGTATGACTCTATTGAAGAAATCGAAGAAGCCATTAAGAAAGCATATTCTTTGCCACCAGAAACCCTACAAAAACTAATAATTTCGATGGATGCACGTTTATTTGAACTAATCTGAAATTACAGAATAATAATTCGTTAATAAAAGTTCTGTAAATATTATAAATCTGGTTGTTTTTGACATTGTGCATAAACTTTTGAGACAGTTTTTTTTTAAAAATTTTTTACTATATTTTTTAAAATTATGTAATTTACTTTTTTCTATTTTTGATATCATTTATTTAAATAATGTTGTGAAATCTGCAAATAAAAAAATGTTATTCATTCTAAGTTTTTATAATTCTTTAAAAATTGACATTTTATGCTTGTGCTTAAACTTTTGAGACAGATCTTATTACTTTTTGTGGTTTGTTCATTACAGGAACAGAGTGTTTGGGTGTTTTGATATATTTCTGTTATTTATAGTTAAATTTTTATTAATATTGGAAAATGAGACTATGAAAATTATTGTTGATAGATTAATATATTATTAAAAAACAAGAATATAAGTTATAACTATTAATTTTAAAATAATTTTAAAAGAAATTCCTTAAGGATGTCTATTATTGGCTGAAACACAAACAGAAAGCCTGAAAAACAAAATCAAAGTTCATTTTACCAGAGCTGTAGTGGAGGATATATGAGGATCCAAAAAATCAACGGGATACCAGTGACAAAATTTAGATTTGGAGTAGATTGAGTTCAAAGTTGGAGTATCGATAGTAATTGACTGATTTAAAAATTAAACTTGTTTATTTCGCAGAGTCTTGGAACTTTTATTTCAATAACTGTTAAAGAAAAGTGAAGTATAATATTTTAAATTTAAACAGATTAAAGAGTTAAGTAGTTAATTAAAGAGCTTAAGTAGTTGACCTCTACACGATGAGTCATAAATATCAAACCAATGGGCTATCTCCTCAAATATTGCCCCTAGGCACATACGTCCATTTGCAAAGTTTCATAAAAAAGTGAAGTTTTTGATAAGTATAACTCCATGGTGGTGTTGGGGCGGGGGGGGTGTCTATTTTTAAAAATATGAAAATTAAATTTTTATACGGCCCGTGTAGGATAAAAATTGCAATTATAAAAACTTTCCTTATTCAGTCCTGAATTAGACACAAGAAATTGTATCTTCATATCTGCAAAACTTGCAGAGTTATAGCTGTTTAGATTATTCATTGAGTTTTAATTGAATAACAAATTGAAATGTGTGTAATTCAAGCAACAATGTTACTTTATCAGTTCTAGAAAACATGTAAAAAAAATATCTTTTGAGTTGGAATTTTGATTTTATTTATTTATTTATTTATTTTTTTTTCCTTTTAATGAATGGTAAGATGCATAATTTGCTAAAAAAATCGCATCTTAAAACTTTTCTTAAAATTTATAAAAATTTCAAATTATTAGTATTGTTTTAAACAGGATAATTTAAAATCGTTATTTAAAATCGTAACTATAACTCGAAACATTATTCATTGGATTTCTTTTTTTTCCATTTAATGAAAGAAGAAAGTCTTTGTACATTCTTTATTTAACGATTTTTTTATTTTAATAATATAAAGACGAGAAATGGTGGAAGGGGGGGGGGGGAGACCATCATGCAGAAAAACTCATTTAAACAGGGATGGGAATTTTCCGCTTTTTGGTGGATTTCCGCCTTTTTTTGTTATTTTAAGAAATTCCGCGGATTTCCGCTTTTTTGTTATTTTGATAAGTTTTAGATTTTTCACCCCCAAAATTCCGCTTTTTCCGCGGATTTCAGAAATATGTAACATGGATGCCGCGGACGCGCTATAGCACGTAAAATACACAAAAAATCGGCGACGGGACGCTAAAAAATGGGGCTTTAAAAATTACTGGGGCTTTAAAAATTAAATGGGGCTTTAAAAATTACGCATCCCGCGGGACGCGTAATTTTCGTCACAAAATCGCAAAAAAGGCAAATTTCGTTAAAAAAAATCGCGAAATAACGAATTATTTCCGGCAAATTTCGTCAAAAAATTCGTGAAAAAATGGCTAATTTTGTTACAAAATTCCGAAAAAAAGTCTGTTTTCCTAGAAAAAATGACAAGTTTTGTCCAAAAATCGTGATAAAACGGAATATTTTGTCGAAACATTCGCGAAAAACGGTAAATTTTATCAAAAAAAAAAAATTTTTCTATAAAAGATTGCAAAAAACAGAACATTTCGTCAAAAGATCGCGAAAAACTGGCACATTTCGTCAAAAGATCGTGAAAAAATGGCACATTTCGCCAAAAGATCACGAAAAAACGGCAAATTTCGCCAAACGATCGCAAAAAAAGTCAAATTTTGTCGAAAAATCGCTTTAAAACGCAATTTTCGTCAAAGGGGCAAGAAAAAAAGTTAATGCCTGGTGGATAGAATTTTTCTGTTCCAAAAACTAACTTTCCTGCTTCCAAATTATTCTTTTTGCCTCTCCAAAAACAGATTTTCCTGCTTCACAATCTTTTTTTGATTGTTTCAAATCTTTCAAAGTGAATGTAAATTCTGATAACACCTATTCATTAAACAAAAAGTGCCCCCTTACTTGTGGTGCAATTTTTCATTCGCACATGTGATCAAAATGTGGTGCAATTTTTCATTCGCGCGTGTGAATACAATATGGTGCAATTTTTTGTCACCTGTATTTTCAGTTCTCATCCCTGTTTAAAGCTTTAAGCAAAGTTTGGCTACTAGTACTAATAAAATGTTTAAATGCTTTTGTAAAAATTGAGAGTGAAAAGTAACTCTTTTCTGTAGCGCAAACTTCCGATTCAGTTTGATTTTTCTCATTTCCTTCTTTCTGTACTGTTTAAGTTTCTATCAGTTATTTAAAACAATGCTTTTAATAGCAGATTAAGAGCTTTTTCATAATTTTAGCTCTTGCAACTTCAGTTTTTTTATCTGCCCCAGAGAGGCAGTTGTTAAAGTCTGTATTCTGCTTCCAGGCTGGGTTAGAACCCAGGCTTTTTTTTTTTTTTTTTTTTTTTTTTTTTTTTTTTTTTTTTTTTCTGAAATCTCCAAATAAACTTTTTTTTTTTAATTATTTTTTTTTAATGGTATATTTAAAGGCAAAACCAATGAAAAAAAAATCCTGCCTTTGACAGAATCCTGTCTTAAATGGGAAATGTGCTGATCCATGCAAAATGAGTATAATAACACCTGAGAAAAAAAACTACATTTACATACACCTCCTAACAAGGAAGGTTTCCATACTTGGCATACTCAGAATTTTATGAAAAAAAATACTAATTAAACTACTTATGTATTTAATAAAGGATCAGTCAAAATTAGTGGCGGAATCACATAAGAAAGTATGTAAAAAAATAAAATATTTTCAAATATTTGGCGTGAAAAGATGAAAGAGTCACGCGATTTGGCGAGCAGCCCTTTTCTTCACCAAAAGCAAACGAGTATAATGCAACTCAAAACTGTTGGATATTTAGAATGCCTGTAAATGGTATTTAATGAATTTAAACATAAACAATGAGAGACTTTAATATATTATATACATATATATACATATTGTATAACATATATATATATTACTCGTTGAAGCAATTATTTAATTAATCACTGGAAAAAATATTTTCATTGATTAAAAAAAATCATATTGAGAAAAATTATCTTTATACATTTAAGCCTATTCAAAAGTAAAAGCGAGATGTTTCCATAGCAACAAAATCTAATTGACAATTCTCAATTAGACTTTGAGCTTGAAAAAAGTTTAGTTAATTTAAATTAAGGATTTCGTTTTTAAATTTCAAATTTTGATGATAAAATTTAAATATAAACACACATAAATATAGATATAACAAAATTATACTTGGAACAAACTGAAACTTACGAAACTAAAGTTATTTAAATTGAAATTATCAAAACAAGTTCGGCATGAAACTTTTTTTTTCTTGAATTGTATTTGACATAAAGTATTTTTTGAAATTACATTCCATTGCCAACCGGCAATAAATCGCCAAATAACAAAATTTTCATTATTTTTTTACTGATACTGAATGGAAGTTCCGCCAAAATTTTTTTTATAAACTAATATATCCACATGAGAAGAACATTCTGTAATTTTTTCAGATTTTTCGGGATATGCCCGTATGGAGACCTTCCTTGTAAGTTAGGAAGTTGTCTATAACATATTTTTTTCTTTCCTATGTGAGTCAGTCTTAAAAGGTTTCACTGTATAACATTTTTGAAAGTCTCCAATACATGGAATATGGATTAACAATATTAAAGCATGAATGAAACATTTACATATAAATAGAGATTTATTGATAAAATGAATATATCACAGCCTTTGGCACTTATTTAATGATAAAAAGTATAAATATGAAAAACAAAAAGATATAAGTATTTTTGGTCAAAACTCCTCTAGATGTCACCAGAATATTTTCATACAAATTTATTGTAAAATCTATACGCTGCTATTTTATCTCCAAAAAAAAAAAAAAAGTGCCATCTTAAATCGATTTTTATGAAAGTGCAATTTGTGAATGTTCTGTATCCAGCATTGAAATTGAGTCAAGAAATCACTTTTTAGAGGCAGGGAAAAGTGATGAAAGTCAGGAATTTTTGAGGATTTTAGGTTTTAATATCTCAGTGGAATTTGTAGGTATGGAAATGATTTTTTGTTGTTCAGGAATGGATAAGGAAAATTTTCCTAGTTGGAAATTTTATCCTTCAGGGCTGTATAAAAAAATTAATTATTGCATTTTCTCAAATAGACCGCTCATGGAGTTTCAACATATCTCATCAAATTTTCCACCTTTTTTCTTTATGAAACTTTGCAATTAGAAGTATGTGCCTATGAGCAATATTTCAAGAGATAGCCTGTTGTTTTGCTATTTATGAGTCTCCCTGTATAATGCAGCACATTAGTTGAAAATCACTTATTTCTTTGCCCCCAAACAAAAAGCCTTATTTCTAGATAGTCTATGCATTTAGCTCAGTTTTTTTCAATTTGTTACTTAAATTCCCTTTGCTTCTGAAATCCTCATATATTTCATACACCTTATAGATTTCCAATGTTATGTACATAAACTAATTTTATGTTGGTGTATATTCTAAGTTAAAAATTACTTTGTTTTGATACTTTTTGAACATGAATGCCAGGGAATTTCCATTTAATTTGTTACATATTTAAATGATTAATTTTATAGAAGGTTGGAAAAATTTTGGGGGTTTTCAGAAAAATCCCCAACTTATTAGATTTATTGGAGGTTTTTCTTCATGGTTTTGGTATTTTACCAGCATTTTGCAGACACTTTTTCGTACATCTCTTCTTGTTCACCCAAGACAGACAAGAAGAAAGAAGTTTTTGAAAGGAATTTCGTTTGTTCTGTGTTACCCAGGTTCACATCCATCCTCTTGAAATGAAACTCCCTGCCGTTTTTCTTAAATGAAAAATGACTTACTAGGGTTGACAGGTATTATTTTCTTTAACCAATTTTGCCATCATATTTCCCATTACAAATTGAAAATTAACTGTAGCAATAGAACAGTGTCAGGTTCTGATAGCACCTGTGCTAAAGAATGGAATTTCTACTATTTCTCTATTTCAATATTTCGTATTGTATGGTTGTGTACAGAATTTCCAAGGTGACATTCCTTCTTTGTGGAAAGGGGAATTGCCAGATAATCCTATGCAGGTGGTGTGTTGGAGGAAAAGATTGCTGACAGGCATGTCCATCTGTCAGTGAGGTATGCGGATGATCAGGGGATAAGCAACATGTCACTAGGCAAGAAAGGAGTGGGGGAATGTGCCCAATGAGGGAGCTCCAGAGGGGGTTGGCATTGGTGTGACCCCGTGAGTTGAGAAGGGCAAGTTTGTCTCTGAGATAAGTCATTCCGTACCTAGGTTTCGTACCTAGAGGTTGCTCTATGTGGAAGAGCGTAAAGTAGTGCGTTTTCTGGTGAGCAAAGGACACAGACATCCTAGTGTTTAGTGCTCTGGGCTAAGAAATGCAGGCCTAGTATACTTGTGTTGGGAGACTCAAGGTTGAGCTCCGATAAAGTGAATTTAATGTGTATTGAGTGTGAGGTGGAAAGTGTAATTGGAATAGTACACAGCCAATCTTTACTGTATCTAATTTAATGTTGAACCGGATCACCTATATCCGAGTTGTAATTGTAAATATTTGTAAATAGCGTATTTAGTGTGTACATATATTCTTAATAAACTGATAATTCAGTTACCTGACGGCGTAAGTCTTCATTTACACAAACCTCACAGTGGGTGACCGATATCACCTAGGAATATCGGTGGTGGCAGCTATATCTACCACGGACATTCTTCAAAGTTGTGTGGGCTGAGAGGAACGTCCGACAAACAGTATGGAACCATTTACCCGGAAAACAGTTAACTGGAAAAACCAGTTACCTGGAATGATATTGCTAGTAGACTGGTGTTAGAATCTTTGAAGAAAAAAGTCATTCACTGCCAGTTTGACATATACATTGCTTGAAACAATTGTATAGTTTGATAACAAAATCTAGTATTCAAAATATAGTTATATTATAGATGTTTTCATTTTTATGTTGTGAAAACAGAAGAATTTTAGTTCCCAAGGAATTCCCATAAATTACCTTCTTTCAAAGTCTAACATTTGATCTTACTTGAATCGGATTCTTAGTTCAAAGAATCTAATAATTAAATTATAATGAAAAGTAATACCACAACCACATATATACCATAAAACTTATCAAATGGATGCTGCTTTAATGTCCAACCAATTAACCGGAAAAACCAGTTATCCGGAATACATCTGACCCCAACCATTCCGGATAAATGGTTCTGTACTGTAAATTAAATTATCCTAAAATTCAGTAATAGACATTTAAAAAAGTGTACATTTAAAATTAAAGTTTTGTATAAAGTAAGGTAATAACAGAAAAATACATATGTTAAGATTGAGCTTTATAATGTAAATATGCTGTAAGCTTACAGTAATGCCAGGTTTATATAAAGATACATATAAATATAATCAGTCTTGGTTCCTGTCATCATGCCAGTGAAATACTGTGCAAATGTGGCACAAAAATGGTCCCCAACATTGAGCTTTTTCAATCAAAAAGTGAAACTTCAGCAACAAATTGAAAATGTAGTAAACTGGGAGATTATTGAAAACTATTAATTAGATATGTATGCATGTGTAGGAGGGGGGAGGATGGAAATCATCATACCAGGATTTGTTTAATTTCAATATACAAAATACTTGAAAAATGTACAAATTGGCAATTTATTTCCACCACTGAAGCTTTTCAGCTTTCTCTCTAATCCAAATTTACCCTTTTCTAAACTTTTCTGTTTAATTCAATTTTTTTCCCAACCACTGTAGAATCCTATTAGTCTTGGCTATCTTACAAGGAGAGGACCCGAGGCTTGTATCACTGAATCCAGCGAGCCTTTGGGTATTGATAGAGTATAGTTAGTATATAAACATATCACAAGGATAAAGTGCAATATTCAGAGGGGCCTTCAAAAGTGACCCCCAAAGTTCATCCATTATTGACACAAAACATATAATTAAACAAATTGAGCTTCTTTGCGTGGGCGTACAGTTGGCTAGACGCCAGACATTTACTTTTCTCATTTTTCGGCAGTCGACAGGTTCAAATCCCATCCAGGCCATTTTTTTTTCACAGATAAAATTAGGATTAGTTATTTTCAGACTACAATATCTGAATATTTATACGTATGACAAATATAAATAAGAACATTTTTCTTGGCTCATCAATACACATTTGTTTATTTACAAAGAGTAAGAGAGTTTGTTAAAAGGTTACAGATATAAAGAAAAGAAAAAAAATTATGCTATATATACATATTTCTTTTACATTCGACATCTTTGGATTTTTCTAAATTATTTATATTTATTTTACATTATTTACATTCAGTTCAGTACTATGTATTTAAAAATTAAATGTGTGATATTACAAGTGACGTTTTGAAACTTCTCCAAGAGGAATTTTTTACAGAATAACTTTTTTCATTTTAATTAATAAAGAACGTCTGATCACTAAAGAACTCTAAAAACAAACTACTGGACTTATTCGCTCTGCAGTAGGTGACTGCTGAAAGAATAAATATTATAAACCCTCGCTGTTTATTTTATATAGTGTACTAACAAGCTTGTTTTGCTTAACAACCACCTGCAAAACTACATGATAAAATGTCCCCGAAAGTGATTTTAACCTAAAACAGTTATTTTTAATCGAAACATGAGATTTGATATTTAAAAAAAATTACATAAAAAAATTGAAAAATAATAATATTTTTAAATTGATAGGTATTAGACAAGACAAAAATGAAATAGCATATTTTAATTTTATGTAGTATATTTTAATTTACTCTGCTGCAAAAAACAGTGATATATTCATAGAAATGTCTATCAGGGTGGCTACAGATTCTGGAAATCATGGAATCGGGGAAAAATCAGGGAAGTTTATCAATATGGAAAAATCAGGCAACTTTACAAAAAATATTAAAAAATCAGGGAAATTTTTCTCTCTGCAAAAATATTTCTAATTTCACCTTACCTACAACATTGATTCGTTACCAAACAGTCTACATTTAAACCAAGAATAAGATATGATAAAGAGACATAAAGCTGTATTGCTGCCAAGCAATATCTGTCTACATGAAAGCTAAATTGTCTCATAAACACAAATTTTCAAAAGTTAGTTCATTCGCGATAATTTGACAAAATCGTCAATTTTAGCCACCTTTTGACGAAATGTACATGTTTTTGCGATTTTTTAATGAAATGTACACTTTTTCACAAGCTCTTGACAAAATTTCATGATTTATCACAATCTTTTGATAAAATTTGCATGTTTTTCGCGATCTTTTGGCGAAATTTGCACAATTTTCACATTTTTATTTTTCATGAATTTTATGCATTTTCTGCAGTCTTTAAATGAGATTTGGATTTTTTTCGTAATATTAGAAGGAAATTTGTGCATTTTTCGTGATCTTTACATGTAATTTGCATGTTTTCTCGATTGTTAGATGAAATTTGCATGTTTTATTGCAATCTTTAGATGAAATTTGCTCAGTTATCACAATCTTTAGATGAAATTTGCACATTTTTCACGATCTTTTGACTAAATTCTCACTTTTACGCAGGCATTTCATGAAATTCACATTCTTTTATGCAAGTTTTGGATAAAATCTGCATTTTTATGAAATTTTTGGTTTTTCACGATCTTTTGATTTTTTTTTTTTTTTTGCAAAACTTCTTTTATCCGATGTTCGTAATGCTTTGTGTGTATCCATAATAATTATGGATAAATCATAATACCTGGTTCCTCTGCTAATTAAATACTGTGCAATTTTTGTTTTTTCCTCTCAAAGGAGATGCAAGCTAGATAAGTATGTTATATGAGAAAGCAGCATGCATTAAAAAAATACCGTATATGTTCTTTAATAATTAAAATCAGGGAAATCTGATATAGATAATCAGGGAATCATAGAAAAATCAGGGAACTTTTTTTCGTGATTTCTGTAGCCAGCCTGTCTATACATGTGAATGAATAAAATTAAAATTTTGTCGACTGAATAATTGTTTTTTTTTTTTTTCATTCGATCCATAAAACTGCAATCTCTCTGTAAATAAATAAGTATATATATGTACGTGTGTGTGTGTGTGTGCATGCATGCACAAACATGTTCTTATTTATGTTTGTCATACGTATAAATAATCAGATATTGTAGTCTGAAAATAACTAATCCTAATTTTGTCAGTGAAAAAAAAATGGCCTGGACGGGATTTGAACCTGCCGATTGCCGAAAAGTGAGCAAAGTAAACGTCTGGTGTCTAGTCAACTGTACAATCCAGTCCTTGCAAAGAAGCTCAGTTTGTTTAATTATATATTTTGTGTCAGTAATGGGTGAACTTTGGGGGTTGTTTTTTTAAGACCCCCTTCAATATTGCAATTTATTCTTGTGATATGTTTATATACTAACTATATCCTATCAATACCCAAAGGCTCTCTGGATTTGGTGACACAAGCCTCAGGTTTTCTCCTTGTTTTATGGATTCATTCATCAAATATATTGCTTTTATATCTGTTATAGGGGCACACACATTTTCAATGACATTTGTTAAATAGTTTGGGTTATATTAGAACCTATGGGTGGTTTTAAGTGTGTGATTTTATCAAATCTGAACTATTTTTATATAAATAGCACATATTCATTCAGTTTGCATTTCGTAAGCCTAATTTAACTGCAAATTACCTTTCCAACCAATATAGCAAACTTTGTTTTCAGGTGTGCAACCAATTTGTTTTATTCATGCTAAATTTGACCTTAAAATAAATATAGAGATAACAGCTTTTACTTCTGGCTGTGTCAGTAGAGCTTGTTAAAAAGTAGGGTTCAAAAAAAGATTTAAAAAAACTGATTTTTTTTTTAATTTTAAAAGAAATTTTATTAAAATCTTTTTAAAAAAATTGAAATCTTTTTAATTAAAAAAAAATTATTTAAAGATTTTTTTTAAATTTGACTTTTAAAATTTTTTTTCCAGCATTCAACTATTAAATAGTTACCAAAAGTTTTGGGTTTCCAAAACAATTAAACCTAGCATAATCTGTATTTTTAAACTTTAATTAATAAAATTATACTTATTAGTTGGTAAATACATAAATTATAAAAAATGCAAATTAATAGTTTCATTAGTTAGTGGCATGCAATAATGTTATGTACATTTATTGTTTGTAATAATTATATAAAACTACATTAAATACTAATATTTGTATTTATTAAAATTATTAATAACTGCATTTAATATGAAATTGTTTAAAACTACTTAATAATTATTAAATTAGTGTGTAATTAGGAAAATGATATTCATTTTTATGCTTTAATTAGTAAAATGTCAATAATTTAATCTTCGTTCTAGAAAGAAAAAGTGACAAGATGCTAGTTCCAAAAAAGGATGCTTTTTCATGAGGAAATATAATAGTAAAGTGTTGCAATTATACATAAAAAAAAGTATATAGATTCTTAGTATGATTTTTAAAAAAGTCATTAGTGATTTTAGGAATTACAAATTGAAAAATACGATTAAATAACATGTTTAATTTTTTTTTCCCCTTAAGAAATAAGGTTCTATAATTTTTGCAAGGACTTGGGCACATAGATTTAGAATACTGTGGAATTTAGAAGTTTTTTTACTAATATAAATTTGTTAATTACCTAAAGAAAACAGTAAGTAATTACAGAATTAATAAATTATAATGCAAATAAGTAGCTTCATTAATTAGTACCACCAAAAAAAAAAAAAAAAAAAAAAAAAACAGATATTTGCAGCTTATTTTGCATTTGTGCTGTGTGTATTTGTAAGTCAAATACCTGAAGAAACTTTCCAAATCATGTTCATCTTAGATTTTGTACTGTTATGTCATTTTAAACATTTTAGAAAATTTATTATTTAATTGCTCATTTAAATCAACTGATTAAAATCATTGACATCCTTATCTTATGTTTCATATTTTTATTTTCTGTTTATTTTTAGAAAATGAATAAGCTCTGAATCAGGACTGGGTGTAGGATATATACAGGAATAATGAAAATAGACCGAACAAAATTGAAAAAGAGTTCCTCTGAAGTGGTAAGTATTTAAAAAAAGTAATAAAATTGTTGTTCTTATTAAAAACTAAAGAAAAACATGCATTATATGCAAAAGCTTAGTGATGAAAACATTTCAGTAAATCTTTGTTTTAAATTTATACTGTATTTTTATTTTATTTTTGCATTACTTTTTCTTTAAGTAAAAATTGTAAATATTAAATATTGTAACGTAATACTAGCTACAAGTATTTAAAAGCATACAGGGGAAATATCAATATTGTTGAAATCCAAAACTGAATAATCTGTAACAGATTTGTTATTTTTCTAGAATTTAAATTCTGTTACATCAGCTTTAAATGCCTATGTCAGCACTGAAGATGAGATAGCCCATAGAAAAAAAAAAAGGAAATTTAAGGAAAAACAAGATTTTTAGGCGTATTTTCTTAAAAGTTTATACCTGTGCTTGAAATGTACTAGAGCAAACTGAAGCAATATTCCAGTTCATGAAATTATGACCAATATTGTTTCAGTTCATAAAATTATGGTAAAAATAGTTTCAGTTCGTGAAATTCTTAAAACATTATTGTATATAGCTTATTGTATTCTCTGATGTACAATAGAATAATGAAAAATTTGATTTAAAAAAAACATAATCGAGATTAACTCATTTTATTCAGATTGACTGAAGTGGAAATTTAAGAGGAAAATTAGGTTGAAATAGTATTGATTGAACTAATGATATTGAAGTGGTAACATTTGTAACTTTCTTTTGAAACATTCAGATGTAGGAGATAGAAGAAAGTTTTTGTACAGTTAAGTATAAATTTTCTATAATTCAAAATAGGTTTTAGCCAACAATAATTTTGAAATAGCATTCCAGTTCATGGATTTTTTATTTTCAATCCCTGCTTTGTACTGAAATTCCATTTATAAATTGTATTCAAAATTTTGTAATAGTTCTAATGTTTTTACTTTTTTTTATGCTCAGTGTTCCATGTAAAAATATTAATTTGAAAAAAAAAATAATTAAATGCTACTTGTCATTAAAAATGAAATTAAATGCAAAAGTATACCAATAATTATCAGTTGTAGAAATAATAAGTTAGGAAAGTGCAATATAGTCTTAGGAGGAAAAATCTATTTTGTACCTTATGAGCAATTTTTCACATAGTCTGATAGTAGCCACATGAAATATTTATTGAAAATAACATCCATTTGAAGTGATTTTGCTAAGTTTGTAAATCTTGCCTCACTGATATCCAGACACTTTCACATAATCAGGTCTATTTTACAAAAGTAGTTCTTTTAGAAATAAAATATTTAATGTATTTAATACAAAATATAAATATTTTGCATTATTTATTTTTTTTTAAGGAGAAAATTATGCCTCACAATTCTTTTATGCATCTCTTCTCCAATTTTTTACTTAATTGGTTGGCTGAATTGTGTTTAATGAGTTACTTTAAGGACATGCTATACCCCCCCCCCCCAAAAAAAAAAAAAAAAAAAAAAATCAAGAAACATAGCATAAAGCTACATTTTAGAAAGTTATTCTAAAATATTGTCACAAAAAAGACTAATGAGAAATGTAATCTAATGACAAATATAATTAAAACCATTAAATGAAATAATGTTATAGAAAACTTTTCACAATTAAGATCTCTCCAATGATGATTGGTTGAAAAAAAAATATAAAAAGTCCAAACTATGTAACATGTAAATAAGTTTAAACTAAATCATTGATTAATAAAAGAAAACCATCTAAAATCAGGCTCAAATTCCTTAACTGCATTTTTATCATTTATATCAGTCATAAGACTGATTCCATTGCTTCTTGTGCATAGCAGAGAAGCTTTTTAGAATTCTTAACATTATCTAAGACATCATGTGATCAAATATGCATTTTTTGTTTTTGGTTCAATTTTCTGCTGTGAAAATTCTTGATTAATTTTTTTCTGTGCACTTCACTTTTTCTTTCTTTTCTGTATCTGAAAAGTACCAGATTTTTCAAATTCCCTTGATGACAGTAAAGAAGATTTTGGACTGAACTTTAGGTGAATCTGTTGTGCCAGATGAGATTATGATGTAATCTAGAATGTTAAGAATGATCAGAATATTCTGTAAATATGAACTGGGATGAACACAGCAAAAGTTTCAATAAAGGCAATTTTTTTATTTTCCAACATGAGTACCTACATGAGTACCAACAACAATGAAATTTGGGTGCTTATGTTCATTACAGGTTTTGATAATTATTCCTTTGCAGTTTGAGGGTTATTCATATTGATTGGCTGGTGCAGAATCCACCGGCAAGTCATCAAAGTGCAGTTTTTAATGGATCTAACAGCACAAAGAACAAAATGAAGAGTTTTAGATATTTTAAGGGGATAAGTTTTTTTGAATGAATCATTGGAAATGTCATTCTTTATGTAATAAATAATGAAAATATGCATAAAAGAAAAAAAAATTTTAGTTATTCTTTACAAAAGAGAAAACTAGAAGAAAGTTAATCATTTCCATCCATAGTACTGGCTACTACTGATCCGAACATAGATATGCACATTTGTTAGCCAAGGCTCACACTCACAAAACTCTCAATCCATCCATCAGTGCAATCTTCTCCACCCACAACAAGATGACTAGTAAGTAACTTTTCAATTAATCCCTAGTCAGCAACAAAGCTGACCAATTGCCTTCACCTGAAGAGAGAACCACAATGAGGGGGGGGGGGGAGAAAGAAAAGATAGACAGAAGGAAGGGGAGGAAAAAAAGAACTGCATGAAACTGCAGGAAACACTGCATATGGAATTATAAAAGATTAATTTATAACATGATCATTCAATTGGTAAATGAATTATAGCAGATGTAAATTTTCCAAGTGGGTGAAAAGAGTCCAGGCCAGGATTCAAACCAGTGTTGTATTGGTTGAGGCTGCCACTGCTCTTCCAACTGAGCGGACAAATACTGGAGGGCTAATTCAGCTAAATAACTTAACGATCACAGAATCTGGTCTGATACTTTGGATCAGCTCAGCAGAATAGATCAAAGGTTAATATATTATATGATCTGTTCTGTTGAGCTGATCTAAAGTATCAGACCAGATTCTGTGATTGTTAAGGTTATTTGGGTGAATTAGTCCTCCAGTATTCGTCCGGGATGGCTCAGTTGGAAGAGCATTGGCGGCCTCAGCCGATAAATCCCTCGTTCAAATCCTGGCCCAGACCTTTTTTCACCTACTTGGAAAATTTACATCTGCTATAATTCATTTACAAATTGAATAATCATGTTATAATTTAATCTCTTATAATTCTGTATGCTGAGTTTCCTGCAGTTTCATACATTGGGTTGGGGAAAAAGTAATTTCCTTTTTTCCCAATAGATTGCTTTAAAGTCCCATATCTCTAGTAATACTTACTCAATTAAGCCATACTATTCAGTGTTTGAAAGGTAAGTCTAAAAAAAGTTCTAGATATAAAGGTAGCGTCATCTCTTTAATCAGTCGAAAGTTATTGCGTTTTAAAAATAGAGATTCCCGAAGATCATTTTCGTCACATTGTTTTTTACTTCTGAAAAAGGAAAAATGCAACGCAGGCTCATCCAAAATCATGTGGTGTTTATGGTGATCAGTACTTAAGTAAACGCCAGGGTCAGAATTCTTTTGCACATTTTCATTCTGGAAATTTTGATGTTAAAGATGAACTGTTCTGGCCGGCCAATTGTTGAAAAAGTTGATTAAATTTTTTTTTAAATCTGGGTAAACCGACATATATCTTCCTGTGACATTGCTATGGAACTAAACATCGACCATAAAACTATTTTGAACCATTTACATAAAATTGGATACCAAAAGAAATTTTACTTGGGTTCCCCATGAATTTACAGTGAAAAATTTAATGAACAGAGTTTCTATTTGTGAATCGTTACTGAAACAGAATGAAATCGAACCATTTTTTAAATAAATGATTACGGGTCATGAAAAGTGGATCATGTACAACAACAATGTGCGGAAAAAATCGTGCTCGAAGGCTGGAGAAGCTTCACAAACGGTGGCAAAGCCTGGATTGATGTCAAAGAAGGTGATGCTGAGTGTTTGGTGGGATTGGAAAGGAATTGTCCATCATGAGCTGCTCGAACCTGACCAAACTATTAATTCAACTATCTACTGTGAACAACCAATGCGATCGAAGCAGGCGATTAAAAAAACTCAGCCAAAATTTATCAATAGGAAAGGCATTGTCTTCCATCACGAGAACACTAAACCATGCACAACTTTAGTCACTCGGCAAAAACTGAGAGAGCTTGGCTGGGACGTTTTGATTCACCCACCATATAATCCGGACCTGGATCCGACCGATTACCATTTGCTCGTTCTTCTCTGCAGAACTCTCTTAATGGTTTTTAAGCTGGCTTCAAAAGAGGTGAAAATCACCTTGTTCAGTCTTTTGCCCAGAAATCTCAGAAGTTCTGCTGTGAAGGAATTACGGTTTTACCAGAAAAATGGCAAATGGTCATCTAACAAAATAAAACATATATTATTGATTAGTTTTTTTTTAATGTATATAAATAAATTCACTTTGAAAAATAAGAAAAAAGCGAAATTACTTTTTCCCCAACCCATTATTAACCTTAGATTTATTCTGTTGAGCTGATCTAAAGTATCAGACCAGACTCTGTGATCGTTAAGTTATTTGGGTGAATTAATCCTCCAGTATTCGTCCAAAATGGCTCAGTTGGAAGAGCATTGGTGGCCTCAGCCAAATCCTTGGTTCAAATCCTAGCCCAGACCTTTTTCCACCCACTTGGAAAATTTACATCTGCTATGCTGTGGATATATTAAGCAAAAATTGAACTATTAAAGTATACAAAGGATAGTTACTGGATGTGGATTTTTAGCAGTGTGTTTTTAAATTTAACTTTTTTAAATATTACTTGGTGTGTATAAATTCTGTAGATCATGTACAAGGTTGCAAAACAGTTCTCAACAACATCCATTTATTAGCAGAAACTGGTGAGTGGAAATTTACAAGTATGCTATGCATTTAATTAAACTTTAAACATTCTATGTAGTATGCATAGATATCTATAGGTCATATACAAGGCTGAAAAAATGCGTATATTTTAAGGACAGTTCATGGTAATAGCAGAAACCTGATTTTAAAATGTGCTATGCATTTTTCAAATTGTTCATTTAGACATCTTTCACTTTAGTAAACCATGAAGTTTTGCCACAGTATTCTGAATGTGTTAAAAAGTTTCATAATCTATGTTGTATGCATGATTTTTCATTCTTGTTTAGTATTAAAATGATTTCTTGACAGGTTTTCTTTACACCAATTTCCTATTCTATGTAATAGAAATGGTTTAATTTGCTTTTTTTCTCAGGTATGTGGCTGAATAGTAGTAATAAGAAGGGGGGAAAATGAAAATTTATCTTTGTTAGTTTTTGCAATTCTATTTTAACAATAAAAAAACATAACATTTGTTATGGTTAGTTAATCATTCTTTTTTTAAAATAAATTTATAGACCTGTTTGGAAGTTATTACTTTTTCTCAAAGTTTTATGGATGAAGGAGTTATGATGTAATCTATCATATGATAAAACAAAGAAAGACTGTGCAAAATCAAGATATCCCAGATTGGTGTGCAAACCTAAAAGGAAAATACAGTTGAAACACAGCAAGCCTTTCAAGAACATTTGCCATTGGAATGCCACAAGAAACTTTTATGCAGTCTGGATTGGCCTTTATATTATAAAACTAAAGTCTAAAGTCTTGAAGATAGATATGAGATTTTAGAGTTGAGTTCAAGATGTTTGTCCCATTTTATTCAAAATGCATTTTATGGATGAAGGTCTTATGAAGTAATCATAGGATAAAACTTAAATATTAATACTCTTATTAGTTTTGAAGATACCAAGAAAAAAATTTTCACTTCATAAAAATTTTCACTTCACTTTTCTTCAAATTTTATTTTTGCCACATAAAACCTTCAGTTGTTACATATACTCTATAGCAAACCTTTAAACATTTAAAGACCAAGTAAAAATGCTAAATACGGTCTCATATATATATTTTATAGTAAAATTAAATTTTATGCTTATATAAGAAAATAACTTTAATATTTGTAATTCTTTAACTATTTCCTATGTATGTTTTAAAATTAAATTTTTCTCTTTTTAGCCTCCAGATTGTAAGGCACTTATAGATAAATTAAAATCTTGTTCGGATGATGAACTGCTGGAGGAGTTATCTAAAGTTAAAACATGGAATTGTGGAAAGGTATAGTATCATTTTGTAACCATTTTAAAAAGTTTTATTCTATATAAATGCTGATTAAAAATATAAGATTTAATAAAGCAAGTATCTTTCTCCTTCCTTTTCTTAAAAATTGGATTTCTTTTTGTAGACATTTATGTAAGCTGACATTTCATTGCACAATAATTTTCATACAGCTATCAAAAATTCTGTGAGAAATTCAACTTAGTACTTTCTCTCAAACTGCCACTAACACAACTCTAAAAGTTAATAAATAAATATGTAATATGTATGTAGTTATGTATACTATTTATTGTCTAAAATCATGTAAAATAAATAAATAAATGAAAAAAAAAATCTGAGCACTTTTATAGTACACTGCTCAAAACAATTAAAGGATATTGCAGTTTTAGGTGGATTTTGTATCTGGGAAACTTTTTAGCTGATTCATACATAGTCGACAGACATAGTAGGTTATATGAGAATAAATTACACATGTTTGGCAGAAAAAATGCATTTTATTGCGCATTTGTGTACAAAAGGGAAAAAACACAATTTGTGCATATGAGAAAAAAAGAATAAGAAAAGGTGTTTTCTTCAAAGAAAATCATTTTCAGTAGGGGGTATGGTTTCCACGGGCGGCCAGCAACGTGCCCACTCTTCCAGATTCTGCCCACTCTTCCAGAAGAGCTCTTTCCAGTTCTTGGAGAGTTTGTAGGGGTTGTTGGCAGCCAGAAACTCGTCTTCCTAGAGCATCCCAAACGTGCTTGATTGGATTCATGTCTGGAGAACACGCTGGCCATTCCATTCGAACGATTCCTTCCTCGAAAAGGAAATCCTCCACCAGGTTTGCACGATGTGGCCTGCAGTTATCGTCCATTAAAATGAAGTTATCTCCGATTGCTGCAGCGTAAGGAACTACAATAGGTCTGAGGATCTCATCCCTATATCGGCGACCAGTCAGAGCTCCATCTCGAATGATGTAGAGGTCCGTGCGCCCGTCAATGGAGATGCCACCATACACCAACACTCCTCCACCGCCAAATCTGACACTTTTGTGCACGAACGCAGGATTATTCTTACTGCCATGGTCCCTCCAGATGAAAATATGCCTATCTGGATGCACAGAAAAATGGGACTCGTCAGAAAACAGAATATTGCTCCATTCATTTCTCCTCCAGTTGACATGCTCGGTTGCCCACTCCCTGCGGTCGTGACGATGCCTTGATGTTAATCTAACACATACCATCGGTCGGCAAGCATGCAGACCTACAGCATGGAGTCGGTTTCGGACAGTCTAAGTTGAAATCGTGGTGCCTGTAGCCGAGCAAAGGTGTTGTTGGAGAAGAGTAGCGTTCATGTTTCGGTGTCTCCGAGCTGTTAACGCTAAATACCGATCTTCATAGGGCGTTGTTGCCCGTCTACGACCTTGCCCTGGTCTTCGGCCTGCACATCCACTCTCCAAGAAACAGTTCCAGATCCTGGAAATGACACTTTGTGACACTCCAATGGCTTGCGCTACTTTGGCTTGAGTTTGGCCCCCTTCTAACCTACCAACAATTCTCCAAGCTTCTGAATCTGTCAAATGACTTTGCTGAGACATCGTACTCATTGAAACAAAGCAATCACTGAATGCCGATCATCCTTGTTTTCATTCTCTTTTATGCAGTTGAAAGTCAAATTTCATTCGCTGCCGCTGAATCAACGTTTTTGACGTCGAACTCAAAATTTGCATACTCCACAGTTTGAAAACCAGAAAAATTTGCATTTATGATTCTCTTCTATTTTCGGCAAAAAAAATTTTGTTTATATCTTTATTTTATATAAAACTTCAAATATCCTTTAATTGTTTTGAGCAGTGTATTTTCTAATTTCAATTCAGATATTAATTTTGATTGTACAGAATTCTAATTTTACATTTGGTTCAGTTGCAATGTTTTTAATATTTTAACTTCCAACTATTCCTCCTGGAAGGCATTTGTTTTAATTTTATGAAATGTTTGCATAAGATTTAGGTAATTAAATTTTTGTTTTTCTGTTTTGTAGTGTGAATTATATCATTGGATTGATGTTCTTGATATATTTGATCACATTTTGGAGATATCATGTGAAAAAACCAAAGAAAATCAGTGGTGCCTTCCTTGTGATGGACCACACTGGACTAGAGTAAGTAATTTCTCTTTCTGTATTTAAAGATTTTTAGGGATCATATATAAAATATAAGTAAAACCATTATAAGATCACCCCTGTGTCTGTCTGTCACAGCCCTTTTACTTGTAAACTATAGAATATGAAGTAATAAAAGCCATTGACCCACATTTATGGATTAACCATTCACAAATATAATAAAAAATGTAGGGGGCTAATTAAGTTACTTGGAAAAAAATTAATAAATAAAAAATAAATTGTGTATTGTGTGAAAGCATTCATAACACTGAACTCAAATACATTTTTTTAATTTTAATTTTCTTCTATCTTTACACGAAGAAAGTATTGGATTCATGAAAATTTTCAAATTCCAGTTTTCGGGATTCCAAAAAACATGGTTTTACAATATGGTTGTCTTGTCTCTATGTGACAAATTTTATGGGTGCTTAATCTCAAGAGCTGATCCTCAAATTTTCATAAAAATTTTATATTCAGACAGTTCCTGATATAAATTGATGTTGATTAGTTTTTAGTGCAAATTGCTCAACAGGTGGTGCTGCTATACTACATTACAATTTTTGCAACAGTTATAGCTCAAGAATTAATGCATGGATTTCCATCAAACTTCAGATTCAGTTAGTCCTTGACATAAATTGGTGCTGTTAGCAGTTTGGTGTAAATCTCTCAACAGGTGATGCAGCCATGGTGCATTTTTTATGATTTATGAAATAGCTCTATCTCAATAACTTATGCACGGATTTCCATCAAACTTCAGATTGTTAGTCCTTGAAATTAATTGATGTTATTTACACTTTCATGTACGTTGCTCAACACGTGGCACTACTATGCTGCATTTTTCATGCTTTCTGCAATAGTTCTTAATTAATGCACCGATTTCTATCAAACTTCAGATTCAGTAAATTCATTATATGAACTAGTTCTGTTTACATTTTGGTGTCAATCACCTCACAGGTTATTGCTGCTGCTAGGCTGAATTTTTCCTGATTCTTGCGATAGCTCTATCTCAAGAACTACTTGGCGGATTTTCATAAAACTTTAGATTCAGTTATAGTTATAATAAATATTATTTCTGGTTGTTTTGGTATAAATCGCCCAACAAGTGGTGCTTTTATGTTGCATTCTTCCCAATATCCACAATAGTGTTATTTCAAGAATTAATGCACAGAATTTCATGCCCTTAGAACCCTCACAGTGAGCATATATTATTATTTTTGCCACTGTGGTACTGAATTTTGAAGTATTAACATGGATGAGATAGAAGAAAGTTTTGGCGACCCATAAATTTTCCAATTATTTCCACTGGCCAATGATGAAACCAAGAAATGCTTCTCAACTTCAACAATTCTTGAAAGTTCTGGAGACTCTATAGAAATGATAGATAAAATACCATAATATGGTATTAAAAGAGACACAATACCTTTGAAACCATCTTTTAGATTTTGAATAATACTGTAATAATTGTTGTCATAAACTTAGTAGATTGGGAGGTGGCAACACAGACAATCGCCTCATTGAATTCACTGATGAAAATCTAGGGTTAGTTAAATCTATTTGCATATCAAAATGCAACAGGTCTGCCAAGTATATCCTGGTGGAAACTACCTAAAAACAAATTTTAGTGGTTGTTTAACATTGTGCTTTCTTGCACTAAGTATAAAAACGTGGAGGATACAGAGCAGGAAAACGTAATGAAAAACCTATGAGTCAACCACTAAAATTGGATTTTTCAATGTTTTCCAAACAAGATACGATTTGGCAGACAGATTGTTAACACGCTTTTATTAGCTTCACCTGTATGTGAGCTTGTGAGTTTGTAACTCTCCTTATTATCTAAAGATTTTCTCACGCAATTTTGATTAAAAATTGCATTCTATGGTTTTCGGGCACGAGAAAATCATTGGGCTAGGTTACATGTTCAAGAAAAAAATTTAATGGTCATATTGGGTCATTAAGGGTCTGGGTCAAGCTATTTATATTTAAAGAATGGCGTGATCGATTATAACGAAATTTTGTATGTAACAGTTTTTTGGCACAAGAAAACTATCGGGCTGGGTCACATGTTCGAAAAATTTCGATTAGTGGGTCATTTTTGGGTCATTATGGGTCAAGCCATTTTTATCTAAAAAACGGCTCTAACGATTTTGACCAAATTTTATATTTTATCGTTTTGGATTACAAGAAGACCATTGGGTTAGGTAACATGTTCAAGAAAATTCGGTTAGTGGGTCATTTTTGGGGTCATTGTGGGTCATGCTATATTTATCTAAAGATTTTCTCACACAGTTTTGACTAAAAATTGCATTATATGGTTTTTGAGCACGAGAAAAATATTGGGCTAGGTTACATGTTCGAGAAAAAAATTTAATGGGTCATTAAGGGTTTGGGTCAAGCTATTTATATTTAAAGAACGGTGTGATCGATTATAATGAAATTTTGTATGAACAGTTTTTTGACACGGGGAAACTAATGGTGTAAATCACATGTTTGAGAGATTTCGACTATAATGATCATTTGTGGGTAATGATGGGCCATAATGGATCATGTCAAGCTACATCTAAAGAACAGGTGGATCGATTTTAACGAAATTTTGTATATAACATTTTTTTGGCACAAGAAAATCATTGGGCTCGGTCACACTTTCGAGAAATTTCGATTAAAGGGTCTGGGTCAAGCTATTTATATTTAAAGAACGGCTGGATCGTTTTTAACGAAATTTTGTATGTAACAGTTTTTAGACACAAGGAAACTAATGGGCTAAGTCACATATTCGAGAGATTTTGATTATAAGGGTCATTTGTGGGTCATTGATGGGTCATGCTAATTTTATGTAGAAAATGTCTCTCACCATTTTGACTATATTTTGTATTATGATATTCTCGGGCAAGAGAAAACCATTGGACCAGGACACATGCTCGCGAAAATTCAATTAATGGATCATTTTGGGTCATAATGGGTTAGGGTTATTCTAATTATATATAACAACGATTCAATCAATTTTACCTAAATTTTGTAACAAAACGTCTTTTGTCATGAGAAGACTATTGGGCAGAGTCGCAAGTTAAACAAAATTATATTAGTGAGCCATTTCGCTTTATTGATGAATGCTGTCAAGCTAATTTTATCTAAGAAACGGCTTAAACGATTTTGATTCAATTTTATATTCTACTGTTTTTGATTACCTGGAGACCTTTGAGCTAAGTCACATGTTTGATCAAATTTGATCAGTGGGTCATTTTGGGTAATACGGGTCAGGGTCATGAGAAAATGGCAGCAACCAATAAGTTGGCGATATTTCACAAAATATTGGCGACATTTGGCCGAAAAATGGACTATTAAGATTATGAAAGCCACAACACGTATTTGGTGCCAAATGAAAGAATGTCTCCAAATTTGGCTATATCTGGCAAAAAATGTTGTCTTTCATAATGTGAAGAATTTTTTTTATGCATTCTTAATAGGATTCGAGATGCATAGTTAAATTACCAGAGTTGACCAAAAAAAGTGATTTGGATCGATGTCCTTTCGTTGTAAATTTTAAAATAAGTATAGTTTAAAAAAACTAAAAACCATGCTTTTAAAGTAATCAAACTAAAAAGTGAAAAATAAATATAGTTTTAAAAAACTAAAAAACACGCTTTTTAAGTATATCAGACTAAAAAGTGAAAAATAATTCGTACTATAAGCTGAAAACGAAAATAGATGAAAAATACTATATTACTATAAAATCATTGTTATTATAGAAATCAATTAATAAGCAATAAATAAAATTATCGTGGAAAAAAAGCGTGAGGTGCTTCTTAAGAACTGATAGATGGAGCATGGTAGATGGGGAGCACCCCACGCTTTTTTTCCACGATAATTTTATTTATTGCTTATTGATTTCTATAATAACAGTGATTTTATAGTAATATAGTATTTTTCATCTATTTTCGTTTTCAGCTTATAGTACGAATTATTTTTCACTTTTTAGTCTGATATACTTATAAAAAGAATATTGCCCAGTTAAACTGATGGCATTGCGCTCAAAGGCTACGCATACTAATTGTACATTACAGCCTTGTATTTTCAAGGGTTAATTCCGTTCGAAAAAAAAAATTAAGAAGAGGAAACAGCTCTCTCCTTTATCCTTTTTTATACTTAATCATTGGACCTTCTAAACTATCAAGGACATGCTTTATCATATAAAAAATCTATATCCAAAATTCAGAGCAAATCGGATAATTCTTAATAAAAACCCATTTAGCATTTATATAATTTAAGAGGAATTTATCCCCCTCTTTTATACTTAACCATTAAATTTCCAAAGCTATTCAGAGATTTGAACGAAATCTGACAATTCTGCTTAAAAAATCCATTTAAATAAATTAAGGTGAGGTGCATTAGAACCGCTGTTCTCCCTATTTATACTTATTGAATAAACACCTAATAACAGTCACGGAATCGCCTCATCAGAATGATCCTATGTCTAAATTTTGAACGAAAACTGTCAATTCTGCATGAAAATCCCATTTATATCAATTAAGGGGAGGGGCATGAGCCCCCCGTTCCCCCTGTTTATACTTATTCAATGAACTCCTAATAACAGTCATGGAATCGCCTCATCAGAATGATCCTATATCTAAATTTTGAACGAAAAGTGTTAATTCTGCATGAAAATCCCATTTATATTAATTAAGGGGAGGGGCATGAGCCCCCGTTCCCCCTCTTATACATATCGAAAGAACTCCCAAAAACTAATCAGGGAAGCGCCTTATCAGGATATACCTATATACAAAATTTCAAGTGGATCCGATAGTTTTATCATGAGTTATCGCGTTACGCACGAACGAACGTACATACAGAACGGAACTTGGAAATATTTTTAAATCAAAGAATGCATATCTGTGCATCTATTTTGCCGACTAAAAAAAAAAAAAAAAAAAAAAAACTTGAAAAGGTATTTTTATAAAAATATATTTATAAAAAGTTGCTGAAATCACCAGTAATTGGCACAAGTTTATATTAAAAATAAACTTTACATTTTGCATTGGGTTTAATCGCTTTAAAGGAATTTATTGTAGATAAAGATGCCATATTTCAGGTTTTTTAGAGTAAGAAATCAGCACATTAGTCTGAAATGTGAACACTTTAAAACAATACAATATACTTATATTAATACCCAGTAATTGTCATGCTGTCCCCAGTAATTGTTATATGAAGCTTTAATGGATTCCAATTACTGATAATATTTCATATTTTCAAATAAAAACAAATGATATACAAAATTAGTGTATAACTTTAAAAGTACTTTCAAAATAAGTGGTTTAATCTGAAATTCCTTGTAATTGGAAAAGGTGCCAATTACTTGGAACTAGCAAAATTGAAGCACCATAATTGGCATCTATCATTAATTCCGAAATCCAAATATTTGTGTAGAAAATACTTTTACACAACTAAAGTAACCCTTTTTTACTTAACAGAACTGTTGTCAATTAGAATTAATGTCAATTAAAATGTCAATAAAAATATCTAAAAACATTTTAAATTAGACAAAGTAAAAAAAAAACAACCATATTAAAATATATTATAAATCAGATAATAATGAATTGAAAAACATGCCTTCCTTAAGCGAAAGAAGCATTTGCAACAAAAATGGCTAATTTCATACTAGTCATAATTGTTTCTCTTTCCTAGGCACTATTGGCATCTAGCAGCATAAATCAAACTATCTATCTTTAACGTAAATGAGCATATAACTGGTATATGGTCTTGCATTTTTAAAAGACTGGATATAAATCTTATTTTAGGACATGTTTGTAGGATGTGCCAATTGGATATAAATCTTATTTTAGGACATGTTTGTAGGATGTGCCAATCACTGGTGCATGCCGATTACTGAGGATGTTACCCTACCTTTTTAAATGTATTTTTTCTTTGATCTTTTTTTTCCCACATTCATTAGAATATAATACTACATAAAACTGTGCATGGAATTTTAGATGTATAGGATTTTACATTCAATATTATTTTTTGCTTGCATATAGTAAAAAATGAAGAAAATTCAATAAACTCTATTTAAATATTTCTTAAAAAATAACTATAAATGTGAATGTTAAAGCTATACACAAAAATATTAAATACATTGTGAAGAGCAAGTTAAAAAAAACTCAAACCTCTATCTAAATTAGCAAAAAAGCCTTAGTATTTTTCGGACAAGCAAGTTATAAAATTATGAACAGGAAGAAAAACCAGTTTAAAGTTTTCATTTTTAAGGTAATTATGCTGAATATATTAACAATGTAGAATAGTAGTATAGGTAAAAATAAAGTGTCAAAATATTCACAGTTAAAGAAGCTTTCAGTTAATATTTAAAAAGGCAAACAAATTTTTTTGACCAATTACAAGGTACTGTGTCCTTTTAAAGTAGAAAATGCAGAAATCTGTGCCTCCTCCCTAAAATATCCACATTGAACTTGGACTTTGCTTTCCTCACCAGCCACTAAGTTCCTAAATCCATAATGTGAATACATATATATGTAATAATAAAAATTATTTGACATTGTTTCCAAATTCTTATAATATCTAAATTTTTTCCTGTCTTTTATTAATATCTTAACATATTTATTTTAATTCCATATCTTTAATCTTCGCATTCTTTAATTTCTTATTTTAAAAAACTATAATCTGCTAAAATCATTCAATTACCCTAATTCCTTCTGAAGTGACACTCAGGCTTGATTACATAAGATATTCATCTGGTAGACTGAGATAATTTTTCTTTTTTTCGCCCATTTAATTTTTGTATTTATCAGTTTCCTTTTTTTCTAAAAAGTTTTGGCAAATTTACAAAGGTTATAAATGTTGTTGTAAAATCCTGTATTTGTATGCACTTTTTTATATAACAACATTACTTTGACTTGAGAAGGAGAATTCTACATTTTTTTTAGTGTTAAACAGAAATCCTGTCATTTGATAAGGTTAAATCTTTAATAGGTAAAGTTCTATTCTTGTAATATTATCTTTCTGTTTTAGTATGGAGGCATACTACTTTGGTGCTAAGTTTAAAGTGAAATCAAGGGTGATTCTCGTCCGAAAATTCCGAAATTTTAAGGCATCCTCTTCCGAGAATTTGAAATTGGGTTATCAATTCCGCATAGTTGCCAACTTGTACGATTTTGCGCGCGGAAAAAATAATTGCGTAGAAATGCGAATTTCGTGATAAAATCGCCGAAATAGCATACATTTCGTCAACATTTCGTGGAAAAACGACGATTTCGTCAATGCTTTTGTAAACGAACTTTGTCAAAAGATCGATGAAAAACGCGAATTTCCTGTGCGGATCTCGGAAAAAACGGCAATTTCACCAAATATCGCAGATAAAATGCTGATTTCTTCTGAAGACGGCGGGAAAACGCCGCTTTCGTCAAAAGATTGCGGATATAACGCCGATTTCGTTAAAAGATCGCGGGAAAAAACGCCGTTTTCGATAAAAGATCGCTTAAAAATATTTTGTCAAAAGAATATTTGAAAAAATACGCCGATTTCATCAAAAGATTACGGAAAAAACGCCGATTTCTTCAAAAGATCGCGAGAATAAAACGCCGTTTTTGAGAAAAAAACGCGTAAAAAAGCAAATTTTGTCTAAAGATCGTCGAAAAAACGCCGATTTCACTTTAAAAAAACATGGGAAAACGCCGATTTCGTCAAAAGATCGCGGAAAAACCGCCGATTTTGGCAAAAGATCGCAATACATCACCGATTTTGCTAAAATATTGCTGATTTCGTCTGAAGGTAGCGGGAAAACGCCGATTTTGTCCGAAGATCGCTGGAGGGTTGGCACTCGCGACCCCCCCCCCCCCCGATTTCCGAAAATGCGATGCGAATTTCCGAAAAAAAATTTCATCCAGAATCACCCCTGTGAAATATTTGGGGAATTGTTTACTGTGATGTGAAGCATGAATAAATTAGTTTTAAAGGATGTCATCTATGTTTGATTTTAATGGGTCAATCTTCAAAGGAATTCATTTTTTGAATTACCACTGTGTGCCACCCATGACTGCCATTAAACATCCAACTATTGTGTGCTCTTGGTAAATGGTACATCAAAGTCTTAAGCCCTTATATATTCCATTGTTATAGAGCATCATTTTACATGTATATGATATCTTGTATGGAAGGATTGGCTTGCTGTGTAGGGAAGGGGAATATCAAATTTCATCAATCTGTCAAAAGGGATTTTGAATTTCAACAATTGCTCACAAGAAAGAAAATCCATAAATGCTAGCTGTCCATTATATACACACACATGCACAAAAAAAGTCAATTTTTTTTTTCAGGAAAAATTGCGAATTTTGGAATTACAAGTAGATGAAAGGGAACTTGGGTAACTTGTAAGATAATTCCTGATTTCATTAGGTGGTTACAGAAAATATATATATATATATATTTCCTTCAATTATGTATAGAAAAAAATTGAGAATTTCTTTGAGAAAAAAAAATCTTAAATTTGCCAATCAAATGCTGGTAAAATCTCAAACTTTTGTGAATCATATACAGAAAAAGTATAAACTTCTCAATTTGATCCCCCTTCAAAAATAAATGAATAAATTCCGTTGATCAATTATGGGGAAGAAAAATTGCAAATTTTGTTAATTTGTTGTAGAAAAAAATCCAACTTCATCAATCAGCTTCAAAAATATACCCTCGCTAATTTCATAAATTAGTCACAGAGAAAAAGCTATAATTTCATCAATAGATCTTAAAGGGAGGAAAAAAAAAATTTTGTCCATTGGTCTTTTTTTTTTTTAAAAGCAATTGGCTACTGAAAATACAGTAGAACCCCGATAATCCGGATCGGTTTTTTCATTTTTTTTTTTTTTCAACTTTGAGAAGCGATTGGCGAAAAAATTTTTGTTTTATTATTTAGAATACGACGATGCAACAAGTTAATGTTAAATTAGCCAATCGCTTCTCAAACTTGAAAAAAAAAGTGAAAAACCCGATCCGGATTATCAGGGTTCTACTGTAATTGCAAATTTTGTTACACACCAAAAACTTTGTTTGGTCACAGAAAAAGGTGCAAAGTTAGTCAAATGTGTTGTTGGTAAAAATAGTAAATTTCATCAACTATTTGCAACAATAAATCAGAAATTTTATCAAATTACTTTTGCAAAAAAATTCCCAAATGGTCACAAAAATTACTCAGTTTTATCAGACACTAATTTTTCACTCCATGCTGATAACAAAATTTAAAATATTTTATACATTTATTTAAAATGGGAAAATAAATTATGTAACCTTATTTTAGTTGTTTGTTTGGATAAGTGAAAATGCAGTAAGGGGATGAGGATTCAGAGAACATTTATATATATAAAAAAAAAAATTAAAGTCTAGCTTGAAAAAAATTGTATCACTCTTGAAGCGTGTCCAAAACTCTTGAAATTTAACTAGTTCACTCCTGATATAGGCTTTACAATGTTAGAATCTATGCTTTAGCCATGCTACCAATTATAAACGTCATTAAAAATATCTTCTTAAAATAATGGAGGGGACAGATGAGAAGGTAAGTTTACTTTTTCAAAAATTACACTTATGTTGTAGGCAATATTGAAATTGTACAATCTTCATTTGTCAAAAGTAGAAGTTGCAATTTTTCTTCTTATGATCTTGTTTTTTTTCTATAAGTTTTTTTTTTCTTTTTGAATAATTGTATTTTAATCTGTATATTATGTTATACTTAGATATTTTATTTTTACAATTTATGCATTCTCTATTGAATAATATCTCATGTATATTTGTTTTTGTTTCAGCATAAAAAATTATTGTTGGCTGTTCTACAGTTTACAGCTCTTCTTATTGAACATAGTTTTTCAAGACATTTTTACAATTCTATGGAAGTAAGTAATTTATATAAATTTCTTGTCAAAGAACTGGGAAAATTACTCCTATTCTAATATAATTGTACAGCCTTCACCAAAATTATTAGTAAAAGGGTTAAAATTTCATTGTTAAATCCACCTTATTTAATAATTGACATTTATAGAAAAAATTATAAATTAATGTAAAATTATTGGTTACAGATGTGTACAACATAATTTAAAATACTTAAGATACAAAAGGATTTTTAATGTTCATAAGAATAACACAAAAAAACATTTAATGTATTTTAAATGTTTTATATTATATGTATGCAAGCAGTAATGGTACATTTATTTATACTTCTTTCTGTAAGTTTTCAAAATTATTAGGCATTCTATAATGCATGTATTTTGAAAGTTAAAATAAATGAGGCCAATTTTTTTAATATTGTATATAACCAATTTAAATATTTGACATTTACACTCTTAATTTTAATATACAGAATAATTTTATAATGCTTATTTGAATTCTTTACATGAGTTGATTTATAAATGGCTAATTTTTTCTATCACAGTTTTTGTTGAGTATCTTATTCTGCACGTTTATGATATAAATTTGTATCGTATTGTTGATAATTCAAGTATTCCAGTGATTTTTATTTTTGGCTGATTTAAAGCTAAAAGTTTTTGATTTTAATAGTTTGTTTTCTCATCTTAATTTAAAATATGAAAAGACTATATACAAAATACAAATGTGAATTTGTGTGGTTTTTCAAAATTGCACATTGAGCATTGTTAGATACCTGGTACATGTTACATACATATCACTTTAAACCTGATTATTAAAAACACATTTATCAAAGAAAAAATTAAGACTCCTTTACAAAATAATAAATGCTATAACGCCAGATATTGCAACCATGTTAAGCCAGCAGAGTGAAAAGGCTGTATCTTTTACCTATTCTCATCTTCCTCGTTCCCCCGAGTATAGTAAGATTTTATGCCCAGGGCACTTTCAATTTTTTGTGATCTTTTAGATTAGTTGATTTACTGATACTATTTTTTGATATATTGCATACTTATTTGAAAAATGTCAACTCAAAAGATTAACTTTTCCAGAAAATTAAAAAACAATTCCAGGTATAAAAATACAATATTTTTTAAATATTAAAATCATTTAGTTTGCTCATGATGACTAAGTTGTTAGGGGTCACATCATTATATATGTATTCAACTAGGAATATTAGCTCTAATTGCACTCTATAACTATTTATCTGAAAACATTAATACATAAAGTTTAAAACTAAACGAATAAAACATTAACTCATAAATATCTAAACCAAGAAACAGAATAGAAAAAATCAAACTAGAAGACAGGCGGCATGGCTAATAACATGAACTGCAAGGTTAAATCAGATTTTACGCATGCAAAATCCCTCTTCACCTGTCAAGACCAAAAATGAAAGTAACAAAGAACAATTCAAACAGACCAGCAATACCCCTAAAAATAACAAACTCTTTGAATCAAACAACTTATTGAAACCACCAATTTCATCAAATAATGAATTCAGTATTTCTATAACTATTTCCCTTAATAAAATCATTCGTTATTCTATTAATAAAGTTCTGAGGGTAACCCTTTTCATAACCCTGTCTACACCACTCTACAATATCCCAAATACTTGAACTCAGTCTTTCGATACATATCAAACCAATTCTGAATGCATTTTATTTGACTGAAATATGAATACATAAATCGAAATACATTAACTTTAAAATTTTGAAATGAAAATTATTTTGTTTAGCAAATAATTTTGTAACCAAATTTTCTCTCTAAAGATATATTTACATTCAAAAAAATTTTATTTTTACAATCTTTTGAGAAGGGCTCTAATTTTAAACAAATAGGATAATGTGAAATTAGGATGTATGTTATCGCTATTTAATATAACTATTAAAACATCATCTATATATCTATAGCACAAAATATTACTGGTTAAATTATTGGTTATTTGAAGCATAATTTAGTTTATTAATATGTTAAACTATTTTTTTTCTTTTTATCAGCACCTTACCACACTTTTATCATCAAGTGATATGAATGTAGTGCTTGCAGTTTTGAACCTCCTTTATGTTTTCAGGTAAGTTGTTATTTATTGCATTACACATGATTAAATAAAAATAAGCAATAAATGTTTATTTCCCCTCTACATTGTCCATGTTTTGTTTTTATGTTGCATAGATATAAGGTGTTTTTTAGGGATTGTAACGGATATCCGGTTGATTTTTCAATATCTGAAATATCATAGGATATCCGAATCACAGTCACCAGATATCAGACTTCTCTGGTGGATAACAGAAATCATTTTATCTCAAAAAATGCCAAGAAACTTTTGTTTATAATGCAAAAGATGAAACATAAGTTTCCTATCCATGAATAAAAGGTAAATCTCAGAAGTTTAAAGAATTACCAGCTTTCCTAATATAGATATTTGAACTCTTTTGTAATAAATTTAAGAATCTATGTCCACATCTTTTAAAACATTGTACCATTATTTTCAGATTAGGGACTGTGCAAATATAAAGTTACCATTTTAGGGAGCAGGTGAAGGCTGTCTTTTGATATCATTTTTGATTCAATCAAAATTTCTCTTTTTATTTGTAATTTGGTCTTGGGTACAAAACAAAATGTTTTTTTTAAGCCTTGTATCTATTTTTATGAAAATACTAAGTTGTTATTAAAATCACTGAATTATTGTAAAATTATTTAATTCTAAAATATGGAATACCCCAATATTTGACATTCCTATTCTTCTTATGTATATGCATATATCAAACATGCTACTTTTCTGTTTAAATGCAGAATTCAGCTTTTTTGGTGGTGAATTTTATTATCCCTGGGATAAATGCAAATATGCATTAAATTTTGTTGACATTTTTATCGGAGGGGGGGGGGGTAACAGATGAAATCAACAAAAACATGAATACAAATTAAGAATTTTTCTTCAAATGATTGCAGGAAAAAGTGCCAATTTCTCCAAAGGATCTAAAAAAAACTAAATTTATCAAACTGTCGCAGAAAAAATACTCTGATTTTGTCAAAGAATCGTGAAAAATACTCTGATTTTGTCAAAGAATTGTAAAAAATACTTTATCGAAAGATCGTAGAAAAATCATGGGAAAATATGCGAATCCGAATTTTGTTGAAATATTGGAGAAAATACACAAATCTTGTCAAAAGATTGAGGAAAATATGCGAATTTTGTTAAAAAATCTATAAAATATGCGAATTTTTTCAAAAAATCGCAGAAAATAAGTGAACTTTATCAAAATATCATGAAAAATATGGGTACTTTGACGAAAGATTGCAGAAAATATTAGACTTTTTTGAAAGATTGCGGAAAATCTTATTTTGTAGAAAGATCATGGGGGAAAAGATCTATTTTGTAGAAAAATCACGGAAAATATGCAAATTTTGTCGAAAGGTCAGAAAAAAATATCTGAATTTTGTGGAAAGATCACTGGGAAGTATGAGACTTGTCGAAAGATCGCTGGGAAGTATGAGACTTTTGTCAAAAAATCATGGAAAACATGCAAATTTTGACGAAAATTGAGGCAAATAGATTTTATTTTGTAGAAAGATTGTAGGGGAAAAAAATCTATTGTTGAAAGGTCACGTAAAATTTGTCCAAAGATCAGGAAAAATATCTGAATTTTGACAAAAGATAGGAAAAAATACACATTTTGACAAAAGATCAGGGAAAATACGTGAATTTTCCTGAAAGATTGGAGAAAACATGCAAATTTTCTTGAAAGATCATGGAAAATATGCAAATTTTCTCGAAAAATGGTGAGAAAAATCACAAATTTCGCTAAAAGATGATGGATAAATGCAAATTTCATTGAGAAGACTAAATAAAATTCGATTTTCATCAAAAGATGAGAAACAATGCTAATTTCATTAAAAAATTGCAAAAAAAAAAAAAAATTATCAACACATTCCAAAAAATATACAAATTTTGTCAAAAGTCTGTGAGGCCATGAAAGTTCAGCGTTTTTCTTACTGAGCCTGTAGCATCTCTGATGTATAATCACGGTTCAAAAAATCATATGTGAAGTATATTTGAAATAAAGCTTGTGTTTATTAATAAATAGATTAAAGAGAAGGGATATTGTCCACTTGTTTTGTTGATAAGAATTTCTAACTCCCAGTGCCATGCAAAGAGAAAATTGTGACTGGGGTAAAGTTTCAATTGCCCCTCCCTCCCTCCCCTTCATGCACAACACCACCACCATTTCACTTTGTGACAGGTGTCACAAAATTGAAAAATGTAAAAACACAAATTCTATTGAATATGTGTTTGGTGTTATAATTTTGGTGTGAATATTTATTTTGGAACTTAAAAAGTTTTAATTTTAACAACTAAGTAATATAAAAGAACATTGCACTTATATTTTGGCAAAGAGGATCTGGAAAACACATCGGGAAAAAATATATTTAACAGTACAGTACAAACCTTTTTTGGAGTCCAAAAATAAAAAGCAACATGCTATTTTGGGAATTTTTTTCCCTCAAAAAAATTCCAGTATATATCTATACATATAATAAAACAGTAGGACCCGGTGTGTCTGTACATTGAAGATAATTGACAAAAATGGAGTCAGGGCGATAAAAGAAAACCAATGAAACACAAAAAAAAATTTTTTGAATTTTTTGTCTGTCTGTCTGTCTGTTTGTTCGAGGTTATCTTCGTAACTACTGAATGGATTTTTATGCGGTTTTCACTCATGAAGAATGCACACTCCCGGGCAGTGTATAGGCTTTGTTTCATCAAAATCGGACAACAGACAAAAAAGTAACAAAAAGAAACAAAAGAAACTATTAGGTGCGCTGCTCACGTTTTTTAGTACATAACGTACATATAAAAGTACATATAAAATCCAATAGATGTCACTGTGCGATTTTAAAACGCACTATCGTTATGTTTTCGCCAGTCTACTTAAGTATGAGAAAGTTTCAAGCTGGCTGTCGTTCCATGTGGTTTAGTCGGTAGATCGTCAGTGCGCCATACTGATGGCCCGGGTTCGATTCCCAGCATGGAATTTTTTTCACTATGTTGGCATTAACGCCTATAAGCAATTAAAAGAATTTGAAATATTGTATTCAAGGCGAATTTTCTCTCTGGGAAAATTTCCTTGCATTAATATGTCAGTGTAATTTTTTTTTTCGATTTAATTTTTTTTTTCGAAACTTTGTTTTTCTTAAAAAATTACAGTAAATATTTGATATTTCCCAACGTTTTTTGAATGATCGACTTGCTTTTTTTTTTTTTAATGTATGTCTGAACCTTATCTAACTACTTCTTCAAGATTTCTTTAGATAAACCGACCAGCGTAGCGGGCGAAGGCCGCTAGTATTTACATAAAAGAAGAAGCAAACAATGATTGTAATATAAATTTGGCACCCTCTCAACTTTCGGACTACCGGCCTTTTCGTCCTTCCACTTTGCACGGCTCTACCCACCCCTCCTCCATTCGGGACAAGTACAATAAGGCTTTATTACCGTTGAATGAATTATGTAGCAAAAAGCTATTATAAAATACTTTTAAATAGTAACTATTCCTTTTAAGTGTTATTTGATATAAAGTGTTTTCATATGCAGAGGGATATTTTATTGCCGTCTCTTAATTTTGAATCATAAAATTATGTGAAAAATAAATGTAACTAATTTTGTGTATCACTTCGGAAAAAAAAAAAAGAGAAAGAAATTTTAGAAATTATAATTTTATGCTTTGATAACGATATCATTATCAAGGTGGTAGAGAGGAGTTTGAGGGATAACGTATAATATCAGAATGGGTCCAAAATTACCAAAATGTTGATAGCGTTGTATTTGCACAGCCCCTTAACCTTTTACAGGCCAAATTCAGATCTAGGCATATTTTAAATTATTTTCTAATGCTTTAGTTAAGGGATATTAGTCATTAATGTAATGGAAAAATTTTTTTATATATATGGTTTTCAGAATGTTTTCAGTTGGGAGCATTGGTGCCTTCCGGCAGTCATTTTCCAGTGGTCAATGGTCATTTTTATGATTTTTTGTACATTTCCCTATAAATGATAGGAATGTAACTTCTATTTCAAAAAATCAAGTTATCTAATTCGAAAAATCTTTTTCAAATAATCATTTTCCGGTGGTCATTGGTTATTTTTATGATTTTCTGTACATTTCCTTATTAATGATAGGAATGTAACTTCTGTTTCAAAAAATCAAGTCATCTTTTTACATCCTTCAATTATTTCAAGTCATTTTTTATTAAATTTAATTTTAATAACTTTTTAAACTTATGTTCCTAGCCAATTTCCTTTTCTCTTTCTCTCTCTTTTTCCTACAAAGTCTGACTTTATTAATTTTCTTTCTTTCTTTTAAGTTAAACAAGTAAACAGATGTAATTTTACTTTCTTTTATCTTTAATAGAAAAAAGTATTGAAATCAAGATTTTTTTTTTTTTTACTTTGTTTTTGATGTATTTACAGGTTTAGGGATTAGAGATCCCAAAACACATATTCATACAAAAGATTTGCGTGTCCATGTGTTCCTGTCTTATCATCAAAAGTGTATGAAGTAATGCAAAGAATTGAACCAACATTTTTTTTTAGTATGTTTTTGGGTATGACTAGCTGGTCTTCCTTCAGTTAGAAAATTTTTTGGCAAAAGATTTTTTTAATTGTTCTCAATTTTTCATAATTCTTTTATACAGTGTATTGGCAGCTTGTGCAGCAATGAGAACTTTGCATTCTACTAAGCTGGCTATTCGCAAACATATGATGTAGAACAGAATAATGAAAAAGTATTGATTTTAATAAATATCATGATCGAGATCAACTCATTCTTACTGATTGACTTGAGCAGAAATTTTGGAGGAAAATCACTGTTCGTATAGCATTAAACTGATAATAGTATTAATAATTATTCTTGTAATATTTGTAACTCCTTTTTAAAATATTAAGATCTATGCAATAGAAGAGTTTTGGGTCTGACACATTCAACTAGTTATTTTTGTAACTTCCTTATAAATATTTATTTATTTTTTTTTTTTACTTTTAAATATCAAAGTAATTTAACTTTAAACTAAATGTGATTTAAAACAGTATTACCTAATAATAAAAAAAAAAGACATAAATTAAACTTCAGGGATGCAGAACATGTCCGATCCGGCGATCTAGGATCGGGGGAAATTTTAGCCATTTGGGGAAATTTTGCAAAAAAATTATATACAATTGATTTTGATTTTAACAATGAATCACATAATTCCCCAATATAAAAAAATTTCCCTACAAATAAAAAGATATGTATGGCGAATTTCACAAAATCACTCTCAGAATAATATGTACCGTATACATTCGTGCATAAATTGAGAAATTTTGGAAAACAAAAAATTCTATACCAACGATAATGCAGAATGCATACATACATTCTGTATACATTCATATAATACATACATACATTCTATATACATTCATATAATACACACATATATTCTGTATACATTCATGTAATACATACGTTCCTATAATACATCAATTCTGTATGCATTATAGGCTTAAATGCAGAATGTATGTAAGCCTATAATATATCGTAAAGTTTGGGGGAAATTTAAGTATGGATTGGGGGAAATGTTCGGGGTAAAAACATTTTTTGCACCCCTGTTAAACTTATTTTTGGAGAAAATAACTCTTCAACTATGGGTATATTAGTAGACATTTTGTTTTGATTATAAAAAGAAAGTTTGCATTTTTTATCAAAATACTCTACAATTATAGGCATATTAAATGTGTAATTGTTAAAATTTGTTGTACAAATTACCAGCATTTGACTGTACAAATAAACAGAATGTTTTAGTTACATTTTTTTATGCAATATTATTAATATACATATATGGCTTAAATTTTGGCATGGAGTGGCAAGATTTATGTATGAAGAATGTTGTGGGCAGGAGGCTAATGTTTCCAAAAAATCATTACATTACTTTTTCTTTGTGAAACAACTATAAAGTTTACAGAACTGACTGACAAATTTCATGATATTTTTCACTGTCAGTTGGTAGATTTCATAGTTTCTTCTTACAACAGATTGATAAAATTAATGTTTTTTTTTTTTTTTTTTTGACTGAAAAATTTTATTTTTCTCCTGGATGAATTCATGCATTTCTTGAATTTAACGATTATTTACGATGAAATTAACGATTATTTACTGCGTCCAAGATGAATTTCATGATATTTGCTCATAACAGATTAAAAAATGCCACAATAATTTCTAGTGATTGATTGACGAGTTACTCTGCATTTTCTTGCTGTCAATTTTCCTTAAACTTCTTCCTTCTTTTACAACTAGTTGATAATTTTTTAAAATTCGTTTTTGCCATGATTGACCACTTCAGTGATATTTTTTGTATGATCAATTTACATATTTTGAGACTTTTTTAAAATTTTTTTCCTGTGCTTGAAATAGGAAATAACTAAAAGGGCAGTAATGACCAACTAAGACTGAGGCCTACCAAATTGGCCTAGACTCAATACTAAACAAAATGAGATTAGATCTTGTGATGCACATGGAAAAAATAAAGGGAGGGGGATGAACATTAGGGAAACATACTTAGAAACACCAAATAATTCATACTTGCAAATCTCATAAATTAGGTCATGGCTTTTTGAAGTCGAACATTTCTTTTGTAAAAGAAGAAATCAAATGACTATTTCCTCTTCAAACTTCATTGTGGGTTTGAAATTCCAATGCATGATAGGACGTAATTCAATTAATGAAAATGCCAGGAATTAGTTTTGACTAATTCCATTAAGAATATAATTAAACAGTTTTGTTCTGAAGTGATATACAATCACCGAAGGATAATGGAAATACAATCACTGATATCCATTATTCCTGCATGTCAATTAAAAATGAATGCACATCAGATTTTACAAATTTAAAATATATGTATATTTAACAGAGCATAATCATGCATTTCTGATGATTTCCAATGTTATGGAAGTTGTTCTGTTCTGATTGTCAAGTGTGTAACTTGTGAAAGATTCTAAAGCATGAAAAATCGAATAAAATCTAAATTGAGAAATTCCTTTAAGAACTCGGTTGTATTGAGTGAAAGATCAAAAATAGATATGGTATATACACTATTAGTCCATTAATCATCTGATTCTTTCAATTTTAGACGTTTTGTATTATCAATAATAATATTATAATAATATAAATAATAATATAATAATAATATATAATAATATAATAATAATATTATAATATTATCAATAAATTATCAATAAATTATAAATTCCGTTCTTGAGATAAGATTATCTCAGAAATCGAGAAAAATGCGGCACAATAGCACCATCTGTTCGCCAATGTATACCAAAACTTAATCAGGCTCTGTTTATTTCAAGGTCTAACATAGTATTAAGTTAGATGAAATTCCATGCGTTAGTTCTTGAGATATAACTAAAGGAGATAATGCACCATAGCAGCGCTACCTGTTCGGCAATTTACACCAAAACATAATCGGCATTTATCTATATTAAGGTTTAGCAGAATATGAAGTTTGATGAAATTCTGTATATTAGTTCTGGAGGTATGGTTATCACGGGAATCGGGAGAAATGAGACTTAGCAGCGCTACCTGTTGAGCGATTTACACCAAAAAATAATCAACATCAATGTATATCAAAGTATAACTAAATCTGAAGTTTTGAATTCCATATATCAATTCAAGAAAATTTGCCACAGACAGATATTTTCTAAAAATACTCAAATATTTTCCAAGACTCTAAAACATATACACCCATTGAAAACTAAAATTCGAATTTTTTCACGAATTTAATACTTTCTTCTAAAAATAATAGAAACTTAAACGAAGAAAAGGCAGGAATATGACTTTTGCTCTCTTCATTAAGGAGTTATTTTATCCCAATATTTCTCTTGAAAAATAATTATGAGACTGATATGGCCCGAGAAATTCAGACCTGCACTGTATCTGCAAAAAATGGATAAATGTCGACCAATGCCCGGCTCTAATCAAATAATAATAAATCGACCGGCGGGTCGTATGGGCAGTGTCGTGCGAAAAGAAAGCTGCGTCCAGGGCAAAGTTTTAATTTGGCGTCCCCCACTTCTTTTTGTGACAGGTGTCACAAAATTGAAAAGTGTGGAAACACAAATTCTATTGAATACACATAATGCATTTATCTTACAACTTTAAAATGCTTAATTTTAACAACAAAACAATATAAAATAAAATTTTCTAGCAAAGGGTATCTAGAAAACAGATGCGAAATAAATGCATCTACTACAGTACCAGTGCCATGCAAAATGGGGGGTGAAGGGGGCAGACGCCCCAGCCGCTGAAATTTAGAGGGTCCCAAATTTATATTACCAACGTCATTTTGGGCCTGTCACAGGGAAAAGTTGGGGGAAGGGGGCATCAAATTATAATTTTGCCTCGGGTGCAATTTTCTCTTAGCAAGCCCCTGATAACAGCTTGTGTGTGTGTAATTCCTTATGAAGGAGAATATGCAATTATGAGAATGTATGATTTTGTCACACAAAAAAAAAAAAAAAACTCTGCAATATGTACATTTTTCCACCTTTTTGTGCAAGAAAGGAAGAAACATATTCAGGTTGGCAGAATAAATTTGACGTCCCCCATATTCCGCGCCCGGGGCAACCTGGCCTTGCGTACGGGCCCGAATTTGATCTGACAAAATTAGGATCAATTTTCAAATGGATCAGGCCGGCAGAGTTGGAATAATATTTTTAACGGGCGGATTGCCCCAAAAGTAAGATTTGTCAGCCGGCAGACGAAAAAATTATTTGGGCCGGGCGGGCCGATTTAAAATTTTAAATTAAACGAAGGATAAAATATGAACTATTTTAAATGGATTTGACGTTTGCGAGAATAAGCACAAATTTCTGTACAAGCTGATGCTAGTTTGCATCATTATAACAACATGATTATAAAAACAAAAATATACGATGTCTAACCTAGAGATCGAACGGCACATCATGTCTGATCTAGCGTTTAATTTATTCAACAGACACGGGCCGGGCCGGAATCAGGCTGTCAGTTATTCACACGATAGTGTAGCTAGTCAGTATATTTTGTAAAAATAATAATTGCAATAATAAATATCTGTCAACGGAATATTATTTGCGGGGAAAATGCCATTTGATTTTCGTAGTTTTCAAGTGAGAACACATGATAAATTTTGCATTTCCGAACAAAATTTAATTCAGAAGTATGCCAAAAAAGTAACTCTTTTGCTCTTTTCCTTTTTCTTTTATTGTAAACTATTTATTTTTAATTATGAATTTGTATCTGAATGTTGAAAAATTCTGAGTTTAATTAATCATTAAAGATATTAAATTGTGTTTAAGGAAAAACGGGTTTTACTATAGAAATTGAGTTGGGCCTGACAGAACCTATTTACTTGATTTTGCAGGAGACAAGTCAGGCTTGTTCTCATTGATTTTGTCAGAGCTGGCTGGGCCCAGGGCGGTACGGGCCAATGTAACTTTCGTTGCCACATGTTATGCACAGTCATATAAGGGCAAGGTCGAATTGAAAACTGAGAAAATATAAGTGGGTCGGACCGGTCAGAAGTTTTTCTTTTACATAGTGTCGAACCTACAAGAATTTGATCCGTGCAAATATCTTACTTCCAAAGATTAGTTAACTTTGTTTTCTTTCCACACATTCTGTTTGTAAATTGTGAGTCAAACTATTATATTTTTCTTACTCTGCAGATTCTTTTTACGTGAGATGCGCCACATTAAAGAGAAGTGTTTGTTTATTGATGCGTTATATGAGTAATCATTGAATACTTGAGAATGAGAATGCAGTTTACGTATTATTTTATTCTGCGATGATTTAATTTAAAAGCACTTAAAAGGAGTTTAACATTTGAGCTGCGTTATACTTTCGAAGGATTTTTTGTTTGCTCAGCTCTGCATATAATCATTGTATTTATTTAACATAAATAATGTTTTATATAAGCTATATAATGTAAATCATTAGAATGATAGGGTGGTAAAAATTGAAATAAATCAATGCAAGGTGAAAATACTTGTATTATCTAAAAAATCTTTAATCTCGTACTTTAATAAATATAAAGATCGATTTTAAGTAAATTGTTTTTGCTTTCGTGTACTGCGCAATCACTAAAATTAAGCTCATGGATATGTGTATTCTTAAAATTAAATATTTAGTTTACATTTCAATAGATTTTATTTTGCATATTTTTCCATTTTTTGTGGGGGGGGGGGGGAGGAGGGTGCATTAAATAGCTAAGGTTGATCTCTACAAACGCCGCTTTTTATTTCTTCGATTCTGTTTGGATATTTATACATATATTAAATCTCTTTTATCGGATCAACGTTATATTAGCAAGCGTTGTTTCCGCGTAGGTGCAGTAGCCAAGGATATAAAACTTCAAAATAAATACATGAAAATAAAAAAGTAATAAACTTTTGCTTGTTTTTACATATTTTCTAAAATAATGAAAGGGATTTAAAACTTAAGAGGGAAGGAAGAATTCCCTTGCTCTCCTTCATAAGAAATAATAGATGGAAAGAGGAAGAAAACAGGTAGTAAACATGCAGCGCCGTGCGAAAGGAGTTGGGTGATAGGGGTAGTCGCCACAGGCTTGGAAGTTTAGGGGGCGCCAATTTATACTACCAACGTCACTTTTGGCTTGCCACAAGAAAATGTTAGAGGAGGGGTTGCCAAAATGAAACTTTCCCCCGGGTGCAGTTTTCTCTTCGAACTGTGTTCTCTTTTCCCCTGTGAACACGCATTTGCCGAACATTTGGCATTGTGTTGTATTGCAATTGTCTCGATGTATTCTCGAGTGGGGTGGGGGTGGGAGAGCTAAAAATTAAGGAAAGGAAAACATCAAATTTTAATCAAAATATAAATTTCTTTAGACTATATAAATCATAAAATTGTAGGGCTCTGAAAAAAAAAAATTGTAATTACTAAAGCCGAGTAATGTTTGTATAATATAATAACATTTATAATTTAATAAACTTTACTATGTGAAAAGTATTAAAACTTATGATATGAAATTTACATTATCGATTTTTCCCATAGAAAATTCTGTTTAGCACATTTCTTTCCTTATTTAATATATATTCGCGTTCATTTTCTTTTTCCCGCGATCTTTGATCTTTGTGTTTTCTTTTTAAAACTCATTCCCTAAGCAACTTATTTCTTTTTTAGAAAAACAGATTAATTTGAGTACAAAATAAAACTACAAATGATGTTTCTCATTTTTTTAAAGACTTGGTGTAAAAGGTATCACTGAGTCAAGTGTCGGACCAAATGGTCATAATACTATTTCACAAGAGCAGGTGAAAAGTGAACAGGTGAAATGTTCAAGAGAACAAAGAGAGTGGGAGAAAAAGAGAGGAGAATGACTTCTGATCCGACGTAGCGTACTAGCGTTCAAAAAAGGAAAGATAGATAAGAATTTTTTGAATTGCAATACAAACAAGGCAGGACTGAATCCCAAAAAAAGAAGGGCGGACTTCTTTCATGAAAAAGGGCAAGGAGGGCGGCATTTTATCTGAAAGGGGCACAAGGGCGGGTCGCCCTTCCGAACCTCTCTAGAGTGATCCCTAAAGTAGCAGAAAGAAAGAAGGAAAAATTAAAAACTGAATCCACACTTCCCAGAAACATACCCGCCCCCCTCTTACAGAATTTGGGGATATGAGAATGAAGAACCACAAGGGGAAAAAAATCAATTCCTGCAAGTAATTGCATCGTGCTGTGTTAGACCAATTTAAACTTAAGAATGCTGTAAAAGGGTGAGAAAATGCAGGAATGACTTGCAGTTTTATTATACAAAGGTGTGGATAATAAAGGTCAGTTACGTGGAATTTTGTTATCATAACTTAAAGGGGAAACGAGTTACTGGAGCAATATAATAAAGTTTTCATACAATCATATGCACAAGCAATACCATGTATACTGAAACTAGTGAAAAATGCTCCAAGGAGCAGTGCAAAAGCAGAATATGATTTTAATTGAGCATTAAAAAGTAATGGACAAGTGCTTCTGTTAATTACTGAGCATGAGGAAGGATAAGGGATCCCTTCTTGGCTACAACTCACTTCAATGCCAACTTTGAAAAAATCATATTTGTGCTTTTTCCATACAAAAGAAATTTGCGGTTCTTTAGTAGAATTTTCCACCGTGCTTTAGATGTTAACCAGGGGTGTAGTCATAAAAATAACATAAGATATATGCTCTAAGCAGAGGGATATTCTAGAATGTGTATACTATAAGCTTTCTTGAAAAACAGAGGGTATATGGTGTTCTATTAAAAAGTCCAGAAGGTGTACGGCGTATAGCCTGTACTACATCTCTGATGTTAACTGCACTGTTCACTCTGCACTATACTACAAATCAATTTTCTGTGCAATTATACACTTAGGGTATGCTTGGTGGCAGTGCATGAATGTGATACCTGCAGGAACTAGGTATCTGGCATTATGTCGCCTTCCTTTACATTTATGTCTAATTAAGCTGCATCTTTACTGGTTACTTCTTTACACTATACATTTTTATAGTAACTGCGACTGATTTGTTTTCACGGAAAAAGCGCAAATATGATTTTTTCAAAGTTGGCATTGAAGTGAGTTGTAGCCAAGAAGGGATCCCTTATCCTTCCTCATGCTCAGTAATTAACAGAAGCACTTGTCCATTACTTTTTAATGCTCAATTAAAATCATATTCTGCTTTTGCACTGCTCCTTGGAGCATTTTTCACTAGTCCTTTTATTTTTCCATATTCCACTGGGATACTGCACAACTTGTTTTGTATTTTATATATAGAAATAAAAAATGTTCCCGGGATAAAAAGTTTGTCTTTTGTTTAAAAAAAAATTAAGTTTTTATCTTTAGTAGTTTTCGAGAAAAGTGCTGTGACACAAAATTTTTGTCCGATTTTCAGAATACTCTACAGTACACCTACAGTATGCCATAAAAAAAATAATTTTTGTGCTATGTTGTGCTTCTTGGTCAGACGAACATTTAAAAAAAAAAATCATCAAAATTGGATAAGTATTTAGTTAGTTATTGCAAAAAGAAAAATTGAAAAATCCGTGTGCATCATCGCTCAATCATATTATTGTAGCGTGCTGCCGCGCGCACAATGATCTTCAACAAACTATCTTAAGTGTAGTAAGAATTGTGAACATGTTGTCTATAGTTCCTTAAATAAAATGACAATCATTATCGATTGTGACTGTTTGGCACAGATTTCAAAAAGTAATTCAGTGCTTTTTTTATGCATATACTCATCAATTAAGTCATATTTATGTTAATTCATCTCTTCTAAAAAACATTCTCTTGAAAACCCATGTTTGGTGACACATTAAATTTTATATATTAAATTTAACCATTTTTATGCCAAATATGATATTTGATGTGTTGTTATTGGATGACAATTCATCATTAGAGAATTTTATAGAATTATTTTGTTACTTTTAGTGCATTTTTTGAAGTTGGTTGATATTTTTTTCTCACTAAAAGTTTATTTTATATTCAATTAATGTAACAACATAATTGGGGAGAGGGACGGAGATCTGAAATATTTCTGCTGAATTTGATATTGATGAAATTTTAATAATTAATTTTCTTTTTCAGTAAACGGTCAAACTTCATAACTAGATTGAATGCTGAAAAGAGACAAACCTTATTATTGCGGCTTCTATATCTTGCAGAGGTATTTTTAAAACTTAATTTATGAATTAAATATTTAATTGTTAAGCAGTTTCTCAATTTCAAATTTTCATTTAGAGCTGGGGTGGAAAAGAAAATGGCTTTGGCCTTGCTGAGTGTTGTCAGAATTTGCCTATCACAGTAAGTGTTTTAAGTTATTGAAATCTTGTAAATATGTTTGTTTTACAGTTTTTGCTCTGTATATTATATTTTTTGTAAAACATCTTTGTTTTTTAAATTGTTTCAATGTTTTATTAGGTTTTTGTCATAGTAGTAATCTTGTCACTAGCCTTTGTAAATGCTTTTGCCTGATGGCGAGTTGAAATTTAGGTATGGGAATTAAAATTTTACCCACATCAGTCACTGCAGCAAAAGATGTATTTACAGATGAGCTTTAAAATAGCTGGAAGTTGTAAAACAAAAAATGTTCACTACATTGAGATGTTATTCTCACTAACAAGAAAAGGCCAACTTTGATAATCACAGATTTTGATTATTTTTATATATGTTGCAAGGTACAGGCCACTTAGCCTCAGGTTCAATGTATTTTATGCAATGCTCCTTGGTTCTTGAAAAATGAGGTCTAATATTATAATACAACTTACGTACTTATTTTATACGTTTCTTTTCACATTGGCCTAGCTCATTGATCTGCGGGCCTCAGGTTTAATCCCGGAACACGTTGGTTTTTCTTATTGTTTCTTTTATAAATATACTTATAATTTAATAAGCTCATTATTAATTAAAAATTGTGTATCAATAATTATTTTAATGTATTCATTTGTAATTGTAACTAAATTGCTGCATGAAACATCATAAAGCTATTATTATATTTTTTTAATGACTTTTCAAATATAATTCATATTTTTAAACTGTTAGTTTTTAAAAAATTAGTTGTAAAATGCTATTCATATATTCTTTGTCAATGTAATGATATCTAACAATTGTGTCAATTTGTGAATTTAAAGAAACGATATTTAAATATTGTCTCAATAAGGAAAGTAAATATGATGATATTACTTCTCTATTTTCAAATTAATAAGCATGATTACATTAAAAAGTAGCATAATAATTATTAAATTACAGCCTCTTTTTTACGCATGAAAGATTTTTAATTTTGTAGTACATATATGCTTCTTTTTGAATTATTTTCAGTTCACCTTTATCTTTTTGCATTTATTTTTGCCAGAACTAGACAACGCTATAAAAGAATTTAGAATTTTTGCTAATCATAATAGATGAAAAAAAATTTAAAATGCTGAGAAATATTTAATAATGATTAAAAAATCAAAATGGTCTCAATAAAAAAATTATATATTTAAATTGTATTTAATGTAAGATTTAAAATTTTTAAATTGAGATTATTCAATAATAATTACAAGTAATATTTATAAAACAATTACAGTAGAACCCTGATAATCCGGATCAGGTTTTTTGCTTTTTTTTTTTTTTTTTTTTTTTTTTTTTTTTTTTTCAAGTTTGAGAAGCAATTGGCTAATTTCCATAACATTAACTTGTTGCATCGTCGTATTCTGTATAATAAAACAAAAAATTTTCGCCAATCGCTTCTCAAAGTTGAAAAAAAAAAAAAAAAAAACAATGAAAAAACCGATCCAGATTATCGGGGTTCTACTGTAAGGAGAAAACAAATTTAGCTATTTTTGACCATCCTGTATTTTTATATTATTCATTTCCTTTATTAAGGCAATACATAAAGAATGTTTCTTTAAAATCATGAATTGACACAATTATTCAATATCATTACATCAGTAAATAATAAATGTAATACATGTAATTAAGTCATTAAAAAAATTTAATTTAGTTACAAATAAAAAAATAAATACATTACAATTATCATCAATGCACAATTTTTAATTGACAGTGTTTATTAAATTTTCATAAGAAGTATATTTATAAAACAAAAAACATATGGTAGCATGTTTGTTCGGAGATTGAACCTGAGGCCCACTGATCAAGGATCTGACATTTTACCGAATAAGCTAGGCCACCTGAAAGTTCTATTGCAAAGTAAGTACTTAAGTTGCATTTTAATGTTAGACCACCCTTTTCTCAAGAACTAAGTAGCGTTGTATAAAATTCATTGAACCTAAGGCTGAGGGGTTTCTACTCTACAACATATATATAAAAATAATCAAAATCTGTGACTATCAAAGTTTTAACATTTATTGAACTAATAAAAATTCATTTCAATTAAAAACCAGAAAATATTTATTTTTTAATAACTGATTAAGTTATAAAAACTCACTTTAAACAATATTTGAGTTTTAATGAATTTTACACATTTTGGAGATTTTTGTATAGTAAATTACATGAACTCTTTTTCGGTGATTTTAAATAGGCTTAACTTCTATTTACTGCTTTTAACGCATATTAATGAATTTATTACTTTTAAATTTTCTTTCTCTTTTTAATATTTGCATGAAAATTTATTTGTTGCTTGAAAGAAAATATTTTTATTTGCGCGGTTTTAGAATTGACAACAATAGTTTAAAATGTCATCTAGAAATATCAAATGTCTTGTGTAAATATATTTTAAAACTGTTTAGCTATATTGTTATTTGGCCATTTTGAATATGATATACTTCATTCATTTGCGGCTTTTAACACACATTAATGAATTATTTTCTTTTTTAAAATTCACATATAGATAATAATTTTTATGACTTAATTTTTAATATTTGAAAGATTTTTCTATTAATAATATTCATTTATAAATTAATTTTTAATTTGAAAGAAATGTTCTGCATTTTTATTTCTTTTGTTTTTACCTTCTTGTATTTGTGAAAAATGTGGAATTCCAGTTTTTGATGAATTTAGGTTTTAGAAAGTCCTGAACACGATTTGATAGTTTTTAGAAAATGTCTGTCTGTGAGTCTCTCTGTCTGTCTGAGATAAACATACTGTGGGCAATCTAAATTAGACCTTGATATAAACAGGTACTAATTAGTTTCTGGTGTATATCGCTTAACAGGTGGTGCTGCTATTCTGAATTTTTCTTGGTTTTTGTAATAACTCTATCACTTGCACTAAGTCAAGGATATTTGTAAAGCTTCAGGTTCTGTTACAAGTTAAGTTTTTGCTCATTAAATTTTGGTGTATACTGCCCCAGAGGTGTCACTGCTGTATTTACTTTCCTCTATTTTTACAAGAAAGTATTGCATACTAGAAATATTTAGACTTCTGGTTTTTGATTGTTTTATACGTTTCATAATGTCTTGAAGACAATTTGTTAGTTTTTAGAAAATGTCTGCCTGTGAGTCTTTCTGCCTATATGTGACAAAAATTTTGTGTGCTCTCTATCTAAAGAACTAAATTACGGTATTTCACAAACTATGAAGCCAGTTATTCCTTGATATAGTGATACTGGTTAGTTTTTGGTGTATATCATTTCAGCAAGTAGTGGTACTATGCAGTTATTATTATTTTTTTATTTTTTATTTTTTTTTTACAATAGGTCTTTCTCAAAAACTTCAACGTGGATTTTCATCAAACATCAGATTCAGTTACAAGTTGATTGTTATGTTTTAGGGTATTTTGCCCTACAGGTGGTACTGCGATAGTGCCTTTTTTCACGATTTCATCCATAATTTGTTCTCAAGAACTAATTTACTCAATTTAATAAGACTTTAATTCAATTAAACCTGGATATAAACTGATACTGATGAGTTTTTTAAATGTATTGCCAAACATGTGACACTGCTATACTGCATTTTATGAGATTTTTGCAATAGCTTTATCACAAGAATTAATGACGGATCTTCATAAAACTTCAGATTCATTTAGTCATTGACATAAACTGTTACTGATTAAGTTTTGGTGTAAATTGCACCATATATGGCACTGCTATGCTTAATTTATGATTTTTGCGAAAGTTGTGTCTCAAAACTGATCCATGCAATTTAATCAAACTTAATATTCTGTTACATTTCCATGTCAATAGATCTTTATTAGACTTGGGTAATAACATTGAACAACAGGTGTTGATTTTATACTCTTTGGGCTGGAAATTTTGGTTGTTGACCTCTAAAAGTTTGACTTCCGATGTTCAATGATTTATCTGAAACAATGCAATACTTACATCTCCTTATAAAATTAATCCGATTTAAAGAACCTATATATCTTTACAATCATCGTGATGCCCATAGATTGTCATTTAATTTAGGCACTGCAATAGCGAATTTCGAAATATTAACGTATTAGAGATAGAAAAAAGTTGCTGTATGGGCACATCTGACTAATTACAATTGACAACAATTTAAAATAGTAACTTTTTATAAAAAATGTAAAAAAAAAAAAAAAAAAAAAAAAACTTTTTAAAATTGAAATAAACTTTCAAAAACGAATCCGATTAAAAAAATAATTTGCAGTCTGCACACTGGAAACTTTGAATTTATATATCTTTCAGTTAAATGAAAAATCTTATGTATATTTTTTGCTTCTATAAAACTTTTTGAATGAAATGGTTTTGACCAAATTTAACATTAGAAAGTTTTTAAAATAATTATTTGATTTAAAAACTATTTGCATCAGCATGCTTATCAACCATTTCTTTATAATATTATCAATTTCCGTGTTTTTGTATGTACTAGTTTTCTTAATATTAACAATGAAAGATCTCCTATCACAAAAAATAAAAAGTTTACATTCTGCCATACAAACAATTTTAACATTATTAAAAGTGCAAGATTTTCATTATTGCATTTGTAGAAAATTAAATTCATTAAATTGTGGGCATAAAAAATATACATGTTGCATGACTCAATTGATCGCTACTTCCAAGACATTAAAACTCAGTTTGGTCTTAATCTTGAGAGCCAATCAGAATGGCTCAGAATCTGAACTGAGCAGGTATTGTGAATATGTGTGTTGCATCCATTTAAAAATGGCCTATAAAGAGCATGACTTTTAGCATGTTTTAACTAATAACTTCATGTTATTATTGTGTATACTTTTTGTTATTGCTTCTGTCAATTTTCGATATTTTCTTTTTAAAGGCTTATCCATCTAGTGCATCGACTTTACACTTTGAGTATTATGCTGAAAATGTTGATGATAAATCTCATAAAAAGACATCTAATACTGTTATTGCCATTCACATAGATAATGTTGATAAGGTAAGTTTTAAATGTAATGTTCAGTTTGTTGTACATTGTATATGTATATATTTAATATAAACATGTGTAGTTTGATTCTGTTAAATATCCTCAAATATTCAATAATATTTATATTTTTAGATATCGCATAAATCTCCTTCACGAATAATGGAAGAACTTGTTGAAAAATATGCTGTGCCAGAAGATAAACAGGTATCTAATTTCAAATGTTTTAAAGTATTTTTAATTTAAAAAAAATGGAAATGGCAATTTAATGATAGAAAAATATGGAAATATATAGTGATTTCCAAAATTGAGTATTCATCACTTTTTTTTTTCTCCTTTTTTTTTAATGTGTAAGTAAATACTATGAAATTCTAATGTTTATTGAAATGATAAAATACTAATTAAGAAATGCACAAAGCTAAAAACAAATGAGTAGCCATTGATATTTCAGTGACCATATTTTTTATGTAGAAGCAGGCTCATATCTCATGGGCAAATTGGAACTTGCCTAATGTCCCTTGGAAAAAAAAGGGGCTCCCAAATCCATGTATTAAATTATAAAATATTTACTTTTTTTCTTTTTTCCAAATTCCAATTCTTTAATAAGTTGAAATTATTAAATTCATCTAAAAGTATTATAAGAAGTTGCTAGAATAATATAAAAGAGTTTTGTTCTGTACTAAGAAAAAAAAATATATTAAGTTATTTAATTTAGAATTAGTGGAACTAAGAATGTTCTTTTATTTACAAAACTATGGTGTGAAAATTCTGTTTATGCATTACAGAAACACACATGACTGACCATCGACTTGAATAATTTTTAACGATTCGAATGAGACCCTCTAATTTATCTTTGCTCAGAGCCCCAATCAGTGATCATTGGTACCTGTGTAGAAGTTCCAAATTTTAGTCCCAAAACTACACTTAATAAAAATTGGTGTATCTGCTACATTTGTCTTTGAATGAAGCATTGCATATCAGCCATCTAAAATAAAAACTACTTTTAGAAGTTTTGCAGGCATGCTTTACAATTAGTTTTCATAAGTTTTCATAGACAAAAATCTGAAATTAATAGTTTTGCTGTAGACCATCAAAATAGTGTTTTTCTGAAAAAGATGAAATATTCCAAGATGCATACTGTTCTACTTTAATTAACAGACATTATTGCTTTATTTAACACCAGCTAAATATATCAATTTCACTAAATTCGAATGCAATGATTACAAATTCTGTGATTTGAAATTTAAATAATTTTCTTATCTGTAATAGTGGCTCGGGCTTCCTTTGAAATGACTAGTAATTGTGGAAGTACATTGGTCTTCTATTTGTGTAGCATCAAATATAAGAAGTAATTTGTAATAGAGTATTTATTATCATAAACTTAGCTTATTTTAAACAATATTAAGCATTGTTACTGTTCCTCTCTTAGATCTGCACTTAATTCTAATTGATCCTGATTGTATAATTGAGGTGATTAACAAATATTTATTTTTATTAAGTGTGTACAAATAACTCTGAATAACCCACATACTTTGTGCAGTGGCATGTCACTACCTCCTATTTTATAAGCCTTGTAATGTTATAAAGCAAAAATATGAGTTTTCTGTTGTAGTTCAGATCTTTTTAAAAGTTGAATATCTAATTATACTCACCAGACCTGATGTAGATCTGTGTTGTAATCATTTAAGGAAAAAAATCTGCAAAATATTTTATAAAAGACTTTTCCTTTTTCTTAGATTAATGTAATTATATAAATGAGTGTTTAATTCAATTTATTTTATTAGAATTGAAGCAATTTTTTCCTAGCATATTGATATGTTATATTTTCTGCCTTGCCTTCTCAAACAGGAAAATATTAGTTCAGTATTCATGGATATGTTTAAGAAAAATTTGAGTTCATTAATTGACTCTTTACAATTTTTATATCTGTAAAAACGTACCCTTCGCAAAATTCTTCATTAAAAAAATTAATTTTTCACAAAATGTTTTATCTTAAAAAGACAATTTCATAAAATTGCAAAAAATTTAATCTTTCAAAATCATCTTCATGTGTAAAAAAAAAAAAGACCTTGGAAATCTGATCCATCTTTTTCGCAAAACAGACAACTTGCAGATGCGTAAAAAATGCATGCATTGAAAATAGCTTTCACTGACATATTGAACGAGCAGAAATCATAACCAATCAGATGCACAATCTAAAATTTTCTAGTATAATACAGAGGAAGGATAATTCAGCATTTTTTAAAAGCATTCTTTGTCTTGTTTGACTTTAGAAACACATCTTGTTTATTTCATAACAGAGTGATTGCTTTTCATATTCCTATTTCATCTACCATATGTGTTGAATCATTAAACCATCATGAAGCTTTCGAATCCGAATTAAGATGGTACAAGAAATAAAGATTATTATGAAAAAAAAAATTAAGAAGTCTGGTGCTAGAGCTAAGGGAAAACCCTAAAATCTATTAATTCTTAAACTAACAACACAATAAAAAAAAATTATCAGTTGAAATGCATCACATGCTGCAAAATCAAGTACAGTAATAAAAATTAAGTACCGTTTCCTGTTCAAGAAATTGTTGTGGAAAAGAAATAGAGCCATCACAGATACCAAGGAATATTCAAAAATTAAATCAAAAATGATTAAAATAAAGATAATAAGGTGGGCTCTTTTGTCAATGATGGTGCCCATTGCTCTGTATGGTGTATTCTTTCAATTTAATTTTACTTGTAGCAAATATGCTTTATTTTATTTACATTTTTAAAACTCATTTTCTTCAAAAACCAATTATGTTTGTATTAAAAAGAGGGAATTAAGATCTTGTTCCATTCCTTCTTTTGCTGGCATGTCCCATACCTCTCTCTACTCTTTATGTTAAACATCTTGTATAAACAAAAATACTATCTTTAAGCCTAGTTTAAACTCTGGATAATATACGGTATAATGTTCCATAAATAGACTGTTACATCTATGAATAAACAAGTCATTAATATATAGAAAGCATAAAAAGTATATGAAGCAAATTTACTTTTGATTCTTGAAATAATCTTTTTCTTTACACAGTTGCATGGTTATGCAAATCAGCTACTTTTTTCAACTACAGATTAGAATATCATTTCTTCCTCTGATATGTGACTGATGAAATATTTGGAATTATACATAAAGAGAAAAAACTACTGTTCCATTCCACCCCACTCTCAACTAGAGCTATTATATTGCTTATTTTAGGAGCTGCTATAATTTCTTATGATAGTAAGGTTGGTCCAGCATTATTAGATCTCCATAAATTTTGGTTTGCCTCAGATTAACTAACATAAAAAAGTTAATTAGCATTGTAATTTATCTGATGCTTTAATAATCTAATTAAAAATTGCAAAGTACAAAATGAGCAGGTAGAAGTAAGCAAGAATGTAAGATTCATTTCTATAGTTGTTAAAGAACTTAAATGAATTATCATTCATTAATTTTTTTAAATGAACTGCGTTTTTTACATACTTGGTTCATCAAAATGGAACTTTCTTAAATTTTCTTTAAAAGGAATATTAGTTTAATAGTAATTTTTCAACATTCTGTTTTTTACAATTTTATAAAAGCAGCATCCTGTATGTAAAGTCTGAAGGTACCTGAATGTAACGTTATTTTTAAATTCACAAAATTGTTTATTCAAATTTATAAATTTACAAAAACTGGACTTTGTCTAAAATGTCTGGACAGACCCATTGTATTTGTATAAAATATAATGCTATGATTTTATAAAATTAATGTTTTTAACAATAGTTACAAATACCATTAATATTTTGTCATACTGCTCCAGTTGACCAGACAAAAATAGATCAGATTGTTGCTAGTGTAGATTAAATTAAGGATGATGACATTAAATTTTATATTTGAGGTTCTGGCGGTATGAGACATGCCGTTTAACGGGGATGTAAAGAGAAAACAAATTACATACAGTTTTTCCCACTTAATCAGACAACGGATAGTGGAATACCTTGCTTATTCGAATAAAGCTCTCTTGAACCGAATTTGTCATTGATTCCATGGTATTTTTACCTGCTTAAACCGAATACTGTCTCCGCATATTCGAATGTCTGAGTGACCAATACTTGAAAACATGCATTCAGCTTGAATTTTTCTTCACCTGTTGTCATTTTCAGTTCATTTACACTGAAAACAAATTTTAAGTTCTTCTTGCAATGATTTCAGCCAGCCGGTGTGTAATGAACAGGTCACATAATCTCTACTCCTTTTCTGTGAATGGGTGAAATAAGTTGGTCAATGGCATTTTTGCATTTTGTAAGTTTAGTTGAGTTCTTTTTAGGAAAAAGGCATTGAGATGAATTTTAAATGGAAAGCTTTAAACCTTTCTAATAAACTACACTTTTGGAAGTGTTAAAGAAGCAAACAGAAATCAGATAGCATCACAGATGTAAGTTTCCAATATGAAATGCAATGCGGAAAAAATCCAAAAAGAGCAGCGATAAAATAGAAATTTGGATCAAAAGAGGGACTATAATTCTAATTTTGATAACATTGGTCAGTATGTGCTGGAACGGGTTTAGCTAAAAGAGCCAAATTTTCATTAATAAATGGCCCTATGATTATGCAGAAAGCACATGTTAATACGCAAAAAACTTTAGATGGTAAAAAGTTTTGTGCGTCAAAGAGTTAGGCAACAGAAAAACAATTTAACTTTCAAAATTGGACATGAAGAATCTGTATGAATTTATGATTTGTGAGATGGCATTTTTGAGCCTCGTCTAGCAGAATATAGGCCAGAAATTACATTTAAATGCAGTAAAACAGTTCTTTTTTGAGTGTAATGCCTTCTGGAATATGCTGGGTAAAAAAAGAGATGATTCAAGAATTTATATAAAACCAAGATTGGGTGACGTGCCTACTTTGTGCAAGTCAAATTGAGACGGAACAGCTTGCCCATAGTAATAAGTAAAAGTAAGCTGACACAACGCCTAAAGTATATCAAAAGTTATCCTGTGTTATATATGCTCTACAAAATGCATGGATTACTATGAAAATATTTAAAAAGTGGCTAACAAAGTTAGATGCCGGTTAGCAAAATTGAAAAATTATTTTGTTCTTACATAGTGTGTCCAGTCACAAAATAAATTCATTTTAGAAACATCAAGCTTCAATTTCTTCCTTTTAATGCTGTGAGTAAAATTCAAACTCTGAGTTGAAGAATTATTGGATTTTTTAAAGCTTGTTACTAGAAACAAATCATTAAATTTCTCTTTTTTTTCTGAATGAAAGCACAGACATAAAATCGTTCTGGATTTACAATAAAATTAGCCTTTTGACTGTACTTCATTTGTGAAAAGATCATTGAATAGTGTGATCAAAAAAGTAATCCAAAATTGCTTCAAGAAAAGATGATTTGTCAAATCAAAAGACGAAGCATGATTCCTAATAAATTGGGTGATGAAAGGATAATTTAAGACATTGAAGAAGATTTTCATCATGAGGATTTTGGAGTGTTGTGGATCTCAGAATCTGATTTCAAGGAGCTTATTGGTATATACGTGGACAAGGAGATGAAAACTGAAGATGCCTTGGTGACATTGAAAGAAGATGAAAAAGAAAGAAGTGATGATGAGACAGCTGAACCTTTACCATCACTTATTGTTTTTTAATGATAATGCACCTTCACTTCAAGGCTCAATATTGTAATTATGATGCTTTGTGCTTTTTTGAAAATTGATTTGATATTTGTTCCTATAAAATTCCACATGAACAAGCCACCTTAAATGACATTTTTAAGCCTATGTAAATTACAAGTAGCAAAGTTTTAAATAAATTTCAATGAATTGTATTAAATGTAATGTAAATCATATAACTGTATTTAATTAATATTAAATTATAATGTACTTACTGTATATTATTTGTATGTATTTTAGTTTGCATTACTATATTAATGATTTTATTATGTTGTATAAATGGTTGTTTTACCTTTTTATTATGTATTAAATATGACATTTCTATGTTTCCGCATTTAATCAAAGACCCCGCTTAATCGAATATTATTTCTAGAACCATCAATGTTCAATCAAACAGGGACGACTGTATATAAGTTGACAGTTATTAAAACTTAAATTATCTTCATTAACTAAAGTTAATTCTGCAGTGATGGAGAACTACTCATTAAAAATTTATTAATTTGATAAAAATGGCAACTTAATAAAAATAAAAATCCATTATGAAAATTAAGTTTTTTTTAAATTAAGTAAATAAATAATAAAAGTTATAGATAAATTAGTCTGAAAATTTTTGATACTGAATAGAGCATTTTAACAAACTTATTCATTAAAAAAAGAAATTATTCTATCTCTCTTTTCTACAGTTGTCATGAGCTATCACTAGGTTGAAAATTAATAAATTCTACATTCACAGTTTTTAAGTCTGTGCCTTGTTTGAAGTTCTGTTTAACTTGGATTTAATCTTTTTTTTTTTCCATTCCAGATGCAACTGTTTACTCATATAAGACTGGCACATAGTTTCTCTGATTACCCCAAAAGAATGCTTTGTGTTCAAGCCAGACTTCAAGCCTTATCTGTATTAGGTATAAATTTTTCTTTTTTGTTGTAATTTGCTGATAAAATTTTAAAGCATTGGGTAGTTCTAAAGTTTGTCTTTTCAGAAGACTGGGAGTGGTTCTATAACTTCATATGAGAGCAAAATTTTATTAGTATGTAATTTAAGTGCTCTATAGGTGAATGTAAGGGGTAGGTGTTAATAAAATTTTTCATGAATAAGTGGCATTGTACCAACATTTAAGAGGATTTTTTCACATTTTTTGCTGTGTTTAGTTCTATTATTGAACCAATATCAACAGTTCATTTCAGATATTTAAGTTTAAAATGCTGCCCCCCCCCCCCTAAAAAAAGAGTATCATTATCAAATGTTTGTCAATCTAACTTTTTTCTGTCTCCAGATTTCTCAAAGAGCTGCAACTCTATAGTTTTTTTGATAAGCCTTTTCTTTTACGAATACCAATTTTCACAAAACAAATCCTAATGATTTTCAGAAACAATAAATGCATTTTGTTAAATAAATGCGGTTTGCATGTTTCAGATGCATTTTTTTAAGGATCTATTTTTCTTCATTTAATTATCACTTTTTTTTCCTGTATTTACCAAAATTGAAATACTAGTTTCCATTGATTTTAAGAATGAGTTTATTGAGAAGAGAATTTGGGCAATGTTTTTTAGTTTAATGCGGTAGAACTGTAAAGAGTTATTTAAGTTTGCTTGAGTAATAAATTCTCAGGGGAAAAAAAAAAAAAAAAAAAAAAAAAAAAAATGCAAGATTTGCCTTAAATGCCCATTTATTGATGAAAATTTTAACTTTCCTATTTTCATATCACTTATGTTCTTGTATAAAATTTTGTTTAGATCCACAGAACTGGATCTAAGAGCAGGCTAGCCAGCCAACCTGGAAAATCGGAGAATTTTTTTTAAAGCCTGCTAAAATTCTGGGAGGGGAGGTGATTTAAACCTGGGCATTAACTGAATGTTCAAAATGACTTGGAAAATTCAAAGAAAATGAAAACTAAAGTGCTGGCTGCTCTGAAAAGGCAAACTTTAATTAAAATGACCCATATTTATATTTCTTTTGAAGTAAAGAATTATTCTGTTATGTATTTCTTCTATCATGCAAGACTTTTTTCCTTCAGCAATTTCTTCTTTTACTGTTTCTTTTCTCCCCCCCTCCCCCAATCTATATCTTATTCTTGACTCCCCTCTTATTGTCATATGAACGCTCTTTTGCATGCCTAATATGTTACACAAAGTACCATCAAACATATTCTAGAAAAAAAAATTTGTTAGTAGAAAAGAACCAATATTGATTTATGTTCCTTTAATTGATTAGTTTGATTCAGTCATATTCCAAACAAGTGAATTGGGAAAGATTGGTGTTGGAATTTTATCCAAGAGGTAGTAGCTTTTAAAGGAGATTTTCACATAAAGTTTTTAAAACTGCAAGAGTTTGTGATATTTTTCCATTCTCTAATAGAATTTTTATGTAAAATCTTTGACTTCCATTTTATTTAAAGAAATATCTAAGACCAAGGAATTTGAGGTATTTCAGCATGGAATTATGTATTTAAAAAAAATTATTTCCATGTTTGAGTAATGTTTCTTAAGGAAATCTTGATTAGGGGAAAATCCTCAGAAGTCTAAATTAGTGGTGTACAGCAAGCGTACTGTTTGTCCGAGTACTCAATACTTGGCTATTTAGAACTACTGAGTAATGAATAAAAACTACTTGTGCATACATGGAAACAAGCTTGGTGAACATTCAAAAACAAATATAGGTTTTTTAATGATGTCAACTGATCACATGGCTCATGACATAAAATTTTAAGCATATGTTTGATAACTCATTTACTTTTTGTCATAGGGCGTCTCTTTTAAAAAATTTCTAGATTCGTATTTTGTGACTAAAATGGTTTACAAAGTTGGCCAACAGTGCAATTATATGAAAATTAAAGTTTCTTTGAAGTGTCTTCTTTTCATTACTGAACTATTTCCATTATTTAAATTCAATTAACTAGGCATAATTGTTATTTGAGAAACCTTGCACCACTATTATAAGGCAAAAAAATTTTGTGGTTTTAAAATCGCAGCATTTTAAAAAAAATTTTAAGAAAAATGAGTGATACATAAAAAGTAGAAAATGGTCAATAAACTAATTTAAACTGATTCTTCAACCCATTCTTTCTGTTTCTGAGATCAACTCTCCCACCAAAAATAATTATTGCTTGATTTATCAATTTTTACAAATTGAAAATTTATTGATTATAAAATATTTAACATTTGATAATTTTATTTCCTTTATTTTTAGAATTTTTTCCAGTCTACAAAATTATATGAAAAATGTATTGACTTTATTGTTACACTTTCTTGTTCATGTACACAGTTGCAATAGTGTTATTTTAAACCTTAAAAATCCCTTTCTTCTCTATCAAAAATATTAAGATTGGTTACAATCTTTTTTACACTGTTACAAAATTAATCACTTATTTTTTATTAATGTTATTAAATTCTTGGCATGTTATTGCAAAATTAATTTTATTGATTATTTATATACGTGAAAAAAATTGTAAATGTGTAGGTCTGAAGAGATTAAACTTTTGTGTATGTGCATTTTTGCATATCTGGTAATAGCTTTTACTATGCATCAGTTTCCACAAATTACCTGGATATGAATTGTCTTTTGTAATACTAAAGAAAAACAAAGAAAATTCTTAGTTACTTTATATGTGCCAAGTACCTGGCAGATTGGTTGGATACATAACACATTCTGTACATCTTCAGTGTAGAGCAGGGTTTCTAACCTAGGACCTGTGGAATATCACCAACTTTGAATAAAAATTTCATTATTTAATAGTAAGATTACTTCAATTAAATTTTTAAAATGGTGATATTTCAACAGGGTCAGAATATGAACAGCCCTGGTCTAGGAGACAAAAAAAAAAAAAAAAAAAAAAAAAGTGCCCCAAGAAATTTAAGACTTGTTATTTTTCTTTAAGTTCTGAAGTTTGGGCAGATTTTTTAACTTGATTTTTTTTTTTTTTAAATCTTTTGAGTGCTTTTACAAACTTAAAATTCTGTTTAAAAAAAAAATGTTCTGTTTCATTAATTTAGTCTTGGAGTTTGATTTCCATTCTTTTCAGAACCAGATTATGAATATGCAGCATAAGTGTGTCTGTGTGCTTAATTATAGTTATACATGGTGTCCAAAAAAGTCTAGAAATTGTTGAATTTCTTGATTGGAATCAAAAACTGAAAAATAAATGTTAAATATTTTTAAAAGTTATTCAATGACATCAAAGTTGACTCTTCCTCCCACCTTAAACCTGTGAGAGTTGGAGAGTGTCTAACTTTGAAATGAGGATCCCCATTCTAGTTTATTACAGATTTAGATTCTATGGGGGAAAATATAAATTTTGTATTTAATATTTTTTCTTTTCACCATAGATGGAATTGTAATTGAACAATGTGTCAGATTCATTCGCTGAGCAAAAAATTCTATTTTTCATTGAAGTTCTGACTTAAAAAAAAAAAATAAATAAATAAATAAATAAACTGAAAAGTGTTACCTTTTCTCCCTCCATCATAGGCAGAAAATAATAGACTGCTTGAATTTTAAATGCATCCTCTATTTTCAATACTACAGGATAAACAGCATGGGCAAAGTAACTTCATGTTTTTTTCAGAAAGTTTCATCAACAGAGTCTCCTGGCTTCTCTGAATTAAATATAATTGCTTGAAGTTATCCCCTCATCATTTAGGCAATATTGGCAGAATTAATTACTTAAATAAGTTACTATAATTGCCTGCTTAATTAGGTGATCAAATTCCTGACCTACTGTGACTTGACAGTATCCTAATCGAACATGCTAGTTATCAATTACTTTGTCACAAATTTTAACTCCTTTTTTTTATTGTAAAAGGTCAGTTTTTTGCCATAATGTAAGACATAGAGATATGCTAGCCCATTTTCCTTTGGTTATTTCTAGAACTCAGAAAATTTTTCACTCTTGATTTAAATGAACTTCTTGCACCCATGAAGCTTTAAAATTGACTTTCTGCATGACACTTTTTGATCTCCCTGATGTCAGTCAGTCTGTGACAGAAACCATGCCTCAATATTAAGTAACTGTTTCAGTTAATTTTGTAATGGGTGGACGGTCTGGATGGTTATCATTAAATAAGTGTACAATATTCTTCATATGATCTTATTTTATTATCCTCACAGTATAAAGATATATATTCTTTGTTTTGGAGACAAAGACATGCCAATTAATAGTAACAGAATTCCACTGCACATGGTTGTTGAAGAAAAGCATTTGATTCGACATGGTATGTTTTAAAGTGGGGTATTATGGAATTTTATTAGAAGAAAGAAAAGTTTGCTTAATCATCAAGTTAATGTTGTCGTTTGTTTTTAATTGAAATTTGAAAGATTAAGATGACTCAATAATTTCATATGAAACTTGTTTAAAAATTAATATTTAGAATTAATCATTATTCACTGTGATAAAGGAAGGTACTTTAAAGCTTTGATATAACACAATAATTTTATGTAAAAGTTGAGAAATGAAAATTCTAAATAACCCGTACTTACTTCAGTATAAGAGGGCACTTTCAAGTTTGATATAACACAATAATTTTGACTAAAAGTTGAAGTTAGAATTTTGATTCATGAAACATAGCAGGTCAGTTTAAAGATCAAAATGGCAGAAGTTTCCAAAATTACTTAAAATTTGTTCTAAAAAAATATATTTTCAGTTTCAATTTTTAAACAATGTTGCTTAAAAGTATGATTTGCATTTTGTCATGTTATTTATAACTATTGTATTTTCCATAATTATAAGATTGTGGCATATTTAGAAAGCAGTTGTTTGTCATCATGAACTTGGAAAGCATGGTAAAAACATGTGTGCTCTGATTATGCATCTATTACATAATATCTGTCCATTTCAGTAACATCTATGGAAAAAATAAAATGTTAATTACAAGAATTAAATATTTTTTACCCCAATAGAATTGAAATCTTTAATTTGAAAAAATAAAGTTTCTCGTTCAGATTTCAAAGTTAGGACCCTCTCTAATGGGTCGATTTTAGTATTATTAAATAGCACTTTTTGAAATATTTAAAATATTATTCAATTTGATGCAGAGACATCTTTTGGGGTTATTGGACAGTTTCCAGAACTTTTGGATACCCTGTATATAACTGATTGTCAAATTATTACTTCATTTTTCCAGTATGTTGAATACTGGAAGATGTGATAACATCCAATATGCGAAACATTGAAATTAATCTTAATTTAAAAATATAAAAATTTCACTCCTGACTTGATTTGAATAAAATTTTTACAAATATATCTTCATGTGTATCTTTAACTATTTACTTTCAAAGCTTTTCATTATTTGGTTGTGGTTTATTTACCGAGTTAATATTTAATCAAATTTTAGGGTTAAGTTTTTTGGTAATAGCCTTGATTAAAACTTTAAACTTTTTAATCTTTATCAGTATTTCTGCTTTGCTTAAATAGTTAAAAAGTCCTTATTTTATGAAAATCTGCAAAAAGTACTTCATTTTACTCCTATAATTTCTTAACCAGAAGTGAAGCTCTTCTATATTTTAGTAGATTTCTGATTTAAAGAAAAAAAAATCAAAAAAGAAAAAAAAATCCTCCTTTTCTTAAATTTTGCTACCCAATCCTTTTTGCTCCCTCACATAATTCCTAAACTTAAAAATCTTTAAACTCTTAATTTTATATATAAAAAAAAACACTACTCAATTTGTTATTTGATTGCATCATTCAATATATACAATTTTTTAAAATAACATTTCTGTTCTATTTACTTCATTGTAACAGTAAATAATTTATTATAAAATTTTCATCTTTCTCATACAAATTTGTTTATTATTTGTCTTTCTGCCCCCTCCCCACACACACACACATACACACTTTTTCTTTCTGTTACTTTATTGTAACAATAAATAATCATATAATCACCCACACACACACACATACACACTTTTTCTTTCTGTTACTTTATTGTAACAATAAATAATCATATAATCACCCCTCCTCTCACACACAAAATTGGTGTTTCCTCTTTCCAATCTCATACCAAACTCATTAAATTTACTCTTTAAATCTCTTTAATTTTAAAATCTTACTTGTAAATCTTTGTTTTTAAGATTTTTACATGCTTTATTTATTGTTCTAATATAACAATGAATTAAAAAGTACAAGTAAAAAAAGTCTTAATTTATGATCACTATTAATTATATCATAAAATATGCATGGTCATGTGTTGTAAGTGGCACTGCTATACTGCATTTGTTCAGATTTTTGTAACAGCTCTATCTGAAGAACTAATGCATGCATTTTCATGTATCTTAATATTATGTTGATTCTTGACATGAATTAGTTTCTTCAACATTGTGGTGTCAGTTGACCTACAAATGGACCTGCTATGCTGAATTTTCTAGGAGTTACATGGTTTTAGCAATAGTCAAATTACAAGAACTAATGCACAAATTATATAGTTTTAGAATCCTCTTAATGGACATAGTTTGCCATTTAATTCTGGCACTGATAGCAAATTTCAAAATTTTAACATGTATGAGACAGAAGAAAGTTTTAGGATTGCAACATCTGACTAGTTTTTTTCTAACGATCAAAATAATTTTAAATCCTCCCCTTCTTCCCTAATACACAAAAATTTAGTCTTTAAAACTTTCAGTTTTTTTCTGCACCAATTGTATACAGGGATGAGATTCTTCCGCGGATCCGCGGTTTTCAGCTTTTTTGTTATTTCCAAATTTCAAATTTTCTGATTTACCAAAAAAATACAGAACGCGTAATTTCGTCAAAAAATCGCGAAAGAACGGCAAATTTCCTTAAAAGATCGCTAAAAAACGACTAATTTCCGGCCAATTTTGTCAAAAGATTCGCGAAAGGATGGTTAATTTCGTCACAAAATGCCGAAAAAACGGCAGATTTTGTCAAAAATCGCGATGAAACGACAATCTTCGTCCAAAAATTGCGATAAAAAGGCGAATTTCGGCAAATGTTTTGCGAAAAATCGCAACTTTCGTCAAAAAATCAGGATCAATCGGTAGATATCGTCAAACGATTGCAATAAACTGGTTTATTTCGTCAAACGATCGCGAAAAGACGCCCGATTTCGTCAAAATATTCGCAAAAATGGCAAATTTTTGAAAAAAAAAACTTTAAATTTTGCCAAAAGATTCCAACAAATGACAGATTTCATGAAGAGATAGTGTTAAAACTAAAAATTTCATCAAAGGGACTCTTTGGAAAAAAAAAAACTAACCCAAAAATTTATTTTCAAAATTATTTTTTTGCCACTCCAAATACAGACTTTCCTGCTCCAAAATCCATTTTTGACACCTCTAAATCTTTCTGAATGAATGTGACTTCTGAAAGCACCCATTCATTGAACAAAAAATACCCTTATATTCAAAGTATCCTTTTTTTTCAACAAAAATGTTTTTTTTTTTTTTTTTTTTTTTTCAATAAATCAGTCTTGCCCTTTTTAAAAAGAAATTCAAACAATAGTGATACATGTTATCTTCTACACTCAAATAAGCATTAATTTATAATTAAATTTGTATCTTGCACATTTATTTTTTTAAAAACAAATGAAATTTTTCTCAATAGTTTTAAAAAATAATATTGATTTTAATTATTCATTAATTATTGTTAAAACAAAAATTATTGCATTGCAGTCTTCTTTTCCAAATAAACAAGTTCAAGTTTTGCATCGAAAAATGACTTATCAGTGAGGACCCACTTTTGTAAAAAAGAGACCCAGAATTTAAGTTCTGGGTCCTGGAGACCCAGGATTTTTAAAGTCCAGCGACATCACTAGATATCTTTAATGTGTAATATCCAAGAAAAAAGCAGGAGAAAGAAATTTACCTTGTGCAAGAGAAAAGCTAAAAAACAAAGAAATTTTCTATTTTCTTTTCCTTAATACTTAACCAAAAGTTTCTTACTGTTAGAAAATTTCAATAAAAAAATATTCATGCCAATAACAGAGTTTTATTAATGTACTGTATCTTAATAAACTAAATTTTCATTAGAGTAAGTATAAATATTTTCTGCAATTCACGTTAATAATTTTCTTTCAATTTAATTTACCAAAAGCTAAATTGTATGTTATATTTTAATACAATTATATTTGTTGAGATTGACATTCCTGTCATTGCTCAAAAGTCGTTCTCGCAGTTTTCAGCTTTTTTGCTTTTTGGTCAATCTCATCCCTGTTTATATATTTAGTAATTATAAAGAACTAAGCAATTACTTAATATCCCACCCCCTTCCAATCTACCTACTTAAAAGTTAAAACATTAATTTTTAAAAGATTTCTGTTCTGTTTATTTCATTGTTGTAACAATAAATAAACGCTCATCTAAATTCTACCTATTCTCATCTCACAATCCAACTAGCAAAAGGTGGTAAAATATCTTGAAGCTTCTTATTTTCCCGCTCTATTTGTAATTCTATAAATGATAAATAATAATGCAATCAAACACTCTCTCTCTCAAACATTTGAGTGTTTTAAATTTACATTTGCAAAAACAGAGTTTCCCCCAGGTTTAAAAAGGGGCAGGGCGCTACTGTTCAGAAAAGGGCACTTTTTACATTCTTCAGGGCACTTTTATAGAGTTGAAGAGTAGAGTACTAGAATCTAGTGGTTCAAAAAATCGTGAAAAAACATACATTTCGACAAAAAATGGAGAAAAAAAAATTGCTAAAAAATTTAACAAAAAAAAAAAAAAACCGTATAAAATTTATTAAAAGATCGCAAAAAAAAACGGTCGATTTTCTTAAAAGATCGCAAAAACAGCAGATTTTGTTAAAAGATCGCAAAAAAGCTGCAGATTTTGCTAAAAAATTACGAAAAAACGACAAATTTCTTGAAACATCGCGAAAAAATGGCAAATTTGACTTTTTTTCACAATTTTTTTTGACAAAATTACATGCCTTGTGGGATGAGTAAGAGTTATTTTTCGCCTTCCATTGCCGATTTTTTTAATGTAATGTACGCGTTATAGCATGTCCGCATCATCACTGAAAAGCTGCGTTTTTTCAATGTGGGGCAAGAAGGGCGCTATTTTTTTTTTTTGAATGAGCGACAAGAGGGGCGCTAGTTTTTAGATGAGGGGCAAGGGGGGGGGGCGCTAGTTTTTAAATTAAAGGGCAGGGAGGGCGGAGCGCCCCCCTGAAACCCTCTGGGGGAAACTCTGCAAAAATAAACTGAACCTCTATTAAAAAATATTGTATTATAATTCATTAGTTTATTCAGTTTGTAGATCCTTAAATATGTATGAACCCTGCTTTTTTGTGGATTTATTTCTTGTTGGATACATAAAAAAAGTAAGGTCAAAGAAAATTGCATGTTATGAAAATTTATTTTGATAAGCACAGTTTTATTAGCCCTTTCCTCCCAGATGAAGTAATTCTATGCAGTATGTATTGATTAGGTGATACCCTAGCAGCAAAGGGGGTTAAAAGGAATTGTATAGGTAGTTCTTAGGTCACTGGCCTCAGTGCAAGTCACTTTTCTGAACTACACTAGTTTTCTTGCCTGTATTTTCCATTTCTTGTAACAAAAAGAAAAATAATAATAAGCTGTAGAAATAAATATTTTGAACAGACAGAACATCCTTAAAAATGAACAGAACACATTTAAACAAATATATAAGATGAAGGAATATGAAAAGTGCAACACCAAACAGTGAAGAAAATGTGAATTTAGTTGTATTGGTATTTTCTTACGAATATAGAAAAGCTTCCAAACAATCAATTTTTGCAAAGTCAGTTTTATGCAATATTTTTAAATGTCAGTCTCTTTTCCTTTCTTTCTATTCTGTTAACTTTTACATTATTATAGGTTTCAAAATTTGTGCCAATGATATTTAAATCAATCTCCTACATCAAAACACTATTTTGTTTCCCAATTGAAAAACATCTAACAGGATAAACATAACTTATGTTGCAGTTATGCATAGATTACTTTTCGTTCATTTTGAAAGTTTAGCACAAAGATGCATTTGAAGATTATTTGAAAACTCTGGAGCCTAATTTTCTAGATAAGTTATTGAATGGCCAACTATGACATCTTGGAATTTATAAAAGTTTAAATCGAGCTTTGTATGGTGCCAGAATTTTGGATGATTAGTAAAAGCTTAAGGTTCAGATATGAAAAATGCAAGCTGGATAAAGCAAGCTAAACTTTACATGTATATTAAAAATATCACAATATTAATTAATATTATTAATTAATAATATGTAGCAAATTTTGTCACAATTTCTCAACAAGTATGCATTGGTTTCAAAAACAGCCAGGAATCCATTTGAAAAAGCCAATAAACTTTCATACTTGGTGACAAATTTTTAGAAATTGGATTTTCCTTCCAAGGTGGAAAGAGGCTGAACACCACAATAATTTTTCTCATTATAAATTAACAAACCTTGTTGCTTTTCTTAGACATAAATAACACAGTTGGTACTGTTAATTTAGCATAATTTTTAAAATTTTAATCTAAAACCTAATTATTATGGATGAAAGTCATTCAACATATTCTCCTCACCCTTTTTCAGAATAAATACTTCAACCCTTTATCTACCAATGGTACTTATAAGTACCATAAAAATTAATTTAGTTATTATAAAATTCTTTCAATACATTACTTTATTTTGTTCCAAAAGCATTATTGGTTACACAAACAGGGATGCCACTTTTCCGCCTTTTGGCGGATTTCCGCTTTTTTAAATTTTTAAGAATTCGCGATTTTCGTTAAGCGATCACGAGATAAAATAACGATTTTCGTCGAACGATCGCGAAATAAAACAGCCTTTTCCATCAAACGATCGCGAAATACAACAGCCTTTTTCGTCAAGCGATCGCGAAATATAACATCGATTTTCGTTAAAAGATAAAAAAAAAAAGGCTATTTTCATCAAACAGTCGCGATATAAAGCAGCAATTTTCATCAAACGGTCGCGATATAAAGCAGCAATTTCCATCAAACGGTCGCGATATAAAGCAGCAATTTTCATCAAACGATCGCGAAACGAAACGGTGGTTTTCTTGAAACGATCGCAATGTGAAACGGCGATTTTTGTCTAACGATCGCTAAATAAAATGGCCATTTTCGTCAAACGATCGCGATATAAAACGGCGATTTTCGTCAAACGATCGCGAAACGAAACAGTGATTTTTGTGAAACGGCGATTTTTGTCAAAGGATCGCGATGTGAAACGATGATTTTTGTCAAACGATCATGATGTGAAACGTCTATTTTCGTCAAACGTTCGCTAAATAAAACGGCGATTTTCGTCAAACGATCGCAATGTAAAACGACGATTTTCGTCAAACGATCGCGATATTAAACGGCGATTTTCGTCAAACAATCGCAATGTAAAACGGCGATTTTCGTCAAACGATCGCGATATTAAACGACGATTTTCGTCAAACGATCGCGAAACGAAGCGGTGATTTTTCTGAAACGACGATTTTTGTCAAACGATCAATGATGTGAAACGGCGATTTTCGTCAAACGATCGCTAAATAAAACGGCGATTTTCGCCAAACGATCATGAAATAAAACAGTTATTTTCGTCAAATTAAAAAAAAAACTGCAAAATTTTGCTATTCACTCGCGGAATAATCATTGAATTTATTGCTGGGTTACTTGAAACGGTTTAAAATGATGCGATACATAAAATTCTTCACTGAACCTATTGCTGGGTTACCTTAATTGATGTAAAATACTGTGAACTAAAGAAAAATCATTTTAACGTACTCTTATAAATTAAAAGTTTACAACAAAAGAAAAGCTGTAATTTTTTATTTAGTTTATTATAAACAATATTTTCAAAATTCACACATAAAGTTGTGAAAAATGTCGTAAATTTTACTTTACGCATAATTTCCTCTTTTTTGCTATTTTCTGAGTGGCATCCCTGCACAAAACAAAAATATTTTTAAAAGCATTATTTCTTTTGCCTTTGTATCTTTTCAGCTTTCTTGGTGCTAAAGAAGGGGGTGGGGATTTTTCAATTCGGAAGAGTATTTCTACATTTATACTGTAAGAACATCTATTTGTACATTTTATAATTCTACAAAGTACTAAGAAAACAATTTAAAATAAAAGATTTGAGTGGGGTTATAAATATTGCACAAAATCCTCCAAAAATTTATTAAATGATTATATAAATCGTTTAATTTAGTTTAGACAATTTATGTAAAATACTTTAAAATGTAAAATTTTCATGAATTCATAATGCGGTAGATAAAGGGTTAAACAATACTTTGGTTCTTTGCAAAAGTTCAATGTAAATACAGTAGACTCCGTCAAATTCGCACAGCTTGGGACCAAAGGTTGTGCAGATTTTAGAATTTTGCAGTTTTCTGGTCATTGCTTTTTTTTTTTGCATATTTTAAACAGTAATTTTTCTGGAATTAATAATGCAATCGAAACTATAATGAATGCTTACAATATAATAAAATATTTAAATAAGTAATAAAATAAAATAATAAAAATTTTGGTAATTTTTAAAATGATTAAAATATTAAACGCAAATGTCAAGTTGATAATCAAAAATGTGTGAATAAATATTCATTATAAAGATGAAATGTATTTTTCCTAAATTATTCAATGAAACTTTCCTCATAAATATACATTACTAATTCACATCAAAATAAGAAAATACAGAAGTTTTATTTCAGGTTTAGCCAGACTTAATAAACAAAAAAGCTTGATTAATACATAAATATATTTGTTAAGAAGATAATAATTATCAATGTTATCAACAATATCTTGAATTTTTTCAGAAATAATTTATTCTTCCTTCATGAATAAACATGAATTTGGTAATATTAACAAAAATTACAAATTAAAATGTATATAGAATTGATATAAAACTAAAAAAGTCAAATTTTGTCCTTCTATCTTAACTAAATGTTCCATTGTTTACATCTGTGAATTAGTTGCAGATTTTAAAGTTGCAGATTTGAGGGAGTCTACTGTAGCATACCAACAGCTTGTATTACTGATACCAGTTAGATTGTTTTTCCTTTTATGTATTTGTTCAAGTTAGCAATTAGTTCAATGATATTTTGTTATTTGTAAAAGCTAATAAATAAGCTGAACTACACCATGAAAAAATTGTTGTAAAATTTAATCATAAATAAAGAAATTTACAATATTACTAAATTGTGTATAAACAATAACAAATAGTTAAAAACTAAACAAACATTAAAATATGTTAAACTGATGCAAGACCATTAGACTGACTGTTTGAAGCAGTGTAACTTTTTTTCTGCTAATAGACCCAGAGGTTGACCTCGATGATAAAGGTTGAATGTGGATTTTAAGTATTTTAATATTTGTGTAGTTTTTAACTTAGCAATATTGTGTATACACTATTTAGTAATATCATGAATTACTTCATTTTCATGATGAAATTTTACATTATAAAATTATCATCCTAATAATATGTACACCTTTTCAAATAAGTTTTATTAATAAAAAAAATAACCATTTTTTGATTTGTTCATTTTTTTTCTATTATGAGTTACAAATTTATTTCTTTATTAATACCTGCAAACAGAATGTTTTCAAGATTTTTTTTTTTAACTCTTTGGATGGAAAAGTTGATCATTTTATTGGGAATTTGATAATTTAAATTTAAACCTACTTTTGAAACGGATTTGAAATGGATTCTCAGGATTTGAATTTCTCTTTATGCAGAAGAAAGTTTCTTTTATATATTTATTACAGTAGTTAACTATTTTGTCTTTCAGCAAGCTATTTAGAAATCTTGAAAAGTAAGGTGGGATAACCAAATGTTCTCCTTTTCCATCTTTTGAACAATTTATTCATTGCTAAGTTTTTTGGTTATTGAAGAAAAAGATCTAAAATATCTTTTCCCCTTCAAAGTGTATGTCCATCTCGTCTTTAATCTCTTGAAATATACAGGCAATTCTTTAAAAGCAATATTCCATCTTTTGTACATGTTTTTATTTCCTTCTACATGTTATCTTTTTATACTTGCATGAACAGATATATTTTTACATCTTGAAATTCAGGCTAGATTCTGAATGGTCGAAAAATTCTTTAACTATTCTGCTTTCTTAAAAATAGCATCGATAACATTTCCTTAATTCTGTCAATTCCTGATATATAAATATTCATAATGCATATTAATAATAACCTCTGTATGAATGTGTTAACAAGTTGAATTCTGCATTGAACAATATCAAAATTTTTCTCATCTAGGAAATCAAGCATTCTATTTCCATGTGGCCATAGGCCATATGAAAATAAATTTTCATGACAATAAATGATTATCAGATCTTCATTTTTCTAACTGTTTAAAATTAGGAAACAAATCTGGTGTAACTTTCTTTCCTGGGACATATGCCTGAAGTGTTACTGTGCATTACATTAGAAAAAATATTGCAGTAGTTGGAGTGAAATTTTCTTGCTGAATTATATTGGTCTTTGAAAATTTGATCGTAGTTACAGAATTGTATAGAAAGACTTGGAAGTTTTCATTTTCAAATTTTGTATCATATCTATTTTTCAAAATGAAATTTTTAAAATTTCAAAGATTTTGATATGTATTCCTTTATTTTATTAATATTCAAAAATAAAAGTATATGGAAAATAAAGTATGAATTCTAAAAAAAATTAAATTGGTATTAATTTAGCAAAGTTGCTTCTTTTTCTCGTACTTTAAGGCTGTATGCATGTTGCTTTTTTATATAATAATTTCCAAATGTTTTCTTATAAATGTTCTGTTATCATCAATTATAAAGTTCTGCTAAGACAATAAGAGAACATTTGTTAGGAAGTTTTATAAGGCGTGACTTTTTCTCTTTCAATCAGTCATAAAAGAATATTGTTCATCCACTTCAGATTTGTCTGTTCTTAATTTTCTGTCTTATTTCTTTACTTTCATACAGTTTGATACCATTCTGAGAGTTAAATTATCTTTTTTCTTGCTTATTTTCATGTCAAACATAAATATTTGGAAATATACAGAAAATATGCATTAAAAATGCATATTTTATTCATAATGACTTTAATTTATCTTTAATAAAATAAAAAAAAACTTGGCTTTTAATATACTAACTTTATTTGATCAACTGCTTTCTAAGTCTCTAACAAAACTAGTTTTTTTCTAAGTTTAACCCTTTCATCCTAAAGCTATTCCTCTGCTTTTACTGCCAATCTTGTTCAGTCGTAGGAGAAAAAAAAAAACCTCCCTGCTATAACTCTAAAGCAAGTAGTATAAAAATGAGACTGGTACCACCTGATTTAGTAATAATATATACTACTTAATGCTGTATTTAAATTATTTTTCAAGTGTTGTTAATATATTGAAATTGAGGACCCCAGAAGCCAAGGGTTTAAGTGACAAAAATGGGAAAAAACTAAGTGCACAGATGACCTAGAATATGTTTCTTTCTTTTCATGTAATGAAATGTAATTGATTTTCTAATTATGTGCTGTGTACTAGAGATCAACTACTTTTGCTGAAAAATAATCAATATTGATCGATTCTAAATTTAGCTGAAATTGTACTCTACTTTTTTGCACCATTATTGCAGTTTCCTATTGCAATTCAGTCGATTATTATTGGTGTTCAAATTTAGCATCAATTATCTTTGAACTCAATATATTCCAAATCTATTTTTATCATGTGTATCCCTTGGCTTCTGAGGTCCTCAATTGTAGTTAATTTTCAATAACAATGCTAAATTTTCAATCTTCAATGTATATTATCTTTTAAATAGTTTAGGAAATATGCAGGCTTAAAATTTTAAATTCCTAATGTTAAATTCACTTTTAATCGTCTCAAAACAAATTGCAATGCTGATAGTTTAATCAAAACTCACGTTTTGGTGAAATGAGCTGTAATTTTAGACTTTAATATTTGAAACTTCTTGTAGTATATTATAAAGATTTTATTAGCCTATAGTGCAATTTCATAATTTATATTTTTAAAAAAGTATACATATACCTGTGAAAAAAAATTAAAAATAGATCTATTTGTAGAAGCAAATCCAAAATTATGGTTCACTTTGGTAAGTAGTTTTTAAATTATTCTTAACTACATGGATTGGAATCTGTTTTGTCTTGATTATAAATGAATTTAACATTAGGAGTTAAGAAATTTAAAACTGTTTAACATCTGAATTACTTGATTAAATGACTTCCTATATTGTATCCAAAGATAAAGTTTATTGAAAAATTTAAATATGTAAAAATTAAGTATCCGTATTGAAATTTTTAGTTTTAATTTCAATATGTAGACAACATCTTAAACAAAATTTCATTATATAATTAACCTTCTCACCGCTGTTAACTGATATATCCATTCACTATGCTGCAGGTTTCACCTCAATAGAAGCATTAAATAAATTAATATAATTCTACAAATATAATGCAGTTTTAAAAACATTTTGTTGTGATTAATACCTTTTAAGCTTATATCCCTTTGCATCATTAATTTTTATGTAATTGAAAAAAAAATCCTTTTTCTAGGTTTTTTAAATATTACTGGGAAAACATTACAATTTTGTCCTTTGTTCGGTGGTCAGGGGGTTAATTAGTAGATACTGTTTCAATCTATTCGTACCAGTCCCATTTTTATATAGTGATTTGCAGTATAGTTAGTAGGTGTGGGGTCTTTTTTTTTCTTTTCGATGACTGTTCATACTAAATCATAGAAATAGATAATATTCTCAAGAACGATGCTTCTCAATATTTCAGAATTATTTAATGTAGCAATCAGTTTTGAGAAGTTGTAATTTTGCCGTCTTCTGTCAGATGAAAGCATATGTGTACTTATCTGTGGTAGAAATGCGGATCTGTCCATGCAGACTTGTTTCTATTTTTAGCAAGTGCAAATAAGCTTTTATCTGATGAAGGCAACTTTAGATTACTGCTCTTAAAGCTAGTTGCCTTTTTAATTCTAGAATATTAAGAAGCTCTGTATTGTAATTTGTTTTTTTCCTCATCACTAAATATTTTCAATGTTGCTCTAACTAGAACTTCATAAATTTTGTTCCATTTAATTTTTTTCAGGAAAACTGAAGGCACCTCGAAAAGCAGGTCCAGTATAAAAAAAAGTTTCTTCTTTTTATATTTATAAAATTTTAATTTTTTTTGACAACTTCTATCACATATAATAATATTGGCATATTTTTAATTGTTTTTAAATTTCCTTTCAATTTATTATAGTGTTAATTTACATTAACTGTTTTTAATTTTCATTTCAGTTTATTGTAATGCAGTGCCAGATAATGTAAATTCCCTTCTGTACAATGGCCTTATTGAAGAATTAGTTGATGTTTTAGAATTACAGGATAATAGTCTAATAGTAAGTTTTTGTAAACCAAAAAATTAATTTTTTTGCAGAGTTAGTAGAAATTCTGTTTTTTTAATATAATATTAGTTAATTTTTTTTTTTTTTTTTTTTGTATTACAGATAAATTTTTTCAGGTTTTAGTTGCTTATTTAAAAACATTGATTGTGTCTTAAAATGTGTTTGCTGCAGAGTTGACATTAATCAATTAAATTTTTAGTGAAATTGTTGATTAAACTTTCGATCTGACAGAATTTTATCCATGATTAAATCTATTAATTTAACCAATAATTGGATTATTTAGATGAAAATTAAACATGGCTCACCTTTTTAGTTTTCTTAAATTTGCTTTGATTGATATGAGATTGAGGTTTACTTCATCATTATACAATTTTCCCTTTTGAAAATTATACACATTCACATTGTACAATTGATATCACATGAAAAATTTCAGATATATTACAGTTAAAATGTGGACCCAACAAACATATAACTAACGGGCCGCTTATGGCTTCGATAGCCTTGGCCCCAAGTGTCTGATTGAGGCCCACTAACATTGTCCGTAACGGCTTCGTAAAAAATGTGTCACGGCGGCCGCATTATAGCCACATACTAATTGGCCATAAGTAAAGGAAGATGTCTACAAACTTTTTACCATAAATGGTGTATAGCCTCAAACTGGCCACATCCACTCTTTTAAAGGCCATTAAAAAATAAAGGCCTGACGGAGGCTCACCATCTCCCTGCCAGTCGTGTTTCCCAAGTATTAAATTTAGCCCACAGCTGACCATAAAAATGCCTTTTAAGATTATTTAATGATGTAAAGCTAGCCACTAAATTGCCCTAAAGATTATTTAGGCATAATTCAAAATTTATTCAAAAAAAAAAAAAAAATAGAAGGTTAATTAAATGATAAAATGTTTTTATATTTAAAAAAAAATTTCTTAGGTACATTTAAAAATAAATAAAATTCATAAATCCACTCATTATGAACTTTATAAAAAAATATCCAAAACATAATATTTGACATAATGAATTATTTTTTAATTATATATTTTTAAAATTCATATGCAATGTCCTTTTTAAATATTTGCATGTCGTGCAAATTTTAAAAGTATATTATTGAAAAAATAAACAAATTTATTAATTCACTATATCATGTACTGTGTTTTGAAAAAATTTATAAAGTTTAATCTAAATAAACTTATAGTTTTCCTGAAAAGTGTATGTAAATGAGCATTAATGCTTTTTTTTTTTTTCACACAAAGCACTTTGTATTTTTGATAACCCTTTTTTACAGAAATAATTTTGAATTTTTACTCAAATTATGCATATAATCTTAATATGATCTAATATATAAAATGTATATTATAACTTAAAATGTGTTTGTGTTATACTTTTGTTTATTGTTTTTTATACATTTATTTGCAAGTCTTTTCCAGTATTTTAGGCTTATTCATTAAAGAATTATTTAGTTATTTTATTATAATTCATTTTATACATATATTGATTTTATTTTGTAAGAAATTTTTAAACGCTTTTATTTTTGCAAATGTAAGATAATATTTATTTTATATTGCGTGATGCACCTATATTGTAACACATTAAATTTCTATTTAACTTAGAAAATAATTAAAGTTTTTATTCTCTTTTTTTTAATATATATAAATTTTCAGAGCACCGTTTATCAAAGATGAAAAATATATTGAAATTATTTTAACTTTTCCTAAATACCCAAGAGTTTTTTTTTTTTTAAGGTAATTTTAAATTTTACCAATATTTTAATCAGTTTTCTAAATTTTATTCAAATTTTTTTTTAATTTTATTCTGATTTTCTAAACTTTATTAATTTTTATTCGATTGCTTTAATCAAATTTTATTATAAAATTTCTCACTTAGAAAAAGAAAAAAAAAAGTTTTTTCTTAAGCTTTCTCTCTTTCTCTTTAATTAAAAAAAAAAAAAAAAATTCCACTGAAGCAAATTATTTTAAAGTATCTCAAATGATTCATATACATATAATATTTCAAAACAATGTAGACGCTCATCAGCAAAAAGAAAATAAATCATCAAACAATTATCTATTGAATTAAATTTTGCAACATTTGAATTAAATTTTACAGTATTTGAAGAAATAGAAAGGGAAAATAAAGCATTTTTCACCTATAAGAATAAATCTTATTTAAATTAATCTGCCCAAGCTTTCGCTATGTAATCAATTACTTTGTAAAAAGCATCAGTATTTACTAATTTAAACAAAATTTTAATGTAACATAGCATCAGTAAATCCTGTTATTTAAGATAAATATTATTTTACATTTGCCGAAATGAAAATGTTAAAAAATATTGTTTAATCTAATATATAAATTCCCTAAATTATACAAAATAAAATCAAAATGTATTAAAAACACAGATTAAATTAAATTTACAATTCCTTAATGAATAAACAAAAATTAATAAGACTTACAAATAATTTACTAGCACGCATATATGCTATATGAGTTACTTGTACAATCCTAGAACTTTTATAAATAGCCACCCATTCCCTCCTCACTGCAGTGCAATGCCAAATGAATGAAGATGGAAGGGAAGGGGAAGGGGCGAATATGGGGGTCAGAGTTCTTTTCTGAGAAATTTTCCTGCACCTCCTATGACCTTGGTCACTGTCCGCTCTGTAAGGAGGCAATGGCGAGAGATTTCCTTTCGAAAAAATATTTCGTGGGAAATTTTTATTAAAGAAGTTATAACATATATAAGTTCTTTGGTTTTATTATTATGAAAACAATTATTTTTATACGTTCTAATAAATGTGATGAACCATTAAATGAAAGTTTTAAACAATTGTTTAAAACATTTATCCAATGATTCATGATGTTTATCACTATTAACCAATGCACCAAACATATTATATTTGCACTTTTCTTCCTATTTAATAAATTTACATTCCGGAAATTAATAATATTCATTTTTATTCCAAAGAGCTCACAAAAATATATTTATTTAAAATATTATTGCACATTTCAAAAAGAAATCATTAAGCATTTTATGATTATTTTTTCTTCATAAAAAAATCTTTTAATTAAAATAGGGAATTTTTATTTATACGTTAAACATATTATATATTTATGTAGCAAAATATTAATGTTTTCAAACAAATCCAGATTTTTGCTTCTTTAAAGCCAGGTATATGACATCTGTGCTTTTTAATAATAATTTAATACTAATAATAGAACAAATAAATATGCATAAATTGTAAGAAATTTGCTGAAAACATTTTTATTTATTTTTTATTTTACACTGAATTTAGAACATTAAATTCCTTTTCAAAGAATTTTATTTTACATGAAAATATATTTCAAATGATATTAAAAAAATGTGTTATAGAAACAGTTTATTTTCCACTTTTTTACTCTCTTATATTCAACAACATGTGCTTGTTAAAGAAAGAAAACAATATTTTTTTTTTGACTTGTTCATAGCAAATATTTTTTCATGAAACTTGGAAAAAGAAAATTACGCTTATCATTAAATTTCAAGTAGATATTTTTTACAATATAAAAGTTCAATAAATGAATGCATCTTACTGTAATTAAATATTTTGTGTTGTTCCGAGTCTTGTGTACTTCCTATAAATTTGTATTTTGTTTATTTCAGCTATTAAAATCAAGAGAAATTGAAAATTAATACATTCATTGTTTCTAGCATGACCATAAAAATATAGCCATGCAAAGATATCGAAGTATAGTTTGAAAATATTTTAAGTTTCTTAAATGTAAATGTTTGTTATATTTTTATAGATATATATATTCCTTAAATAGTTTTAAACTGAAAAAAAAATCTATTTTACTGTCTTAATTATAAATGTCATAATGTATCTACATTTTTAATAAATGCCCCTTTTTTAATAATTAAGCTTACTTTAAAAGAAATAAAGAAAAAAATGCATTTCCTTGTGTTAATTTAATATTCGGGTCAGATAATATTGGGCCTGTACTTTTTAAATGATGAGGGGCCATTTCAAGCTTGCCCGAAACTGCCCCTCAATGATGACGGGTAAAAAAAATGCAAACGTTTTGTCACTGCCGAAACGTGTTCGGTTCGGCGGCAACTGCCGCAATTAGCGGCGTCTCACTTACGGTACGCTATTGTTTGGCTACAAATGGCCTTAACTGAGTATGGCCGCAACGAATATGGCTTGAGGCCATAAGTCATGTGTTTGTTGGGGAAATTCTTTAATAGGGTTCTTTAGTAGGTAGATTGATGCACCTTCTCCCTTTTTATAAAAGTTACATAGCATGGGTCCTCCCTTGGCACAACAGTAGGTATTTTTATTTATTTATTACTATTTTGCAATCAAATATGATCCTTTTAATTAGGAGAAACCATCAAAACTTTTCATTTCTGTCAAAAATCTCCCAGTCTTAAAGGAATACATTATTGTTAAATTTCCAATAATTTATACAATTGACTAAAAATTGAATTGCAATTCAAATTAAATGCAAATAAAAACCAGATTTGAAATCTATTTGGAATTCATTTCATTTATCAGAGTTGGGCAAAATACACCGAAAAATCATTTTCGATACAAAATACATTAGTTTTAGAAGCTAAAATACAAAATACTTTTCGAATTAAGAAAATTCAACATACAAAATACATTTGAAAATTTTAAAAAGTTTGTGTATAAGATTAAAGATTTGTACGGGTCATGCCGGGCACAGTCAGTTGGCCGGTTTCGGGCCAATTTTTACCCACAGCACTCAGGCCAGGCCCGAATGGACCTGTTCTTCAGTCGTTCCGGATCGGGTATCAGGTTTATTTCTTTCTGGAGTGTAAGCAAGCTCAAATGGACCTCGTCATCATTATTTCGGGTCCCAGGCTTTACTGCTTATGAACGACTCAGGCCGGACCTGACTTATTCCTTCCAGACAGGATCTGGACTGCACTTCATTCTTCCTAAAGAACTGCAGTAACCTCAAATTTAATTATTGGTCCTGACCAGCCTGTATAAAAACCATTGGCTCATCCCATTTTGGCGTGGCCTACATGAAAACCTAAAAACCATAGCTTTTTAGCTCTGTACGTTATAGGCCAGCTAAAAGATCTTTCTATGGCTTGGAGCAGATTTATAATTTCGGTCCGTATAAAAACCTCTTATTAGTGCAACTGTAAGACATTTGTGTTACGCTGATTAAATTCTTTGAAATTATAAATTATCGAAGTAAAAAAGAAAAATAAAGAAAAAAAATCAATCTGTGGGAGAATATGCATTATAAATACAGACTTACTTACAGATACAGATAAAATAATCAAATGAATATAAAATACATAATTTTTTCTTGGATATAATTCAGTTTCATTTTATGCAAAAAGTAAAGTGTTATCAAAATAATTCGCAACTCAAATCTATGTTTAGAAATTACGATCGACCTTCAGGGGGGAGGGATCTTAATTTAAGAATCACTCAAAATATTTCTTTTTGGAAAATTTTTAATTAAGGATCGATCGAAACAGATTTTTAATTCCGAATTTCGATGATCAGTACTAACAATTAACAGTAATAAATAACAAAGTATGAAGTTTGATGACATTCAGTGCATTAATTTTTGCTAAAATCCTGAAAAATACAGCATAGCAGGGCCACATGTTGAGCGATTTACACCAACACTTTACAACTTAATATAACAGTCTAACTAAATCTGGAATTCGATGAAAATTCGAGAATTAGTACTTGAGATAGAACTGATGCAGATATCACGAAAAATATAGCATAGCAGATCCACCCACCTGTGGTGTGATTTACACCAAAAATTAATCAGCAGCAACTTATGTTAACATGTAACTGAATTTGAAGTTTGATGAAAATACATTCATTAGTTCTTAAAATACAATTTTTTAAATTATTTTATTTTTTATTTATTTATTTATTTGAAATCGTGAAAAATACAGCATAGCAATGCCATCTCTTGGAAGATTCACAACAACTAATCTACAACAACTTATGTCCACATCTAACTGAATCTAAAGTATTATTAAATTCAGTGCATTAGCTCTTGAAACAAAGAGACTCAAATTTTTTGTCACATACAAACTCACAAAGACATTTAATAAATGCAATTAAACAGTGTTTAGGGGCTTGAAAAATATAAATTCATCAAAACCCTCAGGTCGAATGTTTTCACGAATCCAATGCTTTCCTCTGGTAAACATAGAAGACTATAAAAAGAGATGAAAGATTGTAAATGGAAGCGTCAGTTCTGCGGTTATTCCAGGATGTATACATAAAACTTATATATAAAAGAGTTTATATCCTCGTTCGTTGGAACTGGTTAAAATATATATATATATATATATATATATATATATATATATATATATATAAATTGTTAGTGTCTCAATCACTACAATCAAAGTATAAGTATGCTTTATATGAATACTAAATAAGAAATAATTTAATAAAAAAAATATTGCTCAGTTAAACTGACGGATTTGAGCTCACAGGCTAATTGTACATTACAGCCTTCTATTTTCAATGTATAATGCCCTTCGAAAAACAAATTAATTGAAGAAATAGCCCCTTTCCATTTCCCCTCCTTATACTTCATTATTGAATCTCAAAAACTAATCAGGGATATGCCTTATCATATAATAAACCTACATCCGAAATTCAAAGCAAATCGGATAATTTTGACAAAAATCGATTTATATAATTTAGGAGTATTCCCCATTCCATCTTTCATACTTAATCATTAAACCTCCAAAACTATTCAGAGATTCATCTCATTAGAAAAAACCTATATCCAAAATTTAAAGCAAATCTGATAATTCTGCATAAAAACCCATTTATCTAATTTAAGGGGGTAATCGCTTGTGCCCCTCTTTATACTTAAAAAAGAACCCCACGACTAATGAGGGAAGCATCTTATCACTATGAACCTGTATCTAAAATTTGAAGCAAATCAGTTAATTTTGCATAACAAACCATTTTCCTAAATTAAGAGGGGTGGTCCCCCTGATTCCCACTTTATACAATGAATTCCCAAAACAAATCAGGGAAGCACCTTCTCAGAATGAGCTTATCCAATGAACATCCAATACTAAGCACAGAGGTGCCCCATCAAAATGATATATCTAAAATTTTAATGAAATCTGATAATTCTACATGAAATCCCATTTATCTAAATTAAGGAGGGAGGGATTAGCCCCGTTCCCCCCTCCTTATATCTATCTACTGAACTCCCAAAACTAATCATGGAGGTGTCCTCATCATAAAGATCGTATATCTAAAATTTAAATGAAATCTGATAATTCTGCATGAAAAACATATTTATATAAATTAAGGGGAGGGGTATTAGCTCCTCGTTCTTTCTTTCCCCCTTCCTTATACTTATCAAATGAACTTCAAAAACTAATCAGTGAAGCGCCTCATCAGAATAAATCTATATCCAAAATTTCAAGTAATTCGGATATTTTTATCATGAATTATTGTGTTATATACACACATACATACATAGATACATACAGAATGGGCGGCACATAAGCTCTTAGGTTTTAATAGCCTGTTAGCTAAAAAAAAATATTAAATTAACAAGTTAAATGTTTTCATTTCAAACATATGCATGCTATATTTGTAATAATAATTGCTATTAATTTTTCCCTAAATATGAATATACTATTGTTCTCTTAAAGAACTATTTATTGATATTTGTGTATGATTAATTTGCAAGCCAAACGTTAAACATTTTGCAAATCTCTGTACAATGAACATCGATCTCGGTTGATACATAAATAATCTTGGAAATTCCGGGATGCATAAATAACTACAGAATTAATAACATTTTATGGTTTTAAATCTGTACAAAATAATGTTTTATTGTTATCTTTAATTTTGTTGTAAACAAATATATGCACATGCCTGCACATTCAAAATCATAAATATTCTTCTAAAGGGGTATGCTTTTGTAATTATATTGTAATTTATATTCTTATTGATATTAAAATTTTCATCTGTGAATCTTTTGTTTACGATCTAAACTCAAAAAAGAAAGAAACTTCCGTTTACTATAATAACTTTCATTTTGGTCAGTTACCAGTTTATATTTTCATTGTGGTATATTTTTTCAACAGTACAAAATAAAACATGAAATGAGTAAAAAAACTAACGATAATAATTATGAAGTCATGCTAGATAAACGTGTACCTCCAGTAAGGACAAATCTATAATTAAAAAAAACGCTTTAAATGTTTGTCTTATAATGGTAGATCTTGTTTTTAACATATGGAATGCTGCCTTAATTTTATCGTTATTATCAACAAAAATTAAAAAGAATCTCATTTAGTATAGCGCTAGCGCAACTTGTACAATTGTAATTCATTGAATTCACTTGATACATTATCACCCTGAACTGAAAAAATATCAGCTATTCTTTCAAGAGACTTAAACATTGCATTACATTTATTTCTACTGCTACATTACAAGTCTTTCTGTAATTCTTTAAAAAGCACCATACACAGCAAAACTCTAAATAATTCTTCCTGTTTATAACGCAGTAGTTTTTATCATTCTCATAGCAGTGTTATACTTATAAAACTTAGAACTTTAGAACTGTAATGATTCAGCAGCAATGTCTAAGTAAAACAGAAGCATTCATTCTAATCTTTATCGTACCAGCAGTTGAAAAGTATGTTTGTATAAACTTCCACAAACGAAAGTCAAAACAAAACAGTCATACTTGTATTATGCTTTTGTGAATCTTACATCTGCAGTTTTAACGAAGCAGCTGAAAATCTACAGAAATGTATTTTGAGTATGAAATGTATTTTCAAAGTACAAAATACTTGAGAAAATCATTTCAAAATACATTACCAAAATACTTTTGTTTAGTCGGGTTAAAATACAAAATACAAATGTATTTTGAAAATGTATTTCAAATACATGTATTTTCGATACTGCCTATCTCTGAGTATAATATATGGATTGTCTATGCATCTGGTTACAGAAGATTAGATATAAAAGCCTGCCTTAAGGTTTTAAGTTGACAAATTAGAATATTTGCATTCAATATATACAATACTATCCCTGTTTAATAAAACACTAGATCCAAAATTCAGTATAAAAATGGAACTTGAATGGAATCCAGTTAACTAAATAGTGGATTAAAAATTAAATTGCAACTGAGTTTAAATGCAAATAGAAACAAGAGTTGGAATTAATTTCATTTAGTTACATTTCATCATCAATTTATGACCAAATTTGTTTTGATAAAAAAATTCACCTGTGAGGTTTTTTTTATTTTTTTAATGCACTTAGTTTCAAATTGCTTAACTTTAGATTCCAAAAATTTTTTCCATTAGAAAATATTTAGGCTGAGAGGCGATGACACAATCACCTCATCGAGTTCACGGATAAAAATCTAGTATTAGTTAAATCTTGATTTGCATATTAAAATGCAGTTGGTCTGCCAAGTCATATCTTGGTGGAAAACACCTAAAAGAATCAGACTTTAACGGTTGACTCATAGGTTTTACCATTGTGTTTTACTGCACCTAAAAGTATCTAAAGATGGAGGATTGGGAGCAGAAAAACATAATGCTAAACCTATGTATCAACCGTTAAATTAGAGTTTTAAGGTGTTTTCCAGGAAAATATGACTTGGCAGACAGATTGCGATTAAATATGCATATCAAGATTTAGTTAATTCTAGATTTTCATCCATGACTTCGATGAGGTGTATGTGTTGTTGCTTCCCAGTTTAATTCTGATAAAAATTAAGAACCTTTTTTACTAGTTTTTAATGTGATTTTTAAAATTTCACTAAAATTTGTATGCCATAGCTGCTAATTAGGCTTTTTTGCTACCACTTTTTAAAAAATTATAACATTCTTCCCATTAAATAGTAATTAAAAATTAATAAGCTTTTTTTAAGTGGTAAGGAGGAAAAAAAAGACAAATTGGCAGCTATGGTACACTTTTATTACAGAAGACTGTAATCAATTAAGTTTAATTTCAGCTTTTTAAACAAGTTCATGATTATGTCATTTATGCAAATTGGATTATGATTATATTTTTGATTATCTATTTTTTAATTGTAGAATACAAGTGCCAGTCTTTGTTTAATGACAATTACTGAACAAGTCTCGTACAATTACAGTTAGATTACACTAATTTCATAATTTACACATGACAAATCCCCTTTTCTTAGAATTCATTGTATACCTATCTTTATCTAATATTCGTGTTTTATTATTTATGAATAAAAATCTGCATTAGTTGTTTATATATAATATGAATGTTTACACTACTTCAAAAGAAGTTAATCTTCCCATTTGAAATTTTTTGATTCTACTGAACTTGGATTGCTTACCATTAAAAATTCTTATGAAGCAAGGAGAAAAAACCCTTTATATGAAAGTACATATTAAAATAGAATATTATAAAAATGCATCAGTAAAGTATCTTGAACTGACACTTTCTCTTTCCTCTCTTTTCAGATTAAGTGTTGGGTTTATTATACATTGTTACAATAAGGAAATAATTTTCATGTCACCGTGTGCTTATAAATATTCATATACATTGAATATACATTGTGTTAATGATTGTACAGTTTTGGTCTGAAAAATATTAAAATACAGCTAAAATTTACACTGATTTTACTGAATCTTAAATTTAAATATGCAGTTAACAACATATACAAGGTGTCCCTATCCCATACCTATGAAGAAAACATTTATGTGCAAATACATTTAAATGTTTAAAATTGAATTTTATCTTTAGATTTGTATGTAAATTCGCTATTCAAACATAAGTTTAATATAGTAAAATCTGTGAAAATGAATATGTAAAACATCCCCCTTTAAGCTTATTTCATAGTTACAAAGAAATAAGTGCAAATATAATAAAACCTGTCAAAATGAAATTATCCTGCAGTGGGGAAATTTGTGCAATTATTATAAATAGAACATCGTAGAATTATAACAAAGTGTTCTTGCTAATACTAAAACCAGGGGCGTAAACCAACCTTGTTACGTAAGGGGGAGGGGGGGTATAGACTCATAAATTTCCAACTCCAAGAAGCAAAATTTCCTAGTACTAAGGAAAATAAAATACTGACTTTTATATACATACGTATATGTATGTATGTGTATACAGGGTGTCGCAGAACTTCGTATACCAAACTTTCAGAGGTGGTAGAGAACATCGTTTGGAACCCCAATTACATAGGAAAGCATGGGCGGAAACGTCACCCTCACTTGTTAACCCTTTCACAGACAGTAATTTCTCTATTAAACTACAAAAATTTTAATTCAAAATAAACAGTGGTAACAAAATTTTAATATAGTTTTTCCATTTATTTTGTATTCGAATTTTTTCTCTTTTCTTCTTTGCAAATACAATTTATCTCATTTTCTGATGTCATTCCTATTTTTCCTCATTTCAGCAATGGTAGTGTTTTGTCTGTGGAAATCATGTCCGTGAAAAAGAAACCCAACGACAGTTATGACACATTGCAGAAAGCAGTATAGAATACTTAATTACACAGAAAAAAGTACAAGAAATGACTTAATTTTAAATTAAATTTAATATTATGTTTCTTTAAAATCAAGCATCATAGTAGCTATTAGAAATTGCTAAAATGTGGAAAAATATGAACGACATCAGAAATTGTGGGAAAATGTAATCGCAAAAAAGAAAAGAGACATTTCACATACTTAATAAATGGAAAATTCATATTAAAATACTGGTGTCAATGTTAATTTTGTATTAAAAACTTTGTAGTTTCTTAGCCACTGTATGTGGAAGGGTTAACAAGTGAGGGTGACATTTCCACCCATGCTTTCCTATGTAATTTTGGTTCCAAACGATGTTCTCTACCACCCCTCAAAGTTTGTACACGAAGTTCTGGGACACCCTGTATACACACACATACATATAATGCCATGTATTAAATTCGTAAAATCTTGTCGGTTTATAATTTATTTTTTTTATTTTATTTTATTTTTTTTTTTTTGTAGTCGCCAAATCTAATCAACTTGTGTGAAATTCTTGATAATAGCTGATATCAGCGAATCTAAATTGAGAACACAAGGTGGCTGATTTGCAGTAGTTCTACTAATCTGTACTGTCAGAGCGGAAGTGTAGCAAGGCAGTGGATTCGATAATCCAGTGATTTCTCCATCAGAAATGGAGCCAGTTTGTTGTTCTAAGTCGTTTATTCATCAAACATGAAAAAATAAAACGAGTCTTGCATATAAAAAAATTCGTTAAGCCTTCATTCTTTTTGATGAATCTCTATGTCATACTATATGATTTTCAAAAGAAAATTTTTTAAAAAATCAAGAGTCGGAGATAATGCATATCGAAATACTTGAAACAAGGCAGAAATCTAAACTCCAAAATCACTGCATCTGCTTTTTGTTAGATTCGCAGATGACAACAGATATTGACGTAGTACAGAAACAAGACAATCAGTGAAAGGAGCTTTTTTACAAATGGGCAGCTAAGCTAATGAGCAGCTTAACCCTTTCTGGCACACTGTGCCCGGTCTGAGATACCTAATTTTAATTCCAAACATGGAAACAGCACCAATAAAATTTTAGTCAAATTTCACTTTTACAATAAAAGCTTAAATTAAGGAATTCAAAACATCTAAAAAATTAGTTTGTGAATTCAGTGTCGGTCGATAATTTTTCATTTTACTGACAGATTTTGCCCGTGCCGGAAAGGGTTAAGGAGCCCATACCTCGTAGCATGGTGTTTTCGAAGTAAAAAGACCTAGCAATGAAAAGACGTGGGAACATCCTGGATTCAAACATTCGAAAATAAAAACTAGCTTCTCTCAGAATATTAGAGATTGAGCAACTGATAAAATTTATAAAGGACTAAAAACTTTAGATTAAACAAGAAATTTATTAATATACGCATTTTAAAATTAAAGGGAAACTCAATCGAAACAAATATTAGGCATTATTAAGAAATGGGGATATAAATAATATGCCAGAAATTTAGAATAATTTAGATGAATATTGCGAAATGAAATGTAACACACACACACACACACACATATATATATATACTGGCAGCCTTTGCCCGCCACACTAGTCGTTTTTCTTAAAAGATTATTGAATCAAATGAAATAACACAGATAAAATAAAACTACATCTATATTATAAAGGCCAAATGTATCTGTGCGTAGCGCATACGTCATTTTGCGAATGGCAACAGTTTGAAATTTGAAATGAATTTTCGGTTTTGCAATTTTTACTATTGCAAATTTTTTAACATCTAAAGACTGCATACTTTCAATTTTTGCACCGTGTAGGGGAAAAAAATATACTTTTAAATACAATTTATTTGAAAACTGTATCTTAATTTAATTTTGAAATATTAATTTTTTTGTAGTTTTTAATACCTTTTTTCTAATTGTGGCAACAGACGTATTCCGTTTCTATCAAAAGAAAAAAAATATTTCTGTACCTTTATGTTGCCATTTTCTCATTAAAAGTGAAAGAATAATAATTTAAATACATTCTGTGTCTATCTTCTGTTATAAAACACGATGGATTTTGATTTCATTTACAAAATTTCATTTACACTTAAGATAATGTAAAAAGTTTAGAATTTGTTTCAGTTAATAGCATAGAGACATCAAGTTTTGAATCAAAATGAACAAATTAAAATGCCAATTTTTTAAGAAAGGTCAATAAAAATGTGAAAGGTACATATGTAAATTTGGATATGGTGAAAATGATGTAGGGTTTAGATTTCAGGAGGGAAAATTTTTATGATTGAGTCAAAGTGGAAAGAATTTTTTTTTTTTTCATTTTCGAATACTGGCATAAGAGCCTTAATTGATTACTTTATCATAATAACTGATCGTCATTATTTTTTAAATGTACGATTAAAGTTTAATTTTAACAATTTCTACAATTGAGTTTTAGAAATAGTATTTTGTTTATTTTAGATTAACTATCATTTCTTTAAGAGTTAGACTTACTAATGTAAGGTGTATTTTTTATTGTAACTAATTTTGTAGGTTTATTATAAATGAATGAAACAGTTCCTCCTTAAATATTTTTTTCATCAGTATTCGATGGGTTCTACCTCGTTTTCTTAACATCTAATTAATTATCCATTATTTTTGTCTTATTCATATAATTTTACATTATCCCCTTCAAAGTTGGTGTTGGAGATAGAATAGATAAAATAGCTCTAAAATCACTGAAGTACAGTAACAATTTTATGGTTGGTTTGTTACACTGAATTTCCCGCTCCTACCTCAAATTTGTGCTTAGCTATATTGAAACGACCTAAAACTTACCATTATCCCATGAAATATCATTACTTGAGAATTTCCAAAATCAATAAAATATATATTTAAATACATTTTAGTAGATTAGTTAATCTGAATCTCATCATTAATCTAACACAGAAATATTGCGAAATGATTCAAGAGTTTCAATACCTTCTTTTAATCCTTTTAAAAGCGAATTTTTAAAATCTCTAAAATGCATGTCAAATTACTTTTAAATTAGCTTATTATCTTGAATTTCATGTCCCTATACTTAAAACTGCTGCTAGGATATAGCCAAGTGTTTTAGAATTTTTGACTCCCTTTAACTCGTTAAGAGGGCAATTCTTTGAAGTTCGGAAATACATGCTTATTTTTTTAGTTGTGTTATTTTCATTAATTCCATTCTTCTACCAAAAACAGCTGATGAAATGTACCAAATATTGAAATTTTTTTTACCTCTTTTGCCTTTATAGGGGAAGAATTTCTAATATACTAAAATACGTTATTAATTATTTGTTTAGCGGATTTACTTTCTTTAATTTCACGTTCCTACCTAAAAACGACTATAGAAAAATGTCTATAGTTGATCTATAAAACGATGTCTCAAAAAAACCGAATTACACAACTTGCATGACATTTTTTGTTTTTTGCATTTAAGAGGTGGCATAATTGATACAGAAAATATTGAAATATTAAATATATACAAAAATATTTTCAACAGTTACATATAACGATTAACGGTCTTAACGATTTCACATTATGTAATCATAAGCTAAAATACTAATGGTTTGAGCAGAATAGAGTTAAATATTAAGATGGTTGGTTGAAAGGGATTTGTAGGGATGCCCATCATGGCGCAAGCTTTTTTTTTATTTTGTAATTGATACTTGGGAAGGGTTCCAGTAGTTTGAGTGTGCCAAAGCATTACCTGGAAAAGAAAACAATGTTCAATCTCTTTAATTTTTAGCAATGAGTTAAAATCTTTTTAGCGTTTCTTTTATGTGTAAATTTGAAATTTGATTGCTCAAGGACTACTTTAAAGGCAAAAATTTTTCTTTTTTTTTTTTTTTTTTTTTTTTTTGTTTATAATTTTTTTTCTAAAGACATGCTTTCAATTTGCGTAAAAATTTGGTGTCGTCCCTGTTTTTTTTTTTTTTTCGACTAAACAAAATGTAGTTATAATAATTTGAAAAACATTCGAATACAATTGATTAAGAAAAAAGAAAACGAACGAATTATTTCTGATAGAAATAAAGTCATAGATTGCAAAATAGCCAGATTAATTCGCGGTAAAAATTCAAAGTATTTGGATGTTTTCAATTTTCATTCATCTTTTTTGATTAAAATTACATCAAGTAAACAAAATTCACATTAAAAAATAGTTACTAGAAAAAATAAACCATATTTATTTCCGATTAAAATTAAATTCGTGTAGCTTGGAAAATATCCAGACTGATAAGAAAAAACACTAAATATTTGCAATTCCTTTTTCAATTTTATTTAGAAGAAAATTACACCTAAATTCAGTGATTTCTAACTAAATTTAAAGTTAGATAAAAAGTAGAAGTTCCATCACTTCAATCAGCATATCTAAAATTTCCACACAAAAGTAAAAAAAATTTAGACAATGCAGCAGAATTTCGATATTTCGAAGTCAAAGTGTGGGAAAAAAATTCGAAATATCAAGGTTTTTGATCGAAATATGAAGGTTTTATGTAATATTAACATCGCTGGGATATATATCTAAGTATTTTTTCATCATATCGAAGTTTTTGAGTTCACAATATTCAACAAATCAAAGTTTATCTGTATAATAAAAAAAAATCTGAAATATTTCCGACTAAGAACAAATTTATATAAGTTTTCTTTATTCAAAATTGTTTTTTTATTCTTCTAATTAAAAACTACAATAAAAAAATTTCTCATATTCAGAAGTTTTTACAATTTAATATATATATTGTTTTCGACTAAACGTACATTTTTCCGATCAAACGGGAATTTTTCCGACTGACTTTTTTATTTTTCCAATTTGTAAGTCCTTCCTGACTAAACATACATTTTTCCTATCGAACAGGAATTTTTCCGATTGATTTTTCCGTTTTTCCAATTTGTAAGTCATTATAGTAAATAACTTTTTTCTGACTAAACGAACATTTTTCCAATTTGTAAGTCCTTATTTGTAAATATCATTTTTAAGACTAAACATACATTTTCCCTATCGAACGGGAATTTTTTGACTGATTTTTTCATTTTTCCCAATTTCTAAGTCTTTCTAGTACATAACATTTTTCCGACTAAACGTACATTTTTCCGACTGATTTTTTTCGTTTATAAGTTTTTATAGATAAATACAATTTTTTTTCCAACTAAACATACATTTTTCCTATTGAACGGGACTTTTTCTGACTGATTTTTTTGTTTTTCCAATTTGTAAGTCATTATAGTAAATAACTTTTTTCCAACTGAAAGAACATTTTTTTCAATTTGTATGTCCTTATAGGTAAATACCGTTTTTAAGACTAAACGGACATTTTCCCTATCGAACGTCAATTTTTCCGACTGACCTTTTCATTTTTCCAATTTAGTACATAACATTTTCCTGACTAAACGGATTTTTTCCGAACTGACTTTTTTTGTTTTTCCAATTTATAAGTTTTTATAGATAAATACCATTTTTTTTTCTCAACTAAGTATTATTTTACAGATAAACACGAAAATTTCTGACTGATTTTCTCGAGGGGGGGGGGGGTGCCGCACCCCCCCCCCTCCCCCCCCCAAAAAAAAAAATCCATCCGAAAAACATATCACCTCAAAATTTTAAAACTACCGTTATTATAAAATTTAAAAATTTCTAATATTCTTTCTCATAACTGAACACTTGAATTTGTATTGATTCATAGTAAAAGAAGAAAAAAAAATTGTAATTAAAAACACACTGTTTATTGAGATTTTAGGTTATTGCTATAGAAAATTCAAATTTATTTAAAATTAAGAATTTATTAATTGTTCAGAAAATTCTTATTTGATTCAAAAAGTATTGATATTTAACATTACCTTACAAAATGTATTTCCTTTTTTAGGAACTTAAAGCAGCTGCTCTCAGGACGTTGACATCTATTATACATTTGGACAGGAATCCAAAGTAATAATTTTCTTCCATTCTGTTTTTCATCCTGATTTTTTTTTTTTTTTCTCTCTCAAAAGTATTTTAAAATAATGAGTATGAATTTTTAAACAACAGCTCAAAATTGTTGTAAAATTTGTGATTACTTCAAAGCTTTTATACATAAAAAGCTTTTGTTAATTTTGAAGCTTGGGCAGAAAAACTAAATAGAAGTATTATTTTGGTTTTTAGAAAAACATTTGAAATACAAGACTGCTTTTTTACTTTGTCATTTCATGCGTTTATAGTGTGACCTACACATTTATTTTTGCATTCTGTAGGGTTGTGATATTTAAAAGTTTATCAAGAGTTCTGTGGCCAATGCCAATTATTTTCAAATTTTCATATCATAAGCTACTAACCATTTCGAGCAGTACAAAAAATTGTATTGAAGCTTAAAAGGAATCTAAAAATGTGGAAATAAGTAGTAAAGTAGAGTCCTGCATTGGGCTAAGTAGATTTTATCCAAACCTAGATATTGTCAGGTTTGCATTAATTTTTTTCATTGTAGGTCAGGTTCATATTGGGTTGAGTTTTGATTCTTCAAATTTTAAATGCCATATATATATATATATATATATATATATATATATATATATATATATATATATATATATATATATATGATTAATTTTTATTAAAAATTTCAATAAATGAAAAATGCCCAGTTAAACTGATGGCATAAAGCTCACAGGCTATGCAGACTAATTGTATACTACAGCCTTATATAATAATGTCTTCAAAAAAAAAAAGTTGGCCCCCCCCATTTTTTTTCTTTATACTTATCATTGAAGCTCCAATTTTAATCAGGGATACGCCTTATCATATAATCTGTATCTAAAATTCGAAGCAAGTCGAATAATTCTGAATAAAAACCAATTTATATAACTTAAGAAATGTTGTCTCCCGTTCCCACCTTTATAATTAATCATTAAACCTCCAAAACTGTTCAGAAATTCAACTTATGAGAAAGAACCTACATCCAAAATTTAAAGAAAATCGGATAATTCTGCATAAAACCCTATTTAGCTAACTTAAGGGGGAGGTAATCGCCCCTCCCCCCCTTTATAATTAACAAAAGAATACCACAACAAATGAGCGAAGCTTCTTACTACTATCAACCTGTATCCAAAAATTAAAACAAATCGGTTAATTCTGTATGAAAAACCATTTACATAAATTATGAGGGGTAGTTTCCATATCCTCCCTTTATAGTTATCCAGTGAATTCAAAAAACAAATCAGGAAAGTGCCGTTTCAGAATAAACATTTATACAAAATTAGAAGCAAATCGATAAATTTTGGGTGAAAAACCAAAATTAAGATGGGGGGGGCTGTTACCCCCCCCCCCCCCCATTCTGACGGATTTAAATTTTGGATATTAAAGATTAGCAGAGATTAAAATTAACTAGCACAATGAAAGCCTTGCTCTTAGTCCCTAAATCTGTAAAAAGTTAAAGTCCGGAAAATTAAATAACTAAAATACTGTATGTTGATGAAATAAATACGAATAGGTTAAAAACAAAACTAACGTTTATTTAAAAAGAAATAAGGATAAAAGCAATATAATTAACAAAGGTATTTAAATATATTAAACAATTAAAACAGGAAACAAAATAAAGACTTCATGGCAGGCAAAAATTATACTTCGGTAAACAAGGAATATTGCATCTTAATGCTTGACGATCTGCAGCCATAACATCGATTCAAAAAGAGCAGTAGTACACCTGAGTAAACACTACTGACTAAACAAATGTTATCCCTTTCGCCACTATCCTTTCCCCAAAAACAATAGCTGGTCTCAAAACAAACAGACGAAGCAGATGGCTGACTTAAGTCCAGTTTTAAAACACTTCCTAACAGCTGCCAGCTATCTTGAACATCGGGAAAAGAATGTAACGAAAACTGTAAAGGCGGTCTCTTGAATAAGTTAGTGAAAAACACTTAACAAAGCTAAAGAACGGCACTTTGACAAACACGTAAATGAAACGAAAACTAAAAGTCAAATCATAACTCTCAAATTGAACAAGACTAACGTAATCACTTCATAATGAAACATTAAGACCAGGATCTAAGCTATTGTCAAAGTATTTATACTAGAAGGGAAACTAAAAGAAACTCATTACGCATGCAAAAGGACAGGTGAAGCGATGGTCAAATGGGAAACCATCGTGACGAAACATCATACCGAAAGTGAGCGGTAGACAAATGACGTCACCTTGTGACGGTCAAGAAACATGTCATTACAGCTTCCGATTGCATACGAGTACGACGGGAAAAACAATGAAAATAACCCGGGAGTTTTAAAAATAAATCGTTGGAAATAAATGTAAGGTAAGTTAAGTAACTATTGTTTATATGAATGAGAACTTTAATAAAGAGAGATTAATAAAGTTAACCAGATTTAATAAAAGGAAACTTATTGAATGGAAAGGTAAAAGTAGTATTTTAAATAAAAGATAAACAATAGACTGTAAAGGTTATAATAAATGAATAAACTTTAAAATAGGATGAATGTAATTAGGTTAATGTAAATAAAGATAGATAGACTATAGAAATGTAGATATGGCTGGAAAGTGGCAAGAACAGGGTGTGACAAATTTCCTGTCACATTCCCCCTCTTTAAACTTATCCAGTAAACACCCGATAACAATCTTGAAGGCACCTCATTAGAATGATCCTACATCTAAGATTTGAACGAAATCTACTAATTCTACAGGAAAAACCCATTTATATAAATTAAGGGGAGGGGCAAGCTCCCGTTCCCCTTCTTATACTTATCGAATGAACTCTGACAACTAATCAAGGAAGCATCTCATCATAAGAAGTCTAAATCCAAAATTTCATTTAAATCGGATATTTTTATCATGAGTTATCGCATTACGTACGTACGAACATACATACATACAGGATGGGCGGCCACATAAGCTCTCAGGCTTTGATAGCCTGTGAGCTAAAAACCTGCATTTTATATCCAGGTAAATTACATTCACAAATGCACTCATAGAATTTATCTCATTTGAGCTTTTCCATTTACCGACAAAACACCAATATCTCATGATACCGGGCACAGAATCGGCGCACTGGTGCGACGCTCATCACAGACTCTTGAAAACGTCTGCAGACTATTTTTCACCCGTTAAAGTTTTTAAAAAATGCTAGAAATCATTTACCATGTTCCATTTTAATATTATCCGAATCACATACGATTGACGAAGCTCCAATTCGCGTTAAATTATAAATCAAGGACCAATTTCACACATATATCTCGGGAAAAACATGATAAAAACTATAAATCAAAGACGATTCTGTTTTAGGCAATCATTTCTAAACTAAGTAATCTAACTAAAGTAATCGTAAATTTTGACAAATTGTCTCAAAAAAAAAAAAAAAAAAAAAAAAAAAATCACCAGTTTTGCCATATATCTCAGAAAACATGATATAAACTATAAATTGATATAAACATGATAATATGATCATGATAATATAATCATAACATGATCATTAAAAATGATATAAACATGATGAAAACTATAAATCATGGATGATTCTGTTTTGAATTTTTAAAAATTCAAGCAATCATTTCTTAAAAAAAAAAAAAAAAAAAAAAAAAAAAAATCCTTCATAGATCTAAAAATTCATAAATTTTGACATTGACTAAAAAAAAAAAAAAAAATCAATTTTGTTAATTGTGTGAAGAAAAATCACCAATTTCAGTATACATCTCGGGAAAAACATGATATAAACTATAAATCAAGGATGATTCTGTTTTGAATTTTCCGAAAAATTTAGGCAATCATTTCTAAACTAAGTAATCTAACTGAAGTAATCGTAAATTTGAGAAATGGCCTATAAAAAAAAAAGGAAAAAAATCAATTTTGTCAATTGTACGAAGAAAAATCACCAATTTCACCATATATATCTGAAAAAACATGATATAAACATGATAATATGATATAAAAATAAACATGGTAAAAACTTTAAATCAAGGACGATTCTGTTTCAAATTTTCCGAAAAATTCAGGCAATCATATCTAAAACATAAAAAGAAAAATCCATCATAAATCTGAAAATTTGTAAAATTTGACAAATGGTCTAAAAAAAAAAAAAAAAAATCATTTTTGCCATTTGTGTGAAGAAAAATCACATATTTCGCTATATATCTTGGGTAAAATATCTCGCAACTTGGCGGAAACAATATGAAAGCACCAAAGAAGAAAGTTTTTTTTCAGCTATAAAAGAATTTTTTAAAGATTTATTTTTATTAAAAATTCCATTAAATGAAAAAAACCCTGCATTTTATATCCAGGCAAATTATATTCACAGATGTACTCATAGAATTTCTCTCTTCTGACGCTTTTCCATTTTGAAATACAGTAGACTCCCTCAAATCTGCACTCATAAAATCCGCAACTCTCTAAAATCTGCACATATTTTACGGATGTAAACAACGAGACATTCAATTCAGATATGGGTGCAAAATTTGACTTTTTTAGTTTTATATCAATTCCATATATTTTTTAATTTGTAATTTTTGTTAAGGTTATTGAATTCATGTTTTTTCATGAAGAAAGAATAATTTATTTCTGAAAAAATATAGATATTGCTGATATCATAGGTAATCACAATCTTACCAAATATATTTATGTATTAATCAACTTTTTATAGTAATTAAGTCTGGCTAAACCTGAAATAGTTTCATTATTTTATGATCTTGATGTGAATTAGTAATGTACCTTTATGAGGCAAGTTTCATTGAGTAATTTAGGTAAAACACATTTCATGTTTATAATGGATATTGTACATTATTGATTTTTTAATTTGACCTTTGCTTTTAATATTTTTATCATGTTAAAAATTATTTAAATTTTTATTATTCTAGTTTATTACTTATTTTAATGCTTTATTATGCTGCAAGCCTTTATAATAGTTCTGATTTCATTGTTAATTGCATTCAAGTTACTGTTTAAAAAATGTAAACAAAGCAATGACCAGAAATCCGCAAAATTCTAAAATCTGCAAAACCTCTGATCCCAAGCTGTGCGGATTTGAGGGAGTAAGTTATTTGTTATTTATCATTGTTTATTTTATTTTGCTGTGCCTATTTCGATCTCTATTATTTTGCACAAAACTATCTACTATTTTGTTATTTTTCATAACGAGTCTTAAGTTTATTTAGTTATGGACCTAGCATAGCATATCTTCACGAAATGTTACATCTTTTCCCCCTGCAATAAATGAATGTTACAGAATTTGAGTTGAGAACGTCTGCAGACTATTTTTCAACCATTAAAGTTTTTAAAAAATGCTAAAAATAGTTTACTATGTTCCATTATAATATTATCCGGATCACATACCAGGGTGCGTAGCGGTGCTTACAGGTGCTTACAAGGTACTTATTTTGAAAGCAAATTTGTCAGGTCCTTACAAGGTGCTTCTTTTTTTCCCAGAGTGCTTATTTTTTCTCTCTCTCAATTGAAATGCCTATTTTTGAACGAACTGCTTGTTTTAATTTTCGCGATCCTGAACCGAAACTATTTCGATAAAAGCGAAACAACTGCAACTTTTCCTTATCTAGAACGGCCGATGATGCGTCGTTCGTACCCCAGAAATGTTCCTATTGTCCACTTTTAGCTCCTCCCTCATCTTTCAGCCTTTGATTCTCGGAACTCTGAACGTAAATTCTCCGTCTTTTGTGACTCTCGTGTGCGCGTGTGATTATTCATTATTGCCATTTGAGTTTGTTATTATACCAAAGTAAGTTGAATATATCGTCGAACGATCGATCAAAATAAGTTGTGAATATCGTAAAACAATAAAGAAAATATATCTATCAAATGACAGGGCGCGCGGGACAAATTGTAAATTTGACGACCCCTCTACCCAACTTTTTCTTGTAATAGACGAAAAATGACAGTGGTAGTATAAATTTGGTATCCCCTAAATTTCCGTACCCGGGGCGTCTCCCCCCCCCCCTCCCCCCGTTTTCGCACAGTGCTGTCTAAAGATCATGAAAATGCTCAAATTTTTATAAAGAATCGCGAAGAAACCTAAAAATATCATAGAAAAATTTGAAAAAAATCGTTGAAAAGCCAAAAACATTCATCAACAGATTATGAAAAGAAAAGCAAATTATGTCAAAAGTATGCGATCAAATCACACACAAATTTTACCGAAAAATCTCGGAATAAAACCACAAATTTCCTCAGAAAATGGCGATGAAACCGCAAATTTTGATTAAAAAAACAGCAATAAAACCCCAAATTTCATCAATAAACTGCGATAAAACCACAAATTTCACCTGAAAACCAAAAAAACTGCTGAAATTTCGCCGAATAATCGCGAAAAAATTGAAAAATTCAGTCTCAAATTTTTATTAAAGAACGCGAAAAAATGCAAATTTCGACGAAGAAATTTGCATCGCTAAAAAACACCAAGTTTGTTAAAAAATTTGCAACAAAATTACAATTTTCGTGAAAAGATCGTGATAAAACTTATTTTTGACGAAAACTCACGAAAAAACCGCACATTTTGTTAAAAGATAGCGATAAAATCACAAATTTCGCAAAAAGATCTCGAATAACTACAAATTACGTCTAAAAAAAAACAAATGATCGCGAAAATACAGAAATTTCTACAAAAAATCACGATAAAACCGCAAAAAGTTGCAAAAACAAAAATTTTCTGGAAAAAAAAAAAAGTCAAAATATTGCCAAAGATCAAATTTTTTCGAAGGATTTTTAAAAAGATTTTAAATTTCATGAACCCCAGAAAAGAAGAACAAAAAAACCCTGAAAATTAATACAAAGTAAAAAAACCCTGAAAATTATCAAATGCAAAATATATTAATGTCAAAGGTCATATTCACTCAAAAACAAAATTTGAAACAAACAATTTTGGAACAGAAAAAGCAAGAAATTAAGAAGAAAAAGCCGCATTAAAATCAGTTTTTAAAGCAGCAAAAACAGTTTTTGTACAGAAAGTTCCACTCCAGCAGTGACCTTTTTTTTTCTCAATCTTTTGATAAAATTTGCGGCTTTTTCGCGATCTTTTGAAGAAATCTCGTTTTATCGCGATCTTTTGAAGAAATCTCGTTTTATCGCGATCTTTTGAGGAAATCTGTTTTTTTTGGCGATCTTTTCACAAAATTTGCCGTTTTTGCGGGTCTATTTGACAAAATTGATTGTTTTTACGCGATTTTTTTTTTTTTTTTTTTTTTTTTTTTATATATATATATGAAAGTTGCCGTTTTTTCGTGATCGTTTAAAAAAATCTGACGTTTTTTCGCGCTTAAATGACGAAAATGATTGTTTTTTCGCGAATTTTTTGTGAAATTTGCTGTTTTTTCTTCTAGAAATTTGTCGTTTTTTCGGGCTTATGTGACGAAATATGTCGTTTTTTCGCGCTTATATGACAAAATTGATCGTTTTTTGCGATTTTTTGAATGAAATTGATTCTTTTTTCGCGATTTTTTGACGAAATTGATCGTTTTTTCGCGTTTTTTGACAAAATTTGCCTTTTTTAAAACGAATTCGCGTTTTTACTCCTGGATTCTAGAAGGAAATTTGTTCTCTGCACGATTCCTTAAAGAAATTCATGTTTTTTTCTTTTAATTTTTGACAAAATTCGCGATATTTTTTAATGTTTGAATTTTTTACTAAGTGTAACGATATCATAAAACCGAAAGGATCGATCGAAAAACTCGGAAATCCAGGGTACACCAGGAACACACACAATCACCCCTGTAATGCGTATGAATGCTTCCAGGGGTGATTCTCGTCAGAAATTTCCGAAAATTTAAGGCATCCTCTTCCGAAAATTTGAAATTGGGTTATCAGTTCCGCATAGTTGACAACTTGTACGGTTTTGCGCGCGGAAAAAACAATTGCATAGAAATGCAAATTTCGTGATAGGATCGCCGAAATAGCATACATTTCGTCAATATTTCGTGGAAAAACGACGATTTCGTCAATGTTTTTGTAAACGAACTTTGTCAAAAGATCGATGAAAAACGTGAATTTCCAGTGCGGATCGCAGAAAAAACTGCAATTTCACCAAATATCGCAGATAAAACGCTGAATTCTTCTGAAGACGGCGGGAAAACACCGATTTCGTCTAAAGATTGCGGATATAACGCCGATTTCGTTAAAAGATCGCGGGTAAAAACGCCGTTTTCGATAAAAGATCGCGGGTTTATCGATCGCGGGTTTAGCGATCTTTTATCGAAAACGGCGTTTTTACGCCGTTTTCGATAAAAGATCGCTTAAAAATATTTTGTCAAAAGCATATTTGAAAAAATACGCCGATTTCATCAAAAGATCACGGAAAAAACGCCGATTTCGTCAAAAGATCGCGAGTATAAAACGCCGTTTTCCAAAAAAAAAAAATCGCGTAAAAAAGCAAAGGGGGTAGCGGGTTAAGGGGGGTCTGGCGGCCCCCACCGAATCTGGTAAAATCGTTCCAAAAATCTTGAAGAGGGTCGAAAAACAAGCAGTATAACCTTTTTACCGACATTACAACCCCAAACGAAAACACAGTAATGGCGAAAAATATGATTTTTTGTGATTTTTATTTTTTTCAACCAGTTTAATTTATTTTTAAATGGTTTAAACGCAATTAAAAATTTGTTTTGGATGTGTGGAAGTCCCCTGAATTTTTTCAGATTTTTTGGTCAAGTAAAAACATGTGAATTTTAGGTTTAAATGCGAAAAAATCGTGAAAAACGCGTCATTTTCAAGATTCAACCCTCTAATTTTTAGGGTTGTTTTCATTTTCCCGAGGGGTGCTGTATAGTATAGATAGCGGCAATCGCCCTCTTTCAAATGCAGGCAACTGGTCTCAATTTGGTCAATTTTGGTGAGCGGGGCGATTTTTTGAAAAAAACTCGAATTTTCAACTTTTGGTAAATTACGGCGCGTACTTGGTACAATGCGTCTTTGCTATAAAAAATACATCTCTATAGAGGTTTTTGAGGTCGCTGATCACGAATTTGATGTCAAAAAAAATTTTAACAACAAATTCACCCATAAGCATTTATTAACACAGGTTTGATAATGTAAAAATATTAATGAAAGATTTTTTTAATTTCTCTCAATTAACTGTTTTTTAGTTTTTATTCCAGAAAAAGTTAATTAATAACATTAATAGTAATATTAATAGTATTAACGACTCAATTGTGATAGCGAATTACAAGATGAGATCACTAACGAAATGTTGCTCAGAAAAAACATTAATAATGATTTAGCGAAAGTGGTAGAAGAGAAAAACTGGAACAGAAAAAAAAGGATCTTCAGACCTCTGACGTCAAATGATGTTGTAGACTTTCCGGAGTTGACAGAAAGAGATCTGAAGATACTTTTTACAGGGTCTTACCAGTTATCACAGACCGTTTCTTATTTAGCAGAATTATGTACTGAGGATGGAGTTCTTATTATGCATTACTTGTTGGAAGATAAATCAATTTTGAAATGCGAAGTTCAACTGAGGCACATAAGTTGGAAAAAGTACAGGTGTTACTTAAAATACGTTCCTAACGCTATTGGAAGAAGTGGTATAGAAGAATACGTATGCGATTGTGCGAATGGGCTCAGAACTGTCGGTTGTTGTGCACATGTGGCCACTATCATTTACTTCTTAGGGCATGCGAGATATTTGTCGCGAATTATTCGTCCAGCACAGATTCTCACAAATCTTTTCTCTGTTCAAAGCGTTGAACCTGTTATTGAAGAAGATAGTGACGAGGATTAAAACTGTAAAATTATTAACTTAGCTCTGTAAAAAAGTATTATGCTATTTTATATTACTGTGTGACTATTACGTAAGCTTGAATAAAATATGATTTATACCAGAAAATTTAGTTTCATTGATTATATTAGTTGAACACGATATTAAAATTGTTTAAATGCTGTGATTCAATGATATTTTTTACATTATCAAACCTGTGTCAATAAATACTTATGGGTGAATTTGTTGTCAAAAAAAATTTTTGAGATCAATTTCGTGATCAGCGACCTCAAAAACCCCTATAGAGATGTATTTTTTATAGCAAAAACGCATTATACCAAGTACGCGCCGTAATTTACCGAAAGTTGAAAATTCGAGTTTTTTTCAAAAAATCGCCCCGCTCACCAAAATTGACCAAATTGAGTCCAGTTGCCTGCATTCGAAAGAGGACGATTGCTGCTATCTATACTATACAGCACCCCTCGGGAAAATGAAAACAACCCTAAAAATTAGAGGGTTGAATCTTGAAAATGACGCGTTTTTCACGATTTTTTCGTATTTAAACCTAAAATTCACATGTTTTTACTTGACCAAAAAATCTGAAAAAATTCAGGGGACTTCCACACATCCAAAACAAATTTTTAATTGCGTTTAAACTATTTAAAAATAAATTAAACTGGTTGAAAAAAATAAAAATCACAAAAAATCATATTTTTCGCCATTACTGTGTTTTCGTTTGGGGTTGTAATGTCGGTAAAAAGCTTATACTGCTTGTTTTTCGACCCTCTTCAAGATTTTTGGAACTATTTTACCAGATTCGGTGGGGGCCGCCAGACCCCCCTTAACCCGCTACCCCCTTTTGTCTAAAAATCGTCGAAAAACGCCGATTTCACTTAAAAAAAACATGGGAAAACGCCGATTTCTTCAAAAGATCGGCGTTTTGCCCAAACGGCGTTTTTGCCCAAATCGGAAAAAACGCCGATTTGGGCAAAAGATCGCAATAAATCGCCGATTTTGCTAAAATATTGCTGGTTTCGTCTGAAGATAGCGGGAAAACACCGATTTTGTTCGAAGATCGCCGGAGGGGGGTGGGGGCTCACGACCCCACCCCCCACCAATTTCCGAAAAAAAAATTTCATCCAGAATCGCCCCTGGGTGCTTCTTTTTCTCTAAAAGTGTGCTTACAGGTGCTTATTTTTTAAACTAAAATGTTGCTACTCACCCTGCATACAATTGATGAACTCTGATTCATGTTAAATTATATATCAAGGATGATTCTGTTTTGAATTTTCCAAAAAATTTAGGCAATCATTTCTAAACTTAGAAAAAACCGTCATAAATGTGAAAATTCCGAAGTAATAGTAAATTTTGACATATCATAAAGGAAAAAGAAAGCAATTTTGTCAATTGTGCGAAGAAAAAGCACCAATTTCGCACATATATCTCGGGAAAAACATGATGTAAACTATAAATTGATATGAACATGATCATGATTAAACATGATAAAAACTATAAATCAAGGACGATTCTGTTTTGAATTTTCTAAAAAATTTAGGCAATCATATCTAAACTAAGTAATCTAACTTAAGTAATCATAAATTTTGACAAATAGTCTAAAAAATATAAAAAATCACCAGTTTCGCCATATATCTCAGAAAACATGATATAAACATGATAATGTAATCATGATCATTAAATATCATATATAAACATGATAAAAACTATAAGTCAAAGACAATTCTGTTTTGAATTTTTTGAAAAATTCAGGCAATCATTTCTAAACTTAAGAAAATTCTGTCATAGATCTGAAAATTTATAAATTTTGACAAATGGCCTCAAAAAAGATTTTGTTAATTGTGCAAATAAAAATCACCAATTTTGCTACATACATCAGGAAAAACATGATATAAACTATAAATTGATATAAACATGATAAAAATTACGAATCAATGGCGATTTTGTTTTAATTTTCCGAAAAATTTAGGCAATTATTTCTAAACTAAGTAATTGTAAATTTTGACAAATGGTCTATATATATATGAAAAAAAAAAAATTATCAATTTTGTCAACTGAATGAAGAAAAATCACCAATTTTACCATTATCTCTGGAAAAACATGATATAAACATGAAACTATAAATTGATATAAAAATAATGATCCTGATCATGAAATTTGATATAAACGTGGTAAAAACTATAAATCAAGGACGATTTCTGTTTTGAATTTTCCGTAAAATTCAGGCAATTATTTCTAAACATAAAAAGAAAAATCCATCATAAATCTGAAAGTTCATAAAATTTGACAAATGGTCTCGGGAAAAAAAAATCAATTTTATCAATTGTGCGAAGAAAAATTACCAATTTCGCTATATACCTCGGGAAAAACATGATATAAACTATAAATTAACATAAACATGATGATATAAACATGATCATGAGAAAAACTTAAACGATATTACTTATAAATCAAGGATGATTCTGTTTTGAATTTTCCTAAAAATTTAGGCGATCATTTCCAAACTAAGTAATCTAACTCAAGTAATCGTAAATTTTGTCAATTGTACGAAGAAAAATCACCAATTTTGCCATATATCTCGGGAAAAACATCATATAAACTATAAACTAATATCCTAAATTTTGACAATTGTGCGAAGAAAAATCACCAATTTTGCCATATATCTTGGGATTTTTCTCAAAGGGTAGTGAAAAACACTCAAATTTTGCCAAATGATAAAAAAAACCAGCAAGTTTCAACAAAAAGTTATCTATAAAAATAGCAAAATTTGTAAACAGAGCGTGAAAAAAACTGCAAAAGATTGTGAGAAAACAAAAAATTTTCTCAACCACAATTTGTAACAAACGATTCTGGGGGAAAAAAAAAAGTGCTGGAATGGATTTTCTTTCTGTTTTGACAATGAAGGATGGTGTTAAAAATTCTGAGGTTAAAAGTAGTTCAATTTTAAAAGTACTTTCTTTTTATGTTAATCACAAATACTTGTAACATAATGCAAGGGATTGAAAAGAGGACATATTATTGTCTTTATGTTCTGCAGACTGTTTTTAAATTTCTACTTGTGCTGCAGACTGCAGAAAAAATTCTGCTGCTGGGGACATCATATGGATAAATTATAAATTACAGTCATTATTCATTACTAATTTCATATAAAAATTACTAATTTCATATGAAATGCATTCATATACACTATGATGACAAAATCACCATCATAATTCATTCTTTACTATTGATATTTGTGCATATATTTATATGACAACTATATGACGAATGTTGTTATTACCGCTTTTTTCTTTGTTATTAACGGTAATATTAACTCAATTCAAAGGTTTAAATAGATCGAAATATTTTAAAAGATTCAATGTTGTCTACAATAAGGTAATAACAATATGCTGTGCTGTGCTGTGCTGTGCTCACTAAATGTACCAAATTTAAGGGCTTTTGTCAAACATTTGCAACGCTACTTTTTATTTTCTAAAACATTAGATTTTATAATTAAAAAAAAAAAAAAAAACACTAATGTTCAAGCATGCCTACTGAAAAAAAAAAAGTTAAAATGCTGAAAAAGGTGGTTTCCCCCATCAAGATACCGAGAAATCCAAAATTTGAATACCATTATATATCAGAAAATTAATATTTGACTTAATTTTACATTTAAATGTTTAAATATATAAAGAAAATGTTCATCAACATTCATTTATTGCAGGGAAGTTGGTAGGCTTAGGCTCAGCTTAGCACTCGCTATGAAAAAAAGCAAAATAATAGATATTTCTATGCAAAATAATCGAGATCAACATGGACACAGCAAAATAAAATAAATAATGATAAATAACAAATAACTTACTATTTCAAAATATAAAAGCTTCAGAAGAGAAAAATTCATGGTTGCCGTCATGTTTCAATTTGCGAATCAATCGCTTTGCAAATGCGTATGCAGAGAGTAAGTAGTCTTCTCCGATTGGTTCTCAAATCAGTGCAAATGCGTATGCATAGAGACCAGTTTTAGCTACGCTGAAAAAAATCCTTACGGTTTTAATATATAGATGTCGCATTATGATTCAGTGATGGAATACAGGACATTTGGCATTTTATTTAATTTCTCTAAAATATAATGAAGTTCTTTTATAACTGCTTACAGTATGGTCTCCGGACAGCAAATGTGTAGAAGTATCTCTGAAGTTTCTCATCTCCCTAGGGTTTCCAGTTAAAAGGGCCATGTGTTATAATTAAATGAACAATAAAATATAGTATCTGGCTACCCTGTCAAACTCGTGATTATTAGTCATTGGGCCCTTATCCAAATTGAGGGGGGATTTATTAAAAAATTAATTAATAAATCCAATTTTTATAATTTCTTATATATATTTAAAATGTGAATTAAAATTATATTTTAGTATGTATATGTATCTGTTCATTTTTATACAAAAACAAAAGAATTGGAGACTTGTTATTGTAGACTACTTTTCCTAGGCATATTAAAATATGAATTTATTTTCTTTCACTTCTAATTAGTCTATTTTGGGATGAAATTGTGCCTGGGCCAGGTTTTGTTGACATGATTTTTTGAGGGAGGCGAGCACACCGAGGTCTGGTTTCAGGTTGATTTTAAGCAGAATTTTCAATCTTGGGTTGGGTATAATCTGACCCTTCAATTAGCTTCTTGTGAGAAGTTTTATTTGTAATTTCAAATGTTGAGAAAAATGTTGTCTCAAAAGGACATAGAAGATATTGTTGGAGAAGATGGGACGATTTATCGGAAGATGAAAATTTTGCAGATAGTGATTCTGATTGTCTAGAATCAAGTTTTTCGGGAAAATTTGGAACAAATTCTGGAAAAGAAATATTTTAGTACCAATGAACCTGGAAATTACACAGCAAATGAAAATTCAATATCTCCTACTAATTTTGTGTGGACAATGGACCCCGAAAATAATGTACCAATAGTACACAAATTTAATTCAACGTCTGGAATAAAAATTGGAATTCCAGATAATGCAACTGAGATTGATTTTTTTCAGTTATTTTTTAACAGCGAAATTTTAGATACATTAGTTAAGGAAACTAATAGGTATCAAGTGCAAAACATTTGCATCATGTTAAATGGAATGGTACTACAGTACCAGAAATGATGTGTTTCTTAGCCACCACACTTTTATGTGGTCATGTAGAGAAAGACAAAATTGCAGATTACTAGACTTCAAAACCAATGCTGGAAACACCTTTTTTTTAGAAAAATTATATCTTTAGACAAATTTAAACTAATTTTAAAATATTTGCATTTTGCAAATAATGAAAATGCTCCGTGTAAAACAGAAGAGTCATACGACAGGCTTTGGAAAATACAAAATATTTTTGATATGCTTGTAAAAAATTTCAAATCTGCTTACAATCCAGCACAAAGTTGTGTAGTGGATGAAGTAATAGTGAAGGGCCGAGTAATTTTTCGGCAATACATACCTAATAAACATAAAAGATGGGGCATTAAAATCTACAAATTATGCGATGAAACTGCGTACACTTATGATATGAAGATATACCTTGGCAAAGATAGAATTGAATCGTTTGAAGAAAAATCTGCTGCGGAATCTGTTGTCATAAATCTGATTCAAGATTTAAAGAGAAAAGGACATAATTTGTTTATAGATAACTTTTTTACATCGCCAGTACTTTTAAAACATTTAAGGGATCAATATCAAGTGAACAGCTGTGGAACAGTTCAAAAAAATAGAAAAAATATGCCTGAAGACTTAAATGCTAAAAATCGAGGAGATGTAGTCTCATCCTATTCCAATGGATTATGTGCAGTCACTTGGAAAGACAAGCAAGATGTTTTTGTGCTATCATCATTTCACGATCCATCGAAATCCCAGAATAAAACAGAAAATGAAACTAAAAAAAAATCCTGAAATTATACAGTGCTACAATAAAAATATGGGATTTGTCGATTTAAGTGATAGAATGGCTAATTCTTACGGATTTGCAAGAAAAACTTTAAAATGGCCAAAAAAGTTGTTTTTTCATTTTTTGAGCATTGCAGTGCTAAATGCTTTTATATTATATTCATCGAAGTGTACATCAAAACAGTACCACAGAAATTTTCGTCTGAATTTAGTAGAACAAATTTTAAAAGTATATGGGAAAAACACAATATTTTCAAGCCCATTGAGATCTGTGAATTCTAATGTGGGGCATTTTCCAGTTAAAGCAAAGAAAAGAGGCCGTTGCGTACACTGCACCAAACTGAAAAAGGAAACCAAAACTTGGGTAATTTGTGATGATTGCAACATTCCTTTATGCCTCGGGGATTGTTATAAAAACTTTCATTCTACTAGCGGATAATGTGACTATTATTTTAGGTAAATATGTATATTTACTTATATAAAATATACTTAATTGTATTTTTCATATAAACAAGACCAAACTTTTTTATTGTCTTAAATACAGAACTTACACTACTGAAATATTTTATGAATAAATTGATTTTTAAAAACTTCAAGTTATGCTATTTTTATTTTTTTGAAACATTTATTTATTTATTTATTTTATTTTATTTTTTTTTTTTTTGGATATATTTTTTTTTTCAGATTTCATTTGCTTTTAATAATAGCATATTAAAAAGCATTTCTTCAGTTGATTTTAATAATGCATTTTAAAATAGCACATTAAAGTGTTGATACAATAAAAAAATTCTTTTAAATGTGTACATATTAAATTGATGCATAAACTGAGAATAATTTGTAATGATAAGCATTTCAAATTGTACCAAACAGAATCCTCATGTTCTTATTCAATTTCTAATGAAACGCTTTCAAGCTGATTATAAATAGAGCTAATTTCGAACATAGTGTAAAAAAAAAAAAAAAAAAAAAAACTGTAAAGTTACAATATTTTTTTCTAGGAAAAAATTCTTAAAACTTTTCAGGGAATGGTAACAGCAAAAATTCTTGTAACCTATTCTATTACAAGGGTTTTTGCTGTTACCGTTACATAAAAAAATTCTAGGAATTCCAGTTTCTTAGGAAAAGCTTAGTAACTTTATAGATTTTTTTTTAGCACATATTGCTATGTAATATGATTTCGTGTAGTATATATTTTCTTGGCAGAGTTTTGAATATTTTTGATTTTGCTATAATTACTTGGATTTTAGTAATTTTTAATTTTTAAGTAATTTTTCTTCATGCATTCATATGTTAATTCATAATGTATTCATATGTTAATTGCATGAAGGTTTTCATTCAGAATTCGATCTTAACTCTCGATTTCTCAAAAAATCCTATTATTAAAATATAACTTCTTTTTTTTATTTTATTTTAATTTTAATTATATCAGGAATCAGCAATATATATATATATAAAGTAATCAATAAAACTTTATTTTTGTAGTAAATTTGATTCAATATTTTTTATTAAATATTTTTGGGGTGAATTTTAGGAAAAGAAAAAAACAAATAAATAAATAAATAAATAAATAAATTTTAAAAAAGCATTAAATCATTTCTATACTTTTATGCATTTTATTAAATACCTAATATAATTAAAATTATTTTGCAATGACTTTCACTAATCAGGTTAATTCTGATACTTCCTGGCTCTTTATTTGCAATTCAGAAAATAAGTCATTTAGTGCTTCCAATTTTACGTTAGCATATTATTTTTCGTTCATTTTAAAATCTTGGGATATGTCCTTTTCCTATAATTGAAGTTCTTTTTTTCTTATGTAATGACATGCAAATTATTTTTAAAATGAAAAAGAAAGTCTTTTTTTTTTTTAAAGTTGATGTTGAAAAAATATGACAATTTGCTATAATATTTGCATATTTACCATTATACATAATAAATTGTGTGATTGGATTAATATTTGGAAAAGTTTCTTTGGAATATATATATCTTTTATTCTAGAAAAAAAAAAATTGTTTATTCAGTAGTAATGATTATGAACTAAAAGTGACGATGGCAATTTTTTTTTCAATTTTCACATCATTGTCAGTATAGAAATAATCGGATAAGGTAATTTTTATGTGCAATTAATATACCAACTCTTGTTACTGCTTTAAATTAGCTAATAAATGTCTGTATTTTAGATTCTTAGAAAAGCAGTGATTTTTTTTTTTTTTAATAAAGATATGTTTCTGTTTATCAATATCTAATGTAAACAGAAATTTTACATAAAAGAAGCTGCAGGGAAAGATTATCAGTCAAAATTTTCAAGTTTAATGAAAGGAGCTTCCTTCTTTAATCATTAGAGAAATGTTTTTTTCCTTGAAGAAAGAATAGAATTAAAAACAATTTTATATGCACTTTGCAGCTATTATTGCGCAATTTGTGTTTACTTTTCACTGAAGAAAAAAAAACTCACACACATTAAAAATTTTAAAACAGTTATATGGGCCGGCCGCGGGGGGCGACTTTCATTTATTTCTTTAAGTTGATTTCTATTTATCATGTATTATTCTTAACATGAAGAATTGTATATTTCTCTGAAAAGTCTTTTAAATTCTAATTACAAATCTTCGTTGAGCCTACCTATCCATTTGCCTATATGACAATCGCTCTATATGTGTATATACAACATTTATTTAACTATTTATGTATGAACTATATGGTTTATCATACAAAATTTTATGAAAATATTTTTAAAAACATCTAAAACTGAAGATTAAACTACAAATTCGCTTAAAGTAGAAATATGAAAAACTTTCATACAAATATTTATTATGAAGACTTAAATATATACATAATCGTAATATTTACTGCATCAATAAATGTATTAATATCTAGATTCACAGAAAAAGTAGTATTTTGAATATTTTGTATCACACCAAGTTACCGGAATCCTTGAAATTTGTAATTAAATAGTATTTAGCCTATATAAAATAAAAATTCTAAATAGTATTAGAAGTCTTAGAGCCTACGAGGTCACCACTATTTCTCTTTTTTGTAATTGGATCACTTGAAAATCTGTCAGGACAATATCGTGATCAATAGTAAGCAATTTCACGACCTTGGGAAAGTTTTGTTGCTTGAATAAGACTTTTACAGCATAACATGTTAAAAGCAGAATTGAGGGGGGGGGGGAGAGAGAGAAAGAAACAGCCATTCCCTTGTGATAGGAGACATTCTATTGTTCACAACACCATGGTACCGGCGAGTGAGAGACTATGCTTATGTATTGTTTAAGCAGAGGGATAAGAAGACCCTTTTTATGTATTTATTGTTATGTTATTATGTATTTTTTATATTTAAACAAGGTTTTACTGGACATGGAAAATGCTGTTCTATACTTTTTTTACTGAACTTTTTTACTTTATTTATTTATGGTCTTTTTACTGTCTTTTCAAAATTTTCTGACACATAGAAAAATACATAAAAGGTGATTTTTTTCCTAATTGACTGTTACTGAAAAATATCCAGAGGAGAAGAAATAAGCATAAGGTTTTTCGAAATAATTTTATAACTTTCCGATAAAATAAAAAAAAGGGTATGCGACTTCGATCCGTTTGTCTGCTCGTGTATATATCTGTACCACTGTAAGTCCATTCGTCTGTTTGCCCTTTAACGTTCTTGAATATTTTTGGATTGTCAGGAAATTTAAATGGCATTTTGAATCATTATTGCCAGTGGTGACCATCCTCCCCCTAAACCCAATGATGCAAATTCCCCTCCCCCCCCCCCCCAAAAAAAAAGAATCTTCATACTTTAACATTGACCCCTCCCCCTTTAACAGAATATCAATTGTAAAATATATTCTTATAATCTACTGCACATTCAAAAGATAGCGAGTTGAGCATAGCAGCATGAGATCTTATTGCCCTCTTCTAGAATTTAAAGAAATAAAACACAGGATATTAGCAGCGATATTAAAAGAATCAAGATTTACAAAAGATAGCAAGTTGAGTATAGCAGAATTTCTTATTGCCCTAGATAGAAATCACAGGAAAATTTCTGGAAATTAAATATTGAAAAAATTTAAGTGATATTAAAAAAAAAATCAAGATTTTTTTAAACAGTGAAAAAAAAAGGGAAATATTAAGAAATTAAAATCCACCCCCCCCCCCCAGAAAAATGTACTTTTTCCCAAATTCCTCTCCAAAACTAAAATGTATGACACATCTTACGTCACCAAACCCCTTTCTGCGAACCTATGATTGAGAATTCCCGTTTGAAAATAGTGCATGCATTTATCAATTATAATCCTTTTAGAGAAACGCATGCGACTTTTCAAATGCATTACTCTCTATGATTAGAAATTATTATTCAAACTGCATTTTAATCTTGTTAAGCTGCTCGAAACTTACAAAATTTAATAAATATTTTCTAGTGCATATTTTACACATTTTTTTTTCATTTAACATGCATAATTATCATCACACTTTCTGCGTTATAAAATTTTATGAATATTAAAGAATAATTCAATGCTCAGTAGAAGAAAGAAAAATTAGAGCAATATCCAACATATTCGGATACCTTTCAACATTTTCTTTAAGTGAAAGAGTATGTCTAAATATGCAATCTGAAAAATGCACAGTAATATATTTGAAAACTCAATTTCTGCAATTATTGGCAATGGTTGGAAATCTCTGAATTTTGTGTACAATCTTGCACATGATCTACAGATTTGCATGTATATTTTATAGTATTATAAAAATTGAGTTTAAAAATTAACATAAAGCACAATTAAAAATTACCCTTCAAAAATCTGTCAATAAACCAAAATGTATTTGAGATATTCTATACAGCCCTGTATAAGATCAAAAGATCAATAAAAATTATGTAAACTATGTTAGATTCAAAATAATTTCAATTTAAAAATGCACACTATTACTGAAAATGTACATCCATTAATTTTTCCATGGACAGTACTATAGCTAAACTCACTTATGAGAAACTCTAAATGAACTTTAAATTCCATATACACTATATTCTAGAGTTTTTGGATTAAAATAAACCTCGGTGGTTTATATAAATTTCATTATGTTTAAAATAATTCAGTATTATTTAAATCCATCCTCATAGACTGTAACTTAGCTAATATTTTTTAATGTCCTTGTAAATGAATCTTAAATGTTGTGCTCTTTATTATTAGTGCTGTATATCCCACAATAAACCTCATAGAAATTTTATATCAATCTATATTTATTCGAGTTAAAGTACGAACACACAGTTGTTGTGAGTTCATAATCACTTTTCAACTATATTGGAAAGTTATAAAAATATTGTATTGTAAAAGAGCTTAAAAAGTCATGAAGTTGGAAAAAAAAGTTTTATGCCAATAATAATAATAATAATAATAATAATTTAAGAATATTTAAATAAGTAGTTTTAATGGAAGAATTTTGAAAACATTAGACTAAAATTAGTTTTAAAAATAAAGCATTTACAAAAATTTTGCAAAATATAACAAGTTGAATAAATACGTACGTGACAAATGTGATTTTTGCATAAACAGAAAATTCATTTTATGAAAATAGATGCATCTCTGCTCTAATAGATGCATCTCTGCTCTAATAGATGCATTTTCACTAGAGATGATAGAACATATCTGTAACTGACATCATGAAATTTAAAAAACAAAGCTACATGGCTAATAGAACTCAATGACATTGTTTATCTAGATTATAAACAGCAGTAAAAGTGAAACATAAAATGACTAAAATCCACAACATCAGCATCAAACCAAAATGAAAACCAGGCAGCCAGCTAAGAACAAAAAGCCACACAAGAAAACAAATCTTTGCTCTTTAAATAGCTGTTCTTGCATTCATGTATATCACGAGAGACACCCACAAAAATATTAATAAGGCTATATCATAACGTACAGAGTTGAATAAATGCAATGCTGCTTGCTCTTAAGCAGAAATAAATTCCAATGCAGAATGGACAAAATGCAATCAATGTATGATGCAATTAAGCAAACTAATGAACTGGAAATTGAGACCAGAAATAAAAGTATTGTTTATATTAAATGATATAAAATAGAATAAAAAGTGAATATTTTAAATATGTGCCTGGCGATGTGAAAAGTAAAACAAATGCAAAGTGCAAAAATTAAAAGTTTCTCTGGAAAAGTACGTTAATATATGGTAGTACGATAATAACGTAGAAAATACGGAAATTTACGGCAAAAAATTGCGATCTTTTCAATCATTCGGGACAAAAAATAACTATCTTTTTTGATCAGTCAAAAAATCATGAAATTCTACAGTAAGTCATTGAAATACATGGCAAAAAATGCCCATTAATCCATATAACTGTGATTTTTGTCAATCGCTTACAACAGAAAATTGCAAGTTTTTTTTACTAGTCACTGCAAATAATCGTAAAATTCATCAATTGGTCGTGAATAAAAATTGCAATTTTTTTTCACTCTCTGCAAAAACACAAATTTAGGCTGCCTGCCATGTCAAAAGATCATGAATTTCATTAATCAGGTGAGGAAAATAGCCAAGAATTCAGCAATCACACTTGATAAAATCGCGAGTTTTGTCAATCACTGACTTCATTGCAAAAAACACAAAATCGTCAGTCATGGCTAATGGTCTTGATATTCAATCAGTCGTGGCAAAAGATCATGTTTTTCATCAGTCAGTTACAGCAAAAGACCGCTATTTTAGTCAGCCAGCTAAGGCAAAAATCTCAATTTTTGTCAGTAATTCGTGACAAACAGTTTCGATTTTCATCAGTCAGTCACGACAGAACACCGCAATTCGTGCCAGTCATTCATGACAAAGGTTCGTGATTTCCGTCAGTCATTCGCAACAGAAAACCGTGATTTTCATCGGGCATTCACTGAAAAGTAACGTGATTTTTGTCAGTCATATGAAACAAAAGATTACGATTTTCGTTAGTCATTCGCGATTCGAAAGAGCAATTTCCGTCAGTTATTCGCAACAGAAGATCGCAATTTTCTTCAGTTACTCTTTGGAAAAGATCGCGATTTTTATCCGTAATTCGAGGTAAAAATCTCTATTTTTGTCAGTAAGGCATGGCAAAACACCGTAATTTTCCTCAGTCATGATAAAAGATCACAATTTTCATCAGTTTGTCTTCAGAGAAAAAAATGGGATCTTCGTCAGTAGGTCTCGGCAAAAGATCGTAATTTTCAACACTGTCTTGGAAAAAGATCATGATTTTCGTCAGTCAGTCTCTGGAAATTATCGCAATTTTCATCAGCTTGGCAAAAGATCCTAGTTTCGTCTGTCAGTTGCGGGAGGAAATCACTTTGTTAGCAAATTTGTTGCGAAGAAAAAATATTTCATATAATTTTACAACTAGTATAGAAATTATGAATTTTTTGCTCTGTAAGGATAAAAAATATTCCATTTATATAAATTTATTAAATTTTTTTAATTGCATAAAAAAGTAATGACATTTATTTTAATTTTGTTTGTATGAATAAATACAAAAGCTGTGAGGATTGAGAAAATATGTGTAAAAAAAATATTTAAAAAATACCTCAAAAAAATTATGTGCAACTCCTGAAAGGTGACTATTTTACCCCTGAAGAGTATACAAAACTCCTGAAATTTAACTAGTTCACTCTTGATATGGTATTTACAATGTTGCATCTATGTATATATATTTCTATATGTTCTGTATATTATCTCTTCAGTGTGTTTTTCCTTCAGAATTTATTTTTATTTCTCCTGTCTTTTTTAGGTTATCTACTATAATAGATACTACTGGTGCAGCATCTTATCATGGGTTTCTTCCAGTGTTAGTTAGAAGGTGTATTCAGTCACTTACAGGTATTTTATGTCTGTAGTTTTTTAGAATTAACAAATTTAATGATAAACAGTGACTTGATGTACTCTATGCCTTCAGCCATATTTGTTACTAATTTTTTTTATTAAGTCAGGGTGTAATTAATAAAAGAAATAAGTAGTCTATGTTTTAAATTGTTCATTTAATGAAGTTGGTTTCTTGTTAAGCATTTCATATTTTTATAAGTTTCATGAAAATATACAAAAAGCTTTGTTTTCTCCCATATTAACTTTACTGATTTCACAAAACTTTCTTCTCAAAAATATAAACTGTAAGAACACTATAGTTTTTGCTATTTGTTTTATACATTAGGAAAAGTCTCTTTTCTTTTTAATTAATTTTTAAACAATACAATTTGCATTATGGTTTATTTCCATATGGAAACATAGAACATGCCAAAAAAAATTCTAAACCAGGTGTAGTAAGCAATGATATAAAGGTACTGAAAATCCATATTTAAATTGCAGTTTAAATAGATTTGTCTCATGTGCTGAGAAACATCAAGTTTGATATAGCTGGAAAAGGAATCGTTCATTATATTGGGTCATCCAGAAAATTCTGCAGTTTTTCAAAGAGAAACTTTGGTTTTGTCCAGTTATTTTTCTACTGCTGTATATTGAATCTTTTCACTGCATGAGTCTTCCTTGTTGCCATAATTTTTGTTTCAGTACAGTGCTAAGAATAGACAGGGAAAAATTAATTTTCATCATATAATGCTCTTTTTTCCCAAAAAGGTAAAAATGCTAGTCTGACTGCTCACAAAATTTTTGCTGTATCTAGATAAAGTGCTGGTTCAGATAATACGGTTTGAAGGTGGTTTGAGAAGATAAAGTTTGGAAATTTTAGTCTTGATGATATATTCATTCTGGAGACTATCATCTGTAAAGGAATCTCCATAAAATAATCCATCACTGGAAATCCCCATTACACAGTGTATGTTGACTCATACATTAAAATTTCCAAAAAGTGCAGTGCATGATCATTTGAAGAAGATTGGGTATGCTATAATGTGTGAGTAAGAGTATCCCATACTTTTAACATTGCAGAATATGCTCACTTGAATTTCAGCTTTTGATTCTTTGCTAACATGAAATGAAAAAGTTCTTTTTTTCAAATGACTCGGTACTGGAGATGAGAATTGTATACTCTACAATAATGTTATGAAAATATCATGAAGTAACATCGAGAGGAGGACTACAAAGTATTATGAATTGTTGCTCCCAAATTAGACAGTAAATTTGGAAAGATACTGTTCTCAAATGGCAGTGTTAAAAGTGAAGATCTGAGGAAAATGACCAGAACTGACAATCATTGAAGTATTATGTTCCAACACAATAATACTTGGCACCACATTGCAATTAATGTAACACTACGCTTTAATGAGTACAGCAGTTTTTTATCATCCCACATACTTATCTGACCTGCTCCTTTCAGATTTTCTTTTCATGTTACTTCAAATTTCCCAGAACAGTCATCAGTTTACTTTTTTAGAGACTGTCAAACACCACACTGATAACAAACTTTTTATAAATAAATCCATTGTTGCATTAATATTTACCAAAAATTTAAATTCAGCAAGACTAACTGATAAACTGCATTTAAACATGCATAATGACCCCTTCCCGCCTAATAATAAATAAATAAAAATCAATTTTAAAACAAACAACACAGATCACTGTTAGAATTATGAAGCTCTATTATTAACAGACAAATGAAAAGCAATTGCGTGAAAAAATGGAAGAAAACTTATATTGTAAACAACTCTTTAGTGGTGCATAATTTACAAATATAAGCAAAAACCAGTCAGTTTTTGTAATGGATCAAGCTATAAGCTATGAAATTTGATCCATTATGTATTTTACTGACCAGTTGAAAAACCAAACAAAATAGAAAAGCTAGATATAACTGAAATGTTAATATGGAACAATAATTTATACCAGTGTATCCTATAAAATATTTGTTAAGTCCTATCAGTTTCACATGTTAAGTCATACATACTATCACATAAGGTTAATTTTACTGGTAGTATTGGTAATTACTTTTAGTAAATATTTAGGAGAAAATATTACTTATAAATAAAGTACTAATTCACAGTTATTGTGTTTTAATTAATATTTAATATTTATATTGTTTAATAAACGAATTAAATCTATCAATAATATTGGTGTTAGCTTACAATAATAGTACAACTTCTAGTGTTAAATATTCCAATTGTCTTTTAAAGCTGCCGTCTATTGGATTAAATTAAAATCATAAATGTTATAAAAAAAGGACTTCCCTCCAAAAATTCTTTTTGGTGTTGCCATTTATTACTTAATACTAGAGATGGGCAATATCGTTCCTTTTAAGGAACCGTTCCAGCCGGATTCGTTCACCAAAAGGAACAAGTTCTTCGGACTCGTTCCTATTGGAATCGTTCCGGAAAAAAGGAACTATTCTGACAAAGGAACGATTTTGAGAAAAAGGAACGAATTCGAGAAAAAAAGGACGATTTCAAGAAAAAAAAGGAAAGAATTCGTAAAAAAGGAACGATTCCGACAAAGGAACGATTTTGAGAAAAAGGAACGAATTCAAGAAAAAAGGAACAAAGCCATAAAAAAAGGAACAATTTTGAGAAAAAGGAACGAATTTGAGAAAAAAGGACGATTTCAAGAAAAAAAAGAATGAATCCGTAATAAAAGGAACGAATCTGAGAAAAAAGGGAACGACTTCGAGATAAAAAGGAAGGAATCCAATAAAATAGGATGGATTTAAAAAAAAAAAGGTTCCAAGGGAAAAAAACGCGTCCAAAACTATTTTACGAAAAAGGGAATGAATCCGGAAACAGGAATAACAGATCTCGGAGCGACATGCAATCCCTAATATTTATTATTTATAACTACAGTAAAACCTCCAAATAACGGACACCTCGGGAATGCAGAAAATGTCTGCTATTTGGAGGTGTCCACTATTGGGAAAACCTCAGAGATTCAAAAACTGCTAAGAAATGCTTAATGTTTCATTAATTTACTTTTATATGTCCTAAAACCTCTTATTATATAATTAATCACAAATTGAAATTATTTTTTAAGCAATAAAATTGAAATAAAATTGTGCACACTTTTATCCACTGTTTGTGTTTATTATATTGTGAAAAAAATCTATCACAAAAGTTTATTTTTGCTTGCAATTTCATGTAATTTGTTTTTCTGTGTGATGTTATTGGACATTCTAGGGTTCCGGGCGAGGAAGGAGAGATTGCATTTTTTGATCTTTAAAAGCATAAAATGTCAATGTTCTAGGATGACATTTCAATAGTCTGGGAGATTATTTCTCCCGGGCAGTCCCCTGAATTTAGGATTGAACGTTGGGGGGGGGGGGGGGATTTTCTCAGCATCTACATGTAACTGTGATCACAAAATTTGTGCACATTGTCCTGATAAATTAAGAGGCTTTTTTTATTTTTTCATTTTTTTCTATTTAAAAAGTACTTTTTCAACCTTCATTGCCAAATAAAGTGTCCTCTATTGGGAATGTCCGTTATTCAGAGGTTAAATATACAAAAATTTAAGTTTTGGGAGTGGGGATTGGAAAACTGTCCGTTAAATAGAGGTGTCCGCTATTCGGGAGTGTCCGTTATGGAGGTTTTACTGTAATTTATTTTCTTACGTATTCATTCTTTTTCATATCATTTCTTATCGTTTGCTTTAATTTTTAAATATTTTGGACAGATCATTTTGTTTTTAAGAGTTCATTTTATTCATCTTTGTGCACTATTAATTAGCATAGTTATTTCTAATCCCCATAATATAAGTATTCCCTGACTTTATGATTTATTGTATTAAGCATAATTCCTCTTGAAAATTTGCATTTGGTTGACCTTTCATTTATCGCTATAGTTAATCCATGAAATTTTACTGTAGCTTTGGTTTTGGTCATCAGGCTGTTGCGGCGGTCTATTATATTTTCAATGTAATCATTGCTTTCCCCTCCAAAATCTGTCATCAAATGACCTTCTATTTATTTTATTATTTTTGCGTAGGAAATTTCTTTATTGATCTAATATTTGATATTGGGGTCTATGATTTGTTTCCTCTTCAAAATTCACCCTAACGTAATCTTTAACTTATATATCTGTCCTCGTAGCTGGCCGTTTTCCAAGTTGGTCCATTTCAATACGATTCCTCAGGAAATGGGAATTTCGAAATCTGCCCATTTCGAGAAAATTCCTAGAAGTCCATCTATTTATTAGGAATTAAGGGTGTAATCGAAAAAAATATTTTTTCACCTTCAACACCTCGAAAATTTCCAATACAGTTTCAGATACATTTTTAACCCTTTCCGGCACACTGTGCCTGGTCTGGGATACCTAATTTTAATTCCAAACTTGCAAACGGCACCAATAACATTTTAGTAAAATTTTGCTTTTGCAACAAAGGCGTAAATTAAGGAATTCAAAATATCTAAAAAAATCGTTTGTGAATTCCGGTGTCAGTCAATATTTTCTTATTTTACTAACAGATTTTGCCTGTGCCGGAAAGGGTTAAAAGTAGATACGTGAAACTTGCTGAAGTGATTTTTAAAGAGATGTATAAGAGGCCGCGTGATTTCTTTTTTTTTTTCGCTCAATTTGTTAGAATTTGATTTATAAACAATTACTTTCTCAGTATGACCATTTTTTCCATTCGCAGATCTCCCTCGTCAGGAAATTCAGTTCAAAACACCAGCTTTGACAACAGTTTTTTGCAATACTTTTTGCAATTGTAAAAAAAAGACAAGCACGGCACATTGTGTACTTTCTAAGAAAGAGAATTGCCAGTTTGAAACATTTGAGAGCAAAAATGAATTTAAGAATAAATCAGACAATAAGCAGCTTGGATTGGAATACACCCTTAACCCCTTCGTGATGGGAGTATTTTACGAAATTTTTAATGTATTGTCATCTGTTTTTAAAAACAGAAATTTTTGCCTTATGAAATCGAGAAAATGCTTCGATTAAATAAAGCTACTTTTGCAATAAAATTTTACTGGTTGAAATAAACAAGGATTCTTAGGTTTTTTTGCGGCACGTATACATGTCGCTCGTCCTCAAGGGGTTAAGGCTAAATATGAATAGAATCTTTTACATAATCAAATTCAATATTTATCAATTTGGAGAGACATAATTGGTTAAATGGAGTGCATATGACAGTCTTAGTATGTATATAACAGTGTGCTTCCTAACTGAATCATCAATGCGGAGCCGAAACCGAAATGCCTACACCTAAAATTATAAAATTTTAGCCGTTACTACCTACTATAATATAAAAATCCATTAAAGAAATTGTGCGGGGTTATGGAGCCCCTTACTTATTACTAGAGAAATTTAGCAGAGTTGTAGAAAATGTAGTTGAGAAAATGTTTACTTTGAAGTTATTTTCCATAACTAGGCAAAATCAATTTAGCTTCTTGTAAATAAAATAAATGCAAAATACTTACAATAAATGATGACTCACAAATGCTCTTCATTATATTTATTGAAGATATAAGGATACCTTGGAAAAACATACTCTGTTACTTTACAGATGAAACTCATAACAGGGGCCACAAATGGAACTTGCTCTTCATTTTAGAGTAACTTAACCTTTTAAACATATCTTTTGTAAGTAACGCGGACTTCAAAATAGCACTTCAAAATATTGTTAAATTAACTTCAACGTATCGAAAAAGGCTTTAAATAGAGTGTTGAATTGAAAACCATCTTTAAAATGCCGTTCGAACTGCTTACACATTTCACACACCAAAACATGAAAACTGTCCCTTTAAATTGGAACGAAAACCTACTAGCCAATCACAAGCGACTATGCAATTTGCATAAGTCAGACGATAATTAACATTTTACATTAAACATTTTTTTTTCCTCATTCAATTAAATTCATTAAATACATTTAGAAAAATTACTTTAAACATGAAAATTACTTTAAAAATGCTTTTGTTACTTAATTAAATCTAAATAATATTTGTAACTTAAAAGAAACTTTAATACAGGCGAATGCGATCGCAAGTAGTAATTACTGAATACGCTCCATGACTGAGCACGACACGAAACAACTCAATCGCGCCGTTGAAAAACGTAAACAAACGCCGATTCGGCAGGGAAAAAGTAAGCAAGAATTGCAAGTTCCATTTTGGCTTTACAAAACAATATTTAAATTAAATAAAAATAGAAATGGATGGGAAAAACTTTTCCCCACAGAATGCCCCCCTTTCCCATTCATTTTGATTTTTCACTGCAAATAGTTCTTTGCAACAGTTTATGCAAATGCAGGATCAAAGTTTTTTTTTTTCTTGTTGTTGGTGGCAAAGTTCATCACCATAAGTAGGCATCACGAAATATTTGAAAAGAGTTTTTGACTAAGGATTTGGTCAAAAGATCAGCGACGTTTTCTTTGGAGAGGACATGTTTTAGATCGAAAAGTTCTTGACTGTACCAGTCTCTGATAAATTTGTACTTCAAATCAATGTAACGGTTCTTTATCGTATCAGTTTTGTGCTTCATAAAAGAAATGGCCGCAGTGTTGTCACAGAAAAGAAGGGGACGTTGAATAATAATGTCATTCAGTTGTAGACACTTTTCTAGTTCAGTAATAGACATCTGTAAAAATTTTAAGTCTTTGACAGCCTCTGTTGCAGCGATGAATTCAGCTTCCATGGGGCTTAAGGCGACACAGCTTTGTTTTGCAACTCTCCAAGTTACTGGCATATTATTTACGAAGGCGGTGTATCCAGTCCATGATTTTCAGTCAGTGGTGTTACTTGCCCAAGAAGCATCCACATAGACAGCTAACTGGATTGGAGAGTCAGACCTTGCAAGTTTCAATCCAAGAGATTTCGTTGAAGATAGGTACATCAGGATTCGAAGAAGTGCTCTGTAATGTGAAAGATTTGGCTTTTCGGCAAATTGTGAAAGTGCAGCAACTGGCCATGAAATATCGGGACGGCATCGATGAGCAATATATTGTAGACAGCCAAGCAAACTTCTGTAAGGCAGATTCTCAGGAAATTCATCTTCTTCCGCAGCTGGAGCAGGATTATACCCAGGTGGAGAAGGAAGAGAAACATTAGTACAATCAGGAATATCAAATTTATTTAAACACTTTTCTATATAATGTTGGCAATTGATATTAAAAACTTCATTATCTTCTACTATTAAGTTTATGCCTAATAACATTGTGATAGGACCTAAAATTCTAACTTCATAAATTGATTTGATTAATTCTACTACTTCTTTTAAAACTTCATCATTTTTAGCGAAGATTGGCAAATCATCCACATAAACTATCACAATTGCTTGACTTTTATAAGAATATACACATGTTAACCCTGGAACTTCAGTAAAACCATTTGAAATTAATTTATTATGCAAGTCATTGTACCAACATTTTCCAGCCTGATGAAGGCCGTATATTGCCTTCTTTAACTTTAAGACAAAATGTTCTTTCCCTGGAATAGTGTAATCTTGAGGTTGCTTTATGCAAATATCTTTGTCAATTTCACCATATAAATAGGCACACTTTACATCAAGTAGACAATGTACCCAATTAAAAATTTTAATGAAAAGGGCAATGAAAAGACGAATAAGTGTGAAATTTACAACAGGACTGAATGTGTCGTTGTAATCCAAGCCTTCTCTTTGATTATTTCCTAATGCAACTAGACGTGCTTTAAATATATCTCTTTTTCCCTCACTATTTTCTTTTACTGTATAAACCCATTTGGTTCCGATTACCTTTTGATTAAGTTTTGGGACAGGTGTCCAAACGTTTCTATCTAACATAGTTTGGATCTCTTGATCCATTGCCTCTTTCCACTTCTGTGCTTCTGGAAGTTGTTTTGCTTGTAAAGGACTTTGAGGTATAATTATTTCGGTTAATAGTGCTTCTTCAGCCAATTCGCTTTCAGGTTCTTTTTCTAACTTAATGGGACCTTCATAAGTATTTGCTGAACTAAAATTTGCCAAGGTATCATCTAAAATAATTTTATTTGCTTTACAATATTCTAAAAGTTCAGGCGTTGACCTAAGTGTTGAACCAGTAGGAGACAATAAATAAACATCTAATTTACCTTTAGTTATCCCTTTCTGTCTTGTCTTAAGATACCTATAAAATGTGGCTTTTCCTTCTTCCTTTTCTCCTGAAATTTCTGGAACTTCATCTTCAGATGACACATCATCCTCCAACTTTTTCAGAGAGCCTGGTTCCATTAAATTGTCTTCTTGAGTGGAAGTTTTTGAAGTAGAGGGTAACTGTTTAATAGATTCGTCAGTTATGGGTAGATTATCTGGACCTGTAAAGAAGTCATCATCACTTGTAAAATCAACAAAAGAACGATGTGTTACTTTCTGCTCAGGATAGCCATGTAATTGGGCCTCATCAAACGTTACATGTTTTGACTCTACTATAGTATTTTCTCTTGGAAAATAAATTCGATAACCACATGATCCTAAGCCATATCCTACAAATATTCCTTTCTTCGCTCGAGACTGGAACTTGTTCCTTTTCGCTTTTGGTTGATGTACATAAGCGATACAACCATAACGCTTTAAGTGACGAATGGATGGTTTAGTTCCATACCATCTTTGAAAAGGTATAGCTTCAATACCAGTATGAAAAACTCGGTTTCGTATATAGTTTATGGTCATAACAGCTTCTACCCATAAATTATCTGGCATATTTGCTGCTTTCATAACAGTTCTCATTCCATCGAACAATACTCTATTGTAACGTTCCGCTGTTCCGTTCATCTGCGGACTGTATACCGTGGTTCGTTCATGTTTAATTCCTAATTTATTTAGCATATCTTTGACCTGTTGATTGCAATACTCTAACCCGTTATCCGTCCTTATCGCTTTAACTTTCTTATTAGTTTGGCGTTCTACAAAGGTTATAAATTGCTTTAATTTAATGAAAACTTCATCTTTAGAGCGTAGCGGATAGCAAAATGCTCTTCTGCTATAGTCGTCAATAAAAGTAAGTATGTAACGTTGCCCGTTCCTTGAAGTGACTGGGGCTGGCCCCCATATGTCACTATGAATCAACTCACAAATTTCTTTAGATCGAATGTTTTGTAACCTAGGATGAGTTGACCTAGTATTTTTGGCAAGAATGCAAGGTTCACAAAGAGATTCCTTCCCCTGTAATGGACTACAGCCTTGAACCAAGTTTTCTCGAAACATTTTCTCAATCACATTAACATTACAATGTCCCAGCCTTTCATGCCATAGCATTATATTATTACGGTCATTGGCATATGTACTATTGTAAAGACAATTTGACTCTTGTGTATTGGCTTTATTTTGAGTATAAACTCTTTTAGGATTAGTGTTACAAGATTCAGTACGTGCAAAAACTTTCACTTTATCTGAACTTAGAGAAGAAGGTTTACTAGAAGGTTATAAACATGGATTTTTAACATTAGGTTTAACCTCAGTGTCATCATAATTTCTAATTGCTTTTAAAACATAAAAATTTTCTTTTAGAGTGGCTGTGTATAAATATTTCCAATTCTTATCAAACACTTTAAACCCACGGTCCATAGTAGCATGAAGACCAGCTTTATCCATTTTTGACATGGAAATTAAATTTTTATGTATGTTTGGAACATACAAAACATTATGTAAATTTACAATTGATATTTTATCTTTTTCTTTAATTTTAAAACTAACTTTACCAATTCCTTTAACCTGATGAGGTGTGGTTCCCATTCTAACTACTGCACCCTCTGGTGGTTCCCTTAGATGAGTAAAAAAATTCTTATTCTGACAGACATGGGAGGTGGACGCTGAATCTAAAGTCCATTCCCAACAAGGGGGGGAAATTTTGCAACAATCATTACTTTTATACTTTAATTCAGTAACATATGAATCTAAGTCTACTTCTTGAACCCTTTTACTTATCTTTTGATTTCTACAGTTTCTACCTAAATGACCATTTTTCCCACAGTTTTCACATTTCAAATTATTTCTACTTTGAAAATGAGATTCGGGAGAAGTTTTTCCTGACATATGAGCGCTTCTATCAGCCATAAGGGTTTCATTACGCAATCTTTCTCTTAGATCTCGTCTTGAACATTCTTTTAAAATTTCATCTTTAACATCGTTAAATTTAAATTTATCTTCGGAAAGACGGTCTAATTCCCTAATTAAATAATCATAATTTTCTGGTAAACTTTCTATTAACTGATAGCATCTATGTTTTTCGGCAATTTCCTCTCCGGAATCAATTACACGGCGATATGCTTCTTCAAATCTAGCAATATATGATGGAATATCTTCGTCCGGATTTATTTTTAAATTTCTAAATTCATTTACGTGAAAGGATTTTAATGCTCTACCAGGAATTTCTAGGGTTAATTTCAAAGTTTCCCAAATTTCAGAGGGATCATCTAAATGCCCTATTGTTAATGCAATCTCTGGACTAACATATGTTTTAAGAATTCCTACTGCTCTCTGTTTTGATTGGTTAAGTTTAAACTTGTCAAGAGGTTTTAAATCAGTAAATTCTGGCCATTCACTTTTCTTTACCCATGTAAATAACCCTTCAGTTTGCAATATACATTTAATAAATCTTATCCAAGTTTGATAGTTATCTTTCGTTAATATAACTGTATCAGGTGCAGTGGCCATTATTCATTTAATTTCAAACAATAAATATATATATTAGAATTCATACACATAAATTACATATTCAGATACTTCAATAATATATATTTTCAACAAGAAATTTTCAAAACTATTTTCTCTTACATATATAATAAATTTTGCCGCAGTTGCAAGAGCTTCTGGGCCCATAACCTCTGCTCGGGGTTATGGAGCCCCTTACTTATTACTAGAGAAATTTAGCAGAGTTGTAGAAAATGTAGTTGAGAAAATGTTTACTTTGAAGTTATTTTCCATAACTAGGCAAAATCAATTTAGCTTCTTGTAAATAAAATAAATGCAAAATACTTACAATAAATGATGACTCACAAATGCTCTTCATTATATTTATTGAAGATATAAGGATACCTTGGAAAAACATACTCTGTTACTTTACAGATGAAACTCATAACAGGGGCCACAAATGGAACTTGCTCTTCATTTTAGAGTAACTTAACCTTTTAAACATATCTTTTGTAAGTAACGCGGACTTCAAAATAGCACTTCAAAATATTGTTAAATTAACTTCAACGTATCGAAAAAGGCTTTAAATAGAGTGTTGAATTGAAAACCATCTTTAAAATGCCGTTCGAACTGCTTACACATTTCACACACCAAAACATGAAAACTGTCCCTTTAAATTGGAACGAAAACCTACTAGCCAATCACAAGCGACTATGCAATTTGCATAAGTCAGACGATAATTAACATTTTACATTAAACATTTTTTTTTCCTCATTCAATTAAATTCATTAAATACATTTAGAAAAATTACTTTAAACATGAAAATTACTTTAAAAATGCTTTTGTTACTTAATTAAATCTAAATAATATTTGTAACTTAAAAGAAACTTTAATACAGGCGAATGCGATCGCAAGTAGTAATTACTGAATACGCTCCATGACTGAGCACGACACGAAACAACTCAATCGCGCCGTTGAAAAACGTAAACAAACGCCGATTCGGCGGGGAAAAAGTAAGCAAGAATTGCAAGTTCCATTTTGGCTTTACAAAACAATATTTAAATTAAATAAAAATAGAAATGGATGGGAAAAACTTTTCCCCACAGAAATATTTTCTGAAATTCAACGCTTAGTGAGCTGAAAATGGGATTGTAAGTTTCTGAAAAAGGATACAAATGAAAATCCAGGATATTTAAATTTAGAAATTGCACATAATTAAAACTGTGGTTTTATGTGGTAAGAAAGGAAATCATAACTGTTTAGTTCAATAACGTAACTAATTTTCTTCAATTATATATTTTAATACAAATAAGTTTTAAAATACATAAAATTAGTAAAAAAAAAAATACAAAATACAATGTTGTTCAAAAGGATTTTATTTCAAAAATAGGAGCGCACAAAATTTGCTGATTTAGTGAAATCATAAAATGATACGTCACATTAAGAGCAAGGCAAAAATGGTTGTACAACAAACAATTCAACATTATTTTTTCGGAGTCGTTTCATTTTGGAACGAGTCCGAGGAATCGGTCCTTTTCGAAGTTGTTTCATTTCGGAACGAGTCTGAGGATTCGTTCCTTTTCGCAGTTGTTTCATTTTGGAACAAGTCCGAGGAATCGGTCCTTTTTGGAGTGGTTTCATTTTAGAACTAGTCCAAGGAATCATTCCTTTTCGGAACAAGTCCAATCAATCGTTCCTTTTCGGAATGGTTTCATTTCGGAACTAGTCCGAGGAATTGTTCCTTCTCGAAACGAGTCCGAGGAGTCGTTTCTTTTCGGAATGGTTTCATTTCGGAACTAGTCCGAGGATACGTTCCTTTTCAGAACGAGTCCGATCAATCGTTCCTTTTCAGAATGGTTTCATTTCGGAACTAGTCCGAGGAATCGTTCCTTCTTGAAACGAGTCCGAGGAATTGGTCCTTTTTGGAATGGTTTCATTTTGGAACTAGTCCGAGGAATCGTTCCATTTTGAAATCGTTCTGAAAAAGAACTAATCCTTTTTACAGACAGGAACCGTTCATTCAGTTCCACCGCCGGAACTGTTCCTTTGGAATCGTTCCTCAACAAATGACACATCTCTACTTAATACCTAAAACTAATCATACTTAGATGCTTATTCTTACAGACCAATCACTATAACATTATCTGTAGATTTTTAATTAATAAAAACAATCTAAGTATTCAATATTACAGCCACGTGCACAGTATACTTAAATAAAATTTTACCCAAAAATCTACCTGAAGCAAATTAGGTAAAAATAAAGATAAAATTAAATTAAGTAACATATTAAAAATACTATATTAATAATAATTCTAAGAAACTATACATAATACAGAAATTAGACAAACTAAAATCTTGAGCAAAATTAAATTTAAATCTTTTATAACAGTAAAACAAATAACCATAATGTTAAGTATCATAGGTGTAAAATTGTTTTAACCAAGTACGAAGGATAACCATATTTTATTCCAAAGTCTTGAAAATGTTTTAAACTATGCATTTTAAATTTACATGAACAAATATTAATTCTATGATCAAAGCTAAGAAAAATATTTACATATACAGATTTATGTAGACATGAATTATAATGAGTAAATAATTTTTTTTTAATTACAAAGTATAACATTATGATAGAGAAAATTAATTTCGATATTTACCATATCATCATAACTATGCTGTAAACTTTTATGGTACTTAATTGGTAATAAATAATTAGATTTACTTATATAATAGAAGACAATTGTATCATCAAGATACCTATACATTTTACAATAAACAATAGAAGTCTTACATTCATAAAAATGTAAGTACAGGTTGGTGTGGATTTAGATGATATAAAAATATTTTACATTCCTGGTTCGTTTTTATAACATATTTTTAAAATCCTTTTTTGTCTGGGGCAGAGAAAAGAGACTAATTTATGAAGGCTTTCACTCTATAACTAAATTCTCTTATTTTATGAAAGCTATTCAAAATATGCAATTAACAAAAAATTTGGGATTGACCTTTTATCCAACTTTTATTTTACAGATCCAGACTCTGAACCTTTTCCATTGCCTTTTGCTACTGCCTTATTTTCATTTTTGTATCACCTTGCAAGTTATGAAAGTGGTATGTTTGAGATTTTAAATATTATTTATGTCAAATATTTCCTTTTTTTAATGGGATGAAACATTAGCTATTAAATGCTTTTATTTATTAGGAGGAGATGCTTTAGTTTCTTGTGGTATGGTTGAAGCCTTACTAAAAGTTATTAACTGGCACAGTACAGAAACTGAACACATTACAGTAAGCAAATTTTTAACATTTTCTCAAATTTCTCAGTTTGTCTAAATAAATTTTTTAAAATTCCTTCTATATATGTATATTTTTTTAATAATTTCAGTTTGTTACAAGAGCTGTTAGGGTTATTGACTTGATAACAAATTTAGATATGCAGGCATTTCATGCACATGGAGGTCTTGCTAGTTTCATTCAAAGATTAGAGGTAAATATACATTTTATATTTATTTTCAATGTTTTATTTTATATTGTTATATTTTGCTTTATTGCAAAAAGGGTTCACAAACAATATATAGCTTAATTATACATGGTTTGTATTTTCTCGAATATCCTTAAAAAAATTTTAGTGTTACCCATGATTTTTTTTTTAATGCTTTCATAAATGGGAATAAAATTCAATGAATGCCCTTTAAGCAATGGTGATTTTGAATTATTAAGTCTATTACTGAGATTAACAGTTTTGTTTTTTCAAAACAATTGTAATATTTAGCTTAAAGAGTTGACTTTTTCTTAACTGCTTAAAATATCTACATGCATACTGTTATACTTTTCTCACTTTTTGCATATCCAATGTTTATTTAAATATCCAACAAAATTACACATATCTAACATAATTGAAACCAAACTTACATCAGATAACCAAAAATTTGTCAGTAATCATCATTTAATGTGTAACATCGTTATTCAAATACTGCTATTATGACTATTTAAATTGCTAAATTATTTATAAATTCAAATACTACATAAAAATAAATTTATTTTGGAACAAACTTAAAATGATTTAAATGGAAGCATCATCTGGCATAAATTGGCCATCCTGCACCTTGCAGTTCTCTCACAAAGTTTGCTTTAAAAAATTACTTCAAAGGAATTGCGCTCTTCTTGTTGCATCCAAGCAAGGCCTTTGAGAAATATTAAAAACATCATTGTTAGCAGTCTTTATATGAGAATCATTCTCTCCTTTATCATAGTCTTTGTCCTTTTTTAGAGAATGTCTGACTTCTGCAACACTTTTTCATCATTAGGCAGCTGGAAGCCTATATCTTTCATTTCAGAATTCAACCAATATATGATTTGCTTGATCCCACAGTTTTCAAAACCTAGTGTCATGCTGAAGGAGGTTTAAAGATGTAGTAACTATTAATGCAATGTATATAGCATTGGCATGTAAGTCAGTTGAAAAATCCTGCAAAAGTTTTAGCCATCCTTTTCTTGGTGTCAATGCAGCATGGATTCCTGTGCTTAACTGATTACATAAATGCAGCCTTTTATTGTTGACAGTTTTCCAAAACTGAAGTATTAAAACTTCACTAGATGCAGAATTGTCTTCAAAAAATGATTTTCTTTTTTCCTTTAAATAATGCCATTTTAAATTCTCCAAAATGCCTTTATCCATAGTTTGCAGCGTAGATGTTGTATATAAGGGCAAAAATAACACAGGAAATTTCTTGATTCTAGAAATTCAACATTTGGATTAGCTGGGCAATTGTCAAATAATAAAAGCACTCCATTCAAATTTGTATTTTCTTGTCAAGATTTCACTGACGATACTGGAAATCCAATCAACCATTTCTTGGACTCAAATACTGGAGAGTGTACTGCTTTAAGTAATATATAGCAGAGTAATTACTTTAAAAATTGATGAGCTTTAACTGTCTTGAAGTCAATAATGAAAGAGTAAATAATGCACATCTTGTAAATTGAAAATAAAATGTCTATTTACAAATCTGAAGGAGCTTTGTAAAATAATGACTTGAAAAGAAACACAACCTGATTTAAAATCAACAGCAGCTTTATTAGTATACCTTGAAGCATCTTGGAAACATCACAGTAGAAACTTTAATACTGTAAACATTGAAACATGAACAAGCTAACAAACATGAGAAACTTTCTCATTTTATAATAGGTGACAACCAATCACTACTAGCCAGCACATGCTGGAACTATTTTGCATAAAACACATAAAGTTGAGTAACATTGAAAACACCTGTTGACAAATATTTGATGTCTTGTGAGCAACCAACCAACCATAATTTTTACCTGAAAACTAGTCAAATCAAAAATGTAAACAAAATGGATATCTGCATGCTGTTGATGGTTAGTGATTAGTTTTGTTAGTAGGTTAGTAGTTTTAATTAGTGAAACAATAAAAAGGTACCTTAATGAATAAACTATAGACTTAACATAAAAATGAAAACTTAATATACTTAATGAAAAATGATGGAAAAACTTAATAAAAATGTGGTTCTTCCACAGAGAGGAAGTTCGGATCTATTTACACTTGGATTCATCAACAACTAGTTTAAGCTTGTGGGAACCCAGTGCATTGGAACTGGCTAGAACAGTAAATTGATCTCATTCTTTTCATCTGGGAACAGAAGTCTGGTATTGCAGCTAAAATTTTTTCCAGGATGGCCTTTTGGTACCATGTTTCATCACAAGTGTACAGTGGTGGCCAAAATTGTGGACCCTTTTAGATAGCTTTCATTACAGAAAGTAAAAAAACTACCTATTGCAGCCATCCAGGGAAAGCCCATCAGTAAATTTTGCTATATTTTTATCAATCATGACCCCTAGATCCCAAAACCACCCTCCGTTGAAATGTTGACTTATTATATATACTACATATCTATATATTACTAGATATACTACATATCTCTATCTATATATACTACATATATAGATATATCCATTTATATATAGATATACGGTGAAACCTCCGAATAAGGGACACCTATGGAACCGGAACATTTGTTCCTTAAATAGAGGTATCGATTATTCGGATTTTTTATTTACGTCCTGAAGGATATAAAAATAACAAAACATTAAAAGGTTGAAGTTTAAATGTATTTGAAGGGTATAAATTAAGTTAATCAGATGCTAAAGCAATAGCAAATTAATTTTTAATTGATTACTAAATCATTAAATGATTTGTAGAATTATTGATTTGTATTTTTTACACAAACTGTGTACATGCAAAAAGTATAAAACATTTAAGAGAGTTATACTTGAAGTAATCAACAAAAGTTATTACTTTGTAAATTTTAGTTTTTCGCGATCTTTTGATGAAATCTGCTATTTTTCAGGAATCTTTTGATAAGATTTGCTGTTTTATCACGATTTTTTAGACAAAATTAGACGTTTTTTGTGATCTTTTAGTACCTGTCATTTTTTCCGGATTTCGTAACAAAATTAATTGCTTTTTGCAATTTTTGATGAAATTACGTGTCTTGCAGGACGCGTTAGAGCTATTTTTCTTTTGCATCCCACCGCCAATTTTTTGCGTAATTTACACACTGTAGCGCGTCCTCAGCATCGCTGATTGAGTTATAAATAATTTTGACCATGTGAGAGATGTTCTTCCCCTTTTCTTGAGTACTTATTCTTCTTTTGTGTATAAATTTGGTTCAAAACGCCAACCCTTGACACTATTTTCTTAAAGATCTATTGCATTTGAAAGAAAAGAAAAAAACAGAAAAAGCGGTTTGATTACATGATTTCTAAACAATGCCTACTAGTTTCAGGCATTTCTGGATAAAAATAAATTAAAACTTTTGTTATAAAATTTGCCCTTTTGAAATTGAGAAAAGCATTAAAGTATCTGTAAAGTTCTTTAATTCACAATTTTCTTTTATTCTCCACTTTCAGAATCATCCTCATAATTTTCAGCATTACTTTGAATGGTGATAAACGCATTGAGGTGGAATCAGAATTGTGGGTAAATAAATGTTCGTAAAATCTGTATCCCTCTGTATCAACATAATTGTCTGTCAGTTTGATAAGTTCACAAAAATCTGTATTTTCATTTTCATCACAGACCACTTCATTATCTGAAATTCAAAAGGCAGCCTCCTTAATCTCTATTTCAAGTGTCCCTTATTCAGAGGTAAATACATTACACGTCCTATACAAGGGACTGGGACCATGAGTTTTATCTCATAAATAGAGGTGTCCCTTATTCGAAGTGTCCCTTATTTGGAAGTTCCACTGTGTATATCTGAATTTTGTCAAGCTGTAACTCTTGAATTTATGAACCAATTTGGATGAAATTTTTTATGTGCATAACAGGATTGGGTTTCTTCCGGAAGAAACCTATTTCTTCCAGGACAGTCGAAGAAACTGGAAGAAATGGGAAAACTGTAAGAAATGGAAGAAACCACCAGAAACCAAAACAAATGCTCAAAATTAAAGTAGATTAACTATGTAAAAGAGTTAAAGTATAATTACATGAAATCTAAATTGAAAAATTTAATTATTAAAAATATTTTTACAAAGATAAGTTATTTTTTTAATAACAAGTTTAAGGTACAGCAAACATTTTTAGGTAATGGATTTTTTATTACTCTTGAAATGAAGGGTTTTTTTAATTATTGTGCCATTTATGTAAAAAGAGAAAGAAATTACCTACAAATTGCTTATTTTTCATAATTTATTTTTTTTTCATACAAAAATGCATTATTTTAAACTGTGCAACATAATAAATTAATAAGTTTGTAATTATTTATACTAACATCTAGAATGAACCTATCAATTTTAAAAGATTAGTATTCTAAAAATATCCATGGGTATGTCAAAATGCTTTTAAATGATTAAATGTAGAACTTTAAAAAAAATCTTACTTTTTTGGCATTCATCTAATTTAAATTGAGAAACAGATTGCAGCATCCTACTGCTAAAAAACTTTTTTGCTATACTATTCTGCATTGAACTGAGAAAAATGAGGATTTTAAGGATTTTTTTTACTACTGAGGATCGACCAGAACAGGTTTTTAAGGTCAAAAGCAAATTTCAGTGACCTTAATACTTTCAGCCGAAAACGAAAACATCCAAAATTTTTTTAAATGATTAAATTATAAGTTTTACAGTAATTAATAGATAATTAAATGTACATAATTGTAAATTAATTATATGTATAGTATTTATTAATTATGCACAGTTGTTAATTATCCAAAAAACTTTATTTTCAAATGGAATAAGTGTAATACATCAATAAAACAGTACTGTTTTCTAATTATACAAATTTCATTTAATTATAAAATATTTTAGTTTCAGGTATACATATCTTGATATTTCTTCTATAATGATTTTTGTAAATGATTATTTGTTATTTTAGAATTTTTCTAAAGAATATTTGAAACACTAATGCAGTTTAAACTAAAAATTTTCTTCAAGATGATTGATAATTATAAACAACAAAGTTTATTGCAATATACTCATTTGAGCCGATACAGTTCAAATTAATGACTAATGTTAAAAACTTTCGAAGGAAGAAACAAGATTTTAGGAATACTGAGAGTTTCGGTCTGGCCTAATTGTTACAGATGTTTCTGAGAAAACTTGTTTTTTGGGGCCAAAAATGAAACTGTATTTTCAGTCGATCTTTATTTAATACACTAATTATTGTACACTACTTACATTAACCACTTAACCGTCTGCCCCGAGATAATTCGGGGTTAAAAGCACTGTTTCCCCATACCCATCGCTGGCGAAGTGGTTAATATAATTGATGCAAATTAAAAGCTTTTATTTAAATAAATTTCATTCTATCATTAATAAAGGATCCCTACTATTTACTACTAGTATCAGAAATTTATATAATTTAAGACATAAGTTGGTTAAATTGAAATGAATAACATTTAATTGATTTCGTGTATTTTGGATAAAATTTCTTTTCATTTAGCCTAGGGGTGCACAACCTTTTCAAGAGAAGGGCCACTTACAAATATGTCTGGCAGGGTTGGCATGATTTAAATAAATCATAGGTTCAAAATTTAAAAAGAATGAAAATGAGCAAAAAGTGTTCCAAATTTCAATTTTTATGCAATCTCAGCAAGTAATGAACTGAATTTTTAAAAATGGTGACAGTCCTTGCTCCAACATCGGCTTATATCTTATTTCGATGTTACTACCTCAAACAGGGAGTAGGAACAAAAAACGCTCTAAGAAGACAACTTTTGTATTACTGAAGGGCTTAGAAACATAAAATTTAGCATATTAGTTACTTAACAGAGATAAATGATCTCGAACAACATTTCCTCAAAAATTCAAAATTTAAAAAGATGTTAAAATGCCAAAAACCACATAAAAAACATTCTAAATGATGACTTGTAAGCAATCTCAGCAAGCAGGATTGGCATAATTTAAATCAACTGATTTTTTTAAATCACTTGATTTAAATCAATTTTTTTTTTTTAAGATCACATGAATGCACATATCAAAGGAAAATTTTAGGTAAAATTTCGAAAATGTATTAAAGGTAGAATTACAAACTTTAAAGCAAGATTGGAACAAGCTATTAATGGCTGTCATTTTGCTGAGGTTTTATAAATCCCTCTGTTTTAAATTAAAATGAAATTTTCCTTAGTTTAGAGGAAAATAATGAAGGTTTGGCATTCATTAAAGAAAATTGTCCAAATCTTCTCACCACTGTAGAACATTTTCAAGCAAAAAATGGTCCATTCCAAAAATTACCATTGCTTGAGAAAAAAGTTCCTGATATTATGATTGGTGGGAAGTCCTTTTATGTAATGGAAGGTAAAGAGAGAACCAGCAAAATTGAAATTGAATTTATTTACCAAATAACAACAGCCATGGCTTCATCTGTTGGAGTAGAAAGACAATTTTCTTCGTTTAGACTAGTTTATTCAAGCCTTCATAGTAAATTAGGAGTGGACAAAGCTTCTAAATTAGTGTTTTTGTTCAAAAAATTAAATCCCTGATTTATTTCTATTTGCTTAAAAAATATTGAATTAATTTCCATTTTTATCCCTTAATAGCTTACATTGAATGAATATTTATTTTTTAAATCAATGTTACCATTTTTTATTCATTTACAACATATTTAAGTTTATTTTTTATTTAGTATGCACAATTCAGTTACAAAATAATAGAATGGCTTTAGATTAAATCCTAGATGTTTTAATTTTTAGTACCAATCACTAACTAGAATATAGTATTTTCTTAACTATATATTTATTTTTTATATTATTTTTATAAATTATAAATATTATTTATTCTTTTTTAGTTATTTATTATAAAAACTTCTCCATGTATTGTAAAAACATAAAACACAATAATTAAAAATAGAATTCTAAAAAAATCAAAAAAATCTGATTTTTTTATTAAAAAAAAAAAAAAAAAAAATCATGATTTTTTTCCCCAATTCTGATGTCTGGGTGGTTGAGGGCCACAAGCCGCATAGGGATATATCGATTTGAAAAGGTGATCAGGGGCCTATAATCGGATAAGAAATCTGATTTCTGAGAGAAGTGTATGTGGGGGGTACCCTTTTAATTCGCTCACCCAGTCAAAATATCCAATTCAGTTGGTAAGAATATATATCAGTAGTTTTTAGGTTTATATATATAACAATAACAGATATAGCAAGTGTTATTTTCAAGATTTCATATAACTCCTTGACTTTATTCAGAAGAGTAAATTTTGTTTTATTAAAAGTGATAAAAAAAAAAAAATATAAGTGGCTAGTGCCAAAAAAATGTGAACTTTATAAATGAAAGAGAGAAGGGACCGATCAACAAGATTTTTAAGTGCCAGATCAATGAAATAACCGATATTTCAGCATCTCATCATCAAAATTTACAATTTTTTTTTCCATGCCTGATCAACCAAATTTGTGCTTTTTATGAAACAATCGAGAAAATTCATGATCTTTCTGTGCCTGATCAACAAAATTTGCTATTCTTACGAAATCTATCAACAAAATTTGCAATTTTTTTCATGCTTCATCGAAGAAATTTGCGATTTCTACAAAGTTGATCGACAAAATTCATTATTTTTACGAAGCCGAATGACAAAATTTGTGATTTTTACGAAGCTGATCGATGCAATTCGCGATTTTTACAAAGCCGATCGCCAAAAGTAACAAATTTTACGTAGTCAAGTGACAAAATTTGTGGTTTTTTTTTTCTCCCATTATCGATAAAAGGCCAGGTCAACGAAATTCCCGATTTTTAATAAATCCGATTGACGAAATTCATGATTTTTACAGTGCCGATTGAAGAAAATCTTGATTATTTCAAAGCCCATTGATAAAATTCATGGCATTTAGAAGCTGATCGACGAAATTCACAATTTTTCTTTGTACGATAGACAAAATTTTCCATTTTTCCATGTGAAATAGACAAAATTTGCAACATTTCTGTGTCCTATGAACGAAATTTGCGATTTTTCAAAACTCTTTCAGTTAAACTTGTGATTTTTCCGTGTCCAAAAACAAAATTTGTACTTTTTTGCCTTAAATTGACGAAATACGCATTTTCTGCGCACATTCAATGAAATTCGGGATTTTTTTGTCTTGATAAACTGACAAATGATTGTTTCACAAGCGATCAACGAAATTTTCAATTCTTCTGCACATCATTGCACAATTCTCAATTTTTCCATACCTTTATCAACAAAGTTTGCAATTTTTTTCGTCCCTAACTGGCAAAATTTGTGATTTTTCGTGCCCAATCAACAAAATTCATGGGTTTTTTTTTTCATGCTATAAACCGAGAAAACATGCGATTTTCCCGCAGCCGATGAATTTAACTTGCAATTTTTTTCATGCATCATCAACAAAACTGGCGATTTTTTTTCTTGCCCAGTTAAGGAAAAATGCAATTTTTCATGTTCAACCGATAAAATTAGAGATTTTTCCGCACCCGGTCGGCGAATTTTTCAAATTTTTTCCGAGTCTCATGTGAAAATTAGCTATTATTACACACTTAATCGATGAAATTCGCAATTTTTCCATGCCCGATCTACAAAATTTGCGATTCTTATGTGACTGACAAAACTTTATATTTTCCCACAATAAATGGACGAAATGTAAGATTTTTTTTCTGCGACCTATGCACAAAAATTGCAATTTTTTCCCAGTTGTAAATTGAGGACATTTGTGGGCCACACGTTAACCCATCGCGGGCCTCTTTTGGCCCACGGGCCACAGGTTGTGCATCTCTAATTTAGCCAATGGTTGAAGATCTTTAGATAGGCATTGTGTATGATCTTGGCTTAAAAACTGTTGTAGTTATTAATTTAGATATATACTTAAATTTGTTTTGCTCCAATGGAATTAATTTATACTATATAAGATTACAGGAAGAAGATATTTATTATATCTTACAAAATTTAACATATATGGTAAATTTTTAAAGAAAAACAGTTTCATCCATTTCTTCCACTTGGAAGAGACCTATTTCTTCCGGCTGGTTTTTTCTGTGGTTTTTTCCACTGCAGAAGAAACTTGCCAACCCTGGTGCATAATAGGAGTACTAATGTCTCGACCAAGTTTGTTGACCAGCTTCATCCACCATCTTGTTTCAAAATGATGGCCATTTAATTCTTTTAAAATTTTTATGTTTTTTAACATTGTATACTTATAGAAAAATTTCCATTTCACAAAATGCAAACTTTTATATATCATTTTAAACAGAATGTTAGAAACATCAAAAGGCATTTTAAACTGTCACACAATGCAAGTTAACAACATAGGTTATTTTGAAGAAAAATTTAAAAAACATAAAAATTTCCATAAGTGTCCACAAATTCAAATGGCCTCCATTTTGAAACAAGATGGCAGTTAAAGCTGGTCAACAAACATTAGTACTTCAACTATGCACATAAAGAATTTAATCCAAATTGATTCATAAATTCATGAGTTACAGCATGAAAAAATCAGATGTCTATCTATCTGTCTGTCTAATTCTTAAGTTGAAAAAAAAATATTAAAAACCATTTGGTAAGATTACTAATAAAGGATTTGTTTCTTTCCTAAATAAAAAATTAGCTAAAGAAAAATTATTTAAATTTATACCATTATGATTTGCATCTAAGATGAGAGAAATATAATCCCAAATTACCTCTTTTAGAAATTCTATTAAAAATAAGAAATGTGATATTGGAAACTATAACTTTATTAAATTTATTTCTATAGTTGACTTTTTACATAACTAATCCTATTATTATACAAATATTTGATTTCATATTACTTTATAAATTAGCTTATTTTTAACTGCTACATATTTTATTCTAGGTGGAAGTAAATGTTTGTAAGAAAGAACAGCCATTTGTGATAAATCCTAAGGTTGGGCCTTCATCTGCAGAAAATCAAAATGCAGGACCTTCTAGATCACCATCTACTCCTGTAGAAAATCAAGGTGCAATGGAAGTAGATTCTTTATCCCCTAGCAGTTCCAGGTAAATTCATAATTAATGTTTAATTTTATTTTTAATGTATATTAATGCATTTAAACCCCATTGTAGTCAAACATATTAATGGCTCTCAAGTTTGCTGTAAAATAAGTACAGTCAACTGTTTTTGAGCATCAACAGTTGAACAATCCCCTATAAGCATAAATGTGAACATGCCAAACATATTAATTTTTTTTTATTCACATTCTGAATTTATTTTGTGGTGTAATTCTAAATAAATGTCTTAATGGTTTTTCTGGTTGAAGCTAAAACCATTTTATTTTATTATAGGCAAATTCCTGAAGACAAGTCAGAATCTATCACATTAGATGCCAGTAGTAAAGAAATATGTAGTCAAGAAAATATTTCAAAACAAAATGAATCGAAAAAAGGTAATGCACTGTTCTGTTTATTATTATCACTTGTCTTGAAATGATTTATGGCAGAAACTTCTAATACAGTTGAACCTCGAAAATTCAGACAACCAAATTTTGGAAATCTCTAAACTAAACTCTAAATAAATAAATATGGATATATTTTAGAATAATTTTATAATGATGACCATTAATTAATGACTATTATTACAAAAACTGAAAAGTTAAAGGCAAAAATTGATTCGTTGATGACTTGAAGCTTCATATATTTTAATTCTGATAAATCATGCAACTGTATATTTATAACTATAGAAACAAATATGCAATTTTGCTTTCTTTTGATTGAAATAAGATACATACTTGATAATCACTCTATAAACACCTGCTTCACCAATAGAATCATCAACCTAGTGACACACTGCCCTGCCTTATGACCTTGATGTGCATATATGCCAATGTTATGTTGTTTTTTCAGTTTTATTTCTTTAAAAAAAACTAAGTGCAATAGGAAAAAAAAAAATTGTGATTCAGAATTCAAAATTCCTATTTTTTTTTCTTCCCTTATCTACAATTTTTTCAAAATTTGACCTTTTTTTTTTCCTGTTTGCTATCATTTGACAGAATTGGCAGATTTTTCTGCAATCTATTGACTTTTTATTTATTTTAGGGGAAGGGGACAATTATTTGTTGAAATTTGTGATATTTTTCCTTGATAGACCGACAAAATACACAATTTATTTTCTCACTCTTTCGACAAAATTTGCAATATTTTACCTTGAATGAAAATCTGATTTTTTTTTTTTTTTTCCCACAACCGATGACAAAAATTTTCTCTGCGACCGGTAGACAAATTTGCATCCTTCCCACTCATTTCAATTGATTATTGAACTTAGCAACTTTTTACAACGATTAGTGAAGAAATTTTCTAATTGTTTTTAGGTAGATTTCGTGTGAAATACTACCTATTGCAATCGCACCAGTTTATATATATATATATATTACAAATTAAAAAATTTTCGCCAAAACTAACCTTTATACTATCTTAATTTTCTTATTATAATGTTCCGTACTTACTTCAAATTATTAAATTAAAATCTTGTTTCTAAATCTAATCTGTTAATCTTTATGCAGACGATATAAATTCTTAATTTGCCTTAAAAAACATTATTCCAGTATGCGTAAATGTAAAAAGATGGCTCTAAATTAAAAATATTCTTAATTAAATTTGTATTTCTTAATATTCCAAATGAAACTAATTTCTTCTATGTTTTTATCAACCCTTTTTAAGAAAGTCTTATTAAATTTATTCCAAAATCATACCTTTCAAAAAATATCATTATTTTATTTTATCTATTTATTTTTCCTCCGTCAACCTTTGATGTGTGCATATTAATAAATTCATTTCTTTTCTTTTTCTCTTAAAATTAATCATTTATAAAAATTGTCTGCCTAAGAAATTCTGAGTTGATTATAAATTGGTTAAATAATATATTTTTTTAAATAAATTTATCGTCTGTGGAAAATAGTCTCGTAGCTGGACAAGAATTCTGTTTACATAAAAGAATGATGGTTTGAGGTTACAGAATGTTCTAGAATTTTCTTTTTAGATTTAAGAGGGGACGCCTCGAGCTGAGAAGGAGGATTCTTGGGTTTTTTCTTCGATGAGTACGGCTCGCTGAAATAATGATGGAATGTTTTGGTAAAATACAGTTTGCAAAAGGAGCTTTTCCCTTTCTCATGATTATGGATTAAATAAATGAACTTACAGCAGCCAATGAGTAATTATTTGGATTCTCTACATCTATTTATTTATTTTCCTCGGTGGCCATGTCTTCTCTGCTGTGAAAGGGAAACCCGGCGTTGATGTCTCTGGCTTCTAACTTTTAATCGTCACACACACATATATATATATAATCACTTTTTCATGGACACGATAACACGATAAAATCTCGGCTAAGTTCGTTAATGGGCAAAATCGGACCAAGGGGGTCGGAATAGGGGACGTTTTTGTGAAAACCGAAAAAACACCATAACGTCTTTAATAAAGTAGATATCGAATCGGTTTAAAGTTTATAATACTTCTTAAAAATGGGCCAAAAGTTTATGCATGACAGATTTTTGATAAATTTAGAAGTGAGCTCAAGGGGCGAAAAAAAACAGGGGTTTTGAGAGAAAAAGTTCATAACTTCGTCAATTTTCAAGATATCAAGTCCAACTAAATTTTTTGTAAATGTTCTTAAAATTATCTAAAACTTCATTATTTACAAGTTTTTGATAGGATCAACTTTTACCCATGTTGGGGTGTAGCTACTGGAGGGGGCGTCTCGCCCCCCCCCCCCCCCCAATGTCGGCAACTTCGATGATAGTCGGCAAATTCTAGGTAGTCTGTATCAATCGATACACCTCTGAAACAACCGATTTTTTTCCAATTTCAAATGTTTTTACTTAAAACATACATAAAAACACAAATCCATAGCATTTTTCTTAAGAATTTTTTTTAAAAAATCCCGATTTTGTCTTTCCATTTTTCGGCTTCGCGTGATTTCTAAAAGTAAATTGGAAAAGAATCAGGAGAAACAAGTCCTTCTGATAGTCCGCAGTGGATCAATAGAGTTGTACTAGATGATCAACTACCACTAAAAATGGTGATGATTTCGGTGAAGACATTCATATTACTCGTGGTGTATGGACTTTACCACCCATGAGTGGCAAGAATCACACTTCGACGAATATGAACCGTCCGAAAAAGACTGTTAATTGGAAGAAAGTTGTGTTAAAATGTTTTTCACTTCTACTGGAATGGGAAGCGTCATTACCTCATCGAGTTAGGAGCTAAAATTCTGGGATTAGATAGAACTCGATTATTATATTAAAATGAAACTAGTCTGCCAAAGTCTTGATAGAAACCACCTGCAAAACTCTATTTTAGTGGTTGACTGGTAGGTTTATTATTGTCTTTTCTTGCTCGCAGTCTTCCATGATTTAATACCTTAGGGTAAAGGACTTGCATACGCCCAGGTTTGGCTCGAGGCTCGTGTCCGGCTCGTCAAAATGAAGACAGTTTTTCAAACGGGCCAGGCCAATAAACAAAATACACAGGTCTGGCCGGCAAAAGATAAAAAATAAAGAAATAAATAAAATGAACGGGCCAGCCGTACAGCTAAAAAAGTTTAGCGCGTCTGCCGGCCCAATATAAAAAAGATTAATCTATAGTCTATAGAATATCATCTATTTTCAATAAATATGACTTTCGTAAGAATAAGTATAAATGTCCATCACCAACCGATGCTAATTGAACAACATCAATACAGAAATGTAGCATATCAACTGCAGAGATCGGCATCAGACATGGTGTCTGAACTGGATTTATTTATTTTTTTTCAGCAAACTCGTGCAGTGCTAAAATCAGGCTTGCTGATTTTTTTTTTCAACAAATTCGAGCCGGGCTGGAACTGAATTTAATTGTTCTCAGGATGTGTAGTGCAGTCAATATGTTTTTCCCACAAGCCGATTTACTTTTTATAACAAAGAATCAGTGAAAGATTTTCCCGCGCCAGCGCGTAACTGGCTATTGGACATCATCCCACATCACGCGCTGGCGCATGAATGGCCCCTTAATGTTGGCGTCATATCACGCGCTGGCGCGTGGTCGGCAGCGAATGTGTTAAATTTTTTTCTCAAAGATACATTGCCTTTAACATGAATAACGTCATGCCCAAAACATGAATAACGTCATTCGATTGCATAGTTCCGAATGAATACACTTATCAATCTTATGCATTTCCAGAGAGAGATGAATTCAGAAATGTGTCAGAAAATGTCTCTTTCGGATTTGAGAAAGGCCTTAATAAATGACGGAGAAATATTTTCACAAATTTACTTTTTATTATGTAACTTCAAAAGTATTCTAAACTACATTATTATTATTATTATTATTATTTGATGATTCCTTGTATGAATATAATCATTAATGTTGGTATTATGTATTTTCTGTCTTGCGAAAGCGTCGTAATTTTAAGATATACTGAAAATTTGTTATATAAATACGTATGCAGCATTCTTTAAAGGAATCTTAATTGTGTGCTAAGAGAAATCTGAATTTTTTTGTAGAAATTGAATCGGGTCAGATCGGACCGAGCCGTGAACTGTGAAAATATAAACGGGCCGAACGCGAACTTTAAAATTTTATTATACATCTTTCCGGGTCGGATCAAAATAACTATTATTCGGCCTGGTCCCGGGACTGGAAATTCCATCCCGTGCAGACCTCTAATACAGTAAAATACAATGATGAACTATTAAAATCAAATCTGCCGGTGGTTTCCACGAAGTGTGACTTTGGAAGACCAGTTGCATTTTAACATGTGAATCCTGGTATTTCTGCCTTCAACTCGATGAGGTGATGGTCTATGTAGCCAATTCCAATTGATGGTGTTTGTCTTCTAGATACCTGCATCTGAAGTGACATAGGTGAAATTAATTGAAATATGCTGACACAATTGAATCATTTAGTCGACTATTTACGACTAAAGCCGATTATTTGTCTCAATCTGAAGAATTAATTTTTTTTCCCCTTTATGGAAACTAGAAAATTGAATGGGCTGAAATTTTTAGGCCCGTGCCTGACCCGATCTATTGAAATGAAAATTCGTCCCAGCCTGACCATTATATATTGGCCCGGCCCGTTATAAAAATTCGCTATTGAAATTTCGTCCCGAGACCCGGTCCATAAAAGAAATCTACTTGCCCGGCCCAGTAAAATAGCTACAAGTTCGACCCGGCCCGGTCTAAGTAAATTTCTACAAATCATTGATTTTTACTTGTACGGAGGAGTTTCGATCAAAAAAATTTATCTCAGCTTTTTTTTTTTTTTTTAAATGTTTATATTCTTCTATATATAGAAGTGCCGTGAATTACGATAGTTATGTTTTTAATAAACCTCTATTTGCTGTATGTAAATGTTTCGTTATCATTTATATTATTAATTCATATTCCATGCAACGGCGACATAAAAACCTAAGAAATCATATACAGTAAAATGTACTAAAATGGAATCGCATAGGAAAGAAAAAAATTTCGTTATAGACATGTTTCCATCGTATCAGGTATAAATGTATTACATTTTATTTTCTCACGTATTAATGTATTAATTTTGGATGGATGAACGGACTTTACAGTTTAAAACAAAATTCCGTCATAAGCAGGTTCGTTTTCATGCATTTTACTGTATTTTAATTTTTCTATATTTTAATGAGCTTAGAAATCTACGATTCTTTATAAAGAATAAATTTTAATATTTAATTACAGAATAATGGCAATTTTAAAATACATGCATTTTTGCAAAACTTTTTGGGCCAGTTTAAATTTTGTTGGCCTTTTGAATGGACCTCGCCACGTCGAGACAATGGTTTTCATATGGGCTGGCTCAAAATTGGGACTGAGTATTTTGGCCCGTAAGAAGTAAGAAAAATGATATCAATCACTGCTCGGTATGGTAAAAATAAGTTAGATCCGGCCAGAAGGGGGGGGGGGGGCTTTAGTAGGCCCGAACAAGGCCCGGCCTAGCCCAAAAGCCGTGAATGAAAATTGACCCGAACGGTGCAGATCTCTGATTAGAGACCATTGATATTATTGACAGGGAAAAAAGAAAATTGTACGTTTTGATTATTGCTGTGTATTGTTAATCACTATATAATTATTTCTTTTATTCTTCATATTATATTACATATAGTCTATTTAATACCATAATTAACAATTTAACTTAAATTTATAATCGCCATAAATTGTGCGCCTAAATATCTTTCCCTGTTGTTCTGCCTCTCTGGGTCTTTGTGATGATGGTAAATGGAGCTTGTTGAGCTCAAACCAATTGGTAGGCCTCCGTCCTTAGCTGAAAATGTGTTAAATATTCATAATTAGATAGTGAGGGAAATCGAGCAGTACCGTGGACATTTTAATGTTACGAAAAGTTGGAAAGATTCCATCATTGTACATGACCCAAGAAAAAGGTCTAAAATGAAGCTAGACAGAGACATTATTTGATCAGTTTGAGTCAGTATAATACCTCAGCGTATATCTGAAAAATGGTTTCATCCCGCAGGATGAATAGTAACAGTCAAACAGCAGCGGTTGATATAAAGAGTATCCGTGAGACATGGATCATTAGATTCCCCTATTATTACATTTCCATAAAATAAAGGGTTTTTTCTTCTGCTCAATACCTTATGTTTTTGTGCTATCGGCTCATGAGCTATTACAAACTGTGGCAGTTATTTAAAAAAAATTCTTGCAGGAGGGTTAGGTTAGATACAGGAGTGATTTTTACATTCTTACATCTTGCAGGCATTTAATTTTAGAGCTGTCACCGTTTGCAAGTTATTGAATTTTAAAATCAGTCAGTCAAATTTTTGACACTCATTAGATGCATACAGATACAAATACATACTTTTAAAGGTATAATTTTTTAAAAGTTAGTCAGCAAAATCGTCATACATGCCCCCCTAATGAATTCTGCTTAAATACGCCCCTGTACCCATGAAAAAAATTAAAAACGAAAAGAAAAAGGGCAGTGAAAAAAAGAGAAAAATCCATAACTCTGTCAATTTTTACAATATCAAATCTGATTAAATTTATTTTACATCTTCTCAAAAATATCTACAACTTTTATATTATGTTTTTCATAGGACCAATTCGTATAGCAAAAAGAAATTAAACAAAAATAGGAGTTGGAGAAAAAACCTCAAATCCAAACTGCTTATATTCTGACTCATTTTTAAATTCATTTTTGATTTTAAACGCATCCAAATGGTAGATCCTCTAACTTAGAAACTGTATAAAGTGACACACTGGTCAATTTTCTGATAAAGACAGAATATATTTCAAAAAAGGCTACCAAAAAGGGTATTTTGAACAGAATTTCCCAAAGTCATCGGGACTGAAAATTGAAGTTCAAATAAGAAATTGCGTTTTTTTTCTGACTCGTTTTTAAATCCATTTTTGTTCTCAAACGCATCCAATTTACAGATCCTCTTATTTAGGAACTATATAACGTGGTGCGTTGGTCAGTTTTTGTATAAAGACGGAATATATTTAAAAAGAGGCTACCAAAAAGGGTATTTTGAACAGGATTTTCCGAAATCATCGTGATTGAAAATTTAAGGAAGTGTTCAAATAAGAAATTGCATTTTTTTCTGACTCGTTTTAATATCCATTTTTGCTCTCAAACGCATCCAACTTACAGATCCTCTTATTTAGGAACTATGTAATGTGATGCATTGATCGGTTTTTTGATAGAGACAGAATATATTTCGAAAAGGGCTACCAAAAAGGGTATTTTGAACAGAATCCCCCGAAGTCTTCGCGATTTGAAAATTTAAGGAAGTTTTCACATAGCAAACTGCGTTTTTTATGACTCGTTTTAAAATCCATTTTCACTCTCAAACCATCCAATTTACAGATCCTCTTATTTAGGAACTATATACTGTGACGCATTGGCCAGTTTTTTGATAAAGATAGAATATATTTTTAAAAATGCTGTCAAAGTGAGTATTTTGCACAAAATTTTCCGAAGCAATCATGATTAAAGTATTAAGGATGTATTCAAACAACAAATCAGTTATTTTATGACTCATTTTTAAATTCAATTTTTTTCTCAAATGCATTCAAGTGACAGTTTCTTGTTATTTAGGAACTGTATAATGTACTGTTTTGGTCGATTTTTTAATAAATTCAGAATTTATTTCAAAATATGTTGTCAAAATGGGCATTTGAGCTTAATTTTTCTTAAGATGATTGTGATGAAACCAGTTTTTGCAGAAAAATGAAATTAAAAATTTTTCATTAACGGCCAAATGAAGTTATTAAACTGGGTTTATCTCTAATCAATTTTTTTTTTTTTTTTTTTTTTTTTTTTTTTTTTTTTTTTTGTTGTTGTTGAAATGAGCACTTTTCGATAAGTGATGGAATTCACAATATTTTTCCATGATAGTTTGAAGAAATTCGCTTCTTTCAAGTGACCTGTTCATGAAATGATTTTGTAAAATTTCAAGTAATTTAAGATCCTTTTAAATAATAAAAAATATATATATATATATATATTATTGGAAGAATCACACCATTTTAAACGTTATTTCAAAAGAATCCCCCAAACTTCCTTTCAAGAAATTATAGAAATGTCTCTAAACCCTCTCAAATAAAGAACTTGTAATGTAACTACACTTCACTCATATTTAACTTCTGTTAGAGGATTTTAAGTTAACAAGTTCCTTTTCTTTTCCAGAGTTTTTTATGAGGATTGTTTATGTCCGATTTTTTACAATAATGGCCGATTTTAATTTTCGGAAAATTCGGATTAAAATCACTTTTGTGTTATTTATTGTGTACTACATTTTAATTTATTGTGTTTTAATATGTATATTTAATTTCAGCAAAAGTGTCATGAATTAGTATTTCATTCCTATTTCATTACCTAATTCAGCAATTTGATTGTCGTTTATTTGCGCTAGGGGGAAAAAATTGTATTTTGTATGTTATTTTATTGCCATGAAAAACATTTTTTAACAAACCTTAATTTCAAAATCACTGAATTTCGCCAATCCCAAATTTTCAAGGTTCAACTGTAGAAGACTAACAAAACTGTTTTATGATAAAACCCGAGTTATCTTTTTAACTGCAATTAATTATTTTAATTTAAAAATTAAAATATTCTATGCAAATAAATCTAAAAACAACTTTTCAAAACTCAAAGGGGGAGAAAAATAAAATGAGGAAATTAATTGCTGAAAAATGGTACAGTATGAAACTTCTAGCTGCTTATTTAACATTTTTCATTGACTATACTCAACTTTTTGATTCAACACTTTTTTTGTTTTCAAGTAGCAGATGAGGTTCATTGTTACTAGTTTCCAGATAACTCATTTTACTCACTGTTTTCTTTTTTCATTATAAAAGCTCTGAATGGTTTTCATTTGTAGTGGGAAAAACTTCATTTGTAGAGTGAAAAAAAATTTCCAGCGTGGGAATTCAGAACCCTTTATCAGAGAAACAGCCTGTAGGTCATAGGCTGGTCATCGCAAAAAGTAAACATTTAGCGATTGGGATCACCAAATGTGGTGAACATTTGTTTATCGGTAGAATAGTGTTAGTCTATAAATATTAGAGCCATACAGTATAACATACAAGGGTCTTGAGAAAACAAAATTCAAATTTTATGCTACATTTTATCTAATAAATTTCCTTCTTTAGTATGCAGCTCAGTAACATTGTTGGCAGAATGTTGGATTTGAAATTTTCCTTTTGTAGATTATAGCTAGGACTTATTTCTAAGAATGAAAATTTTCATCCATTATTTTTTAACCTCAATTAAAAAAGTATGCATAATAATATAAATTAATGAAAAATATAAATTAAATGAATGTTTTTGCAGTGTATAAGTACATTTTTAACTATGAAATTTTGTATGTTTAAATATATAATGAAAAGTTTTTAAATAAGGACATATTTTAACCTGTATAGATCATAAATTGTTTGTTATTTAAAATTATTTACAGTTATTTCAATGAATATGTACTATTTTTAACAGAGAAATAAAATATGTTAACAAATATTATTTTCCTTTTGTTTCCCCATGCAAATACTTCAAATATTTCATGGCTTATTAAAAATATGCTTTTATATCTTTAATGAATTTTGAAAATTTTTATTATCATTATTTTTTTAATCAATTAGTTTTATTTTTTTATAAATTATTTTTAATGGTTGTTCCAAATGCTATTTCTGTATATACAGTTTGTGTTCATTGCACATTATTCTGAATAATTAGTTTTGTTTTGTTTTTTTTCAGAAAAAGCTTATTAAACAGTGAAAATTGTTTTGTAAATAGTGATATATATGTATAATAGAATCTGTGAAATAATCAAAGTCTAGCTCTTTAGACTATCCCATATGCCTATTTAATACATGTGTGTGTGAATTAATAGCTGATTGCTACAGGGAGACATGGAGGAAGGCTAGTTCTCATAAAAATATAAAAACATATTTAAGATATGTGAAAAAAAAATATTAAATTGCAGAAAGGAAAGTTTTTCTAAATAAATATATAACCAAATGGCTTATAAAAAACAAATAGTTTTATGACCAAAAAACTAGAGGCAGAAGGTAGTCTAGTAGAATTGAAATTAGAAACTTGTAGAGATAAACAATGCAAGTGCTGGGGGTGTAGTGTATGTCAATGATAATGTAAAATATTTAAAATTCTGATTGGTTTACAATTGTGTTTACAAAATGAGATGTAGAGTATGCAACATATACATAGTACCAGCTTCAACACCATTGAATATAAGAATCAATAGTCATAAGACAAACATAAGATAACAAAGTGGTAAAGAGGAGCAAGAAATTGCGACTACACATTTTGGAAAAATGCAGGGGTGTGCAAAGAGAAAATTGCACCCACGGCAAAAGTTTCAATTTGATGTCCCCCCCCCCTTTCCCACTTGATGCTAAACCCCTCAAAAATGATGGTTGTATAAATTTGGCACCCTTTAAAAGTCTACACCGGGTCGACTGCCCCTTCGTCCCCCTCTTCTCTTTCACATGGCACTATGAGAATGATAATATTTAGATATCAATTTTGAAAAATTATTCCAAATAAAAAGGAAGATTAATTTCTGAAAGAAACATTAGGGCAAACTATGGAACAATATTTCCATAAGGTTTAAATGTAACTAGGAAATTCAGCGAGAAATTATATGGATGTCTCAATCTATGAAAAGACAAAACACATTTAATTATGACTAGACTAAAAATTGCAGAAAAAACTATTGATTTAAAGAAATTAAAATGTTGTAAGGATATTGAAAATTATAACTCTAACCATAATGAAATAGTAGTTGAACATTATATTCAAAGTAAGAAAGAAACTGATATCGTAACTTTTAAGGATTTTGCATAAAAAAAGCAGGAAATAACAATATCGTCATGGCATTGGATCTCTTGAGATTTTGAATAAGAAAGCAAAATTTAGATAATTAAGAATATGCACCAAAGAGTTGTTGATAATAATAAAATGTACTGTGTTTTAGACTATATGAGATTGTATCTAAAAGAGATTAACATAAACAGTGCATTAAACAGGTATAACAAACTTTTGCTAGATAGAAATATTGTGATAATGAGGCTTTTAAATATGATAAACCACAGGGCAAAGTCATTTTTAATCATAAAGAACATTCCAAAGGTTTAAAAAACAGTATCAATAATAGCATTTGTTATTGTCAAGAAGAAAAATTTAATGAATATATATATCTGACTCATGGTTATATATTAACATACAATTTGGATAAAGTATATAGTGAAACTCTAAGAGATGTAATGGGATATGGTACAAGGTACAGAATTGAGAGAATATTTACATTAAATATAGCCAGAAAATGCTTGAATATACATTTTTGGATACATTTATTCAGAAATTAGTAAGTAAATACTACTTGCCTGCTAGTGTTTTCGAGGAGTTTAAGCATTGTATTTTAAAAGATTTGAGTAAAAAAATTGAAATTAATTCTGAAAGTTTTTCAAGAGTTTGTTTCAGTGTTTCATTATAATGAATTAAAAGTATCAATAAAAAATTTCAAGATAAATTTATAATAACGTAAATAAAGCATAAAAAAAGTGTAAATAGAACATCATATACATACTTATGGAATGGAAAATAATCTTTAAAAACAGAGGTAATTTTTCATGATACATATTTTATTTCTTAGCAATTTAGATTCTTATCATGGATAAAAGTTTAAACTCTTAGTTAATCTTATGATTAGTTAAAAAAAAAAAAAAAAAAAAAAAAAAAAAAATCAAATGGTCTTTGTAATTTGTTTATAATTTTTTTTCCTTTGATCAGTTGAGTGGTTTTGTATATTTTAGTATTTTTTTTACATTATACCAAAATGCAATGCGATATCTTATTCTTATATCTTATAACAGAAAATTAGTATGTTTTGGAACTCTCAAAATGAATGTGATAAAATTTAATAGTGATATAATTATTAATCAATGTATAAACTTGGTTGAAGAATTTTTTGTACCTGTCTGCAGCATCAGAATGTATCTTTAACCTCAATATCATCTTTTGTTTTAGGTGTATATTTTAAGAGCCATTATCATTATATATAATTTAAATCTAATCCTTTACATTAAAGTTATTACATCTGTAAAATTGAAACTAAGTATATTTGCTTTATTATTTAACTTGTTTTATATTTCATTTAGGCCTACAGTGTTTCCCTCAAAGAGCAGCTCTTTTAAAATCCATGTTAAATTTCCTGAAGAAGTCTATTCAGGATCCAGTATTTTCAGATAGCATAAGACATTGTAAGTGCTGACATTTTTCTAGATGCTATTTATTGAGATTGTCTTTTTATTATCAATTTAATGAAATCAAAATTTCTTTTTTAGTGATAGATGGGACCTTACCCCAATCTCTAAAGCACATTATTAGCAATGCTGAATATTATGGTCCATCGTTATTTCTCTTAGGTTTGTATTGTTACCTTTGTGTTTTACAGCATTAATTGAACTGGTAATATTTTAATATTTAAATTATTCATTATTGTAAAAAAATGTTTAATTTTACTTTATTCTACATGTTTTATCTTTCTTTTTATTTGGCATTTCATACTCTTGTGAAATGAATGAACAAATCTTTTTCAACATATATATACATTTTTAGAAAAGAATCCTCATTAAGATTAATTTTTGATTCAAAGATATTTTGCTTGATTAAAGTAAAAGTTGAATCAAATAATGAATATATATATATATATATATTATATATATATGTTTTATTAATATATTTTTATGATATTAAGTATTTTGCTTTTTATACTTATGTGTTTTTTTAGCAACCGATGTTGTGACTGTTTATATTTATCAAGAACCAACACTTTTACCTTCTCTCCAGGATAATGGCCTCACAGATGTTGTTAATCATGCATTGCTTGTAAAAGAGGTAGATATTTTATTTGTGATTGTTGCTGTAAAATTAACCTTTCATTAATTGAATATTTTTGTGTTTAGAACCATTACACTAACTTTTGCTTTAAATGTTTTCTGCTTGAACATGTAGTTTTGAATATGTTGCGATGTAATTTATCTTATTGGGTAGACATGCCACATTTCATAAAAATCACTATGCTCACTGTAAATGAAGTTGTGCATGGTAGCACAGAAAAATTCATATGTTGAGAAAAAAACATTTTGTATTCCACTCATTAAAATTATAATTTTTGGATTATTCAGAGAAATTCTTAGAGTGAGACAAAAGATAGAAGCATGTAATTCTTATGTGAATTATTAACTTTTGGCCAAAACCCACATAATTTATCGTACAGTCACAAGAAAAAAAATCTGGAACTTCATGGAGCAACAAGAAAAAAAAATTTAGAACTTAATGGAGCAATCATGAGGGAAAAAAAATTTCACGAATTCTGAATTTCTATCAAACAATTCCAAAAAAGAAAATAACTAATTTCATTAGTCGCTTACAGAATAATATCGCAACTTCTGCCAATCCCTGAAGAAAAAGAAGGTTAATGGTTGTCAATTGGTTATGGTAAAAAATGTCAAACAATGGCAGAAAAAAAAAATCCTCAACTATGTTGATGTTGGGGAAAAAAAAATACAAATTTTATCTATCAGTTACAAGAAAAAGTCCTAAATTTTGACACGGGAATTCTAACAGGAGACCCTTTTTTGGTACTGCTTGCTCCTAGCATTCAAACTTGGTGTATTTTAAAGCCCTATATTAGGTAGTTTGAGAATTGAGAAAATTTTTCCTGTTAAAATAATATTTTTATATTTTAATACAGCATAACTTTCTGAAAATGCATTTATCAGGCTGTTAATATAGAAGTGTTTTTTTAATAGCAGTTAAAAATAAAAATTAGTCAATAAGTGTAAAATATTGGAAATTTTTTTAAAATGATTACGCATTTTGTGGGGAAAAGATTGGCGTCTTTTTTTTTCTTTTAGAGTTTCTTCTAGTGACCCTAACCAAATGTCATAACTGCCTGTCATGTTGCAGGGATTTGGAATGTTGACTTAATTAGGGGCTGTAAATATTCTAAATTGTGTAAAAATATGAATTTTCTTTGATTACTTTAACCAAAAAACAGAGCATTTAATTTAAGAACATAAACATTCGAAACTCTATTTCATTCAACTTCAAAGAAAAATGTTTGCTTATATTGTATTTTTTTAAAATAGCTTTTAATGATTATGAAATTTAACAGAAATATATCTGATATTTATTACTTTATCATCGGCATGAAAAAGCTTATTTTTAATTTATTTATTTTGTTGTTATCAATTATTAAAGAAATTGCAATCTGATTTAATTTTAATACATACACTTACTCCAGATATAAAGCAAGCAAAAAATTCATAGCACACTATCTGGCAACTAAAATATTTTTTGGCATAAAATTAACAAATAAAAATCCAATAATAAAAAATTATATGATTTTAATAGATAATTTCTGTCTGTTCTTTGACTTCTAAGTAGGGCTACAAAATGCACCAGGTTTTGATGTAAGGTGTGAGCAGCACCAAAAGAAATTCCTTTGTAAGTGTGCTGCATTTAAGTAACGTAAGTCTTAACTTTTGAATGACAGTGTGGTTTTTTAATATTTATATTCTCTAATGTAATAAGATTCCCTACAAAACATGGCCATGTATTAGCCACATACTATTAACATTTTATTCTTACATACACTCATATTAAAAATTGAGAGAATTTTTCATATTTTGTCAAGTTTCATGAAAAATACAAGAAAAAAGGTAAAACTGATGCTTTAAAACAAAGATGCAAGTCTGCGGTATTGAGTATTTTAGTGTACAAGTGTGTATGCATGGTGTGAGTAAAAGGAAGCAGGCTCTATAAGCCAGTAGGGCAATTTTTGTGTTATGTTTGCTTGCACATCTCGCTGAATATCTTAGTAATTTTTAAAACATTCAATGTATTTCAAAAGAAAAGAGTGAAAATAATTGCATGTTTAGATGATAGAATGAGTAGGCAAATTCCAGAAAGATTGGAAAAGTAGTTTCAGCTGCAAATTTCTAGACTTCAATTTAATCTCAAGTATCATGTCTAAGTTATGGGAACAGATTAGGACACTGGATCCATTGAGAGGAAAGCCTGGTCTTCCAAGAGCTATAATGGCCAACAATCATGCGTTGTCCATTATAACAAGGAGTAACAAAAGTATAATAGTTTCTCTGTTCTCTCATGGCCCCCTTTTTATGTGGCCACAGGAAGTAGAATTTTAAGAGTTACTGTTTGCAATAAGACCTGCTTTTTGCATCTTGCTCTTTTCTGCATACTGAAAAACCTATTTAAGATGATGCAGAGATGACTTTGGACCAAGGATCATTTGAAGACCATCCTATTCACTGGTAAAACTCCGATACAAATTCTCAATATATTTTCAATTTAAAAGAAAAAGGACCATTATGCAGGGTTGGTATTTTTGCCAGGACAGTGGCAAAAACTGGAAAAAAACAGGGGGAAAATGGAAAAAACCCATTTGTCTTTAATGTGTAATAAAATCTGCATGCTAATAAGGATAATAATGGTATAAACAATTAAATTTAACAGTATACTATTTAATATTTTAATTTAATTTGCTAATTAATTAATATTAAATAATTTAAATCTTTAAAAAATAGGTGGGATTCAATCTTATTTAAGAATTTAAGAACAAAATAAATTACATACCTAATTTTTTTCCTTAAATCAGGGATATGTTTAAGAAAATTTTTGGTCGTTTAAAGGACCCTTCATAAAATAATTTATTTTAAAACAGGATCCTTTACAAAATTCTTTAACCTTAAAGAGGACCCTTCATAAAATTATTTGTCTCTGAAATAGACGCTTCACCTTCAAATTGAACTTTTCACAAATTTAATCATTTAAAAATAAAATCTACCTTGTTAATAAACAATTGAACTCACCAAAAAATATATTACTTAGTTTCTTTCTATGTAAAGGGTAGAACCTGAAAACACTGATAATTTAAAATTCACAAAACTATGTCTAGAATTTTCACAAAGACAATATAACAAAAGCAGGACCCTGTGAGAAAAGTCTAAACAGGCTCCTGTAAGTAAAGTATTTTATCAGTCATTAATATTTATACATTTTTTTTTTAATTATCAAAAGATTTTATACAATTTTGTTATTTTTGTTTTATGTCATGAGACTTAAGAAATATAAATATCTAAGTCTTTGGTACTATTTTATAACTATTTATCTGATGAAACTAGTTTGTTAAAGATAAAATAAGTAAATTAAATTGAAAATTATATATTGAAAAAACTGTTATGGCTTATTAGGAAACTAGATTTTTTTTCTGTCACTTTTACTCTCCAAGAAAGGAACAAAATGTTAAATTATTTAGATTTATTTTCAGTAAGTAGCCTGTTGTCACTTTATCTTTTTGTATATTTCCCCCTTCCCCTACCATAGCAGATGCTTGTCATGTATGGCTAAATCTTTTGAAAAATGAAGAGTTAAAACCAGGGCTGGGTTTTTGCCAGCAGAAAATGGTTTCTGTTGTGCCAGTGGCAGAAAGTGGTTACAACTGGTTTTAACCTGCAGAAACTGGCAACAATTGGCATAAACTCATTTCATGAAATAATCTAAGACTTTTTTATTAGTATTAAATTACTTACATACATTTTATTCAGAATAAATAATAAATAAAATATTGTGAATAGTTTTAATTAAAAAATAAATTTGTATTACAATTCGATAGACAAATGAACATTAAAAAAAAGGACAAGAAAAATGTCTTCTGAAAATAATCTAAATTTTGTGCTGTATGTAAAATACTTAGTAGCAAAATTGACTCCTTTACTGGAAACATTACCCCAAGGAAGTCCTAGAATTTTTCGAATTTTACATTCTCAATAGTAATATTACCAGCAAGTAATGCTGGTCTTGAAAGAATATTTTTTACTTTTCTTCCATTCAGAACAAAATAAAAAGCAGTCTAGATTAAGAATGGTTAGCAAAATTAATCCTATATTATGGAATGCGCTTAGTATATTATTACTTTTTCCCACAAAAAAATAAATTTGTTCTTTCAATATTGTATAATAATTGTATAAGATATTTCATTAAATTTTTTTCTGCTATTTTTGTGCCACAATTATTTACTTGCATATTTTCACAAGAGCCATTTCTCTTTATAAATAGTAGTAGATATATTTTTTTAATTGCTGCAGTGTATTATTTATTTAAAAATACTCTGAAAAGTGATGTTAAAATAGTTTTTTGTGCATTTCTTTTTTTTAAACTTTTAAATCGAAATTCAATTGTAAAAACAATAATAACAACAGTTAAATTAGTACAGCATCAGATTATGAAAATTTCTTTCTTTCAAGAGACAAAATTATTACATAAACAAAGTATATTTATATGATCCTTTTAAAACTTTTTGCTACTCTGAATAACATTAATAATCATTATTTTAAACTTTTAATTGAATTCTTTATATATAAATACATGTGTGAATTATGAATCATTGCAAGTTAAAGTTCTTATTAGTACTATTTCTTAGTTTCTGCCACTTTTTGCCACTTACTGGCAGAAATTACTTTCTGCCATGCTGGTTTTAACCGGTTATAACCGCTGGTTTTAACCACCCCAGCAAAAAATTGCCATCCCTGGTTAAAACCACATTTTTCAAAACTAAAAAAGATATTTGAACAAGCGATTTTGCCATGTCATCTTGTAGCATATTTGTTACATTGAAAGTACAGAGATGAACTTCTAAATTATGAACAAAAAGAAAGCTGTAAAGCATGGTTATCTAAAATCAATCTCGATTTTATATCTTATATTATTAATTTTAAGCTCAAAGAAAAACCCTTTCCTAGCTCATATTTTGCTGAAGTGATTAATAGTGTCAGTGCATGTAATTGATGGAGAAGTATTGAATAAGCTTGTGCAATTTCAAAAAACTTCTGTTCATTAGTAGCACACCTTCAAATATGCCAGCAAGTAGTGCTGCTATTGAAAGATTGTTTTCAAATTTTTCATTTGTGCAAACTAAGATTTGAAATAAGCTATCAACAGATGCTCTTTCAAAACTTGTTTACTGCTATGCCATGCTAAAACAGCAAAATTTAGGTTGTGGGGAAAATATTGCTGAAAAATTTGAAATTTAATAATTTTCTGCTATAAATATAATTTTATATTAAATTAAATTCAGGTAACTATAACTGTTTCTTCGAATTTCTAACATATATAAACTATAAACATAAATGCTTTACTCAGTCTCAACAGTTCTGTTATGTGAATTATTAATAATTGTATAAACATGAATAAAAAAGTTTCTATTTATTTATATTAAATTGGAATTTTTTTTCATTTATAATCTTGTTGTAAAAGTTAGTATTCTTTCATAAAGTGCATAATTATACTTAACTTAAAAGTTAAAATAAATTTAGAATAATATTGATTCTTTAATTAAGTATGCAGTTTATTTTTTCTTTCATGAAATATTTTTTCTCTTTCTGGGGGAAAAAAAATTAAATGGACAGCCTATTTTTGCCACCTTTTTGGCAAAAACCTATTTTTGCCGGGACGGTTTAACCAGGTTTTTTCCGCGTTTTTTTCCACCTTTGGCAAAAACTCGCCAACCCTGCCATTATGGCAACAGAAGTTTGATGGTTTGAGCCGGCATCGTGTTCCATGGGTGCACACTCTTTGTCCAGCCAGATTTCCAGACCCAAGCCATATAAACAGGGATGAAAGAGTTCCGCCTAAAGGCGGAAATCCGCCTTTTTGAGGATGATTTTGGCCATTCTCTGGATCGATGCAAAAATGCAAAGAAAATATTGCTGGTAATTTGGGGGGGGGGGGGGGGTCCAAGAAGCTCCGAGAGTAATTCTCGGACTTATCTTTCACCCGCTAGACTTCACCAAAAAATCGCCGAAGAGCTATCTGTCAAGGTCAGCAGTCAATTTACGTTCGGAGCATCACATGCGGTACATTTCGCGGAGCGAAAATCTATTTTTAAGGACCGGGCAAATATAACTATTCTGAAGTTAAACTTTATTCCCGGAACTGCCTTTTCTTTTCTTTCACTTACGGTTTACTGACAGTGGGAAACGAGGGAGATACAATGGTCACGGAAGATCACTATCTTAACCCTACTGAAGGGAAAGATTCTCGTGCTACTCTTGGATTGAAGTTGAACTGAAAAACTCATTTACATCAAACGCGCCGCCTGCAAACCGCAAAAAAACTTTGTGTGTGCCCGCAGCCTTAGACTGGCAGCTGTTTTCTGATACCTGGGTCCATAGGTCACTGTGACGCTGAAGAGAAAGAAAATCTTGGGAGGGAATAATTTATTCTGGATTAATGAGCATTAAAACAGTGATAATAATTTTTAAGTTGTTTTGTTTTCCAGAATAACTATTATTTTTGCAGCGCGACGGATACGAGCTAATATAAATTCTGTTTTATTATTATTGCACTTCAGTTCTGGTTAAAATATCTCAATTTCAGGTCAACCTTTTTTAAACATTTTTTAGTTGCGTTTGAATTTTTTTCGAGTGGAATTTTCAGTTATAACTAAAATACCCGAACGCAAGTACGTGCAAGACTTGACTACTAATCATAATTAAGAGTTTTATGACTGATATATTCATCATTTATTATTATAAATACTGTTGGTCGATGAATTATATAATTTCTGAAATAAATGAGAATATGGCATTGATAAATTATATACATTCTGCCACAAAGAACACTAGTATAATTATTTATGGTGCATTTAACACTCCATTTACAAGTACGGCTTTTACGATATTTGCGTTCAGAGGTAAAGGTCTGCACGGGCCGGGCCTCGGTCCGAAGCCCGAGCACGGCCCGACCCGCGGGCCGGGTTCGGGCCGATTTGCATTAGCGTCATTCGGGCCGGATGGGCCTAGTCACTAATCTTTTCGGGCCGGGCTCGGGCCGTAATTTTTTTTCCTGGAGTATCGGGCCGGGCCGAGCCTAACTTCTTCCGTAGAAACCGAGACTGATTTCATTCTTTTTAGTCTTCACGGACCAAAATAATCAGTTCATGTTGAATCTCCCCATATGAAAATCCTTTTCTCGACGTGGAAATAAGTCTGTTCACAAATCAGTAAAGTTTGGCTTGGTCCAAAATTTTTTGCAAAATAGGAATATACTTTTAAGTCGTCATTATTCTACAATTAAACATTAGAATTTATTCTTTTTAAAGAATCGTAGATCACTAGGCGTCTCAAAATAGAATTAATCACATTAAAAAAAAAAAATGATTATGGCGAAATTTTCGTTTAAACCGAAAACTGCAAATTTTTTTTTTTAAACTGTTCATTCATGCAAAATGAATGCAACAATACGCGAGAAAAAAAAAATATTAAACATTTACATCTGCTAAGAAGGAAAAGTATTTTTTTCTTTCCAATGTCTTAGAAGATTTTACTTTTACCGTATACCATTTTTTAGATTTTTTTCAATGCATTAATAATATTAATGATAACTGAAACATTTACATACAACAAACAAAGATTCATTAAAAGCGTAAATATCGCAGCCTATGGCACTGCTGCATAAATAAAGATTTTAAACATGAAAGAAGAAAAAAAAGACTTTTTTGGGGTCTGAACTCTTCCGGTAGACTAAAGGTCAATTCTGTTGAAATTCACCCGAGCCGGGCCGAATTTTAAATTTTTTATTCGGTCCGGGCCGGGTCAGGCCAATATTTTTTGTGTTCGGGCCGGGCCCGGGCCAAAATTTTAATTTTCGGGCTCGGGCCTGGAAATTTCGGCCGGGCCTGGAAATTTCGGCCCGTGCAGACCTCTATTCAGAGGCTGCTTCACCACTCAAGAACGCGCGCTCACTAATGTTAATCCTATGGGAGAAATCTTTTTAAGCATACAGTTTGCGTTTTGATAATTTAAATTTTATTTATTTTGTATTGAATACTTGAGGTTATTATATACAAGGATCGTTTTTTAATTTTTCAATTTTGTTTGCAGATTTTTTTTTAAATCTTTAGGGATATTTTTACCTTTGGAATCTGTTTTGAAAATAAGAATATCCCCAAATATTTTTTGAATAAATCTGTCGTTTTATCGCGAGTTTTTGACAATTTGTTGCTTTTACTCAATTTTTTTAGGAACTTTGCCGGGTTTTGTTCGAATTTTATGACAAGTTAGGCATTTTTTCGCGAATTTTTCGACGAAATTTGTCATTTTTTTGCTTATTTTTTGATGAAATTTGCCATTTTTTCACGATTTACGACAGAACTAGCCATTTTTTCTTGAATCTTTTGACTTAATTTGCCATTTTTTCGCGAATTTTGACAAAATTTGTCATTTTATCGAAATTTTTAAACAAAATTTGCCGCGTTTCCCGAGTTTTTTGACGAAATTTGCCGTTTTATCGCGAATTTTTTGACGAAATCTGTCGTTTTCGCGAATTTTTTGACAAAATTTGTCGTTTTATCGTGATTTTTAGACAATTTCTCGTTCTTTCAAGATCTTTTGAGGAAATCTGTCGTTTTTCTGTTAGGTCTACAGAAGGTTGATGGCTGTGGTCCCCTGTTTCATCAAGAGATACACATTTATACTGTGAATTTTGAATTTTTTTAATCAAATTTTTGCTAATTTTTATGTTTTTGTAAAATTTAAAACTGCACTCCAGTCTATAAAATGTCGTCATTAGAATTTTTCTATTTTTTCTCTTTATATTTGGCATCTGAAGTTGAAAAAAATTTTCCTCCTTTTTTTCTTTGGTCCGCTTTCATGCCTGTATAAAGCATATTTGGGATGCTCTGGGGCAGAAAAATTAGAACTTGCTTTCCACATCCCAAAACTACCCAAAGCCTGAAAACAGTGTTTCTGAAATAATGAGACTAACTGCTACATGGACCTATAAACTGCCTGATTTGCAGTATGAGTTCACATTGTGAGAGCTATATAACTATATAAGAGGGGACTTTACTCCCTAGTAACCCATTTTTTGGTTAATATTGTAATCTCTATTTTTCACTTTCAGATGCTGATGATTCTTATGTATGATCATGCATGCATAGTTTAACTGCTGAATGTTTATTTTTGTTGTATTATATCAATCTTTGTGCGTACCTAATTTCCTTAAAATCTGTCTAGTAGTTCTGGAGATAAATTGACAAAATTTGAAAATCTTCATTTTGAACCAAGTGTCTGCAACAGATAACTTAAGGGCAAAAAAATAATCTGCAGATGGAATATTTTTACAATTGAGGGGTTAATCAAACAATCACTTACCTATGTTTTTAGTCATTTTATAAATTTTTATTAATAATAATCCTAATTTTTTACATTAAGTAATAAAGCGCTAAGAAAGAATTTGCAAAAGAGAAAAGAAAATTGGACGCCTGTCTTGCATCTCACTTTCTGCTATCAGGATTATGAGAATACTACTATACTGTTAGTAAAACAATAAATATCCTATTGAATTTGAGTGAGATCTGTTTTTGTACATAATAAAAATAAGTTAGAAACAAAATTCTATATTTAGATGAAAGAATGCTAATGTTGTAATTCTTTTCTTCAACTCAACTACGAAAATGTATTTTAAATTGCAGAAAATGCTATGAACATTTTAACATAAGACATTTGTAACTATATTTACAATAGAATTTACAAAATTAATGTTTTGAAAAATATCAAAACTTTCTCCTGTAATTCTTTCTTATTTTCGGAGTGGCATATAACTGTTATATGTTTAGGTGAATAATATAGGAGAAAAAGAATGTTATCTTTTGTTAGTAACTTTACACAAGCTTTTTTTGTTACAGCATAACCCTATCGGGACGAGCAACACACATACGTGCCACAAAAAGGCTTAAGAATTCTTGTTTATCACCACCAGTAAAATTTGCCTTATTTAATCTGAGCCTTTTCTTGATTTATTAAGGCACAAATTTCTGTTTTTAAAAACCGGTGACAAAGCATTCAAAATTTTGTAAAAGACTCCTGTCACGAAGGGGTTAAGGAGTAATGTATTACTTTTTCTTTTTTGCCATATAAATGAACTTATTTATGGATTTATCAATTATATTTCTTTCATAGGTTCCAGCCACAAGAGAAGTATTATCCTCACTCCCAAATGTTTTTAGTGCCATATGTTTGAATACTCGAGGACTTCAATCATTTGTAGCTTGTAAACCTTTTGAAAAATTATTTAGAGTACTTGTTTCACCTGAGTATTTACCAGCCATGCGAAGAAGGCGTAGTTCTGATCCTATAGGAGATGCTGCTAGTAATTTAGGGAATGCTGTGGATGAGCTTATGAGGCATCAACCAAGTTTAAGGACAGATGCAACTGCTGCTATAATTAAGGTTAGTGTAAAAATTCTTAACTGGTCTTGTGATAACTTGATAGCATATCTTTTTTTGGCTATAAAATTTATTTACAGTGGACTCTCTCTATTCTGAACCCTCATGGGACCGACCAAAAATGTTCAGATTTTGGGGGTGTTCATTATAGAGGGAGATTGGGAACAGGGTTAGAAATTAATGGTCGTTAGTTGCCAAATGCAACTAAATTCTTACATTTGGCAACCACAAAATTATACCCAGTCGTCAAATTTGACACCTAGCTTTTTTCACTTTATTTTTTTTTAAACGGACGCTCTTATTTCAATTTTAACAAAGGTTATTCCTCCCGCCGCATACACTTGAAGAATCCTGTTTTCTGTAAAATATTAGACAGTAGCATGTGTTTAAGACAACACTTGCATTTATCAATCACCTTAACCAATTACTTATAAAGGCTTAGGACCATCTTACACACCTTGTTCGTAAGCATAATTCATAACTCTCATGCACTTGTCTATCAAATCTAAGTTGACTTCAGTTTAACCAATGACTGATGCACGGTCAAGTTAAGATACCTGATCTTAAAAACTAAATATTATTTTAATTTTTATGTTGTTTCTTTTTATTTTCATACTTTATATTCGTATTAGCTTCATAAAATCCCTTTCGGCATGGCCTATAGGCGGAGGTAGATTTCGAAAAGTTTTCATCTCAAAAAAAAAAAAAAAAAAAAAAAAAAAAAGATTAGAGATAAACCCAGTTTAACTACTTTATTCAGCCGCTTTTAAAAAATTTTTAATTTCATTTTTCTGTAAGAACTGGTTTTATCAAAATCATCTTAAACGAAATTCTACTCAAATGCCCATTTTGGCAACATATTTTGAATTATATTCTTACTTTATTTAACAAAATTGACCAATATGCTCATTATATAGTTCCTAAATAACAAAAAACGGTTAATTAAATTCGTTTGGCAGCAAAATTGAATTTAAAAATGAGTCATAAAATAACCGATTTATTATTTTAATACATCCACAATTCTTTAATCAAGATCGCTTTGAGAAATATTGTGCGAAGTGCCCACTTTGACAGATTTTTTTAAATATATATTTAGCCTTTATCAAAAATCTGACCAATACACAGTAATTACACAGTTCCTAAATAACAAATAACACACAGTTCCTAAATAACAAATAACTGTCAGTTGAATGCGTTTGAGAGGAAAATTGAATTTAAAAATGAGTCATAAAATAAACAATTTGTTATTTGAATACAGCTTCAATTCTTTTATCATGATCGCTTTGGGAAATTTTTTTGCGAAGTGCTTACTTTGACAGCTTTTAAAAAATATATATTCACCCTTTATCAAAAAATCGACGAATACGCACATTATATAGTTCCTAAGTAACAAAAAACTGTCATTTGAAAGTGTTTCAGAGTAAAATTGGATTTAAAAATGAGTCATAAAATAACCAATTTGTTATTTGAATACCCACAGTTCATTAATCATGATCGCTTTGGGAAATTTTGTGCAAAGTGCCCATTTTGGCAGCCTTTTTTAAAAAATATATTCTGCCTTTATCAAAAAACTGGCCACTCCGTCACATTATATAGTTCCTAAATAAGACAAGTTGTAAATTGGATGCGTTTGAGAACAAAAAAAGATTTTAAAATGACTCGGTAAAAACGCAATTTCTTAAATTTCCTCAAATTTCAATCATGATAACTTAGTAAAATTCTGTTCAAAATATCCTTTTTGGCAGCCTTTTTAAAAACATATTCTGCCTTTATCAAAAAACTGGCCAATCCGTCACATTACATAGTTCCTAAATAAGAGGACCTGTAAATTGGAAGGGTTTGAGAACAAAAATGAATTTAAAAATGACTCAGAAAAAACGCAATTTGTTATACTTACTCAATTTTTCATTGACAACTTTGGGAAATTCTGTTCAAAATACCCTTTTTGGCAGCCTTTTTAAAAATATATTGTGCCTTTATCAAAAAACTGGCCAATACGTCGCATTATATAGTTCCTAAGTAAGAGGATCTGTCATTTGGATGCGTTTAAAATCAAAAATGAATTTTAAAATGAGTCAGAATATAAGCAGTTTGGATTTGAGGTTTTTTCTCCAACTCCTATTTTTGTTTAATATATTTTTGCTATAAGGATTGGTTCTATGAAAAACTTCTTAATATAAAAGTTGTAGATATTATTGTGAAGATGTAAAATAAATTTAATTAGATTTGATTGCTTAAGAATTGAGTAAGTTATGGATTTTTTTCTTTTTCCTTCTCCCTTTTTCTTTTTTTTAATTTTTTTCATCGGTAAAAATTGGTCCTATCAAAAACTTGTAAATACAAAAGTTTTAGATAATATTGAGTACATTTATATAAAATTTAGTTGGATTTGATGAGAATTGACGAAGTTATGAATTTTTTTCTCCCAAAAACCATGTTTTTTTCGCCCCTTGAGCCCATTTTTAACTTTATCAAAAATCTGTCATGCATAAACTTTTTGCCCATTTCTTAGAAGTAATATAAACTTTAAACTGATTCGATATCTATTTTAATCAAGAAGTTATCGCGTTTTTTCGGTTTTCACAAAAACCCTCCCTATTTCCACCCCCTTGGTCCGATTTTGCCCATTAACGAACTCGACCGAGATTTTAAGCTCATTGATTTTATGTAAAAGTTTGAAAAAGATCTGAGCATAATTATGGAAGTTATCGTGTCTAGAAGAAAGTGATATACACCGATAGATAGATAGATAGATAGATAGATAGATAGATAGATAGATAGATATATAAACTTTTTTACTGATGGTAGTTTTGGGGTCTAGGAGTCATGATTCGTGTAGATCCGCAAAAATTTTTTAGAAATTCCAACATGGGAGAGAATGCAATAGGTAGTATTTCATACGAAATCTACCTAAAAAGAACTAGTTAAGCATTTTTCTAGAATCCATGTATTATAGTTTAATCAGTTTTATAGAAAGTCAGATTTTTATTTTGATTTAGTAATTAAAAGAAGGATATAGTGTTTAATATGTATACACCATCCCTCTGCCTTAACATATAAAAATAGAAACAGTATTTTTGTTAGCATGGTTGCAAGAAAAAAAGAAAAGAAATAAGAAAATATGATGCAACATAAAATTGCAACCATGAAATTCTATTTGGCACCTAGAAAAAAAAAATTGTAGGCGTCATTTGACGCCTTTCTTAATTCCCAATTTCTAACCCTGATTGGGAAATGCATTACTACTACTATTTTGTGTGGTAACAGTCAGTAGTTAATCAAATAAGTTTGGTACTATGGGGCTTTTATATTTCCTTCCTTTTAAGTTTTAGAAATAAACTAACATGATTGCTACAACTTTTAATGAATGTCCTATAATAGACAAAAATGAAATCTGCTGAAATAAGTCACAACAAAATTACATGCAAATAGCTTCTTTAATTGCCATTTTTCCAGTAGTTGATCAATCAAAGAAATCATTCTCAAACTAAAAATTATTCTTTTTAAAATATCATGCTTAAGCTGTGTTTAACAATAACTCATATAAAACTATTATTTGAAATAAGCAAGATGGAAGTGGATTATTTTAACTTAACATAATTGTCTTCAACAAATCAAAAATATACATTTTCTAATAAATAGCAATAAAATTATAAAATGGCTTTTTTTACAGCAGGCAGCTGACAACAATGTGACTACAGGTGCTCCAACATTAAATGAAGACTTTATCTAAAGTATTCAAACAAATTACAATTTCATGCTTAAAATCTAGATGTGATTGTCTGTTTATTTTTTAAGAGTTCGTTGAACCTTTTTATTCTTCTGTAACAGTTTCTCCTAATTACCGTGATGTGAATTTGAAGTGTGGTTGCAAATACATGTTCAGTTTACAGAGAGGTGGCATAGAATTGAGGATCAAAAATAACGTCAGGGCTCCCAAATGGTCCCCTTTTTCCCCAAAAAGTTCCCTTTTTAGAAAAATTCCTTTTTAGTCCCCTTTTTAGTATTTTGGTCCCCCAAGTCCCCTTTTCTGTGTCTAAAAAAAAATCGCTGCAAAATAAAAATAAAAAACTCTGAAAACCGCTAAAAGCTTAATAATCTATGAAGGCAAAATTTGTTAAAGTTGACATAAAAAAAGCATAATAATGGGTATAAAAAAGCATTGTAACTGAAATTCTTTCATGAATCTAAATGTTAAACAATCACCACATAATACAGGCAAATTTTAAGAATCTCATTAAAATTCTTAAAAATTCAAAAATTGCAAAGCACAAAAGTTACTATATTAAGCTACTGCTTGACCTTTCTTCAATAACGCCCCCCCCCCCCCCAAATAAATAAAAAATATCTATATAATGGAGCTTTTTGAATGGAAAGAATCATTGAATTGTGGGGAAACAGACTATTAAAATTAAGAAAGAAGAATTTAAAGTTCACAACTCTGAATCATATTAAAGAAAATAATTGGAGTAAAATGCCTTTTCACATATTTTTACTTTTTTCTATCATTACAAGAAGAAAATATTGAATTCATGAAATAAGTTTGACTTCCAGTTTTCGATGGATTTATATATTTTAGAAGGTTCTGAACATGATTTGGTGGTTTTTAGAAAATGTCAGTGTGTGGCAAAAATTCTGTGGGCACTGTATCTCAAAAACTAATGCACAGATAATGCACAAAACTTTATATCCACTTAGACCTTGATATAAACTAGAGCTGATTAGTTTTTAGTGTATATTGCTCAACAAGCGACATTGTTATGCTGCATTATTCACAATTTCATTAATAGCTTTATTTCAAGAACTAATGCACGGATTTTTATAAAACTTCAGTTTCTGTTAGTCCTTAATATAATTTGGTGTTGATTATCATTTGATATAAATTGCTTAACAGGTGGCACTGCCATGCTGCATTATTCATGAGTATTGCAATAGGTTTATCTCAAAAACTAATACATGAAATTTCATCAAACTTCCGATTTCGTTGCTCCCTGATATAGATTAGTGTTGCTTAGTATTTCATGTAAATCACCCAACAGGTGGCACTGCTATGCAACGTTTTGACAGGAAATATGAGTATATTTCCCTCCTATTCTTGTTCCTCCATTTAACCACTCATGCTTTCATCCTATTTCTATCTTTAACCTATATCATTAAAGTTTAAAACCATTTTTAGAATGAATTCCATTTTATTTTTCCACTTTCTAAATATCTAAGCTTAAGTAAATTAAAGTTACAGTTTAAACATTTTTTTTCTTTATTTTAATGTTTAAACATCAACTTAAAATAAATCTTTACTACATTACTTACTTATTACATGCTGTCAACTTCATAACGACTTATGATATCAAAGTTCAGCTTATTCCTTTAACCTGCATTGGCAACAAACATCGGTACTACCGAAATTCATACTGGCAGATTACCGGGAGCATCGATAGATGGCGTAGCATGTCTTCAGTCTCCGACGCAGGCCTCTTCTTCACAACAGAATACCATTGGTCCGTTTTCCCCAATCTTTCTAGAAATCGGATGTGACATCTGACCGGAAGGTAGGAATCATGTGAGGGGGGGTTGCCCAGGACAGGAGTATGAGCTGTTTATATTCCCGGTGGAACTTTCGTTTTCGACTTTGACGGCAGTCAGTATCGGCATGTATGAAATATGTCATTAAGTAGAAATGTCCTTTTTGGAGTGTTAGTAAAAGACATGGGGCAATGTATTTTTTAAGGAAAGAAGTAGATTATATGTTAATAGTGCTTTTATCAAAACTGAAAATAAGTTTTAATTTGAATTGAATCTTTTATTACGACTGTTATTGTACTGCTGTGGACTTGCTTTTTGTTACGGAGCTCGTGTTAGACGAATGGAATTCCCAGACAAGATGTTTGGCTGTGAAAATGGATTCCATGCGGATGAGTAAACTGGGGAGGCCAGCCACCGGCAGTTCAGGTTCAAAAAGGCCCTTTTATATTTTCAAGCTTTTTAAATTGTTTCTCAAATGTTTTTAATCTCTCTTCTTTAAGATCTTTTATTCCAGATTTAATCTGATGACTTTTAATAAATCTCGCCAACTTAACTATTTTTAAATGAATCTCTTTCTATGAACGTTGTTAGACGGTTCCAAAGTAACTGGGAAATATTTTTTTTCGTCTCGGCGTCACAATATCGATATAGGCAATAGTGGTTTAGGATCTGAGACATGGACAACCATGCTAGATACCCGAAGTTGTTTATTGGTGGTGACGATGGAGATTCTTTTTGTTTACTATCTTTCCTGAGTCCAAAAGACGGATCTCGCTGCGTGACTTGTTGGAAATAAACTTCTAGATAGATGATTCATTTAGTTTTTCTTTTTTCTCCTTCCTCCAAATGAGTGTTGTGGCAGAACACGAGTTTCAGAATACTCACTCAGTGGCAGAGAGTGTTGTATTGGGGAAATACTTAAAGTGGCAGTTTAGTATTTCAAGGAGACCAGTTAATAAGAGAGTTGGCTTAACTAATGTCTTTTGATAAGTCTTTTAGAAAGAGATTTAACATGAACAATTTAAATAAAATATTTAAATTTCTTTTTGGTTTTTATAGTAATGTCAGCGTGTTTTAAATGTGTTTGGTCAATGTGATATATTGAGATGGATAGGATTGAATGTTTAAACAGTTTTTCACTTTAAATAAATATTGCTTTTTGACAATTTTTAAATTAACGTTTCATATATTTAAAGTAAAATTAAACTTCAAGTTAAAATTTGATTTAAAGTTAATAAAGTTAAAATTTGATTTAAAGTTAATAAAGTTAAAATACATTTACATATATTTTATAATTGAAATAGCTTTTTCTTTTTGGTGCTCTAGCTCATTAAACATTAATACAGAGTAAACAATGGTTATTGAATTTACATTGTGGAGAACTTATGTCATGTTTAAGAAATAGATTTTAAATGTTATTATTTTTCTGTTTACTTTTAATGTTACTCAATAAAAGTTATTTGTTTTAAACCTGCTTAGTTATTGTATTAATACACTTTGACATAAAAAACTTTTTTTTTTTTTTATAATTGAAACAAATTTTATAGGGCTATCTAATTCAGCTTTCGCTCCATTAGTGTGGAAACTCTGCAAACACCTTTTTATTAAATACGATAGTAACACCTATCTTTGGTGTTTGCTATTACATTTTTCACAATATCGTAATAGTTATATCTCCAGAACAAATGTATGGATTTTCATCAAACTTCAGATTCAGTTATTACCTAATTAAAAATGAACCTGATTTAGATTTTAGTGTACATCACCCATCAAGGTGACGCTTTTATGCAGAATTTTTTTATATTTTGCAATAGCTGTACCTCAGAAACTAATGCGCAGATTCTCATCAAATTTCAGATTCAGTTAGAAGTTCTGTATCGTTATGTTTAAACCAGTGGCCACTTTTTTATTAAAAAAATACTAAACAGTAAAAATTTCTATAAGTATTAATGTAAGATTGAATAGCACAAATAAATATGTTAATATAAATATATTGGAACCTAAAAAAGTAGAATTGTTGATGAAATGTAAGTAAATTGTATTCTCTTCTTATAAAACATGTGGCCACAATGTAGCCGCTGATAGATAATTTTTCACTGGCCACTTTTTGTCATTACTAATTTTGCCCTTTACTACAAAAACGTTAAAAGCGAGACATCTTTCCTTTGATCTATTCATTTGTTATTCCATAAATAAATTCCTAACTATTATGTCAATAAAATGTATGAGTATCACTTTGAGATTATATTTTATATGTGTATACTTTCAAAATAACGAAAAATTTTATGCTGGCAGAAACTTTTGACCACCGCTATAAATTGGCGTTGATTAGTTTTTGGTGTAAATTGCTCGACATGTGGCAGCATTTTTCACGATTTCTGCAATCTCTCAATCTCCAGAACCAATGCACAGATTTTTATCAAACTTCAGATTCGGTTAGTTCTGATACGAACTAACAAATTTTTTTACATTTTGTATAAATTGTTTAACAAGTGGCACTATTAATCTGCATTTGTTACGATTTCTGCAATAGTTCTATATCCAGAATTAATGCACGAAATTCCATCAAACTTTAGATTGTTAGTCTTTAAGATGAATTAACATTTTTTATATTTTGATGTAACTTCATTAACAGGTAGCACTGCTATGCTTTTTTTAGGATTTCTGCAGTAGATTTATCTGATTTAATGCACGAATTTTTGTCTAACTTAGGATTCAGTTAGACGTTGACACAAGTTGTTACTGAGTAGGCTTTGATGTTAATCTTTCAATAGATGGTGCTTCTAAGCTGCATTTTGTGGAATTTGCACAAGTTTAGCGATAATCATATTTGAATAACTAATGCACAAAATTTCATATCTTTAGAGTTCTCATGATGTGCTTAGATTACAATTTAATTTTGGGACTGTGATAGCGAATTTTGAAGCATTAACATGTATGAGGTAGAAGAAAGTTTCGGGATTGCCACATCCGATTAGTTTGACAAGGATTGTTCCTGGAAGTACAGAATATTTACATGTGCTGCATTTATAGTTTTTAAACTTGTGCATATATGCCTATTTTTTTACACTAATTCTGAATGATTAATTTTTATAAAAATTGAGATTTTATTTTATTCAATTATAGCTTTTTAAAAAGAAAAAGAAATGTTTTTGTATGACATATTAAATCTAAGTGTTTCTTCACTAATTATCATTATTTTATGTCAGATTTGTTATTATAGGCTATATAAAATGGACTTATTGGCTCCTTTTATTTATGAGTGGTACTAGTTAGCACTAATCCAAATATTAATTTTAGCCAAAAAAAAAAAAAAAGAAAAAGAACGAAATTAAGAAAAGTAATCAAGTCATCCATTTTAAAATCTGATATTTTTTATAACACACAAAAAAATTTAAGAAGTGTGTGTGGGGCAGTGGGATTAAATTTCTAAGTTTATTTTTTACTTCTCCAGGCTCTAACTTAAGTATTTTAAGCAATTTTGTAACTCAACCCCTAATTAAACTGCAGTGAGATTCAATTTCATTTGAAGGGTTGACCGAAAGAGGTATCTCATCGAGCCCAACATCTTGCTAGGGTCTATTTTGACCCCGGACAATTAGGAGCATTTTTTCATGTGCATGTGTGTGTGGAGCGGGGAATCAGAAAATTGATTTTTTTCACACACCTTTTTAAAACTTGGCCTAAGCACCCATTTCCCACCATCTTAACTCATTTTTTTCACCACTAGCAGATGTTTTAATGTTTAATTACATTCATTACCATTCCATAAATTTTCTAAAAATTAAGAAAAAAAAGTCTGCTCAACATATCTCAACAATTAGCATCTTTTCATCCCTTTCTGTCGCCAGGGGACGCTATTGAAAAAAATTCTCAAAAAATTTAATTTACAATATGTCGTGTAATATCTTAAAGGCCAGGTTATGAATAATGTTATTCTTCACTCTCTTTCTACCCATTCTCACTGCCTTATATCATCCCCATCTATATAAGGATTTAATCGCTATAAACAATTATTAATTTTTAACAATTTTGGTTTATTAATTAAATGTTAGAATGTTTTAAAAGGAATATTAAATAAAACCCTCTGAGTGATCTATGATCATATTTACCCACTTACTTGTTTTTATTAACTGATCGCTATTATTTTTTACTTGTAACGAGAATTTTCAAGGTGAATGCCAAAATATTGAATGCTTTATATACTTTTTCAGTCAGATATTTAAATGTTCTTAGATAAAATTGTGTACATTGTTTAATGAAATCTTATAAAGATAACCGTCTAACATATTTTCTGGGGGTAATTTAAAAAATTTACTTTCTTATTTAGGAAAATTTGTGCTATATTTTTACACACATGATCCTTTTTTTTGTTTCCGTTTTTAATAAAATTGGTCCCCCAAAGTCCCCCTTTTTAAGCAAAAATGGTCCCCTCAAAGTCTCCCTTTTTAAGCAAAAATGGTCTCCCAAAGTCCCCCCTTTTAAATAAAAAGGGTCCCCTTTCTCCCTTTTTGAGGACTAAAATGTGTTGGGAGCCCTGTAACGTATATAATGGTGAGGTGTTCAGATTAGAGGATGTTCAGAATATAGGGTTCATCTTTTGTTATACCTGTGAAGTTTCATCGGGACTGTTGTAATGTGTTCATAATACCAGGAAGTTCACATTAGAGGGTGTTCAGATGTAGAGTCCACTGTATTCAGAAGAATGTGAAAGATGTCATTCTAATTAGAGTTGTAGTCATGAACTAGATTCCATCAGTAAAAATATGGAGGCTGCTGGTTCAGTTGGAGAACCCGACTTTTTTCTTTCCTTCAATTGCAGTCCTTTTCAGCCACGCCCATTCTACTGAGACTCACTAATTTATTACCAAGTCATTTTTTCTTTTCAGAAAAAGAATTCTTTGATTTGTTTTAATTTTATTCTTGTACTTCTAGTTTTTCTTAGGGTTTGGATATTTTGTTTCTTTCTTAATGTTTGGACTAGGAACTTTAGATACATTGATTTGTCCATGCAAAAGTTCTTGGAAATAGTTCTTGCACATCTTACTACAGAAAGAAAAGAAACATACTTAAGTACTTTTTATCATATATAAAATCTTCTTTGATAATGTTTCAAAAGAAAATTTCTGATAATTCCAAATTTATGTCTGCTTCATTTCCTAAACAAGTTATTAAATCTTTTAGATTTTTAAATCACAAGATTTTAAGAAATTCACCTTTTACATATAAACATTTGAATAAACATTTTTATTTTACTTGAGAGAGGTATAATCATAATCACCTTAATGATTGTGGTTCTTATCAGATTGGAATCGAAACATGTCAATAATATTTAATTTTTCATTACACCTCTCTCAAGTAAAATAATATTGTTTATTCAAATGTTTACAGCATTTCCAGTAATTATCTATTGATATGGCACCAATCAAAAGAAGCACAAACAATAAATTAGTTGGATTTTTGTTTGTGATTGATATTTTTTAACTGAATCTGTAATTTTTCATTTAGTTATCCAGTGCAAGGAGGACAGTGAAGAAAATATTTTCTTCAGTTTTTAGTACTTGAGAATTAGCTGGAAGTTTGTGAATTATTTAATCTTCTATTGTGCTTAGAGTCTGTCATTCTTTATGTGAAAATAACCTTAGTCGCCTTAGTGAATATTATATCTATTTGTCATCATGAAATCTGGTCTTTCTGAGGACAATGTACATTTACTAAGTCACTTTCCTCCATAAATAAATGTAATTATCATGTTATTTTGAAAAAGGGCTGTATTCTATTACAGAAAATAGCACTGGCAAAATTTATTATAAAGACATTATGCAAAATTAAAATTGTTCACTTATGGGATATTATGGCAATTGTAATTTTAAAAAAATTTTCCCACCTTTTTTTAAAAGTTCTTTTATAAAATAATTTGAAATTAATTTCTTTAAAATTGGTTTTCTAAATGTTGTAATACTTAACCATTTCCACTCTGTTATTGTTTGATACAAGACTAAATTTTATCAAACTCGTATGAAGTACTGCTATTTGTGAATAGTCTTCATTTTATTCTAAATTTCTTTCATTGTATAAAATGAATATTGTTATTTAGAAACAGAATTTGAAATACAGGAAATTTAGCGAGTGCCCTCTACTAACAAAATTTTCAGTGCAAAGGGTTATGTCAATGATTATATGATTTTAGTGACAATATGTGCTGATCCTCATGGTCAACAATATTTTAAAACCTAAAAATTGTCTATTTCTGATTAAAATTATGATAGAACTAATGAATATATTTTTTAAAATGCTATGTAGTTTTTTACTTTCATTCAGATATGATTAAAGCATACAATGTCATTAAAATTTTTCTCCTTTTATATTTAAGTTATTGGAGGAATTATGTGTCATGGGCAGAGATCCACGTTATGTATGTTCCAGACCAACTGCAAAAACTGAGACTGTAACAGCAGCAGTTACTAGGATGGCAAATGTAGCAAATGAAGCTGGTTCTTCTGATGAAGAAGATGATGAGGATGAAGATGCTCCAGGTGCACCTGTTCAAGGTCCTTTACAAAAAACAACTGATAGAGGAATATCAGGAGAATCTAATGGCATTGGTTCTAAAACTCCTGTACCATTGGTTGATTATATTCTGAATGTTGTAAGTATAAGTTTGTTCATGTATTATTTTTAAACCCATAATCATTTTTGTTTTTAAACTTAAACTCTCTTGAACTTTTTAGATGAGATTTGTTGATGCAATATTAAGCAATAATTCAACCGATGACCATTGTCGAGAATTTGTACGTCAAAAAGGCCTTGTTCCATTGATGTCTATTTTGGGTTTACCTAATTTGCCTATTGATTTTCCTGTAACTCCAACTTGTCAAGCTGTTTCTAGTGTTTGCAAATCTATATTGGTAAGTTTTTAGAAAAGTTTGTTCCATAATTTAATTTTTATTTATTGAATGAATAAGTATGATGAAATAGTATGTTGCTGTATCTAATCTAGTACTATGTTTCTGAAAATGTATTTTTTGTCTTTTAAGCTGGTTTGACAGTTTCTGATTTATTTAATATGAGTGAGCATTTTGAAATATGCTAACAGTTTTGGTTCATTTAATATACTACATAAATCTATACAACTTTGGCCATCCCATACATCTTTGTGGTACTAATGTTTTGTGAACCTTAGTAGCTAGCTCTCTTAGTGAAGTTATTAGATGAAAAAAATTTCTATCCTCATAAGACAGTATAAAAGACTCATCAACCTATTTGACCTTCATCTACCTCTATTACTTGAATTTTATTTTATATTTTATAAATATTAATCCATGGATATCAATTTAATTTATTTTTATACTTATTTATATGAATGTCTTTCTTTCCGATACATTTTTGATACATGGTCAGTCAGAAAATATAACAAAAATTGTAGATCAGCTCGATTTATTTAATTGATAATTAATTGAATTTATTTAATTGATAATTGATTGAATTGGTACTTGTTCAAATTCCTTCTAAGTTAAAGAAGTTTGAAAAACAGTTGACACATGCACATATATGAGAAAAACAATCTGAAAACTAGTCTTAAAGAAATACTTTGTATATTAATATATATGATGATCAATAAAGGCACTAAGCAAGATTAGTAAAAGACTTGTTCTAGTTTTATAATCTCGAGTCTTTTGAAATTGTTTTTTATTATGCCATTCTTCGATTGTCATTCCCTAGTATTATGTCAGTTGGCATTCCTTTGATTTATGCAGTTGCCCCCACCCCTCTCTTCAGTTTAAATAACTAAGTACCTAACTCTATTTTTCTCCCCTAGTTTTTCAGGCTAAGTTAACTGTGATTGAAGTTATGTTTTTTCATGTCAAAATCTTTTTTTTATGTATACATATATTTGAGCTTTTGAAACTTTCTTTTTTAAAGTTAATGAAAATTTTTCAAAAGAAATGTGTGTTTTCTGCTTAAAATGATTTATAAATAAACAATAAAAAAAGACATGGGTTCATTTGTTTTCAAAGTTTTTTGGAAAGCTGTTGCAAAAAAGTGCAACTTCCTGTGTGGTATTTTTAATCTTAAAATTAGTTGTTCCAAAGAAGTATACTTATGAGATACAAAAGTGTGCACTTAGAAAAATTTTACCCTACTCGTAAGACATACAATCTTTTTAAATGTAGGTTCTGAGAACTGGATGTAGTTATGTTTGATAAAATTTTCAATTACATACACCAAAAAATAATCTGACACAGGAAAAAAAGTTCTATGTTTATGGTGCTTGCTCAAGTTTACTTCACTGGCAACATTATTTCATTTGTTGATTTAAAATATACTTTTGTGCATGATAGACACCAATTTTCGTAGAATAACCATTTTGTATTTTTAGAATTTATTATAGCAAAACTTAATGAAATAAACTTTTTGGTTTTAGAATCTTGCTCATGAGCCTCAAGTATTGAAACAAGGACTATTGCATTTAAATGAAGTATTGCAGTGTTTAGAACCTCTACACAGACCATTAGATCCACCAGGTGGAAGTGTACTATTGGAAGAATTAATAAGTGCCCCAAATATAAATGATGCAACCTTAAGTGCACAGTCTACTCCTCTATTGCATTACATGGCAGCTGCTCATGCATACATCATTATGTTTGTTCATGTGTGTCGTACTGGTCAGGTAACAATTAGGATATGAGTTAAAAAATAAATAAAAAATTTATTTTTTTATATTTTAACTAATTTATTTATTACTTTTCAGAGTGATATTCGTACAATTTCAATCAGCCATTGGGGATCAGAATTAGGTTTAAGTGTTTTGAAAGGGCTTAGTTCATTATACACCTCTCTAGTCTGGGAAAGTACTGTCTTGTTAGCTTTATGTAGCAATGATAATGGATTGCCTGAGAATTGCCTGTTTGGAAGACAACAGCTTGAGAAATTATTTCGTAAAGATATGAAGGTAAATATTTTATTTTAAGCTTTCTTTCTTTTGTTTTTTGTAAGATCTCTTCATAATTATTGCACAGAACATAAAAAAGAGAGTTATTCTTCACTCCTAAGAAAACATACAAAATCAATTTATAACCTATATTTTGTGGAGGAATTAATCAAATTGTAGTATCTTTCTGGTACAAAGATTTTTAGCATAAATAACTTGGTACTTAATAAGATAGTATGTTTCTGACAATTTTATGAAGTTTATCATAAATGAAAATTTTAGAATCTTGCATTAAAATAAGCTAATGAATTCAGGTTGTACACTTTTTGCAGTTTTGAGATTTCATTTTAATATGGCTTAAAAGTGTAGTTGGGTAACTCAGTCTCTTGTTTGTATTTGCTTGAATGTTATATTTATTATTGAATGCATTTAAAAGTAATAAATTTTTATATTTATTTCAATATTAAGAAAAAAATATTTTTTATGTGCTTTGCTGAAATTTTTTCATTGAAGTAATAGTGAATATCTTTAAGCATAACCAGAACTCCTTTCCTTCTTATATTATTTTCTTTATAAAATCTGCTTTATTAATGTTTTTCCCAAGTTATCAAAAAACGAAGGCTGTTAAATAAGTAATGAGATCAAAATTATAAAAAAATACAGAATACCTTTAATCATCATCATCCACATGGTATTTTTCAAAATAACAACCGCAGCACGAAATGCGTTTATTCTAATGTTCTGTCCACTCCTTAAAACATGTAAAAGTCAGTTTTTTGAGAGCTGTTTCAAAACTGCCTTCGTCGCCTTTGCTGCTTGTTAAATGTTTGCCTCATACTTGTTTCTTAAGTTAAGGAAACAACCAGAAATCTCATGAAGTAAGATCAGGACTGTATAGTGGGTGTGGTAAAATCCATACATTTTTATGCTGCAAAACGTCCTGTACGCAAAGAGCAATATGTGTCAACAATTTCGGAATCCATTGTGTGCAAACACGTTTTGGTTTCAAATGATCTGCCATGATTGAGTGAATACTTCCTACAGAAATATTCAAGAGAGCATGTAGCTGATGTACTGTAATTCTGCTGTTCTTCTTGATGATAGCTGTAGCTGTGTTAATCATTGTGTCTGTGTTTCACGTTGAAGGTTGTCCCTCACGTTCAATATCTTCCACATTTTGCCTTCCATCCTTAAAAGCTTTATGCCAGCAAAAAATACTTGCCCTCGACATTGCTTCATCATTGATGGTTTCATGTATCATGTCAAAGGTCTCCGATGCTGCATACCCGATGCCCATATGCCATGCAGACAAATTCAAAATTTAATCGCATAACGTTGTTCAATCGACACTTCCATTTCGACAACCGGCTGCTCTCGTAGGCGCCTGCAAACACTCTTCGATTCGATCACGTGATACTCAGGAGCATGAGCCTGTACATGCAATCTATCAGTAGCTATTGTTAATACAGACAACAAACTTTTTTTATGCCATAGCAGGGCTCGAAAAATAGCATTCCTGGGATCCCGGGGAACCCAGAAATAATTTCTGGGTACGTATATTTTTTCACTTAGGTTCCCGGCCGGGAACCTATAAAAAATCGTCATGGTCGCCAACGATGCCGCACACGCGTTATATCGCGTAAATTACGCAAAAATATAGCTCTTGAGCTGTCCGAGGAATGCGTAATTTCGTCAAAATATTACGGGAAAAAGCCCGAATTTCATCAAAAGATCCGAAAAAACGGCAAATTTCGTTAAAAAATCGCGAAAAAACGGCAAATTTTGTTTAAAAAAATCACTAAAAAACGACAAATTTCGTCAAAAAATCGCGCTAAATCGGCCCTTTTCGTCAAAAAATACTGAGAAAGTAACAGATTTCGACAAAAAATCACGAAAAAGCCTGAATTTTCTCAAAATATCGCGGGAAGCAACGCAAATTTCATTAAAAGATCGCGAAAAAACGGCAGATTTCGTAAAAAAAATCTCGAAAAACCGGCAAATGTCGTTAAAAAATATATTGAAAAACGATAGGTTTTGTTAAAATATCGCGATAAATCGGCAGGTTTCGATAAAAGATCGTAATAAAACGCCAGATTTTGTCAAAAGATCGCGAAAAACAGGAAATTTCGTCAAAATATTCGCACATAAATTTTATTGGGAGCCTACATTTTTCATCTGGGAACCTATACTTTTCATGTAGGTTCCCAGCTGGGAACCTCAACATTTTTTTAATTTTCGAGCCCTGGCCATAGAAATTAACATTCCGATGAATGGTTTCATGGCAGTAAAATTAGTCTTATTACTTATTGAGCAGCTTACGTATTAACTTGGAAGTTCTTAAAGTTTTTTGTTCTAAATTACATAGAAAACTTTTTTAGTTTTTCCCAAATTAAATGTTATTCTGCCCATATTTGGCAGTAAATCTTATGTAAATTTATAAAATATGTCACTTCTTTTTTACAAATTGAAAAAATGCTTGCCATATGTAACTAGGAATTGCTAAATGTTTTAATAAAGTGAATAAAACAATTTATCATGGAAATCAAACCAAATTTTTACATTTGCTTTTTCACAAATTGGATCTGCAACAATTGCAAGCATTTGTAGTACACAACATTTGATTTTTAAAGTTTTCTTTTTCGTTTTTTGTGAAGGTGTACTGTTTTGGTGGTATGCATTTTAAAGCATGTTTTTATATTTCCTATTTCTTTAAATATTCTATTTTCTATCAATTTCAAAATTGATTCACTCACGGCAGGGTTGGGTTCCTTCTGGAAGAAACCTATTTCTTCCAGGACAGTGGAAGAAACTGGAAAAAACTGGAAGAAATGGAAGAAACCACCAGAAACCAAAACAAATGCTCAAAGTTAAAATATATTAACTAAGTAAAAGAATTAAAGTGCAATTATATGAAATCTAAATTGGAAAATTTAATTATTCTTAAAAATATTATTTTTGTTATTTAGTTATAAGTTGTTTGTTTTGTTATAAGTTATTTTTTTAATAACTTCAGGTTCAGCAGATTTTTTCAGTTGATGGATTTTTACTGCTGTAGAGGTTGGGATTTTTTATTATGGAATAAGCAATTATCATTAATTGCTCCATTTGTAAAAAAAAAAAAGAAACTATGTACAAATTGTTTATTTTTCATGCATTATATTAAACTGTGCAACACAGTAAATAAATAAATTAGTAATTTTTTATTCATATTGGGAATTTTTCCCAATATGAATCTAGCATGAATATTTCAATGCTGATTTTAAAAGATTAGTTTTCTAAAAACATTTATGGGTATGTCAAAATGCTTTTAAACTATCCTGAAGTGTAGGACTTGAAAAAAAAAATCTTCATATTTTGCTTTCATCCAATTTAAGTTGAGAAATTGATTGGAGCATACTACTGCTAAAAAACTTTTTTGCTATACTATGTTACATTATATTAAGAAAAATAAAGATTTTAATGACTTTTTTGATACTGAGGATAGATCAAAACAGGTTTTTAAAGCCAAAACCGAATTTAGGTTACCACCTTACTTTTTGGCCGAAAATGATAAAATAATAATAAAAAAAATTAACTAATTAAATTGCATGTTTTAAAGTAATTAATACATACATAATATACATAATTGAAATTAATTATATGTATAGTATTTATTAATTATGTAAAACTGTTAATAATCCAAAAACTTTATTTTTTATACACTAATACGTAATTAATTCATCTATGACACAGAAAGATTTTCTAACTAAACGAATTTCATTTAATTAAGAAATATTTTAGTTTAGGTATATACATCTTGCTTTTTCTTCTATAATGATTTTTGTAAATGATCATTTGTTATTCTAGAACTTTTTCAAAGAATATTTGCAATCTAATGCAGTTTAAACTAAAAATTTTCTATGAGATGAATGATAAATCATGACTGATAATTATAAACAATGAAGTTCATTGCAATACATTCATTTGAGCCAATACAGTTCAAATCAATAACTAAAACTGAAAATTTCCGAAGGAAGAAACAAGATTTTTGGAATACTAACAAGGAAGGTCTCCATACGGGCATACTCAGAAAATTCTGAAAAAATTACAGAATGTTCTTCTCATGTGGATATATATGTTTGTAAAATTTTTTTTGGTGGAACCCCTATAGAATGTTCGTTAAAAAAATAATGAACATTTCTTTTATTTGGCGATTTATCATCAGTTGGCGACAAAATAAAAATTAAAAAAATACTTTTTTATGTCAAATTCTTTTTAAGGTAAAAATGTTTCATCTTGAACTCGTTTAAAGAAATTTTATTTATATAACGTTAGTTTTATCAGCTTTAGTTTGTTTTAACTATATTTTTGTCATAATGTATTTAGAATGAGAATTAACTGTGATATTTTATGAATTAAAACAAAATTTTAATTAATTAAATTTGTTTCAATCTCAAAATTAACTCCAATCTAATGGAGCTCTGTAGATTCAATTTTGTTGCTATGGAAACAAAAACTTCGCCCATATTGAAATGAATTACTGCAGCATTCTTCAACTGGCTGTTGTCATACGCTTAAATATATGAAACAATACTTTTCAATATGACAGTATTTTTTGTATAAGAATTATTTTTAAAGTGATAAAATTAAATAAGTGCAACAAAAGCAACAGAAATATGTAATATAAAATACATCTATGAGTCAAACTCTTTCATTGTTCATATTTAAATTAATTAAATACTATTTAAGCATATTCTAATATTTAACAAATTTTCAGGTGCATTAAAATCGTTTGCTTTTAGCAAAGGAAAATGTTGCTCACCAAATCACGTGATGCTTTCGTCTTTTCACACCAAATACTCGAAGATATTTTATTTTTTTACTGAGTTTCTTTTGTAATTCTGCCGCTAAAGTTGACTGATCCTTTATTACATACATGAGTAGTTTAATCAGTATTTTTTTTCAAAAAATTCTGAGTATGCCCAGTATGGAGACCTTCCTTGTAAGTGTTTCGATCTGGCTGAATTTTCACCCTCATTTTTGGCAAAACTCAGATGTTAGGCCAAAAACAAAACCTTATTTTTGATTGATCTTTATTTAATATAGTAATTATTATACGTTATTTACATTAATAAAATTGATGTAAATTAAAAGCTTTTATTTAAATAGGTTTCATTCTACTATTAGTAAAGAATCTCTACTATTTACTACTAGTTTCAGAAATTTAAGTAATAAATATGTTGGTTAAATTGAAATGGATAACATTTAACTGATTTTGTGTATTTTGGATTAAATTTCTTTTCATTTAGCCAATGGTTGAAGATCTCTAGATAAGTGTTGTGTGTAATCTTGGCTAAAAAATTGATGCAATTATTAATTTAGCATATATGCTTATTTTAATTTGTTTTGGTCCAGTGAAATTAATTTATATTAGATTATAGGAAGAAAATATCTATTATATCTTACAGAATTGAAAATATATGGTAAATTCTTAAAGAAAAACAGTTTCTTCCATTTCTTCCACTTGGAAGAAACCTATTTCTTCCAGCCGGTTTTTTCCATGGTTTTTTCTGCGTTTTTTTCCACTGCGGAAGAAACTTGCCAACCCTGACTCACGGGCATGAAAGAGTTCCTCCTAAAGGAGGAATTCCACATTTTTTAAAAACAATTTTGGACACTCGCTGGATTGATGTAAAAATGCAAAGAAAATTTTGAAGGATAATTGGGAGGGGGGGGGAGGCTTGTAAAATTTTAGAAATCTGACATTCTGTCCATTGAAATGCTCAGAATTTGTTCTTGAATTGTTGTACAAAAGAGGCATAAAATGTGCCAAAAAGACATGGAAACATCTTTAAGTCATGTAAATGAAGTTGTTCAAAGTGTCTTTCAAGAACAAAAAATTTGTTAGACTTTAAAAATTCAAAATGAAAGGAACATCCTTTTTTAGAATAGAATACATTGTAATTTTTATACACCACCTTTGTGTAATTACTGTGATTTTTTTTTTTTAGATGTGTTTCTGTAACAAGAATCAATTTAGCAGAGAGATTTTGTGAAAAGAAGGGGTGGGGGGATTTAACAGTTAAACCATTCAGTATAATATTTGTATTGGAAAATTAATGACTGTGTATTTCACATAAGTTGATTAGATATATTTAGATTTACACCTTTTAGCATTGTTAATACTTTCTAAAAATATAGCAATCCTACATCCAGTCGCATTTAATTTTATTGTATAGGTAGCTGTTAAAATGACACTTAAATTATAAGAGTTTGGTGCCACCGTATAGATGGAAAAAATTTTCCACCTTTTTTCTCATTTCCCGCTTTTCATGCCTGTAAAAGATTTTTTGTAAATCACTTTTTATGCTATTTCTTGAATATCATATTCAAAGTTTTCTTTTTCTTTGTTATAAAACTGTTTTACAGTGATCAATTTTTATACATGATCATTTTATAATGAACCTTTGCCTTCAATGCTATAATTTGTTTGAGGTGTTGTTAAAAAAAAAAAAAAAAAAAATCTATTTCAACTTTAAAATGTATATTGCATAATTGCCAGTTTTCTATTTTTTTTTTTTTTAATCAACTAAAGTCACTCTAAACCAGAAATTTTATTTAATAAATAATATATCATGCTGGTTTCAAACAACTTTTACACAAAAGCAAGAAACATTGAATTTAATAAATTTTCTGGTTTAAATTATGATTTTTCATTAAAAGGTGGGAGGTTCGCAAGTATGATGTCACTAATTAAATGTATTGTTATATCACCCAGAATGACTTAAACCTATCCTAATAATCTTATGACTGGTTTTGTCTAATAAAAAAATTTGCTAGTCAGCTTACTCAAAATCATCTTTATATTAGATGGATTATTTTCCATTAACATATGATTGCATTTTTGTTTTTTATTACTTTTGAAACAAGCTAAATTGAACATTTAGTCTATACATAATTTTTGTTATATAATGTTTATTTATTTATTTTTAGATTTAGTAAGAAATGTGCCTGACTTTAGTACACAAGACCATTCTTGCCAATTTTTTATTAATTTTCTAAAATTTACAAAATTGTAATTAATTTTAGTTGTGAATAGATAGATGTGTATAGAAAAATTGTCACTAAAGATCTCATGCATTATATTGGGACTAAATCTGACAATCTTTCTCTATATGCAGCATAAATGTTATATAACATGTAATTTGAATTTACTTCTCTAGGTTGGTGTAAGGGTTCTTATTTTGTTAGTAACTGGTAGCACTACATTTAGCTGATTAATCTTTTTTTCCTGCCAAACTTTTCTTGAGCAATAAAAAGCTTTATCCTTATTTAGATTATAGCAGTGTGAAAAACTTAATCACAGACTTAATTACTTAATCTTACTTTTTTTTAGTTCATAACAACAAAGGAATAAAGTGAGGGAAAATGGATATCCTGAAAAGCTAATTGAAATTACTTAATGTAATATTTAATCATGTTTCATTAACATTCTACAACCAAAATGGAAGTAAAACTGCATTTTTGCGTATCTATTTTGTTTTTATATTAGTGTGTTAAATGAGTGATAAAATTAGTTATTTAACTTATTTATCATTTTATCCCAATAACTTTTAAATACTGTTTTGTACTTTTTCTATCAGTAATAATCTAATGCCGGATTATTTAAGTGATTGTATTTAGTTTTAGATTATGAATAAATTAACTCAAGAAATAGCTCAATTGATCTTTTACATTTACTTTTTTTAATAGTATAAGATTAAGCAAATACACAGTTGAAGACTGTATTGTAATTTTTTTTTTTTTTTTTTTTTTTTTTTTTTTTTTTTTACTTTCAAACATGCTCTAAATAATTTCATTTTTCAGTATTCTTATTGGTTTATAATTCTAGTGTTATGAAATTCTTTTAATTTAATTAGAATGAGATTTATCAAGTGTGTTGTGAAATATTTTATTGTCCTAAAAGAAAATATGTATGCTATGTTTTATAGTAGTAATATTTAAATTTTATAAAAACAAAGACTTTTTATCAGTATCACCAGACTTCTGTTTTACTTCTTTTTAATTAAAATTTCTTTAATTTGTTTAGAGTGATAAAGATGATGGTCTGCAAAATAATACTTCTGAATTTGGTTCTAATGGTGTGACCTCAGCCATGGAAGCTTTAAGTACAAATGGTTCTTCTGCTATGGATGTTGATAATCCTAGTCAAAGTACTTGTGAGGATATACCCTCTAGCAGTGTTACAGGAGGAGCTGAGAAACCAAAATCAAAATCTTATCATACCCAGATTAAACAAATAAAACCATTATTGTCAGGAGCTTCAAGGCTTGGTCGTGCATTAGCTGAATTATTTGGTCTGTTAGTTAAGGTAACTATTTTATATTATTAAAATGTATTTTGCATTGCAGAACATGTAACTAAATAATTTTGTTCTGAAATTAATCTTTTCTTAAAATAGGTATTTTATTTTTCTGTACAAACATAGAGAATTTAATAGTATAGAGAAAATACACTTTATTAGAACCTCATATGTAAAAACTTTGATGAATAATCAGAAGTTTATATTTTTTAAAATTTCTTTGTATTTTGTTTTCACTTTATTTCTCTCACTTACTAGTTAAATTCCATTTCTTACTAGTTACAAATTTTGGAAAAATATATTTTTCTTTTCTTCCATCCTTAATTATCATCAGGGCTGGAGAGTCAGTTTGAAAAATGGCTGACTCTGACTCTAGGATATTTTAATGATTCTTGTTGACTATATATTCATATTTTCAACTCCTTTATTCTTATCATCTTATAATCTGTTTATATAGTTCTCTTATCTTTATTTCCTTAAGTCTCACTTCTTTTATAAATCTCCATAGTTTAAAATAAAGATTAAAATAATAGATTAATTTATCTGAACATCTAATTTAAATTGTAAGTCTAAAAGTAAAAGCTAACATTTAAATATTTAAATAGTCTTTAATTTCTACCTGTGATTTAATGACTTAAAATATATTTTTCCTTTCTGTTTCTTGCCTCAAATGTCTATTTACTTTTGAATCACGCTAGTATGTTTATCTCGTACAAAACAATAGCGAATCGCTGTTTTTCCGATCGTCCTACGGCCGTGCGTTTCATCTTTGAACAGAGGAAAGTTGACTACTGGCGATGGAGGGCGCTGCCTGTCTGTCAGCATTTGCATTTCTCCCTTGTGATAGACACGGTGCACAGTGGGGCAAAATCCCGAAAAGCTGGCCAAAATATTAAAATGTTATTCAAATTGTACGAAAATTCATATGCAGGTGTTTTTGAGAATGCTAAGTAAGAATACAAAATTAAAATTTAAAAAAAAAATGGCGGATTCAATATGGAGGAACAAAAATTAAAGTATCTCGAAAGTTATTCAATTTATATGCAATTTCGTAAACTTATCAGGATGCTAATTAGGATTTAAAAGTTAAACATTAAGAATAAATAAATAAATAAAATTATAGATTAAAAGTAAAAACAATTAGATTTAAATAAAATTTAAAATTTCGAGGGTAAAATTAAAAAGGAATTTTCAAAAAACAAAGGCATTTTTAATCAAAGTTTAGGTACGTTAATGGAAAGTTAAATATTTGACTATTTAATATATTATTAAAATAAAAACGAAAATATATTCCAGAAATTCACCTTTAGAATCAACTGTTGTATAATAAAAAGATTCTTCAGAGGTCAAGGTGTCGAAATAGCAGAACTTGTTGGCGGTATTGGAAGATCCTGTGACTCTTGGGATCAATGATTTTAATTTCTTCCACGATAATTTACCTAAACTGGAAATGAAAGAATCTGATGACATTAAAAGGCGTAAAAATATCTTCCATTTTTTTATACTGCATCTTTGCGATAAATCTTCTCTATGCCTTTTGATCAGTTTGTTGCATGATTCTTGAGTATCTTATGGCATCTGAAAAATTGGCAGTAATAAAGATAATGTTATTTCTTTGTCATTAATAAGTAGTCTGTGTACTAAAGTAGGCATATAGAACCAGGGATGCGGCTCAAATCTACGAGCTATTTGCTATTTGTGAGGAAAAATCTTCGAAATTTATTAAATAAACGACATGACTACAAGAAATTACTTATGACATAGAATCGTTTAATCAAATCTTATATGCTCGTTATAGAAGCACAAATAGTTGCGTTTTCAAAGAATCGTGAATTGTATTGCCATCATTTGTGCTTTCAAATCTGGGATTTAGTTTCTCGACGAGAAGTCTTTATTGTAAACAAAATATTTTTTGCTATTTTATTTTGCAATTTCAGTGTTCCTTTTTTCATGCAGAGTATGAGCTTTTCATTTTTTCTATCCAGTTTGTCTGCCAGATGTAAGTCCTCTCTAAACATCTTTGCATGTAGATTAAGATATTCTAAATTCTAAATTATCTCAATCCACTTTTAATAAAAAATGTCAGATCGGTAAGATGTTGTTTTGATGCTGTCTGACATAGGTAGCAATGTTGAGTATTACACTAGTTCGTTATTAACGACTATTTCTTCTGTATCAGTGATTGTATTAAAGGAAATAAGTTGATTCTCCCGGTGTTTAATACAATCCTATTCATTGACAGTAGTTTCCGTATTTCTTGAAAAGAAAAATGGATCTTGATTGATCCGATAAAATCAGTGAAATGAAGATCTCTGAATTTTCAAATTGACGATTAATGAATTGTTCACAACATTTATGTAATCTAGTAGCACGGGAGAACAGAAACCTCCTGCCATCTTCATAGCTAAAAATTTGTTTAAATGTACTCGGAATAGAAGTGCCATCACATCCTCACTTGCAAATAAAATCCAAATTACTAATATAGGCAAAAGTGATATTCATAAAGATTTTCACTCGCATTAATGAAATATGCCCAGTAGTTTGATCTAGCAAATATTGCCATTGACAAAATAGTTCTTCTAATTACAATAAAACAAACAAAATTACTAGCTATAAGAACATTTTATTCTACCGGATTAGTAATAAAGAATTATTTTCATTTATTACAAAGCTTACTTATCAAATTAATTTAATCTTATGACTATAGTACTTATTTTCAATATAATAGGTAATAAACTATTATAAAATTGAATAATTCAAAAATTTGAAAAATACTTATCAGCTAAATTATGTGAAAAGTAGTCAATTTCAAAATTTTTGAAGCGGCCGAAAAGTGGCATTTTTACTTACGGTTACTAAAATATGCGTGAAATGCAGAAAGGCAGTTTTAGGCAGCTGGTTTTTTATGAATCATTAGACAATAGCCCAGGTTATTATTTCCATTAAATTTCGTTGCGGAACACCGTGGAACATTTAAACTTTTTGATGTTTGAAAGCAAAAAAATAAAAAAAATTCTAAAATTTTTTATCCAAAAGTGACAATGAATTTATTCATTTTTATGTGCTTAATATAAATTTTGTAATACATGCAAATAAAGTACACATTATCATAGTGTGAATCCATTTTAAATCATTAAAATCGGATAATATTATAAAATGTAGCACGCGTTTAGATGAACTGTTGTTTTGCTGTTTTTGTTGACTCTAAATGATACTCCTTCAAGCATCATTTTTGAAATGATGCTGCTTGTAAGGGAAAAGCAAAAATCTTTTTTTAAATACAGATTCTGACTCTCCAAACATTATTCTAGCCAGCTGTATAATCAAAATTCTCTAAATTGTAACTTCATTTTTCGACTTTTGGCCAGCTTTTTGGGTTTTTGCCCCACTGTGCGGCGCATCGGAGATTGTTCTGGAGCCGATGACGTCGTAAGCTGAGTGTGCGTAATAGATTAGCTCGACAGTCGGCGCAATGTATTTAAAGTAATGACAGCTGTTTGCTTTTAGTTTTCATTTGTTGTTTTTTGTACATGATCGCCGGTCAAAAGCAAGTCTCGTTTATTGACAACTGATAGTTTTTCAAGTGTTTTTTTTAAAAGAAGAATGTCGTCGTCTTTTTTATGAAATAATGTTAAAGTGTTTTAGAAATAGATGAAGATGGAAGTTTTCTTATGTTGGTCTTCAACTTAAGAATATTTGGAAATACGGTCACTTTATGGGCACACATTCTTGTTTCTTTTCTTTTAATGGTTTTAATATGTTTTCTATTGAAATTGTCTTTCCTCCTCCTTTTTAGTTTGAAACGAAGATGATTTAATTTTTCTACTTATCTCCATTTTTTACTTAAAAGGTCATTCATGTCAAAAGGTAAGGTGTTACAAAACTTTAGCCTTTTTAATGGTTTGGGCAAAGTATATGTTGGTTACCGGATGTATTTTTATACTTGCTTGGTTTTTACCATGATGCAAGGTATGGGGTGGAGTTATGTCATGCTTGTTTTATTCGAGTTCCGACGATGTTTCAATGACGGTTCGCGTGAGGTATCGGCGGTTTCCTGTAAAGCAATGTATAATAAATATTGGATTTAGCATCTGTTTAAAGTTTAATTATTGAGGGGGGGAAGTCAATCTTAAGTATTAAAGCTGTTTTCTAATAGAGTTGTTAAGTTTAAGATATTTGAATTAAATATGAATTAATTAATCTTTTGAAGTATAATAGTTTTTTTTTTTTTAAATTTGAATTAGATATATAAATTAATTGAATTCTTTGGTGCTCCAATCTTTATTTAAATATGCTGATATAGATGTCACACATTTCTGGTTTTATTTTTAAAGTTTTTATTTTTTTTCTTTTAATCTTGTTTTTGTTAAATAAAAACATAGTTTGGTTTTAAATCTAGTTTGTTCTCATTTTTACAGATATTACATTTTCCTTTTTCAGCTATTTAAATTGATTTAAACATTGAATATAATTCACTCTTTTTGCATGATTTACTGGGCTCAACTTCTCAGCGTGATACGGTTTCACTTGTGCGCTTATTATTGCTCTGCTAATTCAGTTTATAACCGTAATTACATATTGTAATTACTACAATTCTGACTCCTATTCAGACTCTGGGCTGGCTAATGTTCTAGTGTTGCCTGTTGGTCAAAATAATGATGGATTAGAAGAAATATAAACCTAAAATCTTATTATTTTGGCATTGATTATCGTTTTAGAGCTTTAAAAATAAAAAAATAAAAATTAAATTTTCTGCTTTACTTTACAATTTTGTGCCTAAACTCTCTGAAAAATCCAACTACTAATTACAAAATGGAAATTTTATCATTTTTGATCTGCTGATTGAAAAGAAAAAGCAAAATTGTTACAATTTAGTTGTTATTTTGCTGTGTCCTATGGAAAGGAAGAAAAATAAAAATCATTTTGGATTAGAAATATTATTTTAAAAATAACTCAGAATCTGTTGATTCAAATGAAAAAATAAAAAACACATTTTTTAATTCATTTTACAATTTTGACTTTATTTCAGGTTCTGCAGACCAGAAAAATCTGAAAATCAGAAGGTGAAATATAATGAAATCTCACCATTTTCTGATTATTTTGGGTGCCACAGATTCAGAAAATAAAAATTACTATTTCATCTTATTTTGATTTCGGTGCACAAAAATATGTAAAGGAAGGATAGTTTAGAATTTTGATTTTTGGTGATATAGACCAAAAAATTTGAGAAGGGAAGGAGAAAGGGTAATGGGCTTATATTACAATGTTATACAGAGTTTTTAGTTCTTTTGTTTCTACAAATAGCACATACAGTAGACTCCCTCAAATCCGCACAGCTTGGGACCAGAGGTTTTGCTGATTTTAGAATTTTGTAGATTTCTGGTCATTGCTTTGTTTACATTTTTTTAAAAAGTAATTTGAATGTAATTAACAATGGAATCATAAGTATAATGATTGCTTACAATATGTTAAAATATTAAAATAAGTGATAAACTAAAATAATAAAAATTTAGATAATTTTTAAATATTAAAAGCAATATATATTTAAATATTAAAATATTGAAAGCAAAGGTCAAATTAATAATCAATAATGTACAATTAAATATTCATTATAAAGGTGAAATGTGTTTTTCCTAAATTATTCAATGAAACTTGCCTCATAAAGACACATTACTAATTCACATCAAGATCATAAATTGTTGAAGCTTTATTTCAGGTTTAGCCAGACTTAATAACTAAAAAAGCTTGATTAATATATAAATATATTTAAGATTGTGATTACCAATAATATCAGCAATATCTTTATTTTTTCAGAAATAAATTATTCTTCCTTCATGAAATATCATGAATTCAATAATCTGAACAAAAATTACAAATTAAAAAAATATATGGAATTGATATAAAACTAAAAAGGTCAAATTTTGCACCTACATCTGAACATCTGTTTCATTGTTTACATCCGTAAAATATGTGTGGATTTTAGAGTGCAGATTTGAGGGAGTCTATTGTATTTATAATTTTTGCATTAACTGTGGAAAGAGATTTGCTTTGGCTGAAATTGTAAGGCTTGTAACTTAAGTTTTTTTCACAGAAATCATGCTCATTGTAAATTGTTGCTATTTTATCAACGTGGTTTGATTATTTCAAATTTATTATATTTGGCTTGTCAGCCTGCTCTTTTTATTGGTCTCATCGGGCCTATCAATATAAATTATCTTAATCTTATCTACATGGCCTGTTTGAAAAATTGCCTTCATTTTTCTTGGCCTTGGATGCTTGCAGATCTTTGTACAACAGGCCTTAGATTCTATTCACAAACTCCCAAAAAAACTAAAGGATATACTTATACACTATATTGCCATTGATTATTGGACACTTGCGATTTTAGACATTTTACTAAATATCTAGAAAAATACATGAGGAATCATCTCGAAACTCTTAGTGTATAAATATAATAGTATACGTCATACATCTCCGTGAAGATTTTTTACCGAAACTCCATAGGGGACCGTCAACAAATTAAAAAAGAATGAATATCTTTTGAATAACCCTGTCAAAACTAATGTAGCAAAAGCGCTCAAACTCTAGATTATGATTGAATGCCTTATTGTGATACACTGTGTTCATTTTTATGCAAATAGCATGCATACTCGCAGAGTAATTAAGGTTTTTATAAAAATGGTCCCAAATTTTTCCAAGTTTTTTCCTTATAATTTTCAGAGTTCTTAATATAAAATAATATTTTTTTCAGAAAATATGACAAACAACATTGCACACAGTACCCTGTAATCAGAATTAAAAAATAATAAAAATTGTATAAAAAATGAGTTGGTTTACTAAATAATTTTTTACTGCGCATGCGTCAACAATATCAAAATTTCATTTGCATATTATGTTAGCTAAATGTATAGAGCAACTTTTGTGAAAGTCACAAAATCATAACTTGAAAATTCTAAAAATAATCGACAATTGAATAAGTTGAAAATCCGTTATTCTCAAAATGAAGCAAAAACAAGAGGGGTTGTATCCATATATTCATGGATTAGTGTCAATATAGAATACACAATACGGGATGTTACGACTACTTTTGGATAAAATCCCTCATTTTTTTGCTTCATTTTGGAAACAACGGATTTTGTCCTTTTTCTATAGACGATTACTTTCAGAATTTTCAAGCCATAATTTTGAGACTTTTACAAAAGTTGCTCTATACATTTAACTAACATAATATGCAAATGAAATTTTGATATCTTTGACGCATGCACAGTAAAAAATTATTTAGTAAACCTACTCATTTTTCATACAATTTTTATTATTTTTTAATTCTGATTACAGGGTACTGTGTGCAATGTTGTTTGTCATATTTTCTGAAAAAAATATTATTTTATATTAAGAACTCTGAAAATTATAAGGGGAAAACTTAGAAAAATTTGGGGCCATTTTTATAAAAACCTTAATTACTCTGCGAGTATGCATGCTATTTGCATAAAAATGAACATAATTTATTACAATAAGGCATTCAATCATAATCTAGAGTTTGAGCGCTTTTGCTACATTAGTTTTGACAGGGTTATTCAAAAGATATTCATTCTTTTTTAATTTGTTGACGGTCCCCTATGGAGTTTCGGTAAAAAATCTTCACGGAGATGTATGATGTATACTATTATATTTATACACTAAGAGTTTCGAGATGATTCCTCATGTATTTTTCTAGATATTTAGTAAAATGTCTAAAATCGCAAGTGTCCCATAATCAATGGCAATATAGTGTATACTAAATGTAAAACATCTACTACAGTTATGAGTCTTTTATCTACTCTGTGCATGGGTTAACCTGTACTTTCTCTGCATTTACTTTGGATACAGCAGTAAGTTGGTCATCTTTAGCTTTAAAATCCAGATATCATCCATAAATAGCAATAATAATTCTTTTTATAGATTTAAAATTACATATAATTCGTATAACTTTGCTATAAAATGTCTGACAAAAGAATCTGGAGTCGGAGTCTGCTTCTTTTCTAGTGACTCTTATTCTTTGCTTAAAATGGGTCTGGCTCGGACTCTACAACTTTGACTCTGCAGCCCTGATTACCATTTTAAATTATTTTGCAGCTGTGTGTCGGATCACCTATGAGGCAGAGACGAGGCCAGCAAATACCTCCATCACCAAGTGTGCCTTCTCCTGCAGCACGTGCAGTTGCATCAGCACTTACTCGTCTGCTTACTATGGGATTGTCATGGGAACCACCCCAAGCATGTCCAGTGCCAAAGTTTAGGTATGAGTATAATGTTATTTTGTCTTCAATGTAATGTTTTGTTCATTTTAGTGTGTTTCATAACAGTTGTGTCAAATTTATTATAATTACCCTTTTTTATTCTTATTCTCTTGTTTTATCAGAAAAAATAACTTGCTTGTTATCAAGTTCTTAAAACCCAATGTCTTCCTCCTCCCCAAAAAATCTGCTAATACCAAAAATACAGTTTCTTCCCCTTTTTTTAAAAAAATATATATAGTCTTCAAATATTTCCCTCTCCCTGAATAAGTTAGTTTAGTGTGAATATTAGTTTATTTGCATATTTTTTCTTTTACAGAAAATATTTCATAAAAGAATTTATGAAGTTTTTGAAATGTTACAGAAAGTTCAATATACAGTATAATATCTTTAATCCAGACATTTTGGAGCAGTTATTTGTATATCCAATTTAAGATCATAGATAGTACCACAATATATATGAATAAATTTCAGAAAATGATAAAAGTAAAAAATGAACATTAGTTACTTAACTTACTGGATTTAAGTTTTCTAAGGATTTCCTGAGTTACAAATGTAAATATGACTTTCAAATATAAAGTTGTTAAAAATTTAATATTAATTCTGAATTTATACAACTTAAGGCACAACAAATGCTGTCAAGATAAGGGAAAATCAGATACGATGTACTTCCCTTTTCTCAAAAGTTTTAAATTTATATTATATTGGATATTTCAAAGTGTTTTTATTTTTCAAATTTTTAGTCTTGTTATAGTTTTATTGTTACAGTAATTTTTTAATTGATTGCATATAATTTTTCCCATTTTTAAAAATGATTGTAATAATTTTCTGTTTTATATGCAATTCATATTTTTTCTTTATATTCTTAGCCTTGTGTATTATCATTAAGTATATTAACAGAATGGAGAAATAAAATAGTAATTTACATTTTTACATTACAAAAAAGTAAGACTTTCAGAAATAATTTTATTTTTCTTTCTCCAAAGTTGATGTTCCTAAAATATCACAAAATCAGATTTTATTATTTATTTTAAGTCAGACTTATTTTGAAATTTTTAGGTCTTATGTAGTTAATTTATTATAACAATAGCCTTGTGTATCACTATTTTAAATATATTAATGTAATTAAAAAGTTGTTTTTAACTAATTCCAAATCCTATTTAAATTTCTTATAACATTTTCCTTAAAAAAAAAAAAAAAAAAAAAAAAAAAAAAAAATAGTCAATGCATCAAATTTATTTTTAAGGACATATAAGTTTTCAAATACTAATATTTGGGCTTATTTAATACATTTATATTGAAAATTAATAATATATTAACTATTGTATAATAATTTTCTACATTTAAAAAATCAGTATCTTTGTTTGATAAACTTCTTTTTCTGTAGGTTAACATTTTATATTTGTTCAGTTGGTTTTACTTCACCAATGTTGTTTGATGAAAGAAAATATCCATACCACCTGATGCTGCAGAAGTTTCTGAGCTGTGGCGGTTTGGATGCCTTTTTTAAGTAAGGCTTTAAATTTTCAAGTAATTTTTCTTTATAAAATAAAAAAAGATATATCTTTAGCTCACAGGCTATCATAGCCTGAGAGCTTATGTGCCCGTCCGTTCTGTATGTATGTTCATACGTTCATGCGTAACGCGATAACTCATGATAAAAATGTCGGATCCACTTGAAATTTTGTATATAGGTATATCCTGATAAGGCACTTCCCTGATTAGTTTTTGGATTTCATTCGATATGTATAAGAGGGGGAACGGGGGGCTCATACCCCTCCCCTTAATTAATATAAACGGGATTTTCATACAGAATTAAGTTTTCGTTCAAAATTTAGGTATAGGATCATTCTGATGAGGTGAGTCCATGGCTGTTATTAGGTGTTCATTGAATAAGTATAAACAGGGGGAACGGGGGTTCTAATGCCCCTCCCCTTAACTTGTATAAATGGATTTTTCAAGCAGAATTGTCAGATTTCGTTCAAATCTCTGAATAGTTTTGGAAGTTTAATGGTTAAGTATAAAAGAGGGGGATAAATTCCTCTTAAATTATATAAATGCTAAATGGGTTTTTATTAAGAATTATCCGATTTGCTCTGAATTTTGGATATAGATTTTTTTATGATAAAGCTTGTCCTTGATAGTTTAGGAGGTTCAATGATTAAGTATAAAAAAGAAGAAAGGGGAGAGCTGTTTCCCCTACTTAATTTGTTTTTCGAACAGAATTAACCCTTGAAAATATAAGGCTGTAATGTACAATTAGTATGCATAGCCTGTGAGCTCAATGCCATCAGTTTAACTGGGCAATATTCTTTTTACTTTATGATGTGTACATATACTATATTTTCAATGTATTTCACACACTCATATAAAAACTTCACTCTGGCTTTTTGTATACTTCATTTAAAGAAAAAACAAAAAAGAATATAAAATATTGGAAAGACTTTGATTTTATTTTATTTTATAAAATATCTCATTAAGTATAGCTGTTGCACAGTATTTATTAACGGTTACTTCATGGATTTATATGTTTCATAAAATTGCTGTTTTTGACTGACACACACACGTATGGATATTCTATATATAGAAACTCAGCAAGTAATCCTAAATTCATAGCACTCTATTATGGGATAAGTACTCCCTTACATTAAATTAACTAGTCCACTGATGAAAACTGTGCCATGCCATTTTGGTGGCAAAATTATGGTTACACAGATCTTTTCTCCATGAGATTATTATGAGTTTTTTTTTTTTTAAATATCAGAAAAATTCAACAAATTTCATCATATTCATAAGTAAATGTACAAGAAATATGAAAAAAAAAATGTGTTGTTCATAAAATATAAAAAAGGTGTAAAAATAATGAAGTGATAAATTGTATGGTTAAAAGTTCAATTCTGTTAATAAAAATGCTGGCTTTCTCTTTTGAAAATAGTGGGCTGATGAAATAGCACTCTATTCTGTTAAGATTACAAAACTCAGTACCTAATGTTCTATGTTGCCAAACATTAGAAATGTTTTTTAAAAATATGTGAATAATATATATATTAAAATGTGAAAGCAACTTTAAAATCTCAAATTCTTGTCTATCACATGCATTCACATTGTTTCAGGTTAATTTTTTTAAACAAAAATTGCATGGTATGTACAAGTAAATATTGTAATTTTGTTTATAAATTTTCCTTTCACGTCTTAAGTTAGTCATTAATTTTTCAAGTAGACTAAGAAATAAAAGCTTTACATGCATTTCATTTGCTTTTATTTTTATCAGATATCTATTTTTAATTTTTTTTTCAACTTGTTTGAAAGTTTAGGTTTAACTTTTGAGTTTTTTTATGTCACATCAACACATGTGTATATAGGGTTCACATCATAAAATATCAAATTTTTGCTGAAAATTTGAAAATTAATTTTTTTTACTATTTTTCCCATTATTAGACAGATTTATAAATTATAAATTTTTTTCAGAAAAATAACTCGTTGGATGTGCCAATCCCAAAATTTTATCTCATATGTACATTTTAATATTTCAAAATTTTGTTACACATCTTAGTATATTAATATTATTAATTCAATACTATACCAACTATGATTTTCATCTTAAATTTCTACTTCAGTCAATTAATCAGAGTAAAAACTAGTTTCTGTATCTGCATGAGCCGATGATCAGAACGATAGGCAGGTTTTTTTCAAATTCAGAAAGGATCTACTCGCCATATTAAAAAAAATCATACACAAAAAATTTAGTTCAGTTCTATGCATAACTTAACACTTTTTAATGGTAAAATAATAAACATGGCACAGACATCGCGATTATAGCACCTCTTTTTGGCAGATATTTTTCAAATTCAGAGAGGGTCTGCTGACCATAGCCAAACACTTATACAAAAAATTTCACTCAATTCTATGCATAACTTCATACACTTTTCTGTGGTAAAATATTGAAATATTGAAACAAATTATAATTAAAGAAACCAAGGAACACCATCTCATGATAATATTGATTCTACTTTGTTGAATTAGTTCACACTTCAAAAACCTTGGAATAGTAAAACAAACAAGTGACCTTTTTAACCCTCTGACAGTCTTGCAAAAGGGCAAAATTGTAATGTTGTTTTCTCGGTATTTAGTTTTAAATGCTAAAAAAATGTTGAATTATTGAACATTATATAAAAAAAACTTGATCATGAATATAAATGTAAACCTATTGCAGTGAAACCTGGAGCGTAGTGAACGTGTTAACACAGGCTTGTCAGTGAGGAGATTTTAAGGGATTTTATTCATCTGACAAATCCTATTTGTTTTCTGTCTGCCCAGCCGAGTTCGTACACAAAAACTGTATATGTCAGAGACTTCAAATTTTGTGAACTTGCAGCTGAATACTTCATGTCATCCAACAAATCATAAAGTTTTGATAGTCTATTTTAGTTAAATTAATTTTTTCGATGTCATCAATTCAGTTTTGAAAAAAAAAAAAAAAAAAAAAAGATTAATTTGAATGTTTTGCGTGTAGATATCATGGCTTAGGTGAAAAGCATCTTGCTAGTAAGCAGAAGGTCTTAGTTTGATCCATGATGTGGGAACATGACATTTTCATCCTAAGTTGAATTTATTAAGAAGAAATTTTGTATTTTGGCCCAATTTAAGGGTTTATATTATTTGGTTTCCTTCATCTAACATTCATAATGTTTTTTGAAATTCCAATTTCTTTCTATTTAAAAAATTTTGTGATTTATTAGTGATTCAGCATTTTAAATTTAACGATTTTTTTCGCTTTTAGAAATTTAAAATATTTATATCTCCACTAAATTTTTTAAATTTCAGATTTTCAAAAAATTAGAATTTAGGAATTTATTTAAATGATTTGATTTGATCTATTTTAATTTGATTAAATTAAATAACTTCCTTTTTATATTTATTTTTGAATAAAATTTATTTGTCCTACCATCTATGTAAGAATTTAATGATTATAAATTAACAATTTGGATGTATTAAAAGATAAATTGTTTTGAAAGAAATATTAAACAAAACCGTCTGTGCGATCTGTGATCACACTTATTCACTTTTGTTTTTATGTAAAGGCATGTTTTATGTTTACAATTTATTATAGAACAATAATATACATTTTTTGGATAAGCTTATGATGAACCATTTAATATGAATTTTGATACCAATATATAAGCACTATTTGCTAATTTCCTCTGACTACGTATGTTAGTCAATATTTGTTGTTTCCCAAAGTAAATATCCCCCCCCCCCCAAAAAAAAATAGAGCTATAGAAGTTCTTTATTAAGGAATATAGTGATATGGAGAAGACTTAAAATGACTTCAGACTTGAAGACTTCATTTCCTTTGATAATTAAATTATAGATGGAAATGGTATTTGGATGGAAATGAAAGTTCTTAAGTATTTTGGACTTTCTAATACTTTTTCACACTTATGCAATTTTTATTGTTCTGATTTTTATGAATTTAGCAAATAAAATAATAGAAATAATTGCATGTGCCAAAGTATGTGTGTATCATAAACTATTTTGAATTCACTGCTGGGTGCAATTCTCTCAGATTTTAACACTGTTTCCTATCTAGTGTTTTGGTCTTCTAAAATATATAGTATTTAAATAATTGCTTCGTAATATGAAATGTCATTGCTAATCTGTATAAGAATTTTCTTCTATAACAAACTGCATCATTTCATGTATAAAATGTGTTTAATTTTCCTTTACATTTCTTTCTAAATAATTGATTATTTCTCATTAAATTTTTTGTGGCCTCTTTGTGAACTCTGATACAAGAATAATTAGTGTGGGTTGTTATTTCTTAAAATGATTGTATGATTGTATCTGTAGACAGAGCATTTGTTCAAGGGAAAAAAAAATAATAAAACTTGGGCTGAGAATAACAAAGTACATTTAGAATCTGTGTTTATTAATATTTAATACATTATTTAAAAAAAAAAAAGTTTGATGTATTAATTTTTCTTTTATTTTTAGCACTTTTCGTTGGGCTTTGACATGTGGGAATACTATAAAAATTGAAAAAGGTCTGGAAAATCCACAATTACCTGGTAAGTTAACAAGAATTCATTACTGATAGCTGCTTTGCAAATTTCTTTCACCATTCTGAACCTTTATTAAAGTCATTGTTTATTAACTCCTGTTAGACATTTGTGTGTTTTTTGATGAAGCTTTTATAATATTTTCAATTAAAAATTTAGATGGGACCGGTGAATTCTTAGATGCTTGGTTAATGTTGTTGGAGAAGATGGTAAATCCCAAAAATGTTTTGGAATCTCCTCATACTTTGCCTCCAAAATTGAATCAGCCTGGCGGTCCAAGTTTTAACCCTGTTTTATATCTTATTCATATCCACAAGGTAATATTTGCATAATTTTTTGGAATAAAAATCTATAGATGTGTAGGATATAGCTATAGTGAACATGACGTTCATTTTACCTTTAGCATGCTAAATCATGAAAGAAGCTGTCTTACTTTCATTTGTAATTTTAACATATTTGTTTTCTCAACAGCGTGCTTTTGAAAGCATCATGTATCTTTGGAATAGGAAACCCTTGGTTGTGTATGGTGAAAGGATAGCAGAATCCATGTTGGCTGTGATATGTCATTTATTGAAAGGAGAAACTATTATTAAAGTAAGAGTTATTTTTAGGTGGACATTTTGCAATTTTTTACATCATTTCTGCTTATTTTGCATTATCTTTCATTTGATGATGAGTGCCTGTCTCACTTCTATTCCTTGTAAGTTTTTGTATAAATAAATTTAAACCTTATGAGCAGGGTTGGGTTCCTTCTGGAAGAAACCTATTTCTTCCAGGACAGTGGAAGAAACTGGAAAAAAACTGGAAGAAGTGGAAGAAACTACCAGAAACCAAAACAAATGCTCAAAGTTAAAGTATATTAACTACATAAAAGAATTAAAGTATAAATTCATGAAATCTAAATTGGAAAATTTAATTATTAAATTTTTTTTTGCAAAGATAAGTTATTTTTTTAATAACAAACTGCAGGTTCAGCAGACATTTTCAGGTGATGAATTTTTACTACTCTAAAAGTAAATGATTTTTTATTATTATTATTATTAATTACACTATTTATGTAAAAAGAGAGAAAAAAACCACCTGCAAATTGTTTATTTTTCATATAAAAATATATTATTTTAAACTGTGCAACACAGCAAATAAATAAATTTGTAATTATTTATACTGAGATTTAACATGAATATCTCAATGCTATAGTCAGGGATGCCACTTTTCCGCCAAATGGCAGATTTCTGCTTTTTTTAATTTTTAAGAATCTGCGATTTTCGTTAAGCGATCACAAAATAAAATAACAATTTTCGTTAAGTGATCACAAAATAAAATAACAATTTTCGTCAAACGATCGCAAAATAAAACACGGATTTTTTTTCAAATGATCGCAAAGTAAAACAGCTATTTTCATCAAACGATCGCGATATAAGACTGTGATTTTCGTTAAACGATCGCGATGTAAAACAGTGATTTTCTTCTAACAATCATGAAATAAAAAGACGATTTTCGTCAAATGGTCGCGATATAAAACTGCGATTTTCGTCAAACGGTCGCGATATAAAACGGTGATTTCCGTCAAACGGTCGCGATATAAAACGGCGATTTTCTTGAAACAATCATGATTTAAAGTGGCGATTTTCGCCTAACGATCACGATGTAAAGCGGCGATTTTTTCAAGAAGTCGCGATGTAAAATGGCGATTTTCGTCAAACAATCGAACAGCGATATACAGCGATAAACAGCAATAAGAACAGCGATTCTTATCAAACGATCGCGAAAAAAAAAATACCCCTGCAATTTTTTTCTGTTCACTCGTGGAATAATCTTCAAGTCAATTGCCTGGTTACTTAAATTGATTTAAAATGATGCAATACATAAAATTCCTCACTGGATTTATTGTGGGTTACCTTTTAATTGATATAAAATACTGTGAATTAAAGAAAAATCATTTTTATTTACTCCTTTTAGTTATGCACAGTTAATTAACAGTATATTTCAAAATTTTTGACAAATGCATCTTTTGAAAGACTTTTGTTAAAATTTATAAGGGAAAAAAGGTTTATTTCTTTCTTTTTTTAAAAAATAGTTTGTTTTAAATTTAATTCTTTATTTAGTTTATTATAAACAATATAGTTTGCAAAATTCATGCATAAATGTTGTGAAAAATGTCGTGAATTTAACTTTACGTGGAATTTCCTCTTTTTTGCTATTCTTTGAGTGGCATCCCTGTATAGTGTTCTAAAAATATCTATAGGTATGTCAAAATGCTTTTAAACTACCTTGAAGTGTAGGACTTGGGGGGGGGGGAAATCTTCATTTTTTGCATTCATCAAATTTAAGTTGAGAAACTAATTGCAGCATCTTACTGCTAAAAAACTTTTTTGCTATAATATGCTGTATTTGCTGCATTGTACTAAGAAAAATTAGAATTTTGTTTTTGTTTTTTTTTAATACTAGGATTGACCGATACAGGTTTCTAAGGCCAAAACAAATTCTCAGAAAATTCAAAGTTTCATCCAAAAATGAAAACATAAAAAAAATTAAGTAATTAAATTGTATGTTTTAAAGTAATTAATACATACATAAATATATATAAATGTAAATTAATTATACGTATAGTATATATTAACCATGCACAATTGTTAATTATTCTAAAACTTTATTTTCATATATAATAAAAAATAATTAATTCATTAATGACACAGGACCATTTTCTAATTATACGAATTTCATTTAATTAAAAAATATTTTAGTTTTAAGTATGCACATCTTTATTTTTCTTCTATAATGATTTTTGTAAATGATAATTTATTATTCTAGAACTTTCTCAAAGAATATTTGAAACACTAATGCAGTTTAAACTAAAAAATTTCTATAAGATGATTGCTAATTTATGACTGATAATTATAAACAACGAAGTTCATTGCAATACACTCATTAGAGCTGATACGGTTCAAATCAATGACTAATGTTGAAATTTTCCGAAGGAAGAAACAAGAATTTTGGAATACTGAGTTTTAGTCAAGCAGAATTTTCAGCCACATTTTTGACAAAACTCGGATTTTGGGCTGAAAATGAAACCATATTTTTTATCGATCTCTGTTTAGTACAGTAATATTAAAGTTTTAATATTACAGTAATTATTGTATATTACTTACATTAATAAAATTGATGTAAATTAAAAGCTTTTATTTAAATGGGTTTCATTCTGTCATTGGTAAAGAATCCCTACTATTTACTACTAGTTTCAGAAATTTAAATAATTAAAAAATATATTTTGGTTAAATTGAAATGAATAAAATTTAATTTTGGATAAAATTTCTTTTCATTTAGCCAATGGTTGAAGATCTTTAGACAGGCATTGTGTGTGATCTTGGCTAAAAAACTGATGTAATTATTAATTCAGTGTATATATTTATTTAAATTTGTTTTGGTCCAATGGAATTAATTCATATAAGATTATAGGAAGAAGATATTTAGTATATCTTACAAAATTCAAAGTATATGGTAAATTCTAGAAGAAAAACAGATTCTTCTACATGGAAGAAACCTATTTCTTCCGGCCGGTTTTTTCTGCGGTTTTTTCCACTGCGGAAGAAACTTGCCAACCTTGCTTATGAGGATGAAAGTTTTAAGCATAAAAAAGGAATTATTCCTTCTTAAGGGTCCTGTCCCTGTCCGTATAGACACTGACGAGCTAATACTATTCCTATAGGGAGGCATTTTTCTAATACACTTTTGTATTTTGACATTTTTAAATATTTCTTTTTTTTTTTTTTTTTTTTTTTTTTTTTTGCATTGGATAGCTGAGATCCCTCTCAAGATCACTCCTTGATTACTTTTCTGATTTTAGTCACAGATATTTTATTTAAAGTTACTTTCACTTTCTGAACCGGTTTTAGAAGTGAATGTACCTTTATAGAAAATACCTGCGGCCAAAATCATAAAAGTAACCAGGGAACGATCTTGAGAGAGACCTGAGCTATCCAATGCAAAAAAAAAAAAAAAAAAAGTAAAAATGCAAAAGAGTTATAGAAAAATGCCTCCTAATTGGAATAGCATTAGCTTGCGAGTGCCTTCGCGGGCAGGGACAGGACCCTTAAGACAAAAACATACTTTAAAATTTTGAAAGAGGCCTTCTGGTAATATTTAAAATGCTTGTCCTGAAAAGTTTTTATATCTATTGAACCTTGAAAGCAATATCGTGGGTTCAAAAAAGCAAAATTTTATTAAAAATCTCATATGACAAAAAAAAAAAAAAAAAAAAAAAAAAAAAAAAATGTTTATTTTATTTTATATTTTTATAAATTCTGAGATTCTCCCTTTTATCATAAGAATTTCATATTTTATGTACTGATTTTTTTTCTACATATGTTTGTATATTTTCTCATTAGTTTTATTAATGTTTTAAAGATGATTGTCTTGTTTGTGGAATATTTCAGGCTATTTTGTGATGCTAACAGACCTGCACATTGCTATAAATAATTGTAGTTATTATGATTTGGACCTATAAACTACAATGCTACAAAAATCAGTCTCAAACTCTAACTTTTTGAAAAAACTTATTTTTTTTCTCCGTTTTGATTTTTAATCTGTGCAGCATACTTTTCAGGAGTGATTATGTTCAAAATTTCTTAAATTTTAATTTATTCGGTTTTGACGGTTTTAAAAAATTGGTCATTAGTCCGAGAATTGGGAAATTAATTAAAGGGAAAAAAAAGCCGCAAAATATTTTTTAAAAAAACTTAAAAACCTCTTAATGGATATTATTCATAAGTGAATTGTGGGTCTGCAAAAATCCATGCAGAAATTCCCTTCTTTAGAAAAAAGAGACATCCTTTATGAGTTGCGCAATTTGTACTTAGGGGGTGAAAAAAAAAGTCCTGTGCAGTATTTCTTCTTGCAAATTCTTCCACAGACCTATGATTCTTCTGTGAGCATATTTTAAATGTCTGCATATTTTTCATGGAAATTCTTTATTTCAATTCGTGAATTGGTCACGAAAAAAAATTGAATTTCTTCAAATGTTTGTGGAAAAATATCGGTTATTTGGCCAAAAATCTCAGAAATAATTAGTGATTTATTTTCATTTATTCACTGAATAAAATAACTTTGTTAAAAGTTCAGAAAGAAGTTGCAAATTTCATTTGTAGATTACATAAATAAATCCCAAATTTTGACAAACTATTGAGGGAAAAAATTGCAAGTTTTGTCAAAAAGTAATGAATTTTATTAATTCATTGCAAAAGTATATTGATCTGTCATGATAAACTATTGCGAATTTAGAAAGCCAATTTAGTCGTCAAAATATCGCTGAAAGAAAGCATGAATTTTATCAAAATATCTCTGAAAGAAAGCATGGATTTATGAAAATATCCCTGAAAGAAAACATGAATTTTATCAAATTATCACTGAAAGAAAATGTGAATTTCGTCAAAATATCATTGAAAGAAAATGCTAATTTCATCAAAAGATAGTGTAAATAAAACATAAATTTCATCAAAACATCAATAACAAAACACAAATTTCATTGAAGGATTGCAGAAAAAAAAACACTAATTTTGCCAAAGGATCATGTAAAAATTGCAAAATTACTCAATGGATGGTGGTAAAAAAATGCAAACTACAAGTTTGAGGTAAAAATTGCAGATTTCAAAAAAGAATCACGATAGAAAAAAATGAATTGGTTGTGGGGGAAAAAAATTATCATTAAATAATCGTGAGTTTTTTAAAAATTTGCTTCATTTAGCTGAAAAATTAGAACCAGGCTCCTTTTACGAATGTAATGGGAGAAAAAAAAAACTGCAAAGGGAATAATTCTAAAAATCGTATAAAATTTTTCAGAGAAAAAAATTCGCTATATTGAATTAACAGACTTTAATCAAATGTCAAAAAATGGCTCTAAAATATGGAAACCAATCAATCTCCAGATTAATTTGAATTTTGTGTGCTACAATTTCTCATTTTCAAAGGTTGACAGTTCTGTGTTAGTCCTAATTGTGTGATCTGAATTATTTAAAAGAAGAGCTTCATTAATTGTAACATTTTAAGTTAGTCTTACTCCGTTATTCAAGCAACAAAGGATCTGTATTAACCACAACTTGTTTAATCTGAAAAGATCTGTATTAACCGCAGCTTGTTTAATCAGAAGTTTTTATGTTAACCATTACTTGTAATGTCAGTAAAGATTTAAAAAAAAGAATCTTAAAACATATATAATTAAACTAATAACTAATATTAATTGCTTTAATTATCACAATGCTAAAATTTATTATGAAGGTAATGTCACATATTCACTGTGTACTTTTATGAATTACAGGTTCTTTAAAGATAAAATCAGTGTTGATGTCAAAACCTTTAAGCTTTTAATAACTCTAAAGGACATGAACAATGTGCAGCAGTGCAACTGATCACTTCTCTTTTCCCTGTAAAAATTCTAATCTTCTAACACAGCGGTGCACAACCTTTGGCCCGCGGGCCACAAAGATACCACTATTTTTATGCAGAATATATTTCCTTATAGTTATGACGAAACCTTTGCTAGTAAATAAAACCATCGATTCTTTTCAAATATTCTGGTGGGAAACAATTTTCTGGCAAAAAGGTTGTGCATCACTGTTCTAACACCCACTGATATTTTTAAGCTCTTAATTTTAAGTAAAATACGGGGCATAAAAAGGCTATGTAATATGACCCAGAGTCTAGATTTAAATAAATAAATTTGTTTTCTGTATTCCTTCTTTTCCATGGCTCAGTTACAAATTTTGCTAAGAGTTAGTGTTTGAAACATTATTTTTCAAACTTTACTTTCAAGATTTTAGCACATTCCTTTACATTTTCTTCAGAGAGAAGTCTCCTTGGAGATTGAAATTCTGTTTTGAAGAACTAATGAATTATTGTAGCTTGACAGGCAATTGCAGTGTTGAAATATCATTGAGAGAGAGAAAAGTGATCAATAAGAAAATAGTTTATTTTCTAATTCTATCCTAAATTTAGCTAAAAAAATTTGTTTTGTCTTAGCAGTGATCCTGCTTTTGTAGCTCATAAAAAGCATGAAAATCTTAATAGTTCAAATTATAAACCATTTTAACATACAAATTTCTCATTGTAACTGTGTCCTTAGTTTAGCCATTTTTGTATTAAATGAGCATGTATATTAAATTTACTATGTTCTGAAATTTATAATTTTTCTTTTATGTTAGGAGAAACTTTCTAAAGGAGATGATGCTCAAGGATCTTCTTCTCAAGCTGTGATAACTAATTCTTCAAATACTGCGTTAGCTAATAGAATAATTACACGAAGTCGGCGACTTATGGAGGGTGAAGATGTCAATCAAGACCATCTTACTCAGCTGATTGATATGGGATTTTCAAGAAGTTTAGCTACTGAAGCTTTATTGAATACAAACTCTTTAGAACAAGCTACTGATTATCTCCTCAGTTATCCTTCATCTCTTGGCCGAGGTTCATCTTCTGGAAATGCTGGGGTTAGAATGTTAATTTTTATATCTATTAATGATTATTTGAAATTTTTTACGATGTATGTTATAACTAAACTATTCAAGAAATGGAATAGTTCAAAGTAGCAGATAGCAAAATATTTATTAAACATAGCTTTATGAATGAATTATATATAATGTTGCACAAAAGTGATGATACAAAGAGTGTTTCTTGAAAAATAATGAAAATTTCATCTTAGCAAATAGGAATAAAATTAATTAAAATGATTAATTAGCAGCTCTTGTTACATTATACAATAAAATGCTAATCGAAATTTCCCTTAAATATGTCAAAAAAATATTTAATGATTATTATAGTACAAAAATGCTTCGACAAAAGTCATAGAATATTTGTAAAAAATTTTAAAAAATTTATTCATTTGTGCATTCTACTGAACATTGTCATACTTCCCAGCACTTGTAAATATATTTGTTGTTGTTTCAGCTGTAGAAATTTCATATGAATTTTTAAAAAGGATACAAAAATGACATACAACAAAGGAAACAAAATTACTTTTTAATCTTTATAAATAAAGGGATAAATTATAATAGTGAGGTAGTTATAAATTATTTAAAAATTTATAGGTAAACAAAAAAAAGAGGATTGCAAATAAAGCTCAGAAAGACCTACCTTAAAATGAACAGTGAGAGATATTACAATAATAATGTCCTTCAATTAGTTTTATAAAAAGAGCAGAAGATTTAAAAATAATATGGCATTTATATAGTAGATAAAGAAACTATAAACAGGATCATTAATAAAATTGACTTTAAATCAAGATCTGCTGTGAGAAACCCGCACGTCTCTCCAATCAACAGTAAATAAATGAATACAAAATAGTTTGCTGGAAAATCTTGACTTGCATTTCTGAAACATGCAATTTTATCAGATGATGCTAAATTTAATATTTTCTGTGTGAATGGACAGATTGGAGTATGGAAGATAAAAGATGAAACCCTGAATCCCAGATTTTCGATAAAAACTGTAAAGCATGTTGGAGGAGTGGTAATAATTTGGAGCTTTGCATCATTTCAGGAGTACAAAATTTAAATTTCATTGAAACTATCATTGGTAGATTTGAATAGTTAAATGTTTAAAAATTTTTTAGTAGGACTGTACTATAAAGTTTGGCATCATGCTGGATTATTACTTCCAATAAGATAATGATCTTGTGCACACTGCTCATATTGTCTCACTATGGCTGCTCTACAATATCACCCAAACACTTGTCGCCTCTTCACAAATTTCAGATTCCAATCCCATTTAACATTTATAAAGTATTTTATGATAGCAAGTGAACAGTTCAGAAAAATGAAAAAATATCCAATTAAATATTAGTAAAGTTTTTTTCTTTAATTAATAAAATTTATTCTACATTTAAGCTTTTTTGAACTTTTATTTTATCTATTTTAATTTTAAAAGTTTCTAAAGGAAATTATTATTACATTTTTCTTGCATAATATACCAAAAACTGTCTTTAAATAATTCTGACATGTTAATTCAATTTTATTTACACTCATCATGGTTAAATTTGCATGCTTTCCATAAACTACTTCCTGTACCATCACTATTGTGGAATATTGTGTATAAAACTTTAAGTCATGTCATCATTTTTTTTTTCATTGTAAAGTACATGCATAAGAATTCCTGCGATTCAAAGGCATGGATTATTGGTTTCCATTAATTCATCATCAATTTCTAAATGATGAATTTTATATTGATTGAAAGGCAAATTGGCTATCATTTCCATTCATTCATATTTCCATTTATTTACGATGCATAAGATACATTTTAATGATGAATTTATTAACCCTACTGCTTTTCCTAAACATATTATGCATTTGTAGTCTTTTAGTCATAGTGGCCGAAAGTTGATTTGAATATAAACTAATATAAAAATGACATTAGTTATTGATATAAATTAAAAATTAATTATCGGGATAAACTGTACATATCCTCACTTTTTACAGTTAGGGCAATAAAATGCAACATGACTTTTATACAGGGTGTTTCGCTACCAGACCGACAAACTTTGAGGGGTGATAGTAGACATAAAGCAAACATTATTAAATAGGAAACCATGGGGCACAAATGTCTTCTGTAGGAGCTAGGGGCCATTAAAGTTTAAGGTCCAAAAATTCAAATGCTGATAAAAATTAGAAAAAAGGATCGATTTGTTTGTGGTTTTCTCTAAAATCATTCTTTATATCACAATTTTTCATTTTTTTAATTTTAAAGGTTATGTTCGAAAATTGCCAACAGAGGGCGCTTTAGACTTTAGAGTAATGAACAAATACTTTTTGCCATTCTTTTGTGCATGGGGTTTAAATTATTCTAAAGTTTAGACTTTAACTTGAATTTTAAGCCTAAAATCGGAAACATGGGATAGGCTAACTAGCGAAAATTTAACTGTGAACCAAGGGGGAGTTTTTAAACGCTCATAAACATTGGACAAACTAATCGATTTTGTTTCGGTTTGCGTGTAGGTCATTCCCTTGGTAATTATTAGGATGGGCGAAGCGAATCCTCTACTAGTCCACTCAAATTACAATTTGTCGTACGCTTTACAAAAAAACTATTCAATATTTTAACTTCAAATTAAACACAAAAATAAATTATGATCTGTAGATTTGCAGAATATAATTTTTTTTTACAGTAAAACGTTAAAAAAATTATTTTAATTAATTTTTTACATGCATTTCCAATACGGACGCATTTTAACAAATAAATAAAAAATGAAACGCGTATATTTTCAAAAAAAAAAAAAGTTTAAATCATGGAGTAAATAATTATAGATAGAATCATGATTAATTTATTAAATGAAACATGTTTTCTGTATACCGCAAAATCGTTTGCACAGATGACACTTAAACATTTTAAAAGAATTGTATTATGGATTTTTTTTTTTTTTTGTAAACTGGCAACAAAATAATTGTAAACAAATAAAATTAATTCTTAAATTTGTTATATAAATGAAAAATTAAAAGATCTGTGTGAAGTTGTTGGTTCAAGCTCTTTATAAATATTTTTGCGAAGGTCGTATTGTGGCTAAATAATATCGACTCATTAATCAGAAGGATTTTATAGAAAAATACGACTTTAATAAGTTCGCAAGCACAACAATAATTATTCGTGAAAACGTCACTGCGAGAGTGAGAGAGCACTTCGGCGCTTCGTTAAAAGGTAATTCCATTTATTGAGTTGCCATTCGCAGAAAGTAAAAAGTTCTCCCACGCGGAGAGAATTACAGCAATTCTCATACGCTAACATGTATAAAAACGAAGAAATTAAAATAAAATGTTTTACAGTTAAAAATTCATAGTATCAACGAAAGCAGATTTCAAATGTTTTTTCCAGAAAATAGGATTTTGAAGAAGTAACTTTCTTCAAGCTTTCTTCAAATATATTATTCTAAAATAGCTATCAAAGATTATCGGATGTTGATTACAAAGATTGGAAACATGCATGTTTCAAACAATTAAAAAACACGAGTGGCTACTTGAAATTGTAAAAACATCTTTAAAAGAGCTTTTAGTTGAAAATTTAAAAAAAATTTGTAAAAGTTTGCTTCAAAAATATCTTAGTATGCCAGTTTTACATCATAAATAAAAAATTAAAATGCGCCAAAACATAAAATAACGTTTTTGTTTAATAAAGATTCAAAAATAATAATAATAAAAAAAATATTGTTATTTTCAAATATCTGTTTTATAAAATAATGCTTCGCGAATCCAAACAAAGCATGGCTTTTGCTAGTTTTATTCAAAATGACGTACAGCTGTGGTGTCTTCATTTTTTCATAGAGGGCGCTTCCGACACTTCTCCGACATTTCAATGACATTACTCCTGGGTGTTTTACTACCAGACTACCATACTTCCAGGAAGTGTTAGGGATGCGAAAGCGACATGGAATCACATAGGAATGTAACATTGAAAATGTATTTTTTGCGAGTTATGGTTAAAGGAAGCAGAGAAAAAAACAACAGAAACAAGCAGAGAAACGGCAACATGTTAATATGACATAAAACAGTTCATTAAAGGTTTTACTAGAAAAGATGTTTGAAATTACTACCAGAAGTAATTCGACATGCTTGACAGTGGCGTCGCATGTAATTCCTCATGCTTTGAAAGATTCCTGGAATCTTTGATAGATTTCTGGAAGCTACAGAAATACAAGCTGCTAAGTGTTTAACTGATGGTACGGGATTCTCATACACACAAATTTTCATGTGACCCCAGCAGAAGAAGCTCATACTTGATAGGTCCGGTGATCTGGCAGGCCAATAAACTGGGACACCATGACCTATCAACCGCTGCCCATATGTTACGTTGCGGTATTGGTGAACATCATTGGTAAAATGTGGAAGAGCCCGATCATGCTGGAACCACATATAGCTGCGTAACGAGAGAAAAACTTTCACATGCATTACCGTTCAGCGCCATCTACTGAAAGAAAATCACAGTGTCATCTACTATCACTGTCAAGTAGTTTCTTGGACATTTTCTGGTCGTAATTTCGAACACTTTTTGCAGTAAAACCTTTTAAATAAACTTTCTTCTGTCACTTTAACATGTTGCTGTTTCTCTGCTTGTTTCTGTTGTTTTTTCTCTGCTTTTTTTTAATGTAACATGCAAAAAACAATTTTTAACGTCACATTCCTGTGTGATTCTGAGTCGTCTTTGCATCCCTTACACTTCCTGGAAGTATGGTGGTCTGGTAGTAAAACACCCAGGAGTAATACCATTGAAATGTCGGACATGTCAGAAGCGCCCTCTATCAAAAAATGAGAACATGAAAGCTGTACATCATTTTGAATAAAATAATTACTAAGGGAATGACCTACACACAAACCGCAACAAAATCAATTAGTTTGTCCAATATTTATTTGCGTTTAAAATCTCTCCCTTGGTTCACAGTTAAATCTTCGCTAGTTAACCAATCTCCATGTTTTCGATTTTGGGCTTAAAATTTAAGTTAAAGTCTAAACTTTAGAATAATTTCAACCCCATGCACAAAAGAACAGCAAAGAGTATTTGTTCGTTACTCTAAAGTCTAAAGCGCCCTCTATCGACAATTTTTGAACTTAACCTTTAAAATTAAAAAAAAAAAAAATCGAGCTATAAAGAATAATTTTAGAGAAAACCGCAAACAAATCAACCCTTTTTTCTAATTTTTATCAGCGTTTGAATTTTTGGACCTTAAACTTTAATGGCCCCTAGCTCCTACAGAAGACGTTTGCGCCCCATAGTTTCCTATTTAATAATGTTTGTCTTTATGCCTACTATCACCCCTCAAAGTTTGTCGGTCTGGTAGCAAAACACCCTGTATACAAGTTTCTTGTAATTTGTTCATGTCATATTAATTTTATTGTCACATGTTAAAGGGCAAAATTTGCATCTTCCCTGTTTGCAGGGCTTGTTGGAATGGTTAGAACTTTGTCCAAATGGATCCTCTGTCTTTATCTTTCTATCAGCAGCAATTGCTGGTTGGTTTTTGTAAAAAATTCTACACTCAATGTGCAAAGTTACAAGTGATTTTCCAAGCTCCTATTTTTTTGGAACTGTAACAGTGAGTTTTGATAATTTCACAAATTCGAATGTTATTTTGGTTTGCTCCAGTGCATTTCAAGCCCTGTGCATATGGTATTGATATTTAAATAAAAAAGGATATTTTGATGTTGTCCATATGAACAAGGGGAATGGCATTGAATATTTATAAAGTATTTAAACAACTGGAACTTTTTTAATTCTGTGTTATTCTTATTGATAGATTCATTTCGATTAAATAGTTGTAACTGTTTGCAATTGCTATATTCATTTTGAATTACCTTGTATATTTACTATGCTGTTTACGCAAAGTTTCAGGATTATTCCTTTAGTATATTTCTAGATATTTAGCAAAACATACAAAAATGCACATAAATAGTCATCATAGGGCCATATAGTGTGTATGTTTATAATATATATATAAAAATTGGTTAAAGGTCGGAAATTAAGATCCAAAACATTTTTGAGCTGGTTAATCATGTTTCTTTTTTATAATTTCATTTTCCTTTAAATATTTGCTTATGACAGATTTTAACTAAACAATATCAATGTTTAGGTGTATTTGTAATTATACATAACGCCTATAATAGTCGTTTGGTCTGCCTGTCTGCATGTAACAGCACAAAATCTACCCAACTGAATGGTTTGAAATTTAATATGTATAATCGTATTATATCATAAATATACAGTAGACTCCCTCAAATTTGCAACCCTAAAATCTGCAATTCTCTAAAATCCGTACATGCAAGTTTCAACTCGGATGCAGGGACTAAATTTGACTTTTTTATTTTTATATCAATTCAATATATTTTTTAATATGTAGTTTTAGCTATGTTACTGAATTCATGCTTTTTCATGAAGGAAGAATAAATTAATTTCTGAAAAATTCAAGATATTACTGATAATCACGAGCATTCATTTTAATTTTGATTGCATTATTTATCACATTTAAATTGCTGTTTTAAAAAATGTAAACAAAGGAATGACCAGAAATTTCCAAAATTTTAAAAGCCGCATAACCTTTGATCCGGAGCTGTGTGGATTTGAAGGAATCTACTGTATTAGTTTTCTTCATTTTATTAAATCCTATCATACTTAATTCATTGATAGAAAATGATTCTAGATTGCCATAAATATGTCATATTTAAGATGGCATCATAATATGTCTGTATTACTTAATATATAATCATAATAAATTTTGTATTCATGCATTTTTGCTGATTGCAACAACTATTGTATAAGTATTTGAATATTGTATAAAACTAGTTATAGCATGAACGCACTTCATTTGCCACGTTTGACATACAGTTTCAGACCTATTTTGCAGATAAAATCTGATAAAATTAGTTCATTTCTGTTAATGGAAGATCCTAGAGTTGTATATTTTTATTATTTTATATATATATATATATATACTTCAAAATTTGATAAAAATTTTAAAGTAATAGAACTTATAATCCTTAATTAGAAAAACTAAACTGACTTTCCCAGAAAATAAAAATGGAACATGGGCATTGTGTGCTAATTTTAGGGTGTCAACAATTTTAATCAGTTGATTTAAATCAACAATTAAATCATGATTTTAATCAACTGATTTAAAAAAATCACTGATTTAAAATCAAATTGATAAATATTTAAAATCACATAGAATATTAAAGTAATATTAAAATATTATTTATAATATAATTAATAAATTATATTGTTTATAAATATTTTAATGTTAACATAATATTAAATGAAATATTAAAATCCAAGATTTAATTTGGAGTTTTTCTTCATGTATTTTGCCTTATGAATAAATAAATAAAAAGTTTTAAATAATTGTTTCTAAACTTAATTTCTGAGAATTGTAAAAGGTTAAGCACAGTAAGTTTATAGAGGCATAAAAAGCATTTCATTTAAACATTAAATTTAATATAGTTTACGATGTCATAATTTCCTTTAAATAATCAACTTATTCATTCTTTTATATAAAATAAGCATGGCAAGTATAATGAATTCATGCAAAGTAAGAGAGCAAATAACCAGAACTTTTTTTATCATTCTACCTTTGTGATAATAAATTTATACCTTAAATATTTAAATATTGGAGCTCACTAAAGAAGAATGGAAAAATATCATCAACTCAACAGCTATTGTAAAAGAATGCGAGAAAAATAACTAATTGGTTTTAAAATGTTAAGCACAGCAAGGCATCCCCACTTAGTGGCAATAGTGCTGCTGCTTAATATTTTGAAGATTTCAGATATAACTGGCCATTCATATATTCTGTGGATTCATATACACACATATTCTGTATGTATGTATGTATGAATGGTTGTAGCCCATTTTCATAATTTCTTTGGTTAGCGTACACATACATTGTGTAAGTTAAGATTTATACAGTTAGCATTAATGTTTTCTTAGTACAAATGCAAAATGAGCTGTCAATAATATTTATTAGTTTTGATACTTGTGCTATTAATTAATAAAATTACTTGCAGTTTTTATTAATTCTGTAATAGTTTCTTCTAGACTTTTTTTTAAGGACCCTTTTAAAATTGACAAAAATGCATCCTGCCTATAAAATAGTATAACTTTTGCATACCATAGTTTTTTTTTAATACATGTGCCCAAGATTTTACAAAAATTACAAAACTTTATTTTTTAAACACAGGATATTGTTAAAACCTGTTATTTAATTTTATCTTTCAATTTGTAATTTATAATTTTTTTTTATTTATCAGAGTAAAAGATTATATTTTTCCGTTATTGTTACTAAATACATTACTAATATATTTTCTTATGAAATAGTGCTCTTTTTTTCTTCTATAATGAATACTAAATTATGAATTGTCACTTTATAAATAAAGCATAAAAATGTACATTATGTACCTAATTAAGGAGTTTTTGTTTAATAATTATTTTTTAAGTAATGTTAGCAATTTAATATTAAATACAGTTATTGATCATTTTAATAAATGTAAATTTCAGTAGTATATTATTTAGTCTTACATAATTATTACAAAATATTAATATGTAAATTGTTATAATTTCTGTAATTACTAATAAATAATTAAATTTTATTAGTTAAAGTGTAAAAACACATATGTTACTTATTAGAATTTTAATTTTTCTAGAAACATAAAACTCTGGTTTTGTATTCAGTATCCTAATACTGGGGAAGAAAATCAAAAGAATCTGGTTTAAATTAAAAAAAAAAAAAATCATTTTTATGATTTTTTTTTAACACTTTAGTGCTAATACTTCATTGGAAATCAAACCTGAAATTGTCATTTTGTATTAGTGATATTAAATTGCATTGTTTAGTGACAATTTAAAACCATAAGGTTGGCGGGAAAGTAGACAAGCACTTACCTTATATGTATTTATTGTGAAGGAAACATGCTTAAAGTAGTATTTTACCCAACAGTTTGCAATATCTTTCTAGCAACTTTTCTCGTATACTTATTAGAGATGCTTTAGTCAAGTTTTAATACATATTACAATGATAAATTGCAATACGTCACTATAATTGGATTTGTTGTTTAGCAAAATTTTTCCAGCTTACAATATATTGATTGTGCTAATTACTACAAAATTGCTCCTTCAAAATATGCTAAACTGGGGCCATTAAAAAAAATTAAATTCTTTTGGTAGAGTAAACTGAAATGGATGTTTTTTAAAGGTCCATTCAGATCATATTCTACAGTTACCATTCTTTTCAATTTCTTTGAAGTTTGAGAATCTTTGTCAAGCTGCAAATGGAGAGGGTTCCTTTCTAAGTAAGATCCTTCATATGTTTTTCTCCTTCACTGAGGAAAATTCATGCTGATTTTTTGCACTATGCTTCCAAACTTAAAAGAACATTTTAAAAGTTAAATTATAGAGCCATTTGATAAAGAAAGGGAAATAATTTGACAGTCTTCTCTTAGTATTTGATCTGAAAGGACCTCAAATTTTGAAGCTTTGCCTTTTTAGAATTTGTCATTTTATTTTACATCTTTTACTCTTTTAGGGTCTTGGAATGGAATGGGAGATGTCTGAAGAAGATCAAATGCTCAGAGCTATAGCAATGTCCTTAGGTGAAAATGTGCTTGTGTCTACTAACCAGGTAAATAGCTTAGACAATACTATAGTATGTATTTTAGACATTAATTCTCAGTTTGTACTTTTTGTGTTCATTGTGGATACTTTTTTATGTTATTATAGTTTGTGCTTATTCTATAAAACTAAGAATTTTGCACCCTTTCTACAAACGTGTCATAACTCAAAAATTAGACCATTTGAGTTATGGCCATTCTAAATAATTTACATCTACCAATCATCTAACGTAGAATATAGTACACTTAAAATTCAGCAACCAATTAGCAGTTGTGTCTGCAACTTGCCTATTGAGCTTACCACAGCCTGAAGCAGTTTTTTGTGCTTCCAAAAAAGAAAGTTTTTTGAGGTATCAATTGTGAGAATTATTTGCTGAATACAAAGGTGATGGTTTAAGTTAAAAATAGTTATTTTGTTTATTTACTTTTATACAAATTATGGAATTTGTTAGATCAACTATCGCCATTCTTATTTTGGAAGATAATTTTTAATAATTCCACGTAAACCTTAAAAGACTAAGATTTTCCATTCATACATATGAATAATAAAAATGAATGAATTGCAAAATATATATTTTGTTGTTTAATGTATGTTTGTGTAATTGTATGTCTATATTTGTGCAAAAGGAATGTTTTAGTATGGGAAGTATAAAAGATGTTTTAATTATCTGAAGAAACTTCTTTTCAAAAATTATCTTGGAAAGTTTTTGGAATATATACACTGGAGTTCATAAGCACAACATTCTTTAAAAGACAACTAAAAAAGAACTACTTATTTCATAAAAAATCTCGAGCTATGAGTTGTAGTCATGAGTCGTTGCAAGTTAGTTACAGTTAGATACTATATGGGGCATCTCCCTTTTTTTTAAACAAAAAAGCAAATTCCTAAAAATAATACAAATACAAGAAAAATTAAGAAATAGTCAGGTAATATAATCATTTAAATAGGAAGGTTGTCTAATAAATCATCCAAATTTAGAACATGTCTCTGTTGGTGAGTGAGTACTATCAGTGTGGGGTATAGTTATTTTGAAGGTAAAGGAGTGTTCAAATCTGATGTAGATTTTGGCTCATTCTCAGGAAGTTTCAAATCTGATGTAGATATTGCACAATCTAAAAACTTTAACTTCATACTTTATATTATGAAAACCTTTATGGAGATGTCTTCTATTTCTTTCTAATATCTGTCACCTTCCTTTAATATATGATAGGATTGTGGTCTGTCAGCATTTCCTGGAACTTTGGCTAGTTGATTTGTATCTTTTCAAGTACCATCTTTTAAAAATACATCTTTGTAAAGGTTCAAGTAATTTAGAGCCTCTGTTTTAATAAGATTTTTGAGTTTGTAATCAAGTAATGAACTTTTGTCAAATCTCATCATATTGGTTAGCAGAGAGAAAAAAAAAATATTCTTTACATGGCATAATTCCATTAATTTTATGAACAAATAATAATTCAGATGGTGAGGGAATGTTATTGGATATTCATGTTTTTCTGTAAAAGTTTCTTCTAAAAGTGCTAAATATAGATCTTTGTTATTAAAGTCAACTTTCTCAAGCATGTACTTAATAATCCATAAGTGTCTTTTAACCATTCTGTTTGATTGTGGGAATCTGGGATTTGATGTTTGTACTTAAAAATTCTAAGATTTTGCAAAGTTTTTGAATCTTGAACTGCCATACTGCGGACAATATCAGAATTAAGAAGTTTTGGAATGCCAAATAGTGCAAATACACCCTTTAATGCTTTAATGGTAGTTAGACATGAAATTTCTGTTAATAAAGCTGTTTCTACATATTTACTAAATAATCTATAACAATCCAATGTTCTTCACCTTGGGAGTGAAACAAATTCCCATGGGCCATATTGAATCTCTTTTGGCATCAATAATTCTTTTTGGACGAATTTTCTATATGACAAACGTTTTACAGTTTAATACAAGATCTTCTACTTCTTTTGACATACAAGGCCAAAACAAAATTTCACGTGCTCTGTTCTTGCATTTTTCAACACTTATGTGCCCATAATGTATTCGATTGAGCATATCATTTCTAAGATTATTGGAAAAACAACACACAAGTTTTTAAAATCTAATCCATTTGCAACTGTCAAATCTCCATGAAAACTAAAATAAGGCATTGTAACTTCAAAAACTGTTTATTATCCAGCCATCCTTTTAAAATTAAGTTTGATACAACTTGTAATTCAGGGCCATTTTGTGTTTCTTTTTGAAAAATTTTAAATTTTTCACTTGACATAGGAATATTTTCAGTAATCATACCAATGTATGCCTTGATATCACATAAAAACAAAATTGCATGTTTCTCCCAGAAATGAACTCCAAAATGTCTTCCAAAAACAGTTCTTTTCTCAGTTTGTAATAAAGTTTAAAAATCATATGGTTGTAAATGAATTCTCATTCTCTATAATCTTCCTTCACATTTATCAAAAGATTTTATTAAATGTTGCTTCAAATGGTTTAGGATATTTTAGATTTTAAATGATCTTTCAAAAAGATATTGGTGAAATTTCTCACTACTGAAAATCACAGCCAGTGTTTCTTTTTCTGTCTGTGCATAGTTTTTCTGAGTATCATTTAAAGCTTTAAATGCATATGCAACTCATTAATTATTCTGTGGAAGTACTACTCCTAACCCATCTTTACAGGCATCAACTGATAAAGTGATTGTTTTAGACACATTAAAATACTGCAGAACCAGACTTTTTTGCCAAAATATTTTTTAATTCCAAATATATTTATCATGAATAGTATTCCAATTCCATATGTTTCTTTTTTAATTAAATCTCTCAAAATTGTGAGGTTTTTTTTTTATTAAACATTTGGAATGAATTTTGAAATCTTACCTTTAAAAAAAGTTTCTAGTTCTTTAGCGTTATTAGGAGGCTTCATAACTATAATTTCTTTAACTTCATCAGGTTTAAGACCATCTTTCAAAAATTTGTGTCCTGAATATTTGATTTCTATTGCTCCAGTTTTACATGTACACAAATTAAATTTAATCTTTCTTTCTCTAGCTTTCTCAAATTTTTTCAGGTTTCATATCATTTTCCTTTTTATCTTTTTCCCAAATTAATAAATCATCTATATATATTTCAACTGCTACTTTTCCCCAAAAAACTTCACAAAAGGTTCTATGGAACACATCTGGAGCAGAGCAAGTACCATATGGTAACCTTAAAAACAAAATCTCAAAAGGAATGTTAAATGTTGTTAATTTTGAGCTGTCTTCTGATAATGTTATTTGCCAAAAAGCCTTATTAGCATCCAAAATACTAAACTTGATCATTTCATTTAATTCTTTTTCCAATGGTTCTTTTAAACTAATTGGTACCTATCAACAAGCTTCAATTTTACCTACAGCATCAGGTTTCAGCTCAATATCCTAAGTAAAAAATTTTAAATTACCAATTCACTTAAAAAGATCAGAATATTCTTTCAATATTTCCATCATATCCTCTTTATTAAAAGTAATTGAATTTACTCTGTTAACTAAGTAAAAACAAAATACACCTGGAATCTTATGATCACTATCAACTATTTATAAATCTACTACTGCTTTTGTACTTTTAGACATTTCACATATTAAAGAACATTTACCAATAACAATTTCTGAACCACTATAATTAGTTAACTTCATGTTTGAATTTGTACAGGGATGAGATTCTTCAGACTTTAGTCTGAATTTTAGACTTATCTTCAATTTTCAAAGAAATTTCACAAATTAAATTTTTTGGAAAAATTTTATATTTTTTCCTTAGTTTTTTACTTTTGTTTTTGCACTTTGATATGATAGTCCATTTTTTTCTGAATTTCTTTTAATGTTCAGAATTTGTAATGTTTTCCATGGTATTAGTAATTTGTTTTTTAAATAACACTTTAAAAATTTTTATTTTTTATTATTTTTCCTTAAATCTTCATTCTTAGTGGATTTAAATTATTTTGATTTACTGTTTCAAGAAAAGTATCTACTATTTTTAAAATTACAATTTAAAAAATTCATGTCATTTGTTTTATTAATGTTCTGTATCTTGGTAAAATAGACTTTTCGGTGCAGTAAGTAAATAATTTCTGCCTAATTCTTTCTAACAGTTTCTTTTTATTTTGCTTAAAGCTAAATTGCATGTAATGTATAAATTTTAATAGCAATTATAATATTTATTCCGCTTGAAATTTATAGGTATTATTGCTCAAATGTTGTTCGCTCAGTTTTTAGATTTTTTACTTTTTTGTCAATCTCGTCCCTGATTTATAATTAAACTTTCTTTTAAATTCAACTGCTTAAATTTATGTACTGCCAATATGTTACATTGGACCCATATCTAATTTTACAAATAAATATTACAAAACATTTCCTAGCACTTATTCATTTGAATCATCATTTTGTGATTGTGGAACACTCACTAATTTGTTAGTAGCATAACTTCCCAAAACATTAACTTTTTTCTATATCTATACATACTGGCATAATGATTCAATTTTTTACAGATAAACATTTTTTATTTAAAACAGGGCAAGTGAGTTTTTAAAGTGAGACTTTCCTTATTTTACACATTTCTGAACTCCAAATTCTGTACTGTATTATTAATAATTTTCGTTTCCATGGACACAATTCTTCCTTATTACATTTTTATTTACAACATTTGTCAAACTATCTCTCAGTTCACTAAAATTACAAGTTTTGCAAAGGCAAAAATCTTCAAATTTTAGCAGCATTTTTCTTATCGTCTGCTGTTATATCCATCATATTATAAACTTCCAAAGCATCTGCTGCAATAAAATTGTGACTTGAATTTCCAGTGGATTTTTATTACTTTTGCTAGCTAACATGTATTATTCAAATTGTTGCTTCCATTTCTTGAAATTTTTAACATTATTTATCATCCATAGAAAGAGGATTTGGAAGTATTAGTCCCAATGTAGCCATTTTTTCATTAAAAAAAAGAACAGGCTAACAGAAAATAAAACCAAAAATAACTAGCATTTTAAAATTAAGTAATTACCAAAGAATATTTCTTATTTTTCATTTTCACATGAAGCAATGTTCTTTTGAACCAGCTGTGCCATGTTATAATTGGGATATATACACTGGAGCTCACAAACACATTTTTAAAAAAATAACTAAAAAACAACTGCTTATTTCATAGAACATCTTGAGCTGAGAGTTGAGTGGTGGTGAGTAGTTAAAGGTTAGTTGCAGTCAGATACTATATATGAGACAGAAAGTTCTTTTTAATATTTGTGATGGTAAAAGTTCTTATTTATTAGTGTAAATTTAACTTCTGCAGCCAATGTTTTAACGAAACAAATCTGTAATTATATTTTTAAAAGATGAAACTGTTTACTTAGTACTACCTAACATTTTCAATATTCTTCTGTTTTAACTGCTGTGCACTTTTGTATGTTCAAACATGTTTTAAGAAAAAAGCAGTTATGCTCATTTTTGTTGGTATTTAAGTGTACAGACTTTTTAAATTAACTTGGTCATTAATGCCATATTCTCTGATCTTGTACTCTGTCTCTTATTTTAAAATATGATTTTAGCTTTAATTCTTTCAAATTAGATGAAAATATCTTCAAAGATAGTTTCATATAATTTTAATCAATAAAAATAATTTGTTTCAATTATTTACCGAAGATTTTAAAGACATGGAAAAAAACAAGGCCTGGCATATCTTTTATGTAAACACGTTGCATTTGTTGTTTTACTTAAACTTCTTTTTGTTATAGGTTGAAAATGAGCCTAATAAAACAGAAGAACAGAAAGAAATTGAGTTTGAACAACAGCAGGAAGAGCCATTATCTACTCATATCATAAATGAATTCACATCACAAATTGTAGATGGTTGCATCCGTTTAGCTGATGCTTTGCCAGACACTGTATATCGCTGCTGTGATCTTTTAATCTCTGTAGCAGCTAGGAATGGAGAAGAATGGAGAAATAAAAATTTAATTGATTTTTTGTTAGTAGAGGTAAGTATTGCAATTTTTTTGACACTGATTTAAGTGTTAAAATCTTAAACTATAAATGTAATTTTGAAAATGTTTGTTTGACCTTGAGTTGCATTGAAAGGACCATATTATACATGCCAAAATTTTGTGCGAAGATCAATTAAACTAAATTAATTTATACCCTGTGCCATTAAAATGAATATTTTTATAATTTTGTTCTGATTATATTCAGAATAGCAAATTATTATCATGGAATCAAAAAGTTCTAATTAATTCATTCACATTTTTGCCACAAATAAGATGTTTTTTTTTTTTTTTTTTTTTGTAAAATCCATTATTGAAATTTTATTGAATTTCTTATTTTATCAATCTTTCTTTGAATAGTGGAATAAAAGTTGGACTGGTCACTGACTAGCATGACGTATGATAAATAATTTTTCAACTATAATTGTGTATATGTTTATTTCACATGCAAAAAAGTAGAAATAGTTTCCTGATTGAAGCTCTGTTAAAGAAGTTTTTTTAATGACCGAGAAGACTACTTTGAATTCAGTAAAAGAAACCTTGGTGATAAAGGTGCAGTCTGTTAATGCCCTTATTTATATTGTGGCTGCATTAGTTCAGTCTCTCTATGCATGAGAAATAGTTTATGTTCTTAAAAAAAAAAAAAAAAAAAAAAAAAAAAAATGAAATATTTAAGTTGGTGTGATAAATTGTTTTATAATAAATAAAATAATGCAATCTGAAATTGCTAAAAATTTCACAAACTCAAGAAAAAAGGGAGAAAATGGCTAAATCATGGAAACTTCAGCAGGAAATAGAAGAAATTTAATTTTTATGATATTTCTAAGCTGTACCAGATTTATTTTAAAAATGTTTTAGTCAGTAGTTCTATGATTATGCATAAAAGAGAGATAATTCTGAATTTTTTAAAAAAGAATGCAAATGTTTCTTCTTAAAGGTTGGCTGTTTAGGTAGCGTTTATATATACAAGTATAAATAAGGGAAAGTTTTTATAATATACCATTGAAAATCAAAAATACTGTAGTCAAGCTTTTCTTACAAAATCTGACCAAATCTCTTACATAAATAAAACTAACTTTTGAAAAACACAGTATAAAAATTTAGGTTTAGTATATTATGGTTATTTTGTAAAGGTCACGTGATGTAAGCAGTCTACAAAACATCCTTTTTTTTCTCCTAGTGACTGTTGACACCATCATTTCAAGAAGCATTTTATGGGAAAGGGGGGGGGGGGGCCAGTAGAAATAACATTAACCTGCTGCCTGTTGGTTAAATTTGTTAATTTTTGATATTTATAATTATTAGTAACAAGATCATAAAGTTTAGCTAGCTGTTGTAGTTTGAATTCTATTTGATTTTAGCAACAAAAAATTCATGACTTGGCATTAAAATTTTTCTTTACTAGGCACCAACTTTAAAATACTATAGAATCATGCTTTTGCACTTTTCAAGGGAGGCAACAAAAAAAGTGGAAATTACTGTAGAAACCAGCTTTTACACTACAGAGGCCAGACTTCTTTTACCCCAGTTTTAAAAAAGAAAGTTTTGCATTAAAAAAAAACTGCTAATTTATATACTAAAATATTAGTGAAAGTTTGTCCCTGCAGAAACATGGCTCTGTTTACACATTTCAAGGGAGGTAAAGAAATGTGTAAATTGTGGAAAAATGTGATTTCTGGGAACATAAAAGCAGGTTTTACTATATCTGAATTTCTTTTAAACAAGTTTTTGATCTCTAAAGACACTTCATTTTTCATCTCACTTTATAGTTTGCATTCCCCATGTACTTTTATAATTATCGTAAACTACTGTGGATTGAGCATGAAAATTGAGTTTAGTGTATTTATGCTGTAAATAATTTTATTAATATTTACTTAAAATTTTTTTTTTCAGCTTCATTCTCAGATGTATTATATTCTCCAACGTTTAAAAGCAGATGAACCACCTGAAGATAACAAATGGGCTTTTACAATTAGAATGCCTTGGTTAAATGTAGAATCTCGTTTTGCAGTTAGACTTCATTTATTTGCTTTAATTTTTGAAGTAAGGAACATTTATATGATTAAATGTCTGAAAACTAAACTTACACGATTTTAATATGTATTAGTGTACTTTTATGTTTATTGTAACTTTTATTTAGTGTTCAGTGATTTATGAGATTACTTTTCTCTAATATCATTTCATGATGGCAGCTAATATTTTATTTACATGAATAATTTGGTCATATTTCATTTAAATTATACCTTAATTTCACTGATTTTGTGCATATAATTAATACATTAATTTTTATCTTAAGATTAAATTTGGGCATGGTATTTAACCTCTTCACACCTGAGCATAAAATAACTCTACAAATATATATTGACTGCTTTTGAATAATCGAAATGACACCATAGATGACAGAAAGAGTCCTTTTTATGAAATCAGTACTTTAGCAGACTGGTAATTTAGGGTTATAAATATGGATATAAAAGTACAAATCCACTTAAAACATCAGCTTAACTATCAGTAATATAAATTTACGCAATAACAAAATCAAGGTCTTCAAATAAGTGAATGATCAGCAGATCCTCAAAAAATTTTATTGTAAAACATTTAAGTTAAATAATCATGAATATTTCTCACTTTCTTGGCCACAATGTCTTAAAGGTATTTTCGAAACTCGGATGAAAATATTTATTTTATGAAGTAATGTTCATCAGTGCTGACATTTATTGTTTTTGTTTTAAAGCAAAAAACATTCAGCTGTATAGAAGTAAAGTAAAAATGAAAAAAATTCAAACAGTTTATTTTTTATGAAAAAAAGAATGCAGGTACACATTTGTGTACCTCAGGTCTGAAGGGGTTAAATGAAATATTGTATTTACTCGTGTATAACACACACTTAAAAGGGTCAAAATTCTTAGATGTGCGTTATACATGGAATAATTTTTTGCTGCTGGATATAATCACATGATATAAATATGATTTAAAAAATGTATTCAAAGAAGACATAATCACTTCGAAAATTTTATTTAATTGAAGCGTTACTGCATCTTTATTTAACTTCTTGCATTTTTTTATACAACAGAACTAGTAACATTATTTAAACGCTAATTAGCAATTCTCATTGTCGTCACTCACTCCTACCATCCTCCCCCAATATATCTAAAAATGTATTTTTGTCTTGTTTTCTGGCTGGATATTTCTTTCGACTATCTTTATTGAAATTCATGCGGTCATTCATTCCCTTGCATATCAAATTTATGATGCATGTTATATACAAGATTTTTTTTAAATGTCATTTTTTCTTGTAAAGTAGGGGTGTCCTTATACCCTCGTGCGTGGTTGCACGAGTAAATATGGTATAAATAGTTTATTATGTAGTCAATTGCTTGATGTGTAAAATTTACTGCAAGTGATTATGATTGCTTCACATTGCATTTATGTAAATAGATTAATAAAATTGTAAATGATTTGGTCCTTTTTTAATAAATTTTAAAGCTTTATATTTGTATTTTCTATTTTAGGAAATGAAAATACCCTGTGCTACTAGAATTGAACAAAGTGATCTCATGCCAATGTTCATTAAAATATTGGATATAACGGCTCTATGTATGAATTCTTGTCCCGATGAACCTCCTGCTAAGTTAGTATTTTATTTGCTTTTTCATTTACCATTTTCTTCTGTATATTTCATTTGACTCTCAATTCAAAGTTTAAGTATAAAAATAAGTCTTATGCATTAAAAATGATTTGTTACTTTTTATCATAAATTTCACTGGCCTCTAAAAGTTAAGAATGTCTTTTTAGAAGTGCACCAGAGAAAAAATGGCTGTCAGATTAAACTTCATAGTTCATATGAATGACAATAATAAGCTTTAAAAAAACTTATACAAAAATTACAGCTACCACTTTTATTTTATAGAAAATAATAGCTATTTGTGAATGAGAGAAAAATATGCAATTGGGAAGTTTTTGTATTTTCAAGTGCAGATTTTGTTGTATTTGAACTATTGTTGTCACTTTTGTTCACAATAACCAGTAGTCTAAAAATGTTTAGAAGTCATTTGCCTGATTCATTAAGGTGGTAGGTGGTAAGATGGATAGAAATGGGGTTGTCACAGGCCAATACTGCTAGATGGCTCAATGTGTCTCGCAGTGTAGTCCGACTCTGGGATCAGTATGAATAAAAATATTCTGTGTCCAGAAGACATGTTCCAGGCCATGTACATGTTGCAACACCTGCAAAAGACCAATTTCTAGCTCTTTCAACCTAAAGGAGAGGACTCACTACTGCTCGCAACTCATTGCAGACCACTTTGCAGCATGAGGGAGAAGAATCTCCACTACTACAGTGCAAGGACGTCTTTAGAATGCAGGGCTCTATGCAAAGCAACCAGTTGTGTGTATCCTCCTCAACAGATGACAGAAGGGCCCTCTTATGTTGGGCAAGCGAACATGTTTCATGAACCAGATAACAGTGGGCTTCTTTACTCTTCACAGATGAGTCCAGATTCACACTGGAGAGTGATTCAAGACATCTTCTGAATTGGAGAGAACAATGCACTCGATACCATCAATCAAACACTGTCAGAACACACAGGTAGATACGGTAGAATCATAGCTTGAGCAGGGATCTCACTCGAAGGCCATACTCACCTGCATGTGTTTCATGGAGGAACTCTGACTGGTGCAAGATATCGGGATGAGATCCTTGATTAATATGTGTGCGCACATATGCTGGTACTATTGGCCATGGTTTCATTCTAATGGATGATAATGAGAGACCACACTGAGCTGTGGCTGTTGAGGCTTATCTTGAGGATCATGGTTTGAAGAGAATGGAATGGCCAGCTCACTCTCCAGACTTGAATTTGATAGAACATCTTTCGTACTATCTTGGAAGACAGGTTTTGGCTTTAAGTCCTCCAAGGTCATTAAATGAGCTGGAATGAGGCTTACTCCATGTCTGGTCAGTGTTACTTATTTCAGTGTCCAACAATTTAATTGAGAGCATGGAAAGTTGATGCCGCCAATGTATTTAAATCCGGAGTGGACATATTTCATATTAGAACCAGTGTTTTAATGTTTCTGTCACATTTTACTTCATAATACTGTGATGTACTGATTTCTCCAAGAATAGAATTTTCCACCATGGGTGCATTTTTGTTGCAATTTCATTTATATGTTTAACTTAAGTAAATTTCAATGTCAACAGTTTAGCTCGTATTTATTCCAAATTTATTGTTTCTATATTCATTCATTTGCGAATAGGTGCAAAAAACCAGTTTTACCTTACTTTTGGAGGCCAGTGTACAGATAGAAGAACCACATATTAAAATACCTTAGTTTCAGTCATAAAACACACTAGTATTTAGCTACATGTAATAGAAACTTTTGAAATTCCTAAGTTTCAACTATCATAAATGGTATTAAAAACAAAATATATCAGTCTTCCATATCCCATTTTCAATTCTATACTGAACCAGACTTGTCTTATAATGGGCCTTGCTTTGGCTCATTTTTCATCTCCTATGTGTGTCTCTTCTTTATGATGGATTGAAATCTTTTAAAATGTATTATTTGATACTGGTAGCAATAGTGATAAAGTGATATATATTTTGCCTATTTGAAAATTAGTTATTCATAGAATTTTTTTTATTTCTATGGGAAATAAGTATAGGATGCAAATATTATGTTTTTTATTTAAATATTAAAACATTGGTAATCTAAAATATTTTAGTATGGCGAGCAATGGTACCATAGATAATGCATATTGTTAATGAATACTGATAAACTAGTATTACTAAAGGGTCGTTCCATGTGAAATCAACGAGGCTCACAACCTGACCATCTCCAATTTTTGTGAAATTCACAGGATTAACTCTACTTATGTAATAATAGAATAAAATATTTTTTGTAGATTTTTTGCAGCCTTTTTTGGAGGGGAGGGCTTTATGAAAAAGTAGAAAACACATAAAAAATGACATTTTGATAGTTACAAAATACAATTTTCTCAACTCCTGTGATAGGTATAGAGTTTATCTTCGTGTTGTTTTGAAGGTCTTTGTGTGGGTTTTCAAAAGACATATCATTTGACAGGATTTATTAAATTTAATATTTCAAGGTCATTGAATATTGTCTTTGACCTTGAAAATTTTAAAAAGTCCATTTTTGAAAAATCTGAAAAAAAAATATTTTTTACTTCTTAATATGACAAAGATTCTGTAAAAATTTTCATATTGGGATTGTAATGGGATCACATTAAAAATATATATATCGTTGGATCATTCCATATCACTTCATCCAGACCATGAAACCCATGGTCTCAGATTTTGATAAAAAAATTTGTAGTTGTTTGTTTTGCCACCCTTATTAACAATCTAAAATAGTACTTCAATATCTCCAAGTATTTTTTGCCAAAAAAAAAAAAAAATACTGAAATAAACAGAAAAGTTGCATAAATGGCACTTCAAAAGATTGGTATTAAAAAGCATTGTTTTAGGGGGGGGAAAAATCATAGTTATACTATTTTTTAACATATTAAGTTGAAAATTGCATTAAAATGTACACAAAAGGATGGCGATATAAAAAAAAAAGTTTGATCATATTTTAATTTAAGACCTTCCAAAATTGTCTAAAGTTTGTTTTTACAAAAAAAAAAAAATAATAATAATTGTAAGAAAAGTGATTTTCAAATCTCATTTTTTGAAAAAGGCATAGCAGTTAATAATCAGCTTTCTTTAAAATTATACATAAATCCATAAACTGAAAGACTAAAAACAAAATGGCTATTTGGGTGCAAATATTTTTTATTTATCACAAACCAAAAAATAAATGCTTGCATTTGGCTGAAAAAAGCAACTGTATACAAATAGCTTTGGAAATCCTCAAACAAGCATTAAAATAATTGTTTGTGTTACAAGCAATCATTTGAAAACAATACATTACTACTTCTATTAATGCATGGAAATTTTTCCAGAGAGAGAGAAAATTCGCCTTGAATATACACTGGTGTCCAAAATTTAAGCATAATTGGTAATTAAGTAATTATTTTTAAGTAATGAAAGAAATATGAATCGGAATGTGCTGAAACTCCAGGTGTGTAAACAAAATAGTACGCGTCACATATTTTCGTGAAGAGTTTTCCCCGAAATCGAACAGGGGACCGTCAACAAATTGAAAAAGAACGAAGACCTTTTGATAACCCTGTCAAAACTAATGTAGCAAAAGTGTTCAAACTGCACATTATGATTGATTGGCTTATTGTAATATACTGTGTTAATTTTTACAAGGATAGCATGTATACTCGTAGAGAAATTAAGGTTTTTATAAAAAAGTCCTAAGTTTTTTGCTTATAATTTGCAGAGTTCTTAATATAAAATAGTGTTCTTTTTTGAAAAAATGACAAACATCATTGTACACAATACCCTGTCATCAGAATTAAAAAATAATAAAAATTGTATGACAAATGAGCAGGTTTACTAAATAATTTTTTACTGTGCATGCATGAACGCTATTAAAATTTCATTTGCATATTATGTTAGTTAAATGTATAGAGCAACTTTTGTGAAAGTCTCAAAAACATAGCTTAAAAATTCTGAAAATTACCGTTGATAGAATGAGATCAAAATCCTTTATTCCCTAAATGAAGCAAAAAGATGAGGGGCTGTATCCATATTCCATTGTTTAGTGCCTACACAATATTGCACGTACAACTATATTTAGGTAAAACCCCTGATTTTTTTGCTTCCTTTAGGAATAACGGATTTTTAGTTGATTCTATAGGCTCCCATTTTCAGAATTTTCAAGCTATGTTTTTGAAACTTTTACAGAAGTTGCTCTATACATTTAGCTAACACAATATGCAAATGACATTTTGATATCATTGACGCATGCGTAATGAAAAATTATTTACTAAACATACTCATTTTTCATACAATTTTTATTTTTAAATTCCGATGACAGGGTATTGTGTACAATGATGTTTGTCATATTTTCAGAAAAGAACATTATTTTATAATAAGAACTCTGCAAATTATAAGCAAAAAAACTTGGAAAAATTTAGGACTGTTTTTATAAAATCCTTAATTTCTCTACGAGTATACATGCTATCCTTGTAAAAATTAACACAGTACATTACAATAAGCCAATTAATCATAATGTGCAGTTTGAACGCTTTTGCTACATTAGTTTTGACAGGGTTATCCAAAAGATCTTTGTTCTTTTTCAATTTGTTGACGGTTCCCTGTTCGATTTCAGGGAAAACTCTTCGCGAAAATATGTGACGCATACTATTTTGTTTACACACCTGGAGTTTCAGCACATTCCGATTCATATTTCTTTCATTACTTAAAAATAATTACTTAATTACCAATTATGCTTAAATTTTGGACACCGGTGTAACATATCAAATGAAAATCAAATTTTGAATTGCTTAAAAGGGACAAATGCCATTGAAAGGCGCAAATGCCAAATCTTGTGCTGCGTTTGTAGCCTTGCCAACAAGTAATAGTGATAAGTTCCTTGCTGGGTGTCGTTCCATGTGGTTTAGTCGGTAGAACGTCAGTGCGCTATACTGATGGCCCGGGTTCGATTCCCGGCATGGAATCTTTTTCACTAGGTTGGCATTTGCACCTTTTAAGCAATCCAAAATTTGATTTTCATTTGATATATTACTACTTCTATTTATCTTACTTTGATTTAAAAAATTTGATATTATATGTTAATTTTAAATTATTTAGATTTAATTTGATTTAGTGTCTGTGTATAGCATAGTGTGTTCTTAGTTTGTATATAGAAATTTTGTGTACATAAACTCAAGCAAAATATTAAATCTGCTTCAAACAAGTAAAAAGTTGAAAAAAATTACTTTTTGAGTACCAATATACTTATTTTAATCAAAGCCTGGCTTGAAAGTAAGTTAGGCGGGTAAGGGGGGGGGGGGAGGGTTGACATAACCATGACTAGAGGCTCCTAATGTATCTTTTTGTCTTACTTCTTTTGTCTTCTTTGTCTTACTTAAATCATCTGCCGATTGATTTGGTATCAACAAATAACCTACACGCATAACAAAATTTTATATAAATATATATATTTTTTTTTGGGGGGGGGGAGGGGGAGTGGAACTAAAATTTTGGGTTTAGGCTTTGCACACCTAAAAAGAAGTTAAGCTGTTTTTGGTCCATAAATAAATATTTTTTACAGTCAGTATTTGGATAAAAGTCTTTGTTATCAATATCCATTTTATTTTTTCAGTGCTTTTTTCTTTTTTCAAGTTGAAAAATTTTGTTCAAATTCAAAACGAAGCACTGGCATTAGATACTTTTAAATAAAAATGCTCTAGTATATTTTCAATGTTAACAAAAGTCATGTTTAATTCCTTTACTTTGTTACAAGAAATTTAAAATAAACGTATATTTTTCATATAAAACTTTTTTTAATAATATCTTTTTATTTTTTAAATTTTGTACGATAAGAGTTATTCTGACATTAAGCATGTTGTTTCTGTGTAAGAAAATCTTTATTTTTAAGCAACACTGAAATGTTACTGACCTACCAACAGGAGAAAAACTCTGAGAGATGTTACTTCTTCGGAAGATACCAACTGACAGAGGTGGTTTCAAATCCGACGATTGCAATAATCTCCTTTTTTTCGCTCCTAGTACATACAAAAGAAGTCAACAGCACTGCGGTCACCCTAAAATAAAGTGGACGAGTCCGTTTCTATAGTGACCATGGGGAGAAAGATATTTTTCACGGTCTTTCTTGTTACGGGTGGACTGTAGTTCCCTATATGGATGAATCATATTTCGCCCTGTGGTTTCTTTTCTAGGGAGACATTAAACTTGACATAAATCCCTTCCCTGTGAAGGAGTTGTGAAAAAAAAAATCAACCAACGTATTAAGTAAAATTTATTTTTACTGAATACTTAATATAAATATTACAAAAACTGCAGAATGTTAAGCAGATAAAATGAATTAATTTAAGCCCATTTAATTACAAAATATAGTCATACAATATTCGTCTGGATAACTGCAATCAAATAGTGAGGACTAGAATGACCACAACACAAAACTACAAATAGAGTTACCTGTAATGTAAGTTGCTTCTTATTTAATTTTTATGTGATCCCATTGCAATCCCAATATGAAATTTTTACAGAATGTCTGTCACATTAAGAAGTAAAAAATATATTTTTTTTCAGATTTTTCAAAAATGGACTTTTTAAAATTTTCAAGATCAAAGACAATATTCAATGACCTTGAAATATTAAATATAATAAATCCTGTCAAGTGATATGTTATATGAAAGCCCACACAGACCTTCAAAACAACACCAAGATAAACTCTATCATAGGAGTTCAGAAAATTGTGTTTTTGTAACTATTATAATGTCATTTTTTATGTGTTTTCCACTTTTTCATGAAGCCCCCCCCCCCCCTAAAAAAAGGCTGCAAAAAATCTACAAAAAATATTTTATTGCATTATTTCATGAGTAGAACCAATCGTGCATATTTCATTAAAATTGCTTGATGCCAATCTCAAAAGTGTATTTTTCTTCGTTGATTTGACATGAAATGACCCTAAATAAGTTTGATATTTCCTACATTAATATACTAATTTGTTATTTTCTGTTCATTCTGATTAATTTGATATCTTATTTTGACCCAATAGATGGTTACCTTTTTTAGTCCTCCTGATTGATCAGTATGAGAAAGCTGCTATTATGTCTATAAGGAAAGCACCACTTCTAATGGTATGGTTTTTGAATATTTTAGAAATTTTAAAGAATCTTTTTGAATATATACCTTCTTATTCTTTATCTTTGTACAGGATGAGCCTAATTAAACAGAATCAGATTTATAATTCTAATTCCAAAAGTTGTTTGTACTGAAATTGCTTGTCTGTGATTTTCAATAGAACTTTGCTGATTGTTTTTTTTTTTTTTCATCCAAATGAACTGCAAAATAAATTGATGTGCGGTTGCTCATCTTTTTGCCTTCGCTAGCGAAGATACACATAGACAGTGCCCTGTGCAATCTGGAATTAATTTGATTTTTGTTTCTTTTTTTTTTAAAACAGATTAAATTTTCAGTATCATTAATGATGTTGCTTTAGTTAATCAATGTGACATTCTTTCATTTTTAATCACGACAGTAGTAAAATGTTTCTAGCATTCTTTCCTTAAAAAATGTTAAATTGCTACTGATGCTACTAAATATGAAAAAAAAAAATTGTAAAAATCTCATTAATTTTTTGGAATAAACAGTTGCTGACATACTTTACTATATTGAGCTAAAATATTGAAACTGGATTCCTTTTACAAATGTCAGATCTCTCCAAAACATGAAAAAAATTGCTAGAAATCTCAAATGTGTCAGCAATTTATAAATTGCAGTAGACAATTTATTGTATTTTGTTAAATAACTGAAATTGAATTCCATTCATGAAAAATCATTGCAGAATGTCTAAAACTAAATATTGCAGAAAAGATACGAAATCTGTTAACTCTCAATAAACTTTAGAAAAGAGCAAAATTGACTAAAAGATAGATTCCTTTTATTAATGTAAATAAAATACACAAAACATGATTCAATGCTAAAATTTGCAGAAAAAACTAACAAAATAATAATTAAAAAAAAATTAAGCTGGCTTCAATGTGTATAACTTCAGAAATACCTTCCTGCCAAATCTTGCAGCTCTGCACATAATGGTCTGTCTGTAAAACAAAACTCATTCTGTAAAATTATAGATACTCCTCTAACTAAATTTTTAAAGGCTTTTGAGCAGGGTTGCCGGCTTTTAGCTGGGCCAAAAAAAAGCCGGCCAGCTTTTTTTGGTTTTATCCACTTAAAAAAAAACCTAATTTTATTTTTAAAGTGTTAATTTGTATTGAATCCATATTAAATTTGGATTGATTTATTTTTAATACATTTTTAATAATTTACTACTAAAAAAGTTACAAATTTCTATTTAATTTTTCAAGTAAATAAGCAGGGGTGGGGAATTTTCGAAAATTTTCACCAGCCAGGGATTTATTTTACCAGCCAGCAAAATACAATATACAGTTGAAAATAGTTAAGACAAAATTTAAACAACTGAAAAAACAGTTAATTACTATACTACAATGCATTTTTATATTTTTGTTCGATAAAAATAAGAAATATATACAAGAGAAAAAATATTAGTACTATAGCATAGAATTTAGTATAATATTTATGTTACAAAAGTTGCAAAATATAGGGAACTAATAAAAATAAATAAAGATTCTGGCATCTTTACAGTTTGAAGTTTGAAAAAATAACTAAAAACTTTACTCGCCCTGATGGAAAACTTACTCGCCAGTGGCGAGTACAATGATGTAATTCCCCAACCCTGTAAATAAGTCTTTATAACTGCTAGGAGTCAACTCTGAAGGCATTATGTCTGAAAAATATAAATCTTGGAAAAAAGAAAATATACTTAAAAAATGTGTTTTAAACTTAAGAATTGTATTTAATGGAATTATGACAAAATTAGTGTTCCCTATAGATATAAAAAGGGCATGGTGCTATTCACTAAAAAGGGCACTACTGCATCATAAAAGGGCACTTTTGCAAGAAAAAAAATTGTTATTGCCTTTAGAAAGGGAAAAAAGAAAGTAGCAAAATACATAATTTTTAAATATGATAAATCAAGTAACATTAACTTCGAATAATTTTATGATATAAAAATTAGAAATACAATTAAATTAAAATATGATTGAATAGTTTCATGTTCTTTTTCTTAAAGAAATGAAAAAATTCTATCATTTTTGGGCACACAAATTTAGAAATACTACGGAATAAAAAAAATATTATCAAAAATCTCTGGGTAAAATCAGAGGTGCATTTTACTACTTTTAAAAAGGGCAGGGTGCTGCACCCTTCAAAAATGGCCTAGAATGAACACTAACAAAATGAAACACATCAAAGATCAAATCATTCATGGAAACATTGTTACAGGTCAATATGTAAAGATTAAGTCATAAAATGAACAATGTTGAAAGATAAATTAGGAAGGATTCAATATTTGAGGAAAGTTTAATACATAATTACATAAAATTAAACAACAAAAAATGTTCTAATAAAATTTGTTGAATTAAAATTTTGAATAACTCTTTGTTATTTAAAAGTGCATACATGCCCACTTGCATGAATGAATATATTCATGCATATGCTAATTGAGAATACTGAAATAAATTGTGAAATATAATATATTATGAAATCTGCATAATTCGAAATACTATTTTCAATAGTGAGAAATGGTTTTTTTTATATGTATGATTTTAAATGTTTATAGCGAATAAAACATGACATTTTAATAACTCTTAAAATTAGCTAAGTAATAAAACATGTAACTAAGTAACCTTTAATTTTATAAAGCAGTAAAAATGGAAAAACAAAGATAGGATTAAAGGTCAATGTAAATCAGAAAAAGCACTTGGTATGGCCATTTTATAATTTAGCTGACATATATGCAATTCCGACTATAAACCATTAACCACTCCATGAATGTGTTATTCTAGTATTAATGGTCTTCATTATTGAAAATTTAGGCTATAACCCAGTTTCTCATAATGAATCGTAATTAAAATCCCAATTTTTCATATTAATAAATAAATTTATTTAACTCAAAGTAAATTAAACATCATTAAAATTAGTTAAAAGACACTTAAAAATGTGTTGCTTATAATAAAAAGGCTTCACTGTATAAAAGCCAATTATTTCCAAAAAAGGCCAATTTTGGCCAAAAAAAGCCGGCTACGATCAACAGCCAACCGGCCTGGCTTTTTTTAATTTTAGCCGGCTTTTTTGCAACCCTGCTTTTGAGACATTTCTTTCTACTGAACTTTAAAAATCTTAATACAATCCCTATATTTCTTTTTACTTGATTTCTCATTCTGCATGTACAAAATTTTGTTATTCTTTCTTTAAAAAAAACATTTAAAATGTGTTTGAAGATTAGTAATATTGGAAAACAAATTTTGAAAATTCAGTGATATCTAGTTTTTTATCAATGCATTTAGCAAAAATTTTTCTTCTCCGTCCTTTATATATTATTCATATTTTATAGCCTTTATTTTCAATAAACCAATTAAAATTTAAGACCTAATTTCCAATATTTACAGTTGTAATTTCTAAGTTTTATAGACTTGTTAGTTAAAAAGTTAACAATTTTCAATAAATATTGTCATCAGATTCATTGTTCTTTGAATCATTCAGAAGTTGGACATTGTATTTTATTTTTCAGTATAGTTAGTAGCGATGGTAAAGGAAATACCTTGTCTGTAATTACTCTTCAAAATATTTATGATTCATGTAAATGATCTAGGTTATGTGGGTGAATCATATATAAACTGGAATTTCTACTTGGAGTCCTGAAGATCATTGTGAGGGTGTTCATATCTGTGCACAATGCAGGTGGATATATCACATGATTATATATGCACCAATATTTGCCATTCTCTGTTCCTCTGTCAGCACCTCAAAGATTGTGTGAGAGGCTCACTCCAACATTGCACAACACATCATTTAATTTCTCACAAATGAAGGCTTAGGATCGGATGAAATCTTATGAAAACTTCAAAGGGGACACGCCTGAAGAAACCCAAAGTATGTATGCTCACAGAAATTTTTTAAAAAGTCGAACTGAAGTATAAAATGCATTTCATTTTTGCCACCCTCGAACAAGTTTAACTGAGGAAAACATTGATGCCATTTGGGACATTCTGAAGGGTGCCTGTTACTTGCCTCCTGTTGAACAAAACAAAATGTGCATATCATCGGAAAAGACATGAGTTTTTGTTCAGAAAAGTGATTTTGCTTCATGACAGTACCTGTCTCCATACAGCCTACCAGACCCATGAAAAGTTGGAGGAATGCATTGGAGAATTCTGGAATAACCTCCCTATAGTTCTTAGTTATTCCCTGTCATTAACACGTTTGGGCCTTTGAAAGAAGTATTAGGAGGTGAACAATTTGGCAATTATACTGTTGTTTAAGCTTTTGTGGCCTATCAGCTGGAAACATATCCATCTTCTTTCTTTGATGACAACATTAAAAACTTTGAATCCATTGGAGAAAATGTGTTTTGAAATCAGGAGGTTATATAGAAAAATAATCCAACTTTCTGCTTTTTATCTTGTATAAATTAATTAAAAAAACAAATTCCAGTTCATATTTGATTCACCCATGTAGCTGAATTTTCTTATGTGCACAACATTTTTAAAGTCAGTTAATTGTTTATTAGCATTTTCATTTTTAAACCTTAATATACAGGATGATTCATAAATATCAAAACAATAGGCTATCTCCTTAAATATTGCTCCTAGATGCATACTTCCAATTGCAAAATTTCATTAAAAAAGGTGCAAATTTTGATTAGAAGTTTCAACTCTTAGGGGGGGGGGGGGGCTATTTGTGAAAATACAAAAATTAAATTTTTATGTGGTCCCCCTTGTAGAATAAAATTTCCAATTAGGAAATTTTTCCTTATCCATTGTTGAATTAAACAAAAACAAATTAATCTTGATATTTACAAATCTTAGCGATATTAAAATCCAAAAATCTCATGGTTAAAAATGGCATGGTTAAGTGGTGTTAACTCACAAATTTAAATTTGTGAGCACCACTTAACCATGCCTCAGAGTGGCAAGATTTTGATCATCCACAAATTATCTGTTGTTAAATTGTTAGTTCTAGACAGTGCCTCGCCTTTGGACATAAAATAGCAGCATATAGATTTTAAGTTAAATCTAATTTGAAAAGATCTGGTGATCTCCATGGATCGAAATATCGAGGTCTAGACCCAAACTGATCCACAGAAAAAAGTTTGGCTTGGCCTGGAAAAAGTTAGGCTAAGCTGGGCTGTGATTTTAACTGAATTTCTACATAGTTTTTTTATACCTATTAGATTAAAAATTATTTCGTATTGATGAGTTCTTATCAAAAATACTTATAGCTTTTTCTTTTTTCATGTTATATGTATTTTTACTTTTTAAGAAGTTCCAAAAGTTGTGATATATTTGTTTTATTAATGAATCAGAGCTGCCAACACCTATGCATTAGGCATAGTTACTCTGTTTTAGCTTCTCCAATATGCACTACACTATATGTACTTCAAATTGTGTCTTTGTTTACTATCAACATTCTGCGATTAAATAATCTTTAAATGCCGATTGCAGTTACAGAGGAATCAGGTTGAAATTCCTGTTTACTCTTCGAGAACTGTAACACAAAGTGCATGTTAATACAGCTCTGTGATTGGGTTACATTTGACAAGAACTTTTCTGTCACTAGACATACTTCTTTTTATTCTTGTTTTGATTTTGTATGAGATCCTATTGCGCTAAAATCAATTTTCTGACTATTAATGTTTCCAAAAGTTCTATTATGCCATGTATGATATCATTTTAAATTATTAATCCAGTTCATTTCTTTTATTTCTTCATCAAAATGAGTGGCCAAGATAATCCAAAAAAGAAAAAAGTTTTGATAAAAAATTTAAATCCGAATATTCAGCAAAGTTGTCTTGTTTGAGTGCTTCAGATAAATCACCTTATGAAGCATTCTGCACTACTTCTAAAAGTACTTTTCATGTTAATCACTGGGGGAAATTTGATTGCTTGCGTGATATAAGGTCAAACAGACATATCAAGAACAAAGAACAGAAAGCGAAAGTTAAAAAAAATTCCAGACACTTTCTTTGTTGAAAGCGACATTGCGTTGATAAGTATTACCAAAGCAGAAATGCTCTTTTCGTCATTTCTTATTGAACATAATATGCCATTAAGTGCAGCTGACCATGCAGGCTATCTTTTTAAAGTGATGTTCCCAGATTCCAAAATCTCCAAGCAGTATGCTAGCGTATGAACAAAAACAACAGTCATTTTAAAATGTATGGCAAATAAAACCTGCTCTGATATCCTTACTATTTTAAAATGTATGCCATTTTCATTTTCAACTGATGGTAGCATTGACTGAAATGCTGTTAAACTATACCTTATTGTTATCAGGTATTTAGATGAATTGAACCAAAAAATTCAGTGTGCATTACTCTCATTAAAAGATGCAGTAACAATTCAGGAGAAGGAATTTTTTCAATGCTGAATCAAGAAATTGATGACAAAGATTTAAATTGGAAGAATTGTGTAGCATTTGGTTGTGATAATGCAAGAACTATGCTTGGTCATTCAAATGGTGTTATTTCACACCTTAAAAAAGTTAACCCTAATTTATATGTCCAAGGCTGCTTGTGCCATTTATTACATATCTCTGTCCAAAAAGCTACACTGTGATGTTGAATCTTTACTTGTTCATATTTATTATTTTCTTTATAAAAGTTCAAACCATAAGCAAATTCAGATTGATTGCAAGAAAGCATGTGGATTGAAGTCTTACAAAATCATAAAATTTGTCTCAACTTGTTGACTATCATTGTTAAAAATGATAAATAGGCTGCTTTTGCAGTGGAATGCAATAGAATTTTTTAGTTCAGGTCTGGTGTTCAAATAAAATGCGAAATTCAGAAGTATAAAAAAAGTTATTCTTTCTCCTGACACAAAATTGTATTTATTATTCCTTGAAACAGTTTTACAAATATTTACAACATTAAATGTAAATTTACAAAGTGATGTATCACAAATTCCTATTGTAAGAAGGTATCTGAATTCTTTTTTCATGGATTTATTAGTCCGATTCTTACAACCATCTGCCATTTCGAATTTTTCTAGCAGTGATGTAACAAAGATTGATTTTTTGAAATCAAGCCACCAAAAATTAGATGAAGATCTTGTGATTGGAGCCAATACAAAAGCATTTCTTGAGGAAAGTAATATATCAAAAGAAGTAAAAATTAAAGTTTTTTCATAGTGTGAAAAAGTTTTATGAAGCAGCTTGTACATGCTCTTAACTCTCCCACTTACAAACGATATTTTGAGTCATGCAAAAATAGCTGATCCATCTCTTAGGGCTTATTAAAAAAAAAACGCGAATTACATTCATAAATTGCCTAAAAAATGCAAATTACGTCCATGAACCATGTAAAAATGCGAATTATGTTCATAAATCTTATAAAAAACGCAAATTACGCCCAATAATTGCTTAAAAAACCTGAATTTTGTTGGCAGAAAGCTCAAAAAATGCAAATTACGACTATGAATCGGATAAAAATAGCAAATTACGTCTATAAATCGCATAAGAAACACAAATAACATTCATGAATCTCTTAAAAAATGCGAATTATGTTCATGAATCTCATTAAAAAAACGCGAATTACATCCGTAAATTGCTCAAAAAAAAACACAAATTACATTAATGAATCACTAAAATATGTGAATTATGTCCATAAATCTCTCAAAATACGCGAATTACGTCCATGAATCGCATAAAAAGCACTAATTACGTCCATAAATCGCTCAAAAAACATGGATTTCATCCATAAATTGCATAACAAACACGAATTACGACCATGAATAGTGCAAACAATGTGAATTACACCCAACGTTAAGTTAATTTGCAGAAAGTTTTTGACCCAATATTACATGCACAGAAAGTTTTTGGTTTTATGCAAGTCTGCTGAGAACAATTATGTCCAGTTCCGGTCTGCATAGACTATGTAGGTAAAAAATGCAAATCTGATCTCGAACCAGCTGAAATAAATTGAGCCTCTTTTCAGACATCATGCTACTATCTGATGCTGATCTTTAAGCTGGACACATTACATTTCTAACTTGCTCTTGTCCTATAAAAAGAACTTGCAACAAATTGCTCATAGACATGTAAATAGAACTTTCAACAACTCATTTATAGACATAAAAATATTTTTTTTACAATATCATAAATTGCAAACATTTCTTTCATTTTGTTAAAAAATTACTCCTTATTCAAACAATATTATTCAATAATAATATGCATTTAATAATATGTATGTTTGATCTGGATCAAATATCAATTTGGATTATCACTTGCTGCAGAAAAAATTTTTGTCAAACTAGCATCAACTTGTGATGCATACTATCTATACTTATTCATATAAAAGTCATATTTATTGAAAGAGGTTCATTTTATTGCCCTCATGCAATTTTTTATATCAGGTCGGTTTGCCCACTAAGTTATTTCAGCCTGGCCCAGCTGGCTCCTTCAATTTTACATATGTATTGTAATTGGGGGGGGGGGGATTTAAAAATTTTAATTTGCTATTTTTTTTTTAAATAGACCCTCTTTCGAGTTGCAACTTATGTCATTATATTTGACACTTTTTTTAATAAAATTTTGCAATTGGAAATATGAGTCTAGGGGCAATATTTAAGTAAATGACCTATTGTTAATTTGTTTAAAATGTTAAAACTGTAAAATCAATTTATACCTTTATAACAAATTTTGTATTTTTAATTTGTATTTTCTTTAGTTAAAATTGTGTTTTTTGTTAAAATTAGCTTTTTAAAATATTTTAGGCACCAAAGCGTCAATGGAAATGGTTTGATGAACGCAGTGGAAAATGGAATAATTATACTTTGTCTAATAATAAACTAATTGATGATGCATATAAACTTGGAGAATCAACTTTACGTTTTACTGCAGGTCGTAGGAATTATACTGTATGTCTTACAACTATGGTCCAGGTAGTCTTGTATTCCATTTTTTTAAATTTCAATTCTTAACCCTGAGCTTGGTTATAAAGAATTTTATTTTGTAACTTAATTTTTCTAGATTAATGAAGAAACTGGAAACTGGCGTCCTATTATGCTTACTACTGATTGCAAAGAAGAAAAAGAGAAAGATACAACCAGCAAAGAAGAAAAAAAAAGTAAAGAACAAGGGCCATCATCAGAAGAAGTAACAGGAGAAGAATTGTCAAGTTCTGAAAATGCACAAAATTCTGAGTCAAAAAACATGAATACACAGCCAGTGCAAATGAGTACTATAAAGCGATTAACACCAGAACAGTGTGAAAAACTTGTTGGGTATGCATTATTTCCTTTACTATGTACACTTCATTAGTTCTAAATATTTTGTAGTTTATAAGTGTATCTTTCTTTTTTGAATTTATCTGTGTTTATTGGGCTATATATTTGCCTTATTTGCTTTTTTAGAATATGTGTTTCATTGTTGAAAGTACCTCTTGAACCAGATTCTCTACATGCTGTTATGAGGCTGTGCTTAAGGCTGACTCGAAGGCACAGTAATGCTGTTCTATTTGCCAATATGAATGGCCCAAGGATCTTGCTGTCATTGACTGAGCCATTCACATTTACAGGTTTCTCATCACTTACAGCCTTATTATTCAGGCATATCCTAGAAGATCCTGTGACATTAAAAAATACCATAGATAAAGTAATTGAAAAATGTTTGCATTTTATTAGTTTTATTTCTTAAAATTGATAAAATTTTCAACAATATTCTTCTAGCTTGTTCTTTCGTTGGTTTATTTATATTAATTTAAAAATTTCCAAAAAATTGTAAACAAAAATATGTGAAATTGGAATATGTATATGTAATTTTAATGGTTTTATTATTTTAAGAATGCAAAACCTGGATAGACCTTTTTTCTTGTTCCCTCTCCCCTTTTATCTGTCTGACTCACATAGAATGTGTGATAACAAGAGAAGATTGGGAAAACTATTTTATCTTAGCCAATGCAGACTGTTTAAAAATTTATTATTTCAACTCCTTCTCTGGTGTTTCCATACTTTTTTTTAACTCTCCTAGCATGCAGACTAAAATTTTAACGGTTCAATTTTAATTAAATTTATGTTTCCTTACTTTGTAGCAGAGTTCCCCCCACGTTTAAAAATGGGCAGGGCACTGTTGTGAAAAGGGTACTTCTTATATTCTTTAGGGCACTTTTATAGAGTTGACTCATCCTTTTTCAATGCAACTGTTCAATTCATTTCTTTTTTTAGTAGGTAGAAGAAAAAAATCACTGTCCATTTATTATAGGGAAAAAACGTTTGATTGAGGGGAAGAAATCTTGAAATTTGTCAAGCAGTTGTTCAAAAATCTTTAATTGGTCAGGACAGAAATGCAGTTCAGAAAATTGTGGAAAAGAAAAATTTTGTCAAAGAATCAAGAAGAAAAAAAAAATCTGAAAATTTTGTAAAAAGATTTTTTTTAAAAAAGGTGAAGATTGCTAAAAACTGCAAGTTTTGTTAAAAAAATCACGAAAATTACAAATTTAATAAACAGTTTGTGAAAAAAAGGCAAATTTTGTCAAAAGATCGCAAAAGAATGTGCATTTCAAAAAAGAGGGGCAAAAAAAATAGTTCATGCCGGGAATGGAATCACCCTCTCCCTTCCCCTACCTCTATTGCAACTTTTCAGAAAATTTACTACAAATTTCTTTTTTGTGCTTATAACCACATCTGTGATTCTGTCAAAATTAAGGCAGTCAGTTCCAAAAATTAAAAAAAGTTGGTCATAACTCTGTAAATTTAGATATAAAATATATCGCAAATTTAGACAAATGGTTACAGGGAAAAAAAACTTTCTTATAAATTACTGAATAAAAGATTGAAAATTTCATCATAGGATCGCGAATTTGGAAAAAATCGGATTTTGTTAGAGGATCATGAAAAGATATAAATTTCATTCAGGGGTTAAAAAAAGGTAAATTTTGACAAAAAATGGCAAAAAAAACAGAAATTTCGTCAAGAAATCACAGAAAATGGCAAATTTTGTCAGATGACACCGCCCCTCCCCCCCCCCAAAAAAATGTGTTTTCCTCATAACCCTTTATTGAAATTCATATAAATTTGTGCTTTTTGTCTGCTGTACTTTGATGAAATTTGTTTCTTCAGCACCGTTTGAAAAAAAAAAAATATTTCTTTTGCACTCATTTGACAAAATTCACTTTTTGTCAGTGGTCATTTAACTAAGTTCATTTTTCCTGCAGCCATTTGACTTTCAATGACTTTCATTTGCCTTTCAATGGCTCCTTGACAAAATTAAAAGTTTTTTTCCAATTCTTATTTGCATCATTTCTGTGACTCTGATGAAATGAGCATTTTTCCTTGATACTTTGACAAAATTCACGCTTTTGTTTGCTACATTTTAATGACACCCATTTTTGGTTAATACAGTAGACTCCCTCAAATCTGCAACTCTAATATCCACACATAATTTATGGATGTAAACAATGAAACATTCAGTTCAGATATAAAGACAAAATTTGACTTTTAGTTTTATATCAATTCCATATGTATTATAACTTGTTATTTTTCTTAATACAGTAGACTCCCTCAAATCCGCACAGCTTAGGACCAGAGGTTGTGCGGATTTTAGAGTTTTGCGGATTTCTGGTCATTGCTTTGTTTACATTTCATAAACAGTAATTTGAGTACAATTAAAAGTGCATTCGGAACTATAATGAATACTTACAATATAATGAAATATTAAAATAAACAATAAACTAAAATAATAAAAATTTTGATAATTTTTAAAATGATTAAAGTACTAATAGCAAAGGTCAAGTTAATAATAAATAGTGTATGATTAAATATTCATTATAAAGATTAAATGTATTTTTCCAAAATTATAAAACAAAACTTGTCTCATAAAAGTACATTACTAATTCACATCAAAATTATAAAAATAAGGATTTTTTTTTCAAGGCTTAACCAAAAAATTTTGATAAATGCATAAATACATTTGGTAAGAAGATTGTGATTACCAAGTGATATGAGCAATATCTTGAATTTTTTTCCAAAAAAAAAAAAAAAAAATTCTTCTTTCATGAAAAAACATTAATAGAGTATTATTAAGAAAACTACAAATTAAAAAATATGAGATTGATACAAAACAAAACAAAAAAAAAAAAAATGAAAATTTGTCCCAATATTTCAACTGAAGGTTTCATTGTTTACATCCATAAAATATGTGCAGATTTTAGAGTTGCAGATATCTGGTTTGTGGATTTGAGGGAGTCTACTGTATTACTAAATTCATGTTTTTTCATGAAGGAAGAATAACTTTATTTCTCAAAAAATTCAAGATATTGCAGATATCTTTGGTATTCACAATCTTTTTACCAAATATATTTATGTATTAAGCTTTTTTGGTTATTAAGTCTGGCTAAACCTGAAATCAATAATTCATTATTTTATGATTTTGATGTGAATTAGTAATGTATCTTTATGAGACGAATTTCATTGAATAATTTAGGGAAAATGCATTTCATCTTTATAATGAATATTTAATTATACATGATTGATTACTAACTTGACCTTTGTTATTAATATTTTAATCATTTTAAAAGTTATCTAAATTTTTATTTTAATACAGTATAACATCTTTAATCCGGACATCTATAATCCGGAAACTTCTGTAATCCGGACACTTCGGAACTTTTAATCTATTTTTTTTCTTTTATTTTCCCTTTTTGATCACAGATCACCACAGTATGCGAATACGTTTCCAAAAAAAAATTAAAACAGCCAATCACATTACTCCTTTCCTTTGAAAGAAATAGCTAGAATAAAGATCAAATTATGAAAAAATATTCGGCATCACTCTTTTAATTCTTTTTTTTACATCTTTTTTATGGCAACGTTAGTTTATTGCTTTGCATTTGCTCTACCGTGTGCGGGTTAGTGTGCCATTTTGATTGTTATTCGTAGTGTTCTGTTATCAAAGTCCGATATATTTGGAAAAAAAAACCCAGTATGAATTACCAGCGAATTGATAACTTAATTCCCGTGAAGGGGAAAAAAAGAAAACACTGCACCCTATCAATTGCAGAAAAAGTGGAACTGTTAAAAAAGCATAGTCAAGGGACTTCTGTTCGTAATTTATGTAACGAATATGCAATTGAAAAATCGACAGTGTATGACATCATAAAACAAAAGGAGGAAATTTTATTTTTTGCAGACAGTGACTTGCCTATTGAAATGGCAAAACATAAAACGATGAAAAATGCAAAAAATCCCGATCTGGATAAAGTTATGATTGACTGGTTTAAACAGAGGAGAAGCGAAAATGTGCCGCTGACCGGACCCATGATTATAGTGCAGGCTAAAAGATTCCATCAAGAAATGGGTTTAAATACGCCATGCGAATATACAACTGGATGGCTAGATAAATTTAAAAAGCGTCATGGTATCTGCCAAATTCGAATTTATGGTGAAAAAATAAGTGCGGATTACAAAGCAGCAGATCTTTTTGTTGATGATTTAACAAAAATTATTGAAGAAGAAAATTTAACTTTAGAGTAGATTTATAATGCGGATGAAACCGCACTCTTCTGGCGATATGTGCCTCGAAAAACACTGGCTACTCAAGCAGAAAAATCTGCTACCGGCATCAAGGATTCTAAAGAAAGATTGACAATTTTGGCATGTGCTAATGCCGCTGGTTCATACAAGCTCAAATTGATGGTGATTGGAAAGAGGGCTCGACCCCATTCTTTTAAAGGTGTAACCTTTTCAGTACTATATCGGAGTAACCAACGTGCTTGGATGACAAAAGAAATTTTCGCCGATTGGTATGAAAATCATTTTTTACCAGACGTCCGGAATCACTGTAATTCAATAAATTTACCAAATGATGCAAAAATATTGCTGATTTTAGATAGTTGTTCCACGCATGATATTGAAGAAAAAGAAAATTCTAAAATCGAATTCCTGCCACCAAATTGCACATCTATTTTGCAACCTATGGACTGTGGCGTATTTCAAGCATTCAAATGTCATTATAAAAATAATTTTTTACAGCGAATGCTTGATAGCATTAATAACGAAATCAGTATTTCCGATTTTGCGAAGTCATTCACGCCAAAAGATGCACTGTTAAATGCTGCTAGTGCATGGAATGCCATATCAAAAGAAACATTAAAAAATGCCTGGCACAGAGTGTTACCATACACACTATTTATCGATGATGACGACGGTGATGCCACAGGATTCGATGGATTTAGAGTATCTAAAGAAAAAACTTTAATTTTTGAACTTGTGAACTATGCAAAAAATCGAAATATTGATTTAGAAGAATCCGATATTATAGAAGTGTTTGAATGTGACAAAGATGCCCCGACAATCAATCAGTTGACCGATGGAGAAATCCTCAATAATGCTTTAAATATAGTCGATCCTAGTGATGAAGATGAGGAAACTGACAGTGAACAAAATGAAGAAAAAATTTCAACTGATAATTTAATCAGCCATCTTGATAATGTGATAAAAGGCCTTGAACAACGAAATTTTATCAGTGAACACGAAATGATGACAGTATATAAAATTCGTGAAAAACTAATTTTGCACGAACCTAAAATGAAACAACTTTCACTCATAGATATGCTTAAAAAATAATTATAACCAATATTTAATTTTGCTACTTTTTTTCTATTTAAAATTGTAATTACTACCTTATTTTATAAATATAAAGTAATATAGATGTCTTTTTTGTTTTGTTTATTTGTTTTTAATATTGCATAATCTCGTCATTAATATTATATTATTCTTATCTTAATTATCTTATCATTAAGTGACAACAGATGGCGCCAAAAGAGCGCGAATTCAGATATCATTTTTTCATTTTATGTACTATTATATATGTACTATGCATTAAGTACTATTTCAAAATATTATTTTAATTGAATTTGTGATTGAATTTCACATTTCTAAGACTTATAGTTAAATTTTTCATGACAGTAACCTTACGTAGCACCATTTTAAATATGTCACTATTTTGAATGTAACTTTTTTTTTTAATGTCTGGTATATTTTATTTTTTTCTTTATAATATATTGTTTCTTTTTAGAAAATTAGTTTACTGGTTATTTTTACGTCATCACTTTAGTGATATATTTTATTTATTCCATAATTTATAACATCGATTATAAAGAAAAAAAAACATAGTTATTGTTTATCATAATTTACAACAGATGGCGACACCACGAATTTTATTCTATATTTCCGTGATTATTATTTCCTTTAAGGTATTTTTAATTGCAATTTCTCAGCATTTTTTAATTATTTTAAATTATCAAGTTATTAGCATTCTTACTTTGTCATATTAATGACTGATATTAGTATTATTATTTGTCAAAATGCATTCTAGTTTCAAAAGCATCTGTAATCTGGAATTCTCTATAGTCCGGAATCGCCGTGATCGGTACGATTCCGGATTAAAGAAGTTATACTGTATTACTTATTTTAATGTTTTATTATATTGTTAGCATTCATTATAACTTTGATTGCATTGTTAATTACAATCAAATTACTATTTTAAAAATGTAATCAAAGTAATGACAAGAAATCTGCAAAATTCTAAAATCCACACAAACTCTGGTTCCAAGCTTTGCAGATTTGAGGGAATCTACTGTATGAGATAGTGCAGTGTCTTATTTAAAATGTACATCCTTCCATGTGTTACGGAAGCAATTTAACATTTGTTTAAGCAACAGTGTTGACTATGGCTTCTTGACAACAGAAATATAGAGGTATAATTTTGTTAATGATCCTTAAAAATAACTAATATTTTGTCAAACAATTTCTCAAATTAATTGCTAATTTTGTAAAGCAATTTCAGAAATTATTTGCAAATTTCATCGATTCTTTAGTGGGCATATAATTTTTGCATTAGTTTTAATATTTTACTTTTGGTAAAGTCTGGAATGAATGGTAGCTAGTTTTCTAAATTGTAGGTCATTTTTATGTTCATTTATCTGATTTTTTTAGCATAATCATCTGTTATATTCAATCTATTGATTATTATTATTATTTTTTTAATATCAAATGGAATTATGTATACTCCAGAAATTGTATTTAGCAGGATGGAGTTTATCTTTGCACTCAATAAATTCTTCAACTTTGTTGGGGTTGGGCAACAATCAAATTTATTTCAAATTTTATTTCAAATGGGGGGAAAAAGAGTGTATCGCACTTTTCCAAAAGGCGATATATGTGCAAAGCATGTAAAAACTATAAGGACAGCAAAAAATATTTTTTTTTATAACTTTCAAAACAAATGAAACTTTTTTGTTATATGTATCATAAAGCTGAAAAGCTAATAAAAAAGTCAACAAAATTCAAATGCGAGTATTTTATTATGAAAATAAAGTAATTGTACAAAAAAAGCTATTTTTGCCTGTGTAAAAACATTGGACACCCAAATAAATTTAATGTATTATGCACTCACCTATGAGTTTAATGATTGCAAATATTCCATCATTCCTCAACATCATCAATTTTTGATGCAGTTCAGGATTGTTTTTGTACTATTCATCTTCAATTGTAGATCTTAGTTCTGATTCAGAAGAAAATTGCCTTCCATTTTTATAAAAACACCTTACTAGTTATCCTCATAAGATATCGATAGGTTTAAAATCGGGTTTTATGAATGGTCATTGCATAGATTCAATATTTTTCTTATAGAACTAAAATTTTTTCTCACATTTTGTGTGGATAGGTGCATTATGTCGCTGTTATAGCCCTTTTTTTTTCTTGCCAGAAGTGTTGCGACAAATGAAAGATAGTGAGAAAGATTTTGTGTATGTGTCTTTGAATTAAGTTTTTCTGAAAGTTATGTAAGTGACACTACATCGTTGAATGAAAAAGCAGCCCCATGTTCAACAAAGCTGTCACCTAACTGATGCCTTAATGAAATCCTTTTTTCTTTTCTTAAATCATTCCAATATTATTTCCAGTCATCAGGACCATTTATGTTTCATTTCTTTTCATCAGAGAAAATTAATTAAATTGATTTAAGATAAGAAAAAGAGATTTTATTAAAACAGCAGTTAGGTGGCAGATTCATTGCAACATGGGGCTGCTTTTCATTCAACAAAGTGGTGTCAATTATGTATTCTTTCAGGATAATTTAATTCAAAGACACATATGCAAACTCTTTTTGACCAACTTTCATTGTTGCAATACTTCTGACAGGAAAAAAGGGATATAACAGCAAATTAATGCACCTATCCATCCAAGTCATGAGATAAAACTTTAGTTCTATAAGAAAAATATTGAAGTTGTGCAATTGCCGGTCAAAAATCCTGATTTTTCATCCTAACTTGTGGGGAGATCTAGAAGACGAGCTTGTCAACGACATATGAAAGGCATTTTCTTCAGTATCAGGACTCAGAATTACAACTGAAGATGAATTGTACAAAAATTTGAACTGTGCTAAAAATTAATGATGTCGAGGAATAATGGGATATCTGAAATCATTAAACTCATAGGTGGGTGCATAATACATTAAATATTTGTTTCTTTGATTACTATATTGAATTTATTTTACTGTCCTTAAAGTTTTTACACAGGCAAAAATAGTGATTTTGTACAAATACTTTATTTTTATAATAAAATACTCTTGGTCGAATTTTGTTGACTTTTATTAGTTTTTCAGCTTGATGATACATATTATAAGGAAAAAAGTTTCATTTGTTTTGAAATTTATATTTAAAAAAAAAAAATTTTTTTTGCTGTCCTTAAAGTTCTTACATGTGCTGTCATTCATTATGCAATGTTTCTTCTTTAACCACTTTACCATCTGCCCAGAGATAAGTCGGGGGTAAAAGTCATGTACGCTAATGGTGCCTGGTGCATTTAAAATCCGTCGTGGGTGCAAAGTCCTCCAAGTTACCTGTGAATTATACCTCTGGAGGTGCCTTGCCAGGTGAAGGTCTCGTCATCTGATCAAGGCTCTAAATTACGAGACCATCTTGTGAAGCCAATTGCAGTTCAAACATCAGGATGTACCATTAATTAACAAGCGAAGCAAAGTATGCTCAATGACAAGCAATTACTGCAGAAATGATGGCATGCGAAGCAAAGTTTCTTGCCACTACGTGGCAATTAAGCGGTCGTCTGCCCCGATACCAGGTATCTAACCCATTAAGCTGAGAAAACTCGGCAGGTAGGGGCCTGGTCATTGGTTAGAAAGAAAGAAAGTCGGGGGTAAAAGCACTGATTCACCATTCCCGTCGCCGGTTAAGTGGTTAATGTATTTTTGGAGAAATTTTTACCATTGCAGAAACTCATTTTCTATGATATCTTTTATAGTGCTAAATTTTGTCTGTAAATGATTGCTTGAACAGACTTTAAAAGCTCTCCTTAGGTAAAAATTATGAGCTGGGAGTTTATAATTAGTTGTCAGTAGCTGTCGTATTAAATAGTATTATTTTATTTACTAATCTTCTTGTGTAATGTGTGTATTAAAATCAAATTAGGCATATTTTTGATTAATCTCCCATCCAGATAATTGAATTCATTATTTTCATTAACAAATTTAATTATAACACATAGTTGAAAATACTTGATTTTTTTAACATCAGTTTAAATTGCAATAATAATCTTATGTAGAGAATTATTTGTGTATTTTCATATTAACTCTTTTTGTAGGTTATTAGATCTGCAACTGCTCCAGGTTCAACATCCATGCTAGTCTCAAAAGAAATGCATTATGTTTTTCGAGTGTTAGGTCCTGCTGCATGCAGGGATCCAGAACTCTTTACATCTGTTGCTTCCAATATTTTACGTTTGACAATTTTACCTCCATCTAAAAGAGGTAGGTTAATTTTTTTCACTTCTTTTTCTATTGATTATTTGTGTATGTTGTAAACCAAGAAATTCTGTAAAGAATGTGTTTTTCTGAGATTTGAGCTAAAAAAATATGTTGAAAAACTATACCACTCTAAATGTTAAAATTGCATACTTAATAAATATATATTACATGAACACTATTCAGTCCAAATGCAGAAAAGGAAAAAACCAAAATTGTAATGTCTAAATATCATTCTGCGAAATAGTCATTTAGATATATGATATTGATGATTTGACTTACGGATAGTATATGTGTATATGTATAAAAATGCATCTGTGTAAGGATATACAGGCAAAGTAAGTTTCCCTCCATAATAAAGAAATACCTTTAAGTATAATGACATATTAATTTATTTTAATTTGTGTTTGGTTTTAATCTTTTCTAGTGATTAAACAGGAATCAGATTGATTTAAAAAAAATCAAATTCTTAATTTTTTTTTTATGATAGGATTGATCCCATAGTTATAGTTCAGCAGCACATTATGATTGAGGACCACAGATGCCAAGAGATACAAGTGACAAAATTTAGATTTCGAATAAATTTGAGTTCAAAATTAAGCATCAATTGTAATTGAATGATTTGAGATTTAAAATTTTTGCTTATTTCTTAGTAATCTTTGAATTCTCTTATTTCAATAACTGTTTAAAAAAAAAAGTGGAGTACAGTTAGTTTTAAATTTATAACTAAGTTATGTTGATCATCATTCGGCACTTGTACCCTTGGGCTTCCAAGCAGTAATGAAAACTGTTTGAAAGCCAGAGGGTTGAAAAATTGTGGGGGGAAAAAATTATGAAAAATTAAGAACAATGTTGATACAAGTAAATGAAAGGACAAAATTTGTTTTAATATAAGTTCTAAAAATGAAAAATTGTGAAATAAAAAATAAATTTAAGAAAAACTTACGAACAATGTTATACACATAAATAAAAGAAAAAAAAATTTGTTCTTATATATGTTTTGAAATTTCATTATAAGTTTCCAAACATTGAAAATTTATAATAGAAGGGGGGGGGAAGAAATAGTGAAAAACAATTTGACTGGACTACCAACTTTGACAGCATTTTTTTAAAATTCCTGTCTTTACTGAAAATAAAAAAAAAGCAGCTGGATTTCATAGTTTTTTTTAACCTTTTTAAAAACACCTGGCAGTTTAATACGTTTGTGTGTAAAAAAAAAAAATAATAATAATAAAAAATGACTAAATGAATCATTTATGAAAATAAGGATGTTTTTAAGAAAATATAATATAAACTTGGGTATATAGACACTAATATGGAATATTTAAGAAAAATTATAAGGTGAAATTCATAAAATCCATTTTATATACATATTTGGCAATAAGATTTTTATCATTTTTCACTTCATCATGTCAAACATTTCTACTGCATTTTTTATTATATTTTATTTATTCACAGAAATCATTATATATGAGCCCATTTTCATAATTTCTTAGCAGTATTGTCATACAAAACAATCTACTACAGAGTTGTCTGACCAGGAAAAAGTTAGGGAACTTTGTAAAAATATTCCAAATCTAGAAAGTTGACAATGTGAAAAATTTTTTTTACCTTTTTTGTAAAAATGATTGATACAAAATTAACAATGTTGCTTAATGTTAGCCACTGTATATACAGTACTTTTTTAATTCATTTATCACTTTGAACTAAACATAATTTGAAAACTAACAAAGTTAATGCTCATTTAATTAAAAAATAATTGACTTGATTGTATTTCAGCTTGTAGAACAAATAAAAAGAATATTGCCCAGTTAAACTGATGGCATTGAGCTCACAGGCTATGCATACTAATTGTACATTGCAGCCTTGTATTTTCGTTAATTCCGTTCGAAAAAAAATAAGAAGAAGAAGGGGAAACAGCTCTCCCCTTTCTCCTTTTTTATATTTAATCATTGAACTTCCTAAACTATCAAGTACATGCTTTATCATATTAAAAAATCTATATCCAAAATTCAGAGCAAATCTGATAATTCTTAATAAAAACCCATTTAGCATTTATATAATTTAAGAGGAGTTATTCCCCTCTTTTATACTTAACCATTAAACTTCGAAAACTACTCAGAGATTTGAACGAAATCTGACAATTCTGCTTGAAAAATCCATTTATACAAGTTAAGGGGAGGGGCATTAGAACCCCCGTTCCCCCTGTTTATACTTATTCAATGAACACCTAATAACAGCCACGGACTCGCCTCATCAGAATGATCCTATATCTAAATTTTGAATGAAAACTGTTAATTCTGCATGAAAATCCCGTTTATATCAATTAAGGGGAGGGGCATGAGCCCCCCGTTCCCCCTGTTTATACTTATTCAATGAACACCTAATAACAGCCACGGTATCGCCTCATCCGAATGATCCTATATCTAAATTTTGAACGAAAACTGTTAATTCTGCATGAAAATCCCGTTTATATCAATTAAGGGGAGGGGCATGAGCCCCCCGTTCCCCCTGTTTATACTTATTCAATGAACACATAATAATAGTCACGGAATCGCCTCATCAGAATGATCCTATATCTAAATTTTGGACAAAAACTGTTAATTCTGCGTGAAAAACCCATTTATATCCATTAAGGGGAGGGGCATGAGCCCCCCGTTCCCCCTCTCATACATATCAAATGAACTCCAAAAACTAATCAGGGAAGCGCCTTATCAGGATATACCTATATACAAAATTTCAAGTGGATCCGATATTTTTATCATGAGTTATCGCGTTACGCATGAACGCACGTACATACAGAACGGACGGGCCATAAGCTCTCAGGCTATGATAGCCTGTGAGCTAAAAAGTAATTTACAAAAGCATGTTTTGAGCACATAATTTATCAGTGTTGAAGTTATATATAAGAACAGATAGTTAATGTGTGATTCAGTATGTTATCTGAATTATGATGATGCTGATATCCCGTGAGGATAGTAATACTGAGAATTTTTTCTATTAATAAGTGTTGAATATGGAATAATGTAAGATGAAACTGTTTTACTAATAAGAATTATATAACATGCTGTGCAACCTGAAAGTGGTCTGAACATACAACTGCTCTCAATCTTTAAATGCTTCTGAGTTTTTATGAAATTTTGTACAAATTGTTAGAGTTTTGGAAAGATTTTTTTAAATAATTTGTTAACACATATTTAATTTGGGCAAAAGAAATAATCAACTGATGTCAAAATACTTGCTGCATGGAGTCAAAATACTTCTGCTGCAGAAGCTATAAACAAGTAGTAACTATACTTTTTTTAAAAGTATAGATACATAAATTTATCTAAGCTATACAGTTAGGTACATTAATATGTAGCTCTTAATAATGAATTATTGTGTTCTATTTACTGTTATTTCCATGTATAGGCTGAGTATATGATTTTTCAGTAATAAGTCGCACAAAATCAGAAACCTGTATGTAACTTCCTCAGTCCTAGTGTCGCCCGTAGGAGACACAAAAGAACATCCTTTAAATTAACTTCTTCTAGAATTGTTAAAATTATTTTTCGGTTTATTTAACCTCCTCAGTCCTGAGACAAATTTTACGCGGCACTACAAAAACCAGTTTAAAATTATTATAAAACATCTCCAAACATGCATTAGTTTGTATATTGATTCTTCTAACATGCACACATCTATTTAAAAAGTCTGGATGTAGTTTTAACAATTCTAAAAGAAATTAAATTAATTTAAAGGGTGATTTTTAGTGTCGCCTCCAGGCGACATCAGGACTGAGGAGGTTAATAAATGTGTGCATATCATAAGCATCAATATATTGTGGTTTATGTGGTCCCTCGTAATATTTGTCTCAGGACTGAGGAGGATAAGCAAATGTTAAAAAATGGTGAGGAAAAATTTGGTGAACAAAAAGCTGCCACATGTGCTCTCCAAAATTATTGATATCTCTTATTTTGTCCTGGGTCCACAACCAAATCTGTTTTAGTCTGCTCATTCTGTTATGACTTGTTTCTCCTTAAAAACCAAATATCCTATTTTTGGCTTGAATTGTCATAAGAAATGGTTGTTTCATTTTTAAAAAATGTTGCATCAAAATGTGATGAATGGAACTAGAAATGCTGACATTTTTCAAAAAGATTGTGATGATAATGAATTGGACACTGTCGATATTCATACTGTTATACCAATGAAGAAAAGTGATTTTAATGAATTGCTTGAAAATTATGATATTCATTTGGATAATGAATGAGAATTGGTAATTTTTTTCATCATAAAAGAATGGAGCTTTAAAATATTTATAAGAATTTGTAAGTATTTTTAAAGTTATTTATATTCACCATCTTTTTTTTGTTTTTTCTACATTTTAGAATGTCATTTAAAAAAAATTCTTGTACTCATGTATAAGTCAAACCCCCTACTTCAAAGCCCCCCCCCCCCAAAAAAAAATGCCCACAAATTTATTTTTTATATATGGAAATATGTGGTACTTTTGTTTATTTCCTTGCACAATCACTAAAATTATTTGAAGTTTAGGACTATAAATTTTCATGTAAATAAATATTTTTTTATCTGATTGTTATTAAATATTCAGAAATTTGTTTTATGGCAATCATTCTACCTTAATCATTAATAATGAAAATCAGGGGAACGTCTCAATTTTTGTAGCTACTTTGTTGCATAGTAAAGTGCAGTATTTTGAATGTTGCATTTAAGCTATGATACTTTTGTCAATTTGTAGCATCTTGATTGAAATTAACTGAATTTTTATGGCACACTTGAAGTCCTATTACAGTTTACCAGTGTGCAGTGATACAGTTTGTTCTAAAGTATACTTCAACAAAATTCTTTTTAGAGTCTGTGCTAGTTTTTTTCAAACAATTGTGAAACGTCTATTATTAGTAGTTTTGTACATGAAGTTAAAATTATTTATAATTTATAAATTTTTTAACCTTTTACATTCTCTTATAATTAAAATTTTTCAATTATATATGATTAATATTTGTTACACAAGATTTTTTTCTCTTTGTACTCTTTTTGCTAACTGCATACATAAAATATCAAAGCAAAAAACTTACAATGTGAATAGTATTTTAGTTCTTAACAAGTTTAACTTTTGAAAAATTTTCTGAAAAAATAATTCAAACATTTTCATGCAAACTAATTTAACATATGAACCATATTATTATTATTATTATTATTATTATTATTATTTATTATTATTTTAGTTTAATACAGCTGATTTTTAATATTTTAAAATTTCTGAATAAAGATCTTAAGATATTGGTTCTGTATATTTTTTATTAAATTATAAGATTAAATTTTCTAATGTTTATAAAGATAGTTACTATATATATTTATAAATTTTTTTTCTTTTTCTTTTCATTTTATATGATCTACAGAGCTTTTGATTACTTTTTCTGTAGATGAAGATGAAAGTCGATTTAACAGTTATTCTGTACAGATGTTAAAAGCTTGTCCATCAAAGTCTCAAACACCAGAAACACCATCTGAAAGTGAAGTGGCAAATAATTTAATTTATGAGTTGCTTAATGCACTCATTGCCAAGCCTGTTGAAGTACCTGAAGAAGGTAATATTTTCATAGTTTAAATAGTTTATTTATAAATAATAATAATATTTATAATAGTTTAAATAGTTTATTTGTAGAGTAATATTTGCAAATTGTAAATTCTCATTAAGTTCATTTGGATTGTGACTTTCAAAAGTCTTTTATATTCAAATAAGAACAATATTAGTCAAGTATTATCATAGTTTCTTTTTTAAAAAGTCATTTGATGATGTTTTTACTATTTTATAATGCCTTTTAAATTGCCATTTTCTTATGTTTCTTCAAAGTATAGCCAACTTTTAACTGTCTTTGATTGAGTTTTCTGCTGATGAAGAAAAGTGCAAATAGTTGTAACAAAAAACATTATTTAATATGTAACGAGATAATATTAACAGTAAAATTAGCTACATCTATTGATACATAGGAAATGTGTATTCTAGAAACAATCAGAAGTTCACTGTAGTTTTGATATACTCATGTATGTTTCCCTTTTTTATTTATAAATATATAGTTACATCATCAGAAAACAACTCTGATATCCCGTCTGCTTCTGATCAGCAATCACCCCTAAGAGACATGAACAATAGTGACCTCATATCAACTGATGATGATGATGGATTAGTAAGTGCAAGCAAAAAAATGCATTTCTTTATTTTCTGGTTTGGGAATAAAATACAACAAGATTTGTATTAAATTAACATAGAATATTTTACTTAATTATACATTATCTTATGTTATTTTAATCAGGGTTGGCATGATTTAAATCAACTGATTTAAATCAATCAATTAAAAATCATTTGATTTAAATCAATTTTTTGCAATATCACATGAATGCACATATCAATGGAAAATTTTGGGTAAAAAGTTAGACAATGTATTAGATAAAAATAGTACAAAATTTAAAGCAAGATATGAACAAGCTATTAATGGCTGTCATTTTGCTGGAGTTTTATTAAGTCCCTCTGTTTTAAATTGAAAGGAAATTTCACTTAGTGCAGAGGAAAATAATGATGGTTTGGCATTCATTAAAGAAAATTGTCCAAATCTTCTCACCAATGTAGCACATTTTCAAGCAAAAAAATTGTCCATTCCAAAAATTACCATTGCTTGAGGAAAAAATTTTCAGATACAGTAAACTCCTCCAAATCCGCACAGCTTGGGACCAGAGGTTGTGCGTATTTTAGAATTTTGCAGATTTCTGGTTATTGCTTTGTTTAAATTTTTTAAATAGTAATTTAAATGCAAGTAATAATGCAACTGAAACTGCAATGAATGCTTACAATATAATAAAATATTAATAAGTATTGTACTAAAATAATAAAAATTTAGATAATTTTTGAAGTAATTAAAATATTAAAAGCAAAAGTGAAATTAATAATTAATTTGATTAAATATTCATTACACAGATGAAATATATTTTTTCTAAATTATTCAATGAAACTTGCCTCACAAAGGTACATTACTAATTCACATCAAAATCATAAAATAAGGAAGTTTTATTTCAGCTTTAGCTAGACTTAATAATAGAAAAAGATTAATATTTAAATATATTTGATAAGAAGATCGAGATTACCAGTAATATAAGCAATATCTTGATTTTTTTTTTTTTCAGAAATAAATTTATTATACTTTTATGAAAAAACATGAATTCAGTAATATTCACAAACATTACAAATTAAAATGCATATGGAATTAATATATAACTAAAAATGTCAAATTTTGTCCCTATATCTGGACTGAATGTCTCATTATTTACAACCAAAAATTATGTGTGGATTTTCGAGAGTTGCCGATTTTAGGGTTTAGATTTGAGGGAGTCTACTGTATTATGACAGATTATGATTGGTGGAAGTCCTTTTATGTAATGGGAAGTAAAGAGAGAATCATTGAAAGTGAAGAAATTAATCAAATAACAACAGCCGTGCCTTCATCTGCTGGAGTAGAAAGACAGTTTTCTTCTTTTGGTCTAATTCATTGAAGCCATTGTAATAAATTAGGGGTGGACAAAGCTTCTAAATTAGGGTTTTTGTTCGAATGATTAAATCCTTGATTTATTCCTATTTGCTTAAAAAATATTGAATTAATTGTGATTTTTATCCTTTGATAAATAGCTTGCATTAAATGAATAATTAATTTCTTTTTAAATTTTACCATTTTCTATTCATTTTTAACATATTTAAGTTTGTTTCTTATTTAGTCTGCAAAATTCAATTGCAAAATAATAGAATGGCTTTAAATTAAGCCTAGATGTTTAATTTTTAGTACCAGTCAGTTAATAGAATATAGTATATAATTATTTCATTTACTTAACTATATAATTATTTCATATATTTTTATAAATTATAAATATTTATTCTTTTTTAGTTATTTATTATAAAAAACTGCTCCATGTACTGTAAAAACAAATACACAATAATTAAAAATAGAAACCTAAAAAAATCAAATAAATCAGATTTAAATTTAAAAAATCTGATTTAAATCAAATAAATCAATTTTTTTTTTAAATCATGATTTTTTTTCCAACCATGATTTTAATACATGTAAGATAATATACAATGAAGTAAATTGCAAAAGCTAACATAATGATTAAGATAATTGTTAATAATAAAGTTATATACAAAATAATCTTCTACTAATCTACAGAAATTAACTTTTATAGGTGTCATGAATGATATATACTTGTTTGTATAAGGATTTTAAAATTCTACTTATGCAAAATTAAAATTATGTGATGCAAGGCAATTTACAATTTTACGTTTTAAAAGTTTAATTATGTATGTGTTTTGCATTGTTTTCTTTTAGTTTAATTTCAAATTTAAAAGAAATGTTATTAGAACTCAAATGTTACCTAATCATATTATAAACATTTCTTTATTCAGGTGATGCCTTTAACTATGCCCAATGTTGATGGATTTAATGATGGTACAGAATCTTTGGGATCTCGTGAAGGCAATCGACTTTCAAAAGATTCTTCAAAAGAAAATAAGCCTGATTCTAGTACCTTGAAAAATATTCCTATTATTCGAAAGTCTGGAATTTGTCGGCTGTTAGCTGAACTTGTGAGATCATACACTCAATGTGCTAGATTGATTACTGAATATTCTTTCCATGCAGGAGATTCAGAATTAGTACCTGAAGTAATTTTTTTAAAAATTATATTGTATTTTAAACTGTACAAACTCAAATTATCTTTAATTAAAAATTAATTTCTTTTTACCTGTACTAATTAAATTGTATATGATTCATTTGAAAGAAAATTGACACAAAACAAAAAATGAAAAATAGGACTTTGGTTGTGTTTCATGACTGCCATGAGTACTTTCCAGTAGTAAATTCTGAAACTGAAACATTCTTTAAGAAATATTTGTTATTTGAAGTCTTCTAAGGAAAAGCAAACATGTAAAATTTTATATTGTATCACTCTTCTGTCGTATACTCCTAAATGAAACATATAAATTGTGGATTTATGTTTTGATGATTAACCTCTAATTTTATGGTTTCAAACTGTGCAACATTGGAATATTATGTCCACCCTTCATTAGTTTTACAGTTTGCTATGTGGCCTATTTCCTTTTTGTCCCTTTCCTTCCCACAGTAATAATCTTTAAAACTTTGTTTTTAAAATGATTATTCCCTATTTATTACTCTGTCGAAAAAAATAATCAAACACCTAATTCTACTAATTTCTTCTACTGTCTTTTGACATCTTCATCCAAACATACTGTTCAAAGTCTCTTCTTTCTTTTTTACTTTTCTGATGTTTCATAATAATTTGTCTTAAATTATTTCCTTTTTCCTTAAAATTTCTGTTTCACCCACATATGCCTCTAACAGGCAAAATTTAAAATCTCTATCTAATTTTTGAATTTTTTTTTGTCTGATTTGTTATTATATAATAGTAATAAATGTTTGATCAAACTTTTTATCCCCCCACAGTGCACAAAGCAGGTACTTTTGAAACAGTTTATTATTCTTTTCTGCTCGATTTATTACTTTGTACAGGGTTCGTACAGACTCCTTAGACATTACTTAGAAATGAAAACATTACCAAGTAGTACTTAGAACTACTTAGATAAACAAAATATTCCTTAGAAACTACTTAGAAATGAAAATGTTCCCAAGTAGTACTTAGAACTACTTAGATAAACAAAATACTCCTTAGAAACTCCTTAAATTATATTGCGGTTTTGTACGCGAGCAATATTGCTACCCCCCCCCCCCCCCCCCAAAAAAAAAAAAAAAAATTGCAATTGTAAAATGCACGGTAAATCCTTTATGCACGTCATTCATCAGAAGCACAGCAGTGATTGTTTGGGATCATACTAATAACCACAAAAGTGATTTACTTTTTATGGCCATAAGGGAAAGAAAAATGAAAAGAATGTTCCAGACACAGCTCTACGCTTTTAATTTCAAAAAGTGATTAAACTGTTTAATGCCTTCACAGCTAGATATACAACTTTGATTTCTTCTTCATAATACTATTCATCATCCTCAATTTTGCTGATAACGATGGATTCACGGTTGATTCTCTTTTGAAACTTTGAAATCGAGTTACCAGTTCCGCATAGTTGCCAACTTATAGGGTTTTGCACACAGAAAAAACAATCGCAGAGAAATGCAAATTTCGTGAAAGTATCACCGAAAAGCAAGCATTTCGTCAATCATTATACTCAAATGTATTAAAAATATGTATTTATTGAAAATATGTGTATATGCATATGTTTGAAAAACGAAAAAGAAAAGAAAGAAAAATCAAAAATGGAGCACTAGCAATTAGGTGAATCTAATCGCTTGTTTACTAGCCAAATGAAGAATTTAGTTGAAATTTGTTGCAGTGGCGAGCGACAGCGAGAACCCTGTTAACACCCATAAAACTAAAGGGCCATGTGTGGGGCAACTTTTCTACATATTTCTGCTCTTTTAAAAATATATCCTCAAATTAAAACAATGAAAATCATCAGTATTTTTTGTTTTTTTAATGCATAGTTTGGTTTAACAACTTGTAAGTCAGTAGATATAGTTATTATGTAAGTGCCATGCGCTGGACATTTTGTCAGTTTTTCATCAAATTGTCTTGAAACGGGCATATTAGTTGGATTTAGAATTTAACATGTGGAGATAACTATTTTTATTATTAACAGCCAGCAGCTTACAGATCTAGGGTTTAAAATGTGGAGATTTTAAAACCTATTAAGTCTTTTCCATAGCATATGTGGAATAGATTTTATACACATTGCTGCTGTTTTAACAATGCTATTGGATCCTCAAATTAAAACAACTATGCTAATATGAAAATTTTGGATATTTTTTTATGTTACTATGTTTGAACAGGATAAAATGAAATTTATTTTCACCATATTAATAAATTAAATTTATTTACAAATAGATAATAAATGTACTAATTTTAATATTTAGTACTAATTACAAATAAAATAACGTTATGACATCCCATTTCGACAATTGAATAAGATATAAGTTTTCTCATTTTAATCATGATCTAAAAGAATCTGTAGATTGAAAATACAGGAGCTTTTTTAAGGGGGGGAGGGGATTAAAAAGAAAACTCGCACAATAATTCATCGAGATCCAGTAATTTAAACTTATTTTTAAACATAAAAGTTTGTAATCTGGTGGCTTATCTACCAAAATGATTTGAAATCTAATGGATTTTTCTGTTTTCGATAAATGTATTATATCTTAAGTTATAAGCGATTGCTATTTGAAGAGGATTTTCCCGAGCTGTCTCAACTGAAAATTAAATTTAAAAACCAACTTCCTGCAAAAAAATATATACAATATTTTCAATATTTAATGGGTGTTCTAGTTTTATTTTCATTGTAGATACATGTCTTATGAAAATATCATTTACATTTTTTATCTTTTATTCAACATACACCAAATCTGTGCCATGTGTTAAGACTTACCTATTTAAGTATCTTTATTATGTTTATACTTTTTTTTTTTTCAAGGATTGTTCGGCTCTTGCTTTTATTTTGGATAATTTACTACACAGTAGTCAGACAGCTGGTGACAAAGAAACCCCTGCTTTAGCCAGAGTTTTGATAGCGGCTATAGCATCCTGTAATCATTCTGTTGAAGCTCAGACATCATTAGTTCTTGAGGTATTACAGAACATTTGTAATTTACTGTTTGAAGTTTATCACTTTCAAATAAGGGTACACTTTTGTATATTTATGATATGAATAAGTTTTTCATATGCTTTTGGTTAGCCTTCTGCAAATCTTGCCAATAACTTTTTATTTAAATCATGTATAAATTAAAAATAATACTTAAAACAGTGATTTTAGCTTATTGAATTATTTCTTATTTTTTGTATTTTAAATTGAAATTCATGAAAGGCATGTGTTCTCAATGAAATGAAATAAATGCAAATGTTGTAGAATAAAACATTTGTGATTTATCACCTGCACTAAGTTAGATAAACAAAAAGTAGCTTTTTCATATTCAAATAGCAAATCTCATATAAAGTTAGTCTATATATAGTATAGAACCATTTATCTGGAAATCAATTAATTGGATAAAAAGCAGTTATCAAGAATGGTATTTTCAATTTGCTTATTTAAAAGAATGAGCCATACAGTCTGTTTTTGTATATTGCATTAAACACTAAGATTTGAGATGGAAGCATATTCAGTTACATAATAGGCATTTTGAATTTTATGCATGGGGGGAGAAAAGGGGTGTTTGTTTCCAAGGTATTTCTATAAATTGACTTCTTTTAAACTTTGATTAATGCCTGATCTTGTTTGGACCTGATTTTTTTTGAGTAGCCTAATAATTAGAGATCAAAACAATGCATAGCCACGTATATTCTACAAATGTGATCAAATAGATGTTGATTTAATACCTAACTGGCTATTTAGAAAAACCAATTATAAGAATAAATCTGACTCTAACCATTATGGATAAATGGTTCTGTTCTGTAAAAATGAAAATTGCTGTAAATCCAAAATCACATCTCTCACAATCTAAAATATACTCTATATTTCTGAGAACTTAATTTATGATTTAAACTTGTAATCATGCTTTTGTTTGATTCAAACAATGATCAGTATAATTTACTTGATGAATTTCAATATAGGTTATCATTTATAAACTTAGTTACATGTAATTAATGACAAAGTTTCAGCACAGTACATGAATTTTGCTATTAATATTTTAGAAAATAGATTGTAAGTTACTTATCCAACTTTAAGGTACTTCGAAGGATTCTTTTTGTTCATATGCACATTTGCAAATATATACATAAACAAGGTAATTTTTCTGTGTTGTATTTATTGGGGTTGGATTTACATTTGATCTTACTCCTGAAAGAATGAAAACAATATTAATGCTTTTTCAGGTATAGAAAATATAGGCGGTTAGTTTGTTTATAATTTTTAAATGAGAGAAAAAGATTCTTTCAGCCATGAGTGTGACTTTTTTTTCTGAATATATATGTATTAATTTTATTTGCAACTGATATGAATTAGTATGCATACATGGTGAATGAGGAGTAAATGAAAAATCTCATTAATATATTCATTTCAGGTTCGATTAGCTCTTCTTCGTGCCTTGTCTCTTCCAGAAAGTAGTGAGAAGCATACTCGAATCCAAGCTCTTACTGGATTAATTAGTACAATGATAGAATCTTGTCCATCTGCTTCATCCCAGAATCAACTTGGCGGGTGTGCTTTAAGATCCCAAACATCGTTAGTATATGTTCTTTTGTGCTGCTAATTCTAGTTTGAGTTTCAAGCCATTTTGATTCAATATTATATTTTAAATTATAAATTTTTTTTACAATTGATTTTATTTATTGTTTTTGTGAATTTGTGTCCGCCAGAGATTAAAATGGTCTTTTTGTTTCCATATGAAATTGTATATTAAATTGTAAACATGTACAAAATTAGATAAGAATTAAGATTATGTAAAGAAACAATCTTGGTTTTAATTTTCTTAAAGATATTCTTTTCTTTTAGGTAGATTTTGTATGAAATACTACATATTGCGGTCTCCCCTATGTTGGAATTTCTGAAAAGTTTTGCTGATCTATACTGATCATAATATCTAGACTCAAAACTACCATCAGTAAAAACTTGTCACTTTTTAGGGCACTTATATCACTTTTTTATGGACATAACTTCTGTAATTCTGCTCAAATTTCTTCCAAACTGATACATAAAATCAAGGGCATAAATCTCAGTCAAGTTTGTTAATAGGCAAAACCAGACCAAGCGGGTGGAAATACAGAGGGTTTATGTGGGGGAAAAAAATCATAACTTCTTAATTAAAATATAGTATCAGTTTAAAATTTATATTACTTCAAAAAAATGCATCAAAAGTTTATGTATGAAAAATTTTTGATAAAATTAAAAATGAGTTCAATTAGCAGAAAAAAAAAAAAAAAATTGGGGAGAAAATTCATAATTTCACCAATTCTCAAAATATCAAATCCAATTAAATTTATTATAAATTAACTTAAAATTATGTGTATTGCATACTGCAAAACATTTGTATGACAAGTTTTTCATAAGAGCAACTTTTATCGGAAAATAAAAATTAAACAAGGAAGAAAGGGGGTTGGAAGAAGAAAAAAAATCCATAACTTTGTCTTAAGATATAAAATCCAATTAAAATTACTATACATCTTCTCAATAATATCTACAACTTTTACATTGACAAGTTTTTCATAGGACTAATTCTTAAAGCAAAAGCAAATTAAACAAAAATAGGAGTTGAAGAAAAAATCATATTAAAGGTGTACTCAAATCCAAATTGCTTATATTCTGACCTATTTTTAAATTCATTTTTGCTCTCAAATGTATCCAATGGACAGGTTCTCTTATTTAGGAACTATATAATGTGCCGTATTGGTCATTTTTTTGATAAATGCAGAATATATTTCAAAAAATTCTATCAAAGTGGACATTTTGGATAGAATTTTCCGAAGTGTTGATTGAAAAATTGAGGATGCGTTCAAATAACTGCTTATATTTGGACTAATTTTTAAACTCATATTTGCTCTCAAACTATAATGTGCCGTCTTGGTCAGTTATTTGATAAAGGCAGAATATATTTCAAAAAATGCTGTCAACGTGGGCATTTTGAATAGAATTTTCCAAAGTGTTGATTGAAAAATTGAGGATGCATTCAAATAACAAACTGCTTATATCCAGACTTATTTTTAAACTCATATTTGCTCTCAAACTGATGCAATTGTTTTCTCATATTTAGGAACTATAATGTGCTGTATTGGTGGTTTTTTCATAAATGTTTCAGAATGTATTTCAAAAAAATGCTGTCAAAGTGGGCATTTTGAACTGAATTTCCCTTAAAGTGATTCTGATAAAATCAGCTCTTGCAGAGAAATGAAACTAAAAACTTTTCAAAAGCAGCCAAGTAAAGTTGTTCAATTGGGGTTTATCTCTAATCATATTTTACTTTTTGTTGGTGAAATGAAATTTTACCTTTGAATTCTACATGCGCCTGTAGGCCAAGCCTACAGCAATTGTTTTGTATATTCCTTAGGTCCTTTTAGGGGGGTGGGAGTCCCAGACACATTTAATGTACAGTCCCTGGCCAAATTATTAGATGCACTCCCTTTTCCTTCTGTTGAATCATATTACTAGCTTCATAGAAATATTACTGTGTGAATAACTGCAATTAATTATGTACATCATTTGTAGGATTATAGTAAATAAAAACATGCCCGTGACTTTAAAACTCTTCCTTTTTACAAATTAAATTAAAAATGGCTGAAATTGCAAAATTTATTACTTGAAGCTCAAAAAAATTTCAATAATGTCAATATTTTTTGGAGGCTATCAGTGCCTCTATTCTTCGCGGCATGCTGTTAATACAAAATTGAAGAGTTTCTTGTTCCAGATATGGATTAGATTTTCTATGAGCTGGGTTTTGAATGTTATGACTTCTTAGTCAATTCTCCAGACCAATATAAAGAGGTTTTCAAAATCTGTTTATTCTAAAGCTAAAATGATGGTTTCCAAATGAAGAACTATTTGTATTTTTGCAAGGTAAATCTTTTTGCTACATAGTATGATCCGTCAAGTTCTACTTTCAATAAAAAAAATCCCTGTGTTGAACTGCTCCCGGTAATTCATCAGACATGAATACCATTGAAAATGTTTGGGAGCTAATGAAGAAAAAAACTGGACAAAGAGCTCATAACGAGCAAAACACAGCTCAGAGAAAAACTTATCCTTGTCTGGAAAACCATCACTCACACATGCAAGAAACATTTCAATTTTGTACTAACAGCATGCAATGAAGAATAGAGGCACTGATTGCTGCCAAAAGAGACTCCAAAAAATATTAAGATTTTTTTTAATTTAATGTTTTAAGTTTTACAATTTTAGAAATTGTTAATTTAATTTACAAAAATAAATCATTTTAAAGTCATTGGCATGCTTTTAATTTATTATAATCCTACAGATGATGTATATAATCAATTGTAACTATTGGCATAGTAATATCTCTATGAAACTTGTAATATGATTTGACACAAGAAAATATGAGTGCGTCTAATAATTTGGCCAGGGACTGTATATATATATTTTTAATAGAGTTAAAATTTTGAAATTTTTTGTGATGGTTAACTGTTTTATTGGTAATCAAAATCACATGATAAAACTTATATACATTTTTTAAAATTTTATTTAAAAGTGGGATAAATTAAAATATTATTTGTAGAATTTATTTTTTTTCATATAAATAAACAGAAATATATAAGGTTTAATTTTGATTCAGCATTTTAACATATTTACTAAACATTGCCCATGTTCTGACGCTTAAAAAAAAAAAAAAAGGTAAAAATTCCCTTTTTGTAAAAACCAAAACATGCTAAGTTATGATACTTTGAATTTTATAAAATTTTCCAGTTTTCTTACACTTTAAACATTCAAAAGCATTTTAGTTCTTGTAAGCTCAGACAGTTCAATACATTCACAGCATCATATCTAGATGAGTTTTGATTGTAGAATAATGGAATATTTACTGTTTCTTGTCAGAGTGCACTTTTCTAAATTTAACCAACAACACCCAAGCATTACATAAAAAAATTTAAAAATGCTAAATTTGCATTGATTGCTTATGTTTCTTTTATCCCATCTGTTTGTATTTGCCATGCATTTATTAAAAACCACTTTATTAAAATCACTGCTTTTAAATGCTTATAAACTATTTTAGAACACTCTGATTGTAGATTCTGGGAAGTAATTGATTACTACATTTCCTATTTGATTTTGTGTTTATTGGTAATTTCGAGGATTGCCCATTGTCTGCATTAGTGAAGGAAGAATCTATTAAACAATTAACTGCAAATATATCCTTTTCATTTATTTTATTTTGTAAGATTATATTTGATACTGTATATGAAGTTAAATCCAATAAAAAAGGTCCAAAAAATATATTAATTAAAAAAAAAAAAAATTCCCTTTTCATTTTACACAAAGAGTTAATGCACTAGAGAACCCCCACTAATCTGTAAGTCTCGGTACTTTAAAATACAATGTATTTGAAAAAAGAAAAATTTAAATGACTCTTGGTTTTAAAACCAAAAATATTTAACATGTATGCTTATTATATCATACTACTAATAATAAAAAGAATGATACATTAACTCATAATTTCCATTTTTTCCATTCTGTTCTTTTATGTGGGTGGTTCAATAATTATTATCCCTAATGTATATAAGATAATTGTTCTGTGATGATTGATGTTTAGATGCCTGTATGCTTAATTTCAAAACTGCTATATTTACATATTTTTGGAGGGAAGGGCTCTATAGACCTATTTTTTTGAGGAATTTTTTAAAGGGTAGGGGGAAAAGGTGGTTTGGAGCTTATGAGTCCAGATTTGTGACAGTGGATGAGACAAAGCTACATCACTATGATACCAAGTCCAAATGACTGTAGCCACATCTCATCCACTGTTACAAATCTAGCCCAATATGCTCCAAACCAGCACTCCCACCCCCTCCTATTTCACCTACAAAAATATGTTAATATAGCAGCTATGGTTCTAAAATTGAACATATAGACATCTAAGACATCAGGCTTTGAAAACATCAACCATCACTATTCAAATATTTTATATACACTAGAGACAATAATTGAATCACCCTTATATCTAAATCTCAATTTTATTAATCCAAGCAGGCAATTGTAACAATTAATTTGGATTAGTGGAGTTTTACTGTTTTGTTATTTAATGTAATTTTGTATATTTTAGGATGAATAATATAGTGAAAATTCTCCTGAGGAAGGGTATAGTAGTTGATTTAGCCAGAATACCTCATTACTTAGATCTTTCAAGTCCTCATATGGCAGCAACTGTAAACAGTGCTTTGAAACCACTAGAAACTTTGTCACGCATAGTGAATCTTCCGTCTGGCAATATTACTAACAAAGCTAAAAGTAAAGCAAATTCTAGCAGAGATAGAGAAGCTGTTCCTGAATCTATGGAAGAAGATACGTCAAGTGCTCGATGTAGCTGTAAGTAAAACCTAAAATTATAGTTATTAACCTCCTCAGTCCTGATGTCGTCTGTAGGAGACACTAAAAACACCCTTTAAATCAATTTAAATCCTGCCATAAGCGGTAAAATTACATCTAAACATTTTCAATAAATTTGTGCGTATCAAAAGCATTTATGCATAGACTTCCGCATCTTAAGAGATGTTTCATAATTTTAAACTAGATTTTGTGGTTCCTTGTAAGATTTGTCTCGGGACTGAAGAGGTTAATAGGACTGGCTGTATTAAGATTTCTACATCACAATGTATCATTTAGGCTAAATCACAATATTGCAATACATCAGAATTTTAGACTCTTGATGTTACATTGTTGCTATTTTAATATAAAATTTATCTTTTTATTTATCTATTTTAATCTATTGGTGAAATTCCCAACTTTCTTCCATGATCATTCGGCCAAATTTACAATTCATTTTATTCCTGGATTGTTGACGAAATTCATGACTAATTTATAAATATTAAGATTTTGAATAACTGATTCACCAAATTTGAGATTTTATTCCATGAGTCATTGACGAAACTCTCAATATTTTCCTTTGAGTTGGAAAAAAGCTGTTGTTGATTGTACACTGCTGCAGATTGTACCAAGATGATACAATATATATAGTTTTTTATTGAAATATATATATTTATAAATTTGGTCAAAATTGGATTTTTTATATATAAAGTTAAAATATAGATTAAAGATCAAGAATCCAAAGTTATGAAAAATTTTCATTTTAAACTTTATCTTTACAAATGGTTTTTCTGATATAATAGACAGATAACTGAAATTAATTGCCAACTTTACAAATTTTAGAAGCATTTGAGAGATATGGATAAACAGAACTTGGAGTTTCATATTGACTTTCACTATTTTTCTCAGAACTACAAAACCTGGCCTTACTGTTAATATCTTAACTTGGCTATACAGGTTGCTCAGGATACATTTGACAGTTTGTAAATTGTATAAAACTATTAATTGTTGTGAAAAATGTGGCACATTCTACATACCTATTTATAGTCTTCAGGTTTCAGGTATACCCTTGATAACAAAGATAATGTAAAAGAGTGAGTGGGAGTGAATGATGATTCACATCAATAATCCATTTCCACAATCAAAACAGCTATATAATGCTTCCTAAATACTATAAAAATAATTTAATATGTGATATTGAGCATGTAAAAAATGCACTGCCAGTATCACAAAGATTCGTCAGATCGATAGGATTCGTGGAGTCACATAAAAGGCCATAGCTACTCAGGGTGGCTATCAAAACTTTTTTGCATTTTTGTGATATTGTCAAATTATTTTTCTATTAAAATTTATTTTTAACAGTCTTCCAAAAAGGAGAGGAGGTTATCAATTCAATGCGTATGTTTTATTTATTTTTTTTTTAATGTATGTTCACAGATTACTCCGAAACCATGCAACTGATTAACTTGGTTTTGGTGTTAAATGAAAGATGATGCTCTCGAATAAAGATGATGCTCTCGAATTGGTACCACTTCAGTTTCATCGAAATTGGTTCAGTACTTTTTTAGTAATTAGGCAAAAACTAAATAATAAAATTGGTGATTTTTCGCTAATTAAAAGTGTTGAATACGTTCGCTGAATGGCGTGTAGACAGCATCGCCGAGCGGTCTAAGGCACCAGATTGAAGCTCTGTTTTTCGAAAGACATCGTGGGTTTGAACCCCACTCCTGACATTATTTACATGTATGTAAAATTTACAATTTTTTTTTTCGTATTTTAATATTTATTATTAACTGACTTCAGAAAAGGAAGAGGAAGTTATCAATTCGAAGCATATGTATTTTTTTCTATGTACGTTCACAGATTACTCCGAAATTATCCAACCAATTAGTTTTGTTTTGTGTTAAATAAAAGAGGCTACTCTCGAATTGGTACCACTTCCATTTCATGGAAATTGGTTTAGTACTTTTTTAGTAACTAGGCAAAATTTAATAAAATTGATGATTTTTTGCAAATTAAAAATAACATGGTCTTTGAATAAACTTGCCGATTGGAGTGCAGTCAGGATGACCCAGCGATTTAAGGAGCCAGAATTAAGCTCTGATGCTGGAAAGAGAGCGTGCGTTCGAACCCTATTTCTGACAAAATTTAAATCCATATATAATTTACAATATTTTTTTACGTATTATAATTTTTATTAACTGATTTCAAAAAATCGCTAACTTTTAACTGAAAAGAGAAAAATAAACTTTTCTACCAAAAATTGAACCGACTTCAAAAACTACTGCAAAGTGAAAAATAATTTTTTTACATAATAGTAATAAGAAATTAAATCAAGAGCATAGTATTTACCATGCATATTATTATATTTATGTACATTAATTTGATTTTTTGCAGTCATTAAAAAAACCAGAAGTTATACGCTCTAAGCAGAAGATATACGCTCAAGCCAGATTCTATACCCTCTGGCTTGAGCATGAGCTTAGAGTGTATATACTATAGCTTTTGTGAAAAACAGAAGGTATATGATGTTCTTTAAAAAAATCCAGAAGGTGTATGGCATATACCCCTGTTTATGCTTATTTCTTGTCATCTCTTAGTCTAAAACTTTTATTTAAATATGAAATTATTTATAAGTATGTATTTATGCTATATTTTCTTTTTAATTTTTAGCTGATGTGACTGTTTCATTTCGAGGAGAGAATCAAACACCAGATATAGGGGTAAGTGAATAAAATCACTATTTTATTCTTTCTTTTAATATTATGTATTAAAGATTAGCATTAGTGTCCTATACAATCTGTTGATAATTTTGATAGCATAGATAGTATTATGGCACAACCCATAAGACATGTTAGATATAATTTTTTGCTGATGATTGAATTCATTAAAATTTTTGTTGATAAAGATGTCTACCAATTAAAGCCATAACATAATTTTGAATTTTTTCCAATTGATCATGAAAAAATAGCAAATTTGTATAATGATTACAAATGTTTCACTCTATAGGTCAGGAAAATGTGAATGCCTTGTTCCCTTTTAACAAATCTGTAAATGATTCCAGTAATTGCAGGAAATATTCATGTAAACTTCCTAGAATAACCTGCTACTAATTTTGTTCAATTATTCATTTTATTTCTTCTGAAAAAATCATCTAGATATTTCAAACTTAAGTTTTTTTTTTTTTTTCTCATCACTTGAAATGTCTTCTTTGTTTTTGCTACATTTTTTTAGGATTGATTATATTAATACTATTGACTGTTAGTTTTGCGATTTGATTATAACTTTTTGCTGATATTTTTTGTAAATCCATTATTTTATTTTTGTCATGAAAAAAATTGCAAATTTTTAGTATTTAGCCAGAAAAATCATACCTCAACTCCCACACTATTCAATCACACACAGTTCATACTATTCAAACCTTCTTAATATACTACAGTAATATAAACATTTATATAAATTTTATTAAAGATTGAAATCAATAATCATTGTAAATGTATTGAATATGTTTAATCTTATACTTTATCTCACTAAATTTTAAATACTGTGTCACTTTAAAATAAAATTAATCATAAGTGTATGCATGATTTATATTAATGGCAAATTTATATTTAACTTTAAAAGATAGCCATTAAAATTTTGAGTCTGCTCGTTACTGGCTATTTACCATATTTCTTAAATTTTACCTTTTAGTTAACTATACACTTAATTATCTCCATTCTTGAAGTAAAACATTTATTATTTGCCAGGGATTTGTTTGCATGAAAAAAAAAAAAAAAAAAAAAAAAAAAAAAAAAATTAAGGTTTTTTTTACTGGGCATTAAAATAATGAATCTCCTACGAAAATAATTATTTTATGTTTTTATTATTTTTTCACAATAAATTCAAACCTGTTTCCAACTAGTACTTGTAATAGACTTATAGGCATACTCTGTCATATGTAAAATAACTTTTTTAATTTTTTCACATTTCCATTCCTTAAAACAATTTGATATTTCCGTTTTAAAATTTTCTACAATCTCATGCTTAATGGATTTTTAATTTTAGCTTGATTCTACACTTGAAATATATCAGGATCCAGCATCTTTTAACAATACTGAGAATGAAGATCATGCAAATGCAGGTAACGATGTAAAACTTATGCTGTTACATTAAAACATGCACTTTTAATTAGCATTTTTTAGTTGTATTTATCTTTTTTATAACTTTTGCTGCAATTTTATTTCATTTTATATTTAACTTCTGTAGACTCGGCTGTGGACAGCAGCGAACCAGATCTTACAGTCTCAGTTGAAATGGAAGAAACACCCACTTCTCAAATCAGAGGGCGCAGAATTGGTTCTTTTGGTGATTCTACGCATGGTAATTTTTTTTCAGTGTATATTTTTAAATAACATTCATGTTAATGTGCAATTTACAAACTTTTTAAATATATCATTGTATCATGATGTAATTCATTAATTTAAATTGTGTAAATATTATTCAGAAATTGTTTAACTTTTTGAAATTTGAAGTTAAAACAATTTAAAAAAAATTTTATTAAGAAAAAGCATTTACTGTAAAATACCGTTATTCCTCCCCCCCCAAAAAATGACCAAAAAATTGATAAATATTCAGAGGGGGCACTCATGAGATTTTTTTTCCCCACAAAATTTGTTTCTTAATATTTGTGAAAGGGGGGGGGGTTGCAATATTTGTTAAAATTTGCAGTTTTTCACGAAGTTTGGTGAAATTTATGATACTTTACAAAATTTGCATTTTCTCATGATTCTTTAACGAAAATCGCATTTTTCCCGCAATCTTTTGATGAAATTCATGTTTTTCTGCTTTTTTTTTTTTTGAGATTCTTTAGTGAAATTTACGTTTTTTTTACAAAATTCATGTTTGAGTTTTTTGTTACAAAATTTGCCTTTATCTGCAATCTTTTGATGAAATTTGCATTTTTCTGTGATCGTTTGACTTAATTTGCACATTTTTACCATATTTGATAACATTCGCATTTTTTATTGTGATCCTTTTACAAAATCTATACTATTTTAATTTGACTGTATGTTGTATGTATGTATGTATGTGACGCTATCTCTTCTGAACCCGGAAACGGAGAAACGTTGCGTTTGTTTTGAATTGAAGGAAAAAAATCTGGGGATCATGAGTTGCCCATTCACATACCAAAATTCCTATTAGTTTGTTAATTATTAATTAAAAACTAATCAGACATGTTAAAATTTTAACTGATTAGCCCCTGCATGTTTGCAATTTGAGCATAAATGGGGATCCGCAAAAGATCGACTGAGGGAGAAAATTTCTCCCTCTGTTTTGTCGTTTTTAAATTGCCATCAGTGCAGTCATAAACACATCAGCAACAAAAAAACTAAACTTTCGGATACTTCATTCTTTTCTTGTACTAACCGTCTAATTTTTTTTTTTAATTAGTGATTTTTTTCGATTTTTTTTACGAAACTTTGATTTGCAGTGTTTTTTTTGCGATTTTTTCGAAATGCAATTTTAAATTCCAAGCCTGGCAGTTACATGAAACTCTAGCAAAAAAACAACGCCGGATTCTGAATCCTCATTCTTTTCTGATAATGTCGGTGTAAATTTTTTTTTTAATTTCAATTTTTTTATTTTTTATTTTTTCGAAACTTCATTTTTCTTAAAAAATTTACAGTAAATATTTTATATTTCCCAAAGTTTTTGCACTATCAACTTGCTTTTTTAAAAAAAATGTATGTCTGAACCTTATCTAACTACTTAGAAAAGATAGAAAAAATTGGTTGAGTGATTGATTGGACAATGATACATAAGCGATTGTGAACATTAATATTTTATATCTCGCCGATTTTTGGGTATTTTCGTTCAAAAAATTTTTTAGTTCTTTATCTAAACATGATTTAAAAGTATTCAAAATTTTGAAAGAATTGATTGAATATGTATTTTAATTTCCATTGAAGCAGACTTCAAAATGAAAGCACTGATTTGGCCGGCTTTGATTTTCATAAAATGTACATCCAACTCATAAATTCCACGGAAGGTATGTTTGCCATTATGCCAAAATCCATACTTAAATGCGAAATCCTTTTGTTTGTAATAAAAGTTAAGGGTTTTTAATAAAAATTGCAATAAAAAAAGTTATACAACTGGTGTTAATTTCTATAAATTTCCCGTAATTAATAAACTATTAAACTATTTAATGCCCGTCTGTTTGTCTAAACCGATCAGCGTAGCGGGCAAAGGCTGCTAGTTTGCACTTATTTCATGATCCTTTGGCTGTGGTTTCTTTGTTAATCTGACATACTCACGTTTTTCCCTGCAATCTTTTGACAAAATGTGCTTTTTTTTAGCAATTTTTCAAGAAATTCATGATTTTTCCATGACCTTTTGATGTAATTTGCATTTTTTAGAGATTTTTTTTTAATGTAATTTGCATTTTTCAGTGATCCTTTGATAACTTTTTTTTTTAGATCTGACATAATTCACGTTTTTTCGTGTAATCTTTTGATGAAATGCTCCTTTTTTGGCTATCCTTCGATAAAATTCATGAAATTTCTCAATTATTTAAAGAAATCAACAATTTTTTTTTCTTCTCATGATTTTTTGATGAAATTCGCATTTTTTAGTGATAATTAGATAACGTATTAGATACACCAATAACGAATTATTATAATACGATAATGAGTTAGATATGTGTTTTCTTGTAATCTTCTGATGAAATGCTCGTTTTTTGGCTATCCTTTGATAAAATTCATGAAATTTCTCAATTATTTAAAGAAATCAGCAACTTTTTTCTTCTCAATTTTTTGATGAAATTCACATTTTTTTTAGTGATAATTAGATAAAATTTACTTTTTTTTGCATTGTTCTTTGGCATATTTTCCATTTTTTAGTGATCTTTTGATGTAATGTAAGTTTTTTCAGCTGTCTTTAGATGGAGGGATGTTTCCTCAGGATTTTTTGAAAATTTCAATTTTTTTTTATAAAGTTGGGAAGGTGTTTGATCAGTAAGGTCGGATTAATGATATTTTACAGTAATCCTTTGCATTTAATGCTTGAGAAAACTCTTGATGAAATTTTCATTGTATCTTTGATGTGTCACAGGCATACTTATGTTCTGTTTCAAACTGTATACTGCATCTTATAATATCAGAATGTAATTTACAGTTAAATATTATCAATATAGTTTTATTTTTAATTCATTTTAGTATTTAGTCATTTCTTTGAACAGTAAACTCAAACATTAGGAAGATTTTTTGTGCTCAGCACTACATTTTGTTTAATATACAAACTGGGCTATTAACAACCTTCACAATTTAAATTAATGTGTGTGCATGTTTATAGTATTTACTTTTTACGGATTATACATGTAAAACTAGAAATGAGGAAATAGATACTTTTGTCAACATTTTCCATACTTGTACAGGTAATAGGTTACCCACAACTTATATCTTTTCTAAACATATAACTAATCCCTGCACATAGATGTTTTGATCAGAAGGTTCCAAATGCTGGAAAAATATAAAAAGTAAACTTTTTGTGTTTAATTAATAGGTTTGCATTGTTACAAACTATTCAAAGTAACAAATTAAAATTTAGAATTTTATTGGAATAAGGCAGTTGTAAGAATATATTATAATGTTGCTTGCTAAGAACACAACATTATTTTCTTTTCATCCAGTACCATTTTTTTAATTACAGATGACCAGCAGGAAAGTAGTGACTCTGATAGCAATTCTGAATCAGGACATAGTCACAGTGAAGATGATGCAGAACGAGATGAAAGAGCAGAAGATGCTGATGCAGATGAAGATGATGATGAAGATGATGATGTAAATTCTTTTTTTTCCCTTGTTTTTTATGTAAAACTTTTTATGCCTTCTTCTAAGAAAAAGCATTAAATCTAGGTGTACACATGAAAACTTATCATACTTTAATAATTCTGCTAAAAGTTTTTTTTGATATGTGTTAAACTAAATAAGTGAAAAAGAAATATCAATTAATTTTCTGAGGTTATATTTTTTGTCCATTAATGCCGATTAAAAGACTTGCTACAATGTTGTAGAAAATTCTTTAATTACTAGACTAAATTTAACTGTAATTGTTACTCTGTCCATATAGTCGTTGAGCCAGAAGCCAAAATTAGGGTTTTTGGTTTCATCTCTGAGGACTTAGTGATATATACCTTTTTTGGATTCACAATTGTCCAAGGAGTTCATTTTATTATGATACTATTAAATTTGTGGTAGCTTATAGAAGCCATATTGAAAAAATGAGCGCCATCTATCGCACATAGATACAAATGATTTTTTTTAACCATTACCACATAGTTGAATTTCAATAAAAAAAAATTGCATAAAACAAATATTAATGAACATATAACATTATACAAATTATATATATGTTAAGATTTTATTTTAATATGATTATTAACATTTTCAATTAGATAAACTGATCAAAAGACATTTCCGATGAAAGAAAATCGAAATCTTGTTTTGTATTTTAATACATATTATTTTCATGTGGATAAGACAGCAATTCAAGCAAAACGTAGTACTGGTGAAACTATTGAACTTAGTACTGTACTTAAGAATTAACCCTTTCGGGACCACAGGTGCATATATGCAACTTCAAAACGTGCTTCCATCGTTTGTTTTCGATACCTTTAAAAAAGTAAAATTTTCCTTATATAATTAAGGCATTCTCTTGTTTGCTAAACTAAATTTAATTGTTTGACAAAAAGTGGTGTCAATTTAAATTCTTGTAAAAGATGCTGGTCTCGAACGGGTTAATAAATAACAGAAATCTTAGTCTTCTGCACTTCTATCATGATTAGTTCACATTCCTGTATCCAAATAACTTCAATCGTCATAGAACCGTTCTATGTTCTGCATGTGCTTGTACATTAGGTTATTAAATAGACACGCACATGGGGTTCTTGAACAAGAATGTGACACCAGTTCCAAGCAGCTTCAGGAGTAAGAGGACTGCCATTCCACTGGATCTTCCCTTCCCTCTCTATCTGTACCAAAAATCCAGCCATATTTATCTGGGGATGGAAGATCAGGATCAGCCTGTAGGCACTTCTTCCAAACAAGATTGTGATAATTGGCTCGCATTACCTATAAGTAGAGTGTATTACTACATGACAAAAGGTAATGCGACTCCACAGACTTTTTGTTTTACAAAAAAAATATATAGAATAAAGTGCAATTCCTTGATGTTTGAGTATTTTCTCTTTCCATAATAGAGATGGTAAACTTACAACTCAAGCTGTTTGTTTCCTGGGAAAAATCAGCTTCAGTATCACACGTCTTAAGTGCATGTCGAAATTTGTGTTCAGATTCCTCATTTTCCCTTCCTGCAAAAGCATTTATTGCACTCGCAGTAAATGCATTTCAGGGGATGCATACATATCTCTTTACCTAGAAGTCCGAGCATCTCACTCATTGCTTATCTTTACCCTGTCATTGGATTCAAATTTCACAAATATTAGTGATTCTTAGTTTTTCAAATCGTTTTCTAAAGAAAATAGTGTTTAGATAGTGATATAAAAATCATGATATAAAATATGATAAAATAAAATGATATAAAAATAATGAAATAAAAATATTTATAAATCCAGGCGTTAAATTGTGGTGTGTGCAAAATGAGTTGTGTATCACCACTTCTTGAATGCAGGTCAATTTAGTGGATTTTTCAACTAGATTCTTGAACTCAACTTATTTCTTGAATTTATAATATTTTTCTCTGTAGATAATGAACAGCATTCACATGTTCAATTATTTCAGATAATATTCATTTTGTGATTCTTGAGAAATGAAATGCATAAGTTCTTTCTTGTTCTCCTCATGAAATAAAATTTGCTTCTGTTTTTCTGCAGTTTGTCCAGAAGTATATAACTTTTATAACATCACTGACAGTTCATATGTTTCTTTCATTTATTTTTATTGACAACTGCCTGTATGTATCAAATACAACATCTGTCCTTTGAGAGGATGTATAATCTTGTATTATTTCAAAAAGTAATATTTTGCTTTACTAGTTGTCCAAATGATTGCACTCCTATGGTAGCTTTGAACAAAGCACATTCTGTCATTTATATTAAACACAATCATTTGCATTCTTTCAGCAGTCGCAATTTTGTCATAACATCCATCACTTTGATTTTTCAGTTTTTCACATTGTGCCATTAAGTGTTGCTAAGGATTATTGAAGAAGCCCTAGATGGTAGGAAAAGACAGTTCTTATATCTAAATTTCTTCGCTCTGCAAGGATTGTCATCTGAGAAAACTGATTACCTTTTGTCAGGGCAACAAACTCGGATTTATTTAACTTCAAATTCTATTTCTTTTTCAAGTCAAATTTTCTCTCTCATATTTTCTCTTTCACAAAATTAGCTTAGCTTATTGGAGGTTTGAAAATCCTTCTGCCTTTTGAGTATTCAGACAAATATTCTATCTTGAAAGTTTGGTAAATTTCTTCAGTCATCTCATGAGCTTTGATCATGTCTTTGACAATTTCTGGATTTGTAATTGCTCTAGTTTATTCTACTAGCTTGTTTATATTTATTTATTCATTGATAACCATGTTCTGAAAATATGAGATATCACTTTCGTCTTTCTGGATCTTGCTCAAAGACTGATCTGGATATAGAATAGGTTTTTCTGAAGAACTGATTTTGGTTCTTTCACGTATCATGGGAAGAAATTATGCCCTGGTATCTAAAATATCTTTTAACTGCGGCAGGTCTTTGACTGAACTTTGTTGTAGCTTTTGACCTCTGCGTATTTTTTCTTATTGTCTCTTTAATCGTCCTGTTAATTTTACAGCATGTAAAACCAAGAAAATATTTTCTATCACTGTGCTTATCGGCAGAATTTTCCAACATGGCGTCTATTGGTTACTGTTTTTGAAAATATCATGGGTAAATGTCATGCGATGGCTGATTTTGTGGTGAATCCAAAAATGTATGGTTTGCTAAGTCCACTGACATGAAAATACACGAGTCCCCTAGCTAGCTCAACGACGCCATTTCCAATATGGCGCCTATAAGCTACTTTGGCTTTGTAAAAATGGATAAATGTCATTCTGATCATGTGGTGAATCCAAAAAATGTGTGTATGGATTAGCAAGTCTTCTGACATGACACTACACGAGATCCTGGCTCAACTTTGGCAGCCATTTTTCAATATGGCGTCCATTAGCTGCTCTTATTTTGAAAATATCATCCATAAATGTCATTCTGATGGTGTCGTGAATCCAATGGTTTAACAAGTCCGTTGACATGAAATCACAATAGCTGCCTCAATGACGGTGGCCATTTTCCAATATGGCGTCCATAAACTACCCTAGTATTGAATGTATCATGAACAAATGAGATGATGCTCTGATGAATCCAAAAATGTATGATTTACCATGTCTGCAGACATGAAATCACTTGACTGCTTAACTCAACAACGGCAGCCATTTTCCAATATGGCACCCAAAAGCTACACTCATTTTGAAAGTATCATGGATAAATGAGGTGCTGTTGTCGTAGTGATTCCAAAAATATATAGTTTATCAAGTCCCCAGACATGAAACCACACAAGCTCCTGGCTCAACGACTAATAGGTACAAATATTTTTATTGGTTATTTTTTTATTTCACAGAATCCTTTTTATTTCTGGTAAGAAGAAAATGCAGCAAATACAATATGATCTTGAAAATCAGTAGTTTATGTATTTTTTAGTCGGTCATAGTTTTTTAAAATTTACTGTAAAATAATCATTAGTTTTATGTTTGCCTAATAATTTCTTCTTTTCAAACAAGTATTTATCATGAAACTGCTTTTTTGTATAAATATATTGTAGAGAAAATTTGCACTGGTTAAGTATTGCTAGTTTTTCTGCTGTGTTGTGTTATTCTTTCAGACAAAGATTATTTATTTGAATCTTTACTCATTTAGACCTCCCGTTTTGATGTGAATGATGATTATCCAGGTCTAGATTTCTTTCGTGTCCAAGATAGAGATGACAGTTTGTTTTTCCAGCTGGAAGAAGTATTTCCTCCTTCCAGTAAGTTTTTAAAGTAAATTTACACCTAGCTTTTTAAAACTAGTTCTATAAAGCATGCTAAATGATTCTTTTCTTTTGAATAGGTGGTTCTCCTGTTATTCTGGGTGGGTCAGAGCCTGGTGTTCGAACTTTTCAGCTACCTGTTGTTGCTGATGAAACTACTAACTCAACAGAAAATCCTGGTAACTGTCATTTTAACACATATTTTACTTATATTTTTCTTATGTAATTGACATGATTGCATTTATAATGTGACAGACTACATCTAGACATTTGAAGGTACACTTATTCTTGAAGTGATGAAAATCTTAAACAGGTGTGCTATTTTTTGCATTTTTATTAATGATTGACCGAATCAGGAATTTTGCCGAATATCGAATATTCGGTCAAAGTGCACATGGAATATTCGGTATTTGGCAACCGAATACTTAAATTTTTTTTAAATAAATATTTTTACATATATTAACTTTTTAATAAAATTTAATTCAGTTACATTTTTATTCTTATATCTAATTAGTATGTAAAAAATTAATGCCATTTTTCTACTGCCAAATGCTTACTGCCAAATCCATCACTTATTTGTTACTTTATCACTAGCCAATACCCAAAATAAACTATGAAAATATTAAACTTTACTATTGTTACAAGGATAACAATTATTTTTTTTAGGCCCTAATTAAACATAAATCGTAAAAGAAATAACGAATTAAAATAGTTAATCATGAATGAACAAACATCACAATTCAAAACAGCCTTTTTTTTTAAGATGAAGCAACTACCAATAAAGTAAAAAATATACTTAAAAATAAAATACAACAAATAATAAATATATTCTCTCAAACTGAAATTACTGAGCCAAATCAATCACAAAGTTTCAATAAAAAGGATTTCCTCCCGAAAACTGCATTCATCATTTTGGCAGTGCTGTGTTGAAATTGCTACAAGTGAAAAAACAAAGTGAAAAATCCTTCAACTGAAAATGATAGCCTCACGTCAGATATTAAAGCTTCAGACGAATTGGCTGTATCCATAGTATTAGCACTTATATTAAGAAAAGACAACCCCTTAGTTTGGTGGGAAAAAAACCCATAATAAATATCCAACATTATCCAAGTTAGTTAAGAAATACTTATCTGCGCCTGCCAGCAGTGTTTACAGTAAACATTTATTTTCCGAAGCAGGACAGATTTATGAACAGAAAAGAAAGATTACAACCAGATAATGCCGAACATCTTTTATTTTTACATCATATTTTCCTCATATTAAATTTCAATTACAAATAATAATGTATCATTTTATAAATTATCGCTTATGTTATAACTGAAGCATACTATTAAAATAAATAACATTAAATGGGCATTAGCCATCATGTATTTTTAGCGTAATACTTAACCTATTATTTTTCATAAATTATACTACTTATAGTCATACTCGATCTTTTGTAGAGATGGAAAGTTACTTTTTGTTAACAGGTTTCATTTTTACATCATTAAGCTAGGCAACAGCTTACAATAACAATAATTTTGTAACTCATTACCAGAGCCTAGGTAATTGCATAGAATCTAGCCCTAAATTTGCATTATTAGTTTTTTTGTGGGGGGGGGGGGGCTTTAAGGAGGGATCTCTTTTGAATGTAAGGTATTTTTTATGCAGTTTGAATAATTATTTTTATTAGAATGTTTTTTGGCCAGGTAACATTTTGCATATTATTTTATACATACCATATAATTCCATGTAGAAGCTAATCCGTATATAAGCTGAGTAAATGACTTTTTAAAGCTTGTTGTCCTTATTCCTATATTTAGAGCAAATTGTATTCATATATTACATTCAAAGCATCCTAGCTTTATTTTTTGTAGTTGTTCTTTATAAGTGAAATTTTCTTTATATTAATATACAGTTTCCTAATTTCATAGAAAGTAGTGTTTATCAGTTTAAAATACTTCATTTGGTATTTTTTTTTATTATTAAAAATTATTACATCATAATCTAAAGAATTTTATTTGAACATTATGAAAAAAAAAAAAAAATGGTTGTATAAATCTGTTTTTCACAGGTTTGATAAGTTTGTGCAATGTCTTTTAATAATAATTTAAGCATTTAGGAAAATAGATTTATTTTAATAAATTCTGGTTATGAAATAATATTTGGGCTTTAAATAAAATTTTCTTTAATGTATTTCATAAATAATATCATGTTCCTGAAAACTTGGCATTTTTATATGCAGTCCTTAGTTTTTGCATACAAAGAAAAATATATGCATTAAGCATGGAATGTGCTGTATTTTTTTCAAAATTATATGCAATTATTTTTAAGTTAAATTTCTTTTTTATTTTTATTTTTCTCAATTACTTTATTAAAAGTTTATCAAAAAGCAAACTTGTTTCTCTTTTAAGCCCCAACTGTGCCTCCAGCTCCTAGAACTGTAACTACAATCCACCCTCTTTTGGTACGCCATGGAGATGCTCAATGTTCAATGCAGACTCGAGTTCATCGTCGTCAAAGAGGGTATAGGCCAAATATTGGCAATCATGGTTGGCATGTATATACTAATTCTAGCAACACTAGTGGAAGGCATCCTAATCCTCCAGTGATATTGCAAAGGTATTTATTTTTGATTATATGTGTTTGTTAGAGAATCATTTTGAAAAAAATATATTTAAGAAAGGAAAATTATTGTATAGTCTTAAAATATTATTAGAAACTATTATATAGTTACATAGTTGCTACATTTTTTGATTGACAAAAAAGTGCATGCAAAAGTGAGGTGGTTCTTTTTGTATGTTATTTATCATAAATTGATTAAATCATTTTCTGCATTTACATCTTCTATAGAAAATTCACTAAAACTGAATGTCTCTTTGTAAAATCAGGGATGTTGCTTTTTTATTCAATCGACAATTTGCAGGGTCATGAAAGAAATGATGTGCATTAAGAATAAAGTTTGGTAACATTTAGCTGGAGCCACAATAAAATTTAAGTTTAAGAGAATAATTTTGGGTTCTATTCGTTCAATTTTTTAGCTTTGGGATTATTCAGAGTTATTCTTAGCAGGATGCACAGGAGATTTGTGTGGGATACTTCCATAAATTAATTTTTGCCCAAATTTTATGAAATCAATCTGTGAAAATTTTTTTAAAAAATCATAAATTTCATCCTATGATCAAGAATTTTGTATGTTTGTATTAAGGAAAATTTTGGATTAAGGATATTTGTATGAGATTCTTCCATAAATTAATTTTTGCCAGAGTTTATGCTTAAATTATAATACAGTAGACTTCCTCAAATCCATACAGCTTGGGAGCAGGGGTTTTGCAGATTTCTGGTCATCGCTTTTACTTTTTTAAACAGTTATTTGAATGCAATAATGCAATCAAAATTATAAAGAATGCTAGAAGTATAGTAAAATATTAATATAATTAAGTAATATAATAAACTAAAGTAAGAAAAGGTGAGAATTTTAAAAATGATTAAATTACTGAAAAATAAAGCTCAAGTAAATAATTAATAATGTAATTAAATATGCATAACAAAAATGAGATACGGGTCATTCCATGCCAAATCAACCAGTGACTCAACCTGACCCTTTCCGATTTCAATGAAACTGCTAGGGATCATTCTCTATGATGGTATAAATTAGAGCATACTTTTATTTTTTATTTATCGCTTTAAATTTTTATAGAACTAATTATTTAGATTTTGAAAAATCATCATTTTTTGACTTGCATAAATATTTTCAATTTTGAATTTCTCAAGTTCTATCAAACATAGAAAATTTTATGACCACTCATTTCAAAGAGGAGTTTATAAGGTTTAATTTGATATGCAGGTCGACTATGTATGGTTAAAATAAATAATATTTAAAATTTTTTAAAATTTTAAACTTGAAAATTTTTTAGTTATTTTTAAGATTTTTAAAAAATTGTATGTTTGTTGTAATATTATAAGCTTTAAATTCTGAAATTTTTAGAGTGGGATCTCAATGAGATCAGGAGTTATGAAATAAAAGCAAAAATTACCATTAAAATAGCAATTTAATTCTATTTTGTTATTTATTTATGATTTGTATGGTAATTTTCAGCTTTTATTTCATAACTCCTGAGCCCATTGAGATCCCACTCTAAAAATTTCAGAATTTAAAGCTTATAATATTACAACAAACATACATTTTTTTCAAAATTTTTAAAAATGACTATCTAAAAAAATTTTAAATTTTAAAAAGTTTAAAATTTTACTTATTTTAATTATACATAGCCGACTTGCATATCAAATTAAACCTTATAAACTCCTCTTTGAAATGAGTGGGTATAAAATTTTCTATGTTTGATAGAACTTGAGAAATTCAAAATTGAAAATATTTATGCAAGTCAAAAAATGATGATTTTTCAAAATTTAAATAATTAATTTTATAAAAATTTAAAGCGATAAATAAAAATATGCCCTACTTTATATCATCATAGAGAATGATCCCTAGCAGTTTCATTGAAATCGGAAACGGTCAGGTTGAATATTGAATTCTTTTGGTTGATTTGACATGGAATGACGCATACATTTTTCTTGAATTATTCAATGAAACTTGCATTATGAAGGTAAACCCTATTAATTTACATCAAAATCATTAAGTAAGGAAGTTTTATTTTAGGTTCAGCCTGTGTTAATAACCAAAAATGCTTAGTTAAGGCATGAATATATTTAGTACAAAGTTTGTGATTACCAGCGATATCAGCAATATTTTGATTTTTTTTTTTCTCAAAATAAATTTATACTTCCTTCATGGGGGTGGGAAAAAAATCAGCCATATTATAGAGAATTTCACATTATAGAGAATAATATAATATAGAGACATATTATGCATATACATATCACATAATATAGAGAATTTTACATCTAAACTGCAAGTTTCATTGTTTATATCTGAGATGATGTACGGATGGATTATAAGTTTTTGTGGATTTTAGAGTAGCATATTTAAAGGAGTCTACTGTTCAGTGTGAAGGTTGTTTAGATATGAGTAAACTAGAAGAAATAAAAATAGAAGTTTTGAAACAACTGCAAATAAACTTGAAAACAGTGTTGTTTAGAAAATTCTAAATCAGTTAGAATATCAAACAGTCTATTTGCAATATTCAGTATTGATATATATGAAAGGATAAAACCTAAAGCCTTTTTAAAATTTAAACTTAAAATTGAAATTCAAAAACTTAAAGTTCCCAATTAATATTTTTAACTTTAATCTAAAATTTAAAGGCCCCTTCTTTTAACCTTAATTCTAATACTTAAAGCTATTTTGCCCCTGTTAACGTTCTTTCCCAACCTAACATTTATTATTTTCAGAGATCATTTTTGGATGTTCTTTAAGATTAAAAAAGCTGACGTAAACACAATTCTTAATTTGTAGAATCAGCATTCAACCCTGGAAAACCGCGCCTAACAACGTCATACTGCCCAGATATTTCTTAACCAATTAAAATTAGAGTAACACCCATTATTTAGTATCGCGACCTGGTAGAAATAATGCGAATTAACGTCTTTTAAATAGCGGGAGCGCCTAAAATAAGTGGCTTTTTGACCCTAACACTTGCCTAATAAAATGCCGCCCAAGGAAACGAACTTTTAAACAGAAAGCGTCAAGTTGCAGGGACCTGGTTTCTCCCAAGAGATCTTCCAAAAAAGGATTAATAAACCAGGCCCCAAGTGAAAATGTTGTGTTGTTATTTCTCTCTCCATCACACCTCATGATTCAACAAAAATAACGGCTTATCGATGGTAGAACACCACAATCGTTCCCCGGCCATTCGGACGATTGATTCGGCGCGATCGCCAAAGTTCTCTCCCCGGCACTTCCACGCTGGACGCGACGGATCTCTGAGCCTCATCGCCTGAAGGCACGCATCTCTCCATGACTACATCCCTCGCCTCGATTGATGACGGTCTCACGAATGTATGCCAAGACTCGGGTTCCTTACATATATATATTGCAAAAGAACATAATTGAGTGCAACTTGCATGTAGAATTTACTGAAGATGAATTGATTGAAGAGATTACCATATACAGATTATATGACATTACACAATGTATTTAAAAGTATTTAGACACTAACACATTTAAAATCACATAGCCAGTTATAACTACTTCCTCAGATGTAGATCCACTAATATCTATTTCTTGAGACATATCTCCTTACTACGAGAATGGAAGAGTGATAATTCATATGTGATCAACTACCAAGAGGATCAATCGCAATCAGTAAGAAAGATGAATCAACTGAAAGCTCTTTCATGTTAGTGAAAAGCAAAAATGCCATTTGGTGTTGAAAAGATCTTTTCTAAAAACTGTTGCCAGTTACGATTTTTTTAATGATAAATTTTGGTTGAATATGTGATGGAGCATTGAAAGAGAAATTTGGAATACATAATTTCTGAACTGAATATGAAGTTTAAATAAAGTAATACAGTAGACTCCCTCAAATCAGTACATCTCAGGACCGGAGGTTGTGTGGATTTTAGAATTTTGCAGATTTCTGGTCATTTCTTTGTTTACATTTTTTAAACAATAATTTGATTGCAATTAATAATGCAATCCAAAATATAATGAATGCTTACAATATATTAAAATAATTAAGTAAAGTAGTAAACTAAAATAATAAAAATTTTGATAATTTTTAAAATTATTAAAATATCAAAAGCAAAGGATAAGTTTATAATCAATAATGTATGATTAAATATTCATTATAAACATGAAATGTATTTTTCCTTAATTATTTAATGAAACTTACCTCATAAGGGTACATTACTAATTCATATGAAAATCATAAAATAAATTTTATTTCAGGTTTAGCCAGACTTAATAACCAAAAAAGCTTGATTAATATATAAATATATTTGATAAGGAGATTGTAATCACCAATGATGTCACCAATATCTTGAATTTTTTCAAAAATATATTTATTCTTTCTTTATGAAAAACGTGAATTCAATAATATTTCATCCAGAAAAAAGTTTTGTTGAATCAATGAAAATTTGTTTGGTCCAACAAATTTTTTCATTTAAATATGGGTTAATGGAAATTTTGTTTGAATAAACAAAAAGTATTGTTGAATTTTTTTGCAATTTTAAATGCATATTAACGTCATTAATCAGTCTCAATTTGAAAAGTTTTTATTATCCAAAAATTATCTCCGTCCTTTATAGGTATATAAGTCAATTAAACAAAATTACGCGAGAGAGTTAGTCTACTGCACGCCAATTTAAATTTTGCAAAAACAACAAAATTTCGTCAGAATTACAAATTGAAAGTACAAGTCTTTAGTAAGATTCAAATGAAATTGATGAAATTTTGTTAAAATTTTATAAAAGTGTTACAATATTTTTTTGTCACAGCAACAAAACCAATTTTGTACTTTAACTAAAAAATTTGCTTAAAACAACCAAAATGTACTCAACAAAACATGTCTAGTCATTTTAATCAATTCGTTCTTCTGATTTTACAAAAATTACAAATTAAAATATAGATGGAGTTAATATAAAACTAAAGTCAAATTTTGTCCCTATATCTGAACTGAATATTTCATTGTTTACATCTGTAAATTATGCATTGATTTTAGAGAGTTGTGAATTTTTGGGTTGTAGATTTGAGGGCGTCTACTATAAATTTTAAATTTAGTTTGGTCAAATAGATTTACCTTATATTAAGACATAATTTAAAAAGTGAATGGTAAAAACAGATGAATGGATTATTTGGAATAAAAGAGCTGATTTTGACAAAGTAGTAGAGGTAAAAAGAAAATTAAAAAATGCATTTGTTGATGCATTCTCATCATTATGTCTGCAGCAAAAAACATGCAAATTTTTTCCAAAAAAAAAAAATTCTCGAACAATTGTAGAAAAACAGGAATGTTGTCAAACTATTGTGAAATAAAATTTTGAATTTCATTAAACAATCCCAGAAAAAAAATCTCATTTTTTCAATTGAGTCTGGCCCCCCAGGGGGATACCTTCTTTAGGTATTCACGGGCTTCACAACCCCGGGGCACCCGAGTGATCTTTCTCTTTTCCATTTCCTCTTACTCCTCTTGTCTTCCTTTCATCTTTGTATCACTCTCGTTGTGGTTTCCTTTTCGGAGGTGAGGGCAATTCTGTATGAGCCGATGTCATCCTGTATATCGACTCATGGAGAATTGTAAACCACCCACGTGTTGGCCGTGCGTGGCGACCCGTGTCCCTGGAAAGGGGGATCCTGGCAGTTGAGGGAAACCAAAACACTGCTTTGGCGTCTGCTTCAGGTAGACGGGAGGTGCATATTGGTCCCGTATGCATCAATCAGCTGGTCAGCTGACTTTTATCACTGGCTTTAGGGATCAAGTGATCGAGCAACTACTAGTCATCTCATTAAGGGTGGAGACTGACATAGGGTTGTCTTGTGACCGTATGGGCCCTGGTTAGCACTGATGCACGAATGTGCATCCCCTTGTTGGGCTCGGTAGTGGGTGGCGCGACTGGGGTCTGAATTTTATTACTTTTAACATGGATGGGAAAACTTCATTTCCTTCTATGTCTCTCCCCAGTAGAGAGCAACAAACTGTACAGACTTCTTCCTTCACACGCTTTTTTATCGTTAAACGTACTGATAGCCACTCTGATAGTTCCTTTGGTAAAACGTCACCATTTCTTATAGCTAAAACTTTCTAGTCTGCCTTAGGGAATGGTCATACTATAAAAAAATTTAAATCTGGAGATTTACTAGTTGAGGTTTCTACAACTAAACAATCACAGCTTCTTTCTAATAGCTCTACAGTAGGCCCTTTTTCTGTTTCTGTTCAGGTGCATAAAACTCTAAATACAAGCCGAGGTGTTATTTCTGAGCCAGACCTTTTATTCTCTACGAAAGATGAACTCTTAGAAAACCTAAAAGACCAAAATATTATAGATGCATGTCGTATCACTGTCCGTCGGAATGGCCAAGTCCTTCCTACAAAGCATGTCATTCTCACTATTAGTAGCCCTACTATACTAATAAGAATTAAAGCTGCTTACCTGAATTGTCCTGTCAGACCATACATTCCTAATCCTCTCCATTGTTTTAAATGTCAGCGATACGGCCGCACTAAAATTAACTGTCGCGGTTCCCTTACCTGTGCACGCTGTGCAGAAGTTGATCATGACAGCAATTCATGTGAAAAATCAGAACGCTGCATAAATTGCAAAGGAAATCATACAGCTTTCTCTCGCTCTTGCCCAAACTGGATCCTTGAAAAAGAAATTGTAACTGTAAAAATAATGCAAAATCTTTCCTACCCAGAAGCTCGTAAAATCGTAGAATCCAGAACCCTGTCTGTCGGCGTGTCTTATTCAAGCCTATTGAAACAGCAGTCTAAATCTATAAGACATATTAGCACCCAGACTGACCTGTCTATGTCATCAAAAAATTCAGCCAAAACACAATCAACAAACACCCCAATCAAAGAATCCCGTGATACCTGTTTAACTTCGTCAGAACCTGTTACTATTTTACACACACCTACTCAGACACAAAAATCTTCTGCTCAACTTAAAAAGGCAACTGAACTCCAAACTAAAAATAAGGCAACTATATCTAATAATACTCCTGCTACTTCTTCAAAAAATGCCCCTAATTCATCTGCTTTAAACTTGAAAAAACCAAACTCTTGTCAGATAGTAAAAAATTCTATTCAAAAAGAAGGGACCAAGACTGGGACCAAAACTGTTACAAACTCAAAAACATCACAGAAATCAAATATACTTAAAAAAACAAACAGATACCAAGAAAACCTCATCTCCAGCATCTCCCAAGTGGCAGACTGTCGTTAAAAGAAAGAAAAATTCATCGCTAAGCCCATGCACTAGGATTTTTAAAGATCCCAGGCAACTCCAGCACTATGTTCAAGAGGCTATGGAATCCGAAGCTTAATGGCAGTGGCTTGGATTCGGAGGAAAACACATTGTTTGATGAATATGTGCCTGGTTGAACTTAATTAGGTTTTTATTGGCTTTTGGTTTTATGTCTTGGATTTTCTGTTGTATTTGGCCTTTTATGTTTCTTTTCATGTTGTTATTAGTTTAGAATTTTAACTACTTTTTGGATTTTTAACATTATAACCTTTAAATGTCTTTGACTGGTTTTAATTGTTTTTAATTTCATATGTCACCGCATTTCCATTTTATATTTATTTCGTATCTATGAGAGGTTTTTAATGTAATATTCACTTTTTAAATTTTAACTTTATTTTATGTCTACCTTGTTCTTAGCGCAGCATGTCCCACAGGGGACCTTGCGCCATAAAACTCCATTCAACCAACCAATTGAGTCTGGAAAACAAACACAAGATTGCTAATTTCTTTAATGAGACATGGTGAAAACAATAAATCTCATCAGTCAATTAAAAAAAAAATAATTGCTACTTTCATCAATCATTCAAAATAATTTTTCTTTTTCTCTATAGTTTTTAATATTTTCTTTCAACAAAAGTTGCAAAGAGGCTTTTAATATTCAACTTCATTCCATTCATAATAATGAAAGTTTTGTTTTCTGTACATATGTAAAAATGATAGTTAACTATTTAATATTTTTACATTATGTTCTTCTAATTAGAATGCATTTAAATGAAAGTGTATATTGGCAAAATGTTTCAACAGCATCATTTTATACAGTAAATGTTACAAATTGACAGGTAATAATTTGATTTCAACTAGAAATTACAGTATATTTATTACAAGAAATACTGTAAAACATTTCAACATAAGAAATTTGTCATTGTATTTATTTCATATTCAATATACTTTAAATGTTGTGAAAATTTGTGAATTTTTCTTTAACTTGTTATTCCTTCCTTTTTTTGTTATTTTCTCAGTGACATCTGTGATCACATATATTAATCAAAATAAGTCTTAATTTACAATGAACATAATTTTTTTTTCAAATAGGTTATTGGGTCCAAACACTGCACAAGATCTACTACAATTAACTTCAAACTTCAGTTCTCATCCGACATCTACTGCTCAGTCTAGAGTTGTATTTGCAAATAGTGATTTTCGAATTATGGCCACTGATGATGAGGTATTTGATATACAGGTAAGGTTATGCCTTACCTTTTTTTTCTTTCTATTTTTATTTACTTTATTATCTTACTTTTTCAATCTTGAATAGGTTTCTGTGTCATATAATAAAAGTTTTAATTTTCCAAAATTTATTTTAAATCTTGTATTATTCAACACATTTAACCATAGTTGCAAACTTTCAAAGGATTTTTTTTTCTTATTGAATAAAACCAGAAATTTTATAAATAGAAATATATATAAAAATATAAATGTTGAGATATATATAAAAATCATAAAATTATATTTTTTTATTTTATATATTTATTTTTTTTTTTACTAAAAAATAAACAAGTTTGTAGCTATATTGGCTAATATGCAGTGATGACTTTTCTGTACATCTGCAAACTTCCACTGTTTTAATAATTATTTATACTCACTGCTTTAAAAACTAAAAATTTATGCTGATAACAATGGCATATATATCCTGATTAAAGTTGTCACCAGATAACTCAATGAGTTTGGTGGTACAGAATCACAAAACTTCATATGAGAAATTTTTGTTGCTCATTCCTTTAGGGTCAAAGACTTGGACCAATTATGCAAAAATTTTTATACAAAGCAGCTCCTAAAAAGCAGTTTCCGCCAGTTTTGTGCTAAACCTGCATCAAAATAACATTTTGTATCCTAATTAGAAAACATTTAATGAGAAAAGTTAGTTGCTAAAAGCCAGTTGAGGAATGATTGCTGCTTGCCAATTCTAAAAATTTAACACACGCATCTTTTTGAGCATCAGTTTCAAAATTTTGAAGCTTAATTTTCTATTTTTTTTTAATTAAATCTATTGTTTATATTTTCCTATTTATTGTTTATTACTGAATATGAACAAATAGCAAATCTTAACTCAAAATTCCCTAGATAATAGAACTTGGAGGTCCAGTAAAAAGAATATAAGAATCTGATGTGTAACAATCTTTTTGACTCTTAGTAATGAGGTGGAGAAAGAGAGGGGGCAAAATTACATATGGGGGAATCAATTATGACTGAAAGAATAAACTTCACAAGATGACTAATATCACAAGGATGCATGTTTATGTGAATTATTTTCTTTTATATATAATTTTTCATCTAAATTTTCCCTCTCTCAATTTTCACTTCCTCCTTCCTCTCCTAACATATAGTGCTTAATATCTTAGCCCTTTAATGTTCGAGTTTCTTCAATTTTAGGGGTGTTAATCAATTTCATCTTTTTTATAAATTTATTGAGCTTTTCTCCACTCCCTGTAAAATAATTCCCTCTACACTCCAGAAACATAGTTTGAAAACATTAAAAAAAAAATGCCCTTTCTACTGCTGTCTAGTTATAAATTATTATCTAACGTATTTTCTTTTTTGAAAGTTCCTTTTTCCTCTTTATGCTGCTTTCCAGTACCCAAAATTTTAAAATATTTGGTTGGAGAAAAAAAAAAAATTCTTATTCACTAATTACACTGTTCAAAAAAATTATGAGAGCAATCAAAGAAATTAAGAAAACCGTGCAAGACAATCATTTATTGGCATAAAATGAATAGTACACACATTTAAATACACAATACAGAAAAAAAAAGATGCAAAAGAAAATGTAATTAAGTTTTATTTCTTTGAAAAGATGGAAAAAAAATCAAAAGATGATTTGGGGCAACAATTTGGTTACATGTAAATGATGAAAGAAAAGTATTGTTTAGAAATGATGCAAGGTTTTTAATATAGTGTGGTTTCCTTAAACAGCTAAGCCTGCTGCACATCTATTTTCCATGAATGCGGTGATATTATTGATAAGATTTTAGGGAATACTGTTCCACTGCTCAAGAAGTGCAATTTCCAAGTCTTGAACTGTAAAAGGAGGCATTGGTGCATTGTCTGAGCATGTCCCAAATATGCTCGATTGGATTCAGATCAGGAGAGCATGTGGGCCATTCCAAATGTTGTATTGTTTCAGCTTCAAGCCTGTTCACCACAAGATAAGTATATATTGTCTGGTATTATCATACTGGAAAACAAAGAAATCGCCAATGATTGCTGCCTAAGGTATAACATGAGGTCTCAGTATCTCCCTGTATACTCTTTTGCTGTCAAAGTACCATTCCAAATGAAATGCAGGTCCATACATCCACCTCTGCTGATTCCACTGCATACCAAACTACCTTGTCTGTATTGTGACAAATGCAGGGTTATTTCAAGTGCCTTTTGCCTCCATACCAAAACAGGTCAGGTGTCACACTCCAGACTGAATTGGGACTCATCTGTAAACAGCCAATCTTGATGTTCAGCAGTCTATCTTCTTCGGGCTGCACAGTGGCTTGAGGTTAGCAGAATGTATACCATTGATCTACATGCATAGAGATCCCCCTGATGAAGTCTATTATATACTGTTTGGCTGGGCAACCTTAGTTGTGTTGCCAAGAGCAACTGTCTTTGCAGCTAAGTAGCATTGTCTGTTCTGTTTCAGTGAGCTGTTAACAGTATATACCAGTCATCAGTTGCTGTAGTGGTGTGTTGCCGATGTTGCCCAGGTCAATGTCTAACATTCCCTTTTCTTGGAATCTATTTCGCAGCCTTGCAACAATATTTCTGGTGACTCCAACAGCATCCGTAACACTTTGTTGTGTTTGCCCAGATTCAAGTCTGTCTATAATATACAATTTCATGTAAATTCCATGTACGATTCTGGTAAATCATGTTGTTGAAACATTTTCAAGGTGACCTTTTTCAAAAAATAAAATAAAATAAAAAATTCCTGAGCAATTGAATTTTACAGCTAAGGCAGTGAAATAGATGTTTCTGTGACATCATGAACTTTGATTTGCATATGAAGTTTTCTTCTTCTGTTTCCTGCTAGACTTTAAATTATGGATGATTTATTTTATGTTACTTATCAGCGTAAATATTTGTGTAATATCATTAAATCCCTGTGCTCCCCTAATTATATTGAGCAGTGTATAAACAAACAGACATTTAGATTATTTTTTTTTTACTTTGAAATGTATGCTTCCCAAACTGTCCTCATCTCATTCAATTTAAAGTTTAGAATTTTTAAAAGTACACAAAGAAATTCTTAAATTCTATATGTTGCTTCTAGTAACATTTAGTAACAAATCATCTAAATCACTCTTCCACTTTAAAAATAACTTCTGCTTCTTACTCTTCTGTTCTTGAGTACACAATCTTTAAAACTCTATTTAAAAAAAAAAAAAAAAAAAAAAAAAAAAAAAACCTTGTTACTTAGCTGCAGTAAATATTAGTTGTCTAATTTTCATATCATGAATTTTTACTTTCTCCCTTTTTATTTAATCCATTTGTGACTGAATTTTTTCCTCAAATTTGTTTATAAAAATACTTTAGAATGTTTCAAAATGAACCAAAACAATACTAAAAAAAAATTGCGCTTTTTTTTTTATTTGATAGAATGTAAATGTACTAAATATGCATAATATCTGTAATATAATATGCATAATTATGTGTATTGTCGAAATTTGTATAAAATAAGATTTTAAATTGTATATCTTATATTATAATTAGTATTTTTATAAACAATTAAAAAATATTTCTTTACAGAGAATAATAACATTGTATGTAGTAATAATAATAAACAAAGAAGAATCATATTTGAAAACAATTTGTTTCATAATGATCTTTAACAGGGCTTTACAGAAATAACTGTCCCCTAAATGGCTAATAAAGATATGTACCTATTTGTCTCTACTACTTTGTATTTTTACAAAAATGCCTAAAAAGTAGGCTTAAGCATACAATTTCACTATTTAAAAAAATACCTATTTCAAAGAAGTCTGCAAGCTGAGATTACAACTTATTTGTTTCGTTCTTGGTAGAAAAAATACTTTTTACTATTTGCCATCCTTGAAAATAAGAAAAATTTAAACTTAAAAAAAAAAAAGGTTTTCATTCAAGCAAATAAATATCAATCTAATGTTTCTTCCATCTTTGTGTAACAGATAAAGACATCTCTAGATAATTATTTAATACAATTTTCATGTTATAAAGAAGAAAACAATTATAAAAAAATTATTAAAATTCAAAGTATTATGAAGTTGGGATGCTAGGCATAAATGGGTTAATATATTATGAATAGTTTATAAAAAAAAATGGTAAATTTATAATCATAATGAAATACATTTTTGTAGCTTCTAACTCCTTCATTTCATTTAGATTTAAAATGTTACTTGATACTAATAAACTTAAATTTTTATTTTTTTAATATAGGACCAGAGTACCAACTTACCATCTGATAATTCAGGTACTTTAGCATCTATACCTGCAACTTTGAATCGGTGGGCTGAAGAATCAAGAGTTCTTGATGGAGATAGTATTCATGATTGTGTTACAGGTACATTCCTATTGCATGTTGGAGTTATTTTAAATATAACAAAGAATTAACATGAACTGAAATTTCTTTAATATAGTGAGAATGTGTATTTATAGTAACATTCATAAGTTTGCTGAGATAACTTTATTGCAATATGTTTGTTGCTTTAAAATTTTCAGGTCTAAGCCCGAGTGCCACACAGGTTGCGATTTTTGGTGAAGCGAACTAAGCCTGATAATCTCTTGGGGACAACTTTTAACTCTTTGAGCTATAAAATTACTATATAAATTTGTGGTCTTTTCAGATATTATCTACCTTTTTATTTTGAAAAAAAAAAAAAAATATATTGATTGTAGCACTAAACGTAAGAAAGTATATTCAGGGATGCCACTTTTCCGCCAAATGGCAGATTTTCGCTTTTTTAAAATTTTTAAGTATTCGCGATTTTTGTTAAGCGATCACGAAATAAAATAACGATTTTCGTCGAACGATCGTGAAATAAAACAGGGATTTTCGTTAAATGGTTGCGAAATTACGCAGCAGTTTTTGTCAAACGATCGCGAAGTACAACAGCCTTTTTCGTCAAACGATCGCGAAATATAACGGCGATTTTCGTTTAAAGATCGCGAAATATAACGGTGATTTTTGTCAAAAGATCGCGAAATATAACAGTGATTTTTGTCAAAAGATCGCGAAATATAACGGTGATTTTTGTCAAAAGATCGCGAAATATAAAGGTGATTTTTGTCAAAAGATCGCGAAATATAACGGTGATTTTTGCCAAAAGATCGCAAAATAAAACGGCTATTTTCATCAAACGGTCGCGATATAAAACAGCAGTTTTCATCAAACGATCGCGAAACGGAGATTTTCGTCATTTATCGCATAAACTGCGATTTCCGTCAAACGATCGCAATGTGAAACGGCGATTTTCGTCAAACGATTGCGATGCAAAACGGCAATTTTCGTCAAACGATCGCGATGTAAAATGGCGATTTTCGTCAAATGAGTGCGATATAAAACGGCGATTTTCGTCAAGCGATCGCGTAATAAAATGGTGATTTTCGTCAAGCCATCGCGAAATAAAACGGTGATTTTCGTCAAGCCATCGCGAAATAAAACGGTGATTTTCGTCAAACGATCGCAAAATAAAACGGCGATTTTCGTCAAACGATTGTAATGTATAACGGCAATTTTCGTCAAACGATCACGATGTAAAATGGCGATTTTCGTCAAACGATCGCAATGTAAAATGACTATTTTCGTCAAACGATCGCGATACAAAACGGCGATTTTCATCAATTGATCGCGAAATAAAACGGCGATTTCGTCAAACGATTGCGAAGTAAAATGGCAATTTTCGTCAAATGATCGCGATGTAAAATCTCTATTTTCGTCAACCGATCGCGAAATAAAACAGTGATTTTTGTCAAACGATCGCAAAATAAAACTGTGATTTTCGTCAAACGATCGCGAAATAAAACGGCAGTTTCCGCCAATCGATCATGAAATATAACAGCTATTTTCGTCAAATGAAAAAAAAAATCGAGATGAGGGGGGAAAACAACCTGCAAATTTTTGCTATTTATTCTTATAATAATTATCGAATCTATTGCTAGGTTACTTAAATTGGTAATGATGTAATGCATAAAATTCCGCACTGAATCTGTTGCTGGGTTACCTTAATTGATGTAAAATACTGAGAATTAAAGAAAAATCTTTTTTAATTATTCTTATAAATTAAAAATTAAAAAATTTAAAAAAAAGAAACTAATACTTTATTTAGTTTATTATAAGCAATATAGTTTACAAAATTCACGCATAAATGTTGTGGAAAATGTCATAAATTTTACATTACACATAATTTCCTCTTTTTTGTTGATTTCTGAGTGGCATCCCTGTATATTAAAATTTCTATAATCTGAGCTTAACTTGAACTTAATGTAAAGCTTGTGTTGCTATTTGTGTGTGTACTTTGAAATGTATCACACAAAAGCAAATTATATTAAATAATGTTTATATGTAAATAAACCTATGTTCAGATATTTGAACAATATTTGGTTAAGTTTATGTTCAAGTATATGCTAAAATTTTATGTTAAATGTTTTCTTATGCAGAACTTTTTTTAAATACACTGGTTTCCAAAAATTAAGGAAAAATCACAAAAATAGCGATAACTCGTTCAAAAAGAAAGCAATCCGTATGAAATTTGGATATATTGTTAAATAAAAGATGCTGAATAAAAATACCAAGTGCGAATTAGTGGCGCTGCAGTTGCATTGCGTCATCCGTGAGGCACATAAAAATGCATGTTAGAGAGTAAGGCTGCAGTTGCCGCTGTGATAGTGATATTATAAATCTAGGATAGCCAATTCATTACAATGACCTCGAGCCATCATTTGCCAGCAGAACTGAGGTTTAGAGTTATTGGGAGATTGGAGGCAGGGCAAAGTTAGGCAGAGGTGACTAGATGGCTAAATGTGAGTCCTTTGGTGGTTCATAGGCTTTGGTACCAATTTTAAACTACTGGTTCGTGTTCAAGAAGGTTCAGCCAAGGACGGCCAAGGGTTTTGACAAGCGTCGATGACCGATATTTGCGGTTATGTGTACGAAGGAATAGAACCACAACCCCATCTCACCTTAGATCCTGCCTTGCTGCAGCTACTGGAAGGTTGGTATCAATGTCTACTGTGCGTAGAAGGCTTCACGAAGGTGGACTTTACGCGAGGCGACCAGCAATTTGTGTGCCGCTCACCTCACGTCACCGGAGGGAACGTTTGATGTGGGCACGTCAACATGTCCACTGGACGGTTGATCAATGGAGGTGTGTTCTTTTCACGGATGAGTCCCGGTTTAGCCTCCAAAGCGATAGTAGGCGTTGTTTAATTTGGAGAGAACAGGGAAAACGCTATCATCCATCAAACATTCGTGAAAGAGATTCATACGGAGAAGGCAGTATCTGCGTTTGGGGTGGTATCTCTTTGGGTGGATGCACAGACCTCCATGTCCTTCCACATGGAACCGTGAATGCTCATGTCTATAGAGATGACATCCTTGATACTTATGTGTGACCTTATGCCGGTGTAATAGGTAATGATTTCCTGTTACAGGACGACAATGCTAGACCGCAAAAGGCTTGCATCGTGGAAGATTATCTTCAGCACCAGACAATTCAGTACATGGAATGGCCAGCTCGATCACCGGACTTGAATGCCATCGAGCATGTTTGGGATGCTTTAGGGAGACGTGTCGCTGCTCTCAATCCCCCTCCTCTGACCCTTGTCACGCTTACAACTGCTTTGGAAGAGAAATGGCTCTTACTTTCCACTGAACTCCTCGACTTCATAATTGACAGTATGACACATCTCTGTATATGCTGTATTGCTACTAGGGATGATCATACGGTATATTTAAGGTACTTTTCCTATACCAAACTGGCAAATTGATTTTGTTAATTTTATAACTATGCTATTTTTTGAAACACCATAATTGTCTAGTAATTTCTTTCTGTTATTTTATACCTTACTATGTGTTGTATATTGTGGCTGAGTTTCATTAAAATCTACATGTAATATTTTGAATTATCGCTATTTTTGTGATTTTTCCTTAATTTTTGGAAACCAGTGTATATAAAACTTGCTTTTTTCAATAATTTCTAATTAAATATTAATTTTTAATACACCTAAGTAATTCTTTATTATGAATGAGAACAGTTTGAAGTTTATTATAAAAGAAAATAATTAAAATATATATCTTCTAAGATTTTTCTTTTCAAATTATGAAAAGTATCAAATACTCTCAGTCCAGAGGGAGTTGGTAGAAATAGCTCAAATCTCAGTGTTAAAAAAAATAACTTCTTTTTTAGAATTTTGTTCATCTGACAAAATCCTATTCATCTCACTCCTGTCTGTCCGTCTGTCATAGAGCTTGTTAGTTAACGCTTCCCTCAAAATTAAGAAACTTTGTGTTTTTTTCAAATGGGGTTGCGATTTTAGAAATTTTTGCGCTTCTCCTATGCATTTTAACTTGATGGCAAAAACGCATTGCGCTTCTTGCCATCCTGCGAAGTCTTTAATTTCTAAAATTTTGTCAATAAAGTCCCCCACAGTAATGTCAGGGTTTTCCCCCGAAAAATTTGGAATATTTCCTATAAATTGGTTAAAATTAAAAGTGAGGTTAGGTACCAGAGACACTTGATTATTTACACTCCTAATTGTCTCTGAATCCTTAATTGGGGTCAGCATTGGTGGAGATGGTGACTGACTATACTCATTGCCCGTATTAGTCCCTATACTACTCATATTAGACTCTTTATGAGTCTCATTCTGCCCGGACCCACTCTCTTCCACCTCATGCTCAAAACTGTCAGAATCTAAAGCCATTTTCTAACCTCAAAAAAATAATTTTACCCACAAAATACAATAAAATATCAAATAAATTGCAATTTAAAAATTCATGTAACATACAAAAATAATGAAAAAATAAAAATCGTAACCTTATTAAAATTTCTCTTATTCAAAATTTCATCATTTTTTTTTTTTTTGTTGTTAAATTACTCCAGTTAAACCATTAATTACTCCAGTTAAACACCATATTTTAATAACCACAGCAGCCGAAAGTAATAAAGAAAAAAAAAAAAATTCTACCAGGTGACGGCGCCGAAAATGGCTAAATCCGCGGTACCATGAAAAAAATAAATAAATAAATAAATAAATAAAATAAAAAAAATAAATCGCGACGCCAAAATGGCAAAGGTCACGAGGCACCAAAATGTGTTGTGTCGATCCCCAAATTAAGATGGTTAGACACGAACACGTGGTAGAATAAAATATATTCTACCGAACTTTAACATAAAAATTAAACTAAATTTAAATAAATCTTCAATTAACATCAAAAGTCTGATCGTATAGTAATTAGTAAATATTCTCGGTTGCATAAACAAAAAAAAAACAATCTCAAAGAACATAAGCTGCTGTGGGAAGAAGGTAAATAAAGACTTAAATCATTGAATAAATTATAACTAACATTTTATTTAAATATTAAATGAAAATTAAGTTAACATTAAAGAATTACAAAAATAATACTAGCGTTTAACATGAAATAAAAATAAGCATATGCTTTACTACCCCGGGGAAGAAAGAAAATAAAGATACCTTAAATATTACATCGTGGTAACAATTTTAAAATCTTCAATTAAACATGGACTTTACATCAAGTAGATCTCCCAATTATCCGACATCCTCTTAGACATAACTCTCGTTCAGGCAGCCCATTCTTCTCCTCGAAATTCGCCGAAATCCAGACCTCCGCTTCGCTCCTTCCCGTCACGAGAGACGAAACCTTCCACTGCCGCCGTAACGAAGCCCGAATACGCTGTTCTTCTTGCCACTTGCAGAATTCTCCCAAAAGCCTCCACGATCTTCCTCCGTTCCCCTTTTTATCTCCGTGCCGCATCACTTCGTTTCCATTGCGTAGTAAAATAATCCGCTTGATGTCTCACATGTATTTTAGATATTTGGGTTGTTCAACAAAATTTCACATTATTTTTAAACAAAAGAACGGCATTGCCGTTTACAATTTTTCTTTGTTATAATAAATTTTCCATGAAAGGAAAACCATGCTGTCCTTCAAAATATCGGACACCTGCCGTGTATGAATACACCACTCGATGTCCGGACCACGTGCATCTCGAAATATTGAAATATGAAATATAAAAATTTCCAAAACAAACTTTTTTTTTTTTTTTTTTTTTTTTTTTTTTTTTAATTAGAATTACACATATATTTTAAATATCTTTCGAGAAAATATCGATGTATCGGCCGGCGCCTTGCCGACACAGCAAAACCCTCTCAAAAATATTAAAATATTATTAAACATTAAATATATTTTTCAGATATTATATGGAGTAATTTGTAAATTATTTGATAAAAAGGAGATATATCTTATTAGTGAGCAAAACTAAATTATTTAAATAAAATAACTTATTATTATTATTATTATTATTATTATTTTAAATTATTTTACATTATTTTAGACCCAAAATAATCAACATAACAATATTAACAAATATTATTAATTGAAATCTTTCAATTACAAGATCGGAAGGGCATTCGTATATCAACAAAAGCATGGATTTTTTATAAAGTTACAAAAACAAGCTTTTCCACCTATAGTTCCACCTATAGTACAAGTTCATTTTAATGACAGATAAGGACTGGCAATTTCATAAAGGCACAATTATTTTTTTCTATGCATCCTAGAAATTTGAAATCAGTATCACAAGATGAGAAAAAATCAGCTTTCAGAAATTCTAAAAATTATTTGAATCATGCCACAAAAACTCAAATTCATTAAAAAATGAGAAAAAAAATCTTATCTCCCTTTATTTTTGAAGGTGACAGATGGTGATATTAAATTTTCAAAGGTATGAGAGAATGTAAAACAGGTGGATCTGTGCGGTCTAAAGTGAACTTGGAATTTTCATACAGGACCAAATTTTTTTTAAATATAGATTATTGAGCTACAATCTTTAGGCCATTCAATGTAAAATTTTATTTTCCGCCAGAATGTCTTTATTTTTTTAAGTTTCAACAATCATCAGAAGCAAAGATAATTAGTTTTTTGATAATTAATTCAATAATTGCATTTTTTTTTCCACTGCAAGCCATGTGATACAAGATAAAAAAAGGTAAAGATAATAACAGGATAAAACAAGATAATAAAAGGTAAAAAAGATAAATTTTTATACTATGATTTGATAATCGCAGTACAAAATTTAACTATTGATTTTATAAGTTTGGTTCTTTTGCATCCATATGTTATTTCATATTCCGATTAATAGAATCTAAATAAAATCTGATCACACTTTTCTGATTTATGGGGGAAAAAAATCAATTTTTAAACTTATAAAAGAGATGTTTTTTCACACAGACAGTCAACGGGAATTTGTTAAAATTAGAAAAATTAAAGAACCAATCACTTTTAAAATTTGACATACTTTATAACACACAAAAAGAATTTTTTGAATTAATTTAAGGTGTGTTGAATTTTTGTTGTGGGAAGGAATGGGAGGCAATATTTTTTGGGACTACAACTGACAAAGGCCCTCTGTTCTTCTTCATAGAGACAATTATGACCTTGTCTAAATCCTTTAAGCCATCTAAATATGATGGTACAAGATGGAGCTTCATTTCTCTATGTTAATTGTAGAAAATTGAAGTCATTTTTCTTGATTTAGGCTGATTTTAAAATCATAGAAAATCATAACTCTATTTCTCTCATATTAATTCCAATTTATCGTGTTTCAACATTTATTCATGGTAATTGAATTGAAGTTGTTGCATAAATTACCATCTACAGGCATAAATATTTAAATATGAGACTAATTTTTTTGCTCCATGTCTAAAATATTTTAATACTCTCATGTAATAACTATTGTTGTTCTTTTTTTTTTAAATGTAGGTTTGAAACCTACTATCATAAAACGTTTAGAAGCTTATAGGGATGATGAATTATCAGAAAGACGAGAAAAAAGAAGAAAACTGCAAGACAAAAATGGTGATAAAGCTGGTGATGCTGCTTTAACTGCAGATGGAGAGTCTCCATCAAATGATCAAAATGATACTCGAACATCTATGGAAGTAAGTTTACATTTATGTGCTTACATAGTTTCAAGTTTTTGACATTATGCGTTAAGTTATAGAATACTATTACATGATTTAACTCTTCTAGGGGCAAGTAAACCATTGAATTCATACCAAGATTTTAAAATAATACAATTTTAAGATTTCTTTTTCACCGAAGTATAGAAGTAAAATTTTTGTACAAATCTTTGTTTAAATTTAGGTATGTTATGTAAAATATATCCAATTGCTTTTCAAGGGGTTAAATGGCAATTTAAAGAAATGTGTTCTTAAGATTATTTATTAGCTTTCTCAATTAATTTTTATCTTAGAGCAATCCACAAATTTCATAAGAATAACTGTCGAAAAATAGTAAGAAAATGTTGATATTTTTTTCTCCCTAGATAACTGAACCTAATCAGTATGAAAATGATGAGACTTCTGTCCACAGTCTTCCAACTATTAGTATGCCTGATGATACTACTCAAGGTAAAAAAATACTTTAATAAAATTTAATCTAGATGTATGTATCATTTAGTATGTGAATGACCATGAGTTTCAAAATAGCCTTTTTTGTTCAATTACACATACAGTTTAAAATTTTATTGTAATAGATAGTAATTTCAAACTAAAGAGAGGGCGGGAGAGAAGAAAAAACTGAAAGCATAAAATTGTCTGATTTTTTTTTTTTTTAAATAGCAAGTATTCAGTTTTTTTATATATTCTGTATGTGGGTAGCATTTGTATTTTTTTAATGTTTGGCAGTCAAATCCATTTATTGTTCTTATGAGTCAACTTAACACTTCTGAATCAGTGCAAGGCAAATGAGTATGATGGTATTTTTTCATTGTAAAAATGATATCTTCTGAGTAATCTGAAGTAGTGCATTCAAGACTTCCGAGAAGTATACCTGATGATTTACAATCACTACAAGAATAATATAACTTAGCAGCAGTGTAACACTGTGCTTGAAGAATCTTTCTTCAGACATGCATAGAAGCAATCATCAGATAGATGGATTGCAAAAAATTGAAGCTCATTCATTAGTCTTCAATGAGGATTTTTAATTATCTCTTCATAATATCAAAAACTAAAAAATATCTTTCTCAGGTGTATTCAGACCTGTCTTTGTCTGTCTGTTTTTATCTAAATTTGTAGAATTAGACTCGAAATAGATTTTGCTAATCATCAGTCATACACAAACATCTCTTTTATTAATATAGGTGACCATTAATAGAATATTTATTTTATTCCTGCTTAGGCGTGAGTTCAGGGATTTACCTCTAACTAACTTCAATCAATTTATTTTTATAAAACTTCAAAATGAAAGGCAAGTAAAATTGTACTCACCCGATTCATGAATTCTTCTGCATTGACGTATCCAATCTGAACATTGTAGTATATTATTCCGTTTGTTATTTTCAGCACCGAGCACTTAATTTTCTGTAATTGTGGGGTAGAATAATTATCCTTCAAGAAAATGCAGATTTCATTACTAAGTCATTAGCATACAACACATTAATGAAACTTCAATTCACACGAAAAACACATTGATTTTATTTTACCACGCGAGAAAAAACAGAGCATTACTGCTCCACTGAAGAGCTACATAACTATAGTGAAAATCAAAAACGCACACACAATCACATGATAAAAGCAAATAAAAAATGTTAGTTTTGACAGTTCGAACAATACATAATGATTCTTTCTGCTGTAATTATTTTTCAAGGTCCTGCTAACAACCACTTGAGTTGATTTACGATGCAATTTAAACTGTCATTTATTTCGCAACACAGGAAATTAGTTCCGAATGACGAAATTGTCTATCAACCATCTTCTTTTGCAATTCTTTAATTCACAAATAAAGATATAACAGTGCACTATCTCTTTTGGTTTACTCCCAATCCCCTTCTTTGCTGAAGGTTTGTTATGGCATAAGACTGTTCTCTTGATGCAGTTTTGAATGTTATATACTAAATTAAAAAAATGTTTTGTTTTCTGTATCATAGATTGTTTTTAACATTATTTTTATATTTTAACTTAAATATCCTTCCTATAAAAGAGTGTTTACATATTGGAACGGTTTTGAAAACAAAAATAAAATTCATAAATTAAAACAATTATTTTTTAATATTCTATGTCTTGTCAACTGTATGCCCTTGTTGTCAACTGTTACATTGTAGCAGGATTTCTAAGCTGAGTTTTTTGCAAAACTGGATGTGGAATTTTGTTCCATTTCTCCACCATACATTTCCAGAAACCACTCGATGTACTTGATTAGCGTTTCACAAGAGTTTGTTATAATAGTCCAGAGGCTCAGTAACACATAAGTAAAATATCTAGGGACTTGGTTGAATATGATTAAATGGTATACACAGATTCCAGTTTCTCTTGTCAATTATCGAGATTGCGAATGTAAGTTCAGATGAATGGTTCCTCGCTTTATTTTTCAAAAACTCAACATTGTTAACATGCATAGCAGAATTTTTTTATTCTTTATTTAAAAATAGGAATTAAAGCATTGTTTTCATAATAAGTAGAATTAATTTTGACACAACTTTAATTTTCTGTTGTAAGAGATTCCAGTAGTCATCATAAATCCTTTACTGGAGTGTTTGAACTAATGTTGTAAGTCTTCTTAATCTCTTTTCTGGTAATAAATCAATCTTTTTTTTAATTATTATTATTATTACAGTCATTTAAATAAATTCATGATGCAACAATTATGCCAATTTTTTCTACATATCTGTTAAATGGTTTTCCTGTAACAGTAATGAATAATTTTTTTCAGAAAGCCAAAAAGATAACCTTCAAGCCACTTGTTTCATTTGCATTCCATTTCAGTAGTAGACAATATTTTCATTGCAGCCAATATTTCAGTCATCACATTATTAAATGTTGGCAGATTTTTCTCTTGTTCCTTGTTGTTTTTTAAATTGATATCAAAATCATTCTCAATATGTGTAAACATCCTCTCTAATTTACCACTCTGTTTATCTTCTGAAAAAAAAAAAAAAAAAAAAAAAAATTGCTCAATTGATGTGTTAGCTAATAGACCGGGAAGTAGAAGCACAGGCAATCACCTCATTGAGCTCATTGAAAATTCTAGGATTAGTTAAATCTTGATTTTCATTTTAAAATGCAATCAGTCTGCCAAGTCATATCTTAGTGGAAAACACCCAAAAACATGATTTTATTTGTTGACTCATATTTTACCTTTGTTTTTCTGCTCCCAATTCTCCATGTTTTCATATTTTTGGGTGCAGGAAAACACAATGGTAAATCTAAGAGTCAACCGTTAAAATTGGTATTTAGATGTTTTCCACCAAGATATGACTTGGCAGACCAATTATGTTTTAAAATGTTAATCAAGATTTAACTAATCCTAAATTTTCATACAACTCAATGAGGTGATTGACTGCGCTGTCACCTCTTGGTCTATAATTCTTTTAGCAGATATCATATTGGTACAAGCTTTTATCTTATAAATAACTATGAAAAATTTTGAATTTAATTATTTGAATGTTATGTATGCATTTGTAGAGTTATGCTAGTTTTAGCTCTAGGATTAGTTTTATCAAATAATAAAAATACATTTTGTTGATTCTTCTATATTGCCTCATAACATATGAATGTAAATCTTTAAATACCTGATTTATTTGCTTAGTACTATTTTCAGAAAATCAAAGTTAGTATACTTTATTTAAAAAATTATTTGGTATTCCTTTATCATCTTCTATTCTTTTTAGAATATGAAGAATTTATTGCAAGCCACTTTGGCAGTGGATTAGTGCCTAATATAGTTTGGTACTTGCTTTATTTCTTGCCTCTGTATAATTTTTAACACAAGTCTATATGTTGTTGGTGTGCATATAAAACCTACAACATCCTATATATCCACTTCAAATTATTTTATTTTTGTACTATTTTTGTTTGAGAATTCCCTTAAAATACTTGTGTTTTATACAAATGATGTTCTTTTGCATTTCATTTCTCTTAAATTATTCATATCTTGAATTCGTGTTTTGTAAGTTACAACTTATTTGACTTAATTTTGGGATCATTTGAGCATTTATATTGTGAGTCAACTACTAGTAAACATTAATGAAAATTAATTTAATTTAACTTACACTTTAATGTATTTCAATAATTCTGCATTTTTCTATTCAAAACTTACTCTCTCAAATGTATTATCAGACATAAGATCTTTAAGTACTGAGAGACTTGCTGCATCAATAGTGGAGCAAGTATTAGGACCTGCTTTGACTATTACATCTAATGCTGGATCACTTCTACCAGCATCACCAGCTACTTCTTCTCAAGCAACACCAACATCTAATTCTAATTTAGTATCTTCAGATATTAATATTGCTGAAGGTATATTAAATCGTTTAAATTTTGCATGTGGCATGTATTTTATTTTATAAATAAAATGAATGCTTTCAAGCATGTTATTTTGATCTAATATCACCCCCTTCCCATTATTTATTTCTCTGAAATTCTTTAAATAGCTCTGTTTTATTTTTTTACTTTTTGTTGGTGTATGTGTACTTAAGCATGAAAAACAAACCCTGCTGCATACAGTATACATTTAAATATGCCATATTACGTAAATTTGCCAAATAAACTATGAATTCAATATGTGTGTGTGTGTTTGTTTTGAAAATCTCAAATTTAGCAACATTTTCTTCTTCATAATTTCTAACAACTAAGTAGTAAATTAATTTATTGTAAAATTGACAAAATAAAAGCTGTGATCATTTCTACTTGTGCAGTAAAATTTAAAATGAATTTAAGTTCTGTCTGACTATATCAGAACACCTTTTGTTACTTTAAAGGTTTTAAATATCTTTTAAAGCACATTTAGCTTGAACATGATGGCTAAATAATTTTCTCTGTTTTTGAAGAGTTTTTATTTTCAAACATTTTAATAATATTCTTAATTCCCTTTAAAAAAATTTCAATTGATATATTTTTTTAATTCTGATTATTTGTTTTTCCATTTTTCTTCTCTTACTTTCCTTCCTTGAAAAGAAGTTGAACCAATCCACAAATTGAGATAAATTATCTTTTTCGTCATTTTCATCACTTGCACCTTTATTATTAAACTTTAAGTAGTACATCTGTAGTAAACTTAAACATGCTGATGGTAGGCATGAAAGGTAAACTGATAAAAATAAGCTACAGAGCAATAATCTGGTTCCATAAGTATTTTTGAAGGAAAGTTGAACAAGTATAAGCTATAACTTACAAATTTCGAATACATTAAGACAAAGATAATAGGTGAATAAAATGAGTCTTGCAAGTATGAAAAATTTGAAGATTAGAATTCTATCAGTTATATCATTGAAAGCGCAACATTAGATTATTATAGTTAAGCATTTTATGCCAGGTATTTTTATTTAAACTTTTACTCTACCTTTTACTTTTTAGTGTCATTATTGTTAGTTTTTATAGTTAAGCTGCTTTATATGCCTTTTAATAGATCAGTTTAATTATAGCTCCAGCATGATAAATGCTTCAAGTATAAGGTGCATGCACGTTTAGCACATGAGAATGATTGTTTTCTATTGCAATGTGTTTTGTTATTTGAAAGTGCTACCAAAGCTTACTGTTTAGTTTTGATTTTGCTTGTTGCAATACACCTTGTTTGATTGACTGCTCTGTTTGCATATGAAGTATTCAGAATCAAAGTAGATAAAGTCTGTAAAACCCTGAGATATTTGGAGTATAGCTCCAATAGGAGGCTCTATTCTATTTAATTACCAGCCTGAGTCTTTGTTATGATACCCCAAAAAAGAAAAAAAAAGATGAATTCTTGCTGTCTAGACTAGAAAGGCAGTAATATGTATAAATGAAATAATAAGTGGAAGGAAAAATGGCCTTCTTTATCTCTGAATACTTCATATGTTCAGTGTTAACACTTACGATTGTTCACTAAATGTAAATTCACCATTAAGTAATATTATATTATCAATCTTAGCTTTTCATCTAATTAGGTTAATTTCTATCTTGTATATAAGAAATTGCATAATTTTTCAATTTTTTAAATCTTGTAATGCTATGAATAGATTGCATTGTAATAGTTCTGCTAAAATTGTACAATAAATTTTGCATAATTTGTGTAATATGTAATGCTTTCCATTAACTCTCTAAGTAACTTGGCAGTTTTTTTTTTCCAAAAAGAACTTGAATTGACTGTTAACAAATAACTTGAACATAATTGTTTTAAAAAAGCCTAAGGGATGTGAAAAGTAATTTAACATTTCTAATTTGCATTTATAGACAACTTGAAGTCCTTAGATGCTTAATTAAGAGTTTAAGTTCTAGAAAAAAGTGCTGGAACTCTATATTTTGTACATTTGCAAAATTTAAATTTCGTTTTCAGGAAAATATTTTTTTATATATTTTAACTATGTGCAAGTATGTTTGTGCATCCTAGCATATATAGATATACAGGGTGTCCGAAAAGTCTGGAAATGGTCGAATATATCGAGAAATACATATGAGATTGAAAAACGTAAATATACGTGTTAAATATTTTTAAATAAGCTACTCAGTGATACCAAATTTGACCTTCGTAACCGACTCCCTGGGGGTCAGAGGGGGTCCAACTTTGAAATCTTAAATTATAACCCCCATTTTTTATTGCAGATTCGAATTCTACGGACAAAAATACGCAACTTTTATATTTGATGTTTATTTCGAATCCTCGTTTATCACTGTGTATTCGAGCATATTAAATCGATACACTTTTCGGCTTTTCCAATGGGATTTTCCCTAATCAAAACTAATTGGGGAGAATTTATGACATCAAATTCCTCGTCTTTTGCAAGAATAGCGTTTCCTGAAAATCACCGGTGCCGATTATTTCGATAGTACTACACAGAGTTAAAAATTTGACCCATTTGCTGTAGCGTCACTCCACAGCTTTTATAGAATATCTGTTTCATGACCAATGAGAATGTTCCATAACATAGTAAAGTACACTGTAAAAAATTGACACTTTTGCTGCATCGTCACTCCACCACTTTTATAGAAAACGATTACTTTACTGTGTTATGGAGCACTCTCATTGGTCACAAAAGAGATATTCTATAATAGCTGTGGAGTGACGCTGCAGCAAATGGGTCAGATTTTTAACAGTGTAGCACTATTGAAATAATCACCACGGATGATTTTCAGGAAACGCTATTTCTGCAAAAGATGGGGAATTTGACGTCAAAAATTCTGCCCAATCAGTTTCGATTTGGGAAAATCCCGTTGTAAAAGCCGAAATATGTATCGATTTAATATGCTCGAATACACTGTGATAAACGAGGATTTGAAATAAACATCAAATACAAAAGTTACGTATTTTTGTCCGTAGAATCCGAATCTGCAATAAAAAATGGGGGTTATAATTTAAGATTTCAAAGTTGGACCCCCTCTGACCCCCAGGGGGTTGGTTGCGAAGGTCAAATTTGGTATCACTGAGTAGCTTATTTAAAAATATTTAACACGTATATTTACGTTTTTCAATCTCATATGTATTTCTCGAATTATTCGGCAGTTTCCAGACTTTTCGGACACCCTGTATATATCTGTATACAGTGTTTATAAACTCTGATGTGGTTCGACTGATATTTAAATATTCACTAAAAATAAGTATGCAAGCTTCACACCATGAACTTTAGTGCAAATTAAGCACCATGTGGAGTTACAAAGTTCATCAAAGAGAATATGTTAAATTTATGAAGCAAAAGCAATTAATAAAAACAGCAGATACAGTTGTGAATTGTTCTGTCGGCGCTGTTCAAAAACCATGGACTTTACTTGAGGTGTGAAGTGCTTCTACCCATGCGACACACATAATCTCATATGTAACCATTTTCATAGCAATCAATATAAAAGATGAGAGAGGAAAGAAAATATAATTTGCGATTATTATTATTATATTTTTGTGTTAAATTATCTCTTGAAGCACTTTTCATTTTTGTCTATATTTTGTTTGCCTTATATACTATATTAATGCTGGTAAAACTTAATAAATGAAAAATTTTGAATCAGTAGAACATTGATTTGCACTGTTGTCTTCTTTTGTATTGGGTGAAAGTTTCTACCTTTTTATTTTTTAAACCTCTTCATTCCTGAAGCTAAAATAACACTACAAATACTCATTCATTGGTTTTAAACAAATAAAATGTTATCATGGATGACAGAAAAAACTTTTCAAAAATTGATACTTTAGGGAACCAGTAATGTAGGTTCACAAATAGATATCTAAAATCATAGATCCCCTTAAAATACCAATTTATCATTAACCTAAATTTACACAATCACAAATATAAGGCCTTTAAACAAGTGAATGAATTCAAATCCTCAAAACATTTTATTGCAAAGGACACAAGTTAATTAGGCATGATATTTTCTCAATTTCTTGGCCACACTGTTTTGAAATGCATTTTGCAAACTCAGATAAAAATAACATTTTATGAGAAAGTCAGCATAGGTATTATTTATAGGTTTGCTTTTAAAGCAAAAAACATTCATCTGCTATGAAATATAGTCAAAATGTAGAAAATCAAACTGTTTATGAGGAAAAGAATAGAGTTCATCATACATGGACCCAGGCAGAGAAAATGTTAAATTACTCTTTAAAAAAATTATTACATTTTTAAAGGCAATTATTTTTCTTTAAACTAGTAGAAGTAAAATAAATTTCTACTAAAAGTAAGCAGCTAATGAGTATTTTTATAATATATTAAAAATACTAAGTTAATAATTTTCATATCTTCTTTTAAATACTTATATACACTGTTTGTTTTCCTCATTTTTTTCCCCTCAATTCAATTTATTTCAGCTGCTGCTGTTTCCATGCTACAAGAAAGAACTCCACTCTTAGGGACACCTACCTCAGTTGCTGCATCAAATTTATCCAGGTTGATTATTTATTATAAATCTATTTAATTTAACACTTAACCCCTTGAGATACTCGCAACAATGTCTGTTATATTGTATTCTCACTGGAATAACCAAAAAGTTTTATTTTAAAATAAGTAAAAGAAATTTTTAACATTTTGCCCCTAAAGTTAAAAGCATAAAATTTTATTAAAACTTTGTACCGTGAATCTTGGGTGGTGAATTTGGGTCGTGAATGAAGGTGGGATAAATTATATCCCACTGCCTCTCAAGGGATTAAGAGCTATATAAATTCCCTATATCTGTCATTTTAAATCAATGTACCTTTTCTCACAAACTACCAATAACTGTTATATGCATTAAATAAATAATTCTTAATAAAATTAAGCATCGTTTATGTACATATTTTTTGTTATTTTTTTAAAAGTTGAAATACAAACCATTGTAATTAATAGCCAAAAACTGTGTATTTAGAAAAGAGAAACTGTAGAGTAGAAGCTGAAAAAACAAAGATGTCATTAGAAAGGTGGTAAAATTGAGTATTCAAAATATTGAATAATATAAATCTTTATTTTTCACTTTTAATTGCCTTTGATGCACTGTCATACAATAGTTTGTGTGAAAATTAAACATGCTTGTTCACTAACACTTTTATCAAAGGGAACTATGAAGTAACTTTTATTTCTGCAGTAAATAATTACAAACTAGCGAGCTATGCCCGCTAGCTGGGCCACTTTTTCCGAACGAACCTCGATATTAAGCAGTATATAATAAGCAAAAAAATTCATTTAATAAGCAAATCTTGGTGTTCGAATCCTCAAGCACAAAAAAAAGTAAATTAAAGAGCCATGGTCCTGTTAAAAATATGTGATTTCGCACTGTGGGCCACGTGCATTTGAAAAAAAAAGATTGTGGATCGGAGCTATGGTCGCTTTGCGCCCATAGTCCCATTAAAAATATTTGGTTTTGCACGGTGGGCACTACACGCCCATAAGACATTTTTCGTATTTTTTAGTTCATCAGAAGCAGATTTTTACGCAGATTCTGAATATGTAATCAGTTTTTTTCTACTTTAAAAACTGTCTGCATGATGGTTTAAGAAAAAACGCACAAAAAAAAAGTTTTGATAGTCCTGTTTTATTTCTTAGTTCAATATTTTAGCGAAAACTACGGTAAATATTCTACGGCAAGTCAAAAAATTTGATGCGGAAAAAAACGCAATTAGCGCCGGTAGAAAAAGTTTTCGGCTGTTTCTTCTTTTAGCCAAAGGGGAAAAATTCATGCTCTTCACCGCAAGGTGGCGCAGTGTTCTGCTTCGGAGCTCCGTTTAGGAATTGAGGCATTTTTCGTTCGGATTCCCAAGGGGTTTTTAATTCATAACTTTTTTAATTTTGGTCCCACGGTCTCGAAAATGCTCGAAATGACTTCCCCGGAATTTTTCCAATCGAAAGACACCTCTTGCGACTTCCAACTCGCCCGCGTTGCGAACTGTAATCGGCTTCAAGCAGACAGACAGACAGAGGCGCACAGATTTTATTAGTATAGATAAGCAGTTTGTATCATGTAAGTTTTGTTTAAGGTAGACATGTATACTAGTAAAAATGTGGAAAAAAGTCCAGAGTTTGTAAAGTAGGATTTATAAGATGTAGAATACATGTGATACACAGTGAAAATAGGCAATATTTTAATTGTGTATTTCATTCAAATGATGCAGTCAAAACATAAGCTTTGTTATAAATGTGACATCAAGTTAAAGATCTACATGGCATTTGACTGAAAAATCTCGCATAACATCTAATTCTGATTAAAATTGTGTTGTGCATTTGGAAAACAAAGTAACCATTGCTGTTCTCTTTACTTTAGTTTTGATAATGAACCTTGACAGGGAAAATATGAATAGCACATAAACATTTTATCACATTGATTACATCATGAGTGCTTTTAGTTCTGAGACAATGTGAAAATAGGCACTAGAGATGACATTAAGGAAAACTTTTGTTTTCCTTAATGATAAGAAATTTTAGATTTTTAATATGCTAACTTCACATTGTATTTTGCATTTTATCAATAGTTTGTATAAAAGGTAATTACTTATTTTTTTTCTGACATGAATAAACAGTGCATATGCTCCAAGATGGTTCAATGGAGGCAAAAATCAACTTCACCATTCACTGAGCATCAGTCACCTATGAGCTTCTGTGCAGTTCATATCATAGTTTTACTCCCTCTGTCCCTAGGCCTGGTTGAGGCTTAAAAGTACAGTATTCTGTTGAACAGCAGTGAAAAAGTTGTCTTTTGTAATTAGACAAATAACACAAAAAAAGATTTTTGAAATCTGTTAATATCTTTAGGTTGCACATTGCACTTGGGAAAATATGATGGAAATTAACGATTTTTGAAAGTAATGTTAGAAATTTTTTAAAAATATTCAGACCTACATCTAATTGTGCTTAAATGTCACTTTTTACAATAAAAAGAATAATGTAAAAAATATTTAAAATCATTAATTAAATTTAGGTCATGCATTGCACTTGTATTTGAGAAAATATGATTAAAATTGTCAAGTTTTGATATTAAATGGTCTGAAATACATATATACTTTTAATAATGGATAAAAGTCATCCTTTGTAATTAGTTGAATATAAAAATTAAATTTGACTGTCATTCATAGCATTTGAAATTTGAAAAATATTGTCAAAAAGAACACATTTCTGTAAATCAGGTGTAAGGTTCAAAGTATACAGATTATATTAATACCACAATTAGAACCAGATGCGACAATTTTAGATGTGCTGTTTTATATCTATCTAAGCAGAACTCCACCTTAGATTATGTCATAGTTGGATGTGATGGCTCAAATTCACAATTGATCCTGGCTTTCGTTTTTCAAATTCTCAAACACTGGCTGGTTGAAACCTTTGCATAATTATCAAATAAATACTTTTCATCTGTGATCATATCCTCTGCCCTTTGTGTTTCTGATGTCTATGAAACAGAACTTGTTGTCAGAAATGTTCGATACCCAAAGGTTTTATTTTAAAGAATTTTAAGTGTTTGTAGTGATATTAATATCTAATTTTCCCTGAAATTCAGTCTCATTTTTTATACAAACCCTGTAACGATAAAAATAATTGAAATGTCATTAATTTAAATTTTTATTAGTTCAAGATCTGGATCTACAGTTGCATCACGGAGAAGTTCTGATTTACAGTTGACTAGTGCTACAACACCAATGGACACTACTGATATTGGTGATCAAACTGATGAGGAAATCGCTAACATGGCACGAGTATTAACTCCTGAAGTAATGGAAGGATCTCATGTGTTATCTTCTACACCAGTCTCAGGTAATATTTTATTAGTTCTATCAAAAGAAAAAGATTTGTTATAATATTTAGATATTTTCTACTTTTTCATATCTTATTTATTTTAACCCTTTCTCTACTTACCGAAGTTATTAGCTATTCAAGTTTTACTTTAGAAATTGGTTTGTATAGATTAAATTCTTTTAAACTCTCTAGCATTAAGATAACAATAAAAATAAGAGTTTTTTGGTGCTTATCATACACTACATGTCCAAAGATGACCGTCCACTTGTGATTTTAGACATTTTGTTAAATATCTAGAAAAATACATGAGAAATCATCAAGAAACGCTAAGTGTATAAATATAATATTACAAGTCATACATTTTCGTTAAGATTTTTTCCCAAAACAATATAGGGGGCCGTCAACAAATTAAAAAAGAATGAATATCTGTTGGATAACCGTGTAAAAACTAATGTAGCAAAATCGCTCAAACTGTAGATTATGATTAAGTGGCTTATTTTAATAAACTGTGTTCATTTTTATGTCGATAGCATGTATACTCGTAGAAAAATTAAGGTTTTTTTTAAAAACAGTCCCAAATTTTTCCAAGATTTTTGCTTATAATTTGCAGAGTTTTTAATATAAAATATTATTTTCTGAAAATAACATTGCACACAATATTTTGTAATCAGAATTAAAAAATAGTAAAAATTGTATGAAAAATGAGTAGGTTTGCTAAACAATTTTTCACTGTGCATGCATCAACAATATCAAAATTTCGTTAGCTAAATGTATAGAGCAACTTTTGTAAAAGTTTCAAAAACATAGCTTGAAAATTCTGAAAATAGTCGACTATAGAATAGGCACAAAATCCGTTGCTACCAAAATGAAGCAAAAAATTGAGGGGTTTCATTCAATTGTACCCATATTGTGTATTCTATATTGACACTAATCAATGAATTTATGAATACAACCCCTGTTGTTTTTGCTTCATTTTGGGAATAACAGATTTTCAACTTATTCTATTGACGATTATTTTTTGGGTTTTTAAGCTTTGATTTTGATATTTTCACAAAAAGTCGCATCATACATTTAGCTAACATAATATGCAAATGAAATTTTGCTATTGTTGACGCATGTGCAGTGAAAAATTATTTACTGTACCTACTCATTTTTCATACAATTTTTATTATTAATTCTGATTACAGGGTATTGTGTGCAATGTTGTTTGTGATATTTTCAGAAAAGAATATTATTTTATATTAAGAACTCTGCAAATTATAAGCAAAAATCTTGAAAAGATTTGGGACCGTTTTTATAAAAACCTTAATTTTTCTAAGAGTATACATGCTATCGACATAAAAATGAACACAGTTTATTACAATAAGCCACTTAATCATAATCTACAGTTTGAGTGATTTTGCTACATTAGTTTTGACAGGATTGTCCAAAAGATATTCATTCTGTTTTAATCTGTTGATGGTCCACTATTGGAGTTTCGGGAAAAATCTTCATGAAAATGTATGACTTGTACTATTATATTTATACACTTAGAGTTTCAGGATGATTCCTCGTGTATTTTTCTAGATATTTAAAACAAAATGTCTAAAATCGCAAGTGGGCAGTCATCTTTGGCCATGTAGTGTATAATCTTGAAATAATTTACATATGACAGTGATCTAAATATAATGTTAATCTATATATTATATGAAGTAAGAAAATCACTTCTTAAACACCCTGTGTTCTTTAAAACGAGATCTTTAAGTTTAGGCTTCTCTTTCAGAATCAATTAAGTCTTTATGAATACTTATCCACTGTTTTGTGATGGCTGACTCTTTTCAAATGAAAGTTACATTTGTCAAATAAAGAGTAAAGATTCAGGCATGGTTAATTAATTTTGTCCACACCATCAACTATGGAGATTTAATATAAATTATAGCGTATTTGTATGTAGTAAAGAGGATCAAGTTGATGGAGTCATAAATGACATCCCTTAAAGCCGTTCCTATCTCCCTCCTGCATCTGCCATATTCTGCCTTGTACTGGAAACTGATGATAGGACTGCTATCAATCAGTCAAATATTATACTTGCAAAAGGGGAGAAAAAAAACATTACTTTTTAGTTCAAAGTTTTCCACAGCAGAAGATTGATGTGTCTAATTGGATAAAATAAAAATTAGGATTAATGTACTTTTTTTTTTGGGGGGGGGGGGAGGGGGGGAATAGAAATTTGTTATAGTTGGCAAACGTTGTTTTTTAGAATTAGAAGAATAAAATCTTTTGTTGTTCTATTAAAATATTTACAGTCCCTGCTAAAGGCTTTAAAATTGATGTTTTTGTGAAAAATGGCAAAATGTGTTATTTTTCCCTCTCTAATGTATTACATACATTTTGTAAACAGAATAGTCAAAATATGATATTTTTGTAGAAAACTTACACATTCTAAGTATTAAAATTTTTAGATGCCATTTCCAAACAACTGATTTTGTAGAATTTAGCGATTTTCATCATATTAATTTTAAGTAGTTATGATTTTGTCAACTTATTATTGTCCAGCTATTCTTTGTATCATTCAGATCTTCTGTTTCCTGAATCTTTTATTCTTGAAATAAAATTTTATTGTTTTCACCTTTTTAAAATGAGAATCTTTCTCTCCAAAGACATGACATTGCATTTTCACAGTATTTGAATTTCCACAGCTTACTTAGTCAGATTAGCCAGTGAAGTTTCCAATAGTGTTATCACTGCAAGAGTTGTCTGCTGTTTATTTAAATATTTTCAGTTGTATGGTTCGCTATTCAGACATGCAATTTTGGTTATGGGCAATAGAATTTCTAATAAGTCCCCGCCCCCCCTCCTCTCTTTAATATATGGCTGGTAGATTTTGTATTTGACTGATAGAAAATCAGACTTAAATTTATGTAAGGCAATAATAAACGAAATTTCCTTATAAAACATAAACAGAAACCATTAAGAACCAAATTAATTTTAGTGATAGCATGTTGAATATCAGATAGATTAAATTTCATTAAAAAGTCATTTATTATTTTTAATTAAATGTTAATTATTTATTTACATGTAATGTGAAGTGATGGTTTATTTACAACAGAAATAAGCTTCAAAACAAACAACTATTACGTACATAAAACTCGTGAGTTTGTTGTTACATTAAAATGATGAAATGTAGAAAAAAAAAAAAGCTTAATCAGCTACACAAAAATGGTGCTTAGAACATTACCTGATGTACACATGTACATCTTGGTATTATAATAGAAGATTTCATGATATATATAAATATGTTGTGGTGCTTTAGGATTTAAATATATTATGCAATAAAAATAAAAGGAAAAATATGCAATTTGTTGCTATTTTTTTTTAACATTTTGAAATAAGTGCTTTTGCATTTCTAGATAACTGAGTGCATGTAAATCTGAGTATCTATTTTTAAATGGTAATCTAAATTAAGTGATGTATCTTTTAAAAAATATTGGAGGGTAGGGGGGGGGGGCAGAGGGAGCATGTGCCTTGGGTGCCAGAACAAAGGGTTGCCAAATGAAGATTTTGTTTGTTGATTATTCTCATATCTATGTTTAGTATGGTATTATTAAAATTGTTCTGTTTAGGACATGTTAAAACTAAAGTATCAAAGAATTTATGGATGATATGGAAAATAAGAGAAATTACTACTCATAAATCCTGTATAAAGCAAATTGTTTTTTTTTTAATTTTGTTTTCAAGATTTGAAATAATATAGTATTTAACAAGATAGTGTTTGACAAAGTAGAATACGTAGTTCAATATACATATATTATGATTACAATTTTCAAATTTTAAGGTAAGTTGGTTATTAGAAAATTAGTAAAATTCTCTTTGTAAATATACCTTGCAAAGAAAGGAGAAGAGGGTCGCCAAAATCAATGTTTGCTAGATATTTCAGTAACAATATGCCTGCAGAACTATTGCCAAAAAAACTTCAGAACTGATTACCAAAATAAATAACGCGATCTGTTTTAGCTTGAATACTCATGAAACTATGGACATTTCAAGCACAGAGTAGTTTGAGCCTTTGAGCTAGATATGTGGACTAATATTTATAAAATGTGCAAAGCCCAATAATTCAGGAATTATTTTAAGTTCATTCAAGTAAATTATTTGTTCGACGAAAGGATGACAGAAGAAACAGCACAACATTGTAATGAACTATATAATGCTATGTCTAAATGTGTTACACAGGTGTTTGACAGAGAAACTAATATGGTTGGACATGTTAGTGGGATCCAATCTACAATTTGTCAGAAGTGTTCCGAAATCAGATACCTCCAATTTGCAAACCATTGTTTAAACCATATATTGTTCAAAAATACATGCTGATTCCTGCCATCCAAATCTCTTAGAACAGTTAATGAACTGGCAGTTTTTTTAAAGAAATTATTCTAAGGTAAATTTGATCCTTCAGCAACTAATTTAATCATATGCCCCAGGGGAAAAAAAAAAAAAACTCTGCTTTTGAAACACAAGATTTATAGAAAGTCATGAAAATATGGTAGCTTTTGTCAAGCTGTTTGAATGAATTTGCATTAGCTTGGAAAATATTTCAGAAAACAAATGAAATGTTTCTCCACTAGCTGTGGACCTTTCTTGGCAGTCATGGAATGGAAAAATGGGCTTTTTTTCACAAGCTTATTTGTTTGTGACAAGCTTTTTAGTTTGACAAAGCCATTGTCAGATCATGAAAAATCTTGACACAATTTCAGCTATAATTCATGCTAAAGATGTCTTAATTATTTTAGAAAACATGGAGAAAATGAGATGTAATGAAAATCATTTGAGAGACATTTAATTCTACATCAAAACTTGGAAAAAGTCTTTAAAACTAAAATAAAAATCCCAAGATCAAAATTTAGACCAGACTACACATACAAACCACCAAATTACATCCACTGAAGAGTATTATAGGGCCACAGTCTGCCTTTCCTGTGTTGAAGGTCTTTTTTTAAATTTGAATGACATATTCATTTCAAATGAAGACATTTTAACTGATTTTCAAAAATTTTTCAGGATGTGCTTTTCTGGAACAAGCAAACAAATTAGAGAATCTCTCTCAATATTTTGAACATAACGTGTTAATTTCGTAAGTAAAAGTTTAATATGAAGTATGGTGTGAGAGAATTCGAAATGTTGATAGAAATAGTCCTAAAAGTTTGAGTATTGTAATGGAACTCATTACTATACAATAAAACACTTGCTGACTATATCGACTACCATTCTGGCAAAAATAGTCAGGAATGAATGTTCTTTTTGAAAAATGAGAAAATTTAAATTTTTGCCTCGAAGCACTATGGCTGATGAGACGAGACTACCGTTGGTGTAGTTTATGACAGCCAGTTATGTACAAGAGGAATATAGACCCGAAAGGATGTGGGGTGCCCTCCATAGGAATCGTGGAAAGAGAATCTAACCTGTAACTATACAATTAAATCCCAGGTTCAAAGACAATTATGGCAAATTCCGAACGATTATGCTGATGGGCAAGATTGGGTTCAAACCCAAGACCTAACAACAACTGATGAGAGACTGAACAGCCTTGCATTAATATCCATTCATTTGGACATTACAGTTGATCTGATAAAGTAATCAGCCTCATGGCTGCAAAGAAGCTGCCAAGATTGCTTCTGTAGCACTAGTAAATTTATTGCACCAAGAGTACTGCATTTATAACTTTTGTAATCAAAGGAATGTGAAATATAAATATAATTTTTACAGTTAAGTATAATTCGTAACAATTATTTTCTCTTTGAAAAAAAAAAAAATGCTTGATTAATTTTATCTTCAAATTAATCATTTTAAGACCCTCACCTGTAATGTAAGACGTGTACACAGATATTAATCCTGCGTTTTAAATCCATTAAAATTACTTGCTTGCATTTCGATATACAGTAGACTCCCTCAAATCCACACAACTTGGGATGAGAGGTTTTGCAGATTTATGGTCATTGCTTTGTTTACATTTTTAAACAGTAATTTGAATGTAATTAATAATGCAATCGAAACTATGAATACTTACAATAGTATAATAAAATATTAAAATAAGTAATAAACTAAACTAATTAAAATATAGATATTTTTTAATATGGTTAAAATATTAAAAGCAAAGATCAAGTTAATTATCAATAATGTATAACTAGATATTCATTATAAAGATGAAATTTATTTTCCTAAATTATTCAGTGAAACTTGTCTCATAAAAGTACATGACTAATTCTCATCAAAATCAATAATAAAATAAGGAAGTTTTATTTCAGGTTTAGCAAGACTTAATAACCAAAAAAGCTTTATACATAAATATATTTGGTAAAAAGATTTTGATCATCAGTAATATCTTGAATATTTTCAGAAATAAATTTATTCTTCCTTAATGAAAAAACATGAATTCAACAATATTAATAAAAAAAGAAAAAATACAAATTAAAATATGTATAGAAATTGATATAAAGCTAAAAAAGTCAAAATTTGGCCCAGGGCCGTAGCTAAAGGGGCGCTATGGGCGGCTCAGCCCCCCCTGTAAAAGATTCCAAGGTCACTAAATGAATTTGTTTCGAAAATTCACATGAAATTCTGTTCAAAAATCTAATTTAGTTTTGAGATCCTTTCACAATTTTGAAGAATAATTAAATTGTAACTAAAATAAGTAATTCAACACTCTCTCATCCTAATTGTACATATGAGGCTAACATGATGTTTAATTTTGCACCAGTTATGCACTCAAAAATTCCATCATCCTATACTTTTCTTAGTATAAAGAGAAGTTATTACAACAGTTTATTAAGAAACAAAGTACCTACAGTGTGAATATGCACTAATTTATCTTTCTGCGTAAGAAATATAGAAAAAAAATTATGAGCCCCCCCCCTTATTGATCAGTTCTAGCTACAGCCCTGATTTGGCCCTATATCTGAACTGAAATCTTCATTGTTTACATCTGTAAATTATGTATGGATTTTAGAGAGTTGCAGATTTCAGGGAGTCTACTGTGTATATTTTTTTAATTTCTTATGAAGAAATTTAAAATCGCAAATTTTGCGATAGTTTTTGCGTGCTGAAAAATGTTTGGATACAAAATTTAGTTAAAATTGATTGAGCCATTTTTTAGTTATAAGCTTGATCCAAACCGATTATGACCTAAAATGACCGACTAATCTAATTTACTCAAACATGTGACCTAGTCCAATGATTTTGTTGTGCCCAAAAATTATAAAATAAAAAATTTAGTCATCATTTGAGTCATTTTCTAGATAAAATTAGCATGACCCGCAATGACTCAAAAATGACCCACTAATCAAATTTTCTCTAATATGCGACTTAACCCAATGGTGTTCTTGTAATCCAAAATGGTAAAATATAAGCTTGGTTATAAGCTTGATCCAAACCGATTATGACCTAAAATGACCGACTAATCTAATTTACTCAAACATGTGACCTAGTCCAATGATTTTGTTGTGCCCAAAAATTATAAAATAAAAAATTTAGTCATCATTTGAGTCATTTTCTAGATAAAATTAGCATGACCCGCAATGACTCAAATGACCCACTAATCAAATTTTCTCTAATATGCGACTTAACCCAATGGTGTTCTTGTAATCCAAAATGGTAAAATACAAAATTTTGTCAAAATTGTTAGTCGTATTAAGATAAAATTTGCACACACACACATAGTTCTTGCTCGTATTATATGCAAATCTTAGCTCCTATCTTATTTTAAACATTTTTACAATTTACATAAGTTACCTATTTCCAGTAGTTAGAAGAATTAAAGCATGTTTCAGTCCTTTTGAGACACCTTTTATGCTTAGTTTTTACTTTGTATATGCATATTAATTGGTTTTAGCCAACAACATATTTTGAAAGTGCCAAAATAAGGAAAAAATAGCACATTAGCACCTGAATATTTTTATAATTTAATGCTGCTTATTAAAATATTAAAAAGTTAATCATACATTATTAAAAATACTGATAAAGGTTTTAATATTATAAATGATGCATACTTGTTTATTATTATATTATTATATTATTACATTATTTATATTATTCTTTGCTCCTCCAATGTGAAAATTCATCAGTGACATAAAATGATTTTCTAATTCTGTGAATGTAAATTAAGAAATGTTTTAAGTATACATATCTTGATTTTTCTCTTATGATTTTTGTAAATGGTCATCTGTTACACAAGAACTTTTTTGAAGAATATTCAAAAAAAAAATTTGTGGTTTCAAATTGAAAATATAAATTATTGTTAACTTTCCCACTGCCGCGACCTGATATACCCGTTCACTAGGCTGCAGGTTACACTGCAATTGAAGCTTTATTTAAATTAATATAATCCCAAAAATATAATCCAGTTTTAAGAAACTAAGTTATGATTGATAGTTTCAAGGCTTATAAACATATACATAACCAAAAAATTATACTATGTTAGAAAATCCTTTTTTTATTAACATTTAAAATAAATTGGACAAAACATCAATTTTGCCCTTTTGCTCGTCGGTCAGGGGGTTAAGTCTTCAGCTTTTATGAGCATGTGAAAAGCATTTTCAAAGTTATGTTTTATATGCATTGCTTGCTTTGAAATTTGCACCCACATCTTGAGTAAGAAAATGACTGATAATTTTAGACAGTGAAAATCATTGTAATAGATAGTGTCTCTTTTGAGTCAGTAAATCTCAAATTAATGAGCCATGTTCATAATTTCAGAAGGAAGAAATAAGATTTTTAGTAAATAAATAGAACCTTCTGTCTGATTGGTTCACTTTTGCATGTTAATGATTTTGACTGAGATTTTATGTATCTGTTTGAAGATATTTTTGCAGAATCATTAGTTATTGTTTCATCAAAAGTGATATATACATATATATATCTTGAACTGGGGATTCTTTTGGGCTCTAGAGGTTTTAACTGGCATAAATCTGCAAAAAATTTTCAGAAATTCCAACATAGGGGAGATTTTAATCGGTAGTATATTTTGAAAAAGCTACTTTTTTAAGTAGATTTTTCAAGCTTTTTTAGACAGCTGAAAACCATTGAGTTTCAAAGTATTTCAGGACAAATTGTAAGACATTGATATCTATCACAGGTAGCTAGTGTTAATGTAGTAAATGTAATTTGTTGAATTTAGACATTTATTATTTGCAATATTGCAATACGCGAGAGTTACTTATAAATATAGAGTTGATAACAATTATTTTGATGTTTAATTAATCCCTTTGTGCCAAACACCTTATGCAGAGTTTTTAATCTTTTATCACTAATTTTGTTTTTAAACAAATTTTGCTTTATTAAATCTGAAAATTCCCTGATTAAATAAGGCAGAATTTAACCATTTAACCATCTGCCCAAGATAACTCGGGGTTAAAAGCACTGTTTCCCCATACCCATTGCCGGTGAAGTGGTTAAAATAAAAAATTACTGTTGAGAATAATCAAGGTTTCTGAACACCTTATTTGGCGTGTATATGTGATGTTTGTCCCCAAAAAGTTAAAATGTCATTGAATTTCATTTTAATCTGGAATGTACATGTCCAACCTTTCTGTAGTCAGAGCACATCTGAATTTTATATTTTCCATTCTTGCTACTATTATTCATTGTTCTCCTTACACTTTGAAAATCCTTGGTTTTGTTTTTCTATAAATATTTTTTTTTTCTTTTCTGGAAATATTTTTTTTCTGCTATCAAACTTTTGAAAGAAAAATATGCATAGTAAGAAAGTTGCTTTAAAATAAGCAAGTAAAAAAGATAAAAGAAAAAAAAATAATTAAAGGGGCATATTGGATAACCTTGTGTCTTATAGGTACATATGTAACTTTGCATATAGCATTGATTTATTAGATTTTATGAATAGTTAATTTGAGTTGCCAATTTTAAGTTCTTATCAAATAAGATTTTAAGAAGATTAATAAAGTTAAAGTATATCCTTCTTCCTTCTCATACCTCATCTCTACCTCCCATTCAAGTTTTTAAGCTTCAAAATTAGGATTATGAAAACCTTAACAATGCAATTTCATATTTGAGAAGAATATTAAAGTTCACTTAATTCTCCTCCTCTTCCTATTATTTAAGTTTTTAGAAGAAATTACCATGTTTCGTAAAATATGAAATCAAAGTAGTTATTCTTTCTATTATACCAATAAATACTGGAAAATAAAAAATACTGCTTATTCGGTATTGTTAAAATCTAATATTTTGGACACCCTTTCATCATTTGGCTCAATATTGAACAGTTTGGTTTATATGTTAAAATAGAAAACTTCTTATTTTTTATGTTTAAAGTGACTGGTTACCTAGTGTTTCAACAATAGTTGATGAATTCTAGGATAAGTTTTTCAGTACTTAAAATATATAAATAAATTGATTTAGACTTCTGAATTTTGAAAATCCTGAGTTTAGTCTACATATTTTAAATATGTGACTTTTTTGAGTGGACAATGTATGTATAGGATAGGCAATTTTATCTTGTATCTTTAATTAAGCTGTTGTTAGCTCTAATAGTTTTAATTTAATTTTAACTACATGTCCTGATCATTCGAACTTTGAATTCTTTACAACTAAAGACTGTTTTAAAGTCTGTTTTTATAACTAAAAGGACATTTCATAATTTTACTCGGAAAATTTACAAAAATTCTCTAATTTTATTAAGTCTAAATTTATATTCATATTAACAAGTTTCAGTTCAGTTGATTTAAAAGAGAGAAACAAAAAAGTTTGAAAGCTCCTAAGAAAAAGTAAATACTGTTCTTTGGCTAGTGGTCTTTAAAAGGTTATTGCTGTGACATATTTTGCTCATCCAGCATACAAATTTTGCATCTGTTAACATTTATACATCTTCTTGTTTTAGCTGGTGATGGATCTGGTTACGAAGGACAGTTTGCTCGTTTCCATGATTCACCAAGATCTATTTCACTGACAATAAATGAAGATGAAGAAATAAGGTTAAGCAATCCTGAATTTGAAGGTTTAAATTCTGTCCAAATTCTTCTCAGGCATATAGCGCGTAGACGTGCAGAATTGGATCGAAGTGAAAGAACTAGAAATACATCTACCTCATCCGATGAATCACAAAATGTAAATTCTGCATCTACTGTTATCCAAAATATTTGTCCAGAGCCCCCACAAGAACCTCCCCTTGCAGAAGGTCTGGTGTCCTGTATTTGGAGTTTTACTAAGTTTTAATTTGAGTTTTCCTAAGTGTTGGAGCATGATAAAGCATGATTAGCATGAAGCAGCAAAATTTTTTGAAACATATTGCTTTTAATTTTTTCTTTCTATTGGTGAAATTTTTTTTTCTTGTTTTTTAATATCTAAACAGTTTTTATCCCCAAAAACTTACTAGTTCATATGCAATTGAGGTCATTTTGATATTTGTAAGAAGGGAGAGAGAGAAAAAAAGTAGCTGTTTATTGTGAGGAAAATTAAGAGATTCATGTAGTTATTTATTTTATATTGAAATCAGTATCCGTTATTTGTTTTTCATGCATTAAAAAAACTGCTAACTCTGTCTGAAGCATTTTTCATGTCTCGAGATTACAGTACTTGGATTAATTTCCAGATTAAAAATCCAATATTGTTAAATAAATCTTTATGGTTCTTTCTTATTCTTTTTATTCTTCTTGTAATTGAAAAAAAAATTAGATTTTTTTATTTTGCATTGCGAGAGTTTTTTGTGAATGAAAAGTTAAGATAGTCTTTGGCACTTGCTTTTTTAATTAAACAAATGCTTTTATAACAACACATTTTTCTTATGCTTACCAATTTAGTCCTTTGATAGTTCTTTGAAACACTCAATTTAATTTTTGCTTTCTATTGCTGTTTTTCACGAACATCTTGAGAAATTTGCTTTATTGAACTTCAGTTAAAGAATAGAGAGCATTAAAAGTATACCAATTTAAAGTTTTATGAAATCTAGTACAAAAACAGCATATGTTTGTCTGTAAAGTAGAACTTTAATCTGACATTAGCAATTGTGATCTGTGTCATTGTTTCTATCTGTGATGACTGTGCTGTTTAATTAAAAAATAACTTCTTTTTCAAGCAATGGTGGTTCAGTGGTAGAATTCTTGTCTGCCACTTTTGCAGTTAGGTTTGCTTTTCTGTTCTCATGTTAAATAATTTTTACTTTATATTCAAAGGTCACTTGGTTTATCTTAATCAGAGAATACTGTCAGCTGCCACACATTAGAATTTAATGCCAATACAAATATTAAGAAATTGCAAGTATTTAGATATATTTTAAAATATATGTCCTTGCAATATATTGCATGAAAATGATTTTTAATATGCCCATGTTTAAAATGATATATTAAATTGGTGTAAGAATCATTTGCTTTAATAATTTTAAATAGATTGTTTTTGTGGATTCTTAGTAACTTAGTTTCAATGGATATTTTTTCTTGCAAATTAATATAATCAGCGCCATTTAGAAATTTCTGTTTATGCCTACAAATATCTGTTTTTTGTGATTGAGAATTAGGTTTAATAATGGCTTGCCAGTTATTTGTACTTTTTTGCCATAACATCAAATTGATGTCTTGAACCATGGAACAGAATATATTGTCCCGGTGAAAAGTTCTCTCATTTTGCTTCAAGCCAATATCTTACATTTTAATAGTTCTTAGACTTTAGATAATTATTGAAAAAAGTAATAGATGATTAGGTTTTTTTATGTCGAATACCACCCAAGTCATAACAGATGCACCTCTCATGTAATTCTTTTTTGTCTACCCCCTTTCATCTTTTTCTTTGTAACCCAGAGTTTCTATACTAGCTTTACCAAAAGTCTTGTTAGGATTGATTCTTGATTCAATCTGTTCACTTTTCTTCATTTGAAAGCTGAACATTTATTAGCTTAATTTTTGAAAATTTATAGTCTTTATACTTTGTAAGTTGCTGAGCAGTTATTGAGCAGTTATGTTGCTTATAAAATGTTTTGTATTATGTCAAAGCAACTTGTATTTAATTCATGTGATAAAGAAATCCATGCTCTCTGCACAAAATAGAAGAAACCTGACACTAAGTGCGTATCTGCAAAATGTTTAGCCCCCCCCCCCCCAAAAAAAAAAAAATACAACAACCATTTGGAAAATGATATTTTCAAAGACTAAAATTTAAGACTTAAATTTTATATGCATATATGTATGTATATATAAAGGTCCTTTGCAATCAATTAGTTCAACATTACATTGGTTTCTTTTTCATGATTGTCACACATTTTGTAATCGGTGGGATTTGATAATCAGACTTCAGAGTTTTGCTTCATAATACAATCAATGTCTTTCATTCAGTTTTATTTTTTTTATTTTATTTATTTATTTATTTTTTTTCCGTATCTGATAATTTGCATCTACTCATTTTGAAACTTTTTTACTTTCTTGGTCATTAACATTTTTTCCCCTATTCAAATAAAAATTCTTCTAAATGTAAAGAATTTTGCTAAAGAAATAACTAAAAATAATCATTTTTATGATCAAAATGGGGCTAACATAATAACTGAATCATATATTACGTACGGCATGGATTAAACATTAATATTCCTTTACCAATCATAAACAATTTTTAGTTGAAATTTCAGTTTCACAATTTCTGGTACTAAAACTTTTAAACATCAGAACGTCACACATTTTCAGTTTTTACATCATTGTATAGGGAGAAAATTTAAAATGCAATTTGTTTGAAAGCTGTATCTCAATTTGTTTTTTAATTAGTTTTTTGTAGTTTTTTATACTTTTTTGTCATCATGGCAATGAAGGTATTCCATTTCTGGACATTAAACATTAATCAATGAAAAAACAAGTAATATCTGAACATCACTTCATTTATGCTTCGATTTCTGTTATCAACCGACAGAAAAAACAATTTTTTGAATGGTTAACAAGAAATTAAGGGTCATCGTTCAATCAATAACCATGAAATAAATTTGTAAATTTTGGAAGAATAATGTCTAAGTTTTTTTTTCTGCACGTAACACAATAAATATTTATCCATAAATTTTATTTTATTGGCATAGAAGATCTCGAAAAGTCAGGCAAATTTGCAACCAAGCTTGTCTAGACATTTAAGATTTTGGGTTTCTAATGATTAAAATTTTATCTTTTTGCCCACTTTGTATTTGTGTATAATGTACTTATTTAAGCATATTTTTGTAAGGTTTACAATGGTTCTGTAAGTATTTTTTTTCTTTGATGCACATACATATTCAATGATTTTTTTCAAATATAATTTTTTGTAACAAACAAAAAACTTCAATCTATAAATTGCTAGACAAGTGAAAGTTACGTTAACTTCTAAATGATATGATAAAAGTAAAGTTGAAAGCATGTATCTTAAATTATATTTAATGTTTAAAACACTGTGTGGATCAGGGATTGTTAATACAGTAGATTCCCTCAGATCTGCACAGCTTGGAACCAGAGTTTTTTGCAGTTTTCCAGTCTTGGTTTGTTTACATTTTTTTAAACAGTAATTTGAATGTAATTAATAATGCAATCAAAACTACAATGAATGCTTATAATATAATAAAATATTAAAATAAGTAATAAATAAAAATTTAGATAATTTTTCAAATAATTAAAATATTAAAAGCAAAGGTCAAGTTAATAATCAAGTATAATTAAATATTCATTATAAATATGAAATTTATTTTTCCTAAATTATTCAATGAAACTTGCCTCATATAGATACATTACTAATTCACATCAAAATCATAAAATAAGGAAGTTTTATTTCAGGTTTAGCCAGAATTAATAACCAAAAATGATTAATACATAAATATACTTGGTAAGAAGATTGTGATTACCAGTGATATCAGCAATATTTTGAATTTTTTCAGAAATAAATTTATTCTTCCTTCATGAAAAAACATGAATTCAGTAATTTAACAAAAATTACAAATGATAAAATAATGTATGGAATTAATATAAAACTAAAAAAGTCTAATTGTGTCCCTATATATGAACTGAGTGTTACATTGTTTGCATCTGTAAATTATGTGCAGATTTTATAGGGTTGTGGATTTTAAAGTTGCACATTTGTGGGAGTCTCCTGTATTTCTAGTCTTTTGCTGCTTTTATGTTGAAATTTTAATTGTTTTTATAGAATTCTTTTGACACTAAACAAAGATTAATGAAATATGAATGGTCAAACCTCATTTTCCTTAACATTTATATACTTTTTTTTAACCATTTTATTTTTAATGTCCTAACATAGGAGTGATATAATGATAAAGAAAAAAATTATGCATATTTCAGTGATATTTCTTGATGTAAAGTTATATTTTTCTGTAAAGGAAAATATATATGAAGTACAGAGTTTGAAGTTGTTAGTGCGTGTAATGCCAAGTTTTGCAATGTGTCTCATGTAAATCCAGGCTTGAAATGATCTGTACTCTACTAATTTCGTACAGTTTATTTTGTTACCAACAATGCAGATAATTCTGCCATTAGATATGGCAAAGAAACATTAAAATACTGGTATCCAGAGCATTTTGGAGTCCCAGTTTACATGAAGCTTCTGGCAATACTATAGTTAGTTGAAATAATCATTCAGAATCTGATTTGTAAACTGAACTATTTTATCCACAATTCTAGGATATAGTGTTGCTTGGAAGAGGCCCCAAGAAAAACATATTCTTTAAATTTTTCGCATTATCATTTGATAAATAGACCAGCTCAAAATTTAAAAAAATAAAAAATCTTTGGTATGAGCTCTTGCTTTTTGATTCAACTATTGTAATATTTTTCATTAGCGGAGAAGGTATCAATTGGAAGGAAACTTTCATTTAATTCCTTATGTATATGCGATTCTGACTAGGAACCAAGCTGTAGGTGTGACTGAAATCAGATTCTTCCAAATAGCATTTTGGTTGCATTTTGAATTTTAAAGTTGGTTACAATTTAATATTAGAAAATAATAAATGATGGGTTGAGAAATTTATTAAGGGCAAATTTAATTTTCAGAATTGGGTTTTAATTTTAGTAAATTAGTTTAAGTATTAAAATATATGGTATTTACTATTTCTGTAGCTTTGACATTTTCCATTGATAGTCATGTGGTTAATGTAATTTTAATAAAACAAGAATTTTTTACCTGCTTTCTCTATAGCCTTTTTACTTGATGTATTTTTTCAAACTACTAAATTCGATCACTAGGAGAGTATTTTAAAGTGGACATTCATTTCTTTGATTGGATAAAGCACTTTTGATTAATATATGGTCCAGACCCATAAAATTCCTGGAAATGCATTCTATATGAATACGAAAAACAATCAACTGCAAGTTGTTTGCATATTTTGTTATAAAGATGAATAGAATCTAATAACTAAAACTAATAATTGTTCTGCCAGAAGAACTTAACAAGGATAGCTTTAGTACTAGACTTCAGAGTAGGGAAAATTTAGAAAAGAATTTGGATTTTAAATTTTGAAATTAAAAATGGCCTTTATTGCTTTCATATATTATAAATGCTGCTAGTTGTATTACATAAAATGGAATCTTGTGTCTTTGCATTTTACGGCAAAATATCCTTATTTCTTGTACAGTTTTTGTATCCCATCCATGAAACATTGAAAAAATCTATAAAAGCTTGAAATATCAATGCAATACATTTAGTAGTTTAATGTAAAATCTATTTTACCATGTCATAATAAGAGTTAAATAGAAAGATTTTGAGTATCTGATTTAACTGTAGAATGCTTTTCATTTCACTGTAAGTAAATTTCTTGCTGTACAGAACGGTCAACCTCTGAAATTTCTTCTACTTTTTTTTATGCATAACTAAATAAATTTTTTTAAAAAATTGTAAGGGATTTGTAGGGGGGGGGGGTAACTCTTACAGAAGATACAGAATAAGTTGACAGCTCTAAGCTATATCTCTGATACATTTATTTTTTCATACTAATATATTATTTGTTTTTCTGCAGATGTCCATTCTAATAGCTAGTTTTTATTTGCTGTAAAACATACTGTGTGCACTTTCAGCAACAACAAAATAAATGAATTGTAGATAGTCTTCTGAATACCAAAAGTTAACTTAAAGGAGTTAAAGGGAAAAAAAGTTAATTAAAGGAAGTTTAAGTGGTGTGAAAATTAAAATGTTTTATTTGTATATGCTTTTCATTTTTCAGTGAGTGTCACTTTTTTTTCTCCCATTTTAAATTCTTTACTGACATAATTTTATAAAATTTTGAAATAAGTGAAATGTATGTTTTTGTTGTTGTGCATTTTATTTCTTCTTTTTGAATCCATAATTTCCAAATATTCTTCTAATGCAGAAATTAAGATAATTTCAAATAAATTAACCTAATTATTTCTTTATATTATAGTTTATGGATGTGAACTTCCTCCTCATATGCTTGCTCAGCAGCAACCAACACGTCTGCCCATGGTCAGACGTGAAATAAGTGAAGAAGAGCGTATTCAGTTAGAAGAGGAAATTAGAAGAGAAAGACAAAACATGTTTGCAAGAACTGCAATTGCACAGTTTGAAACATTAAGTCCTGTTGAAATTTTACAAAGGAGTATAGATCAAAGGCGTGCTGAATTAAGTCTTGAAAATAGAATTGAAAATATGTCTGCTTCTTCAGATGAATCTCAAAACTCAAATCCTTCTGTAATAACTAGTTATCCAAGAACTTTACCAGAAAGTCCATTTTCCGTGGAAGAGCCAGAGTCTCAAGCAGAAGGGGAAACAATTGGTACAATTACTGTTACTCCTGTTCCTGTTACATATTCAGATGTGGAATATACAAATACTTCTGAGCATCCTAATAGGACAGTTACAATAACTGAATGTACTGAAAGTGTATCTACAGAAAATGATAATGATACCAGTGCTAGAACTCCTGGTCAAACTTTCCCTCCAGATGATACTACTTCAAGGTAAGCATATGAATTTCTATATCTAGATTGTATAATGTAGGTGCACGTTTGAATGCTGTGCATAGAAAAATTTCCAAAACATTCAGAACTTTGCAAAAAAAGGTTAAGAAAAACATTTTTTGTTTTTTAACTTTTTTTTATTCTGAAAATTTAAAATATTCCCTAATTTTATATATAATTTATTCATTGTTTGTCCACAATTCAAAGTTTAAAGACTCAAAACATTGTTCTGACATCACAGACCCTTTTTATTTCTATTTTCCACTGACTAAAACTTGTCGCTGATCGGCGGCTGCAGTGATATTTTAGCCCTCCGATGGTGGTTAAATCGAATAACTTTGTAGTGTTATAGGAATGACTGGCATTTTGTGCAAAGAGATCATATTATTAAGGTTATGGCTATTTTCAAAATGCATTGACAAAATAATCAAAATGAATTCAACTTTACCTAACATAGATCTTTGCTTTATTTTTAATTAAAATAATTACTCTTTAATATTAACTTTTAAACTATGGTTTTCAATTTATATGGTCAAAATAATATAACACATAATTTTATTAAACATTAATTTGCAGAAAATTTTTGAACCAATATTTATGCATGCGGAAAGTTTTTGGTTTTATACAAATCTGTCTATATCATTAATTTTGACTTTTATCTGTGAATTAATAGCTTTCTTTGACTCTCTCAATGGTTTATTTTTTCATGATTGATATGTATGTTTGGGTAGAATTTTTTATAAATGTTTAATTGGAATACATTTTATGAAAATCGGTCGTTGTTTTTTTCCAAAATATTTCATTTTAATACTGAAGGAATTTAGATTATAAAATGTGCAATAATACATATTTTTAAAAAAGGTAAGTAAGCTAGGTTTGGTTGAATGTTGTTTAATGAAACAAGGTTTCCATTCGTGCAATGCCCAAGTCTATACAGTAGACTCTCTTAAATCCATAATCCTAAAATCTATGCATCACAGATGTAAACAATGAAAGTTTCATTTCAGATGTAAGGATGAAATTACAGAATTTTTTTTGTTTTATATAATTCTGTATATATTTTAATAGGTAATTCCCGATAATATGACTGAACACTTTTTATTTCATGAGGAACATATAAATTTATTTCAAGGGGGGGGGGGGGGGGAATCCAGATATTGCTGATATTATGGCAATCGCAATCTTTTTATTAAATACAGTTAAACTTGTCTATCTCAAAACCTGCTTATGTTGAATTTTTTTAATTTCTCTGCATTTTCATTTAAAAATCAATGTATTTTCTAAATCTCTCGGTTTTCAATTCAAGATCTGATATTTTTTATTTGTAAAAAACTAACCCATTGCAGCATGAATAAACATTTTTAAATCACCAGTTCTCATTTCTGTAACATTCCTAGAAGAGGGTCATGCTTGTCTCTCTCAGCACTGTGGGTGTTGCTGAAAGACTGCGCGAGGGTTTCTACAATGGGGGGTTGAAGGAAGGATATGAAGATCCAAATTTTTCTCCGAAAAGACAACTGGTTCTTGGTCACTTAGAAGATGTGTGATCAAAAGCCCTCAAATAAAAAAGGGGGAAAATGCATGGGAAATGCATGGACGCTACTGGCCAAAATGAAAAACTTCTCCTCAGTACTTCATGTAGAGAGTGGTATTCAGAGCTGGCTACTATCACAGCCAAACTCGATTCTTCAACTTCCTTATACGGCCTTCACAATCACCCTTTAGTTTCAGAATCTTAAAATAACTACAGTCGTCAATAGATGGCGTGAATATAGACTATAAATAATGATTATTAAATGTTACTTTTACACACACAAATACAAAAAAAGTCGCTGTATATGCATTATAAAAGGTATAGATAGTATACATATATTTTGTCTCTGTGTTTTGTATATTGAAAAGAGAAAACTGAAAAATATGACGATAAAATAAATAAATACAATGCTTTAAGCATAAGCAATTAAAAAAATATTAAATAATGTGCTAATATAACACAAAAAATAAAGATAAGTAAATTTCTGCATTTAATTACATTAAATTCTTGATAACTTGAAACATTGAGAATTCTGACCATAAAATATATATATATATATATATATATATATATATATATGTATGTATGTATATTACAAATTTAAAATTTTTTCGCCAAAACTAACCTTTATACTATCTTAATTTTCTTATAATAATGTTCCATACTTACTTCAAATTATTAAATTGAAATCTTGTTTCTAAATCTAATCTGTTAATCTTTATGCAGACGATATAAATTCTTAATTTGCCTTAAAAAACATTATTTCAGTATGCGTAAATTCAAAAAGATCGCTCTAAATTAAAAATATTCTTAATTAAATTTTTATTTCTTAATATTCCAAATAAAATTCATTTTTCTATGTTTGTATCAACCCTTTTTAAGAAAGTCTTATTAAATTTATTCCAAAACCATACCTTTAAAAAAAAAATTTCATTATTTTATTTTATCTATTTATTTATTTTTCCTCCATCAACCTTTGATGTGTGCATATTAATAAATTCATTCTTTTCTTTTTCTCTTAAAATTAATCATTTATAAAAATCGTCTGCCTAAGAAATTCAGAGTCGATTATAAATTGGTTAAATAATATTTTTTTAAAATAAATTTATTGTCTGTGGAAAATAGTCTCGTAGCTGGACAAGAATTCTGTTTACATAAAAGAATGATGGTTTGAGGTTACAGAAGGTTCTAGAATTTTCTTTTTAGATTTAAGAGGGAAAGCCTCGAGTTGAGAAGGAAGATTCTTGGGTTTTTTCTTCGATGAGTACGGCTCGCTGAAATAATGATGGAATGTTTCGGTAAAAGACAGTTTGCAAAAAGAGCTTTTCCCTTTCTCATGATTATGGATTAAATAAATGAACTTACAGTAGCCAATGAGTATTTATTTGGATTCTCTATATCTATTTATTTATTTTCCTCGGTGGCCATGACTTCTCTGCGGTGAAAGGGAAACCTGGCGTTGATATCTCTGGCTCCTAACTTTTAAATCGTCACATGTGTATATATATATGTGTAATAAAATAAAAAAAAATTTGCGCCATTTTGTTCTCTCTTAACTTCAGTTCTAAAATTTGTGGAAACGTACTTCAATCTTTGTTTCGTAATGTATTAATTTGTAACAGCTAAAATTATTTTTCTTATTTTATTTATTAATAAATTATTGCTTGCTTCTCAAAAAGGCAGGAAGTATTTCGTAACCTTTTTACTTTCTGGAATATTCCCGGGATTTTAATTTTATTTATTTAACATCGCGTGACCGGTGTTAATGCACATTGTTAAAGGGCTTGTTATTTGCGAGAAAAAAATATAGATCCTGCCCGAAGACACGCCTCCTTAGACCAATCAAAGCTGATCATCTTTTGACGTTTAGACTCGAGTTAATCCTAATTGGATTTTTAAATTGATTGACGCAGAGTAGGAGGGAGCTAGTTTGTCGTAAAAATGTTCTTTTTTCATTTGGCTTTTTAGCAGCGTTAGAATGCATCTGTCTTTAAAACTAGTAAGACGTTCATTTGGTTTGTCCGATAAATTGGAATACAGTAGACTCCCTCAAATCCGCACAGCTTGGGACCAGAGGTTTTGCAGATTTTAGAATTTTGCAGATTTCTGGTCATTGTTTTGTTTACATTTTTTAAGCAGTAACTTGAGTGTAATTAATAGTGCAATCAGTACTTTAATGAATGCTTACAATATAATAAAATATTAAGATAAGTAATAAACTAAAATAATAAAAATTTAGATAATTTTTAAAATGATATTAATAGCAAAGATCAAGTTAATAATCAATAATGTATGATTAAATATTCATTTTGAAAATTAAATGTATTTTTTCCAAAATTATTCAACAAAACTTGCCTCATAAAAGTACATTACTAATTCACATCAAAATCATAAAATAAGGATTTTTTTTTTTTCAAGTTTAGCCAAGCTTAATAACCAAAAAACTTTATTAATGCATAAATATATTTGGTAAAAAGATTGTGATTGTCAGTGATATCAGCAACATCTTGAATTGTTTCCAAAATTTTTTTTTCTTTCTTCATGAAAAAACATGAATAGAGTATTATTAAGAAAATCACAAATTAAAAAATATATGGAATTGGTATGAAACTTAAAAAAATCAAATTTTGTCCCAATATCTGAATTGAAAGTTTCATTGTTTACATCCATAAAATATGTGCGGATTTTAGAGAGTTGCGGATTTCTGGTTTGCAGATTTGAGGGAGTCTACTGTATATAATGATGTCGTTTATTTCACGAAGTTTGGAGTACTCGATGTGTGTAACGCTTAATGCTGGAATGACTTTGTTTGCCTTATGACTTATAATAAATATGAATTGCAAAGACTTAGTGGCTTGATTTTTTTTACGGGGAAATTCCCAATAAAACTCCTTCGTTGCTTGAAAATTTACACTACGGCTACAGAACCTTGCTGCTGATTATTAGATATTAATAAATGTGCTGTATAAACCCTGGTGATGCACGGGAGCTTGTATGGTGTGGAATCTCGACGCCACCGCCGTTCTCGTTACATATATATATTTTTAGATAATATTTACTAGCTTCAAAATATTAAGAAAATGAAAAAATCTTTTTTAAAAACCAAACTCTTCTCAAATTAGAATAACTTTTTAAATAATTATTTTTGCACCAGATTTCAGCTGGATAAAATAGGTGCATAAAGTTGATAGTGAACAACTACTGAAAATGAAATGTACAGGGAAATAAAAAAATAATAATCATAGATTTTTATCATGTTTATATATATATATATATATATATATATATATATATATATATATATATATATATATAAAAATAAATAAATAAATTAAATATTTGAATTTTAGGCAGTTACAGTATAAAAAAATATAATAAAAAAAAAAGTGTTTACATAATATTAAGATAGATTATTTTTGCATGATTCTTAATCAATATATATGAAATTACAATAGAATATATGTGTACATTACAAACATTTTTCATTAATCTGGCTATTATATGTGTTGATTTGAAATAATCAAGATTATAGAAAATAACAGTTGCATATAAAATGAAATATTCTAACTCTGAATATTCATGGTATAAAACTGTATGATAAAATTAAAAGGATATTTACATCTTGCATAATGTCAACAAAATAAGCAAGCCTTTAACCGGCAATCAACTTGTATTGATTTTTTCCTTTTCAAAACATAAATATTTTGTGTTTAATTATTCAGAAAAATATATATCTTTACATTGGGAATAATTTTTAATAAATTTGATGGATTAGATGTGTTTGTGATGGATTAGATAGAAACAGATTATATGTGTTGATCTGAAATATTCAAGCATATCGAAAAATTATAAAATTGCGTGTAAGATTACATATTCAAATCTCAATCATCATATAAAATTATGCAATTAAAATAATGTTTGTGTTTTTTTTAAAAAAAGCAAACTTTTTGCCAATATTCAAAAATCAATTCTTTTAACAACATGAATATTTACATGATTCTTAATTATTTAGAATATAATGTACACTGCAAACGATTTTCAATACATCAAAATTTTATATGTGCTAATCTTAACTATACATGCATATAGAAAAATTACAAAATAAAATATAAAATGTATTATTCTAATTCTGGGCAGTCAGTGTAAATAACTTAGTGTTCATTCTAGACTGTTTTTGAAAGGTGAGCACCCTGCCCTTTTTAAAAGTAGCAAAATGCACGACTGGTTTTACCCATAAACTTTTAATAAAATATTTATTTTATTCCATAGTATTTCTAATTTTTTTTCATTTCTTTAAGAAAAAGAACATCGAACTATTTAATCATGGTTTAATTTAATTATATTTTTAATTTTTATATCATAAAATCATTCAAAATTAACATTACTTGATTTATCTTACTTAAAAATTGTGTATCTTCCCGCTTTCTTTTTTTCCCTTTAAAAGGCAATAAAAAAAAAAAAAATTCTTTCAAAAGTGCCCTTTTCTGCTGCAGTAGTGCCATGGTTCGTACGCTCTGGAAAAAATAGGAAAAGTGCTGGAAAAAAAAGTATTCATTTTCAAGGAATGAAAAGTGCTGGAAAGAAAAAGATTCATTTTCAAGGAATGAAAAGTGCTGGGAAAAAAATAGTGCTTAAATTTTAAAATTTCCTAAAGAAAACCCTTCATACATTTTATTTAAAAAAAATTTACTGCAATCGTATATTTCCTTTCCCAATGGAACAATGAATCACCTGCAGCCAAAGACTTCCTTCTCTCCTCTTAACATCCCTTTTGGCATCTTTCCTTGGCTGTAAAAATCGGATGCATGCAGTAGCCAGAAGTGTGATTTTTTTGCCAATGTGCTCCTCCTGCCAGATGAGAGGAGAGAGCAGACGCTTACGCAGTGTTGCCAGATTGGGGATTTTGTCCCCAATTTGGGGAATTTTGAGCCTCCAGGGGAATTTTTGGGGACAACTAATTTTTGGGTTCATGTTTGGGGACAACGAACATTTTTGGGGAAAAGCTTGGGGAATTGTTTTCGCAATTTAAATTTTTACTTTTCACATTTGCCAATACTGGATCTGTCTCGAATTCGATTTTTATTTTGAAAACAAAAATAAAATACAAAAATAATAGATATAAATCATTACTCTCGTGGTCGTGCTCACATTACAAGTTCATCACAATCTGCAATGGACTATTCTCCATCTGAATTTTCTGATAAATAAGTCAGAAAGCGCTTTTCCTATCATCACGGACAGACACACAAGTACAGAAATACATCTCATTTAATAATATAAATTTATACAAATATATATATATATAACATTTTTTTGGTTTATCAATGATGGTTAGTGTGTGTTTCATGGAATGCCAGTAGAGATATTTGCAATTGCAAGACTTACAATGCATACTGTAATCACATTGCTACCTTTATAATTGACAATCGCTCAATGAATGCAGCAGCCTTCCTAGTTCTTTTCATAAGAAACTTAAATAAAAACTCTGCAGTCTTAAACGACTTGGATCTTTACATTAAACTGCCTAAAAACATGCCTAAACTTTCAGGGCATGTCCGAAAAGTTCATTTGCTGTAATTTTTTAAAAGATTTAATTAAAGATATTAAAAGCAGCTATATTTGTTTTATTATTGACAAAATCACAGTGATTGATACAATATAGATGCTTTGCATTAGATAGATACTTCAGTAAGGGAGGAGTGACAAAAAATTAAAAAAAATGTTTTATAGCTTAAGTCAGATAGAAGCACACAATGCCAACATCATCTCAGATTCATTCAAATTCTAACTTATCAGAGATAGTCAAGACCTTATAAAAGTTATTGGTATAAAAAATAGATGGAGCTAATGAAATGCTAGGGCAGCATCATCGACTGGCAACAATTTAAATAACAAGTGTAAACGAGCTTGTCGTTGTAAAATATATCTCATTTTTCTTGTCGATTAGCTGTAAATATACATTAAAAAATTCTGCTAAATTAATTTTTTGTACATGGGGAATTTTTTAAAAAAGTGCTTGATTTGGGGAAAAAATTGAGTTTAAATTTCTTAAAAATTCTTTATAACAGAAAATTGAAAATTGAGAACTTGCCTTTTTGAGTAGAAATTGCGTTGGGGACTTTTTCTGAAAAACGCCCTGATTTGGGGAAAATTTTAGAAATTTTGGGGAAATCCGCTTTCGACAATCTGGCAACACTGCGCTTACGTCACTTTTTACTACACATTAGCAGCTGGGAAGTGCGGCTCAGGACAACAAATCAGAATGCACTAACTTTGGAATAACTTCGCTTTTTCAACAGGAAGATATGTTTGTTTTTCCGCGGGGCATTTGGGGTCTTTTTGCTGAGTCGATGTAATTGGTTGCTCATTAGTCGTGCTTTCCAGATATTTGACGTTAACAATTTTTCGCCTTTTGCATGTCTCTTTTAGTTTTTGTTTCAAGCGTGTCTCTGTTTTAATGTGATCTATTCCGGATTTTACAATATGATTTTTACGATCGATTTTATTTTTTAATTTCTTTCATCAGTCTTATAATCAGTAAAGAAATATGGCAGGAAAGTGCGTTTTCAATGATTTATGGATTGAAAAACCAGAATATAAACTGTGGCAAAAGATACTGGAAGTTATTAATACATTAAAAGTTTTGCAAAGAATTTAACTCAATTTGGACTTATATTTTACTAAGTTTTATTAGCCAAGAACAATTTTTTTCCTTTTGATCAGGGGTGATTCTTGTCCGAAATTTCCGAAAATTGAAGGCATCTTCTTCCGAAAATTTGAAATTGGGTTATCAGTTGCGCATAGTTGCCAACTTGTACGATTTTGCTGGCGCGGAAAAAATAATCGCTGAGAAATACAAATTTCGTGAAAGGATTGCACAAAAAGCACACATTTAGTCAATATTTCGTGGAAAAACGAGATTTCGTCAGTGTTTTTGTCAACGAACTTTATCAAAAGATAGCTAAAAAACTCAAATTTCCTGTGTGGATCGCAGAAAAATGGCAATTTCACACAAATAACGCAGATAAAATGCTGATTTCGTCTGAAGACCGCAAGAAAACGTCGATTTTGTCTTAATGATTGCAGATATAACGTCGATTTCATTAAAAGATCGCTTACAAATATTTTGTCAAAAGATCATTAAAAAAAAAAATTATTTCATCAAAAGATCACGGAAAAAACACCGATTTCGTTAAAAGATCGCGGGGATAAAATGCCGTTTTCAAGAAAAGATTGCGTAAAAATGCAAATTTTGTCTAAAGATCGTCTAAAAAACACCGATTTCATAAAAAAAAACACGGGAAAACGCCGATTTCGTCTGAAAATTGTGGATACCCCTCCCCACTGCAGATTTCCGAAAATGCAATGTGAATATCCGAAAAAAAATTTCACCCAGAATCACCCTTGCTTTTGATTTTACATTTTAATCTAAATTTACATTTAATCTTCATTTACTTTTTAATTAATATTTTAATCCTTTTTCTCTTTTTATATTACAAATAAAACTCCATTAGATGAAAATTTAGAAAGTTTCTTTACTAACGAATAATTAAACACACAGGTAACAGGATGACTTTTTCCTTTATGATATATTATTCTAGAGCCATTTTTATGCGTGCATTAAAATAGCCCTTGAAAAGTCCTTGAATTTTATTTGGTCTCAAGTGTATAGAACCATGAGTGCCCTTTCTAGCGAATAGCACCAATGCCCTTTTTATTTCTAGAGTGAACACTAAATAACTTACGATAAAAATAAAATGTTTGCATTTTTCATAATCTATATAAAAGGATAAGCAAGTCTTTTTGCCAATATCTGGCAATCAAATCAAATATTTTTTCTCTTGTTATATAAATTACATATCTAAATTTAAAGATATCTTTTTATTTTTTTCCCATTTTTTTTCATTTCTATCCTGAATTCTCATATTTGAGGAATTGTTGTACAGTGTCTAGTTGATATAATTGGGCATAATAAAGCCAGAAACATAATTTTTCTCTTTCTTTCTTTTTTGCCTTCACTGCTGCCATTCAATGACCCATGTCTCTTGCAGTGACCACATAATGAGTTTCCTTTTCCAGTTCTCATATCTTTATCCAAATGTCCATACATTGTTTCACTTTTACCTCAAAGGCTATCTGACTGTCCCCAATGATCTCTGACACACTGCAACATTACGGGCAATTTAATAAGTTGATAACAGAACAGATCTTTTCATTTCCTGCTACAATGTTGAACAGATGAACAAAGTATTTTTTTTTTTTTTCGGAAACAGAAATAGAGAAAAAAAAGGTGTAATTGTATGTTTGTACTAGATTACGATTACAGAGCTTTTTGATACAGATTACAATGGTATAACATTACATTATGATTAGATTATAATTGTAATCGAAAGAAAATTTCTTGATCATGATTACATTACGATTATCTTGAAATAATAATTTATGATTACAATGTGAGTACACTGTTTTCATAATCTATTACAATCGACTATGATTACACGATTATGGCTACTCGACGTCTGGTTATCATTCAAAAAATATTGTTCCATATTTTCAATATTTTTTTTTTGTATTTTTTTTTCTTTCTTAGAACTTGCTTTTTAGGGTTTCATACTTATAAAGTGAAAACGGAACCATTATAAGATCATTCCTGTCTGTCTGTCCATCAATCACAGCCATTATATACATAAACTATGAAACATGAGAAGCTCAAATAGGGGGAAGTAATAAAGACTATGAACCCACATTTTATCAGATTATTAAATTACAGATCAGTTTTATTTGCATGATTAAAAAAAAAGTGTTTTTTTAGATTTAATTTAATTATGAGAATGCATTTGAATGACTGGAAATTTTTTCTTATCCTCTTATTAAATTACAATTTTATTTTTACTTCAAAGTGATGTTCGAATACTATTACATTAAAATCTAAATTTTATCTGCATTGATATAATTAATATATGCAGTACATGATGTTGTATATTACTTACAATTGAATTACATTTTTTAAGAAATGCAAAATTTATTCACAATGCAATCAAATTTCTAGTTGATGTAAGTTAATCTCTTTGTTGAAGGATTTCATAAATTGAAGAATCATTAAAAAAAATTACCCTCTTCATTTGTATTTGTAAAACGTATTTGTGATTTTTAAAACATATTTTTCTATAATACAAACTCTTTAATAATAAAAGCTTCGTTTGTATTAAATCTTATGTAAACTAAATGCAGATGACATTCTGTCATTTTTGATAGGGTTATATATAGTTATATTGTAAAAAGAAAAGATATATATATAGAACTAAAACATCTAGCTCTTTTTTTTTTTTATTGTTTACATGACATTCACTGAAGAGGAAGAAAAAAAAAGGGGGGGGGGGAAATACATTATTATAATACTAAATGTGTTAAAATGTCTTTGAGTCATTAATAGTTTATTGTAGGAGAAACTAGTGGTAAATAAATTAATATTTAATCCTGAAATAGAATATCTTTTGTTACGGAGATATGTGTAAATTATGAGTTGATTACTTTCTTTTATAATAGTTGAAAATAAATTTGACAATCAATGAATATCGGTCAGTTGAATATAATATTGTCTTTTCATGATGTGTTATGATTTTCTTATATGGTGACAAGATGCAATTATTATGTATCTTCATTCATTGAAGATAAATAATTCAGTGAAGTTCTTTTGTAATATCCTTCAATGAACCTATTGTTAGATAAAAGAATGATCTAATTGAATAAATACATTTTAAATGTTACTTAATTTGATGTCTGGAGTTACATTTAATATATATAATTAGTCATTTAATGCTAAATGTTATATAATTAAGTTATAAAACGTATTTAATATAATTTTTTAAAACTATTAAAAGTTTAAAGTATTATCTTAAAAGTTAAGTTTATCCAATTATCTTAATGTTTCTTGAATGCATATTTAAATATTTTGTTATTTTTCAGTGAGAGACCAAATGCACCAGATACTGATGCTCCACCTGATTTCTCTAATGTTTTAGATGGTGAGTTAATTTTGAGTGTTATAAAAAATGAAGTACAAATTCTTTTCTTAAATTTTCATAAAAAGACAAAAATCTGTTGAGCAGATTTCATATGGCATGTAAACTATGTGACTTGTGCATAAGCATTTTGATCCATAAAATAAATAGGATCCCATACAAATGAAGCAGGAAAATTAAACAATCAATGAATATGTGTTAAAAATTCTCTTCTTACATCATCAGTCTAATTCAATTGGATGTTGTAGTTATGTAACTTATTATCAAGCCATTTTTAATGAAAAAAGCTATCTACTTATGCACTTTGTTTTTATTAATGTATTTCTAATTTTTTCCTAGTGAGGGCTTATTGTGGACAGTAATCATTTCATTATTAATGGTTGGATTTGATCTTTTGATATCAGATTAGACCAAGCAGAAGCTTTTCAGAAATAGATTTTGTGCTGACCACAGGAATAGAAAAAAAAAAGCAAATTGCACTTAATCACATCCCATCTTAAAGTTTGTTAAAAATTGAAGCCTAATAAATTGTTGGTCTGAGAAAAAAACTTTTCAGGGAAATTTTAACTTTGTGCATTAGATTGTAAAATTAGCAAAATTTAGAAAAAGATTTGAGAATTAAAGTTTTGAATTTTAAGGGTTTTTTTTTTTTTTAATATGAAAGGATAAAGTTGATACCTTAAGAAAAAAACTTTAATTTAAAATTAAAATTTAAAAGTCCCATCTAAGTTTATTTTAACCTTAATTCTAATGCTTAACCCTCTAAGCGTCTGGAATGTAATATTCCGTATACTAAGCTCCAGTTTTCACTGCAATATATACAATATTTAAAATACTATAATTCTATAAATTTAATGAATTTCCAATACATCGAAGAATGATTCATACTCTGGAGTGTTATATTCATGCTTATAATAATTTTTTTCTTATAATGATGAAAAAATAATATTTTCTTAACATTTAAAACAAAATACTGAGAAAACAAGTTACAATTTTACCCTTTTGCAAGACGCTTGGACTGTTAAAAGTTAGTTGCCCCTGATAACTTTATTTTCCAGCAATACACCTTATTACTCTCAGATATCATTTTTGGCTGCTCTTTAAGATAAAAATGCTGCTTTAACACAATTATTATGTATTGTGGTTTTAAGCTATCGAGCCTGGATGGCCACACCTTGCAAGCGTCATAGTGTCCCAGATACTTTTTAACCAATTAGATTAAATCACCCTCCATTCTTCTAGTGTCACAATCGGGTGAGAATGATGCAAGTTACGTTAGTTAAATAGTCTGGAGCGGCAAACTACCATGGCTTTTGGACCTAGATACTTGCCAATAAACATGGTCCAAGCACGGAATGATTTAGAATTTGTAAGTCAAGCCACAGTGGCCTGGTTTTGTCAAAAGAACATGTATGGAAAGGATTAATAAAACAGGTCCCATTAAATAGACTCTATTTGCCTACACAAACAGCAGACAATAACTGCAATGAATTGTGGTCATCAGTCAGTTGGGATTGTGCATTTTGACAACCAACAATACATGATACCGGGAGAGCCCTGACCATGACTCTGAAGTGTATTTCATATACATTCTTCCTTATTCCCCTACCTCACCCCTTTTAAAGCTGCTAGCCACTCAGCATCTGAATTTCTCTCACTAATGGTAAGTCACTATACAAGTTGATACTAATTAATATTTTATGTGTTAAAAGCTGATTGTCAGTAAGATTTTAACACTTCATATAAAATTATATATTTTAGAAGTATTTTGAGAATTAAGAAAAAGATACTTTTAAGAAGAATGCACAAAAAAATAGTTAAAAATGTTAATTTCCTGGGGAGAAATTTTAAATATATGAGTACACCAAATGTCTATAGACTTAAAATTCATGAGGGGAATTAAGAAGCTCAGTGACTATAGCAGCCTTAACCTGAAGACCACTTACAAGGCTGCTTGAACTCAATTGGAAGATCTTGAATAATAATAACAAAAATTAGGATTTAGATTCAACTTTCAAAACAACTCGGCTTATTTTTAAATTTATAAATTTTTTTAACCTATTAACTAAAGAGTTATATTATGTTATAAAGATTATATAAAATGTAAATAAGTATAGCAAAATTAAAAATTTATGGATTTATTTGCTCTTGTTCGTGAAAGCTTTAAAAAAAAAAAAAAAAAAAAAAAAAAAAAGCAATAAAATATTCCTGAGGAAAAAAATGTTATCTAGAGTCGTATAGCACAAATTTTGGGAAATCTGTGAAATTTTCAAGTAAAGTGCAACGATTTATGTTACAGTGTTTCAACATATGTTATTTTTGATAGATTTAATAATAGTTATTTTTAAATATGAATATATACAAAATTATTAAAATATCCAAATATAACATTATTGAAAAAAGATATTGAAATTTATTTAAATTATAACACATCAAGTATAAAATTCTTCAAATATATGTGAAATAAGAAATATAAAATATAGCACAATATTGAAAAAAGAAAGAAATTTCAAAATATGGTTGACTGCCAGTTGCATACTTACTCAGAATAAAGATTGTAAGACCCGGGTTTGCAAATAGGTGAAAGAATAGTATTTTTTTTTCCTATATTGTGCAGGTTCATTAAACAATTACATGATAATGTTTTTGCTGTTATTTGGTTTGTGGAATATTGAAGTTTATTTTATTTTTCAGAAATGTAGTTGTTGCTCTTCTGAAAATCCATTTTGTTATGGTAAACATCCATGTTAGTGGGATTGTCGATTCCTAACTTGAGATTTTATTTGTATGTTTCAAGGCAGTGTAGTACATTCCTATTGACTTAGATTAATTTTTAAACATGGTTATTCAATCGGTAAATTAATTATAACAGATGCAAATTTTCCATTTTTTGGGTGAAAAAAGTCTGGGCCAGGATTCGAACCAGGGATATATTGGCTAATAATTTGGGTGAAATAGTCCTTCAGTGTTCGTGTCCAGGATGGCTCAGTTGAAAGAGCATTGACGGCTTTAGCCAATACATTCTTAGTTCAAATCCTGGCCCGGACTTTTTTCACCCAAAAAATGGAAAATTTGCATCTGTTATAATCCTATTGACTCTTCTGTAAGGAACTTCAGATCGCTTCTTACATCGCCAGTCTAATTTGATGTCATATTTGTGAATCAGTTTTAACACACAGTTTCAAAATTTGACTTTTATTCTTTCTTCAGTTAATGTTAATAATTTTCAACCAGTTATGTTATCCTGTGAGTCACTATTATTACCAAGCTTTTTTTATTGAAGAAATGCTGTCTTTGGATTACATTAATTTTATTAACATACTTCTAATTTTTATCAATAGGGAGATAGAATGGATGCAAAAGTTACACTATTAATGATTGGATTGGGACCTTTTGATATCTAGGCCAATCTGTACCAAATCATCTTGGTAGTGGCTCTTGCACATTGCACTGCAGAAAAGGGAGAATTATATTTTTCATCATAGTTAAAAATTGTTGCTTAGAAGTAATACTTGTTAGGTGAGAAAATAAAGTTTCTATCAGGGGCAAATTTAGCTTTTGAGCATTAGATTTTAAAATTTAAATAATTTAGGGGTCTTGAATTTTTAAAGTTTTTTTTATACACACATTTTTAAGTAATGTTAGTTAAATTCTTTGAAGTACATTATCTCCATGAAGCAGAATTTCTTCAGTTGTTGAAAGAAATGTTTTGTATAGATCAGGGGTGTACAACCTTTGGCCCGCGGGCCAAAATGATACCACTATTTTTATGCAGAATAATTTTCCTTATAGTAATGACAGAAACTTTGAGATTAAAGAAAAGAAACTCCGCTTTTCAAATATTCTGGTGGCAAACGATTTTCTGGTAAAAAGGTTGTGCATCACTGGTATAGAAAATATAATGCTTTTATGTTCTTTTATTCAGAGCCTTGTGAGATGCTATGATTATTTTCTATTGAAGAAATACCATTCCCCACATCAACATTTTAATTTTTTGTAATCTTCACATGCGCCAACAGACGATTTGAAAAATAATTTCAAATTGAAAAAATACTTTAAGATAATTTAATTACTATTGTACATTGTATTTTTAATGATATAAAATTGAAATTTTGAAATGCTTCTTTAAACACAATTTTTTCTTAGCAGGAGTGGAAATACCTGAAGGTGTTGATCCGTCCTTTTTAGCTGCCCTGCCAGATAACATTAGGCAGGAAGTCATTGCTGAGCAATTAAGATTACAACGATTAAGACAAAGATCTTTAAATGTTTCTAGTGATAATACTAATGATGGATCTTCATTTACAGAAGTTAATCCAGAGTTTTTAGCTGCACTTCCTGTAAATATTCAAGAAGAGGTATTTTTTAGTTTGATATTTTCCATTAAAAGTTTTATACTCGGAAGTAATAAAGTTAGACTATTCATTATTCTACATTTCTCATGTAACTTTTACACTTTACTACCTTCTATACTGCATAAAGTATTATTCTGTTAAAAATTTTATGTTCACATACATGCCAACTTTCTGGTCTTTTTAAAAAGCAAATAAATCTCATTCATAAATGAGACATATTAATATCAAATTTATTAGTTTTCTTCTAATTCTGTCTATTTTTTTGACTTGAAAAGAAAGGAGAGTTGGCAGCTGTGAGTTAGTTAATGGCTTACTGATTTCAAATTTTTGGGACAAAACAAAATTGTAAGAAAACACGTTACTCCAAAATTAAATAATATGTATATTGATCTTAAAGTTGAAATATCTTTGTTATTATAAATACCATAAATTCTGTCTAATGCGGTCCCTGTATAAGAATATTTTTTGTCTCTCTAAAGTATTTTTTGAAATCCAGGGGAATCCACTAATATAGAGTAAAATTTGTCTAAGGTAGAATCATGGAAGATGGTAGTATTCCTGTGACACAGCCTTAAGCCTAAAATCGTATCGTAGAATTGTCGAAGGGCGGAAACTCATATATACAGCTAGTTTGAGATCAAAGGAAATGCGGAAAGCCACTTTTTAATAACTCGGCAAATATAGCTCACATTGTTCTGATTTTATAAAAAGAGTCTTATATCTGCAGTCTAATTCTATTTAGAATTTTTTACATTTCTATGTTCTTCATCTTTTAAGATCTCGATACCCATTTTTAAACCGAAATCAATGGGGTTTGTTCCTAATAATGAAATCTAGAAAACGGGCTGGGCGATTTTATAACTTATATATAATATGAATCTGTTTAAGATAGAATGAATAAGATATGCCTAGTTTCTAAGAAAACTCTTGTTTGTTATATATTGATCTTGAAAAATTGGACTATATTTTTCGCATTTCTATGGGAATCTCAATGCAAATGCTCGATAAACCATTTACTGTATTCATATGCATGTTTCCTTTTTCTTTACCTACCTTTTTCTCCGCATTACTGCATACTTGCTTGCTCAATCGGCATGTCGTTGGGATTGAGATCTGAACATGGCGTGTTCTGTCCCGTTCGAGGCATTATGTTTTATTTTTGTTTTGATCTTTTTTAAGTCAGTTAATAAAAAATAGTTGACTTTTATTATCGGTTCCTTTGTATTTTTTTTATTGTCAATGAGACCATTAAATGAAATTTTAATTAAAAAAATTGTAATAAGTTAAATAAAATTACATTACAACTAATTTAAATGAAATAAAACTTCACTTTAAATAAATTTCAATAATTCAATTTTAAAATTAAATTTAAGTAAGATATATTTTTTATTATTAAAATGGACATTTATTATAAATTGTAAAATGAAATGAATACTTACTTTTACAAAATCAAATATTTTATTATGGATGCGCCTAACGAAGCATAAATTTCTGGATTTTGTCAGCACTCAGATTAGAACTTCAAGCGTACCAATCTTCGGATACAAAATTTTAGCTGACAAACATCCATTTTGGGACCACATTCATCAATAATGTATGGTTCAAAAATATTTTAAAAATACAAAATATGAATGTGAAAGTATGCGACATTGTAAATGACACTGTTTTTAGATTTTGTTGGGGGGAAAATATGATTGTGTCCAGTAGCACAGTTTAATTTTTTATTACATAATCCAAAAACTTCATAATTTTTATTCTAAATTGCATGTCATTAAGATTCAATGTACTGGAAAAAAATGTAATTTTTCAAGAATTTGAAAAGTTGAAACTAAACTTTAGTTATAAACTGTAGTTTAAGCCTTTTTTCCCCCAGATATTATGTCGAAATTCCATATAGATTTTTTTTTTTTTTCAAATGAATTGATGGTAAACAAGGAAATACTTAGTAGGCCTTAAAGCCAGTAGATGGCAGCACTAAAGCTCTGTGTGAGAGGGAGTTTTGAATTTTGATTGCAGTCATTCGTTGTTGCATTTCATTCCTAGATGGTTCCCTTGCTGAAGTTGAATAATGCATTGTCAGAATTGAGATTTGTTTTAAAATTTTTTTCTAGGTAAAATTTATATTCGATCTTACTGCCAATATCCCTGTGACACATCGTACGCATGTTGTTGTCGATAGATTGTAAGTGCAAAATGGCAGAAGATTTGAAAATGTTAGAAATTTTTATTTTTCTATTATCATTTAAATTGTAGAAAAAAAAATGTTTGAATAAAAAAAATGCAAAGATTTTAGTTTTAAAAATTAAATTGGAAAAATCCCTTTAATAAAAAAAAAGCATTGTAATTTAGAAATATTTTTTATAATCGTTGAGCATTCACAATAATAACAAACATGATTTACAATTTGAATAAACATTTTTTTCAATTGCAAAGAATAATTTGAATGAAAAAATACAAAGTTTGTATGTTTTAAATTTTAATTTAGTTTTAAAAATCATTTTAGTGATTAAAATTTTAAAAAATCATTGTACAATAAGTCACTTTTTTAAATTGCAAAAAATAAATTTAAAAAAAAGAGAGAGAGCCCTTGAAGATTTTATTTTTAAAAAAACTGTTAAAAAAAGTCATTTTAATTTTTAAAAATATTTAAAAAAGAAAACTGAGTCCAGAAGTATCGTGTACCTTCTAGCAATATGATCCGAAGATTTGGATGAGCGAGGAACTTTGTTGCAGATGATCTGATTTTTTTTTATCAATTCCTATTAACAAACGAAATAATCTAATGCATAATTTCTGTTAAAAGAAATATATGTGTGAGAAAAGAAGTATATGTGTTCCAATATTTATGCTAGAATCATATTTTGTAATGATTTAAAATATAAATGAAAGATACAAAATTATTTTTTAATAATAATAATAATTCAAGTATAAACATTAATACAAAAACATTATGCTGTGATTTAAAAACATAAAAAATAAATGAAAAGTACAAAATTATTTTTTTAAAATATAGCCTTTTGATTCCAATTGTTATATGGCATTAAAAATTGAATTTAATAGAATATTTTAGTAAGTTCTTCTAAAATAATGTGCAAAAATAATGAATTCTGTAAAAAGATATCTCCACTTCTGCACATCACCCTAATTAAAAACTGAACTTTCTGTTATTTTCGTCTTTCCATAGGGATCCATCTAAAAATGAGGTGCTAATTTGTGACTAGGGAAGAGTATTAAGGGATGGGACATCTGCAATAATTCTTAAAATATGTTTTATTTTTAATTTATGACTTTTCCACCACATGGAATAATCATTGTCTTATATTTGTTGCCATAAGTCTTTTTATAGTTGCAACTATTAGTTTGTGACTTAGGCCATTTTACAATACCTAAAAATAAGAATTACTCGAATGTTCAATGTACATTTTCAATCTCATTTTTGTTGCTAACTTAGTTGTTTTTAGTATTTTGTAAATTCAACAATATGCCTTTTATAAATAAACAGTTAAGTTAAATATAAAAATCCTATGCTTGTTGAAAAAAATTATTTTAATGTTGCTCTAAGGTAAGGACAGGACACTGTGACTCAGGAGGGATGGGACATGTCCCATCCGTGCCAAATGATATCTCTATTAAAATAATTATGCTTAATAACATACAAGTTTTTGGTATTTTATATTTATATTTTATGTTTAGGATACAAATGTTTCTAATTATGTTATATAAAGAATGTTATATTTGTTTTCTGAAGTAAAGCCTTTTTTTGCTTTGTATCTTTAAAGCAAATATAAAATTGACTAAAATACATAATTAAAAAAAAAAATAAAAATTGAAATAAACTAATATTTATAGCTCTAAATGAATTTTTATGCATTTAGATCTTAAATAAATTTCAAATTTTAAATTAATTACTTTAACATCTTCGCTTCATACTTATGAATCAGAAACTGCGAATTTCGCTATCAATGTACAATTTCAGAATATGATGTATTTTTTTTTAAATCTTTAATTTATATATATGTGTGTGTTTAAAAAGAAAAGATTAACTCATACTTATTTTAAGGATAAGTTTCAAATATAAGAAACATAGAAAAATTAAATTTATTACATTATCACATTCGCCGACTAGAAATGTGGTTCAGAACGCTAACTTTCAGAACATTTTCTGGAAAATCTTTTTTTCTGATAAAACTTATACCAAATAATGGAACAAATTTTTCGATTGTGCAATTTCTGCATTAAAATACTTGACAATTTTTGCGAATAAATTAATTCAAAAATGTGTCATAAAGTTGGTAACTTAGGATATGAAATGGACTTAAAAGTAAAGTTGTATTTAGATTAATAAATAAGGAAGATTTTTGTTGCAATTGCTTCAGAGTATCATCCTTTTCTTTTTCTTTTTAATTACATCTGTTTTGGGATTAAAATCTGACAAATACAGGATATTTCTTATTCAAAAAATGTAAAGAAAACATTAATTTTTCGATTTTACCTTCTTAAATTCTGCATTAAATCTCACAAATATATATTCTACTAATCCAATGATCACTAACCTACAAAAAGTAATGGCATCAATACAAAAACTCTTAATGGGTTAAAAGTTTTGACGCAGCTGTTTATTTTATGGCTCTAAGAATTTTGAATATGAATTTTAAAAATATCAAATTTTGAGTGACGCCATGCTATTGATTGAAAAATGCATTTTGGTAGTATTTCATTAATCATTTTATTTTTCTTTCTATTTATAATAGCATATGCAAAAGTTATTTTCAACATGAAAAGATATATAAATGGATATATAATAGAGATAAGATATATAATATTACATATATATTAAATTTCTACATGATAGAGAATATGTCGTACTTATTTCACACAAAAGTTTGTGTCTCCTGCTCCATAACATTAAAATGATATTTTTGAGCATTTTTCTAAATTTTAGTGAGTCATTCTATCTGAACCTGGCATTTACTAATTTTAATGGGAAAAAATAATATATTATAGGGTAACATCCCCAGTAATTGGCACATTAAGAATTTGTCTTTAAACTTACTTCAATTTCCATTACCAAGAAATAAAATATTTACTTGCAAATATTTTTAAATCAAAAGAATGCATATCTGTGCATCTATTTTGCCTGCTAAAAGCAAAAATTTTTGAAAAAGTATTTTTATAAAAATACATTTATAAAAAGTTGCTGTAGTCACCAGTAATTGGCACCTAGAGCACCAATGTATGACACCTTGTGATCCAGTAATTGGCACATGTTTATATATAAAAAAAACTTTATATTTTGCATTGGGTTTTTAATAACTTTAAATGAATTTACTGTAGATGAAGATCCCATATTTCAGGTTTTCGAGAGTAAGAAATCAGCATATTAGTCTGAAATGTGAACACATTAAAACAATACATTTATATTAATACCCGGTAATTGTCATACGGAGTTTAATGGATTCTAATTACTGATAATATTTTATATTTTCAAATAAAAACAACTGATTAACAAAATTAGTCTATAACTTTATAAGTACTGCCAAAATAAGTGGTTTAATCTCAAATTTTGCGATTTCCTTGTAATTGGAATAGGTGCCAATTACTTGGAACTAGCAAAATTGGAGCACCATTAATAGGCATCTGTCATTAATTCAGAAATCCAAATATTTGTATCAAAAATACTTTTACATGATTAAAGTAACCCTTTTCAACTAAATAAAACTGTTGTCAATTAAAATTTAAAATATATTATAAATCAAATAATAATGAATTGAAAAGCATGCCTTTCTTTAGCCAGAGAAGAAGCATTTGTAACAAAAATGGCTAATTTGATACAAGCCATAATTGTTTCTCTTTCCTAGGCACTATTGTTATCTAGTAGCATAAATCACAGTAATAATCTTTAAAGTAAATGAGCATATAACTGGTATATGGTCTAGGATTTTTAAAAGACTGGATATAAATCTTATTTTAGGACATGTTTGTAAGATGTGCCAATCATTGGTGCATGCCAATTATGTGGGATGTTACCCTTTTTGCAAATATTAAAAAAACTAGCATATGAAACAAAATATTTTTTTTTTAAAGAAGTGTGGAATATCTAAACTTTTAATTTAACTTACTGATTACATTTAAAATTTCTTTTTATGTATCTATAAAATCAATTTAAAATCATAGATCATCATTTAAGTATATGTTATGTTTGTTACACAGGGCAATTCAATATGATTTCTCTAATTACATATGTCAATAACTTTGTTATGAACAATAATCAGAAGGAGGACTTTAAGGCTTCTGTCCTTGTAGGTGAAGACACTCATAAGCTAATGTTAAACCTATGGGGTGGTTATTTTCTAATACATCATTTTCTTTTCTACATTTTAAAATCTTTTTTGCATTTGATAGCTGAGGTTCATCTTTACATGGCTCCTTTTTTACTTTTTCAATTTAGGTTGCAGATATTTTTTAGAATGACACTTTCATTTTCAGAACCGGTTTTGAAAGTGATAGTAATTTTAAATAAAAAAATCTGCTGCCAAAATTGAAAAAGTTAAAAAAAAAAAAAAAAAAAAAAAAAGATGGAAAGATCAGCTATCCAATGCATAAAATACTATTTAAAATGTCAAAAGGCAAATGAAATTTTAGAAAATAACCTCTCCATAGGTTTAGAATTAGCTCGCAAGTGTCTTCTCCTGCAGGGACCGGAACTTTAAAAGCTTATACTATAGTCACAAGACACTCACAAGTTAATGGGACCAATGCTAGGATTATTTAAAAATTTCTTTGCAATTAACTATTTTTAAAGGATTTTTTTCACATAGAATAGCAGTATGAAAAAATGACAAATATAATCACACAAAAAATTCTCTTACTACTTGCATTAAATGTTTGTTTAATCTTTAATACATATTTCAAAGTATAGTACCATATAAAGATAATCTTTAGAACTATTTTTGTACACTATATGGCCAAAGATGACCAGCCACTTGTGATTTTAGACATTTTGTTAAATATCAGGAACTATCCTGAAACACTAAGTGTATAAACATAATTGTACAGGTCACACATTTCTGTGAAGATTTTTACACAACATTCTGTAGGGGATCATCAACAAATTGAAAAAGAATGAATTTCTTTTGGATAATCCTGTCAAAACAAATATAGTAAAAGCGCTAAAACTTTAGATTATGATTAAGTAGCTTATTGTAATAGACTGTGTTTACAGGGTTGCCACGCCACCTGGTAAACCGGGAAAACACAGGGAATTTTAAATCTCCTCCCAAAACAGGGAAATTCCAGGGAATTTTTAAAAAAATCCTAAAAAATCTGGAAAACACAGGGAATTTGGTATTGACAGATCATAACATTTCTAATTAGCTTTCATACACGCATATATTTTTCGCAGTCAACATGGAATAAATGCGTTGCAGTACAGGGAAAATACAGGGAATTTTTTTTCAACATTAGAGTGGCAACCCTGGTTTATTTTTATGTGGATAGCATATATATAATAGTAGAGAATTTAAGGATTTTATAAAAACAGTTCCACATTTTTCCAACTTTTTTGCTTATAATTTGCGAAGTTCTTAATATAAAATGTTCCTTTCTGAAAATATGACAAACATTGTACACAATACCATGTCACCAGAATTGAAAAACAATAAAAATTGTATGAAAAATGAGTAGGTTTAGTAAATGTTTCTTTGTGTATGCAACAACGATATCAAAATTTTATTTACATATTGTGTTCACTAAATGTACAGAGCAACTTCTGTAAAAGTTTTTAAAATATAGCTTGAAAATTCTGAAAGTGATCGTCTATAGAATAAACTCAAAATTCAATATTCCCAAAATAAAGCTAAAAAATCAGGAGTTTTATCAAAATATAGTAGTACATACCATATTGTGTATTTTATATTGCCATTTTTCAATAGATAAATGGGTACAACTAGTGATGGGCGATAACGAGAAGTTTTTCTTGATTTTCTCGATTGTATGAACATCTTGATAACTTTAGATTGTGTAAAATTTTTCTCGATGACTCCAGTTTGCAATTGCTTTTATACCATACAGGATTCAATTTTATCAAGAGTCGTCTACAAGTGAAGGAGTCAGTGTTAATAAAGACACGACAGATTCCCTCGCTAGTGAGCCCCTCCTTTCATTTTTGTCTCTAATTTATAGGCAATCTTCTAATATGAAATCTCGAACTGGGTCTTCATTATATATGGCATCATATACCAAACACGGTGTGCACGCACAGCAAAAACTTGTAAACAACAACAAAAAAAAAAATCTCGAATTGAATGAACAACCGAACGTAATCTCGAATCGAACGTTAAATTTTGAAAACTGCCCCCCCCCCACCCCAAGGTAACGAGTGTGGGGGAGGTAATATATAAGATTGAAGTGCATAAGATCAGTAAGTGGTCCTTAGCCAAACAACAACTTCCTGCTTTTCTAAATTCCATGTGTAGTATAAATATTATTTACTGCAAACTCCGTAATATATATATATATATAGTGGCATTTTGGGAGTGCCGACAGAAGTGAAAACTTGAACAATTACTTGTATATTTTTTTAATCGTCAGGAAATATTTTATTGAGCAGGAAATACAAGGACCAAGTAACCGCGGTAAATTAACGCCTACATGCGAGAGGAGGCCAGAGTCCCAGCAGTGGTGAACAATGTTTATATGATACAGATGACATACATGCACCACATTGTCGCAATGTTTTTCAGATGCCGATTTAGTGAAAACTTCGAAGAAGTTTGAGAAATTTAAATTTCAACCCATTATGGGTCCGTAACGTGACCCAGAATGACGGGAGAAACTTCTTTATGCTAAATTTGTTGTGTATGAAGCAACAAATAACATGAAGCATAAGCTTTCAATAAACATATTACATCAAAAAATGAAAAATTGCCCCCTTGTCCCCCCCCTCAAAAAAAAACCCCTGGTGCTATAGGGAAAACCATAAAACTGCAAAAAAGAGCGGCGAAGAAAAGTTAGCTATGATATAATTTTTCTCCCCGTTGTAGCTCCCATAGAAGCAAAGTTATGGCCTTTTAAAAATTGAAGTGAAGAAATGAGCAAAATTATGTTGGTGAATAACCAATAGGGTGGGAGGCAACAACCCCGGTTGTGCCATATAGCTTAAATTTTTAAGTTAAAATTGGTAGAGAAAAAAATGAGCGATATTTTAAAGTGTATGTTGGGGGGGGGGGGGGGGTCAAGCTCCTCACCTTTGGAAGAGGCTGAAGATTATCGCTACATATCTTTTCCCTTTCAAAAAGCAGTAATTATTTCCCCTTAATAAATTCTTAGATTTATTGTAACTTCCCTTTTCACTAATGAACCCATTAGTTTAAATTAATTCTACATTTAATAGTTAATTTTTAGCTTTCATACTCCCACTATTAGAAGTTAAATCTTTTTATCTTTTGGAGCTCTCTGTAGAAAACAATAATAGAACTTCCTTTCTCACAAATCTCTGTTGTGTCTTCGAAAAACATCTGTCCAACAGATACTGCACTTATTAACAAAATAAAGAACATTCTGGGCTTGGTTCATCATAATCTTTTATCCGTTACATTTTTACTAACATCTGCCTTCCACACCCTGTTTTCAATCTCACAATTAATGCTTAGAGCTAGAAATACTTTTATTTCTGTTTATCCTGACTGTGCCTTGTCATCTGTTCAATTGCCCATCTGGATAACATAATTTTGGTCAGCAAAAGTCCAATGTATGTAGCCCCACCAGTGGCCGAGAGGTTCGGACCTCTCAACTGGTAGACGGCAGGTGCTGGGTTCGAACCCAATCGCGGCTGTCGGCCTAACCGTTCGGAGTTTTCGTGGTTTTCTTCGAACCTTGTGTAAATACGGGTTAGGTTCCCTTAGAAAGACCCCCACGAAGGGCACTCCTCCCTGGTCCTATATCCCTAGCATAGATAATCGGACTTCAAAAATCAACCAACCAACCAACCAATGTATGTAACGGCTTGCTTATCTCATCTACTTCCCAGGCTTAAAATATTTCTATAACCCTGAAAGATATTCGCAGGTATGAGAAAGTTTCTGGGCTCCTAACTGCAAGAAATTTAGCCAACCACAAAAATTGTCAACGTATGCTGAAAGCATGGTCTACCAAATTCCTATCGCCAAGATCTTTGTATGAAAAACTTTTTACACCTCTTGGCGATAAGCGATTTGACGGTATGTCGTCACTTCACTGATAACCACCAGACTGTCAAAATGTAGCTCGGTGGAGCTCTGAGAATTCCCTTCCCCCTATGCAGGGACGTGCAGTGTCTTGACTCTCACTAATAAATGTGTCCTTAAATTTATAAGTCTCACGTTCAGAGTTTTTTTGTGTGCTCCCTTTTCTTTCGTAAATCACCTGGGCCGATAACTTCACCACAGAGGCCCTCAAAGAGGGAACTTTAAAACAATGTGCCTAGGTTATGGTAACAATGTGACTAGTTCAATGGTTTTTTTCCCCATCTCAAAAAATTTTCCAATGCGCCTAAGGATGTTTTCAATTCAAAAATGTGATCTAAAATGATAAAAACGCAAAAAGCTTCAAAAACTGCCCCCCCTCCCCCCCAGCGTGGGAACCAAATTCGGAAGGAGGAGCTAAGAAAGCATCATAATATGAAAGAGTGATCCGAGATCTTCAAGATGATATACAATATGACGGGTTTAAAAAAGTGAAAATTATCCCCTCCCCTGCCCCCCGTCAGTCCACCCTATCGCCCTCAATTTCTTGCAGCAGACATTTTAATTTTTTTACATTTGATAAATAATGTTTACCAAATGATTCAATGAAAAAAAAACACTTAAATTGATAGATATTGTAGAAATCGCTACAGTTTTAAACATATATTCTCCAGCCCTCTCTTTGAAAAAAATTTTAATAAATAATATTTATTGGTGGGTTTTAGGTATGTAACACATGGTAAGATTAAAATACAAGAAACTTTGAAAATTAGGTCTTCATTTCACAAGTTATTGTCATATTCTCATGCTTCTTTCTGTACCTCGTTTCACGATAAAACTTTCATTTCACAAGGCTTCATCGAAGAAACTCTGCTCAATAAACCTACTCATCTCTATTCTCAGCGAGAACGAAAATCATCCTTATCGAAAAAGGCATTCATCAGAAAACCACAAGCTTCTCGAAATGCCGCTTTTTTCAAGGTTAAATTTCATCGCTATCCTTCGATTAAGCTATTTCATCGAAGTAAAATTTCATCACGAAGAAAGACTTTCTCAATGTCTGACTTTATCGGAATGAGATTTGCTGAAATGAGAGGCATATGCGAAAGCTGTTTTAACCATTCTTTCATATTATGAATCTTTCTACTTTTGGAGTTGAATTTTAAGGGGTGGGAGGAGGGGAGGGGGAGGGGAGGGGGGGAGCGATGAGGGGGTGAATTTTTTAAATCGTAGCAATTTCGACAATAAATGTTATTTTTGGTGTGGATTTTTTATGGAACCCTCCAGTAAATATATTTTATTAAATATAAAGATTTTAAAGTGGGAGTTGCATCATTTTTAGATGTATTTGGGAAAAATGAGTGAACCCACGGGTAACATGTAAATTTCAAACCTTTTTTTTTAATCCGTCATGTTATATATGTATCATTGGAATGTTTTGGCACCTCCTTTCCATTTTACTAATCTTTCTCCTCCTGGAGTTGAATTTCAAAAGGGGGGGGGAAGAAAAGGCGATAAGAGGGTGAATTTTTTAAATCGTAGCTATTTAGACAATAAATATCATTTTAGATGTGGAGTTTTTTTTATGGAACTCTTCGGAAAATATAACTTATTAAATATAAAGATTTTAAAGTGGGGGCTGCGTCATTTTTAGGTGTATCCTGGGAAAAATGAATGAACCCACAGGTGACATGTAAATTTCAACCTCTTTTTTGGTTCCATCATGTTTATATATATGAGGAGCCCAGAAGCCAAGGGGTACAAGTGGCAAAATGTTGATTTGGAGTAAATTGAGTTTAAAGATAATTGATGTTAAATTGGAACATCAATAACAATTCACTAAATTGAAATAGGAAACATCTGCTTGTTGCATTCTAATCTTTGAACTCTCATTTTAATAACTGTTAAAAAATAGAGTACAGTTTTCTTTAAATGTATAATTAATCAATATTGTTTGTTTTTTGAAAAAAGTGGTTTATCTCTATAAAACTCCCCAAATAATCAGAAAATGACCTATATTTCTTTACCTGAAATGAAAAAAGCATATTTCCAGATACCCTGTGCACTTAACTCAATTTTTTCAATTTTGTCACTTATACCCCTTGGCTTCTGGGATCCTCATATATCATCGGAATTTTTTCGCACCTCTTTCATTTTATGAATATTTCTCCTCCTGGAGTTGAATTTCAGGAGAGGGAGGGGAAGCGATAAGAGGGTGATTTTTTTTTTTTTTTTTTTTTTTTAAATCTTAGCTATTTCCACAATGAATATCATTTTAGATGTGGTTTTCAGAGGAGCGCCCCAGTAAATATTATTTCAGAAATACAAAAGTTTAAAATGGGGACTGCGCGATTTCCGGGTGCATTCTGGGAAGTAAAAGCAACATTACGACCACGGGTGAGGAGTAAATTTCAAACTTTTTTTGGATCCGTCATGTGATATGTCATAGGAAAGGTTTCTTTCTCTTCTTGCAGTTTAATTTCAAGACGGGGGGGGGAAGTAAGTTTTTTTTAATCGTAGCTATTTCGAGAATAACTAACATTTTAGAAGTGGTTTCTTGATGCAACCTTCTAATAAAAATTGCTAATTATAAACATTTTAAAGTGGGGGATGCGTGATTTCCGGGTGTATTCTGTTAAGAAAAAGTAAACCTGTGGGTGAGGAGTAAATTCCAAACATTTTTTGGTCCCTTCATGTGATTGATTATTGGAATGTTTTTCGAGCCACTCTTTCATATTATGAACATTTCTCCTCCTGGGGTTGAATTTCTGCAGGAAGGAAGGGAGCGATGAGGGGTGAACTTTTTAAGTTGTAGCTATTTTGAGATTAAATTTAATTTTAAATGTGAATTTTTTATGGAACCCCTTTGGTAAAAATATTTTATCAAATATAAACATTTTAAAGCGATGCTGCATGATTTCCGGCTGTATTCAGGGAAGAAAAAAAATAGTGGAGTTGTGAGGAGTAAATTTCAAGCTTTTTATGGACCCGCCATATGACGTATCATCGGAAAGTTTTCAAACTGCTCTTTCATATTATGAATCTTTCTTCTTCTTTCCTCAATTTGGCCTCCTTACAGAAGCGCTTTGCAAACTTTTTTGAAATCATTTCATTTTTGTGAATTCAGATCTGATTTTTTTTTTTATGGAGACTTCCAATATATAATTTATAATGTATGAAAAATTCGCAAACAGTGAGGACAGGCTGAATTCCGGGTGTTGCAATAGTTGGAATTCTAAGCGGATGGTTTTTATATATTTTGTTGACTCCTCTTTTGCGATATATCATTAGAAAGCTCTGTAATTACCATTTTATATACCTCCAACGCTCATCCCCCCCTCATTTTGCCCCCGCAGGAAGCTTTTTAATAAATTTAACCGACACCCAACTTGCGATGTATTGTTGGAAAGCCTAATGACCATTTACTCATATTATGCATTTTCATTGCTCCTGCACTACTTTGACCCCCGGGTGGTCCGTTTAATGTATGTCAATAGAGAGTATTTTAATAATGGGGGAATTGTAGATCATATCTCAATTGATGTACAAAAATCAATAAAAGGTTTTGATCTCTTTTAACATCCTTTTAGTTCATGTTCTTTACACTAGGAGTGCTTTTGATTATGTTTTCTTTGGCCATTTTGCTACTCGCGACACTACTCGCGACTTAACAACTTTTTGCAACCAAAGAACGTCGTTACATGACTTTTCTACTATTGCGGCTCCATTATAACATCCTTTTGGTTTGTTTTTAGGTGCGTTCGTAATTATGTAAATACGTAGCACCTATTGTTGTCATTCAGTCAGTCCGTCTGTCGGTCTGTCCGTCCGTCTGTCCGTTCGTCTGCATATAACAATGCAAAAACTACCCAACCAAATCGTTTGAAATTTAAAATATATAATTATTACATAATTTTGTCGAGTCATTTCAAATTTTATGAAAATCGGATGAATAGATCAACTACAGGTACAATCAAAAGGATTCAGTTACATTACGGTCAATGGGGAAAAAGTTTCAAATGCATTTTAATCATTTGAAATTTTAAATACATAATTATTACATAATTTTGTTGAGTTATTTCAAATTTTATCAAAATCGGATGCATAGTTTGATTACAGGGACAATCAAAAGTATTCCATTACATTACGGTTAATGGGGAAAAATGTTTCAAATGCATTTTAATGATGTTACATTTATTCGAACGTAATAAAATTGATATGCATCTGTAAGGTACGTATTATAATATACATTTTTCATAATCTGTGGTGCAAAGAATATTTGTTATTGATTTACAAGGCCACACAAAAGTATTCCATTGCATAATGGTATAGGGAGAACATTGTTTGATGCGCATTTTAATTGTAATTATTTACAATTTTATGAGATTAATATATAGGAGTGATTATTTTTAAAACTTCGTTATTGTACGAACGCACCTCATTTGCTACGCTTCACATGCAATTTCCAACTTGTTTAAATTCATTTGTATTCAGTTACCATGTATTTACTAAATTATGCTTTTTAAACATGTAATAACAAAGATTTTAATAATCGATTGTAAAACATCTCGATTGTAGATTCTCAAAATTAATCGATGACTTTATCGAATGTGCTTTTTTATGATTACGATTTTTATCGAATAGAAAGTTTTCGAGAATCGCCCATCACTAGGTACAACCCCCTCATCTTTTTGCCTCATTTTGGGAATAACTGATTTTGAGTTGATTCTATAGACAATCACTTTCAGAATTTTCAAGCTAATATTTTCAGGCTTTCAAAAAAGTTGCTTTATACATTTAGCTAACTTAATATGCAAATGAAATTTTGATATCATTGACTCATACGCAATGAAAAATTTTGTAAAGCTGCTTATTTTTCAATTTTTATTATCTTTTAATTCTGATTACAGGTTATTGTGTACAATTTTGTTTGGCATGTTTTCAGAAAAGAACATTATTTTATATTAAGAACTCTGCGAATTGTAAGGGAAAATCTTGGAAAATTTTGAGACTCTTTGTAAAAACCTTGATTTTCCTACGAGTATACATGCTATCCGCATAAAAATGAACAATATATATTACAATAAGCCACTTAACCATGATCTACAGTTATAGCACTTATGCTACATTAGTTTGGACAAGGTAATCCAAAAGTTATTTGTTCTTTTTCAATTTGTTGACGGTCCTCTATAAAGTTTTGAGAAAAATTCTTTATGGAAACATGTGACCTGTACTAATATATTTGCATGCTAGTTTCAGGATAATTCCTCATGTTTTTTTCTGGATGTTTAACAAAATGTCTAAAATCTGAAGAGGATGGTCATTTTTGGCCATATAGTGTATGCTTTTACTTTCTATGAGGAGAAAAAAAAATTTCTAATCTGCACTCTTTTTGCCATATACTTTATTTTGTATTGAATTTTAAAATAAACTGCCGATTGCATGTATTACTCTCTCTCAGGATGTACAATAAATATATGAATTAATAATTATATTATTACAAAAAATCATTGCTAAAATAATAAGATTTTGTAAAAAAAAAAAATCTTTACAGCATAGGGTTGGGTGTAGCTGTATATACTAAAAAAATATAAATGGGTATATCATAAGAGTTCAAAGAGATATGAAGTCTAAATAATATCAAATATTGCTATTCTGTTTAGACATAAGAATGATCTTATAATGGTTCCATTTTTACTTTTTAAGTGTGGAACCCTAAAAATGTGAAGAACTTTTTGTTCCTTCTATATATTGTGCAGCCTATAAGTTTCTTATAAATTAGCAATACTAATTGACATTGTTTAAAGAAATATCATTTAAGTAAAAATTTACTGTCATTTCTATTAAAAATGATATGCAGTATTATTTGCTATTTTTTACTGTTTTTATTTCAAACTGATGTTTAATTTATAGGTTTTAGCACAACAAAGAGCTGAACAGCAAAGGCTAGCAGCTCAGAATTCCAATCCTGACATTCCAGTTGACCCTACTAATTTTATACAAACACTCCCACAAGGTTTGAGACAGCAGGTTAGTTGTATATCTTATAGGTTTTTTCTTTGCATCTTTTTCTCTACAACGTCTAAATTTATTTATTGCTAAGTAAAGATACTTTATTGCATTGATATTTTATTAGTTTTTGTTTTTAGGTTATAACAAAATTAAATATTCAAATTAGAAAAAAGTAGAAATATCACTACGTGAATTTTATTCTCTTAAAATTTGCTGCTTACTTGATTCTTCCACTGCTAAACTATATAAATTGTATATGCTTAGTAGCCAGTATTAGGATTTTTAAATTGTTCATAGGTATGCATTTCCACATACAAAACATATTTAAAATGAAGTAGAGAATTATTTAGATTCTTCTTTTTGTGTAAAAGAAAAAAAAAATTAAAAAAATGCATACATTTGCATAATTTTATTTTATAAGTTTAGTATTTCATATACTAACAGGTAAAAAATCTGTATATTTAACAGTAGTACTGATTGAAGGTTTGAATTTTCAGACATTTTGAACTCTACAACATTGTTTCAAGGAGCCTTGAAGAAATTAATGATAGTTTTGGCATGGGTTTTTTTTTTCTCTTTTTTAATTGAAATCTTTATTTAGTATTTTTATAATATTAGTTCTACATAAGTCTTGAATTTTCTTTATAAAATGTTCAATTTTACATCTTTTTTAAATAAAAAGAAAATCATTAAGCATAATCACATTTTAGATGATATTTAGTTTTGTAACTGAAACCCTCAATGAATCTGTTTATTTTCTACTTATAATTTGACTTTTTTTTGTTTACTTTTGTTTTAGACAAGATATTTTTTGTTGTGCATTAGTTTCATTCTGTAATACATTGAACTTATAATGCTGTAATGCTTCTAACAATTGTTTGCTAATACTTATGATAATTAGTATGAAAATTTAAATGTAGTACAGTCCTCCCCACTTAATCGGGTAACGGATAATCGAATACCCCGCTTATTCGAATAAAATCCTCCGGAACCGAATTTAACCCCATTGGGCTAATGTTATTTTACCCCGTTTAATCGAATACTTTTCACGAAATGTCCTTGCTTAATCGAATAACAAATGAGTGAGACAATTTGAAAAATGGGTGTGAAAAACACGTTTCAATTTGAATTTCCTCCATACTTTTTGTCATTTTCGGTTGTTACACAGAAAACAAACTTCCAGAACTCTCAGCATGGAATTTCGCCTGGTAGGTGCATAATGGACTGGTCAAGTGAGTTCCTTTTCTTGTTTATTTTTCTGAATTAATTTCAAAAATGGTGAAGTTAATTGGACAATAATTTTGATCAATATCATATTTTGTTTACTTTCGTTTGTCAAAGGACTTTTTTTTACTTTTTCGATTTTTTTACAGTTATTTTTAATGGAGACATTTTCATTTTCAAAACCAGTTCCGAAACTGAAATCAACCTCATTAAAAATATCAGGAATAAAAACGAATGTTAAAAACGACGAAGCCCTTTGTACAGATCGATCTCAGCTATCCATTGCAAAAAAGATCATTTAAAAATATTGAAATGCGGTAGAGATATCTTTATAAATTTCTTCTATAGAATTAGCATTAGCGAGCAAATCTTTTCATGTGATTGAAGTAGCCCTTTAATAATAATATGTTGTCACTTAGAGGCTCAAGATTGTGATTGTGATACTATTCGAAAGAAAATCTCGTCCATCTTCTTTTACTCTAAAATTTCCCATAAACCACTTTCATCTACCTTTTTAAACCTGTATAAATTACGTAAAATAAATTCTAATAACAAAATTTGGACCCAATTCACACGATCTGCATTTAGTGTTGTGTAAACAAAATGCATGTGTTTACTGTCATTGAACTATTGCGTATTTACTTGTCATTTTGTTTTTATTTTGGTTTGTATTATTCCATTAAAGTTTTTAACGATTTTCTTACTCTGGTAATTAAATATACTGTATTTAATAATTTTGTCATTTTATTGCACATTAAATATTACATTTATATGCCTCCCCGTTTAATCAAATACCCCGCTTAATCGAATATTTTTTCTGGAACCGTTAATATTCGTTTATGCGGGGCCGACTGTATTCAAGAATATGCTTCAATTTGAAGTAGTTATTTGGGCAGTTTTTAATTAAAAGAATGGATATATATATTTTTTCACTTTTCATGATGATGTACGAGTTTATATATACCAAGTAAAAGATATCACTTAAATATTTTAATTTCCCAAAAAATGTTTTTATTGATCAAAAATGCCACTCAATACCTCATTTAAACTTAAACTGTGCCTCATCAAATATTTTTTTTAAAATGAAAATATAAGTATAAATGTCAGTTTATGGATAATTTATATGACAATAATAGTTGAAAACCTTTTATTTTGTAAATATTTTTTTTATGAAGAAAGCTTATATTTTTAATTTTTTTTTAGGTTTTGGCTGATATGGATGATAGTCTTCTTGCACTTCTTCCACCTGAAGTTGCATCTGAAGCTCATGCTTTAAGAAGGGAACTAGAGGCTCGTCATAGACAAATTCAAGAAAGATTTTTTACTTCACATGCAAATACTGCGTTATCTCGCATTTTAAGATCTGCTAGTAAGTGTGTGATAAAATGCTCCATTGCCTAATAGTGTAGTTTTATTTTCATCTAATATACTAAACACTGAATCAAGTTAGAAATAATCAAAGCAGTTCTGCGTTTATGCCATTTGAATTCATTTTAAAATTTTATTCTGTACATATTTAGTATATTTTTTAGTGTTCACCTTGTCCCAATCTTATATGTTATAAATGACACATTTATGAGAAGTCGTAATTTTTTAGAAAGTTTTCTTGAACTTTTAGTTCCTCTGGATCTCTCTTCATGTTTCTTTAGTATTTGCAGGCACACAGGACTCAAGGTTGAAAATAAAATGTTTTTTGGAATATTAAATACAGAATTTATAAACTAATTATGCTGTATTTTTTACAGTATTCTTAGTTTTTCATTTAATTTTATTTAAGATTTCTTTAATATTCTAGAAAAGTTTAAATTTTAATTTGAATGCAAAATCTTCATAGTTTCTTGCAAGATATGCTCTATACCTTACTACAGTTTTTTTAATAACATTTAAATAGATACAGCCTTAAAAATGCTATGATTTAAAACACTGTGTAGCACATTGGGACTTTACCTATTTATATCCTTATTTCAAAATATTTCTGTTTAATCATTTGTTTGTAATATTAGATGATACACCAAATTATACAATGGTGCTTTTTATCAACTCAAATCTTCACTTGGGATTCTCAAAATGTAAGACATGAGAAAAGGAACAGAACTTCTAAATAAGGAAAACAAACAGTATCAAAAGAATTTTATTAAAAAAGTAGCTTTGAGAACAACTGGGAAAAAAAGATAAACATCTTTGTGACCTGTAGTTGACAAAAAAATCCCAATCTTTAGTAAGATATGAATACACTGCAAGATTTGCATTGTCTATCCATGCTGAGTACAATGTTGTAAAAATGAGCTAGTGAGGAATCATGATCCATTTTTCTTGTAGCCCCAATGTTTAGCTTCAGAATCATTGCTGGTGACATGCTGCCAAGTATTACACAAGAGAATGATCCATTTATGTTAGAACCTTGTTGGCCTGTACATTCATTAAATATTCTCACTCTTCTACAGATCTGCCACTATACAACAAGGTGTAGCATTGTTGCTCATGAAAAGAAACTGAGGCTCCCATAGCATCTTTTAATAAAGAAAGCATATGGGACGAAAACCTCAGTATAATAGTGTGCACCAGTGGTTGGACCTCCTTATAAGATTCTATTGGTCATTACATTTACCAAGCATGATAGATATTGCATCAGTGGCATAAATTGAATAATCTGATGTTTTCTTCGAGAAATAAACTGAAACTTTTCTGTTATTCTATTTTTTGTTTTAATATTGTAAAGTTCTGTTTTCTGTGCGATCGTGAATTAAATTTTCTTTATTATTTTTAAGACAGCTGTAATATATTGGGTAGGTATCTGTCAATAAATCCTCATCATGTTTTGAACAGATTATTATTATTATTATTTTTTTTTTACCTGTAAAGTGATGTAAAACATTGTTTTTGGTTGCTTCTGCGAAACTTGGTGCCCAGATGTGAAACTTGACAGATTATAGCTGAATAAAATAGGTCATAGAAACTTTAAAAATTGAGCCATTGGAAATTAAAAGAAAAGTTTGATAATTTCATCTAGTACTTAATAGTAGTTTTAATAAAATAGCAACTCAATTGGAAAAAAGTGATCCTTACTTGAAGTTTATTGCTGTGTAACAAGTACAACTAACAGACAAATTTAATTGACTTGAAGATAACCAAAAGGAAATAGAGTATAATTCTTTTGCAAATAGAAGGTACTAAAAAAAAATTATGAAGAAAATTTTATGGCTGCAGAAGAACATTGCGATTTATATTCCAAAATAATTATGAAGATTGAAAGTTTAATAGAAGAAATGAAATAACTACAGATAATTCTGGAAAAGGGGAAATTTAAATTACCTAAAATAGAGCAGAAGAAGTTCAATGGTGAAATGAAAAATTATCTAGCCTTTTGGTCACAATTTGAGAACATTCATTTGGTTGAAACTTTGCCTAAAGACAATAAATTCCAGTATGTATTCTTAGCAATACAGTAGACTCCCTCAAATCCGCACTCCTAAAATCCACAACTCTCTAAAATTCGCACATATTTTACGGATGTAAACAATGAAACATTCAGTTCAGATGTAGGTGCAAAAATTGATTTTTTCAGTTTTATATCGATTTTATACATTTTTTAATTTATAATTTTTGTTAAGGTTATTGAATTCATGTTTTTTCATGAAGAAAGAATAATTTATTTCTGAAAAAATAAAGATATTGCTAATATCATTGGTAATCACAATCTTACCAAATATATTTATGAATTAATCAACCTTTTTGGTTATTAAGTCTGGCTAAACTGGAAATAAAGTTTCATTATTTTATGATCCTGATGTGAATTAAACATGTACCTTTATGATGCAAGTTTCATTGAATAATTTAGGAAAAACACATTTCCTCTTTTATGATGAATATTTAATTGTACATTATTGATTATTAACTTGATCTTTCCTTTTAGTATTTTAATCATTTTTAAAAATATCTAAATTTTTATTATTTTAGTTTATTATTTATTTTAATATTTTAGTATATTGTATGCATTCATTATACTTTTGATTTCATTATTAATTACATTAAAATTATTTTTAAAAAAATTTAAACAAAGCAATGACCAGAAATCTGCAAAATTCTAAAATCTGCAAAACCTCTGGTTCCAAGCTGTGCGGATTTAAGGGAGTCTACTGTATTTCCTCAGTCGAAGTCTGCAACGGTAGTAAAAAGCTTTCTGCTAACAATGGCTAATTACCCTAAAGCCATGGATCAGCTAAAAAATAGATTTGGAAGAGAAGACCTCTTGATACAAATTTATGTCAAAGAGCTTTTATGTAGAGGATTATGAAAAATCTGTTTTGAATTGGACAAGAACAAACTTGGTTGGCTTGTATGATGAGCCTGAATCTAAGCTGAGAGCGTTAGACAGTGTAAGATATACCCAAGACAAATATGGGAAATTTTTGGCTTCTCTAGTGGAATCTTGTTTACAAGATGGAACTTTGATCACTTGGGTAAGACAGTGCAGTGCTGAAGATTTCAGAAAACGCTAGGAAAACTAATGTGTTTTCTCCAGAAGGAAGTACAAGGTCAAGAAATGGTTATGTTTGCCCATATTGGGTTTGAAACTACACAAAAGCAAAATTTTTGTAAAAAAAAAAAAAAAAAAAAAAAAAAAAAATTGCACAGCTTCTATTTTTGTAAATACAGTAAATGAAAAGAGCAGACAAGATAAGAGAATTTTACATTGTTTTGTGATGGGTGGCATGCAAGTCAAGACTGTTCTTATGAAAGAATGCCATTAGATGGCAAGTGGAATATTTTGTTTAAGAAAGGTGCTTATTTTTCTTGTCTTAAATTGGGCCACACATTTAGATTTTGTGAATTTAAGCCAAAGTTCAACATACATGATAAAAATCATTACGTTTTGTGTCCAGATTGAGGAAAAGATCATGAAAAAGGGAAGCAAGACTAATGCAGAGACTTGCAATGCCTTGGAAAATAGTTCTAAAATAGTTAATGTATATTTGAGCTCAAGTGCAAGCTCAAAAACATGAGCGAAAAATCAGCTCTTTTGGATACAGGATCTCAGAACTCCTATTTGAGTAGTAGAGATAGTAAAGATTTGAATTTGAAACCTAAGGATAAGATAAAACTGATTCATGATCTATTTTGGGAGAGAGTAACCAAACACTGCTCATTTGATGCTTTTGTTGTAAAGATTTGTAATTTGAAAGATTTTTTCTTTTCCAATTAAAGTGTTTTTTTGAAAATAAAATTTTGGTTTCATACCAAAAGTATCTGACAGTACAGCAATACGGGAGTTAAAGGAATTGGGAATCCAGATAGTTGATTTAAAAAATACCTGATTATGAAATAGATTTCCTATGATGATTCTATGAAATATTTCCTATAGATTTCCTTTTAGTAGATGATCTAGCACGACATTTGCTTACTGAGAAATCATGTAAATTTAAATCTGGTTTAGAGGCAATAGAAACTAAGTTGGGCTATTCCTTGACAGGAAAAAAGAAAAAGCATAATGAAAGCTTAAAAAACTCTACAGCTAAAATGTTAAAAAAAAAAGAAAAAATAGTGATAGCTCAAGATTGTCAAAACAGATTTCTAGAAACTCATCAAAATGTTATTACAAAATCAAAAGAAGAATTGACTTCTAAAGCTGATTCTGAAATGAAAGTTACTTGTTATAACTAAGAAAAGAAATTTTAATATTTAGAATTGCAGAAAGAAATGCAGAAATTACATGATTAAATAATGTTAGATCAGAGTTTATCAAAATTCTGAAGAAAATGAAGTATGTACTCAAGTTAAAAATTAAATGCCACAAATAAAAGAGCAAGAAAAAATGTGAAAGAGAAATATGACTTGCTTATGGTTAAATAAAATGAAGAAGCAAATTCAAAAAGAAAATGCCCAGTTTGAATTGAATTTTAAAAACAATTGGAAAATATTTCCTTTTTGATTTGAATACTAAATGCTCCCTTTCATTGCAAGCTAATGGAAACTAAAGTTGATTATATCGGAGAAAACTCCTAAAGGATTTGATACAGGGTTGGGTTTTTGCCGGCAGAAAGTGGTTTCTGCCGTGTCAGTGGCAGAAAGTGGTTATAACTGGTTTTAACTGGCAGAAACTGGCAACAACTGGCATAAAGACATTCTGTGACATAATCTGATTTTTTTTTTTTAGTAATATTAAATTTATTAAGTAGTTCATCCTTAAATAATTAGTACTTAAATAATTCAGAATAAATATATGCACACAAATAAAATATTGTGGATAGTTTTAATTTAAAAAAAAATTGATTTTTGAAAAATTGAGTAATGTAACAGATATTTTTTTTTTTTTTGTTACATATGCATTATGCATATGTAATTTATGTTTAAACAATTATTTTAAAATCTCAGTTTAAAAACCAAAATAGAAAACTATATGCAATGCTTATTTTAAATAAAGCACTGAAAAGAAAAAAAAAATATTTACTCAAAATATTTTTCTGTAATCTAACATGATTTAATAATAACATAATAAATAAGTAATAAAAAAAACTCTCTCATAGAATTGTTCTAGAAAATGTCTCGCCTTCTGTGTGGTGGTCATCTTTAAGAACGAATATTGTTGAAAATGAAGATTTTGCAAATTTTGCAACTTTTGCATCCTTAATCATAACATTGCCAGCAAGTAATGCTGGCCTCGAAAGAATTTTTTCAAACTTTTCTTACATTCAGAACAAATTAAGAAATAATCTGGGGGCAGAAAGATTAGCAAAATTAGTCCTATGTTATGGAATGCTTCGTGGAAAAAATACTAATAGTATATTTGAATGGTAATTTGTTTCTTCAATATTGTAAAATAATTGTACAAGATTTTCATCAAATTTACTTTGTCTATGTTATTTTTTGTGCTTCAATTATTTACTTATATATTTTCACAAGAAATTGCATTATGTTATTTATTTAAAAATAATCTGAAAAGTAATTTCTTATTAAATCAGAATTTTTTGTAAATTTATTTTTAAAAGAAATAGAAATTCAACTGTAAACAATAATATTAATAATTAAACTTATACAGTATCAGGTTATTGTTGTGAAAGTTTCTGTTTTTCAAGTGAATGAAAATTAGTGTTTTAAATAAGCAAGGTATGTATTTATATGATCATTTTTAAATGTTTGGATACTTTGAATAACATTCATAATCTTATGTTTTAATTTTTAGCTCAATGGTTTACATATCAAATGTAAGTGTGAATTATGAATCATTGCTGAGTAAAGTTCTTATTTAGTACTGTTTCTTAGTTTCTGCCAGTTTTTGCCACTTACTGGCAGAAACCAGTTTCTGCCATGTTGTGTTTTCTGTGGGATCGTGAATTAAGTGTTCTTTACTTAAAAAATGAAGGACTTAATTATTTATAGGACAGCTTATACATGGGGTAGATATCCATGAATGAATCCTCATCATATTTTGAACAGAATATTAATTTTTACCCATAAAGCAATGTAAAACATTGTTTTTGGTTAGTCCTCCAAAAATATATAGCTCCAAATAAGAATCTGCCACTTTCAAACAAATCCTTTTTCATGACATTGGAGGGAGGATTTTATTTCCCATTCTCTCTATGTGTATGCATTCAGAATTGCTAATCAGACTAAATTAGTTCTAATCAATAAAGAATACTCTTATCTCATTGTTTATCTATCCATTCTTGTGCCCATGTCATCACAGAAAATGGCATTTATACTGAGCAGGCATTAATGGAATATGCTCAGCTGGTAGTCATGCAAATAAACTATTTTTATGCAGCTTTCTGACCATGATAAAATAAGATTCTGATGTCCAGTTGTTCATTGAATGTGTTTTGAGATTTATTCTGTCTGCTTCTTCTTGCTTATAGGAGAAGATCCTGGTTGTTGTCTGCCATGATTGCTTTACAGTTGTTCCTGTTGTTTGAAATGCTTTTTAAACTTGTGATATGATACTATGAGCAATTGCAAACTTCTCGGCCATACTACCCAGTTTAACTTTCTAATTTCCTAGTGTTTTTACCCCAGATAAAATTATCTAGATATTTACATAACTGCCTGTTAAACATATCATATTGAAGTAGCATTGTTTAACTTGATCTGCATTGTGTAATGGTTCTTTACAGAAATACAAAGAGTCTACTATGAGTATGTATTATGCTCTTCCAAATCTCCCACTTTACATCATTCTGCATATATGTGTATGCCTTGTCTTATGTCTCTCTAGTCGATCTCCTGTTTTTTCAGTCCATTCTGCCTTATTGTTCCACTGTTTTGCTAATTTGTTCACTTCAGCTTTAATTTTTGCATAGAGGGTTGATCAGAGATTGAAGTAAAGAAATTGGTAACTGAAGTTTCTATAAATTTGCAACTTCCTGGAATAATTTTAGTTATTCTGGTATAGTATAGATGTATTTTACCTTAACTGGCTATTTTAGTATTTGTAGAGAAGTCTACTAGAGTTGATAGAACTTTTGTTAGATTTTATATGTTTTAATAGTACAATACTAAATCAACATGAAAATTATGTATTTTACAACAGTTTAGAAAGTTATATAATATCTAGATGCTGCTTCTTTTTGTATATCTTGAATTTCTTGGATTTCTTATCTCTCATTTTTCTACAGGTCGTGTTGGTGCAAGATACACCATACATAGTCTACCTCATAGAGGACAGTGGACAACATGGAATGCATTATCTCCCCGTGGTACTTCAACACCTTCAGGAAATGCATCAGGGTTGAGTGGTGGAGCTCTTTCTAATTCCATGAAATTAAGAGGACGTTTTCTACTTGACCATGAAGCATTAGCTTGTCTGCTAGTACTACTATTCGTAGATGAACCTCAACTTAACACTGTGAGATTACATAGAGTTCTTAGAAATTTATGTCATCATGGACCTACTCGTAATTGGGTTGTAAAGGTATATGAGAAATGATAAAGTATTCCTATGCATTGTTAGTTAGGTATTGTTTAAGGTTAGAATAATTGTTATAAAGGTTGTGTATTCAGCTTGTAAAACATTATCATTTTGATTTTGTTGGCAGATAATATCTATAAATTCATTAATATAAGTACCTTCCTTATTTGGTAAATTAGTTATTATTTATAAATATAACAATTTTTAAAAAATAAGGTGAGGGCAGTTACTTTAACAGCCCCAGATGCTCTGAACTTGGACTGTATTGTAAGAGCGAGTAAAGAAATAAATACTATTATGTTAGAAATCTGCAAAATATTTGCCATCTTTTGTTTATAAATAATTTCTTCATTTGCCTATGCTGCAATTTTGAACTTTGTAATAAGAAATAGATTAGAAAAAAGTGTTACTAGCTGCAGAATGAAAAATAATGAATATTTAAAGTTAGATTTTTCTTTTTTGTTATAGAAGCTTTAAGAGATACACAGATCTGCCCTGTCACTTAAACTAGTTATCTTTTAAAAAATTACCCTAGAAAAACTTTTATTTTCCTTATTTATTTTTCTATTATTGAAAATGTTATTTTTATGAGATTTTATGAGAACAATGTGTTTAATTAACAATATGTGGGACCTATTTTTTGTTTATGGAATGCACTTTTTATGCTGTGATTATTGACTCTTAAAATTTTCAGTCTCTACTGTCAATATTGGAAAGGACTAAAGATTATCAGACACCTGAAATTCAGATTGATTCTCATCGTCATAAAAGAACGTCTAAACTTTTCAATTCAATAGATGGAAGTATCACTGCTTCACCAGGCAGGTATGTTTCATTTTATGGCATTTTCATTAAATGTTAGCTTTATGAGTTTTGTTCTTATGTAATTTATTAAAATTCACTTTCAGAAAAAGCTATTTAAAGTGGGAGATTATAGCTTACCAATCCTGTGCAATCGTAATGCAATGTTAAAAATGCATGATTTTTGAGTTACTTTTTTTTAACCCTTTATCCCCCAGTGGTACTATGTACCATTAAAGAACATTTTATATAAAATTTATTGATGTCACAAATATTAATTTATAAATAAGTTAAAATCCCTGCATATGTAAAACTGATGACAAGAAAACATAAAGAAAAAGAATGTTATTTCATTCGACAGCAACACATTGCTGACATATAAATGTATGATTTAATATCTTCATGAAATCAAAGCTGCATGTTTGGCACTGCATCAGCATACAAAGTATCTCTACTACAGGGTTCATATTCACAAAGGAAATCTAGAAGTTAGGAAAATCTTTAAAAAATAGTTTTGTTCTTAAAATATCATGGAAAAACCCCAGTGAAAACTCTGCAACTTCCTTATTTTCCATTAAATTTTTCAGTTATTCTAAAAAGATAGATTGTATTTTAAAGTTCACATTAGTACTTTATCACTGATTATTGAAATGAAATAGTTAATTTTTGAAAATATCTGAGCAATTTTTATGAAAATGGATATGAATGTTGTGTCATGTCTTCATGCATTTTTATTAAATTTATAATATTCTTATATGATTATTTATAAATACACAGTACCACCTATTTGGGATCTTGAATGGTTCGAATTAATTTAGATATTGCAGAAATAAATGCATTCTGTATTCCATTGCTCTGTTTTATGTACCTTATGATCAGCCTCCTAACACTCTGTTGTGCTGTACATTGGACAATGCAGTAGATTATACACATTGGATTTATACAAATACACATTGGTGTCTTGGGTGGAGATTGTAACTGAAGATATGAAAGTAAAAGTCATGCAGTTTTGTATGAATTATGAAGAGTTGGTTGGTGAACTAGAAATTGGTGTTCTATCAGGGATATAGTGAAAGTTATATGGAGGAATATGCTGTATACCTTCTAAATTTTTTATAGAAGCTTCATATACCATCTGTTTCTAAAATGAAACAATAGTGTATACTCTAGCCATTGAATTTTCATGACTCTAGTGTGTATCCTTTGCCTATAGTGTATACCTTCTGGTTTCTTTATGACTGCAGCACTGGGCTCTATAATATACCAGCTGTGTTTAATAGGATAAATATCTAATAAGGCAAGGTGTGTGGTCAGCAGTTGAACACATTATCAATATGTTCATCAAATAGCTATAATGAAAAGTGGCTTTTTGATTATAAGTAATTGTCCTGCAGAAAGCCTTCATTTTTGGTGGAGAAGACAAGTCATAAAAAGGTGTACATAGGTGATTATTTAAGTAGTCAAGAGCTTTCTTGGTGAGTTCTAAAATGACCACCAGTCTAAATTGCCTATCATCTGTCCCCTAAAGCCATTATATTTTGACAAACTGAAAAACTTTTCACCTGGAAGGCAATGACATTGTGGCATAAAAGAAATTACAAATCATTGGACGAGACAGCTATTTTCTATTATTGCACAACCTAGTCAATACTTTCACACTCAGTGGGTATGTAAATGTCTCTATTGGATTAGCAAAAGTACCAAAGAGTTATCTATTGCAAAATCTCATGTCGAACAGGGTCTGTTGATTTGTATTTCAGATAGCATTGTATTTAATTGAGATTTTAATATACTGGCAGATTGCCTTCCCCCCCCCAAATACACAGAGAATAGTCTCTGAAATGCTCAATTGTTCATCTGGTATTGATATTTGGGGAATTGAAAAAATGATTAGATATTCATCACAATGGTGTTTGTTCAATGTTGTTAGTTACAAAACATTTATTGATAATTTTATAGTCAGATGAAGTAACTGCATTTTTTTTTCCAGCATTCAGCGAAAAAATACTATGAAATGAAATCATTTTGTAGAATGTTTTAGACATTTATTGGCTCATCAATGTTATTGCAGAGGTTAAGCAAAATGTCCTTGTATTTTAATAATAAATGATAGCTCATATGTTAGAATTTACATATGCAAGGATCCAGGGTTCTCAGGTTACAGAATATAGGTGTAAACCATCATACATATATATTCTATTTTCTCTCTGCACTTATCTAAGGCACAGTGATGAATGTGGTATTTTTTAAAAGGTTTTTTGACTTAGTGCTCTTACATATGGTTAAAACTCATTGTTTGATTTTTAAAAAATGCAGTTAATAAAAAATCAATGAGAAAAATACACCTGCAAATAATATAAAAGATTGTGACCAGAAAGTCTAGTAAAGCTCTGGTTTTTCATTATTAATAACTTTAATAATTTTTTACAATGCCCACTAGCAATACTAAAAATCATTTATCAAAAATAGCAATACTGCATTGAAAGAAAATTTTGAAATTTAGTAAAAGCAATATTTTTATATTAGCATCATGCCAGAAGTTTACAGCCAAAAAATTGCCAAAGATTGCTATTTACAATTAGCCTTTTTGATTCTGTTCATTTTCTTAGTTTAAGCATTTACTTTGATTGTATGCCTTATTGTTTTATTTATTGATTAATGAATGTTTAAAGTTTTTTTTTAATAGAATATAAGCTAGAAACAAATATTGAACTATTTATATTTAAGTGTAAATGAATTTATCTTTCATAATAACCTGCATATGGTAGAAATGAATTAAAAAAAAATCCTGTTTAAAAATTATTTAAAAAAATGTAAAAATTCACTGAATTGTGATAATTTTAAAATTGCTTTTTAAAAGTTTTTTTTTTTTTTTTTTTTTTTTTTTTTTATGGTTTAAAAATTGAAAATGTGTTGTAATTAGAAATTTAAAAAATTGAAAATATGAGGCATTTAGAAGTTTAAAAAATTGCTGTAAAAGTTAAGTTTAGGCATCTTTTGTTGCCAGTGTCAAATGATGGGTGCACTTGTTCTTTATTTTATATATATAGCTCATGAGTAATTATAATTTTTTTTAATTTTAGAAAATCTGAATCTGCAAATAGAAGTGGTCAGCCATCATGGCTGTCTATTAGTTTGGATGCAGCTTTAGGTTGTAGAACAAATGTCTTCCAAATTCGACGTATGACAACTGCTCATCGCCGAGCAAATGAAAGACATTCAGTAGGCGTTCAAAGTGTTCTTCCAAACATACCATTAGTAACTATTCATCCTTTAGCTTCACCTGTTATATGCCGGTAAGTTATCTTTGAATAAATTTTATTTTTACTATACAGTGCAAAGCCTGAAATCTGGGTGACAGACATCTGAAATAATCCATAAACCAGATTTTTCATGTCCATCTTATTTATTTTTTTATTTGAAAACATCATATATTTTCCTCTTTTCAATTTTCTTTTTTCCTTTTTTTTGTTAATTTAATGAATCTATACATTTATTATTAGTTTAAAAATTTTCTTAATACTGTCTAAATTACAAATAAAAAAAATAATAATGTGAAGTTATATTTCACTTTATTGTTTGAATAATTTTTAATATGTGTCAAAATTATATAAAGAGTTTGGCCATGTTGTATCAATGAACATTTTTATCCCCCCTTTTTTTCCTATTTCTCACTTTCATGATCATTTTTCACTTTCATTTATAGGTTTATCACATGATTAAAAAAAAATATCACTTAAGAACTTTTTGACAAATGTTTTAAAAATTTTAATGAAACCAGATATATTCAGTTTATTTTCATTGCTTTCATGCACATATATTCTACAACCATTTTATAATCTATATTTTATTCTCCAGTTTACCATCAAATATGTCCAGCTGTTTTCACTTTTGGGCACCTGCCATCATAGTGGTTGGATCATCAATGTGAATAAGTTAAATTTTAATGTAATTTGCAATAAAGTAAATCTATTTATCTTTTTTGAAATATTTATAGAATCAACAACGAGTCTTTTAAATAGTTTAATGTCAAACTTACTGTCATGAGCATGTGTAGGTTGTACAGTGATGCGAGTTAGAGCTTATTTTAAAAAATGGTTGTTATAATTTATGGCTGTCAGTTAAGTTTTGCTATTCTCATTCAAAAATATATCTTTAAAAAAGAAACATAGAAGAACAGAAATTTTTTTATGGTGATACTTTTGGATGATTCTATGACAAGATTTTTTTTTTATGAAAACAGGCAATAAAAATGCTGTGTGTTGAAAACATACCAATCATTCATCAGATGACAAATTATAAAATCTTTAGTTTGATCATGAAGTTAAAAATTTCTTTCAGTGCTCATAGTAAGCTAAGAAATAATAAAGGGGTGTGTGAAATGTAGGATGAAAAATTCAGTGTACAGTATTATGCATGTACTCAATACAGCAATTAAAATATTGGAAGTTAAAAACTTTATCTTTCTTAGTGGGGGAAAAATCTTTCATTTTGACTCTAATAAAACAAGGGAAGATATTTTTCTTTATAACTGTGATTTGCATAGCTCCATTAAAACTGACTCAAAATTTAAGACTTTTTATCATCCATAATTATTGAAATCCAAACAATTCTGGATTTCAATATTTTACCGTATTGCATAGAGTAAATTAAAAATTTTAAGAAATCACTTTGCTGTAATATAAATTTCATTGATTTGAAAAATGTATTAAATTTCTTGTATTATAATCAAAATTCGTATAAAAACCATAAAAAACACACTAAAATTGCTTTTAAGTGCATACATAATATAAAAAATTTATTTGAAATACATTAAAATATTGATGCACAACTTGTGGCCTAGGGCCAAAATGATGCCACTTTTTTTATGCAGAATATTTTCCTTTATAATACTAACGTCAGAAATACTATAATCAGTGCTGTAATTGGAAAAAAATATTTATGGGAACTCACTTTTTCATAGAGTAGATGTTGATTCTAACGAATTATTGCTAAGCCAAATTCCAATTTAAAACACTTTGTTTAAAGCCAACTTTTTTTTTAACTAAACATTATAATTATTATTTTGTAGATTTTATAGCACTGTACTTGCATAGAATTCATCTAAATACAACATTTAATCAATCTCATAGTAAAATTTTCTACCATGGATCAAAATTAATTGAAATAACAGAAAATAATCTATGATACTAATTGGTGGCACTCAATCCCATAATTTTCCATGAAGAACGACAGTGAGAGAGTTTTCTTTAGTGTTGAGCGCAACTTTTCTCCGGGAGGGATTTCTGTGACTTCCCGGGGGGGGGGGAGAGAAATGGCGCTTTTTGACCATTGAAAACACAAAATCTCAAAATTTCCGAGGAGGGAGATCTTATTGCTCTGAAGGGGATAACCCCCCCCCCTTGGGCCTCCCCCTGAATTCAACACTGGTTTTCTGTGCTCTCTAATTTACAACAAGCTATCTCGTCTGGTAATCTTATTCTTGATCGCGATCAACATTTCATATATGGGTGATTCTACGATAAGAGGTAATTTGTACGGCAATCCGTTTAAAACAGATTTTTTATTCTATATGTTGCTATTTTTTGCAATGAATCGCATCATCTTAATATACTTTATTAAATAACATCACGATTGAATGCCTAATTTAAACACGTTTTTCTGAAATTTCTTACAAAGTGTAAAAAGTCCCCTCCCCTGACATGTCACCTTGCCGGTTTCAATTTAACTTTCAAACAATACATATATTTTTTCCGCCAGATGCTTAGCTAAAGTATGTTTAATTGGAATTTAAGTAATTATACTTACGTATTATAAAATAAAAAATAAAATAATTTTGTTAATTTCAAATAATTTTTGAAATTAACTTTTGTCCCGCTTTTTTTGTGTCTCTCCCCTGTCACATTTCGTTCCGCTGAAACAAATATAAATTCAAGGATGGCTATATTGGAAGTAGTGCTTAAGGACATCTATTGGCTTGAAGTTAACAATACTAAACGCAGAAGCCATTTAAGCGTCACCATTTTTAGTTGTTGCGACGCGACCGTGTTTTGTAGTGGTTTCGCACAGTGATTGTGTATCTCCCCTGGTAAGTCATAAAACTTATAATATTCATTTAATTCAATTGCATTTACTGCCCTAATTAAACAATACGATAATACTTAAGGTGAAATACACAATTAACCGAAAAACTAATTCAGTCAGCTAAAAAGTTTGAATTTACACGAAAATGTCTCTCCCCTGCCGTATTTCCCCTGGCACGATAACTGCCAGGGGAGCGAATCGCTGACCAGAAAAAGTTATAAAATATGTATAAAGTGACTTGCCCTTATATGAAAAGGTAAATAAACGGGACAAAAATCATAATTTAAAGGTTTTTGATCAAACTCAAACTTTTCTTTTTGGCCGAATTCTCCATGTTTTTGAACCTCTTATCGTAGAATCACCCATATATAGTTACGGAAAAAAATCTTTGAAAGGTGGTTCTACAAGGTATATGAATGTAAGTGGACTGGCTTCATCAATAAGGTGTGAATTTCTCGTGTTGGTCACGATGTTATACATTCAGTTTAGAACTTTTCATATTGTAATGTTCAAATGGATATAACTTTCACAAACTGGAGAAAAGGATTTAACTCTGTAGGCTCATCTCCAGTGTCAATAAACTTGATAATTATCGTTACAATAAATAACATTAAATGTTGTTTCGCAAAAAAAAATAAATAAATAAAAAAAAAAAAAATAAATAAATAAAATATTATTATTACAGTAACAAACCAAATATTTCTGGGAACGCCGTTCCCACCCGTTCCCGCCCAATTACAGCACTGACTATAATGTCAGAAATTTTGTTATTAAATAAAACAAACATCACTTTTCAAATATTCTAGTGGCAAACAATTTTTTGCCAAAAAGATTGTGCATCACTACATTAAATTTTCTTAAAATACTCAATGTTTTCAACCATTGCACGGCCATCATCAGTAAGGTTTAAAATATTGTTCCCAACTGATGACGACCAGTTCCCTACTGATTGTTGAATCCCTACTGATGATGGACATTGGGTAATTTAACATATTTTAATGTATTTTAAATAAATTTATATGCATACAACTTAAAGTAATTTTAGTCTTTCATGCTTTTTATTTGAATTTTGGTTATTTATCCAAAGAAGAATTTTGCACTTGAATTTTAACTTTCATTTATTCTAGCATTATTTTTTACTTCATATTGAAACACCATTTTTATATTCGCATATTTAAAAATATTAATGGCTGTTTTGTATAAACAAATGTATTTAAAATATTACTTTATTGATAATAGAACACTTTAACTGATGCCTAATGTCTTTTTTTTTTTACAAGATTAATTTTTTTTAATGCATATGTATATATAATTTCAGGCATGTGCTTGATACATTAATATCATTAGCAAAAAGTTTTCCAGTCTACTTCTTACCAGAAGTGAATAAAGAGAAGAAAATCAAAGATTCAAGTGGAAAGGGAGAACAAAAATCTCTTAGAAGTGCATCTTATAATAAAGTTGAAGGAAGGACTTCTTTAAAAACTGAAAATTCAAATTTAAGAATGGAAAGTGACTTTTGGGATGTGCTTGTAAAATTAGACTCTCTTAGTACTACTTCACGCAAAGGTAAAGCAATTTTAAGGAATCACAGTGGTAGTTTTGGATCTGCATTAAGTTCTGATGATGAATCAAAAACATTAGGATTTGAGACTTCACCTCTTGCTCAGTTAATTGGTTTACTTGCTCATCCAGTAGTGAGAAGAAGTTCTGTACTAACTGATCGTCTATTAAGACTTCTAGCTCTTATTTCACTTGCACTACCTGAGCCTAAAAGTAATATGAAGGGTAAAACTAGTGCAGATTTCAATAAGCAGTCTGAAGAAGATCAAGATACTGAAAGTACTTGTATCTCTCCTTTCCATGAGGAAATAGGTAAATATGTTTCAACATGCATATATGTATATTTATGAAATAAGTTTACTTAAATAATTAAAATTAAATAATTGTGATTTTTTTTTTCCCATTTTAAGGATCTGTTATAAACAAGATTGCATATATTTCATACAGTAGACTCCCTCAAATCTGCACAGCTTGGGATTAGAGGTTTTGCAGATTTTAGAATTTTGTGGATTTCTGGTCATTGTTTTGTTTACATGTTTTAAACAGTAATTTGAATGTAATTAATAATACAATCAAAACTATAATGAATGTTTACAATATAATAAAATATTAAAATAAGTAATAAACTAAAATATTAAAAATTTAGATAATTTTTAAAATGATTAAAATATCAAAAGCAAAAGTCAAGTTAATAATTGATGTTTGATTAAATATTCATTATAAACATGAAATGTATTTTTTCTTAATTATTCAGTGAAACTTACCTCAAAAATGTACATTACTAATTCACATCAAAATGACAAAATAAGGAAGTTTTATTTCATGTTTAACCAGACTTAATAACCAAAAAATCTTGATTAATACATAAATATGTTTGGTTACAAGATTATGATTATTAGTGATATCAGCAATATCTTTAATTTTTTTAGAAATAAATTTATTCTTCCTTCTTGAAAAAACATGAATTCAGTAGTAATAAAAAAAAAGTTACAAATTAAAAAATGTATGGAATTGATATAAAGCTAAAAAGTCAAATTTTGCCCCTATATCTGAATTAAAATTTTCATTGATTACATCTTCAAATTATGTGTGGATTTTACAGAGTTAAGGATTTTAGGATTGCAGATTTGAGGGAGTCTACTATATTTGAAACCAACATACATACTTATTAATTCTTCATATGAACTATATTTTAAATTACTACCATGCAGTGTTATTATAAAAAAAAAAAAAAACACTAATGTGAACTTTAGTAGTCCGAATATCAGAGAAGGATATATTTTATATTAAAAAAGATTTATAAATATATTTATTCAATATGTAAAAATTCTTATTTTCACTTATTTTATTATATCTGGTTTGACAAGGTTTAACATATTCATGTAAGCGCTTCTAAATTAGCAGTTCTTGAATCGAAACTGGAACAAAAAAAAAAAAAAAAAAAAAGCTGGAACTTGTGAAGATTGAACAAATGAGACTGCTTTAGTGTATTTCTTTTATGTTTTTTATTTTAAAAAATGCCATTAGGCTAGTAGGAAAACTATTCTTGTTATTTTATTGATAATTTCAATGTATTAATTGACAATAAAATTATAATAAAATCGATGTTCATTTCCAGGAATTATTCTTGTCTATTCTATAAAAACAAACAAGTTAAGATTAAATACTATTATATTTAAATCTGAGTGTGTGTAAAAGAGAACTTTCGACTATAAACTAAAGCTCAGAAATTAATTTAGACAGATAGATGCTTAAATGATCTTAGTTTAACATAATGGAAATTGTATTTAATATGTGTTCCCACTTTATCTGTATCTTTTATTCAGTTCCTTGAAATGCGTCTTATTTGGGCTCAACTGTACTTTATATTAGCAAAAATTTTTAAAAATTTAAAATTTTTCCAGCTGAAACAACTACTGGAAGTGGAACGGCAGATGATCCCATAATGTTTATATCTGATGAAATTGATGAACGCCATACTGTAAAACACTATTTAAAGTTAGCTGTTGAAGTAAGTGTCAACTACCTCTTGTAACATAAATAACATGCATTTTTTTTTTTAATAAATCCATTTATTTTTAAGAAATACAATTTTTAGTTTAATTTGCATTTTTCTGTGTAGGTGGGTAAATATATTATATATGGGATCATAATTTTTTGTTTTTGAAATTTAGTTATAATTTGATTTATATTTGTTTCATTCATCATAAAATCCTGATTGTAAGCCCTCCCTTCTTCAAAAGCAAAAGTAGTTAGTTATATTTGGGATGAGGGCTTATAATTAAGATGTTTTTATAAAAAGATATAAAAAACTTATTATTAATTGGGAAGCAAATAAGGTAAATGCAGGAGTAAAAAAATTAAATGCTATTCCCCCTCTAAAAAATTCGCTCATCAACCCCCCCCCCCCCCCAAAAAAAAAAAAAAAAAAAATCTAAGCACAATATTAAAATTTTACTTTTTCTTTAGATGCACTTTTTTCTTGTTTTACTCCAAAATCTGTTTGTTTTTAGTTCAAAATATGTTGTTTCCCAAAGGAAGCAAAAAGATAAGTGGCTGTATTGAAATATAGTAGTATAAGCAATATTGTGTATGCTCTGTTGATACTAATCAGTGATATATGGATACAGCTCCTCATCATTTTCTTTCATTTTGAGAACAACTGATTTTGAGCTTATTCTATTGATGATAATTTTCAGAATTTTCAAGCTATGTTTTTGAGACTTTCACAAAAGTTGCTCTATGCAAGTAACTAACATGTTATGCACATTGTATTTTGATTGCTTTCAATCATGCACACTATAACATTTAATAAACCTGCTCATTTTTCAGTCTTTGATTCTGATTAGAGGATATTGTGAACAATGTTGTGTGTCATATTTTCTGAAAAGAACATTATATTAAAACCTGCAAATTACAAGCAAAAACTTGGCAAAATTTGGGACTGCTTTTATCAAAACCTTAATATTCTGTGAGTATACATACTGTCCTCATAAAAAATGAACACACTTTATTACAATAAGCCACTTAATCATTATCTGCTGTTTGAACACTTTTGCTATATTAGTTTTGACAGGGTTATGCAAAAGATATTGGTTTCTTTTCAATTTGTTGACAGTGTTCAATAGAGTTTCGAGCAAAAAATTTTTAGAGGAAATATAGGGCCTGTACTATTCTGTTTGCACACTTGTAAATTCAGGATAATTCTTAATGCATTTTTCTAGATGTTGAACAAAACGTCTAAAATCGCAAGTGACTGGTCATTTTTGGCCATATATTGTGTGTGTTTGTGTAAATACAATTGGTATTTTTTTTTCTTTCAGGTATTAACATCGAAAACATGTTCAGAAGAAGGCTTAGAAGATGCAACTGCCTTGCTTTTAAGGATATCGCGGGGTTGTTTGAAAACTCGCCGTACTGTGTTGTATTTGCTTTTAGAGGGTGCAAGACAGCTTGGTTCAGTTGTATGTTGTAATATTCTAGCACTTATGCATGAATTGAGGTACAATCTCACGGGTGATAAAAACTTAGAGGCTGATGATAAAGAACCTGACTATGATGGAAAATTTCCTATGAAAGGAACAATTCAAGACAGGTAAGATGAATTTTCATGAGTAATTGATGTCTCATTTATTTATTTTAACTTATACTGATATAATTAATGTATTACATTTCTAAGTGGAAGTTTTTATTTAAAACTATTGGAATTAGTTGTAAACTATATTTGTTTTCTGTAATATTAATATTTTCTGACCCTCTTGTTGCTCAAGTAAATAGGATTCCTTCTAGACTACCAAAATCTATGTGTAGCTTTTAAATTAATATAAAAGTTTTTGCACTTTGAGGTTTGATAATAATGAATCCAATAAAAAAATATTATATTTAAGTTTTGTAAAATTTCCATTGCTTAAAGATTTTATTTTTATAATGAAAATGGCAAAGTAATTTACTCTAGAATTACAACATTTTCTATTGTGAAGTATATTTAAACAATTTTAACCAATGGCTTCTAAAATCACCTGTGTTTTGAAAACATTGCACTTATAATTTTAAAAAAAGTTATTTCTAATAAGTAGAAAATTTAAATTTTTATTTACAAGTTTTTTTATAACTAACTTTTTGGTTTACTCAACAGTAGTTTTATGCTATATCTCCACTTTAAATTGAAAAAAATCTCTTCGAAACCATTTTAAATATAAATGTGTTTCTAGGTTCCGTAAATATAGTATCTGTAAAAGACTGAAACCTATTTTAATATTTACTTGTTGCAGATATACGTACATTGTAAATTGCAAAAGTATTCAAAATAAGATAATTACTGATTAAGTAGATAAAAATAGTCCTATCAATTTTCAGCAAGTTACTTTTAAAATTTTTGTATGTTTATCTGGATCCAATAAGTTATATTTAAAATCTTTTTTTGGTTTGATACTCTGACAAGTAAAATATTAAGAATTCTGTTGGACATTCCTCTCAGTCCGCACAACTTTGAAGAAAGTCCGTGGTAGTTATAGCTGCCACCACCGATATTACTAGGTGATATCGGTCACCCACTGTGAGGATTGTGTAAATGAACACTGACGCTGTCAATTAACTGATTTAACAGTTTATTTAGAATATATGTACACACTAAATATGCTATTTACAATTATATAAAATTACAACTCGGATATAGGTGATCCGGTTCAACATTAAATTAAATACAGTAAAGGTTGGCTGTGTACTATTCAAATTACACCTTCCACCTCACACTCAATGCACGTTAGATTCACTTTATCGGAGATCAATCTCGAATCTCCCAACACCACTCGGCATGCACTTCTCGGCCCAGAGCACTAAACACTAGGATGTCTGTGTCCTTTGCTCTCCAAGTATGCACTGCTTCCACTCTACAACACAGAGCACACTCTATCAAGACCTTGGTACAAAACCCAGGAACGAACTGATCCAATCTGAGACAAGCCTTACTCTTCTCAAATAACGGTGTTTCCCCAATATGAACTCCCTTTGGAGCTTATCCATTGGACACATCCCGCATTCTTTTCTTGATTAGTGACATGTTGCTTGTCTGTCATCATCCACATACATCACTGACGGATGAACACGCCTCTCAGTAATCTCCTTTCTCTAACACACCACCTGCACAGGATTACCTGTCGATTCTCCCTTCAACAAAGCAAGAATGTCATCTTGAAAATTCTAGTACACAGCCATACAATCCACAAAAGATTAAAATAGAGAAATATCAGAAATTCCAATCTTCAGCAGAGGTGACCACCTCTGCTGAAGATTGCAGAAGAGTTCAATAGTCTCTTTACAGATTTCTTCATTATGCTTATTACATAGGTATTTCCAGGTGTCTGAACATTATCTACTGACATCTCTACTGAACCTTGTACTAATATTATTATTACATAAACAATACACATGCTAATACACTATTATAAACACAAAATTCAAAAATATTTACACACACACAGAAAAAAAAAATTAAACGTGTGATGACATCCCTTTAAGGTTGTCCACTATTTGTTCATTGATGCTGATGTGTTAGCAACTGGTTGTTCTTCCCAGCTCTTTCTATGTAGCTTAGAAATTGCATCAGCATTTAAATGTTGAGCTCCTGGACGATGAGAAATACTCAGGTTCCAGCGTTGCAAGGCAAGAGCCCATCTAGTGAGTTTGGGTGATCTTGGGGTTATTTCGGTGAGAAATTTTAATGGATTATGATCCGTAATGATCTCAGTTTGAGATCCATAGGTCCACTTTTCAAACTTTCGCAACCCAAAGAGAACACTCCAAGCCTCTTTCTCTATACTTGGCCAAGCACGCTGAGCCCCCTGACAATTTTTGACTGGCAAAAGCTATCGGTTTAAACGGACCCTTTTTATCTTTTTGAGTAAGTCAACATCCTACAGCATCTGCGTGGAGCTGATATTCCCAGCCTACGATAGGTGTAGCCAAACTCGTCACTTTACATAACTCATCTTTAAGAGTATTAAATGCTTTTTCTGCCCTTTCATTCCATGGTACAGTATTTTTAACCTTCCCTTTGGTTAATTCGGTTAAAGGTATAGCAATTTCGGCATAATTTGGAATATAAGATCGGTAAAATCCCATTAATCCCAAAACAGATCTAACTTCCTTTTTAGTTTTTGGTCTTTTTAAATCCCTTATTGCTCCTATTTTTTCCTCATCAGGTGCATGCATTCCACCTCCAATTACATGACCTAAAAACTTAGTCAATTTCTCTCCAAATTTACATTTATCCAGCCTAATCGTAAAGTTTCTATTCTTAAGTTCTTCAATGACGGCCCTAACATGCTCACAATGCTCTTCCCAGGTGTCGGAGAAAATGATGACATCATCAATATATGCTTCCGCATACCTCTGATGACCTTGAAGAACCTCATTCATATCTTTCTGAAACGTAGCAGCTGCCCCTGATAATCCAAAAGGCATAGTATGCCACTGATAAGTTCCGTTATGCATTGTAAAAGTTGTCAAATGTTTACACACCTCAGCCATTTTAATCTGCCAATAACCCCTTAATAAATCAATCGAAGATAAATATTTAGCCGCCCCTGCGGTATAAATGATTTCTTGAGAATCTTTCATCGGAAAGGTTGGAACCTGAGCTACCAAATTTAAAACTATATAATCTATAGAGTCTAACCGTCGCGTCTTTTTTCGCCACACAAACAATTGGATGACTAATTTCAGCATTTGACACCTCGATTAGATTTAATTCTAATAACTCCTGAATCTGCCTATCTACTTCCTCTTTATAAGCTACCGGTACACTATATAACTTTGGCTTTTTCCTTTCCACCCCCGGTTTAAGATCAATACGATGTTCTCCTACATCCACTGGTCGTACAGGACCCATAAACACCTCTTTATTCTCCTTCAAAATGGACTTTATATCTTTGACTTGACTATTAGATAACCCTTTTATTTCAAATTTTTCTATATCTCGTTCTACCTCCTGGTCCCGGTTCAAAATAGGAATTTCTCCAACTTCTCCAAATTCCTCATCATCTTCAAAAACAATATTAACTATATTACATTTAGCAATACACTCTCGTATTTTATTTTGGTGCACGTGCTTCCTACTCCCGTCGGCTAACTCAACTATAAATGAATGCTGGTTTCGTTTTTCGACGATAGTTGCCGGCCCTTGCCACCTAGAATATAATTTATTAGTTGAATTGGGGATTAACCGTATTACTTTATCGCCTACTTCAAATGTTTTTTCTTTAGACCTTAAGTTATAATGATACGCCATTCTATTTTGTTGCACCTCAGACGATAATTTTGCCTCATTTGCAGCTCTTTCTAAACGTCCCCTAAGTTTATTCAAATACTCATGAATCGGCATTAATAACTGGAAAGGTGCGATTCCTGTCGTAGAATTTGGGACTTCCCTATACACCCATAATACAGATTGTATTTGTTCATGCCATCTTTTTCCTTCTTCTCTAATAGTATGATGTAACATACGTTTAAGGGTCTGATTAAATCGTTCCACCAGCCCATTAGACTGTGGATACTGTGAGGTCAAAAATTGTGGACTAGGGCCTAACCTTTTCTCAAATTCTTTCGTTAAGTCGGCAGTGAAATTGGTTCCATTATCACAGGCAATTATATTTGGAATTCCTGTCCTCATAAATATTTGAAGTAACGCATCACACGTGGTTTTAGCAGTTAAAATTTTTAGAGGGATCGCATCCGCCCACCTGGTATGCTGATCAATTAAGGTTAGTATATACTGATGCCCTTGTGAACTTTTAGGATCAATAGGCCCAATTAAATCAATATTAACCACCTGAAATGGAAGTTCTGGCTGCGATACTGGGGAAATAGGAGCTCTATCATTCACTTTAACCCCTCTAGTCAATTGGCACTCTAAACATGACTCACAAAATTGTTTAGTCTCTTTCGCCATCCCCTCCCAATAAAAAGAATACCTGATTCTCTGTAACGTTTTCTTAGCTGCATGATGCCCTCCAAATACCAAACTATGCGCTAATTTTAAGATTTCTTCTCTCCTTATTTTGGGTACTACTAATTGTGCTATAGTTTCGCCTAACAATTTCTCTTTATGATATAATAAGCCATTTACAATATAATAATCCCCCATATCCATTTTAGCTAATTCCCAAGCTTTCTCTAACACTTTACATTCTAATTGGGATTTCTTAAACATATCTGAATTGCTAACAATAGCTTTATTATCTTTCTCCACTTCCGTTTTTTCCGTATTCTGAGTTTGTACATTTTCCGACCGCGCTTCTATTGCGTAAACATTACAACTATCGCTACTCATACCTTCCTTTTCACTCGAATTATCAATGATAATTTCCGAATTTTCTAATTCTTGGGGCTCTAGTAATGGCTCCACGTGGTTGACACCTGACAACTCATTAATCACCTCGGGATATAAAATTACTTGCTCATTAATATTATTGGTCACTGCGCAAAGTACTTCCTGATGAATTATATTAGTTTGTCCAAATTGCAGAATAGCTAGCAGTAGTTTAACCAACGGTGATTTAACTGCTTCACCAAATAACCCTTGTAAATAAATACTACCAGCTCCTTTCAATTTCTCTTCCGGTACCAAATCTTTATGAACAACACTAATTTCACAACCAGAATCAACCAATCCCTTTGCTTTTTGCCCATTTACACTAACTTCAATATTCTCAAGTTTATCTAATTTCTCACCAATAACATAAGTTCTGGGTTCGGTCTTTGCCGATATTCTCGCCACAATAGCTCCATTAGGTAACTCTTTATTTTCTTTTACCACAATCTTATGTACACCCGCTTTCGGATCTCGTTCTGTATTACCATTATTATTTCCCTCATTACCCACTTTATTACAAAAACGTTGGTAATGACCTCTCAATCCACATTTAAAGCATTTAGGAGCTGAAACATCACTAAGTTTCTTAAACCCAATTTTCCTATCCGAAAAAGAATTAGTCTTGTTACTCCCGTTTTACCTCCAATTACCACTAACTTTGCTATCCTCCCTTGGTCTCATTTTTTCATTGTTTACGAGCCTATCTTTACCTTTAAAACTTTTATACGTAACGGCGTAAGACTTATGTTTAGCGTCAAAGTAATTGTCACATTCTTTAGCAATTTTAGGAGCTTCTAACCATTTACCCTGGTGAGTTAACCCAATGTATGATGCAGTATCCTCATCCAACGTACTTACTAATTTATCAGTAACTATCAACTGGTTGACCTTTTCATAAGAGTCAGCACCTCTAATCTTACAATAATTTTCCCATGTTGCTATTAAACGTGATACAAATAATACATGAGTTTCATTCTGGTTTCTCTTAGCCTTCTTAAAATTTTCCAAACACGCCTTCAGTGTCGGCTCATGTTCCCTTAGGACTAACTCCTTTAATTCCTCATAATTCTCCATTTGTTCCGTAGTGGTATAAATTAACAAATTATCTGCCTTATCTCCTAACATATTTAGTAGAATTTCGGCCTGCTGGTTTTCCGGTACATTTTTAGTTTTGAATGCCCTTTCTAAACTGTTGAAAAATAATAAATTCCATCCCTCAGTTCCTGCTGGTACTTTGATAGACAGAGTTTCAACACATTTGATCAATTTTTTGATGTTACTTTCATTACTAGATTCCCTAGACCCATTAAAATTATTTGCCAATCCTTGAACCCTTAGTCTCTCCATTTCTAATTCATGTTCCATCCTTAATTTTTCTATCCTCTCTTCTCTTTCTAACTTTTCCTGTTTTTCTAACTTTTCGCGTTCTAATTTTTCCTGTTTTTCTTCATGCTCTAACCTTTCCTGTTTTTCTTTGCGCTCTAATCGTTCTGCAACAATAGCGTCAGATAATTCCTTAATAACCCCCTCGTCATACCCATCACTGTCCATTATCTTTTTCTTAAGCTGAATTCTGGTATTATCTTCCGCGAATTCAACACCCAATTCTTCGGCTATCCCCTGAAGATCCACCTTTTTTAGTTTTAATAAGAAAGCCATACCTTCTCTGATTGTTATTACCACCCTACAATAATATTTACATCTACCAAATTAATATTTCCTAACTTTCTAACTTAGTACAGTTATTTCGCCACTTATTATACTAATTAATGCCCTTCAGATAATCTATGCATTTCATTTCTAATTAACCTACTGAATACTCTAATTTTTCTCAACCATTGATATCACACAATTTACTTCCAATAAAACAAAAGGTAAAACAGTAATTCGGTTTGGCTACTATGCAATATAGATTCCAATTTATACACTTAGATGATAACATACAATTTACATAACAATACTGATACGATGAAATTGAATAAAAGTATTGATGTCAATCAAAAAAAAATCCAAAGAAAGAAAAATTGTATAACATGCATATATAAATTTCTACAATTATCCTCACTAAAATCTTTCCAAATTCAATATTGGTTCTCACACTTAAAACAAATATACTGAAAATCTTCACTTTTATTTTTCCTCACCATGGCCCTTTTTTGAGCCTTTTTTTTCACTATGGCTCTCTTTCGAGCCTTTTTTTTCTTCACTACTATTGGCCAATTAAAATTCTAAGCAAATGTTGTTATCAACTCTTCAAACTTAAACAATATTGTTTCATTTAAATATTACTTTAACAATAATTTAAATTTAAGTAAATTTAATTATTCCTTCCAACTATTATTAACACAATTAGTAAAAAAAAAATATAGAAAGTCAATACTAGCTCAAGTTACTATGATCTTTCCTTAAAACAATAGCAAATATGGTCATTAATACTTTATAGGTAGGAAGTATTGATAAAACACATAAATAATCTAGACAATTTACTTAGATTACTATTAATTATACAACAACAAATTTTGGTTTGAGATGTCAGCAGAAGGAAATGATCAAAACACCTTACCTTATACTTTATTTGCTGGGGTACTTTTCTATTCACAGGTAGTTCCATGATGTAGTGGTAATATGGCACAACACTTAGTTCAGTTCTTTCTAATACTGATATGGCACAGGCACAAAACTTTAACACACACTCGATGATACGGCACGATACTTTAGCACACACTCGACGATCTGGCACAATACTTTAGCACACACTCGACGATATGGCATTACCACGCAAGAATTCCACTTGGTACTCCGGCACTAACAGACTGCAACACGGCTCGCTGGTCACTGGTTTCAGGCGATTCTATCCCGACGCTGCCAACAATTTGTTGGTCGTTCCTCTCAGTCCGCACAACTTTGAAGAAAGTCTGTGGTAGTTATAGCTGCCACCACCGATATTACTAGGTGATATCGGTCACCCACTGTGAGGATTGTGTAAATGAACACTGATGTTTTCAATTAACTGATTTAACAGTTTATTTAGAATATATGTACACAATAAACAAGCTACAATTATATACAATTACAACTCGGATATAGGTGATCCGGTTCAACATCAAATTAAATACAGTAAAGGTTGGCTGTGTACTATTCAAATTACACCTTCCACCTCACACTCAATGCACGTTAGATTCACTTTATCGGAGATCAATCTCGAATCTCCCAACACAGGTATACTCGGCCCAGAGCACTAAACACCAGGATGTCTGCGTCCTTTGCTCTCCAGGTACGCACTGCTTCCACTCTACAACACAGAGCACACTCTATCAGGACCTCGGTCCTACACACCTTCTTGGTACGAAACCCAGGAACGAACTGATCCAATCTGAGACAAGCCTTACTCTTCTCAAATAACGGTGTTTCCCCAATGTGAACCCCCTTTGGAGCTTATCCATTGGACACATCCCACATTCCTTTCTTGATTAGTGACATGTTGCTTGTCTGTCATCATCCACATACGTCACTGACAGATGAACACGCCTCTCAGTAATCTCCTTTCTCTAACACACCACCTGCATGTGATTACCTGTCGATTCTCCCTTCAACAAAGCAAGAATGTCACCTTGAAAATTCTAGTACACAGCCATACAATACACAAAAGATTAAGATAGAGAAATATTGGAAATTCCAATCTTCAGCAGAGTTGGTCTCAGAACCTGACAAATTCCATTCTTGTATGACCAAAACTCACTAAGTTATGCTTAAATTTTCATAAAGTTTTGGAAGTTTGCAGCACTGAAACTTAATTTGTTTATTTTTAGTGGCAGAAAATTTTGAAACTTCATAAAAACCAACATATAATTGTGTATGTTTTGGGTGTAGAAAAATGGAATTTGTATTGTTTAATTTGTTTAAATAACCCTTATTTGTACCAAGGATCAATGTATGTAAGTATGCATGTATGTATGTATATACCGGGTGTCCCAAAAATGACTGATGGATTTTAAAATTCAATAACTTGCAAACGGTGACAGCTATTTAAAAAAATTTTGTAGGAGGGTTATGTTTAATGTTAGGAGTTTTTTTATCATAACTTTTGATTTTAGTTTGAATTTCAAACAATAGTTGGCGCTGATGGCGATTGAAGACCCAGTGGACGCTTCACTCAGCTCTGATCACCTGGCCTTCAATCGCCGTCAGTGCCACCTATTGTTTGAAATTTGAACTAAAATAAAAAATTACGGTAAAAAAACTCCTGACATTATACATAACCCTCCTGCAAAAATTTTTTTTAATAGCTGCACTGTTGCAAGTTATTGAATTTTAAAATCCATCAGTCATTTTTGGGACACCCGGTATATGCAATATGTATATTAACCCTTTAAGCGTCCTGAAATATTTTACATGAGAGTTTAATGACTCATAAAATAATAGTTACAGAAAGTATTGTTATGGAGGTTTGTATTTTATAATCTTCGATATTAATTTATCACATGCAATTAAAAAATTAATATTTATATCAATTTTGATTTGAATAAGCCTTTGAATTCAGAAACTACTCGACAGAAAACCTGGTTAGGCCACTTAAAGGGTTAATCATCAACAAAATACATTTATGAGAAGTGCTCAGAAACACTGCTATAAAACTCACAAACTCAATATAATTGATCAAAATAATTTATTTAGCCTGAACTAGCACAGACCCTTACAAAACAAAAACTGTTTTAAAAGTTAAAAAGTCAGCAAGAAAATACTGAAAAACAGGCTGCGTTCTCACTGGTGATGGGTTATATTTCAAAAGCAGCCGAGCATTCAAAAATGTATGCAAAATATGTATAAGTGACAGTGGGTTTTGGCCAGAACAGTGATTAGCAAAATCAAATTTTAACTCTCAATCTCTACATATCACATATTATCCAACCAGACTATACATCACATTAGTAAATGAATGCCTCACCTATAACATAGTAAAAGATGTAAAAATTATGTTCATTGAAAAAACACACATCACCAACTCAGCCACATTGCCATAACCCAAAACAAAATAAACTAAACAAGGCAGAATCCATCTTCCAAACAACCAATCCAAAACGATTACAAGTCTGTTGCCAATTGACCCAGCATACCATAGAGTGATCTTTAAACAGGCTATATTCAATACAAGTCATTCACTGACATCGAAAAACTAATGGTCAATAGTGAAAAGAATCTGCAATATCTGAATATTTTTTTTAAATGAAATTATGAGGAATAGTGTTTTTATGATGTAAGTTACTTTTAAAATGAAATAGTTCCTTTTGAAACATGTGTTTTTCTGTGCAGATTTTAAAATAACAAATTTGACTAATAATGATGTTAATATATATGTGCTTGCAAATGCTGGTGGACCAGTGTACAAGTTGATTAATGTGAAATGAAAAACTTTTACTTTTATCATAGATTGAAAACCGTATTTTATAACCTAAGTAAAATTTTTAAATCCAAATAATCAGCTACATGTATCAGATGGCTACATGTGACATATAGTCCGCATTTTTTCAGGCAAGTGTTAAGGTTAAAAAGCCACTTGTTTTAGGCGCTCCCGCTATTTAAAGGACGTTAATTCTCATTATTTCTACCAGGTCACGATACTAAAATACTGGGTGTTAATCTAATTTAATTGGGTAAGAAATAACTTGGGCAGTATGATGTTGTTAGGCTCGGTTTTCCAGGGCTGCATGCTGATCCTACAAATTAAGAATTGTGTTTACGTCAGCTTTTTTAATCTTAAAGAACATCCAAAAATGATCTCTGAAAGTAATAAATGTTAGGTTGGGAAAGAACCTTAACAGGGGTAAAATAGCTTTAAGTATTAGAATTAAGGTTAAAAGAAGGGGCATTTAAATTTTAGATTAAAGTTTAAAATATTAATTGGGAACTTTAAGTTTTTGAATTTTAAGTTTAAATTTTAAAAAGGCTTTAGGTTTATCCTTTCATATCCCCCCCCCCCCACTAAAACAAGAGCCACAGATCTTGCTTGCAAGGTCTGTGGGTCTCAGCTCCCCTTAATATTTTACCTGGGTTTCTTCATTATTATTAAGTGGGGGTTTTTTTTCTTCAGTTTTACAACGTCAAGCCAGCTGGACCTAGTTTCTACATTATTTACAGGTTACATGAAAAATGTTATATGAAAACATTATTCTTTACATAAAAAACACTATATTACAACAAAAGATTTGTCAATATTTTGGCATTGAATAACATGAACACTAATGCTAATACTACTGATAATATTACTGATAATGTTACGGATAATGCTGCAGCATTTAAGGGACATTATCGAGAAGGACAACAAAAAGAAACATTAATCAAAATCAAAATATCAACACTTAAAATAATGAAACACATACTGACTAAAAAACAAAACATTTAAAAAAAACTTTTTTTTTCACTAAACAGTTTTTTAAATGTCTGTTTAAATGTCTGTAATGTTTCCTTTGATTGAAAGTTTTTATGAAGGAAAGTCCTTTGGAAACTTTCTTTATGTAAAATTGAAACACTATATAATATAAGAAAATATTCTAAAATAAAATACCAAAACACACACAAGTTATTGACGATAAACATGGGTAAAAATAGAAAAATACTCAAAAAATATGATATTCAATATTATCAGCAAAATACAATTGTATAATAAATGCACATTTTTTTTTCTCTGAAAATACTTTATGTTGACACTGAAATATCACCATAAGTAATTACAACACAATTTTAACACTATATAATACAATCACTATATAATAAAACACTATATAACATAATACTAATTATAATACTATAAAACTCTATTTTTCCTACTTAATTCTTAGGTCGCACCTTTTCTAACAATGTACAGTATCCAGCTTTATGCTTAATTCGAGGCTAACTCCAAAATACAAAAATGTCAGGCCTCTGAAAACTATAGCTACTAAGTAAAAATATAAACTTGCTATAATTCTCACCATGCTCAGTGTTAGTGGTACATGGGTTTTAATACCTTGTGGTGAAAGATCATCCCAAAAAAAAGTGCCACTTGCACTATAGAAAAGGAAAGTGGGAAACTGACATTCACCTGCAAAGGGCAACTGAAGCAGTTTTGCCAGATTCTCCATTCAACCTGGAAAGAGAATCCGGGAGAACAGTCCGGCTAAAGACGTGTGGTCAAGGAGTGGAGGACCCTTACTGATGTAACACTTTTCATCATACACTAATAACATTTAAAAAAAAAAAAAAAATTAACAGTGCTTTTAAACTGTAACTTTCATCCTTTACTGCTGGGGGTTGAGGGTTAACATCCGGCTGGGTCCTCTTCCAAACGCTATTGATAGACGGATGATAGAACAGCAAAAATAAAAAATTGAAAGATGAAAGAGATAGATGGGGTTTTATTCATGGTTGAGTTTGAGATTTTGAGGAGAATGGTAGTATCTTAACTTGGATAAATGGACAATTTCGGAATTTCTCTTAAAATGTGGGCTGGGTTTATCAATTTCAAAAGTGACTTCAGAAAGTTGTTTCAGAATGGTGTATGGTCCAGAATATGGGGAAGTTAATTTACGGGTATTAGGATACTGAAATTCTTCATACATTACAATGTCACCAACTTTAAACTTTTCAGGAAGGAAACGAGCATCATAGCGGACTTTATTTTTCTTATGGTAAGCAATTGTGCTTTCTTTAGCCAATTTTCTAGCTTCATCAACTGGAGGATAATAACTATTATTTGGCAAAGGAGGATCATATGGCAATTTTCCTAACAATAAATAACTAGGGGTAAATTGAGTTACAGAATGAGGAGTATTGTTATATTCAACTAAGACTTCATCTAACAGTTTAGTCCAGGGTACTTTCTTAGAAGAAGAATTAACTTTACACTTTAATCTGGTTACAATATTCTGATTTGGACATTCAATTTTTCCATTCGTTTCGGGGTGGTGACTACTTATCAATCTGTGTTTAACATTGTAAGTACGAAGAAATCTCTTAAATCTGGAAGCGGTAAATGCTCCATTTCTGTTAGTTAACAATTTTTCTGGTACTTGTAGTTGAAATAATTGTTTCAAAATGTTTGTATAAGTTTCAGTAGTTACACTTTTTGAAGGAAAGCCCCACACATTGCGAGTTGCATGGTCAACCACCAAATGCAAATATTTTTTTGTGGAATTGTAGTAATTAAATCCGCCAACAGAGTCCAATGCCAAGCATTCAAAAGGTATATCTATTGGGGGCATAAATTGTAACATGCCAAATCTTTTTTGTTTACATTTTTTGTTTGACATGTATGGCAATGTTTTACAAAATTTTCAATGTCCTGATTGATATCAGGCAACTAATACTGTGGGGAAATTAAATTTATCATTTTATAAATACCAGGGTGGCCAAATTGTGTGTGGGTTTTTTCTAAGAGGGGTAACCGTAAACACATGGGGACAGCAATCTTATACAAACTTTTCTTTTTAATTACAACATCATCATTTACTTCAGTGTATTTTTTACCATCTGCTGTTACATTTTCCTTTTTCTGGCTGTTTTTTACTTCATTCAAGTCAAGGAGATGTATAACATGGTGTACATTTTCTGAAACAGGTTGTCTTGATAGCATATGAGCTTCAACATTAGTGGAGCCCTTTTGGTATTTGATTTCTTAGTCAAACATACTAAGTTTGAGAGACCAGCGGAAAAGACGTCCTCTTAAATTTTTAACATTTTTGAGCCAGGTAAGTGCCGCGTGGTCCGTATGGATGACAAATTTTTGACCATGTAAATAATGATAAAATTTATCCAAGGCATCCACAATTGCCAAACATTCTAATTCCATTATTGCATAATTTTTTTCATAATCTCGAAGATTTCTAGAGTGATTTGCTATTGGATGTAATTTTCCCTTTTCATCTACCTGTTTCACAACACACCCTACTCCAAGACTTGAGGCATCTACAAACAGGTTGTTAAAGAACCCAAAGCACTTTGGGATCAAACAATCTTAAGATAAGTTTTTCAATCAATGCCTGTTTTAGTTTCTCAAAAGAATATTGACAATTTCGGTCCCATACATAGGGGACATTTTTCTTTAACAATTGGTTGAGAGGATATCTAATTTTGGCATACTTAGGAATAAATTTATTATAGACATTAATAGATCCCAAAAAGTGTTGCAACTCTTTTACATTGGTTGGTGGTTTTAATTTCTTAATAACTTCTACATTTGGATTGTCAGGGGTAATACATCCATTAGGAACTTCATAACCAAGGAAAGTAATTGTTAATTTAACAAAATTACACTTTGATAACTTTAATTTTGAGGTTTTCTTGGACACAAATATTAAATAATGTCTCTAAATGCATCAAATGTTCTTCCTCATTTTGAGAAAACACTATAACATCATTAAAATAACTACAGGCAAAATTAATTTTGTACTTATTAAAGATTCTTCGGAGTGTGCGGTTGAATATCCAAGGTGCGTTTTTTAATCCGAAAGGTAATTGCAACCTTTCAAATAAACCGAAAGTGGTCGCAAATGTCAATTTTTCGGTGTCTTGAGGGTGGATAGGTATATGCCAATATCCACTGGCCAAGTCGAGAGTGGAAAAGACCTTAGCTTGTGCTAATTTATCCAAAAGGGTATCAATTAGTGGTAGGAGTTTTGCATCTGTCTTGGTAATAGCATTTTTCTGAAATCTACACATAAACGAGTTTTCTTCCCTTCTTCACGCTTGTAAACTAAAGTGACAGGCGACGAATAAGGGGAACAACTCTCTTTAATGATTCCTGCCTGTAACAAATTTTGGACTTGGTTTCGGATTACTTTCTCTTCTTTGAGTGATGTACGGTAAGCCCTCAGTGAAATGGGAAGGTCAGAGGTTAAATAGATTCTTTGGAGTTCTATATACACACAGCGTACATCTTACTTATCTTTTGCAAAAATACAGCCATATTTGGCGAGAAGAGCAGGTAGTTGTTCTTTAGCCAACTGAACTTTGGGCCCATGGTCAGAGGTTTCAAACAACTCCGGTTCAAAATTTTCTTCAAATATCTCTGCATTTTGGATCTCTGCTTTTAGTGGGTGGATATATGGTTCTGACAAATGCAAAGTATGGTGGGATGATTTTTTTGAAATATTACACATAAGTGATATTTTTTTGTTATTTTGATGGATTTGCATTTTAGAGCAATCAATATTTAATCTAAACAACTCACAATGTGGTAGCCCAATTAAAACATATGGTAAAGAGTTATGAATTATAAACAGTTCAATGGTTTGAGTTATTTGTCCTAATTGCAAACTGACAAGGCATTTTTCTTTCAAAGCTAGAACACCTTGAGTTTGTGCGACTGAGATACTCTTTTGAACTTTAGATATTTTTAGATTAAATTTATGGGCTAAATGGTATGGCATTACATTGATAGAACTACCTGTATCTATCAAACATGGTAATGAGTTTTCACTTTTTACATGAGTAGCTGTTTGACAATTGTTCATTTTTTGTTTGGATCCATTATGTGTTTTGATATACCCGGGTATTATTAATTGTCATTGGCTCTCTTCTGTATTTCATTGAAACTCATTATTAGTCTGATCAAGATTATCGGTTGAAACACTGGGATTTGGTGCTAGGGCAGTAACATTCAGCGTTTTTTTATGAAAAGTGCAATCTCGCACCCAATGATAAGCATTCGAAATGCCCAAATTTAGACAAACCCGGCACGGTGTTAGTGGCAACGTGGCCTGATAATGTAGGTTTGGGCGTTGTTGATCAGTCTGCATAGATCTTGTGGGAACTGGTTGCATCGGTCTAAATGTATTTTTTTTTTTGTGGGTTTGGGTTAAAATGTCGAAATTGAGGTGCTTGGTATGGGACACGATAATTCCATGGTTTGTAAGAATTTTGTCCATGGTTAATGTGGGATTTAAAAGGTCTCCATTGTCGATATTGAGGGGGATGCTGAGAGTTGGGCTCAGTTTTCCTGTCTGTTTTATCTTTCTGCTCTAACTGCAATTCACTTAATTTAAATACCAATTCTCTCCATTCATTGACATCAGCAGGTGCATTTGTCACTACCAACTGTTTCATCTCTACCGGCAGTCCATCAGTAAGACCGTCCAAAATGAAATGCTGATCTAAACCTAAAGTGCGTCCTACTTTAGTTTTCTGGTGGTAATATTCATTTAAGTCACCTCCAAATTTAAATTTGATATGGGAGAAATCTGTCAATGATAGTGTATCAGGAGTAGTGTAGTGTTCGGTGAACAATAACACTAACTCTGACCAGTGGAGGACCTGAAGGCAGTTCTTGATATATAAGGCAAGCGCGGTATCTTTTAGATACTTTTGGATGTTGCAGATTTTCCACAAATCTTCCTTGTGTTCCTCGACACAGACTCAAAGTATCGCAGCCAAGGAACCCATAACATCTTCGATTCGAGCGAGAATGGCACAATTTCGGGATCCTTTTGACATGTGCCTTCAATTTTACCAGAGGACTGACAATTTGCTGCATTAACTTCCTTTTCCGGAGTCTCGGGAACCACATCATCATTTTTTGGGGGGTCGCCTACTTTCTCTGGTGGTGGGACAGTACTCATGATGTTTACAAATAAAATCTCACAAAATCATAATATATTCTAACATAGTAACACATAAAAATAATATTAAATGATTCCAAATATAATAGTAAAATAATAGTAACCTAATACTTAAATCATTTTTTATAACTCAAGTTATGAATCTTAATTTAAAAGATAAATTTTATTTATCTTTTTCAACTTGAAAGGAGCAGAACTAAACAAATGCAAAACAAATTTTACAGCAAAAATTTAAAATTTAAAAAATATATTTTATCATGTTCATTCTTAGTGCACTCTTCTTTTTGTATGATTAAAATCTTAACTAAATACTAAAAATAACTTTTAAAATAACACAAAGTACAAACAAACAAAAAATCAACTTTTTTTTTCCTTTTTCTCAATAAAATGCCTGAATTTGCTCCTTCTAATTTTTCATATTAAATAAAACATCTTACCTTGAACAATAATCCGCAATTGACAGAGAAAAATGGAGAGGAAAAAAATAAATAAAAATACACGCACGCGCACATTCTAGTGTTTCTTTTTTGTCCGTTTAAATGTTCAAACTATCCGCGTAAATTCTTCTTTTCCTTTGTAACAAAATTTGTGCACAGCTGATCGAAGCGGCGACGTCACAGGGGTTGCAGAATGAAAGTCGCATCACACCACACAGCCGCCGTTATCGCTTTTTGACAAAAGAGCACGCCGTACTCTGGCACTAGTCTTCAGACTGAGAGAAAATCTGGTACCGCTTGAATCAGCGCAATTCGCCGATCACGTTCCCGGAAGCAGAGCGATTTCTCATACAGGTTTCGTTTCCCTTGTCAGGATTTTGTAATCCTGCCGACTCTTTGTGACAAGCCCGGTCTTGGCATACGTTCGTCGGATTACCGTCATCATGGGAGCTTGTCAATCGTAGCGGTGTGGCCGGGGAGAGAGCTTCGGGACTTCGGGCTATGTAGCTCATTGATCCATTGCATCAAGCGTGGAGGTGCCGGGGGAGAACTTTTGCGATCGCGCCGAGTCAATCGTCTGAGTGGCTGGGGAAAGATTTTGGCGTTCTACCGTCGATGAGCCATTATTTTGTTGAATCATGAGGTGTGATTGAGAGACAAATAACGACACAGTATTTTCATTTGGGGCCTGGTTTATTAATCCTTTTTGTCAGATCTTTTTAGTGAAACCAGGTCCCTGTAACTTGACGTTTTCGGTTTTTAAAAGTTCGTTTCTTTGGACCGCATTTTATCAGGCAAGTGTTAAGGTCAAAAAGCCGCTTGTTTTAGGCGCTCCCGCTATTTAAAGGATGTTAATTTGCATTATTTCTACCAGGTCGCGATACTAAAATACTGGGTGTTAATCTAATTTAATTGGTTAAGAAATATCTGGGCAGTATGACGTTGTTAGGCACGGTTTTCCAGGGCTGCATGCTGATCCTACAAATTAAGAATTGCATTTACGTCAGCTTTTTTAATCTTAAAGAACATCCAAAAATGATCTCTGAAAGTAATAAATGTTAGGTTGGGAAAGAACGTTAACAGGGGCAAAATAGCTTTAAGTATGAGAATTAAGGTTAAAAGAAGGGGCATTTTTAAATTTTAGATTAAAGTTAAAAATATTAATTGGGAACTTTAAGTTTTTGAATTTCAATTTTAAGTTTAAATTTTAAAAAGGCTTTAGGTTTTATCCTTTCATACATATTTTTTTATCCATTTTTTAATGTTCGGCTGCCTTTGAAATATAACCTGCTGATGAAACTACAACCTATTTTTCTATATTTTCTTGTTGATTTCTTAACTTTTAAAACAGATTTTATTTTGTGTGTGTGTGTGTGGGGGGGGGGGGGTTGATGGTGGTTCAGGCTATATAAATTCTTTGGATGGATTATATATATACAGTAGACTCCCTTAAATCCACACTCCTAAAATCCGCAACTCTCTAAAATCCACACATATTTTATGGATGTAAACAATGAAACATTCAGTTCAGATGCAGGTGCAATATTTGACTTTTTTAGTTTTATATCAATTCCATATATTTTTTTAATTTGTAATTTTTGTTACGGTTATTGAATTTGTGTTTTTTCATGAAGAAAGAATAATTTATTTCTGAAAAATTCAAGATATTGATGATATTATTGGTAATCACAATCTTACCAAATATATTTATATATTAATCAAGCTTTTTTAGTTATTAAGTCTGGCTAAACCTGAAATAAAGCTTCATTATTTTATGATCTTGATGTGAATTAGTAATGTGCCTTTATGAGGCAAGTTTCATTGAATAATTTAGAAAAACACATTTCATCTTTATAATGAATATTTAATTTTAATTGTACATTATTGATTATTAATTTGACCTTTGCTTTTAGTATTTTTATCATTTTAAAAACTATCTAAAATTTTTATTTTAGTTTATCACTTACTTTAATATTTTAGCATATTGTAAGCACTCATTATACTATTGATTTCATTATTAATTACATTCAAATTACTTTTTAAAAAAATGTAAACAAAGCAATGACGAGAAATCCGCAAAATTCTAAAATCCGCAAAACCTCTGGTCCCAAGCTGTGCGGATTTGAGGGAGTCTACTGTATATATATATATATACACACACATATATATATGGGTGATTTTCTAAATAGATTTTTTCAAACAATGAAATCTTAAAAAAATTGTTAGCAAAATTTTTGAAAAAAATAGGTGGTGTTAATATAGTATTAAGTATATTTTACATGTAGTCAGCAAAGCTAAATATTTAAGAATTCATTAAAAAAATAATTAGTATTTTATGAGCCATGCTAATGACAAAACAAATTGCAAGGAATAAATATATTAAGAAATTTTTATTTTCTTCCTGTTTGAATGTTTTTTTCTGTATTTATTAGCCTTCCTTTTTAGCAAATAGCTTCCATTTTTAACTGTTTTTATTCTCATGCAAGATGAAACCCTGTTTTTACAAATAATTTTATGTCCTTGAGTTTAAAAGGTTTTCACTGTGGTCTGTGTTCTCTTGGAGTCATCGCTGACTATTTTTATTTGTCCCAATTCTTTTGCTTTTATATATATCTGATGTTTGAGTTTTTGTTGTTTATCAGTATTTTTTTTTTTCCTTTTTCACACTCTTTTAAGGTTTTTTTTTTTCTCTCTGCCTTTTGTCATACTTTCCCCCATGTTCACATTAGTCTTTTAAAAAAGAACAAGGACCAAATTAAAATTTCATATGAAAAGAAATGTGTTCTTTTAAAATAATAAATAATATATATCTAGAATATTTTAAAGAAATTCAACATTGTTAATCAAAGAACAAACTTTGTTTACTTGAGCAATATTCTGACACTAACAATGTAAGAAGCTGTCTTAGTGATTTTCTGACAGACTTAATGCATATTTTAGGTATAATAAATGTAATATTTAAATTTATATGTAAAATTAAACTTTGAAAAATCTTTATAAAGGATACAAGATAAGCACTGGTTACATTTATGCACATAGGCATCATTAGCATGGTTGTTTTGTCATTAGCATGGACAGAAAAAAACCACGCTAATGACACTGTTATTTGCCCATGCTAATGACAAATTTTAATTTAAATAAGATTGTGAGCCATAATATAATCGCAATGCAATATTCCTTTCTGGGGTTTTTTAAAACACAAAAGCTCCATGCAAATAAGTAAAATTAAAATTTTAACTATAAAATAAACATTAAAATTATTATTCATTGTAATGGCATACAATTGATGTACTCGTCTAATATTTAACTTCTATTCTTAAAATACAACACATGCTACTATTTTCAGGCTGCAATAAAATGGCTACTTGTTGCCATGGAAAAACTTGATTTTTTTCAAATTATTGTCATATGTGAAGATGAAATTTTGATTAATAACCAGCTGTTAAAGTATGTCCTTGTTTTAAAAATGGAATATGGGGTACAAACTTTTAATTATTTTGTTATATATTATAATTTTATTTTTAAAAGAAATTTATTGGATAAATCCTCCCCTTGATTAATTTAAACAAAGTATAACATTTGTTTTATTTTATAAACATGATATTAACTCTTTAAAAATGTTAGTATATACAAGGCACAGCTGCTGTGGACATCCAAGCTAATGAAATTTTGAACATTTATTCTATTATTTTAAGGTGTTTTTAACTAAAACGTGGGTAATTCTTGAGTGCAAATAATGAATAATATTAAGACGAACATATCTAAATATAAAAACATGACAGAAAACCTCAATTTTTTTTAAGCTATTGCATAGCTTTTATCGCGGGCTTTGAGCGTGGTGACCGAATCCAAAAATTCCGTAACGCGGAAAATCCTAACACATCGGTAACGAAAAAACCTAACACTCAGCTAACGTCGTTTCCTTTCGGAAAACTTCGGAACGGTATCCTTCGGTAGACTTCGGCAGACATTGACGCGGTATTTTTCAGATATTTATTAGAATATCAAGTCTCAAACTTATGTTTCTTATGATCTAATTTTCATAGCGCGGCCAAATTTTGTTTGGTAATTTATTATGAGACAGTGTTTATTTTGGTGGTCTTATTTATTTTGGTGACAAGAGACCCCCCCAACGTGAGGGTCGAAAAATTTAAAATGCTTATAACTCGCGATCTAACTTTCGTAGCGCGGCCAAACTTTGTTTGGTAATTTATTATGAGACATTGTTAATTTCTGGTGACAGGATACACCCCACGCTGAGGGTCGAAAAATTTAAAATGCTTATAACTCGCGATCTAATCTTCGTAGCGCGGCCAAACTTGTTTAGTAATTTATTAGGAGACAGTGTTAATTTTTGGTGACAGGAGACCCCAGACGGTGAGGGTCGAAAAATTTGAAATGCTCATAACTCGCGATCTAATTTTCGTAGCGCGGCCAAATTTTGTTTCGTAATTTATTATGAGACATTGTTAATTGTTGGTGACAGAAGACACCCTACGGTGAGGGTCGAAAAATTAAAAATGCTTATAACTCGCGATCTAATTTTGGTAGCTTGGCAAAATATTGTTTGGTAATTTATTATAAGGCAGTGTTAATTTTTGGTGACAGGAGACCCCCACGGTGAGGGTCGAAAAATTTAAAATGCTTATAACTCGCGATCTAATTTTCGTAGCGCGGCCAAATTTTGTTTGGTAATTTATTATGGGACAGTGTTGATTTTTGGTGACAGGAGATCCTCCAAGGTGAGGGTCGAAAATTTTAAAATGCTTATAACTCGCGATCTAATTTTTGTAGCGCGGCCAAATTTTGTTTGGTAATTTATTATGAGGCAGTGTTAATTTTTGGGGACATTAGACCCCCCCCCCACGATGAGGGTTGAAAAATTTTAAATGCTAATAACTCACGATCTAATTTTCGTAGCGCAGCCAAATTTTGTTTGGTAATTTAATATGAGACTGTTAATTTTTGGTGACAGGAGAGCCCCCACGGTGAGGGTCGAAAAATTTAAAATGCTTGTAACTCGCGATGTAATTTTCGTAGCGCGGCCAAATTTTGTTTGGTAATTTATTATGAGACAGTGTTAATTTTTGGTGACAGGAGACCCCCCATGGTGAGGGTCGAAAAATTTAAAATGCTTATAACTCACGATCTAATTTTCGTAGCGCGGCCAAATTTTGTTTATTCATTTATTATGAGTCAGTGTTAAGTTTTGGTGACAGGAGACCCTCACGGTGAGGGTCGAAAAATTTAAAATGCTTATAACTCGCGATCTAATTTTCGTAGCGCGGGCAAATTTCGTTTGGTAATTTTTTATGAGACATTGTTAATTGTTGGTGACAGAAGACCCCCCCCCCCATGGTGAGGGTCGAAAAATTTAAAATGCTTATAACTCGCGATCTAATTTTCGTAGCGCGGCCAAATTTTGTTTGGTAATTGTCAGCATACTCACTACCCTTAGCACTCTGTAAGCATATATATACATATTGTAATAGGATAATATAGCATGACTTACGGGTTTTTATTTTATTCCAATCTTATCTTTTTTCCAATCTCTTTATTTTGTTTTCCTGGTTCCATGGCATATTCCATTTTTAAATTGGTTACTTATTTGTTTACTTTCAATTTGAACACTTACATGTGCGTTCATGATCGTTTTCTTCCGTCTGATCGCGATTTGCAATCTTCGCAAATCGCAACTTACGAGTAGCCGTATCTCCCTTTCGCAAAGCAGGAACGCATTTGCTCAACTCGGCAGAAGCAAAGGGGGCGTTGCACTCTGGCAATGTCTGGAATCGCGAGGGGTATTTAAAACAGTCGGTTTGTTTTGACTGCCGGTGGTCTGATGATGTTTTGTTCTAGTAAAGGCCGTACATTATAATACAAGTTTATATTTGTAGTTTGTTTATGTTCTTGATGATGTTGTTTTAAAGATGAATCCAGTCTATAGATAGTGAAAATATCTTTGCTGAACATTTGTTGTGATGAGTTGCTATGATATCCAAGGTTTCTATTTCTTTTGGACATTTGCTGGACTTTATTTTTTCGTCATCATCCGATTTGAAAAATCTGTTTTCTTCCAGTTATGCTGTGGTGAGTAGTTCGTTTTGCAACCTGTACATGTCAATTTTTCTTTACCTTACGTCATGCTGTTGGTTTAATTAAGTATTCTTATTGTGTTAAAGTATGACTTTAATTTTATAGATAATATAATTTCAGAAATTACTTTTTTTGGTTGATTTTACCAGATATAATTTCTCTTTGTTTATTATTTCATATATACATATATTTTATTTTGAATATGTTTTTTCTTGAAAAATAAACGTTAGTTTATCTTTTAATTAAATGCTTCTTTACTGACTTTATTACACTACCACAGATTGCCAATACTTATTTCAGGTCACCAATTTTAATTTCTCTATCTCTGCTTAAGTTTTGTTTAATTTTAGAACGGTTCTGGCTTCAGAACCGATCACGGGTTATGGGCCAAAGCTACTACGCTTTTTAACCTGTTATGGTGGCCATAACCTTCGTTGGCAATATTGTAAACTGGTGGTAGCATGCAGCCATTAGACCTCCAAGTGATTTCTAGTGGGGGGGGGCCGCAATAGCATTTTTTTTTTGCTTAACATTTTTAATTATTCTGGTATGAAATAGAAAGGTTCTTTTTTGGTAAATTTTTTTTGTCGTACTATCTGACTGTTTTAGAGTACTTTTTTTTGAAAAAAAAAAAATTCTTTTCCTTTCTGTTTAAATTTAATAAAGTCTAGTTAAGAGCATGGCAATCACCAATGTACAGGTTAGCATAAACAAACTATATTCTCACAACTATGCAACCTGGGCAGCGGACGTAAAATACCTGCTGCTCGATAAAAATGCTTGGGGCATCGTGAATGGTACTGAAGAGGCTCCGAATACCAGTGATGCAGTAGCAACAAAAGAATATCAGGCACGGCTCAGGTCAGCACTGTCCATAGTATACTTAAACGTCGAAACTGAGTTCCGGAGAATCATAGAAAACATCGACGACCCTCATGAAGCATGGACAAAGCTTAAGACCCACTTTCAACCTGATAACCGTGCACGCCATATGCAGTTGTTCGGCGAGATCCTATCCTGCAGAATACAGCCTGATGAGCCGGTCGACATGTTTGCTGCACGCCTACAGAGACTAGCTGATCAACTGGCTGCCATGAATGAGCCGATAAAGGAAATCTATCTGACATTCCAGTTGCTGAGATGGCTCCCTAAGAAATTTGATAATCTCGTCCAGGGAATTTTGCGATGGCCCGAACAGCAGTTCAAGTTTAAAGATGTACTGACCGAGTTGGTAGCAGAAGAATCCCGCATTAAATTACGAGAAGAGGACAGAGGTAATCTGGTCCAATCCCATTTTTCCCGAGCTCGCACACCCAAGAGGTCCGCATATAAGCCTAAGTTCAAGGGAAGATGCCACAGGTGTGGTCAAGCCGGCCATGTGCTTCGTCAGTCTAAATTGCCTCAACAAGCTTCCAGTTCCGAATCCTGCCTCCATACTACTTCGAGAGACTCCTCAGACTCCTCATTCCAGAACTCCTCGGTATCCAGAGGATCATCGGTGTCCAGTCCAGTTCGAGTCCAACCCAGTAATTCCAGACCTAGCAGAGATGTGCCTCGCAATAGAACCAGAAACCAACGTCAACGTAAGCCAACAAGCCAGGTAAATTACCTCATTCAATCTAATCTTAGTAATATTAAATGTGGTGGAGACGCCAGGGTCTTTGACACAGGTGCCTCCCACCACTTTTGCAAAGATAAAAACCTATATGTAAAATTTAAACCTTTGCAAAATGAGGAGTTGGCTGTTGCCTTTGACGGAGCAACTTTTCCTATTGAAGGAACTGGATTAGTGGACTTAAAAATAAATGGGGAGATGGTTCGCTTCGGCGATGTTATGTATTGTCCAAGTTTAAGGCACAATTTGATATCTGGCCCTAGGCTTGATAAAACTGGTGCCAAGTTCAGAGGAGGTGAGGGTAGGGTTAGAGCATATCGTGACAGTGGTACCCTATTTCGAACTTTTCTTAAAGATGGCATTTACTGCCTGTACCCAGATCCTAGCCCTAAAAATAAAAATAAAACTCAAAATAGTCAAAGTCCTAAAAAGGTGCGTTTTCAAGCCTCTACTGTCCAGAAGGACGACTTTAAGTTATGGCATAGACGTTTCGGACACATTAGTTCCACTTTAATCGAACATACCGTAAAATGTAATGGTGTAAGGGGCTTACCACCTATTAAAAGTAAAGACTTTGAATGTGAGACATGTAAAATTAACAAACACAGGCAAACTTCCTTCCGTCCTATAAATCAAATAAGATCAAAACGACCCCTTGAATTACTTCATACTGACTTGTGGGGACCGACACAAATAACAGGTAGAAATGGCGAGAAGTACTTTTTAACCATAACTGACGACTTCTCACGAAAAGTATCAGTCTACCCCTTATGTAACAAATCACAAGTATTCAAGGTATTCACTAATCATGTAAAAAGAGCTGAAAGATTTTTAGGCAATAAGGTAAAAGAGGTCCGTAGCGATAATGGGCGGGAGTTTGACAACGAAGCCTTTACAAGATACTTTGAAGAGAACGGGATACACCATGAGTTTACCAACGTGTATTCTCCGGAACAAAATGGGGTCTCGGAACGTTTAAATCTTACTATAATGGACGGGGCCCGCTCAATACTTAATGAAAGTAAACTCAGTTTAAAATTCTGGCCAGAAGCAGTTCTATACATCGCATACACACTAAACAGGATATGTCATAAAACACAGAAAAAGACACCCTTTGAGTATTACTGTGGCAACAAACCCTCAATAAGACATTTACGCCCTTTTGGTACTGTGGCATACGTAGGGGTGCCCAAACAATTAAGAAACTCAAAGTTTGATCCTAAAGCCAAAAAGGGGGTTTTAGTGGGTTACGCGATGTCAACTAAAGGCTACAGAGTATGGGTTCCCGATACAAATAAAATAATAGAAACCATAAATGTTAGATTTGGGGATGAATCTGTACCAAGAAATGTTCATAGACATAGTGAGCAAGGCCCAAGTTATTCAATAGGCACAAACCCTTTTACAACTTCAGAGCAGCACAACGGAAGCGACCTGGGACCCACATACATTTTAAGTTCAGAACAACCAGAAATTGACCCTTTGACCGACCTTCAACCTGACAGATTTCCTTTAGAAAGATCACCATCTCCATCACCTAAGCCAGGCACCTCAAAAACTGTTGAACCCGCCTCCGTTAACTCATCTGAAGATGAAAGTGATGAGGAGGGCGAGGAACTCTCGAGAACACTGAGGGATGCTGTATGGTTCCGTAAGGCCATAACTAGGCCTGATAAGTCGAGGACCGACATTTATTATTATGAGATGGGTGAAACGCAATGTTTAAGATGACTCAGAGAAGTGCGGGAATACTGTCAGTCTAATGGTATAAAATTTGATCCAACCATGTTCAGTTTCAAAGGGGAAAATAAATACCAGGGTATTGTAAAATCTACTTCCAGTGCTAGTTCAAGTCCTAGTTACACACCTCCACACACATCTTTATCAGAAACACGTAAAAACAATATATGACTAGAAGACTCCATACCAAACACATATAAGCAAGCCTTAAAATCCCCTCAGTGGGAACTCTGGAGACAGGCAATGCAGGAGGAAATAGACGTAATAAATAAAAGACATGTACGGGAATTAACATCACTACCACCCAACACTGAACCTCTAGGCTGCAGATGGGTCTTCACCATCAAACGAGACGATAAAGGGCATGTGGCAAGATACAAAGCGAGACTAGTAGCCCAAGGCTACAAACAGGTCAGAGGTGAAACTTATGACGAGACATTTTCACCAGTCGTAAATTTTAGTCTAATCCGCTTTTTCTTTGCCGCCCTAGTCTCATGTCTCGGATGGATTCACACGCAATGCGATGTGAAAGGAGCCTATCTGTACGCCCCTCTCTCAGATAACATATACATGAAACAGCCTCCAGGTTTTGAAATAAAAGGGAAAGAGCATTTGGTCTGTAAACTCCAGAGGGCATTGTATGGCCTCCATCAGAGTGGCCGGGTGTGGTTTTATGAGTTACATAAAGTTTTAATTTCTCTTGGTTTTAACAAATTGGATTGGTGTAATTGCGTCTATACATTTTCTAACTACGTTGTTTTATTATTATATGTTGATGACTTTGTTGTTTTAAGTAACCATCAGAAACACATAAATGAAATTTTAAAATTATTAGCTGAACATTTTGACATCAAAATCCTGGGGAAAACACGTAAACTTCTTGGGGTTGAGTTTGAGGAGGATAGGGAAGGTGTAGTGTCAATCCATCAAATGCAATATATTGATGATATCTGTACACGGTTTAAGGAATTTAACTTTCCCATCACTTCACTTCCCATAAGTAAAGAAGTAGTGTACTCCAAAGCACAGTGCCCTCAAACAGATACTGAAACCCAGGAGATGTCAAAATATCCGTACAGAAGTGTTTTGGGATGCTTATCTTTTCTTACAAGCAGGACTCGCCCCGACATATCCTATGCTGTAAACATCTTCAGTCAATTCCAGAGTAATCCAGGTATCATCCACTGGAATGGTCTCTTAAAATTACTAGGATATGTACAAAGCACCAAACACTACAAACTGAGGCTACCTTGTCATCACATAAATCTAATAACATACACTGATGCTGATTTCGCCGCCAATCGCGATGACAGGACGTCAATGGGCGGACAACTTTTAATGTTAGACAAATCTCCTATCATGTGGAGGGCTTTCAAACAAAAATCTGTCTGCTTGTCTACCATGGAATCAGAGTTTGTGGCTTTAACAGAGGCAACTAAAGAGCTTCTTTGGTTCAGTAGAATCATAAATGAATGTTATGATAAACACATTTTTACAGGCCCACAAACTAAGCCAACCTTGTTAGTAGACAATATGGCCTCCATTGATTTCCTTAAGTCTCCCATAGAAAACTACAGAACAAAACACATTGACGTTAAATTATTTTTTGTTAGAGACCTTTTAAACCAAGAGATATTTAATGTAAAACACGTAACTAGCAAAGCTAATCTCTCAGACATCTTTACAAAACCCTTAACGAAGTTTGATCTTAAAAGGTTCATTGATGTGATCTTTAGTTATAAGTAATATATAATGTTAAGTATTATTTAAAAGTAAAACGTAAAATGTATAAAGTGAAAAAAAAAAAAACTCCCTCCTCTGGGCTTGGGTCAAGCATTAAGATGCTTGTTTAGTTTTTTTAAGTTAAACCCTGAAGTTTAACACGTTTCATTTTTCAAATCTGAAATTTTTGTATATTTCAGTGTTTTTTTTATAATGTTTGAATATGTGATTATACACTTGTTTTTCTTCTTATTTCATATTTTTGTCTCATATGCATATGTTCTAATGTCATAAATAAGTTTTTCAATACCCTCATTTCCAACATTGCAGACAATTTAACTCCCGCTGGAGTGTGATCAGACCTCAGGATGGTTCATCCTCCGGGGCCCGAGCAGCCCCAGGAAGCGGCTCGCAGGGGTGAAATTGTAAATAGCCAGAGTGGCCTGCAGGGGGTAGCGGCCTTCTTGAGTGTTCTGATCACAGGAAGGCCTGTCACGGGCATCGTTTCTTTTTAAGTTTTGTAAGTCCCTATTTTGAAAAATGGAAATGTCACATAGGTCCCGTCCATGGTGTTGAAAATTGAGCTGTATTTTTTTTGCATATATAAATATGAAAAGGGTTGTTTTACTTTTAAGAAATTGCATAACAAGTGTCCTTCACATTTTAAATCTTTGTTAAAACATTTGCAAATGTGTGTTATTTCAAAAGCTTAAGCATGCATGTTGTTGTTATTGTTGTTGTTTGTTTTTCTGTGAGCGCTCACCGTCCTTATCATTATCATATTCACAGTCATTATCATGATCATGATCATTAGTGTTATTATCATTGAATGTGTCTATCTTGCATATCATGAATTTCCCATACATTATCAAAGTGTTTTTGCATAGTAATTCATGTTTTGCTATTCTTCATATTTGTAATGTTTATGAATCTGTCGTATGATAATCATTTACTCTAGTGTAATTATGCAAATGTTTGTAAATGTAATCGTGTATTGTCAAGGCAAGGATCAAGAATCGACATACTAAAGAATGTTACGTTATGTACTGGTAATCGTAGTCACTTGCACGTGACGAGGTAAAACGGTAACAAATTTTCATGAACTTTTTCTTTGAAATGTTTGTGTACCTGAAAGACTTTCAAATTTTTAAGTTACTATGGTAACTAAAGACTATTGTGCTATGAAAAAAAATAGTTAATCTTGTTGTTGTATAGTTATCAAATTGTTATTCATATTGTGTGGTTATTAACATTGTTAAAAAGTTGTTCATTTTTGGAAATTAACCTTGTTATAAGATATTGTGAATTGTTACATTTACGCACGATAATGTTGATTTATTCTTCACTAGTAACTGTCAAAGTATGATAGTAGGTATACTTATATCTTATGTTGTTCAATATGACCTTTGATATTATTTATATTATTTAGTAATACTTGGTAATTAGTTTCTTTGTAGTACGAGTGTTAAGGGGGGGGGGCGATTGTCAGCATTCTCACTACCCTTAACACTCTGTAAGCATATATATACATATTGTAATAGGATAATATAGCATGACTTATGGGTTTTTATTTTATTCCAATCTTATCTTTTTACCAATCTCTTTATTTTGTTTTCCTGGTTCCATGGCATATTCCATTTTTAAATCGGTTACTTATTTGTTTACTTTCGATTTGAACACTTACATGTGCGTTCATGATCGTTTTCTTCCGTCTGATCGCGATTTGCGATCTTCGCAAATCGCAACTTACGAGTAGCCGTATCTCCCTTTCGCAAAGCAGGAACGCATTCGCTCAACTCGGCAGAAGCAAAGGGGGCGTTGCCCTCTGGCAATGTCTGGAATCGCGAGGGGTATTTAAAACAGTCGGTTTGTTTTGACTGCCGGTGGTCTGACGATGTTTTGGTCTAGTAAAGGCCGTACATTATTTTAAATTCCAGTTATGGAAGTTTATATTTGTAGTTTGTTTATGTTCTTGATGATGTTGTTTTAAAGATGAATCCAGTCTATAGATAGTGAAAATATTTTTGCTGAACATTTGTTGTGATGAGTTGCTATGATATCCAAGGTTTCTATTTCTTTTGGACATTTGCTGGACTTTATTTTTTCGTCATCATCCGATTTGAAAAATCTGTTTTCTTCCAGTTATGCTGTGGTGAGTAGTTCGTTTTGCAACCTGTACATGTCAATTTTTCTTTACCTTACGTCATGCTGTTGGTTTAATTAAGTATTCTTATTGTGTTAAAGTATGACTTTAATTTTATAGATAATATAATTTCAGAAATTACTTTTTTTGGTTGATTTTACCAGATATAATTTCTCTTTGTTTATTATTTCATATATACATATTTTATTTTGAATATGTTTTTTCTTGAAAAATAAATGTTAGTTTATCTTTTAATTAAATGCTTCTTTACTGACTTTATTACACTACCACAGATTGCCAATACTTATTTCAGGTCACCAATTTTAATTTCTCTATCTCTGCTTAAGTTTTATTTAATTTTAGAACGGTTCTGGCTTCAGAACCGATCAGTAATTTATTATGAGACATTGTTAATTTCTAGTGACAGGAGACACCCCACGGTGAGGGTCGAAAAATTTGAAATGCTCATAACTCGCGATCTAATTTTCGTAGCGTGGCCAAATTTTGTTTGGTAATTTATTATGAGACATTGTTAATTGTTGGTGACAGAAGACACCCTACGGTGAGGGTCGAAAAATTAAAAATGCTTATAACTCGCAATCTAATTTTGGTAGCTTGGCAAAATATTGTTTGGTAATTTATTATAAGGCAGTGTTAATTTTTGGTGACAGGAGACCCCCCACGGTGAGGGTCGAAAAATTTAAAATGCTTATAACTCGCGATCTAATTTTCGTAGCGGGGCCAAATTTTGTTTGGTAATTTATTATGAGACAGTGTTAATTTTTGGAGACATTAGCCCCCCCACAATGAGGGTAGAAAAACTTAAAATAGTTATAACTCGCGATCTAATTTTCGTAGCGCGGCCAAATTTTGTTTATTCATTTATTATGAGTCAGTGTTAAGTTTTGGTGACAGGAGACCCTCACGGTGAGGGTCGAAAAATTTAAAATGCTTATAACTCACGATCTAATTTTCGTAGCGCGGCCAAATTTTGTTTATTCATTTATTATGAGTCAGTGTTAAGTTTTGGTGACAGGAGACCCTCACGGCGAGGGTCGAAAAATTTAAAATGCTTATAACTCGGGATCTAATTTTCGTAGCGCGGCCAAATTTTGTTTGGTAATTTATTTTGAGACTGTTAATTTTTGGTGACAGGAGACCCCCCCTCGGTGAGGGTCGAAAAATTTAAAATGCTTATAACTCACAATCTAATTTTCGTAGCGCGGCCAAATTTTGTTTGGTAATTTAATATGAGACTGTTAATTTTTGGTGACAGGAGACCCCCATGGTGAGGGTCGAAAAATTTGAAATGCTTATAACTCGCGATCTAATTTTCGTATCGCGGCCAAATTTTGTTTGGTAATTTATTATGAGACATTGTTAATTTCTGGTGACAGGAGACACCCCACGGTGAGGATCGAAAAATTTAAAATGCTCATAACTCGCGATCTAATTTTCGTAGCGCGGCCAAATTTTGTTTGGTAATTTATTATGAGACATTGTTAATTGTTGGTGACAGAAGACACCCTACGGTGAGGGTCGAAAAATTAAAAATGCTTATAACTCGCGATCTAATTTTGGTAGCTTGGCAAAATATTGTTTGGTAATTTATTATAAGGCAGTGTTAATTTTTGGTGACAGGAGACCCCCCACGGTGAGGGTCGAAAAATTTAAAATGCTTATAACTCTCGATCTAATTTTCGTAGCGCGGCCAAATTTTGTTTGGTAATTTATTATGAGACATTGTTAATTGTTGGTGACAGAAGACACCCTACGGTGAGGGTCGAAAAATTAAAAATGCTTATAACTCGCGATCTAATTTTGGTAGCTTGGCAAAATATTGTTTGGTAATTTATTATAAGGCAGTGTTAATTTTTGGTGACAGGAGACCCCCCACGGTGAGGGTCGAAAAATTTAAAATGCTTATAACTCGCGATCTAATTTTCGTAGCGCGACCAAATTTTGTTTGGTAATTTATTAAGCTATTGCATAGCTTTTATCGCGGGCTTTGAGCGCGGCGACTGAATTTAAGAATTCCGCAACGAGAAAAATTCCTAACAATCCGTCTAACGAAGTTTCAGTTTGGCAGACTTCGGGAAAATATCCTTCGATAGACTTCAGCAGACATTGACGCGGTATTTTTGCATAAGTTGATAAAAAATGCTATGCAATAGCTTTACTGCGGCAGTCCCCGAGTGGCACACATATTTTTTTTTTTTTTATATGCTGAAAGACTGAAATTCTCCCCTATTTTGAGAATCACCTATATAGTAAAATAATGTGTAAAAAGCCAATTTTTTGAATTACTTGAATGACTGGACCTTGAAGTAACATCACATGCAGCTTTTATGCAACTTCATACAGATATTTCTAGGTAGGCCTAACCGTACCTTTTTAACATTTTATACATCAATGCTCCATGCAAGATAAAAATTAATGGACTACCTTTTTCTAATTTGCAAAATAATCTCTTGTGCTCGTGAATTTTCATAAAGTGTGCTTTCAAATCTTGGATAGTAAAAAATATATCAGAGTCATATAATTTGGTGATCGCGCTCGCCTTAAGGAAAATAAATTATGTTTAAATTCAAATCCTATATAGGACTATTAAAATCACTTAACTGTAATTTCTATCTTATTTTAATTTACATTGGCAATCTCTAAAAAAATAAAAAGCATGTTTCAATCTTTCTGCCACATCCTGCATAACATCAATTTATATTTGTAATATGAAATTAGAAAACTAATATTAATTTTGATATAAAATTATTTCTAATTTTTTAAACATCTTAGCATACCAATGTGGAATTATGTACAGCACAGACCATAAGTAACATAATGTATTTTAGCACATTTAATTTAAAAATCTAGGCTATAAAATCAAATATTTATTGAATATTTTTCTTTTTTCATTTTCAATAGTCTTAAGTTTTATAATTTCAACTAAAACATGTTTTATTACTTTAATCAAACTCTTTTGCAATATTTTTTCCTAAATAAATATTAAATTTCCAAGATTGTTTTATTTAAAAATGAGTTAAAATGTACAAATACTTAAATTTTTGTTTACTTTATTATAAATTTCTTATTTCTTATAGTGAATTTCAAAAGCATATGAATTGTGTTGCAATTTTAATTTCTTTCAGGTTTACCAATAGAGCTGTAGTAATTACAGCACCTGTAAAAATTAAGGGAAGAGGTGGCAGAGAACTTCAACTGCCTTCTATGCAAGCTTTAACGAGTAAAGCATCTAGTCAGGCTTTTTTCTTACGCATATTAAAAGTAATAATTCAGCTCAATGAATCAACTCAATCACCAGGACAAAATAAACCAAGGGGTGAGTAATTTTCATGTCTTTGAATGTTTAATACTCTATGAATTTCAGATGACTACCTTGTAAGCTTTTAATTATATTTATTTTACTTGTAATTTTTAAAACTAAGTATGCACATTTGTTCAGTGTATTAAAAAGAATTTCTTAATCTTAAAATTACTAGCAAAATAATTATAACTTGAAATCTTTTTAAAGAGGTAATTTTGACATTTGTAGAAATAAGATTAGTATTTTTCTATTTTGTTTACTTTCATCTTTTTGTAACAGATTCCAAAAGATTAAGTTAAATATTAATAAAATTCTTTTTTCGCTTGTTGTAATACTTGGAGTTAATGAAAAAGAAACGTGTGTGTATTATGAGTATAATGAAATATGTTTAAGTATTTTAAAAATATTTATGTAATATTTAAACTTAGAGAAGTTTTTCTATTAGTTTTTTCACCTAATAGCCCAGGCAATAAAAAATTTTATGAAGCACAATTAATGGTAGTTCTAAAAATTGAATTACTTTTTTTTTGGGGGGGGGGGGAGTCACTGAATCAGAATTTAACTTCACTGAATTCAGAATTAACAGAATCTAGAAAATTTCTTCTGGCAACCTCCACAAATTTTGGTAGAATACCTCCTGAAATAAGTTAAAAAGTTTTATTGTTTTAGGGAAAAAGTATCTAGAAATTTAGAAAGTAGCCAAAATTTGCAACAAATCAAGTGTGTGGCATTTAGGATGAACGGGGCAAGGGGAACCTTCCTCTTAGCATATGCCGTGGTGTTGCATGAACTAATTTCATTTAACCACTTGCATTGTTTACGTTTGCTCTCCCATTTCCTCTCCAAACTTTACCTATAGGGCTTATTTTGTGTTTTTTGGGTTGCTGATTCCGAATTTTAACTTCCAACCAAAATCCTTTCCCTTCTCTCCAAATTTTGATAAATGATCCCCAAAATAATTTTTTAATTGTTTTAGGGAAAAAGTATCTAGAAATTTAGAAATTAGACAAAATATGGAACAAATAAGATGACATAACGTAGGATGAATGGGGAGAGGGGAATCTGCCTCTCAACATAGGCTTCGGCACAGCATGCACTATGTTACACAATTCCACTTATAATCTAGGCAGTAGATGATTTTACCTGGCAAAACTAATGATAGTTCTAGAAATCTACTTAGTTTGTGTATTTTGGGTTGCTGAATTTGAATTTATAACTTCTTACCAAATTTTCTAACGACAACCCACTCTCCCCAAAGTTGCATAACTTAGTGTATGCAACACCACAATGCATGTTGAGAAGTATTTCCCCCTGCATATTCTTCAGCAAGTATATTTTTAAATTCTGAAAGTATATTTTTCAAGGAAACTCATTGGGGTACCATTCTTCCTTACTTCTTTGAATGACCATTTTCCAGGAAGATGGATTGGGTGAGGAGGTTCAATTCTTTTGCCACCCAGTTCATCTGATATAATGCCGCTGGACTTTTTCCTTTGGGGATTTGTAAAGGACAATGTTTACAGGAGGAGAGTGTCGAACATTGATGACTTAAAAGCCATAATTACAACTGCAATAGCCTCTGTGGATGCTGACATGCTTGCCGCTACCTGGCATGAAATTGACTATCGACTTGATATTCTCCATACAATGAAGGGGGCACAGGTGGAAGTCATTGACAAATGTCATGAAACTTTTTGGGTCTATCTAACCATTTATGTTATTAATTTTAATCTATCTTTATTATTTTTATAAGTTATTAAACATCAAAATGGGTCCGGGACTTTATAAACACCCTGTATGTGTGTGTGTATATATATATATATATATAACTTCTATAAGTTTTATATTACTCTGTAAAAAAACTGTTCCATAGAAAAAAAATCTATTGACATTTTTTTTCATTAAAAAAGGTATTCTATAGAAAGTTTTTAAATTCTACAGAAATAGCATTTTATAAAAAGGCTATTTGTAAAGAATTGTATACAGCTCTATGAATTATTTTCATAAAGGATCAGTCGACCTCTACCAAGATGATTCAAGCAGATAAAATACTGCAGTTACGCTGAGTGTGTAGTTATTGCACACTAATAGTGTTTGTATACTAACTGAGTAGACTATTTTTAAATGTTAACATAGCCATGTTACAGACCTTGTTTATTGCTGTAGAAATATTTTCTCTATCAAATATTAACTTGATATGAATGTATCATTACAGAGGCTGAGCCTGTTGCAGACAGTAATAATGCTGGTGAAAACTTAACTGCTGGTTCTGCACCATCTGAAGATGCCCCAACAACAGTAGGAACAGTAGCAACAACAGCACCAGCACCAACAACTGGTATTTTTAAACATTATTTTAACTAATGAATTTCTCATAGTTAACTGCACCATTATATATATAAAACCCCTCCGTGTATAACAATTCCGGGGTCAACCCATCCAAGAGAAAAAGAAACTTATTGCGACTGCGTCCACATTAGGCTTAACTATTCCGAGCCGTTCACAAATATTCTAACTGCTCAACTTATGAAAATATACATGGTAAAAGATTTATTCATTACTCATTTTCTTTAAAGCCTACAAAAACTATTTAATTATAATGTTTAAGTTCTAATTAAACAACCAGCAATTACGGAAAAAACAAACAATGTAAGCAAATTAATACTGTTGCCATTCAAGAATGACAAATTCCATGAATGAATCTTTAAAATGACTCCATTGTCAACATCACGACTCAGGAATGATTGGGTGCATGCGGGAGATAGCTCCACGCACAGAGGAAACAAGTACATGAATGAATCTTACAGCGGATATAGTATTCGGAAGCAAAAACTCCTGAGCTCACGTGCACAGCGCGTTTGTGTCTCCCAAACATGTTCATTGTTTACTCTTTATTGTTGACATTCATTTTCGATCTTATAGAGTGTTTTCTTTTAAGTATTAGCTAAAAAATGGGCCAAAATAGGAAATTTTTTTATACATTTTAGATATTTTTATTATTTTCTCTGAGTATTTATATATATTTTTTGGCTGTAGTTTCACAATATAATCTTTTACAATTTTTTGCCGTATTTACAATTTGTTCATTACAATCCCATCCACCAGACAGTTTTGTTATAGTTTTAAATGCAAATTTCTGTTAAAAGTTTCTTCTTTTTTTTATAGATTTTTTTCCCTATGTTTAATCGCTGTATTTTTAAAAACTGTTTATGCCTAAAGTGGCTGATTGACCACACTTGTAATTTTTTATCATCCTTTTAAAAATCCAAACACGTCATTTTGACGGGCTGTCTTCTGGCTAAGTGTTTTTCTTCTCAGAATTAGAAACATCTTTTCTGCTGTATCATACACTATAAAGTTTTTTTTACTTTCTATATATCAGAAAATGTTTCTTTAATTTCCAATATCTCCTTCAGTTTGGTGATATTTCCATTATTACTCTAGTGCCTTTTATTTAAAAAGAAAAAATCAAACCTTAATGCTTTTCTGTAACAAGCTTAATTTATTCTATTACCTTTATTTTAAAAATATCAACTTAATTTAATGCTCGTCTGTAATAGCTCTAATCTAATTGCCTAAAACAAATACATAAGGAAACAATGTTTTTTATGTGCATTTTTAAATTTCCTGAAAAACCATTATGTTTGTTTTAAAGATTCCACTTATATTTAAAAGTGGAAAGAATTTTACTATAGGATTCATATTTAATATAGCTCCACATGATATAAATTTTTGTTTGCTCTAAAAAGATCAAACCTGTATATGTTAATGCCTGAACATGCATGCAATGTATTTATAATAGGGCATGTTATTTGCATAAAAATTACCCACTTATACATCATTTGCTTAGTGTATATAATACTTTTTCATATTTATTGATCTCCAGCTATTAATATTAAATTAAATAACTGAGTTTGAAGAAGGTTTAAATAAATAATTGTACAATATGCAACATGTAAACTGTCATGTGTAACTTTTAGCAAAAATGAAATAAAAGATGAAATTTAAAAACAAAATTGAGCTGTCAAAAAATACAATTTTTAAAACTGATAAAGAGCTTTTCAACAGCCTAGAAGTTCCAGTCTTGAGAGCAAAGGATTAAATGTAACCTTGCAATCTGGGCACATCGAGAATTCAATGTAGGGGAGAGGGGGGTTAGTGTGGACAAGGGGTTAGTGTAGACATTCAAAATAACAATTTAAATAATGTAGAAAAAATTACTAAAAAATTTGCACAAACTGACAACAATGTACTCCATACTAAGCAAAAATTTAGTTGCAAACGGTTAAAAATTTTTTGAATAGTTGCAAGAAGTTTAATTTCATGCATGAAAAGTAAAAATAAGATTTCTGTTTTATTTTTGCAGTACAAAGAATTTAAATTTAGAATCCAATAAAAAAGTTGCTGTAAGACAAGCGTGACTTGTCTTCTTTATTTCTATAAACTTCATTAAGATATTAAATTGGTTAAATAAGTATAACTGAAGAATAACTTCACAATGTTAGCATGGGATTAGTGTAGACACGCTACTAGGGGTTAATGTAGACAGCTTATTGTACTGCATACTTTGTATTTTAAGTACTAAATTTATTATAATGTAAAGATTTACAGAAAGTATGTTAGCTTTCAAATGTAATTACTATATTAAACATCAAATAAGACTATTTTCCATATAAATAACGCTATATATTGAAATTTTCATCAAATCATTTCAAGCAAAAATTTTGAAATTTTTTCTTTTGCTTTTTTTTTTTGTTTAAATTCACTAATTTTGCATTTTTAGAGGATTAATTTAGCCTTAATTTTAAATTAATTCAATAAAATAGAATATACATTTTTTTCTATGTTGGTTAGAAACATGAGAAATATCAACTGTTACATTATTATAAATGAATCCCATCGTTACCAACTCTTAGATGTTGCAATATTGTATATTTTGTAGGCAGAGGGGAAAGTGTAAATGGTTTTAGTGTCTATGATGTTGTATTTCTGCAGAAAAGAAGATCCAGCACATCATTTTACTTTTCTTGATATGAAAAACAATTCTCTAATTAAAAATGAGGAATAATAGAAAAAAAAATCACACAACTTGTGATTGTTGGTGTTACTTCTTTCTCCATAAACCTTTTAGACTGTAATTTAAACTTAGAAGTTTAGATAATAAGGAATATTTGTGAAAAAATTATCTGTCCACACTAGCCCTCAACATATTTTGGTTTTGTCCACACTAACCCCTTGTAGGGTTAGTGTGGACACATGGATCAATGTTAAAAACTGCCAATTTTCTTATTGTTTAACTGTATTTATCATCATCTTTCCTGTATATTAATAAACAGAAAATATCATTCTTCAATTTGAATGGGTTGCGAAATTTTAAAAATGCTCATAGAATTTTATAAAATTAAATTAAATTTTTCTGTCCACACTAACCCCCCCTCTCCCCTACTTCTCAGGTGCTTTTTTCTGTGTTGTCAAGATTAGGCAAAATGTGACAGAACAAGGCAAGAGTAGGCAAATGTCAGGTGAGGAGAGTATGGTGCCAAGAAAGACAGTTTCAGGATAAAAACCAGTAGCCCAACAATCCTTTAGAATCCTATAAACAAAAACCCCTTTAAAAAATGAAGGTAAACCATATTGCTCACCAAAATATGATTTTGAAGATAAATGCCTAATGCATGACATTAGCTTAGATTTCCTAGAGGCAACTCAGATCATATGGTTCTGAAAAGAGTCCTTTATTATATTGTCTGCTCACTTGCTAAATGAACATATACTTTGATGATTGGAATTTAAAATGCTAATTAAACGGATTTCTAAATTATGTGATCATTGCCATAGCTATGCTATCAGCAAAAGTTTCCTAGAAACAGAAAATCCAGCTTTGGCTTTTAAGAAAATCGATTCTAGATAAAAATAAATCTATCAAGGAAAGATTATACTGAATTTCAAAAGTAGCATATTTCTACACAGCACTAGTAGAATATTCAGCTTTATCCTTTATGTACTGACAGTACTTTTAAGTACCATTAAAAAAAAAATTTAATGTACATTTATTTACTTTGTCTTACGGTAATCTAATAAGTTATATTTCTTATAAAAATCTTTTTGTGTCGAAAAATGATTGTTTAAGTTGTAGATTATATGCCGGAAATTACAGTACATTCCTTTTAAAAGAAATTTCTATAAGAGTAATTTTGGTTAATTAATCTGATTATTTTTGTAAGTAGTTTACATAAAAAGTTATAATTAGATATATTTAATCAGTTTTAATGAAAAAATACACCTAAATTTCACATTATTACTATTTAAAAATTCCAGTATATCTTCAGACATTAAAGAAGATAATTATTGAGATGAAACAATTTCTTCATAAATAATTCTATAGATGAATAATTCAGTTTTATATCTCCCATCCTTCATAATACCTGTTCTATAATCTATAATGTGATAAATATCCTATACGCATTTCTGATCCTTTTAGATGTTCTGTAAAAAATTTATATATTGTAAATGTTGTATCCTTTAAATGGCTTTATATGGAATTTTTTTGTCCTAGACAAAGCAGCTAAACCACAATCAACTCAGCAAGATCCTGGATCTCTTCATTTAAGCCGAGAATTGAAATTAGAAAAGTTATGGGATGCCCTCAGTGACTGTTTATCTGAATTAGCTGAAACACCTGATCATCATACAGTGCTAGTCTTGCAACCTGCTGTTGAAGCATTTTTCTTGGTCCATGCTTCAGAAAAGGACAAAAAGTCTGTATTAAACCTTAAACTCAAGTTTCATAAATTTCTGTTTTATTAAAAAGTTTAATTTTGTTAAAAGTAATTTAATATTTGCTTAATAGCATAAAAATATATTTACAAGGCCAAATATGTACCTTTTATTTATTCATACAGGCATTTTCCATCATTCTGATGGCAACATAATCAAGATTTATACTGATACAAGTATTTATGCAAAAAAAATTTCAAATTGAAAAACTGGTAAACAAAAATCCTGTGGTTTCATGCATAATGAAATTAACTGCAATATTAAAAATCAATGAACATGAATTATTTTATACTATTTTTTCATATTTTTTTTATACTATTTTCATTCTTTCCAAATTTTAGAAAGCTGCATGGAGGCTGAATCATTGCATATATTATCACTGCATAAAGAGATCCCTATTGATTCTCAGATACTGGATGGCTAATATTGATGCATAAATTATTCTATGACTTTTTCAATTAATCTGTAAAGTTTCTTTGTTATATGTCTGGCCAAAGCTGCTGCTGTATACTCCTAGGTCCTATACTGCATCTCAAAAGATATGGGATAGATTTTTTGAAATAACTCAGAAAATGGGAATCATAATCACTAAAATAAATAAATAAATAAAATGAGCATATAGAATCATACAAGGTTATTACAAAAAAAAAAAAAAAAAAAAAAAAAAAAATAGTGAATTTTTGTGAAAAAATAAAATTTAAAATAAGCTGTCTTAAAATGTATGGACAATGAAATGAAATGCCTAAAATTGCATCTTCTGTGTTCTGTATGTTAAAACTTCTAAATATTAAATCATTGCCTATTTTTCAATTGTCTAATAGTTAGAAAATGTCTTGCAATGTTCAATTCTCTGCTTTTGTGTTTTTTGCTGAGTGCTTTTGTTACATTAGTTTTGACAGGGTTATCCAAAAGATATTTTTTCTTTTTTAATTTGTTGACTGTCCCCTATAAAGTTTCTGGAAAAATCTTCACAGAAATATGACCTGTACTATTATGTTTATACACTTAGTTTCAGGATAATTCTTCATGTATTTTTCTAGATATTTAACAAAATGTCTAAAATCGCATGTGGACAGTCATCAATGGCCATGTAGTGTATCTAAAATAAGAAACTGCAGATGTGTGTGGACTTAGGTTGAAATTCTCTTACTAGAAAAACTACGTACAGGGTTACCAGATTAGTTTTTATTTATAAAACTGGGCATGACATTTTCATCCCATCAACATTTATTTCATTTTTTTTTCAATTGGACAAATCTTTTTGTAAATGTTGCAGTAAACCAATGGCTTATAATAAATAAAAATACCTCTACCATCAATTTTAATATTTTTTTGTTTTGTAATATCCTATGTCAATTGTATTATTTTATTTTTATTGACAAACAACGCTGCTTTAGAAAAAGCTTCGTGTGATTTTCTTAAAGTATTTAATACCAACATAGTTAGAAAATTATTTATTAGTCAACAGATAGAGTTAAATTTTGCAAATGAGCTTATCAGTGAGTAATTTAAGGGTGTATTCGAAAAAACGCTTTTCCACCTTCAGCAGCTCGAAATTTTCAGATACAATTTCAGACATTTTTAAAAATAGAAACATGAAATTTGCTGAGGGGATTTTTGAAGGGATGTCTAAGGTGCTGTGTGATGTCTTTTTATGCTCAATTCATTAGAATTTGATTTATAAGCAATTAACTTCTCAGGAAGACCCTTTTTTGCGTTCCCAGATCTCCGTCTTCGGAAAATTCTGTTCAAATCACCGTTTTTGATTGCTTTTTTTTGCAATATTTTGTGCACTTATCAAAGAATTGACCTTCATGGCACCTTGTGTACTTTCTAAATAAGAGTTTCATGTGTTTGAGAGCAAAAGTGAATTCAAAAATAAATCGGAAAACAAACAGTTTGAATCGAAATACACCCTTAAGCATATTAATGATAATAAGGTAGCTGCAAATATATATTATTCCATTCCACACTTAATATGAAGAATGATTGTTATTTTTATTTTATATATTTAGTTTTTTAGCATAAAGTTGAAAATCGCTTCCATTAAATATATTCTTTTAAATCTTGTATGCCTTGCTGGCAAAATAATATATCTTTAAAGAAACATTAATTCATTTTAAACAGTACCCATAAATTTAAATGTAATAGTTTGATATTTACAAATTTAATAGTGCATTATTTTTTAAAAATCTTATTCTACTTTAATTTTGCTGAGTATTAATTACATATTTATTGAATATTATTACTATTACATGGAACTATTTTGTTTAATTCAATTATGGCATGAGAAATGAAAAGTTATCTTTTCATATAATTATAAAATTATTTTAATAACTAATTTTTTTTAAATCACTGGACATAGATGGCAGCACAGTAAAAATTTTCTTTTATTTTATTGCTCTATGGATGTAAGTTATCCAGTTTTGATTTTACCTTTTTAATGATAAAATACATTTTAATTTTCTCTTTTGTTTTGTGTGTGTGTGTGTGTGTGGAGGGGGGGGGGGGCGGTGAATATTATTTGAACTAACAATAAGCTAATATATATATATATAATTTCTACTTCTATAGATTTTTTTTCAGTGAATGATTAGCATGATATGTTTTTGTCACATTATAATTATAATGCATAAAAATGAATAAAGAATATATATGAAACTGGTTTTAGGCACAGATTCAAATAAATAATAGTCTAATAGTGGTGATCTTTCTCCTTTATTTCACTCCATGTATAAATTGTGCCTTAATATTTTGTGTCTTCATATATTTTATAAGTTTTAATCATTTATTACAATCTTTATATTGTATGCATGACATTGCGGGTCTGTTCACTTGAAATACACATTTATTAAGGCCTAAAATATTTTTTACAACTTAAATTCTTTAAAAGAAGGTCAGTAGTGCTTCTGTAATTTATAGTATTGTTTTTTCTCTTACATTTACTATAGAAATGTAATGTTTTGCTATAACTGCATGTTAAAACCCCTGAAAATACTTTCTATATAAATGTTTCCCAATAACAAGAAATTTAAATATTTCTAAATGCTAAAAAGTACAATGACATATAGCAGCCTGAGTAACTCTGTACTAGAGAATTTCAATTTCAATTTCCACACATGCAGTTTCTTATTTTAGCTATAACGGTTGGGATTAGCAAAAATGCTAGCAGATCTGGAATTTATGAAATTTTATCAAAAGGATATAATGCGATTATAAAACAACATTCATGTAGACCAAAAAGAATATCTTTATGAAAAGATAGATTTTGCAAGCAGTTTCAACCCAAAAGCCTGTTCATGAAATTGTAAAGACTTTAGCGCTTCTTATTACAAGATTACTGTTAACTGTTACATACAGGCAAGCAAAATTCATAAATATCTCAGAAAGTGTTGACACCTATGTCAAAAGTGCTCCATAGAAGAGCACACATTCTTTGAAGTAAAACACACATTCCTTGGATGAATGAATTGTTCAGTGTTTCTTCAGTGATGAAAATAAATTCAGTATGAATGATCGTAATGGCTGGACATACTATTGGCATGATCTCCAATGAGAATCAGGTGAGCTCTTTAGACAATAACAACAGTGGCGCAGCGAGGGGGGGGGGGTTTGGGGGTTAACCCCCCCCCCCCCCCCCCCAGAGCCATGACAAAAATACAGAAATTTCCATTTTTATGAACCAAATCATAAAAAATAAAACTAAGATTAGAATTTTGTTTTGTTCTCGAAAACTGCCGCTTTATTGAATCAAATTTTATTTAAAAATTTGACTCGTTTAAGTGGCAATAATGTATTTTCTTTTAAAAATGGGGAAAGCACATGGTAAAGGTATCAGTATCGAAAACTGGTCACTCATTTCGGAAAAGGCCGGCATTCATTTATACTACTGGAAATCAGCCGAAGGCTAAAGGGAATGGTCATTTCCTGTCACTGCCAATGCCGTCTTGAGTTTTTGAATACTGCACCATAGGGGTGGGGGGGTCTTAATTAGTTGCATCTGTTTCTTGCTCTTTTTTTTGGAAACGGGACTGGACTATCGAATTCCAGGAAAAACACATAAAACGCATACTTTGAAGGATAGGCTTAATTCCACAAACATTCTGTTGTTAGTTGCTGTAGTGCTAAGGTTTCCTTTATTGTGCGTTTCGCTATGGATATTAAATCCTCTTCAGAGAAGAAAATTATGAAAAAGATGGATGTAAGAGATCATTTTTTAATTCCTTCAAACATGCTTAGAATCCAGGTATGTTTGGTAAGTATATAATTTGTTTATATTTATGTCTCTGGAAAGATATTAACAGCGCCGTGTGAAACGGGGGAGGGGAGAGGGCGGTCGCCCCGGGCGCAGAGATTTAGGGTACGCCAAATTTCTAACTACAGTCTACTTACTACTACTTTAAAGGGACTACTTTCAGACATTTTTTTAAATTAATATTAATTGTTATTTAAAAAACTCCCGAAACAGGCAAGTGAGTAAACGGAAAAAAAGTTACCGGAAAAAAGTGACATAAACTACAAAAGCGGAAAAGAAGTTACCGAAAAAAAAAGGGACAAGGAATTGATTTTGGAAATTCATTACTGATTTTGAGGATTCATTGGTTAAGTATTTAGGGGGTATCAGGGGGAGGCTCTTAATTTAAGTAAATGGGTTTTTCGTGCTGAATTAACTGTTTTGTTTCAGTTTTTGGACATATGATAACCCTCCCCCCCCCCCATCTGTAACTTCTCAAATTAAGTTTTTTTATGCAGATTTATCCAATTCGGTTGGAATTTCGGACATAAGATCATTATGATAAGACGTATCTCTGATTAGTTATAGAGTTCTTTTGCTTATTATAAAGGGAGGATGGTCAATTACTCCCCCCCCCCCCACACAAATTAGATAGATCGGTTTTTAAGCAAAATTATCCGATGCATTTCAAATTTTAGATAAAGATTCTTTCTGATAAGGTGAATCCCTGAATAGTTTTAAGAGTTTAATGACTAAATATAATGGGGAGGGGGACGGGGGATAATCCTTCTTAAATTAAATAAATGGCCTTTTACGCAGAATTATCAGATTTGCTTCGAATTTTGGACATAGATTCAGTATGATAAAACGTATCTCTGAATAGTTACGGGGTTCTTTTCCTTATTATAAAGGTGGGGGGGACAAGCAATTGTTTCCCCCTCAAATTAGATAAATTGGTTTTTATACAAAATTATCCGATGTATTTCAAATTTTAAATATAGGTTTTTTCTGATAAGATGAATCCCAGAATAGTTTTAAGGGTTTAATGGCTAAGTATAAAGGCAAAACAGAGGATACCCCCCCCCTTAAATTAAATAAATAGCTTTTTATGCAGAATTATCAGATTTGCTTCAAATTTTGGATGTAGGTTCTTTATGAAAAGGTGTATCCCGGATTAGTTATGAGGTTCTTTTTCTAAGTATAAATAGGGAAACGGACGATTATCCCCCCCCTTAAATTAGATAAATTCTTTTTTATGCATAATTATCCGATGTATTTCAAATTTTTTATGTAGGTTTTTTCTCATAAAGTGGATCCCTAAATAATTTTAAGGGCTTAATGGCTAAGTATAGAGGGGGAACTGGGGATAACCCCACTTAAATTACATAAATGGCTTTTTACGCATAATTATCCGATTTGCTTCAAATTTTGGATGTACTCTCATTATGGTAAGGCGTATAAGCTAATGAATATAGTTGAAATATGGAGGGATGCAGCAGTCCATTCAGGAAACCCTTTCGGGGAAAGAAGCTTGCTTTCCCCATTAGACGGAGGGGGATGCCCGGTAGATATCGCGGGCGGCTAGTCTCTTAGGAAATTTGTCGATCAGGGGATTTCCCGGTAAAGGTTTGTCGCAAAAATACTCAAGTAACATAAAAAAACGAGTTGAATGCAACTGAACGCAAATAACAAATAAAAACAATTTTTCTTTATTCTTTAATTTAATGATTGAAAACTATTATGTCAGAAAACATTGTAACACATTTTACCGTTTTTCTTATAATGATTAATTTTGATTAATTTTTGCATTTAAAACTGGTTTATTTATTTTTTTTGTTATTTGTGAAAAAAGTTATATACTAAATTATTTGTTATAATTGTCATTTTAATTTACGCGAAATATTTATAATTTAAAACTGGATTTTTACTGATTGATGTCCCATATTACACATCACAGATTATAATATAATATAAAACATTAAAAAATATGTGTTAGAAAATTTTAATATACAAACTATGTTGTATGTAACGAACGAATGAACTAGTGAATTCATTAATTTGTAGCAATAAAAATAGTTTTTTTATTACTAGCTTATGTTAGTAGTTAAAGTTAATTGTTTAAAAACCTGTAGTTCTTGATAGATCTTCAGGTTTGAATGCTTAAAAAATAAAAAACAGATTTAAATAAAAAAAGATTTTAAGAAAAACAGGATATTTTTTTTTGTTACGATGTTTATAGAATACTGAAAAATGCTATGCAGAAACATAAATCACAGTTTTAAATGCAAACAGCTATTGAGGATATATAAACAAACCCTTAAAACTATTCAGGGATTCACTTTATGAGAAAGAACCTAAAACCAAAATTTGAAATACATCGGATAATTGTGCATAAAAAACAATATCTAATTTAAGGTGGGGGGAATAATCACGGCCCCCCTTTTTATTAGCAAAAGAACCCCATAACTAATCAGGGATACCCCTTATCTTAATGAACCTACATTCAAAATTTGAAGCAAATCTGATAATTCTGCGTAAAAAGCCATTTATTTAATTTAAGAGAGGTTATCCCCCCATGCACCCTCTATACTTAACCGTTAAACTCCCAAAATTCTTCAGGCATTATATACTCAGACGGCATACTGACAACTTTAATCGTGGCAGAAGATAGATAGAGAAGTCTTATTGTGAAAAAGTATGCAGGGGTGAAAGTATCTTCATTCAAAAGCTGAGAAGAATAGGTGATATTGACCTCAAGGGACATGCCTAGAAAATAATTGCACTGGTCTATTGGCAGTGAGCTGAGGGGGACACTGGGATTATTGAGCACCAAGAGGGAAGGAAGGTAGTTGGAAGAGAGACATGTGCTGGTAATGTACAAGCAAGTACATTGATGTAAGATGGCTTAGACGTGCTAAGCGAAATATAATATTTGAGTGTGGCTCCTATGTAGTTGTAATGTCGTTTTATTTATTTTTTTAATAATTGATTTATGGTTCTAATAAAGAACTTGAGGAATTAAAAATGTGTTATTGATGAACTTAACAAATAAACCAACTTAGTAAAGAGAAAATCAGGGTGTGACACCACAATACTATATATAAGCCTTATCAGAAAGAACCTATATCCAAAATTTGACACACGTTGGATAATTCTCCTTAAGAAACCATTCATCTTATTTAGGGCGGAGGGGGAGGGGTAATCGTCCGTTCCCAAAACTAATCAGGCAAACGTCTTTTCAGTATGAACGTATACCCGAAAATTGAACCAAAACAGTTAATTCAGCATGAAAAAATCATTCACTTAAATTAAGAGCCGACCCCCAATCCCCCCTCCCCCCTTTCATACTTTGCCTTTAAATCCCCAAAATCAATTCTTTGTCACTTTTTTTCCAGTAACATGTTTATCGTGTCCCTTTTTTCCCGGTAACTTCTTTTCCGTGTCAATTTATTTCTGCTTTTGTAGTTTGTCACTTTTTCCTGATAACTCTTGCCGTACAGAATTAGGTAAGTAGATATCATGATTAAAAAGCTATGTAACTGAGAAATGTTCTTCATTCTTTGATAAGATCTTTCACAAGACGATTCTCACAGTGGATGATTTGAAACGAATTTAGGATGTAGTAGCAACAAAAAGGAGAAAAAATGGTTGCCATGCAATCAAAATCGCTTATAACTTGTTAACTAATTTATTTTTTTATTAAAAAAAGAAAAAAAAAAGATGGCGACTCTGTTTATCTATAAGCAATTCAGGGGTGATTCTCGTCCGAAAATTTAAGGCATCCTCTTCCGAAAATTTGAAATTGGGTTATCAGTTCTGCATAGTTGCCAACTTGTACGGTTTTGAGCGCGGATAAAGCAATCGCGGAGAAATGCAAATTTCGTGAAAGGATCGCCGAAAAAGCACAGATTTCGTCAATATTTCGTGAAAAAAAGACAATTTCGTCAATGTTTTTGTCAACGAACTTTGTCAAAAGATCGTCGAAAAAAGCGAATTTTCTGTGCGGATAGCGGAAAAAAAGGCAATTTTACCAAATATCGCAGATAAAACGCTGATTTCGTCTGAAGACAAACGTCGATTTCGTATAAAGATTTCTGATATAATGCCGATTTCGTTAAAAAACGGGAAAAAACGCCGTTTTCGATAAAAGATTGCTTAAAAATATTTTGTCAAAAGATCATTGAAAAAAAACGGCCGCTTTCATCAAAAGATCACGGAAAAAACGCCGATTTCGTCGAAAGACCGCGGGAATAAAGCGCCATTTTCAAGAAAAGATCGTATAAAATTGCAAATTTTGTCTAAAGATCGGCGAAAAAAACGCCGATTTCATAAAAAAAAACACTGAAAAACACCGATTTCGTCAAAAGATCGCGGAAAAACCGCCGATTTTGCTAAAGTATCGCAAATAAATCGCTGATTTCTTCTGAAGGTCGCGGGGAAACGCCGATTTAGCCTGAAGATCACGGATAAACTCCCTTCGCGCGCGGGGGGGGGGGGTAACTCGCGAAATCCCCTCCCCCCCCGCCGATTTCCGAAAAAAAAATTTAACCAGAATCGCCCCTGAAGCAACTCTATCTCCCCCCCCCCCCCCCCAGAGCCGAATTCTGGCTGCGCCACTGATAACAAAGAAGGGATTCTTTCATAATGTGGGGCACATTTTGTTTTAATAAATCAATGGATATTGCTATTTTGCATAGTTGACTGTGCTCTGGGGATTATCAAAATGTCCCATTTGGAAACTGGACAATGCATCAATTCACACCTGCCATTCAACAACAGCTTGGTTTACACAGAATCTAGTAACTGTTATAGACTGCACAACCATCAGCCCAAACCTAAATTGAGTTAAAAGCCTTTGGGCAGCACTTGCATGAAATGTGTCTGCTCATGATCATCAACTTTCTATTATTGAGGAATTAAAGTAACAAATAGAGCACATTAGATTAATTTTTAACATGATTTTTCAATTGGCAAAATCAATTATATAACAGATGTAAATTTTCCATGTGGGTGAAAAAAGTCTGGGCCAGGATTCGAACCAGGGATGCATTGGCTGAAGCCACCAATGCTCTTCCAACTGAGCCATCCCGGACACGAACACTGGAGGACTATTTCACCCAAATAACCTTAACGATCCTATAATCTGGTCTGATACTATGGATCAGCTCAACAGAATAAATCGAAGGTCAATATATGGAACAATTTTTTCACCCACATGGAAAATTTACATCTATTAAAATAGAGCACAGTTGGTTCTCTTTACAACCACATGTTCTTGAAACACAAGTTTGAAGTATACTTGATAGTGTTATCAAGGTAATGCAAAGAAATGGATTCAAAATTTGAGTTTAAATACAAAATGTTTGAAAAGTCCATGTGTTTGTGACAGTCTATTTAGTTTTTTTTATGATTATGAATTAATTTTTTTAACTGTTATTTTAAAAAATTGCCTGACCATATAGTTTTGAAATGCACTGTAGTTTAAAGCTTTCTGTTTTTAATTCCTGTATTAAATTGCATTGTTCCATCTTCTTTGATGAAAGGTATTTTTTATGGCTCTGCTAATTTATTTGGTTCTATTGCATCTAATTTCTTATTTACCATGTTTTTTTAATTTTACAGAAAGTTTTTCAGTTATATAGATATTGTTTTTATTAAATTTATATATCAGTCTGTCAAAGAAGGTGATGTAACAGTGCAATTTTATATGAAAATGGCAAACATAAAGCTGAAAACTAGGATCAAGAGAATATATAACAGTTATCAAATGCATGAAAGAAACTATTGCTTTGGTCAGACTATATATTGAAGAACTTTTACAGATTAATCTTAAAAGCAGTAGAAAAAATTATCCATCAATATTTTATTTGTTATCCAATAATCAATAGTGATCTTTTTATGCATTGTGAGAATATATGCACTAGTTCAGCCTCCATAGAGCTTCCTAAAATTTAGAAAGAGATGCTCTGCAGAGTAATGAAACAATACTATGAATTAACTTACATTCACAAATATCCATCTTTAATATTGCAGTCAGTTTCCTTGCACATCAGATTGCATGTTTTTTGTCTATCATTTTTTAAATTAGAAGTTTTTTTGCATAAATATTTATCTGTATAAATCTTGAATTTCACCTTCAGAGTGATGAAACATGTCGATCTGAATAAAAGTATTTATTTGCCATGTAAATGTATTTTTATTTTTTTACCAAATATCCAGTTGTTCTTCGATATTCAAGTGATTTTTATAGATAGCTTTAATTTCATTGTTTAAGTGAATCATGTATGTGTAATTAATCAATGAAAATAGTCAGTTCTTAGAAAAGAGAATCTCTATAAAATTCAAAATATCATACCTTGGTAAATTTCATCCAAGCGAAATGGAATTTTCACTGTTTTATTTTATAGAATATAGAAAAAGGCTTCTAAGTATAACTTATGGGACCCAGGGACTGTATGAAAATTAAAACTTTGTAACTTAAACATTTATATAATATTTTTTTACACTCACTATGATGAAAAACATTTGAAAATTTTTTCCAGTTGGAAAATATACCTCTGAAACTAATATTTTAGAAATTGGCAATTGGTTAATCTTTATGGTCATGTAATTTTTCTAGCCCATTTCCATTTTAATTGTTTGTTTCTCTATGTCAAAAAATTTTTCTTGCAATTTCTGGCCCAGCTTATTCTTTTCCTGTCTCCACTAGTTATATTTGTATATATCAATACATATTTTGCTATATCTGTAATATTTGCACTGTCTAATTTTGTTAGTGTTAGGTTTATGCTCCAAGTTAGTGCAGAAAAGTGATTTAAATATCACTTTAGTCTTTTTCAAATTGTATTTTCTATCACACTTATATGCTGGCGCCAAACCTTGCATTTATGTTGTTAAATTTTGAGGATGTTGCTAAGTCTCATATAGCAATATGCAATCCTTACTTGTTTATGACTTGCATTTCATGATGATTTTCTCATGAATGCAGTCACATAAATGTTTGAAAATTCAATATCATTGTGTTTAGTAACAGATATCTTCTAATTCATTTTTATTATTTTGAACTATTTTATTGTAATAATTTAATCTAAATTAAAAGAGTAAATGGTTCTTTGTGCATTAAATGTTATATAAATGCAAGTGAAGCCTTTTCTTGATTTTTTTTTTTTAAATTTTTAAATACAGGAAAGACACTAGACGTGAATCTCGTGAAAATGAAATGGCTCATATTCAAGACATGCAGCCTACATCACCCCTCTCATCATTCCTTAATCAGACTGACTATAGCTATGTTTCAGATTCATACCCATCTAGCTCATTATCTTCAGATAGTATTAAGTTCCTAAAGTTTGCAGGTATTATGTTTAATGTTTTTGTATAAATTATTTAATGGAGTCATACAATAAAAGATTTTTATAATGTACTTCTATATAATGCAATTTTCTGTATACTACATATACATAGCTTCTGTAACATAAACAATGAATTTTATGCTTAAGAAGAGCTTGCAATCCATATTATAGAAAAATTACTACCCTCTATAAGACTAAATTTCAAATATAATTTCATCGTTATCTCAAAAATTCTAATTTTTTTTAATTCATTGTAGCATATACTTTAATATTCATGGATGACTATTTTTCTGCTAAAACTGGAAAGAAAAAAAAGAAGATTTATGATTATTAGTTTATTGCATATTGAGGCTGTACATTTACTTAATATTTTTATTTTAGTCTAAATTTTGTTTATCTTTGTGGGTTTTAACAAAAGTATAATAATTAATTTCTTGCAGATGACTTATAGTAGTCGGTTGCTTTCAGAGAAAAATAATAACAGTAGTAGGTGTTTACTACTTATTATTTACTGATTATACAGAAAATTTTAAAACAATATTTACACATAGACACCGTAAGGGCAATATTTTTTACACCCCCTCCCCCTTCTTAAAATCCATAAGAATTTCCTTGAACATTTATGAAACATTTTAACAATACATTTAACATTGCTTTTATTTTGTCTTTTTATTAGGAATTTATGGTATGTCTGTATATATATTTGAAACATTTTGATTAAAAAATCTTATTTTATTTTTCTAATTATTTTGTCATCTTGTAGTTTATAATTTTTCTTTTCACTAAAAATTCTGTTTTCAGTATTGTACTTTAGAGTAAAAATGTCTCAAATGATACTGACTTTAATTTTAGCTACTCATTTCAGCACAAGATTTATTTACATTTAAAAATTTATTTTGGCGAAACAAAAATTGTTGGTTAGAATATCAAAAGTGGCTTTTGTTCCTTATTTTTCTTTTTGTTTTTTTTTGTCTAAAAAATTATCGGGAGAAACATTTTTCAGTTTAATAATAAGAAGAAGAGAGAGATATTTCAAAAATTACATGCATCAGTGAAATCATTAAAATTCCTTGTAGATGTTTTGTATAATGTGCAATGCTCACTGATTGCATCTTATTGTAATAAAATATTTTGTATATTTCCGATTCAGATGTATTTTCTATTAATTTGTTTTTAGTTTATTTTGGCTATTAAGGGGCCTCAGGGGTTGATCGATATGGAAAAACATGTAAACAGTGCTCTTGCTTCACGTCCATATAAAAACAGAAGTATTCAGTGTAAATAATTTAAACTTTCTGATATTTTAAAGGTATGTTTGTAGTCTTATAAAATGAAGTACTTCAATGTAATATAGTAATGTAAATAAGAAATATAGCAAAATTTATGTAACACAATTTTCGAAAAAAAATTATGTGTTATATCACCAACACCAAAATATCTTAACATTGAATTGACGTAAGAACCTAATTTTAGCTTTAAAATGATCCGGAAACTTTACTCTATAGAATGAATTAAGGATATAACTATCACTCAAAAACAACATTATTAAAAAAACTCCCAAAAAATATAACTTTTTTTTTCATTAAAAATATTCAAAATATTAAACTATCTAAACTATATTAATTCATTCTATAGGTAATGATGTTATATGCATGCAAAAAAAAATTTAAGCCATTCCATCAAAGTTTTTTTTTAAAATCTTGATGTTAGTCATCAAAAAATCAAGTTTTGAGAAAACGCGACTTAAAGTTGAAATTATATGGGTGATGGGCTATGAAAGTGTTGATACATAAATGCTTCTAACTCCGTTAAAAATGCAAATATTTTTATGTGTTTTTTTGCGTTGAGTTAAGAATTAATTGAATAATCAAACTAGATAATTAAAAAAATCGATTTTTTAAAAAGTTTTTAACCCCTGAGCCCCCTTAAGATCAATAGAAATTGGGATGGGGGGAGGATACAATTGTCATTTTCAGTATCTATGGTCATAAAGAAGCAGCTCATTTTAGGGACAATTTAATTTTTATAAAAATATTTTTAAACTGTATGTATTATAATCTATTTTATTGCTTTAAATATAAATCTCAAAACACATTTATATTTTTACTAAAATCCAGATTTAAAATAATTAAGCTTACTTTGAAAGAAATAAAGAGAAAATACATTTTTTTCTCTTTCAATAAATATGAGAGTTAGATTTGAGACCTGTACTTTCTAGACAATAAAAGACCACTACATGTTTGCCAAGAATCAAATCCTTAATGCTTGATCGATAAAGAAAATACAAAGTTTTTTCCCTACTGGTCCAGCAGCCATAATGAACAGCGCCTCACTTTCAGTACAGCATTGTTTGGTTACAAATGGCTTTAACTTTGTTTTGCCATGAAGAACCCACAATACCGCCATGAGTCTTGTATTTGTTGGGATCCTTGTATGATTCCACATTGATAAATACCTGGAGTGCCGTTCTTGAGAACTTAAACATTGAGCACTTGCATAACAAAGTTTATATGTAATGAAAAAATGTGATTAAATAAATTGCTACTACTCTCAATTTTTTCATAATTTTAGTCTCACAGTAGATTCAGAAATATAAAGCTAGGGAAATTTTTGCAGTACATTTTATGACAATTCAATACTTAAAATTCAAGCATATTTTTGAGTTTGGTTTTATGCGATCTTTCAAATGATACCCCCTCTTTCCCTCTCCCCCCCCCCTCTCTCTCTCTCTCTCACATACACACACATGCAATAATAATTTCAAGTAACTTAATGAGCTGTCCTTTTTTTGTAAATGGCTTATAATCTGTAAATATGTGGAACAAGTTCCCTTTATAATTCTGGTAACTTTCAGTGTTATATAGTTATCAAGAAAAACTGTTGTTACACACGAGTGACCTCATAATGGTTCACTTTTTCCTTTTTGAGGTATGGAACCTTAAAAATTAGTGTCTAGAGAGTAACTTATATACTAAAAATGATAGTTTAAAAATAAATTGCTTAAATTTAACAGCAAACACAAATCAATTAATGAATTTTACTCAGAAAACAAGAGAAACAGATCTTTTATTACATGATTTTTTATATATAACTTTCACAACATTGTGTTACTGAGAAAATAAGATTGTTTGTAACTGTAGCTTAGCCTATTATTTTTTTTACCTTTCAGAAACACATAGAACAGTTTTAAATCAAATATTACGGCAGTCAACTACTCCTTTAGCTGATGGGCCGTTCTCAGTTCTGGTTGATCATACCAGAGTTTTAGATTTTGATGTCAAGCGTCGTTACTTTAGACAAGAGCTTGAAAGAATGGATGAAGGTTCACGACGTGAAGATCTTGCTGTACATGTTAGAAGAGAGCATGTGTTTGAAGATTCTTTCAGAGAATTACACCGAAGGCCCCCAGAAGAATGGAAAAATAGATTTTATATTGTTTTTGAGGGTAAATTTTCCTTTTTTGCATATTGTTGTTGTGAATTTTAGTATAACATTTGAAAAAAGTTTTTTTTCTAATGAAGCAGCCTCATTTTTGGTATTGATAATCTATTCAAAGTTTAATTTATCTTAAGTTAATTTGTTTTTACCACCTGACTGTCCCAGGAAAAGGCAAAATTGTAATGTTGTTTAGTTTGTAATTTTTATTCAATCCTTAAAAAAAGTAATTCTAACATGATATAAAAAAATAAGTATATACATGAAGATGAAGCAAGGGGATATTAACCATTACACACTTTTTTTAAAACAATGTTAAACTGCTAAATTTATGATTATGAATTGTGTATGCATTGAAGAGAAACCTGCAGCTCCGTGAATGAATTATCTTGTGCTTGATAGTTAGAGGTTAACCTCAGCTGCTGAATAAACAATTTAAAAATTTTATTCATATACTACTTTTAACTTATCTGTCAAAGATTCAAATAGAGAACTTTCCCAAAATATTTAATGAGTGAAACTTCTGTGTTACTACATTGGTAGGAATAAATAAATTCTTAAATTGTAGATCTTTCAGTGACATACTGCACTAAGATGGTGTTAATTCTTTCCCTTAATGTAAGCTGCATAATTTCTTGCATAAATAATTTAATAGAGTAACTTCATTAAATTTTAAAAAATTAGAGTATTATTAGATTTCTTATTCTTTATACTATGTGAAATCAATTAAGGCTGCTAGTCACTCAATGTAAAATCTACGGGCATTTAATGATTCTTATATTTAAAATATCTCCTCAAGAAATTAATATTTATAACGTCTTTTCCAGTATTATCTTCTTAAAGAATCTTTTTTTTTCTTAGTTTTTGATATATTTCTAAAATTTAATCTTATTTTTAAATGAAATGTTAAGATTTTACTCCAAATTACATAATTTAGGGAAGAAAATCGCCTGTAATTGCCGCACTTTTGAAAATTTACATCACTTTGAAAAAACTGCACCCATTATAAAAGCCGCAATCAAAAGGAATTATTTTACCTTATTAAGGAGGCAATATTATACCCAAAATATTGCATAAATATGGCTAAAAAACTGAATTATTAAACTGTCTAAAAATATGCAGGATTAAAATATTTACTAGCAGGGGTGACTGAGCTAAGCTTGGTCAAAATTAACTTCATATTCAACTTGATATAGTATTTTCACTGTATCATTCACTCTGTATTATTACTGTAAAACATGTTATTACAAAAACAATCAATAAGAAAACTATGTTTGTATGCACATGTTCATAAATTTTACTTTATTTTAAAATTTACAACGAAAGGACATCCATCCAAATCACTCTTTTAGCTCGACTCTGGTTAATTTAACCATGCATCTCAAATCCTATTAAGAATGTATAAAAAAAATTCTTCACATTTTGAAAGACAACATTTTTTGCCATATATAGCCAAATTTGGACACATTCTTTCATTTGGCACCAAATACGTGTTGTGGCTTTCATAATCTTAATAGTCAATTTTTCGGCCAAATGTCGCCAATATTTTGTCAAATATCACCAACTTATTGGTTGCTGCTATTTTCTCATGACCCTGACTCGTATCACCCAAAATGACCCACTAATCAAATTTGATCAAACATGTGACTTAGCTCACTGGTCTTCAGGTAATCAAAAACAGTAGAATATAAAATTGAATCAAAATTTTTTAAGCCATTTCTTAGGTAAAATTAGCTTGACAGCATTCAGCAATGAAGTGAAATGGCCCACTAATATAATGTTTTTTAACATGCGACTCAGCCCAATAGTTTTCTCGTGACAAAAGATATTGGTATAAAATTTAGATAAAATTGATTGAATCGTTGTTATATATAATTGGAATAACCCTAACCCAAAATAACCCATTAATCGAATTTTTGCGAACATGTGTCCTGTTCCAATGGTATTTTTTTTGCCCAAAAACATCATGATACAAAATATAGTCAAAATGGTGAGAGCCATTTTCTACATAAAATTAGCATGACCCATCAATGACCCACAAATGACCCTTATAATCAAAATCTCTCAAACATGTGATCTAGCTCTTTTTTGCATGCCGAAAAATGTTAGTTTTCTCGTGCCAAAAAATGATTGGATACAAAATGTCCTTAAAATCGATCCAGCCATTCTCTAGATATAAATAGCTTGATCCTGACCCATTATGACCCAAAATGACCCAATAATTGAATTTTCTCAAACATGTGACCTAGCCCCAAATTTTTGCAAAAATCGTTAGAGCCGTTTTTGAGAAAAAATTTACACTAACACACAATTTTTGCTTGCATTATAGTATAAGATAATGCAGAACCAATTTTCTGGATCTTCCAATTCCAAAATTTTTTCCTTTTTAAATGAAATTTTTAAATTTAAATTTTTTCTTTTTTTGATATGTTGTGTTTTTACATTTAATACATATCATAAAATCCCGAAAATACTGCCATTTACAATTTTGAATAAATTTTATTTTTCAAAAATAATAAAACCAATTTGTAAGTCCGCCCCCACCAAAAATCTGTTTTCTTTAACAATAATAATAAAATTCATGCAATTCTTTTCTGTGTAACCAAACATGCTGATTATCAAATTCTGATAACGTTAGCTTATTAACAGTAAGAAAAAAAAAGCATACTTTGTTTGTTCCTTTTTTTGCAGCTCAATAACTTCAATTTCCATGCTCTAACAACATGAATTTGATGACACATTCACAAAGTTATTTTTATAAAGGAAAGAATAGAATTTGAATAGTTTCTCTTGTTTTTGTTTATCAAAAAAATTTTAATATCTTGGGATGTTTTTATTAAATGTTCTATATTTATAGAATGTGCCTTAATGTTTACCAATTTATGTTAATAGACATTAACGTTAATAAATATTGGGGAAATTTTACAGATATTACATTTATAAGCCTCTTTCTCATTTTTGTCAATGTTGTCAATAAGTGCTGTATATTAGAATTTTAAAGTACAGTCATGGGAAAAGAAAAAGTAAACACACTCTACTAACTCTGCAAAAAAATATCAGAGGAAAGTTACTGGTACCAAATGATTGGAAATAAACTCTTTTAAATGATGTATATAAAATTTGCTTAGGGGGCTATCTAGATAATGAAACAAACTGTAACTTCGTTTTTCTTTAAATAACAGTACACAATTCTGACAGCATAAATGAACTCTACACCCTTCAATTAGCCCAGAAGCAAATTTTTATGCAGTTCATATGATAAGTTTCTAAGAAATTATTTTAAAACGAGCATATTTTAGGGGCTGTATCCAAACTCTGTATATTTTTAAAGCATAATTTGAAAATTATTTGTAAGAAAAATATGAAATTTTGGATTTCCATAAACCAGAACCTAGTAAATCTAAATCTATCAAAAAATTAAATGTTGCAAATCATAATTTTTTTATATTAATTTCATAATTCATGTAACAAAATTATAAAATTTGCAAATTCAACATATTTATGTTTGGGTATTTTAGTATTAATGCTACATAAAAAATAAAAAAAATTAGCATGTTAGGAGTATAATTTCAGGAGATACTAATAAAAATATGAAAATGTAATTTAACTTGAGCAGCCCTAAATTTTGAATGTTTATAATTCAAGTACTTGTGATGCGAATAAATTGAAATTTGGTGTCTAGGCATAGTTTGAACTGATGATTTGAAATATCTTATATAAACTGGGTATTGCCATTTTAAAAAATGAAGTTTTGGTTCATTTTAATATGTAGATGGCCCTCTAAGCAAATTTATATGAATCGTTTAAAAGTAGACTTTATTTCCAGTTGTTCATTGGGAGTAAATTTCTTCTATGATAATTTGTTGAGGAGTTGTTTTTTAGGTAGATATTGTAAGAAATACTACCTATTGCATTCGCACCTGTTTATCTATCTATATATCTCACTTTTTTATGGACACGATAACTTCTATAATTCTTCACCTATCTCCACCAAACTGGTACATAAAATCAATGGGGATAAAATCTTGGCTGAGTTCGTTAATGGGCAAAATCGGACCAAGGGGGTCGGAATAGGAGACGTTTTTGTGAAAACCGAAAAAACGCCATAACTTCTTAATTAAAGTAGATATCGACTCTGTTTAAAGTTTATATTACTTCTTAAAAATAGGCCAAAAGTATATACATGACAGATTTTTGATAAATTTAGAAGTGGGCTCAAGGGGCGAAAAAAACAGGGATTTTGAGAGAGAAAAATTCATAACTTCGTCAATTTTTAAGATATCAAGTCCAACTAAATTTTTTATAAATGTTCTTAAAATTATCTAAAACTTTTGTATTTACAAGTTTTTGATAGGACCAACTTTTACCAATGAAAAAAATTAAAAACGAAAAGAAAAAAGGCGCTGAAAAAAGAGAAAAATCCATAACTCTGTCAATTTTTAAGATATCAAATCTGATTAAATTTATTTTACATCTTCTCAAAAATATCTACAACTTTTATATTGACAAGTTTCTCATAGGATCAATTCGTATAGCAAAAAGAAATTAAACAAAAATAGGAGTTGGAGAAAAAACCTCAAATCCAAACGGCTTATATTCTGACTCATTTTTAAATTCATTTTTGATTTTAAACACATCCAAATGGTAGATCCTCTTATTTAGAAACTGTATAAAGTGACGCATTGGTCAATTTTCTGATAAAGACAGAATATATTTCAAAAAAGGGTATTTTGAACAGAATTTCCAAAAGTCATCAGGACTGAAAATTGAAGGAAGTATTCAAATGAGAAATTGCGTTTTTTTCTGACTCGTTTTTAAATCCATTTTTGTTCTCAAACGCATCCAATTTACAGATCCTCTTATTTAGGAACTATATAATGTGATGCACTGGTCTGTTTTTTGATAAAGACGGAATATATTTAAAAAAAGGCTACCAAAAAGGGTATTTTGAACAGAATTTTCAGAAATCATCGTGACTGAAAATTTTAAGAAAGTGTTCAAATAAGAAATTGCGTTTTTTTCTGACTCGTTTTTAAATCCATTTTTGCTCTCAAATGCATCCAATTTACAGATCCTCTTATTTAGGAACTATATAATGTGATGCATTGATCGGTTTTTGATAAAGACGGAATATATTTTGAAAAAGGCTACCAAAAAGGGTATTTTGAACAGAATTTCCCGAAGTCTTCGTGATTTGAAAATTTAAGGAAGTATTCACATAGCAAATTGCGTTTTTTATGACTCGTTTTAAAATCCATTTTCGCTCTCAAAAGCATCCAATTTACAGATCCTCTTATTTAGAAACTATATACTGTGACGCATTGGCCAGTTTTTTGATAAAGATAGAATATATTTTTAAAAATGCTGTCAAAGTGAGTATTTCGCACAAAATTTTCCGAAGCAATCATGATTAAAGAATTAAGGATGTATTCAAACAACAAATCTGTTATTTTATGACTCATTTTTAAATTTAATTTTTTTCTCAAATGCTTTCAACTGACAGTTTTTTGTTATTTAGGAACTGTATAATGTACTGTTTTGGTCGATTTTTTAATAAATTTAGAATCTATACTGTTAAAAATTTGACTTTTTTGCTGCATCATCACTCCATCGCTTTTATAGAAAACGATTGCTTCAGCTTATCATGGAGCATTCTCATGGGTCAAAAGACAAATATTTTATAAAAGCGGGGGAGTGACGATGCAGCAGAAGGGTAAAATTTTTTACAGTGTATTTCAAAATATGTTGTCATAATGGGCATTTGAGCTGAATTTTTCTTAAGATGATTCTGATAAAACCAGTTTTTGCAGAAAAATGAAATTAAAAATTTTTTCATAAACGGCCAAATGAAGTTATTAAACTGGGTTTATCATCTAATCATATATATATATATATATATATATATATATTTGTTGAAATGAGCACTCTTCGAAATCTACCTCTGCCTATAGGCCCAGCCGACAGGGATTTTTTTCATACTTTCAAATTCCACACTAATGGAATATCATTATAACAGAGAATTTAAAATTTCTTTATTCTTGACCTTTTAAATTGTTATTTAATAAATAATCAAAAAGATGTAAACTATTATCAGGTCATCATAAGAAAATGAACTTCAAAACACTCCTCAAATGAAAAATTGCTATAATAAAAGTTGAAACAATCAATGACATTAACAAAATATTTCCTTTCTGATGGCCATAATAGTGATTTGTAACTGAACTAAAATGTACCAACAAAAGAAAAATTTCAACTGCATAATTCCTAAAAACCATTTCTACAGCACAGTACAATAAAAGCAAGCTTCTATTGGTCCTCCCTGCTTAACTTCATTCACCATATTTCTTGGAAAAGGATGATTCATGATGTATTGCATTTGTTGATTTACAATTGACAACATTGCAATCACGGGGTAAAGAAAGAAAGAAAAAAGTTTTTTCTTTTTAAGCACTGAATATTTCACTTAAAATTTTCATAAACTCTGTCCTGATGTAAACGCTGTATTTCAGAAATTTTAACTTTTAAATTCATAAATGCTGTGGCGTTTCTTCCCTAAATTAACGTAATTGATTTTTAAAACATAAAATATTAAATTAGGCCTAGATTTTAAGAATATTTTGACAGCTTGAGAAAAAAAAAAAGTGATATTTTAAGAAGAGAACCACACACAAAAAAGAAGTTAAAAATATGAATTTCCTGAATAGATATTATGAATGTAAGAATGCATCAAACACCCATAGGCTTAACATTATCAAGGTGAATTCAGAAGCTGAATGATTAGCAGTCTTAAACAGCTTTTAACAAAATAATATAAAATAACATATTTTTTATACATCCTGGATATGATTCTTAATATCTCCGAAATTTTATTATAGGGGAAGAAGGACAAGATGCAGGTGGTCTGCTGAGAGAATGGTATACAATCATATCTAGAGAAATTTTCAATCCCATGTATGCTCTTTTTACTACATCTCCTGGTGACAGAGTTACATATATGATTAATTCATCTTCTCATTGCAACTCAAATCATTTAAGCTATTTTAAATTTGTGGGTCGTGTAATAGCCAAAGCTGTGTATGATAATAAATTATTAGAATCATACTTCACAAGGTCTTTCTACAAGCATATTTTAGGAAAATGTGTTAAGTAAGTCTTTGTTCATCGTTTTCCATTTATTTTAGTTACTCTGGTCAGCACTAAAACACTCCCTGTAAAAATAATGATTTATTTTAGATTTTCAACTCACTCAACCAAAATATGACAATGAAATTATTGTATTGTATACAAATTTTAAGATGGTGTGGTTGTTTTTAAAATTAAGTTAACTTGTCTTACTGATGCATAAACAAAAATATGCATATATTGTTTGTAAATAATCTATAAGTAAAAGCATATGCAGAGTAATAATGGTAATAATGGTAAAAATAATTAAAATATTGTTAGTGGATAGGGCTAGACATAAAAGATCGGAAAACATCAAATGAACAATGCACAAGACAAATGTCAACTAAGCATATTTTCATGACTTATCTAAAACAGAGGAAATACCCTTTTCATGTTACCATTTTTATTTCATATTCTAAACGAATAATCATAATTTGCCACTGTTTATATACAAGAAACTTCTTCGAAAAATGGTACTTGTTGGAACAATTTGAATGCCATATTTAGATTTAGGAATGTTTGATTAATTAAGTTAACATGTTTTCCTTCCAACCAGTGTTATTCTTCTGCTAGCCTTTTACAACAATATTTTTTACTGATCTTATTTTAAGAACTGTAGGGACAAAAATTTTAAATGTTTCATTTGCAAGCCTTGAAAATTCCTATTCCTTAAAACTAATTAAATCACATATTTAGATTGAATTAAATATGTAATTTTTGTTGGGCAAAAAGAAATGTCAAAATTTGTGTTTAGAATCATAATATAGAACACAGCTTTTTACAGTGACACATAAAGCATTTTTGTGTATTTTAAAACAGAAAAAGTCTCTTCAGACAAAAATAAGGGACAGTGTATTATGTATATCAGAAGTAAAATGTGTATCTTGAAAGTCAGTTATGTATGTTTAATTATTTATCCAAGTATGCAAACAATATTTTCTTGCAATGACTTGCATGAGCTTTGCCTATGTTTTTTATGGATGTGCAAATTTTATTTTAAAGAAAGAAAATAATGTAAACCATACAAAATATTCTTAAACAAATTACCCTTCAAAATTAAGGAAGAAATATAAAATTGTTAAAATTTAGGTCACTAAATTAGCTCTAAAAGGCCTTTGTTAATTGACTAAGCAGTGTTTATGTATTTGAATCCCAAGTTTGTGTGAAGAAAATTTATATAACAATGATTCAACATATCCATATATTAGAGAAGTGAGATTAAATAATTTTAAAAAGTGCAAATTACCAAAAGCAGTTTTGGTAATTGTGATTTACCATTTCATAAATACTATTAACCTCTTTGTTTCCTGGGAACCTCAGTTTTGCCACATTTTATTAATGATACTTGAACATGATTACAATTTTGATATCATATTTATATGTTTCAAGGTCTAAGATTTAAATTAATGCAAATAAAATAAAAATCTTGCTCTGAAGTCAAATGGGACAAGAAATAATTCATTGATAATTAATATTATTTGATTAATACTCAGTAGTGAAGAGGTAAAATATTTTTATAGTTCTGATGCTGTTTTAGCTTTTATGAAATTCAAATGAAATGCCTGCAGGCATTGAATTTATTTTCATATATATGTTTACTTTTAATGATATTGCAAATTCAGATAATCCGAATAATTATGTAATGAAATTTTCAGACTTCCCTGTTTTAAAACTTCATCTTCTGAAAAATATATTAAAATCTTATAGTATAATTAGCACCTAATTTTTCTGGTATATTTACATATTACTATGAGTAGGAACTAATGAAGTTTTTCCAATGTATTAAATTGACATTTCTTTTAATCTTCAGCAAAATAACTATTTATTTTTATAACTTTTTCTAGATATACCGATATGGAAAGTGAAGATTATTCATTTTATCAAGGTTTAGTTTTCCTTCTTGAACATGATGTAAAGGAGCTAGGTTATGAATTGACGTTTAGTGTTGAAGTAAGTATTTGCCTGTACAGTTTGTTACAAAAGTTTAGGCACAATAGGGAAATATTGTTTATAAATAATACAAAATTAAACAAAACATTTACATATCAGATTTAGTAAAATAATTCAGATAAATCTTATGAATAAATGGATACATTGTCACAGCTTTAATAAAAAATAATAATAATGGGTAACTGTGTTTACAAAATTTTAGTGTAATGACAAAATAATAATAATAATCTTACATGATATAATTTATTAACTATACAATGAATCTTTTAATGCAATTCTATATAATGCAGTTCCCTATTTAACACACAACTTCTCTGATGTAAACAATGAATTTTGCAACTGAGAAGCACATGGATTCTCATATTGTAAAAAAATTGATATTCTCTTGAGGACTATATTTGATTCACTAATTCAACATTACCCCCTTAATTCAGAACTTTTTAGTGTAATAATTACTATTACAGTGAAAAATTTGGAAGTGGGTAATGTATTAAATGATTTGATCCATGCATATTTGGGACATTGTTTATAAAATAAATTTAACAGTGGAATGAGTGATCTGTATTGTACAAAAAATTATAATCTACACAACTCCTTGTGACAAGAAATGCAATATTAAGATACTCTACTATATTTTGATATGCTTTGGACAAATTTAGACATATTTACAAAGCATATTTGATTGCTTATGAAATGTGTTCTATACAATGCAAAATTCTATATATCTCAGTCTCGTGTTTTTAGATTTGCATTTTGAAGATCTATTGTATTTTCCTGATTTTTGAATAATTTCAAATTTTTTCCATTGAGAAATTAGTATAAGTACAATAGAACTTCCATAATGAAGATTTCTATTCAGTAGTGATTTTTTTCCCCCAAGTCCAATGTATTAGTATATTTTTATATCCAAATAGCACATATTTCTGAATAGCAGACATATTCCATGCTCTCTAGTTATCCATTATTCAGAATTTTTACTGCATTGTTGGTTGTAGAGGCTTAATACCATGCTGTTTCAATGGATTACTTTTAGTTCTTTCAATAAGTCATTCTAAAAATAAAGCACTCTTTTGGGATCTGACATTTAGTAAGGTTATTTTCTCTTATTCCAAAATTAAATTTATACATTGAAAAATAGATTGAAAAAAAATCTTTTCTTTAATGCAATTCTGAACTTTCAGATGAATTGTATTTATTATTTTTAAAATTTTATTTTAAATTGTATCCAAAACCCTGTCTCAGCAACAATTTTTGATTTCAAAACTATTTTTTTAACTCTATATTTTAAAAGTTATGTTTGTTGAATTTTTTTAAGTCCTTGTAATCTTAGTGTTACACTTACATATTTTAAATGTATATTTTTACTCTCTTCTATATTCAGTCGAAGAAAGTATTGCAATCGAAATTTTAAATATATATTTTTACTTTCTTCTTTCTATCTTCAATTTAAGAAAGTATTGTAATCATTTTTTTTTCTTCTTGTTTTCAACGGATTTGTATGATTTAGGGGACAGATTCCAAAAAAACATGTTTTTACAAAATGTTTCTCTGTCTATATGTGTGTCAATGTGCTGCCATTGTACCATCAAAAAGTATATGAAGATATGCATAGAATTGAACCAAATTAGTTGTGTATGTTTTTGGCTGTGATAAGCAGGTTCTCCTGCAATTTTGAAATAATATGGTGAAAGGGGGCACTGTAATAGTGATTTTTGTGCCATTTTCAATATTGTATTATCAAAAAGCATATAAAGTTATGCATAGAATTGAATCAAATTTTTTTAGTGTTTAGCTATAGCTAATAGATCCTCTCTGAATCTGAAAAAAATCTGCCGGGAGGGGGCACTGTAATAGTGATTTTTGTGCCCCTTTCAATATTGTACCATAAAAATATATGAAGTTATGCATAGAACTGAACTAAATTTTTTTGTGTATGATTATTTTTGGTCAGCAAGTTCTCTCTGAATTTAAAAGAAATCTGCCAGAAGGGGATACTGTATAAGCAATTTCCATGCTATTTTCATTATTATACCATCAAAAAGTGCTTAAAGTTATGTACAGAATTTAACAAAATTTTTTGTGTATGGTTTTGGCTATGACCAGCAAATCTTTCTTGAATTTGGAAATATTCTGTGAGAAAGAAGCATTGCGATAGTGCTTTTTGTATGATTTTCTTGATTCTTCATAGTTCTATTGTCCATCGGCTTGTGCAGGATGGAAACTTGCATTCTACTAAGCCAGCTATTTCCAAACAGATGATAACAGAATAAGGGAAAACAGTATCATGAGCCACATTAATTTTTTTTTCTCAGATTGGCTGAAGCAGAAATTTAAGATGGAAATCAATGTTGATATAGTATTGAAATAATAATATTAAAGTATTAACATGTGTAAATACTTTTTGAAATATTGAGATGTACATATGACATAGAAAAAAGTTTTGGGATTGGTACATCCAATTGGTTTCTTGAAAAACATAAAACGCAAAGTGAGTTCTGAGTGGAATGTCACTTTCACCTTGTGTTTAAATTACTAAAAATGAAACTATTTACTAAAAAAGTGCAAATGAGGATTTATCAAAAAAATTTTGTTACAAGATTAACTGGTCTTTAAAACTTAAAAACTGAAATATGTTAAAAACCACACGTAAAGCAGAAAAGGCTCCTGAGATCTTTTAATTGCTAGCATGATCATTTTCAAAGGATATGGTTTTAGCTGCTAAAACCAAAATGATCCCCGTATTAATTAAAAGATCTCAGGTGCCTTTTCTGCTTTGCATATGACTTTCAACATCTTTTGTTTTTTTAGGTTTTAAAGACCAATTAATCTTGTAATTGAAAATTTTTAATAAATTCTCATTTGCACCTTTTTAGTAATAGTTTTATTTTTACTAACTAGTTTCATTTTATACAGAAAATTATTGTTCTCTAATATTCAGCCTCTGTGTTACTTTCCCTTTGTTTTTATTATTACAACAAGAAATTTGCTACCAAATGTTGTTAACAATAGACAATCATGCACTTTTAGAATTATCATTTATCCTAGGTAGCCATTATTTTTTTACATTAAAAAAAAATTGACCAAATGGGAATTTTGAAGGCAGATATTTTGTTCACATGTCCCCTATGTTAGCATCAATTTACATAAAGATTTTTTAATATATCAAGGTTTAAATTGTGCATATCAGTTTAAAAATGTATATTCAATATGACTTTGCATTTTTCCTACAAAAATGCAAATACATGGGTAATTTTTAATTTAATTTTGTTCCCTGTGTTACCATGATATCGGTAACACAAAAGACAATCAAATAACATCGAAGGCTTATTTTATTTTTAGGATGTTATGTATCCAAATGTTACATAGAAAATTTGTGTTATTTTAACTTGAGATTATATAGATTATTACTGTACTATATTAAAACAAAGCAGTGATATTTCAAAGTCTGTTTCATTTGATTATTTCTATAAATTTTATTTATTATATTTAAAATGGAATTAAGGACATATTCTGTACTTTATGATATTTATATATATAGTTGATTCTATTTTAGTATTTATTGTACAATTGTCATTGTTTTAAAAAGTATTGAAGAAAGGCTAGTAAAATAAGTTTATTTCATGTGATTAAATCATTCACTTATACTGCTGAGTTTAATAAATTACATTGATTAAAAAATTTAAAAAACAATAGACAATCATGCACTTTTAGAATTATCATTTATCATAGGTAGCCATTATTTTTTTACATTAAAAAAATGACCAAATGGGAATTTTGAAGGCAGATATTTTGTTCACATGTCCAATATGTTAGCATCAATTTACATCAATCATATTCATTTATATTCATTTCGTGTACTGTATCCCCATGTTTACTGAATAAGTTGTCTAGAAATCGCTGAATAATTTTGACTTTGTCTTTTTATCTGAAATTAATATCTCATTAAATTATTAGCAATACTTTTTAAGTGTGTAATAATAGTATGACATTTGGTGTTTTGCTGTGTTTTTTATCATTGTGCATAGAAGTTTATTTTATTTATTTATAGGTACAAGAATTTGGTGTTACTGACATTCGTGATTTAAAACCAAATGGCAGAAATATGCAAGTGACTGAAGAAAATAAGAATGAGTATGTTAGGTTAGTTTGTCAAGAAAAAATGACTGGTGCAATTAGGAAACAGTTAAAAGCATTTTTAGAAGGTTTCTATGAAATCATTCCAAAAAGACTTATTTCAATATTTAATGAACAGGAATTAGAACTTTTAATTTCTGGTTTGCCAAATATAGATATTGATGATTTAAAAGCCAATACTGAATACCACAAATACCAGCCAAATTCATTACAGGTAAGTCATGTCACTAAGCAGCACTATAGTTTCTGAATTATTAAAGTTTTATTTACATGAATTAATCTTAGTATTTTTCTTTCAGTTCAGAATAGAACTAGTTTCTTATTCTCACAATAAAATGCGCTAAGTTACAAATTAATTTGTGTAGTTATAATTGTGTAATTTGATTGCAGATTTTGTTGATAGAATTGATGTAATGTCTTATTTGTTGCACACACAAATATATCTAACTTTAAAAAACAGTTGCAAGCTTAAATTTAAGATAAAAAATAAAATTGTTTAGCTCAACATTTCATTTTCTTGTGTAATGAGAATTTGTATGTGGTGTTTAATTGCATGTGTTAGTTTTCTTTTGATTTTAGTAGCCTGATGTCACACATTTATCAGCTCATCTTTGATTACATCTTTTATTGTAGTGATTTGCTTGACTGTTCTTTGCTTATTAGAAAGTTGCCAAGTACCTTACTCCAGAAATGGTTCCAAACAGTGAAGATCTCTTAGTGTTATGATTTAGTTTGTTTCTATGAATCCAGAAGCATTGCATTATTTAGTAGGCTTATGACAAGCAGGGTTATCATAGGAGATTGCATTGGCAGGACAAAATAGTAGTTTTGCCTTAAAAATGTAATTCTTTTGGCATGAATGATAGAAAAATACGGAAAATGCAAAATAGAAAGTTCTTCCAAACAATTCATTGCCAAAAAATATAAAAAAAAAACTTCTGTAAATGCTTAGAAATGTGTGGGATAGACTATAAAGGAACTAATTTTGTGTCTGTGTGTTTAGAAGTATTTAAATCTGATGTTTATAAAGTTAAGAAAAACAAATATTTAGTTTATATTCATTTTATTTTTCTTTTATTAAAAATAAAATCTAGATTCAGTGGTTTTGGAGAGCTTTAAGATCCTTTGATCAAGCTGACAGGGCAAAATTCTTGCAATTTGTCACTGGAACATCAAAAGTGCCCTTGCAAGGATTTTCTGCTTTAGAAGGTATGAATGGTACTCAGAAATTTCAAATACATCGAGATGACAGGTCGACTGACAGACTTCCATCTGCACATACATGGTATGTTCATTTTCTAAAACTCTGTTTTTATTTACTGATATTTTACATATATATTTAGGTAAAGTGAAAGTTTATAAAATTACCACGCCGAGAAAATTACTATTTCATAATGAGTTCAAATTTAATTTTTACTTGAAGAATATATTTACAAAGTCTTGTTAGTTTCCTTATGTCGCCAGTTATTTATAAAATATGTGGAATTTAGATTTGCTGTTAAATTATAAATATAGTATTTATGACCTAAATAAATTTATTTTGACACACTATAATTTTAATAAAACAGCTGATCCTCATGTAAGAAGTGTGTGTAGGCAGGAGAGAGCATGTCTATATATTAATTTAAAAAAAAGTTTTATTTGATTAGTGTTTCATATAAACAATATCATTCCACCAAAAAAAAAAAAAAAAAGAAAAGAAAAATTAAAATTTATTAAATAAGAGGAACACTTAAAACACATTAAATAAAGAAAAAAATGTTTTAAGAGTACCAAATAAGAACTTGAACGTCTTTGAAGCGTTCATAACTTTGTATATATGTAGCTAGATCTATAGTCTGCAAATACAAACATTTCCCAGACATAAACATGCATATTCAAACTGAAGAACACACACAGATAATGTCATTTTCACTCTATAAAACATAGTTGAATAATTGTTTTAATATTTCACATAACAGAAATATAACTTTAAAACTTGCATTAATACTTTAATAACATAAAGGTGTTTCATCATGAAACACAGCAAGATAAACAACAAAGCAATCCATTAACTTTGAATTTTTTTGCATTGAAATATGAGACATATTACAGATATTTAAATATTTAATGAAACAAAAGTGTAACTTTAAACTTGCATTAATACTTCATCATTAAGGTGTTTCACAATTAAACATAGCAAGATAAACAAAGTAATCCATTAACTTTGACATTTTTCCCCTTTAAATATTGCAAAACTTAAATGAGCCAATACAAAAATGATTTTGATACTTTTGCTTAATTTAGTTATAAGTTTCAATTTTCAATAAATTTTAAAAACAAAATATTTCAAAGATCTATAGAAATATAGTTAAATATTTTTAATCATATTTAACTTTATTGGCATTTAATGTATGTTTCAAGATTAATTACATGGAACAATATCGCAAGTTGCAATGTGAATATAACTTGCTTTATATATCCGACTAAATCAGCATGAGTAGTGAGTGAAAGTCTTTAAAAGTGTAATGTGGAAGACTTGAGTGAAAACAAAGCAGATTCAGTTAACTTGGTTTATTTCATGACGATCAGTAATGAATATTTACAGTGAAGAAATTAAGCATTGCTTATGCTTAAAAATAAAATAAACTCAAAACATTACAATTACTTAATCTTACGCCATTCTGAAAACAACTGCAGCTGCTGCTAAAAAAGCCAGTAATAATGGCTCAGTAAGATGAGGCAAAGAACATTCATCACGTTCGTCTTTAAATACAAACAGTATTCTGCTTTACAGATGATGCCATTCAAAAATTCAAAGAGAAAAACTAACGCAGAATCACCATTGGTTGATCCATACTAACCCCTTTCTGAATGCACTGCCGATCAGGTTTCATGAACGGATGTGAACAGCGAAATCACCGGTGATCTAAAAATCAGGGCACTGGAACACTAGAAAATCACATATTTTTATCTCGGCATGCCGACAGCTCAGCCGAAAAGCAATGGCGACTTGACGTAGTTTGTTATTGACCTGGAGAGGGTAAAAACCAAAAAGTATGTCATGTTCTGTTTATTTTACCATAACTTTAAACTTATTTGAACTAACATGACAACAAGCAGCCCCCTTTTTAGCCTCTCCAGGGCATTACAAGAATTTTACATAAATTTATTCAAAAGTACACTTTTCAAAAAAATACACTTATTCAAAAATACACTATTCAATAGAGAAAAAACTGTCTAATCACTACCGGGTCGGTGGAAAATTTACAGATCACCGGCCAGATACTAATAAAAAATGACCAAATTGTAGAAACTTTTTTTCTTTTCCTCTCTTCATCTCCCCTATAACGATTATTTCGTTATATATTGGTTATTTTATTAAATTATTCCTTCCCCCCTGTCTCTGTTCAATTCAAAATCAGTTTTAAATGTCCTTCATTCACTTTCCATTTTTTTCCCTCGGCTAGCTTTTCTCTAACCGAAAAATCGGCAGCTGCTTAACTTTGTGAGAAATACACTCACATATTAATCAACCGTTTAAAGCTATTTCCAGATGTCTGCTATTTCCGATCGAAGCAATTCTGCATTACCTTATTTGGACATCATCTCTGTTTCGCGGTTAAAATTTATGCTTACGCTTCTTTTTCCTTTCTCAACAAAAACCTAAAAAGAATTTAACATCTGCGCAGTAAAAATCTCATGTCCCTTTGGTGTGCCTCTTTATTAGACAAAACAACACGTGTAACATTCTATCGTTTGGCAACCTTTTCTTTCCCATCCTAGCTAGGAATCCAAATTGAATTCTTATCTTGCCGGCTGCATTTTAACTGTTATTTGGCATATACTATCCATTGTGCATGGGCGAACTTGTGTGTGTTGGCGATTTTCTATCATGCCAAAAGTGGCAATTTGTTGCTATGTACGACGACACTCGTCTCTCTGCTCTCGTCTGGTAAACTTGCTAATCGCTGTTCGGAGATTTTCTCCGAGTACTGTATGCGTACCCCCCTAGTATCATATGTATGAATAAAAAATAACTTAGCAATCATTGTGGGGTTTTTTCGTACATCTGAACCTGGATACATGATCATTTCGTTCTTCTAAATGCCTTAACAAATATTCTCAACTGTCAATCTCCCTTACAAAACCTCTGGTGCCTGACAGTTTCGTTTTTCCCCACATAAAAAAAAAAAAAAAATATGGAGGGGGGTACAATCAACTCCGACTTTACGGCGAATGTGATAATTTTGGTTCTTCTCTCTTCTCTGCATCCCCGGTAAAAAAGAAAAAAACGCAACTGCTAGTAGTCTTGCCTGCTAAAAGTCAACAGATGTGGAAGTGATTTCCCCCACTTCATCTGCGATCGGCGTCGACAAGTGCTGTTCCCGTCCTGAGATTCCTTTCCTGGACACCCCCTTTCTCTCCCCTGTGATCTCTATCCAAAGGGCTGCGGAGCGTCTCCCCTTATAATTCCATCTTCAAAAGAAATATGCGGCCAAGTATCACCTGAGCGCTGGGGCGCCCGCCCTTTTTTTCTTCCACTAGCACCGTTTTGTGTTTGATCATCGCCGCCAGATATTGAGGGCTGTATGTGCGCATTGTGTGCTTCTATACCAGTGGTGTTTTGTGGTGTGCTTCTATACCAGAGTGTTTTGTGTGTTTTCAGTGAATGTAATCTACAGAAAGTTCATATAATCTCATAGAAAATTTAGTGAATAACAGTATACATGTGGTGTGATGCATCGTAAAATCGTTCATCGTGCAAAAAAAATAGTGATTGTCTTCAATTCTGAGAAAATCCATCAGAAATAATTCATCGTAGATATCAGTTATCAGTGCACAAAGTAATAAATAAATAAATAAGAGAATTACAAAAATTCTCTAAATGAGGTGTCACCATCTTAGACAAGTGAATAACCAATTACCTGGTTACAATATAAGTTTACTACTAGTCTTCAGTGATAAAAAAAAGTGTAAAACAACCAAAAGCAATTTCGAAATAATCTATACGTTGAATGTGGGAGCAGATCGTGCCCCAGTTCCCTAAGTTCTTGTCTTATTAAATTAGTAATCAGTTATTTATTTTTAAAACTAAATCTGTAAGTTACCCCAAGTATTTTGTTTATTTTATGTTCTGCTTCCACAGTCAGTACACCATAGTCAATATTGCAGTTTGGTGTTTTAAATCATATTTAATTCAATATCACTATTTTTAATCCTGTTATTGTGTTTTTGCAAAATTTTTTTAAATTGCGAAAGCACGGTAACTGTTGTCATTTCTAGTTATTATTTTTATGACATTTTATGCAGTTTTTACCAGTTATTACATTTATGTGCTAGTGTTTCATATTTTACGTCCCACCCCTTTTGTTTGTTTTTTTAATTTGTATTTAGATTCTCTAATATGCTTAAATGTGTTTAACCAGTTTTGAACTTTAATTACAAGGTTAAAATAAGAACATTCCTTTTTCATCAAAAAATTATAAATAAATCAGAAGGTTTTAAGTTACAAAAAAAGGAATTTTTTTTCATAGTGTAAAGAAGTTAAAGGATTTTTTTTTTCTTGCTTGCTAACAGTTTTGTGGTTTTCTATAGAGTTTTCTTTGCTTTATTACCTAAAGTAAGTACTTTGTTAAAGTGAAGGAATATATAGATATATGTTTCAAAGTGTAATTATTTTGCCATTTTATTTAATTTATTTTCTAAATGTGTTAATTTTGTATGTGCTCTCTTTGCAAAAACTTTAATTTATGAAGAAAAAGATAGTCTGATCAATTTCATGTCAATGGACATGGCAATGAACAGAGCAACTATAAATGCGAGTTTAAATTTTAAAAATTTGCCTACAAAATTTTATTAATTGCTCTTTTACTTGCGGTTTTGTAAATGGATCAGCTAAATTTAACTTACTAGAAAATATATTTTAATTTAAAAACTTTATCATAAACCAAATTTCTCAGAAATAAATATTTGATGTGGTTATGCTTAGTTTTTTGATTTTCAACTGGTGAATTAGAAAAAGAAATTGCTGCCTGATTGTTACAGAATAAAGAACATTCAATTAAATTTAATTTTAAACTTTCATTTTCTAGTACATTTTTCATCCACATCAATTCTTTTGCTGCTTCTGTGAGAGTAACATATTCAGCTTCCATAGTAGAGAGGCTAATGCATTTTTGCTTAAAGATTTTCCAAGAAATTGGCACCCTATCTAAAAGTAAAATGTAGCCTCCTATGGAAACTCTATCATGCAGCAAAATCTGAATCTGAAAAATTTATATTGGTTAATTAAGTTATTGAAGAAAAAGAAAATCTCTGTATATTGTGAGTATGTGGGTATCATGAGAAAGCTTTCATAATGCTGAACTCAAAAATATATTTCTTTCAATATTAGATACATTTTCAGAGATATAGTCGAAAGTATAACGCAAAAATATGTTCTCCCCCATCTATTTTCGAATCTACTGAAACTAAAATTATGAAAAAAATTAGAGTTAATAGACATTAACTTGAACCTTGTAGGAAAACTATAGTGATTGCTTTAGGTCACATAGTTTTAAAAAAAATGCATTTTTCTGTTACACACAAATTTTGATTTTCGGACATTCAGCAGAGGTGTTAAAGGGGTGCTTGGAGTACCTATCCTTGCATAAGTATAAAAACATTTTTGATTGTTTAAAAAAAAAAAGGGGGTAAAGTACAATTAAAAATAACTGGTGAGAATAATGAAGGATTCTGATCATTTTAAGTTGCAAGTATACCAGTCACTTGTCCCCAAGGGGTTTAAAAAATAGTTTTAATAATAGCAATATATGCTATTATTTAGGTTTCATATCTCTTTGAATGTTTATGGTATATGCGTTCATACGTTTCTTGTATATGCAGTATACCTAACCCTATGTTGTATAATTTTTTTTACAAAGTCCTATTATTCTTTTAGCAACCTTGTTTTCAATAAGACAGTTAACAATTCATATATTTATTATACGAAATCCTCTCAGCATGAGTAATACTCACATTTGACAGTTTATTACCGTATATATTTACGTATAAGTCGACCCCCCTTCCAAAAGGGAGGACCGATTAACTTTCCCCCAAAAAGGATTGATTCCTCGGACTCGTTCCGAAATGAAACGACTCTGAAAAGGAGCAATTCCTCAAACTCATTCCAAAATTAAATGACTCTGAAAAGAACCGATTGCTTAGAATCGTTCCAAAAAAGATAGACTCCTCTGAATCGTTCTGTAATGAAACGACTCCAAAAAAGACGATTTCTCTGACTTGTATGAAATGAAACAACTCCAAAAAGGAACGAATCCTCGGAATCGTTCCGAAATGTATCATTCGAAAAATTATGCTTAAGGTCATAAATCGAAGTCTGAGAATGACGAAGAAAAATCGGATTCATTTCATTGTTTCTTTGACTTGTTCCTTTTTTCTCAAATTCGTTCCATTTTCTCGGATTTGTTCCTTTTTTTCTTGGACTCGTTCCTTTTTTCTGGAATATCTTCCATTTCTCTCAGATTCGTTCCTTTTTTCGGAACGACTTCAAATGACTCGTTCCTTTTGGTGATCGATTCCTTAAAATGGACGATTTTGCCCATCTCTCTTTTTTTAGTATTGGTAACGTGTTCTTGACATAAATCACACACTTTTTTTCGTTCTTTGCAACAGATTATGTAGATATATAGATTATGGTAGATTATTTTTTTGAAAAATAAACTAAAAATGATCTTAAATTCAGAATCGTCGAGGTTGGAAGGGTTCTGAATTTTGTACTCTACAAGCAATGGGGTGCTGCAGCATCGATTCCCTAGCAAACTATTTTCTGATATTTTATTTATAGAATTTCTTTTTTAGGTCTCGCGTATATAAGTCGACCTCCCACTTTGAAGTTCTTTTTTTGTCAAAAATTTCTCGACTTATATGCGAGTATATATGGTAAATTAGTAAATTGCATATTGCTGAGCTGCTAAATAAATAATCACTTTAGAAATATATTTATAAATTAATTTAAAATTAGAAAAATAAAGTGGGGAATGACAAATCTGCCTTTTATTATTTTTTCTGTCATTCATTTATTTATTTATTTTTTTTTTGTAAAATTTTTTGACTGTATCTTTTAATTTGTTGGCTGGTATGATTTTCTAAAAATTTCACATGATCATAGAACATTAACATTTCATTTTTTTAATGTTATGAAATGGTTTATTGATGTTAATGCTTTATGATGCTGCTTTCAGTGTTAATAGTAAATATAGTTTAAAAACTGTTAATTTAATTCTAAATGCATTAACATACAGCTTTATTTTATGACATTTGTTAATTCATAAGTATAAATGTGTGTACATACTTATAATGTAGAGATACAAATCAATATATCCTTGAAAAATATTTTTTCTTCTCTTTACAGCTTCAATCAACTCGATCTTCCTGCTTACGAGACTTATGATAAGCTCCGATCCATGTTGCTGAAAGCCATCCATGAATGCTCTGAAGGATTTGGATTTGCTTGATTTTCTCTTGATGACTACTGATTCCTCTTGGTGCCTATGTGATATGAGTACTTGCCAATCTCTTTTGAGGACTATTGTACTCTTACAGTCACTTAGTACTATCATTTTATTTGTTGACTGCGATAGTTACAGTTGAAAAACTAAAAACAATGACTAATAAGACTGGTTAAAACTATATGTACAGAATTTGCTAAGTTTCTTATGACAGCTTGTATATTTTCTCTTTTCAGTTGAATTTCACAAAATTCAGGCATTTCATGTCTTGCCATATTTCTCACAATATAATGCACTAATGAATGCAAATCAATTGAAACAAATTTTAGATTTATTTTCATTTGAAAAAGAGTATTATGTGTATTTAATGTAAATGGCTAGAGAATATTTTACAGCTGGAAAATTTTATTGATACTAACTACATTATAATTTATTAAACCACAAACTAGATAAGAGTTGAAGCATTTTTCGTTGTTAACTCTGAAAGTAAATTATGAGTTTGACACTGTTCTATGTTCTATTCCATAAGAAATATTTTTTCATTAATAACATGTATGCAATATGAAAAGAAATATATTTTTAAAAGTTATATCATTGAGTTTGAGAATAATATATTTGTTGGAAGAGTTTCTGGTTATTTTTTTAATAATCTGGGTCCATGGCAGTTATAATTGATAAGGTATATTATGCTTAACAATGTGTTTTCCATAGCAAATCTTTAATGGTGACAACATTTCACTTTAAACATTATTGCTGGCATAGCTAATGTTTAGTACCAGTCCATGGCATCCTAATTATAAAAGATTAACCAATGTTTTACTCATTATTGTAATAGTAAGTTGAATAAATTGTCAAATCTCTTTCGTTTAATCTCCAATAAGTATGGACTAAGTAAGTACTCCAATAAGTTTTTTTTTTTAAAATTTTCTTTTAATTGGAACTTTTGTACAAATTTCTCATTGTAATGCATTAATTTTTAATTTTTTTAATATTTAAAACAGTATTGTCTGTATTCAATATTTATGAGAGTATTTTGCCACTGAAAAGTTTTACTTAAATTAGCTCTTCCTCAAAAAATTAAAAACAGTAGATTAGTTAAAAAAAAAAATTTGTAAACATTAATTTCAAATGAGCATTTCATTTTTATATTGAAAGATATAGTTTTATTTTCATTTTTATATGTTTATATATGATAGAATTTCTAATAAATGCATCTAAGTTCTTGAAAGTTGCTTTTTCCTCCAGAATGTCTCTTCGATCCTTACAAGTATTCAAAAATTAATTTATGCAATGTAAAGAGATTTATTTATACAAACTGTACTGGTTATATTTGAAAATTGTGGATTTATCAGAAATAGTGTATTCCATTCTTTTCTTGTGATAGTAACTTAAATGAACTGTCATACATCTATATATCTTCAATAAAATATTTTTTTTTTTTTTAATGAAAACATTTGTATAAAATATTCATATTTTAATGCGCAACTGAAATGAAAACAATTTTTTACATTATTTTCATTTAAGAGCATTGCGTGTATCTCATGTATATGATTAGAGAATATTTAAATACTAAATCTCTATTCATATAATCTGTGATATTTAGTTATCTTAATAATATTACAATAATATAAGATTGAATTTTTTACTGTTTATAGTGATGTAAATTATTAACCTGTGACATTGTTCTGTATTTTTTATTTTTTTAAAACATCAGTTTTTTTATTTATTTTAACATGTGTGTAGCAAGAAAAAAATATTTGATACAACCTTGTTTTTGAAATTTACATGATATCTTTAAAAATTTTTAATTATTGTTATAAATTAAAAGGCAACATAATAGCTAGGGTCACAGGAACCCAGGAAGAGCTTGATTTTCTCTCTTTAAGGTACCTTATTTTGATGCTAAAATTGTACTTTTTGAGATCTGTTTCTTTTGCCCATCTATAGCTGCAGTGATATTAGTCATAAACTGCATTCTATCCCCATTTTTCTTTTTTAAATAAAATAAAACTTTCATGATTTTTCTTAATTATGATAGTAATGAATTGCCTGATAGATCATTGACTCCAAATTTTCAGGCCTAAAACACATTCAGTATGTGATCCTGGGTGGCACATTTTAAAATATGCCCTTGTTTCAGACCCTAACTACAGACTGTAAATTATCAATATGAACTGTATGTATTGTTCAACAAATGACTTTTTGTTATTTCATCAAATCATAATGTTCAATTTCATATTTATGATTGTACTTCATTGAATGATTTTGAATATTTCTTTCACAATTGTAAGCATTGGATTAATATGAGATATCTATAGTTAACTATCACAATTTTCCAATTGTTTAATTTTGTTAAGTTAAATGTATATATGTTCTAGAATTGCAACTACCATTAAAAATGAGAAAAATTGTTAGAGAATTATTATAATTTATTTTTCTATAATTTTCTATATTTGAGACATTATTTATATAAAATTTAAAAATATACAATAGTAAATATGTACATTTTATTTTTATTTTAAAACATTTAAAAGTTTTAAATAAAATAAGGCATTTCTCAGTTAAGATATCAAAATAGAAGTTTGTTATAACAGTATTTGATGACTTATCTAATTTTCTTCTAAAATTTTTATTAGTAGATTGTTTTAATGCCACAAAAGCTACAAAAATTAATCTTTCCAAATAATATCTAATGGTGATAATAAGAAATTTAATATAACAGAAATAGTTTCATGCTTTTTTTAAATTACATTTTAAATACTTTGAATTTCCATTTAAGTACATTGATGAATTTTGAAAATATTTATTACAATAGTCTCTTAATTGAATTTTAGGATTGTGTTACAGATAAAATCCTCAAATATTTATTTCTTCACTTCAGTGAATTAGCTTGGAAGCTTTATTTGATACAAATATTTGAGTCATATGTAGATATAAGTTCCTAAAAGGTGTTCCTTAGCCTTCATATGGACAACCATTGAATTTAATATTATTTATTCTCTATAGAGTTTATATTTTTAAGAGAAATGTTATTTATGTTTAACATACCCACACTATCATACTATGCAAACACACATAGAAATTAAAATTTTTAGGGGGAGGAGAAAAGAAAATATGAGAGACATACATCAATTGCTGAAATCTTAGAGCTTAAAAATGATACAGATATTCTGTGATTACATCATCTCATTTGTGCAATAGTTTTCTTATTGTAATATAGTGATTAAAATAGATTGTATTTTTAAGTTTACTCTTATTTAAGAGCAATATATGTATGATATTTGATTTCCAAATTATTGTTTTAATTCTGGTAAATTTAATTCAATTCATGACTAAGAACAGGGAAAAAGATATATTTTTAGTACCAGTAAAATAATTTATAATTTTGATGTATTTCATATATAATATTAAGAGAAATGGTATAGCTTGGGTATAAAAGGCATAGTCTTATATAAAAGCAATTATACTTTTACATACATATGTAATTAAATGCATGTTACATACATACATTAGCTAATATGTAATTTTTCTGATTTCAAAAAACCTGTCATTTTAGTTTCATTAAACTAAATTAGACAGGATAATTGAAAAAAAATATTATTAGTAAAAATACTTTTTTTATATATCTTGATATATATCAAGCAATTTAGCAAGAGAAATAGTAGAATCTGTAATATTTTATTTATGAAATGAATTCTTATTTAAGAGCCAAATATGTAATGTTTATTATTTCCAAATATCATTCTATTAATTCTATTAAATTATTTTGAGTAGAATAATAATTTTATTTTCATAGTGGTAGTAAATTTATGATCATAATTGATATTTCTCAAAGTTTCATTTTAATATAGAATAAAATTCTGGTAGCATAGGTATGCAACAGGCCTAATTTGAAAACCTTTGTGTTATTATAATGCTCTAATTTATTGAAACTTGTAGTCAATTTTTAGGTTTATTCTTATTGAAGAGAAATATGTGTGTAAAATTTGATAAAATTCTACTGCATTAATTTTATTAAAATGAATTTGACTCTTGAAATAAATCGGTGAAAAAAAAAAAAAAAAAAAAACCTTAAATATTTATTTTATTATGATTCTGATTTCAGATGCATCCAACAACTTTTATTTGTACAATATTTATTGAAACTGGCAGTTGATTTTTAGGTTTATTCTTATTTATGAACAATGTAATTGTGTAAGGGTTGATTTTGAAATTCCATTGTATTAATTCTATTAAATTGAGTATTATTCCTGAACTAGAACAGGAAAAAGATTTTTGTTTACATTAATAGTGTTAATAAATTTGATTTTGAAATTCAGTAGAACCTTGATCCATTGTTTTTCATGGGCTGCAGGGAAAAAAGATGAATGTAAATTAACCTCCAAAATATGATATTTGCATTACTAATGCATACTAATTTGTTGCTTATCTATATATTTAAAACACCTGGCTGTTTTTTTGGCCATCAGCCCTGAGCTTTCTACTGGCCCGATTTTGATAATTATTTTTTTAAATGAAAGCTGTTTATGTGTAGATGTGCCCATTCTGGCTAATTTTTAATTTATTTCAATTTTTATATTTTATTTTCAATTTTAAAAGCTTTCTCATGACATTTCTTCAAAACAGTGGCAACAGGTTAAGCTTTTCTCAAAATTTATTTTGTTTCATTATTTTCCACCAATCAGGAGCTGATCTCATCGGTGAATGTATAATCGCATTTCAAACAAACAAACAAAGAAAGTTTTTGTAAAATTTAATCATAATAAAATGATTGCACATAGTTATTCCCTGCAATACACAGATTATTTACTGAGTAATATTATAAAGTGTTATGTAAGTAAAATAATAGAAGATAAACTTTAATAAAATATAATATCTAAAGTGAAATTTTGTCGATGGAGAAAATGTCGTCATACAGAAACCCGATAAATTTATTTCATGAATATAATATACATTGTTATAGCTGTGTCAGTGATGATGTCATATTCACAGACTTTAACTCCTGCATCTAAATAAAGTGAACTTCTATTAATTTAAAGGTCCGTGGTGTGCACAAATGAAAATATTTCTATAAACTGTGCCATTTCTATTTAATTATAATGAATATTTTATGAAACTAAAGAATTCTTAAATAACTGCATAAATCACACTTTTAATTAAGAAAGGATGAGTATTTCTGAAGGTGTAAATGATGTCATATTAGAAAATAAAAATTAAAACCTGTGATATGCTGGTATTATTGTATTTCTATCTTACATAATATCAAAAAATAATTAAAATCATTTCATTGTATTAAGTTATTGTTTTAAAAAAAAAATCTGTATTTCAGCAACAAATACAAAAATTTTATCTTTAATAAGAGATATCGTTCTTTTTTTTTTTCCGTTGCCATAACAATAAAATTATTTTTTGCAAGTTCATGGAGGATACAAACCAATAAATAAATTAAATTTATTGCAAGTGCTGTAAATATGTAGTGGGTTGGTTAGGCAGTTTAGTAAGTCCCTGTTTCTATTATAATTAAAATGTTTCATTGATATTATAATTATTGTACAGTTATCAAGCGATACTTAAATGGAGAAAAAATAAACTATGCAGATATTTTTGAATTCGTCTTCCGGGGTATAATATTAACTTCCTAAATAATTTGGCATTTAAATAATATTTAAGGTTTAGAAACCGCATTAAAAAAAGATTTGTAGCTGAAGTTAAGTCCAACATAATAATTTATGAGTTGTTTTCCTTATTTTTTGTTATTTTCTGAAGTTTGCGTATCTTCATCATGAAAAGCTATGTTATCCCTATTTTAAGAGGTGGCAATTGTTTATTTCGCTCAGTATTTTACTGTCTATATAAGATTGATATATATCATACCTAATATATATTCTTTTCCGTCGAGTTTCAACGGGTGCAGCTAGTTAAACTATAAAAGAAAAAAAATTGAAATTTTTTTCATTTTTGTTCATTTTTTTATCAAAAAATAAATATTTAAGGTATACAACAATTTTCTGTAATTTCATATGCATATATAAAATTCAAATGCTGTAGTTGCAACAAGATAGCTGGTGCTGGTGGCTCAGCTTCATTAGCATAAACATTATCTGCTTCTTCACCATTATTTATTTTTTTTTGCATTATCACTCATATTTCCTATGTTTAGGGACACTACATGTCACAACATCTTGATCATCAGAAACATAATTGCATCTTCTGCTACATACAATCACCCTTCATCTGCATTATTGTTGCCATCATCAACACAAACAGCACAAAGGCGTTATTTTAGGACATAAGTAATTCCAGTTTGTATGTCATAATGATTCGCATGATTTTCCTTTTAGTGAGGAGAAATATTTTACAATGATAAATGCAGGAAAATGACTTTTTGAAGAATAATGCTTGTGGGTTTCGTTAAAATTAAATAAGTGTAATTTGTGCAGGGACCGTAGAAATAAAATGTTTAGTTTGGGAAAATGATGAATGCAGGAACAATAGATCAAGGTTTCACTGTATATTTTAAATTAATAAATATATATATATTAGTTCATTATTAATATAGTGAGTAATCTAGCAAGAGAAAAGATACAATATATGTTGTTTTGTTTAAAAAGTAAATTTCTTTTTAAAAATTCATCTTTTGTATACTTATGAAATATGTAGTTTATATTCATATATTAGCTAAAGAATATATGTATGTAATGTTTATGGTTTTCTAATCATTTTATGTCAATTTCATTAAAATGGTACCAAAAAATTTTTTTTTATTAATAGTGATAATAAATTTATGAATTTGGTATAAATATTTCTTGATATATAGTGAGTGAGATAGTAAGAGAAATGTTACAACATGCTTATGGTGATGTTTTGGTTTCAGAGGTGAATTATTATTCAAGAGCTATACCGGCATGTAATGTTTATGATTTCCAAATCCTATTGTTTTATTTTGTTAAACTGAGTTGAACAGAAAAGGTATATATTTTTTAAATTAATAATGATAATAAACAAAATTTTTGATATTTCTTATATATTACATTAATATTGTTTAAAGTAGTTAAGATAAATGGTTCACTTTGTGATTGAATAAATGAAAGATTGACCAAAGAAATTAAATCATTTATGATACCATAAAAATGAATATACAATATTCAGTATATTAAAAATGTCTGTATATACGCTTTTGAGCATTTGAAAGTTTTTCTGAATTTTTCATTAAAATGATTATAAATTTCATTGCAATTAATTAATCACATTAATTTCATTAATCACAGTTTGATGCTATAATTCCTTTAAATCCTTCTTTCTAGGTTTCTAAACATAATTCTACTAAAAATATTTTTGGTTACAGCCATTTTAAGATGATTTCCAGAAATGAAAAACACAATCCAGATGTCTATGGTGTTCCAAAAGCAACTATCCATTTCTATGAAAACACTAATCTATTAATTTCTGTCGCAAGTGTTTGGAGAAATGCGCTCCCTAAAAGAAAGAATTATCATTGTTTCCAGGATACAGGACGATAAAACATATGAAGTGCATCAGCAGTACTATCAAAAATACAGGAAACAGCCACCATCAAGGGCCAATATCCGGCTATTTGTGAACAAATTCAGATGAATCTGTAGCTCGGTGGATGAAAAATGTCCTCTACGATCAACAATATCTGATGATACTGATTCTCCTAATTTGTTCACTAGTAGCCTTATATTGGCCCTTGTTGGTGGCTGTTTTCTGTATTTTCGATGGTACAGCTGATCCATCTCTTCATGTGTTGTAGGAAACAATGGCTATTCTTTCTTCTAAAGAGTGCATTTCTTCAAACACATGTGAAAGAAATCAATAGATTAGTGTGTTCTTAGAAATGAATCTTTATTTTTGGAACAATCTGTTTATAATAATTCCTCTTTTTGATATATATATATATATATATATATATATATATATATATATATATATATATATATATATATATATATATTGTATTGTAAATGACTTCTGGTTGATCTTTAATTTGTTCATTTGGTTTATAAGTACAAAGTTTTATTTTTATAAAGGATAAATTTAAAAGAAGAATGTGTATATAATAGTTATGATTTTTAAATTGAATTTAATTTCATTAAATTTGAATGAGACAAAAATTTTTTTTGTTCAATACTCTTAGTAATTTTATGATTTTGACATTGATATATCTATATATAAATTGTGATTTTAACGTCTCTAGTTTGTTTGATATTTCTACTTGCTATAATTTATTGAAATTGTCAGTATAATTAATTGTTAGGATTTTTCTTATTTAAGATCAGCATATGCGTGCAATGTTCGATTTCAAATACTGTTGCTTTAAATAAAATTCTGTCAGGGTCGAAACTAGCCTTTTTTGTACCTGAGGCAAACATTGATTTTGGCACACACACACACACCCTCCTCAGCAAAGGGTTTTTAGAAAGAGAATTTTCTAATAGCTGACTGATTTTGAAATTAAAAATTTGTAATCATAAAATATTTAACTTGTAATATGCTTTGTCAAATATTAATTCATTAAAATCTTGAGAATGTAATCTAAAAAAATTCCACTTTATGCAGTATCTTTATGACATATTATCCTTAAGTTTTTCTATGTTTTGGCATGCTCTAGACAGGACGATTTTAACACCATGCTAAACACAGACATGAGAAAAATTGACAAAAAGATATTCATTTGGTATACCTTCATTCTGGCACCCGTGACACATGCACCTTCTGCCCCCCCTCCCTTTATTTTTATCCCTGTTAACTGCATTTGATTCCTTGCAAGTGTGTGTGTGTGTGTGTGTGGAGGGGGGAGATTTGTGTTTAATATTGATAGATTAGTTTATGATTTTGACATAAGTATTTCTTAAAATAAATTATAGTTGTTCATTTTAATGCAGTGAAATGAAATAGTAAGAGAAACTATACAATGGGCGATGTTTTGTGTGTAAGAGAAATTTTTATTTACAAGCTATATATGTATGTAATGCTTATTTTTTCCAAATTCTATTGCATTAATTTTATTAAACGAAGTTGAACTGATAAAAAGAATTATGTTTTCTTTTTATAGTGACAGTAAAGTTGATTTTGAAATCAGTATTTTTTTAAACTTTCAGTTCATTTTAATATAGAGAGCAAGAAAGACATACAGTCTCTGAAGATCAATTTGAATGTTTGATTAACAGGATTTATTTTATTTTATTGCTGATCATTTGGTTATAAGCAAGTGTTTTTCATATTGTCTAAAAACTTATTCCTCTCCCTTAAACTGTTTTGTGGATTTCCTTCTTATCAAAATAACATAAGTCAAAATTTGTCATTTCTTATGCTACTTCTAAATTTAATAAATAAACAAGCTTGTAGCACACTGAAAGTAAAAACATGATTATTCAGAATTATCTTAATTTTAAATTGGCCGTTTTCAGTGTATTTTCTAAACTTTCTGAATATATTCAATGCTGTAAAATAAAGAATTTTAACATTTATGGTTGAATTATCTTTCTGATGGAGAAACAATGTACATTTTCTTAAACAATTAATAGAAAAAAAAAAAGAAAATGTATTTTTTACATTGTTCTATGTTCAATTCAAAACATGATGATTTACCTAATGTATATTTAGTTCAAAAATTTTTTCATTTATGTAAACTGTATTGATAAATTTAAAAATTATTATTTAATAGTGAAATATACTATTTTCTTATTTATTTAGTAACATTAAAGGAATTTTTACTGTATTTTTGTATAATAAACTGTTTTTTTTTCTTTCTTTTTGCTGCTCAAATGTTTCATATTCTGATGTATTTTCATTTCAAGACAGAAGCATTTCAAGATACTAGAAGTTAAATTATTTATCAACTGTATTTTAAGATACTCTATGTATTTATTGTATGATTTATGAGCATTTTACTATTGTGAAATTCCATCAACTGAAATTTTTGTTAATAAATTCTGGTATTCACATGTTAATTGACCAAAAAAATAAAAAATAATTTCATTGTTAATGCTGATAGTATATTATGAGTTTGAAATAATTCTGTTTTTTCATTTCTTTAAAAATAGTTGCATTAACTTAAATTATAAAATTATTTTTATTAAAAATATTGTATAAATTTTATGTGAGAGTAGAGAGAATTTTATTGATACAAGCTGTGTTATTAGGCTATTGAAGTCATGAGTTAATAGAAGAAAACTGTATTTTCACCATTAATTCTTATAGTAAATTTAAAAAGAAATTATTATAAAACTGTATTCTTCATATCTGCAGAGAAACATGCATTTTTTTGATTGTTACTTTTTTTAAATCTGAGCATTTGTACAAATAATTAGATATTGTTTTACTTTTATCTAATGTATTTGTTTAATTAAGTATTTAATGATTGAATGTATATAACATTTCAGAGAAGTTTGGGTGCATATTTTCATATACTATCAACATTAAAAAATTTAAAAAAAAATTGTTTTGTATTTATTTATATTTATTTTTTTAGTTTTACACTTCATTTATTTTTATCTATCACACTGACTAGTGGCTAGCAAAGCATTTATAAAGTGTTTTTTCTGTGTTTATCTAGTTTGTTCCCAATCGTAGAGATGTTTAATTTTAGACAAATTGTTAATTTTTTGATAATATAAAATTGCTAAACATGCCTTTGGGGAAGGTGGGGCATAGTGTTCTTTTTTAAAAATACTTTGATACAAATGAATTGTAGTAACATTTCATAGCAATAAATTATCTTCAGTGAAAATATTGATGGCAAACACCTGTTTGTTATAGTACCCTTTGAAGTAATTGTGGGTCATTCCAAAAATAAAGGTCCCTTTTGAGAAAAAAAATGTTAAAATTTTTTTCATTTAAAATGAAATAAAAATATCTTTGAGAGGGTTATATATATATATATATATATATATATATATATATATATATATATATATATATATATATATATATATATATATTCAAGAATAGAAATTGAATATCAGCAGCACACTTTTTAAAAAATATTTATCACTACACTTAGAAACACAGACACATTGGCTGAAAGATGTCCCCTGTGTTACCATATTTTAAATAATCTTATCATTTTTTCTTATTAAAATAGAGAATTGCTTTTACAATATTAACACTTTGATATAAATGTTCTTTTTCAGTGCCATATAGTTTTTTGTTTATGCATATATTTTTTCATGATATATGCATATTATGTCCCCTGTGTTACCCTTATTTGTATTCTTCATGTATAAAACTTTATCTAATTTGGTAAAAATTACTCTAATATAATAAAATTATAGTAAAACTTATTTATACATATTAGTCAGTGCATATTATAAAACTGATTCATAAGAATGTTTTTTCTTCTTTTGTTCTGATAAAAGAAATGTCAGTAACACGGGGGACAATAGAGTAACAAAGGGGGCATCCTAATTGAACATAAAAATTTAACAATCTTAAAAGTGTACTAATGTATATGAATTAAAAATGTATTTCTGATATAGACCAACAAATGCATTAAAAATCAGGATATTCGGATGCATTTCATTTTTAAATTTGGGTTTTTTTGTCCCTTAACAACATGGTTACCAATATCATGGTAACACAGGAGACAAAATTAAGTAAATTATCACCCATGTATTACTATTTTCATAGAAACAATGCAAAGTTAGATGGAATATTTTCTTTTAACTAAGACTCGCAATTTAAATGCCAATAAAGTATCAAATTAATAATTAATCAAAATAAATCAATAGTAACACAGGGGACACACAAAAAACACACCCACCTTCAAAAATCACCTTTACTTAGATAATATTCTTCATAATTTAACAAATGAGGAAAATGATCACTTAGGATGAATACTAACTCTAAAAGTACATGAATGACTACTGTTAACAACATTTAGGTTCAAATTATTTTAATATTAAGAAAGAGGTGGCGGTAACACGGGACAAAAATTAAGGGACACATGAATTTTTCTTATAAAATGAAAAGAAATATTTACAAAATATATTTAAAGTATATAGGGATAGTATAAACACTACAAAGACATAAAAAAACATTCTGAAAGATAACTTAAATAATACATATAGTAAAAAAAATAGGGTTTAAAAATCAAATATTGTTCTTGGGACATGGCTTTTTACAGGAGACAATTATTAAGAAAGTTATTTGAATAACAATAAATGGAATTTATCTCAAATTTAAAAATTGCATTAAAGAAAAATATCTTTAAAATATCTTTTCCAATATTTAAATTTAATTTTGAAACAAAATTTTAGAAAATATAACAATACAAAGTGTTGGGACACCAAAGGGTGATTTATTTTTAGAATGACCCAATTATGTCACATATCTGTGCTATGGCAGTCAATATGTTAATTATGATTTATTAATATGTTTGATACTTGAGTTATTCCATATAAGAACTGCCTAAGCTGTGATTAAATGGTAAACAGGTTCAATCCCCCCCCCCCCTCAGTGAGATGACCATTAGAAATAAATAAGTTCAGAATATTAATGCTGTAAGACCATTTGTTTTGACATTGATAGGGGATCAAAAGTCAGTGCCCCACTTAAAAAATTGAAATTTTATGTTTTGCATAGCATTTCTCATAGTCTGCATTAAAGTTATCCCACAAAACAAATTACATGGTTCTATAAGGTTCTATAAGGTTGGCAGTTTGCTATTCAAGAATAAAAATTAAAGGACATGTGTTATGCTGTCAGCTAGATGGCTTCAAAAATTGAATTTTTTGAAACTTCACTATAGTTTTGACACATGTAGCATTTTGCATTAAAATCATCCTATCATTTTAAACTGATATATTCTCCTCTTTGGTGAAATGAAGAACAGAAAAGTAGGCCCCCACCATGGCAGACTTAAATGCATTACAAAATATTTTGTCAAATTTCCAGAAAATATATTTTTGCCTATTGAAGTACTTCATTTTATAATTTTATAAGACTACAAACATACCTTAAAAAATCAGAAAGTTTAAATTAATTACATTGAATACTTCTGTTTTTACATGGACTCGAAGTGAGAGCTCTGTTTACATGTTTTTCCGTATCAATCAACCCTGAGCCCCATTAAGCTAGGTATACCTGACATGCATTAAAGTCAGAAGCCTGTAAAATAATTACAAAAATATAGAATAATTATTAACCTTTCAAAATTATCAAAAAGAATCATGGGCACTAAAGTAGTTTTCATAGGTTAATGGAAATTGTGTTGTAATATAATTAGGAAATTTGCTTCCTACAGCTATAGCATTCATTCTCTGCCAAGAATAAAAAACACTTCACTTTTTAAAATACATATATTATTTATTGAATAACAATAAATATTTTTTAAAGGTTTTTTGCTGTAGACAATTTCATATGCTATAGAAGAATCAATTTTTCAAAGTCTGTGTAAACATATTTTCCAAAAAATCAACCAACAGCAGTTCCACAAATCAGCCTGATGGTGTTAATTCTGGTACTTTGATTTGACTTGGGCCTTAATAATACATTTCTCATGGGCTTAATCCTTACTAGATTAGAACAGAAATTTGTTACAACCTTTAGTTATGAAGAAAGTCTCTTTCAAACATCTGAAGATTTCACTTCCTTTATTTCTGATAGCACTTGTTTTCATAAATAATTGCTGCAAACTCTCCCACTTTAGGAACTGCCATACTATCTCTCTTTGATTTTTGAGTCTACCTCAGAGCAGCTTGATATTGTTCAACATCAATAATTTTCTATATCTCAGTTGATATGGCATACAGTATGTCTTGATCAGTAGTTTCATTGTCATAATTTTAATCAAGGTTGTCAGGCTCAGATGTTGTATATTTATGTAGTGGTAATCTCAGTTTGTGCAGTTTCAGAAGGCATGTGCCCATTTATTCCTTACTTTCTCTTGCATGTTAAGTTTGAAAAGAATGCTTTTAGTTCAACAGTTAGGAACTCACTAATATGTAATATTGAATTCTTTATTGCCATCATCCTTGTTTAAAAGAGTATGCATTTTCTTTACAACTGCCTCTGGTGTTATTTTATTATTACTCATATACCTTTGGGGAAAACAAAAAATCAGAAACTTCTTTTGTTTCACATCAAATCTTATCTGTTTTCTTGTTGTTTCAATGCAAATTCCTTATAGCACAAAATTAGCACTATCCATTCACCAATCAGGGAGTAACATTTGAAATGTGGTGATTAACTTTGTTGTCTTCACTCGCCAAACTTAATGGATACCACTTGTCAAACATGATGGTTGAAAAATGCATCAATGCCAGGGAGGAAAGAGGTTAAATTTGCTCAGAATTTACAGTGTCCAGATTGGCAATTTTTCTGAATGTAAGAAAGTAGTAAGGGTAATTTGGTTCTGGATTTTCCGAAAATTTGATGGACTCTGTTTCAAAATTTGAAAAAAGTTTGTTATCAGTCCAAAAATTCAGGCACAAGGCTAATTTTGTCATGGTCTCAGAAAAAAATATTTAGTCAATTGTTCACAGAAAAAAATACTAATTTTGTCAAAGAATCATGAGGGAAAACACAAATTTTGTCCAAGGATTGCAAAAAAACACTAATTTCTTGAAAGATTTGTGAAGAACAAGCAAATTCCATTAGATAATCGCAGAAAAATCAACGTTCTTTGTAAGATCACGGAAAAAATCACAATATTCTTAAGATCGGGAAATAAAATTCAAATATTGTCACAAAATTGCAACAAAAAAAAAAACTGCAAACTTTTGTTAAGATAACAAAAAAACAAATTTCGACAAAAATCATAGAAAAAAAATGCAAATTTCATTAAAATATTGCCTAAAGTGCAAATTTTGTGAAAAAATTCACATTTCGTCAAAAGAGTGGAAACCCCCTCCTCCGCAAAGTTTGTAAAAGGTATCAAAAAATGCAAATTTCATGAAAAGATCATGGGAAAAACTATAAATTTTTTCTTAAAATCTCAAAAAATTGAAAATTTTGTGAAGAATTGTGATTTTGTCAAAAATTGTGAAGAAAATCAAAATTTTTTCTAAAATGTCTCAAAAAAACCACTCATTTTGTAAAAAGATAGCGAAAAAATGCTAATTCCTAAGAACAATCGTGATAAAACCAGATTTAATTAAAAAAACCTGAAATAACCACAAATTTCATCAAAATATCATGATAAAACTACAAATTTCCTCATTAGATCATGAAAAAACTGCAAAAAATCTGCAATTTTTTTTTTCTTGTTCCCCCCTCTGTTGTAACCTTTCTGAAAATTTGCTATTAATCTCATTTTTTAGTTTACTCAGAATGTCTTGTGGTGTAATCCTATTGAATGGTGAGTAAAAGATATTAGTTAATTACAATTTTGACAGTTGGAAAAAGCAGAATTTTGCATGAAGAGTTTGTAACTTTGTTACTGCCCAGTAGTTGAAAAAACTGGCCTGTGACCATTGACTAAAAATTTTAATTTTGACCTGTATCATCCCTGCATCGCCAAGCAAAGAGCGGGAGGTTGCCCTGGGAGTGGAGAATGAGGGGGCACCAAATTTATATTACAAACCTCATTTGTTTCTCTTTATTTGGAGAAAAAACATACATATGCAAATCGAGTTTTTGTGTGTATGTGTTAGAAATATACATTCTTAAAATAGCATATGGCTCTTTACTTGGAATCCAAAAGCAACTGGAAAGTGTTATCTTTACTGTTAACTACATTTTTTCTGCATGTGTTTTCCAGATTCCCTTTGCTGAAACATAAGTGCAAATTGTAAAATTGTATTTAGTTGTTAAAATTAAACTTTTTTAAGTTCCAAAATAAACATGAAATATGTATGCAATAGAATTTATTTTTGTTTCTAACTTTTCAATTTTGTGACGTATGGCACAAAGAAAAATGGGGGAGAAGGGAAGCCAAATTGAAGCTTCATCCGGGGTGCAGTTTTGTCTTTGCACAATGCTGCATGTTTGATGAATAAAGAAATCTTCTGGCATTGTTACACTGGTAGCTCTATCCGGTTCATCTACATTTTCAAAGAAATTAGTGCAGTTCTCTAGTGGGCAGGAAAAGAAGTAATGCCAATAGGCTAATTTGTAGAACTGCCATTTGTTGACTTTAAACACACAGAGAGTATACTTTTAAAGCTTTAATAATATACTATAATACTTTCTATAACAAAAATATTTTTAAAATATTTATTATTATGTAATATATAAAATAAAATTGATGTTAGAATAAAATACAGGGTGTCCCAAAAGGTCGTTTACAAACTTAACATGCTGGTCTGTCATATCATGATGAACAATATTAAATAGGAAACTAAGGGTCCCAAACGTCTTCCAAAGGAGATATGTGCCATTAAAGTTTAGGGTCCAAAAATTCAAATGATTATAAAAAACACAAAAATTGGTCGATTCGTTTGCGGTTTTCACTAAAACTATTCTTTATGTCAGTATTTTCTTGAAAATAAATTATTAAGATAAATTTCAAAAAATGTCGATAGAGGGCACTTTAGACTTTGGAGTAACGATAAACTAGTTTTTACCATTATTTTTTGCATCTCATTAATTTTTTTTAGAAGCTTAGACATAAACTTAAATTTTGAGCTCAAAATCTAAATCGTTGGAAGTGGTTAAGTAGCGCAAACTGAATTGCGAGGGGAGGTTCAAATTTCAAATGATTATAAAAAACGGAAAAATTGGTCAATTGATTTGCGATTTTCACTAAAATTATTCTTTGTCAGTATTATCTTAAAAATAATTTATAAAGATAAAATTCAAAAAATGCCGATAGAGGGTGCTTTAGACTGTGGAGTAAGAAACAACTATTTTTTCCGTTATTTTTTGCATCTCAAAATTTTTTTAGAAGCTTAGACACAATCTTAAATTTTGAGATGAAAATCTGAATCGTTGGGAGTGGTAAAGTAGCGCAAACTGAACTGTGTTCAATGGGGGTGGGGAGGTTCAAATTTCAAATGATTATAAAAAAGGGAAAACTTGGTTGGTTTTTGCTAAAACTATTCTTTATATCAATATTTTCTTGAAAGTAAATTTTAAAGATAAATTAAAAAAAAATCCGTTAGAGGGCGCCTTAAACTTTAGAATAACCAACAATTATTTTTGACCGTTTTTATTTTATTTTATTTTTTTTATCTAATTAAATGTTTGCAAAATTTTAGACTTAAATTTTGTGCTCAAAATCTAAATCAATAGGAGGGGTTAAGAAGCGCAAACTGAACTGTGTTCAGGAGTTGAAATGTTACCTTCCCCACCCCTCGAACGCAGTTCAATTTTTGGCCGCTTAATTACTCACAACGATGCAGATTTTGAGCACAAAATTTAAGTTTGAACTTTTACAAGCATTTTATTAGATACAAAAAATAACGGTTAAAAATAGTTGTTGGTTACTATAAAGTTTAAGGGGCACTTTGATTTTCAAGAAAATATTGATATAAAGAATAGTTTTAGCGAAAACCGACCAAGTTTTCCGTTTTTTATAATCATTTGAAATGTGAACCTCCCCACCCCCATTAAACACAGTTCAGTTTGCGCTACTTTACCACTCCCAACGATTCAGATTTTCATCTACAAATTTAAGTTTATGTCTAAGTTTCTAAAAAAATTTATGAGATACAAAAAATAACGGAAAAAAATAGTTGTATGTTACTTCAAAGTCTAAAGCGCTCTCTATCGGCATTTTTTGAATTTTATCTTTATAAATTATTTTCAAGATAATACTGACATAAAGAATAATTTTAGTGAAAATCGCAAATCAATTGACCAATTTTTCCGTTTTTTATAATCATTTGAAATTTGAACCTCCCCCCTCCCGCAATTCAGTTTGTGCTACTTAACCATTTCCAACGATTTAGATTGTGAGCTCAAAATTTAAGTTTATGTCTAAGCTTCTAAAAAAGTTTAATGAGATGCAAAAAACACTGGTAAAAACTAGTTTATCATTACTCCAAATTCCAAAGCGCCCTCTATCGACATTTTTTAAAATTTATCTTTATAATTTATTTTCAAGAAAATACTGACATAAAGAATAATTTTAGTGAAAACCCCAAACGAATCGACCAATTTTTCTGTTTTTTATAATCATTTGAATTTTTGGACCCTAAACTTTAATGGCACATATCTCCTCTGGAAGACGTTTGGGACCCTTAGTTTCCTATTTAATATTGTTCATCATGATATGACAGACCAGCATGTTAAGTTTGTAAATGACCTTTTGGGACACCCTGTATATGCATTTCAGAAATAATTGGGAAGTGTTTATTCTTAGTAGAGAATGAATGCGTGGGAAATATATTTCCAAATTATATTACAATGCGATTTCTATTACTTCATGAACACCGCTTTAGTGCCATTGATTCTGATTGGTGATTATGAAAGGGGAATAGTTATTCTACATTTCTATTACTATTTTACAGACTTCTGACTTTAATGCATGTCTAGTATACCTAGCTTAAAATAGTCAAAAATACATTTTTCTGGAAATTTGGCATAAAATTTTGGAAAGCATTAAAGTTTGCTCATGGTGGGGCCTACTTTTGTGTGTTTCATTTCACTAAATGGGAAGCATATAGCAGTTAAAAATGGTAGGATGATTTTAATGCATGTGCCAAAACTATAGTGAAATTTTGAAAGAAATTCAATGTTTGAAGCCATGTAGCTCACTGCATTACACGTGTCCTATAATTTTTATTCTTGAATAGCAAAGAGCCAACCTTATATAATACAGACATGAATGTGTTCCTGCGAAAGGAGGAATTCCACCTTTTCGAAAACAATTTTGGATATTCTGTGGATTGCGAGGAAATTACAATTGCTTGGATTGCTGGAAAAATGCAAACAAAATATTTTGAGCTTATGAAGGAGGGAAGGAGGGTGGCTGAAAAATTTAATAATCTGAAATTTTTCCTATTCATATCCTTGGAGCTTGTTTCCGAGTTCTGGTACACATACAGAAAAGTTATTAAATCAAAGGCAAACTTTAATAATAAGCATATCAAAGTCATGTAAATGAAGTTCTTTAATGTTGCTTAAAAGGGAAATTAAGTTTACATAAAATTGTGTTTGGAATAGTATATTTTGTCCTATTTATTGAACAAATTCCCAATGTGTTGTACATGGGGATAATTCTAGTGCTGAAATAGACAAACCATTTAAATATATTTTGAAAAATTAATCTCTTGTACTTTACATAAGTTCATCAGGTATGTTTGGAATTGTATTTTTAGCAAATTGTAAAGTGTTTTCAATTTTCTCTTTTAATTTAATGAATTATATACATTTATCATTAGTTTAAAAAAATTACAAATAGAAAATAACAATCATATGTACAGTTATTTAATTTTATTGTTTGAATGATTGTTAAAATGTGTAAAAATTATACAAGTTAGGCCATATTGTATAGATGGATATTTTATTCTTCCTTCTGTCCTGTTTCTCATTTTCATGCCTGATAATATAACCATGTATTTTGTTTTGTGGGATAGCTTCAATGCAGACTATGAGAAATACGATGGAAATATAAAATTTCAATTTTTCAAATGGAGCATTGACTTTTGACCCCCCCCCCCCACCAAATTAAAACCAACGATCTTACTGGGTCATTCCATACAAAATGAGCAAATTAGCTGTGGCTGCCGCTGCCATGTCACAGATTTGAATGCAAATTGGCATATAAGTACAACATGTTTATTTATGAATAAATGCAAAATAATAGTTTTCAGGACAGTTTATTTAAGTATGTCAACTCACGTTAAAAGTTGGTACAAAATCGAGTTTTTGTCTACATGCTTGAAATTTCAACCTTGATTATTAGCCTTAGGAATGATAAGACTATATCATAAATTATTTTTAGGTAAGAATGGATATTAAGTAAGAGATTGGCATAATTTAGGATTAGATTTTTTTATTCCTTAATAAAAAATAAAATAAAATAAAAAAGGAAAAAAATCAAGGATAAAATTAAATATTTCTATTACTTATTTAAATATTAAGGACATCTGTTATGAGTGTCAAATTATTTGACATTGTAGATAAAAATATGTATTTTAAAAGCATAAAATTTCATGTATGCCTTTTTGAATCCTTAATGCTAAAAAAAAAAATATATATATAAATAAGGAAAAGATTCATGAGAAAAGGCAATATTTCTATTGCTGTTTTACACAAGAAGTAAAGCTTTTATATCTTTTCAAATTATTTAGTATTAACCTGGGAGAACGCACGCTTACCCAGGATATGAATGGTTTTAACTTTGTCACCAATAAAATCAAATTAAAACAGTCGCTTTATTTAGACGGAGACATTTCTTATAAATTTTATGATAAAATAAGTTGAAGATTACTTTTAAAAAATTAGTGGTTGCAATTGTAAAAGCCATACGCACTCTGGGTCTTTTAGGCCCTGCGCGCGTCCTCCTGGGTTAAAGATAAAAGTGTCTATTTTAAATATTCAAATGCTACTTGTTTTTTTTTCTTTTCATTTTTCTTTTTTACTTCAGGCTTATATTAAAAGTGATGGGAATTGAAGAATTAATTATCTAGTAGTGTTAAATTCTTGTAGAGAGCAGCACTATTTTTTATTTGAAATTGTCCAATATTTTTAGAAAAACGTGCAAATTTAAAGAGAAATTTTGCATGGAATGTAACAAAATTACCTTTTTGAACCCCTTTTTTTAAATGTTAGGAATCAAAAGGCAATATTGAAAATTTTCTTCCATATTAAGGACTTATTAATCTTTGTGATATATTGCCAATGTCAGATCGTTCTTTTATTTTTTGTTCATACACAAGAAGAAAAATTACGATTTTGCAATTTTTTTTAAAAAGTTTCTAAGTTTTATTGAGTTGAAGGAAATAAATGGTTGCTTTCAAACTGGAGGAAATTGATCTTTATATGTAATATTACACAAGGCATCAATTTCATACTTGTTTTTTAATTCCTTTAATTGTTATAATGTTTCAAATTTTCTCAAATTCACACATTTTCAATTTTTACGACTAATTTAAAATTAATTGTGGCGTTACCTGATTATTACATTAAATAAGAAAATAAGTTTTTAGAGGTTATAATGTTAAAAGAAAAATTTATTTTAGATAAATAATTTTCAAAATATAAAACTTTAAACTTGCAACTTTGGTCGATTGCACACATGCCATTTTATATCACAGGTTTATTAAATGTCCAAAACTGCTAAAATAATTTATTTTTTGTCAAGATATTTTGAAGAGCTCTATTTCAATTGAAGCTGAGTATCAAATTTTATTAAAATCGGTTACCATTAGGTCATGACTTTTTAAAAGTTTTTGATCATTTTACATGGAATGACCCTACTGCATTAATATTCTGGATTTATTTATTTATTTCTAATGGTCATCTCACTGAGAAGAAAAGATCACCTGAATCTGTTTACCATTTAATCACATCCCCCCCCCCTCGATTCTGGGTCATTCTTATATGGAATGATTCTTAACAGGAAAGTTTAAATATTTTACAGAATGTTATAAAAAAGAGATCTCACTCTCTCTCCACTCTATCTCGCATGCACAAACACACATATATAGATAATATAATAGTCATCAGAGTTCTAACATCACAGATTACGATGTATATAATACAGAGGAAAAATAAGAAAGGTCTTTCATATTTGATATGCATCAGCTAGCCCATATCTAGAGTGGACATAATTGTATTTTGAGTTGCAACTTTTTTTAAAATTTAAATATTTATGTGCAAAAAAGAACGAAATGTAGGGGTGTTGAAATATTTTCTTATGGATAAAAGTTTCATACAATTGTAACCTACAATATTATACGCATATTAATTTGAGAGCATAATCTAAAGGATTAAACCTAATGGAAAACTATTTTTTAAATAATAAATTAAAAAGAAAAAATTCTTTCTTGCTTCCTTATTTACATGAAGGAAGTCATAGTAAATTTTCTCCAATTCTGTTGAATATTGGCTGCAAAATCTTTGAGGGTTTATGTTATTAAGAGTCTGTTCAGGTCATAAGTTCTTTCTCTGGTCTTTCTTTTCTAAAGGTTCTGTGATTAACATAAAGGCATTATAAACATCACCTGTGATCTGTGGCGATATTTCTTTAGGCTTTTTTTTCCCAGAGACTTTGTGGTCATCAAAAAGAAAAGAAAAAAAAAAGTGTTGATAAACATGTCCTGTCAAATCTGACTTGTACCTGAGCTTCATATGAGTGATCACATCAGATTCCATTGAAGCTAAATGCAGTCTGGTTGCACCTTAAGATCAGGTGTAGGGAATTTTCAGAAAATCTTTCTACCCATCAAAATACAACGTAGTCAAATTATGACAAAATTTATGTGACTTCAAAAATAATTCTGTACTTGATTGCATTTTCATGATAAAAATTTTGTATAAAATTAATAAAAATGCACAACTGGAAAGTTTAGCATAGAATAAAATTTAATATTATACCTAAAAGAATTGGGAGAAATTTGAAATAAAGCAAGTGAATAAAAATAGTTTTTTGTATATTTTCTATACTCTTCAGGAAAAAAACAATCATTCTATCAGAAAATTATAAATTTCTTACCGCTTATGATGGAATGTCCAACATTACATCAAAACAAGTTTACTGATGGATTAAATTTATTAATGATGTTTGTCCTATCCTTTACTTAACAAATATTGTAATAAAAGACTATATTTTTTCTTGCAATCAAACTATAGAAAATTTTATCTTCCATTTTATAAGTCAAAATGTTGAAGTGACATTAAGTTTTATGCTTCTAGTTAATTGTCAGATTTAGATAATCTAAATTTTTAGTCATTTATTTCAAATATATGTGGGTCAATCATTAAAAACAAAAACAAAAAAGAAAAAGAAAAAATGGTTTCATCTGATGCAAAATTTTTAGGTAGATTTCGTAAGAAATACTACCTATTGCAATCGCACCAGTTTATCTATCTATCTATCTATCTATCTATCTATCTGTATATATCACATTTTTATGGACACGATAACTTCTATAATTCTTCACCAATCTCCACCAAACTGGTACATAAAATCAATGGGGATAAAATCTTGGCTGAGTTCGTTAATGGGCAAAATCGGACCAAGGGGGTCGGAATAGGGGGCGTTTTTGTGAAAACCGAAAAAACGCCATAACTTCTTAATTAAAGTAGATATCGAATCGGTTTAAAGTTTATATTACTTCTTAAAAATGGGCCAAAAGTATATACATGACAGATTTTTGATAAATTTAGAAGTGGGCTCAAGGGGCGAAAAAAACAGAGATTTTGAGTGAAAAAAATTCATAACTTCGTCAATTTTCAAGATATCAAGTCCAACTAAATTTTTTATAAATGTTCTTAAAATTATCTAAAACTTTTGTATTTACAAGTTTTTGATAGGACCAACTTTTACCGATGAAAAAAATTAAAAACGAAAAGAAAAAGGGCGCTGAAAAAAGAGAAAAATCCATAACTCCGTCAATTTTTAAGATATCAAATCTGATTAAATTTATTTTACATCTTCTCAAATATATCTACAACTTTTATATTGACAAGTTTTTCATAGGACCAATTCGTATAGCAAAAAGAAATTAAACAAAAATAGGAGTTGGAGAAAAAACTTCAAATCCAAACACGGCTTATATTCTGACTCATTTTTAAATTCATTTTTGATTTGAAACGCATCCAAATGGTAGATCCTCTTATTTAGAAACTGTATAAAGTGACGCATTGGTCAATTTTCTGATAAAGACAGAATATATTTCAAAAAAGGGTATTTTGAACAGAATTTCCGAAAAGTCATCGGGACTGAAAATTGAAGGAAGTATTCAAATAAGAAATTGCGTTTTTTTCTGACTCGTTTTTAAATCCATTTTTGTTCTCAAACGCATCCAATTTACAGATCCTCTTATTTAGGAACTATATAATGTGATGCACTGGTCAGTTTTTTGATAAAGACGGAATATATTTCAAAAAAGGCTACCAAAAAGGGTATTTTGAACAGAATTTTCAGAAATCATCGTGACTGAAAGTTTAAGGAAGTGTTCAAATAAGAAATTGCGTTTTTTTCTGACTCGTTTTTAAATCCATTTTTGCTCTCAAATGCATCCAATTTACAGATCCTCTTATTTACGAACTATATAATGTGATGCATTGATCGGTTTTTTGATAAAGACAGAATATATTTTGAAAAAGGCTACCAAAAAGGGTATTTTGAACAGAATTTCCCGAAGTCTTCGTGATTTGAAAATTTAAGGAAGTTTTCACATAGCAAATCACATAGGAATTATATACTGTGACGCATTGGTCAGTTTTTTGATAAAGATAGAATATATTTTTAAAAATGCTATCAAAATGAGTATTTCGCACAAAATTTTCCGAAGCAATCATGATTAAAGAATTAAGGATGTATTCAAACAACAAATCGGTTATTTTATGACTCATTTTTAAATTCAATTTTTTTCTCAAATGCTTTCAACTGACAGTTTTTTGTTATTTAGGAACTGTATAATGTACTGTTTTGGTCGATTTTTTAATAAATTTAGAATCTATTTCAAAATATGTTGTCATAATGGGCATTTGAGCTAAATTTTTCTTAAGATGATTCTGATAAAACCAGTTTTTGCAGAAAAATGAAATTAAAAAATTTTCATAAACGGCCAAATGAAGTTATTAAACTGTTTATTTCTAATCATATATATATATATATTTGTTGAAATGAGCACTCTTCGAAATCTACCTCCGTCTATAGGCCCAGCCGACAGGGATTTTTTGTTTAGAAAATGCCTCAGAGTGATTAAAAAAAAAAAAAAAATGAAAATATGAAATTTAATATTTTTATCTTTTGTCCTTAAAATCACTTTAAAACTTTGACTGACAGTTATGAATTTATTTTTTGAAATAATTACTTATAATTTAGATGCCCAAATGCTTCTTACATCTGAAACAAATAACTTCAGCTGTGCTCTAAAGTAGGGTTCTTCAACCCAAATTCTGCAAGCCATGGATTGTGTGCAGTATCACTTTGAATAGTAAGGGTGTATTTGAAAAAGTATTCTTCCACCCTCAACAGCTCAAAGTTTTCTGAGACATTTTTAAGACTCATTTTTAAACTTGAAATTGCTGAGGTGATTTTTGATGAGATTATTTTATTCCACTTCAAGGTTGAACAGAAGCTTTTAAAAGTGTATAATGCCAGACTTTCACTATCATCAAAAGAGTGAAATATTTCACTCTCGACAATGGGGTGAAATATATTGATCCTTTTTAGGGGGTACAAAATTCCACTTTTAAGGGGTGTATTTTTATAAAATTCACTCCAAAAAAGTGAAAACATCTTTCATTCTTTCAAATAGTGAATTTTCCACCCCTTCCAATTTTAAGTAAGATTTAATAGAGTGAAGAATACTTTTATTAATATCTTTTTAAGTTTTCATTCGATTTTCATAAAATTTGAAATGATTTGACAAAATTCTACAACAATTATATATGTATTAAATAAATTTAAAACCATTCTGTTGAGTAGTTTTTCACTGTAATATGCAAATTGGGGGATTAATATATATGACTATAGTTTATACATATTTATATAATTACGAACACATCTAAAAAGAAGATGGACTTAATTTAGAAAACATAAACACGAAAGAAAATGAACATGTGCAATAACCTTTAAATGTTTTTTATCATTAGTAACCACAGAAACAAGCATATTTTCAGGATTTATAGAACAATTTATAAAATAAGTTTCTTTTACTGCCACAGATTTTCTTAAATAGTTCATATATTGTAGTAATCAGTCTACTTAAAGAGGAATATAGGCTTTTAGGATGCTATTGATTCTAAATTTTCATTTACATATGCAAATGTAATAAAATAATATTAAATTTAATTTTAATGTAGTTATATGTTTTTTAAACCTTGAAATGTTTACTTGCATCCGAAAAAATTACAATCCGGATTGCGAGAACTAGTTAATAAGCTAAACAAATTGCTAATAGTGATAAAATACCTTTATTTAGATTAACATATGTTTCATTGCACAAACGGCAAAATTTTCTATATCGTTCTTGATAAAAAAAAAAATAGTTTATTTATTTTAACCCTTTCCTTTGAGCTCTGGTGGGTAAATTTCTTCAAAATTCTAAATGTCACATAAGCACCAGTATTTTGCAAAGAAAAAAATAGGTTAACGATATACACGAAAAAATGCATTAAACCTTTTTCAAGTAAATTCGGTTAAATTTTCTTGTCCCTTTGTGACATTTCGGAATTAAAATTAAGTGGTAGAATTTTCAACCATCAGAACTCAAAGGGTTAACAATGATTCTGTCTCCCTTGAGTTACCTAAAGTTTGGAAAGAGGTGATATGCAGGTATAGTAACAATAATAAAAATTTATTCATCCATTTTTATTTTATTGTATGTTTGCATTGGTTATCATTATACATAAAGTCTTCTAATGTTAAGTTTTTATTATATATATATATATATATATATATATACATACTTTTATAAATACATCCAAATATATATACGAGGGGTGATCCAAAAAAAAGTTTACAAGGCAAAGGAAAAAGTATTTATTAACAATAGAAACAAGATACAAATGGTAATCAAGAGACACATCTGGTCTTTACTTTTCCGCATAGTCGCCAAACATGTTTAGGCATTTGTCAGAACGTTCGACCAACTTATTTATTCCGTCTTGGTAGTAACCAGGGCCCTGCTCATTGAGCCATTTCTCGGCAGCTGTTTTCACTGCATCGTCTGAGGTGAACCGTGTTCCGGATAAATTTCGTTTCAACGCCGGAAAAAGGAAATAGTCACTTGGAGCCAAATCGGGGCTGTATGGGGGGGGGGGTGATTCCAGACCTCCCACTTGAACTTTTGCAGAAATTCCTGAGTCTAGCGAGCTGTGCCTGGCATTGTCAAGAATTGTTTGATCCGCGGCTTATACACCCGAAATTACGGTATATATATTGAAGATGGTTTTGCAAATGTCGCCATTTGTGCACTTAAATGTATGTTGAGCTACATATATTTTTATCACTATTAACAATTTTTAGCTTAGTTGGATTCATTATAAGTGATTATCATACATATTTTTATAATTAATACACTCTGGAAAATACCCGAGAACATTTTTGAAAATCTGTTGCAAGAAAATAAAATTTCTTTTTATAAATGCTTCTTTAAATCTCAGAGAATGGTTTTCTTTCCGAAGTTTCTAAAGATAAAGAGCGGTTTTCCGAATCGTGGATAACTTGGAAATAGTAATTGTATATTTTCGTTCGCAGTTATATTTTCCAAGATCAAGGTATCTTCTACTCCATATATTGCTTCAAAGTTGAACATAAGTTTTTAAAAGTGTATAATGTCAAGCTTTCACTCTCATCAAAGGCGTAAACTATTTCATTCTCAACAAAGTGAAATATTTCAATCTCGACAACGGAGTGCAATATTTCGCTCTTTTCTGGGAGTGGAAAATTCCACTCTTTAAAGAGTATATTTTTATGAAATTGTACGAGTTTTTTATTTTTTGTAAATTTTAAATTACAGATTATCCTTAACAATGCCATAAAAATGTGATTTCAACATAGAAACAATTATTTTATTTTTTTTGAAGAAATAAAGTAAAATTAACCGGTAAATTGCTATTTTTGTAAAACTATTTAAATACTTATTTTTGAACTTTATAATAAATACAATAATTTTGTACAGGAGCTAGATAATTTTTATGACGATTTCACGGATATTTTAAAAGCTATTTGCATAAAAAGACGACGCTTAAAGTTCATGAAAAATGTTAAAAATTCACAAATTAAAATTTTAAGTCTCAAATTTTTCAATAAATCTGCATAAGGATAGTCTACTTCCTTTAAATATCTATTTAAAACATTATTTTAAAATTTTGTGGTCATTGATCGTCCATTTATTCAGTTATGAAAAATTTTTTAAACACAATTTTACAAAAATAAAATCACCGAAAAATCTTTCAAGATTGTTTTTTACAGTTTTTAAGAAATATACAGGCGCAATTTCAACTAAAATCGGAAGAAAAATATTAAAATTTTACATTTATATATATATATATATATTTAATAAATTTTGATCGAAACTAACTTTTTAACGGCATACCTAAAGGTACATGCGTCTTTCCTCAAATCTCTATGTTGCGAAATTTTTTTAAAAATTATTTTAAATTAAAGATCAAACATTTAGAATTCAAAAAATGCCATACTTTTGGTTCAGCGATAATTAAAACAAAGTTATAGTCCCAAATATAAACCAGAAATTAACTTTCTGATACCGGAAGCGACCATTTAAAGAGCCACGGTAAGGTAAGCAATACATTTTAATATATAAATTACACTGTAAAAAAAAAACTCCCTTACTTTACACCAAAAAGGGTCCAAGTGGTGTAATGAAATTCCACTTGTAAATTGGTGTAATGAGTCACCAACTATCAAATGGTATAAATAAACACCATTTTTGGTGTAAAGTAAGTAATATGTTTAAAATGTACGTTATAATAAATTGTCTCAATTAAAAGGAAGTTTAGCAACCTCTTTGCGTGAAGCTATTTATTTTAAATTATGGCTGTATTAGATTTGGAATGTAATTTTTAAATTATTTTTTATTTTGCTATTATTTATTAAAGTACACTAAATGGTAAAAAAAGAAATTTCCTAATATTTACATGACTTTAACAGCAAAATAAAAAATAATTTAGAGATTACATTTTAAATTTAATACAGCCATAATTTAAAATAAATAGTTTGACGCAAAGAGGCAGCGAAATTTCCTTTTAATGGAGGCAATTTATTATAACATTCATTTTAAGTATATTACAGCAACGAAATATGAACTAAACTTGAATAAAATAACTTTAATGAAACGAACTAAAATTTCCTATATTTGCATGCTTAAAAATATCTTTTTCATAGGTCAATAATGCGTTCAGTAAGTTAAAAAACATTATAATAACGAATTTTTTATGAAAATATTTTTTGTTAAAGTTCGGGTAAACGCTATAGTCATACGATATTAAATATTTTTTAACGAAATGTATAATTACTCGTAACTATCACTATAAGTTTAATTCGGAGTTTCTAGTTTTCTTAAGAAAATAACAAAAATAAGCTACATACGATATTAAATTACCTCACAATTATACAATTTAATGCGTAATATAAAAAAAGCTTAACTATGCCAGCTATCAAATAAACAAAGCTGTATAAAAAAAAAAGTTGATTACAACTGTTATACTAAAAGCATACTTCCCGTTAAATTCGAACATGTCGCCATTGTTCTTAAAATGGCAGTGTACTAACACATTATTAAAAAGCATTATCTAATTTAAAAAAAAACCCACATGCAAACATTATTTAGTCTTAAATCTTACATCTACAAAGAATAATATTAATATTGCTTACAGTTTGTTTACTTTTCCACCTGCTATCCGAAAGCAGGGGCGTAAATCCCGGGGGGGTTTGGGGGGGTGCAGCACCCCCCCAGAAGAAATCAGTCGAAAAATTACCAGATCGCTCGGAAAAAGTATCTTTAGTCGGAAAAAAAATAGTATTAACCTATAAAAACTTATAAACTTGAAAAACGGAAATATCATTCGGAAAATTTACCGTTTAATCGGAAAAGGCATACCGTTTAATCGGAAAGTCGGAAAAAATAGTATTATGTATTGCCCTATAAAAACTCATAAATTAGAAAAATGGAAAAATCAGTCGGAAAAACTCTTATTCGATTGGAAAAAATGACATTAACTTATAAAAACTTATAAATTGGAAAAACTAAAATATCATTCGGAAAATTTTTCGTTTCCATCGGAAAAAAAGCATGTTTAGTCGGAAAAACAGTATTACGTATTAACCTATAAAAAATTATAAATTGGAAAAACGGAAATATCATTCGGAAAATGTCCCGTTCCATCGGAAAAGGCATGTTTAGTCGGAAAAAACAGTATTTCGTATTAACCTCTAAAAGCTTATAAATTGGAAAAGCGGAAAAATCAGTCGGTAAATTTCTTGTCCGATCGGAAAAAAATGGTATTAACCTATAAAAACTTATAAATTGAAAAAACAAAAATATCATTCGGAAATTTTTCCGTTACATCAGAAAAGGCATGTTTAGTCGGAAAAAATATTACGTATTAACCCATAAAAATTTATAAATTGGAAAAACGGAAAAGTCAGACGGAAAAATTCTTGTTCGATCGGAAAAAAGTATGTTTAGCCGAAAAAAAAAAAAAGTATTAATCTATAAATATTTATGAATTGGAGAAATATTTTTGTGGTTTTTAATTAAATAAGAAAAACAAGTTAGATCGAAGAAAACCTATAAAATTTTCTTCTTAGTCGGATTTATTTCCCCTTGTAGTTTCTAATAAGAAAAAACAATTTATAACGAAGAAAATATAAACTTATTCTTAACTGGAATTAATTAATTTAACTAATTGGTAGTTTATTAAATAGTTTAATTTACTAATTAATATAACTTATCAATATATAGGATTTTTTTTTTTTTTTTTTTGATAAAACTATTCAGAAAAATTTTGATTTCTCAAATATTGTGTACTCGGAAACCTCGATATGACGAAAAAAAAAATATTTATGTACATATTGTAGCAATGTTACTGTTATTTGTAATTGTGGTATTTTGAGTAAAACCTTAATATTCCGATTTTTTTTTCTGTGCCTTTCGATTTCGAAATATCGAAATCTACCTGCATTTATTTACTACAGGAAAGTTTTTAGTTTAGTCTCGAAATTTTAAACTATACTAATTGAAATAAAGAAACTCCTTTTTTTTTTTTTTTTTTTTTTTTATCTAAACTTTAAATTTAGTTAGAAATATGTATCACGGAATTTAAATGGTATCCGATGAAAATTCAAAACTGAAATACAAATATTTTATATTTTTCCATTTCGAAATCTGGATGTTTTCCCTTCTATACAAATTTTACCTTTAATTGAAAATAATTATGGTTTTATTTTTTCCTACTAACTAATATTGTGTTTTCTTTTTATTTTATTAAAAAATATATATAATTAAAAATGTGAAACTGTTTTTATTTACCTTTTTACGTAATTTTGGATTGATTTAAAAAAGTGCTTAAGAAATATATATGATATAGGATGAAAATTGAAAATACCCAAATACTTTGAATTGTTATCTCGAAATAATATGAATATTTTACAATATACGAGTATATTTCTCCCAGAAATAATACGTTCGTTTTTTTTTTTTTTTTTTTTTTTTTTTTTTTTTTCCTGAATCAATTGTATTCATTTTTTTTATATTTTTATTAATACTATTGCATTTTGTTTAGTCCGAAAAATAAGGGGTAGCATCAAATTGTTACGCTGTTTTAAAGTTTGTCGTTAGAAAGAATTAAAACTTATATTAAGAAATCCCGTATTTTTGACAAATTTTTGTCTCTAAAATATTCCTTAAGCAAACAAATAAATAAATAATAATAATAAAAAAAAAACTGCTAGAGATTTTAACTGACTTATGAAAAATAGAAAGATAGAATATTTTTTTCTCTTCAAAGTAAAGCTTGGGCACCTAGACAACTGGGCGCTGAACTTCCTGTCCTATGTGGCAATTACAAAACAAGCAGCACCTGCATTAACTCTTTGTTTAAATCGTTAGTATTCAAGCTCATAGTACGAAATCATTCAATTACAAAATGTTGATTCGAGAATATTTTGGTATTTGGTTAATAATTCAATATTTTTGCATCTGTTATGTCCTCACCCATAGGCGTAGCCAGCCTTTTGAACGGGGGGGTGCCCAGATTTTTTAACCCGGACCTGTTGGGTACAAACAATATCTTATATAATAAAACCTGTTAAAACGGAATCTCATGAGACTGCTCTAATTTCCGTTTTAAACAAGTTTTTATCCTAAAAGGTATAATTGTGTGATATTTTTTTTAAAGGGCCAAAACACAATTTTGTCTTTGTGAGGAGTATTAGAAGAGGTTCAAAAACTAAATCTTATGGTAAAAAAGATATATAAATTTCCTTACAGCAGTGATGTAAGACAGAGACTGTGTGTGGACACAAGTGAGAAACTTTCAGGCACTCCAACGTCTAATAAAAATAAAAAAAAAACGGTTTTTATCATGCTAGAAACTTCTGTAGGTGCAGAAGAAAGCTGTATGAGATCTAAAATATTTTATTATTCAAAGTCTTGTAGATGAAATTTAGTCTGATGGTAAATCTCAGATAATATCTGCGATTCATCATCCGGCGAAATACACATACATGTGTGTGTATGCAAGTGCATAGGCTTACGCCTATGCACTTGCCCGGGATGGCCTATGCACTTGCCGGGATGGCCCTTGCCAGCCTTTTGAATGGGGGGGTGCCCAAATTTTTTAACCTGAACATGTTGGGTACAAACAATATCTTATGTAGTAAAACCTAATAAAACGAAAATAAAACCCCATAAAACCTATCGAATTACCGTTTTAGACAGGTTTTTATTTGCAGAAGGTATAATTGTGTGGTGCTTTTTTTAAAAAGGACCCAAACGCAATTTTTCATTTTTGAAGAAGGATGACAAGTTGCTCAAAACTAAAAATAATGGATAAGAAAAAGATATATAAACATAGATAAAACATGATAGATATAAAACAAAGATATCCGTAAACAAACATCTGTAATTATCACTAATTTTCCTTTCAAACAGCAATGAAATACTAAAATAAGTAAACACGCCTTTAGTTCCCCAGTCATTTTGATCAAAGTAGCATTAAAATAACTTGTAGAGAGCAATTTAAAGTGGAAAAGAATTCTTTCAATATTTTCTACTCATGAATAAATAAAATTTTCCGGTTTTAAAAAAAATAAGCCCGTACGAATGTCAAAAAAGTGGCCATAAAAAAGAAATTTAATGAACCAACCAACCAACCAATTTTCCTATTAATTTGAATTTTGGGTAGCATTATTTCTCATTTTCAAATCAGCAGATTTGTACAACCCCTCACTAGAGATGAGTTCGGGCTCGTTTTTCGAGACCCGGGCCCGCCCGAGCCCGACGATTTTAAGTCCGATCCCGAAAGATTTATTTTCACCAGAGCCCGAGCCCAAAAATATACGAAACAAAATTGTATGGTATATAAAATTTGTTTAAAAAGTGATACCTCATTTAAAAAAATTTCTTACATGGATGTCATTTTTAAATGAAAATTTAATTCTAGTCTTATCAGTATTCGTATCGTATAAAATAAAAATATATTTCATACTTAAAAGGATTCTCATATTTTTTCCTCTTTTAACAAATAAATTTGATGGACACGTTTGTGTTTAATGAATAAATGCATGAAATTTGCAGAAATTACTATTTGTAAGCTGGCGTATCGAACAACGTTCTTCAATTTTCAGTAAAAGAGTACATCTTTCCTTATAATCGATTTCCTTCTCATAACAATTTTCTGTGATTGACAGGTACATGAAAATCAACGTAAATTAAAAAAATCGACATTGTTGTTTTAAAGGTCCGATGCTTGTATAGAAAAAGAGGAAACACTGATCAATTGCTTTCTATCGGAATAACATGGTAATCATATTTACTTACGGAGGAAAGTGACTTCAAAAAGGAACAGCGTCCCCAGAACGCAGAGTTCATGATGATAAATACATATAATAAATAACCACTAAAGTTATTTTCAAATGAAAAACGAGTATAATTTGTTCACAATCGAAGATTAAATAACTGCAAACCTCCAGCTAATTCTCGTCTACTAAAAAGCAGAAGAAAATATTACATTGGCGTCATATAACTAACTAATAAATAAATGAACGATCCCATTAAAAAATATCTTCTGCTAAAGAAAAGCCAACTAAAAGCAAGTTCATTGTTGTGTTTGATTTGATTGGCGCCATATAAATACATCGTCGCCGGAAATTTCGTAGACATAAATCTGTAATTATCGCAAACTTTCATTTGAAACAGCAATGAAATTCTAAAATAAATAATCAAGCATTCAGTTCTCCCGTCTTTTAGATAAAGAAGAATTAAAATGAGTTGAAAAGGAATAAGTAGGCAATTTTAAGTGAAAAAAGTTTTTTCAATCTTTTCTACACAGAATAAATAGCCCGGGCCCGAGCTCGGGCCCGGGCTTTCGGGTTCGGGCTGAGCCCGTCTTATCTCTACCCCTCACCCCTCCGTTCTCCAGGCTAATCACATGGTGGAATTATCGTTTCACATCTGTATTTCCTATTATTTATCTTTTTTTTTTTTTTTGCTCCTATCTAGACTTTAGATTACAAAAGCAAAGATATAAATAGTTTCTATCCTTGTCGAGAATTTACGCTAATTTTTTATGGAATTGCAAAAACATGCATGAAAAAGAATGGCGTTAAAAAAAAATTATAAACAAAAGACATCAAATTGGGATTATAAAACCAACTTTTTGACTTACTGTGATTAATACAGATTCTAGTAAATATTCTAGTTAAAAAAAAAAAAAAAAACGTAAACAAAGTAATTTTCTTAAAAAAAAAAAAAAAAAAAAAAAAAGAATCTGGGTCTTTTTTTTTTTATCTCATTTCAAAACATAGACTGTAAGTTTTGATTAACTAATTGAGATAACTTTACTTTCATTTTTCTTCTTTTTTCTTTTATAAATTTTGATTTTTTAAAATAATCAATCTTGGATCTTTTATAAATTTTGATTTTTTAAAATAATCAATCTTGGATCTGCGCGAGCGGGAGGGGGGATGCCCGGGCACCCAGGGCACCCCCCCTGGCTACGCGCATGTCACCTAAATATAAGAGACAAAAAGTACAATCTGCGTTACGTAATTCCATTTTCGATAATGATTACAGGAACACACATAATAAACAAAAACATGCTGACAAAATTTCAGCCCATATACATATACCGTTTTGCATTGCTGGAGTTCCAAAAAAACCTTTTGAAGTAAGTAAGCTACTTTATTACAGAATATTTTAGATATATAAAATGTGTAAATAACTATTGTTTTCATATTAATAATAGATTTATTTATTTATTCAGGGGAGAGATAAATTATTTAATAACTTGTAAAAATGTACTGATATTCGATATATATTAACTTTTTTTTAACAGTTAGTATCGCAATTCCCGAACTATTTGCTAGGTTTGTTTCAAACTGAAGATGAGAGCTAGTTATTATTTAAATTTCATGAAGTTATTATTTTTAACTAAATTTTTTCTTTCAATATATTTGCTTTCTTTTTTGCCAACCATTTTACAATTAGCAAGTCAATGTATTTAGTATTGTGCATGAAGTTAAAACTGTACTATGGATCTTTTTATATTTTATCAATACTAGGGGGGCCCCGCCCCCCTGCTCGCTATGCTCGCCAACCCCCCGCGTAATCGCTTCGCGATTCCAAATTATTGGCTACTCCTGCTTGCTGCGCTCGCCAATATCCCATGGTATGAATAAGCAGTTGCAGACCTTTCAAATGATGTGTCACACGACTGGTGTTGTAAATAAATTAAAAATGTAGCCCCCTGGGGGGCAGAGGGGGAGGCGACACAAAAGACATCCATAACATGAATAAGCAGCTGCAGACCTCTCAAATGATGTCACACGACTGGTGTTGTAAAGAAATTAAAAATGTGCCCCCCTGGGGGGCAGAGTGGGGGTGACACACAAGACATCCATAAAATGAATAAACAGTTGCAGACCTTTCAAATGATGTGTCACACAATTGGTGTTGTAAAGAAATTACAAAATGCGCCCCCTCTGAGGGCAGAGGGGGGGAGGTTACACATAAGATATCCATAATATGAATAAGCAGTTGCAGACCTCTCAAATGATGTGTCACACAATTGGTGTTGTAAAAAATTAAAAATGTGCCCCCCTGGGGGGCAGAGTGGGGGATGACACACAGCACATCCATAATATGAATAAGCAGTTGCAGACCTTTCAAATCTTGTGTAACACGACTGGAGTTGTAAAGAAATTAAAAATGTGTCCCCCCTGGGGAGCAGAATGGGGGATAACACACAATACATCCTTTAAATGAATAAGCAGTTGCAAACCTCTCAAATGATGTATCAAACGACTGATGTTGTAAAGAAATTAAAAATTTGGCGAAATATTACAGTTATCGCCAAGTTGGCGTCACTTTTGACAACTAATTTTGGTCGCCAAATTTGGCGATATATCGCCAAGTTGGCGACAAACTTGGCGATTGTTGACGATGGTAACCTTTCCTCTCTTTATGGTAACTCATATGGCGATGCATAGACGGAGCCCTTTCCTGATTGGTCTATTCGACTCATGGAAGGAGTGGACAACCCGGATTCGTTAGTTCCGGAAATCTTCCACATCAGCATCATTCCAGAAGTCATTCCTTTTAAGGCTAGTTTTTTTTTACTATAGAAGGATTATTTCATTAATACTAAGAAAGATAATTTATTTTTTGAAGTTCAAATGTCAATATCAGGGCCGTAACTAGAAACTTCGGGGCCCCGGGGCAAACTAGTGAGGCCCCTCCAGTCCGGGGCAAATTAAAACTTTGCCCTGGGCGCAATTTTTTTTTTTTAATTTCGCACGCCGATATTTAATTGTACACTGTATGATAAGCCTAAAAAGATGAAATATGGCTTTTGATTTTTTTTTTCGATTTTAAGTATTTATTCTTAGATAAAAGAGAAAGATTTTCTAGAATTTTTTAGATGCTTTTTATATTATTCAACCGATCAGAAACCCATATTTTCTTCCTTATGGTTTTTATTCCTCGCTTCACTGGGATCGGCAAACATGCTGGCGCGACATGACACATTCGGCTCCAGAGCCCGATCAAGCTGAAATTGGGCCCCTTACCTATCCATTTTAAGCGACACTTTCAGAAAAAAAAAAAAAAAAAACTTGATGAGTTGACAAAGTTGTTTGGTAAAAAGTGCCTAGGTTAAAAGTTTCTAAAAATTTTATTGAGTTATATTTTACATTTTACATTTTATAAAACAATGTTATTTGAAAAGTATTTATTTAAGGAAAAAAATCAGCCACATAATTTGTGGGCCCTGAAATAGTTGGGCCTACAGCCGAGGCGCTGGAGGCCCGTGCATTAATCAGGCCCTGTTCGACTGGACATTCTGCTGTCTGCTCTAGAGCTGCTTTTGCATGTGAAGCGTATGGAGTATACCAACGGACCCGCAGAAACATTTACTCTAGCACTTTGATTTTTGTTTTAATTACTAATTTTTAGCTAGGTGCTGGGCATTTTATAGGAAGTTAGACGAGAAACTAAAAACAATAGTTTTTTTAAACCACCAGTTTGGGGCCCTTCAAGCTTGGGGGCCCCGGGGCAGTGCCCCGGCTGCCCCGGCGGTAGTTACGGCCCTGGTCAATATATGTAAAATATTCTATATTTTTAAAACTTTGTTATAGTACCAGATATAATAATTTTGTCTCACTGCATAACAATAATTTGATTATTATTTTATACATAGACTAGGGGGGCCCCGCCCCCCTGCTCGCTATGCTCGCCAACCCCCCGCGTAATCACTTCGCGATTCCAAATTATTGTCTGCCCCTGCTTGCTGCGCTCGCCAATAACCCATGGTATGAATAAGCAGTTGCAGACCTTTCAAATGATGTGTCACACAATTGGTGTTGTAAAGAAATTACAAAATGCGCCCCCTCTGAGGGCAGAGGGGGGGGGGTTACACACAAGGTATCCATAATATGAATAAGCAGTTGCAGACCTCTCAAATGATGTGTCACACAATTGGTGTTGTAAAGAAATTAAAAATGTGCCCCCCTGAGGGGCAGAGTGGGGGATGACACACAACACATCCATAATATGAATAAGCAGTTGCAGACCTTTCAAATCTTGTGTAACACGACTGGTGTTGTAAAGAAAATAAAAATGTGTCCCCCCTGGGGAGCAGAATGGGGGATAACACACAAGACATCCATTATATGAATAAGCAGTTGCAAACCTCTCAAATGATGTATCAAACGACTGGTGTTGTAAAGAAATTAAAAATTTGGCGAAATATTATAGTTATCGCCAAGTTGGCGACACTTTTGACAACTAATTTTGGTCGCCAAATTTGGCGATATATCGCCAAGTTGGCGACAAACTTGGCGATTGTTTGCGCTGGTAACCTTTCCTCTCTTTATGGTAACCCATATGGCGATGCATAGACGGAGCCCTTTCCTGATTGGTCTATTCGACTCATGGAAGGAGTGGACAACCCGGATTCGTTAGTTCCGGAAATCTTCCACATCAGCATCATTCCAGGAGTCATTCCTTTTAAGGCTAGTTTTTTTTTACTATAGAAGGATTTTTGTGTGTGTGTGTGTATAGATAAGAAACAAAATTTAATCATTTGAAACTTGAAAATAATTTCGGTCTTGCGAGAAGATAAAATGGCGCAACTTTTGAATGTTTAAAGCTAATTGATGATTAAATCGATCTTTAAACCTCTTTTGCAATTTAAATTTTTTACTGATACTTTTTTTTTTTTTTTAAGCCTGGTGTGCCTGTGTGTGTGTGTAGGGGAAGGGGAGTTGTAGAGAAACAAGAAATTTACTTTTGACTTATGCATTTCGTTTTTTTTTGTTTTGTTTTGTATTTTGTGCATGTGTTCATACGGCGACAGCAAAACTGTTGGCTCTGTTTAATTGCTTTATTTATTTATTATTATTATTTTTTTAAGAATAATTTGAGTATAATTTGAAAACACAATGAATTCGCACCTGAAAACTTACATACTTTGCTTTAATAATTTGTTATTTATATATTTATATGATATATCTAGTATATATTTTATCTAATGGCTGGGCAACGGCGAGCGGGTCAGTTAGTAGAGATATCTATATATACTATAATAGTTTGTCCTGACTGACTGATAATCAACGTTCGGCCCAAAATATTGAATGTAGAACCATGAAAATTGGAGAGAACTCTTATGATTTACTCTTACTGGAGATACTTCTTATGATGTACGTGTCCACTAAGATGGAATTTTTGAAATTACCCCCCCCCCCTAAGAGGGACAAGCGGGGGGACGGGGTCAAAAATTTTGGAACAACTTACCATATCTCAGCAAACATTTAAGGTAGGAGCGTGAAATTCCAGAAAATAAATCTACTAAAAATATTATTAAACACATAATCCAACGATTTTCGAAATCCCCCCCCTCAAGGGGTTAAAAGGGGGGGTCGAAAAATTTAGGACATTTGGCACATCTCAGCAGTCTTTTTTAATAATAGCATGAAACGGCAGAAAATAAAATTATTAAAAACTAATTAAATAAGTGTTTCAGCAATATTTATAAATTTCCACTCCCGAGGGGATTAAAGTGGGGGTGGAAAATTCCATACTTTTTGGACCATGTGGCGTATCATAAGAGAGCCCTCAGATCACTCTTTCATATTATAAACCTTTCTCCACTCCCCCTGACCCCCACCAATTTCCCTACCGTGGACAATTTTCGATCTTTTTTTAAACTGTAGCGTTTTATCATTTAAGGATTTTTTTACAGGGCCCTCCGATAAATATTATTTATGATATATGAAAAATTCACAGTTAGAGGAAGAGTCTACTTTGTGAGGGGAAATATTTCCTAAATTTGGCCTACATCTCTCTTGTGATATATCGTTGGATACCCATTTAGTCCTCACAAGTCACCGCTTTTCTAAATTTAGCCGACACTTTTCGTGTGATATATCGTTGGAAAGCCCTGCGACTACTTATTCATATTATGCACTACCCATGTCCCTCTCGGGTGGTACCATTATTCCATCAGGAGATCGTCTACTAATGGGGAAAATATATTGTTATATAAGACTAATAATAGCATAATGTAAGATTATTTGACTATCTCGATACACTAAGTCATAATTATCTTGAGAATTATAATACATATATTAATGTATATATATCTATGAATATATGTCGCATTTTCATAAAACGACAGACTTCAAGGGGATGAGTTTTAATTATGATTTATTTAAAACATAGCAAAATCTTTTCGCAGGTCTTCACATCATAGGTTCTGGAGAGCAAGTGCGTAGATGTATATTTGAAATTCCTCATCTCCCGAGAGGTTACCAGTTAAAAGGGCCATGTGTTTTACTTAAATTAATACGATAAACTTAGGTTTCTTGTTGCCCTGTAAAACCCGTGATTATTAGTCATGGGGCCCGTATCCACATTGAGGGGCGATTTTAAAAAAAGTAATTAATAGGTTTGATTTTTTGTATTTTCTTACATATATATATATATATATATATATATATATATATATATATATATATATATATATATATATATATATATTAGTCCATGTTGGCCATAGTACTCGGAAATTTTCCTTCTTGAAAGTCGGAAATTTATGAGCCTACACCCCCCTACGCGACTAGAGTGATTTACGCCCCTGTCCGAAAGTTAGAATGAAGGATTAAATGCAAAGTAAAATGGCGGCGTGTCGTCTGCAAACATATGAAATCAAAACAGAAAGATGATATATGACTCTGAATTTGGTGTTACCGTTCAATAATTTCGACTAAAGAGTAAAATACCACCATTCCAAGATTATTCTTACATTTTGTACGGAGCTACTACCGAAAATAGTGTAGATTTAAAGTTTATTCAGCGATTCATAACCCAAATTTAATATTGCTCCTTTGTTTTTACAGTGTATATAATATATACGCAAGTATATAAACACCTACAAATAATGTCGATTTTAAAGATTCATGGCTACCACTTGGTCTGCTTTTTGAACACCACTTTTATTTAAAGAAGAATTTTATTCATAAATTTTGTAGAAACATGCCATGAAGGGCTTTTTTTCTTGGAATTGTTGTAGAAACCTACCACGAATTTCTCACAAAAAAAAAAAAAAAAAAAAAAAAAGAATTACTGGTTTTTAAAAAGTGGACCAGTGGGAGTCCTGAAGATGTAATCTTTATACATAAAACTAACAATAATTTATACGCTCCACTACTCCATATATTGATTCAAAGTTGAGCGGAAGTTTAAAAAGTGTGTCATACCAGGGTTTCATTCTTACCAACGGCATGAAATATTTCATTCTCAGCAAGGAGTGAAATATTTCGCTCCTTTCTAGGAAGTGAAAAATTTCACTCCTAAAGAGTGTGTTTTTATAAAATCGATAACTTTTTTTGTAAATTTAAAATATAAATTATTTCGTTTTTACAATTTCATAAAATGTGACATAAATACAGGGTGTCCACTCTCAACGGTGGCCAAAATGGCTAATTTCTAAACCGCTAGTCATAGACATATAGTTCCAATTGCAAAAATGCTTTATAAAAGGTAAATAATTGTTTTTCAAGCGATTTAGGTCAAAAAGACTTTTTATTAAAAAATTACGAAAATTAACTTTTTATACGGTCCCACGGTCTTATTAGTGATACTTAGTGAAAATTTTCTATCCCCCTATCAAGCAATATAAAAAAGATACCATTCTTCTAACATTAAAATTGACCGAGTTATGAAACTTTAAAATTCATGACTTAAACCACTTTTCTGTAGCTGAAAACGAATCAGTTGGACTAAGTTTTCAGGGAACGTATACTAAGTGCTTAAATTATTATAAAGGGCGTCCATTTCCAACGCTGTCCAATAGCTAATTCCTAAACCATTCGCCACAGACATACAGTTCCAATTACGAAAATGTTTTAAATGTGATAAAGAAATATTTTTAAAGCAATTTAACTGAAGGTGCTACCACCGTATAACATTTACGGTAGTGTTAATTTTTATTAATTAACTTGTAGATTAGTTAAAATAGTTGAAGACGTGAGTTTTAAAATGGTCTTTATTGAGAAAATCCAATTTTGGAAAATCGCGATTTTATTTTAAAAAGGTGTGCTATTTTGATATTTTTTTTTTTGCTTAACCCCTTGAAGGGCACCGGTATATGTTATATACCACTTAATTTTAATTCCCAAATGCCACATTGACACCAAAATTTAAGAATCAACTTTTGTTTCATATGATATACTCGAAGAAAAGCTTTTACTTTGTTTCATATAAAATTGTTTTTAAATACCGGTGTCAACCAATCATTTTAACATTTTAGTAGCAGAAGTTCTTTGCCCCTCAAGGGGTTAAAATGTTCGTACGTATGTTTCCCTTGTTCAAAATTTCTATTCAAGTTTTAACTCACTTCCGAATATCCGATCGAGGTTCAATTTGCATACTTATTTATATCCAATGACAATGTAATATTAATACAATTTTAGGTGCGTATTAATTATTTATTTTATAGGACTACAACAAATTCTTTTAGGTTAAGAGCACACACTAGTCACACGCCAAGGCAAATCAAGATGGCGACGCGCTTTTTCAGCGGATTCGAAGGATGGGCTAAAATTACTTTGATTGACATGCAATCATCCAATTAGGAAATAGAATGCTCTTAACCAATTATCTGCGACGATTTTTCTCTTCAAAGGTGTGCAATTCCAGCCGATTTCATGTTTAAAGGATTTTTTTCAACTGATTTCCCAGTACTTTGCGTAAATGCATTCGAATCGGAGCTCAAAAGAATTTCAATCTCTTTACGATTAGCGTTCCAAAATTAAAATGGTTTGATTTTCAGAAAATAAACGAATGATTAATTTAGATAGATTACTATAAAATAAAAACTATTTTATTTACTTAACGCAATTAGAAAAAAAAATAAAAAATAAAAATAAAAAATTAATATTGAATGAGGGGGGGGGGGAGATATCAGGTACAAGTAGTTTAAATAACTATTTTTTTGGGGGGGGGGGTAAGAGGGGAGGGGATTCTTTTTAGAATACGAAACTTATCAAGATAAATAGAACTGAAGGTTGATGAATGAATTAATAAAATTATGAGAAAAATATCTAGACAAATTTAAATATTTAAACATTGTTTATTTTTTGCGGAAAGGCAAGCAAGCAAGCAAGGGAGAACAGGAAATAGAAATTTTGAAGAAAGGAGAAATAGGTGTTAATCCCAGCCTAGTCGTTTATAGACATAATACATAATTTATTATTGTTTGTAGTGACAAATGTGACCGAAAAAATGTAGCAAATTTTAAAAACTTTGTGTGATGTTAAGTCAATAAAGCAAAATATTTTGTCAATATTTCAGGTGGAAGAAAATTTAGATTCTTGATGATTTTTACAAGCATTATATAAATGCCGCAAGGAGCTCTAACAATTTTTAATTTTGAGCACTGACATAGCAGTAAAGTCTATAGGAGGGGGGGGGGGCAATTCTAAAAACTGTTTTTTAAATGATACAGTCAGTTAAGAATGGTTTTTGTTGTGAAAATCCCAATATTTTATTTAAATATCTCTCTAAAGATATTTTACTGTATGAAATGCACAAACACAATACGCAAAAAATGTAAACATGTGTTTTGTGTAGAATTTAATGCATATCTATCGCTTTATTTTTAACACTTTCCTACATAGTTAAAAAGATTTTGTTAATATTATAGTTAGCAGAGATTTATAATTAGCACTTAAAAAAATTAAACATATTTAAAGACTCAATTATTTGTGCAGAAGGAGGATTTCAGGTTTTAATTATTTTTTTTATTAAAATACGGAGAGAAAAAAGAAAGAATTTAATTTTGTAAGCTGAGAAGGGGGGGGGGGAGGTAGAGGGAAAAAACGGATTTTTTTTTTGGGGGGGGGGGGGAAAGAGATAGTAGGATAGTTTTATAGATGACAGCTTATTTACCTTCTTGAATATTTATTAATAGGACGAAAAATATAACTTAAAAGTGTTTAAAAGATTTTTAATTTTGTGTACTTCAAAAGAACGGGGGGGGGGGAGGTATACAACGATATTTATGGGTTGTTTACGATTAATTATTTATTTTTAGAATAAAATATGTATAAACCTATGGAAAAAAAAAAACAAAAAAAAAACTTTCAAAGATTTTAAATTTAGTGACATATGGGTAGGGGAGAAAATAGTGCAATGCCCCCCCCCTCAAAAAATGGTGGAATTTGTGTTTGTTTAAAATTTGTGAGCTGAAGAAAAAAAGAAATAAGCACATTATTTATTTATTTTCGTGTGTGTGTGTAGGGGGGAGATGTTTATTAGATGACTTATTATTTATTTGCCTTTCAAAATATTTACAAATCGGTTTTAAAAAATAATAAAAGTGGGAATTATTTAAAGAACTAAATTTTCTGCACTTAAAGGAACAAAATGATAAATCCTAATTTCAGTCGTGGGGAGGGGGGGAGGAAATTTTGTGATTGATTGTTTATTGGTTACTAAAGTGACTTGTATGCTACAAATATGGGTATTGTGGAATAGACTACAAAACGAAGTGATATTTTTGTAAGGTGCAATTTAGAAGATAATGACAGATTCAAAAGGCGAAGCGAAATTTTGATATAAAGGGAGGCGAAGACCAAGGGCTGATCTTGAGAGTCCTCAAGGGGGGGGGGGGGAGGATTTTAGAAATTTGGGTACTCCAGTGTAATGCACGGGTCGGAGCTCATTTTTTTATGTGGGTCGTGTTTTTCTTTTTTTACTTTTTTGCTGTGGGTCGGGTTTGGGTCCGGTTGGCTTCCATTTTTTGCTCCTGTCTGGGTTAATTCCTACTTGGGTCGGGTTGAGTTCCACTCTTTGCTGCTGTTCAAGTTAATTTCTGATTTTTTTTTTTTTTTTTTTTTTAATTTATTTATTTATCAGATTTGGGTCTCGTTGACTGCTACATTTTGTTTTTAATCTGGTTGACTTTTACTTTTTAGCAGTGCTTAGCGCATTTGGGACAATTTAGGATTTGGTTTTTAGCACTTTCCAACAAAGTTGAAAAGTGCTTATGCATTCGGTTTGTCTGTCCGTCTGGTCGGATGGCCGTCTGTCTGTCCGCGCTCTAACTCCCGTAAATATACTCGGATTGCTATGAAATTTTTATACGTTGTTGATGTTTATCCTAGCACGACACCTATTAAAAATGAAGTATCTAGCATAATTAGTTTATCTACAGAGAGAATCAAAAGTTTTCCATTACATTACGGCGTATGGGGAAAATCGTTAATATACTCGGATTGCCATGAAATTTTAGGACGTTATTGACGTTTACCCTAGCACGAATGCTATTGAAAATGAAGTTTCTACCATGACTAGTTTATCTACAGGGCGAATCAAAAATTTTCCATTACATTACGGCCTATGGGGAAAAATCGTTAATATACTCGGATTGCCATGAAATTTTAGGACGTTATTGACGTTTACCCTATCACGAACGCTATTGAAAATTAAGTTTCTACCATGATTAGTTTATCTGCAAGGAGAATCAAAAGTTTCCTATTGCATTACGGCCCATGGGGAAAAATCGTTAATATACTCGGATTGCCATGAAATTTTAGGACGTTATTGACGTTTACCCTATCACGAACGCTATTGAAAATTAAGTTTCTACCATGATTAGTTTATCTGCAAGGAAAATCAAAAGTTTTCATTTACATTACGGCCCATGGGGAAAAATCGTTTATATACTCGAATTGCCATGAAATTTTAGGACGTTATTGACGTATACCCTAGCACGAACCCCATTGAAAATAAAGATTAGTTTATCCCCATGATTAGTTTATCTAAAGGGCGAATCAAAAGTTTCCCATTACATTACGGCCTATATGGAAAAATCGTTTCAAAAAATTTTTAAAGATGTTATACCCTGTCAAACATATTAAAATATGCATTCTATAAAATATAAGATGAAAATTTAGCTATTATTCATTTACATGGCCACACAAAAGAATTCCATTAGATAATGGTAAAAGGGGGAATTGTGTGTGGCATATTTTAAATATATTAAGCTGTTTCATGTATAATAAAATTGATATATGTCACTGAAGCTTAATATAAATTATACGCTACTGTCTTGCATAATATGAAGTACATAGCATTTACAGGGCCATACAAAAGATTTCAAATAGCATATTCTTTCCGAAGTACCGCATATGTGTCCGATGATGGCTGATGGAGGGATGAAATGCATTTTAATTATGATATGCGCGTTTATATTTCGCTAAAAATATGCACATTATATGGTGTGTATAAATGTTATAGTTGATATACAGGACTACCCAAAAGAGCTCACCAACGTTACTGAATATGAGCATAGATTATTTAAACGTGGTTCTTAAATAAGCTATGCATTTTTACGCTGAGCTTCATTGAATTTACTGAGAAATGTTTGCAAAATATAGATAAAAGGATATACAGGGCCACGCAAAGAATTCGGTACATGGACGCCTATGAATGATAATTTATGAGAATGTGATTTCAGTTGTTTTAAAAGTGTTTTAGTTTACAATAAATTTTAGCCTAATGCTGACGTGTAATAAAGGTACAATGTAAACTACAGGGCTGAACAAAAGTATTCAAGTATGTTTCCATCTGATAGTATGAAAATGCTGAAAAATAAATTTCAAGCTACTGGGTATTTTCTTGCTAAACTAAATTTTCCCATTATATCAAGTGACAAATGAAATACAGAGCTGTTCAAAAGTACTGGAATACATATTTGGGTATATTTGGCTATACACTATTATTTCCCTAAATAACAAAGTTTTGTTAAAGATTTCATTAAGTGTTGGAAAGTGCTTCATAATCAATGCTTAACGCGTTATTTTTCTTACTTGTTACTTTATCGAGAAGGGTTAGGGTTGACCCGAATTTATTGGGGTGAATTCTTTGGTAAAATGTTCGTTCTTTTTTGCAATTTTTGTACAAAATATGCGTTTGTTTCACGATATTTTGAAGAAATTCGTGTTTTCTCCGCGATCATTTTACAAAATTTGTTGTCCGGTTCGCTTCTATTTTTTGCTGCTGGTCGGGTTTAATTTTTTACTTTTTGTTGTGGGTTGCGTTTGAATCCGGTTAACTTCTACTCTTTCCTACAAACACGTGACGTTACACACAGCAAACACGTGGGTGGTTTACAATTCTCCATCGATATACAGAGTGATATCGGCTCATACAAATTGCCCTCACCTCCGGGAAAAAAACCCACAACGAGAGTGAAACAAAGAAAAAAGAAAGACAATAGAAATCAGAGGAAAAAGAAAAGAGAAAGATCATTCAGGTGGCTTGGGTTAGGAAGCCCGTGAATATTTAAAGAAGGTATCCTCCTGGGGGCGATTAGTTTTAAGAATTCATTGAATAAGTATAGGGGGAGAAAGGGTAGCTACTCGCTACTTTTAAATTTAGAAAAAGTTTTTTATGCTGAATTACCACATTTCGTTCGAATATCATAAATCATATAAATATTTGGTTTAAAATTTCCTTTATATAATTGTTGGAGATTTCTGAGAAGGAAAAAATGAAAAGTATTTATTTATTTATTTTGGAGGGGGATGAAGGGAATTTGTTAGATGACTTACTTTATATGACTAAAGATTAACAAATATGGCTAAACACAAAATAAAGAGATTTAAAGACTAAATTTTATGTACTTGGTAAGGAGAAATAGGGGGAAAACATAAATTTTTGTGGGGTTAAGAGTAAAACTATGTTTGATTATTTATTACTACAGTAAAAGTTTTAGAAAAATCGATGACTTTAAGGGTGTATTTCGATTCAAACTGCCTATTTTCCGATTTATTTTTGAACTCATTATTGCTCTCAAATACACCAAACTTTCAAAATCGCTTATTTGGAAAGTGCACAAGGTGCCGTAAAGGTCAATTCTTTGATAAGTGCACAAAACATTGCAAAAAAAGCAATCAAAAACGGCATTTCGAACCGATTTTTCCCAAGCGGGAGATTTGAGAACGAAAAAAGGGGTCATACTGAGAAGATAATTGTTTATAACTCAAATTCTAATGAATTGAGCGTAAAAAAACATCACTCGGCACCTCATACGTCCCTTCAAGAATCCTCTCAGCAAATTTCATGTTTCTACGTTTAAAAATGTGTCTGAAATTGTATCGGAAAATTTCGAGCTGTTGAAGATGGAAAAGCGTTTTTTCGAATACACCCTTAAAAGTATAAAATTTGTGAGCTGGGGGGGGGGGGAAACAATTTATTAATTATTTATTTTGGTGTGTATGTGGGATGGAGAAGTTTTTTAAATGACTTACTTTTATTTGCCTTTTAAAACATTAACAAATGGACTTAAAAAAAAATAAAATGTGGGAAAGTTTCAATGAATAAATTCTAGGCATTTACTAATAGGATGAGAGGGAAAAATCTCATTTTTAGTTAGTTGGGAGTAGTTTTTGTGATAGATTTTTTTATTGTTACAACAAAGTGGCAATATTGTGTAAACATGGATACAGTGAGATAGACAGCAAAACAGCGAAGTGATACTTCTGGAAGGGATAATATTGAAGGCTGTGATGAGAGCAAAAGGCGGGAACGAAATTTTGATACAAGGGGGGGGGGGCAATGGTGATATAAATTATTTTTCTAAATCAGAATTTCAGAGAACTCAGATTTTCACCTGCAATTAATAAATAACAGAAAACTTAAATATTTTCAAGGACTTTTTGCAAATTCTGCATAACACTAACAAAGTTTTTTAAGGAGCAAAAATTACTTTTAAAAAATTAAACACTTTTTAAAAAATTGAAGAAATATAAGAAATGTGTAGGATCACTTAAAATTATTCCGCTACATTATGATCTATGTAGATAAATCATTTGCGGTGTTTCAAGGAGGGCTATACTAATTTAAAAGTAATGAAATTCATACACATTACAGAGGTACTTTGGAAGACAATTATAAAAAAATATGTCATGTATAGCACTTACAGTATACACACAGAGGATCTCCATAGTAATCTATTATACTCTGGTCTAAAAATAATTTCGCGATGTATTGTTGTAATAATATTACTCTTTTACAAACAATGAAATTTATACGAACTTCTGAAATGGACTTAAGAATGCTTGCGGTATAATATTTGGCGAAAAACATTTGCCATTCAATTACAGAGTTACACAAAAGAATTCGGTTGTAAAAAGCTCTTCGGAGAAAAACTGTCCCTAGCGTATTTAAATTATGTTCACTACTTTGAACATGAAATGCAATGAAATGCTGTTTCGTGTATACTCTGTGTTAAAAAGAATTTCCATAAAAACATTCCATTTTATATATAATCATAATAAACCTGTTAAAATTGGTCATCTGTTTCCCGCCGTCCTTTTTTTTTTTTTTTTTTTTTTTTTTTTTTTTTTTTTTTTTAAGGAAGATACCGCACACTCAGTTTAGCTTTATTAATGTTACAGTGTTTTACAATTAAGTTTTCTTTCGAAATTTATTATTTGCAGAACAATGTAATAATTCCCACGAACCATCTGTCGACTTATAAAAAGATGCAATTCAATAGCAAGATTTGAATATGATGAATACCAGAAGCGATGGGGCGATTGCCCCCTCCCTTTTTGAGCCCAATGAAGGGTCTGCAAAATGATATTAGATGTCCATAGGATAAATGAATCGTGTTTAAGATTGAGAACGGTGCGACCTGATCGGACTGGACGAAGCTGTCACTGCTCGGGTTGGGCCGGGCCAGTTTTAACTCATGAGACTAGGGCTTGCTTAGGTCTAGAGATCTGCATCGGCCTGTATCAGACTGGCAAAAAAAAAAAATAAATAAATAAACAGGCCGGATGGGCCAGTCCGATAAAAAAGTTTAACGGGCCTGCCGGCGTGTTATAAAGATTTCGGTAAAAACGCTAAAATGAGGTCTATTTTCAATGAATATGGGTTTAACGACCATAAGTATAAATGTGCGTCACGAGTAGATACTAGTTTAACAACATCGATACATAAATGTAACGTGTACAGCGTAGAAATCAGCATCGGACAGTTGCTTTGAGTCTATACGGGTATAATAATTTTTTGGCAAACTGGAGCCGGGTCAAGATCAGGTTTGCACTGTGTTTCTACATATAGTCGGGGTCAGAACTAGACTTAATTATTCGTAAGCCGTGTAGGGCAGACAACATTATTTGTAAAAGGGATAAAAACTATTAACGTACTGTTAATGTACTTTTTGGAAATATACTCCTTAGTGTTTCTTAAATTTATTTCTGAACAACACGAAAGTTTGACACATTTTCTGACTAATTTTTAACTATAAAGGTACAAAATTGACAAGCCTGACTATTGAAGGGATTTGGAATCGAACAGCATATTTCATTTTTGGTAAATAAGATATTTGTATATACTTGTTAAGGTATAAGAGATTCTTGTCACGTGGTTTCAGATTTTTCTCCTTTTGCATGTTGTCGCTTCCGGAAATGCGATTCAAAACTCTAATTTTCACAATATTTTCATAAATATCATGAAAATTAGCGTTTTATATAGTGTGTTGCGCATTGTATTTGCTTTTATCAAAAAATGGATAACGCCATTCCATTACATTGTTTCTGAATAAAAACACCTGTTAAACTCATGTGTTTCCAAAAAGAAATGAAATCAGAAATGCATAAAAAATAGCTCCTCTAAATTTGAGAAAATCTTTGATAAAATGATAAAGAAGTATTTTCATAAATGTACTTTTTATTACACAGCTTCAAAAGTTATGATAATTTTAACTTCCTTTTTTTTTTCTTTTATTCTAAACCATATTAATTTTTCAGTGCATCTTTATTTGAATGTTGAAAGTCTAAGAACCTAAGTAATCATTAATGTTCTTATTGTGTATTGTCAGTAAAAATTTTCTATAAAATCATCCAATAAATATGAATGCAGTAATCTTTAAAAAATCTTAATTGTATGATAAAAATCTGATTTTGCTTCGAAATAAAGATGCAGGCCGATTTCGGCCTGGACTGTTTTCACTGATTTCTGTACGGCCCGGGCCTGGCCTAGAAATGTAAAAGTGTAAACGAGCGGGCCAGGCTCGGGCCGAATATTTTGTTTTATACCGGGCCGGGCCAAAATAACAATCATTCGGTCCGGGCCGGGGCGAGACTGGAAACTCCAGCCCGTCCAGACCTCTACTCAAGTCTTCACTCTTTCGGAAATCTTACTTTTTTTCTGCAAAACTTGACCACACTATATTTTTTCTTCCACTTCGGGCCTGGCGTGGACTTCGTTCTTTTAGAGGTCTGCCCGAACCTAAATTTCCATGCCCAGGCTCAAAAAGCAATTCAATTTTAACCCAACCCAAGCTCGCTAAAAATAAATAAATAAATAAATAAAAGAAAAAAATCTGATTCAGTACCGAATAGCCTGATACAAAACAGATCAACAAATCCAAAATGAAACAAAATCAATCTAATATTTGAAGGAAATTGGGAAAGGTATCCCATATAATTATAACAATTTTTTTTTGTTTGTTTAAGTAGAAAAATGAATATATATATAATGTACTCGTCAATATTCAAACATATAGTTTTTCATATAAAAAATTGTCTGATCTATTGAAAAATCCAGTCATCAACCAGTTTATACTAGATCCGAATTTGTCAAAATCCAAAAGAAGAAATGTCCCGAATCCGAAACGTTTAAAGTCAACCCGACCAATAATATATCAATCCGAACTCAAAAATTACAAATTATGTCAAATCGAGCCCTTACCCGAACACCTGAAATTGAAATAAAAGAAAATAAGTTCATGTATTTTAATAGAATTAAAAAATGTGTATCTTCAACTTGAATGTTATAATTTATAGAGAAAAAAAAATCTAGTATTTGCTCTTTAGTGCAAAACCTATTCCTAAGTCAGCCTGCTCAAACTTGGTCCGTAGCAAAAAAGTATAAATCTATCCGGCGTACTACAAAATAGGTAGCTTTTTACTTTTTGTAATGAAAGCTACCTAAAACAAACTCAAAAAAAAAAAAAAAAAAAAAAAAAAATCCCTAACAAAACTTTCTAATTAACTCGTATCCCCACCTTGTTCTTTGCGCAGCATATCCTGATGTAACTTTGCGCCATAAAACCCCATTCAACCAACCAATCAATCAACCTGAGTGCTACTCTAAGAAGTGAAATTTTATCCAGAACAGAACCGAATTTGAAAAATGTAAGTCAAACTGACCCAAGTCCGACCCACAGCAAAAATCTCAAGCCGATTCGAACACGACTCACTGCAAAATTTAGAAATAATCTCCACCAGCAATGAAAAATATCACCTCCTGCCTGAACTTCCAAATTTTGAAATCGCTCCCCTTGAGGATTCTCGTGTTCCCCCCTTGAATCAGAAAAGAGCGTTCCTCTAAGAATTGCACTTAAAATAACTTCATTTTTCAAATATTCGACAAAAAAAAAAAAAAAAAAAAAAAAAAAAAAAAAAAAAAAAATATTTGACCCTTGAGCGTATAGTATTGCCCTGCTTCCGATCCGAACGCGAAAATACCATTGGAAATCAAATCAAAACCCGACCAAAATTTTTTTTGTCAATTTAGAATCGAAATGAAAGAAAAACAATTCATGTTTTAGTGGAATTATAAAATGTCGACATTTATATTTCTAATATCAATTTTATCTTTTATATAGAAAATAAATATCTAATATATACTCATAACGGAATCAACCAAAAAAGATGGCTAAATTGTTGAAAAGTGTTCGTTAAATAGGGGTATCTTCTATTCGAGACATTCCGTATGGATATTTTAACGTACATGTTAACACTTGCGAATAGCAGTGTTAACATGTAAATTGAAATGTAAAATCTTAAATATTCATAATTAACTATTTGGAAATGTCTGTTATGGCGTTTATATAGTTTCATTTTATAGTATCTTCGATATTTTCTTTTATAATACTCTTTAAACTATTTTCGTCCATAACGGAGAAAATATTTAGACTTTCATTTAAAATATGGGGTCGAATCGAATCCTTCTTGCGAGTATGAATCAGATCAGAACCCAAAATAGTGTAAATTAATTTCACCCCAAAACAACTACAGGAACAAAAAAGAATGCAGAGAAAAGCAAATAAAAAGTAGAATTCCACTCTATCCGTAAGAAAAACGTAAAAATGCACTCGACCAGTAGCAAAAAAGTAAGAATTCAACTTGACCGAAACCAAACCAGCGCTAATAAAATAGTACTCAACTCAACCCCCCCCCCCCAGGGCCGTAGCTAAGAGGGCGCTATGGGCGGCTCAGCCCCCCCCTAAAATATTTTGAGCCCCCCCTGGAAAAGATTCCAAGGTCACTCAATGAATTTCTGTTCCGAAAATTCAAATGAAATTCTGTTCAAAAATCTAACTTAGTCTTGAACACCTTTCACAATTTTGCAGGATTACTAAATTGTATCTAAAATAAGTGTGTTCAACACGTCCCTCATCCTATTGGCACATAAGAAGCTAGCATGATGTTTAATTTTGATCAGCTATACACTCAAAATTTTCAACATCCTATAATTTTCTTAGTATAAAATGAAGTTATTAGAACACTTTTTAATAAGAAACATAGTACCTACAATATGAATATGCATAACTTTATCTTTCTGTGGCAATGCAAGAGAAAAAATTATGAGCCCCCCCTTACATTCTCTTGAGCCCCCCCTACATTCACTTGAGCCCCCCTATTGTTCACTTCTAGCTACGGACCTGCCCCCCCCCCCCCACACACACACAAAATAGAAATCAACCAGACCCAATACCAACCAGAAGCAATAAAGAAAGAGAACCGGACCCCAACCCAATCCGCAGCGGCAAAGTAGAATTGAACCTTACCCAAACACGACTCGCAAAAAAAGTATTTAACCAGAACAACAGCAAAAAATGAAAGTAAACCGGACCGAAACCCGACCTGCAACGAAAGAAATTAGCCCCGATCCTACTCATGATGAAAAAAAAATGTCCCGACACGAGCTGCAGGTGCGATTGGAATCTCCAAATTTCTGAAAAGTCCCCCCCCCCCTCTTTTTTGAGGAATCTCCAGATCTGCCCTTGTACCAGGACAAACAAAAACTGCTAAAAACTGCAAAATCGTCTAAAAGTTTTACAATGTTATATTGAATTGTCACCCATTAAATATATACGAACTTGTAAAGTTTGTAAGTATCTCGACAAATCTTGTCCACGATACTTTGTACTATGATGTTTTGGAACATGCAAAAGCCTTCTGCTCGATAGAAGCTGCATTAGTTGAACGTCGAAAAGAAACTCCAAAGAAGAAACAATTCTGAAAAGTATTAGAGAGTAAAATTTGCTGAATAGCAGACTTTAAAAAAATTGCTATATTTTGCCTTACAGTTTCATTATTTTTACTTTTATACTATAACTAGCCGCCCGCCCTCGCTTTTCTTCGGGTAGAGCAAGTCGCCCAGTCCCCCGCCACTGCTGACACCGCAAATTGTTTCTACCACTTCATCTCATTAAATTCAACTACTAAAAACATTACCCTCATTTTAGGTAGTCGGATAAAAAATAGCTTATATGTTAATCTAATGTGTCAGATACCTCCATACAAAATTTCATAAAAATCGATCCATCCGTTCTTGAGTTATAAATGGTGTAACTAACACGATTTTGCTTTATGTATATAGATTATAGCAGCCCGCCCGGACTTCTCACGGATATTTAAGAAAAATTTCAAGTTATAAATTTTTACACACACACTCATAACCTAATAATTAAAATGCCGTCTCTGACATTGACTCTCCTCCCGTGCCCCTGTGACGCCTATATCACACATTATGATGCAGCCTAGTAAACGGGGTAAACGGCAACCATTAAATCAGTCTTGATTTTAAAGTAATTTATTTTGATAAGAATCAATACCAAAGTAACAATAAAGAGCTTTTACAGAAACGGCATTTTAATTATTTTTTAAAATAAAAAACACTTATTGTGACATAACTATAACAGTTAGACATATGCTGTTGCGACATTTTTTGTAGATAATTACATGTTAACAAAGTCGTAGTACATTATTTTGTTCTATAATCAATAGTATTCGCAACGCACGCGATGTAAAGATTTTTTAAGTTCATTTTTCTACACCTTGGGTTACAATATTGGCATTTTAATAAGGATTTGAAATAATTTTTTTGAAAATATAATATAGCCTATGTTCACCGGAAATAGTGTAGCTTTCATACGGTGAAAGAATTTTTCAAATCTGTCAAGTAGTTTTGGAGCCTATTTAATTCAATTCAAACAAACAAACAAACAAATCTTTCCTCTTTATAATTTTATATTAAATTAAATAAGTAATATTTATTCCTAGGCTTATTGAAACAGTCCGCATTTGAAATTGTAGAAAACGTTACAATTTTAAATATTTGACTGCTCCCCCTAAAAAAAAAAATCCTCCCTCCCCATATTTCATGCTCACTACTCTTTAAAATATTTACTATCTGTTATAACTTTTTTGAAAACTCCAAAACAATCGTTTCGTGATTTATTTTTAACTTTAATTAATTTGCGTTTCAGCATTTCTTTTCCTTTTTTTAGTAATTGCTAAATAGTTTTAAAAATTAAAAAACACGGTTTTATATCAGGTCGGTCTAAAAAGTTTAAAATGTTTTTTTTTGGGGGGGGGGAGGAGGGGGGTGCATAGTTACGATTTTCATATGTGTTTCAGTGATTGTCATGTGTCTAGTGGGCCAGGTAACCTTTAGTTTCTCAAATTGCTTTTGATTCATTTATCCGGCGTTTTATTTTTATCCTTTTAAGCGGCGACTATAGCCTATGTTCACCGGAAATAGTGTAGCTTTCCAACGGCGAAAGAATTTTTCAAATCCGTCAAGTAGTTTCGGAGCCTATTCAGTGCAAATAAACAAACAATCAAATCTTTCCTCTTTATAATATTAGTATAGATAAATAATGATAAATATTTGCAATTCGTTGTCTTTGCAAATATACCTTTATGTTATATTAAAATAAAATGTATTACGCAGGATAAATTCCCCATTTTTAACGACTGTTAAAAGTGTATCGTTTTCCTCAAAAGTAATAAATATTAAAAAATATTTCTTTAAAGTTTGAAACAAGTTAATCAACAATTTTAAAATTACCAATCTTTAAAACTTTCTAACTTTAATTTCTGCTTATTTTTGATAAAACTGTTTTTCGAACTGAAAATGTTTATTTTTTTTTTACTGTTTTACTTAATAATACTGGACTGAAATTGGACTGCCTAGTATCGTATGTACCAAAAACAAACACAGGGAAGAGAAAACTGCGCCTGGGACAAAATTTAAATTTGGCGCCCCCTTTCCCAACTTTTTCTTGTAACAGCCCAAGAATGATGTTGATAGTATAAATGTGGTGCCCCCCCCTCGGACGGCGCGGTGTTGAATAAGCCTCCTCAAAATGTACTCCTTGCAGCGCCCTGCGAAAAAGAGGGGGACGAAGGGGGTGGTTGCCCCGGGATCGAAATTTAGGGGGAGCCAAATTTTTACTACTAACGTAATTTTTAGTCTGTCACAAGAAAAAGTTCAGGGAATGGGGCGCCAAACTGAACTTTACTCCGGGCGCAGTTTTCTCTTTGCACACCCCTGCCCCCCCACCCCCCCCTGTTTCATGTATTTTGCTAGCTGTATAAGGAAATTTATAAATTCCAAATATAGCTCCTTGTCCTTTTAATGCTACCTATGTATTTCACAAAAGTTCCAATTATATTTTAAAATTATCAGAATTTCCTTTTTGCTAAAAAGGAGCTTACTGTAATTTGTATCAAATCTACCTTGTTTTGTATGGACTTGAAAATATATATATATACAAAGAAATGTATAATTTTCTTCCTTGGAAGTTAGTTATAGTTATATAATAATAGTAAAATAGCGTTAGTTTTATAAAAACAAAAAATTAGAAGTCGTTGATTTTTTTCAAGACTATTTTAGCTAAAATTTATCAATAATTGTAGAAAAAATAAATCAAAACCTTGAAATAAGGGAGGTTATTTTAACACGTTACTATAAACCAATAACAGAAAGGAAATACAATGAAGGGAAAAAAGTTACTTTCATTTGCTAAAATGGATTGGTGTTAACCAATTGTAATTTTCAAAAGGGCAGGAGAGGCGGAGACTGGCTGAGGCGGAGCGCATATAATTAAAACGCTTTTTTTATTCCATTTCTGATCAAAATATTTCCAAATTTTGCTCAGCCTAATTGCAGTAGAAATATGGAAAGCATATCATTGGAAAGCTTAAACACTAATATTCCGTGAAGCGTTTTTAATTTTTTCTGAATTTTGCTGAAATAGATTTTATAAGAGTAAAAAGGGCACAACACCTCGAATTTCACTGAATCCAAAATTTAAAGGGTCCTCAGAATTAAACTACAACGAAAATCAGAAAAGTACAAACTAGCCCGGTAATAGAATGTCCTCAGCTATCCTGAGAAAAAAAATCATTTAAAAATATTGAAAATTAAGCGAGATATTAGAAAAGAACGCTCCCATAGACTTTACATTAGCGCTCGGCTTTTACCGCGTGACTAGTGTGTGCTCTTAAGTAATCTAATAGAATTTTAAATGTATGTCATTCTGTAACGAATTGTGACTGTTGCTTTTCATAAATTAAATTAACAAACTTTCTGTTATTTTTTTACTTATATTTTTAGTACAAATTTTGCTTTAATATGTAATCATCAACATAAATTTAAAAATAATATTGTAAAAATTATTTTACTCTCAATGTTTAGTGTTAAATTTTATATCTTGCGTTTATTTTTATTTTCAGTAAATTTGTGACTGACCCCTAATTTGCAGCAAAAAAGATGCTTCAACTTTAAACAGCTATTACTCGGTCAGTTTTAATCGCAGAGGAATGAGACCTTTTTTGTATTACTAGCTAGAGAAGTGGTAAAAATTTACTAAATATCCCTTAGAGGACCGGGGGACCGTATAAAAATTTAATTTTCGTAATTTCTTAACAAAACTTTTTTTTGATCTAAATCGCTTGAAAAACAATTCTTTAACTTTTAAAAGCATTTTTGCAATTGGAACTATATGTCTATGACTAACGGTTTAGAAATTAGCCATTGGCCACCGTTGAGAGTGGACACCCTGTATACAAACAATGTAATTTTTTTATGAAATACAGTAAAATTAAGCGAAAAATTGCTATTTTCGTAAAATTATTTAACCCTCTTGTGCATGAATTATTTTGCAATTGTCAAAAAAATTTTTCGCTGGTAAATAATCTTGGAATAGATGAGACTATTAACAAAAATCTTGATTTTTAGTTTTTTTTAAATTCTTAAGAAAAATTTATGTACAACCTCATATGAGGCTTGTATGCAGAAATGTTACATTTGTAAAATTGTAACAAATGTAATATTTCTGCATACAAGCCTCATATGAGTTTGCACATAAAACTTCCTTAAGAACTTAAAATTAAAAATAAAGTTTCTTGGTAACATTCTCATCTATTTCAAGATAATTTGTCAGCGAAATTTTTTTTAGTTATTTTTAACTATTAATAGTCATGTAATATTACATACTTTACAATGTGCAAATTTTTCCTCCTGGGAAAAAAAGTAATTTTCATGAAAATTTTCGAAACATTCTGGACATAAATGTACTTGACAGTGGTCACAAATGTATCTTGTTTTACTCAAACAACTTTCCTTTTTGCAGTCCAGTGCAAATTTACCATCAGAATTTTTTGTGTAATGTTTGCTATTATCATATCTTAGTTTTATACCAACTAAAGACACCTTTCTTTGCTGGACATACCAAAGCAGGAGGTGCTTTAGTTGATGGTCGACACTTTTTCTTCAAGTTCGAAGTTGAGGTTCCTGTATATATTTGGCTGCTTGTAATGCTACAGTTGAATTCCAATGTAAATCATTAATAACTCTTCCATCTTTTCTCCAAAGAAGAGAGGCATTTACAAAAGTAACATTTAAAAGATGAAAAAAATGCGCATATACCAGCGTTTATTTCTTTGAGAATGAGGATAAAGTGTCAGAAGTGAATCCATCAAGTCCACACCTCCCATATGCTTGTTATATATATGCATTGAATGTGGTCTATCTATTTCTACGATGAATTTAATTGCAGAATTAAAATGTTTTGCTTTATCCGTTGGTTCAACTCCTGCAAAAGTTGACACCACGTGCACAATACCTTTATCAACCCATCGAGTCACTGTTATGCTGTCTTCAGAGGTAGTTACAGAAACTGATCCCCTTCCATCTTTCATAAGAAATTTGACATCTTTTAACTTTTTCTCTGCTCTCTTCATTCTGTTAGCTCGAATAGTTCCAACAAAATAAATATTTCGTTTTTTTAATTCGTCAATTAAGGGAATTGATGTAAATAAATTGTCACAATATAGTTTGCGATTTTTTCCAGCTATATCATGACACCGACGCAAAACTACGCCACCAGCTGCAACATATTCATTTGACGGTGGCATTCTTCCAACATTATTTAAATTGTCGTATTACTTATAAGGTGCACAAAAACTAATATATATATATCTGTGGCTTCCGGTAATGACCAGGTAAGATACATTTTTGAAAAAATTGAGATAATTTGGGAAAATGTAACTATAAAATAGAACTTTCATCTGCCATAGTACTGAAAAATGAAAATCGAATACTTCCCATCATAGGGCGACTATAAATTTTCATTTAAAAATTGATTTTTTTTTAAATGGTTCTCAATTAATAAAAACCGTTTTAATATAACGGTTTTTATATAAACCGTTTTTATATAACTATTTTGGCAAAAAAAGATGTTCTTATATCCTAATTGAATGTAGTGAAAATTGTTAAGTTCTAATCTACTTTATAAAAGCAATGATAAAAAGACATTTGAAAGCTTTAAACGTTAATTACACAAAATATTAAAAATGTGCCTTACCTGGTTATTACCGGAAGCTACAGATATAATTCTCACTTTAAAAATTAATAGCATTTTTTTAAAATAGTTTTCTGCGTTTGAAATTTGCACGTACAGCCTCAAATGAGATTTGCATGCAGAGACAGCTGTATATGTTACAAATGCATGGAAGCCTCATTTGAGATTTCAAACTAAAATACCCTTCAATTCCTCCAAAACATATTTAAACCTCACATTTTTTCTTATTGTAATTAAAATGATGTAAGAAACACGAAATATATTTTTACTTACTTGTGTTCCTTTGTGTGGTGGAATACACTTTTTAAATCCGTTGTTTTAGCATACTTGACTTTTGACAAAAATTGAGACTAAAACCTGTACAAAATAAAGTGAAATGGCTGTGCTGGCATCTATTGATTCTTTTCAAAAGATAATTTTGGTTGCATACTAAACTACTATGTAAGTGAAAATCCAAACAATTAGGAATAAATATTTTTTAAAATTTTTTTTATCTGACAACCTCCTATGAGGTTTCAATGCACGAGAGGGTTGAATTTTAAGCTATTAAATATAAATTTATTTTTTGAACTTCATAATAAATACTATGATGTTGTACAGGAAATAGACTATTTTTATGACAATGACATGAATATTTTAAAAGCTATATGTATAAAAAGACAATGAAAAATGGTTCATGAAAAATGGTATTAATTCACAAATAATTTACATTCTCTAACTCATACACTTTGGTGTAAATATTGTACTATTTTTCATAAAAATTCCCAAAAAACATCTTTCTAGGTAGTTTTTTATAGTTTTTAAGAATGTAAAGACACAATTTCAATTAAAATCGAAAAAAAATATATTAAATTTTATATTAATTTGAAAAATCAGAAAATTTAAACTTTAATCTGCTCTCAACACTGAGAAAAAAAATATACCGCCTTCACCTAGAATGAATAGTTAGTCACTTTCTGAATACCTAAACTAGAATTATAAATGACCGAAATATGCGAATAGGTTGATCTACTAAGCTGAATAGCGGAAATGACCTAACATTTCTAGTCTCTTGTTTTTAAGGAGACGAAACGATATTGACTCGTCTCAGTAACGAGAAATCATAGCTTGATTTCGGAAATAGTTTCAAAAACTAGAATTATAGTTACTAAATCAAACCTCTTGTGTTCGCATCTGTTTGCTGAGATTTTTAAATAAGTATTACAACGAGAATAAAGGAAAGCTCTCTTGAATTCCTGTAGTAGATTCTAGAACTCGCATATAATGGCAACTAGAATTTATAAGGATGACATGGAACTATTTTTTCTAGAGCCACAATTTAGATTCTAGATTTCAGAACTGTATTTTTTTCTCAGTGAAATTGTGTTTTCGGAAAAAAAAATTGATTTAAAAAAATATTATTTTAAATTCAAGTTCAAACATTTAGAATTCCAAAAATGCCGTGCTTTTGGTTCAGTGATAATTAGAAATAAATTTATAGTCCAAAATATAAACCGGAAATGAACTTTCTGAAACCGGAACTGACCGTTTAAAGAGCCACGGAAAGATAAACAATATATTTTAATACATTGTAATATATGCACAAATATATAAACGCCTACAAATGTGGTAAATTTTAAAGATGTAATCTTTATACGTAATTTTTTTGTGCTGTATCAATATTTTCTTTTTTTATTGTGTTCGTTTACGAGAAACATCATTCCTTAGAAAGTTTTTAAGTTATTGAAATAAAATTTTGGCACACGATTCTGCGCACTTATTGGTATGTTATACAGCCAAAGGGGTGATTCTCGTCCGAAAATTCAGAAATTTCCGAAAATTTAAGGCATCTTCTTCCGAAAATTTGAAAATGGGTTATCAGTTCCGCATAGTTGCCGATTGGAATGATTTTGTAACTTTTACGGTTTTGCGCGCGGAGAAATGCAAATTTCGTGAATGGATCGCCGAAAAAGCACACATTTCGTCAATATTTCGTAGGAAAACGACGATTTCGTCAATGTTTTTGTCAACGAACTTTGTCAAAAGATCGCTGAAAAACGCGATATTCCTGTGCGGATTGCGGAAAAAAGGCAATTTCACCGAATATCGTAGATAAAACGCTGATTTCGTCTAAAGACCGCGAGAAAACGTCGATTTCGTGTAAAAATTTGCGAATATAACGCCGATTTTGTTAAAAGATCGTTTAAAATATTTTATCCAAAGATCATTGAAAAAAAAAAACCGTCGATTTCATTCAAAAGATCACGGAAAAAACGCCGATTTCGTCAAAAGATCGTGAGAAAACGTCGATTTCGTCTAAAAATTTGGGAATATAACGCCAATTTTGTTAAAAGATCGCTTAAAAATATTTTATCCAAAGATCATTGAAAAAAAACGCCGATTTCATCAAAAGATCACGGAAAAAAACGCCGATTTCGTCAAAAGATCGCGGGTATAAAATGCCATTTTCGAGGAAAGATCGCATAAAAATGCAAATTTTGTCAAAAGATAGTCGAAAAAACCGCCGATTTCATTTAAAAAAAAACACGAAAAAACGCCTATTTCGTCAAAAGATCGCAGAAAAACCACCGATTTCGACAAAAGATCGCCAATTTTGCTAAAATATCGCAGATAAATCGCTGATTTCGTCTGAAGATCGCGGATAATCTCCCTTCCCCTCAAGGGGGATAACTCGCGGAGTCCCCCCCCCTCCCGCCGATTTCCGAAAATGCAATGTGAATTTCCGAAATTTTTTTCCCACCCAGAATCACCCCTGGCAAAATATAGTTTTATAGTTTGTATATATTAATTTAAGAACTATTTTTATTGAAAAATACACATTAAAAAAAATCATGTTTCGTATACAAAATTTGAAATATGATAATAGATTTTAGAGGTATTGCAAATCTTTTGCTTCATAACACAAATAAGTGTTTTACTAATATATTGCTGAAAAAATAAGTAAAATGTATTGAATAGATTTCGTTAAAGAAGGTTTGACATAAACGCATTTTTTTTTTTTTTATAAAATTTGCCTAAATATTGCCTAAATTTGAAAAGTAATTAAATTTCCATTAAAAATTTATATGAATTCTTAGGTTTATTTCCTGTTTTAACTAAAAACACATGTTTTTGATAAAAAAAATTATATTAAAAAAAAATGTAGGTGTATACTGTAAGAAGCACCTGCCTTTTTAATATTTTCCATCAAAGTTGAAAAGTGTTTATGCATTCGGTTTGTCTGTCCGTCTGCCCACGTGCTTACTCCATAAATATACTCGGGTTTTCATGTAGATAAACAGTATTTAGACTGACCAAAGCATGTTTGGTATTGTATGTGAGATTAATAGTTCATTTACAGTGGCATCTCTAAATAATTCTGCTACATTATGGTATATGGAGAAAAATCGTTTGCAGAGTATTTTAACCAGATTATATTATGTCAAAAATAATGAAACTGCTGTAAATCACCAAATTTCACTACCATAGAATAGGGCATTCATAGAATTTGTCATTCATTTACAAGGACACACAAAAGAAATATGTTAAAGTACTGTCTTCGAATAATAATTGTTGGAAGTGCGTTTTAAAATTCGGTATGCGCTTTTTAATTTTACTATTTTTTTGCTCGTTGTATATAAAATATATGTTATTCGTTACATTTAAATTCTATACCTCATATACAGGGCTGCACGAACGAATTCACGTACCATTCTCATTATTAGCGGAAATTCCTGAAGGGGAATTTCCAATAAGGTTATATGTATTTCTTAACTGAACTAAATTTTGGCATGCATGTAGTTAATGTATACAATATTCACTCTAAATAAAAAGGAGTGAATAGTCACTCCAGAATAGTGAATACTCACTCTATCGCAGACTCAAAATATGCCCAACCTCTTTAGAGTGACTATTCACTTTGAGCAAAAGTGGAAACATTGACTCTTTGAAAGAGTGAATACTCACTCCTAGGAAGTGAATATTCACTCTACACAGGGGTCAATAATCACTATTTCTGAGGAGTGACTATTCACTTTTGCTATAGGAGTGAGTAGTCACTTTTTCATAGGAGTGAATGCTCTTTTTTCTTTTTTTTCTCCAATGAATTCCCTTTTTTATTGCTATTATGGGCATTTTAAAAGAATCGTGTCTTTTAGAACATACAATGAAAATAAATACAAACGTGGGAAAGATTGGAATGAAATACTTTATTGACAATATTTATTTAATTCAAAGTATGTAACATTATTCGAACTTTTTAAGGGAAAACGTAATTAAAGTTACACATGAATTAAATTAGATTATTGACAGAAATAAACTATTTTATTCCAATCTTTCTCCTTGTGTTTGCCTTCATTGGTAGTCCCATAAATATATGATAGTTTTAAAATGCCCATAAGCGCAAGTTATTAAACAGTTTTAAAATATTAAACATACATTTTTTTTCAGATACCCATTAAGTTTTACATATTATTTAAATAAATCCATAATGCACGTTATCTATTTTTTTTTATGTGTAATTAAAATCTTATTTCTGAAAAATATATATTAATACAAGCCGTATTTATAAAATGACATGGTAAGTCATATTTAATTTCAATTTTTTATTCCCGTATATAGAGTAGATGTGCATGTAGTACCTGCCGGCGAAGACACTCACGAGCTAATGCTAATCCTATGGGGAGAGATTTTTCTAATATCTCGTTTGCATTTTGAAATTTTATTTATTTATTTATTTTACATTGAACAGCTGAAGTTTGTCTCTATATCGCATCTTTTTTACTTTTTCGATTTCGGTCGCAGATATTTTTATAAAGTTTCTTTTACTTTCAAAACCGGTACCAAAAATGAAAGTGTTATTTAAAAAAATATCTGCAGACAAAATTGAAAAAGTAAAAATAAACAAATATTTAAGAGAGAAAATGTGTTTTTGACGACTTCCGTAACTTAAGTGTTTTTATTTAAATGGTGAACGATGAAACCCTATAAGCCCCTCTTTGACTGTGCCCTTAAACATTTTTTTCGGCTTCATGAGTGGTTTGATTGCCAGATTATAAAATAGGCAAAACACAATTAGATTCATTTAAAAATAATAATAATAAAAAGAAGATATTGAAATTTTATAAATCACATTAATATAACTTAAAAACAACTATTTATAAAAATTTTGGTAAATGCAATTTAAAAATTAAAATTGATTACTTAAGTTTTTAATTAAATCAAAATATTTTATGCACTATAAACATTACCATAATTGCCTTTTTAACAGTACCTATATGAGGTGTACATTACTGGAAAATGACTACTTAAGTATTCCAGTAATGGACACTCCTCTCTAAACCTTAAAAATTAATGAAATTTTATAAACGACATTAAATACATAAAATTCAAAGCTTTCTTCAGCTCCAAAAACAAAATATTGCAAATTTTGCAATAAAATAAGGAATACATAAATTTATTAAATGAAGCCAGCTCTTAGTATGAATTTCAATGAAAACACGATTTTCAATGAAAAACAGTGAAACTTAAAAACATTATTTTGTGCTTCCTGATTGGTTTAATTAAGAGTGTCAACAATAGTTCTAAATTATAAAATATGCAAAGGCAAATAAAAAAAAAAAAAAAAAAAAAAAAAAAAAAAAAAAAAAAGCTAAATTTTTATTAGTTATTATTATTTTTTTTATAAACCAAAAACATTCAGGTGTGTACATTACTGCTACATCTACCCTATAGTATTCTATGAATGTTAGTTAAAGTTTTATAAAAAATATACTCATGTAGGAAAAAGAAAAATGAAGAAAATATAAAATAAAAGAAATGCCTACATAAGTGTTGAATTAAGACATTTTTCTCCGGGAGGGATATTTCTGGCTTCGGGGGGGGGGGGGACATTATAGAGCTCCGGGGTGGGAAATTGCCCATTTTGACCATTAAAAACACAAAATCTCAAAATTTCCGGGGGGCATTTCAATGCTCCGGGGGAGATACCTCCCCCGGGACACCCTCTGAATTCAACACTGCTACATATGTTTTGTTCTTACTGTTGGAAAAACAATTTTAATGAGTTATTTATCTCTAATAAATAAATGTCATCTAATATAAGTCATACTGAAAACTTTTAAAATTACTAAAGCGTTTTATTCTGTTAACATCAGGCATAAAATACCAATCTTTGCGTCAGCGATTTTTCTTTTCTTTTTTTTTCTCCGAGCACATAGAGATAGAAGACAACTTCCTGTGTAAAGTAAAACTTTTAACTCAACATTCTAGAATTTACTTTCGGAAAATAAAAATTTGAAATTAAAATTGACTTACCGTTTTTTATGTTAAATATTATCCCTTGTTTGATGAATAATAATCCTTTGTTTGATAAATAAGATATGTGCAGTGCAACATCTTCGTCACTGAGTATTAATGGAGTATTATTGCTTTTTACTGAATTATTTGTTCTCCATTTTGACTCCATATCAAGAAACTTAATCTGTGTGGATTATTTTGAATCATAAGATATCGGAGTAAATCATTCCAAGATCGAAATTTAAACTACTTTTCAGTATTAATAATACACATTAAAGATCCACATTTGTAGACCGAGGAAACAAAAGTCGGACACATAACGGACACGATAAAATTGCGGAAACATTTTTATCATCACAACTGAGAAGACGATTTCTGATTGGCTGATGCGTAATACATATCTAAGTCACTTTTAAAGAGTGACCGTTGACTGTTTCGAAGCAGTGACACTCATTTTTGAAAACGAGTGCGTTTTAATAGCAAATAAGCGTAATTTTATAGGTTATATTATAAAATGTAGTTTTTGAAAAGTAAGAATTGACATATTTTGGTACTTTTCATTGTTTTACTCCATATATTGGTTCAAAGTTGAGCGGGTATTTTTTTCAAGTGTATAATGCCGGGCTTTCACTCTCGTTAACGGAGTGAGATTTTTCACTCTCGACCATGGAGTGAGATACTTCACTCTCGACAACGGAGTGAGATATTTCACCCCTTTTTAGGGAGTCGAAAATTCCACTCTTTAAAGAGTGTATTTGTATAAAGTTCATTCTAAAAAGATTGAAAATGCAAATAACTCCCACAAATAGTGAGCTTTTCATTCCTCTCAGTTTTAGAGTGTTTATATCATACACAGGGCTGCTGAAAGAATTCGGATAATTTTCCATTTTAGATGGGAAAACTGAAATTGGATTTTGAAATTTGTTTTGCGTTTTTGTAATGTCATAAACATCTATTTTAAATCATTAAGCGATGCAGTTTTGTTACATTATTCGGAATGTGTTTGAAAGTGTTTCATAATCTATGCTTGCCGCAAGGTTTTTTGCCATTACTTTACAATGTAATTAGATGTTTTATTAGTTTTTGTAATGACTTAATGGCGATTAACTCTGAGATTACGAAGATATATCAGTTTGATGAATTTTCTTAAATAAACTCAAACGGGAAAATTCTATTTCAGGTATAGATAACTATCTGATAACACATAACATTAAGCTTTTCAAATCCCATAGAACTTATCACTTATTCTATTTTAGTTCTAGGGAAATCTTATCTAGTATAGGAAATCATGGTCACAAAAGAAAAACTTTAAATAAACATTGCTTATCGATAGTGACAAAGTTTTATGAACTTCAGAGAGGAAAGGATACTGGAAATCACACACACACATACATATATATATATAAAACAATCATTTATATATATATATACAAACATATATATATATATATAACTATCATTTTTACCTGATGTTTTTCTAAAATTTCACTGATAAGAAATGGGATAAATATATTTTTCGCACTTGTATGTTTTACATTCATTATATTGTTAATTAAACACAAATCCACAGAGAGTATGCAAACATATCCATAAACTTATAAACATTTGTGGAGATTTTAATAAATCAGCTTATTAATATATTAAAGATAAAGATGGTTAATTGTAAGAAGTGATACTAGCTGTCAGAGCTCCATGTAGAGCCTGGGACACTCATATTATTTGATCCCTCTTTTCAAAAATAATCTCGTGATACAAAATTAATACATTACAAAATTAGAACATTTCAAAAATAACATACACAATATGGCCAACGGTGACCCGCCACTTGCGATTTCACACATTTTGTTAAATATCTAGAAAATACATGAGGAATTCACCTGAAACTCTACGAGTGTAAACATAATAACACAGGTAATACATTTTCGTAAAGATTTTTGTCTCGAAATTTCGTAGGGGACCGTCAACAAATCGTAAAAGAATGAATATCTTTTGGATAACTTTGTCAAAACTAATGTAGCAAAAACGTTAAAACTGTAGATTATGATTAAGTGGCATAGTATAATAAACTGCGTTCATTTTTATGCGGATAGCATGTATACTCGTAGGAAAATCAAGATTTTTATAAAAAGAGTCCCAAAATTTTCAAGTTTTTTTGCTTATAAATGTAGAGTTCTTAATATAAAATAGTATTATTTTTCAAAAATGTGAGAAACGACATTGTATAAATACCTGTAATCACAATTAAAAAATAATAAAAAAATATGAAAAATAAGCAGGTTTATAAAATAATTTTTAACTGCGCATGCGTGACCGGTATCAAAATTTCATTTGAATATTATGTTAGCTAAATGTATAGAGAAACTTTTGTGAACGTCTCAAAAACATAGCTTGAAAATTCTGAAAGTGATCGTCTATAGAATAAGCTCAAAATCCGTTGTTCCCAAAATAAAGCCCAAAAAAAAAAAAAAAAAAAAAAAAAAAAAAAAAAAAAAAAAAGAGTTGTTGTATCCAAATATAGTAGTACGTACAATATTGTGTATTCCATATTGACAGTTATCAATGGCTATAAGCATTTGCCCCCTCATCTTTTTACTTCATTTTGGAAACAACGGATTTTGAGCTTATTCTACGACGACAACTTTCAGAATTTTCAAGCCATGCTTTTGAGACTTTCACAAAAGTTGCTCTATACATTTGGCTAATACAATATGCAAGTGAAATTTTGATAGCGTTCACGCATGCGCAATCAAAGATTATTTAGTAAACCTACTCATTTGACATACAATTTTTATTATTTTTTAATTCTGATTACAGTGTATTGTGTACAATATTGTTTGTCATATTTTTGGAAAAGAACATTATTTTATAATAAGAACTCTGCAAATTATAAACAAGAAACTTGGACAAATTTGGGACTCTTTTTATAAAAACCTTAATTTCTCTACTAGTATACATGCTATCCTCATAAAAATGAACACAGTTTATTACAATAAGCTACTTAACCATAATCTACAGTTTTAACGCTTTTGCTACATTAATTTTGACAGGGTTATCCAAAAGAGTTTCGTTTTTTCCAATTTGTTGACGGTCCCCTATGGAGCTTCGGGAAAGAGTCTTCACGGACATGTATGACCTGTACTATTATGTTTACATACACCCGTAGAGTTTCATGATAATTCCTCATGCATTTTTCTAGATATTTAACAAAATGTTTAAAATCGAATGTGGCGGGTCACCTTTGGCCATATAGCGCATAGCCTCACTGGCAATTAAATTTTATAACACTGCTTCATATTAAAAAGAAATCGTTATTTTTTTGTGATGCTAATTAGAACAGAAATGATTTAAGTTTTTCACACAAACATGTTTGACGTGTAATTGAATTTTTTGAAATTTTGCATTTTTTGTTTAACTAACTTGCAAACACCAAGATAGTTCAGTGGTGGCAAATAGGTGAAATATTATTTTAATGTCAATTATGAACAGAAAATTTCTTTAACGTGTGTTCTATGTAATTTCTTTAATCTCAGAGACTGCACAAAATGCATTTTGGAGACTCGTATAACTTGAGCGTCATTTGTCTCTGTAACAATAAAACCCTGTGGGCTGTAACAACTCAATATAAAATCGAAAATGGCATCATATGAGCTGCGGCTGGCTGAATTCTTATGGATATAATTGTAGTTAAAAACAAAAACAGTGCAGAATTCACCTTGTTTACTAATTTGAAACGTAAAAATACACTTAACTGCACATAAATTAATTAAAAGGTGCATAAGAAAACTTATAAAAACTGAAAAATACATTTAAAGTTTTTAAAAAAGTTCAGAACGTTTTCAACCGTCACTTACGCGGTCTTTGTCAGTGAGAAAAACTACAAATGACAGCTATTACCGCTGGCGTTCTCAGGCTCATTCGGAACAGTCCATTTTTACATCGAGGGAGGAAGAAGGGGGGCAATTTATGTACAGTTAAGTGTATTTTTACGTTTCAAATGAATTCTTATGAATTTAATAACCAATTAAACTTAAGGTTACTAATTCAATTAATCGCTCAGTGGTGACCAGTACTTTCGTGCAAAGCTTCAGTAACTTTATTTGCCATCAGGACGAAATATTTCGTTTTTGTTTTTATTACCGATGTATTAATAATTATAAAGACGTATGCATGATTGTCCTGTTCGGCCTAGTGACAGAGCACAACCCGCATTACTATATTTTCTGTCCTACTCCCTTATGAACCAGTAGGAATGTTTAAAATATTCCTATCGGCTTGGCCTATAGGCGGAGGTAGAATTCGAAGAGTGTTCATTTCAACAACAAAAAATAAAGTGTGATTAGAGATATAAACCCAGTTTAATAACTTCGTTTGGCCGTTTATGAAAAATTTTTAATTTCATTTTTCTGCGGGAACTGGTTTTATCAGAATCATCTTAAGCGAAATTCAGCTCAAATGCCCATTTTGACAACATATTTTGAAATATATTCTGAATATATTAAAAAATCGACCAAAACAGTACATTATATAGTTCCTAAATAACAAAAAACTATCAACTGAATGCGTTTGAGAGCAAAATTGAATTTAAAAATGAGTCATAAAATAACCGATTTGTTATTTGAATATATCCTTAATACTTTAATCATGATCGCTTCGGAAAATTTTGTGCGAAATGCCCACTTTGACAGCATTTTTAAAAATATATTTTATCTTTATCAAAAAACTGGCCAATGCGTCACATTATATAGTTCCTATATAAGAGAATCTGTAAATTGGATGCGTTTGAGTACGAAAATGGATTTAAAAACGAGTCAGAAAAAGCGCAATTTGATATTTGAAAATCCCTGTCGGCTTGGCCTATAGGCGGAGATAGTATTCGAAGAGTGCTCATTTCAACAACAAAAAATAAAATTTCATTACAGTTAAACCTAGTTTAACAACTTTATTTGGCCTCTTTTGAAAAAATTTTAATTTCATTTTTCTCTAAGAACTTGTTTTATAAGAAACATCTTAACAAAAATTCGGCTCAAATGCCCAATTTGACAACATATTTTTAAATATATTCTGACTTAAATAAAAAATCGACTAATACGGTACATTATATAGTTCGTAAATAACAAAAAACTGTCAATTGAATGCGTTTGAAAGCAAAAATGGATTTAAAAAGTGAGTCAGAAAAAGCGCAATTTGTTATTTGAATACAACCGATATTCTTAATCATCATCGAGAAATTTTGTGCGAAGTGTCCACTTTGACAGCATTTTTTAAAAAATATGTTCAGCCTTTATCAAAAAATTGATCAATACGGCACATTATGCAGCTCCTAAATAAGAGAACCTGTCAATTGGATGCGTTTGAGAGCAAAACCGAATTTAAAAATGACTCAGAAAAAACGCAATTTGTTATTTGAATATTCCCTCAAATTTTCAATCACGATTATTTCGGAAAATTCTGTTCAAAATACTCTTTTTGGAAGCCTTTTTTGAAATATATTCTGACTTTATCAAAAAACTGAACAAAGCGTCACATTATATAGATTCTAAATAAGAGAACTGTAAACTGGATGCGTTTGATAGCAAAAATGGATTTAAAAATGAGTCAGAAAAAACGATATTTGTTATTTGAACATGTCCTCAAATTTTCAATCACAATCACTTCGGGAAATTCTGTTCAAAAAAAACTTTTTTGGCAAGCTTTTTTGAAATATATTCTGTCTTTATCATAAAACCGACCAATGCGTCACATTATAAAGTTCCTAAATAAGAGGATCTGCCATTTGGGTGCGTTTAAAATCAAAAATGAATTTAAAAATGAGTCAGAATATAAGCAGTTTGGATTTGAGGGTTTTTTTCTGATACTCCTATTTTTGTTTCATTTATTTTTGCTATACGAATTGGTCCTATGAAAAACTCGTCAAGACAAAAGTTGTAGATATTATTGAGAAGATTTAAAATAAATTTAAATAGATTTGATAGTTTAAGAATTGACGAAGTTATAGATTTTTGCCTTTTCTCATCCCCCTTTTTGTTTTCGTTTTTAATTTTCTTTATCGGTAAGAACTAGCCCTATCAAAAACTTGTAAATACAAAAGTTTTAGATAATGTTTAGAGCATTTACACAAAATTTAGTTGGATTTGATATCTTGAGAACTGAGGAAGTTATGAATGTTTTTCTCCCAAAAACCCTGTTTCTTTCATCCCTTGAGGCCATTTCTAAATTTATCAAAAATCTGTCATAAATAAAATTTTGGCCCATTTTTAAGAAGTAATATAAACTTTAAACTGATTCGATATCTATTTTAATTAAGAAGTTATGGCGTTTTTTCGGTTTTCACAAAAACCCTCCCTATTTCCACCCCCTTGGACCGATTTTGCTCATTAACAAACTTAGCCGAGATTTTATACCCCTTGATTTTATGTATCAGCTTGGAAGAGATAGGAGCATAACTATAGAAGTTATCGTATCCATAAGAAAGTGATATATATATATATATAAACATATAAGTAAAAAAGTTTTTATATATATGAGTATATATATATATATATATGCAGGGTGTTCCTAAACAAATGGTATATACGCTAGGGGGTGACAGAACACATCAAGACGAATAATAGTAAATAGGAAACCAAGGGTCCCAAACGTTTTCCAAAGAAGATAGCCGCCATTAAAGTTTGGGGTCCAAAATTTCAATACACATGAAAAACGGAAAAATCGGTCGATTGATTTGCGGTTTTCACTAAAATTATTCTTCATGTTGGTATTTTCTTGAAAATAAATTATAAAGATAAATTTCGAAAAATGCCGATAGAGGGCGCTTTAGACTTTGAAGTAATGAAGAACTATTTTTTGCCGTGATTTTTTGCATCTCATTAAATGGTTTCGTAATCTTAGACTTAAACTTAAATTTTGAGCTCAAAATCTGAATAGTTGGAAGCGGTTAAGTAGCACAAACTTAGCTGTGTTCAGAGGGTTTAAATTTCAAATGATTATAAAAAACACAAAGTTGGTCGATTGATTTGCGGTTTTCACTAAGACTATTCTTTATGTCGGTATTTTCTTAAAAATGAATTATAAAGATAAATTTCAAAAAATGATGATAGAGGGCGCTTTAAACTTTGAAGTAACAAACAACTACTTTTTACGTTTTTTTTTCCATCTGATTAAATGTTTTCGTAAACTTAGACTTAGGCTTAAATTTTGAGCTCAAAATCTGAATAGTTGGGAGTGGTTAAGTAGCACAAACTGAACTTTGTTCAGAGGGTTCAAATTTCAAATGATAATAAAAAACGGAAAAATTGGTCGATTCGTTTGCGGTTTAAAATAAAACTTTTCTTTAAGTCAGTATCTTCTTAAAAATGAATTTTAAAGATAAATTAAAAAAAAATTCCGTTAGAGGGCGCCTTAAACTTCAGAGTAACCAACAACAAATTTTAACCGTTATATTTTGTATCTAATTAAATGCTTTCCAAAACTTATTAAATGTTTTCGAAGTCTTAGATTTAAGCTTAAATTTTGAACTCAAATTCTGAATCGTTGGGAGGGATTCAGAAGCACAAACTGAAGTGTGTTCAGGAGTTGAAATTTAACCCCCCCCCCCTCGAACACAGTTCACTTTTGCGCTACTTAAACACTCGCAACGACTCAGAATTTGATCTCAAAATTTAAATCTAAGCATCTGAAAGCATTTAATGAGATTTAAAAAAAATAACGGTTAAAAATAGTTGTACCCTACACCAATGTCTAAGGCGCACTCTATCGGCATTTTGTGAAATTTATCTTTAAAATTTATTTTCAAGAAAACACTGATTTAAAGAGTAGTTTTAGCAAAAACCGAACTAACAACCGCAAACGAATCGACTAATTTTTCCGTTTTTTTTTTTTTTTATATAATAGTTTTCCGTTTTGTTTGAAATTTAAACCCTCTGAACACAGTTCAGTTTGCGCTACTTAACCACTCCCAACTATTGAGATTTTGAGCTCAAAATTTAAGTCTAAGCCTACGAAACCATTTAATGAAATGCAAAAATAGTATTAGGATGGATTATTTCGTTAATCCAAAGACTAAAGCGCCCTCTATCGGCATTTTTTGAAATTTATCTTTATAATTCATTTCAATAAAATACCGACATAAAGAATAGTTTTAGTGAAGACCGTAAATCAATCGACCAATTTTTCCTTTTTTTATAATCATTTGAAATTTAAACCCTCTGAACACAGTTAAGGTTGTGCTACTTAACCGCTTCCAACTATTCAGATTTTGAGCTCAAAATTTAAGTTTAAGTCTAAGCTTACGAAACCATTCAATGAGATGCAAAAAATCACGGCAAAAAATAGTTTTTCATTACTTCAAAGTCTAAAGCGCCCTCTATCGGCATTTTTCGAAATTTATCTTTATAATTTATTTTCAAGAAAATACCAACATAAAGAATAATTTTAGTGAAAACCGCAATTCAATCGACCAATTTTTTCGTTTTTTATGTGTATTTGAAATTTTGGACCCCAAACTTTAATGGCGGCTATCGCCTTTGGAAAACGTTTGGGACCCTTGGTTTCCTATTTACTATTACTCTTCTTGATGTGTTCTATCACCCCTTAGCGTATATACTATTTGTTTAGGGACACGACAAACAACATTAAATAGGAGACCTAGGGTCCCAAACGTTTTCCAAAGGAGATAGCCGCCATTAAAGTTTAGGGACCAAAATTTCAAATAGACATAACAAACGGAAAAATCAGTCGATTGATTTGCAGTTTTCAGTAAAATTATTCTTTATGTCGGCATTTTCTTGAAATTAAATTATAAAGATAAATTTTTAAAAAATGTCGATAGAGGGCGCTATAGACTTTGGAGTAACGAACAACTATTTTTTGCCGGTATTTTTTGCATCTCATTAAATGTTTTCGTAAGCTTAGACTCAGAGCTCAAAACTTTGAGCTCAAAATCTGAATAGTGGGGAGTGCTTAAGTAGCACAAACTGAGCAGTAGGGTGGAGCGAAAAAAATTATTTTTTAAAAATCAAAAACGGGTAGGTGCCAAAAGTTGCTTTTATATTAGTACATCAACTGTGTGAAATTTTACCGCTGAAAAAAAATGGCTTGAGTCTGCGCTTTTGCTCCAAATTTTGGGTAAAATTTGTCATTTTTGACATTTTTTTCAAAAAAATTAAAAAATTCCTACAGAGCTGGTTATTATTTAAAAATGTTACTTAAACCTTTATATTTATCTGCTTAACATATTTAAACTATAAAACAATACCTTTATTCCATATAGCTGGAGAAAGACAGACAACTTTTGGTAAGAAAACGGCATTACCACTCTATTAGGACATACAATGAATTGTTGTTTTTAATACAGCTCTTCTTTTCAAAACTATCTTGGACATACGTCGTGGAGGTGGCTATATTTCATATACCATCCGTCCCAACTATTCAATCATCTTAGTACATTTTTTTTATTTATGTATTGATTTGTGATTTTCTTTATCAAAATTTGGCATGTTTTCGATGCATCTACCTAAGTTTATCTGTTCTTTGTATCCAAAGGCTGCTGTGACTATCTTAATGTATATTTTTACAGATTACACAAAAAAAAATGACAAACAGAGTAATATATGGGAATATTATTAAAGGGATCTATTCGGCCATCTATTTTCTTTATCAAATTTACATCCAGTTGAAGAAAATGATTGGAAGTTCTGTTACAACATTTTTTCAGTGAATTACATTTTTTTACGTAATGATCTTCTTCAAAGATGATTTCAGGTATTTCATCTATAAGTATGCCATCATTTATTCTGTTTTTGATTTTTTTATATGTTGAGAAGCGAGCTGTTTAATGTGATTTCTGGTGATCGTCCGAGAGAACTGTAATAGGAATTTGTCCTGCACGTGCAGAGCAATTCGTTGTTGTAAATAACTTTGTTTTTGCATTAGTTTTATGCTGTTTTCTAAGTGTTTTCGTAGCCAGGTAATTTCCCATTATCTTTTAGATCCCCATTATATAGGTGAACAATATTTGATGGTAAACTGTCCTGGGCATAAACTTATAATGCATAGTACTTTTTGAGAGAATGTACAGACTCTAATCGACTATAAGTACTCATTTAAATTTAGGAGAATTCTATTTGTCGCTGTGAACCATTTTGCGTTGTGTAAACTTAGAATTGAGTATAATAATGGATCATATGCTACTTGAACTCCAGTGAATTTCCTCTGCGTCAATTATTAGAGAAGTCGATGTAAAACGTTATAATCTACATGGATTCACTGGATCAATAAGAAAATCTTTGTCTACATATTATTCACTTCCTATTGCAATTTTTTTTTATAAAATAGATAATAATTTTGAAATTTTTTTTCTCAAATTAAGTAAAAGATACTCGGAACAGACTAGAAAATTCTGCCGGAGATTACAAAGCTAATTCATAAGGAAAGCTATTTCTCAGAAGAAATAGGAATTTAGAAAACACATTGCACAAAAAAAAAAAAAAAAAAAAAAAAAAAAAAAACAGCCCATAAAGCGAATAAAATTTTCCGCTTTATATAAGCACAGATTGGCAATCAGAGTCCATAGATTCACTTACAAAATATATAATCAAAGTTTATACGGCTGGATATTTTATACCAAATGTAATACACATCTAAAGAATAGGTCTAAAAACTTATTAGAAATTACTCGACTACGAAACAACGCAGGCAACGACATAAAACAAATACTAAGACTTCTTTCGAAATATTGTTGCTTTACTCGCAAATTTTGTTTGCAATCCTCTGTGACGATCGTCATAATATTAAACTGCTAGCTTCGCAAATTATATTCAATGTAATAGGTACAGTAAATGATGACATACTAGAAATTGAATTCAAACAATCAATTTTTAGGCATATCATTATATATATAATGTAATTGATTGAAAAAATGTTGTGGTAACAGAAATCCCAATCATAATGTATTAATTGTATGAAAATTTAATGAAGATAATAGATTGCTGAATAGGTTCAATTAAGAACATACCTAATGCATTACTCAGCTTCCTTTTCTGTTGTACAAGGTATAAAAATATACCTGAAGTAGGTCACACCAGTAGCATCCAATGTCAGTTAAGACAAAGAAGAGGTAAACTACTTTGATACATAGAAAACTTATATCCTTCTTCAAGAAAAAAATAACAATTCTATGCAAAAATAAAACACTGGGCCTAGATTACTGGGTGGCTGAGACGGGTGGGATATGAAACGTAGCCACATCTACGAGTTATATATAGAATAGTTTTGAAAGCAGTTAGGTAAGAAATGCATTCAAAACAGCATTTCTTTGTATGCTCCAATAGAGAAGTAACGCTGGTTTTTATCAAAAGTTGTCACATTTGCTCCAATTATACAGACTACAGATATTGTTTTATAGTTTACATATGTTAAGCAGATAAATATAAAGGTTTAAGTAACACTTTTAAATAATAACCAGCTCTGTAGGAATTTTTAAATTTTTTTGAAAAAATGTCAAAAAATGAGAAATTTTACCCAAAATTTCGATTTTTGGAGCAAAAGCGCAGACTCAAGCCATTTTTTTTCAGCTGTAAAATTTCACGCAGTTGATGTACTAGTATAAAGGCAACTTTTGGCACCTACCCGTTTTTGATTTTTAAAAAATAATTTTTTTCGCTCCACCCTACTGAGCAGTGTTCAGAGGGTTCAAATTTCAAATGATTGTAAAAAAACGGAAAAATTGGTCGATTGATTTGCGGTTTTCACTAAAACTATTCTTTATATTGATATTTTGTTAAAAATAAATTGTAAAGATAAATTTCAAAAAATGTCGATAGAGGGCGTTTTAGACTTTAGAGTAACGAACAACTATTTTTTGCCGTTATTTTTTGCATCCCATTAAATGGTTTCGGAAGCTTAGACTTAAACTTAAATTTTGAGCTCAAAATCTGAATAGTAAGGAGTGGTTAAGTAGTACAAACTGAACTGTGTTTAAAGGGGGGGGGGGATTCAAATTTAAAATAATTATAGAAACTGGAAAAATTGGTCGATTCGTTTGCGGTTTAAAATAAAACTATTCTGTAAGTCAGTATCTTTTTGAAAATAAATTTTAAAGATAAATTAAAAAAATTCCGTTAGAGGGCGCCTTAAACTTCAGAGTAACCAACAATTAATTTTAACCATTATTTTTTGGTTCTAATTAAATGCAAAAGTTTATTAAATGTTTTCGGAATCTTAGATTTACACTTAAATTTTGAGCTCAAATTGTGAATGGTTGGGAAGGGTTAAGAAACGCAAACTGAAGTGTTATCAGAAGTTGAAATTTAACCCCCCCCCCCCTCCTCGAACACAATTCTTTTTTTCGCTCCTTAAACAATCCCAACGATTCAGAATTTGAGCCCAAAATTTAACCCTATGCATTTGAAAGCATTTAATGAAATTAAAAAAATAACGGTTAAAAATAGTTGTACGCTACTCCAAAACCTAAGGCGCCCTCTATCGGCATTTTGTGAAATTTATCTTTAAAATTTATTTTCAAGAAAATGGTGATTTAAAAATTAATTTTGGCGAAAACCGCAAACGAATCGACCAATTTTTGTGTTTTTTAAAATAATTTGAAATTTGAACCCTCTGAACACAGTTCTGTTTGTCTACTTAACCACTCCCAACTATTCAGATTTTGAGCTCAAAATTTAAGTTTAAGTCTAAGCTTACGAAAGCATTTAATAAGATGCAAAAATTAACGCCAAAAATGAGTTGTTCGTTACTCCAAAGTCTAAAGCGCCCTCTATTGGCAGTTTTTGAAATTTATCTTTAAAATTTATTTTTACGAAAATACCTACATAAAGAATAGTTTTAGTGAAAACCGCAAATCAATCGACCAATTTTTTCATTTTTTATAATCATTTGAAATTTGAGCCTTCTGAACACAGCTCAGTTTGTGCTACTTAAGCACTCCCCACTATTCAGATTTTGAGCTCAAAATTTAAGTTTGAGTCTAAGCTTACGAAAACATTTAATGAGATGCAAAAAATACCGGCAAAAAATAGTTGTTCGTTACTCCAAAGTCTAAAGCGCCCTCTGACGTTATTTTTTGAAATTTATCTTTATAATTTAATTTGAAGAAAATGCCGATAGAAAGAATAATTTTAGTGAAAACCGCAAATCAATCGACCGATTATTCCGTTTTTTATGTTTATTTGAAATTTTGGTCCCTAAACATTAATGGCGGTTATCTCCTTTGGAAAACGTTTGGGACCCCTGGTCTCCTATTTAATATTGTTTTTCTTGATGTGTACTATCACCCCTCTTTTATTGTAAAAAAAAAATTAGAATCACCCTGTATATATATAAACTATATTGCCATTGATTATGGGACACTTGCGATTTTAGAAATTTTACTAAATATCTAGAAAAATACATGAGGAATCATCTCGAAACTTTCGGTGTATAAATATAATAGTATACGTCATACATCTCCGTGAAGATTTTTTACCGAAACTCCATAGGAGACCGTCAACAAATTAAAAAAGAATGAATATCTTTTGAATAACCCTGTCAAAACTAATGTAGCAAAAGCACTCAAACTCTAGATTATGATTGAATGCCTTATTGTAATACACTGTGTTCATTTTTATGCAAATAGCATGCATACTCGCAGAGTAATTAAGGTTTTTATAAGTTTTTCGCTTATAATTTTCAGAGTTCTTAATATAAAATAATATTTTTTTCAGAAAATATGACAAACAACATTGCACACAGTACCCTGTAATCTGAATTAAAAAATAATAAAAATTGTATGAAAAATGAGTAGGTTTACTAAATAATTTTTTACTGCGCATGCGTCAAAGATATCAAAATTTCATTTGCATATTATGTTAGCTAAATGTATAGAGCAACTTTTGTAAAAGTCTCAAAATTATAGCTTGAAAATTCTGAAAGTAATCGTCTATAGAAAAAGGACAAAATCCGTTGTTTCCAAAATGAAGCAAAAAAATGAGGGGTTTTATCCAAAAGTAGTCGTAACATCCCGTATTGTGTATTCTATACTGACACTAATCAATGAATATATGGATACAACCCCTCTTGTTTTTGCTTCATTTTGAGAATAACGGATTTTCAACTTATTGAATTGACGATTATTTTCAGAATTTTCAAGTTATGATTTTGTGACTTTCACAAAAGTTGCTCTATACATTTAGCTAACATAATATGCAAATGAAATTTTGATATCGTTGACGCGTGCGCAGTAAAAAATTATTTAGTAAACCAACTCATTTTGTATACAATTTTCATTATTTTTTAATTCTGATTACAGGGTACTGTGTGCAATGTTGTTTGTCATATTTTCTGAAAAAAATATTATTTTATATTAAGAACTCTGAAAATTATAAGGAAAAAACTTGGAAAAATTTGGGACCATTTTTATAAAAACCTTAATTACTCTGCGAGTATGCATGCTATTTGCATAAAAATGAACACAGTGTATTACAATAAGGCATTCAATCATAATCTAGAGTTTGAGCGCTTTTGCTACATTAGTTTTGACAGGGTTATTCAAAAGATATTCATTCGTTTTTAATTTGTTGACGGTCCCCTATGGAGTTTCGGTAAAAAATCTTCACGGAGATGTATGACGTATACTATTATATTTATACACTAAGAGTTTCGAGATGATTCCTCATGTATTTTTCTAGATATTTAGTAAAATGTCTAAAATCGCAAGTGTCCCATAATCAATGGCAATATAGTGTATATATATATATATATATATATATATATATATATATATATATATAAACTTTTTTAATTAAGGTAGTTTTGGGGTCAGAAGGTCACGATCGACGTAGATCTGCAAAAAATTTTCAGAAATTTCAACATTGGAGCGACCGCAATAGGTAGTATTTCTATTTCATACGAAATCTACCTAAAATGTTGGCCAGTAAGATCTCAAATTCCTCTCGCTAATGTAATGTCTATGGGCCTATGATGCATCCGTATTTTTTAAATATCTCCTTAGAAAATTAATATTTGTATTTGTATTTTTTTTATGTTTTAAAATTTTACCGAAACTGAGAAAGAATTTAATACTTCAAATAAAATTAAGTATATATTTTAAAAATTTCCTGAAAACTGAAAAAAAGCAAACATTCTTTAAGAAGAGTATAAAAAAAGTTAAAAATATTAATTTCCCAAGGAGATATTTTAAAAGTGCAAATGCATAACACGCCTAAAGATTTAACATTAGAGAGTGCATTTTTAGATCTGTCTGATGAACAACTTTAACAATCGAGGAACACTTTAGATGCTTTATCAGTGTTTTTGTAGTTATTCTTCATTTAAATATTGCATCTTTATTTTTCAGAAAATGATAAAGTTGTCGGCTTGTCACTAGGGTCAATAAAGACGTGGTCATACATTACAGAATGACCCCGAAAAGTTGAAATCTTTTTAACACTAGAACTACTGCGAGTCGTCATTTTGATGGTTACCATATGAATTTATTTCGGTTCAAACCAGAAATTTGATTATGAAATAGGTTCAAGAGATACGAAGTAGAAAAATGTTAAATAATAAAGTTAAACTGTTCTAAATCAAAATTCTGGTGTGAAATATTTTTATAAAAATTGACTGAAATTTTCGGTAGTTCTAGTCTTAATTTATTTTCCTGATGGGTATTACACTAGTGTCCATAAAAAAGGAAAATGCTAATTTTCCAAACAACAAAACTGATATAAACGGCAAGTGTAGAAAATTTGAGGGTGACCCCCAAAAAGTTATTTCAGCCCTTGCTCCAATATTTGTTCATTTTAAAATTGCGTAATTAGCACATTTCCAAAACAAGAATGAAAGATAGGCTAAAAAGTTGCCACAACGGTCTAAAAATTTTTAACCTTTTTATGAGCAATTTTTAGGCCTTTTCGTGCTTAATTAGTTTGCATCACTGTATGATGGTTGCACGAATTGGCTATATTTGTCGTTTATATCATTTCTTTTGACCATTCACATAATATTTTATTTTGAATTTGTCCTTTAATTATGAACTTCTGAGTAACAGTATTACATAGTTATTGCATTCCAAATGTCTTCGAAGCAAAATTAGAAATAGTATTACGTTAATGATATATGTCTGACATTAATTTTCGTAATGTTACATTTTTTAAAATTTTATCGTTAGAATAAGCTATAATTTATTTATTTTTTCTGTAACAAGATCATTACAAAAAATCCCTGCTGGAAAATTCGAAAAGTGAGTGACATCAGCCTTAACGCATTCGAAATGTACAAGAGAAAAACAATGGAATATTATACCACAGAGATACATGTGACTAATGCAGGGTAAAATGTGATGCCGAACATGGACTGGAGCAAATGGACTTTGGTCTCTGTAATTTTTAGGTAGCTTTCATTACAAAAAGTAAACTGCTACCTGTTGCAGCCGTCCGGAGGAAAGTACTTCCGGAAAATTTTGATATATTTTCACCGATCATGACCCCAAGACCCTAAATCCACCCTCCGTTCAAATGTTGACATATATATATATATATATATATATATATATATATGATTTTTGTCATGCTGTAACTATCGTATTTATGAACCGATTTTAATGAAACTTCGTATGTACATAGTATAAACAAATGCCTCGACCGAGTTCGTTGGCCAGTATCATCCGCCATCTTGTTTCAAAATGGCGGCCATTTAAATTTTTTTTAAAAAATATAGCACTTTGAATTTCTCTTATGGCTGACATTTTGAAACGATCTGATTTTTGTCACGTGATAACACGCGTATTTATGAACAGGGCTCGCACCGTTCCTAAAATTTTCACACGTTGCTACCAGTATTTTAAATCAATTATCTTCCAGGAAGGTCCGTTTGACATCTACAATAGAATTATACAATAAATATTACCGTTTAAAAATTGTGGTAGGAATTTACGAAAATTTTAGGAACAGTGCGAACCCTGTATGAATCGATTTGGATGTAACTTGGTGTGTACATAGTACATAATGAGGCCTGGACCGAGTTCGCTCGCCAGTTCCGTCCGCCATCTTGTTTCAAAATGGCGGCCATTTAGTTTTTTTTAATTTAAAATTTAAAATTAGGTACAAAAAAGTGTGAAAATAAAAAAAAAATATTTCTTTTATGCGTTTGACCTTGATACAAAGATTCCAGAGCATTTTTTGTTTTGTCTGCATCTTGAAAAATGGCTGAGTTACAGCACTTTTAATTTCTGGTGTTGCTTACATTTTTAAATGGTCTGATTTTCGACACGTGATAACACTCGTATTTATAAACCGATTTGATTGTAACTTGGTGCGTACATAGTACATAACGATGTCTGAACTGAGTTCGTTGGCCAATTCCACCCGCCATCTTGTTTCAAAATGGCGGAATATTAATTTTTTTTAATTTAAATTTTAAAATTAGGTGCAAAAAAGTAAGAAATTGAAAAAGGTTTTTCTTTTGTGTGTTTGACCTTGATACAAAAATCCCAGAGCATTTTCTATTCCATCTATGTCTTGAAAAATGGCTGAGTTATAGCACTTTAAATTTCCAGTGTGGTGACATTTTGAAACGGTCTGAAATTTGCCACGCGAATACGCATATTTATAAACTGATTTAGATGTAACTCCGTGTGTACGTAGTGCATACCAATGCTTTGACCGATTTCACTAGCCAAATTCATCCGCCATCTTGTTTCAAAATAGCGGCCATTTAAGTCAGTCAGAAATCTTTAAAAAGTATAATGATGTACAAAAAAAAAAAAAAAAAATTAGAAATTGAAAAATGGTTCTTTCCAAAGTGTTTATCTTAATAATGAATTCTGGAGTATTTTTTGCTTTGTCTTTACCTTAAAAAACGCCTGAGATATAGCAGTTTAAATTTCTTATGTGGGTGACATTCTTTTTTTTTTTTTTTTTTTTTTTTTTTTTTTTAATCAATTTGTCTCCGATAGCAGTCATATATATTAATCAATTTCGATGTGAGTGTGCATGTGCACATAAATTAAGATTCGACCAAGCTCATTAGTTTGTTTTATTCATCATGTTGCTTTAAAATGGCATACACTTCATGATATCGTGGAATTTGGCGACCTTAAAAATCGCTTAAAATAAAACCAGGATGAATCAAAGATGACTAATATCTAAAACTTCCTATTAATATTCAGTTTTAACAAAAACTAGTATTCAATGTTATATAATCGGGATCTTTTAATTTGAGCTTCGTATGCTTGAATAATATAACTTAATTTAAAATAAATAGATAAATAAATAAGTATATGAAAGCTACCTTTTCCTCCCGGTACTGCCGGAAGGACTTTTATTATTTTTGCTCACTGATATTGCTTTTTCTTATTAAAAATAAATAAAAAAATGCATTTCTTTTTTCAGATGTACTTTATCAATATGAAGATATCTCTTCCACTTGTTAACCAGTGTTTATCTTTTTAACATAACCTTTAATTTTAACACTGAGACATAAAAACCCAGAATTATTGAACACCATAATTTTAAAAATCAGCTTAAAAATGTACTTCAGTCAATGCAAAATAATTTTCTTTTTTCCTGTGTCTAGAATAATGTTCAACTTTAATAATTCCTTTAAACTTTTTATCAGAATATTATCAGGCATGTCACTGAATTTTAGGTAGATTTCGTATGAAATACTACCTATTGCATTCGCACCAGTTTATCTATCTAACTATCTATCTATCTATCTATATATATATCGCACTTTTTTATGGATACGATAAGTTTTATAATTCTTCACCAATCTCCACCAAACTGGTACATAAAACCAAAGGGGATAAAATCTCGGCTAAGTTCGTTAATGGGCAAAATCGGACCAAGGGGGTCGAAATAGGGGGCGTTTTTGTGAAAACAGAAAAAACCCCATAACTTCTTAATGAAAATAGATATGGAATCAGTTTAAAGTTTATATTACTTTTAAATAATGGGCCAAAAATTTATGCATGACAAATATTTGATAAAGTTAAAAATGGGCTCAAGGGGCTAAAAAAATGGGGTTTTTGGGAGAAAAAAAAGCATAACTTTGTCAATTCTCCAGATATCAAATCCATCTAAATTTTTTATAAATATTCTTAAAATTATCTAAAACTTTTGTATTTGCAAGTTTTTGATAGGACTAACTCTTACCGGTAAAAAAAAAAAAAATAAAAAAATAAAAACGAAAATAAAAAGGGGTTTGGAAAAAGAAAAAAATCCATAATTTTGTCAATTCTTAAACTATCAAACCCAATTAAATTTATTTTACATCTTCTCAATAATATCTACAACTTTTATACTGACAAGTTTTCATAGGACCAATTCGTATAGCAAAAATAAATTAAACAAAAATTGGAGTTGGAGAAAAAACCTCTAATCCAAACTGCTTACATTATGACTCATTTTTTAAATTTATTTATTATTTTAAACGCATCCAAATGGCAAATCCTCTTATTTAGGAACTATATAATGTGAAACATTGGCCAGTTTTTTGATAAAAACAGAATATATTTCAAAAAAGGCTGCCAAAAAGGGTATTTTGAACAGAATTTCCCGAAGTGACCGTGATAGGAAATTTGAGGAAGTATTCAAATAACAAATTGCGCTTTTTCTGACTCATTTTTAAATCTATTTTTACTCTCAAATGCATCCAATTTACAAGTCCTCTTATTTTGGAAATGTATAATGTGACGCATAGGTCAATTTTTGATAAAGACAGAATATATTTTAAAAAAAGGCTGCCAAAAAGAGTATTTTGAACAGAATTTTGAGAAGTTATCGTGATTGAAAATTTGAAGAAGCATTGAAATAACAAACTGCGTTTTTTCTGACTCATTTTTAAATTCCGTTTTGCTCTCAAACGCATCCAATTGACAGGTTCTCTTATATCGGAGCTGTATAATGTCCCGTATTGGTCAGTTTTTTGATAAAGGCTGAATATATTTTTTAAAATGCTGTCAAAGTGGGCACTTCGCGCAAAATTTCCCGAAGCTATCATGATTAAGAATTGAGGTTGTATTCAAAATTAGTTATTTTATAACTCATTTTTAAATTCAATTTTGCTCTCAAACGCATTCAATTGACAGTCTTTTGTTATTTAGGAGCTATATAAAGTGCCGTATTAGTCGATTTTTTTTTTATAAAGTCGGAATTATTTCAAAAAATGTTGTCAAAATGGGCATTTGATCCGAATTTAGCTTAAGATGATTCTGATAAAAGCAGTCCGTACAGAAAAATGAAACTAAAAATTTTTCAAAAGAGGACAAATAAAGTTGTTAAACTGGGTTTATCTGTAATTAAATTTATTTTTTGTTGTTGAAATGAGCACTCTTCGAAATCTACCTCCGCCTATAGGCCAAGCCGACAGGGATTTTTTAAATTCACTTAAGTAATTTAATGATATACTTTCTTGCGGATAATTTATTCCTAGTCATTGAATTAACATCATTATTGTTTATTTTGAGAAAGAGTTTATTGACAGCATTTTTTTTTTTTTTCATCTCAATGAGAACATATCGGTAATCAATATCCGAGATTTTAAACACTTCATTTATCTACCCTAAGTATTAATCCTTATTGAATGTTATCGGTATTTCTGCTTATCACATGTGTTCACAGAAGCTAAACATTACAATTACTCAGTATATCTTGAAATGTCTTATTGGTAAGCATCATGTCAAGTGGCTTGTTTGGAGTTTTGAGTCAAAAAAAGATTTTCAACATAGTAAGTATATCGATATTTATCATATTTCGATTATAATGAGCTTCACTAGAAATGAGTTATTCTGACTTTCAATAATTATTTGTAAAATTTCAGATTAAAATAATAAAATAAAGAACAGTATTCTGAATAATTTTTAAAGTATTACATCGATAATAAGCAATTATTATTTTTTTTATTATGTGTACTAAATAAAATTAATGGTGCACAAACTATGAAAAGCTTGTGCTCAATATAAATGGTTTTATTTTTAAAGTGCTTAGTGATGAATAAATTGTTAATTATTGATTGATGTTTAAAAAAGCGGCTCTAGTAACATTGATACGTTTCTGACAATTAATTGCCACTATTATTTTTTTTTTCATCAGTTATTCGCGGTATTTTGCAATCGGAGAAGAATGATTATGCCTCCCCTTAAATCATCATTCTTCTCCGATTGCGAAATACCGCGAATAACTGATGATAAAATTTAATATTGTAATTGCTCATTATTTAACATAGCTATCGTAACACGGCTTTCACTATAAAAAAAAAAATAGACACTCAATAGTAGTGATTATAGCCTATGTAGTGAGTCCCCCACAAAAAAATGTTTCTTTAAGTTTTAAGTAATTTTAAAATTTTAAATGTGGATAAAATTTGAAAAAAAAAATCCACAAATAGAAATTTCAAAGTTTGCAAAGTTTTTAAACTATTTAAATTTTAAGGAGATATTTTTTATCTACTTAAAATGCTGGCATTAGACATCTACATTGTGATGGTGAAAACCGTTTTCAGATAATTATATATATAATGAGTAATCATCTAATTATTCGCTAATTTGGCGTAGCATTTGGTGAACGGCGAGAGAAAAACAAGAAATGTTTTCTTAAGGTACTACAATTATTTTACAAAATATACTAGAAGTTTTAAATTCGGATAACAGCTATATTTTATATATTTATCATTCTTTTTAAAAAGTACAAAATTTCCCAGCATTTTCCTCTCAAGAAATTTATTTTCTTGTCCATTTTTCGCAGTTTTACACACACACAAAAGCAATGATAAACAATAACTGAATACAAATTATTCATGAAACTTCATAATATATACTATATGGTTGTTTTCACGATTGTATCAATTAAAAAGAAATTTATTTTAACCCTTTCGGGTCTTGTGTACTATTAAAAGTACATGTCTTTTAATAAAGTATTATTTTGTTTTAATAAATACTTTTGTTACTGTTTACCTGTAGTAGAGCCAGTATATGTCTATGCATTTACTATATGACTTCATTAATGTTTAGGCATTTAGAAACATCAATAATAACACATATTTGCTTAATTTGTTTTGCACTGTTTGCGATTCTTTTTTATTCGAAACATATATTCACTACTACTTTTAAATATAAAACAAAGGTTACTTTCATGAAAGAATGTGTATAATAAAGCGCAAAAAGTATTAGAAAGTTGTAATAGCAATTCAATGTTGTTGTACTATAATATTTTCTAAACATTTCTAAAAACTCTTTTTTATCCTATTGTCATATGAATATGAAATGAGTAGTGCGTAAAACAACAACTTTCGTTATGTTTCAGACAATGAAATACTGGTTGAATTCTAATTAATCTATTTGGATAGATAGTGTTAATGTAATAGTAATTTTTTCAAAAAGTTACAAAAAAAAGCGGGGGGGGGCTTTGAAATGTTTATACAAAATATATCTTTGTATTTCAACTTGGTTGAACAATTATTCATCTCGTGTTCAGGCTAAACACAGATTAGAGTCCTGCGCGGGGCTGGTCGAGGTACAAATAGAGGTATCATTTTTGTCATATAGCTTATCGGCATCCTTTTTTGTGGTCACGTGGTGTTTTTGGTTTTTCATATCTAATAGCTTTAAAAAGAAACTACAGTTTGCAATAGGAAAACCTTTCCTTCAAGTCCAGCTAATCTTCTTATCTCCTAATTAATTTTTGAATGACCTATCCTTTGGTGAATAAGTTCAGAAGGAAACAAAACCACACTTTTCTTGGAAAAATGTTGAATGAAGGTAAAACAAGCGTTTGAACGCAGCCTTAAGCTGCAAACTGACGGACCTACTAATTATTATCAGTACCGGCATCCTTTATTGTGGCGACGCGGCGTTTTAAAACTTTAATGACTTTTAGGGGAAGAAAACTGATGTACTGCAAAACAGGAGCCTTTCCGTCAAGTAGGGTTGAGCTCATTATCCCCTGACCATTGTAGATTTTCCCTCATTTTATTGTGAATAAACCACAGGAGGGTTTTAAACAAAGGATTTCCTAGAATTCGGTTGAGGGCTGGTAAAACGAGCGCGATCCTGCAGCAGCCTTATACCTGACCGAATCGGAAAATTCAATTTCAATATATTCAACGTATTTTGATTCATAATGGAAAAAGATCACTACGAGATTGATTAAACATTGCTTTTCGATGGATGCCATAGAAATAAAAATTCTATAAAAACTAGAATATAACGATTATAACAGTTAATTGAAAACAGTTGGCTTTTTTGGTTAAATGTTTTTACTTGGTTTCTGATTTAGCAAAAATCTGGTGGCATCAACATCTACATTATGAAAAGGTGAGTTCCCATGAATATTTTTTTTCTCCAAAGACAGCACTGTATCTAAAAAAATTAAAAACAACAACAGCAACAAAAACGAACATAACGCAGTAAGGATCCACTTTCAATGATTGCTGTGCATGGCCGGTAATGAATGTGAATTCTTTCGAGTAGTCCTGTATATGATCTACACATATCGTGGTACACTAAAAATTAATTAAGTTTCAAAATGCATATTTCAACTAAAAACACAAATCTAGCAGGCTCATAATCAGTCTAAAAACCGAAAATCCTTTTGAGTGTCTGTGTAAATAAACGATAAACTCTTCGTTCTCAGTTATCCATAGAAATCATTTTTCAGTGCACCTCAGTAATGTTTATTGATTTCATTATGTTTGGAATAGTGTAACGTCATTGCGATACACTATAAATAATTTTCTCTTATGAAATATAATGTAATAGAATTCTTTTGTGCGTTCCTGTAAGCGAACTACAATTTCTATTTTCTGTACACTCTATAGAAAACATGTTGTTGTCCATTTCAGTGAAGTATATCAATTTCATTGTGTTTGAAGTAGTGCAACATGATTTAAACGAACTGAAAACGATTTTTCCCTATTAACCATAATGAAAAGGAATACTTTTGAGAATCCATGTAAACTAACTATAAATAGTAAAACTTTATTTTTATTAGTGAACTTACTATGGTAACCTTCAATAACATGTATTAATGACATGAAAATCCGAGTATATTTTCGCATATTAGAGCACAGAGAGGCAGACATCCAGGTAAACTGAATTCGTATATATTTTTCAACTATGTCAGAAAGTGATAGAAGAATCATTTGGCATTTTATAAAATTTTAAATTTCTTCTGAGGTTATTAAAAATTTCCAGAATATAATTGCGATGTGTGATCGATATAAATATTTGTGCAATTTTTGTGTTACATTTGACTAAAAGAAAATTATTTAGTATTATCAACTGAATTTAGATGATAAAATCGATTTTAGTTATTTCAAAACTCGATATAACAAATAATTAGATCTGAAACTTGATAAATAATAATGATTATAATTTATAAGAAGCAAACAATTTGCAACAAAAACACTTACGTATCTAAAATTTCAGATTTTCAAAAGTAATAATTGAGTGCAATACTTAAACATACCTTCAGTATTTCTTTTTTTAGATTTACATTCAGTTAAAATATTAAAAACATCTTTTATCAATTTCGTCTACTAAATTTAGTAAAGATGTAAACTCGTTTTAAGTTATTTCAAAATTGATATTAAGAAATAATTAAATCTGAAACTTGATATATAATAATAAGAAACGAAAAATTTACAACAAAAGTCCTTCCGGCAGTGCGGGGAGGAAGAGGTAGCTTTCATATATTTATTTATTTATTTTAAATATATAAATATAAATATATAAATATAAATATATAAATATAAATATATAAATATAAATATATAAATATAAATATATAAATCAAATATACGAAGCTCAAAATAGTGGAACACGATTATATAAGATTGAATACTAGTTTTTGTCAATACTGAATATTAATAGGAATTTTTAGAAATTACTCATCTTTTATTCGACCTGGTTTTATTTTAAGCGATTTATAGGGTCGCCAAATTCCTCGATATCCATTTTAAAGCATCATGATGGATAAAAAAAACCCCAATGAGCTTGATCGAAATCTTAATTCATGTGAACATCCACACTCACATCGAAATCGATTAATAAATACGAGTGCTGTCGCGGGCAAATTGACTTTTTAAAAAATATATCACACACATTAGAAATTCAACCTGCTATATCTCAGGCGTTTTTCAAGGTAAAGACAAAACAAAAAATACTCCGGAATTTATTATTAAGATAAATAGTTGAGAAATAACATTTTTTCAATTTGTAATTTTTTGTTTATACATCCTCAGTCAAGACATTGGTATGTACCATGAACACACGGAGTTATATCGAAATCAGTTTATAAATATGCGTATTAACGCGTGACAAATTCCAGACCGTTTCAAAATGTCAATCACACTGGAAATTGAAAGTGCTAAAACTCAGCCAATTTTCAAAACATAAATGAAACAAAAAATGCTCTGGAATCATTGTAACCAGGTCAAAACACAAAAGAAAAATCTTTTTCAATTTCTTACCTTTTTGCACCTAATTTTAAAATTTAAATTAAAAAAAAATGAATATTCCGCCATTATGAAACAGTGCGGCGGTTGGAAATAGCCAACGAACTCGGTCCAGGCATCAGTATGTCCTATCTACCCACCAAGTTTCATCCAAATCGGTGTATAAATAACCGTGTTATCACGTGACGAAATCCAGATCATTTCAAAATGTGAGCAACACTAGAAATAAAAAGTACTATAACTCAGACATTTTTTAAGATACAGACGAAACAAAAAATGCTTTGGAATCTCTGTATCAAGGTCAAATGCATAAAAGAAAAATCTTTTTCAATTTCTCACTTTTTTGTACATAATTTCAAATTTTAATTTCTTTTTAAAAAAATTTAAATGGCCGCCATTTTGAAACAAGATGGCGGATGGAACTGGTTAACGAACTCGGTCCAGGCTTTATTACGTACTATGTACACACTAAGTTACATCCAAATCGATTTATAAATACGAGTGTTATCACGTGACAAAAATCAGATCGTTTCAAAATGTCAGCCATAAGAAAAATTCAAAGTGCTATAACTCAATCATTTTTTAAGATAAAGACAAAGTAAAAAGTGTTCTAGAATTGGTGTTTTAGGGTCTAACACATAAAATAAAAATATTTTTCAACTTTTAATTTTTTCGCCTTTAACTTCAAATTTTAAATTAAAAAAAATTAAATGGCCGCCATTTTGAAACAAGATGGCGGATGATGCTGGCCTATGAACTCGGTCGAGATATTTGTATGTACTATGTACATACCAAGTTTCATTCAAATCGATTCATAAATACGCTAGTTATCGCATGACAAAAATCAGATCGTTTCAAATGTCAGCCATAAGAAAAATTCAAAGTGCTATAACTCAATCATTTATTAAGATATAGACAAAGTAAAAAGTGTTCTGGAATTGGTGTTTTAAGATCTAACACATAAAATAAAAATATTTTTCAATTTTTAATTTTTTCGCATTTAATTTAAAATTTTAAATTTAAAAAAAATTTAAATAACCGCCATTTTAAAACAAGATGGCGGATGAGGCTGGCCAACGAACTCGGTCGAGATATTTGTATGTACTCTATACATACCAAGTTTCATTCAAATCGGTTCATAAATACGTTGGTTATCGCATGACAAATATCAGATATATGTATATATATATATATATATATATGTATATATATATATATATATATATATATGTATATATATATATATATATATATATATATATATATATATATATATATGTATATATATATATATATATATATATATATATATATGTCAACATTTGAACGGAGGGTGGTTTTGGGGTCTGGGGGTCATGATCGGTGAAAATATACCAAAATTTTCTGGAAGTGCTTTCCTCCGGACGGCTGCAATAGGTAGCTTTTTACTTTTTGTAATGAAAGCTACCTAAAAATTCCAAGATATTTCGAATTTTAGTCTTTTAATCATATTTAAGTGCATTAATGCAGTATTACTTTAGATTTTACTAAAGGGGGTCCGAGACACAACAATCTTCAAATTTTCTAAAAAAATGTATTACATTAAACATTTCTCTGCATTTTTATGCTTAAAATGACGTTTAAATCATGTTTCTATCTTAATTAAAAGAGGAAATACTAATTTTTTCCTTTTGATTTGTTTTTAAAATCTAGCATTGAATCAATGATTATTATGAAACGATTATCATGTCTGGTGAAAATACGTTTTTTTTCAAAATTTGTCGGATTTAAATCATTATAACTCCAGAACCGCTAAAGTTAAATGCTTTTGCCAATCAACATGAGTTTTCTGATTGTTTTACTTTAATTTTGATTCAGCAAATTAAAAAAAAATACTTTTGAAAAAAGGATTTTTTTAAATAAAATTTACATAATTTTTTTTTTACATTTTTATTTTAAATTTAAAAAAAAATAAAATTTTTAAAAAATGCCGAATTAAAATTAAAATTTAGATATTTTTGTTTATTTAAATGTAAAAGAAATTAAATTCTACAAATAATATTTTGAGTTATAACGATTTTTAACTACCCCATTTTTTTAATAAATTTAAAAATTTTTAAATAAAAAAAATACGAGAAGTTATATCATGTTATTTTGTTTACAAATGATATGGTTAACCATCACAAAAATTTCAAAACTTTAACTCAATAAATAAAAAATGTCTTAAAATATATCCCGAAACTCATTAATTTGTTGTTTTACATTCAGTTGTAATATTAAATACATGGGTATTAATCTCGTAATAATGTGTCAGTGTTTTGTTATGTGTCAGTGTTTTGTTTATGTGTCAGTGTTTTTGAAAAAAAAAAAAATCAATATCATCAACTGAATTTAGGCAGGTTACAACAGATAATTAAGACTGAAAGATGATAAATAACGAATCTGAGTATTTAATTTCTCTGAAACTGTAGACAAGCCAGAAAATTTTAATTGCACAATTTTAGCATAGTTAGCATGTTACACAAAAACTATTTAAAAAAAGTGATACAGTTACCAATTAAAACTGGATTCAAAAGTTGTACTAGTTTTTATCAGTTTTTTATTTCTTCAAACCAAAATTGTATCGATGATATAAATGAAAGGTAATTAGTAAATTTCCCTTAATAAATGGGAAAAACATCCGTTTGCTTTGTGTTTTTATATCATTAATCGGAGCAAATAAGCTATGCGGGTTTAGATGAGAAGGAAAGCGTACAATAACAGGTGTTTCATACGTGCTCTGTTTCTCTTCATCTCTACTCACTGTTGTTTGTAGAGGTAAAATCTACTAAAATTTTTTTCATTTTCTTTAATTGATTCTAAATTTTTCTTTCTAGGGCAGTAAGACTATGCTTATGCTGGGGTACAGAAATCCACGTAATGTTCTCCATCTGTTACCAAGGTTCGTTCACAGTAACAATTTTCGGCGCGGTTTATCCGCTATTAAAAATAATTTAAATGAAGAACTGGATACAAGTGAGCGAAGAATTCTCCGTTATCGAAGTGAGCTTCGAAATGCTAAAAGAATTGTCGTCAAACTTGGTAGTGCTGTAGTAACCCGAAAAGATCAGTCTGGGCTAGCTCTTGGAAGACTAGCTTCAATCGTCGAACAAGTAAGCAAATAATTCATTTTTCAAAGTTATATAATTGATTTTTAAAAGTTATAAAATTAGAAAAGTCCAAAAAATGCAAAAAAATTTTGGCACTTCCTATTGTTATACAGTAGATAGAAGGAGGTGCGGTAGGGGTATATTTTACGATACATATATATATATATATATATGCTAAAATATAGTTGTTATCTTTAAATTAATACTTATATAAAATAAAAAGATGCCATGATTTTATATGTGTAAGTAGGTATGCTTGTTTCGTTCATTATTTTGTTTTTTCATTGCTAATACGAAGATGAAACCACATATTTTATTTGTAGTTCCAAAGTATTTGTGGGCCTGAGGATTCTGCTTTGGTTCTGCAAGTTTTGTTTGAATTAATTTTTATTTATTATTTCAAAATTTCTACAAATTTTGATTAAACTCCTTTTAATTTATTTTTTTTCACATTTTAATGCGGTAATTTGTATTACATTTAATGGTTATACAAATGTATAATATAAATATATATACAGGGTTCGTACGCTTCAGGGACTTTCAAGTGCCTTTTAAAAGAATTTTTGTAAAGAAATATTTGCTTTATTTATCGAAAAAAAAAAAAAGATCTTTAGAGTTTCTAATGCTTTACTTAATTTCTGGTACTACAACACCTAAAATTCCTTTGAAGCATACAAATTCTGCATATATATATGGGCATGCTTTTCTCGTTTCATAATATGATTATGTTAGGAAATATATTGCTCATGTTTCTATTTTCCTTATATATGATAAGTTATCTTATATAGGATATTTCGTGTTCTGTTTTAGCTTAGCTCATGTACTACTAAAATCTTGCATGTTTTGCGGGTCTATAGTGATTTAGATTTGAAAATTCTATTATGGTTTTCCAATTTTTTTAAAAATATTTTCACTTTTGAATAATTTACCATAGCTGATATCAGCTTCATATTTCGTTTTTTTTTCCATTTGCGTATGATGAATTTTAATGTCGTCTGTATTCTATTTTTTGCATATATATATATATATATATATATATATATATATATATATATATATATATATGTGTGTGTGTTTACTTTGAATTATTCAAAATAATTAAACACCTTTTTATACGAAAATTTTATAGTGCAAAACGGGATAAAGTTTTAGACGTATCTAATAGGTAAGCTTTCAACTAATAATATATTAGACGATATTCTATTTTTCTCTTCTTCTATCTTCAGTAGAAGAAAGTATTGTATCGAAGTTTTTTCCGACTTCCGGTTTTCGACTGATTTACACGCATTAGGAGTTAGAGATTACAAAAAACATGTTTCTACAAAATATCTGTCTGTCCGTCTATGTGTGCCCATATATCGCCATTGTACCATCGAAAAATGTATGAAAATATGCATAGAATTGAATAAAATTTTCTGTGTATGTTTTTGGCTGTGGCAAGAAGGTATTTGTTCAATTTTGAAAGAATTCTTCTTCAATTTTTCTTTTTTTCCGCTGGAAAGGGGCACTGTAATAGCGATTTTTGTGACATTTTTAATGTTGTAGCACCAAAAAGTGTATAAAGTTATGGATAGAATTGAACTAAATTTCTTGTGTAAGTGTTTGGATATAGATAATAAATCTTCCCTGAATTCGAATGAAATTCGTCGGAAGGGAGCGCTGTAAAAGCAATTTTTGTGTTATTATCAATATTGTACCACAGAAAAGTGTATAGAAATGAACCAGTTATTTTGTGTAAGTGTTTGGTTAAGTCAGCAGGCCCTCCCTGAATTTGTAAAAAATCCGTTGGAAGGGGGCGCTATAATTTCGATGTCTATGTATTCATTATTGTATCTTCAAAAAGTGTATGGAGTTATGCATAGAACTGCACTAAATTTTTTATGTATGTTTTTGGCTATGGCCAGCAGATCTTCCTGAAATTTGGAAATATTCCATAGGAAATGTGCATTGTGATAGCGCTTTTTTGCATCATTTTCTCGATTCTTTGTCGTTATTTTGTCCACCGGCTCGACCAGAGACGGGAACTCGCGTCCTGCTAAGTCAGCTACTTGCAAACAGCTGATGACAACAAAATAAGAGAAAAATATTAATTTTTATTAATATCATGATCCACATTAACTCGTTTTTATTCCAATTAATTGACTGAAACAAAAATTTAAGATGAAACTCAAAGTTGGTATAGTATTGAAATAATAATATTGTATTAACATGTATAACTACTTTTGAAAAGTAAAAATGTATATATGAGATAGAAAAAAGTTTTGAGATTGGCACATCCAACTAGTTTTAAACATTAAAAGTTTTTTTCGTTACGTGCTTTTGCAAATGTCTCTTATTATCCGCTCGTATTTACTGATTCGATAAGAGGTTAAATTATCTTATTAGCGAACTACATTATTATGACATTATTACCTTCGGGGAACTGAAGGCATGGAAATCATGATCCTGATCATGGCACTGATGCATTATGTATCTATTTGTATAACAATCCACATTTAGTCCCTTATTTTAATGTATGATTAATAAGTGTACATTCATATTTTGAACCATGTACAGATCTTAATTTCTAACAAACCTTAACCAACAACCGCCCCTTCACCAATCTGCATATTTGTATGCCATATTATAAATGCGTTATTTATAAATACATTATTTACACATACGTTTAAGGGGGTTCGGGACACACAAATCTTCAAATTTTCTAAAAACTTTTTATTTCATTAAAAAATTCTCTGTTTTTTTTTTAATGCTTATAATGACGTTTAAATCATGTTTCTATCTTAATTAGAAGAAGAAATTTTTTTTTCGGTTTTGGTTTGTTTTCAAAATCTAGCTTTCAAGCAATGATTGTCACTAAAATGACTTCTTGTGAAAATGCGTTTTTCTTCATGATGGGTTTTTTCACAATTTCTCAGATTTAAATTGTTATAACTCAAGAACCGCTACAGATAAATGCTTTTAAACTTAGTACATGCCTTTTTTGATTATTTTATTTTTATTTTGATTCAGCAAATTTGAAAAAAAACTCATTTTTTAAAATATGATTTAAAAAAATTAAGTTGTATAATTAAAAAAAAAAAAACTTTTAAAAAAAAATATTTTTAATCTTTTAAAAAATAAATATTTCTAAAAATGCTCAATCAAAATTAAAATTTAAATATTTCTGTTTATTTAAATGTACAAAAAATTAAATTATGCGCATAATATTTTGAGTTATAACAATTTTAAACTACTCCACATTTTTAATAATTTTTCAATTTTCATTTTTTTTAAATTATGAAAAGTTTATTGTTTAGAAATGATGTGCTTAATCATCACAAAAGAATTTAAAATTTTAACCGAATAAATAAGAATTATTTAAAAATGCGTCCGGACCCTCTTAAATAAGTAAATAAACAAATGTTTATTCATATCAAATATATCTACAGGGAACTAAAAAGTATTTGCACTAACGCAATTTTTTGCATAAGTAACACTAGAAAGTAAGTGTGATCATATTGTTTTAACTATGACTTCTTTTTTAAATACGAGTAATGAACAAACACAAGTAAACAATCTTTTGTCTTATAAATAATAATACTCATTAAAAAATAAAACCTCATTTTCTGATGTCAAAAAATATTTGTACACGAAACATTGACAGTTTATAAAAGCAATTAAGCGTGAACATAATTCATATTCATATTTTTTTTCGTGCAAGTTACCTACACTAGTCTTGCACCTAAAAGTCACATAATATAATATTTGGAACGGGGATTCTGTTTCTGTTGTCATGGTGCCAAAAACGTGTGAGCTTTCTGTAGCTATCCGTGAGATGATTAGAACTCTTCACGATTCTGGATTAAGTTAACGAGAATTGATATACAGTGAAATTGAAATAGTTTAATGTTCGTTATGTATGTAATAAATATGGACAAGTCGGAAATTGCATGTCGAACGTAGCAAATGTGGTGCGTTCGTATTATAACGAAGATTTTAAAATGTACAGTTCTTCGGATACAATACAGTACCCGAAATCTTTTATGTGTCCCTGTAAATATTAAAAGCTTTCTATTATACAAGAATTAATTGTAGTAAAATTCAGCAACGTATATCAATTTCATAAAATATGAACTAGTTGAATGTAATTAAAACGCAGCCCAAACAATGTTTCCCCTATACCATTACGTAATAGAATGCTTTTGTGTGGCCTTGTATATTAGTAAAAAATACTTTTTGCATCACAAATTGTACAGAATGTATATTTTAGCATATATTTCACAGATGCATATGAATTGCATTATGTTCGAAAGAGTGAACATAATTAAAATGCACTTGAAACTATTTTTTCCCATTGACTGTAGCATAACGGAATATTTTTGATTGTCCCTGTAATTAAACTATACGTCCGATTTCATAAAATTTGAAATGACGCCACAAAATTATGCAATATTTATATATTTTAAATTTCAAACGATTCGGTTGGGCAATTTTTGCGTTGTTATATGTTGTCAGACAGACGAATTCAATGACAACTTATAGGTGCTATGTATTTACATAATTACGAACGCACCTAAACAGGGACAGGTACGACAACAAATAAACTTCGAACTGGGAGTCCGAGAAAGCTAAATGTAAGACAAAGGAGTGCTATCACAAAAGAAATATAAAAGAAAAAAAATCTAATTTGAGCATTAGTTGTTGAGGTCGTTCCAACTTCAGGAATCAAATTATTAGAAATATCCTTCATAATGCAAGTGTTCAAGGACGAGCTCAGCAAAAAATAAAACAACTAAATAAATTAACAAGTAAGAAAAGTCATACGTTAAGCATATATTAAACACTATAAACACTTTCCAACACTTCCTGAAATCCTTCATAAAACTTCGTTATTTAGGTAAATAAGGTTGCTGTATGTAGCCAAATATGTATTCCAATTCTTTTGAACAGCCCTGCATTTGATCTGTCGGTTGATATATATACTATATAATGCGGAAATTTAGTTTGGCAAGAAAATGCCTAGCAGGTTGAAATTTCTTTTTCAGCAATTTATAGTAATAGATGTAAACATACTGTAATACTTTTGTTCAGCCCTTTAGTTTACCTAGTACCTTTATTACACGCCAATATTTTGCTGAAACTTATTTAAAACTAAAAAACTCTTAAAACTGTTGAAATCACATTCTTAGAAATTATCATTCATAGGCGTCTATTTATCCAATTCTTTGCATAGCCCTGTATATCATATCTATATTCTATAAGCATTTCTTAGTAAATTAAATGTAATGTCAGCATAAAAATGCATAACTTTTTAAACCTCCCCCTTTTAAGTAATTAACGCTAATATTCAACAACGTTTGCGAGCTCTTTTGTGTAGCCCTGTATATCAGCTATAGCATTTATACACACCATATAATATGCATAGATTTAGTGAAACTTAAAAGCGCATATCATAATTAAAATGCATTTCACCATCCATCAACCATCATCAGATACATATACAGTATTTATACTATTATACTATTGAATATACTATTGAATATACTATTTGAAATATTTTGTGTGTCCCTGTAAATGCTATACACTTCGCATTATGCATGACTATGTCGTATAACTTATATTAAGTCTCAGCGACGTATATAAATTTTATTATTCATAAAATAGTTTAATATGATTAAAATATGTCGCATACAACCTCCCCCCCCCCTTTACCATCATGTAATGTAATTCTTTTGTGTGGCCCTGTAAATGAATAATAGCTTTCCACCGCATATTTTACAGAATGCACATTTTAGTGTATTTCATAAATGCATATACATTTTAATATGTTTGACAGGATGTAACACCTTTAAAATTCATTTGAAACGATTTTTTCCCTTAGGCCATAATGTAACGGTAAATTTTTCACTGTCCCTGTAAATGAGCTAATCATGCTAGAAACTTCATTTGAAATAGGGTTTGTGCTAAGGTAAGCGTTAATAATGTCTAAAAATTTCAGGGCAATCTGTGTATATTTACAGGAGTTAAAGTCGGCCAGATGGCTAGACAAACGTCATAAACAGTTTTCAACGTTGTTGGAAAGTGTTAATAAAAAACAGTTAAACAAATAGGCTGAAAAGACTTGCTTTTTAACAACCAGAGTTTATGAAAGCTGTTATTTTTATCGATGAAAGTATATATGCTATTTTCGGCTGAGATGGAAAGAAAATTGTACAGCAAAGGCCAAATATACGTCTCTTCAAATAAAAAACTTAAAACCAACCGTAAAATATGGCGGTGGCCTTACACTAATTAAGGGAATGCAAGTCTTTTAATAGAATTGGTCAAATGGTGATAATTGAAGGCAATATGAATGCAAAACGGTACATTAATATACTAGCAACTTTCATCCGCAAGGTTGGTCAATTTCTACAAATGAACCTTAAATAAAAAGAATGTATCTAGTTGATCATTTATAGTAGGATTTGATACAGAATGATAGAAAAATATGTAATATAATAAATTCATCTCAAAAATTTACAATGCAAGGCCGTCCGGTCGAATATTTTAAAAAGGTTAATATTTCATTATTGGGTTCACTTAATTATAGAATTTTTTTCTATAATTATATAACATTATAACATAGAATGATATGTGTTACATACTAAAACGTTTTCTGCAAACTTTTCCAACAGTACTGGTTCTATCGGAATCTACTCGTTATAATATTTTTAAAAGGATAATCTTTCATAATCAGGTTCACTAATTAAAGAACTTTTTCTCATTATTCTATAGTTAAGCAACGAAATGTGTTATATACCAGAGTCTACCCTGTAAAATTATCTAACTAGCAGTGCAAATCCTATCAAAATCTATACAGCCAAACTCATGGTATAAACGATCAAATCTAAATTCTCTTTCGTATTTTATATATAATGGGCCCGAATGAGAATGTCCTCCATGGGAGTCTTTCTGAGGGACCCTAACCCATTTTTAAACAAATTTCGAAGGAAACCACGGAAAACTCCGAACGATTAGGCCGACGGGTCCGATTGGGTTCAAACACAGCACCTCCTGTCTACCAGCTTCGAAAGCTGGCTTACAGATATTTTTATGACGACATTTTCATTTTCGGAACCGGTTAGGAAAGCGAAACACCCTCATAAATATATCAGCAACCAAAACCGAAAAAAGTAAAAAACGGGCTGCATTCAGTTCAATCTTGGCTCTCCAAAAACAAACAAAAACAAACAAACAAACAAAAAAAACACAATTATTTAAAAATATTGATATGCAACCGAGATATCTTTATAAATTTCTTCCGTAGGATTAGTATTAGATAGCGGGTCTTTTCATTTGACTGAAATAGTCCCTTAAAGATATCTTTAATATACGTGTTAACCTGATTATAGAACTTTCTCCCGCAGTTTTATATAACTATGAAAAGCAGAATGATGCGTTTTGCGTTAAAGCATTTTTTAAAAAAAATTTCCGACTATCAGTGCAAATTCTATAAAAATCTGTTTAAAAGAACCTGAGTTTTAATCAGGAGGATTAAAATACGAATTTATCGCCATCCACAAAAAATACCTTAGTAACATTGTAAGTCCTATCAAAATACAGGGTGTGACAAAAGTCATTGACACATTTTAAAATTTAAGGGGGTCTGGAACACATTTTAAAATAGTTTTTATTTATTGAGTTAAAATTTGGAATTTTTTTTTGTGTGGGTCAACCATATTATTTGTAAATAAAATCACATAATAAAATTTCTAATAGTTTTTTTTTTAATTATTTAAAAATTTATAAAAAAGGTGGACTATTTTGAAATAGTTATAACTCAAAATATTATTTGTAGAATTAAATTTTTTTTACGTTTAAATAAACAGAATTATCTAAATTTAAATTTTAATTCAGCATTTAAAAAAAATATTAATTTTAAAAAAAATTAAAATATTTAAAGTAAAAATTCGAAAAAAAGGATGTAACTTTCCAAATGGTAATTTTCCATTTTTTTCAATTTCAGAATTCTACGGTTAATTGTAACCTATTTACTATATTAAGTATTAATGTATTATTGAGTATTATTGAACTATTTTTTCTTCAATTTGACAGAGCAGAAGTATAATCTATTTGAATTATTTCGATTCTTAGACATCGAAGAATGTCTTTCTGAGATTGGAATTGCAAATTATGTTAGAGTATCTATACTAATGTTTTTTTTTTCTCTATGTTTCGGTCACTGTCTGCGTGATGGTTAGCGAAATCTGAATTTTTTCGATAGTACGAGGCTGAAAATGTTTGTGAAGACAGTCCAAGGCTTCTCCTAATGCAGCTAAGATTCAGAATGTTAAATTTCTAATAATTAGCTGGGATATTAATTAAAAAATCATCAAGCGGCCCAATTAAAAGAAAGTATTTCCTTTTTCAAAACTACAAGCTGATTAGAAAGGAACCCTGATGCGAGGATCGTAGTACGTTTGCAGTAACATAATAACAAAGACAAAGCATGCGATGCATCCTTCATTTTTAAACCCTAAATAATAACTTTTAATGTTATCCTTGTTTAATACATTGTCCAGTAATAGAATAAATTTAATATTTATTTATTTATTTATTTATTTATTTGAACAACATACATCCGACTTGTCTGCTCGACATGAAAGTCTGCTTATAAGTCATCGTCAATATACAAGGACGAGATAGCACAAGGAACTTCACATCACAAGAGAAATACAACCAGGAGCTCTACACAAAGTGATAAATTTAATAAATATGAAATTGTTAAAAAAAATGGAATTTATATATCACGAAAGATTTGTAGTAAATAAAGACACGTGTGGCGCGTTCCATGCGTCAACACTTTTTAAAGCATAAATATCAAACTTTAGCACTAAAAAAAAAAAGTGTCTAATGTTTAGAAATAGTAATAAAATGGATACACATCAAATTTATGTAAAAAATATTTAATTTAAGAAGTAAATAGAATAAATCATACAAATTTTGTAACGAACATTCATTCGACAGGTGGCGTATACCATACACCAGTAGTTACTTAACAATAAAAATAATAAAATGGAGCAAAAGAAAAAAAAAGTAAATAAAAATAAATAAATAAATAAATAAATAAAATTGTGAATTTTAACTTTAAATATTGGTTGCGCATTAACAGGTCTTTTACAAGAGGGTAAATGAAGTGCAGAAGTGAGTCACGTGACTATTTACGCAACAGTTTTTACACTCAGTGGCCTATTGTTTATGCTTTCAATGCCTTAAAAGGTTAAATAAGAGAAATATTACTATTGAGAAAAAATGATAACAAAAAATTTGGATATGCATATACAATACGCCCACCTCCTCCAAAAAAAAAAAAAAAAAAAAAAAAATCACACACATGCATTTTTTTTTCTTTTGCATAAGTAACCCTACACTCTCATAAATACTTTTTTCAATTCACGGAAATTTTCCTGGAAGCAGTGTTACCAGTATTTTTCCATTGATTGTCAAATATCGATTTCTTTTTTCTCCGTTATTGGCGGTAAAATGTAAGTCAATTGATGAAAGTGGGGGAAAAAATAAAAGTTTCTGACCTTGGAATCTGACCAAATATCTTAATGTAATGAGACGAGTACGCTAATCACTGGGTTACGGCAAGGTTGCAAGCGCTGTGCTTTAGTGACTGATTTTTACCATTAAGTTTTAATAGTTATCTCTGTCTTATTAAATTCCAGTAATTCTATCATTAAATACGGTTAGAAATACTATAAAAATTTAGTGGCAGGAACCAGCCATTTCTAGCTCAGTACTTACATCCCTCGGTTACAGCTGTACAACAGTAAAACATTTTGATGTAAATAAGTCTGCTTCACATGGTTATGGCTTTATTAATATTTTAATATAGTAAATTTATGGATAATATACAGGGTGTTTCTAAATTCATGGTACAAACTTTAAGGGGTGATAGTACACATAAAGACAAACAATATTAAATAGGAAACTAAGGGTCCCAAACGTCTTCAGAAGCAGATGGGCGCCATTAAAGTATAGGGTCCAAAAATTCAAATGATTATAAAATACAGAAAAATTGGTCGATTCGTTTGCGGTTTTCACTAAAACTATTCTTTATGTCATTATTGTCTTGAAAATAAATTAGAACGATAAATTTCAAAAGATGTCGATAGATGGCGCTTTAGACTTTGGAGTAACGAACAACTATTTTTCACCGTTATTTTTTGCATCTCATTACTTTTTTTTTAGAAGCTTAAGCATAAACTTAACTTTTGAGCTCAAAATCTAAATCGTTGGGAGCGTTAAGTAACGCAAACTGAACTGTGGGGAAAGGTTTAAATTTTAAATGATTATAAAATACGGAAAAATTGGTCAATTGATTTGCGATTTTCACTAAAATTATTCTTTACGTCAGTATTATCTTAAAAATAAATTATAAAGATAAAATTCAAAAATTGCCGATAGAGGGCGCTTTAGACTTTGGAGTAACGTACAACTACTTTATACTGTTATTTTTTGCATCTCATAAAATTTTTTTAGAAGCTTAGACATAAACTTAAATTTTGAGATAAAAATCTGAATCGTTGGGAGTGGTTAAATAGCGTAAACTGAACTGTGTTCAATGGGGGTGGGGAGGTTCAAATTTCAAATGATTATAAAAAACGGAAAAATTTGTCGATTTGTTTGCGGTTTTCGCTAAAACTATGCTTTATGTCAATATTTCCTTAAAAATAAATTTTAAAGATATCGTTCAAAAAATTCCGTTAGAGTGCGCCTTAAACTTTAGAGTAACCAACAACTATTTTTAACCGTTGTCTTTTGTATTTTATTAAATGCTTGTAAAAGTTCAAACTTAAATTTTGAGCTCAATATCTGCATCGTTGTGAGTAATAAAGTAGCGGAAAACGGAACTGTGTTCGAGGGGTGGGGAGGGTAACATTTCAACTCCTGAACACAGTTCAGTTTGTGCTTCTTAACCCCTCCCATCGATTTAGAATTTGAGCTCAAAATCTAAGTCTAAGCTTTTGCAAGCATTTAATCAGATACAAAAAGTAACGGTTAAAAATAGTTGTCAGTTACTCTAAGGTTTAAGGCGCCCTCTAACGGAATATTTTGAAATTATCTTTAAAATTTATTTCCAAGGAAATATTGACATAAATAATAGTTTTAGCGAAAACCGCAAACGAATCGACCAATTTTTCCGTTTTTTATAGTTATTTGAAATTTGAACCTCCCCACCCCCATTCAACATAGTTCAGTTAGCGCTACTTAACCACTCCCAACGATTCAGATTTTCATCTTAAAATTTAAGTTTATGTCTAAGCTTCTAAAAAAAAATTATGAGGTGCAAAAAATAACAATAAAAGATAGTTGTACGTTACTTCAAAGTCTATAGCGCTCTCTGTCGGCAATTTTTGAATTTTATCTTTATAATTTATTTTCAAGATAATACTGACATAAAGAAAAGTTTTAGTGAAAACCGCAAACGAATCGACCAATTTTTCTATTTTTTATAATCATTTGAATTTTTGGACCTTCCCCCACAGTTCAGTTTGCACCACTTAACCACTCTCAACTTTTTAGATTTTGAGCTAAAAATTTAAGTTTAAGTCTAAGCTTACGAAAACATTCAATAAGATGCAAAAAATAACGTTAAAAAATAGTTGTTCGTTACTCCAAAGTCTAAAGCGCCCTCTATCGGCATTTTTTGAAATTTATCTTTATAATTTATTTTCAAGACAATACTGACATAAAGAATAGTTTTAGTGAAAACCGCAAACGAATCGACCATTTTTTCTGTATTTTATAATCATTTGAATTTTTGGACCCTAAACTTTAATTGCGCCTATCTCTTTCGGAAGACGTTTGGGACCCTTAGTTTCCTATTTAATATTGTTTGTCTTGATGTGTACTATCACCTCTTAAAGTTTGTACCATGAATTTAGAAACATCCTGTATATATATACAGGGTGATTCCGAATTTTTTTTACAATAAAAGAGGGATGATAGTACACATCAAGACAAACAATATTAAATAGGAGACCAAGGGTCCAAAACGTTTTCCTAAAGAAATAGCCGCCATTAAAGTTTAGGGACCAAAATTTCAAATAAACATAAAAAACGGAAAAATCGGTCGATTGATTTGCGATTTTCACTAAAATTATTCTTTATGTCGGCATTTTCTTGAAAATAAATTATAAAGATAAATTTCAAAAAATGCCGATAGAGGGCGCTTTAGACTTTGGAGTAACGAACAACTATTTTTTGCCGGTATTTTTTGCATCTCATTAAATGTTTTCGTAAGCTTTGACTCAAACTTAAATTTTGAGCTCAAAATCTGTAGTTGGGAGTGGTTAAGTAACACAAACTGAGCTGTGTTCAGAGGGTTTAAATTTCAAATGATTATAAAAAACGGAAAAATTGGTCGATTGATTTGCGGTTTTCACTAAAACTATTCTTTATTAAGGCATTTTCGTGAAAATAAATTATAAAGATAAATTTCAAAAAATGCCGATAGAGGGCGCTTTAGACTTTGGAGTAACGAATCACTCTTTTTTGGCGTTATTTTTTGCATCCTATTAAATGCTTTCGTAAGCTTAGACTTGAACTTAAATTTTGAGCTCAAAATCTGATTAACTGGGAGTAGTTAAGTAGACAAACTTAGCTGTGTTCAGAGGGTTCAAATTTTAAATAATTGTAAAAAACGGAAAAATTGGTCGATTCGTTTGCGGTTTTTGCTAAAACTAATTTTTAAATCAGCAGTTTTCTTGATCAATCAGTGTTTTCTTGAAAATAATTTTTAAAGATAAATTTCACAAAATGCCAATAGAGGGCGCCTTAGACTTTGGTCTAGCGTACAACTATTTTTAACTGTTATTTTTTTCTCATTAAATGCTTTCAAATGCATAGACTTAAATTTTGGGCTGAAATTCTGAATCGTTGGGGTGTTTAAGTAGCGAAAAATTGAATTGTGCTCGAGGAGGAAAGAGGGTTAAATTTTAACTCCTGAACACACTTCAGTTTGCGCTTCTTAAGTCCTCATAACGATTCAGGAGTTGAGCTCAAAATTTAAGTTTAAATCTAAGCTTCCGAGAACATTTAAAATGCTTTTGCAAGCATTTAATTAGAGCCAAAAAATAATGGTTAAAATGAATTCTTGGTTACTCTGAAGTTTAAGGCGTCCTCTGACGGAATTTTTTGAGATTTATCTTTAAAATCTTATCTTATTTTCAAGAAGATACTGACTTAAAGAATAGTTTTATTTTAAACCGCAAACGAATCGACCAATTTTTCCATTTTCTATAATTACTTTAAATTTGAACCTCCCCCTCCCCCTTGAACACAGTTCAGTTTGTGCTACTTAACCACTCCCTACTATTCAGATTTTCAGCTCAAAATTTAAGTTTAAGTCTAACCTTCCTAAATCATTTAAAGAGATGCAAACAATAACGGCAAAAAATAGTTGTTCGTTACTCCAAAGTCGAAAGCGCCCTTTATCGGCATTTTTTGAAATTTATCTTTATAATTTATTTTCACGAAAATACCTAAATAAAGGATAGTTTTAGTGAAAACCGCAACTTAATCGACCAATTTTTCCGTCTTTTTTAATCATTTGAAATTTGAACTTTCTGAACACAGCTCAGTTTGTGTTACTTAACCACTCCCAACTACAGATTTTGAGCTCAAAATTTAATTTTGAGTGTAAACTTACGAAAACATTTAATGAGATGCAAAACATACCGGCAAAAAATAGTTGTTCGTTACTCCAAAGTCTAAAGCGCCCTCTATCGGCATTTTTTGAAATTTATCTTTATAATTTAATTTCAAGAAAATGCCGACATAAGGAATAATTTTAGTGAAAACCGCAAATCAATCGACCGATTTTTCCGTTTTTTATGTTTATTTGAAATTTTGGTCCCTAAACTTTAATGGCGGCTATCTCCATAGGAAAACGTTTTGGACCCTTGGTCTCCTATTTAATATTGTTTGTCTTGATGCGTACTATCACCCCTCTTTTATTGTAAAAAAAGTTTGGAATCACCCTGTATATATAATATTTTTAATAGGAAAGTGAATGCAAATGAACACCATGAAGGAAGATTTTATAACATCCGATATTATTCTGAGGTTTAAAAATTGAAATCTGTAATATAAATGCAAACAACATTTCTTTAAAAAAAGTTAACTCGTGATCTATCAATAAAATATTAAAATTTACCTAATGAAGTACAATACTCAATGAATCAAAATTAGAATTTGAAAAATTCTGCAAATGTATTCAGTAGGCTAGTTCCATGGGTTTTGTAGTGTAAGTCACATTACCTTAAAATTGCTATGCTTGTTTGCCACCGTTATTCTCGAAAAGTCTGCTTGGCTTTATTCAATTAATGAGAATGTTCTGATAAAATAAATCACATCTTTTCGTACTGAAATACTGGTAGCCAATAATCGTAGCCTGTGACTTACACTACAAGTACTCATGGAAATAGCCAGTAAAAATTATAGTTAATTCGAGATTCGAGTGGATGGTTCAGCTGTGAACAACCTATATACGAAATTGAAAGTACTACCGACTTTACTTTGACGAATTTCATCCTTCTGACATCATCATACGGCGTCATATTAATTGAGGAAGTAAGCCGTAGTCTAACCTTAATAACTACGTATGCTACAGTTACGATATCAGGTAATTTCCTTTTTCAGTGTAATGGCCGAGTAATGGAAACAAATCCGCTGCGGTTCATATTTCCAGAGAACTTTTGTTTTTTTACATTTATCTGTGTTTTTGAAATAGACGTTATCTGCTTATTTCTGATCAAAATTTGCTGTGAAACATTTGCTAATTCAAAGGGGATATTGGGATTTTGAAAAAAACAATATCTCAAGTTTTGTGTTAAAGCTTCATGAAAGAAATACGTTGACATATCTGCTTGTTCAAGAACTTTCTGGAAAATATTCACAAGTGCAAAGGAAAAAATGTGTTTTTGCAAAGATTCCCATCACTTTTTGTCTTAAGGATTAGTAAAAGAAATATTTATTTATCTATTGACATATTTGCATATTTCTGAATTTTCAAAATAATTTGCGAAACACTTGCCTATAATACAAAAGAAATACTGTGTTTTTATAAGCATTTTTTACAAGATTTGTTTAAAAACTTCATGAAGGAAATAGTTAGCTATACTCTGTTTTTACTCTTCTCCGAAAACATCAATTGTAGCTAAGAAATTCTTAAAATGATTTAGTTGTTTTTGAAATTCTTTCTTCTATACGTTGTTGCTAAATAGTATTTTCGATAAATTCTACGAAGCATTGGCATAGGAGAACCGACAGAATCACCTCAACCTTTTCATCATTTGCCAAAAATTCAAGTGATATTTTCATTAGCATATAACATTTAATAAAAACATTTTCTTGTATTTCAGCCAGTATACGTTTATGCAACACAGACTGGAAGCGATTGCAAATACGGTATGTGGTGCTTGAATTTCCAGGCATATCTTCTATTTACTTGTAACCAAATAGTTAGTATCAGCTTAAAAATAGTAGTAACAAAGCTTTTATGCTTAAATACTTATTATTTTTTTACTTTCCCTTCTATGCATCAGTCGTAATTAATGAACCATATAGATTATATGATGTGTTAAAATTTTAAGAGAACACTGGTAACTAAACATTTAGCTCAGTTTTCAACTCAATAGAGTAATAATGAGAAAACGTGAATTCTCAAATGTTCAATCTTCTTATAATCTAATTGCTGATATGTTTTTGTTACTGGGGTAGGTGAAATGTTTTATATCATATAAAGTGCTTAAAATTAGCAAAAGGTTATTGTGAATTTATGACTAAATTGTGAATTTATGACTAAATCTTTCGTTACAAACACATAATAAGTATCACAGATAAATACATTTCTCATCCTGCAATAAATGAAATTGTTTTAACATTTTAATGCAACGGTATAAATTTTGTGTACAAAATATTAATATATTTGCAGTTATAACATTTTCCAATAGCCATTATGTTGAGATAGCTTATTCAAAAGAATATTATTTTAGCCTATAACTTTTATATTATGCTGAACATGGTAAGAAGTAGATGAATTTTTTTGTTCATTTTTATCTCAGTTTTTGAACTATATGTAAAGAAATTTTCAAATGGCATAAAAACTGATTTGGAAAAAATATGAACACATGAATGAAATGACTATGAAATGACACACTATGAACACATAATGCTTACGTTTATAAATGCTAAAAAATTTTAAATATAAAAAGCCTCATATTAAAAAAAATATTTAGTGCTGTTTTTAGATTGCTATTGATGCAACTATTTATTTATTTCAAGATTTTTTGAATACCTATTTTTATATTGAAAGCGAATGATGTTTATTTATTTCAATATTGTTACTTAAAGTAATACTCAATATGATTTATGGATAGAACTATCAAATCAAGTAAAACTATACATTTTACAGTTCGCATCGTTTTTTCCATTTAAAGCCTTTGTTAATGCAATATTTATTCAAATTATTGAAATCAATGAGAATATTATTTCAATATACATTATCTAAACTTTTTATGCGGAATATTTGGAATGAATTGTTTGGCAGTGTTAATGGAATTGAAATTTCTTGGAATACTTTTTATATTCATGTTTTTTTCTTGTTTATCTTTTGCGTCATACAGTATTTGGTTTTAAATGAGAAATTTTGTATTTGATGTAATAGATGGCCTGCAATTTAGTTTAATAGATAGCTTTTTAAATGGTTTGATAAGAAAGAGCTGAAAAGAAATAAACATAAAATATTCGAAAATAAAATCATGTTTTAAAATACATACATCATGCTTCCGTACCTTCTAAATGTGTATATTTTTATGGTACTTGTTAATGGCGAAGAAGGTGCTAATTACTGTGATATGTATTATGAAGATAAATCCACAGGAATTGAAATGCACTGCACTAAAGTATTACATGAAAATAAATCTATTGCATCTAATGTTCTTTGCAGTACAGAGGAATTGCATTATTTTAGTTCAAATGCTCGATATACTGAACTTCGTTTCAAAAACTGCTCTTTGGAACAAGGGGTGTTTGCATCCATTCCAATATCAGATATCTTAAGTTTTACTTCGGACGGAATAAATCAAAATCTGAGGAATAATGTTTTCCAGGGCATATGCTTAACATTAAAAATCATTGTATCAGGTAATAATATAAATTTTATCGAACCGAATGCTTTTAATTGCACAAATCTGTTGATTCATTTAGATTTATCTAATAATCTGCTAGAAACTATTCCGGATAATCTATTTAGCAGTCTGATGCGTTTAGATACCCTTGATCTGTCTAAAAACCGAATTCAAACATTATCGGAAGACTTATTTATTAAATTTAGTATCCTCCAGAAGTTAAATTTGAGAAGAAATAATTTGAAAAACATAACTAATTTACCATTCAAGCATTTAGGAGAGATGAAATTTTTAGAATTAAGTGAGAATCCTGGACTAATTTTGTCGGAAAAGATATTCGAGAATCAGTATAATCTAGAAATATTATTTCTCAATGATTGTGATATTGAATCGTTGCCAGATAACATCTTTAATAGCCTGTATAAGCTACAATATCTCTATTTGCATCGTAATAGACTGCAAGCCCTCCAGCGTGTATATTTTAACAAATTACATAGACTTCAATTCCTTACAGTTGCTTCAAACGAGATTTCCATAATAGGAAATGGAACTTTCAGCAGTAACTTTGAGCTGCATTCTCTTTTTTTAGCAAGAAACAAAATATCTAGATTTGAAAAAGAAAGTTTTGAAGGACTTTTTTCTCTGAAAATTTTTGACGTCTCTTGGAATAACATTCGGACAATTGTCAACTTTGAGCATCTGAAGAGATTAAATTATTTAAATATAAGCCAAAATTTTTTAACTTCTTTACCTGCACCTAATACGTTTCAATTTAACTCAGAGCTAGAAGAAATAGATTTAAGTTTTAATTATTTGTCTGATATCAGGCCTATAAGGTGGCAAGAATTAAAATATTTGAAGAATCTTATAATCACCGACAATAACGTAACGCAATTATTTATCCCAGAGATCCACCATGATCTTGAACTGCATATAGAACGGAATAAAGTGCAGAGTATATATGTAAGTGTGAATAATGTTTTAAAGAACGAATCAACTAGCATACTTACACTGTACCTAAAGGATAACCCTTTATCATGCGATTGTAATGTTCATGAGCTCTATTCAATTATAAATGGTAAGAGTTCGTTGCCGCGCGTTGATTTTGCTGATGGCTTGATTTGCCATTTACCCCTAAGACATAAAGGAAAATTATTAAATAGCTTGAAAACATCTGATTTTCAATGTACATCTTGCCCCGAAGGATGCTCCTGCGAATTCTCAGTGCATGATTTTATAGAAAATAAAATAAATTGCAAAAATCAAAATTTGGACACGATTCCTTCCGTAACTTCGACTAACGTCAGTTTACTGTATTTCAATGACAACAACCTAAAGACTCTCGTGGATTTAAAAAAGAAAATTTGGGAAAATTTAATAGAGCTTCATGTCGAAAATAACAAAATTACATCTTATGAATTTCAAGTCCCAGCTAAATTAAAATTTTTAGGTTTCAAGAACAATCGGATGACTACGTTACCAAAGTCAGTTCAGAAACACGCATTGAAGAACAGTGATTTTAAAATGACACTCTCAAATAACTTATGGCCTTGCAATTGTTCCGTTGTTCCTTTTAAAGATTTTCTTTCTGCTCATGAGACGAAAATTGAGGATGTGGATAATGTACGATGCGTCTTTCCAAATAAAACACTGAATACTGAAGCACTGATTTTGATGAATAATTCCGACCTTTGTCCATCATATACATATTATTTAACTATTTATGGATACGTAATTGGTGTATTATTTTTACTTGCGTCATTAATTCTTATATTATATTATAAAAAGAAAACGCACATTTTGTCTTTTATGTATACTCACTGTAACAGTTTCTATATGTTCTTTTGCTGTGATCGACCGAATGTAGAAGAAAGAATGTTCGATTGTTTCATTTCGTACAGTTCTGCAGATACGGATGTGGCGTACGCAATCGTGGAAGAATTGGAGAATAAACCTCCTTATTATAATTTCTGCGTACATGAACGCAACTGGACTCCCGGAGAGTACATAACTAAGAACATAATGATTTCTGTTAAGAATAGTCGCAAAACGTTGATTATCCTGTCAAAAGATTTCGTAAAGAGCCAGTGGTTTCATCTTGAATTTCAAGCAGCATACAACCAAACATTACAAGATAAAAAGAACAGAATGATATTTGTAATAAAGGGAAAGCTGCCGAACGAAGATGAACTGGAGAGTGACGTGAAGCACGCTCTATCCACGACAACCTACCTACAATGGGGAGAACGATGGTTTTGGGAAAAAATAAGATATGCCCTCCACAAACACAAGTCCTTTATAGGTGCTAAAGAAAATTGCAGCATTTGTGGACTATGGCCAAGTTTGTTTTCAAATAATGATATCACACAAAAGAATAATCCTGTTGAAAAATCAATAGAATTAGATGAGTGCTGACGTGTTACATTGGTGTACTTATAGGTTGACTTATTTATTTTTAAAAAAATAGAAGGTTAATACATAATTATGCATAAATAGATGAATTACTTTTCTTAATACTATACTTGATTTTGCAAAACTTTATTAAAAAACACCAGTAGTCTCGATCGTTTTTTCGCTGTATTAATTTAATTAATTTAATTATTAATTAATTTTTTCGCACTGTGCGGAACTTTGTTAAATCACTCTACATTTCAACTTATCAATCATCTTACATCTATATACTTATTATATTTCGTCCTATATAACAATTTAACATTTGCATTCTTCTAATCTCCATTTCACATCCTTTTATTTTATTTTTGTAAGTATTTCTAATTAAAAATTTATTTAATAAAAATTTATAAATGCATTTATTTTTTATCTTTCCCTCTCTTATTTATTTTAATTTTCTTTTCTTTTCTTATTTTATCTTAAACTAAGCGCTAATGTATAAAATAAATCTTTCACCAACTTTTGCTGTCAATAATAAAAAGTTACTATTGGATTAATTCCAACTCTTCCCTTTTCTATTTGCAATCTATCTTACTGGCTGGTGCTGGTAACACCACAATTTATCTTATTCAAATATTTCTGACTTCTCCTTTTTTCTCCTTTCCACTCTTTTAGGGTGATTTTCTATGTAAAAATAAAAATCAATTAGGGGAAGGTGGTGTACCTCGGAGGTAATTTCAAACTTTGATTTTTTACAAAAAAAGTGTTTAGAAAATATCTGTAAAACATTTTTTTTCGAAAATTTAAGGATCGTAGCTGTTACATATTTTTTTCTGAAATGTCCAAATATATTTCTTCACCACTTTTTTATTTTTTTAAAAATAGCTTACTATACAGCCAAGGTACACCACCGGTGGTGTACCTTGGAGGTAGGTATGGTGTACCTTGGAGGTATTTGTTTTTAACAGATTAAGTACTACACAGCATGAAAGAAAGCTGATTTATTATTTGTTTACAGTAATATGATTTAATATAAGACAACTTTAGGGTAATATAAGTCTAATTAGTTTAAATTTACAATTTTAAGAACACAAAATCGTTCATATAACTGAAATAATAAAGTTTGAACAGTTTAGCCATAAACTAAAGTTTAGTCAAATACAAATAACCACTGTTTAACACTCCCTCTTTATATCTAACATCTTTAGTTCCATTCCACATTCAGGTGATCTAAATTTATATCCAGTTTTACTTCTAGGCATTTTAGAACCTTTTACTTCTCTGAAAATAATTGCAAGAAATTAAAAACAGTAAAAAATATTATTTATAAAATATTAATAATATATAAATAATTATTTATAATAATATTTTAATAAATATATATATATAAATAATTATTTATATATTTATTAAAATATTTATTAATTGTTTAATACTAGGCTTAGATAACTTTGATTTTGAATTTTTACTTAGGCTTCATCAATTTAATAGCCTAACATTTAAACTTAGGCCCATTTGCCCAGCCCAGTACTTTGGTTATTAAAGTAAAGAAATACTTTCTAACAAATTTTACTCTTAATTATTAATAAATTTAGCAGGTGTGTACCTTGGAGGTAACTCCAAGGTACACAACATTAGCTACCTCCAAGGTACACTACAAGCAAGTGTTTTGCAAAAATTGTTTCCACATCTTTTTATTTTAGATTTAGCCATTTTCAAGCATGCATAAATGTAGCTGAAAACATGCCTTTCAACTTGTGATAATCAGTTTAAAACAAAAGTTGATGCTTACAGTTATGGAAGAAAAAGAATATGTCCTAGAAAAGTAACTTTTTGGTACAGAAAATAAACTTTGTTTTTTACAGCAGCAACAAGTGTGTTGATTAATAGTAGAAGAAGTTCCCATGAGCCTCTGGTAACAAATACATGCAAATAATATTTTAGTTTAAATTTATCACTCAAGGTGGCTGCACAATCAATGTGCCTCCAAGGTACACATCCCTCCAAGGTACACCACCTTCCCCTACTAAATCTTTATGAGTCATTACTTTTATTTTTCAGATCATCTTGCATTTAGAGAACTGGTTCGGTAGAAATTGTAATTATGTAATTCAGGCATGCTTGTCTCGTTTTCTGCACGTGGTTCTGAACTATATTTTCAAACACACTGCTTATTTTGTATTTTCTCATTTTCATCTATTTTTTGTGGTTTATAATGCACGACAGCTCAAACAGTGCATCTTTTTTAGCTTAATATATCTCGCGCTAGGAAGGGTTCGTACATCTTTAGCAATCTATAGTAATTTGGACTTTATATTTCTACTATAGATTTTACAATTTTTCAGCATTTGCATTTTTAGATGATTTATCATAACATATACCAGTTCTATATTTCAGTTTTTAATTTTTGTATGATTTTGTGTACAATACATTATAGCTTTATCTATATGTATATATATGCATTGTATATATGAGGACCCCAGAAGCCAAGAGGCATAAGTGACAAAACTAAAAATAATGAGTTAATTGCAAAGGCTCTCTGGAAAAAAAGTCCATTTATTTGTAGGTAAAGAGTTATGAGTAATTTTTTAATTATGTACTGCATTTTAGGGTCAGTTACTTAACCTCTTTCCCGAAACTGTGAAATGCGTGGAGGTCAAGGGGTATAAGTGCACTCGTATTAGTTAACGTCCACATAGTTGAACCGCCACCAACGACATACAAGGCCAGTTCATGACGAATTTGATCATTTTTAAACGACGATTGGTACAAAAAGACGATCGCATGCTGATTTATAACAATCACAGTTTAAAGATTTTACAACCCGTGTCACGTTTTAAACGTCATGAACTGGCGTTGTATGCCCTTGGTAGCGAATGAACGCGGGAATTACAAACATGTTCTGTATAGCTTGAGTCAGTAGAAAGTTATTTCTTGTAACTTTGTGTAAACGCTTGATATATTAAGCCTTCAAGCAGTTTGATTTTCATTGTTATCAGGCTTTATTTGTTTCTTCTGGACTATATCAGACAAAAATATAAACGATACATTCGACATTGATGGTAATTAGATTTTTTTACTGAATATTAACTTCTGCTCTTCCTGACACAATGACCTCTCACTTGCTGATTAGATTAAAGGTTATTGGGTTTTCTGTCACCTGTGATTACTTTCTCTTGGTGCATTCCAAGTTTCTAAAAATTCAGTTCCGTGTTTTCTACAACTATGGAAAAGTTTGTGAAAGAAGTGTCTCCTAATCAATCAAGAAAGAGCTCTGGTGGGTAAATTTCTTCAAAATTCCAAATGTCTTAATTGGCATCAGTATTTTGCAAAGAAAAAAACCGACTAACGATATACGAGAAAAAATGTATTAAACCTTTTTCAAATAAATTTGGTCGAATTTTCTGCTCTCGTTGTGACATTTCGGAATTAAAATTACGTGGTAGAAAATTCTACTATCAGAGCTCAAAGGGTTAAGTGACCCTACGACATGGAACAGAAACAAATCCAAAATTCAAAGGTATCTTATACCTTGTGATGACCAAGAGTGAATTAACATGTTATGACGTACTAGACCAAAATACCGTAATTTCCAGCGTATAAACCGCGGATCAAAAAATTCTTTTTTGCACCCAGAAATTTGATTTAGTAATTGATGCCAAATATATTTCGAGATTTAAAAAGTTAGATTTTATTTTCAAAATTTTCTGGGTCGAAAAATATTTGTTTGAGCCGCAGATTATACGCCGAAAATTACGGTACTTATCTGTGTCTCTCTCCCCCCCCCCCCCTTCATAAAACTATCACCAAGGATGCGAGCGCTGCGCCAGAAATGGTTGATTGTTATAAGGGGAGGAATACTATAAATATTTAGTGGTAGAAATGAACCATTTCTGGCACAACGCTTGCATCCCTATCTATAAGTCTTTTTTTCTGATAAATTTAAGATTTTTTAAATATATTTAATTAATAAATAAAATATTCTTCCATTTAATTTTTTATATAAATTTTAATATTTTGAAGATTGAAGATGAGGAATGAATGGGATATTGTTGCACATAAAATGTGAGAGAATTTTGTATTAGTGTATTGAAAAAAAAATAAATGTAATTATTACAAATTCATTTTTTATTTATCACTTTTCGATAAAATTTTAAATTGTTCTTAGTTCTTTAGATTTAAATGCATTAAAGTTTTCAATTTTGCTCTCCTACTCAACGTACGTCACAAGGTCATAGTCTAGTTTGTCTTTATGAGTGATTCACCCCTGGTGATAGATAATATGATACATAACCGATTGATATCATAATAGCCATCATACTTAGCATATTTTGTTTAATTATTTATCATGACGCCATAATATGTTATTAATGTAATAACATACCCATGATAATTCAATACGTGATAGCGACGTGTTTCTGTATGCTTAAAACTCATGTGATTTCCTAATATTTTGAAGCTCATGATTCATAAATTTGGGGTATTTGGGAAACAGTTTCATAATTAATCGCATCATCTATTGCAGGTAGTGCCCTATTGGTAATCAAACAAGTCCAAGCTGTGGGCACTCTTCAAAAGCTTACCAATGTTTTTTCTTCTCAATGCTTCTGTTTGGGAAATAAAATTTAGTTGAACAAAACTTTTTTTGTATTTGCTGCCTCTAAAAACCCTATGTCACATTAAATTTAGCGAAAATTAATTTCTAGTTTGTTGCAAAACCGGCCAACTCCAAAGTAAGTTGCAAAGGCGACCAAATTCAAAACAGAAATTTAAATAATTCCCTCCTCAATGTGCCCCTGCGTCCTTATTTCGTGTTTTCAAATATACTGCCCTAATGGCTATAAAACTACAGAGTTTTCATTCCTATCTAGTTTTAGCTAAGTGTGGTGAAAAATTAGCTCCCCCCCACAAATATTTATTTTGGAGATGGCTGGTTTTGCATATAGACGATACAATTGTAGAATTTTATGGTATTAAACTTATATTGCTATTGAAAAACACAAATTTTCCAGTAACTTTCTTCTACAATAATTTGTTGTAGAGTTACTAGTATTTATTGTTTTTCACGTCTTTTCGATACAAAATAGAAGTTTCAATGTTGTTATAGAATATATTATGATTTAACGTTTTTTATTGAAAAATTTCAAAAAGTTATTTTGTACTTTCAAATAGCTAATCTAATCCCTTTACATTTTCCCTCGGGTACTTTATTCTATCGACTGGTTTCTCGTATGAAAGTTTTAATTTCTTCCACATACTAACAATGCGTCTTATCCTTAAATATTTACGCTATCAATTCTTGTTGTTCTGATTTTCCTGTTTCAAACTGATAAGAGAGTATTTTCCATAATTATCGTTAGAAAGTCAAGAAACTTTGAGAATTCAAAGGTTGCATGTGTTCACCTGATTAATATGGATAAAAGCACTCCAAAAATCTTAGATACGCAAGGCGTGAAATCAGATTTAAAACTTTCTCAGTCAAAAAAGTTAGATATCTTGTTCAAAGGAGTTAATATGGCATTTACTTATTTATATCAATATTTCATGAGGTATAAGCAATGAAATAATCTTTCTTTTTTCGCCTGAACGAAACATAATTATTCATGTTGCTTGTAATGCATCAAAATAAAGTCAAAGACTAAATTTAAATGGTTATAATACTGTGGAATAATAAAAAAGAAAATTTAAAGACAAGTATATGCATAGAAATACAAGGTTTTCTAAGCATTTAAAAAAGAAACTGCATATACAATTTCTAATTGCTAAAAAGATGTAAGATTAAAATTTTAAATGTAACAAAATAGTTTTATTTGACTATTGACTTGTTCCTATCTTAACCAAGTCATTTTCAAAACAAATAAAAGTAATAATAAACCAATAATAAAATTTTTATTTGTTTTGAAAATGACTTGGGTAGGATCGGAACATGTCATCAGTCAAATAAAACTATTCTACTGATTTTAAAGCTTTAATCTTACACTATTTTAGCAGTTAGAAATAGTATATTATTACAAAGTGTAAATCTATTATATATTTAAGAAACTGCATGAACAAATTTGTATAATTAAACTTGTTATAATTTGGAAAAAAAATAAAAAATCCGACATTCTCCGATGCAAAGATTAAAAAATATTTTAAAATAATTTATTTTAAATCATTTTAAGTGCGCGAAAAATACCTCTTAAACTATTTAACATCTACCCTGTATGTATTAAATCCCAATGAAACGAAATTATAAAACGAATTTATGAAACGATTTTATGAAATGGCCGATTAAGTTTCCCGGCTATTTCTCCTAAAATATGGAAGTATTGGCTAGGAAATTGACACCAATTATGCGTATTAATTCACATATGTCAAAACTGGTAACATAATTTAAAAATTTGAATAAGTTTTCGAAATATGATTAAAAAAATTTAATTGCATTTCTGTAGTGATAATCTGTAAAGGCAAAAAAATTACTTCATTTATTTTGGAAAAAAACGGAAGAACAGGGATAAACTATAGGGATATTCAATTTTTTTCCGTTTCGTCATTTTCAAATTCATAATCGAAATTATCTTTCGAAGAATTATATTTCGGAAAATTTGAAAAAATGAAAATAAGATTAGTTTTTCGTTATTTTTAAATTGAAATCTAGAAATGAAATTATTAAAATCGTAAGGAAATTTTAAAATAAGAATTAAATGATCCCTTGTTAAAAGGAGAAAATAAGAAGAATTACGTCTAAATTTTCATAGGTAAATATTAAAAATGTACAAAAACTTAAAATAATAAAGATATTACCAAAGCTGTATAAAGCATTTTAACTTAAATGGGAGAGGTAGTCACAAGATTAAAGATGAGGTCAAATCCGCAACCTAGCGGAATGGGTGAAACACGGTAATACATTGTAATTTTTTTTTACATGAATGGCAATGAAATTTATTTGTTGTTAGAATAAAATATTACTTGAAAATATTGACTAGCTATTGCGTATAATAATGTTTAGGATTGAAATATTGTTGTAAATAAGTGTAATTACTTGGATTCAAATATAATAAATTAAATAAATAAGTGTAGCATGACTATAAATTAAGATAAAATATTATTTAAGTATATAATACAAATGATGCTGATTTAAATACGTTCGATTTTGACTATGCTTTTTAATTTAATGAAAAATGACACATAAAAATTCGTAAGTACTTGATATGTAAAGATAGAATTTTGCAGTCTAATTTTTTACTGAACTTTTGATATGCCAAAATTGCAAACCTGGTGAGAATACAGCGTTTGTCGATGTTTAAAATATGTATAGGATTTAATAATAATTAAAATATTCAATTTTAGGTCTTTTTTTCGTTAATCGAGCGCAGACGATAAGTATCCAATATTTTCTACGTCATATTGCACTTAATGTTATTTAACTTACAAATATTTCATTCTTTTATATTAAAAGTCATTCCATTATTTTATATTCGGAATAACTTTAATTTAAAATGCGTGCATTAAATGTTGTACTATCAAACAAGCAAATATTGTTAATTTATTTGTTTACATATTTTACGATTCTATACAATAATTTTACTAAAATCGCCAGGTTAGATTTTACTTATTTATTTATTTTGAAATAGACAAAGCCATTTAGAGAATTCCTATTAAAAATTCAAACACAAATGTCAAATTATTCATTCATGGAAGATGAATCTTGTTTGCCAGATTTATTTCAAATATATATCTTATTGTATTTGGATATGTTCTAAAATGTTATAGCTTCTTTTGATAAAAATATGTGTACTTAAAAAGTTGAATTTTCATTTTAGTCTCAGAGCATTTTGCATACCAGTATTTTAATACAGAAAATGTTGCTTTATTTAATTGAAACATTTAGGCAATTTAAAAGATCGAGATGTTCTCAAAAATAATAGTGGTCTGCAAAAAGCCAGCGACTTGGTACCGCTACAATAATGTTTTCATAACATTAGTGCTTTTTCTCCCGAAATCAAAATGATATTATGACTATTTTTTTTTAATTTTTTACTGTACACAATTTTATCAAAATAAATTACAACAAAATTATTTTGAAATAAATTTGCTAAACAAGATTCATTATCCATGAGTGAGTACAAATCCAGAAAATATGAGCAAGAGATGAGAAGATAGTAGATATCTGCGCATATACGACGTCATACTGAAATCCTTCATATTTTCGTTATCACACCTTACACCAGATGGTGCCGCTGTATCATTTTATGCCAGATTCCAGCATTAACTTTGTACGCTTACTATGAATGCAGTTTTGGTTATTACACACGAAACACATTTAAAGGAGATAATTATGTCATATCTAAAATTTCCAATATCATCTTAATTACGAAAGCTTTATTTACGAAGCTCGAAAAAAAATGAAATTAAATTATTAAATAATTAAATTAAATTAATACCTAAAAAAATTAAATTATTACGCATGAAAAACTTTTAATAATGAATATTATGTCATATGTAAAAAACAATTTTAAACTAAACAATATATATGCCAGCCAATATTATATATAAGAAGGTTTCAAAGACATAAATGTTTAACCCTTTGAGCGCTGGTGGGTAAATTTCTTCAAAATTCCGAATGTGACATTGGCACCAGTATTTTGCAAAGGAAAAATTCAGTTTACAATATACGAAAAAAAAAAAAAAAAAAAAAAAAAAAAAAAAAGAGGGCGTTAAACCTTTTTTAAACAAATCTGGTCGAATATTCCGGTGCCAGTGTGACATTTCGGAATTAAAACTAAGTGATAGAAAATTCTACCATCAGAGCTCAAAGAGTCAAATGAGAAATGCATCTAATAGAGAAAATTATATCATAATTAAAACAATACATTTAAAACGATTTTCATTTCGGAGAATTTTAATGTTACATCACATGGTATGAAAGTAGTGCGAGTAGCAATTTATGCATCACATCATTTGATGTAGCATAAATACCGGTAAACTTATGCGCAAAATATTTTAATTTTATTTTATAAGATAATTTAGACGGAGTTTTCTAATCTCGAAGCGAAAAAAAGCACATTGTCCATAGCATAGTTAGAAAAGTCAGAAAGATAACGACATTAACTTAAACATTTAACACAAGCTTGTTTTCAAATGTTTAATTGATCTTAATATCAATCCCGCAAACTGGCATCACTTGTTACGACAGCGCTGGAGGAGACTATTTTAACCGAAATATATCCCATTCAAACGGAAAAAGAATGTCAACCCGATTACAGAAGACAGCCGCCGTTATAATGATAATACCATTCAATCTTTCGTAATCTGGTAATATTTTTTAAACAGGGTCCATTGCCATGTTTTGAGTCTATGAAGCTCGAACGAGGGTTGGCGGGCACACCTCGCAGGGGACAGAGTCTCCTATTATCTTTTTTTAATATAAAATTATCACATTTTATATTTTGTAATTTTATGTTTATAATCCACCTGTTGCTGCTTAATAATTTACTCAAAAAATGATTAATATACAGTCGAACTCGGTTAATGAAGAGGAATAAAAACTCCTCGTAATAACCGCCACTCGTAATACCCAGGAAGATAATAAAAATCTTAAAAATACAAATAATGTTTTGTCAATCTCATCTTTATCACATTTTTTTAAAGTTAGCGATCAAAAGAGTGTTTTCGAAAGTGAATTGAATAGTGTTCTATTTTTCCATAGTGCTGAACCGATATTATTCAAGAGGAGAGTCCCTATATTTTGCTCAATGTAGAATTTTCCCCACCTCAATGCAGTTCATAGAAAATGTCTATTTTCAAATCTAATTGATAATACCTTTCACTTAGATTCAACATTATATTTTTTGAAACAGTAAAAATGAAAGTAAAACTTTTTAAATGGTTTTTTCATTTGCAATAAAAAAAAAAGAACGACACACAGTGGAATATTTGACCCTGAGAGAAGCACTCTGGTTAAATTAGTAGCTGAAATCTCTAACCACGCACCGAAAAAGTGTTGTTCTCAAGGTTCTTGCCTAGGGCCAGTTCTTTGACTCTTCATACATATCATTCTTTTAAAATTTGAAAAATTTGGATACTTGCTTTTTATGTTCGCGAATGACTTCAGCTTTATTTTCTCTGTTTTTCTGCGTTTGGGCTTGGAGATTGCTTTTGCTATTCCCATTTTCTGTCAGCTGTTGCAATCACCAACTCCAATTTTCAACTAATAAATCCCAAGTCCTAACATTTGCAAATCCGTATCAATTTAAAAGGAAACCAACCTTCAGAATAAATGGCGCAAGCATCCTTCATGTTTCTAAACTTAAATTGCTAGGCTTATCGATAGATGAACACTTGAATTGTTTTTTTCACATTCATTACCTTAAAATCAAATTGTAAAAATTTATTATAAGTCAACAAAATTAACCACTAAATCTTGGGCATTAAAAACCACACGCTCAAAATTTGATACACTCTACTACTGTAAAAAAAATCTAACACCTATGGGGCAGATATTTGGAAAGGGGGGGGGGGGGCAGGAATCTCAGAAAAGCAGCACTTAATAAATTATTTTCTTTACAAAGAAAGAATGTTTCTTCTGATAATTTCTGGGCTTATAGGATCATTTCGAGGGATTTTCTCAATATCTGAAAAGGTATCCCCCCCCCCCCCATTTCCATTATCATTAGTAAGTATGATTTCACTAAAAGTAACATCTTCCATTTGGAGAATGAACCTATCTCACGGCACTATTTGCCACAAAAGACAATTCAGCTTAAAACTCTTGGCTTGGTTTGCAGTTTCATCCGGTTGATGAGACTTCCAACCTTTAAGGGGTCTCAGAACACTTAAAGCTTCTAAATTTTAGAAATTTTTATTTTTTTATACGTCAAACTGCTATTTTTTTGGAAATTTTAATATAATTGTTTTCTCGAAATTCTCATTAGAACAAAAGTTATGGGTTTTAGAATTTTACCCGCTCAATAGCTGCAGCAGCGTTTCCAAAACTTGGAAGTCATTTTTCTATAAATGATATATTTTTTTCATAGCGCTGACGATATTTCTGAATCTTTAAAGTATTTTCACATAAAATTTTCGAAATACATGTTTTATGTTAATCTGTATAAACTGAACCTAAAATTTCCTTTATATTGTTCAAAAAAGTTTATTTCTTAGGTGATTATGTTGTTGAAATTTTCAAAAATTTGTATTAGTTAAATACAACATTGTATTAAAAATAGAAAAATGCATTCAATATAAATTTATTTAGGTTCAAGGTATCTATTACAATCTGATGTATAAGTCTGTACCAAAATTTCCATTCTAGTTGCCATATTTATTTTGTGATTGTGCGAGTAAGCTATTATAACAATTTTCTGCTCGTCAAATATCTGACAGTTTGGAGCACCCTGTAAATGCTAATTCTGCACCTTGCAATTTTTTAAAGAAGAACATACTTATATATATCATCTCAATAAAACGGTGTTTTAATATCGCAAAATGTCGAAGACGGTCTCCTTTTTAAAAAATTTCCGATTTTAAGAGTCCTGAGACACTTTAAGTAAACCCGACGATAAATTCTTACTCTCGGACTCAATATGTTATGGCCTTTACTGATGGCTCATGCACTTATATCGGAGGAACATTTTTTCTGCACTATGGAAGGGAGTGAAGTGATAATTCCAATTTAGGTAGATTTCGTATAAAATACTACCTATTGCGGTCGCTTCTATGTTGGAAATTCTGAAATATTTTTGCAGATCTACATCGATCATGACCTCTAGACCCCAAAACTACCATTAGTAAATAAAAAAAAAAAAAAAAAAAAAAAAAAAAAAAAAAAAAAAAAAATTCTCTCTCTCTCTCTCTATATATATACAAATATATATATATATATATATATGCATATATAACTTTCTTCTGGACACGATAATTTTTATAATTCTGCTCCAATCTTCTCCAAACTGATACATAAAATCACGGAGTATAAAATCTCGGTCGAGTTCATTAATGGGCAAAATCGGACCAAGGGAGTGGAAATAGGGAGGGTTTTGTGAAAAAAAAAAAAAAAAAAAAAAAAAAAAAAAAAAAATGCAATAACTTCTTAATTAAAATAGATATCGAATCAATTACTTATACTTACTTATTACATTAGTTTATATTACGTCTAAAAAATGAGCCAAAAGTTTATCCGTCACAGGTTTTTGATAAAGCTAAAAATGAGCTTGAGGGGCGAAAAAATGTGAGTTTTTGTGAGAAAAAAATTCATAACTTTGTCAATTCTCAAGATATCAAATCCAATTAAATTTTTTATAAATCTTCTGAAAATTATCAAAAACTTTTGTATTTACAAATTTTTGATAGGACCAACTTTTACCGATGAAAAAAATTAAAAACGAAAAGAAAAATGGGGGTGGAAAAAAATCCATAACTTAGTCAATTCTTAATCCATCAAATCTAATTAAATTTATCTTACATCTTCTCAATAATATCTACAACTTTTATACTAACAAGTTTTTCGTAGGACCAATTTTTATAACAAAAATAAATTTAACAAAAATAGGAGTTGGAGAAAAAACCTCAAATCCAAACTGCTTATATTCTGACTCATTTTGCCTAGCGTCCCTTTTTAGGGACGCTTCAAAAGGTGCATGTAGCACTGTTTTTGACACCGGTAAAAAAGAACAGCAATCTTTATTTTATTTAATTGAAACATTTTCGTAATTAATGAACTAAACTTAATTCTTTTAAAAAAAGTGGTGCCAACCTAATAAAATTTGCATAAAAGGTGGTGGGCACGAATGGGTTAACTTCATATTTGATTTTAGACGCATCCAAATGGCAGATCCTCTTATTTAGGAACTATATAATGGGACGTATTGGCCAGTTTTTTGATAAAGGCAGAATATATTTCAAAAAAGGCCGTCAAAACGGGTATTTTGAACAGAATATCCCGAAGCGATCGTGATTGAAATATTGATGTATTCAAATAACAAAATTGCGTTTTTCTGACTCATTTTTAAATCCGGTTTTGCTCTCAAACGCATCCAATTGGCAGGTTCTATTATTTAGGAACTGTATAATGTGACGTATTGGTCAGTCTTTTGATAAAGGCTTAATATATTTAAAATAAAAGCTGTCAAAATGGGCACTTCGCACAAAATTTCCCAGAGCGATCATGATTAAAGACGAGAGCGATCATGATTAAGTTTAAAATCAGCTGGGTCAAGGCGCACGTGGGCATCCAAGGAAACGAGGATGCAGACGAGTTAGCCAAAACCGCAGCGGAAAACATAAATAACAAAAACAAATACTATATGAAAAAGCCAATCTCAAAACTGAAACGGACACTCAAAGAGCTAACAATGAAACAATGGCAGTTCGAGTGGGATTACGGGGATACAGGCATGGAAACACATCAGTATTTTCCAACAGTAGGTGAAAGCAGACTCATAAGTGACTTTTTACTCTCACAACTCTACACAGCACATGGAGCATTTCCAGCGTATCTCCACAGATTTAATAAAGCGGACACTCCGGACTGTGCATGCGGCACGGAGGGTACGCCTAAACATTATCTCCTCCACTGCCCACTCACCCAACAGTACCACCTGGTAAACATAACAGCAAATAATGATAAACTGTGGCACGAACAATTAGGTAAAAACAAACACGTACAAAATAAAGCAAAAACAGTAATCAGGTGGCTCCAAGAAAACTGCGACAGTATCACAACATTAAAGCAAACAAACACATAAAACAGAAAGCCCTCTCATTTTGATAACCCAGCACAAACATAATACTGTATGTTATGTGTTATATGTTGTATGTTAAAAAAAAAAAAAAAAAAAAAAAAAAAAAAAAAAAAAAAAGGCCTAGAATTTTTTTTTCTTTTGCCAAAAAAAAAAAAAAATTGTTTGTATATGTTTTATGTCCTTTAGCAGTGTGCGGTAGTCGCACAACATCAGCTGTAACCATGGCCCGCAATAGGAGCCCCGCAACATATGAATTGCATGCACAACGAATATCAACAACGGTTTAGCAAGTTGTGCAATATGACATAGTAAGAAGCTTCAAACGCCCCCGACACTGCTTGTCCGTCCACTGTGTTGTGTTATTAAAAAAAAAAAAAATTATATATAAAAGGTCTAAAAATCCCCTAATGCCAAAAAAAAAAAAAAAAAAAAAAAAAAAAAAAAAACTGCTTTTATTTTAAGTTTTTTCATTTATTATTTTATTTTTTTATCTCTTTATTTAACTATTTTTTTATTTTATTATTACTAATTTTTATTTATTTAATTATTTATTTTTGACAGCTCGCCTCTTTATTTGGTGCAGTAGGACTCTGTCCGCACAAAATACCGGATCCGCTCTAATGGGGCAACCCAGGGAGCCAGTTTTTCTCGGTGGGGTACGGTAGAAAGGTGGGTTCTTGTCTCTCTCTCTGCAACGCTCTCGTTTGCCTTGCTATTTGGCGCAAAAATTTTCCTCCATCAGCGGTACGACTTAGATTTTCGGCCAATTTCTGTTTTTTTTTTTTTTTTTTTTTTTTTTTTTTTTTCCCTCAAAATTTTTCCAACATTCAGCTAAGTTCAGTACCATTGTTTAGGCTCAAAAACATCCAGTCCCATTTCGTCTGGTAAGATGAGTACAAGGTGTGCGGCAACAAATCACAAAGTTAACCCAATGTGCAATAAACCACAAAGATTACCAACAAAGCTCTTAACCTAAACAGCCGACCCGGGTACTTGTCTTAGTGGTTCGCCACTTTGCCGGCAAAAATTACATCATGTACGCTAATGGCGCCTGGTGCATGTGAAATCCGTCGTGGGTGCAAAGTCCTCCAAGTTACCTGTGAATTATACCTCTGGAGGTGCCTTGCCAGGTGAAGGTCTCGTCATCTGATCAAGGCTCTAAATTACGAGACCATCTTGCGAAGCCAATTACAGTTCAAACAACAAACAGGCGAAACAAAGTATGCTCAACGACAAGCAAGTACTGCAGAAATGATGGCATGCGTAGCAAAGAAATCAGGTTTATTGCCGCTACGCGGCAATTAGGCGGTCGACCACCCCGATACCAGGTATCTAACCCGTTAAGCTGAGATAACTCGGCAGGTAGGGGCTTGGTCATCGGTTAGAAGAAGAAGAAGATTAAAGACTAGAGGATGTATTCAAATAGGAAATTGGTTGTTTTATGATTTGTAGGTTTTCTACTCATTTTTAAATTCAATTTTGCTCTCAAACCCAATCAACTGATTGTTTTTTGTTATTTAGGAACCGTATATGTGCGTATTGATCGTTCTTTTTAATAAAGTCAGAATATATTTCAAAATATGTTGTCAAAATGGGCATTTGAGCCGAATTTCGCTTCAGATGATTCTAATAAAACCAGTTATAACAGAAAAAGGAAATTAAAATTTTTTCAAAAGCGGCAAAGTAAAGTTGTTAAACTAGGTTTATATCTAATTATGTTTTATTTTTTATTGTCGAAATGAGCACTCTTAGAAATATACCTCCGCCTATAGGCCAAACCGATAGAGATTTTTTGGCTTGGGATAGAGGGCATAGCGTCAGATTACAGGGTTCTGTTGAGTCCTGGAAATTCAATACCAAGAAATTCTTCGGTACTAGTATTTTCTTCTAGAACATTTTTTTTTTAAGTAAGGTGAAATTTCACCCGTTTAAACTAGATTTATTTATTTTTTATAGAAAGATAATGATACTTGATCTGGAAAAACTAGAAAACTAATGGTGCCCGTACGAATCCTGCGTTATATTCGCCAACCCAACCGATCGAAAAAGCCAGCTTGGGGAGGAAAAATCAAACAAAAGCTTTCTCGGCTGGAGATCCCTTATCTGAAATCATGAAGTCCGGTCTAATGAGGCAAGAATAAACAAGAGCTTTCTGGTAAAGTACTGAAATCGCTGTAGTATAACCTCTTACGCTAAATTAAAAAAAAAAAAAAAAAAAAAAAAAGATTGCATATTATTATTAGTAAATCAATTCGAAAGTTTTGTCAATATTGCATTAGATAGTTTTGCATTTAAATTATTCATATGACGCAAATATTTTTGCATTACAATAAATTAAATTACAATAAATTAATGCATTACAATAAATTAATTGGAATTTAAATTAGGTATCCCGTAAAGGGCACAGTGTGTCGGAAAGGGTATTAATCAGTTTTCTCAACCCGAATTTAGGGTTTTCAAATGCTACCCATTAAAAATAAAAAGCATTTTCATGTTTAATAAGCATATTTTATAAATTAACAGCACTAACATTTACAGTAAAATTAATATTTTTTCCCTCTTTCATATATAAGTTGAATTATGCAGCTGAAACTGTTTAAATAAGAATTGGTAGCATCAAAATATATATATATATATATATATCCCAGGTTGAGAAAACAAATTAATACACTACAAAAGCTATCCAGAAACATTTCTAAAAATCAGTGGCAGCAAAGGATCACTGAGGGTCCCGTAGGACATGATCCGGGGCCATTTGAACTTTTTGATTGGCATGCATTTTTAACTTGCTAATTTTATCGCTTTCTCAATGTATAATTTTAAAATTGAATCTTGGATTCCTCTCCCAAGACCACCAACCTCCTTCCTTTCTTTCTAACTGATGACTACACCCTTACTTGACAGATTGCCCCAGCTGGACAGGTTGAAACCTTGTATCGGGGCGGACGACCGCCTAATCGGAGCGTAATGGCAATAAATCTGATAATCCCCTTTTGGGTTTTCTTTTATCTGCAGTGACCACTCTTCCGTTGTGAGTTTTGTTATGCTTGTTATTTAACCCTTTCCGGCACAGAAAAATTCTGTTCGTAAAATAAGAAATTATTGACTGACACCAGAATTTACGAACGACTTTTCTAGAAATTAAGATCTTCTTAATTTAAGCTTTCATTGTAAATGCAAAATTTGTATTAAAATATTTTTGGTGCGGTTTGCAAGTTCGGAATTATAATTGGGTGTGCCTGGAGTGGAACCACTGTGCCGGAAAGGATTATCGTGCATGCATTGTTGATTGGCACCTGCACATTTCTACTTAAGTTTATCTCGTAATTTAGAACCTTGATCGCATGACGAGGCCTCAAAACTTATATGTATGACCTTGATACAAAGATTCAAGAGCATTTTTTGATTTTTTCTTAAAAAATGGCTGAATAATGGCATTTTGACATTCTAGTGTGGCCGACATTTTAAAACGGTCTGATTTTTGTCACACGATAACACGCATATTTATGAACCGATTTGGATGTAACTTGGTGCGTACATAGTATATGCCGATGTCTGGACCAAATTCGTTGGCCAGTTTCATCCGCCATCTTGTTTAAAAATGGCGGCCATTTAAATTAAAAAATAAATAAAAATTTAAAATTAGGTGCACAAAAATTAGAAGTTAAAAAAAAAGATTTTTCTTTTATGTGTTTTAGCTTAATACAAAGACTCCAGAGCATTTCTTTGTTTCGTCTGTATTTTAAGAAATGGCTGAGTTATAGCACTTTGAATTTCTAGTGTGGCGTAGTGGCAGATGGGCTTGCAATAAATTGGAGAAGTTGAATTAAATATTCAAGACTAAATTTTATAAACTCAACAATTGTAAAAATTTAATGAGAAATGAAGGTTACAAGTGTTCTGACTTTGCAGAGCGGTTGGTTTGCCGGACACCCGGACTTCAAACCCCGATATCGGGTATAGCAGTGGTCTGGGAAAGCAGAGCTCTACCCAATGTAATCCTGAGAGATCTATATCTCAACTGTCTGACCAGCAGCGAAAAAAAGTCCTTCCCTGGTCAACATTCACAAGGGGGGGGGGGAGTACGAGAAACACCTTCCTCAGACTTCTCCCAATCTCGATCCAGGGGTCAAGGCGTCCTTCTCCCATTCGGTATAAAATAGTGCCTTCCCTTGACTGATCTCACAGCCAAAGGAAATCTGTACTTAGCAAGAGAAATGCAAGCAAAAACACCTGTGTAAGGTGACCTCCACATAAAGCGCGGGAGGCAGTATTGTTCAGGCATGACACTAAATCCTCGTACATTACTCAGCTGGAGACAACTTGCTTATTTTCTCACGGCCCACATAAAAGTTCAACAATTTCGACTGCATTCTGAGCTTTGGGGACAAAGGGTACACCTGCAGCAGGAAATGTGGAGATATGACAACTCCTTCCCCCTAAAGAGTTTTCCTGGGCTTGACTAGGAAAGCTCCACAAGGATAGCTCGTTCCCTTCAAACACCCTTTGTGAGGAAAGGCAAGGCAAGGCACATTTAAATATCCCATCACTTAATTTTAACTACCTTTTTCCGAGAACAATTTTCACATAACACCCACCTTGTCTCACTTGGAAACACAATAATAAATAACAATACATAAACACAAATGCTAAACACTGGAATTAAAAATATGCTAGATAATTAATATTTACAACTTCGTAGTTTATTTAAAAAGGCTAAGGGATGAGTCGGCTCAGACCATCGGCGTTCCCATTTTCTTTTCCTGGCTTATGCTCAATTCTAAATTTGAACTGTTGTAGGCATAAGACCCAGTGCATTAGCCTCGCATTAGTTCCCATCATTTTTTTAGATACGTGAGAGGATCGTGGTCTGTCTGAATCAGGAATTCCTGGCCATCCAGATAATAAGTTAACTTTTTTACTCCAAAAATGATAGCCGCTAACTCTTTCTCTACCGTACAATAATTTTTCTCAGCCTGACTAAATTTCTTGGACAAATAAACTATGAAATGTTCTTCCCCGTTACTCATTTGGGATAACACAATACCTGCCCCAATTTCGCTCGCATCCGATTGGACAATAAACTCCTTTGAATAATCTGGAGCATAGAGTACAGGTCTACTTACTAACTTTCCCTTTAAATTTTCAAACGCGGTTTGACAATTTTGCGTCCATTCTATTTTCTCTTTTTTAACCCTCCCCTTTAACGCGTCGGTGAGAGGAGCCGCGATAACAGAATAATTCGGGATGTACCTACCATAGTACCCCACAATTCCTAAAAATGCTCTAATTTGAGTCTTTGTGCAAGGGGTAGGAAAATCTTTAATTGTTTGTATTTTAGCCTTCCCCGGGGATCTTTTACCCGACCCAATCTCGTGACCTAAGAATTTAACGTGGTCTTGGGCAAATTGACACTTAGAAGGTTTGATGGTAAGGTTTCCTTCCCGTAATTTCTCTAATACTCTCCCCACGTCTTTCACGTGACTTTCAAAACTAGGAGAATACACCGCAATGTCGTCGATGTATGGCGACGCAAAAATCTCCATCCCCTGTAAGACCTCTGCCATTAATTTACAAAAAATGAACGGCGCATTGGCTAATCCGAACATCATTTTCTTAGGCAAGTACGTGCCAAAGGGGGTCACAAATGCCGCATACCTTTGGGCTTGCTTCGAGAGAGGAATTTGAAAATACCCCTTCGTCAAATCCATAACAGTTATAAAGGGAGCGGCGCTCACCTTTTGTAAAACTTCCTGGATATTCGGCAAGGGGAAATACATATGGCGCGTAATCGCGTTCAATTTTCTGTAGTCCACACAAGGCCTAGGATCCTTGCCAAGACTCTCAACTAGTATCATCGGACTTGTATAGTCTGACTGACCGATTTCTATCACCCCCAAATCTAATAATCTCTGAATTTCATCTTGCAAAATTGTAATTTGTCTAGGGGACATCCTGTAAGGCCTTGCCTGCACCTGGGCATCGCTCGTGAGCTCTATGTCCATCTCCACTAATTTAGTATTACCCGGATCTACAGAAAATACCTTCCCATTCTGTCTTAACATTCTACAGAAGCTATCAATTTGACTTTCCGTAGCTCGCTCCGCTAACCCACTTTCCCGCACAATTTCCCGCAAATCGAACTGAGTCGAATCCGGAGCCGGATAAGGTATCTCTGCGTCCTTTTCAGACTCCTACGGTTCCTCCGGAATAATCAAATTAACACGTTCCGGCCTGCGGTAATATGGTTTCATCAGATTTACATGATAAATGGTACTCTTGTCCCTCTTTTCAGGTAAATCAATCAAATAATTTGTATCCGAAATTTTTCCTGTTACAGTTCCTGGCCCCAGCCAATTTACAGCCATTCTATTGGGCTTAGAAGTAGCTAAAACCAACACTTTATCTCCCACATTAAAATTTCTAGACACTGCATTTCTGTCATACCAGACCTTTCTTTTCTCCTGGCATTCGCGCAGTTTCTCGGAAGCCAAATCCTGACATTTTTTAAGTCTGTTGACTAAATCCAAGATGTATTGAACAACCGTTGGATCGGTATCACCAGAATCCATCCAATTCTCAAAAACAATAGTCTGAGGGGTCCTCAGATTCTTCCCTAAAACCAATTCAGAAGGGCTAAACCCTAAACTTTCGTGGGTCACTGTGCGTAACGCAAACAGTGCCGCTGATAGATACTTCTCCCAATCTTCTCCTGATTCTAAACAAAGCACTTTAAGGACTCTTTTTAATGAAGAATGCCATCTCTCCACCACATGACTCTGCGGGTGACAAACCGAACTATGAGTCACTTTGATTCCAAAGCGTTCAAAAAACTCAGAAGTTAACTCACTGGTGAAGGATTTTCCCAAATCACTCTGGATTTCTTTAGGGAAACCCGTCCTAGAAAATACCAACAACAAGGCATCAATCACACTGACCGACGTGATATCTTCCACCGGTATAGCATCCGGATACCTCGACGCTACACAAATAGCAGTAAGTAAATATCTATTATCCTTATGACTCCTGGGTAATGGACCTACAGCGTCTATATTTATTTTTTAAAACACCTCCGAAATTACAGGCACAATTTTCAAAGGTGCTTTCACTTTATCCCTATTATGACCAACAATCTGACATTCGTGACAGGTTTTAATATATTGTTCAATCTCTTGATAACAGTTCGGCCAAAAATAATGCCTCAAAATTCTGTCTTTAGTCTTTGTGGTTCCCAGGTGTCCTGACACTTCATTATGACAAAGGGCCTTTAAATCCTCCCTAAACTTCTCCGGAACGCACAATTGCATCCTCTCTTCCCCCGACTTACTCACAACTATGCGCACAAGACGGTCCTTTACAATTTTAAATTCTTTTTCCTCGGCAGTTTTTGCTCTTTCCCACAAAGGAATTAACGAAGGACATTTCAGCTGTTCCCTTTTGAATTCATCCCCCGAAATCTTAGCTAATACACTTTCCCCATCAGCCTTCGGTAGAAATTCCCCATCCTCTTCATTTAAAGTGAGAGGTTCAGTTTCGGTTTCGGTTTCACCCGGAATTTCGACTTCCATTTGTTTATTCTTTCGACTTTGACTACGCGTAATTACAGCACAAACAGGTATAGGAGATTCCTTATGCTTCTCAATTAATTCTGCGGTTTCGTTACCCATTAAATAGAATCCCTGATCTAAATCATCCGGTTTAACAGCAGCCTTAGTGACAATAGTTCCAAATTCACCTTGAATTGTGACTTTAGCCAAAGGTAAACAAAAGCAGGTTTTATCTAAAGGTTGACGTACCCAAGTTACTTCATCTAATAAATCTTCCGGATTTACCCAACTTTTTGCTAGCAAATCAATTCCACTACCACTGTCTCTTAAACAATCCCTTTCAACGCCTTTAATTTTCACTTTACTGATATATGGATCGAAACTCTCATTTACTTCTACATTTCCGACTAATCGGCACACTATTTTTTCCTCTCTTTTTCTTAAACTGGGGCAGTCCGGGCGTATATGCCCTTTAACATTGCATTGGAAGCAAACGACTTCCCTAGTTTTCTCAAAGCGTTTATTTTTTTCTACCTTAGATAGTTCCCTATTATTCTGAGGCTCCGGTTTCCTCCGATCTTCCGTCCTTTCCTTAAAATTATTCCCTATTTTTCCCTTTCCAAAAGACCTCCTTTCCCAAGGTTTACTATCCGTTTTTTTAACGTTTTCTTGACGCTCTCATAATAATCTAGTTTGGTCGCTAATTCAGAAGCTTCGCGAAATTCCTACCAACTCTCTAAATACCTTTCCTTAATTTCAGGGGGAATCCGTTTTTTCAATTGCTCCGTAAGCATTAATTCCTTCAAAGATTGAAAATCAGTCACCTTTGCGGACTCTAAAAAATTATCTAGATAGCCACGCAACTCATAAACCAGATCAGACCAAAACGCTCCCGGTTTTTTTTTATGCTCCTCAAATCTTAACCTTAAAGCAACCGTGCTTAGTCTAAATCTAGTCAATAACATACTCTTCATGTGATAATAATCATCTCCCTTATCTGCAGGTTCCTTGACAACTAACTCAGCTATCTCTGCAGGTAACAACGGAATTAATTGCGACACCCATTCTTCCTCCTTAACTTTCTCTTTTGTAGCCTGACGTTCAAAAATCATAAAAAATAAAGTAATATCTAAGATTTTCGGATCAAATTTTGGGACTAAGTCCTTTAACTTAACTTTTCTGGTCCCTTCAGTATTTATGGAAACCGTCGATCCTACACTCGCTGTTTCTACAGCATTAGAAAGCCTTAACCTTTCCAATTCATATTCGCGCTCTTCTTTAGCTAACCTTTGATTTTCTAACCTTTCTTTTTCCCTCTCCTCTTTAGCTTCCCTAGCTAATCTTTCCTTTTCCGCTTCCTTTAATTCCTCTAAAATACGATCTAAGAAAGCTTCCCCAGTTTCCTCATCATATTCCGTCGATTCCGTTATGCCTTTTATAATATCTTTAATCAGGTCTGAATCCGACACATCAACCTCAAATTCCCTGGCTAACAAAATTAAAGTTTGTTTCTTGTGCCTTTTTAACTTATTTAGAAAAGCCGTGATAACAATTAACTAACACTCCTATACACAATTTTAACCTTTCAAAAACAAAGAACCTAATCTTTGAGTTATTTCAACATTAAATAAGATTCCCAAAATTTCAATGAGATTTCAAATTAAATATAGTTTCAAAATTAATTATAATTTCAAAATTATTACATTCCATAACTCTTACATATGCTACTCTTTTCATTTTGCCCCAACATAACATACAAAACAAATATCATTACTCCCTACCTTAACTTAAAAAAAAAAAATATATATGAATGATCAAATGTTTCCAAATGAGACAAAAATAAATATAATAACACATATAAATAACACACTAGAGAAATGCATATACAACAAAATGAAACCCTTAAACAAATTGCTACACACAATACACTAACCTATCTCTACCACACCCACATAATCGAGCATTTCCAGTTCAAATTAAATTTTAAAAAATTAATTTTTCTAACTTTCTCATTGACCAGTACCTTGCAACACAAAAAGCATTTAAAAGGAACTCACCCCTCTTTTAGGCGACGGAACGGGTGCTCCACCAGACAAATCCAGCAATCAAACGGGTTCTCCACCAGACAAATCCAGGTAATCAATCAGACGAATCTCCGGAACGGGTGCTCCACCAGACAAATTCACACTAGGAAACTTCGAACAGGCATACCACTCTGGCGAAAGTCCAATTCCACAAGCGATGAAAATCCAATAAATCGTCGAACAGGCACACGACTCTGGCGAAAGTCCAATTCCACAAGCGATGAAAGTCCAAAAATCAACTGAAGACGGGTCCAGAGTTTTTAACTTAACTCTCAGTCCAAACGCGCTGCCACCAATATAATTTATGTAATTTAGCTGTGGCGTAGTGGCAGATGGGCTTGCAATAAATTGGAGAAGTTGAATTAAATATTCAAGACTAAATTTTATAAACTCAACAATTGTAAAAATTTAATGAGAAATGAAGTTTACAAGTGCTCTGACTTTGCAGAGCGGTTGGTTTGCCGGACACCCGGACTTCAAACCCCAATATCGGGTATAGCAGTGGTCTGGGAAAGCAGAGCTCTACCCAATGTAATCCTGAGAGATCTATATCTCAACTGTCTGACCAGCAGCGAAAAAAAGTCCTTCCCTGGTCAACATTCACAAGGGGGGGGGAGGAGGAGAAACACCTTCCTCAGACTTCTCCCAATCTCGATCCAGGGGTCAAGGCGTCCTTCTCCCATTCGGTATAAAATAGTGCCTCCCCTTGACTGATTTCACAGCCAAAGGAAATCTGTACTTAGCAAGAGAAATGCAAGCAAAAACACCTGTGTAAGGTGACCTCCACATAAAGCGCGGGAGGCAGTATTGTTCAGGCATGACACTAAATCCTCGTACATTACTCAGCTGGAGACAACTTGCTTATTTTCTCACGGCCCACATAAAAGTTCAATAATTTCGACTACATTCTGAGCTTTGGGGACAAAGGGTATACCTGCAGCAGGAAATGTGGAGATATGACACTAGTATGGCTGACATTTTAAAATGATCTGATTTTTGTCACGTAATAGCACACGTATCAATAAACTGGTTTGGATGTAACTTGGTGTGTACATAGTACATACAGATGTCTCTACCGAGTTCGTTGTCCAACTTCATTCGCCGCCTTGTGTCAAAATGGAGGCCATCGGAATTTTTTTAAGAATTTAAATTTAAAATGAAGTACAAATAAATTAGAAATCGAAAAACATTTTCTTCTTATGTATTTGACCTTGATACTAAGAATTCAGAGCATTTTTTGTTTTGTTTATATCTTAAACAATAGCTGAATTGTAACATTTTGAATATCTAGTGTGGCTGGTGGCTGACATTTTGATATGATCTGATTTTTGTCAAGCGATAATAGGCACATTTATGGATCGATTTAGTTGTAACTTGAAGTGTACATAGAATAAACCAGTGCCTTGACTAAGTTTGTTGGTGGACTTCATCCGCCATCTTGTTTCAAAATGACTGCCATTTAAAATTGTAAAAAAAACTTTTAAATTTATAATAATGTATAAAAAAAAGAAAAAAGGTTTTTTCCTGAAGTGTTTGATCTTAATACAAGGATTACGGAGCATTTTTTTTTTATTTTTTCTTTATCTTAAAAATGGCTTATGTATAACAGTTTGAATTTCTAAAGTGGGTGACATTTTAACAAGTCTATTTGCCTACGATAGCACTCACATTTATTAACAGATTTCGATGTGAGTAAGCATGTACACAGGACTGACTAAGATCTCGATCATAATCATTTTTTAATTTCACCCATTATGTTATTTTAAAATGGCAGGCACTTCATTATATCGCCGAATTTGGCAATCAAATTTAAATCGCTTTAAATAAAACCAGCTTGTATAAAGTTGATTAATTACTCGAAATTCCCATTCGAATTCAGTATTGATAAAAACAAGTATTGAATCTTTTATTATCGTTTTCCACTAATTTGAGCTTTGTTTGGATGAATAATATAACGTGATTTTTTTTAAATGTAAGGATTATGAAAGCTACCTCTTCCTCCCGACACTGACCGGAAGGACTTTTTACCTCCCTTCTTCTGTCTTTCAACTGCTCTTTTGTGGTGGAGTTTTTTATTGTTTGAATTTGGCTACTTTCGTAGGTTTTTGACACTGTTTGTTGTTTTGTCACTAGCGTGGGTTCATTTTCGTTGAATTTGTCCTGGTTTTGTTAACTTGAATTTGTATCGTTTAGGATTTTGTCATAATTGATAGTTGACATATTGCGAATTTATCGCATGGTTTTTGTCGTATTGTGATCGTTTTCTTTTGCAGTCCATGTTGTTAGGCTGTGATCATTTATTTGCATTAGTTCTTGATTTATTACATGAATTTGGACTTGCCGATCCGTCTATTGAATCCTAATGACTGGCATCACATTTTGATGCTGCAACGATATGTTTCAAGTTATTTGAGAAACTTGTGCACTATCGGGGTGGGGCTTATTCCGTGGCTTTTAGTTCATGTTATATTTATGATGACTGTTGTCACATGATGTTGCTGGTAGTAGCTGGCTGGCTTATTTCTACGGTTGCATTATAATTTTCTTTTGTTTTATTTTCTTAACACTTTACCACTTCAATTACAAGGCACTTCGAAATGGCCACTAGCCTCATATTTTTACTAGGACCCTACGGTTCTGTTTCATGTACCCCCCTCCCCAATTTTTGCGCATTTCCTTAAAATATTAATCCAATGATTAATTCATACCCTATGATAATTTTGACTAATTGAAGATTTAAATCGCTATGTACAATAATATTTTCACACGTTTTCACGTTAGGGCCGTGTTCTTAACTGTCAGTTGGTCCTTTTTGGAATCCCTATTATACTTTTTTTTAAAAATATTCCGATTCACTAGCTTCTTTTCTAACAATTTTTTAGGTCTTCTACACGTAGGACAAAAAAGTCTCAGATTTCAGCTACCACCAATTTTGAATATTAATCGCGTTTCTTTGGTGCAGCTTCTTTAAACGATCCGAATTGCTTACATTTCTTTAACGTAGTTCTTGCGTCCTCCAATCACTTTAAAAACTACTAAATAATATCTTTATACCCAAATATATGCTAATTAAAGGGATGCAGTAAAACTTTCTGATGGTGAAACGGTATTTTAATAATTATAATAGGTAATGAGTCATCACACTTAAAAATTTCCCCATAGGCTAACATGGGATTTTGTGATTGGGGAGTTTCACTGCAATGAAGCCTGGCTATATCGGGTCTAGTACAGGGCCTCTTGACGTTTTTCTCCATCAAAAGTTAATAAATTGCTCCCTCTTAATTCGATATTCATTTTTGGAACTCCTTTTCCACTTATTCTCCCGTTACAAGATCCCAGTTAAAAACTTGGGGCATGGGGTCTCGCGTCCCCGATCCTGAGCCCTTGACCATTTTGTGGGGTATACATTTTTACCCCCTAATTTTCCTGCCTTCTCAATGCAAAATCTTTAAGTTGAGTCTTGGTCTCTTCTCCCCGAAACAGCACCCTTACATTATTACTGGATCCTAGTTTCCTTAAACATTTCCCCCCATTTTTTGCACATTTAAAAAAAATTGTATTCTAATAATTAATTCATATCCTATGCATAATTTCGACTAATTGAATATTTAAAAGACAAAGTATTTAGACATTTTAACATACTTTTATATTAAGGCTCTGCTCTTAACCCATTCGTGCCCACCACCTTTTGCGCAAATTTTATTCGGATGGCACCACTATTTTTAAAAGAATTAAGTTTAGTTCATTAATTACGAAAATTTTTCAATTAAAAATAATAAAGATTGCTGTTCTCTTTTACTGCTGTCAAAAACAGTGCTACATGCACCTTTTGAAGCGTCCCTAAAAAATGACGCTAGGCACTAATGGGTTAGCTATAAGTTGCTCCTTTTGGGCTCCTTATTATAGCTCCCTTAAAAATCGCCAGATTCACTAATATTTTTTCAGTATTTTCTTAAGTCCTTTAGCTACTACACGAGTGATATAAAAAATTCTGTTACTTCAGCTATTATCAATTTTTAAAATTAATTTTCTTCCTTTGTCTTATTTTGCAGCTTATTAAAAAACTATCCGATTCTATTTCATCATTTTAAACATAGTTTTAGCGTTCCCCCAACTACTTTAAAACTGCTAAAAAACTCTCTTTTACCCAAGCACATTACAGTTAAGGCCCTGGTCTTAACTATAGCGAGGCCTGGCGAAGGCCTGATTTAAGGCAGTGGGGAACAGGTCACAAATTCGCTCGGAAAGAGGTTTGTTGGGAACACACTAGACACTGTTAAAAGCAATGGGGCTTTCGAAATTAGGTTCATTTAATAGATTTTAAAAAGATATTATATCATACAAACTTGGGTTTTGTTTAAGGTTATTATAATAAATCCCGCGCAACGCTGAGCGGATGAGCTTGTATTGAATATTCCTAGATTATGTCTATTTTTCCAATGAATTAGTAAACTTGTGCAGATAGTACAGCTTTTGCCGTAACTGCTATCGTATTATTACAGTGTTACATCGGACCCCTAAAATATCAGAAAATCAGCGTAAATTATCACTCCTTCATCAAAATTAAATATGCATAGCACTACAATAGAAATGTAAAAACCACAGCTGTTATGGTAGAAATAGAACGATCAGCAAGTCTGATAATGAATGCTCACTTCTAAAAATTTAAAATAGATCTGCAAAAGCATTTTATAATCTTCTGATTTTTTTTAAATTTAGGTATCACAGTTACAAAATGAAGGAAAAGAAATGTTAATGGTTACAAGTGGAGCTGTTGCTTTTGGAAAACAAAAACTGAAAGCTGAGATGAGAATGGCTATGTCAATGCGAGAAACGCTGTCACAAAAAGGAGAACTGGGAACAGAGGTAAATAAGTTTTTTTATTATTACCAGCAATATTGCAATCATTTGTAGAGTATCCAACTAAAAAAGGCATAGTGAGTTGAGATTGTGCGATCGAGGTGTTCTACATTCTAATATGTGTGCGTGAATGAACTATCTATTCTGGCATTTCTAAATGTTTCGCAATGTATGTCTGATTCTCCATAAATCTGATTGTCATGGTAATTTCATGCATTTTTGTGATAATTAGGTATACTAGATGGAACCCGTCAAAACTTGACGGCACCGAAGAAAGAAAAAGGTATTTTCCAGCTATTAAAGGATTTTTTAACGACAAATCTTCAGCAAAAATTTCAATAAATAAAAGAACAACCTGCATTTTACATCCAGGCAAATGACCCACAATTGGCCGAGTTACATTCAAACATGCTGTCATAGAATTAGAATCTCTCTCATTTGATAATTTTTCATTTACAAATACAACACCAATAAATTGTACATAACATGAATAAATCATAAATTACTGTCATCACTCATTTCATACAAAATATACATACTTCACTTACTTCGCAGCAAAATAAGACTGAATTTATAGTTTGCCATTTAGCAACAACTATAACAATGATCCTCTCCGTGGTTAATTTGTTGTTACATTACCCACCCCATTCAACAAATAAACATTTGCATTTTCAACTACTTTTCTATTACCTTTTCATAAATCAAAAATACATGTAAATTTCACATATTAAAAAAATTAATGATAATATTTATTCTGGCTAGGTGAAGCCCGTCAAAACTTGACAGCAACAATATGAAAGAATCAAAGAAAAAAAAGTATTTTGCCACTATAAAAAATTTTCAAAGAAATTTTTTTTTTAAAGATTAATATTTATTAAAAATTTCAATATGCTTTTCGATTTACCAACGTAACACCAACATGACATGATCCCGGGTGCAGAATTGGTGCAACGCTGCGACACACGTCACAGACTTGAAAATGTTTGCAGATTATTTTTCAACTGTTTAAGTTTAAAAAAAAAAAATGCTAGAAATCATTTGCTATGTACCAAAGTTTGTCTAGGTACCATAAAAAACACAAATTCTGGCAAATAATCACAAAAATTAGAAAATTTCATCAAAATACTCCCCCCCCCCAAAAAAAAAATCATTGCCCGGAAATTTTATAAATAGATGTGGGAAAATAAAACAGCAAATTTCGTCAACAGATTGCAAAAAACAACAAATTTCTTCAAAAGATCTCTAAAAAATTAGTCAAAAAACTGCAAAAAAAAAAAAAAAAAAAAAAATGTCTAGATATCCCAAATAAAACAAATTTCGCAAAAGTATTGCACAAAAATAAAAATTTTGCCAAAACGTCTAAAAAAATGGCAATTTTCATGAAATTTTTTTTAAAAAAAGGCAAATTTTGACAAAAAAAATCCCTAAAAAATGGCAAATTTGTAAACATATTATGAAAAAAAATTCAAAATATTGTGAGAAAACAACAAATTTCGACAAATGATTGTGAGTAAACAACAATTTTCGTCAAAGGATTGAAAAAAAAGCAAATTTTATCAAATAATCACAAAAAAGATAAATTTTGCAAAAAGATCTTCAATAAACGGCAAATTACATCGAAAAATCATGACAACACGACAACTGTCATCGAAAGAAATCGAGAAAAACGATAAACTTTGCCGAAAGACCTCAAGATGACGAATTTCATCCAGTTATCATAAAAGATGTGAATTTCGCCCAAAGATCTCAAAAAGCACATAAAATTTATCCAGGTAATCGCAAAAAATGGTAAATTTAGCTAAAAATAGTGGAAAAAAACGACAAATTTCTAAAAAAAAAATAACAAAGAACAATTTCACAAACAAAAATCACGAAAAAAGGATAAATTCGATAAAACAGCAAATTACATCGAAAGATAGTCAGAAAAAATGACAAATTTCACCGAAAATCCCCGAGAAAACAAATAATTTTATCCTGGTACCATAAAAGATGTGAATTTCGTCAAAAGATCTTGAAAATACTTTAAATTTGTCTAGGTACTTCAAAAAACGCAAATATTGGTAAACAGATTGTGAGAAAACAACACATTTTGTCAAAAGATGAAAAAGAGGCACATTTCAAGAAAAAATTGCAAAACAGGTAATTTTTTTCAAAGAAAAAAAAGCGAAAATATGATAAATTTCTGAAAATAACAAAAAAAAAAACGACAAATTTAACAAAAAAAGCATAAATTCGATAAAACGGCAAATTACATCGAAAGATAGCGAGAAAAAAACGACAAATTTCACCGAAAATCCCTAAGAAAACAAATAAATTTGTCCTGGTACCATAAAAGATGTGAATTTCGTCAAAAGATCTTGAAAATACTTTAAATTTGTCTAGGTACTTCAAAAAACGCAAATATTGGTAAACAGATTGTGAGAAAACAACACATTTTGTCAAAAGATGAAAAAAAGAGGCACATTTCATCAAAAGATCGCAAAACAGGTAATTTTTGCAAAGAAAAAAAAGCGAAAATATGACAAATTTCTGAAAATAACGAAAAAAACGACAAATTTAAAAAAAAATCATGAAAAAAGCATAAATTTGATAAAACGGCAAATTACATCGAAAGATAGCGAGAAAAAAATGACAAATTTCACCGAAAATCCCTAAGAAAACAAATAATTTTTTCCTGGTACCAGAAAAGATGTGAATTTCGTCAAAAGATCTTGAAAAAATACTTTAAATTTGTCTAGGTACTTCAAAAAACGCAAATATTGGTAAACAGATTGTGAGAAAACAGCACAGAGAGACTGCATTTTTGCTATCACTGTTTAATGCAATGCTATGATAATTATATTTTTTTTCTTTACTTATCTTATAATGATTGAAATACATTGGTTTTTTCACTTTACATAAGTTATTTTATTTCCAAGTGTTTATTTACGTTCTTGGCCGATAAAGCATTTTCTATATTGTAATTTTCAAATCGTCTAGGTACCACAAAAAATGCAAATTTTGCCAAATAATCATAAAAAAACCCAGCAAGCAATGAATATGGTATATAAAGACTGCTTTATCATGATTGAAAGCTATGCAAAAAGAGGGATCTCTTCTGATAATTTTATTTTTCTTTGTTGATTATAATGATCTTCATATTTCTGAAAAAACATTGTTGAGAGATCAAGATCAAGCGATTAAAAAAAAAAAAAAAAAAAAAAAAAAAAAAAAAAAAAAAAAAAAAGCAAATTTCATCAAAATATTCCCTCCTCCTTCTCCCCAAAAAAACTCAGCAAATTTTGTCACGGGAACACTTTTTAAAAAAAAGTGTACTAAAAAAAAAGTGAAACATTAAAGAAATATTAATGATTTACAAAGCTGTTTATAACTGGGATTATTTTCATTTCATATGCAATTTTCTATTATTCGGCGAGACTATGAGATGTAATGTAAATACTTCCTAAACGTTATGAATTTGCTCAAAAATGAAATTATAAGTGGGAAAAAAAATCACCGTTTTTTGACATGAGTATAATAAGAAACTGAAGCAAAAAATAAATAGTGATTTGCGAATCTGTTTACATCCATGAAGTCAAACTATCCGTCGAAAATCGCACCATCAAAACACGAAACAAAAAACAATGTGATTTCCAGCCTTTTTTTTTTTTACACATACTAATAAATAAATTTGAAAATTACAATATAGAAAATGATTTATCGGCCAAGAACGTAAATAAACACTTTAATCATTAACTTATTGAATGTTTCAATTTCATATGAAACATCTCTACAATTAAGCCTAAGATTGCCGCCAATAACATTGCAAAAAAAGAATACAGATGGAAATAAATTAATTAACTTACGTAAAGTGAAAAAAACAATGTATTCCAATCATTATAATATGAGTAAAGTTAAAAAATTAATTATTATAGCATTGCATTAAACAGTGTCAGCGTTCTTATCCCATATTTACAAACGCGCTTTGCAAATGCTCTTACAGACAGTAACTACTCTCCTCCGATTAACCAATAGGAGGAGACTCTCAGAGACCGGCGCAAGTATCGATGCGTAGAGACGCAATTAAACCACGATTACTTTTTCTGCCTTTCGTTTTAATATATAGATGTGCTTATATAGTTCTTATCTATCGATATATATACATACTGCGTTAGAAGTTGGATTTGATATATTTTGAGACATATTTCTCTTACTGTTAAATTCTGTATTTGAAAGCCGTTTACTTTTCACTTGTCATCTGTAAATTGAGTTTGCTCTTTAGCTTGTCTGAACAAGAATTTAAGACTGAGAGTACAGTTAGTATGCTAAAAAATTTAGTTTCGTGTTTATGATTGAAAGTATGTTGGAATCCATGATATTTTCCTTTACTGAGATACCAAAAAGTTTCTTGTGATATTTTGGTGTTTCAAATTATATTTTACAGTGAGTTAAAAAGGCTTTTATTCAGTTATCACAGAATTATCAGTAATTCATTTTGATTTGGGCTATTATTTGAATTTAATCATGTATATTTGAGAAAGCATCACTCCTCTCAGAATTCAGTGATTTGAACTCGTTTTTTGTTCGCTTCAAGTTTCAACGACCATTCATTACCTAATCTCCTAATTATTGCTTTAAATAAATTGTTAATTAATTTTTTTGTAATGACCTCTTTTCAAGTGAAGAACCCGAAAGCGTAAATCACAGTCTCAAGCACGAAATAAGTTGAAAATAACTTATTGGAATTAGTATTGACAATCAACCAACTGGCGTTCGGGTTCGCTCCCCTCTGATTTACATAGTATTTATATACGCCGACTCGGATGTTAAAGCGTGGTAAATCAGCCACTAGACAAGGCTCTCTTAGCTTTTTTCAGCATGTTCTAAGTGGACCTGGATCATTAAGAGACACTACACAGGTTCATATATGAGCTGCAACTCCCAACATACATTACATCTCCTGAAATACGGAATTTCCTTGAAGGCCTGCTCGTTGCAACAGCAAAACTCAAAGACGGAAGGAATTTATTGTATAGTTTAGAGATCATAACCCCCAAATTTCTCAAGAGCCTCAAGTAGGCCGGATACTCATAGGAGCGCCGAGCCCGAAGCGTTAACACAAATTTTTCCGGTGAGGCGTTAAAAAAAAACTATAATTAGCACTTCAACTATGTCAGACAATGGGTGAGATGCTGCGAGCGGGCCTCGGATGTTAAACAAATTTCCCACCCACCTGAGACAATGCGGATGTTAAGTGATGCTTCCATTTTGGAGAACCTGTGTTATGCGAGATTCTTAATTGTATACCTTAAAGAACAGCGTAATTAAACATAATTGTAAATATTTCAGTATTGTACTGTAAGCTCAGTATAAATTTTTCAATATAATTTCTTAGATTGGTATGGAAAACTCAAAAAGTTTAACTGTGGCTCATGTCCAGTGTTTGACAGCATCATCACTGATATGCAGAAAAAAAGCATGGAGTGAGATGGATCCTTCTTTTCAAACCTCATTGCCTGGTCAAAACTTGCTATATTATTAAAGAGACTAATTAATTCCGTCCGGAGCATTTGCAGATGTTTGCAAATAGTCGTAGAAAATTATGCTACCAAATTCACAAGAACTTTCGAGAGTATTTCTTTTGTAACAAGTGTTACAAACACAGAAAATCATTTACATTTCTCCTCTAATTTCGTGCAAAATGATTTACATTGTTTGTACATCTATAGGTGAGAAATAATTGAGTTTCATGGTTAAGGGTGTATTTCAACTGCGCTCAAATCTAGGGGAAGAGTGTTCATAATAATTATGTTCCAAATTCGCCAGAGACATTTAGTGCTTTATATCAGATCCGGGATATTCAAAAATCCAAAATATGGCTCCGAGGTGAATAACTACCAACAAGAGTTACCTTCTTGCTAAATTTTCTAGCTATATGCGCAGTACTCTCTTCACACAGAAACACAAAACACAGGCAGATAAATAGACAAACGTCTGTCCGTATTATTATGGATTAGATTTTTTTCCAGATCTTTTCCCGAAACAATAAAAAGAGCAACTTTTAAGATGAATTTTTTATTTATTTCATTATTTTCATATATGAAATATGCGTATATAAATGTTTAACATTGTAGATGTTGAAGAACCGCGCAATGCGACATTTGAATACATAGTAACCTCAAAAATAATTTAATTCTTACACAGGCATAGGTGCCAACCTGACATCGATTATCCAATTAATACATAAATTAATTTGACCCTGGTTTAATGAGTTTCGAACCAGAATTTTTTCAAAGAAATGAAATTAAGCATGTTCCAATAACAAACCTGAAATTAAATAAAGATTCACGAAATATATTTTCTGGTTTGAAATGACGTTAACCTGTATCAAACCAATCCAGGTATTACGGAAGATTAGTTGAAAGTTGGCAGCTATGCACAGGCGACTACTTTTTTATTCTAACTGGCACCACTTTTCGAAACAGAAATCCTTAACATACACTTTGACAACATTTGTCAGAGAAATATTCGTCAGAATTTGCCTTAGGAAAATACTGGTGGGAACAGAATATAAAAACAGTCTCCTGTGGCAGCCCTGTTAGAGGAAACTTTCAATTCATTTAAAATAAGCACATACACTATATGGCCATTGATTATTGGACAATTGCGATTTTAGACATTTTGTTAAATATATAGAAAAATATATGAAGAATCATCTCGAAACTCTTAGTGTATAAATATAATAGTATAAGTCATACATCTCCGTAAAGATTTTTTCCCGAAACTCCATAGGGGACCGTCAACAAATTAAAAAAGAATGAATATCTTTTGAATAACCCTGTCAAAACTAATGTAGCAAAAGCGCTCAAACTCTAGATTATGATTGAATGCCTTATTGTAATACGCCTTGTTCATTTTTATGCAAATAGCATGCATACTCGCAGAGTAATTAAGGTTTTTATAAAAATGGTCCCAAATTTTTCCAAGTTTTTTCCTTATAATTTTCAGAGTTCTTAATATAAAATAATAAAATATAATATATATATCTTAATATAAAAAAAATAATTTCAGAAAATATGACAAACAACATTGCACATAGTACCCTGTAATCAGAATTAAAAATAATGAAAATTGCATACAAAATGAGTTGGTTCACTAAATAATTTTTTTACTGCGCATGCGTTAACGATATCAAAATTTCATTTGCATATTATGTTAGCTAAATGCATAGAGCAACTTTTGTGAAAGTCACAAAATCATAACTTGAAAATTCTGAAAAAAATCGTCAATTGAATAAGTTGAAAATCCGTTATTCTCAAAATGAAGCAAAAACAAGAGGAGTTGTATCCATATATTCATTGATTAGTGTCAATATAGAATACACAATACGGGATGTACTACTACATTTGGATAAAATCCCTAATTTTTTTACTTCATTTTGGAAACAACGGATTTTGTCCTTTTTCTATAGATGATTACTTTCAGAATTTTCAAGCTATGATTTTGAGACTTTTACAAAAGTTGCTCTATACATTTAGCTAACATAATATGCAAATGAAATTTTGATATCTTTGACGCATGCGCAGTAAAAAATTATTTAGCAAACCTACTCATTTTTCAAACAATTTTTATTATTTTTTAATTCTGATTACAGGGTACTGTGTGCAATGTTGATTGTCATATTTTCTGAAAAAAAAAATAATTTTATATTAAGAACTCTGAAAATCATAAGGGAAAAACTTGGAAAAATTTGGGACCATTTTTATAAAAACCTTAATTACTCTGCGAGTATGCATGCTATTTGCATAAAAATGAACACAGTGTATTACAATAAGCAGAGTTGCCAAGTCTCCGGCTTTTTGCACACCAGTAAAATTTTAAAGAAAATGTTATCTTTTTAAATACCCAGAATGTTCCAATTAAATAAAACATCCTTTTCTGTATTAAAATATCGGTATCCAAAAAGCCGGAGACTTGGAAGTTCTGAATAAGGCATTCAATCATAATCTAGAGTTTGAGCGCTTTTGCTATATTAGTTTTGACAGGGTTATTCAAAAGATATTCATTCTTTTTTAATTTGCTGACGGTTCCCTATGGAGTTTCAGTAAAAAATCTTCACGAAGATGTATGACGTATACTATTATATTTATACACTAAGATTTTCGAGATGATTCCTCATGTATGTTTCTAGATATTTAGTAAAATGTCTAAAATCGCAAGTGTCCAATAATCAATGGCCATATAGTGTATTAACTATTACAAAAGTGCATTTCTGAATGAAAATTAATGTGCTCAAAACATAATCTCCACTAGTGTTATTAAGTAATAATAAGAGTTATTTAAAAAAAAAATTCTCCTTTAAAATAATTTAAAACTTCATTTTTGAACGTCTAATTTCGCAAACTAATCAACGCCAAATGTGTACATAAGCTCACCAGTCTTGTCTTTATTGTTATAGAGAGATAATAGATTATCATTTTTAGAACAAACAAACAAACAACAACAACAAAAAACCTGACAGTTTATGGCACTGAGTAAAGAAATGGATGTGACGATGATATGCGACCAGCTCGTACTTTTTTTAATAGTTGAAATACATCAACCTACGGCTTATTTGATGTGGTCAAATTTCGTAGTTATAGAAGCTTTTAAAAAGTCTCGGTATAAAATATATATTCACAATTGACAGGCATGAAATTAGGAAGGATGATGAGTAACATCACAATATTTTTCAGATTTTTAATAATCACTATTAAACTGTAAAAAAAAAAAAAAAAAAAAAAAAAAAAAAAATGTAAACCTACAGATGGGAAGTTGCCAAATTCTGTATGCTTACTAACATTTTATCTGTACACTGTACAAGAAAAGATGTAAATCTACAAAACTAATTTTTGTAAAGCTACAAAAATCTGCAACTTTACAAACGAATCTAATAAAATTATAGTTATCTTACTAAACTTTTACCTGTAGTCTAAGTTGCAGTTACATAAAAAAAATTCTAGGAATTCCAGTTTCCTAAAAAATTCTTAGTAACTATACAGATTTTTTGATTTTTATTATAAATCTGTATCTGTTACATGAACGTATCCTGTTGCCGTTACATATAAAGTTAACGGAATCCCAGTTTCCTAAAAAACTTTTAGTAGCTTTGCAGATTTTTTTTACAGTGTAGATTATATTGATTTCTTTGGTATTCTTATATTTTTTTTCCAGCATATAACTCGGCGTGAACCACGGGCAGCAGCAGCGATTGGGCAAATTTCCCTGATGGCTTTGTATGACGTCATGTACTCGCAGTTTGGCGTGAACATAGCGCAGGTAAATATTAAGTTATGAAGTTAGATTTTTTTAAAATAAAGTTTGAAAAGGTTTTTCATTAAAGTCGTTGATAAAAAAGAAACGCACGCGCTTGTTAGAGACAGCAGTGCATCTGCACTATAATGGCATGTGCAATAATAATATAAAATCTTGAATAAAAATGCGCAGTCTACAAAGATCTCCGAACTGATTGCCTTGGATATCTGTAAAAATTAACATTTAGATGTGATAATAACTTTGATGAGCAGCTGAAAGTTTGTAAAACTAATTTACATTTTTAATTTATTGTTTCTGCATTACACTTTTTATGCTTGCGCGCTAAACTTTAGTGGCAATTAATTCTGCATGATCTATTAAAAAATTACATGTGTTTTAATGAAAAAATTCTGAAAGAAGAATATGCATGCATGATTAAAGTTTATAAATATCCTACAAAAATATTGTTTCATCAAATATAATTGTTGTTTCGTTTTCAATAAATAAATAAATAAATAAATAGTAAAAAAAAAAAAAAAAAAAAAAAAAAAAGGAAAAAAAGTAATAATAATACAAATGTTCTAGCTTTCATTTCAAGACTGGTTAACTTTTGATGAACAGCAATAAATGTGTTCTATTCATTCGAATTTAAATATTTTACAAAGTACACTTCCTATATTTTGCCGGCAAATTTTGCTGTTATATCTTCCATTTTGAGATCTAAAAATGACCCCTGTTGCAGTGCCAATGTCTTCTATTTCAGCTTCACTGATAGTATTTAGGTCTGTTTGATCTTGTATATTGCAACTATTAAAAGAAATCAATTGACTGTCATCCTGCTTTTTGCTTAAATTAGTGAATTAGCACCGAAATTCTTTGCCTTGTTGATTATTCATCTTATTCTCTAACGAATACGAAATAATTTGAAAAAGATTCCTATGAAGAAAAGTACACTGTAAAAAAAGATGTAATTCTACAGATGTAAAGTTAAAGAAATCTGTGTACTAACTAAAAACAATTTCTGTACCACTATACAAAAAAAGATGTAAATCTGCACGACTAGTTTTTATAAAACTACAGAAATCTGTAGCTTTACAAAAGAATCTATTAAAATTACTGAAATTCTACTAAAACTTTATCTGTAACCCGGGGTACATTTACATAAAAAGTTCTAGGCATCCGAGTTTCTAAAAAATTCTCAGTAACCTCACAGATTTTTTTTATTTATAATGCAAACGTGTATCTGTTACATGAATTTTTTTATTGCCGTTACATAAAAGTTCAGGCATCTCAATTTCCTGAAAAATTCTTAATAACTTTATAGATTTTTTTTACAATGTTATTTTTTTACAATGTTTTACAATTTTTTGTACAATGTCAAATAGCTTGTTTCCTTGTTGTCTACTGATGTTATCAGAAAGAACACCTTTTAAAGTTTTTCTTATGAAAATCGTTAAAATTTTTTCTTAGATGAAAACAAAATGTTGAGAATTTAGGTTACTCTGCTTTTACGGATGCAGGGTGACGAGTGGTCAGGGAAAACCGGGAAAAACACAGTCAAGAAAAAAGGAAACTACCAGTAATTTCTTACAGAAAATACTTCAAATAATATAAAGAGATTATACAAACTGAATTTATCTTTAACAAAATACTGGTATTTATCATCTATATTGACTATGTTTTTATCTAACCACTCACCACCCTGGTATGTGAGTGTGAAACACTTCGGATTCTTCCAAAATACTTAAGAGGCCCCACCAGTGGTCGAGAGGTTCCGCCTTCGAAACTGGTAGACGGCAGGTGCTGGATTCAAACCCAATCGCGGCCGTCTGCCTAACTGTTCGGAGTTTTCGCGGTTTGAATCGAACCTTGGGAAACCTTGCGTAAATGCGGATTAGGTCTCTTAAAAAGACCCCCCCCCACGTAGGGAGCTCCCTCTAGGGCCTATATTTCTCGAGTAGATAATTGGCCGTCACAAATTAAACCAAACCAATCAAAATACTTAAGCCTGATAGTCACTCAGCTTCTGAATTTTCCTCGATAATATAAAGTCTATGAGCGTTTGATGCATCCTTATGTTCAAAACATCTTCCTAGCGTATTAATATGTTTAATTTCTTTTTTTTTCAGTGTTCTCTTCTTAAAAGATGCCACAATTTTCTCTTACTTGTCAAAATATTTCAAACATCTATGCTTATTTTAATATTCTATGCGTTAAAAACTGACAAACTGGAAGATAAATTTTAACACTTCATGTAAAATTAAGTGTAGATTTTAGAAATATTTTGAAAACTAAGAAAAAAAGAGACGTCTTTTAAGAAGAGAACATTGAAAAATGAAGTTAAAATACCAATTTTTCGAGCAGATATTTTGAATGTAAAAATACATTAACGCTCATAGACTTTACATTACCGAGGTGAATTCAGCAGTTAAGTGACTAGCAGCCTTAAAGCTTTAATTTTATTTTTCAAAACTTTTAGAAAAAAAACTTTAAGACAAGTTTCTTTTATTTCTCTATAAAAATTTATGAAACGCATATAGACTATATTTTTTTACGGCTGCTTTGATCTAAGAAACTTAAATATGATATCGAGAGCGGAAAGGTAATATTTGAAATTTCGAAATTCTTACAAGGTTTAATATGTAGATAATTTTGTATTAAAAAATTTATTCATATTCTAAAATTAGACACTTTTTTTTAGTTCACTTGCATTTCTTGTTTCTTTTTGTTGCGTATAATTTAGTTATAAAATAACATGACGCCTTTTCTTAGCATTTTCCAACAAAGTGAAAAATGCTTATGCATTCGGTTTATCTGTCCGTCTGTCCACGCTCTAACTCTCGTAAATATACTCGGATTTTCATGCAATTGACAAGGCTTATTTAGGATCCCCAAAACATGTTTGGTATTATATATGTATGTACGATTAATTTTTCATTTACAGGGACACTCAAAAGAATTAGTTTGCATTATGGTATATGGAGAAAAATCATTTGGAGAGTATTTTAATGACATTACGCTATTTCAAAGGTATCGAAACTTATGTAAATCACTGAATTTCACTACGATCACGTTAAAACAGAGCATTCATAGCATCTTTTTTATTAATTTACAGGGACACTCAAAATAAATAGGTTACAGTACTGTCTTTGCGTAATAATTGCTCGAGAATACGTTTTAAAATTCGGTATGCACTTTTAAATTTATTTAGTTTTTTTGCATACTATTTTTATATGTAAATTCTATACCTCATATACAGGGCTGCACAAAAGTATTCGCATACCATTCTTCTTATTAGAGGAAGTTGCTGAAGGGAATTTTCAACTAAAATATATGTATAGCTTAAATGAACTAAATTTTAGAATGCATTTTGTTAATAGATACAAATTTCAATATTGTGTACAGGGCTGCTGAAAAAAATCGGATAATTTTCGATTGTAGATGGGAACAGCTAAAATTCGACTTTGAAATGCGTTATACTTTTCCATATTGTGAAACGAGAAGCAATATTTTAATTTTCTAAACGATGCAGTTTTGTTACATTATTCTGGATGTGTTGGAAAGTGCTTCATAATCTATGCTTCACTCTTCGCTTTTTCTTTCTTTTCTTTCCAGGATTATGCTTGAATTAAAATATCGCGTTTTGAGAAAAAAGTTAATTGACTTTGTTTTTTCAAAAGTCGCTATGAAAAATAACTGAATAATTATACTTCTAACGGAACAAAAAAACGTCACTGGCCTTTTTTTTTTTTTTTTTTTTTGTTATACCTAAGACTTTTTTGAAGTGATTGTGAGCATAGACCAATGAAATATGAATATTAAAAAAATATGATTATTACCTAATAAAAGGAAGATCATTAAAAGAATTTGGATTACTTGGACACTGGGTACTATTTTCACCAAAAACAAGTGTTTTAAATCAGTCCTGTAGTTACTGTGTTTAGAGTATTGACGTGATTAAGTACTTTACAGGTATTCATTTGTAACGCAATGCACTGAAGATAGATTCAACCTTTTCGGGTCCGATTTGTTTTCAGTTTTGAGAAAAACTTTACTTTTCAGTTAATAATGTTATTTATAGTTATGCGAATAGATTTACTGAGGCTTACGAATATGGCATTGTCTAAAACCTAACAAATGTAGTTATTTTGGGCACTATTCAGTTTATATTCCTATAAGAATAGGCTAAGGAAAAGTTTTTGGAAACGTTTAGAAAATACCGTATTACTAAAGTTTTATAAGATATGATAATATTCTAATATTTTTTGCGTGTTATCATACAGAATTCGTTCAGTAAAAGAGCCTATATCTTAAATTTAAAGCTTGAAATATATGTTTAAAGTAAGATAAACAAATCACCAAAGTTGCAAAGCGAATCAACAAACTTTTATTATTTTTATTATTACTAAATGCCAAAATATAAGTGAAGTTATAATAAGAAATTTACAGACCTACTACCATTACTACTTGTAGAAAGTATCAAAAATAATTGTTAAGACAAAATAATACTCAATGAAAAGAGATGTACCATTAATGGTACACCAAACCCGAGCGGATTAAAACATTTTTTTATTTTGGTTCAAGCAGCCTTCTTCTGGTTTCAAATAATGCAAAATGAAGGTACAAATGTATTTAAATGTAGTTATTTCTGATTTTTTTCCTTAAATAAATTTTAATATACTTTTTGCAACAATTACTTTAAAAAAAATAGTAGATCCAGGATTATTTAAAACACTTGTTTTTGGATTCAAGAAGTAACCACGTGTCCAAGTGAAATGCCATAGCAGTAAAAGAACTGCCATGTAAAATCAAAATTTTTAGTTTGTCCATCCCCTTCCTTCAAATATTATAAAAAAACTTACACACTATCACAGTACTAAAAAAAAATTTCATACATATTTTTTTATTTCATAATAAAATCTTCGTTTTCATAAACACTTTATTGTTTTCCAGTGGAAAAATAAGTATTTTGCAAATACACTCATAGAAAAAACTAAAATATAAGCCACTGAAAAATGTCATTCTGAGTTGCTGATTAGACAAAATAATGCTTTTAACTTGGACGATAACTGAATCATTAATGCTGTAGCGTGAACATTCCATATATAGTTTAAAACTATGTTTTGTATTTCACTTCTATTTAATGCCGTTACGTTATTATTTTTATAATAATTTATTAATATTTCTTTTTCTCATTATCCTTTCATTTGTTTCTGTTGTTACCACCGACAGTAACCTCTATTTTTTTAATTGTTGCAATACTGATACTGCATCTTTTAAAACGTACATAATTTGTCTGCATTAATTACCGTAATTTTCCGCATATGCACCGCGTCTTAGTTAAGTTATTTTGATACTGGAAAGTTTATGTAAAGAATGTAGCAAAATAAATGCTAAGCAAAACCAAGTCACATTTTTCCTAAAACAAATTCTGGAAGAAAATCTAATTATCTGAGTTGCGGCGTATACGCAAGAAATTACGGTATTCATTTTAACCCGTCAGTAGTCGCGTGTCGGTCTTTTCGCCGCCCGTATAACTTTTCTTCTCCTAACTTGTATCACATTACAAATAGAACGGAGATCTATAATGCAGCTGACTTTGAAGTTTTCTCGACCTCCTTAGTGAAGTTATAGGGCACCCTTGTTTTTCTTTCAGGTACATTTTTAGAAGCAAAATTGAAATTGGCGAAAAAGTCTACGTAAAAATCACTAATGTCAGTTCATTTTTACTTTTTCCAATTACTCCAGATCACCTGAATAAAGTGCACAATTTAAGAAAACTGCAAATTTATATCTTCATTGAAATGTTATTTTCGTATATTAGGTCAAAAATATTTCCTATTTTACATATTTGGTATGTGGAGGACCAGCGGCGAAAAGACCAATGGCGCGACTAATGGCGTTGTGAAAAAAGTCGCGACTACTCGCGGGTTAAGCACTTAATCGTCGCACCCAAGACATTCACGGGCTGCAAGTTCCACGGCTTTTATTCAGAATTGTTTCATTCCCACCAGTTTTAAAAAATAGTGTAATTCGTTTTATTCTGGTATTATTTTACTTGTCATTAAATAAGAAGAATATTTTTTTTTCAAAAAAGTGGTGGCAATAGTGAATTTGAATTTTTAATCCGTAATTTAATGCGACCGTTAACCCCTTGAGCTCTGCTGGTAGAATTTTCTACCACATAATTTTAATTCTAAAATGTCACAATGAAACTAGAAAATTTGACCAAATTTACTTCAAAGAGGTTTAATGCATTTTTTCGTGTTTATCGTTAACCGGTTTTTTTCTTTGCAAAATACTGGTGCCAATGTGACATTGGAATTTTGTAGAAATTTACACCCCAGAGCTCAAAGGGTTAAGTGGGTAATTGACCTTATTCAATCGCATATTTTTTCTTGATTACAATTTAGATTATTAATCATTTGGAAAAGGGTGTTGTTTTTGGTCGAGAATAGATCTTGTGATGTCCGGTTTTTTATTATTAATATTTTTTTTTTATTGGTTCAGGAATATTCATGTTTAATCCATGGCATACGCAATATATGACTCTGCTACTGCGTAACCCACGTTTTGATCATCATAAAGCTGATTTTTATTTACTTAACGGGAAATATTCAAGAATTTTGTTTATGCAAATAGACGTCCACATTTTATTTTTTATGAAGTTCTTTACATTTAGAAGAATTTTTATTTGGATTGGAAATCGAAATGTCGTTGTTAATAAAGAAGAAATTAAAAAAGTTAGAAAATGGGTAGAAACAAATTATAAGATATGGAAAAAATCGAATCCAAAGAAAGACATCGAATGAAAAATCGTCTTTTAAAGAAAAAAAAACGAGGTCTGATGATAGAGCCCACCGATTACGAAATACGCAACAATCACGAAAAAGGAAACAATTTATTGTTGAACAAATTAATTGTAAAAGACCATGTTTTTTTTAACTCTTTCGGGTGGCATAGTATTACTAGTATATGTCTTTTAATGGCGTATTATTTTGTTTTAAGAAATACTTTTGCTACTATTTACATGTAGTAATGTTAGTATATGTCTATACATTTACTATATGACTTCATTTACGTTTAGGCATTTAGTAGTGATACTAATAATTATTATTTGCTTGATTCTCTTTGCGTCGTTTACGATTCTTTTATTTTAAACATATGTTTCACTTTTTAAATTTAAAATAAAAGTTACTTTCCTGAAAGAATCACGTGTAATAAAGCGCAAAAAGTATTAGAAAGTTGTAATATAAGTTAAATCATTTTGTAATACAACGTTTTCCAATCATATCTACAAATTCTTCCTTAGACTATTGTCATATGAATACTAATTGAATAGTACGCAAAACAACAACATTCATTAGCTTTTAGACAATGGACTATTTGTTAATCACTAATTAATCTATTTGGCTTGCTAGTGTTAATAATAATAACGTAAAAGTAATTTTTTCTAAAAACTGAAAAAAAAAAAAAATGGATCGATAGGGTTAATATAGAATTTATCTCTTCTAAAGTGGAATTCCTCTTCTAAGTGGTTGTTGTAATTTATTAAATTATTATTATCATTTTTTCTTTATTTAGCATGTTATGTACTGAGTTGATAAAGCACAGTCTATATCTCTCTTCTGTCCAGTGCCGTAGCAATTCAAATGTTGTTTGAGGAATTTAATTTTCAAATATATTGAGCAATTAGGATTATTAACAAACAATAAAATATTTGTGATAACAGTTAATTTTTAATACTATTAACGTAAATTCAACAATTTAATTAGTTTAGATTTAATTTTTCGGAAATTGTAGAAACTTAATATTATGAAATTAAAAAGACGAAGAGCAGTTTAATGAGTAAGAAGGGCGGGGGGGAGTCACATGATAAAATGTTCTTATAAGAAATATACAATTTTGGAGCATCAGTACATTTAAACATATTTCGTGTTACATCTCTACTGTAAGATATGAGAGATGTAACTGTTATAACAGTTACATCTCTCAAAGTACTTGGACTTTTACTTGCAGGGATACAAATATAAAAGAAATGAAATTGCGGTTTGAAAAGAACTGAATTTAAAATAAAAATGCAGAGGCTAGTTTAGGACACTTGACTTGAAGATTTTCTTATTGGTAATGTAATCCATATTTATAATTCTTCTCTATAAGCAAATTTTGTTTTCAGATATTCTTTATCAAATACTAACAGAAAATAATTGTCTTTGGGGCTCACCTTCTTATAAACGGGGAGGGCTTGAATTGGCTTGATCCTCTATTTCTGTCTTTCGTCGTGGACGCATGAGATGAATGGATAGAAATTGTGAGAGTTTACTGTCGTAGTTGAAAAAAAAAATAGTGTTTTTTTTTTTTTTTTTTTTTTTTTTTTTTTTTTTTTTTTTACCTTGGACGAAGTTGAACTATAGGTCCTTTATGGTCAACCTCCTGTGATTAAAAACGTATATTTTATGTCTTTAGGTTTTAGTAACCAAGCCAGACTTTTACAACCCAGACAGCAGGTTTAACTTAAAAAGCACCGTATTGGAATTAATCAAACTCAACATAATTCCAATTGTCAATACAAATGACACTGTCGTGCCTCCAAAAGACTACACTGGTGCCCGATACAACGAGTCTGGTGTAAGTATTTTCTTTCTATTTTTTTCTATTATGTGTAAGTGCTTAATTTACCTCTGTTTTAATAACAAAATAATGCTATTTAGTTTGAAGCTTTTAAAAATTCCATTAAATTAAAGATTTTATTTTAATCTGATAAAATTAAAGATTTAATTTTAATGTGAACATACATGATTATTATTATCTGTAGTATGTCGGATTCCACCTGGGACATTGATTCTGTTCTGAGTAAGCCTTGTTTACAAAGGTTAACAATAGTGAAATTATAGTTCAAAATTTTACCAGTTCTCGGTTTAACAGATTAGATTAAGATTCAGCCTACACGAATTTATGGTTGAATCAGAGTAACAAATGTTGAAACAAGGTTTAACTATCTTGTTTTAACACCTTTGCTCGTATCATGTTTTCTAAAATTTTGAATCAAAGGACGAGCGCAGATAAGACACTCTTCACCTATCGGCCATGACACATAGCTTTTATTTCAAAGATCATATGATTGCTAAGTAATGTAAAATTGATATTTAAAGAAATATTTTTATTTTATAGGAAATTTAATAATGTGACGTTACATGTTTTTTTAATGGAAAACAATTAAGCATTTGCGCCACTTTCTTTTAACGAATTGCCTCTAGATCTTTTCTGTTGTAGAATTTTGAAGTTTCACAGTATGTTCCACATGATGGTCATCACTGTCAGCTACAACCTAAAATTGCAAGATGACTCAAGTTGAGAAAAGTCCATGATGGAATTGTTGAGCATGTGCTATAAAATGCTGTTTTTGATATCAAGAGAAGTTCTCGAGTTGCCTCGGCTTACTAGATGTTTCAAATGGCAGTGGAATCGTACGAACTTAGATGTAGGGGTCGGGAATGTTGCACTTGACGAAAGTGCCAGTTGATGACATGTTCGTCTGCGAAATTTTCAGAGTATCCTTAAAACACATTGTTAATGTTTCTATGTTTTAAAAAAATTGTTGATTTTGGTAAAAAGTTTGCACGAATAAAATAAATCTCTAGTAGTCATATTTGGAGGTTTTTTTTTTTTTTTTTTTTTTTTTCTGATTAAGTAGTCTACAAGGTTTTACAGAATGGTTTACAACTCAGGCAATTCTTAATAGGTATATTTTAATTGTGATAATATTGATTGTATATTAGGTTGCATCCTGTATGAATCAACAATCATCAGCTTGGCGTTGTAATAACAAGTTCACAGTCAAATTTTTCACAAAATATTTTCGTCCAATCAAATATTACAAGCAGTATTTGAATACTATAACAAATAAAGTTACACTATTAGAAGGTAAAAACTCATGGACACAAATCGGACTCTTCTAAAGATTTCATTTTACTTCTTACTGAATAAGTGAATGAAGGAAAATAAGTACAGTACTTTTCAAAAGCTTAAACAATTTGCTTTAAAGCAATCTGTATGTTATTTTGGTTCAAGAAGTGTTTTTCATTAAAATACTTAAGAAAAAAACTCTTCAAAATACGTTAACTCTTAACCCTCTGAGCACCAATGAGGTATTATTTAACCCCAGTTATTATTTAAAAAAATTTTATGTTTTAAACCAGAAATAATGTATAATTTATCCTTAATATATAGATTAAATATACACATCCGTGAAAGATTTTACGTATAATACAATAAAATATTTGGTTCAAATCACATAAAACTAGGCATCCCCACATATTATTAAAAGTTGGTATTAGGAGAGTTAAAAAGAAACAAAGACTTTCACTTTCAAAAGGATATTGTTATTATTTACTCTTGGTTTTTTAAAATTAAAACTTATACAAACATGAAAATTGATTGCTTGTGGGAGTCTAAGATCATCCATAAAGGTGTAGAACAAAAAAGTTTTTTCTGGAAAACCCCTGATTTGCAGAAGCTCTTTTATATTTGTCACAGACCAGTCTCGAGCGAAGCAAGGTTCATACGCAGGATATCTTTTTGTATCAATATCTTATTATAAAAAAATCCTCGTTAATTAAAGCGAAATTTTGCGCGTTTACCTAGATTTATTTATTTTTTTTTAATAAAAAATACTGATAATGCTCCTGGAAAAATCCCTGAATCATACGAACCCATGTGGAGGCAAATTCCGAGGTTCCCAATCCGCATACAACGCGAACATTTAATGAAAAAAATTACAATAAGTCCGAACGCTTGCACCTCCATAAGCGTGGCAATAGGCGGCCTGAAAATGGAAAAATAGTAAAATAAAAAATAAGAATAAAAATGATGTGATAAGCGGTAGGGTTTTTAAAAAGTAAAGAAAAAAATGGGGAATAGTACATAGCTCAAAGCGTAACAAAATAAATTTAAATTATAAGCTGTAGAAAAACCCGAACAAAGAAACAAACTTTTGAATCAAAGAAAAGTAAGAAAAAACGCAAGTTTTCAAGAGCCAAAAAAGACAAAGATATCACTAAAACAAAATTGACCCCTTAATCGTCACGGTTTTCATTTCACGTGCAACTGTTCGTGATTGTATCAGTTACAATGATTAACAGGCTAAGATATTTCGGGAAGTTTTACTTTTCAATATGAAGTAAATTTAAAAAAGTTATTGTTAAATTTATTGTTAATAATTAATAAGATTAATATAATTTATCTCACTTTAAATTCTACCCCGAGACAAAACACCTCCGAGAATTGTTGGGCGATGTGCCATTGTGAAGGGATCATTAAAATCATAATGTGTGATTATTTTATGGGGTGGCAGAAGCTGAAAAGGTAAGTACCTTTGATTGTTATGCGGTGTCTGGATATCAATACGCTGGATGAACATAAGAATTCTCTGAACTTGAGGGCGTGGCTGAACATCTAGTATAGAGTGGTTTCGTTCATAATATGTATCAGCAGAGCCCCGAGGAGATGCTTGGAATCATCGGCGTGTCTAAGGAAGATTCAAATGAAATTGGATTCAGAAGATGTAAGTTGACTAAGAATATTTCAGAAAATGATGTGAAAACTGGCATTTTGAATCGAATTTCTGTGCGGGAAAGCAGAAAACGTGTGTCACGTGAGAGTAATCACTTATAATGTCATAAATATTTCATTTATCAAATAATGTAAAATGTTGTTCGTTTATAAATAGCTTTAATAGTCAAGCCAGCCAGTTTTATGCTTTTGGGTCAGAAAGTTATATGTTGTTGATTAGGGCATTTGAGAATCACTTCAAGTAGAATAAAGATAGGAAATCAAAAAGGTTGGGCAACTCATAAGTTTCTTTCACTGCGCATCATTTCTGCTCATTGTCTGAAGGTCACGGCTTTACGTAACACATCTCGGTGAATTGTCGCGATGTTAGCAAAGAAACTGTTATGTTCCCTGTATACCATTTTGAGTTACTATTTTGAAATTTGTCCTGCCTTTTTTATGATCTTGTATTCAACGTGCTAATTTTACTAATTAAAAAAATGTTGTAATCGCCTAGGAGAAGAGATACCACATTTAATTCCGTACAGGAAATAAATGCTTTAAACTAAGAACCATAAATTATTTTTAGGGTTCCGTACTTAAAAGTAACAATGGAACAATAACAAGATCACAGACTGCTGTGTTTGTCTGTCTGTCATAATCATTTTATTCGTAAACTATGGAATGTAGAAACTTCAAATTAGTTGAAGTAATGAACACTATTGACACAGATGTTTATGGTTTATAATTCATTCACAAACATATTTAAGAAAAATATAAATGGGCTAATTAAGTTACTTGAAAAAAAAAATCATTTCTTGATACATCGCCTGGTGAAAGCTTTTACAGTGCTGAACTCAAAAATACATTTCTTTTTAATTTTAGGTATTACATTTTCCGAGATACCTCTTAAAATGATAGAGAAATGTGATGGAAAAATATTTTTCCATCCCATTCCTCTCTTTCCAAATCTATCGAAACTAAAATTTTGAAAAAATTAGGGGCATTAGTAGTTAACGCAAATATTGCACTGCAACTATAGAGATTACCCTAAGTCTTATAGTTTTTGAGAAAACCGCATTTTTACGTTACACACAAATTTCGATTTGCGGACATTCAGAAAAGGAGTTGAGGAGTGCTGGAGGTACTTATCGTTGCAGAAGTATAAAGTATTGTTGATAACGATTTTCTTAAAAAAAAGTAATTATCCGAGGTCTTTGTGCCATCGGTTTTTAAAGCCTAGATAACAACCTTTGATGATACATTTGTATAATGCAATCAATTCCCAGTTACTAATTCATATATTTATAGAACTCTCGAGTAGTATTATAGTAGTATTATATAGTATTATAGAACCCTCTGCCAGCAAATAATACTCTCACTTGCTCGGTTATTAAAATAAATTTTAATGATAAATATATTTTTTTTTTTTTTTTTTTTTTAGCAAGTTATGAACATAAAAGACAACGATTCACTAGCAGCTCACTTAGCAGCGGAAGTAGGGGCTGATCTCTTAATTCTCATGTCAGATGTCGATGGGATTTACACATTACCGCCTGGTCAAGACGGAGCTCGACTTCTTCATAGTTATTGTCCATCGTTAGATGGAAATATCAGTTATGGTGCCAAATCAAGTGTGGGTCTTGGCGGAATGGAAAGCAAGGTAAACGTTACAGATATTCCTCAAATGTATTTGCAGCATTAATGAGTATATTATTCTCAGATACTCATGAAGGTATTTAATTGTAGCTTATTTTCATTCAAACAATTGATGTAATGTAATTTTTATTTTCTTCTTCTCCTCTTAAGCATGGTCTTGCTTTTTTATGATTATTTTTGTTCCCACTGTTTCTTTATGACAGACAACATTTCAAAGAATAAAATCATATGAACATAAATCTACTAAAATATATAATATTTTTATTTAAATTAGGGGATCCAATCTGGTTTTCTCGGGGGACAGAATATAGGTTAAATATAGATATAATATCAGTGAGAAAAACCGTAAAACAAAAATGAAAACCCGAATTGTTTTTTTACATTTAATATTTTCTTAGATTGCTCACTAACAACGCCAGAAAGCCTTTTTATATGAAAAATATGAATTATGTATTCAAATAAAGTTTTGAAGTTCATTAAAAGTAATACTTTTATTAGCCACATGTAAGAAGTTAATAGCCGAACAAATTGCCAAAAACTTTGCTAGTTACTGCAGACTTTTTTATTTTGATAGTTTGAGTAGTTTAAGTACATAAATTAATTACACGTAAAGTGGTAGCCAAAACTGTGGACGTTTTTAGGTAGCTTTCATTCCAAAAAGTAAAAAACTACCTTTTGCAGCCGTCCGGAGGAAAGCACTTCGGGAAATTTTGCTATATTTTCGTCGTTCGTGACCCCTAGATTCCCAAACCACCCTCCATTGACATGTTGAATTACATATATACTAGATGGAACCCGTCAAAACTTGACGGCACCAAAGAAAGAAAAAGGTATTTTCTAGCTATTAAAGGATTTTTTAACGACTAATCTTCAGCAAAAATTTCAATAAATAAAAGTAAAACCTGCATTTTACATCCAGGCAAATGACCCACAATTGGCAGAGTTACATTTAAACATGCTATCATAGAATTAGAATCTCTCTCATTTGATAATTTTCCATTTACAAATACAACATCAATAAATTGTACATGACATGAATAAATCATAAATTACTGTCATTACTCATTACTAATTTCATACAAAATATACATACTTCGCTTACTTTGCAGCAAAATAAGACTGAATTTATAGTTTGCCATTTAGCAACAACTGTAACAATGATCATCTCAGTGGTTAATTTGTTGTTACATTACCCACCCCATTCAACAAATAAACATTTGTATTTTCAACTAACTTTTCTATTACCTTTTCATAAATCAAAAATACATGTAAATTTCACATATTAAAAAAATTAATGATAATATTTATTCTGGCTAGGTGAAACCCGTCAAAACTTGACGGCAACAATATGAAAGAACCAAAGAAAAAAAAGTATTTTACCGCTATAAATTTTTTTTAAAGATTAATATTTATTAAAAATTTCAATAAATGAAAAAAAAACCTTGCATTTTATATCTAGTCAAATTATATTCACAGATGCACTCACAGAATTTCTCTCATCTGATGCTTTTCCATTTACCAACATATCACCAACATGACATGATCGGTGCAACGCTGCGACACACGTCACAGACTCTAGAAAATGTTTGAAGATTATTTTTCAACTGTTAAAGTTTTTTAAAACATGCTAGAAATCATTTGTTATGTTCCATTGTAATATTATCCGCATCACATACAATTGAAGAAGCTCTGATTCACATTAAACTATAAATCAAGGACGATTCGGTTTTGAATTTTCCAAAAAAAATAGGCAATCATTTCTAAAATTAAAAAAAATTCCGTCATAAATCTGAAAATTTGGCAATAATTGTAAATTTTGACAAATGGTATAAAAAAATCAAATAAATAAATAAAATCAATTTTGTCAATTGTGCGGAGAAAAATCACCAATTTTGCCAAAGGATCGCAAAAAAGGCACATTTCAACAAAAGATCACAAAAAACATCAAAAAATTTCTTTAAAAAATTGTCAGAAAACAACTTATTTTGAGAATAGTTTGCAGAAAAATGCAAAGTTTGTCCAGATATCACGGAAAAACGCAGATTATGTCAAAAATCCCTGTCGGCTGGTTCTATAGGCGGAGGTAGATTTCGAAGAGTGCTCATTTAAAAAAATATATATATATGATTAGAGATGATCCCAGTATTCAGTACTTCATTTGGCCGTTTAAGAAAAATTTTTAATTTCATTTTTCTGCAAAAACAGGTTTTATCAGAATCATTTTAAGAAAAATTCAGCTCAAATGTCCATTTTGACAACATATTTTAAAATAAATTCTAAATTTATTAAAAAATCGACCAAAACAGTACATTATACAGTTCCTAAATAACAAGAAACTGTCAGTTGAATGCATTTGAGAAAAAAATTGAATTTAAAAATGAGTCATATAATAACCGATTTGTTGTTTGAATACATCCTTAATTCTTTAATCATGATTGCTTCGGAAAATTTTGTGCGAAATACTCACTTTGTCAGCATTTTTAAAAATATATTCTATCTTTATCAAAAAACTGGCCAATGCGTCACAGTATATAGTTCCTAAATAAGAGGATCTGTAAATTGGATGCGTTTGAGAGCGAAAATGGATTTTAAAACGAGTCATGAAAAACGCAATTTGCTATGTGAAAACTTCCTTAAATTTTCAAATCACGAAGACTTCGGGAAATTCTGTTCAAAATACCCTTTTTGGTAGCCTTTTTCGAAATATATTCTGCCTTTATCAAAAAACGGATCAATGCATCACATTATATAGTTCCTAAATAAGAGGATCTGTAAATTGGATGCGTTTGAGAGCAAAAATGGATATTAAAACGAGTCAGAAAAAAAAAAACGCAATTTCTTATTTGAACACTTCCTTAAATTTTCTATCACGATGATTTCGGAAAATTCTGTTCAAAATACCCTTTTTGGTAGCCTTTTTTGAAATATATTCCGTCTTTATCAAAAAACTGACCAACGCATCACGTTATATAGTTCCTAAAAAAGAGGATCTGTAAATTGGATGCGCTTGAGAACAAAAATGGATTTAATAACGAGTCAGAAAAAAACGCAATTTCTTATTTGAACTTAAATTTTCAGTCCCGATGACTCTGGGAAATTCTGTTCAAAATACCCTTTATGGTAGCCTTTTTTAGGTGCGTTAGTAATTATGTAAATACGTAGCACCTATTGTTGTCGCTCAGTCCGTCTGTCCGTCTGTCTGTCCGTCCGTCTGTCCGCATATAACAACGCAAAAACTACCCAACCGAATCGTTTGAAATTTAAAATACATAATTATTACATAACTTTGTCGAGTCATTTCAAATTTTATGAAAATCGGCTGGATAGATCAATTACAGGGACAATCAAAAGGATTCCGTTACATTACAGTCAATGGGGAAAAAGTTTCAAATGCATTTTAATCGTTTGAAATTTAAAACGTATATTTATTACATAATTTTGTCAACTCATTTCATATGTTATGAAAATCGGATGCATAGATCAATTACAGGGACAATCAAAATATTCCGTTACATTACAGTCAATGGGGAAAAAAGTTTCAAATGCATTTTAATCGTTTGAAATTTAAAACGTATATTTATTACATAATTTTGTCACGTCATTTCAAATGTTATGAAAATCGGATGCATAGATCAATTACAGGGCCAATCAAAAGTATTCCATTACATTACGATCAATGCGAAAAAAAGTTTAAGATGCATTTTAATGGTGTTACACTCATTTGAACATAATAGAATTGGCATGAATCTTTGAAGTATGTACTAAAATATACATTCTGTACAATCTGTGATGCAAAGAATATTTATTATTAAATTACAGGGCCACACAAATGCATTCCACTAAATAATGTTATATGGGAAAACATTGTTTGGGGCGTGTTTTAATTATATTAAACTACTTCACATTTTTGAATAAGATATATGTTAATGAAGTATAATAAAAATTACTCCCTGCATATTTACAGGAACACAAATATTTCGACCACTGTACTGTATCCAAAGACGCTCTACTATATCAGCAAGATCTAAATATTTTAAAACTTCGTTATCGTACGAACGCACGTCATTTGCTACGCTTCACGTGCAATTTCCAACTTGTTGAAATATATTCTGTCTTTATCAGAAAATTGTCCAGTGCGTCACTTTATGCAGTTTCTAAATCAGAGGATCTACCATTTGGATGCGTTTAAAATCAAAAATGAATTTAAAAATGAGTCAGAATATAAGCAGTTTGGATTTGAGATTTTTTCTCCAACTCCTATTTTTGTTTAATTTTTTTTTTGCTATACGAATTGGTCCTATGAAAAACTTGTCAATATAAAAGTTGTAGATATTTTTGAGAAGATGTAAAATAAATTTAGTCAGATTTGTTATCGTAAAAATTGACGGAGTTATGGATTTTTCTCTTTTTTCCCCGCCCTTTTTCTTTCCGTTTTTAATTTTTTTCATGGGTAAAAGTTGAGTCTATCAAAAACTTGTCAATAAAAAAGTTTTAGATAATTTTAAGAACATTTACAAAAAATTTATTTGGACTTGGTATCTTGAAAATTGACGAAGTTATGAATTTTTTTCTCTCAAAACCCCTGTTTTTTTCGCCCCTTGAGCCCACTTCTAAATTTATCAAAAATCTATCATGCATAAACTTTTGGCCCATTTTTAAGAAGTAATATAAACTTTAAACCGATTCGATATCTACTTTAATAAACTTATGGCGTTTTTTCGATTTTCATAAAAACGCCCGCTATTCCGACCCCCTTGGTCCGATTTTGCCCATTAACGAACTTAGCCGAGATTTTATCCCCTTTGGTTTTATGTACCAGTTTGGTGGAGATTGGTAAAGAATTATAGAAGTTACCGTGTCCATAAAAAAGTGATATATATATATATATATATATAAACTGGTGCGATTGCAATAGGTAGTATTTCATACGAAATCTACCTAAAATTGGCCAAAAACATTTTGATAAAACAGGAAATTACATCGAAAGATCGTGAGAAAATGACAAATTTCATCAAAATACCTTGAGAAAACAACAAATTTTGTCCAAGTATCATAAAAAACATGAATTTTGTCAAAAGATCACAAAAAAAACACAACATTTGTCTAGGTACCATAAAAAACGCAAATTTTGGCAAATAATCGGGTCAATCCATTTCAAGTGGTCCAGAAAATATTTTTTTGGTCGCTCGACCATTTTTAAAAATTCTGAAACTTTTTGTACAACAACCCTAGCGTGACGGATGTTCAAAATAACCGTTATTTTAATTTTACTATTTTTTGTTTGTGCATGGCAGCCATCTTTGTTTCATCGTGTGCAGCGATTTTCTCAGATACTAGGATACACTTGTAAATATCTCGTCTTTTATTTTCCCAATTGAAATGGGGTTTGCAGCATTTTGTTCAGAATAAAACAGGCTAAATGTACGATGGTACAATAATTTTGAAAAATAAATTTTTACAGGTGAAATTTTAGCACAAAATTTAAGATTTTTTCCAAAATATATCCATTTGCAAGAGGAAATTTTTTATCCAAGGAAAATTGTCAACCTTACACAATTTTTTCTACAAATAGGTCAAAAGTGCGTGTACTCATACACTAAGTCCCAGATCTGGTAGTTAATTTCTCTTTGCGAAAAAAAATCCGAAATCCTTCAAAAATTTCAAAAATCGCACTTTTTAGGCTTTGATATCTCTGGTGGGGCAAGAGGTAAAAATCTGAAATACTGGCCTTTGATAGTATTGTGTAGTAGTGTTATGTACAAAAAATTTCAAGAAGGAGATTTGACTACAAACTGAGATATGACATGGACAATATGTGAGAATAATACTGCCAAACTATTGCAACCAACTATGTAAATGTTCATACCTCCAAAATTTTAAATTAATTATTTATGGTACAAAGTTAAATGTTAATTACAAATATCTTCTTCAAATGCGTCTGTGTGATTTAAACAATTCAGTATGTATGCTTAGCCAATACACTATTTGTCCAGAGGAACAAACCTACTAGAAATGCTATTGCAACAATTTTACTCGGTACACATTTCAGGAAAAGTAAATTTCAGACAATGGGTTGCAACTGATCGAGTTGACATGGTTTTACTTATTAAACCTAGAGAATTTCATTCAAGTTAACAAGGGATGACAAGACTTGGGTGGCTTCAAATAAAATTTTGAGGAAGAACAGCCTGATGGACTGACAAAAGTAACTGGTCGAACTCATTACATCTCTCGTAAATGGTATTAAGCTCTTTGTTGATCATATATAGTATCTTTGTAAATAAAACTTTGTAAATTAAATATTTATTATTAAACTGTTTTCAACAAACGATATTTTCTGTGTAAATATTGTAATAAAAGAAACTAATATCATTTCTCCTAATGTACTCATAATAGCATTTCTTAACATTTTTTAATCACCGTATCCCACCTTACAGTCAAATCTCCTTCTTGAAATTTTTTGTACATAACACCACTACACAATACTATCAAAGGTCAGAAATTCAGATTTTTATCTCGTGCTCCACCAGGGATATCAAAGCCTAAAAAGTGCGATTTTTGAAATTTTTGACGAATTTCGGAATTTTTTTCGCAAAGAGAAATTAACTCCCAGAGCTGGGACTTGGTGTATGAGTACACGCACTTTTGACCTATTTCTAGAAAAAATTGTGTAAGATTGACAGTCTTGTTGAACAATTACATAGTAGATTACAATAGTTTGGCAGTATTGTTTTCACATATTGTCCATGTCATATCTCCGCTTGTAGTCAAGTCTCATTCTTGAAATTTTTTATACATTACATTACTACACAATACTATCAAAGGCCAGAATTTCGAATTTTTATCTCGTGCCCCAACAGAGATATCAAAGCCTAAAAAGTGCGATTTTTTAAATTTTTGACGAATTTCGGAATTTTTTTTGCAAAGAGAAATCAACTCCCAGACCTGGGACTTGGTGTATGAGTACACGCTCTTTTGACCTATTTGTAGAAAAAATTGTGTAAGTGTGACAGTTTTCTTTGCATGAAAAATGTCCTCTTGAAAACGGATAGATTTGGGAAAAAATCTTAAATTTTGTGCTAAAATTTCACCTGTAAAATTTTATTTTCCAAACTTATTCTACCACCATACATTTAGCCTGATTTATTCTGAACAAAATGCTTCAAACCCCATTTCAATTGGGAAATTAAAAGACGAGATATTTACAATTTTGTGTATCCTAGTATCTGAGAAAATCGCTGCACACGATGAAACAAAGATGGCTGCCATGCACAAACAAAAAATAGTAAAATTAAAATAACGGCCATTTTGAACTTCCATCATGTTAGGGTTGTTGTACAAAAAAAAACAGATTTTTTAGAAATGGTCGAGCGACCAGTACTGGACCACTTGAAATGGATTAACCCAATCACAAAAAATAGGAAATTTCGTCAAAATACCCCCCTCCTAAAAAAAGCAACACCTGGAAATTTTGTAAATAGATGTGGAAAAAAAACAGCAAATTCCGTCAACAGATTGCGAAAAACAACAAATTTCTACAAAGGATCTCTAAAAAATTTGCCAAAAAAAAGCAATAAAAATAATTGTCCAGGTATCCCAAATAAAACAAATTTCGTGAAAGTATTGCAAAAAATCAAAATTTTGCCAAAACGTCTAAAAAATGGCAATTTTTATGAAAAAATTTCGAAAAAAAAGTCAAATTTTGACAAAAAAATCCCTAAAAATTGGCAAATTTGTAAACATATTGTGAAAAAAAATTCAAAATATTGTGAGAAAACAACAAATTTTGACAAATGATTGTGAGTAAACAACAAATTTCGTCAAAGGATTGAAAAAAAGCAAATTTCATCAAATAATCACAAAAAAGGTAAATTTCGCAAAAAACCAACAAATTTTGCAAAAAGATCACGAAAAAAGGATAAATTCAATAAAACGGCAAATTACATCGAAAGATCGTGACATAACAACAAATTTCATCGAAAGAACTCGAGAAAAACTATAAACTTCACCGAAAGACCTCAAGATGACGAATTTTGTCCAGATATGATAAAGGACACGAATTTCGTCCAAAGATCTCAAAAACACATAAAATTTGTGTAGGTAATCGCAAAAAAGAAAATTTTGCAAAAAAATAGAGAAAAAAATGAGAAATTTCTAAAAAAGATAACAAAAAACGACAATTTCGCCAAAAAAAAAAAAAAAAAAAAATCACGAAAAAAGGATAAATTCGATAAAACGGCAAATTACATCGAAAGATCGCGAGAAAAAATGACAAATTTCACCGAAAATCCCCGAAAAAACAAATAATTTTGTCCAGAGGTATCATAAAATACGTGAATTTCATCAAAAGATTGCGAAAATACATAAAATTTGCCTAGGTACTTCAAAAAACGAAATATTGGTAAACAGATTGTGAGAAAACAACACATTTTGTCAAAAGATGAAAAAAGAGGCACATTTCATCAAAAGATCACAAAAAAGGTAAATTTTTCAAAAAAAAAAAGCGACAAAAAATGACAAATTTCTGAAAATAACGAAAAAACGACAAAATTTCACAAAAAAATCACGAAAAAAGGATAAATTCGATAAAACGGCAAATTACATCGAAAGATCGCAAGAAAAACTACAAATTTCCCTGAAAATCCCTGAGAAAACAAATAATTTTATCCTGGTATCATAAAAGATGTGAATTTTGTCAAAAGATCGCGAAAATACAAAAAATTTGTCCAGGTACTTGCAAAAATGCAAATGTTGGTAAACAGATTGTGAGAAAACAACATTTTTTGTCAAAAGATAAAAAAAAGAGGCACATTTCATCAAAAGATCACAAAAGAGGTAAATTTTGCAAGAAAAAAAAAACCGACAAAAAATGACAAATTTCTGAAAATAACGAAAAAAACGACAAATTTCACAAAAAAAAAATCACAAAAAAGAATAAATTCGATAAAATGGCAAATTACATCAAAAGATTGCAAGAAAAAAAACAACAAATTTCAAAAAACCACATTCATTAATTGCAGGGGGAAAATATGCAACATTTCTTTGTGCATCAGAAAAAAAAAATCACAAAATTTCTCGATTCATCACATGAAAAATAGAAAATTCGTCAATCAGTTGAAGGAAAAATACAAAAATGGACTGTTGGTCGTGTGGGGGGGAAATTATAAAATTCATTAATCAATCATGGAAAAAAAGTCATTCAGTTATGTAAAATATCCCACAAAAAATACCAATCCGTAGAAGTCCCCTCAAAAATCTTGTGATTGATTGAGATTTCAGAATGTTTTTGCATGTCCAAATTAAAGAAAAAAAAAGTAATATTTTGTAGCTGCAGATTTAAAAAAGTAAGTTATTTATAAGGCAACCATTTTGAACTCTTATTATTTTGTTTATTTTTTGCAAGACCTACGTTTATTTAGTTGAGTAATACGAATTTAGAATTTGCAATGTTTTGTCTTTTGTTATTTTTTTTATCAGTTTTCAAAATGATAATGCAACAATTGTTCCTGTTAATGCTATAGGCAAAATAGAAATGAATTTTTCGTAGGACAGAAATGAAGATTACAATAAAGAATTACTTAAAAAAAAAAAAAAAAAAAAAAGATTGAAAACAAAGTAAGAAGTGTTATGCAATAGAAAAAAACGGTTAAATTATGTCCTTCAATAAAAACGGGCAAAAACAAAATAAATAATATTATGAAATATAAAATTAAGCATCGATCGAAAAAATACTATTCGAGAAAAGTTATTCAAAACAGAATACCAGTCGATCTTTTCGTGGATTTTATAAACTATGATTTCGCGAACATCGTAAGATTACCCGACTAAATAAACTTACGGTCATCTTTAGAAATTAAAATAAGTAAAACAATGTATCAATGGCTGTACTTAATGAATTAAATAACTTACTTTTTCTAAACTACACTACATATGCATACAGATAACAAACGCGAGCATGGTATAGCCATGGCATTATTTATTTCATATACGTTTAGACACAGTAGTACAGTCTCCTTCCATTGGTTCAGAGATCTGCGAAAGCGCGTTTGCCGTGATCTGGTCGGATTGCGTTTTGCGAATTAAGTGATAGCTGAATGCCGAAAATGATGAGTATTACCGGAAAGCTTGCTGGCGCATGCGTAGAGACCAGTTTTAGGTATGCTGAAAATTTTTTCTCATACCCTGTTCACACCACAAACATAAGATATCTTAATCCATTCGTGCCCACCACCTTTTGCACAAATTTAATTCGATTGGCACCACTATTTTTAAAAGAATTAAGTTTCGTTCATTAATTACGAAAATGTTTCAATTAAATAAAATAAAGAATGCTATTCTTTTTTACCGGTGTCAAAAACAATGCTACATGCACCTTTTGAAGCGTCCCTAAAAAGGGACGCTAGGCACTAATGGGTTAAGATCGCCGTGTTTGAAGTGGACCCTCCCGGAACTGGATGCCTATTTACATTGAAAAACTTACCTAAGTTATCTCAGCGAATGTCACTATCTCTGAACTGAGCAAATGTAATGTATGCGCATTCGCTGAAAGTAAAGAGGGCCGCAACAGCCAATCAGTAAAAACGAAGCTTTATAGCCAATGAGAGCGAGTGGTTGTTTCTGTATCTAGCCCGTGAGAGTTGAAACTCTCTGAGAGAGTTCCAGGCCTGAGATATCTTAACTATCCGTAGTGTGAACAGACTCTTATGGTTTTAATATATATGATGATTAGAGACAGTAGTACAGTCTCCTCCCATTGGTTCAGAGATCTGCGCAAGCGCGTTTGCCGTGATCTGGTCGGATTGCGTTTGGCGAATTAAATGATAGCTGAATGCCGAAAATTATGAGTATTACCGGAAAGCTTGCTGGCGCATGCGTAGAGACCAGTTTTAGGTATGCTGAAAAATTTTTCTTATGGTTTTAATATATATGATACTACATATATAGATATATCCATATATATATATATATATATATATATATATATATATATATATATCTGAATTTTTTCGTGCTGTAACTCTCGAATTTATGAACCGATTTAGATGAAATTCTTTATGTGCATAATTGAAGGACTAATGTCTCGACCGAGTTTGTTGGCTAGCTTCAACCGCCATCTTGTTTGAAAATGGAAGCCATTTGAATTTGTGAACACTTATGGAAATTTTTATGTTTTCTAACTTTTTCTTTAAAATGACCTATGTTGTTAACTTACATTGTGTGACTGTTTAAAATGTAATTATAACAGATGTAAATTTCCATTTCGGATGAAAAAAGTCCGGGCCAGGATTCGAAACAGGGATGCTTTGGCTGAAGCCGCCAATGCTCTTCCAACTGAGCCATCCCGGACACGAACACTGGAGCACTATTTCACCCAAATAACCTCAACGATCCAAAATGGAAATTTACATCTGTTATAATTAATTTACCGATTGAATAATCGTGTTTAAAATTAATCTAATGTAATTTCGTATGCAGCGATTTTCTGCAGTTCCATATATTTACCTTCGATTTATTCTGTTGAGCTGATCCAGAGTATAAGACCAGATTAAGTGATCGTTGAGGTTATTTGGGTGAAATAGTCCTCCAGTGTTCGTGTTCGGGATGGCTCAGTTGGAAGAGCATTGGCGGCTTCAGCCAATACATCCCTGGTTCGAATCCTGACCCGGACTTTTTTCACCCAAAATGGAAATTTACATCTGTTATAATTAATTTACCGATTGAATAATCGTGTTTAAAATTAATCTAATGTTTAAAATGTATTTTGATTTTTCTAACATTCTGTTTTAAATGATATATAAGAGTTTGTATTTTGTGAAACGGAATTTTTTCTATAAGTATATAAAGTCAAAAAACATAAAAATTTCAAAGGAATCAAATGGCCGCCATTTTGATCCTTATCCTAACAAACATATGCCAAGAAATGCCATGTAATTACATAAAAAATAACTTATTAGTTAAGCTCTTCAAAATTTAACAATTTTACATTGAAAATCCTTTGTTCTTTAATAGAAATAAATTTACCTTTTGAAATTTTAAATTGTTTTCAGTGGATTATTTCAATATTTCAGATAATCAAAATATCACATTTTGTAATAATTGCCCATATATACGTTATTTAAATTTATCTATTATTAATAGCCATTAACAATAAAATAGCCATTAATAGCCATTAACAATAGATTTTATAAAATAAATATAATAAATGAACATACACATTACAGTGAATATATTCATTTTATATAATTACGAATGCACTTAAAAATTGAATGATGGCGTTTCATAGGCTGTGCAATTTTAGAATATATAGAGGTGTTCAAATGAAAGGTACGAAACATCCTATCAAATCCAGTCGGTTAAACTTTGAATATTCCGCTTTGGGATAACGTAGTAAAACATCGAAGGGCGCGATTGCAGTATCTGGCGTAGTTGTGCGCATGAGTGGGTGTCCACGCATGAAAGATGAGGAAAGTAAAGCTTCTATCAGATTCACCAACATTTCGAGCAATTTTTGAGCCAACACTTGATCTCCTCCAATTTTTCGCGAAATATCATCTCAACACCCAGTGTGATAGCAAACAACAATGTCCCCCAACTTTATTCCGGAGTTCCAAAAAAAGTCTCCGCTAGCCGCGACATTTTCTTCTAACTTTTAACATGTCAACCAATCTGAGATAAGTGATTGATACGAATAGGCGATAAATATTAACGGCTGATAGTTGTAGTACTGTTTTTCCTACTTTACCTCCAACTTTAGCTTCGAAAATTGTAACCTTTTTCTCCCTTTGAACGGGAAAAAGTTCGGATTAAAATCGGCTCAAAAGATTGTTGCTCAAATTATTTGTGAATCTGACAGCAGCGTAAGCAGTTGTGCCTTTGGTCCAATTGGCCAGACAGTGCATGTGAGAACATCATGTCTTTCCCATTGCAAAATTCGACGGTTGAGGAGCAGCGAGGTGTTATCAGATTTTTTGCTGCACTAGACTTTGTTAAGACACCTCACTTCTGTTGAATCGTCAAATTTTGCACTGGGAAAGTCATGATGTCCTCAAATTCACTGCAAAATCAACTGGATGGAACACATAACTGCTTGCCCTCATGCGCGGGCGCCACGCCCACGAATGCGCACAGCCACGCCGGACACTAAGACTTACTACATTATCCCAAAGCGGCATATTTAAATTTAAACCGGGTTAGTTGTTAGGATGGGTCCTACCTTTTTATTTGAACAGCCCTTATATTTATTCATTTAATTTGAAAATTACTCGAATATAGAGTCGAAACATATAAAAGATCAAATAAACATATTTTTACTTTTATTAAAGTTTTAATTTACAGTATCTAGCAATTAAAAATAATATATTATCCTGTATTAAGAAACATTTGCCTTTTTTAGACTGTGTTGACAAGATTTCCTGCCAGGCAAAAAACAAACAATAACTTAGCAACAAATACTGAACATGTCTTTTAATTATGAGTTGTAAGAATCATCCAGAATCAAAGGACTTGTGATTAAATGGATTCAGGTGATTTTTTTTCACAGTGATATGACCATTAGAAAGAAAGAAATCCAAAATATTAGTGCTGTGGAGCCATTGGTTTTAATTTGGAGGGAGGTCAAAGATCAGAGTCCCGCTTGAAAAGTTGAAATTTTATGTTTTTCATAGTATTTTCCATAGTCTTCATTGAAGTTATCCCATAAAATAAATTAAATAGTTGTACTATATCAGGTTGGCCTTTACTATTCAAGAATAAAAATTATGGGATATGTGTAATTCAGTAAGCTAAGTGGCTGCAAAAGTTGAATTTTTTTCGAAATTTCACTAAAGTTTTGACACATGTAGCTCTTTGCATTAAAATCATCCCATCATTTTTTAACTGCTGTATTCTTTCCTATGGTGAAATGAAACACAGAAAAGTAGATCCTTCCATGGACAAACTTTAATGTATTTCAAAATTTTATGCCAAAATTAAAAAAAAAAAAGTATTTTTACCTATTTTAAGTGATGTACACCATGCATGCATTAAAGTCAGAAGCCTGTAAAATAATAATAGAAATGTAAAATAACTATTAACCTTTCAAAATCATCAAACATAATCATGGGCACTAAAAGAGTTTTCATAGGGTAAAGAAAATCGCATTTAGGAAATATGCTCCCCACGGCCATAGCATTCATTCTCCACCAATAATAAAAACTCTTTTATTCTTGAATAGAAAAGGACCAACCTTATATATACAACCATGTAATTTGTTTTGTGGGATAACTTCAATGCAGATTATGAGAAATACTATGCAAAACACAAAATTTCAATTTTTGAAGAGGGGCACTGACATTTGACCCTCTACCAAATTAAAATCAATGGTCCCAGAGCATTAATATTTTAGATTTCTTTCTTTCTAATAGTCATCTCACTATGAAAAAAAAATCATATGAATCTGTTTACCATTTAATCACAGCCTGGGTGATTCTTATATGGAATGACTCTTAATAATAGATCACAGAAGGAGTGTACGTATTACATATAGAAAATATCAACGATAATTGTCGAAACAAATGGGTTAAGGAAACATTGTTATCTTATTATTATTTAATTCCATTGCACAAATTTTAAAATTTGAAAAGCATTCCGCGGCATTATTTTTTTCAAAGAGAATAATCTTAGCTTTATTAATGCATTTTCTTTTATTTTTCAAACGTGCTTATTCTAAAGCACTCTTGTTATTCATCTTCATAGTTGTCTCAGAAGAGAAAGTAGAGCTTCTGTGATAAAAAATATGAATAAAAGGAAGACTTGGTGAAAAAAATACACTTTGAAATCATTTAAATAAGTTTTTTTATGTAAAGTAAAGAGAAACTCATTCAAGTAATTAGCGCGGGTTATGAAGAAAGTTTTTTGTGAATGTTTTTTTATATTTCATTTTGTTGGGTATTCATTTAAAATTTTTTTGGCGACTTTATTACTTAAATAATTGAATGTGAAAGTTATGAGAAATATTTGCCTAGAAGCCGAGAGACGTTTTCATGCGGTTGATTATTAATTATTCTTTAACGCCTTTTTAAATATATTTTATCATTTAGATTTAGGAAAATGAATGTAAACAGGAACTGTTTGAGTCATTATTTCTGAATTTTCTTGACAGGCTTTTGAATCCTTTTACAAGAATTTTCTTGACAGGCTTTTAAATCCTTTTACAAGAATTTTCTTGACAGGCTTTTAAATCCTTTTACAAGAGATAAAAAGATTATGCTATTAATACGAAGGTACTGGCAACCATGCTAAATCAACGACAGCGTTCTTTTCATATTTCTTGCTTGCATTTCAATATTTTTAAATGTTTATTTTAATTGGATATCTGAAGTCGATGTCTTATTGGGTATTTTTGTACGTCTTCGATTTTGGTTGCAATTTTTTTTTATGGCCCCTTCGATTTCGGAACCAAAAAGAAAATTGTCCCCAGGAAAAAAAAAATAAATAAAAACTTCTATTAATAAAAAAGTATGAAATTACCAGGTTAGACATTGACCCCAGGTACCTTATAAAAAAGAAATTCCTTAACATTTTTGAAATTTGAACGAAAAATTTGAAAATAACATTGCCATTGGTTTAACATTAGCTTTGGAGTTTTTCTCGCGTTACTAGCATAGGATTTAAAAACTTTTATCTGAGTTGAATTTTTTTAAAGATTATTTTGTTTTTGAGAAATACTAGCAGGTTAAGAAAGAGTAAATTGAAATAATTCTTTTAAATATGTTTTAACAAATTGTCTTTTAGAATAATACTAACAAATTAAGAAATCGCAAATTTGAAAAAAAATATATAAATATGAATGAAGATTTAAAAAAATTCTCTGTCTACCTCCATTTTTAAAACCTGAAGAATTGTTTTAATTCATGTCATCTTTTGCTCAAAACTGTATCTGTGTATTCGTATAATCTTTTCTGTATTTAATATTTATTTTATAATAAACAGTAGCGTAATTTCTCCTATATACGCTGCAGCTTAGTTAAGTCTTTTTCAAACTGGAAATTTTATGTAAAAAAGAAGTGCTAACCAGAAGGGAGTCGCATTTTATTTAACCTTTTCGCTGCTGAGTATTATGTATTAAATACAATGTTATTAATTATTATTAAATTATTTATTCTCTGATTTGACTTCAGAACAAAATTTTTATTTTATTTGCATCAATCCAAATGTTAAATTTCGAAACATACCATTATGATATCGAAATTGTACTTATGTTTGAGTATCATTAATAAACAGACCCGAAACGGAGGTTCCCAAATGGGAACTCAGGAAGAGAAGAGGTTAAAATAAATACTGGTAGGAAATCGAATTATTTCAAGTGCGGCGTATAAGCGCGAATTTACGGTATTATAAAAATTACTGTACGAAAAGACTTTGCATTCTTAAAAAATATATATAAAAGTATTTTATTGTGGCAATGGTGGTACGGTATTTTCACTTTGAAAAATAAAGCTAATCAGCCGGAAAGAGACAAAAATATTTCTATGCATTTTCAATAAGCTGTTTCATACGATAAGGGAAATTTGCTTCCAGTAATGAAGTCAGAAGTTGGCCCAAGTGGAGTAAAGGCTATTCCTCCACTGCATTAATGGCCGAACAGAACATGAACCTCCACACTAAAAAGGATTTTTGAGTTATTTTCATTTCGCATTTAAACTAAGACCAGGAATCAAGCTTGTCACTTCTCGACTATTACATAGATGTCAACAACTCTTAATTTATTCCGGGGTCTGATACAAGACGAACATGTTTTCATCCGGAAATTTTATTTGACTAAAAATTTCAAAATGAAATCTTAAATCTACATCGTAGAAAGAAGACATATTTTTTATATATATTTTTCCCGGTTTCAGAATACAAATTTTTGGTCAGACTCCGGAATAATTAAGAGATGTTGGCATCTATGATATATGATGGACGAAAACCAGCCGCTATGAACAGATCCCCTTTTGAGCTTAGATAATGAAATTTTTCATATTTTGGAGAAAAGTAAACACCTCTTTTCTCCAAATTATAATTTTACTCCTTCCTTTTATTATAATTTTACTCCTTGTAAAATTATAATACACAAAAATCCCGTTTCTAAATTAAAAATGTATTAAGCAGCACTGTTGCCGAAATAGTGCAGTGATTTAACAAATATGTAGCTTTAGATGGGAAGATTTCAGGAAATTTTTACGTTAATTTGTCGAATTTATCGTAATTTTCGATGAAAATAGTCCAAACAAGTCGGAATTTACAAGTTTTTTAACAAGATATAATTATTAGAAAAAAATTTAAAAAACGCGAAGCCAAGAAACACTTGTGAAATTTTGCATTAAATAAGGGAAATCTTCCACGTAGTATTAAAATATGCTTTAAAGGTCTTTCAACAACGAGGCAAGGATTCGTTCGCAGTGTTTTGTTTAGCACAGAAGATTTAAAGTCAAAAGAAAACAGAGGACTATCAATGATTAAGAAATTTCTGTGGGTAATGAGATCATTTTTCATCCTCAAGAAGTCTTCCTTCCTCTATGATATACTAATGTCATGCAAATTATTGCATATGACTCATTACCTCCTTATTGTAGTCTTGCAAAAGCAAGTTCAATGTCACTTTGACCGATTTGACGTTTAAACTAAAAATTCGGATTTATTCGTTGCTGCGTCTTCTTGTTCATTGTGTAATCATAAGCTATTGTAATAGTATATGTACATGTATGTAAAAAAAGCATTAGAATATTTCTCCAAAACAGGCTATATTGCTGAATATGTGCAATATAGTAATGGTTAGTGTGAATTTTAGTATAGTGAAAATGAAGGATTCTTTTGGGGTCAGTGGTGTTGTGGGCGACGGAACGTTTTATGCTCAACTACATTTAAATATTTAGCATTATTTGGGAAAAAAAAATCGTAAAAAAGTTGATTTTTGTATAAAATGTATTTTATTACTCTTTATTAATCGAGAAAAAACTTATTTCAAATGAGATAACGATGCTGTCAGCCCGTTGCACAGAAGCCTCATTGGGCACAGGAGAGACGTCTCCAGTGTCTGAAAATCCGTCAATTTCTTTTTTATCTATTTTCAAAAAACTTGCAATACTTACCCTATACTACGTATGATGGGTGTGTAAAAATCACGAAGATAAATAGTTATGTTCGTATGTTATTGAGACATACAGCTAAAATAAAAATAAAAATAAAAATAAAAATAAATAACAGCTCTTTGACTTACGGTAATTAATTCATAGCATTAAAATGTGTGTTTTAATTCTTATTAAGACGTGTCATAATACTTGTGTCCCAATAAAATATCTGGCAATATATAGAAATGTGGTTTAGTCATACAGTGCGCGTTTTTTATTAGCAGCTTTTCAGAACATAAAATATAAAGTTTTTTTTTTTTAAATTATTTTTTCAGGTTCGAGCAGCAAGTTGGGCGCTTGAAAGAGGAGTTGCTGTCGTAATTTGCAATGGGACAGCTGAGGAAGCCGTAAGTCGCATCATTCAAGGGCGTCGAATTGGCACTTTCTTTACAGATCACAGAAGTTTTTCAATTCCCGTAGAAACACAAGCAATAAATGGTAAGAAAAATTACAGATTCATGAATAAAATATTAGTTTGTGTAAAAAAATTAGACAAAAATTTAAGTATAAAACAAAATAATGTTATTCAAAATATTTATACAAATAATCTAGTAGCGGTCCACGTTTATAATATATCTAGTTGAATGACAGGATAGGGTTCTTTTTGAAATATTAAAAAGGAGCATCTCTCCCTATGTATCGAATATTAGTGACAGGGATAAACAATAAACTTGCATATATTTTTGACGACGCTCATTCTGTTTACGTAAAAAAATCAATGTGAGTCATAATTCATTATTCGTTTAATACGAATTTATTTTCACGATTCAAAATATTTTGAATAGAACAAATTCTTCTTGTATATTCAGATCTATTCATTTTATCTCAGTGTAAAATTAACATTTCAACCGAATAAATTATTTAAGAAGATAGAAAGTTTATTAAATGAATTTATCAAAATCATATTCAATTTTTGAACGTTTCCAACTATATGAAGATTTAAGAAAAGTTGTGAAAATTCTTTTCTGTGCTGCTTTGATTCAAGGAACATTCCAAGAGCATTACACTAAAATATATCTTTTTTTCTTTTCTTTTATTTTTATATTCATATATGAGGGCTATTTTTAACACGTTCGCTGCCGCTTACGCCAAGATGTGATGATAGTTAATGCCGCACCGTAGAAGTGGGTTTTTCCCAGAAGACGATTTACTTTTTATAACAAAGAATCAGTGAAAGATTTTCCCGCGCCGGTGCGTGTCTGGCTATTGAGACATCATCCCACATCACGCGCTGGCGCCTGAGTGGCCCTTTAACGTTGGCGCCATATCACGCGCTAGCGCGTGATCGGCAGCGAATGTGTTAAAGTAAGACCCATTTATGAATTAACCGGTTCCCTGTTTTTTCCGTAGCACGTACGGGCATTCATACTCCAATCATAATTTATTATTCTCACCAGTAAAATTTTATTGTAAATTTTGCTTTGTTTAATCTGGATACTTTTCTGATTCAATGAGGCAAATTTTTTCGTTTTGAAAAATTTATGATAAAAGATTAAAAATTCCGTAAAAAACATGAAGAAAATAGACATTATTTGAAAGTTTTTTTCAAAAATATTGATCATTTCAGAGGTTAAAAATACTGAAAGGAAAATACATTTAAAAGGCACACCATGCAACTACTTCTCAACATAATCGCCGTGTAAATTAAAACATTTATCATAACGTACAGCAGCATATTAATTCCACCTGCATACAATTTTGCCGCCATCCTATTCAACATTGACATTTTTCAATTCTACCTTGCACCACTCTTTCAAAACAGAATTTTTTAACACTCATTTTGATAACATGCCCAAACTGTAAACTTATATTTTACAAATAACGGTGCTTGTAAAATAGAAATACCGTCATTAGAGCAGCCACTAGTGGCAATTTTCATATTTTGCTGGCACCATTATTTAAAAAAAGTTTGTAGTATATTTCTCTTAGGCATGTTTTCAAAATGAGTGTTAATTTTTTTTTTGAGAGAGTGGTGCGAGATAGAATTAAAAAATGGCAATGTTGAATAAGTTAAATAGGCCAAATTTTGTGCAGATGGAATTAACTCTTTATCGGGCAAATTAATTCTGTTTTGGCTAAAATGTTGAAAAGCTTCACTGCCACCATAATCTATAAACAAGTTTATTTCAAAATAAAAAGCGCCATTTCCGTCAGGATAATATAAACACAAATCACTCACAAAAAGTTCCGATGCGAATTAATCAGTTTTTAATAAAAATTAAGTGATAAGTATGTTATCATTGTTCGATAAAGGATTAGCAAGCTGCTGTACGTTATGATAAATGTTTTAATTTATTGAGAAGTAGCTTCATAATGTGTCTTTCAAATGTAAGTAATAAAAAATGTTTCCTTTCTTTTTTTTTAATTTATAGACGGCCCTTACTTTAAAAACAGCCCTCGTATCTGCACGTGTGTGAAGAAATCTGTCTGAGATAATTCTATAATAGAATAGCAGTGGAATATAGCGTTGGATTTAAACTAGCATATCATTCTCAAACACGACACCTTTTCATTTTACTAATTACAAGACTGCCACAGCCGACTATTCTTATATTCTGCTCGCGCCAGTGTTTTTCTAATATGAATTTTGAAGTTTATTTCTTTTGTAAATGTTGTTAAAGTGTATATTAAAGATTTTTGTTTTGAAAAACTGGTGTCTCTTAGAATTAAAAAATAGTCGAAAGCGACAGCCTTCTAATTACTCTTTGAATTTCAAATGTTTATGTATAATTGAATATAGAAAGAAGGAATAAGTGAGAAGTAATGATTAATCAATTTTGTGATTAATCCATTTTAAACAATGATGCATGAATAACGGCTTGTTATATATGCGTGTTACTCCCAAATTTTGAAAATGATCGCATATTTACGTACACTGCCTTGTTGTCCCCAGCATTAAATTTGTGGTCACCAGTGGTGAGCTGACGACGAAATATTTCGCGCCCTATATTAAAACTGATGTCCTAACTTCCTGATTATTTTCTATAAACATACAGAAACTATTATCGAAAGTTTAGAGTTTTGTCGTTGTTAAGACAGAAAAGCTTTATGGGTGCTTAATAATTTTTGCTACTCAATAAAATGTACTTTTTTTAACGATATATTTACGACTGACACATAAAAATATAATACAATAAGTAAAACTAATTTACACATCTTGTCTATTTAGAAGTCGGAAATTTCTTTAAAATGCTTCCTTGAATATAGTTCCAAATATCACATATAGATGGCGCTACACTGTCTCAGACTGTTGGAACATCCAAACGGAGGCACGGAAATGAATTACAATCCACTTAGTTTTTACACTTTATTCTGTTTAGTTGTTAAAGCGACATAAAAATTTTTTTTTCGTTTTGAAATTGCAACGTTATTTCAAGCAGTATTGCAGTTTACTTCAATGCAACGCTATCTATCTATGATATTTGAAACTAAAATAAGAAAGCATAATAAATATTTTTTTTGCTTAACATATGACTCTTTTGCAAGAATAATTTCGATAGCTGGCACCCTTTGATTTTTATTAAATTTAAAATCAATAATGCATTCCTTTTTTTTTGCCTTTTTTATACGGTTATCAGCAAATTAATTTTCTTTAAAAATACTTGTAAACGCATAGCAATCAGTGCTATAGAAATATTACACTGATTGGGAATTTTGTCATGTTCTTATTCTCTCTTTCTCTCTCTCTCTCTCTCTCTCTCTATATATATATATCTATATATATATATACACATATATTTGAATATTTCAGCTCGCAAGGGTGGACGACGTCTACAAGAACTCACTGGAGAACAGAGATCTGAAATGATAATCACTTTATCTGATTTACTTTTGAGTAAGAAAGATCAAATATTAGAAGCAAATGCTGCTGACATTGAATTAGCGAAAGAAACAGGTAAATTCAAATTTGCTCTTTACTCTTTTTTTATTAAACTATAGAGAATATTTAACAGTAGATTGTATAACAATTTTCTTTTCAAATATTAAGTTTAAAAATTTACCTTGGAGGATACCGTAATTTCGGGTGTATAAGCCGCGGATCAAACAATTCTTTTTCGACCCAGAATATTTTAAAAAATGAATTGTACTACTTAGATCGCCGTAAATATTTGCCTTCAATCACTAAATAAGATTTCTGGGTCCAAAAAGAATTGTTTGAGCCGCGGCTTATACACCCGAAATTACGGTAATTTTGTTTCTATTTTACGCGAGAGGAATATTTTCTCAAAGAATCTATGCTCCTGTAGTTAAACAGGAACGTGATTCATTTTTTTTTCTGTCCTTTTCACTCTAGTTAATATTTAAAATTTAAATTATCACAAAAAAATCTAATAACTAATAATAATATTTTTTCATGCTTGTAAATTTCATTTAAGGTTTGTTTTATTACATTACAAAAAATGAAAGATTCTCAAAAATTAAAATTAGCTTGTTCTGAGTAATAAATTTTAATTGCAAAATATATTTCTCACCAATAAAATAAATCATGCGTGTGAGAGAATTAGGCTTACGTTTCAGACTTTTAATGGAAGAGTGGTAGTAAACATTTTAAAAATTTTTACTTATATTTATTGCAATCATACTGATTAAAAAAATTAATAATACGAGATATAGTAAAAACATGTCCAAACTGTGAGTCAAATACAGAAACTCTGGCCTTTCCACATAGAAGTCCCTTGGCCGCATTCAGCCGACACAATTCATTCAGACGAACTTTTGACAGTGATAACGAATCCACCATTTCTGACAATTTTCAACAAAACAACCGCAGGTAAAGAAAAATCGAATCAATGTTTGATGCGTATTTGTATTTTTGTTTAAACACAATTATACTGTTTGACTCTCGACTGGATGCCTCTAGGAAACTGACTTGGTAGAGCATTAGCAATTTAAGTCAGTAGTTTTGAATTCAACTCCCGTACTGGATATTTTTTTCCCTTTCCCTCAGCCTCAGTTAGAAAAATTACAAGTCGTACGATTTTTCAAAGCAACTCTTTTTATGCGCTTATTTAATTGATAAATATTGCATTAGATGGGCAACTTACTTCCAGCCGTTAAAATTTTCTTTTTCTATCGGAATCATTTTTTAAAAAATCAAATCAGTTTATAAATTAACTTGAACAAAAAGCAAAAAATAGATTGCGGTAGGAAAAAATATATTTAAAACGACAGGAACGGCAGGTAGGCATCGGTTGCCTATCCAATACATCATAAAAACTGGTGACATACTCTATTATATCCTTATTCATTCTTTAAAGGTTTAGCAGCACCTCTTTTATCAAGACTGAGCCTTAGCCCAAGCAAACTATCCAGTTTATCAGATGGCCTGAGACAAATTGCTGAAAGTTCTCATACTGTACTTGGCCGACTACTAAGACGAACAAAAATTGCGGAAGGCATGGAATTACATCAAATAACTGTCCCCATAGGTAAAATTTTCTGTTTTTAAAACAAATAATGTTATATAAGCATGTTATAGTTCTTTTTTTTTAATGTGTAAAGCTTCTCACCTGCTTCTGAAAAATCTCAAAATAATTTGTAATTCACATTACGTTGTATTTCTAATATTTTCTTTCCTCGCATTTCTTTAGGTGTCCTGCTTGTCATATTTGAATCTCGACCAGACTGTTTACCGCAAGTAATTTTTTTGCTTATTAATACATATGTTACGAAAATTAAATTTCCAAGCTGCATAAAGAATATTCCATTAAAATTTCCTGTCTTTACCAATCATTCATTTGCTTAAATTCATTTCTATTTAAAATATATATTAATATTTCACTTATCTTTGAAATTTATTCATTTGAAAGAGTTTAATTTCTTTTTATTTAATATAAAAATTATTATTATATAGTAATTTATTATTGAAAAAGTTCACGGAAATATTTTTTTCGAAATTTTTTGATATGAATACTATTAAAATTATCTTTTTTGTAAATTTTATTTTTTTTATATTTTATTTGCTGTTAACCGGGGCTATTTTGATCCTTGAGAGGTTACTTTGGTCCTTTACGTAAAAAAATGTTTATTCTTCTACAAATAAGGTAAGGTTGAAACATTACCTTTAGTAACTTGTAACCCATGTGTGATCACAATTTTTCCTTTAACTTTTTATTTTGACGAAATATGCTCACGTTTTAATGAAACTAGTATGAAAACATTTTTTCGTGGGTACCTTGTGCCATTTCTCGTTTTGTCCTCAACAGCCACAGTTTCTTAGAAATACCATGTTAAAAATATATACATATATATATATTTGTTTATCGAGTCTCCAGTGTCAATTCATTAGCTGATACTATTGCAAGAGCTTTCAATAGTAGAATATATGAAATGTATTCAAACTATATAAAACTTAGTGAATGGATCAAAGAACCCCCACTTTGTTCCAAAACTTTAAGGCGGATTAATGTATAAATAAATAAAAAACTGCCACTTTAATCGCTTCCCTAATTTGCCCGTACGTCATACGGCCAATGTGGTTTTGCCAGTCATAACTCATTATTCTCACCAGTAATTATATATTGCAAATTTTGAATTATTTAACCTGAAAAAGTTTCCGATTCTATTGAAATGAAAAAATTTTGTTCTGACAAAAATTTGTGTTTTAAAAATGCAGTGATAAAGTACTATAAATTCTGCAAAATTTGGCATTATTTGAAAGTTTTTTCAAAAATATCGATCGGTTAAATGGATAAAACCACATTGCTTCATTGAGTTATAGATAACCTGCAGAGCGGTGTTTTAAAATGAAGTTCATAATTGCTAAATACTAAAGTCTAAATAGTGAAAATATCGTAATATTCCTAGAAATTGAGGAGAATGTTTTAATTATGTATTTTACTCGACTGAGCTAGCTAAAAAGAGATTGAGCCACTAACTGAAGCTAAATCTGCTTTTATTAATGGGGAATTCCAGTCATTAATCAGAGAATAACAACGACATCAGATTTGCTATTCTAATAGCATCAACAACTGCAATTACTATCTACTGAGTAAAACCACATTGCTTCATTGAGTTATAGATAACCTGCAGAGCGGCGTTTTAAAATGAAGTTCATAATTGCTAAATACTAAAGTCTAAATAGTGAAAATATCGTAATATTCCTAGAAATTGAGGAGAATGTTTTAATTATGTATTTTACTCGACTGAGCTAGCTAAAAAGAGATTGAGCCACTAACTGAAGCTAAATCTGCTTTTATTAATGGGGAATTCCAGTCATTAATCAGAGAATAAAAACGACATCAGATTTGCTATTCTAATAGCATCAACAACTGCAATTACTATCTACTGAGTAATTAGTGGAAGTAATGCTGCTTAGAATTCATGGACATGGGATGATGTGAGCGTTTTCCGAGGAGTCATGTAATGAAAAAATATGTTTATTGTTATTGATTCAGATTTTGTCATTCTTATAAAATATCGTAATATATATATGTATATATCGTTCATTGGAAAATTTGTTCACTTGCCTATTTTTTTTTTCATTTGTTCAAAATTTTTTAATTTCTTCAACTGAATTTATGAATATATATACATGGATTTATTTATTCGATCCATCTAAACGGAGCATTTCAACGAAAGTTAAAGAGTCCAAAAAATACCAAGTTATGTACCTATCTATCTATAAGGTATCCTGGGGTAATAAAAAAAAACGTATTTCGATTTCTGGGCATTGAGGAAAGGTGTTGAAGAGCGTTGAAAGTACCTATTGTAGCAGAAGTATAAAAGTATTGTTGATAATGATTTTTGAAAAAAGTCATTGGTAATTAGCCGAGATATTAACCCTTCAATATAAGGACGGTTTGGACATAAATAATGACGAAGGTGACGTACTCTGCTTACCATCGGCTTTTAAAACCTAGATAACAACTTTTGATAAGATATTTCTGTAATGCAATACCTAGTAGTAGTTTAAAAGCAATAAATATCATATTGTTGTAAACAGACTAATTTAATTAGAATTAACTCAATAAATCAGGGCCCGTAAGCATAAGAATAAAAAAAATAGCCGTTTTAGTAGGAATTTTTTAAAAGTATTATTTGCGTTAATTAATGAAAACATTCCTTAGTTCAGATATTGGGGCCACTATGTCACGAAATGTTTAGTACTAAAATGTTTATTTTTTTCAATTCCTTATGCGTGCGAACCAGTAGCGGCTCGTCAGGTAGTGTTACATCAGAGTTTTCTTACTACTAAAATTTAGCAGAATCTTTTATATTATTTATTCGACAAACTTGGTTGATTAATTAAAACTGAAATTACTATGCAATTTTATCGGTGTGAAAAATTTGATGCAGCACTCCCTGATGAGCCGCTACTGGTGCGAACCCTGCATAAATACTTTTGGGTTTGCGACTAGTTTGTATTGAGTGCAGTGGCGTAACCGGGGTGGGTACGGAAGTGCTCTGAATATTGGTAATTTTTGTAAGTTCTTTTCACCTTGTCTAACCAGAAAATTTTCTGCTATGAATAAAGGAGAAGAAAACCTTACACTATTACTGGTTTGCGGCACCCACTCTGGTTACGTTACTGGAGTTAGTCTCTCATTGCAAATTTTGTGTCCAGTAGCGCGAACTTTTCAATATTGGGTGGGCTGAAACATTTTCGAGTAAAATAACACACACACTCCCATATATATATTATATATATGTTTATTATGTATATATATGTATATATATGTATGTATGCAAATTATATTAATTGTAGATGTTGAATTGTAGAATTATAAAATGGTTATATATATATATATATATGTACATATATGTTTACTTTAGTGTGCGTTAGTGAAGAGAGATTGGATGGGGGAGCGAATAGCTAATGATGGGAGCGAATAGCTAATGATGACAATTCGATTTTTTTTTCTAAGCAAATTTTTAAATTATTATAATTTAATTATAATTTTATAAATAATTTTATTAAATTATATTCTTATAAGTTATTCCTTATAAATACAGTAATATTAATTTTAAATAACATTGGAATTAATAATTATCGAAAGTTGTGATCACTAAAGCGCTTTATGAATTTGAGGCATCAAAACAGATGGCAAAATTGGCAGTAAGTTTATTTTTGAGAGAAATTTAACTATACATCCGCTGAAGGGGCTTTTAGTGCTCTTGTAAATCTAATGGAAATTCTTACTATTTTGAAAATGTTGATAAAATCAAATTTTGTTTTATGGACAAAATAATTAAAAAATAAATTATGAGTTAAATCAAACTGAAGTTGGGTCACATTGTTGCTGGGTGGGTTCGTGCTCTATGGGCTCATAAAAGCTGGCGCTGCTGTTTGTGTCTTTAAAAGTTAATTAAATGTTTATCTGGAATAACGCGTCACGGACCAACGCGGATTTAGAAATTTGCGAGCTTCTTTTGACACGAGCACCCTTGGGCACAATGCCAAGTTTAAACTTTGAACCAGAGTTTTGTGTTAGTAATATTTTAAAAAGAAAAGATTATTAGTACGCTGAATTTAGTTTCATGAAATTCCAAATGAAGTTTAAATATGCACTACCTTTCATTCTTAAGTTCCTTATAAATATATCAGGATAAAATTAAAGAAAAGAGATTTGTACCGAATAGCATTATTCGATATTATTTAGGCTTCATATTTCTTTGAACTTTTATGATATATCCATTCGTATATTTCTAGTATATGCTAAAGCTGTATAAAGCGTTTTAACATAAATAGAAAAAGTAATCGTAAGATTAAAGATGGGGTCACATCAGTCAAGGTCGTACGCCACCTAGCGGACGGGGTGAAACTACGAGAATATATTGTAATTTTTTTGTGTGAATGGCAATGAAAATGTTTTGTTGCTAGAATAAAATATTACTTTAAAATACTGGCTGGCTATTCAGTAGAATAAAGTTTATGTTTGAAATATTATTGCAAATAAGTGTAATTATTTGGATTAAGATAGAATAAGTTAAATAAATAAGTGTAGTACGACTAAATATTAAGATAAAATATTAGTTAATTATATAACACAAATGTTGCTGATTTTAATTCGTCCGATTTTAACTTGTCTTTTAAATGTAATAAAAAAAGACGCATAAAAATTTGTAAGTAGTTAATATGTAAAGATGGAATCTTTCAGTCTCATTTCTTACTGAATTCTTGATATGCTAAAATTATACAAAATGATGTACACGGTTGCATTCCCGACGAGAATACAGCATTTAGCAATGTTTAAAAAATGTATAGAATTAATAAAATATTCAATTTTAGGTCCTTTCTTTTTCGTTTATTGAGAGAAGACGATAAGTATCCAATATTTTCTTCGTCGTATTGCACATAACCTTGTTATTTAATCTAAAAATATTTCATTCTTTTAATTTAAAAGTCATTTCATTATTTTATATTCGGAATCGCTTTAATTTAAAATGCGTGCATTAAATGTTGTACTATTGAACAAGTTGTTATTGTTCATATATTTCTTTAAATATTTTGCGATTCTAGACAATAATTGCCTTAAAATCGCCACATTAGATTTTATTTACTTATTTATTTTTGAAATATAAAAAGCCATTTAGAGATTTCATATTAAAGATTCAATCACAAATTTCAAGCTATTTACTCGTGGAAGATGAATGTCGTTTGCTAAATTTATTTTTAAATATTTTTGTCACAGCTTCTTTAGATAAAAATATGTGTACTTAAAAAAAGTTTCATTTTCATTTTAGTTTCAAGGTTTTTTGACACCAGTATTTTAGTACAGAAAATGTTGCTTTATTTAATTTGAGCATTTAGGCGATTTAAAAGAACCAGATTTTCTCTAACATAATATTGGTGTGGAAAAAGCCGCAGACTTTGCAACGCTGTAATAATGTTTTCATTGCATTAATGCTTTTTCTCCCGAAAATTAAAAGGATATTATGACATTTTTTTATTTTCTTTGAATTATTTTAATGTACATAATTTTATCAAAATAAATTATAACATAAATATTTTCAATAAATTCTTTAAACAAGATACATCTTCCATTAGTGAGTACAAATCCAGAAATTATGTCTAATGGATGTGCAGACAGTAAAGATATCTGCGCATACATGACGTCATACCAAAACCCGCATATTTCCATTATCACCCCTTCCACCAGATGACACAGCTGTGCCATTTTATGCCAGATTCCAGCATTAACTTTGTACGCTTGATATGTATGCAGTTTTGAGTACATACCGCTATAATCAACCCTACGTTGTATAGTTTTTTACAAAGTCTTATTATTCTTTCAGCAGCTATTTTCTTTTAATAATACAGTTAACTCCTTCGTTAAGTGAGCCCTTTGTTTAAATTTTAATCTTTAACTGCTGGTTTTTCAAAATAGAAAAATCACTATTTTTGAATCACGAAAATACTCCAATTAAATAAGGTACACTATACAATAAAAAACTGATGGGAATAATGAAGGATTTTGAGAATTTTAAGTTGCTCGACCCCAAAGAGTTAATTATTCCTATGTTTATTGTACAGAACTCTATGAGCGCGAGTACTACACGCACTTAACCGTTTATTTATTATCATTATTGATAGAAACTTATGTACCGCATGTTTAATCTATTAGTAAATTAATACTTTCGCAGTCCTGAGACAGCTTCAAATCCTATTTTATAGCACCTTTTATAAATATGGATATTGTGTATGGATAAATTGTGTTTTTACAGAGCCTGGCTTACTGGACTCACATTGAAATTCCTAAAATAATGTTATATATTTGAAGTTTCTTTTCTTTGTCTCTTTACGACCTCCCTCTTCCCCCTAATGACAGAATAGCAAGTCAGTTTTTTATAGCATCTAAATCAACAACTAGTAAAGTGAATAACGTTTGCTGTAGCAAGTTTATTAACCCTTTAACGATCATAGCAGTTTCATTGCTAAGATGTCGAAATAAATGAATGACACCGGTAATTAAGAACAAATATATTTCTAAATAAGAAAACGTGATTTTTCACATACAAAATTAAAGGGATATTTCTAGATAAAAATACCGGTGTCAGTGTTGCGTATCGGAATTAAAATTTTGTGGTTTCGTGGCAAAACCAATGAACGTTAAAGGGTTAAAAGGTCATTTTTGGGAAGTTGATGTAGCTGATTGCTATTATATCTCTTAAGTGGGATGGTACATATTGTCTAAGATAACACAGCATTTTTTTTGATTAAAACAAAATCTCTGTCTCACGGCAAAAAGGAGTGACATCGGGTTAGAATATAATGATTTATTTTTAAATTTTTGGTGTGTCTGTTAACCCTTCCGGCACGGGCAAAATCTGTACTAAAGTAAGAAATTATCGACTGACACCGGAATTCACAAACGAATTTTTTAAGCATTTTGAATTCCTTAATTTAATCTTTCATTGCAAAAGCAAAATTTTACTAAAATACTAGTGATGCCGTTTGGAATTAAAATTAGGTATCCCAGACCGGGCACCGTGTGTCGGAAAGAGTTAAATCTATCAGAAATATGAAAGTTTGATTATTTTGTTTTCTCCTACACAGAAATCTGTGAATATGTACAGCTCTCGTATAATAATCGAACTATGTCATATTTGAAGTTCCTTTTTTAAAATCTCCCACCCCCTCCCAATGACTGAAAAACAAAGCAGCTTTTAATAGTACCGTATTTTCGGGTGTATAGCCCGCACCCTGTGTATAACCCGCACCCCTAAATCGAGAAATGCAATAAAAAAAGTTCGTGTATAACCCGCGGAGATGCATCGGTGTATAGTCCACGGGCTATACACCATTTACGAACGTATATTTCGACCAGGGTTCGAAATTAGAAGCCATTAGTCATAATTTTTAACAGAAATTTACCAAATTTTTTCGCGATGCATAATATCTACAGTAAATGGGCTAAAAAATTATGATTATCAGTGCCGTAATTTTCGGAAGAAACGCCGCGGCGTTTACGTGTTTTAAGATAAAATTTCAAGCTATGCGGCGTTTACGCGCATTTTTTTTCAAACAAGCGTGATATATATTTTTTAATTTTTCCGAAAATTAAAAAAAAAATCGGTGATAAATTCTAAATTTCGAACATAAAATGTATACGTATCTCAGGTCATTGGTTCCCAAAAGGATCGAATCCTCGGAATCGATCCGAAATGCACCAACTCAGAAAAGGAACGATTCCTCGGACTGTATCTGAAATGAAACGACTCCGGAAAAGTCCGATTCCTTGAACTCCTTCCGAAATGAAACGACTCTGTAAAGGAACGATTCCTCGGAATCGTTTCGAAAAAGACTGACTGCTCTGAATCGTTCCGAAATGATATAAATCACGCACCTTTTTTTTTGTTCTTTGCAACGGGTCGGTAGATTATTTTTTGAAAAATAAACTAAAAATGATCTTAAATTCAGAATTGTCGAGATTGGAAGGGTTCCGGATTTTGGATTTTGTACTCTACAAACACAATGGCTATTATACATCTATCAGTACAATACATGGCGATAGTTGCGACAGTTTTTCCAAATCCAGAAATAACTGTATTTAAGCTGTAAAAAAAAGCCTTTACAAACATGGGAGAACTCTCTAAATTTCGGGGCATAACGAAAAAAATTTACAAATTCCGATGTTTTTTTGTTTTTTTTTTCAAATTTTTTAAGGTTTAAAAATTGTAGAAAAAATATCACGATTTCCAATTTAAAAAAAAAATCTTTGTATAACCCGCACCGTGTATAAGTCGCAGCGGCTTTTTGGAAGGTTTTTTTCTTGTATAAGCCGCGGACAATACACCCGAAAATACGGTACATAAACCAAGAACTAGTGAAGTCAAAAAGTCTCTGTAGAAACTTTATAAATGATAATTTTTGGAATACTGGTGCAGCTGTTTGCTATTACATCTTATTTTGCTGATGGTACGTATATTCTATAATGTCACTGCATTTTTCTTTTGACTAAAACAAAATACCTGTCACGCGGAAAAAAGAGTGACATCGGATCGGAATTTAATGTATATATATTTTTTATGTTTGTGTTTTTGTTAAATTCATGACAAATATGGCCGTTTGGTTATTTCTGTTTTATATAAGAAACATGACATGTGCAGTCTGAGAACATGTGCAGTTCTTGTATAATATACTACACAAAACTTTCAATGTGACATGATATTTAATGAATTCACAAACCTCATTAGGGTCTGTGTTCGCAATGCTGTGATAGTTTTAATAAAATGTAATTTTTCATATTTTAATAATTTAAAATAATGGGTACCGAATTTATTGATCCACTATTGCCTATAATAAATATTTTCTTGCAGAGAGAAATTGAGTTGGAAAAATTTCTGAATAGAATATGTTTTACACTCGAGTTTCTCAATATATCAGTTGTTAGCGAAATGCACAATATATATATGTATATGTATTGAATTCTACTTCTGTAGCAATTTTATAACATTCTAGGTTGCAAGTTTGGCTATCAGTTCCGGAAATGGTTTACTTCTCAAAGGTGGTAAAGAAGCGGCAAATACAAACCAATATCTGATGAAACTGGTGGAAGAAGCACTTTCGATTCATGGAGCAAATGATGCAATATCACTGGTCTGTATTTTTTAGTTATTGTAAATGTATCGACATTTTTCTTGAAAAAGGTGGCTTTTTTAAAACTTTCTTTCCTTAAGGCTGTTCTGAATTCCAAAGGAACTACTTTCTAATGCATTTCTGAATCAATTTTTGTTCGGAAACGCATGAAATTGGCAGTTGTTCTTATTCAGAAACTATGTAATAGAATTGTGTTTTTTTCTTTTTGTAAAAGAAGAAGGTGTTTAAAAAATGCTATCGTCGTTTTGAATCAAATTCAAGAGGCGGCAGTTTGAGAAAGGAAAAAACTTGTCGTCACCTGACAACAATCACTTATACCTGGAAAACTAATTTATTTATGAAAACATGGAAAACCGTGTCAGATTTTAAATCGTTTCAATAGTCAAGTCTGCCAGTTTTATGAATTTTCGTTTAAAAATGATTAAGAGAATTTGTCAAAAAGTTTGGCGTTGTTGAGCAGAGAACTTGAGAACAAAGGATAAATAAAATAGAATCCGATTTTACCTCCCACTAAAGAGGTATAGCTTTGATTTCGACAATTTTTTTATGGTAAAAATAAGAAAACTAGCGGCAGCATTCTTAGTTTATGTCCAGCGTACACAACTTTGAGTAGTACAAGATAGTGACAAGTCGAGTCATATGAAACACAAAAATGATTTAGGTTATAACAGCTAATCATACAGGGGGATTATAATTAAAGTCCGAGTTTCAAAACGCTCTAAAAAGCGAACCACTCGTTAGAATGGCGTCAAAATTTAACAGCGTCTTATTGAAGAAGGGGGAAAGAACATGAACCCCCCCAAAAAAGTTCCAAATTTGAGTGACAGATGGCGCTGTAAGCGTCAGTATATGTAAATTAAAATACCTGGCATGCGCACGACAATTTCAGGTGTTATAAAAGCGTTGGGTAAACGGCGTTTCCTCATTTCGCTTCTCAGACGTTGGCCATGAGTGTCTCAATGAAGGATAGTGCTCTGCTTGTAAATCTTTATTACAAGAACGGTGATTCTGCACCAGTGGCTCTGCAGAAGTTCAGGACTCTCAAGGGTATAAAAAAAGGCGCTGGACCGATGACTGTCAGAGGTCTGGTGAAATGATGCAAAAATTCGAAAATACAGGTTCGTTTGATGTGCAGTCTGGTAGAAGAAGGAAAAGATGTGATTCGGCGGTAATTGAAGAAGTGGCCACAGCAGTTCAGGAAGAGTCTAGCGGTGGTGAACAACCTTGCAGTGCACGTAGAATTTCCCGAACATTGAACAGGCCTGTGAGCACGGTACATAACATTCTACAAAACATCCTGCAATGCTATCCGTATAAAATTTGCCATTTGCAGGAGTTGTTCCCTTCTGACCTGCCAGCAAGAGAGCGTTTTGCTTTGGAATTTCTCGCTCGCATGGAAGTGGATAATGATTGGCCGTGGAAAATTCTGTGGACAGACGAAGCCCATTTCCACCTGACGGGATATGTCAATACACAGAATTGCCGAATATGGGCAACAGAAAATCCACTCGCAACGAACCCAGTATCACTTCATCTTGCAAAGGTCACTGTGTAGTGCGGATTTACGGCATCATTTATCATAGGGCCGTATTTTTTCGAGGAGACGGGTGCTTTAGGTCCTGTTACCGTTACCGTCAATGGTCAGCGCTATGAGTCTCTTTTGCGTAATGACGTATTCCAGCTCTGCAACAGCGTGAATATCTGGATAGTATCATTTTTATGCAAGATCGCGCTCCTCCGCACATTGCAAATCGAGTGAAGCAGTTGTTGAGGCGGCATTTCGGAAATGCTAGAATTATCAGTCGTCATTTCCCTACAGCCTGGCCGGCCCGATCACCTGATCTTAATCCATGTGATTTCTGGCTGTGGGGTTATCTGAAAGATATTGTGTTCAGTACTCCGATTGCCAACGTAGCTGAATTAAAGACACCCATTGCGTAAAACATTCTGAACTTGACCCCGGATACACTTCGATCGGTTGTGGAACATGCTGTTTCTTGATTTAATCTTGTTGCCCACAACGGCGGACAGCATATTGAACATGTTTTGCGCCAGTCTCGCCAAACTTAAAAACCGATTGGATGGATGCTTTTTACGCCGTTTTTGGCCTCAGGACAATTAAAAACCGGTTAGATGGATGCTTTTTATGCGGTTTTTGGCCTCAGGACAGTTAAAAACCGGTTAGATGGATGTTTTTTATGCGATTTTTGGCCTCAGGACAATTAAAAACCGATTTTTCCCATCCGATGTGGTACGACCTTGCCGTAGTGGACGGGCTTACGTAACTAACAGTATCACACGCGTACAGTCATGCACACTGAACAATACAATTGGTTTATATCGTGTAACTTACGCCTTAGCCGTTGTTTTACGATTTGTCCTTTGTAGTCGAAATTCTGACGCTTACAGCGCCATCTGTCGCTAAAATTTGGAACTTTTTTTTGGTTCATGTTCTTTCCCCCTTCTTCAATAATACGCTGTTCAATTTGGAAGCCATTCTAACGAGTGGTTCGCTTTTAGGAGCGTTTTGAAACTCGAACTTTAATTATAATCACCCTGTATTTATGAGCTCATAAATTTTAGTGACGATTTTCATTAACCCGGGAGAACACGCGCTTACCCAGGGTAGAAATAGTTTTAACTTTGTCACCAATAAAATCAAATTATAACCGTCATTTTATTTAGGAGGAGACAATACTTACAAAATTTGCGATAAAATAAATTGAAGATTACTTTTAAAAGATAAGTGGGTACAATTACAAAAATCATATGCACTCCGGGTCAAAAAGATCCGGCGCGTGTACTCCCGGGTTAATCTGACCTACAGTAAATAAAACAATTCTTGTTTGAAAATTGACATATGGTAAAGCTGGGAGAATCTGCGCACATTTAAAAAACGAATAATAATAAAAAATCTAAATAATGATTCTTTGCCAATTTATGCATGAATAATTTTGACTTCATTTGTTTTTTATGCATTTTCATTGTTATTTTGTTTTTATACTGTAATTTAATGGAACAGCAGTAAAAAAAACAAAAAAACAAGAAAACTATTTTGCGCAATTTCTCCTTACAGGGTTGGAGAGATTGCGCACGTTGGTAAAAGATAAATAGGTTCTTATTAATAACCGAAATTAAACTGTTAGCAATAGTAATTACAATTAAGTGACTTTTTTGTAAGGTTTCTGTACATAAATATTATTGTATTAGGAGTGAATATTTCAACCTAATGTTTAAAAAATAAAAAAGCATTTTAACAACAGTTAAAGAATTTTAATTTAAGCAGAAGATTAAATTACCAGAAACAACTAGCCCTGCTGAGATTACAACATAACACATATCTACTTGATAATAGGTTTAACTCAAAAGTTACTTCATTTTCATTTCCACAGTTTCAAAGTTTTTTATTTGCTAACCGAAGTTGTCTTCGTCCACAATCGATACTCTTGTTGTTCTAAATCGTGCAGCTTTTGAACGATCACTTTCCACAAGCAATGCATTGACTCCAGTCACTGGTCGAAACTTATTTATATAAACAGCTGATTTCTTCCTTGCTTATGCACATAATTACGATTCTGAGTCCATCGTTCACTTCTCAAAGCCATTTTGCTTCAGCCTACCTATCAACGTGGATTCCGGAATACTGAATTTCCTAGCCGGTTGCACGTATATTAAGTGAGAAATTTTGTATTGCGTATACAGTTGACTTTAGATATTCTTCGGTACATAAGCCTTTCTTCGATTTCCTTCTGTAAATATTTGACATTGTGATCTGAAAAACGTATTAAAAATTCCAGCATATGTTACTTATTAGAAAAAAAATTAGAAAATTTATTTTAATTCGCATAATTAATTCATTAGCAAATTAATTATTTATAAATTAAAAGATATATACATAAATATTTAATTAATATGTTAACAAGTATATTATTAATAGATTAACAGAAATCATAAAATAAAATAATTTAATAACAGCTGTATTAATTTGCTAACATTTTTTAAAAGCTATAAAGATTTTTTTTTATTTTTTTTTCCAAATTAATTTGTTGCCAAATTTAGTTTTGATAATTATGTGTTTTTTCAAAATATTTTTAAAATGGATCATTTATATGTTTTGCACGTAATTTGCAATTAATGGAAATTTATCAACATGCAGCGTATTCTCTCCTTGTACTGAAACTTATGGTGAAATATATATATATATATATATAAATGACATATATAATTGCACAGCTTTTAATTTAAATATGGCCGCTTAAAAAATCAATTGTTTTTAGCATTCTCAGTCTTAATTAGTAGCTTAGAAATTGTTTAAACTACACAGCTCAAAACAATTAAAGGATATTTGAAGTTCTATATAAAATAAAGATATAAACGAAAATTTTTTTGCCGAAAATAGAAGAAGAGAATCACAAATGCAAATTTTTCTGGTTTTCAAACTGTGGAGTATGCAAATTTTGAATTCGACGTCAAAAACGTCGCTTCAGCGGCAGCGAATGAAATTTGACTTTCAACTGGATAAAAGAGAATGAAGACAAGGATGATCGGCATTCAGTGATTGCTTTGTTTGGATGAGTACGATGTCTTAGCGAAGTCATTTGACAGATTCAGAAGCTTGGAGAATTGTTGGTAGGTTAGAAGGGGGCCAAAATCAAGCCGAAGTAGTGCAAGCCATTGGAGTGTCACAAAGTATCATTTCCAGGATCTGGAACCGTTTTTTGGAGAGTGGATGTGCAGGCCGAAGACCAGGGCAAGGTCGTAGACGGGCAACAACGCCCAATGAAGATCGGTATTTAGCGTTAACAGCTCAGAGACACCGAAACATGAACGCTACTCTTCTCCAACAACACCTTCACTCGGCTACAGGCACCACGATTTCAACTCAGACTGTCCGAAACCGGCTCCATGCTGTAGGTCTGTATGCTCGCCGACCTATGGTATGTGTTAGATTAACATCAAGGCATCGTCGCGACCGCAGGGAGTGGGCAAGCGAGCATGTCAACTGGAGGAGAAATGAATGGAGCAATATTCTGTTTTCTGACGAGTCCCGTTTTTCTGTGCATCCGGATAATAGGCGTATTTTCATCTGGAGGGACAGTGGCAGTAGGAATAATCCTGCGTTCGTGCACGAAAGTGTCAGATTAGGCGGTGGAGGAGTGTTGGTGTATGGTGGCATCTCCATTGACGGGCGCACTGACCTCTACATCATTCGAGATGGAGCTCTGACTGGTCACCGATATAGGGATGAGATCCTCAGACCTATTGTAGTCCCTTACGCTGCAGCAATCGGAGATAACTTCATTTTAATGGACAATAACTGCAGGCCACATCGTGCAAACCTGGTGGAGGATTTCCTTTCCGAGGAAGGAATCGTTCGAATGGAATAGCTAGCGTGTTCTCCAGACATGAATCCAATGGAGCACGTTTGGGACGCTCTAGGAAGACGAGTTTCTGGCCGCCAACAACCCCCACAAACTCTCCAAGAACTGGAAAGAGCTCTTCTTGAAGAGTGGGGCAGAATACCCCAACTCGTCATTAATAGCCTCATTGAGTCTATGCCTCAAAGGTGTTCAACGTTGCTGGCCGCCCGTGAAAACCATACCCCCTACTGAAAATGATATATTTTGAAGAAAACACCTTTCTTATTCTTTTTTCTTCATATGTACAAATTGTGTTTTTTCCTTTTGTACACAAATGCGCAATAAAATGCATTTTTTTCTGCCAAACACGTGTAATTTATTCTCATACAAACTACTATGTCTGTCGACTATGTATCAATCAACTACAAAGTTTCCCAGATACAAAATCCACCTAAAACTGCTATATCCTTTAATTGTTTTGAGCAGTGTATTTTATACTACTGACATTGTATAAAATCTGAGGGACAGTTATGAAAATTCAAGCACTTACTTTGATAAAACAAAACAAAATAACAATTACGCTTGGTACAATCAAAGTGCACATTCATGTGGACACTGCACTAATACTGCTGAATAACTACCTGGAGTCACTGCTCGCATTATTTTCTTTTCTGTCGAATCTCTTGGTGCGCGAATTCTCCTAGCTATGGATAATAACAATAAATAGGTTCAAGGTATTCAAAAATTAATTACCTTTCAAACCTAACCAATTTTCTCAGCATCAGCCCGAATGCTATGCTGCTCGAATGCTATGTGTTAATATCTCTTTGTTAGGTGTAGAATGTCACATGCTCTTCTTTTTTAGGTAGATTTCGTATGAAATACTACCTATTGCGTTCGCACCCATGTTGGAATTTCTGAAAAAGTTTTGTAGATCTACACGGATCATGACCCCTAGACCCCAAAACTACCACCAGTAAAAAGTTTATATATATATGTGTGCATTTTAAAGAGAAACTCGAAATATTTTCACTGTTTTCCCTTTTTTAAACACAGAGTCGTGACAAGCGAGGGAAAAAAATAAATGCAGAAGATTCTTTAAATTACACATTGGCTGCTGCAACTTAGTTTATTAAACTGTAGTCATATAGAGAAGGAAATGCTCCCTTTGCAAGCCGTCTTGAACCGAATCATCGAAAAGAATATTCCATCATTACTTCCGCAAGCCGTCTTTAACGGACTTATCGAAGAAAAGCAAAGAATATATATCTTCATCTCTCGGCTTCCTTTTTTAATCTAAAAACAAACTTCTAGAAAATTCTCTAATCTCTAAACATGATTTTCACATGTAAACAGAATTCATGCCCATCGTCGAGATTAAACATATCATTCTCGAATCTTTCAGACGATAATTTTTACAAGGTTCGCACACTCCTTGGAATTTCCAAGGACTCTGGCACCACTATTAAAAATAAGAAAATTTACATTTAATTTTAAAACCACAACAGTCGTAATTCCCACCTTCATTCACAGATTTTATGATATTTTTCTGCAGTGAAACACTTTGGAAATATTCTTAAAATTTAGTGGTAAAAATGTGCGAACCCTGTTTTTATTTTAAAAGATTATTATTTAACTAATTTATAATCGAAATCAGAATTAATATTCTGAAGACGATATTCAATTAAAGACGATTAATTTTAAAACAAAAAGAAATTAAATGAATTTATTGATACACAAAAATACCAAACGCGAAGGAAAAATAAAAATAAATAAAAAGAATGATATTTTTGAAAGGTTTGGTTTTGGAATAAATTTAATAAGACTTTCTTAAAAAAGGGTTGATAAAAACAGGGGAAAAATGAGTTTTATGTGGAATATTAAGAAATAAAGCTTAATTAAGAATATTTTTAATTTAGTGCCATTTTTAAAAATTTACGCATATAGGAATAAATGTTTTTTAAGGCGAATTAAGAATTTATATCGTTTCCATAAAGATTAATAGATTAGATCTATAAACAAGATTTTAATTTAATAAGTTGAACTAAGTACGGAATTTTGTTAAAAGGAAATTAATGTACTATAAAGGTTAATTTTGGCGAAAAAAAAATAAATTTGTAATATTATCTCCCCCCCCCCCAAAAAAAAAAAAAAAACTTTGTATGAAATTGGTAGTTTAATAAAACTACAAGTTCAGACAACAGAAATCTAATAACTTAGAAAAGTTAAATTTTGGAATAAAACTGTCAAACCCAGGAAGCTAAGAGATGGAAGAAAAATATAATTAACGCAAGATATAAAATAATAGCGAATAAAAAAATAGTTAAGAGCAAATTAAATAAAGTTAAAATTAGGTAAGAGCATTTCCCTGAAAGAAATACAATAATATTACAATATCACTTACCATTTGTAAGTGCATAGGACATAATACATACAATAACAGTAAATAAGTTATAAATATTAATAAGCAAGAGATAAAAATATAATAAAAACAATAAAAATTATTTTTTCTCATTAGGAGTTTACATAATTTCAATAACCAAATCAGTACTCTACTAAACAAAGCCAACCAGTCTTTTCAATAGTTCACTTCAATATCTTCATTCGGAATATTGCAATAATCCCCTCAGTAGCATAGTTCACAAGTAAATTGTATAATTTTTGTAAATCTAGTTTAATCTTTGGTTTTAATCTTATGTTGGATCCAACATCTTTTAATAATATATCAAATTTTTTAATAATAAATAGTATCACTATCAACATCAATAATAAATAATATAGAAAAATTTAAATAATAATAATAACAAAAAAAATTAGTATAATAACACTCAAAATTTATAGCAACAATAGTAATAATTCTCCATATCCTAATATTTCTCAATAAGAGTGTAATTAATACTATACTTCATTATAGAAATCATAATGATAATAATAATAAAACAAGAGTATAATCAAAAGAAAATATCACAGTTTGTTTATTATTGATAGGAAAAATATTGTTTGAGGATAAAAATAATTACATAGCAATTAAATAATTTTCTTATCTTCTAATAGTATTAGAAAGTATTTTTGCTAGCCGAAAGTTCACATAAAAAATAATAAATCCAAAATCCAAATAAAATTAAATCTAACTATTTAGAAAATGGACTCTCACCCAGTATTTCCAGTATTCCTCTCTAATACACTTTTACGAAATTGTCGAGTTTGGTCATAAGTTTTCATATATCAAATGTAGAGTAATGTTTTATCTACACATGGTTTATAAACTTTAATAATAAAACAAATAGGAATAAAAGGTGGCATTCTTAATTGATAAATGGAAATAAAGATAATTTGCTCTTGAAATACTTTTAATATCTGTAGTTTTCACAATCACTGAAAATCACGTATTACAGGGCTCCCAAATGGTCCGCCAACTGAATACCAATAAATTTTAACAGAAAATTGTATGGTAGGTTTGCGCTTGAGTTAACTTTCAAAAGTGGTTCCGGGACGGTTTGTAAGAAAAATCTAAAAAGAAAAATTTTCTAAAATAATATTAGTATTCAGTTGGCGGACCATTTGGGAGCCCTGATATTAACACTAAAACAGCCATTAGGGGTCAAAATGACCCCTGCCAGATTGACAATAGTAGATTCGAACCATAATTTTCTTCATAAGATATGTTAAATGTATGCAGCACAAAAATAGACTAATTAAGTAACTTAAATATGTTAGAATTAAAATTCTGGTGAGAAACACTTTTTGTAAAACTTGAGTAAAATACCTGGCGGTTCTAGTGTTAAGTTATAGGTTTGAGTAAAATCATCAAATTTTATAACTGTTATCATATAAATATCTGTTCAATAGATAGCATAATACTAATGTAAAATAAATCAGTAAATATAGCTAGAATTAAATACACTTAAAATTAATTTATCAACATCAATTTGAAAGTTTTTTCAATCAAAGTGTACACCTTATGCCTGCATAAGGAGACCAATTTAACCCCCCAAACCAACCAAAACAAGTGATATTCTTGTTGGCCACCAAGAACATACCTGCTAATGTTGAAAATTATGGTGGTGAAATATTTAAAGAATAAAAATTTAAATTTAATCTACTGTCTTGACTTTAGTTTGATCTAGTGATTGTGATTATATTTTATGTTTTATTTGTTTTTTGGGTTGCTCATGAAACAATTTAAAATCTTCTGATGAAAAATGGGGTCTTAATTTAGAAAAATGCACAATAGCTGAATTCTGTCCTGTCTCATAATTAAATTTATCTATTTCATAAGTTACATCAGAAAGTTTATTTATAATTTTGTATGGTCCATTGAAAGTAGGTTCTAATTTTTGAAAAATCTGATTTAGTAGGTTCTAATTTTTAAAAAATCTGAATCAGAATTATCGTGAAAATTGTGACTGTATTTAGCTGTTAAGTTTAACCAGAAATTTTATCTGATAAAAATAGAAATTGTAAATATCATAGTTATACCTTAACACTAGAACCGCGGCGACGGGTCATTTTGACCGGTATCATGCACAGAAATGTCAATTCGAACCAGAAAACTCTTTATAAAATAAGCTAAATCTAAGCTGAGCAAAAATAATTTCAATAGATTACTTAAACAGTTTTAAATGAAAATTCCGGTGAGAAATATTTTTATAAAACTTGAATGAAATTTCTCGCGGTTCTAGTGTTAAATTGGGATCAAATTTTAAATTCTATTATTTTATAAATCCCAAACAGATTCAAAAATTTTAATGGCAGGTAATTTCTTACTTAAAATCACAAAATTTACTGAAAAAATTAATTATGTTTATCAGTCAAAACTCTAGTAGCAGCTTTGTACAGTTCCATCTTTCTTACTGAATTTAACCCATTAGTGCCTAGCGTCCCTTTTTAGGGACAATTATAAAAAAAAAGCAATAGAGCGCTTTTCGCACCAGTAAATAGAAAGATAAATAAGCACTATTTTTGTTAGACCAATTCCCGAATAAATTAAGATAAAAGTTGTTCGTATTTTAAAAGTGGTGGGAAACCCAAAATTTCATTTTTAATGATGAAAATAATTTGGGCATTAATGGGTTAAATAAATTATAGGAATCCGGGAACTAAAACTCACTGCCACTAGGAATTCTAACAAATAAAAGAAAAAAACATGAATCTTAACTTAGTTTTCTAGCTCAAATGTCTAGTAGTAGGAACATTATCATGAAAACACTGCTTTCTGAAAATAGTTCTTTATAACTAACAAATATCAATAAATTAGAAAATGTACTTTTTAAAAATAAACTTGAGCTTCTAAGTTCTTTTATACTTCATTATTATTACAAACTTACCTTTAATCGTGCATAAAAATATAATAGTCTTTAATAAGCAACAGTAAATATCTTAAGAACATCATACTCCTCAATTAAATCCTTAAGAAATAACATGTTTTCTCTCCAACAAGTAGTAATAATAATAATAATAATACTCATAAATAGGTAAATAAATAAGACTCACAGACAAATAATTAAATAAATAAACCTGACAAACAGAGAATAATTAATCTAAATAAACAGATAAAACAGTATACAAATAATAATAATCAAAACACTACGAAAAAATTCTCACCGCAATCCTAATGGGCAAAAATATCTCGAAAAATATCTGAGTATTCACCAATTTACAAGCAATTGTCTCGTAATTTTTTTTCTTCTTCTTTTTCATCATCACGAGAATGTTTAGTTACCAATCGGCTGCAATAAAATAGATCTCAGGCATAAATTTACCAAAGTCTGTGAACACATTGTGGAGGGATTTGATGATATGTTTGTTATCGCATATTTATTAACAGGAAATGGAAAATAAAAACTTACAATAAATCAGCGCCGAAATTTGGTGAACAAAAACATAAATTCTAACGCTAAATCTCAGTGACTGTCACGAAGATTGTCGTCACTCGTCAATCAAAAAATAATTCTATTTCGTTTTCCTTGTCTACCATTCCATTCTACAGCAGACTCAAAGCAAGTAATAATTCTCCGCTTCGTCACATAGAAGATCCTGTTCGATTTTATTATTGGATGTGACATTTTAAGGAGAAACTCAAAATATCTTTACTACTTCCCCTTTTTTAAACACAGAGTCGTGGCAAGCGAGGGAAATAAATAAATAAATAAATGTAGAAGATTCATTAAATTACACATTGGCTGCTGCAGCTTAGTTTATTAAACTGTTGTCATATAGCGAGGGAAATGCTCCCTTTGCAAGCCGTCTTGAACCGAATCATCGAAAAGAATATTCCATCATTACTTCCGCAAGCCGTCTTTAACGGACTCATCGAAGAAAAAGCAAAGAATATCTATCTTCATCCCTCGACTTCCTTTTTTAAATCTAAAAACAAACTTCTAGAAAAATCTCTAATCTCTAACCATGATTTTCACATGTAAACAGAATTCATGTCCATCGTCGAGATTAAACATATCATTTTCGAATCTTTCAGAGGATAATTTTTTTTTAAAGATTATTATTTTACTAATTTATAATCGAAATCAGAATTGATATTCTACAAACGATATTCAATTACAAACGATTAATTTTAAAACCAAAAGAAATTAAATGAATTTATTGATACACAATAATATCAAACGCGAATTAAAAATAAAAATAAATAAAAAGAATGATATTTTTGAAAGGTATGGTTTTGGAATAAATTTAATGAGACTTTCTTAAAAAAGGGTTGATAAAAACAGGGAAAAAATGAGTTTTATTTGGAATGTTAAGAAATAAAGTTTAATTTAGAATATTTTTAATTTAGATCCATCTTTAAAAATTTACGCATATTGGAATAAATGTTTTTTAAGGCGAATTAAGAATGTATATCGTTTCTATAAAGATTAATAGATTAGATCTATAAACAAGATTTTAATTTAATAAGTTGATCGAAGTACGGAACATTGTTAAAAGGAAATTAATATAGTATAAAGGTTAATTTTGGCGAAAAAAAAATTACATTTGTAATATTAATATATATATATAGATATACAGGGTGGTCATAAAAAAACTTTGCCGATATACGGAGCTCTAGCGGCCAGTCCGCTCAACCGATCGAAATGAAATTTCAGATATAGCTATTCAGAAGTATGAGCTCGAGATTCTGTGAACGACAACAAAATGGCGCTCACGGTTACGGTTGTAGTTAGAGAAACTCGAAAATTTCCAATGGCAACACCCATTTTTTTCATCGCAAAATGCTCACCACATGCGAAAACCATAAAGAGCGTTAGAACTGTACGTGTATCGTAAGAAACGGACATGTTATGCACGCACAAAAAAACGTTCTGCGAATCCTCCCCCCCCCATAAAAAAACTCGATTGGGGTGCAAGGAGGAAATTTGCATATGACACAGAGTCAGTACACTAATCTCTGATTACAATACAGATCGGAGAAACTAAAACTTTTATTTTGATTATACATTTTCCTCATAAGTGTCATCACAGGCAATTAATGGTGATGGCACCCATGTGGAAAATGTGTAATAAAAATAAAAGTTTTAATTTTTTCGATCTGTATTGTAATCAGAGATTAGTGTACTGACTCTGTGTCATATGCAAATTTCCTCCTTGCACTCCAATCGAGTTTTTTCTATGGGGGGGGGGGAGGATTCGCAGAACAGTTTTTTGTGCGTGTTTTTTGTGCATGCCCGTTTCTTGCGATACACGTACGGTTCCAACGCTCTTTAGGGTTTTCGCATGCGCTGAACATTTTGCGATAAAAAAAAATGGGTGTTGCTATTGGAAATTTTCGAGTTTCCGTAACTATAACCGTAACCGTGAGCGCCATTTTGTTGCCGTTCACAGAATCTCGAGCTCATACCTCTGAATAGCTATATCTGAAATTTCACCTCGATCGGTTGAGCGAACTGGCCGCTAGAGCTCCATATATCGGCAAAGTTTTTTATGACCACCCTGTATATCTATATATATATATTAATATTACAAATGTAATTTTTTTTTCGCCAAAATTAACCTTTTTACTATATTAATTTCCTTTTAACAATACTCCGTACTTCGATCAACTTATTAAATTAATATATATATATATATAAATTAATATATATATATATATATATATATATATACAGGGTGTCCGAAAAGTCTGGAAACGGTCGAATAACTCGAGAAATACATATGAGATTGAAAAACGTAAATATACGTGTTAAATATTTTTAAATAAGCTACTCAGTGATACCAAATTTGACCTTCGTAACCGACTCCCTGGGGGTCAGAGGGGGTCCAACTTTGAAATCTTAAATTATAACCCCCATTTTTTATAGCAGATTCGGATTCTACGGACAAAAATACGCAACTTTTGTATTTGATGTTTATTTCGAATCCTCGTTTATCACGGTGTATTCGAGCATATTAAATCGATACATTTTTCGGCTTTTCCAACGGGATTTTCCCTAATCGAAACTAATTGGGGAGAATTTATGACATCAAATTCCTCGTCTTTTGCAAGAATAGCGCTTCCTGAAAATCACCGGTGCCGATTATTTCGATAGTGCTACACACAGTTAAAAATTTGACCCATTTTCTGTAGCGTCACTCCACAGCTTTTATAGAATATCTGTTTCATGACCAATGAGAATGTTTCATAACATAGTAAAGTACACTGTAAAAAATTGACACTTTTGCTGCATCGTCACTCCACTACTTTTATAGAAAACGATTACTTTACTGTGTTATGGAGCACTCTCATTGGTCACAAAAGAGATATTCTATAATAGCTGTGGAGTGACGCTGCAGCAAATGGGTCAGATTTTTAACAGTGTAGCACTATTGAAATAATCGCCACGGGTGATTTTCAGGAAACGCTATTTCTGCAAAAGACGGGGAATTTGACGTCAAAAATTCTGCCCAATCAGTTTCGATTAGGGAAAATCCCGTTGGAAAAGCCGAAATATGTATCAATTTAATATGCTCGAATACACCGTGATAAAAGAGGATTTGAAATAAACATCAAATACAAAAGTTACGTATTTTTGTCCGTAGAATCCGAATCTGCAATAAAAAATGGGGGTTATAATTTAAGACTTCAAAGTTGGACCCCCTCTGACCCCTAGGGGGTCGGTTGCGAAGGTCAAATTTGGTATCACTGAGTAGCTTATTTAAAAATATTTAACACGTATATTTACGTTTTTCAATCTCATATGTATTTCTCGAATTATTCGGCCGTTTCCAGACTTTTCGGACATCCTGTATATATATATATCACTTTCTTTTGGACACAATAACTTCCATAATTTTGCTCAGATATCCTCCAAACTTTTGCATAAAATCAAGGGACATTAAATTTCAGCCAACTACTTTAATAGGCAAAATCGGACCAAAGAGGTGGAAATAGGGAGGGGTTTTGTGAAAACAGAAAAAACCCTTAAGTTCTTAACGAAAATCGATATTGAACCAATTTAAAGTTTATATTACTTCTAAGAAATGGGCAAAAAGTTTTTGCATGACAGATATTTGATAAATTATAAAATGGGCTCAAGGGGCGAAAAAAGTGGGGTTTTGGGGAGAAAAAAAACTCATAACTTCGTCAATTCTTAAGTTATATTAAAAAAAATTTGTATAAATGTTCTTAATGTTATCTAAAACGTTTTTATTGACAAGTTTTTGATAGGACCAATTCTTACTGCAAAATAAAATAAAAAACAAAAATAAAAACGGGGGTGAAAAAAAAAAAATCCATAACTTCGTCAATTCTTAAAATATAAAATCCCATTAAATTTATTTTACATCTTTTCAATAATATCTATAACTTTTACATTGACAAGTTTTTTGTAGGACCAATCATTATAGCTAAAATAAATTAAACAAAAATAAGAGTTGAAAAAAAAATCTCAAATCAAAACTGCTGATGTAATGACTCATTTTTAAATTCATTTTTGATTTAAAAAGCATCCAAATGACAATTTTTTTTATTTAGAAAATATATAAAGTGACGCATTAGCCATTTTTTTGATAAAGATAGAATATATTTTAACAAATACTTTGAAATTAGCCTTTATGATCAGATTCCCTGAAGCGATCGTGATTGAAAATGTAGGAATTATTCAAACCAACAAACTGCTTTCTTTCTGACTCATTTTTAAATGCATTTTTGCCCTCAAACACATAGAACTGGCAGGTTCCCTTATTTAGGAACTGTATAATGTGACGTATTAGCCAGTTTTTTGATAAAAATAGAATATATTTCAAAAAATGCTTTGAAAATAGCCTTTTTGAGCAGAATTTCTTGAAACGATCATGATTGTAAAATTTAGACATTCAAATAACAAATTGTTTACCTCCTCACACATTTTTAAATCCATTTCTGATTTCAAACGCATCCAACTGATAGGTTCTCTTATTTAAGAACTGTATAATGTGCCGTATTGGTCAATGTTTTGATAAAGGCAGAATATATTTCAAAAAAGGCTGCCAAAATGTATATTTTGATCACTATTGGTCATTTTGAGCTGAATTTCAAAGATGATTCTGATAAAACCATTTCTTGCGGAAAAATAAAATTAAAAATTCTTCAAAAGCTGGTAAATAAAATTGTTAAACTGCGTTTATCTCTAATCATATTTTATTTTTTGCTGAAGAAATGAGCATTTATCTTCGAAATCTACCTCCGCCTATAGGCCAAGCCGTCAGGAATTTTTGTATGGTTCAATCAGCGTCTCATGCCATGCAATGAAGAGAAGAATTTCATCCTTTAAAGTGAATTTGGGTTATTTTCTACGATTGTTTTCTGTATTTTTTGTATTTCTGATTATTGCTAAAAATGGCACAACTATAGTTCTGCTATTTTATTTTTAAGCCCTACTATTTTTGTTTGCGTTTTCTGTAATGTCGGCATTCGTTAGTAATTGTCGCATGTCAAAACAGGGTTCGCACACTCCTTATATTTTGTAAGGACTCTGGCACCACTATTAATGATAAGAAAATTTATATTTAATTTTTAAGAGCCAGAATTCGCAACAACCTCCCCGATTCGCAATTTTTGAAACATTTTTCTGCAGTGAAATACATTGAAAATACTGTAAAATTTTAGTGGTAGAGCTGTGCGAACCCTGCAAAATATTTCTTGTGTTAGATTCAGAGAGTGAGTTCAAGATCAGGGAATTCAAGATCTCTCATTAAGAAAATCATGGTATTTATTTATCCTATGATTCATTTTATAAATATAGTTTCATATTGTTTTAGGTAGATTTCGCAAGAAATAGTACTTATTACGTTCTTTCAGATGTTGGAATTTCTGAATTTTTTTTTTTTTTTTTTTTTTTTTTTTTTTTTTTTTTTTTTTTTTTTGCTGATCTACGCCCGGTCATGACTCTTGTAACCTAAAACCACGCCCAGTTCAAAACTTTATCTATCTATCTATCAATATGTATATATATACCGTAATTTCGGGTGTATAAGCCGCCGATCAAACAATTCTTTTTGGACCCAGAAATCTTATTTAGGGATTGAAGAGAAATATTTACGGCGATCTAAGTAGTTACGCTTATTTCTTAAAAAATTCTGGGTCGAAAAAGAATTGTTTGACCCGCGGCTTATACACCCGAAATTACGGTATATATATATATCAGGAGTTTTTATATACATGATTACTTCCATATTTTTGTACAAATCTCTTCGAAACTGATACATAAAATCAAGGCGCAGAAAATCCATAACAAATTGGTTAGTGGCCAAAATTGGACCAAGGAGGTGCAAATAGCTTGTGTGTGTGTGGGGGGGGGGGGGGAGGGATTGTGTTTACAGAAAAGAAATCACATAATTTTAAAATTGTAATTCATTTGTAAATCGCTTTACAGTTACTATTACTTATAAGAAAAAGGCCAACAATTTACGTATGACAGATTTTTGATATCATTAAAAATAGGCTCAAGAAGTGAGAAAAATAGGGTTTTAAGAAGAAAAAAATTTATAGCTTCGTCAATTCAAACGGTATCAAATATACTTAAATTGAATGCAAATATTATTAATCTTACTTACAAGTTATACTGACAAGGTTTTGATAGGATTAACTCTTGCAGCAAAATTGAAGTAAATAAAATAAAACGTTAAATGAATGCAAATTTTTGATAGCATAAACTCTTACAGTGAAAACAAATAAAAAATAGGGGAAGCTCGTTGAAGAAAAAAAATATGGTATTAATAAGATTCGGATAAAACCAGCTCTTATAAAAAAAATGAAATTGAAAACTCGTTAAAAGAGGCCAGATAAAATTGTTTAACTGGGTTTATATCTAAACTTGATTTAGTTTCTATTGATGAATTTAGTACAGTAAACGACCTCTTATCCAGCAAATACGGGACTTGAAACACACCGGATTGATAAATTTTCCAGATTACAGGATGAATCTCGGGAAAAACATGTAAATGTTTGAATAAAATAAGAAATTAGAGTAAAGCATGTTCTTTATTTTTTAAACAATTTGAATAGAAAAAAAATATCCAATAACGTAAAGTAAAACATATGTACACGACTATAAAAAAAAAAAAAAAAAAAAAAAAAAAAAACTGTAGGCCTACATAGTAGGATTACTCGGAGAAGACACCTTAAAACGTTCTCAAATATCCCTTTGTTTTGTAGTAGTCTTCTCTGTTCTTTTAATTTAGAAAGTTATTTCTTTAGATGGGAAATTTCATAATTTGCAGATTGTTAAACAAACTGATGATCTTAGAAAACATGATAAATGTATTCAAGGCATTAGCTTCTTTATTCCAACTGATATTTGACTCATCCGCATCATCTTTATAAGAGTCAACGTCTTTGAGCTCTGTTGAGCTCGTAACACTTTTAATAATTGTCTTATCGGTCAAAATTTCCTCTGTCGTCTCATGAAAAACTACTTCAACTCACTTTTTTGTTTCTTCTCAATTTGTTGTGTTTCCGAAAGCCGTGCCAGATTAACCAGCATACCGGACCATACGATGCCGGATTGGAGGATGTTTAGTGTACTTCAGTTTGAAATGTAACTGTGCTTGGTAGGCCGAGCCGGAAGGGATATTTTTTATAATGGGTGCTTTCAGTTTTCGAAATTCTATTACCAAATGGCAAATCAACGTCTTTTTCGGCCCAAGGATGTCTCTTTAAATGCTTCAATAACTTATTTGATGAGACATGTTGATAAATAATGCTCAATGGTAAAAATTCTTTGTGCTTGTAAAAATTTCACCTCCATTTTGTTTCAAATAACCAGTTCTTACAGTTAATAACATTAACTGATTTTTCTACTGCTATATGACTTGCATAGTATAGTATTGCATTATATAGAAAAATAATCCAATTGTTATTTATTTTGGATATTATATATTTTTTGACAGATCGGTTTGCGCGATCTTTTGATAACGCTGCATTATTTAGTCCTCATTTCTCTTTACAGGTCAGTAGTCGTGAAGATGTTGGGGAATTACTACAAATGGAAGAATACATCAATTTAGTTATTCCACGAGGTTCATCCCAATTGGTTAAAGATATCCAAAAGCAGAGCAGACATATCCCTGTCTTAGGGCACAGTGAGGGAGTGTGTCACGTGTATGTAGATGTAACAGCTGATGAAAAAATGGCAAAGAGAATAGGTAATCATATTTTTTTATTTTATTTTTAGATGTCGGTTATGCATCTATGTATAAAATAAAAGATACAAAACGGAAAAAAAATATTAAACAATTTTTTTATTTTATTCAGCTCAAAGGGATCTCTCTCTCTTTTTTTTAAGTATCTGCTGATTCACACGACGCATGTTCATATTTATAAGAGTATCTTTAAAATATAATTTTCTGCAAAGCCAGTCATATAACCAATTTCTTTAGTTTTTAAAATAACTGATAAAATGTGATAGTTTTATGATATATTTTCTTACAGCCAGCAGAAAATTAATCTATTTAACTGATTATCTTTTCTCATAGTTAAAGATTCCAAATGCGGCTATCCAGCGGCTTGCAATGCGATGGAATGTCTTCTGTTACATAGGTCTCACTTTGAAAGCAAGTTTTTGGATGATATATGTAATTCTTTAAAAAAAGAAGGAGTAAGTATGTTAAATTATCTTTTTTTTTTTTTTTTTTTTTTTTTTCTTTTTTTGTACGAAAAAATTGTGAAACTTAGGTATGAATGTTCATACATATTTAATTTTCTTAAAACCTGATCCAACATTTCCTCTGATGACTCATTTAGGCACGATTTTACAGTCTACCATGATGTTTCAGATATTTATACCTTACTGACAATTAAATTTCGCTGATGATTAAAAAAGGCCTAGAAAAAGATGATGGCATTTATTAACTTTCGTTAATCTGACATGCAATGACATACAATACATTTTAGCGTGCGTTTCGAGCGTTCAAAAATTTGATTGGATTCACTCTAAAAGCACGAATAGTCGATGTTATTTCACAATCGTCATCGTCAGTGTGCAACAACAGTGAGTTAAAGAGGGCACCTTAATATTGTTACATTCTCAGATGGCTGTTATTTCGTGATCCCACAGTGATGTTACCAAGATCGATTTTTGAGGCATTTGCACCTCGTTAAAAATAGGACATATGAGGTAGATACAATTAATTTTTCAAGTCACATAGCAAAAATGTAGACACTAAAAGTTGTATTGGAGTCATGTTAACCCCTTCAAGGTCGGTGGTTCATTTTTGGACCACCTAATTTTTTTTCTTGAATGCTTGATTGGCATCAGAATATTGGAATAAATTTTTTTTATAAAATACGTGAACAAAAGCTTTTGCCTTTTTGAAATTAATTTGTTTATAATTTCTGGTACCATTCAGTCATTTCAGGATTTTGTGAACGGAAGTACCTTGCTCCTGAAATGGTTAAAAATAAAAAATAAAAAAAATAACTTTCATGTAATTTTTCTCAAGAGCATTCAAAGCAACTAGAATCATTCCCAGAAATCTTATTTAGTGATTGAAAACATATATTTACGGCGATCTAACTAGTTATATTTTTTTCTTAAAAAATTCTGGGGCTAAAAAGAATTGTTTGATCTGTGACTTATACACCCGAAATTACGGTAATATTTATTAAATTAATATTATTTAATATTTAAATTAAATAAATTTATAATTGCCGTTACCGCCTTTATTTTTAATTTAAAGATACAGTAGTTTAAATGAATTTGTATAATGCTTATTACTCCAATTCTAACAATGGAAGAATAAATCTATTTGTATCAAAGCTCGTTCTTTATTATTTTCTATAATCTTTCTATAGTGAGATTTTTTTTGAACGGAATACTACACACAGAAATTGTATCATAATTTAAAATTTTCCGTTCTAACACGTAATTTTGTTATTAAATTTGGGTTCTGGGGTAAATTTTATATAGGATGCAAAATAGGAATTTCATTCGGAGATTTGGGAATTAAGAAGATTGAAACTTTGGAGCTTTTGATGTTAACCCCTTAACTGGTTTGCCAGTATGCGTAAGAAATGTTTGCTAATTTCATTTCGAAAATGTTTTCGCCCCCACTAATTATAAAATGCAATATAAGCTTTATTTAATAGCAGCCATCTTTCGTTTATATAAGGTAAATATTTTAATATTGTAAAAATAGTGCACAGTCCTTATTCTTAGTTCATTGTGTCCAAACACTTAACCACTTAAGGGGTTAAGTTTTAATTTTTCATCGTTGCAAAACTGATTACAGTTTTACAAAGGTTATTGGAAAAATTATTTATCGCAATAGAGTGTACTCTTGTTTTCCATATTTGAAGTTACCCGATTTCAATTAAAACATTCTTAAGTTAATAATTATAGTGTATAAAATAGGTAGCACCAATAAATTAAAAAATTGTTATAAAAAAAGGGAAAAAGCTAAACCACAAAATGATTCTGAATTAATTGAAAGTTTCAATAAAGGGGGAGATCCTACAAAATTTAAAAAAGTTTCATTTCCATAGTTAAAAGGCAGTTTTGAGAGGTTAAAATTTAAATTAAAAAAGTTTAGTCTTAAAATGAATGCGACACCGCCACCAAAATCAAAATGCTCTATAAATTCTCCGTAGTTTAACGTGGATTTTCGAGATGAAAGTAATTCAATCGACTTTCATTGGAACTGAGTTGGTCGACTGGTGTATGACAAATCTTCGAGGCCAAAATTTCCATTGCCATAATATTTTGAAACATGAAAACAAATGGCGGGAAGTACATTGAAGCATTTCTCCTCCTTTCTAAACAGCACAAATCACGTGAGAAGATGCGGTGGTTTTAACATAGTGACGAAATTGCAAAAAACAAATGGTGTCAGAAATGTTCAGTTTTGACCAATCATTTCAGTGATATTTTTTGTTTCGAGGATCTGAAAATACACAAAAATTAATAAAAAAATAAAATAAAAACACTATCTTGTAGAGCAAACATATCTCTTTTAAGTGACATTAAACATTTTGTTAATACATTATATTTCTGCGTTCATTTTTAAATTTGAAAAAGGAAATTAGCTCATCAATTATTCCTAAACTCAATACTCTGTCCGAATGAAATACTACAAATTAAAAACAAGTCGGAAATTGCACGTAAAGCGTAGCAAATGAGGTACGTTCGTGCTATAGCAAAGATTTAAAAATATTCAGATCTTTGTGTAATAGTATAATAGTTCTTCGAATACAGTATAGTATCCCAAATCTTTTGTGTGTTTCTGTAAATACTATCTGCATTCAATTATACAGAAAGTAACTTGTAGTAAACCTCAGTCATATCAGTATATCAGTTTCATAAAGTGTGATATAGTTTAATATAATTAAAACGCACCCAAAACAATGTTTCCCCCTATCCATTATGTAATGGAATACTTTTGTGAGGCCCTATAAATTACTAAAAATTGTTCTTTGCACCACAGATTGTACAGAATGCATATTTTAGTATACACTTCATTGATGCATATCAATTGTATCATGTTCGAAAGCGTGTAACATCATTAAAATGCACTTGAAACTATTTTTCCCATTGGCTGTAATGTAACGGAGTAATTCTGTTTGTCCCTGCAATTGAACTAAACAGCCGATTTTCATAAAATTTGAAATGACAAAATTATGCAGCAGTTCTATATTTCAAATTTCAAATAATTCGGCTGGGTAGTTTTTGGTCTGTTATAGGCGGACGGACAGATGGACAACTATAGGTCCTTCGTATTTACTTAATTACAAACGCGCTTAACAAGGAAAAACATGGCAAAACGAATGGATTGATGTAGAAAAGTAAGATTTCGGAAGGCCAATGGGGTGCATTGAAAGCGTACGGGCGATTCAATTTCAAAACTATTAAGTGGTTATACTTATTTTTTTTAGGTTAAAATCTATTCTGGGCCTCGGCTAAACAATATATCGACATTTGCTCCACCTCTTGCAAAATCAATGAAAACGGAGTACGGATCCCTGGAATGTGCTGTGGAAGTCGTCGACAATGTTGATGCAGCTATATCACATATTAACACATTTGGTAGTGCGCACACGGACGTTATTGTTACAGAAAATGGTAAGATAGGATTATTAGTGTCATTATATAATATGTATAGAACTGTTTTTTAAAATTAAAAATGACTCAGTCTCTATATTGAAGAAAAATTTTATGCATTGTAAAAAAAGACAGATCTTTTTTAATTTTGAAAAAATATGTTGCAACAAATTAACAAAAATATACGATAACGATAATTTCGAGTTACTAAATGTTCTAAAAAGCGTTCTTTATTTTTAGATGCCTCAGAAATCAACATATTTCTGAAATAAAAAAAAGCATTTATGAAAACAAAGTTTCGTTTGCTTCCACTGATTTCACTGATATCTACTGATTTCAGAAATACTTCTGAGTGTTTTCTAAAGTACATTAACTAATATTCTGAACCTCTACTGTAGGTTTTATGAATGCTATCAATTTTAAGGTAACCATTTTTATATTTAACAAACATGTTTTACAGAAAAATTTGTTAATTAACCGTATCAATATTCACATTAAAATGAATATTTTTTTGTTACTGTTCTACGCATAAATTCAGTTACGCAGATGAAAATGTTTAATTAAGAAAAACTATTATTCTTAAAATTGAAATTCCGGTTTGAGATAACTAATTATTATGTTATGAAAACCACTCTGAAACATTTCCAAAAGTCAATGGCAGCAAGTAAACATTGTTTTTACAAATGATTATTTAAATATCGAAAATAAATTGCTTTATTAGGTTTCAGCTGATAACGAATACTTTTTGGAATCATGAATAATTCGGAAGAGGTTATTGTACGATTTTTTTCGCGGCTATATTATATTTTTGTTGATTTAGAATCATTTGTCTTTTTTGCACTGTATGTACAAATAATGTTTGCAATGGGTTATTCGATGCTTAACTCTACGTCTCAAAACTATTCGAAAATTTAATGCTGTCTGTTTTTACATATCTGGGATTAACGTTTACTTTATTATGAACCTTATATACGACCTGGGGTAGAGGAGAAAATTCATCTGCTGGCTGTATTTACTTTTGAATAGTAGCACAGTGTTTTAAGAAGTACATATTATTAATGCATGTTTGTCAAAAATACCCCAAACAATTCATTGTTGTTGCAGTATACACTTGATATAATGTAACATAAATTCAAGATGTTATTCTGTATCCCAGAATATTCGCTAAATTTGCAAAACTTCTGTTAAAAGTTATGCACGCATGTTGGATTGTGACTGAAGCTTGTCTGCTGACGGTATTTGTGGATGCACATGCATATACTGGGATTCTGGTGGTTCAGTGAGTACAGTCCTCATCAAAAGTTTAGATACCAGTGACATTTAATCTTTAAATAAATATACGAACACTTAGATTATACAAATCCCTGTATTTATTTATTACTATATTTTAAAACCTTTTAGTACGAAAATAATGGTTTTAATAAGGGATAATATTTAATTTAACTGAAAAAAGTGAAATTTGTGTATTGCAAAAGTTTAGACACTTTCTTGCTTTTTGGCAACTGTTCAAGAGAAAATGCAGATTTTCAACGTATGACGTCACATGCACCTCAAGTGCACCTCACGATGGCATTCGTTAGTGAAGATGCCGCGAGCTAGAGAGATTCTGTTAGATGAAGTAACTGAAATATGGAAGCTAAAATCGAAAAGGAAGATTGTTGCAGAAATTTCAGCTACTTTGAATCGTTCAAAGAAGTATGTGTGTCGAGTATTGTCTAAGGGTTACTCCTACAAAACAAAAAAAATCCCTGTCGGCATGGCCTACAGGCGGAGGTAGATTTCAAAGAGTTTTCATTTCAACAAGAAAAAATAAAATATGATTGGAGATACACCCAGTTTAACTACTTTATTTGGCCAATTTTGAAAAATTTTTAATTTCATTTTTCTGTAAGAACTGGTTTTATCAAAATCATCTTAAACGAAATTCAGCTCAAATGCCCCTTTTGACAACATATTTTGAATTATAGTCTGACTTTATAAAAAAAATCGACCAATATGCTCATTACATAGTTCCTAAATAACAAAAAAATGTCAATTGAATGCGTTTCAAACAAAATTGAATTTAAAAATGAATCATAAAATAACCAATTTGTTATTTGAATACATCCACAATTCTTTAACCAAGATCTCTTTGGGAAATTTTGTGCAAAGTGCCCACATTGATAGCTTTTTTAAAATATATATTTAGCCTTTATCAAAAAATTGACCAATGCGACACATTACACAGTTCCTAAATAACAAAAAACTGCCAATTGAATGCGTTTGAGAGAAAAATTAAATTTAAAAATGAGTCATAAAATAACCAATTTTTTATTTGAAAACATGCTCAATTCTTTAATCATGATCGCTTTGGGAAATTTTTTGCGAAGTGCCCAATTTGACAGCTTTTAAAAAATATATATTTAGCCTTTATCAAAAATCGACGAATATGTACATTATATAGTTCCTAAATAACAAAAAACTGCCAATTGAATGCGTTTGAGAGCAAAATTGGATTTAAAAATGAGTCATAAAATAACCAATTTGTTATTTGAATACATCCTCAATTTTTTAATCATGATCGCTTTGGGAAATTTTGTGCGAAGTGCCCATCTTGCAGCCTTATTTGAAATATATTCTGCCTTTATCTAAAGACTGGCCAATCCGTCACATTATATAGTTCCTAAATAAGAGGACCTGTAAACTGGATGCGTTTGAGAACAAAAATGGATTTAAAAATGACTCAGAAAAAACGCAATTTGTTATACTTCCTCAATATTTCAATCACGATCACTTCGTGAAATTCTGTTCAAAATACCCTTTTTGGCAGACTTTTAAAAAATATATTCTGCCTTTATCAAAAAACTGGCCAATACGTCACATTATATAGTTCCTAAATAATAGGATCTGCCATTTGGATGCATTTAAAATCAAAAATGAATTTAAAAATGAGTCAGAATATAAGCAGTTTGGATTTGAGGTTTTTCTCCAACTCCTATTTTTGTTTAAATTATTTTTGCTATAAGAAATGGTCCTATGAAAAACTTGTTAGCATAAAGGTTGTAGATATTATTGAGAAGATGTAAAATAAATTTAATTAGATTTGATTTCTTAAAAATTGAGTAAATTATGGATTTTTTTCTTTTTCCACCCCTTTTTATTTTCGTTTTTAATTTTTTTATCGGTAAAAGTTGGTCCTATCAAAAATTTGCAAATACAAAAGTTTTAGATAATTTTAAGAACATTTATAAAAAATTTAGTTGGATTTGATATCTTGAGAATTGACGAAGTTATGAATTTTTTCTCCGAAAAACCCAGTTTTTTTCGCCCCTTGAGCCCATTTTTAACTTTATCAAAAATCTGTCACGCATAAAAGTTTAGCCCATATTTTAGAAGTAATATAAGCTTTAAACTGATTCGATAACTATTTTAATTAAGAAGTTATCGCGTTTTTTCGGTTTTCACAAAAACCCTCCCTATTTCCACCCCCTTGGTCCGATTTTGTCCATTAACGAACTTGACCGAGATTTTATGCCCCTTGATTTTATGTAAAAGTTTGAAGAATATCTGAGCATAATTATAGAAGTTATCGTGTCTAGAAGAAAGTGATATACACCGATATATATATATATATTTATTTACTGATGGTAGTTTTGGGGTCTAGAGGTCGTGATCGGCGTAGATCTGCAAAATTTTTTCAGAAATTCCGACATGGGTGAGAATGCAATAGGTAGTATTTCATACGAAATCTACCTAACGTAGATCTGAAAACTCTCGTGTGACCAGAAAATGAGATAACAGGAGGATCCGGCAAATGACAACAAATGATGAGTGCTTCAAATGATGACTACAACAAATGATGAGTGCTAGTCATATTAAAAATGAGACACGATGTTCTCTGTCAACTGATACGATTCGTAGACGAATTAAGGAACCAGGTACGTTAATTTATATGAAAAGAAAAAATAGCCAGCTTTGAAATCTTACTACAAATTAACGAGAATGTAGTGGGCTTGCAAACATACGTCATATGGACTCCAATGGTATACTGTGATATTCAGTGATGAAAAAAAGTGGAATTTTGATGGCCCAGATATGTCTATATACTATTGGTGAAACTTGCGAAAAGAGTCTAAGGCTTTTCATAGTGGGCAAAAAGATGATGGCTCTTAACCCATTAACTGATTTTCCCGAACGCTATTCGGGCAACTGGAAGTTGATTCAAATTGGTTTGCCCGTACGGCGTTCGGGAATGGATATTTTCTCTTTTCCCTCTGTGATATTTTTCATTCTTTTTAAAAGACTGTATTATCATTATTTTAAATAGATGGCGCAGCTTGTCTGTGTGAATGAAATCTTCCATCCGAGTTTTTTCTTTGTTAAGAGTCCACACTACTGATTGAAAAAGACCCGGATGACAATGTAAAGTCTATGGGGGTATTCTTTGCAAGTATATCGCTCAAATTTTAAGATTTTGACGTATTTTTTTTTGCATACGATAGTTGAGGACGATCCACAACCGGCTTATTTTTTATTTTTTTATTTTGGTTATATTATTTTTATATTAGGATAGTTTCAGTTTCATAACCGGTTCTGAAAGTTAAAGTATTTAAAAAAAATCTAACACCAAAATCGAAAAAGTAAAAACTAGGCCGGTTGTGGATCGTCCTCAGCTATCTTATGCAAAAAAAATCACGTCAAAATATTAAAATTTGAGCGAGATATTTGAAAAAAACCGCCCCCATAGACTTTACATTATCATCCGGGTCTTTTTCAGTGAGTAGCGTGGCGTCTTAACGGATTCGGAATTTTTGCTTTTGATATTTTGTTCTACAGTAAGGAATACAGTTCTTGTGAATCAAAACTTTTTGTAATTTCTTTTGTAAATTATCATTACCCTCATAGCATGCATGGTCACAGTGACGTCACAATGACGTCACTGTGAGTCACTTTGTTCGCATCACATCTGTGAAAAAAATGCCACCACTCAGTGACGTCACATTGAGACTGAGATGTGACTTTCTTAAAAATTTTTAGAAAATTACAAATATTCTTCAAAACATGTTATTTACTTTAAAAAACATGTTTCTGGCAATTTAAATATCGTCGCTTTTGTCACAGTTTCGTTACAATGTTAATGTCAAAGTAATCACAAATGACAAATTTGTCACAAATTTGTTACACCGTGACTTCACAAAGTGGTCACAATGTGACGTCACAAACGAGCTCTAAAACGGCCATAACGACTTCACATTTTAGTCACTGTGACTTCACATCGACATCACGTGACGTCACATCGACAATCGATGGTCACAAGTCACAATGTCACTTGAAAACGACGTAACAGTGACGTCACCATGCCTTACGGCTATGGATGAAACAGACGACAAAACTACTTTATTGTTAGATGATGAACTGAATTCTGATGCAGATTCAGAACTGTCTTCTAATTATATAAATTATTCTTCGGATGAGTCGTGCAGTGATCTCAGCTCTGATGAAGATTTGAATTCCGCTAGATTTTTTATAGAGATTGATGCTAAAAATCCATCTCCTCCATGTCCTCGATTTAATTTTACTGGCATTCCATCTGTACACATGCAAGCTGATGATACTTGTGACGTTCTATAATTTTATGAAACATTTATTGATTCTTTTCTCATGGCTAAAATTGTAGAAGAGACAAATAAATATGCTCAACGGTGTATTCAATCAAGTGTTCCAAAAAATTTCTCAAGGAGTACATTTTGGGAAGAAACAAATCTATAATAGATGCATGTATTTTTTGCTCTGATTATACTTCAGGGCCTAGTAAAGAATCCTGGAATCGATAATTATTAGAACAAGAGGCATTCGACTTATGCACCTTTTTTCTCTAAAATAATGTCTCATCGTCGATTCCTTCTTTTGCAGCGCTACTTACATTTTTCTTATAATTCAGTATTCGAATTCAGTTTTTGATGCACAAAATCACGAATGCCCAAAATTAGTCAAATTATGGCCAGTTTAGAAACATCTCAATGATAAATTTATAGCGACTGTGACACCAGAGCGAGATGTAACAATAGATGAAAGCCTAATGCTATTCAAAGGGTGAATATGATGGAAATTCTTTTGGGTGTCCCTGTAAACGAACCATTAATAGTACATACTTCACATGCAATAGCAAACATGTTTTCGTGATCCTAAATAAGCTTTATCAATTGCATGAAAATCCGAATATATTTACGAGAGTTAGAGCGTGGGCAGACGGACAGAAAAATCTAATGCTTTTCAACTTTTGTTGGAAAGTTCTAATTATGACAAAAAAGGTGCACATGACTAAAGCGGTCTAGCGGCAGCAGTCAGCGTACTGATTTAAATGCCACTTAAATACAGTTTTACTTTCGTGATCAAAGTGTGATTGAAACGTCACATTCAAACGAAATTTTTCAGTTTCATCAAATATGAAAGTTACTGATTGCCTTCATAAAAAATCATGTTAAATAACAAAATTGAATGAAAACTCCAGATTTTGACACCGTTGCATAATTTTTAGGGCTAAGCTATTGCATAAAATTATTAATTTCCAGAACAATCTCCAAAAAGCAAAAAAGTATAGCTGGTTAAAACTATGCAATTTTTGATAAATTTTCTTTCATAGGCAATCGTACATATTTGATAATTCTACCATATTCTTAAATGCAATTAAGTTTATTAACAATCTATTAATTTTAAACATGTATTTTTTAGAGGAAAATGCTAAAAAGTTCCTCAGAAGTATAGACAGTGCTTGTGTGTTTCACAACTGTAGCACGAGATTCGCAGATGGGTATCGGTATGGATTGGGTAAGTATTTTTTTATTTAATCCTATTTGAATTTACCTTTCTGGGTCCGCTTTTTTTCGATTTTTAGAAAAAATATCTTTTGCGTTAATAATATTAACACTAGCTATCCAAATAGATTTAATAGTGTTTAACTAATACATCATTGTCTGAAAGATAACGAATGTTGTTGTTTTGCATACTCTTCATTTCATATTCATATGACAATATGCTAAGGAAGAGTTTTTGGAGATGTTTAGAAAATATTGTATTATAACAAGATTTTGCACTTTATTACAAATAATTATTTCTGGGAAGTAGCTTTTATTTTAAATTTAAAGAGTGAAATATATATTTAAAATAAAAGAATCGAAAACGGCGCAAAGAGAAACAGGCAAATAAAATAATAATTATTATTACTAAATGCCTAAACATAAATGAAGTCACATAATAAGTGCATAGACATATACTAACATTACTACATGTAAAAAGTAATAAAAGTATTTTTTCAAATAAAGTAATACTCCATTAAAAGACATGTACTATTAATAGTTCACTAGACCCGAAAAGGTTAAATGTGAAGTAGTTTCAAGATGATTTTGCTAGAAATCAAAATCATTCGTAAATACTGCATTGTTCTTCAGTAATTAACTATACTACAGCATGTTTGAATATTTTTCGTGGTGTAATTCGAAATCTTCTGTTAATCGGATATTATGGCACATTTTCCAATATCATGCTAAAATTATAATTGGTTGAGGGAACCATACATGATATTCGAAATTGGACAACTGTACGTCTTAATACGTTCGTCAGTCACATGGTTTTCACGCGAGGGATGTATAGAAAGGGATAAGATGAAGAAAATAAGGTAACCTATTTTTTTTAAATATAACAAAACATAGACTTTATAAATATATTTTTGTTATAATTCATAAACTGCTCGTTACTGTTTACTTATTAGGAAATTATTGAAAAATTCTTACACTACATTTTTACGTCTTTCTTAAATAAAACTGGGTTGAAAACATGCATATGCTCCAGGGCTCGTACGGATCCTGGAATTTATAAATCAGGTATCATTATCAGGTATCATATCTTCGGTATCATTATTTTTTATATATATAAACCGAAATTTTCTTACGCTTGAACTAGATTAATTTTTTTTATAAAAATACATTGATATTTTACCTGGAACATAACAGTAGTCGTACTAAGCCTGTATAATATAATTTTTTTTTGTTATTTACTGAAAAATTATTTCAACCTGTTGGGCTAACTTTACTCATTCCTTGTGATGGGGAAAATGTCGTATTATTTACATTGCATGGTCTTCTCCCACCGACTATATAATTTAAAGGAAATAATGAAATGCGTTAATGCACCGAGTGTACACTGAAGTGTAGAAAATTGTGAATAACCTTAGTATGTAATTTGAAAATGAATCATACACAGGGGTGCAAAAATCTAGGTGCCAGCAGGTAGTTTCTCACCACAAAATTTATTTCGTTTTTCTTTTTCTAATATTTCGTGTAAAATTCCTGCTAGAATGCTATTAAATTTTGAGCGAAAAAAACTTTAAAATTTTAGTGGTGAGAGACTACCATCTGGCTCCTAGATTTTTGCACCCCTGATCATACATGAACTTTAATGAACACTATTTAGCCAAACGTTGCATGACACTTTCAAGACTGTTTGTCAAATATCTATAGAAATAATTGACGAATCTTTTTTAAATTTTAAAGATTAAAAAACATGTTTAACCTCAATGTTTTCATTGGAAGTTTTTAACGAGCGTAATTATCGGAACAACAGTAAACTGAATAAAAAAAATATTTACAAGAACACTAACATAAAATACTCGAAATGATCTTTCACTGTAAAGAAGCATTATGTCCTGTACACTGGCAATATGCAATTGCGCTAGCACAGTTCATATATTAATGAATATATAAACATTTCTTTAAAAAATTCAAAATGTTATCTCATATTTTTTGTTTATAACATGCAACATTTTTAACCTAATTTAATGCCATTTTCGCAAGCATGGCAAAGTGTAGTAGAAACAATATACTATGATTTGAAAATGAATTTATTGTATGTGTAATGGGAATGAACATATGTATGAAATGAAAAAAACATTTAACTGCGCATGTGCAAAATGATTTTCTTTTTATCCAGCTATCAGCTATATAGAGCAACTTTCATAAAATGACCCATCGAATATACTGAAAACTTAGAAAGATAATGACAATATAGTGAGCTAAATTTTAGTTACCTTAAAAAAGGAGCTAGATGGCAAGGTATTTTCCACAAATTTTCGTTTTTATTAATCGATTTATAACAAAAGAGAAAATATTTTGTTAAGCATCGACCAGTATTGGCTATATTAGTAAGGAAGGAATACCTTCGATGAGGATTTTTCAAGGGAAAATGACCCGGAATTATTATTCTAGTATAAAGAAAACTGTAAAAACTTCGCAAATTTTGGCCCTAAATTCTCGTTTTGTTCGAACCAGGCTAATCTGGTCAGCCTCTAACTTCTAACACAAAAGTATGTATTTATTAAATGCATAACGTTTGGATGGATCTTCAATTTTAATATTTATTGTTGTTCTTGGAATGAGCTCTTTCTGATGATTCACGCACGTTTATGAAAAAAACGTAAACAACCCTACTAAACCTGCAACTAATTTTAATAGTAAAGGTTATTGGTGACATTCGATTCTATTTTTAAATGATGTATACAGAATTTGCTTAAGGGCGCCATCTACAAATCAAAACCAGACCAAACTTTCTTTTTTTTTTAATAGTAACACTAAAATGTTGATAATATACTATAAATCTTCGGTCCAAACGGTTCTTAAACACAAAATTTCTAGCCGTATAAATGATAAAGCTTTGAATATTAAACAATTAAAATTTAGAGATTCTAATGTTAAATTACATTTTCATAATTTTATTCACATCTCGAGAAATTATGATCCGAATGTGATTATTTTGAGTATTTTTATAATACTAAAATACCTTCCAAGTTATAAATACATTGAATTTGTAAGTTTAAAAAGTTAATAATATGAATAATGAAATTAATATGCAGAAAAAATATGAATTGCAACCTACAATTTTTTTGATAGATTTATATTTATATTGTCCTGCTTTATGAAAATTCTCAATTACATATTTTCTTTCAAGTAGTTTTTTAATTATAATTAAGAAACATCAAAATGGTAGTTTAAGGGGCCATCTGTGATGCGCATAAAAGCATAATTTGAAAAAATATGTTTTAGTCATTTTATTATAACAGTTGGGCTGGAAATAATCGAAACACATTAAGGAATTAAAATGGCATTATTGGCAAGGAAAAATACATTAATAGAAGTTACATAGTCCTTCTGTAGTATTTCAATAATCGAGTATCGAACTTCAATTTAGATACAGCCCCTGAAATAAGATCATTTTAAAATAATTAATTTATCGGAAATTAATAGTTTGAATTTCATGAAAATTTGGATTAAGGATAATTGAAGGGTGTAAAATTTATTTATCGTGTCAAACATGGGAATTGTTATTGAAGAAAAAAAAACAAGGTTTGGGTTCGTTTCGATATGCAGATAGTTTCTAAGTAACTTTTATATGTATAATTTAAAAGGTGACTTTAGTATTTCCTATCGTTTAATACCTGCAGCTTTCTTTTATAATAATTTGTAACAGAATTAGCAAGTGAAATTTACTTTTTTTTTGCGACTGTATATACATTAAATCAGAAACCAAAAACGACATGTTTGTCAAAAATGGCAATTATTGGAAAATACCTCATCATTTAACTAGTTTTAGAGAAACACTGAATTTCAGCTTACCGTATCTATCGGCGTTGTCTTTCTGAATTTTTACTATATTCGACTAATTTATTTGTATAAGTTTCCCTACATATATCAGATTCCCCCCCCCCAAATATATATATATATATATACATATATATATATATATATATATATATATATATATGCGCAATTCAAAGTAATTTTATACAAGTGCTTATATTTCATACATTTTTCAATATATTTATATTCTAATTGTAGTATGTTTTATCTACTGTACTTTGTAAAGTTTTCTGAAAATGGCATTAAATTTAGTTCTGAATCATGCTTGCTTATATCTCATCAAATATGAAATTATATATTTTTTAATTGCAGCATAATATTTCTATTATACTTTGTCAAGTTTCAACAAGTGGCATGAAATTTGATTGTAAATCTTGCGTGCTATAAATAAATAACATGTGGAATTTTTTTGAATATTTTAAAGAAACGTTTATTTCTGCATGTCTGTGTTTGGCATTTTTGTGCAAATCTATAAAAATGCTTTGCAGAGTGCACATAGTCATTTATTACAATGATAGATAATTTGGAGTATTTCATGATGTAGACTGATTGGAACTATTATGCTCAGTGTTCTATTTATTGTTGGTTCTCTGGCCTCGTGACTAAAACTTCGGTAAAAAAGATGGGGTTAATCATGTTTCTTATCCTCGAAGTTCAAGGACCATTAATAAATTATTTCTCTAGATACTCGATAAAACATCTAGAATCGAAAGTGCCCTGTGACTTTTGACCGTGTAACCTTTGTCAAAATTTTTATACAAAATCTGTGCGATAATTTATATATATATCCTTCTAAGCGTTAATCTGAAATTTAATTTACTGTAATTAAAGTTTCAACTACTCTCTTTTCATAGTTGCGTTTTATAGTGTTTTTCCTGCCGCGTTTTATTGCTTCTATTTTTGTTTCTATCTAAAGTTCTGTAATCAAAATTTACAGTAAATATTTAATTTTAAATTTAGAAATGGTATTCTTTCTATACTTTTTACTATCAGGAAAAAGAGTACGTTCACAGCTATACCTCAGATACTCGAATCGCATTTTTTCATCTTATTAAGCATTACATGAAAAATAAATGAATTGACATTTCTGCAATTAAATGTTAAATAGAAATTTTCTAATCGAAAATCATTGTATCACACTGCTTGGAATGTCTAAGGAATGTAACAAATACTAATGCTAAAAATTTCTCTTTATTTTTTAGGAGCTGAAGTTGGGATCAGCACAACTCGAATACATGCACGGGGGCCTGTGGGTGTTGAAGGGCTTTTGACAACCAAATGGATATTGCATGGTACAGGAAATACTGTTTCTGATTTTGATTCGGGAAAAATGACATATTCTCACGAATCTTTACCTTTAGATATTGCAAGTGAAACTCGGTGAAAAAGCGCAATTATATTTCGACTGTAATTATTTTATTTATATTTAAGCATTTTTTTAAATTTGAAGTATTTATTTATGACTGCCATGGTGCTCTAAGCTTCTTTTAAATATATTTGTGAAATATTAGTTTTGTATATTTTTGATATAACAACATAAATTATTTTAAATCCTTAAATTTGATATATGTAAGACCAGAGCCTGATTACTACTGGGCACTCTCTCCCCAGTAAAATTACATAGAAAATTTCGCCTTGTTTAAACGCCCTTTTCAATCAAAATTACTATCACGAATAAGGAAAAAATTTCTATTTATTTTTTCTGGTGAGAGAGTGCCCCGTTGATAATCAGGCCCTGTGTAAGACACTATGTTTTATATTCAATTTTATAAAATGGTTTTGACTGTTCGTTTTTCAAAATAAAGCAGTTGATAAATTAATGGCCACCTTGTCTTATATTACTTTAGATTTCAAGTTCATATTAATATACTTAACCTTCCTACCCTGTTCAAATTTTACTCAATCTTGATAAAAACACTTCACACTAGAAATGTTATTTAAAACATTTTAATATATTTATTTGACTTATTTCTCTGAAACTGCTATTTAACTTTCTTTATGAAAAAAGTTCTAGTTCGAGTCGTATAAAACAAATTATAGTTATGGGTCGATTAGACCCATTCAGGGTAGGAAGGTTAAATTTATGTATAAAAAAACATTATATTATTTAAATACTCTGAAAATCACCATTCTGGATATACGCTGTAAAAAAAGACAGACTTTTCTAAATCTACAAAAATATACTATAGTCAAGAATGAAAATATACAATCACTTCTTCCAAGGCACCAGAGATTCCGAAAAACATTCCTCTATATTAAAAAATCCAGAAAAATGTTTATTTCAAAAATTTAAAGAAGAATTTATAAAAAAAAAAAAAAAAAATATTAGCTGCCCGTCCTTTCCGGAAACATTTATGGGTAGCTTTTACAGTGGAATAGTTAGTTTTCTCAAATATCACTTTTATGGATGCTACCCATTCTTTGGTAAATACCGTAATTTCCTGCTTATAATCCGCGGATCAAAGAATCATTTTTCAACCTAGAAATTTTATTAAATAAGATATCAAATTTTAAATTGCCGTAAATATTTGTTTTCAATTACAAAATAAAATTTCTGGGTTGAAAAAGAATTGTTTGATCCGCGGATTATACGCAGGAAATTACGGTATTTTGATATTCAGAAAACATGTTTAGCAGACAAACATACAAAATTTACAACATTAATATTACCGTAATTTCGTGCGTATAATCCGCGGATCATACAATTATTTTTAGACCCAGAATTTTTTAAAAAAGAAACGTAACTTATCAGATCGCTATAAATATTTGTTTTCAATCACTAAATAATATTTCTGGGTCCAAAAATAATTGTTTGATCCGTGGATTATACGCCGGAAATTACGGTAGTATGAAAAATTAATATTATTTTGCGAAAATTACGTGCAAAAATTGAGTTATGCTACCAAAGATATTTACTATGAGAGTTGATGTCCGAAAACCGTTTTTTCCGGCCACAGAGATCCGCATTGTAAAAGCTACTAGGAAATGCTTCCGAAAATTACGAGCAGCTAATAAAAATTAATTTTTATAAATTCTTTTTTAAATTTTGGAAATAAATTCTTTTTTGCGGTTTCTAAAAATAAAGAGACATTTTTTGGAAACTTTTGTGACTTGTATATTTCCGTTCGTGATTACAGTAATTTTTCGTAGATTAAAAAACTTTTTTTTTTCTAATACGGGGTGTCAAGTTCTGTTTGACAAAGTGTAAACAACGTAAAAATATCCAAAACAAGCAGATACTGTAAATTATATTTCAACTAGAGTGCGTTTAAGGGAAACCTTTTCTGTAAAATGGCTAAAAAAGCATTAATGTGAAATTATTAGATATATTTATATAGGCTATTTCCATGAGTACTTGTAGTGTAAGTCACAGGCTACGATTTTTGGCTACCAGTATTTTAGTACGAAAAAATGTGATTTATTTTATCGGCACATTGTCATTAATTGAATAAGGCCAAGCAGACTTTTCGAAAATAACGGTGGCAAACAAGCATAGCAATTATAAGGTAATGTGACTTACACTACAAAACCCATGGAACTAGCCTATATAAAAAAACCCATAAGAATTAAGTGAGTATGGGAGGCCAGGGCATATTCTCCATAGGGGCAGATCTTCCGACTCGTTTTATATTTTAAATAAGCTGCTAGGTGATGCCGGTGGGTGAATTTGCTGAAGTGACAACATTGTATCACAACACCATCTACAAAAGTTATAGTTTAGTAGATGCTGTCACTTAGTTGAAGAGTTTTTAAAAGAAGTCAGGAGCGTTGTTTTTTCATTTTTTAAACGCTGAGTAAAATTTCAGGTCTTTAAACTAAAATGTAAAAAAAAAAAAAAAAAAAAAAAAAAAAAAAAAAAAAAAAATTACTTCCGTTCAATTTATTGTTCTGACATTTCATACACTAAAAAATCGTTATATAACTATGCGTTTGTTTCGCAAAAAACTTACATCACGATTTGTCCAGGCAGTGAAAAAGTTGAAATATAGCGAGGAGGCAGCTTTTCCACCAGCATACGGGGCAAGTTTTCCAACATTTCTTTTCGTTGTAAAATGCATCTCCTCCAAAAGAATCTAGTCTTATTGTATAAAAAAAGGAATTCATTGTGTAATAAAATCGGCCAAATAACCATGTGTACTATGAATCCCCTTGATCATTTAGTCATTGAAGTAAAAGTATCAGTACAAAAAACAAGGCAAATTAAAAATATATAAAATGTGAATTATTTTTTTAAATGAGTTCATTCAATTAATCCATTTTGTGTTAATTAAGACTTTCTAGTCATAAGCTACAATACTACCCATGAAAAAACAAATTAATAGTGCTGAGAGCTCTCCATTTTCGTTAACACCACGTCACCTGAGAATAATAAGGTTCTATCTATGTTTTTGAAAAAATTGACTTATCGACATAAAAATGTTCCATTTGTATCTATGAAGACATTTCTGCATTAAAATAATGTCATAATATAATTGTAATGTCATATATAAATTATATGTAACACCATTTTGATGCAAAAATGCCTTCATAGATACAAAAAGAGCCTTCCTATATCGATAAGTCATTTTTTCAAAAACACAGATAGAACCTTATTATTCTCATGTGACGACCAGTCATTATAATAGCGGTTTTTGAACATTCAAGAATTATTGAAATGGATCCTGAAATATTTAAAGTATCTGATTTTATGACATCTTACCTTTCTGACAGACCAGCTCCTGTCGCACCAACAATCTTGAATAGAGACGTCAAACTTTTCTCAATAATCAATTGTTTCCCCTTAAAAAAAAAAAAAAAAAAAAAATCCTCAAAGCATCTAATATTTTTACGTTAACGCAGGCTAGCATTTTCAAAGAAGCTGTCTCTTAAGTTCTACTCAAACTTTCCCTGTTGCTTGTAAAGAAGACGCTTATTCTACATTCAAACAAACTTAACCTCCACTTGAAGAAGCCTTTTTGGAAGGTAGCACTGAGAAGGCAATCACGGCTTGGGAAGAAAAATAGGAAGAATGACCAGTATTATAAACAGCAGTATTTTATAACAAAATTTTTCGTCTTATTTTCTCACAGAAAAAGAATAAGACGAAGAAATTACTGGCATTTCAACTTAAATGATCGTATAAATTCTTAACATTGCCATTTTTGCATTTGATCTTTTAGAGCATAATGTTTTTTAAATAGAAGATTTTGCTATTATAGAACGCTGTTGACATTAACTATGAAGTTTACATTTAACATCTGTTGTTACATAACTAATATTTATGTGAAGGCATATGCATTTTAAAGTGTATAAATCTAAAGAACATTTATTTGAGTATTGCAGAGCCATTTTACGGAAAAGCTTTGTACTAAAATTTCATGGCTGCCAACTACTACGCCTATTTACAGTCAAATAAACACATTAGAAACAGAAAGTTTAGTAAATAATTAAGAATATGTTCTGTAATACATAACATTGAATATATTTGGTATCCATTTTACTAAAATATTTTTGTGGTTCGAAACATGTTTATAAGATTTAAATAGGCGTAGAAGTTGGCAGCTCTGAAATTTACATTTAATAAACGACAAGCGCGTCGTTTGTATTATTGTATCGTTAACACTAGAACCGCGGGAAAATTCATTAAAGATTTATAAAAATATTTCTCACCGGAATTTTCATTTAAAACTGTTGAAGTTATTTAATGAAAATATTTTTGCTCAGCATATATTTAGCTTATTTGATTAAGACTTTTCTGGTTCGAATCAATGTCTCTCCATATGATACGGGTCAAAATGACCCGTCGCCGCGGTTCTAGTGTTAAGTTCGTCTCAATAGAACCTGTAGAAGGCAGAGTCTCTGGAAGCCAGTCACTCAAATCAATGAAAACTACTTTCTTCTTTAAGGGGGCTCAGGGGTTGAAAACTTTTCCAAAAATCGATTTTTTATGATCTTGTTTGATTATTCAAAAATTTCTTAACTCAATGCAAAAAACCGCATAAAAATATTTGCATTTTTAACGGAGTTATAAGCATTTATGTATCAATACTTTCATAGCCGCATCCATATAATTTCAACTTTAAGTCGAGTTTTCTCAAAACTTGATTTTTGACGACTAAAACCCAGATTTAAAAAAAACTATTTGATAAAATGGCTTAAATTTTTTTCAAGCATATAACATGATTATTTAGAGAATGAATTAAGGATATAACTATCACTTAAAAAAAAACATTATTAAAAAATCTCTCAAAGTTGAAAATTCAAAAAACCCCTAAAAAATGCAACTTTTTTTCATTAAAAATACTCAAAATATTAAACTATCTAAAATATATTAATTCATTCTCTAGATAATGATATTATATGCATACTAAAAAAAAATTAAGCCATTCCATCAAATAGTATTTTTTAAATTTTGGTGTTAGTCATCAAAAATCAAGTTTTGAGAAAACGCGACTTAAAGTTGAAATTATATGGATGCGGCTATGCAAGTGTTGATACATAAATGCTTATAACTCCGTTAAAAATGCAAATATTTTTATGCGGTTTTTTGCATTGAGTTTAGAATTAATTGAATAATCAAATTAGATCATAAGAAAAAATAGATTTTTTGAAAAGTTTTCAACCCCTGAGCCCCCTTAAGCGAGCATACCCTTTTTGTAAATTTCTACAAAACACATATGCTATAATAATCTTTAGTAACGTGTATCAATTACATGGCAATCAGGGTGCATTTAAAAGAGCTAGAGTACGGGCAGATAGTCAAACAGGCGTTAGAAAGACAAACCGAATGGATAAACAAATTTCAATTATTTTGGAAAACGTTAAAAAGTGCTCTAATGATAAGAAAATTTTCAAATATTAGAAAAAAGAATTAACAGTTGCAACAGAGAGTTACGAAATTTGAAAAGTGTTGTGTGCACTTTTTTGTAAACAAGGAAGGAAAATAAGCAGTGATCTCCGATTACTAGAATCTAATAGCATAGATTCTTAGTCCAATAGCATAGAAAATAGTACCATATTGGAAAAATGGTTCCTCGTTCGAGAAGATTTGTACATAAAAAGAGAAAATATGAATTCTATGGATACAGTAAGGCTAGTATTTGTTTATATTACATTTTCATTGAAAAATTCAATTTGCAATACACTTTCAGCGATCAATCAGTTTTTTATGAATTATTTATGTTATCGCTCTATTTCAATTACTAAATAACAATCTTTGAATTAAAAAAATACTTCTCGACAAAAGTAAAACAAAAGATTCGTTTTTATTTTTATTGAATTCACGCTGCGAAAAATGTTAACAATACTCCACAATAGAAACTTGGGAAGATGAAAAGAGTTCATTTTTTCTTTCTAATTAACACTTGTATTACTTTTTTCAATTTAGGTATTGGAGAAAATAAATTACATATATTTTTTGTAATTATTAAAAAGTTATAATATAATACAAAACACTTTGTTCTTGTCGTTTCAACAGCTAAACAGAATGAATACATTAAATACTGAGTCAACTCCGATCCATTTTTATATGTCAGTTTGAGCATTCTAAGAGTTTAAGCCTGTGGAGTATCATTTATTGGTGATATTTGAAACTAAATAAAGGACGTGGTACAAAGAAATTTCCTGCAAGAATTACTTCAATAGCTGACAATGTTTACTTGTTATTAAGTATTTAAAGTATTCCATTCATTTTAGGTTATCTTATGTGTTTAGACAAGAATGACAATCTTGACCGAGAATCACAACCGAGTGCCAAATTTTGTTCAAAATATATTTTATCTGGCAATGACGTGCCAGCAAACAAAACATTTAGCTGGTAAAATAATTAATTTGAAGTTTTGTTGTTGAGATTACAAAATACGATAGCATACATATCGTCGGTACCATGTCAAACTATCCAATCTGAAAATAGAGGATTACTTTTTACAAAAACAAATTTATTGATTTCCACCACTCTTTAAAATGTTAAAATTCCCCTTGTTTTCTAATGAAATAAAATCGCTTTAAATAAGGTTAAAAAGACGAATTTTACTATTTCCAAAAAGTGGTGCCGATCAAGAATTTTTTTTTTTTCTTTTAAGTAACCCATTATTTTTACATTAGATACTTTGACATGGCACCGACGATATAGGTATTATAATTTAAGAAAGCACAAGGCTTCCACAGGAGACTATTTTTAAATTCAATTCGCATCACTATTTTTAAAATAAAAATTTTGTGGTACATTTTCTTGCAAAGCGTATAATGAAGAATTTTTCTTTTGAAAAAGTGGTGGGAGATATAATTAAAAATACTCGCCTGTGGTAGCTCTGAGAGCAGTGAAAAATTTTGATAATTCAATTTATTTTGTTGCATCTTGATTCCTTAATAATTGATATCAAATTATACTTAGTTACTTTTAACAGACTGTAAGGTGAACTTGAGTAATCTGATAATTAATTTTTAATTAAAATATTTTTCAATGATTGATTTCCGAAAATGATGACTAGCAGAAATAAATAAAGGATGGCTAATTTTTCGCTTTTGATAGTCTCCAAAATTTCTCTGAAATTCATAACATTTTTGAGCCTATATTTAACGAGATATTATACTAGTATTTGCCTTTCAATTTTACCATATCACAGGAAATCTATGTTTTAATTTACGATCTCAGTCAATGTCATGCCGAAATATTTTTACGCTTCCACCTTATAGTACAAGGTGTAGAAAAAATAGTATGGAAATCGACTATTCCATTAATGCTTTTAAAAGTGTTAAAAATTGCATCCCACAAAAGTTAAGAGATACAGAAGGGAAAATATATTAGGTCAACCAGAAAGTTCTGTCGTATAATGTTATTTCACGCCTACTTTTTTAAAATTCATGTTTCTTCATTGGCACCACTTTTTTTAAATGTAAAATTCCCATAGTTCTTATGGCTCGCACTAAAGCAACAACAATGCAAATTTTACTATTTCAAAAAAGTGGTGCCAATGAAGAAAATGAATTTTAGAAAAGCAGGCGTGTAATAATATTATACGACAGAACTTTCCGAAAGACCTAATAAATCGCAACGACATCTACAAATTTTTCACTGGTCGGAATGCTTTTTAAATTGACTCCTCATAAAACGTTTATGTTTGGACTATCAGGTGTCATTGCGATCGCCATTTATAATTTTGCATCGTTCAATGTTTATGGGATACAATTTCTTAAATAAAATTTACCTTAGTGTAAAAACGAAAAAAAAAATCTATAAAAATCTATAAAAGTAAGCAGTAACCGGAAGAGTATATTGAAACACAATTGCTCATACATAAATTATTTGCCTTTATCTCCCCGTTCCTTATGCATTAATTTTATCAATATATACAGGTTTAGCACAAATGAATGGCTGGATTTAGAAAATTTCTATTTTGAAAATTATTACACATATTACAATAAGTGATAGGTAAAAAAAAAGAGGATAATTCCGAATTTTTTTTTAATTACAAATGTTCGGTGTGCGAAACTTTAGTAACACCACGAACACCAAATCTGTAACATAGTTCGTTCCACATATTTAGCAATTTTCCACAGTCAAGTATTCTTATTGCAGCACTGATGCATAAGCCTTCCTACCCTGTTCAAATTTTACTCAATCTTGATAAAAGCATTTCACACCAGAATTGTTATTTAAAACATTTTAATATCTTTAATTCACTTATTTCTCTGAATCTGTTATTTAATTTTCTGTATGAAAAAACTACTGGTTCGAATCGTATAAAACAAATTATAGCTATGAGTCGATTAGCCCTTTGAGGCACAGAGAAAATTTATTGCTTAAGTGTTGAAATTAATGACTGACACCGGAATTGGAAAAAAAAAATATTTGTAAATAAGAAACAGATTCATTTCACGCATTGAATGAAAATAATTTTTTTAAATCAAAATTCCGGTGTCAATGTGGTGTTTAGGAATTAAAATTAAGTGGTATAGCTATGAAACCACCGCGCCGCAAGGGGTTAGACCCATTCAGGGTAGGAAGGTTAAAACATTAAATAATGCATCACAAAATAATGCTAAATGGCATATAAGTGCATAATTTACTCAAAGAACTTCCAATTGACAAAAAGTGAAGCTATAACTTTTTTACACCATGAGCTTTTTCGCTCACAGCCTGGTGCAGAACCATACATTTTTAACCCAGGATGACGGGTGCTGGGCCTGATAGAAAAATAGTGCGTATGGTTTTTTTACATTGTCACCACAACTTTTTAAAAACTAATCGTCAACTAATTTTATCGCAGAATTTGTAAAAAAAAAATTGTCTCCGATTAAACAAAGTGACGATTATATTTTATATCTTTCTGGTGACAATATAAAAACCATTAAAGCACTAGGCAGTTTTGGGATGTCAAAAAACCCCGCGCTAATCCCTGGCACTACATGTTTTGTTTGGCAAATTTTAAAACTGTATATTTCGATAACGGAGAGACGAGGACAAATAATTTATGTGTCTAAAAACACATATCAATCTCTCCTTTTGATTGCTACTTACTTAGATATTTTTCATTATTACACTATTGGGGTAGCTTCCTGGTTAGAACTTTTTGGTTAGCCAATTTTCACAATATATCTTGACATTATACTTATAGGTCCTTGGCACGCTACAAATTTAGTGTAAAATTAAGTTTTTGTTTAATTTGTAAGATTTACATATAAAAAAAATCTATTTTATATTCAAAAACTATGCTATAATATGAGTCTTAACAGATTTGAGAAGTCTCAGTCTTTTGCACACCACTATTATCTTAGAAAAAATTCTGTTCTTTTAAATCTTCCAAATGTACCCATTAAGTAAAAGAAAATTTAGCCTAGGCATATCTGGGGCCTTAAGCATGAGAGTTTTGGGTAGAAAGGTAACAATTACTATAAACTACGTAAACTAATAAAAATAAACTAATTTCTTGAAAGCATGGTAAATGCTACAAACAATATTGGTTAGAAAAAATACATTACATATTTTTTACATTTGGATATTTTATTATAAAATTAAGTTAAAAACAAACATATAAAATGACTAGGCTACAAAATATGGCTTGGTTTTAGAGGGTAAGGACAGAGTTCGACGAACATCTGAGGTACTTGGCTTTCTTGAATTAGAACCTGGATAACTATATTTCCTAGATATACCTCCTAGGCTCAGACTTCGAGACCATTCCTTGTAATCAAATTTCTTTGAGCATTTCTTTGTTTCATTTTCATCCTAAAAGAAAAATCAATAAATTTAAATATTATCTTCAAAATTGAAAGAAAAACGCGAAATATGTGTGGTAAACTGAGGTAACTTGGTACCGTGGAGGTAATTACTTGGGCCCATAAAAAAAAGTTTTGACTCTGATATGATGTATTGTGTTGAGAGCATTAAAATAATTCAACAATACTCGATAGCGCACGTGAATATTCGCTACACAGTAGACAAAAAACTGATTTTAAAGCCTTTTCCTCGTTATGAATCTAGATAATTATAATTTGCTGCATTTTGCTAAACATACTTGCATATAGCAGTTTTAATTAGATCGGTTTCAGAGAAATATGCATTTCGTAGTATGGAGTACATGAGGATGTTTCTCCAAAATTCTAGGCGAAAATTAAATGCTTTTTTACGGAATGATATTTAGTGATATTTTTGGCGAGTAAAATTTAACAGCAATTTGTAAATTGATTACAAGCATGAAATTTATGGCTATTAAATTTAAGGTTACAGTTAGGTTAAACACAAGTTATGGTTATAGAATAATTAGGTTACGGTTAGGATTTTGTCCACAGAGTGAACATTACGCATGCTTTGATTAAAAATTTACACTTATTTTTGTACAATGTCTCTGAAATTATAATACTATATACTACCTCTGACAATAAAGTTCGGTGAATAGTCCTGAAACCATAATGTAGATGAAATATTAACGAAAGTTAGCATATCATCCTTCGAAATAGTAATCTTCCATAACTATGCACCGCTGAAATCTGCTATACATGTCCTGGGAAATTCGCAAGAAGTCTTCTTTTGGGATGGTGTTCAAAAGTTTCGTCACATTTCTTTGGATGTCAGCAATAGGGTCAAATCTCTTTCAAAAAGAGTTTGACTCTTAAAATTAGGAAGAAGTCTGGAGGATTCAGATCTGGTTGGCCCAATTTGCACAACTCCTCATGAATTTCTTTCGGTGTCTTGCAAAGCTTAAAACCAAACTTTAAACTGATTTTTGGTTTTTCATTTTACTGTTCTCAATAAAGAACCAACACACTGAACAAGCACTTTGTAAAGCACATCTTACACAGAACATCAACGACGCTCAACTGAGCAACGGTGAGGGAAGTTGATCAACATTTGCCTCTATCCAGGTGCAGCGTTTTGTTTCCCCAGTGTTGCGAGATCGCTCGTTCTAAATTCATTCACAGAACTTTTTTGTCAGAGGTAGTACTAACCTTTTGGCTAATCATCCAGAATGGATTTCATTCACGGTATCGTCGGATTTAAAAGTGATATAATTAGTTTAAAATTCAAGATATTTCATTTGGGATTTCTGTGTGAAAAAAGTAAATATTTACGTGACTTAACAGTGATTTTTGCGAATAAATATCAACCTTTTAACACGAAAATCACGTAATCGTTGGACACATATTCCCTACCGCGTTTCCTATAGCAGTCATTTTAAGTATTTTTACAGCTAAATATTAGATTTTTTAAAACCGATTTTTGACACAGTCAGCGGCCAAGTATATCAGGCAATGTATTTCCACATATTTCGAATTAAGATAAAATCATACGAATTTCAAGTTTGCTTAATATTATTATTATTACGGGGCAAAGCCGGGCGGGTCAGCTAGTTTTAAATATATATGATAAACTAAGCAGCTTTTAGATTAATATAATGTTTTTAGGAATTATGGTATTGACTATTTATTCATAAGTCGGAATTAAAACGAAAAAATGCGCTAATTTTAATAATATTAATTATCATTTTTAGGGTATGTGAATGTTAACAATCCTTTTTATTTTTGCTAGTATCCGAAAGAATCAAGCATTTACTTTATCCTTCTTATACATGAGGGCATATATGATAATATGTAGTGCCAAACTCTATATCCAGAAAACATACAGTGTCTCTTATAATTTATAGATTAACTTATCTCTACATTAAGCTCATAGAACAATAATATTAAATTCTCAATTTTTTTCAATATTTTCATAGCGATAATATGCACATTAAAATGGCTAAAAAAGAAACAAACAAAAGTATTTATAATACTTGTATGATCGAAATTTATAAGTCGATATTCCAAGCTTTAATTTTCATTCCAAAATTGACTATAAATCCTATTTAATTTGTTAAAAAATGGATAAAAACATAAGCTAACATTTTGTTCTATATTATTTTGTATTTAGATGGGCTTGCGTAAGGTGTACCGTATTACAAAATCTCGTTTTGTTTCACTGGTTATTTTGTCCACTTTCATTATAAAATTATTTTTAAGTGATCTTTGTCCTTAACATGGCATTTTCAAACAATTTTTGCAATATATTCCGTTGCATTTTCCACCACACAGGTACCTGGTGATTAAGGCAGTGTGTAAAGTTGCATTTTACAACTACAGAGTAATTATAATTTGAGAATTTTAGCGGTGTTAGGGTCGTTACCGTGCTGAAATATGGAAGTCTAATTGAAATACCTAATATTTAAATTTGGGGCGCATTGTTCTAGTTTATTCTTTAATATAATAAACTGCTTAATTTAACCATGATTCTATCATAAATAAAAGAAAATTTTCCCACTTTTTTGGGATAAAAAGTTTCTCACATGAACTATATCGATTCCATGATTGATAGTGGAAAAAAGTTTCTACCAAAAAAAAATAATGATCATTAATTCCAATATGTAAAATTTAATTTTTTCTAAATAATACACAATTCCGAGCATTTTAAAACTTTGTTACTTTGCTTTAGATATGAGACTTTTTTTTTCTATCCGAACGATCATTATAATTTGTTTTCTTCGAATATTTTCTACATTAAACATTTATTTTTATTCTTGGACATGTTTATCTAACAATGTTTATAGCCTTCATTTCAAGATAATTTTGTTGCTTCTAAAATTAATGCTCTCATAATTACCGAACTGAAAATTTCTTTCTTTCCTCTTTCAGTTTTATTTGCAATTTCTACGAAATTTAAATACTTTTAAATATTTTTTAATACATTCGTTATTGCACTGAATTTCTTTTGAAATTATTTTACAAGTATCCTAAAAATTTATCATTAAAAAAAAACTTTGATCACCTAAATCGCAAATTTTGGGATTGCACAATTGTCTCCCTCCTCAGTTTTATTTCGATAATCTCTTTAACTTTTTCTGCTAAACAGTGTCACATTAATATATTAACCCTTTTCGACGCAGCGGTCCCATATCGGTACCACTTAATTTTAATTCCAATATTACAAACGGCACCAAGAATATTCTAATAAAATTTTGCTTTTATAATAAAAGTTTAAAGCAGCAATGAGATCCGCGTTTTTGGACTCCAGTATTTTTTTTAGAAAAAATGTTAGCCTGTTAAATTGTAAAAATGTTTCGATTAAATGATATAATATTTTCTATAGTAAAATACAGATAAGCAAAAACGCGGAAATCCTATCCCTGGTTTAAATAAAAAAGTTTTTAGATTTCTAATAAAACTCGTTTTTAAATTCCAGTGTCAGTCAATCATCTCTTCATTTTACGAACAGATGATTTTTGTGACGAAAAGGGTTAAACTTTTAATGACGACGGTAACATTTGTATTACCATCAGTGTTACCGATTTAGTGGATTTTTTTTTATACAGGGTGATTCATAAAAGATGGGCAGAACTTTAAGGGGTTATAGTACACTTAAAGAAAAATAATATTAAATAGGAGACTAAGGGTCCCAGACGTATTCCCAAGGAGATAGGGGGCATTAAAGTTTAGGGTCCGAAATTTCAAATGATTATAAAAAATGGAAAAATTGGTCGATTCGTTTGCGGTTTTTGCAAAAAATTTTCTTTATGCCAGTATTTTCTTGAAATAAAATTTTAAAGTTCAATTTCAAAAAATGCCGATAGGGGGCGCTTTAGACTTTGGAGTAACAAACAACTATTTTTTAACGTTATTTTTTGTATTTCTTTAAATGATTTCGAAAGCTTAGACTTAAACTTAAATTTTGATCTAAAAATCTGAGTCCTAACGAGTAGTTAAGTAGCGTAAACTGAAATTTGAAACCCTTCTCCCCCCAGAACAAAAATCAGTTATTCCCGATCTTTGTGTCGCAGATTAGGCTCTAACTACTGCCGCGTTTTGCTAAAATTATTCTTTATGTCAGTATTTTCTTGAAAATAAATTTTAAAGAAAAGTTTCAAAAAATTCCGATAGAGGGCGCTTTAGACTTTGGAGTAACGAACAACTATTTTATACCGTTATTTTTTGTGTCTCATTAAATGCTTTCTAAAGCTTAGACTTAAACTTAAATTTTCAGCTCAAAATCTGAATCGCTGAGCGTGGTTCAGTAGTGAGGGGAGGGGGTTCAAATTTCAACTTCTGAACATAGTTCAGTTTGCACTACTTAACCATGCCCAACGATTCTGTGCTGTGATACGAGGCAAAAATACAACTTTCGTCAAGGACTGCATAGTCGGAATTCACTCATAAAGGCACTGGCACAGTTGGAAACGTCGCTCATGCAAACGTTAAAGCTCCATTCCTGACGCTAGTCACCGGGTGAAGAAGGAGACAGAAAGTATGCAAATGTCAAATGGGGAAGAAGAAGAACACGTATGCAAAATTTCGACACGATTCAGGCATAAAAACCACTGAACGGTGAGTCAAATGTAAGTCGCTGTAGTAATGAATCGGAAGATGGTGCCCTTCACGAATAAGGAAAAGGCTGAGATGCATTTAATTTACGGAGCGGCAGATGGAAATGGTGCAGAGGCACAACGAATGTACGGAGAGCGATTTCCCAACAGGCGGTTGCCTAACCGCAAAACTTTCGAGCTCTTGCACAGACAGTTGTGTGAGACGGGATCATTTCTCGCTTCCCGGTCGAATGAAGGTCGTGCAAAAAAGGACGAATCAGTAGTTGTTGCAGAAGCCATTCTGGATGTAGTAGCGGCGCAGCCAAGTACAAGTACACGAACAGTGGCTAGGCAGGTGGATACCTCACAGTCCATGACTTGGAGGGTACTGAAGGATGAACATTTGCTCCCGTTTCATGTGCAACGAGTCCAGAAACTTTCTCCAGGGGATTATCCAAATCGTATTGAATTCGCCCGCTGGTTTCTGCAGCAGAACGCGCTAAATCCACATTTTGGACGAACTGTGCTTTTCACCGATGAATGTACCTTCACACGTGAAGGTACATTTAACACACACAATGCACATGTATGGGCAGATGTCAATCCACATGCTACGTATCCACATGCTCATCAGAGACGCTTTTCCATCAATGTTTGGGCAGGAATCTTCGGAGACCACCTAATCGGACCGTACCTTCTTCCTGAACGCCTCAACGGTAAAACATACCTCACATTTATGCAACATGTGCTGCCAGACCTGTTAAACATTGTTCCTCCACGCATCCGGCGGGTCATGTGGTTCCAGCACGATGGAGCGCCAGCCCATTACGTACGAGACGTCCGCAACTATCTGGACATCACATTTCCGAACAGATGGATTGGTCGAGGTGGTCCTGTTGCTTGGCCTGCTCACTCGCCAGATCTTTCACCCCTCGATTTCTTTTTTTGGGGACAATTGAAGGCTCTTATGTATGAGACACCCATTGAATCCCCCGAGGAACTGGTCGCCAGACTTTCCGCCGCTGTAGGGGAAGTGCTCGAAAAGCCTGATGTTTTCGCGAATGTTCGCCGTTCCATTCTTCGCCGTTGTTCTGCGTGCATAACCTCTGGTGGTCACAATTTTGAACATTTATTGTAATTACATGTTAATAAATATGCTTTGATAACATAATCCTAATTTGTGTCTTTTTACCTCGTATCACAGCACACAATGTGTGGACATGGTAAACTGAACTGTGCTCAGGAGTAGAAATTTCAAACCCCTCTCCCCAGAAACTTAACCACGTCTAACGATTCAGATTTTGGGCTGAAAATTTAAGTCTAAGCTTTAGAAAGCATTTAATGAGACACAAAAAATAACGGTATAAAATAGTTGTTCGTTACTCCAAAGTCTAAAGCGCCCTCTATCGGAATTTTTTGAAACTTTTCTTTAAAATTTATTTTCAAGAAAATACTGACATAAAGAATAATTTTAGCAAAACGCGGCAGTAGTTAGAGCCTAATCTACGACACAAAGATCGGGAATAACTGATTTTTGTTCTGGGGGGAGAAGGGTTTCAAATTTCAAATTTCAGTTTACTCTACTTAATTACTCGTTAGGACTCAGATTTTTAGATCAAAATTTAAGTTTAAGTCTAAGCTTTCGAAATCATTTAAAGAAATACAAAAAATAACGTTGAAAAATAGTTGTTTGTTACTCCAAAGTCTAAAGCGCCCCCTATCGGCATTTTTTGAAATTGAACTTTAAAATTTTATTTCAAGAAAATACTGGCATAAAGAAAATTTTTTGCAAAAACCGCAAACGAATCGACCAATTTTTCCATTTTTTATAATCATTTGAAATTTCGGACCCTAAACTTTAATGCTCCCTATCTCCTTGGGAATACGTCTGGGACCCTTAGTCTCCCATTTAATATTATTTGTCTTTAAGTGTACTATAACCCCTTAAAGTTCTGCCCATCTTTTATGAATCACCCTTTATTTATAATCCATATTCACACCAGAAAGAAATAGAATTATTTGCTTTTTTAAAAGAAAGGTCATTTGGTTATTAACACTAGAACCGCCGGATATTTTACTCAACTTTAATGAAAAGTGTTTCTCACCAGAATTTTTATTTTAAACTATTTAAGTTATTTAATTATTATATTTTTCTGCTGCGTACATTTAACCCTCTCATGCATACGGTCCTCATATGAGGACAGATAAATATCACCCTATAAAATATTAGATTTACCAAATTTTTTCAGCATTCACTCATGGGGACCTTATTTATGGACAGATAATACCTTGCACGCAACATAATACATGGCAGCAACATACCGATCGTCGTAATTCACACGAATGTTGCAATAAAATCAAAGTATTGAAATAAGTGATATTGCGCAGAATTTGCTACAAATAGACTAGGAAATATTCACAATACAGTCAAGGTTAGTTTTTTTTAATACAATTTGTCAGGATATAGCATGTAATGATAGAAAATTTTTACAATATATCAATTAGGTTTTTATTTAAAGTATAAAACATATCTGTCCTCATATGAGGAAATTTGCACTAAGGTAAAGAATTTTTGTTTACTACTTTTATTTATTTATTTATTTTACAAATTGCAGGGCTCCCAAATGGTCCGCGAACTGAACACCAATATTATTTAATGGAAAATTTCATGGTAAGTTTCGACAGAATTTGTACTAAAAACAATTCCCGAAGCTGGTTTCTGTGCAATTGCGAAGAAAAATCTAAAAATAAAATTTCTGTAAGAAAATATTGATGTTCAGTTCGCGGAGCCCTGAAATTGTTAAAAAATAAAACATGAATAGGAAAAAACGATACTAGAGAGCTGAATATATCTGATAGAGACAGCTGAAATAATGACAATGGAATCCGAGGATGATTTGCAAAATAGTGATTGCAATGATCATCTTCAGAGGAAGATGAATTTACAAATAAAGCCCCAGTCTCATTTGCACAGAGTGATTCTGATTCAAATGATGAAGGATTTGTAAATCGAGCTCCATCATCGTCTACTAATACAAAATCTTCAGGAAAATGAAACAAACAAAAAGCAAACGCCATTACTTGGTTTAGTGAAAGAGATAACTTATTGTCCAATAATTTGCCTCAATTCAATAATAGATTTCAAGTGAATATACAAGCCAACAATCCTTTAGCTATGTTTATGAATCTATTTTTTCAAGACCTATTATCAGATATTGTCTATCAGACAAATCTTTATGCATGTCAAAATCCCAAAGATAATTTTAGACTTTATGCAGAAGAATTGAAAGTTTTCTTAGTGAATTGTGATTGTTATGACACATGTCAGATACCCTAGATTACGTCATTATTGGTCGTCAGAACATGGACTTCAAATGTCATTAATTGCAGATGCAATGTCTCTAAATCGCTTTGAGAAAATAAGGAAATACTTACATTTTATAGCTAATACAACCATTCCTGATGGCACTACTGATAAAAATATAAAAATTCGACCTATTTTGACAGAATTGCATGAGACATTTCACAAAACTGCCGATGATGTGGAATATCAAAGTGTGGATGAGATGATGATTCCATTCAAAAGAAAATCATCTATAAAACAGTACTCACCTAAGAAGCTGCATAAATGGACATACAAAATGTGGTGTCGTGCTGGTGGATCTGGATATATTTATTGTTTTGAATTGTTTTAAGGTGAAACTGGTAACCGTAGAATCACATATGATTGTGGTGCATCTGGTGATGTCATACTTCGTTTTACTCATGATTTGCATCAAACTGCAAAATATATGCAGATAATTACTTTTCCAATATATCGTTGGTTTTAAAACCAAAAGCCCTACGAATTTGGTATGTTGGGGCTATAAGAATTAACAAGCTGATAAATGCAGGAAAACTGCTAAAATCAATTAAATAACCGAAGAATGAAGGATGGGTTAGTAGTTCGATTGTTTCATCTTCGGATAATATAAGTATCCCCCGATCGATTGATAATGCACCGATTGCGGTTCATATAATCTGCATGCCAAATAAATTCAACCTGCATGCCAAATAACACGTTTCAATAGAAAGGAAAAAAAGTGATTTCTATCAAGCGTCCACATTGTATCTCTGAGTATAATAAGCATATGGATGGGGTCGACCTTATGGACTCTCTCGTAGCTCTCTATCGTAATGTCGTCAGAAATAAGAGTGGTACATGCGTATTTTTCATCACGTTATAAATGTCACCATTGTTAATGCTTGGATTCTATGGAAATCAGAAAACACCAAAAATATAGACTTGTTGGAATTTAAAATTTCAGTTGCAACGGGTTTGATATATAAGGGTAGAGCTGATGCTAAATAAAAATTGAAGAGGAAGAACCTCTGCAAGAGAACCAGCAATAAAAAGTAAGAATACACATAATGTGCTTAAACTTTGCGTTTAGGTGGGGGAAAGTATTAACTGAAGAAAACGGAATCAAAGTTTGGAAATCGCTGCGGCGATAAAAATTGTAAAAGCAAAACACTATAAATTTGTGGGACATGCGCTGTACCAGTATGTCCAAAATGTATGGAATCATTTCATACCGAATAAATCATATAAAATGTACGCAGATATGCGAATGCTGAGTCATATTATCTCCATATTTGCGGACAGTACGAACGTACCCCTTGATGCACTATGTCTTCAAATGAGGACGCATCAATATACTAATAGTCCTTCCGGCAGTGCCGAGAGGAAGAGATAGCTTTCATATACTTATATATTTGTTTATTTATTTTAAATTAAGTTATATTATTCAAAAATACTAAGCTCAAATTAATGGAACCTGATTATGAGCTTGGTCGAAATCTTAATTCAGGTGCACATGCACACTCATATTGAAATCGATTAATATATACGAGTGCTGTCGCGGGCAAATTGATTTTTTAAAAAATGTTAGAAATTCAAACTGCCCACGTTAGAAATTCAAACTGTTCAGGCGTTTTTTAAGTTAAAGATAAGCAAAAAATACTCCTGAATTCATTATTAAGATAAATAATTTAAAAAGAACCTTTTTTCAGTTTCTAATTTTTCGTTTGTACATAATTATACATTTAAAAGATTTTTGACAAACTTAAATGGCTTCCATTTTGAAACAAGAGGACGGAAGAAGTTGGACAGTGAACGTGGTCAAGACAATGCTATGTACTATGTGCACACGGAGTTATATCCAAATTAGTTTTTTAAATACGCATGTTATCACGTGACGAAAATCAGATCATTTCAAGATATGAGCAACACTAGAAATTAAAAATGCGATAACTCAGCCATTTTTTAAGATACAAACGAAACAAAAAATGCTCTGGAATCTTTGCATCAAGTTCAAATGCATAAGCAGGGGTCGGAGCATATAGGACAAATGTTACTATTCTAACCAGTTACTTTCAACAATAATCTTTGCCATATATTTCTATTTCGCACGTTATAAAAATGTATCTTGAAGATTGTTCATAAAAAATACTGGTAAGAACAATAAAATTTGTCCTATATGCTCCGACCCCTGCATAAGAGAAAAATCTTTTTCAATTTCTCACTTTCTTGTACCTAATTTTAAATTTTAAAATTTAGAAATTTTTTTAAATGGCCACCATTTTGAAATAAGATGGAAGATGGAACTGAGTATCGAACTCGATTCAGGCCTCAAAATATACTATGTACAAACTAAGTTACATCCAAATCGAATCATAAATACGCGTGTTATCACGTGACAAAAATCAGATCGTTTCAAAATGTCAGCCATAAGAAAAGTTCAAAGTGCTATAACTCAATCATTTTTTAAGATATAGACAAAATAAAAAGTGTTCTGGAATCGTTGTTTTAAGTTCTAACACGTAAAAGAAAAATATTTTCAACTTTTAATTTTTTCAAATTTAATTTTAAATTTTAAATTTTTTTAAAAAATTAAAATGGCCGCCATTTTGAAACAAAATGGCGGATGGTGCTGGGCAACGAACTCGGTCGAGACATTTGTATGTGCTATGTATAAACCAAGTTTCATTCAAATCGGTTCATAAATACGCGTGTTATGACGTGACAAAATCAGATCGTTTCAAAATGTCAGCCATAAAAAAAATTCAAAGTGCTATAATTCAATCATTTTTTAAGATATAGACAAAATAAAAAGTGTTCTGGAATCGTTGTTTTAAGTTCTAATACGTAAAAGAAAAATATTTTTCAACTTTTAATTTTTTCGCATTCAACTTTAAATTTTAAATTTAAAAAAAAATTAAAATGGCCGCCATTTTGAAACAAAATGTCGGATGATCCTGGCCAACAAACTCGGTCGCGTGTTATCACGAGACAAAAATCAGATCGTTTCAAAATGTCAGCCATAAGAAAAATTCAAAGTGCTATAACTCAATCACTTTTTAAGATATAGACAAAATAAAAAGTGTTCTGGAATCGTTGTTTTAAGTTCTAACACGTAAAACAAAAATATTTTTCAACTTTTAATTTTTTCGCATTCAACTTTAAATTTTAAATTAAAAAAAAAATTAAAATGGCCGCCATTTTGAAACAAAATGTGGGATGATGCTGGCCAACAAACTCGGTCGAGACATTTGTATGTACTATGTACATACCAAGTTTCATTCAAATCGGTTCATAAATACGTTAGTTATCGCATTACAAAAATCAGATATATATATATATATATATATATATATATATATATATATATATATATATATATGTCAACATTTGAACGGAGGGTAGTTTTGGGGTCTGGGGGTCATGATCGGTGAAAATATACCAAAATTTTCTGGAAGTGCTTTCCTCCGGACGGCTGCAATAGGTAGCTTTTTACTTTTTGTAATGAAAGCTACCGAATACTAAATAACATATAAACATTTCTAATAAAGTTATTTTCATGATAAACTGTTCTCATTTAACACAAAAAATGATTGATTTTTTTTACTGTGTAGAAAATAATTCATGCATGAGAGGGTTACTATATATCTTATGAAAAAAATTCTGGTTCGAATCGACTATTATCAATCTGGCAGGGGTCATTTTGCCCCCTAATGGCGGTTCTAGTGTTAAATAAAGTGAAATTTACTATTTAGATTTTCTGATATGTCTTGCGATTCTCTGACTTGCACAATTCCTGGAAAGCAGGCATTTGAGGATTAATACAGCACAGCTATTATTCTAATTTATTAAAAGTAACTGCGGCAGGAAAATAGGAATTCTTACGAAATTTATATTCAATCTTTGATTCTTAAATTTTAACCTCTACATAAAAATTATGTTAGTTAAAGTATGGGGCTTTATTTTTATTGTTGACCTGGTACATTTTTTAATATGTATTTGAATTCCTGGAAATGTAAAGTTAAAGTTATAATTTAAAATTACACTTTAATCTTGTAACCACTTAACTGATTCGTTTTTTTTACGTACAATATATTGAAAATATGAGTTAACAACACTTTTTTAAACTAAAATATTCGTAACATTTAGTCTAAACCTTTCTGAAATTAAATGGTATAAAATTGTATTTAAAAAACGTAGTCGTGTCAAAAAGCCTTAAGGGGGCTCAGGGCTTGAAAACTTTTCAAAAAATTGATTTTTTTATGATCTATTTTGATTATTCAATTGATTCTGAACTCTGTGCAAAAAAATGCATAAAAATATTTGCGTTTTTTTTACGGAGTTATAAGCATGTATATATCATCACTTTCAAAGCCGCACCCGTATAATTTCAACTTTAAATCGCGTTTTCTCAAAACTTGATTTTTGACGACTATCCGAAAGATCGAAAAGTATTTGATGGAAAGGCTTAATTTTTTTTTGCATGCATATAACATAATTATCTGTAGAATGAATTAATATATTTTAGATAGTTTAATATTTTGAGTATTTTTAATGAAAAAAAGAATTGCATTTCTTAGCGCGGTTTTAAATTTTCAAATATGAGAGTTTTTTAATAATTTTTTTTTAGTGATAGTTATAGCCTTAATTCATTCTATAGAATAAAGTTTCCTGATCATGTTAAAGTAAAAATTAGGTTCTTATGTCAGTTCAACGTTAAGATATCTTACGGATGGTGATATAACACGTAATTTTTTTTTTAGAAAATTGTGTTATATAAATTTTGCTATATTTTTTATTATACAGGATGTTTCAAAATAGCGTGGACAAATTGATATGACAAATCAGGCATACGACAAGGATAAAAAATCACATAGGAACATAGGGCCGCAAACCCCTTGCTGAGTCACAAATACAGAGTGTTTCATCCTAACTCAGTTTGGGTTGACGATAATAAACTTCAGAAAAATGAAATAAATTATAATAAAACATTTAATAGACATTCTCACCTTTGTTTTAAATGTGATAACACCAATTAAAAGGGGTAGAAGTTTGCTTTATGCGCACCAGCAATACACAACACCTCACATTTTGAACTGATCATCAGTTTATAGGGTATCATCGATTGCTTGAGCAATATGTTTTTCCAGATCTTTTCGTATTGTTATCACATTTCGCACAAAATTAGGTACATATCGTTCCATTTTCATTACGATGTTATTATTTTCCTGGAAATTATTACTTTCAAACAGTTGCAGCTAGAAAGAAACACCCTGTATTTGTGACTTAATAAGTAGCTTGCGACCCTATGTTCCTATGTGATTTTTTATCCTTATCGTATGCCTGATTTGTCATATCAATTTGTCCACATTATTTTGAAACACCCTGTATTACATTGAAGTACTTCATTTTATAATTTTATAAGACTACAAACATACCTTAAAAATATCAGAAAGTTTAAATAAATTACGTTGAATACTTTTATTTTTATATGGACTCGAAGCGAGAGCTCTGTTTACATGTTTTTCCGTATCGATCAAGCCCTGAGCCCCCTTAAGGATGTATTCGAAAAAACAGTTTTCCACCTTCAACAGCTCGAAATTTTCCGATACAATTTCAGATACATTTTTAAAAGTATAAACATGAAACTTGGTGAGGGGATTTTTGAAGAGACGTATAAGGTGCCGTGTGATGTCACTTTACGCTCAATTCATTAGAATTTGATTTATAAACAATAACCTTCTCAGTATGACACTTTTTTTCGTCCGCAGACCTCCCGCTTCGGAAAATTCGGTTCAAAATGCTGTTTTTGATCGCTTTTTTTGCAATATTTTCTGCATTTATCAGAGAATCGATGATTACGGCACCTTGTGTACTTTCTAAATAAGAGAATTCGAAAGTTTGGTGCATTTGAGAGCAAAAATGAATTTAAAAATAAATCGGAAAATAAGCAGTTTGAATCGAAATACACCCTTAAGTGACGAATCAAGCAAATTCTTCTTGCTCTTACGACGTACGGAGATGAATTATACTACCATCTTATATGTCTATGCAAATAACTAAATTTATGAGATGGCATGGCCGTGTATTAATTATATAGTCATGTGACTTCTTATCACATTTTTAAACATTTATAACGTTAACAATTATTTTTCATGTAAAAATGTTACATAAAAAAGAGAATATATATATATGTATATATATGGATAAAGCATAAAACTGTACTAATGATATTCTCATGTAAAATAAATTCGAGAAGGGAAAATAAATCAAAGAATGCTTTATATGAATTAAACATATTTGACATTCATTTTATATTTATTTAAAAAATGTTTCAAAATTTACTTTACATGCGAAAATTCTGATTATATTAACATAAGATAAAACTCTGTGTTCGGTTTATTATAATTCATAGAGAAACTCTATAAAATTTATAAATGCATTAAGAGAAACATTTTATTAAAGAAGTATCTACTCAAACACTATTCTTTTAAAAATGCCTGTGAAATCCAGAATGAAAGACAGTGTAAAAACAAATTAAATTTATAAATAATTCATATGACTAGATTATTTCGCATCTTTATGCTTAAAGCAATTTGATGCAAAAGAATTCAAACTAATGCACAATAAAATTTTCTCTTGAATTTAAAATACAAAACCTTCTGCAGTAATTTTATTTCTATTTTATTTTGGTGCCATATTAAGTAACATTTTTTGGTAGTATTTATACATTACTTTTTAATGCTGGGTTGAAATAATAGAATATTTAAGTCGAGAACATTTGCAATGTCTTAAACAGAATCAGAAAATTTTAGTCTTTAATACTAGAATGCCCGAAAATTTTACTCGAGTTTCATAGTAATATTTCTCACCAGAATTTTTATTCAAAATTATTTAATTGATTTATTTAAAGTAAATCTACGTAGATTAAATTTAAATCATTTCAAGAGAAATTTTCTGGTTCGAATTGAAATTTAATCGCATAGTTGGAGTCGATTCGACGCGCGCAGGGCCTAAAAGACCCGGAGTACGTGTGGTTTTTACAGTTGTAACCACTAATTTTTTAACAGTAATCTTCAACTTATTTTATTGCAAAATTTGTAAGAATTGTCTCCGTCTTAATAATATGACTGTTATAATTTGATTTTATTGGTGGCAAAGTTAAAACCATCCATACCCTGGATAAGCGCGCGTTCTCCCGGGTTAACTACACTAAAAAAAGGAGAAATATTACATCATGCAGCGAGATTTATGAAATAAAGAAGAATCTCTTTAGAATAATTCATTATTCCAAAAAAGCTTTTATTTTTCTTCAGAATCCTAAAAAACAAAACAATGCATTTCTAATATTTAAAGAAGAATTTTTAAAACAAAAGTTTCTTTTGCTGCCTTATTTTTCAGAATCTGGCAATTTTTATAGTGTAATAATGAGCTTTCTTAGGGTTGTATTTTCAAGTTTTTGGACAGTATTCATTGTTATTTATTGAAATATTATTTTCCTGTTAAAGAGAACCAATTATTCCGTTACATCATGAAGATTTTAAATCAATTAATATTCATTGAAACACTTGCGTTACCTTTTAGTTTTTGTAGTAAAATAATTATCAAAAAGTCGAAAAATATACGAGAAAATATAGCTAGTCGGTCTTACTGCTGTCATAAGAAAGAATGTCGTCGAAATGATGTCTTTATAGCACAGTGACCAGAATGTAACCAACATGTAAAAGCACCATAACTCAAATGAAATTTTCATTGTTTTCATTCCCATCACACATGTTGTGAAGTGAGTCACTATGACGTCATTTCAATGCTATTATGTCCAGTTTTGTGATGACCAGCAAGTGGTGTTCTTTTGCAGTATTCTTTCTCAAGCGTGATGCAAAAATTAATCATGCTGACTTTACAGTGAAGCATCAAGTGTAGATGTTATAGCATTAAGTGCCTAGGTTGTTACAGCTTGAAAAGTTATGGAAATAACATTTTGGTATCCGTTCGGATTGTGTCCATTTGACAATTTCTAATATCACAGTTACATCACACAAACGAGCTGTTATATAACAATAGTTAATCGAAGAGTATTAGAAAAAAGGCATTTTATAAAATAAAATAACATACACCTACCTTTTCATTTAATAATGCTCGTTCCTTCGAGATATCTTGATCAGTGTATTCAGAAATTACTCGATAATATGGATGTTGGCATGGAACGGATCGACATACCACTTGAGGTTGTAAAGGTTCCGCTATCACTACAGAACTCTGCAATTGGGGTCGTCGTTTATTGCTATAGACGTGCCAAACAATTATCACAAAAAAGATGAAAATTGCTGCGCATCCGGCAATTACAATAGCCAACATCTGGAAACCTGTAAAAAGTACAGATAATAAAATAGATAATTTTATATAAATGCAAAAGAAACATGTCATTAAATATACATTGACAAATGCAAAGGAATAAGATAAAACTCGAATATAGTTATTTTAGGTAGATTTCGTAAGAAATACTACCTATTGCAATCGCACCAGTTTATCTATCTATCTATCTATCTATCTATCTATCTATCTATATATATATATATATATATATATATATATATATATATATATCACTTTTTTATGGACACGAAAACTTCTATAATTCTCCACCAATCTCCACCAAACTCGTACATAAAATCAAAGGGGATAAAATCTCGGCTAAGTTCGTTAATGGGCAAAATTGGACCAAGGGGGTCGAAATAGGGGGCGTTTTTGTGAAAACAGAAAAAAGCCCATAACTTCTTAATGAAAATAGATATCGAATCAGTTTAAAGTTTATATTAATTCTAAATAACGGGCCAAAAGTTTATGCATGACAGATTTTTGATAAAGTTAAAAATGGGCTCAAGGGGCGAAAAAAATAGGGTTTTGGGGAGGAAAAAAAATCATAACATTGTCAATTCTCAAGATATCATATCCATCTAGATTTTTTATAAATATTCTCAAAATTATCTAAAACTTTTGTATTTGCAAGTTTTTGATAGGACCAACTCTTACCGGTAAAAAAAAAATTAAAAACGAAAATAAAAAGGGCTTTCGAAAAAGAAAAAAATCCATAACTTTGTCAATTCTTAAATTATCAAATCCAATTAAATTTATTTTACATCTTCTCAATAATATCTACAACTTTTATATTGACAAGTTTTTCATAGGATCAATTCGTATAGCAAAAATAAATTAAACAAAAATTGGAGTTGGAGAAAAAAACCTCTAACCCAAACTGCTTACATTCTGAATTGTTTTATAAATTCATTTTTTATTTTAAACGCATCCAAATGGCAGATCCTCTTATTTAGAAACTATATTATGTGAAACATTGGCCAGATTTTTGATAAAGACAGAATATATTTCAAAAAAGGCTGCCAAAAAGGGTATTTTGAACAGAATTTCCCGAAGTGACAGTGATAGGAAATTTGAAGAAGTATTCAAATAACAAATTGCGTTTTTCCTGACTCATTTTTAAATCCATTTTTACTCTCAAACGCATCCAGTTTACAAATCCTCTTATTTAGGAACTGTATAATATGACGCATTGGTCAATTTTTTGATAAAGACAGAAAATATTTCAAAAAAGGCTGCCAAAAAGGGTATTTTGAACAGAATTTCCCGAAGTGACAGTGATAGGAAATTTGAAGAAGTATTAGAATAACAAATTACGTTTTTCCTGACTCATTTTTAAATCCATTTTTACTCTCAAACGCATCCAGTTTACAAATCCTCTTATTTAGGAACTGTATAATATGACGCATTGGTCAATTTTGTGATAAAGACAGAAAATATTTCAAAAAAGGCTGCCAAAAAGGGTATTTTGAACAGAATTTCGAGAAATTGTGATTGAAAATTTAAGGAAGCATTGAAATAACAAATTGCGTTTTTTCTGACTAATTTTTTAAATTCAGTTTTGCTCTCAAACGCATCCAATTGACAGGTTGTCTTATATAGGAGCTGTATAATGTCCCGCATTGGTCAGTTTTTTGATACAGGCTGAATATATTTTTTAAAATGCTGTCGAATAGGGCACTTCGCGCAAAATTTCCCGAAGCTATGCTATCATGATTAAGAATTGGTTATTTTATAACTCATTTTAAAATTCAATTTTGCTCTCAAACGCATTCAATTGACAGTCTTTTGTTATTTAGGAACTATATAATGTGCCGTATTAGTTGATTTTTTTAATAAAGTCAGAATTATTTCAAAATAGGTTGTCAAAATGGGCATTTGATCCGAATTTAGCTTAAGATGATTCTGATAAAACCAGTCCTTACAGAAAAATGAAATTAAAAATTTTTCAAAAGAGGACAAATAAAGTTGTCAAACTGGGTTTATCTGTAATCAAATTTATTTTTTTTGTTGTTGAAAGGAGCACTCTTCGAAATCTACCTCCGCCTATAGGCCAAGCCGACAGGGATTTTTTACATCTTTTGTGAATTAGTTGTGATGACTAATGGGTCATTCCATGTCAAATGAGCAAAAATGTAAAAAAAAGCCGTGGCTGTATAGAATCCGATTTTACTAAAATTTGAGATACATGCTCATTTCATATTCAAATGTATGTCTGCACAATATTTTGACGAAAAATAAATTATTTTATCAATTTTGGACATTTAAAAAACTTGTGATATAGAATGGCTTGCGGATAATCGTCGAAAGTTGCAAGTTCGAAGTTCTATATTTTGAAAACTATTTAACAAAAATGAAGTTTTTTTTTTTATAATGTTGAAATCTCTGTATATCCCATTAATGCCTGAATTATTTTCTTCATTAAAATTAAAATTTTGCATTTTCCCACCACCTTTAAAGGAAGAATAACTTTTATCTTAATTTATCGAGGACTTTGTCTCGAGACAGAAAGTATTTCTTTATCCCCCTTTTTTACTGGTGTGAAATGCGCGTACTTGAATATTTTAAAACTGTCCCAAAAATGGGACGCTAGGCACTAATGGGATATCAATCTTTATATTTATTGAGTAACAATAATCTAGTAATATCATAATTAATCATTAATTGGTTGTAAATATTGAAATTTTGTAAATTTTTAAAAATTTTGAAATGTTATAAAAATTAAAGGATTTAAAAAACATCTGTGAAATTGATGCAAGATGTAGTACTATGTATGAAGATCGAATTCTCAAAGTTCCAAAGTTGTTATTTATTTCCTTCATCTTCAAAAAAAACTTAGAAACTTTAAAAAAAATGACAAAATCCGAATTATTCCTCTTATGTGACCTCAAAAAAAAAATAATTAAAGGAAAGCTCCTACATCAACAATATTACACATACATAAGAATCAATAAGTCCATGACACACTAAAAAAGTGTCAATACTGCCTTTTTAATTTCTAACATAACAAAAATGGGTTCAAAAAACTAATATTCGATACATTCTAAAGACAATCTTTCTTTGAAAACATGAGCTTTTTTGCAAGTTTCTTGCTAAAAATAGACGGTGCTGCCATCTATGTTTGCTACTTTATTTTAAGATTAAAATACAGTTATTTTATGAAGAAAATCGTTTTTCTTCTATACAAATTAAAAATATTCTTGAGGCAAAAATAAACTGAAAGCAAGAATAAAACTCCGTATACTTAAAATATACACTTTTATCTGTAATATCAAAGAATTTAAAACTTTTGAAAGCTTTTATTCGTCTCCAAAAAAAAATGATAAAAATGTTGAATTTTTAATCAGTAGTTTTCACTATTTATATTTTTTTCTCATAAAGGAATGAAAAAGGCAAGAATTAAATTATAGATGTATTAAATATATTCAACTAGCTATAATGGCAAAAAAATTTTAATTTGGAAAAAGTGTCCTTCATTTTAAAACATATAACTGAAATATTTTATATTTTCCACGATTTTTTTATTATTCATTTATTTTTAAATTATGAAATAAAAATACAATTACTAAATTATGCTAATCTGTTACTTATAGTTCATTCTTAAGTGTAAATAATTTTTATTAGAATCTTTCCATTCCTAAAGCTAATAATCAAACTTGAAATTTCAAGCATGTACACAAGACCTTGATTTCGTATCAACTTTAATGTAAATTTTTATACTGAAATAAACTAGTCTGAACTCTACTACTTTGCGTTTCCTCGTAAATGATTGTGATCTACTTATATGATGATTTTCAATAAAATCTGTGACATATCAGCCATACCTGATTTGCTCATTTGGTGTGGAATGACCCTAATACAAGGATTAATACATTCTTTCAATTTTAATGCATCGTTAACTTTATGGACTAGAAAAGACATAAGCACTCTGAATATTAACTACCTTCTTTCGTACAGTGCATGTCAAAAGTTTAAGCACAATAGCAATTTTAAAATAAAACTTTAAATATTACCTTTAATTTCAATATTTGTCTTGTATATGTTAATAATATCTATTTTTACACTATATTCATTTTAATTAAATTTTAAATTTTATTTCAAACCATGGAGTTTAAGAATAGAAGAAAAATGACCGTGTCAAAAGTTTAAGCACAAAATCGTTTTTATGCAAATTTTACAGTCTGACGTAAACGGTTGCGCACGCAAACAATTTCTGGGTGTATAAGAAGTAGCCCGCTGTTGTTTTTGAGTTAGTACAAAATGCCCAAGTCGAAAGAATTTTCAGAGGAGGAGATGATAAAAATTTGGAGTATGAGAGCAAAATGTAATTCTGTTTCTGAAATTGCAAGTGCATTAAAAAGGTCAAAACAAGGTATTCATCAAATTTTGGCTCGTGATAATGATTTTAAACAAAAATTTCGTTCAGGAAGGCCGCGAGTGACTAGTTTGAGCGAAGATAGCCGCATCAGAAATTTGGCTTCAACTGGTAATTACTCCCTTTCGGAAATAAAATATGCAGTTGAAGAACAAATATCGAAAAAAACTGTTTATAGAAGAGTTTTGGAATTCAAATACATCAAATACCGTAAAATGGCTCGACTACCGTGTCTCAAATGACACCATAAAGAAGCTAGATTACAATGGGCCAAACAGCATATGTCATTTGGTGAAAAGTGGCTGAATGTCATATTCAGTGATGAAAAAAAAAATGGAACCTCGATGGTCCTGATGAGTTTAAGTACTTACTATTGGCATGATCTCCGTAAAGAACCTAGGAGTGTATTTAGCCGATAACATAATGGTAGTTCTGTAATGGTATGGGGGGGCTATTTCTTTCAATGATCAGACATCTCTAGCATTCATCAGTGGTCGTGAAAACTTTGAAAACTACCAGAGACACTTGCCAATCATTTGCTTCCTGTTGCCGAGATTTTTAGGGGGAGAAAAATGGTTATTTCAACATGATAATGCTTCCATCCATACCTCAAACTCAACTTCATCGTGGCTTAAGTCGAAAACAGTGTCTGTTTTGAAATGGCCGGCAATTAGTCCTGATTTAAACTTTATAAAAAATATGTGGGGTATTCTCACTCATGTAGTTTATCCAAATGGAAAGCAGTATTCTTTAGTTAAAGATTTGAAAGATGCCATTGAGAACGCTTGGTTTAAAAATGAACCAGAAACAATACAGAACCTCATTTTAACGATGGAAGGCCGTATATTTAAAGTAATTCAGAAGAAAAGAGCAATAATTAAGTATTAATTTTTTTTATTCCTGTTCTGCTAAAGACTAAAAAACTACTGTGCTTAAACTTTTGACACACTCATTTTTGTTGTTTTGATAAATTTTATTATTTAAGATAAATTTTATAGCATGAATCTGTTAACTATCTTTTTAAAACTACAATTTGTAGGCTATGTGAAAAGGGAAGTAACTTTCACCCATTAACAAAATTTTATTTTCAAATTTTCTGTTGTGCTTAAACATTTGACACGCACTGTATAATAACATAGGTGTCAGATATAGAAGTCTTTCAAGGGTTTCAAATGTTTGATCGGCATTATTTGCCCAACTGCGTATACATCACATGAACATAAAAATATATTATATCCTTCATAAAATTTTCGAGAGCAAACAATGGAAATTCATTTATCGTAAAAGTAATATAGCATGAAAGCCAATCTCGAGAATCGAAAAACGTATACTGGTGTGAAAATTTTAAGGACGAAGCAGGTAAATTAGTATAAAATTCGAACAAGGCAATTGATAGGATTGTTCAACTACTTAATCACGATTCGCACACTCCTTATATTTTTTAAAGACTATGACACCACTATTAATAATCAGAAAATTTATATTTAATTTTTAAGAAACAGAATGTTCAACTATCCCCTTTATTCTCAAATTTCGCAATATTTTTTGCAGTGAAATACATTGAAAATACAGTAAAAATTTATTGGCACAGTCGTGCGATCCCTGTTAACTGATCAATATTTTTGTAAAAATACTTTCAAATAATGCCTGTTTTTTGTGTCGATTACAGAATTTTTAATCTTTTATCACCGGTTTTTGAAAACAGAAATTTCTGTTTAATTGAATAAGAAAAGTGCTAGTATTAAATAATGCAAAATTTACAATAAAAATTTCCTTTTGAGAATAATAAATCATGATTTGAAATCATTTTCCCGTATGTGGTACATGCAAATCCTTGATTGACAAAAACATGCTGCTTATATCACGTACGGGCAAATGAGGGAAGCGGTTAATGGTTCTAATCGCTTGTCCCATATTTTCACATCTTGGAGATCTTATGATAGATTTCGGTTAATGTGGAAAATTTATCATGACAATATATATGAAAAATAGTCTCGTTCTTATTTTTTGCTCAGCAGCATATTTCAATGATTACAAAAGAGAAATAAAAGTGTATGTAAAGTCGTGGAATAAAAGTAAATACCCTTTCAAACTCTGCAACAAATTATCGTAAATGAAAATTACAGGTACCAAATGATTGGAAATAAAGTCTACTTTTAAATGACGCACTTAATATTTGCTTAGGGTTCTATCCACATATTAAAACGAGCCCAAACTTTGTTTTTTCAATAGCAATATCCAAATTTACCGGAGGGTCCAGATATGATACAAACATTCGGTGTTTTTATTGAAAATTTGTTAAATTTTAATATAGAAGGCCCCCTATGCGATATATATGTATAGCATTAATTAATAGACATTATGATGCGTTGATTCGTACATTGAACGAATAGTCATCAAAAAGTGATAGTTATTCTGTCTTATAATTTTTTCTCAAGTTTAAATGTATAACTGTACATAATGAACCATCCTTTTTGCACTAGTAATTTGCGTTCACCAATGAATTTATTCAACGTTAAATATGTTTTCACAATTACAAAAGATAAAAGCTCTGATTAAAAATAGGAAAAATGACCTTTCAACAATATTCTCCACTGTTAGTTTGGTAACATACCACAGATAATTAATTGATTTTTTTAATGCTGCCAAGTCAAAAAATAAACATACTCAGCCAAAGGCGCAGTAAAATAACTTTAAAAAGAAATAAAAATAATTCATATAAATGACAGTTGAGATTCTAGTGAGAGCTAAAATTGCAATATCAAGAAAGTTTTAAGATCAGAATTCAACCATAAAATATGCTACACAAGTCAAACACTGCATTCTCTAATTAGAAAATTTGTTTTTTACTGACTTAAACTTGCCATTTTTCAAAAGCATCTATAATAATTCCCGATAAGATCTAATGAAAACACTATGAATAAAACACTATACATAAAAGCGGTGTTTTTTCATCAAAGTAAGCAAAATGTTTCATTTTATGATTTTTACATAAAAAATATTTATTAATTTACATTGATTTGTTGTCAGATTTATTTTCCATTTAGAACAGATGATTGTGGCAGCAATTATATTTCTAATTACTTTAATCGAATAAAACTTGTAACACGTCAGTTTACTGTTTAGAACTAGAAAATATGATATCGCTTTCGATTTCTTTATCGGTTTTAATTAAATGTACCTTTAAAGGTCTTTTATGTAGGAAGAGGAGTCTATAGTCCGAAATCACGCGAACTGATTGAGTTTATAAATGATTACTCGATCAGGAAATGAAACTCAAAAAAAAAAAAAAAAAAAAAAAAAAAAAAAACTACAAGTAAAAAGTAAACTAGGTAAATATATACGTTCAAAGCCAGCCAGAACAATATATTTCTCTGAAAACTAAAATGACACGATATGGAAGACTAATATATGTTATTTCGGATCTATATATTAATTCGGATGGAAACATCTCTTTTTCTATGCACCTATAGAGCGTAAAATAACATAATACAGATACTTTCACTGTCCGTTTGAAAATCAGTAGATTTTTTAAAAGAAATTCGTGTAGGTTTCTGCAACAATTGCAAGAAAAACGCTCTTCCTGGTATGTTTCTACGAAATTTATAAATATTTTTTTTCTTTAGATAAAAGGGGTTTTCAAAAAGCGGACCATGTGGGTACCCTGCATAGTACACCCACATCAATATATATACATTACACTATCGTATGTGGCAAAGAAATCGCGATTATTTGTTAATTGTATAATAGCAACGCCCAAATGAAACGCATCTTAAATGCATAGAAGTCCTTTTCCAGGATTTAGGCCATGGTAAATTAAGTTAATTTACGTTTTGCTCTTTCGCTGCAATTATAAAGCTTCAAAATATCATTATTTTTGTATTTTTTTTCTATTCTTAAGAGAAATAAATAAATAAATAAATAAATGTCATGAATTTTAAACGTTTCAGTTTCAAATTAAAGTTACGTATTACAAATGAAATGAGTTAAAGGATTGCAATATATTTTAAATGAAATGAATGAAATACGAAAAAATGCCATGGGTCCAATATTTGGTGATTTATCATATTTACCAGGCTAGCATAAAAATACCGATTTCTTGATTTCTCGGTACAGATGTCATATACACATCACACTGGCGCAATTTTTTTCTGACGCCAATTTGGCAAAAACTTCGCTTTCAAATACCATTTACATATATATTTTTAAAATAATTTCTATTATTTTAAAAAGAAAATTTTGAATAAAAAAAGTTTAATTAATAATTATAGAACAAAACAATTTATGTCATTAAAAAAAAGAAAATAAGAGCAAATAAACACTAAAAATATGTACTAAAATAAATACAATTACTAAATGGTACACTTATAAAAAGAATATATTTAAAATACAATTAAAAACTCAACGTTTCATTCGTTTCTACGAACCTCGTCAGGATACAATATAAGGATATTAAATGCATTTTAAAGTTTCAAAATGCAAACACATATGTCCACAAGCATAGTTGAGTTGAGATGAGATTGCTTAACTGCTTAATTAATTATAGCAGTTTACGCACTCTCATCTCAACTCATCTTTTTAATTATTTATTTATACTTTTTTTTACGGACTGCTTATTGAAATAGAATCTCAAATAACATTTATCTATTAGTACGTTTTATTATTCGTTTATGTTTATGACGGACATTACCAACACAAGGGATATAGGCTCTAAGGGGAGGAGTGGCGTCCGTGGGGTCTTTCTAAGGCACTTAACTCGTATTTATGCAAGGAAATTCGTGGCTCTAAGAAAACTACGGAAAATTCCGAACAATTTGGCCGACGGGTTTGAACTCAACACCTCCCGTCTACCAGTTTCGAAACCAGAACATCTCGGCTACGAGTGGATCTGTTTCATTATTGGGTAAAAAATGTCTAATGAATATAATTTGATTTATTGCTGCAAAATAATGCATTTAATATTTTTATTTTTTTTGTGAGAATTTGTAATGAAAAATATTTGTTTTTTCTTATAAAATATTCATTTTTAAATAAAAAATTTATTAAAATTCAATAATGAATATAAATCTCAGTGGAACGGTTTCTCTTGCATCTCTTTTTTATATTTGGAGGATAAATAAAAAGAATATTGCCCAGTTAAATTGATGGCATTGAGCTCACAGGCTGCACAACTAATTCTACATTACAGCCTTATATTTTCAAGGGTTAATGCCGTTCAAAAAAACAAATTAAGAGGGGAAATAGCCGCCCTTATATCCAATTTTTATACTTAATCATTGAACATCCTAAACTAATCAGGGATATGGTTTATCATGTAAAAAATCTATATCCAAAATTCAGAGCAAATCGGATAATTCTTAATAAAAATTCATTTAAATAATTTAAGAGGATTTATCTCTGTCCTTAATCCTTAACCATTAATCTTCTAAAACTATTCAGCCTTATCAGAAAGAACCTACATCCAAAATTTAAAGCAAATCGGATAATTCTAGATAAAAACCCATTTATCAAATTTAAAGGGATGGGGTAATCGTCCGTACCCCCTTTATATTTAATAAAAGAACCCCACGGCTAATTAGGGAAGCATCTTATAACTATGAACCTGTATACAAAAATTGAACCAAATCAGTTAATTCAGCAAGAAAAAACATTTACCTAAATTAAAAGGGATTGTCCCACCGATCCCTCATTTATACTTATCCAATGAATTCCCAAACAAATTACGGAAACATCTTATCAGAATGAACCTATATCCAAAATTAACCTATAACATAAATTAAGGGGGGGGATTCCTCCATTTCCTCCCTCTTACACTTATCCAATGAATTCGCAAAACTAATCATGGAGCTGCCCTCATCCGAATAATACTATGCTTGTAATTTAAATGAAATCTGGTGTCTGAATGAAAAACCCATTTATATAAATTAAGGGGAGGGGCATTATCCCCCGTTCACCCTTTTTATGCTTATCCAATGATCACCTAATACTAATCGTGGAGGCGCCTCATCAGAACGATCCTATATCTAAATTTTGAACGAAAATTCATAATTCTGTATGAAAAACCTATTTATATAAATTAAGGGGAGAGGCAATAGCCCTTCGTTCCTTCTCTTTATTCTTATCCAATCAACACCTAATACTAATCACAGAGGTGCCTCATCAGAATGATCCTATATCTAAATTTTGAACGAAAACTGATAATTCTGCAGGAAAAACTCACTTATATAAATTAAGGAGAAGGGCATTAGCCCGCCATTCCTATTTTTTATACTTATCCAATCAACACCTGATACTAATCACGTAGGCGCCTCATCAGAATGCTCCTTTGTCTAAATTTTGAACGAAAACTGATCATTCTGCATGAAAAACCCATTTATATAAATTAAGGGGAGGGGCATTACACCCTTGTTCCTCCTCTTTCTACTTATCCAATCAACACCTATACTAATCACGTAGGCGCGTCAGTAGAATGATCCTATATCTAAATTTTGAACGCAAACTGATAATTCTGCATGAAAAGCCCATTTATAAAAATTAAGGGGAGAGGCATTAGCCCTCCGTTAACCTCTTTAACACGTTCGCTGCCGCTTACGTGACGATGTGATGATAGTTAATGCCGCCCTGTAGAAATGGGTTTTTCCCAGAAACCGATTTACTTTTTATAACAAAGAATCAGTAAAAGATTTTCCCGCGACAGCGCGTTATTGTGTATTGGACATCACCCAACATCATGCGCTGGCGCCTGAGTGGCTCCTTAACGTTGGCGCCATATCACCCGCTGACGCGTGATCGGCAGTGAATGTGTTAATTTCTGGCATATAATCTGCGGATCAAACAATTATTTTTCGACCCAAAATTTTTTTAAAATAAAATGTTACTTTTTAGATCTCGATAAATATTTGTATCCAATAACTAAATAAAATTTCTGGGTCCAAATAGATGCGTTTGATCTGCGGGTTATACGTCGGAAATTACGGTATTTCCACCCGAAGCTTGCATTTCAGAAATTTTCTTTTTTATATTTCGAATTGTAATTTTTGCTTTAATTAATGACAGATGTTTCGGGAGGGAATAAATTAAATACTTTTCTTTCGTAATTTTTGGTATGGATTTGGAATTTCGGAATTAAAAATAAATTCCTTGAATTGAACATATATATGCGCTAATGATAGAAATGGGTTAATACTGCCAAATTTATGAACAAAATTCAGGGGTGAAATTCCCTATGTTTTTGATAGATTAATTCATTTAGGAACCCGTTTTCCTTATGAAAATTCTTCTTGGCGATTACTATCGCCTCTCTTATTTTGTAAAAAACATTTACAAACATTCTCAATACTTGAAATGTTCCGAAAAAAAAGTTTCGTGTTCACACAATATTCAGTACAATCGTATTACTTTAAACTTCACAAGCCTAATAATAAAATAAAGATGTTATTTAAGAAATGAGGAAGATTTATTTTTCAAAATGTTGATTTATATCGAGTGAAAACAACATTTATCAATAACAAAAATAATGGAGCGTAAGTAAACAGCTGTTCGAAAATGCTACTAGTGTTTTTCTATCAGAGCAAAGAATTTGAAGCAACTGATGCAAGAAATACAATGACTTAAATGAGATTTTTATATTAACAATTTGCGCTAGAAGTTATGAAATTCTTTCAATAAAATAAAGTTTTTAACTTCCTCAATATTTATGAATGTACAATATGATTTCCTCCCCAAGAATATTATTATTTTACCTTAATGACCCAATGTACCCAATATTTCACACAAAAGAATTTCTCAAAATAACAGCCAAAATCCGGAAACAAAAATTATGCTCTTTCAATGCAAAATTTTGGCAATATCCCTAAAATATATTTAAGCCAACTTTTATTCCGTAAAGTAAAGGCTATTCATACACCTTTAATCGGTACAAGATTGAAAATGACACAAAAGCGCTGTTGAAGCACCCCCATCCGGCGGAATATTTCAAAAATGAAGGAGGACCTGCTTACCACAGCCAAAAACATTCACAACAAATTTTGTTCAATTTTATGCATATCTTCATGCACTTTTTGATGGTAGAATGGCGACATACGGACACACACACAAACACACGGACCGACAGACATTTTGTAAAAAACATGTTTTTTGGAATCTCTGACCTCTAAAACGTGTAATTCCGTCAAAAACCGGAAGTTGAAAAAAATTTCGACTACAATACTTTCTTCTATTGAAGATAAAATAAAGTAAAAATATTTTTCAGTTTTTAATTTATTTGTACCATTGTTTAAATTTTCAAAATATTTCAAATTGTTGCCATTTTGGAACAAGACTGCGGATGAAGCTGGCCAACAAACTCAACCGACACATTAGTATGTACTATGCATACAACGAATCTCGTCCAAATCGGTTAATAAATACGAGAGTTATCACATGACATAAATCAGGTATATATTATATATATATATATACATGGTGTTTCCAAAATCTTTTTACAATAAAAGAGGGGTGATAATACACATCAAGACAAACAGTATTAAATGGGAGACCAAGGGTCCCAAACTTTTTCCAAAGGAGATAGCCGCCATTAAAGTTTAGGGACCAAAATTTCAAATAAACATAAAAAACGGAAAAATCGGCCGATTGATTTGCGGTTTTCACTAAAATTAATCTTTATGTCGGCATTTACTTGAAATTAAATTATAAAGATAAATTTCAAAAAATATCGATAGAGGGCGTTTTAGACTTTGGAGTAACGAACAACTATTTTTTGCCGGTATTTTTTGTATATCATTAAATGTTTTCGTATGCTTAGACTTAAACTTAAATTTTGAGCTCAAAATCTGAAAGTGGGAGTGGTTAAGTAGCACAAACTGAACTGTGTTCAGAGGGTTCAAATTTCAAATGATTATAAAAAACGGAAAAATTGGTTCATTGATTTGCGGTTTTCACTAAAACTATTCATTATGTCGGTATTTTCTGAAAAATAAATTATAAAGATAAATTTAAAAAAATGTCGATAGAGGGCGCTTTAGACTTTGGAGTAAGGAACAACTATTTTTTGCCGTTATTTTTTGCATCGTATTAAATGTTTTCGGAAGCTTAGACTTAAACTTAAGTTTTGAGCTCAAAATCTGAATAGTAGGGAGTTGTTAAGTAGCACAAACTGAACTGTGTTTAAGGGGGGGGGGTGTTCAAATTTAAAATAATTATAGAAAATGGAAAAATTTGTCGATTCGTTTGCGGTTTAAAATAAAACTATTCTTTCTCGTTATCTTCTTGAAAATTAAATTTTAAAGATAAATTTAAAAAAATTCCATTAGAGGGCTCCTTAAACTTCAGAGTAACCAACAATTAATTTTCACCATTATTTTTTTTGTTCTAATTAAGTGTTTGCAAAAACTTATTAAATGTTTTCGGAAGCTCAGATTGAAACTTAAATTTTGAGCTCAAAATCTGAATAATTAGGAGTAGTTAAGTAGCACAAATTGAAGTGTCTTCAAGAGTTGAAATTTAACACCCCTCCCCCCCAACCTCGAACACAATTCAATTTTTCGCTACTTAAACACTCCCAACGATTCAGAATTTTAGCCTAAAATTTAAGTTTATGCATTTGAAAACATTTAATGAGATTTAAAAAAGAACAGTTAAAAATAGTTGTATGCTACTCCAAAGTCTAAGGTGCCCTCTATCGGCATTTTGTGAAATTTATCTTTAAAATTTGTTTTCAAAAAATGCTCATTTAAAAATTAGTTTTAGCAAAAACCGCAAACGAATCTACCAATTTTTTCCGTTTTTTATAATCATTTGAAATTTGAACCCTCTGAACACAGTTCAGTTTGTCTACTTTAACTATTCCCAACTATTCAAAATTTGAGCTCAAAATTTAAGTCTGAGCTTACAAAAGCATTTAATAAGATGTAAAAAGTAACGCCAAAAAAGAGTTGTTCGTTACTCCATAGGATCTCTAGTTACTCCAAAGTCTAATGCGCCCTCTATCGGCATTTTTTGAAAATTATCTTTATAATTTAATTTTAAGAAAATACCGACATAAAGAATAGTTTTAGTGAAAACCGCAAATCAATGAACCAATTTTTTTGTTTTTTATAACCATTTGAAATTTGAACCCTCTGAACACAGTTCAGTTTGTGCTACTTAATCACTCCCACTTTCTGATTTTGAGCTCAAAATTTAAGTTTGAGTCTAAGCTTACGAAAACATTTAATCAGATGCAAAAAATACCGGTAAAAAATAGTTGTTCGTTACTCCAAAGTCTAAAGCGCCCTCTGTCAGCATTTTTTGAAATTTATCTTTATACCGTAATTTCGGGTGTATAAGCCGCGGATCAAACAATTCTTTTTAGACCCAGAAATCTTATTTAGTGATTGAAGACAAATATTTACGGCGATCTAACTAGTTATATTTGTTTCTTAAAAAATTCTGGGTCGAAAAAGAATTGTTTGATTTGCGGCTTATACACCCGAAATTACGGTAATTTAATTTCAAGAAAATGCCGACATAAAGAATAATTTTAGTGAAAACCGCAAATCAATCGACCGGCTTTTCCGTTTTTTATGTTTATTTGAATTTTTGGTTCCTAAATTTTAATGGCGGCTACCTCCTTTGGAAAACGTTTGGGACCCTTGGTTTCCTAATTTCTATTACTTGTCTTGATGTGTTCTATCACCGCCTAGAGTATATACCATCTGTTTAGGGACACCTTGTATATATATATATATATATATATATATATATATATATATATATATATATATATATATATATATATATATATGCATGCAGGTCAACGCTTGGACGGAGCGTGGTTTTGGGGGTCTAAAGATCATGATTGGCGAAAAAATACAAAAATTGCGAAGTCCTTTCCTATGGTCTGCTGCAATGCGTAGCTTTTTACTTTTTGTAATGAAAGCTACCTTAAAGTCCTTCCGGCCAGCTCCGAGAAGAGGTAGCTTTCATAATCCTTATTCTCCTGTATAAATTAACCTTCTCGTGTACAAATTATTTTTCATTATTTTGCATTATTCACTAAAAATAGTTTTTTGAGATAAATAAGAACTCTTTATGAAATAATTTTATTATTATACTGCATTCCAGCTATTACCTGTCCACCAATCAGATCGCTATAAATGAATGCTTAATTTTTTTTTGCTTAATAGTGCAATAATTACCTGATCTGGTGTGAAGTTCGTATGCATGAGAGGGTTAAAAAAAAAAAGAAAATCAAGTTACATTATTCAAACATACGAAACTCAAATTAGTGAAATCCATATATAGAACATTCAATACTAGTTTTTGTCAATACTGAAAATGAATGAGAATTTCACGAAATTAGTCAACTTTACACTTGCTGGTTTTATTTAAAGTGATTAAAATTTGGTCGCAAATTCAGAGATATCTTGCAGAACCTGCCATTTTAAACAATATGATGGGTGAAACGAACCTATGATCTTCATCGAAATCTTAGTAATAAGTGAGTATGAACATGCTCACTCACATCGAAATAGATTGATGTATACGAGTGCTTTCCCAGGCAAATAGATCTTTCAAAATGTCACATACCTTAGAAATTTAAACTACTATATTTCAGACACTTTTTTAAGATAAAGACAAAAATCCTTGGAATTCTTGTATCAAGGTCAAACATTTAAGAAAGAACTTTTTTTTTCAATTTCTTTCTTTCTTTCTTTTTTTTTTCACATCAGTATGAATTAAAAAAATTTCTGAAAAATCTAAATAACCGTCATATTGAAATAAGATGGCGGATTAAGTTTGCCAACGAATTCGGATTTTGGTATGTGCTATGATCCAAATCGGTTCATAAATACGCGTCGTGTGACAAAATTTAAATCGTTTCAAAATGTTAGCCGCACTAGGAATTCAAAGTACTATAACTCAGTCATTTTTTACAATATAGATGAAACAGAAAATGTTCCTAAATTGTTGTATCAAGGTAAAATACATATAAAAAATATTTTTCAATTTCTAATTTTTTTGTATCTTATTTTAAATTTAAATAAAAAAGAAATGGCCGATATTTTGAAATAATGTGGCGAATAAAGTTGAACAACGAACTCGGTCGAGGCACCGGTATGTACTATGTACACTCTAAGTTACATCCTAATTGGTTCATATATAGGTGTATTATCACGTGACAAATGTCAGACCGTTTCAAAACGTCGGTCTCACTAGAAATTCAAACTGCTATAAGGTAGCTATTTTTGAAGATATAGACTAAAAAAAGGGCTCTGGAATCGTATCAAGATCAAATACGTAAAAAAAATATTTTTCAATTTCTATTTTTTTTTCTATTTAAGCTTAATTTTTAAAAATTAAAAACAAAAATAATAATAAATGGCCGTCGTTTTGAAACAAGATGGCAGATGAAACTGGTCAACGAACTCGGCCGAGACATCGTACATACCAAGTTACATCCAAATCGATTCATAAATACGGTAGTTACAGAATGACAAAGATATCACACACACATACGCCGGCACGCACACACACACAGTTAAAAAAATTTGCACATAAATATATATATATATATAAACATTTGAACGAAAGGTGGTTTCGGGGTTTGGGATAACAATCGGTTAAAATATATCAAACCTTTCCGGAAATTCCTTTCTCCGGACGGCTGCAATAGGTAGCGTTGTACTTTTTGTAAGGAAAGCTACCTAAAAATACATTCAATAATTATAAATACCTTAAGAAAAATATTTACTTGTTTGGTATGCACAATCGGCGACACTTTTTCAAGATCAATACTGATAAATGAACTATAACCGAAAAACTTAATTAAATTTTTTTTTTTTTTTACTTTTTACGGTAACAGTTTACTTACCAATTTTGATCTTGAAAAAGTGGCGATTTTTTTATGCTAAGCATGCATATCTGTTTTGTAACAGGTATTTTAAGTCCTTTAACACTAGAACCGCGGGAAAATTCATTAAAGATTTATAAAAATATTTCTCACCGGAATTTTCATTTAAAACTGTTGAAGTTATTTAATGAAAATATTTTTGCTCAGCATATATTTAGCTTATTTGATTAAGACTTTTCTGGTTCGAATCAATGTCTCTCCATATGATACGGGTCAAAATGACCCGTCGCCGCGGTTCTAGTGTTAAGGTACTTTTTTTTTACTTTGCATGTTATAATTTTTGCTATAGAAATTGTTATTTTATAATTTAATTATTTCTTTCAATATCGGTACGAAATGGCTGAAATTTAAACTGTTACATCCAAATAAATACTAAAGTTCATAAATATTATAGTTACATTATGGCAAAGATCAAATATATATGTATATATATTATATCAACATTGGAACGGAGTGTAGCTTTGGGGTCTGGGGATAATGACCGGTGAAAGTTTTCTAGAAGTACCGTAATTTCGGGTGTATAAGCCGCGGCTCAAACAATTCTTTTTGGACCCAGAAATCTTATTTAGTGATTGAACACAAATATTTACGGTGATCTAAGTCGTAACATTCATTTTTAAAAAAATTCTGGGTCGAAAAAGAATTGTTTGATCCGCGGCTTATACACCCGAAATTACGGTACTTTTCTCCGGACGGCTGCAATAGGCAGCTTTTAACTTTTTGTAATGAAAGCTACCTAAAAGTACATTTAATCCTTATAAATACCTTTTAAATAACAGATGTACTTGTTTGGTATGCACAATCGGCGACACTTTTCAAGATCAATATTTATTTATAAACAAGATCCACAAAACTTTTATTATAGTTTCATTTTTTTATTTTTTACGGAAATAATTTACTTATTAACTTTGATCTTGGAAAACTCGCCGATTTTGTATACTAAGCATGCACATCTATTTTATAACAGGTATTTTTAAGCCTTTTAATGTACTTAAAAATCTTTTAACATGTTATAAATTTTAGATACTTTAATTATTTTTCTCAATCTCAGTACGAAATGGTTTAAATTTTACTATGAAATTCCTAAACATGGTACAGGGTTCGCACAGCTCTACCACTAAATTCTTACAGTATTTTCAATGTATTTCAGTACAGAAAAATAGTGCAAAAATTGCGAATCGAGGCGGTGGTTGCGAATTCTGTTTCTTAAAAATTAAACATAAATTTTCTTATTGATAGTGGTGCTAGAGTCCTTACAAAATATAAGATGTGTGCGAACCCTGCTGGTACTAGGGATTTCTACCTTTAATTAAATACAGACACCTGAACCTAGTTGTGTAATAAAAAGTCAGCATTCTGATCATTATTAGCCTGTTCAAGAATAAAACTGAGGCCAGTAAAAAACGATTCGTATTTTGACAGAAGTTTTGGGGAAATAAGCCACATATATTTGACCAGAGATGTGTCAATTATTACCAAAATTCCAAAATTACATGAATATCAATTCCCGATTTTGCATAAGTGTAAATAAGCTTAGTTCATAGCTCCTAAATTATCACGAGAGTCATATTTTTAATCTCATTTTAAAGTTTATCTTTTTAACACTTTCCAACAAAGTTGAAAAGTGTTTATGCTTTCGGGCCGGCTGTCCGTCTTACCGCGCTCTAACTGCTTTAAATATACTCGGATTGCTATAAAATTTTTACATGTTATTGATGTTTACCTTAGCACGAACCCTACTGAAAATGAAGTTTCTGCCATGATTAGTTTATTTACAAGAATAGTCAAAAGTTTTCCGTTACATTACGGCCTATGGAAAAAGTCGTTTCAAATGAATTTTAAAGGTGTTATACCCTGTCAAACATATTCAAATTTATATGGATTCGCAAAGTGCACTAAAATATGTATTCTGTAAAATATGCAGTAAAAATTATAGTTATTATTCATTTACAGGGCCACTCAAAAGAATTGCGTTACACAATAATAAAGGAGGGAATCGTTTGCGACATATTTTAATTATGTTAAGCGATTTCAAGTATCCTAAAATTGATATATGCCACTGAGACTTAATATTTTACACACAATATGAAATGCATAGAATTTACAGGAACACACAAAATATTTCAAATCGTATGTTTTATCTGAAGTGCTGTATATTATCAATGATAGCTGATGGATAGATGAAATGCATTTTCAATTATGATTTGGGTTTTAAGTTTTAATAAATGTCTATATGATGTGTATAAATGCTATAGTTGATATACAGGGTTACATAAAAGAACTCACAAAGACTATTGAATATGAGGGTTTTTTACTTAAAGGTGGTTTTTAAATAGGTTATGCATTTTTACGTTGAACTGCTTTCAGTTTATTAAGAAATGTTTGTAGAATATAGATAAAATGATATACAGGGTCACGCAAAGAATTAACTACATGGTCATCCAAAGATGGTAATTTCTGGAAATGGGATTTAAGTAGTTTTAAGAGTGTTTTTGTTTAAACTAAATTTTAACAAAATACTGGCGTATAATAAAGGTACTATATAAACTATAGGGCTGAACAAAAATATTAAAGCATGTTTCCATCTATTAGAATAAAGTGCTGAAAGAGAAATTTCAACCAATTAGGCATTTTCTTGCTAAACTAAATTTTCCCATTATATAGTATAAATATCAACCAACAGATCAAATACAGGGCTGTTCAAAAGTATTGGAATACATGTTTGGCTATGGACAGTAGCATCTTATTTCCCTAAATAACAAAATTTTGTTACCGATTTCAGTAAGTGTGTAAAGATTGGAAAGTGTTTCATAATCTATGCTTAACGCATGATATTTCTTACTTGTTTATAATGAAATTTGACACTCAATTATTAATTTAATAGATTGACAAAATGTTGTAGCATACTAACGAAATTTTTCTTATTTATTAAGAGTTTTTGTTCACCAAATTAAAGCTACACTACGCAGTGATGCATATATAAGTCAATTAAAATTTAACAATTAAAATTTAAAAATTCAATTTAAAATTTAAAATTATAATTTACATAATAATGCACTATAACTGTACTATTATTTTTTTACTAATCTTTTATATTCGTTTTATAATATTAGTAAAATATCACTGCATTATATTATATATTATAAATAATATAATATTACATCGCATTATATAATTAATTTTTGTACTTAATCATTACGTATTTAATTTGTAGCTTTGTATTTAAAGATTTTTCATTCTCAATCCAAATTCTTCACCAAAAAAGTAGAAGAGTCCTATCCTAAATTAATCGTATATGAAATCAAAATTTTACTTTATCATTGTCACAAGCAAACCCAATAGATCTATAGCAAAAAAATCTAGCAAAAATTAAGAAAATTTTAAAAAGTCACTAAACAACAACAACAACAAGAGGTCTATTATACAAATGCATAGAATTGAAAAATAATATAATATAGAATAAATATTATAAACGATTTAAAATAATTTGAAAAAAAAAAATATGTTCTCCCTCGAAAAAGACTACGTTTTTGTTCCAAGCTTAATGACCGAAGTTCTTATAAATTACTCTTAATAAAAATCTGAGAATAAAGGGTTAACCTTTTTATGCTCCAACGTGACGGCATTTTAAAGTATCCCTAACAAAATATTTTATAAAAATCATTCCACACATCGATTGGCATTAATAGAATTCCAGTTGAGTTCCAAAAGCATTAATCGCTTTACAGAGCGAAAATATATTTAAATAGATAATTCATTTACCCTATTATAACTTTTGATTTTTCAAGATATTGGCAGACATGATATGGAAAGTTCCATTTCTTAATTTTTTATATTCATGTTTCTAAGATCTTTATATTTATATTCTATAAAATACAAAAACAAATTCCATTTTAGATAAATAATTTGAATAATGTGCGATATGTGTAAACTGCCATGGATTGAAATAAAATGTGGTACTTTTCAATTTACATGAAAATGTTTACACACACGGTACTCGCGATGAATTTTCATTACTGGTGTTAAATAGCATAACTAAAAATTTTAATTAAAAGATGAAATACAATTAGAAATTAATTATGGAAATGGTATCGTTCCCTTAGTTATTGAATATCATTCCATACATTTTGTGTACAAGTAGCGACTCGCCAACAAAAGAGGTATCTAAGTTTCTTAAGTAATTTGAACTTTAATGAAATGAGAAACTAAAATGTACGTTTATAATAAGTAATTTTCACTATACCGTAATTTCGGGTGTATAAGCCGCGGCTCAAACAATTCTTTTTGGACCCAGAAATCTTATTTAGTAATTGAAGACAAATATTTACGGCGATCTAACTAGTTATATTTGTTTCTTAAAAAATTCTGGGTCGAAAAAGAATTGTTTGATCTGCGGCTTATACACCCGAAATTACGGTACTTTAATTTTCGTAATAAGCGATTTCAAATTTATTTACATTAAAATAAAGATTACCTGAAAAACCATCAAAACATCTGTTAGGGCTGCTACATAACTTCTCTATACCGGTTATGTTGTCATTAGATAGCTTTAATCGATGTTTCGCAATCAAGTCTGAGATGAGAAATTTCGAACATCTGCTACCATGCAATGCACCTGTGTAAATAACCCACATGCGACATCACGTGGATTGATAAAGAAGCGATTCCTTTGCCTTTTTTTTGTTTTGTTAACAGAAGATATGTGTAAACTAAATGTTTTATTCACAAAAGTGGATTAAAAAGGTGAAAGAGTTTACTACAAAAACAATGGTAAGAATTCTCAAGAAAGTTTTGCTGATAAAATAAAGATTAGCTTGTCGCTCTTGACTTATGAAATATTAATTGACAGAAGACAGATAATTTTGTATGTAAACTAATTTTCTTTTCTTATGATCTTGATTTAGGATATTGCAGAGTTAATTCAGGAAGAAACAGAAAGAAAACTATTATCAGATACACCATTTATGTAAACCTTCTCATTCCTCAAAAATATTTTTTTGAAGAGGGTTTCAAGAGAAAATAGTTTTGAATCAATGGAAAGGGAATCGCTATTCTTGGCACATATATGTAATATAGGTTTAACAGTAGCCAAATAGATGGAGAGAAAGCTTCAATTTGAATTGCAGCTGCGGATTAACCACCTCTTATGTACCCATAAAATTCGTTGCATGGGAAATTAAGGTTATTATTAACTGAGAGAATGTTACCGTGCGGGCAGATTTCCTCCTTCTGGTTACGATCGGAAATTGGGGAGAAGCTTTTGGCAGAGTAATTTCTAAATAAATCCAAGGTTAAGGTTACATTGCAAGTAGATAGCTTTAATAAGTGTTTGTCAGTCAGGTCACAATATACAATTGGAACTTCTGTTCCTTTAATAAATTCAAACTTCTATTTTTAGGATTAAAATAGTCGATGGTGATTTTCACCCTGCTTCCACCAATATCACAATGAAATGTGAGTAGCAGTCAGTTTCGACTAATTTGATGAATTCAGTAAAATTCAAAATCCCAGGTACAATAATAGGTTTATGGAAAATAACTTTGTAATTTTTCTCTTCTAGGTAATTTTGCATCATCCGAAACGCTAATTTTGGATTTGGTCATATTCTCGTCAGTCTCCCTATTAGAGGCACCATCTCTACAACTCACAACAGAGCTATCACCGTCCATGTTCTCTACTTCAAAGAAAACTTCTGATTTACGTTTAGTGTGGAGCTCCACTTCGAAGATGACAGCAGTCTGGCTTTTTCGTATTCAGAACAACAAAACCAGCGGAAAAATGATTATTTTGCTTATCCTTTTTCTTTTTTTGGATTATTTTTTGGGGCTGCGAGTATTCCGTCACTGTTTCCACTGGAATAGCCAAGGTTGGGGGGGGGGGGGAGATTACAGATGCTCTGAATACCATTAGTTTTGTACTGTTTTCAAAACTTATCTAATCTTGGAATTTTCCTTTATTAATGAAGGTGAATAAAACTTTATATTATTAGTGGTATCCAGAGGATTTGGACCTCCTCCCCCCTCCCTGGTTACGCCACTGTCTGTTTCCTACTAATTTTTAATCTAAAATGTGTTAGTAAAATTTCCTAATTCATTCTGAGTACCTCTTCATCGAGATCCTGAATGAAATAAATAATTCTCCCAATCTGAATTTTCCGGGATTAAGGAAGAGTTAGTACTAAACTTAATAGAAGGAAAGTTAATGTCTGAACAACCAACAATTTACTTAATCCGGGATCTGCATATTTTCATCCAGCTCCTTGCCGGTAACTCCATGTAGAAATCCACTGCAGCACTGACAGGCGTTCCGCCAGTTCCACGGGGTTCCTGAAAATCACCTTACCGTAATTTCCGGCGTATATTCCGCGGATCAAACAATTCTTTTTCGTCCCAGAAATTTTATTTCGTAATCGAAGCCAAATATTTACCGCGATCTAAAAAATTACATTTCATTTTAAATTTTTTCTGGGTCGAAAAATGCTTGTTCGATCTGCGGATTATACGCCGGAAATTACGGCATATGAAAAAAAAATGGCAGTAGTGTTTTATATCCGAGCTCTTCGTTTATGAAAAAATATTTAATAACCCATAGATCATAGACTGTTTATTTATGGCACGCAACAAGATATTTTTAGCTCTGAATCGATTGAGGTTCTAAACTTCTCAATATACCCGAACCTTGATAAGCCGACATTGTTTTAATCCCATTGAATGGATTTACTATCTATGTTTTTCAATATTACATTTATTGGAAATGAATCCAGTGGAATACGAATATTGATTAAATATTGGATTTACATTAAAAATATTTTCATTGAAATGTATCATTTACATTTTATATTTACATTTATGTTTATAAAATTTATTTTCCAGAAGCAAATTTAGTTTGAAAGAAATATAAATCCAAATGTGATGAAACTCCAGGTGTGTAAACAAAATAGTACGCGTCATATATTTTCACGAAGAGTTTTCCTCGAAATCAAACAGGGGACCGTCAACAAATTGAAAAAGAACGAAGATCTTTTGGATAACCCTGTCAAAACTAATATAGCAAAAGTGTTCAAACTGCACATTATGACTAATTGGCTTATTGTAATGTACTGTGTTTATTTTTATAAGGATAGCATGTACACTCGTAGAGAAATTAAGGTTTTTTAAAAACAGTCCTAAATTTTTCCAATTTTTTTGCTTATAATTTGCAGAGTTCTTATTATAAAATAATGTTCTTTTCTGAAAATATGACAAACATCATTGTATACAATACCCTGTCATCAGAATTTAAAAATAATAAAAATTGTATGAAAAATGAGTATGTTTAGTAAATAATGTTTCATTGCACATGCGTCAACGATATCAAAATGTCATTTGCATATTGTGTTAGCTAAATGTATAGAGCAACTTCTGTAAAAGTTTCAAAAACATAGCTTGAAAATTCTGGAAATGGTCGCCTATAGAATCAACTCAAAATCCGTTATTCCTAAAGGAAGCAAAAACATCAGGGGTTTTACCTAAATATAGTTGTACGTGCAATATTGTGTAGGCACTAAACAATGGAATATGGATACAGCCCCTCATCTTTTTGCTTCATTTAGGGAATAAAGGATTTTGATCTCATTCTATCAACGATAATTTTCAGAAATTTTAAGCTATGTTTTTGAGACTTTCACAAAAGTTGCTCTATACATTTAACTAACATAATATGCAAATGAAATTTTATTAGCTTTCACGCATGCGCAGTAAAAAATTATTTAGTAAACCTGCTCATTTGTCATACAATTTTTATTATTTTTTAATTCTGATGACAGGGTATTGTGTACAATGATGTTTGTCATTTTTTCAATAAAGAACATTATTTTATATTAAGAACTCTGCAAATTATAAGCAAAAAACTTAGGACTGTTTTTATAAAAACCTTAATTTCTCTACGAGTATACAAGCTATCCTTGTAAAAATTAACACAGTGCATTACAATAAGCCAATTAATCATAATGTGCAGTTTGAACGCTTTTGCTACATTAGTTTTGACAGGGTTATCCAAAAGATCTTTGTTCTTTTTCAATTTGTTGACGGTCCCCTGTTCGATTTCGGGGAAAACTCTTCGCGAAAATATGTGACGCGTACTATTTTGTTTACACACCTGGAGTTTCAGCACATTCCGATTCACATTTCTTTCATTACTTAAAAATAATTACTTAATTACCAATTATGCTTAACTTTAGGACACCAGTGTTTATATATACAGGGTGATTCCAAATTTTTTTTACAATAAAAGAAGGGTGATAGTACACATCAAGACAAACAATATTAAATAGGAGACCAAGGGTCCAAAACCAAAAGTTTCCAAAGGAGATAGCCGCCATTTAAGTTTAGGGACCAAAATTTCAAATAAACATAAAAAATGGAAAAATCGTTCGATTGATTTGCGGGTTTCACTAAAATTAACCTTTATGTCGCCATTTTCTTGAAATTAAATTATAAAGATAAATTTCAAAAAATGCCGACAGAGGGCGCTTTAGACTTTGGAGTAACGAACAACTATTTTTTGCCGGTATTTTTTGCATCTCATTAAATGTTTTCGTAAGCTTAGAATCAAACTTAAATTTTGAGCTCAAAATCTGAAAGTGGGAGTGGTTAAGAAGCAGAGGGTTCAAATTTCGAATGATTATAAAAAAACAGAAAAATTGGTTCATTGATTTGCGGTTTTTACTAAAACTATTCTTTATGTCGGTATTTCCTTAAAAATAAATTATAAAGATAAATTTCAAAAAATGTCGATAGAGGGCGCTTTAGACTTTGGAGTAACGAACAACTATTTTTTGCCGTTATTTTTTGCATCTCATTAAATGTTTTCGGAAGCTTAGACTTAAATTTTGAGCTCAAAATCTGAATAGTAGGGAGTAGTTAAGTAGCACAAAATGAACTGTGTTTAAGGAGGGGGGGGGTGTTCAAATTTAAAATAATTATAGAAAATGGAAAAATTTGTCGATTTCTTTGCGATTTAAAATAAAACTATTCTTTAAGTCAGTATCTTCTTGAAAATAAATTTTAAAGATAAATTAAAAAAAATTCCTTTAGAGGGCGCCTTAAACTTCAGAATATTTAATAATTAATTTTAACCATTATTTTTTTGTTCTAATTAAATGCTTGCGAAAAATTATTAAATGTTTTCGGAAGCTTAGATTTAAACTTAAATTTTGAGCTCAAAATCTGAATAATTAGGAGTAATTAAGTAGCACAAATTGAAGTGTCTTCAGGAGTTGAAATTTAACCCTCCCCCCTCCACGAACACAATTCAATTTTACGCTACTTAAACACTCCCAATGATTCAGAATTTGAACCTTAAATTTAATTTTATGTATTTGAAAGCATTTAATAAGATAAAAAAATAACAGTTAAAAATAGTTGTACGCTACTCCAAAGTCTAAGGCGCCCTCTATCGGCATTTTGTGAAATTTATCTTTAAAATTTTTTTTCAAGAAAATGCTCATTTAAAAATAAGTTTTAGCGAAAACCGCAAACGAATCGACCAATTTTTCCGTTTTTTATAATCATTTGAAATTTGAACCCTCTGAACACAGTTCAGTTTGTGCTACTTAACCACTCCCACTTTCAGATTTTGAGCTCAAAATTTAAGTTTGACTCTAAGCTTACGAAAACATTTAATGAGATGCAAAAAATACCGGCAAAAAATAGTTGTTCTTTACTCCAAAGTCTAAAGCCCCCTCTATCGGCATTTTTTGAAATTCATCTTTATTATTTAATTTCAAGAAAATGCCGACATAAAGAATAATTTTAGTGAAAACCGCAAATCAATCGACCGATTTTTCCGTTTTTTACGTTTATTTGAAATTTTGGTCCCTAAACTTTAATGGCGGATTTTGGAAAACGTTTTGGACCCTTGGTCTCCTATTTATTATTGTTTGTCTTTATGTGTACTATCACCCCTCTTTTATTGTAAAAAAAATTCAGAATCACCCTGTGTATATATATATATATATATATATATATATATAGTTGTCGCAGCCGCAGGGTTTCAGTTTGCAAGCATGCTATTTATATGCATGTCAAATTCATGGGATTATGACTTCTTTCGCTCGGTGATTGCTAGGTGTCAAAGGGGTACGGTGCAGAGTTGGTTCATTATAGAACATTGCCTTTTTGGCAGATATGTCTATCTGCCTTGTCTGATTAGTAAGATTGTCGTAGCCGAATGGCTTCAGTTTTCTGAAATTCTACAAACTGCATATTATGTACGTGCACGTAAAATTCATGGGATTATGACTTCTTTGGCTGGGTGATTGCTAAGTGTCAAAGGGGAACGTTTCTAGTTTGGTTCATTATAGACGCTGCCATTTTGACTGTCTGGTAATACGACAAGCGCTGTATCACGTATTACCTACACATAGCTGCCAACATCTTATGCTTTTTTGTACCACAAAATTTTTATAGTAAATTTTTTCTTAAATTGCCATAATTTGCCGATTAAATAAGGCAAATATTTCTATGAAATTTTTGTGGTAAAAAAAGGAAGACTTTGGAAGCTATGCCTACGATATCAGCTTCATTAGCGGTACCCATGAAATCGCCTTACATTTTAATTCTATTTACAGTAATGCCATTCAGTAAAAATGTTCCATTATGATTAATATTTATTTTTTTATTTCAAAATTTCATTTGAGACAAAAAGTGAAGAAATAAATTTGCAATATGACTTAAGTAAAAATTTCATTCTATGGGACAGGATACATTTTTCTTACATATATATATACACACACACACATATATATATTATTTACATATATGTATATATCTATAAATTTTAATAAATTAATTATATAGATTTAGTTGGAAGAAGTATAAATTTAATCTTTATCTCTTCGGCTATGACAAAAGTAAAATAAACTTACCAAGATAAATTTAATGAAAATGGAAAGTATAAAGCTTATCTGAAAATGAATGTAACTTAAATGAATTTAATTAGTAAATTATTTTTAACGCTGCTGTTAGTAATTAATGTTTGAGAATTATAGATAAAGAAAATAATATTATGTTTATTTACCAAAGTTTAAAAGATTTTTCATATCAAAAATTGAATTTTTAATGCCATTTTTGTTCTGTTTTAAGGGTGATTCTCCAATAAGTGGGTAATTTCACTCATTGATTTGGTGAAAAATAAAAATTAAATTTTAAGCAATATTTTTTAATAATTAGATACAGCATATGCTACTGAGTAATAAACAACACTCCGGCCTAAACTTTAAGCTTTATATATTTTTGCAAAAAATATTTCATAAATTAGTGGATTGTTCGGAAAGTGTTTTCCGTTTGGGAAATTAAATTCGCACCGGAAAATTCAGTTATTTAATTATTAGATATTGTTTCCAATATCTAATACTTAGATATTAATGAACAAAATTTTCCGGTGCGAATTGATTTTCCCAAACGGAAAGGCCTTTTAATTGACTCAATAATTTGGTAATAAATGTCATTACTGTACCCAAGATAGTTGTTTATTTTATAAACAAGGATTTTAGTAAAATTTAGATTAATACATTTGGAATAGATGGTATCACTGGATCCTTAGTCTTCAAGTCATATATGGCATTAATATCTGCTTCGGAGATTGAATCCTCAAATAAATAATTTGAAAGGGGACAGTAGTGACAAAATTAAGAAAATTGCTTCTGTGTACAATAGTAAGTTAGGATTAGTGTAAGACTGCAATATGATATTTTGTACTATGCAAAAGTATGTTATATCATGACAAAATAATAAATAAATAAAAACAATAACAAGGATAGTTTAAGTACGGGACAGTAGTGACAAGTAATAAGCATATTCTCATCTTTCTATCCATTTTGTAGCTTGTAACTGTTGTTAAAGTCCTTAAAATTGTGCCATGTGTTTTTCTGGGGAATTAAGATGGCTCCTTCTACTAAATGCACATGTTCACCAAATTTTATCTGGCGACCTGGTGGTCATTTTCGATGTTTTATACAAAGGGACAGTAGTGACATTAAAACTAGGGGACAGCGTTTCTCTGACTCAGAAGAAATGTAAAATTATTTTTAATTTACAATAAAAATACTTTATTATGTACTTTGGAGTATAGATTTTTATTTTTGGTGGTAAAATTGTTAAAAACAGTCTGTCATTACACTTAAAATTGTTCCAGAAGATCAGTACATGAGGTGAGGGACAAGGGACAGAAGTGACAAATTGAATGTTTAAAATAATATTGCAGTAAATTTTACAGTTATTTCCTCGAAAATACTTTTTGAAATTGTAGAAATACATTACAAAATACATTTTATGCCAAAAACAACTATATAAATGACAAAAAACAGCATGTAACCCTAAGGGACAGAAATTACCCACTTATCGGAGAATCGCCCTTAATCATTTCTCCCAAGAGCGTTCTGCTATATTTATAGTTAGATTATAGTAAAAAAAATACCGTTTTTATCTTAATTTTTGAATTGGCATGAAACATTTAAATGTTTTGTATCATTCCATCTACAATCTCTATTATAAAACCAATAGTATTCGCCCGTAACACTGATGTCATTTTGACTTTGGTTGAGACGATTAAATTTCGCTTTTACTATAAAATTACAAAATATTTATTTTAATCAGTACTGATTCAAAGAAAAATTAGGCTGATAGATTTAAGACTTGCATACCAAACTTTGAGCCCTCCAAAATCAGTTGTTTGACGAGTCGCGGTCCAGTTGGCCCATGCTTTGATCAAGTCTTGCATATGACGTGAAAAATATGCTGCATCCAAGTCAATTTTTTGATGAGCTTGAACGAAGAATTATGCTAATTTATTTCCGCATAATTTATTTAGTGATTTTAATTCTCTTTTTTCATGTAAAGTGCTAAATATGCTTCCGTTGGTAGATTTAAATCGATGGAATAATCACGGTGGCATTATATTGAAGTCATCAAGTGACGATCCCATAAAACTCATTATGCAATTTACTGAAAAATAATATTTGCACCGCTTCGTGGTGGTAAAACTTCTGAACATTTGCGACATCCCTGTAACTTCACATCGATTGAATACACTAATACGCAGAACAAAATTTAATTTGCAAATTTTGCATTAAATACAAAGCTTTTTTTACACATCTATGGGAACATCAGTTGCATTTATTATTTCTCTCTTGCATTTTTGAGTTAAATAAAAAAATAAATTGTAGATACTGTATCATGTACACATTATGTCCAGTAAAGTCCCTTGCCATCTTCTTAATTTCGGAGCGAGAAAGATGTCTCTTAAGCTGAATCAGGTAAGGAGGCGTGATGTTTCATATATATTTACATACTGCAAAAACACCACTCACAAGTCTCGTTGAGTTGATAGGACATACTTTTAAACAATCCACATCCTTGCACTGTTTATAAAGACAAACAGTGCCAGGATGCAACCCTCGTTGTTTGAATTGCAGTCCGTTTGATTGGAAATCACAAGCGATAGCACTGTGCCACATTGCAGAGTCGTATTTTGTGCGAAAGATTATCATTTCTCCTTCCGTTCAAGTTTCTAAATGTCACAGTGTGGAAAATGCGCATTTAAATTATCTACTCTTCGTATCAATGCCCACAAAGTATCTTTTTATACTAAATCAATCATACAACTTGGTAAATAACTTTTCTTCCCTATCTCTTTCCGTTTTCGAAGTAGGAATGATAATTCAGCAGTTTTTCACCAATTGGCGCCACAGGTGGTTTAATTCAGCAGTATGTGGCTATTTTACTATATCTAGATACCACTTTTACAAATATAGTAGCAGACACTCTGAAGTTAAGGAGTGGCAAGGGACTTAAGTAGGCATACTCTAAGTACCATAGGGGTTAAAACTTATAGCTTAAACAAAGAAAAAACTGAATACGTACTTTCTACTTAATTTTTCAGTTTTCATTGAAAAAACTAGAAACTTTTCTTTGATGTCTATCATATTTCTAATATACAACTTAGATTATTTTTTTTATTACTATTTTTTTACACTTTATTTAAAAAAAATTTCAGAAAACTTTTTAATCATGTTGAATATTAGAGATTTCAACTTATAGAAGGAGTAAATTTTCAGTTAAATGCAAAAGACAAAGTATAAAAAATTATTAATCTTTTATTCCAAGAAAGTTTAATGATTGTTCAAACAGTGAAAGGAGTTTATGGAAATACAGAATAATTTCTTTACTGGAAAACGAAAGTAATTTCAATTCTTTTAATTCACAAAGCCAAAAGTGAGATGTCCAAATCATGTATACTTCAATTTTTTTAAACAGTGAAAACAAATTCTAATTACTTATAAGAATTTAAAACATTAACATAGAATATTTCTATTTTGGGACATTGGGTTCCAAATATGACGTGTGATTATACATGGATAGCTTTTCATTAATTTTTAAAGTAGCTTCGTAAATGTGTTTTACTTACCATAATTTCGGGTGTATAAGCCGCGGATCAAACAATTCTTTTTGGACCCAGAAATCTTATTTAGTGATTGAAGACAAATGTTTACGGCGATCTAACTAGTTATATTTGTTTCTTAAAAAATTCTGGGTTGAAAAAGAATTGTTTGATCTGCGGCTTATACACCCGAAATTACGGTATTTAAACATACTTTCCACATTGTATATTTTTCGTATAGAAGACCGTCGCATTTTATAAACATAGTGCGATTTCTGTTCACAAATATATGTCTCCAAATTTATACATAAGAGTTTTTGATTCAATTGTTTTAAAAATTGCTCTTGACTTTATTTTTATTTATTGATTTCTTGTTAAAATTTGCATTCTTATCTATGATGTAAAAACACATTTCATTGTACTGATGTTATAGAAAGCATTGATAATTTTGTTTTCGTAAACACTTGCGTTTTGGTATCTTACCCCAAGGTGTGGATAAGATGACCAATTGAAAAACTCCTGTCCTCTCATTGAAGTGAAAAAGCGGGATCCTGGGGTCATTTATACTTTGCAGGAAAGGCAAGTAACAATACTTTCTAAAAACATCAGATTTTTTTTCTCTGGTATTTAAACTAACAAGGATGGTCTTCCCACTGGACATACTCAGAAATTTTTTTAAAAAAATACCAATTATGTAATAAAGGATCAGTCAAATTTAGCGGCGGAATTGCAGTAGAAAGTCTGTAAAAAAAAAAAAAAAAACTTTGGAATATTTGACGAAAGCGTCACGCAATTTGGCGAACAGCGCTTTCCTTCACCAAAAGCAAACGGTTTTAAGGCAGCAAAAAATTCTTTGTTAATCGACTAATAGAACGTGTGTAAATTGTATTTAATAAATTTAAACTTAAAATGAGAGAATTTAATATATATATGTATATATTTATGTATTGGTTTTAAACATACAATTTATTGCAAATTTTAAAAAATCAAGAAACATTAAAATACTAAAATGATTGGTTGGTTGGTTGTATGGTGTTTGATGGCGCAAGGTCCCTTTGGGGACATGCTGCGCCAAGACAGTCGAAATGAAAACTTATTTAAAGTTGAAGATCAAACAGCAATGAGATGAATAATGAAAAATAATTAAAAGAGAAAAAAAACAATAGAAACATCAAGTGACAAAAACTGTACAAGTTGGTAATAATTGATAAAATATAAAAAGGAATAAGATGTGTGAATATTAGATAAAAACACGAGAAAATAAAAGAAAGGCAATGTCATGCTATAACTAAAATCAGTCAATGAGGATAAAATAGGAATCTTAAAGGAGATGAACAATAGTGTATATAAAATCTAAATTGATTAAAACACAAATTAATAAAAACTCCAGTAGGTCAATTAGGGTCGAATTCTTCTAGCACTGTATTGTCATCATCGGCATCCGAGTCATTGCTATATGACTCGGATTCCATAGCCTCTTCCATATATTTTTGCAATTGCTTAGGGTCTTTCACATTTTTCATGAGCGGGCTAAGGCAAGAGTTTTTCTTTCCTTTGCACACAGTTTTCCACTGTGGAGAAGCTGGAATTGAGGATTTCTTCTTATTGTTTTGTGAGCAAAGTTTTGGTTGTAAATTCTGGGTCTTTTGAGGGTATTAGATGGTGTATTTGGACTTGTAACAGCCTTGGTTCTCTCTTTCTGAATAGATGTTTTTTGGCTTGGTGTAACATTTCGACCTGTATTAGATCTCTGCAAATTAAATGTGGATGAAACAGAAGTATTTTTTGGAGATGGATCAGTCACAGTCTCGGTTTTGAGTTTAGATGATTCCGAAGATTGAGCCAATAATTTCTGCCGCCGTTTTTCTAAGTTAATTATTTTCACAGGTTCTGACGATGAAGGCCAACGTTCTAATTGCGGGTTTCCGGACATTTTAGTAGGGAGACAGATATCACGAGATTCTATAATTGGAGTGCTGGTTGAGTGTGTTATGGTTGATTTACTGGGTGGAAATCTAAAATCAGTTTGGGTACTTATGTGCCTTACGGATTTTGAGTGCTGTTTAAGTAAGCTTGAATAGGAGACACCAACTGACGGGGTTCTTGACTCGACAATTTTGCGAGCTTCGGCATAAGGAAGTTTTTGAGTTATTTTGATTGTGAGAATTTCTTTTTCGCGTATCCAAATAGGACAGCAGCGAGAATATGATGTGTGATCACCTTTACAGTTAGCACAGCGTTCAGGTTTTTCACAAGATCCACCATCGTGGCCGACTTCAGTACAACGTGGACAGGTAACATTGCCACGACAGTTAGTCTTAGTATGACCAAAACGCTGGCATTTGAAACAGCGGAGGGGATTTGGAATATAAGGGCGGACCGGACAATTTAGATATCCAGCTTTGATTCGAGTAGGTAAAATATTGTTACTGAAAGTTAATATAATGTGTTTTGTAGGAAGTATTTGCTCATTTCGACGAATTGTAATACGACGTACATCTATGACATTTTGATCCTTTAAATTCGACAGAAGTTCTTCTTTAGTGGAAAATAAAAGGTCTGGTTCGGATATTACACCTCGGCAGGTATTGAGAGTTTTATGTGCTGTGACAGAAACGGAAAAGGTGCCTATAATATTGCAATTTGATAGAAGTTGCGATTGGCTGGCTGAAGAAACTTCAACCAATAAATCCCCAGACTGTAATTTTTTGAGAGAGTGACTATCATCAAAGAAAGATTGGAAAGTTTTAGCAATAAAAAATGGTGAGGTTTTCTTGAAAGAATTATCAGAAAGGCTATCAGTGCGTTTAATAATAAAAAATCGAGTGAAAGAAAAATCATGTACAGCTCGTTGCTCTCCACATGGGAGAGAATCAGAAGGAAAGAGATTTTTTCCATCCATGTTAGAAAAAATAGAGTTCAGACGCCGGCCGCACCACCAAACTACCGAGCCCAACAAGGGGATGCACATTCGTGCACCAATGCTAACCAGGGCCCATACGGTCACAAGACATTCCTATGCCAGTCTCCATCTTTAACGAGATGGCTAGTAAATGCTCGCTCACTTGATCACTATAGCCAGTGACAAAAGTCAGCTGACCAGCCGATTGATGCATACGAGACCAATATGCACCTCCCGTCTACCTGAAGCAGGGTCCAAAGCAGTGTGTTGGTTTCCCTCAACTACCAGGATCCCCCTTTCCAGGGACACGGGTCGCCACGCACGGCCAACACGTGGGTGGTTCACAATTCTCCATGAGTCGACATACAGGATGATATCGGCTCATACAGAATTGCCCTCACCTCCAAAAAGGAAACCACAGCGAGAGTGAAACAAAGATGAAAGGAAGACAAGAAGAGTAAGAGGAAAAGGAAATGAGAAAGATCACTCAGGTACCCGGGGTTGTGAAGCCCGTGAATACCTAAAGAAAGTATCCCCCTGGGGGACTACTAAAATGAAACAACATATGAAAGTCACTAGCTAAACTATAAGCCATTACTCATCAGCAGGTGCAAAGACTCTATATTTCCCCCCATTATTCAAATATGAAGTACTATTGGCAGGTTTCGTATGATGAGACAAACCTTGCATTAAATACAACGAAATAATTTTAAAAAGGTGTTTTAAAAATCATCTTAAAAATGTCAAAAATCAAACTATGAAACACTATTATAAACAAAATTATAATTAACTTTATGAAAACAAAGTAATTTAAATTTAATTATTTATTTCCAAAATAATTATTACAAAAAAATGCAAGCGATTGTCCGAACTCCACCTAAACCGACCATCTAGCACAACAAATAAACTTACGGCATGATGTCAGCATTATATGTTCTACCCGTGACCAGAAATTTTAAACTCTAACGAATTCCATTCCAAAGTTCCAAAGTCAAATATTTTTTTTCCATGTTTGTGTCTTCATTCTACATGTTTTTTCATCCGTAACTATCCTTCCTACTTTGTAGACTTGACTTTCAGATAGCAACACTTTCAATCAAGCAACTAACTCCAGAAGTCACTCACTTTTCAGGTTACGTCTCCAATTCGAAGTGTTGCCAATCCTTAAACAGTAACTTTACAGAATATTTCAAAAACTTACATGGATAATTATTTTTATAAAATAAATTACCCCAAAACTTATAAACTTGCCTATTTACGTTAAAATCATTGTTACATATTTTTCAGAATCTAATAAATTGATTAATAACAGCATTAATAAAAACTTTTTTATGTAAATTAGAAAAAAAATGAGGTAAATTAATTGTATGGAAATCAAAACTATTTCTTTTATCGTAAAGATCAATATCGATACTTCTATCTGAAAAACTAACAGAAATATCAATAAAATCCACTATATTGTCAATATCATTATCCTTATTTAATTTTAAGAAATTAGGGTAAATTTTATTAGATTCAGTATAGAAGTCAAAGTTATAAATTAAAATATCATCAATATATCTGTAAATATGTAGATGCTTGTTACATTTAACAGTATATTTATATTCATAATAAAATAAAAATAAATTTGCAGCAGTACTAGAATAATTGGTTCCTATTCCAATTGCACACGATTGGTTAAAAAAAAAACTGTTTCTAATATCTACATAATTGTTATAGAAACAAAAATGACGCAAATTCAAGAAAATTTCTCGATTAATATTTAACTTTTCATTGATATAAAAAATTCAAAAATATTTTTCAGAGCATCATACAATGAATCAGTTGGTATATTGTTAACACATTTGCTTCCGCTCACGCGAAAGCACGTGATATGGCGCCAACGGTAAGGGGTCACTCCACTGATGTGGAGTGATGTCCAACAGCCAATCACGCGCTGGCGCGGGAAAATATTTCACTGATTCTTTGTTATAAAAAGTAAATCGGCTTCTGGGAAAACACCACTTCTACAGTGTAGCATTAACTATCATCACATCTTTACGTTAGCGGCAGCGAACGTGTTAAACAGATTTTCAAAATCCAAATGCTTGCATAAAAAAGAGGAATGAAATGCTTTTTGTCCAAAATTTCAAAACTGTTGCCAATTGACTAAAAAAAGGCTATTTTTTTAATTATTCATTTAAGAAAGCCATAAATCCTTTTTAATAGCTTTTGAAGTATAATATTGAAATCCCTATTAATACTTTTAGAAACCTTTTACCTTTTTAAAATTATTGCTTTGTATTTAATGCAAGGTTTGTCTCATCACACGAAACTTGCCAATAGTACCGTAATTTCGGGTGTATAAGCCGCGGATCAAACAATTCTGTTTGGACCCAGAAATCTTATTTAGTGATTGAAGACAAATGTTTACGGCGATCTAACTAGTTATATTTGTTTCTTAAAAAATTATGGGTCGAAAAAGAATTGTTTGATCTGCGGCTTATACACCCGAAATTACGGTACTCAAACATACTTTCCACATTGTATATTTTTCGTATAGAAGACCGTCGCATTTTATAAACATAGTGCGATTTCTGTTCACAAATATATATATCCAAATTTAAACATAAGAGTTTTTGATTCAATTGTTTTAAAATTGCCTTGACTTTATTTTTTATTTATTGATTTCTTGTTAAAATTTGCATTCTTATCTATGATGTAAAAACACATTTCATTGTACTGATGTTATAGAAAGCATTGATAATTTTGTTTTCGTAAACACTTGCGTTTTGGTATCTTACCCCAAGGTGTGGATAAGATGACCAATTGAAAAACTCCTGTCCTCTCATTGAAGTGAAAAAGCGGGATCCTGGGGTCATTTATACTTTGCAGGAAAGGCAAGTAACAATACTTTCTAAGAACATCAGATTTTTTTTCTCTGGTATTTAAACTAACAAGGATGGTCTTCACACTGGACATACTCAGAAAATTTTGAAAAAAAAAAAAACCAATTATGTAATAAAAGATCAGTCAAATTTAGCTGTGAAATTGCAGTAGAAAGTCTGTAAAAAAAAAAAAATACTTTGGAATATTTGGCGAAAGCGTCACGCAATTAGGGTATTCCTTGATCAGGGGAATACCCATGGGCATTTTGTGATTGAAACTGATTACTATGGGATGCCAAATTGGGGTTCATTGTTGTCCCTGTACTGCCCTGGACATCATATTTATGGAGTAAAGTATGATGTCTTCGATGGCAATTTTTACAGCTCACCTTGGAGGGACATTTATTTGAAAAGTGGCCACCACGCAGACAATTTATACATAATTTGTTTAGTTGGACAGTTCTCCAACGGTTATCTAAGGGCATATTTGTTAATTTTCTGCAGGTATGGGTGGCATGCGATTCAAGGCAAACACCGCATTTAGCATTTTCTTGATTTTTGGGGAATTTATATTTATCGGGAGAATCTCGGGAATAATTTATATATCTTACATCACTTTTAGTTGGATTCTCCAACGCTAGCATACTTTTGGCATGAGTCTCTAAAAATTTTAAAACTTCCGTGAGACAATGCATATCATTATGAGTAAGAGAGAGCTCCCATCGTTCTTTTAGACTAGCAAAAGCCGTGCTTTGTTTGGATTCGCGAAGCATTTTTTATAAAGCATATATTTGAAAGTAACAATATTTTTTAATATTATTTTTGCATCTTTATTAAACAAAAACTTTATTTTATGTTTTGGCGCATTTTAATTCTACAAATGTAATTTCAGCCAAATAACTATCAATTTCCTAGGAATTTTCTATTTATGATCGAAAAAATATTTTCGAAGCAAACTTTTACAAAATATTTTTAAATTTTCAACTAAAAATTCTTTTAAAGATTTTTTTTACAATTTCTAGTAGCCACTGGTGTTTTTTAACCTTCCTACCCTGTTCAAATTTTACTCAATCGTGATAAAAACATCTCACACCAGAATTGTTATTTAAATCATTTTAATATATTTAATTGGCTTATTTCTTTGGATCTATTATTTAACTTTCTTTATGAAAAATGTTCTGGTGCGAATCGTATAAAACAAATTATAGCTATGGGTCGATTAGACCCATTCAGGGTAGGAAGGTTAACCCTTTGACGGTTAAAGCACTTCTATTCCTAAAATACTAAAATGATTGAATGACACCGGAATTTAAAAATAAATTTATTTCATATTATATAAATGTTCTTTTTACGTTCTTTGTAAAATTAAAATTTTCATTTAAAAATTCCGGTGTCAGTATGGCATTTCGCAATTCAAATTAAGTGGTATTCTGGGCGCGTATACGCGCTTATAACCACGAAAGGGTTAAAGTTGTTTGAAATATGCATGTTTCCAATCTTTGTAATTAACATCAAATAATCTTTGATAGCTATTTTAGAATAATATATTTGAAGAAAGCTTGAAGAAAGTTACTTCTTCAAAATCCTATTTTCTGGAAAAACATTTGAAATCTGCTCTCGTCGATACTATGAATTTTTAACTGTAAAACTTTTTAGTCTAATTTCTTCGTTTTTATACATGTTAGTGCATGAGAATTTTTGATATTAAAGAATTTTTCGCAAGGAAGATTTCTATTGAATGCTTAATTTTGAAGGATTTTCACTCTTGACAACGTTACGTACGTTTTTAAGCCAACTGGTGCCTATATATCCTCAATATCTACAACTGCTTCATCTAATGTTAAACCTTGGGATTTATAAATTGTAACAGCAAAAGTTAACTGCAGAAGAAATTCTTTCCTTGAGCAATTTATGCTTCCATGTTTCCAGAATTCAATTACAGTAGACTCCCTCAAATCCGCAAACCTAAAATCCGCAACTCTCTAAAATCCACACATAATTTACGGATGTAAACAATGAAGCATTCAGTTCAGATATAAGGACAAAATTTTACTTTTCTTTTGTTTTATATCAATTCCAAATATATTTTAATTTGCAATTTTTGTTACTATTACTGTCTTAATGTTTTCTCTTGAAGGAAAAATAAATTTATTTCTGAAAAAATTGAAGATATTCCTGTTATCAATGATAATCATAATCTTACCAAATATATATGTCTTAATCAAGCTTTTTTTTTTTTTTGTCACTAAGTGTGGCTAAACCTGGAATAAAACCTCCTTACTTTATTATTTTGATCTGAATTAGTATTGTACATTATTTATGAGGCAAGTTTCATTGAATAGTTTATTCAAAATGCATTTCATCTTTATAATGAACACTTAATCATACATTATTAATTAGACCTTTGTTTTTAATATTTTAATCATTTTAAAAATGATCTAATTTTTTATTATTTTAGTTTATTACTTACTTTAATATTTTATTATATTGTAAGCATACATTATAATTTCAATTGGATTATTAATTGCATTCAAATTACTGTTTAAAAATGTAAACAAAGCAATGACCAGAAATCCGCAAAATTCTAAAATCCGCAAAATCTCTGGTCCCAAGCTGTGCGGATTTGAGGGAGTCTACTGTATTGAGGGAATTGGTACGCACGAATTCTTTTAAGTTAAATTATTGTAGTATTCAAATTTATCCATGATTATTCGCGGTATCTAGTCTGGTGGCTTGTGATTTTCTTTAATACGTGCAACAAAGTCTAAAGTCCCGTTCACTAAACCTTTTTCGGTCCACAAATAAGAACGTAACATTACTTTCGATACAAATGATAAAGTAAGAAATGGTTGAAGTCCACTTGTCATTTCTGAATCGGCCAACTTTTCCTTTAGTACATTTATAAAGAGCTTGAATCGAGGCAACAAGTTCACGCAATTCTTTTAATTTTTCATTTATATAACAAATTTAACGATTCATTTTATTTGTTTACAATTCTTTTGTTGCCACTTTACAAAAAAAAATAATCCATAATACAATTTTTTTTAAAATGTTTAAGTGTCATTTGTGCAAACGATTTTACTGAATAATGAAAACATATTTTATTTATTAAATTAATCGTGATTCTAACTATAATCACTTACTCCATGATTTATATATTTTTTTCTGAAAATATGCGCGTTTCATTTTTTATTTATTTGCTAAAATGCGTCCGTATTGGAAATGCATGTAAAATAAATTAATTAAAATAATATTTTTTTAACGTTTTACTGTAAAAAAAATTATATTCTGCAAATCTACAGATCATATTTTATTTTTGTGTTTAATTTGAAGTCAAAATATTGAATAGTTTTTTTGTAAAGTGTACAACAAATTGTAATTTGAGTGGCCTAGTAGAGGATTCGCTTCGCTCATCCTAATTATTATTTAGTTTTTGAATTATAGTATAAATTATCATGTTATCCACCAAAGCATTTTGAGTCAGATTCAAAGACTCTAGAATTCGAAGTGACTCATTACAGGTATCTATTATGTCAAAAATAGCTTTAGAAGAAGAGGGGCAATTTTTTATGTTTTTTAAATTGTATAGCTTACTTATTTGTGCTATGGCTAAATCCCTAGTTTTATCGTAGCGAGCGCAGAGAGTGTCCCATGCCTTTTTATAATTGGCTTCCGAGAGAGGAAATCCAGAAATTAATTTATGAGCAGGACCCTTTACACTAGCCAGTAGATATTACAATTTTGAGACGCCCCCCAACTCCAAACTTTGATGTATAGCTGTAAGAAAAATCTCCTTAAAAGAAAGCCATTGATCAGCTTCTCCGTGAAAAGGTTTTAATTCAAATTTTGGAAGATTAACAGTTTTTACACAAATATTACCTGTAGTTTTGCTTAGACTTTCGGAACCACCCTCTTGAATGTTTAAACTTTTAGTTAATTTATTACGTGATGTACTTATTGCTATAGTTAAATTGTCTAATTTAAGTGCAATCTCATTATATTCATCAATTATAGGCTCAGTTTCCGATGCATCGCTCTGAAGAATGGCATTTTCATGGAGTTTATTTAATTCGGTTTCAATATCCTGAACCTGTTTACCATATAAATCTAACTCTTCAAAAATTACAGTTTCATTATCAATTTTGGGATTTATAATATTTTTTATGCGGGTAATTTTTCCTTTCAGAACAGTTTTATTTTAATAGCTTCCATTTTAAATTAATTTTATGACAACTTCCTAAAATCTAAATATAAACAAATTCTAAATGACCTTAAAAAAAATAATATCAACATAGTACAAGCATCTGCATAGAATTGTGAAATGAAATAAATAAAAAGAATTAATTATATAAAAAATTAGACGTAAATATGGATATCCATTTTTACTTTCTTCTATCTTTACAAGAAGAAAGTATTGGATTCATGAAAATTTTCGACTTCCGGTTTTCGACGGATTTATACGTTTTAGAAGGTCCTGAACACGTTTTGACTATTTTTAGAAAATGTCTGTCTGTGAGTCTGTCCGTCTGTCTGTGAGTGTGTGTCTGTCTGTCTGTCTGTATGTGACACAAAATTTGTGGGCGCTCTATCTCAAGAACTAATGCTCGAAATTTAATAAAATTTTATATTCAGTTAGACCTTGATATGAATTAGTGCCTATTGGTTTTTGGTGAAAATTGTCCGGCAGGTGGCGCTGCTATGCCACGTTTTTCATGATTTTCATGATAGCTATATCTCAAGAACTAATGCACAGAATGTCACCAAACTTCAGATTCCGCAATACCTTGAGATACATAGCCGCTGCTAAGGTTTTGGTGTGAACTGCCCTATACGTGGCGCTGCTATGCTATATTTTGCACGATTTTTGCTATAGCTATATCTCAAGAACTAATGCAGAGAACTTCATCAAATTTTAGTTTCTTTTACACTAGAATATATAACATAATTAGACGCTGATTACATTTTGGTATTAACCTTGCAACAGGTGGTGCAGCTATGCTGCATTTTGCACGATTTTTCCGATAGCTATATCTCAACAACCAACGCACAGAATTTCATCAAACTTCAGATTTTGTTACAAAATGACATATAACATAATTACGCGATGATTACGTTTTGTTATAAATCCTTCAACTGATGGTGCTGCTGTGCTATATTTTACACTTTTTTTTTTTTTTTTTTTTTTTTTTTGTAACTAGCTATATCTCAAGAGCTAATGCACAGAATTTCATCAAACTTCAGATTCTTTTACACCATAACATAATTAGACACTTTTTTACGTTTTGGCATAAATTGTCCAAGATATGGTGTTGCTGTGCTACGTTTTGCAAATTTTTTGTTATAACTATATCTCAAGAACTAATGGACGAAAGTCCATCAAATTTCAGATTCTGTTAGGTCTAGACATCAATAGATGCTTATTAGATTTTAGTATAAATTACCCAACATGAGGCACTACTAAGCTCATTTTCTCAGAATATTAATTAAATTTTGCGTTTTAGGCTTTTCGGATACCAGAATCTCATTAGGCTAGGTCAAATGTTCGAGGAAATTCGATAGTGGGTAACTTTGGGGTCACCACTTTTTTTAATATTAAAATGTACTTATGAGATAGAAGAAAGTTTCGGGATTGACACATCCAACTAGTTTCTTTCAATTTAAAATATAATTACACTTAAAACCATGGTTTGTAGAAATAATAAAACTAAAAACAATATCACTGGAAATAACACTTACCTTTAATTACTTATATTAATAAACATCATAAAAACAATAAGAATAATAATATCATATAAAAATAATAACAACCCTAGAGTATACACACACACTCAACCGAAATAAAAAAAAAGCAATTTTAGAGTGCGCACACGAAAAAACATGAGTTTTCTTTCTTTTCTTTTCGATAAATAACGAAGCGATTACAGGAGCATTTTCTGATGATTATTGATAAATCACTACAAAGCGAACAACACTGTTGAAGTCGGACACTCATTATCACCATCGAAGAATAAACACATATGGCACCACACTTCGATGAAACCAGATGAACACAAACAAAATAAATCACAAACAAGATTGCGGAGCACCGGCCGAAGTGATACATGGCACGACAGAAGGGAGGAGGGGGCAACGGCGATAGTTGACCGAGCACACGGCTTTAAGTCCCGCTCAAGAAGAAATCCAGCATCCAATATTCGGCAAGGCCCGACGAATGGTAGAAGAATAGCATCTTAGTATTCCAATTTGGAATACTTTTGCTGGATGATAACTCATGATGAAGACGCTAGACCCTTACGAGGCCTCTCTCTATCTTCCGAGACAGGAGGGGCGTTTTCTGCTTTGCTTACTCTGTGGGTCCGGTATTTTTAATATTGTCCATATTTCGCATATTATTTTCCCACATTAGATTTTTAATCCAGCCGACTATGAAGAACTGTTGCATTTTCATGAAACGACAGACTTGAAGGGTATGAGTTTTAATTACGATTTATTTAAACATTCTAAACCAGAGCAAAACCTTTTTACAGGTCTTTACATCATGAGTTCTGGAGACCAAGTGCGTAGATGTACATTTGAAATTCCTCATCTCCCGAGAGGTTACCAGTTAAAAAGGCCATGCGTTTTACTTAAATTAATACGATAAACTTAGGTTTCTTGCTGCCCTGTAAAACCCGTGATTATTAGTCATGGGGCCCGTATCCACATTGAGGGGCGATTTATAAAAAAACTAATTAATAGGTTTGATTTTTAGTATTTTCTTACACACACAAACACACACATATATATATATGTATACATTTACTGTATTGCACAAATATATTGCTTGTTACTGCAGTTGTTTTATTTATCATTGAAAAAATATTTTCATAGATAAAAGAAATCATACTGATTTTTTTTATATACATTTAAGCAGGTTCAATATTAAAAGTCCTAGTCGTTTCCGTAGCAATCAAATTGAATCTAAATGCTCAATTAGACTTAATTTTGACCTTGAAATAATTTCAGTTAATTTAAATTTTGAATTCCGTTTTAAATCAAAATTTTGAATTTCGTTTTATAGTTAAATTTCAATATAAATACATCAAATATCGATATGACAAAATTATAGTTAAAATAAACTAAAAAATATTTTTTGGAGTGTGGCAGTATGGAGACCTTCCTTATAAGGTTTATATAAGCAAATAATGGAGTTACGTAACAGATTTGCGCAATTATGAGAAGTGTTAAGACTAAACAGCAATAAAAAAGCACTACTAAAAATTTGTAAAGAGAACACAAACGGAAATCAAAGTATCAGTAGTGAACAGCCTTGCTTACAGTCGAGCGCGGCGCGGCGCGGCGTTTCCCTACAGTAGTTGCGCTTATGAAAACCACGTGATACGGCATTCTGTCACCGCCCCCTGAAGATTAGGCCTGCGCGCTGAGTCAAAATGGCGGCTGCCGAAGGCGGATTTATTTTTAACGTATGTACGGACTCTTAAATTTTGACACCAGTATTTTATAAAAGATTTCTTTGATTTGTATAATCTCAAAATAAATAAATAATAAAATAAAGCGGAATGAGCTTTTAAATATTATTGGTACGAATATTCAAGGGACCGTACATACGCTGAAAAAAAATCCGCCTTCAACATCCGCCATTTTTGTATGAGCGTACAGGCCTAGACTTTCGGGGGTGGTGATCTTGTACAATACGGCATCTCACCTGAAGTTACCCTACATGTGTCAGAGAGAATTTCTCAATTACAAATAGCAATAATTTTGTTGTAGACAATCGCTGGAAGAAATAATTTAAATACAATACAAAGGAAGCTCATTTTTGTTTGCGTACATTATAATTGTTCTAACTGGTCATTTTAATTACGTACAAAAATTCAAATATTCACCATTCAGCCAGATATTGTAAATGCATTGCACATTATTCCTAGGGACTGCTTTCAGTGGTGCCAGATGGGCTATTTTTTTTAAAATTCAGATTCTTGATTGACACCACTTTTTTTTGAAATGGTAAATTGCACTTTTTTTAATTGCCGCATTATAATAAAGGCCAAAACAAAGGGAATTTTACCGCTTCAAAAATGTGGTGCCAATCAAGAAATCCGAATAAAAAAATAATAGCCCACTGGCAACACTGACTGCTTTTATGGAGATATCCTTCCATTCATAAAACATTGAATGAACTAAAGGTGCGTTTAGAAAATGCAAAGATATAACTATCTACAACGCAGGTGGGAAAATGGTTTCCGTCATTTCACAGGCTCCGTCATTCCGCCAAGAGTTGTATTAAGTTATAATAATCTATTAGGTTTGTTAGGTATTTCCAAGGGCTTGAAAATAAGTTTTCATTTGACATTTTATTTTTGATTTTAGTAATTTTAGCTCATTTAAGAGATTTTTTATGAGAAATGAAACTAGTTTATTTTAATTTACGAGCATTTTTGGATAAATTAACACAAAGATAAAGAAAAAAACTTGTCATGTTTTTGTTTAGATCCAAAATAAAAAATTATTTGAGAAAATATTCTCTCGTCGAAAACAGGAACAAATGTATCAAAAGCATATTTCCAAATTGTACTTTAAAAGAAAATGGTTTTAACACATAGTTCTATTTCACAACAATATAAAACTTCTTGTAATTTTCATATGTCATAAATAAATAAAAATGATTGTTTTTTATTTTGTTAATTCATTTATTTCTTTACCCATCTTTGATAGTTTGAATTAACATCAATTATTTAAAACAGAAAAAAAAATCCAAAAAGTTTTTTTGCATGTTGAATACGAAATCCTTATACAATAAGTTACTTTACATTAATTTGGTAAATAATGTTTTTTGTTTCTTCCTTTTCTTTAACTTCATTCCGCATACGTTATAGCTACTGTGTATTTATTTTTTCTGATATGACAAAATTAAAAATAATATATATACATAACAACGTTTCTTAGATATAATACAATAACACTTTTAAAAAAATATTTTTTTAAGCACATTGTAATTCGTCTTTATTTTTTAAAGAAAAATAAACAAAAGGAATTGAGCTTATTAAATAGCCACATGTCAAAACCGATTTTGTACTAAAAGCATATTTCGTTCAATGTATGCTTTATCAAAAAAAAAAAATCTTTTTTTATTATTTTTAATAACAAGGTAAAACGATACCATGGTTGTGGGAGGAGAAAAATAAAAATTAAAAAGCGAAAACCTTTTCTCATATCTCTTGAAAAGCTTCAAAAACATTTTTACTTTCTATAAATTCAAAATTTGGAAATTTATGCTTTTTACACTCAGTACTTTGTATTTAATGAGATTGGAATGAAGAAGAATAGCATAAAAAGGTTTTCTACAGCGTTTAATTTAGGACAAAGATTCTTAAAAAGGAAACCTTACAGAGTTTTTGAATATTTCCATGCAACTTAAAAAAAGAAATCTTTAGAAAATAAGCTATGCGTTACATTAATTTAGTAAATAACTTTTTTTTCTTTTTTTTTACTAACACAAAGGATGGTTCTTATTTAATATTTTGTTTTCAATAGTGCCGTTATTCCAGAAATGTACCTATCCATTGTTTTCTTAAGCTTCTATTTTATTGCCTTTATAAACATGGTGCTCTAGACGTAAAATATTTCGATAATTCTAGGCATACATTGAAATTCTTACACTTAAGTGTCTAAAACGGAGTACTCAGTTTTCAGGCATTTTAAAATGTCTTAATTTTTTAAGACATTTTTGCATCTGAATTTCAGACACTTCAAATATCTGAACCACAACCATTTTTTAGGCTTTTTTCGCACTTATGTTTGACAACGTCGAATAATGGAAAAGTATTTGGCCATGATTCTGCTATCTTCATCTCCATACAGTCTGATTTTTTTTTTTTTTTACAGGATTTCAAAGTTGATAAGCAATTTTCACATTCATCAAGTGATAACTTAAATCTTTTAGACAATGTACTGATTATAATATATATTTTGAATTTCTAGAGTAGAATGAGATCAACCCTTCGGACTCCGGTGCCTCTTACACAAATTTTATTCGATTAGCACCACTTTTTAAAAGAATTTTCCTTCAAGTAGCCAATTGCAAAAATTCTCCGATTAAATAAGGAAAATTTTATTTTCCTTTAATACTGGTGCCAAAAACAAATTTTGGAAGGAAAGATGATGTCTCCGCAGATTAGACAACGGAATGCCAAGGGTTAAAAGGAATATTTACCTAAATACAATAAAACCACCTAACAGAAGCTTCAAAGAAATTTCTCCACAATTCGTTGCCGAAGTGCCCGTGATTGAGAGATTTTACTTTATTTGGAATTTATTTATTTATTTTTTAATCTTATTCTATCTTAAACGTTCAAAATATTGATTATTATCAGTCGAAATAAATTTAAATTATGTTTCCAAAAATTGCACATCTTATTCGGAGCCCTTAAAATTGTAGGGAAAGGGAAGAGGGTGTTCAGTTTACTCATGCTTTAATCAAACCCTTCTACCACAAAAAATCTAACCTTGTATTGTGTTCACTAAATAGAGATGTCTGGTATTCGGGTTTGTTCTCTATGGAGGCTAAGGAAAATTCCCTAAAATTCCCTAAATCCCCTAATCAATCATTTCAGCATTTTAAGAATTGGAGTGCTTTTTCCCTCAAAGAGTTAAGTGTCTTGCGGATTTTTTCATTCATGTTTTGTTCATATAATAATACTATGGAAAATATTGGTACGAAGATTTGTATTTGATACTTTACTAATTTTTGTATTGTATTGTACTTTACATATTTTTTTATCTTATAAAATTAAAAAAATTAACATTAATCTCAATATTATATTAAATCAATCTTTGAATTAAAATATTACATAGAGGAAAACCATGATTAGGCTAATGTGGTTAGGTTAAAGGGTTAAATAACAAATATTAATTATGGAATCAAATAAAGCTATGAAGTTTTTCAAAAGTCACATTTCCGTATTAGACGCATGCCAGAAGTTATTAGCAAAGATTTCGTTACGGCAGCAGTTTTGTTTCCGGTCATTTCAGTGTTTCGAGCACGTAATTTAATTACATGTCTGTTAAATTTGTATTTATTTTATTTTATTTTATTTTATTTTATTATTTGTAAAGGAAATTTTAATTTTGCTATAGTATATTAGTCGGAAACAAATCCCGAACTCTTTATATTTTTCTAAGGACAAATAATCTATCTTAATCGAGTTTCCCTCGGTAGAGATATATTTCAAAATAACTCGCACCTGATTTTTTTTAAACCACAGCCAATCGGTAAATTGAAATACAGTTTCCAAACAAATTCAAAGCATTTTCAAAGTATTTTTTTTCCTTATTTGGCACCGTAAAATTTTAAGTTGTTTTATTACACGTTGAGCTTGTAATTTTTAGTAATTTAATCTGCGTTTTAAACCATTCTTTAAACCATTCTTATTACTCACGCAATTTTAATTTTATAATGGGAAGTTATCAGGAACAATATTTATAGATTTATGAGTAAATTGTGTATCATTATTCCTTAATGGAGATACGTAATAGAGATTAAAAAAAAAATGCTTGAAAATATAAGCTCGTAATAAATTAGTTAAATGAGATACAGTCTTCAATCAAATTGCATTTGAAAGTAGATTTCTTTTCCTATATGAATAATGATAAAAATATGCGACGTTTAGAAGATTAAAAAATTGCAGTAACAAAAATTGCAAAAAATCATTTTATCCTGAAATGTTGTCATTTGCAAAATAACATCAGTGCTACATACGGACACATTTGTTCGTTACAATATAGATTTTGCTCATATGAAAAATCGGTACTACTTGATTATCCCGTCGACCATTTTCGACAAATTAAAAAAAAATGCCAAACTAATGGCCATGTTATGTATGTTGACATAATTTTATTTTAAATAACGGGAAAACAAATAAATTAGTAAAACATGAATAAAAATACAAATAAAAAGTTGTATTAAATCTTTGATGACATTTTAAACATGTGCATCGTGTTTAATATCGTTCAATATGACATTCACAATCATCCATTATTGGCATATAATCTTATAACTTGGCGATAGTTTTTTGGTCGACGGGGTAACCAAGTAGTACCGAAAAATCTTATGTGCATATTAAAATGTTAACCCATTCGTACCCAGCAATTTTACGTAAATTTTATTTGGTTGGCACCACTATTTTTAGAAGATTTAAGTTTAGTTCATTAATCTCGAAAATGCATCATTTAAATAAAATAATTATTGCTTTTCTTTTTTACCGGTGTCAAAAACAGTGCTAAATGCACCTTTTGAAGTGTCCCTAAAAAGGGACGCTAGGCACTAATGGGTTAAAAGCAAAGAAATGACTGCACATACCGTAATTTCGGGTGTATAAGCCGCGGATCAAACAATTATTTTTCGACCCAGAAATTTTTAAAAAATGAATGTTACTAGTTAGATCGCCGTACATATTTCTGTTCAATCACTAAATAAGATTTCTGGGTCCAAAAAGAATTGTTTGATCCGCGGCTTATACACCCGAAATTACGGTACATCTTTTCGAAAAAATTTGCTTCAAAGTTAACTCTATGACAAATTTAAAATTCGTTTTATAAATTAAAATACACAACACAAACTAAAAAGAATAAACATTAAAATACACAAACATTGCACTCCGTCACTTCAACGTGCAAAGAAGATGCCGTATTTTCCGTGAAATACGCAAACCTTAATTCTTACAAATCATGCCAAACCAAATTTTCAGTTACATTTTGAACATTGGATATTAGCGAATTATGAAATCTCATTTCGTTATTTACATCGTTCTTTTTCTATTTCAGATTCTTTTTTCTGTTTCAGATTTCAATTTTCTATGTGAAAAATGTACCTTTTTTTCTTTTCTGAAAATATATTTGGAAAATAAAAATGGTTCTAAAAATAAAGTATAAAGTAAAAAATAAATAACATAAAAAATATAATTATTCCAAAAAGGAAGAAAAATTTGTAAGATTTCCTGCACAGAATTTCAAGTTGGAAATCCCTGTTTTGTGTGAACTATTATGACTAGAACAAATTACATTTTACAATTTTTATGTGAGGCATGCAACGCAATTCATCTGTATATTTTTTATCGTGTTTACTCATCATATATATATCTGTGTGTAAAGTTCAAAACATGACTGTGAAGCAACGAAAAGATGCGATAATCCACTTAGATTACTTCGCAAATCAGTCAACAGGTGACAGCACCACACAAGACAGCATTGTGTGCACGCCGGACATTATATTATTATAACCCAGAGACAATAAAAACTGTGTAATCAGCAATTTTTCTTTGTGGCCAGAACTGCATATTATTTTTCTCGAACACTCTTCGATTGTTACGCGTTTTGCGAGCAGCTTTTTAATGATGCCAAGCCAATTGATGTGCTGGCCAAAATATTTTTATCTACCGAATCGTGAAAGCTAAAAAGCTTCACGAATATGTTTTAAATGTCTTCTTTTTATTAATCCAATTCTGTTTAAGTTTATTTTAGATGTTTGCTGTGATTAAATTAGTCCAGAAAGTGATTTCGTCGTGAGTGTGTTTCTATTGTGTGATCGAATATGCTCTTAATTCTGCATTCGCTTATTGGATACATCCGCAACAAGCTCCTGAGAGGCAGGTCCGAATTCCTTATTATTTTTCTCTCGAATGATAACATTTAAAGGGACACAGCTGGAGATTAACGTTATAAAACTTACAGATTATGACCCCTGACGTGCTAGAAAAATAAATCCAGCACAATAGTGTCCCATTGTTTATAGTTTGCTTTACGAAAAGAAAAGAAAAGAAAAAGAAATAAATGTTTATAATTGATATATTTGATAAATTATAAAAATTGTGAAATATAATATATATGTATATGAAGAATTACAATACTAACATAGTAACATAGTATGTTTTGAAAATAACTGACACGTTTATTAAGAAAAAGAAAATATATATACATATAATAAAAGCCACCATGGCTATGTCAAAAGATATTTTAAATATAGAAAAGCTCAACAACGGAAACTATTGTAACTGGAGCTTCAAATTGGAAAATTTACTAACAAAAGATGGCTTGTTTAGCTATGTGCTTGAAGACCCCCCCACGGGCGCAGATGCTGAGTACCTAAAAAACAGCAACAAGGCAAAAGCCATCATTAATCTTTGTATAGACGATTCACAGATTGTCTATGTGAAAGATTTAAAAACACCCAAGCAAATCTGGGACAAGCTCAAGAGCACTCATCAACGAAACAATTTAAGTTCAAAATTATTTCTGCTCAGGCAGCTATATTCGCAAAAATTAGGCGAAGGGGGCAATTTAATTGAGCACATCAATAATATATTGACTATTAAGTCAAATCTCTCCGCAATAGGAGAGAATATTAATGAATCGCATATTGTTGCGATCATGCTTTGCTCACTACCCCCATCCTATTCGCCTCTTATAACAAGCCTTGTGGCGAGAGACGAAGCTACATTAAACCTTGAGCTTGTTAAAAATAAATTAATTGACGAATATACGCACAGAACGCACAACAAAAATTCAAATGTCGCGTACAAAGCGACAAATAAGACGGACAAGTACAAAAAGTATTGTTCGCACTGCCATCGCGACAACCATATAATGCGCGATTGTTTCCTGTTGAAAAATAAACAGAAGACAAATAATTATAAAAATGATAATAACAGATCCAAAAACTATAATAATGGCCAGAACTTCAAAAGCCAAAATAATAACCACAAAAACAAAAATGACGATAAACATGACACTTCTAACTTCTGCTTTGAAAGCAGAACGAATAGTACTAATGTTTCTCCTCCCCCAGTGGAAAACGAGTCTGAAACCGACACAACACTAGTCAACAGAACACAGACAACAGACCCCTACACTTATATTGTTGATTCAGGATGCACGAGACATGTGTCATCTGTGAGAGAAAATTTTATAACATTCACACCAGGAAATTTCGGGAATATAACTATAGCCAACGGGAAAAGATTAAATTCTCAGGGCGTGGGCGACGTAAACTTAAAAACGGACGCACAACACAGCATCACACTTAAGGATGTTTTATACTGCCCCGAGCTGCAAAGCAACTTACTATCGGTTAAAAAGGCTACAGAAAATAATATTAAAGTAATTTTTGAAAAACAATCATGCATGTTTGTCAAAGATGATAATATTATCTTGACCGCCAAATTAAATGATAATTTGTACGAATTAGGACCCAAAGACGACTATGGATATAGCACTCGAACCCAAACACAAACTAATTGTAACAATAAAAATTGCATATCGATGTGGCATAACAGGTTAGGCCATAAAAATTACGATGCAATCAGATCACTTATCAAAAATGCGCTTGTCGAGGGTATAGAAATAAATGATTGCAAGCACGAAACCACTTGCACCAAATGTATACAGGGCAAACTGGCGAGTGCGCCTTACCCCAAAATAGCCACAAACAGATCCAAAGAGGTGTTAAACCTAATACACACAGACATATGCGGGCCTATGAACACACTAACACTCAGTGGAAAAAGGTATTTTATAACTTTTACTGACGACTATAGCCGATTCACAATGATCTATTTGATATCGCACAAATCTGAAGCTATAACAAAACTAACCGAGTACATAGCACTAACTAAAAATAAATTCGGGAAAATGATTAAGGCAATCAGATCCGACAACGCCCAAGAATATCTTGGAGACAATTTTGAAAATTTTCTGTTAGAAAACGGGATAGAACGCCAATTAAGCGTCCCATATTCCAACCAGCAAAATGGCGTGGCGGAGCGCAAAAATAGAACTATAGTTGAAATGGCACGTACGATGCTATCGGATGCGAATTTGCCAAAACATTTTTGGGGTGAAGCCGTACTAACCGCGAACTACCTAATTAACCGCTTACCCACAAAGGCAAACGAAAATTGTAGGACCCCTTTCGAACTGTGGAACGGTAGGAAACCAAACTTATCGAATATTAGAACGTTCGGATGCAAAGCATATGCGTATGTGGATAAACAGAAACGATCCAAATTTGATGAAAAGGCGATAGAAGGAATTTTGTTAGGTTACGACAATCGTAGCAAGGGTTACAGGATATATACTGGCGGAAATAATGTTCTAATATCGCGAACAGTGAAATTTATTGAGAACGGAACAAGCAATATTAACGAAAACCTAAACGATGAGCAAACTCCCACCGAAACAGTTGGAGTGGATTTAAGCGATGATGATGAAAACAAAATTAAGATTCCGGAAAACATTCCTGACGAACCTCGCAGATCTCAGAGAAATAATAGAGGTGTACCGCCCGATAGATTCGGGATAAGTGCGAACATGTGTCGCGTACAAGAACCCAAGACGTGGGATGAATTACAAAACATTGAAGATGTCCAAATTAAAAATAAATGGATTGAGGCCGCTAAAGAAGAGATTGAATCCTTAAAGCAAAACAAAACATGGAAATTAGTCAAACCTCCTTCCGGGAAACGCGTAATAGGCAATAAATGGACGTTTAAAGCGAAACGAAACGTGGACGGAACCATAGAAAGATTTAAGGCTAGGCTAGTAGCCAAAGGGTTCTCACAAAAATACGGAAGTGATTACGATGAGACCTACGCACCGGTCGTATCACACACAACATTGAGAGCGTTCCTAAATGCCGCAGTATACAAAAATTTAAGAATTACTCACCTGGACGTAAAAACCGCTTTCCTGCATGGCGACTTAGAGGAAGAGGTATATATGTCCCAGCCAGAGGGATATGTAGAGAAAGGTCAGGAAGACAAAGTATGCTTGCTTAACAAGGCTATTTACGGTCTCAAACAAGCCGCTAGAGCTTGGAATCTAAAAATAAGCAAATCACTAAATAATTTGAAATTTGAACAATGCGTATCAGACCAGTGCATGTATAAGAGAATCAAAAACAATCGGATCGCGTTTATAATAGTGTATGTCGACGACATTCTTGTAGCAGGGGATGAGGAAATTACACACGAAGTTTACACTGAACTTTCCCGCGAATATGAAATTAAAAACTTGGGAAAAGTGACACAGTATTTGGGAATAAATATAAGAGAAACCGAAAACGGTAGTTTGGAGCTAGATCAAACACATAAAATAATAGAAATTGCAGAAAAATTTAATCTGATCGACAGTAAGCCAACATACACCCCAATGAACACAAAATATTTCAGCTTAGACCCAAACGGGAAACCTATGGAGGATAACACGAGATACAGAAAGGCAGTAGGGGGCTACTGTACATTGCTACTCTAACCAGACCCGACATTGCTTCCATAGTAAACATACTGGGGAGGAGGAACGAGTCACCGAGAGAAGTTGACTGGGAAGCCATAGAGAAACTGATAAGATATCTTCTCACCACTAAAGATCTGAAATTTATCATAGATAAATCTAAACCTCCAATATTGACTGTATACAGCGACGCGGACTTCGCGAGCGATAGGATGGACAGAAAGTCCACCACTGGAAACATTTTTAGACTTGGTAAAAATATTTTAACCTGGCTTTCTCGAAAACAATCATGTGTAGCGCTTTCAACTGCGGAATCGGAATACATATCCATTTCTAACGCCGCTCAGGAGCTCAAGTGGTTGCTAAACTTACTTAAAGATCTAGAAATAGAACAAGAACTACCAATAACTATTTACGAAGACAATATATCAGCGATCAAGCTGACAGAAAATGAAAAATCACAATCGCGTACAAAACACATTGAGGTGAAATATCACCACATCAAGCATTTGCGCGAAACAGGTGTAATTAAGTTAACGTACTGTCCGTCGAAGTTGATGTTGGCAGATATTATGACTAAACCCCTTCCAAAACCTCATTTCGAACACTTGCGTAAAGAATTGCAGTTATCAGAGTCATCAATTTCACACAAAAAGTAGGGGTGTAAGATTTCCTGCACAGAATTTCAAGTTGGAAATCCCTGTTTTGTGTGAACTATTATGACTAGAACAAATTACATTTTACAATTTTTATGTGAGGCATGCAACGCAATTCATCTGTATATTTTTTATCGTGTTTACTCATCATATATATATCTGTGTGTAAAGTTCAAAACATGACTGTGAAGCAACGAAAAGATGCGATAATCCACTTAGATTACTTCGCAAATCAGTCAACAGGTGACAGCACCACACAAGACAGCATTGTGTGCACGCCGGACATTATATTATTATAACCCAGAGACAATAAAAACTGTGTAATCAGCAATTTTTCTTTGTGGCCAGAACTGCATATTATTTTTCTCGAACACTCTTCGATTGTTACGCGTTTTGCGAGCAGCTTTTTAATGATGCCAAGCCAATTGATGTGCTGGCCAAAATATTTTTATCTACCGAATCTTGAAAGCTAAAAAGCTTCACGAATATGTTTTAAATGTCTTCTTTTTATTAATCCAATTCTGTTTAAGTTTATTTTAGATGTTTGCTGTGATTAAATTAGTCCAGAAAGTGATTTCGTCGTGAGTGTGTTTCTATTGTGTGATCGAATATGCTTTTAATTCTGCATTCGCTTATTGGATACATCCGCAACAAGCTCCTGAGAGGTAGGTCCGAATTCCTTATTATTTTTCTCTCGAATGATAACATTTAAAGGGACACAGCTGGAGATTAACGGTATAAAACTTACAAAATTAAATAATTTTGGTAAAATGACAGGTAACAAAAAAGAACTAAAAAAATCGTCTGCTATAGCAAGTTTAACTGAAATTTATAAAAAATTACATTAAGCGAATAATGTTGTTTAAATATAATTATAATTGAATGCCTTAAACAATTGGGCAAAAATTTGGGGAACCGGACATTATTTTAAACCTGGAATTATTGCCAAGACCATCTTTGTTTGCTTGCCTAACTCGGCGAAAAAAATTCAACCCGAAGGGAAAAAAGAATCACATTGAACAGGGACTAAATCCTTTGACATCAGTCGTGCATTTTTTCTCTGAATAAAAATGATATTCTTAAATTTACACATTCTAAAGTAGCATTTTATTTTATTATAAACAAAAACTATAGTACTAAAAATTTCCTCAGACTTGTCATTGAAAGTTTTCTTTTTTGCGAAAACACGCGGTTGTGTTTGAGCTTAATGTAGCAGATTTCTCAGGGTTACATTTTTTGCACCACTCCCAGCCACCACACATAAGTCCTCTCTATTTCTTCTTTTTACTTTATGGCTATTTTTCCTTTACTTTGCTCCATGGCCAACTATATCTATAAGGCCCATTTACTTGAGATTAATGTATGAAATCTCCCGCCAGAAGACTCTGATACCAGGGCTGCACTAGATACCGGGCTTGCTCATTCATTATCACGACGTCACAAAAGGTGGCTGGCCGCTATCTGCGATTGGTACAAACAAGGCCAAAGTGACGCACCCATCGTTTTGTACCAATCGCTGGATGTCATTCAGCCACCTTTTGTGACGTCATGAAAGGAATGAGCAAAACCGGTATCTAGTTTTGCCTTGCTGATACTTTGCCCAAGTTACTCTGACCCAGGGGGGTACCATTCGAGCGATGCGTCAACTGAAAGGATTCCCTAACTGCTCGCGCATTACGTCACGGAGAGGACAAATTCGCCTCGCATGGTTCGTCTCAATAGTACTTTCTATGCTGTTTTGCAATGGAATTTTTTTTTTTTTTTTTTTTTTGTGAATGATTTTAAATATTATATTTCTTTAACAGACTTTTTGAAAAAAAAAAAAAAAAAAAAAAAAAAAAAAAAAAAAACCTAGTGAATGCGCTACATTAATCTCTAATAACTGCTGTAAAATCTTAAAATAAAAGGAAAAAAAAAAAAAACTAGTGAATACGCTCACTCCCGCAAAATGACAACGAACACTAAAATCACAAAGCAGAAAATTTACTAAATTAGGCTGCAATTTTAAAACCGAATTCTTTTTATGAATGTCAAAAAATTTCTGCAGTACGCAAAAATCTCTAAAAACTACCTAAAAGAATCATTAGCAATTCCAAATAAACCTTAATAAAATGGAAAAAAGAAAGAAAAAGCATTGATTTATAGGGCTAAAATATTAAACCGGATTTCTTTCTCAATTGCCGACAAATCGACATGCAGTAAATTTTAAAGAAAGAAAAAAAAAAAAAAAAAAAAAACAATTCGCAGATGAGAAAATCTATTATAGTAGTCTAAAAGTTGTTAAAAGATTTTTTTAACAACCTCAAAAAAGCACAGAACGTTATAAAAAAAATCCCTCTAAAAATCGTATAAAAAATTCGCGAAAAATACAAAAATCTCTGCAGGAACTCCGAATAAACCATTGTTTAATCCAGGGGGTGGCCCGGGAAGGATACTCCCCCCCCCCGGAATATTTGAGATTTTGAAATTCCAATGGTGAAAAAGTGCAACTGTATCTCCAAAGTCCCCCCCCCCCCCCCCCCGAAGACACAGAAATCCTCCCGCTGGAAAGTGTCTGAATTCAGCACTGGAATAAACATTATTGAAAAAAAAATGACAAGATCTTTTAAAATAATAAATACAAAAAAATCGATAAGAAATCGATTTACTATATTGGGCTGGGGAAAAAAATGGAATTTTGATTTTAGTGTTTTAGCTCTGTTTATTTATTTGAATTTATTATATATATTAATGTCTGTTAGAGGTCTGCACTGGCCGGGCCCGGCCCGTTCTGGTCCCACGCATTTTCGACTGTTCCTAAAAAAAGTAGATTTTTATCATGTAGTTAAAATTTCTTTAAAGAATACTGCATACATATCTATTTAAGGATTTTACATTATATTTTACTGGAAATACACATTAGCAAAATTAATGATTATTTAGATTCTTAGGCTTTCAACATTCAAATAAGGATTCATTTAAAAATTAATAAAGTTTAGAAAAAAAGAAAAAAAGTTTAAAACATCGTAACTTTTGAAGTTGCATAATAAAAGTACATTTATGTAAATATTTCTATATTATTTTACTAAAGATTCCAAATCCAAATTCATTGCTACTTTCTAATACATTTCTGATTTTTTTTTTTTTTTTTGAAACGCATAAGATTAGCAGGTGTTTTTATTCAGAAACTATGTAATCGAATGGCGTTATCTATTTTTTGATACAAACAATTTAAGAAAATAGCGTTTTGAAGAGTGTTTCCGGAAGCGACAGCATGGAAAGGGAGATAAATCTACAAGCATTTGATAAGAATCTCTTATATCTCAACAAAATTATATCTTATTTATAAAAAATGAAATACGCTATTCGATTTCCAATCCCTTCAATAGTCAAATTCGTCAATTTTATACGTATACAGTTAAAAATTAGTCAGAAAATGTGCGTTGTTGAAAAATGAATTTAAGAACCACCAATAAGTATATATCCAAAGATTATGTTAACATAAGTTCTTTTCAAATCATGTTGTCTACCCGACACATCTTGAGAACAATTAATAGAACTTGAGAAAAACTTTAAAACTGAATTTCTTTTACGAATGTCAAAAACAGTACAGCAGTACATCAGTCAAAAACAGTCTGCAGTACGCAAAAATCTCTAAAAACTGCCTAAAAGAATCGTTAGAAATTCCAAATAAACTTTAATAAAAGGGAAAAAAGAAAAAAAAAAGCATTTACTTTATAGGACTAAAATATTAAACCAGATTTCTTTCTCAAATGCCGACAAATCGCCAGACAATAAATTAAAAAAAAATAAATAAATAAAAAGAAAGAAAGAAAGAAAAGTATACATATGTATACATATTTTTTTCACGACAGAATGTTTAATTATAGAATAAAATTAATGCATTATTTTGATCCTGAATGTGAATTTTATTTCATGTATTGTTCATGATAAAACAAAGTTTTTATTACTACTGATGTGTACTGATATATCTATAATTAATTGATTCATTTTATTTTACAATAGTTTAAAACTTTTCACTTGTATTTTTAAACTTTTTTTTTTCGCGAATTCAAAGTATTTGAATTGCGTACCGCGATATTATTTAACCATTATGCATTTTATATTTAGTTAAACAATCTGATTTTTAAAAATTTACTTTAAGGAGAATGATTTCATTCAATTTACTTTCGAAGATCAGCTTTAAAAAAATTTATTTTAATATCTCATTTTCTTCTTTTTACGCATCTATTTACATTATCACGGCTGATCCATCTCCGTTTTTGTCCTCTTAGTGACGTTTCAGTCCCGCTCTACTCTGATTGGCTATCCTTCAAATGGAACAACCTTATGATAGAAAAACCTTGCTCTGACCAATCGTGCAAACTCTGAACCAAAACAATGACCATGTACTCAGAACAGAAATCAGCTCATAAAATGCTAATTTGGGCAAGGTTTGTGCCACGTGATCCAATGAAATGGCTCAGAGTTTGAAGCTGAATCCAGCTTCACTTTTTCGGCGGTTTTTAGCGAAATGCGCAGGCCGTTATATCTAGTTGGTAATGCTTTGCACAGAAATGGAATACTCAAGTTGCCACTTCCAGAAAAATTAAATTAAAAACTACAAAAAAATTAATACCTCAAAAACAAATTAAGATACGGTTTTCAAACAAATTGCGATACGGTTTTCAAACAAATTGCGATACGGTTTTCAAACAAATTGCATTTAAAAGTACACATTTTTCCCTACACAACGGTGTAAAGATTGAAAATGTACGATGTTCTAGGAGTTAAAATATTTGCAGTAATGGAAATTGCAAAAGGGAAATTTCATCAGAAAGTGTTGCCACTCGAAAAATTATGTATGCGTTACGCACAGATACGTTTGGCCTTTATAATATAGATTGCACAGATCCCTGCTTAAAATAAAAAAAGAGAATATTAATATAATTTAAAAAGTATTATTATTATTTATATTTATATTGCAAATGGCCCACTATATTATATGTTAGATGAGAGTTACAAGACCTATTTATTTAATAATAAATAAATAAATATTTTATTTTAATAACAGGAAAAAAAAATAACTTCTAGTTTTTTAAACTTCCTTTGTCTGAAACATTAATCTTAACATATAATTGTAATTTTTGTTTATTTTTGATGTAAGTGATTATAAATAAATTTATAAAAATCACAATTTTAAGTACAAAATCTAGTTATGAAAGTAAATGTATAAAATTCTATCGTTTTAAACTTAAAATTTATTTATTTTTTAAAAATAATTAAACATTAAAATAACTGATTTCAAATTAAATATATCTGTATATTTTTAGTGGGATTTTTACAGTTAGATTAACATGCATAAATACATAAATATAAGAATATCTATTTCCAGAATTAGCTGAAATTCGCACACAGATTCAAATCAAGAGAACATTCCATTCAATATTTTATGTGGTACTATAAAAAAAGATCAACAACATTTACTTGAAAAGCTATTGAATCAATATGGAGAATACCTCAACTAGAAAAAAAAAAAACTGCCGTAGCGGATAAGAGACAAATTATTTGTATCTTTTTAACCCATTAGTGCCTAGCGTCCCTTTTTAGGGACACTTCAAAAGGTGCATTTAGCACTGTTTTTGACACCGGTAAAAAAGAAAAGCAATAATTATTTTATTTAAATGATGCATTTTCGAGATTAATGAACTAAACTTAAATCTTCTAAAAATAGTGGTGCCAACCAAATAAAATTTACGTAAAATTGCTGGGTACGAATGGGTTAAAGGAAAAGTATATCCTTCACACATCATGAGAGTTCTGTCAAAATAATGAAAAATTCTCATTCTGAAATCATAACCCATGGGGCTGGTTTCTAAGTCTGGGGCTAGTTTTTGTTTACAGAGGATCCGACGATATTGCAAAATATCTCTTTTTATAACAGCACTTGCCAGATTTTGTTTTAACAACCTTTATAATTCCATAGACTTTATTAATGCCTAGTTAATAATTTCATATAATACTGCTATTGATGGCCTATAGAGAGAATCTATTGAAACTGTGATTAGAAGAAATGAATTTTTAACGATAACATTTAAAATAATCTTTTACAACTAGTTTTATCCATCTAGTTTCCAACGTGAGATCACGCCTCGTGATTCTCTTCCGTTAAACCATTTAAATATTTATTCTAACATTTGTTAGATAAATATTAATGCATGTTTTCTTGTTTATGATTGATTAAAGCTAGAACTGGCTGGTAATATAATGAACTTTTAAATTTCAAGACGGTTTTATTCTGTTCGGCATTTATAGTAGCGTTTTCCTGATGAAGATATTTGACAAAGATTGAAGCGTTCATTGTCTTAACTTTATTGTTTGTGTAGTTTTTAAACTTTGACACAAATTTGTACACCATTTAGTAATTTTTTTATTTTATTTTCAAGTTCATTTGTAACATTTCATGGTATAAATGTCCAGCTCTTTCACTTGGACAACATTTGCAATATATATATATACACTGCTCAAAACAATTAAAGGATATTTGAAGTTTTATATAAAATAAAGATATAAAGGAAATTTTTTTTGCCGAAAGTAGAAGAAGAGAATCACAAATGCAAATTTTTCTGGTTTTCAAACTGTGGAGTATGCAAATTTTGAGTTCGACGTCAAAAACGTCGCTTCAGCGGTAGCGAATGAAATTTCACTTTCAACTGGATAAAAGAGAATGAAGACAAGGATGATCGGCATTTAGTGATTGCTTTGTTTCGATGAGTACGATGTCTCAGCGAAGTCATTTGACAGATTCAGAAGCTTGGAGAATTGTTGGTAGGTTAGAAGGGGGCCAAACTCAAGCCGAAGTAGCGCAAGCCATTGGAGTGTCACAAAGTGTCATTTCCAGGATCTGGAACCGTTTTTTGGAGAGTGGATGTGCAGACCGAAGACCAGGGCAAGGTCGTAGACGGTCAACAACGCCCAATGAAGATCGGTATTTAGCGTTAAGAGCTCGGAGACACCGAAACATGAACGCTACTCTTCTCCAACAACACCTTCACTCGGCTACAGGCACCACGATTTCAACTCAGACTGTCCGAAACCGGCTCCATGCTGTAGGTCTGTATGCTCGCCGACCGATGGTATGTGTTAGATTAACATCAAGGCATCGTCGCGACCACAGGGAGTGGGCAACCGAGCATGTCAACTGGAGGAGAAATGAATGGAGCAATATTCTGTTTTCTGACGTTTCCCGTTTTACTGTGCATCCGGATAATAGACGTATTTTCATCTGGACGGACCGTGGCAGTAGGAATAATCCTGCGTTCGTGCACGAAAGTGTCAGATTTGGCAGTGGAGGAGTGTTGGTGTATGGTGGCATCACTATTGACGGGCGCACTGACCTCTACATCATTCGAGATGGAGCTCTGACTGGTCGCCGATATAGGGATGATATCCTCAGACCTATTGTAGTCCTTTACGCTGCAGCAATCGGAGATAACTTCATTTTAATGGATGATAACTGCAGGCCACATCGTGCAAACCTGGTGGAGGATTTCCTTTACAAGGCAGGAATCGTTCGAATGGAATGGCCAGCGTGTTCTCCAGACATGAATCCAATCGAGCACGTTTGGGAAGCTCTAGGAAGACGAATTTCTGGCCGCCAACAACCCCCACAAACTCTCCAAGAACTGGAAAGTGCTCTTCTGGAAGAGTGAGGCAGAATACCCCAACTCGTCATTAATAGCCTCATTGAAACCATGCTTCAAAGGTTTTCAACGTTGCTGGCCGCCCGTGGAAACCATACCCCCTACTGAAAATGATTTTTTTTGAAGAAAACACCTTTTCTTATTATTTCTTTCTCATATGCACAAATTGTGTTTTTTTTCTTTTGTACACAAATGCGCAATAAAATGCATTTTTTTCTGCCAAACATGTATAATTTATTCTCATATAACCTACTATGTCTGTTGACCATGTATCAATCAGCTAAAAAATTTCCCAGATACAAAGTCCACCTAAAACTGCAATATCCTTTAATTGTTTTGAGCAGTGTATATATTTAGAGGTGCCAATAGATTATAAATCGCAGGTGGCAGAACTAATGATTTGCTAAATTTTTGCTTGAAAACACCTATGTTTATAAAAAAAAATTTATTTTATGACTATGTTTGTCAGTGAAAATTCTCAACCAACTTTGGTTATAATCGAATAACTCTAGCTTAAAAAAAGCTGTTGTTATAAATTGAATAGTTAATTTATTTTAACAAAAGTCTTATTCTAAAAGTATTATTTTTCACTTACAAACTCAATTTTATTAATCCAGTTTCAAAGCAAGTTGACTTATAAGAAAAAAATTCTTATTTTCCATTGTCCAACTAAAAAAAAAAAAATCGTTTTATATTACTTTTATTAACAAGGTAATTTTATACAATAAATGTGAGAGGAGAAAAAATTAAATGAAAAAGTGTCAAACTTATCGCATATTTTTTTAAAAAGCATCTTTATTTTACATAAATTCAAGTTTTAATAATTCATCCTCTTTATACTCAATACTTGATGTATAACAAGATTAGATTAAAGAAGAGTTCTTTTAAAAGGTTTTGAAATGAGTTCAATTTAGCGGAAAAATTCTAATAAAGATTTAAAAAAATCAGTTCAATTTTTCAGTAGTATTATTTTAAAAGTCTTTAATCATAAAATTTTAGGAAAGCTTGAGATTATTTTTTGTTCTTTTAGCTACATTAATTGTTAAAAAATGGCATGCCTTATTTATATGATATTTTAAACAAATGTTTGTTTTGATTTAATATAAATTGATCACTTTAAAACAAATATTATTTAATATGAAATTGATACTATACATATGCACATAAAATAAACATATAATATAATTTTTAAATAAAGTATAACTGAGTTATTACAAAATGCCCACAAATAGTACAAATTAAAAAACCTTTAAATTACCCTATTTATATATATTGGTGTCAATAGTACACATTCATGTAGTCTGCTGTTTAAAAGAAATAACATAATCAAAATAAAATATTTGTCTACATTTCAAGTATCCTATTGGTGTTGTAAACAACATATGGTACTATTAAGGAAGAGGAACTGACAAATCCTAAAAATGGTGAAACGTCAACAGTAACCGCCTTCGCAGGGGTTCATTAACGCCAAAGAAAACTTCCACCAGTAAATTTAAATGGAAATTTTCTCTTCATTCAAACGCCTTATTAATGGAAAATTTTAGTAAAAAATAATAGCAAAAAGAGATATTCATTTTTACTTGTTTGCTTCGGAGATAGTAAATCCTCCATACTCTGAAAACCAAGATAACCCCCTGTCAGTGTCAGTGAAAAGTTTATGATACTTAGGAAAAGTGACAGCAATCAAATAAAAAAAAAGAAAATTTTTACCATATTTGTGAGAGAAATTGCTCGTGTATAAAGAATTTAAATAAGATGAAATTTTCTATTCAAGTTCACTGGTAGAAATTTTCACTAGCAGTAATCAGAAACTATGGATCCGATAAAAAAAAACCCCAGCAAACATCTTTTGACAACCTCCCCAGTTACTTCAATCGCAAGTACTGGAAAGTACACCTATATGTGTCCTTCTCTTTATTACCCCCAGGGGATACTTTCTTTAAGTATTTAAGGGTTTCGAAACCTCGGGCACCTGAGCGATCTTTCTTTTTCTTTTTTCCTCTTAATTCTCCTAACTTCTTTTCTCCTTTCTTTTACTCTTGTTGTGGTTTCCCTTTCAGAGCTGAGGGCGATATCCTGCATGAGCCGATATCATCCTGTTTATATCGATTCGTTGATCATCGTAAACCAGCCACGTGTTTGCCATGCGTGGAGACCCGTGTCCCTGCAAAGAGGGTTCCTAGCAGTTAAGGGAAACCAACACACTGCTTTGGCCAGGGCTGCGGAGTCGGAGTCGGGCCCATTTTTGAGAAAAAGGAGTCGGAGTCGGAGTCGTAAAAAACTACCCGACTCCGACTCCGGCTCCGGCTTTTTTCTTAGACAGTTTGAAGTGAAATTAAACCAATAAAATGTAATTTTAAAATCATAGAAGGAATTCTTATTGTTATTTTTGGATTATATCGGCCAACTCAAGTTAAAGAATCCCTATAAACTGCCCAGCGTACACAGGAGATGAAAACTGTTTTTAATTAAAAGCTCTAGTAGATCCTATATTATTTGCGAAATAATAAAATTTCCATCTTCAATTTTATTTTCTTCTATCTTTACAAGAATAAAGTATTGGATTCGTGAAAAATTTCGATTTCCGGCATTCGATAGATTTATACGTTTTAGAAGATCCTGAACTGAACATGATTTGATAATTTTTCGAAACTGTCTGTCAGTGTCTGTCACTTCGTGAGTCCGCATGCGACAAAAATTTTGGAGCGTTCTATCTCAAGAACTAATGAATGGAATTTCACAAAACTTTAAATTTTGTTAGATCTTGATAGAAACTGTATCTCATTAATTTTTGGTGTACATCACTCGACAGGTGGCTTTGGTATGCTGCATTATTCACAATTTCCCCAGTAGCTATATCTTAAAAATTAATGCACGGATTTTTGTAAAACTTTAGACTCAGTTAGTCCTTGATATAATTAAGTGCTGCAATTTTTTGGTGCAATTCGCTTAATAGGTGGCGCTGCTATACTGCATTGTTCATGATATTGCAATCACGCTATCTCAAAAACAAATGCTCGAATTTTCACCAAACTTTATATTTAATTAGTTTGTAATCTAGATTAGTATAGTTTAGTGTTTGGTGTAAATCGCCCAATCAGGTAGTGCTGATATGGTAGCGCTGATTTATTTACGATTTTGAAATAGTTGTGGCTCAAACACTAATGCATGGAGGTTCATTAAACTTTAGGTTCAGTTAGTATTTGATAGAAAATGATCCTGATTCGTTTTTGATGTACATCACTCAACATGAAGCGCTGTTATGCAGAATTTTAAAATTTCAGCAATAGCCCTGTCTCAGAAATTTAATGTACTGATTTTCACCAAACTTCAAATTCAGTTAGAAGTTGATATAACTTGTTGACTAGATTTTGGTGTAAATCACATAAGAGGTGGCGCTGCTATGCTGCATTTTTCAGGAAGTAGGATGTGTGATATAGAAGAAAGCTCTAAGATTAACACTGACTATTTTTTTCCTTTCCATTGAAATTTTTCTGCTCTGGAGAGCACTAGTTAACATAAAAATTGTACAGATTTCCCCTTTTCGAGGCCACGGATCCGAAATAGTAAAATATCCGTTTTGTTATCTCTTTTAGATTTCGGTAATTTAATTTTTCAGGTTTGTGGTACGTAAAATTAAAGAATTTGTAAAACGGAAAATATATTTTTTTTCCAAAGCTCTAAGAACTGAATACCGAAATACCGAAATAATGATTTTTTGCCTTATTTTTCTTTTGTTCCCTCATAACTTTAACCAGCATCAACATTAGTATATTAGCTAGCCAGGAAGCCAGGAGTCAGAGTCGGAGTCGTTAAAATTACCGGATTCGGAGTTGGAGTCGGAGTCGGAGTCGTTAAAAATTCCGAAGTCGGAGTCGGAGTTGGAGTCGGCCATTTTTCCGACCGACTCCGCAGCCCTGGCTTTGGCCTTTGCTTCAGGTAGACGAGAGGTTAATATCGATTCCGTATGCATCAGTCGGCTGGTCAGCTGGCATGTGTCAGTGGCTAAGGGATCAATTGAGCGAGCATCTACTAGCCATCTCATTAAGGGTGGAGACTGGCATAGGAATGTCTTGTGACCGCATGGGCCCTGGTCAGCATTATTGCACGAATGTGCATTCACTTGTTGGGGTCTTTAACCCATTAACGCCCGAATTATTTTCTTCGTTAAAATTTAAATTTTCTATTTCCCACCACTTTTAAAAGCAAATTAACTTTTATCTAAATTTATCAAGGATTCTGTCTCATGAAATAAGGTATGCATTTTTCTTCCTCTTTACTGGTGGGAAAACCGCTTTCTTGCTGTTTTTGTAACCGTCCTCAAACGAGGACGCTGGGCGTTAATGGGTTAACATTAGAACGCCCGGAAATTCTACTCAAGTTTGAAAAAAGTATTTCTCACCAGATTTTTTATTCAAAATTATTTCATTGATTTATTTAACGTAAATTTGCGTGGATTAAATTTAAACTATTTCAAGAAAATTCTTCTGGTTCGAATTGAAATTTAGTTACATGATTGGAGTCGAATCGACTCCATCCGGGCGTTCTAGTGTTAATGGATGGTATGGCCGAGGTCTGAATTGTTTTTTCAACTATGGATGGAAAGAATTTACTCCCTTCTATCTCTCTACCTTGTGGAGAGCAATAAATTGTACCCAATTCCTCATTTACGCGTTTCTTTGTCACTAAACGCACTGATAGTCTCTGTCATAGTTCTTTTAAAAAGACTTCACCTTTCCTTATTGCTAAAATTTTGCAGTATTTTTTGGGGTATGGTCATTTACTAAAGAAACTGCAATGGGGAGATTTACTGTTTGAGGTTTCTTCAGCTAAATAATCGGAGCCTCTCTCTAACTGCTCTACAATAGGCTCTTTTTCCGTTTCTGTACAGACACATAAATCTTTGAATACAAGCCGTGGTGTAATATTTGACACTGATCTTTTATTCTGTACCACAGAAAAACTTCAAAGTTGAAAGACCAAAATATCACGGATGCCCGCCCTATCAATATCCGTCGGAATTTGTAAGTGCTTCCTACTTAGCACGTTATTCTGACTTTCAATAGTGTCCTACTTTACCAAGAATTAAAACAGCTAACTTGAACTGTCCTGCCCGTCCTTATGTCCCTAATCCTCTCCGTTACTTTAGATTCTAGTGCTACGGCCACACTAGAGTTACCTGCTGAAATTCCATTACCGTATTGCAGAAGTTGGCCATGACGGCAATTCATATAAAAACACTGAAAGCTGTATTAATTGCAAAGTTGATCATGGAGTACATTCCCGTTTCTGTAGTAACTGAATACATCAAAATGAAATCCTTGCTGCTAAAATAACTCAAAATCTCTCGTACCTAAAGCCCGAGAAATTGTCGATCCCTGAACTCCGTCTATCGGATTATGTTACTCGAGTTTACTCAAGCAGCAATCAAACTCTGTAAGGCACATAAGTCCCAAACAGATTCCTCATATCCACCAAGTAAATCAACGAGCACTCCTATAAAAGAAAGCTGTGATGTCAGTCTTTGTTCCAAATGTTATGGGACCCGATTATTAGAACGTTGGGCACCATCTTCAGAACCTGTTAAAATAGTATACCGAGCTAGTCAGCAGTAAAAAATCTCCAGTTTAATCCAAAAAGTTATCGAAACTTCAAACTGAGACTAAGACTGTTACATCTCCAAATAAAACTCCTGTTCCATCTGCATTTAATTTTAATAAACCCATTTCTAGTCAAAATGTAAAAACGAGCGAAAAAACGTGCATTGAAAAAGATAGGATCGAGGCTGTTACAAGCCCAAAACGTCAAAGAAATCAGATATTCCTCAAAAAAGAGAATTTAAAATCAAAATCATATACATAATAGAAAGTAAGACCTAAATTACTGCCTCTCCATAGTTGAATACTGTGAGGAAAAGAAAGAAAATTTTTTCTCTTAGCCCATTTATCAGTAATGCAAAGAATTAGCAATTATCAATAAGCAATTGTAACATTACGGAATAGAAGAGGCTACCTAATTGGCTTTAGATTGTTTTTTATTAATCTGCGTTTTAAACCCTTTTGGTTTTATGTAGTATTTGGTTAATTAACATTAGAACCGCCGGCCGTTTTTACTCATGTTTTTTAAAAAAGAGTTTCAAACCAGAATTTTTATTTAAAACAACTTAATTTATTTAATTAGCCTAATTTTGCACTACATACATTTAACACATCTCATAAAAATTTTTTTGGTTCGAATCGACTATTATCAATTTTGGCAAAGGGTCAAAATGACCCCTAATGGCGGTTCTAGTGTTAATATTTTGTGTTTTGTATTAACACTTTATTTAGGATTTTAACTAGTTATTTTTTCTTTTTTAATCTTAATGACTGGTTTTAATTATATTTTAATTTCATGTATCATCACATTGCTTTTTTCATTTAACTCATGTCTGTGACAGTCTTTTAATGTAACTTTTATATTTTACAATTTTTAATTTTTTTTTTGTCTGGAATGCCGTGTGCTAATTTGGAGAGGAGTTAGAGATTATCGTTAAGAATCATAATTACATAGGAAAGCACGGCGGAAATTCATAGGTGATAATGCATGTGAGCTTTCAAGATCGGCACGGTGTAGCCAGTGGACTACTTTTTCTTAATTCAGATTTCTTGTTTAGCTTATCGATGTACCCGCATCCACCGCATGCGATTTCAATGAGTCGAGGCGCCATCATATTATGGAAGGTGATTGATGTGACCATTTGGACCGGGTATTTCGAAAAAAGTGGATGGACATGGTAGTCCCATCGCTTGGCAACCCAAATGATCTGATTTATCTCCTCCGGATTTTTTCTCTGATGTGCCATGAAAAGTCTTGTATACGACCCGCCCGTCGATTCTAAAATAGAGCTGATGACAGGAATATCCATCGCTGCTACTACAAGCCGTAAAAAGCTCGGTATTTCTGAGTATGTCCGGAAACCCTTCTTGCAACGGTGTCGCGCGTGCATACTTGTCAATGGCCACAATTTCAAAATTTACTGTCTTTGTGTTTCTTTATTCCGTTAGGGTTACGCTTCCGCCCATACTTTGTGACGGCCCCGACAAGACCGCCACGTGTAAATGAAGACATACTCGTAGATTTAAAACCAAAACACTGTTATTTTAGCTATAATTGTACTGGGGATGTGGAGCTAGATTCGAGAATTTACATAAACGTTCACTCTAATAACATCTAATTACTATAAAGAAGAATGATTTATTTCACCCACGACCTCCTTCCAATACGTCTACGGCACCTTCCTTGGTCCTCTGCAAAACATGAGAGATTTTTTTAGCCATCTTGAAAACGACAGCCCGTGGCTGTTATTGAACTTATTATTTATAAGAACAAATCAACTGTAAAATTACTTCTAAAATAGCTTACCACGGCTCTCTTCACTGTTTCCCCATATCCACAAGAACGAGAAATTCTAAACTACCATCGAAGTGGATTCAAAACTCCATCGCTAAGCTCAGCTGCTCTAAAGCATCCGAGGGTGGAGAATGACCACAATCTCTCTCTCCCCTGCACATACACTCACAGCTTTTATATCTTGCAGACTGAAGAGACTGGACTAGAAATTTGCATAAAACACGCATCCCACAGTTAACTGTAAACCCGGAGCGCCACACATGCTTCGTAAAGTTAGAGTTTCATAAAGTACATACGTCGCTTTGCGCAACAAATGTTAGATCAACGACGTCACGAACTCACTCAAAACACAAGGGTACCTTTATTACAAAGTGACACTCCTTCACAGCTTTTCTATGTAATTATGATTCCTAACAATGTTCTCTACCTCTGTGACCCAAGTTTGTACACGGCATTTGGGAACTGCCTGTATATGAGGACATAAATTTCAAAACTCACCTTATCCAAAATTTTAAAAAATAGAGTTTTCTCTGTCAATCTATTTTATTTGTGAATCTGCACTGAAAAAACACTGCGATCTCAAAAATTCTAGCTTTACCCTGTATTTCTGACATTGCAAAAATCTTGGTTCAAAATGACAACCAATGGACGCAATCAGGGCTTCCTTCGTGATTCCTCAAATTTTATTTTATGGATGAGGCGAGTTTTGAAACTCACGCCCTCATATTTAAAATCATAAGGGATATTGAAACAGACACATAATTTCCATGAGAATGAGGTATTTTTTTATTATCAGGATTTGATTTCCAGTTCATTTTTCTTTTTATCGAAATATGGAGTTCCAACTCGGGCTCCCCGGGTTACAGAGTATCTGTAAAAATCATTTATGTTATTTTAAATTGAAAAATCCAATACATATTTGCATTTAAGCTTATATTTTTTACTAAGAATGCAAACAATCATATTTCATGTTAACAATTGTGTATTCATATGAAATTTTAAAATTTATTAAAAGCGATATTTTCTTATTGCCTTCATGCCAGGAATTAACAATCGAAGAACTTGCTAAAGATCGCAAGTTTTTTTTTTTGTACCGATAATTTTTTATGTTTTAATCGTGGTTCGTTTACCAATCTTAAAATTGTGTTCCATTTATATTTTTACTTTCTTTTACCTTTACAAGAAAAAATATTGGATTAGTGAAAAATTTCGAATTCTGATTTTCAATGGATTTACACGTTTTAGGGGTAAGAAATTCCAAAAAACATATTTTTACAAAATGTTTCTCTGTGAGTCTGTTTGTGACATAAATGTTTTGGACTTTCTATCTCAAGACCTCATTAACGGAATTTCACAAAACTTTAGATTCTGCTAGATCTTGATACAAACTGGATCTGATTAGTTTTTGGGAGTATGGACCCCGGTGCGCTTCTAGGCAGCCTTTTTCATGATTTCCAGAATAGCTATATCTCAAGAGCTAATGGGCGGATTTTCATAAAATTTCAGATTCCATTAGTCCTTTATATAATATGGTTCTGATGACGTTTTGGTGTAAATTGCACAACAGATGGCGCTACTATTATTCATGATTATCGCAATAGTCTATCTGAGGAACTAATGCACGAATTTTCATCAAACTTCAAATTCAGTTAGTCCCTGATATAAATTAGCATTGTTTAGTTTTTGGAGTAAATTACTCACCAGGTCGGGTTGTCATTCTCATTTTTCATGATTATCGCAATAGTTCTATCTCAGGAATTAATGCAAGGATTTTCATCAAACTTCAAATTCCTACATTTCTCCTTGATATAAATAGGTATTCCCTATTTTTCAGAGTAAATGCCTCAACACGGAATACTAATACAAATTTCAAATTCTGTTAGAACTTGAAATAAGTTGTTGCAGATTATATTTTGGTGTACATTACCTAGCCTGTGACGCTACTATGTTTTATTTTTCTGGAAGTATTAACGTTTATGAGATAGAAAAACGTTTTGGGATTGCCACATACGACTAGTTTTTTTGTGATTGATAAAATTTAACTTTCAACGTAGAATATGAGTTGGAAAAGAAGGCTGAACCAGGCCCGTAGCCAGGATTTTCCTTCGGGAGGGGCTCACTTTTGGAATTTTTTCTATTCTTACAAAAGTAATTTGTGTAATTTTCAGCAAAAAATTTAATTAAAAATAATCTAGGCTTATCTTAATGTGTGTTTCTACATAGAATACGTGTTAACTATGTCAAATATTGTTATTTCATATTTATTTTTTTCTGTTTCTGTTGCAATTTTTAACTTTTAAGAGCACTTCCAGTTTCCAGACTGGTTCGGAAACCTGAGAGTTTTTTTAAAAAAAATTTCTGCGAGACTTAAAAAGCACAAATTGACAAAGTTTGAGATGAGCCTCAAGTATCCTATGAAAAAAAAAAGTTGTAAAATAATGAAATGCAAACAAGTAATATGTATAGATTTAAAACACAGGCTTAATATTAACACTAGAACCGCGGGAAATTTTACCCAAGTTTTATAAAAATAATTCACATCAGAATTTTTATTTAAGTCTACTTAACTTATTTATTTTAAATAATTTTTAAACAGCTTATATGTAAATTTTTCTTAGAAGACTTATCTGGTTAAAATCGACATATTTTCACTGAATATGGGTCAAAACGACCCGGCTCCGCGGTTCTAGTGTTAACGTGCGAGAATCTGACATTACTAGTGCGAGGTCTTGAAGCTATTGATCCATAAATGAAATTAATTACACGCAATATTTTTTGCAAGGAAAAATTAATTGCTACAGTCATATGTAATCATAAAAATTATGTTTGTATTTCACATCCTCTGATTATAATAATTATAAATGACACTCTTGGTACAATAAATTTACTAGTGCAACAGAAGCAATCACCATAATTCCTTCTTAGCCATGTTGCTGATTGACTTATCAAGATCTACTGTAATATCCCAATGAATGGAAATCACTGAAAAGTTACTGAGTCTGTCATCGACCATAATGCTTCGAGTCAAAGATTTAATTATTTTCTTTGCCGAAAAATATGTTTCAGTACTAACTGTTGTTATCCGGCTTTCAACCAAAACTGTCAGCAAGTGTTTGATTTTATCATAATACGTCACATTACGTACTAAAACTTTTAAAACCTCTGTGTTGGTGTCAACATTAACAATTTGTTTGCACCCTAATTCATATTCAGCTTTCACTTGCTACATTGACACTTTATCCTGAAAATATTGCGTCGGATTCTCTAATTTGCTTGCTTTTTCCAGTGAAGCACATCCTGGAAGATGTAACTGGAAATCTCTTAGAATGTCTTCATTTGAAATGAATCGATAATTTAAATTCTGAATAAGACTTTCTACATGGGGAAATAAGACCGCGATATTGTAATACTTGTCAGTGCATGTAATTTGAGGGCTTGTACCTGTTGTCTGTCTAAATGTTAGTCTTGGGATCTTTGTTTCAGTTTGGAAGTTGTCTTCCCGAAGTTTTGATGCACAATAAAATCTCACAAAAGATTTCTACTTCATTTTTCTGCATATTTATGTAAAACAATTAGAGCATCTTTAGCATGGGTTACTACCGATATTATACCACAAGATTTTTTTTTTTTTTTTTTTTGAAGAATTCACTATGACTTTCTCAGACAGAAAACCTTCTGACAAACAAACAGGCTTCTGAGAAAATTCTTCTTCTCCCTGACTGCTAAAAAAGCTCCAGCTATTGAAGAAATTTTCCATGTATTTTTCGAAATATTTTCTGAGCTAATAGAAATGTATTTAAGAAGACCAACAAAAGTCAATATGCTTTCATGCCTCTCGATAAAATTTTTGTCACAAATGCAGAGAAGTCACTTTCTTTTACTTTTGTTTTCTAGTTTTCTAGGATATATGATGCAATTGCATCTTGAAGCGCTAAATTTGCCTTCAGGTGATTTTTATAAACTTTTGTCGCTGCTTTAACGAGTCTATGATACTTTCGAATGACGGGAATCAGCATACTGTTGGACAAGGGAAGATTCAACCAATGGCTTTCACAGCGGACGTATCTAATTTTTGGATACTCTGAAGAATTCTAGAATGAACCCCGCAAACATGACCAAACTTATTGGCTACTTTGCCATGCGACTATGGGACGCATTTATGCATGTCAAGGCATAATTCATCACAATGTTGTAATATTACTTTTCTTGAATTTTTGGAAGAGAAGACACTTATTGGAATAAAACGTAAAAAAAAAAAAAAAAAAATCCGAATTATTGGGTTTTGTAAATTTTCTAATAGTTCACATATCTAACACAAATGTCAAGCTGTTCTGCGCTTGAAATGTCCATAGTTTTATCAGTAATTAAGCTAAAACAGATCGCGATATTTATTTTGATAATTAATACTTCGATAATTGTATCCCAGAATATTTGAATGATTTCATTCTAAGTTTCTGGGGTGAAGTAAGTAGCATTTCTAAGGATATTTATTATATCTCGTTTCAATTCATTCTCTCCAGACATTGCTCAAAACTTAAAAGATCTCTTTGCTAACAGTCTTTTTTATACCAATTTCTCCAACGTTAGAGGATCGTCATCGTGGTCAGTGGCTATTTTGTTCTGCACAAAATAAGATTGTTTCAAATATTAGTCCAAGAGCTGCTCTAATTTCTTCTTTTCCTGGAGTTCTTTGAAAACTCAACAATGACATAATTCTATTTCTATTTTCCTGAAGAAATCTAAAGTTTGTTCGCTAAAATAACATACGGTTTGTGATAATCTAATTGTATATGTTTTAAGAAAAATATTTAGCCTTTTTCCAATGACTGAAACATGTAGAAAATAGTGTTCCTAATTTTTTGTGACTTTCCTTATGCTGTATGCGTATTATACTTAATTTTTATTAGTCAAATTAATGATAAGAAATTACGCTTGATCAAATGTTACTGCACATAAAGACAGTAAAAATTACTTTTTAAAAAGTATTTATATTTCTAGGGGTACATACCTATTAAAAATCAATACAGTGAAACCTCCAAATAAGGGACACCCATGGGGCCGGAACTTTTGTCCCTTAAATAGTGGTGTCCCTTATTCAGAGTGTTGCTGTTGTTTTTTAATTAATTGATCAGAAGGATATAAAAATAAAAAATCAAGTTAAAACGTATACTTGAAGTGTATAAATTAGTTAGACACTAAAGGAATATAGTATTAATGAATTAAAATTTTCTATTGATTACTAAATCATTAAATTTTTTGTAGAATTATTGATTTTTATTTCATATGCAAATTCTGTGAATGCAAAAAGTATTAAAACATTTAAAAGAATTTTATTTGAAGTAATCAATCAAAAGTAATTGTTTTGCAAATTTCAATTTCTCACTACAAATCTTTCAAGTGTTCATTTACTATACTTATAACTTTTAATTCTTTATTATCAGCAGTATTTACAAAAAAAGTATTCAACTGCTTTGCGCATTTTAAGGCTGCAATTGCTCTCAATCTCTGATGTCAAATCAGAATTGTGGGTAAATAAATGCTCGTCAATTATGTCGTACGCCTCTGTACATGACTGTCACTATGTTTGCTAAATTCACAAAAATCTGTATTTACATTTTCATCACATTTTATTTTTTATCTGAAATGCAAAAAACTCTCTCTTTGATCTCATTTTCAACTGCCCCTTATTAGAGCTGTAAAAATAACGATAAAATGAATACCCGTATGGTATCATTATTTACGATCTCTCTACCCGTTAGAAAATATTCGTTACGTTACTCGTTATTTTCGTGGCTGTTCAGGAACCAAGTATTAACAAGCATCGTACATACTAGAAAATGCAACAACTCGTATTACATTCTGTACATAGCAGTCTTTAAAAGAATTAGTTACTGCTGTGCTTGTAATGTGCTGTCATCTATATATAACAAAATTATGTAAAATGCTAGCTTAACAACATTTATGAATAATTTTTTGTATTTATAAAAAAAAAAAAAAAAAAAAAAAAAAAAAAAAAGAGAAACGTTTCAATTGCTTGATGTCTGACTGGAATCTGTAAATTATATATTTTTAGGAATACTAATGGAAAATCCTTCTATTTACAAATAAAAATGAATTAGATAAAGTATCAGAAAAATAGTCACTTTCATTTTAAGAATAACTTTCAATATAATAATTGATCATGAAGTGGTGTGACCCCCCCCCTCTCAAAGAAAAAGTGTCATCCCCCCCCCATCTAAGTTGAGGGCGGGATCCGCTTTTGCATATAATACTTTTATATAATGCTTTTGTTATTCTTTAGAAAACAAAAGTAATCCTGAATACTAGCAGGGCCATGCGAAGTAGGGAGGGCGAAGGGGGCGGTCGCCCCAGGCGTGGATATAGAGGGGGCGCCAAATTTATACTACCATCATCATTTCTTTCTTCATTTATTGTAAAAAAATATATACACTATATTGCCATTGATTATGGGACACTTGCGATTTTAGACATTTTACTAAATATCTAGAAAAATACATGAGGAATCATCTCGAAACTCTTAGTGTATAAATATAATAGTATACGTCATACATCTCCATGAAGATTTTTTACCAAAACTCCATAGGGGACCGTCAACAAATTAAAAAAGAATGAATATCTTTTGAATAACCCTGTCAAAACTAATGTAGCAAAAGCGCTCAAACTCTAGATTATGATTGAATGCCTTATTGTAATACACTGTGTCCATTTTTATGCAAATAGCATGCATACTCGAAGAGTAATTAAGGGTTTTATAAAAATGGTACCAAATTTTTCCAAGTTTTTTCCTTATCATTTTCAGAGTTCATAATATAAAATAATATTTTTTTCAGACAATATGACAAACGATATTGCACACAGTACCCTGTAATCAGAATTTAAAAATAATGAAGATTGTATACAAAATGAGTTGGTTTACTAAATAATTTTTTACTGCGCATGCGTCAACGATATCAAAATTTCATTTGCATATTACGTTAGCTAAATGTATAGAACAACTTTTGTGAAAGTCACAAAATCATAACTTGAAAATTCTGAAAATAATCGTCAATTGAATAAGTTGAAAATCCGTTATTCTCAAAATGAAGCAAAAACAAGAGGGGTTGTATCCATATATTCATTGATTAGTGTCAATATAGAATACACAATACGGGATGTTACGACTACTTTTGGATAAAATCCCTCATTTTTTTGCTTCATTTTGGAAACAACAGATTTTGTCCTTTTTCTATAGACGATTACTTTCAGAATTTTCAAGCTATAATTTTGAGACTTTTACAAAAGTTGCTCTATACATTTAGCTAACATAATATGCAAATGAAATTTTGATATCTTCGACGCATGTGCAGTAAAAAATTATTTAGTAAACCTACTCATTTTTCATACAATTTTTATTATTTTTTAATTCTGATTACAGGGTACTGTGTGCAATGTTGTTTGTCATATTTTCTGAAAAAAATATTATTTTATATTAAGAACTCTGAAAATTATAAGGGAAAAACTTAGAAAAATTTGGGGCCATTTTTATAAAAACCTTAATTACTCTGCGAGTATGCATGCTATTTGCATAAATATGAACACAGTTTATTACAATAAGGCATTCAATCATAATCTAGAGTTTGAGCGCTTTTGCTACATTAGTTTTGACAGGGTTATTCAAAAGATATTCATTCTTTTTTAATTTGTTGACGGTCCCCTATGGAGTTTCGGTAAAAAATCTTCACGGAGATGTATGACGTATACTATTATATTTATACACTAAGAGTTTCGAGATGATTCCTTATGTATTTTTCTAGATATTTAGTAAAATGTCTAAAATCGCAAGTGTCCCATAATCAATGGCAATATAGTGTATATAATCATATTGGAATTTGTGTGTGCGTGAAAAAGTCATACATTTTCAAAGTTGGATATTGCTTCTTTCTTAGAATTCAAAAGGAATTGCAAACTGTTTTACTGTAGAATTAAATACATTTTTTTCTACATATGTTTTTAAGATCCCCTTTGCCAAAATGTAAATGCAATGTTCTTTTATATTACTTAATTGTTAAAATTAATCCTTTTAAAATTCCAAAATAAATACAAAACATGTATCTAATAGAGTTTATTTGTGTTTTTAAACTTTATAATTTTGTGATACCTGTTGCAAAGAGAAATGGTGGTGGTAGGGTGTGTGTGTGTGTAGGGGGGGGGGGGGGGGCGCCAAACACAAAACTTCGTCCTGGACGCAATTTTCTCTTCGCACGCTGCTAAATACCAATACATATACATTGGTTGTTTTCTCTAATTTTCAAAGAGTTCCTTCGTTAGTTTTAACTATTTTTTAAAATGTAAATAAAATCTATATACCTGCAGTGATTTAAAATTTCATAAATTATAAACCTGGGCGTTTAAAATACTTCATATGAAATGTAATGTCACAAGATTGCAGCAAATCTACATATCGCTATACCATATATATAAGCTAAGCTAAATACCATACATGAGATTAAAATTCGTTATCATTACCTAGGCCCATAATGAAATTTTGTTAAAAACCTTTTTGTAACATAAATTTGAATAAAAATGCAAATAATTACAATATAAAAATAAATAAATTCATCCTATGAAAGTAGAATTCTACTTTGAATGGAAAATTCTAAGATAAATTTCCATGAAAATTATACAATGCAGTTTCATCTGATAAGTCGGAAAATCTGTCTAAGATAAAATGTTTTTCTCGTGATTCCGTTTCAATAAGTATATTATTGTATATATTAAAAAGAAAAATAGTAACTGAGTATCTTAATAGAGATGTATATTCTTTTGAAACCAGTAAAACATGAGACGACGAAACCTCCCTATAACGGAAACTAAAATTAAGCAGATCTCAAAAACATATTCCTCCCCCCCCCCCCCCTCAGCATCCCAAAACTTTCCTGATTCTCGTTCCTGCGTTACTTCAAAAGCTTCCCTCCAATTCCAATCGCATATTTTCAGCGAATGAACGAATGCTAAAGTAATGAAACGACTAATGAAAACACCGTATGCGGGAACAACTGATTTCCTGTCTAAAGTCCGAATACAAACTCACATCTTTACCAATCAGACTACCGGCGCCGTTCTTGAATCACGAAATACTGGGAATGAACGACGTATGATGATTGTTTCATCTAGTTTTGCAGTACACGACTACCGAGTAAAATTCCAACATAACGATTCGGTATTTCGCATTAGGAAGAATACCCGTTTCTCAAAAACGAATACGTGCGGTTTGTAACAGCTCTATCCCTTATTCAGAGGTAAATACATTACAAGTCCTATACCAAGGAACTGGGACCGGAAGTTTTGTGCCTTAAATGGAGGTGTCCCGTATTATTAGTGCCCCTTATTTGGAGGTTTCGCTGTATATCCAAATAACCGATATAATAAAGGATTACCGTTACTGTAATTGAATAAATGAGTATTTTTACAATTAAAACTGCAATTCATTTTAATGCAATGGAAGATAAAAACAAACAAAACATTTTTTTTTTTATCATACACATAATTTTGTAAAGTATTTTCAAACTTTCGGGAGGGGCTTCAGCCCCCTTAGCCCCCTCCCTGGCTACGTGCCTGGGCTGAACAATTTAATTTATATTAATTTAAGTGGGTAAATATATTTATCTTTTGATATCGTCTGTCTGTGCAAATGACACAAACTGATTTAATAAAATCATGCTTGAAAATTACTTTAAAAACAATAAAAATTGAGTAAATTGCGATACAGTTTTTTCAAACAAATTGCAATACAGTTTTAAAACAAATTGCGATACAGTTTTCACACAAATTGAGATATAGTTCCAAAACAAACTGCATGTGAATGTATATTTTTTTTCTCTATTTGACGGTGTAAAAATTGAAAATGTGCGCTGCTTAGAAATTAAAAAAATCGCAATAACTAAAAGTTAAATTTGATCATCTGATGTTGCTATTGGCTGGATGATGTCAGCGTTACGCATAGATATGATTGTCTTTTATAATAAAGATACGTAGCAAATTCACAAAATAAATTCATTCAAATTTACAATGCTTAAACAAGGAAAAAAAAGAATACGTTTAGAAAAATTTCATGCTCTCTTTTGCCATTAACTGATAACTTTTAGAACGATAGCTCTTAGAACTAGGGATGAGATTTTTCCGCGTTTTTACATACCAGTATAATATTAGAGAAAATATTGTTCTGTTAAGTCGCAGCAGTTGTCTATTGAGTAAAATAACAGTTTCTCTAAGATTACACTGGTGGAAAAAAAAAAAAAAAACAGCGGAAAATTCTCACCCCTACAGAACCCGTATTTTTCTTCGATGTTTAAAAAAATAAGACAGTTTAAATAATTAGTAGCTTTCCCCCCATTAACGCACTTTTACAATCAACTATAATTTTAAAACTGTGCTTGTCACCAATGGCGTAGCAGGAAGCGAAGGTCCAAATGCTCTGGATACTAGTAATATTTTAAAGTTTTCTTTGTCTTCATTAATAGGAGAAAATTCTCCGATTACATAAAACGAACAAAACTTTATAAAGGAGGTGGGCTAATAAGGGCCATTTTTCGCCTATCCGCACCTAGGTGTGACATACATTTTTTTCATTAGTGTACCCCATAGCAAGTAAGAAAATAACAATATCTTGAATGAAAGTCTAATAATTGATGGAAAAATGAAATATGTATTTAAGTAAATACCATCTATATTAATAAAAATAAACATTATCGCCATTAGTTTTAATCAGAGAAATCTATAGTAAATACAATACTAAATGCAAAATTACGGTAAATGGAGCTTATTAAGACTTTTATTTCAATATATGAAATATCGGAAATAATCAATAGCCGAAAATATAATCATATAGTTTCAGACACTTTTGCCAATATGTTTCAGATTATTTTCCTCCTTGGTTCCTTCACCAGAATCACTACTGGACCGTCCATTGGCCACATCCTGCAGTATATGAGCATATTCAATAATTGTTTTTTAAATTTTGATTTAGTTATGGCACAAGTAACTTTAGTACGGAAGCAACATGCGTCTAGTATTCTTAGACACTTGCGCCTACTTTACATTGACAGTGCCATCGTGTGATGCTGTTTCGCTGTTTTTTTTATCGAAGTATTATAGATATAGTTTCTTACACTTTTCTGTCGAACAATCCAACTTTGGTCACGAGAAGTGTCCCTTAGCATCCTCTGTTGAAAACTGTTGTTGCTATTTAGGAATCTTGGCATGTCATGATCGATATTTATTTCTTGCAGAAGTTCCAAACAATCCCGTAAAAACCTATCAGTTCATCTCAACATCGTTTAGTTTCAGCAACTCTCTGATATTATGTGAATCATTTTTAATGTATGTGTAAGTATGTTAGAGTCTTTGTTCTTTGAATCCGCGAAGTAAGGACCGAAAACATCCACAAAATAATTTAAAGTAGTGACGAATACCGTACGCTTAACGAAAGGTCTTCCTTTGTATAACCAGAATTAATTTCTCTGAAAGGGTTAATTCGCACTTTTCCGGATATAAATGTACGTGCTATCAAAAATAATCATTACAGTATTGTCGTCATCCGGAATAAATAATCTTCCTGCTAAAGGCCTCGTATATTTGTCAATAACCTGTGTTCTGGTGATGTGTTCCATTCCAAGATGTTGTGGGACAAAGTTCTTAATCAATGTCTGTTTTACATATTTAAAGAAGATATTATTATTTTTCTGATATTGAATAATGTGGACAAAACACCATTAGAGTGACCATTTCTAAGTTTTACAAGTAACACACTGCAAAGCAAGTACGAAATTACCTATTTTTTGAGGAACGCATTTTGAACTTTACTATTTTAAAGATATTCCTAAAATGATACATAGATATATCCATGAGAGTATAATAATCGTTTTCAGAAAAGTGTCCAGGTGTATCAAAATCGAAGCCTTCTCCTTTGTACATTTCCGTTATTGTTTTAAATACTTTCCATATATATTTCATACATTGATGTATTCTCACTTACAGAGCGTAAATCTTTCAGAGCCAATTTACTTTAGACCGATAAAGAAATATGAGTTTTACAGCATCGTTTTCCCGACGAAATATAGATTCTAGTTTCTTTTATAAAGGCTTGAATTTCAACAACTGTTGCTGCAATAACGAGACAATTCTTACCTTTACATATTATACAACAAGTGTCACAGTACTTACAATGAGATATTGATAAGTGTATAGTATGTTATTTGTGGTCCCACCGGCAGTAATCGTTGACGCATAATCTCTTATTTTTACATCAAAAGAAGATATAGAAGTATTTCGAGAAATACAAAATACATACTATATACATTTAGAGAACTACATAGAACCACTCTGTACATCGCCGTTTTTCGAACATCTAAGTATCGATATAACTTTTTTGTTAGAACAGATAAGAAAAATTTTCCCCCAGGCTTTACAACAATGACACTGACATCCAAGTATTATTTATAAATAATTTCTTTAAAAAATTTTCACAAAAATAGTTTCAGAAAACACCATTGACCTCACAACAACGTAAATATTTTTTTGAGTACGGAAAAACAAATCTGAATGCTCTCCAATAACAGTGAATTTGATTCTCCCGGATGATACATTTTTTTCTTTAAAAGATAGAAGCGCACATTGAACCCAAATAAAATAATGCTTTTATGAAAGCTTATAAGGAGTAGTATCATTGCATGTCAAAATTAATTGGGTTCATCGAGCGCTTCATAAAAATAAATTAACTCAAATACGCAATAAACGACAAAAATGTCGATAAAAGTCAAAACACTCTATTTTGGCACTATAATTTTCATGACTTACCATTTTATTTATCATGTAAAGCTTATACTAAACAAAAATACATATCTTTAATTATGCAAAATCACTGAACAATTATCGAAATTCCAAACTTTTTTTTCGGTACATGATGGCCGAAAAATAGCCCTTATTAGCCCACCTCCTTAGCGGTACACGCAGTGTTTGAATCCCCGCACTTTCTACGCTATCGCCTGTCACAAACTTATAAATAAATCTCATTCAAAATCTATTTGTAAAAATGTTCATTTAAGCAAATTAAATTAAAGTTGGCAATTAAATTAACATAACTAATTCTCTCATATTTTTATAAATCTTTTCTAAAATAAAAATCTTCGCAGTTGCAATGCATTGTCAACATTTTTCTTCTCAGTCTAATGGAGTCTAATGAGATGGAATGTAAATAATTTATAACATTCCATTCACGTAGTTTTATAATTTCCAACAGATTTAAAGTTAAGGGCATTTCCATGCGAATTTGTTAGTCTGTTACACAACTGAAAATCGCTATGCTTGTTGGACACCGTTTTTTTCGAAATGTTTGCTTCGCCTTATTCAATTGATGATATATCTTCGATAAACTAAGTCACATTTTCTCGCATTAAAATACTGGTAGCCTAAAATCATAGTATGTAACAGACAAACAAGTTCGCAAGGAAATGCCCTTAAGTAAATTAAACTAAAATTGGCAATTAAAATGACAAAATTACTTACTTGAAATTTAAAAAAATCTTTCACAGTTGCAATTTAATAGCGTTTTAATTGCAATTACATTCAGAAAATGGATTAGATGTCTCGCAAATGATAATTAATTGAATTGTTGCCTGAATTTTCATATGTTAAAAGATTCAAACACCGGAACAATTTATGATATTCGTATTTAATTGTCTGAAGTTAGTAGTTTGTAATTTTACTTACGTAGTGTAAATAAAGCGTGGATATTTTTTCAGTATCATTAAAGTGAAAAAAATAATACATCAAATAAGAAAAAATAAGAAAAAAAATAATAGATCAACATTTGCATTTTAATTTCATTCCACGTATTCAATAAATGCATATATTTACTATTAAAACAGGTTTGTTGATGATACAAAAACGATTTGCCTGTATGTGTAAAAAGGTGTGTGAATTGCCAAAAAACACGCCTTTTGTGCGTCAATTTCAAAATGCACATTTTCACGTACAGCTCATTAAACGGCTTAAGTGCATAATATGTTATCAGATAAGGCTAATTCCATGAAAACTTGTTATGTCTGTCATATGCAACGATTTTTGGCTACCAGTATTTTAGAACGGAAAAATGTGACTTATTTTATCGGAGATACCTCATCAGATGAATAGGGCGAAGGAAATTTTTCGAAAATAACGGTGGCCAACAAGCATAGCGATTTGTAGCTGTGTGAGAGACATGACACGTCTTCATGGAATTAACCATAACTCAGAAATACACAGTTTAACGTATAAATTGCGCATGAGTGCACATATATGTGTGTACACTGAAACAAATGAAATACTCAAAAATGAGTACATCGATGTACTCATACTGAATTGAGTATGTTTGGATAAAAAATGATCACATTGTTTTCTCAATTTCGAAACATCACATGTTATCAAATCCAAACTAACGATAATTTTTAACCCGGTAATGGTTTATTTTATTCATGGTGGCATAAAAGATGCTTATTAATGCAAATGTTAAATTATACAAGTTTTCTGAAATAATTTAAAAGTGCTTGCAAATAGTACTCTTGCCATAAATATATTCGTTTTGGTATTTTGCTATTTTTTTCAATAAACAATCAATTAAACTTTTATTGCTAATATTTTGAGTAAGAAATAAATGCTAGTATATTTTTACTTTAATTTATAAGTTAAGGGGGCAGTTCATAGCGATTTGCATTTGAACACAACCATGGAATCAAAAATGAGTATACGTGTTTCTCAGTTTTGAGTACATGTAGATCGGAGCTATTTTGAGTATGTGAAGTACTTAAAATTGAGTACTTTTTAGTCAATTTTGAGAAAACATTTTTTTCAGTGTAATAAGAAAAATGTATTTTGTGTACACAGTACATAATCTTGTAGCGTGGGATGTAAATTTTTAATTAAATATTTTTATGGCCACAAAAGAAATTTGTATGAACAAGAAATACGTGTGTTTTTGTACTGTTTGTTTTCTTTCCAGTAGATTTGTATTTAGATCACAAAATAGTGTAACCTTAATTTACAACGAACAAGGTCGTCTGAAATTATATTTATTGCACACATACCTCCTTTAAAGTTGTTTTGAAGCCCTAAAATTATGTAGTCATAATTTAGAATCTGAATAAATACACTGTAAAATAAAATTTGGAAAAATACGAAAATCGTGATGCTGATATTATTTTTGTAATATAAATTTTTTATAACAATTTGAGTCACAAATTTTCAAAGATACGTCTAGAATAAGAGAAGAAATTCACTGTTTAATTCAAACGAAAGAAAACAAGCAATTACTTACCGAAACGGGACTTGAACTTGCGATTTTTAACTTTCTAAGCCAATAACTGGACCACTCAGCAATCATTATACAAGCCAAGTTTTCAAGTATCGCTATTTGTTGCGTTCACATTTTTGCACATGTTTTTGCGCAATATTCTTACACGTAAGCCAGTGTGATATTTTGTTGTTATACATATAGCTGTATAAAATTTGTGCACATACTTCCATGTAATATTCTGTTTTAACGCACATATCTGTCCAATATTCTTATATGTATTTCAGTGCAATATGCAAAGTACACATATTTTTGCATAATATCCAAAACTTGTAAATTACATTAACAGGGCTCCCAAATGGTCCGCGAACTGATTTTTTAACAGAAAATTTCATGATACGTTTCAGCTAGAATCAACTTCCAAAGGCGATTTCTGGACAATTTGAAAGAAAAATCTAAAAAGAAAATTTCTCTGAAAAAATTCTGATGTTCAGTTCGCGGACCATTTGGGAGCCCTGCATTAAGACATGGATTCGCGTAAATCGTAACATTTTTTAACATTTACACTATCATTAATCTAATAAATACGCATAAATACAGGCAAATTTTAACGACAAGTGTGTAAATTTTACGACAAATATGTAATTTCACAAATTTATATACATACGTATGTAAAAGCAATTAATTTACACATTTACATTTTAGAGTGCATTTGTGTATATTGGTGGCATAGAAATTAATAAAGACTTCTTGACAGATTACGGGAAATAACTTTTTGGATTTCCAATTGCCAAATTTCAGTTTGCTTAATAGTTATCTGATTAGTTAAATTTTCTTTAATAAAAACATATTTTGTAAATGCATAAAATAATGTCTCCTATATTCTTAAAAGAGAAAAACAAACACGTTAAAAATTTCTTATATTATTCTACAAAGAGACGTTAATAAGACTACGAAATCTCACAGAATGCATTTTTGTTTCTTCGTCTAAAGATAAAAATCAGTTATTTTAAATTAGTTATAATTTTTGACATTCTGTTTATTTAAATATTCTCTTGCTAATTTAATATCCCATCTGTCACAAACTTGTAAAGAAATCGTCCACAAAATTTATTCGGGAAATAAAATTCCTTTGAGCAAAGAGATCTCAAATTGGCAATTAAATTGACAGAATTATTTCTTTGATATTTCAAAGAATGTTTTCTGAAATAAAAATTTTCGCAGTTGCACAACATTATCATTTTCTTTTTTTTTTCTCTAATAAAATAAAAGAGAGTGTAAATCATTTGTAACATTTCATTTCGTACTCTTGCAATACAGGAAAATTAAAGCCGCGCTTGTCACTGGTTTGTAAAGAAATTATTCTCAAAATTTATTCGTGAAAAAAAAAATCACTTAAGTAAATTAAACTGAAATTGGCATATTAATTGACAGAAATTATTCTTTTAATTTTAACAAATATTTTCAAAATTAAAATTTTACGAAGTTGAATTGTAATATGAAAGTTTTAACTATATTTAGATACAGAAAATAAATAAATTGTTTTGAAATAATAATAATAATTATAATAATTAAACTGATGACTGCATTTCAATATATTACACGATAAACACTTCTTTACATTTTTACGTAATTTGTACTTAATTATAGGAAATTGATAGTTTATAATTTTCATTAAGAAATGTCAATCTGGCATGAATATTTTTAAAACAGCGGGAATAAATAATAGGGATTCAAAAAAAAAAAAAAAAAATTAAATATATTAACAAACCATCTGCATTTGATTTGTTTTCGTCCCTATGTATTCAATAACTTTAATTATTTTATTTTGTAACAGAGAATTAGACAGAAATTATACATTTTCAAAAATTCTTATAATTCTCAAGCCAAATTTATTTACTTTATTATTGAAATATCATTAAGGATGAAAGCCTGGAGAAATTGTGAATTATTTAATAAAAAAACAATGATGTCTTAATTTACTTTGCATGCCTCTGTAGAATATACCGGATGATTCACAAGTCCCTGGAGTTTTCAAATGTTAATAATTAGAAAACTATGTAAGATAGAAATTTGCGGTTTGCAGATAGTTGCGCAGAAACATGCGGGGTTTTTGTGTAAAATGACAATTTTTTAAAATAATTATTTAATTTTTTAGCAACAGGTGGTACTATTGTACAATATCCACAGTATCAATACCATGCGTTACATAAGGAGATGAGTTCATTGCACAGTACTTTGTTAGTTAAGCTGCTTTACAAAAAGGATCAATCGGCAAATGTAGATTTACGTTTTTATAATGCGTGGACTTAAAACCGGAAAAGGACTGATGACCATTACAAATCGGAAGGCTATGATAAATAAGATAGTGGAGACGGGCTCATTGGGAGATCGTCGAAGAAGTGGGAAACACCAAATGTGCATTGCAGTTGTGTTATAATATTAGATCCCTCTGTTTCTCGAGAACTTAGGAATGTTTTGTAAAATCCGTTGAACTTGAGACTAAAGGGCCTCAACCCTACAACATACATACAAATAATCAAACTCTGTAATTATTAAGGTTGTCCTCTTCTAGTAAGAAAAAAAAAACAGTGAAAACTAGTGTAAATTGAAAGTATGGAATATATCTAAAAACAACTGTGTCTTTAACGAAATTATTTAATTAAATTGAAACGTAAAAGCTCTTAGTAAGTAAAAACAAAATTTAAGCTATTTAGATAAGTTTAAAACATTAAAATAAAACATTTCTTACTTTTGAGAACTGGATGTTAAATGCCACAATCGATTACTGTACTAAAGCTTTTAATAAATTTTCAAGGTATTTCGCAAACATTTCCCTTTATGTAAGATAAGTTTACAATCAAAGATTTACGCCTTGTCGTATTTTCTTTTCTTTAAACTTAACTCTTTGTTGCGATTCGTCCGCAATATTGAATAAAGATTCTTTTCTCTTTTTCTGTGCGAATGTTTTAATAGATTTAATTTCCAAGAACATTCTTTTTGTTTTAATGTATAATATTAGTTTACTTTGTGTTCAATAGTTAGGCTTTCTCATACACAGTAAAAATAGAGAAATGTTTCTTGAAATAGTATACTTTTATGAAAATATAATACAATCTCTTCCTAGTTCTCTACGATTTCGACAAAATTTCCTCTATCCTCAAAAGCCAATAGATTTCCCGGTATTTCAAACAGTTTTTTTTTTCCTGCTGAATTCTAAAACTAAGAATTTTTCAAATGCTTTTCAGGTTCATAACACAATTTATACAAATAATAATAAGTAAAAAATGTTAATTTTATTATTCATGTTAATGCTCTTATAATTAACCTCCTCAGTCCTGAGACAAATATTCCCAGAAACCACAAAAAGCAGTTTAAAATTATTATACATCTCCAAAGATGTATCATGCTATATATCGATCATTATCTTATGCCCGCATTTATTAAAAAAGTCTAGAATTAATTTTTGCAAATCTAAAAGAGTTTAAATTAATTTAACACTAGAACCGCGGCGACGGGTCATTTTGACCCGTATCATATGGAGAGACATTGATTCGAACCAGAAAAGTCTTAATCAAATAAGCTAAATATATGCTGAGCAAAAATATTTTCATTAAATAACTTCAACAGTTTTAAATGAAAATTCCGGTGAGAAACATCTTTATAAATCTTTAATGAATTTTCCCACGGTTCTAGTGTTAAAGGGTGTTATTTAGTGGCTTCTACAGGCGACATAAGGACTGTGGAGGTTAATGTAACACATTTTTATGGCATGAAAACATTTATTGAGAATCGATTGCATTCAAGAAAAGATAACTCATGTTGACAAAGTTAATTCATGTGCTGTAAAAACTATTGGGAAACTTTTTTTTTTACTCTGTCCAACACAGTTGTAAAATGTTTATGGCCCTATATCGGGCCGTACTCTAACCGCGTAAATAGAGTCGGATTGTCATATTATTTTAATTTAACATGACCTATTCAATATTAAAAATGAAGTGTGAAGCATTTGTGCATGTTACACGATAATGTTATGCATGTTTTCTGGATGAAATCATATGTTGGAATGTTAGTAAATCAAAGAGCAGACTAACAGTTTTAATAAGATGAAAACATCTATTTAGAATCGGCTGCATTCGAGAAATGATAATTCGAGTTGACAAAGCTAATTAATGTGCTGTAAAAACTACTGGGAAACATTTTTTTACACTTTCCAACACAGCTGTAAAGTGTGTATGGTTCTGTGTCGGGCCGTGCTGTAACTTGCGTAAATAGACTCGGATTATTATGTTATTAAAGTATATTATGAAATATTTTTTATTGCAAACGAAGTGGGAAGCTGGATCAAATCACATCTTGGAATATCAGTAAATGAAAGAGCGGATATATTGAAAAAAAAAACAGTTATTGTAAATTATTTTTATGGCAAAGTTCTGCGTATTCTTGCACCATCCTCTATAATAGAGCGGTGTTTTAAAACACGTCTACATAATCAGCAAAAGACTTATTGGCTAAATTCTGACAAGGGAAGATATGCTTATGCAATATTGATATGCGATATTTTTGTGCGTGTGTGTGTTATTTTAGGTAGATTTCGTATGTAATGCTACTTATTGCGGTCTCCTCTATGTTGGAATTTCTAAAAACTTTTTACAGATCTACGCCGTTTATGGCCCCTAGATCCCCCAAAACTACCACCAGTAAAAAACTTTATCTATCTATCTGTATATCGCTTTTTTATGGACTCGATAACTTGTATAATTCTTCTTAAATTTCTTCCAAACTGATACATAAAACGAAGTGGTAGAAAATCACGGTCAAGTTCGTTAATGGGCAAAATTGGACCAAGTGGGTGGAAATAGGAAGGGTTTCTGAGAAAACCAAAAAGCTACCATAACTTCTTAACTAAAATAGATATCGAATCAGTTTATAGTTTATGTTACTTCTAAAAAGTGGGCCAAAAGTTTACGCATGACAGGATTTTGATAAAATAAAAAATGGACTTAAGGGGAAAAAAAAATAGGGTTTTGGGGAGAAAAAAATTCATACTTCGTCAATTCTCAAGATATCAATAAAATCATTGCAAAATAGCCGATGTTTATGTTTCATTTTCTTATAAACCTCTGAATCTGTTCACACTCAGTAATTTTTTATATTTTAATGTTGTGATTCATTACATTTTGATTTTTTTCAGGCAAATCAGGTACTTATTAGTAATGTTAATTTAAAAGAAAATACCGGATTATTTTTATTTGAAAATTAGTATTATTATTGTATTTTTGCCTAACGATGAGATTAGAGAAGAGTCATCACCAATATTGGTGACTTTTCTATAATCTCATCATTCATCGTTCTCATCGTTCATTCATCACAAGACTTAAAAAAATATTGAAATCGCTCCAATATTTCGTTAAATGAACAAAGTATATAAAAGATTACTGAAAAAGGGCATCAAATAGTATTAACATTGTAATTTCTGGCGCTGTTTGCTTGATCGAATAATCGCTTTATTTTTGTCCAAAATTCAATTTTCTTAAGGGAATGTTGGAATCTATCCCTCACATTTAGGAAATATATATTGTCCCTAATTCTGTATTTGTTTTTAATAGAAATAAAAGAAATTGATAAAAAATTCGCATTAAATAAGGAATAGTTCTATATAGTTTTAAAATGTTCAACGCAGTACGAAAACAATGACGGTGTAACAAAGAGTAAATCTTCGATACGAAGAACGCTTAAATTAGAAACTAATTTTAAGTAAGCGAAAACGTACCTACTTAAGAAGCTACTTTAAGATTTCATTAAAAGTTTTCAAACAACTATTGAACGTGGCATTTAAAATCCAATGTCCGAAATAAAAAGTATTTTATGTTAATGTTTTAAACTTTTCTAAGTAACTGCAATTTTATTGTCGTTATTTAAATTTTTCAAGCGTAAATTACTTAGCACAGCTTTTTTAAATCTCGATGTGTTGAATTAAAAGTATCAAAGTTAGTACTTTTTTTCGGAGGATGGCGCTATTTCTCATTCTCATGAAGTGCTTTTATTGTTTTCACTTTTCTTAAGTTTCTTTTTCAATTGTCAGATCTTACTAATTCATGATTAAAATGTTGCTTATTTTTTCAATCGGATGTTTTTATCTGTAAATTTAATCCTTTTTATTAAGGCAAGAAGTCTAAAATGGGAAGCAATTTAAAATCTTTCAGAGAGTAATTTAAACCGTTGAAAAAGAAAAGTGTAAATCTATTAATGAAAGGGAAAATGTGTTGCAGTGAAAAAGGTATTTTGTTTCGGAATTTGTTGAGTAGAGTAGAGTATCTTATTAGCATAGTCATTAATAGATTAGAATGTTGATTAGAATGATTAGAAAAGAAAGCTTGGAGAAACCTAAAAATGTTATAAAATTAGGTTCGACACAAGAGTCATCTGTGAGGTTACTCGTTGTATCATAACATAGTCTAGTTTGAAGTCTTAAAACCAAACTATGCCGACATTGTGAAAAAAAATTCTGTTGGTTTTATGCAAAAAATGCCGTGAGACAGAATGTCAGTAATAAATTGTTTATTTTACTAAAATAATCTGTATTTATTACAAATTTACGGCAGAAAATTCGTAATAAATATATGTTATTTCAGTAAAATAAACAGTTATATTATTGGTGCCCTGGCCATCAGTTTTTTCTGAAAAATCAACATTTTATCTTATTTGGTGCAAGAATCAATAGTGCTAAAAAATTTCTGAAAAAATAACTCACATTAATGCAATAAATATGGAAACAAGACCTATAAACATTTCATGTTAATATATAATTATATCTCTCTATGTATAGTATAATTAAGACAGTTCGCTAAAAATCACATTCGTTAACCGAAATCTTTGTAAAATAAAACGCGATTTCCTCAGAAAACCATTTAATTCGTTTTGGATAGTGTCCACAATTTAAAGATGTTTTATAAAATAGTCAAATGTATATAATTAAAGAACAAAAACTTATTGAAATTTGAGATGAACTGCTTTTCTATCAATCAAAGTAGGATTGATTTTGCACTTGCACAGTAGTTTCATATATTTTAGCAAAAATTCAAAGAGTGTGGTGAGTGTCCTGTTCAGGAAAAAATGGTTTGTGCTGCTTTGCTGGGAATAAAGTAAAACAAATCTTGAAAAATATAGATTTACTCTTTTTTTAAAAATATCAATAAATGCACTATATGGCCAAAGGTGACCGGCTACTTGCGATTTTAGATATTTTGTTAAATATCTAGAAAAATACAGAAATTATAGGTATGTAAATAAAATAGTACAGGTCATACATTTCTGTGAAATTGTTTTCCGGAAATCTAACAGAGGACCATCAACAAATTGAAAAAAACGAAGATCTTTGGGATAACCCTGCCAAAACTAATAATAGCAATAAATTCTAATAAAGCGTCCAGACTGCAGATTATGATTGAGTGGCTTATTTTTAAAAATGGCCTTCATTTTTTTGAGGATAGCATATATACTCGTAGAGAAATTAAAGTTTTTATAAAAATATTCCCAAATCTTGTCAAGTTTTTTGCTTATAATTTGCAGAATTATTAATAGAAAAGAAATTTTCTTTTGAGAAAATATGACAAAGAATGCTGTACATAATACCTTGTAATCAGAATTAAAAAATAATTAAAATTGTATAGAAAATGAGGAGGTTTATTAAATAATGTTTCACTGCGCATGAGTGAACGCAATCAAAATATAATTTGTATAATTTGCTAGCTAAATGTATAGAGCAAATTTTCTGAATGTTTCAAAAACATATCTTGAATATTCTAAAAAATATCATCGATAGAATATGTTTAAAATCCGTTGTTCCCAAAAGGAAGCAAAAAAATGAAGGGATGTATCCAAATATAGTAGTAGATGCAATATTGCGTATGCTATATTGACAATAATCAATGGCTATATGGATATAGTATATTAATTATGGATTAATTTTACCTTATCTAAGGAGAGATTATCTACAAGAAAATGCAGTTTCGGAATAATTTCCTGATCTGGAAATTGCAGGAGCCTGTATGAACCCTGTACTTAACCGCAGAAAAAAATGGCTCAAATTCTATTAATACAAGATGCGATTGCCTTTTCAGATATTTAAATATTAAATAGGAATTTCATTACATTACTTTCTTTTAAAATTAATGTAAATCTCATGTCCATCGTGCTAAATAGACATGACAGACTCATTGGAAATTCCAACGAGTGTGCGCACCTTGTTTGTTGAAATATATTTTATGCAAAATAAATTTAAACATTATTATTTATTTTAATTATTATTAATAAATCGCAGTTTGCCCGACTTTTCATTTAAAGCGTGTTTCTATTTAAAAAAAATAAAAAAGAAAATTTGGTTGTTAAATAAGGTGAGTTTTTCAAATAAGGCGAGGCTCTTTATTAGGTTATCCGTGCTAGTTTTAAAATGTGCGGATTTAAGACATTAACTGCAACATCTGGTTGAAGGTTCTAATAGTTGATTGAACTAACTGCTGATTATCGTTACTGCTTGTTAAATACGGATGAAATGATACGCGCCTAGATTTGATTTCTCATATTTTATAACAAAGCATAGGCGCCGACTTCATAGAGTGAGGGGTGAAAGGCAATATAGTACACTTGTATCAATAATTTAAAAAGTTTTTTGTATTTTTTAATTACTGTGATGTATGCGACTAATAAATATGTAATCATATTTGTATATCCCTGCAAGCATGTATAAAAAAAGAAAAATAATGTAAAAAGAAATAATTTTTAGACATAGATAAGACGATATCATCGGGGGGGGGGAGGGGGTCGACAAATGATAATGCGTGATATCGCAAAGAGTGGGGAAATTTTAACAAAATACAGATAAGAACCTTTCTAATTGCATATAAAATTTTTGAGTAATTTAGCTTTGGATTAAATTTATTGAAGGCAAGGACTTGAAATGCGAGTCTTATGCGAACGAAATAAAACAAATAAATAGGTATTTATCGAATATTTATTATTATTTAATATATTATTTTCCGTATGTTTCAACTTATTTGTAGAAATCACAAACTGTGTATCAATTGGAGGCAGTTAGTACAAAAAGATTAAAATTGTTGCAAGTTTTTCACTTTCTTAAGGAATGAAAATAGAGTCATTGATTGAGAAGATTATTTATTAATCTAAAACAATTATAATTAAAATTATGATAATGCATTTCAATTTTGACATTTAAAATTTTCATTTTAAAAAGGATGTGTTAAAATCTTTAAGAAAAAATTAATATTATCTCTTTCACTTTAGTTTACGTAAGTAAAACCTTTTTTTTTTTTTTTTTTTTTTTTTTTTTTTTTTTTTTTTTTAGTTTACGTAAGTAAAACCTTTTTTTTTTTTTTTTTTTTTTTTTTTTTCAACTTAACTGGAATACAAGATATCTTCAAAAATTTGTGACAGTTGCAGCTTTAAATCTGAAGGAGATTATAAGTCTTCGCAAATGGAATTCTACAAATTTTTACACCCAGTTCATTTTGTTAGGCAAAAAAGAAAATTATGCGTTGTTTACTTATTTTGTTGAAATTATAAGTCTTATTGAAGCCTGTTTGACAAGGAACATGGGGAATTTTCTTTTAGATTTATATATTTTTTCTTTCGTAAATCTCAAATTCATTGCAGTAGGTTTCTTTGTACGTTTACTTTGTTAAAAAAGGGGTAATTTGAAGATGATGGATTAAACATTAATTTAGATTAATTTTTGTAAATCTTTCAGCCTGTGCGTTCTTTTATTTATTTATTTATTTTTAGCACACACAACATAGTGACGTATTTCTTTTCGCACAGTAATTACAAAATAAATACTGCTCAAAATAATTTTGCTATATTACGTTTTAAGGGAAAAAATCGTTTGCGGTGTATTTTAATGATGTTACACAAATTTTAAACATATTGAAATTTATTTCTTTTACCAAGGTACACAATAAAGCATAAAGCGCTTACTATAAATGCATAGAGATGTGCATAGAGTTTATAGCTCATTTAAGTGGATACGCAAAAGAATTTAGTTACAGTGTTGCCCATGGCCAATAATTGCTCAATGCGCGTATTCAGCTGCTGTAAAAGATTTTAAATTTCACTATTTTTTCAATTTACTTGGCGTGCTTAAATTATATACTATATTTTATTTTCAGTATTCATATTAACATTACAAACAAATGAAAGCTAATGAATCATTAGAACTTGATATTTTTGTCGATTTTCTTGGATGACGATATAGGTTTTTGCTAATTTTGTGTATTAATCCATGATATCGACGACGTATGCATATTTTTCTGTAGATGTTGTTTGACCCAATAACCGAGGAACAAAAATCCAAATTTATAATAATGTTTTCTCTGTAATTTTTTTTTAAATGCTAAAGGAAAGATAATTTTTTCAACATGATATGAAAAACCTTATTACGTATATGAATATAATATTTGAATGTAATAATCATTAATCAGTGTTTTAAAACAGCATTATTTCCTCCTTAGAGTTAAAATAATTAAAATAATGCTACTATTGTAGTGAAACTTGCAGCATAGTTTACGGTGGTGAGAAAGTTAAAACAGAATCGTAAATGTGGAATTCTTCAACGGATGCATATGAAGTCATATCATATAAAATAAAAGCGATTATTTTAAGTCTTAGAACTGAAATAAGTTTTGTACTATTGATATTTATATACATATATATGTTTATCTGAGACGACACTAAATTTTGAAAAAGCAAAATTCCTGTTTTCTAGTTTCTCTTTTTCAGCCAAGTTCACTTCAAAGGAGAGTTATACAACTTCTCTTCCATAAAAGTTTTTTAATAATATAATAAATGCATTGTTAACTTATTTGCTTTTTTCAGTCAATTTCAGTGGGCCTTTGTCTGGCATAAATAATTTGAACACAATATCTTAAAAAGTTTGTCACAGGTATAGCTTTAAAGATTTTAAGAATATGTCAGTGGAGTGTTTCAAACTATTTGCATTTTGTTTTGTTTTTAAGCCAATAGCGAAAGTTATGTGTTTCGTGTCAGTTATCATAAATCTTATTTGGCATCTGTTTGCAAAAGAACAAGATGAATTTTCTGACATATATCAGTGTCTTTATTTCATGGATCAGAAAATTATTGGAGAATGCTTTTTTGTACATTGTATTTCATTTGAAAACGATGTACTGTTCAATTAAAATAATACATTGTTAATTTGAATAGCTGTTTACTTGTTTATATTTCAAAAATTTAAATATTTTTTCACAGGTATCTTTTACTTTTTCGTTTTTTTTTTCTGTCTTTTGAAGCTAATTTTAGATTCAGAAATGGATTTGAAATTAAAAAAGAATGAAAAAACTGCCCTAAATAAAAATAAAGTACGAAAAATTCAGTTTGAAATAGGCCTTTACATACCTTATACGGCAAATAAAACAAAACAAAACAATACAAAAATATTGAAATGCAAACAAGGAATTTCCAAAGACTGCCATGAATTTGCGTTACATTAGTTCATGCGACAAGCATTGATTGTCATGTTAGGGATGAGATTTCCGCGTTATTGAACACCAGTATTATTTTAGAGAAAATGTTGTTCTGTTGAATCGCAAAAATGTTCCGATTAAACGAAATGACATTTTCTCTAACAAAATACTGGTGAGTAAAAACGCGGAAATCTCATCCCTACATGTACATAAATAAATGGAATAATTCTTAAAAACGCCGATAGATTTTAAATAACTGCACTGTAAAAAAAAGTGTCGATCTACTAAAAAAATTTTAGTGATCCTTGTAATTACGAAAAACTTTTTAGTAATCTTTCTCGGTTACAAGGAATCTGTAAGAATCACTAGAAAAAAGCTAGCAACGAACAGAGTTAATAGTTTTACATTTTTAATAGCTATTACTAATAATCACTTGGTGGGGCCGTGATAGCCTAGTGGTCATAACACCGAACTCCAGGCTGAAAGTACCTGGGTTCGATGCTGGCCACTACCAAATATGCACCGAATGTATGCAATGTAAGTACTTGTTAAATAAAGGGATTATGAAAATCCTATCGTAGCAGTTACCATGGGTAATGATCTCTGAACTTTCATTCCCTTTAGAAACATGTCAAAATAGAGCAGGTAGCAATGTTTGGTGCTGCCATCTATTGCGGCTTCGCCGAAAATCTTTCGTTTCAGAAGTCTGTCTTTTTATCCACTGGATGCAGCTCGAAAGAGGCTCCTGCCCTTCGGGCACATGTAATGGTTACTAAAAATAATTTTGGAGCTATTACTAAAATTTGCTTGGTGGCTCATACTAAAAAGTTTTAAGTTAGTTATACAAATATTCTTTTGTTCAGTTTACAAAAGAAATGTTTGTTTCACTTGCAAAAAAAAAAGTTTGTAATGCTTACTAAAAATATCTGTGGAATACAAATTTACTAAGAAATTTTTAATAACCTCTTGAATTTTTTTTTTTTTTTTTACAGTGTGACAGGTATAGTTTTAACCATTAACAGACCAATGTCGCTATATAAGTGGTATTAGCACCATTAACCAAATGTATTCCCTTAGAACACTTTTTAAGAAGCATTTTTACTTATAATTTGACAACATGTGCAAAAGAAATTTACTAAAAAAATTCCTTTTATAATATAATAGTGCGAATAGAATGTAAAAATAGGATCATATTTTTAAAGCTACGGTCCATTAATCTTTTCAGGGGCAAGATATTTCTAATCATAAAATGCTGAAATGAATGAATGACGCCAGGTTTTACAAACAAGTTTATTACAAAGTAAGGAAAAGTTTCTATTCACGTACTTAATAAAAAAAATTTGCATTTCATTATTCTGGTGTCAAAGTGGCATTTAGGAATTAAAATTAAGTGACTCAAAATTGAACCACCGCTTATGAATGGGTTTAGTGGTTACAGCATGGTTGCCAACTTCCTGATTTTTTAAATACCAATATTTTTATACAGAAGTTCTTGTTTTATACTATTGAACAATTTCTTCAATTATATAAAGCGAAAATTTTTGTAAGAATTTCCCAGTATTAAAAAAATCAGGTGGTTGGCAACATAAAAATACCTGAAATTTTATTTGAATTTTATAAATATATTTCACGCCAGAAATTTTTTTTTAAGTAACTTAACCCATTAGTGCCTAGCGTCCCTTATTAGGGACGCTTCGAGCACTGTTTTTGACACCGGTAAAAAAGAAAAGCAATAATTATTTTATTTAAATGATGCATTTTCGTTATTAATGAACTAAATTTAAATCTTCTAAAAATAGTGGTGCCAACCATATAAAATTTACGCAAAAGATGCTGGGCACGAATGGGTTAAATTTTGTTTCTTATTTCTGTGTGATATATATTTTCAATATTTAAAAAAACTTTAAGAGAGAACTTTACACTGTGATTAATGCGACCCCCATATTATTCATACAATTGCTAAACTAATGTATAATGGCAATGGGAAATGAACTATACATAACGTTTCAAATTTTTGCATATTATGGGCTTTTTTTAATCTCACTGTTCATACATATTTATATTTTATTTATTTTACAAGAAATTATTGATTTAAATTACTTTTATTTGGTAGCGGTCGAATGACAGATATATTTAGTATTAAGAAGATGCTGATATTTTTAATATCAGCATAATAAGAAATTGCAAATGATCAACATTGTGGATTTTTGCAAATTATCTACAAAATTACGTAAACGTTTTGGTATTCTGTAGATATTGGTGCTGATGAGCAACTTCTATAAAGCTTTAGACAGCTTGAGTAATTTATTTTATTTTGTAACGTTAATATAATTTTAATTTACTAAATATCCTTTCAACACTTTACAATAGTGTTGAAAACTGTTTATAAATTCGGTATGACTGTCTATCTTTCCGAGATCTAAATAGTCTAAATGTAGTCCGATTGCCATTGAATTCAAAAATGTTATTTGCATCATTAAGATATGTTCTGTATTATAAATGAAATGAGTAGCATTTACGATTCATGCGCAGAGATATCCAAAATAATTCCGTTTACATTGCAGTCTAAATAAAAAAAAAATGATTGCGGTATCTTTTAATGCTATTACACTATTTTAAACACACTGAAACTTACTCAGCGTCTTTTGTTGTATGGTGTGCATAGGATTTATTGATCATTTACAGGAACACACAAAAGTATTTGGCTACTAAAGAAATGAAATAATGATTGAAGCATTGAAGCCTATGAACAATTGCTGGAACTGCGTTTTCAGTTGTGATACGCATTTTTAAATTGAAATGTTTTTAAAAATATTATTTGGTGTAAAATTTTTTTATAGATCATGAAGAGGGCTGCACAAAAGTTCCATAATCACATTTCCGTTTATTCACGGACATTTTCAACTGCGTTATTCGTTTAATTGAACTAACTTTTAGCATAATATATATTACACATACAAATCTATAGATTTATAAGCAGAATTGTACAAAAACAGAATATTTTTTAGATTATGGATGATAATATAGGAGAAATTAAGTTTTCAAATTGAATTGCATTGGGTTTATGCGTATAATTTTTTTTTTTTTTTTTGAAATCATTTTTTACTTTATTTAACTCTGAAATTTTGTTATTCTATACTCTATTCTGAATGTGTTGGAAAATATTACATAATCTACGCCGAATACATGATTTTTTGTTTTTGTTTTAAATTACATTTTGTTTTATGTTTGAAACAAAAGTGAAGATGATGTGCCCTGTGTAAATTGTCGTATTGATTTTTTTTTTTTTTTTTACTCAAGATTTATTTTAATATATATTTCTCTTCTAATATATTTTCTCTCAAATTGATTTCAGCATGTTTCATTGCATATTATATTCGGAAGGAAAATGATAAATTGGAAATAACGGAATAAATATCTTTCAAGGTTAGTGTTAAATTAAATCTGTCTGTCACTTGTCAGTTTGTAAATATTCAAACATATGTTCCTTCATTTATCAATTTCCATACACATGTTTATTCATTTATTAGTTACCAAGCATATGTGCATATAAATAAATGTATAGGTTCAACGATTAACACAAGAAAAGTTTTGGATAGTTATTGAGCGTTTTCTGCTGTTTACAATTCCATTCGGTATTTAAACATATAATTAAATTATAAATTACTATTTTCCCGCAGTTAAGTACAAATAGTATGAATTTGCAGCGAGATGCTTTTTTTTTCTTTTAAGGTACTAAAATACAGCAGTGTGTTTAATAATTTATCAGGTCGTCAAGGATGAAATTTGTAGAAAAAAATGCAAAATTTGTTGATAACTTACACATATAAGGAATTGTTTTATTTTAACTTAAATAATTATTTTATTCAAATTTGTACGATAAATCATAGGCACAATAAGATGGGCCAGACTCAACAGTGAGCTTTAGCTCGTCATTACTTACTCCTGATTCTGAGCGACCATGCGGCTCACTGGTGTGGTTAAATTTACACGTACAAAATTTGGCAAACCAGTTTGAAACTGTCAGCCGCGTAGCAACACTAGAGTCAAATACATTATTAATAGATATATTTTTAATATTAATCAATTTCTCAATTGGTTTTCAGTAGTGAAATTATGCCTGATTAAAAATATATATGTGATTTGCCGATGCAGGGTCTCTTGTGTCTCATGTTACTCTTTAGAATCGTGTGCTAATGAAGACAGATCTAGTGCTGCGAATTGCAGTTTAACCAACATATGAAGTGAAAAATGCCAAGCTGGGCATCATCCTCGTAGCTTAAGTGGTAGAGCACTTGGAATGTTATTCCAAGGGTTCCGGATTCGATCCCCGGCTTGGACATTTTTTCACTAAGTTGGTATTACGCTTAGTACAAGTATAAATATTCACGTATTTAGAATTTCAGGCGTAATTTCACTACTGAAAATTAATTGAGAAATTGATTAATATTAAAAATATATATGGGATTTACCGATGCTGGGTCTCATACTACGCCACATACTTGTGTGCTCATGAAGACGGATCTAGTACTGCGATTTGCAGCTTAACCAACATATGAAGTGAATAATGCTAAGTTGGGCATTGTTCTCGTAGCTTAAATGGTAGATCACTTGGAGCGCTATTCAAAGGGTTCCGGGTTCGATCCCCGGCTTGGATATTTTTCACTAAGTTGGTATTACACTTAGTAGAAGCATAAATATTCACGTACCTACATTATTAATGCTTCATGCGGTCTGCGATGTCGTAATTCCACGCATGAACCCATAGTCCTTAACCCCCTGACCGCCAAGCAAAAGGGAAAAATTGTAATGTTTTTTTCTCTGCAATTTATTTTATATGTTAATAAAAGAGGGATTTTCTCTCATGGTATAATTTTTTTGTTACGTACATGCTTATAAGCCTTGAAAGCTTCAATCATAACTTAATTTCTTAAAACTAGATTACATTTGTAGAATTATATTAATTTAAATAAATCTTTAATTTCAGTGAAACCTGCAGCCTAGTGAACGGATATATCCGGTCGCGGCAGTGGGAAGGTTAAAAATGCGAATTTTTGGCCGATCCATTTTCAACAAATTAATTTTTTTTAAATGTTTAATATTTTCTTTGAGTTTACAATGATTTTTTTAATCAGATAGGTTTTATAAATTACATATTTTACCAGATTTTTAAACAAGTAAAATATATAACTTAAAAAAATAATAACAGAAGAGTGAATATAAAGCCAATGTTAAATAATATGCTGTCAAAGTTATCAAGATTATCAATTACAAATCTCTTTCATCCTTGATAGCCTAGAATTTTAAATTGAGTTCGGACAATATATTTCAACTGCGAAAATTTATGTTTTTTTTATATATAATTTATTAACGATAATAATAATAAATAATTGTTAATTTAATTGCTTGTTCCTGTTTAATTTACTTAAATGGACTAATTTAATTGTTTCTTACTGTTTAATTTACATAAGTGGACTTTTCTCTAGAATAAATCTTAAAAATATTATGTCTTTGGAAGTTTGTGAAAAAAGCAGTTCTTATTTAGTGATTATGAAAATAGGTTAGTGCAATTTTACAAATTATCTTCATTCTGATTAATTTTTAGATAAAAAGAAAACGCATGAAATTATGTATATGTTTGAATGTAAAAAAGACAAATTTACTATAAAATATATTCTGTACTTTGAGTTAAGGAGGTAAAATTATGAATCATTATAATAAATAGTTAGTTTAACACTAAACATACCGAGAGTTTTACTCAAGTTTTTTTATTTAAAGAAGTATAACCTTTTTAACTTATTTCTTTAAGATTTTTACTTCATTAATGTTATAAAGAAATTTCTGTTTCGAGTGAAAATATTTTCATTTATGACCGATAAAAAGATAGGTTGTTGGCATATTATATGTTAAAATGTGTCTTTCGACTTTATAAAGTCGAGAGACTCTCCCAGGAAATGTTTTAAAACATTTTTATTTTTGTATTTTATGATCCTGTAATATGAACTGAAACTGTTTTTTCCACTAAATTTATAAGTCGTAACAATCCTTGAAAAGGACTGATTTCATGGCTAATTAACATTTTAATCACATTTTTATCGAAATAAATTTCTTAGAATTGGCATGCGTCTTTAACCCGCGAGGACGCGCGCAGGGCCTAAAAGACCCTGAGTGCGTGTGGTTTTTACAATTGTAACCACTAATTTTTTAAAAGTGATCGTCAATTTATTTTATCGCAAAATTTGTAAGAATTGTCTCCGTCTTAATAAAGTTACTGTTATAATTAGATTTTATTGGTGGCAAAGTTAAAATCATTCATACCTTGAAAAGCGCGCGTTCTCCCGGGTTAAGTTTAAATTATTCAAGCAATAGACGATTTGTTTTTGAAAATAAACTTTTTTTTAAATTTGAAAATAAGCATTAAAATTTAATATTTTCTAAGCTGTTGATTTCTTAATTAGACTCAAAAATTCACTTTAAACTTCAATCAGACACCGTTTTCTGAAAATATGATTTATCAATTTAAGGTTTGAGACTAGGTACCCCTTAAAAGACAGAGGGGTAACTGTTTTACACCACTCTCCCCCGATGTTTTTATTGGCTATGTCTCAGCTATACTTGCCAATATTGATGAATTTGTCTTGAAATATTGCTCTACCTAAATGTTATTGTTAGGTGATTTAGCATTCTGCTAGTATTTGCAAGAATATTTTAAAATTTTGTTGCTTTTATTGCCAATGCAATATCAATATTTTTCTAATAATGGAATAGTATTGTAAATATTTTCAACAATATTGGCAATTCATTGCAAGTATTAACGATAAAGGCAACATAAGCTCAATATCGTGTCTCAATATAACCAGTATAACCAAAATTGTTTTGTTATTCGGATTTGTCCTCGAAATGTCTTTCTCAATATATTCAATTTGTTGCTACGAGGGCTGTATCATAAGTACCTGGCCTTGATAAGAAAAGCACATTTTTATGTCAAAAATGCACTTTATTGTTCAACATAATCTCTTTTTAGTTCAATTCACCCAGCCGAATGTTTTTCTGTTTTTTTATCCCGTCTAAAAAATGCGATTTCTCCAACCCTTCAAAATAGGCGTTTGTTTCAGCAATATCCTCGTCGTTTGAGCCATTTTTTTTTCCCAACGAGCTTTTTTTTTTTTTTTTTTTTTTTTTTTTTTTTTTTTTTTTTTGTTAATTTGGAAACATAAAATAATCGCCAACGTCTAAATCTTGCTAATCTTGCATATAGTGGATTCAGAGATAGTTCTTATCTTAACTCATAGAATTTTGCCATGACAATGACACAGGTGTGCTTGTGCGCATCGTCTTGATGAAAGAGAATTTTTTCTTCACCAAATGTGCACATTTTTCTTTCACAAAATCATTGAAACGGTCCAGTAAGTTGACATACTATTCTCCATTGATAGTTTTGTCTTTTTCAAGGTAATCGACGAGGATTATGCTGAATGCACTCCAAAAAGCTGAAGTCATGACTTTGTTTGCAGATAAAGCCATCTTAGCCTTTTTGGCGCAGGCTGGCCATGAAAAATCTACTGTTTGAACTGTTTTTTAGTTTCTGGTACGCTGTGATGAGTCCATGTTATGAATTGATAAAAAATTCATTTGGATTTTGCTTTAACTTCTACAGACATTCTTTTGAAACTGACACACGAGTGTGCTTAATAACAATAGGGAGCATTTGCGGCAACCATTTTGCGGAAAGCTTTTCCATATCCAAATGTGTTATTAAAATATTTTACACCCATTCAATTGAGATGCTCGCGGTCTCAGCAAACACAGGCATTTTCACTCTCCGATCGTTTACCGCAATATCGTAAATTTTTTCAGTCAGTTCTGATGTCGTAATCTCAATTCAACCACCTGGATGTTCTTCATGAAAAATGGTTCTAATTGAAAAATACTTGAAAAATGCGCGTTTGAATTCAGCTGTCCTATTTTTTATGGTTGATAATGAAAGTCCCCACAAAGTTTTTTGAATTCCTCTTCAATGTCATATTTTTTTTTCAAAAACAGGTTTTTTATTACTGCCCAGTATTCCTTTTTTTCCCGTTGTTGAAATATCATTTAAGTTGCTGCATTAAAATGTCTTCCATTTACAAACTTAACCACTTAGTAAGTAGCCAGGTATTTATCATACTGACTTCGTATATTTCTAACTTGCTAACTATTAAACAATATGCTTCCTACATAAAGCCTTTATTATAAAACAAATTCTTCTTTCACCAGTTTTAACTACAATTTAAAGTGAATATTCGTGTGCAGTCCCAAATACTTTTTCACATTACATCTATAAATTTCATCATAACACTGAAAATATGTACTCTAAACTTTGAAAGTATAGAAACACCTTGGGTTCAATAAATGAATTTCTTCTTTGTTAAAATCCCTAAAACAAAATGCATGCTGTCAGAAAGACAGATGGATAGCTATACACGGTGTCTATAAAAGAACTCCGGGGTTTTGAGGCAAAATATTTTAATGAAATAAAAAACGTACATACATGTTTTATACATGACTGAAAAGCTTACATTTTCAAGTTTTTTTTTAACACTTAGTAAAGTTCTATATGAGCCCCGTTAGTGGCACGGCAGACGTCTAAACGGTATTCTACCTCTTCCCATGTCCTGGCGAGCATGTCTGGGGGGACGGTTGCCACACAATTGACTATTCGTTCCCTGAGATATTGAACATCAGGAATTTTCTCTGCATACACACGATTCTTGATATGCCCCCAGAAGAAATTTCTATCGTTTCTATGAGCCAAATAACACATTGAGCCTTTTGTTGCGGAGTCGCCATCATTTCAAGGTCAACGCCCTGCAGCGCCGCCAACAGTTAATGCAAACATTCCCAATTCGTATGAGTAAAACTTTTTGAGCTATTCTTTTCAGAGAAATCGACTAAATTTTGCTATCTTTTATAGTTAGTGAGATATGAATTTTTAAAACCCCGGAGTTCTTTTATAGACACCCTGTATATCAATGCATCTTTTATTCTGTTTTAATCAGGATTTTTTAGAAATGTAATAAAATAGTTTTTAGAAAGCGAAACGAATGATATTATTATAAACTTTTCAATTATATAAGAATTATATATATTTTTTGAAAATGAAAGTGCAAAATATTTTAGAGATTTTGACAGCTATCAAATAGAACTTTCGTTCTATTACTGACTGTTTGTTAAAATGTATCCATAGTAGGAAATTACTGAATACCATTCTGTTTTTTTTTTTTTTTTTTTTTTTTTTTTTTTTTTTTTTTTCTTTTTTTTAAGAAGCTATTTTCGTTTTGAAATGAAATAGTTTCAATGATTTATACAGGGTGATTCATAAAAGATGGGCAGAACTTTAAGGGGTTATAGTACACTTAAAGACAAATAATATTAAATAGGAGACTAAGGGTCCCAGACGTATTCCCAAGGAGATAGGGGGCATTAAAGTTTAGGGTCCGAAATTTCAAATGATTATAAAAAATGGAAAAATTGGTCGATTCGTTTGCGGTTTTTGCAAAAAATTTTCTTTATGCCAGTATTTTCTTGAAATAAAAGTTCAATTTCAAAAAATGCCGATAGGGGGCGCTTTAGACTTTGGAGTAACAAACAACTATTTTTTAACGTTATTTTTTGTATTTCTTTAAATGATTTCGAAAGCTTAGACTTAAACTTAAATTTTGATCTAAAAATCTGAGTCCTAACGAGTAGTTAAGTAGCGTAAACTGAAATTTGAAATTTGAAACCCTTCTCCCCCCAGAACAAAAATCAGTTATTCCCGATCTTTGTGTCGTAGATTAGGCTCTAACTACTGCCGCGTTTTGCTAAAATCATTCTTTATGTCAGTATTTTCTTGAAAATAAATTTTAAAGAAAAGTTTCAAAAAATTCCGATAGAGGGCGCTTTAGACTTTGGAGTAACGAACAACTATTTTATACCGTTATTTTTTGTGTCTCATTAAATGCTTTCTAAAGCTTAGACTTAAATTTTCAGCCCAAAATCTGAATAGTTAGACGTGGTTAAGTTTCTGGGGAGAGGGGTTTGAAATTTCTACTCCTGAGCACAGTTCAGTTTACCATGTCCACACATTGTGTGCTGTGATACGAGGTAAAAAGACACAAATTAGGATTATGTTACCAAAGCATATTTATTAACATGTAATTACAATAAATGTTCAAAATTGTGACCACCAGAGGTTATGCACGCAGAACAACGGCGAAGAATGGAACGGCGAACATTCGCGAAAACATCAGGCTTTTCGAGCACTTCCCCTACAGCGGCGGAAAGTCTGGAGACCAGTTCCTCGGGGGATTCAATGGGTGTCTCATACATAAGAGCCTTCAATTGTCCCCAAAAAAAGAAATCGAGGGGTGAAAGATCTGGCGAGCGAGCAGGCCAAGCAACAGGACCACCTCGACCAATCCATCTGTTCGGAAACGTGATGGCCAGATAGTTGCGGACGTCTCGTACGTAATGGGCTGGCGCTCCATCGTGCTGGAACCACATGACCCGCCGGATGAGTGGAGGAACAACGTTTAACAGGTCTGGCAGCACATGTTGCAGAAATGTGAGGTATGTTTTACCGTTGAGGCGTTCAGGAAGAAGGTACGGTCCGATTAGGTGGTCTCCGAGGTTTCCTGCCCAAACATTGATGGAAAAGCGTCTCTGATGAGCATGTGGATACGTAGCATGTGGATTGACATCCGCCCATACATGTGCATTGTGTGTGTTAAATGTACCTTCACGTGTGAAAGTACATTCATCGGTGAAAAGCACAGTTCGTCCAAAATGTGGATTTAGCGCGTTCTGCTGCAGAAACCAGCGGGCGAATTCAATACGATTTGGATAATCCCCTGGAGACAGTTTCTGGACTCGTTGCACATGAAACGGGAGCAAATGTTCATCCTTCAGTACCCTCCAAGTCATGGACTGTGAGGTATCCACCTGCCTAGCCACTGTTCGTGTACTTGTACTTGGCTGCGCCGCTACTACATCCAGAATGGCTTCTGCAACAACTACTGATTCGTCCTTTTTTGCACGACCTGCATTCGACCGGGAAGCGAGGAATGATCCCGTCTCACACAACTGTCTGTGCAAGCGCTCGAAAGTTTTGCGGTTAGGCAACCGCCTGTTGGGAAATCGCTCTCCGTACATTCGTTATGCCTCTGCACCATTTCCATCTGCCGCTCCGTAAATTAAATGCATCTCAGCCTTTTCCTTATTCGTGAAGGGCACCATCTTCGGATTCATTACTACAGCGACTTACACTTGACTCACCGTTCAGTGGTTTTTATGACTGAATCGTGTCGAAATTTTGCATACGTGTTCTTCTTCTTCCCCATTTGACATTTGCATACTTTCTGTCTCCTTCTTCACCCGGTGACTAGCGTCAGGAATGGAGCTTTAACGTTTGCATGAGCGACGTTTCCAACTGTGCCAGTGCCTTTATGAGTGAATTCCGACTATGCAGTCCTTGACGAAAGTTGTATTTTTGCCTCGTATCACAGCACAGAATCGTTGGGCATGGTTAAGTAGTGCAAATTGAACTATGTTCAGAAGTTGAAATTTGAACCCCCTCCCCTCGCTACTGAACCACGCTCAGCGATTCAGATTTTGAGCTGAAAATTTAAGTTTAAGTCTAAGCTTTAGAAAGCATTTAATGAGACACAAAAATAACGGTATAAAATAGTTGTTCGTTACTCCAAAGTCTAAAGCGCCCTCTATCGGAATTTTTTGAAACTTTTCTTTAAAATTTATTTTCAAGAAAATACTGACATAAAGAATAATTTTAGCAAAACGCGGCAGTAGTTAGAGCCTAATCTACGACACAAAGATCGGGAATAACTGATTTTTGTTCTAGGGGGAGAAGGGTTTCAAATTTCAAATTTCAGTTTACGCTACTTAACTACTCGTTAGGACTCAGATTTTTAGATCAGAATTTAAGTTTAAGTCTAAGCTTTCGAAATCATTTAAAGAAATACAAAAAATAACGTTAAAAAATAGTTGTTTGTTACTCCAAAGTCTAAAGCGCCCCCTATCGGCATTTTTTGAAATTGAACTTTAAAATTTTATTTCAAGAAAATACTGGCATAAAGAAAATTTTTTGCAAAAACCGCAAACGAATCGACCAATTTTTCCATTTTTTATAATCATTTGAAATTTCGGACCCTAAACTATAATGCCCCCTATCTCCTTGGGAATACGTCTGGGACCCTTAGTCTCCTATTTAATATTATTTGTCTTTAAGTGTACTATAACCCCTTAAAGTTCTGCCCATCTTTTATGAATCTCCTTGTATATTATTAATCGTTTATTATATCAGGGCTCCCAAATGGTCCGCGAACTGAACATCAGAATTTTTTAACAGAAAATTTCAAGAAAGGTTTCTGCAGAATTTGCGCTATAATGAAGCTCCAAGGCTGGTTTATCGGCAATTTGCTAGCAAAATCTAAAAATAAAATTTCTGTAAGAAAATTCTGATGTTCAGTTGGCGGACCATTTGGGAGCCCTGTTATATGGAAATTTAAAATAAATACAGATTACTTATTCATTAAATCTCGAACAATTTTTCTATTTCAGTAATATTAAAAAAATCGAGTGTGTTTACCATTTAATTTATATTAAATGACATGTAGTTTAAGGTCAGAGTTTTTTCCTTTTGCTGTAACAATGTTATTGCAAATGGTAATATATTTTCCATTATATTAAAATAATTTTTATATAGGTTACAGTCGTAGAAAAATACTTAAATACTGTTATTACCTCTGCAACAAATTATTTTAGAAAAAAAAAATCATGTACCAAATGATTGAAATATGTCTTCTTTTAATTGATGTATATAAAATTTGATAAAGGAGCCGTATACATACCAAAACGATCCCAAACTTTATTTTCCTCAATAGCAACATAAAGTTTGGCACAATAAATGCTTTCTACATCTTTCGATTAGCCTAAATCCAAATTTTTATGAAACACGTGCGATTAGTTTCCGTAAAATTAATTATTTAAAAATGAGCCTATTTTATGGGCAGTGTCCAAGTTGAAGTTCCGTACTCGATTGTTGAAACGGTGTAGAATTAATGAATCACTTTTATTAATATACTAGCTGACCCGCCCGCGTATATCACATATGCACATTCACTTAGCGACCAGCGCCAATTCTGATTCCTGATTGGCTGTTTACTTTAGTGTTCCGTGGAGAATTTCTGCTGCCTTTAAATATACCAATATTTGAACTAAACTAGTCGTTGGGGGCCACCGTAATACTTACCCATCATGGACAGGCATATGAAAATAAAACATGCGAAAACTATTTATACAATGCATTGCAATTCCAAAACAAAATTTAAATATTGTTAATATGCATAGTAATGCTCTATTAATGAATTACTGATGTACCAATTTCGACAAATTATATAAAACGCCAAACTACTAAAGTAATACCGAACTGCAAAAAAGAAACATCCTTATAACTCCAAAAATAACAATAATATAAACTAACAGTTTACTGCGTTGGATTAAGCGTCTCATTTTCAATTAAAATATACCTCTGAATTGAAATTTGAATGAAATACAGGGTCATGAAACATCGAAGAATGTGGAAAACAGGATTACAAATATCTCGGCAACTAAAAATCCGATCGACTTCGTTCCATATGCAAAATGTGTGTTATTTTATTGCCTTTTACGTCCATTCCTTAGAACAAAAACATTCGAAAATTTTTATATACCTTTCATCAGAACGAATTTTTCGAGAGTCCGAAAAAAATAGTTCCGGCTAACCGAGGTTGCTGATATTAAATAGGCTTCGTCCCATTCTTACATACTAACTACATACAAAATTTCAAGTCTCTATCTCAATTTGTTCGGGAGATAGAGCGTTTACAGGCAGACAGACAGACAGACAGACGGCAAATTTTTTTTCTAAAAATATGTTTTTTGAAATCTCCACTATCTAAAACGTGTAAATCCATCAAAACTTTTTTTCGATTTTCAAAACGATTGCAAGACGTACCCTATACTACGTATGATGGGTAAGTAAAAACGTAAAAGATAGTTATGCAAAGACTTAATTTCTAATTAAGATATAAAATTTAATTTACAGGCGTCTAACCCCTGAACTTTGGCTAATTTCAGAAAACTTATCTTTCTACGTGAAGGCGTAGTGTCATTTGCTATAAGAGAAATGAATGTAATGGAATTGTTTGGTACGAATTATCTGGATCTTGCGGTGTAATGGTTAGCGCATCCTTCTAGTGAACCTGACGTTGGGGGGGGGGGGGGTGTCCTCACTTTAGACTTTTTGAGAATTTTATTTCTATCTTTATTCATTTATTTTCAATTATTCTAAAAGTTTCTTAAAATCGATTCTTGTAAATAAAATTTACTTTTTAATATTTTATTTTATTTGTTTATACATTTATATTTATTTATCTACTATCGGTTAATAAAATATATTTTTAAATAAATTTTTGTTACTGAAATTAGTTTTTAACTTTATTTATTTAAAAAAACATTTTTTATTGATTTATTAACAGCTAATAATATTATAATTATTTTAATAAATACTTTTCAATGAAACGAATTTTTGATATTTAATTTCATTTACATATACAGTTATTTTTATTAATTTACTATCAATTAATAAAATATAATTTCTTTAATCAATTCTTGTTACTAAAACTAATTTTTTATATTTAATTTTATTTATTTATACAGTTATTTTTATTGATTTATTGTCAGTTAATAAAATACTATTTAATAAATCGATTCTTTTTAATGAAGCTAATTTTTAAGTATTTTTAATTCTTTTTTATTAATTTACTTTCAATTAATAAAATATTTTTTAAAACAGTTCTTCTTAATTAAACTAAATTTTAATATATAATGTCACCTAAGTCTATATTATAATAATTAAAATGAAGGATATATTTTAATGCATCGGAAAAAATGCATAAAAATATTTTTATTTTGCTATTATTATATTAATTGTTTTTTTAATTAAAATGTGGCTTTTAGGTAATATTAAATATTAAAATTTAATTTCATCATGAAGAATAGAGCTAAAAAATGATGTTAATATATTATCTGACAGTAAATTAATTAAAATAAATTTTTGTAAAATTACAATTTAAAAATATTTTTTTATAATTTTAAATGATGTAATTATTGATTTAAAATATCTTACATTTTGATTATTAAAACATTACCCTTAGGAGATATTAAACTTAATTTCATTAATAATTGATTTAAAAAGTGATATTTTATTAACGGATAGTAAATTAATAAAAATTACTGTAAAAATAGATAAAAATAAATATTAAAATTTAGTTTCATTAACAAAAATTGATTAAAAAATTATCAAATTTTACTAAAGATAGTAAATAAATAAAAATAAATACATAAATAAGTTTGACAAATATTAAAAATTAATTAACTAATAAATCAATAAAAATAATTGTATAAATAAATAAAATTAAGTATTAAAAATACGTTTCATTAACAAGAATAGATTAAAGAAATTGTATTTTATTAATTGATAGTAAATTAATAAAAATAATTGTATAAGTAAATAAAATTAAATATCAAAAACTAGTTTCATTAACAAGAATATATTTAAAAATCATATTTTATTAGCTGTTAGTAAATCAATAATAAAAAATTTGTTTAATTAAATAAAATAAAACAGCAACAGAAATTGATTAAATTTTTTTTTAACCTATAGTAGATCAATAAAAATAAATGTATAAATAAATAAAATAAAGTATTGAATTTATGTGCTTCTGTTCACCGGATAATTTTATTCTTAATAAACAAAATAATTTTTCTTCGAAAACAAACGCACTTTCAGTAACTTTAAAGTCGAAAATTGGTGGCAAAAGATGTATTATATCACCACCATGATTTATAAAATCATTTCTAATTTCTGTCATAACGCAAACTTAAAGAAAACACGAAGGATCATTTGCCTGCAGTATCGAAAATCTTTCAACACAAATCTGGATGTATAATCTCTTTTACCATCTCTGTTTCACCCAATCACAGGGTAGTATTTCGACTGGTCGCTAAATGAATGTGCATGTGTGATATACACGACCCGCCCGGCATTGCTCGGGTTCGTAATAAAAATATTAAACGAACTTGAAATTTCTATGATTTTATCTTTAACTTGATGTATGTGGAAATACATTGTCTAAAATATGTAGCCGATGAATGTGTGAAAAATCGGTTTTAAAAACAAACAACTAATATTTAACTGTAAAAATAATCAAACTGACTGCAATGGGAAACGCGAGAGGGAATATGTGTCCAACGACTGCGAACTTTTCGTGTTAAAATGTTGATATTTATCCGCAAAAATCACTGTCAAGCCACGTAACTAACTTTTTTTTTTCATATAGAAATCCCATGTGAAATATTTTGAATTTCAAACTATTTATATCATTCTTAAATCCAACTATACCGAGGACGAAATCGATAGTCGATGATTAGCTAGAAGGTAAGTATATAATATTATAATTTCAGAGCTATTGTACAAAAAAGTGCTTATTTTTAATCAAAACATGGATAATGTTCACTCTGTGGACAAAATCTTAACCGTAACCTGTCTGTAACATAAATGTAACCTAACCGAAAAGTAAATATAAACTAAGACTAACCGTAACGAATTTCAACCTAGCTATTACCTAACCGCAGCCAAATTCCAACTTAATACTACCTATAAACTAAATATATAACCATGCACATGCTAAAAAGTACTTTAGTTTAACTTTCCAGCGCGACGAGGCATATTAAGATTTGTGGAACATTCGACACGGATCACGGCCACTTGCGGCTAAGTATAGGAGGCGTGCTATACACGCTTTGGTGAATGTTTTAGCTTCACTTTCCAACACCATGATGAGCACACTGGTAAACAAATCTAAATCTGAACGAAACTCAGAATTTCAATCTATCCGTAGATACACTGTAAAAAAAAAGGGTCGTTCTACTAAAAAAACTTTAGTGATCCTTGTAATTACTAAAGAATTTTTAGTAATCTTAGTCGGTTACAAGAATATCTGTAAGAATTACTAGAAAAAAGTTAGCAACGAAGAGAGTTAATAGTTTTATATTTTTAATAACTATTACTAAAAATCACTTGGTGTGGCCTTGATAGCATAGAGGTTATAGTAACGGACTCCAGACTAAAAGGTCCCGGGTTCGATACTGGCCGCTGCTAAACACGCGCCGAATGTATGTACCGTAAGTACTCGTTAGTAAAGGAATTATGAAAATCCTCTCGGAGCATTTACCATTGTTTGGTGCTGCCATCTATTGCAGTTTTGCCGAAAATCTTCCGCTTCAGAAGTGTGGATGCAGCTCGAAGGAACCTCCTACCCTTCGGGCGCACGTAATGGTTATTAAAAATAATTTTGGAGCTATTACTAAAATTTACTTGGTGGCTCATACTAAAAATTTTTAAGTTAGTTATACAAAAAATTCTTTTGTTCAGTTTACAAAAGAAATGCTTGTTTCACTTGCAAAAAAAAGTTTGTAATGGTTACTAAAAAATTCTGTGGAATACAAATTTACTAAAAAATTTTTAGTAACCTCTTGAAATTTTTTTTACAGTGTATATTGCCCGAAATGGTGGGGATACAAATAGCAGTTTAAGAAATTTTCTGAAATTTCTATTTCGAAATAATGGTAACCACCATCAATAAAGCCCAATATTGATCTATAAGAGCCTCCTACGTGGCTCGCTGCTGTTTGCTTCACCAAATGGAAAGCAAGATGCGCACGCTGTGTACAATATTTTAATTCCACTTTTCACTTCCAGGAGCGCACGCATATCTTAACAAACCCATATCCCAAGAATACTCCGTTATCAAACCTACTCGTAGATATATTAGTCTAGAGTGTTTGAAAATGAAATACGAATAAAAGAAATTTAGTGATATGATTATTTTGACCTGAAGAAAATCTGTACTTGGCAAAATCATTCCAATGAGACATAAATCAATCTGAACAAGACAAAATTGCAACTCGAACCGAACCTAAAAATTCAATATGAATAAAACCGAAATCTGACACGAAGCAAATCAGAACCGGACAAAAATATTCCAATGAAACATAACTGGATCCGAACAGGACAAAATAATTTCTATGGACATGAACCCAATCCGAACCTAAAAATTTCACCTGAAAAAAACTTAATTTATTAGCGACTGTTGTCTCATGACGACCCTCATTAGTAAGTTTTGTCCGGAATTTCTTTTTCAAAAATCCAAGTTTGTCAGCATCATTTTAATAATTTTCTGTTTTTATCGAACAATAGAAAGGCATTAAAATTTTGACTAAGAGCACCTGTTAATCTTATGAGTTTACCAATACGAATTAACGTATGTATATGTGAAAAAATGGCAGCTTATTCATTAAAAAAAACCATTAACTGCTACAATTTTGCAAACACTAATGTATCTACGTCCGTGTACTTTTTAAATGTTAGTTATAAAAAGCAAATTTTTTAACATAAAAGAATAATTCATATTAAAAATATGATTTAAAATTACACAAAAGACAGCAAATTAAAATTATTAACTCAAATATAGAAAATGAGTTTTTGATGGAAGATGTACTTATATTAGTATAAAGGGTATATTTTATGTTATAATTCTTTTATTAATCAGAAATTTCTGTTGATTATAAGGATGAAATTATGGTTCTTTGGAATATTTTTGTCGGTCTCAGGTTTCATTCGGATCATATTTCGGGGTTTTTTCAAATGGAATATTTAGGTTCGGTCCTTGTTCATGTCCACGGAAATTATTTTGTCTTGCTCGGATCGGGTTACCGTTCTTTGGAATATTTTTGCCGGTTTCAAATTTCGTTCGGGTCTTATTTCGTTTTCTATAAATATTTTTGAAGTTCGGGTAGGATTCATGTCCACGGAAACTGTTTTGTCTTTTTTGGATCTGGTTATTGGTTTTTGGCATATTTTTGTCGGGTTCAGATTTGTTTCAATTCAGATTTCACCTGGGTCATATTTCAGGTTTTTTCAAACATTTTTTTAGGCTCTGATTGGACTCATGTCCATGGAAATAATTTTGTATTGTTCAGATCCGGTTATGGTTCTTTGGAATATTTTTGTCGGGTTCAGATTTGGTACAATTCGGATTTCGGGTTTTTTTCAAATCGAATATATAGGTTCGGGTCTGGTTGTGTTTCCATGGAAATTATTTTTCCTTCTTCGAATCAGATTACGCTTCACTGGAATATTTTTGTCAGGTTCAGGTTTGGTTTGGTTCCGATTGCTTAGTGTTTTTTTTTTTTACTTTTTAGTTTCGGATTTGGTTTATGTCCATGGAAATTATTTTGTATTGTTCGGATCTGGTTATTCTTCTTTGGAATATTTTTGTCGTGCTTAGATTTGGTTCAATTCAAATTTCGGGTTTTTCTTCAAACGGAATTTTTATATTCGGATCTTCTTACGTGTCCACGGAAATTATTCTATCTTATTTGAATAATGATATACTTCACTGGAATATTTTTGTCAGGTTCAGATTTAGTTTAGTTCAGATTTCGAGATTTTGTCAAAGAAATTTTTTAGGTTCGGATTGGGTTTGAAAGTATTTTGTCTTGTTCGATCCGGTTCTGGTTCTTTGGAATATTTTTCTCAGGTTCAGATTTGGTTCGGTTCAAATTTCAAGTATTTTATAGTTATGAACTCAATTAACTTCCCGCTGCACAGGTCTGTAGCTTAGTTCATTTAGAAACACAATAATTTGTAGAAGATGAATAAATTTTAAATCTTGAGCTGAAGAATCCAATATGTTTTTCCACCTTTATTTATTGTGACACAAAACCATAATGAAAAACGAGCATATTCGCTTTCTTAACAAAAATTACTACTACATGACTATAATTCATACTACTATTTACAGTTTTTATTTTAAAACTCCTCGAAAGTTCCAGAAAATGATTCATCAGTTCTGCCGTTGCCACTTTTTCGAAATCGGAAGAAACTTGAATTTGGCACAATTTTCTTTGCGTGACAGTTCACGCAAAGCCATGGGGTCAGTCCTTGGTCATAGAGTTGGTCCTCAAAGCTCCTTGACTCTTACAATTCCCCCCTAAAAGAGCTCATTAGTGGCTTTTGACACAATGAAGCTTTAAAATACATACACACACACAAAAAAAATATTAGCAAGGATGAGAGCAATGTGAATCTTCCCATTTCTTTTGAATTAAATATATGCAAATACCACAATATATACACTAAATATAAGCATGAACAACAGAAATACCAAACTACAGCAAAATTTAAAACATCATACAACTACCTTGTTTTTTTTTTTTTCAAATGACCCGCCAAAGCAATTTCGTCAGCAACAGATAAAATATACTGTCTCTTACACTGAGGTAACACTACCTGCTTCACATTTTCACCACAGACATCTTCAGAATGCATAAAAATACCTTCCTCTACAAAATAAGCAGTTTTATTATTTTCAGCCATTTCCCAAATATTTTTTAAAGTATCATCAGCTTTTTGTAGTTTTATAAAAGATTCCTCTGTTTCCTTCTCACTCAAATCAAGTTCATCAGTTTCAAGATCAGACTTCAACTTTTCAACCTTTCCATGCTCATTGTACATTTCTAACTCATTTCCACCCTCCAAATCAACATCACCAGTGAGATCAGAGACATTCTCAACCTTCGTATATAATATAACCTTATGGTTTAATGCTTCATAAGCAGTTGGACTTATAAGCATCTCATTCACCAATTTCTTGGAAAGGGCACAAGTTACCATTACATTTCCATGAATTTTATCGTCTATTCTCATCGGTATTATTTTTAATGGAGCGACTTCTCTCTCCCCAAATGCTGAAGTTATCTCAATCTTTTCCTCTCCTTCAACTGATACATCCTTGACTAAGTCTGCCCGTATCACCGAGATCTGTGTACCAGAATCATAGATACCGTCCAACGCATTATTTCCACATTTAATCCTAACCACTTCCAATTCATTAAATTTTCCTTCTCTTTTCACGCAGGACGAAACAGGTATTGTTATTCTTGCAGTTAATATCGATGACTGCTCTTCTCCAACTTTCTCATTCGATTGCACAGAGTTCGTTTGTGCTCTTTGTACACCTTGAGTACCACGTTGATTTGGGCAAAATGAAGCCTTGTGACCCTCTTGTCCACACGAATAACAAGTAATTTTATTAGGTATCCATGTTCTTGCTTTGTAAGTACCAACTCTTGACTCATATCTGCGATCCGATGCAAAACCAGGATTTCTATTATCAGTGTGCTTAGGATAAAATGAAAAATTACTCTTCTCTTCCGAAAATCTATCTTTCTTAACTAACTTTCTAAAATCTTGTCGCACACTTTCATATAAGTCAAGTTTCTCAGCCAAACCAGTAGGAGATACTATTTTAGGCCATTCATCCACGAAATGATCTCGAATCTCATCAGGCACTCTTCTTTTTAATTGATCAGTTACAATCAAATCTTTCAAAGAATTGAAATCAACAATTTTAAGTCCATCAATCCATTCTTGAAAATAACCATTTAATTCAAATACAAATTCTCGCCAGGTGCGTTCAGGGTTTCTTTGATGTTCCATAAACTTTCTACGGAATCTCTCAGGACATAACTTAAACCGTCTCAGTAGAATCCCTTTAATATATTCATAATCTTCAAATTTTTCCTCTGCCTCACGTGCGAGAACCTGTATAATATCGGACGGCAGCAAAACCATCAAGTTCGATATTCAATGTTCTGGATCTACACACATCCTCTTTGCTTGACGTTCAAAAATAGATAAATACAAAACAATGTCGTCCTCCTTGACATTAAATTTCGGCATAAGTTTCGCAAATTCAATTCCATAATTATAGGCTTTCATTTCCAATCCATCAATTCCTGCTTTTTCGCTATCTTTCGCTATCCTCAACTTCTCCAACTCAAACTCCCTCTCTTCTCTTTCCAATGCAATTTTTTCCATCTCCTTTCGTTTCGCCTCATTCTCTTTTCTCGTCTCTATAATAGTTTCCATCAATTCCTTCACAAACTCTACTTCATAGTTTTTACTCGCCATAATTAGTTGCTTTAAATCAGCTATTATTGCATCCGGTTCAGGGTGCTCTCCCAATTCTTCAGCCAAACATCTTAAATCTTCTTTACGAGCCTTACCCAAAAATGACATTGTTACTTTTTAAATAGCTTCTCAAGAGGGTAGTAAACTGTCCAACAAATTGGCGAAAACTCAAATTAACCGTAACTCGGAATCACTAATCCACCACTCTAATAAACACCAGAAATAAGTCGCACTTTGTAACCATATCACGCACATAAATTCAATACCATTGCGAGCACCAAAGCAATTTCAAAATTCAACACCTTCACATGTATCACGTCACAATACAACTCTTCAACTAATACTACTTCATAAATCAATCCAGATTCATATTAAAACAAAAATATACACACCACATAAATGAACACTCATCATAATTTATAAATCCTTCAATTAACATATATATACAACCAATAATCAATTACTCTCCGAAATATACACAGCCCTACTTTCATAGCAAAACATCTCATATATAAAACCAACAATAAAAAAAAATCACAACCAAAATCAATTCAAAATATCCTCCATTCAGCCGGCACTACAAAACACCACTCCTATACTGCTACAATACTACTACACCTTAGCACTGACGTACTACTTAGTTACATTCAAAACAAATTCCTTTCCTTAACGTCAAAATATGAAATAAATCGCAAAAATCTTAATAAATTTATCATAGATACAATATAAATTCTTATAATGGGAAGTCACATTAATAAAAAGCTCCCACCTTGCATCCTACCGACTACGCCAATTAACTTCCCGCTGCACAGGTCTGTAGCTTAGTTCATTTAGAAACACAATAATTTGTAGAAGATGAATAAATTTTAAATCTTGAGCTGAAGAATCCAATATGTTTTTCCACCTTTATTTATTGTGACACAAAACCATAATGAAAAACGAGCATATTCGCTTTCTTAACAAAAATTACTACTACATGACTATAATTCATACTACTATTTACAGTTTTTATTTTAAAACTCCTCGAAAGTTCCAGAAAATGATTCATCAGTTCTGCCGTTGCCACTTTTTCGAAATCGGAAGAAACTTGAATTTGGCACAATTTTCTTTGCGTGACAGTTCACGCAAAGCCATGGGGTCAGTCCTTGGCCATAGAGTTGGTCCTCAAAGCTCCTTGACTCTTACAAACTCTATACCTAATTTTTGTGCTGTATCATTATCTTAATTTGCCTTTCCCAGAAAACTGCTTTTTTCATTTTGTACGTTTACGAGAAAAATCATTAAAAAGTATTTTAGGTAGAGAAATAGAATTTTATAATAAGGTTCTGCTCATCTATTAGTATGTTATAAATCAAAATATATTAATTTAAAAGCTATTTTCATAGAAAAATTCACTTAACACTAGAACCGCGGAAAATTTTACCCAAGTTTTATAAAAATAATTCGCATCAGAATTTTTATTTAATTCTATTTAACTTACTTATTTTAAATAATTTTTGCGCAGATATTTTGTAAATTATTTTAAGATGACTTATCTGGTTCGAATCGACATCTTTTCACTGAGTACGGGTCAAAATGACCCGTCTCCGCGGTTCTAGTGTTAAAATATCGTGTTTTGTATACAAAATTTGGCATATATTAGACACATTAAGAGGCGTCACAAATATTTTGCTTCATAACACAGGGTTGCTAATATTGGAAATTATTGCTAATATTGTATTATTAAAAAAAGTGAAATATATATTGAATAAATTTCGTTCTAGAAAGTTTAGCATAAACTAATTCTTTAATAAAGTTTGACTATTTATTGCTTAAATTGGAAAAGTTAATAAAAAGCTCATTAAAAATCTATATGAATTCACAGTTTTATTCCCTGTTTTAACTAAAAACGCATGTTTTTGATAAAAAATTATTTTTAAATGTTTTTCAAAATATTTTTCAATTTTATTTTCATATTTTAAAAAAAAGTGCCTCCAAAAAAAGTTATAAAAGTATATGTAGACTCATATCTTAAACCATCATTTTGGTGGTCTTTAATCACAAGTCGTAAACTATTTGCAGTAAAAAATTAAATTGAGAATGTGCATAAAACAGAACATAATAAATATATAAAAATACTGTAGGTTGCAATTCATATTTTTTTTTTCGAATATTATTTTCATAATTCATATCACAAACTTTTTTTAATTAGAAACTCAGTGTATTTATGTTTGGGAATTTTTAGTATTATAATCAAACCAAAAATAGCCATATTAAGAATCTAATTTAAGGAGATATTAATAATAATATGAAATTTAATATCTAAAGCTCTAAAATTTGAAAGTTTATAATTCGAAAACGTATCACCCAAGTAGTTTCAAATTTCATTTCTAAACATAGTTTGAACCGAAGATTTAAAATATACTGTCAAAATTGGCTGTTAATAATAATAATAAAAAAAAAAGTTTGATCAGATTTTGATTTGTAGATGCCCCCCCCCCCTAAGCAAAGTTTTATGAACATCATTTTAAATTAGACTTTATTTTCAGTCGCCAGGTACCAGTAACTTTCTTCTATATATTAGTACCAAACTTATTAGGAACTTACTTTTCCCTACCGTGTTTACTTTTTCCCTATAAATGTAAATTGGCATATGTTATTCAATAGTGTAGAAAAAGATACCACATATAGGGGAAGATGGGGATACTTAAGCCACTTTTTAAATTAAAATTTTTTTAAAAATTTTATAATTTCTTAGAACAAAATAAAATATTGAAAATGAAAATTTGATAATTTTTCTTCAACTGAAAATCACTTTAAATTAATTTTGAACTATTTTTCTATGTCTAATTTTTTTTCTTACATCGTGGCTCAAGTATCCCCATGGAGGGGATACTTGAGCCAGTACGGATAAATACCTACAAAAGTAATTTTTTTCGCTTTTTTTTGCACAAATATTTCACAGAATGATAAATTATGATGCATAAAGTCCTTCAAAATCAATTGAGATTAGAATTCAGATGTTTCAGCTCTTTGGCAACATGTATGAAGAACAAATTCAGAATGGTTATAAAACCACACATCTTTTTTCTTTTACCTACATGGTAACTCAGTAGTGCCCTCTGTTGGGGACAATAGAAGTCATTTCTTTGATTTAAAAAAAAGTTACAGTAACAGAGCTTACAATTTCAATATAAAATATTAATCTTAATATATTATATTAAATAATAAATATTTAATATGTTGGACATAACTAATTAAAGTATTAGAGATTATTTTATATTTATCTAGACAGACTATTTTGTTAGTCAAAATGAAAAATAAAATGTATATTTTCATTTAAAAAAATACATTTTTAAACATTTTTTTTAAGTCAATAATTTTTAAAGAAAAAATAAATTGAAATAAAAAATTATGCTTTCTTTTATCCAGAAAAAAATCTATTAGTGGATATAAGCACGTAATTTTATTTTTTGTTTAAGTTACCCATGTCTAATTTCCTAGTGGGGATGGTTGAGACATGGCTCAATTATCCCCAATCTCACTGGCTCAAGTATCCCCATTACCACTATTTTTGTTTATCAGAGTTTTATTAAGTAAAGCATGCAGCTATTTGAGCTATTTTAGATTCAAAATACAATTGAGATTATACTTATTAAATTTATATATATTGTTGCAACTTTAAACAAAACTTTTATTAAAAAAAAAAAAAAAAAAAAAAAAAAAAAGCTTGCACCTAAATATTTACTTTAGATAGGGAAAAACAACTATTAATCACCATGCTTTCAAAATGGTACCAAGATATGGGATTTCTTTTTTACATGTTCAGAACTATAAATATGTTACCATATTGCCAGTTTTAGATAGAAAAATTAACCAACTGTAGAAATAATAGGGGTGGCTCAAGTATCCCCTATGTTCAAGTATCCCCACTCTCCCCTACTTAAAAAAAATGTGTGTTTTTCTTTAACCCTTTACGGCACAGTGGTCCCACTCCGTACACACCTAATTTTATTTCGAAACTTGCAAACGGGACTTGCAAAGTTTTAATAAAATTTTGCTTTTACAATGAAATCTTAAATTAAGGAGCTCTTAATTTCTAAAAAAGTCGTTCATAAATCCCGGTGTCAATAAAAATTTCTCATTTTACGAAGTTAATTTATGTGTGCAGGAAAGTGCATATTCAATCATGTTTAAATTTCATCATTCATTTTAGGCCTTCGTTTTATCACCATGTAGTATTTCAATGAGACTGATTTAATCGGGTAATGCGTTTAACTATTTAGTAGTTATGCAAATGTGTTTAGCTTGCGCTAACCAATTGCTCTTGATAACTGTGTATTTTACTTGTGATCACGGTATGTAATAGTATTTTTTTTTATTTTAGAGTTTTGTAAAGTCTCTGAAAAAGTCCTGCATATTATTTCGAGTAACAACAGTCTTCTATGAATAAAATAATATCTAAATTTTAATTACACTTCTAAATCTGTACAAAATATAATTACTGGCTCTGACACATATGATCAAAATACATGAATATGACTAATCATAGGGTCCACTAGGTCCATGCACATTTTTGCCAGGTGGTATTCCAGCCACTAATCCAGAGTAGTAGTGCCCATAGGACTGTAAGACTGTTGCTCTGAAACAGCAAAATAGAACATTAGTCGAATTTTCACAGAAATAAAATGTTATTTAACATTGCATGAAAATATATTATTATTATTATGTATATATTTTTAACACTTTCTCAGAAAATTGAAATTTGTTTCTAACTTCGGTTTGTTTGGTTATTTGTTTTTCGGTCTGCTCGTGCTCTATCTCTCGAATATATATAATGGAGTTAAGAATATGGAGAAAGAGACACATAGTGTATTGTCTACAAGTTTTGAGTGAAGTAACTGAGGTGGTCGTCACAAGATGAAATTTGAATGAGATCTGATAATTCAGCATGAAAAATCTATTTAACTAAATTAAAAGGGGAATTAGCCCTTCATCCCCTTTATACGCATTCAATGAGCTCCCAAAACAAATCAGGGAAGCGCCTTATCACAATAAAACTATATCCAAAACTTGAAGTAAATCGGATATTTTTATCATGAGTTATCACGTTACATATATACATGCATACGTACATGCAGAACAGGCGGAACATCTCTCAGGTTTTGATAGCCTATCAGCTAAAAAGTAATAATCAAGCATTTTATACTTCTCAGAAATGCCAAAGAAATGTTTTTCCTGACAGAGAATCAATAAAAATAATACTGCCCAGTTAAACTGATGGCATTGAGCTCACAGGCTACGCATTCTAATTGCATATTACAGACTTATATTTTCAAGGGTTATTTCCGATCAAAAAAAATCAAAGGAGGGGAAACAGCTTCCTCTTTCCCCCTTTTATATTGAATCATTGAACCCCCTAAACTAATCAGGGACATGCTTTATCATATAAAAAATCTATATCCAAAATTCAGAGCAAATCGGAAAATTCTTAATAAAAACCCATTTACATAATTTAAGAGGAGTTATCCCCCTCTCTTTTATACTTAACCATTAAACTTCCAAAACTATTCAGAGATTTGAACAAAATCTGATTGTTCTGCATGTAAAACCCATTTACATCAATTAAGGGGAGGGGCATTAGAACCCCCGTTCCCTCTGTTTATACTTATACAATGAACACCTAATACCAACCCCTGAGGCGCCTTATTAGAATGATCTTATACCTAAATTTTGAACGAAAACTGTTAATTCTGCATGAAAAACCCATTTACATCAATTAAGGGGAGGGGCATGAGCCCCCCGTTCCCTCTCTTATACTTAACGAATGAACTCCAAAAACTAATCAGGGAAGCGCCTTATCAGGATATACCTGTATACAAAATTTCAAGTGGATCGGATACTTTTATCATGAGTTATCGCGTTACGCACATACATACAGAACGGGCGGGCACATAAGCTCTCAGGCTAGGATAGCCTGTGAGCTAAAAAGATACAATTATAATGATGTCAAAACGTGTTTGTGGAAGAAATAAAAGACTAATTGGATCGTTTTCTTCTGGGATCACAGCGGAAAACGAAAATTATTAAGCTGTTACGGCGGTTTTAACAGGTGTGGTAAATTGACCTTGATTGAGTCCCGTCTGACGTCTTCGACAACTTAATTGGCAACATAGAGTTATGTAATACCAGATCTGCATTGAACTCAAAAGAGATCATATTCTAGATTAAAACTTTTTTCATATTTATTTCAGTAACTTATTTTCATTCATAATTCATCAGTCATGTATGCTTTATAACCACATTTTAGCTTTATTATGTAGTACGATGCACAGCTTGTGAAGTAGCAATGTTCCTTCATGGACTATACTAGACGTCTGTTCTTGCATGGACATTACAAGACGTCAAAAAACTTTTTGATCGCACATGCCAATCTTGGAAAATGCATTTACCAAGATACCAAAGTTCCAGGAATATTCTAACTTAACACTAGAACCGCGGCGACGGGTCATTTTGACCCGCATCGTATGGAGAGACGTCGATTCGAACCAGAAAACATAAAAAAATAAGCTAAATATATGCTGAGCAAAAATATCTTCAATAAATAACTTAAGCAGTTTTAAATGAAAATTCCGGTGAGAAATATTTTTATAAATCTTTAAGGAATTTTCCCGCGGTTCTAGTGTTATAATAAAATTTACAAGGCTGCCACAGGCGACTATTTCTTAAATTTATCTCGCACCGCTTTGTCAAAACAGAAATATTTTGCATATAATTTGTCAACATGTTTAACAGATTATATAACAAAATTTATATTTTTAAAATATTGGTGCGAATGGGGTGTAAAAATATTCGCCTATGGCAGTCTTGAATGTAATAAATAGAAAATTTTGTAAAATGTTTATTAAAATAGTTTTTTATTTATCTCAAATTTGACTTCATTATCATTTATCTATGAAATATATAGTCGAATTGACATACGTATTTACCCCTTTGGCACGAGCGACCGGTATACGTGCTCGCTAAATCTAAATTTGAATTAAATTCTATTCATTAGATCTTGAGATAGAGCACCTTTAAAATTTGTGTCACATACCAACAGACAGATTTATAGACATATATATTGTAAAAAAAAAGGTTTTTCGGAATCTCTGACCCCTGAAACGAGTAAATTCCATCGAAAATTGGCATTCAAACGAAAATAAATCCAATACTTTATTCTCGTAAAGATAAAAGAAAGTAAAAATAACTAACAAATGAATGAAAAATTGAACGTGAAAATTTTCGTTCTTTACAAACGATTAATATTCTATTAGTAGGGCAATTTTTTCATTTTTTTTAATATTTCAAGATTCAAAAAACGAATAAAAAATATCATTTAAAAAGCCTTGTTGAAAAATTATTAAATATGTTTCTTTGAAATTCTTTCTTTCAATTTATAAATGGAATAAAACTTTGCATATGGATTACTAAGTCTTTCAAACTTTATTTTTGTCTAAATGAAACACAGATTAATTCATGAATGACGGAGATTTTTTTCCCCCTAAAGTTACGGACAGGTAACGTCTTTAGGTGCTATTTCAACAATAGATTTCCTCTATTTCAGAATAGAGTATTTCCTTTTGGGAAAAAAGGACGACATATTTCGAAAAAGTGTTCACGTATTTAGCTAAAACAAAAGATATTTCTACCAGAATATGAATTTTAACTTCTACGCGTAAAAACTGAAAGGTGCTATCTAAGGCGAGTTTGTATGCAAATACATGGGTGCGGCTTTCTGATAATGTTTTGCAACACTAATCAATATTTTTTATAGAAAAGAAAGCCAAGGTGCTTACACTCCTAGCCATTTTCAAGGTGCCTGTCAATCGCTATTTAAGATAAGAAAATTTCTATTTAACCCCTTGAAAGGCGGCGGGATAAAATATATCCCATCTAATTTTAATTGCAAAATGCCTTATGGTCACCAGAATTTTGAAATGAAAATTTTAATTTTATCAAGTATGTAACGAAAAGTTTTTATCTATTTTGAAATAAATTTGTTTTTGAATTATGGTGTCAATCAATCATTTCAGCATTTTATGAACAGAAGTGCTTTAACCCTCAAAGGGTAAAGGCATCCGTCTATGTTTAAAACGTCAATTTCCATGAAAATTTGCAATTTTTTAATTTGATTTTCTCATAGAATAAACATTTTTGTTTCTAAATCTGTTTTTATTTTTCCTGTACGCCTAATAAAAATAAAATTAAAGCTCTAAAAAAAAATAAAAAAATAAAAAAATAAAAAAATAAAATAATAAATAAAAACTGAAAAATTAGATTTTTATCGGAAAAGGTAAACGATATTAACTGAAAATTTTATTTTTAATTGATTTTTCAATCAATTTTCAACAGTAAAATTACGCTTGAAATTCTTGAATATTTAAATACGAGAATTATCACATAGCTAACTAAGCGTAGAACTAACTTAGTTAAAATGCCCAAGCCGGGGATCGAACCCTTGGAATAGCGCTCCAAGTGCTCTAATATTTAAGCTAGAGGACGATTGTTTGTTTGTATTTATGTCGGAAGATTATCTACGTTATGGGATATAGGCCCTATGGGGTGGGATGCCCTCCGTGGGGGTCTTTTTAAGGAAACCTAACCTGTATTTACGCAAGGTTCAAAGAAAACCACGGAAAACTCCGAACGGTTAGGCCGACGGTCGCGATTGGGTTCGAACCCAGCACCTACCGTCTACCAGTTTGCAGGTCAGAACCTCGCGGCCACTGCTGGGGCCTACGAGGACGATACCCAGCCTAGCATTTCTCACTTCCTATGATGGTTAGGCAGCAACTCGCAGCACGAGATGTAACCATCTTCATGAGCACACAATCCTGCGGCGTAACATGAGATATAAGAAAACCAGCATCGGTAAATCACATATTTTTAATTTTATTTGCTTTTTCAATCAATTTGCAACAGTGAAATTACGCTTGAAATTCTTGAATATTTAAATATGGGAATTATCACAATATTAACTAAGCGTAGAACCTATTTAATGAAATGGTAGAGCACTTGGAGCGCTATTCCAAGGGTTCCGGGTTCGATCCCCGGCTTGGACATTTTTCACTAAGTTGGTTCTACGTTAGTTAGCAATGTGATAATTTTCGTATTTAAATATTCAAACTTTTATTACCCTATAACCATGAAATTTTTTGTGTAGCTTTTCGATAATGCGTAGAATGTATTGAACTAAAGAATTACCTCTAAGTGACTTATTTGTTCATATGTAGCTATTTTTAAAATGAATTAGCCATAAAATTACTGAAGTTTTCTGTATAATTGTATATAATCAGCTGTGTCTCTTTGAGAATTCCGTATATTGGCTAGTTTTTAAATCATTACACTCGAGAGTGTCTTATATGCATATGTAAAAAAAAATGTGTTATATGTTTTTTTTTCTTTTTTAGAGCCGGAGCCATTTTTATAAAAAAAATGTTAAAAAATGACCAAAATTCTTCAGTTGCATAGATATTCTATATTTGTTTATAATTTTCTTTATTCTGTGCTAAATTATACTGAAAAATATTTAAAAAAGTGTCAAAAATAAAATTTAAAAAAATGTCTCCAAACGTAGTCGGTATATTTCAGTCGCAGAATTCGTAATCACTTCTTTAAATGGTAGAATTGTTAACGTCTTTTGCGATAAAATAAGTAGAAATATTTTGTTAAAAATTGAGGCAAAACCGTCTGAAGCGCAATTTAGATAAACATTTCTTACCGGTTTCCATTATTTTCCAAGAATAATATCAGTATATTTTTTTAATTAAAAGAAAGATTTTCTTAAAAAAAAAAAAAAAATACTTGTATCGGAAAATTCCTCGGTCCAGAAATAACAGTACACATACGAACCCTGAAATAGCATTTGTTTTAATTCTCACTTCGCTTTGGATATTAGTAGAAAATTTAAAAATGTCTAATTATTGAGCTTACTCAAACCCAACTTTTTTTCATTCCATTTGCAAAATGTTACAGTATAACCAGTGTGGGTGCCCAAAATCAGTAATTTTGTAAGATTTTCGTCTCCTTAATTCTGAGCAGAAAATTTTCATCTTAGACACGGCGAAAATAATTTAAAAAAGTTACCAGTATTGAGAGCACTTGGGCACCCACGCTGGTTACACAACTAAGTTAAAAGTTAAAAAATATATATATACGATGCCATGAATATACATTATTCAATTAAACGTAATGTTGTTATCAACTGAGATCAATTCAAACGAAATATTTAAGGTTTCTCACTTTATGCTTGATTTTTTAATTAAATCAGTAAAAAACTCTTTTTCTTTTCTTTTTCTTTTTCTTTTCTTTCTTTCTTTTTTTTTTTTTTTTTTTTTTTTTTCAAATTGACTTGTAACAAAAAGAGTGTTTGTGAAATATCTCATTTTGTTGCAATTTCTTTTATATTTTTAGAGTTTTAAGGAGAGTATTGTAATATTTATTATTCATTAAAAATGATCTTACTATAAGACTAATAACGGTTTACTATATTTTCTCAATAAATATACAATTTGAATTACTAAAAATGATTTACGTAAAAATAAAAATTTTCTGAAATCTAAGCAAAAAAGTATACCCACTCTAATTATCATTTTGCTGATTTTTCATATATTTTCTGCGTGTAATATAAAACTAGCAGCGAAATTTTTGAAATTTCGCAGGCATTTTAAGCCGATAGTTCGTTGCACTCCCAACATCACATAAATTGCTGGAAAGCAGAATTATATAAATTTAATCTTCATTCTAGGAAAAAACATGTTTTTAGTAACTGATTGTTTATGAAAATCACATTTTTTTAAAGTACATTTTCAATGGCCGTGCGAATAAAAAAAAGTTTAGGATAGCTGATTGTAGTCTTTAAAATAAAAGAAATAGAATGGATATTTTCTGAAAATTTTATATTTAAAAATAGAGATACATACAAAGTCTACTCTAGCTGCACAAAACATTCACAAATTGATGCTAAAACAACAACATAGACTTTTTTTCTAATTTATCTTTCGCATTTAAACCATAAACACCCAGTGGCATATTTTCAGATTGCTAGGCTTAGTTGCAAGAAAACACTTTTCACACTAGTAATATGAAGATAAATATACAGGGTGTACACTTTGAACCTTATTCCTTAACCGCTAGTCATATAGTTCTAGTTACAAAAATGTTTTAAATGAGGTAAAGTAATATTTTAAAATCGATTTGGATCAATAAAAACATTTCTTAAAAATTTACGGTCCCCTGATCCTATAAGTTATACTTAGCAAAATTTTCTTGTTACACTGAGAAGTAAGGCCAAAAGAAAAAAAAAAATATTTATTTTACGATTAAAGCTGATCAAGTAATAGCTCTTTAAAGTTCTGCAAATTCGAGGTCATTCGCAAATTTAGTAGAAATATATTTCCGTCAGCAATATTAAAAACAAAAAGACTGAAAATAAAATTAAAATTGCTATATAAATTTGAAATATTTAATCATTCTAAAATATTAATGCAAAGTATACAAATTACAGTAAAAAAAAAAAAAAAAAAAAAAAAAAAAAAACACGCGAAATCTTTGTTAAATAAAACAATGGAAATTAACAACATCATTTTTTTACAAAATAGTACATATTTTTAAATGATATTAAATTATAGTAGGATGCAAAAGATGGGTTAGGCCAGGTTTTTTACCTTTTTATATATTTTTTTTATGTATTTTGTACCACTTAATCCAAAATTGACCTTCAGTTTTTACCATCACGTAAAGATATTTTGCAAATCGTAAATTTCAAAGTAAAATAATAATAATAATAATAATAATAATAATAATAATAATAATAATAATAAATATAGCAAATTTTTATATTATAAAATTGATCATATGGCTATGTTTTTAACGTGTAATAGTTGATTTTTATGTATTTTTTGCTGCTTAATCTGACAATAATCTTCATTTTTAACAATCACGTCAAGATTTTTTGCAAATTGTAAATTTTTCAAAATTAAAATAGCACCTCTTCATTCACCTCATAAGACCCATGAGCTGTTTAGCTGTAAGAATCCCAGTATAAGCCAAAAATTGAATAAATTATTGAATTAAATTAAACTAAATTTAAAAAGTTTACATCTGTTTTATAGTATCAGATTTTCGCTACAATTTAACTCTGATATTTATGATTTGCAAAATAATTCCAACGTGATGGTTAAAAATAAAGATTATTTTCAGATTTAATACAAAAATGGCCATATATATTAATTATCAAAAGTTAAAAAACACAGCCATCTCCTTTACTTTATAATAACCAATTTTGTTATTTTTTTTAACTTAGACAATTTATCATAGGAGAAAAATCCTGACATGTTTATTAAATATTAAGGTAAGTTTCGGATTTAGTGATAAGAAATACATAATAGTTAAAAAACACAATCATCGCAGTCTTGTGTATCTAATCTAAAACTTTTTCTTAAACTTCTTGGCAGCAAGCTGTCCAATTTTTTTGTGTTATCCTGTAAAATAAGTATAAATGCATGGAAACCACCGAATATCATAACAATATTTGATTTTCATCGGATTTGATTACATCAGTTTGTGAAATTTAATATCGATCGGATATTTGAAAGTGAGTTACAGTTCGAGTGCAAATTTTGAACTGCAAAACATACATAACATGTCTTATTTTGTAAGGATTTGGGACTGTTTTTTTTTCATGATTTCTGCTAGAAAAAATTATATTACTTGTTATAAGTTTTTATTTAACTTCAACGATGTCGTTTAAGTTAAATAAAAACTTATAACCAGACAACTTTTTTCACTAGGTTGGCATTTGCGCCTTTTAAGCAATTGAAATATGATTTTCATTTGAAATATTGTTTGCAAAGTGAATATTCTCTGTCTGGAAAAATTTCCGAGTATGAATAATTTACATTTTGAAAACTTTGATCATAATTTATATATGTATATAAACATAAATGCTTTTATTTATTACCTATATCATGAATTTTAATTAAACCTTTTTACTTTTAATGTAAACTTTATTGATTGTCTAAAATTTTGGGAAAGGGTGTAGAAAATCTAATATTTTATTGTACGTTTTATAAATTATCTTATTGATGTATAAATGTGATGCTTCTGAATGAATCATAATTTAAATTTCTTATTCTGGCGTGAAAACCTTCTTTCCTAAAACAGGATCCCCCCTCTAGCTTCAAATTTAAAGCCCAAAGGCCTACGGTCATTGGGTTGAGTCGAGTTCCCTCCAAAGTTTATTTCAAAATAAGTTTTTGTTTTATATCTCCTTTAAGATCTAAACTACAAGAGAAAAGAGAAAAAGCTATAAACTGGTTGGTCAAGACTTTCTTCTAGTCTTTTTATTTGACCTTAAACTCGGCAGAGAAAAGAGAAAGTATTATCGTTTTTCCCCTACTTTCCTAGTGATAAAAAATGCCATTGTATGCTTTGAACTTAGCGGAAGTATTTTGTTCAGAATATTTTGGAAATTTTGGCAACGAGTTTATGCCACTAAACTTAATTATAATTTAATAACTTAAAAGATACTTTTCTAAATTAGAGCATATGTTATATTTTTAACCTGCTTTATAACTTGACAAAGTAAAAATATAAATTTTATTTTATATATGATTTTCACGAGCTTTTACCATTAAGGTTAATTGTAATTGTCGAAACGTTAGTAAAGACTTAATGTGGAGACTCGAAAAGTTTTTGGTTTTCGTCTATCTGTCTGTTCCGCGATAACACGTCCCAAGTTGAAATTAAGTGGTCATATTAGTGAGATACCCGGACTTAGCTAGTTTTTTGTTTATATTGTTTAATTAGATTTTTGTTAAATTTGTGTCATTCGTTCGAAAAATATAGAATATTTTATTTTACATCATAATGGTTTTCCATCATAAATGTGGCGATTTTGAAAGATCAATCCATTTGTTTTCAAAGATCCATTGTTGAAAGAAAGTGGCGCGATTGATTAACGTATTTAAAGGGTAAATAATGGATGTTAAAAGTTCCAAATATGGGTTTTAATTTATTCCTATTCATTTGAAATTTTGTAAATATATTTGTCACATTTTTTTAAAAATTAGGTGTATAATTTCCGTGAAATTTTATCCATGTTTTACAGTAATATATATATATATATATATATGTATACATAAATGTTTTATCGATTTACTTATTTTATATGATACATATGTCATTCTTTTCTCCTTTTTTTCCTCAGTTATTTAGCAACTGCATTTTATGGTCTATATAAAATAAATCATTTAAATAATACCAATTAAGAAAAGTTAAGCAGAAAGTCTGTTAGGTAGAAATAAAAGGTTAGTTAATATTGAATAATCTGTTTTGCAATATAGATTTGCGTCAAACATAAACTATGTTAATAACATAATGTTTATAAGCCTTTTCAACATAGTATGCATACATATCTATAGATTATATATTCTTCTACATAAAAAGCCGTATATTTTAACGACTATTCATTGTAATTGCAGAAATCATTTTTCAAATGCGTTATGCGTATTCGAAATTTTTCATTTAGACGTCTTCTTTCACATTAGTAAACTGTGAAATTTGGTAATAGTATTCTGAATATGTTGGAAAGTGTTTCATAATCTATGCTGTGCACAGTATTTTTCATTCCATTTAAATTTAATGTAGCTACTATTGAAAAGCAATTACAAAATGGTTAAACATTTATTATTTACATAGTTTAGAAATTTAAGAAGCCAATAAAATATAAATAATATAATATATGTCAAATAACATCTAAAAATGTTTACTATTTAAAAGTATTTAATATTTTCTGTTACATAAAGCATTCATCAGCAATGTTGTCTTCTTACAATTGTCCTCAGACCGGAAAGGGTATATGCAGAGCTTGTGAGTATAACAGTGGATAACATTATTTCTCTTTCTTCACTAATAAACGCAAACATTATTTTCAACATACTATGTTCCTCGTTTCGAACAGGTATGTCAAAAGTTGGATTATTACAAATTTTATAATAAAATTATTTTACAGACATATAATGGTTCTATAAATAACTTTGTATTTTTATAAAGACGCACAAAAATAATAATAAATAAAAACCAACAGACTATTTGGATGTAAAGAAAAAGTTACTCAAAAAGAAAAGATTGATTGGACTAAAAAATATATCAAAAAGCGACCTCCCCCCTCTTCCTAGATATATCTAGCGATATCAAGTTCCAGACACCTTCTATCCCTCTAAACTGATAAAGTTATATATCCACAGCCCCTGAAATTTAAAGAATTAGAATTAATAACAAATTCTATACAATTCACATATATTTAACCTTTCTGTAAGTGCAATGTTTATTTTCTTTCTTCCTTTTTTTTCTAGCACACTGTCACGTGATGTATATTTCACGGAAAGTATTCGCTCTTTTACAAATGCAATATGGTTCATAACAATAATAAGATATACATTACAAGAGCAATTACACATAACAGCAATACAGTTTAATTTCAACTTTGATGCAATTTTTTTAAACAAAGTTGTTGGAAAAATCACGTTTTTCGTGCAATATGCGACAGCGAGCTCCTGGAAAGTCAAAATAAAAAATATTTTTTGTATTTTTAAAACAGTAAATATATTTTTTTTTGAAATTTCCACGCTTTAATAATCTAGAATTTCTTTGCAAAATGACAGTATCCCCCGCCTCCCCCAAATTTAGAGAAATATCTGTTTTTCCTAGTCCTTTTTCAAAATATTTTTGTGATCTAAATCTTTAGTTACTTCCACAGATCCGTGACCTAACCAGTGGCCGAGAGGATCTGTGATCTGGTAGACAAGAGGCGCTGGGTACGAACCCAATCGCACGTATCGGGATAAACGTTATGCGTTTTCCGTGGTTTTTTTCGAACTTTGAATTTCAATTTGTGAACACGGGTTAGGTCCTATAGAAAGATCCCCATGGAAAACATTTCCCCACTGTTAGGGCCTATATCCCTCGGGTTGATAACTGACCGTCGTAAGCACAACCAGCCATCCACTGGTCTGTAATTAAAAAGAAAGAAAATCGTTTATCCACATAACATATTCAAAACTAATTAATTGTAAGACAATAGTACAATACATAAATTTTGCAAATCTAAAGAAATAAAGAAGCTTAATGTTAAAAATAAGAATAAATTTGCAAAGTTAAAGGAAAAAATTGATTTTCGAATGTAGGCAAAGAGAAAATTTTAAATACGTACGGGCGAAAACATCATGGAAAAATAGTTCATTAAATGTATTGCGATCTAAAGAAGTAAAATATTTTTTTCCACTGATATTTGCTGCTGGCTTAAAAGAAAAACTAATTTCTGAAATTATATACTGCTAAAGCAAAATTCTACTGTTAATGAAGAAGAGTATTCTAAAGTTTGAACCAATTTTAAATCAGTCTTGAGAATGAAGGAATACTCTGAACTATGCATATATTTTTGTTCTTTAAAATTATCAAGAAATTCTTGACTTTGTTCTTAAAATCAATATTTTGGGCCGAAAGTTATTTTAGGTGTATAGGAATGTATTTGATTTCATTGAATCTTGTTTAAAGAAGGAATATTCGAAAGAAAAATATAAGCGATATTTCTTGAGAGATTTCAAGAATATAGACACCGATGAAAAATTAACTGTAATATTTGATAGTCCTGGATAGAGATGGGAAATATAGTTATTTTTGGTTAACATGTTACATCGTTCCACTCTTTTACAGGTAACAGGTTTCAACAACCTGTTATTTTTATAACAGGTAACTTATGGTATTTTAATTAGAAGTCATTTCAAACAAAATGTTTTAAATAATTTTTTGACGTAATTATAAATACTATTTTCTACGACGATGAATCAAAATCAGTTTGGGATTAAAAGTTTAATTAATTCACTCATTTTCACTCCGAAAGTTTCGAGCATGCAAGAGTAAATTTTTATTGTTTTAGTTGTTAGAACGTGGAGAAACTTTTTCTAAATAAAGCTTATAGAACACAGGCATTTGCGAGTGATTTTTCAACATATGCCACAATTTAATGGAATTCTTCTGAGTGGCCCTTCAAATATAACAAAAAAGAAAAAAAAAGCACTCCCTTTTCAATACCGAACATGCCATATTTAATCCCACTAACATATACATCCATTTCATGACAATCGAACTATATTTACGCAAGTTAGAGCGCAGGACAGACAAACCGAATTCATAAACATTTTTCAACTGCGCTGGTAAGTATTAAAAAGGAAAAATTTGATCCGCGACTTAATATCAGCGATGTCTATCAACGCATATTCAAAGGGGCTGTCCTTAAATGATTATACGGTTTTTTTTAATATTTTTTGTCCCCCTTTCTCCCCTTTGCCGCAAATTGTCCCCCCCCCCCAACCTCTTGTTCTTGTCACATGTCACGATATATTACATAAACATGCACTTCAGGTTCAGAAACAAAACACTACGTTATAGATCATATTTCAAACTTTATTTTTTAACTGAGTGTTTTAATGATATTTATAACCATAACAATAAAAATGATTCGTGTACTTTTTTGTTTCAAATAATGTTAAGATTCACAACAAAAACATAAATAATATAGAATAGTAATAAAATATTAATATGAAAGAGCAACTGAAAATAATAGCATTTTGAAATTTGAAATAGAATTTAATATATTAGGTTTTTTAAATCATATGCTTACTTTATGAACACAAAGTACTTTATTTTTAAAATCACTTCTAATTTAATCTGCTTATTTTGATTGCTTTTATTTTAACCAAAATGTGTGACGTCACATTTCTTCTTACCCCCCCTCCCACCTCCTAGTCACAAACTGTCATAGTTTCATGAATCCCCTAGCCCCCTTCCTTCCCCCCCCCCCCCCCCAAGCGGGACATCATTTGTGGACGACCCCAAAGCTATTTTCACAAGAACACAAAAATATTATTTATATACTTTTAATCGAATGCAATTCACCGAAACAAATTTCGTTCGTTCAAATATGCTTTTCAAATTAATTACAACTGTACCAAAATTAAGTTATTTCGCAAATTGTAGGAGACTATTATCTTTTTTTCTTTTTTCTACCCAGCGAAATAAAATAACAGAAATAAAATCTTTTAAACACAAATACAAAACAAATATAATAAAAATATTTGGCCAAAAAACAAAATTTATAGTGCCAAATCCCCCCCCCCTTCCTCTCCCTAAAAGAAAATTCCATGAGTAATATCCCTTTTAAAAATTCAAATACGACTAAACTTCCCATATCTTTCATTCAACACTCGCAATATACACACATAATCTTTCCCTACTTGAAATCATTTCCTACTACTTTCTTCATTTCCATACCATAATGCGATAATTTCATCCCACCAAACCATAAAGAATAAACAAACACTTTTAATCAAATGTCATTCACTCAGACAAAAATTGTTTATTCTGTTATATTTATTGTCAGTTTCTTTTTTCAATTTGAAACGCTGTTGGATCAAATGTTACAATGACCGCAGAAAATATTTACAGATAAATAATTGCCAATATGCTAAATTATCTGTTTTTGTTGGAAGTTAGCCAAACGATAAAATGATCATTATCTATTAAGAACCAGGTTTACTGCTGCGACATGAAAATATATCAGAATGAATGGAGGAATATTAAAAAATTATTTGTTGTTGATTTTCAGTTGCGGAAATGCAAAGGAAACGATTCAGGACATTTTTAGTGAATATTGCGCTATTTTAATGGTACGGAATTGATTTCTTTACTGAGGCAAATGAATGAAGAATCTGTCATTTAAAACCATATCAGGGTGCGTAGTCATCAAGAAACTCGGAGTATTTTAATTCGTTTAGCATCAGTAATTCTTTAAAGTAATGTTGTTACATCTGAAAAAGGATTTAATTTTCGTTAAATAAAACAAATATTACATTATAAAAATTCTGGTAAAAGGTCCTTACAAGGTGCTTCCAGACTACGCACCCTGCATATGTTATTTAATTAACAGGGACTTTTCAATAACATGTTAATGCAATATTAGGTTCCAGCACAGTAACAGTGTTTTTTATCCTAATACGTTAAATAATGCCCATCTCTAGTCCTGGATGATTTTTTATTTGAACTATCCTTATTCTTACATTTGTTTAAGCTTGGCAGCAGAAGTTTTAAAAAATAACACTGGTCAAAATTTTACTCTTATATTACTCAATTTTGAGCACCGATTCTGAATCTATTTTAGTTTTTTTCTAGCGATGGCTGAGATATTTGCATATTTCGATCCAAGCAAGTTTTGGAATTTTTGTGCAATTATAGGCAAATTTAAGGCATGCAGCATTATACGACTGATTTTTTTTGCTTTATTATTACGATCTAATTTATTTTACAAAATTTTTTGTTTGAGAATATACTAACAAGTGGTCGTGAAATATTGTGCATAATTTGTATATATATAATGTTTTTCTAATAACTTTTCTTGAAGTCCAAGAGAACCAACCACAAGAGTACGTTAATATGTTTCTAGACAAGTTTTTTTTTTGCCTTCGTTGCAAATTTGGTGCCCGTTCTTCTACCACGTCTAATTTTTGAAAAAAGGAAATTTTATTTTTTAGTCAAAAAAGTCAGAAACATCTTTATGCTGCTTAGCGATGTAGACCAATGTGTTTCAGTTAGAAAAGATTCTCCTACATTTTTCGACTATACCTACTGGTGATTATGTCCCTGTAGTTATGAATCCATGGAACAATAAACAAAGAGGAACTGACATATCCCTAAAATAATAAAGCTTCAATTGTAACTCATTTCGTAGAGGTTCATTACCACCGTGACCAATTTTACGAAGAACATTTTGTGGAATTTTTTTTAAACGCCTCTTTAATGGAAAATTTCAACGAAACCATAATGGCATAAAGTGGTATTATTTTTATCAGTGGAAGTTTACTTCAGCGGTAATGATTCCCACATATTGTGAAAGCAAAGACAACCCAGTCAATGTTAAGGAAAAAATTATAACATCTGGGTAAACTGACATCAGTAAAAACAAATTGAAATTTTCAATCAGATTTGTGGAGGAATTTTTAGATCAATAACGCTCTTACATAAGACGAAATTTTCTATTCTTATTTGTTGGTGGAAGTTTTTACGATGGTAATCGGAAACTGTTGATGCGATTAAAAAAACAGCCGGCATTCTTTATCCGCCACTGCTAGAGAATATACTATAAATCTCCTCCTCTTTATTCACAAGTACATTGATGAATCTGACTGTTCATCCTTTGATAATAAGATACACATCCCTAAAAAGACATATTATATCAAACTTGCCCCAGTACCATACAAAAGCAGAAATTCCTTTTACTCAAAAATTAAACGTGATATAAGGAAGCTGCTGATTCGAAATCAGCATCAAAATATAGTCTAAAAAAACACTGCGTGAATACAGTGGCGTCAGTCTTAAATTTGAAAATAATGTAAACATTACGCTATTGAAAAATGTGCAAGTTCAGCATAACAATTGTAAGGTGATCCTAAAGAAAACGAAAAACATTTTCCTCGTTTTGTGCGATTTAAAGTCGAGTCTGCACCTACAAAATAACGTGGAATCTCATTTGATGTCGGGAATTTTTTTAAATATTTTTTACATCAAATATAATTCTATTCTTAAGGAAATTTACCAAAATTTTTCATTTCTACCAAAAATCTTCCGGTCTTAAAGGAATAACTGGCAGAAAAATTTAAAGAATACAAACTGCGATATGTATCGGAAGCAAACAGTCCAGTAGTCATAATCTATGAAAGGTAATTTAATCTGACATTCATTGTACCTAAAATTTGCATAAAATGGCATAAAACGCTTAAATTTGTATAAATCAAAATATAAAAATTTCTTGCAAACTAGACATGTTAAAGAAAATACAAAATTAAATCCGGAATTATCTCAAGAAACTGATCTATATTCAACTAATTTCAGTTACGTAGCAGAACCATTACTTCCAAGTGTAGCTATAAGTTTTTAAATTGTCATTTTAAGATGTTAATTAAGAAGGAGATTATTATGTTAGATAAAAGATTGCCACAGTAATGAGATAAAAGTGAAAATATTACCCCCACCCCATGAATACTAGGCCTGACAGCTGACACAAAAATAACGAATATTATAGGAGGATTTTTTCAGCATTTGTACTATCCGATCAATTTGAATACTACCGTAATTTCGGGTGTATAAGCCGCAGATCAAACAATTCTTTTTGGACCCAGAAATCTTATTTAGTGATTGAAGTCAAATATTTACGGCGATCTGACTAGTTATATTTGTTTTTAAAAAAATTCTGGGTCGAAAAAGAATTGTTTGAGCTGCGGCTTATACACCCGAAATTACGGTAATAACTTGTAAAAGTTTTTCTTGCTATACTTTCTCAGATTAAATAAGTCAAAGAAAATTTTTGGAAAATACTGATGTCTAAATTCAGGAAACAGTACAACTTAAAAAAAAAAAAAAAAAAAAAAAAAAAAAAAAAAAAAAAAAAAAAAAAAGTAAAAATACGGCTGCGACAGCTGCCATTTTTGCGTTAGCGTTTAGATTTAGTATTTAGGGGGCGGCGATATTATCGCAAACTGCGCTAATTTGGAATAGCATATAACAATTTAAGCACTTAAATGTTTCTTTCTTTCACATGCAATAAATTGAAAATATAGGATAAGCACCATTTATTTTAAGCTGAAATATTCGTAATACTTAGTCCAAACATGACTGTTATTAAATAGTGGTATCAAACAGTTTGATACCACTATTTGCAGTTTGATAATGATGGATCAAGGAAACACTTCTTGCCCATACGTCACAAATCAGGGAAGTGGTTAAACCAGTTCTGGTTATACTGACATTTACTGTACTGACATATATTGAAATTTCATCTAGTGGCGCGCGGGTATGGAAGTTGCGCCAGTTTATGGAAATTCTTACATTAAGAGATAGGTGAAACTTACAATTTCGCTCACCTAGCCACAGGTAAACCTGGGCAGCTCATGAGATTATTATAACATACATCTTTAAATTGGATACACAGTATAAATTGGAAAATCCGCAATCATCCTTCCAAGACCAAGCCAGATTTTTGAAAATTTCTGATTTCTGAAAGTTTATCAAAAGTATTTTCGATATTCTTAATATTGCCTTTACTCAAAATTTAATTCATAACTAAGAGATAATTATGTGAAAAAAACCTAAATGTTAAAAAAAATGCCTAAATGTTAAAAAATTAATCAAATTAAAATTTTTAAATTACAAAAAAAAAAAAAAAAAATCTTATAAACTGTGAAAAAATTCCTTTCATGAGTGCTTTCTCACGTTAAGACGCAACACTAGTCACAGAAAAATACCCGGTTGATAATGTTAAGTCTATGGCAACGTTCTTTTCAAATATTTCATCAAATTTTAATATTTTTGCATGATTTTTTTGCATAGGACAGCTGAGGACTATCTACAACCGGCCTAGTTTTTACTTTTTCGATTTTGCTTATATATATTTTTATATTATGATTGTTTCAATTTCAGAACCGGTTTAAACCGGTTTTTAACGTTAAAGTAATTTAAAAAAATCTGAAACCAAAATTGAAAAAGTAAAAACTAGGCCGGTTGTTGATCGTTCTCAGCTATCTTGTGCAAAAAAAAAAAAAAAAAAAAAAAAAAAAAAAATATTATTGCATGATTATTTTTCCATAATATAGCTGAGGACAATCTACAACTGGCCTAGTTTTTACTTTTTCGATTTTGCTTATATATTTTTTATATTATGATAGTTTCAATTTCAGAACCGGCTTAAACCAGTTTTGAAATTTAAAGTAATTTAAAAAATATATATATCTCAAACCAAAATTGATAAAGTAAAAACTAGGGCGGTTGTGGATTGTCCTCAGCTATCCTATGCAAAAAAAACCGTGTAAAAAATTACAATTTGAGCGAGATATTTGAAAAGAATGCTCCCATAGACTAAACATTATCATCCGGGTCTTTTTCTGTGACTAGTGTTGAACCTTAACTCTTCGAGACAGCCCTTTTTGTAAAAAAATACTGTAGTTTTAATATCACAAACTATAGTAACTCACTTTAGTCTCATAAACTGTCGATAATCGGATTTCATACTCAGCACAAAGCATTTTTACAAAGTCTTTCTGACTTTATCAAGTTCTCTTTTTATGCTGTAGGCTGTAGACAAATTACAAAGAAACATTTAAAAACCTTTTTTAGAAGCAACATTTCCTGATTTTGAAAAGGACTTCACACTAGCTCTAATGAATAAATAAATAAGAACTTCAGAAAAGGAGTAAAAAAACGTGTTCATCATGCTATTTTTCTTTCTTCCGTAAGTCAGAAATGTACAATAAAGACGGAAAATATGACTTTGATGTCGGATTTTTGAAGTCACACTGTATCTTCGTCAATGGAATGGAAACAAATCGCTTATCTCTCGGACTCTCTCAGGAGTTTGGCGCGGTCGTCTAGGAGTCTTTCTACCCTTGCTGTTTCCTGAATCCGGTTTTTTGGCTATGGTCCTATGGGTGGTGGAAATGGTTTTTCTAGTAGATTTTTTCTCTTATACATCATGATTGATGATCATGTTATCCACGAGTGAAGGATTTCTGTAAATTTCTGATAGCCAACGGTCTACCGAGATACCACTTTTTTAGAAGAACAAAAACTGTTTCATTTAATGCCAGAAACTCGGCAATCAAATAAGATGAAGATCATATTTAGAATATCTTGTAGCAAACGACTTTCTGGCAAAAAGATTGAAGATCTCTTGTTCTACCGGCCCAAGTATCCCCTCAAGATGCAAGATGCAAGTAACACTAAATTATGCTTCACTCAGGGTACGAATTGAGTTAATCTTTTCCTGCACAAATAAATTCTGTTCGTAAAATGAGGAAATGATGGAGTGACACCAGACTTTACCTCTCAACTGGTAGACGGCAGGTGCTGGGTTCGAACCCAATCGCGGCTGTCGGCCTAACCGTTCGGAGCTTTCCGTGGTTTTCTTCGAACCTTGCGTAAATACGGGTTAGGTTCCCTTAGAAAAACCCCCACGGAGGGCACTCCCCCTGGTCCTATATCCCATTAGCGTAGATAATCGGACGACAAAAATCAACCAACCAACGACACCAGACTTTACAAAAAACTTTTTTTTTTAGAAATTAAGAACTAATTACTTTGCGGTTTACCTAATGTACATATGTGTGTGTGTGTACAAACTTTAGGTCTACAGGAAAGTTCTGTCGTATAATGTTATTTCACGCCTATATTCGTCATTTCTTCATCTTTTTTGAAATATTAAAATTCCCATTGTTTTCACTTTTAGGTGAAACGGGAAAACTATGGGAATTTTACTTTTTCCAAAAAACGGTGCCAATGAGAAAATATGAATTTTTAAAAAGTAGGCTTGAAATAACATTATACGACAGAACTTTCCGGTTGACCTATTTTTCATACAGAAAATCCGTTTTAGATGTTTGACTGATGAATACTTGGGTACTTTTTTGCAGACTAAACATCTTTACTTTCCATTAAAAGTTTCCTTTCGTTCTTTTAAAATAATCTTTTAGCAACCACTGAGCTATTTAATTTTTCTATAACAAAAAGATTGTGACTGGGATTTTTAGATTCTTTTGAGTTATGTCTTTGCTTTGCTTGATAATTTTTATTATCTAATTTTAAAAATTTATACTGATATTATCGTTTTCAAAATTTTAAAAGATATTAGTGCTATTTAGGATACAAAAATTTCCAAGTGTTTTTAAAAATAATGCATGCATAACAATAAGAAGAAAGGAATATCACTGTTAAAAATAACAGAAATTTAATGCATCAGCGGAAGTGCAACAATAGGTAAAAAAGCTGTATTTAAAGCTTTCTTCAAGAGAGTAATATTTTTATTGTAGTAAAAGGAAACTTGCACTAAAATGCAGTTTAAAGAAAGTAATGCTCCAAAGAAACATCTGAGTCATCATTTTTGTGACAAAAATAATAGCAATTTACGATACAGATATTTTAAACTCACTTTTTAAAACAATGTATGTTAAGTAATAAATAGATAACGTGTGCTATTACTTTGTTAATCAAAATGGAAATCTAATGAGCTAGCATAATAATGTATATACTAGAATAATATAAATAATTTAGGAACTATTTAAAAAAGGCGCATTTAAAAATATTCAAACCGAGTAATTTAAGAGAATAACAATTTTAAATGTTATAAAATCATGAATGTGAAACATATTAAAATAAAAAATAAGGTACGAACCGAAAAAAAAATAAAAAATAAAATGAAAGAAACGTATTATGAAACATCTCTATCGGCAAGGAATTTATTTAAGTTCCTACGAAATAATCACGTGCTTTATCTAAACTTAATCTTTTGTTTGGAAAATATTGGTGCCATTGTAACATTTGGGTATTTTGAAGAACTTCCTAGAGCACAAAGAGTAAGCCTTAGCATGCATTATTCTATTGATCGCCTTATGTATGTTTACACATCTGCAATTGGGTACAAAATACACACAGTTTGCATCTCAGTGTTAAAAAAGAATGAAATATTGTTTTAAATTCGTCATTTTACCACTTCTTTTAAAGGGAACAAGTTATAAAATCGTGTTCTCTCCAACAACAATATATACAGAGCTGCCAACTTCAACGCCTTTTTAAATCATATTGACATGCTTGGAACCACAAAATTTTTAGAGCGAAATGTATGCCAAATACATTTAATGTTATGTATTACATTACATATTGTTAATCATTAAGTAAAATTTCTGATTCCAATATATTTATCTGACTTGAAATAGGCGTAGTAGTTGGCAGCCATGTATATAGAAATCTAATACTAGCATGATAATACGCATGGGCGTAGGAAGGGGGGGTCCAGGGGGGTCCTGGACCCCCCTAGAATTCTGGCTGAACCCCCTAGAAATATTTTATAGTGAAAATACGACTATTTTTTGAAAAAATATTTAAAAGAGCAGTAGTAGTAAAAATGACAAATAATAATAACAAAACCGAATAAAACGCAACTATTAGTTTTCTATGCCATTATTTAAGAGTGTGGGGGGGGGGGCACACTTAGTGTCTCATAAATGATAAACAACAACAGATATGCCAAATATGAGATTTATTCTTTTTGCTCTGGAACACAGAACGTCTCGATACTTTCATGCCTGAAGCTATAGCAGAGGAAGCGGGACGTAGCTCTGGCTTTTCTTTTGTGCGGATTGTCCTTGATCTTGTTGGTACCAAAGAAAGTCTAGCTTTCCCCTATTCTGTCTAAATTCTAGGAAGTTACGAATAGAAATCCAGATCCTCCCTACAAATCTCAAAGTCCTGTAGTCTCAAACATAGAGGAAGGAAGGTTATATTCCCTCCTCTGTAGTCTCAAAGATAGTAATCTAACTACATCGTTTTGCGTTGGCTAAAACATTCTCTGTGAATTATTTGTACTTAGAACGGGAGGGCTACTTGCTATCATCACCCATATAAAGAGCATATAATTTTCAAGGGTATGATGCTTTTTCATTAATTCTGTTCAAAGATTTTATTTTATATGAAGGAAACTTTTATTGTTATTGTATACTTTTACCTAATCTTCATAAATATTTATCTAATTTTTCACTCCTAAATATGTTTTCGAAAGAGAGGGGTGATTGATAGATATCACTATCATAATTCCAATATATCTGCTTATCATTATATCTATCACTTCAGTTTTAGTCCCATACACGCATATTATGGTGCCGTTTGTGAGCTGTTAAGAGATATCTCGTGACAGATTGTTCTGTATATAACTTTTAAAAATATTTTATAATTTTATTGATATTAGATCATTTCTAAATTGAATTAAATTATTCCTTTACTCTCTTGTTATTTCCGAATTCTGCATATTCCGGCCTAGTTGGCTCGGATTTCTGGTTTCCGAGCCATGTAAGAAAGATTTTTGTGGCAATTTTTTCCTAAGTGGAGGAAGAAAACGAAAAATATTCCTTTGTTTTATTATCTTTTTTATTTTAAAAAAAAATAAAATAAAACTTTTCTAATGCTCCTAAAAAACGGAAATTTCTATTTAGAGAACTTTTTCAATCCCCCAATATTTCTGTAATATTTGTATGTTTTAATTTTTTCCTCTGAATTGCGTACCCTCCGAATAGTATCCGAATTCCAGAGTCTCAATGTGTTTGCTATTCAGAGGTTGTATTGTATATATGCAAAATAGCACAGCCAAAAGCTTCGTCTGGGGTAGCTTATAAGCCGTTGTTATTCATAAAATGAACAGTGTTGTTATGTTACATGTTCATACAGCATTATTTAGTAAATGTATGATGCATAAAAGCCGACGTAATGTAAAATACAAATAATCATAATCAATTTAGCATTTATGGTATTTATCGTTTTCATAAAAACACCTCTCCTTCAGCCCCCCCCCCTCCCTCCTTTCCTCACCCTCCAAGAAGAAGAAAAACAGAGAAATAGCAGTAGCAGTGATACAGGTATTGCATTTCTCCTATTTTTTTCTTTCGTTAATTTTGCGTTCAAATAGAGGCTCTTGTTATGCAGAATTGAAACAGTTGAATGGGAAACATTTTATGCTGTTTATACTTTACCTTGCTTTTTACATACATTACTATTTTACATCATATCTTAATATTTTTATGCATCTTCTAAACTTTTAAATGGCTGTTGGCGTGTTTGTGTGTACGAGGGGAAGAGGGAGGGGTTAAACCTGAAATCCCATCTATGTTTTTTCATGTCATATAAGACGCTGCCCTTATCCTCATCCTCGAGAATCATAGGGGCCGGCACCCCTAAATTTCTTACCTTCTTAGTGCAAAATTTTAAAGTTGAGTCTATGACTCTTCCTCTTAAACCAACAACCTCATATTTTTCTTGGCATCCTTGGGACCTTTTTTAAGCATTTACCCAACCTTTTGTGCAGTTCTTTAGCATATTATTCTGACGAATAATTCATACTCTATGCTTAATTTTAACTAATTGTAGATCTAAAGCGCTATGGATTGAGACATTTAATGTTTTCATGTTGAGGTCATGTTTTTAACTATCAAATCTGTATTATTTTTGGACTCCCATTATTAATAATTTAGCCCATTTATTTTTCTTAAACCTCCCTTAAAAATGGTCCGATTCAACATCTTTTTTTTTTTTTTACTATCAATTTCTTAAGCCTTGCAGCTACTGCATGAACAACAAAAAAAAAAAAAAAAATCAGACTTTAGCTACTATCAATTTTGAATATTAATCACCTTCTTTAAAAATGATCTGCATTGCTTTCAATTTTCTTTAACAAAGTTTTAGTGTATTTCTTTAATAACTACTGAAAACATTTTTATATCCAAAACTATACGCAAAATAAGTCCCTGGCCCCTTGAGGCCCGTTACAGGGCCTCTTGAAGTTTTTGCACCATAAGTTGTTATTAAATTGTCCCCTTTTAATCCAATCTTCATTTTTGGAACTTTTTTTCTTTCTCCCACGTTCTACATTCCAGTTAAAATCCTGGACTACCTGTAGTCCTATAGGGTCCAGTTCAGGGACTTTGAATTTTTTATTCTCCATGCACTTCTTCATTTTCTCACCTTCTCAGAGCATTATTTTAAGTTGCACTTTTGATTTTTCTTCCAGGACAAACACCCTCATATTTATATTGGGGCCCTAGGGGCTTTTTCAAAGCATTTACTCATTTTTTATATATTTCTTTAAAATAATATTTTAACGAATAATTCAAATTCCATACTTAATTTTGATTAATTGTAGATATAAAGAGTAAAATACGGAGATATTTTAATAGGTTTCCATGTTAGAGCCCTGCTTTTAACCATCAGGTGGCTCCTTTTGGGCCCCTTGTTTTAGCTCCCTTAAAAATGGTCCGATTGACATCCGATATCATTTTTTTTTTCAATAATTTTTTGTCAACCAGCTACTACATGAAAGTCAAGAAAAATTTGAAAGTAATTTTAACTAAGAGATTTCAGTCGTTTATTAAATATATTGTTAATGTTAAAAGAAATTTGTGAAAAATAGCAAGAAGGAATACCTTCAACCATTTTGAGGAGCATTCATTAGTTTAGTTCTAAAGGTCTAATTTCAATGGGATTTGGCTCATTCAACTTGGATAACAATTCGGCAGATGACAATTATGAAATTTTATGTTAGCTTCAGTTAATAGCTTTTTCGAACATTAATGAGGCATTATTTTTTTCGTATTTTACGGGTTTGATTTTTACGAAACACAAGCCGAGCACTTCCAGTGCAGTCCGCTTTCGGTTGTGGGGTTCCAAATCCTACACTAGTCGCTGTAGAAATTAATAAGATGCCTGAATTTAAGTTCATTTTAAAGATTTTCAAAAGATAAAAAAACATTCAAAATTGATTTTTGTTTAAGATCAATATAACGGGCCCCGCTCAACGCTGGGCGGGTCAGCTAGTTTATATTATAAAGCAGAAATGTGTCTATACGTAAGTGTCAACAGCAGGCAATTAAATTCCAATTTTACTGTAATTTTTTAAACTTTTAAACCCTGCATATTTTCAATTTTTATGCCGTTTAATGAGAAAAAAAAATGTACAGTAAACTCCTGTCTAAGGCTGAATCCATCGAAATCGAGAAACTTTTCCGCAGTAGACAGTATTCCGCCTAAGACAAATTTAAGTCTATGTATATAGATTCGCAGGGCTTAAAAATCTTTCCGAGTTAGACAGATTTTTTTCTTACACAGAGTCGGAATTACAGAGTGTTTACTGTACTTACAAATGTAATTTATTTCAAAACTGTATTGTAATTTATTCAAAAATTGCATTGCAATTAACTTTTTTCTTATCCATTTGGAAAATGGTTGTTGTTATCAGCCGAGTACACTCAATATATATATCTACATATATATATGAATCCTTATGATGTCCGCATTTATGGAATACTTACAATGGCAAAAAAAGTATTAAAAACTACAAAAAAAATAATAACTCAAAAACAAATTAAGATACAACTTTCGAACAAATAGCATTTAAAAGTAATTTTTTTTCCCCTACGACGGTGTAAAAATTGAAAAATGTACTATATTTCCAAGTTTACAAATTTGCAGTACAGAAAATTGTAAAACTGAAATTTCATTTAAAATTTGTAAGTGTTACCAATTGCAGAAGGAGATAAAACACAATTTTTCAACAAAATTTACAATTCAGATGTATGTAACATTTATTTTATTTAAAAATTTTATGCAATAAATATTGGTGAAAATTTTGGAGAAAAATCAGTTTGCAAGTGGCGTTATGATAATGAATTTTATACAATTTCCAGGCGGGGGGAGGGGGGGGCATGAGAGCAGTTGAAGAGAAAAAGCATATTGAATCATCTAATTATTCTATTTCGGTTTAATTTTCAGATTTGTAATAAGTCAAATATTTTTACTATTTTGGGCATATTAAAAAACGATTAGACTTCAGCATGATTTTTTTTCTTTCTCCTCCATTTGAAAGATTTATTAAAAAAAAAAAAACTATGTGTAGTAATAAAAAAAAAGTATAAAATAGAAGAAAGTTCTGTCTGACTAGTTTCATTGATCGACAGTACGTGTGAAAAAATCAGTACCCACAGGAATGTATCAATAGGGGAGTTTTCTGTTGAGTGTTATTAGTTTTAATTAGGGATGCATTGAATAGTGATTTTTACCGAATACCGAATGCCGAACCGAATATTCTGCTAGCTGAATAGTAATTGTTGGACCGAATACCGAACATTCGGCTTCAAAATATTTTTATATTTCAAAGTTTAAAAGCATTAAAATGTTGTTTTTTAAAACAATTTTACATAATAAAAGAAACTTTCATTTTGATAAATAAGAGCTTTTTATAAGAGCATTTAGTATTAAAAAAAACCTGCTTGAATTATTTAAGAAGCACAATTATGAAACTTTTTTAATTAATAAAATTTTTAATTTCATGGCTTCTTCTATGAATTAAAACAAACATTTTAAAATCAGAAGAAATGATGAAAAAATGGTTGAAGAAAATCTTTACAGCCTCATAATTGCCCTTTTTAAATAACTCAAGGCAGATTTTTTTTCAATACAAAGTACAAATACTTTCAACTTAATTCTGAATAAAGTAATGTTTAGCTCATAGTTCTTTTGTTGTGAATGGTGGCATTTTCCACCCTTCACATCAAATCATATTTTGCAGAAATCAAAGCATGCGAGTTGAAAATATAGTTATAGTATCATATTTATTGTTAAAACAACAAACGAAAACACAAGTTTGACCTAGAGTGAGATGGCATACAATGTACTTATGACTCAATAAGTTGATTATGATTATGGTTTCATGAACAAAAATTGTTTGCCTTGATAGCTATTGCTAATCTCAAAAGTTTTTCTTTCTTGTTTAAGGACTTTTATTAGGGAAAAGCAAGAAACAGATTATTTACTAAACAAAATTTAGGAAGTTGCATCTGCACAACATTTATTCCTAAGCAGAATCCTCATAAATCACTATTTTAATCCTTCTCATGGTTAATTTTCTTAGTTATACTTTCCAACTAGCAAATAAATAATGTAAAAACATTCTATTTTATTAAAATATGATTTTCTTTCTAATTATTTTAAATATATATATATAAAAATTGACAGTTAAAAGTAGAAATTTCGGTAAGTTTTTAAAAATGTGTATTAAAAGATTTTATCAAGTTTTGGATTCAGCCGAATACTTTGATATTCGGCCAAACCGAATATTCGGCAGGCCGAATAGTTTCATATTCTGCTTAACCGAATAGTTTGATATTCGGTAACATGACTGAATACCGAATAGATGCCGAATATTCGGTGCATCCCTAGTTTTAGTAAAAATGTTTACTTTTATCGTTTGGAAATTATCAAAGACTTGACACCATGGCCCCCCCTAGAAAAATTATGTAGTTACGCCCATGATAATACGTGATTGCATCGTCATCAGTGTTAAGAGCCATTATTTTGAAATTCAGACAAAGTGTGATAGTTGTATTTTTTGATTTGCTTGATTTTTTTATGCGTTGAATTAGATCATATTTAATGAATGATGTGCAATTTTGAAGCCCTGAATAAATTTCCTCTTTCCTATAGAAAATGTCAAAGTTCAAGGTTGTGAACGCTATTTTTTATGAAAAGTGAAATGCTGGTATGTTTGAACCACTATATCTCTCGCAAGCAACAACATCCCAAAATACTTTTGGCATAAACTATTATTATAACACTACCTGCTTATTAAAATTTATTTGTTTCCATGGGGCGTTGTTACTTTGCATTGTTATGCTGCCACAAAATATACTAAAAATGACGTTTTTGTGCATTTTTCGCACTTAATATCTTATTTAAACAATAGTATCCCAAACTTTTTCTTATAGAATATGAAAGTGCACGACTATGCCAAGCTAAATAATATAGTATTGCACAGAGATATTGTTGCTGTTAGTAGATATAACTTGTTAAATATTTAAAATATTCAAAATTTGCAACGTTTAAAGAAATGTTATTTCAAAAAGCGCCACAGTTGAATGAAAAAAAAACATACCATTAAATAGGTGAACATATGTACAAAAACATGGAAAAGAAAAAGAAGTGGGGTCTTTTCATATTTTTATTTTAAAAAATGACAAATTTTTCAAATAAACATTGTCGATGCTCACACTTCTTCCCGATCAGAAAATAAAAAACCCTTTTTCTCTTTACTCCTTCTATGTTTTTTCCCTATGAAAAAATGAAATACCCCTTTTTTGTTGTCCCCTCTGAAAGAGAAATGGGATGTTTAATTTTCTCTCAAAAAAAATGTGATAATGGACATTGCTTTTCTAGTAACTTTGCCATTTTTTTGCCTAAAAAATCACGAGACCCCACTTCCTTCTCTTTACCATGTTTTTGTACATATGTTCAACTACTGTGTGATGGATGTTTTTTCATTCAACTGTGGAGCTTTTTTGAAATAACACTACTTAAAATGTTGCAGATTTTGAAAATTTTGAATATTTAACAGTAATTTCGTTTTTTTAATTCGTCGATAATTTTCGTCATTTTTAATTCGTATGATAACTTTACCAATCAGTTAGATTGTGTTAAAATAATAGTATATCAACGTATCCATCGTTCTATGGAGTTCCATTACCTGCGGCTTATTCTGCCGAGCTGTTATGTTATGGCCAATAAGGTTATCTGAGCGAAAAATCCATCCCAGCCGGTTATCGCCCGGTTAGCTTAACAGGTAAAGCATTGGCCTTGTAAGCCAAGTATCCGGGTTCGATTCTCCGCCTGGGCAATTTTTCGTTCAGTTGGAAATTTTCAATTCGTATTTAACAGGTTATATCTACTAACATAAACAATATCTCCGTCCAGTACTATATTATTTAGCTTGTCCTAGTAGTGCACAATCATATTCTATAAGAAAATGTTTGGAGGTACTATTGCTTTAATAAGATTTTAAGCGCGGAAAGGGGACAAAAACTTCATTTCGACTATAATTTGTGGCAACATAACAATGTAAAGTAACAATGCCCCATTGAAACAAATAAATTTTAATAAGCAGGCAATGTTATACTAATACTTTATGCCAAAATAATTTTGGGATGTTGTTGCTTGCCAGAGATATAACACTCCAAACATACTGGCATTTCATTTTTCATGAAAATGGCATTCACAACCTTGAACTTTGACATTTTCTATAGGGAAGAAGAAATTTTTTCAGGGATTCAAAATAACAGATTATTCATTAAATATGATTTACTTCAACATAAAAAAATATCAAGGCAATTACAAAATACAACTATCAAAACATCACTTTTTTCTTTGAATTTCAAAATAATGGACCCTGCGAGCCCCGAGTTTTTATTTTCAAAAATAAAAAGAAAGAAAGAAAGAAAAAAAAAACATGTAAAGTACATTATGAAAAAAGGCAAATGAAAATATTAGTGCTGCCCATTTTATTTGCATAAATATCGATATAATCAGGTTTGTAGAAAAACATCAATGTTTTATTTTGAATACCACTATTTTTTTATAGTATTATTCGCCTGATTTAATTGCAAAACACCTGCAACTTTAAATCAGGCGACTATTCTCTGTCAGTATCTATGTTATAGTATATATGTTAATCCTTTGCGGCGCAGGGCAAATTAATTGCTTAAGTATTGAAATAAACTACTGACACCGGAATTTGAAAACAACTTTATTTGAAAATAAGAAAACGCTATATTTCACGCATTCAATAAACCGCAAGTTTTTTAAACAGAATTCCGGTGCGAATGTGGCGTTTGGGAATTAAAATTAAGTGGTATATCTATGAAACCACTGCGCCGCAAAGGATTAATGAAAACAATGTGTGTCTGATGGCTATCGAAATGAAGCGCGATAGCAGTCTGAAAATTTGGATATAAAAGAACAGTTCAAGACAAGTCCTGATGCATCTGACAAAGAGAAGACCAACTTTAATAATCACAGATTATTTTTATGTATGTTGTAGGGTCTCAGTCCCTATGATGTAGGGTCTTGCCCCTCAGTCTCAGATTCAACGGATTTTATACAACACCCTTTAGTTCTCGAGGAACAAGTGGGGGGGGGGGAGTCTATCATTTAATACTACTTAAGTATTTATTTTGTATTACAGCCCTTGCATTGCCTTTGCTCATTCCGTAGAGCGTTAGGTTATACATCCAGGGACCCCAGGTTCAATCCCGGAATGCGCTACGTTTTCTTTTTCGTTTTGCAATTATACTTGTAATTAACATTTGTCAATTACATTAAAATACATTCAATTACATTAAATAAAATTTGTCAATTACAAATTTGTCAATTCCTTGTCAACTAAAAATTGCATATAAATTATAATTTTAACCTTTCTTTTGTAACTAAATCGTTGTATAAAACGGCTAATTTTTAAAAATAACCTAAAATGTGTTTCATTTATTGGATATCGATGTAATTTAATGAAATATTGTGTCAATTCGTGATTAAAAAAATCATTCTTTATGTATTAAACTAATAAAGGAAATAAATAATATGAAAATACTGGATGATTGAAATATAAAGTAAGTTCTTAAGTTGTGCTGTAATATTAGACCCCGCTGTTTCTCGAGAATTAAAGAGCGTTGTAAAAATTCGATGAACCTGAATCTAACGGACCTCTAGCCTAAACATATGCAAAAATAACCAAAATCTGTGATTATCAAAGTTTGCCTTCTCATATTTCTATTTTTTTGACAATTATTCGAAATATTAATTAAAATCTTATCAAAAATTTATTTATTTATCTATCTATTTATTTTTCTTTTCTTTTTATTTACTTATTTATTTATTTATTTATTTATTTATTTATTGCAAATTTTGGCAGAATGCGCTCGCACATGCTCAGTCCCTGCTATCCAAATGGCGAAGAAAGGAAATAAAAAAATCTAATTTTCCTTTTTTGGTAGTTTGTCGCAGTATTCATGAGCGAAACCATTTAGTATATGGTGAAACGGCAGATATATTCTTAATTTTCGTATTTTTACGTTTTAAATGTTGCAACCAATTAAGAAATATCATTGTTACCTTTTAAAAAAGATTTCAGAAACGATTATTTTCGAAATTCGCCTTTTCTACAATTTGACAAAAACAAATATATTTTTGGCAACCGAGAATATAATATATCTAAGACATATTTATATAAATACAAAATTAATGTAGAGGGATATAATTCAGACTTTATAATTCATTTCGAAGTGAAATGCTTCTAAAGCACTTTTAATACGTTATTTGTAACTGCAGGATTTCTTTTTTAGCGTGCATTGACAAGTTGATCGAGCATCAATAAGACTTGTGCAGTTGCTTTCATAGTAGATGCACGTCTTCTCTGCGCCTGACGAAGAAAAACTCAGCTCTTTCGAAAGGTATAGAAATTGAAGTATTTTTATGATGTGTTTAACAAGTTTCTATCTTCATAAATAAAGCGAACATTTCTGTAAGATTTTACTGGTATCTAAAAAATCGGGAGGTTGGCAACTATGCATTAACATCGTTTACTTTCGGCGAGGAAAAATTCTGGTCGTCAAAACGCATGTCACTTTTGTGTTTTTGCGATATATATTCAAAAGTATTTTATATTTTTACAAACTTTCTACTAGAATTCCGCCGTTTATTACATACATAAGTAGTTTCACTTGCATTTTTTACCAACATAATGTGAGTTGCCCAGTAAGGAAACTTTACTTTTCAGACTTTTTTTGAAAAATTGTATGCTTATTTTATAATATATTTACAGAATGAATAACAAAACCACAACAATAGCCGGCTACGTTCACTACGATAAATTTGCAGAAGAACTTTTATGTTTTTTTAAAGAGAATCTTGGTTTTCAGCTGTCTGCATATTTTTATAAGAAGCTATATTATTTCCAGTAGATTCGCTTTTATCTCATTTAAATTTGTTTAACAGAGTATCTTCTTTCGATAAAGTGAACAAAAATTCTGCCGTAGAAGAAAATAAAGTTAGATGAATGAGAAAACTTTTCCAACTTATACAATATTTTCAACATTATAACAAGGAATGATATCTATTACTTTTTATAAAAAAATAAATTATTATGAACTAGGCCGCTTTTAATTAGACTCCGTTTCAAAATTTCTTTTTGTGTAAGTACCCTAATTTCCTGCGTATAATCCGCGGATCAAACAATCATTTTTCGACCCAGAAATTTTATTAAATAAAATATAACTTTTCAGATCGCCGTAAATATTTGCCTTCATTTACAAAATAAAATTTCTGGGTCGAAAAAGAATTGTTTGATCCGCGGATTATAGGCAGGAAATTAGGGTAATAAGATTTTATTCCAGATTTTCTTTTGAAATGTATACGAATCAAGCGAAAATGAAATTTAAAGATATACACTATAGATTTAAAAAATCGTTATTGACATCAGTAAAGCACGTCCACGAAAAAAAATTAATAATTGGGAAGTACATAATCTAATATTGATCAGTGTTTGTATCAAATAAAGCATATACTGTTTTTGTTAATGGTATTATAAAAATAACAGTAACAAGTAAAAATGACACTATTATACATAATGATAAAGGAAAAAATTGGAAAACATAAATTCGATAAAATATTGATAATTTTGAACGACAATATTGATACATTTTAGAAATTTTTTATTTTAAGAAAGCTTTCATATAGAGGGTGTCCAGAAATCGCCACATAAACTTTGTAGAACGAGAACTGTACCTTTTCACAGTGTTGCCAGATGGGCTACTTTTTTTATATTCAAATTTTTGATTGGCACCACTTTTTACAAATGATAGTATGTGTTTTATTCAATGACATAACAATTAAGGCGAAAACAAAAGGTAGTTTACCGTTTCAAAAAAGTGGTACCAATCAAGAAATCTGAATTTAAAAAAAGTAGCCCACTGGTAACACTGCCTTTTCAGGCTACAGGAAAAAGACCCAAAGAATCATATCTCTAAAACGTATAGTTATCGAGAAAAATGTGAAATAAAAAGTACACCATCACATCGAGAGCCTCAAGAATAAGTTTTAATGAACCTCGTGAAAGTACAAAACGGGTGGAAAACGACGTCAAAAAATAATCGATATAAATTGTACTCATAGGCTTGTAAATAAGGAACAACTTGAAAAGAGATGGACTGTAGGTGAAAGCTCAATATGCAGATGCACAGTCGTCATTCAGTGCGCTTTAACCTTCCTACCCTGTTGAAATTTTACCCAAACTTGATTTTAATATTTCACACAGGAATTTTTATTTAAATCCATTGAACATGCTTATTTAACTTAAATCTTTGTGTCTTTTATTTAATTTACTTTATGAAAAAATTTCTGGTTTGAATCGAATGAAACGCATTATAGGACTGAGTCGATTAGACCCATTCAGGGTAGGAAGGTTAAAAAGAGCGGCAACTTGAAACTAAGGGCAATCTTCGCACAGTGATAAGATTTTTCGTTAGCGAGTATTGCGATACGTACTTTACATTCTGTTGAGATAATGCCAACAATGCATTATAAAGCGTAAGAGAAGTTTGACGTCATACTTTTCCCTTTTTTTTTTCTCGAAAACTATCCGTCAAGGAGATATGGTTCTTTGGACAACTTTTATGTGCTTATTTCGAAGATTCCCGAAGAGCTCAATTTTTGCGATGATATTCGAATAACCTGTATAACAAATAAGTTCTACTTTTGAAAAACCGGTATTTACGATTGTACGCTCACGATTTATTTAGGATTTTTTTAACAAAAAGTCGTCAATAGATAGCGCTTTAGAAGGCATTAACGGTACTCCTACGCAAATTACAATCTCAGTAAAATAGAAATATACGGATTACTCAGCGAGAGTTTGAAGTTCTGCCGCAAATATATCATTACACCAGCAGAAAAACCTACGAAGAACTGTGTGGAACTTTTAAAAAAAATCTCGTACGCATTATCCCTAGTGTGTTAAATCCAACTTTCACACCATCATGACTTATACAATGCTTCACATAATCCTAGTAGCATAAAAATATTGGCTCAAAAATGTTTATATTGGCCCAATCATGACCCAGTTACATCTTTGCTAATATTTTCTTTTATCTTGGCTAATATTGACTTGAATTATTTTTCTAAAATTTGCCCGTTTGCGCTCTCACAGTAGCGAATAAGTATTGACGTTTCATTGCAAATATTTCAAATGTAATGTCAACCGGTAGCATATTGGCGATTCAAGCACTTGAATACGCCATCTGGTGGAGAAAAGATGTCACTTCTCCATTCAGGATAACGCCGTGTAAGCTCATTGCATTACCTGCATTTTAAATTTGTTCAGAATAATTATTCTTTTGCAGAATTTCAAATTTCCTGTGATATTTGTGTTCTGTCTTATAAGACGAAGTAAAAATTATGCGAATTTGAATATCTAAAACTTTTAAATGCATTTACGATAAAGAATTTTTTCAATGGGACTTTAACATTAGTTAAAGGGAAATTAAAGGGACAATTATCCTGTATCGAAGGCTTCAAGCAGCGCCTCTATAGGCCGTTTTAGTTCCCAATAAGCAGCCTTTAAATGGATACGGACATGGGAAAAAATCCTGCGCTCTGATTGGCTAATGTTAGGGAGCAATGTCGTGCGTCACAAACACGTTATTCGCCGAAGTGCAGGAGAGAGATAACAACAAACCGATATGGCTTTATCAAGTCCAGTACCATAGACTTCTAGACACAAGATTTTTATTTATACAAATGTGAAATTACAAAGAAAAAGCATAATTTTTTAGTCGATTATTCATTTCTATTCATCGTAATATCGCCTGATTAAATGATTCAAAATCGAATGATCTCCAGAAATCAAACGTTAATTAGGTAATTTAAATTTTTTATCTGCATTTTTACAACGTAGCTGTAACAATTTAGAATTATTGTTTTACGGAACTGAGTTTATTCAATTTAATACTATGCAAAAAAAAAAAAGAAAAAAAAATCCAGCTTTAATGAGCTTGAAGGCTGCCAAGTGCAAAGCTCATTTCAGTCTCTAAATCCATGCTTGGTAGTCAGGGGGTTACAATATCCAGTTTTGAATGAAAATAGACATTTTAACCATAAATGCAATCATTTTTCTATATTCAAGAAATATGTTTTTTTCTTAGGTAAAGTAATTTTAACTATTCTTTTTTGGATGATTATAATATTAGTTATTCGTGCAACCGCTGCTTATTTGTGTAAAATTACACTGAACGCACATTTTTTAGATAGCTAAATCTGTGAGCCATAAACTTACGATAAAAATTGAAAATGTTTTTTGTTTCATAATTTTACACAAAATACGTTCCGGCGTGACGTTATGCATTACTTAAATATTAGAATTATAAATACATAGTAACATGATTATGTAACTGTAAAAGTTGTAAGGAATGAAATAAGAAGAAATTTATTAAATTATTTCTACGACGAAGTCCCTATCTGTCACACCGATCCGTATAACGACTTTTCTAATATCAACAAAACAAATGCCTTTTCATTTCCGGTTAAAAGGACGAAAGATAAAGCCATTTAAATTCTCGTTAAAGGGACATGAGAACCGATCAGCCAATCACAGCACAGAATTCTTTCTCATATCCGTATCCATGTAAAGATTGCTAATATGCCAACCGGTAGCCGATATTTAGAGTTTACGGGAATTATTTCTAAGGAATACAACAATGATGAAATATTGGGCCTTAATGTAACCTATTTGACCATATTTGTTATTAGGCAACTCAGTGATTTAAAAAAAATATTTTGACAATTTTATGATTGATTTCCGTAGCTGTCTCAACATTATAGAACAAAACATATGCAGAGTGCATCTAAACTCTTGGGTAAATCTTTAAGGGGTAATTGTACAGAACAAGATAAACAATATTAAACAGGAAATCAAGGGTCCCAAACGGTTTCCGAAGGAGATAGAAGCCATTAAAGTTTAAGGTACAAAATTTCAAATAATCATAAACAACGGAAAAATTGGTCAATTGATTTGCGGTTTTCACCGAAACTATTCTTTATGTCAGTATTGTCTTAAAAATAAATTATAAAGATAAATTTCAAAAAATTTCGTTAGAGGGCTTTAAAGTAACCAGCAACTATTTTTAACCGTTTTTTTGTATATAATTAAATGATTGCGAAAGCATAGACTTAAATTATGAGCTCAAGTTCTGAATCGTTGGGAGAGATTAACCCATTCGTGCCCAGCATCTTTTGCGTAAATTTTATTTGGTTGGTACCACTATTTTTAGAAGAGTTAAGTTTAGTTCATTAATCACGAAAATGCATCATTTAAATAAAATAATTATTGCTTTTCTTTTTTACCGGTGTCAAAAACAGTGCTGAATGCATTTTTTGAAGCGTCCCTAAAAAGGGACGCTAGGCACTAATGGGTTAAGAAGCGCGAACTGAACTGTGTTCAGGAGTTGAAATGTACCCTCCGCACCTCTCGAACACAGTTCAATTTTGCGCTATTTAATTACTCACAACGAATCAGATTTTGTGCTCAAAATTTAAGTCTAAGTTTTTACAAGCATTTAATTAGATAAAAAAATAACCGTTAAAAATAGTTGTTGGTTACTCTAAAATTTAAGGCGCCCTCTAACGGAATTTTTTGAAATTTATCTGAAAAATTTGTTTTCAAGGAAATACTGACATAAAGAATAGTTTTAGCGAAAACCGCAAACGAATCGACCAGTTTTTTCGTTTTTTATAATCATTTGAAATGTGAACCTCCCCAACCCCATTGAACATAACCTAATTTCCTGCCTATAATCCGCGGATCAAACAATTCTTTTTCGACCCAGAAATTTTATTTCGTAAATGAAGGCAAATATTTACGGCGATCTGAAAAGTTATATTTTATTTAATAAAATTTCTGGGTAAAAAAATGATTGTTTGATCTGCGGATTATACGCAGGAAATTAGGGTAGTTCAGTTTGCGCTACTTAATCACTTTCAACGATTCAGATTTTCAGCTCAAAATTTATGTCTAAGCTTCTAAAAAAAGCTTCTAATACTATCACCCCTTAAAGTTTTGTCCAAGAGTTTAGATACACCCTGTGTTTATTTGAAAGGATTTTTTAAAATTTTCAGCGAGATTGCTGTCCTACCTTTTCAGACAAAGGTATTTTTTTAAACTTTAGACTCACTCAGAAATTAAAATTTAGTTTTTACGATTAATTTAACTGTTTTTCTAATTTGTCTCTTATTACTAATCCGAAATATTTTGATTTGTTACAGCAGGGCTCCCAAATGGTCCGCGAACTGAACATCAATATTTTTTAAAAGAAAACTTTATAGTAGGTTTCTACAGAATTTGCTCTAAAACTAACCTCCGGAGGAGTTTTCTTCGCAATTTGCAAGAAAAAATTAAAAAGAAAATGTTACTAGGAAAATATTGATGTTCAGTTGGCGGACCATTTGGAAGCCCTGGTTACAGGTAAAAACACTGAAAAAAAATAAAAAAGACGTTGATTTTACAGAAAAAAAATCAGCCAGGACGCAACTAAATAACTGTTTATTTTACGGAAATAAGCTGTGCTTATAAAGAAATTATTGGCAAAATCTCTTAAGTTAACAGTAAGTTCGTAACAAATAAAGGTTATGTCCCTAAAATAAACAGATTTTTATTGGAGTCCTGGCTGACAGTTTTTCTTTAAAATCAATCGATTTTCTTTTTGATACAAAATAAATAACATGCACCTATTTATATCAAATATTACATCCCGCTGAAAGGTCAATACATCTGGTATGCAATTTAATAAATTCTTGAAATATTTTATGAAATTTCACAAATGATAAGTACTTACACAAAAATGACTTCTCCTTCGGGGCGGTCTGTAGGAGGCTTCCAGAGTAAAATGACTCTTTTCTTTGGTAATGGATCAGCATGGCTGACTGCTGAACATGGTAAATGTGTTGTTCCCTTAACTTTGAACCAGTGACCAATTCTGTCGTGCGTTTCGGGATCTATAGCTGCGATGAGAAATCCCTTAAATTTTGGACCTGTTAATTGTACTGAAAAGAAAATGAAATTGGATAAGCTCCCGAATGAATGTAAATTATAACAGAAGATAATGAACAAATATTGAAATTTAATGCATGTTGTGGTAATGACGTTTTTAAAGAGATTTCATGACAAATTAATGCCATTTACATGAGTTATTTAATAAAAATTTGAAATAAAATTATAAAAAATATAAATTACCATAGACATGGTTCGTATGGCTACCGCTATTTTCCAGTGGAAATCTCAGAATTTCTTGATAGAAAAATCGCGAGTATGAAATTTCGTCTTATTTAAAGATAGATTTTCTATAAGAAAATGCTGGGACTGAAGAATTTCCTGGACATGAAATTTCAGGGACCCCGTACGAAACCTGATAGATAATTATATAGAGTCCAGGTTATTTTAGCATTTCAAAGGGCCGTGGATATACACTGCTGGCCACACAAAATGCAACATCAAGAAGGACCAGAGATATCACAACGAAATTTATTTGGCAGATAACATGTTATGCAAAAATCAAACGATTAAACAAAGATCAAACGAAAGTTTCTTGCGACATGTGGATGATGATAGAATCAGTAGTTAGTGTAGCCGCCATTGTTGGCTGTAACCGCTTCCACACGCCTCAGCAAAGAGGCTTTGGATGTCTTCTTGGGGTACACCAGTCCATTCGGCTTCCATATATTGCCAAAGTTGATCTGGTGTAGCAGCGGATGGTGTATTCAGGGCCAGTGGTTGTGCAAGCAAGGGCCACACATTTTTGTTTGGCGATAGATCGGGAGAACAAGTAGGCCAAGAAAGCAATTCAATCTGACGAGTAAAGAAGAATTCTTGAACATTGCGTACAACGAGTGTTTTCGCATTATCCCATTGGAATAAGGCTTATGGCAAAAGCTGAATGTATGGGAGGACCACAGGCTCCAACACCTCACAGATGCGCTGGCTGTTCGTTCAGTGTACCTGTAATGCGTACTAGAGGGGTATGGCAGTGTAATCCAATATCACCCCAAACCATGCTGCCGGATGCAGGACCAGTGTGGCGATGTATAACGCAACAGTTCAGTGACCACTCACCACGGTGTCTCCAAACTCGAATCCGACCATCGTGATGTTATAAGCAGAAGCAGGATTCGTCAATAAACACGATGTCGCTCCATTCCGTTGTCCATGTACGCCGTTCCTCGCACCCTTAGCGACGCAAAGGTCTGTGGTTTCCATTTAAGTGTAAATGAAGCAATGGGCGCCTTGAGGACATTCCACTCTACTGAAAACAGTGTCAAATGATATAAGCTGACACCGAATGATGCGTAGCAGACTGGATCTGTTGTGCTATGGTTCGTGATGTGGTTGCGCGATCCATCACTGCCATGAACAGAATCTGTCTGTCATCCCAGGAAGTGGCGCAATGAGGTAACTGCAGTCGGCCCTGTAGGTCCGTTGTTCTCTTCTGCATCCAGAGATTACAGATCCGAAGCACAGTTGCTTGGTTTCGTGCAACATGTTGACCGATTTCACTGAAGGATAATCCGCAATCCCTATAGACAACCTATTCTTCCTCGGTCAAATTCAAAAACTTGGTAAAAAGACGAGCGATGTCTTCCACGGGAAATAGGTAAACAGCTTGCACAAAAAAGCTCACAAAAAAACGATTGCCGTACTTCAAACCGCCAATCTCTTCTTCCCTTATTTAACGCTTGCGGGTGGCGCTACGATTGCCCGTGAAATGCGTCTGCCGTTCAATGCTAATGATTTGCATATTTCATCGTCGCAAACGAATGATGTAAATTTCACATGATTTGCATGCTTCCTTCAGGATGTTGCATTTTGTGTGGCCATCAGTGTATGTTATACCACTTAACCCTTTAAGGTGCAGAGCAATTCCATTGCGAAAATAGCGAAATGACTGAATAATACCAGAATTTACGTACAAATATATTTGAAATTTCTTATTTATCCTTTATTTGTTATATTATTATATTACGCGTACAGATTTATTTAAAAATAAGAAAAAGCTATTTTTCCCGTACAAGATAAACGGCAATATTTATCCCTGAATTCTGGTGGCATTGGAGCATCTGGGAATAAATTTGTGTGTTCCATGTAATGGAACACTGAGCCACAAAGGGTTAATCCTTAATTCCAGAAGGGCTCTTATAAAACACCGCTTTTATAATTTAGCGAATTTTAATTATTTAATTCTGGTGTTTGTCAATGACTTCACGATTTTAGCCCGATGAGTACCTTGTTCCTGAAAAGGTTAAAAGCTCTCAGTTTTCGAAAAAGCATTTTAAATTATTGGTCCAAGCAAAAACAAACCCATCTGTTTCCTTCCCAAATGCAGTTCTCATAAAGCGAAAAAATACAAAACGCATAGGCATATTTATAGATATATAATTCTGAACATATTCTAATCCAGCGTATCTTCTAATAAGTGCAACTTATATTCAACATCATAATATTAGATTTACATGTTGAATTTACTTGTACATAGTTTTATGTTGGGGGAGAGGGGGGGCACGTTTGAATTGGGGGCACCTTTGAACACTCTAAATATTTTCCTTCAAAAACATTATTTTTTAAAAGTTTATATCGCAGTACATTACTATTGCTTCGGTGCATTAAGTATAGAAAACTGAACTATTTTTTATGAACAATAATGTTTAAACAAGGTATGTATTTTTCTCCCTCTTGAATCTAAACTTAAGAAAATAAAGTTGTAAGATTTTTGTTGTCAATTTTGTAGCGCTAAAAATTTTAATTTTTGTTCAATACTTAAAAAAAGGTGTTAGTTTTAGTTTATAAGCTTTGTTTTATTCAAATTCTTCAGCCGAATTGAGTAAACAGTTGTAATGTTGAATGCGATGTGATGGGGCACTATTGAACAGAAAAATTGGGGTACCATTGAACATTTAAAACTATAAAGTAAAAAGTTGTGGATGTATCTAAATGTTATTATTTTTGGAATTTTTTTAATGTGATAAGAGATTATTTAAGAATGTCAGAAACATGGACCTATACTGTTAACAATACTAGTGATGGGCGATTCTCGAAAATTTCCTGTTCGATAAAAATCCTAATCGTAAAAAAGCACATTCGATAAAGTCATTGATTAATTTCGAGAATCTACAATCGAGATGTTTTTACAATCGATTATTAAAATCTTTGTTATTACATGTTTAAAAAGCATAATTTAATAAATACATGGTAACTGAAAATAAATGAATTTAAAAAACAACAACAAACCAAAAGGATGTTATAATGGAGCCGCAATAGTAGAAAAGTCATGTAACGGCGTTTCTTGGTTTCAAAAAGTTGTAAAGTCGCGAGTAGAGTCGCAAGTAGCAAAATGGCCAAAGAAAAAATAATCAAAAACACTCCTAGTGAAAGAACATGAACTAAAAGGATATTAAAAGTGTTAAAAATCTTTTATTGATTTTTGTACATCAATTGAGATGCGATCTACAATTCTCCCATTATTAGAAGACTCTCTATTGAAATTCATTAAACGGACCATTCGGGGGGGCAAAGTAGTGCAGGAGCAATGAAAACGCATAATATGAGTAAATGGTCATTAGGCTTTCCAACAATACGTCGCATGATGGATGTCGGTTAAATTTATTAAAGAGTTTCCCGCGGGGGCAAAGTGAGGAGGGATGAGCGCGGGAGGTATATAAAATAAAATGGTAATTACAGAGCTTTCTAATGCTATATCACGAAAGAGGAGTCAACAAAAGATATAAAAACACTCCCCTTAGAATTCCAAATATTGCAACACCCGGAATACAGCCTGTCCTCACAGTTTGTGAATTTTTCATACATTATAAATTACATATTGGAAGTCTCCATAAAAAAAATCAGATCTGAATTCACAAAAACGAAATGATTTCAAAAAAGTTTGAAAAGCGCTTCTGTAAGGAGGCCAAATTGAGGAAGAGAGAAGAAAGATTCATAATATGAAAGAGTGGTTTGAAAACTTTCCGTTGATATAGCATATGACGGGTCCATAAAAAGCTTCAAATTCACTCCTCACTACTCCACTATTTTTTTCTTCCCTGAATACATCCGGAAATCACGCAGCCTCGCTTTAAAATGTTTATATTTAATAAAATATTTTTACCAAAGGGCTCCATCAAAAATCATATTTAAAATGAAATTTATCCTCAAAATAGCTACGATTTAAAAAATTCACCCCTCATCGCTCCCCTCCCCCCTGCGGAAATTCAACCCCAGGAGGAGAAATGTTCATAATGTGAAAGAGTGGTTCGAAACACATTCCAATAATCAATCACATGAAGAGTCCAAAAAAAGTTTGGAATTTATTGCTCACCCGCAGGTTTACTTTTTCTTAACAGAATACACCCGAAAATCACGCATCCCCCATTTTAAAATGTTTATAATTAGCAATTTTTATTAGAAGGTTCCATCAAGAAATCACTTCTAAAATGATAGTTATTCTCGAAATAGCTACGATAAAAAAAAATTCACTCCCCGTCGCTCCCCCATCCTGAAATTAAACTGCAGGAAGAGAAAGGTCCATAATATGAAAGAGTATTCCGAAACCTTTCCTATGATATATCACATGACGGATCCAAAAAAAAGTTTGAAATTTACTCCTCACCCGTGGCCGCAATGTTACTTTTTCTTCCCAGAATGCACCAGGAAATCACGCAGTCCCCATTTTAAACTTTTGTATTTATGAAATAATATTTACCGGAGCGCTCCTCTGAAAACCACATCTAAAATGATATTCATTGTTGAAATAGCTAAGATAAAAAAAAAAAATCACCCTCTTATCGCCCCCCTCCCCCTCCTGAAATTCAACTCCAGGAGGAGAAATATTCGTAAAATGAAAGAGAGGTGCGAAAAAATTCCGATGATATATATATAACATGACGGGTCCAAAAAAGAGGTTGAAATTTACATGTCATCTGTGGGTTCACTCATTTTTCCAAGGATACACCTAAAAATGACGCACCCCCCACTTTAAAATCTTTATATTTAATAAATTATATTTACCGAAGAGTTCCATAAAAGAGACCTCCACATCTAAAATGATATTTATTGTCGAAATAGCTACGATTTAAAAAATTCACCCTCTTATCGCTTTCTCTCCCCCCCCTTCCTCATGAAATTCAACTCCAGGAGGAGAAAGATCCGTAAAATGAAAGGGAGGTGCCAAAACATTCCGATGATGCATATATAACATGACGGATTAAAAAAAATGTTTGAAATTGACATGTCTCCCGTGGGTTCACTTATTTTTCCTAGAATACATCTAAAAATGATGCAGTCCCCACTTTAAAATTTTTATATTTAATAAATAATATTTACCGGAGAGTTCCATAAAATATCCACACCAAAAATAACATTTACTGTCGAAATAGCTACGATTTAAAAAATTCGCCCCCTCATCGCTCCCCCTTCCCTCCCCCTCCCCCTCCTCTCCTCCCGCCCTTAAAATTCAACTACAAAAGTAGAAAGATTCATAATATGAAAGAATGATTAAAAGCGCTTTCGTATATGCCTCTCAATGCAGCAAATCTCATCCCGATAAAATGATTTCGAAAAAATCATTTCTTCGCGATGAAAATTAACCTCGATTGAAATAGGTTTATCGAAGGATTTGTAACTCGAGATGAAATTTAACCTTGATAAAAGCGGCATTTCGAGAAGCTTGTGGTTTGCTGATGAATGCCTTTTTCGATAAGGATGATTTTCGTTCTCGCTCAGAATAGAGATGAGGAGCTTTATCGAGGAGCGTGTTGTCGATGAAGCTTTGTGAAATGAAAAGTTTTATCGAAAAACGAGGTACAGAAAGAAGCATGAGAATATGACAATAACTTGTGAAATGAAGACCTAATTTTCAAAGTTTCTGGTATTTTAGTCTTACCATGCTGTCACGTACCCAAAAATATTATTTATTTAAAAAGAATTTCAAAGAGGGGGCTGGAGAGAGCCCCCTCTTTGAAAAAAAAGAAGCCCCTCTTTGAAGCCCCCCTTAAAACTGTAGCGATTTCTACAATACCTATCAATTTAAGTGTGTTTTTTTTCATCGAATCATTCGGTAAATATTATTTATCAAATGTAAAAAATTTAAAATGTCTGCTGCAGAAAATTGGGGGCGAAAGGGTGGACTGACTGGGGACGGGACAATTTTCACTTTTTTAAACCCGTCATATTGTATATCATCTTGAAGATCTCAAATTACTCTTTCATATTATAATGCTTTCTTACAACCCACCCCTTCCGAATTTGGTTCGCACAGCGGGTGGGGGGGTTGACAGTTTTCGAAGCTTTTTGCGTTTTTATCATTTTAGATCAAATTTTTTAATTGAAAACGTCCTTAGGCGTATTGGAATTTTTTTTTTTTTGAGATGGAAAAATACCATTGAACTAGCCACATTGTTACTGTAACCTAGGCACATTGTTTTAAAGTTCCCTCTTTGAGGACCTCTTCCAAAGGTGAGGGGCTTGCCCCCCCCCCACAAACACTTTAAAATATTGCTCATTTTTTTCTCTACCAATTTTAACTTAAAAGTTTAAACTATATGGCACAAGCGGGGCTATTGACCTCCCCCCCTGTTGGTTATTCACCAACATAATTTTGCTCATTTCTTCACTTCATTTCAATTTTTAAAAGGCTATAACTTTGCTTGTATGGGAGCTACAGCGGCGAGAAAAATTATAGCATAGCTAACTTTCCGTTGCCGCTCTTTTTGCAGTTTTACGGTTTTCCCCATAGCACCGGGTTTTTTTTTGGGGGGGGGGGGAGGGGGGCATTTTTCATTTTTTGATGTAATATGTTTATTGAAAGCTTATGCTTCATACATTACCAATTTAGCATAAAAATGTTTCTCCCGTCAATCTGGGTCACATTACGGACCCATAATGGGTTGAAAGTTAAATTTATTAAGCTTCTTCGATGTTTTCGCTAAATCGGCATCTGGAAAACATCGTGCCAATGTGGTGCGTGTATGACATCTGTATAATATAAATATTGTTCACCACTGCTGGGACTCTGGCCTCCTCTCGCGTGTAGGCGTTAATTTACCGCGGTTACTTGGTCCTTGTATTTCCTGCACAATAAAATATTTCCTGACGATTAAAAAAATACACACGTAATTAATTGTTCAAGTTTTAACTTCTGTCGGCAATCCCACAATGTTTTTTTTTTTTTTTTTTTTTTTTTTTTTACGGATTTTGCAGTAAATAATATTTATAATATACATGGAATTTAGAAAAGCAGGAAGTTGTTGTTTGGCATGTGACCACTTATTGATCTTCTGCACCTCGATGTTATATATTCCCCCCCACCCCACTGCGGTACCTTGGGGGGGGGCAGTTTTCAAAATTTATGTTCATTTCGAGATTACGCTCGGTTGTTCGTTCAATTCGATTTTTTTTTGTTGTTGTTGTTGTTTACAAGATTTTGCTGTGCTTGCACACCGCGTTTGGTATATGATGCCGTGTACAACGAGGACCCAGTTCGAGATTTCATATTACAAGATTGCGTATAAATTAGAGACACCAATGAAAGGAGGGTCTCACTAGCGAGTGAATCCATCGTGTCTTTATTAACACCGACTCATTTACCTGTAGTAGACTCTTGATAAAATTGAATCCTGTATGGTATAAAAGCAATTGCAAACTGCAGTCATGGAGAAAAATTTTACACAATCGAAAGTTATCGAGATGTTCATACAATCGAGAAAATCGAGAAAAACTTCTCGTTATCGCCCATCACTAAACAATACCCCTTTACTGCACACATAGATTACAACCTCTGGATGTATAAGTGATGACAAATTCCAAATGTAAATTGGTGATGGCATTCAATTATTGGATGGTTACAAATCCCAGATACACAATAATGATTCATGATTTAACAGGTTTGTCTAACAAAGCCTACACTCTTTCATTTACTTTTTATCAAATTTTAATTCTGATTTTCGTAACGGATAGAACGGACGTTTATGTCTAATTTCTTCATAGAAAGAGTGAATCAAAAATTTTAATTTTCCAGAAGCATCAGATATCACATTGGTGCACTTCAAGATATTGCAAAAAAATTTTCCCAACCAAAAATAACTGCAGGGACACTCTGTATTGTTTCAAATATTTCTAAAACATATGCAGTTTTTTTTTTATAAAAACTCTTAATATATTATTATTATTTTCATCTATTCAAAGGTGCCCCTTACTTGTTCAAAGGTACCCCTACATGGTGCAGGTTTAAACATAAATCGTTCATCTTTTTAAATCCTCATAACTTTTAATTTCTGGTTCATATGATGAAGATATGTATTGTTTTTATTATGTAATATTTAAAACGCATTAAATGTAAATCATGTAAGAAATGTTTTGAATTTCTAAAAAAATGTTCAAACGTGCCCCCTTTCCTCTACAACATGAAATTAAAAAATGTTTTTTTATTAAGAAATTTAAATTTAGCGACGAAGTGCAGAATCTTATTAATAATCAGGATAAATAAATTAGTTAAAAGTTGCAAGCATTTAATGTCTTTTTAACAATCTGATAACTTTTTTGTAAAATACTGTAAAAATGTCCATTTGAATTAATATGATGCATGAAGAGGCATTAAAGCATTTTAACAATCAAAATATAAATTTCTTTTTGCCAAAAGCATAGGCGTTTCTATTGGTGATATTTTAAACTTAAGCAAGTAAGAATAGTAAATTTCTTGGAATTACACACTACTCTCTTGCAATAACAACTTCAAGAGATCTTTCTGTTTGTTACTTAATTTTAAAATCGTTTAGTTAACTTTAGACCACATTGTATGCATTTAAACAACACTACTGATTATCAATAAAATTTAAATGAGAATACAGTTGCGAATTCCGAAATAATTACGGGATTAACATCTGCGCTTAATTTAACCCTATTCCTAAAGTTCTTTCAATGTTAACCCGGGAGAACGCGCACTTACCCAGGGTATGAATGGTTTTAAGTTTGTCACCAATAAAATCAAATTAAAACAGTCGCTTTATTTAGACGGAGAATATTCTTACAAATTTTGCGATAAAATAAGTTGAAGATTACTTTAAAAAATTAGTGGTTGCAATTGTAAAAAACCATACGCACTCCGGGTCTTTTAGGCCCTGCGCGCGTCCTCCCGGGTTAATCCAAAGTTTAAATTTGAAGTTCGCAATTTGCTCTACCCTCTTTCATTATTTTTATTGATAAGTCGCCACTGGTGTACGAAATATGCCGCCGTGCATTTGTGTTTTTAAATTAAGTACATTTTTTTTAATAAACGTCGTGACCTTTTAAATTATTACTAGTCATTAAGTACTAATCTTTTTTAACAGCAAAAGTTTATATTTCGACTATTAAAGACGTTGGCGCAGGAAGTACACATCTTACATGTTTTATGTTATTACAAACCGTCCATGCTATAATAATTCTAATTAAATTAGTCTTTTTAACAATTTAATGGTTATTACTTTTATACTGCTACTGATTTAAGCATTAACCAGTCAGTACACGCACCGGATCTGTTTGACCCACAGTGAGTATGATTTTTGCAATTGTAACCACTTATCATTTAAAAGTAACCTTCAACTTATTTTATCGCAAAATTTGCGAGGATTGTCTCCGCCTAAATAAAATTAGGGTTAAAATTTGATTTTATTGGTGACAAAATTAAAACCATTTCTGCCCTGGGTAAGCACGTGTTCTCCTGGGTTAAATTAAAATAATAAAGTTATTCAAGTTTTAAAATGTCTTGGCGCAAACTGTACGGCACCCGTGTCTTTATGTTGCTACAAATCGTCCATTTTCTAATGATTTTAATTAAATTAGATCTTTTTAATAGTATGATATTTAATATTTTGATGCTTTTACTGGCCTAGTGGCCGTTGCATTAGCATGTTCGTTTTTAGCGTACTATTAAAAGTTCATAATTTTTCATTAAGTATTATTTTGTCTAAATTACTTTTGTTACTGTCTACATGTAGTAATAGTAGTACATGTTTATACATTTCTTTTTATGATTCCATTTATGTTTTTACATTTAATACAGCAATAACAATAATAATAATAATAACATGCTTAGGTTTTAAATGCCTTGATTCAAAAAGTACACCACTCATGTTTTTATGTTACTGCAAACAAGTCTATGTTGTATTAATTCTTATTAAAGTAGTCCTTTTTAAACAACTGATGCTCATTACTTTTTTACTACTTTTGCGCATTGAATTAAGATTATCATTAAAATTAATTATTTAGGATTTAAAATGCCTAGATTCAAACAGTATGCAACTCGTGTTTTTATGTAACTACAAATCGTCCAGGTTATATTAATTCTTATTAAAGCAGTCCTTTTTGAACAATTTGACACTTATTACTTTTACACTACTACTGTGCACTGAATCAAGATTATCAATAAAAGTATAGTTATTTAGACATGCTTTGGCTCAAGCAGGATGCCACGTGTGTCTTTATGTTACAACAAACCCTCCATTCTAATTAAAATAGTCCTTTTTAACAATTTAATGGCTATTACTTTTATACTACTACTGGATATTGATATTCAGATTATCAATAAAAGTAGTTATTTGAGATTTAAAATGTCTTAGCTCAAAGAGTACGCTCCTCGAGTCTCTTGTATTACTACAAAGTGTGCATGTTACATTAATTCTAATTAAAATAGTCCTTTTTAAGAATTTGAGGTTCATTATTTTTATACTAATTTTGGGCATTGAATTAATATTACCATTAAAAATAGTTATTTGGGCTTTAAAAACGTCTTGACGCAAAGAGTACGCCACGTGTGTCTTTATGTTACTACAAACCATCCGTATCTTTAAAATCTCAAAGTAATCAAAGCCGAAAAATATCTTGAAACGCTGAAGTAAAATTGATTTAATTTAGTTTTAAACAGGTGTGTACTCCTAATAAAATTCAAAGTATGAAAAATGACTTGAATGCAAAAACAATCTTTCATTAGACAATTTCTTTCGCAAAAAATGACATACGCTGCTTTTCTATTTTTTATTTTAAATTTCCATAAACATTTCTATATTCTACATTTTAAAGGAAAAATATATAAACTAAATTATACGTGATGGAACTCTCAACGCAAATATCCGCTTGCGCGAATTATCCATTCATTCTTTCATTTCAGTGAAAGTGCAGCTTATTGAATTTCAACACACGTTTATGTTTTCACAATTGCACTTTCGTCTATTGTAGTCATGAGATCGGATGTTGCTGTTTTTCTGTTCTTTTTAATCAGCTTCAAAATAACGTGTCATATAGGTTTGTGCGCATAGTTCAAGGTCTCCTAGTATGTATTAAGAGCTTATCATACTTGTTTTGATTTTTGAAACTGAATAACCTCTAATATTAAGCTCTCAAGCAGGTCAGTTAAACTTCATACAACTTCCATGTTATGAAATATTTTAAAAGGTAGTAACGTGCGTACAGTTTTACTTCAATTTTCAAATAGAATTTCTTCATCTTACTTAATCGGTTAAAGTTATTACTAAAAAAATAGTAAAAATCGTGAAGGATAAGATTAATAATTGAATTCTATAATATAAAGTACTGGTGCAATTTCTTTCAAAATTCTAAGCCTTATACATACCTTGTAATATAGATAATGGAAAATCAATTAGCCTCACTTGTATGACATATTAGTAGAAAAGATAATGTAGACTCAATTTGAATGTATTACATTTATTATTCTTATAAATGAATTGTTTGCTCTAAAGCATAATAATGCGCTGTTTGACATTTTATATGCATATTTGTTTTATTTAAACATTTTAACAATGCTAGCATTTTATACGGTTCCAATTAATTAAACCTCTGAGCTCTGGTGGGTAAATTTCTTAAAAATTCCAAATGTCACATTGGCACCAGTATTTTGCAAAGAAAAAAAATCGCTTAACGATATACACACACACACACACACACACACACACACACGCGCGCACACAAAAAAATGCATTAAACCTTTCTCAAATAAAACTGGTCGAATTTTCTGGTGCCGTTGTGACATTTCGGAATTAAAATTAAGTGATAGAAAATTCAACCATCAGAGGTCAAAGGGTTAAACACATATTTACATCAAACTCTAAAACAGTAACTAGGTTTTGCAATGTTCCTAAAAGTTTCACATCTTTCACCAATATTTTAAATCAAAAATGTTTGTGGCAGATTCTTTTAACATCTACAATAGAATTTTACAGTAAATATTATTGTTTCAAAAATGTGGGAGAAATTCGTGGAAATTTTAGGAACGCTGCGAGCCTTGAATAACCGTAATACATCAATAATATTTCTATAAATAGCTCGATTATGTTTCTGAAATGTAAATTCATATTATTAACAAAGTATTGTTTGTAAGATATCGAATATGTTCCTAGATTTTGGGGATATTGAGTGCGTTTTTGTGCAAGTTTAAATATTGAAAATCTTAATGTTAATACAAGGTGTTCTAATGTTGTCATAAGCACTATGAAGAACAAGAATCCTAGCTATAAGTATACAAAAGTTGTTTAACCCTTTCCGGCGCACTACTCTTTAAAGTTGGAATTTAAAGAAAAAAAAATTAGGCAATCTATTTAGGCCTAGAGGAGTATACAGGTATTGTTTTGTAAAAATTGCATTAACCACTTTAATTATATAGCTGTTGCCGAAGTGGTCACCTCCCATAAGTAAAGCATTGATAAGCGCAGTGAGAAGAGCATTGCTGTGAAGCGCCTATTACAGTAAAACATTTTACCTATTATTTAAAAACAGTAGAGTTTGATCTCTGTGGTGTTACCATCTAGAACTCATAAGAAAGATTAAAGTAGCCATTAGAGTAGTTTTTGAAATATTCACGGAGTTTTTGTGTCTCTAAACAGGGGGAACTTTAGGTGTTGCCGACCCGGCAACACTGCGCGTTAAGGGGTTAGAACCATACCTAGACGACGCATAGTTTTCGAGTAAAATGCAAAAGAAGAAGTATGAGTCACAAATGATATGCAGTTTGTAGTGTATTAACATTACTGAGAATGTAAACTCCATACCGCAATATTCGCTAGCGATCCAAACAACGGTGCGCCCACCATTCATTTCTTTTTAATTGCAACACTTTCACAAGCCTATGGGTATAATTTGTACATTTTAAAATCTTTTTTTTAAATTATTAATCTAAGGTTTTTTTTCATGAGGTTCAATAAAAGTTATATCAGCTCTCCCTATATGGTTTCATACTTTTCTTTTTCTTATTTTTCTCTTAAACTACACGTTTAGTGGAAACTTTTAATGTAAGTTGTTCTGGTGTAATAACGCCAGGAGGTGTAATAACGCCAAGTGCTAATATTACGCATAATTATGAAATTATCCAGAAAATGGCACCTGTGGGCTCTGAGTCATATAAAACACAAACAATAGCTTAAAGTTAATTTGTTCTATTTGTAGGTGATATCGCTTTTAGAAGCAACTAAAATTAATGCTTGATCTAAAATTTGCGAGGTAAGTTCTGTGATGTGAAGACTATATATTTATCAGGAAATATTTTGTTTACTATTTAAATTTGTAGTGCATTTCATGTACTTTCAAAATGTTGTAGAAGATTTTGGATATGTTCGCTAGATAGTTTGTAGTTTAATATGAACTGCGCAATAAGTATATCGGGGTAATAACGCCTTTCCTTGGCGTTAATACCCCGGTTGATTCCTTATAGTGGCGGAACTTACATCCAAAAGGGGTTTATTTGTTACTTTACGTATGAGACAGCATTATTGTCATTGTTAAAATGTTTAGATTAAAGGGAAGGGGAGGGGGGTCCGATACCCACAACTGATCTTTCTTTTTTAATAATAATGGCTATTTCCATGCGAACTTGTTTGTCTGTTACACAGTTGAAAATCGCTATGCTTGTTGTACACCGTTATTTTCGAAAAGTTTGCTTCGCCTTATTCAATTCATGGGACATTTTTGATAAAATAAGTCACATTTTTCCTATCTAAAATAATGGTATCCAAAAATCGTAGTACGTAACAGACAAACACCTTTGCATGGAAATAGCCTAATGTAAAAACTATTTTAAACTCTTATAAATAAAGCGATATCAAAATGTTATCGATATTCTAATTCATCATTTTCAAAATGAGGTTTCTATTAAATTCCCACTTGATTGGTAAATTAAATTCTAAATTTTAACTGTCCGCTTTTCAGCGTTCTCTTTTTCGTAGTTTTCAAAATTTGTCCTTTAAATCTGATATAAGTTGTAATGTAACTAATGTGAAGGGGTCTGTGAGACCATAAGATCAAAAGATGAATAAAAGGCATGATTAACTCATAGGATGGTATTTTGTAACAAACGTTTTGCACAAGACGATTATAATTAATATGCATCTATTTATAAGTGTCTGGTAATAGTACTAAAGTTCCAAATGAAACAAAATTTCGATAGTGTTTGTAGTTAAATGGAAAATTACAAGTTAAACTATAAAAATTGCAAAAAGAAATGGTCTGTGAGACCGGTAACATTAGTTAAAGGTTAAAAGGCGATCAATGATTTAAACTCATAGAGTACTATTTATGCATTAAACTTTTTGTACAGGATTAAGTTTAATTAAATTTAATCTATTTAAATATTTCTAACAATAGTATGAGGACTTTAAACGGAAGAAAATTTCAGTTGTACCTATAGGTAAATTGGAAACTACAAGTTAAAATCTAAAATTTGACAAAAAAAAAAAAAAAAAAAAAAAAAAAATCAGCGTTTAGTGAGAGCACTAACAGCAGTTAAAGATTAATTTTGTTGCTAATATAGAGATAACAAAATATAACCACATGAATCATGTGTAAAATTTAATAAGGGATCTCACAGAGATATTGATAATAGGGAAATCTTATTTACGTAATTAAAATACAAATTTATTAAAGAATGTTTAATATAACGCCGACATTTTAACTTTAAGTTTGAGCTAATCCACATTAGTGTGGGGTTTACGGGTTAAAAAGTATTTAAAAGTTTTTTATAGCAGTGTTAACAAGAATATTTATTACACATAATTCTAGTTATAAAATTTCACATGATAAAAATATTACATTATGATTACAAATAAAGTTAAAACCGTGCAATGTTTTTTATAATTATATTTAACCCATTAGTGCCTAGCGTCCCTTTTTAGGGACACTTCAAAAGGTGCATTTAGCACTGTTTTTGACACCGGTGAAAAAAGAAAAGCAATAATTATTTTATTTAAATGATGCATTTTCGAGATTAATGAACTAAACTTAAATCTTCTAAAAATAGTGGTGCCAACCAAATAAAATTTAACCAAAAGATGCTGGGCATGAATGGGTTAAGCGAGACCTTTTTTAAATAAACTGAAGCTCAGGATGTTATATAATGTAGATGCTCTCCCAATTCCTTTTTCCTTTCACTTTCACAAAAAAATGAATATTTTCTATCGCATAAACTGCATATATGTGAACATAAATACTGATTTAGATAAACACAGTTAAAACCTTGCAATGTTTCTAATAATTTTATTTAATCGGTCCTTTTCAGGCAAAAAGAAGCTGAGGGTCTGATATTCTTTTGCCCTCCCCCCGCCTTCTTTTTCTTGCACTTTCACAAAAAATTAAATATTTTCTATCGCTTTTGTCAACAATTTGTCAATTTGTAGGGCTGTAGAGTTTGTATTTTTAGTAATGGGCAATCTATATGGGATTATTCCATTTCATTTTATAGATTTGTTTGCATGGCGTTATTACCCGCATAGGTGAGTAATAATGCCAAATAGCATTGTTCAAGAAATCACGCCATTAGATTTTATGAACGCATGCCTGTTAATTTTTTTTCTATAGATAGACAATGAGTTGCTGTATCAAATCCTATATTTGTTTGAAAAATACAATCTAAAATTAAGCCGGGAAAATTGGTAGAACCTTAACGTGGCGTTATTACCCCAGGATACCTTACTATGCACGAGGATTCTCATTCCGAAAACTTCGAGCATTTGAATACGAACAACATGTAGACATAGTACATGTTCTTAACCACTTAACTGATGTCCGTACGTCGTACGGAGTAAAAGTTTTTGCTTGATCCATCACTTCATACCAGCATTTTTTTAATTACAATTTCATGCCATTTGATGGTAGAAATGTTATTTATTAATACACCTTCCTTTTCGAAAACGTATCTTCATAAGTAATTATTATTTCCATTTGTTGTTAGATTTTACAATACTATTTGCTTTTGTTACCAAAAGTGTTTCGATAATAGAAAAGTATCATTGCTTTTTAGTATAATTTTTTAAATGAACTGTTATTGCCGGAGATGACCAGCATTCCAAGATGCCAATTTCATGATAAATGTTCATTAGAAATCATAGATATTTGCACTTTTTAAAAACTAATACTTTAATTAACTCGATTTTTATCTACTTGATAGAGCTGAACAAAACTAGGAATTTCGTAAAAAAATATTAATTTAAATAAATAAAATTAATAAATGACGTAGTCTAGACAGCTCAATTCTGTCGTATTGTGTCGTATGGTGTGCTGTGTTAATTTATATGTTATTTTTAACACTAGAACCGCGGTAAAATTCATTCAAGCTTTATAAAAATACTAGCTGTTACCCGTGACGTCGTTCACGTAGCATAAAAAAAAAGATAAACGCTTTAATTAAACAAAACATTTCGTTAACAATAATTTAAAATATGTATAACACATATCTTATACCAGGCTATGCAGTAGTTTTTTTTTTATAGGGGACTTAAAGAACTCAGTCGAATAAATGGAAAATATGTTAGATAATATGAACAATCGCGAAAATAAAATTGCAACCATTTATATTGTAGAACAACTGTAACGCACCCCAATTGTATAGAAATCATTTCAGAATTCCATATCAAAGAAAGAAAAATCCTGTGTTAAATCTAGGTAATAAAAAAATATCCAACATTTCCATAAAACATAATTTCGCCGGCCCAGTCTTTTCTGCAGCTGTGTATATGATCTATGTGTTTGTAAATATTCTAAATACAATGTTAAAATTTTGCTTAGTTAGAAAAATTATAACGAAGATTAAAATTCACCTTTAGCAATTTCTAATAATAAGCAGAAACGTACTTGAATTCTTTTGTACAGGCCTGTATATTACGTGCAAATATTTATACGACCGCATATTAAGCTTAAATTATTCAAGCAAAAAACCCGATTCAAATTATTGAATTCATATTTCCGGGAATCGCTATTGCCCAGGTGACCATATATCCAGTTTATTGTATAGTCCGATACATGATTTATTTAAATTCTACAAACATCTCTTATTATACCAAATGTAGCTGAACTTCAGGATGCATTAGTTTTCCTTAAAATACATACGATAATTGAAAAAGCTCTTCAGCAATCTTTTCTAATAGACCATACTTTGGATACAATATCTGAGATCTGGACACAGGTCCAAAATCTTTTATGCGTCTCTGTAAATGAACAACAAATGTGATGCAAATCATACTTAACTGCAAGCATATTAGTAAATTTCAGTATTTATCATTGTATTGATTATCTCAGTATATTAATTTCATCATGTTTGAAATAGTGCAACGCAATTAAAATACGCTGGGAATATTTTTTCCCCGTAGACTATTATATTACCGAACATTTTTCTGTTATCTTGTAAAAAAATGTTAAACCTTTTCACCCCATTTTCTACAGAAATCCTGTTTTAGTGCACTTCAGAAACTGATAATTTCAATATTATTAAAATAACCTTAATAAAATAGCATTATTAAAATACGTTGCAAATGGTTTTTCTTCACAGACTATGATATATTGAAATACTTTTGAGCTCCCTGTACGCACACTATAAGCACTATACTTAACATATTCGATAGTAACCATGTTCTTGTAAACCTTAAAAATTCATGTATATTTCGTTACATTTAAAATTATGTAACATTATCAAAATACACCACAAATGATTTTTTCGCCGTAAACCATAATGTAAAGTCTCCTTTTGAGTGCTCCTGTGATTCAGCTATAATTGCTACCTGGTTCATATTCAATGCCACACATGCTATAGCAAATCTCAATAACGTATGTTATTTTCGTATGAATCCCATGATAGTAACTCAAGGTGAAATACGGACAAACAGACGGCAGACCCCAGGCACTCGGCATCCGGTATACAGACATGCTGAAGTCGTAAACACTTTTAGACCATGTTAGAAAGTGTCAAAAAGGGGATAGTTTCCGTAAAACGAAAAGAAAAAAAAAAGAATTTTTGAAAATTTAAAAACTTATACTTTGTTTCAGATATGAAGTTACATTGATATTTTTAAAATTCTTAATGGAAAGTATTCCTGTGACGTCACAATTGGTAAAAAGTTGAATTTTATAGCCTCGAACCGAAAGAAAGAAAAAGGTTAATTTTTATTACGGATTATTATCTGGAAAAACTACTAAAATATTCATATTCTTGTAAAATGTGAAGTTATATTCTTGTGAAGTCTTCTAAGTGTAAAAGAAATTTTATATAATCGTCTGCGTGATATAAGAAGAAAAACAGTGTTCCTCTGACGTCACAATTGGTAAAATCGCGGGTTTTAACCTCGAACCGAAAAACAGAATAGGGTCCATTTATTTATTTCATTTTCTTTTATCACGTGAAAACCTTTCAGTTGAAAATTAATTACAGAAGAGAAATAATTATTCCGGTTTTTTTATTTTTTGGCAACGAAAAAAAAAATGATGATAAAATATTATGGAAAATTCTGTTTGAAAAATAGTGAAATGTTGAATTATTAAGAAAAATATTTGAATAAAATAAATAAAAATTAGCCTATGTTCATTTCAGACCAATAATCTATCTATATACAAAATTTCAAAGACATTAATCCATCCGTTTTGAAGCCAAGTTCATTCCAATTTTCGGACACACTTTCACATTTATAATATATATAAGGATTTCTCACCGGAATTTTCATTTAAAATTATATAACTTATTTATTGAAATTATTTTTTTCTCAGATTATATTTATCTTATTTAATAAAGAGTTTTCTGGTTCAAATCGACATCTCTCCATGCGATACGGGTCAAAATGACCCGTTGCCGGGGTTCTAGTGTTAATAATATACCCTCAGAAGATAATTTTAGCTTCAAGAATATTCCAGTAAATCTGTTTACTCTTCTGTAAAATATGTGCAATATATTTGCATATTTGATATTTGAAAATCTTTGTCATTATTTGAAATTAGAAAATGTTTGAAAGTTAACCGATAGAATTTTGAGTTATAGAGTTTTGGGATTTCTGGAAATAATTCACTCATTAAATGTATATCGTGCTCACTTCACTAGAATTATTGGAATACCTCGAGAGAAAGATATCGGCTAATTTCCGAGATGAATTACCGGGCAAAATTTCTGTATTCTACCAACTGTGTATAAACTCCCTGATTTTGAATAGTCTGTTTGGCAACAAAAATTTTGTCCGAACCAATACCATCAATTATCTCCTAGAGTGTCTCGAAGAATTAAATATTGTTAATTACTTTAACTGGGAATTATATAGAATGTATTTACCTACAGAGTTATTAAATCAAGATCCTAAGTTGTTTAATTTCATTTAATTTAAACATTATTTTAAAATATCCAGCTATAGAAAAATGATTTATAAAAGAAAAATAGGGAAATGAAATAGAAGTATAAAAGAAAATAAAAATATTTCTCAACTTGAAAGTGCTTTATGATTTGCATAAACGTGTTTGTACACGTCTTGGAATTTATAAACCAGGAAATATTTTGATACCAGTATTTTCTCATTGAAAACCAGTCCTCAAATAAGAGGCAATTCGGTTCGCTTGATCAGGATTTTTTTAATGATATATTTCTTGAAAAATTCACTGACCCGTAACGAACCCTGATAATTTATGCTTTGAAACTTTAGGCTTTCCGATATGTCCAATTTCAGGAAATAATATGGGAAAGTTATAAGTGAAGGTTAAAAAAATTATTAAAAAGATCATGTTAAAAATATTCTTACAAATGTAACTATATACTGAAATATATTTTTGATCTTTACATTTTTATTAAGTGTCTGTAAATCTACCTTATTACTAGTATTTTTATATTTATACTTTTAAAAAATAACTTTATTTTGGAAATGGGACAAGCATTGAAATGTAATTTATATATCAGTGTTTAACTAATAAAATTAATTGTTAACTTTGTAAATAAGGAATTGTCTTACGCGTACCTACTTTCAGTAATTCTCTTACTATCCTGTTTGTCCTTTTTGTCGAGGTAATAAAAGAGAGGAATCATATTAAGCTATTGCATAGCTTTTATCGCGGGCTTTGAGCGAAGCGACCGAATCTAGAAATTCCGTAACGAAAAAAACCTAACACATCGGCTAACGTCGTTTCAGTTCGGCAAACTTCGGCACGGTATCCTTCGGTAGACTTCGGCAGACATTGACGCGGTATTTTTCAGATATTAGGATATCAAGTCTCAAACTTATATTTCTTATGATCTAATTTTCATAGCGCGGCCAAATTTTGTTCGGTAATTTATTATGAGACAGCGTTAATTTTTGGTGACAGGAGACCCCCCCCCCCCATTGTGAGGGTCGAAAAATTTAAAATGCTTATAACTCGCGATCTAACTTTTGTAGCGCGGCCAAATTTTGTTCGGTAATTTATTATGAGACAGTGTTAATTTTTGGTGACAGGAGACCCCCCCCACCGTGAGGGTCGAAAAATTTAAAATGCTTATAACTCGCGATCTAATTTTCGTAGCGCGGTAAAATTTAGTTTGGTAATTTATTATGAGAAAGTGTTAGTTTTTGGTGACAGGAGACCCCACACGGCAAAGATCCAAAAATTTAAAATGCTTATAACTTGCGATCTAATTTTCGTAGCGCGGCCAAATTTTGTTCCGTAATTAATTATGAGACAGTGTTAATTTTTGGTGACAATAGACCCCCCCCCCACGGTGAGGATCGAAAAATTTAAAATGCTCATAACTCGCGATCTAATTTTCGTAGCGCGGCCAAATTTTGTTTGGCAATTTATTATGAGACATTGTTAATTCTTGGTGACAGGAGACACCCACGGTGAGGGTTGAAAAAATTAAAAATGCTTATAACTCGCGATCTAATTTTGGTAGCTTTTCAAAATATTGTTTGGTAATTTATTATGAGACAGTGTTAATTTTTGGTGACAGGAGACCCCCCACGGTGAGGGTCGAAAAATTTAAAATGCTTATAACTCGCGATCTAATTTTCGTAGCGCGGCCAAATTTTGTTTGTTAATTTATTATGAGACATTTTTAATTTTTGGTGACAGGAGAGCCCCAAGGTGAGGGTCGAAAAATTTAAAATGCTTATAACTCGCGATCTAATTTTCGTAGCGCGGCCAAATTTTGTTTGTTAATTTATTATGAGACATTTTTAATTTTTGGTGACAGGAGAGCCCCAAGGTGAGGATCGAAAAATTTAAAATGCTTATAACTAGCGATCGAATTTTCGTAACGCGGCCAAATTTTGTTTGGTAATTTATAATGAGGCAGTGTTACTTTTTGGTGACAGTAGACCCTACGGTGAGTGTCAAAAAATTTAAAATGCTTATAACTCGCGATCTAAATTTCGTAGCGTGGCCAGATTTTGTTTGGTAATTTATTACGAGACATTGTTAATTCTTGGTGACAGGAGACCCCATGGTCAGTGTCAAAAAATTTAAAATGCTTATAACTCTCGATCTAGTTTTCGTAGCGCGGCCAGATTTTGTTTGGTAATTTATTATGAGAGGGTGTTAATTTTTGGTGACAGGAGACCCCCCACGGTGAGGGTCGAAAAATTTAAAATGCTTATAACTCGCGATCTAATTTTTGTAGCGCGGCCAAATTTTGTTTGGTAATTTATTATGAGGCAGTGTTAAATTTTGGGGACAGGAGACCTTTCAACGTGAGGTTCGAAAAATTTAAAATGCTTATAATTCGCGATCTAATTTTTGTAGCGCGGCCAAACTTTGTTTGGTAATTTATATGAGACTGCTAATTTTTGCTGACAAGAGACCCCCCCCCACCGTGAGGGTCGAAAAATTAAAAATGCTTATAACTCGCGATCTAATTTTCGTAGCGCGGCCAAATTTTCTTTGGTAATTTATTATGAGACATTGTTAATTTTTGGTGACAAGAGACCCCACGGTGAGGGTAAAAAAATTTAAAATGCTTATAACTCGCGATCTAATTTTCGTAACGCGGCCAAATTTTGTTAGGTAATTTTTAATGTGGCAATGTTACTTTTTGGTAACGGGAGACCCCCCCCCCCCACGGTGAGGGTCGAAAAATTTAAAATGCTTATAACTCACGATCTAATTTTCGTAGCGCGGCCAAATTTTGTTTGGTAATTTATTATGAGACTGTTAATTTTGGTGACAGGAAACTCCCCACGGTGAGGGTCGAAAAGTTTAAAATTCTTTTAACTCGCGATTTACTTTTCGTAGCGCGGCCAAATTTTGTTTGGTAATTTATTATGAGACAGTGCTAATTTTTGGTGACAGGAGACCCCCACCCCCACCGTGAGGGTAGAAAAATTTAAAATGCTTATAACTCGCGATCTAATTTTCGTAGCGCGACCAAATTTTGTTTGGTAATTTATTAAGTTATTGCATAGCTTTTATCGCGGGCTGTGAGCGCGGTGACCGTATCTTGGTATTCCGTAACGAGAAAAAATCATAACACTCCGGCTAACGACGTTTCAGTTCGGCAGACTTCGGCACGGTATTCTTCGATAGACTTCGGCAGACATTGACGCGGTATTTTTGCATAAGTTGATAAAAAATGCTTTGCAATAGCTTTACCGCGGCAGTCCCCGAGTGCCACACGCATTTTTTTTATTTTTGTTTTTCTCTCTGTGGAACGTTTCAGATTTAGTCCCTTATTTCAGCAAAAGTTTAACGTGTGTACGTTTATACTTTTTACAATCTCAGCCAAAAAGAAAAAAAAAATCTTGACATTTGTGATTTTAGACGTTTTGTTAAATATCTAGAGAAATACATCAGCAATTATCATGAAATTCTAAGTGTGTAAACATAATAGAACAGGTCATAGATATACGTGAAGATATTTTCCTCAAACTCCATAGGTGACTGTCAACAAATTGAAAATGATCGAAGATATTTTGGATGACCCTGTAAAAACTCATGTATCAAATGCGTTCAAATTGCAGATTATGATTACGTGGCTTATTGTAATGAGCTGTGTTCATTTTTATGAATGTAACATGTATATTCAAAGAAAAAGTAAAGTTTTTAAAAAACGGTCCCAAATTTTACCAAGTTTTTTTGCTTATAATTTGCAGAGTTTTTAATCAAAATCAATGTTCATTTAAGAAAATATGAGAAACAGCATTATACATAACAACCTGTTGCCAAAATTAAAAAATATTTATAATTGTATGAAATATGAACAGGTTTACTCAATAAGGTTTCAGTGCGCATGCGTGAACTTAATCAAAATATAATTTGCATAATGTGATAGTTAAACATATAGAACAACTTGTGTTAAAATCTCAAAATCATAGTTTGAAAACGCTGAAAATTATCGTCGAAAGAACAAGATAAAAATCCGTTATTTCCAAAATGAAGCAAAAAGATCAGGGGCTGTATCCAAAGTCCATTGATTCATGTCTACACAATATTGCACGTACTGCTTGGGTAGTACGTTGTTGATCATCTTTTTCCTTCATTTTGGGAATAACGGACTTGGATCTCATTCTATCTACGATAATTTTCAGAATTTTCAAGCTATTATTTAAGGGGAAATCTTTACTGAGATCTATGACCTGTTCTATTATGTTTACACACTTAGAGTTTCAGGATAATTCTTGATGCATTTTTCTAGATATTTAACAAAAGTCTAAAATCATAAGTGTGATGATTTTTTTTTCTGCTGAGACTGTATATCTAGAGCTGTACATTAATTAGTAATTCATTCTTTATTAATTCATAGAATAAATAAAGAAACTTGTTGTATATTTTATGAATTATTTCTTAGCCCTTTGCAGTTGAAAATCAAAATTTTATTATTCAGAGAAAGATACTTGGATAGAGGAGTTTTTTGTAAAACGTGTCTCCTATAATTCCATTCAATTTAAAATATTTCTTTATATGAATATAAGAAAACGCACATAGTAATAAAGAAACGATTCCAGTAAAATTGAAAATATTAATATATGAGGACGCGAGTTTCAAAAATAGCCCTTTCAAGAAACTCAAATATTGGGAAATCGCGAAAAACCTCTAAATGCGTCTATTGGTTTTTAATATAAACCGAGATTTTACAGTTGCTGAAGAACAGGATAAAACCTGCTTTTTCAGAGCGTTGAGTTTTTTCGATGCATGATAAAATATTTCTTTATACGAATATTATAAGCTATCACACACAGTAGTAAGAAATAGAAGATTACTATAAAATTGAAAAAAAAAAATATTAGGACGTGAGTTTAAAAAATAACTCGCCTTAGCCAGAAAATCAAATTTTAAGGAATCACGAAAAACCTCTAAATGCGTCTGTTGGTTTTCATTGTAAAACAAGATTTTATAATTGCAAAAATGCAGGATAAAATCTGTTTTTTGCTGATAGTTATGTTTTTTTCGGTGCAGGTTTTGGAGCATGATTAAAATATTTCTTTATATGAACATTAGACGATATTATATAGAGTAGTAAGTAATAGTATATTATGTTAAAATTGAAGAAATAAATAAATGAGATGTGAATTTTAAAACTCGCCTTATCCAGATTATCAAATTTTTCAGAATCGCCTAAAACCTCCTAATGCCCACTTGGCTTTCATTGAAAACCAAGATTTTAGAGTTCCAAAAATACAAGGCAAAACATTTTTTTTTTTTTTTTTTTTTTTTTTTTTTTTTTTTTTTTTGTTAGAAAATTGTGTCTTTTCGGTTTAGATTTCGCAGCATGATTAAACTATTTCTTTTATGACTATTGAAAGAAAAACAGTCGTAAGAAATAGAAAATTCATGTAGTATTGAAAAAAATGAGGACGTGACTTTCAAAACTCGCCTTATACAGAAAATCAAATTTTGAGAAATCGCGAAAAATTCTGAATGCGACCATCAGTTTACATTGTATTTGACGATACAGAAATATAGGATAAAACTATTTTTTCAGACAGTTGTGATTTTTTTCGGTCAAGTTTACCAATAGAATAGACTGATAACACGATTTTTTTAATTTTAAATAAGGCGAGTTTTGAAACTCGCACGCTCAAATAAACACCAAAAATTAGCTTTAAAGTTTTCAAATAAAATTGCCAAATGTCATCAAAGTAGTAAAATATAATCCGTTTTTCGCAATAATTTTCATAAAAAAATTAAAAAATATCTTGTGACTTTGTTTGCCTTTTACTAACCCACATTTAGATTTCCAATTTTGACAGGATAAAATAATTTAGGTCAACATATTTTCACAAACAGAATTTATATTTATATCGTTTGATTAAATCTGTAACCTAGTCTACTCAAAGTTCGGGCGTTTCCCAATTTATTGCGAAGATCATAACAATTTCATAACTCAATCACGTGTTTTCTTTGGTCTATCGAGGACCCTAAGCAATGTTATATGAATTTGTGGTAAATAAGTCAAAATTGACCTCAAAATTCAATATTTAAACTGGATCTGTCAATTTAAGTAATGGTAGCACGCTCAAAAATTCTCCAAATTTCTATTCAGTCTCAGTGAAGGTCTCAGGCTGATGTTAGTAAAGAGTAGTGGAAGAACTCGAAACTTTAAGAAGTTTTAATGTGTAATAGAATTGCAATTTTGTTTATAAATGACTGTAGCATTTAAATTAAAAATAAATCCTGATAACAGTTAAAAGAAAAAAAAAAAAAAAAAAAAAAAAAAAAAAAAGGCCAGATTTTAAGTGAGTCATATTAATGTATATGTTAGTGTATAACGCACATCTAAACTTCCAGACATGTTTTTTTCTTTGAATTGTTATGCATATTTATCCTATACCAGATTCTTCTTTGCAAAGAAACGTTCATATGGTACATAGCGAAAAATAAAATGAAGTTTATTGTAAAATATAATGTCTGTAACTTTTCATCTTATATGAAAGCAAAAATTGTTATCTCCTTTTCTTCAATCAATAAACAGCATATTTTTTAGCAAAAAATTTTAGATCTTATTACCTATTTTTTATGTATCTATTTTTTTTTACATTTTTTTATAACTTGCATATAGCATGCACCTAGAAATTTTCATTAAATTTGTTGTATCAAATATGCAGTTTATTACACCGGAATATACGGTAATAGTAATCAGCAAGTGCAATAATGATTATCATAGATGACTAAAATTACCTCATTCAACTAATATTTTACCCAGAACGAAATCTTTGAACATTTGTACAGGAATTTTTAATAAAATATTAAGTAAGAAATTTGTTATGAAATGTAAAAAAATAAAAATATTGTATATTTTACTATACATGTTATCTTGTTTGCATTTTCGAGGTATTAACCCCTTAACGCGCAGTGTTGCCGGGTCGGCAACACCTAAAGTTCGCCCTGTTTAGAGACACAAAAACTCCGTGAATATTTCAAAAACTACTCTAATGGCTACTTTAAATCTTTCTTATGAGTTCTAGATGGCAGCATCACAGAGATCAAACTCTACTGTTTTTAAATAATAAGTAAAATATTTTACTGTAATACGCGCTTCACAGCAATACTCTTCTCACTCCGCTTATCAATGCTTTACTTATGGGAGGTTACCACTTCGGCAACAGCTGTATAATTAAAATGGTTAGGGCAATCTTTACAAAACAATACTTGTGTACTCCTCTAGGCCTAAATAGATTGCCTATTTTTTGTTTTCTTTAAATTCCAACTTTAAAGTGTGGTGCGCCGGAAAGGGTTAAACATAGGCAGAGCTGCCAAGTTTTTGGCTATTTGGATACCAGTATTTCGGTGTAGAAAATTTTGCTTTGTATAATCGGAACACTCTGCGATTTAAAAGAACAGCGTTTTTACTAAGATAATGAGGGTATGCGAAAAGCCGGAGAATTGGCAATTCTTTAGAAGGTATTAAATTCCCTCGGACTCTGTTACAGGCATTTCCATGCAAACTTGTTTGTCTGTTACATGCTATGATTTTTGGCTACCAGTATTTTAAAGTGAGAAAATGAGACATAGTTTATCGGAGATATATCATCAATTGAATAAGGCGAAGCAAACTTTTCGAAAATAACGGTGGACAACAAGCATATCGATCTTCAGTTGTGTAACAGACTAACAAATTCGCATGGAAATGTCCTTATGTTAAGTAATTTTTTGCAATATTTAAATGAAATACAATAACAATTTTCGTAGTTCTAACTCTACATTTACATATTTAGTATTTAAAACTAACGAGGTGGAACCCGCCGAAATTCGACGAAAGAAAATGTTTAAGAAGGAACTGTTTTATTGATTTATAATAAATCTACAAAATTAGTTACAATAAAAAATGTATCTTATATTGGTCAGTCTAACTCTCAAACAAATATTATTTTAAGATAAAATTAAGAAAATACTATTTTTATTAAACTCAGGTATCCAAATTATTAACATTAAACTTTAATCGCAGATGCAATCAGTAAAATATAATAAAGATCAGTTATTATGATAAAGCTATTAATTGAGGTTCTTATGTTTGGTATAAATGCAAATGAAAAAAAAGGAAATTTATTCCAAATTGACATGATCATAGAATTTCACGTGAAATCTAAACCCTTCATCATTTTCATCTTCTCAAAATTTATATGTGTACTTCTCATATCCGTATTCACCATGTTTAAAGAATGGTATTTCAATTTGATCATTGATAAATGAAAGTGAAATAAAACTGAAATTCACCGGATTTTATAACAAACGATATATTTGAGAAACGCATTTTAATTTTCTTTTCAATTTTAAAGGAAAATGGAGCGATTCTGTTGCCACAATTACAAAATTGGCACTAAAAACTAATAAAAAATTAATATCTCAAAGATAAATTGAGATACATCTTTCAAACAAATTGCATTTAAAACATATTTTTTCTCTCTGTACGACGGTATAAATATTTAAAATATGCGAAGTTTAGAAGTGTACAATTTGCAGTAGCGAAAACTGCAAAACCGAAATTACATGGGAAAGTGTTGCTATTCGCAAAATGACGTATGCGTTAAGCACAGATACGTTTGGCCTTTATAATAAAGATACATACTTAACTCTTTCAGGAGCGAACTACATATGTCTCTAAGATGATGAACTGATAGAATGACAACAGGATTTACGAAAAAAAATGTGACAATGAGTAAATGCTTTTATTCACGTTAATTATAAAAGCAAATTTTTATTCCTAAGTTGTTGTGTCATTGTGGCATTTCGAGAATCAAATTAAATGGCATATTGTATATCCAAAAGCCCTTCAAAATAGTTAAAATTTCATTTGTTTTACTTAAGTCTTTTAGAAACTTCGGTAACATTAGTTATTTTCATTGAGAAAATGTTGTAAATCAGAATTAAAAGTAAATAACTTTATAATAATTTATAATAACTTTGTTCAAAGTCATAAATTATGTATTAAGATGTATTAACACATTAATTAAGATACATTACATGCTCTAAATAATATAATAATATAAAGGTAAAATATTCTAGATTTCAGGAGAAATCTATTTTTACATGCAGCTTGATAAATCTTTCAAACTTATATACGTACGTGATTAATAACATCTGTTTTTTTCTCACATAAGAGTAACTTTTAAAAGAATAACATACTTTTAGATATAAAGTAAATTTTGCAAAGTAAAACAGCGCCATTTTGTTGAGAGATATTATTGAAAATCGTGATTGTATAGTGATTGCATTGATTTGTTTTTAGGTAGATTTCGTAAGAAATACTACCTATTGCAATCGCACCAGTTTATCTATCTATCTATCTATCTATCTATCTCACTTTTTTATGGGCACGATAACTTTTATAATTCTTCACCAATCTCCGCCAAACTGGTACATAAAATCAAAGGGGATAAAATCTTGGCTAAGTTCGTTATTGGGCAAAATCGGACCAAGGGGGTCGGAATAGGGGGCGTTTTTGTTAAAACCGAAAAAACGACATAACTTCTTAATTAAAGTAGATATCGAATCGGTTTAAAATTTATATTACTTCTTAAAAATGGGCCAAAAGTATATGCATGACAGATTTGTGATAAATTTAGAAGTCGGCTCAAGGGGCGAAAAAAACAGGGATTTTGAGAGAAAAAAATTCATAACTTCGTCAATTTTCAAGATATCAAGTCCTAAATTTTTTGTAAATGTTCTCAAAATTATCTAAAACTTTTGTAGTTACAAGTTTTTGATAGGACAACCTTTTACGGATGAAAAAAATTAAAAACGAAAAGAAAAAAGGCGCTGAAAAAAGAGAAAAATTCATAACTCCGTCAATTTTTAAGATATCAAATCTGATTAAATTTATTTTACATCGTCTCAAAAATATCTACAACTTTTATATTGACAAGTTTTTCATAGGACCGATTCGTATAGCAAAAAGAAATTAAACAAAAATAGGAGTTGGAGAAAAAACCTCAAATCCAAACTGCTTATATTCTGACTCATTTTTAAATTCATTTTTGATTTCAAACGCATCCAAATGGTAGATCCTCTTATTTAAAAACTGTATAGAGTGACGCATTGGTCAATTTTCTGATAAAGACAGAATATATTTCAAAAAAGGCTACCAAAAAGGGCATTTTGAACAGAATTTCCGAAAGTCATCGGGACTGATAATTGAAGGAAGTATTAATAAGAAATTGCGTTTTTTTTCTGACTCGTTTTTGAATCCATTTTTGTTCTCAAACGCTCCAATTTACAGATCCTCTTATTTAGGAACTATATAATGTGATGCATTGGTCAGTCTTTTGATAATAACGGAATATATTTCAAAAAAGGCTACCAAAAAGGGTGTTTTGAAAGGAATTTTCCGAAATCATCGTGACTGCAAATTTAAGGAAGTGTTCAAATAAGAAATTGCATTTTTTTCTGACTCGTTTTTAAATCCATTTTTGCTCTCAAATGCATCCAATTTACAGATCCTCTTACTTAGGAACTATATAATGTGATGCATTGATCGGTTTTTTGATAAAGACAGAATATATTTTGAAAAAGGCTACCAAAAGGGTATTTTGAACAGAATTTCCCGAAGTCTTCCTGATTTGAAAATCACATAGCATAGTTTTCACATAGCAAATTGCGTTTTTTATGACTCGTTTTAAAATTCATTTTCGATCTCAAACGCATTCAATTTACAGATCCTCTTATTTAGGAACTATATACTGTGACGCATTGACCAGTTTTTTGATAAAGATAGAATATATTTTTAAAAATGCTGTCAAAGTGAGTATTTCGCACGAAATTTTCCGAAGCAATCATGATTAAAGAATTAAGGATGTATTTAAACAACAAATCGGTTATTTTATGACTCATTTTTAAATTCAATTTTTTTCTCAAATGATTCAACTGACAGTTTTTTGTTATTTAGGAACTGTATAATGTACTGTTTTGGTCGATTTTTTAATAAATTCAGAATCTATTTCAAAATATGTTTCAAAAGAAAGCTTGTTGTCAAAATGGGCATTTGAGCTGAATTTTTCTTAAGATGATTCTGATAAAACCAGTTTTTGCAGAAAAATGAAATTAAAAATTTTTCATAAACGGCCAAATGAAGTTATTAAACTGGGTTTATCTCTAATCATATATATATTTTTTTGTTGAAATGAGCACTCTTCAAAATCTACCTCCGCCTATAGGCCCAGCCGACAGGGATTTTTTTAGAAACAGTAGTGGGTCGCGCTCATCTTCGGGAAAGAAACATGTCGTGGCCATGTTAGGGTTAAGCATTCTGATGTATTATATAAGTTAAGTTTTCCGTTTATAATAATCTACGTTGTATCACATATATTTTTATTCATTGTCTCTAAAATACGCAATTATAATTTATTAAGTTTAATGTTTTTAAAAATAATCAGCTACCAACAAAAGATTACCGATATATACAATCAAACATAACACCTTTGTTATTGTAAGGCACAAATTCCAAATCAAAAAAGAACTGAACAACTCTGGGCAATTCATTTACCGTAATTTCGGGTGTATAAGCCGCGGATCAAACAATTCTTTTTTGACCCAGACATTTTTAAAAAATGAATGTTACTAGTTAGATCACCGTAAATATTTCTGTTCAATCACTAAATAAGATTTCTGGGTCCAAAAAGAATTGTTTGATCCGCGGCTTATACACCCGAAATTACGGTAATTAAAAAAAAAGGATAACATCTTATTTTGCTTTTAAAATAATTGTAAAAGTGCATTAAAGTCTTTAAATATATTTTGGAATACAATTTTTACTTTCGTCTACATATATAAGTAGTAAGTTAACAACATTTGAAAACTACAAATTCCTAATCTAGAAACAAATGAACGACTCTCAAGTCAACGCTTCCAGGCGTCGATTAGGCGTTATTTCGATCAGGGACTGATTACTAACGGGGCACTCTCCCATCAGTAAAATTTTATGGATATTTTCACCTTTTTTAAACACCCTTTGCATGCGAAATTACTGTCATGAATAAGACAAAAATTTCTAATTCTTTTTACTGGTAGGAGAGTGCCCCGTTAGTAATCAGGCCCTGGTTTCGATGCCTTCATCTTTTTTCGACATCTATCGGCTTAAATATATAAAGAACTTTTGATTAAAATAAAAAAAATTATGTATAAAGAAAAAAGATGGAAAATTTTATTCAAGATATTTTTTTTAAATGTTTCCATTTACAATTTTAAAATATCATTCAATATGAATAAAATAAATAACTTTATGATGATTTCTTGAATAGAATTTAAAATTAGTTTTATTAATTTTTCAGAGGTTAATGTTTATACGCTTAATCTTTAAATTTTACTTTGCATTATAAATAAAATATTTTTTTTTTCCGAAGTGTAATTGAAATATAAGATGTTTCATAACTACATGAATAAAACTGATTTTTTTTCACTCTCTTATTAAATTACAATTTTGTTTTCTATTCAATGTTACCGTAAAATGGGGTGAATCGGAACACTTTTCAACTTTAACGTTAAAAAAAAGCAACAAGTGATTTTTTAATTTTTTAATTTTTCTACTAGAAACTTCGGTCTTGTTTTGTTCTTTATTTTTTAAGCAAAAACGAGACAGTTTTACTGTTCATATATATATTATTTAGATTTTTAATGGTGTTCCGATTCACCCCGCAGATAGGGGTGAATCGGAACAAATGCTATAATCTTTATTTATTCCGATTCAAACTTTAATAGGGTTGATAAAAACAGGTAATAATGATAAGGGAGGAATAGGAACACGTAGTTACTGTGAAACCAAGCCTTTATTTTATATAGAAGTAAAGATATGCCTTTTTAAAAATTAGGAAAGAACTTTTAAAACAAGAAAAATTAAAATTTATTTTAAGAAATTATATTCGAATTGGAAATGTAGAATTTAATGCAAATTTAGCCCTGTTATGTGTTATCCTTTACTAGTAGTCATTGGATAAATGAATCTATTGAGTAGCCCCAATCGCTGCATGCATTAATACGATCTACTAATGCGCCCTCATCCCCAGCCCATAGTACTGTTTGCATCCCTCTCTTTTTTAATTAGTTTTTCACTTTGAGATGTTTATGTAATGTTGTGGATGTCAGAGAATAATTCTGTTCAATTTTTCTGGCTAATTTGCTATTTTTAAATTATTTTATTATGTGTTCCATGTCTGTTGGATTAGGCGTTGACTTTTTTGTTTAACTAAGTAATTTCTTAGCACCTTTAAACTCTTCAAGTAATTAGAACAAACAAAATATTGTTACAATACATATTCTTACATATGTTTTCAGGTATTACATGAAACTATTACTATATAGAAAAATAAACCATGAGAGAAAACGTGTTCCGATTCACCCCGTAAATCTTAAACCTCTGATGTTACAAGCAATTTTTCATTTTTTCATTTTGTAGTTTAGAAATAAATAGAATTTAATACAGAATATCTTTACAGGACTATCATTAATTAATAATCCTATCTCTCAGGTTGAGAATATGAAAAACACTGTAGTTACATACAAAGTTTTGAAGACGTTGCAAAAATTAGGTTTTTGAGGATCCACTTGAAGTTTTTTTTTATATACGCCAGTAGTTGTGCAAACATGTCAAAACTGAATTTCCCAACTCTTAATGTTATAACCTTCTTATAAAAAAATTGGCATCTAAAAATATCATCACATATATTTATAATGAATTTATTTGCATGAATGGGAAGTTTCGTTCCTATTCACCCCGCTGTTCCTATTCACCCCGCTGTTCCTATTCACCCCATTTTACGGTATATTTAAAAGTTACAATGTTAAAAATCGAAATTTTATGTGATTTGATGTAATTAATGTGTGTGGTACATGGTATTGTATATTCGTCACATTTTAATGACATTTGATAAGAAATATAAATTTCGTTTACAATGCAAGTAAATTTCAAGTGGATATCAGCTAAGCTCTTAAAAATTGGTGTAATTAAATTAAAATTTAACGGAAGAAATAATAATAGTAATTTTGATTTTAATTTATAAGGAATGAATTTTTAAAGTTACACAACTGAAGTTTTTAAAAGTTTATTTAGATTTAAATCAATGCCTCCTCCTTTTGCATATTTTCTACAAGAAACTACAATCTTATCAAAAGTTTCTGTCATTTATATTAACTGCTGACAGGTGGCCGCAAATCCACATTAAAAAACAAAACATAAAGCTTCAATAACCGATGAATAAAATCGTTGTCTTGATTAATTCCCAATAGAAAATTGAGTCATTCATTATCGAGATTCATTACTTTTTACAAAATGATATCTTTTGAAATTTACAGAAAAAAAAAAAAAAAAAAAAAAAAAAAAAAAAAAAAAAAAAATCAAAAAAAAAAAACTAGAAAAAAATCCTCATTATTTTTATTTCTAAAAATCTAATGTTATTTTTAAAATATGCTTTTCTACAGCTTCAATAATAGTCTTCGTTCTGTTTGTATGAAGCTTTTTGAAGATGAAACGCAAGTCGAAATTCCGTCATATTTTATGGAAGTTATATGCTTGTATTTATTATAAACTTTCAAATTCAATGTTTCAGATACTTCTGAAAAACAAAAATCACCTGAATTATAACATTTGTCACAGCAAGGGATAAGTTTTTGTATTCCGGTGTCACAGAAGTCTACTGTCTGGGAATGGAGCCAGCTTGTCAATCCACGTCACATCACGCATGCCTATCCCGTTGCGGCAGTCGTTGACCTCATCCTGGTATCGCTAAAGAAAAGCGAAGAAAAGATCGGCAATTCATGAAATCATCACAAAGCACCCACTCTTTTTCGATGTTGTGTGGCATGTGGGTTCCGAAAAACCTTTTACCGGAACACAATACCAAACGCATGACCTGCATTGATTTTTCTGCTGAAATACTATGATGAGGGCAACGAGTACCTCAACAGAATCGTTATGGGTGATGTGACCTGGGTTGAGAACTGTGATAAGCAGGTTCCATTCTCAGGTGGAAGATTTCCATAATACGGAACTACAAAAACTTATCCAACGCTATCACATTTCCGGTAGTTCTTATGCTGAGAAAGAGCTGAAACATTTCTTTGTACCATTGTACCTTTTATAATAAATATTTTCAACAAATTATGTATTTTTTTATGGGCCGTATGTAACTTACCTTTTGGATAACCCGTGTAAATGTATAAATTGTACAATGTTATTTACATTGTTTGCGTTAATTTATTTTTTAAATTATCGCTGTTTCATTTACGTGCACATAAATTAGATTAACTTAAGTTATTCAGAAAATATTAAAAAAAAATTCTCTTATAACTGTATATTCATATATTCACGAGTGTGATAGTATTGTTTGAGATAATATCATTCTGAATTTCATTTTATGTACCGTAATTTTCAGTGTATAAGCATTGTTTAAATTAAGCCTGTTTCAAATAAGAAATTTTAATTAATAAATGATGTTAATTAAATATTAAGTAAAACTATCTTACTTTTAGTTAATATAAATTTTTGGTCAGAAACAGATTTATTTTAGCCGCAGTTTACATTCAGGCAAATTACAGTATTTAATATTTGAAAATAAAAACGTTCGATAGAAAATAGTTGCGTATATTTCTTTTCAAAACTTTATAGAGACTTTAATACCATTCATTAATTTCAAATCAAAAACATTGATCATTGACAGTCAAAACAAACCTTTCGTAAATTAAATTATTTACAAACTCGTTGTTAATATTTAACGAAAGTTACTGTCCCTGGGGTAAAATAATTTTGCTTTCGCGAAAAATTTATTCTTCAATATCGTTTAGAAAAATCTCTTTTCTTTCATGCCAATAGCCATTAATAACAACATCTGCTTTTTTCCCACTCCTCAGTATTGTTTTAAATGACTAATATAGTTTCAGATATCAAGTAAGTATATATATTCTACAAGCTAAAGAAGCGTGGTTTTTAATATCTTAATATGAAAATTTTTATTTTACGTTATTTGCATTGGAATTACAAGTTCTAGAAATAAAAAGGTTCGCTGTAGGATATAATGAATTTAAACATAATAATATTAAGTTATTCCGAAAGTAAATTTTCTGTTATCACTAGAGCATATAATTCTATATTAGTTAAACATCTTCATTTGAATCGATAATTACATTAGATACAGAATGGTTACAAAATAACCCTTTTTTGAGTCATTTGAAGCTAAGCACTTAATGAATGGAATGAATACATTTTATATTTCGATTTTTGAAACTAAAGGAGACAAATTATAAGAAAGCAATTTCAAAAATGAGAATTTTGGCATCGTCTCATTTGAAAAGATTCAGATATTTAATTTAATTGCTAGTAAAATGAATTATAAAAATGTTTTTCAGCTTACGTGACAGCAGTATCACTAGTTTCGCCAAAAACTGTATTGGAAATACTCAAGCGAATAATCAGCATGAATGATGGGTGAATTGGGCTGAGTATGCGCCCAGCCATTTCTATCAAAGCAAGTCATTGATACTTAGCTTTTGTCCCCAATTGTTTTCAAAGAATTTAGCTCCCCATAATTTGATAAATCCAAATATAAAACATGGTTTCACGCTGTTTATTGAAATGAAATTTGAATAAATGTTATTTAAAGTATATATAAACATATAGTCGTCATTATTCGGCTGCTAATCACCGGAATAAATGAGTCACTAATCGCTTATGGCATTATAGCTAAGATGCATATTAACCAATAAATCTAAATGTTAAGTAATGAAGTCGAAATCAAAGCTAAAATAAACTGTTACTGTCTGTATCATAAACACTTATTTTTAACTTAAGAAAAATTACCAGTTTTGTGTGCAAGGAAAATGAGACACCTCTCTATTTTTTAAGACTGAAAATTTCCTATAACTCATTAACACTTCTCCGAGTTGCTCACAAAGAAAATTAAGCAGAACAAAGATGTAGATACTTACTTGCGTAGGTAGTAGATAGCAGCCTTGTTTTTAATATTTTAAACTCAAAATAATAATAAGTTCACCACATAATTAAAAATTAGGATTTTTTCCTTCCATAATCTATATTCACAAGTGAAAATTTTACATAATAAAGGGGTATTATTACTGCACCCCAAGCACATTTTTCATCTAATCTACTATAATTTCACACAAAAATTTTTTTTCAAAAAAATTGCTAATTCTTGTTAATTTTAGAATATAACCTGTACGTACGTATTTATTTTTTGTGGACTTGCATCTATTGGTTCTAATAAAATAAAACGTAAATCAAATAATCACACCATTCTCAATAATATCAAGGAATAACACTAACTAAATATTAATTATAATTAAAACTACAGCTATTTAGATTTTTTTAAAGAAGTTAAGAAGATACAATGGAAGATTTTCTCTCTGTGAAATGAAAGAAAGAGAATAGCAAAATTCAATGGCTGCTAATCTGTTATTGGAATTAGCATATATGGTTTCCTCTTTGTAAATTTTTTTTTTAATCAGTGGTTTCAAATTATTTAATAGACGTTGATTGCCTATTCCTCTAAAGTAAGATCTGCACTATTTCTTTGACCGTTCTTCTTTGCCAAGTTTTCAAAAATTTTTAAATTGCAAACTGCATGCTCCAAAACTATCAAAATAAAATGCATGTGTAAATAGGTAAGCTATTCATTCATCCTTTTTTATAATCCAAATTAAAAAAGTTGGAAATTTCTAATTTTTATTTTTCTTTTTTTTATTTTTACGGGAAGCATAATTTTTAAGTGTTTTTACCGAGATAATATTTTGAATAGTACTTCTGTTTCAAAATTTTCATAATTCTTTTAATATGCAATTATTTAGATCAATCGGAAGGCTGAATTTTTATATACGATTTTTCAAAAGGGTGAAATTCCGAATTACCAATTTAATAACGCTGTAAATTTTCCATAGAAAGATCCAAAATTTTTTCATAACCTCAGTAGAGAAGAATATTTTTACATAAAGTTACAAAAAAAAAAAATTCCCCCCTTTTCCTCAAAAAAATGTTTAATTACTTAATTCTTTATTTGTAATTCACTTATTTGTACAACGCCGGGTGGTGCAGCTCGTATTACATAAAATGGGCCATTTTCTGATTAAATGTCGTACAATGGAGGGATTGTGTGCAAAATACTTCCAACTAATTTGCGATCAAATTAAATATATCAGCTAAAACAATTTAAACTAGAAAAATATTATTAAATCAGATAAGAAAAATGGCAAAATATTCTAAAATTCATTTCCGATATTCGCTAAACATTAGAAGGAAGTGAAATTAGTACAGCTTAAAATGGCTATCATGACTTCAGTAAAATCCTTTCATCGTAAAAATAAGTTTTCCGACGACGGTTATTTTTAAATTGGTTCTTGTTAATCTTATTTTAAATGGAATTACTAGATGCAAAATGATAAATTAATTAGGATGTGGCTTGGAGTATAGAATCCTTATTTCTTTTGAATTTAAGCTGTTCTAAGAACAAAAGGGAATTAAGTTCCTGCCTGCTGATATAAAAGGGAAAGGAAAAGGATTAGGGTTTGTTGAGGTAAATGTAAACTAGAGATGGGATTAATTCTAAACAATCAGTGTTAGCGCTCACACTAGCATTGGGAAAACTCATAGGTAAATAAACTCATATTTTTGCATTTTCCAGAATTGATGTTGTTAATTTTTACCTTTTTATTAGCACTTTCCAACAAAGTTGAAAAGTGCTTATGCATTCGGTTTGCCTGGCCGGATGGCCGTTTGTCCGCGCTCTAACTCTCGTAAATATACTCGGATTGCCATGAAATTTTTGGACGTTATTTAGGTTTACCCTAGCACGAACCCTATTGAAAATGAAGTTTCTACCGTGATTAATTTATTTACAGGAACAGTCAAAATTTTTCCATTACATTACGGCCTATCGGGAAAAATCGTTTCAAAGGAATTTTAACGTTCATAACACTTTCCAAAAGTTTGAAAAGTGCTTATGCATTCGGTTTGTGTCCGTCCGCGCTCTAACACCTGTAAATATACTCGAACTGTCCTGAAACTTTTGTATGTTTTTGACGTTTACCCTAGCACGAACCCTATTGAAAATGAAGTTTCTACCATGTATAGTTTATTTACAGGGAGAGTCACAAATTTTCCATTACATTATGGCCTATGTGGGAAAATCGTTTCAAAGGCGTTTTAAAGATGTCACACCCTGTTAAACACATTAAAACTGACATGCATTTAAGAGGTGCACTAAAATATGCATTTTATAAAATATGCGGTGAAAATATAGTATTATACCTTTACAGGGCCACACAAAAGAATTCCATTGGATAATGGTAAATGGGGGAATAGTGTGCGACATTTTAAAAATATGTATATCAAAACTGACACATGTCACTGGGGCTTAATATAAATTATATAATACTGTCTTGCATAATATGAAGTACATTGCATTTACAGGGACCCACAAAAGATTTCAAATTGTATATTCCTTCCGACGGACTGTATATGTTTCCGATGATGGCTGATGGATGGATGTAATACATTTTAATTATGATATACGCATTTAAGTTTCACTAAATCTTTGTACATTATAAAGGTATGTATAAATGTTATAGTTGATATACAGGGCCATCCAAAAGAGCTCGCCAACGTTACTGAGTATGAGCGTAAATTACTTAAAGGTGGTTCTTAAATAAAGTATACATTTTTATGCTGAACTCCATTCAATTTACAAAGAAATGTTTTCAGAATATAAATAAAATGATATACAGGGCCATGCAAAGAATTGTGTACATGGACACCTATGAATGATAATTTATAACGATGTGATTTGAGTTGTTTTAAGAGTTTTAGTTTAAAATGAATTTTAGCTTCTTACTGACGTTTAATAAAGATACAAGGTAAACTACAGGGCTGAGCAAACGTTTTCAAGTATGTTTCCCATTTATTAGTACAAATTGCTCAAAAAGAAATTCTAAGCCTTTTTTCATGCTAAACTAAATTTTCCCATTGTATAATATGTATATCAACAGACAGATCAAATGCAGGACTGTTCAAAAGTATTGGAATACATATTTGGCTATATACCCTTATTTAACCCTAATTAACGAAGTTTTGTTAAAGATTTCATGAAGTGTTGGAAAGTGCTTCATAATCTAAGCTTAACGCATGATTTTTCTTACTTGTTCATATTGTTTTTAATGCCGTTATAATATTTATTGTTGCTGTAGACGAACTGTTTGCTGGTTTTGGCTACCTTAATTTCCTAAGTATTCGCCACACCTCAGAATACTCGATTTTACTAGCAGAATTTATTTTAAATAAAATGTGATTTAGCTGTGCTTACAACTTATTTGACTTCTTTTTTTCAACAAAATTTCCGGTTTAAAAAAGACTTAGTTATGCCGATGTGTAAACGCGGGAAAATACGGTGTTTCATATATATTTTTATCTCTTGGTGGTTGTTTACAAATCTCCAGCAGCAACTTTAGGTAGAAACGTGAAATTCATGATAACAAAGGCCAACCGGTGGTGTTAGGAAATTTTCATATACCATTCCGCCCTATCTCATCAGCAGTTTTAGATAGAGTATTGAATTTGAGGATAATTAGTCTATTAAACAAACATAAACATGTATTTTATCTATTTTAGAAATTCCCATCTAAAGAGGATATTAATGGGGTGGTCTTACTTTTAGGACATTTCGCTGTATCTATGCAGCACTTTTAGGTAGAAGCGCAAAATTAAGATTTACTAAAAAGTAATTAAACATAGTGGTTTTCGAGCTATTTTATCTGTTATGTCGTGAACATTGATTTTAAACCGGATAATGTGAGATTGTATGAATAAGACAACAATCATAAATATCTCATTATATATATATATATATATATACCGGGTGATCCAGAAGTTTCGGGAGTTTTGAAAAGTTAATAATTAGGAAACTATGTATAATACAAAGGTTCTGTTTTCAGATATATGCTCAGAAACATGTGGGATTTTTGTTTAGAATGAATTTTTTTAAATATATATAGTTACCACTTTTAGCAACAGGTGGCGCTGTTGTATAAGACTGAATGTACCTATACCATGCGTTATATAGACACATGAGTTCATTGCGAAACTTCTTTTCTATGATATTGATGAGATTTCGTTTTAAGGGAGGTTTATGTTCAAACATTTTTTGTAAGGTAAATAAAATTGCATTGTAAGGGAAATTTGATACAAAATTTCATGAGCAACTGCAGTGTTTAGACATTGTCTAGACTATGTTTAGACACATCTTTGCATGTCACGTTGTTTTCATATCGTACAATACGTCAAGTTAAAACTGCAAAAGAATCAATGGCTATTGCAAATGTGAAATGCTATGGTAAGCAAGATTTGAGAAAAAGGCTCATTGGAAGATCGTAATAGAAACAAGAGATCCCAAATGTCTGTTACAATCGTAAATTAGGTAGGATTCTATGCCAATACTCTGTAGAAATCCCCAGTTCATAATTAGTGCAGTAAACTTGTGATATCACGATGAACTGAAATTTCTTCTGGAATTTCTTTCTGCTCTGAGGATACTTACACGCTGTTTTGCATCGGCTCACGGCGGTACTTATAAGCCATGAGCGTCATGATTAAACTTTGTAACCCTTGGACACTAATTCGTTCTTTTAAATGAGCTGTATCATAATATAAAAACAATACTATCAATTTTAGCGCCACCTGCTGTCAAAAAGTGCAACTAACATAATATGTTTAACATAATATGTTTCGAAAAAACAAATCCCACAAGATTCTCAGCATTTCTGTGAAAACCGCATACTTCTATTGTTTATGGTTTTCTAATTATTAGCATTTCAAAAGTCCCGGGACTTCTGGATCACCCGGTATATATTTCTTATTTACATCGCTACTATGTGCGTTTTGTTTGAATCAAGATTGCTTTAGTGAAACCGACCAGTGTAGCTGTCGAAGTCTACTAGTCTGCTAATAAAAGATCTTTGAAGGAAATTTTTTAAAGTTGTAGCAAAGTTGTTTTAAAGCACGGAAAAAACCTTCTATAACTTCATAGATTTGTATGACATATATAATCTAATGTACCATATTACTGGTGCCCAGAACACGGACTGCCTAAACCATTTGAATGAAAACAATTGGAATTCGTTGAATTAGAATAAATTTATTGCTTTGTTTATAAATAAAACGCACGCTTGTTAGAAGAAACTACGAAATTAATTTATAGAATAAAAGCATGTAGTGCAATAAAAGAAAATAGTGCCGATGAAGAGGCATTAGAGTAATTTCTCGCTGAGTTAGATTTAAGAGGAACAAGAACTTCATTATCTCGATACTGAAATTCAATAAAGTATTAAATTAGATGAATTAGAAGCGGATGTGTTGAAATGTGATGAGTATAATTCAAATTTAGTAATTTTGAAATCAAAGGTAAACCGTGTCAAATTAAAATTAGAAACTCAATCTAATTTAAATATTTCTACTACGACAACGAATAGCTGAAGAAAGAGTTATAATTCGATGTTTGGAATCTATTCGCAAAAATTTACCCAAGCTAGTAATTAATTAATTTAATGGCGATTCTTCGGATTGACAACAGTTTTGGGATCAATTTGAGTCTAAAATTAAAAAAAAAAAATCTGAATTCAGTGGCGTAACCAGGGTGGGTGCCGAAGTTTTCTGAATACCGGTATTTTGAAAGTTCTGTTTGCCTTATCTGACTATAATATTTTCTGCTATTAACCCGGGAGAATGCTTATCCAGGGTATGAATTGTTTTAACTTTGCTACCAACAAAATCAAATCATAACAGCAGGGTTCACACAGTTCTACCACTAAATTTTAAGAATATATTCTAAAAGTTTCACTGCAGAAAAATATCTTAAAATCTGTGAATGAAGGTTGGGGGGTTACGAATGTTGTGGTTTAAAAATTAAATGTAAATTTTCTTATTTTTAATAGTGGTACCAGAGTCCTCGGAAATTCCAAGGAGTGTGCGAACCTTGCATAACAGTCACTTTATTGAGACAGAGACAATTCCTACAAATTTTGCGATAAAATAGGTTGAAGATTACTTTAAAAAAATAGTGGTTACAATTGCAAAAACCATGCGTACTCCGGGTCTTTGAGGCCCTGCGCGCGTCCTCCCGAGTTAATCAAGGAGAAGAAAACCTTACAATATTAGCGGTTTTGGGCACCCACCCTGCTTACGCTACTGGAATTACCTGAAGTTGAAAAATTCAACTATTTAAAGTCATATCTGACTTCAAATATGCCTAATTATATAAAAAATTTAACTAACGGAAATTATTTATCTGCTGTAGAAACTCTTAAAGAAAGATTCGGTAAGAAACCTTTGGTAATTAACTTACATTAGTGATGGGCGATTCTCGAAAATTTCCTATTCGATAAAAATCGTAATCGTAAAAAAGCACATTCGATAAAGTCATCGATTAATTTCGAGAATCAACAATCGAGATGTTTTGCAATCGATTATTAAAATCTTTGTTATTACATGTTTAAAAAGCATCATTTAGTAAATACATGGTAACTGAAAACAAATGAATTTAAAAAACAACAACAAAGCAAAAGGATGTTATAATGGAGCCGCAATAATAGAAAAGTCATGTAACGGCGTTCCTTGGTTGCAAAAAGTTGTAAAGTCACGAGTAGAGTCGCGAGTAGCAAAATGGCCAAAGAAAAAAAATAATAAAAAGCACTCCTAGTGTAAAGAACATGAACTAACATTTATTGATTTTTGTACATAAATTGAGATACGATCTACAATTCCCCCATTATTAGAAGACTCTCTATTGACATACATTAAACGGACCACCCGGGGAGCAAAGTAGTGCGGGAGTAATGAAAATGCATAATATGAGTAAATGATCATTAGGCTTTCCAACAATACATCGCATGGTGGTTGTCGGTTAAATTTGTTAAAGAGCTTCCCGTGGGGGCAAAGTGAGGGGGGATGAGCGCGGGAGGTATATAAAATAAAATGGTAATTACAGAGCTTTCTAATGACATATCACGAAAGAGAAATCAACAAAATACAGTGTCTCACAAAAGTGATGGGACACTTGTGCTTTATGAAAAGAAACTGCAATAAAATAAATAAACAAACATGTGCAAAAATTTTTTGGGTGTGTTTCATATTTAAAGTTAGTAACAGTTATTACATAACATACATTTTGTCAAAATATTAAACTATTAATTTAGTAAAAAATACGATTGTTCAAAACGGAGCAAAAAATGGCTCACATAAGTGATGGGACACTTATTTTTCCATCAAATATTTATCGAAAAATGTTACTTTTTAAAAGGTTTTAATATTTTGTTGGATTTCCTTTTACTTTTAAAACATGATTTAATCTTTTTGGGATGGATTCGACTAATTTTTTTGTGATTTCTGGAGTGATTTTACCCCATTCTTCTTGAAGCACCGATTTTAGTTGTAGTTTTGAAGAAATGGTGTGTTTGCGAATTCCTGATTCCAATTCTTGCGGAATATACTCTATGGGATTTAAGTCTGGAGATTGTGGTGGTGTTTTTATTATTTCAGGACAGTTATATAGCGGCCAGAGTCTAACGTTCAGTGCAGTGTGCTTGGGGTCATTGTCCTGGTAGAATTTAAAATCGTTATGAAGGTTCAATTTTCGTGCTGAAGATTTCAAATTTTGCTTTAAAATATCAATATACTTGTACTGATCCATTATACTGTCAATAAAAACAAGATTACCAACTCCAGCGGACGACATACAATCCCATACCATAACTCCTCCTCCACCATGTTTTACTGTTGGTACCAAGTTCTGTTTGCGAAATTCTTCCCTGGGTTTTCTCCACACCAAGATTCTACCGTCAGAACCAAAAATATTAAATTTACTCTCATCAGCAAATATAACTTTATTCCAGTAATCAGAATTCTTATTTATGTTGGATTTTGCAAAAGCTAGTCTGAGTTTTCTATTCTTTTCACTTACGAAGAATTTTTTCCTGGCTACTCTACCGTGATATCCAGCAGATCGAATTACCCTTCTAATAGTCTCAGGATTAACAATTATTTCATATAATGCTTGTAAATCAGCAGCAACTTTTGAAGCACTATTTCTTGGATTTTTTTTTATATTTCGAACGATAATTCTCTTTATTCCATTGGATAGCTTCGATGGTCGGCCAGGTCTTCCTTTATCCTGAATCATATGATTCTTTTTATATCGTTTAATGATATTGAAAACTGTTGAACGACTCAAGTTAACTGTTACAGCAGTTTTTCTAATAGATTTTCCACGTTCAATATGCAAATTAATAACTAATTTTCGAATATCAGGCGAAGCTTCTTTTCGTTTAGCATTCATGGCTACACAGAGCTAAAAAAACAAAAATTCCAAAACAAACTGGACAGAAATACTGCAGACGATTTTATAAATTATTGCCAATTGCTTTTAAGTAAAAATAAAGCCCAAAAAATATTTTTATTTCTAATTTCAGACGATTTTTGTTGCAGATATAATGGTGTCCCATCATTTATGTGAGCTATTTTTTGCTCCGTTCTAAACATTTGTATGTTTATTAAATTAATATTTTAATATTTTGACAAAATGTATGTTATGTAATAATCTTTACTAAATTTAAGTATGAAACACACCCACAAAAAATGTGTACATGTTTTTTTTTAATTTATTTGATTAGTTTCCTTTTGTAAAGCACAAGTGTCCCATCACTTATGTGAGACACTGTATATAAAAACACTCCCCTTAGAATTCCAACTATTGCAACACCCGGAATACAGTCTGTCATCACTGTTTGTGAATTTTTCATACATTCTAAATTATATATTGAAAGTCTCCATAAAAAAAAAAAAAAAAAAAAAAAAAAAAATCAGATCTGAATTCACAAAAACGAAATGATTTCAAAAAAGTTTGCAAAGCGCTTCTGTAAGGAGTCCAAATTGAGAAAAGGAGAAGAAAGATTCATAATATGAAAGAGTGGTTTGAAAACTTTCCGATTATACGTCATATGACGGGTCCATAAAAAACTTGAAATTTACTCCTCACTATTCCACTATTTTTTTTCTTTCCTGAATACAGCCGGAAATCACACAGCCTCGCTTTAAAATGTTTATATTTGATAAAATATTTTTACCAAAGGGGTCCATCAAAAAATCACATTTAAAATTAAATTTAATCTCAAAATAGCTACGATTTAAAAAATTCACCCCTCATCGCTCCCCTCCTTCCAGCAGAAATTCGACCCCAGGAGGAGAAGCGTTCATAATATAAACAAGTTGGAAATTGCACGTGAAGCGTAGCAAATGAGGTGCGTTCGTACGATAACGAAGTTTTAAAAATATCACTCTCATATATCAATCTCATAAAATTGTAAACAATTACAATTAAAATGAGCACCAAACGATGTTCTCCCTATACCATTATGGAATGGAATACTTTTGTGTGGTTTAGTAAATCAATAACAAATATTCTTGGCACCACAGATTATGCAAAATGTATATTATAATACATACTTTATAGGTGTATGTAAACTTTATTACGAGTGTAACACCATTAAAATGCATTTGAAACTTTTTTCCCCATTAACTGTAATGTAACGGAATACTTTTGATTGTCCCTGTAATTGAATTATGCATCCGATTTTGATAAAATTTAAAATAACTCGATAAAATTATGTAATAATTATGTATTTAAAATTTCAAATGATTAAAATGCATTTGAACCTTTTTTCCCCATTGACCTTAATGTAACGGAATCCTTTTGATTGTCCCTGTAATTGATCTATCCATCCGATTTTCATAAAATTTGAAATGACTCGACAAAATTATGTAATAATTATGTATTTTAAATTTCAAATGATTCGGTTGGGTAGTTTTTGCGTTAAATGCGGACGGGCGGACAGACGGACGGACTGAACGACAACAATAGGTGCTACGTATTTACATAATTACGAACGCACCTAAAAAGTGGTTCGAAAAACATTCCAATAATCAATCACATGAAGGGTCCAAAAAATGTTTGGAATTTACTCCTCACCCGCAGGTTTACTTTTTCTTAACAGAATACACCCGGAAATCACGCACCCACCACTTTAACCCATTAACGCCCGAATTATTTTCTTCGCTAAAATTTAAATTTTGTATTTCCCACCACTTTTAAAATCAAATAAACTTTTACCTAAATTTATCGAGGATTCTGTCTCGTGAAAGAAGATATATATTTATCTTCCTCTTTACTGGTGGGAAAACCGCTTTCTTGCTGTTTTTGTAACTGTCCTCAAAAGAGGACGCTGGGAGTTAATGGGTTAAAATGATTATAATTAGCAATTTTTATTAGAAGGTTGCATCAAGAAACCACTTCTAAAATGATAGTTATTCTCGAAATAGCTACGATTAAAAAAAATTCACTTCCCGTCCTGAAATTAAACTGCAAGAAGAGAAAGTCCCATAATATGAAAGAGTATTCTGAAACCTTTCCTATGACATATCACATGACGGGTCCAAAAAAAGTTTGAAATTTACTCTTCACCCGTAGTCGCAATGTTACTTTTTTTTCCAAGAATGCACCCGGAAATCGCGCAGTCCCCATTTTAAACTTTTGAATTTATGAAATAATATTTACCGGAGCGCTCCTCTGAAAACCACATCTAAAATGATATTCATTGTCAAAATAGCTAAAAAAAAAAAAAAAAAAAAAAAAAAAAAAAAATCACCTTCTTATCGCTTTCCCTCCCTCTCCTGAAATTCAACTCCAGGAGGGGAAATATTTGTAAAATGAAAGAGAAGTGCGAAAAAATTCCGATAATATATATAAATATAACATGTCGGGACCAAAAAAGAGGTTGAAATTTACATGTGACCTGTGTGTTCACTCATTTTTCTCAGAATATACCTAAAAATGACGCAGCCCCGCTTTAAAATCTTTATATTTAATAAGTTATATTTACCGAAGAGTTCCATAAAAAAACTCCACATCTAAAATGATAATTATTATCGAAATAGCTACAATTTAAAAAATTCACCCTCTTATCGCTTTCTCCCCCCCCCTTCTGAAATTCAACTCCCGGAGGAGAAAGATTCATAAAATGGAAAGGAAGTGTCAAAGCATTCCGATGATGCATATATAACATGACGGATTAAAAAAAAAGTTTGAAATTTACATGTCACCCGTGGGTTCACTCATTTTTCCCAAATACACCTAAAAATGATGCAGCTCCCACTTTAAAATCTTTATATTTAATAAAAAATATTTACTGGAGAGTTCCATAAAAAAAACCACACCAAAAATAACATTTACTGTCGAAATAGCTACGATTTAAAAAATTCACCCCCTCATCGCTTCCCCCTCCCCTCCACCCACCCCTTAAAATTCAACTCCGAAAGTAGAAAGATTGATAATATGAAAGAATGGTTTAACACTAGAACCGCGGCGACGGGTCATTTTGACCCGTATCATATGGAGAGACATTGATTTGAACCAGAAAAGTCTTAATCAAATAAGCTAAATATATGTTGAGCAAAAATATTTTCATTAAATAACTTCAACAGTTTTAAATGAAAATTCCGGTGAGAAATATCTTTATAAATCTTTAATGAATTTTCCCGCGGTTCTAGTGTTAACCATTCTTTCATTCCAAGAGCTTTCGCATATGCCTCTCATTTCAGCAAATATATTCCGATAAAACCAAACATCCGAGACAGACAGTCCGAGAAACTTTCTTCGCGATGAAAATTTATCCCGATGGAAATAGGTTTATCGAAGGATAGCGATGAAATTTAACCTTGAAAAAATTGCGTTTTGAGAAGCTTGTGGTTTTTGATAAATGCCTTTTTCGATAAGGATGATTTTCATTCTCGCTGACAATGGAGAGAAGTAGGTTTATCGAGCAGAATTTTTTCGTCGGAGCTTTGTGAAATGAAAGTCTTATCGTGAAACGAGGTATAGAAAGAAGCATGAGAGTACGACAATAACTTGTGAAATGAAGACCTAATTTTCAAAGTTTCTCGTATTTTAGTCTTACCATGCTTAGAACCCACCAATAAATATTATTTATTAAAAAAAAATTTCAAAGAGGACATATGTTTAAAACTGTAGCGATTTCTACAATACCTATCAATTTAAGCGTTTTTTTTTCATCGAATCATTCGGTAAACATTATTTATCAAATGTAAAAAAATTAAAATGTCTGCTGCAGGAAATTGAGGTCGAAAGGGTGGACTGACGGGGGGCGGGGGAGGGGATAATTTTCACTTTTTTAAACCAGTCATATTGTATATCATCTTGAAGATCTCGGATCACTCTTTCATAATATGATGCTTTCTTACCTCCCCCCTTCCGAATTTGGTTCCCACGGCGAGGGGGGCAGTTTTTGAAGCTTTTTGCGTTTTTATCATTTTAGATCGAATTTTTGAATTGAAAACGTCCTTAGGCGCATTGGAAAAAATTTTCAGATAGGGAAAAAAACCATTGAACTAATCACATTGTTACCGTAACCTAGGCACATTGTTTTAAAGTTCCCTCTTTGAGGGCCTCTTCCAAAGGTGAGAAGCTTGACCCCCCCCCCCCCCAACATACACTTTAAAATATCGCTCACTTTTTTTTCTCTACCAATTTTAACTTAAAAGTTTAAGCTATGTGGCACAACCAGGGCTGTTGCCTCCCCCCCCTGTTGGTTATTCACCAACATAATTTTGCTCATTTCTTCACTTCATTTCAATTTTTAAAAGGCTATAACTTTGCTTCTATGAGAGCTACAACGGGGAGAAAAATTATAGCATAGCTAACTTTTCTTCGCCGATTTTTTTTCAGTTTTATGGTTTTCCCCATAGCACCGGTGTTTTTTGGAGGGGGGGGGGAGGATAAGGGGGCCATGTTTCATTTTTTGATGTAATATGTTTCTTGAAACCTTGTGCTTCATACATTACAAATTTAGCATAAAGTTTCCCCCGTCATTCTGGGTCACGTTACGGACCCATAATGGGTTGAAATTTAAATTTCTCAAACTTTTTCGCAGTTTTCGCTAAATCGGCATCTGAAAAGCATCGCGATAATGTGGTGCGTGTATGACATCTGTATCATATAAATATTGTTCACCACTGCTGGGACTCTGGCCTCCTCTCGCGTGTAGGCGTTAATTTACCGCGGTTACTTGGTCCTTGTATTTCCTGCACAATAAAATATTTCCTGACGATTAAAAAAATACACAAGTAATTATTCAAGTTTTCACTTCTGTCGGCACTCCCAAAATGCCACTATATATATATATATATATATATATATTTATTTATTTATATATATTTACGGAGTTTGCAGTAAATAATATTTATACTATATATGGAATTTAGAAAAGCAGAAAGTTGTTGTTTGGCATGCGATCACTTACTGATCTTATATATTCCCCCCCACTTCGTTACGTTGGGGGGGAGGGGCAGTTTTCAAAATTTAACTTTCGATTCGAGATTACGTTTTCGGTTGTTCGTTCAATTCGAGATTTTTTTTTTTAATCTTTTTGTTTACAAGTTTTTGCTGCGCGTGCACACCGCGTTTGGTATATACAATGAGGACCCAGTTCGAGATTTCATATTAGAAGATTGCGTATAAATTAGAGACACCAATGAAATGAGGGGCTCACTAGCGAGGGAATACTTCGTATCTTTATTAACACTGACTCATTCACCTGTAGACGACTTTTGATAAAACTGAATCCTGTATAGTATAAACAATTGCAAACTAGAGTCATCGAGAAAAATTTTCACAATCGAAAGTTATCGAGATGTTCATACAATCGAGAAAATCGAGAAAAACTTCTCGTTATCGCCCATCACTAACTTACATCTTAATAAACTTTTATCACTTAGTTCGGTGAAGAATCTAGTGATATTTATACACTTCGCCGATTGCTGCAGATTTGCCAGACCGATATAAGAAATCTCTCGGATTAGAAATCTAAATTTATTCAGTCTTACTCACCCCGATTTTAGTTAACCCATTAGTGCCTAGCGTCCCTTTTTAGGGACGCTTCAAAAGGTGCATTCAGCACTGTTTTTGACACCGGTAAAAAGGAAAAGCAATAATTATTTTATTTAAATGATGCATTTTCGTGATTAATGAACTAAACTTAAATCTTCTAAATATAGTGGTGTCAACCAAATAAAATTTACGCAAAAGATGCTGGGCACGAATGAGTTAAGTTATTACCTTCTGACATAGTGTTGCAAATAACAAAATAAAATGCGGTATTGATAGGGCTCCCAAATGGTCCGCGAACTAAATACCAATAATTCTTAACAGAAAATATCATAGACGGTTTCTACAGCATTTGTGCTAAAATTAACCATCAATGGTGTCTTTTGAGCAATTTACAAGAAAAATCTAAAAGAAACATTTTCTAAGAAAATATTGATGTTCAGTTGGCAGACCATTTGGAAGCCCTGTATTGAAGAAGAATTAAATGTTACGGAAATAATTGATTATGTGAAAATGGAAATCATTTTCCGAGAAACAACTGCATTGTTAATCTCTAATGAAAAATATTCGAATGCATATATTACGTCTGAAATCTACTGCACGAAAAGCAGTCGCCGAAAATTATTCCTACCGCTTTTGGATTGATTAATGATACTGTATCATTTTCTTGAAAGATATAAAAAATTCGAGGGTTCCCAAATTTGAACTAATTGATTCACTAAAAATGAGAAAAAGATATCAGCAAAAAGTTCATGAAGATCTTAGAAAACGTTTTAGAGACGAATATCTGGAACAATTTCGAGAAAATGCGAAAACAAAACGGTATTGTTTTGATTGCGGATGGCATTTCTAAACGAATTAACTGGCATTTAGGAAAATTTGAAGAATTGTGTGCTGGCGAAGATGGAAAATTTCGGGTAGCCAAATTAATAATTAAAAGATTCTTTTTTGCATTAATTATATACTAATACATTTTCTACACCTTTTAAACACTTTTTTAAATTTACAAATTTTCACATTTTGCTACCACTAATGTAAAACGATAATCTTTATGGTATAGTTCTAATATTTTTGGTACAGAAATCTACCATGAAGAATTTTTATTTAAAATACTAGTAGCAAAACGCGAAAATTTTAGGAACGTATATATTTGAATTCATTTGTTTGATAAAACCCTATAAGAACGTTACACATGTTAAAAGTGCTTTTAGCTTTCTGAAAATTTGTACTTTTCAGCTAAAAACCCTATTAACTCCTGCAGTACTCGAGTGATTTCGATGAATTATTTTTTATAGTAGATTATAAATATCATATATGGCAGATAGTTAAAAAAATAATTACTTTCAGAAAAAAATTTGAAAATTTTAAAAAATGTCATTTTTTTAAATAAAAATTTTTAGTCGCACAAAAAATCTGTTGGCTATAAGTCTTGAGTATAAACCAGTGAAAAAGAATTCCAAATGTTATCAAAATCAGTCGAGTAGTTTTTGAGTAAGTGGTTTTTAAATCTCACACATTTTCCTCAGAACTGTGCGCGGTCTTGTGTTACCTCAACAGTTTTATTTATTTATTTATTTATCTTTGAAAAATAAACAAAACCTATCGAGTAATTACTAAATTTTACATACTAAAATAGTTGGCTTGAATAATCGAAAAATACCTGCCAATTAATAAAGCAAAAGCTATGAAAAATTAGTGGTGTTTAAAAGGTTTTAGTAACAACATAAACATGCTCTTTTTTATGCGAACGGTGCTCATTAGAAAATGTTAAACGTTTGAGCTCTGATGGTTGAATTTTCTACCACTTTATTTTAATTCCGAACAGCCACAATGGCATCGGAATATTCAAACAAATTTATTTCTAAAAGTTTTAATGCATTTTATCGTGCATATCATAAACGGATTTTTTTCCCTGCAAAGTACTTATGACAATGTGACATTTGGAATTTTGAAGAAATTTACCCACCAGAGCTCAAAGGGTTAAAGGGTTAAACAAAAGCACGTTCTATTTGGTTATACGAATACCAAATATGAATTTATTATGTTAGTTGAAAAAAAAGAAAAAAGGATTTTTGAGGTATGCAATAATAATGAAAAATCAAAATGAATGTTTAAATCGTCAAATTAATTTTTACATTTAATTTCTCCAATAAAATTTTTAACGTGAATATTTGCACCTTGCCCCTTTTGGGCTTGAATTTTTTTAAGTTAAAAAAAATATTACTTTTAAGTTGAAAACATTAACACTGGTTATCCAAATAGATTAATTAGTGTTTAAGAAATATTTCATTGTCCGAAAGATAACAATTATTGTTGTTTTCCGTACAATTCAATAAATATTCGCATTATAATAGTCTAATGAAGAACTTTTGACGATGTTTAAAAAATATTACATTACAGTAAGAGTTAATTTATATTATAACTTTCTAATACTTTTTATGCTATATCACACATGATTATTTCAGTAAAGTAAATTGTAATTTAAATTTAAAGCGTGAAATATATGTTTAAAATAAAAGAATCGCAAAAGGCTCAAAGAGAATTAAGCAAATAATAATAATAATTATTATTACTAAATACCTAAACATAAATGAAGTCATATAGAAAATGCAAAGATATATATTAACATTACTTCATGTAAATAGCAGCAGAACTACTTATTAAAATAAAATAATCCATGTTACTCCATAACAACGAACGTGTCCTGTTAATAGTGATCCAGATCCGAGAGGGATAATATAAAGTTAATCTAATGAACAAGTCGATTTTTTTTTATTTTTTACCTTAAAAAATAAACAATTTGAGAATAATTACTGCATGATCCAGAATAATGTTCGCATGATTTATAAGGATAATATGATATTTCAAGTTAGAACACACAGCTGCTTTTTCGCACAGGGACATTCACAATAAATGTAGCATGAAAATATTAAGTGACAGATTTACTGCCTCACTTACGAATCATGTTGCCATCTAAAGAATTTTTTCTAAATTCGAAACGCAGAATAAAAAAAAAAAAAATGTTTCTTTTGAAAGCTTATTTTAATGTGGAAAGAATAGTTTTGTTATTCAGCAAATATTTACGCACTGATGTTTGAACATTTAAGTCTTAAAGTTATATTTTAAGCATCGAATTTCTGGAAGTTTTATTTGGAATTGCATAATGGTATTTTGTCCAATATCCAAAAAAAAAAAACTTTTTTTAGTTAATTTGAAATTTAAAAAATAAACAAACAAACAAACAACAACAAAAAAACCCAAAGAGTAAACGACCATTAAACTAAAAATACAGGGCGTCTCTAAACATTTAAGAAGGCTCAGGAGGCAACAACAACGATCTAATCAAGTTAATTTGTTATAATGTTTTGTAAAATTAACAGAACTTTATGGACACTTTATATCTGTTAATTATTGTTCTAAATAGGATGTCCAAAGAAAATCTATTTATTTTTATATAATCCCCAATAAATATACCCCGAAATTATTCATTGAAGGATTTAGACTTGGTCATACATTAAATTTTAAACCTTAACCGGAAACATACCGTCTATGAGACGAGGTCCAAATGCTCTGGATATCAGTAATATTCTAAAGTTTTCTTTGCCTTAATCTGTTGAGGAAAAGCCTCCGATTAGATAACGCTTATAGAACTTTACAAAATTAGTGGTACCGAGAGCATTTGGGCTACGCCCCTGGTTCCGCTACTGATAGACACGTAACTATCTCACAGACAATACGTTTCCGGTTAAGGGTTAATTAAAATGTCTCTCACTAAATTTAAGATTTAATGTATAAAGATATAGTTTCATACTATTTCTGAAATTTTAAAGTATGACATTCATAGGCAGTGTATAAAGATCTCATTCAATTTCAGTTTTGAAAGTAAGTTTTGAAGCTGGATATATTACAGGGTTCGTATGCACCAACAAATTCAAGGGATTTTAGCATTAGAACATCCAACTGGTGTCGATTCGACACTGATCAAATGATAAAATATTGAATCGGACTAGAATGTTGTTTGTAAAATTAGTTAAATTCTTACTAGAGAAAACTGAGTTAAATAAATAAATAAAACTGTCTTAAATAAAAATGTTGGTGTTAAAATGTTTTTTATTAAAATTAGGTAAATTCGCCGGACGTTCTAACGCTAAAAAAACAACCAAAATATAGTATCCTTTATTTTTGCATTTTTCAGTTTCTGTCACTTTTTACTTTATAAATGCATAAACTGTCGAATTTTTTTCAAAATAATAGGGACGTAAACAAAGGTATTGCCGGATTATTTCAAGGAATTTCCAATTTTCAATTATTTATATTGCGAGGTTTACACAGTGTTGCCAGTGGGCTACTTTTTTAAAATTAAGATTTCTTGATTGGCACCACTTTTTTGAAACGGTGAAATTACCTTTGTTTTCGCCTTTATTAATCCGCCATTAAATAAGGCGCATTTTATCGTTACAAAAAAGTGGTGCCAGTCACGAATCTGAATTTTAAAAACGTAGCCCGTCTGGCAACACTGGGTTTACAAATAAACTTTCTTGCAAAATTTTATTAAAAACAGAAATAGTAAAAAAAAAATATTGAGATTAAAAATATGAAACTAAAATTTGAAATGATCGTTTTCTATAAACTACTATTTTTTGTATTTTAAATTCACAAAAAATGAAAACATCTAATTTCATCTTAAAAATTTACTCTACAGTCGTGGTTAAAAATTTATACCCCCAACTAATTCCTCAACACGATATCGTAGAAGAAAGTCTTTGTTGCGGCGATGTGTATTAACGTTATAAATAAACTCACATGCTTTAGTAGACTGTAACATACTTTATTTTAAGATATTACAAAAGCGTTGCTTGCTCTCCAAGCAAAACAAAACAACAACTAAGAAAAAACACAGACAATTTGCGTTTCTAGAGTTGCATACTACATTAGCGAACTTATGTGATGCCAGATTCCAAACATAAATTACAAATAACTCTAAAATACCCCCCGACATTGAAGGGTCAACTTAATAAATTATACAATACAAAATATTAACATTATATATGCTTAAGTAAGATGATAAAATACAACAATTTTCTTTTAGCAATTAACAATACAATTATAAATCTATATTAATAAAAGAACAAAACGCTCTGTCTGTGTGTCTGTGTGTGTGTCTGCGATGGCTAGCAAAATTTACAGCATGTACGAAGCTCAACATTTTTTTGAGAGTAGCCCTAAATCTCTCCTGATGCACCTGAGCTTCAGAATTTCGAAATTCCAATTTTTAACTGAGTAATTAATTAAAATCGAGAGGTCACTCTCATAAAAATCATCTTTTTCCATTTTTTTTCTCTTTCGTTTGTTTACGGTTGGTTGGTTGTGTAAAATTTTCCGCAGAAGTAATAAGAAAGCTGAGACAGAATTAAAGAAACCCATAGAGGAATGAGATAAGTGGAGGTGAAGTAAGTCTCTAAAAAGTTTTGCAATATGAAACCATTTATCGCTCAAATTTTAATGTGCCAAAGAAAAGGACGTGGAAGGGATTTTGTATTATAAGACGAATTGAAAGAAATGCACTACAATTAAAGCATATTTTAAGAAGAAATAGCAAATTTTTAAAATGTTCTTTGTTCTATTATTATTTATTAAAATAAATGTTTGCTTTTAAAATGAAGGAAATTGGAAAATTAGCAATAATTAAATATCAAATTAATTCTTTTAAAATCATGTATGAAAACTTAAGTAATAAATATTAATCTAAAATATAGATTTCTGACTGCAGACGATTTTAATATATTAACAAAAGAGTGTTATATTTTCAAGCAAAACGTTAAAATAATTTTCTATATTGATATTTAAAACACATATGATAAAATAATTAAAATTTTACCGGTGAAGCGATAGATTAGTTCTTTTAGAGAAACAAGAGCAAAAAAATACGGGTTTAAACCTGTTTCAATTGATAGGCATGTCAAAGCACGTGCTTTTGTTCGTACTTAATTGGACTTAATGTAGGGTTACATTTTTAACATCACCTCCAGAGATAATACTTCCACTCTATTAATTTCTTCTTACTCTATGAAAGAAACCAATTTGAGATTTTGGCATTTCAGAAGTGACTGTTTTTTTTCCCAAAGACCTTTAAAATTCATAGACTGGCAAAATGTCAATTTAACTAAGGATTTTTGAACACAGCTGTTACGTCAGATCGTTAGTACTTCGAACATTAGAATATATGTGTGGTTAGCTATGTTGCAGTAAATATATGTATATGTATATATGAGGCTTTTTTAGCAGTTTTTTTAAATCATTGATTAAATTTGAATGCATTTTATTTAAGTTAAAATTTTATTAAGACTTTAATTTGTTTTTAAAACAAAAATGAATTGGCTGTTTGACGTTCGAATCGGCAGACGATTCATACACAGTAATAAATTATCTAATAGAAAAATAAAATATATATCAAAAATAATTACTAAAAGAATAGTAGCAAAACATAATGTTTAGGCGTATTAACACATAACTCGATCCCAACCAGAAAAAAACAGACTATACTCCGATCCAAGCAAGACAAAAATTCTATGAGCATAAACCCGACCCGAACCTAAAAATTCCATTTGAAAAAACTATGGATTTGATATCTGACCCGAATCAAATCTGAATCCCACAAAAATATTCAAATGAAGCATACCCCAATCTCATCAAGGAAAAATAATGTTCGTGTATATGCAACCCGACCCGAACCTAAAAATTTTCTTTGAAAAAACCCGAAAAATGACCAGAACGAAACCTGAAATCGATAAAAACATTCCAAAGAACTATAACCCGATAAGAGTAAGACAAAATAATTTCCGTGAACATAAACCTGATTCGAACCTAAAAAATTCTATTTGAAAAAAAACCTGAAATTTTATGCAAACTACATCTGAATCCGATAAAAATATTCGAAAGAACCATAACCAGATTCGAATAAGAGAAAATAATTTCCGTGGACATGAACCCGATCCGAACCTAAAATTCCATTTGAAAAAAATACCTGAAATTAGAATCGAACAAAATATGAACCTGACAAAAATATTCCACAGAACCATACCCGGATCGGAACAAGACAAAAAATTTCCATGAACATGAACCCAATCTGAACCTAAAAAACTGAACTAAATCTGAATCTGACAAAAATATTCCAGAGAAGCATATCCTTGTTCAAACAATGCAGAATAATTTCCGTTGATGCGCAACCCAACCTGAACCTAAAAATTCCATTAAAAAAACCGAAATCTGAATTGAATGACATCTGAACCCAAAAAATATTCCAAAGACCCAAAATCGGACCCAAGCAAGACAAAATAATTTCTCTGGATATGAATCCGACCAGAACCTTAAAAATCAATTTGAAAAAATACCTGAAATCTGAATCGAACTAAATCTGAATCCAACGAAAATATTCCAAATAACTATAACCAGATACGAACAAGACAATATAATTTCCATGGGCATAAACCCAATCCGAACCAGAAAATTTGTAAAAAAAATAAAACCCGAAATTTGAACCAAACCTAATCTGAACCTAACAAAAATATTTCAGTGAAGTATAACCTCATTGGAACTAGGTAAAATAATTTCCATGGAAGTACAACCCGAACCGGACTTTAAAATCTCATTTAAAGGGAAAAAAAACCCACGAAATCTGAATTGAACCGAATCTAAACTGAACAAAAATATTCCCAACAACCATAACCGTATCCGAAGAAGACAAAATAATTTCCATGAACATGAATCCAATCCGAACCTAAAATTCGGATGCTCTACAAAACATAATGCGCTCCGTAGCGGTGGAAAGTGAAACTAAGTACTTAGCGCGAGATGATTAAGATATTTCGTTTATAGTTAGTGTTAAATTAGAACTTGGTTACGGTTAGGTAACAGTTAGGTTGCAATTACGTTCCGGTGAGCCTTATGTTATATTTATTTTCCGGTTAGGTTACAGTTAGGTCATGGTTAAGTTATAGTTAGGTTAAGTTTTAGTTGCGGTTAGGTTGTGGTTAGATTATGGGTAGGTTATGATAAGGTGACGGCCAGGTTACATTTCGATATATTTAAGTTACAGTTAGGTTACTGTTAAGATACAGCTAGGTTACAGACAAGTTATGATTACAATACAATTAGGTTACGGTTAGGATTTTGTTCACAGAATGAACATTACGCATGTTTGATAAAAATTATGCACCTATTTTTGTAAAATGGCTCTGAAATTATAATACTATTATACTAACCTTTTAGCTAATCATCGAGAATCGATTTCATTCACGGTATAGTCGGATTTAAGAGTGATATAATTAGTTTGAAATTCAAAATATTTCACTTGGGATACCTACGCGAAAAAAGTATTTATTTAAGTCACTTAACAGTAATTTTAAGGATAAATATCAATAGTTTAACACGAAAATCACGCAATCGTTGGACACATATTCCCTCCTGCGTTTTCAATTGCAATGATTTTGGGTACTTTTGCAGCTAAATATTACTTTTTAAACTGATTTTTGACACAGTCAGGGGGTACGTATTTAATATAATGTGCACTGTAAAAATTTTTACCCTTTTGCTGTATCACCACTCTCCCGCTTTTATAGAATATCTCTCTTTTGACCTATGAGAATGCTCTATAATAGGCTGAAGTAATCATTTTCTATAAAAGTTTACCCTTTCTATAAAATTTTTACCCTTTTGCTGTATTATCACTCCCCCGCTTTTATAGAATATCTCTCTTTTGACCTATGAGAATGCTCCATATCAGGCTGAAGTAATCATTTTCTATAAAAGCGGTGGAGTGACGATGCAGCAAAAGGGTCAGGTTTTTAATAGTGTTGCACATATTTCGAGCTAGAGATAAAATCGTAAAAATTTCAAGTTCGTTTAAGATTACTATTACGGACCCGGGCAACGCCGGGCGGGTCAGCTAGTATACAATAATAGGAAAACTAAAAATAAAAATTTCCATATCAATTGAATGTATGCCATCTAGATAATCTATTTTCGTTAACATTAATTAATTCTGGTTCAACGATGGCTGTCATAGGCCTTCCGATTAAGAAATGGCCTGGTGTTAAGGCCTCCAAGTCATTAACGTCTGAAGACAATGGAGTGATTGGCCGTGAATTTAATATAGACTCTGTTTGAGCAATGACAGTTAACCCATTAGTGCCTAGCGTCCTTTTTTTGGGACAGTTTTAAAATATTCAAGTAAGCGCATTTCGCACCAGTAAAAAAGGAGGATAAATAAATACTTTCTTTCTCGTTACAAAGTCCTCCAAAGATAAATTAAGATAAAAGTTATTCTTGCTTTAAAAGTGGTTGGAAAATGCTAAATTTGAATTTTAACGAAGAAAATAATTCAGGCATTAATGGGTTAATAACTCTTCGAACGTTAGCCTTGCATTACCTACCGTTCGCTTTAGATGATATTGTACCGATTTTATTCCTGCCTCCCACAACCCGCCAAAATTAGGTGATCTGGGAGGAATAAATTTCCAAATAATATTCTCTTCTGACAAATAATTCGCTAACTTCTCCTCAGGATGTCTTAGTAAATTATGGAGTCTGTAACTCGGCGTTAGCACCAACAAAATTTTTTGCATTATCTGAAAAGATTACTGCGCACGCCTAGCAATGAACCTTTTTAAGGTGGCAATGAATGCATATGTAGTCAATTCTGACACTAGTTTGAGATGCACTGCTTTAGTTACAAAGCAAACAAAGATTGCCAAATACACCTTATTAAGAATTCCCTTTCTCTGTCCCTTATATTTTATGAAAAAGGGGCCACCAAAATCTGTTCCCACGTAATTAAGTGGTGCGCTAGGACGTACTCTCCACAGAGTACGGAACAGAGAATCAACTTTCATACACTGTAATGGAAACTTGTTTAACATGGGATTACGCATAGACAGTAGCGATACGAGCGGATGACTCTGAAACTACGATCATAACATAAGAGAGGTTGCTAATTCGGCGAAACATCGCTTCCTTGGCGACAAATGATATAGGAAAAAAGAAAAAAAAAAAATACAGTGACGGCTTGCTGCTTCTTGTTTTGAAATTTATGAAAGAATTATTTTAATATTTATATAACTTTGACGTATTCGTCTTGCAAACAATGCATGTGTCTCTTCTTAACATAACGACCTAATAATTTAAACTTGAAAATTCAAGAACAATAACAGTAATAATTACGAATCAATATAAGCGCGGAAATCTAAGATCGAATAGCATAAGCACGTGTGCAAAGATAATCAAATCAGCATTCAGCAAGAAGTGCCAAGCCAGAATATGGTTACAGTTAAACAGAAATCACGAGGATAAAAATCGCCAACGCGATGGTTTAGTTTTTAAGTCATCCACTGAGGGCATTCTTTTCAAGCCGAGTTGAGGCTCTGTCTGTACTCTGTGGTACTCTCTCTCTGGGTAGGGAACCCATGATTTGTTGTATGGTTATGGGGTTGCTTTTATTACAAGTTACACACTCATGTGTTATTTTTCTAGCTAAATTTCTTCCCCGTAGCGGCCAGAATTTTTGCCACAAGTAGCATAACAATGCTTGTGCACCTATATGAAGATATTTTTTATGATAGTAAATTGCAATTAGGCTACACAATTTACCCTTAGCTGGCAGAATATATTGATGTTTTTGAGCAAACTTTAGGTCTGCATTATCTAAACGCCCTCCTACTCTTAGCACATTATCTGCATCTAAAAAGAGATTTAACAGTCGCAATTTACTTTTCTTAGAAATTTGCTTACCTTCTAACAATGCAGTATATTCTGCCTTAAATTCAACTTTTTGAATTTCCCGAATTAAAAATATTTCTGATCGTGATAATTCTTCTATACTTACGTGTCCCTTTCTTTTTTCAGCTAATTTTCTTGTGTTATCTAAGAACCTGAAAATATAACTTAAAACACGTAATATTTTAGTATAATTGTTACCGATACTTAACCCATTCGTGCTCAGCATCTTTTGCGTAAATTTAATTTGGTTGGCACCACTATATTTAGAAGATTTAAGTTTAGTTCATTAATCACGAAAATGCATCATTTAAATAAAATAATTATTGCTTTTCTTTTTTACCGGTGTCAAAAACAGTGCTGAATGCACCTTTTGAAGCGTCCCTAAAAAGGGACGCTAGGCACTAATGGGTTAAAATTTCATTTACAAATTCACTAGAATTTAAACTTATTAGTGCTGTACTGTTTTTCAATTTTAATTCTTCTGAAAAGTCACTATTGTTTTTGACTTGTTCTAAATCAATGTTCTGATCTGATTCAGTGTCTCTTTTTCTTAGAAGACAGGGCCATGCCACCAAAGTTCACAATCAATTAATTTGTCGAAGGTTAGTCCTCGAGATACAAGGTCTGCTGGATTGTCCTCTGAGCGTACATGTCTCTATTGAAAAGTCTGGGTCAAATCTTGAATTTTGTCAACTCTGTTGGCCACAAAATTTTAAGTAGGTGAGGAGGAGTCTGAACCCATGCTAAGACGATGGTTGAGTCACACCATAATATTATTTTACTGATGTTCAACTTTAGCACATTCACTATCTTAGATACGAGTTGAGACAATAAGGGAGCTGCGGACAATTCCAATCGTGGGATTGTCAAAGGTTTCAATGGTGCAACCCTAGACTTGCTGCACAGTAAATTTAAAGATGTATTACATTTTGTGAAACAGCGTAGATAAATGGCTGCTCCATATGCGAGCTCGGATGCGTCGGAGAAGCCGTGCAGTTCAACTTCCGAATGTCCTTCGTTTAAAACAAAACGATGGATTTTTAAATTGTTTATATTCTGAAGCGTTCTGATAAAGCGTCGCCATTCATCTTTAATGTCATCTGGAAGTGGATCGTTCCAATCTAGCTTTAACAGCCAGAGTCTTTGTATGAAAATCTTAGCCTTAGTTATTCCAGGACCGAGTAATCCCAATGGATCGTAAATACGCGCTATGTCGGATAAAACAGTTCTTTTTGAGTATACAATTGGTTCCTTAACTGAGGAATTAAACGAAAAGCAGTCACGAACTGGATTCCATAACAATCCTAGAGTTTTAGTGCTCTGGTCCGCATTACGATCGTTGAATGTATACTCTTGATTGCTAGTTGCGATTTTCAAGAGTTCGGGGTCATTAGCACACCATCGGTGCAAATTCATGTCACCACGTTCAAGCAATGCGATTAATTGTGCTTGCACTTGTTGAGCGTTATTTAAAGTGTGAGTTCCTGTTAATACGTCGTCCACGTAGAAATCTTGATGAACTACACGTGATGCTTGCGGAAAATTGTCCTTTTCATCAATTGCAAGCTGATTCAAAGTCCGCGTGGCAAGATAAGGCGCATTCGATGTACCGTATGTAATCGTCTTTAACTTAAATATTTTGACTGGTTCTTCTTCATCAGTTTTCCACAAAATTCGAAGCAAATCTCTCTGATTTTCCGAAATTAATATTTGGCGATACATCTTTATGATGTCAGCAGTAAAGACGTATTTATGAGTTCGAAATCGACAAATGATATCGAAGAGCTCATCTTGGACTAATCCTCCGTTTAATAAAATATCATTTAAACAAACAGCACTGGTAGTAGCTGCACTAGCATCGAAGACAACCCTTAATTTCGTGCTTGGTTTCTCGGGTTTGTATACCTCATGATGCGGCAAATAATATGAAAATTCGGGCTTATTTTCCAGCAAGATTTCTTCTAAGTGTCCCAAATCGTTATATTCGTTAAATTCTTCGTATAACAATTTCATGGCTGGATTGTTCGCAAATCGCTTAAGTAAGTGATTTAATCGTTTAAGTGCGTTTTCCTTTGATTCTCCTAAACATGCAAGCCCACCAGTTTTAATTGGCATTTCCACAATATGCCTACCATCTTCTCTTCTAGTATGTGTACGCAAGAAATGTTCCTCACAATACTGCTCTTCTTTACTTTTTGTTGGGTTTTTATCATGGACCGCTTCAATTTCCCAAAATTTTTGCATAGCGTTGGATAAATCATCCACAGATCGAACAATACCACAATAATTATTAAAATTTTGTTTCGGCATAGACGTAGAACCACTGGCAACATAGCCAAAAACAGTTTCTTGAAAAACCAAATTTTGTATATTTATTTTATTTTGTCCAATTAATTTAAAAAATACTTCGTTTGATAATAAAACATGTATTGGGCCTGGTTTATCAAATTGTGGACCAGCTAACTGAAAAGTTTGTAAATGCGTAATAGGTATGATGTTTAGATATGTAGCTGGTGTTATGCGCGTAATTTTAGGAACAAAAAAAAATTGCAATGTTTCATTAAAACTCCTGTTTTTATTTGCTATGGTTGTTATAATACTTTCCTCTATATTCATAACTGAACCATTTAGCCCTGAAACTGATGCGTTTATTTTCCTTCCTTTCAAGAACAATAACTCAGAACATTCCTTCGTTATAAAGTTATTTTGCGATCCTGAATCTAACAATGCTCTAAGAGGAACTAATTCTCGTTTAGCATTTTGTATATATATTATCGCAGTTGAAAGCAATATTTGTTTACCAGAAGAAGACGTCACACTCATTACAGTATTGTTAATAGTTGAATGCGTGTTATCAAATGAATGTGTAGTTTCACCCAAAGTGGTAACAGACATCTGATTATTTGTGTAACTATGAGGAATAAATGCGTTTGCGGTTGGCGATAAATTACTTCTAATAGTAGTTTTCATCTTGAATTGCTATAGTCTGATTAGTATCAATATTTTCCTCACCGCGTTCCAGGTGGATCAATGTGTGATGACGTTTGTTGCATTTTCTGCACGTGCTTGAACTTTTGCACTGGCTAATGTTATGAACTGTTGATAAACAGTTGAAGCATAATTTTTTCATTTTAACAATATTAAACCTTTTTTTTTGCAGGTAAATTTAAGAATTGGGAACAGCTCATTAAAATGTGATCGCTTTTGCACATTTAACATATGTGTGGACCTTCTGCTAACATAGTCAGTGACTTAGAATTAAATGAACGTTTCTGATCCTTACTGAAAGGTTTAACAGACGTGACTTTATGGATATTTTCCAAAAATTGAGATCGTTTTTCTAAAAATAAAAGTAATTCATCTAACTTCGGAACTTCTTTTGAACTTATCGTCATTTCATAATTTTTTCGAGTATCTCTATCTAACTTTTGGAGAATGATGTTCAATATTAAAACATCTGAAAGATTATTTCTATTATAATTCAAAATCTTCAAGGCGCGAATGCTTTTTTTTTACATTATCGACTAGATTTCGAAGATCTTTAGCGGAAGGCTTGTGTAAGTTTATCTGCGTTTAAGAGTGAATTGATGTGCATTTCTGTTACTACTCTATCATTTTCGTATCTATCTTTTAATGCTTGAAATAAAGATGAAAAAGTGTCTTCTGTGCTAATCAAAGCTCTTGCATTTATTATTAATGCTGTTGATAAATAATGCAACTTTTGCGCATCTGATAGTTGCTCATTTGAAGTTATTAAGTTGTTAAATTGTAATTTAGATAGACCCCATTCATCTGGTTTTCCGGAGAATTTCGGAAGAGATATATCGGGCAATTTAATATTTATCGCGTTGTTTATTTGAGTAGAATTTGGTTGAATTTCATTGGAAACTTTACTTTGTTCTAAATGTTTAAGTTGCTTTTTAATTTGAAATTTGGCCTTTATAAATTTTTCCTCGTATTCTTCGCTAGCGTTAATATCAATTTCATATTCTTTTTCTAAATTAATACCAGATTCTTTTTTTTATTTAGGTTTTTTAGAGTTTGTTCTCGGTCATTTAATTGTTCTGAAATTTCTAAATAACTATTAATATCAATATTTTTATCTTTTATTAAAGCTTCTACTTTACTAATTAATTTCATAATTGAAGTGCGTAATGTTGCACGCTTCTTTTTTAATTTTTCAATATTTTCCATGTTCAAAAACTTATAACAACAGCAAAAGGAATAATAAATTAGTCATACCTAGATTGCTGCGGGCAGACGATTTTCTTTCTTTCTTCATCAGGCCAGCTTGTGGAATAATGTTCTAATAAAATTCAATGACGAAAACAGTTCATTATTTTCGAACTTTTTTTTTCGAAGTGATTAAAAAAGATATGTAGACTTTGGCTCGACGTAACCAAGATAATATGTTGCGGCGATGCGTATTAACGTAATTAATAAACTCAAATGCTTTAGTAGACTATAACATACTTTATTTTAAGATATTGCGAAAGTGTTGTTTGCTCTCCAAGCAAAACAAAACAACAACTAAGAAAAAACACAGACAATATGCGTTTCTATAGTTACATACATTAGCGAACTTATGTGATGCCAGATTCCAAACATAAATTACAAGTACAGGGTTCGCACACTCCTTATATTTTGTAAGGACTCTGGTACCACTATTAATGATAAGAAGATTTATATTTAATTTTTAAGAAACAGATTTCGCAACCACCTCCTTGATTCGCAATTTTCGCAATATTTTTCTGCAGTGAAATACATTGAAAATACTGTAAAAATTTAGTGGTACAGTTGTGCGAACCCTGAAATAAATCTAACAGTCTTATTTTAAATTAAGTATGTAAATTTTTCTTAGGGGGGCGTCTTCATATTAAAACGAACCCAAATTTTATATTTTTCAATTTTAATAAGATCTTTCATATCTTTTGTTCAAACTACGCCTATACAGGGGTGCAAAAATCTATGCGCCAGCAAGCAGGCTCTCACCACTGAATTTTTTTCTGATATTTCGTTTAAAGTTTTTGCTAGAATGCTATTAAATTTTCAGCGAACAAAACTTTTAAACTTTAGTGGTTAAAGACTACCCGCTGGCACCTAGATTTTTGCACCCCTGGCCTAGACATCAAATTTCAAGTCATTTGAATGAAAAGTTTTTGAATTATAAAACATTCCAATTTAGTCTTCTAATGATAAATTACATTTTCAAATTTTTGTTAATATCTCTTGAAATTATACTCCTAACGTGCTATTATTTATGTAGCAATAATACTAAAATACCCAAACATAAATACGCTGAACTTTCAATTTTTATAATTTTATGGTATGTATTATGAAATTAATATTAAAATAATTATGAATTGCAACCTGCAATTTTTGATGGATTTAGATTTATTAAGTCTTGCTTCATAGAATCCAAAATTAAAAAAAAATTCTTCTAAGTATTTTAAAATTTTGCTTTAAAAAATCGGAAAAATTATAGTTTAACACCAGATGCCCGGAAAGGGTCGGATCGACACCAACCATGTGATTAAATTTTAATTCGAGCCAGAAATTATTTCTAGAAATAAGTTAAATTGAACCCACGAATATTTACGTTAAATAAATCATTAAATAATTTTGTATAAAAGTTCTGGTGCGAAATTATTATAATTATTATTATAAAACTTGAGTAAAATTTCAGGGCGTTCTAATGTTAAGAGACCATCTATGATAGAAGTGACTAGATATTTTGAAGCTTCTGATACTATTCTGTAATCCAGCAGTCCTCAACAAATGCTTTAATGGTGCATAAGATGTCTTCGGTAAATAATCGAGTACCGAACTTCAATTCGGATAGAACCCCTAAAATATGCTCGTTTTAACCCTTTCGGGCCGATTTTTTTTTCATTTTTAGGAAAAATTACTTTTACGTTAATAACATTAACACTAGCTATCTAAATAAATTATATAGTGTTTAACGGATATTTTATTGTTTGAAATACAACAAATGTTGTTGTTTTGCGTGAAATTTAATTCATATTCATACGACGATAGGATAAGGAAGAATTATTGGAGGTGTTTGGAAAATATTACATTACAATAAGATTTAACTTATATTACAACTTTCTAATACTTTTTGCGCTTCATTATACATGGTTCTTTCAGGAAAGTAACATTTATTTTAAATTTAAAGATTGAAATATATATTTAAAATAAAAGAATCGCATACGGCACAAAGAGAATTAAGTAAATAATAATAATAATTATTATTACTAAATACCTAAACATAAATGAAGTCATGAGATAAATGCGTAAACATATACTTACATTACTACATGTTAATTGTAGCAAAAGTATTTCTTAAAGCAGAATAATACTCCTTTAAAAGACATGTACTGTTAATAATACACCAGACCCGAAAGGGTTAAAATAATTAATTTTTCGGAAAATTATCGTATGAATTGCATGAAACTGTCTTTCTAGGCTAATTGAAGGGTGTAGACGCGTAGTGTTCATTTATGCTGTCAGAATTGGATACTGCTATTATATAAAAGGTACTTGTACCCAATATTGACAGTGTTCTCAATATGGAAACCCCTAATATTTTTAAAAGTAACAATTTTGATAGAGATATCGCGTTACATGTCCGTAAAGAAAAACTGGTGAAAAGATAATTAAGCAAGGAAAGTACAAAAAAGCGAGCTGTTCGCCATTTAGAAGGAAACTTGTTTTTCGTGGTGTGTTGATCGTAAGTACAGGTAAGTTTAAATTCTTATTATATTTTGTGAAGTTACTTTAAATATTGAAAAGAGAAGAGTTTAAGAAAACTTTTAAAAAATATTTTCGATTGCTATTGCATATATTGCTTAAAAAAGTTTTAATTATTTATTTATTTATTACAAGATTTAATAAAACTACTCCCGATTCCCAATATGGACACCTTATGTCCACATTGAAAATAGGGCGAACTGGGGAACATTGATACAGTTTTTTCTAAGAATTTTTTTGGTGTTAAGAAAGCAGAAATTTCAAGTTATTTTTCAATGTGTTGTCAGCAAAACTTGTGTAGTGTGTTATAAAAATGTACAATCGTTGTTTTATAGATTATTTTTCATATAATTTTTAAAAAATCAAAAAAAGTCATTTGTATCAATGTGCCCCATCCCTGGGGCAGATTGATACACCTCATGGGACACTTTGATACGTCTGGGAAAAATGCAGAAAAACAACATCAATGCATATTTTTCATAGAAAAATAGTTAGCAAACCATTTTATATTTATTTATAAAAATTTAAATCACCCACAATTTATTTGTAAACAATATTAAAGCAATCAAAATGAAATGTATAATGACCTGATGTTCTGGCTGCTCCTTGTCTGATTGTTAGCTGTGATAACTTTGTCATACCTGGCATTTCAACCCCAGCATTATCTTCTTTCTTAGGAAAGATGAAAAAATTACCAGGTTTTCTGTTTATAAATTGGTTTATAAACAGAAAATAAAGGATAATTATATTAAAAATTCTGTTTATAATATAAATATCTGTGCTGTTCTGCAGTTTGTTTCTCTTACTTAACATTTCTTATGTCGGAAATACTTTTTTCTCTGTAGAATCGATATAAATTTGAGATTTTCCAGGCTGTCGTCCTTTTCTTTTGTTAGTTCTACTAGCACTAGATGTTGTTTAAGTTCGTACGTCTTCTGTTTGCTAAAATACTATAAAATGTACTAATATAAATAAATCAGAGCTATTTCACTTCAATAAAAAGTAATATTAGAAATTTTTGGCAAAAATGGTTTGATTAAGGAGTGTATGGTAAAAAAAAAATAATTAAAGGTAATGAAAAAATGTACTAGAAAAAGATTTGGGTTGTATCAATGTGCTCCGACACAGACTGTATGAATGTGCCCCGTACAGCCATTTTGAACAAAATGAGTCTCAAATTCAACGCTTCATAATTTATCTAACATTAAAGAATGAGGAACTGATAAAGAGTAGCTTTTCTTGCCAAAGAGAGTATTCTTTTCGGTTGAAAATACTGGAACAGTTGTATAATACGATTTCAATTGTGCGTATTAAATTTACTTTTGACCTACAAAAACAATAAATCACCCGTCCCATTTCATCAAACAACTGAATCATTCCAAGACTTTCTGTACGTAGGTGAGTGCACTAGCATCACCTTTTGGAGCTGTTGTGAAACTTCCTGGAATGGCCCTGTGAGCAGTACGAGGGGTGTATCAATATGCCCCATGTATCAATGTGCCCCAGTTCCACCTACAGCAAGAGAATTGCAGATTCACAAAAATAGAAAGCTAAGCAAAACCAACTACATTATTTCATAATATTTTGTAGTAACTGAGGTGCTCTGCATCGTTCTTTGGAGAGCCACAACCGAAAATGATCCCCGTTCTAATGTGCATGCTCTGAAGATACTTACTTAGCCCAATATCCCCTGCAATACTTTAAAATGTATTTTTTTTTTTTTAATCTCTCTCAACTAAAATTCCATAGAAGAGTGGTTTTTCCATACTCCCTGTGTAGTGGATCAATAAGGAGCCACCTGTCTATAATAGGGACTGGTGGTTCCTTATATGGATATTTGTAAACATTTTTTGTTTTTATCATTTAAATTAAACCGGAATATTTACAAGGTTGCTAATTTTAATAATGATAGTCAAGAGTCCAGGGATAATGGTCATATATTTTTGGAGTCCTATGACGTGTGCATGGGGGTGAAAAAAATAATTTTTCCTTAGAGTGTCCGTATTAGGCAGAGGTACCTTATAAAAAAAATAAGGTTTGTTTTAATATGTAGATGGCCCCCTAAGAAAATTATTTAGATATCATTTATAAGTAGAACAGAAAGATGAGCGTTGAAAATGAAGTCTACATAATTAATAGTTATGTTTACATAAACAGGGTGGCGAGTGGTCAGGGAAAAACACGGTAAAAAATGGGAATATACCAATAATATATGATAGAAAATATTTCAAATAATATAAAAGGAGAAAAGAAAGCGAGCTTATCGTTAAAAAATTATGTTAAATAAAGGTAATTAATACATTTTTGACTGTATTTTTCCTTGACTGCTCGCCATCCGGGCAAAGCATGTTTAAGTTTTGCATTTTTCGCTGTATGAAAGAATTTCTTTACATCACAGTCTGCGGGCGAAAATTGTTTTGAACTGAGCATTTTATTTCAATTGCTTATTTAAATGTAGCCATCTAACGTATTATGAGACTTACGTAAATTCGTTATTATGCAATAAATCTCAAAAATTGCACTTATGACCACACTAGCACGTTTGATATGCATTTGCATATTTTTGAAAATTATTTTATTAATAAAATGCGCAAATAAATATCACAGTCATAATAGTTTTATAATATTAGTGAAAGTTTATTTTTTATTGAGATACATGCTCAAATCTTACAAATCATATTAAAATGAGACAAAAAAAATCTCGGGTTAACACTAAGAATTATGTTAACTGAATTCAAATTAGAACGAAAGTTAATATAAGAGTTTTGATGAAGAAGATTTTCTTGCTTCACCTGTTAATTTGATGTAGATTAGGAATTCTTTAAACCAATTCATTAATGTGAAATTCATAAATCCCACATTTCCATAAGATGTTTTTTATTTGAAAAGTGCGTTTTCAGTTTTTTTAATACTTTAATATTTTATAGCTGAACGATCCTCTGTAAATGCTGCTACAAGATGATTTATTCATAAATCCAAAGCAACAGATTCAGATTCAGCAGCGCGGGATAACCCACCAATCGGCATAGGCTTCCAGATCCCGCGTTGCAACTTTATTAAAAAAAAAAAAAAAAAAAAAAAAAAAACATTATTTAACAATCTTTGAACATGGCATAATCTTTTTAACAATATGACAATAATGTTTACAGTTTTTAACGTTGTTAAAAAAAGACTATTTTCAACTCTATAACTGAGTTATTGAATGTTCTATTTACAAGTCTATATAATAGTTGTTAAATGTTCTATTTACACGTAATTTGTTGAGAGTTGCTTTTATAAGACAAGAGAGAGTTGTAGAAATTTTTGTACAGATTACCGTAGCTATGGTTCGGGATCAGAGTCCTCATTTACCAAAATTTTAAATTCGGTGAGAACAACATATAAACTGTCTTGTAGCATGTATAATGAACATGAAAAATTAAACACCTATTTAAAATTACTAAAACAAATAGCCATTTAAATTATGAAAGTCTATGGAATAAATATAAACAGAATTATGAAAAGCAAATAGATAAAAAAAAAACAACAGAAAAGTTTATATTGTAAATAACTCATCAGGGGTACATAATTTACAAATGTAATCAAGAATCCAGTCAGTTTCTGAAATAGGTTGAGCTGTAAATTTGACCTATTATGTACCCTACTGACTAGATAAAAACAAAACAAAATAGAAAAAACCTAAACATGAAAATTATTAATATTGAATAATAATAATAACGTATACCTGCTTATCCTATATACTACCTCTGACAATGAAGTTCGGTGAATGAATTCAGAACGACCGATCTGGCAACACTGGGGAAACAAAACGCTGCACCTGCATAGAGCCAAGTATTGACAATCTTTCCCCACCGTTGTTCAGTTGAGCGTCCTTTATGTTCTGTGTAAGACGTGTTTTATTAAGTGCTTGTTCAGTGTGTTGGTTCTTAACTGAGAACAGGAAAATGAACGAACAAAAGATGAGTTTAAAGTTTGGTTTTAAGCTTTGCAAGACACCGAAAGAAATTCGTGAGGGATGGTGAAAATTGAACATCTAGCATACTCGCCAGATCTCAATCTTCCAGACTTCTTCCTATTTTCACGACTCAAACACTCTTTGAAAGAAATTTGACCACATTGCTGACATCCAACGAAACGTGACGAAGCTTTTGAACTTCATCCCAAAAGAAGACTTCTTGCGAATATTCCAGGACATGTATAGCAGATCTCAGCGGTGCATAGTTATAGAAGCTGACTATTTTGAAGGATGGTATGGTAACTTTCGTTAATATTTCATCTACATTACTGCTACAGAACTATTCACCGAACTTTATTGTCAGAGGTAGTATATACAGTGCCTAACATAAGTGATGGGACACTTGTGCTTTACAAAAGGGAAACTAATCAAATAAATTAAAAAAACATGTACACATTTTTGTGTGTGTGTGTTTCTTACTTAAATTTAGTAAAGATTAAAACATAACATATATATGCAACAAAAATCGTCTGAAATAAGCAATAAAAATATTTTTGGAGGTTTTATTTTTACTTAAAAGCAATTGGCAATAATTTATAAAATTGTCTGCAGTATTTCTCCCCAGTTTGTTTTGGAATTTTTGTGTTTTTTAGCTCTGTGTAGCCATGAATGCTAAACAAAAAGAAACTTTGCCTGAAATTCGAAAATTAGTTATTAATTTGCATATTGAACGTGGAAAATCTATTAGAAAAACTGCTGAAACAGTTAACTTGAGTCGTTCAACAATTTTCAATATCATTAAACGATATAAAAAGAATCATATGATTCAGGATAAAAGAAGACCTGGCCAAAATCCAAGAAATAGTGCGTCAAAAGTTGCTGCTGATTTACAAGCATTATATGGAATAATTTTAATCCTGAGACTATTAGAAGGGTAATTCGATCTGCTGGATATCACGGTAGAGTAGGCAGGAAAAAATTCTTCGTAAGTGAAAAGAATAGAAAACTCAGACTAGCTTTCGCAAAATCCAACATAAATAAGAATTCTGATTACTGGAATAAAGTTATTTTTGCTGATGAGAGTAAATTTAATATATTTGGTTCTAACGGTAGAATCTTGGTGTGGAGAAAACTTAGGGAAGAATTTCGCAAACAGAACTTGGTACCAACAGTAAAACATGGTGGAGGAGGAGTTATGGTATGGGGGTGTATGTCGTCCGCAGGAGTTGGTAATCTTGTTTTTATTGGCAGTATAATGGATCAGTACAAGTATATTGATATTTTAAAGCAAAATTTGAAATCTTCAGCACGAAAATTGAACCTTCATAACGATTTTAAATTCTACCAGGACAATAACACCAAGCACACTGCTCTGAACGTTATACTCTGGCTGCTATATAACTGTCCTGAAATAATAAAAACGCCACCACAATCTCCAGACTTAAATCCCATAGAGAATATTTGGCAAGAATTGGAATCAAGAATTCGCAAACACACCATTTCTTCAAAACAACAACTAAAATCGGTGCTTCAAGAAGAATGGGGTAAAATCACTCCAGAAATCATAAACAAATTAGTCGAATACATCCCAAAAAGTTTAAATCATGTTTTAAAAATAAAAGGAAATCCAACAAAATATTAAAACCGTTTAAAAAGTAAAATTTTTGGATAAATATTTGATGGAAAAGTAAGTGTCCCATCACTTATGTGAGCCATTTTTTGCTCCGTTGTGAACAATTGCATTTTTACTAAATTAATAGTTTAATATTTTGACAAAATGTATGATATGTAATAATTGTTACTAACTTTAAATATGAAACACACCCAAAAAATTTTTGCACATGTTTGCTTATTTATTTTATTGCAGTTTCTTTTTATAAAGCTTAAGTGTCCCATCACTTTTGTGAGACACTGTACATATTGTATTCATAAATAATGTGCTGTAATAAGTTCTAAGTCGTTAAAAATGATCGTTAAAATTTATCGTTAATGTTTATATATATCTAATATTAACGATAAGATTGCGATAAATACTGCAGTTTTTTACAATATTATAGCAAATCAGTTTCTCAATGGGGCTTGCGTAAAATTTAAGTTACGCAAAATTTTGCGGGACGCATTACTTACGTAAGTCGGAAGATGCCTGTATCTCATTTAACTGTATGAAAAAATTAAACAGTTTATATTTTTTTAATTAAAGTTGGAAAGTGTTTCATATTCGATGGCTATTCATAGTTTATTTCTACTTCGTTCTTGTTTTTATAATGCAAGCAATTGTTGTGATGTTTAGATAGGGGAACATCCATTCAGAAATTTTGTGACAGTTTTCAAAGAATTTTTTCATAAATAATCCTAATTACTTTACTAAACTGGTCAGATGTGGAAATCTCAAAACTTTCTACTACTTTATGGATGTTAATATTTCCTGAAAAAATAAGCATATCAGCGCCAACCGTTAAGTGATTTAAACCAAAATCTAGTCAGCAACAACTTACATCAACTTGTAACTGAATATGAAGTTTGATGAAAATCCGTGCATTAGTTTTTGAGATAGAGATATTGCGAAATAAAAAAAAATCTGCATAACAGCGCCACATAATGGGTGATGTACATCAAAAACTTATCGGGATCATTTTTTTCAGGTACTAACTGTATCTGAAGTTTGATGAAAACTCATGAATTAGTTCTTCAGATACATTTATTGCGAAACAGTGAAAAATGCAGCATAGCATCGCCATATGTAAGGCTATTCACACCGAAAATTAAACAACACTAATCTATATCAGTGACTAACTGAGCCTGAAGTTTTAGAAAGTATGATGCATTTCTTCTTGAAATCAATAATCAATAATCACGAATAATGCACCATGGCAGCACCACCTTTTGAGCGATTTGCACCAAAACGTAATCATCATCATTTTATATCACGTTCTACTAAATATAAAGTTTTAGGGAAATTTATACATTAGTTCTGGAAACATGGTTATTGTGGAAATTGTAAATAATGTAGCATAGCAGCGCCACCTGCAGAGCGATATACAACAAAAACAAATCAGATCTTGTTTATATCAAGATATCATAGAATCTAAAGTTTTGTGAAATTCTGTGCATTAGTTCTTGAGATCGAGCTATTGCGATAATCACGAATAATTCACCATGGCAGATCCACTTGTTGAGCAATTTGCATCAAAACATAAGCAGCACTATGTTTTATCAAATACTAACTAAATATAAAATTTTATGAAAATCCATGCACTAGTCCTTGAGATATGGCTATTATGGAAATTGTAAATAATGCAGCATAGCAGGGCCACCTGTTGAGTGATATGCGCCAAAAACAAATCAAATTTCTTTTATTACAAGGTCTAACAGAATCTAAAGTTTTGTGAAATTCCGTGCATTAGTTCTTTAGGTAGTGCGCCCACAATTTATTGTCACATACAGACAGACTCCCAGATAGACACAAAGTCACAGACAGACATTTTGTAAAAAAACATGTTTTTCGGGTTCTCTCACCCCTAAAACATGTAAATCCGTCGAAAACCGGATCTAGAAAATTTTCACGCATGCAATACTTCCTTCTTGCAAAGATCGAAGAAAGTGAAAATATAACTCAGATCAAAATTGATGTAGCCAATTAACCCATTCGTGCCCAGCATCTTTTGCGTAAATTTTATTTGATTGGCACCACTATTTTTAGAAGATTTAAGTTTAGTTCATTAATCACGAAAATGCATCATTTAAATAAAATAATTATTGCTCTTCTTTTTTACCGGTGTCAAAAACAGTGCTGAATGCACCTTTTGAAGCGTCCCTAAAAAGGGACTCTAGGCACTAATGAATTAAATATTAGTGTGTTACAGACACGTAATATATATCTAATTTCTAAGAAAAATAATTTTACTTGTCTATATACTAAATCAAAATTTTGTTACTCTTGTGACTCTGGTCTCAAGAGTAACAAAATTTTGATTTATTATAGCGATAAGCAAAATACATTTTCTAAAAAACTAGATATATTTTATGAAAGTAGACCACAATAGTATTTAACTGGTTATATAAATTTTTATGTTAATTATATTTTTTAATAATATGATTGGAATGACTTATGAAATTTTGATCGAATGGTCATGTTCGAATAGGTCATAGATTGAACGGTTCGCATTAACATACAGTGGTGGTCACAATTATAAGGACAAGGCAAAAATTGCCAAATCTTGGTTATATTTTGGGGGAGATTTATGCAAAGGGTATAGCCGGGTTTCTTAGTAAAATATGCCATTGAGTCAACCACATCGAGACCTACATGGATCGATAGCCCATAAAAAGAAGTTAATTGCTCCGTAGTTTTAAGTTTGTATCTCAAGACCATGGAGGGTAATGGCCCTAAATGCCTGTTTTGGAAAAGAACGCATTGTGAAGAAAATACTAAGCAGATTTCAACGAAAAAAATAAGAGATGTACAAAACCACCATAAGAATGTTTGACAACTTTTTCAGAATTTTTTAAACAAAAGAACAAGATTTCTAACATTTTTCCTGTTTTTAAATATACATTTTAATTTAAAAAAAAACTGAAATTTTTGAGTGACCACCTTAATTTTTTTGCATGAAATACTATGAGACATGATGCATATTCACATCAATTTCAGCTTTCTACGTATTGGTGCATCATATTAAAAAAGGGCAAAATCATATTCCGGCGGGATTGTGGGGCGTGTCTCGGAGAAATTTCACGCCTTCTTTTTAAAATACCATATGAATTAATAAGTGAGATTTGAAAAGAAGGAGGGAAATTCGTCCGAGACACGCCCCACATTTCCGCCGGAATATGATTTTGCCCCTTTTTTAATATGATGCACCATAAGTAGAAAGTTGAAATTGATAGTGAATATGCATCATGGCTCATAGTATTTCATGCAAAAAAATTAGTGTGGTCACTCAGAAATTTCAGTTTATTTTTAATTAAAATGTACATTTAAAAACAGGAAAAATGTTAGAAAACTTGTTCTTTTGTTTAAAAAAATCTCAAAAAAATGCAAAACATTCGTATGGTGGTTTTTTACATCCCTTATTTTTTCGTTGAAATCTGCTTAGTAGTTTCGTCACAATGTGCTCTTTTCCAAAACAGACATTTAGGGCCATTACCCCCCCCCCCCCCCCCCATGGTCTTGCGATACAAACTTAAAACTGGGAAGAAATGAACTTCTTTTTATGGGCTATCGATCCATGTAAGACTCGATGTGATTGACTCAAGGGCATATTTTACTATGAAACCCGGCTATACCTTTTAATGGCTGGAAGCCAATGAAAAATGAAGGTTATTTTTGTATATTTTTATGGAAATGTGTTGTAAATTCATATTCATAAAATGTATTATAAATTTATACAGACATCTGATTTGGACAAAATTATAAGAACAACTGTATTTGTGTGCTCTAAAAAGTAAAATTTGCATGTTTTGTGCTCTGCACACGGAACTTCCAAACGATATAAATGCGTAGTAAGCGTTTGGGATCGTATTATTCTGTTTTTCAATCATGCCGAAAGGTGCAAAGTTTTTGGAGTTTCCGAAAGGAAAAGTGGATGCATTTCAAAATTCAGGACTTTCTGTACGCTAAATTGCTACAAAGTTTAATGCATCAAGAACGGTTATTTACAATTATCTTTAAAATACCGGTAAATATGGACGAAAAAGACATACAAGCAGGCCATCTTCTGTATCTGAATGGGGGGAAAGAATGATAATAAGGCGACCTTGCTCCAAAAAACAGAAAAAAAGAGAATTGAACTTAGAATGCAAGTGCTTGAACTGGTCGACGTATTTTACAAAAAGAAAGAAAAAGGTGCGCTTCAGTAAACATGTGTCAAGACCGCCTCTTACAAAACTTCATGAGAGACTGAAGATGGAGTTTGCCAAAAACTGCAATACTATGGGGAAAAAAGTGGGATTCTATCTTTTCCGATAAGAAAAAGATTAATTTAGATAGACTAGATGGTTTTTTCAACTTCTTGTATTATCTCCGTAGAGATTTTTTTTTTCTCAATGGATGTCTTTGGAAGTGATTCGGTAAAGGTCTGGGGTAGGTTTCAAAACTGGTAGAACTACTCCAATAGTTATTGTGCAGGGTAGGAAGAATTTTGAGTTACATTGATATATTGGGCGATAATCTTTTACCAGAAGCACCGTTAATAGCGATTGGAGGTCATTTTTTTCCAGCCGAACAATGCCTCAATTCATGCTTCCCAAACTTCAAACTCGTGGTTTGATGCTAATTTCGCGAAACTACTTGATTGGCCGGCCAGAAGTTCTGATATGAATTCAAGGGGAAATCTGTTGAGTATTCTGGCACACAAAGTATGCACAAATGGTATATAATCTGAAAACAAGCAAGAACTCATGTCTTCCATCGAAAAAGATCACTCAAAATTTTCCAAGAACGTTCTTGAAGAATTGTCAAACTCCATGACGTCAAGACTGATAAAAGTGTTTGAGAAGAAGCGGGAAGATTATTAATTATCAGTGTGTTTTAGGCAAAAACATTCATTGTCCTTATAATTTTGTCCAATTTTTACAATGACATATTTTGTTAATTGTGACAAAACCTTCATATTTTGCGTTCTACAATGATTTCTAGCATAAAAAAGCATTTTGTGTATAAATTTCACTTTATTTAACTCAGAAGTACATTTTTTCTGCGCAATTTTCAATTGTTCTTATAATTCTGGCCACTACTGTAGTGAGCCATTTGCTTGAATTTTGTTAATGACAGTCTGTGAGATCGCTGATACACGGCTCTCTAAGAGATTTTGATATTTTTTTCGATTTCAATACCATTGAATTTCTTTAAATTGCTAGACTATAAAAATACGAAAATCCCGCCTGATATGAGAGGAATGAATGTATATTTCTGAAAGAAAATTTACTTCAAAGTTTTTCACGATTCTAGAAACACCCTCCTTATCTACAGAAACTTTTGGAATAAAAACCATGAAATCTTAGGAAATAATTGGTGACCGAAATTAATAGAAACACACTTTTTCAAAATTTACGAGAAGGGAATGCGATTTTTTGTTTTATAAACCTTTGTTTAAACATATGTTTTCACGTTTCGCATTAGTTCTTCCCCAAATATTTTCTGAAAATAGGTGTAAGATAAATATGCAGTTACCATGAAGTTTTGTACACACTTTTGCTATGTTAGGGCATATTACTGAAATTTTTTTCAGTGTAAATAAACAGGAAATAAAATAAGGAGAGTTACAAACTCACAAACACACAAACATACAGGTGAAGTTAATAAAAGCGTGGTAAAAATAGGTAGTTTCTGTAAATGCTTGTATAATTTCAGTTTAAATTTTAAAGTTTCGTTTCTCGCTTTGCAAGAATCATAAAAGTTTAGATAGTGATGTATAGCATTTTTTAAATTATTTATATCAACTAAGTTAATTATACCCTTTAAAAATATTCCTATATAAAAAAGACTTCATAAATAGGTTTGAAAAGCTAAAATTATTGTTGTCTTGTACAGTGTCTTTTTAGTGGATGATTTATTGGTTGAATGAGCGAAAACTATTAGCATTTGCAGATACTAATTTATTTTTTATGGAAATTTATCTTTTAGGAAATTTAAGTCCAGTAACTATATCGATTCTGCACTTTTAAATGAACTTTTTCTGATGAATCATTGTAGAATAAAAGTTCCGAAACCGACGCTCCGAAACAACAAATGCTTTTATTTATGGATTCCCCATACAAACGACATATGGATAATATTTTATATAATAAAGCTTCTTAACGAAACGAAATGCCATGAAAATGCATTTTTAGATGGTCCTCGACATAAATTGGTGCTAAATAGATTTTTGTGCATACTGCCCAATAAAGCATTTTAACAAATACGGTATGCCCAATTTTCAACGATGTGGGAGATAGCTATGTCACAAACATTGCTAATAACAACATTGATATAACGATGCATATTATTAAAAGCGATCACGTCAAATTGTCTGATCGTTTTTATAGATAACGGTTATTTAACTGCATTTTAAATCGATTCTGACCAATGAGAAGGTTTCATAATATGGTCAAGTAATCGTTATATACAAAAACGGTAGAAGCACCGAACAGTTAGGTACAGATTGTTCAACAATGCTTAAAACAGGTTACTTCATGTGTATGGCTGTTAGTTATTTATTATTCTATTTAAATAATTTCATTAGTGTAACAGGGTTCGCATAGTTCTACCACTAAATTTTAAGAATATATTCTGAGTGTTTCACTGCAGAAAAATATCTTAAAATCTGTGAATGAAGGTGGGGGTTACGAATGTTGTGGTTTAAAAATTAAATGTAAATTTTCTGATTTTTAATAGTGGTACCAGAGTCCTTGGAAATTCCAAGGAGTGTGCGAATCTTGGGGTAAGGATAAAGTTTTGTTTTGTGTGTGGCTACATCATAATAATTAAACAGATCCTCAAATATTTAGAAATCTTTTGCTCTGATGAAACGTTTATATTTTATGTTCGAAGAAAAACGTTCACTTTACGTTTCACTAATGTTCCTTTAATTCAGTTATGTTATCCCGTAATTTATTACTTTCCAAAATTACGTTTGTATGGGGAAAATCCGATATTAGATCTTAAAAGCTATAATAATTGTTATTTTATCCAGTCTCTTGCTTTAATAAGTGGTGATTTAATTAGGTGAACATGCAAAACGTAATAACGTTTTAAAGTATAAGTTTATTTGTTATAGAATTCCATCAGGTGTTTTAATCCAGAAGTCTGCACATCACCCTATTATACTGAGTGATTATTCCAAATGCATGTTGCTTAGTGAAGTTGCATTTTTGATTAGAATGATGGAAGATAAAGTTTTTTGATGGTTACAGCATAAAAATTAAATGTATCTTCATATGCTTAAAAATCTTTAGCCCAGATGAAACGTTTATATTTCATGAGCATCAATGTTAAGAGAATAACGTACTCTTTACGTTTTACTAACGTTTCTATAATTCAGTTTTATAAACTGTTAATTTGATATTTTTCAAAATGATGCTTGTATGGGGAAAATACCATAATTAGCTCTTAAAGTCTATAATAATTTTTACTTTATCCAGGCTCTCGGATTGTTAAAAATTATTTAATTAGGTGAATATGCAAAAAGTAATAACGTTTTCAAATATTAGCTTATCTTTTATAGAATTCCATTAGGTGATTTTAACCCAGAAACCTCCACAATATCCTATTAGTGAGTGATTATTCTAAATGTGTGTTGATCAGATTGTTTTAAAATTGGACATACATATTTAAATTTTATGGTGAAACATTATAAACATTTCGCCTATTAAATGCAATATTTACATTTTATTGTTAAAATTTAAAGCCATTTTTCATATTCATCGTAAAATGCTAACTATACTTTTAATACTAAATAGAAAATATATACATTATCGTACCTTGTTTAATATTATTTTTATTTATGGGATAGGACACACAATAAATTGAATGTGTTTAAAATTTTGAACAATTTATAAGAACGTCGGGAAAAACCCATTTTTTTAAATTATTGGTTTTTGCAAATGTCACAACAACTTTAAAAAAATAATCTTCAGCTCATTTTATCGCATAATTTGTAACAATTATCGCCGAATTTACATGGTGATGATTATTATATATATTTATTGGTGCCAAAATAAAAACCTTTCACATACTGCGTGATTTCGGAGTGTATTAATACTCCACTCCCATTCTGCCCGGTTCACTATTGCAAGTGTTTTGTAACTCAAATGCTATCAAAGGCTGACAGCTTATGTGCCCTCCCGTTCTGTATGTACGTATGTAATGAGATAAGTCATGAGAAAAATATCCGATTTCCTTCAAATTTTGAATATAGGTTTATTCTGATAAGACGATTCCCTGATTAAGTTTGGAAGTTCATTGGATAAGTATAAGTGGGGGGATGGGGGTTCATCCCCCATTAATTAAGATATTAATGCATAATTATTAGATTTCATTGAAATTTTAGACTAGAATTATTCTGATGAGGTGCCTAAATGATTGATTTGGGTATTCATTGGTTAAGTGTAAAGATGGGGGGGGGGGGGGTAAGGTGGGTAATCCCTCTGTTCATTTACGTAAAATGGTTTTTCACGCAGAATTTATCTATTTGCTTCAATGCCGTCAGTTTTACCTGGGTAATATTCTTTTTATTAATTATTAAATACATTGTTAATATATATTATTACAATATATTTTAACATTTCTTAAAGACTTCATTTCTTAATTTACGGTGTATAATATTTAATAAATTAGATAAAATTGCGAACAATTCATAAGGAAATAGACATATTTCCTATTTTATCTTTGTTATGTTAAATATAAACACCAGTATGAAAATAAAATGTAAGATTTTCCATCTTGACGAACATCTAAAATAAGTTGCATCGTTTCGAAGTCATCCTAGAATCAATATGTTGATATTTAATTGGGGACTTTAATATCTTGCTTCACAAAGCGATATAATTTGCTGTTCATCTTATACACATAGTTGGATTCGGTGTGTGTGGTTAAATAAGATTATTAACCTGTAATATCTTTCCACTATTTAATTTTATTTGAGGAATAGACTTTATAAATGGATGCATGAAAAATTGCTTGATCAATCAATTTTAATGAAAGTAATATTCTCAATATTAATTTTAAAATTTTATTAAGAATTTTCTAAATTAGAAAGAGAAAGCTCAAACATAATATTTTTAAAAATATTGAAATTAAAGTATATTTCTGTATTGATTTTGATCCATAAGTGCTTTGAAAAAAAATTCTGCTTAGTTAAATATTTAAAAATATGTTGCCAATGAATAACTAAAAACTTAATTTGTTGTGCATTTCCATGAAAAGATCATCATTTATTAGAAATATAATTTATATGAAAAATTTATCTTAAGTACATTTAAAAAAATTCATCCTTGCAAAATCATCAGAAAATCTGTATTTTGTTTCAACTCTGTTTAATTGGTGACTTCAATATCTTGCTTCGTAAAGAAAAGTAATTATTGATTCTCTCATATTCATAGGTGAATTTTGATTGCGTGGTTAAATCTTAAAATTAACTTTTACTAACATTAATTTCCGCGACTTAAACTTTAATCGTCAATTTAACTTTACAAATGGTGGCGTAGAAAATTGCTTAATCAATGAATGTTAACCTTTAGATTACGGAGTAGAACTGGCAACTATTTTTATATTCATTCGTACCACAATTTAGAAGAAAAATTCTTCGTATTAGCTATCTTGTGAAATTACACTAGTATTAGTTTATGATAGGGACTAGTTTTCAAAAATTGGTGCGAAAACAATAAAGAAATAGTCTCTGGGACGACATATATCCCAACCCCGTAAGCAAAGGGTTAATGAAAGCAAGATCCTGAATATTTATTTTAGAATTTTATTCAGTAGAATATTAACACACACACACATAAAAAAAAGATTTTTAGAAGGTAATATTCCTAAATTGACTATATCTCTTTAAAGTAATTTTTAACATTGATTTTTGCTAATAACTGCTTTTAACGTATCTTGAACTCCTTAATTCAAAATTTAAATGTATGTTATAGTTTTGTAAATAAAAGTTTAATTGACCGTAAGTATCAAAGGAAAGTAGATTCAAATTTCATATCAGACATATAATACACATTTCAGCAAAGAAATATAGATCTTAACTACTTTTAAAATATTTTTCATCGCTAAGGAATCCTCACAAAATCAATATTTGACTTTAACTGTGTTTTCCAATTTAATTGGTGACTTCAATATCTTGCTTCGCAAAGCGAAATAATTAGCTGCTTGTCTCATATTCATTGGTCGATTCTAACTGAGCGATTAAATCAGATAATTAACCTTTAATATCATTACTTTCCGCGATTTAAACTTTATTTTGGAATTAACTTTACAAATGGATACGTAGAAAATTGGCTGGCGAATAAATTTTAATGAAAGTACAATTTTTAAAAAATTTATTTCGGAGTTTTATTTAAGAGAATTGTAAGATAGATAAAAGGACGTTTTGAAGCCGCTCTATATTATTTTTAAATATTTTCTTTTTCGTTTATAACACAATCTTATGTATTGAACATATTAATAAGTGTTCTTACAATTTATGCTGAAATACATATTGCAAATTCTTAAATAAGAATTTAAGTAAAAGAAAATTTCAATAGAAAGTAGATTTAAAGTTCATTTTAAGAATACAATGTACATTTTGAGCAAGACAAAATATTATTTTTTAAACGCGTAAATTTTTACATATTTTAAAGTTATTAAGCGAACCTCGTGATTGTGATATTATTTGTCTTCCTAAGCTAGTTTTTCTGGTATAAAGAGTGATGAATGTCTGAAACTTAACCACTTAACTGATTCTTTTTTTGCGTACAATAAATTGAAAATATGGGTTAACAGCCCTTTTTTAAGCTAAAATATTTCTAATAATTAGTGTAAACCTTTCTTGAAACAAATAGTATGGAATTGTATTTAGAAAAAATAGTAGCGTCAAAAAGCTTTAAGTGATGAATGAAGCAAATTCCTATTGCCCGTACATCGTACGGACAAATCAGTTAAGTGATAAATCACTATATTTTGCAGTAAAGCACATGAAAACGTAAACATGTAAACAGTTAAAAACGCACCGCACAATGAATACTAGACCAGAGCGCTGATGCAAAAATGCTGGCTGCCGATGGAGAATTTTTTTCAGCGTGTACACGATCCTTTAATTTTTGGCAACAGTAATTTTTTCAAGTTTTTTCCGTTTTATTTTTGTGAGACGTAACATGTTAAAGAAATCTTTTATAAATTACTGGTGTCTGAATTTAGGGACCTGTAGTAAATTAAAAAATATCGCCTACTATGACCACCACTTTTATGTCAGGGTTCAGGCTTATTATTAATGGGGTGGTACAACAAAAGAAAAATCCAAGCAAAAATAATGCAATACAATCATGATAGACCTGTAGACTAGTTTAAGATTAGATTTTCCAAATTCTTAAATTTCACATTTATGTGCTACTTTTTCATATGACTTCCATTTTCTTTCGTAAGAAAAGATTTAGAGAAAAAAGTTAAAAAATGATATAAAGCTTAGATGTTCGTGTTGAAAATTTTGGAGTTTCTACAAAATATTATTATTAAGATGAACACCTAAGCCTGTATTTCTAATGGATATTTAAAGAAGCCATAACTTCCAGTCGAATGATTATCTCCATTTTTTTCGTTGAGAAAATTTGGTGATTAACAAACATGGAATGTTCTGAATATGAAAAATAACACTAAATAAGTCTTGACTACGTCCACTAACTCGTAATACTAATAATATATATTCTACATAAAAATATGAGAATTTATATCATAAAACATTTTGCTTCTAAGACATTGTATAATAACAAAAACATTTAAAATATATTAAAACATTTTTATTTACATGTTTCAACTCAAAAATTAATAGAGTCATCCTCAGAATATAAATAGAAAAATAAAAATTACAAATACTCCCTAATAATACAACTCTCTATTCTGATTTTCACGTTCATTGTATTTGTAATTTTTATTTTTCTATTTATATTCTGAGGATGACTCTATTAATTTTTGAGTTGAAATATGTAAATAAAAATGTTTTAATATATTTTAAATGTTTTTGTTATTATACAACGTCTTAGAAGCAAAATGTTGTATGATATAAATTCTCATATTTTTATGTAGAATATATATTATTAGTATTATGGAATGTTCTGTCTCGCTTTTTTCTACTTACTACATATTTATCACATGATAAATAAATTTTTACTTATTATATTAATCGTGATAACACAACACTCAAATTTTGCGAGTAGTGTTATATTAGAATTAAGCGTGCGATATCATGATATTGCACACAAAGTAGAGAATAAGATTTATGCCATGAAAAACCGTTCTGTGTTGTCCCAAAAAGAACAGGTAATAGTAAAACTATTTTGAGAAAAATCCTTTCTTGACCGTCATAAGAACAACACATATTCTGCAGATTTCACCCTTTGTTCTTTTGGAGGTCAAGAGAGGAATTTTGTTTGTTGTTGTTTGTTTAATACGAGCTAATCTTGAAGTACAAAATGGATAAAAAACTGATGTGAGAAAACATCGTTCTTGAGAGGAATTGGTTCTTTCGAATTTCTTAATTTATTCTTATATTTTACAAGATATTTTTGATATATTATGAAATGGTTTATGAAAGTTTATTGAATGAAAATAAATAAATAAATGCATAATAAAAAATGCCAGTTTTCTGACGAAATTAAAAAAAAAGCTAATATTTTTTTTAATTTAAGAAAATTTTAAAACTTTTTCTACAATTACCTCTATGTCTCAGGAATTACATTTAATCTGTCATTTTAAATCGAAAGCATCCAAAAATTATTTTTAAATGTAAGGGTAACCATTACAGTGTAGCCAAAACAGTAATGTTAGAAAAAATATCTTTCATTTATTGTGTTAAGCACTAATGAGATAAACAAGGTTCGCACACTCCTTGGAATTTCCAAGAACTCTGGCACCACTATTAAAAATAAGAAAATTTACATTTAATTTTTAAACCACAACATTCGTAACCCCCACCCTCATTCACAAATTTTAAGATATTTTTCTGCAGTGAAACACTTAGAATATATTCTTAAAATTTAGTGGTAGAACTGTGCGAACCCTGGATAAATCATAATAAATCACACATAAAACAGAAGCTCTTCATAGCAGTCTAATGTTGATGGGTGCGTTTTGTCAAATAACGACGGCTGTAAGTTTGCACTTAAAAAAGAAAAGAATAGTACTACTGTTTGTGTAAAATAATAGTATTTTGATGCTTCTGTCTGAGGAGTTTTCTCATATGACAGGCAGTACCATTGCATGACGTTTTTGGTCTCTTTTTATCGACCAATCGACGATACTCCATGACAATGCATACTGACAAATATTAGAAAAATTATTTCTAATAATGTAATTTTAAATCAAAGTCTTGGTAAAACGAATATTTCTTTACATTTTTATTAAAAGAAAGATTGAAACAGAATATGTCAAAGAAATTGAAAGCCAACGCTACAAAGATGCCAATTTTAGATTCAAATTAAAGTCCTGTATCGTATTGGGGGAACACGTTCTTCCTTGAAAAGATCCTATCTATGGTTATGGTCGAGATGTCTTTCTTTTTCTGTTCTAGTTTGTGTCTGGTCAACTATAAACCTTTCAGGTACGGGTCTGGTTCGTGTTGATCCGAATTTTCAAACGGAAGCACTGAAAAATTTTCAAATAGCAGTTCTAAATTTCCAAGTGAGTGAAAAAAAGTCCGGGCAGAATATTTTTTCAAATAATAAAATCTATATACATTTGAATATTAACGAGTGCATACGTGTATATTTATTTTACAAAAAAGATAATATTACTGCTAGAAATATAATTGTACACTGTTTTTCCGCAATTGTATGAAAATACTGTATAATTTTAATTTACGGGTAATTACGGTATACAGGGTGATTATAATTAAAGCCCGAGTTTCAAAACGCTCTAAAAAGCGAACCACTCGTTAGAATGGCGTCAAAATTTAACAGCGTATTATTGAAGAAGGGGGAAAGAACATGAACCAAAAAAGAGTTCCATATTTGAGTGACAGATGGCGCTGTAAGCGTCAGTATATGTAAATTAAAATACTTGGTATGCGCACGACAATTTCAGGTGTTATAAAAGCGTTGAGTAAACGACGTTTCCTCATTTCGCTTCTCAGACGTTGGCCATGAGTGTCTCAATGAAGGATCGTGCTCTGCTTGTAAAGCTTTATTACAAGAACGGTGACTCTGCACCAGTGGCTCTGCAGAAGTTCAGGACTCTCAAGGGTATTAAAAAAGGCGCTGGACCAATGACTGTCAGAGGTCTGGTGAAAATGATGCAAAAATTCGAAAATACAGGTTCGTTTGATGTGCAGTCTGGTAGAAGAAGGAAAAGATGTGATTCGGCGGTAGTTGAAGAAGCGGCCACAGCAGTTCAGGAAGAGTCTAGCGGTGGTGGGCAACCATGCAGTGCACGGAGAATTGCCCGAACATTGAACAGGCCTGTGAGCACGGTACATAACATTCTACGAAACATCCTGCAATGCTATCCGTATAAAATTTGCCATGTGCAGGAGTTGTTCCCTTCTGACCTTCCAGCAAGAGAGCGTTTTGCTTTGGAATTTCTTGCTCGCATGGAAGTGGACAATGATTGGCCGTGGAAAATTCTGTGGACAGACGAAGCCCATTTCCACCTGACGGGATATGTCAATACAAAGAATTGCCAATATGGGCAACAGAAAATCCACTCGCAACGAACCCAGTACCATTTCATCCTGCAAAGGTCACTGTGTGGTGCGGATTTACGGCATCATTTATCATAGGGCCGTATTTTTTCGAGGAGACGGGTGCTTTAGGTCCTGTTACCGTTACCGTCAATGGTCAGCGCTATGAGTCTCTTTTGCGTAATGACATCATTCCAGCTCTGGAACAGCGTGAATGTCTGGATAGTATCATTTTTATGTAAGATGGCGCTCCTCCGCACATTGCAAATCGAGTGAAGCAGTTGTTGAGGCGGCATTTCGGAAATGCTAGAATTATCAGTCGTCATTTCCCTACAGCCTGGCCGGCCCGATCACCTGATCTTAATCCGTGTGATTTTTGGCTGTGGGGTTATCTGAAAGATATTGTGTTCAGTACTCCGATTGCCAACGTTGCTGAATTAAAGACACGCATTGCACAACATATTCTGAACTTGACCCCGGATATACTTCGATCGGTTGTGGAACATACTGTTTCCCGATTTAATCTTGTTGCCCACAACGGCGGACAGCATATTGAACATGTTTTGCTCCAGTCTCGCCAAACTTAAAAACCGATTGGATGGATGCTTTTTATGCGGTTTTTGGCCTCAGGACAATTAAAAACCGATTTTTTCCCATCCGATGTGGTACAACCTTGCCGTGGTGGACGGGCTAACGTAACTAACAGTATCACACGCGTACAGTCATGCACACTGAACAATACAGTTGGTTTATATCGTGTAACTTACGCCTTAGCCGTTGTTTTACGATTTGTCCTTTGTAGTCGAAATTCTGACGCTTACAGCGCCATCTGTCGCTAAAATTTGGAACTTTTTTGGTTCGTGTTCTTTCCCCTTCTTCAATAATACGCTGTTAAATTTTGACGCCATTCTAACGAGGGGTTCGCTTTTTAGAGCATTTTGAAACTCGGACTTTAATTATAATCACCCTGTATTTATGATTATTTCCATACGGTATAATTTCGGGATTGAATATTTAAGACTTTTGTTGAGATGTATAGGGATCAGGTTGAGTTTCGAGTTGATGGATATTTTTGCCGGATTCAGGTCGTGTTTTCGTTTGACATTAAATAGAAATTTAGGACTAGGGTAAGGTACAGCCTAACACAATGCTGAACATTTCCACCATGAAAAGTTCAATATAAACGTGAAGATAAAATAAATCACAAGTTTATTAGATGGAATATACAAAGTGTTGTAACGCTAAAACCTAAAGAAATATTTAAGTAAAATAATAATTATTGAGTTACGTATTATCCAATTAAGTTTCAGTCATCTTCTATGACTATCTTCAGGAAAAAGTGCTTACATTGATTTTAAGGTTGGTTGGTTGTATTTATGACGGCCAATTATGAACACGAACAATATACGCCCTAAGAGGGGGTGCCCACCGAGGGGGTTTCTAAGTTATCCTAACCCATATTTACGCAAGGAAATCCAAGGTTCAAAGAAAACCACGGAAAACACCAAATGATTAGGCCGACATCCGCGATTGGGTTCGAACCCAGCACCACCTGTCAATCCGTTTCGAGAGAGGAACCTCTCGATCACTGATGGGGCCTTTAAAGTTTTAAAGAACAAATTCAATTCGTCTTAAATTAGAAAAGTTCGTTAGGTGCCCATTCGATAATCGTTTGAATTCTATAGTTTGCATTTTTCAATATATCGGTATGATCAAAATATTAAAGCATGTATACTTTTCAATTGACTCGCTATTTTTTATAGACAATTCTTTAAACTCTTGACATCCAAGGCGTACAATGCGTACATCATGATTTTATCGTAGATGTCTACCAGATGTACTGCATGTACACCGACCATGTAGAATATGAAAATACCGCTTACATTAACACTAGAACCGCCATTAGGGGTCATTATGACCCCTGCCAAATTGAAAATAGCTGATTCGAAACAGAAATTTCTTGATGAAATTTGTGAAATGTGTGCGGCACAAAAATTAGCAAATTAAATGAGGCAAATAATTTTAAATGAAAATTCTGGTGTCAAACACTTTTTATAAAACTTTAGTAAAATAACCGGCGCTTTTAGTGTTAAAAGAGAATTACCTGAAGCCCGCACGGTCTGGGGGTCAAGGGATTCATGTGCAACTTATAAAAATAAGAAACGGATTTTCAAAAACATACAGGGATTTTACGGGTCCTGGAATTTCTACACCAGAAAATTCATCGGCACCAGTATTTTCTTATGGAAAATCTCTCCTTAAATAATGCGAATTTTACGTCATTTGAGAGGAGTTTTTTTTTAAATATAAATAATTATATTTTACTTTTGAAATTACGGCACTTGTAGGAACCCTGCTATAAAAATTATTTGTGTTTTAAAAGTTAAAATGTTAGGTAAATAGTCACTTTTTTGGTATTTTTACATATGTCATAATGTCTTACTTTTCTTTTTAACTAATTATTTTTTAGACATCGTTTGTGTATAATTTTACTTCAAAAACGTTTAATAATAGGTTTAAAAGTTATTGTATAACATTCAAATAAGAAGCAGCTGAAAAGAACCCCTTACGAACAATAAGAAAAAACGTAACTATACTTATTTTGCGGGAAATGTTGAAAATGGCTTCCATAAGTATTTGAAAAATACATCGGCACAATTTTCATGTCACTCTTGAGTTTCTGCGCTTACCATATTTTCCCTAATTTTACGACAATTTTTTTCATTATTTTATTGTTTTTCTTCAGAAAAACTTTTATTATAGAAAACTAGTCGAATGTGGGAATCAAAAAACGTTCTTCTATCTCATACTTGTTAATGCTTCCAGAAAAATGTAGCATAGCAGCGCCACCAGTTAAGTGATTTACACCGAAATGTAATAAGCAGCAACTTATATCAAGTTCTAATTGATCTGAAATTTGATGAAAATCTGTGCATTAGTTGCTTGCGGAGATAGGACTATTGCGGAAATCGTAAAAATGCTACATAGCAACGTCCTGTGTTGAGTGATTTACACCAAAAAACAATCAGCTCTAATTTATATCAGGAACTAACTGAATCTAAAGATTGATGAACATTCATGCATTAGTTCCGGAGATAGAGCTATTGTGATAATCATAAATAATGCTAAATAGCAAAGCCACCTGCTGAGCAATTTACACCATCAGGTAATTAACTCTAGTTTATATCAAGATGTAATTGAATATAAAGTTTTGGAAAATTCGTGAATTGGCTCTTGAGATAGAGCGCCTACAACATGTTTGTCACTTACAAAGTGACAATGTGACAAAGTGACTCACAGACAGATCTTTTGTAAAAACATTTTTGGGGAGTTTTCTGATTCCTAAAACGTGTAAACTCGCTGAAAATCGGAATTAAAAAAATTCCAGATATCTAATACATTTTTTGTAAAGATAGAAGAAAGTAAAAATATTGTAAAATATTTAAATTAAAAAAAAAATATGTTCAAGAAACGAGATTCTATAGTCTTTCGCAGTATATGTTTAAAATGGCATTCACCAATATCCGAATAATATACTAAGGCTCAGTCTTCATGTCACCAAGTTTCCGCACTGTACTTTCCCTTTCTGCATTTCTAATGCTCGAGTTGGTTTTTCTTGGCCTATTCTGTAGTTTATAATTTTTCGATTGCTATTTTCAGTTAGGAAATGATACAGATTTCAGGACAATCTATGCTATCTGCAAAAATACAGAAATTTGAATGCCATAATTATGATTTAAATTAGTTTAATGGTGACAATAAAAAATAGGCAAAATATGTTTTATTAGCTCATGGAAGGGACTCGGTAACGTAAATGTTACTAAAAATGATGGAAATATCAATTTCCCAAGTTTTTGTTAAAAATGATTTTGGACCAAATTGAAAAAAATCCATAGTATACTCTCAGAAAGAGCCGCAACGATCCAACAATTTAAAATAGTTTAAGAGTATTTTTTTAGCTTTGAGAAGTATTAAAATGGATATTTGTATATTAGTCGCACGTCCAGTGTTAACAGTTGAAACTTTAATTTCGAATGTTCTATTTCTAATGTTTAAAGGTGCTGTGCAAATATAACGTTATAAAATTTTGGACCCCTCCCCACCTTTGGATATCATACATCGACCCCCCCCCCCCGGTAATGATACTGTTACCAAAATTGCAAAAAAAAAAATTTGATTTCTAGTATTTACTTCTTTTATTCGAAGTAATACACAAAACTGGTTACATTTATTTTTCGCATACTTTTATGATTCAAATGAAGAGATGTCAATAAAATATCATTTCGCATATGAAAAAAATATTCAAATAACATTTAAAAGAAATATTTACAATTTAAAAGTATTTTATAATAGCTTTCAGTTACATAATAAGTTCCGTTGCACTTAACCAGAGTTGAGGAGTTGTGGGGGGAAATAGAAATTCTTAACAGCAAAACAAGTGAGCAACATTCCTTCTCTATTTCTTTTATTTCTTGGTAAACACAAGTTTTATTTAAAATATACTTCACATATGGTTTCTTAAACCGTAATTATATATGCATACACATATGAAGACGAGTTTGAATGTCAAACGTTGGGATATTCTATATTTTAGAATTAAATAATTTAATAATAATTTAGTAATTTTAATAATAGTTTCATATTTTCATAAAAATAGATAATAGACTAAAAAATAAAGACAACATGCTTTTTGTATCAAAAAGAATGTTACAAATAAAAAGAGAAAATTTTGAGTGAATCAAAAGCGATATGGATAAGGCAAACCCCCCTTTCCCTTAGGGATATCTTAAGATATCATATGCCAGATCCCACCCTCCTCTCTAAAATGATAACGTTATTATTTGCATAGCCTCTAAGCCGAATAATTTAATTTCGTCATGGAATGTAACTGGAATAAAATGATGAGTCAAATATGTTAATTTAAGCGCAAACGGATTTATCTTTCGTAATCAGTATGTTGCCAGTGGGCTACTTTTTAAAAAATTCAATTTCCTGATTGGCAGCAGTCTTTTAATACGGCAAAATTCCCCTTATTTTCGCATCAATTAACATAGCATTGAATAAGGTCTGTTTAATAATTTAAAAAAAGTGGTGCCAATCGAGAATCTGAATCAAAAAAAAGTAGCCCATTTGGCAACACGGTTTCTAATAGTCTGCAGGCGACAGAGATTGCATTTGAAAACTATTCATGCTTAAATATTAATTTAAAAAAGTAAAAATTAAACCAATTGTGATACAGTTTTCAAGTACATTGCGATATACATTTCAAAAATTATCATTATACAGTACTTTTTCCCCTATTCGACATAATTGAAAATATTGAAATTGAAATTGAAAATAAGAAGTATTTAAAAATTTTAAAAAACGCAATTGAAGTTAAATTTACTCGTCTGCTGTCGCTATAGTCAAACTGACGTCAACGTTACGCACGGACACGTTTGTCCTTTTTAATATGGACTACATGGTCAAAGATGGATAAAGGACATATTTTTATATTAAGAACTCTGCAAATTATAACAAAAAAAAACTGTTTGGGACTGATTTTATAAAAATTTAAATTTTTCTAACAGCTCTTTTATTAAAAATGAAACCAGTTTATATTAATAAGCCTTCCAAACATAATCTATAGTTTGAACGTATATTCTGCATTAGTTTTGGCAGAGCTGTCCAAAAGATATGCTTTGTTTTTCAGTTTGGTAACGGTTCCTTATAGGGATTCAGTAAAATATCGTGGTGGAAATAAATGTTATGCCTATTCTATTTACACACCTGGAGTTTTAGGATAATGCCTCATGTATATTTCTAGATATTCAACAAAACTTCTAAAATCGCAAGTGACCGGTCATCTTTGGCACAGTTTTCTTGTCACTTTTAAGTTTTTGCACTTACCATATTTTCCCTAATTTTGCAACAATATTTTTTCCTCAATTCTATCATTTTTCTTCAAAAAAAAAAAAAAAAACTTTAATAATATGTAAAAAAATATAGTGAAATATTCAAATTAATACATGAGGACGTTTGAAGGAAAACAACGTATAAAAAGTTTAAAGCTTCAATTTTTTTGAAAAAGTATGGTTTAAAAACTTTCTTTCATTTTTTAATAAAATTAAACATTACACATTTTACACCAAGTGTGGAATTTTTTAAATGTTTATATCATTTTCCTTATTAAAACTTTTTAATGTTATGCAAAAAAGATGTAAAATTTTCAAATTAAAAAACATACTATAGGTCAATGAGTCCCCCTGTCGAATATCCTAATTATTATCTATCATATTTATTGAAAAAAAAACATGAGCAAATATTTACCGTTATTTTAGAAATGATTATTAGTGATTTCATAAGATTACATAAGTCAAACCATTTTCACATTTATTAGACGTAAATGTTCGAAATAAATGATGCACAAAATTGATTGATCTTAATATAAGATATTCCATTCTTTAAAAATGTATTTATTTAATACAAAAAATATTCATGAGTTTCAGTTTTTTATATAATAAATTAGATATCGATAAAATGTGATAATGATCTTAATTATATTTATGTGCATTTTTTCTAGAAATAAGAGTATAATAGAACACGTTGTAATTGTTTCCTTTATTATTCAGACGGATGATGTAATCTGTGTTTAAAAGAATTTGCATAAGCATCATTGTTCTGCTTCAGTGTTACATTTCCTTATGAATAATTAATTTTTTCCTAAATGACTGATCCGAAAAACGAGACTGAAAGGTAGGTTTAAATCACGCTCATTAATAATGGCAAGATGGTGGTCATCCAAAACAGCTTTCAGATTCATTCAACGCTTCAAAGCACATTATTTCTAAACAGTTTTCGAAAATGAGGAAATAACTGAAGGAAATCCAAATACATTTGGACCTTTTTTTTTGTTTTGTTTTATAAATACAGGTTTATTACAATACTTGTAAAGAAAGAAACAATAAATTCTTAAAATTGTAAATAAAGAATAATTAAGCAGTTCTTAATTTTATTTTAAAAAAAAGAGCGGAACATTAATAATGTACTTTTTTTCGGTAGTTTTCACTTCAACCCATTTAAGAGTAGCGGTACCATATGGTACCAGAAATGTTTTAATCACTTTATTGTTTAAATATCAGTATATTTGAACGAAAACATTATCTTTATTTGTTAAATTACGTCATACAATCAAATAAAAATTGCAGTATTAAAAGGAATTGGTATGAAATGCTAGTTTTGTATTTTAAATGGAAACAATTCAGGCTTTAACCCTCTCATGCATACGGGCCTCATATGAGGACGGATAATTATTGCATTATTAAGTAAAAAAAAAAAAAAAAAAATTCGAGCATTCATCTATGGAGATCTGATTTGTGGAAAGATAATAGCTAGCATGCAGAACAATGATAAAATTATTTTAGAATGGGTCTTTCATTTATCATAAAAAAGATTTTTTGTGAATAATGCAAACTAACGAAAAATAATTTATGCATGAGAGGGTTAACGGGTCAATTATATTGGTAACAAAACGTTTGTTTCTCCATTTGTATTTAATAATAACATCTTAAAAGAAGATTGCCATATTTATTCTGCATAATGCGCACATCTAATTTTTATTGAAAAAAAAACTTTTGTGCATTGTGCGCAACCCTTTTTTTTGACTAGAAGAACAAAATAAAAATTTCTCGCACATGTGCGAGTTGTTTTATAATAGTTAACCCGGGAGAACACGCGCTTACCCAGGGTATAAATGGTTTTAACTTTGTCACCAATAAAATCAAATTATAACCGTCATTTTATTTAGGCTGAGACAATCTTTACAAATTTTGCGATAAAATAAGTTGAAGATTACTTTTAAAAGATAAGTGGTTACAGTTGCAAAAATCATACTCTCTTCGGATCAAAAAGACCCGGTGCGTGTACTCTCGGGTTAAACGTCAGAAAGTCTAAGAATTTGACTCACAATAAAAAAAAAAAACTCCAACGTCAATTATAGGATTTGATCTTTTATATATTTATTTATCTCGTGTCCGTACGTAACACTGACGTCATATTGTTGGTGGCAACAGTAGACAATCGAATTTGACTTTCATTGCAAATTTTTAAACTTCTAAATACCGCACATTTCCAATTTTTACTAGGACGAATAGGAAAAAAAAAACTTTGAAATGCAATTTTTTTTAACACTATATCTTCATTGATTTGAAAATTATATCGCAATTTTCTCAACTTTTACTATTTTAACAACTATTTTGAAATCTATCTGCTGCGTGCAGACAGTTACAAAAGCTGTTTATACTTAGGATAATATAGATCAGTGGCGTAATCAGGGAGGGTGCCTAAGTGCTCTGAACACCGGTATTTTTTTAAGTTCTGTTCGCTTTTTCTGACCAGAATTTTTTTGCCATGAATGAAGGAGAAGAAAGCCTAACAATATAATTGTTTTTGGGCCCCCATCCTGGTTACGCCATTGTAGATAATTTATCCTTTGCTGTTAGTTTACATTTCATACCGAAGTTAAAACATTCGGGTATTTTCATGAGCACTTATCCTGTAAGTCACATTACTCATTGTTGGCCACCGTTGTTTTCGAAAGATTTGCTTTACCTTATTCAACTAATGAGATTTTTCTGGTAAAATAAGTCACATTTTCCCGGTCTAAAATACTGGTACCCTAAATCGTAGATTGTGACTTACATGACAAGTACTCATGGAATTACCCATTCATGAACCAATAAATAAATAACTAAAAATAAGACACATTTTAAGACATTTAATCAATTTCGAATTTCAAAAAACTGAAATCAATATAATCAAAAGTCTAATTGCAAACAGCGATCTTCAGCAATTTCATTGGCTGTTAAATCTGAACGTGGTGTCAATAATATCGCTTTTAAAATATACTTTCTAATATGCTTCAAAATTTCATTTGAACATATTTTTGAATTTTTTTTATATAAATGAGATTTTTGATATAGGCTATTTCCATGCGAACTTGTTTGTCTGTTAAATACTACGATTTTTCGCTACCAGTATTTTATATCGGAAAAATGTGACTTATTTTGTCAAAGATATCCCATCAATTGAATAAAATGAAGTAAACTTTTCGAAAATAAGTATGGCCAACAAGCATAGCAAATTTCAGCTGTCTAACAGACAAACAAATTCGCATGGCAATAGCTATAGTTAGCGAGATTCTAAAAGTATATATTAAATTTGAAATAGCTACTAGAGTGACCAATTTGAAAAAAAACTTAAAACTTTTTAAAACTTAAAACAAATTTAAATTTAAAACTTAAAAAAACCCATGTGACCTTTTCTCGTCATAATCTTTGAAATTATTTCAAAAACGAAGTTTTAGGTATTTTTGAATTTTTTTGGTTAAACAATATGTTTAAATGATAGATAAGTATACTACGGTAAAAGCCGCTTACAGAGGATTTAGAACAATTCTAATTCTAATCTCATCTAATCTCATTCTTCGCTGTGCTTTTATAAAATGTGTTCATAGAAAATGATCTAAACATAAAAAAGGTTGTATATAATGGCTTTTATCTATTTTCTATTTTTGCGATTTTAACATATGTATAAATGCCATAAATGTGATTTAGTAATTACTAGATTTTGTGAAGATGAAAAATAAAAGGTTCTGCGCCCATCGTTGCGTTTATTCTGCCTCCAGCGAGTACAATGAAGAAAAAGTGAAATTCCATCGCCGCTTTGAAAGTGCAAGTATTATAATTAAAGATCGGCCAAAAATTCAGTCTTGTTTTCGTGCAAAATCTGATTTTCGGCTAAAATTCGTTTTTGATGGAAACACTGCTAAAATTTCAGCCTTATCGAAACTGTTTGCATTTCAAAAGTTTTATTTCTTCTTTCAAAAATATTCACCACTCGCTGACCGACCTTGTGTTGCCTAGGGCCCATTATAACAACCTTAAATAACATTCAACTCATGATTTTATAGATTTTGGAAATAAATGAACCTAGTTTCGGGAACCTTATAGATTTCCGCAGCGTTCTCAACGATCCTCTTTCTGAACGAACCTTTGGATTCAAAATGGGTGGCAGCTAATATATATATATATATATACATATATACATATATATATGTATATATAAATTGTCATTTTTGTAGTAGTTGAAGGACCTCAGAACTTGAGGTGAAAAAAAAAGCTAGTTAATTGAGCCATTTTTTAAGGAACTATAATAAGGGCCCCAAAAGGAAACAACTGATAGTTTAAAACAGGGTCCTAAAATAGAAAATATTAAAATACCTTAGTGCTAAACGCTTTAGATCTACAGTTGGTAAAAATTAAGCATAGGATATGAATTATTCCTTTGAATAATATTTTGAAGAAATGCATAAAAATTGAGTAAATGCTTTAAAAAGACCCTAGAAATCCCAATATAATATCAGGGTGTAGGTCCTGGAAAAAGAGTCAAAACTCAGCTTTAAAATTATGCACTGAGAAGTTGAGAAAATGAGGGGGTGAAATATGTATGGCGAACAAAAAATTCAAGGGCGCTGAAGCGGGCGATTAGGGGAGGGAGGTTTAGAGTATTGAATGGAGTGTAAGGATGTGAAAATAACCAAAATGAAAAAGGATTCCAAAAATTAAGATTGAATTAAGAGGGGGCGATTTAGTAGTAATTTTTTTGTACAAAAAAGTCAAAAGGTCCTTAAGAAGCCAGGAACTTATTTTGCATGTAGTTCGATATAAACTATTTTTTGTTGTTATTAAAGTTATGGGGGGACGCTATAACTATGTTAAAGAAAATTGCAAGCTATTCGGGTCACTAAAAAATTGCATCATGGGCCCCAAGAACATGATTAATATTTAAAATTGGTAGTAACTGAAGTCTGAGATTTTTTTTTTTTTTTTTTTTTTTTTTTTTTTTTTTTTTTTTTGGTTATTGTTCATGTAGTAGCTGAAGGACATAAAAAGTTCTTTTAAAAAAAGCTAGTGAATCGGACCATTTTTAAGAGACTTATAATAGGTTCCCGAAAGAGGTCAACTGACAGTTAAAAAGTGGGCCCTACATGAAAACATGTTAAAATGACTTAGTACTTATCGCTTTAAACCTACAATTAGTCAAAATTAAACATAGGATATGAAGTATTCGTTAGAATAATATTTTAAAGAAATGTATAGATTGATAAGGAAAATGTAAAAATTGGTTAGGTAAATGTTTAAAAATGGGCCCTAGGGCCCCCTCCAAAATATTAGGGTGTTTGTCTTGAAAGAGGAGTCCAAAACACAGCTTTAAAATTTTGCAGCGAAAATTTGATAAACTTATGGCGTGAAATATGTTTGTCTCACAAAATGTTCAGGGGGCCCTGGGCTGGACCCTATGATTCCCTAGGGGGCCACGGTGTCTTACATGAAATGTCAAAACTTGAAAAAATCTAAATGGATAAAGAATCCTAAAAATACATAAAGCTGTTTTCTTATAAATCAATTAAGCTTTGAAGTTCACTTAAACACAAAATTATGCATAATTATGAATTTACACAGATTAACTGTCAAATATTTTGACATAAACCTACATCTTTTTAATGAATTTCGTATAGAAATGTACAAATCTGGAAAACATTTTTTCATTACCATCAGATTTTCTATTAAATGCATTTTTAATATTTCATGGATTTTAAATCATGTACATATTTTGAAAAGTTCCAAAATTTATTGACGTTTAACTGGAAAAATACTGTAAGATGAGATAAATTATATAGTTTCATTGAAATGAGTTTAAGTGAATTTATGGATATTGAAACCTCTATAAAACGGTATTCTATGGAATAATTGTTTGTAGTAACGTCTTAAAAGGTTTTACTGTATATATAATAGCTAAAACACATTTAAAGTAAAATTGGTACAAATAATGCGTACATTGTCTTCCAATACAAATAAAATCAAATTGTTTGCTATTCAACAAGGAAATATCGCCTGAAATTGAAATATATTATTCTATAAAAACTATACATGATGAAGAAGAAATCTTTTGCATAACGCTTTGAATTCAGTTTGTAAGGCTCGACTAATATCGCCTGGACAAAAAATATTTTTAAATTTATTGCAAGGTGTAATTTTGTTCAATATAAGAAATGTCATTTTAGATACGTAATAAAAAATATACATAAAGAAACACATTTAAGTTTGTGACAAAAACGTGCAAATATATTTTTAACAAAATTAAATATTTCTTCGCATGTATCTTTCTCCTTTTTCCTCTATTATAAATCACATGGCAGAAAAAGTTTTCCTACATATCGATTTTTGCTTTTAAACATTTTATGCAACAGTATTTTATTTTCCACCACCATTTTCAATACATCTAAAAACAATATTATCATCTGCACGTTTACACAAAATAAGATATGTTTTGTTCTTTAAATATAACTAAATGTTTTTAATGTGCTTTTGGCTGGAATTCACAAATCTGTCGTCTTTTATTACGTAACTCTTAGCTGTTTTATCAAGAAACAATTATTAATGCATTTATTGTAAAATTTTTAACATATAAAAAAATCCAAATCTCTTCCCCTATCAAATGTATTGATAATTTTATTAGGTGAAGTTGTGTTAGTTCGAAAGTTTCATGCTCTCGGAAAAAATACAATTAATCATCTACACTCTAAAAAAATAGGACAAATGTTTCTTAAAACACTTTAAGCGACCCGGCCGTCTTTTTCCGTCATATGATTTTTTACTGAAAGCTATTTTGAAAAGAAATTATATATTGATGTTAAATTTTTGCACAGTACAAGATAAACAGGGATCGCACCGTTCCTAAAATTTTCACACGTTGTTCCTAGTATTTTAAATAAAAAATCTTCATAGGAGGTCCGCTTAACATCTACAATAGAATTATACAATAAATATTACCGTTTAAAAATTGTGGTAGGAAAGTAAGAAAATTTTAGGAACAGTGCGAACCCTGGATAAATAAATACTTAAGTTAATCAAATAAAAATTTCCATAATAATTCTTTTCATAGTTATTATTTTATGAATCATTAAACATAAATGAAAAATTTTGCCAGACGTTTAAAGATCTATGAAACTATAATCTAATCAAAAAATGAAAATACAAAGTAACCTCTTCCGAGTTACCATGATAGCAAAAAGGGCTCTTTACCATTAGAAATACCATAAATCAATATATTTTTCAAATTTAAAGAATAATTTATAAAAACACAGTTTCTGTTGCTGCCACTAATTTTTATAAACGTATCCAAGTAGATTTTTTATATACTAATCAGTTTTCGTAAACCGGAATATCCGTTTTTATCATGCAATTCATTCTCAATTAAACATTTTCAGCTGCATAATTAAATTTATACATCCAAGACAAACAAAATTAAGTTAATTTTAAAGTTAAAGCTGTTAATTTTATATGTTTATTTGTATGACGTTTTATTTAGTATGAAAATGTTTACTTCAGATAAGTTAGCATCTGAAAAACCTATATCTCGTGTTGCGAAAATTGTTTAATACACTTTAAAACTTCTCGGAAACGCTTCCGAAAATTAGTTGCAGTAAAAGAAATTTCGTTCTTAAAAATTCTTTTTAAAATCTCGATACATTATTGTGTAAAAACTAATCGAACTAAAAATCTAATTAGATTCGGCAAATCTAGTTTCTTAAAATCATTTAATTTATTTAAAGAAGAAAGTGTTGCCTGAGTCCTAACATTTTTTTCCGCTGAAAAATTATATTTTTTTGATATTTTGCGAAAACTGACAGTCTGATTCCTTTAGATTCCCTAATCTATTATAGCGATGTTAGTTTTATGATTAGTTTATTTTTTTCATTTTCAACATGTTAGTAATTAAAAATGTAACAAAACAAAGTTATGTGCGAAATTCAACTATAATTAGTTTAAAAATAACTTGAAACGTCTTTAAATAACTTTTCGTATCTGCTACTCTACTTATTTGTGTATAATGTACTCTTTTTTCCCGTGTCTTTTCTCTTATGCTAAAAGAAATTTCACGCATCAAAATATATTTTATTTAAAAACTCTTATTATTTAAAAAAATATATTTAATTTTGGTTAGGCGATGTAGTCACATCTTTATAAATATATTTTTTATATTTTAAGTCTTAACTTTTTAACCCTTTATGGCGCAGGGCAAATTCATTGCTTAAGTATTGAAATTAATGACTGGCACCGGAATTTGAAAACAACTTTATTTGAAAATAAGAAAAAAACTACATTTCACGCATTCAATAAATGGTAATTTTTTTAAACCAAAATTCCGTTGCCAATGGGGCGTTTGGGAATTAAAATTAAGTGGTTTCATAGATATACCACTGCGCCGCAAGGGGTTAAAAGGATTTGCTTAAAATGACATTCCTTGTTTCAGAGAATTTATCTCTGATAATTACTCTTAAATGCATTTGCATCACATGACACACGTCGATAATTATATGTATATATCTCCTTGTTACATGCATGTGGAATATATGGCTATTTTATTATATTGTACTTTGTATTTTACAACAATGTAAACTTTTTGATCTGGTGTTAATGGTAAGTTTTATTTTTTAAGTTGTGAATAAGTATTGAAATAAAATATAATCATTAAATACATGATGCGTTATAAATTACAAATCCGACACATTTCTGGGAGTAAGTAAACAGCATTTTGCGTGTAACTGATGTCATGAACCATACAAATCTTTGAAATATTTTTGAAATATTATAGTCTAAGAGCTAGCAACGTTTTCGTCACCTGATTTTATCAAGACTCATTTTTTAATATGTTTTTCCATTTTATGATAGAATACCTTTGCTAGCGGTCTGGCAGTCGGGAGACGTTGCGTTTACCTGTGGCAGAAGGGGTTGTGCAGGTCAAAAAGCTTCAAAATCACGTCATTTTATCAAGGCCCATTTTTTAATATGTTTTTCCCTTTTATGGTAGAATACGTTTGCAAGCGGTCTGGCAGTCGGGTGACGTTGCGTTTACCTGTGGCAGAAGGGGTTGTGCAGGTCAAAAAGCTTCAAAATCACGTCATTTTATCAAGGCCCATTTTTTAATATGTTTTTCAATTTTATGGTAGAATACGTTTGCAAGCGGTCTGGCAGTCCGGCGACGTTGCGTTTACCTGTGGCAGAAGGGGTTATGCAGGTCAAAAAACTTCAAAAATCTGCCATTTTATAAAGGCTCATTTTCTTATTTGTTTTTATCAAGCTTAAAAGTTACAAGATATTACTCTTTGGACAGCAAGCAACCTATAATTAATTTTCCAAATACAAATTCCGTTGCAAAATTAATACCAGACGTCTTTAAATATGGCAACGAAAGTGCCTGTTCCAAGAGCGGTTTATAATTTAAAAATTATAAGACCTCTTTATGTCATTTTATGAAGCTTAAAAATTACAAGATATTACTCTTTGGATAGAAGACAACCTATAATTAATTTGCCAGACACAAATTCGGTTGCAAAGTTAATGCCAGACGGCTTTAAATATGGCAACGAAAGTGCCTGTTCCACAAGTGGTTTATAATTTAAATTTTATAAGACCTCTTTACGTCATTTTATCAAGCTTAAAAATTACAAGATATTACTCTTTGGATAGCAGACAACCTATAATTAATTTGCCAGACACAAATTCGGTTGCATTCGGAAAATTCGGCAATTTTTTTTTCAATTTAAAGTTTACTTATAAAAAGCTCTTGTTTATCAAAATATAAGTTTCTTTTATTAAATATTAGGATGGATGCCCCGGTTTTGGCCACACTGGAATTTATTTGTCCAATATTTAAGCTGTGAGTTGATGTTAACAAATTATATGAATTCTTACACCTTAACCTTTCTCCGGGTGCACAAATTTTCATCACATGCAAAGGCTTGTCGGTAAGACTTAAAAATATGCAACTTTCGTCAATCAAGCACAAAGTATCACAAATTTATTCAATCAGGCTCTGAAAAAGTGTCGTGCAAAAAATCAGGTGCAGAAAACTAGTGAATCTAATCAATAAGACTCAGAAAAATCCAGGGTTGCAAATTCGGTTCAATGACGTAAAGAGGTCTTATAATTTGTTGAATTATAAACCGCTCTTGGAACAGGCATTTTCGTTGCCATATTTAAAGCTGTTTAGCAATAAATTTGCAACCGAGTTTGTGTCTGGCAAATTAATTATAGGTTGTCTTCTATAAAAAGAGTAATATCTTGTAATTTTTAAGCTTGAATGATGTAAAGAGGTCTTATAATTTTTAAATTAAAAACCGCTCTCGGAACATGCACTTTCGTTGCCATATTTAAAGCCGCCTGGCATTAACTTTGCAAACGAATTTGTGTCTGGCAAATTAATTATAGGTTATCTGCTATCCAAAGAGTAATATCTTGTAATTTTTAAGCTTGATAAAATGACGTAAAGAGGTCTTATAAAATTTAAATTATAAACAACTCTTGGAACAGGCATTTTCGTTGCCATATTTAAAGCCGTCTGTCATTAACTTTGCAACCGAATTTATGTCTGGCAAATTAATTATAGGTCGTCTGCTATCCAAAGAGTAATATCTTGTAATTTTTAAGCTTGATAAAATGACGTAAAGAGGTCTTATACTTTTTAAATTATAAACCACTCTTGGAACTGGCACTTTCGTTGCCATATTTAAAGCCGTCTGGCATTAACTTTGCAACCGAATTTGTGTCTGGCAAATTGACTATAGGTTGTCTGCCCACCAAAGAGTAATATCTTGTAATTTTTAAGTCTGATAAAATGACGTAAAGAGGTCTTATAATTTTTAAATTGTAAACCGCCGTTGGAACAGGCACTTTCGTTGCCATATTTAAAGCCGTCTGGCATTAACTTTACAACCGAATTTGTGTCTGGCAAATTAATTATAGCTTGTCTGCTATCCAAAGAGTAATATCTTGTAATTTTTAAGCTTGATAAAATGACGTAAGAGGTCTTATACTTTTTAAATTATAAACCACTTTTGGAACAGGCACTTTCGTAATCTTGTAATTTTTAAGCTTGATAAAATGACGTAAAGAGGTCTTATAAAATTTAAATTATAAACAACTCTTGGAACAGGCATTTTCGTTGCCATATTTAAAGCCGTCTGGCATTAACTTTGCAACCGAATTTGTGTCTGGCAAATTAATTATAGGTCGTCTGCTATCCAAAGAGTAATATCTTGTAATTTTTAAGCTTGATAAAATGACGTAAAGAGGCCTTATTCTTTTTAAATTATAAACCACTCTTGGAACATACACTTTCGTTGCCATATTTAAAGTCGTCTGGCATTAACTTTACAACCGAATTTGTTTCTGGCAAATTAATTATAGGTTGTCTGCTATCCAAAGAGTAATATCTTGTAATTTTTAAGCTTGATAAAATGACGTAAAGAGGTCTTGTAAAATTTAAATTATAAACCACTCTTGGTACAGGCACTTTCGTTGCCATATTTAAAGACGTCTGGCATTAACTTTGCAAACGAATTTGTGTCTGGAAAATTAATTATAGGTTGTCTGCTGTCCAAAGAGTAATATCTTATAATTTTTAAGCTTGATAAAAACAAATAAGAAAATGAGCCTTTATAAAATGTCGGATTTTTGAAGCTTTTTGACCTGCACAACCCCTTCTGCTACAGGTAAACGCAACGTCTCCCGACTGCCAGACCGCTTGCAAACGTATTCTACCATAAAAGGGAAAAACATATTAAAAAATGAGCCTTGATAAAATGACGTGATTTTGAAGCTTTTTGACCTGCACAACCCCTTCTGCCACAGGTAAACGCAACGTCTCCCGACTGCCAGACCGCTTGCAAACGTATTCTACCATAAAAGGGAAAAACATATTAAAAAATGAGCATTGATAAAATGACGTGATTTTGAAGCTTTTTGACCTGCACAACCCCTTTTGCCACAGGTAAACGCAACGTCTCCCGACTGCCAGACCGCTTGCAAACGTATTCTACCATAAAAGGGAAAAACATATAAAAAAATGAGCCTTGATAAAATGACGTGATTTTTGACGTTGCTAGCTCTTAGACTATTATGCTTTAATAGCATCACTGCACATATAATGTAAATAGGATTTTCTTAAGGAGAAAATGGACAAATCATATTTGATTATTTGGTGAATCATGAAATTAAGTTCTAAAATTTCGATTGGTGTAAAAAAAAAAAAAATCAATTGTGACTTTTTTTGCATAGATGTAAGCTTTTATGTTTGTTAGCGAAATGTATCTTTAATCAATTGTTCATAATTATCATACTATTTTCTCAAAATTAGAAATTTGTAATACTTCTAAAATTTAAAACACTAGCCGCCCTTGGCGACCAGTTTCGTCTCCCTTAAATGCATACTAAGCATTAAATCATATTGCTTTTATTCATAATTTATTTTAACTGCTCATTTTTTTCCAGATTAGAAGGTTCTGCAAAAGAATTAGGCGCAGATGACATATATGCACCACATTGGCGTAATTGCAACAAAAAGGCAAATATGTGCCTCGCATGTTAACCCAGCAATTGTTATTTATTCTTTAATTCTGTTTATTTATTTTTATTTTCTTTTTTAAAATGATATAAATTGTTTTGTTCTATAATTATTAATTAAACTTTTTTTTGGTTATTATTATTTCCTTTTTAAAATAATAGAAAATAGTTAAAAAATATCTATGTAACTGGTATTGAAAACGAAATTTTCAACAAGTTGGTATCAGAAAAAAAATCGCACCAATGTAGTGCGTATATGAATGCCCATAAATCAAGCACTTCATATTTTTATGCTAACTTGGCGCATCGCCAAACATTGTGCCCATGACATTTTTTTTTGTATTTCATTAATTTCATTTAAAATATATTTAATATAATCCTTTCACTCATTTCATTTATAATAACATAACGTAAATTTGAAACAGAAACGTTTAAAATTCATGATTTTATTTATTTTTAAGCCAATATAATAAAGAAACAAAACAAAAATAACGATAGTTCGAAGATCCATAATTGCAGCGAAAAAACAAAATATAAATAAACCCAATTTACCAAGGCCCATATGTGTTTCATTTGGCCGTTGCCATTAAACAATTGACAAATAACCGCGATTTTCGTGACACATACGCTAGCGTAACATATATATATATATATATATATATTCCATGCTTATTCCTAACATTTTTTTCATTTTTTTCATTTTTATTTTTTGTGTGTATACTCTATACAATAACAGGGAATGTTAGAATAAGAAGTTGCATTTTAGGGGTATTTTAGTGTTGAAATTTATGTACATATAAAAATATATAGAAAAAACAAAACCTAATAATAATTTTCTTTTTTAATACATTCAGTGAGCATTAAATCATAAAAATTTCCCCGATAATGTATGAAAAATATCTCATAAATAAATATTATAATATTTTTTGTAAAATAAATGCACGAAGATGAATTTGAAATGCGTTAATTTTTGACACATTAAAATAATGAATAATATTTTTAAATTTTTATTTTAAAATTTTGAAAAGCATTTTAGCTTGCTCTTAACATCTCTGCCAAATGTCAAAGAATCCGTTCGAAAATTAAAAAAAATATAGTTTTAAAATTTAAAAGTCCATTGTCGATTTAACCTTCCGTCTACCAGACGGGTCCATTGGACCCGACAGCAATATTTCTGGTGTCAATGGGAAAATGAGAAATTGTCGATTGACACCGGAATTTATAAAGGACTTGTCTAGATATTACGAATTCCTTAATTTAAGCTTTCATTGTAAAAGCAAAATTATATTAAAATATTACTGGTGCCGTTTGCAAGTTTGGAATTAAAATTAGGTGTTGCCGTAGATAAATGGGTGTTTTGTCTGGTAGACGGAAGGTTAAAGATGCACAAACTCCATAGTAAATGATTAGTGTTGTCACAATGAAAAGATAAAAATCCATAAATATAACAAACATACCTTGAATACCTTCCATTCTAAAATGATAATACTTTGAAGATGCTAAAAATGAGTATGGTGAATCATGCGCATCCTGAGGCTCCGTGCCGTAATGTCTTGGAAGAAGGGATTCACATGCCTCGGCTGGGGCTCCGCTCGGGAAAGCCCAACCGGCTGAAAACACCGCAAATGTAGTCAAAAGACTCAGCAAGATCATAGCAACACACGATGCTAGTTACTGTCCCGTTTGAACGGTACTTTAACCAACTGGACCGAAACACCTTTCTCCTTTTTCTTTATGAGACTGTCTTTCCGTTAGTAGGTTAAGAGAGCAAACGCGTTTCTCAGTAGATTCGACTCGATTCAGGATTAAAATGCAAACGCCCATGAGAAATTAGTGGGAAGCTCAAAAACAATTAGTGCTAACAATAACAGAATTAGCAGGTTTCAAGTTCGTTGCGAAAATTCGCGTGATGAAGGAGCCGAATGATATAATGGTGGAACTAATGGTTTCCCAATTCTTATATGGAAATTAGAGTCATTCTGAAAGAAGTTTCTCTGACAGGCATCATGATTTAAAGATCATAAAAGTAGAGAAATGAGGAAATTAATGAAAAAGAGATAGTGCTTTAAACTTTTAAATACGAATCAATCCAATATTATGTGAATGTTGGAATGCTTACCATTATAAGGACGTTTTTTAAATTATAAAAAAATCCGATATTTTTCTTTTGTTTAATATAGAAACATAACTGCAATTATTTGATTAGGTATTAAAGTAAAACAACCTGAGATAACTAATTTATTTGCACAGTGTTTATTTTGTATTCACTATAGACAGAAGAATATTAGAGTATTTTTTTAACCGACTTTAAAAAAGGATGAGAATGTTATCAATTTGAAGCATGTGTAATTTTTTTTATGTATGTTCACCGATTATTCCGAAACTATCCAACCAATTAATTTGCTTTTGTGTTAAATAAAAGAAGTTGTATCACGAATTGGTACTACTTCCGTTTCATCGAAATTGGTTCTGTGCTTTTATAGTAATTAGGCAAAAACTAATAAAATTAGTGATTTCTAGCAAATTAACTTTCATTGTTGTAACCGTTTTCCCAGTCATAAACATGAAACTATATATTTATTTGTGTCAGCGCCAAGTTTCGCCAAGCTTGGTGCCATTTAGTGAATTGTCACTAAATTTGGAGATCAAAATAAGTCACCATAAATTAAACCAATTTTGCTGTAGCTAACTTATTTCGCGACGTTACCATTCAAATTCAACAATGGATCTTTTCCCATCGATTTCTTCGGATTTGTTAATTGCCAGTCATATGTACATTTTGTCAAAGGCCAATCGCATGTAGAATGTTAATTTAATGTTAATTTATTAATTGTAAAAAGGTTATTTAAAATGTTAAGTAATACATAAGCAAAACTAAATTAATGCAAAACAATAATTAAGCATACGTTTAATTGAGCATATAATACCTGATTGGTGGCACATACTATTTATATATGTTTTTTATATGCATCCTATATCTATATTGTATTAAACAGTTATACATATATATATCAGTGCTTTAAGATTGCTTTTAATTATTCCATGAGATATAATAATAACAATTTTCCAATACAGAAGTCTTGGGAAAGAATGAAATTTTTACGTATATTTTATGACAATATATTTACTGTCTCATATTTACATCATAAAAAAATGTTACTGCAGTTAGTATTACAGACATTATTGGTGCGATGTATTTAAATGGCAGTAAACATTAAGCATAATTGCCAATCTCAGTGAGTTCGCAATGATGAAGCCTTCTGAATTGTATCCGGAAATGGAGCAAAGAGACGAGAGATCAGTACTTAAACAAAAATCTTGAATTTTAATCAGATAACCCGACAAAAATGATAAGTGGGCGATACTAACAGCTAATATGTTTTAAAGGAAATGAGAAAATCATAATATGCTTCCAAAACTTCTATGATTCGCTATAATGTGCTTACTAAACTACGCCAATTAATAACATGCAAACCTTATTAGTTGTTAGTATAGCCGACTTTTCACTTTTGTCGAGCAACAGATTAAAATTCAAGATTTTCCAAGTACTGATCTTTCGTCTCTTTGCTCCCATTTCCATATATTACATTAACCAAGAATATTAGATGTGAATGAAGATTTTCTAATCTTCCGTAATCGAGTTCACGGAAAAGTCTAACGTGAAACAAAAAGATATTAGCAACAACATATTGTAACATGACATTACATCGCGGTGCTTAAGAAGTGCCAACGCAACGTGAAACCGCTAGGCGTAACCTCCAACTAAAAATGGAAGAATGAACATAAAAAGGGAATTTCTAAACAAAGCACGGTCAAAAATGTATAATTTAGAGACTCTGGTGGAAATCCTAAAATTATTCCAGAGTTGGAAGCACGAGGTTAAATATAACCTCCAAAAAAGTGGGCGCATGGAGCATCCAAACGAGTTTGGTTGCTCCATGCTTCGATGTCATTTCACCGACTGGCGTCAGCAAAGAACGGAGAATGTAAAGGCAGTATGGTACCAAAGAGCACAGAAAAGACATAGCATAAGGTTTCCCAGCCCGAATCTACTCTAAGAACACAAAAAGGGAGCCACATAGTTCACTAATTTTGAGTGACAATCACCTAATACCCGTTCACCTTTGAAATTTCCCATCGGTTAACACAGCGGGCACAGGTTCCGCGCTTTATTCGCATATGTTATCGAACACCTGATCCGCACTACCATACGAAGACTCCTGTGCATACTACGTTCGCGCAGGTCCTCAACTCCAGTAAACAAGTATTTCGGTTCTTGCCTGGTCTATAAAGAGGTCAAGTTAAATTAAAAAAATTAAGAAACTAAGTTACTGAAAAAAGCTAAAAGCTGTGAATTGAATTTTGCGACCATTGCCGGCGGCGAGTTCATCACTCACCAGCGGTCGAGGGTAGAATGTGCCAAATGGGGAAGAAAAAGTCAAATAGCCGAGGTACAGTGAGCAAGCACCTCTTGGCCAATAGGAAATGAGGAAGGCGTGGCCTATCCTCAAAGATGGAAGTGACTTCAACAATTACAAAAAGTTCTAAAATTTAGAAACAGACAGAGTACCCAATTACAATTTAGGAAAAAAAATTATAGGAAGGTAAAGGGAAATCTAAACAATAAAACAAGTAATAAAATTTCAAAATACAAGTATTTAGGAAAGCTGAAAAACGCTACTGTACAAAACTACAGAATGCTGAATGACGTCAGGGGTAAATCCAATTTTAGATGAAAATTTCTTTCAATCTAGGGAAGATAATAATTTTTCCCGTGAATTCTGCTTTAACCCCTTGAAGGGCGGTGGTATAAAATATATACCACTTAAGTTTAATTGCGAAATGCCATACTGATACCGGAATTTTGAAATGAAAATTTTAATTTTACAAAGTACGTAAAGAAAAACATTTATACAGGGTGTCCCAAAAGGTCGTTTACAAACTTAACATGCTGGTCTGTCATATCATGATGAACAATATTAAATAGGAAACTAAGGGTCCCAAACGTCTTCCAAAGGAGATATGCGCCATTAAAGTTTAGGGTCCAAAAATTCAAATGATTATAAAAAACAGAAAAATTGGTCGATTCGTTTGCGGTTTTCACTAAAACTATTCTTTATGTCAGTATTTTCTTGAAAATAAATTGTAAAAACAAATTTCAAAAAATGTCGATAGACGGCGCTTTAGACTTTGGAGTAACGATAAACTAGTTTTTACCATTATTTTTTGCATCTCATTATATTTTTTAGAAGCTTAGACATAAACTTAAATTTTGAGCTCAAAATCTAAATCGTTGGAAGTGATTAAGTAGCTAAAACTGAATTGCAGGGGGAGGTTCAAATTTCAAATTATTATAAAAAACGGAAAAATTGGTCAATTGATTAGCGATTTTCACTAAAATTATTCTTTATGTCAGTATTATCTTGAAAATAATTTATAAAGATAAAATTCAAAAAATACCCATAGAGGGCGCTTTAGACTTCGGAGTAACGTACAACTATTTTTCCGTTATTTTTTGCATCTCATAAAATTTTTTTAGAAGCTTAGACATAAACTTAAATTTTGAGGTGAAAATCTGAATCGTTGGGAGTGGTTAAGTAGCGCAAACTGAACTGTATTCAATGGGGGTGGAGAGGTTCAAATTTCAAATGATTATAAAAAACGGAAAAATTGGTCGGTTTTCGCTAAAACTATTCTTTATATCAATATTTTCTTGAAAATAAATTTTACAGATATCTTTCAAAAAATTCCGCCAGAGAGCGCCTTAAACTTTATAGTAAGCAACAACTTTTTTTAACCGTTATTTTTTGTATCAAATAAAATGCTTGTAAAAATTCAAACTTAAATTTTGTGCTCAAAATCTGCATCGTTGTGAGTAATTAAGCGGCCAAAAATTGAACTGCGTTCGAGGGGTGGGGAAGGTAACATTTCAACTCCTGAACACAGTTCAATTTGCGCTTCTTAACCCCTCCTATCCTCCTATCGATTTAGATTTTGAGCATAAAAATTTAAGTCTAAACTTTTGCAAACATTTAATTAGATTAAAAAAAAAAAAAAAAAAAAAAAAAAAAAAAAAAAAAACCGGTTAAAAATAATTGTTGGTTATTCTAAAGTTTAAGGCGCCCTCTAACGGATTTTTAAAATTTATCTTTAAAATTTATTTTCAAGGAAATATTGACATAAAGAATAATTTTAGTGAAAACCGACCAATTTTTTTCGTTTTTTATAATCATTTGAAATTTGAAACTCCCCACCCCCATTGAACACAGTTCAGTTTGCGCTACTTTACCACTCCCAACGATTCAGATTTTCATCTCAAAATTTAAGTTTATGTCTAAGCTTCTAAAAAAAATTTATGAGATGCAAGAAATAACGGAAAAAATAGTTGTACGTTACTCCAAAGTCTAAAGCGCCCTCTATCGGCACTTTTTGAATTTTATCTTTATAAATTATTTTCAAGATAATACTGACATAAAGAATAATTTTAGTGAAAATCGCAAATCAATTGATCAATTTTTCCGTTTTTTATAATCATTTGAAACTTGAACCTCCCCCCGCAATTCAGTTTGCGCTACTTAACCACTTCCAACGATTTAGATTTTGAGCTCAAAATATTTAAGTTTATGTCTAATTTTCTAAAAAAGTTTAATGAAATGCTAAAAATAATGGTAAAAACTAGTTTATCGTTACTCCAAAGTCTAAAGCGCCGTCTATCGATATTTTTTGAAATTTATCTTTATAATTTATTTTCAAGAAAATACTGACATAAAGAATAGTTTTAGTGAAAACCGCAAACGAATCGACCAATTTTTCTGTTTTTTATAATCATTTGAATTTTTGGACCCTAAACGTTAATGGCGCATATCTCCTTTGGAAGATGTTTGGGACCCTTAGTTTCCTATTTAATATTGTTCATCATGATATGACAGACCAGCATGTTAAGTTTGTAAACGACCTTTTGGGACACCCTGTATATTTTGAAATAAATTTGTTTTTAAATTTCGGTGTCATTCAATCATTTTAGCATTTTATGAATAGAAGTGCTTTGCCCCTCAAAGGGTTAAGTGACCGCGGAAGGATTTCTCCTGGACGTTTTGGAGCACGGGATGAAGTTATCATCCTGTGAAAGAATAGCTAGGGGCCGTTTCCGGTTTTTCCCAACTGTGACGTCATAATGCCTAATGGCATTTAAAGCAGGATTGCGCACGGCATGGACTGAGCTATGAAACTTCATTGTAAATTTCCTGATTTCAGCAAAAATCGGTTTAATTTTAAGGTCACGATGGATGACGTCATGGCGGACATAACGGGTTACTTTGGTGAATCTACAAAGAATTTTATTTTGAAAAGTTTGGATTTTTTCAAGTCTGGTTTTGACTGTACTACCATAAACTACCGAACCATAGATTATGATCGGTTTGACCATGGATTTATGTAGTAACAATTTATTTTTCATTGACAGGGGGCTGTTCCAACCCAATAGGTGGTTTAGGGAGCCCACGGCGCGGTTTGCACGATCCAGAGTTTTTGAGATGTGCTTGCACCATGTTAATTTGGAATCCAGGTGAATACCCAGGTACTTATAATCTGATTTCCAAGGACATATTGTAACGTAAAATGTGAGTGTCATAAAAAGTATATTTCATAAAAACACTTCTGTGCACAAAATCGTATTAACTAAGCTATGCCAATTGGCAGAGGAACCAAAACAAAAACAATAACACAAATAAAACGTTTAAAACTTTTAAGGCTTTTTGGTCAATAGCCTCAAATAAAAAGGAAGGACGTAAACTTATCTGTTGGCTCTATAAAAATTTCATTAATGACAAGACATTTGATGACACGCTTTTCGCATCTTTTACACTCTACTTTTTTCCCGGTCATTTTTTGATAAGTTATTGGGCCACTCTTCTCTATTTCGTAGAACCATTTTCGTAAGATGAAGTTCTTTTTATTGTCAATTTTCAAAGACTAATACTTTTTCATGCGAGAAAGTCAGTAATTTCTATCAAAAAAGTAATGCAAAAATCGGTAACTTTTAACTAAAAAGAGAAAAAAAAGTTTTTCTACCAAAAATAAAACGGACTTCAAAAACTACTGCAAAAAGAAAAATGATTTTTTTAATAAAAGTGAAAAGAAATTAAATTAAGAGCTTTATGTACATTAATTTGATTTTTTGAAGTCGGTGCCAGCCAGACAAATTCAAGAATAAAATCAATTATCCAATGTAAATCATAACAATGTTCAGCAAAAATTTTGCGGAAAAAAATCCATTCTTAATCAGCCAACTCGGACAGCATTCTGCATTTTAAAATCTGTGATTAGCTACAAATTTTTACATAATATCTTGTATAAACACATTGATTTCATATTAATCCTTAATTTATGACACATAATTGTATTTGTTAATATCACTAAATACACATTTATAATATCAGAAGAAATATTTTAAAAATAGTATAGTGAAATTTTTAAACTAAATATTGAATCGTAAAAAAAAAAAAAAACTCGTAGATACTTAGATGTGTGTCTATTGGAAAATTACATGCATCTTGGCTTGGCTGGCACCAACTCCAAAATTTCGAATTAATGTACATAAATATAATAATACGCATTGTAAATACTATGCCCTTAATTTAATTTCTCATCATTATTATGCAAAATTTATTTTTCTCTTTACAGTAGTTTTTGAAGTTGGTTTTATTTTTTGGTAGAAAAGTTTATTTCAGTTCAAATTCTGCGTTATTATACACAAATAGCTGTGTGACGATGGAGTTGAATAATAAAATAAAGGAAATAATGATTTTTGCATTCTTGTATCAGGGTTGCTACGCTTCAAGGAAATTTCCAGGTCAAATATCAATATTTTTTTATGAGAAAATAAATCTAGTAAAGAAGCATGAAATTTCGCCGTATTCAAGGAGAGATTTTCTATAATAAAATACTGGTACTGAAGAATTTTTTAGTCTGAAAATTCCATGACCTGTATCAACCCTGTTGTATGGAAATTTAAATATTTTTTTATGAAAACGTTTCGCTGACTTGCATCATGATTTAAATATTTAAAAAATATTCAACAGTAAGAAAAATAATGCCTTGTTTTTTTAACTCAAAATTATATAAATGTTTGAGTTCTTAGTCATTACGATCAACATATAAAAACCCAATGTATTATTTATTTTGAATAATCGGACGACAAAAATAAACCAAACCAAACTATTTATTTTGAAAGCCATAAGTAAGTACGTGATTATACGTAAAGTTATTAAAGATCGATAAAACTAACTCATTTAGTATTATCTTAATATTGTGTTAAGATTATGGTGGTTTTTGGAGGTGATGTCTATATGGAAGGTCTTGAATATTTAAAAAACTAAATTAATGTAATTAAAAAAAATATTTTTGTTGGCTACGCAAGAATGGGTTATTATTTGCTCAATCGACAACAAATAATATTATAATCTTTCGCAATGCCACATTTAATACTAGAATAACGGTGAGCGGTCATTTTGACCGTTACCAAATGAATTTACACCGATTCAAATTAGATTTTTTTAAAAAATATCAAATTTGTTTTAAAGGCAAAAAACAAGGTTAAATAAATAATTTAAACTGTTTTAAATAAAAATTCCGTTGTTAACTATTTTTTATAAAACTTAAGTAAAATTTCTTGTAATTCTAGTGTTAATGAATAAGGAAGAGGATGATAGAAATATGTGTCTGAATTAATTTTTTTTCTTGTGAATGCATGAGATTGGCAGATTCTCTTATTCAAAACTACCAAGAAAATGTTTTTCCATTTTTCAACAAAGATAGATGTTTAAAAAAATTCTATAAAAATTGACATTTAAAACCAAAATTCGACTTGCAACAGTTCGATAAACACCATTTTGTTACATCCATCACTTATGACTTGTTGTAATACATTTATTGAAAAAGGAAGTACCATTCGATTTGAAATTTTTTCAATACTCCTTCTTGCAAACGTGGTGCTTTTATATTTAAAAATGAGTCAAAAAAGGGTATGGCCGGGTTTCTTAGTAAAATATGCCCTTGAGTCAACCACATCGAGTCCTAAATGGATCGATAGCCCATAACAAGAAATTCATTTCTCCCCAGTTTTAATTTGGATCTCAAGACCATGGGGGGGGGGGTAATAGCCCTAAATGCCTGTTTTGGAAAAGAGCGCATTGTGACGAAAGTATTAAGCAGATTTCAATGAAAAAAAAAGGGATGTAAAAAACCACCATACGAATGTTTGGCAATTTTTTTCAGATTTTTTTAAACAAAAGAACAAGTTTTCTAACATTTTTCCTGTTTTTAAATATACATTTTAATTTAAAATAAACTGAAATTTCTGAGTGACCACCTTAATTTTTTTGCGTGAAATACTATGAGACATGATGCATATTCACTATCAATTTCAACTTTCTACGTATGGTGCATCACATTAAAAAAAGGGCAAAATCCTACTCCGGCGGAAATGTGGGGCGTGTCTCGGACAAATTTAACGCTTTCTTTTCATATCTCACATATTAATTCACACGGTATTTTTAAAAGAAGGCCTAAAATTTGTCCGAGACACGCCTCACAACCCCACCGGAATATGATTTCTCCCCCTTTTTTTAATATGATGCACCATACGTAGAAAGTTGAAATTGATAGTGAATATGCATCAGGGCTCATAGTATTTCATGCAAAAAAATTAATGTTGTCACTGAGAAATTTCAGTTTACTTTTAATTAAAATGTACATTTAAAAACAGGGAAAATGTTAGAAAACTTGTTCTTTTGTTTAAAAAAATCTGAAAAAATTCTCAAACATTCGTAAGGTAGTTTTTTACATCCCTTATGTTTTTCGTTGAAATCTGCTTAGAAGTTTTGTCATAATGCGCTCTTTTCCAAAAAAGGCATTTAGGGCCATTACACCCCATGGTCTTGAGATACAAACTTAAAACTGGGGAGAAATGATTTTTTTTTATGGGCTATCGATCCATATAGGACTCGATGTGGTTGACTCAAGGGCATATTTTACTAAGAAACCCGGCTATACCCTTTAACAGGAATTTTTTAAAGTAGCCTTAATTTGTAAAAGTATCCCAAAAGTCATGCAGACTCAGGACTCACAATGAATTAAATCGATAATAAAACGCCGTGCTACCATATAATTTTAAGTAATGAACTTTAAAAATACTTAAAAATAATTTAAAGGACGAATTCGTAAATTAATTTTAACAATACATAAAAGTTATTCATTAGAAAAGACAAAATCTTTTACAGCTTAATAATAATTACAATAAGTTTTAACTAATTAGCACCTGCTCTCCATAGTTTGCTCCAATAGCCATCGCAATTTCTCTAATTAGTCAGACATAAATTAAATAAATCTGTGTCACGGAATTTTATTCTCGATTAAAAGTTTTACATTTAGAATTTTCTAGAACTTCATTCTTTATAATTTTAATTGAGTGTCAATTCCAATTAGAAAGAGAATTTCATTTTCTGATACTTCATTTATGTTTTACATATTATATATATATGTAAGCGTTATTTCATTTACATTTTATGTTATATAACTTTCCATAACATGAACATTTGATCGTTCTTTAAAGTAATAAAGAAATAAATTTGATAGTCATGAGCTTGAAAGTTTATTTGAATAACATCTCTATCTATTTTCACTAGGCTGCAAATGAAAATTTTTTCTCATTTAAGCAATGTATTTATAATTGAATATCTATAAAAATACCATGCATAGATTATGACAGACATTAAGGATACCAGAATGGTTTTTAATTCACAATTCCCTACCTTAAATTAATCTTCCGTAATACTTGCATTAATTTGACCCTGGTTTAATACGTTTGGAACCAGAATTTTTTCTTTTAAGGAATGACATTAAATATGTTCCACGTAGACATATGGAATTATATAAGCAAAATCTCATAAAATAAATTTTCTGATTTGAAACGTGGTTAATGTGAGTCAAATTAATCGAGAAATTATAGAAGATTAGAGAAAGGTTGGCAGCTATGCGAATTACAAAAAATAACTGATGTTTGATTGTGGAGTAGAAGGCCAGTGGCCGGGTGGGGGTCTAAACGTTCTGGATACCACTGATTTTATAAAGTTTTGCTCACCGCATCTAATCGGAGGATTTTCTGCAGTTAATGAAGGTGAAGAAAATGTTACAATATTACTAGTATCCAGAGCATTTTGGCCTTCTCTCTGGCTAGAAGGCGTGAAATTTATTTAGACTGTTACTTCTTTTTTAATTTATTCAGTTATGTTTTATATAAAAAGAAAAAAACTTGTTAAATTGTGAAAAAAAATAAGAAAAGTTTTAATATTGTATCCAATATTAATCTCTGAAAGTCTGATTTTGTTACAAACAATTGAATCTTAAAAATAAATAAATAATTACAAAAATCAAAATCCTTCAGAATGAACCATATTTATTGTTATTACTGAAAAAAAATGTTTGTGTTTCGAGTTAATTTACAGAGAAGATATTAAAAAGTATAAAAAAACATCGCGATTAGATTAATTTTAAACACTATTATCCAATCGGTAAATCAATTATATATTGACCTTCGATTTATTCTGTTGAGCTGATCCCTACCCTCCCGTAAGACATGGTGACGTCACTGCAACGTCGTTGTGAAGTCACATTGTGACTTTGTGACCAGCGATTGTCGATGTGACGTCACGTGACGTCGATGTGAAGTCACAGTGACTAAAATGTGAAGTCGTTATGGCCGTTTTAGAGCTTTTTGTGACGTCACATTGTGACCACTTTGTGACGTCACAATGTGACCAATTTGTGAAAAGTGTGTCATTTGTGACTACTTTGACATTAACATTGTGACGAACTGTGAAATTTTTTTTAGAAAGTCACATCTTAGTCACAATGTGACGTCACTGAGTGGTGGCATTTTCGTCACAGATGTGATGTGACCAAAGTGACTCACAGTGACGTCATTGTGACGTCACATCACATGGTGGCATTTGGTGGCACATGGTGGCATTTTGGTCACATCACATCTGTGACCAAAATGCCACCACTCAGTGACGTCACATTGTGACTGAGATGTGACTTTCTTAATAATCTTTGGAAATTTATAAATATCCTTTTAAACATGTTATTTACTTTAAAAAACATGTTTCTGGCAATTTAAATATCGTTGCTTTTGTCATAGTTTCGTCACAATGTTAATGTCAAATTGTTCACAAATGACATTTGTCACATTGTGACCACTTTGTGAAACGTCACAAAAGGGTTCTAAAACGGCCATAACGACTTCACATTTTAGTCACTGTGACTTCACATCGACGTCACATGAAGTCACATCGACAATCGATGGTCACAAAGTCACAATGTGACTTCACAACGACGTTGCAGTGACGTCACCATGCTTTACGGGTAGTATCAGATCAGATTTTGTGATCGTTGATGTCATTTGGGTGAAGAAGTCCTCCACTGTTCGCCCGGGATGGCTCAGTTGAAAAAGAATTGGTGGCTTCAGCTAGTACATCCCTGGTTCGAACCCTGGCCCGGAATATTTTCACCCACTTGGATAGTTTACATCTGTTATAAAACATAACGACTCAAAAGTAGGGAACTTCCAAATGGTGTCAAAATTAACTTGTAAGATTAAATTTGACGTATAATATTAAAACTTTTGGGGCTGATTTTTACAATTTAACAAATATTTTATAAGCATATCTAATTTCAAAAAGAAGTAGTAGTCTAAATAAATTGCCGTCTTCCTAATGCAGAACTTCTGACAATTTTCGCCCTTTTAGGCATATGTATGTCTTCAAGATAATTTTCTTGAATATTTGTAAATTTTAAGTTTTAAATTACTATTAGGACTATACTATTAATGTTGGTCCATCACTGCCTATCTGACCATGGTTGGAACTCCTCTTTTCTTAGAGGACGCATAGAGATTCGAGAGGAGTGAAAAGGAAAAATTCGGAAAAGGAAAAATCCAGCGATAATTACCGGAGAAATTCATTAATTATTGTTGGATAGAAAGCATTGTAAAAAAAGAATCGGGGGGGGGGGGGGAGAATGAAAACGGAAAACTGATACGTAGAAAGAGCATAAATTTCGGTTTCGCTTTTTGAAATTCTATCGCGAAATTTGTTAAATGAAGAAAACTAACGAACCGATTCATTTTAACATTTCGGATATTTTATAAAAACACTTTCAATAAATGTCGAGATTTGGATTTCTGGAATTTCAGTTGGGGGAGAACATATTTTTAAAAAAAGTAGCATTTTATACAATAAATGCAGTTTCAGAAGCGTTTTTTGGCATCGCAATGAAATCACATGAGACAAAATGAGCTATATTAAGTTAAAATTTTTAAACAGAATTCCTTTCATTAATGTGGAAAAATCGACGTAAAACGCAAAAATGTTTAAATATTGCATACAAATTTTGCGATAAATTTAGAAAATGGCTTACGAATCCCTGGTTCGTTTTAGAAATTTCAAGAAGATTAAATTCTTCGCATTCGCAAAGAAAAAAAAAATGTCCGTTTGAACTAGATTTATTTTTTAATAAAAAGATACTGGTGTGTAACCTGGAAAATAACGGTGACCGTATGTGGAAAAAACTGCAAAAATTCTTAAAGATTCAAAACTCGATCCAAATTTTTTTCACAAATGCCGCGAAACATGAAAAGGGCAAGAGATGCTAGAATTTGCAATTGAGAAATTGCTAGAATTTCAAAAATTGCGGAGAACGAAAATTATTTTAAAGGTTTAGTGTAACAGTAATTCTTTTACAAATATCAAAACATCGCGTCGAAACGTTAGAAATCGTTAAGTATCACAATAAAATTCGTAAAAAATGAAAATTTGTGGACGTTAAAATTTATTGTATTAGAATAAAAATTGGTAACCGAATTCAGTTTTACTAGTAATGAAATTGCAATTACGTCAATAAATCTTGTGCCTGATAATATAAATCATATTCTTTTGCATGTAAATTAAAATACGAAGTAAGAAGAAACTTTTTAATTAAAATCTAAAGTCCTCCGGAGAATAATTTCCTGATTGAAACATTTTATAAAGCCATTTGAAGTTCATAGGTCGGGTTGTATCAGATCCGAACACGCAAATTCCATTTTAAGTTAATCCGCAACCTGATTCGAATGAAAGAAAAATATTTCTAGATCTTCAGCTTTATCCGAATCAGAAAAATAATTTTAGGCAACTTGCAACCCGATCCGCAACTGCAAAATGTAATTTTCAGTAACCCGTAACTATATACGAATCCGTAGTATTTCTATCAGCAGCCCCACCCGAAATGGCAGTATAAGAAATGTGAATCATGTTTTAATGCCGTTATGAAAAGCAATCGACAATTGTGTCTCAAATACTAAATTATATGCTTTACATGGAAGAATGGAAGAATCTATAGTCTTTAATATTCAAAAATAGCAAAGATACCTCGAGGTAATAGCAGATACCTCGAGATTGTTGGATAGAGTGAAACATCATGTCTGGTAATCCCGAATATTTTTTGGTTCAGAATGAAACTAATTTTCCTTCTACAGCTCAGGTTCACACTAGAAGAATTCTTGCGGGTCATATATAGCTTTTTTGCAATCAGGGTGTTCGTATTTTCACAAAAACGAGTACACCTATATTTCAGATGGAAATAAATACATTTTTGAATATTTATGAATATATATTCAATTTACTGCGCGAGAAATAAAATGTATGTAGGATATGTGATCATGGATTGTTTTTTCATTAAAACCATATTTTTCTTGCGAAATATCAAAAATGTTATCGACATTTCGTTTCTGAAAACCGAAAAACACATGAATCGTATATTTGATAGTCTATCATACACATACACACACATGTTACTTGCACGTAGATTGAGAGATTCCCACTATTCAAAGATATAAGTTTTGAAATACATAAATTTTAGGAACTGAAAAAGGGTTCTCTAAATAGAGCCTTTAAATTGCCGAACCCGAAGGATTCCGTTGACCGAAGTCTACCTGAACCGTGCCCGACTCAGAGCAAAAAACTCCAGCTCCAACTTGACCGGATGCGGGTAAAAATGGGTAACCCGTTCCGATGCATGACTCTATCTTAGATACACTGGTCCGCAGATTTTGTCTAAACACCATACAATAACTACGATTTTCCATCAGTATTTTAGACGAGTACAATAGAAAGGCTTTCTTTGAAACAGATATATTAACCCTTTCCGGCACACTGTGCCCGGTCTGGGATACCTAATTTTAATTCCAAACTTGCAAATGGCACCAATAATATTTTAGTAAAATTCTGCTTTTACAATACAAGCTTAAATTAAGGAATTAAAAGTATCTAAAAAATTCGTTTGTGAATTCCGGTGTCAGTCGATAATTTTTCATTTTACTATAGATTTTGCCCGTGCCGGAAAGGGTTAACCCCTTGAGGGGCAAGCAATTACGTTCGTGTAATTCTGAACTCCCACCGGAAATTTGTAAAAAAGTTATATCAAAAAGAGGATAAGCATTTTCACGACTCTTTTCCACCATAGTTAGAAAAGGGGAATTTAATGACATTTTTCTGGTGTAAAACTTCATCGATCGTAGGTGGTATATAATATATACCGGCGCCACTCAAGGGGTTAAGGAAAAATTCTTTTAAATCACATACACATTTTCTTTACTTATCAGTTCTGCATTCTGCATAATGTATTATGAATATTGTATAGAATAATATATGGAATTACGTAACATATTACATGATCATAGCAAGAGTTAAAATCATTTCGCTGCCTTTAGAAGTCGTGCCGTGACTTCTGATTGACAGGTATAATCAAGTTTATTGCGTAAGTATTGCAATCGAAACTCAAGGAAATTTTATGAGACTATAGTGTAATTTAATTTTTTTTATTTTAGATTATTAATAAGAGCAAATGAATTGATGGCAATTTCTCAAATTCTTAAAAAGGTTTTTTTTTCTTGCAAACATGCAGATATTACCAGTAAAGCCACTAACTTAAATTTTGTAAAAATTTAAATATTTGTTCTAGATTGTTGATAATAAGAAACAAAATAAGTTATTACAGCATTCATCGGAAATTTTTTTTTTCTGTTTTTCTAACAATTTGCCTATTTTATATGAGAAAAACGTACACTATTTTTATAAAAAAAAAAAGGGGGCTGCTACAGTCATCCTTTGGAGCAGATTTTAAAAAAGACAACTAGTTTCATGAGACTAGGTTAAGAAATAAGATCATGTACTATACAGTGTGTCTACTCTCAACGCTGGCCAATGGCTAATTTCTAAACCGTTAGTCATAGACATGTAGTTCCAATTGCAAAAATGCTCTAAAAAGGTAAATAATTGATTTTTAAAAGATTTAGGTAAAAAAAAAATTACGAAAATTAAACTTTTATACGGTCTCCCGGTCCTCCGGTCATATAGGTGATATTTAGTGAAACTTTTCCATCACTCTAACAAGCAATGCCAAAAAGGTCCCATTTATCTGATGTTAAATTTAAATTTCATGACTTAAACGACTTTTTTGTAACTGAAAACGGATGAGTTGGACGAAGCTTTAAGGGAACATACACTAACTGTTTAATGTATTTTATAAGGCGTCCATTTCCAACGTTGTCTAATGGCTAATTCCTAAACCATTTGTCACAGACATATAGTTCCAATTACAAAAATGCTTTAAATGAGGTAAAGAAATATTTTTAAAGCGATTTAACTGAAGGTGCTGCCCCCGTATAAGTGTTATAGTGTTATTATTTATTAATTAACTTCTAGATTGGTTAAAATTATTAAAGACTTGAGTTTGAAAATTCTCCTTATCGAGAAAATCAAATTTTGGGAACCCTCGAAAAATCTTTAAATGCATCCATTGGTTTAAATTATAAATTTGGAGATTGTAGTGTTACATTAGTGCATATCGGTATACTGATCGGAAAAACAAAAGCGATAAGACGAGTTTTGAAATCCATATCGTCAATTATACTTTTACATGTGTTTTATTTTGTAAGGAAATAAAGATGTTTCTTTTCATGATTTTATTTTAAAAAGTGTGTTATTTTGACAAGCTTTTATTTTATTTATAACGTTCGTATGTATGTTTTCCTAGTTCAAAATTTATATTCAAATTTTAAACTAGGCTCTCTTTCCTAGTTCAAAATTTGCTTCAAAATATCTGATCGAGGTTCAATTCGCATACTTATTTATATCCAGTGACAATGTAATATTAATATGATTTTAGATACGCACCATCTATTTATTTTACAGGACTACATCAAATTCTGTTAGGTTAAGTAATATAATAGAATTTTAAATATGTATTGTAACAAATTGTGATTGTTGCTTTTCATTATTTAATTTAACAAAATTTCTGTTATTTTTTTTAGTTATAGTTGTATAATTTGATTTATTATGTAAACATAAAAAAAAATTAAAAAATAGTAGTGTAAATATTGCTTTACTCTCAATGCTTAATGCTAAATTTTATGTCTGACGTTTTTTTATATTTCCTGTAAATTTGTGACTGACCCCTATTTTGCAGCAAAAAAGATGTTTCAAATTTAAACACCTATTACTCGGTCAGTTTTAATCGCAGAGTTCTGTGATCATTTGAGGTCATGCCGACACTTTGTGGCAGCACCTACTCCTCAAAGCTCTAATAATAATAATAATAATAATAATAATAATAATAATAATAATAATAATAATAATAATAATAATAATAATAATCGCAGAGGAATGGGACTTTTTTGTTTCGTTTGTTAGAGTAGTGGTGTACTAAATATCACCTATAGGCAGTGTTCTCGCTGACATTTGACCAAAGTTAGTAATTTGGCTGATTAAAAATAAAAAAACATGCGTTAAATGAGAAAAAAATTAGCCAAATAGATTCGCCGTGAACAGTAAAAAAAGTATCTTTAATCCTTTAATCTACTCCTCCCCTCCTTTTTTCCCTCAAGATATTCTAAAATAACCCAAGTTTTTATAACTGCGACAACGATTGTTATTAATCTAAATTCAGCTATCCGCTACAAATATGTTAAAAGTATGTCATTATACAAATATATTAAAGAATAAAAGTATTAAACACACATACGAAAAACGAAAAAAAAGCAAAAGCTGAAAACTAGCAACTTGTTGAATCCAATCGCTTGTTTACTCGCCAAATGAAGAATTTAGTCGCAATTTGGCGCAATGGCGAGGGACAGCGAGGACACTGCTTATAGGACCGAGGGAAAGTATTAAAAATTTAATATTTGTAACTTTTTAATACAATTTTTTTACCCATATTGCTTAACCCTTTGAGCTCTGATGGGTAAATGTCTTCAAAATTTCAAATTTTACATTGGCACCAGTATTTTGCAAAGAAAAAAACCGGTTTACGATGTACTCGAAAAAAAAAAAACAGTGCATTAAACGTTTTTTAAATAAATTTGTCGAATTTTCTGGTGCGGATGTGACATTTCGGAATTAAAATTATGTGGTAGAAAATTCTACCATTAGAGCTCAAAGGCTTAAAAGCTACTTCTTTACTTTTTTAAAAACATTTTTGCAATTGGAACTATATGTCTATGACTAACGGTTTAGAAATTAGCCATTAACTACCGTAGAAAGTGGACACACTGTATACAGGGTTGTTCAAATTAAAGTACCCTGTTTGGGACGCCCTAGCGACACAAGCAGTGGATGTTTGGCAGATACACACACCAGACCATAAAAAACTCATTGGTGCAAAACAAAAAAAATTAAACAAAATCCGCTAGGGGATAATAAGGCGCTGCGATCGGTTTAAAATAAGAAAAATGCAACATGACCCAGGGTGTAAACATTTTGGTGCCAATGGACTGATTCCCACCAATAATTTTTGTTCGTATTATTCATTTAAATTTTATTAGTATGTACTCCGATGAATTTTATTAGTATTCTTATTAGGCGAAGGACCCTAAAAGTTTAGCGATGGAACAGGAACATTTTCACCTTAATTTTAACGCCCTCGAATATGACGCAACCAATAAATAACATAATAAGAAGTGTCAGTAATTAACTTTATTATTACCTTTTTCTATACACAAACTGGTGATGCTAGAAAACTGTTAGCGACAGAACAAACGAAAGACACGTGCGTGGTAACACAAAGCACACAAAATTTTCGCAGGTCAGATTCAATATGTCCACCATGCTTCAATACCAAAACATGATCCACAGCGGTGTGTAACTGATCGCGACCAATGTTGTCTACTTGCAAGAAGATCTGATTCTTCAAATCCGCCAGATTTCCTATGTTTCCTTGATAAATATTATCTTTGAGGTAATCCCGAAGCCAAAAATCATACGGCGTGAAATCTGGTAAATGGGGAGGTCATCTTGTCGGAAATGCACGACTGATACTGTGATATTTCGTAAAATGGCATCGCAGTAATTTTTGTACTTCACGTCTAATGTGAGGGAGCTGCTGGAGTTCTAAAATGAACACACTTTGCAGCATGTCCCGATAACGTGCTGCAGTTATGGAACAGGTTTTTTGGTTCCTGAGAAGTGATTTCCTGAAAGAAAAATAACGCATTCAAAAAGATCGGAGAGAAGCCGATCCATACAGTAACATGCGGAGAATGCAGGGCATTTGTTGGATATGGTGAGGATTCTCAGTAGACCAGATACGGCAGTTTTGTGTATTCAGTGTTTCGCATATTTAAAAGTGAGCCTCATATGTCCATAGAATGTTTCATGTTCAATTCTTATCCACATCCATCTTTGCCAGGAATGTCAAAACGATCTTTCCACGATAATCGTTATCGTCAGGTTTTAATTCTTGAAAGCGACGAAGCTTATACTGATAGGCTTTGAGTACTACACGCATGCAGCCCCATACGGTAGTGTATGGCAAACTCATTTTCCTGGATACAATTCGAACACTGTATGCCCTAGCTGTGTTTGTACTGGCCTGCTCAACAACAGCGATTGCAATGTCATCCATCACCTGCGTTATATTTTTTTTTGGTCCTAGTCCGCTTGAACTGCAAAGCTACCAGTTTCCTCAAAGTGTCTGACCATTCGTCGCAGAGCACATGGTGTCACTGGACACGTACGCAAATATTTCTATCATAGGTACAAACAAAGCACTTTGGCAGTATTATTTTCATTTTCCAAAAGATCTTTAGCAGCAAAGCATGCTTAGGAAACAAGAGAACCATCTCAGAATTTTTCAAATCTATTCGCCTTTCTTTTTATCTTTTACGACGATCCTTTATCCCGCCTCTTATGCAAATTTTATTCTCAGGTACTTCGTGCGCAAAGAAATAAGCACAGAATTTAAGGTGTCGGTAACTAATATGATTTGGAAGAACCTCTGTTGATGTCGCTCATCCTAACTTATTTCTTAGCTTGTGATATAATAATATAATTTAGATGCAGCACAGAAAGAGTACATTGTCGTGGTCAGAATAATTTCAACACAGATCGCTTTGAACTGTTGGGTAACATTATCATGTCTTAAATTTTTACCGGTATGAAAGGTATAGAAAGTGGGTATTCAAATACAACAAAACTTTACATAAACCTAATATTTAATTTTAATAACACTAACAAAGAAAAATATTAAGTGAAAAATGCTACTTTCAAGGAATCTAAGAAAATTCCTATTTTGAGTTTCATTTACATATTTTAACAAAATTTATTCATTATATTTAACGCTTTTAAGACTAGTATTTTAAAGTATTTTACAAATTGATAACTAGACTGTTAAAAATCAGCATTTTTGCTGCATAGTTACTCCACCGCTCTTATAAAAAGCGATTACTTTACTATATTATAGAGTATTTATATTGCTCAGAATAAAAAAGAATGTATTCGGCGGAGTGATTATGCACCAAAAGCTAAAGATTTTAAATAGAGCGCTATTAATAGCCATTGAGTAACTTAAAATCGAATAAACTTTAAATGATATAAGAAAAAATAAGCTATTTATTATAAGAAAGGGTATTAAGGAAAAGAAACAATTGCTATAGAATTACAAATTAAACAATAAAACTTTCTTGGTATGCGTAAGGTTTTTTGACCAAAAAAAAAAGAACCGAAAAATAATAATATTATTAAGCTCAAGTGAAAGTACATAAGAAGATCAAAATGTATTTATAAAGCATTTCACTTCAATGACAATCAAATGATAGTAACCATATGTTTCTTTTAGGCAATAAATAAAAAAATAATGATATAAATATTTTCATAAACAAACGAAACAGTTGCATTAAACTATAAGAAGATAAAAAAAATGTTCAAAATAAGATTTTTCGTCGTTCCTTTTCAATGATTTCATTTAAGAATTTTCCACGTGTGTAACAATCATTCTCTTCAACAGAAAAGCTTCTTAATAACAATAAAAAATGGGGAAAGAGGGAATATGCTGCTATAAAGAAATCAGGATTTTTCTCAAGTGAGTAATATTTAGATTATATATTTTATAGAGCTATTTTATTCAAAGAAAATGCATTTCGTATATTAATTTACTTATATATTTCTTTAACTATTCACATGGATTATAATTTTTAATAATGTAATCTGATTATACATATTTCATGATTGTTCCAATATCAATTTATATTATTTATTTATTTATTTTTGTGCTTATTTGAAATTGGTTGAATTGACTGCAAACTGTAATTTTGCTGTGATTCTATATGCATCTCTGTTTTAACCTATTAATGCCTGAATTATTTTCTTCGTTAAAACTCAAATTTTGCATTTTCCCACCACTTTTAAAGCAAGAATAACTTTTATCTTAATTTATCGAGGACTTTGTCTCGAGAAAGAAAGTATTTCTTTATTCTCCTTTTTTAATGGTGTGAAATGCGCTTACTTGAATATTTTAAAACTGTCCCAAAAATGGGACGCGAGGCACTAATGGGTTAAAGTGAAATTATAGCTTTATGCCTGTATCTATGTTCATCATTTCTGTGTGAAATTGGTTGCTAAATGTTTTAATTTGTCAATTTTCTATTAATATTTTTTCCTTATTTTTCACGGAATTTAATAGGTTTGTTATTTTTCTCTGTTTCGATTTAATACATGATTTTTTAAGTTAGAAATCAATGGCATTTTACTTATATTTGTAGGATATTCCCATGAGGCAAAATTCTACAACATAAGTGCTGTTCACACTCTTCCTATTTATGATATTCAATTATCTTTGTATTCCTTTTGTAAATTTCTCCTCTTTCAAATATTCTTCCTCATCATTTTTAAGCTGATTTTTCCCACTTTTGCTCTATTCAAATACTTTATGGGATTTACGAAACTATTATATCTGTTTAAGGGTATTTCCATGAGCACTTGTCGTGTAAGTCACAGTCTACGATTTTGGATATCAATATTTTAGAATGTTATTAAAAATGTAATTTATTTTATCAGAGAAATCTCATTAATTGAATAAGGCAAAGCAAATCTTTCGAAAATAATGGTGACCAATAATTAGTACTGTGACTTACACGACAAGTGCTCATGGAAATGCCCTTTAGGTTTTTTAATATTTTGAATTTGCTCAGTGGATTCGGTATACCGATTAGATTTACTTTAATATTTTTTTAAATAATGATTAATGTATTGTTCTTTACATGCCATCTACACTAAGAATATTCATTACCATTGTTATGTCAATTGGTAAGATGGATTTTGATATATAGGTATTGTATGTATACTATATGGCAAAAGTTGACCGGCCACTTGCAATTTTAGACGTTTTGTTAAACATTTAGAAAAATATATGAGGAATTATTCTGAAACTTCAAGTGGTTAAACAGAATAGTAGAGGTCATATATTTCCGATTTTTTCTGGAAATCCCATAGAGTACCGTCAACAAATTGTAAAATAACGAATGTCTTTTGCATAACCCTGTCAAAACTAATAGAACATAAATGATCAAATTGCAGATTATGATTACGTAGCGTATTGTAATAAACTGTGTTCATTTTTATTAGGATGTCAAGTATACTCGTAGAGAAATTAAGGTTGTTACAAAAAAAAGTCCCCCTTTTTTTCAAATTTTTTCTTATAATTTGCAGAGTTTTAAATGTAATTTTTTTTTCAGAGAATATGACAAATAATGTTGTACGTAATAGCCTGTAACCAGAATAAAAAAATAATAATAACTGTAGGAAAAATGAGCAGGTTTACTAAATAATGTTTCACTGCGTATGCGTCACTGCAACTAAAATGTAATTTGCAATAAGCAAAAGTTTTCACAGGTGTAGCATTCGTTCTGTCACCGAATAAGATATTTTTAGTAGCAATTAAAGAGAATAATTTTTAGGCGTGAATTAGGCTTATTCTCTTTTGAATAAAAACGCATTTATTATAAAACATTTTTTGGAAGGAATTTGATAATATTTTTTTCCAAATTTCAAATCTTTTTCTCACTTTTTATGGAGAAAATATTTTCAAAAACAGCGATTCATTTCAAAAAATTTTTAATAGGACTTAATTATTTTAAATCCTAAATGATACATTTAGAAGAAATAAGCTATACTATGAATGAAAAATACATATACTTGGAAAATGGGCTTCTGTATATGCACTACGAATTTAATACAACAGCTTACTACGGGTCAGGGAATTCCTCATTTATGATACCAGTAAAGTACCGTAATTTCGGGTGTATAAGCCGCGGCTCAAACAATTCTTTTTAGACCCAGAAATCTTATTTAGTGATTGAAGACAAATATTTATGGCGATCTAACTAGTTATATTTGTTTCTTGAAAAATTCTGGGTCGAAAAAGAATTGATTGATCTGCGGCTTATACACCCGAAATTACGGTACTTTACACACATTCTCACTTTCAAATAGGGTAAGTTTTATATGATTAAAATAGATAAATTTTTCTGTAAGAAAATTCTGTTAATTAATAAATTCCCTTACCCGTAACAAACCTATATATCCAAAAACAAAAATATACTATAAACCTCTTTCTATTTACACATGATTTCGGAAAAAGACTATCGTTAGAAAGCTCAAAAAATAATATATTTTCGACATTAAAAGCAACATTTATAATAAAACTTTTGATGCCCTGATTTTCACCAACTTTTTCGAATAGTTTTATAGTGTATTAATTAGTTTTTTGAGACAGTAATATTTAGATATGAGATTTCCGCGTTTTTGCACATTAATATTTTATTAGAGAAAGTATGGTTTCATTTAATCAGGAAAATTTATCGATTTAGCAGAACAATATTTTCACTAACAGATTTGAACGCATTTGAACTGACAGATTTGAATGTTTTTGGACGCAAGGTGTCCAAAAACGCGGAAATCTCATCCCTATAATATTGGTATTTCTATTCATTCTCAATTAAACATTTCCAGTTATTTAATTGTTTTTTTAAACTATGATTAATTTTGATATTAAAGTAATTGATGTTAGTTTATCCATGTGCGTAAAAATATGTTTGTTGGACATATAAATGTTTATTTGAGAGCCAATAACATCAGAAAAATTTACAGTACGGATTGAAAAAACTGATATATACATTGCACGAAGTTATCAAGAAAATAAAAAAAGTATAGGAAACTTTATTTTTATAAAGCATTCTTTAAAACTCGAAGAATATATTGGTACCTGAAATTTTAAAGATTAAAAAAATGTGCAAACTTAGAAGAGGTTATGCTTCGTTTTTCGTCTGTGATTATATTATATATATTTTTAGTTAAAGAAAATGCGTCTTTTTTTACAGTGTTGGTAACACTTTTTTACGGTAAAGAGAAAATAAATTTCTTTTGAACTTTACACTGCTAAAATGAAAGTAGTTCAGAAAGTGAAATTTATGTTAAACGTTCAATGATAATAAAATGGTAATAGACATATGTTTCTTTTATGCATAAAAGAAACTGTAATAAAGAAAGAATAATGTTATAAACACTTTATGATAATTGTAGTTGCACAGAAAGAGGGATTTTTCTATCCAAATAATCACTGTCATTTCTTTTCAAAGACTTATTTTTAGAATTTTTACTTCTGCAGCGTTTTTTCTCTTTAACGAAATAAGAGGTTCTTAATAAAAATTAAAAAAAAGATAAATATTCTTTTAAAATAAAGAAAACCATGTTATTATGAATTCTTAATTTTTCTTAGAGTGTGAGTTATATGTAGCATTTATTGAATAAAAATACATTTATTGTATCAAATTACTTTTGAAATATTTGTTCATATTTCTTAAATTTAAAGTCTGTTTCGAACGATTTCAAAAAATGCTACTTCAAAAAAGCCAAAGGATTAATAAAAATAAGCCTTTATATATAGTATATAGCAAAAATTAATAACAAAAAATAAATTCTAATAAAAAGCAATAAATATCTATGAATATCTATGAATTGGAGGTTTGTCAATTGCTCCCCTCCCCTTAAAGCACGAAGATTTCCGCTTTGATTTGCCTATTACTAAAATCAAAATCTTTCAAATTCTTTCATATCAAAGGTGGATTCTGGTAGCTTTGCTGTCTGTTAATTTTTATTCAGATTTCGTATGAAATACTACCTATTACATTCTCTCCTAAGTTGGAATTTTAAAAATTTTTTGCAGATTTACACCGATTATAAACCCTAGAACCCCAACCCCAACCCCCCCCCCCAGTTTAAAACTTTATCTATGTATGCATGTATGTATATATATATCGCTATTTTATAGAGATTATAATTTCCGTAAGTCTTCACAGATGTTTTTCAAACTGATGCATAAAATCAAGGATAAAAAAATCTCGGTCAAGTTCATTAATGGGCAAAATCGAACAAAGGGAGAGAAAAGAAAAAAAAAGTTTCCTGGCAAAAATATAAAAAACCTTATGGCATTTTAGTTATAATATACATTAAATCAGTTTAATGTTACCAAAAGTTCTAGAAAAAGAACCAAAGGTTTATGCACGACAGATTTTTGATAAAACTAAAAAGGGGCACAAGGGGCGAAAAAATAGGGTTTTAGGGAGAAAAAGTTAGAGTTTTGTCTTTTTTTAATACATCAAATCAATTACATTTATTATAAATCTTCTTTATATTATCTATAAATTTTATATCGACAAGTTTTTAACAGGAGCAACTCTTACTGCTAAAAAAATTAAAACCGAAAACAACAGGAGGGAAGGGGGAGTTGAAGAATAAAAAATCCATAACTTCCTCAATTCAAAAGCTATCAAATCCATATGAATATATTATAAATATTCCTAATATTATCTACAACTTTTTCACTGAAAATTTTTGATAGGACGAAATTTATACTACAAATTAAAAATAGGGGAAACTGGGGCACATTGATACACCCCCTGTACAGCACACAGGGTCATTACAGGAAGTTTCACAACAGCTCCAAAACGTGATACTAGTGAAATTAACTACATACAGAAAGTTTTGGAATGATTCAATAGTTTGATGAAATGGGATGGGTAATTAATAGCTAAAACCTTGTGTGTAAATTACAATAATTACAATCAACGTTTAACACACAATACACAAACACACAGCACATACGTATACGTTTCGCGAGCACCAGGGCTCGCTTCCTCAGTGTATAAAAATGTACGATCAAACATTATAAATTTCTTTCCCCTAGCTCTCATTTGTTGAACAGCACCAGGAGGCAAATAACCATGAACAAATAAGTTAGAAACAAACAAATAGGTCCGTTGAAACCAAAGATAATAGCTAAAACCTTGTGTGTAAATTACAATAATTACAATCAACGTTTAACACACAATACACAAACACACAGCACATACGTATACGTTTCGCGAGCACCAGGGCTCGCTTCCTCAGTGTATAAAAATGTACGATCAAACATTATAAATTTCTTTCCCCTAGCTCTCATATGTTGAACAGCACCAGGAGGCAAATAACCATGAACAAATAAGTTAGAAACAAACAAATAGGTCCGTTGAAACCAAAGATAATAGCTAAAACCTTGTGTGTAAATTACAATAATTACAATCAACGTTTAACACACAATACACAAACACACAGCACATACGTATACGTTTCGCGAGCACCAGGGCTCGCTTCCTCAGTGTATAAAAATGTACGATCAAACATTATAAATTTCTTTCCCCTAGCTCTCATTTGTTGAACAGCACCAGGAGGCAAATAACCATGAACAAATAAGTTAGAAACAAACAAATAGGTCCGTTGAAACCAAAGATAATAGCTAAGACCTTGTGTGTAAATTACAATAATTACAATCAACGTTTAACACACAATACACAAACACACAGCACATACGTATACGTTTCGCGAGCACCAGGGCTCGCTTCCTCAGTGTATAAAAATGTACGATCAAACATTATAAATTTCATTCCCCTAGCTCTCATTTGTTGAACAGCACCAGGAGGCAAATAACCATGAACAAATAAGTTAGAAACAAACAAATAGGTCCGTTGAAACCAAAGATAATAGCTAAAACCTTGTGTGTAAATTACAATAATTACAATTTACAATTATTACAATTTTTTTTAATTTGTAATTATTGTAATTTACACACAAGGTTTTAGCTATTATCTTTGGTTTCAACGGACCTATTTGTTTGTTTCTAACTTATTTGTTCATGGTTATTTGCCTCCTGGTGCTGTTTAACATATGAGAGCTAGGGGAAAGAAATTTATAATGTTTGATCGTACATTTTTATACACTGAGGAAGCGAGCCCTGGTGCTCGCGAAACGTATACGTATGTGCTGTGTGTTTGTGTATTGTGTGTTAAACGTTGATTGTAATTATTGTAATTTACACACAAGGTTTTAGCTATTATCTTTGGTTTCAACGGACCTATTTGTTTGTTTCTAACTTATTTGTTCATGGTTATTTGCCTCCTGGTGCTGTTCAACAAATGAGAGCTAGGGGAAAGAAATTTATAATGTTTGATCGTACATTTTTATACACTGAGGAAGCGAGCCCTGGTGCTCGCGAAACGTATACGTATGTGCTGTGTGTTTGTGTATTGTGTGTTAAACGTTGATTGTAATTATTGTAATTTACACACAAGGTTTTAGCTATTATCTTTGGTTTCAACGGACCTATTTGTTTGTTTCTAACTTATTTGTTCATGGTTATTTGCCTCCTGGTGCTGTTCAACAAATGAGAGCTAGGGGAAAGAAATATATAATGTTTGATCGTACATTTTTATACACTGAGGAAGCGAGCCCTGGTGCTCGCGAAACGTATACGTATGTGCTGTGTGTTTGTGTATTGTGTGTTAAACGTTGATTGTAATTATTGTAATTTACACACAAGGTTTTAGCTATTATCTTTGGTTTCAACGGACCTATTTGTTTGTTTCTAACTTATTTGTTCATGGTTATTTGTCTCCTGCTGCTGTTCAACAAATGAGAGCTAGGGGAAAGAAATTTATAATGTTTGATCGTACATTTTTATACACTGAGGAAGCGAGCCCTGTTGCTCGCGAAACGTATACGTATGTGCTGTGTGTTTGTGTATTGTGTGTTAAACGTTGATTGTAATTATTGGGATGGGTAATTATTTGTTTTTGTAGGTTAGAAGTAAATTTGAGTTGCACAATTGAAATGGTATTATACAACTGTTCCGGTATTTTCAACCGAAAAGAATACCCTCCCTGGCAAATAAATCTACTCTTTATCAGTTCCTCATTCTTTATTGTTAGAAAAATTATGAAGTGTTGGATTTGCGACTCATTTTATTCAAAATGGCTGTATGGGGCACATTGACACAGTCTTTGTCGGGGCACATTGATACAACCTAAATCCTTTTCTAGTTCATTTTTTAATTACCTTTTATTGTTTTTTTTGCGATACACTCCTTAATTCAACCATTTTTCGTCAAAAATTTCTACTATTAGTTTTTATTGAAGTGAAATAGCTCTAATTTCTTTATATTAGAACATTTTATAGTATTTTTGCAAACATAAGACGTACAAACTTACACAATATCTAGTGCTAGTAGAATTAAAAAAGAAATGGACGGCAGCCTAGCAAATCTGAAATTTATATCGATTCTCCAGAGAAAAAAGGATTATCGACATCAAAAATGTTAAGTAAGAGAAACAAGCTGCAGAACAGTACAGGATAATTATATTATAAACATAATTTTTAATATAATTATCCTTTTTTTTCATGCTTTTAAACCGATTTATAAACAGAAAACCTGGTAATTCTTTCACCTTTCCCGAGAAAGAAGATAATTCTGGGGTTAAAGTGCCATATATGACAAAGTTACCACAGCCAAGAAACAGACAAGGAACAGTCAGAACATCAGGTCATTATACAGTTCATTTTGATTGCTTTAATATCGCTTACAAATAAATTGTGTGCGATTTTAATGTCTATAAATATATATAAAATGGTTTGCTAACTATTTTTCTATGAAAAATATGCATTGGTGTTATTTTGTCTCCATTTTTCCCAGACGTGTCAAAGTGTATTAATCTGGACAGGGGATGGGGCACATTGATACAAATTACTTTTTATGATTTTTTTTAAATTACATGCAAAAATAATATATAAAACAACGATTGTACATTTTTATAACACACTACACAGGTTTTCCTGAAATAACTTGAATTTTCTGCTTTCTAGACACCAAAATTTTTTTTTTTTTTGAAAAAAGCTGTATCATTGTCCCCCAGTTCCCCCTACATAACGGTTGAAGAAAAAAAATAATTAAAGGCATACTCAAATCCAAACTTCTTATTTTCTGACTCATTTTTCTCAAACGCATCAATTTGAAAGGTTCTTTTATTTAAAAACTAAAAAATGTACTGTATAGCTCGATTCTTTAATAATGGCAAAATATATTTCAAAAAATGCTGTCAAAGTGAACATTTTGAATCGAATTTTCCGAAGTGATATTGCTGGAAACGAAAAATACGACTGTATTGAGAAAATAATTATTTACAAATCAAGTACTAATTAATTGGAAGAAAAATAAAAACACAAGTCACTTATAAATTTCATCGAAATCACTTCAATAAGCTTAATTTTTTTTTAATTTAAAAAATGCGGTAGAAAATGTGTCTAAAAATTTCGAGTTGTTGAGAGTAAAAAATATTTTTTTTTAGATACCGCCTTAATGTGATTTTTATAAATGCAGTTCTGACAGAAAAATGAAATTAAAAACTCACCAAAAGCGGACAGATAAAATTGTTAAACTGGGTTTATCTCTAATCTTTATTTAGTTTTTGTTGGTGAAATTGGTACTGAATTTCGGAATCTACTTGCGCCTGTAGGCTGAGCCGGCAAGAGTTTTTTAGATTAGAAATGAAATTTTTATGTATGCGGTTAATTCCTGAAAAAAAAAAAAGAAAAATTTGGGAACCGAAGCTCGAAATTTCCTGAAATTCTCCCGACAAAAGGATGAAATTTTTCAAATATCGGAAAAATCTCTTCTAATCACATGGATATTTCGGCGATGCTTCTTAAATTTCGTTACGAAAAGTTTGTGAGAGTAAAAATTGACATATTTTAATTAAAATTTAAACCCAAATCATTATGACTGATTCTTCTAAAGCAGTTGCCTTATTAGAACTGAACCTCCACGTAACTTGTTTTTGTCTAATAGATTTTATTTTCTTGGTTTTACTGAATTTTAACTACAAAAACTCGATTCTTACAAAACTTATCATTAATTGGAATGACATGCATTGTGTAACTAAGAAATCTTGTATTTTTAAAAAGATATCTGGGTACAGTTAAATAATTTACTATCAAAATAATAAATATTTAAAAAATCACTGTTACCACGTTTTTCATTCGACCCTTACACTTGGTTTATGATATAAAAAGTATTGAATTTCCGAATGATTTTTATCTTATTTATTTTATAGTTTATCGAAATAAAATATATGTAAGTTTATTTTTTACACTTTTCGCATGATTATGAATGTGTACGACGAAAACGTGGAAAGAAATCTCAGTAAAGCAAAAAGTTTTTCATCAGTTTCTACGAACAACATTATGTTTTCGGAAAACTTTTTACTTGGAAAACTCTAACGTTTTATTTATTTATATGTACGTAAATAAATCTATTTTATGTAGAAAAGGCTTTGCTTACTACAAGAGTGGAATATCTTCTCATATGCACAATAAGAATCTCCCCCCCCCCCATACACACACAGATAAAAGAAATACAACTAGGTTTGTATTTATTAAATGTGTTGTTGAACTTGGAGTATTCGAAGGAAGACGATAATTAAAATCTACTCTTTTATACAAATTCTATTATCGTAGAGCAAATCTTTCAATAAATTTCAATTTTTACACACGTTGCTTACTGTTAGGAAACTGGATAAAATCCTATGTATTATCATGAAGATATCTTCTATAGATTAAAGTAAAATAGACTGTAAACCTAGTTATAAAAATATCAGTAATTCCTTTGAATTTTTTTAAACCCATTATTTCCCAAATAAATTGTTTGAATGTTCTTCTGTTATTAAGAAAGTACATTTGAATCCTTTTTTTGGGAAGCATTATTTTCGAATTCTAATATTGTCTTACTTAATAACATACATTATACATTCAAATAAAGCTTGGATTACTCTTCGGTAAAAATGGTATTCAAAATTAGCAGTCGTGTGAGCCCTGATAACACAAATGAAGAAACTATATTGGCAAGAAATTCTGCCAAAAGAATTAAATGCGTTAATGTTTAGGCACAAACAGATATGAATTGGTAAATTAAGATTTTGGGGAATTAGAGGAAATGTAATTTAGATATTTTCTATGAAGTGTTTTATACTAAACTAATTTCTTATTAAAACATTTAGATCGTAATAAAACCACTGTTACTCATCATACGATTAGTACAAGTTCAAATATAATAAGGAAAGCGAGCGAATCAAACATAATTTATTAAAGTATTAATATAATGTGTCAGTGGATACACTTAACCTTTTAACTGTTTTTTTATAATAGCTCCCATCATTTGACTTCATTGTGAAGAGGAATTTTTTTCCAACTAAATAAATCCTCCTCAAGGTTGCACTAGCACAGGTGAGGTTTATTCCACCAGAGCGAAAAAGTTTAGGTCAGGACTTCGAACATCGGGTAGATTAGAAGGAAGAGTGTTGGCACAGCATGTCAAGGTATTCAGCTTCGAGTCATGGAATGGTCATTTTTCGCTTCGTTGGAATAGATCCCAGATACTTCTACTAATCGTCTACTCTAATCTTCAAACATGAAGGTAATTTATTTTTCGCATCATTGCCTTCTAAAGTGTTAAAATGTCCTATTGTTTCTTTTGCGCTCATTTATGTATCTTAGCACTAGAACAGGGACGGCGAACGTATGGCATGCGTGCCATAAGTGACACGCTAAAAATTATTTTTGGCACGGTATAGATTCAGGTTGTACATCAAAATAAGTATAGAATTTCACAAAATGTATTAATCAATCTAGATGTTGTCTCTGTTTATCTTAATTTGATTTATTCGGTTGGTTGTCATCGTCATCGAAATTTAAGAAACTTAAATATAGCTTAATATGTCTCAATCTAGCCCAATATTGGCTTTTTATAGCAAAATTTTAAGATTAAGAGAGAATCGGGAGATTATTGCAAACAAAAGATTAAACGGCATTATAGTTAAAATTCTGGATGGTAAAATTAGAACAACTTGTAATTCAATTCCAGTCACTAAAGCTGAATATTCTGACCCTTGCTGTATTGATACTTTTTTTTGTGTGAGACATTCTTTTCGAAAATAAATAATATGAAAAATACCAGTAACATCTTATCAAATGACTCCGATTCAAATTGCATCCTCCTTTAATTAACTAAATACGAAACTGGATGTAAGTTATTCGGCTGCTAAAATGAGGCAACAGAAATATTTCTAAAGTATAATCAAATATTGCAAATATTTTTTAACGCTAATAACAAATTTTTAAGTAATTTTGATTTGCTATAATTTAATCCACAAATTTCTTTCATTGTTTTTGGCACGTCATGATCACGTAAAATATATTTTTTGAAAAATTTGGCACGTGCATGTGTAAAGGTTCGCCAACCATTCACTAGAACATTCTCCCTTCCAGCTAAGTACCGATACTGACTAGATTATCTAGCTGAAATCTGCTCTTGAAATCCGAAGAATGTCATTTTATGTGTCTCTCGAGTCTATTTTTATTGTTTCGTTCATCTGAAGAAACCCTATTTGTCTCTTTCCTCAGTTTGTCTATCACAGAGGCCGTATACAAAAATTATATATTTCAGAGACTTCAAAGTTTATCTATTTACAGCTGGATACCTCGTGTCACAGGAAAAATAATAAAACTTTGAAAAACTCAATTGTTTTAATTAAATCAATTTTATCAATGTCATCCGTTCATTTTTGTGATTTAAATTTTAAAATAGAAGATTGCTTTCAACGTTTTTCATGTAGACATCATACTTTCGAGTTAAAGCATCTCGCAAACAAACAAAATTATGTTAGTACGAACCCGGGTGCTGAAATTTGGAATTTTCATACTAAGGTACATCTAATTAAAAGAAATTACGTATTTTTCGCAATTTTAAGGTTTATATTATTAGGGTTTCTTTTATATTATTAGGCTTTCTTATTCATAATATTTTTTTAAATTCAATTTTCTTTCTATTTTAAAAACTATATTGATTTGCTATGGTTTCAGCATTTTAAACTTTGTCCAAACATTTTTTTTTCGTTTTTAGAAATTCAAAGTTTCATTTGTGTCCCCTTTATTTATTTTTTTTTCGAAAAGTTTGGAATTTTGGATTTTATTTAAATAATTTCATTTTAACATTTTTAATTTGATTAAAATAAAAAAAACTTCCTTTTATAATTATTTTAAAATAAAATTTATTGGTACTACCATCTATGTAAGAATTTAATAATTATAAATTAATAATTTGGATTTAATCATTAAAGGATAAGTTATTTTGAAAGAAAAAATAAATAAAAATCTCTGATCTGCGATCACGCTTAACCCCTTGAGAACGAGCGACACGTATACGTGCCGCAAATAGGCTTAAGAATCGGTGTTTATCACCACCGGTAAAATTATACTGTAAATTTTGCCTTATTTAATCGAAGCATTTTCTCGATTTAATGAATTATAAATTTCTGTTTTTTAAAACCGGTGACAAAGCATTAAAAATTTCGTAAAAGGCTCTCGTCGCAAAGGGGTTAACCACTTGTTTATTCTTTACATATTACTAATGAGCAAAATGTACAATATTTTTATGATTTTGTAAGTAAAGGTAAAATTATCAACCCGGTCATGCCACTTTTATTATTATCACTTAAAGTCAAATTTTTATTTTCTAATGTTCCAATTGAATGTGCTCTTATTTATTTAGAAATGAAATTACTTGAATTTCATTTTTCTTATATTGAAGTCAAAGATTTTATTAACTTAAATCAACTTTGCATTTCTCATATCACTATTGAACCGAATAGTAGATTTTACAAAAAATCTGACGGCTTATATTCATTACTGAGAATAAAAAAATAATTAATATGTTAAATTTTAAATGTTGCATGCGATAGTTTGAGGATACTATTATCTTAGTATTTAGTCATTTTGATATTTCCCCTAATCTTCAAACTATCTATTCTATAGTCCCACATGATTAATTTACTTTTTATTTAGAAAATTGTAATACACTTCCTTTCCTTGATTTAATAGTTACTAGATATGAATCTTTTCTAAAACTTGTGTTAATAGGAAATCTTTTACGATCTTTAATCCTCTCATTATACTATCTGGAATCACGCAACTAACCAGAAAATCCGCATCTTTTACACTTTTACTTATCACCGAAAGTCTGCGCACAGATAATCATTTCCCATATTTATGCAGCGATCGGCAAGTAAATGGAGTCCTTCTGAATCAAAACAATTTTTATTGATTCCTCTAACGTCTTAACAATTTCCGGTCCGATTTTTTTTTTTTAATTTTCGGTGAAAAATTACTTTTAAGCTAATAATATCAATACTAGCTCCAAGTAGAGTTGGTGAAGTTTAACGAATTTCTCATTGCTTGAAATCTAACGAGTAATTACGTAGTATTCAATTCATTTTCCTATGAAAATATACGAAGGAATATGTTTTGGAAACGTTTGGAAAATACCAGATTACAACTAAATTTAACAGGTGTCACAACTTTCTAATATTTTTTTTCTTTTTATCACACGTGATTCTTCCAGAAAAGTAGTCATTTCTTTCAAAAAATGAAATATATGTTTATAATAAAAGAATTGCCAACGATGCAAAGAGAATTAAGCAAATTAGTGTTATTATTCTTATTGCTAAATGTCAAAAAATAAACTGAATCTTAAAAAAAGAATAGACGTTTACATTCGTAAATACATGTAGATAGTAACAAAAATAAATGTTGAGGCACAATAAACACTCAGTGAAAAGACATGTACTATTAATAGTGCGCCTGACCCGAACGGGGTTAAATTCAAATAGTAACAAGCAGTCCCTTGAAATATACATAAAAAATACCAAAATTCATAATTTAAGAACGACACAAATCGTGTCCACCAAAAGTCTGCGTACACTGGAAAAAACCTTTACGATAATGGATTGCAACTAAAATTTAATACCTTGTAGGGTATCTCCTTTTTATAACATCTTTAAACCTATCTGGCATAGATTCAACTAGTTTAGATTTCTCTTCTGTGGTTATTTTATTCTACTTTTCTACCATGACAAATTTGAATATTTCTTTGAGACAAGCTTCTTTATTCTCCTCTCGCGTAAATCCCCCAAATTTTCTATTGAAGACTGAGATGGTGTACGAAGTTAGTTTATCACATGGTATTGCAGCCACAACCTCAGAATGACCAATGTAGGCTTGGAATCGTTATCTTACCTTAAGTAAAAATCCTCAATTACTCAAAGATTCTGGCCACTTGTCTTGATATATTTCCTGATAACTTGATTTTTCTGCCATTCTATATGTTTCAAATAATTTAAAGTTTAAAAAGTTTTAATTTCACTGCTATCTTTAAAAACTTAATCGTCGCGTAATTTTTGGGAAAATTGTTCTAAAACTGTCGATTTTCTTTTATTGGCACACATCTTTCAACTCTTAGAAATTTTAAAATTAATCATTCTGATCTTAAAATCAAATTCGTGACGTTAGTGCTGCCATTTTTTGAGCGCTTAAACCTTTAGAATAATCTTAGGAGCAGCAAAATGAAAGAAGAACCAATAATATATGAGGAGTTCAACCTGTGAGCGTCACTGGCGCGTCAAAATTTGTTTGAAAGTCTGTAAACACATCGGGTGCGTTGATTAAGGGTTTTAACCAGTCAGTAAGTTTAAGTTGCTTTCCCTTGGGTCTCCTGTACACATAATTACAGATTCTATTAGGTCAAACCAAATGAAATCTCGAAACCCGCCTAAAAGAGTACTCCAGTTATTTCCCGAATCAAGAAATAACTAAATCTTTTATTGGCAATCATTTTTGAGATTCCGACCATAGATTTGATTTTCAACATGCTGAAATTATTACTGATGCAAATTGTGCATCTGAATTACAATTTCCCGAAAACTTACCCACTTATCTTAACCCTGATGTAATAATAGTTATTAAAAATTTCTTTACACTATGTTTTCCATAGTTTTTGAAAACTCATTCATCTTCATCATGTGATTTTTTTTATATTCAAATTTTGTATTTGTATATACGATTAATTTTTAATTTGTATTCAATTATAAATTATTTATTTGTTATTATTATTTTTACTATTATTATTTTTTATTATGATGATGATTATTACGCTTAACTTGTTATTTTATTTCATTAAACTTCATTTTTTTAATTCAATGAAACTAAATTAATTATTTATTTACTCAATTTTTCACTCATCTTTTTTTATTATATATGTTATTTTTTATCGTATATATTATTTCTTTTTCTGATTCAGTCATTTATTTAGCTTCACTTTTTTCATATTGTTCCATCTTCTAATGTGGTAATTATCACTTTGTAAGTGCCTAATGCTTTCTGCTTTACTTCTGGCTGTTTTCTTTAATCTGTCATTTTCTGTTCCGTTTCCTTTCAGTTTCGCTCCTGCTTTCAAATTAGTTGAACGTTATATTTGCGTCTGATGAAAAAAGACAAAGTTATTTCGAAATAACTTATGCGTTTTAAAACTTTATAACGTTATTTATTTGTCAATTCGAATGTACCGGGTGTCCCAAAAATGACTGATGGATTTTAAAATTCGATAACTTGCAAACGGTGACAGCTATTAAAAAAATTTTTGCAGGATAGTTATGTATAATGTCAGGAGTTTTTTTACCGTAATTTTTTTATTTTAGTTCGCATCTCAAACAATAAGCGGCGCTGACGGCGATTGAAGGCCAGGTGATCAATGCTGAGTGAAGCGTCGACCTGGCCTTCATTCACCGTCAACGCCACCTATTGTTTGAGATGCGAACTAATATAAAAAATACGGTAAAAAAACTCCTGACATTATACATAACCATCCTGCAAAAATTTTTTTAATAGCTGTCACCGTTTGCAAGTTATTGAATTTTAAAATCCATCAGTCATTTTTGGGACACCCGGTATATGACACAAAGCAGCATTTATTGTTACTACAGTTAGCAAATTCTACTACGTATCAATAAAAAGTAAAAATCGAATAGTTTTAGAAGTCTTAATTATTACGTGATGTTTAAAAGAATGACGTTTGGGATTTTCAAAACGATGAAATTGAAACATTACTTGAAATGTAAAAATTTTAAGTTATTCTGTGTATATGAGCGTAATTATGAATAAATGTACGAATCGTAATACTTAAATTTCCTTAGCAAACTGAATTCATCTGAATGAAGTTTTGAGAAGCATACGTCCTTCAAAATTATTGCACGCTATTCTGGACAGTTATTTGACACTTGGTCGTAAAATTTACCGATGGATTATGGGCCGTAAAATATTATTACTTTCTATGGACCATAAATATTTTTGCAGTTTATGCAGGACAAAATAAAGTATTAAAAGACAAATTAAATGTCAGCTTTTTAATGAAGATATCATACTGGTTTCTAAATTGTGGTTCCGCTTATGCTTTTTCGTAGCTCTAATCATTAGCACATAATAGTATTAATGAGTATATCATAAACAGTTTTGTTAAACTATAAAATTTAGTTTAAAAAGAAAAAGATTTGGTTTTATGAGTTACTCGTTGATTTAATTAACACTTATTTTTGAAATTTTAAATGACATGTAATTTTAATGAATATATAAATGTAAATGGGTTTAACATCTTGAGGCCCTACGGCTTAAAGTATAAATAAAATTCTAATGGCTATTCTAACGGTTATTTATATATTATGTTTAACATTTCCAGACCTCCGAAAATTATGAAATATCATTTAATTTTTAACCCATTCGTGCCCACCACCTTCTGCGCAAATTTTATTCGGCTGGCACCACTATTTTTAAAAGAATTTAGTTTAGTTGATTAATTACGAAAATGTTTCAATTAAATAAAATAAAGATTGCTTTTCTTTTTTACCGGTGTCAAAAACAGTGCTATATTCACCTTTTGAAGCGTCCCTAAAAAGGGACGCTAAGCACTAATGGGTTAATAAAATGAAAAAATATTTAATAATTTTTTCAAAAATTTTCGATACTTGTAGCATTTAAATACTGTCCAACGGTATATTTTAAGATGATAACATCTGCTAAAGAAAAAAGTTCTCGCGGTTCTCACGAGACTGAAAAACGACCTTCTGTCTTAAACGACCCGATTTATAAATACTTATTTTATTCTTCGAAATAATCGCCATTGACTTCAATTATTTGTTCCCAACGAGATATAAGCTTATAAGTGCTCTTTTTGGAAAAATACTTTTTAGAGTCCAAAAATCGTGTAACAGGCTTTGTGACTTAGTCTGAGTTTTGGAGTTCCGGTTCTTGCAAGTGGTTATCCATGACCAAAAAAAGATAAAAATGCGATGGGGTGATGGTACGATAGTGCGAAGATGCGATGGGTTGAGAGTAAGGTGGATGATGTAAAAATCACCAGCCCAGTATTTTGATCACTTTGCTGGTCGCATTCGTAGTATGTGGGCTGCCATTATCGCAGAGAAAAAGAATTCTTCTCATGTTGACCAGCGCTGGCCGCTTTTGGAGCACAGCAGCCGAAACGCTTTGCAATTATGGTGAGTAAATGTCGGGTGTGATAGTTTACACGCTTTCTAAGAATTTATAGTGAATTATATCGGCGCTGGTCCACCAAATACACACAGCATTATCTTTTTTATGCATTTCCGGTATTGCGGCCAATGAGACAGAATCAGAATTCAGGGTTCGCACGCATAAGGAAATTTTTTAAAAATTGACATTTTAGTACCAGAGGTTTCGTAACGTAGTGGTTGTTATATCTGAAGTTAGGAATATTTTGCATTAAATAATGAAAATAGTACTTCCAAAATTCTAGTGAAAGGGGCTGGAAAGTCCTTGAAGCGGGCGAAAGATTTCAGATGTAAGCTAATTTTGCTTTTTTTTCAGTTATCATGCATGGCCCGTAATTTACCATACGTCAATATTTGTTTTAACAACGAGGCTATGTTGTGGCATGACAGCAAAGATGCTCAAGATTCTGAGCATGTTTCCCTCCTTACAGAACAAGAGGAATCCACTTGCTGTATTTCTAAATCATCCCAAGGTTAGTCAGATGTGATTAGATTTCTAGTTTTCCAGTCTATTTCTAGTCTATATTTTTTCATATACTCTAAGGCTGTATGTAAGCTCCTGGGAGGTTTGTTCCATTCCATTCTGTTCCATTTCTTTTTCCAGCTGCATTTTGTGTAGGAGCATGGGCGATCAATACATCGCTTGCTTCAAGGCTCTCGTCTAAGGACGAAAATCGGGTAAAACACTTTTAAGCGGTCGCTTCGTTCATCAATGTCCTTCCAAACGTGGAATATATTCTCCTGTCACTGCAGCTTAATTCAAACTCCTAGAACTAAATAGGCCTCAATTTCTTTTTCTAACGACATGTTCTTTCAAAAGATTGCATTTCTTATAAAACTGGCAGCGAAACGTATGATGCGTTAAATTTTTTTTTGACTGAATAAAATTGCAAAAAAAAAAAAAAAAAAAAAAAAAAAAAAAAATGCAGATATTACGTTGTGAGAACCAGTTGGATCACACCTAAGAGAGAAAAGTGACTATTCTCAAAAACCACTCGAACTTTCTTGGTTACCTGATAATTCGAAAAGCAATACACATATTAAAAGAAAGACAACCTCCAACAGGTGCAAAAAAATACTTGCTATCACTTTGAAAGCAGGGTCAAGGCTAAAAAGAAGATGGAAGATAAAAGGTAAGGTAGAAAGCAAACAGGCAATAGAAATACAATAAGCAACATCCAATCAGACAGACAGAAACAACTAATCAGAATATGAAACAACAAAAGAGAATGGTAAGTGACGGTAATAAAAAATCAGAGATAAAGGAGAAAAAAGAAATTTTTTTTGTTTAAAATGTAAATTAAATAGAATATTAAATATGTAATAAAAGAAAACTGGAAAAACAAAACAGAAAGGTAAAAAAAAAAAAGTTATTTCTGTCAGCTGAAGACATTTTTCCAAGCTACACAAAACATAGTAAAATTAGATTTCCATTGAATTAACATCCCGATTAAAATAGATAGGGAAGGAAGAAAGTAAGAATATTTGTACCCCCTACCCGCCGATTTTTCCAATATCAATAAATTCTAACAGAAATGTTCTATTTATCTTACTGCCGAAATTGTATGATTGTATAAAACAGATATTTCTACAAAAAATCACTGATATTAAGAAATTGGAAAGCTAACAACAGAAAGAAAAGAGAGTTCAGAGATGCAATTAAAAATAAATATAATTTAGACGGTCATCCCCTAATAGGAGATAAAACACTTCTCTTTATTTACAGAAATAAAATGTTATATAAGTGAAATTGTAAAGTCTCGCTTTCTTCTAACTAAACAACAACAAAAAAATCCTTGGATAAATAATTTTATAAATAACCAATAACTTTATTCAATTACTAATAAATTAAAAAAACACACACTCTGGATTATCTTCTTTTTTAATTTTCTTTTCCAGATTTTCTTTCAAAACATTTTTTAATATTTACATATTTTTTCATAAAACTTCATTTTTGAACATGACTTTTTTAAGCATGACATTTTTGCTAACGCGGGAATGCCTAGAAATTTTATTTAAATTCTTAGTAAAGTTAAGAAAAAGGTTATAAATAGAAAACGTTTTCCCACTCTAAAAGAAGAAAAAATAAGATAGAATTTTTTCATTTAAGTACATTTTAGATTTTTTTTATTGCGAAATATCTCAAGTTGAAACTCGCATTTAACTATTTATTGCATTTAAATATTAGTCTCATCAAATCGCAAAGAGAGTTTCAACATTTTCAATTTATTTCGGGATATGACATTACTGAAATGATAGAAAATGTTTTTCCTTAATGTGAGAACATTAATGTATTATTAATAAAAATACGATTAAAATCATTAAATGAGTGAAAAGAGCATGCTATAATTCGAGTGTGAATTTATTCAGCTGAGTGAGGATAGATGTAGAGGAAGATTTTGACATAACAAGGTTTTTAATCTGCGCAATAATTGTATTATACATTTTTTTTTTTTTTTTTTTTGTGGTGGTTGTAGAAATAATTTGAACTAACGCATTACAAGAGAGTAAGAAATTAATGTCAGTGTTATTTTACTCTTATGGGATCCCTTAAAATTTATATACAGGGTGTTTCTAAATTCATGGTACAAACTTTAATGGGTGATAGTATACATCAAGACAAAAAATATTAAATGGGAAACTAAGGGTCCTAAACGTCTTCCGAAGAAGATAGGCGCCATTAAAGTTTAGGGTCCAAAAATTCAAATGATTATAAAAAACAGAAAAATTGGTCGATTCGTTTGCGGTTTTCACTAAAACTATTCTTTATGTCAGTATTGCCTTGAAAATAAATTATAAAGATAAATTTCAAAAAATGTCGATAGAGGGCGCTTTAGACTTTGGAGCAACGATAAACTATTTTTTGCCGGTATTTTATGCATATCATTAAATGTTTTTAGAAGCTTAGACATAAACGTAAATTTTGAGCTCAAAATCTAAATCGTTGGGAGTGGTTAAACAGCTCAAACTGAACTGTAGGGGGAGCTTCAAATCCCAAATGGTTAATAAAAACGGAAAAATTGGTCAATTGATTTGCGATTTTCACTAAAATTATTCTTTATGTCAGTATTATCTTGAAAATAAATTATAGAGATAAAATTCAAAAACTGCCGATACAGGGCGTTTTAGACTTTGGAGTAACGTACAACTATTTTTTACTGTTATTTTTTGCATCTCATGAATTTTTTAGAATTTTAGACATAAACTTAAATTTTGAGATGAAAATCTGAATCGTTGGGAGTGGTTAAGTAGCGCAAACTGAACTGTGTTCAATGGGGGTGGGGAGGTTCAAATTTCAAATGATTATAAAACGGAAAAATTTGTCGATTCGTTTGCCGTTTTCGCTAAAACTATTCTTTATGTCAATATTTCCTTGAAAATAAATTTTAAAGATTAATTTCAAAAAATACCGTTAGAGGGCGCCTTAAAGTTTAGAGTAACCAACAACTATTTTTAACCGTTATTTTTTGTATCTAATTAAATGCTTGTAAATGTCCAAAGTTAAATTTTGAGCTCAAAATCCGCATCGTTGTGAGTAATTAAGTAGCAGAAAATTGAAATGTGTTCGAGGGGTTGGAAGGGTAACATTTCAACTCCTGAACACATTTCAGTTTGCGCTTCTTAACCTCTCCCATCGATTTAGAATTTGAGCTCAAAATTTAAATCTAAGCATTTGCAAGCATTTAATTAGATACAAAAAATGACGGTTAAAAATAGTTGTTGGTTATTCTAAATTTTAAGGCGCCCTCTAACGGTAATTTTTGAAATTAATCTTTAAAATTTATTTTCAAGGAAATATTGACATTAAGGATAGTTTTAGCGAAAACGGCAAACGAATCGACCAATTTTTCCGTTTTTTTAAATCATTTGAAATTTGAACCTTCCCACCCCCATTGAACACAGTTCAGTTTGCGCTACTTAACCACTCCCAACGATTCAGATTTTCATCTCAAAATTTAAGTTTATGTCTAAGCTTCTAAAAAAAATTATGAGGTGCAAAAAATAACGGTAAAAAAAAATAGTTGTACATTACTCCAAAGTCTAAAGCGCCCTCTATCGGCATTTTTTTAATCGTTATAATTTATTTTCACAATAATACTGACATAAAGAATACTTTTGGTGAAAATTACAAATCAATTGACCAATTTTTCCGTTTTTTATTATCATTTGAAATTTGAACCTCTCCCTACAGTTCAGTTTGCGCTACTTAACCACTCCCAGAGATTTAGATTTTGAGCTCAAAATTCAAGTTTATGTCTAAGCTTCTAAAAAAATTAATGAGATGCAAAAAATAACGGTAAAAATAGTTGTTCTTTACTCCAAAGTCTAAATCGCCCTCTATCGACAATTTTGAAATTTATCTTTCTGATTTATTTTCAAGACAATACTGACATAAAGAATAATTTTAGTGAAAACCGCAAACGAATCGACCAATTTTTCTGTTTTTTATAATCATTTGAATTTTTGGACCCTAAACTTTAATGGCTCCTATCTCCTTCGGAAGACGTTTGGGACCCTTAGTTTCCTTTTTAATATTGTTTGTCTTCATGTGTACTATCACCATTTAAAGTTTGTACCATCAATTTAGAAACACCCTGTATAAAGTTCATGAATATAAATGCTGTTATTTTGCTTAAAATTTAGTACGGTCAGAAGATGGTAATTAAATGGAATTGAGAACAAGTGTCAAAGAGAAGTTTAACAGAGACATATCGAATTAAAATATAAGCAAACTTGGTGAAGGCAGACCAAAGAGTCTCACCTTTTCTATCACTAACTGATTAGCTCTCTTGACGTTTGCTTAGCTGCCAACTACTACGCCTATTTAAAGTCAAATAAACATGTTAAAAACAGAAAATTTTGTAAATAATTAACAATATGTGTTGTAATGCATAACATTGAATATATTTGGCATACATTTTACTAAAACATTTTTGTGGTTTCAAACATGTTTATGTGATTTAATTAGGCGTAGAAGTTGGCAGCTCTGCGTTTGATAACAAAGTTATAAAAAAGTCTAATAATTGAAGCTTCTTTTACTTTTTCGGTACTCACTTCACGCAGTGAATATTACTGGCAAATAATTGGTAAATAAATTTTCATTGTAGACCATGAATTTTATTATATTATCTGTCTCTAAAATGTGGGAAGTGTTGTTTATGAGCAGTTCTTTATTGAAAATTGTCCAATAAGTTTTCTTTGATGGAAAAAAAGATTTTATAACTAGATTTTAGTATTTTTGATGGTATATTTACAGTTTTAGTCCTCCATAATAATTCGTAAGTGTGCAACCCCCTTTCTACATTGAAGAAGGAGAATATGTGGCGAAACCTATATGAGAAAACGAGCCCAGATACTCACTTACAAGATGGGGTTTATGATGTTACAAATCAAAAATCTTACATTAAGAAATGTTTAAAGAGAATACGTTTAATGAGGTATTGTCGAAATTCAAATAAAGAGATTGTATTCAAACTAGAGAAGTAAGAGTTAATAAAATATCTAAAAAGGAAAAGGGCGAGTGTACTGTCGTGGGGAAAAAAAAAAGAAGGAAACACCCCTTACTACTCTGCAAAAAATATCGTAGGAGAAAGTTACTGGAACCAAATGATTGAAAATAGTCTTTTTTAAATGATGTATCAAAAATTTACTTGCGGGCCATCTACATCTTAAAGCGAACCTTAACTTTGTTTTTATCAATAGCAAAACCCGATTCTGACAGCATAAATGAACTTTAAGCCCTTCAAGTAGCCTAAAAATTAATTTTCATGTAATTCGTACGGTAAGTTTTTGAGAAAATAATTATTTGAAAACGAGCATATTTTAAGGGGTGTATCCAACTTGAAGTTCAGTACTCAGTTGTTGACAGAGATAGCTGCATTCTTGATCAAGGCATCTTAGGTGCCATTCAAGCATTTGTTGATAATATTTCAAAATATGTAATCCCTTCTATCGTAGATAGCCCATTAAGCCATCATTTTCTCGCTTTTTAAGCATGATTTGAAAGTTACTTGGAAGGAAAATTCGAAATTTTGGATTTTCATAAAACAGACCTAATAAATCTAAATCCATCAAAAAAATTGTAGCTAGCAGTTCATAATTTTTTTGAGTAGCAATTTAATAATTCAGAATTTATATCATAAAATTATTTAAATTGAAAATTCAGTGTATTTATGTTTGGGTAGTTTTGTATTATTGCTAGAAATAAGAAATTAGTACCCCAGGAGTATAATTTCAGGAGACATTAATAAAAATATGAAAATGTAATTTAACATTAGAAAAACTAATATTTGAATGTTTAACCCATTAACGCCCAGCGTCCTCTTTTGAGGACAGTTACAAAAAAAGCAAGAAAGCAGTATTCCCACCAGTAAAGATGAAGATAACTATATACCTTATTTCGCGAGATGGAATCCTTGATAAATTTAGATAAAAGTTAATTTGCTTTTAAAAGTGGTGGGAAATACAAAATTTAAATTTCAGCGAAGAAACTAATTCGGGCGTTAATGGGTTAAATAAAAAAAATATATATATAGCATTCAAACAACTTGAAATTTGGTGTCTGGGCATAGTTTGTACTGAAAATTTGAAATATGTTGCTAAAATTGAGAACTGCTATTGAAAAAAATAAGCTTGGATTCGTTTTAAAATTTATATGGCTCCTTAAGAAAATTTTACACACATAATTTAAAAGTAACTTTGTTTCCAATCGTTCGGTACCAGTAGTTTTCTTCTGCGATAATTTGTTGAGGAGTTAGTAGGGGATGTTTACATTTTTTTCCGTGATAGTTACTGAAGAAGAGAATAAACGTGAAAACTCTACAAAGAAAGATCGTGCCTTACATAGAATAGATAAAGAAAGGCAGAAAAAGTATTTATTTCAACAACATAGCTGAAGCATAATTGGAGATAAACCAAGTTTAACAATTTTATCAGTCCGCTCTTTGACGAGTTTTTATTTTCATCTTTGTATAAAAGTTGGTTTTATCAGAATCATAGTAAGGCGGTATTCAAAAAAATATTTTTCCACAGTTTACAACTTGAAATTTTTACAACAAACACATTTTTAGATTCACTTTTAAAAGGGGAAAAATTAATACTTGCTTACGGGATTTTTGAAGAAATTTATAAGTGATTTGTGTTTTTTTTTTGCTCAGTTAGTTAGAATTTGATTTATATTAAAATATTTTTTCAGTACGACCATATTTTTCGTTTCCAAAACTATCGTATCTGGAAATTCGGTTCAAAATGGCCCTTTTGACATCATTTTTTGAAATATATCCTGCTTCTATAAAAAAATGACCAATATCGTCCATTATATAGTTTCTAAATAAGAAAATATGCCATTTGGATGCATTTGGGTGCAAAAATGAATTTAAAAATGAGTCAGAAAATAAGCAGTTTGGATTTGAGTAGACCCTTAATACAACAATTTTTTCTACAAACGGTATGTATTTTTAAATTGCTTTTGCTGTAAGAATTGGTTTTATAAAAAACTTGCCAGTATAAAAGCTGTAGAGATCAAAGTTGAGTTAAGTAGAGCTATAATAAATCCATGCGGATTTGATATCTTATGAATTCACGAACTTGCTTGCTTTTTTTTCTCCACCCCCTCCTTTTTTTCTTTTGTTTTTATATTTTTGTTCCGATAAAAGATGGTCCTATCAAAAATTTGTCAGTGTAAAAGTTGCAGATACTATTAAAAGATTAATGAATAATGAATTTTTCTCTCTCTAAAACCCTTTTTTCCCTCCCTTCAGCCCGTTTTATTTTTATCAAAAATCTGTCATATGAAAATTTTGGCTCTTTTTCTAGAAGTAAAAATAACTTTAAACTGATTTGATATGTATTATAACTAAGAAGTTATGTATTTATTTTCATGTATTAGAAAAACCGACCCTACTTCCACACTGTTGATTCTATTTTAACCATAAAGTAACTTAATTGATATTTCAGCCCTTTGATTTTATATATCAATTTGGAAAAGATATGTGCAAAATTATGGAAGCTATGGAGGTTAAAAAAATATGATACATACAGGGTGAATCTAAAGTCTTAATCAAAACTTTAAGGGGTGATAGTACGCATCAAGACAAATATCATTAAATAGGAAACTAAGGTTTCTAAACGTCTTCCGAGGGATACAGGCGCCATTAAAGTCTAGGGTCCAAAATTTCAAATGATTATAAGAAACGGAAAAATTGGTTGATTCGTTTGCAGTTTTCGTTAAATGCTATTCTTTATGTCAGCATTTAATTGAAAATAAATTTAATAATAAAATTAAAAAATACCGATAGATCGCTCTTAAATTTTGGAATAAAGAACAACTATTTTTTACTGTTATATTTTGTATCTCATTAAATGCTTTCAAAAGATTAGATTTAAACTTAAATTTTGAGTTCAAAATCTACATCGCTGCCAGTTGTGGTTAAGTAGCGCAAACTGAACTTTATTCAGAGGGGGGGGGGGGTCTCAAATTTCAACCCCTGAACACAGTTGAGTTTGCGCTGCTTAACAGCTCCTAATGATTATAATTTTTATATTTATATATTTGTGTATATATTGTATATTTGTGTATATATTGTATATTTGTGTATTTAAATGCATTATTTACATTTCTGATGTTCTTTAACTAGAACCGCGGCTACGGGTCATTTTGACCCGTATCATAGACAGAGGTGTTGATTCGAACCAGAAAACTCTTTATAAAATTAGCTAAATAAAAGCTGGGGAAAAATAATTTCAATTTATAACTTAAACAGTTTTGAATGAAAATTCCGGGGAGAAATATTTTTATAAAACTTGAATGAATTTTCCCGCGGTTCTAGTATTAAACGGTCACTTCTGGTTTCAGAAAGTTCATTTCCGGTTAACCCTTTGAGCTCTGATGGGTAAATTTCTTCAAAATTCTAAATGTCATATTGGCACTAGTATTTTGCAAAGACAGAAACCGGTTTACGATATACGCGAAAAAATGCATTAAACCTTTTTCAAATAAATCTGGTCGAATTTTCTGGTGTGGATGTGACATTTTGGAATTAAAATTATGTGGTAGAAAATTCTACCAGCAGAGCTCAAAGGGTTAAAACTTTGCGCTATAATGTTGCTTTTAATTTTAGCTGAACCTAAAGTATGACATGTTTGGAAAGTTTAAACTTAAACTTAAAATAATAAAAAAAGAATGAAAAACGCAACATACAACGAAAAATTTTCGCAAAAACAGTGATATGAGCATTAAAAAAAATGTAGTATTTCAAATTAAAAATACTAGCCCCTGACTGTCATGATTGAAAGTGCCATAGAAAAACTATACTACACTATAACTTTTAAGGTTTGAAATTCCTAAAGTGTTCCACGAAAGAACTTTTACTAATATATGACTTAATAATTTGCATTTAAAATAAACATTTTCTTTAAACATTCATATTACTACATAGCTTTGGATAACATTCAATTGCTGATGAAAATCCTTTCCACGTTGTCCAAAAATATTTATATTTATTTTCAAGTAACTATATTAAGAAGCATAGAAAACTTTTCAATGTAATATAAAACGAAGGTAATTTTAATATCTAAATATTTAGGTCTGAATAAATCTTTCGTTTGAAGTTAAAAAAATAACATTTTTCAAAAAACCTGTATTACTTTTCAAGATATACAAATATGAAAAGTATTCCTATTGAAAAAAATGCATATCTTTAAAAAACTGTGACAGCAAATTCACTTGCATTTATCCAACGAAGCATTAGAATTGTAATTTGACATTTAATAATTTTGAAATATATTTACTGCATACAAAACGCCTTTCTAATCTCTTCTTCACTAAAACTCAACTTTAGCACAATTGACAATTTCATTCATTTTATGTGTGGTGATGTTGCATTTGTAACAAAAAAAGTTATGTATGCCCAACTAAATCTTTTGCATATACGTAAATAATTTAGCAAAATGAAATGTTAAAGGATTTCTCACGTTGTGTTATAGATTCTTTTACTCTGAAGCGAAATAAATATTTTGAATAACAACTGGAAAATAATTATCATGCATAATTCAAAAACGGGGCTTGAAATTATTTAACAAATCATATTTCATTTTCTTCAAATTCATTTCTATCCGCTGAAACAAACATTCTGTAATCAAATACTTTATATGAGACATTTTTTCGTTATTCGTTTCAAATGACGGTATCACGTAACGGAAAGTTTAGTTCAGGAAATCGGACAAAGTATCATTTTCCCATATCACATAAATATACTGTTTAGAGAACAGAAAATTTCTTCGCAATAACTTTCGAAAAAGAGCTAATTTGTTGCCTATAAATGAGTCAAACACTAATAAATAAATAATAAATAATAATTATTTTGCTTGATACTTTAGCCAATATAAAGGAGTTTTTGCGTCAAGGGGAATTCCCTTGCAAAGAACCAATTTATTTTCCATCGCCGACTTGGTTTAACCCCTTGCGGCGCAGTGGCTTCATATATATACCACTTAATTTTAATTCCTAAACACCACATTGACACCGGAATTTTGGTTAAAAAAATTATTTTCATTCAATGCGTGAAATGAAGCTGTTTCTTACCCTAATAGCATGCATGGCCACAGTGACGTTGCTGTGAGTCACTTTGGTCACATTACATCTGTGACCAAAATGCCACCACTCAGTGACGTCACATTGTGACTGAGATGTGACTTTCTTAAAAATCTTTAGAAATTTATGAATATCCTTCAAAACATATTATTTACTTTAAAAAAACATGTTTCTGGCAATTTAACTATCGTCGCTTTTGTCACAGTTTCGTCACAATGTCAATGTCAAATTAGTCACAAATGACACATTTTTCACAAATTTGTCACATTGTGACCACTTTGTGAAACGTCACAAACGAGCTCGAAAACGGCCATAACGACTTCACATCGACGTCACGTGACGTCACATCGACAATCGATGCCCGTAAGACATGGTGACGTCACTGCAACGTCGTTGTGAAGTCACATTGTGACTTTGTGACCATCGATTGTCGATGTGACGTCACGTAACGTCGATGTGAAGTCACAGTGACTAAAATGTGAACTCTTTATCTCCGTTTTAGAGCTTTTTTGTGACGTCACATTGTGACCACTTTGTGACGTCACAATGTGACCACTTTGTGAAAAGTGTGTCATTTGTGATTACTTTGACATTAACATTGTGACGAACTGTGAAAATTTTTTTAGAAAGTCACATCTTAGTCACATTGTGACGTTACTGAGCGGTAGCATTTTCGTCACAGATGTGATGTGACCAAAGTGACTCACAGTGACGTCAGTGTGACGTCACTGTGAACATGCATGCTATAAGGGTGGTCACAAAGTCGCAATGTGACTTCACAATGAAGTTGCAGTAACGTCACCATGCTTTACGGGTATTTACAAAAAAAATCCAATTCCGGTGTCAGTCATTAATTTCAACACTTAAGCAATAAATTTTCTCTGCGCCGCAAAGGGTTAACCCTTTGTGCTCTGATGGGTAAATATCTTCAAAATTCCAAATGTCACATTGGCACCAGTATTTTGCAAAGAAAAAAATCATTTAACGATATACACGAATAAATGCATTAACCCTTTTTCAAATAAATCTGTTCGAATTTTCTGATGTCGTTGTGACATTTTGGAATTAAAATTAAGTGGTAGAAATTTCAACCATCAGAGCTCAAAGGGTTAAAGTATTTTTAATTTCGCGCTCATACGCTGAATCTTAGATAACTCAATTTCGCACGAGAATTTACTTTAAATAAAATGCGACTTATTTCAGCTTAGAAGTTAGTTGGCTTCTAAGCTGATTTTTGAACAAAATTTCCGTTTTGAAAGAAATTTAACTAACGGCGTATACGCGGGGAATTACGGTATTTCAGATTTAAAGAAGCGTTTGTAAGAACGTAAGCGAAGATTTTTCGCTGTAAATAATAAATATTTTTATGTTGGTTTTCTTTTCAAGTGCTTCAAAATTTATCTATTTTAACTTTTTCAAGGGCGACAATTTTGGCAAAAAAGAAAGACTTGCAAAATTACATTTTCTTATTAAAAAAAAAAAAAAAAAATCTCTAAAAATTTTTGCGCGAATTTAACATTTAAGAAACACACTACTTCTTGGTTCTGAAACAGTTGGTGACAGAAAATTCTGCTGCTCAAAATCGTTGTTTTAAAGACAATTTGAGAAACTATAGTTTGCAAGCCGTAATAATCTTTTTACATAGGTTTGCAACAGACAAATAACATTACAGGTCAATGATAGATCAAAGAAAAAGCAGAAAAAGAAGGGGAATACCAAAACTTCTTTACAGAAAAATGCGGCTTATTTAACAATGCCATTAAATAAGATTAATTTTTCAATAAAAAATTGGTATTCAACATTTTTGCTGCCTTTTATCTATGATATGCAGCCACCCTGTACTATAATAGATGTTTTTATATTGAGTAAAACATTTTCCTCCAAAAAAAAGGGTTACGTGTGAAATACATGTGAAAGCATCAAAGCTAATGGAATAGGAATATTCGTCCAAATCTGCATTTGTCTGCCAACATTTTGGCAACTTTTCAACCCCTTCTGTGAAAAATTCGAGTCTAGAAAGAGACCGACCTCATTTATGACCTCTTCATTTGAATTAAAGATTTCGCTATCAAGGTGCAACTGCAGATGTAAAAAGAGATAGAAATACCAAGGATCCATTTCGGGGCTGTATGCTGGATGTTACATCAAATCCCACTCCAGCTTGTAAAGCGTCCACTCGGTCATCAAATTAACATGTGGTGTTATCTTGTTGAAAACGAACGACTTTCCTTCTGAACTCGTTTCTTTGTTTTTTCAGAATAGCATCTCGAACTTTAACTAGCATGTTGTGGTATATTACACTGTTGATAGCGTGTCCGCTTTTCAGGTATTCCTTGTACAGTTTGTTTGTTTTTTTGGGTCGGCCGATTATCTACTCGAGAGATATAGGCCCAGGAGAGAGTGCCTTTCCTAGGTGTTTTTCTAAGGGTACCTAACCCGTATTTACGCAAGGTTCGAAGAAAACCACGAAAACTCCAAACGGTTAAGCCGTCGGCCGCGATTGGGGTACCTGCCGTCTACCATTTGAGAGGTCAGAACCTTTCGGCCACTGGTTGGGCCCTTGTACAGAATTAAACGACAAGCCCACTAGATGCAGAAAAGCATCCTTTTTTTTAGTTAAGACGCATGTCGCAACCGAACCTGCTGTGTCCCCAGGTGCTGACCACCCTTATTTATGGCTCGTATTGTCATAGTCTGCTCATTTTGCATCACAAGTTACAATTCTTCCCAGAAAGTTCTCTATCTTTTGTACTCTGAGCAAAGTTTTTTTTTATCTTGCGCTTGTCTTCAGCAGTCAGTTCATGAGGTATTCGGTGATTGAAGGTAAACGTTTGATTTTGCATTTCAGAGTATTGACTGTTGTTCTTTTGGCAAACGTTAAGCTCTAACGCAATAGTTCATGTTGAAACGTTCCTGTATTGATCAAAGATTTGCATTAACTGCCTATAATCAACTTCAAAAGGGCAGCCAGAACGTAATTCATCTTCAATGCGGAAATTTCTAGATTTAAATGTCTGAAACCAAACTTTCACTGTATCATAAGAAACAATATTGATGCTTAACTTTCACACATTTTTCTGTAGCATTCAGTCACACAGAATTTGTTATGGAAATCATAGTACGTAATCGTTCTTATCTACAGGCGTGATAGCTCCATTTCAACACTAGAAAGGTCGGAAAGAGTCAATTCGACTCCGGCCAATAGATTAAACGTCAGTTGGAGACAGAGATATTTTTTAAAAATAAGTTAATTGTATAGCAAGCAAAATTATGTAAAATAACCAGTTAAGTAGTTTTAAATAAAAATTATGGTGAGAAATATCATTATGGAACTTGATTAAAATATCCGGGCGTTCTAGTATTAACTCTTTACTGCACGGATTTTTTCTGTTTTTATGAAAAAAATATTTGAAGTCTATCAGTCAAATAATGGTAAACTTTTTAAATAAATTAAATTTCAAAGTTTCAGCTTTTTATTATAAATTCAAGTACGTAGCTCAAAATATTTAATTGAGAATAAATAGCATCCTAAAAACCAATACTCTGGTTCTAGAAACCTGATTAATACACTATAAAAATTAATCAGAAACGTTTACGAAAATCAGCAGCAGGAAACTATATATTGCTTTTATAAATAATTCTTTAAATTCCAAAAATATATCTCTTTTTGAGGCATTTAATCCTAAAGGATACATTTCATATTCATGGGTATTTTGAAGAGGTTATATCATAACTGGGATATCGCAAAGTTTCCATTACAGGAGAATATATTTTTATGCTACCTGGCACCTCTTTTTCAAAAAAAGAATCTTTTACATAAGCTTTGAAAACATTTGCAAGAGAAATATACATTTTTTTTAAATATTGGTACGAACAAAATATAAACATATTCTTCTGTAACTGAAATTTTGCGATGCCTCCACCTATTTTCGTAAATTAAAAAATATTTATCTTTTTGTTAATAATCGAAATATGTTTCCCTATTTATGAATTCTCGAAAATATAGTCACACTAGGCAATGAAAAGCATTTCAAGACTTAATAAATCGAAAATTATTATTTTATTTTAGAACTGAAAATTTAGTGTCGTCTATTTTATAACATTTTCCATAAATGAATAATGTCTGTAATTAGATCCATCAATACTTTCAAAACATTTATCTTTTTTCCATTTATGTAAATCAAGACATATGTCAAATTTTGCAGGATTAAAATTTTAATATTCTAGTTCATAATTTGTTTACCCTCATTACACAACTTTCTATTGAAATTTCCATAATAATTATTTTAGAATGCGCAAAGAATAATAACAACTCTGCGATTTGCTGAAATTAAAGACTTGACATTCATTTTATTTAAGTTAAATAATAGCTTTAATTCGAGAAGCAAATGATTGGAAATGAAATAACTCGACTCTAAATAGGATAAAGGCAGAATTTCCTCCCCGGAAATTGCAGAAAGGCTCCAACATAATGTTAAACAAGGAGACTGTAAATTACAAAAAAAAGGAAGCAAGTATCGTTCATAATTACACAGGCGTGTTTCAATGCTTTCAATTTTAGACATTACATTTCTCAGCGGAAGACACACATTTTGTTAAAGTAGAATCTTTTAATTAAAGAATAAAATTTCTCACATTTAAAGGCAAAAGAAGTTCATGAGCTAAATTGAAGATAATATTGAATACTAAAGCTGTCTATAATGAGTAAACAAGTCGATCATATTGACGCAGATAATGATTGTAATAATTTATTTAAATTCTTACGTAAGAAAATCGCATTGCATTGCTCTGAAGAAAAGTGAATTATTCTTAAGTTTTTTTTATTCCTTAGTCCCTTTAAAACTGTTGGGATATTTTATCTGTTTTTTTAAATATATAATTAATACTACTTTGGTAGTAAAAATGCATAGGTTTTTGATACAAATAACACAAAGTACGATTTATCTGTTCAAATTGTTTGGTAAGCATGATACTGAGCCTTCACAAATTAAAAAGTAAATATTAAATAGTTACTATATTTAGAAATTCATATATCTGGCTGTCTATTAAAAAACATACAAAAGAAATCTTATTTATAAACAGAGCTCCCAAATGGTCCGCGAACTGAACACCAATATTTTTTAAAAGAAAATTTCATAGTAGGTTTCTGCAGAATTTGTTGTAAAATTAACCTCCTAAGTCGGTTTCTGTGCAATTTGCAAGAAAAATATAAATAGAAAATCTTTCTAAGAAAATATTGATGTTCAGTTGGCGGACCATTTGGGAAACCTGTATAAATCTTTATTCACATTAATGATAGGTTTTAAAACAAAATGCAACACCACCTTTATCGCCTTTTAGAAAAAATAATAAAATAAAATTTGACACATTTAAATATTTCACAAATTTAATTAGTTACATTTTATGGAAATTTTTGGCACATAAGTAAATATACATGCATTTATTGGAAAGTGTCAGAATAAAATAGAATGAATTATTTCATGTACACATCATGGTCATTTACTACCTATACAATGCATTCAAAAAGTTTCAGGACTCCCACTCGTAAAAAAAAAACCACAGATGGCGCTATCTCTGCGAAACTGGCGAAATAACCTATCAACAACCTTCATCCGTGCATTCATCATGTGATTTCACTCATTTCTAAGAATTTCTGTAATGGTAGCATTCATTTCGCAAAGTTTGTGTGTGCGTCATTGTCATCGGGAAAAAAATGAAACAGCAAACAATCATCAAATTTTAATTTAAATTGGAAAAATGGACCTCAGAAACGTACAAAATGATTAAAGCTGGATGTGGTGACAATGCAGTGAGACGCTCGCGAATAATTGAGTGGTTTTTGTGTCCAAAAATCATAATAGATCAAGTCGTCTGTGTTTAAGTCGTAATGAGGAAAACATCAGCATGTGTAATTATTGATGACATGAGATCGCAAACAGCGGCTAGTGCATTCCACAAAGATGTATTCCATCTACTTTTTAAACTAATGCGGTTTGTGAGGCCTGGTTTTTTGATAGTGGAAAACGGTGCCTCTTGAAAGACAACGCACCGCTTCTAAATTCCATTCTTGTGCAGCAATTTTTGGTGGGAAGGCAATTTGTTTCTATAAATCAACCACTTTACTCCCCAGATCTGTCCATTATGGACTACTTTTTATTTCCCAGATTAAAATTGAAGAATAAAGGTCAGCGGTAAGTGATTGTAGATGACATTGTAACGCCGTGACACCAGAACTCAAAAGTGTTGGAATTGACGGCATTGCAGAAGGCATTTATTGACTTAAACACTCGTTCTAAGCGTTGTTGTATGGAAGTGGGAGAAGCTTAACCACTTAATCGTCCCGCTCGAGATGTTTAAGGGCTGCAAGTTTCGCGACTTTGATTCAAGATTGTTTGATTCCCACCAGTTTTATAAAATAGTGTAATTTGTTTTATTTTGGTATCAATTTATTTGTCATTAAATAGATGAATATTTTTTTTGAAAAAAAGAGGTGGCAATAATGAATTTGAATTTTTAAAGTGTAATTTAATGCTACAATTAAGTGGTTAATACTAGCTTGAGCAAAACGGTCTGGAAAACTTGTAACTGTTGCGTTGTTATTTACAAATTAACAACAAAAGCAATAAGGATTATTCTTCAAAGTAGAGACCATCATAGTCTACAAATTTCTACCATCGTTCAGCCATATTCCGGATTAGCTGGAAGTACCATAGTGGCTGCTTAGATTCGAAAAACTCTTGACATACTTCTTAACCGTCCTACTCTGAATGGGTCGAATAGACCCGTTTCTATCACGTATTTTATTCGATTTTAACCAGAAATTTCTTTATACACTAAGTTAAATAAAAGATTCAGAGAACTAAGTTAAATAAATAGGTAAAATAGCTTTAAATAAAAATTCTGGTGTCGAATGTTTTTAATCAAGTTTGAGTCATTTTCAACAGGGTAGGAAGGTTAAACTTCATTAAAGGATCCAAACCGACGGCCCTTTAAACTTCCAGCCATGGTAATTCCAGAAAATTCAGAATTTCAAGCAGACCGATGGCAGAAAGTCGTGGATTGGATGGCCTCTAATTTATAGAATAATCCTTCTTACTTTTGTTGCTAATTTGCTCATAACAACGCAACTTCGAGAAATTTACCAGAACTTTTTGCTCAAGCTAATATCACATGTAGCATGCATGTGTATATCACATCCCTGTGTTATATGGTCTGTGTGCTTTCAGTCCTGGAAATTTTGGAATGGACTGTGTATTTTAAAAATTCTATCAATTCAAAATTTTCATAAATTTTCATGTAAAATATATTATTTGAAATATCATAAAAATCTGATATTTTCATAATAGCGATAATGCGCGAAAATTGGTAAAACAAACACTTAAATATATTTTATGGGTTCTGTAATTCTGTAGATCGGATATCGATCCAAAATTACACACAGTTTGTTATTTTTATGCATTGCGAACATGCATTAGATAATATAATCTAAATACTGACTCTACAAAATAGCTTATAAGCTTATGGATTCATTGCTGATAAGAGTATGATACGCAGATCAAACTGTAGTTGTAAAAATATTTACTTTTGTGCGATATATTTTAAAATTCTTGGAAATGAAATTTTAATGTATGCTTGAAAACGGACCATTCAAAATTTAAGACTTCTGTTAACCGTCAAACGTGTAGGATAGTGGATTTATCAGGATTTATTTTGATTCTAATGATAATCCCAATCTTTTTTATTTTTCAGCTTTCTTAAGGACATAACGATGTGGCGTACTTACCCTAAAATTTCAAGAGCAGATAATTCATCGGATAGCATCCATTGAACAGATAATTCATTTTCTTATAGAAAACTCTTTTTAACACTAGAACGCCCGGATGGAGTCGATTCGACTCCGAGCATGTAACTAAATTTCAATTCGAACGAGAAAAATTTTCTTGAAATAATTTAAATTTAATCCACGCAAATTTACATTCAATAAATAAATTAAAAAATTTTGAATAAAATTTCTGGTGAAAAATATTATTTTCGAACTTGAGTAGAATTTCCGGGCGTTCTAGTGTTAAATAAGAATAAATTTTGCGTGTTTAACCTAGATTTATATTTTTTTTATAAAAATAAGACTAATATTTGTTTTGGAAAATCCCTAAATCCCTTTAAACGTACGATTCCTGTATTCCTCCCATGACAAAAGTGACGTAAACCGCTCATTAACACGCATTAACATCTAAATGGATTTTCTGTCAGTGTTACAAAATAATTAATGTATTATGTAGCATTTAGGATGCTCAGTACTCAAGAAAATGATGGAAATAATTTTAATAAGTCTTAAATTGCACGTCAAACGTAGCAAATAAGGTGCGTATGTAATGTAACGAAATTTTAAAAATATTCAGATATTGGTGTATTGTATACAGGATTTCAAAGGGTAGTACAGTATCCGGAATCTTTTGTATGCCCTTGTAAATATTGTCTGCTTTCTATTATACAGGTAATAACTTGTAGCTAACCTGAGCAACGTATATCAATTTCAAAAAACTTGAAACAGTTTAATATAATTAAAACGCAGCCCAAACAATGTTTCCTTCTATACCATTATGGTATGGAATATTTTTGTATGGCCCTGTGAATTAAAAACAAATATTCTTTGCACCACAGGTTGCACAGAATGTATATTTTAGCATATATTTACTAGTATATATTTACTAGTACATATTTACTTATTTATTACCAATTTTATTATATTCGAAAAAGTGTAACATCATTAAAATGCACTAAAAACTATTTTTCCCTTTGACCGTAATGCAACGGAATACGTTTGATTGTCCCTTTAATTGAACTATATATCCGATTTCAATAACATTTGCAATGACTCGACAAAATTACATAAAAATTATATATTTTAAATTTCGAACGTTTCGGTTGTATAGTTTTTGAGTTGTTTTTTTTTATGTGGACAGACGGACCGACAGACAGACGAACTGAATGACAATTATAAATGCTACATATTTGCATGATTACGAATGAACATAAAAAGTGTCATCAAAAGAATATTTCACTATCAATTAGATATTATCAATGCAGATTTTTGCTTTTTTTATTGAAACTGACTAAATATGATATAAAATTTCAGTGTTATAAACGTCTATTTCAAAAATTGAGTTCTAGAGAAATTTTCAAATTACTACTTTAAGTGTGTGTTAGTATGACGTATTTCCTACCTACCTATTGTATGGATGCATGATTGAATTTTGTAATCATTGCGTGAGAAAAATGAATACTTGCAGCGTGAAATAAATTATATCTGTGGTTTCCGGTAATAACAAAGTAAGGCACATTTTTGAAAAAATTGAGATTGTTTGGGAAAATGTAACTTTAAAAGAGTACTTTCATCTGCCACAGTAATGAAATATGAAATCGAATACTTCCCGTCATATGGCAACTATAAATTTACATTTAAAAATTGAAAAAAAATTTCATTGATTCTCAATTAATAAAAACCATTTTTATATAACTATTTTGACAAAAAAAACAGGTTCTTATATCCTATTGAATGTAGTGAAAATTATTAAGTTCTAATGTGTTTTATAAAAGTAATGATAAAAAGACATTTGAAAACTTTAAACGTTAATTACTCAAAATATAAAAAAATGTGCCTAACCTGGTTATTACCGGAAGCCACAGATATTAATGCTAATACTCTTAGATTGTACCATATTTTTTAAATTCAATTATCTTTTAAAGCGATGTTTCTTATTGTATTTGTAAATAGGATTATTCGTAGTTTTTTTTAACAATTTCCAACAAACTTAGAAAGTATTTATGAATTTAGTTTGTCTGTCCGTCTGTCTCAACGTGCTCTGACTAACGTAAATGTAGTCCTATTTTCATTTAATTCATATATGTTATTAGAGATTCCAATGCCATGTTCAGTTTTGAAAATGAAGTGTGTAGCGTTTAAGATTCACCTACAGTGACCTCAAAATAATGGTTGGTTGTATAGCGTTTAATGGCGCAAAATCCCTTCAGGGACATGCTGCGCCAAAACAAAGTCTAAAAAGGAAAAGTGAGTGCATAGTGATGTTAGTAGTATGTTAGATGATATAACGTACATAAACATAGAAGGATGTAACAACCGATCAGTCATTTAACTATAAAGGTTTGCGTCCATCGGTAAGTAAAATTTTACGTTATGTTTATTCATTGCAAATTTATTAACTGTAGCATTATCTGTCTTTTGCATCAATTATTGTTTGATATTTATGTTTCAGTTTTTATGAACACGCAAAATTTTTTTAAACATACATATTGTATCTTTCGGTAAAATTACCTTAAATAGATTATTTGTATTCATTTTATAGCTTTTATGAGATTATAAGTGTTTTATAAATATATATATTCTAATTTCCGATAAAATAGTGTAAAACTCATATCAGTAGATTATTTTTGTTTATTTTTAAGAGATTGCTTAACACTAGAACCGCGGGAAAATTCAATCATGTTTTATAAAAATATTTCACACCGGAATTTTCATTTGAAACTGTTTAAGTTATTTATTGAAAATGTTTTTTTTTTTGCTCAGCATATGTTTAGCTTATTTTATTAAGAGTTTTCTGGTTCGAATCGACATCTCTCCATGTGATACGGGTCAAAATGACCCGTCGCCGCGGTTCTAGTGTTAACTAACTTTTAAATATTATAAATATCGATACCACTTTCTTTAAAACAGTTTGTTTTAGCGTAATTGTAAAAATGTGACTAAAGAAAAGCTATTTTATTTCTTCTACCAATAGAAAATATTTATACACGAGAAAATTTGATTGACTAAAATATTTGAATTTGAATAAAATTAAGAAATATCGAGATTAATTTAACATTAAAAAAATCAATATTAATGTATTGTTAACATTTCTAATTCCAATAAATAATTTTCAAGGATTTGGAAAAATTTAAATAATATGTGTTGTTTTTTCTAGCATTTATCTGTTCAATGTTGCGTTCTGTGTAATTAAATGCGAGAGATATATCTAAATATTATTTGATGAAAACAAAATTTTAAAATATATGAGGTATATTATACTGTTATTCATTAACTACATAAAGATCAAACTTTTTAAAAATGTAATACTCGAATCTATTTAAAAATGCATTGCATAATCATTTTGCATGTATGTAAGTGAAAAAGTTAACAACTAAATTAATGCACTATGCAGGGCTCCCAAATGGTCCGCGATCAGAACACCAATATTTTTAACTGAAAATTTCATAGTAGGTTTCTGCAGAATTTCAGCTAAAATTGACCTCCGAAACTCCGAAAGTGGTTTCTGCGCTATTTGAAAAAAAAAAATATTTCTAAGAAAATATTGATGTTCTAGAGGTCTGCACGGGCCGGGCCGATTTCCAATAATGGCATTCGGGCCGGGCCGGGCTCGGGCCTTACTTCTGAAGACTCGGGCCGGGCCGGGCCGGGCCTAGACACTAATCCTTTCGGGCCGGGCCGGGCCGGGCCTAGTCACTAATCTTTTCGGGCCGGGCTGGGCTCGTGCCTTAATTTTTTTGCTGGAGTTTCGGGCCGGGCCTAACTTTTTTTTCCGTACCAAGCCGAGACTGATTCCATTCTTCCTAGTTTTCATGGACCAAAATAATTAGTTTCTATTGAATCTTCCTATATGAAAATCCTTTTCTCGACTTTTTATAAAACTGTAATATTTGGCTTTGTCCAAAAATTTCTGCAAAAAAAGCATATACTTTTAAGCCGTCATTATTCTACAATTAAACATTAGAATTTATTCCTTTTAAAGAATCGTAGATTACTAGGCGTTTTAAAATAGAATTAAACACACACACAAACACACACACACACACAAAAAACATGATTATGACGGATTTTTTTTTTTTTTTTAACTGAAAACAGAAAGTTTCTTTTAAAATGTTCATCCATGCAAAATGAATACAACAATACGGGAGAAAAAAAATATATTAAACATTTACATCTGTTAAGAAGGGAATGCATTTTTTTTCGTTGCAAAGCGATTTCGTTTTTGGAAATTTTACCATATACCGCTTTTTCGATTTTTTGTCTCCATTACAGGGAATATGGATTAATAATACTAGTGATAACTGAAACATTTACATACAACAAACAAAGATTCATTTAAAAGCATAAATATCGCAGCCTACGGCACTTCTGCGTAAATGGAGATTATAAACATGAAAAAAAAAAGACTAATATAATTTTTTTGGTCAGAACTCTTCCGTAAGATTAAAGATCAATGTTCTGTAGAAATTCACTCGAGCCGGGCCGGGTTCGGGCCGAATTTTAAACTTTTTTCGGACCGGGCCGAGCTCGGGCCGAAATTTTAACTTTCGGGCCGGGCCGGGTCGGGCCATTATTTTTTTCGTTCGGGCCGGGCCGGGCTCGGGCCGAAATTTTAACTTTCGGGTCGGGCCAATATTTCTTTCGTTCGGGCCGGGCTGGGCCCGGGCCGAAATTTTAACTTTCGGGCCGGGCCCGGGCCTGGAAAACTCGGCCCGTGCAGACCTCTATGTTCAGTTGGCGGACCATTTGGGAGCCTTGACTATGTGAACTATTGTATTTTGGACATTTTTTGAAAAAATTCAAAATGAAAGTACTTATTTTCGTGAAAAGTGTACCTAAAATTATTATAAGATTTTTTTATCCTGAAAAAACATTTTATTTAACCTTCAAAAAAAGTACTTTCTTTTATAGAGTAAATTTTAAATTACGCCTAAACAATCATTATGGCACAGTTTGTGATCACATTTTAAATAACCACAAAAGGTTTTTTTATGGGCAGGTTTGGGATAATTTTAATTTATGACAACCACAAATGGCAGGACAATGCTTCTGGATAAATTTTATTTTTAGTGGCCATTTAAAGTATAAATGTGGCCAGTTTGAGGCTATGTAACATTTTTAGTGAAAAAGTAATGGTGCATTTGTAGGTAACTTCTTATACTTACGTCCAATTCTCTTCTGTACTCATTGTGTCTAGCGTGACACTTTGATGGAGTCGTAACGCCAAATAATAGCCGGGCCCCATAGAATACTTTCAGCGAAGGCTAATGAACCCATCAGGGCCCGCAACTTTTGTATTTGGGGGGACTCTTCATGTAATGAAATGTAATTAACCCTTTCGTGGTTATAAGCGCGTATACGCGCCCAGAATACCACTTAATTTGAATTGCGAAATGCCATACTGACACCGGAATTTTTAAATGAAAATTTTAATTTTACAAAGAACGTAAAAAGAACATTTATATAATATGAAATAAATTTATTTTTAAATTCCGGTGTCATTCAATCATTTTAGTATTTTAGGAATAGAAGTGCTTTAACCGTCAAAGGGTTAATAGGTGAGATCTTAACTAGCAACAAAAACAAAAAACGATGAATTATTTCATATCTCAAAATTAATTTATTAGAATTACACTGACGGAAAAAAAATCCCAACACCGATAAAGACTTGTGTTAGATAAACCAAATTTTGTAGGCGTGTTTATACGACATCGATTCAAATTTCACGCTTCGCGCATAAGTGTGGCGCTAGTAGCGCCACTTACAACTTTCAAGTCAGGTTTGCTTTAAATGAGTGCTATTAAGTTCGTGAGCATTATTTATCTTCAAAATTTGACGAATTGAGTTGAGGATGATCGAGATTACCTTTAAGAAGACGAAGAAGTTATTATCATCTGCTCCTCGAGTTTTAAAGAGGTCGTATTATAGGGCTACGAGAAAGTGGATTTCCGAAGACTTGGACGGAATGTATCCATTGTGCATGATTGTTGGGAGCAGTGCTCAAGGAATGGTGCTGCTTCAAGAAGACCAGGTTCCAGGTGACCACGTGGTTCTACTGAAAGGGAAGACCGTTGTATTCGGCGTACGGTTGTGGCGCATCGTACTGCGTCTGCGACAGAAATTCGAGCTGCAGTTGGTACCACAGTGACAGAAGGAACTGTTAGAAATCGCCTACTTCAAGGACAGCTCCGAGCAAGGCGCCCTGTTGCAGGCATTCCACTGACTCCAAGTCACTGCCGTTTCCGATGCCAATGGTGTCAATTCAGAGCTCGTTGGAGGATGGAGTGCAGATATGTTGTGTTTTCTGATGAAAGCAGGTTCTGCCTTGATGCCAGGGATGGCCGTGTGCTGGTCCGAAGGAGGCCAGGGGAACGCCTGCATTCAAATTGTCTGCGGCCTAAACACACTGGACCTACATTCTGGAGTCATGGTCCAGGGAGCAATTTTCTTTGATACCAGAAGCACTTTCGTGGTTATCGCAAACACATTGACTGCAAGTTTATACGTCAGTCTGGTAATTCAACCTGGAGGGCTGCCATTCTTGAACAGCATTCAAGGGGAGTTTTCCAACAGGATAATGCTCACCCTCATACCGCTATTGTAGCGCAACGTGGTCTACAGAGAGTCGCCATGTCACCTTGGCGAGCGAGATCACCATATCTGTTTCCCATTGAGCACGTATGGGATATCATTGCACGACAACTCCACCATCGTACCCAGCCAGCACTGATCGTCACAGTATTGACACGATAAGTACAAGAAGCATGGAACACTATACCACAAAGTGACATTCGGCACCTGTATGATACAATGCATGCACGTGTACATACTTGCATTCAAAATTCTGGAGGTTATAGCGACTATTAATGTAACAGCATTTCACATTTGAAATGCATTTTATTGAGCTTAAATTAACCTGTGATCTTGAAAATCTAATCAATTAAACATGTTAACTAGATAAATGCACTATCCAAATTTCATTACCGTACAGAAAGTTTTTCTTGGTGTTGGGATTTTTTTTTTCTGTTAGTGTATTTAACTTCTGTTTTAGTCATGCGGTGTGAATAAGCACAATAAGACGATAAGCTAAAAATTCAATGGCTTTAACCCCTTAGTTCTCGCTCCCGTGATATTTACAGGCTGCGAACTTCACGGTTTTTATTCGAAATTGTTTGATTCCAACCACTTTTATAAAACAGTGAAATTGGCTTTATTCTGATATCATTTTGCTTGTCATTAAATGAGGTGAATATTTCTTTTTCAAAAAAGTAGTGGCAAAAATCAATCTGAATTTCTAAACAGTAATTTAATTCGCAGCTGAAGGGGTTAAGGATGTTTTTCTAAAAAATTTTCATGCATTTAGCAACTTGAAATTTCTATAAAGTTGTTTTACTATACGGTATTATTTAACCCTTTGACGGTTAAAGCACTTCTATTCATAAAATACTAAAATGATTGAATGACACCGGAATTTAAAAACAAATTTATTTCATAATATATAAATGGTTTTTTTACGTTCTTTGTAAAATCAAAATTTTCATTTAAAAATTCCGGTGTCAGTATGGCATTTCGCAATTCAAAATAAGTGGTATTCTGGGCGCGTATACGCGCTTATAACCACGAAAGGGTTAATATATTCTCTTACAAAGTTACCTTAATTTCCGGCGTATAATCCTCGGATCAAACAATCATTTTTCGACTCAGATTTTTTTTTTAACACTAGAACGCCCGGAAATTCTACTCAAGTTTGAAAATAATATTTCTCACCAGAATTTTTATTCAAAATTATTTAATTGATTTATTTAACGTAAATTTGCGTGGATTAGATTTAAATTATTTCAAGAAAATTTTTCTGGTTCGAATTGAAATTTAGTTACATGATTGGAGTCGAATCGACTCCATCCGGGCGTTCTATTGTTAAATAAAATGTAACTTTTTAGTTTGAGGTAAATATTTGGCTTCAATTACTAAATAAAATTTCTGGGTCGAAGAAGAATTGTTTGATCCGTGGATTATACGCCGAAAATTACGGTACTTACTTCCAAGGATTCTGGTATATTTTTCATTGTTTCATTTAAAATAAAATTAAAACTACGAATAATTTAAATGACGCGCTTGCCACGTATTTAATAACAATATTTAGTACATTTTTGTCAGGAAGGTAATTTCATGGCCCTAGAATGTTAAGTAAAATTTTATGATCTAGTGTCTTTTATGCCTTTAGGTAAATGCTTTACTATAATTTCCAATTAAAAAATATGGTTCGAACAAGTACAGTTATTTTCCAGGAGAAATACCAGCATTTCTTTTTCGAAAAGTAAATATATTTTAAAAGCTCAAAATTTCGTCTAATTTATACAGACTTCTCCATAACAGAATACGGGTACCGAAGAAATTTCTGGTCGTGAAATTCCAGGATCCGTACGAACCCTCAATAAGCATAATTATTGCACATGCTTACAGCAGCGATAAGTGGAAGTCTAAAACTATCGTGAAATTGTGTAGAAGACTTTAACGACCCCACTAAAAATAATCTTAAGATTATCTGAAGAAATCATCACTTTCTACAGAAATTCTAGAGAAATTTGAAGAAATTTTGCAGACTTAGCTTTATCTTTAAAATATCTGCAGAATTTTTAAAGATATTCTTAAAAATATCTGCAAAGTGGGCCAAATACCTTCGGATTCCCCACAGATTTTGGGCCAAAAAGCTATAGATTTTCTACAGATTTTTTTTAGTGGGGGAAGAAGCAGATATTTCTATTCAGCTCATTTATTTATGAAGAACTATGATGGATATTTACACATGAAAAAGACTGAGCATAACTTCTGCTTAAAATAAAAACAAACTAAAAATACAGTACAATAAAGATTAACTAATCATGGCAACAACATGCTTACGCCTTTTTAAATAGCAAATGCTGGTATTGATCGAACAACTGTTCCACAGTAAGGCAAGTTAAGTATCTTCCATTTCGCTCCTTCATTTATGCAAAACAATAAAACAGAGTTTCTGCAAAACAATTGAAATGCTGCCATTGAAAAGGAAAACTTACACAAAATACCATTGGCTGAAAGATACTAACCTGATACCAAACGCTATAACGTCAAAACATGAGATCGACTGTTATGAACAGCGAAATAACCAGTGATCTAACGATCATGGCACAGGAACACTATGAACTAGCGTATTTTGTTGTCTCGGCATGCTGGCAGCTAGAAATAATGGCGATCTAGCGTAGTTTGCTATTGACTTAGAGAGGGTAAAAACAAAAGTATGTCATGTTATTTACATTTTACTTATTTTAACATCAACTATAAACAATATTTTGAGTTAACATGACAACATGCTTAATAATTTATAAATATTTAATATGTCTTCTTTCACTGTCATCAGCATGCTGTAATCAGGCACATAGCCATGATTATGTGAAAATATATTGGATATTAAAATAAATTTGAGTGCTTCGACGTCATTTTTCGGAACAATTTTGTGTTTTTTTAATACAAATGCATCATTTCTGTTATCTCAATAGAACGCAACACAAAATCTATTGAGCTGGGTGACAAGTTTATTGACAATCCTGTATTGGGGGAGAAAATGTACATCTATCACATAATATAAAATATGAACTTCTTGAAAATTTGCATGGAACGCAAACCATATACTTCTACTATAAGTCTTAATACAAAATGTGAATGCAAATTTGAATTAGTATATTTATTAGAAACTTTATTCTATTTACATTATCAAAGTCTTATTTTCTGATAACCTGGGAAATATTGCAAAAGAATATCAGCATATCTAAATATTAAATGACAAAACTTTACTCTCGCACAAACAGCATTCAATCACTGCATTTTGGACATTTAACTGTCGAAAACTGACAACACAAAAAGGGAAATAATGATATTTATTTTCAAATCAAAAATGCACAGTTTAAAAGAACGCATATAAATTTACATACACTGCTGCTCATAACTTTGGCAGAAATAAGGTGAAGAAAACTATTTTGACAAAAATAAGGTGAGAAAATATATTTTTCATTTCAATAAAAATAAATAAAGTGTCGATAGGCTTGTACTACATTTGTAATTACAATGGAGATATTTCTGGATAATTGTTCGATTTTTTTCTGTCCTTTATTTTATTTTCATTCTCTCAGAGTATTATAAAAATGTGTTGTACTCTACATCCAAAACTATCAATATCTCAAATATTATAAAACAGAAGTAAAAGGCAGATATTAATAACATTCTTGTTATCAGAATAGTACTATTGATAAAAAAAGTCTCTCTATAATCTGAATTTGCGCTGATTCGGCATATCTACTATTCGGTGCTTGTGAGCAGCACCTTGCGAAAGGAAGAAAATGGTATAGCTTATGCATATATGTTATATATAGCTTATGTGCCATCTATACAGGGGATAGATGGTACGGCACAGTATGCCATTTTGTACAGAACTTTTGATATATTGCAAATTTTTATTTCATAAAAAAAATCTGCTTTCTTCTGTAAAAAATAACTAAATAGCAGTTTTATTTTTTACTTTATATATTTAATTTTTTACACTAGAAATACGAGGTTTTTACTCAAGTTTAGGAAAAATATGTGATACCAGAATTTTTATTTAAATGTGTTTATGTTATTTAATTAAACCTATATGCCTCTGTACCTTTTAAATTTATTTTATAATGAGATATCTGGTACGAACAGAAAGAGATTTAATTGGTAGGTGCAAAAATGGCCCCTTGCCGTATTTATAGTGTTAACGGTTGTCTACATTTTGGTAATTTCATGAATTCGCATGAATTCACTGATACACAGCTGGTTTGATATGTTCCGATTTGGAAAAGTCTGTTGTAAAATATGGCCATTGATATGAAGGCGATTTTCGTAGGTTGGTAATTTCAGTGGCGAGATTTGGATAATTTTTTAAGAAAATTATTTCGTTAATTAAATTTGTACCTGGCGTTGCTGAAATGCACAATCAAGCTCTCATTCAATGCACACGAATTACACCATTGGTAAATACTCACGTCCATGAAAAGGGTTTAATGAGTGTAAAAACGCTTGTGAAAGAAAGATAGTATCCCATCTCTAAGAATCACATGAGTTTATGCAATTAGAAATCATGAGGCAGTTATCATTTTTCAATATCAACGATATTTATCTGAATTGATTCATGGCGAACAGTGATAATTATTTTAGAGCAAAATCTATCTTAAATTTTAAAATAAAAATTTCCCAAGTGTCAACCAGATTTAGCACTTTAATTTCTCACCAGTCCAACTGACCACTAGTCCACCAGTCAACTTTATATATATATATATATATATATATACAGGGTGAGTCATAAATATCGAAACAATAGGCTATCTCCTTAAATATTGCCCCTAGACCCATACTTCCAATTGCAAAGTTTCATAAAAAAAGGTGAATTTTTTGATAAGATAAGTTGCAACTCCATGGGGGGTCTATTTTAAAAAATACGAAAATTAAATTTTTATACGGCCCCCAGAGGATAAAGCATCCAATTAGAAAAAATTTTCTTATTCATTCCTGAACTGAACAAAAAAAATTTCATCTTGATATCTTCAAAACTCAGAGAGTTATGACAATTTTAATAAATCGTGAGGTTTCAAGGGATCAGACACAAATTGAAATACGTGTAATTGAAGAAACAACATTGCTGTAATGGGTCCAGGAAACATTTATTTTATTTATTTATTTATAAAGTTGGAATTTTAATGTTTTGTGATGCTTAACCATATAATTTGTAAGCATTATCACATCATAAGGCGTCTTAATATTTTTTTTTCAAAAAAAAAAAAAAAAAAAAAAAAAAAAATTGAGTAAATTAAAATTGTTATAACTCAAAATATTATTTGTCGCGTTGAATTTTTTTCTTTTGATTAAACGAAAATGTCTAATTTTCAATTTTAATTCAGCGTTTTAAATAATATGTATTTAAAAAATAAATAAAATTATTTAAAATAGCAATATTAAAAAAAGGTAATTTTTGTAAACAAATCATATTTTTAAAAGTAAATTTTCTGAGCTGAAAAGTTACCGTAACCGACGGTTATTGACGTATGTCAGTTTAAAAATGAGAAATACTGAAATAAAAACAATTGATGCAGTAAAGTGCATTTAGTTTTAAGATGGGCAAAGATGGGCTCCTAACGTTTAAATGCAGTATAGTTTCGATTTCAGATTTTGTTTAAGTTATGCCATTTTCACCTTCTTTAATTACTGTTTAAATGCGTCAGTTGATTTAAACTTTATTTTTTTATCACGTCGATTTCAAATTTTTTCATTGTGCTGTGACTCACAGACAGACATTTCATAAAAACATGTTTCTCGGTATCTCTGAGCCCTAAAACGTGTGAATCCATCGAAAACCGGAATTCAAAATTGTCATGAATCCAATACTTTCTTCTTGTAAAAATAGAAGAAAGCAAAAATAGGTTTAAAACCTTCATAAATTTTGAAACTGAATACAGTAAAACCTCTAAATAACGGACACCTCAGGAACGCAGAAATTGTCGGCTATTCGGAGGTGTCCGCTATTGGGAAAATCAAAGATATTCAAAAAGAGCTAAGAAACGTTTAACCCTTTCCGGCGCAGTGTTACCACTCCGGCAACATCTAATTTTAATTCCAAACATACAAACGGCACCAATAATATTTTAGCAAAATTTTACTTTTACAATGACAGTTTAAATCAGGGAGTTCTTAATTTCTAATAAAGTCTTTTGTAAATTCCAGTGTCAGTCAACAATTTCTCATTTTACGAACAAAACTTGTCTGCGCCGGAAAGGGTTAACATTTTATTAATTGATTTTTATGTGTCCTAAAACCTCTTATATAATAATTAATCAGAAATTAAAATTATTGTTTAAGCAATGGGGCTAAATAAAACTGTACACACCTTTACCCGCTGTTTATTACATGCTTGTGAAAAAACCCTGTTACAAAAATTAACTTTTGCTTGCGATTACATGTAATTTGTTTTTCAAAGTGACATTACTGGACATTATAGAGTTCCGGTCGGGGAGGGGGATTGCACGTTTTGGCTGTTAAAAGCATAAAATCTCAATTTTCCGAGGGGATATTTGAATGCTCTGGAAGATGTCTCTCCTTGGCAACCCCTTCAATTCAACTCTGAACGTGGGGGGGGGGGGGGGATTTTCCCCAGCTCATTTATCACAAAATTCCCTGATAAATTTAGAGGTCTTTTTACTTTTTTTCATTTTTTTGTCATTAAAAAATACTTTTTCATCCTTTATCGCCTTAAATAGTGTCCACTATTCGGAATGTTCGTTATTCAGAGGTTAAACATACACAAATTTAGGTTTTGAGAATGAGGATTGGAAAATAGTCCGTTAAACAGAGGTGTCTGCTATTCGGGAGTGTCCGTTATAGCGGTTTAACTGTAGTATAAAGTAGATTTTTAAAAATATTTCTATGTAATTTATTAAAATATATTTCCATTGATTCCGCTAATAGAAGAGTCATTTTCGCTATTACTACATTTACTAAACTTATTGCCTGCGCCAATAAGTTTTTAAGACACTTTTAATAAGAGTTTAATTAATATCACTTAATTTGATAACACTTTTAATAAGTGTTTAATAAGACGGCCCGTTCAATGAATCGTGCAAGTTACGAAGTTGGCGGCAAGGTCGAAATATTGCAGACATCTAGCATATTTCATCGAAGTTTAAAGCAAAAACCTATACGCTTTTATTTTATATCTAAAAGTTTAAGTGTTGTCTTGGATCGACATTTAACAATACGTAAATTTATGGTTGATCCCTTAATTGTACTTCAAATGAACTGATTTTGCTGCGCTCAGAGGCATGCTTAAGTGGTGTAAGTCAGGAATTTTGGAAAATTTTGGATATTAATATTTTTCGGGAATTTGCAGATATCGAGATGAATTTTTTTTTTTAATTCAGGAAGGGATAAAGAAATTTTTTCTAATTGGAAGTTTTATCCTCTGGGGGCCGTATAAAAATTTAATTTTCGTATTTTTTAAAACAGGCCCTCCATGGAGTTGCAAGTTATCTTATCAAAAAATTCATCTTTTTTTATGAATTTTTGCAATTGGAAGTATGGGTCTAGGGGCAATATTTAAGGGGATAGCCTATTGTTTCGATATTTATGACTCACCCTGTATATATATATATATATATATATATATATGTATATATATATATATATATATATATATGTATATATATGTATATATATACATATACCGGGTGTCCCAAAAAAGACTGATGGATTTTAAAATTCAATAACTTGCAAACGGTGAACGGTGATAGCTATTTAAAAAATTTTTGCAGGAGGGTTATGTATAATGTCAGGAGTTTTTTTACCATAATTTTCTATTTTAGTTCGCATCTCAAACAATAGGTGGCGCTGACGGCGGTTGAAAGCCAGGTCGACGATTCACTCAGCATTGATCACCTGGCCTTCAATCGCCGTCAGCGCCACCTATTGTTTTAGATGCGAACTGAAATAGAAAATTACGGTAAAAAAACTCCTGACATTATACATAACCCTCCTATAAAAATTTTTTAAATAGCTGTCACCGTTTGCAAGTTATTGAATTTTAAAATCCATCAGTCATTTTTGGGACACCCGGTATATATATAGTTCTTATATTGACAGCAGTACATTAAGCGCTTGGAGACGAGCGACACGTATACGTGCCTCAAAAAGGCTTAAGAATCCTTTTTTATCCTCACCAGTAAAATTTTACTGTAAAACTTGCCATATTTAATTGGAGTATATTCTCGATTTAATAAAGCACAAATTTAGGCTTTAAAAACCGGTGACGAAACATTAAAAATTTCGCGTCTCCCGTCGCGAAGAGGTTAAGAAGGAAAAGAAATGCCGAAAGCGGAAGCAAAGCAGAAAATATATTCCTTTATGATTGTAAAACCACAGGCACACGAAAATTATTCTGAAAGAATGAACTTAAATTTATGCATCTACATGAATGAAAATGAGCTTTTATATGGAATTAAATAATATAAAAGTTACTGAGTTGTAGCGTAATTTCGGGAGTATAAGCCGCGGATCAAACAATTATTTTTGGACCCAGAAATCTTATTTAGTGATTGAAGACAAATATTTATGGCGATCTAACAAGTTATATTTATTTCCTAAAAAATTCTGGGTCGAAAAAGAATTGTTTGATCTGCGGCTTATACACCCGAAATTACGGTAACTAAAAAGAAAAGGATTTTCGTTTAAAAGAATAGTTTGGAATTATAAATATAGAAAAAAGGGAGTTTAAATGAATTTAATAAATTTTAGGCGAAATATGGGATTTTATCATAATTAGCCTTCTAATAATTTATCTAGTGAATAAACATGTACTCCAATATTAATGTTTTTGTTACAAAATTTCTGAAGAATTCCCAAACATTCATGTACTAGATTTTTACTTCTGTCTATACAGAAAGAAAAAAAAATATATTAAAGTGCTAGAATACTTTTATTCTTTTGTTATCTTTTAACTCAACACTGTTTTTCTGACAATGAGGAATGCTAAAGATTCTAAAGGTCGCAGGCAATTTTGATGGATCATCGTATCAAGAATGTTTACGTTAGTATGAAGGGAGTACTTTCCAATATAAAAATAATAATAATTTCTGTATAATCCAAACATCCTTCAGCCGCAACACAGACAAGATGCTCCAACTAGACCGTAATACTATTTTATACAACCTATATTTCTCCCTTTTTTTGTACACTTTCGACGATATATAAGTGCACAACTAGTTCAGAAAATGATATTCAAAGAGTTAAATTACAGAAGTTATTCATTCTTTCATGCTTTAAAAGCATTTAACCACTATGTGTTATTACTGTCTATTGTAAATATTGATAAACTTCTTTTTTAAAAAATAATAACTCTGTTAATGAATTTAATGGCAACTCAGCTTTTAGAGCTGAAGTACTTCTGTAGCTAAAATGTTGAAATAATTGAATGACACAAAGATTTAAGAATGATTTGACTTGAAAATAAGTAGAACAGTCTTTAAAACAATTTTAAAATCAGAATTTTATTTAAAAAAATGGTACTATTAAGGTATTTATTTCCAAATTAAAGGTAAGTGGAATGCACTGCTGCCATATAACCCTTTGAGCTCTGGGACGTAAATTTCTTCAAAATTCCAAATGTCACACTAGCACCAGTATTTTGCAAAGAGAAAAACCGGTTAACGATAAACACGAAAAAATGCATTAAACCTTTTTGAAGTAAATTTGGTCAAATTTTCCGGTGTCATTGTGACATTTTGGAATTAAAATTATGTGGTAGAAAATTCTACCAGATGAGCTCAAGGGGTTAAGCTGATAAGAAAATGGCTTCAATTTGTCTTTTCTAAAAAGAAAATTCAGTAACCATAACCTAAGCCAATTCATCTACATAGGAATACAATTTGCGATGCGGTAGAACATTTCGCATATCCTTAATTCACTTTCAAAAGATACCAGGGTACGTAAAAGCCCTGGAATTTTCAGACCGAGAAATTCTTCGATACCAGTTATTTTAATAGAAAATCTCTGTTTGTATAAGTTAAAATTTCCCGCTTTAGAAGTTGATTTTTTTAAAATATAAAATATTGGTATTTCACCTGGAAATTAGCGGGATCCGTACGAACCCTAGATACGCAATTGCTTTCATATTCAAAAAGCAATTTAAATTTCCTTATGCTGCGTATTATTTGACCAGTTTCATTTTACAACATAATTAATTTTTTTTTAAAGTTTGCATTTGTGGAAAATTTTTGTGCAAGTTTAATGTATTTGTAAATAACACATAACTTTTTCTTTAGAAATAGTACCTACGTAAAACAACTGCAACCGAAATTCAAGAAATTCATTTGAATTCCAGTAAAGTTTTGTGCATCGAAGGGTCTTACAGATGTAATCTAGATGAGTCGTTCAGGCTTAAATGTCCAATTTGTTCCAGCTCCTCATATATTCTATCTATTGAACATTTAAGATTATCAAAATATTTAATTTATTTCACATTTAAAAAGAAATTTGAACCTTAATGTAATAATACTGCATAATCAATTTCGTTTGTAATATTGCCCAAATTACAAGTTTGAAATGTTTGCAAATTTTTTCACTTTTAAGTTTTTTACATCTGTAAACACCGCAAAAACTTCTTTCTCGAGAAAGAATGAATGTATAAAATGAATTAAACTGAGGCCGAAATCGAAATTGTTTCCTTATAGTAACGTTTATTTGGATCTGAAATATACATTTTTTAATAAATATTTCAGGTTCAGTGAATAGGGTTTCTTTCACAAGACGATACTGGGAAAATATTAGTTGCGTGCTTCTACAAATCTTTTTTATCGATATTTCTTCCACCTCAAAATGCAATCATTTGAATCAAAGCGAGGCTTCTAGGTAGAATATTTACAGAAAGGATATTTTTAGCATTAAATAAATGCTCCAATCGTTTTCGAAGCTTCTATTTATTGACAGTGATAAGATAGTTTCATAAATTTGTTTTGGAAAATCTATTCAAACCATAATGATGGAGATATTTGAATTTGATTAAACTTACTCTTAACATTTTTTTTATTATTCTTAAGAAGTATATTATGTGATTCAGAAGAAAAAACACAAAGAAAAATTCATAGAAGAGATTTTGATAAGCATATTGCATGTTCTTTGATAATAATAAACCATGAATCGGTTTTTCAATCATCATGCGCAAAATTGTTTAGATCAGGAGTATTTCGCTTATTATACAATGGATTTTTTATTTTATTTTATTTATTTTATTTTTTATATATGTATAGTCAGTATATACAACATTCGTGGTCAAAAAGAATGGTTAGGCACATTTAAAAAAACATAAATCCAAATTTAGTTTAACACAACCTTTTTTTTTTTTTTTTTTTTTTGTAAAGTATTTGATATTAGCTGTCCTGTCCGGCGTTGCCCGGGCCCGTGATGTTATTCAGTTTTCAAATGTGTTATTTGCTTCTAAATGACCCTTAAATTAAACTCAAATTTCTATGATTTTTTATCTTTAAGTCCATTTTGTCAAAATTTATATTTTTAAAACGGAAAAATCGCGAAAAGATATTGAATTGAAAGCACATGCTGTTTGGTATTTTGTATTCTATGTAATTTGATTTTTTGGAAACTATGCGAATCGAGAGCGAACGAAACCGCGACGGAACATTCAGGTTTTTACTGAATTCGTAAAAATTTTCACACATTTTACTTTGTAAAAAAAGAATTCTATCCATACGAAAGTTCCAAAAATTTTTAAAGTAATGTTAATCTGGTTTATTGAAAGGCTCTAAAAAGATTGCGCTAAAATATGGGCAACTAGTTACTTTTAGCCGGGATGTAACTCGTGTTTGTCGGTGTATTTGAACGGGTTAAATCTCATATTTTTTTAAAACAAATTGCAACATAAATTATGAGAAAGTTTTAGTTTTAAGAAAATATTTTCGGTTTGTCAGGACGTATATAGAATTGCGCCCTGCAAAGGCGAAACCGCAATGAAACGATTTGGTTTTTATTGATTTCCTCAAATTTTTCGCACTTTTTATTTTGTAAAAATTATTTCTACTCGTCCGAACGTTTTAAAAATGTTTAAGAAGGTGTAAATTTGATCTATTTAGATGCTTTTAAAAGTTTGGTCTGAAATATGTACGCTTAGATATTTTTAGCGTAGAAAAAATATTCTATTTGTGAGTCGCAAAGTGCCTCCTTTTGCCGGTGTATTTGAAAGGGTTAAATCTTATATTTTAAAAACCGATTGCATCATAGATTATAAAAATATTTTTAAGCTTAAAGAATATGTTTTCTGTTTACCGGTACCTTTAGGATTGCATTTTGCTAAGTCAAAACCGCAATGAAAACGATCTGTTTTTTATTGATTTCATCAAATTTTTCGCACATTTTATTTTGTAAAAAATATTTCTATCCGTCCGAACGTGTCGAATTTTTTCTAGGGAGTATAAATTTGGTCTATTGAGAAGATTTTAAAAGATTGAGTTGAAATATGTACGTTAAGATAATTTTAGCATGGAAAAAATACCCTCTCTGCGAGTCGCAAAATGACCTTCATTTGCAAGTGTATTTGAAAGGGTTAAAATTCAAATACTTTAAAACCAATTACACCATCAGTCAGAAGAAAGTTTCAACTTTAAGATCTTTTTTTTTTTTGGTTTGTTTATATGTTAAAAATTACGCCCTGGAGGGGCATTGACAAAAGGGAGAAAAATAGTTTTGGAAAAAACGACCATTTTTGAATATTTGTTTTCAAAGGGTTAACTGCAACATTTTTTCGAATTGCTTATTGCATTTGAGACCTAAAAATATGATCTTTCGAAATATGTCTCTTAAGTTTAACTACGTCGAGCAGTTTGGTTGATTTGGATTTAAACAAAATGATCCAAAAACAGAAATAAACGGGGGAAAAAGTTTCTTCCTCCGATTAGATGCGTAATTGAGTTTCTGCGCATGTGCAAACGTTTTCTTTCCCAGAACATTTAAAAAATGACTTTTTGATGAGAGTGAGTTCCGCTTCATAATTAATATCTATGAAACTAACCAAAAAATTAAAATTCTGAGCCTCAGGTGCATCAGAAGAGGTATTGGGCTACTCTCAAAAAAATTTTGAGCTTCGTATGTGCTGTAGATTTTGCTAGCCATCGCAGACACACACACACACGCAGACAGACAGAGCGTTTTGTTCTTTTATTAGTATAGATTTTTCTAAGATTTTCTCAATTTACATAGTTAAACAAACTCTTAATTTTTTGAAACGAAAAGAACAGTCAGCCAGGACACCAGTAACAACTATTCATTTTACGGGAAAAATCTGTATTTTATTGTAAAATTGCTGAGATTTTAATATTTTTTCCCCTTTATTTACATAAGAAAAAGGGATTATAACTAAACATTCACAGTTTTACAGGCCTCCTGGCCAAGAGTTTCAGAGTTTTCTGTAAAAGATGTTTTAGGTGTCTTCGTAATAATATAAATACGTAACTCCTATTGCCGTCATCTGCTTTGTCCATCTGTCTGTCTGCCAGCATATAACAGCCGAAAAACTATCCAACCGAGGGATTTGAAATATAATATTCGCTGCAGTCATTTGAAATTTTGTGAAATCCGGATAAAGATTTAAAAAGCTATTATTAAAAGTTTTCTTCATTCTATTATAGTCTGTCATGTGTAATTAATTCAATGATAGTCCATGATAGGTAATGACTATAGGCTGTCATGGTGAATATTTTATTAATTCCTATCCTACGTAATTAATATAATGATGTCACTGATAGGTAATGGTTATTCTATTAAATCATATTATACCTAATTAATTTAGTGATATTAATTAATACAATGATGTCCCTGATAGGTAATGATTATTCTATTAAGTTTTTATTTAAAAATGTTCTAATCATTAGATTTTAATGAAATTGGAATGGGACCACACAGGTGTCTTACACTTTTAAACAAAAAAAGAATAATAAAAATCGGTACATGTTTACGAAAGTTATACTTGAAGAGAAAATACGTACTGGTCGAATTGATAACCTCCTCCCTTGTGAACTCGGTTAAAAAATAATAGATAATATCGTATTTCGCCGGAATAAGGAAATCACGGAAATTAAGGCTTTTCTCAAATCTCTTGTTTTTCTTCCCTCGGAAACACGTTTTTCACGCGATACTTCATATTTTCGTAAAAAATGTCAGCTTTTTTATTTCACACTCCAAATATCAGAAGCATCTGATTACTCTTCCTATAAATTGATAAATCTCTGATTACACAGGTCTTAGAAATGTTACTTTGATCAAGGATCGTATTTTTGTTTTCAACTGTTTCTAATGTTTTTTGATAAACGGTGTTCAGAAATGTGAAACTTCCCAATTATCTAGGATTTCCACCTAAAGTGAGAGTAAATATCTTCTTCCTTTTCAAGGTTGGTTTAGCATAATTAAGTTTTATTCCAACTTTGCAAAAAATGTCCTGGCCAGGATACGAACTTGGGCCCTTGGTTTGCCGTGCCAATGCTCTTCCTGTAAAGCTCGGTTTGGTTTGGTTCATTTTGTGCCGGCCGATTATTACTCGAGGGATATAGGCCCAAGGGTGAGTGCCCTTCCTGGGGGTCTTTCTAAGGGAACCTAACCCGTATTTACGCAATGTTTGGAGAAAAACACGAAAACTCCGAACGGTTAGGCCGACGGCCGCGATTGGGATCTAACCCAGCACCTGCCGTCTACCAGTTGTGAGGTCAGAACTTCTCGGCCACTGGTAGGGCCCCTGTAAAGCTCGGTCTTTTATAATGTTCACATAGGACCAACTGTGAAACTTTCTGAAAGGTTAAAAAAAAATAAAAATACATTTTATCATTAATTCAACATTTTCTGATTCTATGACGATTAGCTGTTAACCCTTTATATCCCAAATTATTAATTTTAAAAACCATGAACTCGAAACTTTCTCCCTCCTTGCATTACTATAAAATAATACAATATGTATGTATTAAAAGTAATATATTTCATTATTTTGTTAAATATGACAAACTAATTGATGTGGTATTTCATAGAAACTTTGGGTCACACATTTGAATTAAAATCGAGCATTGAAAAACGACTATCAATTTTTGCTTATTATTTTAATGTGATAATCATAATATGACACAATAGGATAATGTGACTATCATGCATGCATGTAGACCAGCGGTTCCCAAACTTTCTTGGTACACGACACACCTTTCGCTCAAAAAAATTTTCACGACCCACCTTTCAGTAAAAAGAAATTTCGCGACCCATTTAAGAAAAAGTTGTATATCAGTATAGCAATTTTTGTACGACCTCTATACGCTCGGCTATGCTATCCTACGAAAAACGCAGATTTTCGTACCGAAGATACATTATCAACAAAAACAAGAATCAATAATCTCAATGTGTGTAAGTAAATAGTAATTAAAACAATGCAGGAACTACAACGATAATAAAAAATACTTTTAATTATCATGAAAACATAACTTTATAATCCATAAAATTTCTGGTACTGGTGTTTACCAACGTTGGAACTTATAATAACATGCAGTTTGTCTCAGTACTTTTCTTTCAAAAACAGCCAAGTAGAAAAAGCAAGAAGTGTTGAATTTCATCAAGAACCTTAAAGCTAATTTAAATACTTCTGGATATTCTATTAGTATATTAATCTAGAAGGATATTAAAAAATTCCTTTTAAATATTATTTCCTATTGAAATTGTCATATCTTTTTATACAGATGAAAAAAAAAAAAAAAAAAAGATATAGGTTGATGACAAATCTCGATTGTTCCGCGACCCACCAAAACAACTTCCGCGGCCCACCAGTGGGTCGCGACCCATAGATTGGGAACCGCTGATGTAGACTATATATGTCTATGATGCATACATGACTAGATGATGACACTGTTGGTGCATCATCCGTGAGCATTGCCCCATCAGAAGAATATTCTACAGTTGTAAAACTATCGTCCAATGAAAAGCATATCCGAATGAAATTTTCAAACTTTTAGTTTTAGAAAACTAAAAAGGATTCATAAATTTGCTGAAACATATTTTTAGACCTTTTTTTAATTTGTAAGTTTTTTTTTTTTTTTTTTTATAAAAATACAATATTGATAAAAAAATAATAATATGATTCTTCTTTTATTATTCATCAATGTCATACATAAATCATGCAATATCTTTATCTACATTATATGAAAATCCAGTCCTGTCTAGGATCCACGCATAGATAGAAAATATATACAGGGTGTCCCAAAAGGTTGTTTACAAACTTAGCATGCTGGTCTGTCATACCATGATGAACAATATTAAATAGGAAACTAAGGGTCCCAAACGTCTTCCAAAGGAGATATGCACCATTAAAGTTTAGGGTTCAAAAATTCAAATGATTATAAAAAACAGAAAAATTGGTCGATTCATTTGCGGTTTTCACTAAAACTATTCTTTATGTCAGTATTTTCTCGAAAATAAATTATAAAGATAAATTTCAAAAAATGTCGATAGAGGGCGCTTTAGACTTTGGAGTAACGATAAACTAGTTTTTACCATTACTTTTTGCATCTCATTAAATTTTTTTAGAAGCTTAGACATAAACTTAAATTTTGAGCTCAAAATCTAAATCGTTGGAAGTGGTTAAGTAGCGCAAACTGAATTGCGGGGGGAGGTTCAAATTTCAAATGATTATAAAAAACGGAAAAATTGGTCAATTGATTTGCGATTTTCACTAAAATTATTCTTTATGTCAGTATTATCTTGAAAATAATTTATAAAGATAAAATTCAAAAAATGCCGATAGAGGGCGCTTTAGACTTTGGAGTAACGTACAACTATTTTTTTCCGTTATTTCTTGCATCTCATAAAAATTTTTTACAAGCTTAGACATAAACTTAAATTTTGAGATAAAAATCTGAATCGTTGGGAGTAGTTAAGTAGCGCAAACTGAACTGTGTTCAATGGGGGTGGGGAGGTTCAAATTTCAAATGATTATAAAAAACGGAAAAATTGGTCGGTTTTCGCTAAAACTATTATTTATATCAATAGTTTCTTAAAAATAAATTTTACAGATATGTTTCAAAAATTCCGTTAGAGGGCGCCTTAAACTTTATAGTAACCAACAACTATTTTTAACCGTTATTTTTTGTATCTAATAAAATGCTTGTAAAAGTTCAAACTTAAATTTTGTGCTCAAAATCTGCATCGTTGTGAGTAATTAAGCGGCCAAAAATTGAACTGCGTTCAAGGGGTGGGGAAGGTAACATTTCAACTCCTGAACACAGTTCAGTTTGCGCTTCTTAACCCCTCCTATCGATTTAGATTTTGAGCACAAAATTTAAGTCTAAACTTTTGCAAGCATTTAATTAGATTTAAAAAAAAACGGTTAAAAATAATTGTTGGTTATTCTAAAGTTTAATGCGTCCTCTAACGGATTTTTTTAAATTTTTCTTTAAAATTTATTTTCAAGGAAATATTGACATAAAGAATAATTTTAGCGAAAACCGACCAATTTTTCCGTTTTTTATAATCATTTAAAATTTGAACCTCTCCACCCCCATTGAACACAGTTCAGTTTGCGCTACTTTACCACTCCCAACAATTCAGATTTTCATCTCAAAATTTAAGTTTATGTCTAAGCTTCTAAAAAAAATTTATGAGATGCAAAAAATAACAGAAAAAGATATTTGTACGTTACTCCAAAGTCTAAAGCGCCCTCTATCGGCATTTTTTGAATTTTATCTTTATAAATTATTTTCAAGATAATACTGACATAAAGAATAATTTTAGTGAAAATCGCAAATCAATTGACCAATTTTTCCGTTTTTTATAATCATTTGAAATTTGAACCTCCCCTCACAATTCCGTTTGCGCTAATTAACCACTTCCAACGATTTAGATTTTGAGCTCAAAATTTAAGTTTATGTCTAAGCTTCTAAAAAAATTTAATGAGATGCAAAAAATAATGGTAAAAACTAGTTTATCGTTACTCCAAAGTCTAAAGCGCCCTCTATGGGTATCTTTATATTGGGAAATTTATCTTTATAATTTTTTTTCATGAAAATACTGTCATAAAGAAATAGTTTTAGTGAAAACCGCAAACGAATCGACCAATTTTTCTGTTTTTTATAATCATTTGAATTTTTGGACCCTAAACTTTAATGGCATATATCTCCTTTGGAAGACGTATGGGACCCTTGGTTTCCTATTTAATATTGTTCATCATGATATGACAGACCAGCATGTTAAGTTTGTAAACGACCTTTTGGGACACCCTGTATATACATATATATCATGCATTATATGTTTTCAACCAAAAAAAGTCGAAGAAAATGTCCTGTTTATCGTAATCCCGACAGTACTCAAAAGTACTACTTAGAAAAATAATTCGTAAAGTAAAAAAAAAAAAAAAAAAAAAAAAAAAAAAAAAAACTGAAAGTTTTTTTTTTTTTTTAATGGCCTAACATACTGTAACGTGAACTATTTAAAACAAGAAACAAATATGATAGACTTACATATGATAGTTTCAGTTAAGATGCTTCCAAGCTAAAATTAGGGACACCATTTCAAACAAGAAAGTGGGTGAAAAATTGACACTAACATGCATCAAAATAGTTTCGTAAAGATTTTTAAGTTAACTAGATCTAATATTGCCATCTCCTGGTGGTCAAGGGAAGTACTTATTGTTTCCTAAAAATATCATTGCGAATACATTCAATGAATGTGTTTTAATAGAGATAGAAAATTGTGGTACTTTAAAGCACCACTGGAGCATAAGGGATTAAAGAGAAAAAGTTCATCGATGCAAGAAAAATTGGGCATTTAGACGACGATTATTTAATGAAGAAATTTCTTTGCTCTCAGAATTTCTTTGTCTGATATAAGCTAGAAATAAAACGACTCAATTGCAAGTCAGCTTATAACAAGGGCGATGAACCCACTTACCAGCAAAATAATTGTAGCCACAAGTTCCACATAGTAATTTTCTCTTATTTAGCCACAGATTTGCTGCCGTTAAATAATGCTAAACCAACTATTTGAAATAGTGGTAAAAATTGTGCTTTGAAATGCTGTCTCGGAAGTCCTGGTTTTTACCTTAAAAATTACAAGAAAAAGAAATCAAAAATCAAAAATGTTTCTTTTAAATGTGTTAATAATTTTTACATTATTCAAATTTTCAATAGCTTAAATTTTTAATAGCATTTTTTATGAGTGGGTCAAATGTGTTGAAAAATTATGAGCACGTATCTTTAAGCATCTTTTCTAAAAGAGAAAATTCTTAGAAGAAAAAAAAATAATTTTGTTATTCCTTCTTTTTCCTACTTTTTTACATCCTTGTATTGCTTAAAATATGTGTCGGAACGATTTTGGGTTCTTGAAATCATTTAGGGAATTCTGGCTAATTGAATAGAATCTTACAGGTGCTCAAAATCAGATATTTAGTTGACACAATTACGTTTTTCTCGAAACGCTATGTTTGAACACGCGTTGTAGCAAAGCATTCGAACTGAACAACCGATTATCAGTTAATTATCTAGCCTGGATCAAGAATTTTTTTGGTGTTCAAAATCTGTTTATTGTTTGAAAAAAAAAAATGTCTTAAATATTTTTCGGATGCTTTAAATTTGAAACTATTTTAAAGCTCCAAGACTTTAAAGTTCAAATCCCTAGGTTGATTTTTAAATAAACGACATTTTGTTTTCTGTGGGTCAAAATAACTAATGAAAATAGGTGAACCTATTTTATTAATATTAACCTCAGAATTAGTTGGCTTTCACAGTCTGAATCATTTTTGAGTTTAAGATGACACTACGCCACACAAAACTAAATCGCACGAAGTCATGTACATTGCGCAGACTCGTCTAAAAATCTAAAAATAGGGATACAATATTTATACATTTATTTATATTTCTATTATATCATTCACACACAAAAAAAAATGTGTCAAAATAGACAAAATTATGCTTTTTTGGTGGAAAAGAATCCGGTTTTATTGAGAAAAATTCTACAGGCGCAGGTTAGTATCGAAGTTAATTATTAATTTCGCCAACAAATAACTAAATTAAGATTAGAGGTAAATTCAATGTAACAATCTTACCTGACCGCTTTTGACAAGTTTTGTATTTTATTCTTCTCTAAGAGCTGAATTTATCAGAAACACATTAATACGGTATTTTTTCTTCAACCGCTACGTATTCTTAATTTGTATTTGCTATAAGATTTGTGCCAATCAAAAACTTGTCACTACAAAAGTTGTAGATGATATTAAGAAATTTCATAATAAGATTAAATGGATTTGATATATTGTGATTTTATGACGTTATATTTTTTTCTCTCTAAAACCCCAATTTTTATCCTTTGAGCTCATATAAATTTTATCAAAAATCTGTCATACATAATTTTGGCCCTTTTCCTAGAAGTAATAACTTTCAATTGATATATGTATAATAATTAAGATGCTATAGGCTTTTTCGATTATCACAAATTCCTTCCCTATTTCCACTCCATTGGTTTCTTCTCCTTGATTCTATGTTTCGGTTTAGAAGAGGTTTCTGCAGAATTGTGGAAGTTATGGTATCTATAAAAAAGTTATATATACATACAAACAGATGGATAAAGTTTTGAACTGGAAAGATTTTTGTTTCTACTGGTTATAATCGAAGTACACCTGCAAAAATAGTGCAGAAATTCTAATATAGTGGAGGCTATAATAAGTAATATTTCTTACTAGTGAAAAATGCTCCAAGGAGCAGTGCAAAAGCAGAATATGATTTTAATTGAGCATTAAAAAATAATGGACAAGTGCTTCTGTTAATTACTGAGCATGAGGAAGGATAAGGGATCCCTTCTTGGCTACAACTCACTTCAGTGCCAACTTTGAAAAAATCATATTTGTGCTTTTTCCATACAAAAGAAATTTGCGGTTCTTTAGTAGAATTTTCCACCGTGCTTTAGATGTTAACCAGGGGTGTAGTCATAAAAATAACATAAGATATATGCTCTAAGCAGAGGGATATTCTAGAATGTGTATACTATAAGCTTTCTTGAAAAACAGAGGGTATATGGTGTTCTATTAAAAAGTCCAGAAGGTGTACGGCGTATAGCCTGTACTACATTTCTGATGTTAACTGCACTGTTCACTCTGCACTATACTACAAATCAATTTTCTGTGCAATTATACACTTAGGGTATGCTTGGTGGCAGTGCATGAATGTGATACCTGCAGGAACTAGGTATCTGGCATTATGTCGCCTTCCTTTACATTTATGTCTAATTAAGCTGCATCTTTACTGGTTACTTCTTTACACTATACATTTTTATAGTAACTGCGACTGATTTGTTTTCACGGAAAAAGCGCAAATATGATTTTTTCAAAGTTGGCATTGAAGTGAGTTGTAGCCAAGAAGGGATCCCTTATCCTTCCTCATGCTCAGTAATTAACAGAAGCACTTGTCCATTATTTTTTAATGCTCAATTAAAATCATATTCTGCTTTTGCACTGCTCCTTGGAGCATTTTTCACTAGTCCTTCTATTTTTCCATATTCCACTGGGATACTGCACAACTTGTTTTGTATTTTATATATAGAAATAAAAAATGTTCCCGGGATAAAAAGTTTGTCTTTTGTTTAAAAAAAAATTAAGTTTTTATCTTTAGTAGTTTTCGAGAAAAGTGCTGTGACACAAAATTTTTGTCCGATTTTCAGAATACTCTACAGTACACCTACAGTATGCCATAAAAAAAAAATAATTTTTGTGCTATGTTGTGCTTCTTGGTCAGACGAACATTAAAAAAAATCATCAAAATTGGATAAGTATTTAGTTAGTTATTGCAAAAAGAAAAATTGAAAAATCCGTATTTTTGCGGTTTCCTATGCTTAAGCATTATCGCTCAATCATATTATTGTTGCGCGCTGCCGCGTTTACAATGATTCCAACCAATGAGAAAGCGCCATTTCACGGCCAAGTAACCGTTTTCTATACAAGCAGGGGAGTGCGTTGCAGCAAAATGCAGCAGATTTTTAACAGTGTGCATATCCTTGGCGCTATAGTTTACAGGAGTGGTACATTGTTCAAAATTTGAAACTTTTGTTGCATCGCCACTGCATCGCTTTGATAGAATATCTCTATTTTGATCGATGAGAATCCTCGATAATGCATTTAAGTAATCGTTTTCTACTTATCTACTATATCGTTTCCGTATATTTATTTTTTCAATCAGCACCAAGGTGCGCACTTTATTAGAAGACTCGCTCTATTAGAGGGCGCATTCTATTAGAATAAATACGGTACATACTTATAGTAAATACACTTTGTTAAAGTACAGGGCCCCAATATTTGACAGGTATGCCAGGCATTTTTGCCATTGATGCCATTGTACAAAAAACAAAATATAAATAAATGAAAAACATGGATAAAATATAAATTTGGTATGGTGCAAAAAATTGCCTAATTAAAAATTAAAAATCAAATTTAACAACCACCAGGGCTAGACACCGTGCATAATTATTCAGTAAATGATTCATTAACACTAGAACGCCCGGAAATTCTACTCAAGTTTGAAAATAATATTTCTCACCAGAATTTTTATTCAAAATTATTTAATTGATTTATTTAACGTAAATTTGCGTGGATTAGATTTAAATTATTTCAAGAAAATTTTTCTGGTTCGAATTGAAATTTAGTTACATGATTGGAGTGGAATCGACTCCATCCGGGCGTTCTAGTGTTAAAAAATGACAAAAATCAGCATGTCAAAAATTTCAAAAAACTCATAATTCGTTAAAAAATTAAGTTAAAAATAAGAGAAAAAAAAGCATTCTGTATTTTTTTATGCTTAATCGAATGGTGTAACTGGTTTTTCTCTCCGATGATCACAAGTACCTTAGATTGATGACTGCCATTCTTTTATTTCATCTTGTAAAAAAACTGTTTAACGTAAAGCTGTGAATTTTTGCAGGATTAATTAGCATCGCAAAATCTTTAAAATAAACTTTACCGCAACATTCTATCTGCAATAGAACGTTAGATATACCCATTTATGACCAAGTTTGGAAAATACGCAATTTCAGAAAAACCGCCCAGCGAAATAACGTTTTCTCGATGACTACCCCGGGATAAAAAGTTTGTCTTTTGTTTAAAAAAAAAATTAAGTTTTTATCTTTAGTAGTTTTCGAGAAAAGTGCTGTGACACAAAATTTTTGTCCGATTTTCAGAATACTCTACAGTACACCTACAGTATGCCATAAAAAAAAATAATTTTTGTGCTATGTTGTGCTTCTTGGTCAGACGAACATTTAAAAAAAAATCATCAAAATTGGACAAGTATTTAGTTAGTTATTGCAAAAAGAAAAATTGAAAAATCCGTGTGCATCATCGCTCAATCATATTATTGTAGCGCGCTGCCGCGCGCACAATGATGAAATCTACCTAAAATCCGCCTTCATTGAGGAAAAAAAATTCTAAAAAAATGTATTTTTTGCATTCAAAGTAGAATCTGGGTTGAACTGCGTTACTTCAAAAACTGTAACAATTAAAAGACATTTTGAATAACAACTTATAACGAATTTATTTACATTATCTGCTAATTTGGGGTTTTGTTAGAGACCATTGAAACGAAACGATAAATAAGGAAATGCGAAACATGTTCGTCATAGCTCAAATTTTTTTTATATCAAGGTGAAAATAAAATAACATTAATGAAGAAAGTGATGAGATTTACCTGAATTAAATAGGCTGTAACGATGAGCAGAGATTCATGTCAAACAGCTTGTACTTTGCACGAAGTGTGTCGTGAAGTGTTTGTTTAATAGGATGTTTATAAAACCCAATTAGATATATATAATTGACTACTCTTGATTTGAAATCATTTTGAAAATTCGAAATATAGTTAAATAAATCTCGAATTATCTGTATATTTATTCATATATATATATATTTTAGTTTAATGAAGTATTTGGTGGAAGATGTTAGGTAACAATATATGCAACGAAATTACAGCGAAAGTTTTTTGATGATTCATTTTATATTTGGCAGTACGTGTTTAAATGATTAAGATGTAGCAATATTAAAAATGTTCCTATAAATTATCTTTTGTGCCGAAATATCAAACTTAGAAGAAATAAGATAAACTTGTTCTAATATGATGTATGTGAGATAATAATAATGAAAATAATGATAAAAAAAGAAAGAAATCTGTGCTGTAAAACGCTTTTAACTCTTTTAGTACCAATGGGGTCTTATAAGACCCCATTTATTTTGTATTTGAAATTTTTGATGTTTCAGACCATTAAAAATGAATAATTTATTCAACATATGTGTAATTAACCAGATCCTTCTTAAGAATATGTTACGTATAATAAAATAAATTTTCTGATTCAAATCATATAAAACTAAGAATACTCAAAAATACAAAAAGTTGGTACAAACAGGGTTAAATATCGCACAACATTTTTGTGAAAAATGATGCTTGCAGAAGCGGTGTCAAAATAAAATTAATTTCTTTTCTCTATAGTTCAGAATGACATTTTAAATGAACTGTAAAAGAAAATGTAGAAAAAATCAGAAGGACAGATAAAATGAAATAAAAGCTCAAAGTTATTAATATTTAGAATGACCCTTAGTCTTGAAACACTTTTAAATATTTTATAGATTGAATATTTTTGATACAGTAAATATTTTAAGACACATAATGGAAATTCTAAATCGCAATCTACTGTCCTACAATTAAAAAAAATCTTCTTACTTATTTGAATACAAATAATTATATTAATATTGTATCGCAGGGAAAAAATTACCAAACGTTTGGGAATAATGTCTATTATTTAATGATATACATAAATTATCGTTCGGGACCGACATATTAAAAATTGCATCAAGTTTCATTTTTTTATGCTATAACAACCCCTTTTAACATTTTAGTTGAGTTATTATTATGAAATCAGCCCGAGAAATTCTCTAGTTTTATATACTTTTATTAAATATTTATAGAGTTAGACGTGTTCAAACTTTGAAAATGCAAATGTTAAATCCGCATCACAAGCCTTCTATTATATATTCCCTTAAAAACTTCCGATCATACTATTTGTTTTTTAATGAGATTCAATGAATGAAATCGAGCATGATCCAAGCAACTTTTTGATTCAAATACGCAATTTCAATTATGATATTTATTAAGGAATTCATATTCGAATATTTTATGTCTTGCTACCTTTATTGATTTGTGCATTAATAAAATTATTATTTTCGGAAGCTAACTAAGGGATTTTATAGCTCATTCCTATCCTTTAGTTTTCAAGTTATAGAACTATTGTAATTTCGATGGTCTTAAGGGCTTTCTCCTGTTATTGTTTGAATCGCAGAAAAAAGTTTTTAGAAAATTGTCGGAAAATTCTATAAAATTTTCTTTCAGATGCTGATAATTTATTTTATATTTAATGATTTATTTGCATTTTTGCTTTTATTAATTGAATAATCCCAGCATTTGTTTTCCGTTGTGAGGTCATAATTTTACTATTTTAAATTTATGGATGAACCTCTAACATATTTGCTTTTTAAAGTTCATGGAAAGTTAAAAGAATGTATTAAATATACACTTTGCTAGACTACTTTGATGTAAAGAACGTAATTAAATATCGAAAGAAGGTATTAAAATTCAAAAAATGAATTGTTGGGATTTTTTATTAAGTAAATCTCATCTGTGAAATAATTTATGTGCAATATCAAACAGTAGCCATCATTTGGTACTGGTACCGATATTCTTTTTATATGATGATTATACAATAGAATTAATAGTAATTTAGGTGATATTTTTTCCCAGGCTCGTACATTATTTGGAAATTTATAATCACAGCAAAAATGAAACTAAAGTTAATTTATAAGCAAAGTGCCTTAAATTTATTACAGTGAAAATCTCGTTAGAACAAACTTCAAAGGACAGACAATTTCTATACACCATAACGAGCTTTCGTGACGACAGAATTAAAAAAAATTACAGTTTTTTTCCCTTTTGTTGGAAGTAGATGAGTGAAAAAAGAGGCTTTGTTGCTGATGAGTGCTAAAAGCGAGTACTTAAAATTGCTTTTAAATCAAATTATTAAAAAATGTAGATCTTCAGTGAGATTTCTTAACTAATCATTTCAGTTAATTTCTGTTTTAATAATTTTTTTTCTTTAACAGGGTTCGCACAGTCCTTATATTTTGTAAGGACTCGGGCACCACTATTAATGATAAGAAAATTTACATTTAATTTTTAAGAAACAGAATTCGCAGACACCGCCTCGATTCACAATTTTCGCATTATTTTTCTACGGTGAAATACATTGAAAATACTGTAAAATTTTAGTGGTAGAGTTGTGCGAACCCTGTTTAAATGCAGATTTTTCTTGTGATTATAAGATGTTTCGTTGTAATAGTTATTCTGATATCGAATTTCTCTCTTACGTAATTCGACTATAATACAGACAGTTAGCCGTGTAAATTTACGGTTCTGTAAAATGTAACTCTCTTAATTTCTCTCCATCTATTTTTATCTGTGCGTGTATTAAAACAAAAAATTAAAGGTAAACTGGAATTGTAATTTTTTCGAATTTTTAAATTCCAGATATTTAAATAATAGAGTGTTTTAATAACAAAATGAACATTATTATAAATTGTTCTATCACTTAAGTACGTAAAAGACATCTTAGTTGCAGACGCAGTACTATAAGAATTTTCGTAAAGCTTCAACTTATTTAACTGCAGAGTGTTTATTCTGATTCTTTAATAAAGTTAAAAATTAAGATACAAAATTAGTGATAGCTCAACAGTTCACGCTTAGTTATTTGTAACCTTTGGTTTACAGTAAGAAGCAGAGATATTAAAGGTTTTAAACGTATTTTTTATGTTATATATTTTAAATACTCAAGGAAGTCTGAGACACAAAAATCAGTTTTTGCATTAAAAATTAACACTTTTCTTCTGCTTAAAAGGATGTTTAAACCATGCTTCTATGTTAATTAGAACAGGAAATATTATTTTTTTCGTTTTGATTTGTTTTTAAAATCTAGGTTTCAAAAAATGATTATCATAGAAACAACTTCCTATGAAAAAGCGTTTTTCTTCATGATGGATTTTATCACAGTTTCTCGTATTTAAATTCTTATAAATAAAACACCATAAAAGATGATAAATAGTTTAAACTTGGAATGCATGTTTTTCAATTGTTTTATTTTGCTTTAATTTTGATTCAGCAAATTGAAAAAAAAAAAAAAAAAAAAAAAAAAAAAAAAAACATTTACTTTTGAAAATCTGAATTTTTAAAAAAGGTCACATCTTTATTTTTTTTTACGATTTTTACTTTAAATACTTTTCTGTTATTTAAATTAATATTTTTAAAAATGCGGAATTAAATTAAAACTTACATATTTTTGTTTATTTAAGCGAAAAAAATTTAAATTCTACAAATAATATTTCGAGTTATAACTATTTTAATTTACCCCACATTTTTATTAAATTATAAATTTTTAAATTAAAAAAATCATAAGTTTAATAATGTGATTTTGTTTACAAATGATCTATTTAACCATCACAAAAAATTCAAAATTTTAATCCAATAAATAAAAATTATTTTTAATGTATCCCGGACCCCCTTAACATATTTTTTTTTTCAGAATCAGTTTAATTTTTTATGTTCTCGTCTAAAATCAATTGTTTAATAAATATTAATATAGTTCATTTTAACGTGGGTATTTTCTTCTTATTTTGAAACAAATGTCTTAATTTAATACTGAAAAGTAATGAAAAAAATGGTCAAAAGAAACAAACAATGATTAGATAAACATTAAAAATGCGCAACCATTTTTGCAAAGTACGTGATTTCCTCTTTTTTCTATCTAACTAGATGGATATATTTTTTGCAGCGTTTTCAGTTTTAATTTTTTAAAAAGTTCCACGAAAAATGTTCCTCGAAGCGAAGCACGTATATTTTAAGTTAACATTATTATAATTACAAGAAAAGTTGAGCGAAGATTTTTTTTTGTTATCTTTTTATTACAATAAAATAAATACTTTATTTAATTTGTTAATATTCCTTTTTTAAATTATTATTTTAACTGTAAAAATTAAAGAAAAAAGAAAATATGTAAATGGATAGCACTTACACTATAACATTTAACAATTCAAAGAACAGGTCATTATTGGGAATGTATTAACTTTAATGAGTCATGATAACTTATAAACTTCAGCAATACTAATGTAATTATAATTACTATTACTAACATTACAGTAGTTGTTGTAGTAGTAGTTATTTACTTAGTATATCTTTAGATATCGGAAACTATTGGGCCATACTATGAATAGTATAGATAGCGCATTAGATAACGCATAGTAATAAAACTTTATTGTACTTACTCTATATTATTAATGGTATACTGAATTTAGGTTATTTTTAAATTCAATAGTAGTAAAGTGCAATTATTATTAGTAGAGATAATTGTAAGTAATAGCAGTATACTACTGCTTCTACTACAACTATACTAACTATAATTCTTCTTGCAGCTATTACTGTTATTTGTAGTACATTATATTTTTACTCACTAGGGAACTGCAAAAAGTGTAAGTCACCGATTTTGATGAAAGTGGTATCGTTGGAAAGATCTCATCGAGAGCAGTAAAAAACTTAATGGAACTACTCGTCGCAAATGATTCATTCTCGAGATATCCGACAATTTATGTCACGTAACTAGTGCACACTTAATGGGAGACCACAAAAAATTTTTGTCTAGATTTTAACGAAAGTGGATCGTTAAAAAGATATCATCGTGAGGATTAAAAAACTCAATAGACCCGTCGGAAATGAGCCGTTTTCGAGATATCCGATAATTTATGTCACGTAACTAGTGCATACTGTTCTAGTGCACACTTAATGAAGGACCGCAAAAAATTGGTTTCTAGATTTTAATGAAAATTGTGTCGTTGCAAAGATATCATTATGAGAAGTAAAAACTCAATGGAACTAACCATCTAAAATGAGTCGTTTTCGAGATATCCAACAATTTATGTCACTTAATGCAGTTTTCCAGCAGTGTGCATTGGTAATGTGACACAAATTGTCGGATATCTCGAAAACGTCTCATTTCCGACGGGTGATTCCACTGAGTTTTTTAATCCTCACGATATGTTTATAACGATACCACTTTCGTTAAAATCTTGACTAAAATTTTTTCCGGTCCCCCTTTATGTGTGCTAGCTACGTGACATAAATCGTCGGATATCTCGAAAAGGAATCATTTGGGACGGGTAGTTCCATTGAGTTTTTTACTGCTCATGATGAGATCTTTCCAACGATACCACTTTCGTCAGAATCGGTGACTTACACTTCTTGCAGTTCCCTAGTTTGTGTTGCCAGTGGGCTACTTTTTAAAAATTCAGATTTTTTTTGATTGGCACCAAGTTTTTGAAAGTGTGAAACGCATCCTATTTAAAGACGTATTAATGCAAACGAGCCAGTGTTGCCAGATGGGCTACTTTTTTTAATTCAGATTCTTGTTTGGCACCATTTTTTACAAATGATAAAATATACCTTATTCAATGTTATGATAATTAAGGCAAAAACAAAAGGTAATTTACCGTTTCAAAAAAGTGGTGCCAATTGAGAAATCTGAATTTAAAAAAAGTAGCCCACTGGCAACACTGAAACGAACACAAACAGTATTTTAACATTTGATAAAAGTTGTGCGAATACAGAAATTCGAATAAAAAAATGTAGCCGTCTGGTAACACTGGTTTAAGAGAAAAAGGTCACATTGTGAACGTCGATCATTTCACATAATTAACACCAGATAAAAATAATTTTTTAAATGTCAGTTCGATAGCCTTAAGACTGCTTGGACGAGGAAACCAAGTCCATGTTTACATTAATCCTAGCACTTATTGCTAATTGTAAAAAATCTTATCAGATGTTAATTAGAGGAAACGGGAGTTGATAACTTGCACCTCGATGTTCATATGTACCCTCTTATATTACCCTTTCTTCTATCTGACAGAGTATTAACTATACCGGGGACAGATTTGGCTATATTTTGGTAAATTTTGGCAGTATTCATATAATATATTACTCGAACTTTTCGGTGTTTATATTTATATAACATTGTTCCAAGAATGGTAAAAAATAGCTCATTTGTTGCCAACATTTTCAATGCAAGGCCAATATTTCATAAATATTCATATTTCTTTGCGAATATTTTCAACTTAGAAGCAATATTTTATTTAAAGAGTACACTTCCCAAAGCCTTTCCTTGTCCAAAATTGACCCGCTTGTTAACTTTTGTGTATCCTAACACTACCTCTTACCAATCTTATGAAACATTGTTGTACTTCGGGAATAAGAATGTTGATAGTGAGATACAAAGAAATGTTCTTGTTTTTCACCGCTTTTTAGGTAGATTTCGTATGAAATACTACCTATTGCATTCGCACCAGTTTATCTATCTATCTATATATATATCTCATTTTTTTATGGACACGATAAACTTCTATAACTCTTCACCAATATCCACCAAACTTTTACATAAAATCAAAGGGGATAAGATCTCGGCTAAGTTCGTTAATGGGCAAAATCGGACCAAGGGGGTCGAAATAGGGGGCGTTTTTGTGAAAACAGAAAAAGCCCATAACTTCTTAATGAAAATAGATATCGAATCAGTTTAAAGTTTATATTACTTTTAAATAATGGGCCAAAAATTTATGCATGACAGATTTTTGATAAAGTTAAAAATGGGCTCAAGGAGCGAAAAAGATAGGGTTTATGGGAGAAAAAAAAAATCATAACTTTCTCAATTCTCAAGATATCAAATCCATCTAATTTTTTTATAAATATTCTCAAAATTATCTAAAAATTTTGTATTTGCAAGTTTTTGATAGGACTAACTCTTACCGGTAAAAAAAATTAAAAACGAAAATAAAAAGGGCTTTCGAAAAAGAAAAAAAATCCATAACTTTGTCAATTCTTAAACTATCAAATCCAATTAAATTTATTTTACATCTTCTCAATAATATCTACAACTTTAATATTGACAAGTTTTTCATAGGATCAATTCTTATAGCAAAAATAAATTAAAAGAGAATTGGAGTTGGAGAAAAAACCTCTAGTTCAAACTGCTTACATTCTGAATCGTTTTATAAATTCATTTTTTATTTTAAACGCATCCAAATGTCAGATCCTCTTATTTAGGAACTATATAATGTGAAACATTGGCCAGATTATTGATAAAGACAGAATACATTTCAAAAAACGCTGCCAAAAAGGGTATTTTGAACAGAATTTCCCGAAGTGACAGTGATAGGAAATTCTAAGAAGTATTCAGATAACAAATTGCGTTTTTCTTGACTCATTTTAAATCCATTTTTACTCTCAAACGCATCCAGTTTACAAGTCCTCTTATTTAGGAATTATATAATATGACGCATTGGTCAATTGTTTGATAAAGACAGAATATATTTCAAAAAAGGCTGCCAAAAAGGGTATTTTGAACAGAATTTCCCGAAGAGACTGTGATAGAAAATTTGAGGAAATATTCAAATAACAAATTTCGTTTTTTCTGACTCACTTTTAAATTCATTTTTGCTCTCAAACGCATCCAATTGACAGGTTCTCTTATATAGGAGCTGTGTAATATCCCGCATTGTTCAGTTTTTTGATAAAGGCTGAATATATTTTTTAAAATGCTGTCAAAGAGGGCACTCGCGCAAAAATTCCCGAAGCTATCATGATTAAGAATTGAGATTGTATTCAAAATTGGTTACTTTATAACTCATTTTTAAATTCAATTTTGCTCTCAAACACATTCAATTGACAGTCTTTTGTTAGTTAGGAACTATATAATATATCGTATTAGTCGATTTTTTTTAATAAAGTCAGAATTATTTCAAAATAGGCATTTGATCCGAATTTAGCTTAAGATGATTCTGATAAAACCAGTCCTTACAGAAAAAGAAAATTAAAAATTTTTCAAAAGATGAGGACAAAAAAGGTGTTTATCTGTAATCAGATTTATTTTTTGTTGTTCAAATGAGTACTCTTCGAAATCTACCTCCGCCTATAGGCCAAGCCGACAAGGATTTTTTTCATAGTATAGCGGGATCTATAGCGGGAACGTTTTCGAAAATGTAGTGTAAACTATGAATTCTCATGAGGCTATTTCTATGCGAACTTGCCATGTCTGTCACATGTTACGATTTTCGGCTACCTATATTAAAACGGAAAAAAAGTGACTTATTTTACGAAGATATCTTATCAAGTCAATAAGGCGAAACAAATTTTTTGAAAATAACAGTGGACGACAAGCATAAGTCTGCAGGGAAATAGCCTTGACTGACTGATTAAATCGGAAACGTTTCTCTCATTTCCGTGTAAAGTATCTGATGCGAGTATTTAAATTTTCTGCACGTGCCTAATACGTTCTACAAACATCATGATCACGTAACTTTCATCGTTCTGGGGTTGAAAGTTACGAAGGGACATAACGTATATTTTGAGGATAGTGAGCATTGGTGTTGTATGTTGACGTGACCTTTCAGAAATATGAATGCACCTATAACAAACGCTCATACAAAAATGTTTCGAATTTACAATGTCTTTCTGTTTAGCAAGAAAGTTCTAAAAATGTAACTTTCGCGTTTATTACGTGTACATATGTGCCAACCTGACATCGATTATCCGTAATACATGAGTTAATTTGACTCTGGTTTAATGAGTTTCAAACCAGAATTTTTTCAAAGAAATGAAATTAATTATGTTCCAGCAACAAACCTGAGATCAAGGAAATAAAGATTCACGAAATATATTTTCTGGTTTGAAATGACGTTAACTTGAATCAAACTAATCCAGGTATTACGGAAGATTAGTTGAAAGTTGGCAGCTATGCGTGTATTTCAATTATTATTTTTATGATGGTTAAAAAACTTTAAAGTAACAAAAAGATGATGAAGCTAATAACTCTTTTATGCAGGAAAAATATAATTTGTTGTTTATAAAAACGTTGAAATATATTGTGTATTATTATAAAAATTATACTATATAATTATATGTACTTAAATACAAAGCAGATTTTTAACAAGTTAGAACAAACCAGTGGAAGAAATTTTCTTAATTTATATAAAACAGAGACATCAACTGCGCGTACCATCACCTTTCTGGAAAATATTATTCAACTTAACTGCTTCTCTGATTTTCCTGTACGTCATGCAAACAACGTGTTTTGTACGGGCATCCATATTCCAATCTTGATTTACACTCACTTCCAAAATTTAAGCACGGAGAGGAAAATGCTAATTTCCTGAAGCCAATCAGAATTGAAGAGGATGCAAATCGCTGCAGAGGTATAATGAAGTATGCAAATATGTTAAGTAACAGCCAATCGCGCTTTCATGTCAAGAAATATGCAAAAAGGGCAGTCTTATAAGAAGTCAGCTTTATGAAGGGTTACGGAAGTTGATTGTAATTGCTGATAGAAGGTGTTTAAAACTTTCGTACTATTTGTTTTGAAGACGTACGTGTTTCTATGACTTCCAGAAGACGAATGGAAGATTGTGAGCGCTGGCGTGCTGTGGGGCGCATTGAAGCAGGACAGGCGATCGCAGATGTTGCTCTTTTCTTCGGCGTTCATCATTCTGTAATTTCATGTTTATGAAAACAATTCCAAACCACACAGACAGTTGTCCGAGGGCCCGTAGTCGATCGCCCAAGGGTTAGAATTCTCGCGGAAGATCGATATATTGCTATTGTAGCCAAGCGGAATCGCAGAGCGACCTCCCCACGTGTGACATCTACGGTTACAGCGTCGATTGGTAAGGATACATCTGCAGCTAATGAACGCCTAAGATTGCATATGAATGGACCGTACGCCCGGGTATCTCGAGTTTGTGTTCCTCTATCCGTCCAATTAAGAAGGGCACGATTAAAGTGGTGCCGGGAACATGTCAATTGGACTGTGTCTGACTGGGGCAATGTCATGTTTACTGGTGAGTCAAGATTTGCTCTGCAGCCAGATGACAAACGTATAAGGATATGGTGTGAACAAGGAACACGCAATCAGCCCCAAAACATCACCGAACATCACGCATTCCGAGGCGGAAGCATTCTGGTGTGGACAGGGATTTCATTAGGATAGCGCACCGACCTACACATCTTTAAACTGGGTTCTGTAACGGCTGTTCGGCATCGAGATGGAGTCCTAGAACCAATTGTGAGATTGTAAGCTGCAGCAGTTGGCCCTACTTTTGTTTTAATGGAAGATACTGCACGTCCCCATAGAGCTGGCATCGTCGATGACTACCTGGAGAGTGAAGGTATTGCGCGTATGGCGTAGCCAGCATATTCTCCCGATCTTAATCCCATTGAAAATCTTTGGGATGCTCTCGGCCGTGCTGTATGCTTATGTTCCCACCTCCAGCCACTCTGATTGAGTTGGAAACAGCTCTACATGAAGAATGGCGATTGCTTAATTCTGCGGTGGTTGACCACCTAATTGAAAGCACGATCACAAGGTGTAATATTTGTATATAGATGAGGGGGGATCACATACCCTATTAATTTCTTTTTTTCATTTTATGTTGTTTATTTTCACTTTATATATAATTCTGTTTAAGTCTCCTTTATGTCATTATCTGATAACTTATTAAAATTTAATATTGTTTTCATTTCTGTATATAATTATTGATTTTGTTTTATGCATAAATATATATGCTACTTTCCTGCCGAATTCTGTGTCAATCAAAGAAGTATTTTTTTTATTTTTTTGCATTTTACATCTTCGTGCTTAACTTTTCGAAGTGAGTGTATTATTCTTACCAGTAAATTCTTATAATAAATTTTGGAAAAATTTAACCCGAGCATTTTTCTGATTCGATTAGGCAAAATTTTCTGTTTTGAAAAACCGGTGATAAAAGATTAAAAATTCTTCAAAAGACATGAAACAAATAGGCATTATTTGAAAAAAATGTTTTCCAAAAATATTGATCAATTAAGTGGTTAATAAAAGAAATTCTGAGCTTAAATAAGGAAAAGAAAACAATTCCTGAAACTTCATTTCATGTAGCAATTAAGGCTTGCCATCTCTGGTATATTATCAGATGATTTACAATCGCAATTACCTAAGGGAAAAGAAAATAAAGTATTTAGAACCCAATGACTCTCCCGTCTAGTCGGGATTTTGTTTAAGTTCGTGTCTGAAATTCGAAATTCCTTCATGAACTAGAAAACGAGGTTTTTCTTTCGTTTTAAGTAATGATAAGTAAAGAATAATCTAAATGCTTCCTTTTGTTTTTTGGAAAGTCGTTTATATACGTCTGACTCTGAAATATCATTTTATAAGACAATGGTTAAAACTTTCAATTACATTTCCTTTCGTAAATCATACACTTTAAAAAATACGTTGCATAGGTTCCGTTTTGAAAACGACAATTAGTCGCCTTTTCTGAAACGAAAAGATTCATTTTGAGAATGAAAAATTTTAATTTAATAATGGTAATATCTTAAAATGCGGATTATAGCTAGAATATTTCCGATCATTTTTGAGATGTTCCGTATTCAAAGCGGAATAAAATAAAATCGGAAATTTCTTTTCAGAAATCAAATGTTTCGCTTCAGATGTGAAACGTTCCTAAATTTTTTAACAGTGTATTGGTAAATTACAATAAGAATTTTCGTAAACAATTTTTTAATTCAATACACGCATCGCTACCAAACTATTGTAAGTCAAGATTAAAGAAAGAGCTTGATTAGCCTAACGGATGTATAATACACAGGCAGTGTTGCCAATGGGCTACTTTTTTCTAAATTCAGATTTCTCAATTGGCACCACTTTTTTGAAACGGTAAATTACCTTTTGTTTTTGCCTTAATTATCATAACACTGAATAAGGTACATTTTATCATTTGTAAAAAATGGTGCCAAACAAGAATCTGAATTTTTTTAAAAAAAGGTAGCCCATCTGGCAACACTGTACACAGGGTTCGTACGCATCAAGGGATTCAGGGGATTTTAAGTGTTTTAATACCAGAAATTCTGTAAAGTACTGGTTACAATAGCTGAAGATAGATATTTTTTCATTAACGAAGGCAAATACTTTTGTACGAAAATTCTTGTACAACGTTCTTGAAAGACCTTAAAGTGCACGAAACCTGATATACCAGGGAATTAGCCTGTGGCGACCATTGTCTTTCATGTACCTGCTGGGCATTTTCACTGGATCGTGGTTTGGGAGTCTGGTTTCCGATTCAATTAATCACCGCGGTCCGAACAATAGAAACTAAAAAGCAGCATGCATATTTTTTGTGCTTAAAAATATTCAATCAACACGGTTATTGTAGAAATCTTCATAAAAAGGCACACTTATTTACTTTTACCATTTTAATAAACTTGAAGTATTATCTTGTATAACAGTTGTTAAAATACAAGTATCTTAGACCAAAGATTGCGACTTATGTCATTGTTATCTTTTGCATTTTTCAAATAGATTTTGTTTCTATATTTCTTAATTTATTATAAATGACTCCGTATTTTTTAAATTGAATATTTTTCAAGAATGTAACTTTTCAAATTTAATATTATCTAAGACTTAAATATTTTGAAAACTAAAATTAAACATATATATGTAAATGCAATACTGAAATTGAATTAATTCACAATAAATAATTTTTTGGGTAGCAATTCAAACAGTATACACAGTACCTTAGCAATTTCAAAATAACTATCTAGCACGATTAATTTAATAAAATATTCAGTTCGAAAAATCAATTATAGTTTTTCGTGTTTAATTTACATGCATAAAATAGCATTTGCTCCATATCTTTTGTTATTGTAAATGTAATTATGTTAAAGAACTATATTTTATTATAAATAAATTGACATAAAAATTTAAATGGAATAATAACATTGACCAAATTTGCATTTTAAATATTTCTATATATTTTTTAATATTTACGTTTTTAAATGAAGTATGGTTTTGGATGGATAAATTACTTAAATCAATTTAATAAATTTATTTTATTGTGTTAGATTTTTTTTAAATGAATATTTGAAACTAAAATACTGAGAAAATTTAAATAAGCCACATACAAACATGAACAATAGAAGGAATACGATGGTAGTTGCAACTCAGAAATTAAATGGTAATATACTCACAAAGATTTTAAAGTCTATTCCCAGGTAAACATTAAAATTATATTGAATTCGTCTGCAGTTTTCACAATAAGATCAGCAGAGTTTGCAGCGTTCCAAAAATTTCAAACTTTGTCACCACTATTTTATTAAGATAATCCTTATTAGAGGTTCCTATTGTAGATGTTAAAGTAATCTATGGCAGATATTTTTGTTTAAAATAGTGGTAGCAAATGCAGAAAAATCTAGGATCACTGCGAGCTCTGGATTAGTCAAAGAGCCAGCATTTTCGCAGGAAAAGAAAATTTTGTTTTATTTTTCCACAATAGGTGGCACTTTTAAGGTTTAAGTTAGTTATATAAAAAAAATGATAGGCATTTAATTATAACTTATTAACATGTAATATCAAGAGATATTTATTTGAAATTGATGTTATAGTACATTCTTACCTCTAAGCAACTTGTTAAAGAAATATTATTTATAACAAGTGTTTTAGAAAAATCTGAATGTAAAATGATATATGCAAGAATTTTTCAAGAATTAGTGTATGTTTTAAAGTAATCTGGTGGATGTATACTGAATAGAGCAACAAAAAGTTAAGATAAATGAAATATTCCATTTTTATACCATAAATGCTATAGATTTTTGAGGCTATCAGATCGTTAATGTTGAATTATAATTTCTATAAAATATTTCTACATTGTTTAACCCTTTGAGCTCTTAAGGGAAAATTTCTTTAAAATTCCAAATGTCACACTGGCAACAGTATTTTGCAAAGAAAAAACCGTTTAACGATATACACAGAAAAAAAATTTCATTAAACACCTTTTTCAAATAAATTTGGTCAAATTTTCTGGTGCCGTTGTAACATTTCGGAATTAAAATTATGTGGTAGAAAATCAAACCATCAGAGCTCAAAGGGTTAATGAAAATTGTAATATGATGTCTATCATAAAAATGTCCTATAATATAGCAGGCTAACACAGGATTTAAATATTCAAACTGTCGAAAAAGTTTAGCTGGTTTCTATATCCTCAAAATTTAGCTGTGATAACCATATTATCTGAAATCTCATATTAGACTACAATTCTGAAATATTAAACCCATAGAAAATCTCTAAATTAACATTAATTTGATTTTAATAAGCAATTAAATCTTGTTTAAAAGTAAAAGAAAAAAGATTATGTTATTCAGATTATTCAACTGTTAATCCATTGTAAGTAATAATCGTGTAATCAAAATGATATCGCATCGAGAAATAAAGTATACAGATTTTATAAAGATAATTATGAAAAATGATACAAGAATTTTCAATATGGAAAATGAATATGTAACCTTTACCTAGTTTTTATTTAGTAAATTACTCAATATATTATAGGAAAACAATCCATAGTTACATGTTTTTAAATAATTCATCATAGTAATAAAACTTTTTATTTTGTGCTTTTCAAAAGTACAATAATTTTGGAGGTGAAAGAAAGTTATACCTATTATCTTCATTTCTATCTTTATGGGAGAAAGTATTTGTCTTTCTTTCCCTTTATCAATCCATTCAATTAAAAATTTTAAACATTATGTTTAAGCGTCTATACTCTCTTTTTAACAATACATGTAAAGGACCACACCTTGCTTTGAGCAACCAAAACAGTCCTTTTAAAAGCACGAATCGATGGCTATCGCAAGGCCACACGAAATGATAGCTTTCCCTTTACGAAGGTGTGGGCAGCCAGTTTTGGTGGTCAAGAAACTAGACAGGTTTACCGGAAGCACTTTCACTTTGAGAGATCGAATATGGGTTAGAGGGCATTGATTTTTCTGATGCTTATTTCTGTATATGACATAAGAGGTTGATCGATATCTAATAAATAGCTTCATTTTTAACTCCTTGTTTAGCACATTTGTCATTCTAGTCCACTTTTTAATTCAATGCTATTAAAGTAGTGCAATGTCGTTAACAATATGTGCCAATGAGACTAAATTCCTATAATTCTCCTTTTCAGAAAATAAAGATTGATTGTCAGGTAAAATATCCAACTCACATAAATCATCCCAATAACAAATTTAATGCACGTGGAAAGATATACTATAAAAAGGATATGTAAAAATATAATTTCATTTTATATACATACACAGATTTATGCATTATTAAAAAACATCATCAAAATATTTAACAAAAATCATATATGTTTACAGTAATGTGTTCTCTATGTATATCATATCACTTAGAAAAATCAAAATTCACAGCATGATGTGTTACAATTTTATGCATAAAGATAAAAAACATTTTTCGCAGTAAAATTTAGTAAAATTACAGCCATTTTTAAATAAAATAAGTATTCTTGTAGATTTTCTTTCGGTAAAATTCTGAAAATGAACATATTTAAGGCTTATTTTGCTCCTAATTTACGGGACAGTAACCTGCCTATCTGAATGTAAAAATTAATGAAAATTTTGCCACCCTTTCTTTGCAAAATAAATAAATAAATAAATAAATAAATAAATAAATACAAATTGTGCATTTATTTATTTTTATTTTTTTTAACAAGAGAGGTGTTTCCTAAAACTTTGAAAATGAAAGGTAAACTATTTACATGGAATGCTCTAAGTCTTTGCTCCAAAGTGAAATCCAAAAATAAAAAAAATCCAGCATTTTTTTTAATTGTATTTCAGTCATATTCTGGCTAGTTTAAAGTAGATCCCTATTATTCCTCAAGCGGACTTTTTAGCGTCCACAGTTCTTTCTCACACATTTGGTATATTTCAAAAGACACTTATTCCCGTAAAATGTATAAAATTAATACTTTTAGGTTTCAGTTTAACACACTGTGTTTCAATGTTCCATTACATGGAACACTCAACTTGATTCCCAAATGCCACAATGATACCATAATTCTGGTATAAACATTTTCCGTTTATTCTGTATGGGGAAAATAGATTTTCCTTTTTTTCAAATAAATTTATAATACTTTTCAAATACATTTATATTATGTATCAATTACATGTATCAATTACATTTTCAAATACATTTATACGTAAATTCCGGTATCATTCAGTCATTTCAACATTTACAAAATGTCAGTGCCCTGCGCCGGAAAGGGTTAAAAAGAGAAAACATATAAATGAAATCTATGTATAAAAGCTTGAGACAATTAATTCTTACAATTTGTAACCTCTATTCCTAAAATAAAATATTTATAATTTTGTTTTAATAAAAAATAACAATTATATATATTACTTCTAATGTCAACATCCATAGTTCTTCGAGCATGCATAACTAATATTCGTGAATGATGTGTGTAAAAGATTTTAAAGAACCCTTTTTTTTTTAAAATGCACCCTCATATTGTTAAAAACAAATTGTTTAATTAAAAATTGCAGTTACCACATTTTCGGGTTTATATTTCGATCCGAATTTTAAATCCTACTCAATAAATAAAAAATTTATTTTATTGCCTATGCAATTTCCGTGCATTTATTAGATTTTTTTTCACCTATGAAATGTTTTCGTGAATGAGACAGAAAATTACGAATGGAGATCTGCAAATATCTATAGGAGGTAAAATAAATAAATAAAATAAAGAGACAAATAAAGCTAAAAATGAAATTAATTTATCATTTTCGTTAAGTTTTTTGTATTGTTTTAGTTGAAAGAATTTTACACTGTAAAAATTTTCTTATTTTGTCAATACAATTTCCTCAGTATCAATGACTATTTTCTTTTCCAGTGTAATAATAAAAAAATCATACAGTGTTTAAGAAAAAAGAAAACTTAGTATTATCTATCAAAGGTGTTCTAGTATTTATATTCCAACATTCATTTTCCCAATTTAGCTCATGCATGAAATCTTTTTCCCCAGTAAAATATAGAAATTATACTGCCAGTCAATGGAATTTTTTGGCAGTGTTTATTTTTGTATTTTTGAAGGATGTGTAAAGTCGACCCTTTAATTCACTGACAATAGAAATTACACTTTTTTTTAGAAAATAAAAGTGTTGGCGAAAAAGGGATATCAAAAGGTAAAAAAGTTACAACCACTGATTTTTGCGAACTTTTTAAATTTTGTTTTTATTATTTTAAATTAAAGTTCAAACGTTTTGAATTCTAAAATGCCTTACTTTTGGTTCAGCGATAATTAGAAGCGAAGTTATAGCCTAAAATATAAACCTTTATATATAAGTCTTTATGCTACATTAAAATCTTAATTTGCGTTTTCTGAAAAACTACTTTTTAATTGTTTACATTTACGCGACACTTCATTTCTTAAAAATTTTTAATATTCTGAAATAAAAATTAAGTCGCAAGATTTTGCTCATGTATTGGTATATTAGGAAGAAAAATAAAGTTTTTAGTATGCATATATAAATTTAAGAGCAGTTTCTATTGAAATACACACATTCTAAACCAGAGTGGCGAGTGGTTAGATAAAAAACCAGTCAATATAGATGATATATACCAGTATTTTGTTAAAGATAAATTCAGTTTATATAACCTCTTTATATTATTTGAAGTATTTTCTGTAAGAAATTACTGGTAGTATCCTCTTTTCTTGAAAGTGTTTTTCCCGGTTTTCCCTGACCACTCGCCACCCTGTAAACGAAAAAAATATGTTTTGTATACGAAATTAAGTATATGTTAGTAAATTTAAGAGGTACTGCAAGTGTTTTGCTTCATAACACAGGTAATTGTTTTGCTAATATGGCTTTGAAAAAAAAGTGAAATATATTGAACAGATTTTGCTATAGAAATATTGGCCTAAACGCAATTCTTTCTTAAAATTGACCTTATACTGCCTAAATTTGAAAAGTTAATTAAAATTCTAAAAAAGCTATAGAATGGCCGTATTATTATTTTTTATTAACATTTTTCAAAAGTTCCGGTGTGGATTGTACATTAAAGAAACAAAAGTGCTTTTTAGCAAAAGTTTTTTTTTTAAATTCACAGCTGTATCAGCTAAAAACACGTGTGTGTATTAAAAATTTCATATCTTTAAAAAAAAAAGTGCCCCGAAGGAAGGCACATACTTTAAAAAACAAATACTTTTAATCATTTTGCTGGAATTTAGTGATAATTTCCTTCCAGCCTGTCTTTAATTGAAATTTAGGATCTGTACGACAATCATGTAGATGTAGAAGAAATCTCAGAAGTTCGTAATTTAGCAATTATGGAGAACGTTTACGTTTTGCACATTAGTAATTTGCAAGATCTATGTATGTTAGAAGGAAGTCCTTTTCTTCGTATTAATATACTACCTCTGACAATAAAGTTCGGTGAATGAATTCAGAACGACCGATCTGGCAACACTGGGGAAACAAAACGCTGCACCTGCATAGAGGCAAGTGTTGATCATCTTCCCCCACAGTTGTTCAGTTGAGCGTCGTTTATGTTCTGTGTAAGACATGCTTTACTAAGTGCTTGTTCAGTGTGTTGGTTCTTAACAGAGAACAGAAAATTGAACGAACAAAAAAAACAGTTTAAAATTTGGTTTTAAGTTTTGCAAGATACCGAAAGAAATTCATGAGGGGTGGTGCAAATTGAACATACATCGTACTCGCCAGATCTCAATCCTCCAGACTTCTTCCTATTTTCACCACTCAAACTCTCTTTGAAAGAGATTTGATCATATTGCTGACATCCAACGAAACGTGACGAAGATTTTGAACTCCATCCCAAAAGAAGACTTCTTGCGAATTTCCTAGGACATGTATAACAGATTTCAGCTATACATAGTTATGGGAGATGATTATTTTGAAGGATGGTATGATAACTTTCGTTAATATTTCTTCTACATTAATACTACAGGACTATTCACTGAACTTTATTGATAGAGGTAGTATATTGCATAAAATATTTGAATAATTCACATTTTCCTATGTCATATCGTAGGTATAAAAAGTGGCCATTATTAACACTTTGAGTGCAGTGGTGACTGACACAGAAGCTGAAAAATTTACATTATTTTAAGTAATTTTTAAGAAAGTATAATCCTCTAATAAATAAAAGTTAAGTAAATTTAAAAAAAAATTCAGCGATTGCTTACATATATATTTATATCATATATTATATCATATCATATATATCATATATATCATATTTATATCATATTTTAGACCGTTATTATCGATCAATGACGCGTTCTAAACGGAAAGTTCAGAGTCAATTACTAGTGATTGACGTAGTGTTTAACTTGTTAAACAGACGTTATTCAGCGTGTTCTGTAACTCGCTCTAATTGCGAGAATGTGTGATGAACGCTGATGAAAAAAAATATATATATCAGCGAACAGGCTTAACCCTTTCTTGCGCAGTGTTGCCGGTCAGGCAACACCTAATTTTAATTCCAAACTTGCAAATGGCACCAGTAATATTTTAATATAATTTTGCTTTTACAATGAAAGCTTAAATTAAGGAATTCGTAATATCTAGACAAGTCCTTTATAAATTCCGGTGTCAACCGACAATTTTTCATTTTACTAATAGAATTTGTTTGCGCCGGAAAGGGTTAAAGAGTAGAGAGTGAATTCCTTTCACATGTCCAACATTAAACTGATATACACAAAACAAATTGATTGCTACACAAAAAAATAAACTTATTGATGTGCAGAAAAGTGTTTTCTGCAGAATTTTATTGTCTAACAAATCAATTTAGATACCCAGCTATCTTATTTTTCTCATTAGAAAAGTATGATTGATCGGCATTTTTCATTTTTCATTGATTATTGTTATTCATTTCCATTTTGATTGGAAAGGCTATAATTGCTGGTTTTATTTTCAAAATTGATACAAATTCTTAAAGAAAAGAAAAAAATACCGTACGTACGGGTTATGTCAATAAAATAAAAAATCCATTGAGAATCTGAAATAAAATTTATGACAAACCTGAAATAATCGTAATTAAAGTCTCTCTCTCGTTGCGAATCCTATTGTCATTACTTGGCACAAAAATAGAGTGAAACAGAAATAAATAGAACATTATTATACCTCTTTTAGCAACAAATCGAAACTGGTGCAAAAAGTAATACATGTATATTCACGTAGTTTTTACGTACTGCTATTAACCCATTGAGATCTGACGGCTAAATTTCTTCAAATTTTCAAATGTCACATTGGCACCAGTATTTTGTAAAGAAAAAAAATCCCTCAACGACATACACGAAAAAATGCATTAAACCCTTTTCAAATAAATTTGGTCGAATTCTCTGTGCCGTTGTGACATTTCGAAATTAAAATTAAGTGGTAGAAAATTCAACCATCGGAGTTCAAAAGGTTAATCTCTCTCAAGGCGATAGGATAATTTTTACATCACTTAATTTTAGTTGTGATTTTTTTTAACAGTATTTATGGAACAAAATTTACCTTTATAATTTTGGTCAAAAAAAGCTATAAAATGGTCGTATTATTATTTTTAATTAACCTTTTTCAAAAGTTCCGGTGTGGATTCTAGATTATAGAAACAAAAGTACTCACCTCCGAAAGAGTTAAATATTTCTTATCTTCAATGCATCCAATGTGAATTCTAAAATGAATATCATGGCTGATATGGCCGAAACATTTTGAGAGATTTACATTTAGTTTAATGGATTTAAAGCAATAAAAACAGAATGGTAACTTTCAAAATATTCGAACAGTAAAATAATTAAATATTACTGTAGAAATCTTTACGCAAACAGTCTTTTCTTTAAATGGCTTTATGAACATATTTTAAATGAGAAAATAAGTCTTGTCTGACCGTTTATGAGTTTATACAGCAGTAAATAACTAATCCTTAAACAAGATAAAAGAAGAAATATCTTTCTTTTGAGACAGATTATTGTTTTCAACAACAAAATATAGTGTTCCCATGAAAGTCAGAACAGGATGAAGCAGGCTGATATAATAGTAACAGGATGAAAAATTCATATTTATATTTTAGGAATACTTTTTGAAAAATTTATATTTTAGGGCTTCTTATTCTAGGAAAATAATAATACACAAGTTATTTTTACATGTAAGACATCATTTCATACTATAAATCAAGGACATTCTAGAATATCGTATTTGCTTGCTTTTGCATATATCTACTACCGTTTTAGATATAGGAGCTCTAACTCTACAGTTTGCCACGAGATGTCATTAGAAGTGGTGTCATCGAGCCACTTTATTATAACTTAATATCACGTTCGTGACTGTCACCGTTTTTCAATTAATTTGGAAAGACGGGACATTATTGGTTATACCAATGCATAAAATTTGATTACTTCAAAGTGCTATTTGGTGATCTATTAACTATGAAGTAAATGGAAAAAACAAATGAACGTTTAATATCTTCAACGGATATTAGTTTTATTAAAAAATCGCTTCTCTAGCAAAATTCTATAAGGTTGCTATGGTTACTTAAATTATAAAAAAAAAAGATGTACATTAGAAAAACTGACGTAATTCATTTCTCATTATTACCATGCCAGCATTTTAAAAATTTGTTTTATGGAAGAAAAAATATAACGTCATGGTATTAAATGTAGCATTCTAATTAAATTCTAAGATTCCTTTAAATGATAAATATTTATGATAATACAATGATAAGATAGAAACGTAAACGTAGAATTTTCCTCAAAGTGTATTTTTAAAATTTTATCTGAAATAACATATTACCGTAATTTCGGGTGTATAAGCCGCAGATCAAACAATCCTTTTTCGACCCAGAAAATTTTAAGAAACAAATATAACTAGCTAGATCGCCGTAAATATTTTTCTTCAATCACTAAATAAGATTTCTGGGTCCGAAAAGAATTGTTTGATCCGCGGCTTATACACCCGAAATTACGGTATATAAAAATAAGTAAGTGAAACTATGTAATCTCAAAATAAAAAATAAATAAAATTAGACAACTGCTAAAATGCTGTGAGTATGCCCTCAATTTTTCACGAGGTTTTTAAGAAATATGTTCAGGAGAAATATTTTTTATATTTTCTAAACGTATTTATTTTGTAAAATTTGACAAAATACTTTTCTATTTTAAATGAGATTTCTTATTTCGTTAGAAAAACTACAGGAATTATTTCCAGAACTATACATGAAATAAACGCTCTAAATATAAAAGTGACGTTTTGTTAATAATACTTAAAACAATACTTTGTTACAATTGATTATTATCCTTTTGTTTAGATATTTTGTGAATTAATCACATAAATCTATAAAAGTAATTTGAACACTAAAATAATTGAATATCATTATACCAAAAATTTCGCAAAAATACTGTTCTTTAAAAAGCTTTAAGAATATGTTATGAACAAGAAAGTTTTTGTTTTGTCTGACAATCTGTGAGATTATACGGCATTACTGAAATATTCCTTAAAAAAAGATAGGAGAAAAAATAAGTGTTTCCTCAAAAAACATTTATTTTTCATAAACAAAATACTGGGTGGCTACTAAAGTCCTTTTCACTCCCAAACTCTTGATGGTTTATTTTATGACGGCCGATTGTATACATGAGGTATATAGGCTCTTGAGGGGAGGTGTGCTCTCCGTGTGGGGCCTTTCCAAAAGACCCTAACCCGTATTTGCGCAAGGAAATTCAAGGTTTGAAGAAAACCACGGGAAACTCCGAACGGTTAGGCCGACGGTCGAGATTGGTACCGAACCCAGCACTTACCGCCTACCGGTTTGGAGGTCAGAGCCTCTCGGCCACTGGTGGGACCCCAAGACTGTCGAAGAGCGTTGGTTATTTTTGAACCATCTAATTTTTATTCCTAAATGCCACATTGGCACAAGAATCTTGCAATGAAAGTTTTCTTTTTGTTAAATAAGTGAAGAAAACTTTTCACTTTTTTTAATTAAATTTGTTTCTAAAATCTGGTGTCATTCAATTATTCCAATATTTTACGAATAGAAGCACTTTTCACTTGAAAGGATTAACTTCAGAAAGTAGTAGCGTAGTGTTATAGTTGTATAAAGTTTTATAAAGTAGTACTATGTGTTTAGGCCGTTTTTAGAGCTCACGTTGCGAAGACCTGTAGTCTTGTCACGAAAATGGTGCGAAGTTCGAGGAAAAAGTCAACTCATAAATTATAGAGTGTCCTCGACTTTCTTTCAAATAACGTTTTACTTGGAACAGTAACTTTATTAAGAGATATCCGCTTTTTACCACGAATTTAATTAAAATATATGAATTACGTATAATAAATGTATATACAGGGTGTCCCAGCAAAGATGCTACAAACTTCGAGCGGAGATAAGGTAAACCTAGATGACTCTGAATCACACAGGAATGCGGGTCAAAAATGCTTTTCTGACCAAGTATAGTGTGTGTGTGTGCGTGTGGGGGGGGGGGGGGAAGGGGGTCATTTTACGAAAAAGTTCGTAAAATGAAGAAACCATTGACTGACGCCAGATCTTACAAACAAACTTCCTTAAAAGTAAAAAAATGTATTTTTATGCTTTCATTATCAAAGCAAAATTTTATTAAATTATTTTTCGTTTGGTATTAAAATTAAGCGATCCCATCGTGGGATCACTCCGTTTGAAAGGGCTCTTTTTATTCTCTGGCACTACTCACGCAATATCAAGACCCAGTGGGCTACTTCTTTCAATTCAAATTTCTTGATTTGCACCACTTTTTTGAAATTAAAAAAATGATTTATTTAAAAACATATTAATCAAGGCGAAAATAAGGGAGATTTAATCGTTTCAAAAATGTGGTACCAATCGAGTAATCTCAAGTTAAAAAAGTAACCCGCTGCAAACACTGTCAGGGCCAATGATCAGCTTTGTATGATTCAGCCTTTTTAATATACCTTTGTTGGATCAGGAAGGCATTTCTGAGCCGGCATTTCTGTGTGATTCATAGTCATCTAGGTATATCTTACCTCCCCTTGAAGTTTGTAACACCTTAGCTTCGGCACTCTGTATATTCTTTTTCTTTTGATAAAAGAAGCAATATATTTAGATTTTGAAAAGTGTCTTAGCACAGTCAATATTAGTTTGAGAAAAGTAGTAGACCAATATTGGTTATATTGTGGTCTAATATTGTTCTAATATTTCCATAATCCAAAATACTTCCAATGAAATACCAACACTGGGTGAATATTTACTTTAGATTGGAAATATTTTCAATGAAATGCCGAAATACACTCGAAGTATTAGGGATGGAATGGTGAAATATTTCTTGCTAATAGTTCATCACTTTAGAAAATAACGTAAATACTCCCAATGTTAAGAATATTACCATCATTGGCCAAGGTATAAGTATGATTTGATCAATACATGACAACTAAACTTTTGTTTTTTTAACCTTCCTACCCTATTCAAATTTTACTCAATCATGATAAAAACATTTCACATCAGAATTGTTATTTAAAATATTTTAATATATTTAATTGACTTATTTCTCTTAATCTAATGTTTAACTTTCTTTATGTAAAAAGTTCTGGTTCGAGTCGTATGAAACAAATTATAGCTATGGGTCGATTATACCCATTCAGAGTAGGAAGGTTAACTACGACCATTTCTAGTTAGAAATATTAGCTTTATTTAATTACAATATTTTTGTGATGAAATAAAAAAAATAGTGGTCATAAAATAACAGGATAGATAATTTTGCAGCTATACTAGTAATGTCCTAATAAAATTTTCTATTAGGATTAAATTCAAAACTTTCTTGTCCAAAGAAAAATATGCAAACTTTATATTGTAATTGAAAAAGAAGCCCACAAATTTAATAACAGATTCTTTTTTCTTTCACCCTGAGTTCGAGAAGATATACATCAATAGATGGGTGCAATAATTTCCATGGTTAAGCCACTACTTTAATATGTAAGAAACGCCCAGAGAAGAAACCATAAAAAATAGAACAAAATAACTTACTACCTTAAGACCATTAAAGAAAATGATTGTTCTTTTGATGTTTGGATTTTTAAAAACAATGTTTGAAGGTTCAAAATGAAAATATGGCATCATTCAGAAAGTTATTCTGTATGACAATACCAACCTTGACATGTCTAGCAACAAGTAGCGGGCGTATACTGTCTTCTATGCTAGTTGGGGTGGTCTCTCAGTTAGGCCAGAAATAAATGGAAAAAGGAACGGGAAAGTCATTTACTCATTGAAATATTCATAATCATTGTTTTCGTATTTTTTATATTTTGTTACCGATTCTAGATGGACTTATAACCCAGATTTAGGCAGAATTTCCTTAAATTGGTAATACAAACTTGCCAACTTCCCGCTTTTTTTTTTTTTTTTTTTTTTTTTTTTTTTAACGAAGAAACATACTTTTGACCAGAAAGCTTATTTATAATGAATTGTTTCTTGTTTCGATGTGGTAGCTATTCAAAACTTACAGTTTTTCATCTATGAAACTCTTGAGGGGAGGAGGAATATATTATATACCCCTTAATTTAAACAAGATTCGCACCAGAAACTTTTAACGAAATTTTATATTTTTAACTTTGTGGGAAAACGGTACAAGACTGTCTTTTCTTATTTTAAAATGATTTTTTTCGATTTTTTGGGTGAGAATTCAATATTACAGAGACATTGCTTCCCTCGCAAGAGGTTAAATGAATTTTCTGGTTTAAAGTATGTTTCATTAACCCTTTGAAGGACAAAGCATTTCTATTCTTAAAATACTGAAATGATTGAATGACACCATAATTTAAAAATAAATTTATTTCAAAATAGATAAAAGGCTTTTCTTCCCAAATTTGATAAAAGGAAAATTTTTATTTGAAAATTCATGAGTCAGTGTAGCATTTCACAATTAAAATTAAGTAAGATATATTTTATCCCACTGCCTTTCAAGGGGTTCATTTAAATAAGCGAGAGGTTCGCAAATATGGTAATATATAACTGTTCCTGTCGATGGTTTAATATCGAAATTTAAATCGTTTATTTTATTTTATTTATTTATTTATATTTTTTTGCGATATTAATGTTATATTTATTTGAACTATTAAACGTTTAAAATATTCCAGAATGTGCATTGAAATATTTTATTTATTGCTAATATTCTACTTTTTTATCATTAATTGAGCATAATCTAAGCAGTTCTATTAGAGATCAACCTTAATTAGATTTTTTAAATTTTCAATTACTTTAAGGGAGACCCGTAAGAAGAAACCCAAAATTTTTATTATTGATTTTAAAGCAACGAATTTTGGTGTACTATTTAAGAATCTTTTTGTAAGGAATAATTAGCAAAAAAATTCACTTTTTTATTAAAAAGTATATTTTTTATGGGGATTTTTATGATTTTTTTTCTCGAAAAATACACTTTTTAAAATTACTACTCCTCATTCAATTTTCAATATTTTGGTAGTACTAAAATTTCTTAATTGGTGTTATAGTATATGGAAAAGACCTAGGGAGAGATATTTTTAATTTTCTAATTTAATCAGCTAAAAAAAGAGAAAGAAATTACGCATGGTAAATTTCCTTAAATTCGTTATAATTTTCATGTTTACCAATTTATGTAAAATTTTCTGAAATAGTTAAAAAATATATATCTCTCCTTAATTTTGTTGCAATTTTTTTTAAGATTCTAAAAACATAAACATTTTGTTTCTAAATCATTTTACCACTGAGCCTTAGTACTTTGAACTTAGCAAAATATGAAAAAAATCATTTGCAGGAAAACACATTTTGAAATGGCCGCTAGTCCTTTAAACTCTAGTGACTACAATTAAAAAAGCTCATTTGCTACCTTTTCCAAGTGTCCCCGAGTTCTGAAATTTTGCATGGATATTCGCAAATATGTATTTTATCGTTTTCTGAGATATATATATATATTTAACTTTTGATGATTTTTGGCCGAAAATGGGGTTCGGGTTTCCCTTAAAAGAAATATATTTTAATCAGACAATTTTATGAATGTTATTTATCTCTATACTAGGATCTATATCCTAGATATTATCAGAAGTACGATTAGCGACAGTAAGACAAGTTAATTATTTCTTTTTCCTATGATGTCAATTATATTTTTTATAAATCCCGCCTGAAATATAACCAAAAGTTGGAGTAGCTACCGAATTTTGTTTTAACTCCATGAGCTACATAAAAGTATTAAAATGAAAAAAAAACCCCGGAAAATTTTGAAATCGAATTTACTGAGAAGTCCGTTTTTAATCATATCCTACTGTTGTTCTGTGAAGATGACATACAAGTACAACTAACGTTTTAAGGAAAATAAAGGTTTCTAATTTGTTAGGCATGCCTTATTGATGTATTTTATTCCATGGAAATGAATGAAAAGATGAAATTCGGTCACTATTATAAAACACCTTTTATAAAACACGGATATTAAATTATGAAATTTGGTAATTCCAAAATTACCATTTTTTTCAACCTTTCCCACATTTTGCCAGTTAACCTTTTCAACCCTCTCTCAGTCTCGGGTTACTAGTTATGTCACTTTACCTATTATGGCTCTATCAATCTCACGGCTATAGAAATATATTAACTGATCTACCAAAATTTTCTCGTTCCTTCTGTGGTCAGTGAATTAGGTTAATATGTCATTATGGTGGAGAAATATAAAATATGTTTCACGTGTTTACTTTCTGTTAAACTCTTGATATACAGGTTGTCCATAAAAAATTGAAAAGCACTTTAACCACTTAATTAATCAATATTTTTGAAAGAAACTTTCAAATAATATGTATTTTTTCATGTCTATTACAGAATTTTTAATCTTTTATCACTGGTTTCTCAAAGAAGAAATATTTGGCTAATTGATTCAGAAATATGCTCGAATTAAATAATATGAAATTCACAATAAATTTATACTTAATAAATTTACACACACACATTAAAAAACAGAAATTTAACATGTAATCAACAATTTATATTTTTACATTGGCGAATAAGAAAAAAATACTTTGAAATGTAATTTCTTTGAAAAGTGTAGTATTTGTATCAGTTTACTGAATGGTTGTCGTTTTAAAAATATCAGGTGTGAATTATTTTTAAATTTATATTTACCACGTGAAACTCGATTGCGAAAGATTAATCTAGTTGCACATAAAACAATGTAAAGAGTTCGGGATTTTTTTCTGATCCTGTACTGTGATCCTTCTGATACTATAGCAAAATTAAAATTTCCTCGATAAATAATTGAACAAAATAATATAAATAAATACAAGTTTAACAGACATGAGATTAAAATACGCAACACTTAATGAAATCTTTAAAAAAACTTTGTTATTTAGGGAAATAATAGTGTATAGTCAAATATATCTAAATATGTATTGCAGTACTTTTGAACAGCCCTGTATTTCATATGTCAGTTGATATAATGGGAAAATTTAGTTTAGCAAGAAAATAACCAGTAGCTTGAAATTTCTTTTTCAGCAATTCATACTATTAGATGGAAACATACTTGAATACCTTTGTTCAGCCCTGTAGTTTACATTGTACCTTTATTACACGTCAGCATTAGGCTAAAATTTATTGTAAACTAAAACACCTTTAAAACAACGGAAATCACATTCTCATAAATTATCATTCATAGGCGTCCATGTACCGAATTCTTTGCGTGGCCCTGTATAGCCTTTTATCTATATTCTGCAAACATTTCTCCGTAAATTGAATGAAGCTCAGCGTAAAAATGCATAGCTTATTTAAGAACCACGTTTAAATAATTTACGCTCATATTCAGTAATGTTGGTGAGCTCTTTTGGGTAGCCTTGTATATCAACTATAACATTTATACACATCATATAATGTGCATATATTTAGCGAAATATAAACGCGCATATCATAATTAAAATACATTTTATCCCTCCATCAACTTTCATCGGACACATATACGGTACTTCGGAAAGAATATACTATATGAAATCTTTTGTATGGCCCTGTAAATGCAATGTACTTCATATTATGCAAGACAGTAGCAAGACAGTACATTTATATTAAATTTCAGTGACATATATCAATTTTATTATACATGAAACAGCTTAATATATTTAAAATATGGCACACACAATTCCATCTTTTACAATTATCTAATGGAATTCTTTTGTGTGGCCCTGTAAATGAATAATAGCTACATTTTCACCTTATATTTTATAGAATGCTATTTTAATATGTTTGGCAGGTTATGACATCTTTAAAATTCCTTTGAAACGATTTTCCCCATAGGCCGTAATGTAATGGGAAACTTTTGATTCGCCCTGTAGATAAACTAATCATGGTAGAAACTTCATTTTCGATAGGACTTGTGCTAGGGTAAACGTCAATAACGTCCTAAAATTTCATGGCAATCCGAGTATATTAACGATTTTTCCCCATGGGCCGTAAAGTAATGGAAAACTTTTGATTCGCCCTGTAGATAATCTAATCATGGTAGAAACTTCATTTTCAATAGGGTTCGTGCTAGTGTAAAAGTCAATAACTTCCTAAAATTTCATGGCAATCCGAGTATATTAACGATTTTTCTCCATAGACCGTAATGTAATGGGAAACTTTTGATTCTCTCTGTAGATAAACTAATCATGGTAGAAACTTCATTTTCAATAGGGTTCGTGCTATAGTAAATGTCAATAACGTCCTAAAATTTCACGGCAATCCGAGTATATTAATGATTTTTCCCCATAAGCCGTAATGTAATGGGAAACTTTTGATTCGCCCTCTAGATAAACTAATCATGGTTGAAACTTCATTTTCAATAGGGTTCGTGCTAGGGTAAACCTCAATAACGTCTTAAAATTTCATGGCAATCCGAATATATTAACGATTTTTCCCCATAGGCTGTAATGTAATGGGAAACTTTTGATTCTCTCTGTAGATAAACTAATCATGGTAGATACTTCATTTTCAATAGGGTTCGTGCTAGGGTAAACCTCAATAACGTATAAAAATTTCATAGCAATCCGAGTATATTTACGGCAGTTAGAGCGCGGACAGAGGGACAGACGGCCAGACAAACTGAATGCATAGCACTTTTCAACTTTGTTGTATTAAGTGCTAAAAAGATGGTTTTTATCTTTACTATGTAACCCGGGAAACCCGTGTTCGATCTACTAGTAATAATAATAGACATAATAGCAATAAATAACCATTGTTATTATTAATAATATTATAGGATAATAATTTGAATCTATCAGTACTAAAATTCTTATTTTTTATTATCGGAAATCAAAAACAAAAATGCATCCGACATAATTCGAAAGGGCGTATCCCAGTTTTTCCAGTTTAGGTATTCTCCCCTCATGAAATTCATAGAAACTGGGAGGGGGGGCGCAGTCTAACTATTTCCTAAATAAATTAGATATAAAACTAAATTAGAAGATAACTACACATTCTAACAAACTGAGAAATCATACAACACTTTAAATTATTAGCGCATTAACAACGTCTCAATAATTAAGGACAATAAGTTTTTCGCTACTTTACAGGAAACAAGTTTACTAGTAGAAAAAAAAAAATTAATAACTACAGGGTTGATACGGGTCAGGGAATTTTCAGACTAAAAAATTCTTCAGTACCAGTATTTTATTATAGAAAATCTCGCCTTGAATACGGCGAAATTTCATGCTTCTTTACTAGATTTATTTTCTCATAAAAAAATATTGATATTTAACATGGAAATTTCCTTGAAGCGTAGCAACCCTGTAACTAGTATTTTTATTTATTATTATTATTACGAGCTAAATCATTGAATAAAACATAAATCGAAAGGCGAATCACATTTTCTCAAAACATAATTTTTGATACACAGTTTGGCAATATTTGCAAACAAAATATATTACAAATTATACATTTTTAAAATAGTGGTACAAATAGAATGGAAAAATAGTCGCCTGTGACATTCGTGACGAACATACCATCGTAGGGTTTGAGCACTGCTATTTATTCAGGTAATGTTACGCGTTTCAGTACCAGAAATTTCGTAAAGAACTGGTCGCTATATCTGAAGAAAGATTCTTTTGCCTTATTAAATAAGGGGAATATTACTTTACAAATGTTTTCGTAAAAGATGCTTGAAACTTCTTGAAGCTTAACCTGGCATCGCTCTTGAAAGATTTAAAACAATTAGAGCATAACCAGTTCTTCAATTTCATTACTTTTAGTTTAAGAAGGAGCAATATTATTTCTAACAAAGTATTGGTTAATTCCTGTTAGATTTATTTTCTTTATGGAATTTTTTTTTATTTTCCACAAGGAATTATTAATTGTTCCATAATATAATTTTTTTCTTTATGGAAAAAACTCCTTTAAGAATGGGATAGCTTTCTTTAGGCTTATTTTTAAGGCATATATTTTGAAAGAAATATTTCTGACTGATTTAAAAAGAGAAAAGAAAAAGAAATATTTATATACCATGAACTTTACGTCAGAGAATATTGATTTGCTTTTATCTGAATTCTTTATAGGTCTAAAACAAAACAAATAAAGGAAAAGTTTTAGGTTTCAGGTCTAAAGTTTGAATTCTGATTCAAAGCAAGGAAAATCTTTTCTTTGAATGAATCATGAGGCGCAATAGCAGTTTATATTCAGAGTGTTTTAGATATCACCCTCTAGAATATATTTTTGAATGTTGTCTCTTAACCCCTTGAACGGCGATGAGAGTCATACATGCGACTTTATTTTAATTTTTTATTTCCACAATGCACCTAAATTTTGGAATAAAATTTTACTTTTAAAATATGTCTGAAGAAAAGCTTTCTCCTACTTTCAAATAATTTTTTCCTCAAATCCTGGTGTCATTCAATCCTTTCAATATTTTATCAATTAAAGAAATTCACCCATTGAATGGTTAAAGTAGATTTTTTTTTCTCCTAAAAATGGAATTTTTTCAGTCGTTTTATTGGTGCAAGGAAATTTTATAGCTTCTGAGATAAAATACATGTTATTTTACTCATAAAAAAATATTTTACGTATAATGTTTGAAATCATACTGTAGAAGCAGGTTACATTTTTTAAATACCTCGCAACGACTGCTAAAGCTACATAAATGATGCTATTTGCTTTTTTGCTTATAGCTCACCCTGCCGCTTTTAAATTTCATTAAAAAAGCAACAATTGATACTGTATTCTTTTTGAAGTTGAAAAAAAAAAATCATGCTATTGACATTATGGTCATAACACCATAAATTAGATTTGTTTATGTCATTGGTTTAGAGAGTTTAAATGTATTCAAAACCTCTTGTATGAGTATGAATACATCATTTTTTAAACCTTCATAAAGAAGAAAAACATAAATAATAAAAAAATATCGTACTGCTGTTATTATGGCTTCATACATAAAACTGAGTCTTTTCTTTAATTTAAATAGCAATACAGTATGTCGAATAACAGCAATAATAATATACATTTTTGAAAAATCTGTCATTTTTGTACGCAAATAACGTATTTTTTACAGGAAAAAAAAACTATTTTAGAGAAAAAAATTCTGTAAAAAAAAGGTGGATTTTTTAAATTTTACAGAAAAAACTATGTATTTTACAGAAAAACTTGTTTTAATTAAAAATAACTGACATTTGATGTAAATAAAACAGTTTTCCATTGGCACGAAAATTGACAGTTTTCTTCTATGAATTTAAGAAATTTCTTTACATTTTGTATCACTGCAATCATCATACTTGTTTTCCTTCTCTTCTTTATTTTTCTCTGAAGAAAGGACTTCTTTTATAAAGCTTTCAAACAGCTGAATGCAAAAGTGATTTGTCTGCTCATTTTTCTTCTTACGGCGGATTTCGTAAGTCAAGTGTTTAATATAAGCTACATTTTGCACATATTAAACATATTTTTCCTCATTACTACATTATGATGAATGAAGTGAAGATGAGTTAATGCGCTATTGTTAGTCTTAACACGCGATTAATCACGTGTTACCATAACTAAGTGTAAAACTTTTTTTCATTTTTCTAATATTATTCGAATGTTTTTACACTGTAAAAAAAAAAAAAAAAAAAAAAAAAAAAACTGTAAAGTTACTAAAATTTTTAGGAGCAGGGATTTCTAGAACATTTTAGGTAACGGTAACAGCAAAAATTCCTGTAACCAATTGTGTTACATTAAATTTTGATGTTATCGTTACATAAAAAGCTCTAGGAATCCAAATTTCCTAAAAAAATATTAAGTAACTTTACAGATTTTATTTTACAGTGTAGTTGACATTTTATTAACCGGTGGTAATCCGCTATGCACTGAATGAAATCTTTCAGGCAAAAAGACCTGAAAAAATTATACCGTGTTTACAAAAAGACTTGATTAATTTTATTAGATTTCTTGAAATAAGTCGGAGATTATTTCGACATTGTAAATGAAATGAAAAATACAATTTGAATTTCGTGTCATTTTTATACAATTATAGCAAAACGTTGAAATTCAATCAATGAAAATGCTTGACTTAAATGACGTCAGTTGTCAAAAGGGAACGTCTCAAATATTGGAGCAGGTGACATGAAATGATACACATATTGACATACATTAGATTTATGAATTTAAACTTACGCTTTATTAAAAAATTGTCATTGCTGTCATTTTCAATAGCTAAATATTGTAATTTTCAATCGCGGTTAACGCTTTTGAGACCATCAAAACGCAAAAATCTAAATAAATAAACAAATTTAAGAAAAATCTTTTATTTTTAATTTTAATGAAATAGCAGCACCGATTATGATATAATAATCCGGATTATCTTCTCTTTTCTCACAACTATAGTATTTCCTGTTGTCCATCATTAAATTTATTAAGAAATTTTCATTAAAAATTACCAATAATTTGGAAATTAATTTTATTTTCTAAATTTTAATAACTGCTATAATATTTTTGATACTTACGAATAATTGATGTTCGTTTCAGTTCTAATTTGTCCATATTTATATATAAAATTTGCGGCCTTTTTAATTAAAATATTTATGAGGCTCTCAAACATGCTTTTACTCCCTGCACATAGAATTTATTATTAACGTCTATACGAAAATATATTTCTTTTCAAAATACAACAATGTCTTTTTTTTTTTTTTTAATTCGAAATATCAGATGGGTATATTTTGTTTCAATAAAGTTTTTTTTAAACTTTCAAATGTTTTTAGTTTTATCAGTTATTCATTTCATTATTTTAAATGTTGTTTTGTGATTGTCATTTATGTAGCTCTAATTTAGTATCAAATTAATTCTTTCTATAAAAAATGATATGTGAAATAGTTATTGATTAATGTTGGATAATTCAGCTTCTCAATTAATGACGAAACCATACATGTTTATATCTTATCATTAGTATTACACGCAGTTCCGTATTCATATCAATAAAATTATTACTGAAATGTCAGTGGCAAAAAGTATTTTGATGTCCGTATGAACAACGGCATTTCTCTCTCGTGTTATTTATTTCTAAAAGAGTAAATGTTCTTACGTTGCACTAAAAAAAAAAAAAAAAAAAAAAAAAAGAAAGAAAGAAAGAAAGAAAATCTTTGAAACACGCAAAACGTACCAACAGCGAGTTGCCAGTAGACCCCTGTAATTAGAAAATATTATTTCTCTTATTTGAAGAATTTCCGGAGCTTCTGAACTTCGGTTCACGACATTTTCGTATTTTAAAGGAAAAAAGCATACGTACACTTCTGTTGCTAACACGAAAATGTTCAAAGCAGCACTGTTCTTCTAATTTAACGAAAAAGTAACTTTAGATTGGAGGGTATTAGTAACTTTTCCGTTACATTGGTGAATTTTCTGTATTTTTGCAGAAGATAGACAAAGCAAATCAGACATTTGTGTGTTTTTTGAAAGTGTGTAAATAAAGAAAAATGTTTCTTAATCTAAGAAAATTCAACATAACTACGAACAAAACTACATAAAATTATGTTTTGAATGGCACAAGATTTCGAAAATAATTTTTTATCCTAAGAAAACTCAGAAATCACTGTATTAGCGCGATTTAAGAAGCATTTATAAAAAACGAAGTTTTTTCTACCACTAATTTTCACAAACGTATCCGAGTAGTTTTCATAGTATATTAATCAACTTTTACTCGGAATATAAGTTTATCGTATGCTACGAATTCTCAAGTAAACAATTTATGCTCAACAGCCTTGTTTTACAGAAAATCATGACAAAATAACAACATTAAAATTAGAATTAATATTATTTTGCTACTCTTAAATGTATAAATGAAACTTTTCATTGAATTATTGATTGAGAACGAATAATATTCCGAAAGACCGTATTACAGTCGGAAAAATCTGATTAATACATTATAAAAGCTACTGAGAAAAGTTTCCGAAAATCAATGGCAGAAAAAGAAACTTTATTTTTTATTCATATATCTTAAATTCACGAAACTATATTTGATTCTGAAGTTTTTAATTATAAAAATACGCTTTTCCCAATCATGGCTGAATTGGAAATGTTATTGTATAGTGTTAATTCTATTCCATTGTCCATGGTTATATTATATTTTAGTTGGTTAAAATTTTGTCTTTTTGTACAGTGTAATTTGAAATTGGGTATGAAATCATATACATGAAAATTAAATGAATAGATTTTGGTTCATTTTAACTGATTTGTTTGAAAAAAGTAGGACATTTGTATTTTTAACACGCTTATACTCTATGGTATTCAAACATACACTTTTATTATCCTCGAAAAATTACACATTTACATCATTTTTTTTTAGCTCACACGCTATCAAAACCTGAGATTTAAAAAAAAATGATGAACCTGTGAAAAAAAAATTTCACAGGCTATCAAAGCCTTGATAAAAATATCCAATTCACTTGAAATTTTGAATATATGTATACTCTTATTAGGCGCTTCCCTGATTAGTTTTTGGAGTTTATTCGATATGTATAAGCGGGGGAACATTGGGCTCATGCCCCTCCCCTTAATTTACATAAATGTGTTTTTCATGCAGTATTATCGGTTTTCGCTCAAAATATAAATAAAGATCATTCTGATGAGGTACCTCCATGATTAGTATTAGGTGTTCATTGGACAAGTATAAAGAGGGGAAACGGGAGCTAATTCCCCACCCCTTAATTTATATAAATGGGGTTTTTATGCAGAATTATCAGCTTTCGTTTATATGATAAAGCATATTCCTGATTAGTTTAAGGGCTTCAAGGATGAAGTATAAAAGGGGGAAATGGAGGGAACTACCCCCCTTACTTTGTTCGGAATTAACCCTTGAAAATATAAGGCTGTAATGTACAATTAGTATGCGTAGCCTGTGAGCTCAATGCCATCAGTTTAACTGGGCAATATTCTTTTTTTATTATATCTGAAATCGGATGCTAAATTTCTGCTATGTAGGAATTCAAGTAATCTAATAAATTTTTAATTTTCTCGATACATTAGTCATACATAATAAGTTTTCATTAGACAGTGTGGTAGAATTCTTAGTAACCAGAAATTCTTTGAAAAACTAAAATTTCACAATTCATCATTCATTTTTTTAAAACAGTTCAAATAAAATCATTTAAATAATAATAACAACAATTAAAATAATGACTTTATTCGTATGAGAAATGAGATTATCAAGAACTAAATCAAAATGTTGCAAAATATTAAATAATCTATCACATTATTCACCTGGAAGTCATTCACCCTTGTACATACCAGCTTTAGCTGGTTTTGCAAGCATGCGACAACTAAAACAAAACATACAGATATCATTAATCTATTTCCATACATTAATTATATTATTCAGTTCTTGGCAATTCAGATAGTTACTGTTCTCACTAAAACTATTTATGAAAAAGAACATTATGCTTTTGTATTGAACATTTCAACGCATGGAAAATACAGAAAGGTGTTTGAATAAGCCAGCATAGGAGAATATATGAATAATAACAAAATAAATTATAAATGTGAAAAAAAGATTTATAACAAATAAAATAAATTATTAATAATAAATAAATTTAATTAATAAAAATAAATTTAATTAACAAGAAATGAATTTAAAATAAATTATCAGGTAATCATATCTATAATCACGCATTATTAGAAATAATTTTATTATTATTTATTATAACTTATTATAACTTATTACTAACATTTAATATTTCAAAAATATTAATCAGATATCGTATTCGAATAATAAATTTGTATTGAAATAATTGTTAAAAAAGGTGTTATTAAAACAAAACCTTTGAAATTAAATCTAAATCTTTAATATTGGGATTGATTAAATATTTCTTCGAGGACGGTGTGATAAAAGTTTACGTCAATGTGATTTTTCTCAAATTTTGCTTGCATAAAATGAGCTGAAACTAATGTTTATTGTTCACTATTTATATGTTTAATTGACCTTCTAGCATATCTTTTACTATTTATTATGAAATATTTTGCATTTGTGTTAGCGTAACCCACTGTGGGGGAAAAATGCTATCCATATTTAGTTGTTCAAAATAAATAAAGCGTGCATACATTCTGAAAGGTTAAATTAAAAACAGCTAAAGAAACAAAACAATTTAAATGATTAAGTTTGTGATCTGTGAAAAATTATTAATATTAAAACTGATATTGATTTCGGTAGTAACTGAATTACTAGTTATTTACACCTTTTCATCGAAAATATTCTCTATCTCTTAAATTAAAGAACCAGGGTGATTCAGAAAATAAGTTTCTGCGATCCGTAAAAAGAAAAAAATATATAGTTTTATGAAAAGATTTATTGCAAAAGGGATGTTTCAGCTACTTTTATACACACCTCTCATAACCAGCAATGATCCTGACAAAGTACTCGTTGACCTTAACTTTGTATCGCTGAAGAAAAGTCAATGCTACTCCCATAAGCTTTTGTTTTGCATTTGGTTCTAAGGTTCTTCGGCACCCACCTGGAGCACAATTTGCAGAATAACAGGTGCTTTATGATGAATTCGCGCATGTTTGCAGCGATACCACGATGAGGTAGCGAATAACTCAAATTGGTCGTTACTGGTGTTGAGACGAATGCTGGAAATTGCGACAAGCTGGTTCCATTCCCAAATGGCAGACTTCTATTTCACAAGAGTAAAAACTTATTCCAACTATGACAAGTGTTACAACTCTGGTGGTACTGAAAAGTAGGTGAAACAATGATACATATTTTGCAAATCTGTCCAGATAATTATAGTGATGTTTTATTTTTTATGGGCCATGAACAACTTATTTTCTGGATGGCCCTCGTATGTATAATGTTGAAGGGGATAGCCAAACGTAGAGACAGTTAAAGTAATGTATATGCATAAAAAATCCCTAATAATCAAAAGGTTGATGACACGCCTGATATAGTGATTCTGTATAAACATATATCGTTACAAGATTCATGTGGCATGGTAGCAAAATGATGAACTCTAAACCGATAAAATCTTTGCTGAAGACAGTGACATCATTTAGAGTAAGAATTTATTTATTATTTCCTAATAGATATCGCATATCTTCTTTATGCTTTAATAGCGTGATGTGTACGAATCATTTGAGATTTCAAGTTGCGAAAACATCACTTGAAGCTTATCATTGTGTCATGATTACATTATAGATCTATTTGTTTTTGTTTTCCGTAATAAAGGTCACAAAAAATATGAATTATTGAATAAAATTCAGTAGGTGTCTGATCAAGGATAAATCTGTAGTTCATAAGGAAATATAGTAGGAAAAAAAAACAAACATTTTTATAGTACTCTGTAAAAGGGGGAGATCCTACAAAATTTTAAAATGTTTCATTTCCATATTTGAAAGGCAGTTTTGAGAGGTTAAAATTTAAATTAAAAAAGTTTAATATTGAATTGATTGCGACACTGCCACCAAAATTAAAGAGTTTACTTAATAAGCAATTTGACCTTTTAAGACATGAGGATCTCGCAGGGGTTTATGAAATTCCTTATATTACAGAAAAAGGTGACTTAAATTATTACATAGGCATGATTGGGAGAAAATTTGGAATTAGAAAAGGAGAACATGAAATTGATATTAAATTTGGTCGTACTAAGACTGCTTTATCTAGATTATACTTAGATGGGGAGATAAAAATTCTGTTTACTGAAAGCAAATTATGTTTCGTATAAAATTGCTGTCGTAAATCCTTTATAAGACAGTCCATTGAAATTTATGCTCGTAAAAATTTTATTTACACTGATAATATTTCTTTTATTATTCCTAACATATGGTAAGAGTTTATGAATAAATTCTTCGTGAAAGCTTGAATAAAATGAACCAAGTTGGAAATTAATTTTAGATCATCGTCTATTTTTAATTTGTTTTTACAATACAACATGTGGTTTTTGTTTACAATTCATTGTCGCATGCCGTTTGTATTGACCGTGAAACGATTCGTATTTTTATTTTTGTTTTATTATGATTATGGTTCTTATTAAAATAGGACCGAAACAAGTTAATAATATTTGTTTTAATTTTTTGTTATACCTCTCTCAAGTAATATGAAATTGTTCATTCAAACCTATATCTTGAACAGCAATTTTATTCTATTTTATTTTATTATCATTTATTTGTTAATTATTTGGAAGCCAGCAATTTTTTGATAGTTAGTTTACTTTGATTGTGTATATCTTCTTTCAATATCGAAAAGAAATGTACCCCATTTTTAGATGCGTTGATAATTATGTACCTAAATATGTAGCACCTATAGTCGCCGTTCAGTCCTCCGTCTTTCCGCAGAGAGCAGAGCAAAAACTACACAACTGAATCGTTTGAAATTTAAAAAATATATTTTTTGTTGTATAATTTTGTCGAGTCATTACAAATTTCATGAAAATCGAATGCATAGTTTAATTACAGAGACGTTAAAAGTATCCCGTTACATTACGGCCAATGGGAAAAAATAGTTTCAAGCGCATTTTAATGATGTTAAATTCTTTTGAACCTAATAAAATTGATATCTATTTATGAAGAACATACTAAAATATACATTCTGTACAATCTGTGGTGCAAAGAACATTTGTTATTAATTTACAAGGCCACACAAAAGTATTCCATTACATAATGGTGTAGGGGAAGGACATTGTTTGGAACGCGTTTTAATTATAATAAACTATTTCACATTTTATGAAATTGATACAAGGTGCTAATGTTAACTACAAGTTACTTCTTGTATAATAGAAAATATATAGATAAAATAAATAGCATTTATAGTGATACACAAAAGATTTCACCTACTATACTGTATCTGAAATACTGTGTACTATTACACAAAAATCTAAATATTTAAAAAACTTTGTTATGTAACGAACGCGCCTGATTTGCTACACTTCACGTGCAATCTCCCACTTGTTGAAATTACGGTTATGCGTCTGATAAAATTTACAGTTATAAGCAATTGAGTATAATATGTACTGTGCTACTGAGTTTGATGTGCTCAATAAAATAAGTCTCAGAAGAAATTAATTAATTTATAATCAAGTATACAAATAGTAATAATAAAACAAGATTTTTAAAATAATCCCAAGCGCCACTCTATTTACAATTTTTTCCTAAATAATCCAAATCCCATCACTATTTGCAATTTTTTGTGCATTGAATATTTTTTATACCCATTTTTGAATTTGAAAATAAAAAAAAAGTAATTCTTTCAATAATTTTAAGTAATTTTTAAACTTAAAATTAAATTTTAAGTAATTCCTAATTCCAGAATATACCAACATGATAACAATAATAATTGAAGTACAAAACTTGTGATAATTATTTTAATTCATCCAGTTTTAGTAAATCATAAAACTAAATTAATGTGCAACCAACAAACGAAACCTTATGTTTTTAACGTAAGCGAAATTTTAAGACAAGCGTTTTTTCAAAATGTGTATTTTATTATGTGTCATAATTGCTGATAAAAGTTAAAATTACTTTTGTGATTAAAAAAAAAAAAAAAAAAAAAAAAAAAGTGCTGTGAATCCGTAAATGCATTTATTTACCTTCTGCAAACAATAGATAACTTATAAAGGATGCAAGAAAAAGGAATGAGCAGTGTAATGATCTTCCAGAACTATCTGTTCAAGGGATTTGCTCCAGTGAGCGAAGCGAGAGTGATCTTGATGGAACTTGTGGCGACATCTCGTGCGCAATTTACAAACTGTGATCTAAAGAAATATGAATTGCGTCATAAAGAATGCTCATTTTATTGTTAACCAATATCTAATTCCTAAATAGGAAGTTTTAAAGCTATAGTCCCAGTTGCAAAAACATTTTAAATGTTGTTTTTTATCATAAATAAATCCAATTATGTTAAAGTAGTTATCTTTTTTAATTTACTAAATTTTATTTTTTAACCAATTAATGCCTAAATTATTTTCTTCGTTAAAATTCGAATTTTGCATTTTCCCACCACTTTTAAAACAAGAATAGCTTTTATCCTAATTTATCGAGGAATTTGTCTTGAGAAAGAAAGTATTTTTTTATCCTCTTTTTTACTGGTGTAAAAAGAGCTTACTTGAATTTTTTAAAACTGTGCCAAAAATGGGCCGCTAGGCACTAATGGGTTAATACGGCCCCTGGGTTCAGTAATTGTATCGGGTTTCGTATAATTGTAAATTGTGTCATGGCATTAGGTCATTATTGGACTATCTACCCGAACTATTCAAGGGATTTGAATGCCTGATTTGTTTGTTAAAGTAATGGTTGCTATATTTAAAAACAGAATTTTTAAATTAAATAAATCAAGTATTACTTTAATATAAATCTGGTATTCTCCTGGACCTGGGATGTACGAAAACTAGTGATGTCTTGGATACATCACTTAACAATAGTGTATAACATTAAGCAACAGACTGTTTGTATGACATTTTTTTGTCTCCTTCAAATTTATATTTATCTTCTGATTATTCAAATTCCTCTCTTTTAAAAAAAATAAAATAAATAACATGTACTTAGAAAGATATAACCAATTATTTCAAAATTTTGCATTGAAGAAGCTTATATTAAAGATCAAACTATTTATTATACGGATAAATAAAAAATTAATAGAATTCATATAGATTTAAAACTTGCCCAAAGTTGTTACTAAGTTGAAAAAGATGCAAATAATAGTCCAATATTTCAATATTTTGAGAATAGTCAATTGGTAAAGATATGTATTTATGTTAAATAATTCTTTTGCAGAAATTTCTGTTTCTGTCTAAATTTTCATTAACTATTAATAGCGTTTTATTTCTGTCATTATCCTTTTATTTTGATGACTAGAGTATGTCATTTCATAGGTCAATCATGATTTTTAAAATGTTAATTTAACTGCAGAATTTTAACTTTTTATAAACTAAAATAAACCAATTAAATACCTTGCGATTTTTGAGACTTCAATGAGTATTTAATACTTTATAAGAAATCGAAGGTGTTTTCGAAAAAATTATGACATATTACAGGATAGTGAGATTCGAAAGCAAATGACGCTTCTAAGCTAGTATTCTGTTTAAAAATGATTTCATTAATTTATAATTTAATCACTATTGATTCTATCATATTTCTTTAATGTATTATTATTTTTGTTATATAATTAGAGACACATTAGAGCTGTTATAAACGACGCAAATAAGACTAAACATTTTTATCTATCACAACCATATTTGCAGTAACTGAAGTTTAAAATAAAAATGTAATTAACTCTGTTGTATTTTTTCACCCGTGTTTAGTTTCAAATTAACCTCGCATATGTTCTTGTTACAGAAAAAAACATTCTATTAGGATAAAACTTTTACGTGCCTTTACATGAACTTGTATAACTTCAGGGGATTTATCTAGTGTTTATAAGACAAAAAATTTTTTTTAATACTGTAAAGATGATAATAAATGTATTAAATTTTGAAAATTGAATCATTGTCACTTGAAATTATTATTAAAAAGGATAACTCAAATATTAGAAGCGACCTTAAGAAAGTGAAAAAACAAACAAACATTGTATTAAAGTTTATTTTCTTTGAAAATAAATATGACAGCGAAGACAGTGAATAATGCTATTTCTTTGCATTATAAATGCTTTTTGTAACATTTTTAGATAAATAAAATCACTTGAAAAATGCAAAATACCGTAATATAGATATAAAAATATAAGAGAAATAAAATTAAATACGTAATTTTCCGCTTTAAAAAACGCACTTTTCAATATTTTATAACGTACTTGAAAATTTTATAAGATTTTGGCTTGTCTGTCTGCTGTCTCTGTCCGAGCTCTAACTTGCGTAAATATATTCGGATAGATATGTAATGGATCAATGTTATTGCGGTTTTCCATGGCATAAATGGTATTGAAGATACAATGCGTGAGAGTCATAGATAGTTTACAGATCCTCCTAGAAATTGTCCGGAACATGGTCTATGAAGAAAAATCCTTTTCAGTGAATTTTAATAGTGTATAATTTTAAACAAAATTAAATTTATATAAATTACTTTGGTCACTAGAAGATGATTACTGTAAAATATTTTATATGTAGCACATAATGCAGGCTTACAGGACACCTCAAAAGTATTCCGTTATATTACTGTCTACGAAGATAAAACGATTGCGGTCTATATTATTGATGTTACTCTGTTCACTAAAATCATTCTTTATATTAAGATTTCTTTAGGAAAAAATTTTAAAAGTTACTTTCAAAAATTATCGATAGAGGGCGCTTTAGACTTTAGAGTAACGAACAACTACTTTTTACCGTTATTTTCTGCATGGGGTTGAAATTATTCTATAGTTTAGAATTTAACTTAAAATTTAAGTTCAAAATCGGAAACATTCGGTTTGGGTAACTAGCGAAAATTTAACTGTGAACAAAGGGGTATATTTTAAACGCTCATAAACATTGGACAAACAAATCGATTTTATTGCGGTTTGCGTGTAGATCATTCCCTTGGCAACTATTTTATTCAAAACGATGTACAGCTTTGGTGTCCTCATTTTTTGATACAGGGTGCTTTCGACACATCTCCGACATTTCAATGGTATTACTCCTGGTGTTTTACTACCAGACCAACATAGTTCCAGGAAGTGTTAGGGGGGCAAAGATGATACGGAATTACATAGGAATGTAACGTTGAAAATGTCTCTTTTGCGAGTTACGGTTAAAGTAAGCAGAGAAAAAAAGGCAACAGAAACAGCAGAGAAAGAGCAACACGTTAATGTGACAGAAAGCAGTTTATTTAAATGTTTTACAACATTAGGTGTTCGAAATTACGATCAGAAGTAGTTCGGCATGCTTGTCAGCGGCGTCGCATGGAATTCCTCACTCTTTGGAAGATTCCTGGCATCTCTGATAGCTTTCTGGCAAGCTACAGAAATACCAGATGCGAGGTCTTTAACTCATGGTACTGGAGTCTCATACACCGAACTTTTCATTTGACCCCAGCAGATGAAGTCGATACATGATAGTTCCGGCGATCCGGCAGGCCACCACGACCTATCCACCGTTGCCCAGATGTTAATTTGAAGTGCCGGCAAACGTCATTGGTAAAATGTGGCGGAGCCCCATCGGGCTGCTCATCTTTCAAGTACTTAATTCTGCTACCTTTGGAGTCGGTTCGCGAATGATCACTTCAAAGTGATCGCTGTTCACATGCATTACCGTTTAGAGCCATCTACTGGGAGGAAACCGCGGCGCCATCTACCGTCGCTGTTAAACTTGCCGGACTACTTCTGGTTCGTAATTTCGAACACCTTTTGTAGTAAAACGTTTAAATAAATTGTTTTCTGTCACATTAACGTGTTGCTCTTTCTCAGCTGTTACTGTTGCTATCTTTTCTGCTTCCTTTAACCTTAACTCTCAAAAAAGGCATTTCCAACGTTACATTCCTATGTGATTCCGAGTCATCTTTGTGTCCCTAACACTTCCTGGAAGTAAGTTGCTCTGGTAGTAAAACACCCAGGAGTAATGCCATCAAAATGTCGGATATGTGTCAGAAGCGCCCTCTATCAAAAAAGGAGGACACCAAAGCTGTACGTCATTTTGAATAAAATAATTACCAAGCAAATGATTTTCACGCAAACTGCAGTAAAATCGATTAGTTTGTCTAATGTTTATGAACGCTTAAAATCTCCCCCTCTGTTCACAGTTCAATTTTCCTAAGTTACCCCACCCCAATGTTTTTAATTTTGGGCTTAAAATTTAAGTTAAAGTCTAAACTTTAGAATAATTTCAACCCCATGCAAAAAATAACGGTAAAAAGTAGTTGTTCATTACTCTAAAGTCTAAAGCGCCCTCTATCGATAATTTTTGAAAGTAACGTTTAAAATTTTTTTCTAAAGAAATCGTAATATAAAGAATGATTTTAGCGAAAACCGCAAACGAATCGACCCTTTTTTCCGTTTTCTATCATCGTTTAAAGTTTTGGACCCTAAACTTTAATGGCCCCTAGCTCCTACAGAAGACGTTTGTACCCCATGGTTTCCTATTTAATGTTTGTCTTCATGTGTACTATCATCCGTCAAAGTTTGTCGGTCTGGTAGCGAAACACCCTGTATGTTGTGTTTTGCAAAGATATGAGATTGTTTCTGTGCATGATTTCTGTTAACATGTCTTATATTATTTTTAAAAGTTTTTATTTAGCTTCAACGATCGTATATACTTCAGTCCGTATATACATGTATGTTTTTCAGTTCAAAATTCTAATCGAACTTTGACTCATTTTCAAATATCCGATCTAGATTAAATTTTATATATCTGACGTAAATCCCATGACAATTTAATATTATTTTGATTTCCGGTGGTTACCATTTGTACTAATTTTACAGGAGAACATAAAAAAATTCGGGTAAATTACCGCCAAGAAGTAAGAAAAAGTTTTAGATTAGATAACACAAAACGACGACGTTTATGTTTTAAGCTATTGCAAAGCTTTTATCGCGGGCTTTGAGCGCAGCTACCGAATGTAGAAATTCCGTAACGAGAAAACCTAACACTTCCGTAACGAAAAAATCCTAACACTTCGGCTAACGTCGTTTCAGATCGGCAAACTTCGGCACGGTATCCTTCGGTAGACTTCGGCAGACATTGACGCGGTATTTTTCAGATATTAGGATATCAAGTCTCAAACTTATAATTCTTATGATCTAATTTTCAGAGCGCGGCCAAATTTTGTTTGGTAATTTATTATGAGACAGTGTTCATTTTTGGTGACAGGAGGCCCCCCCCCCCCCCCACCGTGAGGGTCGAAAAATTTAAAATGCTTATATCTCGCGATCTAACTTTCGAAGCGCGGCCAAATTTTGTTTGGTAATTTATAATGAGACATTGTTAATTTTTGGTGACAGGAGACACCCCGACGGTGAGGGTCGACAAATTTAAAATGTTTTTAACTCGCGATCTAATTTTCGTAGAGCGGCCAAATTTTGTTTGGTAATTTATTATGAGACTGTTAATTTTTGGTGACAGGAGACACCCCACGGTGAGGGTCGAAAAATTTAAAATGCTTATAACTCGCGATCTAATCTTCGTAGCGCGGCCAAATTTTGTTTGATAATTTATTATGAGACATTGTTAATTTTTGGTGACAGGAGACACCCACGGTGAGGGTCAAAAAATTTAAAATGCTTATAACTCGCGATCTGATTTTCGTAGCGCTGCCAAATTTTGTTTGGTAATTTATAATGAGGCAGTGTTACTTTTCGGTGACGAGAGACTCCCCAAGGTGAGGGTCGAAAAATTTAAAATGCTTATAACTCACGATCTAATTTTCGTAGCGCGGCCAAATTTTGTTTGGTAATTTATTATGAGACGGTTAATTTTTGGTGACGAGAGACCCCCACGGTGAGGGTCGAAAAATTTAAAATGCTTATAACTCGCGATCTAATTTTCGTAGTATGGCCAAATTTTGTTTGGTAATTTATTATGAGACAGTGTTAATTTTTGGTGACAGGAGATCCCCCACGGTGAGGGTCGAAAAATTTAGAATGCTTATAACTGGCGATCTACTTTTCCTAGTGCGGCCAAATTTTCTTTGGTAATTTATTAAGCTATTGCATAGCTTTTATCGCAGGCTTTGAGCGCGGCGACCGAATCTAGGAATTTCGTAACGAGAAAAAATCCTAACGCTTCGGCTAACGACGTTTCAGTTCGGCAGACTTCGGCACGGTATCCTTCGATAGACTTCGGCAGACACTGACGCGGTATTTTTGCTTAAGTTGATAATAAATGCTATGCAATAGCTTTACCGCGGCAGTCCCCAAGTGCCACACATATTTTTTTTTTAACTTTTGTATGTTTTTTACCGCTGAAATCGAAAATTACCTTAAATTTTAACCATCATGTCAGGATATTTCGTAAATCATAAATTCTCAAAGTTAAAAAATGAGTGTTGAAATCAGACGTTTTTCTCCGTGAGGGATATCTGCCATTCTGGGGGGGAGGGGTGGGGCATTTTAACATTCCGAGGGAAAAATTGTACTTCTGTCCATTAAAAAGCATTCCTTTGTCATTAAAAAGCATCCGTGCTAGGTGTCCACCCCCGGGTCATCCCCTGAATTTAACATTGTAAAAAAATAAAGAAAAAAATCAGATTTTATAAAATAGAGGAGATGGCTGTGTATTTTTTATTTTTGATGTTGGATTTTTTAGCACTCACCCTGAAAATAATATTCAGTTTTAACAGTCACGTTAGAATTTTTTTAAGTCGTAAATGTCAAAGTTAAAATATAGCAAACATTTAATTCTATAAAAAAATGTAAATTTTTTAATTAAATTTATTTTTATTTAATTCAATAATTTATTCAATCTTTTGGCTTACTGGGATTCATATAGCTATACAATTGAGGGGTCGCATGAAGTGGGAGGGGGGGTAGAGGTTTAATTTTTAACTTTGAAATTTATATTTTGCAAAAAATACTTTCACGATGGTTAAAAATACGGGTCATTTTTAGTTTAAAATACATAACAAATAATATAACAATAAAAAAGTTCATAATAAATAATTACCGAAAGTTAAAAACACATCTATTTTATAATATCAAATTTTCGTTATTTTCTTCTTATCTTTAAAATTTTTGATTTGCAAAAAAAAAAAAAATTTCGTGATGGTAAAAAGTGAAGGTCAATTTCGGAATCAACTTTTCAGAATACATAAAATCCAATTATATCAAATGCTAAAAATCCTGATTTAATCCAACCTTTTCAGGGTAGTGGTACTCTTAATATTTTAAATTATGCATCATTTTATAGGGAATTTTATTTTCGTCATTTTATTTTACAATTTAATAATTCTGCGTTTTATATGTTTATTCAAATATTTGTAAGTATATATTTATATATCAGAATGATGAAAGATTTCAAATTTGCATTGCAATGTTAATTTTACTCTCAATCATTTTTAGATGTCATCGTAATTATGTAAATACGTAGCACCTATTGTTGTCGCTTAGTCCGTCCGTCTGTCTGTCTGTCTGTCTGTCCGTATGTCCGTCCGCATATAACAGCGCAAAAACTATCCAACCGAATCGTTTGAAATTTAAAATATATAATTATTACATAATTTTGTCGAGTCATTTCAAATTTTATGAAAATCGGATGGATAGATCAATTACAGGGACAATCAAAAGGATTCCGTTACATTACGGTCAATGGGGAAAAAAGTTACAAATGCATTTTAATGGTGTTACACTCATTCGAATATAATAAAATACATGAACCTATGAAGTATATATATATGTTAAATTATATATTCTGTACAATCTGTCATGCAAAGAATATTTATTATTAAATTACAGGGCCACACAAAAGTATTCCACTACATAATGTTATACGGGGAAACATTGTTTGGGGCGTGTTTTAATTATATTAACCTACTTCCCATTTTATGAATAAGATATACGTTAATGAAGTATAATAAAAATTACTCCCTGCATATTTACAGGAACACAAAGATTTCGACCACTATACTGTATCCAAAGTACGCTCTACTATATCAGCAAGATCTGAATATTTTAAAACTTATAGTAGGAACGCATCTCATTTGCTACGCTTCACGTGCAATTTCTAAATTGTTTAATATGTATGACGAAATTACATTTCTATGCATTTCTATACAAAATTATGCTCCAACTTTAAACAGCTATTACTCTGTCAATTTTAATCGCAGAACAACGGGACTTTTATTATCTTCTTTGTTAGTGTAACAAGAAAAATTTACTAAATATAACTTATAGGACAGGGGGACAGTACAAAAATTTTAAATTCGTAAATTTTTAAGAAATTCTTTTATTGACCCAAATTGCTTTTATGGTATTTCTTTATCTTATTTCAGAAATTTTTGAAATTGGAACTATATATCTATGATTAACGCTTTAGGAATTAGCCATTGGCCACCGTTGAGAGTGAAAACCCTGTATAAACACGAATAGAGAATTTTTTTTTGTTATAAAATGTAACGTGAATGTCTCCGTCCACAGATTTTCACAGCTCTTTAAAAACTATTTCATATTCTTCTTTTATTTTGAATATAAATTCTTAGTAAAATTTTCTTGTAGTTAAAGAATTTAAGAAAGATATATAGCAACGAAGATGTAAACCGTGGAAAGAACTTCATATATCAATTTATATATTTTTCATAGAATGATAATGTACGTTGAGGCTTTTCTATAAAACAGATTTAACGACTGTTTCTGCTATATATTTTGAACACACCGTTTTTCATATGCCAATAGTTTTCTTACTTAATAATAGAATTTTGCGAAGTTTACTATTCGGAAATAGTAATGACAAAAATAAACAAATTTTCGTTTTGAAGTAATCTGTTACGAATGTATTCTGTAGAAAAACCAAGCTGCTCTTCAATGAGTTACTCTGATCTAGGAATCGATAACCAAAATCATTGTCTTATTATTATATATACGTGAGAATATCGCATGAAATGTAAAAACATGTTTTAAATTATAGAGCGAAATTTCTCTTAAAATTTCGAAATTAAATCAAAAACCTTAAAAAAATCAAAGACAATGCTAAAGATTGTCAAAAATAATTTTTTTGTTGAAATGAAATATAAATTCTTAATGTGTTGAAATTTATCCCTTTTTTGTTATTCCTGAAAAAAAAACAGAAAAAGAAAAAAAAACATATATGTGTACTTACTCCAGATAACAGGTAAATTCGATGTTATACACTGTAAAAAAATTCTGTAAAGGTACTAAACATTTTCTAGGAAACTGGGATTCCAAGAACTTTTCATGTAACTATAACAGGAAAAATCCATGTAACTGATTCTAAAACTAGAATTTTTGCTGTTACCGTTACAGAAAAATCTCTAGGAATCCCAGTTTCCTAGAAAAAGTTTAGTACCTTTACAGATTTTTTTTACAGTGTATATTAAGCTAAAGTTGTCATAATTGTTACGCCCCAAATATTTTCAACAATATCTCTCTGCGACATGAAAGAGGCTTCTCTCATTAAAATTTTACATTCAATATATAATTTTGAACCTATTAATTAATTTATCAGAAGCATATTTCATTATACATTTTTTGAGAGCTGCATTTTTCATAGTTTCAAATAAATTATTCCTCTCAATTCCTTTTCTTAGCATTACGTTAAATTGTTGCAAAAGATAAGCTCAATTAGATACAAACATTGTATTACAATAACAGAAGTTTAAAGGCACTAAAATAATGCTGTTTATATGCTTCTAAACCTTGCAGACAAATGTGTAGGAGTGAGTTTATGTGAGTTTCAATGGATGTATGTGAGTTTCAGTGATCCATGAATTGATTATTAGAAGTTTTTTTTTTTTCATTTATCATATTATGCACTTCAAAACTGAATATAAACTGTAAAAATATTTTTTAAATCAAGAAAAAGATAGATAAACGTTGTTAAAATTTCACCAATAATCCTAATTACAAAATAGATAAACATGCATTTAAAATTGTAAATAATGAAAATAATCTATAATAAATTATATTGTACTTTCCGATCTGTAGTAATTCAGCTGTTTGTTAAATTCCTATAAATAAAAGAAAAAAGTTGTAAGTGTATTTACTCCTGATAATGCTAGAATTGGGGAAATATACTGAGCTTATCAAAATTGTTATTTTCATAATTTTTAAAACTATTTTACATAGTGATATATCCGCAGAATGTACCATTATGATTTGTATAATCTCTTATTTAGGTATTCTGTTGACATTTTCATTTTAAGTACTTTTAAACTAAAATATGTTTCATTAATTCGAAATTGTCCATCAATTTATCACATAAGTGTATAAATTCATGAATTTAATTCATTAGCATAATTGTCAACGGTTTTTTTTCCGGTAGATTTTTTTCTTTGTAAATTTTGCCTAATTTATCTCACCGAAGTCTAACAATTTTTGATGACTGAATAATGCAAAAATTTCTTTTAAATATCCATGGCAAGAAAAAACCGTACAAGATGGCAGCTATGCGTTAGATAATTTTTATAAACAGAATTTTCAGATATTTTCAACACAACACTCTCATCTGCGTTTTGTTTCATTAGTATTAGAGTGAATTTCTGCAAATGATAAAAATATAGTACATGTTATCAGCATTTCATTACACTATAACGACAGGCAAACAAAGATTGACTAAAGATATTGAAACTTTGGAAGACTATATTAATGTACTTATCAAACTTGAATTTTTAAGAAATATGATTTGTATTTTGTAAATCTATTTAAAGGTTATTAAAATTCGTAGAAAATAAACTTCATGAATAATTTAAGAGATTTTATGAATAATTTAATACTTTGATACGTTTAAAATGGCTTAAGAGTAATGCCACAACACAAAGAAAAGTTTTTGAAATGGAATGTTAGAAACTATCCTCGTTTTTACAGAAGCCCGCGAAGGAACACAAAATTTATTTCTTTTTCTAAGAGCCACAAGTAATCAAAATAGATATAAAATATTTTTTGCAGATTAACCCATTAACGACTAGCGTCCTTTTTTGAGGACGGTTACAAAAACAGCAAGAAAACTATTTTCCCAACAGTAAAGAGGTTGGTTGGTTGGATGGAGTTTTATGGCGCAAGGTCCCCTGTGGGACATGCTGCGCCAAGAACAAGGTAGGCGTAAAAGGAAGTTAAAACTTAAAAAGTGAATATCACATTAAAAATCTCTCATAGATATGAATTAAATAGAAAATGGAAATGTGGTGACACATGAAATTAAAAACAATTAAAACCAGTCAAAAAATTTAAAAATGTAAAAAGTTAAAATTCCAAAAATAGTTAAAATTCCAAAAATAGTTAAAATTCTAAAGTAATTAACAACAACATAAAAAGAAACACAAAAGGCCAAATACAACAGAAAATCTAAAACATAAAACCAAAAGCCAATAAAAAACTAATCAAGTTCAACCAGGCACATATTCCTCAAATACAGTGTTTTCCTCGGAATCGGAGCCATTGCCGTAAGCTTCGGATTCCATAGCCTCTTGAACATAATGCTGGAGTTGCCTGGGATTTTTAAAATTCCTAATGCATGGGCTTAGCGATGAGCTTTTCTTTCTTTAACCTCCTCAGTCCTGAGACCAACTTTGAGTCTTAAATTTTAAAATTTTCTTGTTAAATGGGTTTTAAATACTCTGAAAAACAATGGAAAAATGCTGAAAATTTTATTAATATTTTATTTAATTAGAAAATTAGTGTCTCCTACAGACGACATCCGGTCATAATCAAGTACGATATGTTAAATACGAAGGACAAATTTATGTATACATTTACATTTATTTTACGATCAAATAGCATTTTAATATTATAGTACATATTTATAATAATACAGAACATATTTTTTAGATTAAATAGTTAATTCGTCGTATAGAAACAACATTTAAAATAGTTTGAATATTAAATAGTAATTATCTAATCATTTAGAAATAACAAACTTAAATTAAAAAACATATTTATGCAATTATTGCAGATACTTTTTTAAATATCAGTAATAATTTTTAAATCATTTTTTAAAATATTATTTTTTGTGAAATAATTTGAAACATTTTCTGTCTTCTTTCAGACATAAAAAAACTTTACATGCAGTACATCGAATCCTTGCAGAGTTGGATTTATAACCAGGCATTTTACATCGTTTTTTGTGGGTATCTCAGGAAGATGTGAAACCTTTCTTTTTTTGCAAAGGAGTGGATGGCAAGGACATTCTGTCATTGTATCTGTTTTTCTGTGGTGTTGATAGCTCACTAGGAGTATACTCTGAGCCACTGCATTCGTCTGTGCCATAGAAAAGATATTATTATAGATGAACTCTGAATGCAAGATTGTCTAATATTTCTTTCTTTGCTCTTTGAGCAACGTTTGGTGACCTCTATATTCTATCCTACTGGCATCTACTGCAAAAAAAAAAAAAAAAAAAATGCATAATGACTCTTATTGTCCATTTTTTTTTGTCCTTGCATGTATTCTATAATAGCTTAGATCTCGGTCAACGAAATCAACACTTCCCATAAATTCATTATACTTTTTTTTATAATGGATGGACAATTCACTGACACATATTCTTTATCCTTTTTCGACCATCGCTTACATATATCTTCAGGATGCTTACCATCAGCTGATGAGGGAAGTATAACTGTTTTGTTATCAAACCATTTCAGGACACAAATTTGTCCATCATTACGAACTATTTTTTCAACTGAACCCTATCCAAGCTTCTTCATCTCAGAGTCGGATTTAAAATTTACATTTGGGGGTATGTTACTTTTTCGTAGAGTACCTGTTCTCGGACATTCAGTTTTATAATGGAGGATGTCTAATAAAGGAATTGATGTAAAATATCTGTCCATATACAAGGTACAGCCTGGATGTAAATTCTTTGTAAGTTTAAGCACTACTTTTCCAGCAGTATCTAAATATTTTCCATCATACTCAGATACATCTGTATTTATTTTATCTCCCGAACCTTGATACATAAAAATAGTGTAATGAAAGACCATCTGGAGCTGCGGTTATAAAGACCTTCAATCCACAGGGATTTGGTTTTCCTTTGATGAATTGTCTTCCTGGAGCATGGCCATAAAAAGAAATTACTTGATCATCTATAGCTACGGCTGAGAATTTTTTATTCAACAGACATCCTGATACAACAGTTTGGAGAACAGATCTGGCTTTCCCAAATTTATCTTCAGACTTTTCTTCATCGGTTACTCTAAGATCTTCTCTTTGTTTTAAATTGTCTCTAATTGAAAAGTACCTATCACGCAACATATTATCTTGAAAGCGGGTGTCTTTCAAACATTACATCCGTATTCGGGACATTTTAGATAGGTTATTATAATTGTAATGGCAAAAAAAAATTCATCTCAGATTCTGAAAGTAAAAGGCTTTTTCCAGTCTTTTTGTCTTTTTGTCTTTAGTTAATTGTTTTTTATTGTTTTACATAAAAGCTATAAACAATTTTTAAACTTCACATTCTCTGAGTGTTTTTTCTTAAATAATGGGTCCCAAAACATATTCAATTAACCTCAAAATAACTAAAAAATCAACATTTAATATAAAACTGTTCTCACGCTGAAAAATTAAGAAAATAATTAGCTGGTAAGATTGAAATTATAATAAACAATTTGAAATCATAATGTATCTATTCTGTGAAAGATGGGATTACTATGTGACTTCTGGTCTACTTTGCGTGTTTCATAATAAAGTTTCGGAAGAAAATCGTTATGTTATGTGGCACACTGTACTGGAAGTTATTACTGCTGTTTGCTTTCCTACCACACAGGACAGAGCAAGAGATTCAAAATACCAAAACTTGACCATGTGTCACAATGTTACATCATTTGTCACAAAGTACTCATCTTACGGTAAAAATTTTTTTATAAAAATACTGAATTTAATTTCGGAAATAATAGTTCTACCAACAGTTTCAGAAAATGCAGTTTTATTGGAGATTGACCGGATGTCTCCTACAGGAGACACTAAAATGACCATGCTTTTTTTAACCCTTAGAGCACTTAAAGCTTAACATAATTGGTCTCATTAAAAAGAACAATCTTTATATTATAAAATCTTAGGCTGAACAAATTTTAACAAAATTATTATTAATAGGTAAAAGAGCTTAACTCTACGCAAGGGATTAATTTTTCTTCTTTTTAGCGACACCATTTTTGCATACCGCTAAATGAACGAAAAAAATTATTTTGGTAACAAAAAAGCATTCTGCAATATGCTGTCACCTATTAAAAATAATAGGAACCAGTTTTTGAAAATCTGGAATGGAAATTTTGAATGAAGTAAGAGTTTTAAAAAGTACTGTTTAGTGTCTCCTCCAGGCGACATCGGGACTGAGGAGGTTAAACAACAGTCTGCCACTTGGGTGATGCTGGAGATGGGGTTTTTTTGGTATCAGTTTGTTTTTTAAGTTTATTTGATTTCTGTGGTGCTTTTGAAAAAGTTTGTAACAGTTTTGGCCCCAGTCTTGGTCCCTTCTTTTTGAGTGGAAGTTTTCACTATCTGACTAGAATTGTGTTTTTTCATGTTTAGAGCAGATGAATTTGAGGCATTTTTTGGAGAAGTAGCAGGAGAATTGGATGATCCACTAGATAGAGATTTCTGTCGATGTTTTTCTAGATCAATTATTTTTACAGGTTCCTTGGATGGTAGCCAGCGTTCTAAAAGTGGTTTTACATTTAGTAGGGAGACAGATATCATGGCTTTCTTTAACTGGTGTGCTAGTTGATTGTGTTTTAGTAGATTTATTTGGTAAATATGTGGAATCAGTTTGAGTACTTATGTGTCTTACTGCGTTTGATTGCTGCTTGAGTATACTGGAGTAGGAAATTCCAATGGATGGGGTTCTGTATTCAACAGCTTTACGGGCATCGGGGTAAGATAAATTTTGAGTAATTTTGAGAGTAAGAATTTCTTCCTCCCGGTTCCAATTAGGACAAGTGCGAGAATAAGATGTGTGATCACCTTTACAATTTGCGCAATGTTTGCGTTTTTCACAAGATTTATTGTCGTGGCCGGCTTCTGCACAACGTGCGCAGGTAACAGTTCCACGACAATTTGTGCTCGTATGGCCGTAACGCTGGCATTTAAAACATATGAGAGGGTTTGGTATGTATGGTCGAACTGGATTACTTAGATAACCGGCTTTAATTTTAGTTGGTAAAATAGGACTATTGAATGTTATAATGATATGTTTTGTAGGCAGCACCTGTTCATTGCGACGGATAGTAATACGGCGTACATCCATGACATTTTGGTCTTTTAAATTTTCTAGAAGTTCAGTTTTAGTAGAGAATAACAGATCAGGTTCAGATATGACACCACTACTTGTATTTAAAGTTTTATATATTTGTACGGAACAGAAAAGGTGCCTATTGTAGAGCAATTAGAGAGAAATTGTGACTGTTTAGCTGTAGAAACCTCAACTAGTAGATCCCCAGATTGAAGTTTTTTGAGAGAATGACCATCCCCCAAGACTGACTGGAATGTTTTTGCTATGAGAAATGGTGAAGTGTTTTTAAATGAACTATCAGATAGGCTATCAGTACGTTTAATGATGAAAAAGCGAGTGAATGATATAGTCTGTACAGTTTGTTGCTCTCCACAAGGGAGAGGATTATAAGAAATAGAAATATTTCCATCCATATTAAAAATTAAAAATTCAGACCCCGGCCGCACCACCCACTACCGAGCCCAACAAGGGGATGCACAATCGTGCACCAGTGCTAACCAGGGTCCATACGGTCACAAGACAAACCTATGTCAGTCTCCACCCTTAACGAGATGACTAGTATTTGCTCGATCACTTGATCCCTAAAGCCAGTGACAAAGTCAGCTGACCAGCCGATTGATGCATACGGCACCAATATGCACCTCCCGTCTACCTGAAGCAGAGGCCAAAGCAGTGTGTTGGTTTCCCTCAACTGCCAGGATCCCCCATTCCAGGGACACGGGTCGCCACGCACGGCCAACACGTGGGTGGTTTACAATTCTCCATGAGTCGATATACAGGATGATATCGGCCCATGCAGGATTGCCCTCACCTCCTAAGAGGAAACCACAATGAGAGTGAAACAAATATGAAAAGAAGACAAGAGGAGTAAGAAGAAAATGAAAAGAGAAAGATCACTCAGGCGCCCGGGGTTGTGAAGCCCGTGAATACCTAAAGAAGGTATCCCCCTGGGGGGCCAGTAAAGAGGAAGATAATTATATACCTTGTTTCAAGAGATAGAATCTTCGATAAATTTAGATAAACGTTAATTTGCTTTTAAAAGTGGTGGGAAATACAAAATGTAATTTTTAGCGAAGAAAGTAATTCGGGCGTTAATGGGTTAAGCTTGTTTCAGAGAATTTATTAAAGCTATAAATATTAAATTAAATTGAGAAACTTTTGTTAAGTAAAATTTTATCGGGATTTTTTTACATATTCATTCGTAAATTTTCATTAAAAATGTTTTATTATCGTTTTGGTTTAATGATTAATTTAAATATTTTTGACTGTCCTACAAAAAAGTTTTCTTATTTATTTATTTTATTATTTATTTAACGTCAATGTCAGATTTTAATTTCATTGCAATAGTCAATGGCAGACATGATCATATGTAAAAAGTAGCATTCAGTTATTTATATAAATCCCCAAAGTGCAATGATTAAAATTGGGAAGAGTTTAACATTTTTCTGTCAATTTTAAAATTCCCCCATGTTTCACTAGGTTTGACTGCCGAATAAGCTTGTTAAGTTCAACACATAAAATCTACTGATTTTGGGATAGCGTTTGTTTTTACACTCAAAAATGAAGCTGTAATTTAGCTTTATTTCAACAATTATATGATCAATAATGGGTTCTGAAACGCCTCATGATATGTTAAATAAAATTATCTTTAAAAACAGTCGAATGACTATACAATCTGCTGCAGGTTTTTAACAGTGTACTTTGAATGTTTTTACTCTATTTCAGGGTTTAAGATTTATCTATATGATTTAACAAGTCTCCAAGATTATGCAGACTTTTAAGAAGTTTATCTTGAAAAAATTTCAAGATAATGTCTCATATAGCTGGTACCTGTTACGTAATTTCAAAACAAGTATAAGCATTAATTCACGTACTTAGGAAAAGTAAAATCTGATTACATTAGTCTGATGCTAATATGGTATTTAATAAGTATAATTAACTGATTTAAAATTGAATGACCGTCTTACAAGGCTTAAAATGACAAGGGATCTTCAAACTCACTTTTTATTTTATTTTTTAAACTTCACTTTAAATATTATTCAACAACATGCTATATACATTATAACATGTTTTTATAACACAAGAAATGGAAAAAAATGAGAAAAATAATGAATTTTTCTGAATAGTTCAAGCGTTATGAAGAACTTTTAAAAATCCCCCATGCACGTTCCATATCAATAAAAGTTCCCAATATTTTTTATGAGAGTTAATGTTATATATACAAATTAAAAAGCATGAAATTTAATGTATTCGAAAATATATTGGGATTTACCGTAATTTCCGGCGTATAATCCGCAGATCAAACAATCCTTTTTAGACCCAGAAAATTTTTAATGCAAAATGCAACTTATTAGACCACCGCGCCGTAAATATTTCTCTTCAAAAACTAGATAAAATTTCTGGGTCCAAAAAGAATCATTTGATCTGCGGATTATACACCGAAAATTACGGTAAAATACAGCAACATTCTTTAATTTATAAGTAACATTTGAATTATAAATGCCTCAAGAATATATCAGATCCTGAACCTTTAGGGCAGATTTACTATTCTTATATTCTTTATTTCATATTGAGTGAATAGAATATTTCAAATCCCACAAAATTTACTTGATTGGAGTGGCAACTAATCGATTAGGTGCATTTTCTCACCTCAGGGAAGTTTCATTATGAAAAGGACTGTTTGACACATGTTCATTAGTTATTACTTGAAGCTACATTTTTTTTCAGATACATTTTGTCGCTCAAATAATAAATACCGAGAGAAAGTTGAATATATCACAAATGTGCTTTAAAAAATGCCAGAAAAACAAGGCAAGAAAAATATTTTTGAAAATTTCTGCAAATTTTAAGATTATTGCATTATATTTCAGGAACTAACTACCTTTAACTTTTCTAATTATATTTAGTTAAAAAACTAAACAGATTTTTTTTACATATAAAAAATAAACTCGCATAATAATTATCATGCATTTTAATTGATATTGAATGCGAATGAACATTTTGAAAGTTTCTTCATAGCACTGGAATATTCAGAAAAATTTCTCATTTTTTCCACTTTCTTTAAATTTTTTGTGATAATTATATGTGGCATAATGCATATAGTGTGCCCTTGAATAGTATTGATGGATAAAAAAATAAAAGACTTTGAACGTCCCTTTTCTTTAAAAAGCTATAAGTGAGGATTGTTTTAAGCGGAACACAATTCACGTAGAGCATTTTCTTTTCCGAATGTTAAATAACAGTTCGTTTTAGCAGTCATTTTCTCTTCGAATCCGACTGGGAGCATTTAGTTATTGATCATGATTAAGAGTATTGTTTCTTAAAATTGTCACTGTCATGAAACAAATAGGATCTAAAGCTCTGGAAAATAAATTAGACGAAGGATGGAATAGGATTTTCCAACCCAAACTAATGTTATTGATATTTTACTTAAGATTAAGTACAGCTATATACTACCTCTGACAATAAAGTTCGGTGAATAGTCCTATAACATTAATGTAGATGAAATATTAAGGAAAGTTACCGTACCATCCTTCGAAATAGTCATCTTCCATAACTATGCACCACTGACATCTGCTATACATGTCCTGGGAAACTCGCAAGAATTCTTCTTTTGGGATGGAGTTCAAAAGCTTCGTCACATTTCGTTGGATGTCAGCAATAGGGTCAAATCTCTTTCAAAGAGAGTTTGAGTCGTGAAAATAGGAATAAGTCTGGAGGCTTGAGATCTGGCGAGTACGATGTATGATCAATTTGCACAACCACTCATGAATTTCTTTCGGTGTCTTGCAAAACTTAAAACCAAACTTTAAACTGATCTTTTGTTCGTTCATTTTCCTGTTCTCAGTTAGGAACCAACACACTGAACAAGCACTTAGTAAAGCACGTCTTACACAGAACATAAAGGACACTCAACTGAACAACGGCGGGGAAGATGGTCAACACTTGCCTCTATGCAGGTGCAGCGTTTTGTTTTCCCTGTGTTTCCAGATCGGTCGTTCTGAATTCATTCACCGAACTTTATTGTCAAAGGTAGTACATGAAAATATACATGTGTGGTCTAACTTGGCTGACTGTATTTATGACGAAAACAATTTATTTGCATATAAAATAGAAAATAAATAATTTATCATTAATACAGAATGATTTTTTGATGATACGAATGCCATCTAAATAAAAAATGACATGCCTCGATATATCTTTTATAGTAAATTTTGTAAATAATCAACTGTTGTACTGCAAGTTTCTAAAAGAATATTGGAAATACTTCTGCGGTTTGAGACAAATAATTTTCTATTAGTGTTAACTTTGCAGCTTTTATGGGTGTATTTCGATTCAAACTGCTTATTTTCCGATTTTTTTTAATGCACTTTTGCTCTCAAACGTATCAAACTTGCAGATTCTCTTATTTAGAATGTGCACAAGGTGCCGTGATTGTCAATTCTTTGATAAACGTAAAAAACATTGTAAAAAAGCGATCAAAAACGGCATTTTGAACAGATTTACCCGAAGCGAGAGATCTGAGGACGAAAAAAAGGGTCATGCCGAGAAGGTAAATGTTTATAAATCAAATTCTAATGAATGGGGCGTAAAAAAACATCACAAGGCATCTTATGCGCCTCTTCAAGAATCCCCTCAGCAAGATTCATTTTTCTACTTTTAAAAATGTGTCTGAAATTGTATCGAAAAATTTCGAGCTGTTGAAGGTGAAAAAGTTTTTTTTCGAATGCACCCTTAATGAGCCGGTGAAAAAGGTCTTCTAAATTGAATCATGTATACATTTCTTGCTTTATGCTTTGCGCTCACGTCATGTGTCAGTCATGACTGATAATTATAAACAATGAATACAGAGTGTCTCATTTGAGCCTACACTCTCAAATCAATAAGTCACGTTGAAAATTTCTGAAGGAGGAAAGGAGATTTTTCGAATGCATACAGTTTTAGTTGAATTTTTCGCTGAAAGCTTTTCGGCGATACTCATATATTCTTTAAACCGAAGCCAAATTTTCAGTTAATCTCTATTTAAAACATACAGGGTGTCCAGCAAATAACACCCTGATTTCAAAATTAAATTTCTCAAAAACAAAGATCGATAGTAATATGCGGTAAACGGTTTTTTCATTAGGTAAACTGTAAAAATCTTATACGGAAATTTCAAACAGTGAATATTTTGAAAAAATTGCATTCTGATTGCATAGAATGCTTTGATTTGACATTTTGCTTGTTTTAGATTGCCTGCAGAGAAATAATTTTTCAGCTTACAATGCAATATTTTAAAGATTTTTCAAAGTAAATTTTTAGAAGTTCATAATTTCAAAAATTTAATTAAAAAAAACTATGAAATATGGCACTTTAAGCCGAAAAACACATTCTCTGGCAGCAATCTAAAGCAAGAAAAATGTCAAATCAAAGCATTCTTTGCAATCAGAACACAATCATTTCAAAATATTTATCGTTTGAAATTTTGTATAAGATTTTTACAGCTTACCTGATAAACAAACCGTTTACTGCATAATTCTATTGATCTTTGTTTTTGAGAAATTTAATTTTGAAATCAGGGTGTTATTTGCTGGACACCCAGTATATACTCCTTACAACATATAATCTAATGAAAAAAGTTTTGAATAGGATGAAGGCATATTTTAAAATGCTGGATCCCGAAAGACCAATTTTTCACGCTAACCTAAAATGCTACCTAAGAATTATTGCAAAGGTTCAAAATGTAAATTTTATGCTTTCATGTTTCGTTGGTCAGGGTGGCGAGTGGTCAGGGAAAAAAACAGTAAAAAAAATGTTAAATACCAGTATTTTGCTAAAGAGAAATTTGCCTTCTTTAATTCCTTTTTATTATTCTAAGTATTTTCTAGAAGAAAATACTGGTATTTGCGTCTTTTCTTTTACTGTGTTTTTCCCCGACCCTTGCCACCCTGATGGTGTATTGTAACATTGTGGTAAATGTTGATTTTTAAAAATGGATCCCCTTAACATTACCAAAAGTAATTTTTTTTAAGAATCAGTGAAGTTCACTTGCTTAATGTTTCCTTTATTTTATAGTTGACGGTATTAAAATTTAATGAGTTAACAGCAAATACAACTCTTTCTAAAGAAGATACGACCAGTATTAAGAAATGGAAATTCTTTCTTAAAAAATTATGGGATAATCTGCATGTATTATCTTTTACGTCATTTTTATTCCGGTGTAAAAAAAACAAAAACCAAAGCGTAGTTTTCGATATCAGTAAAATATTAAAATGCAAACGATTTTGTGCTTTATAAACTAAAATTTCTTGAACAAATTATTGCAAGCTGCGTTATAATAAATGTTTTCCTAACATAGTTATGTATATTTATGTGTTGGACAATTTTTATGTTCCATGTTATATATTATAATAAATCATTCAATTTTCTGAATCCTAAATACATGAGCTGGAAATCATTTTAGTCGTATTTTTTCTTTTAATCCAATTTGGGGCATTTAATTATCGATCATGACTAAGAAAAGTATTTTTTAATTATCGCGTCACTAAACAACAACAACAACAACAAATATATAAATGTCTAAAATATAATTTCAATGAAGGATGAAATGAAGTTTTATAACTCGAAACAAAACTTGATAAAGTTTTACATTCATGTTTTGCTTAAGGTTAACTAATTTGTTTTTCTTAACTCAAGAAATGCCATAAGTCACAAAATTCATTTAATTGGTCTTATCTCTTACGTCAAACAGAAAAAAACTTCAAATTACAAAACTATTTCAAATTACAAAAAAGCAAAATGTATACACTAATATGTTTTCTTCAGACCAAAAACCTTTGGTCAATTAATCGCAGATTTTGTAAAATTTTGGCAAGTAAATAGGGCAAAAATTTATGTTGGAACAATCTGATAGAATTGAACACACTCTCACTAAAAGTATACATATCAAGTATAAGTTTCACATACAGAATTTATTTCGCAAAGAGCTGTAAACATATTGGGTTGGAAACTAAGTTCCCGCAGTTTTTTTAAATAGAAGTTTTCTACCAGAATCTATATTTTGTTTTTTGGATACTAGAGCTAATTTGTGTTGAAACTCAGATCTGTAAAATGGAGTGTCAAGTTGAGAAAAAGGAACATTTTCGACACCTCCTTCTCTTTGCTTTCAATCAAGGTTGTAAGGCCGCAAAAGCTGCTCGTGACATTTGTGCTGTGTATGGCGAGGGTGCGATAGCTGAAAGAACCGCCCATGATTGGTATGCCAAGTTCAAAAATGGAAATTTTGACATCAAAGACGCACCTCGTTCTGGCCGTCCAGTTGAGTTCGATGAGGAGCGATTAAACCAACATTTGCACGAAAATTCGCGTCAAACGACAAGAGAACTGGCAAAAAAAATGAAATTCTCCCACACTGCTATAGTGAAGCATCTTCATTCGATGGGAAAAGTTCAGAAGTTTGGAGCATGGGTTCCGCATGATTTAAGTGACAACAACAACAATCAACGAGCCGCAATCTCCGCTGGTTTGCTTGCTCGTCACCGCTCAACTCATGGAAACAAGCAACGCTTTACCGAATCGTTACTGGCGATGAAAAATGGTGCCTGTACATTAATATGAAGCAACGCAAGGAATGGCTCAGCCCTGGTAAATTACCAACACCGCGTGTAAAACAAGATCTCCACCCACGTAAAACGATGTTGTGCGTATGGTGGGACTGGGAAGGCATTATCCATTACGAACTGCTTGAACGGAACCAAACAGTCAACGCGGAACTCTATGTTCGACAAATGGAACGACTCAACGTAGCTATTCAAGAGAAAAGACCTAATCGGCAGCATGGAGTCCTTTTGCTGCACGACAACGCCCGCCCTCATATCGCCAATATGACCAAGGAAGCCATTCAAACGCATGGCTGGGAAGTACTGCCGCACCTGCCGTACTCTCCTGATTTGGCACCAACGGATTTCCATCTCTTTCGATCTCTATCAAACGCTATGCGCGGAGTTTCGTTCAATACTGATGCAGACTTGAAAGCTTGGTTGGATGAATTTTTCGAGTCGAAAGCAGGGGATTTCTACCAACGAGGTATTGAAAATCTTGTTGAACGTTGGGAAGAAGTTGTAAACAACAAGGGAGAATACATTGTTGATTAATTATTTGTTATTTTTTATTGAAAAATAAACTTTGAAATAATTTTTAAAAAACGGCGGAAACTTAGTTGCCAACCCAGTTGGCATTCCATAGTTGACATTCCATTTAAACCCTTTCGACTCGGGTGTCACTTACACAAATTTTATTTGGTTTACACCACTTTAAAAAAAAGTTTCCTTCAAATACACAATTTCAAAAATGCTGTAATAAAATAAGGCAAATTTTATTTTCCTTTATTACTGGTGCCAAAAACAAATTTTGCAAAGAAAGATGATGTCGAGTCAGACTGGACATACGAATGCAAAGAGTTAATGATCTGAAATTTAACATAAATTAACTCGATCAAAAAAAAAATGTAAATTTGGCAGAACAAAAACGTATTTAAAAACACGGCGGAAACTTCGTTGCCAACCCACTTGCTACTTTATCGCTGACATCACATTTTAACATGAATTAGGTCGATCAAAAAAACAGAGTATAGATTCCGGTAGAAAAATTGTCTTTAAACAAACGGCGGGAACTTAGTTTCCCACCCAATATTAAAATACCAAAATTCATTTTTTTTAATATAGCTTCTTTCATATTTAAAATAACTTTCCTCTTTGTTTTAAAAGTTAACAATGGTACAAATCCCATTCTTCAACGTTAAAACAATATCGAGTTATGAGAAATTGGATTTTATAAATTTTCTTTGTTTTCCGGTAGTGAAATGTGTATTTTTTATTTTAGCGCGAAAAAAAGACTGAAAATTCATGAAAAAAATGTATCTTAACTCCTTAACACTAGAACCGCGGCGGCGGGTCATTTTGACCCGTATCACATGAAAATATGACGATTGGAACCAGAAAACGACTTACCGTAATTTCGGGTGTATAAGCCGCGGATCAAACAATTCTTTTTTGACCCAGAAATCTTATTTAGTGATTGAAGACAAATATTTACGGCGATGTAACTAGTTATATTTGTTTCTTTAAAAACTCTGGGTCGAAAAAGAATTGTTTGATCTGCGGCTTATACACCCGAAATTACGGTATAAAATAAGATAAATATAAAAAACACAAAAATAATTTAAATAAATAAGTTAAGTAATATTATATAAAAATTCTGATGCGAAATATTTTGATAAAACTTGAGCAAAATTTCCCGCGGTTCTAGTGTTAACTGGTTCCTTTTTTCTACGTGCAATAAATTGAAAATATGGGTTCATACCGCATTTTTTAAGCTAAAATATTCGTAATATTTAGTCTAAACATTTCTACCTTTTAATAGTATGCCATTATATTTAAAAAAAATTAGTGGTGTCAAAAAGCTTTAAACGATGAATTAAGCAAATTCGTCTTGCCCGAACGGCGTACGGGTAAATCAGTTAAGTGGTTAAATACTCAAAAAGGGAAATTTTATCGCTGCATCATGCTAATATTCTAAAATTAAATTTTAAAAATATATAAGTAAGAAATTTATTATTCTAAATTTTTCTAAAGTTAGAAACAATAGAGAGAGAGAGAGAGAAAGAGAGAGATTAAAATATAAGCAACAAGACATAATTAAACGCTACCGAAGAAAAATTAATTATTTTATTTAAATTACAAAAAAATGTTGCTGTGATGCTGACGTAAAGCATACATAATGCAAAATTAAAATAGTTTCTTATCAGATACAATATCAAAATTTTACAAATATAAAACACAATTTACAGCTGGGAAATTAGTTCTATTGCACTCCAAAACATATAACTCTTTTATTTATTTTTTCAAGGCACATTTTTGTGATACCTTCCACTTTCTCTCCGTATTCATTATTTAACCGGCAAAATGTATCTGAAAAAAATGTAGCTTCAAGTAATAACTAATGAACATGTGTCAAACAGTCCTTTTCATAATGAAACTTCCCTTAGGTGAGAAAATGCACCTTATCGATTAGTTGCCACTCCAATCAAGCAAATTTTGTGGGATTTGAAAGATTCTATTCACTCAATATGGAATAAAGAACATAAGAATAGTAAATCTACCCTAAACGTTCAGGATCTGATATATTCTTGAGGCATTTATAATTGAAATGTTACTTATAAATTAAAAAATGTTGCTGTATTTTATATACCATAATGTATTTTTTATTGGAAACTATATTTTATTGCACGTTTATAAGCTTTCTTTGTACATTTTAAAATTATTTATAATTTCAATCCTGATAAAGCATTTTATTTTTTTGTATCTCACTATGTAACTAAACTTTGATTTAAACTTTTTTATTTGGTTTAATATCAAACGTTTTTAAAGAGAGAAGCATATGGAACTGGAAAGCACACTTAAAAATAAAGTATGACACCGCGTACTCTCAAGAAAGTAACACAAAACAAAAATACCACATTTGACGTGAGAGTCAAAATATTAATTGGCATTTAAGCTGTAGCATAACGTTACCTATTTATCTCGATATGTAGCTATAAATTCATTAAAGCGAGAAATCATTAATACATTAAGGAGTGAAAACCTTAAAAATCAAGACGCTGAAGAAATTGAAAGGATTGAGTAAATATGTCCCCCAAACAATTTTTCTGGTACGAACACGATAAATCACCCATCTTACAACTTAAAAATAACATAATAGCACATGCTCTCTTCCCCAACGTAGACATACAACACAATGTCAGAAGCTGGCAGATTCACACAGCAGAAGAGACATCACAAATACATGTGAACATTAAGCGCAACATATACAATACACATCTGCCCAAAGTCTCACACTTTTCACTGATGGATCTGGCACCAAGAGCGGCTTTGGCGCAGCTTTCTGTGCAACGGAAGGCATGACGAAGGTACATTAGTGGGCTTACAGACTGGATAATAATAACTCCGTGTATCAAGCGGAGCTGTACCCCATACTTAACGCCCTAGAATGGGTTGAAACAAACCCAGGCAAAAGTATTCCCATCTTCAACGACGGTCTCTCCGGTCTGCAGGCAATACATCTGCACAGAACAAAAGACCCTGTTGTGTCACAAATTATGTTAAAACTAAAATCACTCATTCACCGTACCTCGCTGGCTCATGTATCAGCTCACAAAGGTACCTTTGGCAACGAGCTGGCTGATGACCAAGTGAAACAAGCGGCACAAAAACCTTTCATAAATACACATCTCCCAGTGCCCCAATCACACATCAAGAAGATCCTGAGATACAGGACTTTGACGACATGGCAAGAGTACTGGGACACATCAACAAAGGGCAGGCACACACACGAACTCATTCCAAAAGTTTCCCTACAACTTTATAACCTTACACCGTACACGACCAGCTTTCTGACGGGTAATGGTCCTTTTATGGCCTACTTAGAGAAATTTAAGTGCACCCCTTCAAACTTATGTGAGTGCGGCGAGTTGGGCACGGCAAGCCATGCCTATTTCCATTGTGTTCTCACGAGGCGTGGCACTTAAAACGTCCGGCAATTTCACCAGAAGGCTGGCTCCGTAATATACTTACACGCACCCTCCTACTAAACAAACTAAAACACATCCATAACCACCTATTCCAAATCTCAATTATAGCAACGTAGCCTGAGTATGCAACTGTTTCTGCTGCTCCTTCTCAGTGCCACAATTGTCGCACATACATCCTCCCATTGTCGCGAAGGGGATCTGTTCCTCGGCGGTTGGAAGTTTCCGTTTTTGTTATTTTCTATTGTTATGTGATTCCTATTTGTTTTTATTTTTTCCTACCTGCCCTCTGTCGCATTACGTTCTTTTGCACCTGGCAGGTGCGGCCCTGTTAGGAGTTTTTGTTTCAATACCGCCCACTGTCGCTCTTCTGGCGGATTCAGTTTTGGCTGAATTCTGCAACTTTTTTTTAAGACTTTAATAAATTCGACCGGGAGGGACACTGTGCTCTACAGACCTGGTTTCTTTGTCTGAGGTGTCCTTCTTAGGCAAACAAGCAATTTTTCTACTTTTTTGTTGGCGATATCACATGTACATCAATATAGTAATTTTCCGAATTATCACACTTATGACACAATTCTTGTAGTAAGAAACACATACTTAAGAAACACATATTTATGAAATAATGCATAAATTTGAAAAATTTTTTAGTTGTTTCAGTTTTATTGTGTGCGAGCGTTACAAATGTTAGATATTATACTTAAATTTAAATATTACTATCAAAAAAAAAAAAAGTGTTTTAATTTAAACTGAAAGCTTCATAGTGTAATAAGTCTAAAAAAATGAAATTGCATTCTTTAGTACAACATCATTTGGAACGTTAATTTATCATCTTTAAGTTAGACGACACTATACTTAAATTTAAAAATAACTATACAACTAATAAACTAATAAATACAACTTATATCGTCAAAAGAATAATAAAAAAAAGATGTTAGTATTTATACTGAATAGCTGCATAGCGTCATAAGTCTAACAGCTTCAATTTTACAGCATAATACCATTTGGAATATTAATTTATTAATACAATTAATAAGGAAGATACTCCTATGGAATGCAGGGCATGGTATTTCAATCAAATGTGATTAAGAAAACTCATGGTCCCTCGCTTTTAATTAGACTTTTAATTGGAATTTGACTGAAACGATATGGATTATGACTTTATTATAAAAGGGGACTCTAAAAAAAGTATATTTAACGATTTTCCGTATCGATCACACAAATTTTATATACTTTTATCTATTTACTTAATTTAATTAGTATAATAGCATTAATTACTTTTGTTATATGGTGATCTGATTAAAGATTGTAATTAATTCTTACTTCGAAATTTTATAATACAAAAATGCCGCATATTTTTCATATATTCTGCACTGTTTTTAGCCCTTAAAAATTATTTCAAAATCAGGATGCGCATTATAAATGTCATATACATATTTGTAATTTGAATGGTCTCTCTCTCTCTCTCTCTCTCTCTCTCTCTCTCTCTCTCTCTCTCTCTCTCTATATATATATATATATATATATATATATATATATATATATATATATATATATACATATATTTCACATAATGAAATGAAGGTTCAAAATTTCAAGGATAGAGTATATGTCAAAAAGGTAAGCAATTAACGATAAAAAATTAAAAAACTATAAACAAAATACAGGCAAGAAAAAACAGTCTGTTCTTCTTCAGAGGGAGGACAGACGAGATTTAACCCCACACCCCTCTTTAAAAATAGAAATGTTTTAGGTTTCTGAACGCCCACCAAACCTGCATTCAAAAATAATGTATAACGACAAAAAAAATACCAAATTTTTTAATGAACAAAGCAAACGAAAAACAATTGATGAACAAGAAAACAAATTACTGAAACATAACCAATAATATAAAAAATATAAAAAGTAAAATAACCTTTACTATGCAAAATATCTCTACAATAACTTATAAACCATTTTAAAAATGAATGCAGAGTTTGGCAAGCCTCCTCCCTTACCTAAAACAAAACATTAAAATTATCAACAGTCATACCTGTTTCAAACTCCTGCCTGTAAAAACAACAAATTAACTAGAATGCTCCCTCCGAGTCCAAATTGCATATAGTTTCAAAATCCAGGTCTGCAAAACTTCCCTAAAACTCAAACCATCCAGTTAAACTCGTTCTAAAAATATAGACTTTAGAATAAAACTTTCATAAAGAATGTTAGGGAAGCATGCTATCAAATTACAAGCTACGCCAACAATCCGCAACGTTGCCAATTATTTTTTAAAACAGCTTTTAAATAATATCTTAAAAAATTAAATGGATAATTATTATTATAAAAAAGATTTGCTATAAACTCATAAACCTGCTTATAAAAATATTTTTCATTATTACAAATTTTATAAAACCGAATTAGTTGATTAATTATTGTATTTATATAAATCTTTTTATGTAAATTTGGGTACCAGTGTGGCATACTTCTTGTAAAAAAATTAAAACTGTTTCTTTTATCATATAAATCTATATTTACTGTATTATTTAAAATAGCAAAAGAAATATCTAAAAAATCAACATTGTAATCATCACTGTTAGTTTATTTAGTTTTAAACAATCCGGATAAACATTATTATATTCATTAGTAAAATCAAAATTGAAAATCAAAATGTCGAAAACTAAAGATTTTTAAAGATTTATTGTAATTTATTGTATAATTAAATTCAAAGTACCGTAATTTCGGGTGTATAAGCCGCGGATCAAACAATTCTTCTTGGACCCAGAAATCTTATTTAGTGATTGAACACAAATATTTACGGCGATCTAAGTAGTAACATTCATCTTTAAAAAAATTCTGGGTCGAAAAAGAATTCTTTGATCCGCGGCTTATACACCCGAAATTACGGTAAAATAAAAACAAATTGGCTGCAGTACATGAATAATTAGTTCCCATACCTATTCCACAAATCTGTTTATATATGTTAGTGTTGAAATTACATAATTATTGTACAAACAAAAACGACATAAACTTAAAAACAAATCCCTATTTATGTTCAACTCATCGTCTAAATTAAATAAATCAAATACATTAATTAAAACGTTGAATAATTGATCTATAGGTATATTGGTAAAAAGGTTTTCGAAATCAAATAACTGCATTATGTGAGTAGTGAAATTAAGGTTTTGTCATACTTCGAAACTGTTATCTATGGACCAAAAGTAACTTGAATTTTTGAATTTAACTTTGAGAAAAACATATATTCTTTTTAAAAGCTTTTGTAAACCTAAATTAAAATTTTTATTAACGCTATTGGTAGTACTGCAAATATATCTGAATTTAATAGGAGACTTATGGAACCTAGGAGTCAAAAATATAAATGGCAAACAATAATGACTAGAAACATCAAAAGCATACGAAAACAGACTTTTACACTTTTTCTTGTATGAAAAGAATTTTTTGACAATAGGATCTTTTATAATATCAATTTTTTCATAAAATTCAGTATTTTTTAATTCATCATTTACTTTATCTATATAAAATTTCTTACAAATAATAGCAAAATTATTGGCAGCTTTGTCCACAGGAACTATTACGAAATTTTTATGCAGATCATTTATAAAATTATATCTTCTTTACTAAAAGTCTGTTACTCATATGCATTTGAATTTAAAAAGTCATTTAAAAAATCCTTAAAATGCTCCAACAGTTGAAATTTCCACCCAAAAAATGCCTCCAAGGGCATACTAAATTTGTAACTTTGTTTTTTAATGAAATTATTCACATCATTAATAAAATATTTCAAGGCTTTATCATAAATAATTTTACTATTAATTCGAAATTTTGTACCAAAGTTCATTAAATATCTTACATTTTTATTTTTAATTATATCTAAATTACCAGTAATTACATGACCATAATGATCATCAATAAAATTTACAAAATTTGATTCATTACAAAAACATTCCAAAGACTCATCAAACTCTAAAGAAGCAGTTTGCCTGTAATTAAATATTTTACTACTGATTGGTTTCAAATAATTGAAAGCTATTGAAATTTTACAATTCTTAAGAGGAAAAAGGTCATTAACACTCTTCAAAATCTTATTAATATTTAAGCAATCATATGCTTTTTGCTGGAATGTAATATTAAAGTAAACAATATCTTTCTGCAAATTGTCTTTACCAATTAGCCTAAAATTAACTAAATCCCAAACTAAATTTTTAAATTGCATGTTCTTAAATTTATACACACTCAAACATTTCTTAATTTTTATATAGTGTTAATTTTAAATTTAAACAAATTATTTTTTACATTTTTGACATTATATGTAATCTTAAAATTATCTTCCAAATCTTTCAGCCACTTAGTAGGAATATTTAAATTAATATTTTTAGAAAATCTCCTTGAGCCCCTTTTTCCTCTCAATATTTTAATTTTATCATTAAAATTGTAAAATAAATCATACACATTTGCAACTTTTGCTAAATTAATATTGTTAATTAAGGTATTTAAACCATAGGGATAAACTGTTTTAAATTTAAACATAAAATCATTTTCTCTGTTAAGTCTTTCACTTTTATCTTCTACATGATCCAATATATAAATACGAATATTGATAAACGAATGGATTCTGAAATGTGAAATTTCAAAGGTTGAGCATTCCTTATTATCATTATGTACAGCAAAACGATGCCCATTAATTCTAACATGCAATTCACCTTTTGTTTGACCAATATAGCTTTGGTCACATGTTAATATGTTCCGGAAGGATAATTGAATGTAATTAAATGTAATATTATAGAAAAATTAACTTTAAGATAGTTTTTTTAAATATACAATTTATTGATTTATTACATGCTTTTTGCCAAAAACTGTTTGGAAACATTTTTTCCATTTAGCATGCTTTTTACTAAGCAATATTTAAATTTCCATTGGCAGGTTTGTTGCTTCTTACCTTGAGAATGCGAGAGTAATATTGTTACATTTTAATAAAAACTCATATTTTCCTTAACCCTCCCCCAATATATTCGAGAAAATAATAGTGTACAAATTTCACAATACATTTCCCCCCTTTATAATATATCATAGAAGGCGGCAGCCTTCAAGTGACGCAGCTTTAAACCTACCATCGTCATAACGGTAGATGCGGAACTTCATATATACAGCTAACTCAACATCAAAGAAAATCGGAAAAGCCGCCTTCTAATAACTCAGCAAATATTGGTCAGAATGGTCCAATTTTTTTAATATAGTCTTATATTCCCAGTCTAATCCTATCCTATAATTTTTACATTTCTACGTGCCGTATATTTTTAGATCTCGATAACCATTTTAAAACTGTAATCGATGGTGTTTGTTCCTGATAATGAGATCTAGGAAACGGGCTGGGAGATTTTATTAAAACTTATATATAATATGAATCTCTTTAAGATAGAGGTAATAAGACTTGCCTTGTTTCTAGGAAAACTCTTGTTTGTTATATATTGGTCTTGGAAAATTGGACTATATTAGCTCGCGGATTACATGTTATTCTATGGGTTAGCAGACGGAGCCTGAGTGAAAAACCTTATGTACTTATGGTCACAGTTAAAACACCCGAATCGAAGCAATAAATGTTTTTTAAACTACAAAAACATCTTATCATGTGCTTTAAAACATTCAATAAATATATACTAAATCAAATTTCTATTTATTTTGCCTTTATTTTTCGTAAGAAGAAAATATTACGTTTCTTACATTGGATATTTTTGCATTTTGTGGAAAAAATATTTTGAATCCTTTTTTAAAATAGGAAAATATTTTTTAATTATACATATTCAATATACTTTCGACTTATGATTTTTTTTTTAAGTTTTCAAACAAAAATTATTTTAAATTATTTGTTGTTGGAAAGTCATGTATTCATACGCCTAGGGGCCTCACTTGTCTGGTTTTGTTTTGAATCCGAACCCGAACGCGGCAAGTTACACGGAGCATTTTTCATTCAGGTAGTAATATTCTTACATAATGTCCATTAAATTGATATAGAAAATGCACGAATTAAAAAATATAAACCAGACAAGATAGAATCATTAAGTAATTTTCAGGTTTTAATAATCCACATGTTGTTTCTTGTTACGCCAATTGAATCTCGCAATGTCAATATACAACGAATAAGCTCTGCAATAAAGTTAACCGGAGAATCTTGCAATGGATTAGTAATTAATACAGAATGTGTAACTTTGCAATAAAGTTATTTGCTTGTATTTTTGAAGACTTATGGATTACAGTGTGGAGGCAGGATATATTAAAAATTTTACGAGAATGCCAGTTAAAAATCTGGACTGCATTTTGTTTTGTTGTCAGTAATTTTGGGTGAAATGCAGTTTATTCTCCTTCGCCAAGGAACTTTTTATGTGTATTGTTTGATAAACAAAAAATATATAGAGGTAAAATTGTTTATTTTTTTAATTTTTTCGCTGCTTGAGCAAAGAATAGGTTTGCATTAATCATAATTAATAAACGGAAACTTACTAGCTTGCTTAAAGTATTGTTTTTAAATACAGGGTACAAAATACATGAATTTTCTTAAATCCCAGTTTATTTTATTAAAATTTGTCATTTCATGAAAATAAAATTATTGCATATCTGTTATCTTTGAGTTTAAGTGTTAAAACACTTTTCAATGTTTGCATTTTAGCATGTTTTGCAGATAATACATTTTGTGAATTTCACAGAGTTGACTGTATTATACTCTATTATAAGCATTCATTATGATTTCTAGTACATTATTACATTCAAATTACTCTTTTTAAAAATGTAAACAAAAGATGAGCACATATTTGTGCAATGTCTGGTCCCAACAATGGAAATTGTAAAGTACACACACTTGATGGACTTTACAATTTCTATATATTGCTTGTTTTAAACTTAAGTGAAATGTTGGCTAAAACATTTTCAGTTTCATAAATTATTTCAATTTGAAATATTTTAGTAATCGCTACTACTGTTATTCCGTCGACCAATTTCGCCAAATTATACATAATCACATATTTTTTTATTTTAAATAATGAAAAAACAAATAATTAGTAAAATATTAATAAAAAGTCGAAATAAAAATCAATGACATTTTAAATATACAAATTGTATTTAATGTCATTGAATGTGACATTCACAATCATCCATTATTGGAATTTAATCTTATAGTTTGGCGATAATTTTTTGGTCGACGGGATAACCTAGTAGTACCTAGTAATCTATAAAGCTAACAAGTAACATTTATACAACATTTCATTAACTCGATTCTTCTTAAGTAAATTTGAATAAGCGACGGCAAAAATCCATTGCAAGATTCTCTGGTTAACTTTATTGCAGACTTTATTCATTGTATATTAAGACATTGCAAGATTGTATTGGCATAACAAGAAACATCCATGTGGATTATTAAAACCATGAAATATACGTAATGATTCTATCATGTCTGTTCAATGGTTTTCAATTTGTGCATTTTCTTTATCAATTCTATTCTAAATAAATTCTACCTGAATGAAAAATGCTAATAACCCGTTCTGATTAAAAAAAAAAACTAGACAAGTGGCGCCTTCTTAATATGGAATATAATATAGAATGTATGAAAACTTATGAATTAGAGGGGGGAGGCAGGGTATATTCAAAATTTTATGAGAATGCCAGGTAAAAATCCTGTATTGTACTTTTTTTTGGTTTGTTGTCAAACTTTTTTCTCATGTCTATGAATAAATTACTCCTTGCACCAACATAAGATTTTGTTGTCAGTGGCACAGCCAAGGGGGTGTTTTTGTGAACTACATCCATGAATCGCTAAAAAAAAAAAGCAAATTGCATAAAAAATGGGAATTACGTCCACAAATTGCTTAATGTGAATTACGTCCATGTATCATGTAAAAAAGCGAGAATTATATTCATAAATTGTATGAAAAATGCAAATTACGTCTATGAATCGTGTAGTAAAACATAAATTATGTTCATAAATCGCTCAAAAAACACGAATTTTGGCAGCAAAAAGCTGAAACGGAAATTACCTATATAAAACTCATAAAAATAGCGACTTGCATTCATAAATTGCATAAAAAATGTGAATTACGTTCATGAATCACTCAAAAAACGCAAATTACATCCATGAATTGCATAAAAACGTGAATTACGTTCATAAATCACTCAAAAAATGCGAATCACTTCCATGAATTGTGCAAAAAAACACGAATAACGTTCAGAAATTGCAAAAAATGCGAATTACGTCCAAGAATTGGTAAAAAAAAGCGAATTACATTCATAAATCTTATAAAAACACAAATAATGTCAATAAATCGATCAAAAAACGCAAATTTCGTCGATAAAAAGCTCAAAAGATGCATATTATGCCTACAAATCACATAAGTATAGCAAATTATGTCCATAAATCATGTAAAATGTAAATTACATTCATTAATCGCATAAAAATTGCTAAATTATGTCCATGAATCGCTCAAAAAAAGCAAATTGCATAAAAAACATGAATTGGGTCCACAAATCGCTCAAAACGTGAATTACGTCCTTGAATTGTTTAAAAAAGTAAGAATTACGTTCAGAAATTGTATGAAAAACACAAATTGTGTCTATGAATCGTGTAGTAAAATGGGAATTATGTTCATAAATTGCTCAAAAAACATGAATTTTGGCAGCAGAAAGCTGAAATGCAAATTACGTCTATAAATCGCATAAAAATAGCAAATAGTGTTTTGCATTCATGAATTGCATAAGAAACGCGAATTACATTCATGAATCGCTCAAAAAACACATTACGTCCATGAATACATGAATTACATTCATAAATCACTCAAAAAATGCGAATCACTTCCATGAATCGTGCAAAAAAACACTAAGGACGTTCATAAATTACAAAAAATGCGAATTACGTCCAAGAATTGGTGAAAAAAAGCAAATTACATTCATAAATCCTATAAAAACACAAATAACGTCAATAAATCGATCAAAAAACGCAAATTTGGTCGATAGAAAGCTCAAAAGATGCAAATTATGTCTATGAATCGCATAAGTATAACAAATTATGTCCATAAATCATGTAAAATGTAAATTACATTCATTAATTGCATAAAAATTGCGAATTATGTCCATGAATCGCTCAAAAAAAGCAAATTGCATAAAAAACATGAATTGGGTCCACAAATCGCTCAAAACATGAATTACGTCCATGAATTGTTTAAAAAAGTGAGAATTACGTTCAGAAATTGTATGAAAAACACAAATTATGTCTATGAATCGTGTAGTAAAATGGGAATTATGTTCATAAATCGCTCAAAAGACACGAATTTTGGCAGCAGAAGGCTAAAATGCAAATTACGTCTATAAATCGCATAAAAATAGGGAATAGCATTTTGCATTCATGATTTGCATAAAAAACGCGAATTACATTCATGAATCGCTCAAAAAATGCAAATTACGTCCATGAATTGCATAAAAATATGAATTATGTTCATAAATCACTCAAAAAATGCGAATCACATCCATGAATCATGCAAAAAAACACGAATAACATTCATAAATTGCAAAAAATGCGAATTACGTCCAAGAGTTGTGTAAAAAAAGCAAATTACATTCATAAATCCTATAAAAACACAAATAACGTCAATAAATTGATCAAAAAACACAAATTTCATCGACAGAAAGCTGAAAAAACGTAAATTATGTCTATGAATTGCATAAAAATAGCAAATTATGTCCATAAATAATGTAAAATGTAAAGTGCATTCATTAATCGCATAAAAACTGCGAATTATGTTTATAAATTGCTCAAAAATGCAAATTACATTCATAAATCGCATAAAAAACACGAATGATGACCATGAATTGCGCAAAAAATGCGAATTACACCCAACATTAAATTAATTTGCAGAAAGTTTTTGGTTTTATACAAGTCTGCCAACAAGAACCTACAAGTTATCCTGAAACCCATTCTAAACCAACAAAAATTTAATGGAAAGATAAATTTGTCCAAGAAAGGCAAAATAATTTCCATTGACATACATTGACCAGAATCGAAAAATTCCTATTGAAATCTATCCTATACACTCCAAAACCAGAAAGAAAAAAATCCCTCCAAGAGTAACTCAATCTATCTGCTGCAAAATAAAATACATTGAAATGCAACTGAACAAGAACCTGAAAATTACATTTGAAATCAAACCGAAACCAGATTCAACCCCCCCCCCACCAAAAAAAAAAAAAAAAAAAAAAAAAAAAAAAAAAAAAAAAAAATCCAACCATATCTTGATTTGGGAAAGAAAACTTAATTTCCATAGATACGCGTGGTCAGACAGAAATCTGAAAATTCCAATTAGTCTATGGGTTAGCAAACCTTAATTCGATCTGAAAAAAAAAAAAAAAAAAAATAATTCTGACAATACACGCTGACAAGCAGAGTTGTATAATATAGACGCACGCCATGTGCAGAAAATTTTATGAAGAAACAATTTTTATTTATTTATTTCGACAAAGAATTGCGTAAAAAAAAAGGGTATCTCAACAAAGAATCATGTAAAAAAACTAGGGATGCACCGGATATTCGGTATCTATTCGGTATTAGGCCATGTTACCGAATATTCGGTTAGGCCGAATATGAAACTATTCGGCCTGCCGAATATTCGGTATGGCCGAATATCAAAGTATTTGGCCGAATCCAATACTTAATAAAACCTTTTCGCTATTTCTACTTTTAACTGTCAATTTTTTAATTTATATTTAAAATAATTAGAAACAAAATCATTTTTAAATAAAATAGAATGTTTTTACATTATTTATTTGCTGTCTGTAAAGTATAACTTAAGAAAATTAACCATGAGAAGGATTAAAATGGTGATTTATTAGGATTCTCCTAAGGAATAAATTATGTGCTGATACAAGTTTCTAAATTTTGTTTAGTAAATAATCTGTTTTTTGCTTTTCCCCAAATAAAAGTCCTTTATAAGGAAAAAAAACCGTTTGAGATAGTAATAGCTATCAAGGCAGACAATTTTTGTTCATGAAACCATAATCAACTTATTGAGTCATAAGTACATTGTATTTCATTTCAGTCTAGGTCATAACTTGTGTGTTTGTTTATTACATTAACATTAAATAAGATAATATATTTTCAACTCCCATGCTTTGATTTCTGTAAAATATGATATGATGGGAAGGGTGGAAAATACCACCATTCATAAGAAAAGAACTATGAGCCAAACATACTTTTATTCAGAATTAAGTTGAAAGTATTTGTATTTTATATTGAAAAAAAATCTGACTTGAGTTATTTTAAAAGGACAATTATCAGACTATAAAATTTTTCTTCAACCATTTTTTCATTATTTGATTTTAAAATGCTTGTTTTGATTCGTAGAAAATTTTTTTAACTTTCATAATTGTGCTTCTTAAATAACTCAAGGCAGATTCTTTTCAATACTAAATGTTCTTATAAAAAGCACATGTTTATCAAAATGTAAGTTTCTTTTATTAAATGTTATGTAAAACTGCTTTAAAAAGTAACATTTTAATACCTTTAAATTTTGAAATATAAAAAGTATTTGGAAAGCCGAATATTCGGTATTCGGTTCACCTGTCGGCCGAATATTCGGCATTCGGTATTCGGCCAAAATCACTATTCGCTGCATCCCTAAAAAAACCCAACATTTCGACAAAATACCACGCGAAAAACGTGAATTCCGTGCAAAGACCGCAATAAAAACATTAATTCAATCCATGAATCGCATAAAAAATACGAATTCCATGCATGAATCGCATAAAAATGTGAATTACATGCATGAATCGCATAAAAAATGTGAACTACATCCATGAATCGTTAAAAAAAAGCAAATTGCATAAAAAATGGGAATTACGTCCAGAAATTGCTTAAAATGTGAATTACGTCCATGAATCATGTAAAAAAGCGAGAATTATATTCATAAATTGTATGAAAAACGCAAATTACGTCTATGAATCGTATAGTAAAACATGAATTATGTTCATAAATCGCTCAAAAAACACGAATTTTGGCGGCAGAAATCTGAAACGGAAATTACCTCTATAAAACGCATAAAAATACCGAATTGGATTCATGAATTGCATAAAAAATGTGAATTACGTTCATGAATCGCTCAAAAAACGCAAATTACATCCATGAATTGCATAAAAACGTGAATTACGTTTATAAATCACTCAAAATATGCAAAAAAACATGAATAACGTTCATAAATTGCAAAAAATGCGAATTACGTCCAAGAATTGGTAAGAAAAGCGAATTACATTCATAAATCCTATAAAAACACAAATAACGTCAATAAATCGATCAAAAAACACAAATTCTGTCGATAGAAAGCTCAAAAGATGCAAATTATGTCTATTAATCGCATAAGTATAGCAAATTACGTCTATAAATCATGTAAAATGTAAATTACATTCATTAATCGCATAAAAATCTCGAATTATGTCCATGAATCGCTCAAAAAAAGCGAATTGCATAAAAAACGTAAATTGGGTCCACAAATTGCTCAAAACGTGAATTACATCCATGAATTGTTTAAAAAAGTGAGAATTACGTTCAGAAATTGTATGAAAAACACAAATTATGTCTATGAATCGTGTAGGAAATCGGGAATTATGTTCATAAATCGCTCAAAAAACACGAATTTTGGAAGCAGAAAGCTGAAACACAAATTATGTTCATAAATCACTCATAAATTGCGAATCACTTCCATGAATCATGCAAAAAAATACTAATAACATTCATAAATTGCAAAAAATGTGAATTAAGTCCAACAATTGGTAAAAAAAGCGAATTACATTCATAAATCCTATAAAAACACAAATAACGTCAATAAATTGATCAAAAACACAAATTTCGTCGACAGAAAGCTCAAAAAATGCAAATTATATCTACGAATTGCATAAATATAGCAAATTACATCCATGAATCATGTAAAATGTAAATTACATTCATTAATCGCATAAAAAACGCGAATTATGCCCATGAATAGTTTAAAAAACGCGAATTGGGTCCACAAATCGTCAAAACGTTAATTACGTCCATGAATTGTTTAAAAAAGTGAGAATTACGTTCAGAAATTGTATGAGAAACACAAATTATGTCTATGAATCGTGTAGTAAAACGGGAATTATGTTCATAAATTGCTCAAAAAACACGAATTTTGGTAGCAGAAAGCTGAAACGCAAATTACGTCTATAAATCGCATAAAAATAGCGAATAGTGTTTTGCATTCATGAATTGCATAAAAAACGCAAATTACATTCATGAATCGCTCAAAAAACACAAATTACGTCCATGAAACGCATAAAAACGTGAATTACATTCATAAATCACTCAAAAAATGCGAATCACTTCCATGAATCGTGCAAAAAAACACTAATAACGTTCATAAATTACAAAAAATGCAAATTACGTCCAAGAATTGGTAAAAAAAGCAAATTACATTCATAAATCCTATAAAAATATAAATAACGTCAATAAATCGATTAAAAAACGCAAATTTCGTCAACAGAAAGCTGAAAAAACGCAAATTCTGTCTATGAATTGCATAAAAATAGCAAATTACGTCCATAAATCATGTAAAATGTAAATTACATTCATTAATCGCATAAAAATTGCGAATTATGTCCATAAATTGCTCAAAAATGCAAATTAAATTCATAAATCGCATAAAAAACATGAATGATGACCATGAATTGCGCAAAAAATACGAATTACACCCAACATTAAATTAATTTGCAGAAAGTTTTTGGTTTTATACAAGTCTGCCAACAAGAACCTACAAGTTATCCTGAAACCCATTCTAAACCAACAAAAATTTAATGGAAAGATAAATTTGTCCAAGAAAGACAAAATAATTTCCATTGACATACATTGACTAGAATCGAAAAATTCCTATTGAAATCTATCCTATACAATCCAAAACCGGAAAGAAAAAAATCCCTCCAAGAGTAACTCAATCTCTCTGCTGCAAAATAAAATACATTGAAATGCAACTGAACAAGAACCTGAAAATTACATTTGAAGTCAAACCGAAAGCAGATTCAACCCTCCCCCCCCCCCAAAAAAAAAAAATTATCCAACCATATCTCGATTTGGGAAAGAAAACTTAATTTCCATATATATGCGTGATCAGAAATCTGGAAATTCCAATTAGTCTATCTTAAACCTAATCTGAACCTGAAAAAGGAAATTCCATACAACCGGAGCCCAGTATCTATACAGGACAAAATATTTTCCATTAAAGCGCAACCTGACCAGAACTTGAAAATTCCATTTGAATTGAACCTGATTGAAACCTGAAAAAAATTTCCATCGAACCTTAACCTAATCCGGAAAAGAAAAAATTATTTCTGCCGATACACACTGACAAGAGTCTGAAAGTTATCATGAAACCTAACCCAAACCCGAAAAGGAAAAAACAATGGAAACACAAGTCTGTCCAAGAAAGACCAAATAATTTCTGTCCACATACACTGACAAGAATTTCAATTGAAATCTATCCCAAACCCAGTTCAAACACTACCCCCCCCCCCAAAAAAAAAAAAAAAATCCAATTGTAACCCAATTTATCTGCGACAAAATAATATACTTGAAATGCAACTCAACAAGAACCTGAAAATTCCATTTGAAGTCAATCCGAAACCAGATTCAATCCCCCCCCCCCCAAAAAAAAAAAAAAAATTAATCAAATCGAGATTTTAGAAAAAAAAGAACAATTTATGTCGATATGTATTGACCAGATCATGGAAATTCCAATAGAAGTCTATCTCAAACCCGATCAGAATAACCTGAAACCCAATCTAATCCCCCCCCAAAAAAAAGTAAAATAAAAAAATTAGGAAATAAAAATCTGTTCAAGAAAGACAAAGTAATTTTTGTCCCCATCCACTGACCAGAATTGAAAACTAGTACTTAAATGCAACTCTGCAAGAACCTGAAAATTCCAATTCAAGTCAAACTGAATCGAGATTCAAACCCGAAAAAAAAAAAAACAATTATCTAACCAAATCAAGATTTTTAGAAAAAAAAAATATGTAAATACGTACAGACTAGAGCATGGAAATTTTAATAAAATCTTAAACCCGATACAAACTCCTCCCCCTCCCTTACATAACTAACAAGAAGCCTTGATGACCCCACAAAACATAACTAACAAGAACGAAGAGTCATGCATACTGCATCGATTATGATGCATTTTCTGACTCATTCTGAATATTGTAAACTTATTGTCATTCATGTACAATAATTTTACCATTCTGTGCAAAAAAACAAAGCATAATTAACGAGAGTAAAAAATTTTCCTTTAACATGTTTATATACAGTAGACTCCCTCAAATCCGCACAGCTTGGGACCAGAGGTTGTGCGGATTTTAGAATTTTGCGGATTTCTGGTCATTGCTTTGTTTACGTTTTTTAAACAGTAATTTGAGTGCAATTAATAGTGCATTCAGGACTATAATGAATACTTACAATATAATAAAATGTTAAAATAAGTAATAAATTAAAATAATAAAAATTTAGATAATTTTCAAAATGATTAAAATATTAAAAGCAAAGATCCAGTTAATGATCAATAGTGTATGATTAAATATTCATTATAAAAATTAAATATATTTTTCCAAAATTATTCAACAAAACTTGCCTCATAAAAGTACATTACTAATTCACATCAAAATCATAAAATAAGGATTTTTTTTTAAAGTTTAGCCAGGCTTAGTAACCAAAAAATCTTGATTAATGCATAAATATATTTTGTAAGAAAATTGTGATTACCAGTGATATCAGCAATATCTTGATTTTTTTTTTTTTAATTTTTCTTCCTTCATGAAAAAAAAAAAAAAAAAAAAAAAAAACATGAATAGAGTATTATTGAGAAAATTAAAAATTAAAAAATATATGGAATTGATACAAAATTTAAAAAATCACATTTTGTCCAAATATCCAATCTGAAAGTTTCATTGTTTACATCCATAAAGTATGTGCGGATTTTAGAGAGTTGCGGATTTCTGGTTTGCGGATTTGAGGGAGTCTACTGTACTTTCCATTTTATTCTGAATGCTTTAAACCTATGAGTTTCATCTTTGTACAGTAATCTTCCCATCCAAATCTTCCCCCCCCCTGTTACTTTATATATGTTTTGTGCAAACAGCAAAAAATAAATAAACTAACAAGAATGAAAAGTTACACATACAGTATAGATTATGAAACACTTTCCAACACATTTTCATTATTGTAAACATATCATTTTAATCCATTTGCAGTAATTTTACCACTCTATATAAAGAACAAATCATAATTAACAAGAAAGAAAAACCTGTGTGCACCATAGATTATTAAACACTTTCCAGCATATTCTGAATATTGTAACGGATATAGTCTTAATCAATCTGCAATATTACCAACCTATACAAAGGTTGAAACATAATTAACAAGAATCATGCACGCAGCATAGATTATGAAATACTTTCCAGCACATTCTGAATATTGTATTCCTGATCATTTTAATCCATCTGCAGTATATGTATCATCATGTGTAAAGAATAAACATAGTTAACTAGAATGAGAAATGATACATACAGCATAGATTATGAAATCCTTTCTTAGAAATACAGTGCTGAATGTACATTACTTTCTTATCTTATACTAACGTACTTTACTACAGAGTTGTTTTTAACGAAATCAAGTAGCACAGCATATATTAATAATAAAATATGAAATATCTTTTTTTAAGTGGGTGGGGAGGGGTAATTAAAGGTGATCAGAAATCATGAAAATGAATTCTTTGCATTAGTCTTTAATTTTTTGTTTTTATCTTTTTATTATTAACCTAAAAAAAGCACTGATATCAGTACAAAAAACCCTGAACGGGTTAAAAGCTTGTGACGCAGCACTTTATCTTATATATCTAAGAATTTTAAATTTGGGACTTAAAACTAATGATATCAAAATTTATGTGACGCTATGCTATTAATTAATATATACATATATTAAAATTTATTCATAAAGATTTTATCAATTACATCTTTCATAAATTCAAAATATGAATCTTAAAAGATATGATATCAAAATTTAAGTGACGCCTTGACGAGGCTTTAAACAATGTTTTAAAATTCCATTTATTTATTTATTGTCTAAATACATTTTCATATCTAAACAATACTTTTCATTTTCCAATACACTGTTAAATACATCACTTTCACTGAATATATATAATGCACTGAAATTTATTTATTTGAATAAATAGATTTATCTTTTGGGCTACGCTATCCAAAATCAAAAATAACATTTGAATAAATATTTTTTGCGTCATTGTATCCAAAGTAAGTTAAATAGATGCAAATAGATACAATGACGCAAAAAATATGTATTCAAATGTTATTTTTGATTTTGGATAGCGTAGCCCAAAAGATAAATCTATTTATTCAAATAAATAAATTTCAGTGCATTATATATATTCAGTGAAAGTGATGTATTTAACAGTGTATTGGAAAATGAAAAGTATTGTTTAGATATGAAAATGTATTTAGACAATAAATAAATAAATGGAATTTTAAAACATTGTTTAAAGCCTCGTCAAGGCGTCACTTAAATTTTGATATCATATGTTTTAAGATTCATATTTTGAATTTATGAAAGATGTAATTGATAAAATCTTAATGAATAAATTTTAATATATGTATATATTAATTAATAGCATAGCGTCACATAAATTTTGATATCATTAGTTTTAAGTCCCAAATTTAAAATTCTTAGATATATAAGATAAAGTGCTGCGTCACAAGCTTTTAACCCGTTCAGGGTTTTTTGTACTGATCCTTTATACAGGGTGTCCACTCCCAACGATGGCGATTGTTTAATTCCTTAAACGTTAGTCACAGACATACAGTTCCAATTACAAAAATATTTTAAATGAGATAAAGAAATATTTTAAAAGCAACTTGGATCAATAACATTTTATATTTGGAATATTTCTTAAAAAATTACGAAATGTAAATTTTTATACGCGCCCCCGGTCCTATAAGTTGTATTTAGTAAAATTTTCCTGTTGCACTGCTAAGTAAGACAATAAAAGTCCTCTTATTCTACGAATAAAGTTGACCGAGTATTAGCTGTTTAAAGTTGGAGTATATTATTTATTGCAATTTAGGGGTCATTCACAACTTTAGCAGATATGTATTTCGTAAGAATATTAAAAAATTGGTTGAAAATAAAGTTAAAATTGCAATATAAATTTGAAATATTATTAGTCTAAAATATGAACAAAAAATATAATTTGTAATAAACGTATAAGGATAAGAAAAACAGAATTTTCGTTCATGAAAATGATGAAAATTAACAGCTTCAGTTCTTTAAAAAAATGTTATTAGGTTTTTGAATGGTATTAGATTACAGTAGCCTGCAAAAGATGGGGTAAGTCATGTTTATTAGCTTTTGATAATTCATTCTTATGTAATTTTTAATACTGAATCCGAAACTGGCCTTTATTTTATACCATCACGTAAAGATGCAAATCGTAAATTTTAAAGTAAAAAAAAAAAAAAAAAAAAAAAGGTGAAAACTTTATACTATAAAATTTTGATTGTTGTGTTATGGATAGTAATCCATGACTGAATTTTATACATTTTGTACCGATGAATCCTAAAATGACCATTACATCATTTATAACCATTACGTCAAGATTTTTTGGCAAATTATTAATTTCAAAGTTAAAATTGAACCTCATTCCACATTTCATCGTACCCCTCAGCAGTTTAGCTGTAAGAATCCCAGTACAAGTAAAAAAAAATGAATAAAATATTGAATTAAGTAAAATTAAATAAATTTAAGAAAGTTCTACACATTTGGTTTCATAGTAGCAGATTTTCGTTACATTTAAACTTTGACATTTAAAAGTTACAAAAAATTCTAAGCAATGGTTAAAATGAAGTGATTTTCAGATTTAATGCCAAAAAGTACAAAAAATAAACTATCAAATATTAAAAAACACAGCCATCTCTTTTATTTTATAATATCCGATTTTTGTTATTTTTTAACTTACACAATTTATCTTTTGCGAAAAATCCTGTCATGATGGTTAAGAATTAAGGTAATTTTCAGAATCAGTGATAAACTAGTTGGATGTGCCAATTCCAAAACTTTCTTCCATATCTTACGTACATTTCAATATTTTTTTAAAAATAGTTACTCCTATTAATGCTGTAAGAATTTTAAATCAATACTATATCAACTTTGATTTTCATCTTAAAATTCTGCTTCAGTTAACTAATCGGAGTAAGAACGAGTTTCCGTCTCTGCACGAGCCGATGGTCACGAATGATAGGCAGATTTTTTTTTTCAAATTCAGGGAGTACCTCCTAGCTATACTAAAAAATAATCATACACAAAAGTTTTAGTTCAGTTCTATGCATAACACTTTTTTATGGTAAAATAATGAAAAGGGCACAGCCATCGTGATTATAGCACCTCCTTCCTGCAGATTTTTTTAAAATTCAGGGCGGACCTACCAGCTATAGCTAAATACTAACACAAAAAATTTGGTTCAATTCTATGCATGACTTCATACAATTTTAGGTGGTACAATATTGAAAATGGTACAAAAATCGCTATTACACTGCCACCTTCCGGCGGATATTTTTCAAATTCAGGGAGGTCCAACTAGCCATAGCCATACACTTACACCAAAAATTTGGTTCAATTCGTTGTCTAACTTAATACACTTTTAGTCGGTACAATATTGAAAATGGAACAAAAATCGCTATTTCAGTGCCCCCTTCCAGCGGAATATATCAAAATTGAAGGAGAACTTGCTTGCCACAGCCAAAAACATTCGCAAAAAATTTGTTGGTTCAATTCTATGCATATCTTTATGCACTTTCGATGGTTGAATGGCGACATACGTACACACACAGACACGCAAATATACACACAGACATACACACAAACAAAAAATAAGAATTTATATTGTAAAAAATATTTTGCTTCTAAGACGTTGTATATTTATAAAAACATTTAAAATACATTAAAAAAATTATTAACATGTTTCAACTCACTATTAACCCATTAGTGCCTAGCGTCCGTTTTTAGGGACGCTTCAAAAGGTGCTTCAGCACTGATTTTGACACCGGTAAAAAAGAAAAGCAATAATTACTTTATTTAAATGGTGCATTTTTGTGATTAATAAACTAAACTTAAATCTTCTAAAAATAGTGGTGCCAACCAAATAAATTTTACGCAAAAGATGCTGGACACGAATGGGTTAATAGAGTCATCCTCAGAATGTAAATAGAAAAATTAAAATTACAAATACAATAAACGTGAAAATCGGAATAAAGAATTAATGAAAATAAATAAATTACACACAGACATACACACACACACACACACAGACAGACATACACACAGACACACGGATAGACGGACATTTTGTTAAAACATGTTTTTTGGAATCTCTGACCCCTAACACTTATAAATCCTTTTAAAACTGGAAATCGAAAAAAATTTGGATAACAATACTTTCTTTTATTGAATATAGAAGGCTAGTTCCATGGGTTTTGTAGTGTAAGTCACATTACCTTATAATTGCTATGCTTGTTTGCCACCGTTATTTTCGAAAAGTCTGCTTGGCCTTATTCAATTAATGACAATGTGCCGATAAAATAAATCACATTTTTTCGTACTAAAATACTGGTAGCCAAAAATCGTAGCCTGTGACTTACACTACAAGTACTCATGGAAATAGCCAGAAGTAAAAATACATAACAGCTAAAAAACACAACCATCGCATTCTTGTGTTAATCTAATCTAATACTTTTTCTTAAACTTCTTGGTGGTATTATGTCCAAAAATTTTTTGTTATCTTGTAAAATAAATCTAAATTCATGGTAAAAACCAAAAATCATAACAACCTTAGATTGCCATCGGATTTACATTAATATATAAAATTTAATCTCAATCAGATATTTGAAAGTGAGTTAAAGTTCGAGTACAAATTTTGAACGGCAAAAACATACATACGATCGTTAATTATGTTATAAATTTGTAACGAAATTTTTAATTACCGTAATTTCGGGTGTATAAGCCGCGGCTAAAACAATTCTTTTTGGACCCAGAAATCTTATTAGGTGATTGAACACAAATATTTACGGCGATCTAAGTAGTAACATTCATTTTTTTAAAAATTCTGGGTCGAAAAAGAATTGTTTGATCCGCGGCTTATACACCCGAAATTAAGGTAAATAAATCATGAAAAGAAATAATCCCAAAGCCTTACAAAGTAAAACATGTGTTAAAATACAATTATTTTAGCCAATCTAAAATATAATAAAAGTAAACTCAATCGTAAAAATTGTACGATTTTTTTCAAATCGTGGATACTGTTGAAGTACGTTCTTCGAATACTTTAAGGAGTTGGCATATGCGCACTCAAAAGCAGTCGGTATAAAAATTTTAATTTCAGGATTTTTTAAGAAATATTTTTACTGACCTAAATGGCTTTTAAAGTATTTCTTTACCTCATTTAAAACATTTTTTAATTTGAACTATGTGTCTATGGCTAACGGTTTAAGAATTAGTCATTGACCACCGTTAAAAGGGGACACCTTGTGTAAACGCTGAAGCCTGCGTTTTAATAGGTTGAAAAAAAAAATCACTACAATTATTGTAACAACAACAACAACAACAACAAAATAATGTCTATTGCAGGACACTTGAAAATGATGCTTAATTTAGCGACGATACTTTTTCAATTTTGGGCTTGTGCATAAACACAAACGATAATAAATGCCTTCAGAAATAAATGTTAAATATAACTTAATAAATTAAAAACTGTAAGCCTGATCATAAAATACTCACATTCTTAAGAAAATTACAAAATGTATCGCGTTTGAAGAAATATATTGTTATTGGAAAAATGGCTCTTTATGCAGATGGTCTAATTGCAATATCATTACGATATAATAATAACATGCTTGTCAAATGACATGTTGATTTTCCTATCTGCTTTTGACTTTATAGCCTTTAAAACGTTCGCTGCTGCTTACGTGAAGATATGATGATAGTTAATGCCGCACTGTAGAAGTAGGTTTTTCCCAGAAACCGATTTACTTTTTATAACAAAGAATCAGTGAAAGATTTTCCCGCGCCAGCGCGTGACTGGCTATTGGACATCATCCTTCATCATGCGCTGGCGCGTGAGTGGCCCCTTAACGTTGACGCCTTATCACGCGCTGGCATGTCTGCGGCAGCGAACGTGTTAATTTTCGTAAAAATTGAAGTATTGTCATAAACTTTTAATGTATTGTTACAGAATGCAACATTATAGTACGTTTTAAAAATAGTCGTCCTACCGTACGTAGTTTGTTTTCAATGGCCACCACAAATATTATATGAGGACGTGAGTTTCAGATCTCAACTAATCTAAAATTTGAAAAATCGAGGTTTTTTTTTAATGTAAATTCCTAAAATTCCTATTTTTATATATTTCCTATAAATTTAGGCTGAATCAGTTTATTTTATATATGCAGGTGCACGTGCACACGCACACACACACATATATATAAACTAGTTTTAGCGTATATTTCTCGCATTGCGAAATTTTGGTTTTCCATGATAACCCTGGACGCAGTCCGAAGTTTTTCGGACAAAACAAACAACGGTTTTACAAAATTTCATTTTCTGGATAAAGTGAGTTTTGAAACTCACGTCTTATTATCGTGATCGACAGCGTATCAAAATAAGAGGCATTGACAACAATAAGGCTGAAGGCACATGCTTGTTTTATTCCGGTCAACTGAATTCTTGGGAAAGGTGTTGTGTGCCTTTTGTACAGGACACTTTGCATTTCTTCATAATAGGACAAAGAGGAATGAACAGAGTCAGGAGATAGGGCGTTCAAACCTACTTGACGTAAAGGTTTTTTGTTCTGCCGGTCATCAGTCCCCTTGCCTCAAAAGCCATTAAAGATTAAAAACACCATGTCGCCACAACAATCAAGCGGTAGTTGCCGACAGTTTGTATGACCTTGTCTGTTGCACCTGTGTGTTTGAGTCTTGCATCAGATGGGGTAACCTGATTTTTAAAGATTCGCATCCTGCCGGGCAAGTAATATAATTTGTTGCTGCGGTTCGGGTTTACACTTTTACTTAAAGCTTTTATTACGCTTCGGATTCAGTTATGAATATCTCGGGTCAAGCATGGTACCCCATTTTTAAAGTTCAATTTGATCTTTAAGATGCACTATTTAATTTATTTCACGTAAAAATTTAGAAAATCCCAATTTACACTCTAAAGTAATATAAAGGAAGCTTATATTTTCTCAGCGCCTTGAAAATTTTACGATTTTACTGGTTCTGTGCTATTTCATGTTTTCTTTAATTTTGAATATTTTACTTACATTTGCATTGCTACTTTAGAAAAATACTTTATTAATATGCTAAAAAGTATGATATAAAAAATTCATTATAAACAATTTAATCTTTTCCTTTTCAATTCAAATATTTAGATTCTTGCGGAAATTAATAAAGAAATTTTATCAAATCTCTCTTCCACTACATTTTTTTTTATTAAAGAAAATATCATAATGCACAGACTATATTACAAATTTTTAGAAAGTGCTTGATTAAAAATATTCTTGTGGTTATTTATTTATTTAAAAAGTTCAAGTAGTTGTTTTCATTCCATTGTAAAATTTCTTGTTGCTTCGATAATTCTAGAAAATAAAAATTGAATTTGTTGCGTTTAAATAAAGCTTAATAATTCTTTTGTAGAGACCATTTTACTTTATTTTTTTATAATTTTGTTTAAAACTATGCAAGAATTGCATAATGTTAAAGATTTTAAATGACAACCTTTCGCTTCATTTGCATTGTTATTAAAAGAAATGCATTCAAGTTAATTTTATTTCATCCGTTTTAAGCCTTTTGGATATGTATATATATATTTAATAAAATATCGCAATATGCGAACAGTGTCCTAATATTTCATTTTCAGTCATAAAATATGACTTACGAAATTTTTAGTACATTACTCGAAGCTTTCAACAAAACAAAAATTGAAAACTAATTTGGAATAAAGACTACAAATTTTTTAAACGAGAAATGTCAAATGGCATAAAACTGTTCGGTCTTCTTTCCTTTATTGCTAGAAATAGCCATTCAAATACGCACAGAAGTTACGCTTAACCCTTTCCGGCACACTGTGCCCAGACACTGGGATACCTAATTTTAATTCCAAAACTTGCAACCGGCACCAATAATATTTTAACAAAATTTTGCTTTTAAACTGAAAGCTTAAATTAAAGGATTCTTAATTTCTAAAAGAATCGTTTATAAATTCCGGTGACAGCCAATAATTTCTCATTTTACTAACAGAATTTGCCCGTGCCGGAAAGGGTTAATGATGGTCCTGTGTTATAACGAACTTAATACGCTAATGGTTCATATTAAAAAACATGCAAATTTTTAAAAATCTTCTTTTGATAATATTACTTTTATTGGCACTTCCCATATTTTTCTCAACATTTTTGTAATTTTGAAAGTGTAAATATTTATTTTCATCAAAATAACTTAAAGAGTATTGATTTAAAAATTAGATATCTTTGTGGTGATTTGATTATGTGCATATGATAGTTTAAACCAGCGCTCCTCAACCTTTTTTCTTTTACGTACCCTTTTTTTAAACTTTTCAGAGTACCCCCTTTATTATTTTAGTATTTTTGAGAAAAATGCCCCCCCCCCCCTACAGACACAGCCAACTAACGGAAATATGTTTTTTTTCCATTAGTAACCTTCTAATCACAATCATTACAAATATCATATATATATATGAAGACCCCAGAAGCCAAGGGGTATAAGTGACAAAATTGAAAAAATTGAGTTAAGTGCACAGGGTATCTGGAAATATGTTTTTTTCATTTCAGGTAAAGAAATATAGGTAATTTTCTTATTATTTGGGGAGTTATAGAGATAAACCACTTTGTTCGAAAAACAAACAATATTGATTAATTATACATTTAAAGAAAATTGTACTCTATTTTTTAAACAGTTATTGAAATGAGAGTTCAAAGATTAGAATGCAACAAGCAGATGTTTCCTATTTCAATTTAGTCAATTGTTATTGATGTCCCAATTTAACATCAATTATCTTTAAACTCAATTTATTCCAAATCGACATTTTGTCACTTCTACTCCTTGGATTCTGAGGTCGTCATATATATATGAAATAAGACCACAAAATATATAAAATAAGTTTGATGGGATGAAAAATATTTATTGAAATATTTATGTACAAACAACATTTTTTTCGTGAAATGTTATTTAGTGATTGAAGACAAATAGTTTCGACGATCTGATAAGTTACGTTTCTTAAATTAAAAAAAAAAAAAAAAAAAAAAAAAAGGTCTAAAAAGAATTGTTTGATCCGCGGATTATATGTCGGAAATTACGGTAATGAAAACACAACCTTAAAATAGTGAAGTTTTAACTGTAACTGGTTTCGCAGGGGTTGATTAGAGATACCTACTCCAATAAATTTCCATGGAGTTTTTCAGCTTATTTAAACGCCTTATTAATTCAAAATTTCAGTCATAAATAATGGTAGGAAAATATATTCATTTTTACTTTTGGAAGTTATTTTGGCAATAGTTAGGCTTTCCCTTTTTGTCACATTGTGATGACCTAGAGAATCTCCTGTCAGTTTTAGTGAGAAATATTACAACGCTTTCGCAATCAGACACCATTAAAAAAAATAAACATTTTTACAGCATTTGAAAGAAAATACTTCCATGAATAGGAAACTTAATTAAGAGGAAATTTTCTATTCAAATTCAGTGGTGGTAAATTTGGCCCGGGGATAACCCCATCCTTGATTCGATGAAAAAAAGTAGCCGCCATCTTGTGACAAACTTCTCAGTTACTTCCCCTGCATCTAGTAGACAGTACACTTTATGTCTTCTCCCCTTTTATTCATAACTCTATTCTTCTACCAAGCCTCGATATAAACGTTTTTTAAATCATAAATTTTTGTTAAAGACTCTCTCTTCTTCATTTTGCTTTTCTCAACCGAACGTCTACTTTTATAAATATTACCTTAATTCAATATCCTAATTACACAATGTCCTCCCGCAAATCAATTATTAATATTCTGGGGTTAAGCAAAGATTTTTTTACAATAAATCTCTTACCAACCGAAAGAGCCTGCAAATTTCGATTTCGATACATTGAAGTATAACTTTTAAATGAAGTGTTATTAATGATATTTTCATTTGATAAGTTGTGAATTATTATTGTATTTCATGTAAAAATACGCAATCGCAAAAATAAAATCCAATGAAAAATTTTAATTTGATAAGAGCTAAACTTTTTAGTCTTTATTTTTTTAATGCTTTAAGATGTATGCTATGTTATCAATCCGCTAAAATTTTTAGATTCAGATTGCTTGATTTTCACTATTATTTTTTAATAGTATAATTCATATTCTTATCGCCTAAACGAACATTTAATTAAATAGGGCAATGTAACATTTTAAATAAATGATCAAAAAAGCACTCCAAATAAAAATGATAACAAAAATTAGCTAAAGGGCAAAATTGGATATATGCTCAAATTTCAAATAATTCATCATCATATAGACAGAGTAATTAGTAGAAATTTTATTGGTTAAGCTATTAGAAACCTTTAATGTTGTGCTATTTTGAATATTTTATTAGAATTTTATTTTACAGCTCTGATACGCGAAAGCAAAATTAGCCCTTTTGCTGTTTTCATAGACAGGGCTCTTACGTATCCCGGAATTTCAAGACCAGAAATTTCGATACCAGTATTTTCTTATAGAAAATCTTTAATTAAAACAGACGAAATTTCACCCTTTTGAAATATATTTATTTTACTATTAAGAAATGCTGGTATTTCACCTGGAAAATAACTATACCCGTACGAACTATGATATAGCCAATTTATATCATTATTTATGATTTGCAGACATTACAGTTTTCTGTAATCACCAAAGCTTTTATAATAACAATAGTAATAATGATAAAAAATAACAATAAAATGCTGTTATACGTAATACTTTGTAATATTCAAATTAAAGAGTTTGAAATACTATGAAATCTGTTCCCCGCATCAGTAAAATAATTTGTTATTACGTCTTTTTAAATCATTTTGGAATTTAAATTATATTGATATTAAAAAATACGGTACATCTATGATCTTAGAAATTCTCCAGGGAAATAAAATTAGTCAAAATTTGTACGTCAAATGTGGCAGATGAAGTACGTTCATATTAATTAGTTATTCAAATGTTAGTGTAATATTTGTTACACTCTTATGCAAAAATACATGAATATAAAAATTATTACGATTATATATATTAAAGTCAGTAATATGAAAAGACTGGGCTCCATTTTAAATAAGACGTAATCATTATGGCAACTTAGAACCATTACGTATCATGGGATATCATTGAATTAATTAAGTGGACATGCTTTATAAATATGGAATATAATGAAGGAAACTTTAATTCATATCTTTTTAAATTACTATTAATTTTTCTGAAAATTTGAAAAGACTCAACAAATTTCTGAAACAATTATATATATTAAATTTAAATTTATTCTATTGGAAAGTTCACACGCTGTTATATATTTATATCTGAGGAAATTATAGGTGCAACGTATTTACATAATTACAAACGCAACTAAAAGCAAAAATGAACTTGCCCACTTTCAAATTCAACGGCTCAATTTATTATCGAAATACAACGAATGATTAAAATGTTTCTAAAATAGCACCATCTCCATTATTATAAATCAATCTATTTAAATTGACATAAATAAAAAAAAGTTAAGAGTGTATTTAATTCAAAATATGAAACTTCCTTTAATTTATCCACTCATTACACAAAGCTGTAAGTACAATAAGTTAAATTCTTTAATTACCCTTTAAGTTATTTCCACATTTTCCCATCATAGAATGTTTTGACAGTAATTGCTGGTTAAACCAAAATATCAAGTTAATTACATGTTCACGGGAACATTAATCATTTAATCAAGAATATTTTTTCAAGGATTGTGTGGTTAAATAACTTCTAAAAATATTCGTTGTTAAAAGTACAATGATAATTAGATTATTGCAACATCAAAACCAGTCGGTTACGTGAGTATACGGATCTGTAAGAAAATTTCCGATGCCTTCGAAATTTTAATTGCTTGTTAAATGAACCATTGAAGACTATAATAAAATTTTCATGTTTTAATGGAAATTTTATGTAATAAGTTATGAATAAATTTCTATATGACGTGAAAGAAAAATTCTTTGTGTCAATTTCGTAACAAAACATATTTTTAGAGACAATAATAACTTTTTAGATTTCTGAAATATTACAAAAATGTTTGAAAGTGTTTTGTATTTAGTCCAGTGGGATATCTATGTAATTTATTAAACAAATAGAATATGAAAATATGGGTGAATTTTCTTTGGTAATTCCTTGAAGGGCGGTGGGATAAAATATATCCCACTTATTTTAAATTGCGAAATGCCACATTAACATCAGAATTTTGAAATAAAAATTTTAACTTTATTAAATGCATAAAGTAAAGCATTAATCTTTTTTGAAATAAATTTGTTTTTAAATTATGGTTTCATTCAATCATTTCAACATTTTATGAACAGAAAATGCCTTGCGCATGAAGTGTTAATATACAGGGTTAATGTATGTTTTTTATTAATACAAGAAATATTATTACTCAAGTTTAGAAAAAAAATATTTAATACTAGAATTTTTATTTAAAAGTGTTTATGTTGTTTAATTAAACCTATTTTCCTATGTGCCTTTTAAATTTAATTTATAAAGAGATTTCTGGTTCGAACAGAAACAGATTTAATTGGTAGGGGCCAGAATGGCCCCTTGCCCCCTTTCTAGTGTTAAAGATGAGCAAAACTAAAATAGGTATTAGTACACATTCAAGTAAAAAACTATCGTCAAAGAATGCGTGATCAAAAATAAAACGCGAAGGTGCTAGAAAACCCCCAAAATGACAGTGTTATACGAGGCAAATACACAAAAAACAATATGTGACAAGCACCAGTTGGGAAACCGCTTTCCGTACAATCGGTTAACCTCTGAACCAGTTCCATTTGCTGCTCCGTGGATAAAATGTCCATAATACACTGCTCAAAACAATTAAAGGATATTTGAAGTTTTATATAAAATAAAGATATAAACGAATTTTTTTTGCCGAAAATAGAAGAAGAAAATCACAAATGCAAATTTTTCTGATTTTCAAACTGTGGAGTATGCAAATTTTGAGTTCGACGTCAAAAACGTCGCTTCAGCGGCAGCGAATGAAATTTGACTTTCAACTGGATAAAAGAGAATGAAGACAAGGATGATTTGTATTCAGTGATTGCTTTGTTTCGATGAGTACGATGTCTCAGCGAAGTCATTTGACAGATTCAGAAGCTTGGAGAATTGTTGGCAGGTTAGAAGGGGGCCAAACTCAAGCCTAAGTAGCGCAAGCCATTGGAGTGTCACAAAGTGTCATTTCCAGGATGTGGAACCGTTTTTTGGAGAGAGGATGTGCAGGCCGAAGACCAGGGCAAGGTCGTAGACGGGCAACAACGCCCAATGAAGATCGGTATTTAGCGTTAACAGCTCGGAGACACCGAAACATGAACGCTACTCTTTTCCAACAACACCTTCGCTCGGCTACAGGCACCACGATTTCAACTCAGACTGTCCGAAACCGGCTCCATGCTGTAGGTCTGTATGCTCGCCGACCGATGGTATGTGTTAGATTAACATCAAGGCATCGTCGCGACCGCAGGGAGTGGGCAACCGAGCATGTCAACTGGAGGAGAAATGAATGGAGCAATATTCTGTTTTCTGACGAGTCCCGTTTTTATGTGCATCCGGATAATAGGCGTATTTTCATCTGGAGGGACCGTGGCAGTATTAATAATCCTGCGTTCGTGCACGAAAGTGTCAGATTTGGCGGTGGAGGAGTGTTGGTGTATGGTGGCATCTCCATTGACGGGCGCACTGACCTCTACATCATTCGAGATGGAGCTCTGACTGGTCGCCGATATATGGATGAGATCCTCAGACTTATTGTAGTCCCTTACGCTGCAGCAATCGGAGATAACTTCATTTTAATGGACGATAACTGCAGGCCACATCGTGCAAACCTGGTGGAGGATTTCCTTTTCGAGGAAGGAATCGTTCGAATGGAATGGCCAGCGTGTTCTCCAGACATGAATCCAATCGAGCACGTTTGGGACGCTCTAGGAAGACGAGTTTCTGGCCGCCAACAACCCCCACAAACTCTCCAAGAACTGGAAAGAGCTCTTCTGGAAGAGTGGGGCAGAATACCCCCAACTCGTCATTAATAGCCTCATTGAGTCCATGCCTCAAAGGTGTTCAACGTTGCTGGCCTCCCGTGGAAACCATACCCCCTACTGAAAATGATTTTCTTTGAAGAAAACGCCTTTTCTTATTCTTTTTTTCTCATATGCACAAATTGTGTTTTTTTCCTTTTGTACACAAATACGCAATAAAATGCATTTTTTTCTGCCAAACATGTGTAATTTATTCTCATATAACCTACTATGTCTGTCGACCATGTATCAATCAGCTAAAAAGTTTCCCAGATACAAAATCCACCTAAAACTGCAATATCCTTTAATTGTTTTGTGCAGTGTATTTCCCATATTAGTGAGGGGCGACATTTTTCGATATGTTTCTACTCCGATTTACAGTTAAGGACCAGACACATAGCACTAACTTCTTGCGGTCAGGTGTTGCTATTTTTGATCTTTCGTGTCGGCGCTTTGATGCATAAAGTGCTTTTTGAGTGAACTTTTTTGAACTTCAAGAGAGAAATCGGACTCGAAATCAGTTGACAGCTTTACGACTGAAGATGGGGTAGATAAAAGTTCCCCTTCCTTTGTCAATTTGGTAGGGTCAGTCCCTCAAAAATCATTTAAAGAGGTTTCACCTTTGTTCCGTTCGAAAACAAAGATTGATTGATTGCTGTTTTAGTGTAATAAAAACTAGTGCTGTTCGCTCGCAGCCTTACTCTCCATAATCAGCGACTTTTATCTATTAATCGAGACAAAAATTTTATATCTGCGTTCATCTTCATCCTTATATCACATTTGCTTGCTGTTAGTGTCGTTCTTCTCCAGATAAATCACAGCAGGATTGACAGTTTAACGTTTCCATTGATCAAGTTTCCAAATGCGCCAGCACCTTTACGTTTTATTTCTGACCATGCATTCTCTGATGAAAGTTGTTTGATACTATCACCTCTTAAAGTTTTGCTCACCTTTTATGAAACACTCTGCATATAATTTGAGCACAAGTTTTGAAACACTTTGTGAAAGGATGCATTTTGTGATAACCGCACATAAAAAACAATTTAAAGCTAATTTTAATGCATAGTTTATTAACATAAATACAATTTTTCCAAAAATGAACAAATATTAATACGATAATAACAAAAAGTACAAGAAACCTTTATAACAAAAGAAGTGAAATTAACCCATTAGTGCCTAGCGTCCCATTTTTGGGACAGTTTTAAAATATTCAAGTAAGCGCATTCCACACCAGTAAAAAAGGAGGACAAATAAATACTTTCTTTCTCGAGACAAAGTCCTCGATAAATTAAGGTAAAAGTTATTCTTGCTTTAAAAGTGGTGGGAAAATGCAAAATTTGAATTTTAGCGAAGAAAATAATTCAGGCACTAATTTGTTAAAGTAGAAACACAACAGTGTACTACGTTTCAATAGTCTCCGACAAGGTATGACTTAGAATGTAATATATTTATGTTTAAAGTTAACTTCTAACAAGCCTCTAAATACACATTTTTGAAATCATAAAGCTGTTTAAATTTCTCTATTTTTCATTTCGCTTTTCATAATCTATTATCTACTTTCATACATGCTACTGTAATTCATTATCCTATTTAAAGATCCTCAATCTACAAATCACTCATAAAAAATTTTGGGCTGAGAAAAGAAGTTACTACAATTAAACACATTATCAACGAAGTAAAATGCAAAATTTGTATTCAATATATTGGCGCAAAACCTTTAAAAATTATGTAACAATTAATAATTATTCTTCCACTTGATAAATTGTTATTTTAAATTATATTTTATCAAAAGTTTGTAATCTCCTCTGCTTAATACTCCAATCCAATATAATAAGCGAAATGCAATGAAATATGTTAATTTAATAAGAGTTAAAAATTTTAAAGACTTTGATGTTTGCAGTTTTTTTTTAATTTAAAGCCAGTGTTTTGTTTTTAATGGCTAACATATCAGTTTTAACATTAGATGTAGTCAATTTTACCAGTCTGCTCCATTTTTTTATTACAACTGCTTGATTGTCATCCTTTTTTTTGGAATTGTATATAATATGCCTTATTTTCTCTAAATTAATTTGTCGTTTTTCATCGATTTTTTGACACTGTTGAAACAAATTTTGTTTTAAAATTTTAGCCGCACGTGGTAAACTCATTACACTGTTTCTGAATTTTTACTTTCTTCCAGTGCGAGTGTTATCGATTTTAATTCTATCACTAGCATTTATTCGAAATGGGAAGAATTTTTCATTTTCATAAAAGAAGTTTGGGTTCAAACTTCTAACTTAATGTAGAAAAAATTGTTATCCATGGATATTGAATTATTAGAGATTTTATACGCGATATTTATGATTTCTTTGAGTGCTGCAAAGGTTTGTTTTGACAATCGTAATAGGAATTTGATTTCTAACTTTATGTCTAATTCAGTAAATTTTGACACCTTCGATTTATGATTTTTAGCAGTTTTTACTGAGTTTTCCAGCCGGCATCTTAACGTTTTTCGCCATACCGCGGCGATTTTTGACATTCGTAAGATACGTTGGCTTTCAAACTTTTAGTTTATATAATAAATATTGATCCCTGAGATTTTTCATTTTTCACGATTTTTAGCTTTTTTTATGTTTTGCTGACATTTTTTGATAATCGTAAAAAAAAGATTCGATTTCAAAATTTTAGACTAATGTAGTAAATTTTGCTCTCCACGATTTTTTGTATGTTTTTCAGGAATACTTTGGTATTTTGAGGGGATTTTTCAGATTACTAAAAAAATCAGTTTTTTTATATTTTAGCATAATAAATTTTGCTTTCGTTTAAAAAAACTTTATTCTGAATTATTTTTCTGAAAATTTGAACCTTTTTTACAAATCTTTAAGCGATTTAAAGCCTTTTCTCGTACTGAGGTGATTTTTCGACATCTATTAAATTAATCCGGTTTTAATTTTTTAGCTCAATGCATTAAATTTTAATACTTACGATTTAAATAACTTTATAAGACATTTTGAGATTTTCTTACATTTTTAGATCAAAATATTAAATTTTATCTTCTTTCAAGTAATTTTACTCGGGATTCAGGCAACAATTTTTAAAAATTTCGCAATTTTTTACTCCAATTTTTATAGTTTGATCATGTTTTGTTGCCTTTTTTTGGTTGGCTTAGTCAGTGCGCAAAGAGTCAAATAGTAGATCATAATAATGAATAAAAATTTAATACTGTATTATTAGATATTTTTGTAGTTTGTTTAAAGTATTTGCAAAATAAAGGTAAAATTAAGCAGTTATAATAAATTTAACAAATATTGTCGTATAATTTTTTTAAAATTTGTTTTACTTTAATAATGTATTATACGAAAAATTGTTGCTAAAAGAATAATGAAATTTTGTTAAATGTTATACAACGTATCTTTGAGAATAGCTGTATATATAACTATAAAGTACAAATGGGTGCATCATAAAAGTTGAGAGAGATACGAATCATAAACAGTATCAGATATTGTTATTCTGTATAGGGGAGACTAGGGAGGGTTGATCCGCTTTTTACATTTTTTTTCTAATATTGAAACTAGAATAAATTTTTAAGTACCATTTTATTCGTTATACAATCAGATTTAAAAGAAATTTGTCACGTAGGTGTAAAATCTGAAAAAAAGATTCATCTTTAATATGAGAAAGTAATAGGTCGATATTTCCCACATATGGGAGGGTTGACCCGCCATATAGGGCGCTTATCTCATTTTGAAATATTTATCAATAGAAATAAGATCAAATAAAAAAAACCAGCAAAATAACTTTTAGCTTTAAATGCATTTAAAATGCTTTAATTATTTACAAAAAATATTTTTGAAAATGTGATGCTCAAACAAATCTGTTTAGACGGAATCTCAGGAGTAAAGTTCCATTTTAAAAAGGGTTTTTTCTGAGCAGGTACAATTGCACAGAAAAGAAAATGAAATTTTAGCATTTCACATAGTATGGCCGTTCTAGACAGTTTTTGTTTATATAGAATTTCGTGTTTTTCTATGTCCGGATTTAGAAGTCACTATCCCGCTTTTTTATTTCCTTGTCCTACTGTTTTGACATTCGACCTTTCAGCACTATTTCTCGCATAATTTGGCTCCATTTCTCTGTATTCAACTTGGAGAAATTTGTCCACATAAGTTTCTAAAGTTTTTCGATCAATGCTATTTTCTTTTACAGCACTATAAACACATTACTTTTTCTCAGACGCTGTTTATAGTCTGAAAACAGATAATATTAATGCCCACACTGTCAAATGACATCAGTAAATTTTTAGTGCAATTTTGGTCTCCCAATATACGTGAAGGAGAAAGTTTTGATTATTTTCAAATAAGTTTCTTCATAAATTCCGATGGGAACTACCTATTTGAACATTTTTGGAGCAAAAATGCCTTACTCTTGAAAGGTTATCTTATCATTAACAATTTTTAAGGTTACTCTTTTCATAAATTTCTTGCCCTTTCTAGTATTTTCCGCTGTTTCGAATTGTTTATTGTAGATAACATTTAAATTGTAAAAAGTTCATACCAACTTTCCCATTTATATTTTATTAATTTTTTTCTTGCAGTAAATACTATAGAATTTTCGATATCTTTTTAATCAGTTATTAAACATTTTCTTTCCAATTATCCTATTTTACTATAGCTTTAGAGAATACATTTACATTTTTTTAGAAATGTAACCATTAATCATTCACTGTGTATAGTGTGTAATAAAAAGGTTTTCTAAAAAATACTTACTTAACCGCACCCCTCTTTGCCCGTACATCATACGGGCAACGTGTTTTTGCCAATAATGATTTGTCCATTCCACGTAAGGACATCCGGACTCCAATCTTAATTTATTACTCTCATAAGTAAAATTTTATTGTAAATTTTGCATTATTTTATCTGAGCATTTTTATTTTTTAATTAGGCAAAAATTATTTTTTTGAAAAAGAGGTGATAAAAGATTAAAAAGTCTGTAAAAGATGTGAAAAAATATACATTGTTTAAAATTTTTTTTTCAAAAATATTGATCAATTAACTGGTTCAGAGAGCCTTGACCTTCTGGTCAACACTTCTTCACATACATTGGATCAAACCTTCCCACATAGTACTTTTCTAGAAATTAGCACATTGTTATTGCACAATCTTTATGCCTGGAATGAAATCTCAATACTTCTGCATTATTTAAAACCTAGATACTTATTTTCTGTGATATATTTTATCTAAAAAAAGGTTAGAAAATATTTCTAATAAAACCCCACAAATTTTGGGTTGAAAACTACTCACAACTGATATTTTTCGCACCTATTTTTCTTATTTGTGTGAAACAGAGTTGTTTCCATTTAGTTCAAAAGTAATACTTTAATATTATCAGCATAAAAAGAAAAGAGAAGTCATAGGAAATACAAAAAAAAAAAAAAATAAATAAATAAAGAAATAAATAAATAAATAAAAATAAATAAAAAAGAAAGGAGGAAAGGTATTAAAAAATCTGAAATATTTACGATAAAGTTGAAATAATAAAAAGAAAATATGTTACATATCAAAGAAAATAATAATGTGACCGTTATCTAACAAATTAAGTGTTCCAGCAAATGTTTGATCTCACTTTCTAATTACCGTCATATTATAATTTCCTGTTATTTAACAAAACAAAGCTCCATTATTAAAGACAGTAAATAAATAAATATTAGACCCTAATTGCTTTGTAAATTATAAAAGTTCATTAAAACACGTTCATTACGCAGTAATAATTTAATATTACCAAAAGAAATCATAAGAAATGAGTGTGATAAAAAAGAAAGAAAGAATGTTAAAAAGAAAACCTGTCAGTTTTATGCAAAAGTTGAAACGATAAAGAGAAAAAATTGGACAGAAAAAGAAAAGTGAAAATTCTACCTTATTTAACAATAGAAGTGTTCTTGCAGAGGTTAAAACACACTGTATTAATTAATGTCACATTTTAATTTCCTATTATTTAACAGAAAATAAACACTTTTAAAATGGAGACAAAACTAAACTAATTAAACTTATGATAAACTAAATACGTTTCTATTGTTTAGAGTGATAATACTGATATTGGTTATTAGAGACAAAAAAAGAGGAAAGTTTTAATCTACCCAATTTTTAAAATGCTTGATTAACCCATTCGTGCCCAGCATCTTTTGCGTAAATTTTATTTGGTTGGCACCACATTTTTAGACGATTTAAGTTTAGTTCGTTAATCACGAAAATGCAACATTTAAATAAAATAATTATTGCTCTTCTTTTTTACCGGTGTCAAAAACAGTGTTGAATGAACTTTTTGAAGCGTCCCTAAAAAGGGACGTTAGGCACTAATGGGTTAAGTTAGTTTCTTATATAACGTTTCATGCAAATGCTGCAAGATTGCAGTTTTATATCTTAAATTAATTTTACTATATTTATAAACATAATTTGTCGTAAAAAAATATATATACAGGGCTCGCACCGTTCCTAAAATTTTCACACTTTGCTACCAGCTTTTTAAATCAAAAATCTTTATGGAAGGTCCGTTTGACAGCTTCAATAGAATTATATAGTAAATATTACCGTTTATAAATTGTGGTAAGAAAGTACGAAAATTTCAGGAACAGTGCGAACCCTGTATATACATAAATAGATTTTTAACCCCTTGAGGGGAAAGCAATAATGTCTCTGTAATATTGAATTCTCACCCTAAAAGCGAAAATTTTTGTTTTAAAATAAGAAAATGCAATTTTCCAACATTTTACCGCGAATGTAAAACATATAAAATTTCGTTAAAAGTTTCTGGTGAACATCTTGTTTAAATTAGATGAGATAAAACATATCCAACTGCCCCTCAAGGGCTTAAAACTATCTGTCTCTGCTTCTTTTATATTGCGTAAATATTATTATGATATGATCTACTATATACAAAGAGCTTAATTTCAAACATAAACAACAACAACAGCAACAAAAACTACTTGAGTTCTAGTATTCTGAAATAGTAACATCTGTAATACATCACCTCATCACCTCTGGGTTTATTTTTAAGTTCGTTCGTAATTATGTAAATACGTAGCACCTATAGTTGTCGTTCAGTCCGCCCGTTCGTCTGTCCGTATATAACAAAGCAAAAACTACCAAACCGAATCGTTTCAAATTTAAAATATATAATTCTTACATAATTTTGTCGAGTCATTTCAAATTTTATGAAAATCGGATGCATAGATCAATTACAGGGACGATCAAAAGTATTCCGTTACATTACGGTCAATGGGGAAAAAAGTTACAAATGCATTTTAATGGTGTTACACTCCTTCGAATATAATAAAATACATGAACCTATGAAGTATATATATATGTTAAATTATATATTCTGTACAATCTGTCATGCAAAGAATATTTATTATTAAATTACAGGGCCACACAAAAGTATTCCACTACATAATGCTATACGGGAAAACATTGTTTGGGGCATATATTAATTATATTAAATTATTTCACATTTTTTTAATATGATATATCTTGCTCAGGTGTAATAAAAGTTTCTTCTTGTATATTTGCTGGAATACAAACAAGATTTTGACCATTATACTGAGTCTGAAGTACTGTCTACTATAACAGCAAGATCTGAATATTTTTAAAACTTCATTATCGAACGAACGCACCTCATTTGCTGTGCTTTATGTGTAATTTCCAACTTATTATTTTTGATATATTATTTGCAAAACAGAAAGCAATTTTTTTCAGTAAAACACTATTTTTATTGTAGATTGGCTATGCATAAAATATATTTTATATACAGTGTTCTCGCTGACATTTGACCAACATTAGTAACCTGGCTAATTAAAAATTAAAAACATTCGCCAAATGAAAAAAGTATTAGCAAAATGGATTCGCTGTGTAGCACAAAATATATATATATATATCTTTTATAATGTACCTCCTCTTTTTCAATATGTTCTAAAATAACTTAAGTTTTTATAAGTTATTAATTTAATTTCAACTATCCGCTAAAAATATGTTTAAAAATGTATATATTAAAAATATGTGTATATTCATATGTATGAAAAACGAAAAAGAAAAAGCAAAAATTGAGCACTAGCAATTTGGCGAATCTAATCGCTTATTTACTCGCCAAATGATGAATTTGGCGCAATGGCGAGTGACAGCGAGAACCCTGTTTATATATAAGATCTATTAAATGGACAGATCAAAAGTATTAATATGAGAAACCGGAGATATTTTACGAAACCCTACACAAAAGTTTTATTTGTATCGAGTATAGAAGCACTACACACAGCGGTGGACTTCGGCTCCCATTATTTATTTTCTTTTGTGCGTTCCAAGTAAGTATTTAAATATCACTTAAAACAAAGAAGGGTTGTACATGTGTTCCTGTGAGTTTCGGTACAAAATAAGTACTGCACGGATCTAAAAAGTCGATTATCAAAAAACATTTATAAACATTAATAAGCAGCGTTAAAAACAACACGGTCCGCAGTAAAAACAACAGATAATTTTGTAGCTCTTTGTTTTTATTTTGAAATTATTGGGACCATGAATCCAGTAATTATATACTCACTATTGTTAGATAGAAGTTGATTCCCCATTGACTCTACGTCAGATATGTATGCAGTTTGCTAAAAAAGAACTCGAATTATAGGAGATGGTTGGGAGAGGAAAAATAACTTTAGACTTTTTTTTGTAGAAGTTTTTCCCCGTTGACCTCCGGAGCGCAATATTTATGAACTCTGGTGAATTCAAACCAATAATGAAATATTCACTAAAAACAAATAGTTTGGGAGCCGATGACATTAAATGTCCCATCATCGAGGAATTGGTTAGTCAACATTTATATTGATTACATTATTTGACATTTATACAAATATTTTTTACTTTTTTCTATTAATAATGAAAGAAAATATTGTTATCGAATTTAACCTATTAATGCTTGAATTATTTTCTTCGTTAAAATTCAAATTTTGCATTTTCCCACCACTTTTAAAGCAAGAATAACTTTTATCTTAATTAATCGAGGACTTTGTCTCGAGAAAGAAAGTATTTATTTATCCTCCTTTTTTACTGGTGTGAAATGCGCTTACTTAAATATTTTAAAACTGTCCCAAAAATGGGACGCTAGGCACTAATGAGATTAATTTTAGTTTCCAGATGTCGGCAGATTTACATGCTTTAGGCGTCAGAGATCCCGAAAAAGACTTTTTTATAAATATCTGTGTATCCGCATGTTCGTGTGTCTATGTATCATCGAAAAGTGTATGATATCCGCATGTTCGTGTGTCTATGTATCATCGAAAAGTGTATGATGTCCGCATAGAATTAAATAAAGCTTCAAATATGTATTTTCGCTATGACCAGAAGGTCTCAGTAGAAATTATAGCTGATTTTGTAAATTTGGATTTTGTTCGATTGTTGCAACGGGCATTTTAGATGCTGAATAAAAATATACTAAATCTCCCTAATTGTCCAATCTAAGTTTGCACACTTTTAATTAGCAAAAGTTTTCTTGTTTTTTTTAATTTATCACCCTTTAATTAGACTTCATTAAGAATTTTTTCTCTCTCTCTTTTCATCGTTTTGAATCATTTATTGATGAAAAACTTGAAGTGCAATGACCACTAATACTGATTTTTGCTGATTGTTCCAACAAGGGGGAACCACAATAAGGAAGACTATCTATATTACACGTACGTATGCATTGGCAAGTTTATATCTATAGGTCAGCCATGATTCAAATCTCGGCAGGGGATTCCTTAACCCTCCTACCCAGAATGGGTCTAATCGACCCAGTCCTATAATGCGTTTCATTCTATTCAAACCAGAAATTTTTTCATAAAGTAAATTAAATAAATAACACAAAGATTTAAGTTAAATAAGTATGTTAAATGGATTTAAATTAAAATTCTGGTGTGAAACATTTTAATCAAGTTTGAGTAAAATTTCAACAGGGTAGGAAGGTTAAACTACGTTGTCAGATACAACTCAATATACATAATATACAGGATGAGTCATAGATATCGAAACAAGCTATCGCCTTAAATATTGCCCCTAGACCGATGCTTCCAATTGCAAAAATTCATAAAAAAAAGGTGAAATTTTTGATAAGTTGCATCTCCATGGCGGATCTATTTGAAAAAAAAAATTACGAAAATTAAGTTTTTATACGGCCCCCGTAGGGCAAAATTTCCAGTTAGAAAATTATTCCTTATCCATTCCTAAATTAAATTAAAAAAAAATTAATCTCCGTATCTGAAAACCTCACAGAGATATTAAAATCCAAAATTCTCCAAAATTCATGACTTACACCACTTAACCATGCCAGTAAAGGAAGAGTTTTTGACTCATTTTGAAAGCAAGTGAGGGATTGTCTACAAATTGTTCGTTATTAAATGTCGATTCAAGAGAGTGCCTCATATTTGGACATAAAAAAAGAAGGGTATTGATTTAGAGCCAAACTTACTTTCAAAATATATTGGAAGTCTTCACTGAAGATCTGCATGGATCGAAATATCTAGGTTCGGTCCCAGACCGACCCAAGGAAAAAAAAGTTCAGCCCGGACTGGAAAAATGTTAAAATCATAATCCGGACCAACCTGGAAAAAAAGTTTAAATCACAGCCCAAGTGAGCCGTGAATTTCTACATAGTTTTTTACTTCGGTGTGGTTAAAAATTGTTTCGTATGGAGGAATTCTGACCAAAAATACTTATTATAGTTTTTCGTTTTTTATATTTATACTTTTTATTATTAAAGAGAAGGCGCCAAAGGCAGTGATATATTTATTTATCAATGAATCTCTATTTATATGTAAACGTTTCACTTATATTTTAATATCGTTAATCCATATCCCATGAGTTGGAGACTTTGAAAAATGTTATACAGTAAAACCTTTTTAAGACGGAACCACAAAGGAAAGAAAAAATATGTTATAGAATGCCCTTCTTAGGAGGTGTAAATGGAGTTTATTTTTTTTTTTTCAGGCATTATTATATTTATTTTGCATGGATCAACATATTTTCCGTTTAAGACAGAATTCTGTCATTGGCAGATTTTTTTCACTGGTTTTGTTGTATTTAATTTTCTAGAGTTTGAATAAACTATTCTTTTAAAAAATGAATTGTCAAGTTTTTATTATTTTTTATTTTATTTTATTTATTAATTTATTAATTTATTTTTTTATTTGTAAAATAAAAGGAATTTTAAAATCTATGTGTTTTTCGTAAAAATTTTGCTTGAACCAAATTGTACTTATTTTATGCACGTATTAGGTCATTCAGAGACAGAGATTTTTATACGGATTGTTCAAGACCGGTATTGAAAATATCGTCCAGGGCACACCTAGGAAGAGCGAAGCAGTCCCCTCCGGTATGAAAAATACGTTAAGCCCGGCCAAGCGACTCTTTAGAAAAAAAGTAACGTCTTGGTCCTGGCACTGCCTGGACCTAGAATTCAGATTTTTGTACAGCCTCTCCAGGGCGATAAAAAATCTGAAGTTGTGAAAACTAAATTTATAAAAAAGACTTATCTGCATCTTAGAAAAAGCATTGTTCTGACGGACATTTGAATTTTAAACAGTACACTTCATTTTTCTGTATAGTGAATTTCCCTTCCCCCCTCCCCACAATTTCTCGTCTTTAAATTATTAAAAGTTAAGTATTTTTAATGAAAAAATAGTGTAAAATTGAAACATGTCATTTTTGATTATTTTACAATAGTTTTGTTTCGGAAAATTTGAAAAAATATTTACTTTTGAAAATATGATTTTTTAAAGTTTTTAAAAGTATTTTTCGTCATCTATAAAACAACAGATTAGAAATTCTCGATCATTTCATCGATACGCTTTATTTACTAGACTTATTCGCATAACTCTGACATCTATATTTCTAGTTTAGGGATTTAGAAAAGTACTACTTATTCATTCTAGGTGAAGGCGGTATATTTTTTTTTCAGGGTAGGGCTTGTTCATAACAGGACTGTCATATAGCATTACTACAATCAGCAACTTGTTGAAGGTAACGCATGTGAAGAAGATTTTAATAAAATTAGATTGTTCGTAGATTCTTAGATTATTAGTTCGTAGATTATTAGATTGGTCGTTCATTTTCATGAGCATTATCAGATTTTCTTTTTTAAGAAGATTTTTATTAAAAATTTCATGCAAAAAAAAAGAAATAATAATAATGTTTAACCAATTCTTCTAATGGAGAATTTTTTTAGAGTTATTCACAGTACAAAAGTACAATGTGTTTTTAAATGTAACTTACATTTTTATAATAAATTTATTTTGCCAAACAATTAATAATTTAAGTCATATTTTCTATGTATCTATTTTCTAATACTTAACAAAGAATATTACAACAATATTTTCGAAATGAATTTAGAAAACATCTCGATAATTAAATAGCAGAAAAATTGTTCACGCGCACAATATCCGTTCAATTATACAGGGTTCGCACAGTTTTACCACAAAATTTTAAGAATATTTTCGAAGTGTTTCACTGCAGATAAATATCGGAAAATCTGTGAATGGAGGTATCGTAAAATGGGGTGAATAGGAACGAAACTTCTCGGTCATACAAATAAATTCCTTACAATTATATGTGATGATATTTTTAGTAGCCAATTTTTTTATAAGAAGGTAATAGCATTAAAAGTTGGGAAATTCAGTTTTGACATGTTTGCACAACTACTGGGGTATGCAAAAAAACTTCAAGAGGATCCTCAAAAGTCTCATTTTTTCAACATCTTCAAAACTTTGTATGTAACTACAGTATTTTTCGTTTTCTAAACCTAAGTGAGGTGATTTTTAATTAATAATAGACCTGCAAAGGACATTCTGTATTAAATTCTATTTATTTCTAAATTACATAATGAAAAAATGAAAAATGGCTTGTAACATCAGAGGTTTAATATTTACGGGGTGAATCGGAACACGTTTTCTTTCATGGTTTATTTTCCCATACAGTAATATTTTCATGTAATATATGAAAACACATGTATGAATATGTATTGTAATAATATTTTGTTATAACTACTTGAAGAATTTGATGGTGCCAAGAAATTACTTGGTTAAACAAAAAAGTCAACGCCTAATCCAACAGACATGCATCACACAATAAAAGATTTTTAAAATAACAAATTACCGTAATTTCGGGTGTATAAGCCGCAGATCAAACAATTCTTTTTCGACCCAGAATTTTTAAAGAAACAAATATAACTAGTTAGATCGCCGTAAATATTTGTCTTCAATCACTAAATAAGATTTCTGGGTCCAAAAAGAATTGTTTGATCCGCGGCTTATACACCCGAAATTACGGTAGTTGGAGAAAGTGCACAGAATTATTGTCTGATATCCACATTACACAAACATCTCAAAATGAAAAAATCCCTGTCGGCTTGGCCTATAGGCGGAGGTAGATTTCGAAGAGTGCTCATTTCAAAAACAAAAAATAAAATATGATTAGAGATAAACCCAGTTTAACAATTTTCTTTGGCCGCTTTTAAAACATATTTAATTTATTTTTATGTAAGAACTGGTTTTTATCAAAATCATCTTAAGCGAAATTCGGCTCAAATGCCCATTTTGACAACATATTTTGAAATATATTCAGACTTTTTAATTAAAAAATTGACCAATACGTAAATTATATAGTTCCTAAATAACAAAAAACTGTCAATTGAATGCTTTTGAGAGCAAAATCGAATTTAAAAATGAGTCATAAAATAACCAATTTGTTATTTGAATACATCCTCAATTCTTAAATCATGATCGCTTTGGGAAATTTCGTGCGAAGTGCTCACTTTGAAAGCTTTAAAGATATATATATTTAACCTTTATTAAAAAACTGACCAATACGGCATATTACACAGTTCCTAAATAACAAATAACTGTCCATGGAATGCGTTTGAAAGCAAAGTTGAATTTAAAAATCAGTCATAAAATAACCAATTTGTTATTTTAACACATCCTATATTCTTTAATCATGATGGATTTGGGAAATTTTGTGCGAAGTGCCCATTTTGGCAGCCTTTTTTGAAATATATTCTACCTTTATCCAAAAACTGGCCAATCCGTCCCATTATATAATTCCTATATAAGAGGACATGTAAATTGGATACGTTTGAGAACAAAATTGGATTTAAAAATGACTCAGAAAAAACGCAATTTGTTATACTTCCTCAATTTTTCAATCATTATTACTGAGGGAAATTCTGTTCAAAATACTCTTTTTGGCAGACTTTTTTGAAATATATTCTGCCTTTATCAAAACACTGGCCAATATATCACATTATATAGTTCCTAAATAAGAGGATCTGCCATTTGGATGCGTTTAAAATCAAAAATGTATTTAAAAATGAGTCAGAATATAAGCAGTTTGGATTTGAGGTTTTATCTCAAACTTCTATTTTTGTTTAATTTATTTTTGATATAAGAATTGGTCCTATGAAAAACTTGTTAATATAAAAGTTGTAGATATTATTGAGAAGATGTAAAATAAATTTAATTAGATTTGATTGCTTAAGAATTGAGTAAGTTATGGATTTTTTTTCTTTTTCCTCCCCCCTTTTTATTTTCTTTTTTTAATTTTTTCATCGGTAAAAATTGGTCCTATCAAAAACTTATAAATACAAAAGTTTTAGATAATGTTGAGTACATTTCTAAAAAATTTAGTTGGATTTGATATCTTGAGAATTGACGAAGTTATGAATTTTTTTCTCCCCAAAACCCTGTTTTTTTCGCCCCTTGAGCCCACTTTTTACTTTATCAAAAATCTGTCAAGCATAAACTTTTAGCCCATTTTTTAGAAGTAATGTAAACTTTAAACGGATTCGATATCTATTTTAATTAGGAAGTTATCGAGTTTTTTCGGTTTTCACAAAACCCCTCCCTATTTCCACCCCCTTGGTCCGATTTTGCCCATTAACGAACTCGACCGTCATTTTATGCCCCTTGATTTTATGTAAAAATTTGAAGAAAATCTGAGCATAATTATGGAAGTTATCGTGTCTAGAAGAAAGTGAAATATATATATAAACTTTTTTACTGATGGTAGTTTTGGGGTGTAGGAGTTATGATCGGTGTAGATTTGCAAATATTTTTCAGAAATTCCAACATGGGAGAGAATGCAATAGGTAGTATTTCATACGAAATCTGTCTAAAACCAATTAAAAAAGAGAGGGATGCAAACAGTACTAAGGGCTGGGGGTGAGGGCATATTAGTAGATCGTATTAATACATGCAGAGATTGGGGCTACACAGTAGATTCACTTATCCAATGAATACTAGTAAAGAATAACACAGAACAGGGCTTGTGACGACCCCGAGTAACTGACTGACTTTGGCACAAAACTCTCGCCTATAGTTGCAAAAACCGGTCTGGCTGTGCGTCCTGAATCCGAACTGTTCCTTCTGTGTTTGTCAGATGGCGCTGATGTGATTCAATCAACTGATGAGACGAAACGAAAAGCAGAGAGGGGGAGGAACGGGACAGTGACTTTTGGATTTCAGTGTCTGACTTTTAAAGATGATTTTAACGTTTATTTTACTTGTTTGATTTTTAAGTGTGAAAAGGCTTTAGTTGTCAAATTTATAGTGTAATTGTAAATGCCGTGTGATGAAATAAAAAGATGATTCACATGAAAATGCGGATTCATCGTGTTGCCTTACACATTGGAACCAAGGGAAAGATTGACATCGTTACAGTCTTAATTATTTGGAGGTTCGCACCGAGAGCTGGATTTGGAGTTTGTAGCAGGAATAGATGTGTGGTCACAGGTATGTTTTTGAATTCATTATAGCGTGCCTTATTATTTTAAGCTTAAAATATCGGTGATGTTCATTTGATTAAATTGAATTCTTGCTTGAGTGGTTTGTTTTAAATGATATGGCAGCCGCAATATCCAGATTCGTATTTTATACTTTTGATTATCATAAAATGTGTAAACATGAAAAAGAATGTTTAAAACCATGTTGGTTTAGTGTGTTTTGCATTGAAAAATATATTTTAAAACCAAACTGGTTTATTGATTTAATGAAGTCAAACTGACTTCAGGTATAATGTGTATATTTTGTATTGCGAGATAGTGTTTAAAACCAAGCTGGTTTATTGAATAAATGAAGTCAAACTGATTTCAAATTTCTTACATGTTGTATTGAAACCTATCGTGTTTAAAGCCAAACTGGTTTATTGAATATATGAAATCAAACTGATTTCAGTTTATTACATTCCGCATCGAAACATATCGTGTTTTAAACCAAGCTGGTTTAGTCAAAATTGTGAGTTTTGAGAAAGGGAAAATTATCTTAAGTTTGTTAAATTGGTGTATTATTTCCGTTGAATTGAATGTAATGGTATATAGATGTTTTAAATTGGTTTTTTTTCTTTTTAGAAAAATGTTTAATGATATTTACTTGTATAAAGTGTATAAAAATAGTATTTATATACATATTTTAAAGTTATTCTGAAAAATATCTATTTAGAGTTTTGAATAAATAGGTTGATAGTGCATTGATTTAAATTGAAATTGACTATTGAAATTAAATTGAATTAAAGGAAATTGGTTGGGTGACCGTTTCTCTTACAAAGTGTCTGGCTCACCCATCGGTGAATTTGAAACTGAAAATGGCTTTTCTTGGAAGGGGGCAAAGGGTTGATTTGAGAATTGTTGCTATGGAATTGGGAGAAGAAGTTAATGACAATATGAAGATCATTGACTTGTATAAATTAATTACGAAGAGCGTTTGGTATGAAGAAGAGTTTGTAAGATATATGCTTGAGACTGTTATAGATGAGAGATTAAGTCGTGAGAAAGCTTTCGAAAGGAAAAGGGCGGATGAAAGAAGGTTTATGCTAGAAGTTCCTGATAAAGAAAAGAATATATCAAATATAGCTGATATTGATAAAGCAGTGGAGGAAAAGTGTGATATTGAGGAAATTTTGTTGGACCATGGGTGTTTGTTTAAAGAGGTTCCGGAGAAGAGACAAACAATAATATGCATTGATGATGTTGATCGAGTAAAAGAGGGAGTGAGGAGTAATATTGATGAAACCTTATGTAGCTATACGAGGTCTTTGGATTGTGAAGTAACGGAAAATGAGTCATCGACTAAGAAATTAAGTAATTCTTTTGAAAAGGAAATCGTGGATATTATAGACGTAATCGAAGTGTTTGAACTTTCTGAACTTCAAGGTGCGAAGAGAGAAGAGATAAAATTGATAAGGGATGGAAGTGGAGTTAATGATAAGTTGAACTTAAAACTGAACTGTTTAAATGATGAGAAAGTTACTGAACAGGATGAAGAGTGTTTTCTTTTATCACAAGATAGAAATCTGAGAGATGTATCTGAAGTTAGTAGTGCAAGTACGTTTGAAGGTAATCTTGAACTTTCTAAGGCTGATATTGATGAATGCTGTAGCGAAAATGAAATTGGTTCTCTAATTTCAAATAATTTGAAAACTAATGACAATTGGAAGACTGGAGATGAGGTTCAAGAGGAAGATAGTCTTAAAGTTGAGAATTTATGCGAAAATTTTCAGTTTATAACTGAAAATGAAACTGAAAGTACGAAGGAGAGAAGAGAGAGTATGGATATAAAGCAAAACTCTATTGCAGTTGATTTAGTTAGGAAGACATTTCAAGAGAAAGATGAAATTGATCTTGAACTTGACTGGCTGATTGAAAGATGTGAAGAAACTGAAAAATTGTCCGAAAGGGGAACCGGAAATGTTCATGTTTTGTTCAGGCGGAGAGTTTATGGAAAATGGAGCCATGGTTTTGATAACAGAAAGTGTTTCAAGAGGTTTGGCGAGAAGAGGGAGAGAACAGTGGACTGTAGGCCAGGAAGAAATCGAATGATGAAAAATCACAAGAAGAGAAAAAAAAAATCCAACAACGCTGACATTTTATCACGGCACCCATCCTTTCATTAGTAGCTATTAAGTTTTATAGATTTTGTGCAATTTTATTAATGATCATAGTTGTTTCCAGAAAATGTATGTTTAATGTTATTTATTGTTGCATAATAACATGAAAAAAAATCTTGTGTTGATTTTGATCTGGTAGTCCATAATTAGATTAATGTGTATTGTTTTTTTTTTAGATTTATAATTGAAAAAAACAAAGTATATTTCAGTTGGTTAGAAAAAAACAGAAAGATATGCATTATTTAATATTTATTATTGTATAATGTTAAATTAATGGAAAAAATAGGAGGATTTTCTGTTAATTGTAATAGTATTTATTGGAAATTACATTGGTTATCATACTTAGTTTAAATAAGAAAAATTTGGTATTTTTATTTTACAGAAAATTAGTATATGTAAATTGAATAATGAACTTATATTGTGACTGGTATTGCGGAATGCCGCGTATTCAAAATTTGAAATAAAATTAGTAAAATTGTGGCAGTTTGGTCAGGGCGGCACAATGCTGCAATGGGTTTTGGGAGATGTGCCTGTGGCAAATTTGCAAGTAATCGTGGACACTATGAATTGAAAAGGACCTTTTAGTGTTCCTTTTAACTTGTCACATTATGACTCCTTTATCTAGGACTCTGTTTGGACATGTCCAAAATTTGGAGGGGGGAGGAGTCTGTGACGACCCCGAGTAACTGACTGACTTTGGCACAAAACTCTCGCCTATAGTTGCAAAAACCGGTCTGGCTGTGCGTCCTGAATCCGGGCTGTTCCTTCTGTGTTTGTCAGATGGCGCTGATGTGGTTCAATCAACTGATGAGACGAAACGAAAAGCAGAGAGGGGGGGAGGAACGGGACAGTGACTTTTGGATTTCAGTGTCTCACTTTTAAAGATGATTTTAACGTTTATTTTACTTGTTTGATTTTTAAGTGTGAAAAGGCTTTAGTTGTCAAATTTATAGTGTAATTGTAAATGCCGTGTGATGAAATAAAAAGATGATTCACATGAAAATGCGGATTCATCGTGTTGCCTTACACATTGGAACCAAGGGAAAGATTGACATCGTTACAGGCTAAATTAGTATTAAATTCGACTTCTGCAATTCGAATATAATTTTTTTAAATAAATGTTAATTTTTCTTGATTTAAAAGTTGTTTTCTAACTTTTAAAAAGGCATATCTTTACTTGTATTAAAATAAAGGCTTGGTTTCACTGTAACTACGTGGTCTTATTCCTCCCTTGTCATTATCTGTTTTTATTAACCCTATTAAAGTTTGAATAGGAATAAATAAAGACTATAGCATTTGTTACGATCACCCCTATCTGCGGGGTGAATCGGAACACCATTAAAAAAATAAATAATATAGATATAAACAGTAAAAATGTTTCGTTTTTGCTTAAAAAGTAAAAAACAAAACAAGAGCGAAGTTTGCAGTAGAAAAATAAAAAAATTAAAAAATCAGTTGTTGCTTTTTTTAACGATCAAGTTGAAAAGTGTCCCGATTCACCCCATTTTACGGTAGGGTTCGCGAATGTTGCGGTTTAAAAATTAAACGTAAATTTTCTTATTTTTAATAGTGGTGCCAGAGTCCTTGGAAATTCCAAGGAGTATGCGAACCTTGATTATAATTACAATTCAAGTACATTCCCCCCATAATTTAATACTTAGATCATTTTTAAATCACTTTTCAAATACAATAGTTAAATAGTATATTTACATTAAAATATTACTTTGATATTTTGAGCCATGCTGATTGCCAGTGTTTTTTCATTTTAATTTCTGAAACATTCTTTTTAAATTAATGCGTTGAAGTAAATGATTATCTAAAAAATTATTAAAATATTAAAATGTTGTATAAATTAGCATAAAATCTAAACAGCATACAGGCCGTTGTGACAGCTTAATAATATAACAGCTCGTCATCAGCTAATATAAACACGCGCTTATAAGGTGACAAGTTCACAAATGAACAGAAAGAAGGGAGAGGAGAACATTTAATTCCCTGTGATCTGAATCTTCTCACATTCTTTCATTTGTTATTAATTCTGTTTATGCTTGGGATTCTATTTACACTAGATGAGAACAAATCTTTTCCATTACTTGATGTCTTGGTTTAAAAATACCGAGATCAGCTCTATATTTCTTTTTATAGAAAAACTTTCGCCCTCTTAATGCTTTTTTCAAACAATCCTTTTCAATAAAAATGGCGTCCTTTGATACTTTTGCTATAGTATAGGGCATTAAGCATTTGTACTGATTCTTCTGCTCTGAAAAAGGAAATCAAAGATCTCAAATCTCCTAGCCTTTCTTATGGTTATAATCTTTTTTTGATTAATAACGCTTTGAATAAACTTAATACTCCTAAGCTTCTTCTTTCTGAGTCAAATAATCCTCTTAATTTTAACTCTATCATTCTACCATTTTATTCTTCTTTCTCTCTTAAAATTTCTAAAATCATTTCTTGTTCCATTTTCAAAATTCTCTTCAAACCTATTGATAAAATTAATTATTTTCTCTTAAAGATACTTTCACTAAAGAGAACCAGTGGGGCGTTTATTATATTCTTTGTTATTGGTCAAACGAAGACAGCAATAAAGTTCAGATTAAGTGAGCTTGGGATTTCTGTCATTATTTCAATTTCTTCACGGCCAGCAATATTTTTTCTCTTGTCTCTCCCACTTACTTGGGTTTTCACGAAACTTATTTTGTTTTTAAAAATTCCAATAAACTCGCTAATGATCTCACATCATCTCCTTTTCTCGTTTCAGCTTGAAAATGACTTTTGTAATTCGCTAAAAACTTTATTCTCTGTTTTCCCTTTGTTAGGCTTAAAAAAAGGGAGAAAAAAACTTTTATTTCTTTTGTTTTATTTTCTCTCTTTTTATTTATTTATTTACTTACTTTTATTTATTCTTTATTTCATTTTTTTATTTTAATTTATTTTATATCCTTTTCACTTTTTTTTTCAATTGATTTTTTCTATCAATGTGGCAACATTTTCTTCTTCTGCATGTTACCCCCCCCCCCCCCCCCCTGTGATTGATGTTTACTTTACGGCTATCTCAATATGTCACGATCTTGTTAGTTTTTCTCTTTCCTCTTTCTGCTCATTTTTTACCTTGTCCACTTAAGGACGCGTTTTTATATTCGCTGATGAGGGGCTGTTATATTTTCCCGCTTGTCCAGTTTGTCGTTTTGATTTTATGGTAACTTCTACAAAGTTTTATTATTTTAAGGTCCCACACTAGTCACTGAAAAAGACCCGGAAGATAATGATAAGTCTAGAAGGCGTTCTTTTCAAATATCTTGTTGAAATTTTAATATTTTTACATGATTTTTTCTGCATAGGATAGCTGAGAACGATTTACAACCGGGATAGTTTTTTCTTTTTCAATTTTGGTTTCAAATTAAAAAAAAATACTTTAACTTTCAGAACCGGTTTGAAATGGTTATGAAATTAAAACTATCATAATATAAAAAATATATAACGAAAAAAAAAATATAACCCGGTTGTAATTCGTCATCAGCTACCCTATGCCAAAAAAAAAAAAAAAAAAAAAAAAAAAAAAAAAAAAAAAAAAAAAGAATTAGAGCGAGATATTTGAAAAGAACGTCCCCATAGACTTAGCATTATCACCAGGGTCTTTTTCTGTGATTAGTTTTATCGTCAATTTTTCTATGCTGTTTCAAATAAATTTTAAATATACTTCCCATGGGAAGTTTTTCTTTAATCCTTTTTAAGTGCGTTCGTAATTATGTAAAAAGTAGCACCTATTGTTGTCGCTCAGTCCGTCCGTCTGTCCGTCTGTCTGTCCGTCCGTCTGTCTATCTGTCCGCATATAACAACGCAAAAACTACCCAACCGAATCGTTTGAAATTTAAAATACATAATTATAACATAATTTTCTGAGTCATTTCAAATTTTATGAAAATCGGATGCATAGATCAATTACAGGGACAATCAAAAGGATTCCGTTACATTACTGTCAGTGGGGAAAAAAGTTTCAAATGCATTTTAATCGTTTGAAATTTAAAACATATTATTATTACGTAATTTTGTCGAGTCATTTCAAATGTTATGAAAGTCGTATGCATAGATCATTTACAGGGACAATCAAAAGTATTCCATTACATTACGGTCAATGGTAAAAAAGTTTCAAATGCATTTTAATGATGTTACACTCATTCGAACATAATAGAATTGGCATGAATCTATGAAATATATACTAAAATATGCATTCTGTACAATCTGTGATGCAAAGAATTTTTATTATTAAATTACAGGGCCACACAAAATGCTACTACGTAATGCTATACGGGGAAACATTGTTCGAGGCGTGTTTTAATTATACCCTCATAGCATGCATGGTCACAGTGACGTCACAATGACGTCACTGTGAGTCACTTTGGTCACATTACATTTGTGACGAAAATGCCACCACTCAGTGACGTCACATTGTAATTAAGATGTGACTTTCTAAAAAACTTTTCACAGTTCGTCACAATGTTAATGTCAAAGTAGTCACAAATGACACACTTTTCAAAAATTGGTCACATTGTGACGTCACAAAGTGGTCACAATGTGACGTCACAAAAAAGCTCTAAAACGGCCATAACGACTTCACATTTTAGTCACTGTGACTTCACATCGACGTCACGTGATGTCACATCGACAATCGATGGTCACAAAGTCACAATGTGACTTCACAACGACGTTGTAGTGACGTCACCATGTCTTACGGGTATTCAACTATTTCACATTTTATGAATAAGATATACGTTGCTGAGGTGTAATAAAAATTACTTCCTGCATATTAACAGAAACACAAAGATTTCGCCTACTATAGTGTATCCGAAGTACGCTCTACTATACCAGCAAGATCTGAATATTTTTAAAAACTTCGTTATCGTACGAAAGCACCTCATTTGCTGCGTTCACGTGCAATTTCCAACTTGTTTATATAATAGGGTAATTCTAGGATAGATGGCCATAGAGGAGATATGGCCAGTCTAAATATTTTAAAAGCTAAATCATAGATTGCAGCATAAACTTTGTTGGCAAGCAACGTGTTCATGCAACGTGTTCAACCTGCTAATTCATTGCGACATGCATCTGTGTTTTTAAATTATAAAAAGAAATCGTAATTTCAAACTTTATTTACATTAGGGGTTGGATATTTTTATTGAGTTAGGTATGTGAATGTTTAGCAATATATCCGTTATTTTTTTTAACTATAAGGACGTTTAAAATGCATATATAATCCAATCTTTGCTTTTAAGTCTAAAACAAATACATACAATGGCGGAGTGACGCTTGAGATTGGGTGGCAATCTGTTCTTCCATTTTAGGGGAGATGGCTACCTATATTTAATTTTTCAAAATTCAACGGGGTGATAATTTTAACTAAATACAATTTTTATGCTTATAATTATAGTAATTGATATAATTACTTAAATTTTTACTAGTATAAAAATTTCAATAACGTAATATAATAGGGCATAACGATGAATTTTTATTTCAGAAAATATTGAAAAACTTCAGAAACTTTCATGGCAGAAACAGATAAAGTTAATAAATAAAATTAAAACCGCGAAGAAATCTAAAATAAATGCGAAAAATAAACAAAAACACGACACTTGCGGCAACGAAGAAGATAAAATGCATTTCAAATTATCAGATTCTATGCAGATACCAAGGGAATAGAATTGGATAAGGATCACTGTGTTAATTGTGAAGAAAAATATTATACCACAACAAAAAAGGTATTACTGGATATAATATAAAAATACTAATGAAGTTCATAAATAAACTTAAAACCTCAAAGAAATCTAAAATAAACGCGAAAAATCAACAAAAAAGCGAAAAAGATAAAATACATTTGAAATTATCAAATTGTATGCAGATAGCAAGAGAATAGAATTGGATGAGGACCACTGTGTTAGTTGTGAAGACGAATATAATACCACAACCAAAAAATAACCTAAATACAATGTTTATCAGAAGTGGTTCCAAGAACGTGTAAAAACTATCCAGATCTTTGCCGGAAATGTGGTACAATTTTACGAATTAATGAAGGATTGAAATTATGCTTCAAATTTGGTTTATTCGAATTTCATTGACTGATTTTCTGTCAAATAATTTTGGCTTTAAAATTTGCTATGTGTTTTGAATGATTAACTGCATGAAATATGTTATTTTTTGCTAGTTTAACTTCATGTTTCTGTTTCTTGTATTGGATGGCAATATGCCATTTTAATTTCAATTTCGTTTTCCACTTTTTGTTCTTAATATTCAATTATCTTTTGTCCAAAATATCATCAGTACATTTATAAGAATTTCAAATATGCATAAATATTTCTTATATTTGCATTCTAAGAATTTTTATTTTAATCCTTAAAAACATTGGCCTTCTCTGCTAGAATTACCCTATATAAACTAAGAAGTTGGCAATTCTTTATAAAATACACTTTATAATGAAATTTAAAATGCAGAGTATAATTGGATAGATATCTTGGAAATACATTTTAATTATTAATGGAATGTTTTAACTGAACTTTCAAATAAATACTTAAAAATTAATATCTCGACAAAAAAATTATAGGCAAGACGTTATATGCGAAACTTCCGTTGAACAGTAAGTGATTACCGTTATATATTTGCTTTCGTCAATTGTCTTTTAATGATCTATTTGTTAAAATATTGATATAGGTTTTTAAATAAAATTTTGAAATGGAATATCAGCACACAAAGGCAAGCTTAAAAGAATGCAGACGAATCATACTTCTGAAAATTATCTTTAGTTCGGATATTTTGGATTGTAATATTTCCTCAAGAATGAAGCAAGACAAAGGTAGATAAAATTAATTTTGAAACAATTATTTGAAATTTTAAAGAAATGGCCAGGAAGAAATTGTCTTTATGAAATTTTATTAAACGGCATTACTTAAAATAATGAGTCTTTGTGTATTGTTGGAAGCAAGACATATTTGAGAGCGAAGTGCTTTTGCATGGATGAATGATTATAAAATGAATTAATAAAAAGATTATAAGTTCTTATAACGTATTTCCATTATGAACGTTATGGGAAGTGGAATATTATGAATAAAAGAGCAATAGAATACGTAATAGAGAGAATACGTAAAAGAGCTGTTTGTCTGGTAGAATAAAGAGCTTTCTTTGACTTCATTTATTTAAGGTTTAAAACAATCCGCTTCATTTACGTAAAGAAATTTATATTCCTTAGACCTATTTGTTGGGTAGATGACAAATTCAACGAAACAGTACTTATAATCATATCAAATGTTTCCGAATAATTTTTTAAGCTTTTATATAAGGTAAATGCATCAGTAGTGGGCCACTTAAGGACATTTATCTAATTATTATTAAAGTATTGATGAATTAAAAAAAATATTTTTTTAGCCTAGTCCTTACCTTTATGTATAAGAATAAACATTCAAATTTTTAAAATATATTCTCTAGAAAAAATGAAAATAAAAAAATTTACCTTCCTCTATGCTCCAGTAGTGGGCACAGTAAATTTCTGATGATCCAGTAGCCCCCCCCCCCCCCCTAGAAGTGGGCCACTCCATTCTTGAGTTTAATACATACTGTACAGAAGTTATATTTTTTCTACATTTCTACACTTAAATATACACAATAATGGAATCATATTTAGAAGTTTTGAGGATTACGTAAAATAATTTTAGCTTCTGTTTAGTTTTTCGTATAGTCTGTAAAAACACCATTCCAGCTCAAAAACCATGAGAATACTGAAGATGTCCCTTTACCTGATAACATAAAAGGGTTCCAGCCAATCAGCAATTAGTGTGTTATCTGACAGGGGTGACTAGAAAACTTGTTTTTAAACTTTGAAAACTGGTGGGCCACTATTGGTACGTGGCTCACTATGATACACTTACCCTAGGAATATTTATTTTACAGCAGAAAAAAAGATGGTCTTTACTAAATTTTCGAAGGTAAAATTTTCATCGACGTTCTTCCAATGAGAAGACAACTTTAGTAACTGAACTGTTATGAAAAAATAAAAGAAACTGTCTCGTAATTTTGATGTGCAGGTAAAAATATGATATATTAAATTTGATATTTAAAAATTGACATAAAGAACTGTACATACATGCAGTGTAATTAAAAGGATATGTACTGTTTAGAAGACAAATTGTGGATCATAACTTTAACCTTTTCCGGCACGGGCAAAATCGCTACTAAAATAAGAAATTATCGACTGACACCAGAATTCAGAAACGAATTTTTTTAATATTTTGAATTCCTCAATTTAATCTTTTATTGTAAAAGCAAAATTTTACTAAAATATTACTGGTGCCGTTTGCAAGTTTGGAATTAAAATTAGGTATCCCAGACCGGGCACAGTGTGCCGGAAAGGGTTAAAGTTTACTATTCAGCTGCATAACTGTGAAAAAAAAAAAAAAAAAAAATTATCGCTACCAACACGAAGAAGAAAAGAAGAGTTTAAGATATTTTGTAAAATAAAGTGTTATAAGATTGTAAGATATTATCTCCTGATTTTTATTTATATTTTTTTTGCAATTCAGTCATGTTAAAGAAGTAATGGAAATAGAGTTTTGAAGTAGCTTCCAAATACGATTTCTTTTCTAATTATCACTACGCTTAAATTTAACAAATCAACAGATGTTGGTTAAGTCAATTTATCACTAATGTTTCAACACTGTACTGATAAAAATTATCTGGTCCTTTTATCAAACGATAAATTATAATCAGAAGAATATTTCTGAAGCACCATGATCAAAATTGTTAGAAATAATTATGGAAAGTCCAAGAGCTCTTTTGAATACATAATTTATATGTAAATGAGCAGAAAACAACTTTCAATTGAATGTATAGTACATGTTATCCAAAAACAGTACTTCTGCATCTTTTAATACTAGAGATTTTATTGCGCTGATTTTCATATTCAATTTACAAAAGCATTTGAAAAATCAACGATAGAATCTGTTAATATCCTTAAATTTACTAAATTAAGGATATTAATTAATCCTTAAACTAACTTAAGAGAAAAAAGTAACCCTATTTGACTTTGATGAAAAGCAAAAAATTTAGAAGCATAATAAAAATCTGACTCGTGAAATAAACTTATTAACAACCTAGTAGTGAAATCAGTTATATTTAAATTTGTTAGAAATTAGCCTCACTTTATGATGTCTATATTTATTTTAAGAAATTCTTGCGACGTAGAAGGAATGGCATGTTTCTACCTCTCAAAAGTAATAAAGAATCATTGAAATTACATTAAAATTTTAAGTCATTAAAAATTGGAATTGCTATATCGAACATCGCATTTTTATAACAATTAAAATTTCTACGTGCCATTATTAATATGGAGATAGCTCAAATTAGAATGGAGATATTGAATGATATGAAGATGAATTCGTATTTGAATAGTTGATATTATTTTAATGACTTTAAAATTTCAATATTTCCCTTTCAGTACGGAATAATCCGAATTTATTCATGCAATATATAATAATATACAAAACCAATTTTTTTTTCGTATCGTAAGAAGAGCTGCTACAATAACCCATTCGTGGCCAGCATCTTTTGCGTAAATTTTATTTGGTTGGCACCACTATTTTTAGAAGATTTAAATTTAGTTCATTAATCACGAAAATGTATCATTTAAATAAAATAATTATTGCTTTGCTTTTTTACCGGTGTCAAAAACAGTGCTGAATTCACCTTTTGAAGCGTCCCTAAAAAGGGACGCTAGGCACTAATGGGTTAAGCTACATATACATGTGAGTAATCTTTACATAATTTGATGTATTAAAACCTCATTTATGGCATAGCAGTACTTGTGAAATTTCTGTGCTGCAAGACCACAAAAATGCACTTTTCATTCCATTATTCTTCCTTATTTTATTGTTAAAAATAAGGCTGTTATTATTTCAAAATTTACTAAACGTTAAATGATTAATGATTATGATTAATGATTTCCTATTTCAACAATGTCAAATGTGATGATGACTTTTGTATGAAAGAAGATTGAATATTTAATGTATTTTTTCTTAAAAATTGTAGAACAGAATATTTTATTGTTAAATGTTGGAACAGAAATCGTTCAAAATCGTCTTAAAAGCAAATTGAAAAGGCATTTAAACTTTTATTTTATGCCGTAAATGCTATTTAAGAAAAAGAAAAAAAATATGCTTTCTCATTTAAATAGGCATAATTCCATTAAATGCTTTCCATAAGAGATAAAAAAACTTACTCTAAAATATTTAATTTTACGCATAATCATTCTAACAGTATATCATTTGACTGGAGACCGAAATATGCGAATTTACATAAAAATTGGCAACAATTAATCGGATAGTCAAATTAGCATCCGATAATATTTGCATTATTTGTACCTGACTTCAGTGACTTAGCCAGGTTGAGGATCGAAATACTCTAGATACTATTAATTGTAGTATCTGAAAAAGTTTGAGGCATTTTCCGACTTTTTGTTGCCCGTACTGGGTATCGCACAGGGAATTGCAAACAAAATGTTCTTGTTTTGGGAGATCCGCCGCAAGCAAAACTAGAACATGGGTTAATTTGTACGGATAGCTTCGCACAATTTTTCTCAAAATTTTATGAATCGTACTGACAGTAATGTTCAAAGATCTGGCAATATCCTGTGCACCGCAGCTTGCCACACCACTGCTGATACTTCTTCTAATGCAGTAACTATACTTTCTAAAGTAATCACATTAACTGTCTTCCTTCCTCTACTGGGATTTAGTCTCAGAGAACAAATATGTTCCAATTACAAAGACATCTTCCGTAAGTCTTCTATCGTCACTGGATCTTTGGTCAACACTAAAACAGCCGGGTATTTTACAAAAATTTAAAAAAAAGTGTCTCGCACCAGAATTTTAACTTGAAACTATCTAACTTATTTAATTAGTCTATTTTTTTTTTTTTGCTGTATTTATTTAACATTTCTTTTGAAGAAAATTCTGGTTCGAATCGACTATTATCATTCTGGCAGGGGTCATTTTGACCCCTATTGGCGGTTCTAGTGTTAAAATTCGTAAGTGTACTAAATCTCCTAAGAGCAGTAACGACGCTGCAATTATTCTGATAAGATTCATGAACAATGCACGGTCCGCCAATGGCAGAGTCATTGTGAGGATATCCATAGAATAAAGACACCCGTGATAGGCGTGCTTCATGTTTTTATAGCCACAGTACGCGTGTCGTGCTTAAGTATATCTCCCGACGTTATTGCATGCACAGAGTCAACTGTCTGTTTGTTTGTTTGTTAGTATTTGTGTCGGCCAATTATCTACACTAAGGGATATAGGCCCTATGGGGTGGGATGCCCTCCGTGGGGGTCTTTCTAAGGGAACCTAACCCGTATTTAAGCAAGGTTCGAAGAAAACCACGGAAAACTCCGAACAGTTAGGCCGACGGTCGCGATTGGGTTCGAACCCAGCACCTACCGTCTACCAGTTTGGAGGTCAGAACGAGTCAACTGTCGGTGCGATTTTAAGTTTTTTTAACCCATTAGTGCCTAGCGTCCCTTTTTAGGGACGCTTCAAAAGTTGCATTCAGCACTGTTTTTGACACTGGTAAAAAAGAAAAGCAATAATTATTTTATTTTAATGATGCATTTTCGTGATTAATGAACTAAATTTAAATCTTCTAAAAATAGTGGTGCCAACCAAATAAAATTTACGCAAAAGATGCTGGGCACGAATGGGTTAATCACGACTAAAAATTTCCCATTGTTTTTTGGGCATGGTGGAGAAATTTCAGGTCACTTGGATTACTGGTTCTTTTGTTACGGTGCTTTACTTTCACAACTTTAAAAAATCATCTTTTATATTAGTTTTTGAGCTTTCGAAAGATTAAGAACGTTTTATGGAACCTTGGATATTTCAGAATTTGTTATTGTGTATTATTGAATGCGGTTATCACGGGTGAACGCGCGCTTACCCATGGTATGAATGAGTTTAACTTTGTCACCAATAAAATCAAAATAATAACAGTTACTTTATTACAACGGAGACAATTCTCAGAAATTTTGCGATAAAACAAGTTGAAGATTACTTTTAAAAAATTAGTGGTTACAACTGTAAAAACCATAAGCACTCCGTGTCTTTTAGGCCCTGCGCGCGTCCTCCTGAGTTAAATAATATTTTCGTTCATTTAGAAATTTTTCTATTTTATTACAGTGTATCTTCTGTACTGATTTATATATTTCATTTGCGTTAAAAGCTTTCATAATATACTGCTCGAATAAAGAACTCTCATTTCCTATTTTATATATTAAAAGGTTGAGTGTGGTAAGTATATTACCATGTTTTGAAGACAATAATGCTTTAGAACACTATAACTTGAGTTAAGTGCGCTGCACTTCCCATAATGTGTGTCAAGCTCTTTGAATCTATCGATAACAAGTCTAAGCAGGTACGATAGTTAAGGTAAGTAACATCTCATATACATATACTTGACTGTTTATTGATGATTAATATTTTCTTGACGGCACAATAAACATTATGTATGATGCGGTATTACCAAGAAGAATCTATGATTTTTTTAAATTTAAAAATGAGCATGCTATTTTTCCATTGTCTAAAAGTTTCAAGTTTTAGAATATTCCAGTATACATAAAAATATGCATAAACAAATTTTGAAGCTTATATTAAATCAATGTTTAATTTTTTTAGTTCTCTTTAAAACCCACACTCTGTATAAATCACAGAGATCGTGCGAAATATTCAAGATTTAATAAAGGCAGTACTATCTAATACATGAGTTTAACTTTTGTCCGTAATACTTAAGTATAAAAAATATAGACTATTTAAATTTAGCTTAGTTGAGAAATTGCCTTCGATAAGAAATGTTCTCTTTTCATTGTGACTATAACGTAAGGATTTTAATCAGTTAAATTGATAATTTGTTATAGAAAACAGCTCTTACTTGTTTACAATACGAATTAACAAAATCTAATTTGTTTTTTATGGAAACCATAAAAGCTTTACATTTTTGTTTTCAATGTTAAAATAAGTTATTTAACTACGATTTTATAAAGTGTTAAATTCTACCTCAGCAAGTATATTTAGGGATGATGCTTTTACGGTTGGCAACATAACTGAGAAGTGTTTATGAGTTCAGATTATCTGTCTGACTGTCCTCCTTTTATTCATGCAAATATACTTGGATTTCCATATTAATGGTATATGTTAGGGCATTTCCATGAGCATTTGTCGTGTAAGTCACATTATTAGTAACTTAAAAATTGTTTGTCACCGTTATTTTTGAAAGATTTGCATGGCCTTATTCAATTAATGAAATAACTCTAGTAAATTAAATCATTTTTTCGTTCTAAAATACTAGTTTCCAAAATCATAGTATGTGACTTACACGACATGTGCTCATGGAAATACCCGTTATTGAAGATTATTATGACATATTTGGGATAGTGTAGCATTTATAGTTCATTTACAGGAACGCGCTAAAGAATTCCATTACATTATAGTCTATAGGGAAAGATTGTTCGTTCCCAGATCATTTCAGATCCATTATCGTTTCCAGAATATTTTATTAAAGTGCACTATTTAAAACAAATTGATACTGATATATATCACTGAGATGGACTATAAGATGCTTATTGTACAATAGTGTGTGTATTGTTATTTTACAGGGACACAGAAAATAATAAGTTTAGAGCATCCGTTCGGGTTAGAGGCGCCCTACTCTGCCCGCGGTTCCGGTTGGTGCTATACTTTTTCTTTAGGGTTCAGGTTCGTGTCGGGTTGACTTTCATTATTTTGGGTTGTATATTCACTCTTGCGGGTTGGGTTTGGGTTGACCCGAATTTCGAAAGAATGTCCAAAATATTTTTTAGTTTAAAAATGTATATACAAAAAGACCTCCATAATGACTTTTCTCCGGAAAAGTAGACTAGCACTTTTAGGAACATTTATTTAAATTTCTGTCAAATGTATATTTAAATGCTTAAATACCTCTGAATAGCGGATATATCTCAATCGACATATTCATAATATGCGTATGTGTGCGTAAACTGTGATAAACATGACGCATTTGTTTTTGTGTTTATCAAAAATGAAATGTTGATAATTTTCATATTTCGAACGAAGAAAAATGGTTCTAAAAGAAAGAATAATACATGATTAAACATCTAATATATTCTTTATTTTTCATGCTGTAAATTCAATATATACTCATTCGTATTGAAATGCACACCTATTTTCATTTAACACTAGAACCGCGGTAAAATTCATTCAAGTTTTATAAAAATATTTCTCACCGGAAAACTGTTTAAGTTATTGATCAAAAATGTTTTTGCTCAGCATATCTTTAGCTTATTTTATTAAGAGTTTACTTGTTCGAACCGACATCTCACCATATGATGCGGGTCAAAATGACCCGTCGCCGCGGTTTCAGTGTTAAAACATCATTGTTCTCAAACTTATTTTTTAAATCTCAACAACTTGACTTGCAACAAATGTAAATACAACACACAAGAACTCATTTGTCTGTGTACCCGAGAGACAGAAGTAGAGTTAAATTCATCCCGAGCCGAAAAACGAAAACTCGGGACAACCGTATCCGTTTTTATTCAACGATTCGAAGATATCCGCTGTTCTGAGATTTTACTATATTTGAATATTAATGAATAGTAGATTTGCTTATTCTTCTTTGTAAAATATGAAAATGGTATTAGCGGTACAATTATAGATTATTTTTAACCCTTTGACGGTTAAAGCACTTCTATTCCTAAAATACTAAAATGATTGAATGACACCGGAATTTAAAAATAAATTTATTTCATATTATATAAATGTTCTTTTTACGTTCTTTGTAAAATTAAAATTTTCATTTAAAAATTCCGGTGTCAGTATGGCATTTCGCAATTCAAATTAAGTGGTATTCTGGGCGCGTATACGCGCTTATAACCACGAAAGGGTTAATGATTGCATTAAAGGATGCCTTAATTTCCTTTCACTGCGGGCTCGGGTGGGGATTCGTGTCGTCAAAAATATTTTTGCGGGTTCGAGTCGAGTTGTGCGACTAGTAAAGTAAAATTAAATTAGTAATTTTTTTTTATTCTATAAGATATATATTACTGAGGTAAATAATAGTATTTGAATAGCCAAAAAGTACAAATCCTCCTTCTTTGCGCCTATGTTTGATAATAGGATGTAGAAACAATAAAAATTGTATTGAATAAAAATTATTGCGTTCGTCACTTATTTGTAATTATTCTGCATTACACTTTATTTTTACTTTTCTACATAAATACTAATTATTAGATTCCTTCCCATACCAAGCATTTACCTTTTTTTTCGCTGTTCTGTTTTTAAGTGCACTATTTAAAACAAATTGATACTGATATATATCACTGAGATAGACTATAAGATGCTTATTGTATAATAGTGTGTGCAAGTGTTACAGGGACACAGAAAATAATAAGTTTAGAGCATCCGTTCGGGTTAGAGGCACCCTACTCTGCCCGCGGTTCCGGTTGGTGCTATAGTTTTAGGTAGATTTCGTATGAAATACTACCTATTACAAACGCACCAGTTTATATATCTATCTATCTATATATATATCTCACTTTTTTATGGACACGATAACTTCTATAATTCTTCACTAATCTCCACCAAACTGGTACATAAAATCAAAGGGGTTAAAATCTCGGCTAAGTTCGTTAATGGGCAAAATCGGACCAAGGAGGTCGGAATAGGGGGCGTTTTTGTGAAAAAAGAAAAAACGCCATAATTTCTTAATTAAAGTAGATATCGAATCGGTTTAAAGTTTATATTACTTCTTAAAAATGGGCCAAAAGTTTATGCATGACAGATTTTTGATAAATTTAGAAGTGGGCTCAAGGGGTGAAAAAAACAGGGGTTTTGAGAGAAAAAAATTCATAACTTCGTCAGTTTTCAAGATATCAAGTCCAAATAATTTTTTTTTGTAAATGTTCTTAAAATTATCTAAAACTTTTGTATTTACAAGTTTTTGATAGGACCAACATTTACCGATGCAAAAAATTAAAAACGAAAAGAAAAAGGGCGGTGAAAAAAGAGAAAAATCCATAACTCCGTCAATTTTTAAAATATCAAATCTGATTAAATTTATTTTACATCTTCTTAAAAATATCTACAACTTTTATATTGACAAGTTTTTCATAGGACCAATTCGTATAGCAAAAATAAATTAAACAAAAATAGGAGTTGGAGAAAAAACCTCAAATCTAAACTGCCTATATTCTGACTCATTTTTAAATTCATTTTTGATTTTAAACGCATCCAAATGGTAGATCCTCTTATTTAGAAACTGTATAAAGTGACGCATTGGTCAATTTTCTGATAAAGATAGAATATATTTAAAAAAAGGCTACCAAAAAGGGTATTTTGAACAGAATTTCCCAAAGTCATCGGGACTGAAAATTTAAGGAAGTATTCAAATAAGAAATTGCGTTTTTTTTCTGACTCGTTTTTAAATCCATTTTTGTACTCAAACGCATTAGTCCAGTCAAATGGTAAAAAATGATTACAAAAATTAGGGTAGAGCTAATTTTTTAATATGTTGTATGGGTAGGTACTATGACTAATTTCCACAAGTTTGCCAACAAAATTTTTTGCCGCTGACGCCGCCATCTTGGAAAAACCTCTAATTTATCGGACTTTTTTTAGTTTTTACAAAATATTTGCTGAAATATCCATCTAACAAAAATGTTTTTAAACTTTTTTACAAAGTGGACTAAATTTGCCACAGTCTGAGTACAATTGGATTTTTATACTTATAATAGTTAGTGAGTTATAGCTCTTCAAAGTTAGGCAAAATTTTTCAAAAAAGACAAAATTCGAGAATTATCGGGTAATTTTTACACATAACTTTAAAATTGCGAGTCCTACGATAAAAAACTATTTATAACTTTCACACAAGAGTTAATTTGTACAATTTGACTATCGATTAGTTTCCGTGTGTTAAAAATATCACGAGATAGAAAGTTTTAGAAAATATTGTTTTCGCCAAATGCATCCCTCAAATATTATTTTTTTTTTAACCGACTTCAAGGAGGAGGTTATGATTTCGACCTGTATGTATTTGTTGTTCACGCATAACTTTCGTAAATATGAACCGATTTTGATAATTCTTTTTTTGTTTGAAAGCGTATGGGGCCCATGTGGTCCCATTCAAATTTCATAAAAATCTGTTGATTAGAACTTTTTAAAAAATTAAAACATTAAAATTCAATATCTTTTCGAAGCAATCGACCAATTAGAAACGTTCATTTTTCATGTTTTTAAGTTACACATACATAGACACACGATCTTTTCAAAGTGTGAAATCCTAACAGAACAAGGTTCACATTTATTAACAGTGTACACTGTAAAAAAAATGACCCTATTGCTGCATAATCACTCCCCCGATTTTATAGCATATCACTCTCTTGACCCATGAGAATTCTCCACGATAGGCTGAAGTAATCGTTTTCTATAAAAGCGGTGGATTGACGATGCAGCAAAAGGGCCAATTTTTTTACAGTATACAATGTAAAAATTTTGATCCTTTTGTTGTATCGTCACTCCCCCGCTTTTATAGAATATCTCTCCTTTGACCCATGAGAATGCTCCATGACACAATGTTAAAAATTTGGCCCATTTGCTGCAGCGTCACACCACAGCTTTTATAGAATATGTCTTTTATAACCAATGAGAATGCTCCATAACACAGTAAAGTAATAGTTTTCTATAAAAGCGGTGGACTGATGATGCAGCAAAAGGCTCAAAGTTTTTGTAGTATAATTGGGGCAAAAGCGTCTGTAAAATAAATATTTGGGAATCAAATGCTGTCACTCTCTTATAAAGGCAGCCAGGTATAGGTAATGAGTTTAAGATTCCTCATCAAATACGCCACCGCTCATTTCCGATTGCGAAATTTTAAAATGGAGGGCCAAAATCACAGTCAGGTGTGATCCAGCGACCTCATTGGTCGTGTGGTATAGGTGGAAATCACTAACGCGTTTCTCCATTAGAAAAAGAGTAAGGGGTAAAGTTATTTTGAAGCAATTGTTACAGTCTGTTCTTATTTACGATAAACCATCGAAATTAACTCAATTATGATATTTTGATGACATTATATAAAATGTGAGTGAAAAATAGATTATAAATGAAAACAGATAAGATTTACATCAAATTGACGCTACATCAAAATGCATTTACATAAAATTTACATCAAAATGCCTGGCAATGCAATGCACTGTTAAAAATTTGCTACTTTTGATGCATCGTCACTCCATCGCTTTTATAGAATATCTTTATTTTTATCAATGAGAATCCTTCATAATGCATTTAACTAATCGTTTTCTATATAAGCGGTGAAGTGATGATACACTGCTAAAAATCTGCTGCATTTTGTTGCAACGCACTCCGCCGCTTGTATATAATGTCTCTACTGCGACCTATGAGAATGCTCTTTAATACAGTCAAGTAACCGTTTTCTAAAAAAGCGCTGGAGTGCGTAGCAAAAAAATGCAGCAGATTTTTAACAGTGTACAGCAAAAGTTTCAAATTTTTAACAGTGTAGTTAGGACAAAAGCGTCTGTAAAAGAAATATTTGGGAATCAAACGCTGTCACTCTCTTATAGAGGCAGCCAGCTATTGGTTATGAGTTTCAGATTCCTCGACGAATCGCCACTGCTCATTTCCGATGCCATTACTGCCTGTATAGGTATTAGATTGTTGCTGTTTATCGATTGAAGCATAGTGCGATTTTTGCTAAAATCTTTCTTTTTCCTTTTTCTGAGTGAAGGAAGAGTACTTTTGACTGACTACACTAGAAAAGCATTTTACTATACATTAATATATGAAGTCATTTTGCTGCGTGCTCATATATGGAAGCACTATGTCGCGCTCTCATGTGTAAGGACACTTTAATTGATGGATTGTCACCTTTTGATACCCACTTTCGATGACCGTAGGATTCGATGCAGACTAAGATTTCATAAATGCGGTAGCTTTTTGAAGTGGCAGATTTGTCTGAAGAAGTTACCATACAAAGAAATTCTTAGGATTCACAACGATACTAACCGATATTGTAAGTGGTTTCAGAAAAGTTGACAATCAAACAGTGACAAGTAAACTGAATACATCAGAACTTAGCAAAGTGCGTACATTAGTAATGCATTACATAGAGCTATCGTATGCCAGTACACATAATTATGTATTACGGTATGCATAACTAAAAAGTAGGAAATAAAATAAGCTTTTTAAGAAAAAAATATCAACCGACTTCAAAAAAGCGCTAAAAAGAATTAAATAATTCTTTAAAATTCTCTAATGACAAAACGTTATCCAATAAGCACGCATCGGATATCAGGTACCGGCATAAAAAACGGTTAAATTTAATATGTATAATTTAATACCCACCAAACATAGATTTTAGAAATAATATTATTTTACAAGAGATGAATTGACATATTTATGATTTAATTTATGAATATATACATATAAAAAGTAATGAATTACTTTTTGAAGTTGGTGCCAAACTATTTGATGTATATTAAGAATTGTAGCTAAATTATGCCTAGTACCATAATTAAATTGGGGATAATCATTATCGATTGTGATTTTTTGGCACCAACTTCAAAAAGTAATTCATTACTTTTTATATGTATATATTCATAAATTAAATCATAAATATGTCAATTCATCTCTTGTAAAATAATATTATCTCTAAAATCTATGTTTGGTGGATATTAAATTATACATATTAAATTTAACCGTTTTTTATGCCGGTACCTGATATCCGATGCGTGCTTATTGGATAACGTTTTGTCATTAGAGAATTTTAAAGAATTATTTAATTCTTTTTAGCGCTTTTTTGAAGTCGGTTGATATTTTTTTCTTAAAAAGCTTATTCAAATTTATTTAAGTGAGGATCAATAACAGAATTAAAAACTAGTTATGTGTACCTTAATGATTTTATTTACACATTTAAACACAATCTATAAAAAACTTTACATAAAGTTTATAATGTCACTTACGATTTTTGGCGCTTAGAAGGGCCTGGGCGGTCGATAGCGGAATTTTCATCGTCATTTTCTACTGATGTGCCAATGTTTATAGAGTTGAGTGAAAGATTTTCAGTATCTTCGTTCTCATCTTCTCGCAGCAAATCGATGGGTTCCATATCATCTTCTTCCTTCAAGTCAGAGGCTAAGAAAAGTTCAGGTGTATTTTCACAGGACTGGCCATTACAATGCTTGCAAATATTTGTGCAGTTCAGTCCTGCTTTTCGACACCCACATGCTTTCAAACATCCTTTTTTGCAAGCGCAGAAGATTGTGTGGAGGATTGAATCTGAAGCTGCGTCATTGTTTGCTTTTATGGGAAAGAGACCCATTGAAGTGTTCACCCAAACCCACATCAGTGGATCATTTTTTTCCCCTAACCATAATTGAACTTGGAGATATGTACGCATCGTATGCAGTTGAGCAGCATCTCTTGTTGGAGGTAACCTAGCTAGGTTGAATTTCGTCCTGGAAGCAGATTTTATGAACATGTAATACCGAAGCTCATCGATGTTTTGTATTGTTAGGTCACCTCCATACAATCGAATCAGAAAATGTTCTCCCACTTTTTCCAATTCTTCCAACGTTGCATTAGGGTTCAAAAAAGCTGTTGTCTTTTCTTCAAGTTCAGGATATTTTACAACCAGTGAACAAAACTGGTTTTTCCCATGGCCAAAAAGTGCTGAGGTGGTATCACACCCACTGAAAGCGTGGAGGAACAGTAGGATTTTGGAAAAGCTGTAGCGAAACGAATTAGCTGAGTAAAATATATCAGGAGTTTTACCTCTTCCGCACTTTTGAAAGAACACGTTATTTTTGTAAGGCGATTGTAATGCTGTGAGGAGTGCAAGTAGATCAATATCCTCTCCGACTATGAAAACATTATCATACAGAGAGGCTTTTGAAATCGCAGTGTTGACAATTAATACATCAGCATCTTCAACTGCCTGTTGCACATGTATTAAAGCTTTTTCTAATAAATCTTTCAAAAAATCAATGAAGTGTTTCTTGTTATTGTTATTGGCAAGAAATTTTTCTTGTTTACTTTGAAATATAGTGGTGCTGTCGAAGATGATGTCCGGAGTAGAATGAGTAGATCTACGAAGTCGTTCACAGTTTTTGGTGAATTTTTGATCAGCGCTTAAAGGGTAACCATCAAAGATTACAGAAACGTTCATACCGTAATGGGTTCGCAAATATTTTATGTAGCTATCTGCTATAGCCATGAATGTAGTATGTCTACGCCACACTACTTTATGTAAAATATGACCGCCATCAACAACAACATATTTACTTCCATCGGAAATGTCTTCTTTCTTCAATGGAATAAATAAATCATAAAATGATGATTTGGTCCCCTTACGCATACCTGTACCTGAAAATAATGACATGGGGTAAGGAGATAGCTCGAACTTGAAGAATTTCTTCAAATCTTCATCAGATTGTTTGGAAATGCACAACCTGTGAAATTTTGTGAGGGAATCTATAATTAGCTTATCGTTTCCAATTTTTACGGTATTACTGGTGCCCGCGAGGGTGACTACCTTCTTCTTGCGTTGAAATTTGACATCTTGAAAATTATTGCCTACAATTCTTGCTAATCCATCTTTTCCAATCTGTTCGGACAGGTGGCAGTTTACTTATTCGCCTCCAATGATTCCTGAATAAATAGACATTATTGCATCATTTTGAGGGAATGGATTGTGTTGACGAAACCACATATAGAGTTTTGCAGCATCTTCTGTATCTCGGGCAACACGAGCAGGCCTCATGTCTATATGTATTTCAGAGCTGGCTGACGTGATACCACAGTATTTCTCAATTTCAGAGCAAATACTTTGGAGGTACACCATCCCCAGAGTCCAGCGAGTAAGCACAGCTTCTGTAATTCCTCGACCTGTTGTCAGCCCTCCAGATGTTTTCATCATTCTCATCAGGGTCTGTTCTATGGTCTGATCGGTCCATATACCAGACCAAAATTTTTCTGTTCTCCTGACGGTAAAGTATCCACGGGTCGTAAAGGCATTGTATTCAAGTGGATCCATTCTAGTTTCTAAGGCTAACATATCTTGCAGATATAGATGGGCGCATTTTGCGTAGAAAAAATGTCCTGCAGCATGAAAGTAAGGCAACATTAGACACGATAGAATGCGGGGGAAATATTTACTTTTAATAGTTTTTTCTTTTTTTTTTCCTTTTTTTTTCTATCGATTTTTATATTCCTACTGCCTACAGTTTTTATGAGGGCAAGCATAAAATAACGTTTTAAGCGTGGAGGATGAAAAGAGTCGCTATTTAGAAGATACTATTTGATAAATATAGTGAAAAACTTCAAAATTTCTCTTTTCGGAAAGTTTTGCCTAACTTTGAAGAATCGTAACTTCAAAACTAATTGAGTTAAAATAACAAGTCTGAGCTTAAATTGTAAAACACTAAGTCTACTTTAAAAAAAAGGTAAAACTTTTTTTATCACATGTTTAATTTCGCATATATTTCGGAAAAACTAAAAAAAGTTTGAAAATTTCGCCATTTTTTCAAGATGGCGTCGCCGCCGGCAAAAAATTTTGTTGGCAAACCTGTAGAAATTAGTCTTAGTACTTACCCATACAACATATTAAAAAATTAGCTCTACCCTAATTTTTGTATTTCAACGTAAATTATTATTACCATTTCACTGGACTACATCTAATTTACAGATCCTTTTATTTAGGAACTATATAATGTGATGCATTGATCGATGTTTTGATAAAGACAGAATATATTTTGAAAAAGGCTACCAAAAAGGGTATTTTGAACAGAATTTCCCGAAGTCTTCGCGATTTGAAAATTTAAGGAAGTTTTCACATAGCAAATTGCGTTCTTTATGACTCGTTTTAAAATCCATTTTCGCTCTCAAACGCATCCAATTTACAGACCCTCTTATTTAGGAACTATATACTGTGACTCATTGACCAGTTTTTTGATAAAGATAGAATATATTTTTTAAAATGCTGTCAAAGTGAGTGTTTCGCACAAAATTTTCCGAAGCAATCATGATTAAAGAATTAAGGATGTATTCAAACAACAAATCGGTTATTTTATGACTGATTTTTAAATTCAATTTTTTTCTCAAATGCATTCAACTGACAGTTTTTTGTTATTTAGGAACTGTATAATGTACAGTTTTGGTCGATTTTTTAATAAATTCAGAATTTATTTCAAAATATGTTGTCAAAATGGGCATTTGAGCTGAATTTTTCTTAAGACGATTCTGATAAAACCAGTTTTTGGAGAAAAATGAAATTAAAAATTTTTCATAAACGGTCAAATGAAGTTATTAAACTGGGTTTATCTCTAATCATATATATATATATATATATATTTGTTGAAATGAGCACTCTTCGAAATCTACCTCCGCCTATAGGCCCAGCCGACAGGGATTTTTTCTTTGGGGTTCAGGTTCGTGTCGGGTTGACTTTCATTATTTTGGGTTGTATATTCACTCTTGCGGGTTGGGTTTGGGTTGACCCAAATTTCGAAAGAATCTCCAAAATATTTTTTAGTTTAAAAATGTATATACAAAAAGACCTCCATAATGACTTTTCTCCGGAAAAGTGGACTAGCACTTTTAGGAACATTTATTTCAATTTCTGTCAAATATATATTTGAATGCTTAAATACCTCTGAATAGCGGATATATCTCAATCGACATATTCATAATATGCGTATGTGTGTGTAAACTGTGATAAACATGACGCATTTGTTTTTGTGTTTATCAAAAATGAAATGTTGATAATTTTCATATTTCGAACGAAGAAAAATGGTTCTAAAAGAAAGAATAATACATGATTAAACATCTTATATATTCTTTATTTTTCATGCTGTAAATTCAATATATACTCATTCGTATTGAAATGCACACCTATTTTCATTTAAAACATCATTGTTCTCAAACTTTTTTTTTAAATCTCAACAACTTGACTTGCAGCTAATGTAAATACAATACACAAGAACTCATTTGTCTGTGTACCCGAGAGACAGAAGGAGAGTTAAATTAATCCCGAGCCGAAAAAAGAAAACTCGGGACAACCGTATCCGTTTTTCAATTCTATTCAACGATTCGAAGATATCCGCTATTCTGAGATTTTACTATATTTGAATATTAATGAATAGTAGATTCGCTTATTCTTCTTTGTAAAATATGAAAATGATATTAGAGGTACAATTATAGATTATTTTTAATGATTGTATTAAAGGATGCCTTAATTTCCTTTCACTAAGGGCTCGGGTGTGGATTCGTGTCGTCAAAAATATTTTTGCGGGTTCGAGTCAAGTTGTGCGACTAGTAAAGTAAAATTAAATTAGTAATTTTTTTTAGTACTATAAGATATATATTACTGAGGTAAATAATAGTGTTTGAATAGCCAAAAAGTACAAATCCTCCTTCTTTGCGCCTATATTTGATAATAGGATGTAGAAACAATAAAAATTGTATTGAATAAAAATTATTTTTTTGTCACTTATTTATAATTATTCAGTATTACACTTTATTTTTACTTTTCTACATAAATACTAATTATTAGATTCCTTCCCATACCAGGCATTTACCTTTTTATTTCACTGTTCTGTTTTTCACTGGCAATAACTTCAGGAGGACAAAAAGCAACCAATTTTTAGCCAAATTTAACCTCAGGCATTAATAAAAAAATGTTTAAAAAATCTGTATGTTTAAAGTAAAATGACTCATACGTTTTGGAACAAATTGATTAAATTTAATAAGTGTGCATTGAATATGTATATTGAAGAATTTTGATGTTTTATTTAAACAATTTTTTTTTCTTTTGTCAGAGAACTGTGTTACCGGCTTCAATTCTTCGGCAATTATTGAAATGGACCTAGGATGAAAAATATTAATTTCAACTCGATATAAAATACCTTATGACGAACCCAGTTGATGGTACTGCTAAGCTAACTGCTTTATTTTCTTTATCCCATTTTTTGGTCGCTGAAAATATTGAGTATTTTAAACAATACATGTTATATAGAGAAATAAATGGTATGAAACCCTTTTTTGATTGAGATTTAAAAAAAATTATTATTATATAAATTAAATATTATATGCTTTCAATGTAAGAATTTAATTATCTTTTTCGAACTCTTTTATATCAACACATTTTTTTTCTTGTCTACTCATAATAGCAATATAGGCATAGAGGAGCATACAGAAAAAATGCGTCGATACACTAAATTAATTGAGTTTATGTTTTGAAATTTGAATAAGGAAATACTCTGTTGGTCCAATTCCTTCTATATTTGCAGACGTTATTAATCAGACATTGATTTTATGAGGAAAGAAAGTGGAAAAATTAATATTGTAGCTGAATTAAAAAAAATCCATTTTTTTATAATCTAATATTTTTTCACGATACCGAAAAGAATTTTTAATATGATTTTCAAACTTTTTTATTTATCCATTCACACGCTCGAGAAAAAATCCTTTTCTATATTATTCTTTGCTGTAATCATTTTAAAGTTTGAACAGGCTTAAAAAGTATATAACCTAATATCTCCGGCATACTTCAATTCTGAACTTGATATAATTTACTTTCTCCAAAGAAAATATTCGCTTTATGTGCCTAATGTCATTAGAGGCAGTCCGTGATAAATCTCTTATCATAACTTTAGGCTATAATACGCTTTAACAGAATAACACCATGTTAGGTCGATAAACGACTTTTCTTTTGTGGGAAAATGTAAGCAGTCGATAATAGCTATTAACAGGTGTATTCCCTAAAGCATCCATTATTCTTCAGATTAAAACTTTCAAATTTTATGACATGAAATCTCTTTTGAAAACAAAAAATGTTTTAAAGATGCGTCTTAAAAATACGGTAGTAGTATTTAATATATCCCTATCTATGTTTTGTAATTTTAACAAAATTTATTGCTGCAAAAATAGATTATATTTTAAAAAATATTCTTGTTTTTAAATCTTAGACTTTGAATGAATTTTGAAAATAAGAAAAAAGTTTAATTTAATTTTCATGGGAAATATGTTAGCAGTTTAATTATCAGCCGAATCCGGATTTTTATACAATAAATAGCATAGAATATACTATAATGTACTTTTCAAGACTTACTTTGCTTCATCGTACATATAATGATAGATACTAGATATATTTTAGCACAAATATTCTATTTGGTACTAATTCATACAGTGCGTCTTAAAAATTTATGGATAAGCAATTTTTTGATATAGCAGCTCAAAAAAAAATCATAATCACGAAAAAAAGAAGTTATTTCATGAACGAAATGCAGTATAGGTTTTACGGGATTGTAAAAAAATAAAACTCAAAATAAACCGTCCCAAAATTGTATGGACAATGAAGCGAATTGCTTTTATTTCTACCCTATATAAAAATTTCTGTTTTCTACTATCTGTACTGTGAAGCAATCATTTTGAAATATAAAATCACTGCTCGTTCTTCAATTGTCAAATAGTGGAAAAGCTGCTAAAATTTCTATTCTCTACTATTGATATAGCTAAAATTTGGCACTTAAAGGTACAAATGTTAAAATTTCTGATACTGATAAATATATAAAGAGTAGCAGATTTGGAATTTATGAAATTTTATCAAAAAGTGACAATGCGATTGTAAAATAACATTATGATGAATCAAGAAAAACATTTCTACGACAAGACAAATAGATTTTGCGAGCAGTTTCAACTCAAAAGAAGTCTGTTCGTGAAATTTTGAAGACTTTTGTGTTTTCTATTACGATATATACTGTTCACCTCTACATACATACAAGAAAAAATTATAAATATTGCAGAATATGTAGGACACTTAGGCTGAACGTGCATCATAGAAAGACATTCATTCTTGGAATTGCAAAACGTATGCTTTAGAAAGAAGAATTGTTAAGTGTTCCATCACTGACGAAAACAAAATGAATTTGGATGTCCGGATGACTTTGCATACTATTGGCATAACTTGCGACGAGAATCTCGCAATTTTTTTATTCGGCAAAAAGGAGGGGATTCTCTCATGGTGTGGAGCACGATTTATTCCAATGGAGCAACGGATATTAATTTCCTTAATGATCCACAGTGCTCTCTTAGGATTAATTAAGTGTTCTTAAAAGCAATATACTTCCATTTTAAAACATTCTAGGATGAGAAAACTTAAAATCCCAAGAAAGCAATGCATTGATCCACACCTGCCACTCAACAAGAGCTTGCTTTACGCAGAATCAAGTGGCAGTTATAGACTGGCAAACCATCAGCACAGACCTAAATCCAATTCAAAACTTTTGGGGAGTAATGCACGAGTGCGTAAGTTAATTAGGGTGTTACAAGAAATCAAATTTTGAAATTTTTAGGGAGCCCCCCCCCCCCCAAAAAAAAAAATGTCAATTACATAGCTGCCAACTTTTGCGCATTTTGACTACCACAAAAATTTTATAGTAAATATTCTCTTATTTAATCGTTGAAATCTTATGATTAAATAAATGGAAAATATATGTATATTTTTAGTGGTAGCAAAAATGCGTAAAAGTTGGTAGCTATGTAATTAGCTGGAAAATAAGATTCATAAAGTTGCAGTACAGTTGAATAATGTTAAACCATGTCTCATTAAATTCAAAATGTAGAAAAAAAAACTTGATTTTTCGACAAAAAATGCTGTTTTTTTTTCATAAAATGACTACAATTGAAGCTAGAAATATGATGCTACTTTCATTTCATAATCACATGTTTTTGCGATGTAGGACAACATACGAATTTTTTCTAAAAAAAAATGTAATAGATCTAAACTTATGCGCATTTTTCAGGAAAAGACTCGATCTGAATCCTAAAAATTGACTTTTTATGAAAATATGAAAAAAATTGTAATATTCCATTTTACAGTCTTTTCATGTTTTTTTTATTATTTTGTACATTATGAAGAGTTTAATTAAAAAATAACATAAATAAATGAACATTAATTGAATTTTAAAATGAAAAAAATTGAAAAGAAAAAAAAGTGTAAAGAAAGTATAAAAATTAGAATAAGAAATGTTCAAATTCATTTTATTATTAGAGCTGCGTTATAAGAAAAGAAGCATTTTAAAGAAAAAACATATTATACATTGCAATTTTCACAGTAAGATGGTAATGGATTAGCTCTTAACTGCACCATGCGCCATGTCTGGCACATACCTAAAAACATTGTAATTTTCATAATGTGCCATTAATTTGTCCAATATAATCTCTGCTCCTGATCAAGAACAATCCAAATAAGGAAGTAAAACAAATTTTGTATACCTCAGGTGGCTGTATTTAGGGCTTCAGGTCTGTTCGTGATTTTACCATTCTGTTGCGGACTGAAAAATTTTGAATGTCATTGAATGCTTTTGAAATGCCAACCACTGATGCTTATAAAAAAACTTTTTTTTTTCTTTTTAGTAATAGATTATTTATTATATGCAGATTTTTTACAGATTAATCATGTGTCGTTTTTTTTTCAGTAAAGATTTCTTGAATGTTTTTAGGGGAGAATTTTGTGATTTTGGTTTGAAAATTTCCAAATAAAATTTTTTTGTCAATAAAAATATAGTTATTTCATGATTAAGTCTCTAAATGACTTTCTCTGAAATTAACACTAGTCCGGCCATCTGTGACCCCAAACGTTGTTTTTCGCTCGTTATTCTGTTGTTTTTCAAAGTAAAACTTTGAAGCTTTTTGATTTTTCCTAAGAAATTTTTATTATGTCTGAAAACGAATTTAGTTGAATTCAAAAGAAAACTTTTTATCTACTGGTCTATATGCATAAATTTATCGTGCTAAGCTTTCGCTGATCTGAACAAACTAATGACTTTTCTTTTGTTTCAATACTATATTTTTCAGAAACAGCATAATAAAGTAAGATCTATCGCACTTCTTTTTCGCAAAAGAGGGGTGAGAATCGGTTGCAGACATTTAGCCGACAACCAAATAGACGACAAGACAATTAGCATACATAAAATAAGACAAGACAATTAGCATACATAATATAATCGGCTAAACGTCGACAGGACGTTTAGCCGACAAGTACATTTAGCAGACACGTACATTTATCCGACAAGACATATAGCCGTAACGTACTTTTAACCGACAAGACATTTAGCCGAAGCATACGTATAGCATTTAGGACAGTTAACCGAAACGGACATTTAGTCAACAGACAATTGGACGACAGGCAATTGACCTAACGTAACATTTAGCCGACAGGTCAGTTAGCCGACAAGACGATTAGTCGACAGGACATTTAACCGACAGGTCAATTAGCCGACAAGACAATTAGCCGATAGGATATTTAACCGAAAGGTCAATTAGCCGACAGGACATTGAAACGACAGGTCGATTAGCCGACTGAACATTTAACCGACAGGTCAATAAGCCGACAAGACGATTAGCCGACAGGACATTTAACCGACAGGTCAATAAGCCGACAAGACAATTTGCCGAAAGGATATTTAACCAACCGGACGATTATAGTTAAGCTGCGATTTTGTTTCATTTAGGATGGTTTGGTTACAGTTGTGGTTAGGTTATTCTTAGGGTACATTTGGATTACCGTTAGGTTACAGTTAGGTTACCGATAGGTAGTATTTAGGTTACAGTTAGTTTATAGCTAATCGTGGCAAGGTTATGGTTAGGTTGCATTTCCGTTACAATTGAGTTACGGCTCTAACAGCAAGCTTTAAATTTGCTCCCGAATAGGTCACAGTTAGATTACGGTTAGATTGCAGTTAGATTATTCCTAGATAGCAACTACGTTACGGCTACATTAAGGTTAGGTTATAGTTAGGTCACAGTTACGTTACAGTTAGGTTAGGGTTACGCCAATGTTATATTACTTTTAGGTAACAATTAGGTTATGGTTAGCTTACAGTTATGTTACTATTAAGTTATGGTTACGTTAGGGACGGGTAACAGTTGGATTACTACTAAGTTCCGGATAGGTTATAATTAGATTACAGTTATGTCATGGTTACGTTACAATTAGTTTATGGATACGCCACTGTAAAATTAGTTTTAGATAACAATCAGGTTAGGGTTTGCTTAAAATTACGTTACTGTTAGGTTATGCATAGGTAACGGTTCGATTGCAATTAAGTCCCGACTAGGTTGTAATAAAGTTACAATTTGGTTGCAGTTACGTCACAGATAGGTTGCGTTTAGGTTACATTAAGGTTACATTTAAATCACGGTTACTTTGCAGTTAGTTTATTGTTATTCCACTGTTAGATTACTTTTAGGTAATAATTAGATTGCGGTGAAATTACGTATAGTTTACAGTTACGTTATTTGCTAGGTTATTATTAGTTTATAAACATGTAATGATTCAATTACAATTAAGTTCCTGTTAGGTTATAATTAGGTTACAGCTAAATCACAATTACGTTAGAATTAGGTTTTGATTACGCCACTGTTAATGTACTTTTAGGTAACAATTAGATTACGGTTAGCTTACAGTTACGTTATTGATAGGTTATGGTAAGGTTACGTACATGTAACGTTTCGATTGCAGTTAAGTTTCGGTTAGGTTATAATTAGGTAACGATTTAGATACAGTTCTGTCATAGATATGTTACGTTTAGATTACATATTGTTACGGTTAAGTTACGTTTATGCTACGATTAACTTATGGATAGGCAGATAGATTAAAGTTACGTTACAGTTAAGTTATGATTAAGTTATGATTAGGTTACAGTTAAGTTACGGCTATATAACAATTAGGTTATGGATATGTTACAGCTGGGTTATGATTAAGATACTATTATGTAACAGCTAGCTTATAATTAGGTTACAGTTAAATTACGGTTAGGTTACGCCAGGTTATAGTTAGATTAGGATTAGGTTACATTTAGGTTAGATTTAGATTATTGTTACGCCACATTAAGGATTTGGTTAATATATTATTATGTTAGAGTTAGTTTGTCGTTATGTTATATTTATTTTACAAACAAAATTTTACAAACAAAATTTTAAATGCTCATAAATATTGGACAAACAAATCGATTTTGTTGCGGTTTGTAGCGTAAGTCATTCCCTTGGTAATTATTTTATTCAAAATGACGTACAGCACTGGTGTCCCCATTTTTTGATAGAGGGCGCTTTCGACACATTTCCGAAATTTCTTTCAATGGCATTACTCCTGTATGTTTTACTACCAGACCAAGATACTTCCAGGAAGTGTTAGGGATGCAAAGATGACTCGGAATCATATTATAATGTAACATCGAAAATGCCTTTTTTACGAGTTAGGGTTAAAAGAAGCAGTGAAAAAAACATCTTGATAATTCTACAACACGTTCTGTCGGAACTTCTGGTAAAAACACATGTTCCTCTTTCGTTGCACCACTCTATAGCACGATGGAGCTCCTCCACATTTTACCAATGATGTTCGCAGACACCCCAACATAACATATGGACAGCGGTGGATAGGTAGTGGTGGCCCGGTTCGTTGGCCTGCCAGATCGTCGCACCTGCTTCATTATATCAATTACCTTTTTTTACCTTCCTTTATTTTATTAGTGTATAATTTTTCTGTATTTTTTAACTGAACGTTGATGGGTGTGGCTAGTTCAGCTCAAACCAATTGGTAGCCCCCGCCCACCTGGCTCAATCTGAATCTGAATCTGTATGGACTTCTGCTGGGGTCAAATGAAAAGTTGAATGTATGAGACTCCCGTACCGTCAGTGGCAGACCTCTCTCTCAGCTCGAATTTCTGTAGCTGCCAGAAAGATGTCTGAGATGCCAGGAATTTTTCAGAGTGAGAGGAATTGCATGCATCGCTGCTGTCAAACATGCCCGACTACTTCTGGTCGTAATTTCGGACACCTTTTGTAGTAAAACCCTTAACTAAATTGTTTTCTTCCATATTAACGTGTTGCTGTTTCACTACCTGTTTCTGTTGCTTTTTTCTCTGCTTCTTTTAACCACAACTCGCTAAAAAGGCAATTTCAACGTTACATTCCTATGTGATTCCGAGTCGCTTTGCATCCCTAACGCTTCCTGTTAGTATGTTGGTCTGGTAGTTAAACACCTAGGAGCAATGCCATTGAAATTTAGATGTGTCGAAAGCGCCCTCTGTCAAAAAATGGGGACACCAATGCTGTACGTCATTTTGAATAAAATAATTACCAAGGGAATGACTTACACGCACACCGCAACAAAATCGATTTGTTTGTCCAATATTTATGAACGCTTAAAATCTCCCCCTCTGTTCGCAGTTCAATTTTCCTAAGTTACCCCACCATACTGACCATACTGGAGGCGTTCGCCTCGCGGCGAAGGAGAGGAAGTGCAGTATATCTCGGAAGGCCGGTGGCAACTCGTAGAGCAGCATTGTAGGTGACCTCAAGAGAGTTCAAATTTGAGGGGCAGACTTTGAGAAAAAGGGGGCAGGCATATTCGAGGAGACTCCGAACAAGAGAGTCCACGATACGCAACATGTGTACCGTATGAATGCCATGATTGTGCGAGGCGACGGCTTTCAAGTAGTTGAGCCTCTTAAAGGCCTTGGCACGGAGGTAAGAGAAATGATAGTTGAACAGGAGGGACCTGCCGAACCAGGCCCCTAGAACTCTAACAACGGGACTTCATTCAAGTTCAAGGCCCCTGATATTAGCTTTTGATTCAAGAGGCCGACGGCGGGAGAAATCAATGGCGGTGCTCTTCTCAGGTGAAATGGAGAGGTGATGAGCAGAACACCACTGAACTAGCCGGTCAATGCAGTTCTGAAGTTTGGCCAAGGTGCGCAGAGCTTCTTCCCCCAAGGCATATATGAACATGTCGTCTGCATAGATCAAGAGATGGACTCCACACTTCAGGATCTCGAAGATGTCGAAGAGGAAAATCATAGAAAGAAACGGGGAGAGGACACTACCCTGCGGTACGCCTCTCCTACATGGGCCACGGTTGGAAAACTGAGATTTCCACCGAACGTGGATAGAGCGATCCGTCAGAAAATTAACAATCCAGCGGCCAACTTTGCCCCGGATACCAAGGTGAGCAAGCTTATAGATCAGGCCATCGATCCAGACCGAATCTTAAGCCGAGCTGATGTCAAGACATACCGCGAGCGCAGTCAGACGAGAATTGCGAGCTCTTGATATGTCATCAAAGAATTTACACAAAGCGGCCGTAGAGTCCTTGAAAGGCATAAATTCGTAGTGAGAAGCCTGAAAGCTCTCGTTGTTCCCAGCCCAAAAGATAAGGCGGTGGAGAAGGAGACGTTCAAAGACCTTCGAGCACACGGCAGTCAGCGCAATGGGACGATAAGAAGAGATCAGGCAAGAAGGATTGCCAGGCTTGCAGATTGGGACGATCATAGTTTCCTTCCACTCAGAAGGCACGGTACCAGAATCCAACAGCTCGTTGTAAAGGGTGAAGAGTTTCTCCAGATTTGAATCGGAGAGGCCTCGGAGTAATTTGACGGATATCCCATCACGCCCAGAAGTTGTAGGACGAGTCCTCTGGATGGCGGGCCCCACCAGTGGCCGAGAGGTTCAGACCTCTCAACTGGTAGACGGCAGGTGCTGGGTTCGAACCCAATCGCGGCTGTCGGCCTAACCGTTCGGAGTTTTCGTGGTTTTCTTCGAACCTTGCGTAAATACGGGTTAGGTTCCCTTAGAAAGACCCCCACGAAGGGCACCCCCCCTGGTCCTATATCCCATTAGTGTAGATAATCGGACGACAAAAATAAACCAAACCAAACCAAACCTCTGGATGGCGAGTCGTAGTTCATTGAGGGTAAAACGAGCATCAAGGCAGGCGTCCCCATCGCTGAGGTCATAAGGAATGGGAACCAAAGGATAATCTTGGCTGAAAGCCTCAAGGAAGAGTTCCGCTTAAACACGCCAGGAAGCGACGGGGCCCCCGTTCCACAAAATGTTGTCGCGAGATGGAGTATCTTTACGAGCCAGATTCTTGAGCAGTTTGAAGATTTGGCCATTCGAACCCTGAGAGCGACAGGTCTTATCCCAGTAGCTGCGGGAAATCTGCTTGATGTAGCGCCGGAGCTTGGAAGCAGTCTGTTTATAGAGCAACCACATCTCCTTGGAACAGCAAGATCTTGCGAGGCGGAGGTAGCGACGTTTGAGTCCGAGTAGTTTGCGTCATGTGGAAACTCACCAAGGAGCATTGTGACGAGGCCCACAGTGAGAAAAAACGGAGCACCTAGCGATTGCCACTCTACAAGAGTCTGAAAAGGAGTCGTAGGTAGAATATGAATTGGAGTTAGCTGGAGCCGGATTTAGAAGACAGCCAGCCGAGGTCCAGTTGACAAAGTGGCGACGGGAGTCGGTGTGGGTATCGTGCCTACCAATCTGAATAATTACTGGCTGGTGATCAGAGTCGAAGGGATCCGGATGCACCGAACATGAAAGCGAACCAAAAAGGCCAGGAGATGAGGGGGTGAGATCAAGAAGGGAAGGGGCAGAACCGGGCACAATACGAGTCGCACAGGACGTGTTGCAGACACAGACATGATGACTGAGGATCCAAGAATGGAAGCGCTGGAGAGGAAGAGGGTAAGGAGGCTGGCGACGAAGAAGATTGATGTTAAAGTCACTCACCAGAAGGAAAGGTGCCTCCATGGAACTGAGTAAACTGTCGAACCACTGAACTGCAAAGGAACCCCTGGGAAGGTAGATGTTGACAATGGTGAGCCATGTACCGTGAATATTGATAATTACGCCAAGGGCCTCAGTATTGCCCGAAGAGTCAATAGGAAGAGAAATGCGATATGAAGGATAAGAACCGCAGACCGCCGTGAGGAGACCTCCACCACGGCCGCCATCTGTACCAGCCAGAAAAGTGTGCATACGAGGAATAAAAAAGGTCGAACCCGAAACCAAAAAAGTCTCCTGTAAGCAGATGACCTGGCAGTCTCTAAAGAAAGGGGCACGTAACCAATGTCCGTTAGCTCTAAGACTCCGACTGTTCCAATGAATAACCTGAAAACCCATGAAAATAAAAAAAGGAAACGCCTGCAAACGAGAAGAGAGAGAAGCCCCCCAAAAACAGCCACATGAAATGAAAAAACCTTGACTTCCTCCCCCTTCAAAAAAAAACAAAACAAAAAAAACAACAAAAAAAGTATGGGAGAGGAGGGAAAAGAGGGAAGAAGAGAGGACCCACCTCACGTCAATCCAGTGGCCTGAGGAGAAAGTCCAAGCTCGGGCTCGTGTTTGGAATTGTCATATGAAACCCCTGATATCTTGGAAGAAAAATCCATTAGGAGGTCTGACAAAGACCCCATTTCCGATATGGCCTTTCGCTTTAATTTCTCCGATTTATGTGGAGCTCTAGGTGAATGTAAAAGTTCGCTTTTTTCCCGGCGTTAGAAGGCAATGAGGGGGAATCATCTGATGTTAATACCTCTTTTATTGCACCGATGACCACTGAGGTAAACATGGTAAGCATATTTTGACAATTGGCAGCTTGAGCGGTTAGCACTTACTGCAACATGTCAGCAATGTTTTCAGTAAACCCTTGAAGGGTCTCCTGGAGTTCCGTTTCGGTAATATAGTTCGTAGGAGGGGGGGACAGCAGATGATGAGGCCGCAGCCGCATATGATTCAGCCTTGAGAGTGGAACAGTCTTGAGAGTGGTCGACTGTTCCGCGCCAGCGGAACTGTCGCCGGGCCTCACTAAAACCTAAGTGGTGTTCGGATTTGTATTTGAGGAGTTTGGCTTCACGTATATAGTGGGGACAAGATTTGTCAGAAGTGGCGTGGGGGCCCTTGCAATTAGTGCAAAGGGGGGAGGTAGCGGCGCAGGTGCCCTGATGGGACTCTGCACACTGGCCGCAAATGTGATCGCTCTTACAGTTACGTGTGTTGTGTGTGAATTTTTGGCAATTAGTGCATTGCCGTGGTTTGTGAACAAATAGAGAGATACGATGGTACTGGTACCATAGTTTAACGTCAGCCGGGAGGGAGTGGCCAAGCTTGGTTACCAAGACCGGCGTAGTTGGCGTCGAGCCCTGTCGCAGAAAACGTCTAACTTCTAATATTTTTATTCCATGAATTCCAACTCTTCCGCTATTTCAGTGCAATCGACAAGCGGGTCGATGTTGTGAAGAAGGAACCGGGTCGATATTTCTTCAGGAAGGTAGGACGCAGTCACAGTAATATTTAGTATAGTTTTGATTTTTAGAATTTCAATGGCAGTTTATGCCGATTGTGTGTGGATGAGTAATTTGCCCTGGCGGGTAATTTTCATAAGATCAATACATTTGTGGGATGGAACTTGCAAGGCAATGGCATCCCTTAGCGCCTTGGGATGGGTCATAGGTATGGATCAATTTACAGCAGTTAGAGTAACCGAGATGGCGCCAATGCCGACTTTATTAGCTTCCGATAAGATATTTTTAGGGGAACTGTTTAAACGGTATAGGAAAGGGTTATGAGTAGCGCTTTTACTTATCTCCATGTTCGAGACAGCATCTTGGACCTTAATTTCGGAGTTCATATTGCTATCCGTTACCGTCACTGGTTGACAGTCAGACACAATTACAACAAACAAAATTCGAAACAAACACAAAGAAAAAACAGTTCAACACTTACCAGTGCTGGTGAAAACAAACGTAACAAAACACTTACTGCAAGAAATACAAGAAGTAACTGGCGAAACTACACGAAATTATAAAGAAATCCCACCCAAAAGGGCGAAAAAGGAAAACACACGACACGTTGACGACAAACGCCAACAGAAATTAAAACACAAGCTCAAGCCGTTGCCAGATGCAACCTACACATCCGACGACCACGGAGCGAAAAACATTCATCCAAACTTTTCATTCTTTGTTTAAAGACACTTTAATTAGGCTACTCGTCAATTAAGCTGTATTTCTCAAGTTTGTCAAAGTGTTTGTGTAAGCTGTATTTCAAATGTTCCAGTCGTTTACTAAAAGAGTTATGATACTATGAGTTTTATTAAATTTCGGAGTTTTATAACACAAAAAGATCCTTTATGTTTTATTAATATTTGTCAGGGATATACGCATGGAAATGGGTGCTAAAATATTTTTAAACTTATTTCTTCAATGAGTACATTCAGCAGTTTAAACAAAGTGATCCCCGAGAATTTTCTGCTATTATTTTTTTTCATGTGTGTATGCAGAAAAAATAATACACTTGTTAATGTTATAATAAGGTATCGATCTTGTATGTAGGAATATCATAAAGTCAAATAAATATAAAAGTCTTTATAGAATCAGCAATTTGAAATGAATTAAAAGAGACTATTATACGAAAAACATCCGGCGAATATTGAATAAATATATATTCTGGAAAAGGAAATTAATTTGAAGTAATGCTATTCATGTATTCTTAAAACACATAGAAATTTTTACTATCGAATTCCTTCTTATATTATTTGCTTTAATATTACAGATGTATCCAGCAATAAAAAATCTTTAAAACAAATTTTACATTTAGAACTTCGAAAAGTGAGTTTTAAGCAGCAAAATACATACACACAAATACACAGTCATATATATGTATAACACGAAACTTAAGTCAATGATTGGAAGTAAGGCATAAAAAATAAAATTCAGTGAAGAAATAATTCCACATTTATATTAAACATATTTTTATCAGCAACTTTGTGTTAACAAATAAGAGTCCATTATACTTTTAAGACAGTAAAATTATTTGATTTTGTTTTCATCGGAGAATATTCATTTTTATGTCTCGCAACAATATTTATTTTATTTTATTTTATTATTACTTTTAAAAAGTAAAAGAATTTTCGTAAGTTTTTCTAGTTACATGATTAAACTCAAAATGTAAGATTACTAAATCGACTCCTATAATAATGTAAATGATGTTCCTAAAAACTTTTAATTTTAATTCGGGTTGAAAAAAAGTCACAATAATTCAAAGTAACTATCGCTAAGATAAACGTAACATAACAGTAACGTAACCGTAACCTAATTGCAACATTTTATCTAAGCCTTGTTCCATGCGGTTCATCTACAGATAAGCGTAACATAACGGTAACATAAAAGTAATCTAACTGTGACGTAATTATAATCTAACAGTAACTTAATCGTAACCTAATTATAACCTAACCGTAATGTAACAATAATCTAATTCTAACATAACCTAATCTAACTGTAACGTATTCCTAACCTTACCTTAACCTATTTATAAAATAAACGTATCATAACGATAACCTAACCGTAACTTATTTGTAAAATAAATATAACGTAACGATAACCTAACCGTGACCTATTTGTAAAATAAACATAACGTAACGATAATTTAACCGTAACCTATTTGTAAAATAAACATAAAATAAACTAATCATAACTTAACCATAAGTAGTAGGAAAATAAGAGTTCGGGCTCAAGCGCAGCGGGACGGCGGGACCGTCCCGCCTGCGCCCGCCGTACCGCCTGCGCCAACCGTGCCACCACCGTCCCTGCTGCGGTGCATCCTCCTCCACGAACGCCCCTAGTGGGAAAAAGGATCATTCTATTGTAACAGGAGAGGTGAACTACCGTCCCTATTCAAAAATATTATCAATCACATCTCAACACAGAATCATACTATAAGATGAAGATTAAATTTATATTTGAATTTTAAAGAACCATAATTTTAATGAGTATTATTAATTAAGTGAAACATTGGAAAATCTCTGTTTTTAACCATTTAATTTAGATTACTTCAACTACAAGATGAGATTATCAATTTAACAGAAGAAAGTTAAACATATATTTGAAGTAATTAAGTAATTAATTAACTAAAAACAATAGAAAATATCAAGCTTTATAGAAAAAGACTGATTTCTTACGATTTTTGTAAACTTAAGAGAGAAAACTTAAACCTACATTTCAGTTTTTATGTGGTTATCATCTTAATGAGTACTTTTAATTAAGCAAAACAGCGAAAAATATAAATTTTCATTTGATTTCTTAAGATTTTTATCAACTACATGATCAGTGTATCGACTTAAAAGTTTAAAGTTAAACATACATCCCAGTTTTTCAACAGCTATAACCTTAATGAGTATTGATAATTAAGTAAAAAACAATGGAAAATATCAAGTTTTATAGAAAAAAACTGATTTTTTACGATTTTTATCATTAACTACAAGATCAATGTATCGACATAAAAATTGAAAGTTAAACATGCATCCTAGTATATCAACAGCTATAACCTTAATGAGTATCGTTAATTAAATAAAAAACAATGGAAAATATCAAGTTTTTTTTGGAAAAAACCAGATTTCTTCCGATTTTTTCAACTCAAACTTTAGAATATCAATTTGAGAGAAAGAAACTTAAGCATGTATTCCAGTTTTGAACAATCATTTCCTTCATGAGCATTTTCAATTAAGCAAAATGAACATTGTTAATTAAGCAAAAAACAATGGAAAATATAAATTTTTAACCGATTTCTTTATATATATATATATATATATATATATATATATATATATATATATATATATATATATATATATATATATATATATATATATATATATGTATACATATATATTTATTATAAAAACAGAATAAACATCTTAAAAATACACTTAACTTTTGCTCTAAATGGAAATTTCATCATACTTTTATACACCAACTAAGTAGAATTTTAATACATAAACGAATCACTTAATAATATTCAACACACACGCACATTTGAACCTGCAAAGCATCTTCTTTTTACGTCATATCCAAACTCAAACTGTTTTCTGCATCCCCCCACCCATGCATTCCAAGTAGGGCAACACACAATAGAGTTCTGACGTCACAAGCAAACTGAAAATTTTTATCTTCAAGAAAAAATATCAACTTGTAATAAAAAATGAAGGATTTAGTAACCTTAGTAAGGAAAATCATCATACTATATGAACATTAAATCTAGTTTTGAACAACTATCACATTAGTGATTATAATTAATTAAGCAAAACAATAGAAAATATTAATTTTATACTATGTATAAAATTAATTGTAATTATGTATAAAATACTATGTAAAAAATATTAATTTTAAGGGGAAAAAGACGAATTTAAACAAATTTTATTAGTTTTACACTAGTTTAATAATAATTTTAAGAGGAAAAAGACGACTTTAAACAAATTTTATTAGTTTAACACTATTTTTTCTCATCTACAACACGGATATATCAATTTTAACAGAAGAATTAAAAGTATATTTTAGTTTTAACAACAAGAAAAGTAATCATTAATTAAACAAAAATAAATTTCGATTTTCAAGAAAAGACAATTTTTTACACAAATTTTCAACATTGAAATGCATTTGTTTACATATATTGTTACAATATATTATTAAACTTAAACTTTTTTTAAAGTTTGAATGTCTTTACAAAGGGTTCATATTTATATTTTTCGAGTCTTGACTACAATCGACATCTTACAACCAATTGTATACATTTCTTTTTTATTCTAGAAACTGAAAAAGTCACTTCTTACTGCTTCAGACATTTGACATGTGAAAACTTCTCTGAGTTATTCGATTCACATTTTTAATCAAATGAAATCATGTTTCGTCTCACCTTTTTGAAATTTCTATTTAATCAAACATCAAATTATTTAAAATATGAAAACTGTGCTTAGATAATATACATGACTAATTCTACTTATTCCTGTTCGTATTATTAATCAAATTAGCAATTTATTATAAAACTTATTTGTACGCATGCGCGAGTTGTCACGTGACATAAACGGTTAACAGTAATATGAATTTTCGAATAGCAATGCAACATTCCTCATTTCTGCAGTTAGACTTGTGTGGGAAGGTAATTCGAAAAGCAGCACAACATTTTGCATTCCCACTATTAGACTTGAGAGGGAAGGTGACTGGTGCACAACTCTGATTAATTTCCAGGTTTTAATACAAGTGCAAACCGTTTTCTTCGTAAACGAATAAAGTAAGTTTTATTATATCATTGCAATGTATATGTATCAATAAAAATTAATTAAATGAAATTAAAAAAAAGATTTTTTATATAATAACCATTTAAGTATATAAATATACTTCTTTTATTACATAGGTGTTTCAGCAAGAGGAATCAGAGCAGCAACAAATTTCCGAAATGTATTATCCGACTGATTCGTCCTTAGCACATACAAAGTTAAAGAATAATACATGTGTGAGTTATATCTAAAATACTAGTATTCATACACTATATATATTTAGGTTAAATTTACATTAAAATATTTTGTCCTATGTTCAATGAGAAGTATTTTTATTTGTGATATTAGAGTGATATCTGTTTACATTAACTTCCTTTACAGAATTGCTCTTTTTGTGATAAAAACTTTTCATCTAAATGGAATTTAAAAGAACATATACAGATCCGTATTAATGAAAAACTATTTACATGTGAGGACTGCGAAAAACTGTTTTCCAAAAAGTGCGAATTAAAAAAGCATATGAGGATGTATGATACTCTATTACCTGTTATATGTGAAATTTGCAAATTATCTTTTACTAGGAAATGTGCTCTAATAACTCACATGAAAATACATCCAAACAGAAAATTGTTTAAGCGTGAAAAGTGTGAGAAATCCTTCAACTATCGTTATATATTAAATAAACACAAGATTATTCACAGTAGACCACAATTAAATTGTTATGAATGTGGGAAATCGTTTTCAAGTGAAAATAAGCTGAATCACCATTTAAAAATTCATCAAGTCCAACATCATCCACTGTTTAAGCGTGAAAAGTGTGAGAAATTCTTCAACTATCGTTATAGATTAAATTAGCATATGCATATTTACAATAGACCACAATTACATTGTTATGAATGTGGGAAATCGTTTTCAAGTGAAAATAAGCTGAATCACCATTTAAAAATTCATCAAATCCAACATCGTCCACTGTTTAAGTCTGAAAAGTGTGAGAAGATCTTCAGTTATCGTTAAAGATTAAATCAGCATATGCATATTCACAATCGACCTCAATTCAATTGTAATGAATGCAAGGAAACATTTTCAATTAAAAGTAGGCTAAACCGTCATTTGAAACTGCTCCAAAACCTACAGTATACATGTGATCAATGTAAACATAAATTTAGTAATAAATTAAATTTAAATCAACATTTAAGTACACACCATACTAAAAAACGTCTTGTTCCTGTTAACAGTGAAATGCCTTTAACCATTGTAGAGTTTAAAAGAATAAAACATGAAATACCAGCTTTCGGAGTGTTTAAAACTCTAACTTTTCATCCTGAGAAAATTGAAGAAGGTTGCTTAGTTACAGCGATGGATATTCAAAAATTAACCAATCATTTGAAGAATTTAACAGTCAAGGATCAGATCGGAGACTTCGAAAAATTGAATGTTTAGAACTGAATATTTCAAAGTATAGCCCCTTATCTAGAAATAGATTTTACATCATGTAAATATGTATTCTTTTTAAGTATCGAATTATGTTATGTAATTATGAAATGTCACCTTGATTTTATAATTGATAAGAATGTATATTACTAACAGTGTATTGTATAACTAGCAGTAATAAATAAATAAATAAATAAATAAACATAGTCTTGAGTTAGTCCTTTCATATTATTAATCAAATTATGTTTCGTCCTACATTTCAGCGATTTCTGAATTATCGTCCATCAAGTTGCTTAAAATATAAATACTATCTTTATAGTTTCAATGGTACATAGTATACATGGTTTATCTTGAGTTAGACCTCCCTTAGTATTAATCAAATTATATGTTTCATCTTACAGTTCAATGATTTCTGAATTATCGTCCATCTAGTTGTTTAAAATATTAATAAAATGTTTATAGTTTTTTATTATACATAGTATGTATGAATACAATCTTTAATTTTTAACAGTTCATATTTTAAATAACCTATTTTCGAAACCAAACTATGTGAAATTTACTACAATGCTTATCATCATACAAAGATTTGTGTTTCATACTTTTTCTAAAAATTATCAGATATGTACTCCTCAGAGGAATTTCTATCATATGAATAAAGGAAAAAAAATTATTTATATTAAACGTACACGAAATTTGATTGCAATATGCATGTATTTAATACAAATAAATAAATAAGCGATTATTTATACATTAAACCTTTACTAAACATATATTTCAGATATACATTAGTTCATACAGATATACATTCATTCAGTTCATACATTATACAGATGTTTCAACAAGATGAACCAAAACAGCAGCAAGCTTCAGAAATTAATGATCTGAATGATTCATCTCTAGTAGCGTTAATGAATAATACATATGTAAGTACTTATATGAGAAATACTAGAATTCGTATATGAAACGTAATTAGAGTAAATATAAAATCATTTGTCTTACCGCCTACACTTTAACAAATGCCTTTTTACCTATATTGTTGAAGAGAATCCTAATTGTTTGCATTTATTTCTATTACAGATGTGTTCTATTTGCTACAAACACTTCTTAAGTAAATGGAATTTAACAGAACATACAAAAATCCATTGAGGTGAAAAACCTTACACTTGGGAAGATTACCAAATCAGAGCTGCCAAGTCTCCGGCTTTTTGCGCACCACTATTATTTTAGAGAAAATGTTGTTATTTTAAATCGGTGAAATGTTCCAATTCAATGAAATAAATTTTTCTGTATTTTTTTACTGGTATCCAAAAAGCCGGAGACTTGGCAGCTCTGCCAAATGCTGTTTTCAAGAAAACGTGAATAAAAAATGCACACATCATCATATAAAGCATCGTCAGTTATATGTAAACTTAGTGAAGATATTCAAAAATTAGTTAGACTTTTGAAGAATTTAGAAATAAAGGAAGATATTTAGACTATTTATCCATCATATTTTCATAACACTTACCGCAATATCTCAAGCTTAAAATTTTTAAATGGTGATTCAGCTTATTTTCACTTGAAAGCGATTTCCCACATTCAGAACAATGTAACTGTGGTCTATTGTGAATATGCATATACTGGTTTAATCTATAACGATAGTTGAAGGTTTTCTCAAGCTTTTTACGCTTAAACAGTGGATGGTGTTGGACTTGATGAATTTTTAAATGGTGATTCAGCTTATTTTCACTTGAAAACGATTTCCCACATTCATAACAATTTAATTGTGGTCTATTGTGAATAATCTTGTGTTTATTAAATATATAACGATAGTTGAAGGATTTCTCACACTTTTCGCGCTTAAAAAATTTTCTGTTTGGATGTGTTTTCATATGAGTTATTAGAGCACATTTCCTAGTAAAAGATAATTTGCAAATTTCACATATAACAGGTGATAGAGTATCATGCATCATCATATCCTTTTTTAATTCGCACTTTCTTGAAAACAGTTTTTCGCAATCCTCACAAGTAAATAGTTTTTCATTGGTATGGATCTGTATATGTTCTTTTAAATTCCATTTAGATGAAAAGTTTTTATCACAAAAAGAGCAATTCTGTAAGGGAAATTCATGTAAACATTTAGATATCACTCTAATATTACAAATAAAAACACTTCTTATTGAATATAGGACAAAATATTTTTATGTAAATTTAACCTAATTATATATAGTGTATGAATTCTAGTATTTAGCATATAAGTAACTCACATATGTATTATTCTTTAACTTTGTATGTGCTAAGGACGAATCAGTCGGGTCATATATTTCGGAAATTTGCTGCTGTTCTGATTCCTCTTACTGAAACATCTGTGTAATAAAAGAAGTATATTTATATACTTAATAAATGGTTAAGGGTTCTCAGGGGTTGAAAACTTTAAAAAAAATCGACTTTTTTATGATCTAGTTTGATTATTCAATTAATTCTTAACTCAATGCAAAAACTGCATAAAAATATTAGCATTTTTAACGGAGTTATAAGCATTTATGTATCAATATTTACATAGCCGCATTCATATACTTTCAACTTTAAGTCGTGTTTTCTCAAAACTTGATTTTTGACGACTAACATCAAGATTAAAAAAAAAAACTATTTGATGGAATGGCTTAATTTTTTTTTTTTGCATGCATATAACAGCATTATCTAGATTATGATTTAAGGATATAACTATCACTTAAAAAAAACATTATTAAAAAATCTCTTAAAGTTGAAAATTTAAAAAACCCCTAAAAAATACAACTTTTTTTCCATTAAAAATCCTCAGAATATTAAACTATCTAAAATATATTAATTCATTATCTAGATATTGATGTTCTATGCATGAAAAAAAAAAAAAAATAAGCCATTCCATCAAATAGTTTTTTTTAAATCTTGGTGTTAGTCGTCAAAAATCAAATTTTGAGAAAACGCGACTTAAAGTTGAAATTATATGGATGTGGCTATGAAAGTGTTGATACATAAATGCATTTTAATTTACATAAATTTGCATTATAACTCCGTTAAAAATGCAAATATTTTTATGCGGTTTTTTGCATTGAGTTATGAATTCAATGAATAATCAAATTAGATCATAAAAAATCGATTTTTTGAAAAGTTTTCAACCCCTGAGCTACCTTAATATATAAAAAATCTTTTTTTAAAATTTCATTTAAGTTTATTGATACATATATTGATATATATATATTGCAGTGATATAATAAAACTTACTTTATTCGTTAACGAAGAAAACGGTTTTCAATTGTATTAAAATATGGAAATTAATCAGAGTTGTGCACCATTCACCTTCCCTCTCAAGTCTAACAGTGGGAATGCAAAATGCTGTGCTGCTTTTCGAATTACCTTCCCACACAAGTCTAACTGCAGAAAAGAGGATTGTTGCATTGCTATTCGAAAATTCATATTACTGTTAATCGTTTATATTACGTGACAACTCGCGCAAGCGTACAAATAAATTTTATAATAAATTGTTAATTTAATTAATAATACCAACAGGAATAATTAGAATTAGTCATGTATATTATCTAAACACTAAGCACAGTATTTATATTTTAAATAATTTGATGTTTGATAATATGGAAATTTCAAGAAGGTGAGGTGAAACATGCCAATTTGATTAAAAATGTGAATCTAATAACTCAGAGAAGTTTTCACATGTCAAGTGCCTGAAGCAGTAACAAGTGACTTTTTCAGTTTCTAGAATAAAAAAAAAATGTATACAATTGGTTGTAAGATGTCGAGTGTAGTCAAGACGTGAAAAATATAAATATGAACCCTTTGTAAAGACATTCAAACTTTAAAAAAAAATTGTTTAATAATATATTGTAACAATATATGTAAACAAATGCATTTCAAAGTTGAAAATTTGTGTAAAAAATTGTCTTTTCTTGAAAATCGATATTTATTTTTGTTTAATTAATGATACTTATTACTTTTTTTGTTGTTAAAACTAAAATATACGTTTAATTCTTCTGTTAAAATTGATATATCCCTGTTGGAGATGAGAAAAAATAGTGTAAAACTAATAAAATTTGTCCTCTTAAAATTATTATTAAACTCGTGAAAAACTAATAAAATATGTTTAAATTCGTCTTTTTCCTCTTAAAATTAATATTTTCTATTGTTTTGCTTAATTAATTATAATCACTAATGTGATAGTTGTTCAAAACTAGATTTAATGTTCATATAGTATGATGATTTTCCTTACTAAGGTAGACTAAATCCTTCATTTTTTATTAGGAGTTGATATTTTTTCTTGAAGATAACCATTTTCAGTTTGCTTGTGACGTCAGAACTCTATTGTGTGTTGCCCTACTTGCAATGCATGGGTGGGGGGATGCAGAAAAAAGTTTGTTTGGATATGACGTAATAAGAAGATGCTTTGCAGGTTCAAATATGCGTGTGTGTTGAATATTTCTTTAAGTGATTCGTTTATGTATTAAAACTCTACTTAGTTGGTGTATAAAAGTATGATGAAATTTCCATTTAAAACAAAAGTTAAGTGTATTTTTAAGATGTTTAATCTGATTTTATATTAAATATATATATATATATATATATATATATATATATATATATATATATATGAAGAAATCGGTTAAAAATTTATATTTTCCATTGTTTTTTGCTTAATTAATAATGTTCATTAAGGGAATTGCTGTTCAAAAACTAAGATAAATGTTTAAGTTTCCTTTCTTAAGTTGATATTATAGTTGAAAAATTCTAAAGAAATCGGTTAAATTTAATATTTTCCGTTGTTTTACTTAATTAAAAATGCTCATGAAGGAAATGATTGTTCAAAACTGGAATATGCTTAAAATTCTTTCTCTCAAATTGATATTCTGAAGTTTGAGTTGAAAAAATCGTAAGAAATCTGTTTTTTTTCCAAAAAAAACTTGACATTTTCCATTGTTTTTTACTTAATTACCGATACTCATTAAGGTTATAACTGTTGAAAAACTAGGATGCATGTTTAACTTTCAACTTTTAAGTCGATACATTGATCTTGTAGTTGATAAAAATCGTAAAAAATCAGTCTTTTTCTATAAAACTTGATATTTTCCATTGTTTTTTTACTTAATTATCAATACTCATTAAGGTGATAGCTATTGAAAAACTGGGATGTATGTTTAACTTTCAACTTTTAAGTCGATACACTGAGCATGCAGCTGATAAAAATCTTAAGAAATCAAATAAAAATTTATATTTTCACTGTTGTGCTTAATTAAAAGTCCTCATTAAGATGATAACCACTTGAAAACTGAAATGTACGTTTAAATTTTCTCTCTTAAGTTGACAAAAAATCGTAAGAAATCAGTCTTTTTCTACAAAGCTTGATATTTTCTATAGTTTTTACTTAATTAATAACTTATTTACTTCAAATATATGTTTAACTTTCTTCTGTTAAATTGATAATCTCATCTTGTAGTTGAAGAAATCTAAATAAAATGGTTAAAAACTGAGATTTTCCAGTGTTTCGCTTAATTAATAATACTCATGAATATTATGGTTCTTCAAAATTCAAATATAAATTTAATCTTTATCTTATAGTATGATTCTGTGTTGAGATGTTATTGATAATATTTTTGAATCGGGAAGGTCGTTCACCTCTCCTGTTACAATAGAATGTTCCTTTTTTCCACTAGGGGACGTTCGTGGAGGGGGAAGCACCGGAGCAGGGACGGTAGTGGCACCACAGTGGTCCCAAATTGCGATTATGTGGCCAAAAATCAAAAAATCGAAGTTTCGTATTTCGAAATGATATAAATTCCACAGTATTGAGAAATATCTGAAGATTTATATTCTTTAATATTTTTGTTTTATATGCTTTCATGACTTCGCAGTGCTTATCTGAAGTTGGGAGTTTTAAACGTTTTCTACTGTCGCGTGATTTTCAGTCAAATTCGTCGCATTCGTAGCCTAATTAAGACCTTTTCAGATAGCTGACAGTTTTTTTTTTTGCACTTTTCTGAAACAGCATTAAATTATATATTTAATTTGTTTTTTCGGTTGCAAAAATCGCAAAAATCTAAAAAAGTTGATACATTTTAATGATACATAGTTTTAAGGGATTTTCGTACAAAAAAAGTGATATATATATAAAAAAAAAAAACTCCTCCGAATATATCGGAGATTTTACTACAAAATGTAGAATGAACCTTCTAAAATAATATCCCATGAGATCTATTGCGACTTTTTGCGATTTTGTGAGAACCAATACTTTGAAGTTGGACATTGGATATCGCCCATATTAGTCCAAAACCAGTAATCGGGTGGAAGGTCTGTGAAATTTCCGCACTGACACAAAATTGTCAGTGTTTATATAATGCAAGATTCTAATTAATATAACACAGTCAACTTAATTTTTTTAATTCTTGGGGGGGGGTATAAATATGTAAATTTATTTATTCATTATTATTATTATTATTTTACAATTTTTCTTTTACTTTTTCCCTTTATATCAAAAATATTAAAACTTGAAGCGCATATTTAGAGTTCAGTTTATATGTATATATATTATATACATTTACATATATACACACTATTTCTACCAACATGCATGCAAGGAACTTCAGTCAGCTGGAAAAAAAAAGTCATTCAATGTTTTAAGTTGCTGGATTATTTTTAAATTTATATTTTGTCTACTTTCAAATAAATTTTTTAAGTGTATGTTTTTAATTTTCACACATTGTCACATAAATTTATTGTCACATAAATATCCGCCCCCACTTCCTGTGAAAGGGGAGAGATTCTCTGAAGAAAGCGTTAAGAATTTTTGTTAGTTTAGTTTGGTTGTGCAGATCTCTTTATGTTTACATTTTTAAATAAAGGTTTTTTTCCAATTTATTACATGAGTATAACTTTATTATATTAATTTGTACGCACACTTAAATTTGAATGAATACCTTAATGTAAACTCTTACTTATATGTATTTCATACTTATGTGCATTTCTTTTGTTTAAACTAAGAAACGATCTCGCAATATTAAAGGAAACGTATACTTCACCCTGTGCACTTTCACTTTTATAGAGAAATGTCTCGACCTTAAACGCGATATATGTGTACAAATATAACCCCCATAATGAATTGTCATTGCGCTCCCTTCATTTGACACTCCCACTACCCCTATCTCTCATGGTCATTCGTCCCCCGCCCCCACTTCCTGTGAAAGGTGAGAGATTCTCTGAAGAAAGCGTTAAGAATATTTGTTAGTTTAGTTTGGTTGTGCAGATCTGTTTCTGTGTATAATTTTCGTTGATTACATGCTGTGTTATGCTTAAAAGTTTTGCTTTGTGGATATCAAAATGTTATCTAGGAGACAACTGGGAAATGTTGCAATTCTTTCTAGTAATTTTAAAGATTTTTATACACGTGTTATAGTGGAATATTCATTAGATGAACAAAAAGGTTCACTAAAAAATCCTTAAATCAATTCTATTGGAAGTTCATCGCATTTTGGAAAAAAACAAACAGAAATAGAGATCATCTCGAACGGAAACATTCTACATAGCTTGACGGAATCATAGATTTTTCTACGGATTTGTTAGAAACTCCCGATCCAAATACGTCAAATCAGAAAACGTGGACGCCCCAAAAAATCTTATGTTGAAAGTAGCGATCGTACTAAAAGAAGAATCGTAAAACGTGAGTCCTATTCATGTACAACTCCAGAAACAGTTAGAGTTCTATCTAGTCGCTTCAAAAATAAAGGAAATCGAGCAGCTGTATCTATGCTAAGAGTCGTAGCAAATAGTACACTCACATGGTCAAGAAAAAGACTTAAAAAAATGATAAATGAAGAGAAACCATGTGCGCCATATTCGCCCGAAGAAGCTCTAGCTCTTCTCCTTGAATCAAAATTAACTAAACGATCTTATAATATATTACGAAAATCTTCAAAAGAGTGAAATGCAGATATTTATCCTAGCTATAAGAAACTAGTGGCAGCTAAAAAACTTTGTTATCCAGAAAACATTCGATGTTCAGAAATCGATTGTGAGGTTCCACTGCAAAGTTTACTCGATCACACGATTAAAAGAATATTGCAAACATTAAAAACCCCTCTTGAAGGAGATTATACACTCTTGTGCAAATGGGGATTTGATGGATCATCCGGGAAATCCCAATACAAGCAAACATGGGAAGAAGAGACATTGGCTAGGGATGAGAGTGTTTTTATTTCTTCTTTCGTTCCATTAGTTTTAACAGGTGAAGACGGAGATGTATGGAATAATCCTCGGGCAAGTTCCACTCGATTTTGTCGCCCCATTAGGCTTCAATTAAAAAAAATAAAAATAAAAATCTTATAAAACAAGAGGAGATGTATATTCAACAACAAATAAATGACTTAAAGTCATTTAAGAAATCTTATTTAGAAATAAGTTATAATTTATTGTTAACAATGATAAATGGCAAAGCTGTCAGTGCCTTGACTGATACGAGCACTTTACAGTGCCCTATTTGTAAACAAACTTCAAAAGGCTCCTCGTCATGGACTGTATCAAAACCAGCAGATGCAGACGCTCTGAAATATGGACTATCACCACTGCATACATACATAAGATTCTTGGAATTCATTCTGAAAATTTCCTGTAGGTTAGGTAAGAAATTTAAATATTTAATTATTTAAATAGTTATTATTTTAAAACCTCTCAACTACGCATTTTCTTACATTAATTTTATAGGTGTAACAGTGAAAGAACAGGGTGATAAGAACAATCCATAAATTAAAAAACAAAAAGAAATTGTTCTTACAAACTTAAAAATATTAATGCATATAAATCCTGATTGTCCAAAGCCGGGATTTGGACCAACGACCGATGGCAACACTGCCCGAAGATTTTTTTCTAATCCATCAGCAGCAGCTAAAGCAATGGGAATTGAGCATAATATAATCAAAATGTTTTGAGTAATTTTGTTTGTTTTGTCGAGTGGTCATGAGGTTAATGTCGAACATTTCGAATCCTACTGCAAAAAATCTCTATTTTGCTATAAAAAACTGTATAGTTGGTATCCATTAACACCAACTGTTCATAAAGTTTTAGAACATTGTTCTGAAGCACTAAAACATTTCCTCTTGCCTATTGGACAGCTGTCTGAAGAGGCACAAGAAGCAAGAAATAAAGATATAAGAAATTACAGGGAATTTTTCAGCCGAAAATCAAGCAGAAGGCTGAACATCAATGATTTATTTTGCCGACTGCTTCTATCTTCGGATCCTGTAATTTCCTCTGCCCGTGAATTGCCCCAAAAAAATACGCATAAGGTTGCTCCAGAAATTAAGAAATATTTGGAAGCATTGCTAATTTCAAGACAATTTCACAAAAGTTTACAGGACAATGCGGCTATAAGCGATGATTCTTTTGAAGGGGGACTTAGCAGTGAAGAAACTTTAGATGCTTTAGATGGATTGTTATAGCTATGAATTGTTGCTTTACTATATAAATTTTGGATTTGACGTATAAAAGTTTCGTTATTTCATGATGTGTTTAAGTATTGCATTAAATTATATTTAATTTAGTTATTACATGCCTATAGTTATTAGTGCACGCATCTATAAATATTACCAATATTTAATGATTTTAAATGTGCAAGGTTTATTGATTTTAAACAAGCAATACGAAAGAACAAATTAAAAAATGCATGAAAATTTTACTCAATCCTCGGGATGAAATGTTGCGATTACTCGAAATGTCTAATTCCACTTTTCTGAAGAGCATTTAACTCTTTATGCAGTGACAGTACTTTTAAGTACCAGTGAATAAAATTTATTGTTAAATTTATTTATTCTGTCTGTTAATGAAAATTTATTATTCTTTCCATAAAATAAAATTTTCTCTATCAAATTTCCATAACTTAGAGATATAGTCAAAGCTAAATAGTTTCAAAAAGTGGTAATATTCTTAATCATTTTCAAAGGTATGGCTTTTCTTATTAAGAAAAAAGTTATATGAAACATTTTGAACTACAAATGTCTTTCAATACATTTAAATGCTTATCTTGTATAAGAATTGTGATATTTCCATAAGGATACTTTTGGCTAATTAATCTGGTTATTTTTGTAAATTGATCACAAAAAAAGTTAAAACTACCGATATATTCAACCAGTTTTAATGAAAATTTATCCAAATTTCACATTATTATAATTTAAAAATCCAATATATCTTCAGATATTAGAGAAGATAATTATTGAGCTGAAGCAGTTTCTTGATAATTACTTCCATTGATAAAGGATTAAAAAACGGAATTTATTTTTATTTTTCGATAAAAGCAAAAAAAAAAATTATTTTTCAAAACAGATTTTGTTTGTAAAAATTAAAAAAAAAAAAATGGGGATACTAGAAATTTTATAAGGGGGAGGGGAAGAAAAGCGGGAACTTTGAAGTATGCTAGAAATTTAGATAATTAATTATTTATTTAATATTAACAAAATAATGTGACGAAGACAGATTCTTCATTTTTTTGGAATTTCAAAGTTATCTTTCTCTGTGTGTTAGAGAGGTGTAAAATAATTGGGGGGGGGGGGGAGGGGAGAGGGAATCGAAAATTTAGAAGTGATCTAACTAATGAATTCTATGATTTATTATTAATTCATATTAAGTTGATGTTGAAAACTTCAAAAAAAAATAACATTTTTAGATTTTCTTTGCTATAGGATCAGACGGAAAAGGGGACGATATCACATGTGTTTAATGGGAAAAAGGGTGGGGGGACAGGGGGACAAAATTTAGCGGATTGTTTTTTTTATATTTTGTTGAATACTTGCAATCTTTTGTTTTTATTTTGCAATAACATTGAAAAAAAATTTAAACTATACATTTTCAATGAGGGGGGGGGGTGTAAATTTCCGGGAATATTGAATCAGATGATTTGTCTTGAAAAAAGATTAAATAATCTAAAAATTGAAAACTTTCATTTTCGTGAAAAAAAATCGTAAAAAATCGAAAATTTAAATCAAACAAAAACTTTCCCCTACTTTCCCCCCCCCAATCCCCTCCCCTGGAACCCCAACTACGTTTGTTTGAAATTCACAATGTAATATCAAATAATATGTTATAAAAGGAAAAATGAATCATATACAACCACTAGGAAAGCCAGAAATGATTTTTGGCCACTAAATCGCGATTTGCGACCACTGTGGCACGGTGGGCGCAGGCAGGGCGGTCCCGCCGTCCCGCCTGCGCTTGAGCCCGAACTCTTATTTTCCGTCTACTACCATATACTAAATGTGATATTACAATAATCTAAATCTAACTGGAATAATCTAACATCATAACACGAACCGAACTATAACCTGGCGCTAACCTAATCTTAATTTAACTGTAATCTAATTATAATCTAACTCTAACTTAACCGTAACTTAACTACTTTTGACCTGACTGTAACTTACCCATAACCTAACTGTAGCCTAAATGTAACCTAAAAGTAACCTAATTGTTACCTAAACGAAACTTACCTGTGACCTAACTGTAACTAAACCTAATTGTAATCTAACCGGAACTTAATTGTACTCGAACCGTTACCTATTCTTATCCTAACCATAAACTAACAGTAACGTAAGTGTAACCTAACGGTAACCTAACCCTAATCTAATTGTTACCTAAAAATAATCTAACTGCTACGTAATCGTGACCGAACTGTAACCTAAATATAACAAAAACGTAACATAGCCGTAACTTAACTGCAGTCTAACCATAATCTAATTGCAATCTAACTGTAACATAACCGTGACCTAATTAAAAGTTTACTGTTACCTAACTGTAACCCAATTATAACCTAACTGTAACCTAACCTTAACCTTACCATAACCTATCTATAAACTAACTGTAACCTAATTACTACCTATCGATAACTTAACCCCTTGAGGGGCAAGCAATTACGTTCGTGTAATTCTGAACTCCCACCGGAAATTTGTAAAAAATTTATATCAAAAAGAGGATAAGCATTTTCACGACTGTTTTCCACCAAAGTTAGAAAAGGGAAATTTAATGACACTTTTCTGGTGTAAAACTTCATCGATCGTAGGTGGTATATAATATATACCGGCGCCCCTCAAGGGGTTAACTATAATTTAACAGCAATCCAACTCTAACTTAAGAGTAACCTAATCGCAATTGTAACCAAACTCTCCTAACTGAAAACTAAACTTAACTGTAACCTAGCGAGAGGTGCATGTTATGAAAGAGTTATCAAAGGTTATCATACTGTAGGCCCTCTCAACTAATCGTATTGACGACTAATCATCTTGTCGGCTAATTGACTTGTCGTCTAAATGTCCTATCGACTAATTGACTTGTCGTTTAAATGTCCTTCGGTTAATTGACCTGTCGGCTAATTGACCTTTCGGCTAAATGCCTGTCGGCGAATTGACATGTCGGCTAAATGTCCTGTCGGCTAAATGTCATGTCGGCTAATTGACCTGTAGGCTAAATGTCCTGTCGGCTAATCGTCTTGTCGGCAAATTGACCTGTCGGCTAAATGTTCTGTCAGCCAAACATCTTGTTGGCTAATTGACTTGTCGGTAAATGTTCTGTCGGCTAAGTGTCCATGTCGACTAATTGAACTTTCGTCTAATTGCCCTGTCGTCTTTTTGTCTGTCGGATAACTGTATTGTCGGCTAAATGTCCTGTCGACTATTTTCTTGCCATGTTCTTGTTTGTTGCTGTATTAAATTTTATGTTTTCGATAACAGATGGGTACTACGCGGGTCTGGAATACGTTTAAGTTTATTTTTATTTTATTTTAATTAATATATATGCTTGCTTTTGTACCATGTGGCCTGCATCTGTTTTTAATAAGTTCTTATTCCTTATAATAGTTTTAATTGTACAGTTCTTTTTGTAAATGGTTCTTTTCTCAGACTGCTGTCTGTTTTTATTATCTATTTTAATATTTCACCTTAATATCTTACTTTAACACCTTCGTATTCAGTGTTACCTGTCTCATCCGTCGTTCGATGATAATGAGAACTACCTTTCAGCATTAGTATAGTGAATCAGTTACTGGTTCTGGGGTGTTTGTCATTGAGCTCTGTATTGACTGTTTCGATAAGTGTTGAGACTCTGTTTTTTCTCTAATTTGATATTGACTTACCTTGTGAACAGAAGGTGATTAAATACGACTGTGCTTTTATTTCTTTGACTAACCTTGCGCACAGAAGGTTATTAAATACGACTGTGCTTTTTATCGTTTTATTTAATTATATTTTCTTTCTTACTTTTTTAGTTTGTGCCCATTGAATGGGATTCAATTATATCATTGTATATACTCCATTACTTCATATGTAAATATTCATCTCATTTGTATATATTTCATTATCATGTTTTTTTATCCTTTACATGTGCTCTTTTACAAGCACGTTTTTAACTTTTTATCCTTTACATGTACTATTGACAAGTACGGTTTTATTGACTTAATTAATTAATTAATTAATAGTTATTTCTGTATATTTTCTGCAGCATGGCTGGCTCCGGTCCCAGCGGCAGTGGTACAGAAAATGGTAATGACGCTAAGGATGATGATGAAGACATAACTTTAGTTCCTCCGCGATTGAACGGAACCCCCCTTACGATCTCCTGGCCGATAAAATGTCCAGTAAAATGCTTGATTGATATGTGCCAGACAATGATCAAGAGCGACACTGGCAAGAATGATAAGTATTCTGTGGTGCACAATTTAGTTCGCCACATGAAGCAGATTCATAAGGTCGAGGTCACGGGTAGAACTAACTGGTGCTGTATCTGTCACATGGTGATCGGAAGGTGCCCGTCTAATCACACTTGCTTAAATAATAGGAATATGTTAATACAGACGAATGATGGTTGTCCCTTCCGGTGCAACGAATGTGATGTTGCTTTTCCTAGCTGGAGGGGACTGAGTAACCATAAGAAGATACATGTTAAAAATAATATCCAGGATAATTATAATTTGAAGAATGCCCTGCCGATCACCAGTAGAAGGAAAGGTGCTGGTGGGGTCGTCGCCTCTTCTTCTGGTGGTGGGAGCAAATTATCTGTTTCGAAAATGTCTAATAGTTCCTTCATTCCTAGTACCAAGACTAGGAAAAAGATTGAAAGAAATGCCCCTGCTACTAATAGAGATTTGAGAGCTTGGAAAGAGAAACCTAGTGTTAATACTGATGATATCGATAGATTTATTGAGGAAACTAAGAGATTCATTGAGAAAAGTAGCTCTGATCCTCCTAGTCAAACTTCTATAATTGATACGGGAACTAGTAATTCTATTGAAATTACGGACGATGACATCAACGAATTTTTGACCTTAGTTACTGGCAGTGGAATTGATAATCCAATTTTATCATCCACTAGGTGCAGTAGTAATAAGAGTTGTGCTTCCAATAACTCCACCTTATGTGACCCTAATGACCCTGATTTTGATCCCTGCTCATCCCAGGTCCCGCAGCAGTCGGACTCTGCCCAGGTTTGTTCTTTCGATGGCCGGGATGATGTAGCCTCGGGTCATGGTAATGTTAAATGTAGTGGTATTAGTGATTTTACCCCTGATGTGAATAAGTACCCGGTGATTGCTCCTTCTAATGTTTTTAACCATCAGGTTTTAACATCTACAAATGATTTTAACTTTCAGCCCCCTATACAGGCCCCCAATAATCAAATATTTAATGAATCTGTTGTTTTTAATTCGTTTAACCCTCAGAATGACATTCCTAGGAGTTCTTGGGGATTATTTGTCCGAGGTGCATCAAATGAGTGCCCCGCTGTTGATAGTGATGGTAATATTGGTTTATCTGAAGTTACTGAAAATGGTAACAGTGTTAATGGTAACACTGCTTACGCAGCCTGATAATTCTAGCCAACCTGATAATGTGTCTGAACCGTCTAATTTAACTGATTCCAACACCACTTTAAATATTGACCCCCATGTGGGTATTAATGATGATAATGGGGGGATCCTAGTGATGATGATGGTGGTGACGACGAAGACCCCGGTGGTAGTGGCGCTGGCGACGCTATTCCCGAGGCAATCCCGTCAGAGCCTCCGTTTATTGACAGATTTTCCCAAAGATTTCTTGAAATATATAACGATCCTACCTCTAATTTCGATGAATTTCAGAGTATCGCTGATGATTTTATTCTCGCAATTAAAAAACACCTAAAATTTAAAACTAAAACTGAGGATGGGGCAGCCCGCCCCCCTAAAACAATAAATCCGAATAACCACACCGAAATCCAGAAGCTTTATAGAAAGAATAGAAAAAAGGCCCTCAGATTGATCAATAACGATGATTCCGAATTTTACGATCTGGACCCGTAGGAGGTTGCTGATCATTATAATAGTAACACTTATGAAAAACCTAATAATAATGAATTCATGAATGAGTATGTTCCTGCTGCTGATAAAATGAATACTAGTCCTTTTACTAAGTTCGAAATTTCTAAAAAACTCAGAGCTTGTGAAAGCACCTCCCCGGGTCCAGATGGTCTGACCTATAATCACTTAAAAATAGTTGATCCTAAAGCCATCGCCTTAACACGTCTGTATAACTGTTGCCTTAAATTTCAAGCTGTCCCATCCTCCTGGAAGAATACTACTACTATTCTTATTTATAAAAAAGGTCCCAAATCCGATCCTGGCAACTGGCGCCCGATTGCTCTCGGGAATACTATCTACAAACTTTACGCCAGCTGCCTCACTAAGCGTCTCTACCTCTGGCTGGAGAATAATAACATCCTCTCTCCATGCTATAATGGCTTTCTACCTCACGATGAGGTTTTCGAGAATAATTTTATACTCGACATGATAATGCGCAAGACGAAGATCAAGAGAAAGGATTTGTTTTTCGCCTCCCTAGATATATCGAATGCTTTTGGTTCCCTGCCCCATTGGGTGATATTTGAAGCTCTGAAATTTACTGGGGCGGGGGACGATTTTCAAGCTATTATTAGGGATGTGTATGGGGGGGGGCGAAAACGACCTATAAAACTACTAGAGGTTATTCGACCCCTCGTGAGGCCACCACCGGGGTCAGGCAAGGAGATCCTCTGAGCGGGGTACTCTTTATCCTGGCCATCAATTTTATCATAGTGAAGATTCAGCGTGAGGGCTCTGATAGGGACCCTGAACTTAGAAGTATGTTCCTTTACATTCTTGCTTACGCCGACGATATACTTCTCATCGCTAGGTCGGCGGGGGACCTACAGGCCCGTCTCAACCTTATCAACGTACTGGCTACCAAAATTGGACTTAAGTTTAATGCTAAAAAATGTATTACTCTCCACTATAGCAGTAACCCCCCTACTGGATGTAGAAATACCAAATTCAACTTGGCCGGGTCACACATTCCTCATCTTGAGAACGGTGACGCAACAAGATTTTTGGGTAAACCCATCGGCGTCTTTCTCCCTCGTGACTCGGTCACTGTTGAGGATATCCGGCAGAGGGGTATTAAAATCTTGACCTCCCAGCTTACCCCCTGGCAGAGGATCGACTGCATAAAATCCTTTTTCTACCCGTCTTTGCAATTCCTACAACGTACAGAGCAATTATCGAAAACTGATTGGTCATATATTGATGACTCTTTAAGACGTCTTATTAAGAAAACCCTTGGCCTCCCGTCAAATGCCGCCGACGAATACCTATATGGAAATAGAGATGATGGATTGTTTGGTATCCCGTTGGCGGCTGAAGACAGTGACATTGCCTTGATTGACGGGGGGTTTAAATTACTAACTTCAACTGATACTACTGTGCAGAAACTGGCCTGGGATGAGTTAGTGGAAACTGCTAATTGGCGACATGACTCCACCGGCCATTCGAATGTACAAGATTATCTGAATTCTGCACCTGCTACCCGGACCTCCGATAAATACAAGTCGCCTTGGTCTAGGGCACGTCAAGCCACCAGGAGATTAGGGGCCAAATGGTGTATTGAAGATGCTAGCAATCTCGAAATAGTTATTGGTGAGGAAGTTCTTAGAAACAGAAAGCTCATTTTTAGCACTTTCCAACAAAGTTGAAAAGTGCTTATGCATTCGGTTTGTCTGGCCGTCTGTCCGTCTGTCCGCGCTCTAACTCCCGTAAATATACTCGGATTGCTATGAAATTTTTATACATTATTGAGATTTACCCTAGCACGAACCCTATTGAAAATGAAGTATCTACCATGATTAGTTTATCTACAGAGAGAACCAAAAGTTTCCCATTACATTACGGCCTATGGGAAAAAATCGTTAATATACTCGGATTGCCATGAAATTTTAGGACGTTATTGACGTTTACCCTAGCACAAGTCCTATTGAAAATGAAGTTTCCATTATGATTAGTTTATCTACAGGGCGAATCAAAAGTTTTCTATTACATTACGGCCCATGGGGAAAAATCGTTAATATACTCGGATTGCCATGAAATTTTAGGACGTTATTGACGTTTACCCTAGCACAAGTCCTATCGAAAATGAAGATTCTACCATGATTAATTTATCTACAGGGCGAATCAAAAGTTTCCTATTACATTACGGCCTATGGGAAAAAAAATTTTCAAAGGAATTTTAAAGATGTTATACCCTGTCAAACATATTAAAATATGCATTCTATAAAATATAAGGTGAAAATGTAGCTATTATTCATTTACAGGGCCACACAAAAGAATTTCATTAGATAATGGTAAAAGGGGGAATTGTGTGTGACATATTTTAAATATATTAAGATTTTTCATGTATAATAAAATTGATATATGTCACTGAAGCTTAATATAAATTATACGCTACTGTTTTGCATAATATGAAGTACATAGCATTTACAGGGCCATACAAAAGATTTCAAATAGTATATTCTTTCCGAAGTACCGTATATGTGTCCGATGATGAAATGCATTTTAATTATGATATTCGCGTTTATATTTCGCTAAATATATGCACATTATATGGTGCGTATAAATGTTATAGTTGATATACAGGGCTCCCCAAAAGAGCTCACCAACGTTACTGAATATGAGCGTAAATTATTTAAACATGGTTCTTAAATAAGCTATGCATTTGTTCGCTGAGCTGTATTTAATTTATTGAGAAATGTTTGCAGAATATAGATAAAGGGATATACAGGGCCACGCAAAGAATTCGGTACATAGACGCCTATGAATGATGATTTATGAGAATGTGATTTCAGTTGTTTTAAAAGTGTTTTAGTTTACAATAAATTTTAGCCTAATGCTGACGTGTAATAAAGGTACAATGTAAACTACAGGGCTGAACAAAAATATTCAAGTATGTTTCCATCTAATAGTATGAATTGCTGAAAAAGAAATTTCAAGCTACTGGGTATTTTCTTGCTAAGCTAAATTTTCCCATTATATGAACTGACATATGAAATACAGGGCTGTTCTAATGTACTGGAATACATATTTGGGTATATTTGGCTATACACTATTATTTCCCTAAATAACAAAGTTTTGTTAAAGATTTCATTAAGTGTTGGAAAGTGCTTCATAATCTATGCTTAACGCATGATTTTTCTTACTTGTTAAACAAATGCAGAAATACCTTGGAAGTGAGCGTACCCTGTCGCTGAGGGCCCATCCTCATCAAGGTAAAACTAACATATGTGTGGCCGCGGCCAAGTCCAGCTGCCACTTTTTTAGAGATGGAAAATACACGACTTTTAAAGACTGGCGTTTTATCCACAAAGCGCGACTGGGATTGCTTTACCAACTTAATGCCATTAAAAAAGCCCGTGGTCACACGAATTTCAAATGTCGCAAATGTCCCCTACCGGAAACTTTACCACACGTATTGGACCACTGCATTGTGCATAGCACTCTTTATAAAAAGAGACATAATGCGGTGGTCAACCGAATTAAGAAGGCTGCTTCTGGTAGGTGGACTATCCTTGGTGAGGATCAAGTAATTGGTACTCAAAATTGATAGATCTAGTTCTACAGAAAGGCAATGATATATTAATACTGGATGTTACATGCCCATTTGAAAATGGTGCAAATGCTTTTGATATAGCCAGAAAAAGAAAGGAAGATAAATATGCGAGTCTGGCTGCTGAACTTGCTACTAATAATAAAAGAGTTCGTATAGAAGCGATCGTGGTCGGGGCCCTTGGATCTTGGGACCCCAAGAATGATAGAGTCATCCGGAGGCTATGCTCTGACAATTATGCAAAGTTAATGAGAAAGGTCATAGTATCAGAAACAATTAGCAATTCTCAAGATGTGTACTTTGAACATATCCGGATGGCTGATGGTCCTCAAGATTCCGGGGGTCGTCACTAGCCTGCCTGCTGCTTATATTCTTTTAGTGTTTTTTAATATGTTTTTATGTATGTTTTTAAATAAAGTTTTAGTATGTGTTTTTACATAAAGTTTTGTACAAACAAGGTTCTGAGATAAAGAACCATAGAACTGACTTAGGCCACATGGACACACACTTTAGTTTTTTCTCAAATGGTCGCGACTAATTGTAAATTCCAGACCCACACGTAGTAACATTTCTCGTAGTAACCCTTTTCTTGCCATGTTTTCTCGACTAATTTCGCCTGCTGTATTTTGGACATTTTAATGGTTTTTAATCTCATGTTTATTAGTGTTTTAACTTATATCCCTTTTATATTTTAACTTTGCTTTTAAGATTTTTAAGTGTATTATTTTAAATTTAAGTGTACTTTGGCTATTAAATGCCTTGACGAGCTTGCTGTTCTTAGCACGGCTTATATCAGTTTTATTATAAGTCTCATTGTTTTATAAATAAATTATATATTGTATTCAATTGCTATTACTTATTATATAACTTAGACTTTTGGCTCATATATTTAATATATAAGGTTTTAGAATGTATTTTAATTTGTTTTTAAGTCTTGTATTTGCTTTAAATGCCTAGATTTCGCTTGTTTTAAACTTTAAATTGTAATGCTTAATTAAATGTCGTTTTTAAGTTATTTTATTCAGTGATACTTCGTTTTTGAATTGTAAATAAATGCAGTTTTATAATAACTGACCTTTTGTTTGTATCTTTCACAGTCTTTTGGATCTGATATTGTGCTGGCAATTGTAAAACAATTGGATACTACGTGGGTCTGTGAATTTGTTTTCTTTGATTTTCATCTTCGTTTCTATTCCTTGTAATTAATTTCGGACCATGTGGCAAGTAACTCTGTTTTTCATTAATTGGTTTTCAGTATTGTAAATGGTTCTTGTCTCAGACTTCTGTATTTTAATTAATTTCTATTATATATTTATTTTTAATCTTGTTTTAACGTAATACTGACTACCTTTACGGTTTTTTGCGTCCACCCCTTTGTGTACTGTGAGCGTTGACACATCATTTTACTATATGTAAGTGAAGTGCACTGCTTTGCGGTGTGTAAATTCTTCTGTTAATCTTTTCGACAAAGCTTGACCAACCTTTCTTAATACATAAGGTTGTAAAACACGATTGCATCTTATTTTTGTTTGACTAACCCAGTTGTACAGTGGGTTATAAAATACGCCTGTACTTATCATCTTGTATTATTTCTGTCTCATTGTATGAGATCGTTCATAATCATTTTGTGTTTTTATCTGTAAATAGTCACCTTTGTCTTGTCCTTTTACATTTTACAAGTGTTTTTTACAAACACGATTTTAACGTTTTATTTTTTACCTGTGCTTTATACAAGCACGGTTTTAAATTCATTGGTTTTTACTGTTTACAACTGGTTTTTACAACTAGCTTTTAGAACTTCATTCATCTTGTAAATAATTTGATTAAATTTATTTTTATTTAGTCTTTGCAGCATGGCTGACACTGCCCGTAGTGGCGACACTGGTGGTTCTGAGAGCTCTGCTGATAATCAAGATGATGAAGATGTTAATATTTTGTATGTTCCTCCTCGCTTGAATGGGCTTCACCTCACTGTGACTTGGCCCATCAAATGCCCCGTCCAGTGTATGATTGGAAAATGTGGTACTAAATTAAAGAGCGAAAACAAGTATACTGTGGTGAACAGTCTCGTTCGCCATATGAAAACGATTCACAAAGTCGAGATGTCGGGAAAATCGAATTGGTGTGTTATTTGTCATACGGCAATGGGCAGATGCCCCGCCAATCACTCTTGTTTTAAGTTTCGACCTATGCTTGTAATGGAAGAAAATTGCCCTTTTGTCTGCGACCAGTGCAGTAAAACTTACCCCAACTGGCGCGGATTAACACTAGAACGCCCGGAAATTTTACTCAAGTTTGATAATAATATTTCACACCACTATTTTTATTTAAAATTATTTAATCAATTTATTGAACGAAAATCTGCGCAGTTCAGATTTAACATATTTCAAGAAAAAATTTCTGGTTTGAATTGAAATTTAACCATATGGTCGGAGTCGAATCGACTCCTTCCGGGCGTTCTAGTGTTAAGTAATCATAAATCTACTCATAAGAAAGCTGAAATACAAAATGCTTATAATAGAAAGAATGCTCTGCCGGTTGCCGGTAGGAATACTAGGGCTGGTGGTAATTCTAGTAGATTATCTTCGATCAGTAGTTCTCGCAATTCTGCTACTAGTAACATGAGTATCCTTAACAACAGTAATAGAAATTCTTCTAGTAGTAGTAAAACTGTGAAAGGTGGTATTGGGGTCAAAGTTAAACCGGCTGTCACCCCTGCCGTGGCCGCTGGCGCTTGTAATAATGTGTCGACTCGCCAAAAACAAAAAGATGATATTGATAGTTTTATTAGAGACACTAAGGATTTTTTAGGCATTGATGATCAAAATGGCCTAGCTGTGGAAAGTGCTGATAATTCAATCGTTATTACAGATGACAATATTAATAGATTCATTGAAGTGGTCACAGGCAGTGGGACTGACAATCCTATTATCAGGAAAACTAATGCTGACCTTTGTGACCCCTGTGATAGTAATAGTTCCGATGGTAACCACTTATTCCAGGTTTCTGTTAACCTCCTGACTGCTGCTGGCTGATTTTTTCACACACTAAGCTGCAGGTTTCACTGCAGCATAAGCAATATTTAAATTAGTATAATTCCACAAATAAAACCCAGTTCTGAAAAATTAAGTTAGGATTGATGCTATCAAAGATTATACACCGATACTAATAACATATTTTGTATCAAGTTGGAAAAAACATCTTTTTTTTAATATTTTTAATAAATTACAGAGAAAACAACATTACAATATTACCCTTTGGCTGGGCAGTCAGGGGGTTAACCAGTCATCCTCTGAGCAAACTGTTCCTACTGATGGCCAGTGTCCTACCACCCTGGATAGTGTTACGACTCCTTATGTTTTAAGTAATACTGATATTTTAACTGAGTCTAATTTTAACAATAAGATTTTACCTGATTTTAACCCTGTAGATTTTAATGCTTTTAATTATTCTGTCTTGTCTCAGCCCCCTTTACAGGCTGAGAAAATTTTTAACGAGTCCGTCATTTTTAATTCCTTTATTCCTAAGAATGATAATTCTAGTATACCTTTTGACTTGAGTAACCGGGGTGGTGGACTTTTTAATAACACCATTGAGCGCCCTGCTGTTTTGACTGATAATACGAGGACAGTGCCTATTTTGAATGCTCATGATTTGAACACTGAAACTGCCCCTAAGTCTATTGATACTGGTAGTATATCTATTGGTCACCCTGATATAGTTGATAATGTTGAAACCACTCTCAATGCTCACCAAACTCAGTCTTCGTCTAATTCCTCGATAAATGATTCTCCTTCTGCTGATTCGCATATTGGGGTCTTTGATGACGCCCCTGATGGTAATCAGAGTGGTGATGATGATGACGACGATGACCCCGGTGGTAGTGGCGCTGGCGATGCTATCCCTGAGGCAATCCCGTCAGATCCCCCTCTCATCGAAAGATATGCTAACAGGTTTAATTCTATTTTAAACGAAAATAATGCAAATTTTGCTGAGTTTTGTTCAGTTACTGACGACTTTGTTTCTTCAATTAAAAAGGAGCTTAATTTTAAATCCCGACCCGACGACGGGACAGTCCGTCCCCCTAAGAAAATAGACCCCGAAAATTCTACCGATATACAAAAATTGTATAGAAGAAACAGAAAGAAAGCTTTACGGTTAATTTTAGATGATAATAGTGATTTTTGCGATCTGGACCCGGAGGGGGTGGCCGACCATTATGCAGGTGTTGCTTCAGACCCTCCCCCTAGCACTGACTTTATGAAAGAGGGTGAGCCTGCTGCTGCTCACGTCAGTTGAGATTCGTTTACTAGAGTTGAGGTGTCGAAAAAGCTTAGATCCTGTGAGAACACCTCCCCGGGCCCAGATGGCCTCACCTACAACCATCTTAGACTCATCGATAAAAATGCAATAGCCCTAACCCCTTTGTACAATTGTTGTTTAAAGTTCAAAGCTGTCCCGCCGTCGTGGAAAAACACCACTACTATTTTGTTATATAAAACAGGCAATAGGACTGACCCTGGGAACTGGCGGCCGATTGCCCTCAGTAACACTCTGTATAAATTATACGCCAGCTGCCTTAGCAAACGCTTACACCTCTGGTTGGATAAATTTAAGATTCTGTCTGCCAACCAGAAGGGTTTTTTGTCCCACGATGGGGTATTTGAAAATAATTTTGTTCTTGAAAGTATTATTAGAAATAGCAAAACCAGTAAAAAGACCTTTTTCTCGCTTCCCTGGACGTTTCGAACGCCTTTGGATCCCTCCCCCATTGGGTGATTTTTGAAGCACTCAGACATGCTGGTGCGGGGGAGGATTTTATCTCCATTATAAATGACGTGTACAGGGAAGCAATGACTATTTATAGAACTACTAAAGGCAAGGTATTTCTGCTCCAAAAATGTTAAAATAATTGATTCACACCACAATTTAAGAACAGATTTATTTGAAAATAATCAAGAGCTGTTTTTCGCGCATATTATAAAATCGAAATTGTATTAAAATTTTACTGGTGCCAGTTCGCAATTGGAACAGTAATATTAAGTGTTTGCAGACTGCAAACACCGCCCCTGAAAATACAGAGAGAGGGCTCTGTCAGAGACCCCGGCACTTACAATCTTTTCCATTACATTCTAGCTTACGCTGACGATCTATTATTGATCGCTAGAACTGCCGAGGATCTGCAGGCCCTCCTTCATCTGATAAACGTTCTTGCCATCAAAATAGGCCTTAAATTTAATCCTTCTAAATGCATTACCTTACATTACAGTATTAAGCCCCTTGCTAGCTGTCGCCCTACTATTTTCAACCTGGCTGGATCTGATTTACCATATATGATTGATGGGAGTCCGATGAGATTCTTAGGTAAACCGGTTGGTTTTTTTCTCCCAAGAGACTCAGTCACGGTCGACAGCATTAAGCAGAGGGGCATTAAAATCCTTTCCTCTAAGCTTACTCCTTGGCAGAGGATTCACTGTGTAAAAACTTTTTATTATCCATCTTTGCTTTTTCTTCAACGTACTGACCAACTTGCAAAAACTGAATGGTCTATTATCGACGATACTTTGAAGCCCTTGTACAAAAAAAACCTTGGGCCTCCCGTCAAACGCCGCCAACGAGTACCTTTATGGTAATAGAGAAGATGGGCTTTTTGGTATTCCGTTGGCGGCTGAAGACAGCGATATTGCTTTAATTGACGGGGGGTTCAAACTTCTTACATCCGGTGATAAAATTATCCAGAAGCAAGCCTGGGATGAGTTGGCCAGTATCTCCAATTGGAGATATGAATCCACCAGCCAGCTTAACATCAATAAATATTTGAACTCTGCATCTTCGACCCGCACCTCTGACAAGTACAAATCTACCTGGTCGAGGGCTCGTCAAGCGTCTAAAAGATTGAATGTTGAATGGGGCGCCAATGACAATTTATAAGTTGATTTACTTATTGGGGGTGAAGCCCTGGGGAACCGTAAACTTGTTTTTAAATCCATGAGAAAATTTTTAAGAAGCAAGCGTACGCAGTCTCTTCGGGACCACCCTCATCAAGGTAAAACGAACATATGTGTGGCCGCGGCTAAGTCCAGCTGCCACTTCTTTACCACTGGCCAATATACCACCTTCAAAGACTGGCGTTTCATTCATCGTGCGCGGCTGGGCTTATTTAATAAATTAAATGCCTACAATCACGCCCGTGGTCACACAAACAAAAAGTGTCGCAAATGTCCCAAGTTAGAGACCTTACCTCATGTTCTCGATCACTGCATGGTACATAGTACCTTGTATAAGAAGCGTCATAATGCAGTGGTCGAGGGAATTAAAAAAGTTGCTCTTGGCAGATGGTCTCTACTTGGTGAGGATCAAGTTGTCGGGAGTGCCAACTGTCGTCCCGACCTGATATTGAAGAAAGATAGAAGCATCTTAATCTTAGATATAACTTGCCCATTCGAAAATGGCGCAACGGCTTTTAGCGATGCTAGAAAAATTAAAGAAGACAAGTATAGTGACTTAGCTAAGGAACTTTCTGTTAATAACTGTATTGCCAGGGTCGAGGCGATAGTTGTCGGTGCCCTGGGTTCCTGGGATCCTGCGAACGATAAGGTCATTCGTCGATTATGTTCTGAAAATTACACCAAGATTATGAGGAAGATAATAGTGAGTGAAACAATTAGCTTCTCTCAAAATATCCTGTTTGAACATATTAGGAGTGACCCCCAGGACTCGGGGGCCGTCGCCAATAGCCATGCTGCTTTGTATTATCTATTTTATATATTGTTTTTTTTAAATAAAGTTTTATTGTGTTTTTATTATGTGATTTTAAATAAAGTTTGTTGACAAGGTTCTGAGATAAAGAGCCATAGACTGACTTAGGCCACATGGACACACACTTTTAATTATTTTGCTTTTTGTAAAATTCCAGACCCACACGAATTAAATTTTTTCGTAGTATCTTTTCTGTATGCTAAACTTCTTGTCGGCTAAATGACATAGACCCAGTGAGGTGAGAATGAGGAGAGGGGCGTAATCACACGGCTGTAATGCGGTTGCAAGGCTGTTCGTAAGAGGGGCGTAATTACACGGCTGTTTGAGATTCTTAGGTTAACAGGTTGGTTTTTTTCTCCCAAGGGACTCAGTCACGGTCGACAGCATTAAGCAGAGGGGCATTAAGATCCTTTCCTCTAAGCTTACTCCTTGGCAGAGGATTGACTGTGTAAAAACTTTTTATTAACTTTTCATTGTAAAAACTCAGTCACGGTTGAAGTTTTGAAGAATGTGGATTTTATAAAAATTTGTATTTCATATATTAATGTGGATTTTATTTATTAATTTTAACTATTTGACGGTTTTTATACTTTTAAAGTCAGCTTTTTAATTGCTTTAGTTATTGTGTACTCTCTATTAAATATGTATAATGTTTTTGTCTAGTTTGATGTATTTTATTCACTGTGAATTAATTGACACCTGTTTTTAAGTTTTTTTTGTTGGGTTACGCTAGTCTGTAGAAGCTTCCCGTATCATATTATGTTGAACTGCTTCCTTTATTACAGATTGATGCTACGTGGGTCTGGAAATTAAAAGTATTTTACTTTTATTTATTCTGTCTGTTTCTTAAGTCCATGTGGTGTGACTGTATTATGTATGCATGTATAATGTAAGTGGCTCCGTCTCGTAAGACTGTATGTTTGTTTTTTATTCTTAAATCTTTTGTTGTTTTAGTTGTTTGCGTGACTTCTTGCTGTGCCGCTTACCTTTGAGTATCCGGTGAGCCTGATACCAACATTTTGACATTAGTAGTGACAACGTGTCTGCTTTGTGTATTTGTATTATATGTCAACTTTTTAGACTGAGATTTTAGAAATTGTTTTGACTGACCTTGCGGTGCAGAAGGTCGTTAAATACGACTGCACACATGTTTTCATATCTTTATTTTTCTCATTGCATGAGAACTCATCATCATTCTTATGTGTATATAGTTTCATATTCATTTGTATATATTTTCATCGCGCCTGTACATAGTATTATCGTTTTTAGCTTTTACATGTGCTCTATACAAGCACACTTTTAATGTTTTTAGTCTTTACATGTGTTTTTGTACAAACACGGTTTTAGCATATTGGTTTTTATTCTTTACAACCAGATTCGACATCTGGTTTTTAAAGTATAATTTTCTGATACTGTGATAATTATTCATATCTTGTGTTGTATATTGCAGCATGGCTAGCGCTTCCGACAGTGGTGGTTCTGGAGCTAGCGGTTAGAGTAATGAAGATGCTGTGGAGGACGAAATATTATACGTCCCCCCGAGATTAAATGGGCTTCACCTAACGGTGACCTGGCCTATTAAGAGCCCGGTCCAGTGCATGATAGGTAAATGTACTAATAAAATAAAGAGTAAGAACCAGCACACTGTAGTACATGGGTTAATAAGGCATATAAAGACGATCCATAAGGTCGAAGTATCGGGGAAGACTAATTGGTGCAGGGTATGCCATACTGCAATCGGCAGATGCCCAGCCAATCATTCATGTTTTAAACTCAGGCCTATGCTTTATCAAACTAATGTTGACTGCCCTTTTGCCTTCGACCAGTGTGATGAGACGTTTTCTAACTGGCGTGGGCTGTCTAACCATCGAATTGCTCATAAGAAACAGAATATACAGGATAACTATAATAGAAAAAATGCACTGCCGATCGCTGGCAGGAATTTAAGAGCTGGTGGGAACTCTCGTACCCCTCTTTCTGTCAACAACAGAAATTCTAATATTAATGTTAGTAATCGCAGTAGTGCTTCTGAGTCCTTCGTGAGTGGCACCGGAGTGAGGAGGAATCCCACTGCCGCGGCCACGAGTAAAAATCCTCTAATACTGATGAGTCTAATTTGAATAATAATGATAAATTCATACAGGATACGAAAGCGTTTCTAAATGCGACTAGTAATACTGAGACGATTAATGATAGCGCAATTAATGACTCCATTATCATAACTCATGAGGATATCAATCGATTTGTGGAGGTGGTCACTGGTAGTGGAATTGATAAACCTGTTTCGTCGGTCGACTATCATAATAACTCCGGTGGCCAGTGTGACTTAACTATTAACTCCGCGGAGCATTATACTATTGAGTGCCCTTCCCAGGTGGTCATTGAGCAGTCTGTCTCTGTCCCGGTCCCTATTGATAGCCATTCTGCTGCCACCTCGGGTTATAATTTAGCTAATGTAATTTTACCTAATGAGATTTTACCTTCTGATACTGATTTTAATTCTAAAAATTTTAATTCTTGTTTGCAAACCGGTGATACTACTGGTTTTAACCATTTATTTCCCCCCCCAGCCCCCTATACAGGTTGAGGATGAGACCGTTTTTAATCGTTCTGATTTTAATCAACCTATTTTTAATGAATCTGTAAATATTAATTCTTTTGTCCCTACTGCTGGGCTTTTTAATGATAGTAATCGGGGTGGTGGCAGTTGTAATACGTCTGTTGAGCACCCTGCAAATGACTATCAGAATCAGTGTAATGTGAACCATAATAATGCTAATAGTACTGAAGCTATACCTAAAGTAATTTGTAATGGTTCTGTAGGTAGTTTTGATAATAGTTGCCCTAGACAGGACCATGTGAATGTTGAACAGTATGTCACCACTGGTAGTAAGGAAAGAAATGAATCTGACAATCAGAATAGTTCTATGAGTACTGTTACTGATAACTTTAATGATAATCTTGCTCATGGTATGGATGGTGACGACGGTGACGATGGTGACGATGATGATGACCCCGGCGGTAGTGGCACTAGCGACGCTATTCCCGAGGCAATCCCGTCAGATGCCCCCCTCGTTCCCTATTTTTCCAACAGATTTACTCCAATTCTTAATGATAATAATGCCAATTTTGTTGCGTTCTGCTCCGTGGCTGATGACTTCATCAGCGCTATTAAAAAAGAATTAAATTTTAAAAATAGACAGGACGATGGGGCAGCCCGTTCTCCCAAAACTATTGATCCAACTAATGCTACTGATATACAGAAACTTTACCGCAAGAACCGTAAGAAAGCCCTTAGATTAATTTTAAATGACAATAGTGATTTCTGTGATCTGGATCCGGAAGAGGTTGCTGATCACTATGCCGGCCGGTCCTCTGATCCCCCGCCCTCAACTGATTTTATGGTTGAAGGTGATCCAGCTGCCGCGCAAAGGAGCTGTGATCCCTTCACGAGGGTGGAGGTTTCGAGGAAGCTGAGATCTTGTGAAAACATCTCCCCGGGTCCAGATGGCTTAACTTATAACCATCTCCGCTTCGTTGATAAAAATGCTGTCGCTTTAACGCCCCTATATAATTGTTGTATTAAATTCAAAGCTGTCCCGCCGTCCTGGAAGAAAACTACTACCATTCTTCTGTATAAAAAAGGCAATAGATCCGACCCTGGGAACTGGCGACCGATTGCCCTCGGCAATACGATATACAAACTTTATGCCAGCTGCCTGTCAAAGTGTCTGTACCTCTGGTTGGAGAAATATAAGATCTTGTCCCCCAACCAGAAGGGATTTCTGCCCCACGATGGGGTATTCGAAAACAATTACATATTAGACATGGTGATGAGAAACAGTAAGGTGAGGAAGAAAGACTTGTTTATTGCCTCCCTTGATGTCTCGAATGCTTTTGGTTCCCTCCCCCATTGGGTGATTTTTGAATCACTTAAACATGCTGGTGCGGGGGAGGATTTTATCTTTATAGTTAGAGACGTCTATTGGGAGGCTATTACGAACTACAGGACAACTAAAGGCCAGTCTACCCCTCGTGCGGCAGCCGCCGAGGTCAGGCAGGGCGAACCACTTAGCGGGGTGCTCTTTATAGTGGCTATCAACTTCATTCTGTTTAAGATTCAGAGAGAGGGTTCTGTTAGAGACCCCGGCACGAAGGAGCTATTTTATTTTATCTTAGCATATGCTGATGACATGCTCCTTCTTGCTCGTAGTGCCGAGGATCTGAAGGCCCTCCTACATTTAATTAATGTTCTCGCTATTAGAATAGGCTTACAATTTAATCCTAATAAATGTGTAACTTTACATTACAGTTCCAAACCCCCTGCTGGCTGTCGTGACACCCGTTTTAACCTGGCTGGGTCTGAACTACCCTGCCTTATTGACGGTGACCCCACTACTTTTTTGGGTAAGCCTATCGGTAGTTTTCTTCCTAGGGACTCATTCACGGTTGACATCATAAAACAGAGGGGTCTTAAAATTATGTCATCCATGTTAACCCCTTGGCAGAGGTTAGACTGCATTAAAACATTTTTATCCATCATTACTTTTTATGCAGCGAACCGACCAACTGTCCAAAACCGACTGGTCGTCTATTGATAATGCTTTAAAGCCCTTAATTAAGAAAGCATTGGGCCTCCCATCTAAGGCTGCCAACGAGTATTTATATGCCGATAGAGAAGATGGATTATTCGGAATACCGTTGGCGGCTGAAGATAGCGATATAGCTTTAATAGATGGGGGGTTCAAGTTACTAACGTCAAATGATAAGATAATTCAGAGGCTTGCCTTGGGCGAGTTAATTGACACTGCAAACTGGAGGTACGAGTCCACCAGTCAGCTGAATGTTGATAAAAATCTTAACTCCGCACCGTCCCACCGCACCTCAGACAAGTACAGGTCTCCCTGGTCGCGGGCACGCCAGGCCACTAAAAGATTAGATGTGCAGTGGCAGACAAATGACGCTCTTCAGGTGAATTTAATTATTGGGGGTGAGGCCCAGAGCAATCACAAGCTGATCTTTAAGAGCATGCGTAAATTTCTGAGGGGGAAGCGAACCCAATCGCTCCGGGACCACCCACATCAAGGCAAGACTAACGCTTGCGTGGCCGCAGCTAAGTCCAGCTGCCACTTTTTCTCCAACGGACAATATACTACATTTAAAGACTGGAGATTTGTCCATCGTGCGTGGCTGGGCTTGTTTAACAAATTAAACGCCTATAATCATGCTCGCGGCCACAGTAATAAGAAATGTCGCAAGTGTCCACAGGTGGAGACCCTGCCTCATGTCCTTGATCACTGCATGGTGCACAGCACCTTATACAAAAAACGACATAATGCAGTGGTCGGGAGAATTAAAAAAAATCCCTGTCGGCTGGGCCTATAGGCGGAGGTAGATTTCGAAAAGTGCTCATTTCAACAATAATATATATATATATATATATATGATTAGAGATAAACCCAGTTTAATAACTTCATTTGGCCGTTTATGAAAAATTTTTAATTTCATTTTTCTGCAAAAACTGGTTTTATCAGAATCATCTTAAGAAAAATTCAACTCAAATGCCCATTTTGACAACATATTTTGAAATAAACTCTGAATTTATTAAAAAATCGACCAAAACAGTACATTATATAGATCCTAAATAACAAAAAACTGTCAGTTGAATGCATTTGAGAAAAAAATTGAATTCAAAAATGAGTCGTAAAATAACCGATTTGTTGTTTGAATACATCCTTAATTCTTTAATCATGATTGCTTCGGAAAATTTTGTGCGAAATACTCACTTTGACAGCATTTTTAAAAATATATTCTATCTTTATCAAAAAATTGACCAATGAGTCACAGTATATTGTTCCTAAATTAGAGGATCTGTAAATTGGATGCGTTTGAGATCGAAAATGGATTTTAAAACGAGTCATAAAAAACGCAATTTGCTATGTGAAAACTTCCTTAAATTTTCAAATCACGATGACTTCGGGAAATTCTGTTCAAAATACCCTTTTTGGTAGCCTTTTTCGAAATATATTCAGTCTTTATCAAAAAACTGATCAATACATCATATTATATAGTTCCTAAATAAGAGGATCTGTGAATTGGATGCGTTTGAGAGCAAAAATGGATTTAAAAACGAGTCAGAAAAAAACGCAATTTCTTATTTGAACACTTCCTTAAATTTTCAGACACGATGACTTCATGAAATTCTGTTCAAAACACCCTTTTTGTTAGCCTTTTTTGAAATATATTCCGTCTTTATCAAAAAACTGACCAATGCATCACATTATATAGTTCCTAAATAAGAGGATCTGTAAATTGGATGCGTTTGAGAACAAAAATGGATTTGAAAAGAGTCAGAAAAAAACGCAATTTCTTATTTGAATACTTCCTTAAATTTTCAGTCCCGATGACTTTCGGAAATTCTGTTCAAAATACCCTTTTTGGTAGCCTTTTTTTAAATGTATTCTATCTTTATCAGAAAATTGACCAATGCGTCACTTTATACAGTTTCTAAATAAGAGGATCTACCATTTGGATGCGTTTAAAATCAAAAATGAATTTAAAATTGAGTCAGAATATAAGCAGTTTGGATTTGAGTTTTTTTCTCCAACTCCTATTTTTGTTTAATTTCTTTTTGCTATACAAATTGGTCCTACGAAAAACTTGTCAAGATAAGAGTTGTAGATATTTTTGAGACGATGTAAAATAAATTTAATCAGATTTGATAGCTTAAAAATTGACGGAGTTATGGATTTTTCTCTTTTTTCACCGCCCTTTTTCTTTTCGTTTTTAATTTTTTTCATCGGTAAAAGTGTGTCCTATCAAAAACTTGTAAATACAAAAGTTTTAGATAATTTTAAGGACATTTACAAAAAATTTAGTTGAACTTGATATCGTGAAAATTGACGAAGTTGTGAATTTTTTTCTCTCAAATCCCCTGTTTTTTTCGCCCCTTGAGTCCACTTCTAAATTTATTGAAAATCTGTCATGCATAAACTTTTGTCCCATTTTTAAGAAGTAATATATACTTTAAACCGATTCGATATCTACTTTAATTAAGAAGTTATGGTTTTTTTTGGTTTTCACAAAAACGCCCCCTATTCCGACCCCCTTGGTCCGATTTTGCCCATTAATGAACTTAGCCGAGACTTTATCCCCTTTGATTTTATGTATCAGTTTGGTGGAGATTGGTGAAGAATTATAGAAGTTATCGTGTCCATAAAAAAGTGAGATATATATATATATATATATATAGATAGATAGATAGATAAACTGGTGCGATTGCAATAGGTAGTATTTCATACGAAATCTACCTAAAAGCTGCTATTGGTAGGTGGGCTCTGCTTGGGGAAGATCAAGTTGTTGGAAGCGCCAACTGTCGCCCCGACCTGGTGATTAAGAAGAACAAGGACATCCTTATCCTGGATATCACATGCCCGTTTGAAAATGGGCTAAATGCTTTTAGTGATGCTCGTAAAATTAAAAAAGAAAAGTCCAAGGAATTAGCACAAGAGCTCTCTGCAAATGGATGTAACGTCAGGGTCGAGGCGATAGTTGTTGGAGCCCTGGGTTCCTGGGATCCTGCCAACGACAAGGTCATTAGAAGATTATGTTCCGAGAAGTATGCTAAGATTACTTGAAAATTATTGTTAGTGAGACCATCAGCTACTCCCGGGACATATACTACGAACATATTAAGGGTGATCCACAGGATTCAGGGGGTCACCAAATATAGCCATGCTGCTGTTTGATATTCTCTATATGCTTTTAATATTTTTATTATGTATTTGTGAATAAAGTTATTTTATCATGTTTTTAAATAAAGTTTGTTTGACAAGGTTCCGAGATAAGGAACTACAGATTAAATTAAGGCCACATGGATACACACTATTAACTTGCACGATTGTAATTCCAGACCCACACGGATTAATATTTACCGTAGTAAAATTTTCTGTATGCGAAACTTCTTGTCTGCTAAAAGACATAGACCCGGTGAGGTGAGAATGAGGAGAGGGGCGTAATCACACGGTTGTAATGCGGTTGCAAGGCTGTTTGTAAGAGGGGCGTAATCACACGGCTATTTGAGATTCTTAGGTAAACCGGTTGGTTTTTTTCTCCCAAGGGACTCAGTCACGGTCGACTGCATTAAGCAGAGGGGCATTAAGATCCTTTCCTCTAAGCTTACTCCTTGGCAGAGGATTGACTGTGTAAAAACTTTTTATTATCCATCTTTGCTTTTTCTTCAACGTACTGACCAACTTGCAAAAACTGATTGGTCTATTATCGACCATACTTTGAAGCCCCTGTACAAAAAAAACTTGGGCGTCCCGTCAAACGCCGCCAACAAGTACCTTTATGGTGGGCTTTTTGGTATTCCGTTGTCGGCTGAAGACAGCGATATTGCTTTAATTGACGGGGGGTTCAAACTTCTTACATCCGGTGATAAAATTATCCAGAAGCAAGCCTGGGATGAGTTGGCCAGTATCTCCAATTGGAGATATGAATCCACCAGCCAGCTTAACATCAATAAATATTTGAACTCTGCACCTTCGACCCGCACCTCTGACAAGTACAAATCTACCTGGTCGAGGGCTGAATGTTGAATGGTGCGTCAATGACAATTTACAAGTTGATTTACTTATTGGGGGTGAAGCCCAGGGGAACCGTAAACTTGTTTTTAAATCCATGAGAAAATTTCTAAGAAGCAAGCGTACGCAGTCTCTTCGGGACCACCCTCATCAAGGTAAAACGAACATATGTGTGGCCGCGGCTAAGTTCAGCTGCCACTTCTTTATCATTCTCATTCATCGTGCGCGGCTGGGCTTATTTAATAAATTAAATGCCTACAATCACGCTCGTGGTCACACAAACAAAAAGTGTCGCAAATGTCCCAAGTTAGAGACCTTACCTCATATTCTCGATATCTCCATGGTACATAGTACCTTGTATAAGGAGCGTCATAATGCAGTGGTCGAGAGAATTAAAAAAGATGATCTTGGCAGATGGTCTCTACTTGGTGAGGATCAAGTTGTCGGGAGTACCAACTGTCGTCCCGACCTGGTATTGAAGAAAGATAGAAGCATCTTAATCTTAGATATTACTTGCCCATTCGAAAATGGCGCAACGGCTTTTGTAGATGCTAGAAAAATTAAAGAAGACAAGTATAGTGACTTAGCTAAGGAACTTTCTGTTAATAACTGTATTGCCAGGGTCGAGGCGATAGTTGTCGGTGCCCTGAGTTCCTGGGATCCTGCGAACGATAAGGTCATTCGTCGATTATGTTCTGAAAAATACGAAAAGACTATGAGGAAGATAATAGTGAGTGAAACAATTAGCTTCTCTCAAGATATCCTCTTTGAACATATTAGGAGTGACCCCCAGGACTCGGGGGGCCGTCGCCAATAGCCATGCTGCTTTGTATTATCTATTTTATATATTGTTTTTTTTAAATAAAGTTTTATTGTGTTTTTATTATGTGATTTTAAATAAAATTTGTTGACAAGGTTCTGAGATAAAGAACCATAGACTGACTTAGGCCACATGGACACACACATTTAATTATTTTTCTTTTTGTAAAATTCCAGACCCACACGAATTAAAATTTTTCGTAGTATCTTTTCTGTATGCTAAACCTCTTGTCGGCTAAATGACATAGACCCGGTGACGTGAGAATGAGGAGAGGGGCGTAATAACACGGCTGTAATGCGGTTGCAAGGCGAATGTGTGAGCTTTTATTTAATTTCAAGCTGTTTTTGAAGATGTAGAATGTTGTTATCTTTTTAATACTTAAGAAACTAAATAAAAAGACGTTTACCAATTTCAAGCGCCACAATGAAAATATTTCTGTTGATGGACAGTTTCTGACATTTGTACCAATGCCGGCACGGCGCAATTCTTTCAAATGAGAGAATTTTAAAATTGCGAAGCGAACGTTCTGAAAATGATTCTAGCGATGAAATTACACTTGATAGTGATAATAACTGCGAAATAAAGAATAAAAATGTTTGATGAAATTGACCATAAAATTTCGTTCTCCAAATCCAGTTGAAGTGGCAGAAAGCTGAATAAAATCAGCGCCGAGTAAATGACTCGGAAGACGTCATGAAACGCAACTAAATCGTAAGTGTTTTGAAAAAGAAAGCGCAAAATAAAGGAGATAATTAAAAAAGGAGAAAAAGTACGAAATAAATTACTTCTTCAAAGTGATTTAAAAGAAACAAAATACTATATTATAAGGAAGATCTGGCGCAAAACACTACATTTACAATATGGTTCAAGTCCAGCGGTATTAAGTACTTGATTACTTTTTAACGATTTAAGAAATTCTAATAGCAGAAGAATCTATATTGTAAAATCAGGGCTCCCAAATGGTCTGCCAACTGAACATTAATATTTTCTGAGAAAGATTTTTGTTTTATATTTTTCTTGCAAATTGCGCAGATACCAACTTCAGAGGTTAGTTTTAGCACAAATGCTGTTGAAACCTACTACGAAATTTTCTGTTAAAAATATTGATGTTCAGTTCGCGGATCATTTGGGAGAACTGTAAAATTAGCAAAGGAACTCAGAGATAAATTTATTGAAAAATAATCTGAAGTTACTCCTACGCGGCCATCCGATTCAAACAAATGAAAACGTAGTCAAAAGAATTTTAAGAAAAAAATTAATAAGGTGCGTGAAATTGTTTATAATTTGTTTGTGGATTATACACAGAGAGACAATAAAAGGAACAAAAACCGTACCATTTTGTATGATTGATTAAATTAAAAAACTATCCCGAACTATCTGTATGTAAATTTTACTAACTTGTAAGAACATTATAACATAATTTAAATTGATAATTAATGCATAATTTTTTATTTGTAAAAGCCATCAAAATCTCAAAATATTTATTCTGAAATTAGAAATTAAAATTTTCTTTAGAAGTATCTGTCCACCAAGTTTCATATTATGTAATACTCTAGCTTATAAATTGTATAAATCGTTAATTTAAAAAAAAAACATTGTATTAATCAAGAAATCCTAATATTTGTCGGCATTTCTCATACAAATACAGTGTTCGTATGCATCAAGAGATTCAAGCAATTTTAACCATAAATTTCGTAAAGTATTGGTCGCTATATCTGAATAGCGATTTAAAAAAAATTAAATAATGTAATTATTACCTAACTATTTATTAAAATTCTGGTACAACGTGCTTGAATGTTCTTGAAGCGTACAAACTCTGAAATCAAGAATAACATCACTGAAGGCTTTGGGTCAGCTATGATCCAGCTCGACTGTTTAAGCTATGCAAGAAACACGTTAATTCTAATGTCAAAAGCCGCATCTTTTCATTTTTAATGTCGTATAAATAATCTCTAATACAATATATTAATTAACATAATGATAATTGAACAATACATCTTTCGCAGTAAATAGAGCTACAATAGTTTTTTTTTTTATTTTATTAAATAACGAATAACACTGGTTTACACGGTTTATATACTTTCGCTGAAATGCGTATTTTTTCATAGATTCTAGTGCACTAAATATGGGAAAATTGTTGAAAAAACATGTTACGTCTATTCAAAAAATATATTTATTAATTATATAAAAGAATAACAACATGAAATATAAAAAGAAAATAATTAGAAATGATTGATTTTTCTCCTATTATTATAATTGTCTTTAGCTGTTTCTTTTAAAATATACCAGAAGTAGTCCTCTAACAATTTTTGTCCCAAAAACCATTGTGTCAGTCTGCAAAATGTTTAAGGTCTTGATTGAAACGTGCACCCTGCTCGTTATTCACGGTGTCCAAGTTTTCAGAAACATACATATTCACACCCATTTCATGATAGTTTTTTTTTAATATAAAACAGCAATATTTTTTTCTAATTTTCATATTCATAATTTCCTAAAAATCCATGAACGACCGTTTTTTCACCATGAGTATAAACAAAGGCTTTGTCTCAAGCTGCCCCATGTTCCAATGTGTTCCCTTTTCTCGAACCAAATATTTGCTGTTTTATTCTTTTATTAACTTTAAAATTAAATATATGCAAAAATCTTTACGTGTTGGTAAAAAATGAAAATTAATTTCGGATTCAGCGGCACCGAATACTCAAGAATCAATATCACAAATATGATATAATCAAATACTAATGTAATTTAAAAACATTTTAAAATATGTACCACCTTTGTAAAGAATTGAAGCTGCTAATTTTCATCTTTTTATTTTACGAAAATTCAGTTTTTTTCTTTGTATGTGTCTATTACAAATTGTATATTTTGCATTAATATGGCAAATTGATTTAAGATTTCAAATTTATTGCAATATTACTTTTAATCTCAACCATTTTTTAATCTATCCGACAAAATTATGTTTCTACTAAATATGTGAATGTCCCCTAATTTGCAGCAAAAAATATGTCCAACTTTAAACAGCTATTATTCGATCAATTTTAATCGTACAATAACAGGACTTGTTTTTATCTTACTTGTTAGTGCAAAAGAAAAATTATACTAAATACAACTTAAAAACCAAGGACCGTATAAAAATTCAAATTTCGCCATTTTTAATAAGTATTTTTATTGACCTAATATTTTTATGTCTTTACCTCATTTAAAACATTTTTGTAATTGGAACTATATATCTATGACTAACGATTTAGGAATTAGCCAATTGGCACCCTGTGTACGAGAAATGTGACGTAATAGATTTTTTTAAATACCGCCTTCCATTAGTAAAAGGTAATATAATAAAAAAAATAGGCGTTTCATCAACAGTATATAAAAAATATTCAAATTTGAAAACCAGTGTAATTAATAATCTAACTGTGCAAGTGCTATTTAAATTATTTTTTTGTTTAGAAATTCCCAGATATCAATAAACTTGTGGAATACAGTCGGTAACTTTACATCAAAATATACTGTACACATGTGAAAACACCCTTTTTATGATCATCCATGTTTTACACAATTTCACCATTAACCCCTTAAAGGTCGCATTAAATTACGTTTTAAAAATTCAGACTGATTATTGCTACCCCTTTAAAATAAAAGAAATATTCGCCTTATTTAAGGATAAGAAAATGATATCAGAATAAAACCGATTATATTATTTTATAAAACTAGTGGGAATCAAACAATTCTGAATTAAAGCCGTGAAGCTCGCAGCCAGTCAATATCATGGGAGCGAAAATTAAGGAATTAAGAAAATGTGTGTTTTAGTTTGAACATACATATTTTAAAAAAATAGAATGTATTGAAAATGTCACGTTAAATTATGATAAATTCCCTAACAAATAAAATCTATGTAACCGAAATTGCATAATTAAATTATTTATATTGCACAGTATGTAACCAAACATAAAAGTAACTTCTCAATATCTAATATTTATTTAGAAGAATTTTGTTCTTCAATAGTAACATATATTCTGGTTAAATAACCGACTCTCTCGGAAAAAAACTATATTTTATCTTCCACAATTCAGCAATCATTTTACTATTTATCTATTTATACGCATAACAAGAAAACGAATGTCGAACATTCCCGTCAAAACATATTAAGAGCAAAAATGAAACATTCCCTTTGGAGAAAAAAAAACAAAACATAAAAGATCATTAGTATCATTTCTAGATGAACGACTAGGAAAATATTGTAGAATAAATCGTCGATTACTCTTGTGAGTAAGAGTTTATACTAAGGGTGCATTTTATAAATATATTTCAGCGAAATTTGATAGGCTTATTGTAGTTCAGAAATGAATATTGTGACACATTTTTATGCTTTTTTTATGACGGCCAATTACCCACACGAGAAATATAGGCCCTTAAGTGAGTGGGGTGCCCTCCGTGGGGGCCTTTCTAAGGGAACCTAATCCGTATTCACGTAAGGAAATCCAAGATTCGAAAGAAACCACGGAAAACTCCGAACGATTAGGCCGACGGCCGCGATTGGGTTCAAACCCAACGAACGCCGTCTACCAGTTGAAAGGTCAGAACATCTCAGCCACGGGTGGGGCCTATTTTTATGTTTCAAAAGTAAGGTAATTCAGGATTTTTCGCATCAAGGATTTCAAGGAATTTTATGTGTTTTAGTACCAGAAATTTTGTAAAGTGCTGATCGCTATATCTGAAAAAAAAAAAAAAAAAAAAAAAAAAAAAAAAAAAAAAAAAAAAAAACCCAATGCATAAAGCCAATATAACTTTACAAGATTTCTGATAAAATGTGCTCGAAAGCCTGTGAGGAGTGCGAAAGCATGAAAAAAAATATGCAATTGTTTTTCAATTTAGAAAAACATAATTTTACCATAGACAAAAATATTCAATAATCTCTTCCGAGATATCCACGATTCCGAAAAAAGTTTTTTATGTTTAGAATCCACAAAGACCAATATATTTCAGAGATTTAAAGAAACATGTGCCATAACAAAGTTTTGTTTTGCTGTCTCTTATTTTTGGGAAACGTGTACGACTAGTTTTTATAGTTTATTACTCAGTTTTCTGAAAACGGAACATAGATTTTTCGAATGCTATCGATTCTAATGTAAATATTTTCAATACAGTTACAATAATACACGGGTTCCTAGTATTGACAGCGGTTTGTCACTTTATATTCAGGAGATAATATGAACCTTGTGCTTGAATGAAAAAAAATGTAACCTTATTCATAAACAATCTTAACGTATTCGTGATAACTGAGCTACAGTTGATCGTAGGGATTAAATTAAAAAAAAGTTAGAATAGGTTTGGTGATGAATTTTCACTTTGAAACTTGCAAAGCAAATGAAAATCACCAATTAAACAAGCTTTTTTCTTACAGCATACTTAATGGTTGAGTTTTTCAGCATGATAATGGTCTCAATCTGAGAAAATGTCATGACATTTAAACGGACAAAGTGTCCCAAAAAAGACAACAAAATTTATTTAACTGTAACATTAGCCAAAATTAAATACAGGATATGAATAATTATCTCATAAATTTCGTAACCTGTAATTTATAATACTAAATTATGTGGTGTGGAATGATTATGGTCACAATCTGATGGAAGCAGGACGTTTCGGTCCCGCCATTTCGGTCCTGCCATTTCGGTCCCGCCGTTTCGGTCCCAAGACATTTCGGTCCCGAGACATTTCGGTCCCGAGACACTTCGGTCCCTAGACATTTCGGTCCCTAGACATTTCGGTCCCAAGACATTTCGATCCCAAGACATTTCGGTCCCAAGACATTTCAGTCCCTTCTCCTGTAAACTGAAATTTTGTGAAATAAGGCATAATTTTATAGGGAAAATTGCAGAGTTTTTAAACTGAAGGCCATAAAATTTTAGTATAATGAGATTATTAGTGTCCGAAAACCACATACATGTATAACTCTTATCCAAAATATTATAATTCACATACAAATTTTGTATGGTAATCCTAATGATAATTGGTAATCTTAATTATCAAAACAGTTAGTAATTTTAATATAAAAATCAAATTAATATTTTATCAAATGTACTTATTGATTAATAACATTATTAATTTACATAATTAATTTTACTTTAAAATAAACTCAATACATAATCCATTTTATATTCAATACATCATTATATTTTCTAGTAGTTCTAAACTGAAATTTATCCTTTACTTGTTTACTTATTGTTTATTTAAAACTACAGAAATTTAAAACAATTAGTATAGTTAAAAAAAAAATAACTAAAATTATAATTAGTATTTTTTTCTGTGAAAGTAGAAACGAAAAGGTAATACAAATAAATGAATAAATAAATAAAAGCTTAGTTTTGTCACTTAAAAATTGAAAATAAAATTATTTAAAATATTATTATATTACATTTTAATATATTTTATTAAATTATATATTATATTTTATACATAATATTTATATTAGGATATTTATATATAATATTTATATTATTATATTTTTAAATATTATTGCATTAATTTTATGTAAATAAAAAAAATAATCATCTTATTAGAATAAAATAGGTCCAGTTTTAATAAAATTAACTCACAAAAATTGTCTTCATGGCGTGAGAAGACTGTTAAAAAAATGCAATTAATAAATACTATAATTTAAATTAAAAAAAATAATAATAAAAAAAGTGGCGGGGGCAATTTTTTAAAAACAATTTTTTTTCATATCATACCCAGTTATGAAATCACTATTGCTTTCGCAATGTTAATAATGGAAAGTAACTTATGAAAACAAATTTATAAGATGCAACTTTGTATTATAAAAATAATAAGAAAAAAAATGTTCTTCAATCAATATATCTCATTTCTGAATTATCAAAGGAGAGCGTGTAGACGGGTGATTTATGAAATACATATATATATATTATAACTTATAATTGTCTGATTGAATTATTAAAGACAATTATTATTAAATTAATTGGAAGAAAAAAGTAAACACAGTTTTTTTTATAATTTAATTAATGCTAATTTAAAGGTTCTAAAAATGTACGTAAACAGCCAAAAAAAATATTTATGGCAGTTTATATGAAATATTTTTTTAGTTTATAGTAGTTTATAGAAATTTATATAAAATACTGATACTAATAATTAATAATAAAATTTAAAATAATTATTCTGATTAATAATAATACTACTAAAAGCAAAAGACAATATCCCCTAAACTTATACCACATTGTTTAATCAAACAAAATTTTCAGCTCGCTGTGATTTCATTATCACGAGTTATAAAAGTTTAAATTTATCTGACTCTTATATTCAACTTTTTATAAAACTTGGGGGAAGGGAAGGAGAATTAAAAATAAATAAATAAATAAAGGCCCGAATAATGTTGAACTTATACCATTTGGCAGCTCCACAACAATTAGAATCCGACTTATAAGGTAGCGAGCAAAGAAATAATAAGGGACAGAAATGGCAAAGGATCAAAGTTGCTGGGGACCGAAATGGCCACGGACCGAATTGTCTCGGGACCGAAATGTCTTGGGACCGAAATGTCTCGGGACCGAAATGTCTTGGGACCGAAATGGCCAGGGACCGAAATGTCTCGGGACCGAAACGGCGGGACCGAAATGGCGGGACCGAAGTGGCGGGACCGAAATGTCGTGTACCCCAATCTGATAGGGGAACTTCTCTCCGCTGTAAGAATTCATACCGATTTAAACACTAAAAATGCATTAAATAAGGTTTTAAAATGATAAAGAACCTAGTATTTTTAATATTTATTTTTTAAATTAGTATGAAACGTATAAAAAAAGGTTAGAATTTTGAAATTATTATATTAGTAGTTTCCCTACAGGTTAAGACATTAAAAAAGCAACAGTTGGGTATAATTTAAAATATATTTTGAAAAATTTACACAAGATTCAGAGCTGCCAACTTCTACGCCTATTTAAATCATATAAACATGTTTGGAACCACAAAAATGTTATAGTAAAATGCATGCCAAATATATTCAATGTTATGCATTACAGCACATATTGTTAATCTTTTACAAAATTTTCTGTTTTTAACATGTTTATTTGACTTTGACTAGGCCTAGTAGGTGGCAGCCATGAAGATTTATGAGGAATTTTATGTATATATGACTCATCTTACCAGAGCCTGATTACTAACGGGGCACTCTCTCACCAGAAAAAATTTATAGAAATTTTCGTCTTCTTTAAACGCCCTTTTCATACAAGATTACTGTCATGAATAAGGAAAAATTCTTTATTTCTTTTTCCTGGTGGGAGAGTGCCCCGTTAGTAATCAGGCCCTGCATCTTACTAATTGATCCGCCCAGAAACGATCGGTGTTGGGTTAGTTACATGAAACATATTCAAAATCAGTTTAGAATTCTGATGTTTGAAGACCCTCTACTTTCCACTACGCCATACATCCTCGAATTTGTATGATATTATACTTCTAAACGAAACTAACAGTTTTCAGAGGACCCATAAAACAAAATCCCAAAATTTGTATTAATGATTTCAAAGTTACGAACTTTGACATAGTATTTAAAAATCCTTTTGTAAAGAAAAAGCAGGAAAAAATCCACATTTGCTGAAAAGTATATTTTTTATAATAAAATCTAAAAGCCTTTTCTGTTGAAATATAAACTTTATAAATACTACTCTTTATTAAATGTTCAATATTTCAGTATAACTAAAAATTCTAAAATATTGTTATAGTATATGAAAAAAAAGGAGAGAATATTTTTAATTTTATTTTTTAAGTATCTTGAAAGATATTGCGCATGTTAAATTTCCGTAAAATCGTTTTCATGTTTACCAATTAATATAAAAATTTCAGAAACATTAAAAGAAAAAAATCTCAGCCTACGGTTGTTGAAAATTTTATCAAGATTCTAAAAAATATAAGCATTTTTTTATATTTTAAATCTTTATATTTTTAAATCCTTATTCTATTAAGTTACTAAGAAACGCAAGCAAAAAAAAAAAAAAAAAAAAAAAAAATTATAATTTTTTTAATTTTGATGTTGACTTAAGCTTCCCTATAGTTTAAGATAGTAAAAAGGCATTTTTTGGTTATAATATAAAATAACATTTTTAAATGCTGTACAATATTTATGAGGGATTTTATGTACATGGACGCATCCTATCTTTTATTTATTACTGACCGACCAGCTCGAAATCAATCGGTCTTGGGATAGTTACATTAAATGCACAATACAGTACACAATATTTACATTTTCTTGATGTTTTGAGCTTTACAACCTTCGTATAGATACAGGCTCGTGCGCTTAAGGGATTTTTCCAATAGTGACATTAATAGTTTTTTTTTTCAAGAAAAAAAATCTAATGTAAAAACGCGAAATTTTACCGTATTTAATCAGGAATTTTTTATAAGAAAATATTGGAATTTTCTGGTCGGAAAATTCCAGGAGGCGTACAAACCCTGTACATACATCTTCGAATTTATATCATGATATAATTTTAAACGAACCAATATTTTTAACGAAGTGCCATAAGGAAAAAAAAATTATATTATTCATTTTAAAGCAATGAACTTTGACATAACCATTTAAGAATTCTTTTGTAAGGAATGATTAGCAAAAAAAAAAAAAAAAATCACCTTTTTATTGAAAATTATACTTTTTCTAATAATATATATAAAAGCTTTATCGGTTGAAATATACACTTTTTATACACCCTTCTCCTCATTAAATTTTCAAAATCTTATATAAAATTTCTGAAATATTGTTATAGTATATTCAAAAGATCCAGGAAGAGGTTATTTTTATTTTTGTTTTTTAACTATCTTGAAAAAAATTGCACTCAACAAATTTCCTTAACCCATTAATGCCCAAACTATTTTCTTCATTAAAAATGAAATTCTGGGTTTCCCACCACTTTTAAAATACAAATAACTTTTATCTTAATTTATTGAGGAATTTGTCTTGTGAAAAATGCTGCTTATTTATCTTTGTATTTACTGGTATGAAGAATGCTTTATTGCCTTTTTTATAAGCGCCCCTTAAAAGGGAAGCTGGGCACTAATGGGTTAAAATCGTTGTACCGTAATTTCGGGTGTATAAGCCGCGGATCAAACAATTCTTTTTGGACCCAGAAATCTTATTTAGTGATTGTAGACAAATATTTACAGCGATCTAGCTAGTTATATTTGTTTCTTAAAAAATTCTGGGTCGAAAAAGAATTGTTTGATCTGCGGCTTATACACCCGAAATTACGGTAATTTTCATGTTTACCAATTTATATAAAATTTTCAGAAATATTAAAAAAATCTCATCCTACGTTTGTTGAAAATTTCTAAAAGTTTAAACAAGATTCTAAAAGTTTAAACACTTTGTTTATAAATTGTTTTACCACTGGATCTTAGTACTTTAGACTTAGGCAAAAGTGAAAAATGTAATTTACATAAGAATGCATTTAAAGTATAAAATATAAGATGAATAAGTTAACAAAATGTTCTTCGTGTTGAAACAAATTTTTATATTAATTTCAAATGAACTATAACTAAATTTATTCAAAACTTTTTATATTGACACATAATGAAACTTTTGTAGCCAGTTTCCTTTTCGATAAAAAACCATCGATATCACAAAAAAATTATAAACACTTGTATTAATTTGCTTTAATCGTTAAAAAAGAATTTTTTTGTATTCTAAAGGAGGTGAGGCATTTTATGTTTTTTTTTAGTTCTAAAAAGCATCAAAACAAAAATATAAACACTCACTTTTTCCTAACGAATTTTTTTTGTAAACTAGACTTTGTTAAATTTTGAGGTATACGTGGAAATTTATAAATATCTAAGTTATAAATAAAACTTAAAAATACCTAAGTTATTATAAAATTAACCAAAGTAAAATGAACGTAAGTTAACTTAAACACCTTTATTGATTATGAAAATACCTAGGTTTGTTTAGTACTTAAAAACAAAAGTAAAGAAAGATGCATGAGCTTTAAAAATTCTCCCCGAGACATTAATCTGTGGTTTAAATAAAAATCATATATTAATTGTTTGAGATGTCCCGAATTTCTGAAAACTCCCATCATGAATATCCGAAAAGATGACATTATTGTTTTCTAAACTAACTCTCTAATTTCTAATGTAGAATCAATCATTTCTGAACATATTTTGCTTTATTTGTATACTTTATGCCTGTTACTGAATAAAGGAAATATTGCTAGTTTATATTTGTGGTGTGAAATAGGAATATCCAAATTAATCTACTAAAATCAAAATTCTGTGGGTAGCATATTTTTTTCATGGGCATTGCAGGGTTAAAAAGTATTTTAAACTATTTACAGCACCCCATGGCATGAATTTGGCATATAAAATATCTGTCTCTGCCCTGGAACAATCCAAAAAATGCTGTGGCGTAACTAGGGTGGGTTCCCAAGTGCCCTGAAAATCGGTAATTTTTTTAAAGTTCTGTTTGCCTTATCTAAAAAGAAAGGAGGTGGGTCAATAAGGGCTATTTTTCGCCCGTCATATACCCGGAAAAAAGTTTCAAATTCAGATGATTGTTCTGTGGCTTTGTATAGTTAAAGATATGTATTGTTGTTTAATAAAAGTTTTACGTGATAAATAAAATAGTAAGTCATGTAAGTTATAGCCCGAAAGAAGGCCTCGATTTTGATGCACCGGGACACTTTTCCGAAATTTATTATTATATTCTCATGGGTATATTTATGTCCGATTTTAACTATATCTTTAAACTTGTAAAGTCCAAAATACGTTCCTCAAAAAAGCGGTCACCTCATACTTGCTTTGCAGTGTTACTTATAAAACAAAGAACTGGTCTCTATCATGATGTTCTGTCTTCGTTATTCAACATAAGAAAAATAATAATATCTTCTGTAAAATATGAAAACCAGGCTTTGATTGAGAACGTTGTTCTAAAACACCGTAGAATGGAACACATCACCAGAACACAAGTTATTGAAAAAATATATGAGGCCTTAAGCAGGAAGATTGTTTATTCCGGATGACGACAATGATACTGTGATTTTTGCTTTCGATAGCACGTACATTTATATCTAAAAGAGTGTGAACTATTCTTTTCAGAGACATTCCTTCTGACTATACAAAGGCAGACGTTTCATTAAGCATATGATATTCGTCAATAATTCAAATTACATTTTGGATGTCTTCGTTCCTTACTTCGCGGAAACAAATAACAATTACGCTAACTTACGTAGAAACGCATTAAAAAATGTTCATATAACATCAGAGAGTGGCTGAAGCCAAATGATGTTGGAAGTATTCATAGATTTTACCTGGATTGTTTGGAACGAAATAAATATTGAACATGAAATGTCAAGAGTGTTAAATAAGCAGCAAGAGTTTTCAACAGAGAATGCTAAGGGATACCTCTCGTAACCAAAATTTGATTTTTCGGCGCACAATTTCTAAAACCTATAGTATTTGGATAAAAACACAGCGAAACATTATAACGTAATGGTATTGTCAGTGTAAAATACGCGAAAGTGTCATAGAGTGCTGAGAGCATGTTGTTTTAATATTATGGTTTCTGGCTTAGAATACTACTGTAATGTGCCATAGCTCAATCAAAATTAAAAAAACAAATATTAAATATGTTCATATACTATACAAGACGCGGCCACTGAAGGGTCCATTAGTGATTCTGGTGAAGTAATCAATTAGGAAAATAATCTAAAACACATCGTCCAGAAGGTTTGAAACTGTATTATTATTATTATTATTATTATTATTTATTATTATTGCCGATATTTCATATATTGAAATGATAATCTTAGTAAGCTCCATTCATCTTAAATTTACACTTATTGTTGTATTTACTATTGATTTAATGTATTAAAACTAATGACAATAGTGTTTATCTTCGTTAATACACATAATATTTACTTTAACCTATATTTTATTTTTTCATCAATTATTAATCTTTCATTCAAGATATTATTATTTTCTTACTTGTTATGAAGTATACTAATGAAAAAAATGTATGTCACGTCTAGGTGCTGATGGGCAAAAAATGGCCCTTATTTAGCCCACCTTCTTTTTGCTAAGAATAAAGGAGAAAATTTGTTTGCAAAATTACTAGTTTCGGACAACCACTCTGGTTATGCTATTGAAATGGAATAACAGATATTTTGTCCATGTCAGATAGCTTCACTAAACACAAAATTAGAATTTGTTCTTCGGAAACAAAAGAAATTTTGATCAAGCTATTAAGGTAAGATTTACTTTCATTATTTTTACTTAAAAATATTTTTAAAAACGTTGCAGAGTCTTTAGCACATAAAAATTTCTTATTATAAGCTCATTTAGTTACAAAATATAGCAATACAGTATTTTAAAACTAACTGTATGCATATGGCACATACCATAAAGTATCATATTTTAGCTGAAAATTTGAAATTTATTATTATTTTTTTTTTTTTTACAATTTTTTCCATTTTTTAAAGACCAATAGGCAAATGATTTTTTTCATAATAATAGAAAAGTTCGGTCGGCAAACGGGTAACTTTTGATCATTTTTTTGCAGAAAATGGTGGTATATGGTTTAATGGCATAAAGGTTTTTATGGGTCTAATCCAAACAAAATCGCACTTGCAAGCCCCACTGTCTTTCATAGTGTACACCCGTAAATGCTACAAACTTTCCTGTATGTTTTCCCAAAAGAATCTTGGACTTCTACGGTTTAACATTTTTAAAATAGAGAAAGAAGTACAACTTAAAAATAAAGAAAGAAACTACCCCCCCCCCCTCCCAAAAAAAAAATACACCAATAAAAATATAATAATTACAATTTTTTAAACTAATTTCCACTCTATAACCCGTGGATCAAATAATTATGTTTGAACCCAGAATTTTTATTAATAAATCGATTTCAAATTTTTACCACAATCTAAAAAGTTAAATTTTAATAAATAAAATTTCAGAGTCAGAACATAGATGTTTGATCCGCGGATTACATCTAGGAATTGAGGCACTTTTCTTTGGAAAAATGAAAGTAGCCCGATCGTCACCATTTTGAAAAAAAAAAAGTGATTCAAAACATTCAAATTTAAAATTAAATTAAAATGAAAATATGAAAAACATCTACTGGACTGATTTAAATATGAATGACATTCTTTTCTTGAAATCAGTGTTAAAATGTGCTAATCAGAAATCCCAGCGGATAACTAAGAGACTTTCTAAATCAGCTCATGGCTCTTAATATTTTAAACTATGGCAAATTTTCCTTATCCATTATGATAATCTCCATAATAATAAATTTTTATTTTACATGAACGTTTAAAATAGAATAAAAATAGAAACATAAAAAAAAAACTTCTTCGTGCTCATAATATTTCATTAAAAAATTTTTAAAAAAATTAACTAAAAACAAGGCAGGTCCTTAAACTCATGAGTTTTCTTTTTTGAACTTGGCCGCTTGTCCCTAAAAATTTCACGTACTGGCCGGCCACCTCTAGCCAATTCTCAAAGTGGCCTACTGTCTCTTTTTATTTCGTGGTCTGACCGTCTACTTCTATTCCTTTCGTGATCTGGCCGGCCAATACCTGAATTGGCCTGCTAATAGTCATTCATTTGAAATTAATCACACATACGTCTTCTTTTTATAACGGTTTAAACGAATTTTAGACATATTTTAATTTTAACCTCTTAACTGTGTTGCCCAAACGGACTTCGGGCAGGAACTCATTGCACGCTTCGTTACTTAATGCTTTTTGACACCACTAATTTTTAACTGAAAATTTACTTTTATTGATTGGCAGATGTTTTTCGATTAAGTAAAGCAACTATTTTAGTATGGAAAATGTTGTTTACAGGCCCTATTTTTAATTTATCGGGTGTCCCAAAAATGACTGATGGATTTTAAAATTCAATAACTTGCAAACGGCGACAGCTATTTAAAAATTTTTTGCAGGAGGGTTATGTATAATGTCAGGAGTTTTTTACCGTAATTTTTTATTTTAGTTCGAATTTCAAACAATAGGTGGCGCTGACGGTGATTGAAGGCCAGGTGATCAATGCTGTGTGAGGCGTCGACCTGGCCTTCAATCGCCGTCAGCGCCACCTATTGTTTGAAAATCGAATTGAAATTAAAAATTACGGTAAAAAAACTCCTGACATTATACATAACCCTCCTGCAAAAATTTTTAAATAGCTGTCACCGTTTGCAAGTTATTGAATTTTAAAATCCATCAGTCATTTTTGGGACACCCGGTATATTATCGAAAACAATGCCACTGTTAAGGGGTCCCAAATGGTCCGCCAACTGAACATCAGAAATTTCTTAGAAAAATTTTCTTTATAGATTTTTCTTGCGAATTGCCGAGAAACCAACTTTAGAGTTTAATTTTTGCGCAAATTCTGTAGAAATCTATTACGAAATTTTCTGTTAAAAATATTTATGTTCAGTTCGCGGACCATTTGGGAACCCTACCATTATTACACGGATTTTAGTTGTCGAATTATGGCTGAAATTGATTTCTGACTGACGCAACTTATATACTTATAAAAAATTTTTGTTTTAGAAATAGTTATCCGTTTAAGATTTTAGAGACGTCTTGTTTAAAGATTCATTTGATATGAGATTAATTATTAAATTTCAATAATTATACCCTTGTTAATTGTTAAATACTTTTTAGCGTTATATGGGATTTCTTTAAGAATAGAAGATTACAAGGATATCTTTTATTACCTTTGAAATAAAAATATGTAAGTGAAAAGTTATTACAGTAAATATAAAGATTTGAAAAAAAGTTTATTGAACAGACATACTGTAAAAAAGTATAGTTTTGGACCCGGGTGACTTTCTGAAGATGAGTAACGATAAAATAAATTATATTCGCAAAAGAAATTGAAATTAGAACATGGTAAAATGTTAACTTTGTTTATTGTTTGCCAAATTGCTATTTAAATATGTATTGCAACAGTATATTAAAATTTCTTTTTTAAATAATTGAAAACAAAATCGCAATCCTTCTCAGAAATGAAAAGTATAAATAGAAGTTCTTGAATAAATAAAAGCAATATTGGTTAGTTCCATAATAATGTTTTCCAAATATATGCATTTATGTCTCTCGCTTAAAGTAAACATCTCAAAATCACGAAAGAAATGCAAGATTTAATACTTTTTAAAATATTTTAGCCGAAAGGAATTCGTAACTACTTTGAAACATTAAACATAAATCTCTCTACGAAATTATTATTCCTCGTAAAACTAAAGAAACGCTTTTTTCGAAAAGACTTCAATGATCAAGAATGAAAAAAAGGGCAACTGAATATAAAAAAAGAATTTTGTAATCTAAAGTAATGGATTTTTAAGGATCAATACTTAAAGAAAAGAAAAAAAAGAACTGTTTTAAGATTACTCCTGTATTTATCTATCACAGCTATTTTGCTCGTAAACAATTGAACGTGAAACGTTTAAATTGGGAGAATCCATAAAGACTTTTGACCCACACATTTACAGATTATTAAGCATTCACAAATGCATTTTTTTTAAAATATCGAGGGTTTAATTACGTTGCCAGAAAAAAATGGTTAGTTTGTATGTCGTGAGGGGTATCATGTAAAAGCTTTCGTAATACTCAACTCAAAGTACGTTTATTTTAATTTTAGGTACCGTAATTTCGGGTGTATAAGCCGCGGATCAAACAATTCTTTTTCGACCCAGAAATTTTTTTTAAATGAATGTTATTTCTTAGATCGCCGTAAATACTTGTGTTCAATCACTAAATAAGTTTTCTGGGTCCAAAAAGAATTGTTTGAGCCGCGGCTTATACACCCGAAATTACGGTATTATGTTTTCAGAACTATCTTCGAAAGTGTAATGCAAAAATGTGTTCCTGCCCTTCTATTACCAAATCTACTGAAACTAAAATTATGAAAAAGATAGGTTACTAGACGTTAATTTAAACCTTGCAGAAAAACTTTAATGGTTACCCTAGGTTACATAGATGTAAGAAGAGCGCATTTTTTCATTCCACACAAATTTAGAATTGCGGGGAATTTTTTGGGAACATTAGAACTATCTATCGTAGCAGATGTATCAAAGCATTGTTGTTAATGAATTTAAAGAAAACCGACGGTAATAAGCCGAAATACTAATCATTACACGGCCGATTTGTACATGCATGATGACATTTTTGGGGCAATTTTGATCTTGCGAAAAATAAACCAGTCAAAGCTTTGTAACGACTGTCGGCTTGTAGTAAAAAATAATAAGCAATATCATATAAATTAAAATCTGGACAGGACCTTTCAAATGTGAAGATATCTATCATTCTAATGTATATACCATTTCAATTTAAGAGATAGCAATTCCATATTCATTGGCGTTTGTAATCACCATCAACAAAGCTCAGGACCAATCTCTAGAATTGTGCGGCTTAGATATAGATACGGATTGTTTCTCGCATGAAAAAAATACATGTTACATGTTCTAGAGTCGATAAAATAAACAACATCTATATCTACACAGAGAATGGAACAACACAAAATATCGTATATCCACAAGCAATGTGAAATTAAATATGTTTAAAAGTTTTCTTTCTTTTTTCTTTCTTTTCCATTTAACTAGACTAAGCAGCAACAAAGCGTGGCCGGGTATATATAGTATATATATAATAAGTTATTATTCTTATCACATAAATCTATTTCTAGAAGTTTTAAATATGAGAATCCAAATTTACAGATTATTATACCAATTAAATATAGACTATTGCTTAAAAAGCTTCCCGCTTTCCATTTAACTTTGGAACGATTAAAAATGAATTTAACCCATTAGTGCCTAGCGTCCCTTTTTTAGGGATGTTCATAAAAAAGGCAATAAAGCACTCTTCACACCAGTAAATACAAAGATAAATAAACAGCATTTTTCACAAGACTAATTCCTCAATAAATTAAGATAAAAGTTATTTATATTTTAAAAGTGGTGGGAAACCCTGAATTTCATTTTTAATGAAGAAAATAGTTTGGGCATTAATGGGTTAACATTAGAAGTTTGAAACTGTATAACATTAAAATTTTTAGCGCAGATAATCGGACGTCAAAAATCAACCAACCAACCTAAAATTTTAACACGGTCGCTGCCAGTAACCCCGCCCTCTGTGTTAAATGATTCAGAATTTCAAGCACTAGCGTGCGACCGGCAGCGAATGTGTTAAAACTGTACACCTGTATAATTCCTGAGCTACTATAAGACGGAATGACTTCCTATTTAGTTTTAAAGGATAGCTGCTACCAAAAATGCCAAGTATGATGTAAAATTAGATGTTAGCATGCAAACTTTTACGATTAAAATATTAAAGATTTCTACAATTCCTATACGTAGATGATTCCCTAAACAAAATGTGTGCATAGAGTGAATTAGTAGACGTTATTACTTATCGATTTCTAGACTTTACATTGTTATAGGATATTTCGTGGCAGACTTGGTCGGTGATGATCATCTTTTTTTACAGGACTCAATATTTTGTGAAGCTGTTTTGTTTTCGAGGGAGTGAAAGATGTATTTTCAAGAAAGAGATATTTTAAATAGTTTTTACTGCAAGCTTAAAAAAATAGAAAAATCAAATGTGTCAAAATTTGAATTTTATGAATTATTTTAGACTACATATTTCCAAATCCTCTTAAGATATTTTTAATCTCAAGCTACTTATTATTTTATGTTGTATTTTTACTTAAATTTTATTATATTTATATAACATATCTCTTGGAAATATTAGTATTTATTTTAATTTTGGTTAATTCTTTATTATTTTTCGATATTTTTACTTTTTTTAATTTATATTTTCTTTGGGGACATGAAACTCAAAAGAAAAAAAATAACACCTGAATGGTCGCATTAAATTATGGTTTAAAAATTCAAATGCATTATTGCCACCACTTTTTTGAAAAAAAATAATTCATCGTATCTAACGACAAGTAATATGATACTAGAATAAAACCAATTACACTATTTTAGGAAACTGGTGGGAAGATCACAGCCCGTGAATGCCTCAGTCGCGACGATTAAGTGGTTAATTAGCAAGCATCTATATAAATCTAAATGTCATACTTATGACAATGTCATACTTTAAATCAATATATTTCAGTATTTTTGTAAGTATTTTTCTCTTAAACTGTTTATTAATAAATATAGAATGTTTGCTTAAAATCAGAAATTTATTATGTTTCTGTGTAACTATACAAACTTTCTTAGATATTATTTATTTGTATTTAATTTCTAAGTTCATTCGAGATTATTGCTGAGATATTTTTCTTTACGTTTTATTATTCATTTGCTATTCGAATACATAAATTTCAAATGTCCAAGAAAAGAAATCACCAAATTCCTTACATTTTTAAGTTTTGAATTTAATATCATATGCTAAAAAATGTAAAACTACAAAAATATAAAACAATGTGTAAGAAGAAATAATTTTGTTTGCAGATGAATTTTGAAATGCTTTCTTCCCTTAAAAAGGAAGCAAAAGGGAATCCGATTTGCTGTTCAGCTTTATTTAGAATATTAAATTATTATTTTTTCTTTTTTCATGTTTGAATTTTTCCACTAAGAAGATCAATGTTTGTAAGACTGAAAAATACTGTAGAAAATAAAAGGATTATAATGTCCGTAGAAGTAATAAAAATTCATTGCATTTCAAGAAGCTAAGAAAGCAACTAAATAACAATTAATATATAATTATTTTTAACTCTGTTAAGCTGAGTGATAATGATATCGTATAAATCAATATTTTCCCAAATTAGTGCAGAACTCTTTAGGCCTAATTTCTAACCCTTTGACTCGAATATCAACACGCTTCGAATTGTAAATATTCAATAGGATCTGACCTAAAAGGTAGAGAAGATGATGCAGTCATTCAGGTTACCTGAGTGAATTGAGTATTCTGGTTTGTAGTGTAAACTTTGTAAAGTAATTAACACAAATAGTGGTAGCCATGTTAGTGCTGGCTCTTTGAAATACATTGATAAAATCCCTTTTATGAAATAAAATAGTAAGTCAAATATATTCTTTATCTTTTGAAAACATTAATTAACTAGTCGCATGTGGCAACTCCAAAACTTTATTCTATCTTATACACGTTAACATTTCCAGAAAAAGGAAATATTACAGCATCACCGGTTAGATAATTTACACCAAAATCTAATCTTCAACAACTTATTTCATGTTCTAAGTGAATCTAATTTGATGAAAATCCTTACATTTGTATTTGAAATAGAATCATCGCAGAAATCGTAAAAGAAATCTGGATAACAGCGCCAAATCTTGAGCGACTTACTTCAAAAACTAAGGAATACTAATTTATACAAGGGAGAAACTGAATTTGAAGTTTGATGAAAATTAGTGCATTAGTTCCTGACTTATGAGCTATTGCGAGAATAATGAACAATGCCGCATGCATTTTTGCCGATCCCACTGAAGCTAGCATAGGGAAGTAAATATGGGCTTCTAATTCGTTGAATAATTTAAAGAGTAATTGTTGTTAGTAAGTAAATTATTCTGAATGTGGATGTACGTATTAGGGGTGTATATGGGTATATCGTGTTAAAATAATAAAAAAGAGATAATAAGAATTTTTTAGAGTAATATAGAACAAGTGGGTTTCTAAATATCGCGTAATTGATACCATTAAAAAGAAATATGATTATTATTGTTTGTAAATAAATTGTTCTATCACGTTAAAATAATTAAGAAGAAATTCCAATTTCATTATTATTATTTTTATTAAGTAATACAGAACAATTGAGAAACATCATCATTAACTTCTTTAATTCTAAATTCCAGAAAATCTTTCTTTTTACCTATTAAAAAATATGTAAAATCAGAAGAAAATTAATCAAAATCCATCTTCTAAAAGTGATGATTAAATAAATGTAACCTCAAAAATGAACCAAAACAAAATGCTCTTTAAATTATTGAACCAATCGTAAGCCTGTATTTTGTTCCTTGTGCTAGCTTCGGTTGGATCGGCAAAAATGCATGCCGCATAGCAACGCCACCTGTTAAGCGATTTACTCCAAAAATTATGGAATACTAATTTATATTAGGGACTAACGGAATCTGAAATTCCATGAAAATTCATTTATTATTTCTTGAGACAGAGCTAATACCATAATCATTAATGATGCCACATAGCAGCGCCACCTATTAAGCGATTTACTCCAAGAATTATAGAATACTTATTTATATAAGGAGACTAACGGAATCTGAGGTTTCATTAAAATTCTTGCATTAGCTGAGATAGAGCTATTACGATAATCATGAATAATGTCGCATAGCAACACAACCTGTTGAACGATTTACTCCAAAAACTAAATAGTACTAATTTATATTAAAGACTAACTGAATTTAAAATTTGATGAAAATTTGCGCATTAGTTCCTGAGATACAGCTATTGCGGTAATCATGAATAATGCCACAAAGCAGCGCAACCTGCTGGGAGATTTTCACCAAAATTAAATCAGAACCATATTATATCAAGACCTAATGGAGTATAAAGTTTTATGGATATTCATGAGTTCTTGAGATATAGTTATTGTGGAAGGCAGTATAGCAGCGCCACCTGTTGGGAGATATATTAATCAAAAACTAATTAGATCCACTATTATTTTAACACAATCAAACTGATTGGTAAATTTATCATACGAATTGAATATTTCCAACTGAGCGAAAAATTGCCCAGGATGGGAATTGAACCCAGATTCTTGGTTTACAGGGCCAGTGCTTTACTGTTTAAGCTAACTGGGCTATAGTCGGCGGGCATTTCACACTCAGATAACCTTATTGGTCATAACATCTGGTCTGTCATTTAGACAGCTCGACAGAAGAAACTGCATGTAAAAAAACTCCATGGGTACGTAGATATACTATTATTTTAATGCAATTAACCCTTTCGTGGTTATAAGCGCGTATACGCGCCCAGAATACCACTTAATTTCAATTGCGAAATGCCATACTGACACCGGAATTTTTAAATGAAAATTTTAATTTTAAAAAGAACGTAAATAAAACATTTATATATTATGAAATAAATTTGTTTTTAAATTCCGGTGTCATTCAATCATATTAGTATTTTATGAATAGAAGTGCTTTAACCGTCAAAGGGTTAAACTGATTGGTAAATTTATCACAGGGATTGAATATATCCAACTGAGTGAAAAATTAGAGTCCAGTTTAATTAGATCCAATTTATGTCAAGCTCTAACTGAATCTAAAGTTTTATGAAATTCCGAGCATTAGTTTTTAAAATAGAAAACACACACAATTTATGTCAGATACAGATAGATGGACTGATTGACAAACTGACGGACAGACAGACTGACAGAATCACAGACAGAAATTTTGTAAAAAGTGTTTTTAGGAATCTCTGACCCCCAAAATGTCTAAATCCGTCGAAAACCGGAATTCCAAAATTTTTACGAATCCAATATTTTTTTCTTGTAAAGCTAGAAGATTGTAAAAAGAAATACAAATGCAGAATGAACAGGATGGTGGGTGGGGCCTTAATCTCCATAAAAAAACAACAGAAGTCTACATGTTTTCGAACAGGCAAGTATAGAAGGAATTAAAGGAAACGTATGCCGACAGTTCTTTGTTTTAATTTTTTGACATACAAACGATGAAAGAGGATAAATAATTAGAGACTGGTTTATAAGAGAATATGAATAAATTTAAACTTAATGATAGCCCTCATAAGTCACTATAACTAAGTTCTGCCAAAAGATATGTCACTCAAAAATTTGAAAAACTCAATGAGTGGCAATATGCACACAAACAAGGACAGGCTGCTGGTTCGATCCACATGATTCAAAAAGAATCTCTTTAAAGAAAATATAACGCTTGTTTGAAATTAGCACAATTAGTTCGGTAGCAAGGATATTTCTTTTCTTTTTAACACTTTGCAACGAAGTAAAAACGTTTTTATGATTTCAGTTTGTCTGTCCATCAGGCAGTCTGTCCGCGGTCGAACTCTCGTAAATATACTCGGATTGCCCTGAAATTTTTGGATGCTATTTACTCGAGTACGAACATTATTTCAAATGAAGTTTGTACCATGTTTAGTTTATCTATAGGAGCAGTCAAAAGCTTTCCGTTACATCACGGCCAATGAGAAATAATCGTTCCAAATGAATTTGAAGAATGTTAAAGCCTTTCAAACATAAAAAAAATATGCATTTCAAAAGGGCCGAAAATATGCATTCTGTAGAATATGCGGTGTAAAGATTAGTTACTATTCATTTATAGAGCCACACAAATGTTTTCCATTTCTTAAAGTATAGGGGGAAATTGTTTGCGGCTTGTTTTAATTCTGTTAAACTATTTCATATATAATAAAATTGCTATACGTCAGTGAGGCTTACTATAAGGTATTTCATCCATAATACGAATTTAGCTCTTACAGAGATACTTGAAAGATTTCAGATATTATATTGTATCCGAAGTAATGTATAATAGCAACGATGTCAGGAAATGCATTTTAAATCATGATATGCGCTTTTAAGTTTCACTATATTTCTGCATAATATATGGTAAATATAAATGCTATAGCTGATATATAGGGTTGAGCAAAAGAGTTCGTAAAGATTACTGAATATGAGCGTTTTTTAAATGTGTTATACATTTTTACGGTGAAAGGCATTTAGTTTACGAATAAATGTTTGTAGAATATAAATAAAATGATATACAGGGCTACGCAAAGAATTGGATGATAATTTCCTTAACTGGGACTTCAGTAGTCCTAACAATGTTTTAGTTTGAATTAAAATTTAGCTAAACAGTGGCGTTTAATAAAAATACTAGGTAAACTGCAGGGCTGAACACGCGTATTTAAATATGTTTCCATTTATTGGCATATAATGCGGAAAGAAAAATTTCAATCTCTTTTACGTTTTTTTTTTTGCTAAACTAAACTTTCCCATTATTTAGTGCATACATCAACCTACAGATCAAGTACATGGCTGTTGAAATCACCCATACAAATGAAAACTATAAACTGATTTTTCTCTATATTAATATTTTTATAACATGCAGTGCTACGGTTTTTTTGCTAATTTAGATAGAGGTTTGGACTTTTTTGCTCGTTTTCAATGGTGTATTTCTTTTTTTTGTGCATGGATTTAACATTCAAGTTTATAATTATTTCTTAAAAAATATTCAAATTGAGATTTTGTTGAATTTTCTTCTTTTTTTGATGTTCACGAGAAAAACCTTATATTAAATGGAAAATCCCATACATCTAAAATTCCATGCACAGTTTTATGTAGTATATTCTAATGAATCTATAAAAGAAATCGAAACAAAATTATTGATATTTATAAAAGTAGTAGTAGGAATTTAAAAAATGTTAAAAAATTAAATTTTAATAAAATTGACTGTTAATAAGGTTATTTTAAAAATTTTATTAAATTTTTAGTATTAAGTATTGTGCCGCCACATATATTACAGTATTATTTAATCTTGAAGAGATGGTTTCAAAGGTACTGTGTAGCCTTAAACACATAAAATCAATCTATACTAATAAAAGAACAAAACGCTCTGTCTGTCTGCGTGTGTGTGTGTGTGTGTGTGTGTGTGTGTCTGCGATGGCTAGCAAAATCTACAGCACGCACAAGCCTCAAAATTTTTTTGAGAGTAGCCCCAAATCTCTCCTGATGCACCTGAGCTTCAGAATTTCGAAATTCCAATTATTAACACTAGAACCGCCATTAGGTGTCATTTTGACCCCTGACAAATTGATAATAAACGATTGGAACCAGAAATTTTTTCAAAAGGTATATTAAATATAAGAAGCACAAAAATAGATTAATTAAATAAGTTTTAATAGTTTTAATAAAAATTCTAGCGTGAAATATTTTTTATCAAACTTTTCTAAAATTGCCGGCGGTTCTAGTGTTAACCGAGTAATTAATTAAATTCCAAAGATCACTCTCATAAAAAATCGCCTTTTTTCTTCTTTTTTTCCCTTCATTTAGTTATGGTTGGTTGGTTGCATAAAATTTTCGCATGAATAATTAAAAAAGCTGGAACGGACTTTTAAAATTCATAGACTGGCAAACTGTCAGTTTAAATGACAATTTTTTTTTTAATAACAATTTTAATTTTTCTTAACCTTTTCGTGGTTATAAGCGCGTATACGCGCCCAGAATACCACTTAATTTTAATTGCGAAATGCCATACTGACACCGGAATTTTTTAATGAAAATTTTAATTTTACAAAGAACGTTTAAAAAAAAACATTTATATATTATGAAATAAATTTGTTTTTAAATTCCGGAGCCAATTCAATCATTTTAGTATTTTATGAATAGAAGTGCTTTAACCGTCAAAGGGTTAAGGAATGTGTTATAGTAAAAATAAAATACATTGACATGTTTCGGAACCGTCAAATAAGTTCCATAGTCATAATATAAATAAAACAAAATTTCAAAATATATCTCGGACAATTTTTTTATCACAGCGGTTGTAAACCATGGAGGAAAAAGATAGATGGTGGTAAAGTAAACGGAATAAAGGGTTGCAATATTAAACCATTTATCGCTCAAATTTTATTGCCCCAAACAAAAGCATGTGGAAGGGATTTTGTATTAATAAGACGAATTGAAAGAAATGAATTACAGCTGAAGCATATTTTACGAAGAAATAGTAATTTTTTAAAATGGTCTTTTTTCTATTATATTATTTATTTAAAAAAAATGTTTGCTTTTAAAATAATTTAAATTGATAAATTCGAAATAATTAAATGTCAAAATAAAATAAAATTAAATATTGAAAACATTTGATTTGAATTAAAAATTGTATTACTAAAAGTTTTCTTTTTTTTCAGAACTTTGTAATACTTCATAAGGTAGATGAAAAATGTTTATTATTTAACAACATATTAATAATTCTATGTCATTATATAAAATATATTTATGAAAACATTCTTTTAAAAATCATGCGCGAAAACTTAAATAAGAAATATTAGTCTAAAATCTAGATTTCAGAGTGCAGACGATTTTAAGACATTAACAAAAGAATGTTAACTTTTCAAGCAAAATCTTAAATGATGCTTCTATATTGATATTTTAAAGTCATATGATAAAAATAATCACATAATTCTTGCCTATGATTGGTATATTTGTATCTTTTATGCATTCCGATCGTGTATTACAGTCAATAATGGCACAAAACGTTATTTTTTAAACGAAATTTTAGCCATCTATTCAATAACAGTTTAAAAGGTAAAAAAAAAAAAGAAATACGATTTAAACCAGTTTGAATTGATCGGCGTGTCAAAGCACATGGTTTTGTTGGTGCTTATTTGGACTTAATGTAGCGGATTTTAGGGTTAAATTTTTGGCGTCAGCCCAAGACATTATACTTCCACTCAATTTCTTTTTACTGTGTGGTTGTACGCAGATCTTTGGCATATCGAACAATAGAATGTATGAGTCATTAGCTATGTTGCAGTAAAAAAAATCACACAACACTTTTCAGGAGTTTATTTTTTTTATCATAGATAAAATTTAAATGTATTCTATTCGTTTTAAAATTAAATTATGGCTTTAATTTGGTTTTAAAACAAAAATAAAATATAGCTGTTTGGCGTACAATTGTTCGAATCCGCAAACGATTCATACACCATGATAAATTATCAAATAGCAAAGTAAATTATTTATCAGAAATAGCCATAAAAAGAATAGTAGCAAAACTGATTATAACCTTAATGTTTAGACTAATTATCACATAACCCGATCCCAACCAGAAAAAAACAGACCACACTCCGATCCGTGATAGACAAAATTTCCGTGAGTATAAACCCGACCCGAACCTAAAAATTCTGTTTAAAAAAAAAAAAAAAACTATAGATTAGATAACTGACCCGAACCAAATCTCAATCCCATAAAAATGTTCTAATGAAGCATAACCCGATCCAAACAAGGAAAAATAATTTTAGTGGGCATGAAACCTGACTCGAACCAAAATATTGTCTTTAAAAAAACTCGAAATATGACCCGAACAAAATCTAAAACCGATAAAAATATTCCAGAGAACTATAACCCGATCCCAGCAAGACAAAATACTTTCTGTGGTCATAAACCCGACTCAAACCTAAAAAATTCCATTTGAAAAATTCTGAAATTTGACCCAAACCACATCTAAATCCGACCAAAATATTCGAAAGAACCATAACCAGATTAGAGTAAGACTAAATAATTTCCGTGGACATGAACCCTATACGAACCTAAAACTTCCATTCGAAAAAATACCTGAAATTTGAATCGAACCAAATCTGAATATCACAAAACTATTTCAAAGAGCCGCAACCGGATCCGAACAAGACAAAATATTTTCATGGACATGAACCCAATCAGAACCCGAAAAATTTCTTTGAAAAAATCGCGAAATCTGAACTGAACCAAATCTGAACTTGGCAAAAATATTCCAGTGAAGCATCTCATTATTCGAACAAGACAGAACAATTTTCGTGAACACGCAAGAAGACCCGAACCCAAAATTTCCATTTGAAAAAATACCCGAAATCTGAATTGAACCAAATCTGAACCCGATAAAAGTATTCCAAAGAACCATAACCCGATCCGAGCAAGACGAAATAATTTCATGGACATAAACCCGACTCGAACCTAAAAAATCCGATTTGAAAAAAACCTGAAATTTGACTCAAATCATATCTGAATCCGATCAAAATGTTAGAAAGAATCATAACCGGACTCGAGTATGATAAAATAATTTCCTTGGACATGAACGAGATTCGAAACTAAAAATTCTATTTGAAAAAATACCTGAAATTTGAATCGAACCAAATCTGAACATGACAAAAATATTCCAAAGAACCGTAACAGGATCCGAATAAGACAAAATTTCCATGCACATGAACCGAATCTGAACCTAAAAAATTTCTTTGAAAAACTCTCGAAATCTGAAATGAACTTTATAAAAATATTCCAGTGAAGCATGTATTTATTTGAACAATGCAGAATAATGTCCGTGAACACGCTAGAAAACCCGAATCCAAAAATTACATTTGAAAAAAAAAGCCGAAATCTAAATTAAACCAAGTCTGAATTTGAGAAAAATATTCCAGTGAAGCATGTCTTTATTCGAATTAGACAGAATAATTTCCGTGGACACGCAGGAAGACCTGAACCCAAAAATTCCATTTGAAGAAAACGCCGAAATCTGAATTCAACCAAATCCTATCCCGACAAAATTATTTCACAGAAACATAATTGGATCCGAGCAAGGCAAAATAATTTCCATGGACATGAATCTAACCCGAACATTTAAATTGAATTTCAAAAAATACCTGAAACATGAATCGAACCAAATCTGAACCCGACGAAAATATTCTAATGAATCATAACCAAATCCGAACAAGACAAAATAATTTCCATGGACATGAACTCCATGGTTAGGTAACATTTGGGTTGCGATTAGATTACAATTACATTACGGTAAGTCTTTGATTTTATTTAATTTCACGTTAGGTTACAGTTAGATCACGATTAATTTAAAGTTAGGTTAAAGTTAAATTGCATTTATGTGATAGTTAGAATAGGTTACAATAAAGTGACGGCTAGGTTACATTTATGTTATATTTAAGTTACAGTAGGGTACTATTAAGTCGCAGTTAGGTTACAGACAGATTATTGTGTTTTGGTACAAAAGTTTACGGTTAGGAATTTGTCCACAGAGTCAACATTACGCATGCTTTGATTAAAAATATACACTTTTTTTAAATGGCTCTGAAATTATACACTATCTACCAAAAAGTATTTGTACACTTTCAGTTTTTGACATTTTGTCAAATATTTAAAAATATACTGGTCGGATTCTTCTGGAACTTCAGAAATATAAAGATTATGTTTCCCTTTATATTTATTTACATTCATTTGTTAAGCGGGTAATTAGGGGGCCGGCAAAAAAACAAAGAATAATAGAAATATTTGGGATCGCCCTGTACATGAAAATGCACGAAACAACTTATCGCTTTAGAATACAAATATATGAATACAGTAGAACATGTACACTAATTTTTATGAGAATAGCATGTATATTTATGGCGATAGAGCGATTTTTTGAAAAATTCAAAAAATTCTGGTATGTTTTTTGTTTCTATCATGCTGGGTTTTTGACCAAATTTAACGCAAATTTCAGAAAAATTGGCAAAATGCAGTAGAAAAAATGTAGCGCAATTGGAATATAAATATATTAAATATTTTATGAAATATGAGTAATTGTATAAAATAATTTTTATCTGCGCATGCGCGAACTAGAAAAACATTTTTTTTACATCATTTAATAGTCAATTCTATGAAGTGACTTATAAAAAAAATCCAATCAAATATCGTGAAAATTCAAAAAGATATCATTATTTTAGTGAGATGTTTTTACTCTGCTCTCTAAAAACGGCTGAATCTTAAGGGATTCTCCACAAATTGACATTTTTTAATAATTGACTTTAAAAAAAAACTAGTATTGAATTAATACAATATCTAATACAATATTGCTGCTAATAAGTACTTGACAATTGTGATAGAAAAGAAAAAGAGCTTTATTCGCATTCAGGGCCAAAACTAAGAGAGGGGGGGGGGGAGAAGGGCATGTGCTCCGGGCTCTAGGATGAAAGTGTTCCAAATGTTTCTTTCGTTTGGCGATTTTTTTCATGGCTATGTTTAGCATAATATTGTTAAAATTATTATATCTGGGCTATGCTAAAGCATAAAAAAATCTAATGATGATGGCTTAAGGTCCCTGCCCCTACCCGCGAAGATGCTCACGAGCTAATGCTATTCCTATGGGGATGCATTTTTCTAACTCTTTTGCATTTGGACATTTTTAAATAATATGTTTTGCATTGGATAGCGGAAGTCCTTTTCAAGATCGCTCCGTGATTACTTTTTCAATTTTGGCGTAGATATTTTTGTAATGTTTCTTTCACTTCCAAAAGCGGTTCTGAAAGTGAAACTAACTTTATAAAAAATATCTATGACTCAAATCGAAAAAGTAGTCAAGGAGCGATTTTGAGAGGGACTTCCGCTATCCAATGCAAAAAAAAAAAAAAAAAAAAAAAAAAAAAAATTGAAAATTTCAAAATGCGAAAGAGTTATTAGAAAAATGCCTCCCCACAGGAATAGCATTAGCTCAGCAGTGTCTTCGCGGGCAGGGACAAGGGCCTTAAAGATCCTGTTGAAAGTAGAATTTTTTTGATTCGGTTTAAAGTATCAAATTGGAGTATTTTAATAAAGCAGAATACGTTATTTTATATTACATATTTTAAGTTTTAAAATAAGTCGGCTATTAATAAATTGGAGAAGTTTTCTTTGTAAATATGCTTTGCGAAGGAGGGGGAAAGGGGTACCTTCAAAATCCACGTTTGCCTCTGGAAAAAAAGACTGGTTTTGGCCATGTTCACATTTAATAATTTGTAGATCCTCCTCGAGAGGCAATTACAGCTGCGACTCTCCTGGGCATGCTCTCAACTAGTCCTTGTATTACATTTAATGGTATTTTATTCCACTCTGTTTGCACAAGGCAGGTAAGCTCTTTTACTGATTTTGGGCGTGTGTCACCCGCCTTAATTCGACAATCCAACTCGTCCCAGAGGTTCTCTATTGGGTTCAGGTCTGGGCTCTGGGCAGGCCACTCGAGTCGATGCACTCCATTATCAGCATACCAATCCATGCTGGACCTCGCTACATGGCAGCTTGCGTTGTCATCCTGGAAATAACATGGGTCCAATCCATAGTATTGCCACAACGTAGGAAGTACACTGTTGTCCAGTATATTACAGTAGGCATCGGCATCGAGCTTACCATGAATTGGGACCAAGGGTCCTAGTCCGAACCAGGAAAAACAACCCCAGAACATAATTTCCCCTCCGCCAAATTTAACTGTGGGCACAATACATTCTGGTAGAAGGCGTTCTCCAGGCAGACGCCAGACCCAGACCCTACCATCAGAACGGTAGAGGGTGAACCTTGATTCATCACTCCAGAGAACCTGTTTCCATTGCTGTACAGTCCATTGCTGGCGTGTTTTGCACCAACTTAACCGAGCTGCGCGGTTGGACTTGGTGATTAAAGGCTTATGGGCGGCAGCACGGCCATAAAAATTAAGCAGATGAGCTTCCTTACGGATGGTATTCATGGAAACAACACATCCTGAAGCTTGTTGAAATTCTTGGCGTATGTGTAACATTGATTGGTTGCGGTTCTTCCGAATTTCTCTAGACAGAACCCGTCGGTCTCTATCTCCCAGTTTCGTCGGTCTGTCTACTCTGGCCACATTCTGACAATCACCATTCAGCTTCCATTTTATAATCACATAAGCCACAGTCATTTTGGGGTAATTAAGCTCGCTAGATATGTCGATTAAAGATCGGCCATTTCGGTGGTACCCGATGATCACACCTTTCTCAAAATCAGACAGCTCTGTTCTTCTTGGCATCATGCATGCGATATATGTCAGTGTTGTTTTCGACACCACATTTAACAGTGGAGAACTTGACGTATTTCAGGATCGCAGATATCGGCATTTGCATAAGAGCCATTATCAATTATGTATTAATGGGTAGATTTGACACAAATGCTTCGATTTTTTATAATTATTTTTATCCTGAAATAGGTTCGTTCTGGTAATTATCTAAGAAAAGAAGTACCGTAATTTCGGGTGTATAAGCCGCGGATCAAACAATTCTTTTTGGACCCAGAAATCTTATTCAGTGATTGAAGACAAATATTTACGTCGATCTAAGTAATTACATTTCTTTCTTAAAAAAATCTGGGTCAAAAAAGAATTGTTTGATCCGCGGCTTATACACCCGAAATTACGGTAAATCACCAGTAAAAAACGTAAATGGAGATTTGGCAATTTGCGTAAAATCTGACGTCATTCAACTGCTTTCAGAGACCAATTGAAAATCAGTTCACTCCTATCCACAATAACTTTCTGAATTTCCACAAAATTCGATCGGATTTTTTTATGGGTAGCTCCATAGAGTTGAATATTAAATTATGTAAAATGATAAATTTTATCGTTCACGCATACGCTGATTAAAAATATTTCATACAAATACTCATATTTTAGAAAACTTTTAATATATTTATATTTCAATAGCACCTTATTCTTTCTACTACATTTTGCGAATTTTTCTGAATGTGGCTTTATATTTGGTTGAAAATATTGCATGACATAGAACATTTTAGAAAATATTTAATGTATTTATATTTCAATGAATTTTGGTGAACTCCCCCCCCCCTCCCTTTTCTTCTTTGCAAAGCATCTGCAAAAGTATTTGCAAAGAAAAATTTTCAAATTTATTAATAGCCGACTTATTTTAAAACTTAAAATATGTAACATTGATTAAAGTAGTCTGCTTTGTTTAAAAAAAAATTATACCTTAAAATCGTGAAACCGAATCAAAACGAAAAAAAAAATCTGCTTTATGCGGGATCTTTATGCCATCATCATTAGATTCTTCTATGCTTTGGTATAGGAGAAATGCTTTGAATGGGACGATTTTGACAATATCATGCTAAACATAGACATGGAAAAAATCGCCAAAGAAAATGTACATTTGGGACACTTTCATCCTAGCGCCCGGGGCACATGCCCTTTTCCCCCAACTCTCTCTTAGTTTTGGCCCTGAATGTGAATAAAGCTCTTTTTCTTTTCTATCACAATTGTCAAGTACTTATTAGCAGCAATATTGTATTAGATATTGTATTAATTCAATACTAGTTTTTTTTAAAAGTCAGTTATTAAAAAATGTCAATTTGTGGAGAATCCCTTAAGATTCAGCCGTTTTTAGAGAGCAGAGTAAAAACATCTCACTAAAATAATGATATCTTTTTGAATTTTCACGATATTTGATTGGATTTTTTTTATAAGTCACTCCATAGAATTGACTATTAAATGATGTAAAAAAAATGTTTTTCTAGTTCGCGCATGCGCAGATAAAAATTATTTTATACAATTACTCATATTTCATAAAATATTTAATATATTTATATTCCAATTGCGCTACATTTTTTCTACTGCATTTTGCCAATTTTTCTGAAATTTGCGTTAAATTTGGTCAAAAACCCAGCATGATATAAACAAAAAACATACCAGAATTTTTTGAATTTTTCAAAAAATCGCTCTATCGCCATAAATATACATGCTATTCTCACAAAAATTAGTGTACATGTTCTACTGTATTCATATATTTGTATTCTAAAGCGATAAGTCGTTTCGTGCATTTCCATGTACAGGGCGATCCCAAATATTTCTATTATTCTTTGTTTTTTTGCCGGCCCCCTAATTACCCGCTTAACAAATGAATGTAAATAAATATAAAGTGAAACATAATCTTTATATTTCTGAAGTTCCAGAAGAATCCGAACAGTATATTTTTAAATATTTGACAAAATGTCAAAAACTGAAAGTGTACAAATACTTTTTGGTAGATAGTGTAATACAGGGTGATTCATAAAAGATGGGCAGAACTTTAAGGGGTTATAGTACACTTGAAGACAAATAATATTAAATAGGAGACTAAGGGTCCCAGACGTATTCCCAAGGAGATAGGGGGCATTAAAGTTTAGGGTCCGAAATTTCAAATGATTATAAAAAATGGAAAAATTGGTCGATTCGTTTGCGGTTTTTGCAAAAAATTTTCTTTATGCCAGTATTTTCTTGAAATAAAATTTTAAAGTTCAATTTCAAAAAATGCCGATAGGGGGCGCTTTAGACTTTGGAGTAACAAACAACTATTTTTTAAAGTTATTTTTTGTATTTCTTTAAATAATTTCGAAAGCTTAGACTTAAACTTAAATTTTGATCTAAAAATCTGAGTCCTAACGAGTAGTTAAGTAGCGTAAACTGAAATTTGAAATTTGAAACCCTTCTCCCCCCAGAACAAAAATCAGTTATTCCCGATCTTTGTGTCGTAGATTAGGCTCTAACTACTGCCGCGTTTTGCTAAAATTATTCTTTATGTCAGTATTTTCTTGAAAATAAATTTTAAAGAAAATTTTCAAAAAATTCCGATAGAGGGCGCTTTAGACTTTGGAGTAACGAACAACTATTTTATACCGTTATTTTTTGTGTCTCATTAAATGATTTCTAAAGCTTAGACTTAAATTTAAATTTTCAGCTCAAAATCTGAATCGCTGAGCGTGGTTCAGTAGCGAGGGGAGGGGGTTCAAATTTCAACTTCTGAACATAGTTCAGTTTGCACTACTTAACCATGCCCAACGATTCTGTGCTGTGATACGAGGCAAAAATACAACTTTCGTCAAGGACTGCATAGTCGGAATTCACTCATAAAGGCACTGGCACAGTTGGAAACGTCGCTCATGAAAACGTTAAAGCTCCATTCCTGACGCTAGTCACCGGGTGAAGAAGGAGACAGAAAGTATGCAAATGTCAAATGGGGAAGAAGAAGAACACGTATGCAAAATTTCGACACGATTCAGGCATAAAAACCACTGAACGGTGAGTCAAGTGTAAGTCGCTGTAGTAATGAATCGGAAGATGGTGCCCTTCACGAATAAGGAAAAGGCTGAGATGCATTTAATTTACGGAGCGGCAGATGGAAATGGTGCAGAGGCACAACGAATGTACGGAGAGCGATTTCCCAACAGGCGGTTGCCTAACCGCAAAACTTTCGAGCGCTTGCGCAGACAGTTGTGTGAGACGGGATCATTTCTCGCTTCCCGATCGAATGCAGGTCGTGCAAAAAAGGACGAATCAGTAGTTGTTGCAGAAGCCATTCTGGATGTAGTAGCGGCGCAGCCAAGTACAAGTACACGAACAGTGGCTAGGCAGGTGGATACCTCACAGTCCATGACTTGGAGGGTACTGAAGGATGAACATTTGCTCCCGTTTCATGTGCAACGAGTCCAGAAACTGTCTCCAGGGGATTATCCAAATCATATTGAATTCGCCCGCTGGTTTCTGCAGCAGAACGCGCTAAATCCACATTTTGGACGAACTGTGCTTTTCACCGATGAATGTACCTTCACACGTGAAGGTACATTTAACACACACAATGCACATGTATGGGCGGATGTCAATCCACATGCTACGTATCCACATGCTCATCAGAGACGCTTTTCCATCAATGTTTGGGCAGGAATCCTCGGAGACCACCTAATCGGACCGTACCTTCTTCCTGAACGCCTCAACGGTAAAACATACCTCACATTTCTGCAACATGTGCTGCCAGACCTGTTAAACGTTGTTCCTGCACGCATCCGGCGGGTCATGTGGTTCCAGCACGATGGAGCGCCAGCCCATTACGTACGAGACGTCCGCAACTATCTGGACATCACATTTCCGAACAGATGGATTGGTCGAGGTGGTCCTGTTGCTTGGCCTGCTCGCTCGCCAGATCTTTCACCCCTCGATTTCTTTTTTTGGGGACAATTGAAGGCTCTTATGTATGAGACACCCATTGAATCCCCCGAGGAACTGGTCGCCAGACTTTCCGCCGCTGTAGGGGAAGTGGTCGAAAAGCCTGATGTTTTCGCGAATGTTCGCCGTTCCATTCTTCGCCGTTGTTCTGCGTGCATAACCTCTGGTGGTCACAATTTTGAACATTTATTGTAATTACATGTTAATAAATATGCTTTGGTAACATAATCCTAATTTGTGTCTTTTTACCTCGTATCACAGCACACAATGTGTGGACATGGTAAACTGAACTGTGCTCAGGAGTAGAAATTTCAAACCCCTCTCCCCAGAAACTTAACCACGTCTAACGATTCAGATTTTGGGCTGAAAATTTAAGTCTAAGCTTTGGAAAGCATTTAATGAGACACAAAAAATAATGGTATAAAATAGTTGTTCGTTACTCCAAAGTCTAAAGCGCCCTCTATCGGAATTTTTTGAAAATTTTCTTTAAAATTTATTTTCAAGAAAATACTGACATAAAGAATAATTTTAGCAAAACGCGGCAGTAGTTAGAGCCTAATCTACGACACAAAGATCGAGAATAACTGATTTTTGTTCTGGGGGAAGAAGGGTTACAAATTTCAAATTTCAGTTTACGCTACTTAACTACTCGTTAGGACTCAGATTTTTAGATCAAAATTTAAGTTTAAGTCTAAGCTTTCGAAATCATTTAAAGAAATACAAAAAATAACGTTAAAAAATAGTTGTTTGTTACTCCAAAGTCTAAAGCGCCCCCTATCGGCATTTTTTGAAATTGAACTTTAAAATTTTATTTCAAGAAAATACTGGCATAAAGAAAATTTTTTGCAAAAACCGCAAACGAATCGACCAATTTTTCCATTTTTTATAATCATTTGAAATTTCGGACCCTAAACTTTAATGCCCCCTATCTCCTTGGGAATACGTCTGGGACCCTTAGTCTCCTATTTAATATTATTTGTCTTTAAGTGTACTATAACCCCTTAAAGTTCTGCCCATCTTTTATGAATCACCCTGTATACCAATCTTTTATCATCGCTTATCGATTTCATTCACGGTATAGTCGGATTTAAGAGTGATATAATTAGTTTGAAATTTAAAATATCTCACTTGGGATTTCTATGCGAAAAAAATAATTAGTTACGTGATTTAACAGGGATTTTTACGGGTAAATATCAACACTTTAACACGAAACTAACGCAATCGTTGGATACATGTTCCCTCCCGTGTTTCTCATTGCTCATTTTAAGTATTTTTAGAGCTTAATATTAGTTGTTGTTTCTAAAATCAATTTTTCAGAAAGTCAGCTGCGACGTATTTCAGACAATGCATTTCTGCACGCTTCCAGTTAATGATAAAATCATACAAATTTCAAGTTCGTTTAATATTGCTAATACGTAACCGGGCAACGCCGGGCGGGTCAGCTAGTTCTTAATATTAAAGGAACGAGAAAGAGTTTTCGTCATGTATCCTAAGCAACTGGAACAAAAGTAATTAAAGAAGCATTTTGCTACAGTGATATTTGAAAAAAAAAATGCTATTCAAAACCTTTTTAAAAAATGTGGTTGTATAAAAGGCATTTATAAGTAATTGGGGCTATTTTGGGACTAAAAAAAGCCTGGCCCAATGTAATCGCGAAATACTAGTTTTCATGTTAACTTTATAAAAGCTTTAACGTTTTCTATTAAAATAAAACGTTAAAAGAAAAACTATGATCACACATGGGTTGCAGGATACTAACGGTGATATTTTGAAACTTATCTTTTTTATAGTTCTTATCTAGATTGTTTCACTATAGAAAGTTTGGAGAGTTGAAATTTATACACGAAAACAGCTATTTCCAGCATCCAGAGTTGCCACTAATTTTTTTGAATTACTTCAAATTATTCAAAAACCCTATACTAGGCTATAACATATTTTTCAAGGGCAAAAATTCCAAATTATCTTGTATTGTCTGTTCAATACAAAGAAAAAAACTTATTTTATGGGGTGGACCAAAGTGACCCCACAAGGACCAAAGTAGCTTCTCCCCCACACCAGTTGACGGTACTTAACGTTTTATGAGGAAATTGTGGGAAATTTTAGTTATTGGGGTGGGACTATTATACCAAAGAACTTTAAAAATTACATAAAATTGATAACTGCTGTGCATATAGTGGAAGAAGAACTCGATTTAAGTGAGATTAACATTTTCCTTGTATACCTTCGTCACTTTAGTGTAAAAAAATATATGTTAATCACTTTCAAAACTAAATTAAGATTTATTTAATAAATTATATTTTTATGTCGTACGTGTATCGCATTATCAATTCAATTTACTTTTCAATTAGGCACTCTTTTCAATTACCAAAATTAAAGACATGCATTTTTAAATGTATTTTGGAATAAAAATTTTAATTTAACTTCTCGGTTAAATTATCTTCAATTTTCTTATCTTAATCAAATTTCTTTCGAAAGAAACAATCATAAGTACAAAAGGCAAAAACAGAACTTCCGATAATGACAACATTTTATCTTATAGATTTTTCACGCAAAGAAGAAATTCCTCGTGAGAAGATTATTCTATTCATCCCCTCCCCCCACACACATATTAAATATGAATGTAATCTGATGGGGGGAAATAAAATAGTCGGTCACATTGGCAGGAAAGATAAATAATATTTTTTAAAATAATGGCCATGTGCGCTAATATTTTATATGCATACTTTCCAACCTCCCGCTTTTTTATTAATGAATAATCGCTCTTTCAACCAGAAAATTTATTAAATTAAACTTTTTACCTTTCTATGTAGTAGTTATTTGAAATTAGCATGATTTCATTTAATGAATAAAATTTCTGGTTGAAAATATGTTTTATTGAATTAAAAAAAGCGGGAGGTTGGCAAGTATGTATATGTATTATTATACTGGATTCAAATTATCAGTTTGCAGATTAACATAAAAAAGAATGCCTTTCAAACCAACGCCTGGCATTATAAAATGCTAAACCTGTGACGCTACGATTAGTTTTGGATCAGGTTCTACAATACCCAAAACTTTTTTATGCTTCGTATCTCTCGGTCAGAGGTCAGACAAACGCGGCGTCTCATTGTTTAACACTAGAACCGCGGGAAATTCTATTGAAATTTCATAAAAATATCTCGCACCAGATTTTTTAATTAAACCATTTAACTTGTTTGTTTTAAGTATTCTAATTCGGAACTTAAATAACTTGTTCTGTGAAGAAATTTCTGGTTTCAATCGACACTTGTTCGTTTGGTACGGGTCAAAATGACCCATCGCCGCGGTTCTAGTGTTAATTCGTAAAAAATGTTAGTTTTGAATTTATCGACCCCAAAGGGATGAAATACTGAGTGAACTTTGCCGCGCGCAGAATTGAACTATAGACCTGCTGCGTTGACCGTCACGTCACGCACACTTTTAAGCATAAAATGTTAAATCGTTTAAGGATGTCATTTATATCGGCAGAAAAATGACGCAAAAACCTGGCATTAAGAATTTAATGATTATAATATACTATATAAATTGCCTTTTTAAAATTGCCTTCGAGTCTGAATTATAAAGTAGGAAAAATCTACAAAACACTGATTAAAAAATGTTATATATACTTATCGCATTGTTAAGTTTCATACAGTTTTTAGACAGCTAGTCCTATTAGTTTCAAAAACATTTTTTTAAATAAATTTCAAACTAAAAATTTCATTTTTCTTTTCTCATTAAATCAACTTTATCTCTCATGCTTTCATCATTTACTGTTTGAAACCCGAAAACATAAATACAAAATGAAAATAAAAATATTTTTACGGTAATGACGGTGTTTTAGCTAATGCAATTTTAATTCGAAAAAAAAATTATATTATGAAAATTTACAATCTTATTTTTCACGTGCATATTCGATAAAAAAATTATTCACATGGGAAAAATAAAATAGTTTAGTTTCAGAAAAGATAAACAACCCGTTTCAAAAAGAGCAGTTATTCACAATATTTAACCGAAACTAATCACAAAGATCATTTAAAAAAGACAGATGTTTCTCAATACGGAAAATACAACATACCCAGGAATAAAAATATACAATATCCTCATCCGAATGACTAACAGTTCTTAAAAATATTATGTGTCTTAAGAAAATACAGTAACTAATTTATTTTCAAGATTTAAGGAAGTAATTATAAAAGAATATTTATTTCGCTACCACGGGTTTTCGTAAAAGTTTCGAAATTGTACTTAAAGTGCATTAATGACTCTCCTCCCAAGCTAGAATATGGGTTTTTTGGAATCTATCAAGTCTCAACTTTTCATTATCTTGATCAACGCACATATTCTAAAGATAGACATAATAAATTAACATCAGTATCATTAAGTTTATTATTATTATGCCACTCTTGTACTTAAGAATTCATATACGTAGGTGAAATTGTTTAATGGAATATCAATAGCATCCAAAAAACCAATATTTTAGTCTGAGAAACTGATTACAATTGAAAAAAGAATCGGAAAACGGTGTTTTTGTAAACGATTTTTTCAATAACGGATATATTCTTGGTTCTTAAATAAGATAGAACGCTCTGGAAATTTATAAATAATTTGGAAGAAGTTATTGTATGTATTAATTCGTTGTTATATTATATTCTAATAAATTAAGGAACATTTTTTCTTGTTTACAGTTTGGGTTCATGTTAGAAGTTTGCAGATTAATATACAATAATAAAATGTCTTTCAAATTTATATATGCTTTTTTAGATACGAAATATGAAATTATTTATAAACCGAGAAGCGGCAGCATTGGAAATCCCCTCATCGAGTTCACGGATGAAATCTAGAATTAATGAAATTTCGATTCGCATATTAAAATGCAATCGGTCAGTCAACTCATATCTTGGTGGGAAACACCTAAAAACACGATTTTAGCGGTTGATTCATAGATTTAGCATTATGTTTTCCTGCTACCAATCCTCCATGTTTTCATACTTTTGGGTGCAGGAATGCACATTGGTAAACCTACGAGTAAACCGTTGAAATCGTCTTTTTAACTGTTTTCAAACAAGATATGACTTGGCAGAACGACTGCGTTGTAATATGCGAATTTAGATGTAACTAATTCTATTTCATCCATGAACTCGATGAGGTGATTGCTTGTATTGCCGACTCCCGGTCTATTATGGTTGTCATTAATACCAGACGATAGCTTATATTAAGGATTTAATAGTTTTACTATAATATATAAAAATATTTGTAATAGTATTTGAAGCTGTCTTACTACACTCTTAATTCAAAAGAACGAATTTCGCACTCAATAAAGGAGCGAAATATTTTATCAAGGCTTTCACTCCTTCTTGAGAGAAACGCTATCGAAAAGGGGTGTTTTGCAGAAAAAACTCGCCTGATAAACCATCATTATGAGAGCACACGCAGAAAAACTCCTTTTTGGGAGAATACCAAGCAATGTGACCTGAGATGAATGTCATTGGTTGTAACCGGGTCACGTGATACATTGTTTGGCTTGGCGTTCGTTATCGCCATGTTTTAAAAAGTGAATGAGATGTTTGACGCTTTGACGTTAATTCTAGCTGCATATATTAATGGCCAAAAGGATCCAAATCTTGCATCCATAAAGAATAGAAATGATCATACTTTACCCGCAAAAAAATAATAATAACAATAATAAGGAGAATTTATCCTTTCACACGATAATACAAGCCTAATGGCAGAAAACAAGATGGAAGATGACCGGTTTTAGATAGAAAATGAGGATTTTTCTCCTGCGGTATTTTCAGAGATTCCCGAGCATACGATACCAAGGTAATTTTGTTGTATTAGATTTTTACATTGTATATATTATTTTGGCGTTAATTTTATTACTTTTAACCCTCTGGATCCCAAACCGCCCGAGACCGCCCGAGATATTTTAATTCGTATATTTCAGTTCCCACCAGAAAATTAAAACAACAATATTTGCTTTAATCAGTAACAGAACATTCCGTATTTAAATAAAACGAAATTAGCCATTGAATTTTTCTGGTATGAAATGAACTACATAATTTCTAGAACGTGTTTTAGCATGGGAATTAAAGGGTTAAACAGAAAATGTTAATCACTATGATTTTTCCCTTTTTTCTATATATGAATGCATTCTAAAATATTTTCTAAATTTCACATTTTGTTTTAGTATAATTACTTTTGGAAAATTCGGAACAATTTACGGTGATCTATAAAATACTCTTGAAAATATTATTTTCTTATATTCAAGCTGCATAATTATGTTGAAATTTACTTTATGTAAACAAATTTTTACATAAAGTTAAGTATTTACATTATTATTTATTAAGGTATTTTGCTAATTATACAGAGAAATATTTGTGGAACATAGATCCATAATAATTTTTATTATTTATTTATTTATTTTAATCGGATATGCGCTCTATTTTTGTAAAAATATTTCATTGAATAGCATACAAGTATTTATTGAATTATATTCACCTAGATGTGCACTTAGAAAATAATCACATTCTCCTGACAGTGGTAAACTTTATTTAAAAATAAATTATAGATATGCATCTTTGTTTATATCTAAATGAACATAAGTTATTAAATACTTGCATGATTTGAATATTTTAATAAACGTAAAACATATATCCTAAATAAATAATAACAATAAAAAGTTTTTATTTTTATATATTCTACATTCCACAAATATTTTTCAGTATCATAAAGTGAAATAAAGTAACATATAATAATATAAGAAACATACAAGAAATTATTATTTTTATATTAAAAGTAATAACGCCAAGTAACGCTAAAATTATATATATAATGTATAAATACAACAAAATATCTCATTATAAAAAAGAAACAGAAAAACAATGCATCTTATGATTCTAAGTTAGGAGAAAAATCTTGTCTTGATTTGAAGATTTTGTTTTCCAGTGTATCATAAAAAAAAAAAAAAAAAAAAAAAAAAAAAAAAAAAAATCTGCATCATGATTAGATTAAAAAAAATATGAAGGGTTTTGAAAAACAATTGTGTGTTGGGGGGGGGGGGGCAAAAATGTGGATTTGGGTGAAGTTTAATAGAAACAGTGATCTGCTAAAACATAGTATCTGACATGATATAAGTAAGTTTAGTAATATATTTTAATAATTCGAGATTTAGCTTTTATAATCTAATATATAAAACAGAAAATTTAAAAATTTTTACCATTAAATATGAATTTTAGTAGTATCACATATATGTTATATCTCAATGGATGAAATCGTTTCTAAAATTTCTCTCCAATTGTTACATTTATACGTATATAAATAGAAAAAACTAAAAATTAACTTTAAATTTAAAAAAATCAATGAAATATCTAAAACTAATTCCAATAAAGCACTATCTAAAACTAATAAAAAAATTATTTATTAAAAAAAGGGTTATTAAAGAAAAAAATTCTTTTTGTATTGAATATATTAAAAAATAAAATAAAAAGTACTAATTTCTAAAAATAATAGTAAAACACTCCTTTGGTAACTGTGATTTAGTCAAAAAGGAGTGAATAAATAGCTTCACAAAAAGGAGTACAATTACTCCTTCTGTCGATTAATTTAGTCCAAAAAAGACTGAAAATAGCTTATCAAAAAGGAGTGAAATCGCTTATCAAAAAAGAATGAAATTAAACGCTCCGCAAGATGAATGAAATTCACTCCTATAGGATAAGTGCATCTTCAAAACCGGAAAGGAGCGAAAAATAGCTCCGTCGGAGTTAAAAACGCTGGATTTTTTTAAGAGAGTAACTATTTAGCCAGTACCAATTTTAACGAACTAATTTATTACGAAACAATCGCATCATAAGCGTTCATTCATTTCCAAATAGGTAAACTATTCACTTTGAAAATTTCACGAGACGCTTTTTAAAATATATTTCAGAAATGAGCATTTCATTTTACTTTTTCAGTTCAATGATCTTTATATTCCATACCTTAATGGAATTTTCGTCTTAACCAAAAAACTTAAGCACAAAAGAAAAAGCATCAATTACGATAATGAGGATATTTTAGTTAATGGATATTTCGTGGCGAAGAAGATATTCATCGAATGAAAATTCAAAATTCTTGTCCTTTCTGCAGTTATTTGATAAGAAAGTAATCAGTTGTGGAATGTAAAAAGTATAATCTTTAGGCAGAAAATATTAAATTTCTATGAGAGCAATGTGTAAACATCAGATGTCTAGAGTATGTATTAAAATTTTGCAGTGTAACGTAAAGCAGTTAAATGTGTCTATTCCAAAACTTTCTTCTATTGCATGCTTCTTAATATTTAGAAAAGTAGTTACAAATGTAAATTAATATTGTTAGTTTAATAGCATACTAAGTTACATTTTCATTTCAATCAATTAATCAAAGAAAAAATAACTTAATCTGTATTATGACATTTATTAACCCTTTGTTGCATAGGCTTAACACTTCGTCACCTGAGAATAAGATGGTTCTATCTGGCCAAAAATCAATTTCGAGTTAGAAGACTTTGAAAATCATCATGCTGTGTACGTGCAGCTACTAAAGTTTGTAAAAAAACTTTTGGAATTAATAGGTTCATATGTATGTATAGATAGTAATTATACGAAATCAAAGCTTTTAAATAACATTTTCATGGGTTTTTTTTACATTTAAAAAATTTGATAGAACCATATTGTTCTCAAACGTCGTGTTAGCCTTAGAATAAGATGGCTCTATCATGAAAAAAAAAAAAAAACCCATATTTTTCTTAATTTGTATAATTTTTTATAGTTTAACAAAGTGAAATTCCGTTGATTAATTTGAATAAACTTCAGTGGATAGTAAAATATTTATTATTATCTGTATTGTAGCACAATAAACAGCAAATTGCCGCTTCCACTTATTCATACTAATTAAACCATCTTCACAAAACTAAGGAATATACGTAAGTTAATTGTATTATTTAACTGAACATAAAATAGCTTAAACATTTAATTTTGTTAACTAGGATCCCAACAGTTTTCCTTTTTTAGCGTGCTATTTCAGTGGGGGAGTATGGAAATTAATACAAAAAAATGTGATTGTATTGATAAGTGAAATTGAAGTGAATTATAAATGAAATTTTTCGTATTACAGTCAGGTATACTCTTGATCAAAAGAAAAGACTATATCTCTAAAGAAGAAACTTTCTTCTTCTTTTTAAAACAACAAAATAAGTTTGATAGTCTTTTGTTAGTCGAAATTTTGGAATGTTTCATAAACCATGCTTTATTTTGCATGACAGTTAGGCTAACTTCTCTAAAACATATTTTGAAAATAGAACCTTCCATCTCTCGGAAACTAATTTAGCATGCTCTACAGGTCTTTTCTTTTATCTTTGTTAATGCAATCGTTCTTTCTCTGTGCTACTTTGGGATTTTGTAAAGTGCTTTGTGTAAATTATGTTGATACTCTTCGTCGTTTGCAGGGGCTCCTTTGCAAATTCACCGTTGTGACATTCTGGTCACAACAGTTGCTTGTCTTAAATTCAATATTATAAAGAAGTTGTGTGAATCATAATTGTATCATCTTGGTCTACGGAACGAGATTATAGGCATTTTTTTGCTACACGAGTGGAAACTAAGAATCTAAGACTGTTATGATTTCATTCTCAGAGTTGTAAATGGATTACTGCGATTTATGCTCAGCAACAGACGTATAAATGAAAGTGGCGAAAAATATTCTGCTACATCCATTGCTCTTTCTATTTGGCTCTGAATGTTATCCACTTCTTGCGTGCATGAATGTCCAGGTGTACAGTATTTTAGAGTAATGCCCATAATATGTGGATAAGGTAGTATAAGTATTGCAACTGCATAAAATATCATTTGGTTTCTATTCTGAAGAACACAACAGTCACAATATAAAATTAAACTATCAGCATGTAGAAGTCTGTCAGTATCTTCCGAACAGTCGTCGATACAGCTGAGATTATGTCATTCCCATCTCTGCTTGACATGTCGTCTATCCACAAGTAACGATATGCTTTCTTTTCTTTATTCTATGCTGCTTGTGCTGTCATGTTATACAAGTAAATTTTCTTTATAAAAAAAGTTGCTGAGATCACTTTAGGGGCATGTTATAATTTTTCTAATGCAAAGCAAATGACTGACTTATCAGGGGAATTTTTGTCATCATTTCTATGAGTTCTGGAGGATTCAACTTCTTTTTTGTGCAGATCATATTTAAATTGCATGTCATTATTAATTTTTCGCAAGGTTTCAGCATGTTTATACTCCTGAGAGTGATCACACCTAACTTTCTTTGGTTTATTGAATTCCATGTTGAACTGCGTATTAAATATGTGCCTATGACATGAAAGTTTCACTGGCTCTACATTGCTTTCCCTGCATTTTTGAAAGTACAAGTTATAAATTTTCTATAAGTTAAGCCCTGATTCTAATTTTTTTTTTAGTGCTTGCTCTGTTGTAGTGTGACTCAATCTTGGGAAAACTTTCAATATGAGCTTTTATTTTATTCTTGATATCATTTGACACTATTCTGATTGAAAATTTGCCTCGGGTATTTTGTTCACAGTTGGAGACAAGGTATTGCCAGTAGGATTACATAAAGACACTTTTAACTTACGAAAAACTCATTTTAATGCTATCAATTGGATTTGTAGCAATTACTTTTACTGGTTTTTTAAAATTGTTTATTAATATTGTTCATTATTTGTCCATTAATAAAATTAAACACAATTCGTTTTGCATATCGACGTACTAAAAAACATACTTAAAAGGGTTTTTACTGATAAAAAATTCCTCTATATTTTACCGAAAAAATATTTAGTTATTGAAATAATATATTCTTTCACACAAGAAATAAAAGATTGCCGGTTTTCATTATATAATGTAAATTAAAATAATTATATATTATCTTACATGCTGTCTATGATTACTTTGCACATAGAACTCTGTTATTCTGACTGCTTTTAAGAATTTCTGATAGAACTACATTATTCTCTTTCACAAGCGGATGTAAATTATATATATTGAAATTTTAATGCAGAAGTGCATTCATTGATACAAATAGAACACTCAATTTTTTTTGAAAATGTCAGTTAGAACCTTATTATTCTCAGGTGACGACTTTGCGACGCAGAGAAAATTCATTGCTTAAGTGTTGAAATTGATGACTGACACCGGAATTTGAAAACAGCTTTATTCGTAAACTAGAAAAAGCTATTTTGCAGGAATTTAATAAACCGAATTTTTTTAAACAAAATTCCGGTGCCAATGTGGAATTAGGGAATTAAATTCATTAGCATTTGGGAATGAATTTTTGTCCACTGTAGTGGACAGTATGCAACAAAGGGTTAAAATCGATAGTTTTTCATTATTCTGTTTTACACCAGCAGACGCAAACTTTTCTGCTTTTGTAAAAATTTATTTGGAGAGTTTTTTACGACACTCCCTTGCTTAAAGTATCCACAAAATTCTATAACATTATGCTGGTGATATTCATAATAGATTTCTTCTTTAGGTCAGATAATCTATTATATCTTGCATGAGGCCTACATAAAAGAAAGAAACCTTAACCATTTCTAAAAATGATTTTAGCACTATTTCTTCGTGATGAATATTTTAATGTTATAGTCTATTCGACTGAATTAGGATGGGGGCGGTGAAGATATCTATTGGAATGACGATTTTGTATCAACACATGAAAGAACTTATTATACATGTTGTTTCCTTTAAAAATCGTGTAAGTAAAACTCTATAACAATAGAACCACTGATCAAAATGGCCTGAAATTTCACCAATATGTTGCCAGAGGAATGGGAAATTTTTAGACGTGGTTAAAAAAAATCAACTTAAAATCAAACCGACAGATGGTGCTAAATATGTAGTAAAGCTACGAGGTGAGCTTGCACATGATTAAGCACACTGGCAATAAAAATGTGAAGCACGCATACCTCATGTCCATTGTTCTACACATAGCATACCAGTGACGGACAGCACAATGTTAAGTGGTTAAAAAGGCTTGCCCAGGGTATGAATGGTTTTAAATTTGCCACCAATAAAATCAAATTATGACAGTCACTTTATTTAGACGGAGACAATTCTTATAAATTATGCGATAAATTAAGTTGAAGCTTACTTTAAAAATATTAGCTGTTACAATTGTAAAAAGCATACGCACTACGGGTCTTTTAGGCCCTGCGCGCGTCCTCCTGGGTTAATGATATAAATGTAATCAGTGATGTGGTCTAAGCACATACCCTGCCGATAGGTAAATATTTTTGTAGCATATAACTGGGTATGTACCAAGCTTTAAGTAAATATCCCAAAATGCGCATTTTTTACATTAACCTGTGCTTTGTGTGATGTCCCACTGTATCTTAGACAAGAGTAGGAATGAGATTTCCGCGTTTTTGCAAACCAGTATTTTGTTAGAGAAAATGTTGTTTCATTTAATCAGAACAGTTTTGCTATTTAAGAGAACAACATTTTCTCAAAAATAATACTGGTATTCAAAAACGCGGAAATCTCATCCCTAGACCAGAGGTTATGCATTTTATGATTTAGAAAGTATTTTTCATTTAAAAACTATTAAAATTGAAGATTTGACAAAATAATAAATAAAGATAAGTTATATTCAGAAATTGGTTTACATGTAAATTGATCTTTCAATTTGAGAAGAAAATTAAACTTCAAATTTCACGCTAGTTACAGGAAAAAAATCCTTTTTCGATATCTTATAATAAGAATCTTCTGATATTTTTGGATAATTATTCGCATTTGCTGTGAAAATATATGTATATTAGATTATTTTTCAAATAGATTATGAATTTCAATCGATGATTATTTTAACAAAAATCTTTTTTGAAAGCTTCAAACATGAAAATCAAAAATTACAGGTAATTCTGTCAAGTAGTTGTTTAGTTATATTTAAAAAAACTACCCGCATTGTAACTTGATTTGCAAAGACTTTATCATTAGGACTTCAAAGTATAAATCTCCATAACTTCTAAAAAACATGACGGATTAACTTCCTGTTTCGTATCACCAGGTAAACATTATCAAATATGCCAAATATGATGTCAAAACTAATTTTTCGCATTGACAAATTCAGAATTTGGAACAATTTCAATATGAAGACGCCCCAGGCTATATTTGCATAAGTTTAATCTCGCACATGAGATTTGTGTACTATGCCTGCTTCGAGAGCATTCGGTGTTGAGTTCTGCTTAGTCAGGCGTATTTGAACTTCTTGTGATTGTACGATTGATTCGCTTGCTTAAAAACTGTTGAGCGCTTGCTTAGTGTTAGATTGTAAATTAAGTGACATGTTTCGATAATAACTGGTATAAATAGAGGCCCCTATCGTTTCATGAATTAATGTGCTTTCTAGAATGTCGAAGTGTATATTCTGGGTGTTCACCTTTTTTCGGTAAAGATACTGATCCAGAATTTCTTTGCAATGAGCAATAATATTTTTTTCTCTAAATAGACTTGACCAGATACGAGTTTCTCATATTTACATGGCTTTGAGGGCTTTAAAAAGAGATGGAATTTCCTTCATAAGGAAGTGTCTCAGTGTAACGATGAGAATTCGTTAAATGGCAGTATCACTGTATTTAAGATCAGCAAAAATATCTGTATTTAAGTCCTGTTCAGTCTTTAGGTATTAAGTCGTATTTTAAAAAGTTATGCTCTATTCGATTTAATATAAAACATCATCTGATTTATTTAAACTATACATGAAATTCAGAGTTGATAAAAAAATACTATAGTCCAAAAGAAAAACAATATAGAATAAAATAAAATAAAATAAAAGTTATTGTTTACCGATTATTTGCTAAAACTAGAATGACGGTGAAAGGACATTTTGGTCCCTACCAAATGAAAATATTTTGGTTCGAACTAGAAATTTCTTTATAAAATAAGTCAGTTCAAAAGTAACAAAGGAAAGAAGAAACGACTGATAAATTACGCAGTTTTAACTATAAAGTTTGATATTAAATATTACCGCCTTTCGACTGATAATCCTTTCTTTCACAGTGTTCTATCAGACGGAACACCCACCTCGATTCCCAAATGCCACAATAATACGATAATTCTGGTATAAATGTTGTTTTTTTTTGTTATTATGTATGGGGAAAAAAATTTCTTATTTTCCCATAGATTTATGTGTAAATTCCGGTGTCTCATTCATTTCAACATCTTCGCAATGGAAATGCTCTGCGCAGCAAAGGGTTAATAAAGCATTTTAACTATACTTTTTTAAAAATGTAAAAATATCAAGACATTTTATCTTTTTGAAAATCTTTCTTTTACCATTTCTAAAATTTATTTCTTAAAAAAAATCTTTCATTATCTTACTGAGTCAGGCTATTTCACAACCGTGTATTCAATAATTTAAAAATAATATATATATATGTATATTTGAAAATCTAAAGCTCTGGAAACAAGTCACCTATAAAAGAGATGTATAAAACAGATTCTTCTAAACGAGACTCATAACGATTTTTACAACAATATGTTTGTTATCTGTTATATATCCAAGCTGAAAACTTTTATTTCAGATCCAATAATTTGCAGTGTTCTTATTTATTGCATAAACGCACGATAGCAAAAACATTTATTTATGAAGAAAACCGATTTGAAAGTCTGGCAAACCGGGAGAAAAATCTATCGTGATTTATTTTGTGTCACAAAGAGTAATAAAAATGGTAGAAAATTGGATTATCTTTTTATTAAAGTATTGTTTAATTTAACATGTAAATATTTAATATAATCCATGCTCAAAGGATTTTGATTTATTGACAATAAAAATGACATTCTCTTAGTTTTGGTAGTGTTATGTTATAAAATTGAAGAGTTCGGGTTTTAAACGTTTTTACTATAAGGCTGTTTAGCGTTAGATGGTGCAATAAAATGTCTTCAGGGCAAAAAATCGTTACATTTTTTTCATAAAACCCAAATTTTTGTTACTTTTTACTAAACGAGTTAAAGTAACTGTCTACATACGTAGCCCTTAAAAAAATTCTTTATTGAATAAATATACATTTTTAATTTTATAGTTAAGCAGAATGATAACCCCCCCCCCATAAAATCCTAACAATGTCTTCATAATATATTTAAAAATGGAATTAGTAAAATTATTTGCTTACGCCAGATAGTATGTGCCATCAATTAAGCATAGTATAGTTTTCTGCATACGTACTACTGTTATATTTACCTGTGCACTGAAATAGTGATTTTACAATGTCTGACGGAAATATTTCAAAGTATATATAAAAAATATTTTTTATGAAAAATTACCATTTTTTTATATCATAGTAGCTGTAAAAGGATTACATTATCATATAGAGCTAATTCTAGATTCTAGTTCAGAATGTAGTGAGTAACGTAGAACATTCTGACAAAATGTAACAGAGATACGTTTAAAATATTTTAAGTAAAGCAGTTCATCGTACCTACAAATAATAGATTTTTTTTTTCCAGAAATCACATTTAATCCTGGTGCATGCGGGCTGGGTACGCCATACCCGCCCCCCCCCAAATAAGAAAAAAATCACCAAAATGGCCGATTTAACGTACAGTGTTCAACGTAAATGAAAGGTGTATCCCATTTTACCCTAACAGTAAAATTTCTGGAAACTTTAATGAAGCATCTAAAGAATTTGTATTTAAAATTATTTAAGTTATTTTTTATTATTTTTGTGTATAGTTCATATTTAACAAATTTTACGAAGACGTTTTTGATGTAAATGGCCTTTAATCATTTGGTGGAAGGTTTTCAATTTGGTCTAAATTGAAAAAAATGTGCCACCCGAAAAATATTACGTTAAAATAACTTAAAGTTGTTTAAATTATTTTAACGTAGTGCAACACAAACATATAAAGTAGTGCATTATAAAAATATAAAGATAAAAAAAACCTTTTAAAAGTGATTTGTTTAAAAAATGCGAATGAAAGAGACACTTAATATTTCAGAAATTGAAATTATTGATAAAAAAAACTTCCATATTTAAGCGCATACTTGTAAAACAATTAAATACATATCAACTCAAAATTTATTTATTAATTTGGTCATTAATGTACTAAATTCTTTGAAACTATGCTACTACCTCATCTAAGCGTAAGTTCTTTAAAACCATCAAGTAATCCTGCATTTAACTTTAAAGGTCATTAATTAATTAATTTGGTTTTATAAGTTTATAGTAAAATATTTCTGCTTCTCACTACTAGTTCAAATTTTGAAGCATGCTCTTTAAGAACACAGTAATCCATAAGCCTCTACACTCCCAATATAGTACTAAATACAAGTTTGCATAACAAAGTTAGTAGTTATTGTCAAGATAAACTATTTATTTGTAAATAATGCTATGAAGCAGTCGAAACAATTTTAGTAGAATAATGCAATTTTAATGCAATTAAAACAGAAAAGATTGTTTGAGCATTAGAATATATTAAAATATTCATGTGAAATCTTAAATTAGTATTTAATGTCCTTTACACAGTTCAGTATAAGATTTTTAACTAAGAGTGTCTTTCAAAAGAGTAAATCAGTGTTGCCAGTGAGTTACTTTTTCTAAATTTGGATTTTTTGTTTGGAACCGCTTTTCTGAAAAAGTAAAATTCTTTTTGTTTTCGCCTTAATTAATATATCATTATATAAGGTTAAATAAAGCAGATTCCACTATTTTAAAAAAAGTGGTGCCAATCAAAAAAAAATCTCAATTTAAAAAAGTAGCCCACAGGCAATACTGGAGTAAATAAGTACATATATATACAAAGTGATTATAAATTGCTTTTACAAAAAAAGGGGTGATAGTATACATCAAGACAAACAATATTAAATAGGAAACCAAGGGTTACAAACGTTTTCGGAAGGTGACAGCCGCCATTAAAGTTTAGGGTCCAAAATTTCAAATAAACATAAAAAACGAAAAAAAAATGGTCGATTGATTTGCGGTTTTCACTAAAACTATTTTTTATGTCAGTATTTTCTTGAAAGTAAGTTATAAGGATAAATTTCAAAAATTGCCGATAGAGGGCGTCTGGAAGTTTGTCGGTCTGGTAGTGAAACACCCTGTATACGCATATGCAAGTAGATGTGAGGCAGAGAGAAGCTTGTTTCCATAAAAATGGCTGGAAAGTGAAATGTACTCCCATAATAATTCTATTGTAGTGAATTGCTATAGCACTATTTAAGAAATTAATAATAAAAAACATCAGTTTGAAATACTGTATAGCAAAAAGGAAAATTTCCTATTATGCAATACGGGTTAGTGAGTTTTTTCGCAAGGCCATTAGTTTTTTATCCACCTTTAACATAAATTAAGCAAAAACATACATTTAAGACAATATCCTGTCAACAAACTAAATATCCTGTCCCAAACGATCCGCCATCTGAACATCAATATTATCTTAGAAAATTTTTCGTTTCACATTTTTCTTGCAAATTGTGCATAAGTGCAAATTGTGGAAAGGTGATCCTTTGGAGGTTAGTTTTAGCACAAATTCTGTAAAAATCTACTATGACATTTTCTGTTAAGAAATATTGGTGTTCAGTTCGCGGACCAGTTCGTTGCCCTTGTGAAAGAAAATTATACAAGAATAATATTATTTATTTGAGTAGTTAGTGATCGATCAATTTAATTTTTAAACACAGCAAAAAGTTATAAATTATTTAAAATTTTATTAAATGAATGCAACATGTATATTCATCAGTAGCAATAGATAATAACGAGAAAAAATGTATGCTTTCATGCCTTTTTTTCATTTCATTTTTTTTTTATTTCATTTTCTTTGTGCCCATCTTACATATTTGCTACCTCATTCCCTTTCTACACTGTGTACATTTCGATTATACTCTTCTGTGTTTTGCTTGCTGCTGCTTTCGTAATAGACGCATGTCTTCTTTTGCGCCTGACGAAGAAAGACTACGATCTTTCAAAAAGCCTAGCGAATTTATGCATTTTTTATTGTGTTTTTAAGAAGTTTTTCTAAATAATACTGAAGAAAAGGAATCTATATTGATATAAAACTTCAAAAAACTTTTTTTTAAATTTGAAATTAAATTCATTATGATTTATAAGATGTCATCAAAAATACAAATATTTAAAATAATCTATAAATTTAATGTATAAAAAAAGTATTTTATTACACTTGGAGACATGAAGAACCAATGAAGAAAAATTTTCAAATCCAAAATATATTAAGATTAATGTGGATCATAAAATTTAGGTTACTTATTTTTAAATTAGCTAAAGTTACACATTAAATTAAAATAAAATGGAAATTAATTTCATTGTATCAAATTTATAATTAATGGAGCTAAAATACTGCTAGCGATTAAATCTTCGAGATAAAGTAAAACACATAAAATTTTGTAAGTTTGTATAATTAATTCTTCTAAGCCCTAAGAAGCGTTTGAAAGAGAAATTACTGCTTTGAAAGAAATATATATTTTTCTATATCTATACACGAGATAAAATACTCATTTCTCAAACAGAATAAAGTTATTCAGATAATTTTTCGTGTGATTAATTAAATCAGTTTTAGAATTTTTACAGTGTACTTTTTCTCATTTCTATGCTTTAAAGTGGGTTTTTAAGCAATCAAATCATATGAGTTTAAATTCCCATAGTGAATAAAAACGTGATAATTAAGTGAAATTGAAAATATTTAAAAAATAGGCAGAGTGGGGCAGATTAATCGATGTTGGTTAGACTTTACTTTTTAAGGTTTATTTCATTTATGGCTAAACAAAATTATGCCGAAAACTATTTATAAATTGATTAGTAAAAATGATTAAACGAGTTAAGTTGCTTAGTTTTATTTTCCCATGCAGTTTGAAATAAAAGTTGAATTATGCAACATTATAAAATATTTTTATCAAAATAGAGATAAGTATAAAACTGCTGTATTTATAGAATGAATTTAACAAATTTAGTTAAAAGTTGTATGAACTTATAAATATTTTTTTTTTAAATAACTATTTACATTATGAAATTTGATAATTTAACTCCTCTGAATTTTAAAAAGTGTTTTTTACAAACTATTGTAAATTGACGACTAAATACAGCGAAAATTTTAATGTTAGAATATAACAATATATGTACACTATTCGGCCAAAGGTTACCGGCCGTTTGCGATTTTAGACATTTTGTTAAATATCTAAACAAAAACACGAGGAATTACTCTAAAACTCTAAGTGTGTAAATATAATAGTATAGGTCATACATTTCCGTGAAGATTTTTTCCAGAAACTACATAGGGGACCCTCAAAAAATGAAAAAAAAAACTAATATGTTTTGGAAAACCCTGCGGAAACTATTGTAGCAGTGTTGCCAGATGGGCTGCATTTTTTAAATTCAGATTCTTGATTGGCACCACTTTTTACATATGATAAAATGTGCCTTATTCATTGACATGTTAATTAAGGCGAAAACAAAAGATAATTTACCGTTTCAAAAAAGTGGTGCCAATCGAAAAATCCGAATTTTAAAAAAGTAGCCCACTGGCAACACTGTATTGTAGCAAGAGAGCAAACTCTAAATTATGGTTAAGTGGCTTATTGTATTAAACTGTATTTATTTTACTTGGAGAGCATGTATACTCGTAGAGAAATTAAAGTTTTTTTTTTTAAGTCCTAAATTTTTCAGTTCTCCTCTCCCTATAGTTATACTTAATAAAAGTTTACACTTATCATAACAGATACAGTACAAAATATTTGACTTCTGTACGAGAAATATTACCAGGCAATAAACTTCAAATTTTGAGTTTTTGCATATTATTTTCACTTTTATACGGGGATCAGTTAAAAATTCATTAAAATAATTCGAGATTAATATCAGGATGCAATGCCCTTTTTTAATGGCAAAACCATCTTTAGCCGGTATTGCCACATCAAGGTATCACCTAAAAGATTCATTTGATTTAAAAATTTGAGTTAACTTTTAGGGGTCAAATATCATTCAAAAGTCAAAGTAGATATTGTTCGTTATCGTAAAATCCGAACAAAACCCTCTGCTGTTTTGCGCATGCATCGGGTCGTTTTGATTTAATCAAAAGAGGGTTAAGTCTTGTTTTTTTAGCTGCATTTGGCTGCGTACTAATCTTAATGACAGCGTACAAGCGAACGAGAAATGAGATCGTCGGTAAATACTCATCTCAGTGTAACACCCCTTTCTAAGTAGAATCGTTCCAGAATGCTTCACAAGGCTTTCAAAAAAGAACAGCAGAATCCTCACCATTAAAATAAAAAATGTTCACTAAAAATTAGATGAATGACAGTGGAATGCAAACTAAGAAGTGAGCTATAACGAGCATCAAATTCGGGATTATACAAATCAGAATAGTACAGCGTCCCAACATGTTCGGGATAAAACACGAACCACTGACAAGGGGCATGCTAGATCGTGATGGCTGGCTATACGTAAACACAGTATGCCGAAATGGTAGTCATTAATAGTGAATGTCAAAGGAATGTCAGAGTGGCTGCGAGGGTTTATTCAGAAAGTTTTCCTATGGATTGATATTCAGTGCATGTGACTATAACTAATGTATTGCACCTCTTAGAGAGACAGGCTCTGTTGTACGACGACCCAGAACAAGTAGACGGGAAAGGTGTTATGTTCGAGTGACACCGGAGGATGTGCTGGCATTCACCCTTTTAAATCCACGACTGAGGACGGTGGAAATAAGTGAAGCATGCGGATACACTCGCCAGCATGTTTGTCTTTGTCACATGCACATGGTGCGCATCCGACTCTTGTGCAAGTATTGATGTTGGGTGACCATGAACGACGATTTGATTATTGCAATTTTATGCTTAAAACTTTAGAAGATTGTCAGTTGTTTCTTTGTGACATTCTGTGAACATCTGAATCAACGTTTACTTGGAGTGGCATTGTGAAATTACAAGATGTGCATTACTAGTCACTGTAAAACACCCACATCGCTTGCACAGTACGACACCAGCTACACTGGTCAACCAATGTGTGGTGAGGTATAAGGGGAACTAAGACTATTTGATCCATCTTCTACGATGGGACTTAACGGATGACCTGCACCTGCTACAAAACACTGTACGAAACTGGTATGAAGAACTACCTCACCGACATGCGTGCCGGATGTGGTTTTAACATGATAACTCACATAACTATAAATTTGTCCATATTTATTTAGTAGATGGCAGCATATATAGATCTAGAACAATATGTATAAGAGTAAAGTGAAGCAACCATCTGGTAGTTTGGTCACAAACGTTCCTGAATCGTTACCACATTGCTTTCAAGTAATAGATCGAAATAAATAATTTTGTTCCCTACAATTCTTTCATCTATTTAAATTTAATATAAACTACTGAAATTTTTTATGTTGTTATATTATTAGAAATGTTTTTCAAAGGATATTTAGTAACTGGAAATATACGTATGACTAATCCTTTTTATATAACCTGGTTTTAACAATGATTTCATCATTTTCTCATAGTTTTAATATACTTGGGAATGATTTAAATTTTAAGGGAATGATCTAAATCCATTTATGTTTGTACTGAACAGTAAAATAAGAAAATCTGATGCAATAAAGTACACATTAAAAAACTCATAAAATTTTTAATTAGAGTAAGTAAAGATTGTACATTTTTTAAATTATTTTATTCGAAGAAATTAAAAACAAATTAAAACAAAATATTGTACTTATTCAAATATACATTTAATGTGTTAAATTGTAATGCTTTATCTTTATTCTTTCAATTGAAATGGAGGAAAAAAATATTTACCGACATTATGACTTCAAACTATTGTACTTTTTAACAGTAGAACCACCGGGTATTTTACTCAAGTTTTATAAAAAGGGTTTCTCACCAGAATTTTAATTTAAAACTATTTAACTTATTTAATTAATCTATTTTTCTGTTGCATATATTTAACATATCTTATGAAGAAAATTCTAATTCGAATCGACTATTATCAACCTGGCAGGGGTTATTTTGACACCTAATGGCGGCCCTAGTGTTAAGAATGGATCTACAATTGGGAATTGTCTAAGGAAGAATTCAGGCTGAAGTAAGAGTATGATAGAATCAGAAGAGAAATAAAGTAAATAAGATCAAGTGTTGTTGCAAAAAAAAAAAAAAAAAAAAAAAAAAAAAAAGAAAGACTAAAATACTTTTAAAAAAATTGAGAAACGGCAAATCAAATCAGTAAAAAAAAACTCCGCATAAATTACGCAAAAGAATGTGTAAGCAAAATTAAAAAAAATTATCAATAGAAGAAATGCAGCTAACAGGCGCTAGATACAGTTTATGTGCAACAGGCAACGTGCAATGATTCAAATTGTATTTCTTTCACGTCCCAAGCTACAGTTGAACGTCGAAGAATTTTGATGAAAATATCAGATTATTGAAGAATTAAATGAAATTAAACGTCAACTTTCGATTTAGAAGTCTCGAGTTGAAAGATATAAGAGAATATATCGACAATTAGCGAGTAAAATCAATGAAAACAGTATATCTGCTTGTGGAAAGATAGAGAAGTTTCTAAATAAAGAAAATGTATCACCAAGTTGTTCAAAAATGCTTAATATTTGGTGAAACTTTGCATTCACAATTAAAACAAACATTGCATTCACAATTAAAAGAAACTTTACAGTACTTGAGAAAAAGCAACAAGATAAAAAGAAGATTTTATAGTGCAGTAAGTGGGAAACTATTTAAAATATATAAAAGGTTTTTCAATAACAAATCATACTTTCGATAACAATGCACAAAGGATTCTTTGTACCTTATAAAACTGTAAGTAGAGCCATCCACTTGGTCCGCTTTTTGAATACCGTTTTTATTTTAAGAAAATGTTTACTTATAAGTTTCGTAGAAACATACCAGAAAACGCGTTTATCTTCCAATTGTTGTAGAAACCTACCACAAATTCTTTTCTAAAAAATTACTGGTTTTCAAAAAACGGACTAGTGGAAGCCCTGTAAAATTTCCTATACACAGTTATACTGTGGTAAAATTACAACAAAAATTGTAAAATACATTCAAGATTTTTTTGAAAAAGATACGTATCATAGATGTTTCCTAAAAAAAAAAAAAAAAAAAAAAAAAAAAAAAAAAAGTTTGCATTTCTAGAAACAAATTAAATTTAGGTAATATATAAAGATAATTTCTTGATGAATTTCATGGTTACAACAGTCAAATCCATAATTATAACTTAAAAGATATGAAATATAAAGTGCTTCGACTGACTGCTTGTAATAGTAGAACAAGTAAAAATAGTATAAATTTGACAAATAGTTTTACATGCGATTATTATAGATAAAAATGTCACTATAATCAAATAAATCATTTTGAAAATAATGTGCTTTATTCTTGTTTACTAATAATTACATCAAAACTAGTATGTTACATGAAAAGTGTAATTTTTAAAAGTGATTTGTCACTTCCATATACACAGAATCATTCCATCATTTTTCAATTATTAAAATAATTAATATCCCAGAAGATCTATCTGGTACAATTTGATTCTTATTATCTACTGATAAATATAGCATATATAGCATACATATTTTTTGACAAATATTTTTTAATAAATACAGTACTTGCGTACAGTAAAAGTACCTGTAATTAAAGTACTTGCACGCTAAATTTTGCGTTTTTCGAGGCAATTTTATTGGGGCTTAAAGATTTTTTAAAAACGACCATTTTCAGAGAATAAACACATATTTTCCACAAAAATTGATTAAAAAATAACGATAATAAAATGCTGAGTTTATTCCCCTTTCATGTTATGCATAAAATATTAGTCATCCATCGATCGCAGATAATGAATAGAAAATTTCCATAAACATTTCTAAAATAATAAAGAAAAGAGTAAATCATCGATTAAAAATACATGGCACTGCAGAAACATAAGTCGCATTTAAATCTGAAAATCAAACGCTCAAACAAAGACAATTTTGCGTGCTTCAAAAGTTTCAGAAATTCTTGCATAAATATTTAATGTGATTTTTCTCCATTTCTTCATTTTAGTTCTTATAAGGATGTAAAATATAGTACATACTTAGTTCACAAAATAATATGTTTAATTCGCCGAAAATATTAGCCGAATAAACACACACGAAAATTGAGCATTATCATTAAATAAGATACGATAAAATGTTTTTTCGGGGCGTTTCTTAATTTAAGCAAATTTATGCTTGATAATTTGATGTATCATATATATTATAAAGCAGAAGTTCTGAAACTTCCAAACGAGTGTTTTCAAAAACTACCTGATGGATCTTTTTTCAGATTATATCATTCGATAGGAAATATTTTTGCGGAGGTTTATGATACAAATATACAAGGTATAACTCTGATTTTTCGTACTAAATTTCGTATTTTTCGGTTATTTTTGACGGAAGGATTGCAACAACAAATTTTTGGCGATAATTATATTTCAAAAAAGAAATGAAATGCTTTCTCTAATGGAAAATAATATAAACATTTCGAAGAAAAAAAACTCTGTTAATTCATTGATTTAAAATAAATAATGACAAAAAGAAAAAAATCCGTTTAATGCAAAATAATATTATGAAAGGAAAATATTTATCTTTAACGAGAAAAAAGAATATTTATAATAACTAAGTGTAAGTAACTCAACGTGAAAGAAAGTTTTGAAGTGACACAATATTTGGCTACTTATTTTTTTCGAGCCAGATTAAAAGAAAACAACACATCAAAAATTTCATTAGGTAAAACATAAGTATTTTTTTTCTTTCTTTTTTTTAAAAATATTTTTAAATCTAATGTGTTTTACAGAAGAAACTCGCAGAATTAATTTTTTTAAAAAAGGCTCTAATTGTTATGTGTACGATGTTTGTTCCAATCTACTTTTGTCGCCAATCGATGCGATTCTAAACCAAAAAAAAGCACAAGACGGAGAAAAAACTATTTTCTCTCTCTCTTTTAATGAGTGAGAGCAAAACATTTTACATTTAATATAGCAGTTAATACCACAAAAATGAATAGTATTTAAATTTTAGGGTAAATGTTTTTCCACATACATAGATATTGTAAAATAATTTAACTGCAACTTTATTTTTTTTTTGGCACAAATATCTCATACGCACTACGTTGATGCGATTTGTCTCTTACGCCAATACCATATATACATCTGGGTAATTAACTGACGCCAAAGTGTCATTATTTTGCTTGATATGGCAACCCGGATGTTATTGTCTAGTTATTAATAAATTGTCTATTTACAATTTTTTTTCTTTTTTTTCCAATTATATAAACTATTTTAATCTAGGCACATTTGTCATACATGCACCACATTTGCGCGACTGCAATAAAATGGCGATTTTATGCCTCACTTGGTAACCTGGCTGTTGTTTATTTATTAATAAATTTTTATTTTATTTTATTTTATTTTTTAAAGGATATAAATAGTTTTGTTTTATAATTATTAACTAAACTTTTCAAAATTTATTGTTATTTTCTATTTAAAATAACATAAAATAATTGTAAACTCTATATGTAACTGGTATTTGAAAAAAAAAATTTCTCCGAATCGGCATCAGAAGAAGAAAAAAAAAAAAAAAAAAAAAAAAAAAAAAAAAAAAAAAACTCGCCAATGTGGTGCGTATATGTCATGTATACATTTTTTTCACTATACTACAGTATTTAAACATGCTGTATAAATAACGATTATTGTTTTTTCCAAACATGTTTGGCACAGATATTTTTTACACATTGAGGTATCTGACTATCGCCGAAACGGTGTTATTTTGCCTGATATGGTAACCCAGCAATAGTTGTTTCTGTATTAATAAATTGTTTATTTACTTTCAATTTCTTTTTAGAAATTCTATAAATTGTGTCGTGCTATAGTAACTGTATTAATATTTTCGTTTTAAAACAACGAAAATACTTTTTAAAAATGCACATTTCTTTGCTATTCTAAAACGAGGATTTTGCCGCATTGGTATTGGAAGGAAATATTGCAAATCCGGCTTTGTGACGGAGTTTTTTGTGAAATGTGATATTTTCAAATGTAAATTGAGTGCTACTTGATTAACATATCGGCCAGTTTCCCCAAACTATTCAAATTTACATAAATTCATTTTAAATAACGAAACAACAATAAACATAAATAAAAAATACAAATTAAAAGTCGAATTAAAAAGCACTTATGACGTAAAAAAATACGTGTATCACGAGTAATATCAATTGCTATCATACTTACGATCATCGATTATTGACATTTATTCCTATATTCTGCTATTAATTTTTTTCTCGATAGAATAATCAAGTAGTACCGTACATTGTACAAACTCCAGTTAATATTACAGAAATAGAGTTAAATAACTAAATTTAGGTGCAAATGCACACACCCATGTTGTAAGAAAGAGGCACAAATGTCATATATGCACCACGTTGGAGTGATACATTTCTGGCGCCCCTTTAACGGAAACTTCGTTTTCAAATGAAAGATACATTTCTATTTTCTATTTTATTTTTCTATGTATAGAGCGTAACATTTTGTATCATTTTAAAATGCAAATGAAAGTAAATAAATAGTTCATTAATAAATTAAAAACAAAGTTGGATTACCATAAGAGGCATAAAATGTTCATTTTGTTTCAATCACGCCAGTGTAATGCGTATATGACATCTGTATCAAAAAATGAATTTCACACATTCAAAAAACATTCACCTTATTTTTCTGAGGAAAACTTTATTTAACTTTATTTATTCTGCTGCATTCCAAAAACGGAACACTGTAATAGATTTGGCAAGAGCAGATGTACGTTGCGAAATATAATATAATATTGATAGAAGATGTATTAAGGTTTCCACAGATACCCATATTCTCAAGTTGAGAGGTTTAGAGTTCAAAATCTATCAAATAAAAATGAATCACTTGAAAATTGTTTAAATTCAGTGGTCAGTCTCTGCGATCATAATGCTCGCTATTTTAGAAGTATGGTGAATAGACAATAATTAAATTGCTCTTTTCATAATTGCCTCATTTATCTATCAAACTCTACAATAAATGGTCAACTGAAATATTTTTTTCTTAAAAGCCCTAATTTTATCGAATGCATAAGCTGATACAACAACATAATATTTTATTATTATTTTAATATATTTTGGCGTCAACGGGCCTTGATTGCATTGTTGTTTTTATTTTTGGCTTAGTTTTGTTTTTTCTAGCTCGCTGAGTTTTGAACTGATGAAGAATGTCGGCAGTAGATTCGAAACCGCTGTTTGCTATCTTTTAATGCATTTTTGTTGCATTTATAATCGTTTTAATACAATGGCGTTTTGTATGATTTTCAGAAATGTGAAAGAGCATTCGAGGTGAAGTCACAATCATATTCAATATTTTGTTTGATTCATGTTTTGTTTTGAAAAATAGACCAGCGCAGCGGGCTTAGCCTGCTAGTAAAATAATAAATTAGAGCTTGGTCACATTATACTTTCTTTCGAAAGTTTTAGAAGTAGAAAGTAAATTTGTTAAATTTGCTTACATAAATATCTACAAAAAAATCCATTCGAGACGACGGCAAAAATTTCTCTCAGTCATATTCTATGCGGCAAAAGCTGAAAAAAAGTAGTGTAACAAAAAGAAAAAAAATTAATATAGACAGATAAGTGAATAATCATACTTCTACTAAGGGTAATACCAACTTAGTGAAAAATGTCAAAGCCGGGGATCGAACACGGAACCCTTGAAATAACGCTCCAAGTGCTCTACCATTTAAGCTAAGAGAACGATGTCCAGCTTAGCATCTTTCACTTCACATGTTGGTTAAGCTGCAAATCACGCTTACGCTGAATTTCGCTGAATTTCAAGCGTAATTTCACTGCTGAAAATTATTGAGAAATTGATTAATGTAAAAAAAATAAATAAAGACATTTTTATATATTATTGCATGCCCGTTTACAGTATAATTTCTACACATACAAAGTCATTGTGCATATACGACACTTTTCCTCATTGTTTTGTATTATCTGAGGTATTTTTGGCATTTTATTAAAAAAATATAGTTTTAATGAAGCAGAATATCATTAAATATTGTGCCTCTAGATCAAAACTAACATATTTTCTACAAATTGAAGTACTATCTGTAATGTAAAGTAACAATATACACTTTCAGAAATACTAATAATTTGTTTTTAAGAAGACTTTTCAAATGCAGAGAAATGTTTCGCGTTTTGCTCAATAAATTGAAAAAATCTGACTACGACTGTCGTCGAAATACGACTGTGGCATTTGACGGTTGTAACATTTAGACACAATGGCTTTACCAATGTACATTATATATTTTTAAACGTTTTATTTTAATGTTATATCAAATGAAGGAAATTCGTTTTACGTTTGCAGCATTTCTTCTTGATATTGTTTTGATAACCCACTGTTATTCCCTTTGAATACCTTTATTTTTAAACAAAAATATTCTTTGTAGATTAAAATGCAAATTTTGCATAAATTTATCACAAAGATTATTATTTAGAAGATTCGGTGAAAAGCAGACCAGCGTGACTACTTCTTAATTTTAACTGGCAGCTTTATAAATAAACAACTTAAAAATATATCTAATACACATATACTTTGAAATGCGGCAAAAATATAGTTTTAAAGCATTAAATAAAATCTGCATACCTTACAATTATATAAAGCACAAATAAATAAAGAATAATACATCTAATGCATTTCCTGTATTTGAATATTAATCAAAATATAGCAGAAATATAAAATGTCCTTTTCGTTTACATAGACATGAAATGTAATATTTATTCGAAATTCAGGGAAACTTTAAAGAAACTTATCTTGTCAACAATAATATGCAAACTTCACTAATTTATGCAATTCCCCAGAAGCTTATGCAAAATATTAAATTATTTTTCTTATTACAGTTATTTAATTTAGCTTTTTTGCCATGGAAAATATTGAGGAACAATAGTCTCTAAAACTTAAATAAAAAATGTCAAATTTTTTTTTCTTACACCTGTAGCATATCTTTACAATGTGTTCATAGATTAATAAAAATATATATTAGATGTAATAAATATTATATTATATTTCATTATACAACGATATTTGTTTCTTAAAAGAAAGAAAGGAAATAAAATAATAAAGAAAAAAAATAATAATAAAAGAAATAAAAAAATGGCTCTATAATGTTTTATTTTTGAAAATCTGTTTGATCAAATAAAAAACAGTGGTATTTTTTCCAGTAGTGTTTCTTTAAAAAAATTGCTCTCTGAGGAGAGCGAGACATTTAGCATTTTATTTATATATATACATAGAATTGAATTGTTATGACAATACGGCAGTGGGCAATGCTACTAATATTACAATTGTTTTTTATTTTTATAAAAAATATTTATACATTTAATTATAAAACATATGAAAGCGATAAAAATGTAGCATTGATGTTCAATTATACTTTGAAATCCGAAAGAAAAAAATAAACATTTTAGTCAAAAGTATACGAAGTAATATGAAAAATACGTGTATGCTTTTTATGTCATTAATGATTGCCTGATAATAGTTTACTCACGCAAGTATAAAACAGGATTGTATTCGACTTCTTCTTTTTATTCTGTATACAAAGTAAAATTTAATCAATATCGGAGGACGAAATTTCCATATTTTACTATTAAAGTTGAAAAGACGAGCATAATGTCTCTCCTTGAATACAAAAAATCATTGTGGAAAAGCTATTATTCTTAGACATTTATTTATTTTAGTAAACTGTAAATATACTATTCAAGTCTGTAATAACAATAATTATATGAGTAAATTTCCCTTTGCAATCGCTTTTTAGCTCAGAAAATGTGAATTATTCATGGTAGGCTTTCCAGTTCTTAGAACCAGTTCGCTTAAACTTTTCGTACTATTACTTTATGCTCTTGGAATCTGCAGAACAATGTCTAAACTTTTCTTGAACAGAGATTGTCAATGTAGTTTTACGGGAAAAACAATATTGCGATTTTTTTTTATCATAGAAGCCAATTACTTAAGAAAATTCTTTTGATTCATCTCTTACTCTTCTAACCTAGTTGCCATCTATTCTACCATTGAAAAATAAACGTTGAGATCAGGGTTGTGCACATTACAGGGTTCGCACAGTTCTACCACTAAATTTTAAGAATATTTCTGAAGTGTTTCACTGCAGAAAAGTATCGTAAAATCTGTGAAAGAAGGTGGGGATTACGAAAGTTGTGATTTAAAAATTAAATGTAAATTTTCTTATTTTTAATAGTGGTGGCAGAGTCCTTGGAAATTCTAAGGAGTGTGCGAACCTTGGCATTAATACCTTCAATAGATTATTTCGTTATGATGAGTTGTAATCAGGTAAAGATATTTTTGCTTATCTATTAGGTTTTCGTTTTATTTGCAAAACACAAAGGAAAATTCAATAAAGGAGATATTTTATTAAAAAATGCATTTGCCAATCTGTTGATCAAACCTTCATAAATTTTTCTTGTAGTCTAATAACATCTTCTTTCCTAAATGATTTGGTTTCAAAATACGTACCGAAGTGATTTTTAATGTCATTCAAAGAGTTCATTTTTTTGTGGGTAATAGGGTTTTTGAGAGAAAGAAATAAATAGAAGTTGTTCGAAGCAATGTCCGGAGAGTAAGATGTGTAGGTCGGAATCTTTCAATCAAATGCAAGGAGTTTCTTTCTGATAGTCAAAGATACATGTGGAATGGAGTAATCACAATAAAAGATAATACCTCGTTTGTTTGCCATTTCAATATTTTTCATGGCTGTTGCTACCTTCAGTTCGTCTATTTGCCAGTAGTCATTTTCAAAATTGATAGTCTGTTTAGGTGTAAGTCGCTCGTAATAGATCCAATTTCGCCAGTTTGAGACCAAAACTTTCTTCTGTAAGAGTGTGGCTTGTGCGACAGGAATGGGACCTTTATCTCGACTTTATCAGGGTTGTTACGTTCCTGGTTGTTATAAAGTATCTAACTTTCACTCATAGGGACCAATCTTTTCAAAAAATAATCTTTTGGATGCTGAAAATTCGATTTACAAAATTGCTCCCCAACAGGTCATGGGCAGGTCGGCTACTAGCAACTATTTTTATATTCTGTTCGCACTAATATTTTTAAAAACACGTTTTGCAGGCTTTTTCTCTTTGCAAATGTTGTCGCACTGTGAGAAAAAATATTTTTATTTTCAGAAGTTGGTGCCAGTTGAATTAAAAAATAGCACATGAATTGCAAAAGAAGATTTTGGTACAATCTTCGATTGGGAAAATCAAATTTCTTGCATACGATTGAGATTTTCTGACGCACTCTCCCTACTCTTCGTATATTGCTCTATTTGATTATAATTTTCTTTTATCTCTCGAAAATTCTCTTCACCAAATAAAGTAAAATAAAATAAAATACTGTTTAAATGACATAAAAATCACCTCGGTAAGTATTTTGGAACCAAATCAAGAACATTTTGGAAAGAAGGCATTATAAGATTCTTAGAAATGTAGAAGAAGGTTCGAAGAACGTAATACTACAGATATTCTTCAATAAAATCTTGCCGTTTTTAGCTCACAGGCTATCATAGCCTGAGAGCTTATGTGCCCGTCCGTTCTGTATGTATGTTCGTACGTAACGCGATAACTCATGATAAAAATATCCGATCCACTTGAAATTTTGTATGTAGGTATATCCTGACAAGGCGCTTCCCTGATTAGTTTTTGGAGTTCATTCGATATGTATAAGAGGGGGAACGGGGGGCTCATGCCCCCCGTTAGTTGATATAGATGGGATTTTCATGCAGAATTAAGTTTTCAAAATTTAGATTAGGATCATTCTGATGAGGCGATTCCGTGACTGTTATTAGGTGTTCATTGATTAAGTATAAATAGGGGGAACAGGGGTTCTAATGCCCCCCCCCCTGTTAGTTGATATAAATGGGATTTTCATGCAGAATTAAGTTTTCAAAATTTAGATTAGGATCATTCTGATGAGGCGATTCCGTGACTGTTATTAGGTGTTCATTGAATAAGTATAAGTAGGGGGAACAGGGGTTCTAATGCCCTCCCCCCGTTAGTTGATATAAATGGAATTTTCATGCAGAATTAAGTTTTCGTTCAAAATTTAGATTAGGATCATTCTGATGAGGCGATTCCGTGACTGTTATTAGGTGTTCATTGAATAAGTATAAATAAGGGGAACAGGGGCTTTAATGCCCCCCCCCCGTTAGTTGATATAAATGGGATTTTCATGCAGAATTAATTTTCGTTCAAAATTTAGATTAGGATCATTCTGATGAGGCGATTCCGTGACTGTTATTAGGTGTTCATTGAATAAGTATAAATAAGGGGAACAGGGGTTCTAATGTCCCCCCCCCTTAATTTATATAAATGGGTTTTTCAAGCAGAATTGTCAGATTTCGTTCAAATCTCTGAATAGTTTTGGAAGTTTAATGGTTAAGTATAAAAGAAGGGGATAACTCTTTTTAAATTATATAAATGCTAAATGGGTTTTTATTAAGAATTATCTAATTTGCTCTGAATTTTGGATATAGATTTTTTATATGATAAAGCATGTCTTTGGTAGTATAGGAGGTTCAATGATTAAGTATAAAAAAAGAGAAAAGGGGAGAGCTGTTTCCCCTTCTTAATTTTTTTTTTCGAACGGAATTAACCCTTGAAAATATAAAGCTTTAATGTGCAATTAGTATTTGTAGCCTGTGAGCTCAATGCCTTCAGTTTAACTGGGCAGTATTCTTTATTGTAATTTGGTTTGGTTATTTTTGGTCAAAAAATGAAAAAAACCTTTTGTGACTACCTAATATTTCCATATGTAATATCAATTGTTTATTACATTTCAAATTACAGTGTTAATCATTTCCTAGAAATTCGTTCGAACAAATTTTGATAAAAGAAAACCTTTCATATGTTTAAAATCTCATCAATTTGATCGTATGCAAGCAAAATCCGTAATTTACCTTCTATGATACACCTGTTTAAAGAAAAAACTTTGCTATGCAAAGAGGCTATGCATTTGGAGTGCAAAAAAGGGGTCGTCGAAAATTAATTTGATGTACCTGATAAAAAAAAATCTTGAATTTATATTTGGAAAACATTTATTGCGATTTTTTTTATTCTTTATTACGTTGGTTTGTTCATTTCAATATAACTAGCAATAATACTTTAGAAATACTGACATAGTTTTCTAGAAAGAAATGCTACAGAACAAAAATTCCATTATAATGAAATTTTAAGCATTCTCCTTCAGAATCTGTATAATGGATTTGTAAATTCATAGCTGAGAGTAGATGTTGGTGTTCCGTGAAATTCGTTTTACGCGGACTAAAATTTTACTACTTTTTTAAGAGTCTTTTTAGTTTATACTTTGCAAGAAAGGTGTGATTAACGAAGTCAGAAATTTTTCTTTAAAAAAAAAAAAAAAAAAAAAAAAAGTATTTTTTGCCGTATTTAAGACAAAGATTCTACGTTTAACCCATTCGTGCCCAGCATCTTTTGCGTACATTTTATTTGGTTGGCACCACTAATTTAGAAGATTTAAATTTAGTTCATTAATTACGAAAATGCATCATTTAAATAAAATAATTATTGCTTTTATTTTTTACCGGTGTCAAAAACAGTGCTGAATGCACCTTTTGAAGCGTCCCTTAAAAGGGACGCTAGGCACTAATGGGTTAAACCAGATGAAATCAATAATATTCAGATACATTCCTAGAAGTTTGGCCTTGGGTAATAAAGCCTTATTTCCTTGAATATAATGGAAAGTTGGCTGATGCGGAGACACAATACATTGCTATAGTTCACCGCTACAATTTAAAAATTTTTTATGATTTATAAACTTTGTTAAATTGTTTTTTAATACATAGCTGAATTAAAAATTGTAAATGGTCTTTTATGCAGTAATATTGATATGTAATAAATGAATAATGTGAGAAAACTGAATTTATTGGCTATATTTTTGTTAATATAATCGGCCACGGCAATAGAAAATATTGCCTCTACGTTGTTATCTTTATATATTGTCAATATTAAACCAATATTGGAAAGAATAATTTCGTCACTTAATCGCTAATACTTACAATTTTTAGTCAATATTCCTGCAAATATGGTGAAAGTAAATCGAATGTAGATGCAGTAGTGACATTTAATTTTACATGTTCTCAATGTAAGACAAATATACAACTATAAATCTTTTTTTGTGTTTGATGAGTTTTATTAAAGAATTTTAATATTAATGGTAACTGGCTTTAACCAACATTTGTGACCAAGTGTATGCATAGTTGTCTACTATATTAAAAATATTAACACTTTGAAATGTGGTGGTCAAATTTCTTCAAAATTTCAAATGTCACTTTGGCACCAGTATTTTGCAGAGAAAAGGAACTTGCTAACGATATACACGAAAAAAATGCATTAAACATTTTTCAAGTAAGTTTGGATAAATTTTCCGGTGTCGTTGTGACATTTCAAAATTAAAATTATGTGGTAGAAAATTCTACCATCAGAACTAAAAGGATTAACCCTTTCCGGCACACTGTACATAGGTCTGGGATACCTAATTTTAATTCCAAACTTGGAAATGGCACCAGTAGTAATTTAATAAAATTTTGCTTTTACAATAAAAGGTTAAATTTAGGAATTTAAAATATCTAAAAAATTCGTTTGTAAATTCCGGTGTCAGTCGATAATATCTCATTTTAGTACAAATTTGCCCGTGTCGGAAAGGGTTAAAGTAATCTGGGAACTTAAAATCACAGAAGAGGTTTTCATTTGACAGCTTGTGCAAAGTTATTTTACGCCCGTTTATTTTTAATCTTTCTAATCTTTAAAAGTAATTCATAGAAGGTGTATGGAGTATGTTTTTTTTTTCGAGCATGTTTACAGGGCATGCTGATTAAGGAGCATATTTACAGAACACGTTTATGTGGAGCATGGTTAAATAACATGTTTATTATGGAGCAGATTTACCATGGAGCATGCTTATTTTTACTACGGAATATGCTTATTATGAAGAATGTCTATTACGGAAACGTTTTTTATGAGGCAGGTATACAAAGCATTTTTACTGTTGAGCAATTTTTTAATATTGAACATGTTTTTAACCACTTAACTGCTTCAAATTTTTACATGCAATAAATTGAAAATATGAGATAAGGACCACATATTTTAAGCTAAAGTATTCGTAATATTTAGTCCAAACATTTCTTCCATTCAGAAATTTGAAACTATAAAAAACAGTGGTATCAAACACCCGGTCTGGGATACCTAATTTTAATTCCAAACTTGAAACTGGCACCAATAATATTTTAGTAAAATTTTGGTTTTACAATCAAAGCTTAAATTAGGGCTTTCAAGATATCTGAAAAATTCGTTTGTGAATTCCGGTGTCAGTCGATAATTTCTCATTTTACTAACAGATTTTGCCCGTGCCGGAAAGGGCTAAATGATGGATCAAGCAATCTCTTCATGAGCAGATCATGATTGGCAAAAACACGTCTTCGCAAATCAGGGAAATGGTTAAAAGAAAATACATTAATACTTTTCCTGTACAATGAGTTTATTTTAACCCATTAGTGCCTAGCGTCCCATTTTTGGGACAGTTTTAAAATATTCAAGTAAGTGCAATTCACACCAGTAAAAAAGGGGGATAAATAAATACTTTCTGTCTCGAGACAAAGTCTTCGATAAATTAAGATAAAAGTTATTCTTGCTTTAAAAGTGGTGGGAAAATGCAAAATTTTAATTTTAACGAAGAAAATAATTCAGGCACTAATGGGTTAATAGACTTTTCAAACAGAAAACAACATAATTTATTGTACAGTAATTTGTTACACTTTTCAATAATTAAAGAACGATAAATCTGAAGGTAAAAAAAAATACTACAAATAGGTAATCATTTTTGAAGATGAAAGCGGGGATAATATTGCTCATTATTTTACAAAATCTTCCTTCTACACTAAATTTCCATTAATTATCAATTAGTAAACCTGAAGTTTTAATTGAACTTTTCGTATAAATGGTTTTAAATGATAAAGAAAATAAAATTGTCTTAATTATTTATATATTTAAAAAAAGGAAAAAAAGAAATTTAAGAAGTAAATGAATCATTATGAATTAAAAATCATCATGATTTTCTTGATTAATGCGATTCAATGTGCCTTATAAATGAAGATTGCGTTTTCTCTCAGAAATCAATTAACCGAGATGAATGAATTTACTATATTTATCAACATTTATTTTATCTTACGAAATATTAACGAAAATTTTAAAAGCTTCTCTTTTTAATTTTTGCTTCTCATTCTGTTACAAAAATCTTTTGCAAGGTAAGACATTGTATTTTATTTAAAAACTAATCTTAACTTTTCTACATATTTACGTAAAATATTTTCCCCTTCAAAGTCTTCTTCAAAGCACTTCATTTTGAACTTTTCGCATAACTAATTTTGAATCGCAGTGAAAATAAAAGCGTCTAAATGTTTTTATTATTTATGAAGTATTTCAAGAAGGGTTGTGAGGATTTAAACAACAAAGTATTGGTTATGATTTTATTAAAAATTTCAAACATCTAACAGTAATAATTCGTGTTTATAGGTAAATTTAACCCCCCCCCCCCCAGTTAAAACCTTATTTTATAATCGGAAAATTTATCCAGACTTAATAAGGTAACGGTACACAGAAACATACTCTAAAAGTAATAGTTATTAATGACTATTATGTATTGTAAGATTACGAAGAAATTCCTGCCTGTGAATTGCTAGTTGGCTAACTACTTAAGTAAAACACATCAAATAAAAAATGATTAAAATATTAACCAAAATAGAACAGTTAACATAATGCATAAGTACAATTCATGAAAAATTAAAATTAATAAGGTAAAAATTTTTGTTTGGGGGTATCGTACAGTTTCAATTGCAGACAACTATTTTATATTCTATTCGCACCATTATTAAAATATAAATTAAGTAGTAGATTTCGCTTGCAAATCTTCTCAAAGCTTATGCAAAAGATTTTTGTTTTGAAAAAGTGGTGCAAGGAAGCATTAAAAAATTACACCTGTAAAATTGAGGATACCCCCATGTACATTTATAATATATATATATATATATATATATATATATATATATATATATATATGTGTGTGTGTGTGTATGTGTGTATGTGTATATATATATATATATATATGTATATATTTATAAATATATATATATGTATATATGTATATATACATATATATATACATGTGTGTGTGTATATATATATATATATATATATATATGTGACATTTTGAAGTTAGGGAGGCAGAAACATCATCGCCAGGTTTCCCTTGCTCCGCACAGAAGTCATGGCCAGCGAGAAAAAAACAAAGCAAATAAATGTAGTGATAGAAACATTGCGCAATTCGTAAATAATTTCCTCCGTTGTGCAACAAGTGACAATTATCATGGCATCATAAATAAAGTTAAGTGCTTGTTAGCGTGACCTTGGAAACAGTGATTACGGGTGAACAATTACAGGTTTACAAAACTGTCAAAACTTTCAAAATGACTCTTTTTTTATTAATAATTGTTTCTACATTATGATCTATGTATGCATCGATTTAAAATTTTCATTCTGTTCTCTGTTTTGTAGCTTGATGTAAGCACTACCCTTTTGCTGTGTTTTTTTCTCGCGTGTTAAAAATAAAGTGGAAAATGAAGAAGCTTGGATATAATAATTTGTGTGTGTGTTTTACAGTTACCATATAATAATGTTATAATTGTCTTTATCAAGATGAATTAGTGCAGTGGATATAGCAACATGTGAATATGCCCGGTTCCCTTCCCTTATGGTGGATCTAATTGTTGGACACTTAAATGAAGAAGAATTCATCGGGTGAGTACCATTTACTCTCCTATTTAATTCTGATTAATGATAAGAATTAAAGAAAACAATTATGTTGAGGTTATAGTGTGAACTCACGCCGTTATTAAGACAAACGTCTTACAATGATTATGAGTACGATCTAAAAAGATATATCAATTTGATAACATAGTGATATACTAATTTCACACAAATAAAAAATATTGAATAAAAAACAAATAAAAATATAAGATTAGAATGGCCACCTTAAAAGATAATTATTCAATTGAAAAATTGACAGCAACGAATTACAGTACATGGAAATTTAAAATTGAAATGCTCTTAACTAAAGAAGAGCTGTTCCATGTAATAACCGATAATCCACCGACCCCTTTGACCGATCAATGGTCCAAAAATGATAGGAAGGCCCGGGCATTGATAAATCTAACTATTGATGACTCACAAATTACCCACGTTAAAAACTTACAAACTGCTAGACAAACATGGGATGCATTAAAAGAAATCCATGAGAGATCAAATCTCACAAGCAAATTGTTTCTTCTAAGAAAGTTATATAGTATAAAATTAGCAGAAAATGGAAATATGATAAATCATATTACAAAAATAATGGAGCTTGTTGATCATTTGGCAGCTATAGGCGAAATAATTGATAATCACCACATTTCCGCGCTCCTCCTGTGCTCTCTGCCCCAGTCTTATGATAATTTAATTACTGCTCTCGAAAGTAAAGAAGAAGCACAATTAACTCCGTCATATATTAAAAATAAGTTGATTGACGAGTTTAATCGTCGAAATGAAAACTATGAAAGTATTGATAATACAGCGAAAGCTTTTAAAGCTCAGAAAAAGTTTCCAGCTAAAAAAGAATCAAAATATTGTTCGATTTGTAAAATGAGAAGCCATAACACACAAGAATGTTGGCACAATAAAAACAAAACACACACAACACAACAAAATCAACACAACAAAAATTACAAAAAACACTATTCTACATCACTCGTTTTTCAAAGGGGTGAAAACAATTTTAAGAATGAACAAGCATCGGAATCGTATAACAGGTTTAATCGCTATGAAGGAAAAAACAATACATGGAGAAACAGCGAAAACAAAGATTATGCATTTATAACACAAGGGATAGAAAATAAAACATTCATCGTGGATAGCGGTAGCTCAAGTCACATTGCATCCTCTGAATCAATGTTTACAGAGATAAAATCGAGGGAAAAAACAAACGTGACTATCGCAAACGGAAAAAAACTTATCGCTTACGGTTCAGGCGATGTAAATTTAAATACGCTGACATCGGATAATAAAATTCATAAAATAACACTTAAAGATGTACTTCTAGTACCTGAAATCGAAACGAATTTACTATCAGTCAGCAAAGCAACCCAAAACGGATGTGAGATTGTATTTAAAAATGACCGATGCACTTTCAAACTTAACGGAGAAATCTGCTTAGAAGCACAAAAGGTAAATAATCTCTATGAAGTCCAGTTGGCTAACGAAAACTACGCGAACATTACACAAACGTGCAACAATAAAAATTGTCTAGAACTATGGCATAGAAGGTTAGGACACAGAAATCTAACATCGATTAAAGAAATTACACAAAAGGAATTAGTAAGAGGTATCCAGATAAACAATTGTAAACATAATATAGATTGCGAACCGTGTATTAAGGCGAAATTAACTGATGGACCCTATCCGAAAGTTGCTCAGTATAGAGCAAGTAAAAGGCTTCAACTTATTCACTCGGATGTTTGTGGATCTTTTCAGACACCCACGATTGGGGGGAAATCATATTTCTTGACTTTTATTGATGACTACTCGCGATTCACAATAATCTATCTATTGAAAAGAAAAAGTGAAGTCTATGAAAAACTCAAAGAGTTCATTGCGCTGATAAGCAACAAATTTGGTGAAAAACCGAAAGAAATCAGAACGGATAATGGGGGAGAATTTACATCGGATGAAATTGAGAATTATCTCAAGTCAAATGGGATAAAACATCAACACACAGTCCCATATTGTGCGAGCCAGAACAGGGTGGCTGAACGGAAAAATAGGTCGTTAGTTTAGATGGCTAGGACAATGTTAAATGAATCAAATTTACCTTTAAAGTTCTGGGGGGAAGCAATCTGTACGGCAAACCACCTACAAAATAGACTGCCTACAAAAGCTAATGCAAAAACGCCATATGAATTATGGACAGAAAGACAGCCAAACTTAAGTTACGTTAAAGTATTTGGCTGCAAAGCCTTCGCTTATATTGATAAAGCCAGAAGACAAAAATTAGATAATAAAGCTGTTGAAGGTATTTTTGTGGGATACGACAATGAATCTAAGGGATACCGCATATATGTAGGAGGAAATGAAATAAAAATCGCGAGAACGGTAAAATTTCTTGAAAATAAATTCAAATACGTAAATGATAAGCCTGAAATTGAACAAAAACAAAATGAAGACGAAAAACGCAATTGTAAAAATCTCGTAGAGATAGAAATTTCGAACGGAAAAACAACACCATCTGCGTCTCAACAACAAATTGTGGAACTAAGGCGCTCAGATAGAATAAATAAAGGCGTACCTCCTGATAGGCTAATATATATTGTCAAAGATGACAAAATTAATGAACCAAAGGATTATAAGGAAATTAAATTTATGGAAAATTCACCGGTAAAACAGAATTGGATAGAAGCCATGGAGAGCGAAATGAATTCTTTAAGAAAAAATAAAACATAGTCAATTGTAGATCCTCCACCGAATAAGAGAATAATAGGTTGTAAATGGACTTATAAATTAAAGCGTGACAATACCGGAAAAATCCAAAAATATAAGGCACGTTTAGTAGCTAAAGGATATACGCAAAAGTTCGGAGAGGATTATGACGAAACCTACGCACCGGTCGTATCGTATACTACGATAAGAGCATTATTAATAGCGGCGTTGCACCAAAACTTAAATGTAAAGCATATAGATATTAACACCGCGTTCCTACATGGGGAACTTGAGGAGGAGATATACATGACGCAACCGGAAGGATTCGTTGAACCAAATCAGGAAAACAAAGTCTGTAAATTGAATAAAGCAATCTACGGACTTAAGCAAGCCGCGAGAGCGTGGCATAACAAAATAACAGAAACACTAAAAAACATGAATTTCATTCAAAGTAAAATCGATACATGTCTTTTTACACAGAAAAGGAATAATGACACAATCTACATAATAACGTACGTCGATGACCTTTTAATTGTAGGAAAAGACGAAGCCATAGAGGAAATAATCGAGAACTTAAATAAAGAATATGAACTAAAGAATTTAGGGGATATAAGTAATTATTTATCCATGAACATTCGAAAGGTAAACAAAAGCTACTTAATTAACCAAACTTCAAAAATCGAAGAGTTAATTAATAAATTCAATTTACAAGAAGCAAAACCGTGTAGTACACCCATGGAAACAAATTACACACACTTTAAAGATGACGACAATCTCTTACCACACAACACACAATACAGACAAGCCATCGGAGCACTCTTATATCTTGCCACAGTGAGCAGACCTGATATATGTGCAGCTGTTAATATCTTGAGCCGAAGAACCGAAAGGCCAAGAATGAAAGATTGGAACAGTGTAAAGCGGGTCATGAGGTATCTTAAGACAACAAAAACCTTTAATCTAGTTATAGATGGAAATTCAAAACCAACACTAGAAGTCTACGCGGACGCTGATTGGGGTGGAGACACAGAATCAAGAAAATCGACAAGTGGTAATGTATATTTGCTAGGTAAAAATCCCATACTTTGGTCAACTAAAAAACAATCCTGCATAGCTTTATCTTCTGCCGAAGCTGAGTACATCTCAGCAGCGAATGCAGCAAATCAAGTTAAATGGCTGGTGAACCTACTCAACGAACTTAATCTCTCACAAACATATCCAATAACATTGTATGAAGATAATCAATCGGCCATTAAAATGATAGAATTAGAAAAACATTCAAGTAAAACAAAGCACATAGAACTAAGATTTCATCTTATAAAACATTTGAAACAAGAAGGTATAATAAACCTCGTGTACTGCCCAACAAAAGTCATGCTAGCCGACTTATTTACAAAACCCCTGCCAAAGACTATTTTTGAAGTTCACAGGAAGAACTTGCATCTGAGTGACAAGACAACTTCAGAAATTAAGGAGGAGTTGATAGAAACATTGCGCAATTCGTAAATAATTTCCTCCGTTGTGCAACAAGTGACAATTATCATGGCATCATAAATAAAGTTAAGTGCTTGTTAGCGTGACCTTGGAAACAGTGATTACGGGTGAACAATTACAGGTTTACAAAACTGTCAAAACTTTCAAAATGACTCTTTTTTTATTAATAATTGTTTCTACATTATGATCTATGTATGCATCGATTTAAAATTTTCATTCTGTTCTCTGTTTTGTAGCTTGATGTAAGCACTACCCTTTTGCTGTGTTTTTTTCTCGCGTGTTAAAAATAAAGTAGAAAATGAAGAAGCGTGGATATAATAATTTGTGTGTGTGTTTTACAGTTACCATATAATAATGTTATAATTGTCTTTATCAAGATGAATTAGTGCAGTGGATATAGCAACATGTGAATATGCCCGGTTCCCTTCCCTTATGGTGGATCTAATTGTTGGACACTTAAATGAAGAAGAATTCATCGGGTGAGTACCATTTACTCTCCTATTTAATTCTGATTAATGATAAGAATTAAAGAAAACAATTATGTTGAGGTTATAGTGTGAACTCACGCCGTTATTAAGACAAACGTCTTACATGTAGAAGGTCAAAATAATCCATCCTTGGCTGTTGCAAGTTCATTTTATTAAATTGTAGCTATAATAGAGGGAAAAGCTCCTGTTGCAGACGATATTTTAACCGAAACATCCAAAAAATATTCCATGCTTTACTACATCAAGTCGTACTCATGCAAGAGCGCACCCAAGAATCTTCTTCTCATCTCTCTTACCAACTCTCGAGCTTCCTCTTTTAAATCTAAAAATAAAATTCTAGAACATTCCCTAACCTGAAACCATCATTCTTGTATGTAAACAGAATTCTTGTCCAGCTCCGAGACTATTTTCCACAGACGATAATTTTATTTAAAAAAAAATATTATTTAACCAATTTATAAACGACTCAGAATTTCTTAGGCAGATGATTTTTATAGATGATTAATTTTAAGAGAAAAAGGAAAGAAATGAATTTATTGATATACACACTATCAAAGGTTGACGGAGGGAAAATAAATAAATAGATAAAATAAAATAATGATATTTTTGAAAGGTATGGTTTTGGAATAAATTTAATAAGACTTTCTTAAAAAGGGTTGATAAAAAATAGAAGAAATGAGTTTTATTTGGAATATTAAGAAATAAAGTTTAATTAAGAATATTTTTAATTTAGAGCCATCTTTTTAAATTTACGCATACTGGAATAATGTTTTTAAAGCAAATTAAGAATTTATATCGTCTGCATAAAGATTAACAGATTAGATCTAGAAACAAGATTTTAATTTAATAATTTGAAGTGAGTACGGAATATTATTATAAGAAAATTAAGATAGCGTAACGGTTAGTTTTGGCGAAAAAAATTAAAATTTGTAATACTATCCCCCCTTTCCCAAAACTTTGTATGAAATTGATAGTTAAATAAAACTACAAGTTCAGACAACAGAAATATAATAATTTAGAAAGGTTAAATTTTGGAATAAAACTGTGAAACTCAGGAAGCCAAGAGATGGAAGAAAAGAAAATTAACGCATTATAAAAAATATTAGCGATTAAAAAAATAGTTAAGAGAAAATTAAATTGAATTAAATTTAGGTAGGAACATTTCCCCGAAAGAAATACAACAATGTTACAATATCACTTACTATTTATAAGTGCATAGGAGATAATACATACAATAAAAGTAGATAAGTTATAAATATTGATAAGCAAGAAATATTAAAAATGCAATAAAAACAATAAGAAATCTCCTTCATGGGAGTTTATAGAATTTCAATAACTTAATCAATAGTCCACTAAAGAAAGTTCTCTAAATAAAAGTCCTCCGGATCCAGTCCATTAAACAGTATCTCTTCAATAGTCAACTAAATTTTTTCAGTGATATAGTTCATTAAATAAGTCTTTTGTTGGATTCGAACATCTTTTCATAATATATCAAATTTTCAATAATAAATAGTATCACTTCAAAAATTAATAATAAATAATATAGAAAAATTCAAATAATAATAATAACAACAATAATAATAAGTAGTATAATAAGACTCCATATCCTAATATTTCTCAATAAGAGTATAATTAATACTAAACTTCATTATAGAAAGAACTCATAATAATAATAATAATAGTAAAACAAGAGTATAATCAACAGAAAATATCACAATTTGTTTATTATTGATAGGGAAAATATTGGTTGAGGATAAAAATAATTACATAGCAACTAAATAATTTTCTCATCTTCTAATAGCATAAGAAAGTATTTTTTGCTAGCCGAAAGTATACATAAAAAAATAATAATAATTCCAAAATCCAAATAAAATTAAATCTAACTATTTAGAAAATGGGCTCTCAACCAGTATTTCCTTACAATAATTCCTCTCTGATACTCTTTTACAAAATTGTCAAATTTGGTTATAAGTTTTCAAATGCCAAATGAAGATTAATGTTTTATCTACACATGGTTTATAAACTTTAATAATAAAAAAACAAATAGGAATAAAAGTTGTCATTCTTAATTGAGAAATAGAAATAAAAATAGTTTGCTTTTTTGAAAAACTTTTAATATCTGTAGTTTTCATAATCACTGAAAATCACACATTATGTTATAGGTTTGAGTAGAATCACCAGATTTTATAACTGTTATCACATAAATATCTGCTGAATAAATAGAATAATACATAATACATAATAAATAGAATAATGGTCAAATAAATGAGTAAATATAGTTAGACTTAAATACACTTAAAATTAATTTATCAACATCAATTGTAAGCTTTAAAAATCAAAGTGTACACCTTATGCCTGCATAAGGAGCCCAATTTAACCACAAAAACTCCCAAAAACAAGTAATATTCTTGTAGCGCTCCAAGAACATACCTGCTAATGTTGAAAATTATGGATGTAACAATTTTAAAGAATAAGAATTAAAATTTAATCTACTGTCTTGACTTTAGTTTGATCTAGTGATTGTGATTGTATCTGAGGTTTTGTTTGTTTTTTGGGTTGCTCATGAAACAGTTTAAAATCTTCGGGTGAAAAATAGGGTCTTAATTTAGAAACATGCACAATAACGGAATTCTGTCCCGTCTCATAATTAAATTTATCTTATTCATAAGTTACATCAGAAAGTTTATTTATAATTTTATATGGTCCAGAGAAAGTAGGTTCTAATTTTCGAGTGTTAGGGTATTTAAATTCTTCATAAATTACAGAGTCTTGTATCTCTAATGGGCATTCGACAAAATTTCGATCACAGAGTCTTTTACTTTTAAGGTGAAATTCACGAGTTCGCGCTTTCGCAATCTTGAGGGCTTTGTCTACTGGAGTTGTATACATTTTAACTGCCTCACCCAAAACCATTTCCCTCCCTTTTAAAAATCTAAATCAAAATTATCGTGAAAATTATAACTATATTTAGCTGCTAACTTTAACCAGAAATTTTATCTAATAAAAATAGAAATTGTAACTATCATAGTTACACCTTAAATTGGGATCAACTTTTTAATTCTATTATTTTATAAATCATAAACAGATACAAAAATTTTAATGATAGGTAATTTCTTACTTAAAATCACAAAATTTACTGAAAAAATTAATTATATTTATCAGTCAAAACTCTAGCAACAGTTTTGTACAGTTCCATCTTTCTTACTGAATTTAAATATATTATAAGAATCCGGGAACCGAAGCTCACTATCACCAGAAATTCCAACAAATAAAGGAAAAAACATAAATGTTAATTTAGTTTTCTAGCTCAAATGTCTAGTTGTAGGAACATTATCATGAAAATACTGCATTCTGAGAATAGTTCTTTATAACTAAGAAATATCAATTAATTAGAAAATGTACTTTTTTGAAATAAACTTGAGCTTTTAAATTGTCTAAATTATCTAACCTCAGATTTAAAAAATCTGAAAAACTCGGGAAGTCTAATTCAATGAGTCTTTCTATCAAAATTTTCTTAATTTGTTCACAATCCGTACAATTTAAACAGTCATTGATATAGTTTTTTTGCGCTTCTCCTTTCAAATATTGCGCAATAAAATTAAATTTCCATTCTAGATTTTTCTTCTCCTTTTCACATGTTTTATCAAAATAAGTTAACCACGACAAAGTGTTCATTCCAGAACTCGGATCAAACGGTACGAATTTAGGATCTTCCATAATTTTTTTATTCTTACTCATTAGAATAAATGAAGCACTTTTATTTTCTTTATTAAATCTGATCGTAAAATCATTCGCAATAAATTTCAAAGTTAATAATTTCTATCAATTACACATTTTTTCAAAATTACTATATCAGATCCATAACATACAATAAATAATAAATAAATAAATAAATTAGTAAATTAACAAATTAATTTCAAATTACTCTCATCAATAAAATAATAAATAAATAAATAAATAAATAAATAATAAATATTTTTCCTCAATCATAAAAAGAATAAAAATAATAATCAAAACATTTAATAAAATAACTTACAGTTTCTCGAAAAATCTTCAATAAAATTCAATCGTCTTTAAATTCTTCATCAAATACTTCTCGTATACTCACCACTTTGAAGTCATTAATTTTCAAAAATTTGTCACTATGACCATGAATACTGAATCACAAATTATGCCTCGACGGCGACAGATCGACATCAAGCGTCAGGAAATCCACAATCATACTCGAAGCAAGTACTAATTATTTCAGAATAGCATCTTTCCAAGCATAGTTGTGAAGTCCTTTAGAAAGAACATTCTTTTACTTTAATTAAGTAAGAAATTACGGCGATTTTGGCACAAGAACATTCACGAAAAGTCGATTTTCGGCGATTCGCAAACCTATCACCATTTCGTTCCACAGCAGACTCCATTAGCAAGCCGAAACTACCATATAGAATGCCCTTCAAAACATAGAATTCAGTCGAACTTCGGCGATAGCATGTTCTTCTTCGTTCCATAGCAAATGTCTTTAAAATCCGAAAAAGGCAGCACAGGCATAAGCTATCCTGTCGGACATTTGAGTAGATTGTGGCATTTTGAAGTTAGGGGGGGCAGAAATATCATCGCCAGGTTTCCCTTGCTCCGCACAGAAGTCATGGCCAGCGAGAAAAAAAACAAAGCAAATAAATGTAGAAGGTCAAAATAATCACTCCTTGGCTGCTGCAAGTTCATTTTATTAAATTGTAGCTATAATAGAGGGAAAAGCTCCTGTTGCAAACGATATTTTACCGAAACATCCAAAAAATATTCCATGCTTTACTACATCAAGTCGTACTCATGCAAGAGCGCACCCAAGAATCTTTTTCTCATCTCTCTTACCACCTCTCGAGCTTCCTCTTTTAAATCTAAAAATAAAATTCTAGAACATTCCCTAACCTCAAACCATCATTCTTGTATGTAAAGAGAATTCTTGTCCAGCTCCGAGACTATTTTCCACAGACGATAATTTTATTTAAAAAAATTATATTATTTAACCAATTTATAATCGACTCAGATTTTCTTAGGCAGACGATTTTTATAGATGATTAATTTTAAGAGAAAAAGAAAAGAAATAAATTTATTGATGTGCACATTATCAAAGGATTGACGGAGGGAAAATAAATAAATAGATAAAATAAAATAATGATATTTTTGAAACCTATGGTTTTGGAATAAATTTAATAAGACTTTCTTAAAAAGGGTTGATAAAAACATAGAAGAAATGAGTTTCATTTGGAATATTAAGAAATAAAATTTAATTAAGAATATTTTTAATTTAAAGCCATATTTTAAAATTTACGCATACTGGAATAATGTTTTTTAAGGCAAATTAAGAATTTATATCGTCTGCATAAAGATTAACAGATTAGATCTAGAAACAAGATTTTAATTTAATAATTTGAAGTAAGTACGGAATATATATATATATATATATATATATATATATATATATATATACCAGGTGGCCATAATTGAACGGTACTTAGAGTAGTCTGTAGAGTGTTCTTTTTGAGGAGTGGAAGTATTGTGTTATAAAAGATTTGAATAGTAAATTTCAATTTAACTCGGAAGGTGTTTCTAACAAATATTACAATGAATTAAAGGAATCAATAAGAGAATTTCCGGATAAATTTATAATAAACTATGTCGATATGGCTGACGCAAATTATGCTATTGTTTGTAAATTATTATACGGGAAATTACTTAGGGAAGCTTATGACATGAATTATCAGGTTTTAAATTCTAGCAAACAAATTATTAGTAATAGAATAATAGTACAAAATAAATAAGATAAGCACATAATAAAACAAAATAGTACCGTAATTTCGGGTGTATAAGCCGCGGCTCAAACAATTCTTTTTCGACCCAGAATTTTTTTAAAAATGAATGTTACTATTTAGATCGCCGTAAATATTTGCGCTTAATCATTAAATAAGATTTCTGGGTCCAAAAAGAATTGTTTGAGCCGCGGCTTATACACCCGAAATTACGGTACTAGTTTTCCTTATCTGGTCATGGTACCGAAATTTCATAAAGATCCTGTCAAATTTAGAACAAGAACATATGGTTTTGGATCTTAATTAGAAAATGGAAATAAAAAATGTTAAAATTTAATATTTAATAATACAATTTTTTTGATAAAGTACTGAATTTTAAAGCAACATGTATTAAAAATAGCTTTGAGTTGGTTCAGCGTCTAAGGCAAATAAAAACATTTCAAGTTTAAATGCTTATGTTTTTGAGGATTTGCACAATAGTATAGATTTGGGCAATTTAAAATAAAAATGATGGAATTTTTTAATAAGTAATTTTTCAGGTATCGATCCGGAATTATTTACAGATTTGTTTAATTTTGTTTTAAGTGAAAATTATGTATTTGAGGGTAAATAAAGTATATAAACAAATTAGGGGTATTCCAATGGGGGGGATGTTGCAGCTCGATTTTAGCCGATATTTATCTATTTATGTATGAGGATCATATTACAGCATATGAATATTTTAAATGTTTTCGATACATGGATAATATTTTACTAGTTTTATGCAATGATGTGAAAAATCATTATGTCAATTACTATCCAAATAGCTTCAATTTGAAGTCGGCTTCTAATACTCAAAATAACGTTATTATTTAGATATTAATATTGAAATACAAAATTGGGAGTTAATTACAAGTATATACGATAAGGGAATAGTTTGAAGTTTGATACTATACAGATGCTGTATTTTGGTTCAAATGTTCATATCTCCATACATCGAAATATTTTTATTACCTAGTTAAATCGTATACATATATTAAGTTCAAATATAGAAAAAAATGATGATTTTTTTATATGGTATAACCAGGCTTTACGATATGGTTACCCTTCGAATTTTTTAAACGGCTTACTGAAAAACCTCGAAAAATGTACGAATTTTCGCACTGCTGTTGAAGACAGTTTAAATCAGAGGGAAAGTTTAAACTGTTAGTTTGACTTTTTAAAAAGGCCGTTCACATTTTTTGGCGCTTTGAAATGTGCAGCTGAGTTTTCCGCCGGCCTCTTCTCCTTGCGTTTTTATTGTTTTTCTTGTTAGCATAAAACCGGTTTAACCCGCTCCATACGTCACAAGCCGTTTGTTCCGTCTTCACTGGTTTATTTTTCTAAATTACTGTTCAAGTTTATTTTCCATGTTTTTATGATTTAAGTTAAATTACTTTTTTTTGTGTTTCACGGTTCACTTTTGTTAAGTTTCAGGTTTGTTCATAAGGTATGTTGATTTTCTTTTGTTTAATTTAATAATATTTTTTTTTGATTCAGCTCATCAATTTTGTATATTATAGTGTAACTTTTGGCCATATATATATATATTCATATATCATTGAAAGGAGATATTTAAAATTAAGGAGTTATCACGTATCGAATTCAAATATCTTTAAATCTAATCATTTTCTAACATTGTTAAGCTTCAGGTTAGAGCTGATTTGCATTCACCACATTTCTATTTTAATATCAATATGTATCACAGTTTCAATAGTTTGTGGCATTATACTTTTACTTTGCAAAAGTATAAGAATTTAACAGTTTACGTCACTTAGTTAAATTAACACTGTGTGACCGACACTTTTTATACCCTAAAGCTGCTAAGAAATGTAACAACTTTTTAGCAGTTTTCGAGCTAACTCCTGATTTGAGACTATTTTGTGTGAGAAATGTCTTCAATACCCAGTATGATTGCGATCAGCAGTGAATTAAATCTTTTAGCCATAGCTCTACACTGTAAAAAACGGACGATTTTACGGAAGTATTACTGGTAATCTAGACGCCAGTACTATTTACTGTTTTTTAACGGAAAATTTTCCGTAAATTCCGGGAAAATCTCGAAAAAAACGAAATATTTTCCAGAAAAAACGGAAATCTTTCCGTTAAAAAACAGTAAATAGTCCTGGCGTCCAGATTATCAGTAATACTTCCGTTAAATCGTCCGTTTTTTTACAGTGTAAAATAATCTTTCTGGCAACTTATTTGCATCCATCTTCTTTCCCAATAACCGAATTAGAGATAAGCTTTTTGGAACATCTACGAGAAAGTGATAATTCTGGTTAATCCTTCCTAGTCTTTTTCAACAAAAATTCCAATTTGAAAATTGCTGAATTTGATAGAAGCTAATACACATTGATCAACGCATAAACTAAAAATATATATATAGATACCTGTGGGTGAACTTCGGGTTATCCAAGGCACAAAGATAGCTATTTTAAATTCGGATTCGAAGGTCAAACTTTCATACTCACACCGAGAGTGGACACCCTTGTAAAACTAGAGTCGTAATAACAAGTCTGAGTAATACTCCAAAGCGAAACAATTTTTCGAACTCATGCAAAGTAAAGATATCTAGAAATCGTCATCAAACAAGAATTTAGTAGTCTGTCAAAAAAGTATCTACACTGTTAAAAATCTTGCAGCATTTTGTACAGTCATTTCACCGTTTTCTGAAAAACCAGTAACATAACCGCAATTTAACTCTATTTTGACCATAAAATTTGTAATAATAAGTTCAGAATAACGTAAAAAGACGGTTGTTTTACTTTTTTTGTAGAAAACGGTCAAATGACTGGATAAAATGCTGCAGATTTTTAACAGTGTAAGTAATGGTAAAAAAAAGTTGTGTAGGAAATGTTCCGAGATACAGTTTTAATTATAGAGTAATGCAATATTACCTCCCAAACATTACAAATCCCCATATGCTGTGGATACAATGACTCTTCCAAATCAGATCGGTAGACAATCCGTTGGAAAATATGCTCCTATTAACCCGGGAATACACGCACCGGGTCTTTTTGACCCAGAGTGCGTATGATTTTTGCAATTGTAAGCACTTATTTTTTTAAAGTAACCTTCAACTTATTTTATCGCAAAATTTGTAAGGATTGTCTCCGCCTGAATAAAATGACGGTTATAATCAGGGGTGCAAAAATCTAGGCGCCAGCAGGCAGTTTCTCACCGCAAAATTTATTTCGTTTTTCTTTGTCTAATATTTCGTGTAAAATTCCTGCTAGAATGCTATTAAATTTTGAGCGAAAACAACTTTAAAATTTTAGTGGTGAGAGACTACACTCTGGCGACTAGATTTTTGCACCCCTGGTTATAATTTGATTTTATTGGTGACAAAATTAAAAGCATTTCTACCCATGGTAAGCGCTTGTTCTCCCGGGTTAATAGTAATTTGGGTCTTCTAGACATTAGACATCCTCTAATTGCACAAATCCTTTCTCTATGGCATGTACCGTAATTTCGGGTGTATAAGCCGCGGCTCAAACAATTCTTTTTCGACCCAGAATTAAAAAGAAAATGAATGTTACTACTTAGATCGCCGTAAATATTTGTGTTTAATCATTAAATAAGATTTCTGGGTCCAAAAAGAATTGTTTGAGCCGCGGCTTATACACCCGAAATTACGGTATTTTACAGACTGTAAAATCTTCAAAACCGTTCTTAATTTAAGATTAGTCCCAGCCTCTGAAGAGCCATTGCTGGAAAAAAGTTATTTGTGTTTGTTTTTGTTCAAGATTTAAAGGTCTATAAAGGTGACCAAAATATTATACTTAGGGTGTTTATTATTCACGAATTTAAAGCAAAATTAAATATACTTAATAATTCCACGAATTGGATGATATAGTATGAAGTATATCTCTGTATGTAGCTCCATTAATAAGAAAAACAACGTTTTTGCAGTGCATTTCAGGAACTTAAGTATAAAGTGAAAAACGTGTTTTCTAGGAAAACTTTCAGGCCAGAAATAAGTAAATTCATCTTTATAAAGGTGAAAATCTTCATGTTTTTTGGAATTATTGGAATTCAACGAAATACAAGTATTATGTTTTGAATTTTCTCCCAGAAATCTATTAAATGACATGAATTACTTTCTTATATTTTTCAGCACATGTCTCATTTTTGGAAATGTTGACGGAAATCGTAAACTAATCTCTTTCATCAATTTAACGTTTGTTATTTTGTAACAAAGCTCTTTTGCAGAGTACGGCTTTACCGATTCCTTGATACATTAAAACTTTTCTGTATTCTAAATGAATTATTTTTCAATTCATCGTCCTGTTGAAACCCTTTCATTTGGAATAATTCTTACAATTGGCTTAGAATAGCAATGAAAATGAAAGTGTCTAAATGTTTTATTTATTTACAGAAAAAAAGACATGTAACGAACGAATCGTTATAATTGTGAAAATAGTCATGATTTTTTTATTAATTGGATTCAACAAACTGCTCAAATTAAAATTATATTTTCTCGCAGAAATCAATAAACTGACATTTATGAACATCTTATATTTTTGAAAATTTATCTCATTTCCTCAAAATGTTGACGAAAATTTCAATAGCTTCTCTTTTCACCCATTTAATGTTTGTTATGTTGTAAAATTTTTTTGCAAAATACGGGATTGTTCTTCGTTGCAATGTAATCTTTTCTACCCATTCACACAAAATATTTGCGTTTCATTGTGCTCTAAAAATCACTTCATTTTGAGCTTTTCGTATAATTGATTTTTAATCGCAAAGAAATTAAAAGCGTTTAAATGTTTTATTAATTAAAATAAACGAGAGAAACATATGCAATTCTATAAAGACGAAAATCGAAATGATTAATGATTCATCATATTCAGTGAACCGTATATATTAAGATAGAATTATTTTCTCAGAAATCAATTAACGGGCATGAATGAAATTGCTATTTTTTCTACATTTACATCATCTGTCAAAATGTTTTCACAAATTTTAAAACATTCTTTTTTCATCCATTTAATGTTTGTTATTCTGTTACAAAAATCTTTTGTAGTGTAAGAATTGTTCCCCATTGCATTTTTCGTGTTCCTTGTTCGATAACCATTTCTACCCTTTTACAGAAAATATTTTTTTTCATTGTTCTCCTGAAACCTTTCATTTTAAAGATTGAAGGTAAAAAGTTTTTAAAATGTATCCTTACATTTCAAATCTTAGGTTGTCTGCTTCATACGTCAGAACGAAAATTCAAGGCTATGAGCAAACTGCCATCAACATGTTCAGAATAAATTTAATTTATTATATCAGGATAATTTTGATTAAATATGTAGTTTAATGAAATTATCTTTTTCCAAGTGTTAGTGTAATTCTTCAAATTAAAATAATATTAATATACAGGGTGGTCATAAAAAAAACTTTGCCGATATACGGAGTTCTAGCGGCCAGTCCGCTCAACCGATCGAAATGAAATTTGAGATATAGCTATTCAGAGGTATGAGCTCGAAATTCAGTAGAGATTCACAGGCTATTAATGGTGATGGCACCCATGTGGAAAATGTGTAATCAAAATAAAAGTTTTAGTTTCTCCGATCTGTATTGTAATCAGAGATTAGTGTAGTGACTCTGTGTCATATGCAAATTTCCTCTTTGCGCCCCAATCGAGTTTTTTTCTATGGGGGGGAGGATTCCCAGAACGGTTTTTTGTGCGTGCATAACATGTCCGTTTCTTGCGATACACGTAAAGTTTCAGCGCTCTTTAGGGTTTTCGCATGCGCTGAGCATTTTGCGATGAAAAAAATGGACGTTGCTATTGGAAATTTTCGAGTTTCTGTAACTATAACCGTAACCGTGAACGCCATTTTGTTCACAGAATCTCGAGCTCATACCTCTCAATAGCTATATCTGAAATTTCACCTCGATCGGTTGAGCGGACTGGCCGCTAGAGCTCCATATATCGGCAAAGTTTTTTTATGACCACCTTGTACTCTAAAGCTTCGAAGATTTTATGTAAAGTTCCCCATTTTATAGTTATTCAAAAATGCATGAGAAAGTTTTTCAACTAAATGTTTCAGTAAATGATGGTTTTAATATGACGGACACTTTAGGACCTTCACCTAATAAAAGAATCATGCACAGAAATAAATAATAACAATAGTTTACTTGCGATCAATAAGAAAGTCAGGTTGCATTGGTGAGGGTATAATTAAACTATCGAAGATGGAATTATATGCTTGAACAGTAAGGACTGAGTGGGGAAAGGGATGACATCCAACAAAAATGAGAACACTAAATTAGAGAAATAACTTACACAATGGTTACTATTAATAGGCTATTCTCAAATCACTAAAAATACTGCAGTTAGTGAAAGTGCTAATAATAGCATATTAAAAAAGTGCAAATAAACTAAGAATTCAACCTTTCTATACCAGTTTAAGTTATTCGAAATACAAAGTTCCAACATCTTACAATGCCGTCGTAACTCTTAGTGGAGGATTTGATTGCATAAAAGAGCAGATCAAATTGAACAGCGACTATTCTGCATATTGCGAAATCTAATTTCATAATCTGGAATCACGAAACTCCAATGTTATTCTTCTCAAAAGTTTGAGAGCAGCTAAATTTACGGGACCTTACTTTTATCAATGTACATAGCTGCCAACTTTCAACTAATCTTCCGTAATACCTGGATTAGTTTGATCCAGGTTAACATAATTTCCAACCAGAAAATATATTTCATGAATATTTTATATATTTAATTTTAGGACTGTTAGTGAAACATACTTAATTTCATTTCTTTGAAAAAATTCTGGTTTGAAACTCATTAAACCAGGGTCAAATAAACACACGTATTACGGATTATCCGTGTCAGGTTAGCACCTATGAATGCATTTATATCAGTTAAACAACAACAAAAACCCAACCAACATAAAAATGTATGAATAGCTAATTTTCAAGATATTCAGCCACACTCTGCAAAAATTAGAGACCACAAAATGCGTGGTTCACGAACAAATGTTAGAATCAGGACAATACAATCACACATTAAACTCAAAAATCCATTTGATTCTTGACTATTTTATAACATAATAGCTACACTTATGCTACATTACAACAAATATTTATTCTGATTAACAATTTTAAGTTTTCATATGACTGATATTAAATTAAAGAATAAACTAGTCGTATATGGGGCCACCGTAATACTTATCCATCATGGATATGCATACTATAACATATGAAAGTGAAACGTCTAAAATAATTAAAAATCGCCTGATGATGTAACAAACACGCGTAACGTGTTTAACCTTCCGTCTACCAGACGGGTCCATTGGACCCGACAGCGATATTTCTGGTGTCAATGGTAAAATGAGAAATTGTCGATTGACACCGGAATTTATAAAGGACTTGTCTAGATATTACGAATTCCTTAATTTAAGCTTTCATTGTAAAAGCAAAATTATATTAAAATATTACCGGTGCCGTTTGCAAGTTTGGAATTAAAATTAGGTGTTGCCGTAGATAAATGGGTGTATTGTCTGGTAGACGGAAGGTTAATGTCAAGTAAATACGACATTTACGATAAGCTGATATTAGCAGCTAATCTTATAGTTTGGTGATAGTTTTTTGGCCGACGGCGAAATCGAGTAGTAACGAATTGCGTAAAAGAAAGAGCCTTATAGTTCCAAAAATAATAACCGTATTAACTAACAGTTTACTGCGCCGTATAAAGTGTCTCATTTTCAATTAAAATATACAGGGTGAGTCATAAATATCGAAACAATAGGATATCTCCTTAAATATTGCCCCTAGACCCATACTTCCAATTGGAAAGTTTCACAAAAAAGGTGAATTTTTTGATAAGTTGCAACTCCATGGGGTGGGTCTATTTTAAAAAATACGAAAATTAAATTTTTATACGGCCTCCAGAGGATAAAACTTCCAATTAGAAAATTTTTATTATCCATTCATGAATTGAACAACAATAACAAAAAATCATCTCGATATCTACATATCCCTGAAAGATATTAAAATCCAAATTTTTCCAAAATTCGTGACTTACACCACTTAAGCATACCTCTGAGCGCAGCGATATCAGTTCATTTGAAGTACAATTTAGGGATCGACCATAAATTTACGCATTGTTAAATGTCGATCCAAGACAATACTTTAACTTTTAGATATAAAATAAAAGCGCATAGGTTTTTGCTTTAAACTTCCTTGAAATATGCTAGATGTCTGCAATATCTCGAGCTTGGCGCCAACCGCGTAACTGGCACGATTCATTGGCCAGACCCACTTATTAAAAATGTTATTAAATTAAGTGATATTAATTAAAATCTCATAAAAGGTGTGTGGCAATAAGTTTAGTAAAAATAGTAATAGCGATAGTGACACTTCTATTAACGGAATCATTTAAAATATATTTTATTAAATTACATAGAAATATTTTCAAAAATCAACTTTTTATTATTCAGATTCAAAATTTATGATGGTTTTAATCTATTTTTACTTTCTTCTATTTTTACAAGAAGAAAGTATTGGATTTAGGCAAATTTTGAATTCCGGTTTTCGATGGACTCACACGTTTTACGGCTCAGAGATACCGAAACACATGTTTTTACAAAACTTCTGTCTGTGAGTCACTGCACAATGAAAAAATTTGAAATCGACGTGATAAAAAAATGAGGTTTAAATCAACTGACGCATTTAAACAGTGATTAAAGAAGGTGAGAATGGCAAAACTTAAACAAAATCTGAAATCGAAATTATACAGGACGGAGTTAATCACCTAGAAACTTTCAAAAAGAATTTAAACGCTAGGAACCCGTCTTTGTTTAGAACTAAACGCACTGTTTTGCATCAAATGTTTTTATTTCAGTATTTTTCATTTTTAAACTTTCACAAGTCAATAACCATCGGTTACGGTAACATTCCCGAGAGTTCAATAGTTTTTTAACATCTCAAAAAAGAAAAAAAATGCCCAACGTGCCGAAAGAAGTTTTCAGCTCAGAAAATTTATTTTTAAAGATATGATTTGTTTACAAAAAATTGCATCTTTTTTTTTTATATTGCTATTTTAAATACTTTTATTTAAAAAAAATTATTTAAAATTCTGAATCAAAATTTAAAATTAGACATTTTTATTTAATCAAAAGAAAAAAATTCAACGCGACAAATAATATTTTGAGTTATAACAATTTTAATTTACTCTAAATTTTTTGAAAAAAAAATTTATTATTGCTGAAATTGTAAAATGAAATATTTAAATGTTTCTCTTTTCATCCATTTAATTCATACTATTCTGTTACAAAAATGCATTGTACGCAATATTCCACGAAGCATACAATCTAAACCTCCTTTCTCATTTGCATAAACTAGTTTTATTTTCTTTGTCACACCGAAATCGTTTTTTTTAAATACTCTTTAGAAAAATCATTAAGAAACATCATTATAATGAAAATTGTTGGAATGGACGCATCACAAATTCAAAGTTATACGTAATCTGTCCTAATTTTTTTCTAAATTATAATTATTTGAATAGGCTACTTTCATTAAAAGTATGGCTTAAATGAAAATATTTTAACCTAATTGCTTTTATATTTTTGCGTGTTGAATGAAGAAATATTACCTGAAATGTCAAAAACTTCAAGAACTGTATAAAGAGTACCGATCTTACATAATTACTTGAAAAATTGTATGTAGGACATTTCACAATTTTGTTTCATTAATTGTTTCTTCGATAGTATCTGTAGAATCACATTGCCAACTAAGCGTAATAAATATTCAATATTTTCAAACGTAATTTCATTGTAGAAAATTAATTGAAAAATCAATTAAAAAAAATATGTATTTGATTACCGATGCTGGGTTTGTTTCTGTTTTATGTTACACTGCAGGATTCTATACTCATGAATATTATCCATCCTTTGATGTTGTTGATGCCTTACCAACATATGTGAGTAAGAGATGCTAAGATGGGTATGGTTCTCGTAGCTTAAATAGTATAGCACCTGGAACGGTATTCCATGACGAAACCATTTCGAAAATGTGCTTCATGTAACAACGTCAAAAGTCATGTAAAAAAAAAAGAAAAAGAAAACAAAATTACCTCTAATAAACTCCCGATTTTTATTTATTTATTTATTTATTTATTTTGAAAACCATGTTTTCCAAATTGAGTGAGACGGGGAAGCGGCTGCGCAGATTATCACTTCACCACAGCTTAAATTAAAAAAAAAAAAATTAGACAAAACTCGATTGCCATATTAAAATACAACTGCTCGCCCAAGGCATATCTTGTGGAAACCAATTACAGGCACAATTTTAGGGTTGGTCGGTAGGTTTATCATTACGTTTTTCTTGATCCAAATGTATGAAAACATTTAAGAATAGTAAACCTACCAGTCAAACTCAAAAAGGTGTTTGTAGTTATTTTGAACAAAGATATGACTTCATAAACCAGTAACATTTTAATATGCAAATTGAATTTTAACTAGTCCTAGAAATTTAGACATCAACTCGATGAAGTGATGGTTTATGTGTAGCTTCCTTCCCGTCTTAATTTCTCGACCGATTTTCTCCATTTTAGGTGCGTTCGTAATTATGTAAATACGAAGCGCCTATAGCCGTCGTTCAAACCGTCTGTCCGCATCTATGAGTGTAAAAACTACCCAACCGAATGCTTTGAAAATTTAAATGTAAAATTATTGTAAAATTTTGTGGAGTCATTTAAGATTTTATGAAAATCGGATGCATAGTTTAATTACAGAGATGGTCAAAAGATTTCCGTTACATTACAGCCAATGGGAAAAAATGTTTCAAGTGCATTTTAATGGTGTTACAGCCTATCAAGCAGAATCAAATTGATAAGCGCTAACTGAAATGTATTAAAATACACACTGAATTACAATATGCGTTGCAAAAAATGTTTATTATTCATTTACAGTGCCACACAAAATAATTATGCTACATTATGGCATATGTTAAATTACTTCACATGTAATAAAATTGATATACGTTGCTGAGGTTTATTATCAGCTACTCTCAGTATCATAGAAAGCGCATAATATTTACAGGGGCAGACGTAAGATGTCGGAACTACACCGCAACCGAAATATTGTATATTAATGAGATTGCTAGAAGTCATTTTTAATTGGGATATCAGTTTAAAACTTAACTACATCTTTGCATATGGCGTTGTGCGTATAAATTTTGTAAATCATATACAGCGTAAAACAACAGAGACTGCACAGGTTACAGAATATGAACGAAAGTAGTTTTAAAGTGGATTTTAAATAAATTGTGTATTTTTACGCTGAACTGCATTTATTTAGCCAAGATATGTTTATAGAATGTCGAAAAATTATATACAAGACCACTCAAAGAATTAGATACATGGCTGTTATGGAAGATAATCTCTGAAAGTGTGATTTCACTAGATTTAAGCGCGTTTTAGTCTTAATTAAATTTAAGCTAAATAGTTGCATTACGTATGTAAAGATAGTAGGCAAAATACACGACTGTACAAAAATAAAATAAATTTTGTTACCGTCTATTGGGTATAAATTACTGAAAGTCAAATTTCAACATATTTGGCGTTTTAACACTTTGCAACAGAATTGAAAATATTTAACAATTCGGTTTGTCTTTCTGTACTCTAACTTCCGTTAATATAATGTTATTGAGATATGCAGGGTGGTCATAAAAAAAACTTTGCCGATATATAGAGCTCTAGCGGCCAGTCCGCTCAACCGATCGAGGTGAAATTTCAGATATAGCTATTCAGAGGTATGAGCTCGACATTCTGCTAATGGCAACAAAATGGTGCTCACGGTTACGGTTATAGTTACAGAAACTCGAAAATTTCCAATGGCAACACCCATTTTTTTCCATCGCAAAATGCTCAGCGCATGCGAAAACCCTAAAGAGCGTTGGAACCGTACGTGTATCGCAAGAAACGGACATGTTATGCACGCACAAAAAACCGTTCTAGGAATCCTCCCCCCCCCCCATAGAAAAAATTCTCGATTGGGGCGCAAGGAGGAAATTTGCATATGACGCAGAGTCAGTACACTAATCTCTTATTACAATACAGATCGGAGAAACTAAAACTTTCATTTTTATTAAACCTATTCCACATGGGTGCCATCACAGGCATGGCACCCATCTGGAAAATGTGTCCGTTTCTTGCGATACACGTACGGTTCCAACGCTCTTTAGGGTTTTCGCATGCGCTGAGCATTTTGCGATGAAAAAATGGGTGTTGCGATTGTAAATTTTCGAGTTTCTGTAACTTTAACCGTAACCGTGAGCGCCGTTTTGTTATCGTTCACAGAATCTCGAGCTCATACCTCTGAATAGCTATATCTGAAATTTCATTTCGATCGGTTGAGCGGACTGGCCGATAGAGCACCGTATATCGGCAAAGTTTTTTTATGACCACCCTGTACTATGCCATGCTTGGCATTGAAAATAAAGTACGTAACGTTCATAGCTTATTTACAGAGCCACTCAAAAATATTCCATTACATTATGGTCTATGGGAAAAATCGTATATATATACACTATATTGCCATTGATTATTGGACACTTGCGATTTTAGACATTTTACTAAATATCTAGAAAAATACATTAGGAATCATCTCGAAACTCTTAGTGTATAAATATAATAGTATACGCCATACATCGCCGTGAATATTTTTTACCGAAACTCCATAGGGGACCGTCAACAAATTAAAAAAGAATGAATATCTTTTGAATAATCCTGTCAAAACTAATGTAGCAAAAGCGCTCAAACTCTAGATTATGATTGAATGCTTTATTGTAATACGCCTTCTTCATTTTTATGCAACTAGCATGCATACTCGCAGAGTAATTAAGGTTTTTATAAAAATGGTCCAAATTTTTCCAAGTTTTTTCCTTATAATTTTCAGAGTTCTTAATGTAAAATAATATTTTCTTCAGAAAATATGACAAACAACATTGCACACAGTACCTTGTAATCAGAATTAAAAAATAATGAAAATTTTGTACAAAATGAGTAGGTTTACTAAATAATTTTTTACTGCTCATGCGTCAACGATATCAAAATTTCATTTACATATTATGTTAGTTAAATGTATAGAGCAACTTTTGTGAAAGTCACAAAATCATAACTTGAAATTTCTGAAAATAATCGTTAATTGAATTAGTTGAAAATCCGTTATTCTCAAAATGAAGCAAAAACAAGAAGGGTTGTATCCATATATTCATTGATTAGTGTCAATATAGAATACACAATACGGGATGTACTCCTCATCCCTCATTTTTTTGCTTCATTTTGGATACAACGGATTTGGTCCTTTTTCTATAGACGATTACTTTCACAATTTTCAAGCTATGATTTTGAGACTTTAACAAAAATTGCTCTATACATTTAGCTAACATAATATGCAAATGAAATTTTGATATCTTTGACGCATGCGCAGTAAAAAATTATTTAGTAAACCTGCTCATTTTTCATACAATTTTTATTATTTTTTAATTCTGATTACAGGGTGCTGTCTGCAATGTTGTTTGTTCTATTTTCTGAAAAAAATATTATTTTATATTAAGAACTCTGAAAATTATAAGGAAAAAACTTGGAAACATTTGGGACCATTTTTATAAAAACCTTAATTACTCTGCGAGTATGCATGCTATTTGCATAAAAATGAACACAGTGTATTATAATAAGGCATTCAATCATAATCTAGAGTTTGAGCGCTTTTGCTACATTAGTTTTGACAGGGTTATTCAAAAGATATTCATTCTTTTTTAATTTGTTGACGGTCCCCTATGGAGTTTCGATAAAAAATCTTCACGGCGATGTATGGCGTATGCAATTATATTTATACACTAAGAGTTTCGAAATGATTCCTCATGCATTTTTCTTGATATTTAGTAAAATGTCTAAAATCGCAAGTGTCCAATAATCACTGGCAGTATAGTGTATAAGTATGATGCATTTATAATGATCATTTGATCTGTTTGTCTGTCCATAAAACAGCGCAAATCTACAAGTAAATCGTTTGAAACTTCATTTATGTAATTGTTGGAGAATTTTGCCGAGTCATTTCAAATAAATAATAAAAGGTTTCTTTATTGTACTAAATCCTATCATACGTCATCAATTCAATGATATCCCGTCATAGGTAATTGTTCAGGGTTTGTCATATTGATTACGTATTATTTAAAATTGAGTCTTATAATTTTCAAATTAATGAATTTAAGGTTTATAATCGTATCATATATTGCACGATAAATTTTTGCATAAGAGTTTGACAGCTATTGCATCAAAATCTGAACATTTATAAAAAAATAATTATAGTGCGAACGTGCCTCATTTTTCATGACTGAAGTGCAATTTCCAACTTGTTAAAATAAATGCAAAAGTATTTTCTGGCTTTTATACTGCCAGAGAGAAATTTTCACCGATTAATTAATTTTTCAATTTCGAAATTCGCAAAAAAATAAATAAAAATAAATAAATAAATAAATAAATAAATAAATAAATGAATAAAGTTTTTTTTAAATTTCAAATGACCAGATTTGGTCATAAATATAAAAGCTATTTTTGAGTGTTATTTTCTACACGTGAAAATTTATATATATAAGTTAAATATCAATATATGTAATGCAAAAATTGCAAATGTCTCTTTTAATTTTTACAGCGAAAAATCGTTACAGTCACGTTCATTTTCAGCAATGAAATTAGAGCCTCTCCGTTAGCCAAATATAATTATAGCGGAAAACTACACATCGGCTGATAAATTCCCGGTCTGACATACAGATTGCACACAAATACAGAATTATTATTTTGTTTAGTAAGTACTGACCTTAAAAAAGAAACTGTAAAAAAATTATGAGGATCTGGCGGTTGCTCCAAAAGTTACAGTAGTTTTGGTGAAATAACTTTTTGTATTTTCAAAAGAATGTAAAAAGAATTTTGTGTTTTCAGAAAATATTGCTATTTGATGGGGGGAAATACCGTGAAAGCAAAAGCTTGGCTTCATGAATGTTATTCGGGCTCTGCATCATGAAAATCGACTGGTTTGCTGAATTATACATTGTCGAATAAACATCGAGGATACGAAACGATCTGGTCGCCCAAAAGAGGTGCTTATACCGGAAAACATAAAAGGGCCACAAAATCGTTTTAGAAATCTATAAAGTGAAGTTGCAAGTGATAGCTCACCCTAAACATATCAAAAGAACGAATTGGATTTATTTTGCGTGTACGTATGTCTATGGTGGGTGCCACGTCGATGACTCAGAGAGCTATTTGAAGCTGTTTCGGCAAAATAAAAAAGATTTTTTGTGTCAATATGTTACGGTGGGTAAAACTTGGATTCAACATTATACGTCAGGGTCAAAGCGGTAGTCAGCTGAGTAGACAGCTGACGGTGAACCTCGCCCAGCGGCCAAAAGCGCAGCTGAGTGCGGTAAGGTTATGGCGTCCGTATTTTGGTATGTGCACAATGTTTTGTTTGTCGACTACATTGAAAAAGGCAAGACAGTCAATAACGATCGCTACATGGCCCAACTGGATCGTTTGAACTGGATCTTTGACCAGGACAATGCACCCTGTCACAGGTCTTTGGCAACGATGGCAAAATTGCACGAATTACACTTCGAATCGCTTCCGCACCCAGCCTTTACTCCAGATTTGGCTCTTAGCAACTTTTACTTGTTTGCAGACCTGAAAAAATGCTAGTCAGCAAGAGATTTTACTCGAATGAGGAGGTGATTGCCGAAATTTAACCGTATTTTAGAGTCGAAAGATAATTCCTTCTTTAAGAAAGGTATTGAAATGTTAGAGAGACGATGGAATGATTGTATAGCTCTTAAAGGAGACTATCTTGATGATAAAATCGAATTTGATGAAAAAGTTACGTTTTCTTTAAAAGACTAGAAACTTATCAGCCGATTTGTTATGTAATGGGGGGTATGCAGTAAAATAAAAATGTCAATGTATTCAGTTAGCATCTCCTATATTTGAAATTACTAAAATGAGATTTTTAATAAAGAAAATATTATTAATAGATTTTGTATTCTTGAAATAAATTTTCTTTATAAAGAGTGGTTTCAATGATGAAAGTAATTTTAATTAGTTCAAATGCACTGTCTAATATACATTTAAATATTAAAATCTGTTGCAAGTTAGGTACCATGACGAGACATAATACTCACAGTACGTATTTAGGACATAATACACCGCAAGAGATAATACTCATTTATATGTGCTGTTTTCTGTCGCAGAAATATATATATACATATTTGTAAAACATCTAGAAATTATTAATGATTCATTCATACCTACGCATATTAAATATATAATTTGAATTTGTTTAAACATATTTTCTATTATTTAATATTTTCATAATAATTTATATTAAATTTTAAAGAGGATATAAATTTTCTTCAGTGTATCTGTATTTTTATCGGATATTAAAGCACAAAATACAGATATTTAAAATTATATGCGATTTTTATAGCCTAATAATATTTAATTATCTGGATTCATTAAGATTTAATTTCTCTTTCAAAGAATTAAACTTCATAATTGGACTTCAAATATTTTCTAACAAGTATATCATTTTTCAAAATGTTGAAGAAATTTTTAAAAGCTCTCTTTCACTCAGCTACTTTTTGTTATTTATTTACGAAAATACTTTGCAGGTTAAACATTGTTTCACTCGTAAAAGGATTCAACTTTTTCTTTTAATTTACTTAAGTGATTTCTGTCTTCATTGTCTTGAAATGTTTCTCTTTTTATCATTATGGGTCGGTAATTCATTGTGAAACATTGTAACAGTGCAAAAGAACGGAATAGAGATAGCAGTTGTGAAAAGTAGAATTAAATGCAATTTGTGCAATCGGTAATAATTAAACTTTATCTGTTACACATTATTTAAAGGGAAAATAACATAAGAAAGTAAATAGCAATATAAAGTTACTATACTATTTCTTTGTTCATGTTATTTGCTCTAAAAATAATGTATTACAATTAATTGTATTTTCGTGAAAATTAATTAATACAGATAGTACATATTCCAATAATTTCATACACATATAGTAAAGAAAATATTTTAGCCGTAGTATAATATAAATACGCTTATTGATAGTATATTGCATCGCGAACTTACCAATGTACATCGGTAGAAGTAGGGGAAAAATATCACTTCAAAATAAAAATAACTTTCTTCGTCAAAATAATTCGACGTTCCTATTGCTCATTATTATTTTTATAATGGCTCTTTTTTCCCTTTTGGACAGCTCTGGTGGACGTTTTGGAGACTTCTTCGCTCCATAATCCTCTTTAAATCGAAGAAAATTCAACATTACACCTGAAGAGTTTTTCAGTTTTATTGTGATACTTTCTCAATGTCCTTGATCCTTATAAGCCACAATTATCCCTTTATGAAAGGCACCTAACGCACTTCTAACTAACGCACCTATACTTCTAAAACTTACTTTGTGATCAAGCTTGGAAATTTCCTAGTCTGGAAAGTATCATTATATGCGAAAATAATTTGCGTATTTCAGTTTCTTCTTCTCGAAGTGGCATTCAATATTTCTGTACAGCTTCCATGCTCGTTTATCGATAATTTTCATCAATGTTCATATCATTAGAAACACCATTATTTTAAATAAATTATAGTTTCAATTAATTTAAAATTTTATATTTATTTTACAGCCACGTATTATATAAAATTATTGTATTTTTCTCGTTAATGGAGTTTTCTGATAATTATTCATTAATTTTTGCCAGGATATAACAAAATTACTAAGTGTTCATATGATTATCAAACCCAGTGTATGCATACTTACTTGATATATAAAGCCATCTATTCATCATGTTACAAGGAAATTATAACCTTTTGTGTAAGTTCCAGCTCTAGTGTGTACATTTTCTCACAGTGTACCATGTTTATTTTTTTTAAAGAAATGGTTATTTGCAACTTTTTACCGTTTTATAAAGTTGAACGCTTAATATTAAGTCTAGAAATTGTGTATTATATAAAAAAATCTTACTAAAATACCACATAAATATTGTTGTTTTGAGATCTGTTAAATAAAAACCTGCTTATGGCTATTTCCATGAGTACTTGTAGTGTAAGTCACAGGCTACGATTTTTGGCTACCAGTATTGTTGAACGAAAAAAATGTGATTAATTTTATTCGCACATTCTCATTAATTGAATAAGGTCAAGCAGACTTTTCGAAAATAACGGTGGCTGACAAGTACAGCAATTAATAAGTTATGTGACTTACACTACAGAACCCATGGAATTAGCCTTATGAAAATACCCAGGAACTTTTAAGAATCTCAAAGCATTTCTCATTCCAGAGAATATAAGATTTGATATTCCAGCTAATTAATTTATGAAATGTTGCTTTCAAAATAAATTTCCCTTGAAGGTTAATTACCATGGGTTACATTTCCTACACTTTCAAAATTTCGTATAACTAATCTTGAATGCCAGAAAAGTATTAAAAGATTTGTATGTCTTCTTAGTATTCATAGTATAAATTAAAATATTAAAATTCAAGTAAATGAATAAATAAATAAAGCTATTCGCTTCTCAAATTTCATTTGAGATTTTACTTTTGAGACCAATAAACAGTATTTTGGCAAATGAGAAATAACGGAATGTCAAAGAGATTCCAAAAAATTTTCGTCATATTCTACAGGTGCTGTCTTCATTGGTAATTTGTTTCAGATTAAAAAAAAAAAAAAAAAAAAAAAAAAAAAAAAAAAAAAACGTAAATATAATAAATATTGAAAAATTGCGGTGTTCACATGTTCCGAATGTTCACATGGACCTTCTTCTTAATATACTTTCTAATTTTAAATATTATATCTCGTTTAATTAGATGAAACATTTTCATTTACTTATATAAATAAACTTTCTTTTCAAGGTCATCTTGAAAAATTTTTCGCTCTCAAAAATATAAAAGAGTAGCTATACAATATATAAGACCTTTCATTCATCACATTACAAGAAAATTGAAATCGTATTCAGTTAGGCACTGATCTACTGTATATCATGTCGCCACATTGATTTGTTGAAAGAAAATGGTTACATACATCTTCTTTCAGTTTTGTTACAGTTAAATGCTTGATGTTAAGAGTACAAATTGTGCATAATGCAAAAAACATTCAAACTGAAATACCGCATACAATTAGATTGAAGATTTAGGGCCTTAAGTAAACATATCTAAAGTCCAAAAAGTTAATTCCTAATCGCCAAAGGAAGCAAATATCACACTTTATTTGTGGCTGATGACTACACCAAATGAATCGCCATTGGATAGATTAAGAGGTTTTGTACCTTTTAAAATCTTAAAAAAAATAAAAAACTTTGAGAGTTTCATTAGTGTACCACCAATATATATATATATATTTAATGTATAACATGATATTTTTTCTTTTGATTAAACAGATTATGCTGTTTAATGTAATACCACTAGGTACTGACTAGTGTTTTACAGAATTTGTGTATTGTTGAAATTAATATAGCTCTTTTTTTTCACTCTGTAAGTCATTGCATGCATATCTTGAGAATGTATGTATGGATTTTTATGAAACTTAATTTATATAATAAGCACATGTGTAGTTTTAAACTGACCAATTGTTAGGTAAAAATTATTTTACTGACTATGAAAAAGAAATATTTCTTTTTTAAAAAATCAAAAGTTTACATTTTTTAAGGAATAAAATTAGTCATAACTATATTTAAAAGAAGATCATTTTAAACACACATATGGACTTCACATCTATACCTAATCTCATAACAATCCATATATGCATTTTCAAGATATCATGCGCGCTTTAAAGTAAAAAAAAACCAGTTGTTTCATTTCAACAATTCACAGCTTCCGAGAACGGCTAACCAGTTTCTAACGATAGCATAGTACAAAACACAATCTGTTGAATCAATATTTAGCATTTCACTTTTACATATAAAAAGACTTTGAAAGTAAACTAATTCAAACTTTGTTTGTTTTCGTTAATTTTCCTCGTGTTTAAACGGTACAAGACCCGTTAATATCTAGCCGTTCAAACACAAACTTCATTTTAAAAGCTCCCCCCGTTTCACTTTAACGCATGGTCTAACTGTAAAACCCCTTCCCTATTTTTCAGTAATAAAAAATATATTAAATTATAAGGAATCTTTAAAGAATCTTCAAACAGTTTTACATACTAGAAAATACAATAATAGATGTTTCAGCTATTCACTGTATGGAATGCTGCTTGTTGAAAAAATTGTCCTTAAATATTAAATAGCATGAATTGCATTTCGCGCATTTTCAAATTTTTTATAACTGATTTTGAATACCAAAAAATATTAAAACACTTAAATATCCTATTTAATCATGAAAAATGAAGAATCAAATGCATGTGAAAATGTCCATTAACTTTCTTTTTAATGAAAGTTAATTAACCGAATTTATTAAAAATAAATTTTCTCTTTAAATCAATTGAATGCCATGAATGAACTTCAGATATATATTTCCACACTTATCTCATCTTTCGAAATGCCGAAAAAAAATTAAAACTTTTTTTTTCACTCTTTCATTGTATTTTATTTTATTATATATAAAATTTTCAATTGGGATATTATTCCTCGGCTAATATGATGAAGTCTTTTCGCTTACTTACAGAGATGATTCTTTTTTCTTTGAATATTCTTTGCCCTCAAAGATATAAACACATAGCTACGCAATACATAAAATTATTAATTGTAATCGTACTCAATGTATACTTTTCTCCTGTATACATTATCTCACAGTGTACAGAGGCGTAATTAGGTGGGTGCCCAATACCAAGTAATATTGTAACGTTTTCTTCTCCTGGATTCAAAGCAGGAAATTTTTAGGTTGCATAAGGTGAACAGAACTTTAAAAATTTACCAGTATTCAGAGCACCCAAGTTACGTCACTGGTGTACCGCATTGATTTGTTCAATTAAAAGGTTTGCACAAGCCTTCTTTCAAACATTTTTAACGTTAAATGCTTGACAGTATGTGTAAAAATTATGCATTATGTAAAAATATTCTAACTGAGATATTACATACAATTTTATTGAATGTTAGTAATCTCTGACATGAGCACCTTTTAGGTACAAAAAGTTACTTTCGTTTCATATCATGCCGACCCAGTGGCGTGGATGGTAGCGGCAGCTGCTCCCACACCGCTGGTCTCTGGTTCGAGTCCAGCTAGCGGCATGGGTGTCTGTGTTGTCCCTGTGATAATGTATGTACTGGATATTCTGTAATAAAGTGTTCTGTATGGTTTTTTGTGATCATTGAAGGTTATGCCGGCAAATAGCTGTAGCGCCTACCTCAAAGCAAATAAAATAAAAATAAAATAAATTCATATCATTCAAACGAAGTGAATAGTCACACTTTAAATGTACCGAATGAACGCACCAAATAAAGCATCTTTGGATAGATTAATATCGAGTAGATCAAATACAAACTTTATTTTAAAAGCTGTGCCGCTTGATTTTCTTCAGTGTCTGACTATTTAAGGCTCGTCCCTCATTTCTCGGTAATACAAATACTATTAATCTTTAACTAATGTTACCGGTCTCACAGACCAACTCTTTTTTCAATTTATATAGTTTAACTTGTAATTTTCAGTTTAACTACAAACACTATTCAAAGTCTGTTTCATTCGGAACATTAGTATTATCACCAGAGACTTTTAAGTAGGTGAATGTTAATTATAATAGTCTTCTACAAATAGATTAGTATAAAACACCATCGTATGAATTAATCATGCCTTTTATATACTTTTCGATCTTGCGGTCTCACAGATCACTTCACACTGATTATGTTACAATTTCTGTCACATCAGTTAAAGATTAAACTATTCCGAACTATTTTCAAAGCGTTTCTCACACCAGAAAATACAATAGTTGATATTTCAGCTAATCACTTTATGAAATGTTTGAAAATACACCATTCTTCAATATGATCTACCCTGAATTACACTGGTGTCCAAAAGTTAAGCATAATTGGTAATTAAGTGAGTAATGAAAGAAATGTTAATCGGAATGTGATGAAACGTGATATGCGAGTGTAAAACGGTTATAAAGTAAGGAAACAATTCAAAAGAACGATAATATTTTCTTTTATTATCAAAAGTAGCAGTTTGAAAGAAAACTAACATACCGTAAAATGGGGTGAATCGGAACACTTTTCAACTTTAACGTTAAAAAAAGCAACAACTGATTTTTTATTTTTTTTAATTTTTCTACTAGAAACTTCGGTCTTGTTCTATTCTTTACTTTTTAAGCAAAAACGAAACATTTTTAGTGTTTATATGTATATTATTTATTTTTTTAATGGTGTTCCAATTCACCCCGCAGATAGGGGTGAATCGGAACAAATGTGATAATCTTTATTTATTACGATTCAAACTTTAATAGGGTTAATAAAAACAGGTAATAATAATAAGGGAGGAATAGGAACACGAAGTTACTTTGAAACCAAGCCTTTATTTTACATACAAGTAAAGATATGCCTTTTTAAAAAATAGAAAACCACTTTGAAACCAAGAAAAGTTAAAATTTATTATAAGAAATTATATTCGAATTGCAGAAGTAGAATTTAATACAAATTCAGCCCTGCTCTGTGTTATCTTTTATTAGTAGTCATTGGGGAAGTGAATCTATTGAGTAGCCCCAATCGATGCATGTGTTAATACGATCTACTAATACGCCCTCATCCCCAGTCCTTAGTACTGTTTGCATCCCTCTCTTTTTTAATTGGTTTTTCATTTTGAGATGTTTGTGTAATGTTGTTGATTTGAGAGAATAATTCTGCGCTGTTTTTCTAACTAATTTTCTATTTTTTAATTCTTTTATTGTGTTTCCATGTCTGTTTAACCAAGTAATTTCTTGGCACCTTTAAACTCTTCAAGAAATTAAAACAAACAAAATATTGTTACAATGCATATTCAAACATACGTATTCATATACACTGCTCAAATCAATTAAAGGATATTTGAAGTTTTATATAAAATAAAGATATAAACGAAATTTTTTTTGCCGAAAATAGAAGAAGAGAATCAAAAATGCAAATTTTTCTGGTTTTCAGACTGTGGAGTATGCAAATTTTGAGTTCGACGTCAAAAACGTCGCTTCAGCGGCAGCGAAAGAAATTTGACTTTCAACTGGATAAAAGAGAATGAAGACAAGGATGATCGGCATTCAGTGATTGCTTTGTTTCGATGAGTACGATGTCTCAGCGAAGTCATTTGACAGATTCAGAAGCTTGGAGAATTATTGGTAGGTTAGAAGGGGGCCAAACTCAAGCCGAAGTAGCGCAAGCCATTGGAGTGTCACAAAGTATCATTTCCAGGATCTGGAACCGTTTTTTGGAGAGTGGATGTGCAGGCCGAAGACCAGGGCAAGGTCGTAGACGGACAACAACGCCCAATGAAGATCGGTATTTAGCGTTAACAGCTCGGAGACACCGAAACATGAACGCTACTCTTCTCCAACAACACCTTCGCTCGGCTACAGGCACCACGATTTCAACTCAGACTGTCCGAAACTGGCTCCATGCTGTAAATCTGTAAGCTCGCGGATCGATGGTATGTGTTAGATTAACATCAAGGCATCGTCGCGACCGCAGGGAGTGGGCAACCGAGCATGTCAACTGGAGGAGAAATGAATGGAGAAATATTCTGTTTTCTGACGAGTCCCGTTTTTCTGTGCATCCGGATAATAGGCGTATTTTCATCTGGAGGGACCGTGGCAGTAGGAATAATCCTGCGTTCGTGTATGAAAGTGTCAGATTTGGCGGTGGAAGAGTGTTGATGTTTATGGTGGCATCTCCATTGATGGGCCCACTGACCTCTGCATCATTCGAGATGGAGCTCTGACTGGTCGCCGATATAGGGATGAGATCCTCAGACCTATTGTAGTCCCTTACGCTGCAGCAATCGGAGATAACTTCATTTTAATGGACGATAACTGCAGGCCACATCGTGCAAACCTGGTGGAGGGTTTCCTTTTTGAGGAAGGAATCGTTCGAATGGAATGGCCAGCGTGTTCTCCAGACATGAATCCAATCGAGCACGTTTGGGACGCTCTAGGAATACGAGTTTCTGGCCGCCAACAACCCCCACAAACTCTCCAAGAACTGGAAAGAGCTCTTCTGGAAGAGTGGGGCAGAATACCCCAACTCGTCATTAATAGCCTCATTGAGTCCATGCCTCAAAGGTGTTCAACGTTGCTGGCCGTCCGTGGAAACCATGCCCCCAACTGAAAATGATTTTCTTTGAAGAAAACACCTTTTCTTATTATTTTTTTCTCATATGCACAAATTGTGTTTTTTTCCTTTTGTACACAAATGCGCAATAAAATGCATTTTTTTCTGCCAAATATGTGTAATTTATTCTCATATAACCTACTAAGTCTTTCGACCATGTATCAATCCGCTAAAAAGTTTCCCAGATACAAAATCCACCTAAAACTGCAATATCCTTTAATTGTTTTGAGCAGTGTATTACATGAAACTGTTACTGTACAGAAAAATAAACCATGAGTGAAAACGTTTTCCGATTCACACCGTAAATTTTAATTCTCTGATGTTACAAGCCATTTTTCATTTTTTCATTATGTAGTTTAGAAATAAGTAGAATTTAATACAGAATATCGTTTACAGGTCTATCATTAATTAAAAATCCCCTCTTTTAGGTTTAGAATGCGAGAAATACTTTAGTTACATACAAAGTTTTGATGAAATTGAAAAAAATGAGGTTTTTGAGGATCATCTTGAAGTTTTTTTATGTACCCCAGTAGCTGTGCAAACATGTCAAAACCGAATTTCCCAACTCTTAATGTTATTACCTTTTTATAAAAAAATTGGCAACTAAAAATATCATCACATATATTTATAATGAATTTATTTGTGTGACCGGGAAATTACTTTCCTATTCACCCCGCTGTTCCTATTCACCCCATTTTACGGTAGTAAGGGTTTACACTTTAAAGGGAAAATGAAAGAAAACATTAAATAAAATAGTGCTGCTGCAGCTTAATAAGGTGTGTGATCACTTTTGACAGCCAGGCGCTGCACAGTGATTTCCCATACCTGCTATGAGAATATGAATGAGTTGTGGTCTCAAACAGTCCCAAGCTTCTGTGAGAGCTCTTTTCAGTTCTGAAACGGAGCATGGTAGGTGTGAAAGGGCTGAAAGTTGTTTCTTGTGCATATCCCATACATGCTCGATAGGATTAAAATCTGGAGAGTTCGCAGTTCACGACATGCGCTGGTTGTTTTCCGTTTCAAAGAAGTCGTCAACCTGTAACGCACGGTGACCAGTCGCATTATTAACCATGAATATGAAGTCAGGACCAACAGCACCTCGAAACGAGCAAACAAAAGGCTCAAGAACTTCGTCTCTGTGCCTTTTCCAGTCACAGACCCCTTATTAAAGATATGGAGGTCTGTGCGGCAGTCCAACATGAAGCCTGTCCGTGCCATTACTCCCCCTGATGGAAAAAGATGTATTTTCATTATGTTTCTTGATTTAAAACGTGTTCCACGTTCTCTCCATATCGTTACCCGACGAAAATCACTACTCATACTAAATCGGGACTCGTCACTGAACATCATATCGGGCCACTCTCCCTTACTCCAATGTTGATGTTTCAAACTCCAGTTTAAATAAGCGCGTTTGTGCGCAGACGTGAGGGGAATGCAAACTGCTGGTCTTCTGGCATATAGGCCAGCATGATTGAGCCTCCTGTAAACAGTTTGTCGCGAAATTCGTGTTCCTGTGACGACTGTGAGAGCCAAACCCAGTTCTCTGGCAGTACTGCTTCTCTGATGTCGCGCATTTATTGCCAGATATCGGTGTTGACAAAGGGTTGTGATTCTTGATTGACTTGGTACAGGTCGCTAGGGTAACATCTCCCGTACTTTGAAACCTCTACCACAGTTTTGAGATCACAAACTGGGCCACGTTCAGAATTCGAGATACTTTGGTTTGTGATCGTCATTATTTCAGCATTCCAACGATTCTTCCTTTCGAAAACATGTCCAGTTGGCGTCTTTGTGCCTTCATTAATCCTGTTTGATCGTAACAATGTTTCTTGACACATCAGTTCTACGAAATTCGCCAGAAATGCCTATACCGCGTGAACCGGTATATAAATATTCCGACATGCGCAGGTATTTAGCGCATGACATAGTCGACTGAAAATTTTTGCATAAACCCCATGTTTCTTCTTTAACCTATTAATCTCCGCAAGTAATTTTGAATGATGTTACGAATATTTACGCCATGCTTTTAGCATTTTACGAATTATGCTTAACTTTTGGACACCAGTGTATATTTCCTGCATTTTTAAATTATCAGATAACTGATGTTAAACACCAAAAAATCCCTGTCGGCTTAGTCTATAGGATCGAAAATTTTGTGCGAAATGCCCACTTTGACAGTATTTTTTAAAATATGTTCAGCCTTTATCAAAAACTTGATCATTACGGCACATTATAGAGCTTCTAAATAAGAGAACCTGTCAATTGGATGTGTTTGAGAGCAAAAATGAATTTAAAAATGAGTCAGAAAAAACGCAATTTGTTATTTCAATACTTCCTCAAATTTACAATCCCGATTATTTCGGAAAATTCTGTTCAAAATACTCTTTTTGGAAGCCTTTTATTAAATATATTCTGATTTTATCAAAAAACTGACCAATGCTTCACATTATATAGTTCCTAAATAACAGGATCTGCCATTTGGATGAGTTTAAAATCAAAAATGAATTTAAAAATGAGTTAGAATATAAGCGGTTTGGATTTGAGATTTTTTTCTGATACTCCTATTTTTGTTTAATTTATTTTTGCTATATGAATTGGTCCTATGAAAAACTTGTCACTACAAAAGTTCTAGATATTATGGAGAAGATTTAAAATAAATTTAAATAGATTTAATAGTTTAAGAATTGACGAAGTTATGGATTTTTGTCTTTTTTCACCCCCCCCTTTTTTGTTTTCGTTTTTAATTTTTTTATCGGTAAGAACTAGTCCCATCAAAAACTTGTAAATACAAAAGTTTTAGATAATGTTGAGAGCATTTACACAAAATTTAGTTGGATTTGATATTTCGAGAATTGACGAAGTTATGAATTTTTTTCTTCCAAAAACCCTGTTTTTTTCGCCCCTTGAGCCTATTTCTAAATTTATCAAAAATCTGTCATACATAAAATTTTGGCCCGTTTTTACGAAGTAATATAAACTTTAAACCGATTCGATATCTATTTTAATTAAGAAGCTATGGCGTTTTTCCTGTTTTCACAAAACCCCTCCCTATTTCCACCTCTTGGACCGATTTCGCCCATTAACGAACTTAGCCGCGATTTTATACCCCTTGATTTTATGTATCAGTTTGGAAGAGATTGGAGCACAACTATAGAAGTTATCGTGTCCATAAGAAAGTGATATATATATATACATACATAGACAGAAAGATAGATGTATAAACAGTTTTACTAATAGTAGTTTTGGGGTCTAGAGGTTACGATCGGCATAGATCTGCAAAACATTTTTAGAAATTCTAACATTGGAGCAGCTGCAATAGGTAGTATTTCATACGAAATCTATCTAAAAATATTAAAACACTTAAACATCCTGCATAATCATAATAAAATGAAGAATCAAATGCATGTGAATATACTCATGAATTTCCTGATTAATGACAGTTAATTAACCGAATTCATTAAGATTAAATTTTCTCTCAGAAATCAATTGAATGCCATGAATGAACTTCGCGTATATTTCCACACTTAGTTTTAGAAATGCCGTGGAACGCTATAAAAGCATTTTTTAAACCGATGTAGTGTATTTTATTCTTTTCTATATATATATACCGTAATTTCGGGTGTATAAGCCGCCGATCAAACAATTCTTTTTCGACCCAGAATTTTTTAAGAAAAAAATGTTACTACTTAGACCGACATAAATATTTTTCTTCCATCACTAAAGAAGATTTCTGGGTCCAAAAAGAATTGTTTGATCCGCGGCTTATACACCCGAAGTTACGGTATATATATTTAAAAGTTAGATATTATTCCTCTCTTATAATGAAACATTTTAATTTATTTACATAATGATTCTTATTTTCATAGTTACCTTCAAATATTTTCCCTTAATTTTTGTTATTCATAAAAAGAATTATTATGTTTCATTGCGATAGAAAACAAGTTGGAAATTGCACGTGAAGCGTAGCAAATGAGGTGCGTTCGTACTATAAGTTTTAAAATATTCAGATCTTGCTGATATAGTAGAGCGTACTTTGGATACAGTATAGTGGTCGAAATCTTTGTGTTCCTGTAAATATGCAGGGAAAAAATTTTATTATACTTCATTAACGTATATTTTATTCATAAAATATGAAGTAGTTTAATATAATTAAAACACGCCCCAAACAATGTTTCCCCGTATAACATTATTTAGTGGAATACATGTGTGTGGCCCTGTAATTTAACAATAAATATTCTCTGCATCCCAGATTGTACAGAATGTAGATTTTAGTACATACATGATAGATTCATGTTAATTATATTATGTTCAAATAAGTGTAACACCATTAAAATGCATTTGAAATATTTTTTTCCATTGATCGTAATGTAACGCAATACTTTTGATTGTCCCTGTAATTGATCTATGCATCCGATTTTCATAAGATTTGAAATGACTCGGCAAAATTATGTAATAATTAAACGTTTTAAATTTCAAACGATTAAAATGCATTTGAAACTTTTTTTCCCATTGATTGTGATGTAACGGAATACTTTTGATTGTCCCTGTAACTGATCTATGCATCTGATTTTCATAACATTTGAAATGACTCGACAAAATTATGTAATAAATATACATTTTAAATTTCAAACGATTGAAATGCATTTGAAACTTTTTCCCCATTGACGTAATGTAACGGAATCCTTTTGATTGTCCCTGTAATTGATCTATCCATCCGATTTTCATAAAATTTGAAATGACTCGACAAAATTATGTAATAATTATATATTTTAAATTTCAAACGGTTCGGTTGGATAGTTTTTGCGTTGTTATATGCGGACGGACAGACAGACAGACGGACAGACGGACGGACTGAGCGACAACAATAGGTGCTACGTATTTACATAATTACGAACGCAACTAAAAAGGGAACAGGTGGTGCAGTTTTAAAAAGAAAAATTTAATGCAATCATTAAGCTCTCAATAATATATTTTTCTGCAATAGGCTAGTAAACAGAAAACATTATCATTAATGGAATAGAATAGTAGCTTGAAAATTCCCCTAGCTTATGCAGAGAATTAATTCACTCCTCAAAATGAAATTTAAAACGTGTCAAAGCATTTAGAATATCGACGATTGTGAAATTTCATTTATTCATAAAATATTAATCATTATTTTAGAAAAACAAATTTATTTCAAATGATTGTGAAACAATATTTCGATTATATAAGTATTGTTTTTATTTACTGATTTACATACGAAACATGCATTATTTAAAAATGTTGTAAACATATTATTTATTGTTAACCAGAATATTTATTATTATTAGAATTTTCTCGATACACTGGTAAGCTTTATCATTTCAAATACATATATCATAATTTGAAGTTTGTTTTTAAACTGTTCATACATTTTATAATTTGCAAAGAAATAATATTTAGATTATATAAGTGTTGTTTGTTATTTAATAATTTACACGTTAAACATGCATTATTTAAAAATGTTGTAAACATACTTATTACTTTTATCAGGACTCCCAAATGGTCCGCCAACTGAACATCAATATTTTCTTAGAGAAAATTTTGATTTATATTTTTCTTGTAAACTGCACAGAAATCACCTCCAGAAGCCAGTTTTCGCAAAAATGTTGTAGAAACATACCATATAATTTTCTGTTAAAAAACTTTGGTTTTCAGTTCGCGAACGATTTGGGAACGTTTATCGCGAACGTTTTATTCTGTGTATTTATTTTTATTAGAATTTTGTAGATACACAGATAAGCTTTAATATTTCAAATACATATTTAATAATTCGATATTTTCTTTCAAATGTTCATACAATTTTAAAATCTGCATGGAAATAATAAATTTTTATTCTCATTTAACACGTTCGCTGCCGTTTACGTGAAGATTTGATGATAGTTAATGCCGCACTGTAGAAGTGGTTTTTTCCCAGAAGCCGTTTTACTTTTTATAACAAAGAGTCAGTGAAAGATTTTCCTGCTTTAGCTCGTGACTGGCTGTTGGAGATCACCCCCACATCACGCGCTGGCACGTGAGTGGCACTTTAATGTTGGCGCCATATCACGTGCTGGCGTGTGATCTGCAGCGAATGTGTTAATATTTACTTTCTAAAAACAGTCGCATAACCAGGGTTGGTGCACAAGCGCTCGTAATACCGGTAATTTTTGAATGCTCTGTTTGCCTTATCTAATCAAAAACTTTTCTGCGATGGATCAAGTAGAAGAAAACCTTACAATATTACTGGTTTGGGGCATTCACCCTGATTAAACCACTGTAAAAAATTCTAAATTAATATAATAATCACTACAGACACCTATGCTTACGCAACCCTCAATTATCCTCTTCCGACCCTTGGGTTTATTTATGTACTTTTTTTTTAAAATTTCAGTAATATTGAAAAACTGATAACTAAGAAAGACTGAACAGTGAAAAATATTAAAACTAATTTTTTATTCATAAAATTTGATGATAAAATGAGACCCAAAATATATTTTTTAACAATGTTTCAGGACTTCTACATTTTATTTTACTTTTTACTTTGAAAACTCAAATATATATATATTTATATTTAATAGTTTGCTATTATTGATGGGCTCTACAAATGGTGTCTAAATGCACAATAAAACTTTTTACGTTTTCATTTTTTTACATTTCGAGCATTTCTGATGCAAGTCATTTTTATATAATACGTAGCTCGCTGAAAAAATGCTATAAGAAACAAATCGCTATTTTGTTTAGCTCTGCTATCTGTTAATCTTCATACATGCGAATTTCTCTCTTTGTAGAATTATTTATTTACATGAGAAAAAATTGTAAAGATGTGTACCCTACAGGATACATCAGGTCTGAAGAGGATACATATACATATAATACAATTAATGCTTTCATAATGGATGCTAACATGACTGATTAATTGCAATACTACACCAGTGATACTACAAAAAATCTATATGGTAAAGGAAAATTGTCTGAATTAAATAAAAATACCGTTTCATAAAGTTACTAGTGCAAAATGATGACAATCATAACAGCAAATGGAAGTTTATACACTATATTGCCATTGATTATGGAACACTTACGATTTTAGACATTTTACTAAATATCTAGGAAAATACATGAGGAATCATCTCGAAACTCTTAGTGTATAAATATAATAGTATAAGTTATACATCTCCGTGGAGATTTTTTCCCGAAATTCCAAAGGGGACCGTCAACAAATTAAAAAAGAATGAATATCTTTTGAAAAACCCTGTCAAAACTAATGTAGCAAAAGCGCTCAAACTCTAGATTAAAATTGAATGCCTCATTGTAATAAGCCTTGTTCATTTTTATGCAAATAGCATGTATACTCGCAGAGTAATTAAGGTTTTTATAAAAATGATCCCAAATTTTTCCAAGTTTTTTTCCTTATAATTTTCAGAGTTCTTAATATAAAATATTATTTTTTTCAGAAAATATGACAAACAACATTGCACACAGTACCCTGTAATCAGAATTAAAAAATAATTAAAATTGTATAAAAAATGAGTTGGTTTGCTAAATAATTTTTTACTGCGCATGCGTCAACGATATTAAAATTTCATTTGCATATTATGTTAGCTAAATGTATAGAGCAACTTTTGTGAAAGTCACAAAATCATAACTTGAAAATTCTGACAAAAATCGTCAATTGAATAAGTCGAAAATCCGTTATTCTCAAAATGAAGCAAAAACAAGAGAGGTTTTATCCATATATTCAGTGATTAGTGTCAATATAGAATACACAATATGGGATGTACTACTGCATTTGGATAAAATCCCTCATTTTTTTGCTTCATTTTGGAAACAACGGATTTTGTCCTTTTACTATAGACGATTACTTTCAGAATTTTCAAGCTATGATTTTGAGACTTTTACAAAAGTTGCTCTATACATTTAGCTAACATAATATGCAAATGAAATTTTGATATCTTTGACGCATGCGCAGTAAAAAATTATATAGTAAACCTACTCATTTTCCCTACAATTTTTATTATTTTTTAATTCTGATTACAGGGTACTGTGTGCAATGTTGTTTGTCATATTTTCTGAAAAAAATATTATTTTATATTAAGAACTCTGAAAATTATAATGGAAAAACTTGGAAAAATTTGGGACCATTTTTATAAAAACCTTAATTAGTCTGCGAGTGTGCATGCTATTTGCATAAAAATGAACACAGTGTATTACAATAAGGCATGCAATCATAATCTAGAGTTTGAGCGCTTTTGCTACATTAGTTTTGACAGGGTTATTCAAAAGATATTCATTTTTTTTTAAATTGTTGACGGTCCCCTATGGCGTTTCGGTAAAAAATCTTCACGGAGATGTATGACTTATACTATTATATTTATACACTAAGAGTTTCGAGATGATTCCTCATGTGTTTTTCTAGATATTTAGTAAAATGTCTAAAATCGCAAGTGTCCCATAATCAATGGCAATATAGTGTATTAATGAAACCAAAATCATAAATTATTTGATTCTTTTTTTCATATAAACTGTTTTTTATCTTTTTATTTACTTATCTGTAAGGTAAGTGTTTACAAGAAAAGTTTTCTGAAAATCGTTTGGTACAATAATTGCCGAAATGAAATCTTTTTCTTTTTTATCGCAAAGTTTCTTTGATAATTTTTTTAAATTCTAAAATAAGCCAAAATAGCTAGGCGGTTAATGCACATATATTTTGATCGTTTCGTCTAAGCAAACTTTTAGCGGATTAAAGTGACAATCCATATTTCAATTATTTTAAATCTCTATATTTTTTCTTCATAGAAATCAATTCTACAGAATTTATTAGGAATTTATTTTCTAAATACATTACACGTTCTTTTTCACGAATAATTAAAAAACTGAAACAATTTCGCAGCATTCATAAAATATTTTTAATTATAACCTCAAAACTGATATCTCAATTTTGTTTACCTATTTGGATGTAATTCTTTAGAAAAGATCACATTGCCACAAAACCATTCATTTACTGTGAAAATTAATCCATGCATTTTCTTTATAAGAGAAAAAACAAAAGGTTTAACTGCAAGGATATTATAGCTTTATTTATCTTATATTTTAAGACATAAATTTCCGTGAAAAATGTTTATGACCACTTTTAAAAAGAGAAAAAAATTTCATGACCCTTACGTCAAGTAATATTGATTTCCTTTTAGTTGAATCTTATAAAGATAAAGCGAATGGGATATAAAATAATAGTCTTATGTCGTAGATCTAAATTTGAATTCCAATGCTAAGGAAAAGAATATATTTTTCGTTTAAAATGAATTATAGTAGGAGACAGAAAAACAGATTGCAATGCATATTATGGTACATTATGTAAATTTACATTTGATTAACTACCCACTTTTATAAATCTCAAAATGAAAACAGCTGTTGTCATAGATAATTAAAAAGGCAATGCTCTACGCGAGTCCATCATTTAAAACGCCATCCAAAGGCAACTGTGCAGTTAGTATTCCTATTTCGGAAATTGATAGAGATACAAAAAAAATATGTAAACTACAAAGTAATAGAATGCACCCAGTTTTATGTAAAACGATGTCTTATGTAAACAGAAACTGTTAATAGTCCTGAAAAGTAACATTTTCATATTCAATCAAAAGTTTAAAACTGCTACCGCGTGTAGAAGTTTCTAAGACACATGTACGGTTGAAGATGCATAAAGAATATGCAAGCAAAGTACAAAGTTAATTTCAATAATTAAAAAAAAGAATAAGCAGTAAGGCTGCATGCTTTCTGCTTGTGTTCCAGTGGTGGAGTCATTAAACGTACTTAGATTTGTACCCAGTTTGTTGTAATGCTTTTATTAGTAAAACAGCTGAATCGTCCGGCGATCAGGGGTAATAACCTTAAATATATCTAAAGTCTGCGTTAAATTGAGACAGTTTTCTCTGGGTGCGTTTTTTGCAGTAATAAACTAGTTCTAATAGAAATATTTCACTTCTAGGCCATTAAGAAGCATACAATCCTAACGCATATTATTAGTTGAGCCGAATAAATAAAAGTAGAAACTGTCGATCTCGATGTCACCAAAATCATCATGCTACGTTTTTCAGCGATAAAAAGTGTTACTTAGGAGACCCATGCTGGAATATAACTTCAATTTCTGCTTAGGGTTAAAGAGAGAAAAATGATGGCCTTGCTTTCTTTAAATGTAATTTGAAATAATTATATAATTATCTTACTGTTTTAACCAGTCATCACACGCACGTACATTTGTAGCGTTGGCATACGCGTGGGATAAAAATAATTTCCTTTTGGTCTCTTATTATATTTTTGGCTAAATGTTTTTTTTTTTTTTTTAAATCTACTATTCTGTATTGTAAAATGCATAAGTACTACTTGTTTTCAAGGCAAAAAAATCATGCTTTACGTAATAACTTTTAGATTCTGTAGCAGCTTCTTTAAAAATCCCATTTTTACTTGGAAACGATTTGTTTTACCCCTTAAAACATATATCATTTCACAAAACAATATTAATTATATTTAATAATATTTCGTCAGTATATTCAGATAGTTTTATCGTATAGTTTCATTAAAAATATTTTAATGAGTATATTCCGTAAGAAATGACTGTATTGAAATTAAAGATTTGTACAAGCTTGGGGTTTTTCAATTCCAAGAGGTATATTTCTGTCTTCCCTTTTTTTTTTAAAAAGCAAAAAAAAAAACAACAACATGTTTTTACCCTTTTTATTTTAACTTTGACTATGAAAAGTAAATCACAAGTCAGAAGGATTCTCAAAAAGCCTCCTTTTTTACGATGGAAAAATGCGATTTTGGTTGATATCTCAGCGCGTGTGATGAAGGATTTATTGATTCTTTTCATGCAGGAATTTAAAGGTTAAGTTTGAACGGATAAGGTGCCATTTAGAATGTGGTTTATAAAAACAAATCTTTTTTCTGGCTAAATAAAAACTTAAAAAAAAGAAAAAATGAAAATCGCTGTTTGTGAATTTGGACTGCTTTTATTAGTGGGTAAAATTTGAGATTTTGAAAGATTGGAGGAATATGCAAAAAGTTCCCTTAAACATACCATAATAAAAAATCAAATAAAAAACCTAAATCAGAGTTTCAGGTGCATATACCAATCAACGTCTGTTCGGGACCAAATCTGCAGAAAAAAATAACGCACAAGATATAAGCAAAGAAACACACAGGCAACAAACACGCATACAGAAAAAGTCATTTTTCGCATCATGGATGCCTCCAAACGGTGTCAACGCGTGGTCGTGTAACCTTTAAAATGTGAGTGGTAGTGATATCTCTCTTAGAATGTAAAATGTGTATGGCACGGAGTGTATGTCACGCAGATCAGTATTCGGATGGTTTAGGGATTTGTATAGTTGAAGAAGCAGTACTGACCACAGATCACGACCTGGTCAAGCACAAGTGACATTCTTCCACTAGGAAAACCCTTATACATCGGAATACCGATCTGCATGGCATACACTCTGCATGCCATACATATTCAGATTTCATTTGCACTTACATTTTCCACTTTTAAAAATTGCACGACCGGGTGTTAAGACTGGAGGCATCCAAACTGCATCTTTTAATGTACCCCTATACTATCACACACGTATCTGGCGGAATATAACAATATAGCATGCATTCTCTGTCGGAGCATGCGTAGTCCTATTTCTCCTCAAGTGCTGAAATTATTACAGCAACGCCACTCTTTTTTTGGGCGACCCTTATAATACAGGTTAAACTAGTTAAAAGTATTCTTTTCACTTAAATTTTACTAGTTTTGTCTTTACTCAATTTCAAGTGAAAAAAATCATTAAATATAGTATTAATTCGGAATCATTAAAAATTGTATCAAAATATTTTTCAACCCATATTCGTGCATATTAAATATGCACGAATATGGGTTGAACATGAATATATAGTCTGGTCATGATTATGTTCCCTGGAATAATCAAACAAATTTTGACTAGGTTAATGTACATACGATGTATAACGCAATATACACGTAATTTCCATTTACAAATGCACATTATAAATGTACAATATGCAAAGCAAGTACCGAGTGTCCCAAAAATGACTGATGGATTTTAAGATTCAATAACTTGCAAACGGTGACAGCTATTTTAAAAAATTTTGCAGGAGGGTTATGTATAATGTCAGGAGTTTTTTTTCCGTAATTTTTATTTTAGTTCGCATCTCAAACAATAGGTGGCGCTGACGGCGATTGAAGGCCAGGTGATCATTGCTGAGCGAAGCGTCGACCTGGCCTTCAATTGCCGTCAGCGCCACCTATTGTTTGAGATGCGAACTGAAATAAAAATTTACGGTAAAAAAACTCCTGACATTATACATAACCCTCCTGCAAAAATTTTTTAAATAGCTGTCACCGTTTGCAAGTTATTGAATTTTAAAATCCATCAGTCATTTTTGGGACACCCGGTAAATGCGTCATGTTAAAGTTACATAAATAATATATTTATTAAATAACGTTAACACTAGAACCGCGGGAATATTCATTCAAGTTTTATCCAAACATTTCTCACCGGCATTTTCATTTAAAACTGTTTAAGTTATTTATAGAAATTATTTTTGCTCAGCTTATATTTAGCTTATTTTATAAAGAGTTTTTTGGTTCGAATCAACATCTCTGCATATCATACGGGTCAAAATGACCCGTCGTCGCGGTTCTAGTGTTAAAGTTATTGCATTTGAATGAATCGGACCGAAAAACACACCATCCTTCCTGATGAAATTGTTGTATTTCTTTTACAAATTCGATGCTATTTCATTTGATAATCATATCCGTGCAGAAAAAGAGGTTGCAGGAATTAGTATTTGATACATCACGGGGCTGACACTGAACTTTCCTTTTAGGTGGCGTTAGTCACCTGTGACTGTCAGTGTAAAATATTTAACTTGTTTTAAATAATTGTTATGAAAGTATAATCCTATAACAAGTAAAAATTAAGTAAATTTTAAATACATTTTCAGTAGTTATTATTAAAAATAATATATTTTTTTTAGTTTTGTATCATATTTTAGACTGTCAGTCATCCGCAGCCCAAACAGAAAGTTTAGTTTCAGTCACAGGTGACTGACGTGGAACTCAACGCGCTTATAATAATAAAAAAATATTTTGGAAATAGTTTAAACTGAAATTTAAATCATTAAGTTGAAACATGTTTAATTTGAGTTATGGCTGTTTATTCCGTTTATTAAATGAATCTTTAAATAACACATAAGCACATAAGATTTCACACTATATTGTAAACATAAGGCATTTGAAAAAAGTTTTATGTTATTTTAAGAATAAAACCGTAAATATTAATGAAATTAAAAAATACAAAATGTAATAGAAAATAAAAGATCATTTCGCATTACTTATATCTATGTCAGTTTTCAAAATTATGGAAAAAGAATGACAAAGATTTGCATTTTCCAAACATAAAATACTTCCCAATAGATTTTGAATGCTTTTCAAGCAATTGGTTTTTACAGTCTTCAACACAAAAAAAGACTATTTTTTAAAGAATTAAATGGCGAGCAATTTGCTACAGTGGAATAGTCCTGCTACTTTTCTTTTTTCTATTGATGTTCAATTTACACTAAAATGACGTATAATTTTATTCCTGCCCTATTCAAAGCAAATTATTCATTGCTGAAGTTTATATCATTCATGTGGAAAAATTTCTGTATAAAATATCCTGCCTTCTAATGTTTAAACATTTTCAATTTAATGTACTAGTCAATGTTATAAATAAATGAAAAAATAAAAATTCACGATGCATGAAGAATGTGATAGAGATTGAGATTTTCTTCAGTAATGTGAGAAAGAGAAGTGTCGACAGAGAAGTAGAACTCTCAATTTGTCTATCTGTATTATTAAAGACAAACATATCTGTGCGTAACGCATACATCATTCTTCGAGTGGCAAGGCTTTGAAATTTGAAATGAAATTTCGTTTTACAATTTTCTCGTCTGCAAATTTTTAAACTTATGTGTATCGCACATTTTCAATTTTTACACCGTCGTATTGGGAAAAAAAATATTTTTAATTGCAATTTGTTTGAAATATGTTTGAAAGATTTTTGAGACATTATTTTTTTTCTAGTTTTTAGAACCAATTTTGCAATTTTTCCAACAGAAATACTCGAGATTTACGTAATTCGTAAAAGAAAGCTGACAGAAGTCAGTTTTATTAACCCATGTTTAATAATATTTTCCAAATTTTGAAAAAAATGGAACTTGAGAATAATTTTTGATAAGACATAGAGACATTATAAGTATCATTAAATACCTGATTAGTTTGCCGAGTTTCATGAATGACAAAATTGCATTTTGCTGTATTTGTGTATTTTTCTGCAGTAATAATGTCATTTGCATACTTTTCAATAGTTGATAGGTTTCGTTTAAGACTGAGTAGTAAAAGTGGAATGCTTTAGTGGTTTCCAATGACGTCATTTTACTTAAAATCACATATTGGTATACAAATATGTAAAATCATTATTTAAGTATAAGAATATTTAAAACACGCCGATGTTTCTAACTTTAAAGAAATTTTAGGGGGTTTGGCCATCGTTTCGGAAATCACTTCGACACATCACCAAGCCGACTTCGTTTGAATTCGTTATATGTAAACAGTCAGCTCCGAAACAAATTTCATAACGCATGGAGATCGCTTTATAGACAAAGTGCAAAACATCGAGTGTAATTTTAACCGTTTCGATTCGGGCATCTCATAAAACAATTATTAAATTGACATTACTTTTTAAAAGATTCCTTCAAGCACGCAATTAAAAAAATGCTCTAATCAAGGCTGCATAAAGCGTTTTATTTTAAATAACGGTAACCGCAAGGTGCGATCACATCAATCATGGTCACGCACCACGTAGCGGACGGGGTAAAAATCCAGGAATGTATTGTAATTTTTTGCGGGAGTGGCAACGAAATTGTCTTGTTGTTAGAATAAAATACTATTTTTAAAAAGCCGATATTGCGCAGAATAAAGTTTACGTTTAAAATATTATTGTACATATGTGTAATTATTTGGATTCAGATAGAATAAATTGAATAAATGAGTGGGATACGACTAAATATTAAGATAAAATATTTTTTAATTATATAATACAAATATTGCTGATTTAAATACGTTCGGTTATATTTTTAATGTACTAAAAATGAAGCATAAAATTAGAAAGTAGTTATAATGTAAAGATAGAATTTTGTAGTCTCATTTTTACCTAATTCTTGATATGCTAAAATTATACAAAATTATGTACAAGGTTGCATTTCCGATTAAAATACAACGTATATCAACATTTAGAATATGTATAGAATTTAATAATTAATAAAATATTCAATTTTTGGTCCTTTTTTCGTTTATTGAGTGCATGTGATAAGTATCTAATATTTTTATCGTCGTACTGCACTTAATGTTATTTAACTTAAAACTATTTCATTCTTTTACTTTGGAAATCATTTCATTTTATATTTAGAATCACTTTAATGTAAAATGCATGCATTAAATGTTGTACTATTAACCCGTGAGTAGTCGCGACTTTTTTCAAAACGAGAGCAAAGGGTTAATGATTTTTTTTTTTTTTTTTTTTTTTTTTTTAACTGAAGCAATCATTTTGAAAAGGTATCAACTCCTACGCTAATGCAAAGGGAGTTGACCCTTTTTCAAAATGACTGATTCATTTTTAATGTTGGTTTCATATATTTGTATGCTAATGAGTATGCAGTGTATTTAAAATCTTAGTTCCCTGAGCCCACATGTATAGATTTCCTTTCTTTCCCTTTTTAGGTGCGTTCGTAATTATATAATACGTAGCACCTATAGTTGTCGTTCAGTCCGTCCGTCTGTCCGTCCGTCTGTCCGTCCGTCCGTCTGTCCGTCCGTCCGTCTGTCCGCATATAACAACGCAAAAACTACCCAACCGAATCGTTTGAAATTTAAAATACATAAATATTAGATATTTTTGTCGAGTCATTTCAAATTTTATGAGAATCGGATGGATAGATCAATTACAGGGACGATCAAAAGTATTCCATTACATTACGGTCAATGGGGAAAAAAGTTTCAAATGCATTTTAATCGTTTGAAATTTAAAATACGCAATTATTACATAATTCTGTCGTGTTATTTCAAATTTTTTGATAATCGTGTGCATAGATCAATTACAGGGGCAATCAAAAGTATTCAATTACATTATGGTCAATGGGGAAAAAGTTTCAAATATATTCTATACGTTTGAAATTTAAAATACATAATTATTACATAATTTTTTCGAGTTATTTCAAATTTTATGAAACTCGGACGAATAGATCAATTACAGGGACAATCAAAAGTATTCCATTACATTACAGTCAATGGGAAAAAATGTTTCAAATGCATTTTAATCGTTTGAAATTTAAAATACGCAATTATTACATAATTCTGTCGAGTTATTTCAAATTTTTTGATTATCGTGTGCATAGATCAATTACAGGGACAATCAAAAGTATTCAATTACATTATGGTCAATGGGGAAAAAGTTTCAAATATATTCTATACGTTTGAAATTTAAAATACATAATTATTGCATAATATTTTCGAGTTATTACAAATTTTATGAAAATCGGATGCATAGATCAATTACAGGGACAATCAAAAGTATTCCATTACATTACGGTCAATGGAGAAAAATGTTTCAAATGCATTTTAATCGTGTTACACTCATGCGAACTTAATAAAATTTATATGCAACTATAAAGTACATATTATAATATACATCTTACATAATTTGTGGTGCAAAGAACATTTGTTATTGATTTACAAGGCCACACAAAAGTATTCCATTACATAATGGTATAGGGAGAACATTGTTTGATGAGCGTTTTAATTGTAGTTCACTATTTACAATGTTATGAGATTGATATATGAACGTAATATTTTTAAAACTTCGTTATCGTTCGAACGCACCTAATTTGCTACGCTTCACGTGCAATTTCCAACTTGTTATTAATAATACTGAAACGTATTTTAGATTTCAATCTTAGAATAGCATGCTTCGATATTTGTGATTCGAAATAATCCACAAAAATAAAACTCTTGATTTAGAGTCAAAGTGGAGAAGAAATATATTAATAATAATCAATAAGGCTGCATTAATACTCAGTAACTAAAATGTTACAATATTAATATTTTATGAGTTAAAAGCTGAAGAGCTGTGAGCAAGTTTTTAACACTTTGCATAAAATTAAGTACCGTAATTTCGGGTGTATAAGCCGCGGGTCAAACAATTCTTTTTCGACCCAGAATTTTTTAAGAAATAAGTATAACTACTTAGATCGCCGTAAATATTTGTCTTCAATCACTAAATAAGATTTCTGGGTCCAAAAAGAATTCTTTGATCCGCGGCTTATACACCCGAAATTACGGTATATATTTTACAGTAAGAAAAATATAGAGGTTCTTTTTGAAGAATATAAAGAAAATAGAGGTTGAAAATACAATTGAAAATACAAAATTTCCCAAGGAGATATTTTAAATACTCCAATGGTCCTACACCCGTAGGTTTAACGTAAGTCAAGCGGACTGGAGAAATGATTAATATCAGCCTCAATGGTTCAGAAAATGCAAAAGAAAAATATATATTTTGTGATTGGAGAACCTAGTTTTAGTATTAAGATTTTCCTATAATTTTTTACGTTTAAATACAACATTTAAGCTCGCACAAGTGTCGTGTTTTAAAACTTTTATGTTACTTTTGTGTATAATAGAAGCGGATCAGGGAATAATGATTCCACACACTGCGCATGTATTGGAGATCGAAGACCACACAAGTTGCGTTAATGAATTTGCACAGGAAAAAAGGTGTTACCGTTAGAAAATTTTGAAATTTTGTACTATAACCAGAACCGTGAAAGCTTTATTGGTTTAAATTGTCATGATCTCGAGCGCATACCTCCAAATAACTAAATCTGCAATTTTCTTTCGATTGATTAAGTGATTAAGTTGCTAAGATTACATATATCTCAGAAGTTTATTTATGATTATCCTGTTTATAAAAAAAATAAAATATAACTCTCATAATAAGTTATCGTACAATTCCCCGAATAGATTCAATTCCCGAATAGAATTCAAGAATTTTTTTTTTGCATAAAGAACGACAATGTCTTTGATTTAAATAGAATTATCCTTTAAAACGTATTATGAGTTTTGATTTTAAAAAAGACAATGTACTGGTAAAAGCGTCATATTATACAGCAACATGTAATAGGTTTTTAAGTTACTTAAAACCTTTTATCGGAAAAAGAAATATGAGAAGAGTATATAATCCCAGATTAAGAGCAGGACCTTTCAAAGAATTGGATATTGTGTTGTATTTTGTTTATGTCTTATATGCTTCTCGAAAGAAGATATCATAGTTAACATGGGTTCCCTAATTTTTGTTTTCTGTATAGGCTAATTCCATGGGTTCTGTAGTGTAAGTCACATAACTTATAAATTGCTATGCTTGTTAGCCACCGTTATTTTCGAAAAGTCTGCTTGGCCTTATTCAATTAATGAGAATGTGCCAATAAAATTAATCACATTTTTTCGTTCTATAATACTGGTAGCCAAAAATCGTAGTCTGTGACTTACACTACAAGTACTCATGGAAATAGCCTATATAAACAGCAATTGTTTTGTTTTAAGAAAAATTAAAGTCAAAGGGAAGCGAATAATATTAATTACACAATTTTTTATGTATTTAATACACTGATGGGAAAAAATAAATTAACAAATATAAAATCTTACGTAACTTTAAAGATTTCGCAATCACAAACATGATGCAGCTACACATGATTTCACTTTAACCACTTAACCGTCTGCCCCAACATAAGTCGGGGGTAAAAGCACTGTTTCCCTATACCTGTCGCCCGTTAAGTGGTTAACATGCCTGACAATTTTTGAAACTGATAAATATCCTGTTTCTGTAAGAAAGAAAAACTGTATAAGGGAATGAGAAATGCAACATAAAGCGGGCTAGACAACATTTACATAAGTAGAAAACTTTCATAAGGTGTATTGAAAAACTTGACCAGGATTCTAGCGTTACACATTTTTAAACCTACTATACTTCTTCCACTATCCCAATTAAACCCCATTTCTTATTATCCGTTATATATCTTTTTTATGACATGTTCCGATTTTTATGCAAAAAAAATGTTATGAAATGCCATGATAAAATGCTGGAAAATTGAATCGCATTAGTTCCACTACTAGAAAACCATTTCCAGTTGACTGCAGTGAGAGAGCTTTCAGAAGGGAGAGAAAGAAGAACTGCATCTTGCAGTTTTTGACGAGTACTTCCCAAACTATAAAAAGGTTAGAATTTACCCCGAATTCAAATGGGAAATAGCTCACGCTATCCGACTTGTATCTACTCTTGAATTAAAATATTAACTGGGGAACTTCAAGAAGTTCGAAACGTACAAGCAATGCTGATAACCATAACATACTGTGTTATACACTTTTGGAATAAGTGCAATATTTAAAAATTTCAGAGTTTAATATTTTTAGAAAAATGAAACCTTATAAATATGACTAGAACGTCCAACTCATCTGAACCCTCATTATTTAATTCTTTAATTAAGAGTTCGTTCATATGTAATTTTTTAATAAATATTTCTTATAGTAGTATTTAATTAGCCATGACTTATTTAGCAGTTCACAAGTCGTCTATCTAAATGACTCGTCTCTTCGCGACTCTTCCTGTATAAAACAAATAATCTGTCATGTGACTTTACAAATTCTCATAAACGTGGAAAGGATCGACCGCTAATCTGTTAGAGTTCTCAGAAATTTTTAAATACTTATTGTGATTGCATAAACCTCTATAATATGTAAAAGCCGCATTGCAAGTCTTATAAAATAAAAAAAATATATACTTATAGTATGATATTATAGATAAAACAGATTAGTTTATGTTTCAATTTTTTTTTTACGTGGTAATTAAATCTGTAAGATATTATATTTTATAATGAATATATATAGACATTAAACTTATGTTAAATGACCTCTAAATTAAGCTTTACGTTATACAATTAATTTATAATAATGTCATTGTGCCTAAATGAGATATGATTCCCTATAGTTTAGTCGCATTAAGGGTATTTTTAGCATTTCATTCAATAAATATATATTTCACTACGCTAAAAATTATTGAATACTGTTCTTTTAGTTTAAAACTAATTTGTTTTGTATCAATGTAATAAACATCCGTAGTTTAATTCCACAATATACAGTTATCACTTTTAGGTGAATTTGACACTATTACGGTAGTTAAAACCTAAATGAGACAACCAATGCCGCAAATGCGTCTTATACATGCGAATTCATCTAAAAATATTTATTTAACAACAGCTGATACACTCGGTGACAAAAATTGTCGCATATCTACTATGAACGATCTCCGAAACCGCATGATGAAAGATGAATAGAAAAATTAATCTCATAGGATAATACCCCTATAGTAAACTTTTTGTAAAAGACAGTTATAATTAAAAAGCATTCATTCAGAAATAATTAGCATTAATACTAGAGCTGCAAATAAAACAAAATTACACAAATATTTAAAGTTGAACTGAAAATTTTAAGTTAATTCATGACAATTTTAAAAGGAAATTGTCTTTAAATCCACTGAAGCTGCTAACCCTTTGAGCTTCGGAGGGTAAATTTCTTCAAAATTCCAAATGCCATATTGGCACCAGTATTTTGCAAAGAAAAAATTAGGTTAACGATATATGCGGAAAAAAAAAATGCATTAAACCCTTCCTAAATAAAATTAGTCGAATTTTCTGGTGACGGTGTGACATTTCGGAATTAAAATTAAGTGGTAGAAAATTCAACCATCAGAGCTCAAAGGGTTATGGTTTAAACACTTGTCTCAAAAAGAGTTTAAAATTCGGGGAATTCGCGAGGGAATATTAACAGATAAACTTCACAATAGTTTGATTTGGGATTCCGTAACTTCAACATCTTACACTTTTGTGAGCAATATAGTGAGAAGGAATGCAACACACAATTCCTATTCGAAATTTCATATGGAATCGAAAAGTAATATTCATTTTTATCAAAAATCTTATTTGTTAGTAAAAAAAAAATAATTAAAGCATGCTTTAAAGAACACTTGCATTTAAATTAGTTGATCGTTGCGAATTTGCATTAGTGTGATGTAAAGGAGTTAAAAAAGTATTTACCAGATTTTTATAAAATTGTGAACAAATATATTTAATACATATAATTCGAGTTATTTTTAAAAATGATAAAGATATTGGACTCAAGGAATTATTAAAATCATGCACTGTTTCTAATAATTCAATTTTATCCGGACAGTATAAACCAAAGAGTGTCCCAGAAACTGATATTCTATTGCCTCTTAACCCTTCCTTTTCTTTCATTTTCACAAAAATTTCAGCATATTTTATGTATGGTATATATGTATGGTGTACACATATTATGTATGGTGTACACATATACTGAAACATAGATAATCATTAGATAAGCGCAATTTCTTTTTTGATCTTTTTCTAATCTAAAAGTAGAAAATATTTATTATAATAAGTAAAAGTAGAAAACAGTGTTGAAATGTCACATTTAAGAAAAGTGCAAATAAAAAAAGGAGACTCTCAAACGAGGGCATAATTTAGCTGCATCATGCTTTGTCCAGAATAGGCATCTAAGCTGCCGAGCGTTTTAATGTTTGGGAAATTAATTGCGTAAGGAGCTGCTTCAAACAAAAAAAAAAAAAAAAAAAAAAAAAGGCTCGCTTTATATAGCTATTCTTATGGGACAAAATAAAGATATCTCCTTTGAATTTGAATAATTTTTAATCATGTATTTTTTTTTTCGAATTAGATAGTCTAGATCGATATATGCGAAGATCATTTTTTTCTTGTTCGATTTTAATTGCAGATTTTTTTTTTTTTTCAGGCTTTCACTTTTGATACCGCTTCTAAAAATGAAAGTGTTCCCGTTAAAAATACCTGTACACCAAATTGGAAAAATAAAAAAAACGGCCTTTTTGCAAATCAATCTCAGCTATTCGATAATATTATTTATGAGCTATTCGATAATAATTTATATAGAATTCGATAATTCGATTCTATATAAATAAATCAATTAAAAATATTGAAATTCAAACGTGATATCTTCATAAATTTTTTCCATAGCATTAGCGTTAGTGAACTGGTCTTTTCACTCGACAAAAAGGCGCAGCATGTCCCTAATGGGACATTGTGCCATAAAAATCTAATCAACCAAACACTCGACAAAAGTAGCCTCTTAACGTAATTTATGTGTCTTCAGTTTATTTGAGATTATACCGAAGTATTCCGAATCCCGTAATCATGCATCAATTTTCTGCGTCTCGAATGTACACCACCATTCTCACGCCATTTTTTATTAAAAATTTTAAATACACGTATTTTTTTGATAATTTTAAGAACATAATTAAATACCCAGTTTAAAAAAACACCGTTGGGGGATCGTGCTGAAATCCGTAATTTTTTAAATGAAAACAGCTTAATTAAACCCATTTTCTGGTTTACACATTACTTTGATACAATGAATAAAAAATATCATATAAACGTACCTCGTCAACTCTCTAAAAATCTCTGCTCATTTATGGCATTCAATTTGTTCCTAATAAGTAACTGAAGGAAACGAAGTCACCAAAATGCGGAGTTTAATTTTAAAATTTCCCCTTTTCTTCAGCTTATGCTTGAAGTAAATAAAGCATAAGTCATAGTCCTTCACGTCCATAAAATTATTTGATCTTCAAGGGTAAAAAAGAAAATATTTGATTCACATGTAGAACTTCTAGTCTCATTTAGGAAAGTGGCTGTGCTTTATAATAAACGATGTCTGTTTCGATATATTTTTCTTTAAAAAAAACGTATATATAGCATTTATTTACGATTCTTGCTTTTAGATGTTAGGTTGAAGAACATTGTCACATTTAGAAGTCACCACATTTAAGTACAATGACGTTATATATAATATTTTTATCAGATACCATTTTTAAAATTCTATTACCGTAATTTCGGGTGTATAAGCCGCAGATCAAACAATTCTTTTTCGACCCAGAATTTTTAAAGAAACAAATATAACTAGTTAGATCGCCGTAAATATTTGTCTTCAATCACTAAATAAGATTTCTGGGTCAAAAAAGAATTGTTTGATCCGCGGCTTATACACCCGAAATTACGGTAAATTTCACAAATAAAAAGAAATGTGGAACAATATTTGTTTATTAATTTAAAAATAACGAAAATATTTCACTTTTTCAATATTTTTCATTCGTTCTATAAAATTATTTTAATATACATTTTACGTTCGTATATGTAATCTGGGTTGAATCTGACATACCATGCAAAAATAAAGTTGCAATGTTTTTGAACTGCATGTTTATTAGACTACATTTTATACAGCCTGAAATACTTCTAAACTACATTACCGCAGAACATGTAATTGCAATATTTAAAAATGTAAGAGAACTCAAAATTGCTTCATTTTTCATTGGCAGTGGAGCCTTATGACTCCCCTTCAGGAAGTATATTTTTAAAGCTTTTCCTTTGATTTCTCCCGTCATAGTAGATTTTAATTGTTTTTTAAAGTACTGCATTTTTTAAATAATTCAAATTTCATCTCAATTCCTAAAAACACTGATATATGAAAGCTATTTGTTGCGAAACGGGCCCGGGCTTACACATATTTTTCTGATTTGCAGGCCGAGTATCGTTCAGCTAGATGTCTAGAATTGGTCTAGACAAAGTCAAAAGAATATATACTTAGAACTTTTAAAACTTTTCTCATTTTAAAACCCTCAAATCAGATTATATTAAAATAGAACTTTCATGATATGACCCGGAGAAATAGTTTTAGAAGAAATTAATTCTTAAACTGTAAATATTTATGCACGTCAAAATTTGTCTGCGAGTATATGAATTGTCACTTAGAAAATGTCATGTTTCATTCAAACATTTTTGATCATCTAGACTTGATTCTTTACTGTCTCAGCTGATTATTTATTAAATTGATAATTAGACTCAAATTCTATATTCCGCCTCTGGCAGTTTCATAAAATACATGTAGGGCTATTTATCCTTTCCAATTTTTAAAAATACGAACATGAAATAGTTAGAAATAAAGAAAAACTTAATAGATTAGAATTCTAATTTTTAAATTTGAAAATAATATTTCAAATGAAATCATCGGTACAGAACAATTTCTTTATAAACAATATTATTTATATAAAGCTGGGACATTTTAAAATGTTTCCTTCTTGACTAATAATTTCTCGCATACTCACAAAATGTACTCGTGACAGTGTGTTTATTTTTTATGTGTGTAAGTTTTTTTTTTATAAGTATGAAAAACTGACAATGTATATTTCAAAGGAATAACAGTTTTACAAAAGATAATTAAAACGTAAAACGTTCTCCAACATTGTTTAAGAAGACGATTAGTATTCTATGGACGGGAACATTACATCCAGAGCTCAAACGAGAGAAAAGCTTCAATTGACAGTTATGTTGATATCGTGGCGTACTAGTTGCGTTCATATCATGAAGTTCGGGTAACGTTTTTACTGCTGTGTTAAATTCAGAATACATGTAATCTCTCATAATAATTAATAAAATGTAATTTTAGATAAGAACTCCAAAATATATATCAGGGGCGTAGTAATATTTTAGATTAATTTTTTGAGAGCCTTTTGTCTGAGAACAAATATAACATTAAAGTTAAAGCCATTCAAAATTTTGAGTATCATCAACATTTGGAAATCAAAATAGTTCGCTTAAAATCCAAATAGCTAAAGTACAGTTTGTTTATAAATTTGATACAAATAAGTGTCTATAATCGAAATTTTATTGCATCTGGAATATGTATCATTAGTCATAAAACCAACAAGAATATAACAACTACAAACTATTAATCAAGCGTCAAAAACAAAATATTTAGAAAAATTTCATTGTTTGCCTAAACTTTTCTTTTATAGTCATTCAATTTAGTCTTGCATCAAAAATCTCTTAACACTAGAATTGCGGGAAATTTTATAAAAATAATTGACATCAGAATTTTTATTTAAGTCTATTTAACTTATTTTTTTTTTAAATAAATTTTGTGCAGCTTATATGTAAATAATTTTAAGAAGCCTTATCTGGTTTCGAATCGACATCCTCTAACTGAGTACGGGTCAAAATGACCCGTCTCCGCGGTTCTAGTGTTAAATTTGATTTGTGATTTATCATTAATGACGCATGTGCGCCAATATTGTACAAAATATGTGTTGCATGATTATGTTATGCGCTATTTAAACATTGATTATAGACACTTTCATCTCTGTTTCTTGTTCCAATGCTCATGTATAGATTATATTCCGATTCTGTTATATTGTGAATATCTGTTTTACGTCAGCCTTACTATCCACAACTTATATAGCTTCTAATGAAACATGAATTATTTCACAAGTATGACAAATTTTTATTACTGAAGTATAAAAATATTTCAAAGTTTAAAGAGTTTTTAAAGAGACTTAAAATTTAAGGAGACAGTTTAAAAAAAGTCACATCATGGGCAACTGATGTTTGCATTCTGATGGAGAAAACTGTATTTTAATAAGTGTATTAAGTAACGAGAAATAGTGTTTTTAAGTTTTCACATAGTTTGACATGGGATTTCGCGATCTGAGAGTTTCAGTGAAGCGTTCACAGTGGCATAATCAGCATGGGTGCCTAAAACCAGTAATTTTGTAAGGTTTTCTTCTGTTTCATTCATAGCAGAAAAATTTTAGGTTACATAAGGCGAACAGAACGCAAAACAGTTACAACTATTCAGAGCACTTAGGCACCACCCTGGTTACGCCACTTCATTTAGTAATGTTTCTGAATTATTCATCGCACTGCAATTTTATTAACAGCAAAATGAGACGCGATTACCCGCAGTGCAGTGTTGCCAGTGGGCTACTTTTTTAAAATTCAGGTTTCTCGATTGGCACCACTTTTTTGAAACTGTAAATTACCTTTTGTTTTTGCCTTAATTATCATGACATTGGATAAGGCATATTTTATCATTTGTAAAATGTGATGCCAGTCAAGAATATAAATTTAAAAAAAAGTAGCCCATCTGGCAACACTGTCGCAGTGCATTTGTATTTTGGGTACATTTGGCATTTTATTAAATGAATATATATTTTATTGCTTAGAAAAGTACTGAATACTGTGCTTATAGTTCAAAAGTTTTTTGTTTTGAAAAAAAATTATTATTATCCGTAATGTAAGTTGTTTTGAAAAATGGAATGAATATTGCAATAGTCGCATTTAGGTGACTTTTTTAGCTTATATGGCACTTAATACACAAATGAGAAAATGTGTATATACATGGAATTCATTTGAAACTATTTATTTAACAATTAACTGCTGTAACAGAAAATGTCACATAGCTGCTGTGAATAGTCAGTGAGGGATGTTCTTGAAATTTAACCCCTTAACTGGTTAATTTTTTTACGTGCAATAAATTAAAAATATGGGTTTCTACCACTTTTTTAAGCTAAAATATTCGTAATAATTGTTCTAAATATTTCTTCCTTTGAACAGTATGCCATTCTATTTAAAAAAAAATAGTGGTGTCAAAAAGTTTTAAAGTATGAATTAAGCAAATTCGTCTTGCCCGAACGGCGTACGGGCAAATCATTTAAATGATTAAGTAAAAATCTTCATTAATTCATAGGATACTTTTTCTGCACTAAACATTATACCCGTAAGGTTATTATAATTTTAAAACACTTACTGAGAAGTTTTTAACATTTGTATAAAAGCTACAAACGAAACAAAATTTCACAATAATTTACAGTTAAATGAAAATTTTCCAGTTAATCCATGATAATTTTGAAAGAAAGACATCTATGAGATTGCTAATTGCAGTTAATTGTTAAGAACTTTTCATGAAAACATCGTTTGAAATTCGCGAGTGAATATTACCCGTAAAAGTCACAGTAGTGCGATTCCGATAAAATAAATTCAAGTGCGGATGTTTTATTGATAGTATACTGATAATGGGAACACTTGATTCCTAAATTTAATAAGAAATCAAAATGCGATATTAATTTGTATTAAAATTTATATTTTCTAATGCAAAATACAACTTAATTAAAACATGACGATCATAATGCTACTATTTTAAATTTTAGTTGGAGGGAATTCGCATTAATATGGAAGTCTCTGGTTAAAAAAATATTTACAAGATATTTAAGATATTTATAACATCGTTAACAAAAATATTTATTATATACAATTGGTATTAAAAAGTCACACGAAAAAAATTAAATCTATTAACAGATAAAATCGTGTAATGTTTTTAATAATTTGATTTAACCAGCCCTAATTAAGCCAAGGAAAAAATAGAACCTAATATTGTGTTATAAAATACACGTATGGAAGCATAATAACTTAATTAGATAAATGTAGTTTCCTTTTTCAATCCTTTGAGCTCTGGGGTGCAAATTTCTTAAAAATACCAAATGTCACATTGGCACGAGTATTTTATAAAGAATAAAACCGGTTCACGATATACATGAAAAAATGCATTAAACATTTTTTTAAGAAAATTTGGTTGAATTTTCTGGTGCCGTTGTGACATTTCGGAATTAAAATTATGTGGTAGAAAATTCTACTATCAGAGCTGAAGGGGTTAACCTTATTCGAATCTAGAAGAGAAAATAATTATAATAATATACTTTGTAAAAATAACCATAAAAAAACAAAGGCTATGTTTCGAGCTAATACAATACAGATCATCATCAGTTGAAGGAGACATGTGTAAGTAAGGGCACAAGGTTAAAAATAAACTATAGATAGTGTATCTTTCACATTGTGCCTTTACGGACACGTATATCCTTCAGCTGATGACGAGCTGTATTGTTTTAGCTCAAAATGCGTCATATTTCAAATGTACTGAAACTGATATAAATCACTAAATTTCCCTTCGACCACGTTAAACACAGCTTTCATAGCATTTTTTAAAATTATTTACAGGGACACACAAAAGAAATCTGTTACACGGTTGTCTTTTCGTAAGAATTGCTGGATAGTACGTTTTAAAATTCGGTATGCTCTTTGAAATTTAATTAGTTTTTTGCATATTACTGTTTATATATAAATTCATTATAACTCATATAGGGCCGCACAAATGTCGAGGCATACCATTCTCCTTATTAGAGGATATGGCTGAATGGGAATTTTCTGAAATATATGTATAATTTAAATAAACTAAATTTTGGAATGCATGTTGTTAATAGATACAAATCTCTATATCATACACAGCACTGCAAAAAAATTCAAATAATTTTCTGAATGTATACGGAAACAGCTGAAATTCGGTTTTGAAATGCATTACATATTTTCATATGATGAAATGAGACGTAATATTTTAATTTTGCGCAATTTTGTTACATTATTCTGAAAGTGTTGGAAAGTACTTCATAATCTATGCTTGACATATGATTTTTCTTTCTTGTTTTATTTGAGATCGAGATTTAAATTTGTTTGTGCAAGTGCTTTGTTTTATACGCGATAAATATGGGCATAAAATTAGCCGTCAATTTTATTTTTTGAGGTAAAAAGGGGATTTCCTCATTTTTCACAATGTATATCGGCAGAGGAAAAAATTAAATTTAGTATTAGATGTGTCTGAAAATACATCCGTAGTCTTGTGTGATACTCATATGAAAATCTTCAAATCAAAAATACCAATTTAAAAGAAATAGTAGGGATTTTTTAAAGATGCATTCTTTTAACTTTTTTAAAAATTAATTAAATAGACGGAGAATTTTAACTTTTTTCTTATTATCTGAAAATTAAAGTAAAAAACTCCTGATTCTAAAAATTCTTTGTTTTTGATTCATAAGGTTCTGTTCATCTATAGGTATGTTATGAAGCAAAACATAGCTTATAAGTGTAGGAAATAAGAGAGATGGGGGCGAAATTTCATCTTATTTAATTAGAGATTTCCTACAAGAAAATACTGGTACCGAAGAATTTCCTGGTCATGAAACTCCAGGACCGGTACGAACCGTGGCAATACACTGTGTTGAAACATGAAAAGGGAAAAAGGAATCTCAACTTCTCGCAAGAAATTTAATTATTCCATCAATTATGAAAAAGACATAATTGCGAATCTGCATCCACAAAATTAATTGGTAGCATTATTCGGATGAAAGCATACGTTTCATTTGATTTGTTTTTACAAAGTACAATATAAATGGTCAAGTACGAGTACTACTTGCTCTCAGAGGATTCCGTACAATAAATATTTGAATTATTAATTAGGATGAGCGAAGCGAATCCTCTACTAGTCCACTCAAATTACAATTTGTCGTACGCTTTACAAAAAAACTATTCAATATTTTAACTTCAAATTAAACACAAAAATAAATTATGATCTGTAGATTTGCAGAATATAATTTTTTTTACAGTAAAACGTTAAAAAAATTATTATTTTAATTAATTTATTTTACATGCATTTCCAATACGGACGCATTTTAGCAAATAAATAAAAAATGAAACGCGTATATTATCAGAAAAAAAAGTTTAAATCATGGAGTAAATAATTATAGATAGAATCATGATTAATTTATTAAATAAAACATGTTTTCATTATCCCGCAAAATCGTTTGCACAGATGACACTTAAACATTTTAAAAGAATTGTATTATGGATTTTTTTTTTTTTTTTTTTTTTTTTTTTGGCAAACTGGCAACAAAATAATTGTAAACAAATAAAATTAATTCTTAAATTTGTTATATAAATGAAAAATTAAAAGATCTGCGTGAAGTTGTTGGTTCAAGCTCTTTATAAATATTTTTGCGAAGGTCGTATTGTGGCTAAATAATATCGACTCATTAATCAGAAGGATTTTATAGAAAAATAAGACTTTAATAAGTTCGCAAACACAACAATAATTAGTCGTGAAAAAGTCACTGCGAGAATGAGAGAACGCTTCGTTAAGGTAATTCCATTAATTGAGTTGCCATTCGCAGAAAGTAAAAAGTTCTCCCACGCGGAGAGAAGTACAGCAATTCTCATACGCTAACATGTATAAAAACGAAGAAATTAAAATAAAATGTTTTACAGTTAAAAATTCATAGTATCAACGAAAGCAGATTTCAAATGTTTTTTCCAGAAAATAGGATTTTGAAGAAGTAACTTTCTTCAAGCTTTCTTCAAATATATTATTCTAAAATAGCTATCAAAGATTATCGGATGTTGATTACAAAGATAGGAAACATGCATATTTCAAACAATTAAAAAACACCAGTGGCTACTTGAAATTGTAAAAACATCTTTAAAAGAGCTTTTAGTTGAAAATTAAAAAAAAATTGTAAAAGTTTGCTTCGAAAATATCTTATTATGCCAGTTTTACATCATAAATAAAAAATTAAAATGCGCCAAAACATAAAATAACGTTTTTGTTTAATAAAGATGCAAAAATAATAATAAAAAAAAATATTGTTACTTTCAAATATCTGTTTTATAAAATAATGCTTCGCGAATCCAAACAAAGCATGGCTTTTGCTAGTTTTATCATTAAAAAAATAATTGCGAAAAGAATGCTAAAATTTTCTAAAAAACTATTGAATGTAGGATTAGGTATATCTTTATATACTAGAATACTAGTATACTAGATTATCATTTCACACAAAACGTGCAAATATAAAAAAGAAAAATTTGTGGGCCCATGGTAACCGATTTTGATTAAATTTGATACACAGATTCACCCCTTATTTAAATAGAGCTATGAAAAATATCTTGAAATAAAATAAAAATGTATTTATCTATGCTAACAATCAATAACTTTTATGCTAACAATCATAATTAAAATTCCAAGAACAAAGACAAAGCCTCGATATGTCAACTCTTAATGTAAGTTTTGATACTTAAATAAACAATCCTGAAATCTATTATTTTGCATTTACTCATGAAATAAATATGGTCTGCTTATATGCTGATTTTCATTAAAATCCACGACGTGTCAGCTACAGGACTTCTCATTTTCTATAGAATCACCCGTATACCATAAAAGTTCAGAGAGACGTGAAGCCTAAATATAATCAAATATTACTATTCTGTATAACTCTTTTTAAGTTTTTTCCTAATATTTTCGTGATGAATTTAATTTGGTATTGATAATAAAAATAGTGTATATTTACACTTCATTTGGTATTTAATAAAACTAAATTCAATGTAATAGTAATCTCTTCTATTTACAGTGCAGCCAAAACAAAACCATTGTTCAAAGTTTAAACTTTGAACTGTGTTAAGCACGCTTCGAAAAGAGGCCACAAATTGCAACTCCGACTTGGTCAATGTCACGTTTTTCAAAATAGGTTTTTAATGAACTTTTAAAGACACGGCAGACGTATTGAGAAATCAACTCAATTTAACTAATCGCGAATCCCATAATATTCATGTAAATAACTCTAATTAAATTAGTCTGCTTTTAGCAGATTGACGTTTATTGCTTTTATTCTGCCACTGGGCATTGCATTACACAAATATATCACTAAGATTTGTTACCCATGCTTTAAAAGCCGATTTACATAGAGAATGCCGTCCTTGTCATTATGTAAATCCTAATCGTCCGAGATTTTACGGCAGTGGTTTATAATTTTTTATTGACTACGCCTCAGCAAAGTATCTGTAAAATCATTATCTTCCCCCCTCCCATATTCACTTTATAAATTAATCTTCTTATTATAAAAAAGTGAATTATTTTGACAGGGTGGAAGCGAGATAGAGCCTTGACAATAATTATTCATTTTACATATTTTAACTTATTAAAGACATGAATCGTCTGTCAGAAATCTGTTTTTAACATAATTTTACAAATGCAATAAAGCTATACATCTTGGTCTTCCTGCCAAAAAGAATTTTGTCGTTGTTTTTTAGCCTATCTCATTGACTTTATTCATTGACTTCATTCATTCTTATTGCATTCGATTTTCTCATTGACATCTCTCTATAATACTTTACTTCAAATAAAGTGTTATACAATATGCATTTTTATCTTCATAAAATCACGTGAAGTGTGATTTATAATTAGCACCTAATAAATAGCAATTCGTCTTTGTAAATTTTTTAAATGTTCGTGGAAAAGTTTCTATACTAAATTTCTTTTCAATGTTTAGCGAAAGAAGTATTTTAAGATTCTCAATCTCAAAAGTTTCTTCATGTGAGCATACAGCAGATCGAATAGAATTAAGAAAGTTCATACAGCAAACAATGGAAAATGTTGCAAAAAACTATAAAATGCAACATCACTGAGAAAAATTGTCGGTATTTTTAGCACTATAAGAAACTGTCAAATTATTTCAAAAGCATTATAATTATTTTTGTGTGGATTATATTTTAAACTTTTGACAGAGAACATTATTAAAATTTAACTAAGAAAATTTAATTTCTAATCCATATATTTTTAGACTCCGACAATACTTTTCCAATAAAAAAAAAACGCATAGCAAATGATTGAGTAACGAATTTTAAATTGCCGGTATAAAAATGAAAAATGTCTCCATGTGGGGAGTGCGCTCCACTTTGGGAACTACTGTATAAGGGTTAATATCTCGGTTTATTACCGACGATTTTTTATTAAGAATGCTTTTATACTTTTTCTACAATAGGTAACTTTAGCGCTGCTAAAAACCTTTGCTGAATGTCTGCAAACCGAAATTTGTGTGTAACTTAAAAATACTTTTTCAAAAACTGTGTTAGCTTGGGTAATCGCTGTAGTTTTTCTACAAATTTTAAATTTATGATGAACTGTCTCTAATTTTTTTCATAATTTTAATTTTAGTAGATTCGGAAATAGATGAGGGGGGGAGGGACTTTTTTCGCCACATTTTGGACTATATCTGAATATATAATGAAAACATCAAAAGAAATATGTTTGAGTTCCGCGTTACGAAAGCTTTTACATGATACTCCGCACGAAATACGAATTTTTTTTTTTAAATAACAAGTAATTAGCCACCTATGTTTTTACTCTGAATGGTTAATAATCTGTATAAAAGTGGGTCAATAGTCTTTATTATTTATCCCAATTGAACTACACACGTTCCATTGTTTATATGTAAAATGATTGTGACAGACAGACACAGGAGTGTACTTATTATGGTTCTATTTTCACTTTCTAAGTCCAGAACCCTTATACAGGGGCATAACCAGTGTATGTGCCGAAGTGCTCTGAATACCGGTATTTTTTTTTTTAAGTTTTTTCATTTTACTTAACCAGAAAATTTTCTTCTACGAATCAAGGTCAAGAAAAGCTTGCAATATTACTGGTTTTGGGCACCCGCCCTGGTTACGCTACTGCTTACAACATAACACAATTTTTGTAATTTACAATAAACAGTATTATTGTGAATGTCGCACTATTTGTCTTTTTTTCATCATATTTTTGAAAATAAAATGTATTTTCATGTTAAAAATATGTCTCTTCCCTCCCTCATGTTTTTAATGTGAAAATCTATGTTTAATTTTCAAAAATGGATGGGAAAGTCAGCGATGGAAAATGTTTCTTATTAAATTAATTTGTTTATTTGTGTAAAATTATAATTATTATCATCAAATTTACTATTTTAGAGTATGTCAAGATGTTATTCTGAAATTTTTCATTTTGTACGAGTGAAACATAATTAATAAAATATATTTTTGTAAAAATTGTCCCATCTTTCTCTACTTTCTCCTACGCATATATTAATTTTATATCTATTTTTGCTGAAATGTTCACATTTAATTAAAAAACATATTTTGTATACAAAATTTGGTATGTATGTTAGTAATTTTAACAGGTATTGAAATTCTTTTTCTTCATAACACAGGTAATTTGTTTGCCAATATATTGTTGAAAATACGGGAAATATATAGAATATCATTACAGAAGGTTCATAAACACAATTGTTTACTGAAATTTGATTAAATTTTGTCAAAATTTGGAAAGTTAATTAAAATTCCACTAAAAATTTATCTGAATTAATAGTTCCATTTCCTGTTTTTATTAAAAAAACACGTGTTTAAAAAAATTTCATATTTTTCAAAGATAGAAAATGCCACGAATCCCATGAAATGTGCATAACATAAAAACTAATCAAAATTGATATATTATCATCAGAAAACAATTATTTTTTATGGGATTTTTGTAAAATAGATTCCAATTTCTTTGAGTTTAAATGAAAATTCTAAAAAGTCTTCAAAAATAAGTTGCTTTAAGTTCAACACAATTCACGTATATCATTCTCTTTTCCAGATGCTAAATGGGAGCAGGAAATCCTTTCAGCCGTAATCTTCTCTTCTAATCCGACAGAGAGTATTTAGTTATCGATCATGATTAAGACCATTGTTTCTCAAAATTCGTGCTGTCGTAAAACAAAATAGGATGTAAAACTCCGGAAAAGAATTTCCATAAAGGATAAAATAACATTTTATGAGAGAAAATGTAAGTTATTGATGCTTTATGACGCATGTTTTTAAAAGGTTTACTAATTTCTGTTATCCGCTTTTTTAACTCCATAAATTTAATAAAGATTTTTTATACTTTCTTACGGAATATTTCCATACTAATAAATTACGTACAGAAATTTATCTAGATTAATTTTATTTAAAAGATTTCTGAAATAAATTTTTATTATTTTCAGTAATTTTTACAACGTTTTTCTTCAACAAATTTGAATGCAAAACTCTGGAAATTATTTCCATAAAAGATAAAACAGCGTTTTATGAGAGAAAACTTAAATTGTTGATATTTTATGACGCATATTTTTCTAAAGGTTTTTTAATATTTGTTTTCAGTTTTCCTAACTCCAGAAATGTTTGAACATTTTCTTCGCAATAATTTCGTAAAAGTAAATTATGCCCCGTACATGTTTGAATTGGTTACTGTTTTTAAAATTTCTTTGAAATGCATTCTTATAACAAGCTCAGTAAACTTTAAAATCATGTTGTAAAACAAAATAAGTCGCCTGACCTACGTTTCAATATAAGCCTATTTTTTCTGTTGGTGGATACTACAGAGGTAAGAACATACGGATATTAACTAACCTGAGTTAGGGGTCCTTTCTCAGGAAATAGGAGCTAAAGCTGCCTAAAACTCTTTGTTATCAATGTTAAAGTATAAAAGCTGTTTTTTTAATATGTTTAATGGGGTTATACAAAAACCATACTCACTATTGATTGACTCTTTTCGTTTGTCATAATTGTTGCCAGACGCTTTAAAGCTTCATAAATTATCGGATGACTTACGTCATACTATCAACGCTAAATTAGACATTTGTTTTTCGAGCAGTTGTTTTATAATATTTTCTCAGAAGCCTGAATGATCCCATTGGTCTAACATTCTGCCGGACAATGTAAAGATCCGCTATATGAGGAGGGCGTGACAGCATTAGCTCTGTAAATGAGTGCATTACCGCTCTGAGCCAAGCGTTAAAAACTCGATTTATGAATAAATTATCTTTTGTGCCACTCTATCCAAAAAATAAGTAAATTTTATGGTAATAATTTCTTTGCGTTCATGCATCCTAACTAAGCGAAATGTAAGACAATGGATAATATGACGTGAAAAAATTAGTAGCATAAATTTTACTTTTATTTTTGAATAGCGTGGCACAGAAGATAAATTAATTTATTCATAAATACATTTCAGTGCATTGCATAGGTTAAGTGAGAGTAATATATTTAACAGTGTATTGGGAAACTAAAAGTTTCAGTTAGATGCATTAATTATTTAGTCAAACCATAAAACAATTTAAAATGAATTTTAAAATAAATTGTTTAAAGTTGCATCAAGGAGTCACTTAAATTTTGATATCATACATTTAAAACTCATATTTTGAATTTATGAGAAATGTGAATGATAAAGCTGATCATTTATCATTCACATTTCTCATAAATTCAAAATATGAGTATCATATAAAATCATATCAAAATTTATTCATTTATATGAATAAATTTTGATCCATCCTTTTAAATTTAACTTACCCTCAAGAACAATTTTGCGGAAAAAATAGAATTTTGAAAAAAGGGGACTTGTGCGGTTTTGTAATCATTGATTCAATTTTATAAAAAAAAAAAAAATGAACAAACAGGATACTTTAACAGTAAAATGACAGAAAAAAATTATCTTCTCGTGCACGTAAAATTCTTGCTTAACAAATTGTTTTCCGTTTCTAAACATATAATTTAAAAACACAGTTACGTCAGTGCGCATTTTGATGCATTCTACTTATTTTTTTCGATATTTATTATTTATGCGACAAAAGGCATTTTGAGTAAAATTTTCTGTAGCTTCAAGTAATAACAAATATAGAAACGTCAAACAGCTCCTTTCCTGATGAGGTTCCTTTCAGGTGTGTCTGAAGCCAAATCGATTAGTTGTCACTTCCAATCAAGCAAGTTTTGAGAGAATCAAAAGATTATATTCATTAGATTTGGAGATAAAAATTCAGGTATGATGTTTCAAATCAAACGTTATACTGCGGAAATAGAGTGTGATTTATTATATTAGCCTTTTCATTTTCAATTATTGCTATTTAGTTGTTAATTTTTAATTTAATTTTTCTAATTTTCAGTCAGTATTCGAAACTTGAAAAACATTACAGAGCTGCCAACTTCTACGCCTATTTAAATCTTATAAACATGTTTGGAACCACAAAAATGTTTTAGCAAAATTTAAACCAAATATATTCAATGTTATGCATTACAGTACATATTCTTAATTATTTACTAAAATTTCTGTTTCTAATATGTTTATTTGACTGTAAATAGGCGTAGTAGTTGGCAGCCATGACATTATATTAATGCTTTAAATTGCAGCGTTTTTAAAATAATTGCAATATGCTTTAACGTGAAGTCATGTAGTCGAAATATAAATTGAAATTAGAAAAAAATCAAAATAAATTGTTCAAAAAAAGTGTTTGTAAAAAATCCCGATGTTTAATGCAAATATTTTCTTACTTAACGAATTACAATTTTTTTGTAACTTCACAAAATAAAAAAAATTATTGCACTTTTTAGGTTATTTTAATTTGTAAAACATATATCATAGTTGATTTATTAATTTAAAATATTTGTAAATAAACCCAGAAATACGTTAATTTGAAATCTTCTTTAACCCATTAAGGACCGCAACTTCTTAGACTTCACTTAAATAAAATAAAATATTATTTTGCACATATTAATTGCCGAAACGTCAGTGAAGGCTTGCTTTGGAGACACGAAATTTTTTGGTTTCCGTCTGTCAGTCAGCCTGTCAGTCCGCAAAAAACATCCGATTGGCTTGAAATTAAGTGGGTATGTTAGTGAGGCACTGGGATTAAGCTGTATAGTTTTTTGTTAGATTTGATTTATTCGTTCCGAAAATATAGAATATTTTATTTTGCGCAATAATGTTTATTTATGGCAAATCCAATGATTTTCAATTTTTTTTCCTTGAGAGAAAATGACACATTTCATTAATGGAATTCAATGATAAATGGATACTGAAATTTACCAGTTAAATTATTCGAATTTTTTTGAAATTTCGTCTATGCATTTGTCAGATTTTTAAAGTTATTACTGCAAATTTTGGAGATTTTTTATAAATGTGTTCCAATAATATAAACTAATTTGGTTTAGAGATTTATTTATTTAAAATGTATTCATTTCATTTTCTTTATCTTCTCTTAATGGTTGCTAAGCAACCATTCATCCTAATCCTTATTATATTTTAATGCTATAAATTTGAAAGCGTGGACGAAAATTTAAATGAAGTCAACGTCAAAACTGATGAATTAATAAATGTCTTTTTATTTTTGCGGATAAATATAACATAGCCCAGAAAAGAATATAGGCTATATTTTATTAATTTTATTTAAATATTTTCCTTAATAATTCAAAATTTCCTTCTTTTTCATACAGAATCAAGATCGATTTTTAAGATAAAATTTAACCAATTTCCTTTATCGTTGCCAAAAAAAAAATCTGGAATAATTTTTCAACGGCAATAAGTTTCAATTGAGCAATTTCCATTCAAAAAACCAAACTAAGAAAAAATAAATATGACGTCAGAATTAAAATAAAAATAAAAATAGTACTTTGTTAAATAATAAACACGGAAATTTGTTTCGTTAATAAGAATTTTTCTGACAAAAATGGGGGCATAATTAGAAGTAAAAGAAATAAAAAATAATTATATTTTTAACAAATATTTCAATTGGTAAAATTTGACGTCATAATTGAACAAAAACAAGTATTTTATAGTAGTCGTTAAAAATACAAGAAACATGGATATCAATAACTCATGAAAAATAACGCCATTGCCGAAACTTCAGTGAAGGCTTCTTTAGAAGACACGAAATTTATTGTTTTTCATCTGTTGGTCTGTTCTTCTGTATGTTTGTCTGTCCCGCTATAACTGCTACAAAATGCAATCAAAACATTTTTTTTTTCTGAAATAAAATTGTAAAACTCTAGATTACTGAGTTTACACTTACAAAAGTTCCCGATACATCAGATTTAGGTGTTTGTGGTTGGCAAGGTATGTAGAAGTATGAAGATAATGAAAAAAATTTGTCCAAACTGTTACTTATCCTTATAAATCAAAATGTATAAGGAAATGCAATATATACAACAACCATTAGCACAATTATAAGAAAGTGGCAAATTTAAATCAAGTGATGCTACGAGGGGTTCAGGGGGGCTCCGCCCCCCTGAAGAAATCTACTATGTTATCATAAAAAAACAAAAATAATAGATCATGAAAATTTCAGAATATCCTAACATAACTAAATTTTTAATTTACCGCTTTTGAAGGCTGAAAACTTCTAATTCTTATTTTATTCTTATAAATAATTAAGTACTATGAAAATTTTAAATTAAAGTTTCCAAGAAGTTCAATATTACCCAAAGTGTGTTTAAAAAAATATATATATGTGCAAAGCTGACGTTGAGGCTCCTGATCTGCAGATTTACTAGTGGTTAATTACAGTGGCCGGGGGTGGGTGAGCGAATGCTCTGAATGCCGGTAATTTATTTAAAGTTTCGATCGTCTTATCTAACCAGAAAATTTTCTGCTATGAATCAAGGAGATAAAAATCTTACAATATTACTGGTTTAGAGCATCTATCCTGGTTACGTCACTGAATTAAGAGATCAATCACCAAATCATGAGTCAAGGAGCTGCCATCAAATTACTCATATCCAAAAGGACATGAGGTGAGACGTCATTACTAATGGATCAACTTCTCGCTAGTGATGGAATTCAGGCCGCAATTTGTTGAATATCAATTTTATTTTACTTTATTGCTCATCTAATAAAACAAAATTAACTATTTAAACCTATAACGGTATAAATTCTGAGTCCCTAAATAAAAATTCCGCTAGATGCGGAATGCCACTGTGTTGCCTCATCTGTCTGACATTTTATAGGGGATTCAAAATTCTCACCAGTAATTTTAAATTGTTATTATTGCTTTATAATATAATAACTATCCCACAAATAAGAATAAAAGAAATTTTCTAATACTAGTGATAAGTCGGTCGATTAGTAACGACGTTACACCTCGTGTTTTCTGGTCTTGAGTGTTTCGATAGCAGAGCGATCAAGGACAATTGGAACAAGCCGTATTTTTTGCATATCAATATTGAAGTTAAAACACAAAATTCCAAAACTAAATCTCAAATTCGATTACTAAATTTACTATACAAATTTGTAATGAAAATACTAAAGAGAAATAATATTTACTAGAGCTAGACAATTAAAAATTTCTTTATTATCTTGAGTCGCAAACGCAAATCCTTTACATTATCACCACTAATTAACAGCGAATTTTCCTCTACTCAGTACTTAAATTATTAACATGATAATTTCGTCGCGTGAAAAGCTTTAACATTCTAAATCATTTCTGAAACATACATTCTGAAACTACGTTGTGATGCTTTAAATTGAAATAAGGAACGTAGTTATTAAGAATTACTTATTTGCTCATTAAGAAAACAAGTTTAGATAATGAACAGATCATCTTGTTGGTATATGTATAGTGCTTTAATGTAAGAAATAAAATACTTTAATTTAAATTAAACTTTTATTTTTAACAAGTTGGAATCTTTTGAAATATATTAATGCATTCTCTTGTATTGATTATTTAATATATTCTTGATTTATTCTGTTGATTCTTTCTGATGAAGAATATATGGTATTTCAGTGTGCAAAATGATAGGAACTATACAAAAACCAAGAAATCACTTTGGGTTTCCTATGCAAAGGCGTAAACCTTTGTGTTCTAATTACAAATGTGGCTTTCTGATTAATATTAAAATAATCGTTTACAAAAATTGTATATATATTTTAAATAATTTTTAAAACATCTATTTTGCTAAAGTTACGCAGGAGCAAAATGATAAAAACGCAGTGGATATTTCTAAAACAGCGCAACGTGATTGGCGAATATTTTCACATATCATTTAAAATGCATTTAAAACAGTTTCTGAGCACATTTGTTTAGTTCGCAAAACATTTAAATTACATGGCGAATTAAAATGCTTTTTGACTTCAAAAGAGAGCAAATTCTAGATTATAATAATATCGGAATATAATTTTAAAGCATTGCTGGTGAAATTAAACTTTCAAAAAGCGTCATTTTTAATTTCTTATGGAATCCAACTATTTTATGTAACTTCAAAATCTACAGGGAGGTCAAAAACTCTTTCAAAACGATCCGAAAGTTTGATTATTTGCACGATTTCAAATAAAATAATGGCAAGAAATGTATTTGAAAGCCAGATAAAGACATCAACATCAGTATCTGCAGTGCTGAAAATAAGTTTAATTTCAATATTCTAGATGTTATTCTTCCATATCTGTATGTCCTTCAAAATGAAAAGGACATATTTTTCATGCGTCAATTAAGTGGAAGCTCCCTAATGGTCTGGGTCATTTTTTTCTCAGTTGGTAAGATTATAATTGCTTTTGTAGATGGAAAAAAAAATGCATACCTCTATTCGCATATTATACCGTCATTTTTTGAACCCGAATGAAAAAATTATTGATTTTTATGAAAATTTCAACAAGACCATACCTGAATTCACTGAGAAATAGACACAAAAAAGTAGTTTAAATATAAAGACTCAGCCATTGGTACAAATTTAAATCTCATGATCAATGTTTTGGGTACAATATATAATGAAAGATGGTTAAATCGTGCAATATAAGTCGAAAGCAGAGTTAAAATAAAAAATTTGGAAGATATGATATGTTTTGAAACCTTAACAAATGTAAAACTTTGTAAACTGTATGCTACAATGTTGCATTAAAATTACTAGACGCAAAATATCCCAAACGACATGTAATATTCCTATAATTTAGAAAAATCCAGTTTCGTTCTAATCTTTTTTGCTCCCACTGCATTTCGAGTAAAAATGCAACCTATTATATTACATTTATAACAATTATTTTTGAATATTGTCTTTATGTTTATATTGAGTATTTAGTATGATGCAATAAATTTATGAAATTTATAAGGGGATTAATTTAATTATATTTTTTATTTAGGCATTAACATGATCGTTCGTATCATTTTGCACCCCGGTATATACAGGGCTCCCGCTGGTCCACTTTTTAAAAACTAGTAATTTTTTTGAAAAAAAATCGTGCCAGGTTTTTGCAACAATTCCAAGAAAAACACTCATCTTAGAATGTTTCCACGAAATTTATAAATAAAATTTTTCTCTAAACAAAAATGGTGTTCAAAAAGCGGACCAACTGGGAGCCCTGTATAATATTCTCCATATATTCTTGACTGAATAAAAATTTATAAAAAAAAATCATTAACATTTGTTGTTAAAATAAATTACGTAGTTTGTTTTATGGACAATCAATATATGCATAATTTTTACATTATTTTAATATAAATGAAACATGTATAGTAATATATTGCAACAAGCTGGTTTCAGGGTTTTTTGAAGTACTTTTTTTAGGATAGCTATTTAATCTTATATTTTACTGCAGTTGACCCACTTGGCGCTAATTGATCTCGTGGATTTAACCAAAAATACACATAAAATTTACGTTGAATGATTTTATATAAAAATGAATGTTGAATGATTTTATGTATTTAAAGGAAAATCTTTCTAAACGATCTAACACTGGGAATTCTGCTGATTTCAGTAGCGTACACCCTAGATTTTATGTAAAATTTTCTTTTTAAAACGAATATATATCCACACAGAGCTGGACTGAGTTCTTACTGCCTTCGACAACATTACGTAATTTTATATTGTTAAAAGAAAGATCGCAGTTGCATTTGACACTCATTTCTCAGTCAGCACATTTAAAGCTCCTACGATTTTTTTTTCTTTTCCATAAATGCAAATTAAAACAAACTGACTTACGTCGTTCAAGGAACAGTAAAGAATTAGTTGGATGTGTCAATCCCGAAACTTTCTTCTATCTCATAAGTACATTTTAATAATAATAATAAAAAAAAAATGTGGTGACCCCAGAGTTGCCCACTATCGAATTTCCTTGAACATTTGACCTAGCCTAATGAGATTCTGGTATCCGAAAAGCCTAAAACGCAAAATTTAATTAATATTCTGAGAAAATGAGTTTAGTAGTGCCTCATGTTGGGTAATTTATACTAAAACCTAATAAGCATCTATTGATATCAAGACTTAATAGAATCTTAAATTTGATGGAATTTCGTCCATTAGTTCTTGAGATATAGTTATAACAAAAAATTTGCAAAACGTAGCACAGCAACACCATATCTTGGACAATTTATGCCAAAACGTTAAAAAAGCGTCTAATTATGTTATGGTGTAAAATAATCTGAAGTTTAATGAAATTCTGTGCATTAGTTCTTGAGATATAACTAGTTTAAAAAAAGTGTAAAATATAGCACAGCAGCACCATCAGTTGAAGGATTTATAACAAAACGTAATCATCGTGTAATTATGTTATATGTCGTTTTGTAATAAAATCTGAAGTTTGATGAAATTCTGTGCGTTGGTTGTTGAGATATAGCTATCTGAAAAATCGTGCAAAATGCAGTATAGCTGCACCACCTGTTGCAAGGTTAATACCAAAATGTAATCAGTGTCTAATTGTGTTATATATTCTAGTGTAAAAGAAACTAAAATTTGATGAAGTTCTTTGCATTAGTTCTTGAGATATAGCTATCGCAAAAATCGTGCAAAATGTAGCATAGCAGCGTTACCTATAGGGCAGTTCACACCAAAGCCTTATCAGCGGCTATGTATCTCAAGGTATCGCGGAATCTGAAGTTTGGTGAAATTCTGTACATTAGTTCTTGAGATATAGCTATCATGAAAATCATGAAAAACGTGGCATAGCAGCGCCACCTGTTGGTCAATTTACACCAAAACTTAATAAGCGTCTATGTATATCAAGGGGTCACAGAATCTGAAGTTTGGTGAGATTCTGTGCATTAGTCCTTGAGATATAGCAATCTTGAAAATCATGAAAAACGTAGTATAGCAGCGCCACCTGCGGACCAATTTTCACCAAAAACCAATAGGCACTAATTCATATCAAGGTCTAACTGAATATAAAATTTTATTAAATTTCGAGCATTAGTTCTTGAGATAGAGCGCCCACAAATTTTTTGTCACATACAGACAGACAGACTCACAGACAGACAGACAGACTCACAGACAGACGGACAGACTCACAGACAGACACACAGACTCACAGACAGACATTTTCTAAAAATAGTCAAAACGTGTTCAGGACCTTCTAAAACGTATAAATTCGTCGAAAACCGGAAGTCGAAAATTTTCATGAATCCAATACTTTCTTCTTGTAAAGATAGAAGAAAGTAAAAATAAATGCATTAATAGAGAGAAACACTTCACTCCCGTAAATTATAAACATATCTAATTGATAGACTTTTTAATTACACGCGCCGGGTCTTTTTGAACCGGAATGCGTGTGATTTTTGCAATTGTAACCACTTATCTTTTAAAAGTAATCTTCAGCTTATTTTATCGCAAAATTTGTAAGGATTGTCTCCGCCTAACAAGGAAGGTCTCCATTGGGGGCATACTCAGAATTTTTTGAAAAAAATACGAATTAAACTTCTCATGTAGGTAATAAAGGATCAGTGAAAATTAGCGGCGGAATTACATTATTAGATATGTAAAAAAATAAAATAGTTTGGAATAAATGGCGTGAAAAGCTGAAAGCGACGCGGGATCTGGCGAGCAATGCATTTCCTCGCCAAAAGCAAACGATTTTAACAAATCTAAAATTGATTTTATTTGAATTCACTGTTAAAAATCTGCAGCATTTACTGCAACGTCACTCCACTACTTTTATAGAATGTCTCTCTTCTGACCAATGAGAATGCTCCATAGCACGGTGAATTGATCGTGCATACACTGTTAAAAATCTGCTGCATTTTGTTTCAACGCACTCCATCGCTTGTATATAATATCTCTATTCCAACCAATGAGAAAGCTCCATTACACGGCCAAGTAACCGTTTTCTATACAAGCAAGGGAGTGCGTTGCAACAAAATGCAGCAGATTTTTAACAGTGTATTTTTCAATTTGGAACAATTTTAATCAATTTAAATTGTGTTTTAAATGATAAAATATATTAATTTCATTTTGTTACAAGTACATATAAACGTATATGACAAAATTACATTTAAAGTAAAGTAAAAATGCAAAACTAAAATTACTTAAACTAAACTTATTTAATAAATTGAACATAGAAAGTTTTTTCTTTAAAAAGTATTCGAAGCGTAAAAGCGTATTTTTCAAAATTTCGTTTTTTCGCCAACGGGAGATAAATCGCCAAATAAACGAAATTTTTATTATTTTTTTACGGACGTTATAAGGAGGTTCCGCCGAAATTTTTTTTTAAACATATATAACTATATGAGAAGAACATTCTGTAATTTTTTCAGATTTTTCTGAGTATGCCCGTATGGAGACCTTCCTTGTAAGTAAAATGACGGTTATAATTGGATTTTATTGATGACAAAGTTAAAACCATTTGTACCCTGGGTAAGCGCGTGTTCGCCCGGGTTAATCACATTTTATAGAAAACAATACAGTATATTACTATTATAAAGACCTTCAAAAAACTAAGTCTTAAAATATCAAAATTTCTGTTACATAATATGAAAAATAGAGTGGATCAAAAAAGTAGAAATTTTTCAGATTAATTTATAATAGGGCAGAAAATTTGATTTGATAATTAGAAGAATAACGCAATTTTTTAAAAGTACATTTAAATGTTTAGGTCTTGCATCGCAATGAAACCTTGAAAAATATGATAAAAACTGAAACATTTTAAATTAAGGATGAAAATGTTGATGACATTTACTTCTAATATTGCGTAAGGTTTGCATTTCGGAAAAAAGTAAAATTGAAATCCGTTGAAATTTTTTATTACGTATCGCAATTCAATTTTAGAAACTAATAAAATCTTTGAGGGTTCATGTAAAGAATGAACAATAACTTTTTTCACAGTAAAAAATAGTAATGTAAAAAATAGATCTTTATGTTCATAACAAAGTAAATTAAGAATTATTTTAAATTAGTTTAGTATCTTATGGTTAGGGATTGGTTTTAAAATAATGAAAACTTTTATAAAACGATATTTATCAGTTATCAATTCATTTAATCTTAACCCTCTCATGCAGGAATTATTTTTTACATTGTAAAAGAAATCAAACAACAGTTTTTGCGCTAAATGAGAACCCATTATTATAGCTTGAATTTTTGATACACTATTAGTTAGTACATTGATACGTCCTCATTTGGGGGCGTTATGCATCAAGAGGTACATTCAAAGTGTATTCATATAGAGCAATATTGTTCAGTGTTCATATATTGCCACATGCTTCTGTAAGTTTAATCCGATTTATTTGGAATGAAATGGTGCCTTTCACTCTGGACTCCACAAATGTATTGTGATTTACTTTGGGAAGTTTTATCTCTAAAGTAATTGGCAATTTTTTCTTCCGTTTTCTTTGGATTATGATCAAAATCCTTTATTCCCTAAATGATGCAAAAAGATGAGGGGCTGTATCCATATTCCATTGTTTAGTGCCTACACAATATTGCACGTTAAACTATATTTGGATAAAACCCTTGATTTTTTTGCTTCCTTTTAGGGATAACGGATTTTGAGTTGATTCTATAGACGATCATTTTCAGAATTTTCAAGCTATGTTTTTAAAACTTTTACAGAAGTTGCTCTATATATTTAGCTAACACAATATGCAAATAAAATTTTGATATCGTTCACGCATGAGCAATGAAAAATTATTTACTAAACCTACTCATTTTAAATACAATTTTTATTATTTTTAAATTCTGATGACAGGGTATTGTGTACAATTATGTTTGTCATGTTTTCAGAAAAGAACTTTATTTTATATTAAGAACTTTGCAAATTATAAGCAAAAAAACTTTGAAAAATTTAGGACTGATTTTGTAAAAACCTTAATTTCTCTTCGAGTATACATGCTATCCTTATAAAAATAAACACACAACACTACAATAAGCCACTTAATCATAATGTGCAGTTTGAACGCTTTTGCTACATTAGTTTTGACAGGGTTATCCAAAAGATCTTCGTTCTTTTTCCATTTGTTGACGGTCCCCTGTTCGATTTCGAGGAAAACTCTTCGCGAAATTTTATGACGCGTACTATTTTGTTTACACACCTGGAGTTTCACCACATTTTGATTTATATTTCTTTCATTACTTACTTAATTACCAATTATGCTTAATTTTTGGACACCAGTGTATACTCCTTTCAAGAGAAATATAAAAATCTAAATGGATGAATAGAAAAAAGAAGGAAAGAAATAATATTAATATCATATCCAAAGACCATTTTATTTCAGTCCCGTTTTATTTTCCCTATATGGTGTGATATTCATCAGTTTTTCATGTACTTTGTATAAAGAATACTTGAAAACTACCTTTTTTTATTTCCAATGTAGCGACACATGAATATTTTTTTTCCTTAAATTTTTCATATCGTTTTCATTTTTCACTTAAAAATCTTTCATTTCAAAATTAGTTATTGAGAAGAATTATTCGGAGCTTTAATTTTTTGAAAACAAAGATGATTAAATTCTATCTGAAAATGTCATTAAAATGTCATGTTCATTCTTTATAAGAATAACTAAATTTTGAATTATTAAGAAAAATATTTGGATAAAATAAATAAAACATGGTTTATGTTCGTTTGCGTGTAATAAACCATATAAATGAAGCGATGCATAAGCGTTAACTCACCAGTTCAGCTCTTGACTTTATTCGAATTTTCACACACATTTTCGTATTTATAATATTATATACGGATATAAGGATTCTATTGCTTCAAAATGTTTAGGTTGAACTTGGAAAATACCTTTCTAACGAATTAATCATCCAATATTGTCCTTCGGTATATTCTTGTAATTAATCTTTTCCCATCTAAATTGTTTTTAAAATCAAAATCATGCTTTTGAAAAATATACGAAATACTCAAAAACAGTTTAATATGTGTAATAACGTTCATATTTTTATAGTTGTTTCTAACGTTTTGGTTTGCACTTATCCAGAAGTGAATAAGCAATTATTGCCGTAAGTCAGCGACATTCTTTAATTAACAATATTCAACATGGTTGAAATAAGTTTATCAAATTTGTTTTATTTATCTTTCCGTGTTTATGTACAGATAGCCATGAAATTGATGTATGTTGTTCAGAATTTACTATGGGATGTTTGATATTATATAGCCCTAGTTCTTCGTTTACAATCGCGCATAAAATATTTATGTTAATATCTATGAGGAAAATGCTTTGCAATTTATTTCAATAATGTTGCACTATTTCAAATTTTTCATAATAAATATTTGTCACTGAGGTATACTACAAGATTTTTACTGCTGAACGTCACTTCATTACATTTATGGTGCATTTAAAGGGACTCGAAAAAATCGATTACAGCGTTGTCTATGACCAATAACTTATGGGAGAAAATTTTCACTTGTGGTGTGTGTTTTTAAATGTAATTATATTTTTGCACATTATATGCTGTGTATTTTGTGTACTCTAAAAACTATATACTGTGATACATAAAATAATTGTTTTTAGTATATTGACGAGAACTACCAAAGGAATTTTTCAATTGTGTTACACGTTTCCTAATTGAATTACGTTTTACCATACTATATACTATGTGTACAAATCTACTGATAATGTAAAGGATTCTATAAAAAGAAATTGAATACTTTTCCGATTTTGATGGTAATTACTGAAATTGTGTTTTGAAATATGTTACGGACTTTTCAGTTTGTTTACTTAAATATCATTTTTCAAAGTGGGGTTATTGTTTTTTTACAGCATTATGAAGCTGTTGGAAAGTGTTTCAAAATCTATGCTTGAAGGATGATTTTTCTTTCTTGTTTTAGATATTACCTTCAATTGCTGTAGAAAATGTTTATAGCATATCAATCTTTTATTCAAAGTATGTCGTGAACTAAAAAATGAAATAGAGAATGTTTTCATTATAACATAACCTTTATTGCTTTCTTTAAAATTCAAATATATAATCTTTCAAAATTTATTAAAAATATAATAAAATTTCACCAGTTTCAAATATTTTAATTAACAATATATTAAAATCTGCACTTAAATAAAAAAATAAAGAAGAATATTATTAAAAACGCTTTCTTGGTTAATTATTTAATTAATAATTCCCACTAGTTGGTTTTAATGATATGAATTTTCTCCTTTTTCTACTACTAAAAAATTATATCAGTTTGCTATAAGGAATTGTTCAGATATTAGAAGTGAGTTTTCTTTCTATTCTCATTGTAATTAAAATAATTAAAATTTAAAAATTAAGGACATGCTTTTAGGCAATCCATTATTTCAAAATGCATAGATATACAGATATAATGAAGATAAAAAAAAATCAGAAATACAAAACAATTAATTAAAGAGATAAAAACTAGACTTGCTTAAGTAAATGAAATGTAGAATAAACTATTATAAACTCAAAAGTTTCTATAGTTAGTACATAAAATTAATCATATATATTAAAAAATAATAAACATTTTTCGTCTCAATATTGTTTCTTGTTTCAATTTTCATTCAAATCTGCAATTTGTATTTTCTTTTAAGTAATTTTTATGATATTTCGTTAAAATTTGTTGAGAAATTTAGTTCAATAATTTTCCGTTTTATAAAATGTATATTAATTTAATAAAATGCCGATTCTAGCCTAAATTTGACAAAACTATGCGAAATCTCGTAATTTAGGGACAATGACCTTACCTATATTATAATGATGCCACAACCAGATTGTATACCTGTACAGGAAAAAAAAATACAGATAAAAAAGGGTGGGGAGGGGGACAAGGATTTGGTGTAGGAATCCTTCATTCCAAAAAAAATATATATATAAAATTCCTTTTTACTTTTTGGCCTTAAAGAAGATAATCTCCTCATTGCTAAAGTTTTTAAATGCTTCTGCAAGAAAAGAAAAAAAAATCAGAACTTGATAACTAAAACTTTTCATTAATTAATGATCACAAAATTTATATGTTAAGCAACACAATAAAAAAAATGTAAGTAATGTAATAAAAAAGTTTATATTTGGAAAAGTTCAAGTTGAGAAAACAGAAAAAATGGAAAATTTTCATAAATTTGTTGAAAATTCGTAACTAAATATAAGAGTAATTTACTTTGAGATAATTAAAGCTAAAATTGAGACTCATGTTTTTGAATATTTGATAATTGAAGTATATAAGAGGACAATAAAGCTCTTTGTGTATCCAAAGTGTTAATAGGTTTAAAAGCGCTTATGCTTTAAGATCCTTTCGGAAACTCTGCTAGGTCTTAAGAGGTATTTTTGATTGAAATTTTTTCTTTCATGCAAAGCCATTATCTTGAGAATTAAGAACTTTTTAAAGTAATTATTTGTAATTTTTAATACTTTGCCATAATATTTGTTCTGTGCTAATAAAACATGTTTCTCCACTTATAGGAAACAAAATAAGAAAACTATTAAAAGTTTTTTTTTTGTAAATCAGAAAAGATAATAGAGAATTTCAATTATATCATTCACAGTGTAATGTTCGTATCATTTTAATCATTAAAAAAATTAGAGTTTACAGATTACGTGTGATTAAAAATAAAATTACACTGTTAAACAAATTTCTGCGAAATTACAGAGAATCTATGGGTAATCCATTATCTTAAGTCTTATGTAAAATTACATAGATAAGAAAAACCAAGATTCTGTTAAATAACAGAGAAATTATTCAGTAAATTTAGAATAGACTCTGTAAATTGACATCGTTAAGAGTACACAAAAGACTGTAAATTTACTTTTAATTATAATAATTTAATTTAGCTTCTAAAGTTAATAATACACTCAATAATCAGCGAGCTTCAAAGAGTTTTAATTTTCCGAATAAATAGAGCTGTTGTATCTTTAAACTCTAGCGCAATTTGTTTCTGTTAGTCCTAGGGTTTAGACCCAAGACCTCTGGACAATGGAAGAGCACCTTACTGGCTGAGCTATAGAATCCCATGGTTTTGAGCACAAAGTATGTGATTTATGATTCACTGGATAAAAATCCCCATTAACTCGGATGAGGTGATTTTTCTTTTCTAAATTATTTCTAAAGCATAATTCATTGTAACATAATGTTGAAGTGTTTAGTTGTACAGCTAACAATAGTCATAATTAAAAATGTCATTTTCATATTTGGAACATTCCTCATGCTACCACTCTTGGCATTTACAGCACTGAATCTATTCTTCTGTTATTATTTCACAGTATTCCTCGTTGGCCTTAAACACTTTTTTGAATTTTTTTACCGAATATACCGAAACACGTGCCAAAATGACGAGCTCGTCATCTTGCTTCGGAATGCCTGTATTTTTAAATATTCACTTTCATTGCCATGAAGGAAGGCGATTAATTTAATTTTTTCATGATAATAGGTAGTATTTAAACTAAGTTATTCATAAATAGTAATGAGAAATGATATTTCTTATATCTATCTGTGGCAGAGCCTATTTTCACTTGCATAAAAATTATAAAATGGCAGCAGTAAACAATCAAAGCTTCAGAACTAACAGAAAAATGGAGATTTCAGCTTCTCTATACTATTGTTTAACGATTGGCTGATAGGAGAGTCCCAATTGTTGCTGCCACCTAGTGGAAAACTGAAAAATTAAAATATTTGTCATATTGCCACTCTCTTCATCTTATCCCGGTCTTCCCCATCTGATGTATTTGCTAAAACATAATTTATCTTGAATGTTTTAATATGCATAAACAAACGTCCGATGATTTTATATTTAGTGACTGCATTTTTATTAGAAACATGAACAAGTTCATAAGGTAACGCATGTGTTAAAACAAAAAATACAAATAACAATAATAACTTCTCAGCAAAAAAAAAAAAAAAAAAAAAAAAAAAAAAAAAAAAAAAAAAATCATTCTAACAAAATTGTCGTTAAATTCTTTAAATGTAAAATCTTAAGTTGAATTATCTTAAAGAAAAAGAAATATCTGTTGAATATTAAAACTTCTTTCTTTTCTGAAAACGTCATATTTCAATTAATTTCCACAGCATTTTTGTGTAACAGTAAATACGCACTTAAATAAATCTAAAAATCTTCAAGAGCATTTTACATTCGAAAGTACCTCATTATAATGGTCTTTTTTGTTAAATTATTAAATTATTTAAATCATCGTGAGAAAATCAATAATTCGACCATATATTTTAATATTTCTCTTTCAATCTACTTTTCTTTGTGTTCGATTATTTAAAATACTTTTGAATTATTCTTATTAAGTAAATAAAACCATTTGAACGAATATCCTCATTTGAAAATAAATTTGTGATATCATTAAAATTATAATTGCTTGTTAAACAGAGTGGTAAATAATAGAATGTAATTTTCAAGTACCCAAAATTTTCTTTTAAAATAAACTTTTTTCGTAAAAAGGTCTTAAATATTTCAAGCGAATGTACAACAGCATTGATATATTGTTCGAAAATAAATTTTATTAAAGATCCACACATACAGCTCCTTCATGGATCCAGTAAATCTTATATGGGAACTAAAGTGCTTCTTTATAAAATCTTTTTACAAATAGCAATCACAGGATCTATATTTTAATTTTTCAAATAAGTCTATATATTGTTTTTCTAAATGAAGCAAATATGCACATATCAATGTTTTTTGTCTTTATTGAACTGTGATATTACAGCCTACTATAGTGTATATTGGGTACTGGAGAAACAATTCCTTGGCAATTCTAATACAAAATCCTTCTGAAATTATTATAAATTTACAAGCCCTCAAAAATATCTGTAATCTCATGTACATTGTACAAGTCACGATAAATACAAAACACAGCCAACACTGAAGTATTGAGAGTCAAACAGCAGACAAAAATATGGAATTTCATAAATAAGCATCTGATTATTACAGCAAGTGACAAAAAAGACAGTCAATGAACCTGAACCTATATGTAGCTAATCGTTTAAGACTTATGGAGTAAGAAAATGAGGAAAATCATGAAGTGTGCAAGTGAAAGCGACTATAGATTATAAAAAATATAAACATATGGGAGTAAAAATATAAAAGTGACACCTTCATTTTATACATGAACAAGTTTAAAAGTAGTTTTGGTAATACAATGCGGTTTTTGTTCAGTTATGAGTATATGTTAAATTCTTTCAAAAATCGTTACATTATAAATATTTAAATATTTGCTCAAGACAGTGGCGTAACTAGGGTGGGTGCCCAACACCAGTAATACTGTTAATATTTTCTAATATTTTAATATAAGATTTTCTTCTCAATGAATTCATAGCAGAAAATTTTCTGGTTAGATAAGGCGAACAGATCTTTAAAAAATACGTTATTTAGAGAAATTGGACACTCACCCTTGGTTACGCCACAGGCTCGAGATTACTAAGAAAATTTCTGTAATTTCCGACGTATAATTCGCGGACCAAACAATCATTTTTCGGTGTAGAACTTTTTAAAAATAAAATTAAAAATTTCAGGTAATTTTAACATTTGACTTCCATTCCTAAATAGAATTTCTGGGGCGAAACAGAATTATTTAATCGTGGATTATACGCCGGAAATTATGGTTATTACTTTAGTTCAACCGCTAAAAAAATATGTCAGAAAGTTTCAATGGCAGATATATTGATCGAATGATGTAAGGTATACGCATATTTTCCAACAGAGGAACAAAAAGTTTACAAGCTGATGTATTAATAGTTCATTTAAATGATTTTTCTGTATTTACACGCATTTCACCTTCTAACAGTTTTACCTTTTTAATTCTATAAATGTTGCTATTTCGAAGTAGTAAAATGCTGCACGTATTCCATTTATTTGTAAAGATGGAATTGTTTTATAAGATCATTTCACCTAGGCATAGAAAATCAAATTATTTATTTTCTAACATACCTAACAAAGTGATAAGACGCGTATACATTTTAATACCACAATTTATGAATAAGGTTTGCGTTATAAAATAACAGGTTCTTTGGCCCTGATATAAATGTTCCGTTTATTTTTACTTTAAGTAAGTCGAATATAGATAAAAATAATGTTTGTTGCTTTTTATTTTGATTGTTATTTTACCGAACGCTCTAGATTGTATTACATGCTGAAACAACAGTTTCTTGGCTATTATAATACAGAAGCTTTTTTAAATTATTATAAAACGATAAATTATAATACATTTAATACTCACTTTTCATACAATATGATAAATACAAAAGAGAAAGGTGAGTGTAAAATAAAGCAAAGATTGCTACTCGGATATTCTGGCATTAAACTCTTAATCGTGATGAAATGTAACGCGATCTTCAGGGCTTTGTTTAAATTACATATTTCTGCAGATAAAAAAGGAATATATTAGTTTTCTGAAATAATGTTGAAACATGCACGTGGTATAATAAAAATGATGAAAGAAATGCACATACATTGTTAATATTTTAGATCAATAGGAATTATTCCTGTTATTTTCTGTTTTAGATTTATTACTACACACGTTCTCTTCTATGATATATATTTCAAGTGTCAGAGAAAATAAATCATCAAATTCTCTAAATTTTAAAAATAATATGAAGTGCTAAACACTTCAAAACTAAAAAAAAAAGGTAAAACAATTTTAAGAATAAATATTTTTATTTTGAAACATTTTGAAATGCTTCACTCCCTTAAAAATGAATAAAAAAAGGAATCCAATCTTCTATTCAGCTCGATTTATATTATTAAAAGTAATTCTTTCATTTTTCATGTTTGCATTTTTCAACTATGCAGATAATGTTTGCAAAAGTAAAAATTTAAAAAAAAAAAATAAGAAATTTATAAAGTATGTCAAAATACAAAAAAATACGTTGAACTTTAGGAGTGTTTTCTTTAAAATAATTTAGGTCAGTAAACAAATACATAATAATTAAAAGCGTCTGACAATTTGAAGTGGAGTTAAGTAGCTAAAAAGTTAAATAAAATAAAATTCTCCACAAAGTGTTTTTTACATGCTTGTATGCGATTAGGAGCTGTGCGTATATAATTTTTAAATAATAATGAAAAATTGCGATTTTATGTTTAAAATATTTGCATTGATATATTTAAAACATATAACTGTGATGCATAAATTATTTTACCGTAATTTCTTGGAATTCCACAATATTACATTGAATGTATATTATAATAAGAACAGAAATGTATTTGTCTGTTTCTGTGTGTTGCGTTCCGAAGAGATCACCTACACGAGAGTTATTCTGACTAAGTCATTGGTCCCCCAGCTCCAGCTATATTTAAACAGATTTCCGGTTAAAAGTATTGACAAGTTCGTGGACTGTGTTGCCGAAAGCAGTGGGCCAACAACACTCTTTTCATTTTCAAAGATTTTCTTTTAAAAATGTAACCTATATATATATATATATACACTTATCTATATATATAAGATACTTGTACCCTATATGGACAGTGCTTTTAATATGGACACCCCTAATATTTTTAAAAGTAATAATTTGGATCGAGAGTTGACTCAACATGTCCACGAAGAAAAGAAGTTGAAAAGATAATTAAGGCTGGAAAGTGCAAAAAAGCGCGCTGTTCTCCATTTAAAAGGAAACTTGTTGTTTCGAGGTGCGCTGATCTTAATTACTTGTGAGCTTAAATTTGTATTAGTTATGGTAAAAATTACTTTAAATTTTAAAAAAGTGCAGTGCTTTATAAAGCTGATAAAACGCACTTTGGATTGCTGTTGCATATATTGCTTTAAAATATTTTCCTTATTTATTTGTTACAAGATTTGGTAAAACTACGCCCGATTCCCAATATGGACACCTTATGTCCCCATCGACTCCAACTAAAAGAAGGAAGAAGAAACAATGTCGGCAGGCAATAAATTTAAAAGACATCAAAGTGGTAAAACTTTGTTCAACAAGATGGCATCTGAACAATCCTCCAAGGAAAAAAATCCTCCAAAAATCCCTTGCAGATTAATCAAAAGAAGTCTTCCCTCAGTAGGGTATCTGTTGCGAAATCGCAGGTACAAACGTTATGACTTCCTTAACAAAGGAGAGCTGGTACTGCTTCTCATGCAGTATTGATGCTGTTGCAGATATGCTGCTACGCATCACATGCGGCAAATATGTTCATGTGGACTATGTGGGACTTTCCGCCCACGATGAAGAAGTTTTTATTTATCCATCCTGTTGGACGTCAAGTCAAGAGGAAGCTCCTTGGTGAGGTTCTTTTGGATTGGCAGCAATGGTGGGACCGATCTGAGGACGGCCGGTTGACGTATGCGATCTTCCCGAAGGTCTCCACTCGGAGAATACAGGGTGATTTCTTTCTCAACCAGGTCCTAACGGGACATGGTGCATTTGGCGACCATCAAGCCCGCTTCTTTAAAGGCAACCCTGCGTGCTTTTGCGGGACCGGGGAGAGTACGATTAGACACTGCGTCTATGAGTGCCCCCTGTGGAGGTCCATCAGGGAAAAGCGTTTCCCGCCTGACTTCCACACTCGAACGCTGACCGATCTCGTTCTTGACAATTACAGCAGGAAAGGTATTGTCGACATGGTTGGCGACCTCTTGACAAGGACATTGGATCGGGTTGGTCGTCGGGCCAATTGAGCTTTCGACCGTCTCGACCGAAGTCTTTGAACGCTCGACGATTTTCCAGTTCATTCGAACGCAACACTCGATTTAGAGGAGTCCGAGGCCTCTAGCAGGCGCGATTCGGACGAAGCGACTATACAAGGTTTTCCGGGTTTCCCTTGTACGTAACGAGAATTCGAGTCGCTTTCCTATAAGTCCTCCCGGAAGGCTGGGTCTCTGGATCAGTGGTTGTTCAGGCGGCTTGTGCTACGATGCCTGCTTGGCTGCTCCAATCGGCGTGTTGGGCGCGGGCGGCGTCGAGTGGTGGCTGCGGATGGTGAGCGGCCGAGACCGCGACGCTAAGTCCATGTCCGTGGGCTGGGTGTCCTCGCTTGTCTTCCTGGCCGGCAGCGGGCGCTGTTGTGAGGCCGGACGTCACTTGGTTCCTCCTCTTTCGGGGGTCTCGTGACCTCCCTGTGTGGACCGCATGGAGCCACTTGGCTCTGGATCGGGAAACTCACTGTTTTATCCATCCTGTAAGTACTGAGTAATAACAGATGTATCAACAATATTATTTCATAATACTTTGTAGTAACTGAGGTTCTTTGTATGGGTCTTCGAAGGGCCACAACCGAGAATGCCTCCCCTTTCTAAAGTGCATGTTCTGAAGATATTTACTGTGCCCCCTCCTCCCCCGAAATAATTTTAAGATATATTTTTTTATTCCCTCGCCTCTAAAATCCCTTGGAAGAGTAGCTTTTCCCTACACCCTGCATAGTAGGTTAATAAGGAGCCACCTGTCCTTAATATGAACATACATGTCCATAATAGGAACAGGTAGTTCCTTTTATGAACACTTGTAAATATTTTTTGTTTTTATCATTTTAATGAAACCAGATTACTTACAAGGTCGCTAATTTTAATAATGATAGTAAACAGTCCAGAGGTAGTGGTCACAGATTTTTGCAGTCCTATGACGTGTACATCGAGGTGAAAAAAATACAATTTCCTTAGTGTGTCCATATTGGGCACAGGTACCTTATATATATAACCAGCATGATCAGCTCGCACGATGTTCTGTGGAAAAACGAAGGGTTATTATTTTTATTATTTATTTTGATTTTATTTATTTATTTATTTATGTTTTATAGAAATAAAGTTTCTTATATAATGTGAAATGAAAAAATTTATCATGTAAAAGTACAATTTTGAAAAATTTTGGAAAATCCATGTTTACATGTTTACATTTTTTTATTCGTATTGTCTTCTTTGTATTGCTTATTACGTTGCTTATCGATTACACTCTTCAAACAAAAAGGAAAATTGCATAAAATTAAAAATAATGCTGAAGAATTCACCAATTTTGAAATTGTTTATTGTTATTTTTTGTTATGTTTCGCAAAAATGAAAAAAGATATTTTAAGCGTTTTTACAGTTTTCTAAATTTTCAAATGTTTTCTTGGACTTACTTCATCTCAGCTAAATAAGGATAGAAAACTTTTTGAAATTATTAATATTAAAATTTAAGTGATCGTAAAATTCTGAAATTTTATAGTTTAAGGTAATTCAAGATTTTTAAAAATAAAATAAATGTAAATCTGTTGTTTTGTTCCAAAACTATCATTGCAAAACAGCTTAAAAACTTTTTACGAGATAATTTAGGTAACAGTATACATTTTAAGATATCGCTAGTAATTTTATACATTTTCCTATAAGATCAACTGTGCGACGTACTTAAAGTTCAAACATATGAAAATTATTATTCTTATTAAACAGATTTGTTAGTCACTCAAATCTTAAGACAAGTTATTAAATGTTTCCCAAATTGTTAATGCTTTTTCCTACTTTTTTCTACTTTTTTCCTACTTTTTTTTACCTACTTTCCTGTTTTTAGATAATTTCCTTGTTTAATTTTATTTCAGCAATTATAAAAACATCAGTTTTTTTAATTGTACAATTATTTCTAAAACCATTTCCAATACTAGGTTGTCAATTGACACAGAAATAGCGGCTGCCGTAAACGGAATATTTTATGTGTTAGTACACTACACTGAAATTCTAAAAGTTTCCCTTGACTGAATCTCCGCGAAACAAACGGAGAAAAATTTCGAAATTATTGATATTAAAATTTAAAGGATCATGCGAACAACTGAAAAGGAAGGAAAAAATGCGACCGCTGTCAGGAATGCAAAAATCTAGGCGCCAGAGGGTAGTCTCTCACAACTAAAATTTTAAAGTTTTTTTCGCTCAAAGTTTAATAGCATTCTAGCAGGAATTTCACGCGAAATATTAGACAAAGAAAAACGAAATAAATTTTGTGGTGAGAAACTGCCTGCTGGCGCCTAGATTTTTGCACCCCTGATCGCTGTCATTATTGTTTAAGTGCGTAGACTTCGTATTCAGAGAGCGTTGTCTAAAACTCTACATAACGATCATTACCTACATTGCTGAAAACAGTTAAAGGATATTGAGGTTGTAGATGAATCTTGCGGCTTTGGAATTGTTTAGATGATTCATACATGATCGACAAACGTGGTAGACTATATGAGAAGTAAATTACATTTTTTTAGCATTAAAAATACTTTGTATTGAGTATTTGGTTACAAAAAGAAAAAAATGTGCATATGAGAAAAATGAATAAAAAAGAGTTTTTCTTAGAAAATCCTTTTTAGTACGGAGTGTGATTTCCCTGGATGGCCAGTGACGTTGAGAACCTTTGAGACATGGAGTCAATTAAGCTATTAATGAGAATCGGGATGTTCTCTCCTGCTCTTTCAGAAAAGAATTTTCCAGATCTTGGAGAGATTTTGGGGGTCGTAAGTAGCCAGCAATTCGTTTGACTAGATTATTCCAAGCATGCTCTATTGTGTTCATGTCCTGAGAAGACGCTGGCTGTTCCAATTCGTATGATCCCTTTCTAGAAAAGAAATCATCCACCATGTAAGCTTGATATGGCCTGCAGTTATTGTCCGTTAACATAAAGTCATTTCGAATTGCTGAAACATAAGAAATTGCAATAATTCTGAGGATTTCATCGCTATGTCGCTGAATTGTCACAGCTCCTTTTCTAATATGTGAAGGTCTGTTCTCACAGTAATGATGATGCCCCATAAACCATCACTCACCTGCCGCCAAGTCTTATACTTTCTAGAACGAACTCAAATTGTTTCTAGATCTGCATTTCTTCCAGATGAAAATACGTATATTATTAGGATAAATAGAAAAAAAGGACACGTTTGAAGAAAGAATATTCCTAGTTCATTTCTCCTGCAGGTTACGTGTTAGGACGCCCACACCTGCGGACATCACGTTTTATGTTACCTTATTGTGGTGTATTGCTGTTAACATAACAAATACTAGTAGCCTGCGAGCAAAGAAACTTACAGCGTGGTGATATAATTTCGGAAAGTTCGAGTTTAAACTGTGGTGTCAGTAGCCAAGCGAATGTGTTGTTGAAGAAGAATTGCATTCATATTTCAATGTCTCTTATCCGTTTAGCGCTAAATATCTATTTTCATTTAGCTTTGTTGCACGTCTTTGACCTTGCTGTGGTCTTTTTGGAAATTATTTTTTGTGAAACTACAGTAACTTCTCTTACTTCGGCTTGTGTACTTGGCTTGCACCCCCTCCCTTCCACTTTAGCCGACCAACAAATCTCAACTCTTCTGATTTGGTTAAATGACATCCTTGAGACAGACCATTCATCGAAAAAAGCATTTACTGAATGTCGATCATTGATTTCGGTTTGTCTTTCTGTTATTCGAAAGTTAAATTTCATTCAATATCCGCTAAAATTGAGTTTTTCACATGAAACTTAACATTTGCATTCTCCGAACTTCAAAAATGAGAAAAACTTGTATTTTTAATTCTTTTCTTCTACTTTCTGCAAAAAAATTACTTATACTGTTATTATATGTATGGTGACTCTAAATTCATGATGCAAACTCTATGGGTTGGTACAGGACACTGTAACAATTTTTATTTTACTGGAATGTATGGGATTACGCGACGTTTTGAAGTAAAAATGGCAGAAGGACCAATTTGACTGTTGTTTATTTCAAAATTTCTTATTTATACCCGAAAATTCCTACACTATTCTCTTCTTTATTAAAGATAGACATTTTACGATTAGATAGAGAAAAAAAATTCTTCTTTGAAAGTTTCCGCTATGAATTTGAAATTTCTGAAAAAAAAATCAAAACTGGAATATTTGTCAAACACGGGAAATGTATGAATAGGCAGACGAAGTATTTATTTACAGTGCAGATTATAAGTAATAAATATTACATACAATAATATTCTAATAATTGTTCAAAATTGTAACCAACAACTGTGACATATGCTTTTCTGTGTCCATGCAACGCCTATCATATATTTTGGGATCTCATCGCTATATCACTGACTTCTCCGAGCTCCATTTTTAATATATGAAGATCAGTGCGTGCAATAATAACGATGCCCCATAGACCATCACTCACATGCCGCTAAATCTTATACTTCCTTAAACAAACGCAAAATTGTTTCTAGAATCTCCTTTCTTCCAGATGAAAATACGTATATTATTAGGATGAATAGAAAAACGAGACTCGTAAGAAAAAATAATATTCCCAGTTCATTCCTCTTCCATCTTACTTTTTCTGTTTTCCACACCCTGCGGGCACCACGAGTTATGTTATCATACTGCGGTGCCTTGCTTTTAAAGTAAAAAGTAATAGTAGCCTGCGAGCGAAGAACCTTACAATGCGGTGATACAATTTCAGTCAGTTCGAGTTTAAACTGTGGTGTCAGTAGCCAAGCAAATGTGTTGATGAAGAATTGCATTCATATTTCGATTACTTCTATCCGTTTAGCGCTAAATATAGATTTTCATTGAGCATTGTTGTACGTCTTTGACGTTGCTGTGGTCTTCGGTCTTCCTTCCAGTCTCTAAAAACGGTTCTAGAAAATACTTGTTGTGAAATTCATATAACTTTTGCGTCGATGCAACGATTGGCATACAATTGGGGGATCTCATCGCTATATCGTTGACTTCTCAGAGCTCCATTTCTAATACATGAAGGTCAGTGCGTGCAGTAATAATGATGCCCCATAGACCATCACTCACCTGCCGCTAAATATTATACTTCAAAGAACGAACGCAGAATTGTTTTCAGAGCCGCGTTATTTCTAGTTGAAAATATGTATATAATAAGGATAGATAGAAAACGAGACTCGTCAGAAAAAAGAATATTCCCACTCCAGCTTACTTGTTCTGTTGTCCACACCCTGCGGGCAGCACGTGTTATGTTACCTTACTGAGGGGTCTTGCTGTTACCGTAACAAATACTGGTAGTCTGTGAGCTAAGAAATTTTCAGCGTTGTGATACAGTTTCGGACAGTTCGAGTATAAACTGTGGTGTCAATAGAACTTCAACATTTGTACAAGCAAATGTGTTATTGAAGAAGAATTTCATTCCTATTTCGGTGTCTCCTATCTTTTTAGCGTTAAAAATAGATTTTCATTGAGCGTTGTTGCACGTCTTTGACCTTGCTGTAGTCTTCTGCCTGCATTTTCAGTCTCCAAAAAAAAAAAAAAAAAAAAGAAAAAGAAAAAACGTTTCCTGGAAATTACTTTCTGTGAAACTCCGGTGACTTATGCTACTTCGGCTTGTGTTTGTACCCCCCCCCCCTTTTTCCACTTTAGCCGACTAAAATCTCTCCAAGGCTTTAGATTTGGTTAAATGACTTCCTTCAGACATCGCATTCAGCAAAAGAAAGCATATACTGAATGCAGTTCATTGTTTTCCGTTCGTCTTTCTGTTAATGGAAAGATAAATTTCATTCACTGTCCGTTAAAATTTAGTTTTTGATATCAAACTTAAAATTTGCATTCTCCGAACTTTAAAAATGAGTAAAACTTGTATTTTTAATTCTCCTCTTCCATTTTCTGCAAGAAATTACTTATACCGGTATATATACAGGGTGATTCTAAATTCATGATACAAACTCTATGGGTTGGTACAGGACACTGTAACATTTATTTAACCCACAGGAATGTGTGGGATCAAGCAACGCGTTGAAATAAAAACGCCAGAAGGGCCAATTTGACTTTGTTTTTAAAATTTCTTATTCATACTATAAAATTCTTATACTATTCTTTTCTTTATTAAAGACAAACATTTCATGATAACGCAGAGAAAAATATTCCTCTTTGAAAATTTTCGTTAGGGAATCGAAATTTTTGAATTAAAAAAATCGCAAAACTAGCATATCTGTCAAACACGGGAAATTCATGTATTGAAAGATAAAGAATTTTTTCACAATTCAGATTATAAGTAATAAATAGGTACAGTAATAAATACAGATCTTCTTTATCAGTTTGTGTTTGGTGACGTGGAAAGAAACTATTTCACAAAATTGACTGTGTAACTCTGAAAAATTATGTGATCCAGTATTCGGCTAAGAGGAACCTTTTCTTGGAGCATTCTTTGCGCATCTTTAGCATAACCATTTGCACGGCCATACATAAAAAGCCTGATTTTGTTTTCGGCATATGTAAAGTCTTCCATCATGAGATACAGCACAATTTATATCGGTGTCCTCCCTTATTTGGAAGAATGGTTTTTAACATCAACCATCCACTTACTGCTCTCTACCAGCAACAGAACCAATAAAATCTTCATTTCTATTTCTTTTCATGTATTATCTTTTGTTTGACAAATTTACCAATTTTGTGGGGTTTATTATTATTATTATTATTATTATTCAAAAATTTCGATTTCACAACAGAAATTGTCAAAGAAGATTTTTTTGTTTTTATAAACAATGAATGTCTGTCTAAAATGAGCAAAAGATTAGTATAAGAATTTCTAGTACATATGAGAAATTTTGAAAATAAAAAAGGCCGAATTCGCCCTTTGGTGTCGACGCGCCACTTGCTACCATGCAACCATACTTTCCCATACATGCCAAATTCCGGCTTTTTTAACCTCTTCACTCCTGAGACAAATTTTACGTGGCACCACAAAAAAAAAAAAAAAAAAAAAAAAAAAAAAAAAAAAAAAAAAGTTTAAAATTATTACAAAACATCTTTCAAAGATGCATCAGTCTATATATCGATGATTTTAATATGCACACACTTATTAAATATGTCAAAATTTAAAAAAGTCTAATTTTAACAATCCTAGAAACATTTTAATTAATTTAAAGAGAGTTTCTTAGTATCGTCTCGAGGCGACACCAGGACCGAGGAGGTTGAATCAAAAATTTATGCTTCGAACCAAAAATGTATTTCATGTGTAGAAATATGCAGTTTTCAATTGCTTACAATAATTAATGAAAGTCACATTTAATTAAACAAAGTTTCTGTTTCAAAGTATTTTTCGTTTAAAAAAAGCCGGAAATATGCATGTGCAGGTGATGTGCCCGGGCAGGGTTCGAACTGGAGTTCCCACGGTCAGAAAGCGAGCGTCTTATGTGCCGAGCAAAAGGCTAGCTCAATCGCTTCCTGCGAGAAACTCGTTTTATTGACCGCGCACGATGGCCGTCACAGTACTCCACCCCCAGCGAGAAGAACGTCGCGTTGACGCTCGACGAGCGATATGCACTCGTGTTGCGCTGGCGCGTGCCAGAGTGATGCGTTGTCGTGCTGCCGCCGATTGCACGTGTGACCCCTCTATGATGCGCGGCGTGACAGGCTTTGCTTGCTGTGAGCGTTACACAGGCTTTGGTCGTGTGCTCTGAGCATTACAGAGGCTTTCGTGCTGCGAGCGTTTCGCAGGCTTTGGATGCTGGGGGTGTTTTCAGTGCTGCCATATGTTGGACTAGAGTGAAGGTGGTGAAGTGTGTTCGTTTGTCCGAGGTCACCAATGCAGGTGAGGTGACCGGGCAAGGATTCGAACTGGAGTACCCACGGTCAGAAAGCGAGCGTCTTATGTGCCGAGCAAAAGGCTAGCTTAAGCGCTTCCTGTGAGAAACTCGTTTTATTGACCGAGCACGATGGCTGCCACACACGTATGCAGTCTTGTACAATAAATGATTGTTATAGTGCCCTGTACGAATCTTTAAAGTTAGCACCATAAATTTATAATCATCCTGTATTACCAGCCTTCAAAGGGTTAAAAATTAAATTTAATGAAAACTGAGTGTCGAAAGAAATTACATATGTCCCATTTTCTCCAAAAAATTGAATACATTGTTCCTATATATGCATAATCTATCTCAATATAAAGTTAAGAATTTGAAATGTCTAATACATGATATTCAGTAACATTTAATAAAAATATTTAAAAAAATCTTCTAAGGAGGCAAATTTTAAAACGAAAAAAAAGATTTAAAATTTAAATAATATTGAGAAATATACTTTCAATACTTAATAATTTTGGTTCCTAAAATTAAAATATTTTATTGCTAATTAGTTCTGCAGATATCATGAGAATGATTTCCAATTGATCCAATGTCTAATGATGTCTAATTTTACTCTAGATTATACAATACCGCATTCGTAAGTATTTCAATGCTAAAATGTTAATTAACAGTATTGCGGCTGCTTTCCGATAACTGCTGTAAGTTCTTTTGTAATAGTAATTGAAGATAATTGGTCATTGTTTGTGTGTAGCAGTTAGGAATAAATATATAACAATAATGGAACTTCGCGTGCAAGATGCTCAGTGGTTAATGGTAGTGATATCGATCACATATATCATTTTCATGCTTATAGCGGTATTTTTTTTACGTAATAACTGAGCAAGTACAGGTGCTTAATATATATGTACCTTTGAATAGTAGCATTTCTATGCAGAAAATTTCGAGATATACGTTCGATTATGATACGTTATAAAATTGTGTTTATAAAAATACTGGTATTCAAAGGAAATAATATAAGCAACCCTAAGAACCTTGAATAACCTTTCTCACATTTCACTGACTAAAAAGATCGAAAATATCAGATATGATGTAAAGAGAAATGAAAGTAATTGTACAGAGATATCTTTGCTTTGATTATTTGGAAAATGTTAGAAAATCCTTGAAGATTAAAAATTCATATGTCAACTAACAGCGAATCCATGCACACCATGAGCTATCGACGCAACGCAAACGCAGTCGGGTTACAGTCAGTTTTATTCACTTAAAAAATATCATTTGATTATTTGAATATAATTTTATTTTGAGAAAAACAGACGAGAGATCTCTGAAAAGAAGACATTATTAATCGCACTCAAGTCACAAACATTGTTGTCAGTTCTGGCATTTTTTTTAATTGAAAAATTTTGAGTTCAAAGCAGAAAAATTTTAATACTAATTTCATTTATTTTATTCACGCAATATATATCATTATAATAACTAAAATAACCGTTCGAACATTCTGGGTAGAATTTAGAATTCCTTAACGATAATTTTATAAATGACGCATAAATGCGTCAGCATCCGGTAGCATTTTCAGAAAGAATCACGTTTTGAGCACCTTATCGCCAGAACAACGATTGGCGCGGAGATGAAGTCAATGCCACGCACCCTTTCTTGTTTGTGACGTCAAACGCCTAGCGAATAGCAACCCTTCCTTCTGCAAAGAGATCGCCCTTATTGTTCATTTGTTTTTCGTAAATGTTATCAAGCAAATGCTATAATATGAGGAAATGTTATTCACCGTTGTTTACGATTAAAACATAGTTTAAAACAAAGAACTTTTTCAGATTAAAATGCTTTAAATTTCACAGAACATCTGAACATAGTTTTTTTTTTCTCAATTCAAAAATATTATTTCCTTAACTCGCTACGTTCGAAGAAATTGAGAAGTTAATTAAAAACAGTAGTAAAGATTCGCTTGTAATAAATATAATTCTATTAATCATATGATTTATGACACATTTGAACTTAGTTTATTTTGTGTTTGGTGATGCAGCTAGCTGAATGTTCTCGCTTTCGCCAACTCGCCAAGGCTGGTGCTCAAAACGTGATTCTTTCTGAAAATGCCATCCGGTATAGTGTTAATTGGTCGCCCATTAGTACAATCATCGTATGGGAAATTTAACCTCTCCAGACCTGAGGTACAAAAATGTGTACCTCCATTCTTTTCCTCATAAAAACTAAACTGTTCGATTTTTTGCATTTTTACTTTACTTCTATACAGCTGAATGTGTTTTGTTTTTAAACCAGTAAATGTCAGCACTGATGAATATTATCTGATAAAATAAATATTATTTTCATCCGAATTTCGAAAATACCTTCAAGACATTGTGGCCAAGAAAGTAAGAAATATTCATGATTTTTTAACATAAATGCTTTTCAATAAAAAAAATTGAGGATTTGCTGATCATTTACTCGTTTAAAGACCTTAATTCTGCTATTTCTGTAAATTTGTATTACCGATAGTTAAACTGATGTTTTAAAGTGTTTGGTACTTTTAAATCCATATTTGTAAACCTAAATTACCAGTACCCTAAAGTAGGGGAGAGTGAGGATACTTGAGCATAGGGGATACTTGAGTCACACCTATTATCTCTACAGTTGGTCAATTTTTCTTTCTAAAACTGGCAACATGGTAAAATATTTATAGTTCTGAACATGTAAAAAAGAAATCACATAACTTGATACCATTTTGAAAGTATGGTGATTAACCCTTTGAGCTCTGCTGGTAGAATTTTCCACCACATAATTTTAATTTTGAAATGTCACAACGACACCAGAAAAATCGACCAAATTTATTTGAAAAAGGTTTAATGCATTTTTTCGCGTATATTGTAAATCGGTTTTTTTCTTTGCAAAATACTGGTGCGAATGTGACATCTGGCTCAAGTATCCCCTCCATGGGAATACTTGAGCCACGATGTAAAAGAAAAAGTAAAAATTTATTAGACATAGAAAAATAGTTCAAAATTAATTGAAAGTGGTTTTCAATTGAAGAAAAAATATCAAATTTTCATTTTCAATATTTTATTTTGTTCTAAGAAATTATAAAAAATTTAAAAAAATTAAAATTTAAAAAATGGCTGAATTATCCCCATTTTCCCCTACTGATTTCATAAAAATGAATGATTCTGTCACCTATGGTGTCATTTCGATTATGCAAAAGCAATAAATATATATTTGCAGAGTTATTTTTTGCTCAGGTCTGAAGAGGTTAAAACATAGCATAGTTAAATCATGACATCTACATATTCATAGTTCACACTGGTCAGTTTTTTAATAAAATTATTTCCAAAGAAAATTTTACATTGCCCTGTACAAACCCTTAAAATTCGTTACAGGAATTCAGATTCACACTATATTACCACACTTGAAATAAACTTCTGTGTATGTTTTTCAAGATTAACAATGTTCTAAAGAGAAAACAATTGTTTGATAAAACTGGCATTCAAAAAGGGAACTGTGTGTATTTCTTGGATCAGATGTAATGTTACTAGTTCACCCTTTTCTTTATTCAGAATTACCCTAATTTCCTGCGTATAATCCGCGGATCAAACAATTCTTTTTCGACCCAGAAATTTTACTTTGTATTTGAAAGCAAATATTTACGTCGATCTAAGAAGTAACATTTCTTTTAATAAAATTTCTGGGTTAAAAAATGATTGTTTGATCCGCGGATTATACGCAGGAAATTAGGGTATATATTTCTCATCAGAAATTCTCAAAAACGTATTTTTACTCTATGCAATGTCTATCAAGGAATAAAGTAAAAAATAATATTTTGAATTTCTGGGGAAGATTTGGAATTTCGAAATTAAAATACACTATCTACCAAAAAGTATTTGTACACTTTCAGTTTTTGACATTTTGTCAAATATTTAAAAATATACTGGTCGGATTCTTCTGGAACTTCAGAAATATAAAGATTATGTTTCACTTTATATTTATTTACATTCATTTGTTAAGCGGGTAATTAGGGGGCCGGCAAAAAAACAAAGAATAATAGAAATATTTGGGATCGCCCTGTACATGAAAATGCACGAAACGACTTATCGCTTTAGAATACAAATATATGAATACAGTAGAATATGTACACTAATTTTTGTGAGAATAGCATGTATATTTATGGCGATAGAGCGATTTTTTTGAAAAATTCAAAAAAATCTGGTATGTTTTTTGTTTATATCATGCTGGGTTTTGGACCAAATTTAACGCAAATTTCAGAAAAATTGGCAAAATGCAGTAGAAAAAATGTAGCGCAATTGGAATATAAATATATTAAATATTTTATGAAATATGAGTAGTTGAATAAAATAATTAATATCTGCGCATGCGCGAACTAGAGAAACATTTTTTTTACATCATTTAATAGTCAATTCTATGGAGTGACTTATAAAAAAAATCCAATCAAATATCGTAAAAATTCAAAAAGATATCATTATTTTAGTGAGATGTTTTTACTCTGCTCTCTAAAAACGGCTGAATCTTAAGGGATTCTCCACAAATGGACATTTTTTAATAACTGACTTTAAAAAAAAACTAGTATTGAATTAATACAATATCTAATACAATATTGCTGCTAATAAGTACTTGACAATTGTGATAGAAAAGAAAAAGAGCTTTATTCACATTCAGGGCCACAACTAAGAGAGGATTGGGGGAAAAGGGCATGTGCCCCGGGCGCTAGGATGAAAGTGTCCCAAATGTACATTTTGTTTGGCGATTTTTTCCATGTCTATGTTTAGCATGATATTGTCAAAATCGTCCCATTCAAAGCATTTCGCCTATACCAAAGCATAGAAGAATCTAATGAGGATGGCATAAAGATCCCGCATAAAGCAGATTTTTTTTTCGTTTTGATTCGGTTTCACGATTTTAAGGTATCTTTTTTTTAAACAAAGCAGACTACTTTAATCAATATTACATATTTTAAGTTTTAAAATAAGTCGGCTATTAATAAATTAGAAAATTTTTCTTTGCAAATACTGGTCTCTGAAAGCAGTTGAATGACGTTAGATTTTACGCAAATTGCAAAATCTCCATTTACGTTTTTTACTGGTGATTTACTTCTTTTCTTAGATAATTACCAGAACGAACCTATTTCAGGATAAAAATAATTATAAAAAATCGAAGCATTTGTGTCAAATCTACCCATTGATACATAATTGATAATGGCTCTTATGCAAATGCCGATATCTGCGATCCTGAAATACGTCAAGTTCTCCACTGTTAAATGTGGTGTCGAAAACAACACTGACATATATCGCATGCATGATGCCAAGAAGAACAGAGCTGTCTGATTTTGAGAAAGGTGTGATCATCGGGTACCACCGAAATGGCCGATCTTTAATCGACATATCTAGCGAGCTTAATTACCCCAAAACGACTGTGGCTTATGTGATTAGAAAATGGAAGCTGAATGGTGATTGTCAGAATGTGGCCAGAGTAGGCAGACCGACGAAAATGGGAGATAGAGACCGACGGGTTCTGTCTAGAGAAATTCGGAAGAACCGCAACCAACCAATGTTACACATATGCCAAGAATTTCAACAAGCTTCAGGATGTGTTGTTTCCATGAATACCATCCGTAAGGAAGCTCATCTGCTTAATTTTTATGGCCGTGCTGCCGCCCATAAGCCTTTAATCACCAAGTCCAACCGCGCAGCTCGGTTAAGTTGGTGCAAAACACGCCAGCAATGGACTGTACAGCAATGGAAACAGGTTCTCTGGAGTGATGAATCAAGGTTCACCTTCTTACCGTTCTGATGGTAGGGTCTGGGTCTGGCGTCTGCCTGGAGAACGCCTCCTACCAGAATGTATTGTGCCCACAGTTAAATTTGGCGGAGGGGGAATTATGTTCTGGGGTTGTTTTTCCTGGTTCGGACTAGGACCCTTGGTCCCAATTCATGGTAAGCTCAATGCCGATGCCTACTGTAATATACTGGACAACAGTGTACTTCCTACGTTGTGGCAATACTATGGATTGGACCCATGTTATTTCTAGGATGACAACGCAAGCTGCCATGTAGCGAGGCCCAGCATGGATTGGTATGCTGATAATGGAGTGCATCGACTCGAGTGGCCTGCCCAGAGCCCAGACCTGAACCCAATAGAGAACCTCTGGGACGAGCTGGATCGTCGAATTAAGGCGGGTGACACACGCCCAAAATCAGTAAAAGAGCTTACCTGCCTTGTGCAAACCGAGTGGAATAAAATACCATTAAATGTAATACAAGGACTAGTTGAGAGCATGCCCAGGAGAGTCGCAGCTGTAATTGCCTCTCGAGGAGGATCTACAAATTATTAAATGTGAACAGGGCCAAAACCAGTCTTTTTTTTCAGGAGGCAAACGTGGATTTTGAAGGTACCCCTTTCCCCCTCCTTCGCAAAGCATATTTACAAAGAAAATTTCTCCAATTTATTAATAGCCGACTTATTTTAAAACTTAAAATATGTAATATAAAATAACGTATTCTGCTTTATTAAAATACTCCAATTTGATACTTTAAACCGAATCAAAAAAATTCTACTTTCAACAGGATCTTTAAGGCCCTTGTCCCTGCCCGCGAAGACACTGCTGAGCTAATGCTATTCCTGTGGGGAGGCATTTTTCTAATAACTCTTTCGCATTTTGAAATTTTCAATTTTTTTTTTTTTTTTTTTTTTTTTTTTTTTTGCATTGGATAGCGGAAGTCCCTCTCAAAATCGCTCCTTGACTACTTTTTCAATTTGAGTCATAGATATTTTTTATAAAGTTAGTTTCACTTTCAGAACCGCTTTTGGAAGTGAAAGAAACATTATAAAAATATCTACGCCAAAATCGAACAAGTAATCACGGAGCGATCTTGAAAAGGACTTCCGCTATCCAATGCAAAACATATTATTTAAAAATGTCCAAATGCAAAAGAGTTAGAAAAATGCATCCCCATAGGAATAGCATTAGCTCGAGAGCATCTTCGCGGGTAGGGGCAGCGACCTTAAGCCATCATCATTAGATTTTTTTATGCTTTAGCATAGCCCAGATATAATAATTTTAACAATATTATGCTAAACATAGCCATGAAAAAAATCGCCAAACGAAAGATACATTTGGAACACTTTCATCCTAGCGCCCGGAGCACATGCCCTTCTCCCCCCCCCCTCTCTTATTTTTGGCCCTGAATGCGAATAAAGCTCTTTTTCTTTTCTATCACAATTGTCAAGTACTTATTAGCAGCAATATTGTATTAGATATTGTATTAATTCAATACTAGTTTTTTTTTAAAGTCAGTTATTAAAAAATGTCAATTTGTGGAGAATCCCTTAAGATTCAGCCGTTTTTAGAGAGCAGAGTAAAAACATCTCACTAAAATAATGATATCTTTTTGAATTTTCACAATATTTGATTGGATTTTTTTTATAAGTCACTCCATAGAATTGACTATTAAATGATGTAAAAAAAAGTTTTTCTAGTTCGCGCATGCGCAGATAAAAATTATTTTATACAACTACTCATATTTCATAAAATATTTAATATATTTATATTCCAATTGCGCTACATTTTTTCTACTGCATTTTGCCAATTTTTCTGAAATTTGCGTTAAATTTGGTCAAAAACCCAGCATGATATAAACAAAAAACATACCAGAATTTTTTGAATTTTTCAAAAAAATCGCTCTATCGCCATAAATATACATGCTATTCTCACAAAAATTAGTGTACATATTCTACTGTATTCATATATTTGTATTCTAAAGCGATAAGTCGTTTCGTGCATTTTCATGTACAGGGCGATCCCAAATATTTCTATTATTCTTTGTTTTTTTGCCGGCCCCCTAATTACCCGCTTAACAAATGAATGTAAATAAATATAAAGTGAAACATAATCTTTATATTTCTAAAGTTCCAGAAGAATCCGACCAGTATATTTTTAAATATTTGACAAAATGTCAAAAACTGAAAGTGTACAAATACTTTTTGGTAGATAGTGTATAGGTTTAACCAGCATCTCTGATTCGAGGTAAAAATTAAAGAAATTTAAAAAAAAATAAAGAATTAAAAAATTAAAAATTAAAGAAATTAAAGTTAAAAAATGCTGTATTGGAAAGAATATTATTGTGATACTCGTCTCTGCAAGAATAGAGTGAATGACAAGAATAAAGAAAAAACAAACAAGATAAATTGGAATTGAAATAACCATTAATAGTAGAGACTATTTTAATAATTTTAACCTTCTTCTTGGTGGAATAATTAGTTTCAATTATTCGAAAGTAATTAACCTGAAAGTACATTTCTGAAACTATAGTTTCTGGAAATCATGGCGATAAAGATTTCGTTTAGTAGCGTATCCGTTCACAAATGATGGACGGAATTGAAGTGGTCCTTTTAAAATAAATTAAAAAATACATTATATGTAATTATTGTAATGTTTGTGAGAATACTTCATCCCTGAAACTCGTTACTATAGCCATTACCCTGAAATTGACATTAAAATTACATTAGGCAGAATACTAATATAATTGAAGTTTTAGAGAGTAGAAATTGCGAAACAATTGGGCACACTGTAAAAAAATCCGTTAAATTACAGTAAAATTAAATGTAATTTTTTGTTATGTCTAATTTTACTGCAATTTTTGCGGCAAAAACTGCTAACAACACTGCTGTCAACAGTTTTTGATGAAACTTTAAATGATTTTTTTATAGTGTATATATTTAAGATATATTTAAGGCAGGGCTTCTGCTCGATTCATTTTTTCAACACCACTCTTTTTAAGAAAAAAAAATAAGAGTTTGTAGAAAAAAGGTCCATTGTTAGTCCGGTGAAAATCAATCGAAACGGGCTCGGGCAAAGCTATATATAGAAATGATAGTATATGACTATGCCTCTATTATTATGACTTTATTTATGTTTTGACATTTAGTAATAATCATAATAAAAAAATATGCCTTATTCTCTTAGCAACGTTGGCGGTTCCTTTATTTTATACATATATTTCAGTCTTTAAATTTAAAATATAGGTTCCTTTTCTGAACGAATCACATGTGATAAAACGAAAAAAACAATTAGAAAGTTGTAATTTAGTTAAACACTTTATAATAGTTTTTTTCCAAACGTCTCCGAAAATTCTTCCTTAACCCATTATCTTATAAATATGAGTTGAATAGTACACAAAATAAATACATTCATCAGATTTCAAAGAATGAGATAATTTTTGAACTCCGGTGTACCTATTTGGATAGCTCCTATTAACATTTTTGAAATATGATTAATTTTGTTTCAAAGATGAAAAAAATTGGACCCGAAAGGGTTAAGGTAAAAATGCAATTTTCAGATCTGACTTTGATGCATTTGGCGTACATATTCGCAGGCTAGATATATTTTCTGTGATTCGTCATGTGCAGATTTGTTTTCATAAATGAATTATTAACCCTTTCCGGAGCAGTGGCTCTACATCGGGACGGTCTAAATATAATTCCAAAATTACAAACGAACCAAAAGCATTTCAATAAAATTTTGCTTCGAGAAAAAAAAAAGATCTTAAAATGTTGTAATTTAACAAATTACAACGACTATTTGGAAAATGATATTTTTAAAGACTCAAATTTTAAAGACTTATAAATAAATTCTATATTTAAATTAATAATAATAATAAACATCATCTTTAGGAGAACATAAAAAGTGTTATATTACGTACACCGTGCATCAAACACTAATATTCCTAGACCAATGATTAAAAAAAAAACGTAGATTTAAGATAGACAACTTTACCTGTTTGAAATGTGCATTTTTATTTGATGAAGTTAACCAGACCGACTTCTGAACGCCTCATATTACGTATGGCATGGATTAAAGATTAATATTCCTGGACCCATCACAAAAAATTGTAAATGAAATTTCAGTTTTACAATTTTTGGAACTGCAAATTTTTCAACTTCATAACATCGCACATTTAAAATTTTTACACCTTGCGTAGAGAAAAAAAATTCACTTTTTAATGAAATTTGTTTGAAATCTCTATCACAATTTGTTTTTAAATTATTATTATTATTTAAGTTTTTATTACTGTTTTTGTCATTGTGGCAACAGAATATTCAGATTTTGGACATTCAAATTGGAACAATCAGAAAACGAATAAAATAAAAAACAGAAGTATTCCATTTTTGGACTTGGATCAATCAGGAAACAAATAAAATTAAATAAGTTGCGCAATTCAACCAATAAAAAGATTCAGATATACTTTAGATTTCCCAATTCTCTACCGAGAACAACTATTTTTTTCGAAATAGTTAATTAATCCATTCGTGCCCAGCATCTTTTGCGTAAGTTTTATTTGGTTGGCACCACTATTTTTAAAAGATATAAGTTTAGTTCATTAATCACGAAAATGCATCATTTACATAAAATAATTATTGGTTTTCTTTTTTACCGGTGTCAAAAACAGTGCTGAATGCACCTTTTGAAGCGTCCCTGAAAAGGGACGCTAGCCATAATGGGTTAAAATTAACGAGTTTTAATTTCTAAAAAAACGTTTGTAAATTCCAGTGTCAGTCAATCATTTCATCGTCTGAATTTATTTGGGCCGGAAAGGATGAAACACTGAAGATATAAAACAAACTTTTGGACACCTCATGTGACTTAAAACTCGCTTTCATTTGAATGGGACAACTTGAATTCCTCCAGATCAAGGTTGCGAGTTTGGCTCCATTTGATTCAGAAATTTACAGTTCTTACCAGCAATGAAGAATAATGTTTTACGCTTTGTTTAATGAGAGACATTTTAGCGATCATTTAAGCCCCTGACTGCCGAGCAAAAGGGCAAAAATGAAATGTTGTTTTTTTTACTTAATTTTAAATGTTAATAAAAGAGGGATTTTCTAACATGGTATAATTTTTTTGAAACGTATATGCTTATAAGCCTTGAAAGTATCAATCATATCTTAATTTCTTAAAACTAGATTATATTTGTAGAATTATATTAATTTAAATAAAGTTTCAGTTGCAGTGAAACCTGCAGCCTACACTGTAAAAAAATTCTGCAAAGTTATTAAAAGTTTTCCAGGAAACTGGGATTCCTAGAAGTTTTTATGTAACGGCAACAGGGAACGCTTGTAAGAGATACAGATTTGCACTGAAAATAAAAAAATCTGTAAGGTTACTAAGAATGTTTTATTAAACTGGCATTCCTAGAATTTCTTACGTAACTACAACCCAGTTTACAGATAAAATTTTAGTAAGGTTACTGTAATTTTAGTAGATGCGTTTGTAAAATTACAGATTTCTATAGCTTCACAAAAATTAGTTCTGTAGATTTACATCTTTCCTTGTAAGGCGCACAGGTATATTGATAGTAAGCATACGGATTTCTGTAATTTTTCTTCTGTAGTATTACAGATTTTTTTTTTTTTTTACAGTAGTGAACGGATATATACAGTCGCAGCAGTGGGAAGGTTAAAATTAAAATTCTTCTTTCAAAATATCTGGTGTGAATTTGAAATACCGAATTTTTGGAAGCCAAACTAGCAACCCTTCATCGGATTTCCTTTTTTTCCCGCCCTAATTATATAATTTCAAAGAAATTTTACTATAAATTTAGAAAATAAATTATTTTTGTTTACATAAATATTTTTTACGTCGTTATATGCGATAGATCTCTATTTTGGAGAAATTTCAGTAAGTAAAGAAACAAAAACAAGAAAGCTACATTTTATGATATTTTTTAAACTTGTATTTTACGCGAAATGCAATTAATAATTGTGTTCTAATTTTAAAATTTCAAAGCTAATTGCTAATTCCTTTAAGATGGTGATTCATTTTTTACTATTTAATTTAAACCCATGTGCTACACTTCCATTATATGGAATAATTTTTTTAAACTTCTATATATATGTAAAAAAAACCCTTTTATTTATTTTTAAATAAACTTGTTTATAAATTCTGGTTTCATTCAATCATTTTAGCATTTTTACAAATATATATATATATATAATTTTCTTCCTTTCGATTCGGGCGTCTCTTACACAAATTTTATTCGGTCAGAACCACTTTCAAAAGAAGTTACTTTCTGTTTAAGGATATCAAAAATGCTCTAACTTAATAAGGCATATTTTATTTTCCTGTATTACTATTGTCAAAAGTAAATTGTGCTAAGAAATATTATGCCCAATGTCGGATGTTCCTCTCACCCCGCACAACTTTGAAGAAAGTTCGTGGTAGTTATAGCTGCCACCACCGATATTATTAGGTGATATCGGTCACCCACTGTGAGGATTGTGTAAATGAACGCTGACGCTGTCAATTAACTGAACTACTAGTTTATTTATACTATATGTACACAAGAAATACACTATTTACAATTATATACAATTACAACTCGGATATAGATGATCCGGTTTAACATTAAATTAAATACCGTAAAAAAGTTGGCTGTGTACTGTTCAAATTACACCCTCTCCATCACACTCAATGCACGTTAGATTCACTTTACCGGAGATCACTTTCGAATCTCCCAACACATGGATACTCGGCCTACGCTATCCGGCCCAGAATACCACACACAAGGACGTCTGTGTCCCTTACTCTCCAGATACGAACTCAGCCTACGCACTCTGCACTAGGACCTCTGTCCTACACACCTCTAGGTAAGAACCCCAGATACGAACTGCCAAAACTCAGACAAGACTTGACCTTCTCAAATCACTGCCTTCCCCAATGTACACCCCCTGTGGAGCTTCTTCATTGGACGCATTCGACATTGCTTTCTTGATCCGTGACATGTCCCTTGTTTGCTCATTATTCATATACATCACTAACGGATGAACACGCCTCTCGGCAATCTCCTCCTTCTCCCATCACCACCTGCACATGACACCTGTCAATTCACCCTTCAACAAAGAAAGAATGTCACCTTGAATATTCCAGTACACAGCCCGTACAATACATAAAATATTAAGATTGAGAAATAACAGAAATTCCAATCTGTAGCAGGTGTTTACTCAGAACCTGACACCCCCACCATAGCGGAAAATATGCCTTTTAGGGGCTAATTTTCCCCAAACACATAGTAATATCACAGAAGAGTTCAATAGTCTCTTTGCAAATTTCTTCATTATGCTTATTACATAGGTATTTCCAGGTGTCTGAACATTATCTACTGACATCTCTACTGAACCTTGTACTAATATTATTATTACATAAACAATACACATACTAATACACTATTATAAACACGAAATTCAAAACAATTTACACATACACAGAAAAGAAAAATTAAACGTGTGATGACATCCCTTTAAGGTTGTCCACTACTTGGTCGTTGATGCTGATGGGCTAATAATTGGTTGTTCTTCCCAGCTCTTTCTATGTCGCCTAGAAATTGCATCAGCATTCAAAATGTTGAGCGCCCGGACGATGAGAAATACTCTGGTTACAGCGTTACAAGGCAAGAGCCCATTTAGTGAGTTTGGGGGACCTTGGGGTTATTTCAGTGAGAAATTTTAATGGATTATGATCCGTTATGATCTCAATTTGAGATCCATAGGTCCACTTTTCAAACTTTCGCTTCCCGAAGAGAACACTCCAAGCCTCTTTCTCTATACTCGGCCAAGCACGCTGAGCCCCTGAGAATTTCTGACTAGCAAAAGCTATCGGCTTAAACTGACCTTTTTCATCTTTTTGAGAAAACAACATCCTACTGCCAGGTCGGAAGCATCGGCGTGGAGCTGATATTCCCGGTCTACGATAGGTGTAGCCAAACTCGTCACTTTACATAACTCATCTTTAAGAGTATTAAATGCTTTTTCTGCCCTTTCATCCCATGGTACAGTATTTTTAACCTTCCCTTTGGTTAATTCGGTTAACGGTATAGCTATTTCGGCGTAATTTGGAATATAAGCTCGGTAAAATCCCATTAGTCCCAGAACAGATCTAACTTCCTTTTTAGTTTTTGGTCTTTTTAAATCCCTTATTGCTCCTATTTTCTCCTCGCCAGGTGCATGCGTTCCATCCCCAATCACATGACCTAAAGACTTTTTTGTCAATTTTTCTCCAAATTTACATTTATCCAGCCTAATTGTAAAATTTCTCTTTTTCAACTCTTCAATGACAGCGCTAACATGCTCACAATGATCTTCCTAGGTGTCGGAGAAAATGATGACATCATCAATATATGTTTCCGCATACCTCCGATGACCTTGAAGAACCTCATTCATATCTTTCTGAAACGTAGCAGCCGCCCCTGATAATCCAAAAGGCATAGAACGCCACAGATAAGTTCCGTTATGCGTTGTAAAAGCTGTCAAATGTTTACACTCCTCAGCCATTTTAATCTGCCAATAACCCCTCAATAAATCAATCGAAGATAAATATTTAGCCGCCCCTGTGGTATCATATGATTTCTTGTGAATCTTTCATCGGAAAGGTTGGATCCTGAGTTACCAAATTTAAAGCTCTACAGTCTATACAAAGTCTAACAGTTACGCCTTTTTTCGCCACGCAAACAATTGGATGACTAATTTTAGCATTTGACACTTCGATTAGATTTAATACTAATAACTCCTGAATCTGCCTATCGACTTCCTCTTTGTAAGCTACCGGTACGCTATATAACTTTGGCTTTTTCCTTGCTACCCCCGGTTTCAAATCAATACGATGTTCCCCTACTTCCGCTGGTAGTACAGGACCCGTAAACACCTCTTTATTCTCCCTCAAAATGTATTTTATATCTTCGACTTGACTATTAGACAACCCTTATATTTCAAACCTCTCTATATCTTGTTCTATCTCTTGATCCCGGTTCAAAATAGGAATTTCCCCAACTTCTCCAAATTCCTCATCTCCTTCGAAACCATATTAACTATATTACAACTAGCAATAAATTCTCGTATTTTATTTTGGTGCACGTGCTTTCTACTCCCATCGGATAACTCAACTATAAACGAATGCTGGTTTCGTTTTTCGACGATAGTTGCCGGCCCTTGACACCTAGAATACAATTTATTAGTTGAATGGGGGATTAACAGTATTACTTTATCGCCTACTTCAAACGTTTTTTCTTTTGACCTTAAATTATAATGATACGCCATTTTATTTTGCTGCATGTGAAAACCGCGACCACAAAAAGCCATTTTTCTATCTGTTCGCACCATTATTTAAAAAGATTATATTTGTATTACACTTTTCTTGCAAATGTTCACCACGCGTATGTAAAAGATTTTTCTTTTTAAAAAGTAGTGAAATGTTAAAATATTTTGCATTTTCTATTTCGCAATCAATCAAAACCCCGAATTTTAAGGGTTTAATGTTATTGAAAGATTGTAAAACTGACGTACTACTACCGAATTTTCTATTAGTTAAAAAAATCATATGTTCAACAGTTCTCTGCATTATTTTTCAATGAATTTTGGTATTTAATTAAAATAAATTTTTTTGCTAACAATTAATGAAATTTAATTGGCTAGTATGCTATTAGATTCTGAATCTGAGGCACTCTCATGATATGAATTCTTAATAATTGTCATAGATAACAATATGAATAATTTTATATGAATTGCATTAAACAGTATCTTCCAGCCGGATTTGCGAAAGCATTTGGCTTTAGTACATTGGAAATTAGAATATTGGGAATTTAGACATGCATGTGAAATTTATTCCATGTAAATATACTGGGTTCGTACGCATTAAGGGATTCAGGGTGTTTTTGTATGAGAAATTTTTTTAAAGTACTGGTTGTTATATCTCAAGAAAGTTTTCTTTTCGTTAAATGATCGAAATATTCATTACAAAAATATTGGTAAAAAGTACCTGAAAGTCGTTGAATCGCATGAACTCTGATATACTCTCTAATTTGTTATTTGATTTTAAAAAGTCCTTCCGGCAATGCCGGGAGGAAGAGGTAGCTTTCATATACTTATATAAGGTACCCTGGGGTAATAACGCAAGACGGGGTAGTAATGCCAAGTGCTAATATTTTGCATAATTATGAAATAATCTGGTAAATGACACCCGTGTGTTCTGCGCAGAAGGGTTTTGAGTCATATAAATCGCAAAGAACAGCTTCAAGTTCATTTGTTTCATTTTTAGGTCTTATTGTTTTTACAAGCAGCTAAAATTAACGCTTGATCTAAAATTTGCGAGATAAGTTTAGTGATGTGAAGACTATTTTTTTTATCCGGAAATACTTTGTTAATTACATAAATTTGTAGTACATTTCATGGCCTTTCAAAATGTTGTTGAAGATTTTGGATATCTTCTCGAGATAATTTGTAATTTAAAATGTACAGCGCAATAACTATAACGGGGTAATAACGCCAATCCTTGCAATTTTTACCCCGGTTGATTCCCTACAGTGGCAGAGCTACATCCTAAATACTGATTCAAATAAACACAGTTAAAACTGTGCAATGTTTATAATAATTCTATTTAAACGCTCCTTTTTAAGCAAAAATAAGCTCACGGTCTGATATTCTTTTGCCTCATCCCCCCCTCCCCACACCACACCTTTATTTTTTTTTACACTTTCACGAAATAATGAACATTTTCAATAGCTTAGGATGCAATTTGTCAATTTCTAGAGCTGAGAGTTTGTATTTTTAGAATTAGGCAATCTACATGCAATTAATCCAACTTATTTCATTGTTTTGTTTGCATGGCGTTATTAACCATATAGGTGGTTAATAACGCAAATAGCATTGGTCAAGAAATCACGTCATTACATTTTATGTATTCATATCTGTTAAATTATTTTTTTTATATAGATAGTCAATGAGTTGCTGTATCAAATCATATATTTGTTTGAAAAATACAAACTAAAACTGAGCCGTGAAAATTGCTAGAACCTTAACGTGGCGTTATTACCCCAGGGTACCTTATTTATTTATTTATTTTAAAGTAAGTTACATTGTTCAAAAATACTAAGCTCAAATTAGTGGAAATAATCTTATAAAATTAGTGATTTTATAAGATTGAATACTAGTTTTTGTCAAGACTGAATATTAATAGGAATTTTTAGAAATTAGTCATTTTTATTCAACCTGCATTTATTTTAAGCGATTTAGAGAGTCACCAAATTCCACGATATCATAAAGTGTATGCCATTTTAAAGCAACATTGTGGATCGTTCAGATCAGACCGTTTCAAAATGTCAGCCATAAGCAAAATTCAAAGTGCTATAACTCAATCATTTTGTAGAGGTATAATTTGTATGTACTATGTACATACCAAGTTTTATTGAAATCGGTTCATAAATACGCGTGTTATCACGTGACAAAAATCAGATCGTTTCAAAATGTCAGCCATAAGAAAAATTTAAAGTACTATAACTCAATCATTTTTTAAGATATAGACAAAATAAAAAATGTTCTGGAATCTTTGTTTTAAGTTCTAACACATAAAAGAAAAATATTTTTCAACTTTTAATTTTTTCGTATTTAATTTTAAATTTTAAATTAAAAAAAAAAAATTAAAATGGCCGCCATTTTGAAACAAAATGGCGGATGATGCTGACCAACGAACTCGGTCGAGACATTTGTATGTACTATGTACATACCAAGTTTCATTCAAACCGGTTCATAAATACGTTAGTTATCGCATGACAAAAATCAGATATATATATATATATATATATGTCAACATTTGAACGGAGGGTGGTTTTGGGGTCTGGGGGTCATGATCGGTGAAAATGTACCAAAATTTTCCGGAAGTGCTTTCCTCCGGACGGCTGCAATAGGTAGCTTTTTACTTTTTGTAATGAAAGCTACCTAAAACATATGCGTAATCTTTATAGAATATTATCATCGCTTTTTAAAACCGGAAGTAATATTGTCGATTGATGAAAATAATGGCAGTACTTATTTTTCAAAGCACAATAAAAAAGTCCTTTGTTGTTTTTTATGGCTTACAAAATATTTTAATTTCTGATCTAGTTAAGGTTTTAATACATATAAAGATATAATACAATATCGATTTAAAACAAGGAGATTTTTGTCGAACCTACTAATTTAATTAAAATCTTGATTGTAGTTATAAAATTAAATGAAATTGTCATTATTCTACACGGAAGATTAAATTAACCACTTGTACTAGAGAGAATTGCCATGGGAATCCAGATACTTTGTGAATGAGGTGCATAACTTCCAAGTCTCACACCGCTACTTAAAGAGCTGACAAAAAAGACTTTGTCAGCTCCCAGCGAAATGGAATTATGAATAAAACACAGGGATACACACACGCGCAAAAAAAGGACCCATAAGAATCGTTAACTTATTAAAGGTCAATATTTGGAAAATTAACATATTGTGAAAAATCTTTTCTTCCACTGATCTATAAAGCGTTAAGGATTATTTGGATTATAATTTCTTTTCAATTAATGAGAACGCGAACTTCATAAGTTTGTTACTGAGGCAAACAAATATATTACACTCCTTCGTAGTGTTAATATAATGAATATTTTCTAAACATTTACGACACTGAATAAAAAAAATAATATACACAAAATATTGGGCTATATTTTTACGTTATTCGAACTTCGTATAGATATGTGCATTCAATTTTCAATTATGTAAGTCTTTTCATTTATTAAAATGATAGAGGCTTATTTAAAATGCATTCTAAATAAGCATTTCAACTTAATTTTTCAATTAAATCGTCTATATCTTTCTTACTTTAATGAAATTTTGAAAACAAAAACCATAAGCACAAAAGGAAACACATCAATTACGATAATGGATTTATTTTTGTTCATGAACATTTCGTGCTGGAAATTTATGTCCTTTTTCTCATATTCGATAAGAAAGTAATCTGATGGAGAAAGTGAACTACTTTAGTATTATGTGGAAAATATGAACTACTTGGAGTAAAGTCTAATTATCAGACGGTAGCTTTATAAATTTGTGTTTTACTCTAGATTAAAAGCACATGATTCGTTTAAGCATTTTGAAAAAATAGTTAATCAAAAGTATATTTTAAATAATATTTTGACTTTATATAGGATATATAAAAGTACTAAGGGATGTTATTAAAATTATGTTAATGAATTAATGGTAAATTTTTCTCATTAGAAGTTAATAGCGGTTTTACAAGTAAAATGCCATTGGCAAGAAGTAAAATCAACTGAATTTGCCAAAACACTCTCTTCAATGATGAGTGTTCCGTTTAAACATTTCAATTCATTAATAACCATTTTTTTATGTACCGTAATTTCTGGAGTTTAATCCTCCCGTCAAATAATTCTGTTTGAATCAACAAAAATTATTCAGTATTTGAAGATAAATATTTACCGCGATTTAAAAACTTACATTTTATTTTAATTATTTTTTGAATTGAAAATTGATTGTTCGATCCGCAGATTATATGGCGGAAATAACGGTTCTTTAATCTAGTCTGTGTCCTACTAATGTAGATTAAATTTTATGTCAGTTTTCTCTGTTTTAAAATTTCATTTGAAATAAAAAAATTAAAACGTTTTACGAAAATTCTCTCATATGATTATTAAATTTCGTATGTTTCTAATTTTAATTTCACATGATCTTCTCAAATAGTGTTGTATTCATTTTAAATAAAGCAGTATCTGCCTATTTCATGTACTATTAATAATATGGAACCTGCTGGTATATGTTATGTAATCTGCATTTTTTATTTACATTAAAGCTTTAGTCATGTGAAAAAAAAACCAAAATGGTGAAAATTGAGAGAGTAATTTATATTTTCCCTAAATTAAATTATAACAAGTAAGAAAAATCTTGCGCTATTAAACACTTTCCAATACTTCCTGAAATCTATCTGAATCGCTATTTAGGTTAATATATCGTTACTGTCCATAGCCAAATATGCATTCTAATACTTGATCCGTCGGTTTATATCTATACTATGTAAAGGGAAAATTAAGTTTATCAAGAAAACGCGTTACAGTTTGAAATTTCACTTGCAGCAATTTATACTAATAGATGGAAACACACTTGTATATTTTTGTTCAGCCCTGTAGTTTACCTAATACATTATTTTATGCCAGTATTTAGCTAAAATTTATTTCAAACTAAAACACTCTTAAAACAACTGAAATCACATTCCTAGAAATTATCACCCATAGGCGACTATATATCCAATTCTTTACGTGATCCTGTATATCATTTTATGTATATTCTAGAAACATTTCTTCGTAAACTGAATACAGTCCAGAATAAAAATTCATAACTTATTTTAAAACCACCTTTAAGTAAATTACGCTCATATTCAGTAACGTTTACGAATTCTTTTGTTTAGCCCTGTATATAAACTATAGCATTTATACACACCATATAATATGTATAAGTTTAGAGAAATTTAAAAGTGCATATCATAATTAAAATATATTTCATCCATCCATCAACAATCATCGATAATATACAGTACTTCAGATAGAATACACTATTTGAAATCTTTTGTATGCACCTGTAAACGTTGAGTACTTCGTGTTATGCTTGGAATAATTTATACTAAGCCTCAGCCATTTATATCAATTTTATTATACATGAAATAGTTTAATGTAATTAAAATATTCGCAAACAATTTTCCCTTTACCATTATGGATTGGAATTCTTTTATATGGCTCTGTAAATGAATAATAACTATTCTTTTCATCTCATATTTTACAGAATGCATATTTTTGTGCAATTCGTAAATACATACAAATTTTAATATTTTTGACAGGGTGTAACATCTTTAAAATTCATTTTAACTGATTTTTTCCCATAGGCCGTAATGTATTGGAAAAGTTTTGAATGTCCCTGTAAATAAACTAATCATGCTAGAAACTTCATTTGCAATAGGGTTCGTGTTAGGGTAAACATCAATAACTACCAAAAATTTCAGAGCAATCCGAGTACATTCGCGAGAGTTAGACCATGGACAGACAGACAGCTAGACAAACCGAATTCATTAACATTTTTCAACTTTCTTGGAAAGTGTCAAAAAGGGCGAAACCAATCTTATCATTATTGTAAGAAAATGGACAAAATGTTAGACATTGGTTTGTCAAATGGAAATCTTTTACTTGACTAAATATAAGTTCCATTCTCGAGAAAATTTCAAAAATCTCTAAAAATCCTTCCATTCTTTTAACTACAGAAACTAAGCGATTTCCAAGATTTAAAGAAGTATATCTAAAAGCTTTTTTTCTGTCTGTAACTGTGTTGTAATCAGGGTGGGAGTCCAAACGCTTTGAATACCGGAATTTTTTTTAACTTCCTTCCGCCTTGTCTTACCAGAAGATTTTCTGCTATAAATCAAGGAGAAGAAAACCTTATAATATTACTGGTTTTGGACTCTCACACTGGTTATGCCACTGTCTAATTTTCGAAAATGCTTCTGAGTAGTTTTTAAAAGGTTTTAATCGGTTCGATCAACCCGCTATCAAGACAAAATATCGGTTTATTGGATGCTATCGATTCTGAAGAATAAATGCTCAGCTACGTAATAGAGTTTATACATTCAAAGAGTAACAAAATAAGGTTCATTTGAAGATGTTTACTTGAGGACTGATTACTTCCGTAAAACTGATATTTCGTGCTGATGCTTGCTTCAGAAAATTTATTAATATTCTGTTTATCACACACACACACATTCAAAGTATATATATTCAAAATTAAAGTAAAATTTTGAAACTTAACGTCATTTTCAGTATGAATAAAGAAATTTTAATTTTACCTTAAATCTCAAAAGGTCAATTTTTGCTTTTTTCATATTTTGTATGTGAAAACCTATATAGGAAAGAAGCTAAAATCCATTTATAAAAATAATCTAATTCAATTTTTTTTTAACTGGAGGTTTTTTAACTCCCCCTCTCCTAATTACAAACATTCTTATCCATCTTTTCTATGAGATACGGAGTCTTGAATTCTATGAAATGACAGCCTGATACAAATAAATACATTTAGAAACAAGGAACATTCTTTTGGAAAAAATTCAGTTTTATTAGAAAAATATTTCTCGAATCAAGTGTGCTATTATGCTACAATTGACTTTTAGAGTCATAAGTATTTCTTGCTAAATGTTTTGATTTCTATATTAGAATATAAAATTCACGAAGTTGTGTGTGCTTATCATCAAAGGCAGAGTTCGATAATTGACTATGATGTACTACAAAGCCTATTGTCATTGATAACAATGCCAGTAATTGACAACAAAGCAGTATTAATAGATTTCAGATTAAAAATCATATAAGTAATCAAAGCTTTAAAAAATAATAATATAACTTCACAGCTATTGATTGATTGATACTATAAAAACACAGATTTTGCCAAGTTTTCTGTATTATAAATTTTCTGAATGAGGTGCATATTCGTGGAACTTTTAAAATTGTATCTTGAAGCAACATCGTGATAATCATTGGTTCTCGTTAATAAATGAAACTTTAAATTCTAGTGCTAAATTCACCTTGAGTTAAATAATTAAAATTCATATAAAAAGCACAAATAAATGTACTACAATTACTTTCATGTGCTTGTATAAAATATAATGGAATTTTATCAAACTTAATATTCTGTTAGACATTGACATAAGTTGAGTCTGATTAAGTTTTTCTGTAAATCATATAACAGGTAGTGTTGTTATGCTGCTGTTTTCAGCAGTGTTGAATTCAGACATTTTTCCCCAGGAAGGATTTTTGCGGTTCTAAGCGACAGAGATTGGGCTTTTGTCCACTAAGATTACGTTCTCAAACCTACCGGGAGGGGGGAAATGTCTTCCCTGACCACCTCCTGAATTCAACACTATTTTTCTGAATTTACTCCATGTTAGCGATAATATCTAAAAAACTAAAGAACGGAATTTCATCAAGCTTCATATTCTGTTAGACATTGATATATGTTGTCCCTGATTAAGTTTTCGTTTAAATCATACAGAAGGTCGTTCTGCTAGGCTGCTTTTTTCAAAAGTGTTAAATTCAGACACATTTCTCTGGCAGGGATTTCTTCAATTCCAAGAGGTGGAGATTGGACTTTTGTCCATTAAAAGTAAAGTCTCAAACCATCCGGTTAATGTATTTAAAGTTCGGGGAGGGGGGCAATGTCCCCCTAACCACTACCTGAATTCAGCACTATTTTTCAGGGTTTACACTATGTTAGCGATAATATTTTAAGAACTAATGAATAGAATTTCATCAAGCTTAATATTCTGTTAGACATTGATATAAATCGTTCCTCATTAGGTTTTCGTTTAAATCATATGATAACTTTTGTTGCTTCGGTAGTAAATCACGATATTAGCAATATCTAAATCTCAAAAATCAATATACGAAATTTAATCAAACTTCATATCCTGGTTCACTTTCGCATTAATAGATTCGCATTATTAAACTTGGTGCATACTGTCCAACATGTGACTATTTTATGCTCTTTGAATTGGAATTTCTATTGCAAACACCTAAGAAAATATGGGTCGAAATTCAGTGATTTATTTGGAAAATTCAAAGAATTTAATTTCTTTTAAAATGCACATACATCGTAGAAACTACACTTTTTGAATTCTCATCATGGCCATAAGTTATTATTCAAATTTGACAGTGTGGCGACGAATTTTGAAGTTTTAACATGTATGAGATAAAAGAAAATTTTGGGACTAGCACAGGCGACAACTTCACGTTCAAATTTTGAAGGAAAATAAAAATAACATTAATTTTAGAAACATAGATTAAAAAAATTATGGCAAAAAATAAATCGAGATGGCAACAGTATCGATCAAAAACGAAAACAAAAAATTTCGAAATCGACCATCACTAGCATTGAGTGGATCTCTCAATACTCCTCCCATGTCTTTAAATTTAATTAAAAATCTATCTTGAAAAATGCGACACGGATCAGGATGGCGTTGCGACTTTTTCGACACCCTTTTGAAGCGTGCTTAGCACAATGCCAAGTTTAAACTTTGAACAAGGAATTTGTTTCATATACACTGTAAAAGAAAGATTGTTGATACACTGAATTAAGTTTTATGAAATGCCAGATGAAGTTTAAATATACACTATTTTTACCGTCAGTACCGAATTAAATCCAGACGGATTAAGATAAGAGTAAAAAAAGACAGAGAGCGAAATCAATGTTTTATATTATATAGGCTTCATATCGTTTTTAAAAAAACTTTTATGGTATACCCATTCATAATTTTCTGTATACACTGCTAAACCCACCCAAGACTAAATAGGTTTTTTTTTTTTTTTTTTTTTTTTTTTTTTACAAAGTTTCATTATTCGTTTAAGAACTATTTTTATTAAAAATGAATTTAATCATTGATATATTTGTTGTATGGAACCCTCTGAGCACGATAAATTCTCGCACTTGATAGTTCATTTATTTATTTGAATTGTTTAAAAACAGCAAGTGGAAGAGGGTGCTTTTTCTAATAATAAATGACGTCATTCTGATGAGAAGAATTTGAGCGGTAGATGGCGCCTCTTTCTGTAATTAACTGCAGAATTGCAGCGATCCATTTAAGGCGTTGGTTCAAATAACTCTATTAAAAATATATATATATGCTTAAACATTTTTTAAACTCTGCAATCTATTAAAAGTTACTTCAAAATTGATTTCATATATCCAAATGTATGATCAAGGAAATAAATTCAATAATTTCGTTCCGTCTGATTTAATAAAAAGTGAAATACGAAATTAAATGTAAATTAAGACTGTCAAATCGAAAGCAGAAATTCTTTAAAAATTTCCACTGAATCCCTAATTGAGTCCAAATACCTCATTTAAACCGATAATTTTCAAAGAAGATATTTCATAACACATAGGTGCCAAACTGACATCGATTATCCGTAATACGTGCATTGATTTGACCCTGATTTAATGAGTTTCGAACCAGAAATTTTTCAAAGAAATACAATTATGTATGTTTCTCTAACAATCCTGAAATTAAATAAAGAAAGATTCATGAAGTATATTTTCTGGTTTGAAATGACGTTAACCTGGATCAAGCTAAACAAGGTATTACGGAAGATTAGTTGAAGGTTGGCAGCTATGATAACATCATTTGAATATATATCTTATATTTTAGCACAATTTATATTAGTTATTATTACATCAATTGTGATTCTTAAGATTACAGTAAAAGTTTCAGCTTCTAGTAGCTCCAGATTGAAATATGAACCATAACGATATATTAATCATTATATTACATTCTAATTCTTTCCTAAAATATTAACGAATAAATGGCGGTATGCAGTTCTTGTTTATGAAAACTGTTAGTATACCGAGTGGCGAATGCACAAAAAATCACCTTAACGAGTTAATGGCTTAAGTTCCACGATTATTTAAAACTTGATTGGCATATTAAAATGCAACAGGTCTGTCAATTCATATCTTCGTGGAAAACACCTGCAAATGCGTTGACTTATAGATTTACTATTGTGTTTTAATGTTCATAGGCCTCCGAGTTTTCACACATTTGGTACGAAAAAAACGAGAGATCAACTGCTAAAAAAAGTCTGCTAGTGATTTCAACTAAGATATGACTTGACAGACAACTTGCATTTTAATATGCTATTCAAATTCTGTCTACTGCTGAAATTTAAATCGTCAATTCGATGAGGTGATGATCTTTGAAAGCGGATCGCGCTCATTAGGAAATACCTTTAAGTATTTGTGTAGAGTAATAAAATTTTTCTTTAAATTAAAACCAGGGGAAAATCTCTTTGAGAGATTTTTCATATAAAATAATGTTCTGCGTAAAATTCTATGTTATTTTCAATTTACAATACTAAAAATAAAGTACATTGGTATTTTAAGTATAGACATAAAATAAAATAAAAAAAATATTATTGAATGTGAGTAGATAAAAAATTTTGGAGACAAAAAATATTTTCCAGTAAGAAACTTTAAGCGATATTTTACTCTAAAATTTTCAAAATGCAAACACGAAAGAAGAATATGAAGATGATGTTGCCACTTTTCAAAATGAGTTTTATTTTCATGGTACATTTAAAGAAACTTTTATGTAGATGAGTTTAATGTGCAGTATTTTATCATATTATTTTGAATTTCATTTCAGGCAAACGCTCTTTTTCTTTAAACAAGCAATGTGAAGAATTGTGCTCTGCATTATTTACAGCTTTTGTTAAATAAATTACTTTATAAATAAACAGAGTTTTCGAGAATTTTTTTGAAGAATTTTTTTAAGCAAAATGGTACCAAGTCTTTAATTTTGTGAATCACTAAATATTTCATGAATTCATCTGCATGACCAAACAAATACAGGGTGTTTCCTTTAAAAGATTACTGAGTTATTTTGAGAAAAATGGTACTAATAGCATTCAAATGGGATATGGAAAAGAAAAAAACACATATGCAAAGTTTTGCCTTAATATATTAAAACCGCTGTTCCGAATTGCAACTATCAATGCGATAACAAAGTGTTGAAAGATGTTGCCTTTGACAAAAGGGGAAAAGACTGATGTACACTTTATCTACTGAAATGGAAATTGATAGGAGCTCAATGATTAATAGCTTATAGCAATCACATGCTATTAAACAATTTTTGTCGTTTAATCATTCTTTGTGTTTTTTTGCTCGTTTAAACACATCACCTTCAGCACCCTCCAGCACTTTTGCGTTTTAATTCTGACCATGGATTTTGACAACAGTTGTCTGTTTTGATTTGTATTATCACCTCTTAAAATTTTGCCCAACTTTTAGAAATACCCTTTATATTGAAATTAAAATGCTGACTTGTATATTTATAAAAGATGAAATAAAATTCGGAATATAAACAGAATTTACATCATAATTGAATTTAAATAAACGGTCAAGTGCGAGCAGTACTCGCACTCAGAGGGTTCTGTGCAAAAAACATATGAATAATTAAACACTTGAGGACGAACGACTTGATATGTGCCACTTAAAATTCTCAGATTCCTTCATTATTTCTACCAAAAATTTTTATTGCAAACTTTACCTTATTTAATTGGAGCATTTTTAAGATGCATTGACAGAAAATTTTCTCTTTTCAAAAACCGACTGTTAAAGATTAAAAACTTCAAACTAAAAACTGCTGTCTTTGCAAAGAAGTTAACTGTATTATCAATAGAAAATCGTTGGTGAAAGAATAATAAAACTTTGTAAAAAACTATACAAAGTAGGATTGGTTATAGCTGTATATAGTCACAGAAAAAAAAATCTTGACATTTGTGATTTCACAGGTTTTGTCAAATATCAAGCAATATGCATGAGGAATGACTCTGAATCTGCAGATGTATAAAAAAATAGTACAGGTCATATATTTTCGAGCTTTTTTTTCCAAAATCCAATAGGGGACCGTCAACAAATTGAAAAAGAACGAATATCTTTTAAATAACCCTGTCAAAACTAATGTAGTAAAAGCGTTCAAACTTCAGATTATGATTAAGTGGTTCATTGTAATAAACTGTGTTCATTTTTATGCGGATATCATGTATACCAGTAGAAAAATTAAGGTTTTTATAAAAACGGTCTCAAATTTTACCAAGTTTTTTTGCTTATAATTCACAGAGTTCTTAATAAAAAACAATGTTTTTTTCAAAAAATATGAGAAGCGACATTCTACATAATACTCTGTAATCAAAATTGAAAAATATTAATAATTGCATGAAAAATGAGCAGGTTTAATATAAAATTTTCACTGCGCATGCGTCAATTCTATAAAAATTTCATTTGCATCTTGTGTTAGCTAAATGTATAGAGCAACTTTTGTTAAAGTTTCAAAATCATCAAACCTTGAAAATTCTGAGAATTATCGTCGATAGAACAAGATCAAAATCCGTTATTCCCAAAATGAAGCAAAAAGATGAGGAGCTGTATCCTAATATAGTAGTACGTGCAATATTGTGTAGACACTGATCAATGAAATATGGATACAGCCCCTCATTTTCTTTGGCCTCACGATTGTTCTGCTAAAATATCAAGTCATTCTGACCAGTAGTTTTAAAATTATTGATTTTTGAAATCGTAACTTATAATCACCCTGTACATTTATTCGTACACTTATCCTTCGAATGTTTTCGAAGCGTACATTTTTGTTTTGAAAAAATTGCATTGAAAAATATTCGGCTATAATTGAAACTTTGCGATATTTCAATGAATTTTCAAAAATTAAAAAAAGCATTAATCAAACCAAAATGTCTTTTGGTGCCATAGATTTTCAGAAATTCTTCCAAGTATAGATTTTATTGATATGATTAAGTGTCCGCAAACCGTAATATCAGTTTTCAATGTAATATCAGTTCTTAATCCTTTGAGGATGAGCGCTGGGTACACGTAACGCATATAAAATGCTCAAAATCCTTGATTATTTCTACCGAAAGTTTTTAATTAGAAATTTTATATTACTTAAGCAAACCGTTTCTGCGATTCAATTAGACAAAATTTCAATTTAAAGAAACTGGTAAAAAAGGTTAAAATTTCTGTAGTCAGCGCTCTTCGTGTAGGCGTTAAGGTTGCTGGTTATTCAGTTTCCGAATTCCTATCGGTTATGCTAAATTCATGGGCATTTTGCGCATTTTTATATTCAAAATATCTTCTCAGGAAATTGATACTTTTGAACTTTTTTCAGTGGTCCCTTCATAAGGTATATACCTATCTTCAAATCACTGTTTTTTTTATTTGCAATTTTTTAATTTTTAATTTTTTTGTTATTTTAAATTAAATTTAAACATTTAGGATTCCAAACATGCCTTACTTTTGGTTCAGTGATAATGTGAAGCAAAGTTATAGCCAAAAATATAAACCGGAACTAAATTTTCTGATATCGGAAGTGAACGTTTAAAATGTCTTTTTAATGTTGTTTTAATTTTGTGTTTACCTTTCGTTCACAGAAAGGTAAACAATGCATTTTAATACACAAATATATTACAAAAACATAAACACCTTCATGTATGTGGATTTTAAAAATGTAAACTTTTCACATATTTTTTGTGAACTTTTCACATAGTTTTTCAAAATCTTAATTTAAATTTTCTTGAAAACTGCATTTTTCATTGCGTACGTTTACGAGGAACATCAGGTCTTGAAATATTTTTTTAAGATATCAAAATTAAATTTTGCTACAAAGTTATGCTCATCTATTGGTATAGTATGAAACAAAATATAGTTTGGAAGTTTGATCGATTAATTTAAGAACAATTTTAAGTTCAAAATACACATTTTTGTTTATCATGTTTTGTGTACAAAATTTCGTATATGTTAATAAATTTAAGAGGCATTGCAAATTATTTGCATTATCATTGAAGTACACTGTATAAAAGAAAGTATTATTGCACTTAATTTCGGTTTTTAAAATGCCTAAAAATGTTTAAATCTGCTATTTTCCTCGTATCAACACACTTTTAAATAGCTTAAAGTATTAAAAATAGTATGATTTTGTCCCTTTAAACAAATTTTACAAGTGTTACACCAGGTGAAGTGAAATCCTCCACCAACTCTAAACGAAATAGTGTGCAATTTTGAAATGTTCTGTTGTTGTCATGTTTTCAGGTAAAAAATTCCTCTGATTTTCGATTATATTTCTCAGTAATGATTTTTAAAAAACTGTTGACATAGTTCTTATTCCACTTCTATCGACTTACAGCTGTGATTAATTTAATTTGCTTGGACAATTCAGAAATCAAAGGTAAAGAACTGGCGGAGTTCTGCAGCTCTACATCTGCCGCAGTGTTCTACGTTTACAAAAAGAAAAAAAAGAGAATAATTCCAAAATAGAGAGAATAGAGAGAATTCCAGAGAATAATTCCATTAATTCCAAAATGTAATAAACGAATGATTTATGAAGTGAAAAGAACTACTATGGATTTTGTTGGATTTTTTTAATGCTAAACTAAGTTCTGGATATCCTTGAAATAAGTAAGTGACGCATATTTGTGTTTATGTACAATCACTTTAAATTCTTGTGTTTTTATGATATATTTGTTTTATTTTACTTACATATATATATATATATAAATTGATACATAATGTATGTATCAATTTCATAATACTAGCTGTTTCGATATTTTAAAAATCAAAATTACTTAATAACATAAGCACATAAAATTGTCACTTTCGTATAGAGCTTCGAAATATTTAGTTTTGATTTTATAGTGTCTTACATGCTTTAAACTCCGTTTCCTTGAACTTTGAGGAGTATTAATTAAACGTGGCGTTATATATTGTTTTAACAATATATTTTTTCAATTTCTATTTCTATTTTGGCGTTTTTTAGATTATTTGGAGCAATATTAACAACGTGTAATTTTTTCATAATTTTTACTTCGTTTTTAGATGTTGATACTAAAAGGGTTAAAGGGATTGTCATACTCTTATTTTTCTGTTGATTGAATTAGTAAAACATGAGTGAAATGATCATGAGCGCACATTACATTGATTGGAAAATCTCAGTTCTTCCATGGGCGGTCGGGTATATTCAGTAAGAAAGTTTTTGTGAGATCCACCAAAACAAGTTTCATTTAATGCTAAACATGCATAATAAATAAGACTATATAAAAATTTAGAGGCGTTGCAACTCTATTCTGCTTCCCCCCCCCCCGAATACCTCACACATACTATTGGACCTATGATAAAGATTTTTTTAAGCATGTAAAGGAAATTTCATTCTTTAATAACTATAAGCATTATGTTTAAAATGTACGTTATAATAAAATGTCTCAATTAAAAGGAAGTTCAGCAGCCTCTTCGGGTGAAGCTATTTATGTTCAATATTAAATTGAAAATGTAATCTTTAAATCATTTCTTATTTCGCTGTTAAAGTCATCTATATATTAAGACAAATACTAACTCACACTACCACTTATTTAGAGTACTTTAATAAGTGGTAGTAAAATAAAAATTAATTTAATTATACATTTTTAAGGGTACAGTGGAATCTCAAAACTATTTTTTTTTATTTTTAATGAATTTTTAAAAAAATTTCTGGAAATAGTCATAGTATATATATCTCTTATTTCACAATTTTTTGAAAAATATATATTGAATAGTTTTTGAGATACAGATTTCTTTTTATTGGATTGGTCGGAAAGTTCTTTCCGTTTGGGAAAATCAATTCGTACCGGAAAATTCTGTTATTTAATTATTAGATATTGTTTTCGATATCTAATATTTACATATTAATGGAAAAAAATTTCCGGTACGAATTGATATTTCCCAAACAGAAATGACTTTTCGAACGACCCAATAATTATCGAAAAAGGGCAATATTTCAAAATGCTCCAGGCGCAACCAGTTCTCACATACTTATTCAAACGTACTCCACAATAACCCTTTCATACATACAAATAAATGTTACTAAGCATTTTTAGCAAATTACTAGTAAAACATTAAAAAAAATATTTTAACTTAATTTTTTTTGTATTTTTCATAAAAAAATCATTAAAAATTCCATATAACAGAAATTTTAAAAATTTAAATGCGTCTAAACAAATTCCTTTCTAGCAACATTTCTTAACACATATATAGAGAGCATTTTTTAAAGAAATCACAAAAACTGGGCATAAAGAATTTCACCTGGAACATTTTGAAATTTTTCTGGAAATAGTCATAGTATGTATATCTCTTATTTTAAATTTTTTTTAAAAAATATATTCAATAGTTTTTGTGATAGAGATTTTTTTAATTAACGAAAAATAGCAATATTTAAAAATGCTCCAGGCGCAACCAATTTTCGCATACTTGTTCCAACTTATTCCATAATAACCCTTTCATACATAGAAATAAATGTTACTAAGCATTTTTAGCATATTACTTGTAAAACATTAAAAAAATATTTTAACTTAATTTTTTGTATTTTTCGTTAAAAATTTATTAAAAATTCCATATAACTGAAATTTTAAAAATTTAAATGCGTCTAAACAAGTTTATTTCTAGTAACATGTGTTAACACATGCATAGAGAACATTTAAAAAAAGGAGAAAAATTGGGCATAAAAAATTTCACCTGGAACATTTTGAAATCATGAAAACGACGAAAATATTCATTCTGAGAAAAACAGGTTTTAGTGGTTATAACTGCAATGGTTATAATTGCATAATATTTTCCTACTGATACAGTTTCAGTTACATACAAGGGATATAATATCATTTCTAGTTTATATGTAAGTGTTTTATGTTTTTATGTTAAATTCACATAAAATGTGTAGCCTGGACAGTAATTCATGCAAAGGACGTAAAGTATCTGAATTTTAAAAATATTCTCAAAACTAACTTTTTTATTTTCAGATTTTTTTTAATTTATCTGGCAATATTCATGGTATAAATACCTCTTATTATACAAATTTTTGTTAAATATATTAAATAGTTGTTGAGAAGTAAGTTTTTTTATTTTACGCTAAAATGATTGGGGGCAAAAAGCAATTTCTCTAAATAACTGTAAACAAAAGCTAAAAGTTACAGTTAAAGCATTGTTTGCGAAATCACAAAATTAATAAGTATTCAGTGTAATATAATAACTCTGAGTAAGGAAAAACTAGGCTAAATTTTACGGCTGCGAATCGGCGAAAAAGTAAACAAAGGGGGCGCGGCAGAATCAGCTGATTGGACGAAAATGCTTGTAACGCCAGTAAAAATAGTCGAAATTGAAAAATTCTTTTTGCGCTCAATAGCAGGGCGTTCATATAATGTTAATATGCTAAAAATGAAAATTTGACAATTTGATTATTTTTTCGATTTTGAAAGTCCACTGTACATTTAATTTTATTCAACCATAATATAAAATAAATAGCTTCACGCAAAGAAGCAGCTAAACTTCCTTTTAATTGAGACAATTTATTATAACGAACATTTTAAACATATTACTTACTTTACACCAAAAATGGTGGCAACTGAGTTGCCTCCAAAAGTGTTGTATGTTTACACCAGTCGATTGGTGGCAACTTAGTTGCCATCAAAAGTAATGTTAGTGTAAACTCACACGAATATTTTTAACAGTGTAAATGGCTTGCCAACACATTGTTTAAAAAAGTGAAAGATATTGAATGCATTTCGTTATAGAAAGTTTAGCGTAAACGCAATTTTTTAGCAAAATGTGAGTAAATATTATCTAAATTTGGGAAATTAATTGAAATTACATTAAAAAATTAGATGAATTTATAGTTCTATTCCCTGTTTTAATAAAAAACGCATGTGTTTGATATAAATTTTATATATGTTAGAAAAAGAGGCACGAGCATGGGCGCATATGTTAAAGGATGTCATTTGTTTTTGCTAGTTCTCAAAATGTTTCTAGAATGTAGGCATAATTTAATATTTTATGTTTTAATATCTCATTAAATAGGAATAAAACTTTAACATTCCTTATAAAATTAGGGGTTGATTTTATAAATATTTTTAAAACTAAGAAATAAGAGGTATTCTTTAACCCCTTAACCCTTTCCGGCACGGGCAAAATCTCTCAGTAAAATGAGACATTATCGACTGACACCGGAATTCACAAATGAAATTTTTAAATATTTTGAAGTCCTTAATTTAAGCTTTTTTTGTAAAGGCAAAATTTTACTAAAATATTATTGGTGCAAGTTTAGAATTAAAATTAGGTATCCCAGACCGGGCACAGTGCGCCGGAAAGGGTTAATGGTTGCATTAAATTACGGTTTTAAAATTCAGATTGATTTTTGCCACAGCTTTTTTGAAAAAGAAATATTTACCTTATTTAAAGACAAGTTAAATGATATCAAAATAAAGATAATTACACGATTTTATAAAACTGGTGGGAATGAAACAATTCTGATTAAAAGACATAAAGATCGCAGCCCATGAATATGACGGGAGCGAGAATTAAGGGGTTAAGAACACTGAAAGAAGATGCTAAAAATGTCAAATTTCTGAGGAGATATTTGGAAAATAAAAATGCATCAAACACCCATAGACATAACATTATCGACGGGAATTCGGAGTCTGATAGACTAGTAGACTTAGGAAATATTTTCAATTATGCAATGAATTTATACATGCAAAAGTAACAAAACAAAACTGATATTAATGTCAATGCAGTTAACTTATAATATACACATTTTTGTGAATAGTGGTTCATTCGTGATTACATTATATTTACCTAAAATAAAAAAAAAAATGTATATTATTGACAGTGCATTTAAAATTCTTTGCCAGAAATAAATAACATATACTACCCCCAGAATCCAAAAATAAAGGTTGTGCCTCAAAGTATAAGGACATTAAAAACCATACGCTTATCAGTAAAAAAATGAAACATCATGGACTACCAGTAATTATTATATAGATGGAGATATCAACATTAATTTTGAAAATGTGACGTTGATGGAATTGCAGCTATGTTTATACTATATCAAAATGCAAGAATAAATAAGCCTTAAATTGCATTTTCAAAATGAGTTTTTTTCCCGCAGTAGATTTAAGGAAGCTTTTATGTAGAAAAAGTTTTGTGCATTGCAATCTAGAACCTTTTTATTGTATATAGATTTATAGTTTATTTCTTTGATATCTTAATTTAAAAGAAATTATCTGTGTAAAAAATATTTCTTTGAAATATTTTTGTTACTTAATATAATTATGTACATTTTTTTATTAGTTTATACAGGGTTTTGGAAAGAAATATTTCTTCTGTTTTTCTTTTTCAAAACTAGAATTAATTAATTATCAAGAATAAGAACATCATTTTGCTCATGCATATTTAAATTGAATGTCGTTATCCAAAAAACTACAAAATGAAATTCTATTTTTCAAGAAAATTAACTAACATTTTATGTTTTGCTGATCCGCAAGATATATCTGCAAAGAAATATGCGTAATGAAATGAGTAAAATATCTTTTTCAAAAACACGTAATTAAGAGTACTTTTACTATCAGGAATATTGATAGACAAGGTGATCTTATAAAAACTTTGCCGATACATGGAACTCTATCGGCTGGTCCTTTCAACCGATCGAGGTGAGATTTCAGATAAAGTTTGACAAAAATATGAGCTCGGGATTCTGTGAATGGCAACAAAGTGGTGTTCACGGTTACGGTTATAGGTACAGAAACTCGAAATTTTTCAATGGCAACGCCCATTTTATTTCGCCCAAAATGCTCAATGCATGGGAAGACCCTAAAGAGTGTTTAAATCGTACGTGTATCACAAAAAACTAATTCCTTATGCACGCACAAAAGAAAGCTCAGCGAACGGAAAAATAAAACCACAATCGGCGCGCACGGGGGAAATTTGCATAAGACACAGAGTCAGTACACCAATCATTCATTGCAACACAGATCGGAGAAAAGAAAAATTTTATTTTGATTACACGTTTACCACATGTGTGCCAACACAGACAATTACTCATTACATGTGGGCAACTGTGGGCAATACAGCCGAATGTAACATCGCATGAAGGATGTTTGCAATATCACGTTTACCGATTACACATGTACACTCCAGATTTGAGATGTCCTTAGAACCAGAAATCCATAGGAGTGTGGTCAGGGGATCGCGGAGGTCATTGAAATGGAAAATAGCGTGAGATGACACGGTCTCAAAAATGCTGTTCTGGAACCCTGCGAACAGGCTTCGCTATATGTGGAGGTGCACTATCTTGTATCCAAAGAAAGTTATTAAGTGCATTTCGCTGCAACAATTCTAGTATGACGTAATTTTTCAACATTACCGTATAGCGGGAGCCTGTTACACAGCAAGTTACAAATCCCATTGGTGTCGCTTCCTGAAAGAAGTACGATCCAAGAATAATTGTGCCTGCAATGCCGTATCACACAGTAACTTTGACGTAGTGTAAAGATACTGGTGGACAGTGTGCGGATTCATGTCTGCCCAGTGCAGAGAATTTTTGGTATTAACGTTGCCAGTAAACGAGAAATGTACCTCATCCTTCCATAATATGCAAATAGTCCAGTGTTTATGTCCATCATATCGGATAAGAAATTCATTAGCAAAATCTATACGTTGCTGATGGTCCCCCATTTCTAACAACTGGATGCACTGGCACCGGTAAGTAAACTTGCGAATTACTGAGCGCAGTAGCTTTAGGACCGTTGATTTCGGTATGTTAAATATACGATATGCACCTCTTGCAGTTTGCATATGTCTTGTAATCACTATGTGATGCACTTCCATAACAATATCCCCAGGGATATGTCGTCCGGATCGCTGTTTATCACAGGTGCAGCCATTTTGTTCGAAATCCTTTTCTAAATCACGAAGAGCTTGCGGGGTACATGGGCCAAGTATTTGGTGAATGTTTCGACGGTAAACACGAAAGGTTTCTGCAGAATTCTCGTATACTACCATCGTATACTACCGTCGTTCGACATGTGCGAACTCTCGACTGAAGATCTAACATTTCCACCTCACATTTTATCCGTTTTCTACTCTGAGTATCTGGAGAACGGCATTCCGTGATTGGTGTTTTGCCTCTGTCATATGCAAATTTCCTTCGTGTGCCCTGATCGTGCTTTTTTCCGTTCACAGAGCTGTTTTTGTCTGAGCATAAGGCGTCCGTTTATTGCGATATATGTACCGTTCCAACGCTTTTTAGGGTTTTCGGATACGCTGAGCGTTTTGCGATGAAAAAAAGGGGCACTGCCTTATGAAAATTTTGAGTTTCTGTAGCTATAACCGTAACCGTGAGCTTTAATTTGTTGCCGTTCTCAGAGAGCTCATACCAGTGTATAATTATATCTGAAATGTCACCTCGATCGGTTGAATAGACCGGACACTAAAGTTCGACGTATAGACAAAGTTTTTTTATGACCACCCAGTATTTTCAGATTATTAAGTGAATATATATAAAATCAGAAAGCATTTAGTTTGTAGACGTTACATATACATTAATTTCTATACAAAGTTGTCCAAGAAGGAGACACTCACATTGATACATACACAGAGAGAAAGATGAAGTATATATAAACTTACAAAACATCTTTAATGCTAGAACTAGTGTGAGCCATCATTTTGACGGATACCAAATGAATATGTTTTGCTGAAAACCAGAAATTTGAATATGAAATAATTTTAAAAGATATAAAGAAGAAAAACGTTAAATAATAAAATTAAACTGATATAAATCAAAATTCTGTTACGAAACATTTTTATAAAACTTGACTCAAATTTCCGGTAGTTCTAGTGTTAATATACAGGGTGGTCATAAAAAAACTTTGCCGGTATATAGAGCTCTAGCGGCCAGTCCGTTCAACCGATCGAGGTGAAATTTCGGATATAGCTATTCAGCGATATGAGCTCAAGATTCTCTGAACGGCAACAAAATGGCGCTCATGGTTACGGTTATAGTTACAGAAACTCGAAATTTTCCAATAGCAACACCCATTTTTTTTCATCGCAAAATGCTCAGCGCATGCGAAAACTCTAAAGAGCTTTGGAACCGTACGTGTATTGCAAGAAACGGACACGTTATGCATGCACAAAAAACTGTTCTGCGAACTCCCCCCCCCCATAAAAAAACACGATTGGGGCGCAAGCAGTAAATTTCCATATGACACAGAGAAAACTTTTAATTTGATTACACATTTTCCACATGGGTGCCATCTCAGGCAATTACACATTGCATGGTGGCGACTGTGGACAATACAGCGGAACGGTACATCGCATGAGGGATGATTGCAATCTCACGTTTGATTGAATCTTTTAAATCCGGCAAAGCTTGCTGATTGCACATGTACATTCTAGATTTTAGACATCCCCAGAACCTGAAATCCATAGGAGTGAGGTCGGGGAATCGCGGGGGCCATTGACGTTACCAGTTAAGGTAAAATGTGCCTCGTCCGTTCATAATATGCGAAGAGGTTGATCGTTGTGTCCATCATATTGGATAAGAAATTCATTAACAAAGTCTATATGTTGTTGATGGTCTCTCACTTCCAACATCTGGGCACGCTGGTACCGGTAAAGAAACATGCGGATTACAAAGCGCAGTAACTTTAAAGCCATTGATTTTGGTATATCAAATACACGAGATGCACCTTTTGTAGTTTGCATGCGTCCTCTGATCACTATGTGATACACTTCCATAACAGTATCCTCAGGAACAGTCGGTCGTCCGGATCGCAGACTATCACAGGTGCAGCCAATATCTTCGAATTTCATTACTAAATCACGAAGAGCTTCTGAAATGCATAGGCCACGTATTTGGCGATGGTTTCGACGGTAAACGCGCCAGGTTTTCGCAGCATTCATCTCATTTTGATAATAGTTTTACCATCTCACCACGAAGTCATTTTGTTGACATCTGCGAGCTACGACTGAAGAACTAACATTCCCATCCTACTTTCTATCCGTTTTCTATGCTGACTGTCTGGCAAACGATGTTCCGTGATTGGTATTTTGTCTCTATCATATTCAAATTTTCTTCGTGCGTCTTGATCGTGTTATTTTGGAGTCGGTCGTAGAGCTGATTTTGTGCGAGCATAACGCGTCCGTTTATTGCAATAACCATACCGTTCCAATGCTCTTTACGGTTTTCGCATGCGCTGAGCATTTTGCGATGAAAAAAGGGTGTTGCCATTGAAAATTTTCGAGTTTCTGTAACTATAACCGTAAACGTGAGCGCCATTTTATTCCCGTTCACAGAATCTTGTGTTCATACCTCTGAATAGCTATATCTGAAATTTCACCTCGATCGGTTGAACGGACTAGTCGCTGGAGCTCCATATATCGGCAAATTTTTTCATGACCACCCTGTAGTTTATGTTACTGTGTATTTATGTGTACATTATATGAGTATATTATATTTATTACTGTGTATACACATTATTTAAGTTTGTGTTAAAAAGACGTTTCCTCATACGAAAATGTCGATAGGATGCAAACACATATAATGACACTATTATTGAAATGTAATAGCACAATTTAAAAAATTTTCAAGCATTAAGATAGGAATGATGCATTGATGAGACAAAATTTCCTACTTTGCGGAATGGGCATGGCTTCCACAGGTAAACAGTTTTTTATTATATTTTCACCACTATTTAAAAAAAGTATTTTTACAGAATATTTCTCTACTAAATGTAGTCAAACAGTATATGAAAGATTTTTGTTTTCAAAAAATGTTGCGAAATAGTATTAAAAATAGTCACCTATAGAATCTTTGAATTTGTTTGTAGACGTAGGTTTTCCGCCAATATAGGGCTCGTACGAGTCCTGGAATTTCTAAACCAGAAAATTCTTCTGTACCAGTATTTTCTTATATAAAAACTCTTCTAAAATAAGGCAAAATTTCGCGTTTTCAAAGTAGATATATATTTTTTTGTAAAATAAATAAATAAGTATGAATATTTCACCTAGAAAACATCGGTACCAGTATGAATTATAGCAACGGTACTGCTATCTCTTGGCTCAAAATTGGTCAGCAATGTACATTTAAGTGCCACTCTACGAATGTAAAAAATATACATCCAGGAAAAAGAAATAGAAAGAAGTTTCCATAAAAATATTTAAATTTAATTTAAAATAAATCTTTGGTAGTCAGATCTGTATATAATTTCAAAAATTACTTTTAAATAAATATTTTTAAAAATTAAAATTTTAATAAAGGACTGCAAAATGTATTTTGAATGAGCACAAAGTGTAATAAGGAATAGAAAAATCTCTCTTTTTCTGCACGTGACTTTTCTTATATGTTAAGCAAACTCATTAAGAAATAGTTTTTAGCACGTTTCCTGCTCGAAAAAACATTATCTTGGAATTCAATTACATAGAAGGAAAAAAAGTATTTGGATATACTTCAAATAACAAAGAAGGTAAACAACTTTTTCAATTGAATTTGAAATAATTTGGGTTTGCATGTGTAATTAAATTTATTATAAATTACGGGCGTTTTCTATTAAGAAAAAATAAATATAAAATAATAAAAATCGAATCTATTTACATCTTTTTTATTTGGAATCACTTTCGTTTTTATAATGTATAAACTATACATCATATTACAGCACACACCTTTTGAAAATGGGTGACGCTACACTGTAAAAAGAAAATCAAAAATCATGCCTACAACATATATTATGAAACACTAATTCTATAATTAAACTTAACAGTTTAATATGGTGAAAGATGTGGTTTAAATGAAAGTTTTGAAAATGCATAATACATTTAAAGTCTTAGTTTATGCAATTACAATGGAAAGTAGGAAAAAGATACAATTTTTTCGTCAAGTCCTGTATATGATGTTTTGATATGTATTCATACTACATAGTGTGCTAGACGTTAGTTTGTTTAAACGAATAGCACAGTTGAAATTTTTCATTCACCAATTTCCGCTAATAAACGGATGTTGTTGAAAACTTTTGTGCAGCCCAGCATGTGATCTACCGAATTTATAAACACTAAGTTACTTAAAAAATTAAATTTAGAAACTGGTACCTCAACTGAAAGATACATCCAGCAATTATTGTTCGTAGTATTCAATACTTGTCCATTTTCTTGTGTAGCCAAATTTTTTTTATATGTCTGTAAATGAAGATCTATTCTATGCTCACCATGCTCTATCGTGAGAGCCTTGTACTGCATTCCAATGATAAATATCAATTTCAATATATTTAAAGTAGTGTAATATTACTAAAATATACCACGGACAATTTTCACCGTAGACCGTAATGTAACGGAATTCTTTTGGGTGCCCTTGTAATGAACTCTAAAAGCTACACATTTCATTTTTGATACCGAGCATTCCATAGCGAAACTCAATAGCATATATCCATTTCATGATATTCAGACCATATTTAAATAAGTTAGAGAACGGACGGACAGACGTACAAACAATCAGAATTCATAAACACTTTTCAACTATTTTAGAAAAAAACCCCAAAGGTTTTCTACTTAAAAAAATAATCGCAAAAGAAAATATACAATAATCTCTTCCGAGCAGTGTTTCCAGGATTCCGCAAAAATCAGCGTTACTAATGCGTAGAAGATATTTACTTCAAGGTTCCTACTTTTCAAGGGCATTCAAGCACTTTTTACCAGAATTTTTGTAAAGTAACGTAAAAACTTAAAATTCTCTGTATCCCTTGATTTGCACGAGACCTGTTATTTCTTACTCTTTATTTCGCCATCTTTAATCACAAAAAATTCTGTCATTATATAATTCATAGAAAATTAGTTAAAAATACCGTAAAACAAAGTACAAGAAAACATAAAATTTTAAAAAGATGGAAAACTGATTTTATTGGCTAATAATGCGCCTACATATGAGAATGAATATTAATTGTGCATTTTCTAAACTCTTATAAATTATGCTTTCAATAATAAAATTGTCGTCAATGACGATATACAAGATTTTAAGAACATAAACAATGATGACGCAAATATCACGTGATTGCGAAGCAAGTTTCTCTACTCTCCCATCCTTCTCACCTGCATTTGGAATGGCCTCCTATCCATTGCTCCCGTAAAAAATAGTGCAGGAAAGAGACGCTAGTCTCCTAACCTTAGAATGTATGCTATTTATTTATAATGTTTGTCTGTTAAATACAGTTTTTAAACATTAAAATGTTCAATAAACGTATATATTTTATATTTCCGTTCATGGTACGTTAAATTTTCTTAGATTACAAACAGTCGAATTTCTTTCAGTGCATGTACGTAATTTCGGGTGTATAAGCCGCAGCTAAAACAATTCTTTTTCGACCCAGAATTTTTTGAGAAACAAATATAACTAGTTAGATCGCCGTAAATATTGGTCTTCAATCACTAAATAAGATTTCTGGGTCCAAAAAGAATTGTTTGATCCGCGGCTTATACACCCGAAATTACGGTACTGTAAAATATTCTATGTCAGAAATGAATGTCATATTAATCACAGAGCATCAATATGTCAAATAATGCTCATTTTTTATAATGATATTATGCACATACGCATATTACTGCTAATAAAATGTAGTTGTCTGCCAGTAATTAAGAGACATCGAGAGATATCACCATTAAATTCGAAAACGAAACATTAATGCGGTTGTAGCGATGTGTCATATAAATTTATCCCAAGGAAAAAGATAAATGAGTTTTTGAAGCAGACGTGAATGCGTTTTTTGAAGTGAGTTTTTTCAGAGTAAATTTAAAAGTGCTTTTATGTAGATTGGCTTATTGTATAGTAATCTATAAATCTTCTTATATATTTTGCAGTTTATTTTTCTGGCCTCATACTTAAAGAAATATCCACGTGAAAAGTAGTTTTCCGAAATGTTTTAGTTTTGTTAATATAAATATGCAGGATTTTTTAAATTTCTTGAAGTGGATTTTGAAAAAAAAAAAAAAAAAAGAATTAGTTTTCTGTACTAGAAATAATTAAACATTAAAAACATCATTTTGCACATACATATTTAAAATGTATATCATTAATAGGTAAGGGAAATTTAAAATGATTTACGATTATGGAAAAAACAAAAACAGAGTATGTAATTTTATAAACTAACTCACATTTTTTTGTTTTGCTCATACATATTTTATCACTGTAAAAAAATATTCATCACAAAGTATAGAAAATATTTTTCTTACAGACATATTCATGGCTCCTAAGCCTCAAAGGATGCAAAGGACAGGGCTCTTACGGATCAGGGAATTGAAGGAACAGGGTTTGCACGGGTATCGTTATTTTTTAGGTAAATTATTATTATTATTTTTTTTTTTTACGAAAAGACAAAAATCTAGTGCAAACGCTCAAAATTTCGCTTTATTTAAGTAGAGATTTTTCATAAGAAAATACTGTTACCAAAAAATTTCCTGTTCCGAGCCTTCCAGTACTTGCACGAACCCTGAGGGATTTTAGGTGTTTTAGTATCATCAATTTCTTAACACTAGAACCGCGGGAAATTTTACTCAAGTTTTATAAAAATACTTCACATTAGAATTTTTATTTTAAACTATTTAACTTATTTATTTAAATTATTTTTGCGCAGCTTATAATTAACTTTTGTGTTAAAGAATTTTCCAGCTACAATTGACTTCCGTTGATTTGCTGCTACTCCAAATGACCCGTTACCGCGGTTCTAATATTAAAGTATTTGTCTCAATACCCGAAAATATCTTTTTTTTTGTAAATACGGCAAATATTTTTTTTATACAAATTCGCCCATATGTCTTTGATGCGTACAAACTCCGATATAAATAAATGTTTTCTTTACATCATGAATGTTCATGTAATTTCAGATTATAAAATCTGTATAACTAGATCGCCAATACTTTGAATGTTATTGTTGCTATATACAGGTTGATTCATAAAATTTGAAACAGTAGGCTATCTCCTGAAATATTCCTCCTAGGCACATACTTCCAATTGCAAAGTTTCATAAAAAATGTGTAAAATTAGATGATATAAGTTGCAACTGCATTGGGTGGTCCATTTGAGAAAATAAAAAATTTTTATTCGGCCCTCGCAGGGAAAAATTTCCAATTAGTAAAATGTTCCTCATCCATTCCTGTATTAAACAAAAGAAAATTCATCTCCATATCTAGAAATGTGACAGAGATATCAAAATATTTTTTTCAAAATTCGTGACTTACACAACTTAATCATGTCTCTGAGTGACTGGGCTTTATTGAAGATAGGGATCACCCACAACTTATATGTTATTAAAAGTCGATTTAAGACAGTTCATTTTCCGTCGGACATTAAATAGTAGCGTATAGATTTTACGTTAAATCTGCATTCAAAATATTCTGGTGGTCTGCAAGAGTCAAAATAACTAGGTACAGTTCCGAACCGACAAATAAAAAGTTCGGTCACGCCTGAAAAAGTCTTAAAATCGTAGGCCGGCTCGGCTTGGAAAAAGGTTAAAATCTTGACCCGGCTAGGTCTTGAATTTTTAACAGTATTTTACTTTGATATGTTTAAAAATTGTTTCGGATGGAAGACTTTTGGTCAAAAATACGTATTACTACGTTTTGTTTTTCTTGTTAATAATTTTCATTATTACAAAAGCGTCAAAATTTGTCAGACATTTATTTTATTAATTATCTCTATTTACATGTAAAAGATTCATTTAGTTTTAATATCGTTAATCCATATTTCATATATTGAAGATTTTAAAAGATGCTCTACAGTTAAATCTTTTAAGGCGGAATCGCATGCGAAAGAAAAAAATGCGTTTTAGACAACTTCCTTTCTTAGGCTGTGTAAGTGTAGTCTGTTTTCTCTCTCGTATTATTATATTCATTCTGTAAAAATTAAAACATTTTTCGTTTCAGATTGGATACCGTGATAGACAGGTTCTTGGGCACACTGCTTTTATCGTATTGTTTTTTTGTTTGGAAAATAAAGGCGGTTTAAAAATAAATGCGTTTTTCGTAAAAAAAAGAAAAAAAAAATGACTGAGTCAAATTTTACTTTTTTTAATGCAAGGATTAGGTCAATGAAAGACGATGATTTCAAAAAAGGTTGCGTCGAAGCCGAGATTGAAAATTTCGTACCATAGACCTAGGAACAAGGAATCCAGTCCCAGTAGGGTACAAAAAAATATGTTAGGCACTGTCTGGCCGAGTCTTCAGATAAAAGTAATGTCCGGTGTCTGGTCCCAGAATACAGACATTTATTTAACATCCTCGTCGGGACGATATAAAGCCTGAAGTTCTGAGAGCTAAAATTATGAAAAAGCTCTCAATAAGCATGTTAGAAAAAGCAATGTTTTTCTAACATTGTTATCTCAATGGGCATGTTAGAAAAAGCAATGAATGAAGTGACGGTCATTTAAATAATACCGAAAGGAGATATTTTCCCTTGTTTTTTAACCCTTTCCGGCACGGGCAAAATCTGTAGTAAAATGAGAAATTATCGACTGACACCGGAATTCACAAAATTATTTTTTATATATTTTGGATTCCTTAAATTACACTTTTATTGTAAAAGCAAAATTTAACTAAAATATTATTGGTGCCGTTTGCAAGTTTGGAATTAATATTAGGTATCTCAGACTGGGCACAGTGTGACGGAAAGGGTTAAAAGCATTTAAACATTTCATAAGAGGCCAATCTCAGTTTAAAACTTTAAATTCGTTTTTCTACACGATATTCTTATTTTTTCCTTCACCATTCCTTTTTAAAAAATTTTGAAAATCAAGAATCGCTAATCAAAAAAGTGCAATCAAAACATGTAGGTTTTCTTGAATTGCACGCATTATTATTTTTGTCTAATCCTTTAAAACCTGATGAGTTAATTAAACGGCTATAAATGTGTGAGTTTTGGATATATGAAGATGCAATATTTTGAGTCTAATTCAAGACTAAATTATGAAGGTTTTCCTAATTGGAAATTTTACACTAAGGGTGCCGTACAAAAATTTAATTTTCGTATATTTTCAACTAGACCCCCCCACCTCCTACGGAGTTGCAACGTATGTCATCATATTTTGTACTTTTTTTATGAATTTTTGTAATCGGAAGTATTGAGTATAGGGCCAATATTTAAATAAATAGCCTATTGTTTCAATAACTATGAATCATCTTGTATTTTTGTTCACAACTACACACTGTCCTCTAAGCAGAGTCACAAATTACATAACACAGAGAGTGACTTAATAAGAAAAAAGAAGAAAAGTCGAAAGTTTTTCATTTTATAAGGAGTTTGATGAAATCTATTTTAAAATTATAATAATAATAACAATGATTTTAATAATAATAAATACTTCCATATTTACTAAACTTGGAACCTTTCGTAAATATGGGCCTAAAATTCATTGATTTTTTATTTTTACTTTTGTATACTACTTAAATACACACCTAATAAGTACCTATAAATTAATGTGTATTGTAAAGAATTTCGGTCATCCGAAAATGTTTAGAAAATGCAAATGTATTTGTATAATAACACCATTGTAGTAATTTAATAACACTATCTACCAAAAATTCAAGTGTCAGCATGAATATTATATACTTCTAAAAACTAGGTTGGATTCACAGGTTTTTTCACCAATTATATCAATTTTATAAATTATATTTTTGCATTATTTTATAATTTTTTTCTATATTTTAATTAAATATATCATTTTTAATTTAGAATTTATGAACAATATAAATACATGTGAGGAACTATTTTGTAACTGAACAAATAAGAAAAATATACAAACATAAAGAAGTATTTAAAGAAAAACTTTGAAAAAAAATTAAAGTAATTTAAAATATGTCAAACTACACATACATAAAAAAATTACATTTATTATCAAATATTATAAAAGGTTAACACAATTAAAATGTCAAACAACGGAATACAAAAGGCATATTCATTAGAAGCAAAGTGGAATAAAGAAGAAAAAAAATATCTCTTTCCGTTGCGTGATTTCTCGTAGCTGTTAGTAAACCCATTAAGAAATAGTTTTCAAGCACGCTCCCTGCTCGAAAAAACATTAACTTAGAATTCAATTACATTAGAAGAAAATAAAATTATTTAAACATGTTGCGCATAACGTAGAAGGAAAATAATTTTCTGAATTGAATTTCAAATAATTTGGTTCTGCATACGTAATTAATTTTATTATAACTGACAGATATTTTCTAATATGTACGAATGTTTAAAAAAACTGAAAATTCAATTTTCGTTTTTTTTTTTTTTTTTATTAGAATTAATTTCTGAAATATGCCATATTATACAAGATTTCAGTTTACTGCATTTGAGAACTTTTTACATTGCACATGTTGTAACAGATATATATTTTAGAATCTAATAAAATTTAAACTAATCATAAACGTAAAATAGCCTCTTTCGAAATGCCCATATTTTTAAAAGCATTTTTTATCTTTGGGAGAGCTAGAAAAAAGTATATTTTTAAAGTTAAAGATACATTTATAAAACAAAAATATTAATGCTACTTCTACTGATTTTCGGAAAAGTTTCTAGTAGTTTATATGGTTTAATTATCATTTTTATTAAGTTAGGATATCTGTTTCAGGATGATATTAACCCTCAAATACACATTTTCAGCTGCATAATTGAATTTGTGTACAAAAGAATAACAAAAGTATATATTAGCGTTAACATTATAAAGGACGCTGACGCATTTACGCTTCACGTATAAAGTTATCGCTTAGAAATTCTAAATTCCACCCAGAAAGTTAAAATAGTTATTTTTGGTTACTGCAATGATAGATATTTCGTGAATAAAATAAAACAAAATTAGTACTAAAGATTTCGTGATGTGAATTTGAAAATTCTGTAAAAAAAGTCAAGAATTCTTTTTTCGAAATTTACAGTATGAATTTAATTTCAGATTAAAATGCCAATCCAAACTGGCAGCCTTGGATCTAATGCATTTACAATGCAAGGAATTGTAAAATTTTGCAAACAGAAAGAAATCTGAATCTTTTATTCATTTGGCAAAAACTTATAATGTTACTTTTATAAAATATCTAAAAGCAGTAAGAAAATTATTTGCTATGTAGATAACTGAAAAATTACGAAATTTACATTTTGAAAATTGCGATGCAATTTTTTTAAAACGTTGCCAGAGAAACAAAATGATTTTAATGGTCTCGCTCTCAAAAATCATGTTTTTTTTTTTTTAAAGCATTTCCTATTTTAGATTCTTGGTGTCTGATTTCGAAATTGGCTGAATGAAAATATAAACATTTTCACAAATCTATAGAGAAATATTTTCAGTATTTTGAAATAAATAACAAATAAGTTTTTAAATATTTAACACTTTTATTTCCTAACATATATTCATCCTTAAAAAAATCCATACTATAATTAGATGTATTGAATTTATCAAAATAATAAATAAGTAAATAAATATATATATTTTAATTTACGAATAATTAAAAGCATTATATGTTTATTTATAATGTATTGTACGATACTTACTTGAATTGAAAAATAAATAAATAAACAACTAGCTACTAAGATGTCTGAATTAGGAAATGAAAATAAGCATTGATTATATTCCTTTAAGGTGGTTGTCTGCACACATACACACACACACACGAAAAAAAATCTAAAAAAATACACGCCTATTCTTTTTTGGCTTATTGCATTTCCTCGTGTGTTTGGATTAAAAGCATAACGCATGTAAAAACTATATTTTGTTCAAATCATATAATACATTTACATAGTGTACTGATGGAGCTATGAAAAAATGGAGGGCATACAGTGCATTGTCTAGCAGTTGTGAATTAAGTAATTCAGGAGTTTATCACAAGATGGCTGTACTTTTTAAATTCCTATCAACAGTCTCTGATTACGGCCTGTGAAATTTTCCACCACTGTAATTTAATAGAAAATTTCGTCTTCTTTAAGCGCCATATTGAGTGCAAATTTATTTACAAATATGGCATCAAAATTCTGTTTCTTTTTACTGGTGCCAGTTTACCCAGGCATTATAATCCTTCCAATGACACGGAAAGAAGGTTGTCTTAATTGTTACAATGTGCGGAACTACTACCAGTAAAGTAAATTTCTACCGGTAAAAATTAATGTCAGTTTTTGCTTTGTTTTGTATTGAAAATTTCCAGGCCTGAGACGTTTAAATAAAGAAAATTTTTCTATTTAAATGCGTAGGTTTAGATTTGTTTTGGTGTAAATAAACCCCAGAGAAATCTGTAACAGCTGAAGCTTCGCTGTTTAAAGGATGTGGCAGCTCTTTTCTCTTAACAGTTTCTTGTGTGTTCGACCTGTAGTAGCCATGTTTTTGTTCGTGATTTCTACACATAAATTGATATATTTAAAATTCTATATAATAAACAAGTAAGAAAAATCATGTGTTAAGCATATAAAGTGAAACCTCTCTGTAAAGGCCACCTGCCGTTTCATTGAAAATTGGCCCTTATGAGGGGGGGGGGCTTGAATAGGGGTGACAAAAAAACAATTAAAATAAGGAAATAAAAACCCATATAGGTGAAAAAACTGTTTATTAACATTTTCAAACTCTATACATGATTGAAAAAATTTCTATTGAAGTTTGTTTACTTTTCATAATTTTTTCGGAGACAATTTTGGTTTCTAATGATTCTTTTACTTTATGGAATAAATTACTTAAATTTGCATCATTTATTAATGCCTTAGAATGAGATATTAGTTTATTTATTTGTTAGCGTTTCCTAACAGGATATATTCACAGCTGCAGACTCATCAGCCTCATTATCATTATCTGAGTGAGAGTGAACTCCTGAAATATAATTAAAAAATTTTTGAAAAAAAAATAGTAACATATTTTTTTTTTAATTTAAAACAATAAATTTTTATGTTTTACCTACATCTATGTCATCTATAATTCTTTTCTCCCAATCTCCTCATAAATCATCATAGCATTCCACCATATTTTCATATTTATCTGAATCTAGAACATATTCAATAACCGCAGCTTTCGAAAGTTGAACCACATCATTTTCTAAATCAGCAGCATCAATAATGGCTTCTAAAGCTGTGTTTGTTAATTCACATTTTTAAAGCAATTTACAATAGTCTGTCTTTTCACATTTTCCCAGGCAAGTCTAATCCATCGAATGGCATCTAATACTGTAATAGATTTGATGATTTCAGATGAATTGTTATCAGAATCTATAAGAGAAAGGAGTCTTCGCAAAATAAAACGTCGATATAAACTTGATTTCCAGACTTCACACAATTCTTTATCAACATCAGCTGATTCACCGCATCAAGTTTTAAAAGAAATACAGTTTCTATTACAAATCTTATTCAACCATCCGTTACTTGCACAAAAATCTTCTACGCCAAGTGATTCTGCAATCTGAATGGCTTTTTCTTTCACCAAAGTTCCACTTAATGGGATGTTTTTAATCCTAGCACATCTGAACCACTGAATTACAGCGCATTTATGTCACCAAATTTTTCATTTCTCTTTCTTTTTACACCGCGATTTTTAAGATCTGCATATTCTTTCGGTAAGTTCTCTTTGTTTTTAACAATATTGTTTATTTGATTCTTGCTGCAATTAAACTGTAAAGCCAATTTTCTTGCAGATGTTCCTTGATCATGACAATTAAGAACTTTGATTTTGTCATTCAAATCCAAATGTGCTCTTTGAATTGATTTAGGTGCCATAGTTTCAAATGTTACATAAACCTGAGCATAAAATTTCTATGGTAAAAATTTTGCTTCCATATGCATTCACACATTCACAGGTTTAGTAAATGTGCAATCAGTTTTTCTAGATAACCTGTTATCCTTTGTGAGTCCACAACAAAGGGTCAGGTTTCCCTACTAAGTTCCCCTACAGGTTGAAAGGTCAAACAAAGTGTGAGGACACGTGGTAATCTCACTTCATTGTGTTACTAAACGCTCCCATCTCCCTTTGCATTCTTTGTTCCAAAAGTAATTGTTTGCTGAACTCTTATCTTTTGGTTCAAAAATTCAATACACCTGTTTAGGATATAAGGCACATGTGAAAAAAATGGCCTTTATGAGGGGTAGATGTGGCCCCTTATGGGAGTAAATTTAACATTATGTCTATGGGAAAATGTTTCGTTCCTAAAAATATTGGCGCTTAATAGAGGTGGCCCTTGAATAGGGGTGGCCTTTAACAGAAGTTTCACTGTATTATGAAACACTTTCCAACACTTTCTGAAATCTTCAAAATTAATTCGTTATCCAGGGAAATAAAGTGTTACTGTGTTTAATCAAATATGTGTTCCAATACTTTTGAACAACGCTGTATTTGATCTGTTGGTTGATATATAAACTATGTAACGGGAAAATTTAGTTTAGCAAAAAAAAAAAAAAAAAAAAAAAAAAATGCGAAAGAAATTTTTTGGGAAATAAAATACAATTCCATATTGTTAAAAAACATTTTTATACATACCTCACTGAAAAAATAAATGTAACACTACTTCATAAAATTGATGGCAACTGCTGCCTCCAAATTTATGGAGTAAGTTTTTATGGAGTAATTTAAAGATATATCACTGGTGTAACTTTACAATGTTAAATCGGTTATATCGGTTAAAGTACACCATAAAGTTGGCGGCAGGATGACCAAATACGATAGAAACATTAAAATATTAAGTGAATACCTACGTGACGGTAACTGCATAAATAAGTACAAAATGAACTACATTCTGGTGTATTTTCAGGTGCGTTTAAAGTTATATAAACTCATATAAATTTACATAAATACGGCGCAAAAACGATCAAAGAGAGTGGTTTGAAGAAATATAGTTTAATGTATTTTAAGGTACATAAACTTCGCAGAATTTTGTCAAATCATTTGAAATTGTATGCAAATCGAATAAAAAGTCAAAAAAATTGAGTAAAAATTTTATTCATCCTATTAAATCCCATCATACGTAATTAATTCAATGATATCATATGGTACGTGATGATTCTATGTTGCCATGGGTATTATTATATTAATTCCTATCAAGTGTAATTAATTCAATGATATCCAATGACAGGTAACGATTCTATGTTGTCATGGTGATTACGTCGTATTTAAGATAGAATTTAATATATATAGGGTGAATTGTGGATTTAAACTCTTCGATAAAACTTTAAGGGGGGATAATACACATCAAGAAAAATAATATTAAGTAGCAAACTAAGGGTACCAAACGTCTCCTGAAGGAAATAGGCGCCATTAAAGATCAGTTTCCAAAATTTCAAATGATTATAAAAACGGAAAAAAAGGTCGATTCGTTTGTGGTTTTCGATAAAAACTATTCTGTATGTCAGCATTTTCTTCAAAATAAATTTTAACGTTCAAAAAATGCCGATAGAGGATGCTTTGGACTTTGGAGTCACAAACAACTATTTTTTACATTAATTTTTTTATCTCATTAAATGTTTTCAAAAGCTTAAATTTTGAGCTCAAAATCTGAATCGTTGGGAGGGATTAAGTAGTGCAGACTAAACTGTGTTTATGAAGAGAGGAGGATATTTCAAATTTCAATTCCTGAACACAGTTCAGTTTGCGCAATTTAACCACTACCAATGATTAAAATTTTGAGCTCAAATTATAAGTCAAAGTCTAAGCTATTGAAAGCATTTAATGGGATAAAAAAATAACCGTAAAAAATGCCATTCATTACTCCAAAGTGTAAAGTGTCCTCTATCGCCATTTTTTGAACTTTATCTTTGTAATTTATTTTAGAGCAAAAAAAAAAGACAAAGAATAGTTTTCGTGAAAACTATAAACGAATCGGCCAATTTTTCCGTTTTTTATAATCATTTGAAATTTTGGACCCTAAACTTTAATGGAGTCTATCTCTTTCGAATGACGTTTTGGACATTTCCCTGTTTAATATTATTTGTCTTCATGCGTACTATCACCGCTTCTAGTTTTGCCCAAGAGTTTGGATTCACCTTGTATATATTCGTATTACATTTTTCATTCGTGCATTTTTGTATTAAAATGCAACACATATTGCACCAGCATCTGAATATTTATAAAACGAGTTATAATACAAACGTATCTTATTTGTCACGTTTGACGTACTTATTAAAAAATTCTGTTTTTCTTATAAGAAACGAGGTACTTTTCTTATTGTACATTTGAATATATTTGCCTAAAAAATACTAAGAATGCTTGAATGCGGTACCAAAAATTTAAATATATATATAAATTTTAAAAAGCTTTAAAAAAAAACGAAAACTATAAAAATTAATGACTGTAGTGAAACATTTTCTAAAGAGTAAATAAATATAAAACATTTGCAGATTAAATTATAAAATCAGATAATATATGGTTGTTAATTAATTATAATAGAAAAGGTAAAAATGATAAATATTTTTGATTTAGAATAATGACAACATAAATTTGATAAAAGTCAGAATCTTGAAATGATTTTCTTGTGTGTTTGTTATACGCAGGAAGAAAACATTTGATAAATTTTTAACAAGTTTCTAAAATTTAAAAAAAAATTGTCAACGTTATCTGTTTCGATGCTAAATGTAAGAGTTTTTTCAAACATTTTATGAAGACTAAATCTCGAACTGAATAACATTATTTTTTCTGGTCAAAACAAAACAAAAAATAAATAAATAAAAAGGCATTAAAAGAACATTACTTTTTTGAACAAGAAAGAGGCATTAGAAAAACTCTACTTTTTCTGCACAAGAAACCACATGCACAAAAAAATTAAAAAAATATATAACTAGCATCCAGGTGTATTATAAAAATCGATTTTTTTGCGCTCTAGCAGAGTTGTAGACTTTTAGATATGAATTGATGGGTCACAAGCCAATTCATGAGTACAAATGAAGTGATAACAGCCATCATAAATAATTAAAAGGATTAACTGATAGTCCTCGAGCTTAAAATTGCGGAAAAAAGCAAAAGTTAATAAATAATAAAGTAAATCCTAACTTATGTGAAAATAGACTAAAAAGAATAGACGAACTAATAGGCTAGCCAACAAGCTCCACCCTATAGTGCATCAAGAAAACAACATCCCACCAGTGAAAAAGATAGTGAAAACATTAATTCGTACTCACGGTTGTGACTATAACAACCAATATATGTGACCCAACTACCAAGATATGTGAAAATAATATGCAGTTCATCTCATAAAAATGTTAGCTAGACCACATTTGGAATATAGAAGAAAACGTGGCAACCAAGATATCTGACATTTATCATCATAATTTGTATTTAGCCATGGCAAGAGATCTCACTATCAAGAAAAGTGAAATAAAAACTTCTATGAGAACAAACTAAGAAACATGACCAAAAATTAAACGACAATGATAAACTGTACATTAACATCACATGTTGACTATTCCAAGTGTACCCAGACGGCAAAGCGTCATCCTTGTAAGAAAAAAATATCGTGGGTTTGTGGCTCACCACTAGCTAAAAATCCACCCTGCACGCTGATGGCACCTGGTACATATAAAATTCATCGGAGATGCAAAGCCCTCTAAGAGGTGCCTAGTCAGGTGAAGATCTCGTCACCTCATCAAGAATCTAAATTAAGAGATCAAATTGAAGTAGCGGTTGTCGTCCTTTTAGACAACTCATATGAGTTCTGTAAAGGAAGAAGCAATCCCTCTACCCCATCTTTTCTTTTCAATTTCTTCCATTTTCAAGATGTACGAACAAATCCAAACAGCAAAATAAAAGCAATCAAGAACAGGCCGAACAGTAGCAAATATGTAAAAAAATAAATAGCAATACAGCCACAAAATTTAAGATACAATCAGGTGGATTTCTGTATGAGGCGATCAAGTGGCTTCTGCCACTAGGCCAGGTTGAAAGCTCGTTAAACTAGGCATATTGCCATAATAATAATGATAATAATATCTCGTTGCCTGTAAATAATGTACCGTGATGTTTTATCTAAACAAAAGTGCCACTTTGGTATAACTTTTTTTCAAAAATTTTAAGCTCATGCCAAAAAGAAATAATAGAGTTTTATGCTTTATTTGAAAAGATATATTAAGTAATCATATGAAGGAAAATTATCTATTTTAAAAATTACAATATGAGGCGGTATAAAATAAAATCTGTGGTCAAACATCCAACCCTGCATCTAAACTAATTTATATGAGTTTGCGCATAACTTACTCTATTTATATTTACGAAATATGTAGAAATACACATTCAAATATAAAATAATCTTTTATCTGAGAAATTATTAATTAAACACATACGAAGGTTTAGAATAACCTCTTTCGATTTCAAAAGTCGTTTTGAAACATCAATTCGGAAACTAATATGTTTAAAACTAAGTAACTTTCCTTCTGCTATAGATTTTTGAAATCGTTAAAGAGTAGTCTTTATAGTGCACTAGTAGCCTTCGCCCGCTACGCTGGTCGGGTTGTTTAAAAAAATCTTTTATCAAAGAAAATGCATTTTGTAACAGTTAAAAACTTAATACAGTGCTCAGCAAAAGTTTAGACACTGGTGTTTTTTAACCTTTAAATAAAAAATACGAACACGTGAGTTTTACAAATGGCTATACTTATTTTCAAATATATTTTATATAATGTAGAATAAAAATAACGGACATAATATAAGATAATATTTAATTTAACTGAAAAAAGTAAAATTTGCATATTGCAAAATTTTAGACACTTTTTTTATTTTTAGCCAACTGTTCACGGAAAAATGCAAATTTCCAAGTTACGATTTCACATGTCTCAAGTATTTAATTATACCTCAATATAGCATCAGTTAGTGAAGATGCCGCGAGCTTTTTAGCTCGCGGCAATATTCAATTAGATGAGGTAATTGAAGGAGGAAAGCTGAAATGGAAAGGGAAGGCTGTTGCAGAAATTTCAGCAGCATTGAATCGTCCAAAGTGGTCTGTCTATGAAGTATAGTCTAAGGATGACTCCTTAAAAACAAAACATAATCTGGAAGATCTTGTGTGACGAGAAAATGAGGTGACAAAAGAATCCAGAAACTGACATTTACACAAGTAATAATTGCTAATGACATTAAAAGTAAGTCAGAACTTTCTGTGTCGACGGAAATGATTCGTAGGTGAATTAAATCCACAGGTAAATCAATTTACATGAAAATGATAAAACAATCAGCTTTAAAATATCGCTATAAATTGGCGAGAATTCAATTAACTTGCAAACATACGTCATATGGACCCAAATGGTACGCTAATATATTCAGTAACAAAAAAAAGTGGAATTTGAATGGCCCAAACAAGTGGGCATACTATTGGGATGACTTAATAAAGTCCCAGGATCTTTACTTAAGTCGTCAAAAAGAAGGTGACTTTTAAATAATTTGGTCCTCACTTAGTTTTAATGCTCGTGTATCTGTGGAGTTATTCATTGGTTGCCAAGCAACACAAGACTACGTACATACGTTGCAGATTAATTTATAGTCATTTGGGAAACTTTTGCTGATTTAAAGTATGGATTTTAGCGTCTATTCATGTTGCATACAAAAGAAAAACTTCGTTTAACTCTGAAAATATTATTGATCTCAATTGGCCGGCGTGTAGTTCTGATCCGGACCCAATCCAAAACTTTTGTAACATCACATGTCGCAATGTTTATGCAAATTTTTGCTATAATTTTCTTTTAATGAGGTTCGATCTGCTGTTGAACTTGTTTGGTACGAAATAGACCCCCAAGTGACGCAGCATTTAGTTTTTTCGATGAAAAGTCATATTCTTGCACTAACTACAAACAAAGCGGGTGCAACTCGATTTTAATTTGTAGTTATTTTTCTGTAAATACACAAATTGTCTGTACTTTTGTCACAATGTTAATTTTATTTTTTTGTCATTATACTTTATGCAAAAGGTAAAATTCAAAATTTATTGTGTGTGAATAAAGGATAAGTAATAAGTAATATATGACAGAGGAATTGCAAACATTCGGTACATACTTCTGAAAATAGAAGCGTAATCGATCATTGTCTAAACTCTTGCTGAGCACTGTATCTAATCAAATAGCTACAATCATTGTCTTATTCGTATAATTTAACATTATCCGGTTCAAAATACATATTGACAACATAATAGTCAAATTGGATCTAAAATCCCTATGTTTAACTATTTTCTTAGTAAATTTGTTATCTTGAATTCCAAGCTTCTACCTATAACTGCTGCTGAGATGTATCGAAATGTTCTAAAAGTACAATCACCCCATAAGTCATGTGATGGCGTTCCCTGGTTGTAAAAAGTAGAAAAGGTGAGAGTAACTGTAAAAACTAGGATTCCGCGTTACCATCATCCTTCACATAAAAAAAAAAAAAAGGAAAACTTAGTACTGTTTATTATTGTTAAAAAAGCATTTTTTATACTCATACCCTTCGTATTCAGATTTGAAGGAGAGAATTTATAAGTTTTTTTTTATCAAATAGGAAATGATCATATCTCTTGAATAAATACGATAAAAAAGTGAAAAATGAAAGTATTAACCTTTTGCACTTAGCAGGAAAAAAATGTATCCAAATGAACTCCCTTCCGATTCATTTCGAACAATGTCTTCTTTCATTAAAATAAATATATTTTCTCTATGTATATTTATTTTTCCTTATTTATGAGTATTTATTTATTTTTGTATAGCGATGATTTATCTAAAACAATTTATATAATTTAATGTGCTTTTACTGTTTGATTGTAAAATTGAATATAGTTTATGTAAAATCAATCAAATTTTAACATAATTATATATACAGGGTGTCCGAAAAGTCTGGAAACGGCCGAATAATTCGCGAAATACATATGAGATTGAAAAACGTAAATATACGTGTTAAATATTTTTAAATAAGCTACTCAGTGATACCAAATTTGACCTTCGCAACTGACCCCCTGGGGGGGTCAGAGGGGGTCCAACTTTGAAATCTTAAATTATAACCCCCATTTTTTATTGCAGATTCGGATTCTACTGACAAAAATACGTAACTTTTGTATTTGATGTTTATTTCAAATCCTCTTTTATCACGGTGTATTCGAGCATATTAAATTGATACATATTTCGGCTTTTCCAACGGGATTTTTCCTAATCGAAACTGATTGGGCAGAATTTTTGACGTCAAATTCCCCGTCTTTTGCAGAAATAGCGTTTCCGGAAAATCACCCGTGGCGATTATTTCAATAGTGCTACACTGTTAAAAATCTCACCCATTTGCTGCAGCGTCACTCCACAGCTATTATAGAATATCTCTTTTGTGACCAATGAGAGTGCTCCATAACACAGTAAAGTAATCGTTTTCTATAAAAGTGGTGGAGTGACGATGCAGCAAAAGTGTCAGTTTTTTACAGTGTACTTTACTATGTTATGGAACATTCTCATTGGTCATGAAACAGATATTCTATAAAAGCTGTGGAGTGACGCTACAGCAAATGGGTCAAATTTTTAACTGTGTGTAGCACTATCGAAATAATCGGCACCGGTGATTTTCAGGAAGCGCTATTCTTGCAAAAGACGAGGAATTTGATGTCATAAATTCTCCCCAATTAGTTTCGATTAGGGAAAATCCCGTTGGAAAAGCCGAAAAATGTATCGATTTAATATGCTCGAATACACCGTGATAAACGAGGATTCGAAATAAACATCAAATACAAAAGTTGCGTATTATTGTCCGTAGAATCCGAAACTGCAATAAAAAATGGGGGTTATAATTTAAGATTTCAAAGTTGGACCCCCTCTGACCCCCAGGGGGTCGGTTACGAAGGTCAAATTTGGTATCACTGAGTAGCTTATTTAAAAATATTTAACACGTATATTTACGTTTTTCAATCTCATATGTATTTCTCGAGTTATTCGACCGTTTCCAGACTTTTCGGACACCCTGTATATATATTTAAGATGATTCACTTCTGAAAAATCTATGTATAATGACATGAATTTTTATTCACATTGCTTTCAATGTTTAAAACAGCGGTGTAACCTAGGAGATTGCCCAAAACCAGTAATATTTAAAGGTTTTCTTTTCCTTTTTTTCATACGAGAAATTATTCCAATTAGATAAGGCGAACAGAATTTTAGAAAATCACCGGTATTCAGAGCAATCGGACACCCATCCTGGTTATGCCTCTGTAAGAGCAGAAACAAACAGATTAACCAGATTAAACAGATTAAACCAGATTAAACAGATTAAACAGATTAGTGCCAACCGTACGGTTGCCAAGTTTAAACAGGTAAGTAACCGTTGTTAATATACCTTCATAAGTTATTTAATCGAGTTACACATCAAATAAAAGCTTTTTTTATTTGCAATGCAACCGTACGCATATAAGCAACCTTTACATGGATACGGACATGGGAAAAATTCTGTGCTGTGAGTGGCTTATGTTATGGAGCAATGTCGTGCGTCACAAACACGTTACTCGTCGTAGTGCAGGGGAGAGAAAAGAACAAACCGATATGGTTTTATGATATCCAGTACCATAGACTTCTAGTCACAAAATTTTTATTTATATAAATGTGAAATTTAAAAAAATATATATCAATTTTTGGACGATTATTCATTTCTGTCCACCGTAATATCGCCTGATTAAATGATTCAAAATGGAATGATCTCCAGAAATCAAACGTCAGTTAGATGAAAATTTAAAAATTTTTATCTGCATTTTTACGACGTAGATGTTACAATAATAATTATTGCTTTACGAAACTAAGTTTATTCAATTTAATACTATGTAAAAAAAATCTAGCTTTAATGTGCTTGAAGGCTGCAAAGTTCATTTCAGTCTCCAAATGCATGCTTGCTAGTTCAGTGGTTTGGTTACAATATCAATTTTAAGTGAACATAGACATTTTAATCATAAATGCAATCATTCTGCTATCTTCAAGAAATATTATGTTTTCTTCTTAGATAAAGTAATCTTAACTATTCCTTTTTGGATGACTATAATATTTTGTGATTCAGGCAACTATTTCTTATTTGTGCAAAATTATACTGAATGTACATTTTTTAGACTTCATTTGTAAGCCAATGCATTATTTAAACATTAAAATTATAAATACATGTCTATGTAATTATAAAAAATGTAAAAAAAATAAATATGAAGAAATTATATTAAATTATTTCTACGACGAACTCTTTCCTATTATAACGATCCGAATAACAACTTTTTTACGACATATATAAACAAAACAAACGCCTTTTTATTTCCGGTGAAAAGGGCGAAAGACAACGCTATTTAAATTTCCCGTTAAAGGGACGAGAGAACCGATTAGCCAATTACAGCACAGTTTTCATTCCCATGTCTTTATCCACGTAAAGTTTGCTAATATGCCAACCGTACTAGGTTTCCTGCTCTCCATTGGTGCCAACCATGGGTTGCCAGGTATAAAAAGGCAAGTAACCGTTGTTAATATACCTTCATAAGTTATTTAATCAAGTTACACATCAAATAAAAGCTTATTTTATTCCCAATCCAACCGTACTAGGATGCCTGCTCTCCAATGGTGCCAACAATGAATTGCCAGGTATAAACAGGTATGTAACCGTTCTTAATATACCTTCATAAGTTATTTAATTGAGTTACACATCAATTAAAAGCTTATTTTATTCCCAATCCAACCGTACAAGGTTGCCTGATCTCCAATGGTTCCAACCAGGGGTTTCCAGGTATAAACATGTAAGTAACCGTTGATAATATACTCCCATAAGTTACTTAATCAAATTACACTTCAAATAAAAGCATATTTTATTCCCAATCCAACCATATTAGGTTGTCTGATCTCCCATGGTGCCAACCATGGGGTTACCAGGTATAAATATGTAAGTGAGTGTTGTTAATACCGTCGAACCTTCTTAACATGAGCCTCAGGGGGAATCAAAATTTTGTTCACGTTAACAGTAATTCATGTTATCAATATCAAATCTTTGTGTTTGTTTTTTTAGTTGACTGTGAAAACAATTCATGTTAAAAGTAATTCACGTTAAGCGTGTTCATGTTAACGAGGTTTGACTGTATACCCTCATAAGATATTTAATCGAATTACACATCAAATAAAAGCTTATTTTATTTCCAATCCAACCGTATTAGGTTGCCTTATCAAAATGTTTGTTGAATCCATGCTTACCTAGATTTAAATGTTCAATTTTCTGCGCGACTGTTGAGAGTGACAGATAAGCGTTGCGTGCGCGATGCCATTTGACAGACAAGGATGCAGCGAGTTTATATAAAGATTACTTAGATTTGGTAAATATTAACTAAGATATCAAATTTTTTATTCACTCATACATTCATTTATATGCATAATTATGAAAATATGATAATATGGCAAAACATAATTATGAAATAATAAGTTTTTCCGTTGAAAATATAGCTTTTCAAAAGATGATTTTTTCGATCTTTTAAGCGAGGATTAAATACTGGTAAATGTCAAATAAAATATTACATAATAATATAAATATTGTTTTATTAATACATAAATTTATCAATAGTAAAATACAAATTTTTTATATAAAACACTTGTTCTGATTTAGAATTGTCAGAAGTGCCACTATCACAATCTAATTAGGATTCTTCATCGTTTTCTATGGTTCTCGATTCACTTAATATATCGTTAACTTGTAAGGGTGTTGGGTCCTCTTTAAACCACGCAGGCTTCAAATAACCATCCACAATCTTCAGGATTGACTTAAACGCAACATGCATCGGTTGCATGAAGCCACATAAAATTAACACATACTGTGCGCTAAATTTTCACTTTCAAAGAGATCCAGCACGGTTGCTTCATATTGGAGTCTATGCCTTTAATCTTTCTAATGAAATGCTCTTTGTCTTTGTTCATTGAATATGTTTTATGGAACAGCTGATATCTAGCGTCATTGATATTATCATAAAGAAGAGCAGTAAATTCCTGAACAGATTGAATTTTACCTTCTAGAAGTACATCACATCGTCTAGGTCTGTCAATGATGCGAATATTTCCTGGAAATCCGTTTGTCTTGAAAATATTTTAAAAGGATTGATTTTCCCTATATTATAAAAAGCCGCTGTCTAATCACTACCAGTAAATGCATGGAAAGCTGGCAGACCTAGGCATAAAGCAGGACCCAATTTCATTGCAAGTTCAGTACAGTTAATACAATCAAAATCTTTCTTACTGCTTCTTACTGAGATGAATCCGCCAACGAAATTTGAGTTTGCGGAATTTTGTGGATAGTGGCCAGTAAAATTACCAAGACATCGGTATCATTTGCTTTGACGAATACTTTCGAACTGAATGGCGCTTTTGATATATGAAATATTATCCGTGTATCTGCCTCTTCATGTTGACATATGTAGTCTTCTTCACATTTCATGACATGATCTGCGACAGTATGGTAAGAAAAACAGCGTTCGCCGACTGTTATAAAAAATTTCCTGTTTTGGATTATTGAAACTAGATTATCATTTTCGAAACTAGATTATCGTGTGCCAAATTCTGTGTATTCATCATTGTATTTCTGGCTTCGAACAGTTACTTTTCTATAGCAAATAGAATAATAGTCAACATTATTCATAGAAACTAAGTTTAACCTAACTTCACCATGCACAACTTTATTGTCGCCGAAATAATAAATTTAAAAAATGATTCTTAAAAGATTTGATATTAAAGTCATTAGTAGAATACACTAAACCACACAAAAAACACTTTTTCATTTTAAATCACACGATATTTTTTATCAACATCGATATTTATTTAATGCAGAATACCTAGGAATTCGAAATTTACTCCAAACCGCCGCAGCGTTCTAAATACTTTATTTATTGATAAAATACATCTGACTTGTGTGCTTTACATGGAAGCCCGCTGATAAGACATCGTCAATATACAAGAACGAGATTTAATAATAAGCGCAGTTTCTTATTTTAGATATAGCGGCTGGGATCGGCGAAAAAGCGCGCAGAAAATTGAACATCTTAAATCTAGGCAACCATGGATTCAACACACTTTTTGGTAAGGCAACCTAATACGGTTGGATTTGGAATAAAATAAGCTTTTATTTGATGTGTAACTCGATTAAATAACTTATGGGGGTATATTATCAACGGTTACTTACCTGTTTAAACCTGGCAACCCCTGGTTGGCATCATTGGAGAGCAGGCAACCTAATACGTTTGGATTGGGCATAAAATAAGCTTTTATTTGATGTGTAACTCGATTAAATAACTTATGAAGGTATATTAACAACGGTTACTTACCTGTTTATAGCTGGCAACCCATGGTGGTCACAATTGGAGGACAGGACCCCTAGCACGGTTGGATTGGGAATAAAAGAAGCTTTTATTTGATGTGTAACTCGATTAAATAATTTATGAGGGTATATTAACAACGGTTACTTACCTGTTTAAACCTGGCAACCCTACTGGTGGCACCATTGGAGAGCAGGCAACCTAGTACGGTTGGATTGGGAATAAAATAAGCTTTTATTTGATGTGTTACTTGATTAAATAACTTATGAGGGTATATTAACAACGGTTACTTACCTGTTTAAACCTGGCAACACTACGGTTGGCACCATTGGAGAACAGGCAACCTGGTATGGGAATAAAATAAGCTTTTATTTGATGTGTAACTCGATTAATAACTTATGAAGGTATATTAACAACGGTTACTTACCTGTTTAAACCTGGCAACCCTACGGTTGGCACCATAGGAGAGCAGGCAACCTGTATTTTTTCAACTCCTTGGGGTATATTCTCTTAGCTGTTGCTCGACTTTCACAAATAACAAATGGGGGAAGTTTATCAACAAAGTTTAATTAAACATTTTATTGTTTAACATTATCGGCACGTGATTTAGCCAGGCAACCTACGTATGTGCGATGTATGAATTGTATCATAATCTAGCATATATTCTTTATTATGATTAAATAACAAATGATGATATATATTTCTATTACTGTATCTATTACTAAATGAACTGTCATATTCACACTAGTGCTGCTATCTATATTTTGAGACCAAAAAGTTTTAGTTAACTCAAGTGATGTAGCACTTTTAATCTTTTTTCTCTGTTGGACCAAAATTGCCCTGATTGACTTCATTATTGGAAATCACTTTTGTTTAAAAAATACATAACAGGAATTCTAGAAAATTCTACAGCCTCTGCTGCTTTACCAAATTGTTTTACTTTTAACATCCATATTTCCATTACAATTATTTATTTTTAAATGCTGTGAAAAGCTGATATGTTTTTTAAGTAAAAAAACTCCAATTCAAGAAATTCAATCATATGGGAGCTTTTTAGTAATTCTTCATAAATACTGAAACAAAAAATTAAGCTTTTATGATATAATATTTATTCAAAAATTTAGCACAAGAGCTGAAGCCGTTATTGTTATTTAACAGGGAAGTATAAGAATTTGTTTAAACCACTGAACTTTAAAATTTACTGCATCTTTTCGCAGTGTGATTTTCTAACAAATAGAGTCTAATTGAGCTGGTAAGTTATAAGATTTATCTAAATTATGAACTAATGAAAATATTTCTTTTAAAAACATGGTTTTTACGACTCAGGTGAAGAATACCTTATTTTTAGTTAATTGATATTTCTTTCTTTAATGAATAAATTTTGTGTTTAAATACGGCGAGCATTCAAGTGAAAAATTGTTGGTTGTTAAACCTCTCAAATCTCCTGTATCATCTGGAAAAATATACAGAAGAACTCTGAAAAAAAGACAATTTATTCAAATATATTTTCAATATTTCTTTTCTATTGGCAGTGTTAATTTCGTACCAGATTAAAAAAAAGCATAGATTACTTCAATACTATGTGTAACATTCAAGTTGCGATACCGTAAGATGGAGTTACTTTGTAACATGTGGGATTACTTTGTGACATCTGATCAAGTTTTCGTACATCAAATCATCCAAACTGTCTACTATAGTATAAAAATGAACGGTATTGCTATTTTATAGTACGGTGTACCATGTTATTACAATTTACCAAAGCTCCTACACGAAAAGCGCAATCTAGAGCAAGTGTCAGAAAGTAACCCCGCCAATCGCAAAGTACGGCAATACTATGTTAGGACAAAAGAATTTTGACACAGAATTTTCAAAATGGCTACGCGGCTTCCGCGTTGAGAAAAGTGTGTCTAGTAAAAATCAAAATTAGCACTAGCCACCGGACACAGAGCCAGTAAATCAGAAAAAAGTAACCAGTGAAAAATTGTCCTTCAGCGGCCACTTTGTGGCCACATTTTTACAAGGAGAGAATACAATTTATTTACGACGACATCGACAGTTCTACTTTTTTAGGTTCCAATATATTTATATTAACATATTTATTTGTGCTATTCAGTCTTACATTATTGCTTATATAAATTATAACTGTTTAGTATTTTTAAATAAAGCAGTGGCCACTAGTTTAAACATGGTGGCCACTTGAAAAATTAGTCTTACTACCCAGTGGCCGCTAAAGAATTTTCCCAATTTTGCCGTATAGTGTCTAGTCTGTCTACAAAGCATTTGAAAATCTGTCCGCGTCATTCTGTATTTTCGCGAAAACCCAATTAGCTGATTGATTATTTCCTGACAAGCTACGAAAACAATTGACTTTATTTCATGCACATACTGAATTTTAAACAGCTATCTCTTCAGAATGATCCTTAGAGATAGCCATATACTTCTATAAGAATTTCCAGTTCGGTCTGAAACTGGGCGTGCACTGCAGTCTTTATGTGCTGACGATGTCGGTTGAGTATAAGTATCGAGTCCTACCTCATTTATGACTGCAACAGATGTTTTGAGTCTTCCACTTCATTCACGATCTTCTAGAGCCCCTTTCCCAAAACCTTTTTATCATAGCCTAAGGATTTTCAATGGTCATCGGTCCTTATCCAGTTTTAACTCCATGCAATGTACGATAAAAACATAAAGTTAAAGCTGTCGGTTCATCTTAAAAATAAAAAGATATTGCCCAGTTAAACTGATGGCATTGAGCTCACAGGCTACGAATACTAATTGTACATTGCAGCCTTACATTTTCAAGGGTTAATTCCGTTCGAAAAAAAATTAAAGGGAAACAGCTCTCCCCTTTCCCCCTTTTTTATACTTAATCAATGAACCTCCTAAACTATCAAGGACATGCTTTATCATATAAAAATTCTATATCCAAAATTCAGAGCAAATCGGATAAGTCTTAGTAAAAACCCATTTAGCATTTATATAATTTAAGAGGAGTTATCCCCCTCTTTCATACTTAACCATTAAACTATTAAAACTATTCAGAGATTTGAACGAAATCTGACAATTCTGCTTGAAAAACCCATTTATATAAATTAAGGGGAGGGGCATTAGAACACCCGTGCCCCCTATTTATACTTATTCAATGAACACCTAATAGCAGTCACGGAATCGTCTCATCAGAATGATCCTATATCTAAATTTTGAAGAAAAACTGTTAATTCTGCATGAAAAACCCATTTATATCAATTAAGGGGTCGGGCGTGCACCAACCCGTTCCCCCTCTTATACATATCGAATGAACTCCAAAAATTAATCAGGGAAGCGCCTTATCAGAATATACCTATATGCAAAATTTCAAGTGGATTGGATATTTTTATCATGAGTTATCGCGTTACGCACGAACGAACATACATACAGAACGGGCGGGCACATAAGCTCTCAGGCTATGCTAGCCTGTGAGCTAAAAACCAGCTTAACTAACTAACGCATGTCTAAGCATAGCAGTTACACATCAAATTTTCTATCAAAATTCCTTTTAACTTCAATTTCTTTAATCCTCAAAAAAGTTTTAAAACATAAACGACCCTTAAAGAAAATCTAGGTAAGATATTAGTCATATAGTTTCGCAATGGTATCACCTGCTTATGTAAGGCATGATATAGATGCTTTTGATCTTGTATAGCAGCGCCATTTGTTGCTTAAATGTGTAACTATTTATTAAAAGTTTTTCATTATAAACAAATATCACACACTTTTCTGAACGTATATCCGAATACAGCACCTTTTAATTGTGCACACTTTTCTAATTATAAACATTTCAAAACTCCCGGAACTTCTGGATCACCCAGTATATTTTTTGATGCTGTATATATTAAAAAATAAGTTACTGACATGTAAAGATATTAAGATACTTATCATAAAAGACTATTTAATCATCAATTACAGATAATGCCTTAGTTAGACTGTAAAAATACTTACTTTAAAAAAACTATTTGAAGTACATGACACTAAAAACATAAAAAAAAATAAAAATAAATATATAAAAAAATTCAAGAAAACTGAAATCTGAAATTTATGTAATAGAAAAGATGCTGTTTAGCGAGTTTTAAAAGTTTTAAAAAAATTTCTGAAAGTATATTTAATGAGATTTTTCTACATATGTTTGGTCCATTCTTAAAGGAATATCAAATATAACATATACTTTCAGCAGGAAAGAATTTTATGTCGGAGAACCAACGACGTACTAAAATTAAAAAATATCCAAAGAAGTTGGATGTTTTGTATAAAAACCACTTAAATATAACGATAATAAAATACTTAATTTATCTTTCTTTCATGTTATGCATAAAATATTATAGATCCATCAATCACGGACACTGAATTAGTAAATTTCCATAAATTCTTATGAAAGAATAAAGAAAAGAGAGCATCATCGATTAAAAGACATGACACCACAGAAGCATAAGTGGCATTAAAATCTCAAAATCTGATATTAAATTGCTCAAATAATAAACAATTTTCTGTGCTTCGAAAGTTTTATAAATTCTTGCATATACAGTTCATGTGATTATTATCAATGTCTATGTTTATTCTTAAAAGAATAGTAAGTACATAATAGATACTTAAAGTAGAAAATATCATTTTTTTATCTCGCAGAAAATATTCGTTGAATAAAGAAGTGATAATGGACTGTTCGGATACAATGTTACTATATACGATGCGATCTTATTAAATACGATACAATAAAACGCTTTTTCCTGAGAGTTTCTTCATTTAAGCAAATTTATACTTGGTAATCTGATGTATAAATAAAGACAGTAGCGCTTGATAAAATGAAGCTTTTTCAACAAAATTAAGAAAAAAATATGATAGGGGGGAGGGGGTTACGTTTTCTCTCAAATATTTTTATAAAAAGTTTTTTGCTGAGGGCCAATATAACATAATATAAATGTACCGTAATTCGAGAATTAACACCAATATAAGAATGATTTTGATATCGAAAGTGGTATATTTTGTAGCGTAAAATTTTGCAAACAAAAGCATTGAAATCCACCATTTTTATTAATCCTTTTTCAACATATTTTCTTTAACATTCGTCTAAAAAATTCTTTATTTTAAATAACCTTTAAATCACCTCGAATTTTCTATTAAAATGTCTATTTTCTACATACATATGGCATAAAAGAAAATATTTCGTATTTTGCCCAAACCTCGGAAACAGGGTTCCGGTATGAATAACATTTTAAAAATTTTTAAGATTGAATTTGATAATTTTTTGAGGGGGAAAGGTGACAGATATTTTTCTTACCTTTCATAATTTCTGATAAATTCTTGATTCTTAGAATAACATTGATAATTAGGTTATTACAATATATTTTCTCCTTTTCTGTGCTATCCGTATTTGCAAGGAACATTTATTGCCACTTCAAAATTATTGCTTATTTTACGAAACATTAATGGAATCAAGCGATAATACGTTTATACCAAAGATATCTTTTCACGCTGAATAAATAGTATATATCATAAAATTTCATTCATAAGCAATTTCAAGATATTGTCGCTACAATGGAAAATTCCAAATAATTCCTAAAGCGACAATAAATTTCATTATTTCGAAATTCACCTACATAAATTAAAGTTTAAAAGGAAAGCCCAAAAAATCTCTGTGGGATGTATTCAACGCATGGTATAAAAATCTATTAATTTATTTATTCTTTACTCGTTGTTTGTGCAAAAATCTAAATTATTTAAATTAGTCTGAAATCTGTTTACCCATTTCCTCACCACATAAATTTCTGATGGCAAATGCTAGTTCAGGTAAATTAACAAGTTATATATGACTGTGCCTCGACCCCTGAATAATAGGCCTGAACGCTGATACAGAAGTAATGGAGATATTAATGGATGAAGATAGATAGTTCACGTGGCTTCGTAAGCAGATTTTTTCCAGAGTTCATAAGGCCCCTTGAATATGAATGACAATTAGTTTTTCTCTTTTTCAGTTTTCTGACATTAAATAAGTCAAAGAAAATTTCTCGATAATACTGATATCTGTGTTCGGGAGACCGTAAGCACACCTTAAAAAATCCGCCTTGGACAGCCACCATTTTTGTGTCCCCGTTCAAGCACACAGGACTACTAGAAGAGACGAGATGATATATCCTTATAACAGTAAAGCTCTAACTGTAACTGATTTCACACGGGATTCGTTAGCAAATCTTCATACATCAATTGATGTAGAAAATTTCTCCTCATTAAAAAGCCTCCTTAACAGAAAGTTCCAATAAAGAATAATGGCAAAGCTGTTATTTATTTTTACCGGTGGAAGTTTATTTCCGCTGTAGTAGTTCCGCCATATTTTGACAACCAAGGCAATCTCTCGTCAGTTTGGTTTGGTTTGGTTTATTCTTGTCGTCCGATTATCTGCGCTAGGGATATAGGACCAGGGGGGGGAGTGCCCTTCGTGGGGGTCTTTCTAAGGGAGCCTAACCCGTATTTACGCAAGGTTCGAAGAAAACCACGAAAACTCCGAACGGTTAGGCCGACAGCCGCGATTGGGTTCGAACCCAGCACCTGGCGTTTACCAGTTGAGAGGTCCGTACCTCTCGGCCACTGGTGGGGCCAATCTCTCGTCAGTGTCAGTGAAAATATTATAATAACTGTGCAAACTCACACCAGTAAAAAGAAATAGAATTGTTTTAAGCATAGAGAACATTTAAACAGAAATATTCCATCAATAAGATATTTAAATAAGACAAAATTACTTATTTAAGTTTACTGGCGGATGTTTTTACAGGTAGTAATAAAAAATTGTTCATCTAATGGAAAAAAACTGCCGACATCTTGCGATAACCTCCTCAGTCACTTCACTCACAACTGCTAGACAATACACTATATGTAACCTTTTCTTTATGAATAACTTTATTTTCAGACCTTGTATTCATTATTACCCGGTATTCATATTGATGGTGGATTGTGAAAATAGCGATCATTTGATCAAGACTGTTTTAGTAAGTATTTTACTGTTCTTCAGTACTATTTAAAAAATACCTGATCTTTATAAAGGTATTTATAATAATTTTCTTACGACATAAAATCCTTTATTTGTTAACAATCCGAACATGGTTTGTACGTGTCAAGAGGATCATTGGATGTCAGTTGTTTCAGTACCAGAAATTTCGTAACATATTGTTCGCTATATCTAAGGATAATGCATTTTTTTATTAAACAAGATAAATAATGCTTTACAAAAATTCTGAGAAAAAGTGCTTGAAAGTCTTTGAAACCCTGCCGGGCTTCTCAAGAAAATTAATTGCCCCTTGTAAATTATTTTCGTTTTCCAAAAAATAAAGAAATCTAAGCTATCCTTTTCACGATGAATGAATAATCTATAACATTGAATTTATTTATAAACTTTACGAAAATAAAGAATATAGACATAATAACATAATTGGAAGCATAATAGAAGACGTCAAACAATGCTGAAACAAAAAATACATTTTATTTTTTCGCAATTCATCTATGTAAATTGGAGTAAAAAAATATACAAAGTAAAACTTTCTGAGGTATTTTGAACTTAAGATATAAAAATCAATTGATTTATTTATTCTTTAACTGTCGTTGTTCTCACAAGAAACGAATCGCTTTAATTTGTCCGAAACATTTTCACCCATTACTCATCACATTAATTTCGACATTAAATGTTAGTTCAAGCAAAATGGTTACGTGCCAGCTTATACGCTTTTTTAATACGGCTTGTATTGAACAGGCACATTTGTCTTATTTAAAAATCTAGCTAAAGGAAAATACTATTTTGTTAAAAAATAGCAATAAGAAAGAGTATAATTTGCCATCTTTGCTAAATATTTACGAGAATATTTAAAATATAAATTATATAAATTTAAATAAAGATTTTTCTTTTGAGGAAGTGGTGCAAGAGAGAATTAAAAAAAAAGAAAAAAAAATGAATGAAAGACAGAAAATCGAAAGTGCAGGCTCTGAAAGAAGTGTATACCGAAGTGGTTCATAGTTTTTATGGTAAAAAGATTCTTTTGAAAAAAAAAATAGATTATCACTGTTCACTCTGTCGTGTAAAAAAATAATTTTTCCGTAGAAATTATTTTTAGAAAAATTAAATGAATGTTTGTGATTTGGATTGAACATTAGCATATGTAAACATTGAATCATTCTGTCTATAAAGATTTTTTAAATGCATAAATAGTGTACTTTTTCAGTTTGCGTTGATCTAAGAAATTGAAACGTGGGTATTGCTATTGGAAAAATAGTAGTTGGTACATTCTTTAATTGGACTCCATTCTTGATGACCATTGAACAATAATTTAAGCATGGCAAGAAAATGGCAGACATTATTGCTCGTTAACTAATACGCGCATTTACCTATATTTACACATATATATTTTTTAAACGATTAATCCTCAAATTAGTATGCGGAGATCACTTTTTTCACAGCATAATCATCGCCGACACTAGTGTCTGTTGTCAAATTCTATTCGTGCTACAATGAAATTAATGTAATCTTAATGGCAGATTTCTCTTCCGATTGTTGTTGAAAAAAAACAATTTATAAAAGTTATTCTTTGAAATATGTTGCACGAAAAGGATAGAAAGGTGACCACTAGTAACAGTCCTATATAATACATAACTTCGAAACTCTCCGTTTTTTCTCAAATCAAAAACCATGTTTCAAAACAGAATTTCTTTTACCAATTGTATTTGTTTTCTATGAGGCATATGAATCATTTTCGTAACCTCCCCCAACCTCTAGTTCACACTTTCAAGCGCAGTGATTCCACTGCGGTGTCACCTCAATTTCGATCGAATATTACAATTGGTGGCAAGACTATTTCGATAAAAATCTGATTTCATAATAAAAGTTTAGAACAAAAAGTTTTTATTTTGTTAGAAGTTCATTTGTAAATTCTACTGTCAATCAGTCATTTTATAATTTTACGAAAAAAAAAATATTTACTGCGCCAGAAAAAGTATGTTTATTTGACTTAAATCTTTCCAGCATGGTGGGTTAAATTCTGTCCCCTTAATTTAAATCCCAAAATTTCCCAACGGCATCACTGTTTTAAAATGAATTTTTGTCTTTTAGATTGTTTATAGAGAAAAGATTTGACTTCATTGAAGATACTTTTTTTTCGTAAAAACCGGAGTCATTTAATTATTTAAACATTTTAGCAAAAGAAGTACTTTGAGACGGAAAGTTTTAAATAAAAACCACAACAATTTGGAGATAAAGTGCAAAATATGTCAGGATTTGATGTTACAAATAATCATGAAACAGAAATTCTACGCTTTCTTTTCTTTGGTGAAAAATTAAATTTATACTATATAACTTTAAATATGAAAATTGAATTAAAAAAAATACATTTATTTGTTACAATCTATTTGACATTTTATATTCATAGCATATTTATAATGAAGAAAGTCTTCTAAAACATTCGTTTATTATAGATATGAATGAATAATTTTAGTTTTACGAAAGACACATAAGATTCACATTTAACAAAATCTAAACTTTAAATGAGAATTACATTTCAAAAAACATTAATAATAATAATGATTTTTAGTTCAGTGTTATTCGATGTATTCTATTAGAACACTATATTATAGGATTAGGAAGTCTTTAATCAAATTTTTAAAATATTTTACAGAAATTTTTCTTTTATAATTTTTTCCAATGTGAAATTTGTGATTTAATAGAAGAATTTTTCGAATAATCAATGCTGAAAGCAAACGTATGATAAAAATTTAATTTTGACTCTAAAGAATGTTAATCATGAGATCTAAAAGTAATTTTATTCTTGAAGAATGCTTGTTGACATGGTAAATAACCAGTGAAAGAATGTTTAAGAAACGTTTGCTTCTCTAAGCATGAAAAATGCATCGCTGTGAAGATTTAGATAAAAGACGTGGTAAAGTTACTATTTAATTCTCAACCGCATTCGAATATATTAAATGATTCCACATAGCAAACTAATTTAAATTATTCAGGATAATTCAAGACTGTACGTCGTTAAACTTTCTATCCTGAATGGGTGTAATTGACTCTTTTCTGTAATTTATCTCATGATACCACCTATTGGCATTCTGTAAATAGATAAATTTGTTTAGTTAGCAACTTTTACGGACTGGGAGAATTTTTATTACAAATAAATTAATAATTAAATGAATTTTCTCTAATTGCATCAATGTATCAGGAATAATTTAAAATGTTGTCAAAGGTATTAAATTTAGAATTTTTAAACAAATTTTTACTTAAAATATAAGTAAAATACTAGTACTATCAATAGTTACCCTTACTTAAAGACACAAAATTTTAACAACAATTTAAGCGAAATTTACCAATCCCAATTTGTGATGGCAACCGACATTCAGTAAAAATAGGAAAATATTAACTTTGTAGTTTTGGCGGTTAATAGGTTAACAAGAATGATACATGAAAGAAGCTTTTAGTAAAAAAAAGTAATTTAATTTTAAAACACAGGGATTTTGAAGCAAACGATTTAATTAAATTCGTTGATTAAAAGCTAAGTGGTTCGTTTCCTGACTATATTTAATAAACTGTAGTAACTTAAAACGGAACGTTATAATTGTATGCATTCATGCAGTCGAATCCGATTAGTACTTTTATTAACGCATACATGTAATTGAGGATGCTCAAAAATTATGATCAAAGCTATAATTTTCTCACTTAAAATTATATGTTGCACTGTTAAAATCTGAAAGGTTCAAAATCATAACAAACCAGGTTTATTAACAAAAGAGAGAGTCCATTTAGGAGTCTCATAAAATCTGTTTTAAGTACTGCCACAGTTCACCAAGTCTGTTTTCAAACATTTTCTCATATATGGCATCTGTTTACGGACTCGCTTCACTGTGGGAGTAAATAAAGGAGATTTTACCACCTTCTAAATGGACTATATCATTTTTTTTCAAAATAGGTTTGGCCCACTGTGGTTATGAGACCTTCATATATGTATATAGAGAAATATTTAATCTATTTAATCTTATAATGGCATTCATATTAAGTAAATGATGCATTGAAGATAATATTACATACTTTACACAATTGTAGGCTCATTTTATTTTAGCAAATATTACTTATCCCATTTTCCTCTCTACACATACTTTTTAAGTTAAAGAAAATATTATCAAGTAATTAATTTTTTGCGATAATATCATTCAGTTTTTTGAAAATAAGCTGAAATGCGCTTAAATGACATAATTTTAATACAATTTGTTTGCTGAAACTCTTGCAATTTATTATTAATTCTTAATGATGATATCTTGCGATTCCTACAATATATCTAATTGCGCAGTAGGATACACACTGCGTCATTTATAAATCCTTCTGTGCTAATTGCCAATTTACAACATTATAATTGCTTACAGATAAGTGTTAGAAGCTTTATTAACACTTCTCGGTAACAGTGATAGTAACGACCAAGAATTTTTCATTATTTCTGTACAGCAGATAGCAATATATAGCAATAATAAAGCTTAGTACATGAGACATGCAGCAAAATATGGTCATTTCTTACTTTTAGGTTTTACATTAAATAGATTGCAGGTGTAAAACAATGTAAAGATAACAAGGTTTGAGATAGTCAACATTCAAGATTTCTTTAAAATTCTTTTAATTAAAAATTATTATTACTGCTGTTTTTAAAAAATATTATTTGTTTAAACTGTACTTTCATTTAAAATGTGCAGCCTTTTATGTTTGATAACTTTTTTTTTTTTTTTTAATTCCGGCTTTAATCGTTTTAATAATTTCAGGCGGACAGGTTAACTTAACACTAGAAAGACTGTGATTGATCATTTTGAGTGCTGCCATATCTTGGAGTTCGAACCAGAAATATCTGTGTAAAAAAACCAAAAGAAAATGTTAAATAAGAAAGTTAAGCAGATTTAAATAAAATTTCTAATGTAAAATATTTATATAAAATTTGTCAAAAAATCGATTTTTTATATGAAATGAAAGCCGTTTTTAATTGTGAGTATTTTGATGCTTCAATTTTATCTATACGGTTATTATATTGCGAGATACTGAAAATTTTGTTAATACACTTAGCGCAATTATACACATAAATAAGGATTTTTAATGGCTTTTTCTCCATGTTTCTATTTTCTTCACTTTCATGTTTTAAAAAAGCAAAGTTTTTTTTGTATGTCTGAGATAGAGATTTAAACATTTAAACTTCTTTGTACATTTTCTTTGTTTTATATGGGATAAATCGGCGCATGGGATTAGTATTGAGTATTTTTTGTTATTTTTAAAAAATAACAAGTATATGAATATTTGTTAAATTTCATCACTGTATATATATATATATATATATATAGGGTGGTCATAAAAAAACTTTGCCGGTATATAGAGCTCTAGCGGCCAGTCCGTTCAACCGATCGAGGTAAAATTTCAGATATAGCTATTCAGCGATATGAGCCCGAGATTCTCTGAACGACAACAAAATGGCGCTCACGGTTACGGTTATAGTTACAGAAACTCGAAATTTTCCAATGGCAACACCCGTTTTTTTCATCGCAAAATGCTCAGCGCATGCGAAAACCCTAAAGAGCTTTGTAACCGTACGTGTATTGCAAGAAACGGACACGTTATGCACGCACAAAAAACTGTTCTGCGAATTTCCCACCCCCATAAAAAACACGATTGGGGCGCAAGCAGTACATTTGCATACGACACAGAGTCATTACACTCATCTCTTATTACAACACAGATCGGAGAAAACTTTTATTTTGATTGCATATTTTCCACATGAGTGCCACAAATTACACATTGCATGGTGGCGACTGTGGACAATACAGAGGAACGTTACATCGCATGAGGGATGTTTGCAATCTCACAATTGATAGAATTTTTCAAATCCGGCAAAGCTTGCGGATTGCACATGTACACTCTAGATTTTAGACATCTCCAGAACCTGAAATCCATAGGAGTAAGGTCGGGGAATCGCGGGGGCCATTGACGTTACCAGTTAAGGTAAAATGTACCTCGTCCGTTCATAACATGCGAAGAGGTCGATCGTTATGTCCATCATATTGGATAAGAAATTTATTAACAAAGTCTATATGTTGTTGATAGTCTCTCACTTCCAACATCTGGGCGCGTTGGTACCGGTAAAGAAACATGCGGATTGCAAAGCGCAGCAACTTTAAAGCCATTGATTTTGGTATACCAAATACACGAGATGCACCTTTTGTAGTTTGCATGCGTCCTCTGATCACTATGTGATACACTTCCATAACAGTGTCCTCAGGAAAAGTTGGCCGTCCGGATCACAGACTATCACAGGTGCAGCCAATATCTTCGAATTTCATTACTAAATCACGAAGAGCTTCTGAAATGCATAGGTCACGTATTTGGCGATGGTTTCGACGGTAAACGCGCAAGGTTTTCGCAGCATTCATCTCATTTTGATAATAGTTTTACTAACTCAACACAAAGTCATTTTGTTGGCATCTGCGTACTACGACTGAAGAAGTAACATTCCCATCCTACTTTTTATCCGTTTTCTATGCTGACTATCTGGCAAACGATGTTTCGTGATTGGTATTTTCTCTCTGTCATATTCAAATTTTCTTCGTGCGCCTTGGTCGTGTTTTTTAGGGTCGTTCGTAGAGCTGTTTTTGTGCGAGCATAACGCGTCCGTTTACTGCAATAACCATACCGTTCCAATGGTCTTTAGGGTTTTCGCAAGCGCTGAGCATTTTGCGATGAAAAAAAGGGTGTTGCCATTGAAAAATTTCGAGTTTCTGTAAGTATAACCGTAACCGTGAGCGCCATTTTATTGCCGTTCACAGGATCTTGAGCTCATACCTCTGAATAGCTACATCTGAAATTTCACCTCGATCGGTTGAACGGACTAGCCGCTGGAGCTCCATATATCGGCAAAGTTTTTTTTATTACCACCCTGTATATCACTGTATATATAAATAGAAGTTATATTAAATTCAATATTAGACATGTCTAAAAGTCCACGCGCTGTCTTGTGTAACATGTATATGAATCTTAAAAAAATTGCACAATAACTTTAATTTTTATAAAAACGAAATTTAAAACTAAAAAAAATAGCCGAAAGTTAAATAAAATTTCGTTATTTCTTTAAAAAATGTTTTTTGAATTAAAAATTTTTTTTTAATATTTTTCACTAATCTTGTGACGTGCCTAGGTATGCCGCCGGTGATATGTTGGTCAAATGAGAACATGAACGGTACATGTAAGGTTAAAATCCAAAAATTTTATTTACTGTCTCTGGGAAATGGGAAGTGGAGCTAAAGTTCAATGTTTCTAGTAACTAAATACAATACTATGAGTTTAAACTATAATTCATACTCACATCCACGGCTAAGTCCAGCTCAGAGCACTCACCCCGGCTCTACTTTCAGGTCGCGGCTTAGTGCCACTTTAATCTATAAGGAAACAGCCCGTGGCTGCACAAAATCTTTTGTTCTCAAATACTCAAAGTGCTAATTAACTCTTACCGGATTTGATTGCAGAGACTGCTCTACCTTCAACTGTTAAGCAATCCCAGCTCACCTCGCCACTCAACATATGCTATCTCGCTGGCTCTCATCGCCTCACAACACAAGCTATCCTTTTCTGGAGGCACCTCTCGCCACACAACACACCACACATTCCAACTCACAGCTTTTATACATTGCAAACTGAAGACGGAGCTATAAATTTGCGTAATAATCATAACCGCAGTTAACTGTAGACTCAAGGGCGCCACACACACTCCGGAAAGCTAAAGTTGCATAAATGATGGGTGTGCCTTTTGCGCCACACATGTTAGAAGATTGACGTCACGATCTGACTCAAAATACTAGAGTGCCTTTATTACAAAGGGGCACTCCCTCACAACCTTCGGTCTTAAAATGGAAAAAGAAATGAAAAGTTTGAACTTATTAGATAATAAAATTTACATATTTCCGGGGACAAAAATTTAAAATCCGACATCTTGATTTGAACTAGCAACCTTTTGAATATCAGGGAAACACGTTAGGAAGGAGGAATGATACCACGCAAAATGACCTATATTAACATTGTGTTTTAAAATATACATCACAAACATGCTCTTATGTCATTCGAATATTTTACTTAATTAAAATAAACTTTTTCAAATTTTTATGATTTATCGTGTGATTGAAAGTATTCAGCTTTAAGTATACGAAATTTCAAATCTTTAATCTGTACAGTTTCTGAGTACAAACTCTGAGACAGACAGAGAAGTGAGAAGAATGGGATTTTGTCAAATGAACAAATCCTTTAAAAGAAGTGGGTAAGTGTAATCGCAGATACCACAGAGGGTTTCGTTTAATATTACTTTCCAGGCAGCTTATCCTTTAATTAGTAAATCCAAATTGTTAATTTAAAAAAATTACATTGTTAAGTAGATAGTGGTACCAATAAATTTAACTTTAAAATAATTATAAAAAGGAAGTTATTTATTTTAATCAAATAAAAAATGTTCAAACAAAATTATTTAAATAAAATCCAAAATTCTTAATTTTTTGAAATGTAAAAAAATTAGCGGAAATATAGATAAAATTCTAAATTTCTATAAGCGAATTTTTTTAAAAGAAATTTAAAATACTGAATCATGAATTTATCGCAATGGTTTTTAAAATAGAAAGAAAATTGAATTCCAAAAAATATTATAAGTGTCAAATGAACGAAGCCTTAATAATATAAACCTTTAACTTGGCTAAAAATACGAAATTTTTTTAGTTAAAATCTTAATATGAAAATTTCAATTACGAGCACGGAATCGCAAACTAAGATCCTTCTGTTTACTAATGCGTTCCTTTGCCTCCAAGCTTTAATGGCTACACAAAAAACGTTAAAATTAAGTTTTTTTTAATTAAATTGCAAAAATAGACGTCTGACATTGAAAAAATTAATTTAATAAAAATAATTGACTATTTCAAAATTTTATGATTTGTCGAGTGATTCGAGGTATTCAGATTTAAGTACACAGAATTGGAAATCTCTGACTTATACACTTTTTGTGTATGGACTCTGTGATTTACACACAGGGAACGGAGACGAATAGGATTTCGTCAGAAGAACGAAACCCTAAAAATAGACATTGTTCTTTACCATTCTTAGGATCTATATCACTCCTCTTTAGTCTTCTAAATGCCCATAGTAGTATATATACTGCATCCAGGTTTTCTAATTTCATATATTTTTAATCTCAGATTTTCCAAATTCATACCATGTATTTAAATAGAATTATTTACTATTCGAAAAAGATACATTCCGCCTTTAAATAAACCGAAAATTACTAATGAAATATCCTGGTATAAATTCAGATACTCTAATTTACAGAATTTCTACAATGTATTCTACTTTGGGGATTAGATAGTTATACAGGTTTCGTACAGGTCCTGGAATTTTCAGGCCAGGAAATTCTTCAGTACAAAAGTTTTCTTACATTAAATTTTTTTCTTAAATAAGTCGAAATTTAGCGGGTTTAAACAGATTTTTTTTTAAATATTGATATTTCAACTAGACAGTAACGGAACACGTATGAATCCTGATAAAGTTTCCGATATAGTAATTCTGCATATTTTACAAGGAAGTACGCGTTTTTTTTCTTTTCAGAAGTTCAAGACATATAATATAAATATAAAAATATCAACGTTAAAAGCATCAATTATTTTAAAACTAAGCATACCCATTTTGGTAGCATATAGGTTACCGTACTCAGTGCTAAAGATATGACGGAAATTTGCTCATATTTATAGAATAACTGGGGAATTCAAATTGAAGGAATATTGACCAATAGAAAAACAGACATTTGCTTGTAACAGCCAATAGCAAAATGTATAGGAAATGGAACCAAAATAGTGAGAAATGCATTAAACTTCTAAAGAAAAAAAGAGCTTTTTATGCAATATTTCCAAGAGTATGATAATGGGGAAAAGTGCGAATTCACAAATTAACAATCTTGTTAAAACTTTAGTAAGTTTTAATTGCTTAAAAAAGTTAAGCTCATGTATAGAAGTACATTCAGGGATTATTTTAACCGAAATGAAGTAAAAAGTTTGATTCATAATCCGGCAATGTTTAGCATTAGATGATTTATTGGTTTCTTGTTTCTTAATGTATTGTTGATGTTCTTTAATACGAAATTTTAAGAAACGTTTGTTTAGTCCAATATAGGAAAGTAATTAATGCTGAAGATATCCAGAGAATTGGATAATTCTACAGGATCTTTGGGTTTGGAGAGTGTGAGTTTATTGGTATGGGCAAAAAATATTTTGATTTCATATTGTCTAAGAATTTTGGCAATGGTAAAGATTGATACAGGAAATAGGAGTAACATAATGCTAATATTGGAAAGCGTAGAAGATGAGAAGTGTTTGAGGTACGCTGGTGCTATAGATTTAATAGAGGAGTATCAACTAAAGAAGAGTTGTAACCCCTGTCAATTGTAGTGCTTTAATGTGTTGCATTTCACTAAGAAATGGTTAGAAATTAAAACAAGTAAATATGACACGATAGCAAAAAGGTGTTAAAGGCAGCCATATTTTGGCTTGGAGGATGACAAAACGAGCATGAGGTGGCAAAGAAACAGCGATCCTTTTACACATTTACCTGCATTACTTGCATCTAGCGTTTAAAAACACCAATTCTGCATTAAAAATTTGTTAACTGTGTAAAACTGTCAAATGCATGGAACAAATTTAATTACATTATAGGTAATTGTTTTGTTACGCAGCTTTCACATATTGAATATTTGTAACAACAATAAAATACCTTGATTTTTTTCATATAACAGTTGCATATGTGTAAAAGTTTTTTAAATATAAATTTTAAACTTTGTTAATTCATTTATGATTACCTTGTATTGTTAAATTTGTGCTCTGTACTTGTCTTAAAACTTTGCTTTTCTTTAATTTTAACATACAAAAATTAAAATAAAAGTAAAAATAAAGTATGTGTGAGAGAGAACGAGAAAGAAAACACCAATATCTGCATACAAATTATTTTTGCAGTAAATTATGATTATTAAAAGTAATTTTAGAACCTTAAACAACATGATTATTCGTCACAAAATCGCATCTATAATATCATTTACACTGAAAAAAGAGACACACGTTTATTAAACTACGTGACTTTACTAGAATCGCCAACGAAAATATCGATACCTGTTTTCATGTCACGCAAATTTCCGAAAAAATTCCTTTACCGTCACAAACCTTCAAATAATTTATTTTCGAAGTTTAAAAAATAATTTATAAAAATAATTTTCTATTAGCTGCCCGTAACTTTCGGAGACGTTTTCAACTTTTACAATGCATTAATCAGTTATCTCTATCTGGAATATCTCTAATCTCTATTCGTACTGAAATTGAACTTCCACTTATAACAGAAAAACATTAATTTTAATGTTTATATCAATGCCGCCAATTTTATATGTTTTTTAATTAAAAATGTTGCTGAACATGAAAATATTTACTTGACAACTCGTAGGATGCAAGAAGACTGTTTTCTGGGTAGAGAGAACTAATACAGTGTAAGAGCTACTCCGAAACGCTTCCGAAACGTACAGGTAGCTAACTAAAATTTATTTGTATAAAATCTTCTTTAAATTTCAAAGATAAACTTTTTGTCACGCTCGCTTTTCGAATCTTGGGTGACTCAGAAGACTTTAGATTATTATTATTATTATTATTGTTATTATTATTATTTTACAGCATTGAAAGAACCCGCTGTTTTTCAAATTTTCCAATATAATTTTATTTCTAAATCCATGTCAGACAAATAATAGCTTTTACACAACATATACCTGTAATTTTACTCCAATTTTATATTTAAAAAAATTCACAAGCATTTGTATTTCACACTATTTAACTTTATTTTTGTTTAATTTATATTATTTTATTTTATGAAGACAATTTTTGACTGAATCGAAATACTTCCATTTGTTATCAATCAAATAACTGGTTGCTAAGGTATAATAATTTAACTTTATTTAAAGGTATTATTAGTGCAGAACTCACATAGGTCTGTTTTTTTAAACCAGATAATTCTAAGAAGAAAAAAATCATAGGTATGATTCAGCATTAAAAAAAAGGAAGATCGTTTACAAAACAAATTTATTTTCATTTATACTGATTTGAATTATATGTTGATTTGTAACAAGATTTATATTTAACCAAGTTTTTTTCACAAAAAGATTCTTCCACATTCAAAGCCAACATTAAATTTTTAATAAAACTTATTTTATCTATTAATAACAAGCCTGAAGTAAGGTAACATTTCTTATATAAAATCACTTTATATTTTTATAAAACATTCATATTTTTTCGTGTTGTTTCTAAAATACTAATATGAACCCTATACAGACATCTCTTGTTTTGATATTACTCTCAGACATATATTATTTTTTCTGCATAAAGAGTAAACTGCTTTACATTCTGCATCTGATTACTTTCTTATGTAATATGCGCGAGAAAAGGGGATAATATGAATTTTCGTATCGTGAATTTCTTCTTTCCCACGAAATTTCCATTAGCTAAAATATCGTCATTATCTTAATTGATGGTTTTTCTTATGTGTCTATGGATTTTAATTTAGAAATAAGGTAAGGAAGATGCAGATGATTTAATTGGAAAGTTAAAATAGAATGCTTGTTTCTGAAATATATTTTAAAAAGTGTCTTGTGAATTTTCGAAATGGTAAGTTTTCAATTGAAAAGTGAATGAAACTTTGTGAAACCAAAATGGTGACTTATAAATTTTTATACTGATTTAATAGTTTTTAATTTATCTTTGAAAATTATTACAAATTTGTTTTATGCAGGGTGTATCTAAACTCTTGGGCAAAACTTTAAGGGGTGATAGTACACATCAAGACAAGCAATATTAAATAGAAAACTAAGGATCCCAAACGTCTTCCGAAGGACATAGTGGTCATTAAAGTTTAGGGCCCAAAATTTCAAATAAACATAGAAAACAGAAAAATTGGTCGATTGATTTGCGGTTTTCACTAAAACTATTCTTTATGTCAGTATATTCTTCAAAATAAATTATAAAGATAAATTTCAAAAAATGCCGATAGAGGGCGCGTTAGACTTTGAAGTAACGAACAACTATTTTTTGCCGTTATTTTTTGCATCTCATTAAATGTTTTCGGAAGCTTAGATTTAAGCTTAAATTTTGAACTCAACATGTGAATTGTTGGGAGTGGTTAAGTGGCGCAAACTGAACTGTGTTCAGATGTTTAAATTTCAAATGATTATAAAAAACGAAAAAATTAATCTATTCGTTTGCGGTTTTCGCTAAAACTACTCTTAAAATCAGTATTTACTTGAAATTAAATTTTAAAGATTAATTTCGAAAAAAGCCAATAGAGGGCGCCTTAGATATTGGAGTAACGTACAACTATTTTTAACCATTATTTTTTTAATCTCATTAAATGCTTGCTAAAGCTTCAACTTAAATTTTGAGTTCAAAATCTGAGTCGTTGGGAGTAATCAAGTAGCGCAAAATTGAATTGTGTTCGAGGGGGGGGGGGGGGGTAGGGTTAAATTTCAACTCCTGAACACAGTTCAATTTGCGTATTTTAACCACTCCCAACGATTCAGAATTAAAGCTCAAAATTTAAGTCTAAGCTTTTGCAAGCATTTAATTTGATACAAAAAATAACGGTTAAAAATAGTTGTTGGTTACTCTTAATTTTAAAGCGCCCTCTAACGAAATTTTTAAAAATTGTTTTTAAGAATTTATTTTTAAGAAAATACTGATATAAATAATAGTGTTAGCGAAAACTGCAAACGAATCGACCATTATTTCCTTTTTTTAATTTCTTCAGACCTGACACATTTTAAGCAATCGTAAAAATTATTTCACAGTTTGTTTCATTAGTTTATACGTATAGAAACATAATTTTGTAATAAAAAGTAAAATAATTATTATTAGTTTATATTTACTAACAGGTACACATATGTGCACCTCGGGTTCATACTGCAAAAAAAATCTTCATTTTTCAAAAAATTTTTTAAACGAGGAATTTGGCGGACAATTGTTACATATAAGCTTATTTTACGTGCTATTTTAGAAAAATATATTTTTTTTTCATATAGAGATATATATATTGCATTTTGTACAAATAACTCGTATTCTTGATTTCGAGCCTTCATACTTACATTTTGAAGCAAAGTTATCATTTGTTCAACGAGGAAACTGTCCACCTTGGTCGTATCTAATTTAGTAAATTGGCTTCTAAATACCCTTACGTTGTTTTCGCTGTGGTTTGTTTGCGGAATCGTCTTCAGAATCATTTACAGATGAATAAATTTTGCGTGGTCTCCATGGTTTCTTTCTTCACTTACTTTGCTGTTATATTTAAGCAGTACTATTCAGCAATCTCTAAAAATACCACAAGAGAAACAATCTGTCTTTTCGAGGAACTTCACCTATTTTGCAATTTCTGATATACATTATCCAACAATTGGAAATAACCATATCTATAAAATTTATATGAAACTCTTGTTGACTACTTTTTTCTGCGAATAGAATAACGGTAGTAAGCTAGAAACTTATCATTTAAATTTGTACCACCCTTACACGTTTTGTATTCGCAATTGCAGGTTTTGTTACATTAATTTTACAGTTTTAATCTTTAGACCACTTAATACAACTGCTGTTGGGATCGCTATCGATGCAAATCGAAAGCAAAGTTACACATTTGTTACCTTTCCAGTTTAGTATACATATATCCTTCCCTTAGTCATTCATCCCACTCTCCGTGCTACGAATTTCGATCATTCTTGATTTTTTTTATTTGCTTCTCCTAGGCTTTTGTTCATAATTATTCCATTTTGGTAGATATTGTTTCTCAATCGACACATTTTACTCTAGTAAAAAAACTGTTCTAGTAAATCACCCGTGTGTTGTCTTTTGGTATAAATTTAATAAACAATTTGACAATGCCTCCACCTAGACCTAATCATAATTATTTTGAAACATCAGCTGGTATAATTCCTTTTCCATGATATATTTGGCAATCAAGGCTATGGCCATCCCTGGTGGATAAAATAAAGTTTTTTAATCCCAACGGATTGGGCTTTAACAGCACAAACTGGCTAGATTCACAACGTCCAGCAAATTGGATCTAGTGATCTCTGTTCATCTAGTGATAAAGGTTTTGGTCGGGGCAGGGATAAACATTTTAATCTTACTGCATTATAGATAAGATTTACTTTCCATAATTTGTCATCTGCTTAAAGATCATTTGATTTATCTGCAAAATGAAGAAATTTTCTAATCTCAAAAAATCGATCACGTAACTTAGTAGCTGTAATTCTAAGTACTGACAAGTCTTTTTGCCAGTAGAACCTTGCTTGGAGATATTTTAAAGTTCCCACGAGTATGTGTACGCCTGCAACTTTTATAATTTCATATTTAAATACATTTATTGAGCGACGGTTTCGTGTTTGAACAGAACATAACGGAATTGGAATTGTTTGAACGAAATGTTACGGAATTGGAATTGTTTGAACGGAATATAATAGAATTGAAATTGTTTGAATGGAATTGGTTTCATATGAAAATTTTTCCAAAAATCTACACTTAACTAATCTAGAAATGATTCAAAAGGATTTACAATGCTGTAAAATCTGCTTTTAGATAATCCTCATCAATCAATGATCCTCGTAATACTATTGGAAGAAAAAAAGATTAAATAAATATTTGCGAAATGATAAGATTTTATTATTCAAGTGTGCTGAAACACAAGTTTTAAAAATTTACTTATTTTCAGATTTCCATAAGAAAGGCCTTTTAGGTTAAACTTTATTATTACATGGATTCGGGATAGGTACTGGAGCAATATACTCAATAATTATATCTGTGTCATCTAAATTTTCAATGCCAGAAGATTTACCATCACCATTGCCGTCATCAGTTTATTTACTCTTACAAAGATATATAATTATGATTTTTAAAAATTAATTTTTAATTTAAAACATCAACAAAATGAATTCTGATTTATAATTAAGTATACTTTTTTAATAATTCAACAACTTTAGCACTGCACCAATTAGATACCATTAGTAAAAATTTTTTGTCGGAGATGACTTCTTTCCAAAAACATAGAATTGAAACCGGAGGTGCACGTACGTGCACCTTATAAATTACATCTAATTTAAATAGATATTATGATCTAGCAAAAATTTTAGATCATTTATGCAACACTGAAGAGTTTATAAGCATTCTTAAAAAATATTATGAATAAATATTAATTTTCTAATTATAAAAATATATTTACTTTTTCGAAGTTTTATATTTTTCGTCATTGCTCGTTTATTTTCTCCAAAATCATGTGAATTAAGACTGCTAGTGCCATTTCTTGCAGAAATTATAAAAGGTAAACGTACACAAATAACATCCTCTCGTTTTAATAAAAAATTTTCAAATATTAAGTGAGATACGCAGTTGAAATCAGAGGTACACAAATGTGCACCTCGGGTCTGAAGATGTTAATAATCCATTTGAAATTTGATCCTCCCCCCCTTTGAACACAGTTCAGTTTGCGTCACTTAACCGGTCCCAACGATTCAGATTTTTAACTCAAAATATAAGCTTATGGCTAAGCTTCTAAAAAAAATTAATGAGATGCAAAAAAGAAAATAAATAAATAAAAATAAAAATAAAAATAAAAAATAACCGTAAAAAATAGTTATTTGTTACTCCAAAGTCTAAAGCGCCCTCTATCGGCATTTTTTGAAATTTTTCTTTAAAATTTATTTTTTAGAAAATACTGATTTAAAGAATAGTTTTAGTGAAAACTGGAAACGAATCGACCAATTTTTCCGTATTTTATAATTATTTGAAATTTGAACTTTTGAACACAGCTTAGTTTGTGCTACTTAACCATTACCAACTATCCAGATTTTGAGCTCAAGATTTAAATTTAAGTCTAGGCTTCCGAAAACATTTAATGGGATGCAAAAAATAACGCCAAAATGAGTTGTTCGTTACTCCAAAGTCTAAAGCGCCCTCTATCGTCATTTTTTGAAATTTATCTTTATAATTTTTTTTGAAGAAAATACTGACATAAATAATAGTTTTAGTGAAAATCGCAAATTAACCGACCAATTTTTCCGTTTTTTATGTTTCTTTCAAATTTTGGATCCTAAACTTTAATGGCGCCTATCTCCTGCGTAAGATGTTTGGGACTCCTAGTTACCTGCTTAATATTGTTTGTTTTGATGTATACTATCACCCCTTAAAGTTTTGCCCAAGCGTTTAGATACATTATACTAAAACCTTTAAATTCTTAATAGAAATTACCTCTGTGTAAGCAGCAGGTTACTTTTTTAAATTAAGATTTCTTTATTGACGGTTAAGTGATAAAATTTGCTTTATTTAATGAAATATTAATTAAGGCTAAAACAAAGAGAACTTTACTGTTTAAAAAATGGCGTCAACCAAGAAATCGAAATTTAAGAATTTTAGTTCACTGGCATAACTGAATTACTTAACGGTATAACTGACAACAATTTCTTATTTCATACATAACTAGTCAGATGTGGCAATCCCAAAACTTCTATTTTATGCATGTGTAACTTCCTGAAAAATGCAGCATAGCAGCCCCTCTTTGTCGCATTCCTCTCCCACTTAATGTGATTTTTTTAAATAAATTTATATCATGGTTCATAAACTATTATAACATTTCAAATATTTCCAGCAAAAGTTACTATTAGAAAATAGTAGTATTCGACGCGGCATCCTTTTTATTAAATATTATTATCATGTTTTATTATGTATTCAACACTTTAATACAGATCGTGTAATAATGGTAATATTTAATTAGCAGCTAAAACGGTAAGAAACGGTGAGGTTGAAAAAAATTTCTATCTCTTCTACCTTTCTAAATTCCTACCTAATTTATCCCTACTTCATCTTTAATTTCAAGAGCCATGCTTTATTTAAGCTTTTCTTATGTTTAAAAGGAATGGAATTTTTTCGCTCAAAACAATTTCACGTGCATTGATCTGTGTGAAAACCAATATTTGTAACGGATTAAAAATGGGTATTTTGATAAATCCGAAAGTTCTCATCTGATTGAATAAATAAAAACATGTTCTTAAACAGAATGAAAATTTACATCGGATTCAGAAAATATCCGAACTAAATATTGGATACTTAAAAAGGTTCCATTTATCAAAAAATGAGGATACCACAGCTGTACGTCATTTTGAATAAAATAATTACCAAGGGACCTACACGCAAACCTGTTCACAGTTCAATTTTCGCTAATTACCCGATCCCAATGTTTCCGATTTCGGGCATAAAATTTACGTTAAAGTCTAAACTATGGAATAATTTCAAACCCATGCACAAATTACCTGTAAAAGTAGTTGTTCGTTACTCTAAAGTCAAAAGTGCCCTCTATCGACAATTTTTTAACGTAAATTAAACAACAACAACAAAAAAATAAATAAAAAACTCGCGATATAAAGAATGACTTTATCGAAAAAATCAAACGAATCGACCCTTTTTTTCGTTTTATATCATCGTTGAAGTTTTAGACCTTAAACTTTAATGGCTCAACATAGCTCCTACAGAGGACGTTTGCGCCCGATGTTTTCCGCTTAAATAATTTTTGTCTTCATATTTACTATCACCTCTCAAAGTTTGTTGGCCTGGTAGTGAAATACCCTGTATGTATATATATAATAGTACATGTTATTAACCTCAGGATATGAAAAACTAAATTTGTACAAAACTTAACGGTGTGATATAAATTTTTACTATGCCAATATCTAAGACTTCGGAGTGGGGTGTCTTTTTCTTGTGCCAAGTCTATCCCAACCGGTCTCCTTATAGTAATAACAAAGACAATTCATAGCCAAGTAAACATATGAATGATTCCATTCCGAATGAACCATTCCGAAACAATATAAATGACATAAAACATAGAGTTTATGGATAGACAGTAACAGAGAAAACCCTCATGCTAAGAGTTTCAAAAATAGGATGGCATAAAAGATTCAAATTCTAAAATTCACAATATAAGGACGCTAGCCACAAATGGTTTAAAATGTTTTTAAAGAACTGGGATGGCACGTGCTCCCTTTGCTTTCACCATGTTACAAGTTTATACAGGAATGTTAATTTAAGTAAAGCGCGAATTTTTATTTATTTATTTTTTAAACGAAAAGAGATTATGTGAAAAATGTTTCACAAAGAAACTTCCTGAGAACAGAAAAAATAACACTCAAATGAAATTTGACGTAAAACAATGGCAAGAAAAATATGAATCCAAATGCAAGTATTAGTCTTTTATATTTGTATTTAGATTTAAAATTATTTTTCACAGCTAAGACATTTTTATTTGTGTTTATAAATGAATATGAGGGTATAGTCTGCTATTTGTCTTTTCCCCATACAAACTTTCATAAGTTTCAGATATATCACAGCAACAACAGCGGCTATTTATTTTATACGTGTACAAGATATGGTTTTCTATCAATAATGCTCTACAATTTTGCTATTGAATTTTTGATCTAGTCTAAATGATATTACCTTTTTTGGTAAAAGGATTTATCAGTTTATTTAAAGAAGAGAAAACATTCAGAAAGGAAATTTTTATAAAATAATGAACACATATAATGTAAAATTTGCGTGTTGATGTTGAAATTTTTAGATTTTGAAGCTCTGATCTTTTTCATAGAACCAAGACCGATTTTTGACCGGAAGTTTCAAAAAAAATTTAAGACATTATAAAAGTTCAATATGTTCATCGTCTGCTGCGCGGCAAACATCTACGCGATGGCTCCCAAATGGTCGCGAACTGAACATCAATATTTTTTAACAGAAAATATCATGGTAGGTTTCTACAGTATTTTCGCTAAAATTAACTTTAGGCGGTGGTTTCTAGGTAATTTCCAAGAAAAAATTTCTGTGAAATTATTGGTGTCCAGTTGGGGGATCATTTGGGATACCTGCGATAGCCAAACTCATCTCACACACGAAAAAGCGTATCTGCTATTAATGAGTACACGGTTTTCAAAGAGGTGATGGTTCCAAAAACGGCCGGTAGAGGTCGTGCGGCAATACGCCGCGGTATCCTAGCAGCAGCAGTGACAGCAGACACGCTTTCTAGAGTGTGAAACGAGTTTGTCTATCGCGTAGATGTTTGCCGTGCATCAAACGTTGGGTACATTAAACATTTATAATATCTTAAAAAAAACTTTGAAACTTCCTCTTTTCGTTGGTATAAAGATTTTTATTTTGGATTTGTACTTAAATACATACAACTTTTTGAAAATGGGTCCATCATTTAGAATAACCCTGTACATACATAATATTACGTCTAAAAGGTTTTATATATAAAAAACTATAATATGTTTTTATAAAAACAGACCAGGATATATTACAGATAGTAAAGTTGGTTTTAAAACATAGAAATAATGCCTGATAACTGTTTTGAAAACGGGAAAATCTTACCTAATTAGTTTTGAAATAATACTTTAATATTCGTCAGTTCCATAATTGGCTCTTGAAAAAATTAATTTATTGCAAATAGTTGTTTCAATATTCAAAATTTTCTTCATAAACTTTTTTTTTATTTATTCGATTTATTCACTAGAAAAAGTCTAGTCTTTTTACCCAATTATTTTTAGTAAGAGCATAACAGTAATTTATTATGGGTTTTTTCCATCAATTTTCTTATATATATCAAGGACAATTAATAAATCTAAAAAAATTCTTCTAATGTCTGGGCCATTTTAACACTAGAACCGCCATTAGGGGTCAAAATGACCCCTGACAGAATGATAACAGTCGATTCGAACCAGAATTTTCTTCAAAAGAAATGTTAAATAGATACAGCAAAAAAAAAAAAAAAAAAAAGACTAATTAAATAAGTTAGATAGTTTGAAATTAAAATTCTGGTGCGAGACACTTTTTTTAAAATTTTTGTAAAATACCCGGCTGTTTTAGTGTTAACAATATTTATCCGGCTATAATTTATTGTTTTAAGAAATAAATTTTACATATTTGTTTATCCATCCAACCAAAAACTCTTTCCTACACGTGTATTTCATTTCAAAATTATTAATTAATTTTAAAGAAAATATAGATCTTCATATGAAGTGACATTTCCTTATGAATTATTATAATTTAAAAAAAAATAGTTATAAAGGTTACAACTTTCTTATATAGGAAACCAAAATAGTATGATGCGATGCTAACAAAAAAAGAAAAAAAAACAGGTTACACGGTTCATCCCACGTATCTTTTCTTACAGACCGCTAAAATGACACGATGCTGTTTTTATACACCATAATTGGTGCATTCGAGTATCAGGTGACTCTAGCGGTTTGTAAAAAATTCGTTTATACGTGTACAAGATATGGTTTTCTATCAATAATGCTCTACAATTTTGCTATTGAATTTTTAATCTAGTCTAAATGATATTACCTTTTTTGGTAAAAGGATTTATCAGTTTATTTAAAGAAGAGAAAACATTCAGAAAGGAAATTTTTATAAAATAATGAACACATATAATGTAAAATTTGCGTGTTGATGTTGAAATTTTTAGATTTTGAAGCGCTGATCTTTTTCATAGAACCAAGACCGATTTTTGACCGGAAGTATCAAAAAATTTTTAAGACATTATAAAAGTTCAATATGTTCATCGTCTGCTGCGCGGCAAACATCTACGCGATGGCTCCCAAATGGTCGCGAACTGAACATCAATATTTTTTAACAGAAAATATCATGGTAGGTTTCTACAGTATTTTCGCTAAAATTAACTTTAGGCGGTGGTTTCTAGGTAATTTCCAAGAAAAAATTTCTGTGAAATTATTGGTGTCCAGTTGGGGGATCATTTGGGATCCCTGCGATAGCCAAACTCATCTCACACACGAAAAAGCGTATCTGCTATTAATGAGTACACGGTTTTCAAAGGGGTGATGGTTCCAAAAACGGCCGGTAGAGGTCGTGCGGCAATACGCCGCGATATCCTAGCAGCAGCAGTGACAGCAGATACGCTTTCTAGTGTGTGAAACGAGTTTGTCTATCGCGTAGATGTTTGCCGTGCATCAAACGTTGGGTACATTAAACATTTATAATATCTTAAAAAAAACTTTGAAACTTCCTCTTTTCGTTGGTATAAAGATTTTTATTTTGGATTTGTATAACTTTTTGAAAATGGGTCCATCATTTAGAATAACCCTGTACATACATAATATTACGTCTATAAGGTTTTATATATAAAAAACTATAATATGTTTTTATAAAAATAGACCAGGATATATTACAGATAGTAAAGTTAGTTTTAAAACATAGAAATAATGCCTGATAACTGTTTTGAAAACGGGAAAATCTTACCTAATTAGTTTTGAAATAATACTTTAATATTCGTCAGTTCCTTAATTGGCTCTTGAAAAAATTAATTTATTGCAAATAGTTGTTTCAATATTCAAAATTTTCTTCATAAACTTTTTTTTCATTTATTCGATTTATTCACTAGAAAAAGTCTAGTCTTTTTACCCAATTATTTTTAGTAAGAGCATAACAGTTAGTAATTTATTATGGGTTTTTTCCATCAATTTTCTTATATATATCAAGGACAATTAATAAATCTAAAAAAATTCTTCTAATGTCTGGCCATTTTAACACTAGAACCGCCATTAGGGGTCAAAATGACCCCTGACAGAATGATAACAGTCGTTTCGAACCAGAATTTTCTTCAAAAGAAATGTTAAATAGATACAGCAAAAGAAAAAAAAAAGACTAATTAAATAAGTTAGATAGTTTGAAATTAAAATTCTGGTGCGAGACACTTTTTTTAAAATTTTTGTAAAATACCCGGTTGTTTTAGTGTTAACAATATTTATCCGACTATCATTTATTGTTTTAAGAAATAAATTTTACATATTTGTTTATCCATCCAACCAAAAACTCTTTCCTACACGTGTATTTCATTTCAAAATTATTAATTAATTTTAAAGAAAATATAGATCTTCATATGAAGTGACATTTCCTTATAAATTATTATAAATTAAAAAAAATAGTTATAAAGGTTACAACTTTCTTATATAGGAAACCAAAATAGTATGATGCGAAGCTAGCAAAAAAAGAAAAAAAAAACAGGTTACACGGTTCATCCCACGTATCTTTTCTTACAGACCGCTAAAATGACATGATGCTGTTTTTATACACCATAATTGGTGCATTCGAGTATCAGGTGACTCTAGCGGTTTGTAAAAAAACATACGCGGAATGAACCGCGGTAGCCTGGGTTTTTTTCCGTTAGCCTTGGTGTGATAGGGGTGAGGTTATTTTTTTAATAAATCTGCTCTGACAAAAGCACTGCAATCTGCAAAATAATAATAATAATAATAATAATAATAATAATAATAAGTGAGTTCTATTCTGTATTTCTGGCATTGTGAAATCTTGGTTTACAATAAAAGCAATAGTAGCTGTGTGTTTTTCATGATTTCTCGAAAATTTCTTTTTCTGGATACGGAAGATTTTGAAACTCACGTCCTCTCATGACATGAGTTTCAAAATTCGTCTTATCCGAAATTTAAAAACTCCCACTTTCTCTATCAATCTATTCAGTTAGTAAAGCTTCAGCAAATAAAAACTAAAATCTGAAAAAAAAGTGCAGTTATATCCTACATTTCTGTAACAGTTCGGTTTACAATAAAAACCAATGTACGCAGTCACAGTTTTTTCACGATTTCCGGAAGTTTTATTTTCTAGATAAGGCGAGTTTTGAAACTCACGAACCCATATAGATGCGGATTTTCTTTAAAAATTTCATTTGGGCGGGGCTTGTTGAGCTCAAACCAATTAGTAGGCCTCCCCACCTGGCTGAATCTGCTGCTATGAAATATTGAATTGGATTGATTTCATTTTTTTATTAATATACTATTGATCAATTTTTTGAAAAATAATTTTCAAATGTTATACAGGATGTCCACTCCTAACGGTGGCCAATAGCTAATTTCTCAACCGTTAGTCATAGACATATAGTTCCAATTGCAAAAATGCTTTTAAAAAGGTAAAGAATTGTTTTTAAGCGATTTACCTCAAAAAGTATTTTACTAAAAAATTACGAAAATTACATTTTTATATGTTCCGCTGGTCCTATAAATAATATTTAGTAAAAATTTTCCATCCCTCTAACGAGCAACACAAAAGAAAGGTCACATTCATCTAACACTAAAATTGACCGAGTTATGAAACTTTGAATTTCATGACTTAAACCACTTTTCTGTAACTGAAAACCGATAAGTTGCACTAAGTTTTAAGAGAACGTAAGTGCAAGTATTACAAAGGTCGTCCATTTCCAACTCTGTCTAATGGCTAATTCCTAAACCGTATGTCACAGACATATAGTTCCAATTACAAAAATGTTTTAAATAAAGTAAAGAAGTATTTTTAAACCAGTTTAACTGAAGTTGCAACCACCATATAAGTTTTACTGTAGCGTTAATTTTCATTAAATAACTTCTAGATCGGTTAAAATAATTAAGGAACTGAGTTTCAAAATTCTCTTTATCGAAAAAATAAAATTTTAGAAAATCGCGAAAAACCTTTAACCCCTTGAAGGGCACCGGTATATTATATATACCACTTAATTTTAATTCCCTTATGCCACATTAGAACCGGAATTTTAGTATTAACATTTGCTTTTTACAATGTACGCGAAAAACATCTTTTATTTTCTATCATATAAATTTGTTTGTGAATTCCGGTGTCAATCAATCATTTCAGCATTTTATGAACATAAGTGCTTTGCCCCTCAAGGGGTTAAATGTGTCCACTGGTTTACATTATAAATTTGGAAATTATAGTGTTACATTACTGCAGATTGATACAGATTGATAAAGAAAACAAAATCGATAAGCTGAGTTTAGAAATCAATATCCTCAATTATATTGTTACATGTTTTAATTTGTAAGGAAATGAAGCTGCTTCTTTTCATGATTTTATTTTAAAAAGGTGGTTTATTTTAATAAGATTTTATTTTACTTATGGTTTTCTTATGTACGTTTTCCTAGTTAAAAATTTTTATTCAAATTTTAACTCACTTCCAAATATCTGATCGAGTTATTTATATCCAATGACAATGCGATGTTATTACGATTTTAGGTGCGTACCATTTTTTTATTTTATAGGAGTACACTTAATTCTATTAGGTTAAGTAAGCTAATAGAATTTTAAATACGTATCATTTTGTAACAAATTGTGATTTTCATAATGTAATTTATCAAAATTTCAGTTATTTTTTAAATTATATTTGTAGTACAAGTTGTATATTTTGCTTTAATATGTAAACATCAACATAAATTTAAAAATAATATTGTAAAATTATTTTACTCTCAATGTTAATGTTAAAATGTACATATGACGTTTATTTTCCACTTTAGTTTCCAGTAAATTTGTGACTGACCCCTATTTTGCAGCAAAAATATACTTCAAATCTAAGCAGCAATTACTCAGTCAGTTTTAATCGCAGAGGAATAGGATTTTTTTCGTCTATCTTTTTGATAGTGGTGTTAAAATTTACTAAATATCACTTATAGAACCAGGAGACCGTATAAAAATTTAATTTTCGTAATTTGTTACAATTTTTTGGCATGAATCGCTTAAAAACAATTCTTTACCTTTTTTAAAGCATTTTTGAAAATGGAATTATATGTCTATAAATAACGGTTTAGAAATTAGCCTTTGGCCATCGTTGAGAGTGGACACCCTGTATATTTTAATTCTAAAATTACATTTAATATCTATTAAATTAATCAGCCAATTAATTTTTAACTATTTGCAATTGAAATTGCCATGTGCGATTCAAATGATGTTAAACATCTTACATTTTTAACTAATATAAATTTATTTTCAACAATGAACCAATTTATAACAATTGTAAATAACTAAATTATATATTTAACAATTTGTACGCTTTTTTCAGAAGCAATTTGAATAAAATAATTTCTTTATTTAATTTATATTTTTTATGTATCAAAATTATTTAAATAAGAATGGTAACTTATAAAAACAATAAATTTTATAACAAAATATTAAATAAACGAAATAAGAAAATAAATATGAAATTATGTGTTTTAAAATAAAGGACATACATATATCGAAGCGCAAAATGATAGGTACGATACAAAGAACATCGAAATTAGTTCGTGTTTGCTATGCAAATGCGCAAATATTTAAATTAAAATTAAATATGAGATATTCCAATAAATCTTAAAGTAATCGTTTACAAAAATTGTACATATAGATATTTAATCTATTGATTTGAAATCCAATTTTGCTAAATTTACGCAGGTGCAAATTGCTAAAAATGAAGTAAATATTTCCGTAACTACTGTACGTGAATAACGTATGTTTTACCATATTGTTTAATCCCTTCAAGAGCGGTGGTTCATTTTCGAATCACCTAATTTTAATCCCCAAAAGGCATTTTGACACCGGGATTTTTTATTGGAAGTTTCTCCATTTTTAAGCGCGAAAAAAAATGTTGCTTGTTTTCAAATAAATTTGTTTGAAAATTCCGGATTTATTCAATCATTTTAGTATTTTGCAAATGAAAATACTTTACGCCTGAAACGATTAAACAGAGTTCGTACACCTCCGGGAGTTTTTCAACTAGGAATTCCTCGGTACTAGTATGTAACAATGTTACAGAAAATTCCTGATTAAATCGGCGAAATTTCGTGCATTTTACCTAGATTTATTTTTTTATAAGAAAATACTAGTAATACTCCAGGATAATTCCCTGAAGCATACAAGTCTTGTTTAAAACAAAACTTAAAAGAGATTCTGCGCACATTTGTTTACATCTCAAAATTTCTGGATTACAGGGTGACGCAAAATGCTTCGTGACTCCAAGAGAAGCAAAATTTTTGTCATAACAAAATCGAAATCTCACTTCAAAGAATTGGTAATAAAATTAAATTTCAGAGATTGTCATGTATGTTTTCTTTCAGGCTCCAACTACAATGTTACTACAAAATCTAAAGGAAAACCAAAAATTCTACCGAAATGATCCCGAAAAATTTTATTTTTCGCAGGATTTTAAGTAAAATAATGGCAACTAAGGAAATTAAAGCCAGATAAAGATGCCAGCATCAGAATCGACTGTACAAAAAACAATAAAAATATTGGAAGTTCATAAAAATATAAGACTATTCGTGTTTTCACGTTTAATATCTAGCATTAAAAAAGCGCGCATTCCGTTTGCAGAGAAACCACTCAAACAACAAAAGAATTTGCACTGTAGTTATTTTCAGTGCTGAAAAGAAGTTCTATATTCCGGATGCTATTCATTCAAACTGGCATGAAGCTCAAAAGAAAAATGACGTATTTTTTCATAGATGCCAACATCTCTTAATTATTACGGAGTTTGATCCAAGATGGAAATGTTTTAAACTGGAAACTTTATTTATCAAAAAAATTAAAAATGAGATCTAAAATTTACCATATTGAAAGAAAACACGTTTCCTTAAATATATTTTGTGGTTTAAAACAAACTTCTCTTAAATCAGATTCCGGAATAATTAAGAGATGTTAGCATCTATGATTTTCCCCACGTCAATTAGATGGGGGCTCCCTAACTGTAGGGTCCGCTTTTTTACTTGAAGACAATGTTAAAATTGCTTTTGTATACTAAGAAGCAACATAGGCATACCTACATTCACATATTAAATTGCCATTTGTTGAATCTGACTGAAAAAATAGCTACTTTAACTAGTTTTTTAAAATGACAACGTCCAAGTTCCCTCTGAAGGAATGGTTTGAAGATGAATAAGAATTTTAAACTTTATTAGTCATTCAATCGTCTAAATATAAATACCATTAACAATATTTGGACATTATAGGGCACAATATCCAACGAAAAATTGCCATATCTTCCAGTATAACTTGAATTCATAACTAAAGTCTGGAATTTTGACGATATGACATATTTTATCACCTCGAAAAATTCGGAAATATGTGAACTACAGTTCTGGCCATATTATCATATTATCACGAACATTTGTACATTAATCAGCTTAGAAGTTAATTTATTGTAAAACATTTAATGCAGGATGGATTTTATATGCATTACTTACAATGAACATAGTTTCAGGCTCCCACTCACGCCTTTTTCTGCTTCGTATGTCCACTTTTAGGAGCATGTGATTTCCTTTATATGTACTGGTATTCCTTCTTCTGAACCAGTTGTTCCATTTCACTACCATGATGCCATATACGAGTTAATCACTCAATTGAATTTTTATTTGCTGACTTAAAGACCAGATTAAACAAAATTGCAGAAACAAAAAAGGTTTAGCTAACTGACTATTAATTCATGCTTGGCATCATAGTGATGAATTGCAACGACTAATTCTGAAGTACAGCCAGGAGATGCCATGATGCCTAATGGAGAAGCCTGAAATGCCCAAAATGCAGTAGTGCCTAATGAAATTGGACATAGGAAGTACAAAAAACCATGAGTTTTATTATAAGTTATTCATATATATTCAACCAATATTAAACGTAATAGAATAAAGGAATTTGTAGGCTGATTTCTTTGGATATTTTACATCTACCATAATAATTTGGCCACTACTGCTTATGCTAAAATGTTGCATTGATATTATTAAACACAAAAGAAGCCCAATTGACATATAACATTTCTATAATTTCGAAATATCTTTTCCATTCTTATCATTTTATTCTCAGTTCATGTCGAGTACAATATATTATATTATATTTATAACAATTCATCTAGAATGCTTATATTCCCTATTAAGTTTTATGAATTAAATCCATATGGTTTATACATGGTGTAATATAATTATAGATTTTGTTTAAACAATTACATGATCGTTCCTATTATTTTGCACCCCGGTGTATATGTAAGAATATTAAAATTCGTGCAGATAGCGCCGTGTCCTATATTGACGGAAAATCGAATTTAGTTTAATGTTAATGCGTGCTATCATCATTTCATTTATTTAAATCAGATAATCCTTAATCAGATTAAATCCTTATATTCATTATAGTTATTGAATCATTAACTTGTAAAGTTCATGTATAATTTTTGATATACTGGTTGTTATATAAACATATTATTTTCAAGATTTTAGCACTTTGTTTTGTTTATAATCATCGCTTGTACCATTATCGCCTTCACGACCAGCTGTGTGTATAACAGCAGCAGAATTAAAATAATTTTGAACAGAAATATTTGTTTTACCTAATCGCATATCTTTAACAAAAAATAAGGCAAAAATTTTTTCAGGAAAACAAATGCTGTAATAGAAAATGAAATGTAGAAGAAACTCTTCTCGAAGGCGTCTGTATGCATCCAATATTTCAGGCATTGTATGAACAGTGCATATATATCAGATTGTGTAAACATAGCGGTGATCTCTGTTATTTAACTTTTCAATCATAGTTTAGATAGATCATGAGAGTTTTTAAACAAGCTGCAAGATCACTAGCAAGTTATCCGACTGTAATTCATAGAATTGTTTTTTCAGTTTTTCATGGGTTATAACATAAACGTGTTCATGACACACCTAAATCTTTTAGATTATCCTTTAACAACGAAATTTCTAGAACTACTGTTCAAATGAATGTTCACTAATCGGCATATGGAAAATGCCTAACTAATATTGCGGGCCATTTTGCCGTTTCGTTCAGTTTTGAATTTGAACGAAATCGTGTGAATTTGTTAATTTCCTACAGTATTTTAATGGATTTCAATAGTTCTAGTACAAATAGCAAGAAATTTATAAAACCACAATGTAGGAAATATTTCACCTTTCCAAACGATATAAGGCGATATAAAATTTCAATTAACGTTTATTTCAAAAACAGAGGGAGAAATTTAATTAACAAAAAACGCCATAATGTTTTACACAACCTGATATAACGATTATTTGATATCATCCTTCTTGGTCTTTCAAAAATGAATAGTTTTATTCAAGAATCAAAACTGTCTTCATAAAAAAGCATCTAGAATTTATTATTTTCTTACTGCTTTACACTACGATTCCATGTTTAATATATGAAGAACATTAGCTACCAAATCATTGGTTAGGAGTTGAGCACTCTTCTATCACACACGAAAGAGGACTTATAGACAATGGCAGTGCTTTTATATGTTTTTATTAGATGATACAATTTATACAAAATAATTTGTACGGAAAGTGATTGAAAATATTTAATATCAACTCTTTTTAGTCAAAAAGTATTTTTTTGGATTTTTTAATTTCAGGTATAAAACACCTGGCACGAATAACCATTAAATGATTATAGAAAATAAACCAAGACCTCTTTACCAACTGTATAAACGGCCCAATACACTTCGCCGATGAGAAACATTGTTGACAACTTGAACTTGAAGTTAATCACGATTTAAGCGCTGCATACAAGAAAAATTTAGGCCGGAGAAATAACCGGCCGATACAAATCCCGATTAATTCCAAGCTATGTCACGTGTCCAATAACAAATCTCGAACAAGAAATTTTCTTATCTATTAATACCTTTTTGGTCATTGAGTAGCAGCGCCATTTTTTTTAATATTGAGAGGGTAACATAGAAATTCGGATTTCGAATATCTTATAGATGATAAGAAGGTCTTGAACAAAACGAATGTTTCAGTTTGCAGGAAGATCTTCATATTTGGCAAAGATTATTTGGTCCCTTTTCTCAAATTATACTTTTATTTCATACAACAGTAGGGTAGCTTTTATACGCTGTATCAAAGGAGTCATCTGACAAATCAGCAAGATGACCGTGGATGCTGCAGTCACTATGTTGATGGTAATACTGCGGACTTCTAATCACAGAATTAGGACTGTGTTCTAATTGGCGAAGTTGCAATGCTAAGGCTTCCCTTTCAGCCCTCTTGCGTCGTCCACGATAAAAATAGTAAATAGGGCACCCACATAATACGATTAATCCGATAGCACCACCACAGCCTGCAACAAGTGGAAGATGACCTACAGAAAGAAAAACACAGCCAAATTAACTCGATTTAAATAAGCAAGCAGCAAAAGAAAAAAGCACAACAACAATGGTCAAATAAAATAGAAAATAATCATCATTAAACAATAGCAAATTATAAATACTCATGTAAAATTCGTTTTATTTTAAATGCAAAATCAAACATCAATCAAATAGTTTGCAGAGAAACACGCAATATTGTAAGTACCAAGTTACGGATAAAATAGTAGAGGAAGCGGAAACTAAGATTAATAAATTCTTTTTCTTTTTTAGCTATTTTTAACCTTTCCTTTTTTCTTTTTAACTCGAATTCTTACATACCGTGCTTTCTAAATATTTTCTTTCACTTGTTCCTCTTCTACAATTTTATGAGTATGTTATTGTCTTTAATTCAGCGATGAAAACTTTTGTATAAACTGGGGTGATATTCTATTATACTTAGTATATTTCAAATGGAAGTCAAATTTCGTTAGTATAATAACTAATATTATTATTACTGTTATTATTATAGATGTTAAATATTAGAATAAACTTACCAAATAATTGAAAAGTTGTAATTTATACCTATTAAGTTGCATTTAATAGTTATATTGGTTATAGCTATATTTTTGGACTTCTTTTTACTCTTTTTGGACAATTTTATGAGTATATTATTGTCTTTAATTCAGCTATGACAACTTTTTTATAAACTCTGACCAAATTTTATTATACTTATTATAATTCAAGTGGAGTTCAAATTTCGTTGTAATAAGAGACTAAACGTTGTAGCTTCTCTTATTATTCTGTTTCGATTTTACTATTTTCATTTCCGAGAAGGCACATTCACATAAAGTGGTGGACAAATGCTAAAGATCTATCGTACTTTTAACCATAACAACCACAAAAAAGAAAGACTGTAAAAACTATAAATTAGAATTAAGAACCTACATTAGTCACTCAAAAAGACCCGGATGATAATGTTAAGTCTATGCGGGCGTTATTTTCGAATATTTCTCCCAAATTTTAATATTTTGAACGATTTTTTGCATAGGATAGCTAAGGACGGTTAGTTTTAAGGGTGGTGCGAGTTTCAGTGACCAACAGTGAGACCGCTCATTGAATTTCAGGTTATTGATTGCACTAGTTTTCAGGAAGTGGGAAAAAGAGCTAGGGTACAGAAGTCGTAACACAGCTACGCATTGAGCAAAAAAGTATTTTGGGTACGGCTGCTGATCCAGCCGGAAAGAACCGGTTACCCCTTGAAGGGCACCGGTATATGTTATATACCACTTAATTTTAATTCTCAAACGCCACATTCACACCAGAATTTAGAAATTTACTTGTGTCATATAATGCACGTGAATAAAAGGTTTTACTTAATTGCATATAAAATTGTTTATAAATACCGGTGTCAATCAATCATTTTAACATTTTACCAACAATACTGCTTTGCCCCTGTAAGGGTTAAGGCTATTTTTAAATTTTTCGATTTTGGATATTTTTTTTATATTAGAATAGTTTCAGTTTCAAAACCGGTTTAAGTCAGTCAATTCCGAAAATTAAAGTGATTTTTTTAAAATCTGAAACCAAAATCGAAAAAGTAAAAACTAGCCTTAAAACTAACTGTGTTCTTAAAACAAACTTTGTTCAGCTATCCTATGCAAAATATTCATGTAAAAATATAAAATTTTGAATGAGATTTTTGAGGACAGCTGAGAACGATCTACAACCGGGTTAATTTTTACATTTCGATTTGGGTTTTTGTAAATAAAATTCTTTAAAAATTTGGAACTGGCTCCGAAATTTTAACTATCATAACATAAAAAAACTATAATTAAAACCGAAAAGGTAAAAACTAGCCCGGTTGCACATTGTCCTCAGCTATCCTATGCAAAAAATCATCTAAAATATCGAAATTTGAGCAAGATATTTGAAAATAACGGCCCCATAGACTCAACATTATCATCCAGGTCTCTTAGAGTGACGTCTTAAAACTAAAATTCAGTAAGAAATATGATGCATATGCAGTTTTACGAATTATACGCGAAGTTTTGTTAAGAGATTTTAAGGAATTTACGTGCATTTTCAGTTGTTGAATACGAAAGATTAATTTGGGGACTATGTCTTGTCAACATCACTTACAAGGAAGGTCTCCATACGGGCATACCCCGAAAAATCTGAAAAAATTACAGAATGTTCTTCTCGTGTGGTTATATAAGTTTTTTTAAAAAAAATTTCGGCGGAATCTCCATTCAGTAACCGTAAAAAAAATAATGAAAATTTCGTTATTTGGCGGTTTATCGCCGGTTGGCGATGGAATGTAGTTTCAAAAAATATTAATCAAATACACTTCAAGGAAAAGAAAAGCTTCATGTTGAACTTGTTTTGAGAAATTTAATTTAAATAGCTTTTGTTTTGTAAGTTTTAGTTTGTTTTAAGTATAATTTTGTTATATCGATATTTATATGTATATATGTATTCAAATTTAATCATCAAAATTTGAGATTTAAAACGAAATTCATAATTTCAATTAATTAGATTTGTTTCAATCTCAAAGTCCAATTGAGAATTGCCGATTAAATTTTATTGCTATGGAAACCTGGCTTTTATTTTTCAATACGCTTAAATGTATGAAGATAATTTTTCTCAATATGATTTTTTTTTAATCTATGAAAACATTTTTTTCCCGTGATTAATTGAATAACTACTTTAACAAGTAACATATATATGTAATACAATATGTATACATATGTATATAATATATTAAAGTCTCTCATTGTTTATGTTTAAATTCATTAAATACCATTTACACGCATTCTAAATATCCAACAGTTTTGAGTTGCATTATAATCGTTTGCTTTTGGCGAAGAAAAGCGCTGCTCGCCAAATCGAGTGACTCTTTCGTCTTTTCCCGCCAAATATTCGAAATTTTTATATTTTTTTACATATTTTCTAATGTGATTCCGCCGCTAATTTTGACTGATCCTTTATTACATACATAAGTACTTTAATTAGTATTTTTTTCATAAAATTCTGAGTATGCCCAATATGGAGACCTTCCTTGTTAGATGATTTTACATTGTTGTCATAATATTAGAAAGCTTGAAAATGGGCGACAAATGTGTAGACATCGCAAAGAGTATTGTTTCGTTGATTTGAAGGCATTTAAAAGATATAACATGCGTAAAAAGTATAACGGTGACTTTTAATTTCAAATACCATACTTCAATAACGTCTAAATGTATTTTATATGTACCAAATCCTACTTTATATTCAGTGAACAGTGTTCTGTGTTTTATGTCTTGTCCCTGTCAAATGTAAATTTTCGTATTACGTGTTCGATGTTTTTTTTCAGTCATTCGTGGGGGGGGGGGGTGCCTTTTTTGTTTGTGCATATTGCGTCATTTTTTTGATACACGTACCGTTCTTATGCTCTTTATAGTTTTCTTATGGCCAATGCCTCTCAAAAATTTCGAGTTTCTGTACCTATATCCATAACTGTGAGCGCCGCTCACATAATCTAGAGCTCATACCTCTGAATAACTAGATGTAAAATCTTATCTCGACTGATTGAGTGGACCGGCCATTGGAAGTCCATATAGCGGGAAGAAATTTTGTATGACCGTTTCTGCGGATATATAATCATTTTTTCTCATACATTAAAAATAAACCTATTTTCCCCTTTAGCATCGTTCGTAAGGAAACTTGCTCCCTATTTTTAAAGCCTTAAAAAAAGCTAGGTTTAAAGCTTTTTCATTTTTAGACCACCTAACTTTAATATAAAAAAAAGGCTACATGGGGTTCAAAATAACGGATTGAAAAATTTCCTTTTGCTTATTTTGAAATAAATTTCTTTAAATTCGACTTTCATTCACTCATTTCAGAATTTATTTTCAACATCTAATACCTTGCTTCTGGTGAAAAACAAATATGAAATTTTTTTATTTATTAACTATTTGGAAAATAGTTGTTGTCCTTGATAGAGAACTAGGAAATCTGAAGTATATCTGAATCTTTTTATTAGTTGAATTCAATTGAACTTATTTTGCGTTTTCTCATTGTTGTCACAATGACAAAAAAGTTATTAAAACTTAAGAAAAATAATTATTTGAAACCAATGTGATAATGATTTAAAACAAATTTCATTTAAAAGTGCATTTTTTCTCTACGCAACGTTGTAAAAAATTAAAATGTGCGATGCTTAGAATTTTAAAAATTTGCAGTCCTGAAAATTGTAGAACTGAAACTTCATGTAAAATTTGTTTATGATTGGTCCAGGAATATTAATGTTTAATCCATGTCGTACCCAATATGAGGCGTTCAGAGGTCAGTCTGATTAACTCTATCAAATAAAAATGCACATTTTAAACACTTAAAGTTGTATATCTATAAATTATTGTTTTTTCACAATATTTTGATTATGCTCATTAATTGTCTTATAATCAAGGGTAATTCATAAGCTCTGTATTGATATATAGGAAAATTGCAAAACAACCGTGTCATTACCTGAGTTTTAAAAAATGGAGTTAGCCGGATTGACTTCTGAACGCGTCACCTATAACTCTGTTACTACGTAAGTGACGTTTTCATCATATCTTTTTTTAGTTGCAATTTCCCCCTAACAATGAAACGAAATGTAGTTAAAATACGTGTTATTTAAAAAAAATATTAATGAATGATTTCTGATAAAACTTGGAATTATTATAAAGTACATTTAATTTTAAGTATTTATATATCCGTTACAAATAAATGAAGGTATATAAATCATTAGATAGTCGATTTGACGCCTGAGTGATGTCATACGCATACTTAAGTTGTTTAAGTTGTTCTATTCTCCAGAGGGTGTGAATAATATTTTATATAAAATAAAAGCTTGTCTCATAAATCTTAAAACTGAAATATGTTTTGCATCTATAGTTATTATTTTTATTTTTTATTATTATTAACGATTTTTTTTTTTACCTTTCTATTTGAATAGTAGGGCTCCCAAATGGTCCGCGAAGTGGAAATGAATTTTTTTTTAGAAAATCGAGCAGAAATCGTATTCGGGGGTTAATTTTAGCACACATGCTGTAGAAAACTACTATGAAATTTTCTGTTAAAAAATATCGGTGTTGACTTCGCGGACCATTTGAGAGCTCTGCAATAGGAAATCGAAATGTATAAAATCGTTGTTGATAACGAAAAAAGTAAACATGTTGTGAGACAAAGAAACACATGGAAACCGGGTTTATTATTATTATTAATTTAAATATGGAATTTGTTTATAAATATAAGATTGTAGTCTTTGAAAATATCATTTTCCAAATAGTCGTGTAATTTTTTTAATTACATTTTTATAATTTATTTTTTAAAAAGGAAAACAAAATAAGTTAATCAACGAAACATTTTCTGTTCAAATCTTACCGTGGATAAATCATTAAAAAGAGTGTTTCGAAGTAAATGAGTTTAGTTTTCCGCTTCGACAGTCATCGTCAGCCATCGCAGCTCAACATCTGCGATTCCTACGAATGCGTATCCGTAGTTTCGGATACGCATTCTATGGCACTGGTAAATATTCAAACAATATTAAAATAATATTTTTTTTTCGATATTTAGTCAGTTTTAGTCTTCTTAATACCAAATTTCTTAAATAAAAAAGACTTATGCATTAATATTTAAAAAATACTATCATGTACAGATAAACAGACAATGGGTAAACAGAATAATTACATCATAATGTTTTGAAAAGAACATGATTTAGATTTCTGTATATTTGTATTTTTAAGGTTGTTCAGTGGCTTCTAGCTAGATAGACCTGTTTTGACGGCAAATCATTTCACCAAGACAGGTTTTATTGAAAATAACTTTAACTGGACAGTTTTGAAAAGAAGAGATTTAAGACATTTGATGGATTTTTACTTAAACAGGTTCTTTTTCTTATTCTAAACATGAGATTTTATTTCGTATCCATTCTATATTTGTAACATAGTAAGAAATCAAAAATTGTAATAATTTATTTCAAGTCAATTTTAATATATTTCAGGAGTTTTGAAAATTTTCAAACATATTTTTTAATATTTTACTTACACTTTTCTTCATCACTGTAATCATCTTCACTGCAGTTAGGCAAACCATCACAGACTAAAGACTTGTCAATGCAATATTGAGGCATTACATTACAAATTGTTGAAGCAGAATTCAGGCAATAGTGACTATCTCTACAGACATGTTGATCACATTTACCTGCAAAATACCTGTCCGTGAATTAAAAAAATAGTTCATATAAAAAAAGATGTTACATCGAAAACAGATCTTTTATGAAAGTTCTCTAATCTAAGTAGCCCCAAAAGTGGAAAATTGTAAAGAAACTTGTGAATATACCATAAAATATATATTCCAAACAGCGTTCAAAATATATACTAAAACACAATTATTTGCTTAAGAGCACACACTAGTCACGCGGTAAAAGGCGAGCGCTAATGTAAATTAAAATAGCAAATAAAGCCTTTGTGCAAAAATGTTTAAAGATAAAAAACCAACGATTATAAATGCACAAAGTTAAACTTATGTTTAACTTTTCTTCAGCTACCATCATTCAAAAGTGTCCTTCCATTCTTGATCTTAATTTTTGTGAAGCTTACCACATCATTAAAAATTCTCACTTCTTAGTCAATGACTTATCAAGTACGCCTTATTTTCCTAGCATTTGGAAATCTTTAATTTAATTTACTTTTTCTTTTTCCTCGCTTTTTAGTTTTTGTTTTGTTTATTCACCGGTAGATGTCGCTACTTGTCCAGCCAGTTGTTAGGCTGCTCTCTTCTCATTGGTTGCTTTTCTTTAGGCGGGATCGTTTCCGTAGCGGGTATATAAGCCTGCGTCTCTCTGTCTCTTTGCTCAGTTTTGCTTTTTCTAGCTCGCTGAGTTTTGCACTGATGAAGAATCTCCATAGTAGATTCGAAACGGCTGTTTGCTACCTTTTCTTACTTTATTTGTGCATTTATAATCGTTGGTTTTTTATCTTTAAACGCTAATGTAAAGTCTATGGGGGCGTTTATTTCGAATATCTCGCTGAAATTTTAATATTTTTACATGATTTTTTTGCACAAGATAGCTGAGGACGATCCGCAACCGGCCTAGTTTTTACTTTTTCAGTTTTCGTTTCAGAGTTTCTTTAAACAATTACTTAAACTTTCGGAACCGGTTTAAACCGGTTCTGAAATTGAAACTATCGTAACATAAAAAATATATAAGCAAAATCGAAAAAGTAAAAACTAGGCCGGTTGTGGATCGCCCTCAGCTATCTTGTGCAAAAGAATCATGCAAAAATATTAAAATTTGAGCGAGATATTCGAAAAGAACACCTCCATAGACTTTACATTAGCGCTCGGATTTTACCGCGTGACTAGTGTACGCTCTTAAAATACATTCATTTCAATAAAAACAAACTATTAAAATTGACATGTTTCATTTCATTCATTGAGTTACCATCAGAATATGCAAAAAACACAAATACAATGCACAAAAAACTTGAGCAGTCATCTATTAAAAATTTAACATACACTGCCTTCTATATTTTCAATATTGCTCGTTGCTCCCTCTGTGTACTGATTCCTAAAGTTCTTTAACCACTCTACTCAAATATTCAGGATATGAAAAGATAATGTTTCGTTACAAAACTTTGAACCCGTTAAATAAATCTCAACTGACTTTCTTATACAGAGTTGCTAATCTCCGACTTTTTGCATTCCACGATTATCTTAGCTTATCTTAGAGATTATTCTTTTAAATCTCCAAAATTTTCCAATTAAATAAAAGAAGAATGTTTGTATTAAAATACTGGTGTCCAGAAAGCAGGAGATTTGGCAATTCTTATAACTAGCTGTATATAAAAAGTATATCTGTAAACCAATCTACCCTCTTTAAAAATGTTGATCATATTCTCTTTTCGATTATGTCTTGACAAGGCTGCATTTTCTCTATTATATTTTACAGCTGCAATATGCTCCTTACATCTGATATAGAATATTCTCTGGGTAATACCTACATAATGATTTCTGTTTTCTCTCCCTGATAAAGAGGAGTAATATAAACTTCTCAGATTTCATTCTTATCAATCGTATTAATTTTATTTTTTAAAATAATCTTTAACTTCGTTAGAGACCTCGCTATTAAACATAAATCAAAATGTTTTAGGAGTTTTCTATAAATTCAAAAAATCCCAGCTAAAAGCATTAAATTAAAAGAAAGGAGAAAGAAAAAAATAAAATTAAGCTTAAATTTCTCGCTTAATTTCATATTTTTCGAACTAATTTATGTAACTGCATGTTAAATAATTACACGTTAAAATTATCCTGATTGCTAGAAGAAGGCACGGATCGTCCCGATCCCAGAGCCTGAAGAAGACATTCACATTACCTTTAGATTCATTTCTACTACTCTTTTATGTTGCTTTATTAGAGTTTATGAATAAATACTGCTAACTTAAAGTTTTTCTTAGCTCAAATTTGAAAAGTATACCACAGCAGTTTGGGTTTGCGGTCAAAACATTCTACTCAACACTAAATTCAGAGAGTTACTGTATTCGTTCATCATGGACTCCTTCAGTGTTACCACAACTGGCGTATTTTTCATTGAAAAATAGTTCCTAAATCTTTATTTAGAAACAATTCACAAATTTTTATTTACAAGTAATTCACAAATTATTAAGTAATTCAGAAAATTTTATTTCGAAATAATTCACAATCGTTGAATTCACCGCAGAAAATTTTTAATAGTAATTTTATTATACTTTACTTATGGAATAGCTATTATATTATAAAGAAAGATATGAATTAAAACTTACTGGTTATAATTGAATGCCTTAATAAAAAAAAGTCAGATATGGCAACTCCGGTCTCCTTCATAGACGAAAACGAGTGTTGTACTCTTAGACATTGCTAAAGTATTTGAGAGGATTTGTCATACAGTTGCCAAATTGTTTGGCATTCAAGTTGATTCTGCTAAAGGTACTATCCAAACTTATGCATATACTCCAGAAATAACTTAAGAGAAGGATATTCTTCGTTGAAGTTAATAATTCTCTATCCTGTTCTCGTACTATCGATGGACATATTATTAGCATAGTGCCAGTCTAACTTTCCTACTTAGTTTCTATTTTGTTTTTGCTATTAAAAGTCTTTGCCGCTTATTATTGTATACGCATTTTAATATAAATTACGTATTTTGATATAAATCATTTGCATCTTATCTTAGAAAAAACAGGAAAATCGTATGGCCCTGATTAGACCGTTCCCGCCCCTCGTATTTTTTTTACGCTCTGCGTGTCTGACTTTTCACTAAAATCGAAAGTACATTTAAAAATAGCTCCTGTCATCACCAGCTTCACTCTACTGCAATCTGCTGTAAGCCAAACTTTCTATCGTCACAAAAACTCCCGATGTTTCCCATAGAAAGAATTTCTAGAAAACATCGTCTTTTGAATTTTGGAGGAATGTTAAGTATACAATTGCTATTTTTTAAGATGTTATATTCAGTATTGATTTTAAGCACTAACTTAACAATGAATCAACAATTGAAGCGGATGAGACATATAGTACAGTGTCAACTAGTTAGGAGAAAACTGAAGATGCAGCAACACGATGGTGACTGTAGAGTGTTTATATTGGATCAATGGGGTGGGGCTCATTATTACCGGGATACATTGAGATCTGTAATTTGGAATAGAAATCTTCCTATTTAAACGCCACTTTCATGCAGAATTTCTGTCATAAGTGAGGCAAACATTTTTTTTATTCGGTATTCTAATTTCTTTTAACGAAATTGAGAGAAGGATACTTAACTTAATCACAATATGCTGAGACCACAGGACCTGAATACCAACAGGGCAATCTTACATTGGCAAAATTTAACAAATACACATATAAATGCCTTAGTCATGATTTTAATTTTGCATGAATCAGGTAATTAAATAACAAAAACATACTCAAATTTATTTGTGGAAAGTTGCCATGAAGAGATAAGCGCCTGCAAAACATGTTACAGTTGAAGGCTCACTATTTTGAGGATATGCGAAACTCTCTTTTGTTCATAATTCCATGGTAATTAATTTTTCAAATAATAGAAGTAAAATGTAGGTTACCATGTCATCATTTTCCTTACTTATGTTTCTCGAAATCAATACTGTCACCAGTAGGGCTAAAAAGACAATCCTATATGTTCAATACTATCTTATTAATATAGGCAATTAAATGTAATGTTTATTTTTACTTACCGTGAAATTCGAAGGCAACAGCTGTCCATACTAATTTAAATCCTATGACTTTTTCAGAATCCACTGCTTTCTTTTCTGATGTAACTTTTGTTTTAAACCTGTTGAAATCATAAATATATGTCGTATAAAATTTCAAAAAATTTAATGTAAAATTACAACTGCAAATCAATTGTACAACTAATCAAAGTGCAATAATGATCAAACTATGTACTAAGGTACACTGTAACAAAACAGGTAATTGTAGATTTGGGATAGTTTTGGACTGAACAATGATACACTAAATATTTACAAAGTTTGATAAAATCCATAAACTTATAATATTTAAATTTTAGAAAAGGCAGGTAGTTGTGTTTATCATGCATCCACGCAATTCAATAATACCCTAAAATTTGGTGCGTGCAATTCATGCAGTTTCAGCAAATTTTGTATTAATACATTTATTAAATTATCTTAAAGAAATAAATTCACGTAAGAAAAATGATAAAAAGCTTTAAATTTATAATTTTAAAAGTTACTAAAGCTTTAAATATGTTACAAAACCTTTAAAAAATTCATTATTCTAACTTTATGTAAAAGGCTTAAAAAGTAATGTGTATTTTTACTATAGCCTTTCATCATATAGAATTCAAATTACAGATAATTTAATGTTTTTAATAGTCACTCCTTGTAAATATGTATTTCTATATCGACTTTCTTAATGTATTTGTTTCGTTCCCCTGGATAAGTTTTGTGTTCAATTACGGTACAAAATCATGGTGACTTTATCTCATTGGAACACATTGCACCATCATCAAGTTTTGAAATAGCATGTTGAATGTATTATGCATAGTTGCTAAATTCCCGATCTTTTGGATAGTAAAATTTTTCAAATATTTTCGTTTCATTTAATTGAGTAAATAGAACGAAAAAAGCAAGTATTTCTGTATAAAAGTATTGTTATAAAAAAATCGTTAGGTTAGCCACTATAGTTATGTAATGTTGCACAAATTCTGAAATATTATGAAGCATTTTTACTCTGAAATTGATAGATTTATTACAAAATTGTTATCTCGTTAAAATAGAAAGAACATTTCCAGTAGTATTTTAAAATATCTATGTGTTATATTGAACCATAATTCATGGTTTAAAAGAAAATTACCAAACTTACATTTTAAACTTGTATCCATGCGTAATCTACTTTAATGAGAGGCAACATACACTATATGGCCAAAGATGACCGTCCACTTGCGATTTTAGACATTTTCTTAAATATATAGAAAAATACATGAGGAATTATCTTGAAACTTTAAATATGTAAATATAACAGTAAAAATCATAAAGTCCGTGAAGTTTTTTTTCCTAAAACTCCAAAGGGGACCGTCAACAAATTAAAAAGAACATTGCGCAGTTTAACTGATGGCATTCAGCTCACAGGCTACGCCTACTAATTGTACATTGCAGCCTTATACACTGAGGTGACAAAAGTCATAGGATACCCTGCTAATAGCGTGTCGGTCCTCCGTTTGTCAGGCGAAGTGCGCAACACGACGTGACATGGAATCCACGAGTCGTTGGAAGTCCTCTGGAGAAATATTCAGCCATGCTGCCTCTATAGACGTCCATAAATTTGAAAGTGTTGCCGGTGGAAGATTTTGTGCACGAACTGATCTCTTGATTATGCTTTATAAATGTTCGATAGGATTCATGTCGGGTGATCGCGATGGCCAAATCATATGCTGGAACTGTCCAGAATGTTCTTCAAACCAACCACGAACAGTTATGGCCCGATAATATGGCGCATTGTCAACCTGGAAAATTCCATCGTTGTTGCGTACATGAAGTCCATGAATGGTTGCAAGTGGTCTCTCAGTAGCTCAACGTAACCATTTCCAGATAACAATCGGATCAATTTAATCAGTGGACCCAGTCTATTTCATGTAAACACGGCCCACACCATTAAGCAGCCATCATCAGATTGCATAGTACCTTATTGATAACTTGGGTTGATGGTTTCATGGAGTCTGCTCCACACTCGGAATCTTCCATCAGCTTTTACCAATTGAAATCGTAATTCATCTGACCAAGCAACTTTTTTCCAGTTGTGTACGGTCCAACTGATATGGACACGAGCCCAGGAGCGCTGCTGTTGGTAAAGTCGTGCTATTAATAATGATTGACACACGAATCGGATCTTAACTTTCACCGGACTGTCCTAACTGACACGTCCGTCGGGTGTCCTACATTCATTCCTGCAGTTATTTTACGTAGTGTTACTTGTCTGTTCACACTGACAAGGCTACGTAAACGTGGCTGGTCGCGGTCATTAAATGCCGGAGGTCGACCACTGCGTTGTCCATGATGGGAAGTTATGCCTGAATTTAGGTATTCTCGGCACACTCTTGATACTGTAGATCTCGGAATGTTGAATTCTGTAACGATTTCGGAAATGAAATGCCCTTTGGATCTAGTTACAACTAGCATACCGTGTTCGAAATCCGTTAATTCTCGTCATGTAGGCATAATCCCATAATGAACCTTCTCACACGATGCATTTGACCATAAATGAAAGTCCTGCCTAGACACCGACCATTTATTTAATTTATAAGTGACATTACTGCAATCTATATATTTGCATATTGCTAGCCCATGACTTTTGTCACCTCAGTGTATTTTCAAGGTTTAATTCCGATTCAAAAACAAATTAAGGGGGGAAAAGACTCCCTCCATTTTTCCCGTTGTATACCTAATCACTGAACCCGTTAAACTAATCAGGAAAATACTTTATCATGTAAATTAACGGGAAGGGACATTAGCCCCCGTTCCCCTCTTATACATATCGAATGAACTCAAACAACTAATCAGGAAAGCGCTTTATCAGAGTATACCTATATCCAAAATTTCAAGTGAATCGGATATTTTTATCATGAGTTATCCCGTTATACACATACGCACGTACACACAGAACGGGCGGGCACATAAGCTCTCAGACTTCGATAGCCTATGAGCTAAAAAGAATAAATATCTTTTGGATAACTCTGTCAAAAATAATGTAGCAAAAGCGTTCAAACTGTAGATTGTGATTAAGGGGGTTATTGTAATAAACTGTGTTCATTTTTACGTCGACATGTATACACGTCGAGAAATTAAGGTTTTTATAAAAACAGTCCCAATTTTTTCGAAGATTATTGCTCATAATTTGCAGAGTTCTTAATATAAAATAATATTCTTTTCTGAAAATATGACAAAAAATATTGCACACAATACCCTGTTATCAGATTAAAAAAATTAAAAAAAAAATTATTAAAAATTAGTAGGTTTACTAAATAATTTTTCACTGCACATGTGTCAACGATATCAAATTTTTATTTCCATACCGTAAAATGGGGTGAATAGGAACAGCGGGGTGAATAGGAACGTAAACACAAATAAATTCATTATAAATATATGTGATGATATTTTTAGTTGCCAATTTTTTTATCAGAAGGTAATAACATTAAAAATTGGGAAATTCAGTTCTGACATGTTGGCACCACTATTGGGGTATATAAAAAAACATCAAGACGATCCTCAAAAACCTCATTTTTTCAATGTCATCAAAACTTTGTATGTAACTAAAGTATTTCTTGCATTCTAAACCTAAAAGAGGGGATTTTTAATTAATGATAGACCTGTAAACGATATTCTGTATTAAATTCTACTTATTTCTAAACTGCATAATGAAAAAATGAAAAATGGCTTGTAACATCAGAGAATTAAAATTTACGGTGTGAATCGGAACACGTTTTCACTCATGGTTTATTTTTCTATACAGTAACAGTTTCATGTAATATATGAATACGTATGTTTGAATATGCATTGTAACAATATTTTGTTTGTTTTAATTTCTTGTAGAGTTTAAAGGTGCCAAGAAATTACTTGGTTAAACAGAATGTCCAACAGACATGGAAACACAATAAAAGAATTTAAAAATAGAAAATTAGTTAGAAAAACAGCACAGAATTATTCTCTCAAATCAACAACATTACACAAACATCTCAAAATGAAAAACCAATTAAAAAAGAGAGGGATGCAAACAGTACTAAGGACTGGGGATGAGGGCGTATTAGTAGATCGTATTAACACATGCATCGATTGGGGCTACTCAATAGATTCACTTTCCCAATGACTACTAATAAAAGATAACACAGAGCAGGGCTGAATTTGTATTAAATTCTACTTCTGCAATTCGAATATAATTTCTTATAATAAATTTTAACTTTACTTGGTTTCAAAGTGTTTTTCTATTTTTTAAAAAGGTATATCTTTACTTGTGTGTAAAATAAAGGCTTGGTTTCACAGTAACTTCGTGTTCCTATTCCTCAATTATTATTATTACCTGTTTTATTAACCCTATTAAAGTTTGAATCGTAATTAATAAAGATTATCACATTTGTTCCGATTCACCCCTATCTGCGGGGTGAATCGGAACACCATTAAAAAAATAAATAATATACATATAAACACTAAAAATGTTTCGTTTTTGCTTAAAAAGTAAAGAATAGAACAAGACCGAAGTTTCTAGTAGAAAAATTAAAAAAAAAAAAATCAGTTGTTTCTTTTTTTAACGTTAAAGTTGAAAAGTGTACCGATTCATCCCATTTTACGGTATTATGTTAGCTAAATGTATAGAGCAACTTTTGTGAACGTTTCAAAATCATAGCTTCGAAATTCTGAAAGTTATCGTCTATAGAATAAGCACAAAATTCGCTGTTCACAAAATGAAGCAAAGAAATGAGGAGTTTCATCCAAATGTAGTAGTACGTCCTATATTGTGTATTCTATAATGACACTAATCAATGAATATATGGATACAACCCCTCTTGTTTAAGTTATAATAAGTATACGGAAATCGCAATCAGTTAATGACATTTAGCTGCCAATTAAAACTGACCTGTTTGCCCCCAACAAGGTATAAAATCATTTTAGTAACCACCGACAAACGCCTGTTTGACCTCCAAAGGGTAATCTCTGGCGTCATTTGCGAAAAATTCACCACTCTTTGAATATCAGGCCTTAGTCACACAAAACGGCTGCCAAAGTAAGATTTTTTTTCAGTGATTGTACTGTCCTTTAAATTTTGTAATTAAAAACTTTAAAAGATTTTCCATCTTTACTTTTCTAAGATTAAACAAGTCAACTTTTTTTTATTATAAAATACTGGTGAACAAATTTATTAGACCGCTCATACGTTAAAATAAAATCGCCTATGATACCGCCATTTAATATAATAATAAGAATAAAATAATTAAATATAAAGCTAATATATTTAATATTGTTAGAATACAGCTGTAGTTACAAAAAACACTAGCTGTAATTTGAAATGCTCCTATTAATCAGAATTCAGGAATTTTTAGTCCCTTGCTTGCCAGCTATGGCAAAGAAGAATGTATTAAACTTTCCCCTTTAACGGAATAGATGTGGGTTTTTTTTTTCTTCTATAATCTGATGCGACTTAGATTAAGATTCCATAATGCTGTTAATCCTATGCACTAACATAAGTTAACCCCTTGAGGGGCAAAGCACTTCTGCTACTAAAATGTTAAAATGATTGATTGACACTGGTATTTATAAACAATTTTATATGAAACAAAGTAAAAGATTTTCTTCGAGTATATCATATGAAACAAAAGTTGATTCTTAAATTTTGGTGTCAATGCGGTATTTGGGAATTAAAATTAAGTGGTATATAACATATACCGGTACCCTTCAAGGGGTTAACTCCCTGACTGCCCGGCGGCATTTTCAGAAAGAATCACGTTTTGAGCACCAGATTTAGCGAGTTGGCGAAAGCGTAAACGTTCGGCTAGCTGCATCGCCAAACACAAAATAAACTAAGTTCAAACATGTCATAAAACATATGATTAATAGAATTATATTTATTACAAGAGAATCTTTACTACTGTTTTTAATTAACTTCTCAATTTCTTCGAACATAGCGAGTTAATGAAAGAATATTTTTTAATTGAGAAAAAAAAACTATGCTTAGATGTTTTGTGAAATTTAAAGCATTTTAATCTGAAAAAGCTCTTTGTTTTAAGCTATGTTTTAATCGTAAACAACGGTGAATAACATTTCCTCATATTATAGTCTTTGCTTGATAACATTTACGGAAAAAAACAAACGAACAATAAGCGCGATCTCTTTGCAGAAGGAAGGGTTGTTATTCGCTAGGCGTTTGACGTCACAAACAAGAAAGGGTGCGTAGCATTGACTTCATCTCTGCGCCAATCGTTGTTCTGGCGATAAGGTGCTCAAAACGTGATTCTTTCTGAAAATGCTGCCCGGCAAAAGGGTAAAATTGTAATGTTGTTTTCTCTGTAAGTTATTAAAAATATTAAAAAAAGATTTTTTTTCCAACATGATACAAAATATGTTATTATGTATAGGTGTATAATCTTTGAGAGTATTAATCCTAACTTAATTTTTCAAAACTGGGTTTTATTAGTAGAATTATATTAATTTAAATATTGCTTATGCATCAGTGAAACCTGCAGGTTAGTGTGCGAAAAAATCAGCCAGCGGCAGTCAGGAGGTTAAGGAGTGTCATAGTTATATGCTTTTTCTATCAACGAATATAGTAATAGTGTTTTTTCTTATTATTATAGATGCATTGTTTAACATTAAAATAATTAAATTATGTATTATATAAAAGAGCAGCAATATTAAAAATGTCTACTGGTTAACGTGATAATATTTCATTTAGGGTTCGTATTGGCCCTAGAATTTCAAGACTAAAAAAATCTTCGATCCCAGTATTTTCTGACAGAAAATTTCCCTTTAAATGTGGTGAAATTTTGCGAGTTTGAGCTATATTTATTTTTTATAAACACATACTGGTATTTGACCTAGAAAACTAACGGAAGCCGTATGAACCTTGACTTTAGATCAAAAGTGCGCAAAATGGTATAGGGTGGATTAGGTGAAGATGCCGTAGTTTTTAATTTAATTGCTTGAAAAATCGCTTATTAATTTTATTTGTTATTCATTGATTTCTTGTTAAATTTTGCATTCTTATGTATGCTTTAAAAACATATTTCATATTTCATTTTTCAGATATTATAGAAAGCATCGAAAAATTTTGTTTTTGTAAACAGTTGCATTTCAGCATCTCACCCCAAGATATATCTAAGATAGCCAACGGGAAGTCCCTTCTGCCCCCATTGACACAAAGAAGCGTAATTTGGCTGTCATTTAAGCATTGGCGAAAAGGCAGGTATCACTCTTTTCTAAAAACATCAGATTTATTTTTCTGGTATTTAAATTAACTAGGGAACGTTCCCAGGTGTAATTTGTGGATTTGGACGATCGTGGTACCAAAACAAAGATCTCGTCATGTACGTTAAAACGTCAAATGGAATTACCCGTCCGAATCCAACAAAAACAAAGTGCTGGAAATAACAAAAACAGATGGAAAAACTCTCCGAATGCAGCCGTATCCGAAAACTTCGTAGAACGCCATGTGCCTGTCTAAAAGAAAGGAAATAACTGGCAATGCGTGGGTATAAAGGATTTTTTGCGTAGCTCGGGAAAAGATATTGCCAGAAGGATAAAAAACAATGAAAAATATTTTTTAACTCGCAAACAATTTACATACCAGCCTGTCAATTTATTTATTTATTCATTCACACATCAAGTGCTGATATCTCGAAAACGATTTGATTCGGATGAGTAGTTCCACTTCATTTTTTAACGTACATGACGAGTTAATTCGTTTGATACCACACTTCTCCAGATCCACAACTTACACCTGGGAAGGTTCCCTAGTAAGATTGATGTAGGCAAATATAGAAGTCACATAACAAAATTAAAAACTTACCATAAGTGTTAAAACAGAATAGCAATATAAATAAACCACTACACAATTAGTAAAAAAGAACACAAACGAAATTTAAAGTATCAATAGCGAATCCTCTTGCTTACAACTGAGAGGCGTGGCGTTTCCCTATAGCGCCTGCGCATAATAAAACTACATAATACGGTATCTTGTACAACACGACATGTCATCTCAATTTACCTTATTGTGAATTACTAAATGGTGAGATATTTTTTCCTTCTCAAATCTTTTCATCGATGTATCTCAAATTTATAATAAATACGAATACCAGACATAATGTGCACTTCATAATAGCTATAAAGTATTAAATAAAGTAGCAAAAGAAGTTCTATATATAAACTGCCTAGATGCTTTGGCTTCAACGAAATTATAGTCTCATTTGCGTCGAAAATGGCAGAAACGTGTAAACACTTTACATATAAAATTATTTTATTCCTTTATTTATGACATTTTAGCTTTTAAAGAACTTTATTATCTCCAATAACTTAAACTTAAAAAAAATATTTTTTTCGAATTATTAGCAATTCAATATGCCATAGCTGCCAAGTTGTGCGGATTTTTCCAACCACTAAAATGTTATAGAAAATTTTACCTAAAGTAATCACCAAAATCTAGCGATTTCCAATGATGAAACAAGACAAAAATTTCCTTTTAGTTTTCGTTATGTGAAAAATCCGCACAACTTGGCAGCTATGGATAAGCTTTTGTGCTATAAATGTATTATTAGTAAGTATGTTATTCCATATATACATATATTTATTTTATTCAATAAGTATGCATATTGAATATTTTAATTGAATATGACTATATTAAAATTACACAATAATCCCACTTATAAAATGAAGCAGTACAAGACACAAATAATGTCGCCTCACGCTAATCGTTTAAAAGAATTTGCACTGTAAATACAGCAAAATGTCATTAAAAAACACTTTGCTTGATAAAATATTCTGCACAATAAAAAATTATTTTTAATTGCGTCACGTATCAGGCTAACACACTTAAAATTACACCACATGAGAGAGGCTTCAAACAGCATTTGCATTATAAATAGTCTAGAATATTATCAAAAACCTTTAATAAATTATGTCTGCAGAAAAAGGAATTAGTTATTCTGAATTACGAAACACATTTTGCTAAACATTATTTCAGTAAAATAACATAGCATGGAAGTCTTTTCATGCATATTAGACATTACTATTATCATTTCTGATGCATTAAAGTAACGGTGGTCTTTTAACCTAATTTTAAATAAACTAAAAGTTCTAATTTTGGTTTTCGTGTTATTAACTTATTAAAATTAATATATATATATATATATATATATATATATATATATATATATATATATATATATATATATATATATATATATATATACCTATATTGTCATATGCATGACATCTATACTTTATGCCTCACAAGCTATCTGAGCTGGTCTGAGAGTAAATGTGCACGAAAATTCGGTATATACATATGCAATGGAATAATTCTAGATAGACATAACCGATATGCTTCAAATTTATGATGAATATTTATTCTGATAAGGCGCTTTCCTGTTTATTTTGGGAGATTCATTGGTTTGGTATAAAGGAGGTATGCGGACCTAATCACTTTTAATTTAGATAATGCGTTTTACATGCAGAAAATTCAATTTGCTTAAAATTTTGTAAATAGTTTGATTCTGACGAGGCAATTCCGTAATTAGTTTTGGGGGTTAATTGGTTAAGTATAAAGGGGGTGACTGGTGTCTATTCTCCCTTTTATTTAAATAAATAGGTGTTTCATTCAGAGTATCCAATTTGTTTCTAATTTCGTATCCCGATTTTCTCTTGTAATCAGTTTTATTGGCCAGATTTGGATTGTCATTGGGCAGCCAACACAGACTCAAAGATAAAATTACCTGGGTAAGGGTACATGAATTGAAATAAAAATGGGATTGTTGAATTTATTAATATTATTTACTATTTTGTTTATTTTTTAAATTAAGCTTCTCCTAATTTAACTGTTACTTAACTGTAACAACTTACTTTTAAAATCAGCCAAACTTGTATTTAAAAAGCTTGCATAGTTTTTGAATTGTTTTCAAAATAGCTGCTGTCCACATCATCATAGGTAAACGTAACTTCATGAACATGCTAATGAAACACATACTGTGAAGTTACCAGGGTGAATTCCACAAAACACTAATTTTGTAAGGTATTTTCTCTTTGATTCGTAGCAGAAATTTTTCTGGTTAGATAAGGTGAACAGAACTTTCATAAATTACTGGTATTCAGAGCACTTGGGCACCCACCCTGGTTACGCCACTAACAAAAGAAAATAATATTACACACCAACATACGAGAAGTGTTCCATGTGTGTAAATGCAATGAATTATTTTTACACAGAATGCATGTATCGCGCAGTGCCATAGCGGGCGGATTCTTACCACTAAATTTTAATACTAATCTTCATCTAATTTAATCTTAGACATTCTGTCACTATATAAGATGAAGAATGCTACTGAAAATTATTGAAGACAATAGGCCCATTCTGAAGCAGGACTTTCATCCCTAAATTTTATTATTATTATTATTTGAGAATAATATTGTGAATATGAATTTTTAAATGAAAATTAACATATAGATTATTTTAAATTCTGTACAAGAGCAGGATTTATGGCTGAAATACATCTATGAACAGGAGTGTTTGTCTTTTACAGCATTTGTTTCAAAACTGATCATATTTGCTATCGCATAAGTGAACACGAAGATAATTGAGGAGGATTTCAGATTTTTTTATCATTTACCAGAATAATAAAGCCTTTTGTTGACTGCGTTCGCTTTGCTTCACAACCTTTTTCAGAGCTATAACAAATTTCACATTTCTAAGCAGATTTTTAAGCACAAAAAGTCCTGAAAATTAATTTGCGGCTCTTGTTTTAGAATTTGGTCTACTCAAAGCCTTAGTTTCGGAAAATTCAAAATAAACGTTCTTTCCATATATTTTTATGAAGCTTATTGTAGAAAGTGCCCCATTTCTATTAAATGTCCTGTATACTACCTCCACCTGCTTCCTTTTTGTGCTACTGCTTTGTATATTTTCTGAAGTTTCTGAATGGGTGGGGTCGTGACCGTAAATTAACCACTGTGGGACTGAGGATCGTTGTGACGGATGTTGCCAAATAGCAAACTATAAATTCGGCCACATTTTGTGGCCACGTAAGCAATATAGATATAGATAGATATTGGAAGCTAAATTTTATTCAAGAATCAGAACATGACAGGAAATTTGTGCATTACTAAAGAAACTTTTAGTATTATTTTACTCTTTTAATTCGTAATTATTTACAGTGTAAAAAATTGTTTATTAGTCTAGCAAAATATAATGTAATCACAACTAAAAATATATAATAGCCCCTACCGCGAGTCCGAAAAGCCTTTTTTATCTTTATTGACATCAGAAACAAATATACAGGGTGTTTCAGTTAAACGTTTCAGAACTTCTAAGAGGGGTAGAGTGCATCCTGACGACTCAAAATCATATAGCATTGCGGGGTCAGAAATGCTTTCCCGACGCGCTAGATGGCGTTGTGCAAAAGTTCCGATCTTTCAAGTTCGGACGTAGTGGTCCCGTGTGTTGGCCTGCTCGGCCACCCGACATATCATGTCTTGATTTTTATTTCTAGGGTCATATGAAAACACTGGTTTATGACACCCCTGTTGACAATGCTGAGGGACTGGTTGCAAGAATCGGAGTAGCTGCTGGAGAAATTCCAAATATGCTTGGAGTATTCGAGAATGTTCGCATTTCCATGCGCCGGAGATGTTAGGTATGCATTGTAGTCGGTAGCAGAAATTTCGAACACTTAGTTTGACCCATGTACTTTTTGCTTTTTAACATGTATTAATAAAATGATTTTTCACTTACGGTGTCTTTTCTTTATGGTGCTTTTGTGTATATCACCGCTTCAGGAAAGCATTTCCGACCCCACATTGCTATATGATTTCGAGTCGTCAGGATGCAGCCTACCTCTCTTAGGAGTTCTGAAACGTTTAACTGAAACACCCTGTATTTTCAACATCTAAAGAACGATTTAAGAAGACAAAATATCTTTTGCTGCCAAAGCGTTTACAAAACATTTTTGAGTGCATTTTTTAATGTACTACTTAGTTTTTGCAACGCATAATATAAAAGTTCCGGACGCAATCTAATCTCATTTAAGCATTTTCATGTTTAAAAGCAGTGTTTTGTATACAAACATGATACTCATAATTAAGTTTAATGTTAATATTAATACTATTTTGTTATTTTGGCGTTTATAAATTCAGTTACAAAAATGAAAATATATAGATGAGAATTAATCGCATTATGAAAAACAGTATTCCTGTTTAAGAAAGCTGATTTGCTATATAAAATGCACTGGGAAATGTTTTCGAATATCAGTAGCAGCAAAATAAACTCTTTTTTATATATGCTTTTTTAAATATTGAAATTATATTAATTTCTGAGGTATCTAAGTATATCGAAATCTTTTTGGCATATTGGTTAACAGGAAAGAGATAATTGTATATTTTCTTACGTAGTTAAATTTCATTTTGAAAATTAATAAGCCTTTCACTGATGTAACAGCGTATGCGTATACTTAAAAAATATTAGTATATCATGAATCTGAAAACTTTATTATCTAAATTTAAACTAGCAAATAAATGTATCTTTTAATAAATCTTGTTATAATAGTAACTTCAAACTGTGGTTTAGGAAAGCTCTTGACTTAAAATCAGCAATGCATGTATTATTATTACATAATCAAAGTTTAAATAAATAATTCTTCTCATTTTAAATTACGCTAAATAATTCTGAACTAAATGACCACTTCTGGAAGAAAAGGATTGCATAAATTGAAAACAAACGGAAACATTTAAAGTAAATAAATATGTTGATTTCATAAAGTATTTCAAATGAACTCATGATAAAAGTTTTAGTTTAAAATATGGAAAATCGAAAATTTTATGTAACTGAAAATCTGTACGAGATATAAATATCTATATATTATGAAATATTATGTTTCAATGGAAGGCCATAATGTATACATAGCCATTTTTTAACATTAATTGTCACACAATTTTCATTTGAAATTTTAATGTGTAGTGAATAATAGTAGAATTGTGTTTAATAATAATATAGAGTATACTTGGTTCCATGAAAGAAATATTTTCTTTTATTATAATGTGTTGTTATCTGAATCTGGCCCTTCATACATAACCTTATAGAAATAGTTTGAAAAAATATATTGCAAAAAGTAAACCACTGAAGAGAATAATAAGAGAAGCGTTCTTTTAAAACTTTCTTATTTTATTTAAATCTTTACCACAACTGTATTTTTTTCTGATAAAATAATTTTTACACATAAAACTACTTTAAAATCTGTTAAAAAAATACTCGTTTAAAAAATATTTCAAAGGCTACCGGCTATTAGTCATTGACAGTTAGCATTGCGAAAAATGTATGTATTCAAAACATTTTACATATAAGAACATTACACACACTATAATTAGTCTGTCCAAAAAGTAAAAAGCTGAATCTTAAGCAGTAATAACTAGAAACAAAAATTTTACACATATAGAACTAGTTCTTTTTCATTGAGATTCGGTGTAAATTCTGATCTTATGGGTTTGTGTATGTTTAAAATATTGTTCATTGCAGTAGTATTAACGTTGCGATAATACTTATTTAGAGGCGCGATTTTTAGTAATAGAGTTAGTTTCTGAGTTGATGATTTGTATTTTTTGGGAAGCTTCGTAATTTTATTTAATGTTAGATTACAAGCAATTGCATCTCACTACTTCTCATTAAAATAAGAAATTGTGAAACGGAATGCTAAATTATTTTATGTGAAATAAAATACTCTTTCCCAAAATTATAAACTGTCTTAGAAACGAAAAATCCATCAATCTATGCCCATCTAAATAGAAACGAATTTGCGTACAAGATACGAAGAAACTTGCATGTTGTGTTTAGAATTTTAAAACTGTTAGAATTTTTTTAAACAAAATAAATTCAGTTCATTTCGATTTTCTTATTAAATATTTATCTGAGGTAGTAAATACTAGATGGTGGCATTTCGTAGTAACGTAGAGTAACGTAGTCTAAAAGAGCATTCCATTTTAATAAATCTATAAAACATATCACATGGATTGTAATTATTTTCCCAGAAGCTGAAGCTCTTACCTCTTATCTAGTGAATAAACAACGCACTTCCAAGAAGAAGATTAATTATGCTTAAAGATCTTTTCCTCATTTAAGGAAAACTAGTTTTAATAAAAACAAAACATTTTACGTACCAGTTGTATAATAAATTTAGTGTTACATAAACAAATCCAAAAAACCATATTGCATTACCTAAAGTAGTAGATATTCATTTTGTGATTCAATCTTAATGAAAAATTTCTGTTGACTTACCTAATATATTCATTACCTTTCAAAAGAAATTTGCATTTCTCAGTTAATTTATTACTATGTAAAAGCTTCAAATATTTAAAGAATTTAATTTTTTATAAATGTGTCATGTGAAAAATTATATATTTCTCATAGGTAGAGTTTGCAATATATTAGGCAATGGTATTACTAAAGTATGTATTGTAAAAACGATATTTTAAAACATTACTTGGAAGTAGTAACAACTGTAACTTAATGAAAAGTATTTACTATTTAAACATAATCGACAAAATGCATTTTTTAAAATGCATTCAAGTTGAAGTTGCACAGTTGTAGTTTATTCCAGCAGAATTAAAAATTTCCAAGACAAAATTTTAAAATAAATTAATACATTGGCTTGATGTTTCAGTGCTCTAATTATTGAGTTATCCCGCAAATACTTCGGTGACATTCGTCAGAGTTCGTTTTCCAGGAGAAATATCAGTATTTTGTTTAATGAAAAAATAAATCTTGGTTAACTGCGCGAAATTTCGCCTTATTTAGTAAGAAAGATTCTATGAGAAAATACTAGTACCGTAGGATTTTGTAGCCATAAAATTCCACTAGACGTACGAGCCCTGTTTTTTGGACATGTCTGCAAACTACGTCACTAGTTTAATCAACTCGAGCTATAACTATAGACATGATTATAGTCATGTAAAGAAATAAGAAAGAATTGTGCTAGCTAGATAACATCCTGATAGTTTAATAAGTAGAGCATTGGCAAGACAAGCGAAGGGATGGAGGTTCAATTCCTGGTCTGTTTATTTTCCTCTCTGTTGAATAAACCTCAGCTGTATTACTCTAAACTCGAGTAGGATTTATGCAGTTGAAAATAATTTATTCTCTTTAATTTTCTCCAAACTGCATTAATTTCAAATTAGATTAATTTAACTTTTACTGGCTCAGCAACTCCAGTTTGAAAAAAAATTACTCAGACGTTAGAATAATGTCAAAGCATGCAGAAAGTCTGCATTATAAGCATGCAGAAAATAGAACTTTATAATATTACTTTTTTCACAGCCGCAATAAACAGAAAATTACATACTTCTGATACCTATTGTCAATTTTCTAATACAAAATTTGAAGCATACAAACTTACCTTTGTACAAAATCTATTTTTAGTCGTCTCCAGCTTTGTTAATTTTACAAAATTTACAAAGTTCATTTTAACAATATCGATGCAAAACTGCTCAAATATTCAATAAAAAATGAACTTACTATCACTGTCTGCTGAGAATTCTACCAATAATTTATAATAACTGATCTGTTGATTGATAACAGTAACTATTAAATCGTCTTTTAAAGCCAGCTGTAGAAGTAAGATTTCTGAGTATGTTGAAGCCATGAAACGCAGTGATTCAATGGATTAATATCGACATATGCGCAATATTTGAGTGTTCAGCTTATCAGAGGATAATAGTTTTAAAGGATTTTTGAAACCACAGAATATTAGGCTAAAATTGTTGTTGTTCGTTAAAGTTTTAAAAATATATTTAAGATTCAGCATAAATAATGTACATACCTTATTAACAGTCTGTTTCTTTTAGACATTTGTGTACGTTCTTCTACATTTTTATAATACTTGAGATCCCCGCAAAACTTTTTCATGATCTCTGGATTGAAAGTAAAACTTGAATAACCATCATATATAGAAAGCTCGGCATCTGCACAGTTAGCTAAAAGAAGAAAGAAAAATGTCATTAGAGGTGTTTTGTACAAAAAATTCTTCCGTATTTAAAGAATTGTATATTAATTAGAAAAATGTATCTCCTCAATTATTCTGCTGTAAATCATTGTATAAAAGTATACCAACTAATTGTAATAACTTCTTTATTTTAACCTTTTGATTACGGGATAGAAATGGCGATTTTTATATATTCATTCGTACCACAATTTACGAAAAAAAATTTTTTGACATAGATTTGTCTTGAAATTTTTCTGGTGCAAATGTATGGCACTTATTAGTTGAAAAAAGTGGTGCGAATATAATAAAGCAATCTTCTCTGGGACGACATATATCCCAACCCCGTAAGCAAAGGGTTAAAGTATGCATACAATAATTTTTGGCGGTCGTCATTATGTTAAAATAGAATTTTTTTCAGTAATAACGAACTATTGGCAAAATAATTTTAATCTACTTTGAAAATTAACTTCGGGGTACCAAATTTAATATACCTGAAGCAAAAATTTTGGAGTTATGAATAATCAAATTATTCTCCATCTAATTAGTTATACACGCTTCTCAAAAATTGTAAGATCTTTAAACAATATAAAAATTCTTAAATTTTCTACAGTTCTAAATATTAATAAACATTGCATAATATGTCTAAAACAGGGGTGTCCATTTCTGTCCGCCGGATACAATTAAAATAAATAAATAAACAGGTGACATTTTTAATCAGAAAAATTCTATAATTCAATAATGCATGGAATTCTGTAAAATTTTAGTGGTGTGCGGTGAGCCTCAGTTTGGCAATCCTAATATAAAGAGTCAAGATCATTCGTATTTAAAAATAACAATTTTTAAATAAATGTAAAACAATAAAATTATTACAATTTTAAATTATCTTAATTATAAGGACACTACCTATAAAATTTTACTTTTATGAACACTGTTGTGAAAACTTCTAATGGGTTTTTAAAATACAGTTCAAGCTTTATTGGCCTGTAGTTATACACTGGAGTGACAAAAGTCATGGGATAGCATTATAAGCTGCCCCTGCAAATAGCATGCCGGTCCTCCGTTTGCCCGGTGACGTACAGTAACATGGCGTTGAATGGTCTCCACGAGTCATAGGACGTCCTCTGGAGAAATATTAAGTCATGCAACCTCTATACATGTCCATATTTCTGAAAGTTTTGTCGGTGGAGGATTTTGTGCACGAACTGATATTTCAATTATGTCCCACAAATGTTTGATGGAATTCATGTTGGACGATCGTAAGGGTAAAATCATCAGCTGGAGCGGTCCACAATATTGTTGAAACCAATCGCGAACTGTTATGTGCCAATGGCATGGTGCATTGTCAGCCTGGATTATTCCATCTTTGTTTAAGTACATCAATACCATTAATTGTTGCAAGTGGTCTCCCAGAAGCTGAAGCTATTGATTTACAGTTAATGATTGGCTCATTTTTACTAGCGGACCCAATCGATTCCATGTAAACACAGCCCAAATCATTATGGAGCCAACACCAGCTTGCACATTGCCTTACTGACAACTTTGGTCCATGGTTTTATGGGATCTGCGTCACACTCGTACCCTTCCATTTGCTCTTATCAATTGAAATTATGACTCATCTGACCAAGCGAGTTTTTCCCAGTCGTCTACGGTCCAACCGATATGGACACGAACCGAGGTGCGCCGCTTTTGGCGAAGTCGCGTCGTTAGTAAAGGCACCTGAGTCGGTCTTCTGCTGCTATAGCCAACTAAAGCCAAATTTCGCCGGACTATCTTAAAGGACACGTCCGTCGGACATCCCACGATTATTTCTGAGGTTATTTCAAGCAATGTTGCTTGTCAGTTCGCACTGACAAGTCTACGCAGACATCGTTGTTCGCGATCATTAAGGGCCAGCTGTCGACCACTGCGTTGTCCATGATGGGAGGTTATGCCTGAATTTAGATATTTTCGGCACACTCTTGACACTGTGGATCTCGGAATGTAGAATTCCTTAACGATTTCCGATATGGATTGTCCCATGCATCTAGCTCCAACTTGCCTACCGCATTCGAAATCCGTTAATTCTTGTCGTGAGGCCATAATCCATAATCAACTTTTTCACACGAAGCATTTGAACACAAATGAAAGTCCTGATGTCCGATGATGAAAGTGATGATGAATGATCCCAGTCACTGACCATTTATACAATTTGTAACCGACACTACAAACGTTTAAATATTTGCATATTGCTATCTCATGACCTTTGTCACCTCAGTGTACATTAAAACTGACTAGGTCTGTGGAGAAATAGAAGCACTGCTTTGCAGGTTCAAAATAAAGTAAGATTAGCACAATTTAAGGATCTGTTTCACTTAAAGGTAAAACTAATATATTTTTTTATAAGTTGATGAAATCGAAAGTGTAAATCAACGTTTTAGAAATATATGTTTTGGCATATGGTTATTTTTAGAATGGGAAAAAATCATTTTCAAGCAAGTATCTTTTCATATCTCAAAAGTTACAAAAATCTCATTCATTAACAATTAAAACATATCAGTATTCCATTACTTGATTGCCCCCTTTGGTTATAAGTAATGATAATTAAGAAAATTAAGAGGATTCAAGAAAGTAAAACATATAAAATATCATATATTTCCGTATAAAAGCCGATTTATGAATAAGCCGATTAAACGACTTTTCTTGGAAAAATCGTCCAAAATCGGAAAGATGTATATATGTTGATTTTAAATTAACGTGATGAAACATTCAGCACACAAATTTTCTGCACGGATTTTTTTTCTGCATAACCAATTTAAAAATATGTGCTCGCCAAAATTACTCTTATCTCCAAGACATCTTTGGTAGATCATCAGTGGCTTTAATTCCTCTCGCCATTACAGGACGTTTTTCTAAATGAGTCATTTAAACATAACCGCTGTTCAAAATGGTCTTAATAGATGTCATCTGTGGATGTAGTTATAACAAATACCGATAATTTAAAAAAAGTAGACATCGTTTCTATCTCTGAACGAATGAAAGAATCTTAGCTTGAATTACTGCAAGAATGGTTGTCAAATCTGTCAAAGAATACTGTATCATTAATGCGACTGATGGAACTGCGGAAGGTGCCATTTAAAAAAAAATGCCGATGATGATGAACTTGATACTGACAACATTCATCGTGATATGCCCATAAAAGACAGCAATTTTAAGGAGTTGCTTGAAAATTCTGATAATGACTTGGATAAAATATCTTCTGATAAAAGATCTTTGGTGATTTGTTTCATTATAAAAGAATGGAGTATGAAAGTATTTTTAGAAATTTGTAGGTATTTTTTATATTTCTGTGTATTTTCAGCCATTTAATTTTGAATATCAAATTTGAAAATTTTCTGAGACTCGTATATAAGCCGACCTGCCCCTTTTGAGCCAAAAAATATCCAAAAATTCCCGGCTTCTACACGGAAGTATACGGTATATTAAGATGGTGTTATTAGTGCTACATATGGAAACGATCACATTAAAAAAATTGAAATACAATATAATTATCTAAATGAGCCTTTGTTTCCGACTTTGTGTAAAATATTTTCAGAATCATTACACAGATATCACTTAGAGTTGCAGTAAATACAGATGCTTAATGATATTAAAATAGCGCAAGTCCTTATAAAAGGTGAAAAATGACCTAAGGGGGATTTTGAATGAGCCTTATGTACACATTTGCTTTGTATAAATGCACTGATATTGAAATATAAATCTAATTTAATACATGTGATTGAAATTTAGTTACGACAAAAAGATTTTTGAGCATTCGATTACCCTTTCTGAAATAGGATCCCTGATAAATGAGAGAAGGTATACTTTATTTAGAAGAAGTAATTCAAAAGTTTCCGAAGTATATTTGAATAAAATTTATTTGTTTTAAGCCAAATTATCTAAATGAGCCTTTGTTTCCGTTTTACTCCATCTTACTTAGCAAAGGAAGTCAAATAGTATGCATTCCAGAGAAACAAGAAACTTTATAAAAATTCTTGTTCACAATATGTTTTATATGCATTCAAGTGACACTTTGATCGCACTACGTAAAACGGTTATACATATATTCTTACAATGTTTGCATTTTTTAAAAAATTCTTTATTCAATGATATAATAAAATCACTATCTGTGTCTCACAAATGAAATTATGTAAAAATAAATACATTTAAATAATTATCATGTTTTACAACCAAAAAAATATTTTCAAAATACAGAGTGTTTCAATCCGATTACAAATGACGATAACTTCCTTGTAAAACATGTTTAACCAATCTAATACCGTTTGGTTATTAGACAAATTTTGGAATTGACGAACCGAGTGTAGAATCTTATTTCGTCAATTTTATGCCAAAAGAAAGCGGTTTGATTGAATTTTGAACTGAAAGCAGCGAATTTTGTAAATATGGAAAAAGATATTCTTTTCCACATGCAAAAACCTAGCCAAATATTTCAAAAAGCATGTTTGGAATTTATCAGTTTAAAGGGAATGAAAATAAGTACTAAACAGTAATGTACAAATAATTTACATCTACAATTTAAATTTTTAATATACTGCTCCTTATTTTTTCCCATGAAATTGTGTTATCTTGAAATTAATTTTTGCCTTTTTTAAATATATATATAGTATTGTATTTTAAAACATATAACAGATCCTGTATAACTTAATGTCTAATTTTGCAATCGCATAGTTTTTTTCATCAAGTTTTCTGTTTTTATTGGTTGTCCAAAATTTACTCCCATTAAATTATCATTACATATTTTAATGATATGTTATGTCCAAAATTTGTACCTGGTGGATATTTTCTGTTAGTATAGATCAGCCATACTCAACTTTTTTTTCACGCGAGCCGCAAACAGTTGTTTTGACTTTAAGTGGGCCACAATACATTTATTAAAAGTTTAGAAAAAAGTGATTAAAATAACGTAAGTGGTCTAACAATGCACTGTAATAAAGTTATTATTATAACTAGGTTTATCACGGAAGATACATCACCAAAACTTACATTACCTTTCTTTTTAAATCGTAATACATTTCTATTGCAAATGCTATAGAAAGATGTCACGAAATTTGCTGTTTGAAATTAATACTGTAAAATGTTTTTGGTGCAACTTTTTCTGCTACAAAAGTACAACCCTAAAAGATTGTTACGTTTATAGATAAAAAAAAACTAACGATTTGGAAATGAACAAATGAAAATCTGCTTAAATAACCGATGAAAAATCTGCATAGATACCGCGCAAGGGACGTAGCCCGGTTCCATCGTCAAGTTTGTTCCAACATCGTGATTTATCACCAATTTCGGCGACTGAAATTACTTTCCAAAAGGGCCGCCAACTTGGCGATGTTTAAATTATTTCGCCAAATTCCCTTATACATCCAATGAAAACTAATAGTTTGCCTCGCAGGAAATAAACAAACTGAGACATTTTAAAGCAACAAAAATTAATACTAACTTAAATAGAGCTTAATAGGATTATTTACATTATTTTCGAGAACAAATACTAACTCTTTACAAAATCCGTAACAATATTTTTAAGCAAAATATATTTATGCGAACTTTTCAGACAAATAAATCCAAATACTAAAAATTATAGAATATTGCATTAATAACTTGAATTGATAAACAAGATTATGTCTTAAATTTTATAATTTTTAAATTTGATGACAGTCGGAAACATAACAAATTAACAACTTCAAAAGTTACTTTAATAGTTGAATTAAAAGATAATTGTATTCCATGTGGATCTTAAAGTTTATTGAAGACGAAAACAGACAATGTATCTCTGAAAAGCGACTGATTTGGCCTTAAAAATCACGAATTAAACAAAAATGAATGAAAATCCGTTTACAGGGAGATCACCACTTTTCTTTTAAAATGTAATTCAATCTTTTTAAAGCCGGTAAAAATAGCCTGGTTGTAGAATTTGGGGATATCTGAACGGAGGTTTGCGAGCGTAACTCGTAGGGCGCAGATTCCTCTAGTTAGCTACAAAACAGATATGAAACATAACATTAAGTCAATGCTGAATTTACAAGGAGATTTTCTTAAATATACACATATTTTTTTTTCAATGGAATAAATACCGTAGAAAAATATAGTGCAAATTTATTTTTTCATGACATTTCATTACTGTTCAAAATTAAAAAATATGTACATCACTGTAAGATAAATAGGATTACATAAAAAAGACCTTTTGACTGAGGAACGGTTTTTAACACAATTTTCTGCTAAAATCTGTCCTATTACACATAACTATCTTTCAATGATAATATACAAAACATTACTAATGATCATAAATACTTTTTATGCATATCTCAATTAATTGTATAAATATGGATTAATGATTATGTGCTTTGGGCAGCACATAAAATGTCATTGGGCCACTTGCGACCCGCGGACCGCAGGTTGAGTGTGGCTGGTCTAGATAAATTTACTTACAATATAGTTAAAAACCATACAAATTCTAAGGTTTCTGCTGAATTTTTTTAAAGCTATTTCCCTAGTCTTTACAGAGACGAATGTCATATCTATACTAGGGACTTTCCTTTTAAAACACCTAGTATTAAGTCAAACAAGTAAATCTATTCAAAAAAGAAAATTTAGATTTAAAGAAAACACTTGTAATACAAATATATAGTTTATTACCTATGCTTCCGTAAAGTTGAAGATCTAATATTCGGATGTAGATATGTTTGCTATTTTCAACGCGTATTAACCAAACACATTCGACATCTTTAGGAAATGAATGTGGATAACCTGGAGATACAATAGTGCCGCCATCCCCTGTTTCTGTACCTCCGCATCCATCCACAAAGTCTGTACTGCTTGGAGGAGGAATTGAAACTGCAACATATAATTCAAGACCTAAAATATTATCATTTCTTACTTCTAAGATTTTGAAAATTGTAAAACATATCGCTCCTTTAATTGATCAACGCAAACTCCAAATATAAATATTTTTAGTAAAGGGGTTTTATTATTGTATTGTTAGATATAAAGAAAATTACATTTTTAGAAAAATGTATAAATGGAAAAACATTTTTTTCTGGACATTTTAAAACAAACCACAAATTAAATTATCATAATTTTGTTACGTATGATGCAAAACGTACCATGTAGTCCCAATATAAGCAATAAACCTGATGAAAAAATTAGGGAAACTTGACGCATCATTAGATGTCCTTAATAGGTATCATAATGTGAAAATATCTGATCTTTCATTGTAAATGATTTAAAATATACTTGTAAGTCGGGTATTACTAAAAAACTTAAAATATGCTATTTTTTAATTGCTTAAAATATTTTTCATGAACTACTTAATGCTTTTACCCGCAGGGATTTATAAACGTTTCATTCACGTCTAAGTACTGAAAAATTGAAGTTGAGACCATGTAAAACCTTTTAAAACTGATATCATTGTAAAATACGCGTTTAAAAATATATAACTCTTTTATTTGTATGACAAAGAAGTTAAATATAGTTTTTCATTCATGTTTTTTTAATAATTCACAGACATAAAATAATTTCGTTGATTTTCGATTCAGTAAATGTTTACTTAATTCCATGCACGAATTTGAATATCCTATTTTATTCTTAAATACGCAACTATTACTAAATGTGTATTTTCTTTACAATGTCACATTTTGGCATGCAGCATACGACATATTTATGCTTGGTAACGGGATATAAAAAAATTATTAGGTTTCCTCAAAAGTTTCTTTCGTTTCTTACAAAAAATAATCCATGGAAATTTCGATCGTTTCAATATTTCATTGAAGAATGTTAGTGGAAATCTGTTGAAAAAAACTTCTAACTTTCCGGCAGTCTAATACCTTCTTTCAAAAACATTTTTGATTTCATGACAAAATACTTATCGAAGTTATTTTTTATGTCATTTAAAGAATTAATCTTTTATGGTGAAGACAATGTCGGAGAGAATGAAACAAATCGTAGTCAGATGGAGCAATGTTCGGAGAGTAGGGAGGATAGGTCAGAATGTCTCAATCGAATGCAAAGTGCTTGTTTCAGACAGTCAAAGATACTTGTTGAATGGAGTAATGAAAGATAATACGTCGTTTGATTGCTAATTCGAGGTGTTTCCTGTCAACTGCTGCCATCAGTTCGTCCTGTTTTGAATAGGGATATAGAGCGTTGATAGTCTGGTTTGGTGGAAGAATCTTGTAGTAGATCCAATTTCTACCAAATAGAGACCAAAAATTTCTTCTATAGGAGTCCGGATACAGCGACAGGAATGAAAACTTTATCCCAGCTAGATCAGGATTTTTTGAGTTCCGGGTTGTTATAAAGTATTCAAATTTTATCTATTGTTATCATTTTTTTTCTTAAAAGGATCTTTTTCGCTGTTGAATGTGCGGTCTATAACTTTACAATCCAACAAGTCGAGTAGTCATCAACTATTTTAATATTCTTTTTGCACCAATATTACAAAAACCTTGTTTTTTCCTTTTTTTTTAAATTTTGTCAAAGTGTGAGTAAAAGATTTAGATGTGCAGAAAGTGACGCCAGTTGAATTAAAAAAATAGCACATGAATTGCAAAAAAAGTTTTTTGGACTTTAAATGGAATCAACAAATTCTTTTCGTTAGACTGAATCATTCTGACCCAGCCTCCCTCATCATCGGACACTGCTCTACTCGATTACTATTGGCTTTTCTCTTTCAAGAACTCTTTTCACCAAAAACTATTAATTATTTAAAAAACAACAATAATTATTTAAATAAAAAATCACCTTGGTAAGTATATTGGAAACAAACCAAAAATGTTTAAAAAAAAGTATTATGAAATTGCCAGAAAGATAGAAGAAGGTTTGAATGCACATAAATTCTTAAATAAAACTTCGCTGTTTTCGGAATTTGCTTGGGTTATTTTTTTGTCAAAAACAAAAGAAACTTTTGGGGCAACCTAGTACATATTATGGGTTATGAGAAAGTTATTTTTACATGTAGGATTTCATTTCTTACTAAATCAGGGATATTTTCCAGGTGTGTAATTACCTTTATCTAATATATCACGTTTCTTTAAAATAATAACGATAACTCTGCAGTTTGTTGCTAGATAGCACTGTAACAGACCTCGGTTCTTTTTGAATAGACATTTTAATATGTCTAGACTTTATGTCCATCACCATAGCTTTTGCCGTTTTTTAGTTAATGGGGGCGATAAGACATTAGTAGGGATGCTATAAAATTACCAGAAAAAATCTGTACTATATAAGCGATGTAACAAAAAAGATTTATTTTAAAGTTACTTCAGTGTTTTAGTAAAAATTAAAATTCTTGATGGATAGTGATATGTATGGTACAAAAGGCAGCTTACCTATTTAAGCACAATGACAGGTATTGCACAGAACCCAAGTATATTGATAAGGATATTTACCTGATATTTTTTCAATTTTTATGTTTGACTATTTATGGATAAAATCACAAAACATATCTTACCTTAAACAGTTGATTCCAATTTATCTTTATGTAAAAGAAAATACAACAAATAACATGGAACAATACCACGAAATTGACAAAATTTGTACAATTTGAATCGTAAATGTAATTTGCTTCGTGTAATTAATTGTAAATATGTACTAATCCATTTATCGTCACTGAAATTGTATGTATCAGTATCGGTATAACGCAGGGCTCGAAAAATCTACATGCCCGACATCAGTGTTGTTAGACGGCGACTTTTTAAAAATTCAGATTGGCACCACTTCTTTGGATTGGTAAAAGTACGTTTCGTTTAATGACATATTAATCAAGAGGAATTTTATCCTTTAATAAAAGTGGTGCCAATCAAATTTTTAAAAAGTCGCCGTCTAACAATACTGATGTCGGGCATGTAGATTTTTCGAGCCCTGGTATAACGCAACAGATGTGATCGAAGTGTAAAAAATGTAAATACTAACCTACCATCATAACTTTCGTGTTAAATTTTATAGGCCGAATTTACATACAGGTATAAATAAAATTTCTTTAGCATGTTAATCCAAATTAAGTTTTATTTTATATATGTTAATCATTTAAATTCAGGGAACAATTATGTACAGTCATTGAAAAAATGCAAACATTATCTTCTAACTCTGCAACACATAAACGTAGATGTAAGTTACTGGTGCCTATAGGAAATAAAACCTACTTACAAATCATGTTTATAAAATATGCTTAGGGGGTAATCTACATATCAAAACGACCCTAAAATTTATTTTTTTCAATAGGAATTACCCAATTTTTCTACCATAATTACTTTTTAAATATTTCAATCAGTCTAAATAAACTTTTTATGAAATTTGTAAGAATAGTTTCCGAGAAATTAATTATTTTAAAATGAGCATATTTTAGGAGCTGTATCCAAATTAAACTATGATGCTAGATTAATGAAATGCTACAGAATGACTGTGCCACTTCTATTGATATATTAATTATTTACAATATGAACATCTACGTGCTTAATATATTTCGACTATTGTCATCCCAAATATTTCATTAAAATGAGTGATATATATATATATATATATATATATATATATATATATATATATATATATATATAGGGTGTTAAGTTAAAGGGGTCCAATATTAATAGGGGTAATAGAGGAGATCACATGGAGCATAAATCAGTATATAAAGCCTGGTCGGATCTCAATAGTTTTCAAGTTACAGCAAATAGAATGAAAATTCGGAAAATTGTAAAAGAACCCTCATTGCTAAACTATCGATAATGCTACATAAAAACGAAGCACATATTTAGAAAGAGCAGAAAACAACCTACAAAATGACATCAATTGTATTAAAATAGCAATATTTATTGACGAGTTACAAGCCCTGAAACTGTGAAAAAAGTACGAAATCCAATATACATCAAAATAGTTAATCGTTAATTCCAAAAAGACAACTCTAGCTACAACAAGGAAAATGTAGTAAAATTTGGCCCATTCCGAAAGCTTTCGAAAAAGCTTACAATGAACCATATCGGTTTAATTGTGTGAGAGAAATTAATCAGTTTCTTAGTTACAACTCCGCTTTCTTTGACACTAGCAAAGGTTAAACTCCGCCCATCACGAATGGAAACACCGTCTTTTTAATTACCCTCAACTATACATTTTCGATCATGCTTCTTCTGAGATGCAACATTTTTAATTATTCAAGAGTTGAATGAACCAGAATAACTTTACAATAATAGTCTACATTTTAAAGTGGTCTTTTATTGATATAAAGCTTAAGTTAAATTCTTTAAAATTAAAGTGGTGTGAAAATTCGGAAATAATTAACAATATTGCGATTTGTAACTATGCAAGAAGTTTCAGTACATGTTTTACATGGACAATTATTGTATGTATATGTGCATCATAATTTATGATAGGAAATAATAATAACAAACAGCATAATAATTTTATTAATTATAAATTTAAAAAAGACACTAAATTTTAAATTAATTCATACAAACTTTGCAATTTACAATTTGAGTACACCACAGTCTGTGACTTACAAAATACTGTGCCAAAAAGTGTTGAAAATAAAAGAAAAATGACAAATAAAGAAGTACATTCCACGTACTTTATGACATATGTGAAGCATAGTTTTCTGGCCTGCGCTGCACAGTTCAATGTCGGAAGGCAGATGAACGGACATTATTATAATAGGTGTTCGAAGTTGCGCCCATTAACAGAATCGCACAGCCGACAGCGACGTCGTAAAGATTGGCGAACACGCCGAAAAACTCCGACGGAGTTGGGAATGTCTCCTGCAGCGACAACGATTCGCGCTAGCAAATCCTCCGGTGTATCCACAGGCGTTTCATACACCAGCGATTTAAGGTGTCCCCAAACAAAAAAGTCTAACGGATTGAGGTCTGGAGAGCGTGCAGGCCAAGCAACAGGTCCACTGCGTCAAATCCATTTCCCAGGATATGTTGAATTGAGGTGATTGCGAACACCTATGAAAAAATGTGCCGGTGCGCCATCGTGCATAAACCACATATTGTGGCGCAATGTTGCTGGCACATCTATACTAATAAAATCCGTGCGCCTCTGTCTGTATGTCTGTCTGCTTGAAGCCGATTACAGTTCGTAACGCGGGCGAGTTGGAAGTCGCGAGAGGTGTCTTTCGATTCGAAAAATTCCGGGAAAGTCATTTCGGACATTTTCGAGACCGTGGGACCAAAATTAAAAAAGTTATGAATTAAAAACCGGTCGGGAATCGGAACGGAAAACGTCACATTTCCCAAACGGGGCTCAAACGGACATCTCAGGCAGAACACTGCGCCACCTTGCGGTGATTGACCAGAACTTTTCCCCTTTGGCTAAAAGAAGAAGCAGCCGAAAACCCCTTTTTCTCCCGTGTCATTTTGTCAAAGAATGTATAAGAGAAAAATAACTGATTGGTAAAAAATGTTAAAAACGGTTTAATTAATATAATAAGTACAACTATTTAAGCACAGCAAGATATGTTCACTAAGAGGTAATAGTGTTGCTAATTAATATTTTGAGGATCTCAGATGTAACTGGCTATTCATATATTTATTCTGTATGTGAGTATTAATCGTTGTATCTCATTTTCATACTTTTTCTTTTTGGTAGCATACACGAATATTGTGTAACCTAAGATTTACGCGATTAATACTAATTTCTGTTAGTACAAACGGAAAAAGAGCTGCCAAAATTATTTTTTAGATATGTTGTTTGTGATATTAATGAAATTACTTATTTTCTTTTTATAGCAGTCTTTTGCAGTTTTTAATACCCAAACTTTTTTTTGCGCGTTTTTTCTTATACCATCATGCAGACAGTTTTTAAAGTAGAAAAAACTGATTACATATTCATAATCTGCGTGTCTGCTTCTGATGAACCAAAAAATACGAGAAAATGTATTATGGGCGCGCAGCGCCAACCGTGCAAAACCAAATATTTTTAACGGGACGATGGCGACTATGGCGCGTAGCGCCCACTGTGCGAAATCACATATTTTTAACGGGATAATGAGCGCATAACAACCATAGCTCTTTAATTTAGTTTTTTTTGTGCTTGAGGATTCAAACACCAAGACTTGCTTATTAAATGAATTTTTTTGCTTATTATATATTGCTTAATATCGAGGTTCGTTTTGAAAAAGTAGCCCAGCTAGCAGGCGTAGCTCGCTAGTTTTGCAGTAACTGCGGTAAGATATCCCGTAGGAAAACCCAGTACGTACTGCCATTGAGTACATCTGGGAGTAAATATGGTCCTATGAGATAATCGCCGAGGTCACCTGCCCATATGTTCACACTGAAATTTTGTTGTGCGTTCGACGGGAAAACAGTGTGCGGATTTGTATATGACCATGTGTGCATATTGTGCGTGTTTACCACGCCCTCTCTCGTAACTGTTGCTTCATTAGTAAATAAAATATTTTCCAGAAATTGTGGATTATTTTCTGTTACATTAAGCAACCAGCGTACGAAATCTGTCCGCTGAGCCCAATCTGTTACTGATAACAGTTGTAACCGCTGCACATGAAAGGGGTGCATGTTTTCTGCACGCAGAACACGCCACACACTTTGGTGAGAAACACCGACTTCAGACGCAGCAGCTCGTGTACTCGTGGAGGGGTTATCTTTAAAAATATTCAGTACATCTTCCATTTCAGGTGTTCGTACATGTCGAGGTTTCCCTGCATCAATGCTTGCTGTATTAAACGATCCAGTCTCCCGTAATCGTCTATCGATTTTTATGAAGAGTTTCGAACTTGGGCAACGTCTTCTTGGAAATTGCTCACGGTACATGCGCTGTGCTAGACATGCATTTCCATGAGCTTGCCCGTACATCAGATGCATGTCCGCATATTCTTCGTTAGAGTATTCCGGCATAATTATTATACATCAACTTACTACAATCCCACTTACAACAGCCTCCCTTTAACATAACGCCCACTGATGACTGCTGTTTTATTACACTTTTCTTCCTATACACATAGAAAATTTGCATAAAAAGTACTTCTTCTTCATCATCCTGAAAGTTCATGGAGGAAAAGCAGCAGTCACGGAGTTTGCTTTAAGACAAGGCGAGAGCTGCACAATATGTCATTCACTTGACCAGACTGAATAATGAAAGGGTATTGATAGAGGTTGATCAGAAATGTATAATTGAAAGATATTAAAACGGGGTGTTTACAATCGTCATGGGCGGAGTTTCGCCCTTTCCGAGCGTGCAACAGTACAGAGTTGTAACTAGGGATTTGCTTGATTTCTCCCATACAATTAAACTGATATGGTTTATTGTAAGTTTCTTCGAAAGCTTTCGGAATGGACCAAATTTTATAACATTTTCCTTGATGTAGGTAGAGTTGCATTTTTGGAATTAACGATTAACTATTTTGCTAAATATTTGATTTTGTATTTTTTCACTGTTTCAGAGCTTGTAACTCGCCATTAATTCTCAATATTCTAAAACAACTTATGTCATTTCGTAGGATTTTTTCTGCTCTTTCTAAATATGTGCTTCGTTTTTATGTAGCATTATTGATAGTTTAGCAATGAGGGTTTTTTTTACAAATTTCCGATTTTTCATTCTATTTGCTGTAACTTGAAAATTATTCAGATGCGGCCAGGCATTATATACTGATTTATGCTCCGTGTGATCTCCTCTATTACCCCTATTAATATTGGACCCCTTTAACAGAACACCCTGTATATATATATATCAAGTTATACTTTTTTAGACATCACAGATGGTCACTGAAACCGTAACTTTGACGTTTTTTACTGATAATTCGAAAACTTGAAAACCATTTTGAAATTGAGAATTTGCATGAAGTAGGACAAAATTAGGATAAAACCCATCAAAGAAATTCTAGGTTTCAATTCATATTTTTTTGGAATATTAAATTTATAGTTCATATTACGAAATTTATAAAATTACAGATCTAATGATTTTTTTTTTAATTTTTAGTATTACATGTAAACAAAAATGTTCACATTAGGATTATAATTTCAGAATAAATTAATAAAAAATATGAAAATATAAATTAATAGTAGAAATTCCAAATTTTGAATATTTATAATACAAAAACTTAGCATAAAATTGACTTGACATTTCGTTTGTAAACATAGTTTGAACAAAAAATAAAAAATATATTGTCAAAATTTACTATTGTCATTGAAAAAAATAACAAAGTTTGGTCTGCTTTTGGTTTGTAAATGGATCTATAGGCATATTTTATATACGCCATTTAAATTTAGACTTAATTTCTACTTGTTTTTTCATACCTGTATTTTTTCGAATATAATTAGTTGCAAAGCGAAAGGAGTGTGATAAGCTTGTTTTTTTGCACGATTGTACACTGTGCTCCAAATAGAACTCTGACCACTTCCGGGTACAATTTTGCCCTCGATTAAAACATGTAGAACTAAGTATTAATGTAGAATAAAAAAAGGAAACCAACAAGTATTGGCGAAGATTTATTTTTAAAATTTCGAATGAATTTATAAATGAAGTCGAAAAGCAAAAATTCAAAGAAAACATTTTCTGTGAAAAATGTGAATATTTAGGACTTTCTATACATTTTTCTATTATGAATTTAATTTTGTTTCTGTTTAAAAAAATAAGTCATCTTTCTATTATATCTGCTAATCTTTTCGAAGTCGACATTGAGGAAATTTCATTTTTAAATGAATTGTCAGTGGTAAAGTAGTTTATTTATTAACTCTGTACGATCATAGTCAGCAACACTGCAAAAGTTGTCAATCATTAATCAATTGGAATAGAAATTAAATGAATTTTATGCTTAAAAGTATGTATTTCCAGTTTTTAGCTATTTTATAAAAAGTATATTTGGATTATTTTCCAAAATTGGAATTTTATCCAAGTTACAAATTTTCATGTCGTGAATTTTATTAAAAGAGCGATATATAATCCTATGTACATCACATTAAATAATAATAATAATTTTACTACATCCCCATAGTAGTAGGAAAAAATAAGACTCGTGAATTTCAATAGCATCAAAACATTTGTTGTCTTAAAACGACTTAAAATTTATTTAAATTTTAATTATGTTTAGATTTATTAGAAAGTAAATATCAGTATATTCGAATAATTCAGTTTTATGTTTTTGTAATTTTTTATACATAATGTAGGAGCAATTGAGTTTTGATTTCCATTAATACACGAATAGAATTTTCAGACATTCTATACCAAATTTTAAAGTACTGATTTAATTTTATTTCCTTCAAATTTATTACATAGCTATATATTCATATATTTGTTATGTGATATAAGTTATTAAATTCAATGGTCATTTTCAAATGGTTAATATTGTTTACTATTAATGGTCTTATATATATATATCATAGCATTATACATTTGTTAAATTTGTTATTGTACTTTTAAATAGCTATTGAAGTATAAATGTTTAATACTTAAGTTGTCCAAAATTTAGTTTAGAACTTCAACTTTAAGAGTATATTTTGAATAGAAAACTAACTTTTTAAAAACAGATGATTTGTACACTATATGGCCTAAGAGACCGGCTACTTGCGATATTAGACATTTTGTTAAATATTTGGAAAAGTATATGAGGAATTATACTGAAAATCTAACTGTGTAAACATAATAGCATTAATTAAATGTCATACATTTCCGTGAATTTTTTTTTCCTGAAGCTCCATTGGGATTGTCAACAAATTGAAAAAGAACGAATATCTTTTCGATAACCCTGTCAAAACTAATGTAGCGAAATCATTCAAACTGTAGATTATGAATAAGTGGCTTATTTTAATAAACCGTGTTCATTTTTATGTGAATAGCATGCAGATAAATTAAGGTTTTTATAAAAACAGTCCAAAATTTTTCCTAGTTTTTTGGTTATTATTTGCAGAGTTCATAATATAAAATAAGGTTCTTTTCTGAAAATATGACAAATAACTTTTTACACAATACTCAGAATTGTGTGCAATCAGAATGCAATCAGAATTGAAAAATAATAAAAAATGTATGAAAAATGGGTTGACCGTGTATCAATACTGCATACATCACTAATGATGTATCTTTTTCGAAAATCTTATAGACCACTCTTATACCTGAATATATAATTGGAATGATATAATCGGAGTTTCTAATAGTTTTGTGTATTGTATGAATAAATATTTCTTGTAATAATGGATAAAATAAATATGTTTTTTCTCGAAATGAAAAATCTTAAGTAATTAAATAGAAAAACGTCTTCTACGGGTTACTTAGATGGTATATTGTAATTAATCAATTTTGAGAAAATATAGGCAGATTGAAATAAACAGAATCCAAGGAAATAGATCCTGAAAATAAAAGTCATTCTAAGTATGGAATTGGTAAAAATAGTTTTCTTCAATTTATAAATATTTTCTTTTAGATAATTTCTTTTCTCTTCCATAAAATCCCTTTTATTAGAATTTCATAGTCATTCATGGTTCATAGTAATCTTATTGTTGAGTATTACCATTTTCAAATAATAGTATTACATTTTTAAAACGTAGAATTTAAAATAATTATCTGCCATAAAAGAAGAAAAAGATTAACATTCCGAATTAGTGATACATCAACGAAAGGACTGTCCGAATCCCGTGTGGCGAAATGAGCCCTGTTAAATTTTAAATTATTTCTTTTGTGACTTAGACCTACACTTTTCTTTTACTACTTTGTTCCTATGGAGTATTCATTCAATGTCGTTAACTTTACAGACCGTTTTTGATACAGAAAACTTCGGAGTTGGATTTTTAAACATTACGCCTTCTGGATCAACATAAAATTATTTAATTTTAGAGAGTTGCCATGTGTGAGAAATAAAATTAGATATGTCCAGATGCTTTAGACTAAAAGTGATTGGAATAACCAATCAAGATAGTCAAGATAACGTAGAACTCAGCCGCAAGTTATTGTATAAAAGTGGTGGAATAATCTGTAATTTTTTATTTGCGTAATAGATGCTTCTTAAGGCACAACAATAGTCACAAAAAAGGACCCAGATGATAATGTAAAGTCTATGGGAGCGTTCTTTTCAAATATCTCGCTCTAATTTTAATATTTTTACATGATTTATTTGCATAGCATAGCTGAGGACGATATATAACCGGCCTAGTTTTTACTTTTTAAATTTTGGTTTCAGATTAAAAATAAATTACTTTAAATTTCAGAACCGTTTTAAACCGGTTCTGAGATTGAAACTAATATAATATAAAAAATATATAAACAATATCGTTCCCATAGACGTTACATTATCATCTGGGTCTTTTTCAGTGACTATTGTGGGGCCTTAAATCGAGATCTATGCATAAAATGTCTATCTATAAACTCTCTATAAAATGTCTATCTGACCTATCTATAAAATGTTTACAATAAGCTAGGTTTTTGAATTTTAGTAAAAAATGCATATAAATTATGAAATCAATATTCGAAAAAAAAAATCATCGTAACTAACAAAAAAAGAATTCTAGAATCTTTATGCTTACGATTTCAAAATACAGCTCCTTTTGTATACCAGTTTTCAGTTTGCTTGAAAAACCTCACGCATTACATTCTGTTTAGTAAATATTAAAAAGAAATTGGATATTAGGCTATTAAATTTACATCTGCGTAATTCCAAAACTACTATGCTCAATGAATATCCGTCTGATCTTCCAAGGAAGAATTTACCGATTAATCCAAATGTAGTGTCACGATTATGTGGTGAAATTGAAAATTTAAATGCTTGTTACAATTTCATTCTATAGATGTATAATATAACATGACACAGTTCTGATGAAAGATAACAAATTCACCATAGAACCATTGAGTTGTTGCCACTTTCTTTTAAAAGCTCGCTAGGTAAACTTACAACTGAGTCCATGTACAGTGCGTGTCAAAAGTTTAAGCACAACAGAAAATTTCAAAATAAAATTTTATTAATGAGTGAAAGTTAATTTCCTTTCCACATAATCTACAAATTGGAGTTTTAAAAAGATAGTTAACAGATTTATACTATAATATTTATCTTAAATAATAAAATTGAGTGTGTCAAAAGTTTAAGCACAGTAGCTTTGTCTTTAGCAGAACAAGAATAAAAAAAAATAATACTTGATTATTGCTCCTTTCTGCTGAATTACTTTAAATATACGATCCTCCATCGATAAAATGAGGTTCTGTGTTGTTTCTGGTTCAATTTTAAACCAAGCGTTCTCAATGGCATCTTTTAAAACTTTAACTGAAGAATGCTGCTTTCGATTTGGTTAAACTTTATGAGTGATTTATGAGTGAGAATACCCCACATATTTTCTATAGGGTTTAAATCAGGACTAATTGTCGACCATTTCAAAACAGACACTTTTTTCGACTTAAACCATGATGAAGTTGAGCTTGAGGTATGTATCGAAGCATTATGATGTTGAAATAACCCTTTTTCTCCCCCCCCCCAAAAAAAAACCTCGGCAATAGTACCTCATGCCAATAGTACTTAAACCCATCAGGGCCATCGAGGTTCCATTTTTTTTTCGTCACTGAATATGACATTCAGCCACTTTTCACCAAATGACACATGCTCTTTGGCCCATTGTAATCTAGCTTCTTTATTGTGTCGTTTGAGACACGGTAATCGAGCCATTTTACGATATTTGATGTATTTGAATTCCAAAACTCTTCTATGAACAGTTTTTTAGATATTTGTCCTCCGACTGGATGTTTTATTTGCGAAAGGGAGTAATTACCAGTTGAAGCCAAATTTCTAATGCGGCTATCTTCGCGCAAACTCGTCACTCGTGGCCTTCCTGAACGTAATTTTCGTTTGAAATCATTACCACGACCCAAAATTTGAGAAAAACCTCGTTTTGATCTTTTTAATGCACTTGCAATTTCAGAAACAGACTTACATTTTACTCTCATATTCCAGATTTTTATCACCTCCTCCTCTGAAAATTCTTTCGACTTAGGCATTTTATACTAACTCAAAAACAACAACTGACTCCTTCTTATGCAACCAGAAATTGTTTGCGTGCGCAACCGCTTACGTCAGATTGTAAAATTTGCATAAAAATGATTTTGTGCTTAAATTTTTGACACGGTTATTTTTGTTCTATTCTTAAACTCCATGGTTTGAAATAAAATTTGAAAGTTAATTTCAATGAATATGGTGTTAAAATAGATATTTTTAACATATATAAGACAGGTTTTGAAATAAAGTTAATATTTGAAATTTTATTTTGAAATTGCTATTGTGCTTAAACTTTTGACACGCACTGTATAACTATGGCAGACTAATATATTTAATGCATTCAAATATATGAATAAAAAATGAAAAAAAATGTTCAGTACTTGAAATGATACAATATGCGATGTTTTTATCGTTTTACATTAAATAAATCTTTTAAACATATTTATTCTTTTCGACATTTTTATTTAAACACTACTTTATGTTCTCTTACTAACTCATTCCCTGAGCTCTACAATACATTATTTTCTTGAAATGGTCATTAAATACTGCTAACCTCATTTATTTTTCTGAAGAAAATAATTCGAAATTATATTTCAGGGGGTCAGAAAGTCAAAGTTCTCAAAAAAAGAAATAATTTTTTTGTTTGCGATAAAAAACTACAAAATTGAATAAATTGAATTGAGTCAATTTCGAATTTTTACGGTGATTACATCATCAGATAGGAAAAAAATGATTTGCTATGAGTCTTTCTCTGTCCGTAACTAAAATCTTAAGTCCATTTATCTCATAATGTATATTTTTCATAATTTACCATGTTTAAAATGATATATCTATACTTTACTGCAGACATAAGTATGAAATTTCGTATAAAAGCTTTGCTGTGTTAAATCTCTGTTACGTTAAAAAATTCTCTTAAAGATTTTTAATTTCACGAGATAATTAACAAAAATATGTTCTTCAAAGTAAAAGACACTCTCAATTTTTTTTAAACATAAAATGAATTTCGAAAGAAATAATTTTATAAATCCTCAAGGCAAATTATTGCACCCGGTCAAGGAGACAAATAATGCAATCTGACGAGTGGTTCAAGAGTTATATCAAAAATTAAAAAAGTGAAATATTTTAATATTAAATAAAAAAAAAAGTAGTTTGCACATTTTTTATACCTGAAAAGCATTTTTCATGACCAGGCACATCCTATGACAAAAATTAGTAAAAAATTCTTAAATAAGTTAAATAACATTTTAAACCCGGATTTCGTTACGCTTTATTCTTTTTAATAAAACTGCCTACGTTTTATTTTAAATGAAATAAAAACAAACGATATCATACACGATGTAATTAGTAGTCATATATTCTTAAAATTGAATTCAAGAATAACCTTAATTTTATTTTCCTTAATAAAGGGATACATACGTAGATAATTTTTATTATTAATATTTATAGTTATATCAGAGTTGCCAAATTCTACGCCTATTTAAATCCCATAAACATGTTTGGAACCACAAAAAAGTTTTAGTAAAATATATGCCAAATATAGTCAATGTTATGTATTACACTCCATATTGTGAATTATCTATTAAAATTTCTATTTCTGATATGTTTATTCGTCTTTAAATAGGCGTAGTAGTTGGCAGCAATGTTATATAAATATTATTATGAATTATTTTCTTAAGAATGTCAAAATGACAAGTTTGTGATTTCAATAATGCCTTTCACCCCATTTCTACGGAATTATAAACTATCATAAAAGCATGAGAAGAATGTTCTTTCCTGCTATCTTCTATTCAGATTTCACTTAGCTACTTTCCTGTCAAGAATTTCATTGTGTATATACATTATTTAAAATAACTGTGAAAACAGGTTTATTAAATGAAATTTATTATTCGACTATTAGGTTTTTCCTAAAAATTCAATCTTCTTTCATGACTTGTAGGAAAATAATTTATTCATAAAATGTTCCTCAGAAGCCTACTTAAGTCTCAAATGTCTGTTTATATTTTCCTTTAGATAATTGTGCGGAGTTTAGTAAAATGTCTTCTACAAAAACTTTACAGGGGAAGAGAAATAAAAACTTTATAGGTGTATGGAAAAATTTAATGGCGAAACAGTATTGTTAGATATTTTACTGGTATTGTAAAACATTTATGGTCTATAAATCATTAAAAAAACTTCACTTCTTTTGCAAATTGCTTTAAACTTTTAAAAGCATATGGAAGATCTCGACAAGTAAAACTAAGCACTTTTAGTGGAATAATGATCATTATGTACAGTATCAGCAGGGGTGTTTGCATGTGCACATTTTTTTTTTATTATTCTAAATAAAAATTACTCAATTTATCACAAAGATACTTGAAATGAGCGTACCAGTTGTTAATTGTTTTAGATGAATTTTATTCGAGTAGTGATTATTATATGTAAATATTAAAATAATGATGAATGTGAAGTAAATTTTAAAACAATTCATTCATATACAGTCGAACCTCTATATAACGAAACTCCATACATCGAATTTCTCCATATAACAAATTTTTAGTAAGAACGGTCCCCTTTTCGCATGAGTACATTAAAAACAAACTCTATATAGCGAAATATCTATCTCCATATAATTTTTTTCATAAATTGATCTTAATTTATTCAGTTTTAAAAAAGCTTCGAAATCATATGGAATCAATTTTCCATTACTTATTTTTGATTTATCGTTCAGTGGAGAGGTTTTTTTTTTATAAATATTACTTCTCTCCTTATTCTTTAAATCTAACAAGTTCATCCCACCTCCCACACACCTTCTCAAAACACAGTCAATTGAATTGTTACACATATAAGAGAGGAATCAATGAGAGCACATAAGAGAGACCTTCAAATGGAGGAAAATATCAACTACAATTTTTCATTCCTTGCTAAAATTTGAGAATTTTTTTTGAGAGCGTAACAATTGTAATTTTAAAATCAAAACAACAAACAATTACAGATTTCTTCCTCTGAAATTTATGTAAGTCTTACTCATTTGATTTTCATTAAGCTTTCAAATAAATGTCTTTTCTCTTTTTGAAACTGCTTAAATAAGTAAGAAATAAAATGTTAGGTTAATATATACTTTTAAACATTTCAAATTCTTAATTAAAAAGATCAAAAATAATATTTGTTCAAAATTTACACATTAAATACTATTTTTAACATCATACTCTATACATCGAATTTCTCTATATAACGAATTTTTTACTGGAACGATGGATTTCGTTATATAGAGGCTCGACTGTATTTTAAAAATATATTTCAGGAATGTAATCACAGGCAAAATATAATAATCAAAAATCAGTTAAATGTAATTATAATTAATTTTTGTTAAAAGAAAAACTAAATAAAGAACTGTAAAAGCGAGCAGAAAAATGTAATAAAAAAAAAAAATTCTAAATAATAAAAATACATAAAAATGGTTTATAATTAATTTATTTTTATTATATTGAATATGAATTTTTTAAAAGACTGCAGTATATTAAAATATTAGCAAAAAATAATACCTTTTTTTAAAAAGCATTACGATCCTTACACAAAAAAGTTTGATTGAAAATTATATTTTTATATGTTTCTTGGAAAATTATAAAAATATGAGAAAATTAATGAAAATATAAATTGAAGCTCAACCTTTTATAAAAATGACTAGTTTTTATAATTAAGTATGCTAACATAAGCGTTTTATATCACGACAAAAAAAAAAAAAAAAAAAAAAAAAAAAAAAAAAAAAAAAAACATTTAAAAATAATCTTAAAAAAATGATTTCATTTTCTTCTATACGATGTTTTATTTTTTATTTGCGTTGAACACATGAAAGGATTTCTTTAGAAATTTCTAATTATGCTTTAATTCTTTTCTGAAAAAAAAAAAAACAACAACGTGTATTTGATTACCATAACAAAATAAATATTCAAAGGCGATGAATTTATAAATGACTTCAAAAGCATTTTATTTTTTATTTACCTGATTCTGTAAATATTAGAATATGAAATGCAGATTTTATTTTATAGATTTCAAAATTTAACCATAAGGTTTAGAATCCAATAAATTAAGACAATTTAAGCTTTCCATGTTTTTGTCAATGTTTAAAAATATTTTTTTTTGAATAATCTCTCTAGCGCATTGAAAAATAAGTTACCCAAATATTTTAATGAGTAAAAAAATATGTTTTAAACTTATTGGCCTAACTTCAAAAGTTTTTGTACAATTGTCTTAATTGTACGATATTCTAAATATCAAGAGATGATTTATAATTTAAATATCATCTTTAAACATTGGTTGAAATATAAGGGCTCTGACAGACGTCGATCGTTTCACTGTTCAGATATCAAGGTTTCAATTTTGCTTTTCAGTATTTTGCTATAATTTTATGTTAAATCACTTTTTTCGTTTTATACTATAACTATATTAAATATTGAATGTTTGTGTCAGCTTAATGTGTATCGTAAGCGATCTCTGTACTAGCAAATTTTGTTATCAATTATCCGTATTATACATATTAAAAAGGAAAGTGTAAAATGAATTCACTGAAATGAAATAAATAATTATAATAATTTTGGTATGATGCAAATCAAAATAGGATTTTCTTCATAGACCATAAATTAATCATAAAATACATATAAATATACCCCATTCCCCGGATGTACCAATTCTGTTGAAAGACGATGGGTTCCTTAGTAAATATGTGGTGTATCAGAAAACTACATGCGACATTCCTCTGTACTTTTCTCCAATATCAATAATAATATTTCGTTCACAAAAATTCGGCTTTTTATCTTTGATTGTTACAGAAGGATTTATTGATTTAAATTTTAAATAAAGCATCTCTTTGTGGCTTCGCAATATTTTGTGCAATGCTTTGCAAACTGCATTCCGCTGCAGCTCTACTTACAATTTTCTTGAAGCTATGTTTACAGATATACACCCTGTATCACGATAATTAATGACCTCTGTAGTTTTCATATAGCCTTTTTCAAAAATTTCGAATTTTATTTCTCTACTTCTTCATTTTGTTTTGTTGACGCGTTATTTTACTCTGTCCTAAACTTTTGTTTTGAAATCTATGCAGAAAAGAAATGAAAAAAATATACTTAAAAACTCTGTTTAATTAGATATCGAAAACTTCAATTTCGTGCGTTTTTTTTTTTAAAAATTGTAAGATTTAGAAAAATCTTGCATCTTATTTAAATAAATAAAGACAAACTGAAAAAAGCTCTAAAATCTACACCATTTTTTTATTACATCATACAACTGTCGTTAATCGGTGTTTTTTATCCGCATACTATCATCGGTATTTTTTAAAGTTCAGTACGGTAAAATATGCGGAAATAATTAAAAAAATGGATCAATTTTGAAAACAAATTCATTTTTATCTTGAAGGGAAAAAACAACTGTAGGAAATGTTTTTCTGTGCGGTTTTTGGAATAGCTATATCACTTATATAAAATGCATACTCGTATCTTTTTTACTTTCTTAAGAAAAATGCTATTTTTCCAAAAACTAACATTTCAGTTTGTTTTCAGGTATACAAAATTTCATTTATATTCATGAAATGTATACTATCTTATAGAAAAAAGTGCATATCTTTCATTTTTTAAAATTTTTTGTTTATTATTATTAGTTAACCTTAATAGTTAGTTAAACTTTGAATTATGTAAAAAGGGCAAAACCGCAGTTTTTGACCCATCTAAATAAAAAATAGATTTTTAAAGGATTTTATGCATTTTAACCTGTAAATTTTTAAATACAAAGTATTGGGAAAATGAAAAATATTGCAGCATTCAAAACTAATTCAGTTTGTCTTAATTCTGGGAAATGAAAATGTAAACTTGCTCAATACTTTCTGATTTCCAAACTCCATGCTGTAAGTTATGCACGTTTAATTCCTTCAAGACCCATTACTGACTTCCAATTATGAAGTAACTTTCCTGAATTGCATACAAATTTCTCTTAACATGTTTTACAGTATTAAATTTCAAACGGATATTACATTTAAATTAGGATAATGAAAAAAAAACTGAAACTTAAAGCATTGATCAATGTTGAAAATAGTGAAAGGTCACACATTTTGAATGGAATGTTTCATGTTCTAGTACATGAACCGGCTTCATGTTTAAACATTCATGTTCAGCATACAAATATGTTAAATTACATCCTGAAATAAACATTATTTTGCTACTAATGCTTTTACACGCCTTGTTTCAAGGCTAATAATATTTATTGGGAATTGACAGCATTCGACATAACGGTAATAAATGTGGAAACTTTTTTGAGAAAACTGAAAACGAAATGTGAAAATTATTACGTAATGTAACAGGAAATTACGAATAAAAAGTCAACCACAACTTCTATGTCAGAAAGACCTCTTTAAATCTCGAAGACCTATTGCAAATGAATTTCTGAAGATTAAGAAATAAATTTCGGAATTTTAGGTAAGAGGTAATATTTTATTTCTTAATTGATAATGTTTCTTAATATGAAATTATATTTTGTTTATCCCCATCCACTATACATGTGTTCTGATATCCAAATTGCCAAACGCAAAGCGAAAACGCGGCATTCGGTTTCTTGAAAGATGGCATTCTGAACATCACTCGAAAATCTGTCAATTTTCTACACATATTATTATCTATTTTCATAAGTCAAATATTGCTATTATGATACATTTCATTTTGTATTTTTGCTGTTTTTGACGGATAAAAATGTTTATTAAAGAATACATATATATGTCAGAAATATACTTTGATAAGTTTGAAAGCTGCTGTCTGCTAAAATTTGTTCTTTTACAGTTGAGTAATTTCCAAAAGAGTCTAACACATTTTTAATTTACTCTCATTAACTACAGAGAATTGAACTCAAAATAATTTCTATCTTTTGGCAGTTTAAACATCGAATTAATTCTATATGCACTATTACGAAAGAAAATTTTATTTGTCAGCGATAAATCGCGCAATATGGAGCCCTTTTTATTACGCTGCTTAATGCCTGCAATTTTCTTATAATGTTGCATTAATAAAGAGAATTTTTAATAAGCATGGAATATATAAATGATAGCACTTAAATACTTACTTTCATCTTTAAATTCATACATTCCATAAAATCCTCGATGATTTATTATATGGTTAGATCGAAAAATAATCTCTGCTTTAGGATGCATTGAAAGTAATGGGCTGTCAATTTTAGAACCACAATATCTTCCAACAAGCTCTTTCACATTTGAGGCTGTAATCGTAGAAATATCGACATAATCTGTTAGACACCTGCAAATTAAAATCTGCATTAATTAATGGTCTTGATGTTATAGTTTTTGCCTTGAAAGAATCATTTGAACAAGTCAGTTTCAAGGGGGAGGGGGAATGCAAAAGTCGAAGCAAATGATCAAAAGTTATACCTGGACCGTGCTGTGAATGTATACTTCTTTGTTGGAAATTAGTTCATAGAAAATGACATTTTTTAGAAAATTCCTCATCATTTACCTAGTTTTATAAAACAAGAAAAATTCAATTCATTGTATCGTTAATATATTTCTGAATTTTCACGACTTTCAACTAGGCTTTTTAAATAAGTTTCCCTACATAGTCGATTACTAGATTATGCAAAATAAAATGTATTATTTTCATGATTAAAAATTATCTATACAGATTCCCAGATTTTATCCAATATTTAATATTTTCACTTTCTGATAGTTATTTATTGTTTTTACTCTATTTTGTGAAATTTTCTGAAATTTACGTTAACTTGAAAAGTCTGGTTGTTGTAAATCAAAAATATGAGGAAATTTATGCTATTGTTAAAGAAACATTTATATCTCTTTCACTATTTATCCTATTCTTATATAAATGATGTACCACTAAATTTACTGAGACATATTATAAAACTGTAGATCATTTCAAGCATTATATTTAAAAAGGATATTGTAATTATTAGTTTTATTCAATTTTTAGTTGGTGCCCTTATTGCACCTTTTATAAAAAACATGACGTCAAAAATGTTCTTTATATTTATGAATTCCATAAGAAATTCCACAAATATTCATCACGATATTGGAAAAGGCTTCTTAAATCGAAAGTGCGTAATTTTAACATTTGGAATATGAGCCTAGATACCAAACCTTGATATTTTTGAGAACGTTTTAAAATGCTACTAATGATGCAAGTTTTTGTAGTTTATAACATTCGCAAAATTGGGAGAATTATGTTAAAAATTGTCTTACAAATCTTTTCTCTCCTTTTTTACTTAAGGGGGAGAAAAAAAATGAGATTTTTTTCTAATTTTTTATTTATAAATGTTAGTTAGGAAATTGAAAATTTTGTTGGATTTCTTGTTAAATATAGTAACAATGTAAAAAGTATCCAATGTGTGGCTCTGATTCACGACACTAAACTACATTTTATTTCTTCAGTTATAACCTCCTGAAACAAGAGCAAAATAAAATACATGTATGTTTCCTAATATTATTATTTTTTCAACAGAGTTTAAAAAATAATGTTTAAAAAAAATTAATACATTTCGATTTTTTAATTTTGCTGCACAACACATCCATTTAAATAAATGTTATGATCATAACTCGTTTTAAAATAATTAAAATATTACTTAAAGTATGGGAAAGAATAGAATTTATTATAAAGAACATAAGGCAAGTATTAACATCTGATATTGAAATCGAAAAAAAAAGTCGAAACAAATTCAAATAACACAAAAATGAAACTTACTAGTGTCGAATTTCTACATAGCTCGCACATTGCGCCATTTTGTAAACAAAGTAATTACCGTTGTCAAATTAAAAAAGCTAAATATTGATTTTTGATTCATACTTTATACTGCCAAACTGGGTTTACATTGTTACAATAAAATTTAACGCAACAGAAGGAGAATGCAGAACATCCATTTTAATGGATGCTAGGTCTCAGGAGTATAATATGGGATCTTACACAACAATTTTAATGTTTTAAAAATCTTCAATAATTTAGCCTCTAATTAAGCCATAAAAATCATTATGTTATAACACTTTTTTGAAACATAATTTTTTTTTTATTTGTTCTCCAAGAAAATTAACAGATGGGACTTTGATTTGTTTTAATAAAAGGGGTTCAAAAAAGAGGCATATCGTAGAGGAAGCATTGGACCATAACATTTAATCTGTAATCACTAAAATTTAAATTGTGAAATTTCTGGAATTTAATTGTTGTATCTCTTAAAGGGGCTTTAAGAGGCGTAGGAAATCAGACAATTGTAACTGAGAAAATTTCGGAAATATAATCTAAAATTACAAAAAAAAAGAAAAAAAGCATGTGTATCATGATTATGTGTATCATTTAAATGTGCCATGTTTTATAAAATGATACATTTAAAAAATAGTAAAAAAATGATTGATTATGAAATTATATATAAGACATATTTCAGTAATGAAATTATGTGTGAAATAATGTAAATCAATAATATCCAATTTCTAGTACATATTTAAAAATATACAAACTTGACACAACTCTTGTTTTGGCACATGATGGCACAAGTTGTATAATATACCTTCGTGATAAGTTCATTTTGAGTAGCATATTACATTTTTAGATTTAATTATGAAAATGTCAGATGTATGTAAATTCTTTAACATTCGGTAGCTCACGACTAGCGAATCGACCTGCAGCACTGCAAGTCTGAAGTTCACCATTTCAAAATTTTGGTTTAGAAAAAATGCCAATGGGTGCAATCTGAGGTGTTTTGTGATTTCCCAAAATTTGATTTTCTGGATAAGGCGAGTTTTGAAACTGGCGTCTTTATTCATGTTAAACAGTAAATGCTTCGAATAATGCTATCTCAATATTCACTCAACTTGCATAACATTGGGAATGTTATAATATGAAATTAAATAACGCAATAATACTCAGAAAACCAAATCAGTATTTGTTTGTTACAGAGTAATGAGTAAATATTTATATTATATTACATAATACATCTCTTCGACAGTAAAATAATATAAAGCATTTTAATAGTAATTTTTTAAATAATCAGAAGATAAATACAGGCTAATTAAGTTTTTTTCTAGTTTTCAACATCAAATCATTAAAATTGAGTTATAAAATTCTGTAAAAATATTTAACATGGTTTTATTCAATTATATTTGTTAACACATGAAAATAATAAAATGCTAAAATAAAACGTAATAACGTACTTACTTTAATCATTTTAAATTAACTTCATTTAAAAAACGATCCGTTTTTGAAATCATATTTTAATCAACAGAATGTTACATACAAAATAAATAAGGGGAAAAAAGTTGCATTGAAAATTAAATGAACAACTTTTAAAATGCAATGATAAATTTATGAACGATTCACTTACCCTTTAGAATATGGAGGTTCTAAATCAAAAAAGTAAAATGTCAATTTAAGTGTTTCGTAATCATCTCCAATGAAGTTATAAAAACATTCTATATTTGACGTGTATTTTTCCGGATAATCAGGAGAGGAGAAATTCCCAACTTTGCTATCTTTACTGTCAAATTGAAATAGGCACCTAGCTAGAAAAAAGATATATTTAGCTGCAAAATTCAAAAATTTTAAATTAAAGCGGAACAAAAAGAATACATTTAAATATATCCATGAAGTACTTTAAGTTAATTTGAAAAATATAAAAACATAAATGTGACATTGAAGGACATATAGTTTTAAATTATTAAGCTTGCATAAATATGACTTAAAAAGTGAAAAATCTCGATAAGAAATTAGATTCCACGAACTTTAATAAATATTGGTGCAGAATCACAAAATAAAAAACAAAGTTACACCAAAAAAGAAATTCCGAACTTTGCGATCTTCAGTGTCAAACAGAAATAGAGACCTAGCTAGAAAAAAGATGTATTTAGGTGTATGGTTGAAAATTTTTAAATTAAAGCGGAATAAATATATAAAAAAGTACAATAAAATATATCCATGAAATATAAAAAAAACTTTGAAGGTGGTTTAGTTTTAAGGGAATTTCAGATTTCCTTTCAAAAGCTTAAAAATTTTTGAAATTTTATTTTTAAAGATATTAAACCACTATCTTTTTTGAACATTTTATTATAATTTTTTCCTTAAAATTCTCATTAGAACAAAACTTATGACTTTTAGAATTATACCCACTCAGTAGATGAAGAGGCGATTACGAAACTTTGAAGTCATTTTTCTCCAAATAACGTTGTTGGACATAACGCGCACGATATCTCAAAAACCTCTAAATATTTTTTCATAAAAGTTTTAAAACACATGTTTGTATTAATCTGTATTGTTCGAATCAGTTTGAAATTAGTTAAGTGTTTAATCGAATTCTAAATAAAATTTAAATCTTCATTTGTACACTTTATAGAGAGTGTTACTCGTAATCTATTTTTTAAATGAGACTCAATCACATGGAACGAAAAATAACTCTCAAGATGACAATTCCTGTAAAATGCAATTTATGAGTTTGAAAAGTTTCTCTCGTACTGTTAAATAGTTAATTCTCTTGACTTTTTAATTTTTACATGTGAACAAATTTCAGATACTCAATTTCAACACTCAAATAAGTAGCAATCAATACTCTTGTAAAATCACTACGTCATTTGTTACAAAATATTTTGAGTTGTTACCAACGTAAATTGTTTTCCATATTACAAAATCTAGTTTAAAACAAACATTGAGAATAAAATAGTTTATCTGAAGTTCCTTGTAAATATAGTACCAAAGTTTCTTATAATCTATGCAAAACACACGATTTTAAAGTCATGACTAAAGTAAGATTTTAATTAGGAGTACATAACCACCAAAAATTTAATTATTTCACTGGAAATCCCATAATATTAATAGATCGATGCATTTGATGTTTCTTAATTGAAGTTTTATTTAATATAAACCAGGTATTTTAATTTATTAACAATTGTAAACAAAATTATTTATTTTTTTCGCATACTCACCAAATGTGTTACAGTAGAAAACCATTAGAAATTGATATTGCATCAACCATCTATCAGACACCCGCATCTGTAAAGAAAATAACAACATTGTATTAGAATTTAAGGAGTTCAATATTTAAAAAAAAGTAATTAAACAGAACAACATTCAGTTTGTCTCCTAAACTAAACTAGAAAATTTAAAGCAATGAGCTGATCTTAGCAAATCTGATGTGATAATCCCATTAATCGCTTTTTAAATTTTAAACGTCATTTGACAGGAAACAAATGGGAATATTATGATTAGAAACCAGAAATTTCTTCATTACATAAAAAATGCACAATCGAACAATGATAAGCTAAATAAAAAATTAAACACATTTTTAAAAAATTATAGTATGAAATGCTGTGTAAAATTTTTAGTAAAATTTCGCATAGGTTAAGCATAAAACGCGATGTCTTGGCGAAATAAATTTAACCACGGTATTAAGTTAGCTTTACAATTTAATTACTTTTATTACTTTATGAAGTTTAATTACTTTTCGATTATTGTGTAGAATTTGAATACTAAATATCAGACATATAAGCTTAATTAACAGTATAAAATAAACATTATTCTACTATGCATAAATTTTGTTACACAGCTTAAAATATTTTCTTGAGAGATAGAACCATGCAGAAAATGGATATTTCCTGGTTCTACCAGTTTGAAAAGGAACCTTATAAAAAGTACACCGAAACACTTCTAAAAATTACGGACATAAAAAATGTATACCAGAAATCTTTTTTAAGTGTCTAAAATCTATTGTTATCCGAGGTTTCTGAACACAAAGAACGCTTTTAGGAATCGTGCGTAACTGAGTAGAGATTATATTGTATTTTCATTCCCTTTCTTGTAGATCAAAAAATATTTCTTCATGTTTATAATGCACTGCGTTTATTAACAAATATAAAGTTAATTTTTTGAATAACCCCACTTGTACGTAATATTTATAATAATCCCAATTTCTGGTTTATACGAATAAAACTTTGATAATCAAGAAAAAGCATATAACTCAGTGAAATACGTATTCGACATGTAAGATGTTTCACTTGAAGATTTCGAAATTTGCGTCATATTAATCATACTGCAAGTAAGTTTTAGGTCGATTTAAAAAAGCACATTCAGAGTTGCCTGTTTGGCCTCCATTTTTATTCAGAAATTTTGAGTTCATACCAGAAACAAAGAATGGTATCATGCTTCATTTAAGGGGTCTCATACCTTAAAATCTTTGTCAAAAATACTAAAGTGATGTGTTTTTGAGTTTTAATATTTTTTTAAACATTTATTGAAATTACATAAAACATATTTAAGCTATACTTAATCTATATATTATATATTATATAGGCTTTATAAAATATATAAATAAATACTTATAACATAATAAAAAATACAGTTCATTTAATATTACGAAACTTTTCACATGGTATTTTAGAATCCACACAATAATTTAATTTGAATACATATATCAACGTAAAATTTATATTAAAATGAAATTTAAATTTGATTTTATAGAATGGAATGTTCATATATAAATGCTTCGACAGAAAATAAAAAAAAATTCAATTAAATTTGAAAAATGAAAAACCGTTGAAAAAATCATCATTAAAAATTACAACATTTACCTACTTCAATAATATTCATTCATTCTATAAAAAGTATATTAAAGCTCATTTTCACACAAGTTTTATGATTTTATATTTTTTCTAAATTAAGTTATCGTGCGGATTGCGACATACCGCACATGAAAATTCGTCATTCGTTTTTTAAATTGAACTGTATTTTTTATTATATTACATTATATGTGTATATTTTTTATGATTTATAAAATCTTAAATATAGTTTAACTATATTACAGAGATTTATCTAATTTCGATAAATATTCCGAAAGTTGTGAGATTTTGAAATTACTTTAATTTTTTTCACATGTGTCAGAGATTTAAAAAAATATTAGACCATTAATAAGAAGCATTTAGCGATCATATTAAACTGAAAATACTTCTTTTGAAATTTAGGGTGTGAATTTAAAATTTGTGATGAAAATTGCAGGCCACTCGCAGCAAGATTGGGTACCTTAGAAACCTGTATATCAATGATGGGATAGGTTTGATACATTAGAGATTTTTTTTTACTTGCAATTTCAAGTAATTGTTTGAAGCTACATGTCATTTGTATGTGACTTTTTGTAATAATGAATTAAAAATAATTTATTATTAAAAAGAAAGTGACGTACAACATTGTCAATTCAAGTTTTATTTTACTTTTTATTTTCGTTCATCTGACGAAACCCTATTCGTTTAAGTCCTCTGTCTGTCTGTCCGTGATAGACTCCGTACGCAAAAACTGAGTAAGTCAGAGACTTTATTCTTGTGTAGTTACAACTGAATACATCGTGCCACAAGGCAAATCATAAAAATTTGAAAAAGTCTATTTTTATTAAAATAACTTTATCAATGTCATGGGATCATTTGGGCGATTTAAATTTCAAAAGAGAACATTAAATTCAACATTTTTCGGGTAGCCATCATAAATTAAATGTAAATTGTCTCGCTAGTAAAAAGAAGCTTCTTAGTTCGAAACTCGATGCTGGAACTGGAAATTTTTATACTGAGATGGATTTAATTAAAAGAAATTTCGCATTTTTTGCCAATTTAAGGGTTTATTACATTTGTTTTTATCGCTGGTATTTACAATATTTTTTTTTAATTTAATTTAATTTAATTTACTTTTTTAAAATTTAATTTTCTTTTTATTGTAAAAACTATTGCAGATTATTAATGATTGAACATTTTCAATTTTGTTTAAACATTTTCATTCGTTCATAGAAATTAAAAATTTTATTACGGTATTTTTTTTTTTTTAATTTCGGATTTTAAAAAATGGATTTTGATTTTATTTAAATATTTTCAGCATTCAAGCATTTTTATTTTGATTAAAATAACTTCCTTTTATAATTATTTTAAAATTAGATTTATTCGTGCTACTTTCTATGTAAGAATTTAATAATTATCAATTAACAATTTGGATTTTTTAATGATAGGCTAAGTTTTTTTGAAAGAAATATTAAACAAAACATTCTGCGTGATCTGCGATCAGGTAAATCTGTATGTGTAGAAAATTTTGTGGGCCCTTTATCTCAAGAACTAACGAACGGAATTATACAAAGCGTGATATTCTCTTAGATCCCATATAAACTGGAGCTGATTAGTTTTTTGGTGTATATCGCTTAACAGATGACGCTGCTATGCTGCATTAATCCCGATTCCCGCAATATCTCTATCTCAAAATAATAGACCGATTTTTTATAAAACATTAGATTCCGTTAGAACGTGATATAGTGCGAAACTGATTACAAATAGCAAATCTTTCAAGAAGTAGTTCCTGTATGCTGCAGTATTCTCATAATTGCATGATTATCGCAATAGCTCTATCTAAAGAACTAAAGCAAGAATTTTCATCAAACTTCAGTTGGTCACAAATACAGATTAGTGTTATTTAGTTTTTTGTGTAAATTGCTCTACAGGTGGCGCTAATATGGTACATTTTTCACGATTTCGCAACAGCTGTATTTCAGTAAATAATGCATGGATTTTTATCAAACTTCAGATTCAGTTAGTACCAGATAAATATTCATCCTAATTATTTTTGGCGTACATCACCCAACATGTCGCGCTGATATCCAGTATTTTCTAAGATTTCCGCTCCTTTTCCAAGATTTCTATGCCAGAAACTTATGCATAGATTTTCATCGAACTGCAGATTTAGTTAGAATTTGACATAAGTTGTTGCTGGCTAGATTTTGGTGTAAATCACCTAACCTATGGCGCTACTATGCTGCATATTTTAGGAAATGTCATGTTGAAATAGAAAAAAGGTTTTGATATTGTATCATCTCACTAGTTTTGTTTCGCATTTAATTTGTATATTTAAAATTACATTTGTTTGTTTTTACTTTTTAAATGTTTATAGTTAAAATTACATTTGTTTGCACTTCTTAAATGTTTGAATTTCAATATTTATTATTCTAGATAATTCTTTTCTTAATTAGAATTTATTGGAATATAAAGTTTACTTTAGGATTCTTTTGTAAGATAAAACGAGCATTAAAACCTTTCAAAATATTGGAAATATTCACACATGGATCTTATTTAATTTTAAAATCGTTTAAAAACTTCAGAAAATGCGAATAAACGGACGTTTTATAATAAAATTCCATCTCATTTATTTCATTTTAAAATCATAAAAATATGTTTAGTTGCCTGGAACATACATTCTGTGATTCTTAAAACTTTATGACGCCTTTTCCTCACTTTTAAAATTGAATGAATACTTTAGTTTACAAAACACTATTTTCCAATTTTCAGCATTTTTCCGAAGAATAAATTCAATTTTGTCAAACAGGCTATACATATTAATGTGAAATCTATTGTTTTTCACTCCAAAAAGAATTTTTGAGTTTGAATTTATTCGCATACTAACTTATATCCATTTTATTCTGATAGAATCCATGAATAGATTTGTTCGAATACAAACATGATTTTGAAATGTTAATTGAAAGAAAAATATATGCGAATGATAATCAGGATGTCATTAAAATGAACTGTATTATCAATATATGAAGGTAATTTATACTTTTTTCTGTGCTAACAAGAAAATAAAATTGGATTCGTGAGAAATTTCAAGCTCCAGTTTTCGATTAATTAACACGTTATAGAAGGTTCCGAACACGATTTGATGGTTTTTAGAAAATGTCTGTCTGTCATTATTTGAATCAGTGTGTGTATGAGAAAGATTTTGTGCCCACTCTACCTCAAGAACTAATGCTAGGATTTTCACAAAACATTATCCTCAGTTAGAATTTGATGTAAGGTACAGCTGATTAGTTTTTGGTGTATAACGCCCAAGAGTGGCACTAGAAAGCTCTATATTTCCTTTTCCACTGTTATAATCTCTACAAGTAACGTATGGATTTTCATCAAAATTCCGATTCAGTTACAAGTTGATTTCAGTTGTTGCTTATAAGATGTTGATGTAATCGTAAAATAGGGCGAACTATTAAGCTGCATTTTACCCGATTTCAGTAATAAGTATGTCTTAATAACTAATGTATGGAATTCTATAAAATGTTATGTAAACTGGCGCCCATTAGTTTCTAGTTTATATATCGCCAAATAGGTGGCATTGCTGTAGTGAAATTTGTATAATTTTCGCAATATCTCTATACCAAAGATTAAAGTAGGTTTTTCATAAAAATTGAGATTCATTTGAGCGTTGACATTAGCTGTTGCTGAATACGTTTTGGTATAAGTCGCACAGCAGGTGGCGCTGAGTTATTTATGATTTTTGCAAACGCTATAACTTAAAAACTATAGCACGCAAGTCAATCAATACACTGAGAAAAAATATCGTTCGGGCATCTAGAATCTAATATGTGATTCTAAAAAATTTTCCATGTCATCCTTTTAATTCTAGTTCCCTTTGCTAGAGAATTCTAGAGTTTTCGACAAGAATTCAAGAGCGTCTCCAATATTCTCGTGTTCAAACTTATTTAAAAATATCTGCAAATAGAGGCGACCACAAGAGGTTAGTTTTAGTAACAATAATTCTAGTTTACGAAATCATTCCAGAAACCAAGCGATTTTTTCTAGAAAAACGATTCAATATATTTTCGACATCTAGAAAACAAGAGATTAGAAATTTTAAATTGTTTTGTGTATTCAGCTCAGATGTTTACCCTATTCGCATAGTTCGGAAATCTATAACTCTAGTTTAGAGATTAGAAAATGACTAACTATTCAATGTTAAAACTGTTGTTAGCTTTCGTTTTTTCAAAACTAAAAACTAAAAGAAAATCATTTCACCTTTTTCATTTACGTTGTATATGTGATATTATGTATAAAAAACATTTCATATTTATTTACTTGGAACAGGTGTCACAAATAAAAAATTAAAAAGTTGACATGTTTCGGTTCATTCATAAGAACCGTATTCATAACACATAAAATAAGTAGAAAACTAAATGACACTGGATATAAATATAATTTAAAAACCCAAAACACAAACCATTGCGCCCCCTATAATCGTGAATAGCCATTGCCACCGCGGCATATAAATATAATAAATTTTGATCATATATTAAAATTAATATGTATAAAATTAATATTAATAAAAGTAGAAAACTAAATGACACAGGATATAAAGGTAATTTAAAAACCCAAAACACAGAATATTGCGCCCTCTATGATCGTGAATAGCCAATGCCACCGCGGCTCCCCCTATTAGACTCACCCTTTAAATATTTATTAAGGAATTCTAAATACAAACTCGGAATGTCAAAAGAATAAGAATCATTACAAACCCTATCCCTCCTAGAATATATCTCTATGGATTCACGGATGATTAATTTTCGGAATAAACTATAACTATTCATTCTAGTTGAAGGTGGTATATTTTTTTCTCAGTGTATTCTGTTACATTGCAATGCAAATAGATCCTTATTAGACTGGGTATAAATTGAATAACAGGTGTTGATTTTATGCTTTTTGTGCCGTAAATTTTCGTGCCAGTTTGTGGACATCTTAACGGGTGGGTTCCGGAATTGAATGATTTGTTTAAAACAATGCAATGCTTATATATCTCTGTTAATTACATCCAAGTAAACGAGTCCACATACTTTTACGATCCTCACGATGGACACATATTACGATTTAATTTTAGCACTCTGATAACGAATTTTGAATTATTAACATTTTATGACATAGTAGAAAATTTTGGGATTGGCACATCAGATTGATTAATATTTACTCTATTTATATATTTTTGTAGAGTGTTTTTTTCTGAAAGTAAATTTAACTTATTAATCTTTTAGTTAAAATTTAAGTTTCTATTAGTTATTTATTGAGTCTCGGAATTTTTAAGATTTTCTTTTTACTTATAAATTTTGAGTATACAAAATTTTGAACATCAGTTTTTTCATTATATGAACATATTTGTTTAGAAAAACGCAATATTTTCATATGTGTCAGCACCTTTATAATAGTAAAATAGAAAGTTTACATTTCACTAATTGGACCACCCATTATTTACCCAAAGCAAGTCCCTCCTTTTATATCACAGATTTTCACAGGGTGTTCATTGAATGACTGACACATATTTAACGTAAATAATAATTAAAGAAATGATTTGAGAAAAATACCTTTTATAATGCATTGTTATTAATAAAACAAAATGTGTACATGTATATATATATATATATATATATATATATTTAAATAAAACTGATATATTAAATTCAAATCGCACACCATATTTAATTAACTAATATATATATATATATATATATATATATATATATATATATATATATACTTTGTTAACATAGTTCGAAATCTTTTGCAAAATGTGGCGTTGGCGGCAAACTGCAGTAGAAAAACAAATAGAACGTCTAGAACATTACTTAGTGAGTTGATAATAAAGTTTGCTGTACACAGATGATGCATTCTATGGAACAACGAATTATTTAATACTAGATTGTTACCGCTTGAATAATAGTTCTGTGAAAACAAGGGAAAGTTTCGAATGTGACAAACAGAGCTGCCAACTTCTACCCCTTTTTAAATGAAATAAACGTGCTTTTAACCAGAAAATTTATTAAAAGTTTACTTCCAGAATTTATTTCATGATATGTTCTACTGCATAATTTCTTAACTTGTTAAATGGAATTTCTGGTACGAATGTGTTTGTTTCGCTGTAAAAAGGCGTAGAAGTTGGCAGCCATGGACAAAGGATTGAACAGAAACACAATTAATAGTTTGTTTGAAATATCTGAACAGAATGGAAGCATTAACGATTATCGTGTGCAGATAAATTTTGGACGCAACATGTATCAATCATTGACTATAGTATTCAGACAGTCAATGGCGATTCAAATGCGGCCTAGGTCATCTGTCAGGCAAGTTTCAATAGAGTATGTACTATGAAAATCTACACATGAAATCATGAAAAAGAGATTAAACCTGTTAAAATACTAGATTAAGTATAGTCACCTTTTTAATATTTGCATCGCCAATCAAAGTGAGAACTTCGCCAACGATTCACTGAAAAGATGGAGCTTGCGAGATTTGTGTGACATTCGTTTATTTTTCCTACAAAGCCCATTTTTACTTTGCTGTCTTTGTTTACAAACAAAACTGGCGATTTTGGGGAAAGAACCTTCCACCCCCCCCATATTTCAATACAATCATCAATGCAGTCACTTAAAGTTATTGTACGGGCCGCCATATCGTCGAAAGGAATCATTAATTCCAATAACCTATTATATATACATTTATATGTAACATTAACACATTCGCTGCCGTGATATGGCGCCAACGTTAAGGGGCCACTCACGCGCCAGTGCGTGATGTGCGGTGATGTCTCAATAGCCACTCACGTGCTGGCGCGGGAAAATCTTTCACCGATTCTTTGTTATAAAAAGTAAATCGGCTTATGGAAAATCCCACTTCTACATTGCGGCATAACTATCATCTCATCTTCACGTAAGCGGCAGCGAACGTGTTAATATTTACCCCTATATACATTTTTCCTATACCATACAGTAACTGCAGTACGATATCTTGACATTGCTCCTGACTTTGTGGGCACACTCAGTGCCATAGAGGATTCACATAAAAGATCGTGCTAGACCCCGCCAAACTTTGCAAATATTTGATTTCTTGCAGGAAGATTTTGATAATCGTGTCATTGTTCTACAATTCATGAACCATACTTGAACAGGTATAGATTGGTCTCGACTATTTGCCTGATTAAATAGCCCTGTTATTTTTCTGTGTAGGGACACTTAAAAGAGGAGTTATACGAAAAAAGCGAAAAATTCTAGCCAACATTGAACATCACTTCTGTATTATATGTCAATCTATTTCGACTGAGGCATTGTCAGGCATATGCGAAAAATGTGCTTTGAGATTACGCCATTTTATTGTTGCAAAGGGCGGTAATATTGAAAGTATTGTTACCTAACTCCCAGTAGCGAGCGCCACGTAATGGATAAATTTCGAATTATTTGAATACAATGTATTTTTTGAAGAATGTATTGCTATTCAAATAACAATGCACGAAGCGGCACACTTCTTTTCAAACGGTTTTCAGGGGGGGTTAGTAATTATGTAAATACGTAGCACCTGTAGTTTTCGTCCAGTCCGTCCGTCCGTCAGTCAGTTCGATGTAACAGAGAAAAAACTACACAACCGAATTGTTTAAAATTTAAAATGTATAATTTTTGCAAAATTTTGCCGCGTTATTTCAAATTATATGAAAATTGGATGTATACATTAATTACAGGGAGAAACAATATTATTCCTTTACATTACGGTCTATCAGAAAAAGTAGTTTCAAGTGCATTTTAATAATGCTACACTTTTTCGAGCATAATAAAATTGATATGCATCTATGAAGTATTACTAAATTATAGATTCTATTCAATCTGTGGTGCAACGAACATTTATTATTAATTTACAGGGTCATAAAATGTATTCCATTACATAATGGTATAGGGAGAATCATTGTTTGGGGCGCGTTTAAAATAATATTACTCTATTTCACATTTTATTAAGTAGATATACATTGCTGAGGTTTACTACAAGTTACTTACAGTATAATTGAAAGCAGACAGTATTCTAAGGAAACATAAAAGATTCCGGATACTATATTGTAATCTGTAGTACTGTATACTGTTAAATCAACATCTGAATATTATGAAAACCTCGTTACATAACGAAAGCATCTCATTTGCGACGCTTGATTTGCAGTTTCGTAATTATTTTTATTGTTAACGTTCAAAATGAATTAGCTATTAAGTTAACACCATGTGCCTTCCGTCTTATTGTGACGTCCAATTTTCTGGAGCTATTAACTTAGAGTTTATTTTATGCAAAAAGTGTTATTTACGATTGTTACTCCTGACATAAGTACAACAATAGTACCAAGACATTCGTGCTTTCTTTCAAATTCGAGAAGCTCAAAGAAAACAGAAATTAATTATATATTACATTATCGTCTAATAAACCAACAATATTTTTATACTTTTACTTTAAGCTGGTGAATTTTATTGGAAAATATTTTTTTCAATAAAATTTATAAGGCTCCTGTTAAAATTGTAAAAATCTGACATTTGTAGAATAAAGATCTAAATATCATATATTTGGGGCTTTTTTTAAATTTTATTTTCATATATCAAATAGAAAACCATTTGGTGAAGGATTTTGGGAATCGTACTGATGTACTAGTTGAAAATCCTTATGTTAAATGCATTTTAAATACACTTTCAGAACAAATTGCAATGCAGATAATTTTTGCAAGTTTGAATTAAAACCTACTTGACGGATTAAGCTGTAATTTTTAATTCAAATATTCGAAGATTCTAGAACAGAATTATGTTTAAAAAATTACAGGTTAGATTTCACATGTTTTTAAAAATTAATCTGAAAAAGGTACAGTGGCGGTCAAAAGATTCCAGGCAGTTAGTTTCATTGATATACAGGGTATTTCGCTACCAGACAGACAAACTTTGAGGGGTGATAGTAGACATGATGACAAACATTATTAAATAGGAAACCATGGGGCACAAACGTCTTCTGTAGGAGCTAGGAGCCATTAAAGTTTAAGGTCCGAAAATTCAAACGATGATAAAAAACGGAAAAAAGGGTCGATTCGTTTGCGATTTTCACCAAAATCATTCTTTAAAACACGATTTAAAAAACTATAAAGGTTACATCCAAAAATTGTCGATAGAGGGCGCTTTATACTTTAAAGTAACGAACAACTACCTTTTACCGTTATTTTGTGCATGGGATTGAAATTATTTTAAAGTTTAGACTTCAACTTAAATTTTAATTCCAAAATCGGAAACATTGGGATCGGGTAAGTGGCGAAAATTTAACTGTGAACAGAGGGGCGGATTTTAAACATTCATAAACATTATACAAACTGATCGATTTTGTTGCGGGTTGCGTGTAGTTCATTCCCTTGGTAATTATATTATTCCAAATGACTCACAGCTCTTGTGTATCCATTTTTTGATAGAGGGCACTTCCGACACATCACCGACATTTCAATGGCATTACTCCTGTGTGTTTTACTACCAGACCAACATACTTCCAGGAATTGTTAGGGATGCAAAGCGACTCGGTATCACATAGGAATGTAACATTGAAAATGCCTTTTTAGCGAGCTGTGGTTAAAAGAAGCAGAGAAAAAAGCAACAGAAACAGGTAGTGAAACAGCAACACGTTAATGTGGCAGAAGGCAATTTAGTTAGATTTTACTACAAAAGGTATCCGAAATTACGACCAGAAGTAGTCGGGAATGCTTGACAGCAGCGTCGCATGCAATTCCTTACATTTTGAAAGATTCCTGGCATGTCGGATAGCATTCTTGCAGCTACAGAAATTGGAGCTGACAGGTCTTCTACTGACGGTACAGGAGTCTCATACATTCAACTTTTCATTTGATCCCAGAAGAAGAAGTCCATATAGATTAAGATTCAGATTGAGCCAGATGGTGGTGGAGGGGGGGGGGGCTACCAGTTGGTTTGAGCTCAGCTAGCCCCACCCAGCAATGTTTATTTCAAAAAAATACAGAACATTTATACAGTAATAAAATAAAGGTAGATAACAAAAAGTAATTGATATAATGAAGTAGGTGCGACGATCTGATAGGCCAACGAACCGGGCCACCACTACCTATACACCGCTGTCCACATGTTACATTGAGCGACGTGACTGTGTTTACGTGTCTGCGAACATCATTTGTAAAATGTGGAGGAGCCCCATCGTGCTACAGAGTTGTGCAACGAAAAAGAAATTTGTGCTTTTACCAGAAGTTTCGACAGAACGTGTTGTAGAAATATCAAGTGGCTTTCTTCTCTGCTTCTTTTAACCCTAACTCGTAAAAAAGATATTTTTGACATTACATTATGTTATGATTCCGAGTCGTCTTTGCATCCCTAACATTTCCTGGAAGTATGTCGGTCTGGAAGTAAAACACCCAAGAGTAATGCCATTGAAATTTCGGAGATGTGTCGGAAGCGCCCTCTAACAAAAAATGGGGACACCAATGCTGTATGTCATTTTGAATAAAATAATTAACATGGGAATGACCTACACGCAAACCGTAATGAAACCGATTAGTTTCTCAAATGTTTATGAGCGTTCAAAATCCCCTCCTCTGTTCACAGTTCAATTTTCGCTAGTTACCCGATAACAATGTTTCCGATTTTGGGCTTAAAATTTAAGTTAAAGTCTAAACTTTAGAATAATTTCAACCCCGTGCACAAAATAATTGTAAAAAGTAGTTGTTTGTTGCTTTAAAATCTAAAGGGCCCCCTATCGACAATTTTTGAACGTAACCTTACATACAAAACATGATATAAAGAATGATTTTAGCGAAAACCGAACGAATCGACCCTTTTTTCCGTTTTTTTATAATCGTTTAAAGTTTTGGACCTTAAACTTTAATGGCCCCTGGCTCCTACGGAAGACGTTTGCGCCCCATGGTTTCCTATTTAATAATGTTTGTCTTCATGTCAACTATCACCCCTCAAAATTTGTCGATCTGGTAGCGAAACACCCTGTATTTACCAGAAGGTTTTGAATCAAAATTGCTTCAAAAGTTAGGAATATGTGAATGACCTCTGATCACGTGAGCATTTTGATTGGATACTAAAGACAGTTTATGCAAAGGGGCAGAATTCGAAATTCGCGTGTGCAAAAGTTTCCTGTCACTCATCATTCATTAGATTTTTCCTATCGGTAAAGTTTTTTTAAGTCACTTTTGTAAATGAATCAAAGTGAATAACATAGTTTAAATTCAAAAATGAAAACTTCAACAGTTATTGTTTGTAAATGAGTGATTAGTTTGTCACTAGAGGTCCAATCTTCACGAGATATTGCGGCAAAGTTATCGATCGGTATGATCGACTGAAAACGATATTTTAAAATTATATAAAGATGGCTATGGCCTTCAGGACTTTCTAAGGTCTGAGAGTCCCCGGAAAAGGACTAGTTTTGTGGAAGAAATAAACAGGAGAAAAACAGTTGATGACCCGCATAAAATACCGTTGCAATATTTCGCGATTTACGGAATGAATATACTGCTGAAAAGAGTCAGTCTGCAGTGTCAAGATGCTGATGTGGTACAAAACTTTATCGAAAAGTCGGAATTAAAAAAATTTTCACAGGAAAAAATATATTCAAAGTACTCGACTGGCGTTTTCCAAGGAACGCAATGTCTGGTCAAGTGAAAACTGGACAAAAGTCCCATTTTTCCATCAACTGAATTTCAAAATTTATTGGAGTGGTGGAAGACATTACGTCCGATGACCTAAGAACAAAAGATATGGTTCGACATATGTTTCCCTACAACAAAGTATGGCGGAGTACACGTTAGAATGTGCAGAATACTTTCTTCAAAAAGTGTTGATCCATTATTTGAAATCCGCGACAAGATGAATGATGCAATGCATAAGGATATCTTGCAAGATAATTTGCTACCTTATTAGAGGAAAAACTGGGGTCGCAACTATTTGTATTACCATGATAACGACTTAAAGAATGTATGCAAGCTTTCGCACTAAAAAATTCCGCTTTTGAAATGGCAAGCCCAAACGCTTGACATGAATCCAACAGAAAATCTTTGTTAATAAGTTGGCAAACGGTTGCGGAACTATAAATCTGCCAACTCATTTAAAATTTCCAAAAATTGCAAGAATTGTGGAAAAACGTATCTTAGACAATTTTCAGCCGTTGATTGTATCAATTTTACGTTGTAACGCCGCAGTACTTATTACTAAAAGTATAGTGATAAGATACTAACTATAAATTTTATTGATCATTGCAATTTTATATTACAATACCATTTTTTTTCAAAATTGTGAAAGTGGCCGGAAACTTTTGAGAACATGCGTTTTCCTTTGCACTTAATTTTGCGATTTAAATTTATTTATATCTATATATTATTCCAGAAACAAATTCCTAACTATTCTGTCAATAAAATGTACAAATATCACGTTGAGATTCCTTTTCATATGCGTATATTTACAAATTAACTAAAAAAATTTTGCTGGCCGGAAACTTTTGACCGCCACTGTATATTTTAGAAAAAATCTTAACTTAGCACATTTTTCTTTTCAAAAACAAGCAAAAATGAAGCTTTTAATAGCGATATTCTTATTGAGTGATTTAATTTCAAACAAAATTGAACACTTTCACTTTAGAGGCAATTTTAGAGGCACAGTGTTGTATTTTTTCTCAAAATTAATAGTTTTTTAATTGAAAATTAATATTTTGTAAAATTGTAATCTTCAATTACATAGATGATTTTTTTATATCATATTGAAATACTAGTACTTTAGAATTAAAAAAATACCGCATAAAACACACTGCTTTATTTGCTGGACTGTCACTCAGTCAATAAAAAAAGTATGTTACATCATAAATTTGTCGGAAACATGCTGCGTCTAACTTTATCGATTGATTTAACTTATATAATGGTATAATTTCAACTAATATAATTGTTGTAATATCAATCATTAATTTGGTTTAACATCCGTTACATCAGCAGGGCTCCCAAGTGGTCTGCGGACTGAACATCATTATTTTTTAACAGAAAATTTCATGATACGTTTCTACAGAAATCAACTTCCAAAGGTAGTTTCTTGGCAATTTGCAAGAAAAATCTAAAAGGAAAATTTCTCTAAGAAAATTCTGATGCTCAGTTGGCGGACCATTTGGGAGCCTTTCATCAGTTATACTCAAAATAAATAAAAAGTTAAATACTCAATAAGTAAAATACTAAAAACAAACAAAATAAGTAAAATACTCAAAAAATTGGAAAATTTTATGGAATAAAGTTCATGTTCTTTGACAGTGTGGACTTAATGTCTTGTCAATTAAAATCACCTTCTCTTAATTAGTAATTTCAAGGTTTTTATATTTCTAAAAAAGAAAAACAATGTAACCTACTTCCGAGAAATTCATACTACAGAAAATTTTGTGTGTCAATTTCATTCGTTACTACAAAATATTCTTCGTACAAATGAATATTTGTAATATTTGAGATGCAGTTTCTTCTAAGCATATGCACAACATGCCTAAACAGACATCTGCAATTGATATTAAATAAAATTAATTATTATATCAAACATAAATGCATACCGATCATTGTAAAAATGCTTTCATAAGATACTTTGTCATGAATAAAAGATAATCGTTTCATACTGGATATAAGAAATGAAATATGGAAAACTTCCAATCGCAAATAAAAACAATCGTGCTATAGAACGTTAATCTTATTGAATATGATGAAATATTCTTCTTATACATAAATATTTAAAGTATGTGAGATACATTTGTTTCGAAGCACATTTCTTTATATATATATTAAATCTGTACTCGTTGAAATGAAATTAAACACTATATCAAATATCATTTTATGCATATTGTATTGAAAGACTTTATAGCATAAGTCTTCATGAATAATGCACTCGTTTGTTATTGGATATGAAAGATAGAATGTGGAAAATCTCCTATCGCAAATGAAGACAATAATGCTAGAGAACATAATAATTTGTTATTAAGTGCCTTGTATTTCTCAGAAGCTATTTGAAGCTAAGGATAAGCGCCATAAAACGCCACTACTGGCTTATTATATTCGATATTTTATTTGGCATATTACATGCTACTTGCTGTTTATTTACTACCAAAACTGGGAAACACTTTGCGTTTAACGCTATGACAAATATGATTTATAAGACATAATTTTCGGTTGAAATGTGTTCTATACTTAAAATAGGAATATAAACTTTGCATATAAAAATTATTCTATAGATTAAATTAAAAATACTAACATTTAACAACAGATTATATTAGAGAATACTAACATTAAAGTACAAAATCGTAAAACATATTGAGGCTTTGGAATATCAAAAGATTGTAGCAGAATGATTAAGAATTGAGCAAGGAGACTTTGTAAATGAAAACGGACGTAAAATTATTTAAAATGGGAATGTAACAGAAATTTGTTCAATTTGACGTTAAAAATTATATTTCCTATCCTCACAATACTGAAACATTTGGAAGGTAACTAGTACTAACCAGGCTGTCTTGTAGGCAAAAAAAATCTCAAACAGTTTTTAAACTTGATGAAAATGCTATTATTACTAAAAGATCATCAAGACATCTAAGGGAATTCCAATTTCTATTTCCAGAGAGTAAGTGCTTATAAAGAATTTCTTCTCAATGTAATATGAATGAAACGAAACCGTATTTTTTTTCAACTCGAAAATTATAGTTTATGTTGTTTGATAGTCTTTTGTATTCAAAAGATATAAAAACTGGTTGTAATACGCTTGTTTTCAGACGCGTCTGAGCAGCGCTCATGACTATGCTTTGTGCAGGATTGTACCTTGTAAAATAATATGAATTACCAAAACGATACATATACGGTATCAGGGTTCGCTCACTCCTTATATTTTTAAGGACTCTGGTGCCACTATTAATGATAAGAAAATTTATATTTAATTTTTTGAGAAACAACATTTTCAGCCATCACCTTTATTCTCAGATTTCGCAATATTTTCACAGTGAAATACATTGAAAATACTGTTAAAATTTAGTTTTAGAATTGTGCGAACCCTGGGTATTAGGACATGAAATATGTTATTGCTTATTTTTTTTTGAAAATTTTGGGTGGTGGGGGGGGGGCGGTCTAAAAGTTGCGTTTTGGTTAGCTATTAATAAATCCATTAACATGAACTGGCAATTACATTGGTTTGCTTGGTAAGTAGCTAATTCTTTTCGTGATAGCTAAGAATGATCAAAAGATGATCTAAGAAAGATGATTTTTTTATGAAAGTGATCTCCGGGTTTTAATTAATTACTCAGTTAATAATTAGAATTTTGAAATTCTGAATATCAGGTACATCAAAAGAGATTTTGAGCTACTCTCAAAAAATTTTCGAACCTTGTATGTGCCCCAGATTTCGCTAGCCATCGCAAACACACAGAGCGTTTGGCTCTTTTATTAGTATAGATTATTGTTCTAGCTTTTTATGATATTTATAACGATTTAATTTTAGTTCTTATATTAGCCAACATAAAAATTCCAAAACTAAATTTAAATCAATGAAAACGTACATTTTATATTACTCATTTGCATATTTTGACGTTCTTTTCATAGGCTATCCGACGATCCGACATTGAAATCTAATGTTGTATGTTTCTTTTTTTTTCAATTTTCTTCTAAAGAGAACTTTTCAATTTTTGAAGAAAGAATATTTAGTTGCTTTTTTTAAAAAAACTTTTGATAAACTAGAACAAAAACAAAAATAGAAATTAAACGTAAAAAGGTATAAATTAAACATTCATATCGGATATCCTAAGCAATGAGAATCATTTAAAAATATCGAAAAGCAAAAGTGAAAATGCCAAAGAATGCTTCCGTAGTCTTAAATTCAGCTTGCAAATATCACTGCCCCGATGATAATGCTTAAAAATCATACATAAAGATTTAAATTATATAATCTCTTTTTGATTTATTCAAACATAATTTTCTGTAGAATATTCCAATGTTATTTTTTAGTTATTTTTAATTAGAAATTTTCATTACTGAATTAGCTAAAATAATGTTTCGCGGAAATTATTTCAGATACATTCAAACTAAAGTAGGTTTAATTTATTGCATTTAAAATACATAGCGAAATAGTATCATTGAATGCAGATACTTTAAACGCAATAATTTTCTTCCGGTATTTACTGAGTACCTTTGAACTTTCAAAAAATTAAATATCAAAAATATCTTTAAAATATTTTGGAATCTTAATACTATTTTAAAGCAAACTCTGTCAGGTAAACATGAACCTGCAGCAAGCAAGAAAATCGAAATAAAAACCGTAACTATAAAAGTAAATCTTTAACTTTCATTTTCTCATCTTCTAATTTTACACTTTTCAGCAAGATTATTAAAAAAAGTCTTTGATAGTAAAGGGAGAAAGAGATAGATTTTATATTTCTTATTTTATTTCTCATTTTTTAAATCAAGTAATATTATTCAAACATACGAAGCTGAAATTAGTGAAACACCGATTATGGAAAATTCAGTACTAATTTTGTTAATACATAATAAGAATGGGAATTTCGTGAAATTAGTCAGCTTTATGCAAGCTGATTTTATTTAAAGTAATTTATATTTTGTCACCTGAATGAAGTGCCTCCCATTTTAAAAATACATGAAACTAACCAATGAACTTGGTCGAGATATTAGTAATTTCTATGTGCATGTTCACTCACATCAAAATCGGTTAATATATACGAGTGCTGTCGCAGACAAGTAGATTTTTCAAAGTATTAACCACATTATAAATTCAAACTGCTATATATCAGCTATTTTTTAAGAAGAAAAGAAAAAAAAATGCTCCGGAATCCATGTACCAAGGTCAAACACTTAAGAAAAAACCCTTTTTCATTTTTTTTTTACATTGTTATAAATTTTTTTAAAAAGACCGCCATTTTGAAGAAAAAATAGCGGATAAAGTTGACCAATAAACTCGGTCGAGACATTGATATTTTGTATGTACACAATTAGTTACATCGAAATCAGTTCATAAATATGCGTATTATTGCGTGATAAAATCAGATCGTTTCAAAATGTTAGTCACAGTAGAAATTCGAAGTGCTAATAACTCAGCCATTTTTCAATATAGACAAAACAAAATGTACCCCGAAATCTTTGAATCAAGGTAAAACACATAAGAAACATCTTCTTCAATTTCTAAATTTTTTGCATTTCATATTAAATTAAATTTTAAAAAAATAAATGGCTACAATTTTTAAACAAGATATCGGATGAAGTTGGCCCAGGAATTTGAGACATTGATTTGTATTATGTACACACATTGTTATATCCAAATCGGTCCATAAATATGTGTTTTATCGTTCGTAAAAAATCGGATCGTTTTTAAAATGTCAGCTATACAAGAAATTCAAAGTGCTATAACTCAGCAATTTTTTTTAAATAACGAACTCAGCAATTTTTTTAAATAACGACGAAACAAAAAATGTTTCGAAATTTATGAATCAAGGTCAAACACAAAAGAAAAATCTTTTGTACCAAATTTAAATTTCAAAATATAAAAAATTAAATGGCCGCCATTCTGAAACAAGATGATAGATGAAACTGGTCATTTAACATGATCGAGACATTAGTATGTATATATATATATATATATATATAAACCATTAATCGTGTTACAATATATATATATATATATACATATTCTAGCAGTCTTCGCCCGATACGCTGTTTGGTTTCGCCAAAGGAATTTTGAATCAAATAAAATACATCTACTTATGATAAAAAAAAAAAAAAACTTAATGTTTAATCAAACATTCATGATTGTTGTTAGGATGAGCGAAGCGAATTGAAAATAACTGCAGGATTTATACTTTAAACCATAAAAGAACATTAAACTTTCTTACATGAAAAATGTGTGCTATTTTAAAGGAAAATATACATTTTGATAGAATAATTTATTAAGAGTGATTGGAAAAAGCTCATATTCGTATATATGCGTACTCATTCTTTTTAATCATATAATAGTTTCAGGATTTCTCTTATGAAGTTTTTCTTTCTTTTTTTTCTTATTTTAAATTTCATTTTAAATTTCATTTTGAATTTATTTCTTTTTTTTAAATGTCTTTTTCATGAAAATTATAGCATTTTTTAATGAATTAATATTTATGGAATTACATTCAATTATAAAAGTATTTTTCAGGGCTAAGAATTCAAATATACACAATTTATTCTTAGTATGTGACATCATTTACGCAGACGATACATGCATTTAAAAAATATTATTATTATTATTATTGTTGTTGTTGTTGTTGTTATTGTTATTTGTAAAGTGGCAACAAAAGAATTGTAATCCTATAAAATGAATTGTTAAATCCGTTAAATAAAGTGTTTTTCAAATGCGAAGTTTCAATATTGAATCAAATGAAATATATTTACTTCTAAGAAGTAATTACTATTAGTACTATTTTTAATACGTTTGCTGTTTAAAAACAATTTATGAAATTTGGCTGAATTTAATTTTTAATTTAATCCAATATATGGAATTGACTAAAATTGCAATTCGCCAAAACATAAAATAACGTTTACGCTTAATAACGATGAAAAAATATTATAAAATAATATTGTTACTTTCGTATATTTATCTTATGAAATAATGCTTCGCGAATGTACACAAAGCATGGCTTTTGCCAATCTTATTTGTATAATCTAACATTATCCTGTTGAAAGTTGATGATGACGATGTAAAAGACAAAATAGCTCTAAAATGACCGAAGTATCCATGTTTAAGTATTATTTTAGTTGATGTGTTTATCTTGAATTTAACGCTTCTGCCTAAACCTGCTGCTTAGATATGGCGAAATATCCTAAACGTGCGACCATTCCATCAGTCCGTTTACGTGAGAATTTCTAAAGTAAATAAAATTCATGTTTAAGTATATGTTATTAGATCAATTAACCCCAAATCAATTCTAAAACAGCTGCGGAGGATGGTAGACTGGCCTAAATGTTTTACTTATTGTTAATGCTTTTGAACGGAGGAAATTTCTAAAATAGCTGGAATAAATGTTTAATATTTTCAAATACATTTTTTATCGAGAATTTCACACTTCTACCTAAAACTACTTCAAGGATATGGCAAGTGATGGGCGATTCTCAAAAATTTACCAATCTTAAAAATCATCATCATAACAAACACAATGGATACAGTCAGTAATTACTTCTGAGAATGTGCAATCAAGATGTCCTACAATCGATCACTGTCTTATTGTTAATCTGGCTCTTTTGTAACAAGACGTTTCATAATTAATGATCTAATGAAAATCCATTTAATAACTATGATTTATTTTTAAATGTTGCACTCTTTCGAAAATATACGATATTGAACGTGGTTTCTGTGGAGTAATTTAATGTAATTATAGGTATAATGGGGATGCTCTAAAAGAAATCTCTCGGAATAAATGGGGTAAGGTTACAAATCGAATATTGCATAATGGGTAAAAAACGTCCAGAATAATTTAGGAAACTCTATTACATAAAATTGTATAATAATAGGAACATTATTTTATTTCCCTCATTGCTAGGAAATTTAGAAATGAAACGAAGATATCAACTGGAAAACTATTCCCAAAATAGCGTCATTTTGAAAGCAATGATATTTAACTCGATGTTAACAAAATTTTCATATCATTTTTATGTCGTTAGAATCAGAATGTGGAAATATCTTTTCATAAAATAGTACAATTCTATGGCAGGATAAAGCGATATTAAACATCACTTATTTTAATAATACGGAAGCACTTGAAACTGGAGATAAAGTTAGTTCTTTAAAAAGCAATTGAACTCCCCCCCCCCCCTTCTGTCGATTCTTTTTTTAAAGCTATATATTTCAGTAGCTTTACAAAAACCAGTTTTGTAAATTTACATTTTTTTTGGTAGAGTGAACAGATAAGAATTTTTTAATCACAACTTTGCATTTGTACAATTACAGATTTGCTTCACCAATGAAAGATTATAATACTTTTTAATTATATTAACCCACTAACGCCCAGCGGCATATTTTTAGATCGCTAGATTTAGTGGTAAGAAAGCGCTTTCCACACCAGTAAGTTTGAAGATAATTACATATTTTCTTTCACGAGACAATGGTCTTGATAAAATAAGATAAAAATTACTCTTATTTTAAGAGTGAGGAGAAATCCAAAATTTAAATTTTAAAAAAGAAAATAATTCGGGCAATAATAGGTTAATAAGGGTTTTTTACGCGTTAATCTGCCATGCATACGCATCTTTTTTGCTGTAAAATAATGCATAAAATAATCCGCTGCAAAATAATGCAATGACAAATTTTGACATATTCAATGGTTAAAGCTATTTTAATTTGTTTCGGAGAGATGACTCATTATATTATGGTCCCAGTAAGATTACTTTAAGACAGCAGAATTTATCTGTTATAAGCGAACAATGGCATACTGTAAATCTTTAAAGTTATGTTAGACGAAAACGCAACAAAGCATTTTAACTACATGTTTAATCCTTTATGATTGAATAATTAAATTTTACTAGCAATAGTAACAAAATATTATTAATTTTAGTACTAATGCTATGCTGTTAACTTATAATTTTTGTCTAAAAAACTAATTCCTTAAACGTTTTCAGGAAAATTTATAACATCCGTGGAAATTATTATCCAAATTCAGAAAACGGATTAAGGGGACAATTCGCTTTCAACCGGTCAAATATGCTAGAAAAATTATTCAATTTCCGTACCTTTTCAAAAATTAATCAATAAAACAAATTCAATTTTCATTTTTTTTTTAAATATAGCATTATTTGTTACAATAAAGAAAACATATTGATGAAAATTATTCTAAATAAATTAGGAAAACTTAACTACGAAACCTACTATTTTTTTTAATTTTTATATATCAATGTGCGCATGATATCTCGAGTTCATTTAAATTTATTAACTTTAAAAAGTGTTTTTTTTTACAATAATACTTTGCTTAACATCATGAACTAAAATCTTTTAATTATTTTCATTTATAATATTTATAATAAACTAGCTGGTACCCGTGATGTCGTTCACGTAGCATTAAAAAATTTAACGCATTAACTAAGCAAAATGTTTCATTAACGATAATTTAAAACATATAATTAACACACATTTTATAACATTTTATAGGAGGCAATATAGTAGTTGTTATTTCTCGGGAACTTGAAAAAACTCAGACAAATAAAAGGGAAATTATGTGCCAGATAATATGAACAATCGTGAAAATGAAATGCGACCACTGTAACGCACCTCATGTTCTACAAAAATCATGTTGTAGTGTATTTCAGAATTTCATATTAAAGAAAGAAAAAACATGCGTTAAACCTAGATAATAAAAAAAAAATCCAATACTTTCAAAACACGTAAATAAAATCTTGATGGCCCATTCTTTTCTACAGCTATGTATATGATTTATATGCTTATAAATATTCTAAATACAAAGTTCAAACTTAGTTTGGTTAGAAAAAGTATAACGAAGATTAAAATACATCTTTAGCAATCTCTAATAATAGACAAAAACATATTTGAATTCTTTTGTACAGCCCTGAAATATTACTTGCAGATTTTTATAAGTTCCACATATTTAGCTTAAATTATTCAATTAAAAACTCGATTGAAACTATTGAATTCACATTTACGGACATTTCTATTGCACAGGTGATCATGTATCTAATTTTTTGTATAGTCCAGAATATGATTTTATTTAAATTCTTCAAATATCTCTTATTATAATAAATGTGCTGAACTTAAAAATACATAACTCAAAATAAAAACGCATTAATCAATTCACGGTCATTCTGAGTACTGCTTACGAATACCTTTGTGTAGTCCCGTATATATATAATTTAAGCTAACGACATAATATTATGCAAAAAATTTGTCAACTTTAAAATGCATTCCATAACTGAAAATGCTCTTCAGCAATCATTCCTAATGGACCATACTTCGGATACAGCATTGTATGAGAAATCTTTTTACTTTCTTTCATCTTCAATAGAAGAAAGTATTGTAATCGAAATTTTTTTCGACTTCCGGTTTTCGACGGATTTAAACGTTTCAGGGGTCAGAGATTCCAAAAAACATGCTTTTACAAAATGTCTGTCTGTCCGTGTGTCTGTGTGTGTGTGTCTGTCTGTGTGTATGTCGCCATTCTACCATCAAAAAGTATATGAAGTTATGCATAGAATTGAACCAAATTTTTTGTGAATGTTTTTGGCTGTGGCAAGCAGATCCTACTTCAGTTTTGAAATATTCCGCCTGAAGGGGGCGCTGCAATCGCGATGTTTGTGCCATTTTCAATATTGTACCGACCAAAAGTATATGAAATTATGCATCGAATTGAACCAAATTTTTTGTGTAAGTGTATGACTATGGCTAGTTGATCCTCCCTGAATTAAAAAAAATCCGCCGGAAGGGGGCGCTGCAATCGCGATTTTTGTGTCATTTTCAATATTGTATCGACCAAAAGTACATGAAGTTATGCATCGAATTGAACCAAATTTTTTGTGTAAGTGTATAAAACTATGGCTAATTGGTCCTCCATGAATTTGACAAAAATTCGCCGGAAGGGGGGCGCTGCAATCGCGATTTTTCTGCCCTTTTCAACATTGTACTGACCAAAAGTATATGAAATTTATGTATCAAATTAACCAATTTTTTGTGTAAGTGGATGATTATGGCTAGCTGGCCCTCCCTGAATTTGAAAAAAAAATCCACCGGAAGGGGGCGCTGCAATAGCGAATTTTGTGCCATTTTCAATATTGCACCACCTAAAAGTGTATGAAGTTAGTTCTAGAATTGAACTAAATTTTGTTGTATATGCTTATTTTTTTGGTAAGGCAAGTAGGATCTCCCTGAATTTGAAAAAAAAAAATCTGCCTATCATCCTATTGTCTATAGGCTCGTGCAGAGACGGAAATTCGTTTTTACTCCTATTAATTGACTGAAGAAGAAATTTAACTTGAAAATCAAAGTTGGTATGATATTGAATTAAAATTATTAAAGCATTAAAATGAGTAACTATTTTTTAAAAATATTAAAATGTACGTATGAGATAGAAGAAAGTTTTGGGATTAGCACATCCAACTAGTTGAATTTTATTTTATTTTCTTAAATTATATAAATTGTTTTGCTACATTTTTATTATTTTTTTATTATTATTTCCTTTTTAGAATAATAAAAAATAATTAAAATATATACATGTAACTGGTATCTGAAAACAAGGTTTTTGCCAAATTGGCGTCAGTCAAAAATATAGCCAGTGATAGCGCGTATATGACATCTCTGCAGTTCATTTTATTTTATCACGTGAAAATCGGCAATTGAAAATTAATTACTGAAGAGAAATTATTTGGTTTTTTTTATTTTTTGGCATCGAAATAAGAAAGATGATGAAATCTGATTAAAATAGTAGGGCAAATTTTCAATTAATTCTGTGTGAAAAATAATGAAATTTTGAATTATTAAGAAAAATATTTGAATAAAATAAATAAAAATTAGCCTATGCTCATCCAAACCAATAATCTATCTATACGCAAAAATAGAAAGACATTAATTCGCTCATTTTGATGCCAACTTCATTCCAACTTTCGGAAACACATTCACATTTATAATATTATAAGGAAAATTGAAATAAAAAAAGAAAATGTGTAATATTTTTAAAATAAATTTTTTATAATTTAAGATATTTCTAAGAATTCAAACTAATACAACGAATATTTGGCTTTCTAAGATTAACTCCAGCACCTTAGGGGGCAGAAGTCCCTAGTAAACTAAGGTAAAATATCGCTTTGCCATATTGAAGACTATACTATTCAATGCCAGAGTATATTGAAGCGTTGTTAGAATTGGCGAATGAACGTCAGATACAGATGAAGACTAAGCAAATCATTTATATAAATTCCATTCTTCATTAGTTATAATTAATTATAATGTTTTCTAAGCATAACGGGACTTGAGCGAAATAATGAATTATAGCATAGATAAGAATAACAACTTTAAGTCCCAAAATTATATCTTATACTATAATGCGAGCAAAAATTGTGTGTGTGTGTGTGGGGGGGGGGGTAAATTTTATCTCAAACAAGTTGGAAATTGCACGTGAAGCGTAGCAAATTAGGTGCGTTCGTACGATAACGAAGTTTTAAAAATATTACTTTCATATGTCAATCTCATAAAATTGTAAATAGTGAATTACAATTAAAACGCTCATCAAACAATGTTCTTCCTATACCATTATATAATGTAATACTTTTGTGTGGCCTTGTAAATCAATAACAAATGTTCTTTGCACCACAAATTATGTATGATGTATATTATAATATGTACTTTATAGTTGCATATAAATTTTATTAAGTTCGTATGAGTGTAACACGATTAAAATGCATTTGAAACATTTTTCCCATTGACCGTAATGTAACGGAATACTTTTGAGTGTCCCTATAATTGATCTGTAAATCCGATTTTCATAAAATTTGAAATAACTCGACAAAATTATGTAATAATTATGTATTTTAAATTTCAAACGTATAGAATATATTTGAAACTTTTTCCTAATTGACCATAATGTAATTGAATACTTTTGATTGCCCCTGTAATTGATCTATGCACACGATTATCAAAATATTTGAAATAACTCGACAGAATTATGTAATAATTGCGTATTATAAATTTCAAACGATTAAAATGCTTTTGAAACTTTTTTCCCCATTGACCGTAATGTAATGGAATACTTTTGATTGCCCCTGTAATTGATCTATGCATCCGATTTTCATATAATTTGAAATAACTCGACAAAATTATGTAATAATTATGTACTTTAAATTTCAAACGTATAGAATATATTTGAAACATTTTCCTCATTGACCATAATGTAATTGAATACTTTTGATTGCCCCTGTAATTGATCTATGCACACGATTATCAAAATATTTGAAATAACTCGACAGAATTATGTAATAATTGCGTATTATAAATTTCAAATGATTAAAATGCTTTTGAAACTTTTTTCCCCATTGACCGTAATGTAATGGAATACTTTTGATTGCCCCTGTAATTGATCTATGCATCCGATTTTCATATAATTTGAAATAACTCGACAAAATTATGTAATAATTATGTATTTTAAATTTCAAACGTATAGAATATATTTGAAACTTTTTCCTAATTGACCATAATGTAATTGAATACTTTTGATTGCCCCTGTAATTGATCTATGCACACGATTATCAAAATATTTGAAATAACTCGACAGAATTATGTAATAATTGCGTATTTTAAATTTCAAACGATTAAAATGCATTTGAAACTTTTTTCCCCATTGACCGTAATGTAATGGAATACTTTTGATTGCCCCTGTAATTGATCTATGCATCCGATTTTCATAAAATTTGAAATGACTCGACAAAATTATGTAATAATTATGTATTTTAAATTTCAAACGTATAGAATATATTTGAAACTTTTTCCTAATTGACCATAATGTAATTGAATACTTTTGATTGCCCCTGTAATTGATCTATGCACACGATTATCAAAATATTTGAAATAACTCGACAGAATTATGTAATAATTGCGTATTTTAAATTTCAAACGATTAAAATGCATTTGAAACTTTTTTCCCCATTGACCGTAATGTAATGGAATACTTTTGATTGCCCCTGTAATTGATCTATGCATCCGATTTTCATAAAATTTGAAATGACTCGACAAAATTATGTAATAATTATGTATTTTAAATTTCAAACGATTCGGTTGGGTAGTTTTTGCGTTGTTATATGCGGACGGACAGACGGACGGACAGACGGACGGACTGAACGACAACTATAGGTGCTACGTATTATATAATTACGAACGCACCTAAAAAGGCTCTAACGATTTTCGCAAAAATTTGGATTTTACCATTTTCGGGCACGAGAAGACCATTGGGCTAGGTCCCATGTTCGAGAAAATTCGATTACTGGGTCATTTTGGGTCACAATGGGTCAGGATCAAGCTATTTATATCTAGAGAACGGCTGGATGGATTTTAAGGCAATTTTGTATCCAATCGTTTTTTGGCACGAGAAAGCTATTGGGCGGGGTCACATGTTCGAAAAAGTTCGATTAGTGGGTCATTTTGGGGTCATTATGGGTCAAACCATTTTTATCTAAAAAACGGCTCTAACGATTTTGACCAAATTTTATATTGTATCGCTTTGGATTACAAGAAGACCATTGGGTTAGGTAACATGTTCGAGAAAATTCGGTTAGTGGGTCATTTTTGGGGTCATTGTGGGTCATGCTATTTTTATCTAGAGATCTTCTGACGCAATTTTGACTAAAAATTGCATTCTATGGTTTTCGGGCATGAGAAAAACATTGGCCTAGGTTACATGTTCGAGAAAAAATTTTAATGGGTCATATTGGGTCATTTAGGGTCTGGGTCAAACTACTTATATTTAAAGAACGGCGTGATCGATTATAACGAAATTTTGTATGTAACAGTTTTTTGACATGAGAAAACTAATGGGCTAAATCACATGTTTGAGAGATTTCGACTATGTGGGTCATTTGTGGATCATGATGGGTCATAATGGGTCATGGTCAAGCTATATCTAAAGAACAGGTGGATCGATTTTAACGAAATTTTGTATGCAACATTTTTTTGGGACTATAAAATCATTGGACTAGGTTATATGTTCGAAAAATTTCGATTAATGGGTCATTTTGGATCATAAAGGGTCTGGGTCAAGCTATATATAATTAAAGAACGGCAGGATCAATTTTAACGAAATTCTGTATGTAACAATTTTTAGAAACGAGAAAACTAATGGACTAAGTCACATATTAGAGAGCTTTCGATTATAAGGGTCATTTGTGGGTCATGATGGGTCATGGTCAAGCTATATCTAAAGAACGGGTGTGGATCAATTTTAACGAAATTTTGTATACAGCATATTTTTGGCACGAGAAAATCACTGGGCTATGTCACATGTTCGAGAAATTTCGATTAGTGGGTCACTTTTGGGTTATTCTAATTTTATCTAGACAATGTCTCGCGCAAATTTGACTAAATTTTGTATTTTATCGTTTTCGGGCACAAGAAAATCATTGGGTTATGACAGATTTTTAAGAAAATTCGATCAATGGGTCATTTTTGATCATAAGGGGTCAGGGTCAAACTAACTACATCTAAAAAACGGCTGAATCGATTTTATCTAAATTTTGTATCTAATGTTTTTCGGCATGCTAAAACTAATGAGCTAGGCCCAACGTTCGAGAGATTTCGATTATAAGGGTCATTTGTTGGTCATGATGGGTCATGCTAATTTTATATAGAAAATGGTACTCACCATTTTGACTATACTTTGTATTATATCGTTTCTGAGCAAGAGAAAACCATTTGGCTTGGACACATGCTCGCGAAAATTCGATTAGTGGGTCATTTTGGGTCTTAATGAGCTAGGGTCATTCTAATTATATATAACAACGACTCAATCAATTTTACCTAAATTTTGAAACAAAACGTTTTTTGTCACGAGAAGACTATTGGGCTGAGTCGCATGTTAAACAAAATTATATTAGTGGGTCATTTCGCTTCATTGCTGAATGCTGCCAAGCTAATTTTACCTAAAAAATGGCTTAAACGGTTTTGATTCAATTTTATATTCTACTGTTTTTGATTACCTGAAGACAATTGAGGTATGTCACATGCTTGATCAAATTTGATTAGTGGCTCATTTTGGGTAATACGGGTCAGGGTCACGAGAATATGGCAAAAGCCAATAAGTTGGCGAGATTTGACAAAATATTGGCGACATATGGCCAAAAAATCGACTATAAAAATTACGAAAACCAAAACACGTATTTGGATCCAAATGAAAGAATGCCTCCAAATTTGGCTATATCAAGCAAAAAATACTGTCATTCGGAATGTAAAGAATTTTTTTATACATTCTTAAGAGGATTCGAGATGCATGGTTAAACCAATCAGAGTCGAGCTAAAAAAAGTGATTTAGATCGATGTCCCTTCGTTATAAACATGCGCATAAAAACATAGTTTTCTTATTGATTGTTTTTCTAAATAATACTATTATAAACATGTTTTACAGTTATAATACAGAGTTAATGATACAGTGAAAATACTATATCGAGTTGAACACAAAGTTAATTTTGACCGAGCTAAGCTCGGTCTCCCCTGCTAGTATATAATTATAAAGCAGAAAATAAGTTTTTCAGTTTGAATGTTTCACTGAATAATCATAACAAACAATATATATATATCTTTATTTAACCGGTTATCTAATCAAACACAGTAATATTTTGTCAATCCTTAACACTTCTTTCGGAGTTTTGTGTATCATTAAGTTTCGTTTTCTGTATGTTCTGAACTAATATCTTTGTATCTAGGAAAACTGCATACCTTTTATCATTACTAAAAAAATACATACGTAGCAGTCATTTTGCTATTTATAGTCATAACAAGGAAAGAAATGTCGAAGCTTTCCAGCAGAAGATATTAGGGGGAAAAACAGAAGGAATTTCCTTTCGAAGAAAAACAGAAATCATTCTTACCATTATTTCCAGATAAACAACTAATAAAACACTGCATATCAAATCGTTGTTTACTATATTTGTTGTATCCAGTAATAGGCTTAATTTTACACGTAATAAAACAAGGGAATTTGATCAATGTGCTGATAATGGTTTTCAAATGAATGTAGGAATGTTATTATTTGTACGATTATAAATAGGAAAACTGCCACTGGAAATTATACTTAGACTTTATACGCGAAATATTTAATGGTTCTTCGTAACTATCGCTTAATCAGCCCGTTAAATCCCAAGATTAAAAGTTTGAATTTAAGAAATATCGTTACAGAATATACAGAGTTTCCACTCTCAACCGTGGCCAATGGCTAATTCCTAAACCGTTAGTATGGTTCCAATTATAAAAATGTTTTAAATGACGTAAAGAAATATTTTAAAAGTGATTTGGGTCAATGAAAACATTTTTTGAATTACGAAATTTAAATTTTTATACGGACCCTCTGTCCTATAAGTTATATTTAGCAAAACATTCCTGTTAAAATGACATGTAAGACAAAAAAATTCCGTTGATATAACACTAAAACTGACCGAGTTATGAAACTTTAAAAATGCGTGACTTATACCAATTTTCCGCAATGAATAGGAATGAGTTCGTCCATGGTTTAAGGTGTCATATACCAAGTGATTAGGGTATTCAAAGAGCTTATTTTATGTGTATCTGCGGTTTGAAAAAAATCGTATAAGTATTACGATTGAGTTAACTTTTAATTTATATGCATGTTTTAGCACTGAATCCAAAAATTATCTTAATTTTTAACCATGTAATCAGGATTTTTCACAAGTTACAAGTGGTCAAAGTTAAAAAATAACAATAATGAGATACGATAAAATAAAGAAGATAACTATGTTTTTTAACTTTTAATAATTGTTTTTTATATACTTTTTATCACTGAATCCGAAAAAGATCTGCATTTTAATAACTATATTACAATTTTTTGCAAACCGTAAGTGTCAAATTATATCGGAATATTAATTACAAAACAGAAAATTTTATTTTATTTATTTTAGTTCAATAATTTAGTCAATAATTTGGCTTGTATTATAAATCTTGCAGCTAAACAGCTGAGGAGTACGATCAAGTGGTGTTCAATTTTAAGTTTAAACTTTTTAGCAGTGAAATTTACCTGAAAAATCTTGACGCTGACGTGATGGTTAAAATTTGAGGTAATTTTTCGGATTCATCAGTATAATATACATAAAAATAAGTTATTAAAAGTTATAAACACAACAGCCGAATCTCTTTTATAGTGTTGAAATTCCGCTATTTTTTTCTTTTTTTAACCCATTAGGAACGAGCGACACGTATAGCTGCCGCAAAAAGGGCTTAAAAATCTTTGTTTATTCCCACCAGTAAAATTTTACTGTAAAATTTGCCTTATAATATAGGAACATTTTACCTATTTGATAAGGTAAAATTTTCTGCTTTTAAAAACCGATGAAAATTTCGTAAAACGCTCCCGTCGCGAAGGGGTTAACTTTAAAGTTTACGATTTGCAAAAAACCTTTGCGTGATAGAGGAAATGAATGTCAGTTTTGGATTCAGTGGTGCATAATAAAAAAGAACCAATTATCAAAAGTTAGAAAACATGACATATCCAACTTTTGTAGACTAATATAACCTAATAGCATATTAAAATTTGTATCATTTTGTAAAAAATTGAGCTGTTAATTTTCATCATTTTATTTAAGAAAACTTCTGTTTTTCTTTTTTGCCTATATGTTTATTACATATTGTATATTTTGCATTAATTTGTCAGAATGATTAGAAATTTAAAATTTATTTTGTAATGTTAATTTTACTGTCAAAAATTTTTAAAAATATATCTAATGGAATTATATTTTTTACTAAATTTGTGAATAACCAATAATTGGCAGCAAAAAATTTGCTCCAACTTTAAACAGCTATAACTCTGTCAATATTAATCGTAGAATAACGGGACTTTTTTAGTCTTACGTGTCAGTGTAATAGAAATATTTTACTAAGTATAACTTATTGAACGAGGGGACTGTATAAAAATGTAATTTTCGTAATTTTTTAAGAAATGCTCTTCTTGACCCAAATCGCTTTAAAAAATACTTCTTTACGTGATTTAAAACATTTTTCTAATAAGAATTATATGTCTATGACTAATGGTTTTGGGAATCAGCTATTAGCTACCGTTGAGAGGGGACACCCTCTCAACCGTTGTATTTAAAATTTAAGTGAATAAGAAGTTTTCAAATTTTGTCTGATAATGTATAAAGAAAGATTTTATTAAATACATTACAAAAAAGGAGCAGACGCAACAAGATTTTAAAGATGTTATAGTATATCATCAGGCACAAAAGATTATCGTAACGCTCGTAGTGTTAGTGAATACTGAATGAATATCGACGCATGATCTTTTGCTATTTGTACACATCAGTTAAAGATCTACCTCAGATACACAGACATGATTCTAGCCAATCTCCAATAGGATACAAGTAAACCTCACTAACCTGTTTCCAGCGGAATGAAAGACTGAATGGGGATGCTTGAATAGCACATTTCACACACGAGTACACAAGGCGAGTAAGACTTGTAAACTTATTATACGTAGAGATAATGAATCTGTCCTGAACATAGAATGGGTTAATATAGTTTTAATAAAACGTCTTTCTCAATAGCTTTTGATACATTCTTTCCGGAAAGCTGATAATTTTGTCACATACTCTCATAAGGTTAAGTTTAACTTTTGCAAGTTTATTACAGATACTTAACTGTAAATTAACTTTCTATTTTTTATGCTTAATTTATTAAATGACCTTTTTCTCGTTTCTTGAAATATTGGTAATTACGCGTTCCAAAAAAGTTATTTTTTTCTACATGCACCATAACTCACAGTCATTTTTTCTTACTCCAAGGATGCATTTTTTCATTGAACCTACAAATAGTGGGTACATGCAAAAGTAAGTTCCTTTTATGGTTAAAATTAGATGTTTCTGTATGTTATTACATGTTTATTCCATGACGACGTCTACTGACAGCATATTAATTATTTCAATACTTCTGCCATTTCGTGTTGCATTTATGTTTTGTCTTTGTCCAATAATGAATGCAATTTCTACCTTCTTGTTTTACATCATCAACATCGAATAAAACTTCTTTAAATTTTATGTTCACATAATTTTAGAAAAAGCACGTTCATTTTAAGTTTATACAAATAAAGGATGAACAAGAACAATTTTCTCATAATTTACCAAGATCTGTTAAAACTAAAAAATAAAACAGAAATTTTCGTGAAACATAGCAAATAAAATGCTTTTATACTACAACAAGTTTTATAACTATTCAGATTTTATAAATATTCAGCAATAACTGTTGCACTCTTATGCAAAAATGTATGAATAGAAAATTTGTTATGATTATATATTTTTATTTAGTAATACGGAAAAATAGGATTATTTCTTAAATAAGACGTAATCACCATGGTAAGAATCATTACCTATTATGGGATATCATTGAATTAATTGCGCATTATATCACTTAATAGAACGAAGAATACTTTTATCAATGTATTTTTAATTTTTGATTAGGTTTTCGTGAAATTTCAAATGATTCGACAAAAGTCTGCAACAACTATGCATATTAAATTTCAAAAAATTATATCAGGTCATCTTTGTGAATATATAAACAGTCAGATGAAGTAAGTAAGTAAGTGATAATATAAGATGAAGTAAGTATAAATAAGTAATAAAGTGTAAAAAAGTAAAGAAATAAAGTACATAAAACATAGTAAAAATAAGGATAAATGAATAATATCTGATTAAAAAATCCATTAGAAGCTACAAATCAGTGATAAAATACAGATGAAATTTATAGTTTACAATTTAAAAAAATGCACTTTTCCGATTTATTTTAAGTGAATAAACCATTTAATAGAAAAAAATGAAATCATCTATAGCTGAAAAAAAAGAAATATGACATCAAACAATATAAACTTGAAGAGGGAAAATGTCAAAAAAGACAATTGTATAAAATAACTGCATGTCAATCCAACAGTTTATTGATTTAGTCCAGAATGTTTTTTTGTTTTCTAGGCATTCTTATAAGACAAAATTCCTCGTTAAGTATAAAGCAAAGAAAATAAAGTAGAATGAAAAATAATTATCAATAATTCTACATTATATGATGTGTTATATTTTATTATTATGATGTATTACATTACATTATATGATGTGTAACATTCTTTATTTCATAATTGTATTCCAAATTTGTTATATAAATATATATATATATATATACAGGGTGATTCTAAATTTTTTTACAACAAAAGAGGGGTGATAGTACGCATGAAGACAAACAATATTAAGTAGGAGACCAAGGGTCCCAAACGTTTTCCAAATGGAGATAGCCGCCATTAAAGTTTAGGGACCAAAATTTCAAATAAATATAAAAAACGGAAAAATCGGTCGATTGATTTGCGGTTTTCACTAAAATTATTCTTTATGTCGTCATTTTCTTGAAATCTCTATAAATAAAAGGAATTCCGAGGATAATTAATTAATTAATTAATTGAGGCACAGGGGAAAGCAAATCTTGGCAATGCGCCAACTCGGTCCAGAGGAAGCAAATCTTGGCAATGCGCCAACTCGGTCCAGAGGTATAAAAGCAAGATAGAAAAAAACGCGCAGGTCTGTGCATTCAAGTACAACCACCCATATGTATATGCTGAAAGTTTGTTCTGACGCTCACCCGACGCACGTGGAGTGCCGATGGTCCGGGAAGCGTACCATACACATAAATTATTAAATAAACCTTCAAATTAAGCCCGGCGAAGCGGGCTGGGTATGCTAGTTAAATTATAAAGATAAATTTCAAAAAAATCCGATAGAGGGCGCTTTAAACTTTGAAGTAACGAACAGTTATTTTTTGTCGGTATTTTTTGCAGCTCATTAAATATTTTTGTAAGCTTAGACCCAAACTTAAATTTTGAGCTCAAAATCTGAATAGCTGGAAGTGGTTAAGTAGACAAACTGAACTGTGTTCAGAGGGTTCAAATTTCAAATGATTGTAAAAAAACGAAAAATTGATCGATTCGTTTGCGATTTTCGTTAAAACTAATTTTTAAATCAGCAATTTCTTGAAAACAAATTTTAAAGATAAATTTTACAAAATGCCGATTTAGGGCGCCTTAGACTTTGGAGTAGCGTACAACTATTTTTAACTGTTATTTTTTTAATCTCATTAAATGCTTTCAAATGCATAGACTTAAATTTTGGGATCAAATTCTGAATCGTTGGGAGTGTATAAGAACCGAAAATATGAATTGTGTTCAAGGAGGAAGGAGGATTAAATTTCAACTCCTGAACACTCTCCAGTTTGCGCTTCTTAAACCCCTCATAACGATTCAGAATTTGAGCTCAAAAATAAGTTTAAGTCTAAGCTTCCGAAAACGTTTAATGAGATGAAAAACTAACGGCAAAAAATAGTTGTTCGTTACACCAAAGTCTAAAGCGCCCTCTATCGACATTTTTTGAAATTTATCTTTATAATTTATTTTTAAGAAAATACCAATATAAAGAATAGTTTTAGTGAAAACCACATATCAATGAACCTATTTTTCCGTTTTTTTAAATCATTTAAAAATGTAAACCCTCTAAACACACTTCAATTTGTACTATTTAACAACTCGCAACTTTTAGATTTTGAGCTCAAAATTTAAGTTTGAGTTTATGCTTACGAAAACATTTAATGAGATGCAAAAAATACCGGCCGAAAATAGTTGTTCGTTACTCCAAAGTCTAAAGCGCCCTCTATCGGCATTTTTCGAAATTTATCTTTGTAATATAATTTCAAGAAAATGCCGGCATAAAGAATAATTTTAGTGAAAACCGCAAATCAATCGACCTATTTTTCCGTTTTTTATGTTTATTTGAAATTTTGGTCCGTAAACTTTAATGGCGGCTATTTCCTTTGGAAAACATTTGGGAACCTTAATCTCAAATTTAATATTGTTTGTCTTGATGCGTACTATTACCCATCTTTTATTGTAAAAAAATTAGAATCACCCTGTATATATTACGATTTAAAAAACAAAGTCTGCTTTGTATTTTTCATATTGATTGTAGAGATTTAACTAACAGTTTAATGTTGTAATGATAAAACATTTTATATAAAACTTTTGTACTTAATTTACTTTCTTAAAATGTTGACGTTGGATTTAATACAGCATTAGCTAAATAGTTTTGAATAATACTTTTCAGTTAGATATTTTAATCGCATTATGTTCGGTAATCCGCAAAATAATGCGTGATTTTTTTTTCTTGTTGTTAACTGTAACCGGCAAACGGCCAATTCGGTTCCTTCAATTTTCTTTGTCTTATTTTAATATTCTGTACTAGCTGACCCGCCCGGCGTTGCCCGGGTCCGTATTAACAATATTAAATGAACTTGAAATCTGTATGATTTTATCCTTAACTCGAAACATGCAGAAATGCATTGTCTGAAATACGTGGCCACTGATTGTGTGAAAAATCGGTTTAAAAAACAGCTAATGTTAAGCTCTAAAAATACTCAAAATGAGCGATGAGAAACGCGGAAGGGAATATGTATCCAACGACTGCGTGATTTTCGTGCTAAAGTGTTGATATTTATCAAAAATCACTGTTAAGTCCCGTAACTAATTATTTTTTTTTCACATAAAAATCCCAAGTGAAATACTTTGAATTTCAAACTAATTATATCACTCTTAAATCCGACTATACCATGAATGAAATCGATACTCACTGGTAGCTAAAATGTTGGTAAGTAGTATTTATAATTTCTGAGCCATTTAACAAAAGTAAGTGTTATTTTTATTCAAATCATGCGTAATGTTCACTCTATGGATAAATTCCTAACCGTAAACTTTTGTACCGTAACCATAACCTGCCTGTAACCTAACTTTGACTTAACAGTACCTTACCGTAAATTAAATATAACATAAATCTAACCTAGCCTTCACTTTATTGTAACATATCCTTATTCTAACCATAACATAAATGCAATCTAACTTTAACCTAACTTTAACTTAACCGTGACCTAACTGTAACCTAACGGGAAATTAAATATAATCAAAGACTTACCGTAATGTAATTGCAACCTAAATGTTTCCAAACCATATATTGGTTTCATGTCCATGGAAATTATTTTGTCTTGTTCAGATCTGGTTATGATTCATTAGAACATTTTTGTCGGATTCAGATTTCGTTCGGTTCAGATTTTAGGTATTTTTTGATATTGAATTTTAATGTTCGGGTCGTATTCATGTCCATGGAAATTATTTTGCCTTGCTCAGATACAGTTATGGTTCTTTGGAATATTTTTGTCGGGAACAGATTTGTTTCAATTCAAATTTCGGCTTTTTTTTCAAATGGAATTTTTGGGTTCGGGTTTTCTTGCGTGTTCACGGAAATTATGCTGCCTTGTTCGAATAAGAACATGCTTCACTGGAATATTTTTTTCAAGTTCACATTTGGTTCAGTTCAGATTTCGTGATTTTTTCAAAGAAATTTTTTAGGTTCAGATTCGGTTCATGTGAATGAAATTTTTTTGTCTTATTCAGATCCGGTTACGATTCTTTGGAATATTTTTTTTATCAGGTTCTGATTTGATTTTATTCAAATTTCAGGTATTTTTTCAAATAGAATTTTTAGGTTCGGATCTCGTTCATGTCTACGGAAATTATCTTGTCATACTCGAATCCAGTTATGATTCTTTCGAATATTTTGGTCGAATTTAGATGTGGTTTGGGTCAAATTTCAGTTTTTTTCAAATCGAATTTTTTAGGTTCGAGTTGGGTTTATGTCCATAGAAATTATTTTGTTTTGCTTGGATTGGGTTATAGTTCTTTGGAATATTTTTGTCAGGTCCAGATTTGGTTCAATTCAGATTTCAGGTTTTTTCTTGAAATATAACTGTTGAGTTCGGGTCTTCTTTCATGTTCATGGAAATAATTCTGTCTTGTTCGAATAAGGACATGCTTCACTGGAATATTTTTGCCAAGTTCAGATTTCGTTCAGTTCGCGATTTTTTCAAAGAAATTTTTGGGGTTCGGATTGTGTTCATGTCCATGGAAATATTTTGACCTGTTTGGATCCGGTTGCGTTTCTTTGAAATAGTTTTGTTAGATTCAGATTTGGTTCGATTCAAATTTTAGGTATTTTTTTGAATGGGAGTTTTAGGTTCGTATCGGGTCCATGTCCACGGAAATTATTTTGTCTGACTGGAATCCGGTTATGGTTCTTTCGAATACTTTGGTCAGATTTAGATGTGGTTTAGGTCAAAGTTCAGGATTTTTCAAACGGAGTTTTTTAGGTTTGAGTCGGGTTTATGACCATGGAAAGTATTTTGTCTTGCTGGGATCGGGTTATAGTTCTCTGGAATATTTTTATCGGTTTCAGATTTCGGGTTTTTTTTAAGAAAATAGTAGGTTCGGGTCAGTTTTCATGCCCACGAAAATTATTTTTCCTTGTTTGAATCGGGTTATTCTTCACTTGAACATTTTTGCGGGATTCAGATTTGGTTCGGGTCAGTTATCAAATCCATAGTTTTGTCCAAACAGAATTTTTAGGTCAGGGTCGGGTTTATACTCACGGAAATTTTGTGTATCACGGATCGGAGTGTTGTCTGTTTTTTTCTGGTTGGGATCGGGTTATGTTTAAATTAGTCTAAACATTAAGGTTATAATCAGTTTTGCTACTATTCTTTTTATGGCTATTTCTGATAGATAATTTACTTTGCTATTTGATAATTTATTATGGTGAATGAATCGTTTGCGGATACAAACAATTGTACGCCAAACAGCTATTTTATTTTTGGTTTAAAAACAAATTAAAGCCATATTACAATTTTAAATTGAATAGAACACATTTAAATTTAATCAATGATTAAAAAAATAAACTCATAGAAAAGTGTTGTGTAATGTTTTTTTACTGCAACACAGCTAATAACTCATATATTCTAATGTTCGAAATGCCAAAAATATGCGTACAACCATATAGTAAAAAGAAATTAATAGAGTGGCAGTATAATGTCTTGGGGTGACGCAAAAAATGTAACTCTAAAATCCGCTACATTAAGTCCAAATAAGCACAAAAAAAACCATGTGCTTTGAAACTCCGATCAATTCAAACTGGTTTAAACCAGTATTTCTTTGTTATTGTTTTTACCTTTTAAACTGTTATTGAATAGATGACTAAAATTTCGTTTAAAAAATAACGTTTTGTGCCATTATTGCCTGTAATACACGATCAGAATGCATGAAAGATACAATTAGATCAATCATAGGCAAGAATTATTTGATTATTTTTATCATATGACTTTGAAATATCAATATAGAAGCAACATTTAAGACTTTGCTTAAAAAATCAACATTCTTTCGTTAATGTCTTAAAATCGTCTGCACCTCTGAAATCTAGATTTTAGATTAATATTATTATTTAAGTGTTCATGCATGATTTTAAAAGAATCTTTTCATCACTATATTTTATATATTGATATGGAATTATTAATATATTGTTAAATCATAAACATTTTTCATCTACGTTATAAAGTATTAAAAATTTCTGGAAAAAAAAAGAGAAAACTTTTAGAAATACAATTTTTTACTTCAAATCATACGTTTTCAATATTTTATTTAATTTTGTTTTGACATTTAATTATTTTTAATTTTCCAATTTCAATTATTTTAAAAGCAAACATTTATTTTAATAAATAATATCATAGAAAAAAAAACATTTAAAAAAATTACTATTTCTTCGTAAAATATGCTTCAGCTGTAATTCATTTCTTCCAATCCGTCTTATTAATACAAAATTCCTTCCTCGTGCTTTATTTTGAGACATTAAAATTTCAGAGATAAATGGTTTCATATTGCAAACCTTTTTTTTTTCGGTTTACTTCGCCACCACCTATCTTTTTCCTCCATGGTGTACAACAGCTGTGATAAAAAAAAAAAAAAAAAAAAAAAATCTTCATTTAAACTGACAGTTTGCCAGTCTATGAATTTTAAAGGTCAGTCCCAGTTTTTAAAATTATTTCTGCGAAAATTTTATGCAACCAACCAACCATAAGAGAATAAAAGTTAAAAAAGCTAAAAAAAAGCGATTTTTTATGAGAGTAAGTTTTAGAATTTAATTAATTACTCAGTTAATAAATAGAATTTTGAAATTCTGAGAGTCAGGTGCATCAGGAGAGATATTGGGCTACTCTCAGAAAAATTTTGAGCTTCGTACGTACCGTAGTTTTCGCGAACTATCGCAGACACACACACACACACAGACAGAGCGATTTGTTATTTTATTAATATAGATGTGTATAGTTATACTTACCAAGTTCCTGATTTTTTATACCAATATTTTTATGTAGAAATATTTGTTTAATGCAAATCGCATATTTTTGACAATTAAATAAAACGAAAATTTTTGTAAGAATTTACATTTATAAAAAAAATCCTGAGAGTTACAACGATGGTATAATAAATAACTATGTTAGATACTACTATTCTGAACTACAAAATGATCGTATATACTTTTTTATATTTTGTATGCTTTGCATTTTTATTATGACGAAGTAAATCCCGAATTGCAACGATATAAATTGCTTCAGAAGGAGCTGTTTCATTTATTTATTATAAACCTACATAATTTGTTACGATAAAAAATGTATCTTATATTGGTTAGTCCAATTCTCAAGCAAATAATATTTTAACCTAAAATTATCGTTATACTATATACAGTTGCCTAAATTATCGAAATTAAATTTTATCATTTACATAATCAGTAAAATACAATATAGATCAGCTATTATGATGAATTTATAAATTGAGTCTGTAATCTTTGATATCCCCGTCTGAAAAGTACAGAGTTTATTCCAATTTGACACGATCAGAGAATTTTCTCCCTCGAATTCTGATCCCACTTCATTTTCACCTTCTCAAAATTTACACATGCACTTCTCATATTCATGTTCAGCATTTTTGAAGAATTGGTATTTTTATTTGATAATTTTAAAATAATTTTAACTCAAAACTGGAAGTAACAATTTCTAAAAACATCTTAGTATGTGAACAGTCACATACTCCATATCCTAATCTCTTTACCGAAGAATAAAGATTACTGTAATTTAAATTTTTAGACGTATTTGAGTTAAAATGTTCAATTTTATCTAATATATTGATCATTTTCTTTAAGCATTTTGCCTAGTACACATTAAGACATTTTAGTACACATGAAGAATGAACAAAATATTTAAACGTTGCGAAAAAAAACGCGAGTTTTCAAAAGCAGTACGTGATTTTCAATTTAAAATGTTTTAGCTCAGTGTGCCCCTAATTGCATTTTTCGCCACTAAACCCTAGACAACAAAATTTAAAACATACGAATTAATTTATTTTAATTTTATTAGAAAATGGCATGAATAAAGGTAATTAAACCTCATTAGTTTACTCCCTCTTCTGCAATAATGAAAGTTATCTAACTACAACCAATATGAAAAAAACCCCTATAAAATATTTTAAAATATAAATATAAAAATGGGGATACTTAAAAAACACAGCTAGTGCTGGTTTCTTATTATCAGAATGTGTTTTTGATTGCATTATTTTCAAAGGTGAAGTATTTTCAACTAAGAATTTCATAATAGCTGGAGCAACATGACGCACTTCTGCAAAATATTTTTCAGATTAAGGAATTAAGAATGCACTCTTTTTTATAAAATGACCTTATTTGTAACCGCTTAAGCTTTCCACTTTTACGATCCAGTCTTAAACAACATCCATTGAAAAGTATGCGTATAACATTATTGTCGCATAATATAATACACATACCCAAGAAAAACAATGTCATCAATCAAGAAGCTCGCCAAAACAAATCGCGACCTAATGACTCACAGGTCTTCTTTTTTTGTTAATAAGTTCTCTGCTTCATCGAAAACCATCCATTTGTGTATTTTTTTTTCAAAATTCACAAAATATTATTGCACACAGATAAAAGCAGTTACATTTGTTTAACATTCTGATACGAATTAAATAAAAGCGGAGAAAGAAAATCACACAAATATTATTTAAAATATATTTATGGAAAAAGAAACTACTTTATAGTTCGTAAAGTAAGTTTGCAATAAATTAAAAAACATTCATTTGACAAACTAGATACAGTAGTAGTACAAAAATATACAGTAATCTCCTTTTTCCGACAATTTTCCCTTTACTTTTAATAGAAATAAAGTACTTCAGTTGCCACAATTACAAAATATGTACTAAAACTATATAAAAAATATTTGAAAAATAAACTGAGATGTAGCTTTTAAACAAATTGTAATTAAAAGTACATATTTATCTCTATAAGAAGGTTTTAAATGTGAAAATATGCGATGTTTAGAAGTTTAAAAATTTGAAGCAACAGAAATTGCAACGCCGGAATTTCTTTTCAAATCTCAAATTGATGCCATTCACAAAATGACGTGAGAGTTATGCACAGATAGGTTTGTGCTTATTGTCTTTCAGTTTTGAAAATTCTTCGGAAGAAGGTATAAATTGGTCTCTAAGGTATAAATTGCGATTAGTAGAGGATAAAACAGATTTCCCGCAACATTTTGCAGCACAATAATTGCTGATTTAATCTTAACTCAATTTTCATTTTAAATATTATTTTACAAAAAATAAACAATTTCAAATAGGTAAGAAAGATACATTTTTTTCACAGTTCTGTGCTGCGTAAATTATTAAAAAGAATTCCATAGATAAAAATGAATATGTTTTTAAGAATAAATGGTATAGAAAGATAGCAATATTTAATGCTAAATTATCTGGTACAATAAATTCTTTTATAATCTTACAACGATTTTTAGTTTAAATTTCTTTAATAAAGGATATACAATAAAAATTTTACAGCAAGAGAAAGGTTTTTCACTCATCCGTGATGCGTGAAGCCGAAGAAATGATTCTAAACTTTTTTTTGTTATGATACAGGCTCAGATTTCTTCAAAAGATCTATATAGGCTTTTTCTTAGTAACAAACCAACCTTTTCCCGAACTTCAAGTGAAGTGGAAAATGTAATATTTCTACAAAAACTACTAGATAACGTTATGGATGAATTTATATTCAACAATTGAGGAAATTTTGTTTGAAATGTATGGAACTTTTTAGCAGGGTGTTTTTAGAATAAAATATTTTCATGAATAAATATTTAAAGCAGAAAACTTCACTAAGCGCTTTCAGGAAGGTTTAATAATAAAACAGTAGTAAATCAGGCTCAGTTTGTTTTCCATATTTTTATAGTATTTGCTTTTGAAAAGTTGTAAATTCGCAAAGAAAAAATATGTCATAAGATAAAATCGCTCAAAAAATAAATTTTGGAAAATTATTCCTTGACTTAACATTGAAATACAAAATATAAAAAAAATTAAAAAACAAAAAAAAAAGAACAAAAGAAAAACATATATAGAATTAAAAATTAAAACGCTTAATTCCTTTTGTTCATACATATATTTTACATAGTGAAAATCAATACGAAAATACAGATAGATGTTAAAAAAATACAACGTATAGTTACGCAGAATGAATGACGGCATGTCACTTATCACCGCTATCGCATAAAAAAGATGCTAGTCGGATGTGGCAAAACCCAAAATTTTCTTCTATTTCATACACGTTAATACTTCCAGAAAAATGAAACATAGCAGTGTCACCGGTTAGGTAATCTACACAAAAATCTAATCTACAACATTTTATTTCAAGTTTTAACTGAATATGAAATTTGATGGTTTGGTTTATTTTGTGTCGGCCGATTAGCTACTCTAGGTATATAGGCCCAGGGGGAGGAGTGTCCTTCGTGGGGGTCTTTCTAAGGGAACCTAACACGTATTTACGCAAGGTTCGAAGAAAACCACGAAAACTCCGAATGGTTAGGCCGACGGCTGCGATTGGGTTCGAACCCAGCACCTGCCGTCTGCCAGTTGAGGGATCAGAACTTGTCGGCCACTGGTCGGTCCTGAAATTTGATGAAAATCCATGTATTAATATTTGAGGTAGAATCATCTAAGAAATTGTAAAAAAAAAAAAAAAACTGGATAAAAGCGCACCTGTTAAGTAATTTGCTCTACAAACTAAAGAATACTAATTTATATCAGAAACTAAGTGAATCTGAAGTTTTCTGAAAATTCGTGCATTAGTTCCTGAGGTAGAGCTTCTGTGATAAAGTCATTGCGATAATCATGAATAATGCCACATAGTAATGCCACCTGTTGGTCTATTTACACCAAAAAGAAATCAAAACCCTATTATATCAAGGGCTAAAGAATCTGAAACTTTATGAAAATCTGTCTATTAGTCCTTGAGATATAGCTATTTTGGAAATTCTGAAAAAGGCAGCATAGCCGCTTCACCTGTTGGGTGACATACACAAAAAAATAATCAGATCCAGTTTATGTCAAGTTGAACAAATGAATCTAAAATTTTGTATAATTCCTTGCATTAATTCTTGAGACAAAGCGCCCAAAAAAATTATGTCACATACAGACAGACCTCTTCTAAAAACATGTTTTTTGCATCTCTGATCTCTAAAACGCGTAAATCCGTCGAAAATCAGAATTTTAAAATTTTCACAAATCCAATACTTTCTTCTTGTAAAGATAGGTGGGAGCAGTAAGGAACAAACACACGAAATTAGTGACAATCTCTTTGATATTATTTGACAGGAATTATTCAACATCTGATATAGTAACTCACTTAGTAAGACTCATCACCACACACCGACAAATGTGAATCGACAAATTTATACATTTACATACAGTGGCGGTTAAAAGTTTCCGAGCAGTTAGCTTCTTTGATTTATTAACCAGTAGGTTTCAGCAAAGAAGACGCACAATTGTTTCAAAAGTTAGGAATAAGTGATTGACCTCGGACCACGTAATCACTTTAATTGGATACTGATGACAATTCTTGTGAAGTGGCAGAATTCGATACTTGCGTGTGCAAAAGATTCCGGCCACTCATCATTCCTTATTTTTTTCTATTGGTAAAGTGTTTTTTGGTCGTGTTTATGAATGAATCAACGTGAATAGTATAGTTTAAATTCTAAACTGAAAAGATCAACAATTATTATTCGTAAATGAGTAATTAGTTTGTCGCTAAAGGGACAATTTTCTCGAGATATTGCAGCAAAGTTATCGATCCGAAAATCGACTGTGAACTATAAATTTAAAATCATATAAAAATGTCCATGGCATTAAAGACTTTCTAAGGTCCGGGAAATCCATATAAATGATTGTTCTTGTGGACAGAATTATGAGTAGAAAAACAATTGGTGCCCCGCATAAAAATTCCGTTGCAATATTCCATGATTTACGGATTAATATTGCTAAAATAAGTCGGTATACCGTGTCAAGATGCTGACGGGATACAGAACTTTATGGAAGATTCAGTGTTAAAAAATTTTTATAAGTAAAATAAAATTAACGTACCCGACTGGCGTTTTCGAAAAAAACCCACAAAGTCTGGCCGATTGAAAACTGGACAAAAGTACTATTTTTTTCATCAATCGAATTTCAAACTTTTTTGAGAGTGATGGCAGACACTACGTCCAATGACCTAACAACAAAATATATGATTCGATATATGTTATTCCTATAATGGAGCATGGCAGAGGACACGTTATGCTGTGGGAAGTTATTTATTCAAATAGCATCGGTCCGTTATTTGAAATCTACTCAAGATGAATAATGCAATGTATAAGAATATCTTACAAGATTATTTGCTGTCTTATTAGAGGAAAAAATGTTGTCTCAACTATTTCTTTTAACGTGATAAGGACTTAAGGAATGTATGCAAGCTTGACAAGAAATGGATTCCGCATAAAAAGATTTCGCTTTCGAAATGACCAACCCAAACGCCCGACAACAATCCAACAGAAAATCTTTGAAAAGAAGATGGAAAACGTGTGCCAAACTATAAACATTTCAACACAACCGTAATTTCCAAAAAATTGCAAGAAATGTAAGATAAACGTACCATAGAAGATCTTTAACCGTTGATTGTATGAATGTCACGTTACAGCACCGCAGTACTTATTACTAAAGGTATGGTGATAAAATACTAATTATAAATGTTTTTGGTCACTGTTATTTTCTATTACAATACCATATTTTCCAAGTGGCCGAAAACTTTTGAGAACATGCATTTTCCTTTGTACTTAATTTTGTCAATGAGATTTACTGATATTCATATGTTATTCCATATATAAGTTCCTAACTATTGTTGTCAATAAAATGTATCACTTTGAGATTCCTCTTCATATTGGTATATTTACAAATTAACTAAAAAAAAATGCTGGACGGAAACTTTTAACCGCCACTGTATGTGAAGATATTAATAACTCTCTGAAAACAACACTTTTCAATTTCGGGAAAATAAACTACCTGGTATGCCTGCAATTTCAAATATCTATGCAATCAAGATTTCGGTAGAATCTAATTTGTTGTTCAACAAGTCGGAAACTGCACTTGAAGCATAGTAAATGAGGTGCGTTCGCACTATAACAATGTTTTAAAAATATTCAGATCTCGGGGTAATAGTATACAGTACTTCGGATACAGTATAGTAGCCGAAATCTTTTGTGTGTCCCTGTAAATATTATCTGCTTTCCATTATACACTTAGTAACTGTTAGTATACCTCGACAATGTATATCAATTTCATAAAATATGAAATAGTTAATATAATTAAAACGCGCCTAAACAGTGTTTCCCCTTATATAATTATGTAACGGAATACTTTTGATTGGCCCCAAAAATTAATAATAAAAAATATTCTTTGCACCAAAGATTCTATAGAATGTACATCTTAGTATATACTTCATAGATGCATATCAATTTTATTATATTCGAAAGTGCATAACATCATTAAAATGCACTTGAAACTATTTTTTCCCATTGGCCATAATGTAACTGAATAACTTTGATTGTCCCTTTAATTAAACTATAAATCCGATTTTCATAAAATTTGAAATGACTCAACAAAATTATGCGATTATATTTTAAATTTTAAACGACTCGGTTAGTTTTTGCTCTGTTATATGCAGATGGACAGACGGAGAGATAAACAGACATACACATGAACGACGACTGTAGATGCTTCGTATTTACATAATTACGACCGAGCCTGATAAGCTCAGGGGCAATAAACGTACCAGCTACTAAAGTATTTTTTTCAAGATATCAATGAGAAAGGTTTACACGATTTTTTCAATGTGACTCATTGCTTATCCCGTGTAAACTGCAATACCCTTTCTTCGATAAAAATAGCAGTGCATATGCACAAAACATAACCAGCATTTTCCCTCCAATGTTGAAGATTTTATGTCATTTCTGGATGTTGCTCTTTAAAATAAGTTCTCTAAAATGAAAAAAAACGCAATTTTCCACAACATACACGCACTTTTTGAAGGAAAAAAGTATCTGCGTGTAATTGCCTAGATACAAAAATTCTTAGTTTAACGTAAAATGAGCTACATCTAACCACGAAAAATAAATAAGACACAAAATTATATAACCATTTGCAAATGCACTTGACGTACAACCACTTGTTGATCGTGGCGATTTTTGTCAAAGAACATATTCCGTATTGTTGTGTATTATATATTTGTAAAAGTTTTATCAATTACTTCAATTTTTAAAATATAGATCATGTTTACATAAGATTATAAGTAGAATAGTCTGTATCGATGACTCGTATAAACCCGATCGTTCTGTATCTTCAAGATCGGTGCTTGCTTTGATAGTTGTTTTAGACACATTTTTTTCCAATTCAAAATCCTGATTTCGGCCAGTGTATAGTTGACCAAAAAACAGAGGATACTTAATACATATTTAAAACCTCCAATTAGCGTCAGTAAAATGCAAATACCATTTGACTACAAAACTTTGTCTTTTTTTAATTTATGTATAAACAATAACCTTCAGAGACTGTCATCATATTAAAATTGTATCAAACTTTAAATTTTGAATACCATATAGTTGTGACATCATATCGCATACCCACAAGAAAAGTGACCCGTTTAAAAAAAAGCACAGAAGATGCAAAAGAAGGTTTGCATATTTTTTACAGCAACATGAAATTAGAATTCAAATTAAAAAAAAAAATAAATTTCAAATAAAAATATATATTTTAAATTTGTATCGAAAAGAAACTCATTATTAACAAATTTTATTATAATCCATAATATTAGATGGAATATGATGAAATGCATATTTTATCGAAACAGTTTCAAAAGCATATTCTACAGAAGTAATACACGTTATGATAGATTAATAAACACATGAAATCAAATGAATAATTAATTATAAATTAAACATGATTTAAGCCTTTTCCGAATAGTATGTGATTTGTCTTCATCAGAGGAATTTACGTATCACCTCTAACTCAAACAATAAGAAACATATATTTGTGGGATTATTGTAGAAGGGAATAAATTGTAGTCCAAAATCACTATTTGGAACTGGTACAGTGATAACGTAAATAAAACACATGGTGTTGTATTACATTACTGTATTGATGCTCTAAATATGTGATCATTTACATCAATTAATAAAAAAAAAGATTTATATACTGTAAATTTGAAATTTATACATTAAATTAGAAAAATATAAACAGAACAAAGTGCGAACACTGCTTAGAATTACCGAGGATTGTATTACCAACATTTAAAATAGGAAAAATATTGTTTAATATTTAAATCACAAAATTTTTAGTCTCATTGAATTAATTGCAGCATTTCTAATATGTTTTTCCATTTAAGATCTTACCCACACAATAGTGTAGGTAATCTTAAGAAAAAAGAAAAAAAATCTACTTTTTCTGTGATTTAAAGCCGAGTAAGCATTACATAATTGTGTGGATCCTTCGTTAACGTAACCTATCATCGGAATTTTTTTACATATTTTTTTTTAAATTAAATATGATCCTATTAATTTGGGTTGAAAACCAGCACTTAATTTCTACCAAAACTCTCCCGGTCTTAACACAAGAATTACCGAAGCGGGTCATTTGTGAACAAACACGTGTTTTTTCGCTCGTATTACTGTTGCCTTTCAAAGTAAAAGTTTGACACCCTTCCACGTTTTTTAAACACTCCGCACAATGCTTTAGATCAAATTTAGTTAAAGTTGGACTCAATTTTTTTATCTATTCATCTGCTTTATTTCTATTTTTCAGTAAGATAAGAATCATGTAAGGAGATGTATTACACTTACTTTTCACAAAAAGTATGCATGTGGGGGAGAGGGTCATGATCAGATATTTGTTATGCTTCTGCAAGGAGAATGCGTGAGCTTTTATGGTACTTTAAGCTATTTATAGAATATTAATATTGTTATCTATATTATTTCTTAGAAAGTAGCTAAAAAGAATATGTTGCCTGTCATAATCCACGAAAAAAATGTAGAAAAAAACGCTACAGTATTTTAGTTTTTCACATTTATATTGATCGCGTCGTGATGGAGATCTGTCAAATGGGGGAATTTTAAAATTATGAAATTGTCATAAAATAATTTTAATAGCGAAATCAAAACGGACATAAACTATGAAACAAATTTTGGTAAAATGACTTACAATAGCTCATCTTTCGAACCCACTTCATGTGACAGTAAGATGAATGAAAATTGCCGAGTGAATAGATAGACAAGTAAAAATAACTAAGTATATCTCATGGTCGACGACTTTTGCAAAATACAAATTCTAGCAGTCATAAATGTATCTGTAGTTTTTTTAAGCATATAAAATATTGAAATATAAGCAGAGCAGTCTTCTTTGTAAAATTAGATAAAAATACAGCAAAAGAACCTGAAGTCATCCATCCACGGACCATGAAATTTCAAACAAAGGAAAAACTTGTCAGATATAGTAATGCTAAGACTGTAAAAATAATATTGTGTATAAAAATTGCTAATAATTCTTGTGCATTATACATCGAAAAAATAAATAAATAAAGACCAGGTCAATTTGCGTGAATTGTCTGGATAGAATTTTGTAATGTAAAAAATGGAAATATAAATATTTAAATGTATTATGTTTTACTATCTTATATTATTTCTAATGCTAAAAAAGTTTAAGAAAGATTTTAAAAACGGAAAAATATTTTTAAAGTTTTTAATAATTTTAGTTTAGAAATAATATTTTATTACAAGGTGTTTTGTTACATACTGACTATCGTTTTCTGTAAGAACATTAAAACAGAATTTAAACGTATAAATCATATTTATATATATTACTTAAAAGAGATAAAAATCTTGAAGCATCTATACAATAATTAGAAATTAAACATTTCTTTGCTTGTTGTCTATTCACGAAATTTCATACTATTTAATAGTCTAGAAGCTAAATTGTATTAATGATTAATTAAAAACCATTGCATTAATCACCAGTTCTTATTGTATGTGTTTATCTAACAGAAAAACACGGAAAACACCTCTGAAGGACATGGGTCAAATGTGACCCACCTTAGTATTTCTAGGTATACAAGAAACGCAGCAATTCTATTGTTAAAGGGTTATGTTATTAAGTAAAAAACAATTTTATTCAAACACTAGCTGAGCCGCCCGGCGTTGCCCGGGTCCGTATTAACAATAATAAACGAACTTGAAATTTGTATGATTTTATTATTAATTCGAAACATGCAGAAATGCATTGTTTGAAATACGTGGTCGCTGACTGTGTGGTTTAAAAAACAACAACTAATCGGTTTAAAAAACAACAACTAATATTAAGCTCTAGAAATACTCAAAATTAACAATGGGTGAAAGTGTTGGTATTTATCCGTAAAAATCACTGTTAAGTCACGTAATCAGTTATTTTTTTTTTCACATAGAAATATCAAATGAAGTATTTTGAATTTCAAGCTAATTATATCACTCTTAAATCCGAGTATACCTTGAATGAAATCGATACTCGATGTTAGGTAAAAGGTTTTCATGTGGTATTATAATTTCAGAGCCATTTAACAAAAATAAGTGTATATTTTTAATCAAATCATGCGTAATATTCACTCTGCGGACGAATTCCTAACCACAAACTTTTGTACCATAACCTGTCTGTAACCTAACTGCGACTTAACAGTACCCTACCTTAACTTAAATATAACATAATTGTAAAATATCCGTCACCTTATTGTAACCTATCCTTAATCTAACCATAACAACCATACCGTAATGTAGTTGCAACCTAAATGTTACCTAATCATATATTGGGCTCATGTCCATAGAAATTAGTTTGCCTTTTTTCGGATCTTGTTAAGTTTCTTTAGAATATTTTCGTCGAGTTCAAATTTGGTTCGATTCAGATTATTCGATTCAGGTATTTTTTTGAAATTGGATTTTAATGTTCGGGTCGAATCCATGTCGATGGAAATTATTTTGCCTTGCTCGGATCCAGTTATGGTTCTTTGGAATATTTTTGTCGGATTTGGTGCAATTCAGATTTCGGCTTTTTATTCAAATGTAATTTTTGGGTTCTTCTCTTCTTGCGTGTCCACGGAAATTATTCTGCGTTGTTCGAATAAGAACATGCTTCACTGGAATATTTTTGTCAAGTTCAGATTTGGTTCAATTCAGATTTGGGGATTTCTTTTCAAATGGAATTTTTGGGTGCGTGTCTTTTTGCGTGTCTACGGAAATTATTCTGCCTTGTTTGAATAAGAACATGCTTCACTGGAATATTTTTGTCAAGTTAAGATTTGTTTAAGTTCAGATTTGGTTCAATTCGAATTCGGCTTTTTATTCAAATGGAATTTTTGGGTTCGGTTTTTCTTGCGTGTGCACGGAAATTATTCTGCCTTGTTCAAATAAGAACATGCTTCACTGGAATATTTTTGTCGGGTTCAGATTTGGTTTAATTCGAATTTTGGGTTTTTCTTAAAATAGAACTTTTTGGGTTCGGGTCTTCTTGCGTGTTAATGGACATTATTCTGTCTTGTTCGAATAAGGACATGCTTCACTGAAATATTTTTGTCAAGTTCAGATTTGGTTCAGTTCAGATTTTCAGATTTTTTCTATGAATTTTTTTTTTTGGTTCGGATTGCGTTCAAGTCCATGAATTCTTTTTGTCTTGTTCGGATCTGGTTGCGGTTATTTAAAATATTTTTGCCAGGTTCAGATTTGGTTTGATTCAAATTTGAGGTATTTTTTCGAATGGGAGTTTTAGGTTCGTATCGGGTTAATGGCCATGGAAATTATTTTGTCTTACTCGAATCCGGTTATGGTTCTTTCGAATATTTTGGACGAATTCAGATATGGTTTGGGTCAATTTTCAGGATTATTCAAATGAAAGTTTTTAGGTTCGAGCCGGGTTTATGACCACGGAAATTATTTTGTCTTGCTGCGATCGGGTTATAATTCTCTGAAATATTTTTATTGATTTCAGATTTCGTTCGGGTCATATGTCGGGGTTTTTTTAAAGAAATTTTTTAGGTTCGGGTCAGGTCCCACGAAAATTATTTTTCCTTGTTCGGATCGGATTATGCTTCATTTGAACATCTTTGCGGTATCCAGATTTGGTTCGGGTCAGTTATCAAATCCATAGTTTTTTTCAAATAGAATTTTTAGGTTCCGGTCGGGTTTATACACACGGAAATTTTGTTTATCACGGATCAAAATGTTGTCTGTTTTTTTTTTTTTTTTTTTTTTTTTTTTTTTTATCGGGTTATGTTTTAATTAGTCTAAATATTAAGGTTACAACCAGATTTGCTACTATCCTTTTTATGACAATTTCTGATAAGTAATTTACTTTACTATTTGATAATTTATTATGGTGTATGAATCCTTTGCGGATTCGAACAATTGTTCACCAAAGAACCATTTTATTTTCGTTTTAAAAACAAAATAAAGTCATAATAAAATTTTAAATTGAATAGAATACATTTAAATTTAATCAATGACTTAAAAAAAAACTTCCTAGAAAAGTGCTGTATAGTTTTTTTTATAGCAACACAGCTAATCAGAAATACATTCTAATGTTCGAAGTGCCAAAAATCTGCATACAGCCATTGAGTAAAGAGAAATTAATAGTGTGGAAATATAATGTCTTGGGGTGAAGCCAAAAACGTATCCATAAAATCCGCTACATTAAGTCTAATTAAGCACGAACAAAACCATGTGTTTTGACACGCCGATCAATTAAAACTGGTTTAAACCCGTATATCTTTATTTTTGTTTTTTATCGTTTAAACTGTTATTGAACAGATGACTAAAATTTCGTTTAAAAAATGATGATTTGTGCCATTATTGGCTATAAAACATGGTCGGAATGCATAAAAAATACTAATAGATCATTCATTGGCAAAAATTATTTGATTATTTTTATCATATAACTTTGAAATATAAATTTGAAATGAAAATTTAAGATTTTGCTTGAAAAGTCAACATTCTTTTGTTAATGTCTTAAAATCGTCTGCACTCTGAAATCTAGATTTTAGATTAATATTTGTTATTTAAGTTTTCGTGCATGATTTTAAAACAATGTTTTCATCAATGTATTTTTTATACTGACATGCAATTATTAATTTATTGTTAAGTCATAAACATTTTTCATCTACGTTATAAAGTATTAAAAAGTTCTGAAAAAAAACTTTTACCAATACAATTTTTAGTTGAAATCAAATGTTTTCTATATTTTATTTTATTTTATTTTGACATTTAATTATTTATAATTTTCCAATTTCAATTATTTTAAAAGCAAACATTTATTTTAATAAATAATATGATAGAAAAAAGACCATTTTAAAAAATTACTATTTCTTCGTAAAATATGCTTTAGCTGTAATTCATTTCCTCCAATTCGTCTTAATCATACAAAATTCCTTCCTCGTGCTTTTGTTTGAGACATTAAAATTTCAGCGATAAATGGTTTCATATTGCAAACCTTTTTTTTTCGGTTTACTTCGCCACCACCTATCTTTTTCCTCCATGGCGTACAGCAGCTGTGATAAAAAAAATCCTCATTTAAACTGACAGTTTGCCAGTCTATGAATTTTAAAGGTCAGTCCCAGCTTTTTTAATTATTTCTGCGAAAATTTTATCCAACCAACCAACCATAAGAGAATGAAAGGGAAATAAGCTGAAAAAAAAGCGATTTTTTATGAGAGTGAGGTTTGGAATTTAATTAATTACTCAGTTAATAAATAGAGTTTTGAAATTCTAAGCGTCAGGTGCATCAGGAGAGATATTGGGCTACTCTCAGAAAAATTTTGAGCTTCGTACGTACCGTAGTTTTCGCTAACTATCGCAGACACACACACACACACACACACACACAGAGCGATTTGTTATTTTATTAATATAGATTGTGGCCATTATGTACAAGGAACATATCTGGAACTAAATGCACACTAAAGAACCTGTTTAAGCTTTCATTGTCTCGTATTAAAAATATCAGGCGCGAAAATGTTTCTTTTCAACACTTCTGTACGTGAAAACGTCACTGTTTAGAAAATTCAGAGAGTTCTCAAAATGTATTATTTTTAGTGTGATAGGTTTCTTAGTCTTTGAACATCGTTGAAGTGAGTTTAATGTTTCGAAATTCTTTTGATTCTTCATGTATTCTATTTCTAGGTTATCTACAACCTTATTAGTGTTATAGAAAGTGTAAAATTCAGAAAATATTACGAACATTGTATATTACTTCTAAAGAAAAAATATGTAACAGATAATTAGAAAAAAGTAAGTAATAATAGGGTTCTTGAGAATTCTTGAACTTCAAGCCCGTAAAATTCTTTAGTATCAGTATTGTCTTATAAAAAATCTCTTCTTGAATAAAGCGAAATTTCGTGCATTCAAACTAGATTTATGTTTTATATATAAAAAAAATACTGCTATTTCACCTGGAAAATAACGGTACCCATATGAAACTTGAATAAGTAAAACTACAAAAAATGAAAATTTTAATAATAATGCATATTTTTAATGATGATTAATATATATGGGTATTTCCATGAGCACTTGTCGTGTAAGTCACAGTTATGGATACCAGTATTTTAGACCGGAAAAATGTTACTTATTTTATCGGAGAAATCTCATTAATTGAATAAGGCCAAACAAATCTTTTGAATATAACGGTGGCCAACAATTAGTAATGTGACTTACACGACAAGTGCTCATGGATATACCCATATATATGTAATAAAATAAAAAAAAATTTGCGCCATTTTGTTCTCTCTTAACTTGAATTCTAAAATTTGTGGAACATATTTCAATCTTAGATTCGTAATGCATTAACTTGTAACAGCTAAAATTCTTTTTCTTATTTTATTTATTAATAAATTATTGCTTGCTTCTCAAAAAGGCGGGAAGTATTTCGTAACCTTTTTACTTTCTGGAATATTCCCGGGATTTTAATTTTATTTTTTATTTAACATCGCGTGACCGGTGTTAATGCACGTTGTTAAAGGGCTTGTTATTTGCGAGGAAAAATATAGATCCTGGCCGAGGACACGCCTCCTTAGACCAATCAGAGCTGATCATCTTTTGACGTTTAGACTCGAGTTAATCCTAATTGGATTTTTAAATTGATTGACGCGGAGTAGGAGGGATCTAGTTTGTCGTGAAAATGTTCCTTTTTCATTCGGCTTTTTAGGAGCGTGAGAATGCATCTGTCTTTAAAACTAGTAAGACGTTCTTTTGGTTTGTCCGATAAATTGGAATATTTAATGATGTCGATTATTTCACGAAGTTTGGAGTACTCGATGTGTGCAACGCTTAATGCTGGAATGACTTCGTTTGCCTTATGACTTATAATAAATATGAATTGCAAAGACTTAGTGGCTTGATTTTTTACAGGGAAATTCAAAATAAAACTCCTTCGTTGCTTGAAAATTTACACTACGGCTACAGAACCTTGCTGCCGATTATTAGATATTATTAAATGTGCTGTATCAACCCTGGTGATGCACGGGAGCTTGTACGGTGTTGTGGAATCTCGACGTCGTCGCAGTTCTCGTTACATATATATATTGAGATATTCCATTTTTTAAAGAATCTTTATATATGTTTTCTGAGTATAAACAAAAATACACTGCTTTAGCAACCTATCATTTTTTCTTCAATTAATAAAGAATAATTGCTAATCTAAAAAAATGTATAATTAATATTTAAAATGATGTTAGTAAGGAAGCACCTCAAAAATGACTTCAAAGACGGTAAAATATTCAATGTTTGCAACTTAAATACTTAGCACAGTGCAAATGTAAACACAATCTTAAATTCTTGGAACTAGAGGCGAAAAAAAGGTTAAGTAGAAATGAATGATGCCACGCTCTTGAATTAAGTTTAACTTGAAATATTTTCAATTATTCAAAATGCATTACGATAGTAAAATTTAGACAGAAGACGTAATTAATATATGGAAGTTACATCGGTTATTATCCTGAAATAACTGTACTTTTAAGTCGTTCAATGAGATTTGTGAACGGAATTATATCGAGCGGTATTAAATATCTGTCAAAACACAGAAAGGAGATGTATGTGTCACAGGTAAATGGGACGATAAAACAGTCCGGTGAACAGCATCCTCACAAAAGATTACTATGCGAGAAATTCTGAAATAATCTGTGCTCATTACCAAAAGTTACAACTCTTAAAAGAAAAAATAAACAAGTGTCATTGTTCAACACAAATTAATGATCCATTCAGGTTTGAAACCTAAGAGCAAGTTTCAAATAATGAACTGTACGGAACATCACATCGAGAAAAAAATGGTATTCAGCAATACTCATTGACGAAAAAAAAATTACTAAATTAGTTTTTGCTTTGATGGAATGATACTAGTTTTGACCTTTCTTGGTGAATGCCAAATAACGTACAGAGTTTAAAAGATGATCTAGTAGCTTCTGCAAATCTTTTAGCTCGTTGACAATAGCTATTTTAGAAAAATAAGGCTCAGATACGAAAGGCGAACATTAAAAAACATTCGTTTATTTCTCAACAGATGGAAGTTATTGACTGGCCAGCTAGTAGCTGTGATCTTAACGCCATCGCGAACCTATGTGCCACGCAAAAAAGTTTATGAAAATATTCTTTTCGAAAGGACTTTAAATGTAATACTGAAACTGCTTTTTACGAAATCAAGCCAGATATTATGCACAATCGCAGTTTTTGAATGTAAAATCTCATATTTGAACTGATTAAGATATACGAATGTCCCAATAGATTTAGTATTTTGTTTCATACTGTGACTATATGTCTAAACTTTTCAGACAGCGTAATTATGTTGTTTTCTTTTTAAAGTATAATTTAACAAATGTATGGCAAAAATTTCTTGCTCTGTGTAATCTTTAAAGGACATTTAATATATAGAATGACTTATGTGCATTTTAAACAGTATTTCTTGTTGAAATATAGAAAATCATTCATTGTATTATCTACATTTTTCCATGTAGGTTTAATGCTTTTGACTATAATGCTAAAATTTTCCATATACCCTAGCTGCTAGAGTAAAGGTAGATGAAGTGACTTGGTCCTGCACTGCAAAACTGATCACCATGTCCTAAATAGAATTTTTTTTAATGTTTTGCCCGTTTTAAAAAAAGGCTTAAAAGAGCTTGATAAAAATTTATTCCAAAGTATTTTTCACGAAATCGCAGCTGGTGAGATATCGCCTCATATTATTTTAAAAATACTGCAATTGTCTCATAAATATTTACAAAAATATATAAATATAAGATAAATTTGTTTGAGACGTATCTATTTTTCATTGTACAAATTTATCCGAGCCTTGCTAGTTCGTACTTAATTCTACTAATTGTTACACGGGTAAAACCATGAAATGCTAAAATATAAACGGTCTGTTCGGGCTGTAAATTACGCTCCACTTGTCACTGTTATTTTCAAATTTTTTATATCAGCAAAATTTTCTTTTTTCTTTTTTTTTTTAGCATTCATTTTTGCTGAGAAAATGTTATTTTATTTAATCGGAATATTTAGACAATTTAAAAGAACAATATTTTTCCTAAGATGATACTGGTGCGCAAAAAGCCGGATACTTGGAAACTCATATTTTTGTAACCTGATAACTATTTATAATGTAAAAATGTATCCGTGAAAATTTTATTCCTATTTTTAAAGAAATCTGTATTAACAATGTAAAAACAGAAAAAAATTGAATACAATTAATACAGCTGTAAACTTAAACCTATTACTTCAACGTTTTTCGCCTTTGTGTAGTTCTATTCTTATTTTTCTTTGTAGCACTTTTTTGCACAATGAGAATTATACATATTTATCTTACAGTTTCAATTAGAGGCAACTATTTTTATATTCTATCCTCACCAGATTTTATAAAAACACATTTTATAATATATTTCTCTTGCAAATGTTCTGAAAGAATAAGTAAAATATTTTTGTTTAGAAAACGTTTTGCGATGTAAAGTTAAAAAAAATTTCGCCTATAATTGAAACTTAACGATACACAAACTTACGTACTCAATGCACTGAAGAAAGTGATTCTTTTTTGATTGCGCCATCACTTTTTGAAAATAAATATAGTTGCTTTTTTCATATATTTGAAGAAATTAAATTTCCAAAGCACGCAGTACTATTATATCTAACATCTGTGTTTTGTTTAAAGTGACTTATTCAAAAATGAAACTTTTTATGTTTATATTTTTCTTTTTCTTTTTCTTTCTTTCTTTCTTTTATATGAGGACTCCAGAAGCCAAGGGGTATAAGTGACAAAATTGAAAAAAATAAACTAAATACACAGACGACCTAAAAATATACTTTTTTCATTTCAGGTGAAGAAATATAAGTGATTTTCTTATTATTTGCTGAGTTATAGAGGCAAACTACTTTTTTCGAAAAACAAACTATATTGATTAATTATACATTAAAAGAAAATTGTACTTTATTTTTTAACAGTCATTGAAATAAGAGTTCAAAACCAGAATGCAACAAGCAGAAATTTCCTATTTCAATTCACTGAATTGTTATTGATGTTCCAATTTAACATCAATTATCTTTAAACTCAATTTACTCCAAATCGAAATTTTGTCACTTGTACCCCTTGGCTTCTGGGGTCCTCATATAAGAATAGACATCCTTCCATTTGAATTGTAATAATTCTAATTTAAAAAACCGGGGAAAAAATAAACACGAGACTAAATAAAATTTATGCTCGTTATTTAACACTTAAAGGAAGAAATGCAATTAAAATGCATAATAACAGTTAACATACAAAACATCTGTAGACGCATTTTCACATATAAATGTAACAGAACATAAATATTATCCCATGTTTTTAAAATTTTATTAAACTTATATATTGACATTTTCAGATACATTTTCTCATAAAAAGGAAGACATTCATAAATTATCTTGCAATCAAAGAGGAAGCAGATAACTTAATTGAATAAATGTATAGAAAGTCAATGAAAAAATACTTTCCAGCTCGGCCTACAGGTGCTGGTAGATTTCGAAGTCAATAACTAATTTGACTAAAAAAACTAAATCATAATTATAGATAAACCCAGCTTAACAATTTCATATGAAGACTTTTTAATTTCATCTTTATGTAAAATCTGCATTTACCAGAATCATGTTAAGGCATGTTATTTTACGTTCAGCAATTCAAAATTTTCTGAAACATTTTTAGATTCATGTTTTAAACTGTGAACAGCGAGTAGTACTTGCGCTCAGAGGGTTCCGTGCAGTAAACATATGAATAATTAACCCCTTGGGAACGAGCGACTTGAAATTCTCAGGATTTCCATTGTTTCAACCAATTATTTTTTTACTGTAAACTTTACATTATTTAATTGGAGAATTTTCGTGATTCAACTATACAAAATTTTCATTTTTGAAAAACCGGCGGTTAAAAAGTAAAAATTAAGCAAATTCCTCTCGTTCTGAAGGACTTACTTGTATTACGAAAAGAAAATTGTTAATGAAAGAATAACAATACATCATAACAAACTATATAATGCAGTTATAGCTGTATATACTAGAAAAGTATGAATGAGTATACCATAAAAGTTCAAAGAGATATAAAGCCTAAATAATATCTAATATTGCTATTCTGTGTAACTCTCTTTTTTTTATCTTATCCTTATCTATTCATAAGGGACTTAACTCAGTTCTGAGAGTAAAAGGTAGTGCATATTTAAACATCATTTGGCAATTCATAAACTAGGTTCAGCGTAGTAATAATCTTTTCCTTTTACGGTGTAAGTAATACAAAATACTTCAATAAAGTTTAAACTTCGTATGTGTCGTAAGGAGCTCTTAAATTTACAAAATCGCTTTGGTCTGTGACGCGTTTTCCAGATAGGTTTTTCATTAATTTTATAGACACAAGAGTCGAGGGGTAATGAGAGACCTATTCAATGCAAATTAGTCGCGAACTCCATAGTATTTATCCAGGGTTCGCACGCATAAGAAATTGAAAAAAAATTAGGCATTTTAGCACCAAAAATTACACAATGTAGTGCCCGCTATCCTCCAAGTAAAGAATATTTTGCATTAAGAAAGGCAGGTAATATTTTTAAAAAATTCTAATACTAAAATGACTAGTTTTTTCTTATGCGAACGAACCTTGATTTATGAGATTAATTCAAATGAAATTAGTCTGCTTGCAACAATATTAATTTTATTGCTTTTTTACAGCTACTAGGTATTGAATTACACACATTTATTCTTAAAAGTGTTTAACTAGGCTTCAAAAGCCGGTGATATGCAGATTACACAGCGGCCGTCACTATTTATGTCCAAACCATCTGTGTTTTAAGGGTTAATATCTCGGGTAATTACCAACGAATTTTTTTCTAAAATCATCATCAACAATGTTTTTATGCTTCTGATACGATAGATACCTACAACGCTCCTCAATACATTGCTCAATGTCCACAAATAGAAATTTGTCTGTAGCGGAAAAATGTGTTTTTCTGTAAAACTATCCGACCTATAGTAATCGCTATAGTTTTTCTGCAAGGTTTAAAGTAACATCTACTACCTCTAACTTTTTCAAAACTTTAGTTTCAGTAGATTAGGAATTAGATAGGGGAGAGAGTGACACATTTTTGCGTTATGTTTTTGATGCTATCTCTGAAAATGTAATACTTAAAATAAAAGGAACTGTGCTTATGATTTCAGCGTAACGAAAGCTTTCACAACATACCTCTCACGATACACAAAGAAAATACTTTTTTCTTCAAGCAAATTTATATGCCCCGCTATCCCCCTCCTAAATATATTTATAAATGCTTAATAATCTGTAAATATGTAGGTCAATAGTCTTTATTAACTCCCCTAATTTGAGATTCCCACGTTTCATAATTTGTGAGTAAGATGGCTGTGGCAGACGGACAGACACACAAAGAAGTGATTTTATAGCGGATTCGCTTTCACTTTTTATGAACGGAATCGTAAAAATATGAAACTTGAAGACGTGATATTTAAAGAGATTTATAAGCTATGATTTATAAGCCGTTATTTGAATGACTTGTCTTGCATTGTTTGGTTTGCTCCTTTTCTTTTATTTCTTAATTAAAGGTTGATTGTATTACATGCTTTTGTTATTCCATATTTTCCCCCAAATCCTTGACATGGACTTTTTTATGCATTTTTTTTTTCGAGTTCTTAAAATACAGCACAGTAGATTTCAGCTTTTCTAAGATTTCGATTCTTTTGTCTATATTTCTTGTGTATTAAATAGCAGCACTTTGACATAGCATTCAGGACTGACTCATTTTGGTTTGGTTGTGTTGAATATCAGGCTTTCTCCCAGAGTATAATTGTCAGTTATGTCATAGTTGAATTTATTTTTCTGGTAAGTTTTAAATCTTTTGTTTTGCTTTAAGATTTTGTTTTTCTTTTTGTTTTTAATTTTACTTGTTGATTAATTAATTTCTTTTTTGAGAATTCTTTTTAATTGTTCTTGGTCTCCATACATTTTATCAGGTGCGTAATTTTGTCTTTTTAAGCATATTGCTGACAAAATTCGACGAAATAACATATCTTTTCTATGAATTTGCATGCATAGTACCTCTGCAGCACGTGTATCCTTCTCATAGACTTATGGTCTTTGCATTTTTGTTTATCCTGTTTGTTTATTTATTATTATCCTATATTATTTTTATATTTGTGATTTCAATTTTATTATAGTGTTACGAATTTTGTAAATAGTTAGTGTTTGTACTGTAAAATAATGTAAATAATCTTATTAAGCTCCATTCCTTTACTTATATTAGTTTTTGTTACATTGTCTCTGTTATCAAGCAAACTTGTCCATTATTTTCACTGTATGTCTACGGCAGATTGGCGAAATAATGAAGATATCGCCAAGTTGGCGTCACTTTTGGCGACTAATTTTGGTCGCCAAATTTGGCGATATATCGCCAAGTTGGCGACAAACTTGGCGATTGTTGGCGATGGTAACCCTTTCCTCTCTGGTAACCCCCCTTAGATATACTGATACATTGTTTGTTGTTCCGTGGATTTTTTCGAGTAGGTTCTAGAAATTTCTAGCACATGCTCCGAACCTATATAAGAAGAGAAGCGATGCGAGCTGTTGTTATTATTTACCAGTCAGTCATAGAGTGAACTTCTAGGTTTAAGCAAGTTTGCTTGATGTATTGAGTTTTATCTACGTTGTTTTGAATGTGATATAGTGTTGAGACATTGTATAAAGAGTCTCTGCGACCTATATTTGTACTTGTTCGATAGATTTAAACAGTTATTTTGGAATATCTTGTAATATTTGTGAGTTTCGAAGACTCTGTTGTTCTGAAGTTCTGTAAATAAATTATTTTCTACTTTTCTATAAGCAAGAGTTTGAAGTTGTCTAACCATAAGATCAAAAGAACCCAATATACGCTACAATTCTTGGTGTCAGGAGTCGGGATCTTATGGCGAAAACACGAACAATGGACGTACAACTGAAAGAACTGTTAGAAGCTATTAACGGATTAAGAACAGAGCTGACCAATAAAATTGATAAAGGCCAAGAAGAGTTGGCGGATAAAATGAATAAAGGCCAAGAAGAGTTGGCGGACAAAATGAATAAAAACGAAGAAAGAATGGAACAGTTGACAAATAAAATTAATAAAGGCCAAGAAGAGTTGGCGGAAAAGATGAATAAAGGCCAAGAAGAGTTGGCGGATAAAATGAATAAAGGCCAAGAAGAGTTGGCGGATAAAATGAATAAAAACGAAGAAAGAATGGAACAGTTGACAAACAAAATTGACAAATGCCAAGAAGAAGTGACCGAAAAGATTAATATAGGCCAAGAAGAAATGAAGAAAACTTTAGAAGAAAAGTTCTCGTCGGTAGAGAGACGAATAGAGGAAGTAGAAGAGAAAATTCAGAAAGAAGTTAGTAATGTAGAAGAGAAAATGGAAAGGAAAATAGAGGAAGTAGAAGAGAAAATTCAGAATGATGTTAAAAATGTTGAAGAGAAAATGGAAGGAAAAATAGTTGAAATAGATGAAAAGCTAAATAAAAGAGTACAAGAACTCGAGAAGAAGCTTTCAGCGTCCAGTGGTAATTATGAAGAATTTAGGAATCCGCCTGCTTCTCCCGTGCACATCAAACTGTCGACATATGACGGAAAGAGTTCCTGGCAAGTTTATAAGACCCAATTCACCATTGTAGCCGAAGCGAACAAATGGAGTGACGAGGTGAAAGCTTGTCAGCTGGCAGCATCTTTAAGAGGAGAAGCCGCCGACGTGCTGCAAACATTGCCCGATATGACGCAACTCAATTTTGAGACTTTAAGTTGTGCACTTGAAATGAGATTCGGCGAAAAATTCTTCAAGGATTATACGAGAATACAAATGAAGAGCCGCCATCAAAAATCGAGTGAAACCCTTCAAGAGTTTGCCTCGGAAATTGAACGGCTTGCAAATTTAGCATTCATTGACTGTCCAACAAATGTACGGGAAATGCTGTCACTGCAATATTTTGTAGACGGAATAAAAGATCCAGAAGTGCAGAGAGCGGTACGAATGGCAGATGTACAGGATTTAAAGGCTGCACTACTATATGCCTTAAAGTTGGAAGCAGCTACACAAGCCAGCCGAAGAGATCGTCATTCAGTTCGAGGGGCAACGGTGAACAAAAGCTCAGACACTGAGAACGACGTCTTGAAAGAAATTAGAAAAATAAATCAAGAAATTGAAGCTTTAAAATACGGAAGAACAAGTTCAAGAAGACAGAATCTCACGTGCTGGGGATGCGGTGATACAGGACATCTCCGAAGAAATTGCCCCAAAATCCACGAACGTGAGATAAATTCAAACAGTCAGCAGGGAAACTAAATTCTGGCCATCTCGCGGGGCGGAGGTTGCCAGAGAATGAAAAGCCCCACCTGAAGATCCTCCAGATATCAAAAATGAGTGGCGGTGATAATGAATTATATGTGATAGGCTTTATTAACGGAATTCAATGCCGTATGATTGTCGATACAGGAGCCAATGTGACAATAATCAGAGAAGATTTGGCTCGAAAATTGAAATCTAAACTCATCTGGACTCCACCCTGCGTTACCCTGCAAACTGTGACGGGCGACAAGATTGGCATATATGGAAAGGCCAATTTAACTATCAACTTTGGAGGAACGAAATATTACCATACGGCATATGTGGCTGACATAACAGATCCTTGCTTAATCGGACTAGATTTTCTGAAGAAGTTTGACTTCAGACTTGATTTCAAAAATAACAAAATGATCTCAAAATTTGAAGAAATAAGTCTTTTTGGATTAAATAACGAAATTGAATGTAAACAAATAGTAATAGCCAAAGAAGACATTAATCTAGATGCAAGAACAGAATGTTTGGTTCCTGCTGTAATTAAAAATAAAACTAATTATCGATTTGGCCATATAGATTATCCAGAAGACAATAGTACACAAGCAGGAGTATTGGTGGCTTCTTCTGTGGTAGACCTCTCGAAAAAGACCATTCCAGTCAGAATTGCTAACATCAGTGATAAGACAAAGACTATCAAGAAAGGAGAGGTGATAGCGTCATGTGCTCCTGTGACGTGCATAAGTCAAAATTCCAGTCACTCTGAGAAATCTTCAGATAATTTAGTCAAGGATTTGTTACAAAATACAGACTTAAATCCAAAACAGTTGGAAGCTGCGGAAAATTTATAATTAGAGAATTCCAAAGTTTATTTTCCCAAACATCTGAAGACTTTGGACGAACTAAAATGGCACAACACCGAATTGACACGGGAGATCACTCTCCTATTAAACAGCACCCTAGACGATTACCTTTTGCCAAGCAAGAAGAGGTGCAGAATTTAATTAAAGATATGGAAGAAAATGACGTCGTCGAACCATCAACAAGTCCATGGGCGTCTCCCATTGCATTAGTAAGAAAGAAGGATGGTTCTACAAGATTTTGTGTAGACTACCGCCGACTGAATGACGTCACCAAAAAGGATAGTTACCCTCTGCCAAGGATTGACGACACTCTTGACACACTTGCGGGCAACACTTGGTTCTCGACTTTAGACTTGAAGAGTGGTTACTGGCAGGTAGAGATCCATCCCGACGACCGCGAGAAGACTGCCTTTACAACGGGACAAGGATTATGGCAGTTCAAGGTAATGCCTTTTGGTCTATGTAACGCACCTGCAACTTTTGAACGCCTTATGGAAACGGTTCTTCGGGGACTGTCATATGAGGCATGTCTTGTTTATTTAGACGATATCATAATCATAGGAAAATCTTTTGATGAACATCTGAACAACCTCAGGCGGGTGCTACAAAAATTAAAGGAAGCTAATTTGAAGTTAAGCCTTTCGAAGTGCAGTTTGTTTCGTAATGAAGTCGCCTACCTTGGACACATCATTTCGGCGGAAGGAGTTAGGAATGATCCGGAGAAGATATCGGCCGTGAAAAATTGGAATCGTCCAGCAGATGTTCACCAGCTTCGAAGTTTTCTAGGATTATGCACCTATTACAGAAAATTCGTCAAAGGCTTCTCGGTGATTGCAAGACCACTTCATAAATTAACAGAAGCCAATCAAAAATTTATGTGGACACAGGAATGTGACGCTGCTTTCGAAAAGCTTAAGGAGGCCTTGACATCCACTCCAATTCTGTCATATCCTCAAATCGATAAACAGTTTATACTTGATACGGATGCAAGTAACGAAAGCATTGGCGCTGTACTGTCCCAGGAAATCGACGGCCAGGAGCGTGTTATCGCCTATTTCAGCAAGTGCTTGTCAAAGGCCGAGCGAAACTACTGCGTAACAAGAAAAGAGCTTCTTGCTGTAGTGAAAGCCATAGACCACTTTCATCACTATCTTTACGGTCGAAAGTTCCTGATCCGAACTGATCATGCTTCTCTAACTTGGCTATTGAATTTTAAGAACCCTGAAGGCCAGATAGCCAGGTGGATACAAAAGCTTCAAGAGTACGATATGGAGATACGCCATCGAAAAGGCTCATCACATGGAAATGCAGATGCTCTCTCAAGAAGACCCTGCTCAGAGAATTGTAGATACTGCGACCGGGCTGAGAAGAAATTTAATGTCAAAGGTCCTATAGTAAGACAAGTTACAACTGGGTCTACATCATCGCAAGATCCGTGGAGTGACGAGAGCCTGCGTAAAGATCAACTTGCTGATCCTGAAATTAAGCCAATTCTAGAGCTGAAAGAGGAGTCCAACAGGAAGCCCAGCTGGCAAGACATGGCCCATTACCATCCTACGACTAAACGTTATTGGGCTCTCTGGGATTCCTTACATTTGAAGAACGGCATCTTGTACCGAAAATGGGAGTCTGACGATGGAAAGACATGTAGATGGCAACTACTACTCCCTAAGTCGAGAATTTCTGTGGTCCTTCAAGAACTGCATGGTAGTCCCACAGGAGGTCATTTTGGTGTAATGAAGACCCTGCAAAAGGTTCGAGAGCGTTTCTACTGGAATAATGTTCGCAGTGACATGGAGAAGTGGTGTCGAGCTTGTGACACCTGTGTAGCACGTAAAGGTCCTAAGAGGCGCACCCGTGGACGATTGCAACGTTATAATGTAGGAGCTCCTTTCGAACGAATTGCCCTAGACATCCTGGGTCCACTTCCTAGAACATCTGATGGCAATAAGTACATCCTCGTTGTCATGGACTACTTCACTAAGTGGCCTGAAGCCTATGCCATTCCTAATCAAGAGGCGGTAACCGTAGCAGACGTACTGATTCAACACTGGGTTTCCAGATACGGAGTTCCTCTTCAAATCCATTCCGATCAAGGAAGAAATTTTGATTCGGCTGTGTTCAAGGAAATGTGTGAACTACTCGGCATGGACAAAACCCGAACAACACCTCTACACCCTCAATCGGACGGCATGGTAGAGCGGTTCAATCGTACCATCCTAAATAGCCTCTCTCTCCTGGTGTCTAGAGACCAACAGGACTGGGACAAGAAATTGCCTCTTTTCCTGCTTGCTTACAGGAGTGCCACTCATGAGGCCACTGGTTACTCCCCTTCTCAAATGCTCTTTGGTCGTGATCTTCGTCTACCTGTGGATCTTTTGTTTGGCCGTCCTCCTGATGCTCCTTCATCGCCTGAGGAATATGTCGATGAACTCCAGGCGCGGATTGAGGAGATTCATTGCCTAGCGAGGAACCGAATCGGACTGGCATCGGAAAAGATGAAGATACGGTACGACACAAAGGCAACAGGACATGAGTTCAACGAAGGTGACAAAGTTTGGTTGTGGAATCCGATACGTCGTAAGGGACTGTCGCCAAAATTACAAAGAAACTGGGACGGTCCTTACACAGTCGTCAACAGGCTGAATGACGTCGTCGTACGCATACGAAAATCGCCACACGCCAAACCCAAGGTCGTACACTATAACCGGCTAGCCCCTTATTTTGGCCAAAGTGATTAGAAATTCAAAACTAGAATTTTAGACCATGGTCATGAAAGTCACTTTTTGTAAATATGTAAATAGTAATTAGTTCTTATTTATGTAAATTTTATTATTATTGTTATTATTTATTTATTTATTTATTTGTTTATTTATTTTAAGTGTTCTCCTCTAACTCAAGGATTGCACTGCCCGGGACGTGCAGTCTTTGAGGAGGGGGTAGTGTTACGAATTTTGTAAATAGTTAGTGTTTGTACTGTAAAATAATGTAAATAATCTTATTAAGCTCCATTCCTTTACTTATACCAAAAATTGTAGCGTATATTGGGTTCTTTTGATCTTATGGTTAGACAACTTCAAACTCTTGCTTATAGAAAAGTAGAAAATAATTTATTTACAGAACTTCAGAACAACAGAGTCTTCGAAACTCACAAATATTACAAGATATTCCAAAATAACTGTTTAAATCTATCGAACAAGTACAAATATAGGTCGCAGAGACTCTTTATACAATGTCTCAACACTATATCACATTCAAAACAACGTAGATAAAACTCAATACATCAAGCAAACTTGCTTAAACCTAGAAGTTCACTCTATGACTGACTGGTAAATAATAACAACAGCTCGCATCGCTTCTCTTCTTATATAGGTTCGGAGCATGTGCTAGAAATTTCTAGAACCTACTCGAAAAAATCCACGGAACAACAAACAATGTATCAGTATATCTAAGGGGGGTTACCAGAGAGGAAAGGGTTACCATCGCCAACAATCGCCAAGTTTGTCGCCAACTTGGCGATATATCGCCAAATTTGGCGACCAAAATTAGTCGCCAAAAGTGACGCCAACTTGGCGATATCTTCATTATTTCGCCAATCTGCCGTAGACATACAGTGAAAATAATGGACAAGTTTGCTTGATAACAGAGACAATGTAACAATATATATATATATATATATATATATATATATATATATATATATATATATATATATATACATACATTTGTTCAAATAATTAGTACTTGAATTGTAGACCATTAATTTCTCTTTACGACCATTTTATCTTTTCTAACACTATCGCTTTGAGAAATTCGGTTCAAAATGTCCATTTGACACAATTTTTTAAAATATATTTTGCCTTTATAGAAAAAAAAAATTCCCCTCAAAGAATCGCTTGTTTAATGAATAAGAAAGGATTTTTTACTGACCTCTTATTTATAATAAGGAGTTTCCCTTCTAAGATATTTACGTATTGTATTATATTAATTTTTTTATTTTATGATAATAATTTTGTTGCTCGATAAAAATTAAAAACTTTTCTACTTTTACTGCGTAAAATACACACAAATAATAAAATATAAAAACACAAAACACATTACTTAATGTAGAAAAAATTAACAAAATCACAAAAGAAATTAACAATATCCAAATCCGAGCTACCCATGATTTCTGAAAACGTTCTTTATTTCTAGAAATCACCGAAATTGAAATCGTTTCAATATTTAAAGTGACATTTTATGATAAAAATGTTATGTACTACCACTTGTTTTCGAAAAAAACATTTAAGCGTGGTTTTATAGGGCGTTCAATTTTTTCTGAACATAGCATAATAATTTTTTGTTTGCTACCAATTATCAAAAAAGCATTTTATGTTGAAGAAAAACATGGTTTGTAGACAAACATGATAAATTAACGCCATTAACTTTAAATTAATATCAGTTTGTCACTCATGCATGTACAAAATAAGTTCCGTAACTTAAAATATTTAATGGAGATTGATAATCATTGTAAAAACCTATAATTCGGTTAGAGAAAATTCACTGATTTATTCTAAGAGCTACTCATAATGTTTCCAAAAGTCTGTAACAAGAAAAGAAACCTCGTAAATAAAAAATTGTGTGGATAAGTAAATCACTAAAAATCAACGTTTAAACATGCAATAAATAATCAGTAAGCATAATAAATAAATACACTGATGATGTCTGTCTAAGAGTACTCATGTAACGTATACGTTTGATTATGTTCACACTGCTTAATTTCTTTATTGTATGTTTAAATGTTAACTTTTATAGATTCAAATTAAACTTTGCTTTGGTATTTTTTTAAAATCTCAAAAATAAAGAGGTTTCTAAATTTCTATAACGACATACACACATACAGATACACACTCACACAGATATATATATATATAGGGAAGAGTGGGGCGCTGTGGGACACTTTTTACAAAACTAAAATATTAACATTCTTTTATACAAAAATGAAAATTTCAGAACGTAAGTTGAAACATTTTTTTCACCTCTCTGAAAAAATATAAACATAACATGAAAAAGCTATTTTATAATTAAAGGAATTGTAAGTCTTAAAATATGGCCCATACATCTCCAGTAACAGGGGGGATTGGGACTTCTTGTATAAATAAAAATACCAATTTCAGGTTTAATTTAAATTAGGGATAGTATACAGTATGTTTCATAAATAGGGAAGCTATCACTTGTATACGCAAACAATCCATTTGTATACAGAAAGCATAAAAAGTATATGAAGAAAATTTACTTTTGATTCTTGAATTATTTTCTTTTATGCAATTTCAAGCTTTACTGATCAACAATTATTTTCAACTGATGATTGGGCTAATATTGCTTCAAATAACTGATAAATTCATTGTGTGTAATTGATAAAATCTTCAGAATGACACATCAAGAGAAAACCTACTGTCCCATGATTCCCACTGTCCCACTCCTCCTACTCTCCACTATATATTAATCGTGTGCAAATCGGCAGAGATTATTGTATATTTTGTTATTTAGCTAAATTATATTTTTGAAAATTAAGAAACAATTGTCCTTTTTTAAGTGTAGTTTCAGTTTGCTTCATTTTCAATTTAATTATTCTTAATTTAAATAAATGGTAAGCTGGATGCTTAAAATTAAGATGATATTTCGCAGTATTCCTTAAAATGTATCGGAGAAGCACTAAATAAAGTCAACACTATAAAAATATTCGATATTTAAAACGAAAAAATCGAGTTGTTATAAATGACACAGACAGTGACAAGAAATGCAATATACAGGGTGTCCCAAAAGGTCGTTTACAATTGGTCAATTGATTTGCGATTTTCACTAAAATTATTCTTTATGTCAGTATTATCTTGAAAATAATTTATAAAGATAAAATTCAAAAAATGCCGATAGAGGGCGCTTTAGACTTTGGAGTAACGTAAAACTATTTTTTTCCGTTATTTTTGCATCTCATATATATTTTTTTGAAGCTTAGACTTAAACTTAAATTTTGAGATGAAAATCCGAATCGTTGGGAGTGGTAAAGTAGCGCAAACTGAACTGTGTTCAATGGGGGTGGGGAGGTTCAAATTTCAAATGATTATAAAAAACGGAAAAATTGGTCGGTTTTCGCTAAAATTATTCTTTATGTCAATGTTTCCTTGAAAATAAATTTTAAAGAACCAATAATTATTTTAAACCGTTTTTTTTTTAAATCTAATTAAATGCTTGCAAAATTTTAGACTTAAATTTAGTGCTCAAAATCTAAATCGATAGGAGGGGTTAAGTAGCGCAAACTGAACTGTGTTCAGGAGTTGAAATGTTACCTTCCCCACCCCTCGAACGCAGTTCAATTTTTGGCCGCTTAATTACAACGATGCAGATTTTGAGTACAAAATTTAAGTTTGAACTTTTACAAGTATTTTATTAGATACAAAAAATAACGGTTAAAATAGTTGTTGGTTACTATAAAGTTTAAGGCGCCCTCTGACGGGATTTTTTAAAAGATATCTGTAAAATTTATTTTCAAGAAAATATTGATATAAAGAATAGTTTTAGCGAAAACCGACCAAGTTTTCCGTTTTTTATAATCATTTGAAATTTGAACCTCCCCACCCCCATTGAACACAGTTCAGTTTGCGCTACTTTACCACTCCCAACGATTCAGATTTTCATCTCAAAATTTAAGTTTATGTCTAAGCTTCTAAAAAAAAAAAATATGAGATGCAAAAAATAACGGAAAAAAATAGTTGTACGTAACTCCAAAGTCTAAAGCGCCCTCTATCGGCATTTTTTGAATTTTATCTTTATAAATTATTTTCAAGATAATATTGACATAAAGAATAATTTTAGTGAAAATCGCAAATCAATTGACGAATTTTTCCGTTTTTTATAATCATTTGAAATTTGAACCTCCCCCCGCAATTCAGTTTGCGCTACTTAACCACTTCCAACGATTTAGATTGTGAGCTCAAAATTTAAGTTTATGTCTAAGCTTCTAAAAAAATTTAATGAGATGCAAAAAATACTGGTAAAAACTAGTTTATCGTAACTCCAAAGTCTAAAGCGCCCTCTATCGACATTTTTTGAAATTTATCTTTATAATTTATTTTTAAGAAAATACTGACGTAAAGAATAGTTTTAGTGAAAACCGCAAACGAATCGACCAATTTTTCTGTTTTTTATAATCATTTGAATTTTTGGACCCTAAACTTTAATGGCGCATATCTCCTCTGGAAGACGCTTGGGACCCTTAGTTTCCTATTTAATATTGTTCATCATGATATGACAGACCAGCATGTTAAGTTTGTAAACGACCTTTTGGGACACCCTGTATATAGAGGGAGGAGAAGGTCCAAATATCGGCAGTGGTCCAAATACGGGCTACTAGGTGTTCTCAGGTGTGAATGCAGTATAGCGTGGCGTTGATAGGGAGAGTTGTACCTTTAATTAAGAGAAGAACGTTACGTGGAATATGTTCTGAAACCCGTCTCATTTACATACAGTAAAAGCAAAAGTATGGAAATGACGAAATTAGGCCATCAAAAGTTTTTGAGGTATGCGTTTCTCCCTCTCTTAAAAAATAATGATAGTATATTCGTTTGAACATCTGATTCAGTTATTTTTATACGCATTTCGTTCTAAATTGTCTCACGCACGTTAATAGTTTTTTACAATACGAATGCATAATATCGACTTTAACTTAAACATAGCAGTGGTCGGAATACCGGCTAGCCGGTATTTAGACTACTCTGAGTTTACTCTGCTTGAAAAAGGAGAGAAATAAATTAATTTAAATAGTTTCATAATTAATAAATTATTTAAAACAGTTAAGAAGTAATTTTAGTCTCATTTTGCAATAAAAAAGTAACCGTTGTTGCAAGTCTTCAAGAGCGATATTGGTTCCGTCCCGGATAACTTAAAAATAAACACTGCTGGACACTCCAAAACTGCCTAGAATAAATGGGAAGTATAGAAGAAAAATAATGAAGGTAAATAAGAAAAAAAACAGGCGAAAGAGTCAGAAATTTGATTTTTAAGAAGTGAAATGATGTCTTTTTTTTGTCTTCCAAGAGGGGTGCTTTCGCTGCGACAAGATTGCGGGAGGGTACTCTATGTTCAAAGTAATGAATGCGATATCTGGACACGTAAAGGGTGATTATTAAATTTGTGATTTTTTTCAGGTATAATAATTTCTATTTATAACAACAAGATTTTTTTTGTTTGTTTTACAACTTAAAAAACAAGACTAGAAACATAATGGAAAGAAACCATTAGGATAGTCTTAAGGATTCTTATAAGATTGACAGAAACTCTTGTTATTTAAAAATTGCGTATTTTTTCTGTGCATAAGAAATGCTAGTAATCAATAAAATCTATTTAAATGCTGTTTTGTGTTCCTTTTTTTTTTTTTTTTTTTGTTTTTTCTAAATAACTAAAATTTGGAGTTCTTTTTTTCGAAAAAAGTCAGGTATTCTGTATTTTGACCAAAATTTTAAAACTAAAATTTTTCATAATTTCTGAATTTTTGCACTTTTTAAATAGAAAATGTCTTAAAATTATTTTTTCTTCTAAAGAGTTGTAAAACGTGTCAAGGTGACTTACTGTTACTTTTTTTACTAATTATAAGAATCGTAGGATCTAGATTGAAAACAAAAGTTTTAGCCGGTATTTGAACCTTTTCGTCTTTATATAAAGAATGTAAGAGCACAATAGTTAGGTACAGCAACTGAAGTTCACCAGTGACATTTTAGTGTTTTTTGCAGTATACTAACATGGTTTACACTCTTCCAGTTTATTTTTCATAAACTAAACATTTCTAACTGTTATTTTCTTGTTAAACGGACTGTTAAACTGACTGACAAATAACTAACTGAAAACTGACTTAACACATATAGTGATACTTTCCCATCTACAATTAGTCCAGGCATTTGGTAAAAAATAAATGCAGGTTTTGGTGTAGTTTTGATTTTTGGTTCCCTTTATGTTTTTTGGGTCGCTGAACACGAATCTGGCATTATCCAACAAAATTTCTCCCCGGAAACACGTTTTTTTGGCAAAAAACGTGTAAAAAACGTGGCTTTTTTTCGTTTTTTCTAAATAACTTCAAGATTATGCATTTTACATAAAAGTCATCCATACATAAATTAAAGAGCACAAAATTTCCTACATTTTATGTATTTAAAGTTTTTTTCTATGATCAATGGTTTAGCCGTGAGAGAGCCGCAAAAATGGGTGTGAAAAGCAAAAAATCCTGAAAAACGTGAATTACAGCACCGTACGTTGATGAAACATGAAAAACAACCATTTTATAAAAAAATTTCTCCACTTAATAATACTAAATATATTACTATTGACTATATTTTATTAATCTGATGTTCATCGTTTCTTTCATAACTAAAAAATAAATAAAAATGAGTATATCTGATCAAAATCTTCATTTGCTATTACAAAATAATAATAGTAATAATTTCTAAATTTGACTTTTAAATAATGTAAACAAAATAACTAAAACAGGCTTTAACTGATCCCATCTGCACTTTCCCTCTTGATTGAAGGGGTACAAGTGTGAAATAACGTTGTTCAAGCGCCCACCCTCTCATCCCATGTCCACGTTCAGTAAAATACTACCCCCCCCCCCCATTCCCCGCCAGTCTCGCCTCTGCTAGAAATATGCGTCGCACAGATCACTAGCTTATCAGGAGGACACATTCCTCTCAGTTTCCATATGCAACTGCTTACTTATAATTTAGTAATTCACTGTTTGTGTCTTCGTGAATATAGTGAACAGCAAAAGTGATTTTGCGCGATGTCGCTGTGTTTTATTTGTGACTCTCCTTTAGAATAGGGACCGTCAATGAAAGTTATCGAGATATTGCAGCGTTAAGCAAGGCAAATACAGAAAGAAAGGATGTAAAGGCAGTTTTCCTAAAGGAGAAAATCTCAGTAGATATACATGTTAAGTTCAGAAAAGCATACGTAAATGAACGGATGATTACTGCTTATGTGAAGACAGTTGAGGAACAAAGTGCTAGCACTTCTCAAATTTTAAGATCATCAACTCCTCAGTTTAATTTTTGAACTAATTGTTTTATATGTGGACTGTGCATTTCGGAAGAGTTCATTGCAACACAAGCGAAAAATCCACCAAGCGAACGCAATACTGTAAAGAGTGTGCGACACATGGGAGTACAATTCTGAAAGCAGCAAGAGCTCGCAATGATAATTATGGGCAGGCTCATCGAACCAGTGAATGATTTGATCGCAGCAGATGCTCAATACCACATCAAATGTTTTAAATATATTTATAGGTCCAAGAACAGAAGAAACGTGGTCCGTTTGCCGAGGCAATCGACAGAGCAATGCAAAGTACCTACGATTACCTTGAAAATCATGATGACGAATGTCAATTCTCCATGGAAGAGCTAATGAAACAGGTTACAGGGAGTTGTCAACCTAATATGAGAACTATAAAGTTTAACCTCATTGAGAGATATGGAGACGACATACTGATCACAAAGAATCAGAAAAAAACTCCATTGTGTATTTCAAGAATATAGGAGGGAAGATACTGACTAATGCATGGTATCAGCAAACATGTAAATCTGATCGAGATGAGAGACTGCGAGTGCTTGAAGCAGCAGCAAAAATTATTTGCAAAGGTATCAGATAGAAGATTTGCTTCGGGAAAATGCAAAAACATCGCAGTTGTGTGTCAAGACGAAGAGGTGGAACTAGACTTTGAAACCGATCTGGAAATGGATTGCCCACACAATGAATCAGAGGACCCAATGGAAGGGGAAATAGTTATGCCGCAAAGTATCAAATATTTACTATTAAATAACTTTTATTTATAATATTGATAGTTATAAACACACCCACTAATTCCATTCGTCTATTTTCTATTTTGTAGATGTCGGTGAAAAGCAGGGATCCACAAATAAAAGAAAGCGAAAATAGAACTTTGTTTTTTAAGTAAATGTACTTACTAATGTACATAATTATTTATTATTAAATAATAATTAATAATGAGTCGTCGTTTTTATTGTTAGGAACTTCATTGTAAATTATAGTCGATCATAATATCTTCAGTATCATTTAAAGTCAATCTTTAATAAAAAATGGTCATTTTTCATGTTAAATCTATGTACAGAGCCATAATTCATATTTTCCGGATTTTTTAATTTTCACACCCACATTTTGAACTTCTAGAACTTTAAGAACTGGAATCCGTGTCAGCTTTTATATGTTAAAGCCCGGTTTAGTTATTTTATTTACATTATTTAAAAGTAAATTAAGAAATTATTACTATTCCTATTTTGTAATAGCAAATGAAGATTTTGATCACAAATATGTTCATTTTTATTTATTTATTAGTTATGAACGAAACAATGAACATCAGATTAATAAAATATAGTCAATAATATTATATTTAGTATTATTAAGTGGGAAAAATTTGCGTAAAATGGTTATTTTTCATGTTTCATCGACGTACGGTGCTGTAATTCACGTTTTTCAGAATTTTCTGCTTTTCACACCCATTTTTGCGGCTCTCTCACGGCTAAACAATTTATCAGAGAAAAAAACTTTAAATACATAAAATGTAGGAAATTTTGTGTTCTTTAATTTATGTATTGATGACTTTTATGTAAAATGCATAATTTTGAAGTTATTTGGAAAAAACGAAAAAAAGCCACGTTTTCTGCACGTTTTTTGCCAAAAAAACGTATTTCCGGGGAGAAATTGTGTTGGATAATGCCAGATTCGTGTTCAGCGACTCAAAAAACATAAAGGGAACCAAAAATCCAAACTACACCAAAACTTGCATTTATTTGTCCTTTTTGAGCACGTAATGCCTGGACTAAATAGTATTAATTTATTTTACATGCAAAAGAGTTTGTTTTAAACTATTCTTACGTATGCCTAAATATTTTACAAAATATTTTGAGGAACCACCCTATAAAAATTCTAATACAAAGAAGCAGTTAATAGGTATAGTTTTTATATATCAATTAATTAAATTAGATTTATTATGTTGCATTAATTGCTAAACGGTACTTAGACTTTATTATACTTTGGGGAAATATATATCACCTCCAGCACCGAGTCTATAATAAATTCAATCAGTTTATAAGTCAATTCAATAGTTTAAAGCGTACGTATAATTGAAATAATGAATGCAATTTTAGATGCTAATATCATAAATTTTTGTTGAATAATCCACAGTAAAAATTAATAATTTAAAAAACAATTCACGAGAATCAAATGTAATTATCTTATTGAAATTAATAAATGTAACTATAAATTTTATATAATGAGATAGAAATACTAGAAAAATATGTTTTTGAAAATAGTATCAATTATTTTCTTTCTATTAATAAGTCGTTTGTTTATTTATTTTCGAATTTTAGTCCCTCTTTTTGTTCTTTAAATTCATTTTAAAATAAATGTTTGATTCTTAATTATATTTAGTAAACTAATTAATTTGTAAGATTGTTTTGGAAAGTATTATGTTCCATGTATCAAATTATTAGGCATGGTATTAAAATACAACAGGAGAAAATAAGAAAATTCAAATAAAAAATCGGTATTACAATTATTTAAATAGCTTTTACTTAAAGTACCACTTGACGGTGATAGAATAAAAGAGCATTAGAAAAAAGTCACATGTGTTGGATTAAATTTTAATTTAAACATACTTTTTGTATATTTTATAGTTATTCACAAACTTTTTCTGTTCCCGTATATAGTTTCTTGAATATATTATCATATTCACATAATGCAATAGGTAAAAGTTTAACACATTTTTGTACGTTAATTTTTTCTGATCATTTTTTCTCTAAATGCACTGATGCCAATAAGTATTGCACATTTGAATAAATCGCTGTTATCTAAAAAGATTTGGTGAAGAAAGTGGAAAATTCATGCATATAATAAGAGAAAGGTATGCAAACAAGGGGTGAATATGAGTTTTTTTTTAAAGCAATGAAATAAGCCGTTTCATATAATTGGACGGCTAAAGCTGAATTGCAAAGTAATTGAATTATGAAATTCATTACTTTTATAATTTGTTGCTGACTAGTCCGAATTTCGATAACTTTTGTTGATGATCAGTTAAATATGTATCAAATCCATGATATTACGCGTGGTTGTTTTACAGGTGCATGGAGTGTGGAATGTATCAGTCCGATACTGTCGAGGCTGTGGGTATTGACTCATTTATCGTTTCGACACAATACTTTAACGAGAAACGCTAGTAGACGCCCTGAAAAGGTATTTTGTGAATAACATCATCAGATGACCATTTTGTGTTATTTTTGGTCCAGCAAAGCAGAACAATGTCAGCAACAGCCATCAGTGTTAAATAATGCTAGTTTAAGAAGGAACTATATGCAGACGACATAGTCAACGTGTTTGTTCCAGATGTCCTAAAGCATCTTTCCCCTATACCTTTATGAATAGTACAGAGAGATGATAGTATAAATGAATATAATATTCTCTGAAGAATCTAGTTTAAGTTTACAGAGTGACAGTCGACCAGCTGTTACATGGAGATATTTTGGTTTGCAATGTAACCCAACATTTATACAGGTACTAGCGGAGCCGACAGACGCTGTCCTGTCACCGACTCTAGAAAAACGAATAAATACATAATCATAATATTACTCAAGATAATTACAACGCTCTTAATTTAATTTCTTATTACAATTATGTAAGGAAATTATTTTTTACTTTGCAGTAGTTTTTGAAGTCGGTACAATTTTTTATATAAAAGTTTATTTTTCTATTTTTTAGTTAAAAGTTAACGATTTTCTGAAGTTGGTTAATTAAAATGGTAATACAGGAAAAAATTAATGCAAACCATACACGTATCTAATGAGTGGGGTTCGAACACGTGATCTCTTTCTTCAAGAACCAGAGCTTAAATCTGGCGCCTTATACCGCTTGGGCGTTCCGTCCGCACTGTATTCAGTGAGCTTATTCAACGCTTTTAATTAGAAAAAAATAACTAACTATTAGTTTTTGCCTAGTTACTAAAAAAGTACTGAATCAATTTCGATGAAATGTGAATCTAAACCATTCTCGAATCCACTGGAATACACATACAAAATTTCATTAAAATCGGTCCAGTCGTTTATGAGGGGTTTAGCGACAAATACACGCACAAAAGGTTTATATATATAAAGATTATTTTGCACTTTGCAGTAGCTTTTGAAGTCGGTTCAATTTTTGATAGAAAAGTTTATTTTTCTCTTTTTAGTTAAAAGTTAACGATTTTCTGAAGTTAGAAAAAAAATTATTGCAAATCATACACTTATGTCAGGAGTGGGGTTCGAACACAAGATCTCTTTCTTTAAGAACCAAAGCCTGAAGCTGGCGCATTAGACCGCTTGACCATTCCGTCCGTACTGTATTCACCGAATTTATTCAACAGTTTTAAATAGCAAAAAATCACCAACTATTAGTTTTTGCCTAATTACTAAAAAAGTACTTAATCAATTTCGATGAAATTTGAATCTAAACCATTCTCGAATCCACTGGAACACACTCACAAAATTTCATTGAAATCGGTCCAGTCGTTTATGAGGAGTTCAGTGACAAACACATGCGCAGAAGATTTATATATATAAAGATTGCAGAAACACGGGAGGGGTACATGGCGGTATTATGATCAACGGACGTGAGCCTCTGCTTCGTTGATGCCGATGCCGATGCCGATCATGAATTTGTAGTAAGTGTGTCGTACATTGCCGGACGTCTGGCATGAAGTCAACTTTGACTAAAACATTTGTATGTTGTTTGTAGCGAAACTAGTGGCTTACCAGAGGCATTTACCTTTGCTGCTACTCGTGCTGGCAGTGTTTGGTTGTGATGGGTCATTACTGCCACGAACTAGTCACCGCAAGGTGTTTTTATACGTGGATAGCATAGTACAGCATTTCTACTAGCATTACCATTTTAAATGTACCATTGGCGCAGTGTTTAAACTGCATATGGAACGATACCAACAGTTTTGGCAACATCGCCCAAAAACAGTGAAGACCCCATCATACGGATAACACGACCACGCAGAAATTCATCCATTTGGTATTTAATTTACTATTATGAGAAAAAAATTATCGAGATTACCACTAGAAACAACGGCAAAGTAAAAGATTCATCCATTCTCAAAATCCTAATATTCTACTATTCACGCTTTTGTCGTCCAATCCTCTGAAACGGCTCATATAACTTACTAAAAAATATATATAATCCACATAATTTGCACACAGTTATCGTTTTATGTTTATGAACTTTCAATATTTAGCAACAAATCCTTTTTGAGGGAAAAAAAAGATTTTTCGATATATGCGCAATTAAACAAACCAGAAATGTTTTCTTATAGCTAAAACATTTTTTTAATCGATGATGTAATTATTATTTTTTTTAAATATAGATTTTGACGCTTTCAAATATACTGGCATAGAAAGGTTACTTTGCGATTCAAGGACAGGATATTTTTTCTACGCTAAAAGTAGCTTAATGTACATAAAAGTATCTTAATGAACATATTTATACGCAAACTTTTAAGAGAACTACAATAGACCAGATTTACATCCTCTATAAAATTTTCGAAACGTTCGGACTGGTAGAAATAATTTTTACAAAAGAAAATGTTCGAAAAATTTCACGAAATGAACGAAATGAAAAAAAATCAGACTGTTTCATTGCGGTTTTGCCACTCCAGGGCTCAATTTAATAGGTAGTGACAAACTAAAAATATACTCTTCAAACTAAAACATTTTTTTAATCTATGGTGCAATCGTTTTTTAAAAATATGAGATTTGACACTTTCAAATACACCGGCAAACGCAAATCACTTCGCTGTTCATGAAGACTATTTTTTCTACGCTAAAAGTAAAAAAATATATATATCTGCATTTTAACACAACCTTTTTAGAGCATTTACATAAACCAGATTTACATCACTTACAACATTTTTGAAAAGTTCTGATAGATATAATTTTTTTTTACAAAATAAAACGTGCGAAAATGTCTACTCAATCAGTGAAAACAATGGAGTTATGAATAAAAAGGAGGAGACATATAGTCTATTGTCTATCATTGGCGAGTGAAGTAACTGAGTTGGTTGTCACAATATGACAGCTGTTTCATTTAATCAGATACACACTCTCCCACCAGTAAAGTTAACTAGAAAATTTCGTCTTATTTTAGAGCCTTATTGACTAAAAAATTCTTTGACAAATGTAGTAAAAAATTTGTATTTCTTTTAACTGGTGTCTGTTTGGCAAGGTGTTGTAATCTTTTTACTGACATAGTTTTGGTTGTCACAATGTGGCGGATATATAACCAGAGAAGTAAACTGTTACCAGTAAAAGTAAATATTAGTTTTTTTAATTCTTTTTAATTGATGATTTTTGTTAATGAGTCGTTTGAATAAAGAGAAGTTTTCTGCATAATTTTATTGGTTACAGTTCGGCGCGGTAGTAATAAATAACTGTGAAAGCGGTTACAGTTGAAGCTTCACTATTTTAAGGCTCTGTCAGTTCCTCTTCCTTAATAGTTCCATGGTGAAAACATGAATATTTGGTCGCGTTGTTGTTTACTTTCAGTATGCATGGACTCCAAAAATCAAATTACGCAGAAAATAAAATGCAAAACAACATATGCTTTTACTTCAGCATCTTTTCATAATATTTCAATTTAAAAACATTTATTCTGACAAAATGTACTTAAAATATAAAATAATCAAATTTGAGTTTCATTTAAGGATCATTTGAAAAACAGATAACACTTTTGAAAACTTAATATCAAGGGAATTGGCAACGCCGGGCAGGTCAGCTAGTATAGCAATATAGCAAGCGCATTTTCTTACTGCTATTTCAGAAAAATATCATTATCCTTCTTGAATTGCAGATGTAGGTGATTTAAGTAAGGTAATGGCGATTACATAAGATTTCACCGATGGCAAAGAGGTTAAACTACAAACATATATCAATTTATTGTTATGTTATTAATTCTGATTCTTTTCACATTAAAAGTTCAAAAATCACTTTGCAGAGTGTATTTACGTAATAAATTATCTAAATGCTTCCAAATTTGAGCATAATCACAATTTTCGTACGCCTCCTGAAATTTTGCGGATCAAATTATTTTTCAGAATCAGTATTTTCTTATAGAAAATTTCTCTTTAAAACAAATTTGCCCGTTTCACTTAGATTTCTTTTCTATTAAAACACACTGGTAACTCTCTTGGTAAATTTCCTGACCCGTACGAACAAGGATAATCGTGAATAAGCGTAAAATATACTACATGGTCATCTCAAAAAACAAGTTAAAAATAAACAAAGAAGTAAATAATGTTTTGGAGTAGTATAATTAACAGTGGATTAACTCCTTCGCAGCGTTTCTACTTTAAGGATTTTTTTGTATATTTTACCACAGATTATTAAAATTAGAAACTTGTGTTTAATTTATTCACAAAAATATTTTGATTAAAAATGCAAAAATTTCAAATAAAAATTACTGGTATATTTATTAGAGGAATATCAAAAAGCTTTGCTTCACACATACTTAATACTCTTCGCGAAGATTTTTAACATGAAATGAAATTGCTTTGTCCACAAAGTTCAAGCTATTTATTTTTAGTTATAATTTTTATATTAAAAAATTAACAAAATTATTTTTCAAAATATTTTGCAGTAAACACATATAGCTATAAACATGGAATTGTCTTCTTGAAAAAAGCCATACGAATTTTATAACTCAATAACTTTTTTTGAACCAATGGATTTATTTAAACGAAAATTTACAAAATATAAAAAATATAAATAAAGAGAAAAATGCATTCTCTACGGCAATGTGCGATAATAACCGTTCCAATGGTATTTCTTTAGTTTTTTCTTACGCTTCAATATTTCATGTCAATGGTACCTGAAGGCAATAAAAAGTTTGATATAAATTAGTATGAAATGCATTGGTTCTTTATTGCCTCTGTACTCCATTTAGAATTGCAATCTTATTCTGTATTTTTCAGAATGTGGTATCGACCTACCACGTTTCCTTTCTGCGATTAATATCCCATTCGCCCACGGCATAGAATGCTTTACATTTATATTAAATGAGAAAAGTCACTTTCATAAATGTGTTCAGTGGGAAATAAAACTTTCACGGAAATAAAGTAGTGAAATTTGAAAAATTGTTCACCATTAAGCGCTTTCTTGTACAACGGAGACATTTTTTAAGATGAAATGTGCGTTAGTCTAGAAAGATTCTTTAAAAACAATATGTTGTCCTTTCATTAAATTCTTCTTTCAGTTTTTTAAAACTATTTCGTGTATATTTTGTTGTGTTTTCATTTTTCAAATCTTAATATTTATTGATTTTATTTTTGATTTAAAAGTAGTTTTATATGCTTACTTTTGTTGGTAATGAAAAAACTATTTACCTTATGTTTGCATAAAAATTTCACTGAAGGAAACTTCGAAGTATTAAAACTTCTAAAAGTGAAATTTTATCACTTTATATCTTAAAAAGTAAAGGTAAAAAATGCAATTTTTAGAAGCAGTAACAAATTTACGTTTTTCCTTGTAAATCCGATTTCTTTCTAGACACAGAAAGAGAAGCTTACATGTAGGTTATTAAGTTTTAAGGAAATTATTGAGCAGAAATTATTAATTACATGTTGTGGGTATTATAAAAGAATCTCTAAATGTAAAATAAACTTTTTTCTAACTAATTATTCTTGAGAGTCTTATGCTTTCACTATTACAGAAAAATTGTTTATTTATACAATTTTTAAGTTTTAAAAAGTTTATTTTGTTTACATATTCAAACTTCTATCAAAATTCTATCATATGTCAAAATTGTACAATGTAAAATATTGAATTATGAAAAATTGTTCCCCATTAAGCGTTCTCTTGCAGAACGGAGACGTTTTTTAAGAAGAAATACGCATTATTCTATAATGATTTTTTAAAAACAAGATGTACCTTTCTTTGAATTTCTGTCTGAATTTTTTAAAACAATTTTGCATACATTTTATTGTGTTATCTACTTTCAAATCTTAATAATTATTGATTTTACTTTTGTTAAAAAGTAGTTTTAGATGACTACTTTTGTTGGTAATGAAAAAATATTTACTTTATGTTTGCATAAACTTTCACTGAAGGAGACTGAGAACTGTTAAAACTTTTAAAAGTAATTTTTTATCGCTTTATATCTTAAAAAGTACGCATAAAAAAGCAAATTTTAAAAGGCAATAACATAATTATGATTCTCCTTTTAAATTCTTTTTTTTTTCAGTACACAATGGGAGAAACTTACATGTGGGTAATAAATATTAAGGTAATTATCTAGTAGAAATTTCTAGTTACATGTTCTGCACATTACAAAATAATCTTAATATATAAAAAAAACTTTTTTTTTATATTTATTATACTTCAGAGTCTTAAGTTTTCATTATAACCAAACAGGTATTTATTTACAGAATTTTGAGATTTTAAAAACAAAAAAGCATATTAATTACATATTTAAAATTGTGTTATTATACACGAAAGAAAAAGTTTATTAAACAAAACAAAACAACAACAAAAAAAAGCTACCTTTACAGAGTCTACCGTACACTGTATGTACCGAAGTTTTCTATGTATAACGTAGACACATATACAATTTCAAATTTTCCAAGCGTTTAAAAAGAAAACTATTTTAAAGTGAACAAGCTAAAAATTATATAAAATTACATATTCATGCTCATAATTACGTAAATATATAAATAAAAATTCCCAAAACACTTTTATATATTAGAAAATCATCAAATGTTAATAAGTAGATACATATTAAAAGTAATTTGCATCTCCTGATATTTAAATTTTTGTTGATAGGTGAAACTGTTTGATGTTTTGGAATGACTTATTTCATTTTAAAGTATAACAGAATAAACATTACTGAAAAGCACATATCTCTAAATGGAAAATATAGAAAAATTTGAAAGAATTTTCTTAACATTTTCTACCAAAGTAATACATTTTGTGATTTTATAGTATTTATTTTATAAAGGCGAAATGCATCTGTGCGTACTGTATACGTCATTTTGAGAATGACAACACTCTGAAATTAGAAATAAAATTTCGGTTTTATAATTTTTGGTACTACAATTTTTTTAAAGTTCTAAATACCGCACATTTTTAATTTCTACACCATCGTATAGGGAAAAATGTATTTTCAAATTCAATTTGTTTGACTGTTGTATCTCAATTTATTTCTAACGTATTTTTTTTGTACCTTTCAATATCAATTTTGTAACAGTACATTACTGTAACAGTACTGTAACAGTACATTACTAAACAGTACTCCATTACTTTTAAAAGTAAAGGAGAAAAAATAAATACTTTAACTTTTTGTTGCCATTTTTTCCTAAAAACTGAAATTAAAATACATATTATGTTAAAAGTATTGTTTGTTACAAAATCCGGTGAAAATTGCTTTATTCGTTTTTATTGATCAATTAAATGACTTTTAGTTTACAGCAATCTTACTTTACACACGATACAACCCTTTCTCTTAAAAAAAATCAAGAGTAGTTTATGATTTATTTATTCTAATTAAAAGAATGCCAATTTATGAATCGATGTGTAAAATCATTTTTCGAATTAAAAAAAATGAAGAATGAATGACTTCCGTTAAAACATGGAGCTATTCTGAACAAACTGATGGAGGCATAGGAATCATTAGATATTTAATTTTATTCTTCAATGACAACATTGCTTTTTCTGGATTTGTGTGTTAATCGGCAATAATAACGTCATATGCGTACTTTTCTATACCGGTTGTTTATGAATAGATCGTAAAGTCGGAATGCTTTAGCTGATGCAAATGACGTCATTTTATATAAAACGTCAGTGACGTTATTGTTTTATGCAAAATGTAATTATATACACACTATAACAGCTAAAACCTTAGTAAAAATGGTACGTAAAATGCAATTAGTACAAATGAGTAAATTTTTCATGCGCTAGTATCAATTAGCGACAGTGTTTTGTAGGTACACGTTGTGTCGTTTTATGGAATAGAGCTCCATAAAAATACAACAAATATATACCAGACAATCCACCTACATGCAAAATATATGTAATAAAATCTATTATCATTTAATATAAACTAAATGCATATATATAAAAAATCTACAGTTGAAAAGCGGTGGAGAGAGTATTTTTCGGAATGAAATGTTATTTCAATGTAGTATAAGAAGGTAATTTTAAAATGTGCATCCACGTATATAGCATTGATTGCCTTATGTATATATGCATTTTTTTAACTGGGAAAGTTTTAGATTGCTATTTGATTCTATTTACAATAATTTCAATCTATGTGATTTTTTAAGAATTATAAATAAAAATTTTTAACCATTATAAAACGGTGCTGAATTTTTTTTGATATGGTACTATGAAATTGCTTTCCATCGAGTTTTGATGGAATCCATCTCGCTTTGAAACTTACGAGAAAGGTTTATATATTATACTAACTATACAAGTTTTCTATGCCACAGAATTAAGAAAAATTGATAGTGATATATATTTCCATTATTCCTTGATATTACATGCACATATCAAATAATATGTCTTAATTAATTTTTCTTAATATTTCTGTTAAATACAGTTCTTTTTAGGATTATGGATAATGAAAACAATAAAATACTTGTTCTATGATTGTATGATTTTTTCTTGAAAATATATGAATTTTACAAACTTAATTAAAATTTATTCGCTAAAAAGTTTATTACAGTGATTACAATAAAAATATCTATGAGCAGTATGTTTTTCAAAATAATAAAATTTTTTTAAAGAAATAAATACACAGAAAAGTTTTAAAAGCAGATTTAGCCAAAAATAAAAAATTCAATTTTCCGCAGTTATTTAATGCTGCATACTTTAATCCCCTTCAGGAAAAATTTCTTTCTAAAATAATTATTAATTCACATTCTATTTTAATTTATTATTTGAAAATTGTTCTTCGAATTACTTAACTATATCACGTTTCTTTAGAAATCTTTCTATTTATTTAATATTTTAGTTTATTCATTAAAATTCTAAGGATTATTTTTAAACTTCTTCTCGTTTACATTATTTCCTAGGACATAAAGTGTTTCGGAAAAATAATGAAATTCTACAAGTTTAAGTTTTCACTTGAATATGAAACCATAAAACGTAAACAAAGAAATGCAAAACAACATGTAGAAAGAATGACATTTATTTCCTTTTTAGTGTTATTTTTCAAGTAGTTCATTTCTTTATAAAATAAAATATAGACATGAAAATTCAAATATTGCTCTTCATTTAAAATTCTGAAGTTAATTCTTTCATTTTTTTTCATTTAACATTTTTCAATGACACAGATCAATACTTAGAGACTCAAGAGGGTGGAATAATTAAGAGGATTATAAAGTACCTAGAAAATAGTAAATATAGTTCACTAAAATGTGTTTTTCTTTAAATAATAGATTTGAATTAAAAGTAATTAATTAAAAATCTCTGACATCTTCAACATAGATGAAAAGTCATGAAAAGTCAACAGATTAAAATTGACAGAAAATGTAAGTGCACATATAAATAACATCAGATTTGGATAGTCACCATTGTTTTTATTTGTATTTAAGAATTTTATTTTTTTATTCTTTATTAAAAACCACCTTTATTTAGTTTTATTTATGTATTTTTTTAATGGGACATAGAAGGTTTTATGCAAACCATGTATCATGGGAAAGATGAGCAGTGAAATATGCTTATGTTAATGAACAAATAAAAAATAAATATACTTCAAAACGTTCATGATATTTTACATATTTTACATATATACAAATCTGCCAACACAATGCTTTTTTTCAAAATAAGATAAAAGATACTTAGAAGAAGAAAATTTGTTAAATTTGTTTTCTTCTATGCTGCAATCATTTGAAATTTACTTGATTTCATTATTACAACAAAATTTTTTCTTTAAAACATATTTGTTTAATTTTTAAAAAGCGAGAAGTTGGTAAATATGTATTATATGTATATACGTATTTATACATCAGATCACCGAGTTAATTGATAAGTGTAAAGAAATCATTTTAATCAAGCTTGAGAAATTACTGGACAGGGTGCTCCAAAAATAACAATTCATTTCTTTGAAAACACTAATCTATTGATGAGGTGCGTCAGCTGTACCATCGAAAATAGAAAAAACAATCACCAACACGGACCATTAGCTAATTCTCCGAACTCCTTTCAACTTCTTGCCGAATGCTCGGCGTTTTTCATCCACCACGCTTTCAATTCATCTGACTTTATTCGCAAGTAGCCTGATATTGGCTCTTGTGAGTTGCTGGTCTCCCTATTTTCGAAGGTACAACTTACGCACTTCACCATGTGTTTTATCACGCAGTTTCCAATAAGCGATGGCTATTCATTCTTCTAAAGAGAGAATATCTTTAAACACCTGCGACAGAAATCAATAGATTAAACTTTTTATAGAAATGGATTGTTATTTTGGGAATATTCTGTATTAAAACTTCAACAATAATTCACAGGCACTCCGAGATGGGTGCAGACACAACGGTGGCCTTTACTTCTTAATTACTGACAATTTATTCGGGGCGATAGCTCACTTGTGAGGTGAAAGTTACCTGAATTAAATTTTAGCGAACCAGTTTCCTATTGCTTACTGCCACCAAATACACTATTGGTGTTTGTGATGCCGTAGTTGCACGTAAAAACTCATACTTCATGGTAGTGCGATTTTCCAACCGTTCCATTTTTAAGTTTCAGAATTTTTTAGATTTTACAATATTTTTTAAACAGGCGTAAACTATAACTGTCCAAAATAAAACAGAGTGGTAATTTATTAAACCAATGTCAAATAATAAGATGTTAAAGTTGGAAATAACAGTAACTGAAAATGTAATCCTCGACGACCTAACATTGTATATAGAGAGAAAACGAGAAAGAAACCCAGAAGACCCTATATATCTTTCAAAAATTTATTTTATGTCTTTCGAAATTCATCAAAAATAACAAATTGCTGCTTCGGAGTGCGGTTTATACAATAAGACATGATAAATGTTGGACTATCTGTCGTTAAATACAAATATGATTAGAAACACTCATAATGGTGGTCAGTCTTCTAATATTCGCAAAAAATAATGAACTGTCGTATCGGAGTACGATATATACCATGAGAGTTATCAAGGACTCAGAATGTTTGTCGCAAAATTTAAAAAAAAAAAGTCTAGTAAGCCCGTTCACATTTCAAAATTTCATAAAAACTTAACAAACTGTTATTTTGGAGTGTGCTTTTTTTCACGGGTAAAATGCAGTAAATTTTTGTTGCTCAAAATAGCTCAAAGGACATTTAAACTATTATTATGTTTTTATCACGACAAATTGAACCAATTTGAGATTCGATTTATATCGCAGACCGAAACGACAATTTTTTTTAAAACTTTTTATGATTATTACTTTTTTCTATATTTACAAGAAAAAAGTATTGGATTCGTGAAAAATTTTGATTTTTGTTTTTGATTGATTTATAATTTTTAAAAAGGGCCAGAACACGAACCTTCATAGTTTTTAGAAAATGTCTGTCTTCGAGTCTGTCACTCAGTAACTATATGAGTTGTATGTGACAAATATTTTGTGGATACTTTATCTCAAGAACAAATGAACGGAATTTCATGAATCTTTAGACTTACTTAGATCTTGATATAAACTGAAGCTTATTAGTTTTGGTGTATATGGCGATGTTATGCTATACCATTAACAATTTCCACAATAGCTCTATCTTAAGAACTAATGCAGGATTTTCATAAAACTTCAGGTTTAGCTAGTCTTTCATACAACTTGTTGCTGTTTACTTTTTAGTGCAAATCGCTCTACTGGTGGCGCTGCTATACTGCGTTATTCATGATTATTTCAGTAGCTTTATCTCAAGAACTTATGCTTGAATTTTCAAGCAACTTCAGATCCAGTTAGTTCGTAACAGACCAGTGTTGTTTCGTTTATGCTATAAATCGTTCTACAGGTGGCACTGCTATGCTGCAGTTTTTCATGATTTCATACTAGCTGTATCTCAAGAATTAATGCATGGATTTTCATAAAACTTTAGATTCAGTTAGCACCTGATAATAGTTTGTCCTGATAATTTCTTGGTATACATCACACAACAGGTGTCGCTGTTGTGTAGAATTTTTTAAGATATCCGCAATAGCTCTATCTCGGAAATTAATGCACGGATTTCCATCAAAACTTCAGATTCATTTAGAAGTTAACATAAGTTGTTGCTGACTAATTTTAGCGTAAATCATCTGACTGATTGCGCTGCTATACTGCATTTTTCAAGAAGTATTAACATGTATCAGATAAAAGAAAGTTTCAGGATGGCCACATCTGTCTAAATTTAAAATGTGAACACATTTCTGGAAAATCATGTTCATTAAATCTGGCTTTAGGTTTTACGAGGAAGGACGCGTGCGCAAAATTGTATAGCATATTTTTGAAAAAGAAAAAAGAAATTTCTCACGTTACGCATAGTTACGTAGAATATTTTCACGTTGGAAGCATTTTTTTAATTTGCATGCTACAATAAACATATAAAATCTCGGTACAAAATTTGGAGTTTTGTTTCAATTTGTTTTTAAAAAATGCTGAAACGATACTTGGGCCTTTTATGACTGTATCTACTCCAGCACCAATAATTGTTTTTGTCCTGCGCAAAAATTTCAAAACTTTACTAACACTTAAACCATTGCGTTAATTGTTAACCTATCGCAGCAGTGCACAAAACTCTCATAAAAAGTATTTAATTTTAGATGAGGAAAAATTTATTAATGAAAGTTATAGTTGAAATTTTACACTTAATTTTAACTATCGAATGTCAAAATAAAACCTTATTTATATGCTAAAAATATCGGTGCAACTTTACACTTAATTTACCACTAAAAGTAGTGTAAAGGAATACCACCATTAAATTGGTGTAATAAAACACAGTCTATTAACTGGTGTAAAAAATCACCACTTTTGGTGGCAAGTTATTTGCCAACGTTTTCGATGTAAATTTACACAATCACTGATTTGATATACACTGGTCATTAAAATTAAATGAGTAACATTATGCTCATTCAGTTTATGTTGCAACCAATGCCTAATGCATCAATTACTTATGGTAATTAAATACCTACTGAATACCCAGTTGCACTTCCGCGAATAATTTAGCGTTGTAAAAATGTAAATTACGTCAGCACGGTGCACAAACGAAGTATGTTAGATTTCTGAACTGTAAAGTTGTTTAAATTGAATGCAGTACCTGACAATGATCAGTATTTATAAGTTATGGCTCAAACGGATCATTTAAATGAATATCAAAAGTATCGAATAATTGGTATAATCGAGGGAGGTCAAACACAAATGGAGGTTGTCCGAGGATTGAATATTTTTCAAAGTGTCATAACAAGAACTTCGGACCGCTTTTTAAGCACTGGCTACGTTGATAGACAGCCTGGTCAAGTGAGACCAAAAGCAAAAATTGCATTCGAAGACCATTTTCTGTCATTTTGGGCTCGAAGAATCCCAAAAGTTACTACAAGAGATTTGGTTTCAGACCTTCAGGCGGTTCCAGGAACTTCAATTAGCCGTTCTACTGCTGCACGAGGCTTATAAAGGGTGTACTGTGTTCAAGAAGATTAATAGTTTGTATCCCAATCACTCCAACTTCTAAAAGGGCCCATTTAAACTTTTGCCGTCGTCATGTTCAATGGATCCACGAACTTAATCCATTCATATGTTCTCAAGTTATCCTGGTTGCAATGACATACTGGATAAAGAAAATGTGTATTTTAATGTGAACATTGCACATAATTGTTTAAAAGGCTTGTCAGTTCCTAATTATATTGTTTTAAAAAGCACAATTTGGTTAATCAATAGTGAAAATTTGTATGTTTATATATAAAATAATTTAATATACACTAATTCAAACTTTCTCGATATTCGGTAAATTTTAAAGATACTAAACATCTTAATTTAATTTGATAGGTTAAACGAATTCTAAATCGAGTTATTTTTATGATTTATTTAATTATATTTGAGAATAAAAAGTTAAAATGATTTTGGAATATTTATGTTTAAAAAGAGTTTCCTTAAAAAAAATCAATAAATACCTTATCCTTTTGGATACTTTTGTTAGAAATACTGCGCTATAATTTGTTATAATAATGATAGATTTGATTAGGTAGCATTCAATGAACTTTCAAACTTTAGTGGAATAATACCGCATAATTTATTATACAAAAGTTTGCATTAAAGTCGAAATATATTATGTTATACTGGTGCAAGATTTTCTATTAAAGCTGTTCCAAATTCTAACTATTGTATGTGTAACAGCCAATTTCTAATCAACGCGAAATTCATTTTATAAAATAAGCTTCAAATATTTTCTCTACACAAAACGATCTTAACATTGGACGATCATACCTACTTCGTAATACGTAATCCTATATTAATTGAAATGCAAGCCAACAGAATGCTGCTAATTATTATTACGAGTTATCTAAATCTGGATAATTATCAATATACTTGTCTAAAATGCATGTACGGCTTTCAAATTTTGCAATTTACTCAAATATTTTTAATGATGTGGGGTATATTTTCTAAATTTATCTGTCTAAATACTTATTCAAATCATAATTACAAAGTACAAAAAAGAGTTTTCCTTTTTAACTATTGTAGTTCATCATGATCTTATATTAAAATTTCATTGATTTAGTTCCATGCTATATATTTCACATTTCAAGAAATTTTTCTAATAAAATTCTATTCTTTTAATTTTTAGTTTTCATGGAACTCCAAAAACAACAAAAATAAAAAGAAGTTAGGTGTTTTTTTAATAGCAAAGGAAATTATTTTAACAGAATATTTTTATTTGAAACAAAAAAAAAATTGCATTGTAGAAGTAAAGCATTATTCTGTTCCAAAAAATACTATGATACTTTTACGCACATATACAAAATTCGTGCCAAGTATTATCTGTCAATTTTTGTGTTGTTGTAACAAATTGTTCTGACATACGGAAACAGAAGACAATATCCTGAAAACACAGGGCGAAGGTTTGCGAGTTAAATTTCTTGAATCGCCATTTGTTAACTGTGCTCGTTTTTAGCTTGAAACGTTTTATTTGTCTTCAATGTATCCCCATAATTTTGAATCTCAGTAGAAGGTTCATATCTTCTGGATGAGTAGTACTCTGCCAACTACGAGACTTCTAGTGAGAGGACATTTTATACCACTGATTTTACGTTCGGTGTGTGGCGCCAATATTGTACAAACACCTATTATTCCAGCTAACTGGAGTCAATTTTCAGAGCAATAATTGCACCCGATGTGGCTTAAACGGAATGGGAACTGTTTCTCTACCGTGTCGTATGCGTTCGGTAAGTACTTAATTTTTCAAAAAAAAAAAAAAAAGCATCGAGAATTTGTCTATTATCAGATGGTACTGAGTTGCAATAATTAAAATTAAAATTTTATTTTTTTCTCACGTGTAGCATTATTTACTGAAACGTCCTAATATTTACATTTACCTGCTTTTTAGGTGCGTTCGTACTTATATAAACTAATAGGTCGAACCCGGACTTATGGGGTAACACAGTAAAGATAAAAAATCTTCTCTTTTAGTTTAAAATTGTAAACTTCAATAAATTTTCTTCATGTAATATACTTTTTAGTTTGCCAACTAGCACTAAAAAAGAATTTTTAAACCTTTAGGTGTCCTGAAGATTTTTTCATTCATGTTTAATTAATAAAATAACAACTGTAAAGAGTATTGGTATGAATAGTAGTACTTGATTACTTTACATATCCTTTTTTCTTATACAATTCAAAAAATTAACATTAGTGTCAATCTTTCGTTAAATCAGCTTTTGAATGAAAATATTATACGACGGAAAAACACAGCTGACCGTTAATTAGAGAGTTAAACGGGAAAAAATTATGGAATCAAATAGAGCTTTGAATTAGTCAAAAGTAATATTTCCGTATTAGACGCATGACAGAATTTATCAGCCGAAGATTTTGTTACTTTCAACGATATCGTTACCTTTATCATTTCAGTGCTTCGAGCGTGTCTTTCAATCATATGTCTTTTAAACTTGTATTTATTTACCATAATTTCCAGCGTATAATCCGCAGTTCAAACAATCGTTTTTCGAGATATAAATTTAAAAAAAAATGTAACTCTTTAGATCGCCGTAAATATTTGTCTCCAATTCCTAAATATGATTTCTGGGTCCAAAAAAGAATTGTTTGATCCGCGTATTATAGTATGCTGGAAATTACGGCACATTATTTTGTATACTTATTTATCGAGGAAGTTTTAATTTTGCTATAGCCGGAACAAATCCCGAACTCTTTACATTGTTTTAAGAGCAAATAGATTCATCTTTCGTAATCGAGTTTCGCGTGGTAGAGATATATTTAAAAAAAATTCGGATCTGATTTTTTTTTAACTGCAGCCAATCAGTTAACTAAAATGATGTTTTGAAATAAATTACATTTCAAAGTTTTTTTTTCTTATTTGGCAGTGTAAACAGTTACATTGTTTGATTATATGTTAAATTTGTGTTTTTTTGTGTTTTTCAACATTCTTTTACTTAGTTATTCATACAGATTTAATTTCATTCAGGAAAATTATCCAGTACGATATTACGACTTATGTGCAAATTGTGTATTAGTACTTCTTAATGGAGATATGCGATACAGATTAAAATGAAATACTTGAAAAATATAAAGTCGTAATAAGTGAGTAAAATGAGATACAGTTTTTAACAAAGTTGCATTTGAAAGTAGATTTATTTTCTTAAACGACGGAATAACAATTGAAAATGTGGGATTATTAGAAGATTAAAAAATTGCAGTAACTAAAATTTCAGAAAGGCATATTATCGTGAAATGTTGCCATTCGCAAAATGACTCCAATGCTACGCACGGTCATATTTGTTCGTTATAATAAAGATAGATAAGTTGCACATAAGGTGGTCTGGTGTAATAACGCCATGCGGGGTAATAACGCAAAGTGCTAACATTTGGCATAATTATGAAATAATCTGGTAAATGACACCCATGTGCTCTGCGCAGAAGGATTTTGAGTCATATAAATCGCAAAAAAAAGCTTCAAGTTAATTTGTTTCATTTTTAAGTCTTATTGTTTTTACAAGCAACTAAAATTAACGCTTGATCTAAAATTTGCAGGATACGTTTTGTGATGTGAAGACCATTTTTTTTATCCGGAAATACTCTGTTAATTACATAAGTTTGTAGTACATTTCATGGACTTTCAAAATGTTGAAGATTTTGGATATCTACTCGAGAAAATTTGTAATTTAAAATGCACAGCGCAATTACTATAACGGGGTAGTAACGCCAATACTTGGCATTAATATCCCGGTTGATTCCCTACAGTGGCCGAGCTACATCCTAAATACTGATTCAAATAAACACAGTTAAAACTGTGCGATGTTTCTAATAATTCTATTTAAGCGGTTCTTTTTAAGCAAAAAGAAGCTCACGGTCTGATATTCTTTTGCCTCATCCTCCCCCCCCCCCCACACCACACCTTTATTTTTCTTACACTTTCACAAAAAATGAACATTTTCAATAGCTTAGAATGCAATTTGTCAATTTCTAAATTTGTAGAGTTTGTATTTTTAGAATTGGGCAATCTACATGCAATTATTCCATCTTATTTCATAGTTTTGTTTGCATGGCGTTATTACCCATTAGGTGGGTAATAACGCCAAATAGCATTGGTGAGAAATCACACCATTTCATTTTATGAATACATATCTGTTAAATTATTTTATATAGCTAGTCAATGAGTTGCTGTATCAAATCCTATATTTGTTTAAAAAATACAATCTAAAACTGAGCCGTGAAAATTGGTAGAACCTTAACGTGGCGTTATTACCCCAGGGTACCTTATCAAAAATCTTATGCGCATAGTAAAATTCAAAAGTAAAGAAACAACAGCACTTGGATTTTTTCAAAGAAAGTTTGTTCTGAAGTTATCTCTATGTCAAATTTAAAATTCGTTTTATAAACTAAACAACACAAACATTGCCTGACGTCACTACAAAGCGCAAAGAAGGTGCTTTATTTTCCATGTAACACGCGTATCTTGGTTTTTATGTATGACGCCAAATCAAATATTGAATTGTATTTTAAACCTTAGATATTAGTGAATTATAAAACCTCATTTCGTCATTTACATCTTTCTTTTTCTATTTCGGATCAATTTTCTATGTGAAAAATGGGCACAGTATTTGTTTTCTTTTCTGAAAACATATTTAGATAATAAAAATGGTGCTACAGATAAAGTAAAAATTAATTTACATAAAAAATATAATTATTCTAAAAAGAAAGAAAAATAATTTCGTTTTGAATTTTCCTTCTGGTAAAATGACAGGTAACAAAGAAGAACTAAAAAAAATTGTGTGCTCTTGTATGTTTAACTGAAAATTATTATATATTACATCAAGCAAGTTATGTTATTTACATAAAATTGCAGTAGAATGTCTTAAAGAATAGTAATAGAATTTTATTACACTTGAGAAGCTTTTGGACAAAAATTTCGAAAACCTGATATTATTTTAAGCCTGAAATTATTGCCAAGATCATCTTTTCTTGTCTAACTCGGCAAAGAAAATTCAATGTGGAGAGAATCAATAGGTTCTGTAATATAAATTGCTGTGTTTTGGAAAAGCTTCTAATCTGAAAAAGCACACTGCATGTTACTGCTTTTCCATAAAGACGGACTAACTTTTCCGTTTAATCAGTGTATGGTTTCAGTTATATTATTTTCAAAGGTGAAGCATTTCCAGCTGTGAAAATTTTCAAAATCGCTGGAGGAAAAATGGTACACTTCCACAACACATATTTCAGTTTTAAGACTTTAAAAAAACGTTTATATCCTCTTCAAACCTGACACATTTTAAGCCATCGTAAAAATTATTTAACACTTTGTTCCATCTATTTATACGTATAGAAACATAATTTTGTAATAAAAAGTAAAATAATTATTTTTAGTTTATATTTACTAGCAGGTACACATATGTGTACCTCAGGTTCATACTGCAAAAAAACACTTCATTTTTTAAAAAAAAATATTTAAACGAGAAATTTGGTGGACAATTGATACATATAAGCTTATTTTACGTGCTATTTTCGAAAAAAAAATTATATTTTTATAGAGAGAGATATATATTTCAATTTATACAAATAACCCTCGTTCTTGATTTGCAGCATTCATAATTACATTTTGAAGCAAAGTTATCATTTGTTGAAAGGGGAAACTGTTGAATTTTGTCATATCTAATGTAGTAAATTGGCTTTTACCCTTACGTTGTTTTTTCTGTGGTTTATTTGCGGAATCGTCTTCAAAATCGTTTTCAGATGAATAAATTTTGCGTGGTCTCCATGGTCGTAATTCTTCACTTACTTTGTTCTTATATTTCACGAATACTTATGCAATCTCTAAAAATACCACAGGAGAGACAATGTGTCTTTTCGAGAAACTTCACCTGTTTTGCAATTTCTGATATACATTATCCAACAAATGGAAATAACCAAATCTATAAAATGTATAAAAACTCTTGTTGACTACTTTTTTGTGTGAATAGAACAACGGTAGTAAGCTAAACACTTATCCTTTAAATCTGTACCACCCATACACGTTTTGTATTCACAATTGCAGGTTGTGTTACATTAATTTTACATTTTTGATCTTTAGATCACCTAACACAACTCCTCTCGAGATTGCTATCGATGCAAATCGAAAACAAAAGTACACATTTGCTATCTTTCCAGTTTACTATACACATATCCTTCCCTTCCCTTTGTTTCTCATCCCACTCTCCGCGTTACAAATCTCGATCATTGATTTTTTTATCTGTTCCTCCAAGTCTTTTGTTCATAATCATTCCAGTTTGGTAGATATTGTTCCTCAATAAAAAGTCGACACATTTTACACTAGTACAAAAAACTTGTCTAGTAATTCACCCGTGTGTTGTCTTTTAGTATAAATTTAAAAAACAATTTGACAATGCCTCCACCTATACCTTATCATAATTATTTTGAATCATCAGCTGGTATAATTCCTTTTCCATGATATGTTTGGCAGTCAAGGGCATGGTCATCCCTGGCGGATAAAATAAAGTTTTTTAATTTCAACGGATTAGGTTTTAACGGCGCATAATGTCTAAATCCACAACGTCCAGCAAATGTGATCTAGTGATCTCTGTTCATCTAGTGATAAAGGTTTTGGCTTGGACAGGGACAAACATTTAATTCTTAATGCATTCAAGATTAGATTTATTTCCTACAATTTGTAATCTGCTTATTGATCAATTGATTTATCTGCAAAATGAAGAAATTCTCTAAACTCAAAAAATCGAACGCGTGACATAGTACCTGCAATTCTAAGTACTGACAAGTCTTTTTTGCCAAAAGAAGCTTGCTTGGAGATATATTAAAATTCCCATGTGTATGTGTACGGCTGCAACTTTTATAATTTCACATTTAGATGCATTTATTGAGCGACAATTTCGTGTTTGAACAGAATATAACAGAATTGGAATTGTTTGAACGGACTTTGTTTCATTTGAAACTTTTCCCCCAAAATCTTCATTTAACTAATCTAGAAATGATTCAAAAGGATTTACGATGCTAGAAAATCTGCTTTTAGATAATCCTCATTAATCAGTAATCCTCGGAATACTATTAGAAGAAAAAAAGATTAAATAAATGTTTGCGGAACGATAAAGTTTTATTCTCAGCATTATTATTCTACTGTAATTTAACACAAGTTTTAAAAATTTACTTATTTTCAGCTTTCCATAACAAAGGTTTTTATGTTAAACTTTATTGCTACTTGGATTCGGGATAGATACGGGAGCAATATCCTCAATAGTTATATCTGTGTGATCTAAATTTTTATTGACAGAAGACTCACCATCACCATCGGCCTCATCAGTTTATTTACTCTTACAAATATATAATAATTATGATTTTTAAAAATTAATGTTTAATTTAAATCAACAAAGTGAATTCTTATTTATAATTAAGTATAATATTTTTAATAATTCCACAACTTTAGCACTGCACCAATTAGATATCATTCAGTACATTTTTTTTGTGTGACATGACATCTTTCCAAAAACACAGAATTGAAACCGGAGGTGCCCATATGTGTACCTTACAAATTACAACTAATTTAAACAGATATTATGATCTAGCTAAAAAATTTAAATGATTTATGCAACACTGAAGAGTTTATAAGCATACTTAAAAATTACTATGAATAAATATTAATTTTCTAATTATAAAAATGTATTTACTTTTTCGACATTTTATATTTTTCGCCATTGCTCGTTTTTTTCGTCCAAAATCATATGAATTAAGACTGCTAGCGCCATTTCTTGCTGAAACTAGGAAAAGCTAACGTACACAAATAACATCCACTCGTCTCAATAAAAAAATTTCAAATAATAAGTGAGATATGCAGTTGAAATCAGAGGTACACAAATGTGCACCTCGGGTCTGAAGAGGTTATATATGCATAGTTGGCAACCTCCGGCTTTTTTTAAATGAAGAAAACATATTTTTAACTAGAAAATCTGCTTAATTAAAAGTGTCTGCCATTAAAAGAGACAGTCGTTTGAAATTTATTTAATTTCGTTAATTAAATAAATTTCTGGTTGGAAAGACAACTGTTTGATTTTCAAAAAGCTGGAAGCTGACACGTATGTGTGTGTGTATATTATATATATATATGTATGTATGTGTGTGTGTGTGTGTATATATAAATATAAAAATAAATATATATATATATATATATATAGAGAGAGAGAGAGAGAGAGAGAGAATGACGTCATTTGCATTAGCTAAACCATTCACCTTTTGCGATCAAGTGTTATACAAATTGTATAGACAAATGTTCATCTCACGTCATAAACCCAACAAAGAAGTGATTTCGTCATTTAAGAAACTTAGCAAGACATATTGATTACATAATGATTCATATGCTTTAATTTCTTTCAACTCTATGTGTTATTAGATATTATCATTTTTTTTTAATTCGAAAAATGCAATTTCACACAGATTAATCTCATTGTATTCTTTCAGATTTTTTATGTGAATTGAGCAAATAAATCATACAAATATTCTTTATATTTTTAATATTTTAAAATATTTTTATTTATTTAAAAGAAATAATTTTAAAATATATTTTTATAAAGATAAATTTATGTATCTTTTGTAAAGTATATTTGCAATAAACTAAAAATCCCCCCCCCCCATTTAATTGATGTACGAAAACAAAATAAAACGAAAATACATCGGGTTTTATAGCAGACGATATTCTTCAAATAAAGTCATTTTAATTACAATTTTTTCATGTTGAAATGAAAAAAGGGGAACAAAAATATGTGATAATATGCTATTTTTTATGGAGGAAAGTTACAGATGGAGATGCAGTATAACGTAAAAATAGTTTGCAATAGGATGTGCTTTATTGCTCAAATTTAAATACATTCATTCGGCACAAACAAAACTATCACATGAAACAGGCACCGAATTCCTTAACATCAGTTATGAATGTTTTCACTAAATGAAAATGATCGGCTTATATTAAGGCAATCTAAAGTAGAATTTCAATATATTATTAACTAAAAACTGTAGTACTAAAATTTCTCTTCTTTTTTGCAAAAGCATGCGGTTGAGTTTGGACTTTATGTAGAGAATTTCAGGGTTACATTTTTTGCATCAATCCCAGCCAACATAATTCCTGTCTAAGCTTTCTTGTTACTTTATGGCTATTTTCCTTTTACTTCGCACAGAAATGTAGTACTCAAGTGCCACCTCCAGAAAAATTGATTTAAAAATATAAAAAATATCATATATCGAAAAGAAATATAGTTTTCAAACAAATTGAATTTTAAATGTACCGTTTTTATACAACGGTAGTAAGATTGAAAATGTGAGATGTCTAGAAGTTTAAAAATTTGCAGTAATGAAAATTGCAAAAACGAAATTTCGTTGGAAAGTGTTGTCATTCGCAAAATGACGTATGCGTTACTCGCAGATACGTTTGACCTTTATAATTTATATACGTAGCATCTTCAGTAGTCGTTGAGTCAGTCTGCCTGTCCGCATATAACAGAGCAAAAACTAGCAAATGGAATCGTTTGAAATTTTAAATAATGTTGCAAAATTTTGTGAAGTAATTTGAAATTTAATGAAAATCGGATGTACAGTTTAATTACAGGGACAATCAAAAGCATGTCGCTGCATTACTGTCAATGGGGAAAAAATCCGTTAAATTTAAGCCAAAAATTGCTAGGCAGCATTGTTGCCAGCAGTTTTTGCGGAAAAAATTGCAGTAAAATTAGATGTAATAATCTCATCGAGATATAATAATCACATCTAATTTTACTGCAATTTTTACGACAAAAACTGCTGGCAAAATTGCTGCCAGCAGTTTTTGTCGTAAATTTATTGGATTTTGTACAGTGTTCAAGCTCTTTCATTCGATACCTTTTCGAATATACAAAAGTTGATATAAATCTATGAATTATATACTAAAAATGCATTTTGCACAATCTGTGATGCAAAGAATATTTGTTATTAATTAACAGGACCACACAAAAGTATTCCATTACATATAGCTATGGGGAGGAAAACATTGTTTGGGGAGCGGTTTAATAATATTAAACTATTTCACATCTTATGAAATTTATGTACATTGCTGAGGTTTATTACGAGTTATTTCCTGTATAATAGAATACAGATGGTATTTACAAGGATACACAAAAGATTTCGGATACTTTAGTGTATCCGAAGTACTATACACTATTTCACCAAGGTCTGACTATTTTTAAAACTTCCTTATAATACGAACGCACCTCGACGTGCAACTTAAAACTTGTTGTTAATATAATTTTTGCAATTTTTTTTTCTTTTTACAACATATTTCGAAAAATACTCTTATTTTCTTTTACATCTTCCACTTTTTATTTACACTTATATATGAACATTTCACTAATGATGGTATACAAAGTTTTAATGCATACGTAGTTGTCACAAATATCGGCTACATTTCACATTATAATGGTATTTTATAGTAGTTTTGAGCCTAAAAAATGAATGCAGCATCAAACTAAATTTTCATGTGCACCACTCAACCTTATTATACTTCAAATTACGGTTAAAAACGCTAAACGAAATTGAAGGATAAATCTCATGCAATTATGAAATAACAATATTTTCTTTTTAAAGAAGTTTCAAATTCGAAGACGCATTTATTTAAAAATATCTCCCTTTTGTGCGTCATATCTGAAAATTAATTTCAGTTTACAATACATGTTCTCCTCCTTCTCTATTTCACTCTAGCCATTATTTCGACTTAACTTAAAAGTTTCAATTTAGTTCTACATAATTTTAGTTTAGGATTTCCAACTAAATTAAACTGCAGCGCTAACTGTCGTTGGGAAATGTTAGAAATTCCATTAAATTAAAATATCCGGAAATATAAAGTTCCGCAAATATTGAGAATTTTAACTTGGGGAATATGAGTAAATATGAATGTATCCCATGGTACGAAGAATGCTAATTTAACAAGAAATGAAGTCGACATTTGATAGGGAAATGATCTTTTTTTCTTTTTAGGGGGGGGGAGGAGAGAAGGAGTGTTGAACATGAACTAATACATTCAATTAAAAATTAAATTCAGGCAATTTCATTTTTAAAAGACATGGAATAATATAATAGTCCAATTTCAAAGTTAAAAATTTTTATAACATAAGAATAAAAATTAATACGAACGAACAACCGCGCTCTTTCAGAACATAGAAAACTGATACTTTGCGTTTTGAAAAAAAAATAGGCTGTTAAAGGCACCCTCAAAAAATCTTAATCGAGTTAGGTAAAGTGCGACACAAGTTATACTGCCATAAAGAAAAGCACCATCACTGGGTAAATGTTTATGCTCTCAAGTCTGGTAGATGAGAGGTAGTGCGTCCGAAATTGTGTCATGCCCATCAGTCTAAGCATTTAGAGTTGGACGTGATTTCCGGTGAAATTTACTTAACTGTCATAGATTCACGTTAGGTTCTCATAGAAAAAACTACAGGTAGTCTTTTATACTCCTTCGCTCTATATGTCCGTTCGTGAAGATAACACTTGTCTGCATGATATCATATGATTAAAAACCAATGACTGCATTTTACAACAATGAATACATTTTTATGCCAATTCCAGAATTATTCAAAATTTTCTATCACGAATAGTTTGGTTGCCATCAACCCTAATTGACTTCGAAGATTCATCACCGAGAACAAGCATTATGCAGTAGTCACACATAACACAAATGTAGTTCTGGATACTCGCCAACTTACCTAATGACTTACAGAATACAATCTGATTGTACTCAATATGAGGTACACAAATGCTTATCTGCAGTGACTTCAACTTTATAGAAATACTACTGGGATAACAAGCTGTGGGTATACAAACATGCGTTGCCTTCTACGTGACCAGAATACTCGGGCAAAGCAAAAGCATTGTATCGTGACAGTTTCACCAGAGCGGAAAACGTTTGATCCTGGGACTATAAATATTGTACATGAATCGCTCATAAACCCCCAAAAAACCTTGCTCCCGCCATTACACATGAAATTAGAATTGATTAAGCAATTTGTAACGGCTCTGTGACAAGATGGCCATTGCTTCAAGTATCTTACTATGAAATTTGCCTTCATCATACACGAAAGATTAAACGCTGGAATTTTCTTTGGTCCTCAAATCAAAAGACTGATGACGGACAAAGATTTAAAAAAAAGATGAATGAAATTAAAAAAAAACACATGGATTGTCTTTAAATGTGCTACTGAAAACTTACTAGGGAATAAGAAACATACAAACTACAGGAATATAGTTGAAAAGTACTGGTAAATGTCAAGAAGTTAGACTGTAATAAGAATGTAAAAATGCACTTTCTGCATTCCCATATCAAGACTTTCTAGAAAATATGAGATATTACAGTGGAGAGCAGGGCGAGCGCTTTCACCAGGATAACAAGAGGGTGGATTATACACTGTAAAAAATAAAGAGTTTTATCACATTTATTTCGGTTGTATGAGATGTGAAATAAGGTGTAAATATATTATTTTTTGAATGCCAATACCAAAATAAATGTTACGTTACACTTTGAATGAAATATCACACCTCTTTAAAAAAAATAGGCCTTCTGAATCACTGGAAATCGTTATAATTCGCTCTTTAAAAGACTTTATTGAATTAATCAACACAACGGCAGGTGTTTTTTTAATCCAGCGACAGCAAGTCGGTGATTATGTAATCCAGCGCGGGCGGTGGGATTATTAGATATGCAAAATGGCGCCGTGGTTGAAAACTTTGTGTTGTGTTCCGTGAAAAATGTTCTGAGAATTTCGATTATATTTCGCAGTAATAATGAATGATTAAAAAAATGCTGACAAAGTTCATATTAAGAACTTTTATCGACTTACAGCTGTGGTTATTTCAATTAGTTTCGACAATTTAAGAAATCAGTAATAATCTATTATATGATGAATTAGAGTCTATTCTATGATAGCCGTAACATAAACAGTTGCAACACAGTGTTGTTGCAAAGTTTTGGATTTTTTCAAATATGTAAGTGACGTTTATTTTCTTTCTGTTTTGTATACAATAACTCTTAATTCTCTGTAAAAGCTTGTATTTGTGTTATATTTCTTATATATATATATATATATATTTATATATAAGAAAAAAGAAGAAGAAAATAAGAAATATTTAGTTTTGATTTTATAGTGTTTTACTGCTTTAAATTCCGCATAACTTAAACTAACACGAAATTAAATAAACATAGTGTTGTATCTTGTATTAAACATTCATTTTTTCAATTTATATTTGTATTTTGATGTGTTTTTAGATTATTAGAAGCAAAAATTTCATTATTTTTATTTCTTTTTTTTCTTTTTTATATATATAAGTTGATACTGAAAAAGTTAAAGAGATTGTCATGGTTTAATTTTCTATTTATTAAATTAGTAAAACATAATTAAAATCATCATTAATGCCTATTTGAATTTGAATACATTTAATGGAAAATCTTAGAACTTCAATGAAAGGGGGGGGCTGCCGGTATGTTCATTCAGAGCTGTGTGAAACGGGGGGCGAAGGGTGCGGTCGCCCCGGGCGCGGAAACTGAGGGGGCGCCAAATTTATGTTATTATCGTCTTTTGTAAAAAATCGCTTTTTTTGTAAAAAAAATTATATATATAAACATATTGGGATTTTTTGTGTGAAAAAAACATAAATTTTCAAAATAGCATGTTATTTCATTCTTGAAATCCAAAAGTGGTCATACAATACTGTTAGATACATTTTTTTCACATATGTTTTCCAGATCACCTTTGCCAAAATATAAGCGTAATGTTCTTTTATAGTATTTAGTTGTAATATTAAATCTTTTAAAGTTTTAAAATAGACGAAAAACATGTATTTAATAGAATTTATTTGTGCTTTTACACTTTTCAATTTGTGACACCTGTGACAAACAGTAATGAAACTATACTGAAATTTAGAGGTGCTGCAGATACATTCTGCCCCCTCCCCCCAACAACCCCCAAACACACTATGTGACCCATATAACGATCTTTTTAAGTATGTAAATATAGGAAATTACATATTGTTTAATAATTGAGTATTATGTTTAAAATGCATGTTATAATAAATTACCTCAATTAAAAGGGAGTTTAGCAGCCTTTTTGCATGCAACTAATTATTTTAATTTATGACTGTGTTAAATTTAAAATGTAATCTTTAAATTATTTTTTATTTTGCTGTTAAAATCATGTAAATATTAGAAAATTTCCTTTTTTACCATCTATTTATTTAGTGTACTTTAATAAATGGTAGCAAAATAAAAAATAATTAAAAAATTACATTTCAAATTTAATACAGCCATAATTTAAAAAAAATAGCTTCACGCAAAGAGTGTGCTAAACTTCCCTTTAATTGAGACAATTTATTATAACGTACATTTTAAACATGTTACGTACTTTACACCCAAAATGGTGGCAACTAATTTGCCACAACAAATGGTGTTTGTTTATACCATTTGATAGTTGGTGGCTCATTACACCAATTTACAAGTGGAATTTCATTACACCACTTGGGGTAGCAACTTAGTTGCCACCCTTTTTGGTGTAAAGTAATTGAGTTTTTTTTTTACAGTGTAGGTACCGGGAAAGATGGATGTAAGTACATTCGCAGACTACTGTTGGATGTTGAAGACAACCATAAATGGTAATAGAGGATTTGCAAGAAAGAAAAAACAAGAATTTTTAATTAATTGAAGATCGTTTGGACATTTTTTACATTATTTTTAACTTAAATAATAAAATACTTTGTATAAAATTGTGATAATTTTTAATTGCCATAATTAAAATATTGAAAACACAACTTCTTATTTTTTGTACAAAATTTACGTGATAAACAAAATTGGATGTCATTTCCAGAATTAGCATCAAAAATTAATTCAGGAAAAATTGTTCACAAGAAATCACCTAACAAAAATATCAACATCTTCTATGATGTTTCTGTTTTATATCAGATGTAGGAACAATTTGATAAGAATGGAAACAGCCGTTTTGTATCTAATTTGTTATTTTTTATGGGGATATAAATTTCATTCTCATTGTCTTGCCACAATTTCCGGTTGCTTTTTCGCAACATAATACATATTACCTTATTAACAGTTTACAAACACTTCTATTTTTAATGTGTGTACTGATTTTAGTAATAATTTCGATTTTTTAAAATGACATTTTCCGAATTAATTCATTATATATATATATATATATATATATATATATATATATATATATATATATATATATATATATATATATATATATATATATACATATAAATATATATATATATGTGTGTGTGTGTGTACTGCTTGACAATTACTAAGGAACAACTGGATTTTGCGTTCAAATAGTCAACAACCCATAATCAAATTAAATGTACATGGCGCGGCGAAGTAAGGTAGGACTTGCTATCTGCATACAAGGCAATTCCTGAAAGCTCATTATTGATTCGGAAATTCATGTAGTTAGGCGTTTCATGAAAATAGCACCGTAGGTTGTTGAAATTATTTTTTTGAAAATCTGTAAGGTATGTCAATATTAAGTGTTAAATGCCTGTCAGATATAATTTGAGAACTTACTATCGTGGATGAAGAATTGGATGACTCGAAATAAATGAAAGTGTTACTATAGTGGTTACAGTATTGGGAGAGTCAAAAAGTACCATATCGCGATAGAAAAAAGACCTCTGAAGATGGAAATGCTTTTGAAAGAATGCAAAGGTCGTGGAAAGAATACCAATACCTCTAAAGGATCGATATACAGGGTGATTCCAAATTTTTTTTACAATAAAAGAGGGGTGATAGTACACATCAAGACAAACAATCTTAAATAGGAGACCAAGGGTCCAAAACGTTTTCCTAAGGAAATAGCCGCCATTAAAGTTTAGGGACCAAAATTTCAAATAAACATAATAAACGGAAAAATCGGTCGATTGATTTGCGGTTTTCACTAAAATTATTCTTTATGTCGGCATTTTCTTGAAACTAAATTATAAAGATAAATTTCAAAAAATACCGATAGAGGGCGCTTTAGACTTTCGAGTAACGAACAACTATTTTTTGCCGGTATGTTTTGCATCTCATTAAATGTTTTCGTAAGTTTACACTCAAACTTAAATTTTGAGCTCAAAATCTGTAGTTGGGAGTGGTTAAGTAACACAAACTGAGCTGTGTTCAGAGGGTTCAAATTTCAAATGATTAAAAAAAAACGGAAAAATTGGTCGATTGATTTGCGGTTTTCACTAAAACTACTCTTTATTTAGGTATTTTCGTGAAAATAAATTATAAAGATAAATTTCAAAAAATGCCGATAGAGGGCGCTTTAGACTCTGGAGTAACGAACAACTATTTTTTGCCGTTATTGTTTGCATCTCTTTAAATGATTTTGGAAGCTTAGACTTAAACTTAAATTTTAAGCTCAAAATCTGAATAGTAGGGAGTGGTTAAGTAGCACAAACTGAACTGTGTTCAAGGGGAAGGGGGAGGTTCAAATTTAAAGTAATTATAGAAAATGAAAAAATTGGTCGATTCGTTTGCGGTTTAAAATAAAACTATTCTTTAAGTCAGTATCTTCTTGAAAATAATTTTTAAAGATAAATCTCAAAAAATTCCGTCAGAGGGCGCCTTAAACTTCAGAGTAACCAACAATTCATTTTAACCATTATTTTTTGGTTCTAATTAAATGCTTGCAAATCATTTTAAATGTTCTCGGAAGCTTAGATTTAAACTTAAATTTTGAGCTCAAATCCTGAATCGTTATGAGGAGTTAAGAAGCGCAAACTGAAGTGTGTTCAGGAGTTGAAATTTAACCCTCTTTCCTCCTCGAACACAATTCAATTTTTCGCTACTTAAACACTCCCAACGATTCAGAATTTCAGCCTAATATTTAAGTCTATGCATTTGAAAGCATTTAATGAGATTAAAAGAATAACAGTTAAAAATAGTTGTACGCTACTCCAAAGTCTAAGGCGCCCTCTATCGGCATTTTGTGAAATTTATCTTTAAAAATTATTTTCAAGAAAACATTGATTGATCAAGAAAACGGCTGATTTAAAAGTTAGTTTTAGCAAAAATCGCAAACGAATCGACCAATTTTTTACGTTTTTTACAATTATTTGAAATTTGAACCCTCTGAACGCAGTTAAGTTTGTCTACTTAACCACTCCCAGCTATTCAGAATTTGAGCTCAAAATTTAAGTTCAAGTCTAAGCTTACGAAAGCATTTAATAAGATGCAAAAAATAACGCCAAAAAAGAGTGTTTCGTTACTCCAAATTCTAAAGCGCCCTCTATCGGCATTTTTTGAAATTTAATTTTATAATTTATTTTCACGAAAATACCTAAATAAAGAATAGTTTTAGTGAAAACCGCAAATCAATCGACCAATTTTTCCGTTTTTTATAATCATCTGAAATTTGAAGCCTCTGAACATAGCTCAGTTTGTGTTACTTAACCACTCCCAACTACAGATTTTGAGCTCAAAATTTAAGTTTGAGTCTAAGCTTACGAAAACATTTAATGAGATGAAAAAAATACCGGCAAAAAATAGTTGTTCGTTACTCCAAAGTCTAAAGCGCCCTCTATCGGCATTTTTTGAAATTTATCTTTATAATTTAATTTCAAGAAAATGCCGACATAAAGAATAATTTTAGTGAAAACCGCAAATCAATCGACCGATTTTTCCGTTTTTTATCTTTATTTGAAATTTTGGTCCCTAAACTTTAATGGCGGCTATTTCCTTAGGAAAACGTTTTGGACCCTTGATCTCCTATTTAATATTGTTTGTCTTGATGTGTACTATCACCCCTCTTTTATTGTAAAAAAATTTGGAATCACCCTGTATATTAATTGAGGAAAAATGAAACAAAAATCTCTCTAATAGTCATTTACTTGAGTCCCTTACAACAGCCAGCGGTACACGTGTATCTACCAGAGTATTATATTGGCGACTAAATAAGGCTGATTCGTATGCACGAAAGTCTTTTCAATACATACCCACTAAAACAACTCTATCGTCGATATTGCGTTAGCGTGAGAAAATATTGTTTTTGTTCAGCAACTTTGGTCCAAATTAATGTTTTCCGATGAATTCCACCGCAATAAGACAAGGGGTAGTAAGTGTTTCTGGCCACAAGTCTGTGCGGATAGAGAGGAGTAGGGGAAGATGGGGATACTTGAGCCATTTTTTGAATTTTAATTTTTTTATAATTTCTTAGAACAAAATAAAATATTGAAAATGAAAATTTGATATTTTTTCTTCAACTGAAAACCACTTTCAATTACTTTTGAACTATTTTTCTATGTCTAATATTTTTTTATTTTTTGTTTTACATCGTGGCTCAAATATCTCCATGAGGGGGATACTTGAGCCATAGTGAAGCAACACTTAAGCCAGTATGGAAAAATACCTATAAATGTAATTTTTTCGCTTTATTTTTGCACAAACATTTTACAAAATGATAAATTATGATACATAAAGTCCTTCAAAACCAATTGAAAAAACAAAGCTAGTAATACGATCATTTTTGTCGTTAGAACTTGTGGTCGACGGATCATTTCTAGTTGAGTTACATCAACGGTAGAAACATCCTCAGTTGTGAGCCATTTAAATTTGGAATCTGCAATTCTTCGCACAAATTTCATTTTCAAAATATTAAGCACTTGTCCAACAAATCTTTTTACAGTTTTCTTTCCAGCATATTTTATTAGTAACCAACCATCAGTAGAAGGTTTTCTTTTCCTATCATCACCATCATTGACAGAATTTTCCTCTATTGATATTGTCGAACTCATGCTTTTAATTGAGTAATTGTCGAAATCTGATCCAGATGTGTCATTCTATCATTTCAAACACTTTTTTGATTTCACAGGAAAGGATTTTGTCTTCACCTTTGGCTTCATGCAGGTAAGTTTGAACTGTGATTTTTGTTGCTTTTCTTGTTTTTTGTGTGCTCTTTTTACCAATTCTTTTTCAATTTTCTTAGTTTAAAAAAGTTACAGGAACAGAGGTTACAATTTCAATATAAAATAATAATCTTAATATATTATATTAAACAATAAATATTTTAATATGTTGGACATATCTAATTAAAGTATTAGAAATTATAACCTGTAAAACAGTTTATAACCTGTAAAAAGTTATTTTAATGTAATAAAAGTTAAATTGAAAACTATGTTTACACTTATTTAGACAGGCTATTTTGATAGTCAAAATGAAAAATAAAATGGATATTTTCATTAAAAAAAATATACATTTTTAAACATTTTTAGGTCGTTATTTTTTTAAGAAAAAGAAATAAAGTGAAAATTTATTCTCCCTTTTATCCAAAAAAAAAATCTATTAGTGAATATAAGGATATAATTTTATTTTTTTTGTTGTTTGTTTCACCCATGTCTAATTTCCTAGTGGGGATGGTTGAATCATGACTCAAGTATCCCCACTACCACTGTTTTAGGTAGCTTTCATTACAAAAAGTAAAAAGCTACCTATTGCAGCCGTCCGGAGGAAAGCACCTCCGGAAACTTTTGGTATATTTTCACCGATCATGACCCCCAGACCCCAAAACCACCCTCCGTTCAAATGTTGACATATATATATATATATATATATATATATATATATATATATATATATAACCATATATATATATATATATATCTGATTTTTGTCATGCGATAACTAACGTATTTATGAACCGATTTGAATGAAACTTGGTATGTACATAGTACATACAAATGTCTCGACCGAGTTCGTTGGTCAGCATCATCCGCCATTTTGTTTCAAAATGGCGGCCATTTTAAATTTTTTAAAAAATTTTAAATTTTAAATTAAATGCGAAAAAATTAAAAGTTGAAACATATTTTTCTTTTACGTGTTAGAACTTAAAACAAAGATTCCAGAACACTTTTTATTTTGTCTATATCTTAAAAAATGATTGAGTTATAGCACTTTGAATTTTTTTTATGGCTGACATTTTGAAACGATCTGATTTTTGTCACGTGATAACACGCGTATTTATGAACCGATTTCAATGAAACTTGGTATGTACATAGTACATACAAATGTCTCGACCGAGTTCGTTGGTCAGCATCATCCGCCATTTTGTTTCAAAATGGCGCCCATTTTAAATTTTTTTAAAAATTTAAAATTTAAAATTAAATGCAAAAAAATTAAAAGTTGAAAAATATTTTTCTTTTACGTGTTAGAACTTAAAACAAAGATTCCAGAACACTTTTTATTTTGTCTATATCTTAAAAAATGATTGAGTTATAGCACTTTGAAATTTTCTTATGGCTGACATTTTGAAACGATATGATTTTGTCACGTGATAACACGCGTATTTATGAACCGATTTCAATTAAACTTGGTATGTACATAGTGCATACAAATGTCTCGACCAAGTTCGTTGGCCAGCATCATCCGTCATTTTGTTTCAAAATGGTGGCCATTTTAAATTTTTTAAAAAATTTTAAATTTAAAATTAAATACGAAAAAATCAAAATTTGAAAATTTTTTTCTTTTACGTGTTAGAACTTAAAACAACGATTCCAAAACACTTTTTATTTTGTCTATATCTTACAAAATGATTGAGTTATAGCACTTTGAATTTTTCTTATGGCTGACATTTTGAAACGGTCTAATCTGAACGATCCACAATGTTGCTTTAAAATGGCATACACTTTATGATATCGTGGAATTTAGTGACTCTCCAAATCGCTTAAAATAAAACCAGATTGAATAAAAGATGATTAATTTCTAAAAATTCCTATTAATATTCAGTCTTGACAAAAACTAGTATTCAATCTTATAAAATCACTAATTTTATAAGATTATTTCCACTAATTTGAGATTAGTATTTTTGAACAATGTAACTTACTTTAAAATAAATAAATAAATATATAAGTATATGAAAGCTACCTCTTCCTCCCGGCATTGCCGGAAGGACTTTTTGTTTATCAGAGTTTTACTAAATAAAGCATGCAGCTGCTAGAACTATTTTAGATTCAAAATACAACTGAAATTATACTTACTAATTTATATACCGTAATTTCGGGTGTATAAGCCGCAGATCAAACAATTCTTTTTCGACCCAGAATTTTTTAAGAAACAAATATAACTAGTTAGATCGCCGTAAATATTTGTCTTCAATCACTAAATAAGATTTCTGGGTGCAAAAAGAATTGTTTGATCCGCGGCTTATACACCCGAAATTACGGTATATAGTTGCAACTTTAAATAAAACTTTGATTACACAAAAAAACATGCACCTAAATATTTACTTCAGATAAGGAAAAAACAACTATCAATCACTATACTTTCAAAATGGTACCAAGGTGTGTGATTTCTTTTTTACATGTTTAGAACTATAAGTATGTTACCATATTGCCAGGTTTAGAAAGAAAAATTAACCAGCTGTAGAAATAATAGGGGTGGCTGAAGTATCCCCTATGCTCAAGTATCCCCACTCTCCCCTGCATGTTACGCACCAGAAAATGGTCATAAATGTCATGGATATGTATATGGTATGATGGTGTGGACAGGCACTATGGACAACGGCAAAACATTGCTGCATATTTGAGCAAAATATATTTAAATCACAGTGGTATTGCAAAGAGCTTATTCCGGATCAAGTTTGTCTTTTGAGGGATTTGGCAGATCCAGACTTTCTGTTAAAGTGTGTGCTCACAGCACCGCTAAAACGTCGGAGAGACTAGAAAGTGAAAATATTGAATGTTATGACTTGCTTATTCTGAAGACTTAAATCCTGTAGTACTGGAGTGCTCTTGCTAGATGTGTTTCTCAAAGAAATCTCACTTCCCGAAATGTGCAAGAAGTTAAAAACGTGGGGTAATATATTTCAAGGACAGCTCAATAATTTAGTAAATGCCATGAATAAGGATGCAAAATGTGCCATAGTGTTCGGGAAGGGGCATACACATTACTGAGAGACTAATGTCACTCTTCCTTCCATCTGGAAAGATATTTTTGGAGTTTCCGAAAAATTTCAAAAGAGCACTAAACATTAAACGATCAATTAAGTTGCTGAATACATTCAGTTAATAAATTATTCACATTATATTTTGATGAAATTAAAGCATTCGTAAATTCGAGGTGAAGCATTATTACGTAAACCTGCTTATTTTTTATAAAAAATTTATGATTTTTTAATTCTGATTGCTAGGTATTGTGTAAATTTTGTAAGTCAAATTTTCTGTAAAAAAAACGTTATTTTAAAGAACTATGCAAATACTAGGTGAAATTTGAGAATGTTTTGTATACAAAATCTTAATTTCTTCGCCTAATAAAAATGAACACTGTTTAATTAAAGAAACCTCCTAATCATGTGATATAGTTTGAACGATTTTCCGACACTAGTTTTTACAAGGTAATACAAAATATATTAGATTTCTTTCAAAATGTTTACGGCCCCCTATGGCACTTCTAGAAAAATTCTACGCGAATATAAAATGTTTACTATCTCAAATTTCAGGATAATACCTAAGTACTTTTTTAGATATTTAACAAAGTATCTAAAACCGAAAATGTACGTTCACGATCATCCATATACTGTATCAAATTTATGCTTAAAAAAGTAAATTTAATTAAAACAAGAAATAAACATTATACATCAAAAACATATTATGAAACACTCCAAAATTTCTTGAATAATGCTGTAACGAAATATCGCTTTTTATTATCTACAAAGAATACATTTAAGTAGAAAACTTACAAGATTTGAAAAAAGATATCGGTAATTACCATTCATGGCTGTCTTCGAAATCTTTTTGTACCTTAGTAAACGATTTATAATACTGTGCATACACTAAACAGTACGATAAAATACAGCTTAGTTACGAAATGCATAATTAATTAAAAAATTCACCTTGAGCAATTTCCATTAAAAGGCTGAAATACATTGGGATTGTTTTAGACTGGCATGTATCTTATCTAGAAATTATTATACGCGTCTCATATTAAATTAAAATTTAATTCACGAAAATGAGGAATAATACAACAGATAAAGTACTTAAAAAAATTACTATTCATAGACCATAATGTACCCAGTTCTTTGCATAGCATTGTAAATGGATTTATTTATGTACAAAAAACGTCTTTTAGTGTATAAAATGTAGTTCAGATGGAAAATGCATAACTTAATTAAAAAAACACTCTTGAGCAATTTTTCACTTATACACAGAGATTCTCAGCATTGAATTTGTGTAGCATGTGATCTATAAAGTTTATCCACTTTACGTAGTTCTAAAAAAATTCGTTAAACTTAAAATCGCATACTATGAATGATAAGGCATTTCCTGTATTTACAGCTCATAGACAATACTGTTCCCGAAATCGTTTGTATGCACCTGAAAATGAACGATAAATGTCATTTTCATCATTTTATTTAGTAAGCACCTCAATAATACATACATAAATTTTTTATTATGTTTGAAATAGTATAACATCATGTTTAATATGAATCGCAAAATAGTTTCTTTGTAGACCAATGTATGCGAATTATCTGTGTTACCCTGTAAATGAACAATTATTGCTTTGCCCATTATAGTGCACAGAAAGCATTTTTAGTGCATCTCAGAAATGCGTAACAGTTTCATTACATTTTCAAAAGTGTAAAATCATAAAAATATACCAAAACAATTTTAATAAATTATGTGTAATTCAATAGAATACTTTTCAGTGTCCCTGTAAACAATGTATAATAGGGTGGAGCGAAAAAAATTTTTTTTTGAAAATCAAAAACGGGTAGGTGCCAAAAGTTGCCTTTATACTAGTACATTAACTGCGTGAAATTTTACCGCTGAAAAAAAATGGCTTGAGTCTGCGCTTTTGCTTCAAAAATCGAAATTTTGAGTAAAATTTGTCATTTTTTGACATTTTTTCAAAAAAATTAAAACATTCCTACAGAGCTGGTTAGTATTTAAAAGTGTTGCTTAGACCTTTATATTTATCTGCTTAACATATTTAAACTATAAAACAATATCTGTAGTCTGTATAATTGGAGCAAATCTGACAACTTTTTGTGAAAAATCAGCGTTAACCTCTCTATTGGAGCATACAACGAAATGTTCTTTTGAATGCATTTCTTACCTAGCTGCTTTCAAAACTACTGTGTATATAACTCATAGAAGTGGTTGCATTATCCCACCCGTCTCAACCACCCAATCATCTAGGCCCAGTGTTTTATTTATGTATTGAATTGTTACTTTTTTCCCTAAGACGAGTATAAGTTTTTTGTATATCAAAGTAATTTATCTCTTCTTTGTATTCACTGACTTTGGATGATTTGGATTCCTGGTGTGACCTTCTGCACGTATATTTTTATACCATGTATAACAGAAGAGAAGCTGAGTAATGTATTGGTTATGTTCTTAATTGAACCTATTCAGCAGTCTATTATCTTCATTAAATTTTCATGCAATTAATACATTATGATTGGAAGTTCTGTTACCACAGCATTTTTCAATCAATTGCATTTTATATATAATGATTTTCCTAAAAATTGATTGTATGAATTCAATTTTTAGTATGTCATCATTTACTGTACTTATTACATTGAATATATTTTGAGAAGCTGGCTGCTTAATATTATGACGATCGTCACAGAGGATTGCAAACAAAATTTGCGTGTAAAACAACAATATTTCTAAAGAAGTTTTAGTATGCTTTATGTTGTACCATAGTCTAGTAATTTCTAATAAGATTTTAGATCTATTATTTAGGTGTGTAGTACATTTGGTATAAAACATCCAGCGGTATAAACTTGGATTATACATTTTGTGAGTGAACATATAGACGCTGATTGCCAATCTGTGCTTAATTTATTAACTGTCTTTTGTGTGAGATGTTTTCTAAACTCCTATTTCCCATTCTTTCTGAGAAATAGCTTTCCTTATGAATTAGCTTTGCAATCTCTGACAGAAATTTCTAGTCTGTTCTGAGTATCTTTTTCTCAATTTGAGAAAATAGTTTTTCAAAATTATTCTCTATTTTATAATTAAAAAAAATTGCAATGGGAAGTGAATAGTACGTAGACAAAGATTTTCCAGTCCTTATTGATCCAGTGAATCCATGTAGCTTAGAACGTTTTATATCGACTTCTCTAATAATTGGCGCAGAGGAAATTCACTGAAGTTGAAGTAGCGAATAATTCAATATTATACACAATTCTAAGCTTACCCCATGCAAAATGGTTCACAGTGACAAATAAAATTCTCCTAATTTTAAATGAACACTTATAGTCGATTAGAATCCGTACATTCCCTCATAATATACTATGCATTATATGTTTATGCCCAGGACATTTCACCATCAAATGTTGTCCATTCATTAAAAGAGGATCTAAAAGTTAATAGGAAATTACCTAGATACGAAAACACTTAGAAAACGGCTTAAAACTAATGCAAAAAAAAGTTATTTACAACAGCGGTTGCTTTACACATGGAGAACAAATTTTCGTTGCAATTCTCGCTGACGATCACCATCACATTAAACAGTTCGCTTCTCAACATATAAAAAATGCAAAAGTAGAATAAATGATGGCATACTTATAGTTGAAATATCTGAAATCATCTTTGAAGCGAATCATTGCTTAAAAAAAATACAATTGACTGAAAAAAATGTTGTGGTAACAGAACTTCCAATCACTATTCATCAACTGAATGTAAGTTTGATAAATATAATAGATGGCCGAATAGATCCCTTTAATAGATTCCCGTGTATTACTCTGCTTGCCATTTTTTTTTTTGTATAAACTGTAAAAATATACCTGAAGATAGTTACAGCAGCATGTGGATGCAAAGAACAGATGAACAAGCTGTAAGCATCGAAAACATGCCAAATTTTTATAAAGAAAATCACAAATCAATGTATAAATAAAACTGTACTAAGATGATCGAATAGTTGGGCCGGGTGGTATAGGAAATATAGCCACCTCCACGACGCATGTCCAAGGTAGTTTTGAAAACAAGAGCTATATTAAAAACAACAATTCGTTGTATGACCCAATAGAGTGGTAATGCTGTTTTCTTACTAAAAGTTGCCTGTTTTGCTCCAGCTATAGGGAATAAACATTTTGTTTTATAGTTTAAATATGTTAAGCAGATAAATATAAAGATCTAAGCAACACTTTTAAATACTAACCAGCTCTGTAGGAATTTTTTAATTTTTTTTGAAAAAATGTAAAAAATGACAAATTTTACCCAAAATTTCGATTTTTGGAGCAAAAGCGCAGACTCAAGCCATTTTTTTTCAGCGGTAAAATTTCACGCAGTTGATGGACTAGTATAAAGGCAACTTTTGGCACCTACCCGTTTTTGATTTTCAAAAAAAAATTTTTTTCGCTCCACCCTAATGTATAATTTATAAATAATTCTTTTTCCATGTCGATTGTGCTATACTAAATTCAGTTATAGACATCCGCCAGACTATTTAACAGTTTTCAAGTTATTTAGAACACTTTTAAACTGTTTCTAAAGGTGTTAAAAAGTAATATATCGTTACAATTGTTTCAGGAGTTTCAATAGTAAAATTGTAAACTTATTTTTAACTATTTTAAATATCAATTTATCTGCATTACTGTACAGATTTAACCACCATGAAATATATTTTTTTCATTGTACTTGTTTAAAACTGCAACAAAGTAAATAAAATAATAAATTCTAAATCAAGAAAAGTGTAAAATTACCCAGAGAAAAAAAAGGCACAGCAGAACTCTAACATTCCAAAGTTAAATTACTTATACATTTGGGGGAGAAATGACATTTCAAAAGTTCGTCAGGTGTTGGATGCCTAGTTACATAAGATGTCTAAAATTTAACAGGCACATCTTAAGCTTCATTAAAACAACTAAATAATATAAAAGTGTGCGTATTCGCTGTGTTAAGTTGTTATAAAACTTTTTTTAAATATTTGTTAAGAGTTGAGTTTCTCTTAATAAAATGCTGAAAAACAGCAAATTTCCAAACAAAGCAGTTACAGAACATTTCTTTTTGCGCAATTAATTACTATATTTTAACTTTCGATTCATTTGTGACTAAAACTACCTTGAAAAGGTACTCTGTTTCAACCTATGTGACTGTTGAGCACTGATTTCATATAATACATACAAGACTACATTGAAGATTACATTCGTACAGGACTAAATGCTTGAATACACACATAGCGGAATACACGCAGTTTATATATGAAACAAAGTAATTGCTGTTGAACTGTTTGTTACGAAATAAATGTTACAAACAGTTTCACCATAAACATAATCAAAACACATAGAAAACTACGCAACTAAATTATAAGCTTGGCTTTCTCGTTGTTTTTCGTAGTCAGTATTTATTTGTCTGTGATCTATCGGAAAATTATTGTTTTGAATTTGTTTTTAAAAAGATTTTTTTTATTCGAATATTTTGTTTACTAGTTTTAGACCCTGCAATACGCTCGTACGCCAATATCTTGATTACATAATTAACCCGTAAACTCCCGCTTTCTTCATACATTGCTTCAATATACGAACTTTACATTATACCGATATGAGATTCCGTAAATTTAACAGCATTCTCAATATTATGATAACGAGATGTAACAGTTGAATCCAATACGAAATTTAATGAGGAATCGAACTGCGATATTAAAGTTTATGAAACAAATTCCTTTTGTAATAGAAAAAATAAATTAATGTAAAAATATTTTCAAAAAACGGCGACATTTGAAATGTGAGTGGTATGAATTTTTGCTAGTGTCGAGTTTGCGGATTGAGTTTAAAAGTACACCGCAGAAATGCAATTTTTTTAAAATGCCTGAGTACGTAATGTGATTATTGGGAAAATATCTAAGCACATATAGCAACCTCAAGTAATGATAGATTTTAGCGAAATTGCAAAAAAAAAATATTCTATGGTCTTTTGAATGTGTACTGTTGTATAAAGGCAATAAATTAAATTTTTCTTATAAATAATTCATTAACAATTTTCTTAGATACAAATTACTTTTTCCAATGCGCTGACGTTGCATTGGTTACCTCAAAGAAAAGATAAAATCACGCTTTTTTATTTCATTTTTTAAGAGACACTCCTATAGTATAAGTATGGAAAATAAATTCAAACTATCAGAAGCACAAGCAGTGACATTGTTGTTTAAAACCAGTAAAAATTTTATAATTTTATATCGATATTTCTTTATATTATTACATTTTATCTAAAATAAAAATAAAATTATAAACAAGAAAAATATATACATGATTTTAAAAAGTTACGCTAATTGCTCCAAATTTTATTTCATTATCTACTTATGTGTTTCTTTGAAATTACTTGTTTCCACATACCGGATTCTAAACAAATGTCGAAAGTTAATTTTGTAATATTGTAAGCGATATTTTAATGATAAAACTTTCTGCATTCCTGTATCATTAATTTTACATTTTTTAAAAGCATCAGGTAATATCATATGATTTTGAAACCGTTCTTTTTTTTATCAAAACAAAATTTAGAAAGGCAAAATATAGCTTTTTTGCATGGAGAATTTTTATTTGTTTTTCTTTTAAATAATAGTGTCTGTGTAAAGCTTAACAGACAATTTAGATTCGCGTGAAATTTGAATAACATGCAACTTTAATGAACAACATTCTAAACACTGGTCAAACATTAGATATACGAATAAATTTACTTGAAGTGAATGAATCTATAATTCCCAGAGGATATTATGCTTACATATATAAGCTTTAATGCATTAGCATAAGGATATTGTGAATTTGGATTTTCGCATAAGCTTTATAATTCCGAACATATCATTTATAGATGTTATACACTTATACTCAATCGAATAATAAAATCATTCAATAAAGCAAATTCAATAAAGTATAAAGAAGGCTCATGGTTTAGTAAATACTTAGCCATTCTATTTTATTTGTAATAAAAATATGTTTGCTTGCGCTTGAGTTATAGCATCTGTTAATCTAATTCATTCTGTGTTATTTTTAATAAGAAAATAATTTTTAAATTTTATCTTTCCTATTTCTATCAGAAAAACTCATGATATAATTTTTTTACAGATAAAATAAATCATTAAAAAAAGCTTTTTCGTCTTGAATTTCGGAATATTCCATTGAAGTGAGCGCACTGTAATATGAATTTCTGCATGAGTTTCTTGTTTTTTTTTTTTTTGGGGGGGGGGGGGGGCGGGGGCAGTTACGGAAAAGAATAAAATAAACACTCATACTAACTCCACAAAATATTTTCGTAGTAGAAAGTTAGTGGTATTGAAATGATTGAAAATAACGTTTAATTTTAAATGTTACAAATAAAATTTGCTTAGAGAGTCATCTAAATATTAAAACTAACAAACTTCGTTTTTTTCAATGACAGTACCCAATCTAAAAGCAATTAATTCTTCAGTTCAAACTCTGCCTAGAAACCAAATTCCAAGTCATTTAAAGGATAAGTGTTTGAATTATAAACCTTCAAAATTTAGTGATTCCATTTTTAGATTGCATTTTTATTTTTTACATTACCATCTTCTGAAATTATATGCTCGTAATGTGCATTTTTTTATGTAGAAATAATACTAAAATAAATATAAATACGTTGAACTTCAAATTTTCATAATTTTGTAATATGATGTATTAAATTAATATCCAAAGAAATTATGAATTGCAACCTACATTTTTTTACGGCTTTAGATTTATTAAAACCTGCTTTATGGAAATCCAAAATAAAAAAATTCCTTCCAAGTAGTTTTCAAATTATGCTTAAAAAACAGCAAAATGATGGTTTATGAGGTTGTATAACATAGAAGTGACTAGATATTTTGAAATTTCTTATGTTATATTTGTAATCTAGCAGTCTTGAATGATTGCTTGACCATTTCATAGAATGCTTTTATCAAGAAAAGGGCTCTCTCGGTCAACAATTGAGTACCAAACTTCAGTTCGGATATCGCCATTAAAATACGCTTGTTTTAAAATAATTTCTCGAAAGTTTATTCTACGAATTGCATGAAAATTTGTGTTTAAGCTAATAGTCTAAGATCCGGCTGCAGAATCAATGTACTCATCGAGTGTTTGCTGAAAACCAAATTTTTACACATATTTATGATTAGGAGAATTTATATCTACCAGGTTGCCTATCAAAATGTGGCCGCTAGTATTTTTAATTAAATTATTAATAATTCATAATCCGTAAGAAATTTCACTGACTTTTTTTTTCAATAAAATGCCGTCTACTTTACGGCAACATCTATAAAGACTCTGAAAAATCATGGTTGCCGTTGCGCACCTGGCCGCACCTCTTCGCAGCCAGGTATACACAGGTATGATTTTGTTACATTTATACACCCACAACGTACATTCATAATTTATATATCAAATTAAAGCTAATTTTTTTCTGTTTATTATTATATACGGTTGCCTAATTAAATCTGGCCGCAAATAAGGGTTGCTGGCTGTTAAATATAGTAAATATTAAAAGTAGAGTGAAAGAGAGCTAGCGCTAAACACCACTAGTCAGACGAGGATAGCAATTGCCAGCTGTCGGATGGTTTAAAGCCATTGCGCATGCGTCAGATGCTAGTGTTCTCAACGGATCAGTTGCGACTTTTATTCTAACAAGGAAGGTCTCCATACGGGCATACTCAGAAAAATCTGAAAAAAATACAGAATGATCTTCTCATATAGTTATATACGTTTATAAAAAAAATTTCGGCGAAACCTCTTTATAACGTCCGTAAAAAAAATAATAAAATTTTCGTTTATTTGGCGATTTATCTCCGGTTGGCGAAAAAACGAAATTTTGAAAATATGCTTTTACGCTTCGAATTAGCGTTGCAAAGGTTAGAAAAAAGCCGGTTTAAACCCGGGAATAAACCGGGATTTTAGGAATAAACCTAGAAAAAATCCGGGATTTTTAGGAATAATTCGGTTTTTTGGGAATAAACCCTGGAATAAATCTAGTCTTTTGGAAATAAACCCGGGAATAAACCGACTTTTTGCAACTCTACTTCGAATACTTTTTAAAGAAAAAACTTTCTATGTTCAATTTATTTAAATAAGTTTAGTTTAAGTAATTTTAGTTTTGCATTTTTACTTTACTTTAAGTGTAATTTTGTCATATACGTTTATATGTACTTATAACAAAATGAAACTAATATATTTTATCATTTAAAACACAATTTAAATTGATTAAAATTGTTCCAAATTGAAAAATACACTGTTAAAATTCTGCTGCATTTTGTTGCAACGCACTCCCTTGCTTCTATAGAAAACGGTTACTTGGCCGTGAAATGGAGCTTTCTCATTGGTTGGAATAGAGATATTATATACAAGCGATGGAGTGCGTTGCAACAAAATGCAGCAAGATTGTTATTATTCAACAAAATGTACGCTTCAAAAGAAAGTAGTGAAAAATTTATGAAAATAATTAAAGGTTTTGACTCAACGCACATTCCACCGTGCTGGAAATCTTTAAAGCAAAAATTATTGCGGACAATCTTTGTTAATTCGATGTGATTAAATGCTACTGAGCCGGATTGCATCAAGTTCAGCGCGGAAAATAATGGCTGGCTGTTGTTAGATGGATTTTTAAAACCAACATGGTTCCTGAGAGACTCAACTCCAGCACAGGTTGAGAGTGTGCTGTGTGATTCCACGAACAAGCCTTCCGATAATAACGACGATACCGATATTTGCGATGAAAGTGATAGCTGCGATGATAGTATGACTGAGAGCTCCGATGATTCAGATTTTTAAAAAAGTCACGGAAATATAAAATACATTTTAAAATTTAATAATTTACTTAAATTGATGAATATGTAAAATAGATATAATACTTGAATAAAATCAAATCTTTTTTCATACAGTACTTGCACAACACAATTTTTTTACATAAATAACCTTGGTTTTATTCATCATCAATATCCATTTTTTTTTTGTAAATTTTAAATTTGTCATTTATTTTTTTAATTTTTATTTTGAAAAGAAAGACATTTCTTTTGGAGTATTTATTATTTTGAGGCGTACCTACTGTTGTTTGAATCGGAGGTTGAGAACAATTGGATCTGACGCATGCGCAATGGCTTTAAACTGTCCGACAGCTGGTAATCGCTATCCTCGTCTGACTAGTGGTGTTACGCACTAGCTCTCTTTCACTCTACTTTTAATATTTACTATATTTAACAGCCAGCAACCCTTATTTGCGGCCAGATTTAATTAGGCAACCGTATATAATAATAAACAGAAAAAATTAGCTTTAATTTGATATATAAATTATGAATGTACGTTGTGGGTGTATAAATGTAACAAAATCATACCTGTGTATACCTGGCTGCGAAGAGGATCGGCCAGGTGCGCAACGGCAACCATGATTTTTCAGTCTTTATAGATGTTGCCGTAAAGTAGACGACATTTTATTGAAAAAACAAGTCATTGAAATTTCTTACGGATTATGAATTATTAATAATTTAATTAAAAATACTAGCGGCCACATTTTGATAGGCAACCTGGTAGATAAAAATTCTCCTAATCATAAATATGTGTAAAAATTTGGTTTTCAGCAAACACTCGATGAGTACACTGATTCTGCAGCCGGATCTCGTACTATAATAGAAGCATGTAGAGCTCATTTATGCTGTCAGAATTGGGTACTGCCGCTGAAAGAAGTAAAGTTATGATTCGTCTTAGTAATACATATATCACCCACTATGCATCTTTTCTATACATCATTTAAAAGTAGGCTTTATTTCCAATCACTCGGTACTAGTAACTTTCTGCTACGATAATTTTTTGAACAGTTAGTACAGGGTGTGTATTTTTTTACACGAATTGTACATCGGTGGCTCGTGTAGCGACAGGAGTTTATCATATTTTTAGTCTTTTCAAAAAGAGCTGAATAATAGAAAACAATTCATTTTAATAAATACGGTGATCAAAATTAACACGTTTTCACTCTGATTATCCCTTAACTGTTGTGACAGAAATTGTCACAAAGGTAATGTGAAGTGGTCTCTAAGATTACTTGTTCGAAAGAAGAATAAAGAGTTCGATTAACTCATACGGTAATCTTTGGATACTAAATATTATGTACAGGAGTGTTATAATTAAAATTTATTTATTTAGGATATTCTAGCCTTTGTACTTAGGTTCCAAATGAAAAAAAATTTCATTAGTCTCTATAGTCAAACTGAAAATTGTAAGTTTAACTGTGAAATTCGAAAAAAGAAGCAGCCTGTGGAACCACTAATAGCAGTTAAGGGTTAATTGAATGAAGGTGAAATATAAAATGAAAATAGAAAACGGATTACTATTGAACTAATAATATTTAATTGTTAACATTTGCAACAACTATTTTTTTAAATATTAAGATGAATGAGATAGTAAAACGTTTTAGGATTAGCACATTCAACTAGTTTGTCATAAAAATGTCAGTCATGTTCAAGTCTTTTATTTGTTATGGATATTAAAGTAATCTAAATATTGAATATATATTCGTAGGATTTAAATGTTTCATTAATTTTTGCTGCTGTGAAGCAATTTATGTGCCAGTTACTTAATAATATGTACTTTTTGATAGCATTTGTTTGTTTTTTTACCCATGTTTTTGGTTACAACAATACAATAAAAAAATTATGTAAATGTAACTATATAAATTTACTTATGGCCGTTGGAGATTTTAAATGTATAAATATTAACATTTAACTTCTTTTCTAGTCTACTTATACACTACAGAATTTTAAATAAGCATAAATTAAAATAATTAAAAATAAAGATATTTTAAGCTCATTCTACTAAAAGTTCATTAAATTAGATTTATTGCACCTCAAAAGAATTGGAAATTTCTTTAAAATAAAGTAAATCTGAACGCAAATTTGAAACCTTATAATTTACGTTATCGTCTTTAACATTATAATTTATGTTGTCGACTTTGTCTTATTTCAGAATATATACTCGTAATTCCAATCACTTAAAAAAATAAATTAGCAATTACTTACGCAGCCCAAATTTCTAAGGAAACATTTTTCGCTGTAAGCTAATACATTGTTAAGTATCCTTCATTGTTTAATTGCCTCAGCATTTCACGTACCGAAATAAACCAGACAGGCTTTGAAATAAATTTCAGAATAAGCATTTTATTCTACATATTATAACTAATTCATCTTTATCTTTCTTACCTTAATGAAATTTTGTTCAAAAACAAAAACCATAAGCACAAAAGGAAAAACCATCAATTACGATAATGACGATATTTTAGCTTATGGATTTTTCGTGGCAAAGAGAAATGCACCGTATGAAAATTCATATTCCTGTCTTTTTCATTTTTAGCGAATATTCGATAAGAAAGTAATCAAATGGGGATAGGAAAATATTTTAGTCATTATGCGGAGAAGATAAAGTTCCTCTGGGAGTAATGTTAAAAGATCAGATTGAAAATGTTATGTTTACACTGATGTTTTAATTTCAACAAAATTCTCACGACTGGTATATATATACATATATAGATAGATAGATAGATATATTGATGTTTAACGCGACAAGGTAAGATATCTTTTAAACGTTTTAGGAATTTTATATATAGGTATGCTTAACGCTGTTGGTCACTCATTTTCCGAATCTCCTGATTATAATATTTTAAGTCTATGGGCGTTTGATGCATTCTTATATTTAAAATAGCTCCTGGGAGATTAATATTTTGAACTTCTTCTTTCGATGTTCTCTTTTTAAAGGATGTCATTTTTTTGTTAGTTTTGAAAATATTTCTAAATTCGAAGGTTTATTTAATATTTCTTGTGTTAAAAACTGACGAACTGGAAGTAAAATGTTAATACTTCGTATAAAATTAAGTATACATTTTAGAAATATTTTGAAAACTAAGGAAACTAGTTGGATGTGTCAATCCCAAAACTTTCTTCTATCTCATAAGTACATTTTAATATATATATATATAAAAAAGAAAAACTTGGTGACCCCAAAGTTACCCACTATCGAATTTCCTCAAACATTTGACCTAGCCTAACGAGATTCTGGTATCCGAAAAGCCTAAAACGCAAAATTTAATTAAAATTCTGAGAAAATGAGCTTAGTAGTGCCTCATGTTGGGTAATTTATACTAAAACCTAATAAGCATCTATATATGTCAGGCCCTAACAGAATCTGAAATTTGATGGAATTTCGTCCATTAGTTCTTGAGATATAACAAAAAAATTGCAAAACGTAGCACAGCTAGAGATGTAAATTTTCCGGAAAATATAAGTGGTAGAAAAAAAACTGGTTTTTTACCGGTTTTTTTCGGAAAAAAACGGAAAAATTGGAAAAATTGATTTTTTATGACTGTTTCTCCCAAATAAATTATATTTTCTTAGAGAATATTAAATAATAAACATTTTTCCCCATTTATTTGTATTAAATGAAAATTATTTTCACTTTATATTATAAAATAAAAAGAAAGGAGCAAAGCCTGCTTTTAAAAGCTCAGTTTTTTTTCCACAGCCTAAGAATTTTTAAAACATAATTGTTTGTTATATCATATCTCTGTTGAAATGATTTTTCAGTTACATGTTTAACTACCAATTGACCTAATGTAAGAACCTGAGCCAATATGTCTGCAGTTTGGAAGGAAATAAATTATGCATTCCATTTACATAAGTATAGTTTTTAAGTAAATGGTACTAGTTTAAAGAAATTGTTGCAGTTTTGTCATTATTATTAATATCAGTATTCAAAAAATTCCATTTGTTTAAAAAAATGTATATTTTTATATTATTACACTTTTTTCTTACAATTATAATTTTATTTCTTTTAAAAAATATGTTTAGTTTTGGTATAGCTTTCCAATCGCAACTCAAAGTTTTGATTTAGTTTTATAATCTAAATTCAAACAAAACTAAGTTTTAGTTTGGCTTACTCAGGTCTGCAACTAAAAAACAGCATAGGATTTATTGACTGTTAGATTTTTACTCACTGAAACCAGATTTTAAGTTTAATTAAACGTAATTTTTTCTTTTTATCCTGAAATCTGGTATTCTATTCTTGAATAAGAAACCATATTCAATAATGTTTCCATATGATAATTTCATATTTCTAAAAATGGAACTCAAAAGTTATGAAAACAGAACACACTACAAATAGAAAATGCTCGCTATTTAAGGAATCAACAAAAGCAGTTACATACAGAGATAAACTTCTAGTGTGCTTTAAAAAACTACAAAAATTCAAAGTTTAATCAAGAGGGAATGTATAATTTGGAACATAGTTACTTGTAATAAAATATGTTTTTTTTTTCATCGCAGTTGTACTTTTCTAATGCAAACTGCCCATGTTTTTGCAACATTACTGTACATTATAGAGGTAAAATGGAGGTCAATTATAGATTCAATACCTTGAAAAAACATTCAAATAATCAGCTATAACGAAATCTTGAAAAATGTAGCATAGTAGTGCCACCTATAGGGCAATTTGCACCAAAAACTAAACAACATTAATATATATCAGGAACTGTCTGAATCTGTAGTTTGATAAAAAAAAATTGTCCTTTAGTCCTTGAGATAGAGCTATTGTGATAATCATGAATAATGCAATATAGCAGCGTCATCTGTTGAGCGATTTACACCAAAAAGTAATGTGCACAAAGTTATGTCAAAGATTAACTTAATCTGAAGTTTTATGAAAATACATACATTAATTCTTGAGATAGAACTATTGTAGAATTATGAATAATGCAGCATAGCAGCGCCATCAGTTAGGTGATATACACTAATAACTAAACATCTCGAGTTTATATCAAGGTGTAACTGAATCTAAAGTTTTGTGAAATTTAAGCATTGTGCATCAGTTCTTAAGATCGAGTTCCCATAAAATTTTTGTCCCATATAGACTCACAGAGTGACAGATATTTTCCAAAAACTATCAAATCGTGTTCAGGACCTTCTAAAACGTTTAAATACACCCAAAACTGAAATTCAAAATTTTCACAAATTCAATACTTACTTCTTGAAAACATAGAAAAAAGTAATAAATGCATGCTTCAAATTTTATGTTAAATTTTTAATTTTACCATTTCTATTAATTGGCGTATTATTGAAATAATTTTGCACATGAATTATTTTTTAAAAAGAGAAGTTTCATTTAATTATATATCTAGATTTTTTTCATGTAATCCTGCTTTTGTGAAATTGTGAATTCCTTATATATATACTTTTACAAAATATATTCAGAATTTGTGAATAAGAAATTATTACTATTTTTAGATTCCTATTTAGACATTTTTAATAAGGTTATTTATGATTATATACAACTTGATAAGATTCAGCTGCTATATGGCATGAGATTTTTTTTCTTCAATCACTGCATTTGCGAAAGATTCAATTTGTAGATTAAACTTTTTTCTGAAATGACTATTTTCAAGAGAAATTTTGCGAAGTGTCTTGTGTTTCAAACAAGAAAAAAATGTGAAGGATCCTTTCAAGTCTTCTCAAACAGATTTCTGCTCAGAGATCAGATTACCCACATTAAAGTTTTCATGTGGGACACTCAAGATAAAAATAAATAAAATAAAAAGTATGAGAATGTAGCTATTACAAAATTTTCTCTATATTATTTCATAAATGAAATTTCTATTTTTCCAGTTCGGAAAAATTGAAAAAAAAAGCCTTCGGAAAAAAAAAACTCGAAAAAACCGCTTTTTTTCCCAACTTTTCCGGTTTTTTTCCGAGCATTCCCATCTCTAAGCACAGCAACACCATATCGTAGACAGTTAATGCCAAAACGTAAAAAAGCATCTAATTATGTTATGGTGTAAAAGAATTTGAAGTTTGATGAAATTCTGTGCATTAGTTCTTGTGATATAGCTAGTTAAAAAAAAAGTGTAAAATATAGCACAGCAACCACCATCAGTTGAAGGATTTATAACAAAACTTAATCATCGTGTAATTATGTCATTTTGTAACAAAATCTGAAGTTTGATGAAATTCTCTGCGTTGGTTGTTGAGATATAGCTATCGGAAAAATCGTGCAAAATGCAGCATAGCTGCACCACCTGTTGCAAGGTTAATAGCAAAATGTAATCAGCGTCTAATTATGTTATATATTCTAGTGTAACAGAATCTAAAATTTGATGAAGTTCTCTGCATTAGTTCTTCAGATATAGCTATCGCAAAAATCGTGCAAAATGTAGCATAGCAGCGCCACCTATAGGGCAGTTCACACCAAAACCTTATCAGCGGCTATGTATCTCAAGGTATCGCGGAGTCTGAAGTTTGGTGACATTTTGTGCATTAGTTCTTGAGATATAGCTATCATGAAAATCATGAAAAACGTGGCATAGCAGCTCCACCTGCTGGCCAATTTACACCAAAACTTAATCATCGTCTATGTATATCAAGGGGTCACAGAATATGAAGTTTGGTGAAATTCTGTGCATTAGTTATTGAGATATAGCAATTTTGAAAATCACGGAAAACGTAGTATAGCAGCGCCACCTGGAGGCCAGTTTTCACTAAAAACCAATAGGCACTAATTCATATCAAGGTCAAACTGAATATAAAATTTTATTAAATTTCGAGCATTAGTTCTTGAGATAGAGCGCCCACAAATTTTTTTTCACATACAGACAGACACACAGACAGACGGACAGACAGACAGACGGACAGACTCACAGACAGACATTTTTTAAAAATAGTCGAAACGTGTTCAGTACCTTCTGAAACGTATAAATCCGTCGAAAACCGGAAGTCGAAAATTTTCATGAATCCAATACTTTCTTCTTGTAAAGATAGAAGAAAGTAAAAAGTGATAACTTTTAAGAACAGATCATCGAAAGAAGAAGTTAAAAATATTAATTTCATGAAGAAATATTTTAAATATACGAATGCATCAAACCCCAATAGACTCTATATTACGGAGGAGCATTCGGAATTTGAGTGAGCATGAGCCTTAATCTGTCAAATGTATTTTTCGTAAAATGTTAGTTATAGAAAATACATAAAAACTTATTAAACCCCTTAACTGCCGATGAAAACTGATATAATCTCCAGTGTCTTATTTAACAACATAATTCTACAATTAAATAAAGTGGTGATTAATTTTCTGAAATAACAATAAGAAATCGCACATGTTATACGTATGCATAACACGGCTAAAATTGTCCCGTTATAATGAAAATTCCCTATTTCTGTAATATGTGTAGCCATTCTCTAAAGACCTTTATAAACGCCAGGAGCAGTTAAAATATTAACAAGCAAAATATATGCTCAAGAACAGAATACTGTTAATGATCTGCAGTAAATTGTAAATATAAATTACAGCAGAATCAGACTGTAATAAGTATATTTATCTGAATTTGCATAGAAATTTAAATATGAATTTGTATTTAGTTTTTTACCAAATGTGAATGACGTAGTAAATAAAAAAGGTAAAGCATGTTTGAAGTCTTTCTATTAGCGGACCAAACTTGGTTATTACACATTTTGACTATTTTAATATATAGTAGGATAGAGACCCGTAAGTTTCTGTTTCAACGGATTTTATACAACGCTCTTTAGTTCTAGAGAAACAGGAGATTGGGGGTGGTATAATAGTATAACGCATCTTAAATATTTATTTTGAAACGACTACACAACATTGATCATATATTATGTGGTATGCTCGTTATTCCGATTGAGTTAGATGCGGGAACGCGCTACTTTGTTTTATTCATTTTTTGCTTTGTAAATGTACTTGTGATTTTATTTAATAATCTGAATTAAAATTTTAATATCGTAATATAATTATAATATTAACATAAATCTAGTTTAGCATATTTGATTTTTAAATTATTATTTATAATCATTTAAAGATTTTTTTAATTGACTTATTAATGAATAATATAAAATCCAAAATCATTACAAAATCTGTAGCACCATTTCTCGCTATGATAATATAAGGCAAAATCAAACAAAAAAATACACGCATAAAGAAAGTAAGGGAGAAAGATAAATAATTCAAAACGCATGCATATATATATATTACAAAAATTTAAAAACCCTTAATATGCAAAATATAGATTTAATTTAATTCTTGTACTATTTTTTAACATAAATATGTTTGCTATTTTAAAAACAGAATAATATTATCATCATGTAAACTTCCGTTGTTAAGAGAATACATAGATTATATTTTTAAATCAAAAATTGACACAAATGTTTAATATAAATCCATCGTCAAAGAATATATCAAATGCATGTTAAAAGTGACTTAAAAAAAATATTTATGATAAAACATTCTTTTTTTACAAATAAAAAAATAAATTGGCTAAAATTATATTTGATATACAATATTGCAAATGTCATTTGACTATGAAATTGTAAATTTAGAAATACAAGTATATTTAAAAAAACAAAAATGAGAAAAACAAATGTAGCACGTACCGGAATTGAATCAAAGTTCGTGGAACAACAATCAAACGCCGTTTACACTGAGCTGCAATAAACGTTTTCCTCTCATTACAATTAAGTATCTATATATTAAAAGGATAGCCAAAAAAAGTCAGCATAGTTTAAATTGGTCTCTACGCATGCGCGAGCAAGCTTTCCGGTGAGTACCGGGTGATTCATTCACGAGAACGATTCACCGTAGAGAGAGAGAAACACATTCACATTATCGCACGGAGTATCAACTTTTACTCCATGTATCATCGTTAGAGCGCATGCGCTGCGTCGGGAGTTGGAGTGCGGGACGCTGTGCTCCAATGAGAGTTCAGTGTTTGCAGAGGATTTCGGTCCCTAAATACAGATAAACAATCTCTCACGCTGTATGCGTACGCTTCTCACGGTGTTACTACCTGTCCTGTAATAGTAAGTTATTTATCATATTTATCCTTATTGATTTATTTTCTGTGTCCATTTTTGTGTAGTTATGGATCTAGCGTCTTACAATCTTCGCGAAATTGGACCGGACGGCAATTGCTTATTTAGAGCACTGTCTGTGTTCCTGTATGATACAAAAGATCATCACCCTCGCGTTTGCCATGCCATTGTAAAACACGTTGTTAACAATTGGGATGTTTATCATCCGTTTATTGTTGGTGATCTTTCTTACGCCAAAAATTTACTGTTTTTTGCAATTTGATATCGAAATTTGCTGTTTTCCCCCCCATCTATTTACAAAAGTTCCAGGTGGTTTTTTTTGGGGGGGGAGGGGGTATTTTGATGAAATTTGCTATTAAATAATGATTAAGCCTAGGACTGGCTATAAAAAATAATCGAAATGGACACAGCAACATAAAATAAATAATGATAAATAACTTACTATTACAGGACAGGTAGCAACAGCAACGTACTTTCTAATCTGTACAGTGTGAGAGACAAACTTTATGTGTTTTCGTGATCTTATGACGAAATTCATGTCTTTTATGATACTTGGATAAAATTTGTCTATGTCTTTTGGTGAATTTTGTTGTTTTTCTCGAGTTCTTTTGGTGAATTTTGACGTTTTGTTGTGATCTTCTGATATAATTTGCCATTTTATTGAATTTATATTTTTTCGTGATCTTTTTGCAAAATTTGTGGGGTTTTTTGCGAAATTTACATTTTTTGTGATTATTTGACGAAATGTCTTCTTTTCCATCCTTTGATGAAATTTGTTGGTTATTCACAATCATTTGACAAAAATTGTTGTTTTCTAATAATATTTTGAATTTTTTTCACAATATGTTTACAAATTTGCCATATTTTAGTGATTTTTTGTCAAAATTTGCCTTATTTCAAAATTTTTTCATAAAAATTGCTAATTTTCGACACGATTTGATAAGATTTTGATATTTTTGCAATAATTTGTCAAAATTTGTTTCATTTGGAATACCTAGACAAAATTTGTGGGGTTTTTTTTTGCACTCTTTCAACAAATTTTACAATTTTTTTCTTTTTCTTTCTTTCTTTCTTTCTTTTTTTTTTTTTGAAAAAAATTACTGTTTTTTGCAATTTAATATCGAAACTTGCTGTTTTTTCCCTCATCTATTTACAAAAGTTCCAAGTGGGTTATTTTGGGGGGAAGGGGGGTATTTTGATGAAATGTGCTCTTAAATAATGATTGAGCCTAGGACTGGCTATAAAAAATAATCGAAATGGACACAGCAACATAAAATAAATCATGATAAATAACTTACTATTACAGGACAGGTAGCAACAGCAACGTACTTTCTAATCTGTACAGTGTGAGAGACAAACTTTATGTGTTTTCGTGGTCTTATGGCGAAATTCATGTCTTTTATGATACTTGGGTAAAATTTGTCGTTTTCTCTAGGTTTTTTGGTGAATTTTGTTGTTTTTCTCGAGTTCTTTTGGTGAATATTGACGTTTTGTTGTGATCTTTTGATGTCATTTGCCATTTTATTCAATTTATCTTTTTTCGTGATCTTTTTGCAAAATTTGTGGGTTTTTTGCGAAATTTACTTTTTTGTGATTATATGACGAAATGTCTTTATTTCCATCCCTTAATTAAATTTGTTGGTTATTCACAATCATTTGACAAAAATTGTTGTTTACTAACAATATTATGAATTTTTTTCACAATACGTTTACAAATTTGCCATATTTTTGTGATTTTTCATCAAAATTTGCCTTATTTCAAATTTTTTTTAATAAAAATTGCCAATTTTTGACACGATTTGACAAGATTATGATTTTTTTTGCAATAATTTGTTAAAATTTGTTTCATTTGGAATACCTAGACTAAATTTATTTTTTTCCATTCTTTCAACAAATTTTACAATTCTTTTCTTTCTTTTTTTTTTTTTGAAAAAATTTACTGTTTTTTGCAATTTGATATCGAAACTTGCTGTTTTCCCCCCATCTATTTTCCCCCAGGGGGATACCTTCTTTAGGTATTCACGGGCTTCACAACCCAGGGGCACCTGAGTGATCTTTCTCCTTTCCTTTTCCTCTCACTCCTCTGGTCTTAATTTCCTCTTTGTTTCACTCTCGTTGTGGTTTCCTCTTCGGAGGTGAGGGCAATTCTGTATGAGCCGATGTCATCCTGCATATCGACTCATGGAGAATTGTAAACCACCCACGTGTTGGCCGTGCGTGGCGACCCGTGTCCCTGGAAAGGGGGATCCTGGTAGTTGAGGGAAACCAACACACTGCTTTGGCCTCTGCTTCAGGTAGACGGGAGGTGCATATTGGTCCCGTATGCATCAATCGGCTGGTCAGCTGACTTTTGTCACTTGCTTTAGGGATCAGGTGATCGAGCAACTACTACTCATCTCGTTAAGGGTGGAGACTGACATAGGGTTGTCTTGTGACCGTATGGGCCCTGGTTAGCACTGGTGCACGAATGTGCATCCCCTTGTTGGGCTCGGTAGTGGGTGGTGCGGCCGGGGTCTGAATTATATTTTTTTATAATGGATGGAAAAGCTTCATTTCCTTCTATTTCTCTCCCTCGTGGAGAGCAACAAAGTGTACAGACGCCTTCTTTCACTCGTTTCTCTATCGTAAAACGTACTGATAGCCACTCTGATTGCTCCTTTAAAAAGACTTCACCGCTTCTCGTTGCTAAAACATTCCAATCTATTCTTGGGGATGATCATTCTATCAAAAAACTGCAATCTGGGGACTTACTAGTTGAGGTTTCTACTGTCAAACAATCGCAATTTCTTTCTAATTGCTCTGCAATAGGTACTTTTTCCGTATCTGTCCAAGCTCATAAAACTCTAAATACAAGTCGTGGTGTAATATCCGAATCTGACCTTTTATTCTCCACTAAGGATGAAATGACAGAAAATTTAAAAGACCAAGATGTAATAGATGTACGCCTTATCACTATCCGTCGGAATGAACAGGTTTTACCGACAAAGCATATCATTCTAACATTTAATAGCCCAGTATTACCAACCAGAATTAAAGCTGGCTATCTAAGCTGTCCAGTCCGCCCCTATATACCAAATCCTATCCGTTGTTTTAAATGCCAGCGTTACGGGCATACTAAGACAAATTGTCGTGGATCTCTTACCTGCGCACGTTGTGCAGAAGTTGGCCACGACAATGAATCTTGTGAAAAACCCGAACGCTGTGCAAATTGTAAAGGAGATCATACAGCATATTCCCGTACTTGTCCTAATTGGAACAGAGAGAAAGAAATTATCACAGTTAAAATTACTCAAAATTTGTCTTATCCTGAAGCCCGCAAACTTGTAGAAACCAGAACCCCATCTGTCAGAATTTCTTACTCCAGCTTACTTAGAAACCAATCAAAATCTGTAAGACACATAAGTACCCAAACTGATTCCTCATATCTTCATTATAAATGTACTAAAACACAATCAACTAGCACACCAATTAAAGAAAGCCGAGATGTTTCTCTCCCTGCTAAATGTTTTGTAAATCCGCCATTAGAACGCTGGCTATCATCCACAGAACCTGTAAAAATCACTTATCTTGAAAAACTGAGTCAGAAATCTCAAGGTCGATCTAAGGAATTATCCAAACCTCTAAATAAGACAAAGGCTGTTACCCCACCAAAAAATGACCCGAACTCATCTACATTAAACTCTAAAAAACCCAACTCTAGTCAAATAGTGAAAACTGGAGCTCAGAAAGAAGGCATGAAGGCTGGGACCCAAACTGGTACAAGTTCAAAAACATTACAGAAATCACAGAAAAAACGAAATGAAACCATAAAAACCCAAGCTCCGGCATCCCCACGAAAGAAGACTGCCGTTAAAAGATTGAAAAATGCATCGCTAAGCCCATGTGTAAGAAAATTAAAGGATCCCAAGCAACTTCAGCACTATGTTCGGGAGGCTATGGAGTCCGAGACTTACAGTGGCTCGGATTCCGAGGAAAATACTATGTTTGAGGAGTATGTGCCTAATTGAATTTATTTTTTTATTGGTCTTTGTTTTAGTTACATTTTAGGTTTTTTGTAGTACTTTTCCAATTTGGTTTTCGTGTCTTTATCTTATTGTTTTAGAATTTTAACTAGTTTTAGAATTATCTTTTTACATTTTTAAATATCTTTGTCTGGTTTTAATTGGTTTTTAACTTCATGTATCACCGCATTGTTTTTATCCATCTAATTCATATCTACGACAAGTTTTTAATGTAACTTTCACTTTTTACATTTTATTTTCAATTTTGACTTAGTTTTATTCCTACCTTGTTCTTGGCGCAGCATGTCCCACAGGGGACCTTGCGCCATAAAACCCCAACCAACCAACCAACCTACCCCCATCTATTTACAAAAGTTCCAGGTAACTTTTTTTTGGGGGGGAAGGGGGGTATTTTGATGAAATTTGCTATTAAATAGTGATTAGGCCTAGGACTGGCTATGAAAAATAATCGAAATATACACAGCAACATAAAATAAATAATGATCAATAACTTACTATTACAGGACAGGTAGCAACAGCAACATACTTTCTAATCTGTACAGTGCGAGAGAATGAATGAACTTAATCATCGTCTTACAACCTTCGCGAAATTGTAAGACGAAATTAACATCTTTTATGATACCTGGACTAAATTTGTCGTGATCTTTCGATGTAATTTGCTGTTTTATCGAATTTATCCTTTTTTCGTGATCTTTTTGTGAAATTTTTCTTTTGTTATTTTCTGAGATTTGTCATTTTTTTTCACTTTTTTTTTTTTTTTTTTTTTTTTCAAAATTTACCTCTTTTGCGATCTTTTGATGAAATGTGCCTCTTTTTTTCATCTTTTGACAAAATGTGTTGTTTTCTCACAATCTGTTTACCAATATTTGCGTTTTTTGAAGTATCTAGACAAACTTTATGTATTTTCGCGATCTGTTGATGAAATTCATGTCTTTTATGATACCAGGAAAAAATTATTTGTTTTCTCGGGAATATTCGGTGAAATTTGTCATTTTTTCTGGCAATCTTTCGATGTAATTTGCTGTTTTATCAAATCTTTTCTTTTTTCGTGATTTTTTTTTTTTTTTTTGTGAAACTGTCGTTTTTTGTTATTTTTTGAAATATTTGTAGTTTTTTTCGCTATTTTTAGCTAAATTTACTTTTTTTTTGCGATAACCTAGACAAATTTAAGTGCTTTTTGAGATCTCTGGACGAAATTTGCTTCTTTTATGATACCTGGACAAAATTCGTCATTTTTAAGGTCTTTCGGTAAAGTTTATCGTTTTTCTCGATTTCTTTCGATGTAATTTGCCGTTTTTTTAAAGATCTTTTTGCAAAATTTGTTGATTTTTGCGAAATTTATCTTTTTTGTGATTATTTGATGAAATTTGCTTATTTTCAATCCTTTGACGAAATTTGTTGCTTACTCACAGTCATTTGTTAAAATTTGTTGTTTTCTCACAATATTTTGAATTTTTTTTCACAATATGTTTACAAATTTGCCGCTTTTTAATGATTTTTTTGTCAAAATTTGCCTTTTTTTCGAAATTTTTTCATAAAAATTTCCATTTTTTAGACGTTTTGGCAAATTTTGATTTTTTGCAATACTTTCGCGAATTTTTTTTTTTTTGGGATACCTAGACAATTTTTTTTGCAATTTTTTGACAAATTTTTTAGAGATCTTTTGATGAAATTTGTTGTTTTTGGCAATCTCTTGACGAAATTTGCTGCTTTTTCCCGCATGTATTTACAAAATTTCCGGGTGATTTTTTTTTTTTGGGGGGGGGGGATTTAGACGAAATTTGCTATTTTTTGTAAATATTTGCCAAAATTTGTGTTTTATATGGTACCTAGACAAATTTTTGTAGATAGAAAATGATTTCTAGCATTTAAAAAAAAAACTTTTGTGTCGCAGCATTGCATCGATTCTTCGCCGAGGATCATGTCATGTTGGGTTTACGTTGGTAAATGGAAAAGCATATTGAAATTTTTAATAAATATATTAATCTTTAAAAAAAAAATTATAGCGGCAAAATACTTCTTTTCTTTGGTTCTTTCATATTGTTGCCGTCAAGCTTTGACGGGTTTCATCTAGCCAGAATAAATATTATCATTAATTTTTTTAATATGTGAAATTTACATGTATTTTTGATTTATGAAAAGGTAATAGAAAAGGTAGTTGAAAATGCAAATTTTTATTGGTTGAATGGGGTGGGTAATGTAACAACAAATTAACCACTGAGAGGATCATTGTTACAGTTCTTACTAAATTTCAAACTATAAATTCATTTTTATTTTGCTGCGAAGTAAGTGAAGTATGTATATTTTGTATGAAATGAGTAATGACAGTAATTTATGATTTATTCATGTCATGTACAATTTATTGGTGTTGTATTTGTAAATGGAAAATTATCAAATGAGAGAGATTCTAATTCTATGACTGCATGTTTGAAATCTGCCAATTGCGGGTCATTTGCCTGTATGTAAAATGCAGGTTTTTCTTTTATTTATTGAAATTTTTGCTAAAGATAAGTCGTAAAAAAATCCTTTAATAGCTGGAAAATACTTTTTAGCTCACAGGCTATCATAGCCTGAGAGCTTATGTGCCCGTCCGTTCTGTATGTATGTGCGTATGTGCGTAACGCGATAACTCATGATAAAAATATCGGATCCACTTGAAATTTTGTATATAGGTATATCCTGATAAGGCGCTTCCCTGATTAGTTTTTGGAGTTCATTCGATATGTATAAGAGGGGGAACGGGGGGCTCATGCCCCCCGTTAGTTGATATAAATGGGATTTTCATGCAGAATTAAGTTTTCAAAATTTAGATTAGGATCATTCTGATGAGGCGATTCCGTGACTGTTATTAGGTGTTCATTGAATAAGTATAAATAGGGGGAACAGGGGTTCTAATCCCCCCCCCCGTTAGTTGATATAAATGGGATTTTCATGCAGAATTAAGTTTTCGTTCAAAATTTAGATTAGGATCATTCTGATGAGGCGATTCCGTGGCTGTTATTAGGTGTTCATTGAATAAGTATAAATAGGGGGAACAGGGGTTCTAATGCCCCCCCTCCCCCGTTAGTTGATATAAATGGGATTTTCATGCAGAATTAAGTTTTCGTTCAAAATTTAGATTAGGATCATTCTGATGAGGCGATTCCGTGACTGCTATTAGGTGTTCATTGAATAAGTATAAATAGGGGCAACAGGGGTTCTAATGCCTCCCCCCCCTCTTAATTTATATAAATAGGTTTTTCAAGCAGAATTTTCAGATTTCGTTCAAATCTCTGAATCGTTTTGGAAGTTTAATGGTTAAGTATAAAAGAAGGGGATAACTCCTTTTAAATTATATAAATGCTAAATGGGTTTTTATTAAGAATTATCTAATTTGCTCTGAATTTTGGATATAGATTTTTTATATGATAAAGCATGTCTTTGATAGTATAGGAGGTTCAATGATTAAGTATAAAAAAAGAGGAAAGGGGAGAGCTGTTTCCCCTTCTTAATTTTTTTTTCGAACGGAATTAACCCTTGAAAATATAAGGCTTTAATGTACAATTAGTATTTGTAGCCTGTGAGCTCAATGCCATCAGTTTAACTGGGCAGTATTCTTTATTTCTTTCTTTGGTGCCGGCAAGTTTTGACGGGTTCCATCTAGTTTAAGTTGTATTTTAATACTAGCTCCTGTGTTCCTCAAGAACTAAGGAGCGTTTTATAAATTCATTCGGAAGTCAAACTAAGTGGTCTCCACCCAACAACTTATAATAAAACAATCAAAATGTGATTATCAAGCTTCGCCTTCTCCTTGTTAGACAAAAAAAAAAATCCTAATATCACAACCAATCGATGTAACATCATAAACGATATCAGTACCACCCACTGAATACTACTATCTGAGGGGTTACAGAAAAAAAAGTTGCTGCCACAGGTTATATTTTTTCAGCATGCGAACAATCCTTGAATTTTTGTATCAGTAATTTTAAGAAGATTTTATCTGCTTTTTTTTAATTAAACAACTCAAAGAAAACTTTTAGAAAATATTGGTGCTTAAGTTTAAGAGACCGTTTTATTTTTATAAATTTCTACAAAAATTCCTTTTAGCCTATGTTTTTGAAAACTCACGATTATCAAAAAGCTGCTTATGACAAAAATATTTCTTTTTTGTATGTTGACGGCTCGAAAATGGTCAATTATTTACATACTAATATTTACCAAGAATGTAATTTCTGTGTAGGTTTCTAAAACATCTAGAATACAAAATAAACTCTAGGTTTGTTCCTACAAAATTTTCATTAAAAAAAAGCAGGAGAGATCTAAAGGATGATATTTTATTTTAAAAAAAGTGGTATTCTAAAAAAACATCATTTGAGAGCTATAAATATTGTATAGTGCTTTAAATATCTAATGAAAACAAAATATAAGAAGGTCATATATAATTATAATTTACTTTGCCGGCCTAAAACTCTGTGACTGCCATTACCTAACATTAAACATCGGTGGTTGTATAGAGAGATGAAAAGTGGGGAATCATCTCACTAAAATTTTGACGCACTGATGACCATTAATTTTAGAAAAAAGCAACATTAATTCCACTTTAATTTTCACATATACATTCTGTAATGCGCCCTTCAATGAACTTTTTAATATATTGTTATAAATCTTATTTTACATACTTATATGCACTAATCCATTAGAAAAATTCCTTCTAATTAATTTAAATGTTAAATTTCAAAAGTTTTTATTTCCAAAATTTATACACTTATAATTAAATCCCAAGATTAATCATATTTTAACTTTTAAGCATAGTTCAGTAATGAGCAATTTTTTTGGTATTTGCTATTTAATCAAGTTTCTAAGACTAAAAATTAACCCCTTTCTAAAGCACTGGTTTTACATCCAAACGGTAAAGTGAAACTATACAAGAAACATGATTATTAGTTGAGTTGGTGATTGCCTGAGCGAAATTTGCTTTTACTAACTTTCATATGTCTATTCTATACTACCAAGAAAATTAATAGTGGTCGCAAAAAATTCTTATCTCATTTTAATGCTTTTTGTGTTATTGATTAAAAACATAAATAAATGTTAATAAATGATATTTTTGATTTAATGCGAAACGAAAGTTTTTCAATATCTGGGTCCCCATAAACAACGATATAAAGTGACCTGGGATAATAATTAAGAAGTGGGTAATAAAGACAAATGTTAATACTACGCATATTTATGAAGGAAAATAGGAGACGGCACTTACGGGTTCTGCACAGAATGGCTTTGAGTCATCTGAAACACAAAAGACGCTAAAAGTTTTTTTTTCCATTTCGCCACCTGAGAATATTAAGATTCTATCTGTGTTTTTGAAAAAAAAATGGCTTACCAATAAAGAAAGGTTCTATTTGTATCTATGAGGGCATTTTTGATGACTATGAAGACATTTTTGATGACTTTGAAGGCATCAAAATGATGTTGTATATAATTTACATATGATATAACGATTATCCTATGACATTATTTTAATCTAGAAATCCCTCTATAGATACAAACAGAAAATTTATATATTGATAAGTCAATTATTTCAAAACACAGATAGAACCTTATTACTCTCAGGTGACGATTTGTTGACCTTATTACTGGAAGAAGGACATAGCTGTCAACACTTGATCTAAAAGGAGGAGGGTTGATGAGGGCCATTTTTCAAAATCAGCACCTTGATCTGGCATACATTTTTTTCATTAGTAGACATCATAGCAAATCAGCACTTTGATGTGGCATAATTTTTTTCATTAGTATATATCATAACAAATAAGACAGTTATAATATCTTGAATGAAAGTTTAATACATGATGGGGAAATAAAATATATATTTAAGTAAATATTATGTATATTAACAAACACAAACACTACTGTCATTAAATTTAATCCATGTAATCAACAGTAAATACAACACTCAGTGCAAAATTAAGATTAATGGAGGTTAATAAAAATATTTTCCAATATATGAAATATCAGAAATAATCAATAACAGGAAAAATATTTATACACTTTTGGCAATGTGTTTTGGATTATTTTCCTCCTTGTTTGCTTCACTAGAATCCCTATTGCACCATCCAGTGGCCGCATCTTGTAGTATATTAGCATATTCAAAGTTTGTTTTTTATATTTTCGTTGAGTTATGGCACTAGTAATCTAGAAACCATAAAACGGAAACAACATGCACCCAGTTCTCAATGACACTTGCGCCTACTTTACATTGACAGTACCATTGTGTGATGTTGCTTCGAAGTTTTTTTTATGCAAATATTAGTTTTTACCACTTGTATGTCCAACAATCTAACTTTGGTCACGAGAGGTGTCCCTTAATATTCTCTGATGTGACTCACAGCTACTGCTCTTTATTCAGAAATTTTGGCATTTGATGCTCGATGTCCATTTTTTGCTGAAATTCCAAACATTCTCGAAAAAAATCTATCAATACTCGCAAAATCATTTCAGCTTCAGCCACTCTTTGACTTTATATGAATCTTTTTTTCATACATGTGTGAGTATGTTAGCGTAATTATTCTTCGAATCCACGAAGTAAAGGCCGAAGACATCCAAAATGTATTTTGAAATAATGACGAACCATACGCTTAACGAAAGGTCTCTATTTGTATAAGCCAAAAGAATGTCTCTGAAAGAAATAGTTCGCACTGTTCTGAAATTAAAAGTACGTGCTATCAAAAAGAATCTTATTTCTTAACCGGAATAAATAATCTTCCTGCTAAAGGCCTCGTATATTTTTTAATATTCTGTGTTCTGGTGATGCTTTCCATTAAAAGGTATTGTGGAATGAAGTTTTCAATCAGTGCCTGGTTTGCATGTTTTACAGCAAATTCTTATATTGAATAATGTGGGCAGAACACCATTAGACAGACCAGTTCTACGTTTTACAAATACATTTGCAAAGCAAGTGCGCGATGACCTGTTTTCTTAAGGAACGTATTTTGGACTTTTAGTATAATAATCCATTTCAGAAAAGTGTCCCGTTGTATCAAAATCAAGGTCTTCTTCTTTGCTGCATTTCTGATATTGCTTTAAATACTTTCATTATATATTTCATACATAGATGTATTCTCACTTATAGGGCATAAATTTTGAAACAGCAATTTGCTGAATACCAATAAAGTAACAGTGCTTGAGTTTCACAGCATCGTTTTCCCGACGAAATATAGATTCTTTTTCCAATAAAGGCTTGAGTTTCAGTTACTTTTGGTACAGTAATGAGGCAGTTCTTACCTTTATGTCACAACACGTTTTAAAGTTGTGACAATGAGCCACTGATAAATGTATATTAGGTTTCTTATTTGTGGTCTCGTCGGCAGTAATCGTTGACGCATTATCTCTTATTGTTACATCAGAAAAAGAAATAGAATTATTATGAGCCTGAAGAACACGAAATATATATTATCTGCATTTAGAGAACTGCTTAGAACCACTCAGTAGATCGCAGTTTTTAGGACATCTAAGTATTGACTTTAAGTATAACTTTTCCGTTAAAACAGATACGAAAATCCCTATTTGTTTACCGCCAGACTTTACAACAATGGCACCGACATCCAAGCATTATTTATTAATAATTTCTTTTATAAATATTGGAGACTAAAATCTTTTAAATTTTTTTTTTAAAAGCGTAAATAAATATCAAATGAAAATGTATGATATTATTTTGTAGTAACCGAATTGTTTCATTATCTTGGTTACAATAAAACGTTATTTAAACATATTTGTTATGAAAAAATAGGCATTTGCACCTTTTTAAAATCGATTATTGGGACTTAGCACCAATAAAACATTTTTTCGAAATATTTTTCTCCAAGATTTTTAATCATGTATCAGCAAAGCAAAATAATTACAGGTAATTAAAAGCCATACATTAAAGTTTTCATTTCAAATAACGTGTTTAATTAAAAATATATATAATCCCGTCTTCTTTTCCGTCATTTTTGGTATTTCAAAATAATTTTTTTTTAATTTTCGTAATGAGAGTCCTTTGTTCTACAAAACCGAGTGAGGTATTCTTAATACAGAGATTAGATCAGAGGAAAAGCACTAATAATTAAATGCAAATGGAATACACTTATTGAAATTGCATATACCTAAGTTCAGATTTTCATAAAAACAAAAGTTTTCAAGTTATCAAAAATCGATATTTAGTAATCCCTCACTGAGTATAAATACATAAAAGAAATCAGACAATTATTTAATTATTGTAGAATACTTAGTTTTCTTTAAATATATCATATGAAAAATACGAGCTGGGATATATGAATTTAAACATTTATAAAAAAGAGATATTAAAGAGAGATAGGGTAACACCCCCAGTAATTGGCATGCACCAGTGATTGGCACATTTTACAAACATGTCCTAAAAAAGATTTATATCCAGTCTTTTAAAAATTCAAGACCATATATCAGTTATATGCTCATTTACGTTAAAGATTATCACTTTGATTTATTTTACAAGATGACAATTGAGCCTAGGAAAGAGAAACAAATCTGGCTTGTATCAAATTAGCCATTTTGTTGCAAATTCTTGATCTTTGGCTTAAGGAAGGCATGCTTTTCAATTCATTATTATCTGATTTATAATACATTTTAAATTTTAATTGACAACAGTTTTGTTTAGTTAAAAAGGGTTACTTTAATTGTGTAAAAGTATTTTCGACACAAATATTTGTACTTCTGAATTAATCGTAGTTGCCAATTAATGGTGCTTCAATTTTGCTAGTTCCGAGTAATTGGCACCTATTCCAATTACAAGGAATTCGCAAGGAATTTGAGATTAAACCATTTATTTTGGAAGTATTTTTAAAATTATAGACTAATTTTGTTTATCATTTGTTTTTATTTGAAAATATAAATTTTATCAGTAATTGGAATCCATTAAAGCTTCATATGACAATTACTGGGGACAGCATGACAATTACTGGATATTAATGTAAGTATATTGTATTGTTTTAAAGTGTTCACATTTCAGATTAATATGCTGATTTCTTACTCTCAAAAACCTGAAATATGACATCTTCATCTAGAGTAAATTAATTTAAAGCGATTAAACCCAATGCAAAATGTAAAATTTTTTAAAAATATAAACATATGCCAATTACTGGATCACAAGGTGTCATACATTGGTGCTCTAGGTGCCAATTACTGGTGATTTCAGCAAAATTTTATAAATATATTTTTATAAAAATACTTTTTCAATTTTTTTTTATTTCAGTGGGCAAAATAGATGCACAGATATGCATTCTTTGATTTAAAAATATTTCCAAGTAAATAGCTTATTTCTTTGTAATGAAAATTTAAGTAAGTTTAACGACAAATTCTTAATGTGCCAATTACTGGGGATGTTACCCTACATAAAATCAATTATATCTACTGTAATATTTATCAGATCGGGAAGAATACAATCGAGATGGACACACTGTTTTAGAGATATTGTGTTTCACTTTCGGTTAAAAGTTTTAAATTCGGCATTGATATTTTTCAGAAATGAGAGGTATTAAATGAACTTAAATATATGGTAGATTTTGTTATAATAGACAGATTAACTCCAAATAAATAAAATGAAGCTCACTGATGATTATGGCAGAAATTTTTTTATGATTTTTAATTAATTCATATTAGTGGTTCGTGGGGTTTGAAATTGTATCTATATTGGTCCTCAAGGTTGTGCAAATAGCTGATAATTACATTCTCTCAGAAGTTGATAGGTAGAAAATAAGTACAGAGATACTGAGCCGACATTTTTTCCATTTTCCGGTAACAATAAAGATTATGAAGAACAAACTTCAGGCCTAAAAGCCCACAGTGGTAAATTGTTGTATGGCCATTATACTTCATTTACACTCAGTATCAGCTCTTATCCCTTTCTTAGAAAGACAGTATTCCATACAAGAAATTAAGGTTCATTAAATTTTTAGGTAATTCAATTATATATACGAATTTATTATTAGTTTCGTCATAAATTTGGAATTTTCGCAAGAATTCAATAAAATTTCGCTTATAATTATATTGTACTAATTATTTTTCAATAGTATCATTACAAATATGTTATTTATTTACCAATTTTTATAAAGTGTAGCTCAAGAAAAAGCCAAATTATTCGGTTATACCACATCAGAGAGGTTAGACCGATACACATATGTAAATGATACAAAAAATGCACGAGTTTAAACTTTCTTTTCCACAGAAACAAAATATTTTATCTTCCACGTTTAATTAAACGGTTAACTGTCAATATTTATATTATTTTTTATAGTAATTTAATACTTAAAAACAAAATAATAAGTATCTTCATTTGAGAAATTACAGAAAAATTTTCACTTTTTATCTGTTTTTGAAAATTTATTATCACTCATTTAAAAAATATATGTAGGTTTGACTGCCACTTTTTCAAGGTTTGTTTACATATTCTTGAAATATAGTTTTTAGTATCCGGTAATATACCTGGACTATATTAGGTTTCATCCCTAAGAAAAAGCATCGGAAAGCAAGTGGCAAAAATGCACTTATAAATGCTACCAACAGTTGCATTGTTGTAAAATAATCCTTTTTAAATACATGATTATCCTCCCGGCATGGCGTTGCCCGGATTTATAATGGGTTACTCTTAAGTAAACCTCGAATTTGTATGATTTCATGCAATTAATTACATTTTGTTGATTTTATAATTTTAAATTCAAAGCTAACGACAAAATATTAAATTTAAAATATGTACTATTTAGCATTTTATTTTATTTTTAATTTTGTGTTTGGAGCATATGTTAACCGAAAACGACTTAAAGCGGTAAAAATACTCAGGTTTTTACAGATTTCCTCCAAAATTTTACGCATTTTATCTTCAAAAAATGAAGTTCGAATATTTTAAAATTTGTGCATGTAATGTAATTCTGGTCTATTCAGAGGCAGATGGTCTAAAAATATTATGTAAAAATACGGACGTTTTGTTACTTTTAGCGTACATAAAATATCCCCTGCGTGAGACGCGAAAATTGTAGTTATTTTTGAAAGAGTTAAAATTTATATTCTTTAAAAGAAATTTCAGAAATGTTTAGAAGAAGATTTTAGCTTAAAATTTTTTTGACTGTAGGTACCTCTAAAATCGCGCACTGGAGGGGTTAAACCGCAATATTCAGTTTTTTTCAGATTTCGTCGAAATTTTCGCACATTTTATTTTGTAAAAATTGTTTCAGTCCGTCCAAATGTTCAAATTTTTTGTAAGCAATATTATTCTAGTTTATTGAGATGCTCTTAAAAAGATTGTGCTAGAATGCGTATTAGCTACTTTTGCACTCACTTCGAAAAGTTAAGCACGGAGAGGAAAATGCTAATTTCCTGAAGCCAATCAGAATTAAAGAGGATGCAAATCGTTGGAGAGGTAGATGGAAGTATGCAAATATGTTAAGTAACAGCCAATCGCGCTTTCATGTCAAGAAATATGCAAAAAGGGCAGTCTTTTAAGAAGCCAACTTTATGAAGGGTTACACAAGTTGATTGTAACTGTTGATTGAAGGTGTTTAAAACTTTCGTACAATTTGTTTTGAAGACATACGTGTTTCTATTACTTCAAGAAGACGTATGGAAGATTCTGAGCGCTGGCGTGCTGTGGGGAGCATTGAAGCAGGACAGTCGATCACATATGTTGCTCTTTTCTTCGTCGTTCATCATTCTGCAATTTCACGTTTATGGAAACAATTCCAAACCACACAGACAGTTGTCCGAAGGCCCGTAGTCGGTAACCTAAGGGTTACAACTCCCGCGGAAGATCGATATATTGCTATTGTAGCCAAGCGGAATCGCAGAGCGACCTGCACACGTGTGACATCTATGGTTACAGCGTCCATTGGTAAGGCGATATCCGCAGCTATTGTACGCCGAAGATTACATGTATGTGGACTCTACGCCTGGGTACCTCGAGTTTGTGTTCCTCTATCCGTCCAATCAAGAGGATCACGATTAAAGTGGTACCGGGAACATGTCAATTAGACTGTGTCTGACTGGGCCAATGTCATATTTCTGATGAGTCAAGATTTGCTCTGCAGCAAGATTACAAGCGTATAAGGATATGCCGTGAACAAGGAACACGCAGTCAGCCCGAAAACATCACCGAACATCACGTATTCCAAGGCGGAAGCACTATGGTGTGGGCAGGGATTTAATTAGAATACCGCACCGACCTGCACATCTTTAAACTAGGTTCTGTGACGGCTGTCCGGTATCGAGTTGAAGTCCTAGAACCCATTGTGAGATTGTACGCTGCAGCAGCTGGCCCTAATTTTGTTTTAATGGACGATAACGGACTTCCCCATAGAGCTGCATCGTCGATGACTACCTGGAGAGTGAAGGGGTTGCGCATACGGCGTAACGAGCATATTCGCGTATTCTATTAACGTAAAAGTAATTTTTTATTAAAAAAATGATAAAAATTCGGACCCCAAAGGGTTAAAACTAAACAATAAATTAAAAAAAACCTAGAAAAATAATCGAAAACGTTTTTTCGCTAGCTCCTATAGTATAAATGAAGTTTCATTCATTTACACGTGCTTTATTTCACCGGAGAGCATGTAAAAACTTTTGATAAAGATAAGATGCGATTGTTAATTAAGAACTCAATTATTAAAATTTTAAAATTCTGAGACCCGGGATCATTAGAAGAGGCATTCTACTATTTTCACAAAACAATTCAGCCTCGTAGGTTTCGTACATTTCTGTAAGCCATCGAAGACTGACAAAGCGAAGTTTCCTTTCACTAAAGTAGATTAATCCAGAATTTGCCACATTTTAAAGCAGACAATACAGTAGTTGTTTTTTTATCGGGGCCGTACATAATTCAGTCAAAAGAAGGTGAAATTTTGTGTCAGAAAATATAAAAAATCGCAAAAACAAAACTGTAATTAGTGTGCCAAAGGAAGGGCAAGTAAAATCTTGAAAGTCGACGAATCCTCATCGACAAGCTAAAAACAGTAAATTCGGGGGAAATTCTACTGTTAAACTGCATTTCTGATGGCATTTTTTATGAAATTTGTACATAAAAGCTGTATATCGTATAAGATTTTATGAAAATTTATCATAAAAAATCTATTTTTTAAAGTGAAAACATATTTTTACTCCTTTAAAGCTTTAAAAAACGTTGAATTAATATCTGCTTACTAAACCACAATTTACAAATGTATTTCCAATGAGCTTTAGACCCATATAGAAATGCAGTGAAGTGGCCGGAAGTGATACCAAAAATATAACCTAAGTCTGATACATTCGGAGCAAACACAACCATGCTTTGATCTTAGGTATGATTAAATTTTCTACAAAAAATGACGATATGTGTAGTCATGAAATAAAGTATCAGATTAGAAGTATTAAAATTACTAATACATCACTTCATAGGTAAGAGTTATTTAATTTTTCCCTTTTTTAATAAAAATTTCCTCTGTTATGAAATGCAACTTAAAAAATATTAAACATATGCAGATCACTTTTACATTTGGATATGAGCACGTTTGACGTCAAATTCGGTCCCTGTTTTATTATTCTTTTTTAGGTGGAGGGGGGGGTGGGAGGTTAGGAGATAGAGGTCATTTAAATGAAAGCGATAACCGGCTTCGTAATGCAAACCGTATTTGTAGTACACTGCATCTCTATTTTTTTTATTTTCTTTGTGCTTCCAATCCTTAATTTCGTTACTGGCAAAGAGAAAATTACATTATTTCGAAGCAATCCATATTAAATATGTATGTTTTATCACCAAAAATGCAAGTTAAAAAAAAGTAATTATAAATAAAATGTTTTTTTTCAAGGAATCGATTTTATTAATCATTTATTTATTTATTTTTAAAGAAAAAAGGTTTTTTTCTTTAATCATTACATCATTTGCGACATTAATAACTTTGCAATCCATATAATTTTGACATTTACTATCTATTTTCTTTTAAACCTGTCTTTTTTAATTTATTTAAATTTAAAATTTAAAAAATGAACCTTCACATTCACTTTGGGCATATGATAAAATGTCAAGCATTAACATCAAAGCATATTGTTTTATTTTGCATATATGAAGTCATATTCGCTTCCTTTCCTTACTCACTCAAAATTTTTATACCTTGTATTGCTAAAAGTACTTAAAATTCTCTTCTTTTTTCCGAATATAGCGTCAAATTCATAGATATTTTTTTAATTATTAAATTTGTACAATTTATTTTCTTTAAACGTGAAAATCTTTCAACTGAAGATGGGTTTTTAAGGATGAATTATTATTTCGGGTTTTTAATTTTTCGCAATGAAAAGAAAAAAAATGGCTAAATATCATGGACAAATTGTCAATTGATTCTGTGTATGAAGCAATGAAATTTATTGTTAAGAAAAAATTGAAAAAAATGCCTATGTTCATTTCTGATTTATAATCTAAGTATATACAAGCGTATAAAAGCATTAATTCATATGTCATGTTGATTCCATTCAAACTTTTAGACGCACTTTCACGTTTATAATACTATAAGGACTACATAGGATTTAAACACAAAATGTTTCAAAACATTCCAGTAACTTTAGATGTTTCAGTATTCAAACAAACATTAAAACAAAACAAAACAAAAGATCAAATAAACTTTCGGACATATGAAATAGGCAAAAGGTCCAAACCTTCTACTTGCTAAAAGCTGAGTACAGGATTAGCCTCGAAAGGCAGCTTGTGTGCAGGCATTCAGCTCTCTATCCTCTACTAGTGAGTGCGGGTGGCATGGAGCCAGGGGTGGAGGTATGAAATGAAACCCAACCTGTCACCCTTAAGGGTGGGGCCCGCGCACGCATGCTATCACCCACCTATTAATAGTCTTCTTCATCTCCTCCGAGGGCAACCTGTCAGTCTTAAATTAGTAATTTACTTTAATCCTAATCTCTCCCCTAGCTAATTATTATTATTATTTTTTAAATTTAGTTAAACACCTAGCCATTCCACTTCGTCAGGTAGGTTGATTTCGTAAGCTCAAAAACTAACCCTTTCCGGTGCAATACTCTTTAAAGTTGGAATTTAAAGAAATAAAAAATTAGGCAATCTATTTAGGCCTAGAGGAGTACACAGGTATTGTTTTGTAAAGATTGCGCTAACCATTTTAATTATACAGATGCTGCCGAAGTGGTAATCTCCTATAAGCAAAGCATTGATAAGCGCAGTGAGAAGAGCATTGCTGTGAAGCGCGTGCTGCAGTAAAACATTTTACCTATTATTTAAAAACAGTAGAGTATGATCTCTGTGATGCTGCCATCTAGAACTCATAAGAAAGATTTAAAGTAGCCATTAGAGTAGTTTTTGAAATATTCAATATAGTTTTTGTGTCTCTAAACAGGGGGGTCTTTAGGTGTTGCCGACCCGGCAACACTGCGCGTTAAGGGGTTAATCCCTTAAACCTTACCTTAATCTTAAAGTCTTTAATCCCTATTTTAAGTCACTTAAGTAGCCAGGCCCTTATAAATTCTTCTCTTAAAACTATTAGTAATTTTAGTTTAGCCACACAAGCCCAGCCATTCTTCTTCCTAACGACAATCAATAGAGTAAGCTATCTAAATTTCTCCTCCATAACAAGCCAAATAGGCAGCAGATACAACTTAAAAAGCTTAACGTTATTAGATTTTTCAGGTAAGCAGCCCCGTGAATAAATAACAATGTCACTAACCCATTTACCTTTCAAGATTCCCCCCCCCCCCAGGTCTTGGCACTACCGAAACTTTCAAGTTGACCAAATCGACGCAGGGACTCAAGGGAACCTGTGCGCTCCGAAGAGATTCGGGAGCACCTACTAAGTCCACTGCACCAGAACCGTACATGTTGACTTCATAGATGTTGAGCCCCAAGGGACTCAGCCCGGTCCGACACCGTTCTGGACCCCCCCCCCCCCAGTGGGCTAACGCATCTCAGTCTTTCAAGTTGACTTTTTTGACGCAGGGACCCAAGAAACCCTGTGCGGTCCGAAGAGCAATGGGAAGCAATCTTCTAGCCCATTTAACCCGAATCGCACATGTTGACCTCATCGACGCAGAGACTCAAGGGACTCTGTGCGGTCCGAAACGTGTTCGGGATTTTCTTTTTTTTCTCGATTTTTTTATTAGTCACAGTTCGCCTCTTTATTAAGTGCAATCGGACTCTGTCCGCACGAGCTACCGGACCCGCTCCAATGGAACAACCCACGGAGCAAGTTTTTTTTCCGGTGGGGTATGGTAGAAAAGCGGGATCTCGTCACCACCAGCAGCGATTCGATTGCCTTGCTTTTCGGCCCGAAATTTCTCCCTTCTCCGGCACTACTTAGCATTTCGGCCACTTTAGTTTTGGTTATTTTTTTATATTTCCCTCAAATTTGCCCCCTCTGTTGTTTGCTAAGGAAGTGCCACCGTTTTGGCTCCAAAATTTTAGCTCCAGCCCCATTTCACCGAGCATGACGAGTGGGAGTAATGTGTGCGGCACCGAACTCAGTTTACTCACTTAAGCAATAAACTACTCAGTCCAGCCACCATTTGCCACAATCAGCCGACCTCGGCACTTGTCAGTGTAGATCGCCCCATACGGCGATCAGGCGAATTCCGCCCCGCTGTCCAGGCAACAAACCCTCTAAACTCGGTTGAATCCCGGTAGGTAGGAGCCTTTTCAGTGGTCTCCGAGTACAAGATTAGCAGGAAATAAGTTGCCAACTTCAAAGGGCTCTAGAATACGTTCTATTGTTCCAAATAAAAAAACGTTTAAATCACAGATAACTCAAATGATGTGTCTGGCATTTATTAAAAAATGCTACAAAAATTACAAATAAAAAATACCGCCGGCAGTGGCGCTGATATACACATAAACTTATAATTCACTTTATAAATAATAAGTAATAATAAAAATGTTAATTTAGTCAATAAAAATAAAAAATCCGCCGTAAAAGTTTTCATATAGTTGAATACGGCGTACTTAATACTGGGGAAACCACAGGCACAGTCATACTACCATGCAGACACAGTTAGAAATACATTTCTCACTTTAAGGGGTTTAGGATCTGCTCTATAGGCCCAAAAGAAATCAAATTTTAAATATAGATAATTCAAATTATGTGCTTAACATTGATTAAACAAAAAACTGTATTATGAAAGTGATAGATGGCGTTGTAATACAAACGGTATTTATTGGCATATATTGAAAATGTGAAAAATCATTTGCGTTACAGCACATGTCTATTAGCATTATTGTTTAGTTAAAAAGGAAAGCTGGTTCTGAATGAGCACTAGTTACTTCTCTGCATATCATACGCAAGTTGTAAGAAAATTGAAAGAAAATAAGCTACCGGTAAAATCGCTGAACCAGAACCAACATAACTATTGTATCCATAAAAGAATTCTGCCGTATGAAGCAGGTGGGAAGAATTGAATTTCTAACATCTCCCTTTGCATTCATCAAGTTTAGTGTTGAATTCAGACCTTTTTCTTCGGGACGGATTTCTGCGACTCCAGGGCAGGAAATTACACTTTTGTCCATTAAAAACAGAAAATATAAAATATTTCGGTGGAGGCTACTCCCCCTCCGGGACACCCTTCTGCTCAATGTAAAGGAATAAATTAAATCCAGTGTTATAAGATCGACAATGTGGCAACCGCGGTTCTTGAATCAAGCGATCTATCTCCGCATGGTAATGTAAGTGCTTCAGCTGTTTCCCGGCTATTGAATAAACTGTGTGTATTGTGGAAATAATTCAAAAACTCTTAATGAGCATTTTGCATTTTCATTGACCAGCCTCCCTTTTTTTATGTTACTTCTTATTTATAAAGCGAAATGAATGTTTTATGTCTATAACAGCAGCCTCATATGTGGATTTCTATATTTTCAATTTTTTTATATTCTTTAAATAAATGTCAAGAACATAATTTGAATTATCTTTAGTTTAAATTTGATCTCATTTAGACCAATAGAACGTATCCTAGAGTCCTCTAAAGTGGGCAGCTTATTTTTTGCTAACACTGTATATCATCACTTACCTGAAAGAAGGCTGCTTAATATAAGTCCGAAATGAAGAAACTGTCTTCACACGTTCTATCGTACTTTCCACTATGATACATTTATATATGACTCATGAACTATTGCGCTAGATATGGGTTCGAATGTTAGTTCAAGATAGTGTAGATAAACCAGTATTAATGAAAGACATTTTGGCTTTCTTTAGTCACAAATTTTCTTTGACTAAATATAAGGGAAATATCTGTAGGGAAATACACTTTAGATGACCGCAGTTAAACCGCGCTGAATTACTGCATAATGTGTGAAAATTTGTTTTTCGGCAATACAACGACAAATTAAGCATAATCTATCAATAAGGGTAGAACAATGTGCGACATTTTAAAAGCAGTTAATTGCATTGAAAAAAAAATACATATAAAATAATTTCCTCTTTAAAATTTATATATATATATATGTATATATATGTGTGTGTGTGTGTGTGCGTGTGCGTATATATGAGTGTGTTTAATCAACGGAGAAAAAGTATCCCTGAGAACTGCAAAAATTTTTTTTTGCTCAAATTTTAATTTTTTTCCTTCTTATCCTTGTAAGTAAATAAATAAAACATTGAAAAATTTCGTATCATCAGATCTAGCTTAAGTTCAACTTAAGCCAAAGTCAAAAGTCATACACTATGTAAATATGAACTGCTGTAGCTTTCGAGTAAAATGTGAAGTTAAACTTTCGGAACAAAGTAGAAGCTCTTATAAATATGTAAGAAATTTTACAGTACAGAAAGATTTGTAGACTGGCAAATAATTTTACTCCAGATTTGTAAATACCTTTATTTAAAAATTGATTATTTTCTATGAAAATACTGCCAAATGTATGTCGAATGTGTCTACAAAAAATCATTTTTGATATTATTTCGAATATTCCAAATTATATCTGAATTCAAGGGTACATGAAATATAAAGATCTTTTTGAAAAAGAATTTTTTACACTTGTTGGCATGACAATCATGAAAAGTTTACGGCTTCAACATTTGTTGATAACTATTTTATTCTTCATATGTTTAAAACACTCACTCAGGTAATGATTAATCATAACGAATTTATTGTAGGGGATTATAATGTTATTATCATTGTAATAAACTTCGTAAGAAAGTACAATAAACGTTTAAAAAATGGCAAACATCTAATTATGTTTCAAAGCATGCAAAAAAAAATCATAAAATAGAAAAAGAGGTTCTAGGAGGTAAACAAGATGATCCGGTATGAAAATTCATAAAGAAAGCTAAACTCCTTCTTTACAGTGAAATTTAACGAAGTTCTCATGAATAAATTTTTTCGGATTTACTGGCTACAGCAAACTCCACATATTATATATATATATATATATATATATATATATATATATATATATATATATATATATATATATATATATATATATATATATATATATTGTACCGTCATCCAAACACACACACATAAAAAAATCTGGTACAAGTCTACTTTATCACGTGTTCAAAATGTTAAAAAATGAGAATTTTTTTTACCCTCTTCTACATAATGGAATCTGCTGGATTTGAAAGGAGGACTTCTCTTTTTGAAACAGAACACGCCTTTTCTATGTTACTAATGTCTAATATAGTGACCGCATTATTTAAGATTTACACCCGGGCAAATTTTCTTCGTGGATTTCATATTGTGTCGGTTAGTAATGGTTTTGAAAATAGCTTAAAAATCGAATGACTGACGATTGTTGTGAAATTTGCAAGGTCGCTTGACAAAATATTAATTATATTGAAGCCTATTCGGAAGTTATTTTTGGTACTTATTCAGTTTACTCATAAACAATCATACAAATATTGACTACAACATTTTCGTTAATCTATTAGAAAAACGTCTTAATTGCAACCGCCCTTCTCGGATTCAATCAAGATGTGAAGAGTTAGTCATTTGTATACTGAAATACTCGGTATCTTTAATATTTTAAAATTGCATTCTATATCACGACGACAAAATAGTATTATTAAAATGAGGAATGCCCCCCCCCCCCTCTCTGTACATATTGCAACAAGATATCACAAGGCACACTGATATATATTTGCATTAAATTAATAAGAGTTTTTAATCGGATAAAATTTTACAACGAAACTCGATTATGTGATAGATTCGCCAAATTGAGGAAATGGGGCCTACTCTGAACATACATTGCCAAGACATCACGAGGCAGACTGAAATATTTGTATTGTGCTAATCGGTTGTTTTAATGTGCTAAATATTCATGAAATTCATGCATAACCAGATGACGAGATAGCACAGTCAAAATAAGGAATTTGCGCCCGCCTCTACTTAAATTGTATCAAGATATATCTCAAAGAAAACCGAAACTAAGTTTTATATCGAAATTCTATGATGTGATTGTAGTGTCAAAATAGCAAATAGTCGTCTTTATATACTCTTGTTATACCAAGATATCACGAGGCAGATCAGTCATGGTTTAACGTGCATTTAATAATCTTCATTTGCATGACTAAGTCGTCTTAAAAATATCTGACGTAATTATTTATTGGGAAATAAATTATAAAATATTACGTTTATTATGTTTCAGTTGTAATATATGATATCATTTTCTTTGAAAAAAATTTATTTTGACGTTCCTATTACTACAAGCATAAGAATACAAAATGAATTTTAAAATACTTTGGCAAATTTTGTTGGCATCAATTGCATCTCGCAACTAGATGCCATAACATTACCGCTAAAATCAAGATTTGGCTACCGCAGCTGCTCATATTGTACGGAGATACCGCGAGGCAGACCCATCATTTATTTTCTTCCACCGTAAATAATCTTGTCCTACTTCATAATTTCACCCGCAACTCCATAACATAGCCATTTTTGTCATATAACCCTCTGTAATAGAAAAATGAAAGATTACCATAAGTCGAAGATATCAATGAATTTTTTCACACTTGACTTCATCCATGTTCTAATTCATTTCATTATACACAAAAAAAAATATTTCAAATATATAGGAAGATTTTTTTGTAGGCGCTATGTTATAAGATTGGAAGAACACTTTTATAAACAATATAAAAAAGGTGAAGTAATTTTAAAAGCTCTGTTTTATTTTAAAATGCTCCTGTTGTAGGTGTAGGAATACTTATGAATCCTATAAAAAGACAAATCTAATATTCTGAGAAATAAGTTGTCTGTGAAACAGATTTATAAGAAAAATTCGATTTCTGGTAGTCTCATAACTATTTTACAATACACATGTTTGTCATTTATTTATCTATGTTTATATTTTAGCAGAATGTTTTTATTTTATATCCAATTTTCTGAAGAATTTTCATTTTCACGAAACAATTTATCACAGAGAAAATTCTAATTTATAAAGAAAAGCGATTTCGAAATCGCAAACAAAATATCTATTGCTATTTTTTAATCAAAAATATTATAGAGCTAGACAATGTAGGTTATTTTTTTCATTTTTTTTAATTGCTTAATGTATTTTAAATATTGTAGGAGTATTTTGAAATACTGTTTAAAAAGGGGTATTTTCTAATTCAAGAATAGATAAAATAATCAATAATTTTTTTGAACATTTTTTTTCCTGAAAGACATTTTTGCACTGATAATCTATTAGTAATAGTTAAAAAATCAAAACTGCACCAAATAATAAAACTTTTAAACCATAAGATGAAATTACTTATTACCATAAATTCATGGTAAAAAATGGATGATAAAACCTTTTTTAAATATAATATAGGATGCAAATCAAAGTTTTACAGGTGCATCCCTAACTGTTCTAAAATCGCCTACCAGTCACACAGAAAATATACCAGTGGCAGTCCAAATTTCACGCCATTTAATTTAAATGCAAAATTGTGGAAAAATTTAAAATTCAAAATAAATTAAAAATTCAAAATAAAGTAATAAAATTCAAAATAAATTAAAAATTCAAAATAAAGTAATAAAATTCAAAATAAATTAAAAATTCAAAATAACTCCACAACACAGTATTGTAGAAGAAAGTTACTGATACCAAGCAATTGAAAATAAAGTTTTTTTTTAAATGATGCATATAACATTTGCTTAAACAATGTACCTAAGGTGGTCTGGTGTAATAACGCCAAGTCCTAATATTTTGCATAATTATGAAATAATCTGGTAAATGACACCCATGTGCTCTGCGCAGAAGGGTTTTGAGTCATATAAATCGCAAAAAACAGCTTCAAGTTAATTTGTTTCATTTTTAGGTCTTATTGTTTTTACAAGCAACTAAAATTAACGCTTGATCTAAAATTTGCGAGATACGTTTTGTGATGTGAAGACTATTTTTTTATCCGGAAATACTTTGTTAACTACATAAATTTGTAGTACATTTCATGGACTTTCAAAATGTTGTTGAAGATTTTGGATATCTTCTCGGGATAATTTGTAATTTAAAATGTACAGCGCAATAATTATAACGGAGTAATAACGCCAATCCTTGGCATTAATACCCCGGTTGATACCCTACAGTGGCCGAGCTACGTCCTAAATACTGATTCAAATAAACACAGTTAAAACTGTGCAATGTTTCTAATAATTCTATTTAAACGCTTCTTTTTAAGCAAAAAGAAGCTCACGGTCTGATATTCTTTTGCCTCATCCTTTCCCCCCTTCCCACACACACACCACGCCTTTATTTTTCTTACACTTTCACAAAAAATTGAGCATTTTCAATTGTTTAGAAAGCAATTTGTCAATTTCTAAGTTTGTATTTTTAGAATTGGGCAATCTACATGCAATTATTCCATCTTATTTCATAGTTTTGTTTGCATGGCGTTATTACCCATATAGGTGGGTAATAACGCCAAATAGCATTGGTCAAGAAATCACGCCATTACATTTTTTGAATACATATCTGTTAAATTATTTTTTTTTTATATAGGTAGTCAATGAGTTGCTGTATCAAATCATATATTTGTTTGAAAAATAAAAACTAAAACTGAGCCGTGAAAATTGGTAGAACCTTAACGTGGCGTTATTACCCCAGGCGTTATTACCCTTATAAAGAAGTCCAAAATTTGCGTTTTTCATTACCAATACTAAATTTTGACACCATAAATAAATCATACACTCTTCAATTACCTTAACCCTTCGCAGCATTATTATTTCTATTTATATGAAAGAATATTTGCAATATTCAAATCAATGTATCGGTCAGTTAATGGGTTTGGTTTACTTTGGCCTTCCGATTATCTACACTAGGGTTATAGGACCAGGGAGAAGTGCTCTTCGTGGGGGTCTTTGTAAGGAAACCTAACCCGCATTTACGAAGGTTCGAAGAAAACCACGGAAAACTCCAAACGGTTAGGCCGACAGCCGCGATTGGGTTCGAACCAAGCACCTGCCGTCTCTACCAGTCGAGAGGTCAGAACCTCTCGGCCACTGGTGGGGTGTCTGTTAATGGGAAAAATAGTTTAAAAATAAACAACAAATTTCAAATATTCAGCTAAAATTTCATATTTTATGGCGCGTATCCTATATACACAATTAGGGCTTTTAAATATTATATTGCTACATTTTGCAACTAAGTTGACATAAAGTAATTAATTTTATCTGCTTAATACTCTGCAATTCTCTTTATGTTAATATTTTTAAGTATTCCTTAAAAATAATAAAAGCAAATTTTACCATAAAAGTTTGATCGAATTTTATTTATGTGTTTATTTATTTATTTTGTTCCCAAAGAACAAATTCTAATTTTTTGTCAAATGCAGCCATCTGACATGGACAAAATAAGTGTTACTCCATTCTTTGGATTATTATTGATAAGTTATAGCGATCGTAATGGCCAGATGTGGCACAGGGTTTAGTGAACGGTTGAATACTAATTTTCAAGAAAATCGTATGAGTAGTTTCAGAGAAATTAAATATTGTAAAATGAGTATGTTTTAGGTGCTATTTTCAAATTCTTACTTCTCTACTGTTGAAATGCTACAGAATAACTAAGTCCACTTCTATTAATGTATAATTTTTGCCAGTATGACAACTTAACACACTTAATATGTTTCGGTTATTGCCAGGTCAAATGTTTCAGTAAAACGAAAAAAATATATTGCTTTCAAATTATGCTTTTCTAGATATCATAGACCATCATAGATCATATACCATCACTTCGATGCTTCTCAAGCGTAATTTTAATGACACTTGGAAGGAAATTTTTTAATTTTTAATTCGCATAATGTATGACACAATAAATGTTAATCTATGAAAGGAATTGGGTTGTATTTCACATTTTCTTAAAATATCAGTTTCATAATTAATATTATAAAATCTTAAAATGACAACCTAAATGTACTTATGTTTGGATTTTCTGTATTATAACCACACAGAAAAAAAAATCACACCAGGATTTTAATTTCAGGAAATAGTAATAAAAATGTATAAATATAATTTAACATAAGAAGTTTTAAACATGAATTCTCATAATTCAAAAACTTTTTATCATCCATATCACCAGACATTTCGTACACTACAGAGCCACTGATGACCGTCGGCTTGCGATTTTAGACATTTTGTTAAATATCTAGAAAAATACATGAGGAATTATCCTGAAACTCTAAGTGTATAAACATAATAGTACAGGCGATATATTTCCGTGAAGATTTTACCCAAAACTTTCATAGGGAACCGTGAGCAAATTAAAAAAGAATGAATATGTTTTAGATACCTCTGTCAAAACTAATGTAGCAAACACGCTCAAACTGTAGATTATGATTAAGTGGATTATTGTAATCAACTGTGTTCATTTTTATGTCAATAGCATGTTACACGTAGAAAAATTAAGGTTTTTATAAAAACAGTCCCAAATTTTTCCAAGATTTTTGTTTATAATTTGCAGAGTTCTTAACATAAAATAATGTTCTTTTCTGAAAATATGACAAATAACATTGCCCTTAATACCCTGCAATCAGAATTAAAAAATAATAAAAATTGTATGAAAAATGAGTAGGTTTACTGAATAATTTTTCATTGAGCATGCATCAACGTTACCAAAATTTCATTTGCCTATTGTGTTAGCAAAATGTATAGAGCAACTTTTGTGAAAGTCACACAATCATAGCTTGAAAATTCTGAAAATAATAGTCAATAGAATAAGTTGAAAATCCGTTATTCCCGAAATGAAGCGAAAACAATAGGGGTTGTATCCATATATTCATTAATTAGTGTCAATATAGAATACACAATATGGGACGTACTACTACATTTGCAAAAAATTTCTCATTTTTTTGCTTAATTTTGGGAACAACGGATTTTGTGCTTATTCTATAGACGATTACTTTCAGAATTTTCAAGCTATGATTTTAAAACTTTCACAAAAGTTGTTCTATACATTTAGCTAACAGAATATGAAAATGAAATTTTGATATCGTTGACGCATGCGCAGTGTAAAATTATTTAGTAAACCTATTCATTTATCATACAATTTTTATTACTTTTTAATTCTGATTACAGGATATTGTGTGCAATGGTGTTTGTCATATTTTCAGAAAAGAATGTTAATTTATATTAAGAACTCTGCAAATTATAAGCAAAAATATTGGCGAAATTTGGGACTGCTTTTATAAAAACCTTAATTTCTTTTCGAGTACACATGCTACTCTCATAAAAATTTACACAGTTTATTACAATAAGCCACTTAATCATAATTTACAATATGAGCACTTTTTCTATATTGGTTTTGACAGGGTTATCCAAAAGATATTCATTATTTTTTAACTTGTTGACTGTCCCCTATGAAGTTTCGGGAAAAAAATCTTCACGGAAATGTATGACTTGTACTGTTATACACTGCTCAAAACATTGCAGTTTTAGGTGGATTTTGTATCTGGGAAACTTTTTAGCTGATTGATACATGGTCGACAGACATAGTAGGTTATATGAGAATAAATTACACATTTTTGGCAGAAAAAATGCATTTTATTGCGTATTTGTGTACAAAAGGGAAAAAAACACAATTTGTGCATATGAGAAAAAAAAATAAAAAAGGTGTTTTCTTCAAAGAAAATCATTTTCAGTAGGGGGTATGGCTTCCACGGGCGGCCAGCAACGTTGAACACCTTTGAGGCATGGACTCAATGAGGCTATTAATGACGAGTTGGGGTATTCTGCCCCACTCTTCAGAAGAGCTCTTTCCAGTTCTTGGAGAGTTTGTGGGGGTTGTTGGCGGCCAGAAACTCGTCTTCCTAGAGCGTCCCAAACGTGCTCGATTGGATTCATGTCTGGAGAACACGCTGGCCATTCCATTCGAACGATTCCTTCCTCGAAAAGGAAATCCTCCACCATGTTTGCACGGTGCTGCTTGCAATTATCGTCCATTAAAATGATGTTATCTCCGATTGTTGCAGCGTAAGGGACTACAATAGGTCTGAGGATCTCATCCCTATATCGGCGACCAGTCAGAGCTCCATCTCGAATGATGTAGAGGTCAGTGCGCCCGTCAATGGAGATGCCACCATACACCAACACTCCTCCACCGCCAAATCTGACACTTTCGTGCACGAACGCAGGATTATTAATACTGCCACGGTCCCTCCAGATGAAAATACGCCTATTATCCGGATGCACAGAAAAACGGGACTCGTCAGAAAACAGAATATTGCTCCATTCATTTCTTCTCCAGTTGACATGCTCGGTTGCCCACTCCCTGCAGTCGCGACGATGCCTTGATGTTAATCTAACACATACCATCGGTCGGCGAGCATACAGAACTACAGCATGGAGCCGGTTTCAGACAGTCTGAGTTGAAATCGTGGTGCCTGTAGCCGAGCGAAGGTGTTGTTGGAGAAGAGTAGCGTTCATGTTTCGGTGTCTCCGAGCTGTTAACGCTAAATACCGATCTTCATAGGGCGTTGTTTCCCGTCTACGACCTTGCCCTGGTTTTCGGCCTGCACATCCACTCTCCAAAAACCTGTTCCAGATCCTGGAAATGACACTTTGTGACACTCCAATGGCTTGAGCTATTTCGGCTTGAGTTTGGCCCCCTTCTAAACTACCAACAATTCTCCAAGCTTCCGAATCTGTCAAATGACTTCGCTGAGACATCATACTCATCGAAACAAAGCAATCACTGAATGCCGATCATCCTTGTCTTCATTCTCTTTATCCAGTTGTCAAATATTTCATCCAGTCAAATAGTCCAAACAGTCCAGTCCAGTTAATATCCAGTCAAATATTTCATTCGCTGCCGCTGAAGCAGCGTTTTTTACGTCGAATTTGCATACTCCACAGTTTGAAAACCAGAAAAATTTGCATTTGGGTCATTCCATGTCAATTCAACCAATTTTTCCCCCATTTGTAACCCGACCGACAGGGATTTGGATGAAAGTTTGTGTACACACTAATTCTATTATAAAATGATTCCATCAGAAATTTTTCCTTCCTAGACCTTATGGTTTGTGAGATATGGGGGGTCCAATTCTTGGGGGTTTCTCAAATCTCACATTTCTTAGTCTGTATTCTGAGATTGCAGTTCCATCTTCAAAAAATTGTTTCTCTGAATCTAAAACATGAATCATCCTAAAAAAAAACTGTAAGTAGATAAAAGGATGCAGATTTTAATAAAAAATATTTAAAAAATTTACTTGTAATATTTAGGATAAAAAAAGTCAGCCAAAGTTGAGAGTTATGGTTGTTTTTCCAAATTTTTGTGACTTCACGAAAAATACTGTACACAAAAAGGCAAATTAAATGTCCAATTTCTTTTTGTTTTAAATAAAAGTTTACACTTTGGACTTTCTATCTATGAAATAAAAATGATGTGTTTCGCATGGCTTATGCAAAAATTTTGGGTACTTTCCAATTAGCCGAATAAGTGCTTTATTTTTACATTACATATGCACACAAAAAAGCAAATGAAATTTCCAATTTCTTTTTGTTTTAAATAAAAGTTTACACTTTGGGCTTTCTATCTGTGAAATAAAAATGATGTCTTTCATATAGCTTATACAAAAATTTTGGGTACTTTCCAATTAGCCGGATTCGTGTTTTATTTTTACGTATGTACATATGTATAGATCTATATAAATACAGTTGTGTTATACATGTACATATGTATGTATATATACAGTATATTGATATATATATGTGTAACACTGGTGTCCGTCTAAGCGAAAAGTACCAAATTTTACCTTGTTTTGAAAATCTGCACTAATTAAAGGGAAAAAAATCTGACTAAGTTTAGCTGTGGTACTTAAATAATTACTGGAGTTTCTATGAGTTACTGAATTTAATGATATTTGATACAAAAACAAATTGGAAATTTCATTTGCCTTTTTGTGTAGAAACTTTTTCATAAAGTCACAAAATTTCGAAAAAATAATCTTAACTTTCAACTTTGGTTTACATTTTCGGCCGTATATAAATCTCTATTAACTGCAATAATTGCTTTTTTTCACTTGCTTTTTATGCCGCTTAAATGGATCTCCACATTTATATAATTCATATTTCATTAAGAGCGAAATTCTGTGATGCTCACATATATTAATCAAACGGTTTTCACTTAATTTTTGTTTTATAAATGCAATAGTCCTAACTAATAAAAGTTATTTTTCTTAATCACAGAGATTATCAATGCAGTCTATTTCTCTGTTATTTTTATAGCTAGTTTTGTGACATTCTAAACCAGTTAATATTACAATACTGCAAGCCTGAAGACTAGTAGAAGGTTTAATATCAGGCTCCATATAAAACAACAAAGCAAAAAAATATTTATACATATCATAAAGTATGTAACAATCAGATTATATTTGTAGTAGCACAGTAAAAGTTAGATCATTCTTCTATGATAAGAAACAACAGAATGACAATAATTTTATTAAATTGATTTCAAAACATCTGCTTTCATACTAACGAACATCACCCTGCCTTTATCAGAAGGTGTTTATACAAGGCAGGTGCAATTAAATCTTTCAGACTGTAGAAACAAATTTAAGTTCTGTTAAACATTTGTGTATTTAAACTTGCCAATATAAATATTTAAACTGATTAAAATTAACCAAGTCCAGGAAATACAAGGTTTTGGACATTTATTAAACACAAATAATTAATATATAAGCATTCGAAAGAAAGAATGGAAATGTGAGGAGAAAAAATTATCTATTTTATACTGAACAAAAAAAAAAAAAAAAAAAAAAAATCCGTTTTGAGTTTAATTATTGAAAATAAAAGTAAGAGATTCTTTAGATTAGCAAAAAATGCCCATTATTAAATAACTAAATGAAATATATAGACCATTCACTAAATTTAATGGGGAAACATATTACAGTCAGATTTTTTTTTTAATCAGAAAAAACAAATCCTAAATTTTACTTTGCAAATTAAAAAAACATGCATCAAATAACATTAAATTCAATAACTCATAGAAATTCCAGTAATTTTTTAAATACCACAGCTAAACTTAGTCAGATTTTTTTCCTCCTAATTGGTGCAGATTCTCAAAACAAGGCAAAATTTGGTACTTTTCGGTTAGACGGGCACCAGTGTTATATAGATATATCAATATACTGTATATATACATACAAATGTACATGTATAATACATCTGCATTTATATAGATCTATACATATGCACATACGTAAAAATAAAACACGCATCCGGCTAATTGGAAAGTACCCAAAATGTTTGCATAAGCCATGCAAAAGACATCATTTTTATTTCACAAATAGAAAGCCCAAAGTGTAAACTTTTATTTAAAACAAAAAGAAATTGGAAATTTCATTTGCCTTTTTGTGTGCATATGTAATATGTAAAAACAAAACATGCATCCGGCTAACTGGGAAGGACCCAAAATTTTTGCATAAGCCATGTGAAAGATATCATTTTTATTTCACAAATAGAAAGCCCAAAGTGTAAACTTTTATTTAAAACAAAAAGAAATTGGAAATTTAATTTGCCTTTTTGTGTACAGCCTTTTTGGTGAAGTCACAAAAATTTGAAAAAATAACCATAACTCTCAGCTTTGGCTAATTTTTTTTTTTATCCTAAATATTACAAGTAATTTTTTTAAATATTTTGTTTAAATCTGCATCTTTTTATATTGTTACAGTGATATTTTAAATATGATTCACGTTTTAGATCCAGAGAAACAATTTTTTGAAGATGGAACTGCGATCTCAAAATACAGACTCAGAAATGTGCGATTTGAGAAACCCCCAAGAATTGAACCCCCGATATCTCACAAAGTATGAGGTCTAGGAAGGAAAAATTTCTGATGGAATCATTTTATGATAGAATTAGTGTGTACACAAAGTTTCATCAAAATCCCTGTGGGTCGGGTTACAAGGTCTGGTTGAATTGACATGGAATGACCCATTTGTGATTCTCTTCTTCTATTTTCGGCAAAAAAATTTCGTTTATATCTTTATTTTATATAAAACTTGAAATATCCTTTGTTTTGAGCAGTGTATTTATACAGGAAGAGTTTCGGGATAATTCCTTATGTATTTTTATAGATATTTAACAAAGTGTCCAAAATCGCAAGTGGACAGTCATCAATGGCCATGTAGTGTATATAAACATAGTTCGAACCACAGATTTAAAATATAATGTCACTATTTCATGTTATGTTATTTGAAATTATAAAAAAAAAACAATGTTTAAGCTGGTTTCGGTCCCCTAAGAAAAATTTATATGCATCGTCGTTTGGTACAAGTAACATTTTTATACTATAGTTTGTTGCAGAGTCAATATAGGGGGCTTATTTTTTTTCATGACTGTACATAACTTCTTTGACTGCATTTTATCTACTTAATCTACAATAGTGAATGATCTAAAAGAATGCATATAGAAAAGACTAACTAGATACAAATGTGCCTCTATATGTCATGAAATGGGATGCCTCGACGTTGTTTTCGTGTGTCTAAAAGGAGTCTTTAAAACGTTTGCGAAATATGCAGACAAAACTTTTTTCTTCTGAATTGTTTTGAAAGCATTTTTTTTCTGTCAGTGTTAACAACGAAGTTAATGATATTTGTAATCGTGAAAACCTTTTTTAAACACCCTGTAAAAGAGGAAAATTTCCCCATTTTGTATCCAAAGTAATATATGAAGCAGGATTTATAAGTTTTTCTACCAAGTAAAGCTTTTAAAAAAGTAATGAGCACATAAAAAGAAAAAATGCCAAGAACCAAGTATAAATCCTTACAGCTTAATTACAGGAAAGAAGTTATCCATATTAATTTGACATAAACATCCCTCTGTCAAATAACAGATATCAAATTAACCAAGCGTCGCAGAAAAATGAAACGAAAAGGAGAATGTAATGAAAATAATTTAATTAGTAAAAAAAAGTATTTTTCTTAGGTATAAATATACATACTGAAATTTAAAAATCTGTGAAAATGCTAAAAATTAATTTTTCACTTACTTAGTCTTCTCATTTTTTAAAAAAACATAGGCAATTAAATTATAGACTCATAAAAGTAAAGCTAGAATTTTCACACACGCGATTACATAAGGTAGTTGCTTTTATTATATTCAATTCCAAAAATTTAATACTTTTGTCTTTTATTGAAAAAAAAACCTACTTATTTAGGGATCGTACGGGTACCGTTATTTTTCCAAGTCAAATATTAGATTTTTTTTAAATACAGAAATAAGTGTGGTTCAAACACACGATGGTTTTATTTAAGACACTATTTTCTATAAGAAATTTACTGGTACTGAAGAATTTCCTGATCGGAAAATTCCAGGACCCGTGCGAACTTGTTAACTCTAAAATTCTTTAAATAAGAAAAAACAGTGATAAAGTTGCCAAACAATCGCGTAATCCGAAGGTGATTTTAAAAAAGATTTGAGTAGTTATTACTTTCTTCTATCTTTATAAGAATAAAGTATCAGATTCGTGAAAACTTACGAAATCTAGTTTTCGACGGATTTATATGTTTTAGTGGTCACGAAAACAGTGTTTTTACAAAATATCTGCCAGTGAATCTGTCATATTGTCTGTCTCTCAATTAGCCTGTCTGTGTACAAGTTACCAAAAATTTTGCATGTGGACTATCTCAAGAAATATCTCACAGAATTCCACAAAACATTACATTCTGTTAGATCTTAATATAAACTAGATATGATTAGATTTTGGTGTATGTCGATCAACAGGTGCGGTTGCTATGCTGTATTATTTACGATTTTCACAATAGCCATATCTCAAGAACAAATGCATGGATTCTCATGAAACTTTACTTAGTACTTAATAGAACATGGTGCCGATTACGTTTTGGGTCAAATCGCGCAACAGGTGGCGCTGACATGGTGCATTATTCATACTTATTGCAATAGCTCTATCACAAGAACTAATAAACGAAATTTTATAAAATTTCAAATTCAGTTAGTCCCTGATATAGGTTAATGTTGCTTAGTTTTTAGTGTAAATCGCCCTAAAGAAGGCTGTGCTATGCTGCATTTTTCACGACTTCGCAATAAATGTATCTCAAGGACTAATGAGTGGATTTCCATTAAACTTCAGATTCAGTTAATACATGATAAAAATTTTATCCTGATTAGTTTTTGGTGTACATGAATCAACATGAAGTGTTGTCATGCAGATTTTTTTTTAAGATTTTGCAATGGCTCTAGCTCAAAATTATTGAACGGAATTTCATCGAATTCAGTTTCAGTTATAATTTGGCATAAGTTGTTGCTGACTAGATTTTAGTTTAAACCACCTAACCGATTAATACTACATTTTTCAGTAAGTATTGACATGCATAAAATGGAAAAAAAAATGGGGTTGCCACATCTGAGAAGTTACTGTTGTTTCACAATATTTAATTGAACATTCCGTTATAAAATCATGTTTCCTTGAAGAAAACGTTTTCTTTTATAGCTGTAAGTTTAAATTAAATATATTGTTTTCTGTATTATGCTTTTGATATCATAATAACAACATGAATAAATAAATAAATATATATATATATATATATATATGTTTGATATATACAAGTATTGACATTCAAAAACTTGAGAAATTTTAGATATTATAGTTTTAGCCTTAAAATATGTACTTCTTACTTATTTCATACCGTTAAGTAGAGGTTCGGTTAATAAATTAAAATACATTTCATATTATTTTAATGAATGATAATCAAGGGATATATTTGATAATAAATAGAAATATTTTAAATTACTGAATTAGGAAATTTTATGCAATTTTAAGCTACAAATTAATGTAAATATGAAATTTAGGGGAGTTTTTGTCTGGAAAAAGTTGAAGTTATATTAAGCATATGAGAATTAAACGGAAGGATATAATAATGCATAAATCTGGCGAGAGAGAAGGAAGGAATATCGAAAATTTAGTATGCGTATTTTAAAATATAAATTATTTGAATTACAAGTTCTACATATGTTTCAGATAGTTTCTTAAAATAATCTATACCTATATAAAATAGTTTGTCATGACTGACTGATAATCAACGCACAGCACAAACTACTGAACGTGGAAACATGAAAATTGGAGAAAATATACTTATGATGTAAGCGTGCACTAAGATTGGATTTTGGGAAATCCCCCCCCCCCCAAGGAAGGAAAACGGTGGGGGGGGGTCGAAAATCATGGAACATCTTCCTATATCTCAGCAGCAGTTTAAGATAGCAGCGTGAAATTCCACAAAATAAATCTACTAAAGAAATGCTTAAACACATATTTCTGCAATTTTAGAAAAGTTTTGTTAAAATTGGAGGTTGAACAATTTCAAAAATTTGGCACATCTCAGCAATCATTTTAAATAGATGCGTGAAATGGTAGAAAATAGATCTATTTAAAAAATAATTAAAGAATTTTTCAACTATTTTAAATTTTCCACCTCCGAGGGGGTTCTAGTGGGGGGGGGGGTGAAAAATTGTCAACCATATTTTGCACCCGTTATGTGACATATCATCGGAAAGCCTTCGGATCGCTCTTTCATATTATAAACTTTTCTTCTCATACTCCCATTTGCTTCCCGAGGGGGGCAGTTTCCAAATTTTTTTTTAAATCGTAGCGTTTTACCATTTTATATCGGTGTTTTCTCTGATAAATGTTATTTGTAATATAGAAAAATTTCAAAGAGAGGGAATGTTCTGTTCCAGGAGGTAGGAAGATAGTTGGAATTTACAAGCCTACATCCCTCATGTGATAAATCATTGGAAAGCTCTCTGATCATTACTTCAAATTATATGCCTACAGAGCGTCAACCTTAATTTGCCCCCACGCCACGGGGGCACTCTTCTAAATTTAGCATACACCCCTCATATGATATACTGTTAAAAAGCCCAGATATCGCTTAATTATGTTATGCACTTGACGTGAAAATCACCTTAATTTGCCCCGCACGTAAGTGCAGTTGTCGTATTCCATCAGCAAGTTTCCTAATAATGGGAAAATTATCGAACTGGTCTCAATAATATAGAAAAATTAGTAAAAAATTCCATTTAGTTCCTGTTTTCTTTCCATCAGGTGTGCCTTTAATTTTTCTTTTTTCTTAAATTTAGCTGATAATTGTTGAAAAATTCTAATTTTTGATACTTAAACTTCGTTATCTTTTTATACCTACAAAATCCTTTTTCAAATTTTTGCAACCAGGGCAAAAAGCCACATTTTTCGACTATCGCGGCTCCTTTTTAGTCTTTCTTCGGTGTGTTTTTTTAATTCCATTCATTTTTAAATGCCATATATCTACTAAATTCCTTTATAAGCATGTAAAAACAAATAATTTAAAGATAGAATGTAGGACATCTTAAGTGTAGATTCTTTGAAATAATCGATGGCTAAATCGATTGAGATTTTTATGATGATGATTTTGTTTCTATTGGTCAGTTTTCGAGAATCGTCCATTACTAGCCAAATTTTAGCTGCAGTTTTAGGTAGAAGCGTGAAATTTGCGATGACAGACCTATTAAAAATTATTAAACATTTATTCCAGCAATTTTAGAAATTCTCCAAAGTAGCATAAAAAGGAGAGTTTCGCTTTAGCGACAGCAAAAAGCTGAAGAGCGGAGTAGCGAGGATACATCAGGCAGCAAGAGAATCCTGCTCCTGTTGAGATCGTACTGTAAGAGAAGTATGTAATAAACAGATTATGTTATAGTATGAGGGATTTTAAGAATGGGGGAAAGGTTTAATTTTTAGGGGTGTTAGTTTTTTTTATTTTGTGTTTGGTCAGCAAGAGGATCCTGCTGTTGATGATATCGTACTGTAAGAGAGGCCGAGAGCAACAACTTACAGAAAAGATAAATTCATTGATGTCACCAGTAAACGGAATAGACGCCTTTCAGCGCCAGAAGTTCACGCTGAAGTGAACAAATTTCGACCGAAACCTGTATCACTTACTACTGTGAAAAGACGATTGAGAGGCGCTAATTTGTTTGGTCGCGTTGCCATTCGAAAACCGCTTTTAAAGCAAAAAAATAAGAACAAACGAATGTCGTGGGACCTTGCTCATTAAGAATGCATAAAAGAAGTTTTTTAAAATGTTCTTTGGAATGACGAATCCAAGTTCCAAATATTTGGAACTAAAAGGAGAATTTTTGTTTGACAGTGTGCCGGAGAGAAGATGCTGCGAGATTGTGCTGTGCCGTCTTTTGAAGCCCGGAGGTGGATCCGTTATGGTCTGAAGTTGTTTCTCTGGACATGGAACTGGAAATTTGTAGTTACAGATCAAACTAATTACGAAAAAATAACAACACAAAACTATTCTCGAAACAAATACCATTCCCTCGGGACAGAGACTCATTGGTGATGAATTCATTTTCCAACAAAACAACGACCCTAAACATAGTTTGAAACTATGCAGAGACAATTTAGGGAAAAAAAGAAACGGGAAGGGTATTCCGGAACATGGTGTGGCCGCCTCAAAGTCCCAATCTCAACCCGATCGAATTTTTATGAAAAGAAATTGATAGAAACGTTTGTGATCGATGTCCCTTATCACATGAAGACATGTGGACGGCTTTGGACAAATGAAATCTGAAACAATATACCATACGACACAATTGATAAATTGATTGCTCGTATGCCGAGACTGGTGAAAAAAGTTATAAAATGAAAAATAAAATTTCGATGAAAAATCAGTTTAAATAGTTTTTACCATTAAAAATGCATATTAAAAGCAATAATTAATATTTTGTCGATATTTAGATTTATTTTACTTCTCAAGTTGTACATTTTATCATTATTAAAGTTTCTTCTGAAAATACCAACCAGTTTTTGAATTCTATCTTATGTTCTCGTTTACTTTAGTATAGTCTTAAAATTTCGCCGCCAGTGTATACTAGATGTATTTTGAAATGAAAAAAACTTCTTTAAACACCATAAAATAAGTTAACTGCGCAAGGCCTTTCGAAAGAACTTAGTCTTTCTTCGTCAGGCGCAAAAAAGACGTGGGTCCACAATGAATGTAGCGGCACGACTGAAGGGGAATGCGGGAGGGAGAGGGAGCAAGCAGAAGGAACAGCCAATAGGAAAGAAGAAGGCAACAGCCAATCACGGAAGAGCATAAACAAAACTAGATAGACAATGAAGGAGAGGAAAGGAAGAAGGGGGAAAGGTAAATGGGAAAAAAGCGGGGTAAATTAAAAAATTAACTAAAAGGAGAGATTAAAATGAAATAAAATGTACGCAAAAAATATATAAATTAGTAAAGAAAAAAAAAATTAAAATTAAAATACATAAAATTAAAAAATAGTTTACAATTAGAACACACATGAATAAAAATTGTATACATATTATATACATAAATAATAATAATAATAATAATAATAATAATAATAATAATCAAATAATAAACTTAATTATGAAGCAGTGCTGAAAAGATTCTTCCAGGCAACGCAGAGGGTTTTAGAATCAGATTTATCATTAACAATAATATCACGATTAATATAAATAGCTAAATTTTCAAGAAAGTCTAACTCAGAGGAACTATTGGCATTAAAAATAATTTTAGCAGTTTGAAAATTGAAACTATGGCCGGAATCCCAAGAGTGTTTAGCAACAGAAGATTTAGAAATTTCTTGATTAATGACATACCGAGAGTGTTCTTTTAGGCGTTTTTCGAGATTTCTTTTAGTTTGACCAATATACGATAAATCACAGCCATTACAAGGAACATTATAAATACCCCATTTTTGGAGGTCAGGGACAGGACATTTCATAGAAGGAAATTTTAATTTATTGACTGGTTTAAAGATAACATTAAAATTGAAACGTCTTAAAACTTTAGCTAATTTAAAACATAAAGGAGGATAAAAAGGGAGGACGACCAAATTATCAGGTTTACTTTTATCAATATTAGAAAGAGTGGAATTTTTAGGGGGTCTATTGAATTTGCTCACAGCAGTATTAATGATAGAAGGATTGAATCCACGTTTTACAGCAACAGATTTTAAGTAATTGAGTTCATTCTTAAGAGATGCAAAATCGGAACAAATTTTGAGAGCACGATAAACATAAGTATAAAAAACACCGACTTTTTGATTGACAGGATGATTTGAGAGAGCATGGGGTGGATTAGAGACAGAAAAAGGTTTTCTATAAACACAAGTTTTGAAAGAAGAATCACCCATTTGGTAACTAAATGTGACTATTGTGGACGCACGTCTTTTTTGCGCCTGACGAAGAAAGACTAAGTTCTTTCGAAAGGCCTTGCGCAGTTAACTTATTTTATGGTGTTTAAAGAAGTTTTTTCATTTCAATTGTGCATTACACCAGCTTCAATTCTATACATAGATGTATTTTGTTTGATGAAAGATCTCTTTAGAAAAACCGACCAGCGTAGTGGGCGAAGACTGCTAGTGTTTTATAAAACGACTAACAAACGACTTAATTGAACAACTAACGAAAATTAATAATTTGAATTAAAATAGAAATGTCATTTTAGAAGGATAAAAATGCCCACTGTCCCACTCTACCCCCACTCTCTCCTATACTAATTAAATATGTTTATGTTAAATAAAATTACAATTTTTGAATGTATATATACTATAATTTCATAAGAAAATTAAAACTAATATGATTCTATTTTTTTTTTCAAGCCCGGCCTAAAAGGCGATTTAAAACAAAAATTTAAAAATTCTTTTCCAAAGTATTACAACACGGTTTTTCGCAAAAATAGAAAAATAAAATAACGCCAACTCGATGGCGTACGGGGTCTAATTTACGAAGAAAATGTGACGGATTATACATGATAAATATTTTGGCAATCCACTCAAACACTATAGCGGTTTTGAATTTTAAAATTCAGCCGTTCGACTATGCCAGAAATACATTATTAATTTTTACATATTTGCTGAACACATACATGAATATTTAGAAAAATGATTGAGATCAACTCATATTTTTTTTACATTTGTACGAGGGTGGTTCAATAATTACTGTCCCTAGTGTATATATAGAACATTCATATTGCGATGATTGATGTGGAACCTGATGTCTTAGATACCTATATGCTCAAATAAAGAGCCGTAGCTGCTATATTAACATACTTTTGGAGGGATGAAAGATCAATTTTTAAAAGGGTTTTTATGAGGGGGTGAGGAAGAAAAGATGGTTTGGAGCTTATGGGGCTAAATTTGTGACAGTGGATGACACATGACAGCATCAGTATGATCCTGAGTCCAAACGACAGTAGCCACAATTGCAGTTAAGAACAAAAGCAGTGCAGAATTCACCTTGTTTATTAATTTAAAACGTGAAAATACATGTAACTCTATATAAATTGCTTAAAATGTGCATAATAAAACATACAAAAATTGAAAAATACATTTAAAGTACTTAAAAAAAACTTTTAAAAAGTTCAGAACGTTTTCAACCATCGCGGTCTTCGTCAGTGAGGAAAACTCTTTTTAGAGTTAGACCGCCTAACCGACGGTTGAAAAGTTCTGATCTTTTTTTAAAAAAATTAAAAATACTTTAAATGTATTTTTTAAGTTTTTTATATGTTTTATTATGCACCTTTTAATTAATTTATATACAGTTATATGTATTTTTAAATTTTAGACAGTAGCCACGTCTCATCCACTGTTATAAATCTAGCCCTATAAGCTCCAAACTAGCCTTTAATCCCAAACACCCCTTTTACCCCTACCTCCAAAAATATGTTAATATTGCAGCTAAGGTTCTGAAATTCAACATATAGGCATCTGAAACATTAGGCTTCGATATCACACATCAACCACCGCAGTACGAATACTTATATACGCTAAGCACAATAAATATTGAACCATCTTCAGAAGTGGGTAAAATATCAAAAGAAAAAAATTAAAAGACGCCTTTATTTAAATTATTTACCTAGAATATGCTAAAAAAAAAACCCTCCAAAATATTTTAATATTCATCATAATTTTCTTCTTTTATCATATTTATTAAAATTCATCCGTTTACGTTTAAAATGTTGTAAAATTATTAACCCATTAGTGCCTAGCGTCCCTTTTTAGGGACGCTTCAAAAGGTGCATTCAGCACTGTTTTTGACACCGGTAAAAAATAAAAGCAATAAATATTTTATTTAAATGATGCGTTGATTTCGTGATTAATGAACTAAACTTAAATCTTCTAAAAATAGTGGTGCCAACCAAATAAAACTTACGCAAAAGATGCTCGGTACGAATGGGTTAAGATTTATTGTCTATTAGAAATACATAATATTTTGTTTACATTGAATTTACTTGCATTTGATGTTTATTCTTGCTGAATACTTAATATATCCAAAAGTAATCCGAATTATTATTTTCTAACAAAACATTATCACGAAAAAAAAGAAAAAAATGACGAAAGCAGATTTTTGTATTGCTGAATCTGCAAGAACATTTGTAATTTCTTCTCCCTAGGTATTACAATTTGGTTAGAAAATGAATCTTATTTATTTTGATACTCCTCCATAGCCACTTCTTATAAATATATGTATGTTTTTGTACATACCTAATATATGGAATTGTTATGGAATTTAGGTCATATGCCAAGTCATAAACACAAAATCTCCAAAAAAAAAAATCCCATTACAGCTAACACGATCGCTGAAAATTTTGCTTTTTAAATGTAATTTATTTTACTTCTTAACCCTTTGACGGTTAAAGCACTTCTATTCATAAAATACTAAAATGATTGAATGACACCGGAATTTAAAAACCAAATTATTTCATAATACATAAATGTTTTTTTTTTTTTACGTTCTCGGTAAAATTAAAATTTTCATTTAAAAATTCCGGTGTCAGTAAGGCATTTCACAATTCAAATTAAGTGGTATTCTGGGCGCGTATACGCGCTTATAACCACGAAAGGGTTAATGAATACTTTTGAACTCATTTGTATGAAGGCAATCTTATAAATAAATTTATGTTTGTGTTAATTTTAAAAATTAACACAAACTTGAGTTTTAGCAAAAAATTCATTAATTGTATGTTCTTTTATGCTTACATGTTTATGGTTGTATTTAAATTACATGTTTTCATTAAACAAAATACTATGTCAGTGTTACCTTATTTCAAACGAATAATACAGGGTGTCCTAGAGCTTTGTGTTCAATTTTGGATGGAATGTACAGACCATCGTTAGGAACTATAATTACATAGGAAAGCATGGGCGGAAACATCACTCTCACATGATAAAAAGTCACAAAGACACAATAAGGCCGCAACACGGAATTTAGGGTAGAATGCTTTATTACACAACAAAAGAATACAATGTATTGATTAAATGCATCACAGAAGGTGTTCGAAATTACGTCCATTGACATGAAAGCACGCAAGACACCTATGCGAAATGGATTGGCGAACATTTTCGAAGTTACCTGGCGTTTCTCTGATCATTGCAGCACCGATAGTGATTCGTGTCAGAAAGTCCATTTCAGAATTTACAGGCATATCTTACACAATGTTCTTCACGGCACCCCAGAAAAAATAATCAAGAGGAGATAAATCAGGCGATCTTGGAGGCCAAGTGACGGGACCGCCACGCCCAATTCTATTCCTTCCAAATGTCCGGTCCAAGTAGTCACGTACATACCTCGCATAATAAAATATTTACGCCCATCATGTTGTAACCACATTCCGCGCCGAGTATGTGCAGAGACATTGCTCAGCAGTTCTGGAATTACTAAAGACGAGATACTTCGGAGCATCCAATCGAGGTAGTAAGATGTAAGGCCCGACTAAACTGTCCCCCACGATACCTACCCACACATTAACTGTGAAGCATTGATGTGCGTCTTGTGGTCGGGTACCGCGTTGGTTGTCTAAGGCCCACATATGGACATTGTGCGTATTGAGCGTCCCTTCGCGTGAAGTGTTTGATTCATCACTGAACATAACTGAACTGGAAAATTGCGTATCGGCCGCACTTTGCAGTAATCACTGTGCAAATGCGACACGTCGTGGGTGATCATCCGGCTGCAATAATTGAACGAAATTGAACAATAATTAATTAAAAGGTACGTATACCACCCTGCAGTATACGATGGACAGTTGATCGAGACGTTCCCGTCGCAACGGCAAGCGCCCGTAATACAAATGTAATACAAATGTAATTCTATTGTATGCTCTATCCCTTATATTTTTGTATCTATACAAACTAAAACTATGAACAAAATAGTGGTAGAAGAAGTTAATTTAAACCTTGTTTGAAAACTATAGCAATTATGTTAGGTCATATAATTGAGAAATCGCATTTTTCCGGCGCAGCTTACAATGCGCGAATTTCAATTTGCGGGCTTTTAGCAAACACGTCGATGAGTGCTGGACGTATTTATCATCACGAAAGCATAAAAGAATTGCAAATAATAATATTCAGAAAAACTTGTTGATAGTTCGTCGGAATACTAATCCTTAAGGACATGGGCGGTCTGGACAGACGTAATGTCACGAGTGTCGTACTCTATGCGCCATCGGTGTTTAAGGTCCGGATAAGAGCTTTTAATGATATATTTGTGTAATGCAATGCCAGACAGTAATATAAAATATTTATGAACGCCAAACTGTTAAAAACAGACTAGTTTAATTACAAATAATCACATAATTACTATGAAATTCGCGACGAGTTTTCATTTAATGGGTTTTTCAATACGTCATCAACGTCTTTGAAAGTTAATTAGAAACCTACAAGGAAAACCTCCGTAGGGACCAAGGCGGCCAATCCATTTTACCGATGTCCTTAGGAAACGAGCACTGCGCAATGACATGTTACACTTTCAACAAGGGTTTTGTTTTAGATACACTGAATTGCCAAATAAAGTTTAAATATGAAATGTTTTTATTGAAAACACTGAATTAAGTTCATCATAAAAAGATTAGGATAAGATTAAAACAATGATATTAACACTAGAACCGCGGCGACGGGTCATTCTGACCCGTATCATATGCAGACATGTTGCTTCGAACCAGCAAACTCTTTATAAAATAAGCTAAATATAATTTGAGCAAAAATAATTTCTGTAAATAACTTAAACAGTTTTAAAAGAAAATTCCGGTGAGAAATATTTGTATTAAACTTGAATGAATTATCCCGTGGTTCTAGTGTTAAAGAACAGTAATATTTCATACTACTTAGACTTTATATCTCTCGGAACTTTCACAATATATCAATTTATACATTTGTAGTACATACAGCAATATCGAACCCTATGTTGTATATTCTTTTACCAGAGATTTAAAAAAAATAATACAGTTACGATGAGCCTCTTTTCTAAATCTAACATTAAATGTACTGGTTTCTGTGGTGTCAATGATAAAGAACGTTTTTTGGATACATTGGTAAATCGGAAAAAGATTAATGTATATTTCCTTTCGTGATTTTATATTTTCGTAGATTAAAAAGTTTAACATTTTTGAACAATGTTTGATTAATATATTGTTTATTGTTTTCAATTTGCTGTCAGGGATTAATTCTGAATTACGGTAATTGTGATTTCACACTTTTATAGTTGGTCACTCGTGTTTTACTTTAATTTTAAGCTGAAATTTGAGCTCAATAATTAATTTTGAGCTCTATTCAAACTTCATAAAAAATTATTAAGTGAGCTACAGTATTGAAATAAACTTTATTAAAAATTGAAATTTTCTATTATTCGATGATAAAAAATTTGAAATTGTGATATGTCTAAGCTAAGTATCAACTTAAATAAATCAGTTGTGTAAAAGTGTACAAGTGAACAGTTTATTTCACGTGGCTAAAGAGGCCATAGCGAAAGAAATAGCACTTTACCTATAAAAAATAACTCTTGCCTAAACATTTTTTATATAATTCCCTGGTAATGGTACGAAAGCACACCTTTATAAAAATATTTTTTTCGTTGGAAAAAAATTGGATAATTTTTTAGTGCTAGAATTTTAATTAATATTTTAATATTTGATAATATTTTAATTAATTGCATTATTTGGTTACCGGTTGTAATAATTTGTGTATTAAAAAACAATTTTTGACTCTTTCCAAAAAACGCAACATGACTGTACATGCTAATTAATAACTTTAAAATATTTCAGTAAAAATTTAAAATTGATATCTTCATTTAAGAAAAAGTTCAGAAAGGTCATATGCTTCAATTATTTATAATTTTGTTTCTATAATTCTTGCTGTTGTTGTGTTTTTGCTCCATTCTATATAATTCATTAAACAATAACTTCAATTTTGACAAACATATGACTTTTTATTTTAAAATATAAGTATGAAGCAAATAATTAATAAAAAAATTGTAGCAGAAGGGGTTGCTTTAGTAATTTTTATTTCGAGGCTAATAAAAAAAGTAAAAGAAGAAACATTGAAATATTTTCTCGATGTTAAAAAAATCCTAAATTTTTCTAAATGACATAATCCGAAATGTGTCAAATTCTCGTGACACGACAGCAACAGTTACTGGGAACGTCGTCATCATATGATAAGAGAAATTTGTGTTCAAGAAGTTATTGTGATATCGATCAGTTACATTAAGCGAAGAAGAACAAATGATTAAAATGCCTGCTTAATTTATTTTGTAATTTCACCACAATACTTCAAATTCGAATCAGAAAGTGACATACAGTCAATCAAGTCAATGAAGAAGAGGTCTCTTTCCATGGAGAGACTAAAGGGAATATGTATCTCCTCTCCAATCAGCCTGATCCATGATTTTTGTTTCGCTCTTTTTATCCACCTGTATCGATTTTTCTGGGAAATTTTCTTTTCCAGAATTTCCGTTACGGCAACGCCTCGTATACACCGAGCAAATTCATGCACAAAACATTATTTTTCAAAAGTTTGATTTTTTTTTTCAAACGATGGATAGGTCACACGACTCTCCTGTACCCTTTCTTTGAGAGGATCTCTCTTCGCAGCCCCATTGCCCCCACATGAAAAAGGGCCTTAGGGCACGCAGATCTTAGTTAGAAATTCGTTAACAAATTACTTGTGGAAAAATCCCTTAAATTATCGCGGGATTTCGAGTGTCTTTAGGTATATATTTGTTGAAATATACTACCTATAAATACAAAATTGAATGAATAAAACATAAAAGTAAAATGATAAGCAAAAAATAAATTTAGTCTTTAATTAATGACTTTTCTTTAAATTTAAAATAAAGCACTACAATTACCGAAGCATCAGTAAAGGGTTACTTTGGAGACAGGAAATTTTTTGGTTTCTGTCTGTCGTTTCGTCCGTCTGCCTACTCCGCTATAACTGCCGTAAAAAGCATCCGATTTCCTTGAAATTAAGTGAGAACGTTTCTGAAGTACCCGCATTAGGCTGTATATCTTTTTATTATTCAGGGATTATTCATTCGGAAAATAAAGATTATTTTATTTTGCATCATAATGCTTTCCTACACTGTAAAAAAAAGGGTCGATCTACTAAAAAAACTTTAGTGATCCTTGTAATTACTAAAAAATTTTTAGTAATCTTAGTCGATTACTAGAAAATCTGTAAGAATTACTAGAAAAAAGTTAGCAACGAAGAGAGTTAATAGTTTTATATTTTTAGTAACTATTACTAAAACTCACTTGGTGTGGCCTTGATAGCATAGTGGTTATAGTAACGGACTCCAGAATAAAAGGTCCCGGGTTCAATACTGGCCACCGCCAAACACGCCCCGAATGTATGTAGTGTAAGTACTCGTTAATAAAGGGATCATGAAAATACTGTTGGAGCTGTTAGCAATGTTTGGTGCTGCCATCTATTGCAGTTTTGCCGAAAATCTTCCGCTTCAGAAGTCTGGATGCAGCTCGAAGGAACCTCCTGCCCTTCGGGCGCACATAATGGTTATTAAAAATAATTTTGGAGCTATTACTAAAATTTGCTTGGTGGCTCATACTAAAAATTTTTAAGTTAGTTATACAAAAAATTCTTTTGTTCAGTTTACAAAAGAAATGCTTGTTTCACTTGCAAAAAAAAGTTTGTAATGGTTACTAAAAAATTCTGTGGAATACAAATTTACTGAAAAATTTTTAGTAACCTCTTGAATTTTTTTTTACAATGTATGGCATTTCAGACAATTTTCAATTTTTCATTCATTGTTTTACATTTGTCTTTTTTCATCAATGGATTTAAACAATACATTACAGATACTGAAATTTGTCAATACGGGCTTAAATTATTCATATATTAGTCTGTTAATAATATAATAAATTTTGTCTAAGAATTTTTCAGATTTTATAAATTGTTTTTGTAAATTTTGGTGGCTTTTTATACATCTGTTAATAATATAAAATATTTTGTTTTGGAATTTTTTTATTTAAAATGTACAGATTTCATTTTATTTTATTAGTTGCCTAGCAACACTAAATCTTTCTAATAATATTATAAACGTGACTAATGTGTGGGTGTAATGTTTAAGTGAAGGAAACGTCAAAATGGATGAATTAACCCATAACTACTGTGAGCGGTCTGTCAGACCGCTGCATATTTTCCCGCATTCATTTCCTCCCCTCAAAATAGATAATGATCCTCACCCTTTCTTCTACCTTTCTGAAACGGACCCCCAAGGTCACACTCCGCTTGTCATTCAGCTAGCTACTTTTTTTTTTTTTTACTCTTTTTTGGGGGGAGCGGTCTGACATACCGCTCACAGTAGTTGTGAAACTGTTTTTGTCCGAGAAGAATGTTTTTATTTTGCGGATCATTTTATGCTTTTTTATGATATTATGGAAAAAATGGAATGTAATTTTTCGAGAAAACGTCCTGTGTTCCTCACACAAAATTGAAATTGAGGAGCTTGTAAAAAATTGGTCTGATATAGAAATACATGTAGAAGATGCCCCCCAAGTAAAAAAAGAAAAACAATCTATCAGTGCATTGATTGTAAAGATCCAATCTGCCTTCAATGTACGAAAATGTTATGCAATGGCTGTAACTCGACATTTTCTGCTGTGTAGTAAGGTACTGTTTTTTTTTAATTCCTATAATGATGTATAAATTCTCATGTATTTAGTTCCATATAAAAACAATATGTAGGTATGTAAACTTTGCGTTTTCTATTTCTATGACGATATATTTTTTTGGAATATAATCTAATTTTTATTTTTTAACTATACTTTTATTAGATATTCATACATTTTTCACAAAGAAAGTACATTTTTATACAACAGTTAATAGATGAGTTTAAAATTACATATTTCTTTTCTTCGATTCTCACAATGATTCGCTTTCCCTTACTATTCTCATAACAGGATACCTGTCTTCAGTCTTCAAAAATCAACTTAAAGTTTCGAAAGATGATTTATAAATCAATTAAGTAGATATGTATTGGTAAGCGAACAATTTTTTACCACTTAGTTGATATTTTATTCATATTTCGATTTAGCGGTCTGAGAGACCGCTCACAGCAGTTATGGGACAATTTTTGCACAGTAGTTAAGGATTAATTGTACAATGATTGGACTGTCGTTGTGTTTGTGCGTATAGATGCATTTTATAACCCAGAAATGAATTTTGTTTTGGAAATATTCTTATTTCAAATGTATTTATTTCATTTTTTTCTTTTATTTGTTGCCTCAATTATGTTCAAAAAATACGTTTGCTATATCCTCAAATATCACGGTGATAAATGATTATCGATTAGGTTTATGTCTCCAAACATGCTTATTTTTGGGGTGATTTTAGTAAGGTAATATTATCAAATGCATTAGGATTTGTATTTAGATAAGATTTTAGTGTGTGTTTGTGTTTTGTTTATGCCGGCCAATTATCGACGCTTGGGATATATACTCTAATGGGTGGGATGCCCTCCGTGGGTGTCTTTCTAAGGAAATCTAAACCGTATTTACGCAAGGTTTGAAGAAAACCACGGAAAACTCCGAACGTTTAGGCCGACGGTCGCGATTGGTTTCGAAACAAGCACCTACCGTCTATCAGTTTCGAGGTCAGAAACTCGCGGCCACTGGTGGGGCCATGGGATCTAAGAGAATGGTGGAGCGATAAGATCTTAGATCTAAGTATTATAAAACGGTAATAAAAGATATTTTCGGAGAACAAAAATTATATATATATAAAAAATCTAAATTAGATAACTTTTTTACATTTCGATAAGTTAGTAATACATCAAATGCAGATGTTTGTGGATAGTAGGTAAAAAAATACCTGTTAATAAGAATAAAATAATACGTTTTTATTTTTATTTTTCTTTAAAGGCTATATTTATAAAACTATAACTAGTTTTATAAACATTCGTATCTTTGTGCAACACTTGCTGCATTGTTTTGCAAATATGCATGAAAACAAAATTTATTACGAATATGTGGACGTTACTCGTAAACCCCTCCCATATTTTATTTTAATTTAATTGTATCAACTATTTTATTAGCCATCATTCATTTTTCATTAATGTTCTCATTTTAAAGTTTATTTCGATTTCGTCTCTTTTGATGCCTTCTCCTATAAATACTTCTTCCGTACGTAGCATTTCGAATATTCTAAAACGGTAAAATGTTTTTCGAATTCATTCCTTCCGGTTTAAAATGCTTCTAGAAGGTTCTCCAAAGTTCTCTGAGGCGGTTACTTCCGTTAAATTAAGCCTCCCCTTGGCCTATGAAGTTAAATTCTACTGATGAAATGATTTAAGCAGTTAATTTCCTGGCCACCTTTTTGGCTTTGCTTCTTTAAAATACTATCATATTTATGCTATTAAATTCATATTTCCCCATATATCTGTACGTAGCTTGGCTTTTCCCTCTCGCGTCGCCCAGTCTAGCTTTGCCAACTTGGCGAGTTGCGATATTACAGCAACCCTTTCTCTTTGCACTGCCCTCAGAGACGGCCGGTTGTGAGTTGACGTTTTGGGAGTGAGTAAGGCACCTCCACCGCTACGACCTAATCCTCTCAAGTTTTTTGATTTAATATTATTAAAAATCTTAGTGAAGTACAATCAAGATATTTTTTTTGTCATGTCTTTATGGGTGTTTTGCTGGCCCGCATTCAACACGATGTATTTATTACCACTATACTTGTGGCCTCTTTGATGGAACGAAAACAGAAAAGCGTTTCCATGCATTCACCAAACACAACAGAATATATATAGTAAATTCAGGAATATGTAAATAACATGACTATCTTAAATAGGACGTAATCTCCGTGATAATCTTGAATCATTACCTATCATGGGGTATGACTGCATTAATTACGTAAGATAGAATTTAATACAATGAAGAAAACTTTAATATTTTTTAAATTTTGTTTAGATTTTCGTAAAATTTCAAATGATTCGACAGAAATTTGCAAAGAATATATAAATTAAATTTAAAGTCATTCTGTCGGATAGATTTTCGCTATTTTATGCAAATAGACAGACGGATCAGATGATGATTATAGGTGCTACATATTTATGTAATTAAGATCACACGTAAAAAATAATAACAATTAGGCATTAATGAAAAATTTTATGATTATTATTATTTCAATGTAGAATATTATTAAGCGAAATTCATTTAAGGAAAGTATTTGAAGAGCTGCTAAAATTTTTATAATAAAATGTGAGTCAACCAGTGATTTAAATTATTTTTTACTGTGCTGTCATAGTAAATTACACGTGTCCAATTTGGGAAGTGTCATGTTTTTTTAGGTTTTGATAATTGATTCTAGTATGTTTCGCTGCACTGATTCCGAAAATGACCTTCATTTTTTTGCATCACGATTTTTCTACATACCATAAATTTCAAAGTAAAAAAGTAAAAAATATATCAAAAATCTCATACAAAAAAAGAAAAAGTTACAACAGCAAAGTTTTTTTATCTTTTGATAATAAATTCTTAAGAGTTTTGGGGTTCTGAATCCGAAAATGACTTTCCTTTTTATTTTTTTCTATCGTTACAAGAAGAAAGTGTTGAATTGGTAAAAAACTTCGAATTCATGTTTTCCACGCATTCACATAATTTAAGGTTTGGTGTTAAAAAATGTCTGGGTGTGAGTTTGTATATCTGTATGTATGTGACGCAAATATTTGGGCGCTTTATCTAAACAACTAATGAATGGAATTTAATAAAACTTTATATTTTATTAGTAAATGATACAAACTGAAATTGATTAGTTTTTGGTGTAAGTCGCCTAACAGACAGCACTTGTGCTGTGTTTTTTACGATTTCCTGATTAGCTGTATCTCAAGAGCTAATGAAAGGATTTTTAAAAAACATCAGATTCCGTAAGTCTTTATATGATTTGGTGCCGATTGCTTTTTTGTGTAAATCGTCCAAAAAGTGGCATTGCTATGTGACATTATTCGTAATTCTCGCAATAGATCAATGAACACGTGCACAACTTTTAACCAAACATCCGATACCTTGTCCTTGATAGAAATTAGCGCTGATGAATATTTCATGTAAATCGCACAACAGATGTTTCTGCTAGTCTGTAATTATCATGATTTTAGCAATAAATATATGTTAAGAATTAATGCATAAGTTTTTATCAGACTTCAGATTCAATTAGCCCCTCATATAATTGGTCCCGTGACACAACAGATGGCACTGTTATGTGGAATTTTTTTTATGATTTCTGCAATAGTTTTGGCTCAAAAAATAATTATCAGATTTTCATGAAACTTCATATCTACTTAAATTTGACATTAGTTGTTGCTGATTAAACATTGGTGTAAATCACCTAACCGGTTGCTAATCATTGTATCATAAGTATCATTGAACACACATGCTCTGCCACGAACTTTACCTTTTCTATTGTCTGTGGGATTAATCCCAGTGTCCTCTTTTTTTCCTTTTTGTAACATTTATTTCTGGAAATTTATCTCAGGTGTATTAAAAATATTTGTTTTCTTTTGGTAAAGCGCTGAGAAAGTCTATGAGTCAATTGTTAAAATGGGATTTTCAGGTGTTTTCCACCAAGATATGACTTGGCAGACAGATTGCGTCTTAATATGTGAATCGAGTTTGAACTAATTCTGGAATTTCAGAAATGAACTAGATGAAGTGATGGTCTATGCTCTTTTTCTATTTATGCAATGAAATCTGAAATGTTTACATGTATGAAATACTTTTATAATAAGTTTTAAATTGCCATATTGACTTATCATTGAAGTAAAGTTGACATACTATTAAAAATAGTGTCTAAAATTTAAAAGTAAGACAAATAAAAAATGGTGTTAAAATATTTCTTAATCAATTCTTAAATATTTAATTATTATAAAATTAGGTCTAGCTCTACAGTTTTAGTTTTTTTTTATAATAAGTTTTAAATTGCCATATTGACTTATCATTGAAGTAAAGTTGACATACTATTAAAAATAGTGTCTAAAATTTAAAAGTAAGACAAATAAAAAATGATGTTAAAATATTTCTTAATCAATTCTTAAATATTTAATTATTATAAAATTAGGTCTAGCTCTACAGTTTTAGTGCGCAAGTTTAAAATCTGATTATCTCTTTAAGAATCCAGTACGAAAGAGATTTGATTAAAGAGAACTTGAACAGAAATTATTTTTTTGGTAAAGATTTCTATTTTTCGCCTTAATACCTTGAAACTTACGATTTACAAAAAAATTTGAACAGATCATTAAAAATGAAGGTCATGTTTCGGATTCAGTGTTTAAAAATACATAAAAATCACTTATCGAAAGTTAAAAAACAAAACCATTATATCCATTTTATACGATCAGATTTTCGCTATTTTTTTTTTACTTTTTATCTTTAAAATATACGGTTTGCAAAACATGCCGACGTGATCTTTAAAAATTAAGGCAATTTTCGTATTCAGAGTGAAAAAAACATAAAAATCAATTATCAAAATTTAATAACGCAACCGTCAGAATCTCACGTTATAAAAACAAAATACATATAATTAAATTTAATGGCATTAAAATTAATTATTAATTCAAATAAAAAAGCATATACCACGTGCGACGATTTGATAATTTTTTAAGAAAATAAATTACAAAAATTCAAGAATGATCAGAAAAATGCAAAGTACTTATTTTTATACTGAATTCTCAAAAGTAAGTAAAACTTTAATTGTTAATGCTTGATAATTATTTATGTCGCACTGCAAATAACCGTTATGTTATTATTGAAAAGAATATTGATCTCCATATTGCTATTTTAGGAAATGATTTAATGTATTCTATTCTCATCAGTGAGCATTTTTAAGCTATTTACGCAGAGTTAAACGCTTATTTTTTTAAATACCTTATTTTCTGGCATATAATGCCTATTTTTCTTTAAAGAAAAGTGATCGAAATTTGGAATTGCACATTTCACTCCTAAAAGAATTCTGCAATATTACAGAGAATTTACTGGTAATCCATTACCTTAAATCTTATGTAGCGTTACTGAGAACCCGAGATTCTGTTAAATAACAGACAAGTTAATTGGTAAATTTAGAATAAACTCTGTAAATTAACATCCTTAAAACTATACAAGACATTGTAAATTTAATTTTAATGGTATTAATTTAAATTAGTTTTTTTAAATTAATGAATCACTCAATCTTCAGCGACTTCAAAGAATTTCAGATTTTCGTGCAAATTTGAATTGCTGTATCATTAAACTCTAACACAATTTGTTTTTAGCTATTCTGGGGTTCGAACGCGAGACATCTGTGGACGAATACTTTATTGACTATGCTATAGAAAAAGTCTCTATTGAGTACAAAGTATTTCATTTATAATTCAGCGTGAAAAGTCCCCATTAACTTCGACAAGATGATTTTTCACTTTCTAACTTATTCTAAGTTTTTTAAAAAAAACTAAATTTTCTTCTTTAATATTTTTTAAAAAGTAGCAAAAAATTGTAAAAGTATATATTTTTAATTTCTAAATTTAACAAAAATAAAAATCTTTAAATAAAGACATGGGAATCCCTACAGAGAATTAGATATAAGATAAGGAAAATGTGTGTAAAATAATAATTGAATAACTGAATGCAATGCATTTCACCGAGAATAGTGTATATTTACAAAGATTTTCGCTTGTTTGTGTTTTTACAGAAATTTTTAACAGTGTATGTGTTGTAATGAAAATGAACTATTACACATTTCTAAAATATGATCATAAGAATTAAGTTTATTTATTTAATAAACACGTATTTTTTATATAAAATAATAATTTTAGTGATGAGATTTCATGAAAATTAATAAATATAAATGCAATAAAAATATTACTGCTTTTACCTTTTTTTGTTACTTATCTCATGATGTTTTCTGTGTAAAGATAACATATAAGGCGAATGTCATTAAAAATACACTGCTCAAAACAATTAAAGGATATTGCAGTTTTAGGTGGATTTTGTATCTGGGAAGCTTTTTAGTTGATTGATACATGGTCGAAGGATATAGTAGGTTATATGAGAATAAATTACACATGTTTGGCAAAAAAAATGCATTTTATTGCGCATTTGTGTACAAAAGGAAAAAACACAATTTGTGCATATGAGAAAAAAAGAATAAGAAAAGGTGTTTTCTACAAAGAAAATCATTTTCAGTAGGGGGTATGGTTTCCACGGGCGGCCAGCAACGTTGAACACCTTTGAGGCATGGACTCAATGAGGCTATTAATGACGAGTTGGGGTATTCTGCCCCACTCTTCCAGAAGAGCTCTTTCCAGTTCTTGGAGAGTTTGTGGGGGTTGTTGGCGGCCATAAACTCGTCTTCCTAGAGCGTCCCAAACGTGCTCGATTGGATTCATGTCTGGAGAACACGCTGGAAATTCCATTCGAACGATTCCTTCCTCGAAAAGGAAATCCTCCACCAGGTTTGCACGATGTGGCCTACAGTTATCGTCCATTAAAACGAAGTTATCTCCGATTGCTGCAGCGTAAGGGACTACAAGAGGTCTGACGATCTCATCCCTATATCGGCGACCAGTCATAGCTCCATCTCGAATGATGTAGAGGTCAGTGCACCCGTCAATGGAGATGCCACCATGCACCAACACTCCTCCACCGCCAAATCTGACACTTTCGTGCACGAACGCAGGATTATTCTTACTGCCACGGTCCCTCCAGATGAAAATACCCTATTATCCGGATGCACAGAAAAACGGGACTCGTCAGAAAACAGAATATTGCTCCATTCATTTCTCCTCCAGTTGTCATGCTCGGTTGCCCACTCCCTGCGGTCGCGACGATGCCTTGATGTTAATCTAACACATACCATCGGTCGGCGAGCATACAGACCTACAGCATGGAGCCGGTTTTGGACAGTCTGAGTTGAAATCGTGGTGCCTGCAGCCGAGCGAAGGTGTTGTTGGAGAGGAGTAGCGTTCATGTTTCGGTGTCTTCGAGCTGTTAACGCTAAATACCGATCTTCATTGGGCGTTGTTGCCCGTCTACGACCTTGCCCTGGTGTTCGGCCTGCATTTCCACTCTCTAAAAAACGGTTCCAGATCCTGGAAATGACACTTTGTGACACTCCAATGGCTTGCGCTACTTCGGCTTGAGTTTGGCCCCCTTCTAACCTACCAACAATTCTTCAAGCTTTTGAATCTGTCAAATGACTTCGCTGAGACATCGTACTCATCGAAACTAAGCAATCACTAAATGCCGATCATCCTTGTCTTCATTCTCTTGTATCCAGTTGAAAGTCAAATTTCATTCGCTGCCGCTGAAGCGACGTTTTTGACGTCGAACTCAAAATTTGCATACTCCACAGTTTGAAAACCAGAAAAATTTGCATTTGTGTTTCTCTTCTTCTATTTTTGGCAAAGAAAATTCGTTTATATCTTTATTTTATATAAAACTTCAAATAACCTTTAATTGTTTTGAGCAGTGTAGAACAAGTAGGTACGTGTTATCGCGGGTAGCATAGAGCGTTTTGTTTAACGTTTCTTTAAAAAAAATACCTTATTTTTAAATCAATAATTCCGAATTGTTAATTTATAATTATCAAATTCTTGCATAGATTGTAGTACCATTAAATTTAATTTAAAAAATATCAAAGGAAGTTATTTATTTTAATCAAGTAAAAAATATCCAAATCAAATTATTTAAATAAAATGCATAATTCAAATTGTTTTGAAATTCAGAAATTAAAATAATTAGTGGACATATAAATAAAATTTTAAATTTTGTAAAACGAAAAAAAAATGTTTAATCGAAATTTAAAATGCTAAAATATTAATAAATATCGACAGTTTTGAAAAGAGATGGAAAATTGAATTTCAATAAATATTATGGACGTCAGTGATTATATATCTCCGCATAATAATAACAATAATAATAATATAAGCGCTTAAATTGGCACAAAATACGAATTTTTTTTTATATTAAATCCATCTTAATATGAAAATTTCAACTTCTAGTACCTGGATTTGATCTAAAAAACCTCTGTTTACTTAGCAAGATCTTTGTCCTTTAAGTTTTGTTGTCTACACAAAAAATGTAAAAATTTTAAATCGTAAAAATGAATGGATGACATTAAAAAAATAATTTAATCAAAATAACAGACTTTGTAAAAATTTTATGATTTGACGTGTGGCACGAGGAATTCAGCTGTAAAGACATAAAATGTGAAGTCTCTGACTTATACAGCTTTGTCCACGGTCTCTGTGACAGACACGCAGAAGAGCAAGACGAATAGGGTTTTGTCAGATGAACGAAACCCTAAAAATGAAGTCTGAAGTTTTAGGTGTGCATTATACCAATAGATTTGCAATTTTTTCTATCAGACTACATAGTTTACTTTCATTATAATTTTTACTTGTCCAAAAGTTAATCTATCCAGTTTAAAATCATTAATTTATATCATAACAGTATATTTCAACTCAGGTTTTTTTTTTAAACTGTACAATATTTTAAATTTTTTAATAATAAAATATCTGGCGTTCACTTTGATTTTGAATTCTTTTGTTTTGTTTTATGTTTATTTACATCAGTTTAGTGCTACCCTTATTAATTAAAAAAAACAGGTGATATTTTGATTAGCAAATTTTTAACTTTGTTCTTTTTATTACCCAAAACCGGAAGCACTAGGATGTTTCTATTTTGATAAATACAGGTATTTTCTGAGCATAAAAAATTACTGTACATTTCTCAGCAAATACAAATTTATTTTAAATGTATATGAGAATTGCTTATTTTAAGGATTAAATTCTTGTAAATTTGGCAGTCATACATTCTTTGAAATTGTAATGACGGGCACTGTCCTATTACAGACAATGTTTAATATTTCCTCATATATAAGTTTTTGAGGTGGAAAAATTTTGACAATGCACCGTGTGGTAGCTCACTTCTTGTAAATTTATCAGTAGCGAGTTTATTTCTACTTGGATCTCCTGCGAAAGATATCAACAAGAATTCCATCAACCAGAACGCTCCAAAAATATTTGTTATCAGTTTTTGAATTTTCTTCACTTTTCAAAAAATTAAAAAAAAAATCACACGCTAAATTTTCTTTCTCTTGCTTATATGAGCTGGTTTTCTTCGGTCTTCAAAATAACCCCACTTCCAGATCGGATATGTTGTTCACATTGTTAAAAGTATTCAAGTAAAATTACAGAGGCTGGCAGCAGAGGTTCTAGTCTTACCCCGTAAAAAATGTTCATTATTTTCTGCAGTCTTTATTTACTGTTCCATGGCATGTAGCACATTAGATAATCATCACAGAATCACTTTTTTGGCGGGTTAAAAATATGTTACGTTAAAGTGACATTATTTTTCGAAAAACGACTAAAATGAAGGAAAATATATGTGGTTGTACCATAATTTTCCTAACAGATGGGATAGAGCTGTAAGAATATGAGGATTGTCCTTAATTTTCTAAGTTTCTAAGAGATAAGACGGCTTATTTAGTGGACAGACCATTTTTCATTAAATAATACAGTTGCCCGTGAAAATTAAAGGGCAAACACTCAAATTAGTTTTCTAACGCTCACTGTTTTTCACTGTTTTTTCTTGAGAACTCACTGTTTTTCTTGAGAGTGCAATCAAAGCGAGAATAAATGGCAAATACATAAGATCGTATAATATTAAGTATGATAGAAACTTAAGCAGACTTTGAGATTACTGCAGGTTAAATTTTTTAATTTTAAATGTTATATGAAGCATATACTAAAAACAAGTATTTTCTTATGCAATCAGTAAATTTAATGAGTCAAACGCTATGAAAAGTAAAATTTGAAAACAAAAAAAACCTTGAAAATTCATAATTGACCTTCTTCTTACTTACTTAAAAAAATAGCGAGGGACTATGGCAAAAATATGAGATCGTAGGGTAATTAGCTGATTGAATCTATATTAAACTAGTTTAGATTACGATAGAAATGAAATTCTAAAATTAAATGCAATTAGTATGTAGGGGAGAGTGGGCATACTTGAGCCACCCCTATTATTTCTTCAGTTGGTTAATTTTTCTTTCTAAAACTGGCAATATAGTAACATGTTTATAGTTCTGAACCTATAAAAAAGAAATCACATACCTTGGTACCATTTTGAAAGTATGGTGATTAATAGTCGTTTTTCCCTATCTAAAGTAAATATTTAGGTGCATTTTTTTTAAGTTATTGCATAGCTTTTATCGGGGGCTTTGAGCGCGGCGACCGAATGTAGAAATTCCGTAACGAGACAAATGTAGAAGTTCCGTAACGAAAAAAAACCTAACACTCGGCTAACGTCGTTTCAGTTCGGCAGACTTCGGCATGGTATCCTTCGGTAGACTTCGGCAGACATTGACGCGGTATTTTTCAGATATTTAGAGGATAACAAGTCTCAAACTTATACATCTTATTTCAGTTACTATAAATCTATAGTTTCAATAATAAAAATTCCTGATAGAATGTGTATAGAAAAGAATCGTCTTAAGATAAAATAAGGTAGGATTATGTAGCTTTTGGTGAGTGGAGACCCGCCCAATGGTGAGGATCGAAAAATCTAAAATGCTTATAATTCGCGATCTAATTTTCGTAGCGCGGCTAAATTTTGTTTGGTAATTTATTATGAGAGTGCGTTAATTTTTGTTGACAGGAGACCCCCCCACGGTGAGGGTCGAAAAATTTAAAATGCTTATAACTCGCGATATAATTTTCGTAGCGCGGCCAAATTTTGTTTGGTAATTTATTATGAGACAGTGTAAATTCTTGGTGACAGGAGACCCCCCACGGTGAGGGTCGAAAAGTTTAAAATGCTTATAGCTCGCGATCCAATTTTCGTAGCGCGGCCAAATTTTGTTTGGTAATTTATTATCAGACAGTGTTAATTTTTAGTGACAGGAGATCCCCCATGGGGAGGGTCGAAAAATTTAAAATGCTTATAACGCGCGATCTAATTTCCGTTGTACGGCCAAATTTTGTTTGGTAATTTATTATGAGACAGTGTTTCTTTTGGTGACAGGAGATCCCACATGGAAAGGGTCGAAAAATTTAAAATGCTTATAACTCACGATTTAATTTTCGTAGCGCGGCCAAATTTTGTTTGGTAATTTATTATGAGACAATGTTAATTTTCGGTGACTGGAGACCCCCACGGTGAGGGTCGAAAAATTTAAATGTTTATGACTTGCGATCTAATTTTCGTAGTGCGGCCAAATTTTGTTTGGTAATTTATCATGAGACAGTGTTAATTTTGGTGACAGGAGACCCCCTCCCCCCCCAACGGTGAGGTCGAAAAATTTAAAATGCTTATAACTCGCGATCTAATTTTCGTAGCGCGGCCAAATTTTCTTTGGTGATTTATTATGAAACAGTGTTAAGTTTTGGTGACAGGAGACCCCCCAACCCATGGTGAGGGTCGAAAAATTTAAAATGCTTATAACTCGCGGTCTAACTTTCGTAGCGCGGCCATATTTTGTTTGGTAATTTATTATGAGACAGTGTTATTTTTTTGTGACAGGAGCCCCCCCACGGTGAGGGTCGAAAAATTTAAAATGTTTATAACTCGCGATCTAATTTTCGTAGCGCGGCCAAATTTTGTTTGGTAATTTATTGGAGTATTGCATAGCTTTTATCGCGGGCTTTGAACGCGGCGAAAGAATCTAGAAATTCCGTAACGAGAAAAACCTAACACTCCGGCTAACGTCGCTTCAGTTTGGCAGACTTCGGCACGGTATCCTTCGGTAGACTTCGGCAGACATTGACGCGGTATTTTTCAGATATTTTGAGAATATCAAGTCTCAAACTTATGTTTTATATTTCAGCTACCATAAACGTATAGTTTCAATGATAAAAGTTCCTGATTAACCTACATGTATTGTAAGATAATAAAAATATTTTAAACGATATTAACTTTTTATTTATTCAATAAAAGAAAAAAAAATGGTATCGGTCATCACGCTCAAAAAGTGTAACTTGAATTAATATCAAAGACAAAAAAAAAACTACTTAAATAAAAAATAAAAAAATAATTATAATTGTATAAGTTGATAAAAAATGCTATGCAATAGCTTTACCGCGGCAGTCCCCGAGTGCCACACGTATTTTTTTTTTTTTTATTAAAAATTTTGTTTAAGGTTGCAATCATATGGATATATTTAATAAGTATAATTTCAAGTGTATTTTGAATCTAAACTAGTTTAAATAGCTGCATGCTTTACTTAGTAAAACTCTGATAATCAAAAATGGTGGGAATGGGGATACTTGAGCCAGTGAGAATGGGGATACTTGAACCATGGCTCAAGTATCCCTACTAGGAAATTAGAAATGGATGGAAGAAACAAAAAATAAAATTGCGTCCTTAAAAAATATTGACTTAGAAAAAAAATGTTTAAAAATGTATATTTTTTTAATGAAAATATTCATTTTATTTTTCTCTTTGACTAAAAAAAATAGCCTGTTTAGATAAATGTTAACATAGTTTTCAATTTAATTTTTATTACATTAAAAAATTTTTAAAACTATTTTAAAAATCATAATCTCTAATACTTCAATTAGTCAGCTCCAACATATTAAAATATTTGTTTTGTATTATAATATATTAAGATTAATATTTTATAGTGAAATTGTAACATCATCTGTTACTGTAAGTTTTTTTAATCAAAGAAATGACTATTGTCAACAACAGAGGGCCCTACTGAGTTACCATGTGGCTTAAAATAAAAAGATTTTGCAATGATCCTTCGATCACCAGCTATAACGACAAAAAATTATCGTATTACGAGCTTTGTTTTTCAATTGGTTTTGAAGGACTTTATGTATCGTAATTTATCATTCTGTTAAATATTTGTGCAAAAATAAAGCGAAAAAAAATACTTTTGTAGGTTTTTTTCGTACTGGCTAAAGTATCCCGTCACCATGGCTCAAGTATCCCCTCTATGGGGATACTTGAGCCATGATGTAAAAAGAAGTAAAAATTAATTAGACATAGAAAAATAGTTCAAAATTAATTGAAAGTGGTTTTCAGTTGAAGAAAAATCATCAAATTTTCATTTTCAATATTTTATTTTGTTCTAAGAAATAATAATTAAAAAAAATAAAATTAAAAAAGTGGGTCAAGTATCCCCATCTTCCCCTAATTAATAAAATGTAAAGTACTAAACTGAAAGCACAGTAAATTTTAAAACTTAAAAGAATAAATTTGCTTGAAAAGTAACTATTATTTAGTTGTAACTAAAGCTGATAAGTGCATTATTATCCCATTTAAATTAAATATTTTTGGAAATTATTCGCTTGAAACATCATGCATATCTTCTTTTATGTTCCCATGGAAGTTAATAATTAATTTTGTTTCTAAAGCTTGCAGAGCATATTCGAGATTCTACCACTTCCAGATTGAAGTGCGTACTTTAACAATATATTAATTTATAATCCTATAAATTCATATTAAAGTATTAAATAGTTATTGTCGGTATAAATTGGCTTTTCCAACAATACTTGGAAACAGCTAAATAAATTCCTGTAGAGTAATCCAATTTTAATGAAATTAAAAGATGAAAATTTTACTTACGCATTGGAATATTTTAACAAATAATGTCGTATCTTAAATTCAGTGTGTGAATATTAAAACTTATGTGCGATATAGAATTGCTGTTTTGAAATAAATAATGGAATTACATAATAAAAATGCTTTAGTAATAAAAAAATGATTGTATAATATCAGTGGTATACAGCTTTTAAACTCTAAAGTTTATATCAGTCATGTTTTTATACGAGATTTTCTACATTCACACATTAAATAGCATTACAAAAATTATATAAACGCTTAGGGAAATAAGGTTTTCATAGTAAATTTAAAAATCATTTATGTATATAGGTTTATTGTATTATAATTTATGATATTGTTAAACCAGTTTAGTGTTAGTCCATTTCATTAATATCTAAGAAAAATAAATATTGAGTAAAAAGGAATTTTTTAAATATTTCGCATCTGACTAGTTAAAGTGTCGTATTATAAAATAAGTATATATTTTTTAATATGTTGAAATGAATTGTAAATTAAAAAAATCAGTGTATAACTGCGTTATCAAAAAAGAAAAGCTAAAACAATAATTTAATATTAAATTAAACAACATCTGATAATATATAAGACGTTTAAAGAAAGAATAAATATAAAATTAGAAAGATTTTACAAGGTAATTTGTGGATCAAAGAATTATTATTTTGCATCTTTTGATAATTAGTTATAATGCAAATTTTATAACATGTGCACTTATATTTTTAAGGACTAAAGAACTATTTAAAAATTATGATATTTCAACCAAATAAGACCACGTTATTTTTTCAATCACAATAAAATATTTTGCATCAGCTTTAACACTTTAAATGGTATTGGATATTATATTTATACATATTTTTACAAGTTTCATTCTTGGATACTCTTGTCGCTCCTTAAATATGACCAAAAGAGTTCAAAACAAAAGACACTTCAAAGATATTATTAAGAATATGTATATTATATGAGGCCATACTTTACTAAATACATTATTTAACTTTATTACAGAAAAACTAACAAAATAAAGAATTCTCCGTTTAATACAATATTCTGTGGCTGTTCTATTAGCGGGAAAGTCATTTTAAAAGACCAAAACTGTTGATTCTATTTACACTTTATTCTATTATACTCTCATCATCACTGTTTTCCTAGATTCCATAGTTTTCATCCGATATGGGCGCAGAGAGATTTTAATTAGCCTTTACAATATACATTGAAAGCAACGTGTGCCTTAATAAGATCAGGCCTTATAGTATCTTGCGTTATTGCAGTACTTCTGTTTTATATATATATATATTTTTTTCAAACATGCAACATAATTAAAATACAGAGTATTTCAAGGTACAATCCAAAAGATCATCAAATTATCTTGAACATCCTTCAAATATTGTAAATTTTCATTAATAACTTACGCAGATTCCATATAAAAGTTTAATTACTGTTTTCAACAGAGACCTCTCGAAATATTCGGTGGCCCGATAATGCCTGCATCAGCTGGGTTTAAAAAATTCCACATACGTTAGTGACACAAACTGTTAGGTATATACTGTCATTTACTCTCCCGAGATAAGATATAGACTGATGGCCTAATTAACCCCCTCAATTAACCGAAAACGTCTGCCCTCAAAAACCCGTTATGAAAGATTTAAAATTCCTTAAAAGACCCTCGTCCTGAATACGTTAAATGTATGACCGTATTTGATACTGGAAAAAAGAAATGAGGTATCCTCTATTGGAATATTTTGGCCCATTAAGGGTAACTTTGGCCAAAGAAAAAAAGATGAAATCTGATATATTATCTACATCGCTTGAGTTATTGATACAGTTTTTGTCTGAAAATATAGGTTGTAGCATTAGCTCGAGATTGGCAGATCATTGTAAGTAATTCACCAAGTTTTCACCGTGGCAGCACCAGACAAAGAAAAACATGTGAAGAGTATTTAGCCCTATGTGTGGTGAGTATTCACTCCTTACAACTTTTGTCTTACGAGCCGTAAATTAATTTGGACGACAATAAGTGCGTGTTATTATAACCTCATCAGTATAGATCAGCTTAGAATAGGGTTGTCGTGTCTAGGATTGCGTTGTGTGTCAAGAGATAAAAAAGAAAAGCGTTTTCCAGAGATGCCAAGTCTTCGGTTTTTTGCGTACCAGTTTTATCTTAGAGAAAATGTTCTCTTAAATCTACAGCATGTTACAAATAAATAAAACGCTGTTTTCTGTATTAAAATACCGGTATTCAAAAAGCCGGAGACTTGGCAGCTCTGGCGTTTTTCTAAGTTGGAATGACTTTCGCCCAACATTCGGGGAAACACTGGTCCAAATAATTACCGTTTAAATTTTGGTATATATATATATATACTTACCGAAAATGCATAAAAATTGTTACATTTGAAATGCAGCTTCATTGTTTTTGTTGAACTTAAACATTGATGTTTTTACGGTAATGTTTTTGTTTATTTTTAGTATACTTGTGAAAATAGACATTTGTACTTATACCAACAGTAATTTTGCAGAAATTCATCATTGGAACCAAACAAAAAGTTATTGATAATGACTATGATGTTGGACATTTTTTACTTGTGATATTTCATGATAATATCTAATACTGGAGAATTAGTTTGAAGACAAAGGAATGTTGAGTTGCTGACTGCATGTAAAAGAAAGTAAATTAGTGGCGATGGCCATAATGACTAGAATCGATAGCTTATGAATACAGCTTTATTGTTTCATAAATTAATCCGCGTAAACTTCTGTCTAACAGATACAGTACTCATTCCCAGATCTGGACAATCCACATTAAACAATATCTACGAATCTTGTAATATTTTTTTTAATTAAAATATACGCTAATTTGCTGTCTTTTAATATGTTTATACTTCTTACTCTTCCTCTCCCGTCTATTTCAATAAGGTAACATTTATCCACATCATGTTATAGGTCCTTTAGTACATGGGACAATGTTATCCCCATTCAAGGTAACAGACACAAAACTTTAAAAAACACTTTTTAATTTAATATAAAAAAATCTCAATGTCAACAAATTAATGATAATGATGTGGTTCCATATGTTCTTAAAAATAAAAAAAATTAACATGATATTTACTTTTAAAATAAAGTAGGAGAACGGGGATTCTGAACGTATCGTGAAACAGGAAAATTTGGGCCAAAGTTACAATAGTTGACGTTACTTATGTAAATGCGAAAGAGGCAGACATCTGTATTAAATGCTTGCTTATGCATCAGTAACAATTAAAATACCTAAGTGAATGTGAAGTCCAACTAAAGAATTTAAAATTATAAATCGCTTAAAAATTCGCCATTAAATCAGTTGAAACGAAAGCCATTTTAAACGATCTATTTTCATATTTAAATTTAAAAAAATATTAAACCTTTTCTTCAAGCATCATGTAAATCTCCTTTAAATATTGCATGAAAACTATTAATTAATTAATTTTGTTTCCGAATCTCACTGAAAATTATTGAAGGTTCTATCACTTTCAGTTTTAAGTGTGCACTTCAATAACATGTTAATCTATAATCCTTTACTTTTCATATTAAAATATTAAGTAGTTACTGTCGGCATGCACTTTTCGCTTAATTTTAGGAAACAGGTAAGCAAATTTGAATAGAATAATTCAGTTTAAAAGAAACTGAAGGAAGAAACTTTTACTAACGCATTCAAGCATTTTGCTAAATAATGTCCCATATATAGTCCAATGTAGCATTAAAAGGTTTGCATTAAATAAAGTATAAGTATATGGTACTAATCAGTTAAGGATACGTAAAAATAGAAGAAAATGCTTTAGCTTTAAAAATAATGTAAATTGGAAATTGTTCAAAAACACATAGAGATATCTTGCGCTTACAAATTTCGTGAAACACTAGAAAATATAAAATAAATTGAATAGACAATTTTGTAATTTTAAATGCCTCATTAATCAAACATTAATATTAACTTAGGCATTAGTAAAAACTGAAATACAAAAGTGAAGTTATCAGAATGAATTAACTCAAAATGTCACTATTAATTCACTTGATCTGAAAACTGGAATAAGAGCAATATCATCTTATTTAAATTGAAAATTTTGAAAAGGGTTGTCTTCGAAAAGCTGGTTAATATCTCTTTACCTTTCCATAAAAGTTTTTTTTTTAATAATTTTGTTTCTGAAGATTACCGAGAATATTTATGATTCTACAACTTCTAACTTAATAGGTTCATATTAAAAATATAATTATCTAAAACCTTTTAATTTCAAATTATAGTATTAAGTAGTTGCTGTTGTTATAACTTCTGGCACTTCAACAATCTACAAAACAAATAAATAAATTTAAGTGGAATAAATTAATTTAGATGAAATTAAAAGATAAAAATTTCACTTCCACAAGTATTTTATTAAATAATGTCACGTTCAGTCCAATATCAGTATCAAAAGATATACATGAAAAAAATGTATATAATAAAACAAAAACATGTCATTCAGTAAAGCTAACATCATATTGAAGTGACAACACGTTACCAATAAATTTCGCTTTTACAGAAATTTGTTTACCTTTTAAATTTCACATAATTTTAATATTATACCGCGAAATAAAATTATTTTATTACAATTTGATTAAAATGTGCATCTCAATTTACAGACTTTGTTATTTTTTTAAATTAATTCACAAACTTCAGATTTATAAAATCAATTTTTGTCACTCACAGTCTGATTACGAAAGTTTAATCTGTTTTCCATTTAAGTATTTACAAATTATATCTACTATTTAAGTACCAACCGAAGAAAACTGCTTTAGAAATAAAATATATAATAAATTCCCTGTGATTATAAAACACATGACAATATCAACATTAATTTAGTTTTAGAAACTTAAAATTATTTAAGTAAAATGTAGCATTTTGAAATATTTTGTATATATTTAGTTATAGTAGTGCATTAGAAATGTGTACACATTGTTTAAATATTTTGATAATAAACTCAACCCTTTATTTATTGTATTAGATTAATTTTAAACACGGTTATTTAATCGGTAAATGAATTATAAAAGATGTAAATGTTCCAAGTGGGTGAAAAAAGTCAGTGCTAGGATTCGAACCAAGGATGTATTGGCTGAAGCCGCCAATGCTCTTCCAACTGAGCCATGCCGGACGAATTCTGGAGGACTCTTTTACCCAAATGACCTGAACGATCACAGAATATGGTCTGATATTCTGGATCAGTTCAACAGAATAAATCGAAGGTTAGTATTTGAATTCGATGGATATTCATCTATAATAATACACAGTCGCGTGAAAACAAATTCAAATTTATTTCTAGCTGTTGATGTGCATTTGGGGAAGATCCCTCAGTGCTTGGTAGCTTCAAACTTTATAATTTTTATGTCATTTTACTTGCAATTTATAAAAAATACGTTAAAAATTTTAAATAAGTTTTTATAAAGATTTTTATTCATTTATTTATTTCAGAAACCATTTTTGTCACAATTTACCAAAAGTAAAATGTACAATGTTTTCGGCTATTTTTAAAGATTTACCTTTTATCTTATTCATTTAGCATTAGTTATCGTTATAGTTAGAGAAAATATTAGAACGTAGAAAGGTAGAATCATGAAATTTTATAGAATAAGCAGGAATAATTTAGTTTGTAATGAGGCTAATAACTTTAAAGTTGTTTTATTTCATTGTGCACATGGGTTCTAATATAAAATAATTTTAAATAATTGAAGAAGTTCCAAGATATAGAAATGCGAATAATTTATGGTAATATCTATGATATTAAAAAGAAAAGGATGAAACTTACCTTACGTGTCTCAAAACTTTGATAATATTTGCCGACCACATCGTTGAGGTATGTAGAAGACTAAATAACTGAAGCACCGTCTTATAGTTTAACATAGTTAAGTAAGAACGTACCATTGAACGTATAATTTTCTCCGATATTCTTAAGAAGCTTAAACTAAAACAACATTTGTTGGAAAGAGTTTTAAATCAAGAAAAGGATTTGTGTAAAGGAAGACATCTGGAAATTACCATCTTGTTTGTACAAAACTTTTAAGCATTTATGAATTTAAGGATGTGTAAGCTTTATTAAAAAACTTAATACTTAGTAGAGTGTTTCAGAATTATCAATAAAAATGTGTATTAAAAATATTGTTGCACTTTGGTTAAAAATGCTATATTTTTTTATTTGATTAACATTCGGACACAAATGAATGATTGAAAGTACTCCTATGACGTAACAAATAAAACCAGAATGTATGACGAAAAATACTCTAAACTCAAACAGTACAATTCCAATATTCCGAAGCCCACTATTCCGAAAACCATCCTATTCCGAACAGAGTTTAGACAAAATAACGATTTTTTAATTTAAAAACAAGAAAAATTAAAAAGACGTTCGTAAAAAAACGTATATTTTTTGTTATACAAAGAGTAGAGACAGAAATAAAACCTAAGCTTGATGAAAACATCTGAAACCAAATGAATGTGAAAGTTGATTACTCACACTAGATTGCGACTCGATATCTATAATTCTGCAAAATCATTTTTAATCACGGTTAAGCATAAAAAATAACTAATTTACACACACTTAAGAAGCAAAATCAGTGATTTCTTTTTCACAAAGAGGACTAAATTGATTAAGCAACTCTGTGGCGAAACCAGTGTGAGTGCCCTAAACCAGTAATATTCATCGTAAGGTTTTCTTCTCCTTCATTCATACCAGAAATTTTTCTGGTTAGATTAAGCGAACAGAATTTTCAAAAATTACCAGTATCCAGAGCATTTGGACATCCACCCTGATTACGCCACTGCATTGTGGTGTCGAAATCAAGATAACATCACATATTATTATTAGCTCCCTTTTTAAAATTAAATTCTCAAGTTTAAAATTTAAATTATCTTTTGCAATTTCAAATCAATTAAACATTCTTTTTACTTTCTAAAAAGAATATATTTATCTCTTTTCTCTTTCCTTTAAATTGCAGTTACGTAGGTTCTCATGCTTATCCGAGGCCGTTAATAAAATAAATCAAAAGCAAATCTTTTCTCATCCTAAATTTATTATCTGAGCCTGCATGTTTTCGTTTGTTCAAAGAGTACATAGAATGATATTTTAAACCATATGCTCCTTTGCGGCAGTAACTTAGCTACTTATTGCATTCATTTACAGATTAATTAGAAATTACACGCCCTTTTTCGGCTTAAAATATAAAGCTCTGTTTATATTAAAAATCGGCGTCTGAGATCTGTGTTATTCCAGTAGAAATATTTTTCTCAGCAATCAGTGTTAGCAGGCATATTTGTACGCTGATATATTAATCGCCAAATTAACGGTCCGGTTGACACGTTTTTAATTTAAACTTTCCTTATGAACTGTACGTGTAAATTTACAATAAATTAAGGGAAACCACATTTTAGCTTGACGCATTTTTGCTACTTTATCTGATGTCACGAATCATTCTATCTCTGAACGCGCTGCTGTCAAGATGTAATATCCCAGTATTGTCTATTTACCGGGGGTCAACCCGCAAGAGTGTAATAATCTTTTATTTTTCATTAATAAATGCCACATACATATTTAGATCTTGGTCCTGAGTCTCTCTTACCTGAATTATTGCTGCCATACGTAAAGTACTTTTAATAGTTAGGGTTTGTTTATTTATATCAAGCAGTTAATAAACTTTAAATCCCATTCTTTAAAGACATGAACGAAAATATTCGTTATATATATATTTCACAACATGCAAGACTTTATACATTCTGGATCAATAAAACGTACGGAATTTTTAACCTATAAGCCGTGCTTCAAAGAAGCATGATTTAATCTAACAATTAAAAATATTATGTAAACTAAGTCAAAGAACTTTAACGCATATGACTCAGCTTGCTTTAAACATGTTTATTTCAATCCAGGCTTATAAGTCCGAAATCATGATAATCTAAATTACTTGCATAAAATTAAAATTTTATGTAACTAATAATAATACTGATTGTATATTAAACTAATAAATATAAAAATGGTAAATAGGACTATTAATTAACAAATGATTTTCTGTCATTTAAAGAGTAATTAGTTTCATAAATTAATGGTGAAGTTAAATATATAAAAGTATTACTAATAACCTTCAAAAACGGAATGAGAAATTATAAATAAAAGAAGTTATAAATAAAATGAACTATAAAAGTACTTTCAAACTTATGTAGTATATTTGGATAAGTGAAACTGTAGAAGCATTTTATAGTACCTTATAATGTTACTGTTTAATTCAAGTGTAGGTTTTTTCTGGGTTCTTTCCTTTCATTTCGGCCTTGAACATTTGCAATTACTAAATTAAACCAAGTGATGAAGATTTAAAAGTCTACATTACCTAATTACACGTTATAATTAATAAAGCGATAAGCACCAAATGATTCAAAGTATCTAAATCTTCTGTAAAGTGTATTTCAAAGATTTTTTTAATTTTATTTATCTTAAGCATTAAAAATACGTTAAAAATCAATAATAATCGCGATTGCCAGGAATTTTAAATGAGTTAAATCTGCTGAATTTTCATGTTTTCAGAAACATTTTAATTGATTTATACGTTAGCTAACGAAAGAAAACGGCATATGTTTTTAAAATGGATGTAAATTATAAGCTTTCTTATGCATGAACATGGTACTTTTATTTTAAGAATAAAAGTATATTTACTTTAAATAGTATGCAATTTAGTCAAATTTCTTTTCTTTGCTTATCAAAAATAAATGCATGGAATAATAAACGAAAATGAACAAATATATCTTAGACTTTTAAACATACAACACGCACATTATATAGAGTTTTAACTAAAAATTTTGCTATCATTGCGTTAAAACGTAGTTGTATAATGATTCAAGGAAAACTACAGGGTAAAACGCGATTTTTTTTTTAAAAATATATTGCGGCATCATTGGATAAATAAACTACATCTTCTCATTTTAGAAATAATTTTTATTAGATCGGTTTCACCCGTTTAACCGGCTTAATCTTCCAAACGAACTTATTGATGAAGGTCTAGCTAACAGCCGGGTTTCGACCGTCTCCTTGTCTATGAGACGTTAAAACTACAATAGTTATAATGGTACCCTCACTATAAGGGGGACCTCTGGGCAACACATCTTTAAAATATAATTTTAATAGCGCCTTCACTACAATGTAAAAAAAAAAAAAAAAAAAAAAAAAAAAAATCCGTTAAAAAACGGAAATTGTACTTCTAATCTAGACGTAAGTACTTTTTCCTTAAATTCCAAAACATATTCTGTTTTTTTTTTAACAAAACTTTTCCGTATTTTTATCATATTATCAAATTTAAAATTTTTCTTTCAAGGAGGGGGAAAAATAAATAACCACATTATTTTGCGACGAGATACTTACACCTTTATGAATTTCAATATGTCTATTTAATTTAAACAACAGTAATGGAGCAACATTTACATTAGACAGGATTCGAACCAGGGAAATCTCTTCTTCCAGATTAACGCCCTACCTCTACACCACGGGAGCACAGACAGCTTAGTCAAATATTGTTACTTATTCCAGATGCTTTCTATAAAGTAAGGCTATGTTGAAACGGGAGCGATTTTCCTATATATATTAGTATTTCTCAGTTAAATAGACAATTCTGAAATTTTTCTATTTTTTTAATATTTAGATTTTTATTTTCGTACTTTATACAAGAAAAAATTTAGTCTTTAAAAATATTACATGCATGAAAAAATATATTATAAGTAATAACTGCTTCTTTTTAGTAAGATTTTTATAATTCTTTTGCTTTTTTTTTAACTAACTCTAAACTCAAATAAAGGATTACTACATAATATTAAAATAAATTTCCTTTATTCTTTATCATAAGATTATATGTTTGATAAATGTCACTTTTATAATAATTTTATTATTAATTTTCAGACTTGTTTTAAGTTTTATGTGCGAATTTATTGAAGTGAATGGATTAATATAAAAATAATAATAATAATACTAAAATTAACTATAGATTTTTTCATATTAAAATACGTTTTAGAGATGAAAAAAATACCAATAGTAATAACAGGTCGAAAATGTTTTTAAAATAATAATAAAATGTGAAGTGTAACACTTACTTTTCAACTGCTTCAAACACACAAAAAGAATAAATAAGATTTATTTTTTTAATTATTAAAATTAAAAACTATCTTATAGATTTTTATAAGAAAAAGAAAACAAAAGAAAACAAAGTAAGAAATATAATAATATAGCAAGTTGTTTTTATTAGTAATTCATAGATGGTGCCACCTTAACATTTATAGTTTTTACTGCTGTTTTATAAATAATAACAAAAATATTCCGTAAAATTTACGAAAAACTTATTGTATTAATACGGACTTATTATCGCATAATGTCAATTATGGAAAAAGTACTGTTTTCTTAGAAAAATGAAACGATTCCATAAAATTTTACGGAAACATTTCAGTATATTAACGGATATTTTTTACAGTGTATAAATGACTTCCTTTTCTCTTCGTTTTCAAAACTCGTTAATACTGCATTCACAATTTAAATCGCAAATTGAAAGAAAATTGCAAAATAATAGGACTGCATATAAATTCCGTAAAGTATCGAAAGTAAGCCCTCTCGGAATATACGACCCTTTCCTTATATATTTTTACAAATCTTAGTAAAATTACAAATTCCAATTATATCTCACCCCACTGTCCCAATTTCTCTCTCTATTCACAAAAGTAACAATTAAAAGCCTTCCTTAAAATTCTTAAAATTTCATGACTGCTAAAGGAAGGCTTAGTTTTGGATAGTTAAAAATATAAATCAACATTTGTGGGTCAGACAATTTACTTCATTTATAAAATTCAGAATTATTTTTATTCAAAAATATAATTAATACCCCTGGTGATTATTGCCCACTATCGTCCGATTGTCCAACGCACTGTCATAATACTTTTTTAATGTAATGGGAGCTGGGTCACATTGATACAGCTTTTTTCTAAGAATTTTTTTGGGGGGGGGGGCAGAAAGCGGAAATGTAAAGTTTTTTTTCCATTTGGTGCCAACAAAACTTGTGTAGTGTGTTATAAAAATGTACAACCGTACAACATATTATTTTTGCATGTAACTTAAAAAAAAAGTAATTTGTATCAATGTGCCCCATCACCGGGGTAGATTAATACACCTCGTGGGGCACTTTGATACGCCTGAGAAAAATGGAGAGAAAATAACACCAATGCATATTTTTCATAGAAAAATAATTAGCAAAAATCTTATATTTATTTATAGAAATTCAAATCACTCACAATTTATTTGTAAACAATATTAAAGCAATCAAAATGAAATGTATAATGACCTGATGCTCTGCCTGTTCCTTGTCCCTTTGTTAGCAGTGGTAACTTTGTCATATCTGGCATTTCAACCCCTGCATTATCTTCTTTCTTAGGAAAGATGAAAAAAAATACCAGGTTTTCTGTTTATAAATCGCTTTATAAACATAAAATAAAAGATAATTAAATTTAAAATTTCTGTTTATAATATAATCATCCTTTGCTGTGCTGCAGCTTGTTTCTCTTATTTCTCATATGGAAAATAATTTTTTCTCAAGAGAATCGAAAGAAATTCGAGATTTGAAAGGGTGCCGTACTTTTCTTTTGTTAGTTCTACTACCACTAGTTATTAGGTAAGTTCGTACGTCTTCTGTTTGCAAAAATACTATAAAATGTTCTAATATAAAAACTTAAAGCTATTTCAGTTCAATAAAAACTAATATTAGATATTCTTGGCGGGAAATGGTTGGATTAAGGAGTGTATGGGAAAAAATAATAAAAGGTAATGAAAAAACGAAGTAGAAAAGGATTTAGGTTGTATCAATGTGCCCCGGCATATACTGTATCAATGTGCCCCATACAGCCATTTTGAATAAAATGAGTCTCAAATCCAACACTTCATAATTTTCCTAGCAATAAAGAATGAGGAACTGATAAAGAGTAGCTTTACTTTTGGCATTATTTTTGGTTGAAAATACTGGAATAGTTGTAAAATACCATTTCAGTTGTACAACTCAAATTTACTTTTGACCTACAAAAACAATAAATCGCCCGTCCCATTTCATCAAACTACTGAATCATTCCAAGACTTTCTGTATGTAGTTGAGTGTACTAGCAACACCTCTCGGAGCTGTTGTGAAACTTCCTGTAATCACCCTATAAGCAGTAGAAGGGGTGTATCAATGTGCCCCAGTTCCCCCTATTCTATACTGTTCGAATACTTTTAAATAATCGTTTTTGAATAGAATATTTAGCAGATTTTGGAAGTTTTTTTAAATTTCTGTCCAGGTTCTTTTCTGATAGCACTTTTCATTTCGGAATCGGCGAATATCAAATTAATGTTCATTTATAAAACTTGAGAAATAAATGCCAGAAAAATAGGAAAAGTTTATGAAACAATAACAATCATCTTCGAACTGAAACATCTCTACGATAAAAAAAACCACTTAAAATTTTGAAATACAAGTAAGAGATTTCGTAGCGAATGCTTCCTTTGTTTTAATACTAACTTGCGATAGCCGCAATGCTGCGAATGTATGATATTTTAGATTATAGAAATTTAATATTAATATTTAAGTTAATAATTCATTAAGTTTGTAATACACTAAAAATATATTTTAACGGTTTAGTGTGCGCATCTCTTCCTTAATCAAGAAGCAAAAATTGTACTTTTATCTTTTTTAAAATTAACTCCAACATTTTCGACATCCCTAGGTTATAGACGTTTGGATATTTTGATACTGCCCTAAAATTGACCAAGTGTTTTTTTTTATTAATACTTTTAAAATTGTATTTTAAATTTAGACTTCGTATTATTTACTTCCTTGTCTTATTTATAATTTGATTAGCTGCGTCAAAAGGACAAAATAAAAATCCTTAAATCCTTATAATTTTTATTGACAATAACCAATCGATTAAATTATTTTTTATATATTTTAGTTATTAAAGTGTAAGTCACATCATAAAATAAAATTCATTATCGTTTGTCTTCGTCCTATAGCAAAAACAAAACAAAAACAAAACCACTTTATCCAAGTGTTAAAGCGATTTGTAACTCATTTTATTTTTTTTTAAATGACGAACATTTGAAATTTCCATTTTTTACTTAAAATTAAATTTCCATTCTTCTATATTCAGATGAATAGCCTAAAAAAATCCGAAAAGTATGTGAAAAAGGATTTTTACTGCATCTATTTCTTGTTAAATGACTATGAGTTGTAATATTTAAATTTATTTCGTCTGAAACGTCTTTTTTTTTAATATAGCGGTATGATCAAAATACCAAAGTTCAACAAGCACTTTAAGACAGACTCTATAACATTTATGGAATATTTTAAAGGTGCATTTCATGAAAATAATAAAATGATTTTCAGTATATAAATAATTTATTTTCGAACAAAAAATGTTAAATAATTTGTTATTTTCTTACTGTATTTTTGCATGTTTCATGACGTTTTATTCATTTTTTTTTATATTTGACTTTTTCAAATGTTCAAATTTGTAACAGAAATATGATCTTAAAATTCTCTTAATTTAATATTTATAAATTAAAATTTTACAATTGTACCACTAGACGTATATATTTTCTTTATTCTATATTTGGATTTCATAGAATCATTTAATAATATGTCATCAGCATATGAGATACTCAAAAATATATTTGAGGGAATACTTAATCTATTTAATCGGAAACAGTACTTAAATTTCCACTAAAGGTTTTTGACTGGGTTTATTCTTCAAGGGTATCAATCCAAACTATTTACTTTGATTTATATTTAAAAGATTTTTTGCTTTCAAACGCATGAAACAGGCAAAGTCTCTTATTTAGAAATTATATAATGTACCATTCTTGTCAACTTTTTAATAAATTCAGAAAATATTGGAAACAATATTGTCAAATTTGGGCTTTTGAACCGAATTTTCAGAAACGGGACACCTGGGAATGAAAAAATGGCCATACTGAGAAAATAATTGTTTATACACTAAATTCTACTTAATTGCGAGAAAAATAAAATCACACGGCCACATCTTATACATCTTATAAAATTCACCTCAGCAGGGCTCCCAAATGGTCCGCAAATTGAACATAAATATTTTCTTAAAAAGATTTTCTTTTTATATTTTTCTTGCAAATTGTGCAGAAACCGTCTTTGGAGATTAATTTTAGCACAAATGCTATAAAAACCTACTATGAAATTTTCTGTTAAAAATATTGGTGATCAGTTTGCGGACCATTTGGGAGCCCTGCCTCAGCTACTTTCATCTTTTTAACTTTAAAAATGACTGAAAATGTCTCGGATAAATTTTAAACTATTGAGGGTAAAAAAATATTTTTTGAATACACCTTAAATGGAGAGATTAATGATTTGCACATTTCATAATTTTTAATATAATTTTTTTAGTAATTTGAAAATTAAAATCTGTATACGAATTTTCTGCCGTTGCATTAGGTAGCTTGATTAGACATGAGGCATTTATTTGATGTTTATTTAAAAAAATAAGGAATTTATTTAGATGTTTCGGGAGGTATATATAGTGTTTGTACACTAAAAAAAACCTGTATTTCTACAGATGTAAATTTACAGGAATGTTTACTTATAATGAATCTTACTAATTTTTTGTCAGCATATTGCACAGAAAAACAAGTAAATCTTCAAAATTAGTTCTTACAAAGCTACAGAAATCTCTAGTTTTACAAAAAAAAAAAAAAAAAAAAAAAATCACAGTAATCTTGCTGAATTTTATCTGTATCAGTTACAAAAGTTCTAGACATCCTAGTTTTCTAAAAGAAATTCTTAGTAACCTTACGGATTTTTTGATTAACTCTGTAAACTTGTATCTGCTATATGGAGTTTTGTTGTTGCCGTTGTATAAAAATTTCAAGGAATCCTAGTTTAAAAGAAAACAATAGTAACTTTACAGTTTTTATAGTGTAGTTGGACAATTTCCTATGAAAAAAATTTGCTAAATATTAATAAGTTTCCAAGTTAATGAATGCAATAAATATATAAATATTATATCATATTTCGCATTAACGACGATTACGGCAACCGAAATTAGTTTGCAACAAATAAATGTATTTAAGTACTTTAAACGTTGTTTTTATCTACATATAATGTACTCCGCCAAATAATTTATTCATGTAATTAATTGTAGATTGGTATCACTGTGTCTTATATCAACTGCACTCTCTATTCAGGTGTCACACTGTTATGTTTTTGCATACGTATATTTCATAAGAATATGTTCCTTGGTAGTTTTTGCAATATTTGCAATAGAAATCTTCGGGATGGATTTCCGCCAAATTTGCAAAAAATTCCAAAAAGATTTTTCGCTGGAAAAAAACTTTTTGTTAAATATTTTGTACAGACAAAAAAGCAGTTTATAGAAACAGGAATGTGTTTAAGAGCTGTCTAGATGTCTAGACTGTAAAAAAAATCTGTAATGTTAAACTTTTTTAGGAAACTGTGGTTTCTAGAAAACTTTTATGCAACTGTAGCTGCAAAATACAAAATTTTTTCTGGGGAAAAGGAATTCTTAGAACTCTTTAAATGGCAAAATTGGTAACAGCAAAATTAAAGTTTTGGCAACTGCAAAATTTCTTGTAACAGATTCTTTTACACGAATTTTGCTGTTGGCGTTACATAAAAAGTTCTATGAATTCTAGGAACCCTAAGAGTTTCCTAGAAAAAGTTTGGTAACTTCATATATGTTCTTTTTTTGTTGCAGTGTATTGTATCAGCATTAAAGTCGATATTTGAATTTTTTGCTGAGAAAATATTCTTTAGACAACATTATGTTTCAGTACACGAGTTGTTTAGTGACCAGTTTTAGAGTGCTGAAGATAAAATCATGATCCATCACTGAATTTTATCTGATTGACTTTATTTTTAGATTAAAAAAAGTCCCATCATCAAATATTTGGAATACAGTAACTTTGTGTATTTCACTATTTTAGTGTCTAGTGTTTAACACGTTAGGCTGTTCAAATTACGGAAATTATTCTCTTTAAGTAATTTATCTGTACTCTATATTCGTACGAACAATTGTATATTTTGCATATAAAATACCTCAAATGGATGCACCGCACCATTATTACGGTCATGGGTATCAGTCCTGGGAAATTTTAAGTTGATATCAAAATTTTTATTAAAGTGACGCCTAGCGACTTATCAAATAGTTTTATATTTAAAAAATGTTATTTAAAGTATAATGATACATTCTATTTAATTTAATACTGATCGCAAATATTGACACTTGTTTTTTAATGAAAGGTATGCATTTGTAAAAGAGGAGAAACACGTAAAATCAATTGATTTCTTATAGAAGAATAAGTAATCACACGCGTATGGAAAAAGTTAGATAAATAATGCTCGTTGTAAAAAAGCGATGTTCCTCAATATATACCCCCATGAAGCAGAAGAAATTTTACATTAATTTAATGGATTCTATAAATTCAACGTATAATATATATATATATAGATATATGGAAAGTTAACAGGATTACGTTTATACGTTTGTGCATAAAGAGAGAAACACATAAACTTAATAGATTTTCTCTAAATAAAATAAAATGGCATGCAGATATGGAGGTAGGAAAATTTACGGTAGAAAAAATGAAATTTTCGCAAAATATACGTTCAAGACACAAAAGAAATCTAATTTAATCACTGCCACAAAATCAATGTACAAAAAATATATATTTCAATAAACTGAGATTTTATTTTTCACTAAAAGGAATGGAAAGTTCAAAGAAAGATTTACCACCTTTTCTCGAAGCACATGTGATATTTTAGAACTTACCCTTTTTCATATTCTTCAAAATCCATTACGGCTTCTGGATGTTTTATCCTTTTTCCAGCATTCCTGTCGCAATAATACTCAGAATGTTTCTATATCTCTCACTCGCAAAATGTTAGGTTTTTTTTTTTTTTTTTTTTTTTTTTTGCAATTTCTGAAAGAAGCCAAACTTTAAATAATACCTGTCAAAATATTTGTCATACGAAAAGTTCTGCTACTTAAACAGAAAATAATTTCATCATTTTTTTTTTTTTTTAAAGCAGACACAAGCATTATTGTTAGACTTTGTACAGGGTGATTCTACGTCACAGACGAAATAAAAATAACCGGTTAAGTGACAGCATTACTGACGAACAGAGGGTTCAGCACAAAGAAATACTGCTGCTATATTGAATAAGAATATCAATAATAAAACAATAAATATATGAATTAGTAACCGGGCATTGCATTACACAAACATATCATTAGAATGTGTAACCTAGACATTAAAATCCGACGGCACATAGAGTGTTATTTTAGATATAGTGTACCGTAAACCGAGGCTACTTTGACACCCCGGGGGTAACTTTGTCACCTCGTGGGTAGACGGATTTCTTATTGTTTTATACATATTTATTTAATTCTCGCTTTTCTTAGGGGGCTTAAACAGTAAGTGAAAAATCAGGAACTATGAAAAAAACATGTTTTCGTCAGTATTGCAATTACACTGATAAGAGTTTGTCAAACGCAGTGGCAGCTGTCAATAATTACAGGACTAAAAAACTAGCTGCCGCAGTATTTCAAATAGCATGTTTTACTCTTGTCAATAAGGCCCCTGCAAGACACTCCAAGTCTGTGTGTCGTCCGACAATTCTTAAACATTAGGAAAAAATCCAACATTTTGTTAATACATATATCTTTTAAGTATTATTTACACCTTTTTGTTCTTTTTTGTTTTATAATGTTCTTTTAGCTAATAAAGAAACATTTATTTAATTATGTTTGTCATAGTTATTGGTTTACATTTAAAAAATGGAAAAATATATTTTTCGCAATATATACATACACATACCGGGTGTCCCAAAAATGACTGATGGATTTTAAAATTCAATAACTTCCAAACGGTGACAGCTATTTAAAAATTTTTGCAGGAGGGTTATGTATAATGTCGGGAGTTTTTTTACCGTAATATTTTATTTTAGTTCGCTTCTCAATAGGTGGCGCTGATGGCGATTGAAGGCCAGGTGATCAGTGCTGAGAGAAGCGTCGACCTGGCCTTCAATCGCCGTCAGCGCCACCAATTGTTTGAGATGCGAACTAAAATAAAAAATTACGGTAAAAAAACTCCCGACATTATACATAACCCTCCTGCAAAAATTTTTTAAATAGCTGTCACCGTTTGCAAGTTATTGAATTTTAAAATTCATCAGTCATTTTTGGGACACCCGGTATATATATATATAAATTGTAAAATAAAATAGCATAAATGCCCCTATGCGTTCTAAAGGATGTACTTTTTTATTTTACATCCATATCACGTGGGAACGTGATAAAACAACGCAGGTTTACAATATGCCCGAACGTGTCTTTCTTACGTGTCCAAACCTTTCGTGTCTTTAAAGGGATAATGTCTAGGCTAATTACCGATAAAAATTTTCAAAAATAGTTTTCAAAATCCTTTTGTACTACTACGATGATGAATATCTGAAAACAACCTCAACTCTTTAATCGAATTCTCGCAAATTCAGATGCTTTACGTAAAAATGGGATCTTCAAAAAACTATGTGATTTAGGGTAATCGCTGTAGTTTATGTTCTATTACCCCTATTGTTTTCATAATTTTTGTTTCAATTTTTACTAATTATATTTTTTTACATATTATTTTTCTTACCTATTATAAAACCAAACACTTCATAAAAATTCCAGAAAAAAAACCAATGGATGGTATATAATATTTATGACCACCACTGGATTAACCGTTTAAACGCCAATGTTCCCAAATGAGAACATAGCATTTTTTGTAATACAAAACACATATTTTTCAACATAACAACGATTTCCTTATTTTTCCCATAAAATATAAGGTTGATTTCAACTTTTGAAAAAAAAATATGTTTAAGCATTTATCACAGGTATAAGAAATTTGTAAATTCATTAATTTCTATAAAATATATATTTGTTTTTATCGTTTATTACTTACCACGTATTTCTATATTACTTACATATTACCGCTAGGAATCTAAATGCTTTTGGAGTTCAAGAAAAATACTCAAAAACAATATACAATAGCATATAGCGGAAAGTAGTTTGTTATATTTGCATAAGTTGTCAATCAATAATCATCTTCCAAAATGCGAACAATAAAATGTAAACACCCCCAAAAAATGCAGAAATATATATGCAAACAAATTTAAATATATATATATATATATATATTTAAATTTCTATGCATAAATTAAAACATTTGAAGATCTAATATAGGACAAAAAAATTATAATTACATTGCGATATTAATTCGGCGTGTAAACAGTTAAGCAGAAAAGTGCTTTGCTGACAACTTTTGAATCACACAATATTTTAGCATTTGTGTTACGTAAAAATGGGTAATCGCTGTAGTTTATGTTCTATTACCCCTATTTTTTTCATAATTTTTGTTTCAATTTTTACTAATTATATTTTTTTACATATTATTTTTCTTACCTATTATAAAACCAAACATTTCATAAAAATTCCAGAAAAAAAACTATGTATGGTATATAATATTTATGACCACCACTGGATTAAGCAGAAACGTGCTTTGCTGACAACTTTTGAATCACACAGTATTTTAGCATTTGGAATATATTAAGATAAATATTCCAGTTTTAGCTTTGCTAGATAATTTTCGTTTTTACGCGGATTTTCGGAACCATTGATTTTATAATAAAAAGAATAATTTGCGACAGGTCATTGTACCATGAAATGTTAAAAATCCGCTGTTGAAAAATTAAAATTACATCGTATGAAAATTCATTGAACTAACCTTTTATCATAACAAAATAATCAAATTCTGAAAGAAGACATTCAGAAAAGTTACGTAAATTTAAATTTATTTTCACAGTTTTTTGAAGGGTTTTGAAACATGCAATTGAATTAATTATCTCCAAATATATCGATATCACACACATTATCTCTTTGATAGTGAATATTTAAATTTCACGTATTGATATGTCCTGTTTTTCTTTCTTACACATTTCATCGCAATAATTTAAGCATTTTAAAGATAGATGTTCGTGTATGATATCCTTTTCACCGATTTACATTGGATTCAGATACATACAGATTAAGCGTAGGATTTAGTATGATTGTGCCGATAAGGAAAGACTTAATGAGTATATCAAGGAGAGTGATTTAAAACAGCAAAATTCATTTACATGAGTTAGTACACATAATAGGATAATATAGAAAGTCCGGTTGGTTAATCAATTGGTGATTCTGCAAATTTTAGTTTTAGAAGTAAACTTTAAATTACAAAAATCTTTCAAAAGATTCTTTTTTATCAACTGAATATTCATTAACTTTAAAATATTTCATTAAAAAAAAATATGTAATATTTACAATATATCCCTAGATAACGTATAAGTAACATCTTGTAAAACGTTTTTCATGCTATAGCAAGTAAAAAAAGTTCCAGTGTTCTACGATTAAAACTTACCGAGTTATAATACGTTGAATGTTAATAATTTCCGGCTTTATCTATTAAAAAGGGAAACACAAAAGGGACCATGTTTTTTGAAACACTCCAGTAGTGGTACAGTTTCCACTTGAAATAAATTAATATACAATAAATACATAATAGAGAACTGCTATTAAAGCTTTTAAGGGGACAAAACAAAAATTGTAAATTGTGGAAAATTACTTTAGAACAGTCTTTTACGCTACAGGAAATAACTTCGATTAGTATATAATAAGTATTTTTTTGCGCATTTAAAGGAGAAAATAAGAGTTTACATTAAGTTAAAGTTACTATTTTAAAATAATATCGGTATTTTGGCCATGTTCACATTTAAAGGGAGGTATAAAAAAGTGTAAAAAAGAGGGAAATGGAAATTCTGGGATGTTTGTGCCAAATACGCAAAATGGCGACTCCTGAGCTTAAAGAGCTATTACTGGACTAAACATATATATATATAGTTAGACATCAATGTTCATTCGATTTTTACTTTGAGACTTTGTAAAAGATCGTACCTACGATTACAGGGCTGACACAGGTGACTATTTTTTTTTATTCTATTCTGCACCTTTTTTACAAAACAAAAACCTTTAACATACGCTTTGACAGTATTTGCAAAAGAAATGCAATATAAAATGTGATTTTGGAAAATAGTTGTGAGAACACAATATAAAAATTGTCACCTGTGGTAACGCAGAGAATGCCGCTACCTAACTATTAGCCGAAGTCAAGACACATTATTGAAGAAGTTGTTGATTCTTGTTAACCGAAGTGGTGCAAGAATCGAACTTTAGGTCGAATGTATGTCGTACAAGTAAAGATGCACATATTAAACATTTATAAGAAAAACTATGTTGATTTACCCTCAATTTGGTGTATGATCTGTTGTAAATAGTTTAAGTTAAAGTGTTATAATATAACATTTAATTTGGGACATTCATTTATGCACACCCTGTACAATTGAATCACAAATCATCCGTGTCTTCATTTTTCCTCTCTATACGACTTTCTGCATCTTAATTTTATAAATTTTGGCATCATTAATGATTTTGTTTAGATTTTTTAACTGTTAGTTAACTATATCCATTGACGTTTGGCAATTTTATTGGGTATACAAATGTTTTAAGCGACGTTTCTTTATAAAAAAATAAAAGAATAATCAAACCACAATCGATATAGTAAGAATTAGCACTTACTGCCTTCGGTCAAAATTAGTCAGATGGTGTGTTCTGTTTTTTTAAAAGGGGAAATAACGAAAATTGCTTCTATATTTTTTCGGAATTCATTGATTGATTTTTACATCAATCTTTAGTTCATAATTGCTGCTTTCTTATGCCGTAACAATAAAGGAGCAAAAACTGCGGTAACCCCATTGTATTCTTTGGTGAATAAGCGGGACGTGGTAAAATTTTCCCTAATAGAAAATCATGTCAAGTAGATGATCTCTTGTTATGGTTTCATTCTCCTGACGAAACCCTATTAGTCTCCATTCCTCTCTCTGCCTGTTCGTCACAGAGTCCGCACACAAAAACTGTATAAGTTAGAGACTCCAGATTTTTTACATATACAGCTGAATACCTCATGATACGCAAAAAATTATAATTTTTTTAAGTCTATTTTTTAATTAAAATAAATTTTTAAATGTCATTCGTTCGTTTTTGCGATTTGATTTTTAGAACAGAAGCATAATTTCCACAATTTGCTTGTCGATATCATAGATTGGAGGTAACGCATCTCGCAAGTAAATAGAAGTTTTTTAGATCTAGCACCAGTGCCTGAAGCTGAAACTTTCATGTTAAGATGGATATAATTAAAATATATTTCGATTATTTAATTTTCCAATTTAAGGGCTTATATTATTTTTATTATTATTTAAATAAATTACTTGTATAACAAATTTATTTTGTTTTGTTTTTAACACTTTCGGGTTTAATTTTTTTTCAGCTTTTAGAAAATATTATTTTTACGTTAATAACATTAACACTAGCTAACCAAATAGATTAATTAGTCTTTAACAAATATTTCATTGTCTGAAACAGAACGAATGTTGTTGTTTTACGTATTATTTAATTGATATTCATATGACAATAGGATTAGGTCGAATTTTTGGAGATGTTTAGAATATATTGTATTACAATAAAATTTAACTTATATTACAACTTTTTAATACTTTTTTCGTTTTATTACGTATGATTATTTTAGACAAGGGATTTTTATTTTCAATTTAAAGAGTGAAAAATATGTTTAAAATAAGAGAATCGAAAAAGGCGTAAAGAGAACTAAGCATATAACTATTATTATTTTTTTTACTAAATGCTTAAACATAAATAAACTCATATAGTAATTGCATAGACATGTACTAACGTTGCTACATGTAAATTGTAGCAAAAGTATTTCTTAAAACAAAATGATACTTCGTTAGAAGACAGGTACAATTAATAATACACCGGACTCGAAAGATAACTATTTTAACTTTTATACTATTTTTAATATGTTTCTCAAACACCTCTAATAATTGAAATGGGAATTCAGAATATTTTTACTGACCAAAAAGTTTGTTTAATATGTCATTTGGTGTATATTGAAGTATCATTTCAAAATATTCAATTGCTTTATTTCAATTGCTGCCATTTATTGGGAAAATGTATAACGTATAGAAACGTTATATAAAAAGAAACGTTGTTTAATTAAATACGAGTACAATGGTGCTGTCATTTATGTACGATTTTAATAATTATAAATTAGCAATTTAATTTCTTGATAAAGTGTTTTGAACGAGATCTTTCACGAAATCCTCAGAGCGATCTGCGATCACATTTACCCACTTGTTTTGGATTTTTTCTGTCAAATGATTGAGCTAAAGATTGTAACATTCGCAAATAATAATGTCTTCTGGTTTGAATAAAATTTTTTTTTTTAGTTTTATTACATAAAAACTGTTACTTTTAGAATATTTTAGCAAGTTCTCTGCGTAACTATATTTTAGATAACAAGATCTATTGAAAAAGAGTAGAAACTTTTTGTATGTGTAATAGTTACAATTATATCCATTTAAGTAAAAATGACTCATTCTTAAAATCGCCGCTTAATACTATGCTATTTTTCTTAATTTAAAATTGTATTATTACTATTAAACGTGATTTATTATTTTCTTTTACGGGAATTAACAATATTCCTTCAGAAAATTTCGCTTTAATTTGACCGGTCTAACAAAAATGCGCTTTTGTAACTCTCCTTAATAATATTTAATGACAGATTTTGAAAACATATTTAATTGGTATCTTCATTTTCATAATACATAGCATGCCGCAATCTCCTCTTAAGAGAGACGATTAAAATAATAAAATGTGAAAACACTTCATTTATCCATCCTTTGTCTTATGTATGATAAATTTAGGGTACATCAATCATGAATAATAAATTAATGATTCTCGATAAACACTTAAGAAAGAAAATATTATGGGTACTGTTATTGATTAATATGTGTAACAATAAACTAACGTAAGTGGCATTCAAATCTCAAGTTAAGAGGCTTCAAAAGACAACTTCCCATGCTTCGAAAAATTTAAATTTTTGTGTGCATACTTTAAGTAATAGTTTTGAACTATGTAATTCATTTGAAAAACAATAACAAAACAATAAACACAACCCCTATCATTCAATGACAAGGTTATTTCAAATTTCAAATACAGTTTTCTTTAAAAAAAAAATAATCTTAAGTTTTCACGAACTGTTACTCTGAAACCGTGTAATAAATTTTCTCAAAATTTAAAAAATGCGCAAAATATGAGACCAGTAAATTGTCTGCAAATCAATTGAATAAATTAAGGAAGAAGAAGAAAAAAAAAATCTTTTTGTAAAGTTTACAAATGCTGTGAGTTTTCTTTGTTCAAGATTCAGCTTTTGCATAGTTTAAAAGTGCACGGTACTTTTCATTGAGAAATTCAACATTAATATTTGTTTTTATCATGTAATCTGTTGAAAAATTGATACAATTTATATTGACTCATATTAATGTGTTACAAAGCAACACCAAACGCAAATCGAATATTCACTATAAAAAATAAGTAATTATTTAAAAGATTGCAACATTAATGTCATTCAATACAAATGTTTTGTTTTAACGTGTTATAACTCTGCAAAAAATGCACGTTTTAAAAAACTTATTATTATTTACCGTAAAATGGGGTGAATAGGAACGAAACTTCCCGGCCATACATATAAATTCATTATAAAAATATGTGATGATATTTTTAGTTGCCATTTTTTATAAGAAGGTTATAACATTAAGAGTTGGTAACTTCAGTTTTGACATGTTTGCACAACTACTGGAGCATATAAATAAACTTCAAGAGGATCCTCAAAAACCTCATTTTTTCAACGTCTTCAAAACTTTGTATGTAACTACAGTATTTTTCATATTCTAAACCTAAGGAAGGGAATTTTTAATTAATGATAGACCTGTAAACGATATTCTGTATTAAATTCTACTTACGTCTAAACTACATAATGAAAAAATGAAAAATGGCTAGTAAGATCAGAGGTTTAAGATTTACGGGGTGAATCGGAACACGTTTTCTCTCATGGTTTATTTTTCTATGCAGTAAAAATTTCATGTAATATATGAAAACATATGTATGAATATGTATTGTAACAATATTTTGTTTGTTTTAATTACTTGAATAGTTTAAAAGTGCCAAGAAATTAATTGATTAAACAAAAAAAAATCTACGCCTATCCAACAAACATGGAACACACAATACATTAATTTAAAAATAACAAATTAGTTAGAAAAACTGCACAGAATTATTCTCTAACATCCACAAAACATTACACAATTATCATAAAATGAAAAATCAATCAAAAAAGAGAGAGATGCAAACAGTACTAAGGGCTGGGGATGAGGGCGTATTAGTAGATCGTATTAATACAGGCAGCGATTGGGGCTACTTAATAAATTTACTTACCCAATGACTACTAGTAAAGGATAACACAGAACAGGGCTAAATTTGTATTAAATTCTACTAATATAATTTCTTAAAATAAATTTTAATTTTTCTTGATTTAAAATTTGTTTTCTAATTTTTAAAAAGGCATATCTTTACTTGTATATAAAATAAAGGCTTGGTTTCACAGTAATCACGTGTAATTATTCCTCCCTTACCATTATTACCTGTTTTTATTAACCCTATTAATGTTTGAATCGGAATAAATAAAGATTATAGAATTTGTTCCCATTCACCCCGCAGATAGGGGTGAATCGGAACACCATTAAAAAATTAAATAATATATATATAAACAGTAAAATTGTTCATTTTTGCTTAAAAAGTAAAGAACAAAACAAGACCGAAGTTTCTAGTAGAAAAATATAAAAAATAAAAAATCAGTTTTTGCTTTTTTTAACGTTAAAGTTGAAAAGTGTTCCGATTCACCCCATTTTACGGTATTATTTTGTAACGTATTCAGAAAGAAGTTAAAAACAAAGAAATATTTTGGATACGTTTGACAGTACTGTACCTTCTTAAGAACACATAAATACTATGAAACAGTTGTGGATACATAAAAAAATACGTAATACGTTTTTTCGATTTTTTTAATACAAAGGAAATTCGTTTATTCAAAAAACATTTAGTTAAACCGAACAAAAAAAATTATGTTTTGTATCTGTGGTACTTGGAACGTACTGTTACACTTAACCTTTTACTGCACGCATTTTTCTTTTTTAATGAGAACAAAAATAATTCAAATTCTGTATAACGGTATAATAATGGGGAAAATAGTTAAAGAAAAGGAAATTTCAGCTAAAATTTGACATTTTCTGGTGTTTACAATATGTAAACAGTTAATGTGTTTAACTACTGTATTGCTTTATTTTGCAACTAAATGAGCTTAAATTAAATAATTTCTTACTTGCTTTGCATACAACATTTTATTATTTTAAATCCCTACTACTTTTACAAAAATTAATATTTTTGCTTCGATTTTTTTTTCTACATTCATCAGAATGTGCTACATAAAGCTGTGCATAGAGTTTTAGATGTATGGGATTTTCCATTGAATTAAGAATTTTTTTTCTGGAATGTATAAAAAAAATAAAGAAAACTCACGAAACTCACAATTTAAATATCTTAAAAAAAACTATAAACTTGAATTCTAAATGAATGCACAAAAATGTTAAATACACTACGAAGAACAAGTAAAAGAAAATCAAAACTCTATCTAAATTAGCAAAATGCCTTAGTGATTTTCGAACAAGCAAATTGTAAAAATATGAACAAGGATAAAAATCTGTTTAAATTTTTTATTTGTATGAGTAATTGAGCTAGATCTATTAACAAAATGTACAATATCATGCGATGTAATTGCCTTATATAGGAAAAATGTGGCGTCGAAATATTCACAATTAAAAATTCTTTCAGTTAATATTAAAAAAAGAAAATCGATATTTTGACCAATTTCAAGACCCTCTGTACCCTTAATAACTTAATCAAAACTTCTTTTGTTTCCAAACAACAAATTCTATTTTTATTTATTTATGTACTTATTTATTTATTTTTTGTCTAGTGCAGCAATCTGACATGGACAGTGTAAATGTAATTTTATTATTTGAATTGTTCTTGATCTCTGATCAGGAATCATTCAAACACTTGATTTGAAATACTCATTGAAACACTCTTTCGACAGAGAATATATTGGCAAAATTCATGCCACTTACTGAAAATTATAATGTTTTCAGATATGTACCAGATATGGCACTTGGAGCAGTGAAGAGTTAACAACGCTAACAAATCTTTTTGACACTGAAATCATTTTTTTCTTTCTTTTTGCCGTTTGTTGGGATGTTTAAAGAGATTTTTTGTTTACACAGTTTTTTTTCTTGTGACAATAATTGTTTATGAAATAAAACTCTAATAAAGCAAAATTATCGTTTACAATTACCACCATTATTAAAAAATAGAAATTTTTACAATATTTAAAAAAAAAAAATCTATGAATATTTTGCTTGAATAAAAAGAATTTTTTATTGAAATTTACTGGTTTAAGTTTACTCCCGCGGTTATCGGAAAATCTGGATCAGACTAATAAATTAAACACCATTTATGACTCCTCCCTTATTTCACTCAGAGTTGGCATGCAATTCACTGTATGTTGCCTGTTTATTCATAAATTAACGATAATGTTTTAATTCAATCTAGGGTCCATTATTTTAATATGATTAAGTTGTATTTTGTTTCTTATTACTAGGTGTGCAAGGGAAATGCTAGAATTGCATTTTAAATACTACTATTATGGTGTAACAATATTGGTCTTATTTAAAAGCAGAATTTCTGAATTAATTAAATCCAATATTACTTTATAAAAAATTCCCAATTCATTATTAAATTCTAGTATTTCCATCAGAATCGTAAATAGTAAAAAAATCATAAGAACGGGTAATTTTTTTCAGAAAGTGTAATCCTAGAAAACAGATAAAAAGCCAGAAAACAGGGATTCTGGTTTTTTTAGAATTTAATGTTGCCCTCTAAGAAAAGAAAATGCTTAATTCAGTTTGAAGACATAAAACGCACGCTTTTATTTTCTTTAAAATGGCATCTTTAGCATCCAACGAAGAATTCCATACTTAAAATCCAGTGTTAAACAACATTAACAGAAAAGTATGCATATGACGTCACAATCACAGAAAAGACCACAGATATTATATAAATCCAGCAAGAAAGACATGTCGACAATTAAAAACTAAAGAAAAAGGATCTAATAATCCATATGTTTGTAACATTAATATGGATACATAAATTTAAATATAGTTTATGGGCCATTTTCAAATTTTGCTTACATATGCTATCCCAGAGTAGAAAGAAGAAAATTAAAACTTGAAATATTAATTTATGTTTGATTTGAGTTATGCATTAGCTAAAGAAGATTTATTGAATATTTCTAACATGAAAAATGTTTTTAACTGTGTTTTTTAAAATTTTAGCTAACTTTTTTAGGTAAAAAGGTTTAATTATTTTAAATATGAACTGTTATTGTTCTATATTAATGAAAAATATTATTACAAAAGATATTTTCTTTAAGATGATACCACAAATCTTTTGCCCCCCACTTTTTGTCAAGTCCGTTACCTTGTGAATATTTTGTTCAAAATAGGTTTTGAATGCTGCGTGAAGTTAGCAGCAAATATTCAGCGATATAGTTAAACTATTCGCGCAACTACTACTTGCCATTTTTTACTCTTCAATTGTGAAGCAATGTAATAATGGCAAGAATAAGCTTTTATCAAGGTTGGTATTTTGTTTTCACTGTCAAGACTGTTATCGTAAATTTTAATATTAAAATAATGATTTTTGTAGTTTTGTAATTAAATATTGTTTAGTAAATAGTTTCAGAAGGTGTGTGTATTATTATCTAAGTTAGAAATTATAAAAGCTAATTCATTTCTAATAGTTTTATTTGAAATGTCAAATACGTTACTTGTGAAGTCCGTTACCATGAAATGTAAGCGAAAAATGTAAGCTGCTAAGTAAGTTTACTAAATAGTTTTAGACGGTATGTAAATTATTATCCAAGTTAGAAAATGTACAAGCTAGTTCATTTTAATTTTTTTTTTTTTTAGTTTTTTTTCTTTTTTTTTTTTTTTTTTTTTTTTTTGAAATGTCAAATCCGTTACTTGTCAAGTCCGTTGCCATGAAATGTAAGCGATTGGGGAAAATGGCCCTAATAACAGCTGCATGTTTTCCAGAAATCCGAAATTTATATTTTTGGAATGTATCACAGACTTTTATTATAATTCTTTTCATTTGTTTTGGGAAAATGATAACCAAAAGATGGAATAGTTTATTATTTTTCAACTATTTTTGTTTTACTTTCTAAAGAAATGGAGAACTTCAGATGACAAAATTTAAAAAAATGATGCTAAAAACTAGAAAGAAATTAATATTTCAAAGATAAATTGAGATGCATTTTTCAGACAAATTGCATTTAAAATTACTTTTTTTCTCTGATACGATCAGGTGTAAAAATTGACAATTAGTGATGTTCAGAAATTTTAAAAATTGCAATAGATATCATCCCTTTTTAACAGTACAGAGTTACATTAGCTTTATTCTGTGACTGGTTTATTTAAATAATTGTTTTTTTTACAGCTTTAATTGCTGCCCGAAATAAATACAATATCGGGGGCTAATAAACATATACTTATTATATTCTAATAAAATTAAAACGACATTATCAGCAGGACAATGTTTAACCAACGTCGTACACAGGCTATTCTATTAATTTGCTGACAAACTAATAAAGTTTGTCAGTGAACTTCAAGAATAACAAAAATTGTAACTGAAAAACATTATCGCAAACCACACAGTCAGACAAAAAAATCCTTCCGGAAAATAGTACCAAGTAAGGAATATGAAGAGGCTTTCATATTCCTTACTTTTCTTTAAAAACTTTTAAGTTCTTCATTTTAAAAATTTAAATTTTCAAAAATGTAAGGAATTCAATAATACAAAGCTCAAATTAGTGGAGCACGGTAATAGAAAATGCAATACTTGTTTTTGTCAAAACTGACAATGAATGGGAATTTAGAGAAATTAATTTTATACAAGCTGGTTTTACTTAAAGCGATTTATATTCAAAATAATGAAGTGCCATTTAAAAACAATTTGATGGGTGAAATTAATCGAGATTGAATGAATTTGATCGAGATCTTAGTCAGTCTTGTGCATATTCTCACTAACATCGAAATCGGTTCACATATGCAAATGCTGTCGCGGACAAATAAATTATTCAAAATATAACTCCACTTTAAAAATTTAAACTGTTATACGTTAGCTGTTTTTCAAGATAAGAACAAAACAAAAAATGCTCCGTAATCCTTGTATTAAGATCAAACACTTCAGAAAGAACGTTTTTTTCAATTTTCATTTTGTTTATTGTACAATAATATAAATTTATTTTTTTTTAACAATTTTAAATGGCTGCAATTTTGAGACAAGATGGCGGATAAAGATGACTTACGAACTCGGTCAGGATATTGATTTGTTCTACGTAAACACCACGTTATATCAGTTCATAAATGAGCATATTATCGTCTGGCAAAAATCAGATTATTTCAAAATGTCAGCCACACTTGAAATTCAAATTTCTATAACTCAGCCATTATTTAAGGTATGGTAAATGAAAAAAATGCTCCGAATTCATTATATCAAGGTCAAACACATAAGAAAAGAGTAGTTTTCAATTTCTAATTTTTGTAACTCATTTTAAATTTAATTAAAAAAAATATTCAAATGGCTTTTATTTTGAAAGAACGAGGCGGATGAAGTTGGCCATCGAACTCGTACGACACATCTGTATGTGCTATGTACACACAAAGTTACATCCAAATCGGTTCATTAATACGTGTTATCACGTGACAAAAATGTATGTCAACATTTGAACGGAGGGTGGTTTTGGGATCTGGGAGTCATGATCGGTGAAAATATACAAAAGTTTTCCGGAAAAGCTTTCCTCCGAACGGTTGCAATAGGTAGCTTTTTACTTTTTGTAAAGAAAGCTACCTAATACAGAATGTTCTTTTTCACCCGAGTTTGAGATTCCGTAGTGACATTGAGAAAAGTAAACTATATAGTAATGATTCAAAAGTTTCATTACTATAGATATATTATTTCCTTTATACTAGTAAGTGTTATTAACATGAATAGTGCTTAAAGTTTCCATTATACGATCCATCAACGAGATTAATTAATATTACGATAGAGCTTGGTGCAATGCAATGAAGTACAAAAATGAGCAACGTTAAATATATTTGGTGCTTTTTAATGTTGCTCATTTTTGCATTCCACCGAGAAATAAGTTCTCTACATTTGAGGCCGCGATTGTCAGTACATACGACATCATCGTTGCATTACTCTTTTTTTTCCGTTCTTTCCTTGATGTTATATCATTTCGAACAAAACAAGATTAGTATCAGCAAATTTTCATTGCAATATTATTTTTTAATTATTAATTAAAATTTATGGATAGTTGATGAAGAATACCATGTTTTTTGAAATATTTTCAACTGTTCTGAAAAAACATTTTTTTTGGAAATTTTTTCCTTTTGATGTTTAATAAGATTATTTTGTTTGTCGCCACATTTGAAGAACACCCTCTATATACATTTAAATTGGAACATTTGTTCAAAAGTTATCATGGCATAGGAAAAAAAAAACATAAGAATTGTATAACCTTGTCAAGTCCGGTAATATGATAAAATATAGCATTTGATCAGTTAAGCTTCATACTTGATTTTGAGCTTTTCAGAAAACCATGAATTACAGATTGGAAAGCATAGTATCTTACATCGATGAAGTATTTTTGGGGTATTACGTTTTTGGATGAAATCCCGTCACCGCTATTTTATAACTAAATTATCGTAAAGAGATTAAAAAAAAGCACCATTACACTGGAAATTGCAGTTAAATTCTGATTATCAATGAGAATTATAAAACAGGTGTCGTCTAAAATGTGTACCAATTTTGAATTTCGAATGGCAGACTCACTTTTTTCACCTTTTTTGAGTTCCTTAAATTCATATAGTGGGTGGACAAAAAAAGAACAGTTAATATGTTTTCTTAGTTTAGTTTTTCTGAACTCAAAGTTTCAGGATTTTAATGCTAATTCAAGTGATAAAATTTTCCTTCTTATCAATAGTCATCTGATTAGTCTCATTTTTTAGATACAATGAATATAAATGTATGATAAATTACATGATAAAGGCAATTTGTTTCGATTACCAACTATATTTTTAATTATAAAAATCAATAATAAAGCATATTGAAAACATGAATAATGATTTATATTTGCATAAAGTGAACAAGAGTGATGAGAAACATCGATTTGTAGGCTTGCGGCTCATTCTAAATATTGGTTTTTGATGTATAGTTCATTTTCACTTTTTGAGGGTGTAAAGAAACTCTTCAGCTAGGAAAAGTTTTTCAGAAAAAAGTCTAAGACTGTATTGAAAAAAAATCGGAGAAATTTTATTTCATATAAAGTGAATTTATTTTATAATTAGAAACGTTGTAGACTTTTTCTAATAACATACAATGTGTCTGAAATGTATCTTCAAACTGAAAAAATAATAAAAAAAAATAGACAAACAATCATATTCAATTACGGTTTTTTTACGTTTCATAAGGAAAATTAAGTTTCCTTTAACAGTGATTTATTTTACGATTTCATATCGCGCACCATTAGTCAAAGACAACACATCGAGTCTATAAAAGTTTTCTAGCCACCTTCTCTATGGCATTCCGGAATAAACTGCCTGGATGGCCACTGTAATTCGCCATGTAAGTTTTAGTTCATCAGTTTGAAGAATTGGATAATGTAAACAATGATTTTCACGTTTACCCATCAAAATGTGTTCATATGTGCTATGTCAGGAGATACAAGTCCGAATACAAAAAAATCCCTTTCGGCATGGCCTATAGGCGGAGGTAGATTTCGAAAAGTTTTCATCTCAAAAAAAAAAAAAAAAAAAAAAAAAAAAAATGCCTATCTCTACTTAAATGCCCATTTTGGCAATATATTTTGAATTATATTCTTACTTTATTTAAAAAATTGACCAATATGATCATTATATAGTTCCTAAATAACAAAAAACTGTTAATTAAATTCGTTTGACAGCAAAATTGAATTTAAAAATGAGTCATAAAATAACCAATTTATTATTTTAATACATCCACAATTCTTTAATCAAGATCGCTTTGAGAAATTTTGTGCGAAGTGCCCACTTTGACAGATTTTTTTAAATATATATTTAGCCTTTATCAAAAATCTGACCAATACGGCACATTACACAGTTCCTAAATAACAAATAACTGTCAATTGAATGCGTTTGAGAGCAAAATTGAATTTAAAAATGAGTCATAAAATAAACAATTTGTTATTTGAATACAACCTCAATTCTTTTATCATGATCGCTTTGGGAAATTTTTTTGCGAAATGCTTACTTTGACAGCTTTTAAAATATATATATTCACCCTTTATCAAAAAATCGACGAATACGCACATTATATAGTTCCTAAGTAACAAAAAACTGTCAATTGAATGCGTGTCAGAGCAAAATTGGATTTAAAAATGAGTCATAAAATAACCAATTTGTTATTTGAATACCCACAGTTCATTAATCATCTCGCTTTGGGAAATTTTGTGCGAAGTGCCCATTTTGGCAGCCTTTTTTGAAATATATTCTGCCTTTATCAAAAAACTGGCCATTCCGTCACATTATATAGTTCCTAAATAAGAGAACCTGTAAATTGGATGCGTTTGAGAACAAAAAAAAGATTTAAAAATGACTCGGTAAAAGCGCAATTTCTTAAATTTCCTCAAATTTTTATCCCGATAACTTCGTGAAATTCTGTTCAAAATACCCTTTTTGGCAGCCTTTTAAAAAATATATTCTGCCTTTATCAAAAAACTGGCCAATACGTCAAGTTATATAGTTCCTAAATAATAGGACCTGTAAATTGGATGGGTTTGAGAACAAAAATGAATTTAAAAATGACTCATGAAAAACGCAATTTGTTATACTTAATGAATTTTTTAATGATGAAAACTTCGGGAAATCTGTTCAAAATACCTTTTTTGGCAGCCTTTTTAAAAATATATTCTGCCTTTATCAAAAAATTGGCCAATAAGTCGTATTATATAGTTGCTAAATAAGAGGATCTGTCATTTGGATGCGTTTAAAATCAAAAATGAATTTTAAAATGAGTCAGAATATAAGCAGTTTGGATTTGAGGTTTTTTCTCCAACTCCTATTTTTGTTTAATTTATTTTTGCTATAAGAATTGGTTCTATGAAAAACTTGTCAATATAAAAGTTGTAGATATTATTGTGAAGATGTAAAATAAATTTAATTAGATTTAAATGCTTAAGAATTGAGTAAGTTATGGGTTTTTTTCTTTTTCCTCCCCCCTTTTTCTTTTCGTTTTTAATTTTTTTCATCGGTAAAAATTGGTCCTATCAAAAACTTGTAAATACAAAAGTTTTAGATAATATTGAGTACATTTATATAAAATTTAGTTGGATTTGATATCTTGAGAATTGACGAAGTTATGAATTTTTTTCTCCCAAAAACCATGTTTTTTTCGCCCCTTGAGCCCATTTTTAACTTTATCAAAAATCTGTCACGCATAAACTTTTTCCTCATTTTTTAGAAGTAATATAAACTTTAAATCGATTCGATATCTATTTTAATTAAAAAGTTATCGCGTTTTTTCTGTTTTCACAAAAACCCTCCTAACTTCCACCCCCTTGGTCCGATTTTGCCCATTAACGAACTTAACCGAGATTTTATGCCCCTTGATTTTATGTAAAAGTTTGATGAAGATCTGAGCATAATTATGGAAGTTATCGTGTCTAGAAGAAAGTGATATACACCGATAGATAGATAGATAGATAGATAGATAGATAGATAGATAGATAGATATATAAACTTTTTTACTGGTGGTAGTTTTGGAGTCTAGGAGTCATGATTCGTGTAGATCCGCAAAAATTTTTCAGAAATTCCAACATGGGAGACAATGCAATAGGTAGTATTTCATACGAAATCTACCTAAAAAGTCATACAAGAATCCCATTCTCAACGAAAAGAAAACTCGATCAATTATGCTAATCCATTAGCACTAATGTTTTGCTTACTACTAGGTTTAGCAAGAGAGATAACTGTATTTTGAATACTACTATTTTCTTATAATAATATTCTCATTATTTAATTGAGGAATTTCTAAAATTAAATCAAAAATAACTCTTTAATAGCTTTATAAGATTTTTGTTAGTTTTTAAAAATAGAAAAAAGTGAGGGAATGTAAAAATTCGTTTAAAGAATATCTAGTAAACCTGTATATGTAAATGTTTAATATCATTATTAGCGTTCTTTCCCAAAAGGTGTGGATCAATCTGAAGACCTGAAAATCTTTAAAATACTTTAAAAAATTTAAATACTTTTGAAAAAAGTACAATATTTGATTTCAGTGTTATTTGTATAAGTTTTACTTTCTGATTTATTAGTTTATTGTTAGGGTTTTAGAGAAAAAGACAGAGAAAATTTGAAATTTCAGAAAGATTTCGAGAATTATCAAATAATATTTTAAAAAATTCACAATTGATTATAATGTGCTATGTTGCTTTATGTATGTTTAACATGTTAGCATATTTAACATGCAATGAATTTCTTATTACATTTACTAATTTTAAATCCTATTTTCATAATTTGGTATATCGTAATATAATCCTTAATTAATTATATAGAATAAATAATTTATGTTTTTCTCATCATATTAACGCAAATATTAAAAAGCTAATTTATGTTCCATTAAATAACGATTTTCCTAAAATGTTCACATATTCTTTAATATTCAATTAGTAATTACATGTTCTTAAAAATAATTAACACATTGAGTAAAAAATCTATAAAAAATTATTACAATACAATAATAATAATAATAATAATGATATTATATATATATATATATATTATAAGATGGCTGGACAGATATATGTTAGTATACGGTGGAGGGTGGTGTTGTTTGAATAATACGCAATGGTTAATTTAAAAACATATCTGAGGAGGGACGCATCTGTTAAATTGCAATACATTTTATGGTGGATGTAGAATTAACACCTATGCATAAATAATCGTATTGTTACATTAATGAAATCTATTAATATAATTTAATAATCTATTTTAAAGATTAATTTGATTATTTTAATTATTTTAAAGATTAACTTTTAACAATTTGAACAATATCTAAAATATTATTTCTATGTGTAGAAAATGCATACATAATTATCATACATAATTATCTATTTTATTCCTTCTTTTATATTATATTAAGATATTGAGTTTAAGTTAATATTGTCAAATTAAATGATTTTTAGCTACATCCTTTTAGGGGTAACTATAGTGTCTGATATGCCTTTTCCTTTCCTATCCAAATTAATAATGTTATGATTTATTTTTAATATTTTTCTCCATTTTATTTTGATTTTATGTGTGTTGGTAGCCCCAAATTAGTATTATTATTTTGCTTTTTCATGACTAATACGAAGATAAAACTACACACTTTATTTGTAGCTCCAAAGTATTTGTGGGCCTGAGGATTTTGCTTTGATTCTACAATCTTCGATTACATTCATTTAAAATTTATTTTTTCCAAGTTTCAATGTGGTAATTTTGTATGAAGTTCAATGGTTTATATATTGTTTTACAATTCTTGTTTATATATATGTATGTATGTATTCATTATAAAATTGAAAAAAAATTATATATATATATTATATATATATTGAATACATAAAATCAAGTTTCTTTCAAAACGTCAAAACTGTCCATTGATCTTTATCTGTTAAATTATATATGAATATATCTGTTATCGGTATTACAAAGATTTAAAACGACTAAATATGTATACACATCTATACATATGTATATTCTCTAATATTAAAATATTTAAGAATTGAGTACACCAGATCTGGTAAATACATTTTCTAAAATTTGGACGTAGAATCCGCGAATATTGGAATGATCCGATCGCAGAAACTTAATTACTTGGAAATATTCCTTTTCAGTGGTTTTACTTCGATAACATTCGAACAAGTTAGCGAAATTCGTTTTCTTTAAACAGAAGCAATTAAATTCTTTACAAACTGTATCTTCAAAGAAACTAAAAGAAATTTAGAGGTATAACAAATAGACTCTTTCTTTTTTATTCATTTTAAATTTTTTGCTGTATTCTCTAACTTTTTAATAATGTTTCATTTTTACAAATACTAAAATTGTTAAAAATTTTAGTATTTTGTTCTTTATTTCCAGCCAATCAAATTATAACTAAACAGCATATTTTCACTTTACACACTTTCCAGTATTGACACTTTTTAATATAGTTGCAAAGCGTTACAATTCATTCTGTCTACCTACTATCCCTCCCTGTTCTAAGACTTGTAAACGTATTCTGATTGCCACGTAATTGATACATAGTAATAACTTGCACTATGGCATGTTTTCTACTAAAAATGGAGTGCTTATTTACGTGGAAATCAAATGGGCATTCAAAATTATTCCATTATATTTTTTATAATGCGGAAAAATCATCCTTGGTGTATTTTAATGATATTACTCAGCTTTAAACGTAATGAAATTTAGATGTTTTTATGAGGTGGACTAAAACATACAGCCTATATAATATGTTGTGTAATGTATTTATCATTCATTTTCAGGGTCTGACAAAAGGATTCGGTTTCATGATTGTTTAAGGAATTGAATAGGTTGCAAAGTATTTTAATGACATTACACTATATCAAACTAAATGAAATTTTTATACATCAGTGAGGCTAACGTTCAAAATACTTACTATAGTATGACGTATATAATTTTTATTGTTAATTTCATTGCAGTTCCATTGCAGTTTTCCATTGAATTGATTTATCGTCTGTGACCGATAAAATTTAGAGGTCCGTTTTCCGGTGGGGGATAAAATTTTATGTTTAATTTTTTTTCATATTACGCGGTGCGTATAAATTCTAAAGATTATACACAGAAGTACACAAAAAATTTCGTAAGCATTATTGTACAGGTGTGAATTGCTTGACCCCTTAAAGGGCTGTGAAAAATAACGTATACCACTTAATTTAATTGCCAAATGCCGCATTGATACCAGAAATTTTGAACTGAAATTTTAATTTTATTAAGTACCCGAAGTAAAGTGTTTACCTATCTTGTAATAAATTAGTTTTTGTAGTCTGGTGTCCTTCAGTCATTTCAAACTGTTACAAATATATAATGTGCATGTTTGTAAACAAACTGGCATTTTTTCGCGACAGCTCAACTTGCGGTTGGCAAAAATTCGAATTTAACAACACTAGAAAATTGTAAACTAAATGTAATTTTAACGTGCATATAATAAAATTCATTTTATTATATTATACGCAAGAAATAATACGTTATAAAATACTAACTCTCCAAGAATTATTATTTTTGCCAACCACAGGTTGAGAAGTACATCCTTTATCGGGTGCGTGACGTCACATGCACATTAACTATAGAAACACTGCACCCCTTAAAGTTTTAAGGATGTTTTTAATTCAGCTCTGTGTTTTCCATGTAAACTAAATTTAGTATAGTAGGAGATTTTTGTAAAATATATATTTTTAAAATCATATTCACATTCAGGATTATGCGAAAGACACAATATGTTATCGTCGTTGGATAATAATGCCAAAGATCATTTTTAGATGGGTTGAGATTTTTTTAAACTTTATTAAATTTTATTTATTTAAAATAAACATTAAAATTTTGATAATATACAGGGATGTACAAAATTACTAAAATGCATTTCTATCATATGGTGGTAATTTTTCAATGTGAATTTTCCATCGCGTTATGCGTTTTGCAATTCAACTTAAGTTTAGCAGACAACATTGTGTATATACACATATATGTATACTCAGTATATAGCGTATATACAGATATAGAAAATATATAGTTATGCATAAAAAAATTTCAATACGATTTTTGCTATAAACAATAACTGCTGAAATCTGTTATCACATTATTAAAGGGTGAACTTTAATAGCCGTACTATGGAAGTGGTAGAAAGTGTTTTTTAATCCATGCTTGAAGCATTTATTTATTGTTACTCTTTGAGCAAATAAGTAATAGAATACCTATTATTTTTCTATATTGTCTATATTTTGAATTTTTAAGAAATAATATTTTTCGACTTATTTAATTGTTGTATTTTTTTCTGCAACCTACATTCCATTTTATTGATTTATTCAAATTTGATTACACTTATCATAAATTTTCTTTTCCCGACAAAAGTTTCTTTGATAATATGACTTTGATGAGTAAATTGAAGTTCTAACATCACACATTTTGTAAGTATGAAAAAAAATTATTGAAATAATTTAAAGATAGTACAAATAAAGATAGTACAAAATAATTTACCTTTATTTTACTTTTGTAAATACAAGCAGTTATTTTAGGTAATTACTTTGTTGAATGTTGCTTCTACATTAAATTTTTCTTAAGTATCGATTAGCATTCTTTATGTTCCTATGATATCCATGTGTGCTTGTTATAGGTGACAATGATTTCCAAAGAAATAGAAGACATTTTAATGTTTTACTTATTCTCTAAATATTCAAAATCAAATATTTCCTTTGAAATATAAAAATTCTTATAATTTTTCAGCTCACGTAGATGTTGATTTGAATGTGAATGTTTTATTTTACATGTTAATCTTGAAATTTTCTTCAAAAATTAATGTCTACTAAAATGGCTCTCGTTCAATTTTAATGATTTATTCGAATTTGATACCATTTATCATCACATATTTTCTTTTCCCGCCACTTTTTTTTCCGACAAAGGTTTCTTTGATAATACGACATTGACGAGTAAATTGAAAAACAAACATCATACATTTTCTAAGTATATAATAAATTGTTGAAATATTTTAAAGATAGATATTCATTAGGGCAAAATAATTTACCCTATTTTTATTCTAGTAAATATAAGTAGTTATTTCGCGTAATTGATTCGTTAAATGTTGCTTCTACATTGAATATTCCTTAAGAATCAATTCGCATTCTTTATGTTCTTGTAACTTCCGTGTGATCTTGTCATAAGTGACAATGATTTCCAAAGAAACTGTAGACATCTTAATGTTTTACTTATTCATTAAATGATCACTAATCAAACATGTCTTTTGAAATATAAAAATTCTCATAGTATTTCACCTCACTTAGATGTAAATTTGATAGTTAATATTTTAATTCGCAGGGTAATCTTGAAGATTTCTTCAATAATAATTTCTAATAAAATGGGACTCATTCAATTGTACTGATTTATTCAAATTTCATACTCTTTACAATCATATGTTTTCTTTTCCCGACAAATATTTCTTTGATAATATGATTTTGATGAATAAATTTAAATTCAAACATCATGCATTTTGTAAATATAAAAAAATTATTAATAATTCAAAGATATATGTTCATTAGGCCAAAACGATTTACCTTATTCTTAGTCTAATAAATACAAGTAGTTATTTCAGGTAATTACTTCGTTAAATTTTTCTTCTACAGGAAACATTCCTTCAGTATCAATTAGCATTCCTTATGTTCCTATATTTCCACGTGTGCTTGTTATAGGTGACAATGATTTCCAAAGAAACTGAAGACATTTAAAGGTTTTAGGTATTCACTAAATGTTCAGTAATCAAATGTATCTTTTGAAATATAAAAAATATAATTTTTCAGTCCACTTAGATGTGATGCTATTAAATATACTCTCAAAAATCAATTGAGAAAAATCAAAGGGCTTCGTGCTTTTTCCGGCTTTTATTCAATTTCTCAAAATGTTGAAAAATTATAAAACAGTTCTCTTTTCATTAATTTAATGATTTTATTTTATTTCAGTAATCTTTAGTATAGAGCTACATATTATTCTTTGTCTTATACAATGTAATCTGGATGTACGATTTTACTTTTTATAGCGACCATCAAATCGTTATCTCATTCTCGGCAACCAGCTTAGAAATCATTAAAGAAAATTGTGACAGTTCAGAACAATTGAACATATAATGCTGCTTTGAAAAGAAAAGTTCATTGCATTTCATTGGCATGTCAAGAGTAATTTATAGTAATAAGTTATGTATGCAAACATAATATAATATAAAACTATATTCTAACTTAAAAATTGCATTTTTTTATTTTAATGATAAAAAAATGAAATAAATATATATATATATATTTTTAATGTAAGAATAAAAATTTTAATAGAGGAATCGCTTACTGACATATACATTATCCGTTTTCCAATTTTTTATGATGAACTAAATTATTATAAATTATGCATTTCTGCTTACACAAATTACATTTTGTCATTCACTTTACAAAAATTAGTCAGTATTATGACTTGAAATTAAACAAAAGAATTATGATGTGTAGATATTTGCACAGTATTATTTTTTTTACAGAATAAACTTAAAAATTATCATTTTAATTAATTTTACATGTTCTTCTGGTTCAGATGCATTTTTTTGCAAATAAAAATGAAACACATATATTTTCAGAAGAAAAAAAACAAATCACGGAGTTGTTATACATAGCTAGAATCATGTTTAATTAAATAAATGAAATATATTTTGAATATTTCACCATAATATTTCAAAAAACTTTGGATATTAAAACTAAAATATTTCCACGGGAAAAATGAATATAAAACAGTTTGATGAATTGAAGAAATAATAAATATTATGGCATAAATTCTCTATACAAGATTTCCATGTAAAAACTGAAAATAAAATAAATAGCTTATCGGATTTTTTTAAAGCAAATATTACACCTTATTGGAAATATACTGAACGAAAAGTAGGTGAATATGACGACTTTTTATATTTTAGACTATAGGAAATAACTGCAGAATGTATACTTCAAGCCGTAAAAGAAAATTAAACTTTCTTACATTAAAAGTGTATGTTATTTCCAAGGAACAAATACATTTTTACAGAATACTTTGTTAAGATTGATTGGAAATGTCGTATATTTTGGTGTCCATTCCTTTTAATCATATAATACTTTCACGATTTCTTTAATGAAAATTTTAAAATACACTTTATGAAAATTATAGCATATTTTTAATGAATTAAAAGGGTATAGGCGGGTTTCTTAGTAAAATATGCCCTTCAGTGAACCACATTGAGTCATACATGAATCGATTGCACATTAAAAGAAATTCATTTCTCCCCAGTTTCTATTTTGTATCTCAAGACCACGGCGGGTTATGACCCTAAATGCCTGTTTTGGAAATAAGCGCATTTCGACGAAACTACTCAGCGGATTTCTACGAAAGAAATAAGGGATGTGCAAAAATTCCATACGAATATTTGATATTTCTTTCAGATTTTTTTCAAGAAAAGAACAAGTTTTCTACCATTTTTCTTGTTTTTAAATTAACATTTTAATTAAAAATCTATTGAAATTTCAGAGTGACCTTAATATTTTGCATGGAGTACTATGAGATATGATGTATATTCACTATCAATTTCAACTTTCTACGTTGGGTGCATCATATTAAAAAAAGGCAAAATCATATTACGGAGGATATAAGGGCGTGTCTCGCACGAATCTCACATATTAGGTCTACCGTAAAGTTCTGTCGTACAATCTTCTTTCACGCCTTTTTTTTAAACTACTGTTTGAGATTCGTGCGATACACGCCCCCATCTCAGCCGGAATATGATTTTGCCTTTTTTTTAAATGATGCACCCAACGTAGAAAGTTAAAATTGATAGTGAATATACATTATATCACATAGTATTTCATGCAAAAAATTAAGGTGTTCACTTAGAATTTTCAATAGATTTTTAATTAAAATTTTCATTAAAAACAAGACTTATGTTAGAAAACTTGTTCTTTTCTTGAAAAAACTCTAAAAAATTATCAAACATTCGCACGGTATTTTTATACATCTCTAATTTCTTTCGTTGAAATCCGCTGAGTAGTTTCGTCCCAATGCGCTCTTTTCCAAAACAGGCATTTAGGATCATAATCCCCCGTGGTCTTGAGATACAAAGTTGAAACTGGCGAGAAATGAATGTCTTTTTATGTGTAATCGATTCATGTAGGACTCGATGGGTATGATTGAAAGGCATATATTACTAAGAAAGCCGGCTATACCCTTTGTGAAAATTCAATTATTTACATTCAATTATAAAAGTTTTTTTTAGTGTTAATAATTGAAATACACAATTTATTTTTATTATGTAAAATCATTTGCGCAAACAATACTTAAGCATTTTGAAAGAATTATATATATGTATTGTAAAATGACAAAAAAAGAATTTTAAACGAATAAAAATAATTGTTAAATTCATTATGCAAAGTGTTATTCAAATTCGAAAGCTGAAAATTGAACCAAATGAAACATATTTATTATTAAGAAATAATTAATATTAGTTTTATTTTTAACATGTTTGTTATTTAAAAGCAATTTATGTAATTTGACTGAATTTACATTTCTGAAATTAAAATTCGCCAAAATATAAAATAACGTTTTTGCTATATAAAAATGTAACGTTAATTTCAAATATTTATCTTATGAAATATTTCTTCGCGAATCAGAACAAAGCATGGCTTTTGTTAGTCTTATTCTCAAGAAATGAAATAGCAATTTCTCATTTTAACCAAATCTTTAAGATTGTCATTTAAAAAAAATTAAAGGCATTTTTAGAATTTTTTTTCATTAATTTTTTTGTTTTATTTTTTTTAGGGTTTAGCTCATTAAGTTCTTTTTTTTTTTCTTTGAAGACAGTGGAGCCAAACCGATATTGTTGTATATATGTTATATGCAGGGTGTTTCAGCACTGCAGTTACAAATTTCAGAAGAGATATACGATCTAACAGTGCGATCATTTAGACGATCTGACAGTGTGAGTAAGTATGTTTATTATTCTTACAAGGGGCCCACCAAACATGGTGCGCACAGATTTTGATGATTTCAAAATATGTTGTAGGGAGTCATATTATTCTGATGAAAGGGTTCCTTCAAATGGGTCTTGGTTTTTGAGAAATTGGGGGTTAAAGTTCAGCATATACTTCAAATATCTATTAGTACAGCTTCCGAATGTGAATTCATGGCGTCGTGCCAGCACGCGGGGTTAAAGTGCGAAAGGTTGTGGGATCGAGTCCCGCCTCGGCTTTTTATTTTCTTTCTCACTTATATTTTTTACGTGTTACAAATTTTATACAAAATTGGGTATTCTACAGTTTTCAACCTTTCCATATTTTCTGAAGAGGGCAGGTTACTCTTTCAATACTTAATATTATTAAAAATGTGAACAAATGGTGAACTGACTGCACTTCAGGATTCAACTAAAAGTACATATTGTAACAAATAAATAAATAAAAATGCGTATGTAATTAAAATTTTGAAAAAGTATAAGAAAATTTGAATATTTTAAAATCTCTATCACTTTGATTAATCTAAAAATATTAATTTTTAATCACTTTTTTAAAATTTTCAAATATGTATTACACACTACTGTGCATGGATTTTTACATAATCTAATATTGCATTTAATATATATTTTTAATTGATATAAGTTGCGTAAATTGGTGAAACCTAACACATCTTCATATATACTTTTATTAACAAAAATAATAATAATAATAATAATAATAATAACGTCAAGAATAATTTCATGTGCATATTTAACACATATATAACAAAAAAATTATATAAAACATTTTAAATCTCTGTTTCAAATACAAAAAAAGCCTTCACATTTTTAAAACATGAAAGTGAAGAAAAACATAGAGGAGAAAATAATAAAGTTATCATTTGTGTGAGGAATTGCGCCGGGTGTATTAACAAAATTAACAATATTTCAAGATATAATTGTCGTATGGGTAAAAACGAGGTATTAAAACATTCACAATTAAACAGGCTTTCATTTAATGTTTAAAAACAAAAATCGATTTTTTGATTAGTTTTGAATTAAATTGTCCCCTTAAAAACTTAAGTTTATGTTTATGAATTTTTAAAGAAAATCAGTGTTTTTTACCAAAATTTTTAATCTACACGCAAATTCGATTTAATTTATGTCTGAAATCTCTTTTTTTAAAACTTACAAAATTTGTATTCTTTAAATACTTAATTCATGATAAATATGTTTAGAAAATACATTAAAATTTAAAAAAAAGTTTAGTCATCTTTTGTATAAGTGCAAATATAAGATCAATAAAAATAAATCTTCATTTATTCTGATATTACTTACGAAAGGAAAACAGACGATAAAAAAAATATACAGTATTTTTATATGTATGGTAAATTTTATCTCACTAACAAAAGATTTGTGCACTCCAGTTGAATTACCGAAACAGTGTTTTGATTTGTAATAAAAATAGTTTTAAATGTAATCTGTCATATCTTATTTGTGCAAACGATAAATTTGTTGAGGTTGAAATTGGGAGCTATATATATTTACAGAAAATTGGAAAATTGAAAATTTGGATTATCTGGTAATAGCTTGTATTTCAGCATTAGTGCATTAACATTTTATTACTCTTTCGAAGATATGCATTACTTGAATTATCTAATCCTAAAAACATTTAAGAAATTTCACCCGAAAATTATTTTGTATTATTTATACAAAAAAGGATAAATTTTCATTTAAAATGGTATAAAATAAAATAAAAATAAAAAAGCGATAAAAAGGAAACATCATTATTTCAGAATTGTGCTTAAAGTAAAAAATGTATATAACAATTACGAAAAAAGTTCCCGGCAAAAATTAGTTTTGCAGTTTTCTCAATAGAAATATAAGTTTAAAAATTGCAGCGAAAAATAAATTTTCATGAAAAAAAATTAAAAAATGTAAATGCAATTTATTAAGAAAATATCAAAAGCTGTAGCAATTTTTCTAGTAGTAAACCTACTTAAAATTTGTAATACGTAAAAAATATAAGTAAAAAAGAAAATAAAAAGCCGGTGCGGGACTCGATCCCCCAACCTTTCGAACTGTAAGCCCGCGTGCTGGCACGACGCCATGAATTCACATTCGAAAGCTGTACTAATAAATATTTGAAGTATACGCTGAACTTTAACCCCCAATTTCTCAAAAACCAAGGCCCATTTGAAGGTACCCTTTCACCAGAATAATTAGTGGTGTGACCCCTACAACATACTTTGAAATCATCAAAATCTGTGCGCACCATGTTTGGTGGGCCCCTTGTTAGTACCACAAAAATGCCGGGACAATTCAAAATAATGCTGAGAAACGTGTTGCAAGTACCCTCGCAGCTGCTGGAGAAGGCTTAGACACTCCTGGTATTTTAAAGGATATTAGATCTTTTTATGCATCGGATATAGGAGGGTTACATCAAGGATGAGGATCGGAAATTAAAACAATTTCTTTCATGACCACTATTCTCTCTCTTTTGTCTTATTTCTTAGTTTTTCACTCCATTGAACATGAGTTAAAAAAATGTTTTCTCACCCTGTTCGCGTCTTCCTTTTCTTTTGTGTCGTCTCTACCACATCAGAATAGTGTTTCAAATCACGCATTGCTGTGTAATTTTCCAACATCTAGGTGTACTCTATCTTTCCTGAAACTCTAACTGATTTGCTGAAACACTCTGTATAATCTATACCATTCTATGTATACTTAAGAAAATCCTCTTTAAAGACGAATTTGTTTTAGTCAAGAGTATATGTTGTGGCGATGGCCTCTGAAATAGAACGCGAACAGCGCAGTTTGAGTGAAAGATTTTATTATTATTTTATCAGCTTTTTAACGCAGTGTGGGTAACAAGTAAAATAAATAAATGAATATTACTCTGAAATATGGTATTGAAACGTAAAATATTAGAAAAGATAATTCTCATCTTCGTATTTGTAATTGCAGTGCAAAATTTTCGTAATAACATACATGCCAACCTCCAGATTATTTTAAATCAAAAAATTATTCTTAAAAAAAGAAATTTATTTAATTAGTAGAAATATGTAATTTTCAATTGCCTATTAAATTTGCTACAAGCGACATTTAATTACTCAATTTTCTGGTGATTAGCGTGATATTTTGTTGTAAAAAAGCAGGATCTTGACAAGTATTTAACAAGGGAAACATTATATGCTAATTCTACGTGTCAAGTTCTCGAACCTAAATCCCACTGAAAATGCTTTAAGGGGGCGATTTACTACTCAAGACTTTTTTAGAACATAAAAAGACACATCATTAGTGAAGGGGCAAAAAACCTGTCACATAACCACCTCGACCATGTAGAATACCATAATATGAGAGAAGGGCAGCATACAGACATGCTTTTAATTAGTGGAGAGGATTTAGAACGAAACAGATTTGTCGAAACTGCAAAACCTCCCTAACTATATATAAATGTATCGGTATTCATCTAAGTTACTATTACTGAATTATGTAATATTGGTTACCAGATTATGCACAAAATTTCCAATATGAGTACTTGCCTGATTCATGTTTCACCTCTCTCTCAATAATACATCCTAAGATAATATAGTTCACAGAATTCGACCCCGCGTCCAGCGGGATTTTCCTTAACATCACGACTCCCATACATTTTACTAAAATTTCTCTTGCGACAGTGGGAATTATTATGTATTTTTTTTTTTTAATTTTGTATTTGGAATTATATGCAATGCCAATTTGAAATCGTTCAGTTCTTCAATAAACAATACCTCTTCTTTCAGATAATGTCATGCATTCCTGCAACACTCATATCTGCTACACTCTGGGCCGGCAACTTTACTTATTTTTTGTGATACAAGAATCTGCTCACAATCCTTACGTTTTGTTTAGTGCATGTCTGATAGATTTAAATGTTTAAGGAATATAATGCATTAGTAAACAAGAAAGAAAATTCATGAGGCATACATAGATGTTAATATTTTTTCACAAAACAAGACTTTATTTAGAACTTGCTGCAGAAACTTTATCCAGTAAAACTGGAAAATATCTTAATAAAGAATGGGAAAAACATAAAACACATTTCAAAACAAAATTTTAGAGATTACCGTCTACAAATGATAAAATACTCGAATTATTTTGCAACCCTGTATGTGAAGTACGCATTTTTCACACAACCAAATGGTATACTGGATCTCATTCTCACAGAAAACATAAAAAACCTCAGAAAAAGTTTATTTGGCAATAAAAAATTTTAACATAAATATATTATATTTTTAGTGCTACCTGGTGTAAGAAACTACTATTCTAACACACCACTCCACAGTGTACTAAGAATTATTTAAACAAGAGTATGTAGTTCATTATAGTTGAAAACTCACTTTCAGAAATTCAATTTGAGGTACATAAACCGCAATATATTGGAATTATTTTGGGTATTCATGTAAAACATTTCTGCACGCAATATATTGTACTCAGATTTAGTTTTGTTTAAAAGCGCATAACATAAATGAAAACGCATTTAACCCTGCTGTTCTGTTCGGGTCTATTTTACCCAAAAATTTTATTGTTCACTTATAAAAAAATTAGCGCGAGATTTCCATGAAACTTTTTGACTTTGTTCATTAGTAATATAACTATATATTCCTAGAAGTATTTACGTTTATTTATATTTCCAAGAGATATTTTTTAACTTAGTCCTAATGTACTGTTCGGGTCATATTGACCCGAGTTAAAAAATAATTTTATCATGCACTTTTAATTTTGTTTGGAATCATTAAATAAAAATAATTACTGCAACGTATCTATTTCGAAATCTGTTTCGTTGTCACAGGTGTTAGATCACGTGACAGGAGAGCAAAGTCAAATGTTGATATCATTGGCGGAAGGAAAAAAATGCACCTGTTAGTAGCGTTTCTTTTTTCTTGCTGTATTTCAATTTCTAATAAACAGAAGAACAGTTGTAGTCTGAAGAACAGTTGCCTCTGAGTATTAGTGAAAAAATGGCGAGTCGTAGAAATTTGAGCGACGCTGATATTGCTAAATTAATGGAAGCCTCTGACAGCGAAGAGGAAAATGCGTCTGAGTATGAAAATCATACAAGTGAGGAAATTGAAAGTGAAAGTTCTGACAATGATTTTGATATTGATATTCAAAAGACGCACAATATACAGAGTATTCAGTCTCAGAATCGTGAAATTGTATGGAAATTGAATCCCCTTCTTCATTCTGTTCGATTAACGTCTACTAATATTATAAAAACTACTCCAGGTGTCACAAGATATGCAACGACAAGGATAACTGACATAAAAAGCGCATTTGCGACGGTATTCAATTCTACAATCGAGATCGACTAATATAGACTAAAAATGACTAATATAGAAGGAAGAAAAGTGTATGAAAAAGAGTGGAAATATATTAGTACGGAAACTTTTCAAGCATACATCGGATTATTATTATTAGCTGGTGGGTAAAAATCATATGGAGAATCAACAAAAAGTTTGTAGAATCAAGAAACAGGCAGAAATATATTTCGTGCTACAATGTCACTCGAAACCTTTCATATGATAACGAGAGTTATTCGTTTTGACAATAAATCTACCAGGCAAGAAAGAAGGTCTGTAGATAAATTAGCTACTATTCGAGATATTTGGGAAAAGTGGATAGAAATTCAATCTAAATATTATAATGCAAGTGAAAATGTTACTGTAGAAGAACAATTAGTAGGATTTCGTGTACGATGCCCTTTCAAACAATATATACCTAGTAAACCCTAAAAGTATGGGATAAAAATATAGACTTTATGTGATAGCAAAACTTCGTATGTACTGAATGCACAAATTTATACTGGAAGAAAATCAAGGATCAAAGCCAGAGAAAAGTCAGGGTATGCGGGTAGTGAGTGACCTTACTTATGGGTATTCGGGGCACAATGTTACATGTGATAACTTTTTCACATCCTATAACTTGGGAAAACTTCTTCTAAAACGGAAAATGACTATGCTTGGCACCATTAGAAAAAAATAAGACCGAACTTCCTGAGAAAATGCTAAACAAAGAAGTACACAGCTCATCATTTTATTTTACAGAAGATACAAGAGTTGTAAACTACATCCCTAAAAAGAACAAAAATGTTATTCTTATGAGCCCTTTCCATCATGAAAATGAAGTTAGCGACAGACCTGACAAAAAACCACAAATGATATTAGATTATAGTGCAACTAGTAGTCTAGGAGTAGTAGGATAGTCTTGATCAACTTTTGAGTACATACACTTGTAAGAGAAAAACAAATCGCTGGCCTATGATAGTATTCTATAATATGCTGGATACATCTGCTTACAATGCATTTATTCTGTGGATGTCAATAAACAGCAAATGGAATGAAAATAAATTAACCAAACGAAGGCTCTTTTTAGAAGAATTGGGGAAATCTCTAATTTTTCCACACATTGAAGTAAGACAACATCTTCCCAGAAGCGAAGATTCAGTCAAAATTGTGGAGAGAATGTGTAGTAAAAGTGCAAACGTACCCTCGGAATCAGATGAGAACACTTCATTGTGTATTAAACGTGCAAGATGCAAGTTCTGATCATCAACCAACGACAACAACTGATATATTATGTTACAATTGCAAAAAACACACTTGCAAATTTAATGTAAGCTATTTTTGTCCAAATTGTAAGTAAAAGTAAGTATTCAAATATTTTTAAGTTATTTTACTGGTGTTTTGTATTATTTGATATATATGTAAGCTTATTTTACTATTTTTTTAAATATTTCTAAAATAGTTATTTTCATTTACTGCTAGAAAAGGTAATATTCTAAATCGGGTCACATTGACCCGAACACTACATACGTATAGTAAATGCGAACAGCAGGGTTAAATCAATTTTTGGTCATAGATAATGTCTGGTTTTGAGGGGCTTTGTAAAAGAACACTACATGTTACATGCTCTATTATTTATATGGAGTGTATTATCTTCAGTTTCGATTTACAAATGAATGAATGCAAATGTAAATAACAAGAAAATGTAAAACAATATTCTTAACTTTGGCCACAATTAGTAATACATTAATTTTCAACAACAGGAACTATTATTAAAGCGTATATGTTTTACGCGTATTTTCTTTATTCGTGACATTTTGTTTTATCAGTTAAATAGGCTAAAAAAATATCTATTTCATTTTCATGATACGGTATCATGCTTGCACAAAATGTACGTATATTTATAGTGACCGTTAAAGAAGATTAAAATTTCTGAACGGTACCTTTGAAAAGTAAGTTTTTAAAAATATTAGAAAGTGAAAAATCATTAAAGGAAATGATATTTTTATATTTTCTTGCACTGTTGCACATTTATATGTATTTTTTTACAGCTCGTAAACGCTTATCGAAGTACATCTTATCATTTTATTCTAAATTTTATGTCTTAAACTTTAAAGCTTTATAGACTCTTTTAATACGTTTGCATGTATCTAAGCAATAATTGAATAATATTAAAAATTGCTAGTCTTATTATACAAATGATATTGCTTAAAATTAATGTAAAACGAAATTTCACAAAATGAAGTAATTTGTTGCATTCTATTATTCTTCGATTACCGATTAAGTAACTTTGCACTTATAATAGTTCCGTATTGATTTTTCGATTTCTATCGTGAGTATTTAACGGATTAAAATTGGCATCACTATTGGCGCTTTAAATTTTTTTTTCAATCTATTTGCCCAAAAACCTATAATAAACTAGGAATAGTTTTTCTTAATATTTTTTTAACCAGTGCCGTTATAGCCATAAAATTTATTTTAAAATATGCAAAATATTAAAAAATATAAGTAGCGAGATGTGACAATCCCAAAACTTTATTCTATCTCATATATGTTAATACTTCCTGAAAATGCAACATAGCAGCTCCACCGTTTAAATGATTTACCTCAAAATCTAGTCAGCAAGAAGTTATGTCACCTTATATTTGAATCTGAAATTTAATGAAAATTCACGCATTAGTTTCTAATATAGAACTATTATGGAAAGATTAAAAAATTCTGTATAACAGCACTATTTGTTCGGTATAATGTGCAACCAAATGAAATCAGCAGAAATGTTTAACAGAGGCTAAGAGAAGTTTAATAGAAATCCCTGAACCAGATCTCGAGATACAGTTATTGTGAAATCTGAAAATGCTGCATAACAGCGCTACTTGTAGAGCGATTTACACGAAAAACTGAACAATTGAGGGAATAACTGAATCTGAAGCTTGATGAAAATTCAATCATTAGTTCTTAATGCAGTCTTGTTGTGATAATCATGAATAATGCAGTATATTAGTGCCACCTGTTGAGCGCAGGCCCCGACTTATGCAGTGGCAAGCGGGGCAATTGTCCCGGGGACCCGTCTTTAGGAGCGTGTAATTAGCCAAATAAGATCAAATTTCTTATATTTTCAAAGATATAGGAAGGTAAAAGTGGTCCTCCTTCCTCTCTTTGCTTCCAGTACCCATTCATCTATGCGAAAAACAAACTACATTAGAAAATTAATAATTAAGGTTTTTTTGTAACAACTTAGTATTCTATTGTTTTCAAAAGAAACTCTTTAATTAATATTTTCCTCGAAGTGTGGAAAGTGAAAACCATTAATTATGACAAATTTACGACATGTTCTTTTAGCCATTTTATAACGTATATAGATAAGCAAAGAGAAAGTTTGTAAAAAGATACTTCTATCTAATAGTCTATCATTTTTTTAATAATTATCCTGCTAGTATTTTTTTATTTTGTAACTATCTTTTTGTGATACCCTGTATACAGATGTGAACTGCACCATGTACAAAATTTATTCATATTTACAATCAATGCGAAGTTTAGTACTAGCCATTTTCACATTATTTTTAAAACTTTTTTATCGATAGACAGAAGAGACCCTAGAAGAAAATGTTGCTTGCCCCAGGCCCTCCCCCTATAGCCTTAGTTGGGTTCTGGTTGAGCGATTTACACAAAAAAGTAATCAGCACCAAATTATATCAAGGACTAACTGAATCGAAAGTTTTATGAATATCCGTATATAAGTTCTTGAGATAGAACTATTGTGAAAATCATGAATAATGTAGCATAACAGGCCAAGTGTTTTGAGACATATACACCAAAAACTAATCAGCTTCAGTTTATATGAAGGTCTAACGGTACATAAAGTTTTGTGAAATTCCTTGAATTAGTAATTGAGATAGAGCGACCACAAAAGTTTTGTAACATACGGACTCACTGATCGACAGAATGACAGACAAACTCACAGACAGACATTTTCTAAAAACCATTAAATCGTATTTAAAACCTTTTAAAACGTATAAATCCATCGAAAACCCGAAGTTGAGAATTTCCGAGAATCCAATACTTTCTTCTTGCAAAAATAGAAGAAAGTTTAAAAGAAAAGAATAAATATGCACTGTTTTATTTTTGAATATTTCAACGTTTTGTGTAATTTTTCTTTTTTTCTATTTTCAACTCTTTACAACATAGATGAAAAGAGTTTATTTCTGCAGTTTGTCTGTCCGTCGTTGCTCTAACTCTTGTAAATATACACGGACTTACGATTTTTATATGTTGTTGTCATTTTTTTTAATCTGATGACTACCGAAAACGAAGTGTGTAGAACTTAAAAGGATAACCAAAAGTATTCTATTTCATTACGTCCAACGGGTAAAAATTGCTTCCAACTCACCTTAATTATGTTACACAATTTCAATAAAATTGGATTTTTTATGCATAAATTGGGCTAAAACACATGTTCTTCAGGATGAAATTGTTATACGTTACTGAGGTTTACTACGCTATACAGGAAATAGAAAATTATATGCATAGCAGTTCTCATTCATTTACAGGGAGCCACAAAAGATTTTGGATACAGTATAGCATACGAAGTTCTGTCTATCAGCGGTGATTGCTAGATGTGCATTTTCAATTACTGTATATGTTTTAAACATTAAAACAGTGTTTTCCATACTATATAGTACGTACAAATGCTATAATCCATACACATGAATACACGAAATAAAACGTACTCATCATTGGATATGAGCATGGATTGCTTTAAGGAAGTTTTCATTAAGTTATGCATTTTCTAACTAAACTATATTTAATATGCTAAGAGAAATTTGTAGAATGCAAATTAAATAATATACAGGGCTACGCAAAGAACAGGATACATGACCGCATATAGATGATAACATCTGGAAGTGCGATTTTAAAAATTTTAAGATTGTTTTACCTTAAATTTTACCTTCATATATGGCGTGCATAACATTTTGTAGGTAATATACAGGGCTGTTCAAAGGAATTCAAGTATGTTTCGTTGAATGGTTGAAATTGCTGATGGTGAGTTCTCACATGTTATGCAGTTTCTTATTAAACTAAAATTTAGAATACTATTTATAATATACATAAATGTTTAGAGCTAATAAATGGTTGCACAAAAGGTTAGGAGTACTTCTCTAGTTATGGACAGTAATTTCTACATCCTTGTTTTTAAATATGATATACGTTTTCTAAAATACCTATTTGGCTATATTGTTTAATAATTAAACAGCGAAGATTTGTTAAAATATTTTGAAAATATTAGATATTGTTTCATATTTTATGTTTCACGCATGACTTTTCTTTCTTGTTTCTTTATGGTTTGATATTTGTTAAAACAAATAACAATTCAGAACGAAAAATTGTTTTACTATTTTGAAAAGTAATGTTTATTATGTAATATTAGCTTTCGAAACTGGAACTACTTATAGAAATGTAACAGTAAAAATTTAGAATTTATTCTTTTAAACTTTTTACTAAAACAAAACAAAACATTTAATCTAAAAAATATCTCTAAGTAGTACTTTATTTAGCCATGTTTCTTGAAATAGCCATCACAAACTGAGATTAATTTAACTGAGTTACTGAGTTTAATTTAAAATTACAGTTTTACTAAAAATATTAATAACAATCTAAAACTAAAATAAATATATTTTTCTGGTACTGCAATACCATAACCCTAATTCAATTGGAAATTGTTCCTAAAGAAACATATTAGACGCAACAAATAACTATATAACATTTTAATATTTCGTTTCCAAAATTTCGGATTTCCTTTAAAATAATAGAAATATCATGATATGTTTTTCTATATTTTTTAAATGGAAGGAAACAAAAATTTAAATTTTTAAAAGCTTTCCTATTCTGAAAGTCAAGAAAAATGCAACAAACGAAATGAATTGCGCGAAAAGAAAAATAAAATCTGTAATTTCAGAAATGTCTCCCTTTCCTATGCAATGATATTGAAGAAAAAATTAATCCTCTGAATGAGGATTCGAGTCATGTAAAAGCCTTTTATTATTAAACACACCGATGTTTCACCGGGTGATTTATTTTATGATATTCCTTAAAGAGTATATATTTTTTAAATATTCAAGATTCTTTGAAAACAAACAATTTTTAAAGAAGAAAATATTAATCCAGTACAGTCGAGTCTCTATATAACGAAATCCATTGTTCAGTCACAAAATTCGTTGTATAGAAAAATTAGTTGCAATTTTTTTTCGTTCATTATTTAAATTTTGAAACAGTATTGTTTTCTGAGCTGTTTAATTGAGTTTTTGAAATGTTTAACGGAATTTTGCTGGAATCTCAAGCATTTTTGCCTATTCTTTTTTTCCAGTGTCTTATTGATTATTTTCAAAAACATTACTTTATCAGAGAGAGCTATGCTAATGCTAGGAGCAATTTTATGCAGATGCAGTAGAAAATTACACCAGCATAGGTGAAATTTAGTAACAAATCTTCATTCAAATGATCTCTCACAACAAAAAATGTACAAACTCGCCACAAACAACAAACACCCACTCTAAACTCTAAAAGTAATGAGAGGTAGTTTAGGTAGATGGAAACCAGCCGAAAAAGACAGCCTTTTCTGAAATTACCCTTTTTACCCTGCTTTACTATCCAACCTAAGAAACAAACAACATTTTCAAGGCGACAATGGAATAGTTTTATCTTTTAGGATGCTTTGTGATATGTTTCAATCTTTTCCAAGAAAGCATGCTCATCTTGGTTAAAACAAAGTCAAGTGTAACCATGCAAAAAAGGATGCTTTTCCTGGGGGGGAAGGGGTGAATGCCTTTTTTGGACATAAGGAATAAGGTAGAGAAGTGCATCTATAAAATATAAACCAGAAATCTACGAAAAAAAACTTATATCACAAATAATTTGAAGCGTTTTCTGAACATATGAAAGAGCATTTTTGAAAAAATTCGTTAAATGGAGATATAGATTTCGCTATATGGAGATATTTTTTTAATGTAATTATGAAAAAAAATTGACTGTTCCTACAAAAAATTCGTTAATAGAGAAATTCGCTGGATAGAGTTACGTTGTATAGAGACTCGACTGTATTTATAAATACAGCATTTATTGATAAATCCACCGATGTGGCATTATGAGATTTTTTATGATGTTCTTAAAGCATATTATTCTTTTAAGTTATCTGAGTTCGTACTGCAATATCATTAACCTAATTCAATCGGAAATTGTTCCAAAAGAAACATATTACATGCAACAAATCAGTGTATAGAATTTTAATATTTCGTTCCAAAATTTCGATTTCCTTTAAAATAATAGAAATATCCCGTTATGTTTTTGTATATTTAAATAAAGAATACAAAAGATTTAAAATTTCAAAAACTCTCCTATTCTAAGAGTCAACTAAAATGCAACAAAGGAAATAAATTGCGCGGATAGAAAAACGAAATATGTAATTTCAGAAATTTCTCCCTTTCTAGGCACTAATATTGAAGGAAACGTGAATCCATTGAATCAGGATGCGAGTCATGTAAATATCTTTTATTGATAAATACACCTATGTTTTACTAAGTGATTTAATTTATATTTATTAGAGAGTATTTATTTTTTAAATTATCCGAGATTCTTTGTAATCAAAACATTTTTAAATAAGAAAATATTAATATCATTTATAAATCCAGTTTTTAATGATAAATCCACCGATGTGATATTATGCGATTTTTTATGATATTCCTTAAAGCATAATATTTCAATCTTTGAGTAAGGATACGAGTCATATAAAAGCCTTTTATTGATAAATAAAACGATGGCTCACTAAGCGATTTATTTTTTGAAATCTCTTAAAGAGTATTTATATTTTAAATTATCTGACATTCTCTGTAAACAAAACATTTTTAAAGAATAAATTTAGTTTTTATTGATAAATCCCCCGATGTGCCATTATGCGATTTTTTATTATATTCGCGCAAGAAAAAAAAACGAAATCTGTAAATTTCAGTATTTTCTCCCTTTCTTGGCCCTAATATTGAAGAAAAAATGAATCCTCTGAATCAGGATTAGAGTCATGTAAAAGTCTTTTATTGATAAATACGCCGACTGTTCACTAAGTGATTTAATTTATGCTATTATTTAAAAAATATTTATTTTTTAAATTATCCTAGATTCTTTGTAAACAAAACATTTTAATTAGAAAGATCAGAACGATAAAATGTTTAACGATTTTCAAGATTAGTGTTTATAATTTATTATTAGCTTCCTGCACTGGAACTTATCATAGAAATATAATAATAAAAAATTAGCACTTATTTTTATTTTAAACTTAGTCTCAAACTAAGACTTTAAAACTTTTATCTCCAAAAAATATCTATATTTAAGTAAAACCTTACTTTGCCATGTTTCTTTAAATAGGCATTACATATTGCTACTAAGTTTAATTTTAAATTACAGTTACTTCTTAATAAAAACTAAGAAGGTTAGTAACAGTCTAAAATTAAAATAAATATAATTTTCCTTTTACTACAATATTATAAACTTAATTTAATTGGACATTCTTTCAAAAGAAACATTACATGCAACAAGTAACTATATAAAATTTTAATATTTCGTTTCCAAAAATTAGATTTCCTTTAAAATAATAGAAATATCCCGATATGTTTTTCTATATTTACATGGATGAAAACAAAAGATTTAAATTTTTAAAATCTTTCCTATTCTGAGAGTTACGAAAAATGCAACAAAGGAAATGAATTGCGCGAAAAGAAAAAAGAAATCTGCAATTTCAGAAATTTCTCCCTTTCCTAGGCACTAATATTGAAGAAAAAATGAATCCACCGAATCAGGATTCGAGTCATGTAAAAGCCTTTTATTGATAAATACACCGATGTTTCAGTAAGTGATTTATTTTATGATATTCCTTAAAGAGTTTTTATTTTTTAAATTACCCCCAGATTCTTTGCAAACAAACCATTTTTAAAGAAGAAAACATTAATTGTATTTTTAAATCCAGTTTTTATTGATAAAGCCACCGATGTGATACTTTGCGATTTTTTTTATATTCCTTAAAACATGTTATTTCAATCTCTGAGTAAGCATGTATTTTTTTAATTATCTGAGTTTGTTTGTAAACAAGATATTTTTGAGTAAGTAAACAATACTTTTGAAATTAAAACGATTTTGCTAGTCTGGAGTATTTAAAAATAAATAGTTATATTTTGAATCTTGTTTAATTCCAGCTATAGAAGTAAAGAAATTTTTTTGTTTATTTGTTTACCCACGAAACGTATAAGTAGAAAAATATGTCGCAAATACTCTAAAATAGAAACACAAGAAAAAAAGTCAGAGACAAATATCTTTATAAAATAACAATGAAGTTTTTTTTTGTGGTATATCAATATATTGAATTTAATTTAATCCTAAATTGTTCCTGAAGAAATGCGTTTCTAAATAAAATTTCAATATTCCGGCTGAAAAAAAAAGATTTTTATTAAAATAAGAGAAACATCCCGATATATATCCTTATAAATAAATGGTAAGAAAATAAAAATAACACTATGTGAAGGAAAAAGAAATACTAGATTTAAATTATATGAGTTTGCTTGTAAAAAAGATATTTTTAAATAAGTAAACAATACTTTAGAAATTATAATCTTTTCGTTCATCTGAGTATTTCAAAAATAAATAGTAATATTTCGTATCTAGTTAACTCCCATATCCCAGTAAGGAAAACGTCGGTCGTGTTGTTTATTTATTTGCTCACAAAATTTTTCATGCCTTTGTAAGTAAAAAAATGTCTCGCGAATATTTGAAAGAAGAAATGCAAGAAAAAATCTGATATAATATCTTTATAAAGTGTTTTATTGTAGTATTTCAATATTTTAAATCTAATTTAATCCTAAATTGTTCCTAAAAAATACATACACAGCGAATCTTTAAATAAAATTTCAAAATTCCGTCTAAGAAAAAGGAAAAAAATATTTCGATTAAAATAAACGAAACATCCTGATATAAATCTCAATAGTTAAAATAGTAAGAAAATCAAAATAACATAACATGAAGGAACAGAAAATATTTAAATTTTAAAATTATTTCCCCGTTTTTATTCTTTCTGAGAATCAACAAAGGTGCGACAAGGAAAATGAACAGCATGGGGACAAAAATTAAATCTGTGATTTAAGAAAACTCTCCGTATCTGCGAAATAATATTGAATAATAATAAAAAAACAATTGCATCATAATGCTGGCAAACAAAAAACAAAAAGCATAACACAACAACACTGCAAACAATAAACAACGAAATAAACCTTTATTATTAAAAATACAGATATTTCACTAAGTGATTTATTGGAAAATTCTCCTTTAAAGTAACATAATTTTTAAAATCTCCGAAATTCTTTGAAAACAAGATATTATGATGGAAGTAAAATGTAATTTTTTAATTTAAATATTTTCTTGCGTCTGAATCCATAAAAAGTTTAGAGAAACAAACACCTTAATTTACCTCTGGATACTAAGAGTAAAAAAAAGTATTGTATGCTTGTTTGCGCATAAAGTATATTATACTTTTGGAAATCAACATAAATATCTTGAATATTTTGGATATTATTCATTATGTTTTCTTTTTTTCTCATTATGTTTTCTTTTATGAATATGTTTTCTTTTGTTTGATTGTTATTAGTGTCAGATTTTATAAAAAAAAATAATAATAATAAGAAATAATCTTAAATTAATAAAAATTAAAAAAATAAATAGATTGTTTATATCTAAATTCAAATTTGTTCGAAAGAATACGTTTTATATCCAATACACAGCAGTATAAAATTTTAATACTCCATGTGAAATACATATATATCTATTTCTTTATCAATAGTAAGACCATATTGATAAGAGTTCTTGTATCTTAACGAGTAAAACAAACAAAATAACTGTTTTTCAAAGAAAAATAGTACAATTTAACAATGCGTTCCTGTTATGAGAATTAGCAATGATATAGGAAATGAATATTATAAGCAGAAAAAGGAAAATTGAAGTTCCAGTAATTTTTCCTTTTAAGTTGCCTATTCTCAAATTGCCGTTTTTGCGAAAATTTTTCGCTTTTGATTTTATAATTTTAAATTGAAATTAAAACATAAAGGATTCCAAAAATTTCTTACTTTTGTTTCAGCAATAATTCAAAGCAAAGTTATAGCACAAACATTTATAGATGAGATTTTGCACTATATTAACACCTTAATTTACGTTTTGTGGAAAAATGCATTCTTCTTTGTTCAAGTTTACCATAAACCTCATTTCTCAAAATGTTTTTAAGATATTGAAATAAATTTTGGTACCAATATTTTGCCCATATTTTGGTATATTATGCAGCAAATTCCTTTTAAGTATAGATGTATAAATTTAAGAGCTGTTTTTATTGAAAAATACATATTTTTTAAATAAAAAACTACGCTTCGTATACAAAATTTGGTATATTTTAGTATATTTAAAAGGTACTGAAATAATTTTGCTTCATAACACAGGTAAGTGGTTTCTAATATATTGTTGAAGACAAAAAGCGAAATATATTGGATAGATTTCATTTTCGAAGATTTGCCATAAACTGATTTATTTACTAAAATTTGATTTTTTGCCTAAATTTTAAAAGTTACATAAAATTACATTAAAATGTTATTTGAATTCATAGCTGTATTCCCTGCTATAACTAAAAAAAAGTGTGTTTAATAAAAGTTTCGTATTTTTCAAAAAACGTGGCCGCCTGAAGGTGAGAACATACCTTAAGGAAAGCGAATATTGAAAATAACAAATAAATTGGATTATTGGCAATCGTGTTAAACGTCTTTTATTACCAAATTTAAAGGTATTTTGCTGTGTGATTTGACGAATGAGATTTCTAAATAATTAATTTAATAAATGAATGAAAGTTTTATATGCCGCCAGAACCCATTTATTTCGATTAAAAATTAGAAAAATTCATTTAAATTTAGATATAGTTAAATGGGTAGGAAAGCAAAATGGCTGGATTTTAAATTGAATAACGGATTTGTATTTTTAAAGGGTCACTGGTATGATTGTAGAAAGCCAGTATTTTTTAAAAGAAAATTCCAGTCTTTTTTAAACAAATGCAACAAAAACGCCTTTAGTGATAACTTTTGACGGAAATTTCACAATTTTTTTCATAATTCTGACGGAGTGAGAGCTCTGTTGTAAAAAATATGGCCTTTTATTGTTAAATACCTAGATGTTTCATTATGTGATTTAAGAGACATTTTTGCCATTGTATTATTCATTTGTTTCAACCATGTTTTTAAATAAGGTATTTCAATAAGTGAACTATAATTCGCAATTTATTTATATTTTCCAGTAAGAATATATAAAATGAAGTACATATTGTATGTGGGAATGCAATGAGGTGAGCAAGTTGAACAAAAGCTGTAATTTCAGGAATTTCTCGCTCTAATGTAAACTAATTAAGAAAACAAAACAAATTTACTCGGGATGATAGTATTAAAATTCTTTTTTTCCCTCTAAATTTATCGGCATTTTATTAAATGACTTATCGTATACTTTAAATTATTCTTTTTTTCTCACCGAATCTTTTTAAACAAGATATTTTGAATAAGTCAACTATAGTATAATTCGTACATAGTAATAGCTGTAATTCATACAGTCTCCACTAAGAATACATAAAACTTAGGAAAATATATTATGAACTTGAATTTTTTTATGAAAGTACAGGAAATATACTATACATTTTTTACATACCAAGTATACAATGCGTTGTTAATCCGGAACAAAAAAACATAATGTAGCTTAGCCAGCCAACATAATGTGCCAGATATATCTGTGAATATTTTTTTTTCTGAAATATGCCAGTGTGTCTTAAGATAATAAGAAACCATATAAAATACTGATATTGTTGCTGAATTGGACAGAAAATTTGAGAGGGGTGATATTAGGCATCCAGAATAACATAAATTTATGTGGAAAGTGGTGTTGCAAACCATATATTTAATCATAAATGTAGGGTCTTCTACCCTAACTTCACTTGGGTTGCCTGTAGTAGCATTCGGAAAACTGAAGTATATTATAATGAGGCTTTTGATAGACATGCTCAGTTTCATTGCAAATGTCACAACATCAAAAATGTAGCGGAAGTTTCCAATGTACGTGATAGCAGTAGCCACTTAGCGCTTTAAATTTTGGACTGCGGTTGCCAGTTTATACGGTATCATTGATTGCTTCAGCACCATGTTCAGCAAGAAAATTTGCTGATGTATCCAGTTCACACTAAACCAGGTATCTATCGATACATCTTCATCGCAGTATTTTTATTTTTCTTAAAATCAATATTATCAACCCGAGTTCTGTTAGGTTGAAACATTCTGCATTTGTTACTAAAGAAGAGGCTTCTAATCCCACATTTATTACTATTATCAACCCTTTCAATTTATCGCTCAAAATCGGCAACAGTTTTATCTCTCTCTGTATACATACATTACTCAGCAAATTTTAGACATTCGTGATATTTAGTCTTTAAATAAAAAATACAAACTCTTGTGTTACAGAAACAGTTATACCGATTTTTAAATATATCGTAAACATTTTAGGACGGAAATGATGTTTTTAATATAATGTAATATTTAATTTGACTAAAAAAATGGAAATTCGCATATTGCAAAAGTTAAGCCACTTTCATGATTTTTGGCAACTGCGACGGAAAAATGCAAATTTGAAATGTAACATGTCTAATGCATAAAGTATCTAAGTCGAAGATTCTCTCAATATCATCGGTTAGTGAAGATGCTGTTAGCTAGAAATATTCGACCAGATGAAGTAATTGAAGCATGGAAGCTGAAATCGAAAGGGAAGACTGTTGTAGAAATTTCAGGTAATTTAAATCGTCCAAAATATAATGTCTGTCAAGTACTGTCTAAGGGTGACTCTTTCAAAGCAGAATATAGGACAGTGGTACCACAGTGGAAGGCCTCATGCCACTAGAAAAGGAGATCATAGCAGGATTTATAAACTGGCATCTACACAAATGGTAATTGCTAATCTTACTAAAAATGAGTCGGGACTTTTTGTATCAACGGAAACGATTCGTAAATGAATTAAACAAAGAGAAAAATTAGTTTATACGAAAATGATAAAACAGCCAGCTTTGCAATCTCATTACAAATTGATGATAATTGAGTGAGATTGCAAAAATACGTAAAATGGATCCAAGTGATGTACTGTGATATCCAGTGAGCTAAAAAGAGCGTAAATTGGACGATCCAGATGGGTGGAAACGGCAAATTGGAAATTTGCATAATGAGCCTTGGACTTTTTTTTTTTTAATCATGAAGAAAGAGGCAATTCTTTAATGTTTTGGGCCTCACTTTGCTTTAATGCACCGTGCATCTCTCGAGCTCCTCGATGGTCGCCAAACAGCGCAGGACATACCTTTGAGAACAACTTACACCCAATTGGCGGCTGGTCCAAACTATGTATTTGAGAAAGATAATACGTCTATTCATACTGAATACAAAAAAAGAAAAAAAAAACTTTATTTAACTCTCAAAATTTGCTGTTTTCGATTGGCCAACGTGCATCTCTGATCTGAATCCAATCAAAAACCTTTGTCGCATGACATCTCGTAAGATTTACGCAAATTTTTTGCCACTACTCTCCTATTAATGAACTTCGATTGTTGTTGAAAGTGTTTGGTAAAAAATAGACTCTTAAATGACGCAGGACATAGTTTCTTTGATGAAAGTCACATTTTTTCACCAATTGCAGACAGTCAGGTTGTAGTTCGATTTTAATTTATAGTTATTTTTCTGTAAATATACAGATTGTCTATACCTTTGTCACAATGCTATTTCTTTTTATCATTATATATTATGTAAAGTGTTTAATTCAAAATTTAAGTCAAAAGTAATATGTGACATTTGCAATATATACATGTAGATATTTATACAGGGTGTCCACTCTCAATGGTGGCCAATAGTTAATTCCTATAATGTTAGTCATAAACACGTAGTTCCAATTACAAAAATATTTTAAATGAGATAAATAAATATTTTAAAAGCCATTTGGGTTAATAAAAACAAATTCTTGAAAAATTGCCAAATTTTAATTTTTATACGGTTCCCCGGTCCTATAAGTTATGTTTAGTAACATTTTCCTGTAACACTGACAAGTAAGACAAAAAAAGTATGTTATCCTACGATTAAAATTGACCGAGTAATAACTGTTTAAAGTTGGAGCATATTTTTTGCTGCTAATTAGAGGTAATTCATAAATGAAGTAGGAATATATTTCATCAGATATATTAAAAAAAAATGATTGAGAATAAAAAAAAATATTGCAATGTAAATCTGAAATACTACCTTTAATCACTATGACATATGTATGCAAAACATTCGTACAAATTGTAATATACACATAAGGGAAAAAAAACAGAACTTTTGTTAAATAAAACGATGAAAATAAACTGCCTATAAAATGATGCATATGTAATTTAAAACGCTATTAGCTAACATTAGTCTGCAAATGTTGGGTTATGACGCGTTTTTTAGCTTTGACAATTCGTCACCTGAGAATAATAAGGTTCTATCTGTGCTTTTGAAGAAATCGACTATAGATATAGAAAGATTATATTTCTATCTATGATGGCATTTTTGCATCAAAATGATGTAATATATAATTTACATATGACATTACAATCATATTATGACATTATTTTACTCCAGAAATGCCATCATGGATAGAAAAAGAACATTTCTATATCGAACAGTCATTTTTTTTCAAAAATACAGATAGAACGTTATTATTTTCAGGTGAGAAATAGAATCTTAATTTTCTGTACCACTGAATCCAAAATTGACCTTAATTTTTACCACCACGTAAAGAGTTTTTGTAAATCATAAATTTTAAAATTAAAAAAGAAAAAAATAGCGGAAATTTAATATTATAAAAAAGACTTGTTTTTAAATATTGATGATGTATTTTTTGCCGGTGAAACTGAAAATGACTTTCATTTTTAGCCATCGCGTCAAGAGTTTTTATCAAATAGTAAATCTTTAAGTTACAAAATTCAAAGTTAAGACTGAAGCTCTACCCCTCAGCTGTTTAGTTTAAGAATATTAGTGTAAACAAGAAAAATGAATAAATTATTCAATTAATTAGAATTTTTAAATTACTAAAAATATCATATCTTTTTAATGAGTATTAAATTGTCGGTATATTTTAACTTTGATACTTACGATTTACAAATATATTTTGAAGTGATGACCTAAAAATGAAGATCTTTTTCAGATTTAATGCTGAAATATACACGAAAAATTAAATATCAAAAGTTAAAAAACACAGCTATCTCCACTGTTTACAGTATACAATTTTTGTTATTTTTTAACTATAAAAATTTAGGATTTGCGAAAATTCCTGACATGATGGTTAAATTTAAGGTAATTTTTGGCTTCAACGAAAAAAAAAGTTAAAAAACGCTAACACCGTCGTTTTTGTTACCTAATCTAAAAAATTTTCTTAAACTTCTTGGTGGTAATCTATATGAAATTTTTGTGTTATCCTGCAAAGTATGTATAAATGAAAATCATCGAAAATAATAATAATATAAGATTGTCATTAAAGTTTCGTCAGTGTGTAAAATTTAATCACGATTGGATATTTGAAAATGGGTTAAAGCTCTAGTACCAATTTTGAACTGTAAAAACATACATATGATCGTTGAAGTTAAACAAATATAACATATATTTTATTTAAACTAATCATGAAAAGAAACAGTAGCAAAATAAAACTTATGTTAAAATACAATTATTTTGAACAATCAGAAACTTAATAAAAGTTAATTCAATCGTAATATTTGTATGACTTTTTTCGAAGCACAGGTGCACATGAAATAGTTCTTCGAATTCTGTAAGCGCTTGATATAAGATTCCCTAAAATTATGGTCGAACTCATTTGTTTTTAATACAGGAAAGATATATAAGTCATACATGTTTAAAGTTTCATAACTTGCTTAATTTTAGTGTTATATTAAGGGGACTTTTTTTTTGCCTTACTTGTCAGTGTAATAGGAAAAATCTGCTAAATATAACTTATAGGACTGGAGGACAGTATAAAAATTTAAATTTCGTAACTTTTTAAGAAATTTTTTTTACCAAAATCGCATTTAAAGTATCCCTTTCCCTCATTTAAAACATTTTTGTAATTCGATCTCTATGTTTATGATTAACGGTTTAGGAATCAGCCATTGGCCTCCGATGAGAGTGGACACCCTGTATAACAATTTAATATAGCAAGCCAAATGTCTTGTATTTCGTTGCTGATAGCAGAAACATTGGTATATAATTCGCTTTAGTTAAATGGATATATCACGAACATTGACGAAAATTCGAAAATTTGAAGAATGCTATAATATTTGCATTTAGCAATACCCTAAGTTCTGAAAGTCAAAAGGCGCAACAAATAAAATTTTTGCGAAAGCAGGAGACATAAAAGTACAATAGTTTGAGAAATTTCTTCCTTTTCTGAAATAGAGTATTGAAGAAAAAATGTTCATTGAATCCCAACTACCGGTCATATAAACATTTTTTTCAACTAAATTTATGGAAGTTTTAATCGGTCATTTGATAACATTAAGCACTATTCTTCAACAAAATGAATTGGATAGATAGTAAAATTAAAAACTGTTCAATTAAAAAAAATCCTTTTAATTCAATCTAATATTGAAGAAAAATAAATCATATTAATGACTGGAAAGTCATGAAAAAAGAAATTATTACCAAATCCAAAAATATTTTACTCAATAATTTATCATACACTTAAAAAATCTGTAATTTTAAAGCTGCAAAGTTATAGAAATCTCTATGCTTTGTATATTATGTATGTACATTATACAGGAAAAGATGTAAATCTACAAAACTAGTTTTCGTAAAGCTAAAGAAAGCTTTACAAATTAATCTACTTAAATTCAGTAATCTTATTAAATTTTCATGAATAAACCGAGCTGCAGTTATATAAAAAGTTCTATTCATTTCAGTTTCACAAAAAATTCTTAGTAATCTTACAGATTTTTTGATTTACAGTGCAAATTTGTATGTTACATAAATGTTTGCTGTTGCCGTTACATAAGATATTCGAGGAATCCCACTGTCCTAGAAAAAATTTAGTAATTTTATATAATTTTTTTACAGTGTATAACATTTCTAAATATTTTTATTTATTATTTAATACTTGAATGCATTTTAAATGTGTTATTTTTAATCACAGCATATAGTTATTAAATAAATTAATTTTAAAACGGAATATAAAATTATAGAAACATCCTGATATGTTTCGCTATAATCAAACCAATAGGAGAAATAAAACAAGTGAATTAGAAGATCAGTAGTATACTTGAAATTCGCAGTGCCCCCCCCCCCGCCCCCATGTATTTTCAGAGTTAACAGAATTGATATAAAGTAAACTAATATTGAAGAAAAATATATCAATTGAATCACTGGATAGTCATGTAAAAAATGTTATTACCCAATCAATAAATATCTTAATCGGACACGCATCAGATGACAATCCTAAACTATTTTTGGCTGTTACTGAATTTATAAAAATTACTTTAAAGGTAAAATGTTTAATCAGAGAATACCATTTTTATAAATTCTTTCTAAAAAAGAGATTTCTATATCATTAAAAATTACAGAAACATCCTGATATGTTTTGCTATAATTAAACCGATAAGAAAAGTAGAGCAAGTTAATATGAAGAGTAATAAAATGTTGAGTTTTCAAGTACCTCCGTATACTGGGAGTAAAAAAAGGTGAATCAAAGGGAACGAACGATACTGCTAGGGAAAATGAGAATTAATTTGAGAAATTTCTCAATTTTCTGCAAGCTAATATTGCAAAAAAAATTAAATCAGTCGAACCGCGGGAATGTTCTGTAAAAGAATTTTATTACCAAATCATAAAATATTTTATTTGGACAGATATCAAAATAATAGTCCTTTCCGCTTTTTTATTTATTATTTAAGTCTTCAAAACTACTTTATTTTTAATTGCAGAACAAAACTAACGCAATATTTCGTCACCTGAGAATAAGATGATTCTATCTGGCCAAAAATCAATTTCGAATTAGAAGACTTTGAAAATCAGCATGCTGTGTACATGCAGCTACTAAAGTTTGTAAAAAACGTTTTGCATTAATAGGTTCATATGTATGTATAGACAGTAATTCTACGAAATCAAAGCTTTTAAATAACATTTTCATGAGTTTTTTACATTTAAAAAAATTGATAGAACCATATTATTCTCAAACGTCGTGTTAGCCTTAGAATAAGATGGTTCTTATCATGAAAAAAACCCATATTTTTCTTAATTTGTGTAATTTTTTATAGTTTAACAAAGTAAAATTCCGTTGACTAATTTGAATAAACTTCAGTGGATAGTAAAATATTTATTATTATCTGTATTGTAGCACAATAAGCAGCAAATTCCGCTTCCACTTATTCATACTAATTAAACCATCTTCACAAAAGTAAGGAATATACGTAAGTTAATTGTATTATTTAACTGAACATAAAATAGCTTAAATATTTAATTTTATTAAACAGGAACCCAACAGTTTTCCTTTTTTAGCGTGCTATTTCAGTGGAGGAGTATGGAAATTAATACAAAAAATTGTGATTCTATTGATGAAATTGAAGTGAAATTGAAGTGAATTATAAATGAAATTTTTCGTATTACAGTCAGGTATACTCTTGATCAAAAAAAAAGTCTATATCTCTAAAGAAAAAACTTTCTTCTTCTTTTTAACACAACAAAATAAGTTTGATACTCTTTTGTTAGTCGAAATTTTGGAATGTTTCATAAACCATGCTTTATTTTGCATGACAGTTAGGCTAACTTCTCTAAAATATATTTTGAAAATAGAACCTTCCATCTCTCGGAAACTACTTCAGCATGCTCTACAGGTCTTTTATTTTATCTTTGTTAATGCAATCGTTCTTTCTCTGTGCTACTTTGGGATTTTGTAAAGTCCTTTGTGTAAATGATGTTGATACTCCTCGTCGATTGGAGGGGCTCCTTTGCAAATTCACCGTTGTGAAATTCTGGTCACAACAGTTGCTTGTCTTAAATTCAATATTATAAAGAAGTTTTGTGAATCATAATTGTATCATCTTGGTCTACGGAACGAGATTATAGGCATTTTTTGCTACACGAGTGGAAACTCGTGTAGCAAAAGAATCTAAGAAGAATCTAAGAACTGTTCCAAAAGAATCTAAGGACTGTTCTGATTTCATTCTCAGGATTGTAAATGGATTACTGCGATTTATGCTCAGCAACAGACGTATAAATGAAAGTGGCGAAAAATATTCTGCAACATCCAGGGCCGTAACCAGCAAGACATGCCAGGGGGGGGGGGGCTCTGAAAATTTTCTGGGGGAGGGTAACATTTTTTAACAATCCTCATCTTACGCAAACTAAATATAGCAAAAACTGTTAAAATGGACCTGCCTATAGTGTCTAGAGTGTAAAACCTCGCTATAACGGAATTTTTCTATAAGGAAATTAATAAATGCAAAATACTTCATGATCATCGGAAAATAAATACTTTTTTTTTAAATCAAAAATAAAACCTTTTTGAAAAACTACTGCAAGATTTAAAATATTATTTTTACACAATATATTTAATAAGAAATTAAAAGAATGCATTTTTACCATGCGTATTATTATATATATTTTTTTTTGTACATTAATTTGACTTTTTGGTGTCTATGCAAGTCCAGTCAAATTCAATATGAGTATCCAATAGAAACATATCCAATTATCTATGAATTTTTTTTTTAATTTAATCTTACCATTTTTGTAACGTTTTATCTCACGTGTTTAAATGTATATTTTCAAGTAAGATTAGCAACTATAACTATGGTTAGTATAAAATAATGCGTTTGTACTGGCCATTAGGGGGGGGGGGGGGCAACAAACACAGATTTTTAAATATGGGATTCTAAGTTAGAGTTGATTGCTTTAAAACATAATTTATTTTTGCAATGTTTTTGCTGAATTTTATTATAATTTTTAAAGGACAATTATTTTTGATCTTGGTTAGATTGGCGCCGACTCCAAAAAATCAAATTAATGTACATAAATATTAATAATACACATGGTAAATACAATGCACTTAATTTAATGTCATATTAATTATTATGAAAAAAATATTTCGCAATAGTTTTTGAAATCTGTTTTCTTTTTGATAAAAAAAAAGTTTATTTTTTGGTTAAAAATTAACAGGTTTTTTTGCATATGTTATGGTAGAAATTACATACTTAATGAAACTTAATTTATTATTCTTATTTTAATTTCCTACTTTTAATATCTTTATCTAACGGCAGATCGTAATTTATTAAATTTTATTAATATTTTATCTTCTAATACTATAATTATTTATTAATATTTCATACATCAAATAATTAAAGATAGTTTTGCCGTAATCTTATAATAAACTTAACCTTAATCATGTTATTTTTTTGCTTAATTTTTTGATTGATATATGACAAGTTGAAAAAAAAATGTTTTCACTTAACATACAAAAATAAAATTAACTAAAAACAAAATAAAAACTTTTTTTTCTAGTGTACACCCTTGTAACCCATAACATGAAACAATTACTGGCTTTTTTTTATTCCAAGTGTATAAATTGACATTTTTTATCTTTTTAATTTTCAAACATTCCAGTTTCCAAGTGATATTTCATCGTTAACTAAATCTACTGATAAGTACAAATTGTTAACAAGCAAACCATTAAAATTTGGAAACATGGGTTTTTAATGACTATGTCTTAGTCATGATTTTGAACATCGCTTGACTAATTATCGGTCAACTTGAACACCGTGTGTCCATTTTCATTCATCCTGCGTTAAGATCGTTGCTTTGAAAATATAACGATGTACTAACACATGTGGTGACCAGTTAGTGCATCTGGACTTAATTTTTTTTCAGGAGAAAGAAATGTTCCTTTAAAATCTGTTTCGAGAAATGCATTATACCACTAGCAAGATAACAGAAAACAACTAATCTAATAAGGTTCTGAATACAAAATTTTTGGCGTATTCCCATTTTATTCAAGGCAGTTAAAAGATCTAAAAAAATTTTCTTACATTTATTTATTTATTTATTTAATTTTTGAGAAAAGTTAAAATATGGATTTTGTTAAAAAAAGTAGAAAGTAAAGAAATCGTTAGAAGGGGCTCTAGAGGACGCTAGGGAAGGCTCAGCCCCACCTGCCCCCCGTCTGGTTACGCGCCTGGCTACATCCATTGCTCTTTCTATTTGGCTCTGAAATGTTATCCACTTCTTTCGCACATGAATGTCCAGGTGTACAGTATTTTAGAGTAATGCCCATAATATGTGGATAAGGTAGTATAAGTATTGCAACTGCATAAAATATCATTTGGTTTCTATTCTGAAGAACACAACAGTCACAATATAAAATTAAACTATCAGCATGTAGAAGTCTATCAGTATCTTCCGAACAGTCGTTGATACAGCTGAGATTATGTCATTCCCATCTCTGCCTGACATGTCGTCTATCCACAAGCAACAATATGCTTTCTTTTCTTTATTCTATGTTGCCTGTGCTGTCATGTTATGCAAGTAAATTTTCTTTATAAAAAAGTTGCTGAGATCACTTTAGAGGCATGTTATAACTTTTCTAATGCAAAGCAAATGCCTGACTTATCAGGGGAATTTTTGTCATCATTTCTAAGAGTTCTCGCGGATTCATCTTCTTTTTTGTGCAGATCATATTTAAATTGCATGTCATTATTAATTTCTCGCAAGGTTTCAGCATGTTTATACATGTTTATGTTATTAAATATGTGCCTATAACATGAAAGTTTCACTGGCTCTACATTGCTTTCTCTGCATTTTTGAAAGTACAAGTTATAAATTTTCTATAAGTTAAGCCCTGATTTTAAATATTTTTTTAGTGCTTGCTCTGTTGTAGTGTAACTCAATCTTTGGAAAACTTTCAATATGAGCTTTTATTTTATTCTTGATATCATTTGAGACTATTCTGCTTGAAAATTTGCCTCGGGTATTTTGTTCGCAGCTGGAGACAAGTTATTGCCAGTAAGACTACATAAAGACACTTTTAACTTACGAAAAACTCATAGTAATGCTATCAATTGGATTTGTAGCAATTACTTTTACTGGTTTTTTAAAATTGTTTATTAATATTGTTCATTATTTGTCCATTAATAAAATTAAACACAATTCGTTTTGCATATCGACGTACTAAAAAACATAAAAGGATTTTTACTGATAAAAAAATTCCTCTATATTTTACCGAAAAAAGATTTAGTTATTGAAATAATGTATTCTTTCACACAAGAAATAAAAGATTGCCGGTTTCCATTATATAATGTAAATTAAAGTAATACTATATTATCTTATATGCTGTCTGTGATTACTTTGCACATAAAACTCTGTTGTTCAGACTGCTTTCAAGAATTTCTGATATAACTATATTATTCTCTTTCACAAGCGGATGTAAATTATATATATCGAAATTTTAATGCAGAAGTGCATTCATTGATACAAATAGAACATTCCTATGTCAAAAAGTCAATTTTTTTCAAAATGTCAGATAGAACCTTATTATTCTCTGGTGACGATTTATCTTAACACAATATTTATCCGTCTAAAAAAACGCTTCCGTTTTGTTTAAAATAATAGGAACAACTGGATATGTTTCGTTTCAATTAAACTGATAAGAAAAATAAAAATAATTGGAAGAAAAATAAAATGAATGAATTTGCCAGTGCCTCCATATTTTAAGAATTACAGAATTATAACAAAAGAAACGGAATTTATTGGTAGAAAAAAGAAATCTTATTTTAGAAATTTCTCAATTTTCTACATGCTAATATTGAAAAAAGCAAGTGAATTACTGGAAAGTCATGGAAAAAGAGTTTTATTACGAAATCGAAATGTATATATATTCCAACATTTATCCGAAAACAATCCAAATGAGTTTTTATTTATTATCTAATTCATAAAAATTGCGTTTATACTTACATTTTTTTAAATCACAGATTACAATTTTTAAATTCCGTCTGAAAAACACTTATAAAACACATAAGTATCCTTATATGTTAAGCAATAACAGGTAAGAAAAATAAAGTAACTGGATTTGATGAAAAAAAAAATGTTTGGATTTCCAAGTGCCTCCATATTTTAAGAATCAACAAAGGAGAGAAAGAAATGGACGGTATATATAGGAAAAATAAAATCTAAATAGAGGTTTCTTAATTTTCAACAAGCTAATATGATAGATAATGTAAATAAACTGCAACACTGATACATTATACAGAAAACTCTTTATTTTTCTACCCAGAGACAGTTAACTTAGTGAGTGTTTGGATGATAATCCAAAAAGATTTATTCAGATTAATATCAAATTATTCATAAAATTATTTTTAATCACCATGAAAATTATCTTATATTACATCAGAAAAATAAAATAAATTTCATTTAAAATAATATTAACCTTCTAATATGTTCTGTTATAGTAAATTAAGAATATTTCATTAATAAGAATATATAGCAAAATAATAAAATTCGCAATGATAAAAAATATTTTAAAGTAGGATATTATTTTTCAAATTTTGCTCATCAGTAAAATCGTGCATTTTATCCTCTGATTGTTAGGAAAAGAAAAAGAAATATTTCGCGTTTAATTATAAAATATCTTATAAAAAGTGCAATTCTATATAAACATGTGTAGCATCTTTAAGAATCAAAAATAAATATCTTGATACTCTAATATCTTGATGAACCTATTTACAAAGATATTAAAAAAAAAAATTTGGGTTTTTTTTCTCACTTTCGTTCTAATCCAGGACTTTTTTAATTAAATTATTTTTTATATATTTAAAATTACAAAATTTCATTGGGATATTTCCTGTTATGTTCATGAGAAAAAAAATGTGGATGTCTTGTATATATTAAAATTTTAAATAATTCAGTTTTAAATAATGTAAATTTTTAACATCCATAAAAAGATATCTATCATTCTCATTCAAATGGAAATGTAGTAATATCAGCACATCAAAAATATTAGGTGTTACAAAGACCAATAAAAAATAAAGAATTAGGATAAAAAATAAATACTTTTTTTACTGAGGTTTGTTAGTTATTTATTATTAATATTACAAAAGTGTCAAAGTAAAAATGAACCTTTTCTTTCCATTATTTTTTATTTACTTATTAAAACGAACTAAAAAATAATTGCAAGAATATGAATATATTAATTTATTTTATGGTTAGTTAATTGTGTTATATGGTTAGTTAATTGTGTTATATGGTTAGTTAATAGTTATTAAGCTAATTATGAGTAAAAATTTATTTTTTAGCATTTTAAAATAATAAACATTAAGCCTATAGTTCGGCATCGATATTAAAGCAAAAATATTCTCGATTAAAATATAATTGCACTATAAAATAATTACTATAATTTTGTATAGAATTATTATTATTATTTTACTGTACTTGAAATGTTATATATTTTATTACGAAAATAATTGTCGAAAACCGTAGCAATAGTTTTGTTACATTGCGTGAATAAAAATCGCGGGAAAAAGAAGATTCAAACTTGGATAACATATATACATAACACACACACACATAAATGTATATATGTGTAAAATATAAGTTTCTATATTATAGGGAAAATATAAAGAAATAATTCTAGTTTATTATTTTGCAATTTAAATATTTTTTAAAGCTAAAACATTTAACCCATTGTTTTATAACTCATTAAAATTTTATAATAAAAACAAACCTGAAAACACTTTTCCTAAAAGTTTTAATAAAAATAAAACCTTATGAAAACCTTAAATAAATAAATAAATTAGTATCTTTCCGGAATCACAAATTTTTAGAAAACACTTGTTTTAGCGCATTGTGAAATGTAGTTTGTTAAAAGAAAGAAAAATCAGTATCTGAAACTAAAACACGCGCCTCAATAAAGTTATTATTATTCGGCAAAGTTCGGTAATTTTATTATTATTATTACTAATATTTTATTGTACTTAGAATGTCTTATATATTTTATTGCGAAAATTTTTTGAAAACCGCTGTAATAGTTTTTTTACATTACGTGAAATATAATCGTGAAAAAAGGAAGATTCTAACTCTGATAATATACATACCTACACGCATATAAAAATATATTTGTGTAAAATATAAATTTCTGTATAGTAGGAAAAAATAAAGAAATATTCCTTGATTATTATTTTGCAATTTAAATGTTATTTTAACGCTAAAACACTTAACCCAATGTTTTATAACTCATTAAAATTTCATTAAAAAAACACTGAAAGCACTTTACCTGAATGTTTTAACAAAAAATAAAACTTTATGATAAACTTAAATAGATAACAAAATTAGTATATTTCCGGAATTACAAATTTTTAGAAAACATTGTATCAGCGCTTTGTGAAAAAATAGTTTCCAAAAAGAAAGAAAAAACACTATCTGAAATTAAAACGCAAGCTTCATTATTTTTTTATTGATATTAATAAGTAAATAATTTAAATATATAAATAATATAAATAATTCAAATATTTCTTTTAATATTTTTAACGCTAAAACTTTTAACCCAATATTTTATAACTCATTAAAATATTATTAAGAAGAACCCTGGGAACACTTTTCCTGAATGTTTTAATAAAATTGAAACTTTAGGAAAAATTTTAAATAAATAACTAAATTAGTATCTTTTCGGAATCACAAATTTCTAGAAAACACTTGGTTCAGCGCTTTGTGAAAAATAGTTTCCTAAAAGAAAGAAAAAACACTATCTGAAACTAAAACGCACGCTTCAATAATTTTTCTTCTTCATATTAAGAAGTAAATAATTTAAATGTATAAATAATATAAATAATTTAAATATTTCTTTTGATATTTTTTAACGCTAAAACATTTAACCCAATATTTTTATAATTTAAATTTTTAATTAAAATTTTATTAAAAACGCTGAAAACACTTTTCCTGAATGTTTTAATAAAAATGAAACTTTAGGAAAAAAATAAGTAAATAAATTAGTATCTTTCCGGAATCACAAATTTCTAAAAAAAAACACTTGTTTCAGCGCTTTGTGAAAAATAGTTTCCAAAAAGAAAGAAAAAAACACTATCTGAAACTAAAACGCACGCTTCAGTAAAGTTTTAAAATTATTAGCCGACGACAAAAACTATTTCCCCTTCCTTTAATATTAGAAGCAGAGTACACTTACCCCCGATCTGGAACTAACCCAAAGCCACCTGTTAAACGTGTTTTGGAGAAGTTGGGAAAAAGCCGGCTTTCCGTAAGGCTGCGGCCATGGATCTAGTAGCCACACTGGGAAAGCTGCGCATGTCAGGCGCTAGATAATGTGGAAGGGTTCATTCATATAGGAGTACCAACAGTGGCAGGGGCTCCCATGTGAGGAAATGAAAGCATCGAAACATGCCGCGCTATCCTTTAGCGGACTCAAAAACAATTAGGAAAACAATATCGGAGAAGAGCAATACTGCGACATTACGTTACGAACAACAAGAACGGCCGTTTTTGTCACTTTCGCTAAAAATTTCTGAATCTCACAAATGAAAATATTAGAAGAAATACTTTTCTCTTTCTTTGTAAAAATATTTTTTCGTTTGTATGATCTGGCGAACCTTTAAAAAGTCATACTATGTCATTTAAATTTTTCGAAAAATCAATTTTCTGTTTCAAAAAGAATTTGAAATTTAGTTAAAAATAATAATAGTAATAATGGCAGTGCTGCTTCTGGTGATAATGGTACAACTACTACTCATAATAATAATAATTGTGATTTTTTTTCTGTGTTGATTCTTTTTTACATATGTGGAAAGTATGAAAAAAATTGTAAAAATTTTCTAATTTTCAAGCAATATTACTATAAAACGATATTTAGTTTAATTGAAAAATGTTTAAATTGCGTGAATCATTCTACATTCCACAAAATGAAAATATAAAAATAAATCTTGTGTAATTTTTTAAAGCTTTATAGCTTACATATACACACACACACACACACATATATATATATATACATATTTATGTATGACAAAACAACTGACAGTGTTGTGACGATATTATCAAAGAATATAATTTCAAAATCTCTGATTACTAAAATTCAAATACCATGTATCTAACTTTATATTAGTATCTATAATAAATTAAGCAACAGTTGTAGAAAAAAAAATATATATACATATATACCATGAGAGAAAACAGAAATCCCTACCAGCTCGGTTTACAAGACGCAGGTAAATTTCGAAGCAAAGTACTAATTTCACCAACATAAACTAACAAGGAAGGTCTCCATACGGGCATACTCAGAAAAATCTGAAAAAAATTACAGAATGTTCTTCTCATATAGTTATATATGTTTATAAAAAAAATTTCGGCGGAACCTCCTTATAACGTCCGTAAAAAAATAATAAAAATTTCGTTTATTTGGCGATTTATCTCCGGTTGGCGAAAAAACGAAATTTTGAAAAATACGCTTTTACGCTTCGAATACTTTTTAAAGAAAAAACTTTCTATGTTCAATTTATTTAAATAAGTTTAGTTTAAGTAATTTTAGTTTTGCATTTTTACTTTACTTCAAGTGTAATTTTGTCATATACGTTTATATGTACTTATAACAAAATGAAATTAATGTATTTTATCATTTAAAACACAATTTAAATTGATTAAAATTGTTCCAAATTGAAAAATGCGAATGCTGTTAAAAATCTGCTGCATTTTGTTGCAACGCACTCCCTTGCTTGTATAGAAAACGGTTACTTGGCCGTGAAATGGAGCTTTCTCATTGATTGGAATAGAGATATTATATACAAGCGGTAGAGTGCGTTTCAACAAAATGCAGCAGATTTTTAACAGTGTATGACACTGTCAATTCACCGTGCTATGGAGCATTCTCATTGGTCAGAAGAGAGATATTCTATAAAAGTAGTGGAGTGACGTTGCAGTAAATGCTGCAGATTTTTAACAGTGAAATCAATAAAAATCAATTTTCAGATTCGTTAAAATCGTCTGCTTTTGGCGAGGAAATGCACTGCTCGCCAAATCCCGCTTCGCTTTCAGCTTTTCACGCCAATTATTCCAAACTATTTTATTTTTTTACATATCTAATAATGTAATTCCGCCGCTAATTTTCCCTGATCCTTTATTACCTACATGAGTAGTTTAATTCGTATTTTTTTCAAAAAATTCTGAGTATGCCCCCAATGGAGACCTTCCTTGTAAGACAAGTTTAGAGAAAAAAATTGTTGAACAATTTTATTTGACTGCTATTGACGGAGATAAAATGAGATCTTAATTTCATTTTCTGTAATACCTCATTTTTATCAAAATCCTATTAAAGAGATTTCTTTTACTTTACAACTCCCCCCTCTTCTTATTTTTGTTTATAAATTTTAATTAGCTATAATACTTGGTCCTATGAAAAACTTACCACAATAAAAGTTATAGATAATATTAAGAATATTTATAGTAATTTTATGTGGATTTCATATCTTATGAATTGTTGAAGTTATGATTTGTTTTCTACAACTCCCCCTCCTTTTTTTATCATCTTTATTTTACTTTATTTTATTTTTGCTAAAATATTTGGTCCTATCAAAACTTTGTCAGTATAAAAGTCGTAGATAATACTAGGAAGATGTAAAGTACATTTAATCGAACTTGATATCTTGCAAAATAACCAAGTTATGATATTTTATTCATCTTAAAACCCCATTTTTTACATTTCTTGAGCCCATTCGTAATGATTTCAAAAAATTACCATACATAATTTTTGGCAGATTTCCTAAAAATAATAAAAACTTCAAACTGATCCGATATATATCACAGTTGAAAAGTTGTCGTTCTCTTCTGTTTTCACAAAGCCCTCCCTATTTCCATCCACTTGGTCCGATTTTCTGCCCCTTGATTTTATGTATTAGTTCGGAAGTGATTTGTGAAAGTTATCGTGTCCCTAAGAAAGTGATACAAACAGATAAATAAGTTAGCTTTAAACTGGGGATGGCTGCAGGATCTGTAATTTTTTTAAAGAAATTCCAACATAGAAGGGAACGTAATCGGTAGCATTGCCTGCGATATCTACATTAAATAGCCGAGCATGTCAGCAACATCAAGAAAGTGTTTCCAACTGCGGAAATAACGGCTCACATGTGAGAAAATAAATGCAGCAAAACATGCCTGCTATTTTGAAAGGGTTCAAAATCGATATTGGATTTGAGCGTTAGTGCAATATATTTTACATAAAACAGCAATGTCTATTTTTATCACTTTCGAGGGAAAGTTTCCGAATTTGCTGAATGAAAAATATATATGTATAGACAAAATATTTTCATATTCAAAAACAAATAGAAAAAGATATCTCAATACAGCATCTCTGCGGTGTAATTTTTCGTAAAAATATGAACACCCTTTTTTAGTAATTGTGTACGAATGCTGCAGAATTCATAATTGATATAACAGAAAGAAACAGCTTCACACAGGAAATATATTTCATTTGAGTCTCTTTCAAAAAAGAAAGTGCTTTTATAATCTCTAGATCATCAATGTTATTTAAAATTTTCAAAAAAATCGCTTTTTATTAAAAAAAATTATTTTGATTTCTTAAACAATTTTATATAATTACATCATAATCCATGATGAATAATTCATTAGCATCTTCGCAGTATTATTGTACGGAAAATAAGGCCGTTCTTTTTTTATCAGTTTCGACGAATGCTTCAGAATCTTTAATAGAACTAACAGAAGAAAGAAATTAACACAAATAAAATACTTTGGTTTTGTCGATATAATTTTTTTTTCCTTATGAAATCCGAGACTCTTCATAGAAGTACGTTATTTAAAATTTACAAAAATGATTTTTTCTGTTTAAAGAAATAGTTTGAATTTTTAAAAGTTTCCAAAATATAAAATTACTTCACAATCCTTTGCGATTAATTATTCAGCATATATGTAGTATTATTTTACATAAAACAGGGACGTTACTTTTATCAGTTTTACACATGTTCTTGAGAATTCATAATAGAGTTAATCAAAATGACAAGTTGGATATTGTACGTCAAACGTAACTAATGAGGTGCGTTCGTACTATAAGGAAAATTTAAAAATATTCAGATCTTGGTGTAATAGCGGTATACAGTACTTCGGATAAAGTAGATTATCCGAAATATTTTGTGTATCCCTATAAATACTACCCGAGTTTTATTATACAGGAAGTAACTTGTAGTAAACCTCAGCAACGTATACCAATTTCATAAAATCTGAAATAGTTTAATATTATTAAAACACGTCCCAAACATTGTTTCCCTCTATATTATTATGTAATGGAATAATTTTGTGTAGTCCTGTAAATGAATAACAAATATTTCTTGCACCACAGATTGTGCAGTTGTACATAATATATATTTTAGTATATGCTTAATAGATGCATATAAATTTTACTATTTTCGAAATAGTGTAACACTATTAAAATGCACTTGAAACTATTTTTTCCCTATGACCATAAATTACAGGAATAATTTTGATTGTCCCTGTAATTAAACTATGCTTCCTATTTTCATAAAATTTAAAATGACTCGACAAAATTATGCAACAGTAATATGTATTAAATTTCAAATGATTCGGTTATATACGGACTGACAGACGGATTGAACGATGACTATAGGTGCTACGCATTTACATAATTACGAACGCACCTAAAAAGTTACGTAGAATATATATTTCTGTTATTTTGATACAAAATATTTTTACTTTCATATTTCTGTGATATCTTTAAAGGGCAATAGGTTTAATAAAACTTTCAAACCATAAATTTCATATTAAGAAAGAAATAAAGCCTTTCTGAATACTAAATAATAAATGTATAATTACAGTAAATATATTATTCACTAACGATTATTATTTTCATCTTTGAATTGGTCACTAGATAATATCAGCTTCTAGATCATGTTCAAATTTTCTTTTATACAAAAGTAACAACGGCGATAGGGACTACCTTGTGAAGAAAGGAATGCATCAAAACATGCCGCGCTATTCTAGATTAATAGAAAAACAACATCTCAAACTGATACTTACACATTTTATTGATATAATAGTTAAGAACTTACTGTGAAACTTGAAATTTAGAAACTTAGAAACAACATGTAAATATCAATAAATGTAATTGGCAAAATTAAATACAAAGCAAAACGCGTATTCTCAAAAGTTTCCGGCCACCTTCGAAATTTTGGTAAAAAATGGTATTGTAATAGAAAATTACAGTGATTAACAACATTTACAATTAGTATTTTATCACCATAACTGTATTGCGGCGCATTAACGTGATATCCATACAGTCAACGGTTAAAGATCGTCTATGAGATTTTTTTTCATATTTCTTGCACTTTTTTTGAAAATTTCGGTCGAATAGGAATATTTGTAGTTCCGCACACGTTTTTTAACTTCTTTCCAAAGATTTTCTATTGGATTCATGTCGTGTGTTTGGGCTGGCCATTTCAAAAGCGATTTTTTTTTGACGAAAGCCATTGCTTGTGGAGGCTTGCATGCATTCTTTAAGTCGTTATCATGGGCAAAACAAATAGTTGCTTATTCGATTTTCATAAAATTTTAAATGATTCAACAAATTTTTACAATAATTATATATTTAAATTTTTGAAGCGTTTGGTTGGGTAGTTTTTGCGTTGTTATATGCGAACGGACAGACAGACGGACGGATAGAGTGACGACTGCAGGTGCTTCGAATTTACACAATTACGAACGCACCTAAAAATAACGAACTTATTCCAAAAGCAATCATCGCAAATCAATGATGTTTTTTATCTTGTACAGGCTATATTTTATGCTGATGCCACTACCACTTCGATGCGAAGGAAACAAAAAACTTACTAAAAAGGCTTTTAAAAATTTCTAAATTACGTTTGATATGGTATATTATAAAACACCAAACAGGTTTTAAAAATTAATATTGGCAGATTAACGGTAACAGTCCATGTTTCAACATAGGCGTTTTATGTTAGTGCCACTATCACAAAACAAGTGTTAGTCCGTTAGATGTTGTTGTTGTATGTATGTCGGCCAATTATCTGCACGATGGGATGTAGGCCCTAAGGGGTGGGATGTCCTCCGTGGGGGTCTTTCTAAGGGAACCTAACCCGTGTTAGTCCGTTAGACAAGAAATTAGTAATCTGACATGATGGTTAATTATAAGATGTAAATGCATATTAAGAAGATATTTTCTTTAAAAACTTCAAATAAATACTAAAAAGGGGTGTATAAAATAAGCATAAAAGCTCCAAAATACTTTTTAAATTATCATTTACATAAATTTCGATTTAATTCTTCTTATTAATTTAAGTCTCATTTCTGCCTAAGGCATTGAAATTATGAAGTTTAGTCAAACTGAGGCATAATTAATAATTTCTGGATTATTCCTAAAAGTATATTTTTTTTCTAATAAAAATTTGATATAAATTTGTTTCATTTTTATTACCGACATAATATATAAAATCAGAAACGTGTAAATAATCGTATGAATCAAATTACCTGATAAGCTAATGAATTTAATTATTTTCTTTTCATTATATTTTTGAGAAAAAACTTCATTTAAAATGAAAGATGAATATTTATTAAGAAAAAAAAGTACATTTAACATATCAGCAAGAATGTAAAAATCTAGGCGCCTGTGGGCAGTCTCGCACCACTAAATCTTACCAGTTTTCTACTTTTAAATTTCATTAGCATTCTTACAACAAAATTAAGCGAAATATTAGAAGAAAAAAAATAGTGGTGAGAGACCGCCCACTGACGCCTAGATTTTTACCCCTCTGCATATCGGTATTTATATGTTCAAAATGTATCAATTAATTTAATGAAATATATATAAACTATATGGTTGAGGGAGTTTTGGATTCTTTTTGTGAGCAATTAAATTATCAGCATTTTTACCTTACCGAATTCGTAATTTTTTATCCTTTGATAAAAATACCATCAAAAATTCAAATTCAATTAATAATTCATTTTAATAAAAAAAAATAAAAGTTAGTGTCCTCGTTTTAATCTAAGCTATGGTTCATGTGCAATACAAGTGAAACAAAAACCCTTATATTTGAATGGTGTGATTTATTTCATGTATCGTTTAAAATAGAAATGTTTCGTAAATGGCTTATTTTGACCCTTGTAATTTTAATGAAATTTAATTACGCACATTTACAAGCAATTGGCATAAGAAGAAAAGTAAAAATATAAGTAAGTAAAACATAAAACCGTACCTCTAAAGCTTAGAAAGAAAGAATGTACTATTTGTTAGATACATATAAATTTTAATGATTTATGCAACCCTCTAAAATTTTTTAAACGTCAATTTAATCGACATAAAGTTTTTAGTTAATATAAAGACTGAAGAATATAAAAATGACACATTTGCTTGAAAAATAAAATTTCCAGACTTCAAACACTTGACGAATTATTTTTCACAGTTTATGGATATTAAAATTCCACATTAAGAGGATTAACAGTGAACTGAATTTAAATTTCCTAAACATGTTATACTTTAAAGTAGAACGTAATAAGCATTTTAAATGCATTAATTGGATTAACCACGGAGATATTAAAAATTAAGTCTCGAAAAAATTATGCTAAATTTAATTCCAATTTCTCCAAAGCAAATCAGAATGTTTAAAGAAAGGAAATAATGAGTTTTAGAACCTGTTTATGTATTAATGATTTTTCTAAATGTTGAAAGAAAATGAAACAAAATATTATTCAGGGTATAGAAATAATAAAAAAATATACATCTTTGATTAAAAGGAAATTTCGATAATTTCATATTAAAAGGAAATCGCGATAAGTTCATATTAGAAGCTTTTTAAACTGGAAGATAATTTCTTATTTGCTTACGTTATTTGTTATTACTTTAGATAAGCACATGGAATTCCATCTAATCTCCTGGAAGAAAAAACATCATCCAGGAGAAAATTGGAACTATTAAAGGAGTATTTTTAAGAAGAAAATTTAAATGAGTTTAAAGAAAATGTATAATTTTTATAATCTTACAAGGTAACGGATTGTACCAGAGATGACCCTGTAGTTGTGGAAAATTGGCGCAAAGGCAGAGCCCTTTGACACCACTAAATTTTAGTAATATTTTTAGGCTGATCTAAAGGTAGACTTTTTGAGTTTTAAGATAAAGAATTCTATAAAAAATTAAATGTGTCAATATGCTCCACCAATCTAATATTTTTCCACCACTGGCACCCTGGTTGAACAAGAAAGAATAATTTTCGTTCGTCACAGAACTCGAAAACAAAGCCACTTGAACCCTAATTAGGGATGATAATGTGAATGAAATGATTCTCAACAAACTCATTTGATGTTTGTCTATTCAAATCGATATTGGCAAAGCTTCGAGCTTAGCTGTTGCATATCTATTGCTATATCGTAGTTTTCCCAAAATTGCTCGTAATTTAGACGTAGTTATAGTACATTTAATCATATCTAGAAAATAATGCATTATGAGCTTCTTTCTCTGCCGGAATTGTTATTTTCTGTATACATGGAGTTATCCCTTTGAGCTCTGATAGTTGAATTTTCTACAACTTAACTTTAATTCGGAAAAGTCAGAATGACGCAAGAATATTCGACAAAATTTGAAAAATGTTTTAGACATTCTTTTCGTGTATATAGTAAACCGATTTTTTTCCCAGAATATACTAATGTCAATGTGACATTTGGAAATTTGAAGAATTACCCACCAGGTTAAGAAGTACTTCTTTATTTCGGTGCTGCTACTTCATGACGTCCTAAACACATTATCAATGTCACGGTATTTCATTAATTTTTTAAAGTATCACATGTTGTTATAAGCTGTTTCTAATTGCGGAAAAAACTACATTTTCAGTTGCATAAGTCAATTTTTTAAACTGATAAAATGCAAATAAAGGAAGATTCCAGGAGAGATTCAGCAGTTGAATTATCCACTGGATATAGAATTAGATATGTGATGATCGCAAATACTAGCTGTAAAAAAAGTGTCGATCTATTCCTTACTAAATATAAACGACATTATTTATCGTTTCTGACATATAGTAACATACAAAAAAAAGTAAAGTTTAATACAAATTTCGTGCAATATTTTTGGCGTACAGTATATAACGTGGTGCGTATAATGCTTAAGTACTTTATTTTCAACAATTATTAATATTAAAAATTTTTAAATAAACACTTGTTCATCATTATCATTTAATGCTTTTACAAAATTATTGTCAAGTTAGAGTGAAATTCCTATATATTCATTAATAAAAGCAAATACCGGTAGATTAAAAAATAACTGATAGATTTTAAAAATCAGTAACTTGCAAATGGTGGCAGATATTTAAAAAAAATGTAGAAGAGTTATGTAAGAAGTCACGAGTTTGTTCTACGTGATTCTTTATTTTAGTTTGAATTTCTAGCAATAGATGGCGCTGACAGCGATTGGCGCTACGTCGTAGCAGAAACTGACTTCATTCAGAAAGGAGATTGAGGTTATTGAGTGTTTCTCATTCGCCAGTACAATTTTCCTCTTAGGCCACGATTCTGAACTCATTCCGTAGGATTTCGACGGAATGCGTTGTTGCTATAGAAACAACGAATTCTTTGATACTGGAATGCAGCGTTCAGAACTGGGTATGAATTTGACAAATAATATTCGGATTTTATTTTTCGGATTAAAGTACTTTTAATGGTCTGATTTAACAAGTAAATAATCTACAAATATTAAAAAAATATATTGAAAAAGATTTACGTTAAAAACTTATGAAAATTTATCACCTTTTTGGTCACAACGTCTTTTGGACATTTTTAGGCATTTTGCAAAGTCAGATGGAAATAAGCTTTATTTTAGGAGAGATTCAGTTTATATGCAGACATTTATTTGTTTGCTCTTCACACAAAAAATTTCAGCTGTTAAGAAGCGATGTAAAAATGTAAAAAAAAAAAAAAAAAAAAAACAGTCATTTTATTTTTGATAATTATAAAAATAGAGATCCCAGATTTAGTACCCAGAGACGGAATAGGTTAAAGAAGTTCATCAGTAAGTTTATATGTATGTAAAAAATAATCCTGAAAATGGTTATCAGTATATTGTTTTTAATTAAAACTACCTAAAAATATTAGAAGTTGCCTTGTTTAAACTTTTTGAATAGGAGCAGGGCTCCCAAGAAGTCCGTGAACTGAAGACCAATAATTTCCCAGAAAATTTTTCTTTTAAGATTTTTCTTGAAATTTGCCCAGAAACTACCACCACGGTTAATTTTAGCGCAAACATTGTATAAATCTAACATTTTACTTTCTGTTAAAAATATTTGTGTTCAGTTCTCAGACCATTTGGAAGACCTGCAGGAGTATTCTACCGTTGAAATAAAAATCTAAAAAAAATGTCAGTTACTGAAAAATTTGTTTGATAGTTTGATATTAAAGTGTTGTATATAAAGCTTCATTTTGATGTTCGATTGAGTAAAACTGGTAAATATGTTTTATCTACATCCATTTTAAATCGTAAAAATGTTTTAAAAGAATTCCTTGAGTTTCAATTTTTACATGTTGGCAACTTTTCCTACACATAATGCTAATATACATATATTTTTTATAGTTAAGATAGCAGTAAGATCTAATGTAATAAACAAAGTTCAAATAAAATTTGGTAAGACTCTAAAACGTAGTAATACTTAAATTATTGAAGGCCATAAACAATTTTTATTGACATTTTTACCGTGACATAAATTAAGACCTTATTTCTAATAGCACTTTTTGGTCGAATGCATTTATAATTTTAAAACTTTTTAGTTTACATATATTTTTAAAAAAAATACATGAATTGTAATAATTGGAGCTTGGCAAATGCGGTCACAAGTAGCAACCAATATTTTTTACTTGACGACCAATATTTTTAATCTGTTTTTTTGTAGTATTAATGAAAGAAAAGCTCATGCACAGAAAACGGCATTCTTTGCTGCTCTAGCGAACTAATTTCACATGTCATGTCATGTCATGTGATTAGAATCAGGTGAGAGTGTGGGGAGTTCCTATTGGTTGTTTACGAATGTTTTTTTTTTTTTCCAAGAGGGCTTAATTTAGAGTTTTTCAGAGGAATTTGGTAGTAGCGGTCCGCTGGAGGATTCTGAGAAAATTCTTAATATTACAATAATCACACTATTTACTGAAGAATATTTTATAATTATACGTGTTAAAAGTTTGTATTACCATCTATAGTAAAAGGAACAAAAAATACCACTGCACTTCAGAAGGACATTATTTTTGGACGGAGACAAATGTGTTTATCCTTAATAATTTGATTGTTGTATTAAAAATCAATCCTTAGATTATTGTATCAAAATAAACCTCCTCCACAGCTGGTTTCTAAAACCTATTATATTTACCTACTCCAGAACCTAGAGTGGTTTACTTAAGAAATGCATTGTGTAAAGATGGCACTGCAGAATAGGAAAAATGAAAGCCAGAATAAAAATGTCCCAAGGAGTGTTGTAAAAAAAATTAAACAACGATGTTTTCAAAATAACCACTACTTCCAGCAACTACAAGGCTCTTAAATTTTGTAGAGTAACATAATAAAGAATGCATAGATTAAAGATACATCATTAAATCTTAATACGATAAATTTTCAAAAATCTAAATAAAATAAATACAAATTGTAAAGAGGATAAAAATTTTGTTAAACAGTTATCTTAAAAATTTACAATTATATTTCTTATTTTATGCTCATTTTTGTAGAATTATGTTTGTAAATTGTACACTAGATTGATATCTTGTCATTGCATTTTTATAAACGATTTCACCAGAGTTTCCCCCAGGAGAAGGGCGCACAGGCCTTCGGGGAAACGTCCACCGGTAAATGTTAGCAGAAGGTTTTTTCTTATTTAAATTCTTAAAGATACAGAATTAATGCCAAAAATAAGGGGAACATTTCTTTTCAAAAATTTACTGGTGGAAGATCAAAAATTTACTGGTCGAAGGCCTTTGCGCCCTTGTCCTGGGGGAAACTCTGATTTCACAATTTTGAGTTATAATTTCTAATTTTAAATTTAACTGGGCATTTTTTAAAAGTCTGTTTATTTAAATGTACTCCATGTGACGAAGTTGTAACCCAAATCAGTATAATACTTTCCTTCTATGAACTTTGGTTCATAAGACCTACCAGTCTATCCATTTTTTTTGGTGCGAAGATGTGTAGTAATAAAATATCGCCATTTAGCTTAATTATTTCCAAATTCCTATAACATCTAATTTTTCCGCTGTCTTTTAATAATATCTTACTATTTATGATATTTTAATTCCATACTTTTAATTAAAATATTCTTTATTGTAATATTCTAACAGCCGTTATCTATAAAAAGCAGCACTTTTCCTAAAACCCATTAATTTTTTTTATTCTTTCATTTGTTCCTCAGTACCTTTTATTTATAATTAAAAATATTATTCCATACTCCGTGTTCCTTGCGTAACGACGCGCCAACCGCATCATGTAAAATATCATTCCGATTGACTTTGAGAACTCACTTTATTTTTCGTCCACTTTAGGTTTCGCATTAGTTAATTACTTGTTATCTAAAAAGTTTTTTGGCCACTCTGTACATTACCGTCAGATCCGGTTATCATACACCAATTGTATAAATCGATTTGGAATGGCTTGAAATAGAGAATTCTACTTTTTTGTGTTAGTTCAAGAATCCGCGTCACAAATATCTTTTTCAACTATTTTTTTCTCTAGTATGCCACATTTTATTCTGTTTGCGTCGATTGATTAAGACTCAGATATGAGTCCAAAACTAACGGAACGGTTTTTATCCACATGGCAGCAAACAAAGTAATTGGAGATTTATATGTCTTTATCATTTAAAGGGGAGATTCCTCATGGAATTGTAAATATTACTTCCACTCTGAATTTATGCATTCGTTTGCAAACGGGTTAATAAAACCCATTCATCGCATTTCATGACATAGTACTTTGCGAGTAATTTATCTTATTATATCCTACTCTTTTTTTTGTAGAGGTTATTTCGACGAAAGTTTGATGTGTTTTGCATTGGTGTGGAGAAATTCATTTACGAATCCAGCATGGTAGAAGCATTTGATTCAAATTATCTGACATGTACACATATACAGATACATCCAATTAAAATCTAAAAATGAGATATATTTCGTGGATGTAAAAAGGAAAATACTCCTGTTACATATAACAGATTTAAGCTATGTTAGGAATAAAAATGTAAACGTAAAACTTAAAATCAAAGTGCATTTTGTGAACTTCAAGTTCTATAGAAATGTTCTTTAACACTTTTTAATTTTACCACCCCTTCCCCTATTCAGGTACTTAGTAAACAAAATGTCAATTTTTCCATCTCCTGTAATGTAGGGAAATGTTCGGCATTTTTTAAAGTTTGTTTTTGAAAATTTAAATATTACGATTTTTTTATTCCGTTAACAGAGCGCATAGAAATGTAGTGTGTAATTTCTATCAGAAAAATATTTTCTTCTCAAGTTCCGTGTTGTTAAAAAATAATGTTGTTAAAACAATAAGATCTTTGCACATGGTCAATATTATCTTCATTAAGTAATTTCCTGTCAAATTTAATAGCAAAGTGATGCTTTACCACATATAAGAATTTAATTTCACGATATCTTTCCACAGATAAATAATTTAATTAATTAGAGGACAATACTTTGACTTAGATTTTAAGTTCGGAAAAGTTTTGCGTTTTATTTTTCATCATTGGTAAATAAAGCTTGATTTATAATATAAACTTATTGACTAAATGCATAAATAAATTATCTCAGCATAAAGCAATTATTGAAATTTAAATTATTTGAAAAATATAATATTATTACCTATTCAAACTGCATGTTGCAAACTGTCCCAAGGTAAAACATTCCGTTGTACCTTATAATGTATGGCAATTTTAAATGACAGAAAACATAAAAAAGCGAGTTTTATTTATTTATGGTAGGAAATTATCACACATGACGTAATATATCTAGCAAAAGTACAAATTAGTTAACCGTATATGATGTAAAAGCGACTTGACAAACCAGCTTATAATCTGTCAGTTTGGTAGACCTGCTGAAATTGGATGTGGCAGTTGACAATTTACATCTTATGGCAGAATATTCTACATATAGTTAATTAAATGACGCATATACATTTGTATATATTCATTCAATTGAATAAATTGATTTATCTGTTATGTAACAGCTTAAAATTGATGTCCTACAAAACTTCCTATGCATTTACATTATTTTCATAAATGTGCATTTCTTCAAAAACTTTATTAGTGTTAGATGGGGTGAAAAAATTGTATCACATTTTTGAACAACTTCTAATGCATCATAAAATTTTATTTTTGACCCGGGATGCGGCATATTTCATTCACTTTAAAATATGTTTCACAATTTAAAAAATTTATATTGGAAAATCCAATATTTTCATCAAATATTTATAAAACTTAATCACATAAAAATACACATTTTGTTTTTACAAAAAAATAATCATTCAATGCTATAACTTGAAATATAGCTAAGGTGCAATATATTTTACTGTCCTAATTTAGAGAACGCTATATCGAATGAAATAATAAATAATAAGAAATTAATCTCGTTGCACTGATATTTTATTATAACTTCAATTTTAGAATAATCTGATTATGTATGGATAAATTTTCATGTTTTCATGTTTCATTTTTATCCATGATATTTTACAATTGAAATTTGATCTCTCTATTTAAAAATTTACATGTTAGTTTACGAAAGAATTTATTTTCTAAATCAATGAACTTTAAAAGGAGAACCTCAAATAGCATTATCAAGATGTTTAAAATCAATAATTTCTTTAGTTTCGAATACTAAAATAACAAGTAAAAACGATAGAATTTACTTAATTTATTCCGATGAAATACGTCATTATTCGTCCACCTGTGAAAGTTTAAGTATTCCGAGACACTGCACAAAGAATGAAATTGTAGTCTTCAGTGAACGACTGCAGGGAAATTTTATTATTTGTATTTCGAGTTTTCTCTTATAAATGAATTCTTACAAGTAATTTTTGTTGCTTCACGCTACTTTGTTAGTGTGAAATTGTATGTTGCCTTGAAGGCGGAAGCCTTTCAACAAAGTGTTTTCTCAGCTTTTCAGTTAGTTACGCTTCAATTCAAAACAGAAATTGGACAGAAACAGAAATACCTCCACTAGATAAAAGATAAATCATTAATTAATTCAAAAATGTTAATAGCACTGATTGAATTCCGTGCTATTCTACATTTTTTACTTCGTATTTAAATTTTACACTGCTGGCCATTAAAACTGCAACACCAGTATGGAATGATTTAACATACATACAAATCGCATGAAAGTACGAAGAGGTTGGAATATGCAAATGATTAGTATTCTAGAGCATTTGGACGACGCAGATACGGGAAACGACATCTGAAGCACAGCGTAAAAGGAAAATTGCGTAGTGTATTTTTCATTCGGAAAACGCATTGTAAGGCGATCGTTTACTTAGAATATCGTGTTATGAATCGAATGAGAAGAAATGCTTACCAGCAAGCGTCAGAATTTGATAGAAGCAGAATTGCTGCCTTAGTGAGTGGATTATCGTTTCATGATATCGCTCGTCGTACTGGAGGAAATCCAACCACTGACATGCGAACGTGAAATCAGTGGGTTTGCTCAGGGTCATATTAAGCAACATGCTGGATGTCAATGTCCTCCCATTACTAACCTCCGAGTGTATAGACAGATTGTGAGGTCGGCCCTGCAAAACCATACAACCACATAACGAACAATTTGTCAGGAAATGGCCATATTTACAGCACCCAGTATCCGCTTGTTCGGTGCGACAAAATTTGCAACAGCGTGGACTGTCAAAACACCGCACATTACTACGACTTTCCTTGATAATGGAACATAGAGAAAGACGGTGACTCCAGAGCAGAACGATAGAGACGGATACAGAAAATAGCACAATGTCGTCTTTTTTACGAGTCCCGATTCTGTGTGCAGTATTTTGAATGCGGTTGACAGATCTGGAGGCTCCAAGGAGAACGCTCGTTACCAAAGTGTATTCGATATCAGCATAGAGACCCTACACCCGGTCTGATGGTTTTATAAGCGACTGGATATGCACATCTCTAGTTCAGATGGACGGTAATTTGAACTCAGATCGGTACATTTCTGATATCTTACTTCTAGTGGTTGTGCTCTGTCTTCGAGGCCTTCCAAAAGCTTTCTTTCAAGAAGATAATGCAAGATCACTTGTTGCACGTCTTGTTCTGAACTTCCTCGATAAAAAGGGTATTCAGTTGCAGCCCTGGCCTTTACGGTGTCCAAATCTTTCAGCCATTGAAAACATCTGGTCATGGATATGTGAGAGACTGGCTCGTTACTTCTCCTCAGTTAGTATGGGTAATGAACTGTGGCATGACTATTTTTTCATAGTCTTTATTCAGATAAAAAAAGTTAAACAGGAAAAACCAAAAATTGTATTAAGTCTCACTAGTTACCTCTATCACTTTTTAATATAAGAAAAAGCAGTGTGAGAATAACGGTACGAACCCATCCAACTTAGCAATCTACGATAAGAGAAAGCCACGTTAAGATTAATTTTAGATTTAAAACAAAAACTTATCTGCTTAAATACAAATTGCCCCTACCTCAAATCTCTCCGTTTTATTATATTTTCTATAACATATTTAAAAAAAATCAATAAATTCCTCAAGCGAATCATTTGAGAAATCCCGTTTAATTTTGCCAATGTAAACAAACAAAAATTTCCAAAAGCTTTTTCCGTAATTCGCTATCAAAATTAAATTAATTTTTGTTTTAGAGGATAAATTTTAGACAACTCAACTCGGTTTTTTGCGTATGAATTTTGCAATTGGAAAACGTAATAAAAGAATATTTTTATCACTTTTTTCCAACTTTCAAATGGAAACAATGATTTCTACTCATCTTTCTTGGGCGGACACTGGTTTAATAATATCTTATTATACGCTGAAGGATTTCCATTTTTGTTTTTTCTCTTCTTTTTTTTTGTTCCAGGTGTTTAGAACTACAATATCAGTAATACTGAAAGAAATTTACATACTGTTTCCAAATGTTATTTTATGTATGTGGTTAACAAGATGTACAAGTATCAGCATGTTGTTAATAACGATAAATAAAACTAGTTACAATTGTTTGTAAAATTAATTTCGAAATGGAGAAAATTTAAAGGGAGAACAACGAATAACACTGTCAGGCTGTTTAAAATCAATAATTTCTTTCGTTACGAATGATAAATTAACAAGAAAAAACACGATACTTTTCTTAATGAGTTCCAACTGAATACATTAATATTCGCATGCATGTGAAATTTTAACTGCACAAAGACTTTTAAGACACTGCATAAAGAATGAATGTGTAGTCTTCAGCATCGACTGTATCTCATGCAGGGAATTTTTAATGCTTTTATTTAAAGTTTTTAATAATAAACGCATTATTACATGTAAATTGGGTGATTTAACGCTTAGTGTGAAAAGGAGTTTTACTTTGGAGGTGAAAACTTTTCAAATGCATTTTCTCAGTTAGTTAAGATTTATAAAATCAGCATATGTGATTATTCTATTAAAATATATTTACCCTTTAGTTTGATTTGTTCTGTAATTTATTTAACGTTCCTATTTATTTCTTTTAAGTATTGTAAGTAGATATAAACTTTATTACTTTTAAGTGAGTAGGTAATTAAAAATCATGGCTGTCAAACAAGTAAAATAAAACAGTTACACGAAAAAAAGAAAGAGCAGAAAAGAAAAACTTAAATTAAAATAAAAATTTGTTCCTATATTATGCTAATATAACATGTGAGAGTAACATAAATTTTAAATCCTTTTATAAGGAAACCTAGGTTGTAGGAAAAGAAAAAATAATATAATATAAGCTATAAATTTTATAAATATGTTTTTAATGTTATTTATTCAAATTAAACATATTTTTTTTCTTAAAAATGTATTTTTAAGTAGTAAGTTGATTACACTAGCTTTTGATTCTATACCAATAGTTAACACTTTAAAATATAAACGTAATCTTCCATCACGCATTAATAAATATACATTTTCTACAAAAGTCATTGGTTTTATTGTGTTGTCTTCGCGAAAAATATATAAATTCAAAAGGTATATGTTTTCAAGTAAGTGGCACACATTCAACAATCAATTCAACATTGCATCATAGCAACTTAAACGTACAAAAATCCTATATTCTCCAAGTATAATTTTGACATTAATTTAACTTTAAACTTTAGGCAATAAGAAATTATGGGAGTTGCTGCTTTCTGTCCCAAACAAAGTAGACCATATCAAGTCCTTTATTATTTCAAAGCTCCAGCTGATTTTTGTTTTTAACAAGTACTTTATAAGAGAAAGAACTGGCGTCAGATTTCTGAAACAATTGCTTCCTACAAAATTTAAAAAGAAGTTATTTCTTTTAAAAAACATAGTGTTTAAAAAACGGACCAAATAGAGCCTTGTTACTTAAAGGAGGAACACAACTTTAGAAAGTATTTTTATGATATCAGAAATCAAAGGGAATGTTTTTATTATTAAGCAATATTTCTTGATATCAATAAATTCGCTATGGTGCATATTCACTTGACATCGAGAAATAAATCTCTTAGCGTTCCTACATTGACTACCATTATTTCAAATAAAAAATCCACGTAATAGATTTTTTAAAATCTCTAATAAAATCTACGATTTTAAAAGTCAAAGAGTTTAAGGTAGCATGGTGAGAAAAATTTGGATTTTATTATATCCAAATTTTATTATAAGTATTTAGAGTTGCTTCCTAAGAAGTATCACCGGGAGATTACATTGAGTTTAACGTTTTAAATTATAAACGTTTAAAGACATATAGAGTTTTGCACCGTATTTGGAGTTGCTGTAAGAGCCCCATAGTATTTAGTGCTCAAACAGAAGCAATTCCAAGCCATAAGCTCTACATGAAATCAATCTTTGACTTACTTTATGCAGAGGTTATGGCTTTTTTCTCACACTTTTTCTTTCACATGACTAAAATAAAAATAAATATTCAAAATATACTTATTGTTTTAATTTTAAATGTTCCACAAAAAATATACATTTCTTAAGTATGTCCTCCATTACAACACAAACATTTAACCACAGCGGATTCTGGATACTCCCGTGCAAAACTTTAAGTGATTTTTTCTAACAGCGTAATTAAAAAAAAGTTCTATCATACATGAAAAGTGTTTACGTTTCTGGTTCGTTTCATAGTATGATGCTTTGTTCACGTCTATCCGGGTTCTAAGTTTCTTAAGTATTCTTTTAGAATCAGGGATGCAGTTAAGGTTATTTGGTAGCATACGCCTTTACCTTCTGAACTCCGTATAGCATACGTAGCTATAAGGTATACTCTATGGTATATAACAATATCCATAGCGTATAACCTCCAATTTGTTATAGAGATTAAAAAACAATATATTTCTATATAATTGCGCATCTTATTTTCAATCTCTACATAATGTTCGCCCGAAATATGAAGTGTGCATAAATAATAATACAATAACAAGGACACAAAGTAATATTGTTACATTATCATCCATAAAGGATATTGTTTACGTTTATTTTTTTATGGTTTTACGCTTTTTCAAAACATAATGAAATTAATATGTGTTACCGAGATTTAATAAAACATGTTTTGTATAGAAAATGGTATGCGTCAAGTTCTTTGGATCTCCTGTAATGAAAAGCCTAACAACTGGCTTACTGGCTTTTATACAGCCTAACGGGGGCCCTGAAGGAGAACTAAGATTCTTGATTTTTGGCAACTTTATCATTAAGATGACAATCAAAGTAATGAAGTTTTAAAGTAAGGATATATTTCTGCAATAATTCAGAACTAAATTATGAACATTACTGAATAAAACAGATTTACACTACTGCCTGCTTCAGTTTAAGTTAAAGGAAAACAATAGTTTTGCGCAAAAATGTTGCAAGTACCAACTATTATTTTAACCCTTTCCAGCACGGGCAAAATCTGTATTAAAATGAGAAATTATCGACTGACACCGGAATTCTCAAACGAATTTTTTTAATATTTTGAATTCCTTAATTTAAGCTTTTATTGTAAGAGCAAAATTTTTCTAAAATATTACTGGTGCCATTTGCAGCTTTGGAATTAAAATTGGGTATCCCAGACCTGGCACAGTGTGCCGGAAAGGGTTAAAGGAAGATTTACTTCAGATATCTAAAACTCGGCGTTGTCTCATTCCCAAAAGCTAAGATCAGTACACTAAAAGTAGGCGAAAACTATCTTAAAAACGTCTACTACTGTTGAAGTTACCTCACATTCACAGTGTTGCCAGATGGACTACTTTTTTAAAATTCAGATTCTATATTGACACCACTTTTTTGAAATGGTAAAACACGCTTTATTTAATGTCATGTTAATCAAGGCGAGAATAAAGAGAATTTTACAGTTTCAAGAAAGTGGTGCCAATCAAGAAATCTGAATTTTAAAAAAGTAGCCCACTGGCAACACTGCACATTCGTACAATATTCAGCCATGAATTCGCTTTTATTAAATACTGGAGCATTTTTAAAATAACGCGTCTGACTGGAAACTTTTTAAATGGCGGTGTACGATGAATATTGTAATATGAAATTTATTAAAAGAATCTCAATATCTATTCTCCAATAAGTTTTAGCAATAAAAAAAATTTCTATGCAGAAAAAATAACTGTAATCAATCCTTATAAACAGAAATGTGAAATAATATTATTAAACATTATAGATATTTCAGTGATATATTAATCGAAGATAAAATAACAAACACTTTCAAAGTTTCTTAAAAGTTATCGAGCATAGGAAACAAATTTTAAGTTATCTTTTGGAAACTGCAAACTTCAGAGTCACACTTAATTTAAACACAGTCATAGATAAGTAAAAAAGACGAAAACATAAAATAAAGCAGATGGGATAAATTTTCTTTATTATCTGAAGGTATTTTATCTAAAATAATGTGTAATTGATTTTTTGCACAATTTCAAAACATTCACAACTAACAAATATTTTGGGAAGGTATTTAATTAAATTTCTAACGCGTATTTTTACTGTCTAAAATGAAAATAAAAAAGAATACTGTCCAGTTAAACTGATGGCATTGAGCTCACAGGCTACAAATACTTAATTGTACATTAAAGCCTTATATTTTCAAGGGTTAATTCCGTTCGAAAAAAATTAAGAAGGGGAAACAGCTCTCCCCCTCCCTCTTTTTTTATACTTAATCATTGAACCTCCTATACTATCAAAGACATGCTTTATCATAAAAATCTATATCCAAAATTCAGAGCAAATGAGATAATTCTTAATAAAAACCCATTTAGCATTTATATAATTTAAAAGGAGCTATCCCCCTCTTTTATACTTAACCATTAAACTTTCAAAACTATTCAGAGATTTGAACGAAATCTGAAAATTCTGCTTGAAAAACCCATTTATATAAATTAAAGGGGGGGAGGCATTAGAAGCCCTGTTCCCCTTATTTATACTTATTCAATGAACACCTAATAACAGTCACGGAATCGCCTCATCAGAATGATCCTAATCTAAATTTTGAACGAAAACTTAATTCTGCTTGAAAATCCCATTTATATCAACTAAGGGGAGGGGCATGAGCCCCCCGTTCCCCCTCTTATACATATCGAATGAACTCCGAAAACTAATCAGGGAAGCGCCTTGTCAGGATATACCTACATAAAAAATTTCAAGTGAAGATATTTTTATCATGAGTTATCGCGTTACTCACGTACTCACGAACATACAGAACGGACGGGCACATAAGCTCTCAGGCTATGATAGCCTGTGAGCTGAGGAAGAATCTTTCAGTAAGCGTACAAACTAAGAATGGAAAGTTTGAAAGAACAAGAAAGCTTTTAGAAGAATTTCTAATACAGATCAGGGAGTTGTATATTTGTTCACAATTTATGAAAATAAATTTGCTATTCAGAAATTTATTTTATTTTCTATTTTATCTTCATGTACAAGTCATTTCTCGAATAGTACAAAATGATAGACGAAAACGAAACTGGTGTGAATTGACTTGTGCGTATCTTCGTTTCTTCATTGCTGCATCATATTTAAGAAGATTCGGAAAGATAAAACATTGATGAAATTGTTTTTATTATTATTATTATTAATAGACATTCAAGAGTGTCGTACATTTAGGCGTACAAAAAATTCCTAAAATTGCAGCAGTACGAGCAGTAAACGTTGAGCCTCGCAGCTCAGTGATACATGTGAATACGAAACGTTATTACCCATAACATTCTTTGTCAGCAATTTTGCCAAAATAACAGATTTAGATGTTTAAAAAATTAAAGAAAGTTAAGTTATCTTAAAACTATGCATGAAAAAAAATTATTTTTAAATTTTTTAAAAATGTGATTTATTTCATGGATTTTGATTTTTAATATTTTTGACAACTTTCTCTAGTTTCAGATATATTCGAGAGGAAACGTAATACGAATTATAAAGAAAAAATGACGTGTGTAAAATTGTAATTATGAACTTCAAAATTCCGTAAAAAATTAACAGATTATGGCAGTGCGTAGCTAATCACTTACAAGTGGGTAGTCAAGTTTTTGTTTTAGATGTAATGTGTTGTGGCTGTTGTTTTTCGAGTATGAATGAGATACCCAAAGTTATTTCGCATGGTAGATTTACTTAGTTTGCTTTGGCCATGTCGCAATTGTAAATACTCTGATTGGAGATTCGAGCAGATTTGCTGTGTCTCAACACCTTTGCCTTTAGGTAACAGAACGGTTTTCAGAACCTCATTTCAAATCGCATGACAATTTGTCGTGACAATTGGCGTGTATTAATAGAGACGTTATTTTCAGAAGAATAGAAATGTTCTTTTGCAAGAAGTTATTTTCTTTATTAGAAAATACTGAATTTTGAATTCCTCAGGATTTCAGTTATTTAATAATCTTCGACAGTTTTACCAAGTGTTTATTCAAAGTATTTTAAGCCCTATCAAATAACTTCGACGTAGCAGTCTTTTTGACCACGATTAAAGCGGACATTTTCTTTGCATAAGCTGAATTTTGAATTTAATAGAAGGAATTCAGTGTATTTGATAGTTTCCCAGCTCTACTGCCTATATATTTCTGATATTGCTTTTCATATATATTTATCTTAAATACAGTGCAATGAATTTATATTTAAGTTGCTTGCCCAATGGGTTTAATCAAACACACAAGGCACTAACATAATCTAGAATCAAACTTTAGTCAATTTTCTTCATTTAGAAACTTCATGGTCTCTAAACTGATGAGTGTTTAGAGTGTCACAAAATAGTTCACATTTTCATGAATTTCTGCCAAAACTATTTTTTTTCTGCTTTTTAAGACTTCATGGAAAGCACGATAATTTTCTGAAGTTTGTAACTGTATAAAAGGCAGAATATATTTTATAAAACTTAGAGTTCACGATTTACTGTAAAATGTAATTTTATGAACCTAAGTAACACAAAATACAAGCGATTTTGTTCATTTTTGGAGTGAAAGTATCAAATAATAAAACTGTATTTATCTCTCAAAAATATCAAAGAGTAACAATGCTATTTAATCATATTCCAAATTTGAATTGACAAAGTTTCAATAACACGTTTTAAGTGTTATTGATTCGACTGGATTTGGTTGAATATAAAACTTTTATAAAATTCTATAAGAATATCAGAAATTTTTAACTTGAAAGATGGCTTTAAAAAAATTAATATACATACAATCATAATCTACCAAATCGTCTTGCTTTAAAAATTATCGTAAAAAATATTAGTTTTCAGCGCAGATATTCAACCATGCAAACTATAAAATTTGAAAATATTTACGAAGGTATGAGTTAAACCATATAAACTTGAATTTACGAAATAAAGATCAGCCTAACCTATTTTAAATACAATGATGTACAGTATTCTCTAAAGTATGTAAACGATGGCCATTTTTCTAGATCTAAATACTGCAACAAACTGAAAATAGTAATCTAATTAGTCTTTTTTTATATTGTATGTATAACTAAGTTTAGACCACTCTTTTTCATGCAGCTGTCGTACCAAAATCTTAAATTTCAATACGAACACACAATTTTTACAATACACTTAAATATTTTGGTAATTTTTACTTTCCGATACAAAATTAATTCATTCGACTATATAGTAGAAAGGAGAGGGACTGATAAGGGCCATTTTTTGCTCTCAGATTTTTGATATAATATCATTTTTTTCATTAGTGCACCTCATAAAAAAAAAAAAAAAATATTTTGAATGAACGTTCAATAATTGACTTGAAAAATAAAATGTACAATCAAGTTAATATTATGTGCATTAATTAACATAAACACTATGTTCATTTGTGTAAATCCATACAATCAATAACAAATGCAATAGTAAATACAAAATTAAGGTAAATGGAGCTCACGACTATTTTTTCAATATCTGAAATATGAGAAATAATCAATAACTGGAAATCATCATACAATTTGGGAAACTTTTGGGAATGTGTTTTAGATTAGACTTCTTCCTTGCTTTCTTCATCTGAAACACGAATAGACTATTCAATGGCGGAGTCATATTTAAGACTTGTTTTTTTTAAAACTTTGGTTGAGTTGTGGCACCAGTAAGCCTGAAATAATAATACGGAAGCAACATGCGCACAGTCCTCAAGGACCCTTGCGCATACTCTACATTGACAGTACCATTGTGTGATGTTGCTTTGCTGTGTTTTTATCCAAATATTGTAGTTTGCAGCATTTTTGTGTCAAACTTTTGAAACTGAGTCTTAGGATGCGCATCGTTAGCATCCTCTGTTGAAAACTGTTGCTACTTATTTGGAAATCTAGGCAAATCCTATTTGAAACCCATTTCATCCAAAAGTTCCAAACAATTCTGATATCGTTTAAAAGACTTTCAATTTTACTTATATTTTTCATACATCGATGAATTCACAGTTACAGGGCATAAATTTTAGAGAGCCAACTCACTGAATGCCGTTCAAGTAATATTAATTTTACAGCACCGTTCCCCTGACGAAATATAGCTTGTAGTGTCTTTAAAGGCTTGCGATTGCTTTAATTTTGGTACAGTCACCAGGCAGTACTTACTTTTACATATTATACAACAAGCGTTAAATTTGTGACAACGAGGTATTAATAAATTTATATTAGGTTTCTTATTTGTGGAGACGTATAAAGTACCTATGGACACATAATTGCTTATTGTTACCCTTAATTGCTTATTGTTAGAAGAATCGGAAGTGTTTCGAGCGTAAAGAACACGAAATAGATATGGTCGGCATTTAAATCATTACTCAAAACCTCTCTGTATATCGCAGTTTTTAGAATATCTAAGTATCGATATAACTTTTCTGTTAGAACAGATACGAAATTCACTATTTGTTTCTCGCCAGGGTTTACAACAATGACACTGATTTCCAAGCACTGTTTATTAGTAACTTCTTTATTAAATATTTATAACAACTGTTTTAGAAAACAACATTGACATCTGTACAACGTAAATACTTTTTTGAGCGCAGAAAAACAAATCTGAATGCGCTCCGATAGCGGGCCATTTGATACTCTAGCACGATTTTTTTTCTCTAATGGGTTGAAGTGCACGCTGAACCAAGAAAAAAGAATATTTCTATAAAAGCGCATATAAAGTAGCATCAGTGCATGTAAAAATTAATTTAGTTCATAGAGCGCTTCTTAAAAAAAATCATTAAAAAGATGCAAAAAACGTCAAAAATGTAGAAAAAAGCCTAAACACTATTTTCGGGCTATAATTTTTATGACTTATTTTATTTATCACATAAAGCATATATTAAACGAAAGTATATATCTTTAAGTATACAAAGCCATTGAACAATTGTCGGAATGCGAAACTTTTTTCGCATATATGATGCCTTTATCAGCTTACCTCCTTTATGAAGTTTTAAAGTTTGGAACTAAGGTTAATTCAAATTTAATCATTGAAAAACAGATCACAATGCTAACGTCAAAAATATTTTTTAAATTATTTTCATTCGAAAGAAATAGGACTGTTGCCTACTTAAAAAAATAATGATTTTTAGAACTTTCAAGTATCCAAATCGAAAAATACAGAGCAATTCAAAATGTGGTTATGCCTAAAAAACTATCCACATTCAAATGTCTTTGTGACGATTATAGTAGAATTTCACGTAAAAGAGTTCAAAATTTTAAACCTGAATAATTTTCAAATTAATTAAACAAGTGACCCATTATCGTATTAAAAAAGGAAAATATACCAAAGAGTTCTGGTTCCTCTTCGATACATATGTCTACATATGTGGACCTTGCAACATCTCTTTATAAAATTCCATAGAAAGACTATTTGTGATTCCAATTTTTTATTTACGTTCATGAATCTACAAGATCTATAATAAAACCATGAGACAACTCTACAAAAACAAATTTCCTTATGAAATATTCGTTTAAATAAGTGATTTCCTAAAAATGAGGGGAAATCGATGTCCTCGGAAACATAAATAATTTTCCCTATTTTAAATCACTTTTACGTATAAAATAACATTATTTTCTAAAACCTTGATGTTGAAATATATGTTTAATGTATTTTAGTTTGCAAAATAATTTTATTGAAAACTTATCATGAATAACATTTAGGTACACACATGTGTACCTACGTCCATTTCACTGAATTTTGTGTAATGCAGGAGTCGCATTCTATAAGGAAAATTTTATTGTTCCTACCACAATTTTCAATATAATTTCTTTATTATATATTTCTATGAAATATTTTAAGTAAAGTGATCATGAAGTTTACTGATTAAAGATTCCGGTAGGACAAATTAAAAGTTTCCTTACAGAATACGATAACTGGTAGCGTGTTAGAAGTTTGTTTATATATTGTATAGTGAGAAATTATGGTTCAAATACACAGGCTACTTTTTTTACTTTAGTAGTTTTAATACTTCTAATACTTTTAGCATTTCTTTTTACTTCATTTTTATATTTTATATTATAAAAGAAACATTATTATGAAGATATGAAACTTTCAAGCATTTATTTTTTCCATGGTTTAAACTTTTTTATTCATTTACTAGCTGACCCGCCCGGCGTTGCCCGGGTCCGTATTAACAATATTAAACGAACTTGAAATCTGTATGATTTTATCATTAACTCGAAACATGCAGAAATGCATTGTCTGAAATACGTGGCCACTGATTGTGTGAAAAATCAGTTTAAAAAACAGCTAATGCTAAGCTCTAAAAATACTCAAAATGAGCGATGAGAAATGCGGGAGGGAATATGTATCCAACGACTGCGTGATTTTCGTGTTAAAGTGTTGATATTTATCAAAAATCACTGTTAAGTCCCGTAACTAATTATTTTTTTTTCACATAAAAATTCCAAGTGAAATATTTTGAACTTCAAACTAATTATATCACTCTTAAATTCGACTATACCATGAATGAAATCGATACTCACTGGTAGCTAAAATGTTGGTAAGTAATATTTATAACTAGCTGACCCGCCCGGCGTTGCCCGGGTCCGTGTATTAACAATACTAAACGAACTTGAAATTTGTATGATTTTATCATTAACTTGTTACATGCAGAAATGCATTGTCTGAAATACGTAGCCACTGACTGTGTGAAAAATCGGTTTTAAAAACAACAACTAATATTAAGCTCTAAAAATACACAAAATGAGCAATGCAAAACGCGGGAGGGAATATGTATCGAACGATTGCATGATTTTCGTGTTAAAAAGTTGATATTTACCCGTAAAAATCACTGTTAAGTCACATAACTTATTATTATTTTCACATACAAATCCCAAGTGAAATATTTTGAATTTCAAACTAATTATACCACACTTAAATCCGACTATACCATGAATGAAATCGATACACGATGGTAGCTAAAAGATTGGTATGTAGCATTATAATTTCAGAGCTATTTAACAAAAGTAAGTGTTATTTTTAATCAAATCTTGCGTAATGTTCACTCTGTGTATAAATTCCTAACCTTAAACTTTTGTACCGTAACCAGAACCTGTCTGTAACCTAACAGCGACTTAACAGTACCCTACCGTAAATTAAATATAACAGAAATGTAACATAGCCTTCACTTTATTGTAAGGTATCCTTATTCTAACCATAACATAAATACAATTTAACTTTAACCTAAATAATATAATAGAAAAAAAACCATTTTAAAAAATTACTATTTCTTCGTAAAATATGCTTCAGCTGTAATTCATTTCTTTCAATTCGTTTTATTAATACAAAATTCCTTCCTCGTGCTTTTGTTTGAGACATTAAAATTTCAGCGATAAATGGTTTAATATTGCAAACCTTTTTTTCGGTTTACTTCGCCTCCACCTATCTTTTTCTCCATGGTGTACAGCAGCTGTGATAGAAAAAAAATATCCTCATTTAAACTGACAGTTTGCCAGTCTATGAATTTTAAAGGTCTGTCATAGCTTTATTAATTATTTCTGCGAAAATTTTAAGCAACCAATCAACCATAAGAAAAGGAAAGGGAAAAAAAGCGAAAAAAGGCGATTTTTTATGAGAGTGAGCTTTGGAATTTAATTAATTACTCAGTTAATAAATAGAATTTTGAAATTCTGAGCTTCAGGTGCATCAGGAGAGACATTGGGCTACTCTCAAAAAATTTTTGAGCTTCGTACGTGCTGTAGATTTTGCTAGGCATCGCAGACACACACACACACACACACACACAGACGCACACACAGACAGACAGAGCGTTTTGTTCTTTTATTAGTATAGATAGCTCTATCTCAAGAAATCATACATGGATTTTCATCAAACGCTACATAAGTTATACATTGACATAGATTAATGTTGATTAGATCCTGATATAAATCACCCTACAGACAAAACTTTTATTTAACCACTAGCTGACCCGCCCGGCGTTGCACGGGTCCGCAATAATAATGTTAAACGAACTTGAAATTTTTATGATTTTATCTTTAACTCGAAATATGTGTAAATACACTGTTAAAAATTTGACCCTTTTGCTGCATCGTCACTCCACCGCTTTTATAGAAAATGATTACTTCAACCTATTATGGAGCATTCTCATAGGTCAAAAGAGATATATTCTATAAAAGCGGGGGAGTGACGATGCAGCAAAGGGGTCATTTTTTTTACAGTGTACATTATATTAAATACGTGCCCCCTGACTGTGTCAAAAATTGGTTAAAAAAAAAAACTAATACTTAGCTGCAAAAATACCCAAAATGATTGCAATGGGAAAATGTTTCCAACGATTGCGTGATTTTCGTGCTAAAGTGTTGATATTTATCCTTAACATTACTGTTAAGTGACTTAACTAAATACTTTTTTCACATAGATATTCCAAGTGAAATATTTTGAATTTCAAACTAATTATATATCACTCTTAAATCCGACTATACCGTGAATGAAATCGATTCTCGATGATTAACTAAAAGGTTAGTATATAGTATTATAATTTCAGAGCCATTTTACAAAAATAGGTGTATATTTTTTATCAAACATGCGTAATGTTCATTCGGTGAACAAAATCCTAACCGTAACCTAATTGTATCAGAATCATAACTTGTCTGTAACCTAGCTGTATCTTAACAGTAACCTAACTGTAACTTAAATATACCAGAGATGTAACCTGGCCGTCACCTAATCATAACCTACCCATAATCTAACCACAACCTAATCGCAACTTAACTTTAATCTAACTGTAACTTAACCATGACCTAACTGTAACCTAACCGGAAAATAAATATAACAAAGGGGTCACCGGAACGTAATTGCAACCTAACCGTAACCAAGTTCTAATTTAACACTAACTATAAACGAAATATCTTAACCATCTCGCGTTAAGTACTTAGTTTCACTTTCCACCGCTATGGAGCGCATTATGTTTTGTAGAACATCCGAATTTTAGGTTCGGATTGGATTCATGTTCATGGAAATTATTTTGTCTTCTTCGGATACGGTTATGGTTGTTTGGAATATTTTTGTTCAGTTTAGATTCGGTTCAATTCAGATTTCGTGGGTTTTTTTCCTTCAAATGGGATTTTTAAGTTCGGGTCGGGTTGTACTTATATGGAAATTATTTTACCTAGTTCCAATGAGGTTATACTTCACTGAAATATTTTTGTTAGGTTCAAATTTCCGGATTTTTTTTTCTTTTTTTTTTTACAAATTTTTTGGTTTGAATTGGGTTTATGTCCATGGAAATTATATTGTCTTGTTCTTATCTGGTTATAGTTATTTGGAATCTTTTCGACGGATTCAGATTTGGTTCGATTCAGATTTCAAGTATTTTTTTAAATTGATTTTTAAGGTTCTGGTCGGATTCATGTCCAGGGAAATTATTTTGTCTTGCTCGGGTCCGGTTTTGGGTCTTTGGAATATTTTTTTCGGGTTCAGATGTCGTTCAATTCAGATTTCTGATTTTTTAACGGAATTTTTAAGTTCAGGTTGGGTTGCAATCAAGGGAAATTATTCTGCATTGTTCGAATAAGGATATGCTTCTCTGGAATATTTTTGTCAGATTCAGATTTAGTTGATTTTTTTAGGTTCGGATTGGGTTCATGTTCATGGAAATTTTTTTGTCTTGTTCAGATCCGGGTATGGTTCTGTGGAATATTTTTGTCAGGTTCATATTTTGTTCGATTCAAATTTCAGGTATTTTTTTTAATGGAATTTTAGGTTCGGATCGGCTTTATGTCCACGGAAATTATTTTGTATTATTCGAATCCGGTTATGGTTCTTTCGAATATTTTGATAGGATTCAGATGTAGTTTGCATAAAATTTCAGGTTTTTTTCAAATGGAATTTTTTAGGTTCGAGTCAGGTTTATGTTCACGGAAATTATTTTGTCTTGCTCTTATCGGGTTGTAGTTCTTTGGAATATTCTTATCGATTTCAGGTTTCGTTCTGGTCATTTTTCGGATTTTTTCAGAGAAAAAGTTTAGGTTCGGGTCGGGTTGCATATACACGAACATTATTTTTCCTTGATCGGATTGGGGTATGCTTCATTTGAATATTTTTGTGGGATTCATTTTGTGGGGTCAGATCCATAGTTTTTTTTCAAATGGAATTTTTAGGTCGGGTCGGGTTTATGCTCATGGAATTTTTGTCTTGCTTGGATCGGAGAATGGTCTGTTTTTTTCTGGTTGGGATCGGGTTATGTGTTAATACGCCTAAACATTATGTTTTGCTACTATTCTTTTAGTGACTATTTTTGATATATAATTTATTTTGCTATTTGATAATTTATTACTGTGTATGAATCGTCTGCCTATTCGAACAATTGTACGTCAAAGAGCCATTTAATTTTTGTTTTAAAAACAAATTAAAGTCTTAATAAAGTTTTAACTTAAATAAATGCATTCAAATTCAATCAATCTATACTAATAAAATCCGTGCGCCTCTGTCTGTCTGCTTGAAGCCGATTACAGTTCGCAACGCGGGCGAGTTGGAAGTCGCGAGAGGTGTCTTTCGATTGGAAAAATTCCGGGGAAGTCATTTCGGGCATTTTCGAGACCGTGGGAGCAAAATTAAAAAAGTTATGAATTAAAAACCCCTTGGGAATCGGAATGAAAAATATCTCAATTCCCTACGGAGCTCCGAAGCAGAACACTGCGCTACCTTGCGGTGAAGGAATGAATTTTTCCCCTTTGGCTAAAAGAAGAAACAGCCGAAAACCTCCATTTCTACCGGCGCTAATTGCATTTTTTCCCGCATCAATTTTTTTGACTTGCCGTAGAATATTTACCGTAGTTTTCGCTAAAATACTGAACTTAGAAATAAAACAGGACTATCGAAACTTTTTTTTTGCGCGTTTTTTTCTTAAATCATCATGCAGACAGTTTTTAAAGTAGAAAAAAAAACTGATTACATATTCAGAATCTGCGTAAAAATCTGCTTCTGATGAACTAAAAAATACGAAAAAATGTCTTATGGGCGCGTAGTACCCACCGTGCGAAACCAAATATTTTTAACGGGACTATGGGCGCGAAGCGACCATAGCGCCGATCCACAATCTTTTTATTTCAAGTGCACGTGGTCCACAGTGCGAAATCACATATTTTTAACGGGACCATAGCTCTTTAATTTACTTTTTTTTGTGCTTGAATATTCGAACACCAAGACTTGCTTATCAAATGAATTTTTTTGCTTATTATATACTGCTTAATACCGAGGTTCGTTTGGAAAAAGTGGCCCAGCTAGCGGGCGTAGCTCGCTAGTGATTTAAGAAAAACTGCTAAAGAAGCCTTATATATACATATACATATATTAACTGCAACATAGCCAACCACAAATACATTCTAATGTACGAAGTACACACGGTCTGATGTAACAGCTATGTTAAAAAATTCTAAGTTAAACTGACATTTTGCCATTCTATGAATTTTAAAGGTCTTTGGGAAAAAAAACAGTCACTTTTGAAATGTCAAAATCTCTAATTGGTTTCTTTTATAGAGTAAAAAGAAATTAATAGAGTGGAAGTATTATCTCTGGAGATGATGCTTAAATTGTAACCCTGCATTAAGTCAATTAAGTATCAACAAAAGCACGTGCTTTGAGACGCCTATCAATTGAAACAGGTTTAAAAAACCCGTATTTTTAAACCCGTATTTTTTTTCTCTCGTTTTTTAAAAAAGAACTAATTTATCGCTTCACCGATAAAAATTTATTAATTATTTTATCATATGTGTTTTAAATATCAATATAGAAAACTATTTTACCGTTTTGCTTGAAAATATAACATTATTTTGTTAGTACATTAAAATCGTCTGCAGTCAGAAATTTATATTTTAGATTAATATTTATTACTTAAGTTTTCATACATGATTTTAAAAGAATGTTTTCGTCATTATATTTTAAATATTTATTTACATGCAAATATTAAGTCATAAATATTTTTCATCTACGTTATAAAGTATTTAAAATTACATTTATGAAGGAAACTTTTAGTTACACAATTTTTAGATCGTATCAAATGTTTTTAATATCTTATTTAAGTTTAATTTGATATTTAATTATTGCTAATTTTCCAATTTCCTTCGTTTTAAAAGCGAATATTTATTCTAATAAATAATAATAGAACAAAGACAAGTTTAAAAATTTGCTATTTCCTCTTGAAATATACTTCAATTGTAATTCATTTCTTTCAATTCGTCTTATAATACAAAATCCCTTCCACGTCCTTTTGTTTGACACATTAAATTTGAGCGATAAATGGTTTCATATCGCAAGCCTTTTTTGAGGCTTACTTCACCTCTACTTATCTTATTCCTCCATGGGTTTCTTTAATTCTGTCTCAGCTTTCTTATTACTTCTGCGAAAATTTTTACACAACCAACCAACCATAAACAAACGAAAGAGAAAAAAATTGGGAAAAAGATGATTTTTTATGAGAGTGACCTCTTGATTTTAATTAATTACTCAGTTAATAATTGGAATTTTGAAATTCTGAAGCTCAGGTGCATCAGGAGAGACATTGGGCTACTCTCAAAAAAATTTTGAGCTTTGTACGTGCTGTAGATTTTGCTAGCCATCGCAGACACACAGACACACACACACACAGACAGACAGAGCCTTTTGTTCTTTTATTAGTATAGATTTCAGAGCCATTTAACAAAAGTAAGTGTTATTTTTAATCAAATCATGCGTAATGTTCACTCTATGGATAAATTCCTAACCGTAAACTTTTGTACCGTAACCATAACCTGCCTGTAACCTAACTTTGACTTAACAGTACCTTACCGTAAATTAAATCTATACTAATAAAATAACAAATCGCTCTGTCTGCGTGTGTGTGTGTGTGTGTGTGTTTGCGATGGCTAGCAAAATCTATGGGACGTACGAAGCTCAAAATTTTTATGAGAGTAGCCCAATATCTCTCCTGATGCACCTGAGCTTCAGAATTTCGAAATTCTATTTATTAACTGAGTAATTAATTAAATTCCAAAGATCACTCTCATAAAAAATCGCCTTTTTTCTTCTTTTTTTCCCTTCATTTAGTTATGGTTGGTTGGTTGCATGAAATTTTGGCATAAATAATTAAAAAAGCTGGAACCGACCTTTAAAATTTATAGACTGGCAAGCTGTCAGTTTAAAAGATGATTTTTTATCACAGCGGTTGTAAACCATGGAGGAAAAAGATAGGTGGTGGTGAAGTAAACCGAAAAAAGGGTTGCAATATTAAACCATTTATCGCTCAAATTTTAATGTCCCAAACAAAAGCATGTAGAAGAGATTTTGTATTAATAAGACGAATTGAAAGAAATGAATTACAGCTGAAGCGTATTTTGCGAAGAAATAGTAATTTTTTAAAATGGTCTTTTTTCCATTATATTATTTATTTTTAAAAAAATGTTTGCTTTTAAAATAATTGGAATTGATAAATTCGAAATAATTAAATATCAAAATAAAATAAAAAAGAATATTGAAAACATTTGATTTGAACTAAAAATTGTATTACTAAAAGTTTTCTTTTTTTTTCAGAACTTTTTAATACTTTATAACGTAGATGAAAAAATGTTTTTAATTTAACAACATATTAATAACTCTATGTCAATATATAAAATATATTTATGAAAACAATCTTTTAAAATCATGCGCGAAAACTTAAATAACAAATATTAATCTAAAATCTAGATTTCAGAGTGCAGACGATTTTAAGACATTAACGAAAGAATGTTAACTTTTCAAGCAAAATCTTAAATGATGCTTCTATATTGGTATTTCAAAGTGACGGCTAGGTTACATTTATGTTATATTTAAGTTACGGTAGGGTAATGTTAAGTCGCAGTTAGGTTACAGACAGATTATGGTTATGGTACAAAAGTTTACGGTTAGGAATTTGTCCACAGTGTATACATTACGCATGCTTTGATTAAAAATATACACTTTTGTTAAATGGTTCTGAAATTATAATACTATATACCAATCTTTTATCATCGCGTATCGATTTCATTCACGGTATAGACGGAATTAAGAGTGATATAATTAGTTTGAAATTCAAAATATTTCACTTGGGATTTCTATGCGAAAAAAATAATTAGTTACGTGATTTAACAGTGATTTTTACGGGTAAATATCAACACTTTAACACGAAACTAACGCAATCATTGGATACATGTTCCCTCCCGTGTTTCTCATTGCTCATTTTAAGTATTTTTAGAGCTCAATATTAGTTGTTCTTTTTAAAACCGATTTTTCACAAAGTCAGCTGCGACGTATTTCAGACAATGTATTTCTGCATGCTTCCAGTTAATGATAAAATCATACAAATTTCAAGTTCGTTTAATATTGTTAATACGGACCCGGGCAACGCCGGGCGGGTCAGCTAGTATAACATAAATCTGACCTAGCCTTCACTTTATTGTAACATATCCTTATTCTAACCATAACATAAATGCAATTTAACTTTAACCTAACTTTAACTTAACCGTGACCTAACTGTAACCTAACGGGAAATTAAATATAATCAAAGACTTACCGTAATGTAATTGCAACCTAAATGTTACCAAACCATATATTGGTTTCATGTCCATGGAAATTATTTTGTCTTATTCGGATCCGGTTATGATTCATTAGAACATTTTTGTCGGGTTCAGATTTTAGGTATTTCTTGATATTGAATTTTAATGTTCGGGTCGTATTCATGTCCATGGAAATTATTTTGCCTTGCTCGGATACAGTTATGGTTCTTTGGAATATTTTTGTCGGGAACAGATTTGTTTCAATTCAAATTTCGGCTTTTTCTTCAAATGGAATTTTTTGGATCTGGTTTTCTTGCGTGTTCACGGAAATTATGCTGCCTTGTTCGAATAAAAACATGCTTCACTGGAATATATTTTTTTCAAGTTTAGATTTGGTTCAGTTCAGATTTCGTGATATTTTCAAAGAAATTTTTTGGGTTAAGATTCGGTTCATGTGAATGGAAATTTTTTGTCTTATTCATATCCGGTTACGATTCTTTGGAATATTTTTTATCAGGTTCCGATTTGGTTCGATTCAAATTTCAGCTATTTTTTCAAGTAGAATTTTCAGGTTCGGATCTCGTTCATGCCCACGGGAATTATTTTGCCATACTCGAATCCAGTTATGATTCTTTCGAATATTTTGGTCAAATTTAGATGTGGTTTGGGTCAAATTTCAGTTTTTTTCAAATGGAATGTTTTAGGTTCGAGTTGGGTTTATGTCCATAGAAATTATTTTGTCTTGCTTGGATTGGGTTATAGTTCTTTGGAATATTTTTGTCAGGTCCAGATTTGGTTCAATTCAGATTTCAGGTTTTTTCTTGAAATATAACTGTTGAGTTCGGGTCTTCTTGCATGTTCATGGAAATAATTATGTCTTGTTCGAATAAGGTCATGCTTCACTGGAATATTTTTGCCAAGTTCAGATTTCGTTCAGTTCGCGATTTTTTCAAAGAAATTTTGTGGGGTTTGGATTGTGTTCATGTCCATGGAAATATTTTGTCCTGTTTGGATCCAGTTGCGTTTCTTTGAAATAGTTTTGTTAGATTCAGATTTGGTTCGATTCAAATTTTAGATTTTTTTTGAATGGGAGTTTTAGGTTCGTATCGGGTTCATGTCCACGGAAATTATTTTGTCTTACTCGAATCCGGTTATGGTTCTTTCGAATACTTTGGTCAGATTTAGATGTGGTTTGGGTCAAAGTTCAGGATTTTTCAAACGGAGTTTTTTAGGTTTGAGACGGGTTTATGACCATGGAAAGTATTTTGTCTTGCTGGGATCGGGTTATAGTTCTCTGGAATATTTTTATCGGTTTCAGATTTTGGGTTTTTTTAAAGAAAATATTAGGTTCGGGTCAGGTTTCATGCCCAAGAAAATTATTTTTCCTTGTTTGAATCGGGTTATGCTTCACTTGAACATTTTTGCGGGATTCAGATTTGGTTCGGGTCAGTTATTAAATCCATAGTTTTGTCCAAAGAGAATTTTTAGGTCAGGGTCGGGTTTATACTCACTGAAATTTTGTGTATCACGGATCGGAGTGTTCTCTGTTTTTTTCAGGTTGGGATCGGGTTATGTTTAAATTAGTCTAAACATTAAGGTTATAATCAGTTTTGCTACTATTCTTTTTATGGCTATTTCTGATAGATAATTTACTTTGCTATTTGATAATTTATTATGGTGAATGAATCGTTTGCGGATACAAACAATTGTACGCCAAACAGCTACTTTATTTTTGGTTTAAAAACAAATTAAAGCCGTATTACAATTTTAAATTGAATAGAACACATTTAAATTTAATCAATGATTAAAAAAATAAACTCTTAGAAAAGTGTTGTATAATGTTTTTTACTGCAACACAGCTAATAACTCATATATTCTAATGTTCGAAATGCCAAAAATATGCGTACAATCATATAGTAAAAAGAAATTAATAGAGCGGCAGTATAATGTCTTGGGGTGACGCAAAAAATGTAATTCTAAAATCCGCTACATTAAGTCCAAATAAGCACCAACAAAACCATGTGCTTTGAAACTCCGATCAATTCAAACTGGTTTAAACCAGTATTTCTTTGTTTTTGTTTCTACCTTTTAAACTGTTATTGAATAGATGACTAAAATTTCGTTTAAAAAATAACGTTTTGTACCATTATTGCCTGTAATGCACGATCAGAATGCATGAAAGATACAATTAGATCAATCATAGGCAAGAATTATTTGATTATTTTTATCATATGACTCTGAAATATCAATATAGAAGCATCATTTAAGACTTTGCTTGAAAAATCAACATTCTTTCGTTAATATCTTAAAATCGTCTGCACTCTGAAACATAGATTTTAGATTAATATTATTATTTAAGTGTTCATGCATGATTTTAAAAGAATCTTTTCATCACTATATTTTATATATTGACATGGAATTATTAATATGTTGTTAAATCATAAACATTTTTCATCTACGTTATAAAGTATTAAAAATTTCTGAAAAAAAGAGAAAACTTTTAGAAATACAATTTTTTACTTCAAATCATACCTTTTCAATATTTTATTTAATTTTGTTTTGATATTTAATTATTTTTAATTTTCCAATTTCAATTATTTTAAAAGCAAACATTTATTTTAATAAATATTATAATAAAAAAAATCATTTAAAAAAATTACTATTTCTTCGTAAAATATGCTTCAGCTGTAATTCATTTCTTCCAATCCGTCTTATTAATACAAAATTCCGTGCTTTATTTTGAGGCATTAAAATTTCAGCGATAAATGGTTTCATATTGCAAACCTTTTTTTTCGGTTTACTTCGCCACCACCTATCTTTTTCCTCCATGGTGTACAGCAGCTGTGATTAAAAAAAAAAAAAAAAATCCTTATTTAAACTGACAGTTTGCCAGTCTATGAATTTTAAAGGTCAGTCCCAGTTTTTAAAATTATTTCTGCGAAAATTTTATGCAACCATCCAACCATCTATATTAATAAAAGAACAAAACGCTCTGTCTGCGTGTGTGTGTGTGTGTGTGTGTGTGTCTGCGATGGCTAGCAAAATCTACAGCATGTACGAGGGTCAAAAAATTTTTTCAGAGTAGCCCCAAATCTCTCCTGGTGCACCTGAGCTTCAGAATTTCGAAATTCTATTTATTAACTGAGTAATTAATTAAATTCCAAAGATCGCTCTCATAAAAAATCGCATTTTTTCTTCTTTTTTTCCCTTCATTTAGTTATGGTTGGTTGGTTGCATAAAATTTTCGCAGAAATAATTAAAAAAGCTGGAACAGACCTTTAAAATTCATAGACTGGCAAACTGTCAGTTTAAATGATGATTTTTTATCACAGCCGTTGTAAACCATGGAGGAAAAAGATAGGTGGTGGTGAAGTAAACCGAAAAAAGGGTTGCAAATTTAAACCATTTATCGCTCAAATTTTAATGTCCCAAACAAAAGCATGTGGAAGGGATTTTGTATTAATAAGACGAATTGAAAGAAATGAATTACAGTTGAAGCATATTTTACGAAGAAATAGTAATTTCTTAAAATGGTCTTTTTCCTATTATATTATTTATCTAAAAAAATGTTTTCTTTTAAAATAATTTAAATTGATAAATTAGAAATAATTAAATGTCAAAATAAAATTAAATAAAATATTGAAAACATTTGATTTGAACTAAAAATTGTATTACTAAAAGTTTTCTTTTTTTCAGAACTTTTTAATACTTTATAACGTAGATGAAAAATGTTTATGATTTAACAACATATTAATAATTCTATGCCAATATATAAAAAAGATTTATAAAAACATTCTTTTAAAATCATGTGTGAAAACCTAAATAACAAATATTAGTCTAAAATCTAGATTTCAGAGTGCAGACGATTTTAAGACATTAACGAAAGAATGTTAACTTTTCAAGCAAAATCTTAAATGATGATTCTATTTGATACTTCAAAGTCATATGATAAAAATAATCACATAATTCTTGCCTATGATTGATATATTTGTACCTTTTATGCATTCCGATCGTGTATTACAGTCAATAACGGCACAAAACGTTATTTTTTTAACGAAATTTTAGTCATCTATTCAATAACAGTTTAAAAGGTAATAAACAAAGAAATACGGGTTTAAACCAGTTTGAATTGATCAGCGTGTCAAAACACATGGTTTTGTTGGTGCTTATTTGGACTTAATGTAGCGGATTTTAGGGTTCCATTTTTGGCGTCAGCCCAAGACATTATACTTCCACATAATTTCTTTTTACTGAGTGGTTGTACGCAGATCTTTGGCATTTCGAACATTAGAATGTATGAGTCATTAGCTGTGTTGCAGTAAAAAAAATCACACAATACTTTTCTAAGAGTTTATTTTTTTTGTCATTGATAAAATTTAAATGTATTCTATTCAATTTAAAATTAAATTATGGCTTTAATTTGGTTTTAAAACAAAAATAAAATACAGCTGTTTTGCGTACAATTGTATCAATCAGCAAACGATTCATACACCATAATAAATTATCAAATAGCAAAGTAAATTATTTATCAGAAATAGCCATAAAAAGAATAGCAGCAAAACTGATTATAACCTTAATGTTTAGACTAATTAACACATAACCCGATCCCAACCAGAAAAAAACATTCCACACTCCGATCAATGACAGAGAAAATTTCCGTGAGTATAAACCCGACTCGAACCTAAAAATTCTGTTTGAAAAAAAAAAAAAAAACTATGGATTTGATAACTGACCAGAACCAAATCTCAATCCTATAAAAATGTTCAAATGAAGCATAACCCGATCCAAACAAGGAAAAATAATTTTAGTAGGCATGAAACCTGAAACGAACCTAAATATTGTCTTAAAAAAAAAACTCGAAATATGACCCGAACAAAATTTTAAACCGATAAAAATATTCCAGAGAACTATAACCCGATCCCAGCAAGACAAAATACTTTCCGTGGTCATAAACCCGACTCAAACCTAAAAAATTCTGAAATTTGACCCAAACCACATCTAAATCCGACCAAAATATTCGAAAGAACCATAACCGGATTAGAGTAAGACTAAATAATTTCCGTGGACATGAACCCGATACGAACCTAAAACTTCCATTCGAAAAAATACCTGAAACTTGAATCGAACCAAATCTGAATCTGACAGAACTATTTCAGAGAACCGAAACCGGATCCGAACAAGACAAAATAATTCCATGGACATGAACCCAATCCGAACCCGAAAAATTTCTTTGAAAAAATCGCGAAATCTGAACTGAACCGAATCTGAACTTGGCAAAAATATTCCAGTGAAGCATCTCCTTATTCGAACAATGCAGAATAATTTTCGTGAACACGCAAGAAGACCCGAACCCAAAAGTTCCATTTGAAAAAAACCCCGAAATATGAATTGAACCAAATCTGAACCCGATAAAAGTATTCCAAAGATCTATAACCCGATCCGAGCAAGACGAAATAATTTCCATGGACATAAACCCGACTCGAACCTAAAAAATCCGATTTGAAAAAACCTGAAATTTGACTCAAACCACATCGGAATCCGATCAAAATATTACAAAGAATCATAACCGGACTCGAGTATGATAAAATAATTTTCGTAGATATGAACGAGATTCGAACCTAAAAATTCTATTTGAAAAAATACCTGAAATTTGAATCGAACCAAATCTGAATCTGACAAAAATATTCCAAAGAACCGTAACAGGATCCGAATAAGACAAAATTTCCATGCACATGAACCGAATCTGAACCTAAAAAATTTCTTTGAAATAATCTCGAAATCTGAAACGAACTTGATAAAAATATTCCAGTGAAGCATGCATTTATTCGAACAAGGCAGAATAATGTCCTTGCACACGCAAGAAAACGCGAATCCAAAAATTGCATTTGAAGAAAAAACCGAAATCTGAATTAAACCAAGTCTGAACTTGACAAAAATATTCCAGTGAAGCATGTCTTTATTCGAATTAGACAGAATAATTTCCGTGGACACGCAGGAAAACCTGAACCCCAAAAATTCCATTTGAAGATAACGCCGAAATCTGAATTGAACCAAATCTGTTCCCGACAAAAATATTTCACAGAAACATAACTGGATCCGAGCAAGGCAAAATAGTTTCCATGGATATGAATCCGACCCGAACATTTAAATCGAATTTCAAAAAATACCTGAAACCTGAATCGAACTAAATCTGAACCCGACGAAAATATTCTAATGAATCATAACCAGATCCGAACAAGACAGAATAATTCCCATGGACATGAACTCAATAAATGGTTAGGTAACATTTGGGTTGCGATTAGGTTGCAATTACATTACGGTAAGTCTTTGATTTTATTTAATTTCACGTTAGGTTACAGTTAGATCACGGATAATTTAAAGTTAGGTTAAAGTTAAATTGCATTTATGTGATGGTTAGAATAAGAATAGGTTACAATAAAGTGACGGCTAAGTTACATTTATGTTATATTTAAGTTACGGTAGGATACTGTTATGTCGCAGTTAGGTTACAGACAGATTACGGTTACGGTACAAAAGTTTACGGTTAGGAATTTGTCCACAGAGTCAACCTTACACATGCTTTGATTAAAAATATACACTTTTGTTAAATGGCTCTGAAATTATAATACTATATACCAATCTTTTATCATCGCGTATCGATTTCATTCACGGTATAGTCGGATTTAAGAGTGATATAATTAGTTTGAAATTCAAAATATTTCACTTGGGATTTCTATGTGAAAAAAATAATTAGTTACATGATTTAACAGTGATTTTTACGGGTAAATATCAACAATTTAACACGAAAATAACGCAACCGTTGGATACATGTTCCTTCCCGTGTTTCTCATTGCTCATTTTAAGTATTTTTAGAGCTTAATATTAGTTGTTGTTTTTAAAACCGATTTTTCACTAAGTCAGCTGCGACGTATTTCAGACAATGCATTTCTGCATGCTTCCAGTTAATGATAAAATGATACAAATTTCAAGTTCGTTTAATATTGTTAATACGGACCCGGGCAACGCCGGGCGGGTCAGCTAGTAAGAGAATAAAAGGGAAAGAAGCTAAAAAAAGCGATTTTTTATGAGAGTGAGTTTTGGAATTTAATTAATTACTCAGTTAATAAATAGAATTTTGAAATTCTGAGAGTCAGGTGCATCAGGAGAGATATTGGGCTACTCTCAGAAAAATTTTGAGCTTCGTACGTACCGTAGTTTTCGCTAACTATCGCAGACACACACACACACACAGAGCGATTTGTTATTTTATTAATATAGATAATAAATTCGTAATTAAGTATTGATATTACGATTCTTTTGAAGAAATTATTTTTCTAGGCACAATGATTCAAGAAGTGACTGACGCAATTTTACAGCTAAGTAATTTATTTGATAGATTAAGGGAGACCCGTAAGAAAAAACCCAAAATTTTTATTATTGATTTTAAAGTAAGGATTTTTGGTGTACTACTTAAGAATATTTTTGTAAGGAACAATTAGCAAAAAAATTCACTTTTTATTAAAAAGTATATTTTTACTAGGATTTTTATGATTTTTTTTGTCGAAAAATACACTTTTTAAAATTGCTGCTCCTCATTCAATTTTCAATATTTTTGTATTACTAAAATTTCTTAAATAGTGTTATAGTATATAGAAAAGAACTAAGGAGAGATATTTTTAATTTTCTATTTTAATCGGCTAAAAAAAATACGCATGGTAAATTTCCTTAAATTCGTTATAATTTTCATGTTTACCAATTTATGTAAAATTTTCAGAAATAGTTTTAAAAAAATATCTCTCCTTTCTTTTGTTGCAAATTTTTTTAAGATTCTAAAAACATAAACACTTTGTTTCTAAATCATTTCACTACTGAGCCTTAGTTCTTTGAACTCAGACAAAACATGAAAAAAGTCATTTTCAGGAAAACACATTTTAAATGGCCGCTAGTCCTTTAAACTCTATAGTGAGTACAATTAAAAAAGCTCATTTTCTACCTGTTCCAAGTGTCCCCGAGTTGTGAAATTTTGCCTGGATATTCGTAAATATGTATTTTATCGTTTTCTGAGATAAAAAAAAAAAAAAATTGAACTTTTGGCCGAAAATGGGGTTCGGGTCTCCCTTAAGGGTTAGTGAGGACGAATGGTTTGTTCTAAAGTAAAACGACAAACGCAGGTATGAATCTATATCAGATTCAAATAGCAAATCTACAACAATGGTTTTTGAAAAACAACTACATCAAACAAAATGTTTTCTTTGGTTGAATCCGTAAATAGTAATAGAATTGGTTTCGGTCAACGTTTAAAAATGACTAACTAAAGAAAAGCAAATGGAATGAGTAGATATTCCTATTGGGCGATTACAGAATATTCGTATTTAAAACAAAAGGACAATAAAGGTTAATATTTATCAGTAGGGAGGAAACTAAATGTTTCTTGGATACAGTGCTGTAAAAAATGGACAGAAAAATATTAGAATTCGTCAGTCTGCTGTATTTCGTATGTTTAATACATCTATGGGTCTTACAATCTGTATTTAACTTGTTGTCATTGTTCAGTTAAATTTCAAAAATGAATTGCGAGTAAGTTTATACATTTTATCGATATTTTGATTTCGAATTGTTCAATTTAGTATGTCCATCACCATAAATACACTCTTTTAAAAAAATATACGTCCTTTATGGAATATAGAATGAATATTGCTTTAGTACATTTACAGTATCAAGAAATATATTTGGAATTTCACGTAGAGGAAAAATTTTTGTGTATTCACTTTCAGATGATAAAGAGTTGTTGACGCAACTGTAAAATAACAAAAAGAAGCATGACATTACTATGTACATATTTATCAAAATATGTGGATGGAAAAAACGCTTCCGAATATGGTTTAATAGGATAAAAATCGAAAGAAGGAGTAACGTGTATAAAGCTATATTCTATTTATGAATCTTAAAGAATAATTGCTGTGAGAAATTTCATTCAAAATAAATATAATTCATGTCAGTATCTATAGCTGTAATGATAAATAATAAATAAATTTCATTTTTATTTCTTTAATTAATAATAGAATTTCATTTAACATGTAATAGCATTACAATATATAAGATATTAATTATTTTAAATGCATTTTATCAAATAAGAAAATTATGCTATTTTATCCAATTGAAAACTTAGGTACACATATTTGTACCTAAAATTATTGTCCGCTTAATATGCATAAAAATAGAAATATATTTCTTTTAAAATCTAAAAATAGCGAATTCAGTATAAAAATAGCTAAATAGAATATTTATTTATTTTTTATAGTGTCTTATTAAACTTCAGGGACGAAGAGGATAAACCTGTCCAAACTACTTATTCCTACTCAAGTTTTTAAAATTTCGCACTATGCTTTATAAAGACTATCCCTTAAGCTTACTCATTAAAAAAATGGCAGAAGGAATGATTTACATTTGAATATCTGTTCTTTTTTTCGGCCTATTTGAGTAATGACGTTCTTTGTGATTTTTCCGTTGGATAAAATAAAATTATTGAAAGTTTACAGCATTTAGCTTATAACGTTTGCTTCAGGGCTTGCAAAATTTCGAAAGTGTTTGTCATCCGCATGCATTTCGGTACTCAGTGATGATGTACCATCAAGAGTTATTTAATTCTACTCATTTCATAAGCATTGATAATATTTTGAATTAACTAAACAATTTTATTTACTTACATAAAATATAGCAATTACAATCCTTCATTCACATTTTTAAATAGACATAGTAAGAAAGAAACCACGAGGGCTTATAAATATCATAAAGAAAAATGACAACATCATTATATTGAAATTTAATAAGCCAAGTAACATTAAAAAAATCAGAAAACCCTAAATTTTAAGGAATAGAAATCTTTGACTATATATGTCTGCAAGAAAAAAGAGACGCATTTGACTTTCTAAATAATTTTAGAAGAAAATTTTACCACATGTAATACTAAATACATTCTTTTAAACAAAATTTGATTGCATTTTTTATTTAAACAAATAATAACACGTAAATTTAAAACAACGTCAAGGTCTTAACAGTTTAAACATATTTGTATATTAATTGGGTATAAAACCCTATGTTATAAAATTTGCAAGTTAAGAATGTATAACTTTTATTTACATAATTTATCATCGCTTTTCTAATAATAAGTTTTTGCAAGCACACATTTAATACTGCTCAGATCATTTTGTTTAAAACAAAACTTGCAAAAAAAAATATTCATGACAAAAACTAAAATTTTCAATCAGCATGACCTACGAGTGTCTAAAAATACTGAATAATAGATAAGATATTAAAATTTCTTCGGAACTAATCTAAAATTCTAATCATATACTGTAGAAAGCGAGTCTGTACTTCTTGAAGCTTAATGTTTCAAAATATATTAAAACATGCATAATTTATTTAAAGTTATGGAAAGTTTACTCTTCGTTTGAATTTCAAAGACTGCATTATTCTTTTGAAATTATTGTACTTTTAACTTTATTTTTCAATAGGGGTTTTAAAAATCAATATGTTAATGAATGTTGAAATTTCTTACATTTTAAAATCGACAAGAAGTGAGCATACATAAATATAAATAACTTGCAAATTTAAGATAAAATAATTAAAGTAGTGATTTATATTTGTTAACAGGTAGGAATATTGCATTAAAAATCTATCGCGTCAAACGTAAATTAGATATGTTTTAATAATTTTTGCATGTTTATAAACTCTTAAGGAATTATAATCTTAAAAAATATGAAAAGAGATTTTCAATATGCACAAAAATAACTTAAAAGAAATCAGTGCCCTCTGAACTTTTCGAAATATGAATATCTTATCATATTTTTTAAAAATATTGTTAAATGTTTTTATAGAACTAAGTCACTTAATCAAAAAAACAAGGAGGTAAAATTCATGCGACCTGCATACATAAACATTCTCCAACAGTATCAGAATATTATTCAGATTTTTTTTATATGAAATGCAAGAACTAAAAACCAAACTTTAAAATCCTACAAAACTTTGTAAATATCCATTCAAACAGTTGCTGCCCATATATTTTAATATGTTAAAATTCAGTCATGCTGCCTTGTATATGATCTATAAAATTCATACACACCAGATAATATATTAAAACTTAGATAAGTTTAAAAAAACGCATTCCACAGTAAAAAAAAAAATGCATTTCAATCAATCATAAGTAATACTGAGTCCTGTAATTCTTTTGTGCGTCTCTGTAAATAAACAATAAATGCTATGTATGATATAATCTAATTTATGTTGCAGAGTACCTCAGTGATTCTATTTAATCTCATTGCTTTTAATCATTTAAAGTCCCGAATCGATTTTCCTTGTATACCATACGGTAATCAAATCTTTTTTACGTCCCTGTAAACGAACTATAAATGCGACTTAGGTGATATTCCTCAGACTGCACGTTCGACCTACTTTAGAGATGCATATCAATCTTATTATGTTCAAAAATTAGTAAAATTAATAAAAAATATAAAAAATGGATTTCTTCCTAAGGCGTAATGTAATGGAAATATATTTTGTGTCCTTGTTAAAAACCCCTGAACACAACACACTTTACTTTGAATACGTAACAATCTATATAAAATCTCAATGAAATATCAAAGATACATGGAAACTCGATATATATACGAAGTTACAAGGCCTATAATCTGTTAGAGAGGTAGACCAAACAAATTCGTAAAACTTTTAAATTACGTTGGAAAGTGTTAAAAGGAAATTTTACCGCTGAAACTTGAAAAATCTATCTTTTCAAAAGTTTAAATTTGTTAAACCACATTTGTCTTAAATTTTCGAAATTTCTAAAACTTCTTCTGCATATGTTTTTTACAAATATGCTCGATAAATGTCAGGACCAGATTCAAAAGTAGTTAATAAGCTTATGAAAATAATTCTGGTGATATATGTATAAAAACGACAAAAGTGATTATTTATTTTAAAAAAATAAACACTTAAACTTCTAGGTGTTTGGGTTCTTAACACTAGAACTACCGCAAGCCTTCATTTTGCCAGCTACCACATGAACATGTTTCGATTCAAACCAGAAATTTGATTATTAAATAAGTTTAAAAGATACAAAAAAGAAAGCGTAAAAAATAAAGAAACCTTTTTTAATTCATAATTCTTGTGTGAAATACTTTTATAATAATTGGCTCAAATTTCTGTTAGTTCAAATGTTAATTTTACGAAATGCTTTTTAAAAATAGTCTATAACTGTCGTTAATTTTAAAAAATAATTATTTTGGTCATACCGATACGTAAAAAGAAAATATAACGTGATAAAAAGAGATGATTCCAACTGAGACTACTTTAAGAGAAGTGAAGACTGGATGCAATCCAGTGGGAAATATGCAAGCATTAAGACCTGTTTTCTCGTAATCAACTTAGACAATTTTGATGAAATTTGGAATATACATTGATTGACTCAGCGCAGACAGTTTTTTTTCTGAGATTAAAACATTTTATTCTACAGCAATGACACATTTTCAATAATTATTCATTTTTCTGATTTTTTTCTGAAACTAATTAATTTTTCATATAACTCTCTGCCAGATATGAACTCATATTTATACTCTACCTTCAAAAATTATTTTAAAAAAACCTCGTGAGCATTTAAACTCTTTGTGGGGCAAAGAACTTCTATTCTTACAATGTTTAAATGATTGACAGACATCAGAATTTAAAAAGGAATTTATTTTAAAAGTGATAAAAGTTTTTCCTTACACACTTGATAAAATTAGAGTTTTCATGTCAAAATTCAAATATCAATGTGGCATTTCAAAAATAAAAGTATGTGGGATACATTTTGTACCGCCGATCTTTAAGTGGTTAAGTGTTAATGGGACTTTTAACTGAAAAGTACAGCTTTTCGGAACGCTGAAAATTAGATATTTCTAATATGTGTGAAGTTCTTGCACAGTTTTATCAAATACATCAAATGTAGTGTTTGATAACTAAAGTATTATTTATATTTATACGGGAAGGTGTCGCACAATCCAAGGGTACTGAAGTGTAAGAATTACTATCAAAATTACAAGCTGCGTGTTAAAGATATTGCCCGTATAACACTGCAGTCTTTTCTAAGCTGTGTGAAAAGGATATAATTATTTTGTTTTGATTCGAATTTTTTCAAGTATGTTTTTTATATGAATAATTTATAGTTTCACATTTGGAGTGTAATTGTGCTTTTGATTTTATCGGGAATATTTGAAAATAATTTGGTGTAAACGAAAATTAGAGTACTGTAATGAGTACGAGCATTATTATTAATAATTTCGGATCAAAGCATAAACATTAGGGTGGTGCGAAAAAACAAAAGTTTTTATTTCCGAATCGCTATAGTGCGGAAAAGTTGCGATTGGTAAATACAAGAAAAACAAAAAAAGAATTTTTCAAATCGGACTTTATCTTCCGATCGCGCAAACCACCTAAAAATTTAACAAAATTGAAAATTTCCGATTTTTTCAGAATTTTTTAAAAAATATTACATATACTTATAGTTTTACACTATAATGAAAAATATTTGCATATTGTACTGTTTAATAATAATAAAAATATAAATTGCGTTTAAAGAATATCTTCCAATCGCGCAAGCTCATTAAAAATCGGGGAAAAATTCAATTTTCAGTGATTTTAATGTATTAAGATAATAATTAAATAAGTTTAGTTTGCGGTCTCATGTTAAAATTTAAATGTAAATTAATACTATTGAGCACATTATGCCATTTTTGAATAACCGATATCTTACCACGACGAGATCGCTGCAGGGCGAAAATGTTTAGTAGGTTGCGCAACTCCTGAAACAGCGCTGAATTCGCCCTACTTGTACATACCCATCTCACCCCAACCTCCTCCACTTGCACAGTGCACAATTTCTTATCAGTGAGCCCGTGAACGAATTTCGTTTATTAATTGGGCGATTGTGTTATTTGAAAACATTAACAAGTGACATGGATACGGATATGCATATGTCGTTGACCAAGAAAATTACTGGACAATCTTTTCATTGTCCTATGTTAGGACATCCAAGAGACTTTCTGCCAAATATTCTTCCAACACACGAAGATGTACTTCGATGCTGCTTTGAGGAGAGGTTTCTATTACCAAGTAAAGTCAACAACATTAAAGTGAGTTTCTCATCTGTCAGCAATACAGTGGCACAGAAAATAAAATATATAATTATTAGAAGGCGTCAATCCCAAAAGTTTCTGAGTATAGATACATTTAGATAATTAATGCCTCTGCGATAAGTATTATAAACTAACGAAATCTTATGTTCGAGGCAAGGAAAATCCAGATCTTATATAAAAGGTTGATGAATTTATAAAAGAAAGAACTCAACTGTGTGATATTACAGCCTGCAAATGCGTAATGAATTAAGATTGCGCCTGTAAAATGTCTCCAGATCTGAGGGAGTGTCCGATTGAGACTAATAGTATGTCTGAAAAACACAACAAAATTCCAGTCATTGAGCTTAGATTTATCTACCTCCAGAGAAAGTACGGAACGGGAAAAATTGGTACGTATAAATCAAAAGAAGAAAAAAAAAACTAAATACAAGACTTGGACGACGAAACTATATATTGAAAGGGTAACCTTCCAAATCTGTTGAAGCGAAGATGAAAGATTTTGAGCATTTTGATGAAATACAGGAGAGTTTTAGTGCTAATGTAGGTATGTGTAAAATCTCATTACCTTGGCCGATACAGCCTATCACATTTAAGAAGAAGAAATTACCATGGCAAATGAATGTGGAGTTATAATCTACATCTTTACATTGCGATCGCAATGGTATATCTGACAATGAAGGTGCCGCTATAGCGTAGAGTGTGCTAGAAGATATTGCTGTACTAACTAAAACAGATGCTTCTCAAGTTATTGATTGATACAAAATTAGAATGGAAATCAGCCGCACTAGAAAAAAATTACGTCAAAGTCAAATGGATTCAGAAGAATCACATGACATATATTTTGATTGTAGAAAGGATGATACTTTATTTATCCTCATCAGTTCTGAGACAAATATAACGAGGGACAACATATACCTGTTTAAAATTACTATAAAACATCTTCAAACATGTATCATTCTACATATCAATGCGTATTATATGGACGAATTTATTGAAAATGTCTAGAAGTATTTTTAAAAATTCTAGAAGCATTTAAATTCATTTAAAGAGTGTTCTTTAGTGTGTTAGGTATACAGGCGCTATATTCGTGTGTTGGAAGAATATCTGGCAGAAAATCTCTTGGATGACTGAATATAGGACAATGAAAAGATTGTTTAGTAATTTTCTTGGTCATATGCATATCCGTATCCATGTCACTAGTTAATGTATTTAATATAACACAATACACCCAATTAACAAACGAAATTCGTTCACAGGCTCACTGATACGAAATGGAGCACTGTGCAAGTAGACGGGGTTAGGAAGAGATGGGTATATACACGTAGGGCGACTTCAGCACTATTTTGCAACGTGGCTAACAGGAGTTGCGCAAACTACTAAACATTTTCGCCCTGCAGAGATCTCGTCGTTGTAAGATCTAGGTTGTTCAAAAAAGGCATAATGTGCTCAATATTATTAATTTACATTTAAACTTTAACATGAGCAGGGATGATATTTCCGCTTTTTTGCACACCAGTAAAATCTTAGAGAAAATGCTATATTATTTAATCGGAACATTTTTGTGATTTAAGATAACAACATTTTCTCTAAGATTTTATTTGTGTCCAAAAAAGCGGAAAATCTCATCCCTGCATGAGACAGCAAACTGAACTCACTTAATTATTTTCTTAATACATCAAAATCACTGAAAATTGAATTTTTCCCCGATTTTTAATGAGCTTGAGCGATCGGAAGATATTCTCTAAACGCAATTTATTATTTTATTATTATTAAACAGTACAATATGCAAATATTTTTCCCTATAGTGATAAAATATTTGTATATGTAATATTTTTTAAAAAATTCTAAAAAAAATCGGAAATTTTCAATTTTGTTAAGTTTTTAGGTGGTTTGCGCGATCGGAAGTTAAAGTCCGATTTGAAAAATTCTTTTTTTGTTTTTCTTGTATTTACCAATCGCAACTTTTCCGCACTATAGCGATTCGGAAATAAAAACTTTTGTTTTTTCGCACCACCCTAATAAACATATAACATACATAATTACTCGGATGAAATTTAGTTATTTACAATTAATGAAAATAAATTGTTAGAGTAAAATTAAAGTGAACGGGTGTGGCGTCACACTCGTGTATTCTCTTAAAGAGAAGCAGAGACAGAAAACATTTTTAGTATATTTTTAAATATTAATTATCATTTAATTATTTTTGTATTCGTAACATCTTTAATAAAAAATCTCTGACTCGTTTACACTACGATATTTGCAAGGTTAATCTACCCTTTTTTCGTTGTGGGGCAAATGAATGTAAAAATAGTCGCTCGTCCATAATCAATGGTATCTAAATTGTAGTTTTCTGAGAAAATGGTTTTTATAAACAGTATTAGATATGCATAAAATACTTCTCTGAATCAATGTTTTCAAAGAATGTGCTTTTCAACTATTTGATAGAGTTTTTTAATAAGAGCTGCAAAAATACTTACTGTTTACAGCTTTTGACACTTCGCTAATATTAAACAAAATCAGTGACCGTAAAATTCATTCCAATAATTTTTGTTATAGGTCCAAGTACTCTACTTATTTGAGACATTTTTTATTCGGAATTAACTATTCTACTCTGGTGGTGTGGATGAAGATTACGTTTTTGATTATACACTAATTATGTAATCTGAGAAATACATATTTTATGCACACTGTAGATTTGAAAGAAAATTTGTACTCAATATTACTCTTCATTGAATCATGCCTTCTGACAGGGCAACACGTAAAGGTGTATACGGCCGTGGGTCTGAGCTAAATCCCGAAACCCTTGATCTATCTTTATTTTTGCGGGACACTTCATTTATTCTTCAGCCTTAGGCCACGGTAGGGTTGCCTTTTTTGAGCCTTGGGAAAAAAGTATTTCGACTCCCACACACTCTGTATAAATGAAAATAAAGTAGACCCGACTGGATATGTGTAGAGGTCTTAATAAATATTCTTTGAGCACATGCTACTGCAGCATTATATTTAGTTATTTTTGTAAAATTTATAGTGATGCTGCACACTTGTTATGTCGAAATCTTTAGAAATAGATTTCTGTTTAATTCTTCAAATGACTTAACTGTGAGTTTTCATCATATAATTTTGAATTATCAAATGCTGGTTAATTTCTTTTTAATCTTCACTGTTAAAATAGTCCACTGAATAAAATAAATATTTAAGGTAATATAAACAAATTTCCATACAAGTTCTTTGCATAGGTAATATTTTATGAAAAATTAAACGTACACAAAAAATTCTGGAAGACACATGAAGGGTGAACTAAAGAGATAAACTTTCAAAAATCTATATTTTTCTGTGTAGAGTATGAAAATCACAATTTCTTTTTACCATCTCCTAAACTACGCTCATCTACAAAACTTTCATCAAAACTACGTTCATTTTTATGCTGAAACTGCATTCCAATTTAAAGTTCTAAGTAAAGATCGACCGAAAATTAGCTTTCAGTTTCGGTCCAAAATTTGAGTTTCGTCGAAAGCGAATTTTCTGTTGGTTGGTTGTATGAATTTTTAGGACACGTTCCCTGTAGGGATTTCAAGATCAAGAGCAAGGTGAGGAATAAAACTTAGTTGAAGTGTAAAAGATACATTAAAAAAACATAAGTTGAATGAATAAGTTAAGTAAAATGAAAAAAGTAATGTGATAATACATGCAAAAAAAGTAATCAAAACCAGTAGATGAGATTAAAATAGAAAGCTTAAAAAAGTTGAAATCTTACAAACAGTAAAATAATAAGACAATAACACCAAATTTTAAACAGTTAGATACTACATAATACCTAATACATTTAAAACACAAATTAAGAAAAACTGTATACAGTCAATTAGACTGAAATACTTCTAACGTACTATTATCATTGGCAACCGAGTCATTGCTGTAAGACTTGGATTCCATAGTCTCTTCCACATAGTACTGCAGCTACTTGGGATCCTTTATATTTTCTAAAACATAGCCTTAGGTACGATTTTTTTTCTTCCTTTTCCTCACAGTTTTCCACGCTGGAGATGCTGGAGTTGGTTTTTTTTCTCTGTTTGCGCACAATTGATTTGTTTCAAATTATGTTTTCGAAGCATATCAGATTTCTGTTGTATTTTTGTACTTGTGACAGATTTGGTCTTACTTTGGGTTTTGAAATGACTATTTCGATAGAATTTTAGATTTTTGTGACTGACTGGATGGATGTATTATTAATTCTTCTAAATCCTTCAATCCTTCTAAAATCCTTCAAAAATTTATTAAATGATTATTAAAAATCTTTTAATTTAGTTTAAACATGTACGTGAAATGCTTTAGAATGTAAAATTTTTATGAATTCATAATTCGGTAGATAAAGGGTTAAAATAGACCCCCCCCCTCATGGATTTGCAACGTATCTCATTAAATTTTGCACCTTTTTTTAAGAAACTTTGTCATTTGAAGTATGTACCTAAGGGCAATATTTAACGAGATAGCCTATTGTTTTACTAGCTATGATTCACCCTGTATATGTAGAAATAAATAGAAAACTGTTTTCTTTAGTCTATATATTAAAACTTATAGTCAATCAGTAGAGACCATAATTCATTGTAAATTTAACATGGAACAATGAAACAAAAATAGTTCTTTCCTATAGCAAAACGTATTTCTAAAGCATATGGATATGCTCTGTTCATCAGTAAAATTAACTATTAGCCCATTCAAAATCACTGTTCTTTCAGTATTGAACAGAAGGTTACACATGCCTCTAAATTTGGTAATTTTTTATTAAGATAAATTCCTTGTGTGTTAAACACCCTTCCACATAATGATGAACTATTTTGCATGATTATGCTTCACATTTAAGCCAAAAACCTTGCAACCCAGAAAAATTAATTTAATATTCTTTTAAAATTAATAATATTCAAATTGAATAAAAGTGAACCCATATAATTCATAGAAAGAGCTCTTGCCATTTCGGGTTTTAACAACGTTTTCAGAAATATGGCCAATTATGTTCATTTTGAGATTTTCGAGCTCTTTTAAATATGAAAAATATGCAAAATTCAATTTAAACGACCCATTACATGGAGACTATAAAACATTCTTCGCAAAAAAGTTTAGAAATATGATTCCAATTTAACAAACTCATACTAAGAAACTTATAATAATAGTAAAATTAAATGGGAAATCACAGAATTTTTTTTTTTTTTTTTTTTTTTTTTTTTAAAGAAGACATTTTTACAACTAAGATAATGACTCTACTTTACTTTATGGAAAAAGATCAAGCCAATGAAAAGAAATTATTTTCGTTAACGCTTGCATAAATAGATACATTCTTTAAAAGATGAAAGATAACTCAATTGTTGAAGAAATATGTGTTCTGGAAATTAAGATTGGAAAAATTGGTGGACCCCTTAGTGGTCGCGTTAAATTACGGTTTAAAAATTAAAATTCATTATTGCCACCACTTTTTGAAAAAAAAAAATTCATCTTATTTATTAACAAGTAAAATGATACCAGAATAAAACTGATTACAGTTCGCAACGCGGGCGAGTTGGAAGTCGCGAGAGGTGTCTTTCGATTCGAAAAATTCCGGGAAAGTCATTTCGGGCATTTTCGAGACCGTAGGACTAAATTTAAAAAAGTTATGAATTAAAAACCAGTCGGGAATCGAAACGGAAAACGTCTAATTTCCCAAACAGAGCTCAAACGGAGCTCTGAGGCAGAACACTGCGCCACCTTGCGGTGAAGAACCTGAACTTTTCCCCTTTGGCTAAAAGAAGAAGCAGTCGAAAACCTCTTTTTTTCTCCCGGGAAAACGACTTTTTTTTCGTTTCGGTTCTTTGAAAAAGAACTAATTAATTGGTAAAAAATGTTAAACACGGTTTATTTTCATACTTTTTCTTTTTGGTAGCATACACGAATATTGTGTAACCTAAGATTTACGCGATTAATACTAATTTCTGTTAGTACAAACGGAAAACGAGCTGCCAAAATTATTTGTTATGTTGTTTGTGATATTAATGAAATTACTTATTTCTTTTTAATACAGTAAAACCTCCATAACGGACACTCCCGAATAGCGGACACCTCTATTTAACGGACAGTTTTCCAATCCCCACTCCCAAAACCTAAATTTTTGTATGTTTAACATCTGAATAACGGATATTCCGAATAGCGGACACTTTATTCGGCAATAAAGGATGAAAAAGTATGTTTTAAAGAGAAAAAAAATGAAAAAAAAGCAAAAAGGCTTCTGAAATTATCAAGACAACGTGTCACAAATTTTGTAATCACAGATAAATGTAGATAAAGAGCTAGGGAAAATCTCCCCCCCCCCCTCCACGTTCAGTGCTAAATTCAGGGTGTTGCCCGGGAGGAATATCTTTCAGAGCATTGAAATGTCACTCAAAAATATTTTGAGATTTTATGCTTTTAAAGGTCAAAAATTGCAATCCTTCCCTTCGCACCCGGAACTCTACAATGTCCAATAACGTCACATAGAGAAACAAATTGCATGTAATCGCAAGCAAAAGTCAATTTTTGTAACCGATTATTTCACGAGAGTATAATAAACAGTGGATAAAAGTGTGCACAAATTTAATTCAATTTTATTGATTAAAAATACTTTTATTTTCTGATTAATTATATAATAGAGGTTTTAGGATATATAAAAGTAATTTAATGAAACATTAAGCATTTCTTAGCGATTTTTGAATCCCTGAGGTTTTCCCAATAGCGGACACCTCCGAATAGCGGACAATTTCTGCGTTCCCGAGGTGTCCGTTATTTAGAGGTTTTACTGTAGTAGTCTTTTGCAGTTTTTAATAACGAAAACTTTTTTTTTGCCCGTTTTTTCTTAAACCATCATGCAGACAGTTTTTAAATTAGAAAAAAAACTAATTACATATTCAAAATCTGCGTAAAAGTCTGCTTCTGATGAACCAAAAAACACGAGAAAATGTTATATGGGCGTGCAGCGCCAACCGTGCAAAACCAAATATTTTTAACTGGACGATGGCGACCATGGCGCGTAGCGCCGGTGGGTGGTAGGCCGGTGGGCCGGCTTCACAGTTCACATATTTTTAATCACATATTTTTAACGGGATAATGGGCGCATAACAACCATAGCTCTTTAATTTACTTTTTTTTTGTGCTTGAGGATTCGAACACCAAGACTTGCTTATTAAATGAATTTTTTTGGTTATTATATACTGCTTAATATCGAGGTTTGTTTGGAAAAAGTGGCCCAGCTAGCGGGCGTAGCTCGCTAGTAATCATTGAACCTCCGAAACTATCAAGGACATGCTTTATCATATAAAAAATCTATATCCAAAATTCAGAGCAAATCGGATAATTCTTAATAAAAACCCATTTAGCATTTATATAATTTAAGAGGAGTTATTCCCCTCTTTTATACTTAACCATTAAACTTCCAAAACATTTCAGAGATTTGAATGAAATCTGACAATTCTGCTTGAAAAATCCATTTATACAAGTTAAGGGCAGGGGCATCCCCCTGTTTATAGTTATTCAATGAACACCTAATAACAGCCACGGAATCGCCTCATCAGAATGATCCTATATCTAAATTTTGAACGAAAACTTAATTCTGCATAAAAATCCCGTTTATATGAATTAAGGGGAGGGGCATGAGCCCCCCGTTCCCCCTCTTATACATATCGAATGAACTCCGAAAACTAATGAGGCAAGCGCCTTATCAGAATATACCTATATACAAAATTTCAAGTGGATCCGATATTTTTATCATGAGTTATCGCGTTACGCACGAACGAACATACATACATACAGAACGGACGGGCACATAAGCTCTCAAGCTATGATAGCCTGTGAGCTAAAAAGTCGTTGAAATCACTTTATACAGTACAATAGATTTCCCCAAATTTCTTAACGGACATCACCTTTGTACTTTATCCTCTTAGCACCTCCTCCTATTATGTGATACATGGCCATGTCCTTATGTCGTTGTTTCAAGTCTATCTCCTGAATGGTGTTTCATTTCGTCCTGTTGCCTTTTTCTGATTTTATGCTAATTTATCTACTCAGTTCTTAATTTTTTGCACACCAGTGTTGATAGATACAGTATATGTAGTATTATTTGATAACAAAAGTGTTTCACTCTTCTGTTTGAAGAATGCAATAAAGTAGGGGGACCCTTGTGTAAAAAGTTAAACGTTTATGTAGGCAAAATATTTCCGTGATTGATAAATATGGCGCATAAAATGTTTAGTACATCGCATAAATAATTGTAATGAATTTTTCATTTTTACTTTTTAGATATATTATGTATAGAATTTCGATAGAAAAGTTGTTTTAAACGATATATTAATCATATAAATTAATTCGCTGTAAATCAAACAAAATAAATTTCTATTTGATTTGACTTCTACTTTTTTTAGTATCATAAGTAACAACAGTATTGTTTCTAGTTTGTAATGCTAGTGTTGTAATTGTTGCTTCATAAAAGCTCAGATTTTACTTATTATTTTTTAATACTTTAACGATTAAGTATTTACAGAAAAAAATATTTTTCGATTGTTGTTTCACTGATTTTTAAGGCACGAACATTCAGTTTTGTTTTTCTTCTTTTGCGAAGAATTTTTTTTTTGATTATTTGATTTTTTATGAATTAGTTAAGTGACGCTTTTATACCGACTATTATAATAACGATCACTGTACAGGAAATAGTGAAACCCTGATCACGACATTAGTTTCTCTAATTTTTTAAAGGTTAATTTAGGTATATTTAATGTTATTATTCCAGGGCAGGTATCGTGGCCGGATACATAGAGATGTACTATAATATTAATGTCTGCTAGAATTCTAAAGGCATTAAATCAAATTTTGCCTAGCACTAAAACATTTAAACAGTACAAGGTGTTATTAGATTGTAAAATAAGATGATATCGAAATGTTTGAATTACCGTAATTTCGGGTGTATAAGCCGCGGATCAAACAATTCTTTTCGGACACAGAAATCTTATTTAGTGATTGAAGACAAATATTTACGGCGATCTAACCAGTTATATTTGTTTCTTAAAAAATTCTGGGTCGAAAAAGAATTGCTTGATCTGCGGCTTATACACCCGAAATTACGGTATTTAAAATTTAATATTTATGAAAAATCTCACAACCTATAAAATACATGGTTTGTTAATACTGAACGTTGGGTTTATTACGTGAATTATTACGTGAATTTAACATATTTTATTTTACAGGAATAATTATATGGAAAAAACTTTAAAAATGTTAATCCTAAAATAAACGTCCCGGTTGTAAAACAAGTTCATCGGCAAAATGCAAGTGTTCAGATAGTCAATAATTATATATTCTAAGAAGCCTCTCAAACCAAAACAATTATGATTGCTTCCTTTGAAGCAACTTAAGTGTAAAGACTGAACCTTCGGTTAACTCCGCAAAACATTATTTGTGGACAGATTTTGTTTTATTACAGTAGTAACTTCCTTGCAAGGAACTAAATCTAATCTTTCATTACAGTGGCATCTACAAAATAATAATAAACCTACTTTTAAAGAATTGTATTAGGATTCAGATAAATAATTTTATTTGAAAGTTAGAAAAGTTAAAAAATGTCAGTTACCTTTTATTACATCACAGTGATGCTCTAATGAAAAATTCGTAGCTTTCTTTCAAAGAATTCTCCTGTCGCTGTTAAACTTGCAGCTGTGAATAATACAATAACACTTATTGGTGAATTGTACTATTTAAGTGCCATTCACTGTGTACCAAATAATAACGTGAGATCGGAAGCCTTTTAAAAGCGTTTTATTAGCTTTGAATGAATTCATCTGCGTAAAACTTTAAAATAAAGACATTCTTAAACAAAGCGAGTCTTTTCTTATTTATTTTTTATGAAAAGTAAAGTTTTCCACTTTTCCTCTTTTTCTTGAAAAAATGGTGATTATTTATAAACAAGTAAGGCGCATAGTTGCAATTTGCAAAAAGATAAAATATATTTATATCGAAAAATATTTTTTTGTGTAAAACAAAATATTATCCATGATTTCATATAAACATAATCAAGTAGCTTAGTAAAAGTCTTGAAATATATTTTTACAGATTAATCCAATGAAAAAAAAATGTATCGTGATTCATTAAACGAATTGCAAACTAAAAAAGGAAGACAGCTGCAATATGGTATGCCCTTGATTAAATTTAGAGGTTCGTTCGTTAAGTATAAAATAGGAAAGGAGAATAAAGGGAATAAAATAAAAAGAACCCCCCCCCCTTTAATTTAGACAAAACGGTTTTTATACAGAATTATCCAATTTTATTCAATTTTTTGTCTATGTTTATTCTGATAAGAACATTTTCTGATTAGATTTAGAGATGAGTTATTGTTGAGTATAAAGGGGGGAAACGGGGGCTAGTCCCCTCAACCTATTTTTTGAGAGATATAATTCTTTGAAATATGAGTATAATATACAGATAGTATGAATAGCCTGTGAGCTCAATGCCATCAGTTTAACTGTACACTTTTTTATTTATAACTGCAATAAATGATTATTTTAATTTCCTTCGAGTTTCCGATTTAATTGTCACAGTTTTGGGTTGGTTTTCTTGTTTTCCAATAGAAATTTCGAATTCGTCTCTCAGTAATTCGATCTCTGTTTTGCTGTAATCTGATATATATATATATATAAAGTTAAAAAAATATTCCTTTAATGGATTTATATTTTGTTAAAAATTATTTGTTTATACAATGAGAATTAGTTGGGATATACTTTCCAGAATTATACAAGTCTCAGAAACAACGCTTTCTCAATTGTTGCTTCGTAATTGCATTCGCTTTTAAACGCTCCTTTTGTGCAATATTTGCAAACAAAAGGACAACATTTAATTCATTTTTACTGGTTGCTACGTGCTGTTATCAAACAGCGTACGTAAGATCTTTTTTTATATATCTGCATTAAAATACTGATGATTTCACTTTTATTTAGAGACTACCACTGTACATTCATAACAACTAATTACCACACTTTTACGATACATTTAATTTTTAGAATTATTAAAAATTAAAAAAATTAAAATTTTTTATTACCAACTGTGCAATTTAAATATCAAATAAAAAATTTCTTAATTAGTTTTGTCATATTTCTTATGGACTCCAAAACGCGGTGGGCGATACACTTGTGTTTGGTGGTCAATGATATAGACGTCGATAAAAAAAATAAAATGAAGCAGATCGTGCGTTCTGATATTGCGTCTATTATTTAAGTTTTCGTTAATGTTTAAAAATGCATAAGCTCAATTTTTTACCACCAATTACCAATTTGCATCGTTAAGAAGTTTTTATGATAGATATGATTATGATTATTTACTTTTAAAAACTATCGTTTTATTTCGATTACACTTAAATATTTTTCAAAACAGAAGTGAATAAAAAATTTATTGAACTGAGATTCCAATTCCCATGAGTACTACTTGTTTCCTATTGCTATGTAAAATTTATATATATTAATTAATGTATTTTTCTTTTCTAGGGAAAGGGGCTACCAATAATCCTAGATTACAAACGCTATTTTCACGAATCGTTATTACTAAGACTTAGCCTGTGAGACTACTCTGAAAAAGTCACAATAAAACACAAAATACCATTAAAACATGTTTATTACATATCAAAATGGAAGTTTTCAGTGTCAAATATCGTATTCTCAAAGAAAAGGAAGGGTTAGGGAGAGATTTCAAACATAGTTTAGTCTGACAGACGATGGCTTTATATTCTAGGGTTACTGTAAAAGTTATGAGTAAGATTTACCCAGGATTTATATCTTTCATCTACCCCCCACCCCTCCCTACCCACACAATTTCAAATTTTCGATTTTTTTTTCTTTTCTGCACATTGGTTCTTCGCAGTGATCATGCAAAACTTTCCTTACCTACAAAAACTTAACTTTTAAATGTTTTTTAACTATCCTAATTGTGAAGTTGTGTTTAAAGTTAGTAAGTACTTTACTTAAATATTAATTCTCATCCATAGAACAGGCGTTCTTTTAAAATCATTGAAAATCTTGCAAATCAAAAAATACTCTATTTGTTACCTCTTAGAATCATTGATATTAATTTTTTTCATTCCCCTCAGCAAAAAATGAATACTTAATTAAAACAGAAAGTAATGCAAAAACAATTTCTTTTTTGCTTTGTAAAAAAGAATAAATTTGTCTAACTTAAACTTTTAAAACCTTGCTTAAAATTAGATATTTTTAATATTTTTACATGCCATGAAATCTGAAAATATTCAGTTAACATTTTATTAATAAAGGCTTGAAATTCTAATAACAAGAAAATTTTCTAATTAAAAAATCCTGCATTCCTAATACACATTATTTAGGTAATATTGTTTAGCCATGCATTAACTAGCAAAGATAAATGAAAACATTAATTAATTTACGAAGGTTCATATGCTTAATAAATATTTTTTTATTGAACTGGGTTAACGAATAATTATTAGCAATAATACAAAAGTGAAATAATTACCTAAAAATGTATTGAGTTTTTCCCCTTTCTTATCTTTTAAGCAACCTTTTTTCATATAATTTTCATAATATATTTTCAGTATGCGCAAAGCAACAGCTTCAATAATACAATATTTTTTCATTTTACTGAACTCTTTTGATTCTTCTTGCACTTTTCCTAGTGAGATTCGATATTATGTTTTTATCGTTGTTATCAGGATTGTAAATAGTTAATGCAATAGCTTAGTTTCTTAAACTCTCATCAACGTACACAAAAAAAAAGAAAAAAAAGTTATTTAAAATATCAAACTGTCCACAGCATTTTATAGAAATAATTATTCTACATAGTTTTTTTAATCCATAACATTTTAATTTTGTGTAACAGTGTTCTTATTATGTTTTGACTTTTGAATTCTAATATATCCCAGAATTATTATTTACAAAGCATTCAATATAATTCATAACACTTTCCTTTTACTATGACAGTATTGCTAATAAATAAATTCCATACAATTTTTCATTCTGCTGGTAGCAGGCTTTCATAACTGGTGTTTTACACTTCCTTGTTTTACACTTTCCTATAAAGTTGAAAAGTGCTTATGCATTAGATTTGTCTGTCCACGCTCTAACTCCAGTAAATATAATCGGATTTTCATGCAATTTATAGAACTTATTCAGGGTCACCAAAACGTGTTTTGTATTGCATATGATGTATGTTATGGTTCATTTACTCATATACTCAAAATAATTCGATTACATTATGGTATATGTGGAAAAATCGTTTTGAGAGTATTTTAATGACATTACGCTGTTTCAAATATATTGAAACTGGTATAAATCACTGAATTTCACTACGATCAAGTTAAAACAGAGCATTAATACAATTTACTAATAATTTACAAGGAAACATAAAAGAAAATTATTTTAGAAAATTGATAATGGCTTAAATATTTGTTTTATGTAAAGATAAGAGCTTTAAGAACTGTTCTTTGGGTGTCAGCAATAGGGCACTTTATCGTAATATGTTTAACAAAAGTAAGTTTTGTATATATTTCTTCATAAAGAAAAACATATTCAATCTGTAAGCTAATTCATAATATATTATCGGAGAGAAGAGGGGAACAACAATAGTATAATGATGCACCAAAAATCCCTCTTGTTGCTAAACAAAACATCCAGGTCATTTTTAAATGTTATTTTATTAATACATTTATAAATTAAAATGTATTTCCTGTTTGAAGCCAAACATAATTATAAATACTTTTTTTTATTTTAAAAATAACCTTTGTAGCTAGACAGAATTAAGAAGATGTAGAAGAAATTAGAAGATACTTAAACTAATATCATTAGGTATTATAAAGTACATTACCTTGAAGCATATATTCTAAGTTAATAATTTAATAAATGAAATTAACTGTTTTACTTTTATTAAATTAATTGAAGATTTCTTGTAAAAATTTATATATACACTGCTCGACATTGAAAATGCAGCACCAAAAAGGAATGGTCATACAGTGATGAAATTTGGAACAAATATAGAGACAGCAAGGAGCATTAAGTGATCTTTATTTCAAAATGAAAGTCAGAATACAGAACGAGAACGGCGTCGGCTCAGTAGGATATAGAACTACCGCAGATAGCGATGCACGAAGAAACACGTCTAGGCATAGAGTCAATAAGAGTGCGGATGGTGTTCTGAGGGATGGCTCTTCATTCCCTTTCAACTATTTGCCACAGTTCGTCTTCTGAAGGAGGCAGGGCCAGAGTCCGTAAACAGCGTCCAATCACATCCCACACATGTTCGATTGGTGACAGGTCAGGCGAGTACGATGGCCAGGAAAGCATCTGTATACCTTGCAAAGCATGTTGGCACATGCGAGCACTGTGTGGTCGGGCGTTATCCTGCTGAAAAATTGCATTAGGCAGCCCCTGAATATAGGGGACTGCCGGCGGCCGCAGTACATTATCCAAGTATCGTTGGGCCGTCATAGTGCCCTGAATAGGAACTAGAGGCGACATGGAATTATACGCAATAGCGCCCTGAACCATTATGATACGTAGTCGCCCGGTGGGGCATTCCACAGTTACTGCCGTATTCGATGTGTCTCCACGTTGACGCCACACACGTATGCGGTGACTGTCACTGGGTAAAAAAAAGCGTGACTCATCTGAGAATACGACGTTTTGCCATTCTGTTATCCATGTCGCTCTAGTCCGGCACCATTCCAAACGTTGGCGTCTATGCTGTCGAGTCAATGGCAGTCTTCCTAACGGACGCCGTAAGTGCAGGCCATGTTCAACCTATCGACGGGAAATGATTCTGGTCGAAACGGAAACATCCAAGATATCTTGTACATGCTGCAGAATCGAGGTACAAGTGACTTGCGGGTCCGTCACAGCTTGTCGGCGGATGCTGAAGTCACGCGTGCCGACGTCACTCTGGCTGCACCTGCACCCCTCAATCTTGCCACATTTCCTTGTTCCAACCATGTTCGGCACAGCCGATGCACCGTGCTCGCATTCATGTAGGTACAAGCTGCGATTTGACGTAAGGACCAACCCCCACTTCTCAGTCCCATCACCATATCTCACGTGAAATCGTCTATCTGCTGGAAGTGCCTTCGTTGGCGGCGGGCTGGCATTCTCTTTTGTACACGTATCCTCCGACACAAAAACAAATTTTTTTCGATAATTCGTCTGGCAGAAATAACGACATGAAAATTGCCCATTCAGCAAGTTCCTTCCCTTATATCTTACATCACGTGCGGCGGAGACCTGTGCATTTCACATCATTCACATCATTCACATTACTCAGTGACGTGCGTCTACTCTAAAATTTGCATAAATTTCTGACCACTCCTTCTTGGTGTTGCATTTTCAATGTCGAACAGTGTATATAGGGCAATGTGCAGAATCCTTATTCATCCTCACCGGTACAATTTGTTTTGTTTAATCGGAGCATTTTCTCAATTTAATAGGGCACAAATTTCTGTTTTTAAAAGCCGGTGACAAAATATTAAAAAATTCATTAAAGGCTTCCGTCATGAAGGGGGTTAAAATATAGAGTATTGTTAAAGTGTCCAATTTTTAGCTTATTGAAAATTTTAAATTTTATAATCTTATGTAGTTAAACCGATAAGAAAACAACATACGAAGTAAAAAGTGGATTTTATCACTAATCACTTGATATCTCCTCTATTAATTTGGATTGATCTTATACAGTGATATTATTTAATTATAGCTACTGGCTGTAAAAATAATCATGGTTACTTTTTTTTTATCGAGTCTGTGTATGTCACTTATTTTCCCTACTGAAGTCGTCCTAAAAGAGCTCACACCTATTATTAGTGAATATTTAAATTCAGTCCGAATGTCTGTATGCATCTGTTTTTGGAAAAAAAACTATGTAATAGGAATTTTCTTCGTGAATCTTTAGCTGTAATATTCTCCAGTAGAAATGAATCGGAGTTGGTAGAGAAAAATCAAAGTAAGCAGTCATAGCACTTAAAATTTAGCTTCAATTTACAATCTGGTTGAGAGCTCTAACAAAATGACACGATTTTTCTTATAAAAAATAAGTAAATAGATCATGTAGGTTTCATTGCGCACTATTTTTTATTGCGAGGTTCATGCAAGTGATATTAATATGTAATTACAGAAGTATTCACAATAATTAACTTTAATTCCGAATTCCTGAGATGACAAAATTAAAAAAAAATTCTCTTTCATTATAAAAATTGTGACAATATACTGAATAGAAAACTTATAAGCTTTATAAATTGATTACATACATTACATACATAGCAAATATACAGGAGAAAAAAACGAAAAGAGAAAAAAATGTAATTGAACAAATTACAACAACTATTTGGAAAATAATATTATAAAAGACTAATTTTATACGTATAAATGATTTTTATATTTAAAGAAAACAATAACATCATTTTTATGATGATCAAAACGTAGCTTACGTAATAACAGTCATATCAATACGCCGAGTCACGTTAATATTCTTGGACTAATCAAACAAATATTAAATGAAATTTCATTTTGACAGTTTTCTGTACTGTAAATTTTTAAACTTCTAAACATTGTATATATTCAATTTTTACACCGTCGGATAAAAAAAAAACTTACTTTTAAATGCAACTTGTTTGAAACCTATATATATATATTTTTTTTTAGTTTTTAGTACTTTTTTGTCATCGTGGCAACGAAATTATTCCATAATTATATTTTAGACATTAAGCATGGACCAATCATAAAACAGGAACCAATAAAAACAAAAAAAACCCATTCAGATATACTTCAGATTTCCTACTTCTCTACCGAGGAAAACAACTATTTTCCAAATAGTTAAAAAAAATTCTTTTCTTGTTTTATGAAAAGTTTCATGCTGCGCTCGAAGTTATGCTCGATTTTCCAGAATGGTGGGGCTTTTACAGAATGTGGTGCGGTAAATGAAGGATAAAGATTGACTCGTCAAAAAATTTAAATCTTATTAAATGAAGACGTCAATTTTCTGTTTAAGTATTATTTATGCTTGAATCTCTAAATTCAAACGTTACAAAGTAAGCGAATTATGCTTTATTTATTTCCCATCATCGCTTAACCTTCAATTTTTCTACTCATTACTTTATTAATCTGTATTGCTACGAGACGTCCTCGTAAACGAAACCATGCCAAATCTTGAAAATATTAAATAATACTTTTGCTGCTAATCCATTCTTATTTTATTTTAAAAAGAAAGAAATGATATTCGAAGCCTTTTAGTATTTGATAATAGCCCGATCTATTAAGAATGGAACAAGCAAAAGTATTGATTATACCAAATATAGTTTTTACATCCATATCGGTAAAAGATAATGTAATGATATATTCAAATTGATTAGCTATTCTCTCGGAAGTGATGGGAGGAAGATAATTTGAAACTCATTAACCCGTTAGCAATGAAAATAATCTAAGGCTTTTGAAACATTTTACAGGAGATAGATTTAATCACACTAACATTTTTGTAAAATACATAATATCATTGAAAATCTCTTTCATAGCATTAAATGAAATTTCATGCATTCTTATAAGTATTTTGCAAAAACAAATACTTTTAACAAGATGCTTTAAACACTCCTTTCAATTTCAAAAGCTTCTACTACTATTAGTTTTGATTAGATTTTTTTTATTTAATATTTTAATCGCACACTTCGTAACAATGTAGTTTGATTGCAGAATTTATAGTATTTTTTCTGTTATAAATTTCCATTTATATTCGGTATAAAACTTTTCAGTATGACATTTAATTTTAACATATCTTTCTCAATTTAAAGAGATATAATTCTGTTTGACATCGGCTTGCATATACTTGGTAATTTGAAATACATTTTAATATGTTAACGACATTTTTAAAAATTAATACTGAAATTACACATCAGACGTAGCAAATGAGGTAAGTTCGTTCTATAACGAAGTTTTAAAAATGTCCAGATCTTGGTGTAATTGTATACAGTATTGTGCATAAAGTATAGTATCCAAAATCGTTTGTGTACCTGTAAATACTATTTCCTTTCACAGGAATACACAGGTTTTACACAGGAAATAACTTGTAGTAAACCTCAACAACATATCAATTTCATAAAATGTGAAGTAGTTTAATACAATTAAAATGAGCTTCAAACAACGTTTTCCGCTGAACCATTATGTAATGAAATACTTTGTGTGGCCCTGTAAGTTAAGGCTCATGTCCCTGAATGCGAAGACACTCGTGAGCTAATACTAATCCTATGAGGAGGTTATTTTCGAATATCTCGTTTGCATTTCGACTTTTTTTGCATTGGTATCTTAAATCAATATCTAGATTGCATCTCTTTTACTTTTCAATTTTGGTTGCAGATATTTATTATAAGTTTTCTTTAACTTTCATAACCAGTTGCAAAAATGAAAGTGTCTATCAAAAAAATCTGCAATTAAAACTGAAAAAGTAAAAAAAAATAGAGTGATGTAGAGATAGACCCCAGCTATCCAATGGAAAAAGTAATAAGAACAACAATAAGAAAAGAAAATTAAGAAAAATGTCGAAATGCAAACCTGATGTTAAAAAATAACCTATCTATAGGACTAGCATTAGCTCTTGAGTGCTTTCGCTAGCACGGAGTGGAGCCTTAATTAGAAATATTCTTTGCATCGCATACTCTACAGATTGTATTTTTTGTATTGTTCATTCATGGATATCGACTTCACTATGTTTGAAAGAGTATATCGCCATTATAATGCATTTGAAACCATTATTTCATATTGGCCGTAATGTAAAGGCATAATTTTGATTATCGCTGTAACTGAACTGTACATCTGATTTTTATGAAAAATGAAATGACTTGACAAAAATACGGAACAATTATATATTTTAAGTTTTAAACCATTTGGTTGGGTAGGTTTTGCGCTGTTATATGCCAACGGAGAAAAGGACGAACTAGATAATGATTTTAGGTGCTACATATTGATAGAATTTCGAACGCACCGAAAAAAGGATGAATCGGATATGAGATAATTAGTTTCACTACATTCTTTTTCAATAGGAAAGAGTGCCTATCATGTTTAAAGTTATTTTAATATGAAAAAAAAGTAGCAAATACATTATAATCTATTAAAGATAATTAACTAAAGAATTTTAATAACATTATATTATTTCAACTCCTGAATATTTTTGGATTTAAAAAAGCATGCTAAGTTAGATGCAAAAAATACTCCATTCTGCTTTACAAAACCAGTGTTTTTTAAGTTCAAAATGAAACGAAGGATGTTAAAAGCCGTAACATATTCTATAATGACACTTTCTACAGAGAAACAACAAAAAAAAATCTAAATTACGATTTATCAAAGATAACCGAATGGTTTTATTAGCATTTTACAAAAACCTATTTACATTAGGATCTCTCAAAGATAACTGGTTATAAAATTTAATTAGCTCTATATAAAAAAGTATTTGAATTGTAATCTGCCAAAGATAAGAATTTTAAAACATATACATTTCAGCACATCAATATTTTTGTGAGATTAATATGTAATCTAGCCTTAATACGAATGGAATTACCATTTCTAAATAAAAGCATGATAGTTAGGCACGAATATTGCTCATTCTGCCTTATAAAACCGCTGTTATTTGAGCTCAAAATGAGATGAACGGTATTAAACGCTATTCAGTATTCAATAATGACACTATCGCGAAAAAAAAGATAACCAAAGCTTCGGTGGGAATTTTTATATTCCTATCGGTAAAAGATAACGTAATGATACATTCCACAAAATTAATTATTCTGTCGAAAAGAATGGGAGAAAAGTACTTAAAGTTCATTATCCTGCTACTAGTTTAACATAGTATAGGAAAAAGAAGATAGAAATAAAACTGATGGAAGCACCAGAGTAAAAGTTTTGCAAAATACGCAATATCATGGAAATTTTCTTTTAAATAAATAAATAGATCAAAACAAATACACATTTTCTACATATAGAGATATTTAAAAGATACAAAAAAAGTGCAGTAAAAAATCTAAATATAAATGTTTCTCTTTATTACATTTTTTTTATTTATACCAAGTTAACTTTAACTTTTTTTAAATTTTTATAGCTTAACTTGCAATTTTCAGTTTAACTACAAACACTATTCAAATTCTGTTTCATTTAGAACTTTAGTACTATCATCAGAGAATTTTAAATAGGTAAATGTTAATTATAATTGTCTTGTACAGAATATTTACTACAAAAACACCATCTTATGAGTTATTCACTCCCTTTATTAATCTTTCTATCTTGCAGTCTCACAGACCGTTTCACACTTCTTACGTTACTATTTCTGTCACATCAGTTGAAGGTTAATATTTAATTTCATTTTTTTAAGTAACAATTCAAATCTTTAGTAATTTAACATATGAGAGAAAGGATGTATTTTTATTTGTATTTATCTAGATAGAATGAATTGATTAATCTTTATTTTTCCAATTCTCTGTGTATTTAAATTACACCTTGTTGCAGTTTATCCTCCCCCCCCCACCCCCACAAGCCAATTTTTTATTATTTACGCATCAAAATTTTCACCTTAAATATTTGTGTCACAAACTGCTAGGGGAAAAATAATTTTAAAAAATCTATTAAAAAAATAATCAACAATGTATTTTCGTATTAAATACGTAAGTGCTTGAATATATCCAAATTTCGAGTTACAGGCGTTACATTCATAGAAATTGAGCAGCACTTGCTCCATTTTCAAAGTGATTTCTTTTTGTGAAATGAACATTTACGCAATAATTTTTTTTCAATACCCAATCGAGAATTCAAGACTCAATTACTAAAAATTACCAAAAGAAGCTACTTCATTCAGTGTTAAAATTAAATAGGTAGAAGAATAAGTAAATGTACTTGGTTTTGATAATGGTTATATTATAATACACAAAAAAATTTAAAAGGTGTAAAATGTGGTGTAGAAACATTCAAGTGTTCTGGGAAATAATAAAATAATAACTACAACAAAATCCCTCCAACTAAATCCTTAACTACTCTCGCAAAGAATATTGCATAGGTATAGTGAGTGGTCTCTGAGAACGCTTGATAGAAATGTGAAAAAAGGCAGGATTAAATCAGTGTTTCTATACTAATCTTTATGTACAATAAAAAATTAACCTATTCAGAAGTCTCTAGCGATAGTACTCCTAACATTAACTGGTAACAATAATTAAACTAATCTTATAAGTTAACTCTTAACTGAATTTAACGGTCTCACAGATTGCTTTTTATTTCAATATTTACAGCGTAACGTATCCAGTTTAACCTTAAACTAATGTTACCAGTCTCACAGACCACTGCTTTTTTTCATTTTTACAGTTCAACTTGTAATTTTTATTTAACTATATACACTAACGAAATTGTGTTTCATATGGAATTTTAGTACTACCACTAGAGACTTTTAAATAGGAGAATGTTAATTATAATAGTCGTTTACAAAAAGTTTAGTATAGAAACATCATCTTATGAATTAATTATGCCTTTTACTCATCTTTGGATTTTGCGGTCTCGCAGACCGTTTAACACTAGTTATGTTACATTTCTGCCACATCAATTAAAGTTTAAATTCAAACACTGCTGATGATTTGTTTTGTTTGGGGCTGAATAATTTATTGTTAGATGCTTCTGAATAGGTGAATTATAACAGTCCTAAGCAAAACGTTTAATACAGGAAAATAATTCTATGAGTTAACTGACAAGGAAGGTCTCCAATGGGGGCATACTCAGATTTTTTTGAAAAAAATATGAATCAAACTACTCATGTAGGTAATAAAGGACCAGTGAAAATTAGCGGCGGAAATACATTATTAGATATGTAAAAAAATAAAATAGTTTGGAATAATTGGCGTGAAAAGCTGAAAGCGACGCGGGATTTGGCGAGCAATGCATTTCCTCGCCAAAAGCAGACGATTTCAACGAATCTGAAAATTGATTTTATTTGACTTCACTGTTAAAAATCTGCAGCATTTACTGCAACGTCACTCCACTACTTTTATAGAATATCTCTCTTCTGACCAATGAGAATGCTCCATAGCACGGTGAATTGATCATGTCATACACTGTTAAAAATCTGCTGCTTTTTGTTGCAACGCACTCCACCGCTTGTATATAATATCTCTATTCCAACCAATGAGAAAGCTCCATTTCACGGCCAAGTAACCGTTTTCTATACAAGCAACGGAGTGCGTTGCAACAAAATGCAGCAGATTTTTAACAGTGTATTTTTCAATTTGGAACAATTTTAATCAATTTAAATTGTGTTTTAAATGATAAAATATCTTAATTTCATTTTGTTATATGTACATATAAACGTATATAACAAAATTACACCTAAAGTAAAAATGCAAAACTAAAATTATTTAAACTAAACTTATTTAAATAAATTGAACATAGAAAGTTTTTTCTTTAAAAAGTATTCGAAGCGTAAAAGCGTATTTTTCAAAATTTCGTTTTTTCGCCAACCGGAGATAAATCGCCAAATAAACGAAATTTTTATTATTTTTTTACGGACGTTATAAGGAGGTTCCGCCGAAATTCTTTTTATAAACATATATAACTATATGAGAAGAACATTCTGTAATTTTTTCAGATTTTTCTGAGTAGGCCCGTATGGAGACCTTCCTTGTGAGCTGTTTTATTCATCTTTTAATCGAGAGCGGTCTGACAGACCAATTCACAGGAGTTGCATGACAATTTTTGTCACAGCAATTAAGAAAGAGCTTATATGTGAAAGCTAAAAAAAATAGTTGTCATAAACTATCTAAAAGGTGTTAACTCGCGGAAAAGAGCTAACAAGGAAGGTCTCCATTGGGGGCATACTCATAATTTTTTGAAAAAAATACGAATTAAACAACTCATGTAGGTAATAAAGGATCAGTGAAAACTAGCGGCGGAATTACATTATTAGATATGTAAAAAAATAAAATAGTTTGGAATAATTGGCGTGAAAAGCTGAAAGCGACGCGGGATTTGGCAAGCAGTGCATTTCCTCGCCAAAAGCAGACGATTTTAACGAATCTGGAAATTGATTTTAATCGACTTCACTGTTAAAAATTTGCAGCATGCACTGCAACGTCACTCCACTACTTTTATAGAATATCTCTCTTTTGACCAATGAGAATGCTTCATAGCACGATGAATTGACCGTGTCATACACTGTTAAAAATCTGCTGCATTTTGTTGCAACGCACTCCACCGCTTGTATATAATATCTCTATTCCAACCAATGAGAAAGCTCCATTTCACGGCCAAGTAACCGTTTGCTATACAAGCAAGGGAGTGCGTTGCAACAAAATGCAGCAGATTTTTAACAGTGTATTTTTCAATTTGGAACAATTTTAATCATTTTAAATTGTGTTTTAAATGATAAAATATATTAATTTCATTTTGTTATAAGTACATATAAACGTATATGACAAAATTACACTTAAAGTAAAGTAAAAATGCAAAACTAAAATTACTTAAACTAAACTTATTTAAATAACTTGAACATAGAAAGTTTTTTCTTTAAAAAGTATTCGAAGTGTAAAAGCGTATTTTTCAAAATTTCGTTTTTTCGCCAACCGGAGATAAATCGCGAAATAAACGAAATTATTATTATTTTTTACGGTTGGTTGGTTGGTTGAATGGGGTTTTATGGCGCAAGGTCCCCTGTGGGACATGCTGCGCCAATAACAATGTAGGAATAAAATAAAGTCAAAATTGAATAACTATAAAATGTAAAAAGTGAAAGTTACATTAAACTCTTGTCGTAGATATGAATTAGGTGGATAAAAACAATGCGGTGATACATGAAGTTAAAAACCAATAAAAACAAGACAAGGATATTTAAAAGTGTAAAAAGATAAAATTCTAAAACTAGTTAAAATTCTAAAACAATAAGATAGACACGAAAACCAAATTGGAAAAGTACTACAGAAAACCTAAAATGTAACTAAAACAAAGACCAATAAAAAAATAAATTCAATTAGGCACATACTCCTCAAACATTGTATTTTCCTCGGAGTCCGAGCCACTGTAAGTCTCGGACTCCATAGCCTCCCGAACATAGTGCTGAAGTTGCCTGGGATCCTTTAATTTTCTTACACATGGGGTTAGCGATGCATTTTTCAATCTTTTAACGGCAGTCTTTCGCCGTGGGGATGCCGGAGCTTCGGTTTTTATAGTTTCATTTCGTTTTTTCTGTGATTTCTGTAATGTTTTTGAACTTGTACCAGTTTGGGTCCCAGCCTTGATCCCTTTTTTCTGAGCTCCAGTTTTCACTATTTGACTAGAGTTAGGTTTTTTAGAGTTTAATGTAGATGAGTTCGGCTCATTTTTTGGTGGGGTAACAGTCTTTGTCTTATTTAGAGGTTTGGATAATTCCTTAGATTGAACTTGAGATTTCTGACTCAGTTTTTCAAGATAAGTGATTTTTACAGGTCCTGTGGATTGTAGCCAGCGTTCTAATGGCGGATTTATAAGACATTTAGCAGGGAGAGAAACATCTCGGCTTTCTTTAATTGGTGTGCTAGTTGATTGTGTTTTAGTACATTTATAATGAAGATATGAGGAATCAGTTTGGGTACTTATGTGTCTTACGGATTTTGATTGGTTTTTAAGTAAGCTGGAGTAAGAAATTCCGACAGATGGGGTTCTGGTTTCTACAAGTTTGCGGGCTTCAGGATAAGACAAATTTTGAGTAATTTTAACTGTAATAATTTCTTTCTCTCTGTTCCAATTAGGACAAGTACGGGAATATGTTGTATGATCTCCTTTACAATTTGCACAGCGTTCGGGTTTTTCACAAGATTCATTGTCGTGGCCGACTTCTGCACAACGTGCGCAGGTAACAGATCCACGACAATTTGTCTTAGTATGCCCGTAACGCTGGCATTTAAAACAACGGATAGGATTTGGTATATAGGGACGGACTGGACAGCTTAGATAGCCAGCTTTAATTCTTGTTGGTAATACAGGGCTATTAAATGTTAGAATGATATGCTTTGTCGGTAAAACTTGTTCATTCCGACGGATAGTGATACGGCGTACATCTATTACATCTTGGTCTTTTAAATTTTCTGTCAGTTCATCCTTAGTGGAGAATAAAATGTCAGATTCGGATATTACACCACGACCTGTATTTAGAAATTTATGAGCTTGGACAGACACAGAAAAAGTACCTATTGCAGAGCAATTGGAAAGAAATTGCGTTTGTTTGACAGTAGAAACCTCAACTAGTAAGTCCCCAGATTGCAGTTTTTTGATAGAATGATCATCCCCAAGAATAGATTGGAATGTTTTAGCAACGAGAAACGGTGAAGTCTTTTTAAAGGAGCAATCAGAATGGCTATCAGTACGTTTTACGATAAAGAAGCGAGTGAAAGAAGGCGTCTGTACACTTTGTTGCTCTCCACGAGGGAGATAAATAGAAGGAAATGAAGCTTTTCCATCCATTATTAAAAAAATATAATTCAGACCCCGCCCGCACCACCCACTACCGAGCCCAACAAGGGGATGCACATTCGTGCACCAGTGCTAACCAGGGCCCATACGGTCACAAGACAACCCTATGTCAGTCTCCACCCTTAACGAGATGACTAGTAGTTGCTCGATCACTTGATCCCTAGAGCCAGTGACGAAAGTCAGCTGACCAGCCAATTGATGCATACGGGACCTATATGCACCTCCCGTCTACCTGAAGCAGAGGCCAAAGCAGTGTGTTGGTTTCCCTCAACTACCAGGATCCCCCTTTCCAGGGACACGGGTCGCCACGCACGGCCAACACGTGGGTGGTTTTCAATTTTCCAGGAGTCGATATGCAGGATGACATCGGCTCATACCGAATTGCCCTCGCCTCCGAAGAGGAAACCACAACGAGTGTGAAACAAAGAGGAAAGTAAGACCAGAGGAGTGAGAGGAAAAGGAAAGGAGAAAGATCACTCAGGATCCCCGGGGTTGTGAAGCCCGTGAATACCTGAAGAAGGTATCTCCCCCTGGGGGATATTTTTTTTACTGACGTTATAAGGAGGTTCCGCCGAAATTTTTTCTAAACATATATAACTATATGAGAAGAACATTCTGAATTTTTTTTCAGATTTTTCTGAGTATGCCCGTATGGAGACCTTCCTTGTAAGTATCAACTAAAAGGACACTGGTTTCAGTACCATTATTTTTGTATTGGGTTATTATAATAAAAATTTAGACATCTCTGTCGATAGTAATACTGCCTATAAATTTTTAAATAAGCTGAAACTTGGAAGTAAGCATAATTGTAATTACCGTGTTTCCTTCAAATTTCTCACTTGCAATCTACATTTTGAAATGATTTTTGCATGAGATAACCGAGATTGGTCGATAAACGGGGTGCATTTGTTTGTTGCATTTGTTGCGCAAGTTGTTTTACAGATTGTCATGCACATTTCAATTTAATCTTTTTCCAGCACAGTGGTCTTACTACGGCTACGCCTAATTTGATTCCAAACTTGCAAATTGACCAAATATACTTTAATAAATTTTTGCTTTTATAATGAAAGATTAAATTAAGATGTTCTTAATTTCTAAAAAAGTCGTCGTTTGTAAATTACGAGCAGAATTTGTCTGTGGCGGAAAGGGTTAAACACACTGGCCACTTTCGAAACAGGCCAAAAGTGAATGTGTCTTATGAAACAAAAATTTCTTAAGACAGATTCACCTGTTTGGATAATTAGTTATAGAGAATAAAATATGCAAATACGTGTAAAGTTACAGCAAAACTCAATTTTACATTTTTATGCGTAAAAAAAACTTTATTGTGAATCAACTTAGTTTTATCAAATACACCATGTAACAAAAAAAGTTAATTTGATTTCTTTATTACTATGAACATGCAATTCGTTAAAAAAAAAAAAAAAACACAAACTGAGTAAAATCAGTTTTAAGAGAAGTGAGTGTGGCATAATTAACCCTTTATCAACCGAATTATTTATCAAGAAATGGCTTCACATTAATAATTGTCTTCTTTAATATCTGAAGATATACTGGAATTTTTAAATTAAATAACGTAAAATTTAGAAGTGTTTTTTTCATTAAAACTGATTAAATATATCTGTATTTATAATTTTTTTGTAAAATATTTACAAAATAATCAAATTAATTAACCCAAAATACTCTTATGGAAATATTACAATTCTTTTAAAGGAAATGCATTTCAATGTATTATGATTCTCTCTGTAAATTAGAAGTCTTTTACTGTCGAAAGTATTTCATATAACTTTTTTTTCATAGAAAATACGATATATGTATAAAAATGATTAAGAAAATTTCCTCTTTTTAAAAATATTTAATTTAGACTGTTTTTCTATTCTATCTAAATTAGCTCGAATAAAGTATATTGCGTGGTAACAAAAAAAACCCCTTTTATTAATAGACTGATTAAATACGTTTTTTATTAAATTTTCCACAATAGTACTTATTAGTACCGTTGGTGGATAGAGAGTTAAGGAACGGCGATGTTATAAAATGGCTATTAACTGTAATCATAACATTTGGAACTTTACGGAACTTCATCAGAATTTGCTGGGGATAATAAAGTATAATTTAAGCAAAAAGAATGAATCGATATTTTCTTTATTTTTCGCCAAATGATGTGTACACAGTCCGCTTAATGCAGTGACAGTTACTTTTTGGTCAGTCGAAAAGAAGTTTTAGGTATGGATGACAAGAATTTATCTGTGAGACTAATGTTGAATTAACAGCAATGTTTCCTTGTACGAAAGTAATCATTCGGATCTATTTCTCTTCAAAGCCTTTTTTAAATTCCTGAATCCTGAGACAAATATTGCGAGGGCCCGTAAAAACCCAGTTTAAAATTGCTATAAAACATCTACAAAGATGTACGAACCTATATATCGATGCTTATGATACATACGCATTTATTTAGAAGGTCTAGAAGTAATTACACAATGCTAGAAGCATTTAAGTTAATTAAAAACCTATTATATAGTGTCTCCTACGGTAGACGCCAGGACGGAGCAGGTTGAGACATAAGTTATAAACATATTGTCAAAACTGTCCGATGTTTAACTGTTGACGAACACCACACCAATATCATCTGCAAAATGTTCCATTATTCATATATTTCCATGTCTGGTATCATCTTTATTTGGTTAATAATCAATAAGATACTGTGAGTGGTGCAAGTTATGTTAAATAAGGTTGTCAAATGCTGATTATCTTTCCCTCTCAGTAATAATAATAAATCAGAATAGTGCAAATTTTCACCCAACTTCGAAAGAATATTCTTTGAAGCATTCATATTACTTCTCTGTTTCAAAAAATCTTGAAACTATTGTTATAATACAGGAAAATAATTCAGGTGATGAGTTCAGTAATGAATTCTGTTAAGTATGAAAGTTTGGTGAGCCACCTAATGTTGATTGAAAATACCGGTAGTTTCATATTAATTTGACTCTTGAAAATACTTTTCATGCAGTGCGAACAATCGGGCTAGTTAGGTCTTTTTCTGTCGAATTCCATCTCAGAATCATCTTGTGCCTGATGGTGGCAAATTGTACTGGAAAACCCTTTGAACACGAAGTGCACTAAAAATAAATTAGGTACAATCGAGAATTATTGACTCAAATATTTGAGAATTTCAAATTTGTCCTTTTAACTTTCTAAAACAATTACCTCCCTGATAAGTAATCAACAATTAATATCCAACACCACAATTATTAATACCTGATTCAATTAATTTTTAAAATCAGAAATTTTAAATTTCATAAATGCACTGTAGTTAATCCGCTGTATTTATAATTTAAAAACTGAAAATTTCCTTTATTTAAATGTTTTTCTACTAAACGGTATTCATGTGTAATATGCTTGATTCATTACATAAATTTATGGCCAAAATACAATTTTTATTCAGAAAATCTGAGGTTAATATGTAAATGTATGGTTATTATTTTTTATATTATTGTTAAAACATTCTAAGGAGCAGCAAACTTTACTGGAGGACCACCTTTTGGTGTTCTCTGATTTACTGCATACAGGGTGATTGCTATAAATCGAAACAATAGACTATTTCGTTAAATATTTCCCCTAGACACATATTTCTAATTGTAAAGTTTCATAAAAAATGCACAAAATGCAATGACATAAGTTGCAGCTCCATGGGTGGTATCTATTGGAGAAAATACAAAAATTGAATTTTTATACAGCTCCCGTACAGTAACACTCCCTATTAGAAAAAAATTCATTATTTATTCTTGTATTAAACACAAAAATGCATTTAGATTTTTAAAAAAATTGCAGATATATTTAATTCCAAAATTTGGGACTTACACCACTTTACACCTGTGATTGAGGGGCTATTGACTTATTCTGAATGAAAAATAGGGTATTATTCGCAAACTGTGCACTACTAAAAATAATTTTAAGACAGTACCTCTGCTTTGGACATAAAGCATATACATTTTACATTAAACTTTCATTTAAAATAATTTGGAGTTCCATATGGCGGAAAAATAGAGTAGAACCCACAGAAGGAAAATTCGGCCCGGCCTGGAAAAAAGTTAAAATCTTAACTCGAGCTTTGCATGGTCTCTCTGAATTTCTACAAAATCGTTTTTACGTCGATGATTAAAAACTGTTCAGTAAAAGGAGTTTTAAAATACTTATTTTAGCTTTTTATTTTCATATTTATAATCTTTATTTTGAAACAAGCGCCTTGGTTTGTAATATTCATTATGTTTTTTTTTAAATGAATCTCTGCTTATATCCAAATGTCTCACTTATTAATATTGTTAATTCATATTCTATGTATTGGAGATATTGAAAAATGCACTGCTCAAAACAATTAAAGGATATTTGAAGTTTTATATAAAATAAAGATATAAACGAAATTTTTTTTACCGAAAATAGAAGAAGAGAATCAAAAATGCAAATTTTTCTGGTTTTCAAACTGTGGAGTATGCAAATTTTAAGTTCGACGTCAAAAACGTCGCTTCAGCGGCAGCGAATGAAATTTGACTTTCAACTGGATAAAAGAGAATGAAGGCAAGGATGATCGGCATTCAGTGATTGCTTTGTTTCGATGAGTACGATGTCCCAGCGAAGTCATTTGACAGATTCAGAAGCTTGGACAATTGTTGGTAGGTTAGAAGGGGGCCAAACTCAAGCCGAAGTAGCGCAAGCCATTGGAGTGTCACAAAGTGTCATTTCCAGGATCTGGAACCGTTTTTTGGAGAGTGGATGTGTAGGCCGAAGACCAGAGCAAGGTCGTAGACGGGCAACAACGCCCAATGAAGATCGGTATTTAGCGTTAACAGCTCGGAGACACCGAAAAATGAATGCTACTCTTCTCCAATAACACCTTCGCTTGGCTACAGGCACCAGGATTTCAAACTCAGACTGTCCGAAACCGGCTCCATGCTGTAGGTCTGTATGCTCGCCGACCGATGGTATGTGTTACATTAACATCAAGGCATCATCGCGACCGCAGGGAGTGGGCAACTGAGCATGTCAACTGGAGGAGAAATAAATGGAGCAATATTCTGTTTTCTGACGAGTCCCGTTTTTCTGTGCATCCGGATAATAGGCGCATTTTCATCTGGAGGGACCGTGGCAGTAGGAATAACCCTGCGTTCGTGCACAAAAGTGTCAGATTTGGCGGTGGAGGAGTGTTGGTGTATGGTGGCATCTCCATTGACGGGCGCACTGACCTCTACATCATTCGAGATGGAGCTCTGACTGGTCGCCGATATAGGGATGAGATCCTCAGATCTATTGTAGTCCCTTACGCTGCAGCAATCGGAGAAACTTCATTTTAATGGACGATAACTGCAGGCCACATCGTGCAAACCTGGTGGAGGATTTCCTTTTCGAGGAAGGAATCGTTCGAATGGAATGGCCAGCGTGTTCTCCAGACATGAATCCAATCGAGCACGTTTGGGATGCTCTAGGAAGACGAGTTTCTGGCCGCCAACAACCCCCACAAACTCTCCAAGAACTGGAAAGAGCTCTTCTGGAAGAGTGGGGCAGAATACCCCAACTCGTAATTAATAGCCTCATTGAGTCCATGCCTGAAAGGTGTTCAAATTTGCTGGCCGTCCGTGGTAACCATACCCCCTACTGAAAATGATTTTCTTTGAAGAAAACACCTTTTCTTATTCTTTTTTCTCATATGCACAAATTGTGTTTTTTTCCTTTTGTACATAAATGCGCAATAAAATGCATTTTTTTCTGCCAAACATGTGTAATTTATTCTCATATAACCTACTATGTCTGTCGACCATGTATCAATCAGCTAAAAAGTTTCCCAGATACAAATTCCGCCTAAAACTGCAATATCCTTTAATTTTTTTGAGCAGTGTAGTATACAATAAAACCTAAGACGTAATCAGATTGGAGAAAATGCATTATAGGTCCTTTCTTAGGTTATGTAAATGTAGTCTATTCTTTTCTCAAGTATTACATTAATTTTGCATGAATCAACGCATTCTTTTGTTTATGACGCGATTCCAACATAGGCAAGTTCTTTTTCATTGGTCTATCGTATTTTAATTTTTTCATTTAAATCTTTAAAAAAATGAATTTTAAAGTTTAATTGTAAAGTAATGGCGGTTTGAAAATAAATGCATTTTAAAAAGATTTTTGGGCTGAGCTAAATTTTAACGATTTTTTCCTGCATCAGATCAGTTGAAGAATGATTTTAATAAAGGTTGGGATAAGGATTGGAATTTTTTTCCCCGTGTACATCAAATAAGCCAGAATCCTGTATTGAATCGGTACGGAAAAAATACAATAGTCGATCGGCCCAGCCTTCAGAAAAATTAAAGTTTGGTGTCTGACCTGGCCACAGAATATAAACGTTCTTTAACGGCCTCGCTGGAATAACATAAAATCTTAAGTTGGAATATCTAAAATTAGAAAAAAAATACTTAATCGGCATGTTAGATAAAGTCTTATTTTAATTTAACTGGTGGACATTTAAATAGTACAGCAAGAAAGTGAAGACAGCGAAAGTTAAACTGAATCGGATGACTAAGTTACGTGAAAGAGTTCATTTCTTACCTACGATTTTTTTTCAATTAAATATTGTACTAAAAGCCATTCTTTGTTTAAAACTTTAAATGATTTTTTCAGCATGATAGATTTGTTCACTATTTATTGTCATTAAATTACTGCAAGTAAAGAATTGTTAAAGAAATTAGAATCTGCAAACTTGTAACACTTCATTTGACTATAACAATAATTTTGATTTGTGAAATTTGAAGAAATATTTACTTTCGAAAAATTTTTGTAAAGTTACATTTTTTTTAAAAATTATATTTAATATTTTTAAAATTAATATTTAAAAAAATCCTAAACATAAAATTAAAACTGTATTTTCCTATTTCATTAAATGGAAAAAAAATTAATTCGTCAAAAAATGTCCGAGTTATCATGATTTTAAACTTACACAATAAACAATTTTAAATTAAAAAAATGAGAAATTTTACAGTGTGATTTTGTTTGAAAATTGTATGATTAACCAGTACAAAGAGAAAAACTCCATCTGAATAAATATAAATTTTTACATATTTCCTGCAACTCCGAAAATTACATTGCTTCTTTAATTAAACGCATTTCAATTTTTGTCTAATCCTTTAAATCCCAACGAATTATTTAAATGTGCATACTTCTGATTTTTGACATGATGGAATTTTTTGTTTAATTTAGGAATAGATTTACGGTAAATTTTTCTAGTTGGAAATTTTACCCGTACGGGAATCCGTATAAAAATTTAGTTATCGTATTTCCTCAAATAGACCTCCCCTTACCCCATAGAGTTTCCACTTATCACATTTTGCGTATTTTCTTTATGAAAATTTTCATTTGTAAGTATGTATCTAGAGAACTATTTAAAAAAATAGCTTATTGATTCGATCTTAATAAATCACCCCGTATATCAAACTATGTTTATGCAGGTCTGCCGAGTATCGGGATTTTTGGTTACCAGTATTTTAACACAGAAAATGGTCTTTTATTTAATTGGAATATTTAGTCGACTTAAAAGAGCAATATTTCCCCCTTAAATAATTGTGGTATAGAAAAAGCCGGAGACTTGGCAACTCTGGTTTATGTGATTTGGCGGTTACTTTGCGACAAACACTCTTAGTGTTTTAAAAACTTTTGTTCATTTCGGCAAGCAGAACTTCAAAAAGAAGGGGACGTGAAAATGTGTGCGATACATTACAAGCGTTTTAGAATAGAAATATTAGGCAAATTTCTCTCGTTTTACCCTAGCTCTGAAACGTTTGTGTTAAATTCTGTTATGCTCGTATTCACCAGAAAATCTCCGTCGAACGCATAAGTGAAATTCATGGTAACATCAGATTGGACTTTATCAAGGTGACGTTCTATCAGAATAAAATGAGAGTAATGTTTCAGCGTTCCACAGAGGTTTTCGGTGTAACTCGGGGTTTAAGTAATTTATGGATACGAGCGCAAGTCTAAGTGCTATGAAATCAATTTTGTTACATTATTAAAAATTCCTCAACTTATTTTTATTTTTAAACTGCACCAATTGTTATCTTTATTACAGCACCAAAACAATGAAGAGAGTTTCTTTTTTTCCTAAAAAGACAGAGGATATTTCAAGAAATGGAAACTATTCTGGCAATTTAAACACATTTTAGAAACTTACTAAGAAAAACTTTTTTCAAGAACAAATGTTTATCCAAATTAGAGTTCTCAAATAATCACTTTTTGCACACGAACATTCTCTTAGAAAATTTTTATTTAGATTTTACTTGCAAATTTTGCAGTAACTATATTCGGAGGTTAATTCCAGTACAAATACTGTAGAAACTGACTATGAAATTTTATCTTAAAAGATATTGGTACCGAGTTCGTGGACCATTTGGGAGACCTGCAAATTGTATCGTGTTTTCAGTGAAATGCAAAATAACTTAATGTCGTTTAAAATGTGCAATCTTACAATTTCTTATTTCATACTCATGTCCAAAATTAAGGTCACAAACATAGAATATGAATAAACTGATGGACTATCCTTTCTGTTGCCACGAAGTTTGGCACAGAAGTCTATTACAATGGGTGAACAAATATAGTAAAATAACAATAAGGAAAAGATTATTTTTTTATTAAGGTTTGAGATCAAGAACTTATCTTGGATAAAGTCTTTCTAATATGGAGTGTAAGCATCGTGCACTGCATTATGAGCTTCACAACGAGCTTATACTGTTAATAAAGGTCTTAATGTTTTTGGCAACAAAGCCATTTCTTCCAAAAGTGCGGCTTTTAACTCCCGGCAGGTCCTTGGGAGAAGGGGGGTTACGCTGTAAAATGGCTCTTCCTAGACCTTTCCAAACATGTTCAATAATATTTCCTTAGACCTCGAGGGGCAATTCATATGGCGAATGTCCTTCAACAGAATCATCAACAATGTGAGCTATGTGTGGCTTCGCGTTATCTCACATAAACATGCAGTCCGGGCCTGCACCACCTAAAACCTTGGACAGGCTACAAGGACCTCATCTTCATAGCGATTTCCATTGTTTCTACCCGCATCGAAGAAGTGCAGTGGTGTACGACATTATACGGTCCCAGACAAGGATTGCTTTGCCATGAAATCTGTCGATTTCTTTTACTTAGGAGAGATCATAGCGAGGTTCACATTTTTTCCAGATGAAGACTCAACGAGAATTACTCTGCCTGGGGAATCTCGACTAATCACTGTAAAGAACACGCCCCCATTCTTGTTTTGCCCAAGACTGCTGTTTTTGGCTCAACAGTAACCGGGCCCTCCTGTTGGATACAGTGAGAGGGAAACGCATGACTGGACGCCGGGTGTTAAGAATGAGTCCTTGAAGCCTATGTGAGGTTGTTAAAAGTTGCGATAGACTCGGACTTCATGCATATGAAAGATAATTCAAAGTCACACGGAGCTCAAATTGTTGATTTTCATGAATATGTTCGCTGTATAAATTGGTCCTTAATGTCAGCAGATCACAATCCTATTTGTGATGTTCTAGGGAGAGCCATTCCTTAGCGTAACGCCATTTACAGGACCCGCTAGGAGTAAAAAAAGCGCTTTTCGAAGAATGGGCTTTGTCTCTAGAAACATTTATTGGCGCCCTTATAAACAGTCTGAAAGCTCATTGTGAGGCTTATATAATAGTGCACGATGGTCACATCCGTATTGGACATTTCCCGAGAAGAATGTTTTACCTCCTATTCATGATTCAACACTCTTCGATATACTCTAAAATTCACAACTAAAAGCTTTTCAAAAATTTTATCTTGGCATATATTTCTCCTATTGTAATATACCTCTGTGCCAATTTTGATGGCAATACAGTGAATAGTTTCAGTTTTCCAGATTTAATGTTTTTTACCTTAATTTTGGGCATGAGTATCTAGAAAGAAATCTAAAAATGCCAAAAATCTAGGATGCTCATCGAAGAACTTTTCTTGAACCAGCCTAAAAGAACTCTTGCATTCAAAGATAAAAATCAACAGATTTGGGAAAAATTCTATTTATTCCAAATTTTATGAAAAAAATAATTAAATTCTAAAGTACAATTATTGTATGTAACATTAAAAACTGTATGAGAATAACAATACAATATTTTAGAGAGGTTATTACAAAATTAACAAATACATAAGAGTTAACAATTAATAACAAACTTATTAGTAACGATTAATACATAATATTGTTACACACAATTCTATAACTAATTTCAATTACATAACACATATTTTCACAAATTTAAACCACAAGAGATTTGAAGTAAATAGCGCAGCAAACGTTTTTAAAATTAGGAAATTGTGAAAATAATTGTATTGAATTATACAATAAAAAAAAAACTTGTGCTATACTGAAATATTTTATATTTCACGATTAATAATGCAAAAATAGGCAAACATGATTATAGTATTAGAAGGAATAATAAATGCCATTTACAAGTAGGATTGTACAATTATAATACTTTATCGTAACACATAAGAGCACACTAGATACGAGAAAACTTGCAATCTTATATTAAAATTCATTATTTTTAAATACATATACTGTCATACATATACATATATTGTCACATAAAATAAGTCATGTCAATTTTTAAGCAAGCCCTTTAGGTTTTTGCTGTTCTTTTGGTAGTTTTCTCTCATGAGGTTAAATCTACATTCCAAACCAATTCTGAAATATAAAGGCCACCTGATAAAATAAACTTTACACCCACCAGAAAGGGTAGTTTAAAGACCAACTCAGTTTTCGTATTCCAAAAGAAATTTTTTAAATATAGAAATTAAAATCAGAATTTTGAAAATAATACACCAACATAAATTTAACATTCACTTGTGTGTGTTCACGCGCATCATCGCTGGAATAGTATATACTCTTCTGAATGCATTTGTTTGAGATTTCATCGTACAAAAATGGAGGTTCTCGAGTAAAATATCTACTAACTAAATGGTACAAGATAAAGTAAGGCTTTGCCTTTAGAAAATTAAAGATGAAATATCAAAATTATGTTAGCGACGATGAAAAATATTCCTAAATTCTGTCCTGATGCTATATATCACAATCAAAATAAGCTATTTATTCGTGAATTACTTATAATTTGAATAAATAATTATCGTTAAAATCTAAAATATTATCAGTATTTTTAATTTAAAAAAAATTGGGGGAGGGAGAATACAAAACCGACAAAAGATCTTATTTCTTGAAAGGAATGCATGCATGTATGTTGCGATTTTTAAGAGAAGAAAACTGTTTTCGACAGAGCTTGCATAGGTAAAATCTAGTATTTGAATGCAATAGTGTATGTTCGTCATACTCAGCTTTATTTTTAAATACAGAATCACATACACAACATAAATGCCTCGCTGGAAGCTTATGTGCTAGACGCAAATGACGATTCAAACTTTCTTTACGATAATACATATTCTTGCATTCACTACATGGGTATCGTGGTTTAAAAAGATGAATACAAACATGTCGGTGGGCATATCGCATCCTCCTGTATCTCCTGTAGCATATCTTACATGAATATGGTGTTTCTCCGGTATGAGAACGTATATGTTCCTGATATTTGTATTGCTTATCGAAACCTTTTTTGCAAATATTGCAAAAGAAAGGTTTGATCCCATAATGCGAACACATGTGTAATCGCAATTGTGAGTACTTGGCAAAACGCCTAGGACAATAACGACAGTGATGAGGCTTATCATCCATATTGACAGCATTTAATCCAAAGTAGCACGTTCTATATATCTGTGCCATTTCTGAACTCTAATGAACTTCACTTAATAATGAAAATTGAGCTTATTAGACCTTTATTGATATGAACGTTTTCGAAAATTATTTTTAAAAGAATATATTAAATGTCGATTTCTTCTTCTCATTCAAGTTGATAGGGCTTAGCTTGTAAACTCGCCTTTAAAACCGTTCACATGAAACCTACGGATAAAGAAATTATATCAATACTTTTGCTATATGAAGTTAATCAATGAGTCAATAGGCATGATTAAAATAATTTTCGCATAAATACTTTTAGGCAGCGTTATGGGTAAGGATAAAAATGTATATGTAACAACATGACACTATATCTCTTCAAAAACAGTCATCGAAATCTTTAAATAATTCAATTAACATAAAAGGCGGAGAAATATATTTTCTAGGATTTATTAAATGTTACAGTATCCTAATTGTGTGATAAAAAATCTATCATACTCAAGATTAAAAACAGCTAAACCTTACTTCTTGTTGAGCCAGAAATATTTCTGCTTCGAAGAAGAAACTTGTGATCGGAAATCCGTCACTAGTAAAATAATTCTTATGAATAAAATTCCATGTTAAACAATGCATGCTGTTTAGTTGTAGTTTTTAAACCATGATTGAGTTAATTTTCTAAGCAAACCGCAATAACTGAATTTTATGCTTTTGCCGCTAGAAAAGAAAAAAATCTGTTTGCATCCATCATGCATTACATTTATCTTCCTAGACTTGAGTTCAGGTGGAATGTCTCCATATTGAAATTGTGACAAAATTCGGAATTTTCAATGCAAACATATTTGATATATTTGGCCTCATCGGTAAATCTTACATTTTTATGCCAAACGTGAAGTCAATGTGTAAAGTATTCTGACAAGTGTTCTGCTGGTGTGAATTTTAGAACTAATTAAATTCCTATTTAATAATTTAGAAAAATTAAATGACAGTGCGAGTTATTTTAAACTTAACTCAAAACAATTTGATGGAATAAGATGTAAAATTGAATTTTCATGTTTAAAAATTTTTGAAATCTATTTCTGTTAAAATCTTTGTAGGTTATAGTACATATTGCTTTGAATATTTATTTCATATTTTTTATCGTCTAAGTTAAATAAAGAAGAGTATTTAACAGGATTTCTGTTAACACTTTTTATATTTTCCTAAGAACTATTTTATATTTAAAAAAAATAAAATACTGTCGTTGGAGTTCAAAAATTCGTTTAGGCAAGTGTAATCCAAAAATATAAGACTTTTAGTTAGACTAGTATTTAACGTAGACCTTAAAAAAATACAATCGAAAAGACAAATTCTGACACATTCACAGAATCTATTTTATGCATAAAAATAAACATAAGAAATTTTCTATCAAAGTTCAGATTCTGTTAAATATTTTTTACGTTGAACTATAATAAATTGAAAGAGATTAACTAATGATATTATAGTGACTTTTAAGAGTCAAAATACGTACTAAAAAGCAAATATTGGTCTTTGTAAAAAAATTTTGCAACTATTAAAAATTTGAAAATGTACTAAATTTTCGATTTTTTCCAGTAAGAGCATCATCCGAATTCGCGTATTTAAGAATGCCTTTGTAAATGCCTCCATGCGTGAATACTTAATGCAAAAATAACAGCGATACATTAAAAATATTTCATTTAAGATAAAAGGCCTTTTATCGATTTGATCCGAAAAACTAAACATGGCATAAATTTTCAAATTTGTGGAATGAAACAACAAAAAGAACCCCCTTAAAACGAGCGTTATTTCTTAACGTATTTTTAGTTATATTTTCCTTAATTTACAAACAATATTGCGTTCCATATTGGAAGAGAAAGCTTAATGAATATGAAACTTCAAATACATTGTATTTTTGGCGAGAATTACGTGAACGGCATTGTTGAAAAACTATTTAAAAATTCTAATTAACCAATCGTTTTGCGTGCAAGAAACAATGATGTCCCTACTATACGCCCCATGATATTGTATATGATGCTAACGAAAAAGTGGCTACTAAGGCTCGTTACAAGTATGAGTCACTTGATGCGCTAATGCAGACTCAGAAAAAAGATCTCGGAGATAATGGTTTAATGCGGCAACCTACAATTATTTTTTAGCCTTGGTATATATACACATTAAAATTAAAATATAACTTCAATCATTTTGAACATTTATGTTCAGCGATTCATCTTAATTGAGCTTTGTATATAAGGCTAAATCCATATTTAAACTCTCATATTTATGCGAAACATACTTTCAAACCAAGAATTCTAATAAAACATTTTCCATATTTAGAATCAAAACGAAAAATTCAGAAAATTTGATTTTCAATTCGAAATTTTGTAGAGATACTTGAAAACATAAAAATTTTAATTGAAATTTTAGGGAAAAAACTTGATAGCACGTAGATGCGTGAATGGTAATAACCGCGTTTAATTCGTAACTAGAGAGGAGAGAAAATAAGATGTATCTGGAGATACGAGGTTACAGAGATTATTAGTAGTCATACTTTATACGGTCAAAAAACATAAGTTCAACTTCTTTTGACCCCTACAATACATTACGTGTTTCTTTGCGTATTTCGAATGACATACTATTTTCTGAAACATTTTTGAGTACAGCATGAAGTAGTCCAGCAATTATGACTGCGATCCGTTTTACTTTTTGGCTTATGCCTTATTTTTGCATAAAAGCCGAAGCAACAACAAGTAATTCTTTTTATGTTTTGAATATTGCTCTTCTCAATTTTGCAGAAAACTTGATTTTGAAAAACGTGCCAGTTAAAAAAAAAAAAAAAACAATTTGGTTCAATATAGGGGAAACTCTGTAGAGTGGACCACTTTTGCAGTTCATATTTTTCTCCCTTTACTGAGAATTCCAATCTACGTAAAAATAATTTTGAACATTCCTTAAGCATTTTTACATGCTTTAATTTTTTTTCTGAACATAGTTTCAAATGCATTTTTTTTAAATTTTTATATACTTTCATATGGTGGACCGATGTGCGACAGAAATAGAATGTACACTGGTCCACCCACAGGGTCACAGTGATCTACTATTATGTATAATTTTATATTCAATATAAATTTATTTTTTATAAATTTAAATACTTTTTATTTCATATTTACCTCTAATATAACGTAATAATGCAAATAGGCATGAAACATTTTAAAACATAACATATACAAAAGAGAAATATTATCAAATATATATTTTTTATATATAAAATAAATTAAGATACAGAAAAAATTGCAAATAAAGTGAAGTTATTAAAATTCATCGTCATTAAAATATGAAAATAAAACTCCAAAATACTTATCAGCCTGAAATTATTTCTCTAGTACTTTTGGATCTGATGGCGATTTTATGATAACACTAATATAAACAGCAGATTAATAACCATAAAATTTCAGTTCGAAATTTGTTTTATATTACATCTAAAATAACTAATAAATTTCAGAACATGCCAAGAATTCCTTTGGAATAATAGGCTACATTCAATAGCATTATTTCATTTTTAAAGCAGTAAATACAAACAAAAATATGTCTATGCTTACATTATTTTACAGGTTAATTAATTTTAAACGGCATTTCTTTGTAGAGAATAAGTATTTATTAAATACTTTGAAAATTCTGCATTAGAATAACAGGGTAAATTGTAGACCACACTACCTAACAGCGGGTATTTTACTGTGCCCCATGTTAAAATTCAATACATTTTCTTAAAATTGCTCTTTAAAGCTTTCTTTCAAGCATATTAACTTTAATATTACTTTTAAAAAATGTTATTTCTTATTTATCTATAACCTTTAATTTATAATAGGAAATGTAGGATTATGAAAATTTTTACTTTTAGAAGCTCAAAACAGCCAGTTAGGTTAAAATGGTTTATTCTGAGATAACGATCTATTTTGAAAGCTAAAAATAATCAATTCAGTGGTGAAATCAATCTGCCTGAAAAAAAAACTCTTAAAAATTAAATGTAATGTGTAGTCTACTCTGCACCTAGGTACACTGTACCCCACATTCTCCTACATTAAAATGTCACGATTTAGAAAAGGGGACTTTTCAAACAGCAATATATAAACAATCGCAAATGTGAATTTTCTTACAGTTGTTATTCTTTCTGATTAACAATACTGTTTTCGGTCTATTAAGTCTTATCTAATTGCTTAATTTTTTTGCGTTATCCGAAAAACTATATTTTAAAGTTGTATAACTTTTTAAATGGATGTGCATTTTATATTTTGAGCCACATTAAGTTTTCTCTCATACTAGATTTCATGAGGGGAGATCAAGTCATAATGCTTCAACATCTGCTAGATCTGTGTACTATAATCCATACTCTAAAATAAATATAAACCAATAAAATTTATGCAAGGGTACAATGCGAACCATGGTAAACCCTTTTCCCAATAGTAATAAATTTCAGAATATCTATGATTAAATAAGGGAAAAAAGTCCGCTATATGCGCATAAGTGATCTGAAAGTATAACAATGAATATAATTATAATAACTATATAACTTTAATAACTATAATAAGGAAATATAACTATTTAAAATATATTACATTAGATTTTACAAAGAAAACTCAGTGAAATCACAGCGATTAAGTTCACAACAATTTAACTATAACAAATATCCATTTAGAAATTACAATTGCTTGCATCATATTGAAAAAAAAACGTATTTTTAAATATTCAGGCAATAATTATTTCAATTAGAACATAAAATGGATTTTTTTCCAATTTACATGTAAGGCAAAAATTATTGCATTACTCTCTTATAGTGACCAGCCTTCGAAGATAAAGCTTGAATCATTTAGTGATTAAAACAGCGTAAATGTTGCACTAACATCTTTTAATTTCTAAGCAAGCTTTAGACACACTTATGCTTCTTTTTTTCATAGTTCTTATAACGTGTCACGAATGATAATTCTCATAATAAGATGAACAAGAATTTTAACTTCCAATAATTGAAGTTACAAAGGAAAAGATTTGTTTTAATAACACCTAGTTCTTTCACTAAGAAAATGTTATTACCTTGATGTCAATTTTGATTAACTGTTGCTTCATCGATTTAAAACAAAATTCACTATCCAAGAAATTGCAGCATATATCAATAACTTATTTTTTTAAATACATAGTTCAATTATGAAGTTCGAAATACTTCTAGGACAAAAAAAAAAAATCAAAGATCGCTTAAAAAATTAGTTTTCGTGATTTTTTTCTTTTGTATTATTAATCATCATTCTTCTGACATTACTATTTCTTCATTTGTGATGCATTTATGCTCATTTAATTTTGATGCCGTAGCAAATGGTTTGCGACAGTAACTACAAATATAAACTTTAGTACCAGTGTGGGAGATTATATGTTGGTCATACTTGTATTTTTTATTGAAGGCTGTATTACATATGAAACAAACATGATTCACTTCTATTGACTTTGATAGTGTCTTATGGGCCGAAATCATGTGACGTTTCAAATTATTTTCAAATACATATTTTTTATTGCAGTAACTACAGCTATACGGTTTTTCACAAATTTCTAAATCTTTTAGAATATTAGCATCAGTTTTGGCCTTTTTAAAGTTATTTATATTGCTGTTAGTTTGTGTTACTTTTGAATGGGCGAGTTTATGTTCGTCATATTCATCTTTTCCTTTGACTATCTTATTACATACGAAACATATACGGTTCACTTCCATCGAATCGGATGATGGCTTATGAGCCCAATGCATATGGCGTTTCAAATTATTTTCGAAACGAAATTTTCTGTTGCATTTACTACAAATATTTGGTTTCTCACTAGAATTGACATCTTGTAGAATATTAGCATGGCTTTCAGGCTTTATGTTGCGAGGCATACTGCTATTACTATGAAATGCTTTTGAATGGGAGAGTATATGTTCATCATATTCATGTGTTTGTCTGAAAGTACTATCACACACGAAACAGTCATGATTTACTTCCATAAAACATGACATATGGGCCGACCGCATATGAAATTTCAAATTATTTTCGAACCTATATTTTTTGTTGCATTCACTACACATATACGGTTTCTCACAAGAGTCTACATTTTGTCCAATATTGGTAAGCATTTCAGTTTTTTTGTTGTTCAGCATATTACTTTTAGTATGTGGTGTTTCTGAATGGGAAAGTATATGCTCATCATATTCCTGTTTTACTTTAAATGTCGTATTACATACGAAACACAAATGATTCACTTCCTTAGAACAAGGTCGCACATGTGCCGAATGCCTATGACGTCTCATTTTCCCTTTGGAAGGAAAGGTTTTGTTGCATTCAATACAGGTATGTACTTTCCCACATGTGTTAACATTTTTCTGAATATTATTATGCAATTGGGTATTTGTTTTGTTAGGCATACTATTATTTTGTGTTACTTTAGAATGGGAACTGATATGCTGATCATAACTGTTCTCTTCAGAAAAGTACTCTTTGCAAACATTGCAATAATATAGTTTCTTTTCTTTATAGGAACATTTATGAGATTCCAATGCAGGTATGTATACAAAACTTTTCCCACAAAATTGACAATGGTAGGGTTTATCATTTATCTTGATAATGCTGCTACCCAAACGGCATGTTGGGAGAGGTTTCAGCATAGCTCAAAATAATCAGTAGCAGACGGATAGAAAAAAATCTCATTCAAATGAGATCTGTCCAACTCATCATTAAAATAAATAATATGTAATGTCAATATTTGTTAATTCTGAAGACTTTCTTGTTTCCGTAAACTATTTCGAAATAATACCTAAGAATAAAAAACTAAGCATTAATGCTGTTATTGTACTAAATCAGTCATTTTGATTAAATTATTTTTACATAGATTAAATGACTTAGATTAGGGCCGTCTTAACCCAGGAGGCAGTGAATTTAAAACATATTTAACTCTTAGCTGGAAAACCGTCATCTGATGGACTTTTAACTTATTAATCTGTGGTATTGAAACTACCAAATTAAATAATTTAAAATTTTTTTTATCGCGATAATAATTTGGTTCTTTTTGTTAGTAAGTAAATCGCAAAAATATTAAAAAACGAACGTTTTTTATATTGAGTTTTGAGATTTGCTTTATTCTTATGGTAATGTTTAGAAATTAGCTATTTCACATATGTTACATTGCTTAAAATATATCGTCTTTTTAATTAACGGCAATTTTAAGTTATGTAGCTTATTTTTTAAATAACAATACATTTATTAGAAATACTGCAACAAGGCAATGCGAATTCAAATATGTTGTCGAAGTAACTTTTACAAAGCATTACGCTGGTGGGTGTCTTGTTTGGCTTACATTTTCATCCAGAAACTGCGCAATTGACACCAAAACTTTCTTAAAAAAACAGAATCGTTAAGTAATCAAGAAGATGTGACTAAATAGGAAAACATTGTTCGTATTTTATTGTATGAATTCAAAATTTCGAAACAAAAATGGAGGTCAAACTACAGTGGTGGTTAGAATTATAAGGACGAGACAAAAAATGCCAAATCTTGGTTAAATTTGGCGGGAAACTTATGCAAGTTTTATGTCTGGAAACAAACGTAAATTAAGATTATTTTTGTATGTTTTTATGTAATTGTGTGATAAATTCATATTCATAAAATGTTTTATAAATTTATTCAGACAAAATTATAAGAACAACTGTATTTGTGTGTTCTAAAAAGTTAAAATTTGCATGTTTTTTGCTCTGCACACGGAACTTAACTTCCCGACGATATAAATGCGTTGTAAGCGTTTGGGATCATAATATTCTGTTTTTCAATCATTCCGCAAGGTACAATGCTTTTAGACTTTCAGAAAGGAAAAAAATGCGTGCATTTCAAAATTCAGGACTTTCTGTATACAAAATTTTTACAAGGTTTAATAGACCAAGAACTGTCATTTACAATTATCTTTAAAATACCGGTAAATATGGACGCCAAAGACATACAAGCAGGTCATCTTCTGTTTCTTTATGGGGGAAAATAATGATAAGTCGAGCATGCTCCAAAAAAACGTGAATTCAACTTAGAATGCAAATGCTCGAATTGTTCGACGTGTTTTACAAAAAGAAAGAAAAAGGTTAGCTATAGTAAATATGTGTCAAGACCGCCTCCTACAAAAGTACATGAGAGACATTAGAATTTGCCAAAAACTGCAATACTACGGGAAAAAAGAGGGATTCTGTCTTTTCCGATGAGAAAAAGATTAATTTGTATAGATAGATTGCTTTTGCAACTTATGCTACGTATGATCTCCGTAGAGAAAAAACAATTTTCTCAAAGCGTGTATTTAAAAGTGACTCAGTAATGGTCTCGGGAGGTTTCACAACTGGCAAAATAGATTTTGTGCAGGGTAGGGGGAATTCTGAGAGTGATTTTGATGTATTGGGCGATAATATTTTACCAGAAGCACCGTTAATAGCGATTGGGGGCTATTTTTTCCAGCAGGACAATGCCTCGGTTCATGTTTCCCAAACTTCAAACTCGTGGTTTATGCTAATTTGGTGAAATTACTTGATTGGCCTACCAAAAGTCCTGATCTAAATCGAATGAAAAATCTGTTGGGTATTCTGGCACACAAAGTATGCAAAAATGGTATATAAAAACAAGCAAAAACTCATGTCTTCCATTAATAAAAGATCATTCAAAATTCTCCAAGAACGTTCTTAAGGAATTGTCAAACTCCATGACTGATAAAAGTGATTGAAAAGAAGTGGGGAGATTACTAATTATCAGTGTGTTTCAAGCAAAAACATTCATTGTCCTTCTAATTTTGTCCAATTTTTACAATGACATATTTTGTTAATTTTGATAAAACATTCATATTTTGCATTTTACAATGTTTAGTATTTTACAATGATTTCTAGCTTAAAAAGGCATTTTGTGCATAAATTTCCCTTTATTTAGCTCAGAATTTTTTTTCTTCGCAATATTCAATTGTTCTTATAATTCTGGCCACCACTGTAGCAAACCTGTCACACACAATGGTATGACAAGCTTGATGAGTCGAAATTTGTGCGCCTAGCAAACACAATTGAACACCTATGTTATGTAAAATAAGTAGAACTTGCGAAAATTAAAGTGAAATACTTTGTTGCAATTATATAATTAATTCCTCCTCATAGGCATATATTTGGATGCAAATAGGTAACTTTATAGAAAAGAAGATTAACATTTAATTAAAAATTTCAAGTCAATTTTTTTTTCAATTTTGAGACGAAAATTACTTTTAAATAATATTAATGTCATCCCATCCAAATAGATTTACTGAAGTTTAACGACTATCTCTGTCTGAAATACAAAGATTGTAGTTATTTTTAGTAAAGTTCAATTCATATGAAAATTGTTACGGAACAGTTTTTACAGACGCTTGGAAAATATAGCATTGCAATAGGATTGGACAGGTATTACAACTCGAATATATACACTGCTCAAAACAATTAAAGGATATTTGAAGTTTTATATAAAATAAAGATATAAACGAAATTTTTTTGCCGAAAATAGAAGAAGAGAATCACAAATGCAAATTTTTCTGGTTTTCAAACTGTGGAGTATGCAAATTTTGAGTTCGACGTCAAAAGCGTCGCTTCAGCGGCAGCGAATGAAATTTGACTTTCAACTGGATAAAAGAGAATAAAGACAAGGATGATCGGCATTCAGTGATTGCTTTGTTTTTTGAGAAATATGTTAATTAATCAATATGTAATTGGATTCATAATATTCTCATACTTTACCCAGATATTATTTATATTTGGAATAGTTAATATGAAATGACAGTATATAAAAAGAAAGATTTGCTTACCTTTACTGGCAAGCCACTCGAAAACAGTAGAGCGTTGCGTTCACCGAGATGTTGCTTATCCGTGCAAAAATTATTATCTAGAGGCGAGATGAAGTGGACACTACCGTATCACTGCTAAGATAATTTTATTTAAATCTTTAAAAAAGATATCACACACACTTGGATATATACTATAAGAAGAGAAAATGTTGATTATATAGGTTAAAAACACAGGTAACAATAAGGTATATTTATAATAGAAGAAGTGCTTAAATATTATAGTTTTAAAAACAGTTTGAAGATGGCAGCTTGGCTGACAACAACCAGCTTCCGTGACTTCAAACAAGCACACTGATGACGTAGGCGCACGATGAATCTTTCCTGCACAAGGGGGGGGGAAAGTAAAAATGCAAGATTGCATAAATCCTTTCTTCTCTTGTATCTTTGTGCGTATATTTCAGAGATGGCAAGATATACTGGAAATTTTTGTACTGCTGCCATCTGGTGTATAGATAAAGAGTCTTGATTAATATTTATATCAAAAAGGAGAAAAATAGTTCTTTAGTGGTATGTCACAAAACACTTATATCTAGAGAGGTATTCTAACACCCCTGCTTTTTGTGACAAACCGATGAGTGTATAATGTTCATCTGGTTTCTGAGGTATTCGAAGTGAGGTTTTGGCAACGGTTTTGTTAACACGTCAGCCAGCATGAATTTTGATGGGCAATAGGTTATTTTTATAGTTCCGTTCTGGCACAAATGTCTGATATAGTGAAATTTTATTTCTATGTGTTTGGTTTTGCTTTGCGCCTTTTCATTTTCAGAGAGTTTTATGGCTGAAATGTTATCCTCATAGAGGGTAACTGGAAGTTGTTGATTTAGTTCGAGATCAGTTAGTAATTCTAATAGCAATATGGTCTCTTGGCATGCACTGGAGGCGGCAATATATTCCGCCTCTGTAGAAGAGAGTGATACGCAACTTTGCTTTCTTGACAACCACGCTAAGGAGTTATTTCCTAGTTTAAATAAATTTCCTGTGGTGGATTTCCTATCCACCCTGTCGTTACCCCAATCTGCATCACTATAAACTGTTAACACTGGCGGTTTTGACTTGTCAATGACCAACTTTAAATCTTTTGTGGCGAGTAAATATCTGATTAGTTTTTCGACTGCTTGCCAGTCCACCTCTCTGGGTGATTCATTCCTCCTTCCCAGTATATTAACAACCGATGCTATATCGGGTCTAGTTAGGGTCGCGATGTATAACAGCCCCCCCCAATGGCCTGCCTATATTTTTTGTTATCTCCCAGTAATTTTCCATTTGGGTCTAGGCTGAAATAATTAGTGCTTATAGGTGTATATGTTGGTTTTGCGTCTAACAAATTAAATTTTTCCGCAATTTGCACTATTTTGTTCGTCTGATCAAATTCTAGATTTCCTTTTGCTGTTTCTTTAATATTAATTCCTAGATACTGCGAAACCTTTCCCAGGTTTTTGATTTCGTATTGTTTTGAAAGTTCAGTAAATATTTCGCACGTGTCTTCTTTATCTCCGGCGACCAAGATGTCATCCACATAAACGATTATGTAGACGACTTTTCCATCTTGGACTCTTTTATATAGACATCTGTCTGACGTGCATTCTTTAAAATTTAATTCATTTAGAGATTTGCTTATTTTCAAGTTCCACGCCCTGGCTGCCTGCTTAAGACCGTAAATTGCTTTGTTTAAGCTGCATACTTTATCCTCTTCACCCTTTTTCACATATCCTTCGGGTTGAGCCATATAAACCTCCTCTTCTAGTTCGCCGTGTAAAAAAGCGGTTTTTACGTCTAAGTGAGTTATGTCGAGGTTTTTGTATACTGCTGCGTTTAAGAATGCTCTCAGGGTGGTATGAGCAACTACGGGTGCGTAGGTTTCGTCGTAATCGCTACCATATTTCTGCGCGTATCCCTTAGCAACTAGCCGCGCCTTATATCTTTCTATTGACCCGTTTGCTCCCGTTTTTGCTTTGAACGTCCACTTACACCCAATGACGCGTTTTCCTGGTATTGGCTTTATTAGTCTCCAGGTATTATTTTGTTTTAGGGACTCTATTTCCTCATTTGTTGCCTCTATCCATTTATTTTTAGTTTTCACGTCATTGATGTCCTGCAGTTCCGCCCATGACTTTGGCTCCTGAATTTGGCATAAATTTGCACTTATACCGAAACGGTTGGGTGGTACTCCGCGATTTTGCCTCTCCGACCTTCTAAGTTCGGGGGGTTCTTCCGCTGGGGGATTTATTTGATCATGGTCATTTTCTTCTAGTTCAATTAGGATGTTATCCGCGGGTGTTTCGCAATTGTTATTTTCTTTATCAGACTTAAATTCCTCTTGTTTAATTCCATCTTCAAAAAATTTTACGGTTCTGGATATCATTATTTTATTTTCGCCCGTATAAATCCTATAACCTTTGCTTCTGTAATCATAGCCCAACATTATTCCCTCGACGGCTTTCTCGTCTAGTTTTCCCCTTTTAGGCTTATCGATGTAGGCGAATGCCTTACATCCGAAAGTTTTAATATTCGAGAGATCCGGTTTCTTGTTATTCCAAAGCTCGTATGGAGTTAAGTTATTTTCATTCGCTTTCGTTGGCAGTCGATTGAGGAGATATGTGGCGGTCATGACCGCTTCTCCCCAGAATTGTTTGGGTAATTTAGCGTCTGATAACATGGTTCTAGCCATTTCCATTATCGTCCTATTCTTTCTTTCAGAGACACCGTTCTGGGGACTGCAGTAGGGAACGCTTAACTGGCGCTGTATCCCATTCTCGATCAGGTAGTTTTCGAAATCGTCACCTATATATTCTTTTGCGTTGTCGGACCTGATTGCTTTTATTGATCTGCCAAATTTATTTTTCGTCAACGCTATGTATTCCTTTAATTTGATAACGGCTTCTGATTTATGCGCAATTAAGTACGTCATGGTGAACCTGCTAAAATCATCCGTAAATGTTATGAAGTATCTTTTACCTCCTATCGTTTCTGTCTGCATAGGGCCGCATATATCTGAGTGTACCAGAGTAGAGATTTCTGTACTTCTGTTGGTAGCTGCCTTAGGGTAGGGTAGGACAGAAAGTTTCCCTTGAATGCACTTGGTGCATCGTATGTCATGTGTGCAATTGTTAATTGTTATCCCTTCAGCTAATTTATGATTGACTATGTATTTGATGTCGTCGAAATTTCTGTGTCCGAGTCTCCGGTGCCACATTGATATGCAGTTTGGATTGTGACAGAATGTTTGAGCGCTTAATGTGTAACCATATTCATCTTTGGGGTTTAACTCATAAAGATTATCATTTAGATTAGCGGTCAAAATTATTTTATTGTCTTTGACAAATAAACATTCGTTTCTCTCAAATATTACCTTTATGTCATTTTCGGTAGCTCTTTTAACCGATAATAAGTTGCTTTTTAGTTCTGGGCAATATAACACGTCCTTAAGTGTAATATATTGTTGTTTGTTTGTTTTCAGTTTAACGTCCCCCATCCCTTGTGAATTTAGCCTTTTTCCGTTAGCAATAGTTATGTTGCCAAAATTACCGGCTGTGAATGTGGCGAAATTTTCTTTCGTGGAGGTGACGTGTCTCGTACAACCAGAATCTATTATGTAGGTGTTTGGATCTGTTGTTTGTGTTTGGTTCACCTCTATTAACTCATTTTTGAAATTATTTTCTACTGGGAAGAGAGGAATGGTTGATTCATTGATTGATTCATTTGAATCATCATGTTTGCTAGTTTTGCTGTTAAAACAAAAGTTCGATGAGTCACCAGTAGAGTTGTTTTGTTTTTTAGGGGTATCGGAATTGTTTTTGTAGATTTTCGTTTTATTAGTTTCATATTTTTGATAGTTGATTCTTTGCTGGCTTTTCAATTTATAACATTCCGAACGGTAGTGCCCTTCACGCTGGCAAAACGAGCAATATTTTTTGCTTTTGTTTCCTTTACTGATTGTTTTATAAGCGGTGTCCTTGGGACGGGAGTAAGGATTTTTATTTTCCACTCTATGGGAATATTCATCTAATAACTTATTTTTGACCGTTTCGAGTTCGAGGTCCTTCTCGTCCCTCGCCTCAATACTAGTTATTAGGGGAGCGTAGGATTGTGGCAGACTGCATAGCATGATTGCCACTACATGAGAATCATTTATATTCTCACCTATAGCTGAAAGCTGATCGCGGAGCGTGAGAATGTTATTGATGTGTTGGCTGAGGTCTCCTCCTTCCGGGAGCCTTTGGGAGTAAAATTTCCTCAATAAGAACAGCCTAGAAGATAAATTTTTTCTTTGATGGACATTTCGCAGTTTCTCCCAGATTTGCTTTGGCGATTTGAGGTTTCGTATGTGCACAATCTGAGAATCCTCAATACATAAGCAGATTGTTGATTTAGCTTTGGCTGACCTTTTCATGTAGGCATCGTCGGCCGTACTAGGTGGTTCTTCATTGATAAATTTTGAGAGATCGTCTTTAATAAGCAAATTCTTTATTTTAAAGCTCCAATTGGAGTAGTTAGTATCATTCAACTTATCTATAGAACCTATGTCTCTATTTACTGCCATGTTTATTTTAATTTGAGTTAATTATGCTACTCTCTTTATAGTTATATGAATATAAATATAGATATATTTCAATCTTTGATGCTCATATAAAGTAATGTTAACTGTGCAATAATATATCAATGTGAGCAATATACATATTTATTTTTACTGGGTATTTAATATTTATGAGTCTCATAATCTTTGAGAAATATGTTAAATAATCAATATGTAATTGGATTCATAATATTCTCATACTTTACCCAGATATTATTTATATTTGGAATAGTTAATATGAAATGACAGTATATAAAAAGAAAGATTTGCTTACCTTTACTGGCAAGCCACCCGAAAACAGTAGAGCGTTGCGTTCACCGAGATGTTGCTTATCCGTGCAAAAATTATTATCTAGAGGCGAGATGAAGTGGACACTACCGTATCACTGCTAAGATAATTTTATTTAAATCTTTAAAAAAGATATCACACACACTTGGATATATACTATAAGAAGAGAAAATGTTGATTATATAGGTTAAAAACACAGGTAACAATAAGGTATATTTATAATAGAAGAGGTGCTTAAATATTATAGTTTTAAAAACAGTTTGAAGATCGCAGCTGGCTGACAACAACCAGCTTCCGTGACTTCAAACAAGCACACTGATGACGTAGGCGCACGATGAATCTTTCCTGCACAAGGGGGGGGGAAGTAAAAATGCAAGATTGCATAAATCCTTTCTTCTCTTGTATCTTTGTGCGTATATTTCAGAGATAGCAAGATAAACTGAAAATTTTTGTACTGCTGCCATCTGGTGTATAGATAAAGAGTCTTGATTAATATTTATATCAAAAAGGAGAAAATAAATAGTTCTTTAGTGGTATGTCACAAAACACTTATATCTAGAGAGGTATTCTAACATGTTTCGATGAGTACGATGCCTCAGCGAAGTCATTTGACAGATTCAGAAGCTTGGAGAATTGTTGGTAGGTTAGAAGGGGGCCAAACTCAAGCCGAAGTAGCGCAAGCCATTGGAGTGTCACAAAGTGTCATTTTCAGGATCTGGAAACTTTTTTTGGAGAGTGGATGTGCAGGCCGCAGACCAGGGCAAGGTCGTAGACGGGCAACAACGCCGAATGAAGATCGGTATTTAGCGTTAACAGCTCGGAGACACCGAGACGTCGGAGACACTTCTCCAATAACACCTTCGCTCGGCTACAGGCACCACGATTTCAACTGAGACTGTCCGAAACCGGCTACATGCTGTAGGTCTGTATGCTCGCCGACCGATGGTGTGTGTTAGATTACCATCATAGCATCGTCGCGACCGCAGGGAGTGGGCAACCGAGCATGTCAACTGGAGGAGAAATGAATGGAGCAATATTCTGTTTTCTGACGAGTCCCGTTTTTCTGTGCATCCGGATAATAGGCGTATTTTCATCTGGAGGGGCCGTGGCAGTAAGAATAATCCTGCGTTCGTTCACAAAAGTGTCATATTTGGCGGTGGAGGAGTGTTGGTTTATGGTGGCATCTCCATTGACGGGCGCACTGACCTCTACATCATTCGAGATGGAGCTCTGACTGGTCGCCGATATAGGGATGAAATCCTCAGACTTATTGTAGTCCCCTACGCTGCAGCAATCGGAGATAACTTCATTTTAATGGACGATAACTGCAGGCCACATCGTGCAAACCTGGTGGAGGATTTCCTTTTCGAGGAAGGAATCGTTCGAATGGAATGGCCAGCGTGTTGTCCAGACATTAATCCAATCGAGCACGTTTGGGACGCTCTAAGAAAGACGAGTTTCAGGCCACTAACAACCCCCACAAACTCTCCAAAAACTGGAAAGAGCTCTTCTGGAAGAGTGGGGCAGAATACCTCAACTCGTCATTAATAGCCTCATTGAGTACATGCCTCAAAGGTGTTCAACTTTGCTGGCCGTCCGTGGAAACCATACCCCCTACTGAAAATGATTTTCTTTGAAGAAAACAAATTTTCTTATTCTTTTTTTTCTCATATGCACAAACTGTTTTTTCCTTTTGTACACAAATGCGCAATAAAATGCATTTTTTTCTGCCAAATATGTGTAATTTATTCTCATATAACCTACTATGTCTGTCGACCATGTATCAATCAGCTAAAAAGTTTTCCAGATACAAAATCCACCTAAAACTGCAATATTCTTTAATTGTTTTGAGCAGTGTATGTTTTCTTTTCGTCAAGCATGATATATTCAGAAAATTCATATTTTAAACTTTAAAAGTGAAACATGTTTCAAAACAAAATAATCGCTATCGGTGCAAAGAGAATTAAACTTATAACTAAGAGTCAAAGGAAAAATGCAGCCTTAATTAGAAATGCACTGGCACATATACCATCGTAACTAGATGTCGAAAGTAACAAAAGTAATAATTAAGACAACACAATCCATACATATAAAATAGTTTGTCCTGACTGACTGTTAATTAACGCACAACCAAAACTACGGAACCTAGAAGCATGAAAAATCGGGGAAAAAATACTTATGATGTAAGCATACATTAACTAGGGAACGTTCCCAGGTGTAATTTGTGGATTTGGACGATCGTGGTAACAAAAGAAAGGTCTCGTCATGTACGTTAAAAAGTGCAATGGAACTATCCGTCCAAATCCTACCGTTTTCGAGATATCAGCACTTGAAGTCTGAATGAACAAATAAACTGACAGGCAGCTATATAAATTACTCGCAAGTTCAATTTTTCTTTGCATTGTTTTTAATCCTCCTTCCAATAACTTTTCCCGAGCCACGAGCAAAATCCTTTATATTCACACATTGCCGGTTATTTCCCCTCTTTTAGTGCTCAAACTTGCGTTAGTGACCACGACATTGGCGACTTTCGTCCATTTTAGAGTTTACTGCACTGCGAATTTCATGCATTTACTGACTTTTGTATAGTTTTAATGGACATGTAGCGCTCATTCATGCATTGAAGCGTTTCGTCCATTTTAGAGATTGCTGCACGGAGAGTTTCGTCGTTTCAGTTATTTTCTTGGTTGTAATGGACGCGCAAGGCTCATACGTGTGTCACCACGGCATTGACGAGTATCATCCATTTTAGATATTGCTGCACAGCGATTTTTAATCATCCCAAGATTTTTGCTTTTGTTTTAATGAGCGCGCAACTCTTACGATAGTTCGTACTGGTAATTTTCTGTAAATTGACGGATATCTGTTTATTTTTTTCTTCGTTAAAAGAGAAAGTATCTGTCAATTCAAAAAAGTTTGAAAACGATAACAGCGGCAGACGTGGGGATCGAACCACCTACCCTATGGTTGGAATGCGAGCGCACAAGCACGGAGATACCGTTGTACAGTAGGAAAACGATTTGAAATAAATGTGTTCATTTCATATGGGTGTGGTTTGGTCTATTTCGTTAAAAATCTTTTAATTTTGAAGTTAATTTCGAGGAAATTTCGTCTTTAATGTGATTGTGGCTGGAGTTTATACGATAGTTTTAATGTAGCATAAAAATGTGAATTTTAAATATATTTACGTAGATTGCTAGAGGTAAAATATCGGTTTTCGATTTTTACTTGATAAGATTATTTTGGAGTAATATCGATTTTTTGCATTTAATTTTTTAATTAAAATATATTTTAAATGTGTTCAATTAAAGTATATTTTAAATGACAATATTTATTTATTAATAAATTTGTAAATTCAACTTTATTAAACTTATTCAACTTTAAATAGTAAGTTGCGAGTATTTTTGAATGAATGAAAAATTATTTTATATTCGAAAACATTTTTGTCTTTTTAATCTAAAATAGACATCTTAATCGATAGAATTTTTTGCTTTTCATTTTAAAAATAAATTTGAATTTATTACTATATTAGACCCCACACGCATGCGTGCTAGGAATAAACGGAATCTCTTCCTGTTTTTTAGACGTTTGGAATGAATTCATGGATCAAGTGTGTTTTCTGGGAGTACGGAAATTATTTGTGAAAAATAAGGATAATTTAGTGTATATTGACGAATTTTCCTGACAGTGTATGCATATATACATAAAAAAATCAATTTCAGCTGCAACTATTCGCAACTCTTGAAATTAGTTTTTTTCAGGTAAGGATTTTATCTCAGTATGCATTACACGTGGCTATAAATTAAATATATCTAGATTTAGGCATTATAAATCATGACATTAAAATCTGGGTAAAACTATAGAGTAGATTAAATTTACCCTGAAATTTTAAAATTCATATTTTCTTACAAATAATAAAAAACGACAAAAAATGACCAGTGACCCATTTTATGGTAACACTGGTACCTATAGAAGTATAATTCATTTTTTATACAAAAAACATTTTTGAAAATAAAGATATACAATTTTTTAAAAATACGCACTAAATACAACACTACGTAAATGTCAATGTATGAAAACGACAAAAAATCTTTTTACTATGATTGTGTTAATCATGATATGAATGACAAATTGTACAATAAAATATGTAAAGACACATTGGGTGAAATGTACTTTACTCTCCTTCGCCAAGGCGACCTTTTTTTTTAGCGATAAATGTTTCGACATGGCAACCGTGCATTTTCATTTTCTCCACTCGGATCTTCAATATGGCAACCCTAAGGAGTGCTTCGGTTTACGTAATGTACTGATTTCTAAGCCGTTTCTGATTGGACACTTCTGATGGCTTTTTCTTGTTACCGGATCGTTTTCTGAATTCTTTCCACGCCTACAGTTGTTAGTTCAGGAATTTTGATCGGTTTAACCGGATTGCACGGTTTCTTATCTTTTGTTTGATTGGCTTTTATGAAATCTCATTGTTACATCAGTCTATTATTGTTTGAATTAAAAAAGGAGATTGCATTATACATGTATGACTATATTTTCCCGGCCTTTTTTTCGTTTTATTTTAAAGATATTTCTTATTTTAATAAATAATAACATACATTTGGAGACAAGTATGCGGTACGAAATAAATATTCAATGATTTAAGTTATGATTTATCAATTTCATTTAAAAAATTGAGATGATGTGTTAATTTTACTGAAAGTGAATTCCTATTTCAGAAAAAGTTTCTTTTTTATTTAAAAATTCGCGCAATATATATGTACCATAAATACATTAAAAAATATATATATTTCAAAATTTTATCCCGTATTTTCGTACAAATTTACAAAGATTTTAATAGTTGGATATCTGCATTAATAACCGCAAATTTGCTCATTTTAGAAATTTCTTCAATGCGACTTTTGAGCATCCAGAGAATAATTTTTCGGTTATATAGTGTCGTTAACGCAGTTTTGAAAAGTTTTGTGCATTTTAGAAATTCTAACTTAGCGAGTTTCGTGAAACCAGCGATTTTTTTGTTTTCTTTTAATGGACGCGCAGCATTCATGCATGCGTTACTAATTGCGGCGTTGACGAGTTTCGTGCATTTTAGTGATTCCCGCACAGCGAGTTTCGTGGATTCACTGATGTTTTTTTTAGATTTAATGGACGAGAAGCTCTTATACACACGTCTGTGACTGCGGCGTCGACGAGTTTCGTGCATTTTAGTGATTCCTGCACAGCGAGTTTCATGGATTCACTGATGTCTTTTTAGTTTTAATGGGCGCGAAGCGCTCATACACACGTCTGTGACTGCGGTGTTGACGAGTTTCGTGCATTTTAGTGATTCCTGCACAGCGAGTTTCGTGGATCCACTGATTTTTTTTAGTTTTAATGGGCGCGAAGCGCTCATACACACGTCTGTGACTGCGGTGTTGACGAGTTTCGTGCATTTTAGTGATTCCTACACAGCGAGTTTCGTGGATCCACTGATGTTTTTCTTTAGTTTTAATGGGCGCGAAGCGCTCATACACACGTCTGTGACTGCGGAGTTGACGACTTTCGTGCATTTTAGCGATTCCTGCACAGCGAGTTTCGTGGATGCACTGATTTTTTTTTAGTTTTAATGGGCGCAAAGCGCTCATACACACGTTAGTTATTGCGGCGTCGACGAGTTTCATGCATTTTAATGATTCCTGCACAGCGAGTTTTGTGGATCCACTGATTTTTTTTGTTGTTGTTTTAATGCAATCATAATGTTTCAGCTTAAAATTATAGAAATCATATGATATAGAAATCATATTTGATAAATATCCTTACTAAATTTTAGAAATAAAATATTTGTAAAATTCACGAACGTAAGTTGTAAAATTTATATAACTTTGTGCAAATTTACGCAGCAAAATTTTAAAATTCCTTTTCTGTAATATTTATCTCTAGTAAGTAGTTGTTTTTCCCGAATTTTTAAGTATGGAACGAAGCGTACGAAGAGGAAACTGTGACTGGGTCAAAGTCTCAATTTGGCGCCCCCTCCCCGAACTTTTTCTTGTGACAAGCTAAAAATGACGTTGGTAGTATAAATTTCTGCGCCCGTAAAACTGCCATCTTCGCCCCCCCCCCCCTTTCGCACGGCGCTGATAAGTACACAATTATTTTTGTGACTGTTTATTGATATAAATAATGTCTGTAAAATACACAAATAAGAAATTCCCCAATTTAAAATAATTCGCTTGAATGTACGCAGTGTCTTTTTAAAATTCATTTCTTTTAATTTTTACAGTGCTTAAATAGTTTTTTACGCTGAGTTTTTTAAGGAACAAAAGTATTTTTCATAGCAGAAATCTGGATAGATTTTGTGCTGTTAGCGAAACCAAATTGACCAATCAGAAAATTCGCTCACTTAAAAAAGCAAAAACTTTGAATGCCGTTTTCTGATTGTTCAATCTCGTTTTGTTATCTCTGTATTCGCAAAATGTGCCTGAATACCGGACATTAGATGAAAACATTGCATCAAATTTTGTAATTACTGAATCGTCTGCGCATGAAACGATATCTGGAAGCAGAAATAATTCTTTTAGTTTGTTGGATAGATTTTTAATTTGGAACGCGTGATCTATTTTCTTGGATAAATTATAAATAAAATAAAGTATCCTCTTTGTAGGATTCCGTAATGTAAATAAGTAAAGGTAAGTGCATTTTTTTTATGGCTATTGTATTTTGTTTGTTTTAGAAACTGGTGCATATAAAGTTTTATTATTAGAAATTAGATTTATTAGTATATTATTTATTATTAGTATATTAGAAAGTCAATGCTTTTATATATTCATTGTGAAATTTTTTTTTAATCGGTGACGATGCAGCAAAAGTTTCAAATTTTTAACAGTGTGTCATGTTTTTTCGCTCAATGTATGACAGGTCTGTGGCAGGCCAAACATTGAACGAAAAAACGTACGACATGGACAATTTCACAGTGATAAGAGAGAAAAAACCGGTTTGATTGCGTCATATTGCACGATTTTTGACGTATGTCTCTGTAGTGTGTGGCGAGCCTTGGAGAAAGACGCTCCGGGAGACAACACGCAAAAACGCGCCAATTTGGCGATTTTTAAAAATCGCGCCAAGAAGGAGAGTAAAGTAGAGGTCTGCACGGGCCGGGCAGCGGCCTAAAGCCCGAGCCCGGCCCGCGGGCCGGGTTCGGGCCGATTTCCAATAATGGCATTCGGGCCGGGCCGGGCTCGGGCCTTACTTCTGAAGACTCGGGCCGGGCCGGGCCTAGTCACTAATCTTTCGGGCCGGGCCGGGCTCGGGCCTTAATTTTTTTGATGGACGGGCCGGGCCTAACTTTTTTTTCCGTACGAAGCCGAGACTGATTCCATTCTTCCTAGTTTTCATGGACCAAAATAATCAGTTCCTATTGAATCTTCCTATATGAAAATCCTTTTCTCGACTTTTTATAAATCAGTAATATTTGGCTTTGTCCAAAAATGTTTGCAAAAATGGCATTTTCTTTTAAGCCGTCATTATTCTACAATTAAACATTAGAATTTATTCCTTTTAAAGAATCGTAGATTACTAGGCGTTTTAAAATAGAATTAAACACACACACACACAAAAAAAAAAAAAAAAAAGACTGAATTTTTTTTTTTTAACTGAAAATTGAAAGTTTTTTTAAAAATGTTCATCCATGCAAAATGAATACAACAATACGGGAGAAAAAATATATTAAACATTTACATCTGTTAAGATGGAAATGTATTTTTATTTTTATTTTTTTTTTATTTTTTTCCTTCCAAAGCGATTACGTCTTTGGAAATTTTACCATATACCGCTTTTTCGACTTTGTGTCTCCATTACAGGGAATATGGATTAATAATACTAGTGATAACTGAAACATTTACATACAACAAACAAAGATTCATTTAAAAGCGTAAATATCGCAGCCTACGGCACTTCTGCATAAATGGAGATTATAAACATGAAAAAAAAAAAAAATTTTTTTTGGTCAGAACTCATCCATAAGATTAAAGATCAATGTTCTGTAGAAATTCACTTGAGCCGGGCCGGGTTCGGGCCGAATTTTAAACTTTTTTTCCTGACCGGGCCGAGTTCGGGCCGAAATTTTAACTTTCGGGCCGGGCCGGGTCGGGCCAATATTTTTTTCGTTCGGGCCGGGCCAGGCTCGGGCCGAAATTTTAACTTTCGGGCCGGGCCGGGTCGGGCCAATATTTTTTTCGTTCGGGCCGGGCCAGGCTCGGGCCGAAATTTTAACTTTCGGGCCGGGCCGGGCCAATATTTCTTTCGTTTCGGCCGGGCCGGGCCCGGGCCGAAATTTTAACTTTCGGGCCGGGCTCGGGCCTGGAAATTTCGGCCCGTGTAGACCTCTAGAGTAAAGTACATTCGCACCGACACATTTTTAAAAAATACATAACCATTTTTTCTGTAGTAAAATAAACTTTATTACTTTAATGTTGGTAATTTTCATAAATTTTGCCCCGCTAGCTTCGCAAAATCTTACACTGTGCGGCGTCTAGGATATTTAGAATTATGCCAATAAATAAATAAAACTCAATTTGAATTTTGTATTAAAGTAAAAAAAAAAATGTGCGTTAAAAGTTCTAGTTTTAGTACTAGTCAAGCACATCAGACAAATATTCTCTGTATTCAGAGTAAAAATATTCTAAGATACATTAGAATTAGGGATGCGATGAATAGTCGTTTTGGCCAAATACCAGGCCAAAATTTGGCCAAATATTTGGCTAGCTGAATAGTAATTGTTGGGCCGAATAGTTTAATAATACTTGGCCAAGTACTTTTTATATTTCAAAGTTTAAACTTATAAATGTTACTTTTTAAAACAATTTTACAAAATATTTAATAAAAGAAACTTAAGATAAAGAAGAGCTTTTTAAGTGAGTTTTATATTGGAAAAAATATGCCTGTAATTATTAAGATGCATAATTATGAGACTTTAATAAAATTTTAAGTTTAATGTTTTCTTTTGCGCCTTAGAACAAATATTTTTAAATCAAAGAGAAATAGTGAAAAAATTGAAAAAAAATAGTGTTTCATACAGTTTATTTGTCAGGAAGAGACAAAAAATAAATAATATAACCCACCCAAAGAATGGCATCTCGGCAAGAATAACTTTTCTACTCTGATTTAGCAAGGAAGTTTTTAAATGCATTCTAGATCAGTGTCTGGATTGGACAATCAATTTCACAGATTTTAAACATTCAGATTGTTTCTAAAACCATGTAACAAGCTTTCAGCATGGATGGATAATGTAGCCTTTTTAATTAATAAACAATATGCTCAACATGTATTGGATGCGAAAGAAACCAAAACTGTATTTCGATTTAAAACTTTATCAATAACGAAGATATTGTAACGAGATTTGTTTCACATTAATTTATTTTGTATTAAATATGATTATATATCACTAAAAATTACTGAATTATGGTCAGTGACACAGTGTACAATCAAATGAATTCTGAATAAAGGAATGTCTAACTCATAGTTCTTTAGTTATGAATGATGGCATTTTCTAGAATCTCTCATCAAATATTTCAAATGGAAAGCAAGTCTCTTGCAAATACAGTTATATCTTTATTGTTATTAAAGGAACAAATGAAAATGCATGTTTGACTTCGAATGAGATGAGACAAAATGTATTTATGCTCAATAGATGGATTATGAATATGATTTCCTGAACAAAAATTGTTAATTTTGAACCAATTATAAATCCCAATTTTTTTCTTATTTTTTTAGAAACTAACTATTAAGAAAAGGAGAAATTAAATTATTTACTAAACAAAGTTTAGGAACTCACATTTGTACATTAATTCCTACGAAAATCCTAATTAATCATCTCCATTATTCACAGTTTTAATCTTCATGGCTTTCTCAAGTTATGCTTTACGTTCCGAAAATAAATAATCTAGAACATTCTATTTCATTTAAATATGATTTTTAAAAATTATTATAAGTATAAATTGACAGTTACAATTAGAAATTGTGAAATTTTTTCAAAATTGCGTTTCATAAGGTGTTTTTTTAAGTATTCGGTTCTGCCGAATGCTTTGATATTTTGCCAAATAGCATAATATTCAGTCAAATCGAATCTGCGGCTTAACCAAATAGTTTGATAGGCATGTTCCTAAAACACCCGAGACACTTGATTTTGGCGATTTTTTAACACGCGCCAAGCACCCACGAGCGCCAACCGAGTTTTCAGCAACCTACAGATTCTACCCAATCACAACGCGCGTTTTTCAACAGACGATTCGACAGCACAATTCTAAGGTCTATTCAGTTTCTTTGAGAATTTGTTTGTATACGAAACTATTTACTTTCTTATATCCCATTTAATTTTTTGTAACTTTATACATTTTTCGATGTCTTTTTTTGCTAATTCTAGGAATTTAACTCTCCACTACTGCATATCTAAAAATGTTTCTATCTTTCCATAAATTTCGCTATGAATTTTTGTATTTTTATAAAGTAACAATTTCGAATTTTAAATATTTTCCACTTCAGAATTTACGAATTTTACAAAAATTCCTGCCCCGATTTTTTTTTAATTTATCCAATTTTACTCGGAAATTATGTTTTTACAAAATATATCGCTCAGAATATTTAATTAACGCAAATTTTTCACTCATTTTTTTTCTTTTCGGATTTGATTTTATTTCTAAAAAGTTTATAATAATTAATTTTACAAATTTTTCGATTTTTAAAAATTGTCACTTCAAATTTTTCAAATTCTACAAAAATTCCTGTCCAGATTTTTCGAATTTTAAATATTTTCCACTTCAGAATTTACGAATTTTACAAAAATGCCTGCGCCGATTTTTTAAGATTTATCCAATTTTACTCAGAAATTTTATATTTTTATAAAATATATCGCTCAGAATATTTAATTAACGCAAATTTTTCACTCAATTTTTTTCTTTTCGGTTTTTTTTTTTATTTCTACAAAGTTTATAATAACTAATTTTACAAATTTTTCGATTTTTAAAAATTGAACAAAAACTGTTCAAACAAGAGGACGAAATTCGAACTTACCCACAAAACAAAATTCCTTCGAAAAATCAACTTAAACTAAAATATACAAACAAAATTAACACGAAAAAAATCTGAAGTAAAATCAAAAATACAGTACTAAAAATTAAAAAGCTCATGCAATCCGCAACGCAAACCCTTTCTGAAGAAATCTAACCTTCAAAGTAAAAATAGACCAAAAAAAAAAAAAAAGATTTTTTTCCCCTTGCCAGATGCCGGAATATCCAGCAGACGATTTCAAAATTGCAAAATTTCACAACTTGCTAACTAATATCAATCCATCATTTCTATCTTTTAAAGTGCCTTTCTACACGGAAAAAAAAATATTTTTGTTGCTCAAAAATCGGCGCTAAACAACTATTTCGAGTTTCTTAAAATTACAAGAAATCAATTACAGAAACACATAGCATTAATTTCTGCAAATTTAATTAAGAAACTTTTTTATTCATATATTTTATGGAAATTCATTTAAATTAATAGTGCATGTAATTCATTAAATTAATGGTACAATAATTTCATAAAATATTTCTGCACCACGGCAAACAAATGCATAGAGTTTTAACGATTTTCTATTATTAAACATTCAACTCATTCAAAGTATGTATTAGCAATAACTTTGAAAATTTTCATCTAATGCTATAAAAATATTAAAATTTCAAACCTACAAAAGAAATATATATCCTCCGAACTGACTAATAAGAGGAAGGAGAGGGTGGAGGGGCAAAACGAACGTTTCCTCCCCTCCGTCAGATTTCAGATTCTCTGTTCGCAATGTCCAAAAAGTGAAATTTATTCCTTGAAACTGCATGCTGCCCAGAGATGTAATATAGGATATACGGCATATACTTTTTGGAACTTTCAATAAAACACCGTGTGTTTCTCAAGAAAGCTATAGTACATATACTCTAGGATATACACTCTGCCTTGAGCGCATACCCTCGGCTTAGAGTGTGAGGCCTCTGCTTTTTTACGACTATACCACTGATGTTGCATCCCCCACAGGGGGAGACACAAAAACTGTCAATTAGAAAAGAACCTCAATTCAACACTGTTTTCTTACTTAAAAATTAAACTAAAACACCAACTAACGCATTAATACAAATACGCTTCATTTCTAAAATTTATTACGAAAATTAATCAGATATTTCATTTACAAAAATTAAAAATAAGAAATAATTTAGTCATAACATCGTTAAAAAGAGCTCAATTAGTTGTAAGGATAAAGTAAAAAACGCAAATTTCCTCTAAAGTTTACATAAAAAATGTGAATTTCGGCAAAAATTCCACCAAAACCTACAATTTAGTCAAAAAAGAAAAAAATACGAATTTAGTGCATGAAACTCGCTGTACAGGAATCACTAAAATGCACGAAACTCGTCAACGCTGCAGTCACTAACGTGTGTATGAGCGCTTCGCGCCCATTAAAACTAAAAAAACATCAGTGGATCCACGAAACTCGCTGTGCAGGAATCACTAAAATGCACGAAACTCGTCAACACCGCAGTCACTAACGTGTGTATGAGCGCTTCGCGCCCATTAAAACTAAAAAAAACATCAGTGGATCCACGAAACTCGCTGTGCAGGAATCACTAAAATACACGAAACTCGTCAACGCCGCAGTCACTAAAGTGTGTATGAGCGCTTCGCGCCCATTAAAACTAAAAAAAACATCAGTGGATCCACGAAACTTGCTGTGCAGGAATCATTAAAATGCACGAAACTCGTCAACGCCGCAGTCACTAACGTGTGTATGAGCGCTTCGCGCCCAATAAAACTAAAAAAAAACATCAGTGGATCCACGAAACTCGCTGTGCAGGAATCACTAAAATGCACGAAACTCGTCAACGCCGCAGGCACTAACGTGTGTATGCGCGCTTCGCGCCCATTAAAACAAAAAAAACATCAGTGGATCCACGAAACTCGCTGTACAGGAATCACTAAAATGCACGAAACTCGTCAACGCCGCAGTCACTAAAGTGTGTATAAGCGCTTCGCGCCCATTAAAACTAAAAAAAACATAAGTGGATCCACGAAACTCGCTGTGCAGGAATCACTAAAATGCACGAAACTCGTCAACACCGCAGTCACTAACGTGTGTATGAGCGCTTCGCGCCCATTAAAACTAAAAAAAAACATCAGTGGATCCACGAAACTCGCTGTGCAGGAATCACTAAAATACACGAAACTCGTCAACGCCGCAGTCACTAAAGTGTGTATGAGCGCTTCGCGCCCATTAAAACTAAAAAAAAACATCAGTGGATCCACGAAACTCGCTGTGCAGGAATCATTAAAATGCACGAAACTCGTCAACGCCGCAGTCACTAACGTGTGTATGAGCGCTTCGCGCCCATTAAAACTAAAAAAAAACATCAGTGGATCCACGAAACTCGCTGTGCAGGAATCACTAAAATGCACGAAACTCGTCAACGCCGCAGGCACTATTGTGTGTATGCGCGCTTCGCGCCCATTAAAACTAAAAAAAACATCAGTGGATCCACGAAACTCGCTGTGCAGGAATCACTAAAATGCACGAAACTCGTCAACGCCGCAGTCACTAACGTGTGTATGAGCACTTCGCGCCCATTAAAACTAAAAAAAAAACATCAGTGGATCCACGAAACTCGCTGTGCAGGAATCACTAAAATGCACGAAACTCGTCAACGCCGCAGGCACTAACGTGTGTATGCGCGCTTCGCGCCCATTAAAACTAAAAAAACATCAGTTGATCCACGAATCTCGCTGTGCAGGAATCACTAAAATGCACGAAACTCGTCAACGCCGCAGTCACTAAAGTGTGTATGAGCGCTTCGCGCCCATTAAAACTAAAAAAAAACATCAGTGGATCCACGAAACTCGCTGTGCAGGAATCACTAATATGCACGAAACTCGTCAACGCCGCAGGCACTAACGTGTGTATGCGCGCTTCGCGCCCATTAAAACTAAAAAAAACATCAGTGGATCCACGAAACTCGCTGTACAGGAATCACTAAAATGCACGAAACTCGTCAACGCCGCAGTCACTAACGTGTGTATGAGCGCTTCGCGCCCATTAAAACTAAAAAAAAAACATCAGTGGATCCACGAAACTCGCTGTGCAGTAATCACTAAAATGCACGAAACTCGTCAACGCCGCAGTCACTAAAGTGTGTATGAGCGCTTCGCGCCCATTAAAACTAAAAAAACATAAGTGGATCCACGAAACTCGCTGTGCAGGAATCACTAAAATGCACGAAACTCGTCAACGCCGCCGTCACTAACGTGTGTATGATCACTTCGCGCCCATTAAATCTAAAAAAAAACATCAGTGGATCCACGAAACTCGCTGTGCAGGAATCACTAAAATGCACGAAACTCGTCAACCCTGCAGTCACTAACGTGTGTATGCGCGCTTCGCGCCCATTGAAACTAAAAGAAACATCAGTGGATCCACGAAACTCGCTGTGCAGGAATCACTAAAATGCACGAAACTCGTCAACGCCGCAGTCACTAACGTGTGTATGCGCGCTTCGCGCCCATTAAAACAAAGCAAAAAAAAATCGCTGGATTCACGAAACTCGCTGTGTTAGAATCCCTAAAATGCACAAAACTCGTCAAACCTGCATTAACTAACGACACTAAAACCGTAAAATTCTCTGGAAGCTCAAAAGTCGCATTGAAGAAATTTCTAAAATGAGCAAAATTGCGGTTATTAATGCAGATATCCAACTATTAAAATCTTTCTAAATTTGTACGAAAATACGAGATAAAATTTCGAAATATTTTTTATGTATTTATGGTACATAAATATTGCGCGAATTTTTAAGTAAAAAACAAAGTTTTTCTGTTATAGGAATTCGCTTTCAGTAACATTAACACGTCATCTCAATTTTTTAAATGAAATCGACAAATCATAACTTAAATCATATTTATTTCGAGAAAAGCGTATCCTCAATATATTCGTCCGCCGTATTGCATATTCGTTTCCAAATGTATATTATTTATTAAAGTAAGCAATATCCACGGAGCTCCGTGACAAATCATAAATCATTGAATATTTATTTCGAGAAAAGCGTATCCTCAATATATTCGTCTACCGTACCGCATATTTTTTTTTCCAAATGTATGGTATTATTTATTAAAATAAGCAATATCTAATAAAATAACACGAAAAAAGGCCGGGAAAATATAGTCATGCATATATAATGCAATCTCCTCTTTTAATTTAAACAATAACAGACTGATGTAACAATGGCATTTCATAAAAGCCAATGAAACGAAAGATAAGAAACCATGCAATCCGGTTAAACCGATCAGAATTCCTGAACTAACAACTGTGGGCGTGGAAAGAATTCAGAAAACGATCCGGTAACAAGAAAAAGCCAGTTATCGCCTCGCCAAATTCAACGACGCCAAGTGTCTCGGGTGTATTAGGATTATGCCGTTTGATATTCGGCCTTAACGAATATCCGGTGCATTACTAATTAGAATCATATGCAACGTATCCCTTCCTATCGTTGACAAATAGATTTGGAATTGTAGTTCGAACGACAGTAAAAATCAAGTGCTATTTGTCATCTCAGATATTTCTCTTACTTCAAAATAAATATAAATTTTGATGTAATGAAATTTAAACATATATGCAGTCACTAGGTTATGTCACTAGATTATTAGTTTATGAAACATATTTCGATGCTCCAATAAGTAAAGTAGAAAAAATCTATGACCCAAATTTGCTAATTTTCGGTTACTGGAATTTTAAAAGGATTTGTAGCACTAAATACTGAAAAGCACGTTTTTATTTTGAAAAAAATCTTTGAAAATTCACAACTTTTAAAGTATCATATCTCACTATATTTTATTCACATTTTTTTTTTTTTTTTTTTTTTTTACCATTGAACTTATGTGAGCTTCTGGAAAAATTAGCAGACAAAGTTTATAATCTCCCCACCCCTCCAAAAAAATAATTAACTTTTAAGCCTAACTTTTAAATGTTCTACTCATTTGACATAAGTTAATTTCCATAAGATTCCTAATAATATTTGAAATATTAGTGAAATTAGACTGATACTACTAAAAGCACTCGTTTAGAAATAAGCTGTTAGGCAAAGATATGAATAGATACTTTTGACATAAAAAACTGATGTTCAAGAATACTTACTAGGATATAGCACACGTTGAATCTAAATCAAAGATTGAACTTTCTCATAGATTTTGTTTCAATCATTACTCAGCAGTTATTCCAAATTTTAATTTCATTAATTTGCAATACTTATAAACACAGGAAAATATTTACTAGATCAACACTGTTACATATTAGATTTAAAAACGAAGAATTGCCTTCTTAATTAATGGTTCATTGGTTGATTGAAAAAGTAACACTAAGAGCGCATCCAATAAATTTAACTTCAAGGTCTGTTCAAGTTTGACTGTACCCGAGATCTACGCGCGATGTGCGCTCGAGCTCAGGAAACAGGGGCATGGAGTGAGTCCTTAACGCGTATCGAATAACTGCTTACTGTTAAAAATGCGACCCATTTGCTGCAGCGTTACTCCACAGCTTTTATAGAATATCTCTTTTATGACCAATGAGAATGCCCCATAACACAATAAACTAACCGTTTTTATTTATAAAAGCGGTGGAGTGATGCTACAGCAAATAGGTCAAATTTTTAACAGTGTTTAGTACTTAGCTGCTGCTGCTGTACGTTCGGGAACAGAATAAGAACAGATAATGGATTTGATTGATTATAGTGCTGATTATAATATGTTGCAAACGAAGGTGAGCTTGATTGCCGAATAGATACACTGTAAAAAATATGACTATTTTGCTGCATCGTCACTCCACTGCTTTTATAGAATACGACTACTTCAGGCTATCATGGAGCAGTCTTATTGGCCAAAAGAGTGATATTCTATAAAAGCGGGGGAGTGACGATGCTGCAAAATAGTCATATTTTTTACAGCGTAGAGCGTGAAGGCAGAGGTTATGCACTCTAAAAAATATTATCCTTGTGCTGCATGGTCACTCCATCGCCTTTATAGGAAACGATTACTTCGCTATATTATGGAGCATTTTCATTGGTCAAAACACAGATATTCTATAAAAGCGATGGTGTGAAAATGTAGCAAAAGGATAATTTTTTGTTACAATGTGGGATCCAAACTTTTACTCATCAAACGTGTGTTCATTATTTGATTATTAATATTGGTTGAATAATATTAATAAATAAGGCGTTTTTATTAAAGATATATTTTTATATTCATAATACAGAAGCACATGTACTTCTATTATAATAATGAAAAATTTATTTAAATATTGCGTAATTTTTTTTCCAACCACCTTAGTCGTTCCAAGGCCAAGCTCGCACTCTGATTGGTTGTTGCTCTTGGCACTGTTTTAACGTAACTTGGCGATAATCATACTTGGCTTAGCGACAGACGCTTCCGTCGAGTTTGATTTCCTTCCGAACCGAGTACAAAGTAAAAAGTTGTGTGTAAAAACTTTTAAAGAGTACAGCTTTCAGGAAAACACGTTCCATCCAATCCAATGCTGCAAGAGAAAAGTTACTTTGTACTCGGTTCGGAAGGAAATCAAACTCCTCGACGGAAGCATCTATCGCTACGCCAAGTATGATTATCGCCAAGTTACATGAAAACACTGCCGAGAGCAACAACCAATCAGAGTGCGAGCTTGGGCTTGGAACGACGAAGGTGGTTGGAGGAAAAAAATTACGCTTAAATGTTACACTGTTAAAAATCTGCTGCACTTTGCTGCAACGCACTCCGCTGCTTGTATAGAAAACGGTTACTTGGCCGTGAAATGGAGCTTTCTCATTGGTTGGAATAGAGATATTATATACAAGCGGTGGAGTGCGTTGCAGCAAAATGCAACAGATTTTTAACAGTGTAGTGTTATTCCGTAAAAAGTAACGAGAAACGAGATATTTCGCGAAGAAAGTTTTACATTTGAACCCCTTTTAATAATCTAAGTATCGTTCCAAAGGGATTTATATATATATTAAATAAATTAAAAAAAATATCTCGTGCGAAAATATCCGTATAATAAATATCCGTAAAATAATTAAGTAGTTAAGTAATTTCTTGGTGTTTTTCTTTCTTTTTTTCTTTTTTTAATACTTTAGCAGCGAGTTTAGTAATCAAAACATATTTTGCGGTGTTAAAATACACAAGAAAAATATTCTAAAAAGCAAAATGTAATAGATGTGCATTTTTTATTCTAAAAATATCTGAACCAACATTTTTGAAAAAGATATCGCTTTAAAAAATATTAGTTTTGTAAGGAATTAAGTATAATTATAATGTTTATAATTTTTCTACTGATAGTACACTGTAAAAAATATGACTATTTTGCTGCATCGTCACTCCCCCGCTTTTATAGAATATCATTCTTTTGGCCAATGAGAATGCTCCATGATAGCTTGAAGTAGTTGTTTTCTATAAAAGCGGTGGAGTGACGATGCAGCAAAATAGTCATATTTTTTACAGTGTATAACGCCAGTATTATATAAGTAATTACCTTATGTAATACTGGCTTTGAGTGCCAGTATTACATAATGGCATGTGGTATGGCCAATATTACATAATATACAGGGTGTCCGAAAAGTCTGGAAACGGTCGAATAACTCGAGAAATACATATGAGATTGTAAAGCGAAAATATACGTGTTAAATATTTTTAAATAAGCTACTCAGTGATACCAAATTTCTCATTCGCAACCGACCCCCTGGGGGTCAGAGGGGGTCCAACTTCGAAAACCTAAATAATAACCCCCATCTTTTATTGCAGATTCGGATTCTACGCATAAAAATACGTAACTTTTGTATTTGATGTTTATTTTGAATCCTCGTTTATCACGGTGTAATTGAGCATATTAAATTGATACATATTTCGGTTTTCGCAACCAGGTTTTGCCTGACTGGCCAGAATTTTGACGTCAAATTCTTCGTCTTTTGCAGGAATAGCATTTCTTGAAAATCACCCGAGGCGATTATTTCGATAATGCTACGCTGTTAAAAATTTGATCCATTTGCTGTAGCGTCACTCCACAGTTTTTATAGAATATCTCTTCCATGACCAATGAGAATGCTCCATAACAAAGTAAAGTAACCGTTTTCTATAAAAGCGGTGGACTGACGCTACAGCAAATAATTAAAAGAAAAACATACTCCCACGTCAGCCGTATTTAGAAACCAATTACTGGATAAAATAAAAATCCAAATAGAAAACTAAATTAATATATTTCAATGAATTTTTGTAGAGAAAACAAAAAAAATCTATACACTGTAAAAAATTTAACTCATTTGCTACAGCGTCACTCCACCGCTTTTATAGAAAACGGTTACTTTACTGTGTTATGGAACATTCTCATTGGTCAGAAAAGAGACATTCTATAAAATATGTGGAGTGACGCTAGAGCTGGGTCAAATTTTTAACAGTGTAGCATTATCGAAATAATAGCCATGGGTGATTTTTACGAAACCACTATTCCTGCAAAAGACGAGGAATTTGACGTCAAAATTCTGGCCAAGCAGGCAAAACCGGGTTGGGAAAACCGAAATATGTATCGATTAAATATGCTGAATTACACCGTGATAAACGAGGATTCGAAATAAACATCAAATACAAAGGTTACGTATTTTTATGCGTAGAATCCGAATATGCAATAAAAAATGGGGGTTATTATTTAGGATTTCGAAGTTGGACCCCCTCTGACTCCCAGAGGGTCGGTTGCGAAGGTCAAATTTGGTATCACTGATAGCTTATTTAAAAATATTTAACACGTACAACCCTTGGCAAAAAGTTTCTGATCACTGTTATCAAGTTTATGAGTTTTGTATTTCGAAGCGTATACTTCGCGATTCAAGAGCATAGGAACGTTTTGCAATATGCCAAATAAAAGAAAGAATGTTAAAATATAAATAAAAAGTGAATTCAATATTGCAATCATATAATTTATAATTATAATGCAGGCAAAAGTGTTTCGTCGTGAGAAAAAAATATCCGATCAAGTTCGAAGTTGGAAAATAGTAATCGATCACTGACAAGGAAGGTCTCCATACGGGCATACTCAGAAAAATCTGAAAAAATTACAGAATGTTCTTCTCATATAGTTATATATGTTTATAAAAAAAATTTCGGCGGAACCTCCTTATAACGTCCATAAAAAAAATACAAATTTCGTTTATTTGGCGATTTATCTCCGGTTGGCGAAAAAACGAAATTTTGAAAAATACGCTTTTACGCTTCGAATACTTTTTAAAGAAAAAACTTTCTATGTTCAATTTATTTAAATAAGTTTAGTTTAAGTAATTTTAGTTTTGCATTTTTACTTTACTTTAAGTATAATTTTGTCATACACGTTTATATGTACTTATAACAAATGAAATTAATATATTTTATCATTTAAAACACAATTTAAATTGATTAAAATTGTTCCAAATTGAAAAATACACTGTTAAAAATCTGCTGCATTTTGTTGCAACGCACTCCCTTGCTTGTATAGAAAACGGTTACTTGGCCGTGAAATGGAGCTTTCTCATTGGTTGGAATAGAGATATCATATACAAGCGGTGGAGTGCGTTACAGCAAATGCAGCAGATTTTTAACAGTGTTGCACAAGCTACAACACCGCTAAAAATCTTTAACATTTTCTGCAGCGTCACTCCACCGCTTTTATAGAAAACGGTCAATTCACCGTGCTATGTAGCATTCTCATTGGCCAGAAGAGAGATATTCTATAAAAGTAGTGGAGTGACGTTGCAGTAAATGCTGCAGATTTTTAACAGTGAAGTCAATTAAAATCAATTTTCAGATTCGTTAAAATCGTCTGCTTTTGGCGAGGAAATGCACTGCTCGCCAAATCCCGCGTCGCTTTCAGCTTTTCACGCCAATTATTCCAAACTATTTTATTTTTTTACATATCTAATAATGTAATTCCGCCGCTAATTTTCACTGATCCTTTATTACCTACATGAATAGTTTAATTCGTATTTTTTTTCAAAAAATTCTAAGTATGCCCCAAATGGAGACTTTCCTTGTGAGGAAAAAAGTTTGAAATTTGCATATTGAAGATAGATTAGAGTGCCTGCGCATGCGTATGATATATGAATCCTATTTAAAAGAAGAAATCTTCCAGTTGCGAGAGCAAAAGCAGTTTTGAAGTGCTGGAAAATTACTCGTGTGAAAAACCTGTCTCGCGATTTAAAAATCCGCATGATTTAATTATTAGAAGAAGTAAATTCACAATGGAAAGTGGCTGATTTATGAAATTGTGCTCAAAGTATAGTATGCGATATTTGGAAAAAATATCAGTTGACTAATAGCGTGGAAAATTTACCTCGAAGTGGACGACCACGAATGTCAAAACCTAGGAAGGAAAAGAAAACTTGTGAAAATATCGAAAAGAAAGCGGCGAGCAACCTCAAAACAACTTGATTCCGAATGGTCTAACAAGGAAGGTCTCCATACGGGCATACTCAGAAAAATCTGAAAAAATTACAGAATGTTCTTCTCATATAGTTATATATGTTTATAAAAAAATTTCGGCGGAACTTCATTGCAGTGTCCGTAAAAAATTAATGAAAATTTCGTTTATTTGGCGATTTATCTCCGGTTGGCGAAAAAACGAAATTTTGAAAAATACGCTTTTACGCTTCGAACACTGTTAAAAATCTGCTGCATTTTGTTGCAACGCACTCCACCGCTTGTATATAATATCTCTATCCCAACCAATGAGAAAGCTTCATTTCACGGCCAAGTAACCGTTTTCTATACAAGCAAGGGAATGCGTTGCAGCAAAATGCAACAGATTTTTATCAGTGAATACCTTTTAAAGAAAAAACTTTCTATGTTCAATTTATTTAAATAAGTTTAGTTTAAATAATTTTAGTTTTGCATTTTTACTTTACTTTAAGTGTAATTTTGTCATATACGTTTATATGTACTTGTAACAAAATGAAATTAATATATTTTATCATTTAAAACACAATTTAAATTGATTAAAGTTGTTCCAAATTGAAAAATACACAGATAAAAATCTGTTGCATTTTGCCGCAACGCACTCCCTTGCTTGTATAGAAAACGGTTACTTGGCCGTGAAATGGAGCTTTCTCATTGGTTGGGATAGAGATATTATATACAAGCGGTGGAGTGACGTTGCAGTAATTCTCATTCAGCATTCTCATTGGTCAGAAGAGAGATATTCTATAAAAGTAGTGGAGTGACGTTGCAGTAATTCTCATTCAGCATTCTCATTGGTCAGAAGAGAGATATTCTATAAAAGTAGTGGATTGACGTTGGAGTAAATGCTGCAGATTTTTAACAGTGAAGTCAATTAAAATCAATTTTCAGATTCGTTAAAATCGTCTGCTTTTGGCGAGGAAATGCACTGCTCGCCAAATCCCGCGTCGCTTTCAGCTTTTCACGCCAATTATTCCAAACTATTTTATTTTTTTAAATATCTAATAATGTAATTCCGCCGCTAATTTTCACTGATCCTTTATTACCTACATGAGTAGTTTAATTCGTATTTTTTTCAAAAAATTCTGAGTATGCCCCCAATGGAGACCTTCCTTGTAAGTATAACGTAAAGGCATGTGACCGCAGTACGTAATCATCTAAATGTAGCAAGATTTAAATCTTGTAAAATTAAAACAAAATCTTACATGATAAAGAAGCATAGAAAAGTGCGCCTGCAATGGTGTAAAAAACATGTGCACTAGCCATTTGATACATCGAATAAAGTTATTTTTAGCAATGAATTTCGCGCCCCACCAGTGGCCGAGAGGTACGGACCTCTCAACTGGTAGACGGCAGGTGTTGGGTTCGAAACCAATCGCGGCTCTCGGCCTAACCGTTCGGAGTTTTCATGGTTTTCTTCGAACCTTGCGTAAATACGGGTTAGGTTCCCTTAGAAAGACCCCCACGAAGGGCACTCCCCCCTGGTCCTATATCCCATTAGTGTAGATAATCGGACGGCAAAAATAAAACCTAAACAAAAGCAATGAATTTCGCATATCTATCGGTAAAATTGATGACTGTGGAACATTTGTTTGGAAGAGAGTTGGTGAAAAGTTCAATGATAAGTGTATCAATACGAAGACTAAATTTTCACCTGCATTTGCAGTTTGGAGTTGTATTACATCACAAGGCGTCGGCAAGTTGTGTATTGTGTTACGTACAGTAAGCTTTGAAGTTTACATTGACATTTTAGTGGATTTTTTGATTCCCAGCATCGATCAATAGTTCGGAAATCAAAATGACTTCTTATTTCAAGATGACAATTATTTCCCCAACGCACCAAATCAATGAAGACATTTCTGCAAAATGTAGGTAATATACCAATTCAGACCATGACGTGACCGCCCAATATCCGGATCTTAATACCATCGAAAATATGTAAAATATATTAAAAAGAAAAATCGATTTTCGATGAATTAGAAATGCCATAGAACTTACATAAAGCTATAAGGGAATGTTGGGATGAAGTTGCTCCCAATGAGTGTAAAAATCTTAATGAGTCCAGTCCACTAACAATTTCGACTGTCATCCGAAATAAAGGTGGATTTACGAAATATATAATTACAGTGATCGGTTATTTTTTTCCAAATCAAAGCATGATCGGATAATTTTTTCTTTGGTGCCAAAATTTCAATCACAATTTTTCTGTTTATAAATTGATGAGTGGTGGTTTTTCTTTATTGCATATTGTTGTTCATTATATGTAACACAAATGTATTATCGCTAATAGTCGTTTCATTTTTATGCAGTGAGAATAAATAATCTTTTCTTACAAAAGATGGTAGTGTTGATGTAATGATCGGAAACTTTTTGCCAAGGGTTGTATATTTTCGCTTTTCAATCTCATATGTATTTCTCCAGTTATTCGACCGTTTCCAGACTTTTCGAACACCCTGTATATTATGTAATATTGGCCATACCACATGCCATTATGTAATACTAGCACTCAAAGCCAGTATTACATAAGCTAATTACTTATGTAATACTGTCGTAATACACTCTAAAAATATGACTATTTTGCTGCATCGTCACTCCACCGCTTTTATAGAAAGCGATTACTTCAAGCTACATGGAGCATTCTCATTGGCCAAAAGAGTGATATTCTATAAAAGCGGAGGCGTGACGATGCAGCAAAATAGTCATATTTTTTACAGTGTACTATCAGTAGTAAATTAATAAACATTATAATTATACTTTATTCTTTACAAAATTATTATTTTTTAAAGCGATATCTCTTTCAAAAATGTCGGTTCAGATATTTTTAGAATAAAAAATGCACATCTATTACATTTTGCCTTTTAGAATACCCTCGGACCCCCAGGGGGTCGGTTGCGAAGGTCAAATTTGGTATCACTGAGTAGCTTATTTAAAAATATTTAACACGTATATTTTCGTTTTTCAATCTCTTATGTATTTCTCGAGTTATTCGACCGTTTCCAGACTTTTCGGACACCCTGTATATACCTGCACATGACTTTGAGTGCCATTTGTTCAACTGTTTTATGATGCATTTCAGTTTGTTATCCACACGGTATTAAAATAGGCAATTATTAAATAATAAATATACATACTAAAACATCCTCTGAAAAATTGTCTAACTAACAGAGCAAATTCCTTTGAAATACATCCTGTATAGTAGATTAAAAATAAAGCTTATAATATTCTGATATCATAATACAGTAGAACCCCGATAATTCGGATTAACTGGGACCAGGCCCGATCCGGATTGTCGAAATTCCGGATTATCCGGAGAATGTGAACAAATGAAATAAAATAAAACATATTCACAGAAAATCACCTTAATGTTGAACATATTCAGTATTTACAGACAGTATAAATGTTTACTTTGTAATTATAAAATATGTCATATTCTGCCAGTTTTGCAAACCTCATGGCCACGCATTTCTTGCGCATTCTCGTTTATTCCTCCTATTTCGATTTTACGCAAGTGATTTGTAGAAGGGTTTTGGTTAGAAAACAAGGAAACGTTCACAAGAGGGCTGTTTCCAAGAATACCTATGAATTGGCTGACAAAGATGGGTTCGCGAACCCTATCAGTCAGTGCGTCTATAAGGGCTATTTTACTTTACTTTCTTCCAATGCTCTGAGTAAAACTCAGGGCCGAAACTAGAGGGGGGGCAGAGGGGACACGTGCCCCGGGCGCCACCAGAACAGAAGGTGAAGGGGGTGCCAAATTAAGATTTTGTTTGGTGTGTTTGATACAAAGAATTCATATATGTGGAGGGTGGGGGGAGGGGGCGCCAAAATCCATCTTTGCCCCGATCGCGAAAAAGGCTAGTTTCGGTGCTGGTTAAAACTTTATTAAGCAAGTGAGCTTTTAATGACATTTCCAAATGGATTAAATAGAAAACTATGAAAACTGGAATTGGCAAAGCTTAAAAGATGTATCGTTATTCCTTTCATACATAACATTAAAGAGTTTAAATAAGAAAGCTTGAGGTATTCTTCCAAAAAGGTTTCGTAACATACTTATTTATTCAGAATATGAAGCTGAAATAAATTTATATTATGGAAATTTGCCGATCACTTCTCAAACTTGGGACAAAAAAAAAGACCAAACCGATTCGAATTATCCGGATTAACGGGGTCCGGATTTGCAGGGTTCTACAGTATTAGTTCATTAACAGAATTCTAATTTTTACGAAAATATAAAGCCACTGATAAAGCATCTACTTATAATAATTTGCGACTTGAAGAAAGTGTAAGAACGGTTCCGGGTCGTACCATTCTTATGTTTTTAATCCACTGTAGCTCAACGCCACGTTAGGCTTAGTTGAAAATTGGTGCTAAAATGATGCTTTTAAAATTTCTTCCAATTAAAATAACGTTTGTTCAGCATATTTTCACTTGCTATTTTTACGTGTAATAGCACTTTAATAGCACTACACGTGAAAATTTCAATCGACAAAAAAACCTGCATTTTTTCGTTTTCTAGGAATTTTATTGGATTTTTGAGAAATAGCTTTGATCATCTTCAGATTTCCAAGCATGTGATTGGCTGCTACGGGCGACTCGCTTCATTCATTGCGTCAAAGACACTCGGACAAAAGAATGCCGCTTACTTTCCGAGCGACTCCCCAGCAGCCGTAGGATAACATGAAGATGCTTAAAATTTTAACACGAGAAATACGGCAACTTGTCTTATGCCTACAAAGATGGAAGGGGCCAATTTGGCCCGTCGATATTTTTTTAATCTATTGAGTAGAGTGGATGCTAAGTAATAAGAAAGAAATTGAGAAAAAAGAAAAGAAACATACTACTAGCCATTATTTCTTTAAACTTTACATTTTATGTATTTTTAAAGCATTCAGTACATCAAGCTTCTGTCAATCCACATTTGCCGCAACGTGTAACAACACATAGTATGTAAACGGTTGTAAAGGTGAAACATGATCTCGAACTATAGGGAATGGTATTTACAAGGTCATTTCGACAATGAGACAGTGAGATGCGATTGCGGGGACAGGGGAGGTTATAGAGGGCCAATTTGGCACATCCCGTCATTCTATGTATATTGTTTGAAATCGGTGATTCTATTAAGTATGAAAAAATGCATTTCAAATACGGTGACCCTAAGCCAAATAAATAAAAGTTATGAAATATTGAAATATTTAGTTCATTAATATAGAAAATACAAAGTCGCAAACAGCGAAAGGGGCCAGATTGGCCCATTTCGCAGTGGATTTCCGAAAAAAATTTCAGAAAATTTCTTAAGTTGCTATTTGTATAACTACGCCGTAGGACAATATATCTAAGGATAGATCGAAAATCGGAGTATCGGTCAAAATTATATTTGTTTACGAAAGTGTCGTCATCATGGTCATGGAAAATGAAAATGAAACATTCAGCAAAGCGTGCATGGCACGCTTTCTATACCCGGCTGCGAGTTGCAGCCGGGTATCTTAACCGAGTCTCAGTTTGGTTAAGATTAAGTTGCAGTTAAGTTATGGTTAGATTACGAATAGATTCGGATAAGGTGGCGGTTAGGTTGCATTTATGCTGTATAGCAGTTACGTTTAGGTAACGGTTATGTTGCAGTTAGATTACAGACAAGTTGAAGTTACGGTACAATTAGCTTACAGTTAGGATTTTGTCCACAGAATGAACATTACGCATGCTTTGATTAAAAATATATACACTAATTTTCATACAATGGCTTCGAAAGATCTCAAGAAATAATGCACATAATTTCGTAAAACTTTAGAATCTGTGAGACCTTGATATATACTGGATCTGATTAGTTTTTTGGAATATATCGCTCAACAGATGCCGCTGCTATGCTGTATTATTTACAATTTCCACAACAGTCATACCTCAAGAATTAATGCATGGATTTTCATAAAACTTTAGAATTACTAATTGATATAGCATGATGCTGATGTCAAGTTTGGTGCAAATCGCTAAACAGGTGGCACTGCCATGCTGCATTATTAGTGATTATCGTAATAGCTCTATCTCAAGAAAATTTGCAGGGAATTTTACAAAACTTTAGATTCTGTTAGGCCTTGATATAAATTAGATCTGAGTAGATTTTGGTGTATATCGCTCAACACGTGGTGCTGCTATGCTGCATTAATAACAATTTTCACAACAGCCATGTCACAAAAATTAATGCATGGATTTTCATAAAAATTTAGAATTAGTAATTGATATAGCATGATGCTGATGACAATTTTGGTGCATATCGCTAAACAGGTGGCACTGCCATGCTACATTATTCGTGATTATCGTAATAGCTCTATCTCAAGAAAATTTGCAGGGAATTTTACAACACTTTAGATTCTGTTAGACCTTGATATAAATTAGATCTGAGTAGATTTTGCTGTATATCGCTCAACACGTGGTGCTGCTATGCTGCATTATTCACAATTTTCACAACAGTCATGTCACAAGAACAATTACTTGATATAACATGGTGTCGACTGCGTTTTGGTGCAAATCGCTCAACAGGTGGCGCTGTCATGGTGCATTATTTGTGATTATCCCAATAGGTCTAGTTCAAGAAATAATGTAAGAATTTTTCTAAAACCCCACATTCAGTTAGTCCCCGATAATATTAGTGTTGTTTAGTTTTTGGAGTAAATCTGCCTACATATGGCGCTGCTACGCTGCATTTTTCGCGATTTCACTATAGCTCTATTTTAAAAATTAACGCACGGATTTTCGCCATATTTCGGGGTCAGTTATAAATTGGTAAACAGGTGGCGTGGCCATGCTGCATTATTTGTGATTATCGCAATAGATCTATTTCAAGAAATAATGTAGAAATTTTTCAAAAACTCCAGATTCTGTTAGTCTCCTATAAGATTAGTGTTGTTTAGTTTTTGGTGTGAATCTCCACAGAGATGGCACTGCTATGGTACATGTTTCACGATTTAGCTATAGTTCTAGCTCAAGCATTAATGCACGGATTTTCATCAAATTTCGGGTTCAGTTATAAATTGGTGTAAGATGTTGCTGATTAGATTTTGATTTAAACCACCTAACCGATGGCGCTGCTATACTGCATTTTTCTGGAAGTATTAACATGCATTAGATAGAAGAATGTTTTGAGGTTTACACATCTGATTAGTTTTTTCTTGTACTGCAATTTAATAGAGCTGCTGGCTTCTTTTGACAAATAATTTTATACACCGTTATGATTGAATCTCTTGCCAGTTGAAATGAAGATGTTTTCTCATTGCTCAGTCGACTTTTAGTATCTTTCTTTGCATTTCTGTGCAATTTTGGTGGATATCCTAGAAATATCTTACTTAATAATCCTCTTTTATTAGTAAACTAATTTTTACACATTGAGATCTTTTTGTGATTGATCTTGTTATGATCCTTGTTCCTTATAGATTACAATTTTTCGTTCACAAAGTTGCTTAATTCACTCTTACGACTCATAATCTCAGAACAATTTTTGTGGCCAGGTTTCAAAAATTTCCATGTATACGAATATACCTTTAAACACTAAAGTAATTTGTATATTTTGCTTATTTCTATTCGGAGTAGCTTTCAATACATCTTTTCAGCTTACATACTCATTTAATAGCAAAATTTGCCAATGTTCAAATCAGTTCGCAACACCATGCTTTTAGATAATATATATTTTCACGAAATTTAAACTTTGATTTTCATTTTGCCGTTATGTAAGGTTAAGTTTATTACATTGCATATATATATACACTATATTGCCATTGATTATGGGACACTTGCGATTTTAGACATTTTACTAAATATCTAGAAAAATACATGAGGAATCATCTCTAAACTCTTAGTGTATAAATATAATAGTATATTTCATACATCTCCGTGAAGATTTTTTACCGAAACGCCATAGGGGACCGTCAACAAATTAAAAAAGAATGAATATCTTTTGAATAACCCTGTCAAAACTAATGTAGCAAAAGCGCTCAAACTCTAGATTATGATTGAATGCCTTATTGTAATACACTGTGTTCATTTTTATGCAAATAGCATGCACACTCGCAGAGTAATTAAGGATTTTATAAAAATGGTCCCAAATTTTTCCAAGTTTTTCCATTATAATTTTCAGAGTTCTTAATATAAAATAATATTTTTTTCAGAAAATATGACAAACAACATTGCACACAGTACCCTGTAATCAGAATTAAAAAATAATAAAAATTATTTGAAAAATGAGTAGGTTTACTATATAATTTTTTACTGCGCATGCGCCAAAAATATCAAAATTTCATTTGCATATTATGTTAGCTAAATGTATGGAGCAACTTTTGTAAAAGTCTCAAAATCATAGCTTGAAAATTCTGAAAGTAATCGTCTATAGAAAAAGGACAAAATCCGTTGTTTCCAAAATGAAGCAAAAAAATGAGGGATTTTATCCAAATGCAGTAGTACATCCCATATTGTGTATTCTATATTGACACTAATCAATGAATATATGGATACAACCCCTCTTGTTTTTGCTTCATTTTGAGAATAACGGATTTTCGACTTATTCAATTGACGATTATTGTCAGAATTTTCAAGTTATGATTTTGTGACTTTCACAAAATTTGCTGTATACATTTAGCTAACATAATATGCAAATGAAATTTTGATATCGTTGACGCATGCGCAGTAAAAAATTATTTAGTAAACCAACTCATTTTGTATACAATTTTCATTATTTTTTAATTCTGATTACATGGTACTCTGTGCAATGTTGTTTGTCATATTTTCTGAAAAAAATAATATTTTATACTAAGAACTCTGAAAATTATAAGGAAAAAACTTGGAAAAATTTGGAATCATTTTTATAAAAACCTTAGTTACTCTGCGAGTATGCATGCTATTTGCATAAAAATGAACAAGGCTTATTACAATAAGGCATTCAATCACAATCTAGAGTTTGAGCGCTTTTGCTACATTAGTTTTGACAGGGTTATTCAAAAGATATTCATTCTTTCTTAATTTGTTGACGGTCCCCTTTGGAGTTTCGGGAAAAAATCTTCACGGAGATGTATGATTTATACTATTATATTTATACACTAAGAGTTTCGAGATGATTCCTCATGTATTTTTCTAGATATTTAGTAAAATGTCTAAAATCGCAAGTGTCCCATAATCAATGGCAATATAGTGTATATATATAAGGCGTTCTGAGATAATAACGTCAAGTACTAATATTACGCATTGGTATGAAGGAATTCGCCATTATGGATTCCTTGAAAAAAAAATTCTGGAAAATAATTTAAACTGTACTAAATGATTTGGCGCGGAAATTTAAAATACAAAGAAAATCTCCCGAAAAAATAGCTGCATTCGGATTTTCCTTTTTTACGTTGCGTATATTGTGTCCTGGCAGAAATGCTACACATAAAATGGCAGATTTATACGTTTAACATTTTGATAATATTCGTTGTTTTATTTCATCTCAGACATTATATTATAAAGCCGACCGAGTGGCGTGGTTGGTAGCGGCAGCTGCTGCCACACCGTGGGTCCCCGGTTCGAATCCGGATACAGGATGCATGGATGGTGTGTTGTCCCTTTGAAGTGTGATAAATATATGTAATGGATATCTGTAATAAAAAGTTTCTGCATTGTCTCTGTTTCTATGTATTATGGATCAGTCGAGGCGACAGCCATTGTAGCTATAGGCCTCAAAGCATTGTCAATTCAATTCAATTCTATTATAAAAGATATTTGATACTACACTGTTAAAAAATACCAGCATTCTGTCCAGCCATTTGACCGTTTCTATCGAAAACGGTTACACAGCCGTCATTTTACGCAATTCTGACCATATTGTTGCCTATTTGGTCAGAATATAGTTACTGTCATGTAACTGTTTTTTTTTTTTTTTTTTTTTTTTTTTTTTTTCAAAAAACGGTCAAATGCGTGGACAGAATGCTGCAAATTTTTAACAGCGTAGGAATACTATTAAAATTTGGTGGTAGAAATCATTTTTTGTGGCGCGTTACTTTCATCTCTAACTCCTGGGCATGCACTAGCAAAACTGGATTGGAAATGCTTCATAAGTTTTCAATTAATAATTGACTAATTATCAAAAAAATTATAATTCTAAAATTCTGGTGCATCAAGATTAGCCTTGGCTTCACTGGCCCAAATTTTGAGACTTGTAAGTTCTGTGCATTCTGGTGATCACGCAAGAGACTCGGACACAGCGAAACTTTCGGATTTTCTACTCCTGAAGTCATACAGTGATGGTTTAGTGTAGAGAGATCCCTGTGTCATATAATTCAAAAGATAGTTGGAATTTTGAAAGAATCATTAATTGAAAAATTGTCAAATATTAACTATTGTTGCCGTTTTCTAATACATATATAAAATTCAAATTAGAGCTGTTATTATTAAAATATAGAACTTGCATTTGGATAGATATAAATACTCTTATGATAATATTTAGGTGTATTTCAGTCTGATTACTTCTCTGACATCTAGTCAGATGAAGACATCCCAAACCTTTCTTCTATCTTATGAATGTTAATACTGCATGTTGAAACATGCAGCATAGGAGTGGTTGGATGGTTTAAACCAAAATTTACTCGGCAACAACTTATGGCAAATTATAACTGAAACTGAAGTTGGATGAAAATCGATGCATTAGTTCTTTAGATACATTAATTGGGAAATCCTGTAAATTGCAACATAGCAACGCTATCAGTAGGGCGATTTACAGCAAAAATTAAGCAACTCTATTATATATCAGGGACTAACTGAATCTCAAGTTCAAAAAAATTTCGTGCATTAGTTCTTGAGATGGCGCTATTGTGGTAATCACAAATAATACACTTTGATAGTGTCACCTGTTGAACGATTTTCATCAAAACGTAATCAGCATCATTTTATATCAAGTAAAAACTAAATCTAAAGTTTTATGAAAATCTATGTACTAAGGTACTTGTACCAATTATGGATAGTGCTGTCAATATGGACACCCCTAATATTTTTAAAAGTAACAATTTTATGAAGGAATTCGCCATTATAGATTCCTTCAAAACAAAAATCTGGAAAATAATTTAAATTGTACTAAATGGTGTGGCCGCGGAAATTTAAAATATAAAGAAAATCTCCCGAAAAAATAGCTGCATTCGAATTTTCCTTTTTTACGTTGCGTATATTGTGTCCTGGCAGAAATGCTACACATAAAATAGCAGATTTATACATTTAACATTTTGATAATATTCGTTGTTTTATTTCATCTCATACATCACTACATGCACTACATGCCCGTGACGAAAAGCGCGCTGTTCGCCATTTAGAAAGAAACTTGTTTCGTTGTGTGCTGCTCTTAATTACAGGTAAGTTTAAATTCTTATTAGATATTGCAAAATTACTTTAAATATTGAAAAGTGGAGTGTTTAAGAAAACTTTTAAAACATATTTTCGATTGCTATTGTTTATATTGCTTAAAAAGTTTTCTTTATTTATTTATTACAAGATTTAATAAAACTACTCCCTATTCCCAATATGGACACCTTATGTCCATGTTTGAATCCATCCTCGGCTTCATTTTTTCTTTTTTACTTATATTTTTTACACTTTACAAATTTTAAGTATTTTTATTTCTAAAGCAATTGCTACAACTTTTATATTTTCTTAATATAAAAGTTTTCTTAATATGCATTTACATTTTTGAATTTTTTCATGAAAATTTATTTTTTTCTGCAATTTTTAAACTAATATTTCTTTTGATAACACAGCAAAACTAATTTAAGCCTAGAACTTTTTTTCTTAAATATTATGTGTATTTTTTACTTTATGCCTTTAAAATTATTCTTATAAATGCATAAAGTGATTTAGAAATGTTATTAATCATTTTACGATAATTTTTAAGACTTGACAAACACAGAAATGTCATCATGAGGAAGCAATTAGCAGTCACGTACGGAAATTTAGTATAAATGCCGAATTTCATAGGATGTTTGACATTTTTCATTTCATAGATTTTTCAAAACATTTTTCAATCTCATAGTTTCCAAATAAGTACACTTGCAAATTTCTCGAGAATAAAATTGCTTTCACAAATGTGTCACACGTTACCTAATTTTGATTTCAGTAGACCTTTTTCAGAATCAGAAAGATTCGCATTATTGAACAAGGGGGGGGGGGATAAGGATTTAAGGTATATTTATTTTTTAAAGTAATTTTTAGAATATTTCTGCTGTACAGCGCGTGTGTGGGGGGGAAGGGGTGTCATGAATCCGTGGCCTCACGTTTAAACCCGCTATTGAACTACGCATATGAAAATATGAGCTCCACCCTACATTTTCTTGAGCACCCCCCCCCCCCCCACTCCCATTACTCATTTTTAATTATAGCCCTGTGTACAATTTTGAATTGCATTTTAATCAGGGGCGTAGCTAAGTGGGTGTTACGGGCCTCTCAGCCCCCCTAAAACATTTTGAGCCCCTCCTAAAAGATTCCAAGGTCACTAAATGAATTTATGTTCCAAAAACCCAAATGAAATTCCATTGAAAAATCTAATTTAGTTTTAAAGACCTTTCATCGTTTTGAAAAAATACTAAATTGTAACTAAAACAGGTGTTTCAACACTTGCTCATTTTACTTGCACATATGAAGCCAACATTATGTTTAATACTGCACTAGTTATGCGCTCGAGTTTTCCATTATCCTATTTTTCTTAGCATAAAATGAAGTTATTACAAAAGTTTAATCAGAAACATAGTAACTAAACTACAGTGTAAATATGCAGTAATTTATCTTTCTGCGTCACAGAGAGAGAGAAAAAAAAATATATGAGTCATCCCACTACATTGTCTTGACCCCCCCCCCCCCCCCCCACACACACACCCTAATTATTGACTTCTGGTTAAGGCCCTGGTTTTCTATTTGCATTTTTAAAATAAAAGTTCAAAATTTCAATAAATGTAACTTTTACGGATAGATGGCAGCACTAACTAATACGAATTCTAGTGAAAAACACCGTAATTACTGGCGATAAATTGATAAATAAACTAAAAAACTTTGTAAAATCACCATAAAATGAAAGATTAAGCAGGACGCGTTTCGAGCTACAACCATAACAGCATGGTGATTTTACAAAGTTTTTTAGTTTATTTATTAATACGAATTCTTCCAAAGATTATTCTATAGTCTATACGATGTATGCCGTATGCTCGATGACTGCGAAAACCCAGTTTCTGAACAGTAACGACTAGCGAAACGAATACTTTTTAACAGGTAGAGAATTCTAAATCAACGTTACTATACGGGTATTCATTTTGCCGTTATTTTCACAGCACTACATTACATTATCTAAAAATCCATGCACAGTATTGTGTAATACACATTTGAAAAAAAAAAAGTGTTTGATTAATCTAAAAATATTATTATTTAAAATTGTGGAGATTTTAAAATATTAAAATTTTCTTATACTTTTTCAAAATTTTAATTAAATACGCATTTTTATTTAATTATTTGTTGCAAAATGTACTTTCAGTTGAACCCTGAACTGCAGTCAGTTCACCAATTGAGCCATATTTTTTGAAATAATAGTAATAATAAAATATTGAAAAAGTAAACTCTCCCTATCAGAAAATATCAAAAGGTTCAAAGCTGTAGAATTCCCAGTTCTGCTTAAAATTTGTAGCATGTAAAAAATATAAATATAAGTAAAAAAGAAAATAGAAGCCGAGGATGGATTCGAACTCACAACCTTTCGATCCACAGACATGTGCTTTGGCACGACGCCACGAATTGACATACAGCGCGGGTACTAATAAGTATTTAAAATATAGGCTGAACTTTGACCCCAAATTTCTCAAAAACCAAGGTCCATTTGAAGGAACCCTTTCACCAAAATAATTAGTGGTATGACCCCTACAACATACTTTGAAATCATCAAAATCTGTGAGCACCATGTCTGGTGGTCCCCTTGTCAGTGTGGTAGGTCAATAAGGAGCCACCTGTCCATAATAGTGACTGGTGGTTCCTTATATGAACATTTGTAAACATTTTTTGTTTTTATCATTTAAATTAAACCGGAATAGTTATAAGGTCGTTTGTTTTAATAATGATAGTCAACAGTCCAGGAATCATGGTCATATATTTTTGGAGACCTATCACGTGTACATGGGGATGAAAAAAATAAATTTCCCTTAGGGTGTCCATATAAGGTACCTTAAAGATATGGTTATTGTGGAAATTGTGAATAATGCAACATAGCAGCGCCACCTGTTGATCGATATGCACCAAAAACTACACAGATCTAGTTTATATCAAGATCTAACAGAATTTAAAGTTTTGTGAAATTCCGTGCTTTAGTTCTTGAGATATCGCGCCCACAATCTTTTTGTCAGATACACACAGACAGACATTTTGTAAAAACATGTTTTTCGGATTCTCTGACTCATAAAACGTGTAAATCCGTCCCAAAATGGATTTCAAAACTTTTCAAGAATATATTACTTTCTTGTAGATAGAAAAAAGTAAAAATCAATAGGAATATTTGGCCAATCACGAACATTATTATTGTGATGTTCACTACTATTTACAGAATTTGAAAAAGATAGAGATGCAAAAGAACTTTTAACTTACTAAAGCTACATAGGCAATGTATATTGGAACCTTTTGAAAAGAATTGTAGCTATTAATATGAATTTGAATTAGTCCTGTCACTAATTTTTAAAAAGATATACTTTTACCTGATTCAATGTTCCTATTACTTTTACTTAGAAAAGTGTTTCACCATTTTCTAACGAGTAAAGTAGTGAAACATCCAGTCTTCTACTACCAAAACCCACCTAAACCTTTGAAATGTCGATGCTTTTCGGCCTTCAATATCGTCTTGCTAATTGCAGTAACGAAAAGCACTGAAATGATAGATGAGTTTTGGTACTAGTAAAGTCAAATTTTTATTTTTTACTAGCTGACCCGCCCGGCTTTGCCCGGGTCCCTAATAGTAATATTAAACGAACTTGAAATTTGTATGATTTTATCATTAACTCGAAGCATGCAGAAATGCATTGTCTGAAATTTGTGGCCGCTAACTGCGAAAAAAATCAGTTAAAAAAAAAATTCCGGGTTCATGTCCACGGAAATTATTTTGTCCTGCTCGGATCTGGTTATGGTTTTTTGGCGTATTTTTGTTAATTTCAGATTTCGCTTGGATTTTTTTAGGTTTGGGCTGTGTTTATCTTCTTGGAAATTATTTTGTCTTGTTCGGGTCTGGTCATTGTTCTTTGGCATATTTTTGTCGGTTTCAGATTTTGCCTGTGTCATATTTCAGGTTTTTTCAAACATTTTTTTTGGTTCGGATTGGATTCATTCCTTGGAAATTATTTTGTCTTGTTCGGATCCGGTTATGGTTCTTTGGAATATTTTTGTCCGATTCAAATTTGGTTCAGTTCAGATTTCGGGTTTTGTTTTTGAAATAGCAATTTTAGGTTCGGGTTGGGTTGTGTTTCCACGGAAATTATTTTGCCTTGTTCGAATTAAGGATGTATTTCACTGGCATATTTTTCTCAGGCTCAGATTTGGTTCGATTCAGATTTCGGGTTTTTTTTAACAATTTGTTTAGGTTTGAATTTTTTTCATGGTAATGGAAATTTTTTTCTTTTGTTCGAATCTTGTTTTGGTTCTTCCGTCGGGTTCAGATTTGGTTTGATTCAGATTTCAGGTTTTTTTTTTTTTTTCAAATTGATTTATAAGATTCGGTCGGATTCATGTCTACAGAAATTATTTTGCCTTGCTCAGATCCGGTTATGGTTCTTTGGAATACTTTTGTAGGGTTCAGATTTGGTTCAATTCAGATTTCGGGATTTTTTTTAGTGGAATTTTTAGGTTCGGGTCGGATTGTGTCCATGGAAATTATTCTGTCTTGTAGATAGATGTGTTACATTGGGATATTTTTGTCAGGTTCAGGTTTGGATCAGTTCAGATTTCGAGAATTTTTCAAAGAAATTTTTTACATTCGTATTAGGTTCATCTCCACGGAAATTATTTTCTTTTTTGGATCCGATTATGGTTCTTTGGAATATTTTTGTCAGGTTCAGATTTGGTTCAATTCAGATATTGGTTTTTTTCCAACTGGATATTTTAGGTTCGGGTCGGGATTTACTTCCATGGAAATTATTTTGCCTTGTTCGTATCAGGTTATACTTCATTGGAATATTTTTGTCAGGTTCAGATTTGGTTCGGTTCAGATTTCAGGATTTTTCTTAACATATTCTTTAGGTTCTGATTGTGTTCATGTCCATGGAAATTATTTTGTCTTATTCGAATTTGGTTATGATTCTTTGGAATATTTTCGCCGGGTTCATATTTGGTTCGATTAAGATTTCAGGTATTTTTTCAAATTGATTTTGAAAGGTCGGATCGAATTCACGAAATTATTTTACCTTGCTCGGATTCGGTTATGGTTCTTTGGAAAATTTCTGTCGAGTTCAGATTTGGTTCAATTCAGACTTCGTTTTTTTTTTTTTTTTTTCAAATGGAATTTTTAGGTTGCGTGTCCACGAAAATTATTCTGCTTTTTCCGAATAAAGATATGCTTCACTTAAATATATTTGTCAGGTTCAGATTTGGTTCAGTTGAGATTTCGAGATTTTTTCAAACAATTTTTTTAGGTTCGGATTAAGTTCATGCCCATGGAAATTTTTTGTCTTGTTCGGATTCGGTTATGGTTCTTTGGAATATTTTTGTCAGGTTCAGATTTGCTTAGACTCTAATTTCAGGTATTATTTCAAATGGAATTTTTAGGTTTGGATGGGGTTCATGTCCACGAAATTTTTTTTGTCTTATTCAAATCTGGTTATAGTTCTTCTGAATATTTTGGTCGGATTCAGGTGGTTTGGATCAAATTTAAAGTTTTTCAAATGGAATTTTTTAGGTTCGAGCCGAGTTTAAGTCCACGGAAATTATTATTATTATTATTATTATTATTTATTTATTTATTTTGGCTCGGATCGGGTTATGGTTCTTTGGAATATTTTTATCGGTTTAAAATTTCGTTCGGGTCATATTTCGGGTTTTTTTAAAGAATTTTTTTAGTTTCAAGTCAGGTTGCATGTCTACGAAAACTATTTTTTCTTGTTCGGATCGGGTTTTGCTTCATTTGAACATTTTTGTAGGATTCAGATTTGGTTCGGGTCAAATATCGAATCCATAGTTTTTTCAAATGGAATTTTCAGATTCTGGTCGCGTTTATGCTCATGGAATTTTTGTCTTGGATTGGAGTAGGGTCTGTTTTATTTCTTTTTCCTTTTTTTTTTTCTTTTCGGGTTGAGATTGGGTTATGTGCTAATAAGCCTAAACATTATGGTTGTAACCAATTTTGCTTCTATATTTTTATAGGGACTATTTCTGATGATAGAGTAAAAAGAAATTAATAGAGTGGAAGCATTATGTCTGGGGATGATGCTAAAAATGTAACCCCACATTAAGTCCAATTAAATACCAACAAAACACGTACTTTGACACTCATATGAATTAAAACAGGTTTGAACCAGTATTTTTTTTCTCTTGTTTTTTAAAAAGAATTAATCTATCGCTTCACCGGTAAGAATTTATTAATTATTTTATCATATGTGTTTTAAATATCAATATAAAAAATTATTTTAAGAGTCTGCTTGAAGAGATAGCATTCTTTTGTTAATGTCTTAAAATCGTCTGCAATCGGAAATCTAGATTTTATATCAATATTTATTACTTAAGTTTTCATAAATGATTTAAAAGAATGTTTTCATCATTACATTTTAAATATTTATTTACATGCAATTATTAAGTCATAAACATTTTTCATCTACGTTAGAGAATATTTAAAATTATATTAAAGAAGGAAGCTTTTATTTTTAGTAAAACAATTTTTAGTTCGTATCAAATGTTTTCAATATCTTATTTAATTTTAATTTGAAATTTAATTATTAATTTAATATGTTAATTTAATTTTCCGATTTCTTTTATCTTAAAAGCGAACATTTATTTTAATAAATAATAATAGAACAAAGACCATTTTAAAAACTTGCCATTTCTTCTTAAAATATGCTTCAGCTGTAATTCATTTCTTTCAATTCGTCTTATTAATACAAAATTCCTTCAACTTTCTTTTGTTTGCGACATTAAAATTCGAGCGATAAATGGTTTCATACTGTAAACCTTTTTTAAGGCTTACTTCACCTCCACCTATCTCATTCCTCCATGATTTCTGATATTTAATTCATTTTGTTATTTCATAATTTATTATGGTGTATATCGTCTGCCGATACGAACAATTACGCTAAACAGTAACTTTATTTTCGTTTTAAAAACAAATTAAAGCCATAATAAAATTTTAAATTCAATAGAATGCATTTAAATTTAATCAATGATTTTTTAAAAAAACTCCTAATGTACGAAGTGCCAACAATCTGACGAACAACAGTTGTGATTAAAAATCTTCATTTCAACGGACAGTTTGTCGGTCTATGGATTTAAAAGGTTTTCGGGAAAAAAACAGTCACTTTTGAAATGTTAGACTCAAATTGGTTTCATTAATTCTGTCTCAGCTTTTTTAATGCGAATGTTTTAAACAACCAACCAACCGTATTAAAACGAAGGGACAAAAGTAGAAAAAAGGCAATTTTTAATGCGAGTGAGTGCTAGATTTTAATTAATTACTCAGTTAATAATTAGAATTTTGAAATTTTGAATCTCAGGTGCATCAGGACAGACATTGGACTACTCTCAAAAAAAATTTGAGCTTTGTACGTGTTGCAGATTTTGCTAGCCATCGCAGACACACACACACACAGACAGAGCGTTTTGTTCTTTTATTAATATAGATTTGGAATAGGAGAGAAAATTTGTTTCCTAAGTAGAGCTTATTATTTAATGTCGAAAATTGAAAAATTTGAAAATTGAAAATGTTTAACTATTTCAAAATTATTAACGGGATTTGTTTCACAAACTTAATAATAAATTATTATAAACAAATCTGCAAACGTGTGAAATTTTATCTTACATAAGGAGAGATTTTCTATATGAAAATACTGGCGCCACGAAATTTCATGGTCTATAAATTCCAACAGCCGTACAAACCATGTAACTAGGCGCTCCTGCTATATTTTATTAAATGATCATAACAAAAAAAAAATCTTTAAATTTATGGTATGTGAAAGTTGTCAGTGAATATGAAGTTTTAAAAACTTTCTCATAAAAAAATCTTATAAATCACAAGTCCTCCCATTGGTGTAGCCCCATAACCATATTCTCCTAGTCTTCCGTCAGGGCAACGGCATATCTACCACTACATTTGTTTTTTGCACACCAGTAATTGTGAAGTGAAATATTAGCTTTCTTTGATGGCGAAAATTTCGTGATTAAAATAAGGCAAAAAGATTTATTCTGAAAAAGTGGTGAGAAATGAAATATTTTTTTTTTTTTAAAGAGACGAACAATTCTGGCGTTTATGGTGTATGTAAATCTACATTCTATTAGAACAAATTCAGACAAGAAAAAATATTATTGTATTTTTCTATGATAAAAAAGAGTTCGTTATAGAAGTTTATATAATGAGTAACACGATCAATACACCTTAAGAAAATAAAATTCTTCATCTAAAAAAGACATTTTTATCAGTATTTTTTGTTGAAAAACACGGGAAAAGCTAAACTTTAAACGGATGAAGCTGAAATAGTATCTCGAAATAATAAAAAATGAAAGATTTTTCTTTTAAATTGTGAAAAATGAGTTTCCTAACAATCCAATCATGGTTAGTATCTTTGAAAGAATGTAATTTTGATAATGGGATTTTTATACAGCTTTTGAGAACTGCGTGAGATTTTAGTGATGTAACCGTTTTATTCTTTAGTTTCCCAAAAAATAAATGGACTTCGGCAGAATGATTTTTTTATACAATATAGCTATAAAATTAACAATTTATTAATTATAATAAAATTAATTAAAAATAACATTTAATTTATACCTTAACTGTGTCCAGAAATTTTGTGCGAAACTGGCAACAGCACATTGCCTTGTTGTCTTTATATAGTATTAAATATTAGAAAAATAAAATAATTTTTTATTAAAAAAATGGTATTAAGTAAAATTTTAAATAATTTGAAGCGTAAAATTACGCTAGAAATTATTGAATAGTAAATATGTGAATATTTTACTTTTCTAACCAGGCATAAATCAACAGAGTGAAAAATGTCCACGTCGGGAATAGAACCCGGAGCCTTGGAATAGCGCTCAAATGCTTTACCGTTAGGTTCAGAGGAAGATACCTTGCTTGGCGTCTCTTACTTTAGAGTAAGAGAGAGACTTGAAAACTGACACAAAATTGGCGGAAGTTGTAGACGGATATTTTTTAAAGATTAAGTAGGGTAAAGAGAAATTCTGGAAATTACTGATGAAATTTAGGAACAGATAGAAACACTTTATAAAAAATCTTCAATACGAACGCAGCGAATTTTTGGGTCAGCGCTAATAATTAATATTCAGGGGTGATGGCCACAGTCTTCTCAAGATTAGATGGCCGATGAGTTATGAAGATTTTCTAGAATTTATTCCTTATTTAACCTCTTTAATCCCGAGAAAAATCTACTGCATAGAAAAATTATTTTATTAGCAAATTATGGTGTTTTAAGGCTTAGAAAAAAGAAAATAAAATTAGTTTTTTATTTTTTAAATTTTTAAATAGTTAAAATTTATGTACCCATATGGGTACATCAGGTCGCAATTAAGTAAAAATGTCATTTTTTAAACAAATAAAGCCAGTTTTGTTTTACAAAAATAAAACTATTTATTGTTTAAAAGTTATATCAATTTAAACAACTTAAATGATTTTTTTTTTACCTAAAGCTATGTATTGCGCAAAAATATTATACACATCTTGTAATAATTGTAATGCATATCTTGCTACTATACATCTATCTGTGTATCTGATGTATCTGTGGCTTCAAGTACTAAACAGGTATGGCACACTTTTGAAAAAATTGAGATAATTTGGGAAAATGTAGCTTTAAAAGAGTGCTTTAATGTGCCATATTACTGAAAAAAGTTTTCAATACTTCCCGTCATAGGGCGACTATAAATTTTCATTTAAAAATTGAATTTTTTTAATTGGTTCTCAATTAATAAAAAATATTTTTATATAACTATTTTGGCAAAAAAAGAGAAGCTCTTATATCCTATGGGATGTAATGAAAATTAAGTTCTAATCTATTTTATAAAAGTAATGATAAAAAGACATTTAAAAACTTTAAACTTTAATTACTCAAAATATTAAAAATGTGCCTTACCTGATTATTACTGGCAGCCACAGATAATATACACATACTATTACATATACCACTATACATATACTACATACCTTTTAATAATAATCTTCTAATAAAGCATCATTTGTTATAGACTTTTTTTGACTAATACATGCGGGCTTGTACAACTATACAACCTTTCAAAATGTTTTAAAAATTTTAAAGTTATTAAACATTATGACATATTTTAGCAGTAAATTCAGTATATTACTTCATATTATTTTAAAAAATGAAAAAAGTCCTTTCAAATTGTTTTGTAAGACTAAATTAAATAATTTATTCGTTCCTTAAAAAAAATTAATAACGAAGTGTACACAATAGTTACGCAGAAAATTACTTTCTTTAGCTGGAAATGTATAGTTAAGACCCATTGTACCCAAACGGGTACAACAGTGGGTATTTACAGATGTTTTTCACATCCATGCACATATGAGCAACATTTATAAACAACTCCAAATCATTCTTGAAACATTATAGTTTATAAAAAATGGAATATATTGTTTTTAATTTACTCAAAAATTCGTATTAATCACATACTTTGAAGTGAAGTCGTTGGAAAATTTTTTATGTCATCCATCTTGGAAATGTTCCATTTTCAAAGTCACATGGTTCCTCCACCTTTAAACATATAGCACATTTATTGGTGATATAGGACACTGTGATGTATCTGAATAGTGCTAGCAGAAATCCATGCATTTATAAAAAAATTTTGGGTGTAATTTTGGCTTTTGTTTTAATGTACCCAAATGGGTACTCCAGGACTGAAGAGGTTAAGATGCCAATACCACTAACGGCTACCCAAATCTAGTTTTTCATTAAATAATGCATTTTTAGCACTATTTCTTCCTGTTATCATTTTTCTGTTACATTGCTAACTCCTTCAATCTATACTAATAAAAGAACAAAACGCTCTGTCTGTGTGTGTGTCCGTGTGTCTGCGATGGCTAGCAAAATATACAGCATGTACGAAGCTCAAATGTTTTTGAGAGTAGCCCCAAATCTCACCTGATGAACCTGAGCTTCAGAATTTCGAAATTCTATTTATTAACTGAGAAATTAATTAAATTCCAAAGCTCACTCTCATAAAAAATTGCCTTTTTCCTTCTTTTTCCCTTTCATTTGCTTATGGTTGGTTGGTTGCATAAAATTTTCGCAGAAATAATTAAAAAAGCTGGGACAGACCTTTAAAATTCATAGACTGGCAAACTGTCGGTTGAAATGATGATTTTTTATCACAGCTGTTGTACGCCATGGAGGAAAAAAGATAAGTGGAGGAACCGCTAAAAAGGTTTGCAATATGAAACCATTTATCGCTCAAATTTTAATGTCCCAAACAAAAGCATGTGGAAGGGATTTTGCATTAATAAGACGAATTGAAAGAAATGAATTACAGCTGAAGCATATTTTACAAGAAATAGTAATTTTTTAAAATGGTCTTTTTTCTATTATATTATTTATTTAAAAAGATATTTGCTTTTAAAATAATTGAAATTGGAGAATTAGAAATAATTAAATGTCAAAATAAAATAAAATAAAATATTGAAAACATTTGATTTGAACTAAAATTTGTATTACTAAAAGTTTTCTTTTTTTTAAACTTTTTAATACTTTATAACGTAGATGAAAAATATTTATGATTTAACAACATACTAATAATTCTATGTCAATATATAAAATATAATGATGAAAACATTCTTTTAAAATCATGCATGAAAATTAAATAACAAATATTAATATAAAATCTAGATTTCAGAGTACAGACGATTTTAAGACTTTAACGAAAGAATGTTAACTTTTCAAGAAAAATCTTAAATGATGCTTCTATATTAATACTTCAAAGTCATATGATAAAAATAATCAAAAAATTCTTGCCTATAATTGATATACAGAGTGTTTCTAAATTCATGGTACAAACTTTAATGGGTGATAGTATACATCAGGACAAAAAATATTAAATCGGAAACAAAGGGTCCCAAACGTCTTCCGAAGAAGATAGGCGCCATTAAAGTTTAGGTCCAAAAATTCAAATGATTATAAAAAACAGAAAAATTGGTCGATTCGTTTGCTATTTTCACTAAAACTAATCTTTATGTCAGTATTGCCTTGAAAATAAATTATAAAGATAAATTTCAAAAAATGCCGATAGAGGGCGCTTTAGACTTTGGAGTAACGGACAACTATTTTTTACCGTTATTTTTTGCATCTCATGAATTTTTTTAGAAGCTTAGACATAAACTTAAATTTTGAAATTAAAATCTGAATCGTTGGGAGTGGTTAAGTAGCGCAAACTTAACTGTGTTCAATGGGGGTGGGGAGGTTCAAATTTCAAATGATTATAAAAAACGGAAAAATTAATCGATTCGTTTGCCGTTTTCGCTAAAACTATTCTTTATGTCAATATTTCCTTGAAAATAAATTTTAAAGAATAATTTTAAAAAATACCGTTACAGGGCGCCTTAAACTTTAGAGTAACCAACAACTATTTTTAACCGTTATTTTTTTTATCTAATTAAATGCTTGTAAATGTTCAAAGTTAAATTTTGAGCTCACAATCTGCATCGTTGTGAGTAATTAAGTAGCGGAAAATTGAAATGTGTTCGAGGGGTGGGGAGGGTAACATTTCAACTCCTGAACACATTTCAGTTTGCGCTTCTTAACCTCTCCCATCGATTTAGAATTTGAGCTCAAAATTTAAATCTAAGCATTTGCAAGCATTTATTTAGATACAAAAAAAATAACGGTTAAAAATAGTTGTTGGTTACTCTAAATTTTAAGGCGCCCTCTAACGGTATTTTTTGAAATTAATCTTTAAAATTTATTTTCAAGGAAATATTGACATAAAGAATAGTTTTAACGAAAATGGCAAACGAATCGACCAATTTTTCCGTTTACTAAAATCATTTGAAATTTGAACCTTCCCACCCCCATTGAACACAGTTCAGTTTGCGCTACTTAACCACTCCCAACGATTCAGATTTTCATCTCAAAATTTAAGTTTATGTCTAAGCTTCTAAAAAAAATTATGAGATGCAAAAAATAACGTTAAAAAATAGTTGCACGTTACTCCAAAGTCTAAAGCGCCCTCTATCGGCATTTTTTGAATTATATCTTTATAATTTATTTTCACAATGATACCGACATAAAGAAGACTTTTGGTGAAAATTACAAATCAATTGACCAATTTTTCCGTTTTTTATAATCATTTGAAATTTGAACCTCTCCCTACAGCTCAGTTTGCGCTACTTGCGCGTTACTCCCAGAGATTTAGATTTTGAGCTCAAAATTCAAGTTTATGTCTAAGCTTCTAAAAAAATTCATCAGATGCAAAAAATAACGGTAAAAAATAGTTGTTCGTTACTCCAAAGTCTAAAGCGCCCTCTATCGATAATTTTTGAAATTTATCTTTATGATTTATTTTCAAGACAATATTGACATAAAGAATAATTTTAGTGAAAACCGCAAACGAATCTACCAATTTTTCTGTTTCTTATAATCATTTGAATTTTTGGACCCTAAACTTTAATGGCGCCTATCTCCTTCGGAAGACGTTTGGGACCCTCAGTTTCCTATTTAATATTGTTTGTCTTGATGTGTACTATCACCCCTTAAAGTTTGTACCATGAATTTAGAAACACCCTGTATTTGTATCTTTTATGCATTCCGATCGTGTATTACAGCCAATAATGGCACAAAACTTTATTTTTTAAACGAAATTTTAGTCATCTATTCAATAACAGTTTAAAAGGTAAAAAATAAAACAAAGAAATGCGGGTTTAAAGCAGTTTGAATTGATCGGCGTGTCAAAGCACATGGTTTCGTTGGTGCTTATTTGGACTTAATCTAGCAGATTTTAGGGTTATATTTTTGGCGTCACCCCAAGACATTATACTTCCACTCAATTAATTTTTTTACTGTATGGTTGTACGCAGATTTTTGGCATTTCGAACATTAGAATGTATGAGTCATTAGCTGTGTTGCAGTAAAAAAATCCCACAACAGTTTTCTAGGAGTTTATTTTTTATCATTGATAAAATTTAAATGTATTCTTTTCAATTGAAAATTGTATTATGGCTGTAATTTGTTTTTAAAACAAAAATAAAATAGCTGTTTGGCGTACAATTGTTCGAATCCGCAAACGATTCTTACACCATAATAAATTATCAAATATCAAAGTAAATTATTTATCAGAAATAGACATAAAAAGAATAGTAGGAAAACTGATTATAACCTTAATGTTTAGACTAAATAACACATAATCCAATCCCAAACACAAAAAACAGACCACACTCCGATCCGTGATAGGCAAAATTTCAGTGAGTATAAACCCTACTCGAACCTAAAAATTCTGTTTGAAAAAAAAACCCATTATTTTGATAACTAATCCGAACCAAATCTCAATCCCGTAAAAATGTTCAAATGAAGCATAACCCGATCCAAACAAGGAAAAATAATTTTAGTGGGCATGAAACCTGACCCGAATTCAAATATTTTCTTTAAAATAAACTCGAAATATCACCCGAATAAAATCTGAAACCGATAAAAATATTCCAGAGAACTATAACCCGATCCCAGCAAGACAAAATACTTTCTGTGGTCATAGACCCGAATCAAACCTAAAAAATTCTATTTGAAAAATCCTGAAATTTGACCCAAACCATATCTAAATCCGACCAAAATATTCGAAAGAATCCATAACCGGATTCGAATAAGACAAAATAATTTCCGTGGACATGAACTATCGATACGAACCTAAAACTTCCATTCGAAAAAATACCTAAAATTTGAATCGAACCAAATCTGAATCTGACAAAACTACTTCAAAGAACGGCAACCGAATCCAAACAAGACAAAATATTTCCATGAACACGAAGCCAGTCCGAACCCAAAAATTTCTTTGAAAAAATCGCGAAATCTAACGTGAACCAAATCTGAACTTGGCAAAAATATCCAGTGATGCATGTCCTTATTCGAACAAGGCAAAATAATTTTCGTGAACACGCAAGAAGACCCGAATCCAAAAGTTCTATTTGAAGAAAAACCCGAAATCTAAATTGCACCAAATCTGAACCCGATAAAAATATTCTAAAGAACTATAACCCGATCCGAGCAAGACGAAATAATTTCCATGCACATAAACCCGACTCAAACCTAAAAAATCCGATTTGAAAAAACCTGAAATTTAACCCAAACCACTTTTGAATCCGACCAAAATATTCGAAAGTATCATAACCGGACTCGAGTATGATAAAATAATTTCCGTGGAAATGAACAAGATCCGAACCTAAAAATCCTATTTAAAAAAATACCTGAAATTTGAATTCAACCAAATATGAACCTGACAAAAATATTCCAAAGAATCGTAACCGGATCCGAATAAGACAAAAAATTTCCATGCACATGAACCGAATCTGAATTAAACCAAATCTGTTCCCGACAAAAATATTTCACAGAACCATAACGGAGTTCGAGCAAGGCAAAATAATTTCCATGGACCTGAATCCGACCCGAACATTTAAATCGAATTTCAAAAAATACCTGAAATCTGAATCGAACCAAATCTGAACCCGACGAAAATATTCTAATGAATCATAACCAAGATCCGAACAAAACAAAATAATTTCCATGGACATGAACCCAATGTATGGTTAGGTAACATTTGTATTGAGATTAGGTTGCAATTACATTACGGTAAGTCTTTGATTTTATTTAATTTCACGTTAGGTTACAGTTAGATCACGGTTAATTTAAAATTAAATTAAAGTTAAATTGCATTTATGTTATGGTTAGAATAAAGATAGTTTACAATAAAGTGACGGCTAGGTTACATTTATGTTATATTTAAGTTACGGTAGGGTACTGTTAAGTCGCAGTTAGGTTACAGACAGGTTATGGTTACGGTACAAAAGTTTACGGTTAGGAATTTTTCCACAGAGTGAATATCACGCATGCTTTGATTAAAAATATACACTTACTTTTGTTAAATGGCTCTGAAATTATAATACTATATACCAACTTTTTATCATCGAGTATCGATTTCATTCACGGTATAGTCGGATTTAAGAGTGATATAATTAGTTTGAAATTCAAAATATTTCACTTGGGATTTTGTATGTGAAAAAAATAATTAGTTACGTTACTGTTACACTGTTAATGCATTAACAGTGATTTTTACGGGTAAATATCAACACTTTAACACGAAAATAACGCAATTGTTGCATACATGTTCCCTCCCGCGTTTCTCATTGCTCATTTTAAGCATTTTTAGAGCTTAATATTAGTTGTTGTTTTTTAAACCAATTTTTCACACAGTCAGCTGCCACGTATTTCAGATAATGCATTTCTGCATGCTTCGAGTTAATGATAAAATCATACAAATTTCAAGTTCGTTTAATATTGTTAATACGGACCCGGGCAATGCCGGGCGGATCAGCTAGTGTCATATATAATCAATATCAGTCAAGTAACTTCGATCGGACAACAGCATTACAGAGTTAACAATCTATACAAGGGTGTTAAAAGAATATAAGCAGTTGACGATTCAAAAAATTTCGTTAGTGTTTGTATTGGGGGGAGTTAGGATCATCGACTCTACAATAGTTAGTGGCACTCACAAGTCTGGTATCGTAAATACTAGAAAAAGACAGCTTTTCGGAATTTTGGATAAATTTGAAGATGATATTGTATATTGTCCTTTGTGCTTATGTGATATTTTTCTAGTTTAAGAGAATCTCGAACACAAAACATCTTCAAATTTTCTAAAAAGATATTGCATTAAAAATTTCGTTGTTTTATTAATCATATTTCTATTTTAATTGGAAAAAGGAAAGATTATTTTTTTAGCTTCTGTTTGTTTTCAAAATCTTGTTATCAAACAATAGCTGTTATGAAAACAACTTCTTGTGAAAATGAGTTGTCCTTCATTGTTGGTTTTTTTCAGTTTTTCTCCTATTTATCAAGAACCCTTTGACATAAATGGTTCAAACTTTGAACATGTCCTTTTTCAATTGTATTACTTTAATTTTGGTTCAGAAAATTTGAAAATAAAAACATTTATTTTTAAAAATTTGATTTTTTTCAGCAAGTTACATAATTGATTTTTAATTTTTATTTAAATTAATATTTTTAAAAACGTTGATTTAAAATTAAAGACTATCTGTTGTAGCAGTCAAACACAAAAATAGGGTACATCACAATCATCTTCATGTCTAAATTGCCTCAGAAAAATTGGAAATGGTGATTTGACCTGAAATAATATATTTTTACATTTTATATTCTAAAAAATATGAGATTGAAGTTATACAAACAGCTTAATTTCCTCAGTCCCGATGTGGCCTGGAGGCGACACTAAATAACAGCTTTTAAAAATTAATTTAAATACTTCTAGAATCATTAAAATGACTTCTAGACTTTTTTATTAAATAAGTGGCTATCATAAGAACCGATATACAGGCTGATACAACTTTCGATTTATTGTATAGCAATTTTAAACACGTTTTTGTTGTCTTAGGACTGAGGAGATAAAACTTTGAAAGCGAAGACCTAATTTTGTCATCATATTGATTTTTTCTGTAAATTGTTCATTTAATGATTGAGTTACTAAATGGGAAATTATTTGGTCAAGTAATTTAGGAATTATGAAGGTTTCTTTTTTGAACTCCCAATGTTAACTTCTTTTGCAATCGTTGCAATATAGTTGAATTTTTAAGAACCAGTGAATAATGACTTCATGGTTGGTATCTTAATCCCTTGAAGGGTTTTAGTGGGATAAAATGTATCCCATTTAATTTTAATTGTGAAATCCCACTTTGACACAAGGATTTTGAAACGAAAATATTGATTTTTTCAAGCACGTAAAGAAAAGCATTTATCTATTTTGAAATAAACTTGTTTTTAATTTCTGGTGTCATTCAGTCATTTAATCATTTAATGAATAAGGTACCTGTGCTTTATATGGACACCCTAAGGAAAATTTATTTTTTTCACCCCCATGTATACATGATAGGTCTCCAAAAATATATGACCATGATCCCTGGACTGTTGACTATCATTATTAAAATTAGCAACCTTCTAACTATTCCGGTTTAATTTAAATGATAAAAACAAAAATATTTACAAATGACCATATAAGGATCCACCAGTCCATATTATGGACAGGTGGCTGCTTATTGACCTACCACACTGGGTGTATGGAAGAGCCACTCTTCTATGGAATTTTAGAGGAGAGGGGATAAAAAAAATATATCTTAGAGTATTGCGGGGGAGGGCAGGGCACAGTAAATTATCTGCAGAACATACACTTTAGAACGAGGGTCATTTTCGATTTTGGCTCTTCGAAGACCGATGCAATGCACCTCAGTTACTACAAAATATTATGAAATAATGTAGGTGGTTTTGCTTTGCTTTCAATTTTTGTGAATCTGAAGATTCACCTGCTGTACTTAAGGACATAAGGTGCCCATATTGGGAATCGGGAGTAGTTTTATTAAATCTTGTAATAAATAAATAAATAATACATTTTTAAGCAATATAAACAATAGCAATCGACAATATGTTTTAAAAGTTTTCTTAAACACTCCACTTTTCAATATTTAAAGTAATTTTGCAATACCTAATAAGGATTTAAGCTTACCTGTAATTAAGATTAGCACACCACGAAACAACATGTTTCTTTCTAAATGGCGAACAGCGCACTTTTCGTCACGGGCATGTAGTGCATGTAGTGCTGTCTGAGATGAAATAAAACAACGAATATTATCAAAATGTTAAATGTATAAATCTGCCATTTTAGGTGTAGCATTTCTGTCAGGACACAATATACGCAACGTAAAAAAGGAAAATCCGAATGCGGCTATTTTTTCGGGAGATTTTCTTTGTATTTTAAATTTCCGCTATCAAATCATTTAGTACAATTTAAATTATTTTCCAGAATTTTTTTTCAAGGAATCCATAATGACGAATTCCTTCATAAAATTGTTACTTTTAAAAATATTAGGGGTGTCCATATTGAGAGCACTGTCCATAATGGGTACAAGTACCTTAGTACATAGATTTTCATAAAAATTTAGATTTAGTTTTTACTTGATATAAAATGATGCTGATTACGTTTTGGTAAAAATCGTTCAACAGATGACACGCCAAGGTGTATTATTTGTGATAACCACAATAGCTCCATCTCAAGAACTAATGCAAAATTTTCTTGAACTTGAGATTCAGTTAGTCCCTGATATAGAATAGAGTTGCTTACTTTTTGCTGTAAATCGCCCTACTGATATTTATGACCATGATCAAAGATGTTTTAGATTGTTGCAAAAATCTGTATTTAAATTAAATGTGCAACAAAATAAATTTTATCGGGTAAACAAAATTGTATAATTCATTAAATGTTAAATTTTGTTTATCAGTTGCTTAAGAGAAATCTACACTGTTAAGAATATCTTGAAAAATTATCTCTGTTTTTCAGACTATCAATTTTCTGACCAATAAGAACGTACCATAGGCGTTTATGTAGGTTTTTCATTTGTAAGAAAATGGGAATTTTGTCAAAGATGAAGTCATTTCTCGTAATATTTTTAATAGTGTCTGATAACGCTTTCTGTTTGAGAAAGGGGGTGGACTGATAAGGGCCATTTTCGCCCATCAGCCTCTTGATGTGACATACATTTTTTTTTCATTAATATACCTCATAACAAATAGGAAAAAAAGTATTTTGAAAGGAAACTCGATAATTGAAGGAAAAATAAAATATGTAATTATGTAAGTATTATGTACAATAAATGATTATATACACTATTGTAATTAGTTTTAATTCATATAATCAACAATAAATATAACACCAATAGCAAAATTATGATGAATGGATATTATTAAGACTATTATTTCAATATATGACTTATGGGCAATAAAGATTATTTCAAAACTTGCACGTTGATAGTTAACGTAATTTTCGAACGGGACCTCTATTTCATATAATACCTTTATAAACAATTAATTCTCAATACGCTCATTCTTCTGGAACCTCTGTATTTGAAATTTAAAATTCTTTTTTTCATAAATTTATTAAACGCTTTACTTGTTAAATGTAAGCAAAATGATGAACAGTATCTAATATATTTTGACGTCGCATTTAAGCTGTGATAGAAATATACTAAAAGTTATAAAAATGTACATTCTCCCTTGGTGTACTTTGAGTAGCATAATTCTCGCTCCTAACATTAATGTCCTCATTTATTAACTTTTATATATACTACAAAATGATATAATTTCTTTTTTATTTATTTATTTTTTTAAGCAGTATGCTCTTTTTGATTGCAAACACATAATTGCTGCATTTATTACCTCTTTTATTATCTCTTTTATCACCTTTTTTATTAAGTTAAAATAGCTAAAAACTTCACCTTAAAGAAATTATCACGTGAATAAGGGGATTTGATTATAACAAAAAAAGGTTTTTTTCGTCTAAGTATACTCAATTTTCCTCTTATGGGTGCAATCAGGTATGTTATTAAAAAAGATTTAAAGGTTTTTTTAAAGAAAAAATCTTTTAACTCCTTAACGCGCAGTGTTGCCGGGTGGCAACACCTAAAGATCCCCCTGTTTAGAGACACAAAAACTCAGTGAATATTTCAAAAACTACTGTAATGGCTACTTTAAATCTTTCTTATGAGTTCTAGATGGCAGCACCACAGAGATCAAACTCTACTGTTTTTAAATAATAGGTAAAATGTTTTACTGTAATACGCGCTTCACAGCAATGCTCTTCTCACTGCGCTTATCAGTGCTTTACTTATGGGAGGTTTCCACTTCGGCAACAGCTGTATAATTAAAATGGTTAGTGCAATCTTTACAAAACAATACCTGTGTACTCCTCTAGGCCTAAATAGATTGCCTAGATTTTTTTTCTTTAAATTCTAACTTTAAACAGTAGTGCGCTGGAAAGGGTTAAGCCTGTATCTAAACACAACATATAGCGTTTTTTTTTTAAACAATCTTTTACTTAAGACTTATCTACTTAAAATTTATGAAAATTTTAAAAAGTTGCATTAAAAACTTAATGTTTTCTATTAGTTAGTGACTTTATACTTTTTGCAGACATTAGCTTTAAAGAAAAAGTGTAACACTAGCCTTTTCCTGAGATATTCTTTTAAAAGTTCCTTGAAAAAGTGGCTATTGCAGCGCAAATAATTTTATGTTATTCTTCCTCGGTATTTCATCAATTGTACCACACTTGTTCTAGAAATCCAAGACAATGCATGATATTATTTGAAATTCCGATGTTACTGCTATACGCAATGGAACATAAAATTTTCATAAAATTAGCTGTTATCACTGTCAAAAATAATTTCGTATATGGTATTCATGAAGAAATAATTCTAGTTTGTTTTTCTCTTTCCCTCACGAAGCTTATTGAGAGTTTTCTTTAGTTTTTGTCCCTTTTCTTATATCATTCTTCTTTTTCATTTTATTACGTAATCTGTCCTAATTCCCTCTATTTCACATCTTGCAACGCTTCGTCTTTTCTATATAGATTTTTGTAAAACTGATTTAACCTCCAGTGACAAAATTACAAAATACGGAAATTACAGGTATAAACGCCAAATTAATAAGGCGGGCAGGTACAATCAAGCAAAGTTCCAACCCTAATTTTAAAATGTTATTTTTGTCTTATTTAATCACAGTGATTAAAAAGTTTTAAAAAAAAATTAGTGGTAGAAGTACACGTGATTGCTTATATCCTCTCCGTGAAGTCGAGGTTAATGATTACCGAAAACTGTTTCTAAAGTAATTTGTATTTGTTTATTTAATACGTGCTAACTTTTAAACGCTCGGAACATCTAATAAATGTCTTTGAAAGGAGGCCATTGTACCTTGTTAAATACGAATGAAAAATAGAAATATGCTAATTATTACTAACTAAACTTTATAAATTTTTAAAAAAGATTACGTATTTACATATCAGGGAAATTTTAGAATCGTATATATTTTAGCTGTAAATAATGATGAATTTTTTCATTGTATACCGTTAATTAGTGTAATTCTCAATACTAAATTACTAATTTTAAAAATTTTGTATTTTTAGCAGTTGTCCTAGAAATTTTCTGTGAATGGCTCTATCATGAATTTTCCGTTTACTAAAACATGTTAAGAAAAGACTATTATAAATGAGTTACTTATTTTGAGAAAGAATTTCAAAGCTTAGTAAAATAACTATTGATAATTTCTTAATAGTTTTTTTAAATACGTAATTGAACCTCCCACCGTCTATATAAGGTACCCTGGGGTAATAACGCCACGTTAAGTTTCTACCAATTTTCATGGCTCAGTTTTAGATTGTATTTTTCAAACAAATATATGATTTGATACAGCAACTCATTGACTATCTATGTAAAAAAATAATTTAACAGATATATATTCATAAAATGTAATGGCGTGATTTCTTGACCAATGCTATTTGGCGTTATTACCCACCCATATGGGTAATAACGCCATGCAAACAAAACTATGAATTAAGATGGAATAATTGCATGTAGATTGCCCACTTCTAAAAATACAATCTCTACAAACTTAGAAATTGACAAATTGCATTCTAAGCTATTGAAATTGTTCAATTTTTTGTGAAAGTGTAAGAAAAATAAAGGTGTGGGTTGGGGGGGGGGGGAGGATGAGGCAAAAGAATATCAGACCGTGAGTTTCTTTTTTGCTTAAAAAGGACCTCTTAAATAGAATTATTAGAAACGTTGCACAGTTTTAACTGTGTTTATTTGAATCAGTATTTAGGATGTAGCTCGGCCACTGTAGGGAATCAACCGGGGTATTAATGCCAAGGATTGGCGTTAGTACCCCGTTATAGTTATTGCGCTGTACATTTTAAATTACAAAATATCTCGAGACGATATCCAAAATCTTTAACAACATTTTTAAAGTCCATGAAATATACTACAAATTTATGTAATTAACAAAGTATTTCCGGATAAAAAAATATAGTCTTCACATCACAAAACGTATCTCGCAAATTTTAGATCAAGCGTTAATTTTAGTTGCTTGTGAAACCAATAAGACCTAAAAATGAAATAAATTAGCTTTAAGCTGTTTTTTGCGATTTATATGACTCAAAACCCTTCTGCGCAGAGCACATGGGTGTCATTTACCAGATTATTTCATAATTATGCATAATATTAGCACTTGGCGTTATTACCCCGCCTGGCGTTATTACACCAGACCACCTTATATATAAAACCATTAATTGTAAAACATGAAAAATTGAACTTAAAAGGATATTCGATATAGGACAAAAACATTCAAGTATAGCAAAGTATTGAATTTAACATAGAAAATAATTATTATACCATTAGACAATTAATATCCATAATATATATATTATCTCGCTATTGATGTGATTAGATGATAATATTTCAACTCATAATGGAATTTCCTCTGAAGAGGTATCAGAAAACTATATATATTGTTAATTCTCAAATATGTTATTTAAAAATAAAAACAGAATGATACTTTGATATTTATCAAATTAATAATGAATTTAATTTGAAAAACTCTGAATAACATCAGTATTATTCAAAAAATGGGAACACTATCATAACAATTCTTCTCTTTTTCATTAAATGTATTTATGGTTGGCAGAATTTACAGTTTTGTAAATTGTTTCATTTCCAAATTATTGCCTATATTTCTTCACTCCTACTATTTAATAAATTATATATAGGTTCCTTCAATTTGCTTTTAACTTGATTTAATGTTAATGATTAATGTTAATGATTTAATGCATTATTAAAGTAATCAATCAATAGGATGCTTGATTAGAAAAATTTAAATTCTTCTTTTAGTGAACGATGGAGACATTGAAGGTAGCATTTAATATGCTTTATTATCTCTAAAAAAAATCTCTTGCTTTACAGTTTATATAATTTCTAATAACTGTCTGTATATTTTTTCAATATATATTTTTAATTCATATTTTTTCAGTGTATGTTTAAATCGAGATAAATCAAGAGTATCATATGAAACACATAAAAGCAAATAGGGATAACAGTGCAAAGATTAGGAAAATATGCATGAGCACTCATGGAAACTCATACACAAAGTAAACAGTTGTATTACATAGTTATTAACCTTCCCAATGCCGCGACCGGATCTATCCGTTCACTAGGCTGCAGTTTTCACTGCAGTTGAAAATTTATTTAAATTAATGTAATTCTAAAAATATAATCCAATTCTAAGAAATTAAGTTATGATTTATATTTTCAAAGATTATAAGCATATACGTAACAAAAAATTATACCATGATAAAAAATCCCCCTTTTTATTAACATTTAAAATAAATTGCAGAGAAAAAAACTTTACAATTTTGCCCTTTTGCTAGGCGGTCAAGGGGTTTTAAATTGAAAAATTTCGCTAAATATTACGTTTTGACCTGAATATGGTTAGACAGTTAGGTTATTCTTGTGATTATATAGCATTATTTTATGACTGTACGTGTTTTATAAACAGAAACTAGATATTTTTCCTGAGTTTTTTTCTTATAATTTATAAGAGAAAGGATTTCTCGTCATATCCAGGGTTCGTACGAATCAAGGGATTCGGGGAATTTTAAGAGTTTTGCACCAGAAATTTCCTAAAGTATTTGTCGCTATATCTGGAGATATATACTTTTTCCATTAAAGAAGGCAAATAATTTTTTACAAAAAATCTGTTAAAAGGTATATAAAAGTCCTTGAAGCGTAAGAACCCTGTTACTAATGCTCTAAATACTAAAACACTTGTTTTAAAAGTAATCCTATGGTAAATCCTATGGTAAAAAATGGTTTTTAAATATTATTCTCCGTTGGATTAAAACCTATATTTTTAAAAAATAGTTAATTTTAAAAAAGTTGAAAATTTAATATATTATAAGGTTTGCCTGTACCGTTTACTATATTTAGCATATTTTACTCTGTCCATTTACAAGTAACACAAACAAATTGCCATCCTAACAAAGTTTACCGAGTTATTATAATTTACATTTTATGAATTTTGACCCTTTCTGGCACTAAAATCGGAAAGAAATGTGTTTAGATACGAAAAAAGTTGCAAGTTTGTAAAATACAAACTATGATAACTTGGTAAGTTTTTGTTGGTAAAAAATGAGGTTTATTGATTTTAACTGTTAGAGCATCAAGAAAGTTTAGCTAAAAAAATCTTCCTGAATTCATGAACCAAATAGAAATTTAACTTCGCATCTTATACAAAAATAAATATTTTGAGATGAATGACCTTTAATAGGATGGAAATAGGTTTTGAAATATTTCTGTTGTTGGAACTATTAGGGCTAAATATAGAGTTAACGGTTGGCTATTAGTCATCGATAACAACATACATCCTGTAAAACATAACAAAATGTTCATAATTAAATCCTCTTACGATTTATATAAAGTATGTAGTTAAGAAATATAAGTTTTGCTGAGCATTACTTGATCGAAAAAGTTTTCCTGTTATTAATGTATTTTTAAAGTTAAAATAGAAAAGATTGGTCTTTTATTTTAATTTAGTGCATAATATATACAATAGCCCAACAAAATAATCTATCTTCTAATAATTTTTAAATCTAGATTAAAAACTAAGCAGAAATTCTCCATTTATTTATTTTCATTTCTTTCATTTTTCTTTTGCGTTTTCTAAAAAAGTTTCTTCGAAGTAATCATGATAATTGTTTTTTGAACCTGAATTCTACCAAGTTCCTCTTTCAACTTCTATTATTTCACTTTCACTGACAATGGTTTGCTAAAAATGTATTGGAATTTTTTGAAGATTTTCATCTTTCACCTTCATTTTGTTAATTGTATTTCTGTGTAGAGTTTGTTTTGAAAATGTATGTCAAAGTTTTATGTATGTTAGAGAGCGTTCGAAATTTTTTTACTAAAAAACAGAGTGGAAATTCTACTATTTAATAACAGTGCGGTGTATCCGAGTACATATCTAGATTATTGTTTATAAATTTAATATTCGTTCAGATATTTTAATGTAATTTTAAAAAATACATTGCTGTGCGTAAAATATACTGAAAATGATTGATATGGCAGCCATCCACATCCAAACAATGCTTAATTAGGTGCTACTTATTCCTATTACAATGCGAGACCATCATGTTTAATAATTTAAAAAGGCAGAACTTCTATTATGGGTCTTACCTGATGATAGAATTTTATCCAACAATTAAATAACAGAACAACGTAAGATGATATATGTTGTATTGTAACACTTTTCTTCAAATAGTTTCTAATTAACAGAGCTATTCTAATTAACATAGAAATTGAAATCTACTCAGTAGAACTTTTAAAAAGACAAATCTTTTACAGTCAAGTTCAAATATTAATTATCTTTGGGACATAATGGCTGCACCTGTGATAGACCGCGATCCGGACGACCAACTGTTCCTGAGAAAAGGTGCATCTCGTGTTTTTGCTATACCGAAATCAATGGTCTTAAAGTTTCTGCGCTCATGTTTACACTGTAAAACATTTGTGGTAACGTTACTCCATAAAATTGGTGGCAGCTACGATTTACACTTCATTGAGTAATTTTTCACTAACATAATGGTGTAATAAAAACATGCATTACTGGTGTAACATTGCAATGTTATACCGATTATATCGGTTAAAATACTCCACCAAACTGGAGGCAGCAAGGCTGCCACCAGTTTTATGGAGTAACGTTACACAAATGTTTTACAGTGTACTTACCGGTACCAGCGCGCCCAGATATTGGAAGTAAGAGACCATGAACAACATATAGACTTTGTTGATGAATTTCTTATCCAATATGATGGAGATAACGATCGGCCTCTTCACATATTATGAACGGACGAGGCACATTTCACCTTAACTGGTAACGTGAATGGCTTCCGCGATCCTTCGACTTCACTCCTATGGATTTCAGGTTCTGGGGATATCTAAAATCTAGAGTGTAAATGTACAATCTACAAACATCGTTAGCAATATCCCTTCATTTAACTGTGTAAGTTTTATTAGACTATATGAAATTCAATAACAAGAACTCATTTTACTTATATAAAATTTAATTTTTAGTTTTTAAGATTTATTGAATAATAATTGAACGTCCAAAGTGCATAAAAAATGTCAAAATGAAGTTAAATTATTTTATATGAAATTCATGCCAACTTCAACTAGTCGGATGCGGCAATCCTAAAAGTTTCTTCTATTTCATATGCACGTTAATAATTCAAAATTCACAGCCAGAGTGTAAAAATTAAACGAGAATCTACGCCGATACTGAGGAGTCCAAAGGCATGAAATTCCGTGCATTAGTTCTTGAAATAACATTATAGGGGATATCGAGAAAAATGCAACATAAAAGCACCATCTAGTGGGTTATTTATACAAAAACATAATATTTATGAAGGTATACCTGAATGTGAAGTTTGTTGAAAATTCTTGCATTAGTTCTAGAGATACAGCTATTGTAGGAATTGAGAAGATTTCCATATGGCAGCCGTACCAGCTGGACGATTGACAGCAAAACTTAAACACAACCAGTTTATATCAAGAATTAACTAAATCAGAAGTTTGATGAAAATTAGTGCAATAATTCTTCAGATAGAGCTATTCTGGAAATCATACAAAATGCAGCATGTCAACGCCAATTGTTGAACGATTTATGCCAAATTGTACTGAGAGTCAACTCACATCAAGAACTTTCAGAATCTTAAGTTTGGTGAAAATTTGTTACTTATTTCTTGCGATACAGTTGTTGGGGAAGTCGTAAAAAAATCAGAATACTAGTGCCTCCTGTTGAGCGATTTATACACCAAAAACTAATCAGCATGAATATCAGGGTCAGAGACTACCTAAATATAAATTTTTATCAAGTTCCGTGCGTTAGTTCTTGAGATAGAGTGTCCACAAAAATTCTGTCACAAAGTTACAGACTCACAGACAGACATTTTGTAAAAACGCGTTTTTTGGAATTTCTGACCACTAAAACGCGTAAACTCGTCGAAAATCGGAATTCGAAAATTTTCACGAATTTAATACTTTCTTCTTGTAAAGAAATACGCTTAGTACTTCTTGCAGCCGAACCTCTCGTAAGTCAAATACTTTTAACATTTCATAGATGTTAACATATCTTTTTCATTTTATTATTAAAGAAATAAATCGTTTTTACCATAGATAATTCTTATTATACATTATATTTGCAATGTTTTTCGTTTTCGTGACTTTTTTTGCTTGACTTGTGGTTATGCCGCTGACTACTGGACAAGTAGTACTGGGTTCGAAGCCATATCAGGCATGGATAAATAGAATGCATCTGATTCAACTTTAAATGGAGTCCGGGGTTGTTTGGTCACCTAGTGCAAAACATTCTAGTACAATCTTAATCAGCCATCCAACTTTTGTTTTATTGTAGTTGTTCTTGGGAATATATTGGTCGTTACATTTTCAAAACATCATGCATAATGTTTATCTGTATATTCCAAATTTTAGTAAGATACCATCAAAATATATCACAAGAAAGAGCTTTGTGCACGCTTTCAAATAGTTTTCAGGTAATTGCATGTTATACCGTCATTATTTTTATATGTATTTGAAGTTATGTTAGCGAAGAACTACACTTTTGAAAATTCCTTTTACATTAATGTCTTATGGCTGCAATAATCATTAAGTAAGTGTAATCTAGCTTCATCTAAAATGTGCAGAATTATATATATATATGTGTGTGTGCGTGTCTTACAAATCTAAAATTCATAAAGCACGTATCTTTAACAGCACTGGAAATTGTTGTGAAACAAACATCATCTTCCTCATGACACTATAATGGCTCTACATAAATAGTCGACAAAATTCTTCTAAGAATCTGTATTTCCTTATGATCGGAGTTCGTAAAAATAACTATGGAACTAATGTTATTGAGTAACTATAGAATAATATTTTTTCTATTGTTTTTATGCACAAAAGAGATGTTAAATGTTTTATGAATAGATGATGAATATAACTAAATAATATATTAGAAACATATATTTTTGCTTTCTTCTATCTGTAACAAAAAAAGGAGTTTAATTTTTTTCTCGTTCAGTTTTCGACGGATTTATGTGTTTTATACACAAAAAGGTGTTTTTACAAAGTGGCCGCGTATTTGTCTGACCTGTGTGTGTTTATGTGTTCCTGGTATCATCCAAAAATATATGGCAAAGCATGTTAAGCATCGAAGTCAAAGAAGTTTTCTATAAAGGGATTCGACTATGTCAGGAATTTCACAGTTAAATTTGGGATTTTTCACCGAAAAAGACCAGAAGGCGGCAGCACAAATAATCACCTCATCGAGTTCACGAATAAAAATCTAGGATTAGGCAAATTTTGATTCGCATATTAAAATGCAATCTGTCTGCCAAGTCATATCTTGGGGGAAAACATCTAATAAAAAGAATACTGCCCAGTTAAACTGATGGCATTGAGCTCACAGGCTACGCATATTAATTGTACATTACAGCCTTATATTTTCAAGGGTTAATTCCTTTCGAAAAAGAAATTAAGAAGGAGAAACAGCTCTCCCCTTTCCCCTTTTTTTATACTTAATCATTGAACCTCCTAAACTATCAAGGACATGCTTTATCATATAAAAAATCTATATCCAAAATTCAGAGCAAATCGGATAATTCTTAATAAAAACCCATTTACCATTTGTATAATTTAAGAGGAGTTATCCTCCACTTTTATACTTAACCATTAAACTTACAAAACTATTCAGAGATTTGAACGAAATCTGACAATTCTGCTTGAAAAACCCAATTATATAAATTAGGGGGAGGGGAATTAGAACCCCCGTTTCCCTTGTTTATACTTATTCAATGAACACCTAATAACAGTCACGAAATCACCTCATCAGAATGATCCTATAGCTAAATTTTGAACGAAAACTTGATTCTGCATGAAAAACCCACTTATTTCTATTAAGGGGAGGGGCATGAGCCCCCCGTTCCCCCTCTTATACATATCGAATGAACTCCAAAAACTAATCAGGGAAGCGCCTAGTCAGGATATACATATATACAAAATTTCAAGTGGACTGAATATTTTTATCATCAGTTATCGCGTTACGTACGAACATACATACAGAACGGGCGGACACATAAGCTCTCAGGCTATGATAGCCTGTGAGCTAAAAACCCGATTTTAACGGTTGACTCGTTGTTTACCATTGTGCTTCCCTGCACCGAAAAGTATGAAAACATTGGGGATTGGCAGCTAGAAAACATAATGGTTCAATTGCTAAAATCTGGTTTTGAGGTGTTTTCAACCGAGATATGAGTTCGCAAACCAATCGCGTTTTAATATGCGAATCGAGATTTATATAATCCAAGGTTATCATTCGTAAAATCGATGAGATGATTGTTGTGCTGACCTCCCAGAGAGAAATAGCTGTAAATAGCAAATTTTGAACCATTTTCATTATTGTACCGGAGAAAAGTGTATGAAGTTATGGATAAAACGGAACCAAACTGCAAAATACATTTTTGGCTTTTGTTGTCAGGACCATTATAATTTCAATTCGATTGTTGTAATTTTTTTTCTTAGAATGAACTGTATTGAACTCAATGTACTTACAATGAACACACCTCTTAAAACCTTAAAAATAAATGAAATTTTATAAATGGATATTAATATATAAAACTAAACCCCACAAACACTCTAGTTAAGGCCTTAAGCTGGTTTCGTCACGGCCAAAAGGAGTTAAGGCCTTACAAAAGGTTAAGGTTTACAAAAACAATGCTGTACCGCAAGTGAGCTGCCGCTAATTGCGGCAGTCATCGCCGAGCCGTTAAAGGCTCGGCGATGACAGAACTGTTGCATTTACTTTGCCGGTAAACTCTTAATGGTCGGTTTCGGGCAAAAAAGTAATGGCCCTCCAACATCTAGAAAGCAGAGGGCTAATATAAACTGACCAGTATTTTTATTTTATGAGAGAAAATGTATATATTTTTGGTCTTTATTTCTTTCAAAAATTACTTTAAATCTGAGTTTTAATAAGGAGAGATTTATATACGAGATATAATTTACGAGATTTATATTTAAAACAATAAAATAAATGACATATTTTATTTAGTTTGAAAATATTTATATAAAAAATAAAAATTGTGCTCAAAATGTATGCAGAATTCCAAGTTTTTTCTTCACCGGCACACTGTTACATTCATTATTTATAAAAAAAAGTTGGAAAAAAATGAATAAATATTTAAAATATAGTAAAATAATTTAAAATAAATATTAAAACAGAAAAACGCTTTTAGATTGTCCCTAAAGCAGTCCATGTCCACCCCCCCCCTCCTCCCAATTACTCAGTCATGCAAAACTTTAGCATACATGCATAAAATAATTTTTAATCGTACATGCATAATATATTTCTAAAATTGTCGATTTCTGTATTTCTAAAGTTGGCTTAGAAATACAATTAGTTTCACATTTTTTTTTTCTAGGAAAGATCATTCTAAAATTTGAAAAATGGTGTTATTAGAAAAAAAAGAAAATGTATTTTGATTTATTTGCATCTGCAAGCGCGGATAGCTTTACATGGATATATTTCAGTGGTCATACTGGAAATAATGAATATATTATTCAATTTATATTGATTTTAATAGCCAAAATAAACAGAACACAAATTTTTAAGAAATTGGAACAATACAAAGATTTAAATACAGTAAGATGCATTCATTGGAAATGCATATTATACAAAATATTTACAAGATATTTACTGATAAATGTGAATTTTTTTAGTATATATTTTTCAATTCTATAAAAAAGGTATTTGTTGCAAACAAAATGGATGAAATGGCATTCAAATTGTTTCAACAAGAATTTTTTGCTGAATGCGAGTCAGTAAAGAAAAAAGAAAAAAAAGGGGGGAGCATATAAACTGTTTCTAAAACGTAAATTTTTAATATGATTTCAAATATATATGCATTTTAAATAAAATTCCGGGGGGGGGGATTTAAAATCCTGATTCAAAGGAAGAAAGAAAATTCCCTTTATCTGTTAAATTCCTAACATTTATATGTATTTATTTGCTTTATTATATTTTTACTAATAAAAAATACAGATAAAGCCATCTATTGTTTTTCATATGTCGGATAACCGTCCCTTTCAAACAAAACTCATTAAAGATCAAAACACCATGTCGCCACAATAAACGACCCGACGAGTGGTGAGAAAAGTGGTCAGATCTGTTTGGGCCTTAGGAGAATACATGCTCTCCTTCAAGGTCAACAAGTACAGGGGGGAATTTTCCAAGAATTTTGGACGGTGTGCTGATAAGCAGATCATTTCAGTTAGACCGTCACATAAGGGAGAGAAAGCATGTTTAACGAATGCTACCTTCAGTTTGGATATTTTACCACAATATAGGTATGTTTTATTATGCTTATTCATTGAAGAATTATTAATTTATAATTCATTATAACCTCTTGAGTTTTTTTTGCATCGACCTTACGATTGTTTGATTTCGGAAACCTACTAGAAAGATAGGAAACATATTCATTTTTAAGACATACGTTTTTAAAAATGCAGTTGTATTTTAACAAATATAAAATAATATTTACTTTATACTCCGCTATTCATCGCTTATTCGTTATTTTAAAGTTTTGTATAAATTAGGAAAAGCAGCTAATTTAAAATTATATACTTTTAAGAATTTTTTAAAAGTTTGAAAGTTAATCATATTTTCATATAACAATTGTTGTTTTCTACTGTGCATGTCATTAAAAATATTGCAAAAAATAAAATAGTTTAATTTAAATAAAGTTTACACTGATTCTTAAAGGTAAAATTTATTTTTCTTTTCATATATTAGAAGTGAGAAAGAGCGATTTCATGTGTCTTGTATAAAATTGTGCAAAATACCATTTAATAGATGTTTCTTTAACTTAAAAAAATTCTTTTTTGTAGAGGTTTGTTGAATTATTTTAGATAAAATAGCTATCGGTTTCATTTTAGATTCTTAAAATAGCTTCTTTAACGTTGTAAGTAACATGACTGTGAATGATGGTTTTTTCTTTTTTTTATTTTGAGCGAAAAAAATTAACAATTTTTCATCGAAAATATTTCATTCATTAAACAATTAAATAAAATTGTCAGATCATTCAAAATTTTTATACATTTTCAATTACTGTAAATAATTCTCAGCTAATATGAAAAAATTAAAATAATATATTTTTTAAATAGCAAATATTATTGTTATGTATGTATATATATATATATATTTGTAATGTTTGATTATTAAATTATTCGAATAAAATCTAAATGAAAATTCTTTTGTATATTAAAATGATGCAAAAAATATTCGACAGGTTTCATAATAATTCTTTAATGAATAAATATAATATATTGGTGACAGCCATTAACAGGCTACTTCAGTCAAGCAAAACGATTCGTTCGGTAATATTAATCCTATAGAAGAAATCAATAAAGATATCTCTGTTACATTTTAATATTTTGAAACGATATTTTTCCTATCAGATAGCTGAAATTAATCTGTACAAAGACCGTTTTTTACTTTTTCAATTTTGTTTGCAGATATTTTTAATGAGAATGTTTTTACTTTCGGAACCGGTTACGAAAGTGAAAGCATCCTCAGAAAAAATCTACAATAAAAATCGAAAAAATAAAAAAATTGTCTACGAATCGATCTCAGCAATCTAATGCAATAGATAATAAACAAAATAAAATAAAATAAATAAGTAATTTAAAAGTATTGGAATGCAACCGAGATATCTTTATAAATTCCTTCTGTAGGATCGGCATTATTTATTGGGTCTTTTCGCTTGGCTAAAGTAGCCTCTTAAGTCTAAAAACCAATGAAAATAAAAGAAAAAAAACATAAAGCATTTAACTTAATACAAGCATCACTAGCATAAATTCAAAATTTGTTCCATAAAAAATGTTTGTTGTTGGAAAATTGTTTAAATTATAAAGTGTTTTTGCATAAAAAAAACAATATATTATTAATCATTAGGTACACTTTTCAAAAAAGTTATAAATTTACTTATCTTCAGATTTTCCAAAAATTTCCAAAACTTATATGTTGAAAATGAATTTATTTGTTTATTATTTAATTATATGCTTTAAAAATTATTTTTAATTGCATTACATGTAAATTTTTAAAGCATATAATTAAATAATAAACAAATAAATTCATTTTCAACTTATATGCTTTGGAAATTTTTTAAAATTTTGAAGATAAGTAAATTTATAACTTTTTTGAAAAGTGTACATAAAGATTATTAGTATATTTGTTTTACATGCAAAGACAGTTTATCATTTAAATAATCTTCCAGCAAATATTTTTTATAGAACAAATTTTGAATTCATGTTTAAATATTAATTCTTACAAACACAAATGTCTGGGTGAGGGGGATCTCCTGGCCAGCCTTTATTTTTAATGGCCTTTAAAAGAATAATTGTGGCCAGTTTGTGGCTGTCTGATATTTTTAATAAAAACGTTAATGGCACATTTGTGGGCAACTTCTTGTATTCATGGCCATGATCTTGCTGCCGCGTTCTGGCCGGCGTGACAGTTTTTTGACGGAGCCGTTACGGCCAAAGATGGCGGGCCGTTATCAAACACTTTGGGCCACCGCTAACGATGCCTCTAGTGGCCCACCAGTTATGTGTTTGTTGGGAAGGTTTTCTATTTCTACCAAAACAAAAAGCTGGAAATATTGCAGGAAAATATAAAATATATGTATTTATTAAATGAAGCCAGCTCTTACACCGTTAAAAATAAAGGTGACAAACCAGTTGCATTTTGCTCCCAGGGGTAAAAAAAGTTTTACCATTTGACACCAGCTGGCTTGAAAATGTGTTTGGTGTGCCGTTTGATCCATCACTGGGTGATTCACGTTAATTATGGTGCCGTGCAATGCATACCGTTACAAGATTTTCACCCCTTAGTCATTTGCGCATGCTCTGTGATGTGTGTTCCCCTTCAATTCGCCGTGTCTGGTGGATCGAAACAGCAATATCTCCCTACGAAGAGTATCACCGCGCATGCGCTATGCCAATTTCGTTTAGAACTTCGGATAGCTAGCTTTTGGCGAGCTTTTTATATAAAGTAGCCTTTGAATTTCGGGACATTTGAACATTTCAGGGAGATTTTGAAGGTGAGCTCGATGGCCGAAAGGTCAGAGCGTTGAACTTGCAACCAGACTTGTGGGTTCGAATACTTCGCGGGCCAAATGTCGTTTTATATTTTCTTTTTATTGTTTTGCACTCTGGATTAGGGGTTCCATTCTCGCTCCCGTAGCGGTGTCACCAGTGAGCCAAGCCTTTCAGCCCTAAAAGATGCAAAGTGTCACCTGTAGTTTAAACAGTGTAGCGTGTTCTCTAAGATTTTCATTAAAAAACAATGGAACTTTGAAACATTATTTTCTGCTTTCTGATTGCTTTAATTAAGAGCCCACAATAGTCACAGAAAAATTACTCAAAAAGACCCGGATGACCATGTAAAGTCTATGGGAGCGTTCTTTTCTAATATCTCGCTCAAATTTTAATATTTTTGCATGATTTTTTTGCACAAGATAGCTGAGGGCAATCCACAACCGGGCTAGTTTTTACTTTTTCAATTTTTGTTTCAGATTTTCTTTAAAAAATTACTTTAACTTTCGAAACCGGTTCTGAAACTGAAACTATCAAAATATAAAAAAATATATAACCAAAATCGAAAAAGTAAAAACTAGCTCGGTTGTGGATTGCCCTCAGCTATCTTGTGCAAAAAAATCATGCAAAAATATTAAAATTTGAGCGAGATATTAGAAAAGAACTCTCCATAGACTTTACATGGTCATCCGGGTCTTTTTGTGTACTTTTTCTGTGACTATTGTGGGCTCTTAAGAATGTCAACAATAATGCAAAGTCATAAAATATGTAAGTTGAAGTTATGAAAAAATAATAGAACCTAAATTTTTATTGGTTATATTTTTATATAAAAGAAAAACATTGAACGATATCCATTACTGCCGCATGTAATTTATAACTTGAAAAATATAAATAGCATGTATTTATTGCTCAATTCCTCTGTTTGAACGATTGCTGAAATACTTAAAAGTAAATTACTATTCTATCTCTTGTGCTGTGTAAATATTTAATTAATTTCATTGTTGTTAAAATATTTCGACTTTATTGATCTGGTGCTATTATGAGAACTGTATTGCTGTAACTGTAATTTTGTAACTGTTTTATTTTAAATCTACAGTTGGAACTTTATTTTTTAAATACATTACTTTTGTTTGAATAGTTTCTGTAATATTCTCCATTCGTACTAAAGAGTATTTTCGCCCAAGATCCTTCATTTGTTACATGGAACAAGGAGCACATGTGCACTGTGCCGCATTAGAATAATACTTAATCTATAGAAGTAGGACAACAATCGATTATAAGATTTCACTTATACTGGCAGACATGCACATGCACACAACTAACTCTTGTAAAAAATATTCTGGATTTCAGTGTGCATATTTTTCTTTACTTTTCAAAATTCAAATAAGATAAAATAAAAGAGGACAAGTTGAATGTAGATTCTGCCATTGCAGAATTCAGTTTCGCCTCCGATTAGAAAAAAAATAAGAAATTCGATAGAGGTCTTTTAGAAGGGCGACCCCGTTTAGAATGCAATGACCTAATTTCATTTTTATTGTGTTTATCAATATAATAGCAAACAGAACGGCGTTAAATACCCAATTGATTAGCAATTTCTCTCTGAGACATTGGAATTGCGGAATAATAAAGTTATACAATTTGACGTGCTACTTCTTCATTGACTAGATTCATCAAAAACGAATTTTTTCTTTAGTTTAAACGCTTTTTTATAGACTCTGAGAAAAAAGAAAATGCATTTTAACAGTAAAACGAATGGAATCCCGTCGAATTCGACGAATGGAATGTTTAAAAGACACTATCGATTTGGTTTTAATAAAAGCAAAAGTAATTACATTATTGAATCAATATATAATAAATATAATCCCAAACTTAATGTCAAGTTTGCCAGTTACAATTTTGCATGCAAATATTGGCACATCTTCAGTTAAAATTGTAATCTGAGTGCCAGCGAAATCCAGAAATTTTATTTATATGCACTCACAGAAAAATAGTTTTATTAAAAAAAACTAATTTAATTTTTACTATGACATTATTTTCACTAACTGAAGTCATCGGAAATTAAAATCTCAATCTCAATGTCCATAATAAAAGAAATATTGAAATGTAACATCATTATGAGTAAAAATGCGACGTTTTAAATAGTAACGTCATTTTCTCTTCAAATGTTTTTTAAAAGTTACTGTTATTAGTAATATGAAAAAGGCATCCGTAACAATATTGTAATTCCCATTTATCTGGTTGTTGAATGACATCATTTTCCTCATTTGAAAATTTTCTTATTTTGCTTTAGACAATAATTTTTATCATAAATTATTTTCTGTTATTTTATTTACATTATTAATATTATTTCTCAGTAAATATATTTTTTTACCTCAATTAATGCATATTTATACGCAATCATTTTACTGTGGTTAAATTTTACGAAAACAATTAGCTTTTTTCTTTTAAATGCGAGAACATGTTCACTGATGAAATAAAGCTTCTGACTGGTGGAAAGTGATAATGGAAAATAAATTTTTATTATTGAGAAAAAAGCTAAAGTGAGTTACCACCATTTTGAAGAAATATCGTAAAAAGCATTTAAAATTAAAAATAAAATATAAAAGTGGAAATAAATTAAAAAATAGCTAAAATGGGCACAAATACAAATAAATAGCTTTCATTTAAAAAAAATAATTATCAAAATCGGTTGAGTAGAAAATTCAGAGCTGATGACTAAAAAAACAGCCAGGTCTTTTAAATATATAGATTGTATGAATGTCTCGTTTTAACGGCCAGATTATGACAAAGTGGGCCACAATTTTTCACACGACACTTTTTAGCTTGTCTGAAAGAAATAGCATCGGAGGCTAAAAAGATATTTCGTTATCGTTAGATCCGAAATAAATCAGACACAACTTGGTTCCGTTATATCACAATTCTGATCTAAAGTTAAAAATAGAAAATATTATTCATAATTGTGTTATTATAATATTCGTGTCATGGACGGTTGAAGTGACGACTTTAATAACCACTAAAAATCTTTAATGAAACTTGCTTGATTAAATATGTAAAAATAGAAGCATCGAGAGAATAAAATTCTCGGAGCGTGAAAAAATGACACCGCTTACATACAGCAAAAGCAGTTCTAACAGAATAATTATAAGGATGGTTAAAGTTCTAGTCTTAAAATGAAGTCCGCACCATCGTCACATGCACACAATAGAAGTAGAAAATGGGAGAAGCAAATCGCAAATATGCAATATTCTCTAATCTAGGAAAGTAAAATTTAAAGCCTTGATATCAAATCAGAAATAATAGGTTTCTTTTGTGAGGGGTTACACAACTCAACATAAACGAACTTAAATTAGTCGAATATGGAATTCCCAAAACTTTTTTCTATCTCATACACATTAGTATACTTTTAGAAAAATGAAACATAGCCGCGTCACCGGTTAGGTATTTTACATCAAAATCTAATCTGAAACAACTTATTTCAAGTTCTAATTGTATCTGAAATTTGATAAAAATTCGTGTATTAGTATTTGAGATAGAGTTATAATAGGAATCGGAAAAAAACAGGATAAAAGCGCCACCTGTTGATCCATTTATTCTAAACACTACAGAATACAAATTTATATCAGGGAATAACAGAATTTAAAGTTTGATAAAAATCCGTGCATTAGTTCCTGAGATAGAGCTATTGAATAATGCATCATGAATAATGCCGCATGGCAGCGACACCCGTTGCTCCAAAAATTACAGAATACTAATTTATATCAGGGACTAACTAAATCTTAAGTTTGATGAATTTTCGTGCATTAATTCCAGAGATAGATCTATAGCGATAATATTAAATAATATCGCATAGCCGCAGCACCTGTTATGCGATCTACACCAAAACGTGATAAAAAACATATTATATGAAGGAATAATTGAATCTGAAGTTTTATGAAAATCAGTTCATTAGTTCTTGAGATATAGCTATTGTGGGAATTGTGAAAAAGACAGCATAACAGTGCCACCTGTTTGGTGATATGCATTAAAAGCTAATCAGATCCAGTTTATATAAAAGTCTAAATGAATGTAAAGTTTGGAGAAATTTCGTGCATTAGTTCTTGAGATAGAGCGCCCACGAAATTTATGTCACCCACAGACAGGCAGACTCAGACAGACATTTTCTAAAAACATGTTTTTTGCTATCTCTGAACCCTAAAACGTGAAAATCCGTCGAAAACCGGAATTCAAAAGTTTTAATGAATACAATATTATTTTCTTGTAAAGATAGAAAAAAGTAAGAAAAAAAGTGGGGCGGGGTAAAAGTAAAAAAAAAATTGTTATTGCACTGTAAAATTAAATTTAGTAATCGATAACTTGAATAATCCAAATATTTCTAAAAGGAAATAGAAGTGTCCGAAACATTTTAACGTGTTACATAGAATGGCTTTATCATTCTATGAAGTATTATCAATCAAAATTTTCGAATACTTTTTATTTCTCTAACAAGTCTTTTCGAAACGTTAATACAGCAAGATTTACATAAAGAACACAAACAAATCCTCGGTTAAAAATTATGGAGTTAACAAAATAACAATACAACCTTTTTCCTATAATAAAATTTTTATCCTGATTATTTTATTCCAAGCGTTTACTTCCATTTTAAATGCTGAAACACCAAATATCTTTAAAAGAAAGCTGTAATTATCATAATTGAATTTCCTGTGGTTAGAAATTGTTGAAGCGAAAAAAAGCATGCTTGATAGTTGAGTACTTTATTCAACGTATTTTATTTGTTTATTTGTTGTTATATTATTTTTCTCTAGTAAAAAAACTTAGTGTTCATTTTTCTGGGAAAATCACGCAAATACCTCCGATAAACTCCGATGTTCATCCCTAAATTGCTTTACGATAAAAAAAAATTGTTGCTTTGTCAAATAATCTTTTTTTTTTGTTTGTTTGTTTCTGCATTTGTTTCGTAAGTGGCGTTTTACAAATCATCGTTAAAGTAGGGTAGATGTGCCAGTAATGGGCCACCTTAAGGAATTTCTCTAAAAAATAATTTTTTATTAATAGTTATAATTATTGTATTCCAATTTTTTTCATATTAGATTAATCTTTCAACAATATATAACTAATCCCACAGTTACATTTCCCAATAGAAATAAAAATTTAATTTTAAATAATAGAAATATGTCTAAACACCCAAAAGCCCAGTAATGGACCACCTATGTTCCAGTATTGGACCGCCTATGTTCCAGTAATGGGCCACCCTACAAAAAAATAACAGATAATTGTTTTTAGGTGCGTTCGTAATTATGTAAATACGTAGCACCCATAGTTGTCGTTCAGTTCATCCGGCTGTCCGTCTGTCTGTTCGTCTGTGTGTCCGTTTGTCTGTTCATCTGTCTGTCCGTTTGTTTGTTCGTCTGTCTGTCCGCATATAACAACGCAAAAATTATCCAACCGAATCGTTTGAAATTTAAAATAGATAATTATTACATAATTTTGTTGAGTCATTTCAAATTTTATGAAAATCCGATGAATAAGATCAATTACAGGGAAAATCAAAAGGATTCCGTTACATTACGGTTGATGGGGAAAAAGTTAAAAATGCATTTTCATCGTTTGAAATTTAAAACGTGTAATTATTACATAATTTTGTCGAGTCATTTCAAATCTTATGATAATCAGATGCAATCAGAATCAATTACAGGGACTATCAAAAGCATTCCGTTACATTACAGTCAACGGGGGAAAAAAGTTGCAAATGCATTTTAATGGTGTTACACTCATTCGAACATAATAAAATTGACATGAACCTATGACGTATATATATACTAAAATAAAAATTCTGTACAATCTGAGATGCAAAGTATATTTATTATTAAATTACAGGGCCACACAAAAGTATTCCACTACATAATGCTGTACGGGGAAACATTGTTTGGGACATGTTTTAATTATAATAAACTGTGCCACATTTTATGAATATGATATACGTTGCTGAGGTGTAATGAAAATTACTTCCTACATGTTTATAGGAATACAAAGAGTTCAACCACTGTACTGTATCCGAAGTATTGTCTACTATATCAGGAAAATCTGTATATTTTTAAAACTTCGTTAGCGTACGAATGCACCTCATTTGCTACGCTTAAAGTGCAATTTACAACTTGTTTCAATTGTATTTTGCTCCAGAACTTAATAAAAGCATACTAATAAAACAAAATATTAAAACTTAAGTTAGAAATTCATTACATTAAAGGATTTATAATGAAAAAACATAAAACAAAATATTTAAATTTAAGTTATGAATTTATTATAATCAAGGATTTATAATGTGAATATAAAACAAAATATTAATGATATTATTAACTGTTTATTATTAACTAACATTAAAGGATTTATATTGTAAAGATATAAAAGAAAATATTTAAATTTAAAGAAGTTTTAAGATAAATACAATGTTTTACTGAAATCAAGTTTAGATAAAATAAGGCATTAAAAAAAGCCTCCAATCTTCATTCATATCATTATCTAAATGATGTGCTGTGCAACTGTGAAGTATAAATAACAGATCTTCAATTTTATCATCCCTTTCAGATAGTCCAAATTGTTCAATATGGTATTTTAGAATGCATTTAAAATGATAAATGTTCTTGCACTATACAACCATTTTCATATAATCATATAGCCCATCAATTTGGCACAGATTGATTCCACAATTTCCCTTCAGAGATGCTTATATGGATATATTATCACCAATGGAGCAATCTCATTATTTGCTGAAAAACATCCCGTAACAGTGATTTGTTCGTTTTCGTTATTTGGTACTACATGATAGACATCTTTAACTGATTTCGATCCCAAATTTCTCCTTGTTTTAAGGGCACAAAAGAAACCTTGTTTGAAAATTCTCTCTGTATGCTTTAGAATTCGGAAGAAAATATTAATAATATCTTCTTCCAAATAGGATTTTACATTTCTGAACCAACTTAAAACAACTTCTTTTGTAACGGCACATCTAAATTTTGTCAAATGTTCTGCTTGTGTTTTGTACCAATTTTGGATGACTTTTTTAAAACAACTATTTATAAAGAAATTGCCTTTATTAAATTCTAATAGGTAAAATTTAAGTATTAAATTTGATTATTTAGCTTTTCAGTTAAATCAAAATATTTTATCTCTACTGAAATAAACTTTTTGTATTGGTCACTTGGGTGGTCCATTACTGGAAAATCGCGAAATAAGCAATCCAGTAATGGGCCACCCCTCATAAAATCTTAAAAATAAATACAATTTTGTAAATGGCCATTGGTATATTAAGTTCAATGTTTCATATTGCTAACCAAACAAAAACATTCAATTTTTACGGAAAAATAAAAAAGATATAAAACTAAGTAAGTAAAGTCTGCTCTTAGCATGTCCATTAAGATTTTCAGTGAAAAACAGAAAAACGGTGAAACTTTATTTTCTGCTTTCTAATTGTTTTGACGAAAAGTGTAAAAAATTAATCCAGCTTATAAAACATGCAAGGTAGAGTTCAGAAAAAAATAATAAAAGCTTAACTATTATTTATTACTTTTTTATAAACCAAAAAGTGCGAGGTGGCCCATTGCTTGAAGGTGGCCCATTACTGGCACATCTACCCTAGTTGTTTAATAAATACAGATATTAAGGTTGTGAGGAAGTGACCTTTGTAATAAACGCACTCTAGCATTTTTGAGATCGTGACGTCAATGATTTAACATGTGTAAGCGCGAAAGAGACATCTATCCTCTCTTTAACACGCTTTTATTAACTTCACCTGTATGTGAGTTTGTGGGTTTGTAACTCTTCTTATTATCTAAAGATTTTCCTTATTATCTAAAGATTTTCTCAAGCAATTTTGACTAAAAATTGCATTCTATGGTTTTCGGGCACGAGAAAATCATTGGGCTAGGTTACATGTTCGAGAAAAAATTTTAATGGGTCATATTGGGTCATTAAAGGTCTGGGTCAAGCTATTTATATTTAAAGAACGGCGTGATCGATTATAACGAAATTTTGCATGTATCAGTTTTTTGGCACGAGAAAACTATCGCGCTGGGTCACACGTTCGAAAAATTTCAATTAGTGGGTCATTTTGGGGTCATTATGGGTCAAGCCATTTTTATCTAAAAAGCGGCTCTAACGATTTTGACCAAATTATATATTTTATCGTTTTGGATTACAAGAAGACCATTGGGTTAGGTAACAAGTTCAAGAAAATTCGGTTAGTGGGTCATTTTTGGGGTCATTGTGGGTCATACTATTTTTATCTAAAGATTTTCTCACGCAGTTTTGACTAAAAATTGCATTCTATGGTTTTCGGGCACGAGAAAAATATTGGGCTAGGTTACATGTTCGAGAAAAAATTTTAATGGGTCATATTGGGTCATTAAGGGTTTGGGTCAAGCTATTTATATTTAAAGAACGGCGTGATCGATTATAACGAAATTTTGTATGTAACAGTTTTTTGGCACGAGAAAACTATCGGGCTGGGTCACATGTTCGAAAAATTTCGATTAGTGGGTCATTTTTGGGTCATTATGGGTCAAGCCATTTTTATCTAAAAAACGGCTCTAACGATTTTGACCAAATTTTATATTTTATCGTTTTGGATTACAAGAAGACGATTGGGTTAGGTAACATGTTCAAGAAAATTCGGTTAGTGGGTCATTTTTGGGGTCATTGTGGGTCATGCTATTTTTATCTAGAGATTTTCTCACGCAGTTTTGACTAAAAATTGCATTCTATGGTTTTCGGGCACGAGAAAAATATTGGGCTAGGTTACATGTTCGAGAAAAAATTTTAATGGGTCATATTGGGTCATTAAGGGTCTGGGTCAAGCTATTTATATTTAAAGAACGGCGTGATCGATTATAACGAAATTTTGTATGAACAGTTTTTTGTCACGAGGAAACTAATGGGCTAAATCACATGTCATTTGTGGGTCATGATGGGCCATAATGGATCATGTCAAGCTACATCTAAAGAACAGGTGGATCGATTTTAGCGAAATTTTGTATATAACATTTTTTTGGCACAAGAAAATTATTGGGCTAGGTCACACTTTCGAGAAATTTCGATTAATGGGTCATAAAGGGTCTGGGTCAAGCTATTTATATTTAAAGAACGGCTGGATCGTTTTTAACGAAATTTTGTATGTAACAATTTTTAGACACGAGGAAACTAATGGGCTAAATCACATGTTCGAGAGATTTTGATTATAAGGGTCATTTGTGGGTCATTGATGGGTCATGCTAATTTTATGTAGAAAATGTCTCTCACCATTTTGACTATATTTTGTATTATGATATTCTCGGGCAAGAGAAAACCATTGGACCAGGACACATGCTCGCGAAAATTCGATCAATGTGTCATTTTGGGTCATAATGGGTTAGGGTTATTCTAATTATATATAACAACGATTCAATCAATTTTACCTAAATTTTGTAACGAAACGTCTTTTGTCACGAGAAGACTATTGGGCAGAGTCGCAAGTTAAACAAAATTATATTAGTTGGCCATTTCGCTTTATTGATGAATGCTGTCAAGCTAATTTTATCTAAGAAACGGCTTAAACGATTTTGATTCAACTTTATATTCTATTGTTTTTGATTACCTGGAGACCTTTGAGCTAAGTCACATGTTTGATCAAATTTGATTAGTGGGTCATTTTGGGTAATACGGGTCAGGGTCATGAGAAAATGGCAGCAACCAATAAGTTGGCAATGTTTCACAAAATATTGGCGACATTTGGCCGAAAAATTGACTATTAAGATTACGAAAGCCACAATACGTATTTGGTGCCAAATGAAAGAATGTCTCCAAATTTGGCTATATCTGGCAAAAAATGTTGTCTTTCATAACGTGAAGGATTTTTTTTATACATTCTTAATAGGATTCAAGATGCATGGTTAAATTAACCAGAGTCGACCAAAAAAAGTTATTTGGATCGATGTCCTTTCGTTTTAAATTTTAAAATAAATATAGATTAAAAAAACTAAAAACCACGCTTTTAAAGTAATCAAACTAAAAAGTGGAAAATAAATATAGTTTAAAAAATCTAAAAAACACGCTTTTTAAGTATATCAAACTAAAAAGTGAAAAATAATTCGTACTATAAGCTGAAAACAAAAATAGATGAAAAATACTACATTACTATAAAATCATTGTTATTATAAGAATCAATTAATAAGCAATAAATAAAATTATCGTGGAATAAATTTAACTTTTTCAAAAAAATGTATAACCGACTCCAAAAAAGCGCTAAAAAGAATTAAATAATTCTATAAAATTCTCTAATGACAAATCGTTATCCAATAACCACACATTGACTATCATGTACCGGTGTAAAACGGTTAAATTTAATATATAGAATTTAATATCCACCAAACATAGATTTTCCAGAGAATATTTTTTACAAGAGATTAATTTACATATTTTTTATTTAATTTTTGAATATATACATATAAAAAGTAATGAATTACTTTTTGAATTTGGTGCCAAACAATCATAATCGATAATAATTTCCCCATTTTATTTATGGTACTAGACATAATATATCCACAATTCTTACTATATTTGAAATAGTTTGGCACCAACTTCAAAAAGTAATTCCTTACTTTTTATATGTATATATTCAAAAATTAAATCAAAAATATGTAAATTAATCTCTTGTAAAAAATATTCTCTGGAAAATCTATGTTTGGTGGATATTAAATTCTATATATTAAATTTAACCGTTTTACACCGGTACATGATAGTCAATGTGTGGTTATTGGATAACGATTTGTCATTAGAGAATTTTATAGAATTATTTAATTCTTTTTAGCGCTTTTTTGGAGTCGGTTATACATTTTTTTGAAAAAGTTAAATTTATTTCCTACTTTTTAGTTATTTATACCGTAATACATAATTATGTGTACGGTCATATGATGGCTCTTTGCAACGCATTACTAATGAACGCACTTTGCTGAGTTCTGATGTATTCGCTTTATTTGTCACTATTTGATTGTCAACTTTTCAAAAGACACTTACAATATCGGTTAGTATCGTTGTGAATCTTTGGGTTTTCTGGATGTGGTAACTTCTTCAGATCTGGCACGATGAAAAGCTACCGCATTCATGAAATCTTAAAGTCAACATCTAATCGTACGGACATCGGAAGTGGTTATCGAAAGGTGACAATGCCTCAAGTAAAGTGTCCTTACTTATAAGCGCGCGGCAAAGCGCTTCCATGTATGAGTAAACAGCAAAATGACTCCATGTATCAATGAATAGTAAAATGCTTTTCTAGTGTATTCAAAAGTACTCCGCCTTCAGTCAGACAAAGCAAAAAGAAAGATTTTAACAAAAATCGCTAAGTGATTCAATAGATAAACAACAACAATCTAATTCCTATAAATGCAGTAAAGGCATCGGAAATGAGCAGTGATGATTCAACGAGGAATCCGAAAATCATACCTGTACTTGGCTGCATCTATAAGAGAGTGACAGCATTCTATGCCCAAATACTTTTTTCACGGATGCTTTTGTCCCAACTAAACTGTTAAAAATTTGAAACTCACTCCACCGCTTTTATGGAAAACGATTATTTCAGCCTATCATGGAGCATTCTCATTTGTCAAAAGACAAATATTTTATAAAAGCGGGGGAGTGACGATGCAGCAAAAGGGTAAATTTTTTTACAGTGTATGTATGAGATATTCCATAAAAGGGATGGAGTGACGATGCAGCAAAAGTTAAATTTTTAACAATGTATCGCAATGGTAGGCACTTTCTATTATAAAAAATTGATTATGTTTTCCTGGTAGAATTCGATTGTACGCCGAATGATCCTTTATTTCTACACAGACATAAATACATAATCCATATTATTTTACAAATTCGTGGACATACAAGGACAAGATCGCACGAGTAAATATTATGACACAAGAAAAGTACAACCGGGAGCTACACATAAAGAGTGTGTGCAACGGAGCCAGTGGGATTCGAACCCACAATATCCTATGCTTTCAAGAGATTAGCAGCGTGGTGTCTTAATCACTCGGCCACAAGGACCCCCTTGATGACTCATTTTTGTCCAGAATCTTTTCAATCAATCTGTGATCCATGTGTCGTCATATTCACATTGAGGAATCCTACATGAACAAAATCTGAAATCATTCTGGTGTCTAATCCGGTAACCAAATCTGCATAGTTACTCCATCGCTTTTATAGAATTTCTTTGTTTTGACCAATGAGAATGCTCCATAATAGAGCGAAGTAATCGTTTCCTATAAAAGCGATGGAGTGACGATGCAGCAAAAAGGTTCAATTTTTTACAAGGCAAGCAGTGCTAAAAATTTGTATCCTTTAAATGTGGAACGATGCTACTGAATTCCAAAGTGTCGATCACAGTGACATCTGCGGCAATTTCGTCTTACATTAGCTAGACTAGCAATAATTCTTGCATTTTTAGAAAATGTTATGCAGATGTCGCTTCTATCTTTAATTTCATTAGCATTGTTGCACATTTAAAGAACAGAACATTTTAGCGCTTTTTTAAGTGTTACAGAGAGCGTGTTCAGCTCAACTTGCCGGTTACTTACCGACCACTTACCGATTGTAGACAAGTACGAAATGAAAATCAAAGCGAAGTGTGACGTCAGCTACAATTCAACAGAATAGTTTTCATTGATGCCACAATTTGCTTTCGTACTGCCCTACAATCGGTCGGTAATATTGGTTACTTTTGTAAGTTGCTCTGAACACGCCCTGAGATAGCCGATTTCCACACTATATCCCCTAGATGCTATATTTCCGGTTTCTTGCATAAGAGAACTTGTTCGGAATCCAGGTAGAATTTGCGCTGTTAGCGAAACCAGATTAACGAATCAGAATCCTGAATTTTAGCAAATTTTTCAATGTTTTAAATAAATTTTCTTGTTAATAAATCTCGTTTCGCAAACAGCGCAAAATTTATGTGAATCCTGGTTCTTGTCCAGTTAGGATTTTGCACTTTGAACACTGTTAAAAATTTGAAACTTTTACTTTATCGTCAATCCATCGCTTTTATAGAAAATGATTACTTCATTGTATTATGGTGAATTCTCATTGGTCAAAATAGAGATATTCCATAAAAGCGGTGGAGTGACGATAGAGCAATAACTTCAAACTTTTATCAGTGAAAAGATCGTGTGTCTATGTAAGTGTAACATAAAAGCATGCAGAATGAACACTTCTAATTGGTCGATTGCTTCAAAATGAATTTGAAATTTAAAGTTTTTATTTTTTAAAAAGTTCTAATTATCAGATTTTTATGAAATTTGAATGGGACCACATGGGCCTCATACGCTTTCAAACAAAAAAAGAATTATCAAAATCGGTTCATATTTGCAAAAGTTATGCGTGAACAACAAAATACATACAGGTCGAAATCATAACCTCCTCTTTGAAGTCGGTTAAAAATGTCAAATGAAAGCATTCTATGCAATCAGAACGCAGTTTTTTCAAAATATTCACTGTTTGAAATTTCTGTATAAGATTTTTACAGCTTACCTAATGAAAAAACTGTTTACCGCATATTACTATCGATCTTTGTTTTTGAGAAATTTAATTTTGAAGTCAGGGTGTTATTTGCTGGACACCCTGTATTATAAAGTATTGTCTATATACTTAAGAAAAAGGGGACGAGAATGGGTGCATAATAGACAAAATATAATTTTAAAAATCTTGGAACTTTAGAAAAAGCTAACATGCTAAATCCATTAAGTATCATAAACAGCAATGCCGAACCTCATGATCTTGATCATGTGTCCTGAGATGATTTACATCATATATTCCGGTCAGATGATCAGCCGATTAATTTTAATTTCCATGGAAGCTTTGTGCCAATTTTATAAACTCGAAAGGCATGAAAGGTTGACTGAACCTTACTGAAATCTGATACTGAAAGCTTCTAGAAACTAAATTAAAAGTTTGAAATAGCTCTTATAAAATATTTTTGCAGGTTAGAAATTGAAGATTTGCTTACATACACACAATATTTTCTAATACCCTATTTTTTTCATGACTAAGAAAATAAGTTATGTGCTCTTTATTTCTCAGTTTAAACGTTGTTATAGTTGGTTAAAAGTAATACCATAGATAACTCAGCTGTCACAAGTATTTATTTGGTCATTCAGGCAGGAATTTTTTTTTTATGGAAAATGAAAATTACTTTGAAACTGTACTAATTTAGATTGTTAACAATTGTCGAATGCAATAAAACTAAAAAAGTAAAAACATCGGACTAAATTTACCATGCACCCATTTATATTAATTATTTTGTAATATCTATTAAAGTATAAGTACAGAATGTTTTTGAAAACAGGTTTACTTTAACCAATTAACTAATCAATATTTTTGAAAAAACTTTCAAATAATGCCTATTTTTTTCGTCTTTTACAGAATATCTAATCTTTTACCACCAATTTTTCAAAACAGAAATTTTTAGCTATTTGAATCAGAAAAAAAATCGGTTAAATAATGCAAAATTTACAAAAAAATTTTACTGGTGAGAATAATAAATCATCATTTAAAATTATTTCCGTACGTGGTACAGGCAAATCATGATTGGCAAAAGAGAGTTGCTGGTATGACGTTTGTTTCTAGGAAAAAAATACAAATATATTTTTAAATTATCTATTTTACATCGTCGAGATATTACTTATCACCTAAACGTTTAACCCAGGATCATAAAATCTGATTCAACACTGCAAAAACACAAAAATAAACACATTATAGAACACTTTTTGTCATCAAATATACAACATATTAATGTGTTGGAAATTGTGAAAAAACAATATACCTTAAATCTAAATTTATCGAGATATTAGATATCATCGTAAACTTTTAACCCATAATTATAAAAATCGGCTTGGCCTGTAGACAGAGGTAGTTTTCGAAATGCTCATTTTGAAAAAAAAAAAAAAAAAAAAAAAAAAAAAAAAACCAGATAAACCGAGTTTAACAATTTTATTTCTCCGCTTTTGAAGAATGTTTAATTTCTTTTTTTTATAACAGCTGGTTTTATCAGAATCATCTTAAGCAAAATTCGGCTCAAAATGTCCATTTTGACAACATTTTTTGAAATGTATTCTGAGTTTATGATAGATTGACCGATATGGAACATTATATAGTTCGTAAGTAATAGAAACTGTCAATTGAATGCGTTTGAGAGCAAAATCGAATTTAAAAATCATTTAGAAAATCAGCAATTTGTTATTTGAATAAATTCCAATTCTTTAATCAAGTTCGCTTCGGTAAATTCGTTCAAAATGCCCATTTTGATAGCATTTTTAAAAAATATATTCTGCAATTATCAAAAAATGGCCATTTCGTCATATTATATAGTTCCCAAGTAAAAAAACATTTCATTTGGATGCGTTTAAAATGAAAAAATAATTTTAAAATGCGTCAGAAAATAATCAATTTGTTATTTGAATACTTCTTCAATTTTTTAATCACGATCGCTTCTGGAAATTCTGTTCAAAATGTGAATTTTCAAAGCATTTTTTAAAAATTATATTCTGTCTTTATCAAAAAACTGGCCAATACATCACATTATATAGTTCCCAAATAAGAGAACCTGTCATCTGGATGCATTTAATATCAAAAATTAAATTAAAAATAAGTCAGAAATTAAGGAATTTGTTATTTGAATGCTTCCTCATTTTTACAATCACGATCACTTCGGGAAATCCTGTTCAAAATACCCCATTTCAAATAATTTTTTTTTAAATATATTCTGCCTTTATTATATATATATTAAAAAAAACTGAGCAATACGTCACATTATATAGTTCCCAAATAAGAGAACTTGTTATCTGGATTTATTTAAAATCAAAAATGATTTAAAAAATGAGTTATTATATAAGCAGTTTTAATTTGAGATTTTCTCTTCAACTCCTATTTTTGTTTACATTATTTTAGCTATAAGGATTGGTTCTATAAAAAACTTGTCACTATAAAAGTTCTATATATTACTGAAAAGATGTAAAATCAATTAAATTGGATTTGATATCTTAAGAATTTATGAAGTTATAGATTATTTTCTGATTCCAACCCCCTTTTTGATTTCGTTTTTTTAATCTAAAACTTGTAAATACAAGAATTTTAGATAATATTGAGAACATTTATGAAATTTTAATTGGATTTGATATCTTGAGAAGTGACGAATTTTTGAATTTTTTTTCTCAAAAATCCTATTTTTGTCCTTTTGAGCTCTTTTTTAATTTTATTAAAAATCTGTCATGTATAAACTTTTCATCCATTTTCTAAAAGTAATATCAACTTTAAACTGATTCGATATCCATTTTCATTAAGAAGTTTTGGAGTTTTTTCTGATTTCAGAAATATCCTCTCTATTTCGACCCCCTTGGTCCGGTTTTGCCCATTAAAGAACTTGACCGAGATTTTATGCCCTTCATTTTATGTATCAGTTTGGAAGAGATTTGAGCAGAATTATCGTGTTTATAAAAAAGAAAAAGAATTAGAAGAGTAAAATATAATTAGAAGTTATCGTCTCTATAAAAAAGGGATATATGTATATATATATATGACATATAGATAGATGGATAAAGTTTTTTACTGATGGTACCGTAATTTCCTGAGTATAATCCGCGGATCAAACAATTTTTTTCGACCCAGAAATTTTATTTTGTAATTGAAAGCAAATATTTACGGCTATCTAAAAAGTTATATTTTATTTAATAAAATTTCTGCGTCAAAAAATGATTGTTTGGTACGTGGATTATACGCAGGAAATTACGGTAATTTTGGGTACGGTAATCTAAGGGTCATGATCGGAGTAGGTCTCCAAAAAGTTTTCCGAAATTCCAAAATTGGAGCGACCGCAATAGGTAGTGTTTCATACGATTCTATATAAGACTGATCCAATACTGCGAATTCTCAAACACAAAATAAGCACGTTTTAGAATACTTTTTATCACCAAATTTACAACATATTAATGTGTTGTAAATTATTAAAAACGTATACAATTCTATTAAATTCTTAAAAATTTATATCACGAATATTATTAAATTTTATTACCCTAATTGTTCTCACGATTACGGTTATAGATACAGTAACTCGAAATTTTCCAATGATAAATACCGATTTTTTTCGCAAAATGCTCAGCGCATGCGAAAGAGTGTTGGAACCGTTCATCTGTCGCAAGAAACGGACTCGTTATGCACGCACAAAAAACAGCTCTGCAAAATTCAAAAAAAAAAAAAAACGATTGGGTCGCAAGAAGGAAATTTGCATATGACGCAGAGTCAGTACACCAATCATTAATTGCAACATATATAGGAGAAAAAACTTTTATTTTGTTTCCACAGTTTCCACATGGGTGCCATCACAGGCAATTACACATTGCATGCGGGCGACTGTAAAGAATACAGCCGAAAATACCGTAATTTCCTACGTATAATCCGCGGATCAAACAATTATTTTTTTCACCCAGAAATTTTGTAATTGAAAGGAAATATTTACGGCTATCTAAAAAGTTATATTTTATTTAATAAAATTTCTGGGTCCAAAAATGATTGTTTGATCCGCAGATTATACGCAGGAAATTACGGTAACATCGCATTGGGATCTCACGTTTGATAGGATTTTTCAAATTGGGCAAAGAGCTGATTGCACATGTACACTCTAGATTTGAGTTGTTCTCAGAACCAGAAATGTATAGGAGTGAGATCAGGGGATCGCGAAGACTACTGAAGTTGAAAATGGTTTGGGATGACACGGTCTCCAAAACGCTTTTCCAGGACCCTGCGAACAGATTTCGCTATGTGTGGAGGTGCACCATCTTGCATCCAAACGAAATCATTAAATGCATTTCGCTGCAGCAATTCTGGTTTGAAATAATTTTGTAGCATTGTCGTAGCGGGAACCTGTTACAAATCAAGTTACAAATCCTGTTACTATCACTTCCTCAAAGATGTACAGCCCGAGTATAATTGTACCTGTAAATGTCGCACCACACAGAGACTTTGGCGTCGTGTAAAAGTATTGGTGCCACAGGTTGCGGATTCATGTCTGCCCGGTGCACACAATTTTTGGTGTTGACGTTGCCAGTTAACCCTTTAACGATCATAGCATTTTCATTGCTAAGATGTCGAAATAAATGAATGACACCGGTAATTAAGAACAGATATATTTCTAAATAAGAAAACGTGATTTTTCACATACAAAATAAAAGGGATATTTTTAGATAAAAATACCGGTGTCAGTGTTGCGTATCGGAATTAAAATTTTGTGGTTTCGTGGCGAAACCAATGAACGTTAAAGGGTTAAAATGAAATGTACCTCATACGTCTATAATATGCGAAGAGGCCAGTCGTTATCTCCGTAATATAGAACAAGGAATTCATTAACAAGTCTATACGTTGTTGATGGCTCCCCCCATTCCAACATCTGGAAGCGCTGGTACCAGTAAGGGAACATGCGGATTACAGAGAGCAGTAGCTTTAGGACCGTTGATTTTGGTATTTCCGATACACGAGATGCACCTCTTGTAGTTTGCATGCGTCCTGTAGGAATTATGTGATGCACTTCTATAACAGTATCATCAGGAACAGTTGGTCGTCCGGAATGCAACAATAATAGGTGAAGTCAGTTTCTTCTCATTTCTTTACTGAATCACGAAGACCTTGCGGGCTAGATGGTACACGTATTTGCCGATGATTTCAAAGGTAAACCCACAAGGTTTTTCCAGCATTCATCCCACGTTGATAATAGAGTTTTACCAATACACAGCGAATTTTCGCATGAAGAGTCATTTCATCGGCATGTGTGAGTTCCCGACTGAAGAACTAACATTCCCATTCCACTTTTCATCCGTTTTCTTTGCTGATTATCTTGCAAACTGCATTCCGTGATTGGTGTTTTGCCTCTGTCTTATACAAATTTCCTTTCTGATCCCTGATCGTGATTTTTTTTTCCCGAAATCGCAGAGTTGTTTTTCTGCGAGTTTAACGTGTCCGTTTAATGCGATAGACTTACGGTTTCATTGCTCTTTAGTGTTTTCGCATGCGATGAGCATTTTTTGATGAAAAAAAGGCGTTGCCATTTGAAAATTTCGAGATCCTGTAGCTACAATATATGACCAAAGGTGACCGGCCACTTACGATTTTAGACACTTTGTTGAATATCAGAATGAATACATGAGGAATTATCCTGAAACTCTAAGTGTATAAATATAATAGTACATGTCATACACTTTTGTGAAGATTTTCTTCCTGAAACTCTATAGGAGATCGTCATCAAAAAGAACGAATATCCTTTGAATAACCCTATGAAAAGCAACGTAGCAAAAGCGTTCAAAGTTTAAATTATGTTTAAGTGGCTTATTGTAATAAATTGTGTTCATTTTTCTGCGAAAAGCATTCATACTGATAGAGAAATTAAGGTTTTTATAAAAACAGTCCCAAATTTTTCCAAGTTTTTTGCTTATAATTTGCAGTGTTCTTGATATAAAGTGATATATGAAAAACAATATTGTACAAAATACCCTGTAATTAGAATTTAAAAATAATAAGAATTGTATGAAAAATGAGCAGGTTTACTAAATAATTTTGTATTCCATATGCATAAACGCTATCAAAATTTCATTTGCATATTGCGTTAGCTAAATGTATAGAATAACTTTTGTAAAAGTCTAAAAAACACAGCTTGAAAATTCCAAAAGTAATCGTCATTAGAATAAGGTAGAAATCCGTTGCTCCCAAAATGAAGCAAAATAATAAGGGGTTGAATCCAAATGTAGTAGTACGTGCCATATTGTGTATGCTATATTGACACTAATCAATGGATAAATGGATACAGCCTTTTCTCGTTCTATTAAATAATTAAGCTCTTTTAATATTAAATCCAGCGTCACTCCATTACGTATAACCATATTTTGGAAAATAATTAATTACATCGAACAAATATATCGTTCTTGATGAAATGTTTATTTTACCAAAAAGTTGTTAGAGTAAACTGGCTGTATCAGCATCAGAAAAGCAAGTTTCTTTGTACTTAACTAAGCCATTTTCAGAAATGTTAATCATTTTTCAACCCAACAGATTGTAATAGAGGCATTCGCTAATATGGCATGGTTAATAATTATTTCTAGACCTTTTTCTCTCATTTTATGGATGCTTAATTTCCATTGAATACTACAAGATGTTTCTTTTCTCAAGTCTCATAGTAGAAAATAATCTGAAAACAGGGAAACGAATGAATTGTTCATAATGAATACATTTTACTAAGCGCAGATAACAAAAGTGTTATGGTTCTTGAACTTGTTAGATATGTTGTATAAATATTGAATATTAATTATTAAAATGCACAAATGTAGTGTCCTTGATATTCATGTGTACTTATATAAAAAGAACGCAAAATGAATTAAATTAGCTCTTCGTTATTTACTGTTCTACATCTAGTAAAATATTTTAATATATCGAAACGATGCTTAATTTATTTAGTACAGTTTTTGTACGCTTCAATTAATTTCAAGTATTTTTAACAGATTTAAAAAATAATAATAATACTTGTGTTGTTTAATAAAAATAAATTCTATCCTTAAGTATAAAGACGAGTATTTTTTTATGCTGAAATGCCTGAAATCCACTCAATTCTTCCATGCGTACGAACCGTTTACTTGTACCAAAACAGAAAAAAACAGATTTTTGTAGTTAACTAAAGCTTTTATTAAATGTTAAACATTTCATGACTGAGAAGATTTGCGAGATTTCTTAACAATAAATAATTTTATCGTACTTCATTAATTCGATACCTGATTTATTTTCCCATTGCTATCTCAAACTTTTTATTATTTAATATAACTTTTATGATAAAATAATACAGTGAAAAGGAAAAGGTGGCTTGTTAAAAACCTAATATATTTACCGTTTATATATTTATCGTTATATATTAACCGTTTCGCGGACAGTGTCATTAAAAAAGGAAATTTAATTTTTATTTTACCGGCATTCAGAATAGTTAATGAACATTTACCTTCTATAACATACTTGAAAATAAGCAAGTTCATATTTTCTAATAAATTTGCTATTAAATTCTGGAATAAGTTAATTATTTCAAACAGATGATATAAATGGCACGGCCTATTTTTTCAAAACGTGCGTACTATACTAAATAAAGGAAAAAAATGATCTAGCTAAGTTCTGAATTCAAGTCATCATTCATTTTGACAGGTTAACACTAGAACGCCCGGAAGGAGTCGATTCGACTCCGACCATGTGATTCAATTTTAATCCAAACCAGAAAAAATTTCTTGAAATATGTTAAATTTGAACCGCGCAGATTTTCGTTAAATAAATTGATTAAATAATTTTAAATAAAAATAGTGGTGTGAAATATTATTATCAAAAGTGAGTAAAATCTCCAGGCGTCTAGTGTTAAAACGAACCCAACGCTGAAAATACGAAAAACATGTACATGAATATATGAGGGATTAGTAAAAGTATACCCTTAAGGAAAACTTCATTTTGAGATGATTCGTTTTTTTTGTTCCCCCATTTCATATCTTTTTGTTGTGAAAACGTGACACATACAGGGTTAGTACCCTTCAAGGACTTTGAAGTGACTTTCACTGGAATTTTTGCAGAGTAATACTTTACTTATCTAATGAAAAAAAATATCTTTCAAATTTAACTTTACGAAATTTGTGGTTCCAAAACACCTCAAAAAAACCTGAATCCGTTGATGCATACGAACACTGATATAGATCATATAATACAGAGATTTTTTGGATACTTAAGATATTTTTTCCTGTAGCAAGACGCAGCATGAGAAATATATTAAACGAATAATACACAAAATAAATTTGTTTCACGTGTGTCATATTTCTTGCGTGTGAGCGATATAGGCATCAAAAGACGTTAGACGATCATTATTATTTACATCTGAACGTTTTATTTTCATTTTCCGAGTTGTACTTTTAATGGCATTGAATATAGAAAACAAATCGTAGTCTTCGCTTTTATTAACACTTGGTACTATATTAAAAATTTGGTTCTATACTTTGTACTATACTAAATAAAGGATGAAAAAATGATCAAGATAGGTTTTGAATTCAATTCTTCATTCATTTTGACAGGTTAAAATGCACTCAACGATGAAAATACGAAAAAATTATATTAAAATTTTGAATACTTGGTGGTTGAGAAATGTATAAGGACAGTAAAATATATTCAATTAAATGTTCGTTTGTTCTCTTAGGAATTGTTGTAGACTTTTAAAACGATTATTCTATTTGGTAAATAAATGATATATGTTCTATTTTTTCCCCAACTAAGTAGAATGATGTCTGTAAGGGAGATTGGTGGTTGCAGATATTAGTTAAGGCATTTAGAAGAACGAAATGATCATGTATCCAGGTTCAGATGTACAAAAAAACCCCACGATGATTGCAAAGTTACACTTTATTTTAACATCTATTACGAAGGGGGGGCACACTTACAGCTCTCGGAGAAAATCTCCGAACGAAGAATAGCAGGTTAACAAGACGAGCGCAGAGAGTCAAGTGCCTCGTACATAGCAACAAATTGCCACTTTTGGCATGATAGAAAATCGCCAACATACAAAAGTTCGCCCATGCACAATGGATAGTATACGCCAAATACAGTTAAAATGCAGCCGGCAAGATAAGAATTCAATTTAGTTTCCCAGCTGGGATGGGAAAGGAAAAGGTTGCCAAACAATAAAATGTTACACGTGTTGTTTTGTCTAATAAAGAAGCACACCGAAGGGACATGAGATTTTACTGCGCAGATGTTAAATTCTTTTTAGGGTTTTGTCGAGAAAGGAAAAGAAGTGTAAGCATAAATTTTAACTGTGAAACAGAGATGATGTCCATATAAGGTAATGCAGAATTGCTTCGATCGGAAATAGCAGACATCTGGAAATGTTTTAAACGGTTGAATGATATGTAAGTGTATTTCTCACAGACAAAGTTAAGCAGCTGCCGATTTTTCGGTTAGAGAAAAACTATGCGAGGGAAAAAAAATGGAAAGTGAATGAAGGACACTTAAAACTGATTTTGAATTGAAAAGAGACGGGGGGAAGGAATAATTTAAGAAAATAACCAATATATAACGAAATAATCGTTATATATATCACCCGGTGCACCACAAAAAAAAAACTTTTGCTGTCCAATGTGCATAGGCTAGCATAAAATATTATAACATAAAAACATACATAAATGCAAAAGTTTTTTTTTTCTTTTATATGTATATGTAGAAATTTAACGTCATGATAATGGAGACTTTTGTATTCAAAAACAGTCAGCAGTTCTAAAGTCTCTATATTTTTTTATATTTGTATTTCATGGATCCAAGGTAGTACTGTATTTATATGCATAGGTTGAGTCGACTCAGACAGTACAAAAATCTTACTGCAGCTTTGATTGTTATCATGACATAAATAAAATTTTGAAACATATACACAAAACATGAAACTAATACTAAATGAATATAAAATGGCAATACACAAAAATAACATAATAGTACTATATTTTTCAAAAAAATTAAAAAAAGAGTAAAATGATGTATATAAAAATAAAAATGTTTTTTGTAAAAAGTGTTTCATGCCGAAGCATAGGATGACAAAAAAAAAGAGGTGCTCCAAGCACGCCCATAAAAAATATGCGTCACCCTGAATCTTGTGTACAACACAAGTATTATGGCATCGGCTTAGGGCCTAGCCTTAGATGAGGAGGGAATTGTGATGCTCCCCCGAAGACACTAGCGGTCTTCTGAAGGAGCCCACGTCGAATTACATGAAAAAATTTGAATTGTTGTGAATTGGAATCACAATTCAAAAATTTGAATCGAAACTCCAATTCCAAAATTTTGTCTCTCAACACAATGAAGCTTGAACCCTTAGGGCCTTAATTTTGAACGGGAACAAGACTTCAAAGGGAAGAATTCAAAAGAAAAAAAAACAAAAAAATGTATATCATATAATAACTAATATGGGCAGACAATCCTAGAGTGAAGAGAGACGAAAAATGTGTCACAATCGAGTGGGGTGATGAACAAGTCATATATAAAAACTGTGTTTAGTTTAATTACATGAATCTTTTGTTTACATTTCCAAACTACAGTACCTGTTTATCTAACTATAATATGTTTGACTTACTGTACAAGAAATGTTAAGTGGAAGGTTAGTTAGTGGAAAAATACTGAATTAATGAGTATTGTCAAAGAAATTTTAAGTGTACTGCAAAAAGAAAACACAATAAAAGTAAATAAAATTTAAGTGAGTATGAAGACATATGTAAATGTTAAAGGATAACAATGATACCTAATATTGTTCTTAAGAGATCTTCAGAGCAATATTGATGGACCAGCCATGATATTGTTAAAGATCAGTCAAAAACAACATACACACAACCATGAGCTCTTTGGTTGGATATGTGGTATCATAAAACAAGACATAAAAATAATAAATAGTGATTTTACATTAGCTTCTGTTTCTTAGATTGTATGTGTGAGGTTGATAAAACGTATCAAAGTTAGTGTTGTTTATATGACTTGATGCATCAAATAAATGTCCATAACGAGGAGGTGCTAATAAAAGTCTATCAATATGTACCCGAAATGCTGTGTTATCAGGAGTATACAACCTTTTAATTGAGAATGACACAGGGGAATGTTTACAAGTGACAATATATGGACCAGTATACTTTGTTTTAAACTTGTCATTTGATTTTAGATATACAATGTCTTTTAAGAAAATGGATCTTAATTTAGCTTTCTGACCGTAATATTTATATCTTTTATCTTGAGCAGATTTAATGTTGTTATAGGCTTTGTGATATATCTTACTCAAATCATCAAGTAATTTGTGGACTTCAATATGTTTATCAAGAAAGGGTTGGTTGCACGACTGATCAAAAGTGTCAAAAATTAGAGAAAGTTCACGTCCAAAATGAAGAAAATTAGGAGAATATAATGTAGTTGCATGTTTCGAACCATTATAAAGTGATTTGTGTATAAATACTGCATTTTCGAATGAATGACCTTCTTGTAAAAGAATATTAACTGAATATTTGATTGACTTATTGATTCGCTCTGCAATCGCATTTGATTGTGGTCTCGAGGCAGAACTGTGTAATACCTTAATGCCCATTGTATCATTAAAAATGTTATATACCTGAGAAGTGTACTGGGGTCCTAAGTCTGATAAGACAACCGAAGGTCTCCCAAAGGTGGTTATGTAAGAGAATAAGCATTTAACAACCTTACTCGCAGATATGTCATTAAGTGGAAAGAGTTCAATATGTCTCGAAAAATGATCAGTGATAGTTAAAACATATTTTCCATTAGCAAACGGTCCAAGGAGATCTGTACTAATAGTGTGACCAGGGTACCTGGGAGTGTATGTGGGCTGTAAGGGTGCAGGTGGAGTTTGGTGATGTTTAGTTTGAAGACATTTGATACAGGATGCAACAAAGTTTAAAGTGTCTACATACATACCCTTCCAAAAATATCTACCTGACAAGAATTCATAAGTTTTATTAAAGCCAAAATGAGATAAATGTGAAATTGTCAAGACTTTGCTTTTAAGTGAATTTGGAACAATAATGTGATACGAAAAAGTGTTATTAAAAATATTTTCCTTCTTTAACATTAATACTTTCGAATCAGGATGAATGAAGTAGTTAGGAAATTTTTGAGAAGATCCTTTCTTTAAGATTTCTTTATAAACAACAGACAAAGTAGGGTCATTTTGTTGTTCAGTAGCAAATGTTTCATTCGAAATTTCTAATAAAGGGTCAGGATTTGTTTGTGTACCAGAAATAAGGCAGTTAACATGCATATTAGAATCACTCGAGCTGGAGTGTGGAGTATCACATTCTACAATAGGTAAGGGTTGAGTGTCATGAATAAGTTCAGGGTTTGTAGCTAAAGTCTGTCGATTATTTTCAAAGTTACAGCGAGATAAATAGTCAGCGAGTACATTCTTTTTACCTGGAATATGTTGAAATTTGTATGTGTATTCTGAGAGATCCATGAGCCAGCGAGAGATAATATCAGCCGGATTTGTAGTTTTGTTGTACTTTTCTAATGGTTTACTATCTGAAAGGATTACAAATTCTCTGTTGTATAAATAATATTTGAAAGCAGTGACTGATTTATGAATTGCCATGAGTTCTAATTTAAGTGCAGGATATTTTTTTTCGGATGCTTTTAAAGATTTTGAAAAGTATGCAACAGGTAATAGTTGTTTATCATGTTCTTGTAGTAAGACGCCAGAAATGGCAATATTTGACGCATCAGTATTTAAATAGAACTTTTTGTTCCAATCAGGTAATCTAACCATGGGTGGATTAAAGAATATCTTCTGTATGGTGTCCATAATTTTTTGATGTTTACTTGTCCACTTAAATTTAGCTTTTGGAGTAGTTAAGTTTATGAGAGGTTGCACAAGTTCAGAAAAGGATGGAACCAGAGATTTGTAAAATGTAATGACGCCTATGAGTGCTTTTAATTGACGTTTTGTTGTAGGTGTTGGAAAAGATGTTATTTTTACAATGTTCGACTGAACAGGAGAAATAGTTTGATTTTCTATGTGAAATCCAAGATAATCTAAACTGGTTTTGTGAAAAGTGCATTTGTTAGGGGACAGCGTTAAGTTATATTTTACTAATATTGCAAGAATTTTATCCAACTTCTCACACATTTCTTGATATGAATTGGCACCAACAATGAGATCATCTTGGTAGGTATAGACACCTTCTAACTGTAATTCATCAAGTAACGAGTCCATTAAAGCTTGATAAATTGAGGCGCTAGATTTTAATCCGAATACTAATCTCTTATACCGAAAAGAACCAAACATTGTAGTGAATGTGAGCTGATTTTGAAATTTTGCAGGCAAATCAATCTGATGATATGCCTGGTGAAAGTCAAGAGAAGAAAAAAAACAATATTGTGAAAGATTTGAAATAATGGTTTGAATTTTAGGAAGTGGATATGACGAACCTTGAATTATAGTATTAACCATTCTGAGATCTAATGCGAGTCTATATTTCTGTATACCTGTACCGTCTGGTTTCTTTTTAACAAGAAGCATGGGGCAGGCCCATTCGGAACAATGACGTTCAATGATTTTGGCATCAAGTAACTGTTTGATTTGATTTAAAACATCCTTTTGCACAGCTTGGGGGAGAGGGAAAGGGAGAGTCTTTATGGGGTAATCATTAATGAATTTCAAATCAGGTACAATTTTATCAGTATGACCAAGTGTGTCTAATGATTTGGAAAAGGCAGGATAATAACTAAGTAGCAATTTAGTTAGGTTCTTTGCTTCGTCAGATTTTAAGTGAGAAAGTTTAAAATCATTAGCCGATAACTCCTGCTTTCTTTTTTGTAAGATTTCATTAGACGCCTGAATAAAATTTACAAAGTGCTGTTCTGAGTTATTTTGCTTGTCAGACATTTCAGAAGTATAGTCGCGAATTTCCTCAATCTCAGATAATTGACCTATTTTTGTGTGTTTAGGGAGATGAATGGTCTTTTCAGAAGTGTTTTTAAGTGTTATTGAGAAGAACTGATGTATTTGTGAAGTTTTCTTTCTTTTATTGGATAATTTGTTCATTTGAATAATGGCATCATTTCCTGTTAATTCTTTTGTTTGTGCCAAATATTCAAAAAGATAATTTCTGTCATTGTTGATGTTATTGAAGGTGTAAACAGAGCACCATATTTGTTGTTGAGGTTCTACTATAATTTTTCGAGTTAAGAACACCGCTTGATTCAATACAACATCACTCAAAGAATTGCATGATTTTGATTGTTTCTCTCCAGAAGATTCTTTACTGGTTTTTAAAGGGACATAGAAATTATTGTTGACATGGAGACACTTGTTAAAAGTATCAATGACAACATTGTATCTAGTTATGAAATCAAAACCTAAAATGCCTTCAAAACTGGAAGACTCGGGTATGTCAACAATATAAAAGTGATGTGAAAACGCTTTTTGTTTTAGCTTAATGGATGTTCTGATGCAGGCGGAAAATGAAACATCAGAATTGACAGTTTTAATATTGACGTCAGTGGACAGTCTTTTATATTTTAAGACGGGTTTAAGTTGGTTGAATAATTTTTGTGAAAGTAAAGATATACTACTACCAGAATCAGCCAATAAAGTAATATCATGGTTTGCTATAGTGGCTTTAACAAGAGGGAGGGATGGTGACATAGTGTTTACACTACAAATTATCTGACCATTATCACTTTCTGTTTGTGTACTGATGTTATTTGCTATCTTAATGGAGTCAAAAGTTTGGGAAGCTACTGAATTAACTAGTCTCGAACTTGAAATTTTAGGTAATACAGGGTCAAAAGGAAAAGTTGCTGATGTAGAAGTATTAGACTGAGACACAACACCATCAGCATAAAAATTGTATCTCTGTTTCAGTTTTCCTGAAATTGTGGAGTGGAACTCGTGTAATTATTTTTTCTTTGAGTGTTTGCTCTTTTCCATTTAAAACAAGAGAGAGCATCATGATTGTTTCGTCCACATAACTGACAAACAACTGGTTTTTTTTGTGAAAACTTGTGTGGGGAATAACGCCTAGTGTAGTTTCGATTTTTGTAATTTTTTTTGAAGCGTGAAACACCTGCGAAATGTTTTGGTCTAGTCTGGAGATTTTTTTGCTCAGTTTCGGTTTTAGTATCAGGAGGGGCAAAAGACAATGCATTTATTTTCTCGGAAATTTCTTTCAGTTGCGATTCGATGAGATTTTCTGGTCTGTGTACCGAAGGTAAGGAATGTAAGATTTTCTCATTCCTTAAAATTTCATGAAGGGTTTGTGCTCTTTCGACTGCTGTTTTATAATCATTAATGCCTTCTTCCTGTAATTTTATTCTAATATTTGAAGGAAGGGCTTCTAGAAATTTCATGAGTTTAATAGTGTTGCGTGCACTTTCGTCGTTGATATCTGCATAAACAGTCGCCGCAAGAACATTTAGTCTATGAGCTAAATTTTTTATCGTCTCAGAAGGCATAAGTGCTAAACTGGACAATTCAACCGAGGCAACACATTTACTAGGGGGGGCGAAAAATGACGCAAATTCCTTTTCCAGCAAATCGAGGTCTGTTATCTTTTGCAGGTCAGGATTTTGGGCTAGAAATTTTTGTGCAGGTCCAACTAACTTTCCCTTTAAGATTGCAATAGTTGTTTGTGGGTTATATTTATTAATTTCTGCAGAGACTCTAACTTGATCAAAGAAAAATTTAAGTAAATCTGGATCTCCATCAAATTGAATGATATTTATCGGAATTTGTTTTGCAGCCATGATTAGTTTTTTTTTGTTTGTTTACGCTCACAAGTTTTAGAGAAATTGTTACACAGACCTGACTTATACTCTAAAGCACATTGAAAACAAGTAAATTTCCTAGCTAGTAAAAATATCTAAACTAGCAAAATAAATAGATTTTAAAATATACCTCACTTTAAAGATATCTTATTTGAACCTTTTATGACAGTAACGCAAGGAAGCACATACAAAATTAACACATTTAGAAAATAAATTAAATAAAATGGCAAAATAATTACACTTTGAAACATATATCTATATATTCCTTCACTTTAACAAAGTACTTACTTTAGATAATAAAGTAAAGAAAACTCTATAGAAAACCGCAAAAACTGTTAGCAAGCAAGAAAAAAAAAATCCTTTAACTTCTTTACTCAAGGAAAAAAATTCCTTTTTTTGTAGCTTAAAACCTTCTGATTTATTTATATGTTTTGGAAGAAAAAGAATGTTCTTATTTTAACCTTGTAATTAAAGTTCAAAACTGGTTAAACACATTTAAGCATATTAGAGAATCTAAATACAAATTAAAAAAAACAAACAAAAGGGGTGGGACGTAAAATTTGAAACACTAGCACATAAATGTAAATAACTGGTAAAAACTGCATAAAATGTCACACAAATAATAACTAGAAATGACAACAGTTACCGTGCTTTCGCAATTTTAAAAATCTTTGCAAAAACACAATAACAGGATTATAATAGTTATGTTGAATGAAATATGATTTAAAAACACCAAACTGCAATATTGATTATGATGAACTGACTGTGGAAGCAGAACATAAAGTAAAGAAAATACTTGGGGTAACTTACAGACTTAGTTTTAAAGAAATAATTAAATGATTACTAATTTAATAAGACAAAACTTAGGGAACTGGGGCACGATCTGCTCCCACATTCAAAATGTAGATTTTTTTTGAGGTTGGATTTTCATTGTGCACTTTTTTTCTTTTTTTTTATATTTTTTTTTTACTGACGAATAGCAGATAACTTATCAAAGGTAGTGACACATCATTTTTTTTAGCTTTAGTTGGAATTCTGTTATTTATTTAATACTTTTTTTGTGCACTGTTAACTGATACATACGATGAATTATTTCTGATGTATTTTCACATAATTGAAGACATATGTATTATATGTGGATTTTTTTTTTTAACTTTCTTTTGCCGACCACAATTAATGAATCACTATTTTGTACGATGTATGACTTTACGATGCATAATAACACAATGAACTTTCTTTAGATTACGTTCACCAAAGGCACAAAATACCACTGGTATAGAAGCACACCACAAAACACCACTGGTATAGAAGCACACCACAAAACACCACTGGTATAGAAGCACACAATGCGCACATGCAGCCCTCGATATCTGGCGGCGATGAACACGTCAATCACACAGAGAATGCACGGAGATGAAAACGGGGGGCGCCCAACGCTGAGGTGACAATCGGGCGCAGGTTTCGTTTTGAAGATGTAATTTCAAGGGGAGACGCTCCGCAGCACTTGGGATGGAGATCACAGGGGAGAGAAAAGGGGGTGTCCAGGCAAGGAATCACATTTCGACGTCGACCGCCGGTGAAGCTGGGGAATTCCACCTCTGTTGAGACATACCAGTCAAGACTCCAAGCCGTTGCTTTTTTTTTTTACCGGGGATGCAGAGAAGAAAGAAGAACCAAAATTATCACATTCGCCGTAAAGTCGCAGTTGATTGTGCCCCCCTCCATATTTTTTTTTTTTTATGTGGGGAAAAAAACGAGAGTCAAACGGCACCAAAGTTTTTGTAAGGGAGATTGGTGGTTGCAGATATTAGTTAAGGCATTTAGAAGAACGAAATGATCATGTATCCAGGTTCAGATGTACAAAAAAAACCCCACGATGATTGCAAAGTTACACTTTATTTTAACATCTATTACGAAGGGGGGGGCACACTTACAGCTCTCGGAGAAAATCTCCGAACGAAGAATAGCAGGTTAACAAGACGAGCGCAGAGAGTCAAGTGCCTCGTACATAGCAACAAATTGCCACTTTTGGCATGATAGAAAATCGCCAACATACAAAAGTTCGCCCATGCACAATGGATAGTATACGCCAAATACAGTTAAAATGCAGCCGGCAAGATAAGAATTCAATTTAGTTTCCCAGCTGGGATGGGAAAGGAAAAGGTTGCCAAACAATAAAATGTTACACGTGTTGTTTTGTCTAATAAAGAAGCACACCGAAGGGACATGAGATTTTACTGCGCAGATGTTAAATTCTTTTTAGGGTTTTGTCGAGAAAGGAAAAGAAGTGTAAGCATAAATTTTAACTGTGAAACAGAGATGATGTCCATATAAGGTAATGCAGAATTGCTTCGATCGGAAATAGCAGACATCTGGAAATGTTTTAAACGGTTGAATGATATGTAAGTGTATTTCTCACAGACAAAGTTAAGCAGCTGCCGATTTTTCGGTTAGAGAAAAACTATGCGAGGGAAAAAAATGGAAAGTGAATGAAGGACACTTAAAACTGATTTTGAATTGAAAAGAGACGGGGGGAAGGAATAATTTAAGAAAATAACCAATATATAACGAAATAATCGTTATAATGTCCTCTTTCATCGTCCTTGTGGTAACCACACAGGGAGCTATGAGCATTAAAATCTTTTAAGAGAATTAAATCTTTACTCATTCCTTTTAGATCCGTTGTTCTTGGCACAGCATGCCCCTAAAGGGACCTTGCGCCATTAAAATTCATACAACCAACCTACCAACTAAGTAGAAAATGAACCCAGTTTAATTGCATATTCAACGTTTATATTATTAGTTTTATATTATAGGAATTCCAGTAGGAGTTTCATTACCTGCATTTTTTCTAATTAAAAAATAATACCATAAAAACCGTAAAAAAAAGTTAGCTGGGCGAATTACGTTTACGAGATTTTTAGAGGATAGCACTGTTTGAAGGGTACTGGCTAAATCAATCAGGTTTCTGTGTAAAGGTCTCTGTTTCAAATTCTGGCTAGGACAATTTTACACACAGGAAAAGTTAGAAATTATATTTTATTTTAGTGTCCACCTTTTAATTCTAGTTAAGTTTTTATTTTCGTTGTCAGTCAGATGTCAAGGCAACAGATTGTAAGTTTAATTATTTCAAGTACTTGATATACCGACTCTCAAAAATGCATAAATATAAAATTTCTAATTTTAAACTTTAATTTAAATTAATTTAAATTCATACGGAATGATGAGTCATTTTAAAACTTAATTTCCTGATTACATAATGATAATTTTCTATAACATTTAGTGAGTAAATTAGCAAATTGAATTTCCAGATGTCTGTCTCTCTTACTTAAAAACTTAAGAGTAAGAGCTGCAGAGAAATAACAAGACATCTAAGATTGATATATCTTTATCTTGAACGCTACTGAAAAAGATATCTGTACTTTTATGCAGTTTTGTTCAGTTGTTAGACAATGAATAGTTTGCTTACATAAGTTTAAAAAGTTTTTTAAATTCCAGGGGGAAAATGTTCATATTTCAATCAATTAACACCACAGTACTTTATTTTTCTAACAACTACAGACAATATTTAATTGCATTTTTTAGTAGTTTTCTAAGAAGCTAAGCTATATATATATCATTTGGTAAAAAAATACAGTAAGAAATACTTTAGTTTCGTCAATTGAAAAAAACCCAAAGAAATCACTAGTTTAATAGCATAAATATTGTATTAGGTTCTTCCAAAAGGTTTTTCGACCCCCCCCCCAAAAAAAAAAAAAAAAAAAAAAAAAAGACATTTTGAACACGGCAAGATTTTATTGAAGTATATCTGAGTTATTCCGTTCTGCGAAACGTCTACATTTCCAGAAGTCTTATAATGCCTTCATTAGAAAATTTGTTTTGATTGGGCTCCAAAATGTTTACCGAGGTAATATTTTGTCATTCAAACACATAATTTATTTTTGAGGAAGATTTTCGAGAAGTAAAAGCCAATAGTAATCGGATAGAGCAATGTCCGAAGAGTAGGGATGGTGCATCAGAACAACTCAATCGAAAGCACGGAATTTGTATTTACCAATCAAAGATTCTTTCAAAATTTTCTTTTACAATTCATGTGCTGTTTTTTAATTCAACTCGCACCACTTTCTGAAAACAAAATTCTTTTACTCACACTTTGACAGCATTTGGAAAAGAAAAATACTACAAATCATGTTTTAAAAATATTTGTGCAAATAGAATATAAAAATAGTTGCTAGTGGCTTACCTACCCATTACTTTTTGGCCAGCAATATTGTAGATTGCATTTTCAACATCAATATGAATTTTTTTTTTCTAAATTGACCCCGCGGACAAAAGTTCGATACTTTAAAGCAACCAGGAACACAAACAATTCAGATCCAGTCGATATAAATGTCCCATTCCTGTTGTTAATGCCGGCCTCTTACAGAAGAAAGTTTTGGTCTCTATTTGGCGAAACTGGATCTACTCCGAGCAACTTCCACCAAACCAGATCATCGATTCAGAAAATTATTACTGGCAACTAGACGAACAGAAGGTAGCAATAGCCATGAAACACCCCGAATTAGCTAACAAACGAGGTAATATCTTCCATTATGTCGACTTTATTTCGCACGTATCTTTGATTCTCAGAAACAAACTCCTGGCATTCCATTGAGACATTTTGATCTATCATTCTTACTCTCCAAACATTGCATCCTGCCACTGGTATTTCTTTTTTTCTTTCAAAAATTTTGTTCACAAAAAGGAAAAAAAAAAACCTGTTTGAGTGACATAAAAAATCACCTCGGCAAGTTTTTTACCACCAAATTGAAAAAGGTTTGAAAAGAAGGTGTTATTAGGCTACCGGAAGGATTGAAGAAGGTTTGTTTAACAGATTGGTACAAGCGTTCTTCAATAAAATGTTACCTTTATGTAATTTGCCATGGTTTTTTTTGGGGGGGGAAAAAACGGAAGAAATTTTTGGGACAAACTAATGTTTATTATTATTTTTCTCCTTCCTGAAAAGTAAATTTGTAGTTTAGCACCTGAATGAATAGTAGTGAAATATTTTTGTATTTTCCAAAAAAATACAAAAAAGTACCAATGAGTTAAGCTAAATAAGCTACTTTAAATGTAATGTTGCAACTGTTTTCGATGTTGGGGTCCCGTACACATATTAAAATAATTTTTATTTATTGAGTTAAAAATAAGAATTTTTGTGAAGATTGACCTTATTATTTGTAAACAAAATCCCATGATAAAACTTCTCATAATTTAAAAAATACATTAAATTAAAAAAAAATATTAAAAAATTGTGTTAATTGAAAATTGTGATAGCTGAAAATATTATTTCTAGAATTTCAATTATTTTACCTTTAAATAAACAGAAATATATAAGTTTTAATTGAGATTCAGTATTTCTTTAAATATTAATTATATATATATTTAATGCAAAAGTTTGAAAACAAAATGATGCAGCATATTTTCAAAAGTAAATATGTTTTCAAATTTGTTGAATGAAATTAAAACAATCGAAAACGACATTCCTCAACTTTGAAGCATTTATCTTTAATGGTTATTGAATCATATCAATTAAAATCTGAGAAATTGCGAAAAAATCCCATTTTAAAGTAAAGCGCATTACAAGAAGTCATTTCCATGACAATCATTGCTTGAAAACTAGATTTTGAAAACTAAGCAAAACAAAAACTAATATTTCCTCTTCTAATTAAAATAGAAATATCATTTAACACTAGAACCGCGTAGACGGGTCATTTTGACCCGTACTCAGTGAAAAAATGTCAATTCGAACCAGAAAATTTTTCTTAAAATAATTTACATATATGCTGCACAAAAATTACTTTAAAAAAAAAAAAAAAAAAAAAAAAAGGTTAAATAGACTTAAATAAAAATTCTGATGTGGAATTTTTTTTATAAATCTTGGGTAAAATTTCCCGCGGTTCTAGTGTTAAATGTAATTATAGGCATAAAAAACAAAAAAAAAAAATTAATACAATAATTTAGTTTATAGAAAATTTGAAGATTTTTGAGTCCCGGGTCTCCTTAAATATTAACAAAAATTCTTTTCTCCATATTCGAGAATCATCCATCATTAAGAAGATCATATTTAAAATATTTTTTAACGCCATATTTTTCATAAATGTTAAGTTATCTTAGGTTAAGAAAATAAAAACATTCCAAAAGAACCCTTAAAAGCCTAGTGTTTTATTCAATTCAAGTAAACAAAGGATTCAGGAAGAAATAGATCTCCTATCTTTAATGCGTTTTATCTTATTTCTTGGAATAATTAATCGTGTGCTAAATGCTTTCTGAAACAGTTCACAAAGAATGACAGTTGCAGTTAGGCTCATTTCACAGAGAATGGTATACAAACTTTCAGAAGCCTCACGTTAAAAGCTTCGTTCTTTGTGTAGTCATCAGGATTAAAAGTTTTCCGTTTTTATCTTTGTTCCTTTACATTTACGGTATCTGCATAAATAATTCTATGCATCTTTTAAAGTCACATTCAGTTATTATAAACTTCACATTGAGATAATTCATAAATTATAGAAATATATAATATTTCTTAAAATAAATATTCATTCCTTATTAGTAAAAAAATTTCACACTGATAAATATAACCCTGCTTGTCTCTTACGTTAGTGATGACTTGAAGGTCTCACAACCAGAGTAAAACAAGTCCGCTTCGGTTAAAAAATGCTTATGTCAATTTAAAAGGGGTATAAAATATGTTTTATCTACTAACGTAATGGACCAAGCAAGTTTCCACATACTTTCTCAGGCATGATATCTGTTTACAGACTTGGTTCACTGAGGGAAGGAATAAAACAAGTTTTATGTAATTTTAAAATATACATACATTTTTTAATGGATTTAGTTTACTATGGGTGTGAGCTACTCGCATAATAAACGCATTTAATTTGCATGAAAGCAGCGTTCCATACCGCTACTTATTTTACAATTTAGGTTATTTGATTGCCACCACTTTTTATGTCGTTAAATTCGCCATTTTTAATCACAGAAAAACAGATGGAAATTATGACAAATGACATTATTCCAGAAAAATTGTGGCCGTGGGAAATGGAATTGTGGCAATCGGAATAATAATAAAAAAAGTAGTCGATTCACAAGATTGTTTTGTTAAAATATTTCAAAGTTTTCTAAGATTAAATACATCTATTATTTCGGTAGTAGGCTTATGCATCCTGGAGCATTTACAGGGTTCGCACACTCCTTATATTTTTTTCAGGACTCTGACACCACTGTTATGATTAATTTTTATTTTTAATTTTTAAGAACCAAAATGCGAAACGATTACTTTTACTCTGAATTTCCACACTATTTTTCTGCAATGAAGTACTTTGAAAATAATGTAAACATTTTGTGGTAAATTTGTGCGAATCCTGATTTAAGAATAATTATTATCGTTGTTTTGTAAAATACGCCATTGCTTTCTTAACCCATTAATTCCCAAATTATTTTCTTCATTAAAAATGAAATTTTGGATTTCCCACCACTTTTAAAAGACGAAAAACTTTTAGCTTAATTTATTTAGGAATTTGTCTCGTGAAAAATAGTGCTCATTTATCTTTCTATTTACTGGTATGAAAAGTGCTTTATTGCCTTTTTATAATCGTCTCTAAAAAGGGACTCTAGGCACTAATGGGTTAATGCTGTTACAGAGCGTAAATTTGACAGGTAAACAATTTTATGTTTTTAACTATTTAATTTCTTGAAGACGCCAGATGTACAGATATCCGCACTTGGGTATATGCAAAGTTTCTTGCACATACTTTTGCGATTATAATCTTATGCGTCCGATTCAGTTTCATTGATCCGATTCAGTTGATTTTAATTTGCTGTTAAAATAGCAAGGCATGAAAAAAAATCCTCAAGAATAAATAAGAAAATGCAATGAATAATTTACACAAGAAATAAATCTCAATGTTTTATTTTAGAGTTATAATCAATGATTAGTCCTAATAATTTGTATGTAGTATAACATTTTCAAGTAGCAATTCCATTATACCGAGTGATTCAAAATAGAGGTTATGCCAATTATCTCTCGTAAATTTATACCGTTATTTATTGGTATAAAAGCAGGGCATGAACATTTTTTTCCCAGGAATATATGAGAAAATGTTCTTTTTTGCAAAACAAATAGATTTCATTATTTCATTTCAAAGTTTTAATGAACAGTTTGTGATAGTAATTTATTGTTATAATAACATTTTCATGTAGCAATTCAAATATACCGAGGAATTCAAAATAGAAATAACGGCAATCACCGTAATTAACGGAGTGTAATCCGTGAATCAATCATCGTTGACCAAGATTTTTTAAAATAAAATGTAACTCTTTTAGATCACTATAAATGATTGTTTTTAATCACTGAATAAATTTTCTGGTTCCAAATAGACTTGTTTAATCGGCGGATTATCATCGGAAATTACTGTATCTCTTAAAATCTGGCAGTGAAAGTATACTTCCAGTTATAAAATGTAATCAGATCAATTACATTAAAAATTTAAGATAACTATTATAATTATTAGATTTATCATTTATCATTTATACATTATATAAATTGATTGTATTGTATGATTATAAGAGTTACTATAATCTTTGGCATATAAGGGCTAAATAGACCTCCATTTATGATCTCCGACAGAATACAAACATCTATGAGGAACTAATTTTGAACGAATAGCTTTCTGTCCTGTATCCAGCATTTAACCATGAGACAACGCGATGAGACTAAATCAATTGTACATGGTGGTTCAAATTAAAGTATCCGTGTTCGGGATGCCCTAGCGAGAGAACTCCTTCATAATTGGAGCCCATACATATTAGACCACGGGAAATTGAGTGGTGCAATAATTTTTTTTAGTTAAAACAAGGACCACCAGGGTACTACGATCGGTATAAGGCACTACGATCGGTTTAAGATGAGAAAAATTTTTAATGAGAAAAATTTAATGAACTGAATTATACACTAATGATAATTATATACTAATTTATTAGTATACTGTACAAGTTTTATTGCTAAACAAATAATGACATTAATTACATAAACAAAGACAAATTAAAATATACGAACTTTTCGGCTTTTCGCCTCACTGAATTTTTTTTAAGATTACGTCATAATTAATACCAGCTGCTATTTCAGCTTCAATTGATAGTACTGATCAGTGTTGCCAGTGGGCTACTTTTTTATAATTCAGATTTCTTGATTCGAACCACTTATTTGAAACGGTAATTTTCCATTTGTTTTTGACTAAATTAATATGTCATTAAATAAAGTGTATTTTACCATTTTTTAAAAAATGGTGCTAATCAAGAATCTGAATTAAAAAATAGTAGCCCATATGGCAACACTGATATTGATAACGCAGATAGTCTTTCTTGGCAAAACGTGCTTCTCAAGTAGGTCTTAATCAATTTTAACTTTGAGAAGCTCCTCTCAGCGGAATCTGTACTGACTGGAACTGTCAGCAGGATTCTGATCGTTATGTAAACATTTGAATATACTTCTTCCAAATTATTTTCTAAAATGTACTCAATAAGTTGCTTTGCATCGTTGATAGAGTCCAGTGAATTGGATTTTAAAAGCTGGAGTTCCTCATAAAGTTCGAAAGGCTGTATGTCGCTATTTTTCCCTTCCCGAAGTATTGTACCTAAATCATTACAATGCTTGAGAAGGTCCTCCTTGGATAAAGATTTCAAATAATTGATATCGTAAATAAAACCAAATCGTTGAAAATATTCGTTGAGTGCTTTGAATCGACATTCGATTTCGTCTATTATAGCATCTATCATTGTGTTAAAAAAGTTAACTCTGTACTGCATTTCAATAGATTGTATAGGTTCATCAATATGTTCATAAACGAACATTCGCTTTTTCTTCGCTATTCTTTTCTCTTTAAATTGAGACTCAATTTCATAACTACTTTTTTTCTACACACAATCGAGCTTCTGCAACGCTTGTTTCAAATTCTGTATTACGCAATTCTTGAATCCAGTCACGAAATGAACGTAAAGTATCAATAGCAACTTTCAAGTTCACTTGAACCGATTGCCGTAGTTTATTTATATTGTTCACGCGTAGTAAAATCTCGTACCACACGTGTATTGCAACAATAAATTCAAAAGTTAACATTTCGTTCAAGACTGTTTGATAATCGATAAGGGTTTTGGAATCATCAGTTTTATTTTTCAGGTCATCTACGCATTCGACGACATCATCAAATTGCAAAAATATTGCTTTTACTTCTCCGATTCTACTTTCTCATCGTGTTTCAGACAGAGATATTATTGTCAATTTTAATTTAGTTTTTATCAGATCCCAACGCTTGCTTGACTTTTCAAAGAGCACATGAATTTTATTAATGAAGCCGAAAAATGACTTAGCTGTTGTAAAAAAATTAGCTGCATCTATTAAAAGCAAATTCCAACAATGGCATCCGTACGGAGGGAAGAATGCTCGTGGATGAATATTCAGTATTCTTGTTCTGACGCCTTTATTAATGCCGACCATATTGGCGCCGTTATCATATCCCTGCCCTCGACAGTTTTGGATATCTAGACCATTTTTCCCAGTTCCTCTAAAATTGTATTTGTTAAATACAATTGTTAAATTTGTTAAATTGTACAATTTGTTAAATTGTATTTGTTAATTGTTGTTGTTTCTGCAACGGCAATAAACCCAACAAAATGTTCCTCTATCGCTTCAGTTGAGGAATTGCAAAATCTTAATATTATTGACATTTGTTCCACACGGCTCACATCCCTAGTGAAATCGAGCATGAAGGCGTAATATTTTGCTTGTTTGACTCTGTTAATAATTTCGTTAATAACGGATTTAGATATTAATCCAATTAATTCATTTTGGATGTCATGGCTCAGGTAATGTTGAGAAATTTGCTTTTCATTAATGCGTTGCAAGTGCTCTTTTAGTGTTAGATCATATTTGGACAACAATTTAAATAGGTCTATGAAATTTTCATTGTTTCCGCTATTGCTCAGGTTGAGGGATTCTCGATGAGCTCTAAAGGCCAGATTGTGTGAGGCTAAGTAGTTTATTATATCGATCAATCTTTCAAACAAGTTATACCAATATTTTTGTGATTACCTAACCAGTCTCTCGTTTTCCTTATCTATTGTTTTTCCGTATTTTATACCTTTATAGAATTTTATCCATTTAATCATGCACTCTATGTGTTCTTGACTTTGTTCATGTCTTTGCAATATCCTACTCAGATCTTTCCAACATCCTTCTTTTATCATCAGTGTCTGCAAATGTGAAAAAAGTCTACATGGAAAACAATAAACTTTATCTTAAGATATGGAGTAAGCTAACCATCTGCGATGTTGCTTTTCGCCGTTACTCAATTTTCTAGTAAAAATGAAATTTAATAAAATGTCTTTTATTTGCGTCTTTGGGGAAATTTTCATCAGATTTCTCCAGGTTTTGTTCGGGACCGTTTTGAATTAAGTCATGACGCTGGGAATCTGTTACTGGAAATACCCACTTCCCAGGATCTAATTCTACAAATGATTCTCTTGTATGAACAGTTTGCTCTTGATTTTCTGAATCGCAAATCTTTTCACTTTTTAACTATTTATTCGGCTCAGAATCTTGGATTACAGCAGTTTCACCAAACTCTCATACTGAATCATAAAAGGTAACAGATTTATTCGATCCTGATCCTGAAGCTGGTTCTGTTTCAGAAACGAACGAAATTTGGAAAAGAGATTCATCAGAAGCCTCTGGAGCAGTAACATCTGAAGAAGGTTTCTTTAATTTTTTTTTATAATAGAACTCATAGGTTTGTTGGACGTAACCGTCTGAGCCGTTCTTTTTCTTTTTGATGCACCGGATTCCCATTTCCTCCCTATATCTCTGTCTCGTGAGGGTCCTCCAGACATGATGATCTAAAAAATATTTTTTGTTAAGTAGGTTGATAAGTACAATATTAATATAGCCAATGTAGAGATAGCCAATGTATAGAGAGTAATAGGAGGTGTGATCATCATACATAAAAGAACATTTTTTTCAACGCAACACTCGAAAACATCCGCTGGCTAATGTTAATCCTATTGGACATATTTTTTAAATATCTCGTTTGCATTTCAATATTATTTTGTTTTTATTTATTTAATTTTTGCATTGCATAGCTGAGATTAATCTCTACTACTGCTTTTTTTTTCTTTTTGCAAGGGCACTTTTACTTTCAAAACATATTCCGAAAGTCCATCCTTATAAAAGAAAATCTGGAAACAAAATCGAAAAATTAAAAAGGCGTTTTTGTCCAGATCAACTTCAGCTATCCAGTGCAAAAAAAGGATAAAGAAAAAGAAAACGTCCATAAATATTGAAATTCAAACGAGATATTTTCAAAAATATTTCCAATAGAACTAAAAATGCGAGCGTTTTTGCACGAGTATCTCCTTCGAATAACAATTGTTTTCTTAAACGGCGGCGACATACTTTTAAAAGAGAAAAAAAAAACATTAAGAAAATAATATGATGCATAGTTACATACAATAGATCAGTTTCTACTGACGTCACAAACAGTCACCAATCGATCGATAATTAAGAAAAACAATGTAAATAAATAGTAAATATCCAGCTTATTTTCTGTTTTCATTAATATATTTTAAAATTTATTTTAAAAAAATATTGACACTTGAAGTGAATGGGGCTTTTCAGATTTTCTTTTCTTTGGAGATTCCAATGCCAACATTCATCTATCTGGCATTATAGTCCGGCAATTAGTTTGACGATATTATGGGAAGGGGGTCGACGGGATAATGGGGAAGAACCAAAAAAAGTTTTTTAATACCACTGTTTTATAAGCAACCAATGGTCATCTTTAAAATACGGCGGGTGTTTTTAACTGTAATTAATTTTTATCCCCCAAAATATCTAATACAATACATCAATTTGACCTTTTTTTTCTTTGCGTTTGCTAGAAAGTTCAAGACAATGAATTTGTTAAAAATATATACTTATATAAAAATATATACTTTTTGTTCTGTCTTCTGTCTGTTTATCAACAAAAGATAACCAAAAAGAAAAAAACATTATTTAAATTATAGTTTTAGTAATTTAAATTTATTTTTCATAATGTAATTGGAAATGTATTGATCTTGAATTATTAAGTGAAAAAAGTGTGTTTTTTATTTTTTATTTATTTTACACATTTAACTTTTTAAAGTACTTTACTACTGCTATTCCATAGCTCTTTGGAATATTTTAGTGAGAGCATTTATTGTCACATAATTAAATACGTTATTTTTTTCAACTCCCATACAATTGCACGAGTTAGAGAATATTTGTTGATTTATCACATGTGGCCGCTTAATTGAAAAATGCCTTAAAATGACCATATTAGTTTATCATTAAATTGTAAAAATATTAAAATGTTGCATTGTCATCGAAAACACACCTTTGTACATAATTTTTAAAACTCCAGCCTATCAGGAAATTCAGGGTTAAAAATCCATTGCAAAATTATATGCATAAAAAAGACAGGTTAAGTTAAATAAGCTAAAAAAAATCAAACATGTATTAAATCTTAACCCGAGAACGTAAAAACGATTTCCATATTTATAACTTCAAAAATACAAATGCGGGTCAAATATGGAACTTTTTTTTTTTTAAGTTGGTTGAAAGAATTTTAAACAGACAATTTTGAATTATCACTTAGCCCAGGGGTGCAAAAATCTAGGCGCCAGAGGGTAGTCTCTCACCACTAAAATTTTAAAGCTTTTTTCGCTCAAAATTTAGTAGCATTCTAGCAGGAATTTTACACAAAATATGAGACGAAGAAAAACGAAATAAATTTTGTGGTGAGAAACTGCCTGCTGGCGCCTAGATTTTTGCACCCCTGACTTAGCCCATCCAATAAAAAAGGAATACTCAAAATCGATTGATTATATCTATCGCACATGAAATGGCAATTCATAAGAATGAAAATATAATTTAATTACAAATTACTAACATAAAATTGTAACAGTAAAATAATATAGTTTTAAAGACAAATAAATATGCTAAGAAATGTATTTGAATACTGACTTACCTTTCAAATATGAAATAAGTCACAACATGATGATAAATGTATAAAAATATAACTTCTTTAAAGTATATAAATCAACAATTTTTCATTTGGTAATGAAAAGAAACGATTCGAGGACTCACCAGTCTCGCGCGCAGAATCGCCTAACTTTCATAATGTTGCCAACAAATCTAGATAAATACTAGTACACTCGTACGGAAATGAATACGGATTGCTAAGTAACTTGGCCAAGATCCAGATAGATTTTCCGCTGCTATCGAAACGAGATTGACCAATCAGAGGCCTGCATTTTTGCAAACGGCCAAACCTTCGCAAAAATGCAGGCTTTTGATTGGTCAATTCCGTTTCTCTAAACAGCGAAAAATCTGTCTGAATCCCGGCAATATATTTTTAACAACTCGAAAAATTGTGTTGCCCACAGGAGCGAGGCTGTCGGCAATTCCGTTTCGCTAAACAGCGAAAAATCTGTCTGGATCCCGGCAATATATTTTTAACAACTCGAAAAATTGTATTGCCCACAGGAGCGAGGCTGTCGGCAGTCGCCGACACCTGGCGCCGCCACTGATGACTAACGTTGTAAACATCTTGGTGCCAATGGTCTGATTCCCACCAATAATCTTTATCAGTATAATTTAAATTATTATTAGTATTTTTATTAGTATTATTTTATTAGTAGTATTTTAAATTTTATTAGTATGTACTCCGATTAATTTTTATTAGTATTCTTAAAAGGCAAAGAATGCTAAAAATTTAGCGGTGGGAATTGGACCATTTTCGCCTTGATTTTAACAATCTTTGAAGTATTATTGTCATTTTGGTGAAAAAGCTTTAGCAGCAAAGCACGCTCAGGAAACAAGAGAACCATCGTGGTGGTCTCAGAATGTTTCAAACCTATACGCATGCCTTTTTATCTATTACAACGGTCCTTTATCGTCGCCTCTTTTGCAAATTTTATTTTTAGGTACTTCGCGCGCAAACAAATAAGCACAGAATACTATTAATAATAAAAAAATAATTTTCATACAAATTATGATGCCGATGTGATAATTAGAATATTCTTATTCTCACCAATTTTGCATAATTCGAGAAAAGAAATTTAAAATAATGTTAATTACCTATACGATGAATTCTGTACTTTATTGATTGTATCATCTACTGGGGTGTACAAATCAATGCGCCCATGGAACAATTCCAACCACTACATTTTTAGTATTCTTAGCCCAATAAGAATACTAATAAAGCTAAATGGAGCCTATACTAATAAAATTTAAACGAATAATGCAAAAAACGTTATTGGTGGGTGTGGTGATTGCTCGTTAACCCCCCCATATTTTTTATTTTAATTCAATTTTATTAACTATTTTATTTCCTATCATCTCTTTTTATTAATGTTCTCAATTTAAATATTATTTCGATTTCGTTTCTTTTGATGCCGTCGCCTGTAAGTTTTTCTTCCTTACCTAGCTATCGAATGTTCTAAACCGGTAAAATCTTGTTTTGAATTCATTCCTTCCGGTTTGGAAAGGCTTCTAGAAAAATCTGGATTGTTCTATGGGTGGTATTTCCGGTTAATCTGGCACTCCCCTTGGCCTATCAAATTCAAATCCACAGGTGACGTGATTTAACCAGCTAAGTGCCTGGCCACCTTCTTTGGCCTTCATTCTTTAAGAGTTTGTCAATTTTTTCCTTATTAAATCCATATTTCACTATACATTGAATCATAACTTGGCTTATTTTTTTCCTCGCTCTCCTCATTCGAACGTTGCCAACTTGGCGTATCCCGGGTTTACAGTAACCCTTGTTTTTTTCCCTCCTGGCTCTGAGCCACGAGAGCAGTTGCGCAGTCGGAGCCGAGTGGTGTTGGAGGCAGTTGAGTTGACATGTGCCGAGAAGTTTCTCAGATGCCGAGAAATTTAGCGGAAGCCGGGGCAAGTGTGCCCGCCCCAAGGCGATTGTACGTGACCGTTGCTCCATACCAGCTACTCAAAGTTTGTTTACCAGGATGTTGTTTTTTTAAGGCTGCGAGGAGTTAGGCTCCCCGTCCACCACATCCTAAATCTTTTGGTTTTCCTTTTTTTTTTGGCTACTCAAGTTGGTTTAAGTGTTGTTATAGTTATCCTCAAAGAATTATCATCAATCTATTATCAAGCTTAATTCAATCCCTCTTCGTCTCATGTTTAATTCGGCCATAAATATATTTAATTATTTGAATATGGAACGGCGTCCCCAGGGGTAAATATTGAAACATCTCTTTGTGATTTGTCCAGGCATATTTTTGAAGTAATATCTATTTGATATTCTGAGAAGAATGTTATCTCTGTATCGATTAAGAAAAACGTTTATTCATGTTATGAAAATGCATATAAAAATATATTGTGAAGAAGAGTTGTTCTAGAATATGTCGACTCATATACATCACCTTTGTGGAAATTTTTGCAACGAAATAATAAAAGTTCTGTTTATATAAGAAAGTGTATGAAACAAGTACATATATATATATAGAATATTCAATGCTTGAAGAAAATTCTCATATGATTATAAATAAAAAATATTTGTCCTCTTCAAAATACTTTTTTTCATTTGTGTCTCAATACCTGTGCATTTATCTACCTGAATTTCATCTTCATCAGCCAAGAAATTACATGTAATCCTTTTCTTCTTATCATTTTATATTTTTATAATTTTGCTTTGAATTATTATCATCAAGATTAAAGATTTTTCACTATTTTAAGAAAAACTAAAATAATAGCCTTTTTTGGGTCGTTTGCTGGCCTTCATCCAGCGCAATGTATTTCATCCATTTATACGATCACTTAGCCTACTTCTGAGATGAAACAAAAAATAAGTGTTTCTCATCTCCTTCTCATCTTCCTTCCCAAAACCAACAGCAATAAACTTTCCTTGGTGCAGTGACCAACGCTTGACCATCTATTTCTTTTGCTGCCATTGTATTTTCGTTATCTATACATATTTTCAACAAAAAAAAATAAGAATATCTTCATTATCTTCAATTATATCTTCATTATTTTCAAATTATATCTTCATGCAGTCATCAATATTTTATATTTATATTTTATTGAGTGTGGTGTAATAAATGAATGCATAACATATTATGATTTTATGCTGAAATAATAATTTTTTTTGGAGCAGTACATTATATATGACATAATTTATTGATATATTTTTCTTGCCATGATATAATTTATAACTAATATATATATTATTTAACGGAGGTGCTGGTAAATATAATTGATTATGCTAATATAAATTATTCCTCTTGTCATAAATATAAGAATATTTGTTTTGAGCCATATGATATATATATTTACATAAAAATTTTTGGGCCATGTTATTTTGATCGGATGATAACAAAGATATGTTGGTATTTTTCTTCTCTTCGTCATATAGTTATTCTTCTTCTTAATATATAAAAATGATGTATAACGTAAATGAAATTTGTTAATATTTTGAATAATGGGTCAATTTATATATTATTTATTATGTGACCAGTCTATAACCAAATTTAACCTGTCATTTATTGAGCTCTCAGTTTAATTATATCATCATGCCCCCCAAGTCTAAATTAAATATTGCAATACAGCCATTCGACGGCAACCCTCAGACTGTGGAATTCTTCTTTGATCAATTATCTGATATACAAGAGTTGAATAATTTTTCCGATAAAGAACTTTTTGTTCTCTTCAAATCGAAGCTTGAGGGCAACGCCTTACTCTTTTTTCTTGAAACACAGTCTCAGTTCAAGAACTATAATTTCCATGACATTCGGAAAGCTTTTATAGACTATTTCTTACCTTCAAAAAAGACTGTTTCTCTCAAATCCTTGCAGAATTTAAGCTTAGATTCAAATGAATCAGTCAAAAATTTTGCGTTTAGGCTGGATAAACAACTTCGGCTTGCATACCCTAAATTGGATTCTTCTGCTCTCAATTCATTAAAATTCACTCATTTTCTTGAGGCTTCGCCTAAACAAATTAAGCAAAAAATTCTTGAAGAAAATATTTCATCTTTCGATTTAGCTCTTGAACGAGCAAATTTTCTTCAAAATATTTACGACTCCCCTCCTAAAAAATCTTACGAGAATTATAATCAAGCCTATTGTTTGGATAATGAAAAAGTCCATCATAATCCCATTCCTTCTAGTAATGTGCTCCATAAGACTCCTATAAAACATACGAAGGATAAAATTTATGTCAATTCTCAAACTACCTTCTCACCTTCGCAAACTCCAAATGACAGTTCTCATGCTTCTCGTAATTTTAAAAGAAAACCTAGAACATATTCTCCTTCTCCAAATAGACAAGAGGCTACAGATAAACATAAAAATAATTTTCGTCGACATAATTTTTATCGGAAACGTCCTTATCATCAACCCACCTTCGACAAATTTTCTCATAAAAAAATTCTGCATCCTTTTATTACAAACGAGATGTTGTGCAATGTGCGTTTTGTGGAAAATTCAATCATCGTATGGACTCATGCTACAAATTTAAAAATATTATTAGTGCTTCCAATCAAAACTCTTCATCTAAATTTTCGTCTAATTCTCGCAGAAAGAAAAACTATACCTCTTCTGAAAATAAAAACAATGTTTATCATTTAAACAAATAAGGGAGACTGGTTCTACTGACCGCCTTCTCTCCCGTAATTCTCATTCAGGGTCAGTACACTTTAGTAACAAACACAAACAACAACTTGACAAAAGCTCTTCAGTCACTTTAGTGTCGTCCACAGCTGTCCAAACTTCCCCTGTAACACCTAAATTTAACAAATCTTCATGTTCTTATAATTCGTTGACATCCAAACAAACTTTAGAAATTGATGATGATGTACAAGAAAGACATGTCATTTGCAGTTCTTTTAATAACTCGTATGTTCTTCCATGCATACTCATAAACATTCAACATAATGAAATCTCAACGTTAATTGATACTGGATCAAGTTTGTCACTCTTGGATCAAGAATGCTTTAATAGCATTAAATCCAGGCTTCATTACAAATTCTTATCCAGAAATGTGTCTGTATCTACTATAAATTCTAAAGTTTTTTTCAAAGGATGCATAGAGATTGCGTTTAAAATCGATAAATTTTTCTTTCATCATGTCTTTTATCTTACAAAGATACAAAATGTTCATTTTCAAGCCATACTTGGATTTGAGTTTATCAACAAACATTCCATAACTATTTCACCAACATTTAAGTCTATCTTGATTAAGGATAAACATATTCCTTTTCACAGTTATAATGAATCTCCTACTTGCTATTTTATGAATTCTGACCATACTTATGATAATTCAAATGTGCCATATTCTTTAGATGCACACAAAATGCCTTGTTATGAAGATTCTATACCAAATAATCTAAGTAATGGTATTTATACTGATAATATATGTGCAAATTATGATGACACAAATTTACAATTAGTCAACAATTATACAACCTATCCTTACAATTATAATTTTCAAAATAATGGTTTGTTTACAAATAATGTTGCTAATACTGCTATGAATTTTCATAATCCTTATATTGATGGTAATTTTACTTATTTTTCTAACTGTTTTCCAACTGATTATGGTAATGTTGTGAACTATGTATCTACTAATGATAATATGCCTGGCAAGAATTTTACATCTGAAAATACTAATGATCTTAGTTATGTTGGTGAAAAGCCAACTCATTTAAATATTGGTAATAAAATTTTGGTGAATTCCAATATGGTACAGTTACTCAATAGAGAATTAAACCCTCCTAATTCCTTTGTTTATTTACATGTTAAGTACTTGAATCCTCCATCTGAATATTTTATTTTCAAACCCAATTTAAAAAATAAAGGTCTTGTGTTACATGAATCTTTGCATTCAAAATCTTCAATTCAAAATGATTTATTTTTGGTTGTATGTCAGAATATATCAAAGCTGGACATTCATTTAAATAAAAATTCAATTATTGGCGAATGTATCAATGTAGATGAGAAAGATATTGAGGAATACTCTTTTGATTTAGACTTTGAAGACCAATATTGCAATTTAATTTTACCATCTGAAGAGGTTAAGAGAAAACGTATCCAAGAACTGTCTCCAAATGACTTTGATCTAAAACACTTACCTCCTCATGAAAAAGAATCTTTAACAAAATTATTGTGCAGTAAAGCTCTTGCTTTTTCAAAATCTCTTGACACTTTAGTTGTGGTTAACCCACACCTGGTTAATCCCCAATTCACAATGCTAAATTCTCATCCAGTCAAAACCCTACCTTTTCCTGTGCCACAGGCACTTGAGCAAGAAGCTCTTGACCAGATTAATCAAATGTTAAATGCTGGCATTATTGAGAGATCAAATTCATCTTGGGCCTGTCCCATGCTTCTTGTTAAAAAGAAGAGAACTGATATGTCCAAACCTCAAAAGTATCGTTTGGCTCTAGATTTAAGATTGCTAAATTCGATTATTATTCCATCTTCATATCCTCTTCCTAGAATTCAAAATCTATTGGTGCAATTATCAAAATTTATGTATTATACTACTCTTGATTTGCCCTCTGCATACTGGCAGATCGCTGTACCTAAAGATATGCAAGATAAGCTCAGTTTTACTACTCCATGGGGAATTTTTACCTACCTACGTCTCGTGTTTGGCTTGAAGACAGCTGCAAGCACTTTCCAACAATTAATTGATTCAGTTATTCAATTATCTCAAATTGATTCCTGTTATGCATATCAAGACGATATTGTAGTTGGCGCTAATTCATTTGAAGAAATGACCATGAAACTCACAAAACTCTTAGACACTCTTATTGCTAATAACATTACTCTGTCTCCTGAAAAATGTTCCTTTATGCAAACAAGCATTAACTTTTTAGGATTCCAACTCACAGATCATAAAATTCTTCCTATTACAAGTAACATTTTAAAAATTACCTCTTTTCCAACGCCTAAAACCAAGAGGCAAACGAAAAGTTTTATAGGTTTGTGTTCATTTTATAGGTCAATTATTCCTAATTTTGCTAAATTGATTACTCCTCTCATTGAAGTCACCAAACCTAAAAATAAATTTTCTTGGAAATCTGAACAAGAAAATGCATTTAAAAAATTACAAGACATATTCTTTCAGAAACCTATGCTCAATCTCCCTAAGTGGAATGAAACCTTCTATGTTAATACAGATGCATCAAAGACAGCAATATCAGCTGTTCTTATGCAGAAATTTGATGGTGAACTTAGACCAATCTCCTATTATTCCAAAACTCTATCTCAGTCAGAAAGACAATACCCTGCCATCAAATTGGAACTTTATGCCATTTACAAAGGCATAACAGCTTTTAAATACTATATTTTTGGTCGACCCTTTATTCTATTATCCGATGCCAAACCTCTTAATAATTATAAAAAGGCTACATCACCAGCTGATATTACTACTCGATGGATGTTAGAACTGTCAGAATACTCGTACACATTCCAACATGTTCCAGGCAAAGAAAATGTCTTAGCAGATTTTCTGAGTAGAACACCTCACATTCCTACTGAAGATCTCCATAATAATCCAGATCTTATTTCTACACAAGAACCACTACCAATTGTAGATAATCAAAAAGATCTACATAATGAAATTCCTCACTTTCCATGTGGTTTAGTTGACAAAATGCACCACACATGTCATCTTCAAAGTGACTCTTCACCTCCAAATAATGATAATAATCAAGATCCATTGTTAGAAATTCTTGATCACACCATCTTCTCTGAGCAACAAAAAGACCCAAAAATCAAACAAATTTATGAAGATCTTAAAAATAACAAAAAATCTAAAAGTTTAAATGGCTACTATATTAATCCAAGTAATGATTTACTTTGCTACAATGGACATTTTTCTTCTGAAGACATTGAGCTACATAAAGCTGTTTTACCTTTGTCACTTAGAGCAAAAGCCTTAAGAATTGCTCATATTACTCATACTGGAATTCATAAAACTATTGTTAATTTAAAGAAAAGATTTACCTGGAAAACCCTTGTTTCTGATACCATTAATTATGTCAACTCTTGTGAAATTTGTTTAATAAACAAAAATCATAAAAAAAATACTGCTCCATACTTGCCAGCACCACTTCCAACAGCTCCTAATCAAAAAGTCTCTATGGATTTACTCGGCCCATTAAGAAATCGTCAATATGTGATGACCATCATAGATCACTTTTCTCGTCATTTAGAATTATATGCCTTGAATAATATCAGTGCTGAGTCTGTTACAAAAGCTTTATTACATTACATTTCCACTCATGGAAAACCCGAATTAACTCTCACTGATCATGGCTCTCAGTTCACTAGTGATATGTTTTCTTTCTTTAATAAAAAGCTTGGCATTAAATTGGAACACAGTTCTGTAGCCCATCCCCAGGCTAACGGATTAAGTGAACGAGTTAATTCTCAAATAAAATCGTCTGTGAACACAATGGCTTCACAAGGATGTGATGTACCAACTGCTCTAAACATTCACCAATCCAAATATAATGCTACACCTCATCCAGCTACAAAGTTTACTCCAAATCTTCTTCATTTTGGAAGAGAAATAAATGACATTTATTCTAATTACAAATCTCAAGTTTCCTGGAAAATTCTCAATACTGCCTATGAAATTCATAAATTAATGGATGTTATTGAGAAAATATACTATCAAGCTTACAAGAATAATGAATCTTCTAGACAAAAAGTGTACCAAAAATCGAGAGAAAAATTAAAATTTGCCAACATCAATGTTAATGACATTGTTTACGTAAAATTTCCCACTGTGTTTAACAAAAAAGTACAAGGCCCATACGTGGTAAAAAAAATAATTTCTCCTGTGCTTATTCAAATTCAAGATTCCAATAATAGTCACGCTTCACCCATGTTGATTCACACTAACAGAATCTTGAAGCTTCAAAAGAGAAATGAAACATTGCAATATCCTTCAGTTTCTTCTAAAAATGTATCACGTGATCAAGCTCCTGTTGATAATGCATCTTCTACTTCTGTGAGACAACACTCTCCTACTCAAGTTTCAAATCATGATGCTGCTTGTAACACATCTCCTGGAATTCTTTCTCCTTCTAAGTGCCAACAAACATCTTCATGTTCCAGTAAATCTGTACAGTCACAAGTTCCTCTTGGTGGCACTCACACTGATGTTAGAAACAAGTCTACTCAATATAGAAATTATGATCTTCGCCCTCGCACTCATAAAATGTATAAAAAATGAACTAATCTTCTTTTCTTTTTTCAGGATGACTCTTGATTTGTAGCATAGTCAGTTAATACTAGTTAGACTGATATTCGAGTAAGAAGAATGACTGGGTATTATTTTTTATTTCTTCCTCCAAGCTGCAGGGTTAATATTTTTTTTCTTCCTTATCTAAGTCTTCTTCTCCTTGAAGCAATACAACAGTCATCCTCCCGATGTATGTATGGTTTTCAATATCTTTATTATTCACTGCATTCATTTCTAAACCATAATTATTGTAATAAGTATATATGATCTCAAGTATGCCATACACTACTATTTTTAACCTTACAAAGTCTTTAATTGCAATAGTTGGTGCTAAAATTGAGAAAGAATTTATCCTTTTATTTGCTTGTTATAATATTATGTCATTATTTAAAGTTATTTGTGACAAATGTTTATTCTACTAAGAAAAGTGGATTGTAATTGATATAAGGTAAACATGAATATGAGTACTCATGAAATCATTTTCCCTATTGTGACTTATATAATAATTTCTCTCTACAATGCATGCATGCTCCAACAATTTAACCTCTTTTAACAGAAAAAATGACAATGCATGATAAACTTATGCATACTAATAATTTTACTCTTATTATTGAAATATAGAAAAAATGAATGACTCACAATAAGTATTATTTATTTGTATACTTCTGAGTATTTGAAAGTTATTAAAGATAAAAAAAAAAGGTTTTTGTCATACTATAATTATACTTTGGATCCAAAGATATTGGTTGAATCATTATATATTTATATAAAGCAAATACTTGATATATGACAAATACACAAATGATCTCTTGTTATGTAAAAAATGTTTGAAAATTGCAAATATTCAAGATATCTTATATAAATTTTTATTGACATAATTGATTTTTTTTTGTTTGTAAGTTGACATTATCGAAGTCATATACAAGATTGACATATTCATATAAGTTCCTTTTATCAGAATATAAATATCCTGTATTTTATGTTTATTTTGAATGAAGTATAGTATTAAGAGTATTTATGCAATTATTGTCACTTTATGTTGAAAGTGTTCAAGAATATTCTTTTATGAGAGTGTAAACATTCTCTCTTTGAAAATTATTATATTCTTTTTTAAAAAATGTTTATTGAAAAATAACATTGTATTTTTTCTACCAATTTACATATGCCTTTTATTTGGAATTTATTATATTTTTCTGTGAAAATGTTGTTATTGAATAATGCTAAGGTTTTTTCATTTAAGATTAGTTAAAAGCTTAAAAAGCTATTATATATTGATATATGTACATTTCTTTTATGAGAGCCTAAATAATCTCTCTGCAACATTTGTATGTATTCTTTTCAAATTTTCAACTTACAAATTCATTCAATTTATCATGTGTCACTTGAAACCATCCATTTTTTATATACAGTTATAGTATGATTCATATACAGTTATAGTTTGATTTATTTTATTATCAACTGGAAAATATACATCTACATGTTCTTATTGTATAATCAAATATTTTACATATGCTAAAGCATTTAGTTATCATATTGCATTTTGCACAGCTTAACAAGAGACTGTTCATAGTTAAAGACTGTTGTTTCTGCAAACATATATAAACTTTAATTTTTTTTTTTGATACATGATAAAATACCTCTGTAAGAAATTTTGTATACCTTCCATTTTAAATATTTGCTATATTTGGTGTATTAACATAAGGATTACTACCATAATAGTAATTATTTTTATTATTTAAATATCATGTAAAACAATTATTTCTATTCATATAACTATTTCTGGTACATTTATTTTGTGTAATTATTTTATATCTTTGTATATGTTTTAGAAAATATTGTTTCGATAAAAAAATTATTGAATTTTTGTCATCTCTCCAATATTTTCTTTTGGGGAGGCCTGGGTAGATATGTGGTGATTGCTCGTTAACCCCCCCATATTTTTTATTTTAATTCAATTTTATTAACTATTTTATTTCCTATCATCTCTTTTTATTAATGTTCTCAATTTAAATATTATTTCGATTTCGTTTCTTTTGATGCCGTCGCCTGTAAGTTTTTCTTCCTTACCTAGCTATCGAATGTTCTAAACCGGTAAAATCTTGTTTTGAATTCATTCCTTCCGGTTTGGAAAGGCTTCTAGAAAAATCTGGATTGTTCTATGGGTGGTATTTCCGGTTAATCTGGCACTCCCCTTGGCCTATCAAATTCAAATCCACAGGTGACGTGATTTAACCAGCTAAGTACCTGGCCACCTTCTTTGGCCTTCATTCTTTAAGAGTTTGTCAATTTTTTCCTTATTAAATCCATATTTCACTATACATTGAATCATAACTTGGCTTATTTTTTTCCTCGCTCTCCTCATTCGAACGTTGCCAAATTGGCGTATCCCGGGTTTACAGTAACCCTTGTTTTTTTCCCTCCTGGCTCTGAGCCACGAGAGCAGTTGCGCAGTCGGAGCCGAGTGGTGTTGGAGGCAGTTGAGTTGACATGTGCCGAGAAGTTTCTCAGATGCCGAGAAATTTAGCGGAAGCCGGGGCAAGTGAGCCCGCCCCAAGGCGATTGTACGTGACCGTTGCTCCATACCAGCTACTCAAAGTTTGTTTACTAGGATGTTGTTTTTTTAAGGCTGCGAGGAGTTAGGCTCCCCGTCCACCACATCCTAAATCTTTTGGTTTTCCTTTTTTTTTTTGGCTACTCAAGTTGGTTTAAGTGTTGTTATAGTTATCCTCAAAGAATTATCATCAATCTATTATCAAGCTTAATTCAATCCCTCTTCGTCTCATGTTTAATTCGGCCATAAATATATTTAATTATTTGAATATGGAACGGCGACCCCAGGGGTAAATATTGAAACATCTCTTTGTGTTTTGTCCAGGCATATTTTTGAAGTAATATCTATTTGATATTCTGAGAAGAATGTTATCTCTGTATCGATTAAGAAAAACGTTTATTCATGTTATGAAAATGCATATAAAAATATATTGTGAAGAAGAGTTGTTCTAGAATATGTCGACTCATATACATCACCTTTGTGGAAATTTTTGCAACGAAATAATAAAAGTTCTATTTATATAAGAAAGTGTATGAAACAAGTACATATATATATATAGAATATTCAATGCTTGAAGAAAATTCTCATATGATTATAAATAAAAAATATTTGTCCTCTTCAAAATACTTTTTTTCATTTGTGTCTCAATACCTGTGCATTTATCTACCTGAATTTCATCTTCATCAGCCAAGAAATTACAGGTAATCCTTTTCTTCTTATCATTTTATATTTTTATAATTTTGCTTTGAATTATTATCATCAAGATTAAAGATTTTTCACTATTTTAAGAAAAACTAAAATAATAGCCTTTTTTTGGGTCGTTTGCTGGCCTTCATCCAGCGCAATGTATTTCATCCATTTATACGATCACTTAGCCTACTTCTGAGATGAAACAAAAAATAAGTGTTTCTCATCTCCTTCTCATCTTCCTTCCCAAACACAACAGTGGGAATCAGTCCTTTGGCACCAAAACGTTTACACCCTTGGTCATGTTCCATTTTTTAGCTTAAACCGATCGCTGCGCCTTATTATCCCCTGGTGGCCCTTGTTTGAACTAAATTTTTTATTGCATTAACCAGTTGTTCATGGTCTAATATGTAAATACTCCAAATATGAAGTTCTTTCATCCACTGCTTCTCTTGCTAGGGCGTTCCAAACAGGGATACTTTTATTTGAACCACCTGCACTTAAAAAGACGATTTCTATACTACAGTGGACTCCCTAAAATCTGCAACTCTTTAAAATCTGCAGATAATTTACAGATGTAAACAATGAAACTTTCAGTTCAGATGTAGAGCCAAAAATTGACATTTTTATTTTTATACCAATTCCATGTATATTTTAATTTTAATTTATTTTTGTTAATATTACTAAATTCATGTGTTTTCTTGAAGGAGAAATATTTTTTTTTTTGGAAAAAATTCAAGATATACGTCTTATTACTGGCAATCACAATCTTTTTACCAAATGTTTATGTATGAACAAAATAAAATTTTTTGGTTATGAAGTTTGGCTAAACCTCAAATAAATCTTCCTTATTTTTATGATTGTATCTTTATAAAGCAAATATCATATGAAAAATACATCTTATCTTTATTAATAAATATTTTATCATACATTATTGATTATTAACTTGATCTTTGCTTTTAGTACTTTAATCATGTTAAAATTATCTAATATTTATTGCTTCAGTTTATTACTTTAATATTTTAAATGCAAACATAGCAATGACCAGAAATCTGTTAAATTTGTCGTCTCAAACTGTGCGGATTTGAGAAAGTCTACTGTATTCCAGTTTTTGTTTGCGCCTATATCAGATACGTCGAAACTCAAACAATAGCAGTTCATTTGTCTTTCATTTGTAACTGTTCACTTTTACACTTTTGTATATCTCTATAATATCACACAGAATCTCATAAAGTGACGTTTTGTCATGAACTTTAAGATATATTCGATTATGCTATTTCGTGCTGGAATGATTTCTTTCCAAACAATAAATGATAGCTAATTGTTCATGCTTAAATATCAGTTATATCCCACACTGTAAAAAAAAAAGGTTCGATCTACTAAAAAAACTTTAGTAATCCTTGTAATTACTAAAAAATGTTTAGTAATCTTAGTCGGTTACTAGAAAATCTGTAAGAATTACTAGAAAAAAGTTAGCAACGAATAGAGTTAATAGTTTTATACTTTTAATAGCTATTACTAAAACTCACTTGGCGTGGCCTCGATAGCATAGTGGTTATAGTGACGGACTCCAGGCTAAAAGGTCCCGGGTTCAATACTGGACTGCGCCAGGTACGCCCCGAATGTATGCAGTGTAAGCACTCTATAATAAAGGTGTTATGAATTTCCTGTTGGAGCTGGTTGCAATGTTTGGTGCTACCATCTATTGCGTTTTTGCCGAAAATCTATCGCTTCACAAGTCTGGATGCAGCTCGAAGGAAGCTCCTGCGCTTCGGATGTTATTAAAAATAATTTTGGAGCTATTACTAAAATTTGCTTGGTGGCTCATACTAAAAAATTTTAAGTTAGTTATACAAAATATTCTTTTGTTCAGTTTACAAAAGAAATGCTTGTTTCACTTGCAAAAAAAATTTTGTAATGGTTACTAAAAAATTCCGTGGAATACGAATTTACTAAAAATTTTTTAGTAATCTCTTGAATTTTTTTTTACAGTGCAGACTTAACTATACCCGATTATTCAATCTAGACTTCCCGAGTGGCTGAATAGTAAGTCTTGCACATTAAAAATTAGAGATGTAAACTTTTTTTTAATGAAGTATCTAGCAGATATTTTACATTTAATAAATATTAGATTGCTGATAATTAGATTAGATTAGATAATTAGATTGCTGATTAACAACACTTAAATGCATTTTAATATAAAAAATATATGTTAATTTTTTCAAATAAAGTTGTAAATGTTATTGAAAGGGATATTATTGCATTGACTACACGCCAGGTTAAAAGCCAAACAAACATAAAAAATATATAATGACAAGAAGAATATATTAACAGGGAAACAGTTTTCTTAAATATTTAAACTCAAAGCTTACATATTACATTCTATTAGATAATTCTGAAATAAAATTTAAAAGGAATAAATTTATATTCAATAAATTTCCATATTGCTAGGGCCCTATAATATTTAGCAGTGTGTTTTTTTTAATAAATTAAATTTTTTAACAAAAAACACAAACTAAAAATAATTATTAATTTTGTTGATTAAGGTAAATTTATCAGAAACCTCAAGCCATCTTTCTGATGATGAAAACAACTTTTTTATAGTAAAAAAAAGGCTAAAAATGTTCATAATTATCTATACATTTTTAATTTTCTTAATTAGTAAGTTCACTATGCTCTTTTTTTTGTACAAAATAACTGTTGACTTATTAAAAAAATATATCATATATCCCCCCCCCCCTATATTCAGTAATGTCATACTTTATTATTTTTAACTTATTTTCTTTACGAAGTTTATTTTTATACAAGAAAAAAAAATCAGATAAAATTGCCAAATAATCAAGCAATTAATTATGCTTTCTATATACGAGGTTGTCCCTTAAAAAACTGCGGAAAACATAATCATTTATTACTTTGAGAGCTTTAATAATCTTTTTTGGCAGTTTGTTTAATAGCAAAAATTGCTGTATAATCATCAGCGAAAATTGTCTTTGCTTAGAAATATGTGATTCATAATTATATTTAAAATGCCTTAAAATTTATTATGTAGACTGTCAGCCAAATAAATAGAGATTTGTGCATGAAATTTATATGATGTGTAAAGTTTTATGTAACATCCACAACTGTAAATAAAATGTATAAATAAATATATTTTACACTCTTTTGCTACAACAAAACTTGTATAAAGACTATTCAGATAAAACAGAGTTGTAAAATAAAAGTTTTCACGCATTTTTTTATTAATCAGGGTATTTTATTAATTATTATTTTTCTAATTTTATTAATTATTAGTAGTAGGAAAACAACAGTTCGGGCTCAGCCGCAGGAGGGACGGAGGAACCGTCTCTCCTCCGGTCCCGCACATACTCCTTCTCAAAAGTAACTAAGCGAGTTTGATAAAGAAATGCAGAAAATTTTGAATAGTAATTTACAAGATTTTGAAAAATTGCATTTATACTTGTCAAAAAGAAAAATGAATCTAGAAGATTTTAATCCACCGTTCAAAATGGATGCTACAGGGAAAGATGAAACTTCAAAACCAGCTGAAGATGGAATTATTCATAATCCAACAAATTCAGAAGATAACATTTTAAAAATGTTTCCAACAGGTGTTCAAAAGCAAGGTGAACAACTCTTGTAATATTTGAAAACGTATCCAAATATTTTCCGTTGGAATGATCGAGGAGAGATTATTTATAAAAATCGATTAATTCCCTAGTCTAATCTAACTGATTTGATTGGTTCAATACTGACTCAGAGAAAATCTTATAAACATTTATCTGGCAGAGAAGAATTTTTAAAAGAGTTGAATTCTATGAATGCACCTAAACTTTTTTTCAAATATAAAAATTCCATTATGAATGATGATGTGTATTCACCTATAAAAAATGTTAAATCAACTGGTAAAGATTAAAAGACTCTGAAATCTCCTGTAATACGTTGGCAGAAATTATATAAATAATCTTTGTTTTCATTAATGTTATGTGTTTTGTTTCTTTTTAAACACACACTTTCTTATACAGTCACCGCCAAAAAAATCTTGACACTTGAGATTTTAGACGTTTTGTTGAATATCTAGAAATATACATGAGAAATTATTCTGAAACTTCAGGTGTGTAAACAATATAGCACAGGTCATATATTTTCGTGAATTTATTTTGCCGAAGTCCCATAGGAGACCGTCAAAAAATTGAAAAAGAATGAATATCTTTTGGATAACCCTGTCAAAATTAATGTAGCAAAAGCATTCAAACTGCGGGTAAGCATTAAGTGACTTATTGTAATTATGTGTGTTCATTTTTATGCGGATAGCATGTATACTCGTAGAGAAATTAAGGTTTTTATAAAAACAGTCCCAATTTTTTTCAAGATTTTTGCTTATTATTTGCAGAGTTCTTAATATAAAATAAAGTTTTTTTCTGAACATATGACAAACAATATTATACATATTACCCTGCAACCAGAATTTAAAAAAAATAATAATAGTATGAATAATGAACAGGTTTATTAAATAAATTTTCATTGCGCATGCGTAAAAGTTATGCAAATTTTGATTGCATATTGTGTTAGCTAAAGGTATCGAGCAACTTTTGTAAAAGTCTCAGAATCGCAGCTTAAAAATGCTGAAAATTATCGTCGTTAGAATCAGATGCAAATCCGTTATTTCGAAAAAGACGCAAAAAGATAAGGGGTTGTATCCAAATATAGTACTGCGTGCAATATTATGTACAGTCACCGCAAAAAAATCTTGACACTTGAGATTTTAGACGTTTTGTTGAATATCTAGAAATATACATGAGGAATTATTCTGAAACTTCAGGTGTGTAAACAATATACCACAGGTCATATATTTTCGTGAAATTTGTTTTGCCGAAGTCCCATAGGAGACCGTCAAAAAATTGAAAAAGAATGAATATCTTTTGGATAACCCTGTCAAAACTAATGTAGCAAAAGCTTTCAAACTGCGGATTATCATTAAGTGACTTATTGTAATTATGTGTGTTCATTTTTATGCGGATAGCATGTATACTCGTAGAGAAATTAAGGTTTTTATAAAAACAGTCCCAATGTTTTCAAAGTTTTTTTATTATTATTTGCAGAGTTCTTAATATAAAATAATGTTTTTTCCTGAAAATATGACAAACAATATTATACATAATACCCTGCATCCAGAATTAAAAAAAAATAATAATTGTATGAATAATGAACAGGTTTACTAAATAAATTTTCTTTGCGCATGCGTAAAAGCTACCAATATTTTGATAGCATACAGCTCATATTCAAAATATTAGAATAATTACTTTTTTTTAGAAATTGAAAATATCGTTTGGTAATTTAATGTCTTTTAATGAAAATATGCAAACGATATTTTTATTAAGAACTTATTGTTGATTAAACTTACTTGTTATCTTAAATTTAATATCATTTTTGAAAAGATTAATTGCAAAAAAAAATTATTTTGAAAAGTCAAAATATTAGAATATTTATTCAAGTGGTTCAATATATTAGAATATTTCACATTAATTCTCCTTTAATTATTATCAATTCTTAACTGGTGGCATCATTGATTAAATTCAGACTATTTTATTTAAAATCAGTATTCTTTTTTGCAGTTTGTTTCTTTTTCGTCTTAAAATGGGCCTTGTGAGTGATATTCCTGAATCCACTAAACGTCGTATGGTTGATTTGTATCGGCACGGTAAAAATCAATGTTTTATAGCGAATTATTTACATTGTTCGCAATCGAGCGTTAGTAAAATATTAACACAATATTCAAAAAATGGAAAATTTCAAAATAATCGCCGAAATGGTGGCCGAAAACCAAAAACGTCTGCTAGAGATGACAGGAAACTGAAGCGTATAGTTAAGAAAAACCGTTTTAAAAGTGTGCGATTCTTGCACCGAAAATGGAAAGAAGAAGGAGTTGAAGTTTCTACATCGACAACATTAAGACGTCTCCATAAATTTAAATTTGAATCTCGTGTACCGAAAACAAAACCTCTCATGACTGCAAGACAAAAGCGTATAAGATTGAATTGGTGTAAATCAAGACGTTTATGGAGCAATGAAGATTGGAAAAATATATTATTTAGTGATGAAAGTATGTTTTGTGTTTCATATGGTAATCAAGGTATTCGAGTTTGGAGAATGAAGCAAGAAGCATTTGATAAAGAATGCCTTAAACGTTCCGTAAAATTTGCTGCTAGTGACATGGTTTAGGGTTGTATGAGTGCAGAAGGACCTGGAAAGTTATGCATCGTCTACGAAAAGGTTAACTCTCTGATATATCAAGAAATTTTAGAATATTACATGATTCCATCATCAGAAGATTTATTTGAAGATGATTTCATCTTTCAACAAGATTTAGCGTCCCCGCATACCTCGGTGTCAACTAAGAATTGGTTCCGCCAACGCAACATTAAGGTGCTTCCTTAGCCACTAAATTCACCAGATCTTAATCCCATCGAAAAATTATGGTGTATAATGAAGAAAAAACTTCTAGAAAATCCTCCTTCAAGTAAAACTGAGTTAGTGGCACGTATAAAGTCTATTTTGGCTAATATTGATAGAAATGTTTGTAAACACCTTGTATATAGTATGCAAGATCGATTGTACGCCGTTATGAAAGCTAAAGGGGATGCTACAAAATATTAACTACCATTTACTTCATATTCATAAGGTAATATTGTTGCGTAAAATAAAATATTCTAATATTTTGAACCAATCTAAATTTTATTCTAATATTCTGGTGTGTTTAAGGAAGCTGTATACCTAATTTATTGTGCTGTATTTTATGTTTTATAAATGTTAAAATCTTATCTAAACATACCAGATTTAATTTATAAGAAATTTAATTGCATTTACTTAGTATAAAAAATAAATAAATGACAGATAGTTTTTTCTTATTACTTTTTCTCAATTATTCTAATATTTTGAATATGAGCTGTATTGTGTTAGCTAAATGTAGAGAGCTACTTTTGTGAAAGTCTCAAAATCATAACGTAAAAATACCGAAAATTATCGTCGATAGAAAAAGCTGAAAATTCGTTATTCCCAAAAAACAGCAAAAAGATAAGGCGCTGTATCCATATTTCATTGTTTAGTAACAATATAGCATACAATGCCCGAAAGAAAAAAAAACATTTGCATCGCATTTTAAATATTCAGATGTTTTACTTTATTTTTGAATTGACAGTGCTTTTGAGACCTTTAGCTACTATGGCTGCCACCTCAATTGATCCATAATACACAGAAACAGAGACAATACAGAACTCTTTTTATTACAGATATCCATTACATATATTTATTACACTTCAAAGGGACAACACACCATCCATGCCCGAACCCGGATTCGAACCGAAGACCCACAGTGTGGCATCAGCTGCCATTATCAACCACGCCACTGGGTCGGCGTTTATTTATTTATTTTTGCCTGTTTTAAACATGGAAACCGAGTAGAAGTTTCCATTGAACATGCGCCACTTTAAATAGTAATGCTTGCATCTTGAGATGACTCAGCGGTTTTTTTTTCGTATCTTCTAGTGGTTTAAAAGGTGTAATTTAATTTTGTTGCAGATACAAATCTTTTTTGGGGCATACAATGGGGCGAAAAAAGCTTACAGTTGAGGAAAAATCTCGTGCTTTAACTTTATTAGAACAAATGTTCCTATAAGTCGCATTGCTAACGATTTGCAATTATCGAGACAAACGACTTATGGCTTTAAAAAGGCGAGTGAAAATTTACCTCGGGGCAGTGTGCCAGTACGAAAAATCGGTTCAGGAAGACCAAAAAAGACCTCAGACCGGACTGATAGTATTTTGAAAAGCGAGGTATTATTAAAACCAACCATTACAGCAGCAGAAATAAAAAATAAACACCCAAATCTATTAAAGGATGTATCAGTAAGAACTGTCTGCCGCAGACTTCAAAAAGACTTGAAGCTTCCAGCTCGAATTAGCAGCGAAAAAACCCATGCTTACTGATGTCATGAAAAAAAAAAGAAAGATTAAATTTTTGTAAGAAATATTTGAATTGGACAGCAGACGACTGGAAGAAAGTAATGTTTTCTGATGAAAGTACCTTCAGGCTTATCAGAGGACGCCCGATGTTGGTGAGACGACCTAAAGGGTCTTCACGCTATGATAAAAAGTTTACCGTGAAAACTGTAAAAGACTCAGATAGTGTCATGGTATGGGGAGCTTTTAGTGGTGAAAAAGGTAGAGCTGAATTATATTTCCTTCCAAAAAATATTACTATGAATGAAAGAAAATATATAGAAGTTTTACAAAACCACTTACTGAATTTTTGGTCCATTCATGGATGTGAGTATTTCATGCATGATGGAGCACCTGCACATAAATCATAACTTGTACAAAAATGGTTAAATGATAATAATATACCAGTGTTTGATTGGCCAGGCAACTCACCTGATCTCAACCCTATAGAAAATGCTTGGAATCATATGAAAAATAAGGTACAAGAGTGTCACCCATCCAGCATAAAGGAATTGAAAGAAGTATTGGAAACTTTGTGGGTCAATATGGACAAAAACTATTTCCGAAATTTAGCAACTTCTATGCCTAACAGATTGCAAAGTGTCATAAAAGCGAAGGGAAATATGTCAAAATAATGGTTTTGACAATAAAATTATTTAAAATGTAAGTGTTTACTTTTATAACACTTTTTTATGAGTGTTAAGATTTTTTTTCTCGGCTCTGTACATAATATTGCGCGCACTACTATATTTGGATACAACACCTTATCTTTTTGCGTCTTTTTGGAAAAAACGGATTTTCATCTGATTCTATTGACGATAATTTTCAGCATTTTTAAGCTGCGATTCTGAGACTTTTACAAAAGTTGCTCCATGCCTTTAGCTAACACAATATGCAATCAGAATTTGCGTAACTTTTACGCATGCGCAATGAAAATTTATTTAATAAACCTGTTCATTATTCATACAATTATTATTTTTTAAATTCTCGTTGCAGGGTAATATGTATAATATTGTTTGTCATATGTTCAGGAAAAAACTTTATTTTATATTAAGAACTCTGCAAATAATAAGCAAAAATCTTGAAAAAAATTGGGACTGTTTTTATAAAAACCTTAATTTCTCTACAAGTATACATGCTATCCGCATAAAAATGAACACACATAATTACAGTAAGTCACTTAATGGTAATCTGCAGTTTGAATGCTTTTGCTACATTAGTTTTGACAGGGTTATCCAAAAGATATTCATTCTTTTTCAATTTTTTGACGGTCCCCTATGGGATTTCGGCAAAAAAAATTTCACGAAAATATATGACTTGTGCTTTATTGTTTACACACCTGAAGTTTCAGAATAATTCCTCAAGTATATTTCTAGGTATTCAACAAAACGTCTAAAATCTCAAGTGTCGAGATTTTTTTGGCGGTGACTGTATGTAAACAAACATATTTTTTCTCATCTAGTAATTTTTAAACTTTTTTTTTCACTAAGTAATTTTTAAACTTTAGGATTTTTTTTTCACATTTTAGAATTTCCCCCCCCCCTTTGAATTATATTTTTTACTTTGATTTTTTTCCACTTTGGATTTTTTTTTTTTTCACTTTGAAAATTTTTTTTCACTTTCGATTTGTTTTCCACTTTGATTTTTTAAAGTATAACTTAATCTCTGAAAAAAAACTTCGTTATATTCTATTTAAAGATTTTTTTAATTACTCTATTATTTCTTTCTGTGATAGAACAATATAAATTATTTTAACACATTAATTAACACCATATGAGATACACTGGTTTATTTTTTCTAAAAATTTACAAATCATAAGGTGTTTGGAACAGAACAATAGTTACCACATTGAAACTTAATTTTCACTGAAGTAGTTGGAAACAGTTTTTGTTTGATCTGCAAACAATTGGGTAATTGTGCGAGATGGTGTTTTCTCCATAGGCAGTGAAGAAATTATTCTGTGAAGGGAATTCAACAGTGAGATGCAGTCAAAGATTTTGATATTTTATGATTTGATATGTACCTCTGATGCTCACTTAATATGAGTTTTAAAAGTCTCTCAGTTTGACCAATAAAAATTAAATTCCAAGTGCAAATAAAGAAATAAACACCCTACCAGTTTTCGGCAGGAATGATATCTTTCAGAGAAATGAATTTTATCTTATTCGTAGGTTTGAAGGTTACTTTAAATTGAAACGAGAAATGGTTTTAGAAATTTTCAGGCAAAGAGAGCATCTAAATGCAGAATGATACAATTAAATTTTATTTTAAACAGAAAGAGGGTTTTAGGATTATTGAATTTATAGAGAGCTTTATTATCCAAAGAGGGATTTTAACCACGAAGAAAGGTTAAGAGGTTTGAAATAATTAATTTTATTATTTTCAGAAGAATAGTAAGAAAATATGCTTAACTCCCTAAAAACAAAAGTATAAAGTAAGCATTTTTTTTTTGTTTAAGAGTGTACGATAGAGTATGAGGAAAGAACAGTGAAAAATATTCTAGGTAGAGTGTGCTTCAAAAATAAGACATCAAGTAAAAGAAGATAATTATATTTCTCTTAAACTTCGAGCACAAATTGAATACGAGGGTCAATAGAACTATGATTATCCGTGGTAAAATATTATCAGTTATAGAAAAAATTATTAAACTGAAAGGCGGTTTGACTCACAGAAAAACTAACTTCAGGTTTTCAACAAAGTCTTAGGAAGAGTAGTATTATTTGCGTAGTCTTCTTTCCAAGCAATCAATCTCCCTTTTAACCAGGTGTGTTAGCGAAGAGAGATTTAAAATCTAAGAAAACCATTTTATAATTGTAAGGAAAAATGAATTTATTTTAATTAAAAATGTCAAAATAATTCGACATGGTGTAAAAGTTATTAAAGGATAAAAGAACAAATAACATATAAATAAAATTGGGGGGTTTATAAGAAGCAGCACCAATATTGGTAAAATTGGAATAAAGCAGAAAGAAAAAAATAGCTGTATGGACTTTACGAAGAACATAAAAACGTGTGCAAATAACCAAATACGGGAAAAAGCAAACATTTAGTGTTATATTTAAGAATGACTTTTTTTACGATATACATGATATTAGAACAATGATTAGTAAAAGGATCATTCTTTAATTTAAAATATTGGCCAGAATTTAATATAAACTCAACAAGGGAAATATAATCAAGTTTATTGGGAAGAACTGTTTATCCGTCTTTATTTGCTTAGCCTCTGTAATAAGAAGGCCAAGAACCAAATTAAGTTCACTGAGAACAGATTTCTAAAAATTAAAAAAAGATAAGACATTGTTTCTGTAATGTCTTTTCATTTTATTGTACAAAAAAACCCTTTTTTCTTTAGTGTTTGCTATTTATATTTATTTGTTACTTTTTCTATATCATTTTGGCAAACCCTTCTTCTTCTGCATGTCTTCCCTGTGATTTGTGTTTTTCTTTGGACTACCGCAACTTGTTGCATTTTTTGTAAATTCTATTCTCAAACATTCAGTTCACTTGTGATATTGTGCTTTATTTACACACGTTTGTATCTTTTTACCTAACCGCTAACCAGGTTTCTACATACTATAACCTGTTTTGCTGATTTGAGTGCCTGGAAATAGGACAAAATCGCCTGATTGCCCCTTAGTGGGGTCAATTTAAGAATTATGCTGTCTTAGTGGCAGCACTGTTTCTCTTTGTTTTGGATCTATGTTGGATGGTTACTTAATTGATTTATTCCAGGCCGCATCGCATATATACATCATACCTAGCACCCGAAGGGTAACTCTCGCTACTTAAATTGATCTTGTACACGTTCCTCGGCATCGCCCTTTCGAATGTAATGAGTTACTTGGGAAATTTTCACTGGAAGTGTACGTAAATTTTGAAATACTCTTTAACATGGAATTTAAGAGAGATTTTTACTTCAGTTAAGTTTTGGTTTTTAATTATACTTTCACGTTTAAATAAGCTGGTAAATGACTTCCTTTGTCTTTTTTGAGTCAGTTCCTAAAGTTTTAATGAAATTCTCTTCAATAATCACATTAAAAACATGGTGCGAAAGATTCAAATAAGATTCTCCGGCAATTGTACTTAACGAGATTTCTGAATAAATTGCCTTAAGCTTAAATTTTCAGAATGTTTGTCTTTTAGAAAACCGGATGTTTCCAGTATGTTTCATTTCATCCTCCTTCGGATCTCATTTCGGTTATAATGAGATGAAGATATTTTCATTTATTTATATACTATTTTTTAGGGTTTTTTCCCAAATATGAACAGGTTAAAAATGTTAATTAATGATAGTTAATCATAAATGTACTTAAATTAGTATTATGTTAAATTTATACTATTTTTAATTTGACCGTTTATTTTGAGATTGAATCTTTTAATTATCGAGACAAAATTAAATATACAGTTTTTATTCTTTAAGCCTGTAATGTTACATCTATATTTCGATATTATTATCAGCAGCAATAAAAAAAATATGTTACATAACTTGAAATGATTAAACGAAATAAATTTATAGTGTTGTTATCGATTTTTTTTGCTTGTTTTCTAAGAATAATTATTTCTATTTGCTTCTATTCCTTTATACCATTACGGGTAGAAACTATGACGAAGTCATTTCTGAGAATAAAGAACAAAGTTGAAAATAAAGCTAAATCTGAATTGGTAAAGGAATGTCTAAACTTGAATCAGATATTTATATTATAATATATAACTGGAGGTATTTTTACGGTTCCGTGCTAAAAAATGAAAACGGAATCATTATAAGACCGTGTCTATCTATCTGTCTGTGACCGCCATTTTACTCATAAATTATGGAACGTGAAAACTTGAAATTGGCGAAAGTATTAGAGACTACTGACCCACCTATTTACAGATTATTAAACATATTTAGGAAAATGTAGGGGGATAATAATGTTACTAAAATAAAGTATTTTCTTTGTATATCGAGTAGGGAATCGTATAAAAGCTTTCGTAATTCTTAACTGAAAAATACATTTCTTTTTATTTTAGGTATTCAAATTAGTCGCGAATATCATTGTATTTATGTGATTAATTCTGATTAAATTTCTCAGTTTTTAACAATTTTACACTTATTGCTTTTATACTGCTAACTGACATTACATTCCACAAATATATCATGAAGGGTAGTTACCTAGGCTTTAAAATCCGATGGTACACAGTGTACACAGACTCTGTTATTATGTATGTCGATACCGTCCGTGTTATTATCTAGTCTAATACCGATGATTTTGTTCGAGAATCGTTATTAACCTTGCTTTTATATTTTGGTTACGGTAGGTAAACCCAGCGTATCTGTACACCTTTACTGAATGCCTGCAAATCGAAATTTGTGTTTATTAATTTAGATATCATTGAAAACGCAGAACAAAAATATGTAGCCCCTCCAACTATTTTCGGATATACTGAAACTAAAATTCTAAAAAACTTAGAAGCAGCAGACATTAAATTCAACCTTGCAGGAAAACTATAGCTATTACTCTAGGTCACACAGTTTTTGAGAAAAGCGCATTTTTCCGTTGAACAAATATTTTGATTTGCGGGAACAAAACTGTCGATAAATGCTAGAGGATATCCATCGCACATAAAATCAATGTTGATAATGATCTTCGAAGAAAATCGTCGGTAAATATCCGAGATATTATTCCTTAAAAACACTGACGGTTTGGACATACACAATGACAGAGTCAGTGTACACTATGTACCATCGAATTTTAAAGCCTAGATAACACGTTTTAGGATATATTTGTGTAATGTAATGTTCATATGCAGTATAAAAACAATAAACTTAAAACTGATAAAACAGACAAATTTAATTAGAATTATTCACATAAATACAATGATATTGGCGACTAATTTGCATTATGTAAATTTCTTAGTACGCTTTCCATTTCTTTATGAGTTTATTAAAAACCTATCTGGAAACACGTGGCACGGACCAATACGTTGGTGAAATTTTTAGTCCCGTTTTAGAAACGCGCTAAGCACAGTGCCAAGTTTAAACTTCGAACAAGGGTTCTGTTTTATATTTTCTGTAATGTGAAAAGATCAATACTAATCTGAATTTAGTTATATGAAATGGCAAATAAATTTAAAAAATGCACTACATTTATTAACAGTACCGAATTACGGTAAAGAAAACAGACTATTGTGTTATAGAAAAAAGAGTTATGCAGAATAGAAGTATTTGATTTTCTTTAGGCTTCACATCTCTTTGAAATTTTGTGGTATACTCATTCATAATCTTTTAGTATGTACAGATACACATAAAACTATTTTATCTAGTTTTATGCAAAATTTTATTATTATTTTAAAAACGAAAAAAAATTGCATTTAATACATGATTATTTATTGCACGAAACCCTCTAAGCGTGAGTAATACTCGCACATGACACCAGTTAATTGGAGTGCCCCCGCCCCCATTTAACCCTCTCGTGCATTATAACCTCATATGAGGTTGTCAGATTAAAAAATTAAAAAAATATTTATTCTCAATTGTTTGGATTTTCAGTTGCATAGTAGCTTAGTATGCGACAAAAATCATCTTTTGAGATGAATCAAGAGATGATGGCACATGCATTTCATTTTATTTTGTACAGATTTTAGCCTCCCTTTTTGTCGAAAATCAAGGATGCTAAAACAACGGACTTAAAAAGTGTATTCCCCCACACAAAGGAGCATAACAAGTAAGTTAAAAAGTATCTCAAATTTACATTATTATAATTACAATAATAAAAAAATGTGACATTTAAATAAGTTTTTGAGGGATTGAAGGGTGTTTTAGTTTGAAACCTCAAATGAGGCTTCCATGCAGTTGTAGCATTTACATCTGCCTCTGCATGCAAACCTCATTTGTAGGCGTACATACAAATTTCAAAAGGTAATGCTATTAGTTTTTAAAGTGACAATATATATATATATATATATATATATATATATGTGTGTGTGTGTGTGTGTGTGTGTGTTAATTTTTGTGTATGTTATAAATAATTTAAATATATACATATGTGCGATTTTAGAAATATATTAATAAAATTTTTGGAAAGGAAAATATACAAAAATAATAATTTTTTTAGTAATTTTCATGAATTTAAACCAATTTAAAATTAAATTAATATAGAATTATAAAAGATTATAAATGTACATAATTTTTTTAAATTGTATGAATTAACAAATAAGAATTGAACTTAGAAAAAATTATATGATTATTTTAATGTTGTCACATTATTTAAAATTATTTCTTATTTTTTGTAGGCTTTATAATGAACAACAAATGTAGCAGATCAAAAAAGAAATTTTTATCTCAAAAAGAAATGTGACTTTTCCTTCTGATTCAGAAAATGATATGTTTGATAATGATGATGACTACTTCGATTCGGATTACATACCAGCTGAAAAAAATAAACATTATACTGAAGCAATGAGCGATGAAGAGTAAAACAATATTGGGTCTTCTACGTCAACCTGCATTACACATTCACATAAAAAAAGTACACATTCAGATTAGTACGAAGGATAGATACTGTTAATAGCATTCATCTTATTTCTAAGACCCCGTCTACATTTTTTTTTAATATTATATTTGTTACTACCAAAATATACGTTTATAAACTTCAAAATCGGTTAACAGAATTTGAATAAAAGTTTTATTTAAAAATATATTATATTTTTTATTCAGTTTATATTTTCTTCTGGTATATTTATATTTTACACATACATATCAAAAACTGATATTTATATATTTTTTTTGTCAGAAGACTCTAAAAAACATGCATATCTATATTTAAATTTACTAAAATTTATTTCTTGTTCTTATCACAAAAAATTTCAGAAACCAATATATTTTCAAGATTTAAATAATCGGTTATAAAAGCAAAAAATGTTTTTTGCTATCATTGATTTTAACAAACGTTTCCAAGGATTTTTTATATTGTATTTGTCAGTTTTCTCAAATCTAAACATTGGCTTTTAGAATGTTATTAACTTTCAATTAATTCGGTTCAGAAGCCAATATATTTTGAGGATTGAAACAATCGGTTATAAAAACAAAATTTATTTTGCTGCCATTGATTTTAAGAAACGTTTCCGATTAGTTTTTATAGTATATAATAGCTGTCAACTTTTACGCATTTTTCCTACCAAAAATATTTCATAGTAAATATTGTCTTATTTAATCGTTGAAATCTTACGGTTAAACAAATGGGAAATCTCTGTACAATTTCAGTGGTAGCAAAAATGCGTAAAAGTTGGCAGCTATATTTATCAGTTTTCTCAAAATTGAATATCGGCTTTTTAAAATGTTAATAACTTTTTATTAATTTGGCTGCGACATTAAATTTATACATTCAAGATTAAAAAAATAATCATAATTGAAATGTTATTGTTAATTCCGTTTATTCATCAAATTTCTTTGTAAAATATTATTGTTGCGCATGAAATGTCTACATATGAATATGTAGCTCCCGAAAAAACTATATTTCGATTAATGAAAACTGATTAATAAATTTTAAAAATATTTCGATAATATATTTTCAAAAATCTCTAACAGCAAAAGGAACTTTAAATTGGTAATAGTTAACGCATATTTTTGTTTGCTGTTCTGTTATATTTTCTTGGATTAAAAAGTCACTTTCTATTTTTACAAATTTTTAACTTTTTGCGGCGCAGAGCATTTTATCAGGAAAATGTTGAATTAATTGAACGACACCGGAATATGACAACAAATTTATTTGAAAATATGAAAAGAAAAAGCAGTGGTTTACAAATATAATAAACCGAAAATTTTTTTACCAAAATTCTGGTGCCAATGTGGTTTTTGGTAATTAAAATTAAGTGATTTCATAAACATATCACCGCCTCTCAAAGGGTTAAGTAAGTTATATTGAAATTGATATGCGTTTTATATTTATTTTTACAAATAATCATAATAATCTTTTTATGTTTAGAAAAATAAACTGTCAAATTCTTAATATATATATATATATATATATATAATAATTACTTGATTTACTGGAAAACATTATTTTAAAAATTCTTTCATTCTTTATATTTTACACGTGTATATCTTAAAATATACATAGTGTTATTAAGAAAACCCAAAGAAAAAAGGCTTCCCCTCTCACTCTCTCTCTGTATATATATATATATATATATATATATATAAAAGTTTCCTTTCCCTCTTTAAAGTACAGAATCCTGAAATATGTCATGTGCATATTTTTTTAATTTCTAATTTTAAAATTGCTTCAGAAAATATTTTCTCAACATTCAGGAACAACAAATAAGTAACTTTTCTTGAATTTTTGACTGAATCTCATGGCCCCACTTTTTCGTTTTTTCATTCATATTATATGCACATCTTCAAATTTTCTTTACTCCAGACTCCTATTTTGTATTTACATCTCCACTCAAGTACATTAAGTTACCATTTTGTAATCAGATCGAAGTAAATTGGCTTTGGAAAACTATTTTCGTCGTGCATTTTGTGTATTTTGTTAACCCATTAAGCGGAAAGTAAGTTCTCATTTTCAAAAATACGTTGCCCTACAATATTATTTTCACAGAGATATTTTTGTTTAGTTTTACTGGTTAGAAATTCAATCGTATGCCAAAACAAGGATTTCTAAATTAATAATTATGAAGTAAACGAGAACTAAATTAAGTGTAAACAGAAAAAATAATCAATTAAAAAACTTAAATATATCGTCTTCCGAATTTTAGATAAGAAATCAATAATATTTATCATGTCATCTTGATATAAAGACAATTTTTTTCATTTTTTATATATATTCCAATTACTTTTTACTTACCCATAGCAGGGCTCCCAAATGGTCCGCGAACTGAACATCAGTATTTTTTGACAGAAAATTTCATAATACGTTTGAGCTAGAATCAACTTCCAAACGTGGTTTCTTGACAATTTGCAAGAAAAATCTAAAAAGAAAATTTCTCTAAAAAAATTCTGATGTTCAGTTCGCGGACCATTTGGGAGCCCTGCCATAGAGTAAATCTTGCAATCGTTTAGAAAATCCAAAAATGTTTTTGGCGGATTTACACGTTTCAGATACTGGAGATTTCCCAGAAACATATTTTTAGAAAAATAAATTTGCTGTCCGTCCGTCTGTGTGTCTATCTGTAAACGCTTTATCTCCCGAAAAAATTGATATAGAGGCTTGAAATTTTGTATGTACTCAGTATGAAAGAATGGGACAAAGCCTATTTAATATCAGTAACCTCGATTACCCGGAACTATTTTTTTCTGGCTCTCGAAATATTCGTTCCGATGAAAGTAGAATAATTTTTTTCGAAATTTTTATTCTAAGGAGTGAACGTAAAAGGCAATAAAATAACACAAATTTTGCATAAAGAACGAAGTCGATTTGATTAATAGTTGCCGAGATATGTGTAATCCTGTTTTTCATATTCTTCGATTTTTCACAACCCTGTATTTCATTCGACTTTCAATTCAAAGATATATTTTATTGGAAATCAGATCCGGTGCAGTGAATTGTTAAATAATTTGATGATTATTTTTGGAGTTGTAAAGATGTTTCTTTTACGCAATTCGATACTGCTTGAGTAATTTGGCGTTTTATGTAATTTGTCGAAATTGTTTCATCAGAAATTCATTAATAGAAAATTACAACGTGTTAAAATATTTAAATATACGTTTGCATTTTATTTTGGATTTCCTATGCTTTTTGTAAATAGTTTACACATGTTTTATTCTCATATTTTATATTATACATATCCATGATGGGTAAGTATTACGGTGGCCTCCCAACGTCTAGTTTTTTAGTGTTTAATTAACAACTCTCGAATGTATTTTAAAATTTAATCTTACCTTGGTCATTTTGATAACCTATATCGATCTAAATTATGAATTTTCATATTCTGTCTTATTTGATAGAAATAAATGCATTTTTTAATAAGAAACTAATGAATGGAGTCATTATGGATCAACATATCTCAATACATCAATATATATTTGAATTTTTCTCATAAAATAACATTATGTGAGACATGGACAAAATTATAAATTCAAAGTTATGAATTTCGACACTGGTATTTTTTATATAAATAAATGCATTTTATGATAATAAACTAATAAATGAAGTTATTAAGGATAAATATATTTCAATACATCAATGCATTTATATATATATATATATATATATTAAAAAGATGAGTAATAAAATTATAGTACACGTATAAATTGAAAACATAAAATTATACATTTTGAGAAGTGAACGTACTTTTGAATCCTGGTGCAAAGTATTTATGCATAAATTTAAAAATGTGTTGAACCGCTATTTTTCTCAATGTCTTCAAATATGCGACTCGGCATTGATTGAACCAGTTTTTTCAACTGCTCCATAGACACATGGTTCTAGGTTGAAAGTATAGCCATCTTTAACGCATTTGTGTTTTGATATTGATGTCCATCGCGATAGACTATTTGAATTGTTGCACCCCAATAATGTTCAATGGAGTTTATATGAGGACTGCTGGCTGGCCAATTCAAGACATTTACATAGCAGCGCTGCTGCCACCCTTTTGTACTTTTCGAAAGAGTGTATTGCTGCATTATCTTGCTGAAATACCCAGTTTACTCCAGCAATCAACGATCCATATGGCAAAAGAAAATCTATCAGCATTAACTGGTAGTCTTCTGCTTTTTGTTTTCCATTAAAAAAAGCCAGAACAGTTTTACCATTCTGAGGAAAACCAACTCATACCATTACGGATCTTACAGAAAAGTTCCGACGAAAGATATGCTGTTCTTCATGTTTGATATCGTGCCAGTAGTATGTCATGCCATATGGGCAATCTAAATTAAACTTCTTTTCATCTGACAAGATGACTATCCTCCACTCTGTTATCCATGGCATGTGCTGTTGTGCAAAGTGAAGTCTGACTTCTGATGGGGATCAAGTTTTGGTTTGGCTTTTATTTTCTTCCATTTCATATTTGACGCTCGTTGAAGAATTCGTCTGATAGTTCGATAGCTTACATTTAGCTTTAAAGTATTTACAATTCGGCAACAAGAAGCTCCAGTACTAGATGTTGTTCGTAAGATAGATCTTCAATTTCTTTCCGCTAACTTTGCACGTCGACCACTCCGTTTTTGCTTTCCATACACTGACAGATTCTTTAAAACGTTTTTTACTGCGCCTTGTGAATATTTAATTAGCAAAGCAATTTGCGTTGCGTTTTTCCAAGCTCTGTCCTCTTTTCCAGCGCTGTTCTAAGCTCTGAATGCCAAAATTTACCAGCTTGTACCTCTGTGAGAACCTTTCCTCGAAACATCAGAAAAGTTTTTGATTTTAACTGTTCTAAGAATAAAATGTAATGACACACGATAAACAAGATGCATTAAAAGAAAACAAAATTATTCTAAAAGTAATTCGAAGGCAGACGATAAATAATTTTCAATAAAATCATGGAGAGAATTGAAAATATGTATAAATATCGTTTTCATTAATACCAATGTGAAAAATAGTTTCAGTGAATTAGTTTCATATATCACAAAACACATTTATTATTTAGCTAAAAAACACCAGAGTATAGAAATTCATAACTTTGTCCAGGTCTCGCATAATGTTATTTTATGAGAAAACAATAAAACATGTGTTGAAATGTATTTATCCATAATGACTCCATCTATTACTTTTTTATCATAAAATGCATTTATTTATATCAAATGTGGCAGAATATAGAAATTCATAACGTTCAGTTTATATTTTTGTCCAGGTCTCACATTATGTTTTTTTAAGTTATGTATTTTCTTACTTAAAGTACTTACTCTCTTAAAACGAAAAAGCTGAATTAACTCAAGTTGAGCTGAAATCCACTCTTTTCCCATGTTGAAAGGAACCTTCTCAAGAAGAGCTGAAACAACTCAAGTGAATGAGCTGTTTTTAATCAACTCATGATTGAGTGATCTCTATTTTACTCATACTTGAGTGAAATCAAATCAATAAAGGTTAAATCCAGTAGTACTTGAGTGATTTGTAATCAAGTCATACTTGAGTGAAATGAAGTCATTTAAGACAGAATCTCGTAGCACTTGAGCGATTTGTAACCAAATCATACTTGAGTGAAATGAAGTCTTTAGGATTAAATCGAGTAGCACTTGAGTTAGCTGCAGCCAACTCGTATTTGAGTGAAGCGAAATAATTTAAGGCAAATCCAGTTGCACTTGAGCGATTTGTTATCAATTCAAGTTGGAGTGAAATGTTCTCATTTTTTATTTAATCCAGTAGCACTTAGGCGATTTGTAACCAATTCACACATGAATGAAATCAACTCATTTAAGAGTTAATCCAAAACTCCTTGAATTTGAAGAATTGAATAAATTCACTCTTAAGAAAAGCAAAATTGCTTAAAATTACAAAAATCTTCAAGCGATTTCTAAATCGTCTAAATAAAATCACATCATTAAAAACTAAATTCAGTAATCCTCGATTAATTTTTATCAATGAAATTCAATATAACATGGAATTATTGCCACATTTTAAAGTGTTGCAATTAAATTCTCATTTCGGATTTAAATTTCTGTTTATTGACATTACAAAGGTATATATATATATATATATATATAAAGAGAGAGAGAGAGAGAGAGAGAGAGAGAGATTGGAAAACTGTAACATGGATTCTCCAATATTTCTTCCAAGTCTTTAATTAACAAGACTTAAAACATTCTAATTTATATCACTGAAAGTTCTCTAATGAATCATAAAAACATTTTTTTTTCTTTCTAATTCAATGAAACTGTTTCCTATGTCAATTTAGGGGAAAAGGCAATTGAATCGTTATACAAAATTCTTACATGAATTTTTTATTATTCTGTCAAATCAGAAATTTTTAACATCAGTATTTTCTTTTGTTAAATTTAAAAGTACATATATTCATTAAATTGAAAATACTGGTGATCTCAAAATTGCAAATTTGTAAACCCTTATTCATGCAAACTGCCTAAATTTGCATAACTGTACAACAGCACCCGAACAACATTAAACAGAATATCAGCTTCTGATGCTGTGGTGCTAATGGGATTTTTCCTTTCTTTTCTTGGGCAATTTCAAGTTTACATATTTTCCAATGATACTTATAGCTTCAGATATGCTTATATACAATTTTAATTTTTTCATTAGCTTCTGATTTAATTGCAAATAACAATTATTTTTTTTATTAAAAATTTACGATTTCAATCAAATAAACAAATCTTAGGCATCTTACTAAAAAAATATTGAAAAAATAAACTTGATATCAGCCCAACGATTCAACTTCAGCACCACAATGTCAGAAGCTGATTATTCCCCTTAAGAGTTTAGATAATCCTATGCAGAAGTTATTTTCAAATATCTTGTTTGGATTTTAAAATTTTTACCTTTTTTTTGGGGGGGGGGCATAGAATATTTGAGGATGATCTGTAAGTGGGTTAGTTTTTACTTTTGCAATTTTGGTTAGTTTTTTTTTTGTATTAATAGGAGTTTCAGAACCAGTTTTGAAAAAGAATGTATTAAGAAACATAAAACCTAAATTTAAAAAAGTATTCCCCCCCCCCCTCAACACACATGGCCAGTGCAGGGTTTAAATAAATGAAATTGAAAATATTTTAAATGGTTAAACATCAACCCATGATACCTTGTTGTAATTATTCCTCGATTTAAATCTCAATCAAAATCTTATATTTCTTAAACTGACTAAATTTTAAAAAAATATTTTAATTCTTTAGTTTGAAATCTGAAATGGCTTTGAAATCTTAGATAAAATAATTGTTACCCATAGCATTTATATAAGCACATTGCAATTGGGAAATGTGGAGGAATGCCATTAAAAAACTTGTATAGCTAAAATTTGGATTATGGACAATTATTTTATTGTATGAAGAACCTTCAACTAAATATTGTAGTACAAAAGTACTAACTGGAAATAACTGAGAAATGGATTTATTGACCATGTGCGATTGTTCTTTATATCATTTAAAACATTTGTTAAAACTTGAATTTATATTCAAGAATAACTTATTTCTTCTTAATTAATCTTTTAATTTTTTATTTTATTCAATGTTTCTTAAATCAACTAACTTTTAAATAAATATAAAAGCATAAGACTGCAGCATTTTATGTCAAAAGTTAGAGCCAAATGTGCAATTTAGAATGTTGCAAGAAAGAAAAAAAACTAATTTTATTTAACAACAAAAACATTTTATTTAGCAAGAACAAAATAAACCTAACATTAATTGATAATTCTTTCCAACATCAGATAAACAAGTTTGAATAATATCTTTAACAGGACCTTTATAAATATAACAGTCCATTTGCATTAAACATTAAATACATAAAGAGCATATTGTAATCTGTCCACTGGTTTGTCCAACTTTTAAAATCTTAGGCAAAATAGACGCTTTCTTGAAGATCCTTGAGATTAAATAAGATTGTTGAATTTGACTCCTCACAGTAGAATTTTACTGCTCCATGAAATCATCTTCCTGTTTTAAAAGAAAATATTGAAATTAAGTTAAATAGCAATAAATATAATGTTAAGGAATGATTATGAACATATTAAAATATTTTGCAGTTTTCAGATTAAATGTTTTATAAAATTTCCCATCCATAGTCTAAACAAAAAATGAACCATGCACTAAAAATTTTAGCTTTATAAATATTACACTACTGAAAATTCAGCCAATCATGAATAAAATGGAAATTGAATAAATAAATCCTGTGCGATTACATTTATCTGCTTGTTTAAATCATGGTGTTACTTCTGATACAATCTTAAAACAAATCACCATTTTAAAAACAAATTTAAAATGAAAGTTCTTAAAGCAACATTATAAAATATTGTTGAAAATTCACCTTTGTTGCTACTTTCAAAATGTATCAGCGTTGGCAAATACCCAACCAATACAGGTTTTTGCGGATTTTTAGTTGTTTTTCTATATATTTGCATATTCATATAATAAAAGATAGAACCTACAACAATTAGACCAGGGTTGGAACGGTTTAAACCAATTGGTTTTAACTATGGTTTAAACAACTGTTTACTCCTTTTGGTTTAAACAACGGTTTAGTTTAAACCAACTGGTTTTTTTCTAAAAAAAGAAAATTGGTTTTTTTTCAGAAGAAATCTAATGACATTTTCTCTTTTTCTTAATAATTTATGTATGTCAGATTATTGAATATAAATAACTTCTATTTTTTAACACTTTATATCAGCAATAAGCATTGGATGTAGCAGGTTTAGATCATTTTTTGGGTATAGAATTAAAATCAGTCTGCATTGGTGAATATATTTATTTCTCTTTAGAAAAAGCTTCGAACATGTGAATTGATCTAATATAAAATAGATTAAAAATATTCAATATTTAATAGAAAAATCTTAATTTTTTGATAACTGCAGATTATTTAACGCAATAACATAACACAATCCATAAGATTTCAAACTGTAAAGGAAATACCCAATCTTAGTTGGGGAGGTTATCTTAAGCATTAAAATCAAAATATGAAGTCGAATAAGAGAGTTTTCAAAGATTGGATGCCACTTATAGCATTTTAATAATAGTGATTTTTCCCCCCTGTTAGTTATCTACTAAATCTATGACCAAAAATGTTGACTTCAAATTGTCATCCAAGAAACAAAATCTCAAGAAGTATTTGAAATTTATTATTTGGATAGCTATGGAGAAGAATATTTTATTTATCAGACTACTTTCAATTTACATTAAATACATAAAGAGCATATTGTAATCTGTAATTAAAAGATTAGTTATAAAGATTTTCAGAGTATCAATTCTTCACTGTATACAGCACTTTATTCTTAGAACATAAGACAGTTTGCTAATACTGTTTAAATTAAAATTTAATTTCTTTTACTTTTTACATAAATTTATTGTAAATATTTAATTTAAATCATTTTAAAATGAAGTTACAGTTTATAATCCAATGTCTATTTTTATCAATAAATATGCATGTATATGTAATGGTGATTTTGAATATAGAGACACATAACTCATTGATCTTTAAGATTTTAGTCAAGCTGTAAAAGAAATTCTTCTTGATTAGGAAAATTACCCGGGTGCAGGGGCCTCGCTAAGGGGGGGCAGGGGGGAGCCTCCCCCCAAACATTCGTAAATGCTGTTACACTTGGCAAATTTAATTAAAATTTTAATAAAAATTGTAGTACATTTTCTATTTTTGATAGAATTTGCAAAAGTTACAAATCTAATTGGAAATATTATTAAACTTTTTACAAATAAGAACTGTATCACATTTTCTAAGTGTGGTAACTTGGCAAAATTATAAAACGAGTTGGCAAATATGAAAATTTGACTTGGCAATTTAAGGTCTTCTCCCCCACCAATTAAAAGTCTTAGCGATTGCCCTGCCCTTGTGTCATCCTCTAAAGGGTGGCACCAAATCTTTATTTGCAAATAAAAAATACAATTTTATAAGATTTTGGAGTCTAATTAGGAAATAAAATGAGATTTTTAGCTCACGATGCAATACAGCTAGTTTTTTTTTTCTTTGCTAAAGTGAAGTTTTATACAGAATGGTGTGTCTAAATAAGATATGCACCAGGGAACAAAAATCAACCGATTCAACGACTTTAAAAGAAAGAATTTTCTTCTACGTATAGACACGGCATTGACTTATGCAGACTATGGGTCGAGTGATGATTCACTGCTGCGTTTTTTTTATGCAGAAGGACAAAAGGTAAATAAGGAATGGAAGGTTATTTTTTATAAGAATGTAGAATTGTGATTGAAAAAATATGACAGATTGGAAAGGAGGAGGAAGAGGGGGGGGGCTTGAAACCTTTTACATCTGTCCCGGGATATCACCCATCCTAGCTACACCACTGCACACCCACTTCATCTATGACAAGTAAATAAATTTTCCTGCCTGAGAAAACCGTACCAAACACAAACCATAAAATATTACTTGAAAAAATAATTATAAGAAAATATTGCATTAATCCTTACTATCTGTTAAATAAATTATCGGAAATAAAATACGCAATTTTATAGTTTTAGTTTACTACATACTTTTTTATAAAATAGTAATTTTCCATTTTATTATGCCAAAAATCTTGTATAACTGCAAAGGAAGTTTGGTTTATTTTACATTCTAGTAGGAGTGTGCGTGTGAAGAGGGGGGGGATGGTTAAAAGTATTTTATTGAACTTTATGTAGCAGGCTACTGATGACGATTTCTGACCAGTAAACTTTCATGCGTACTGGTCTTTGGGACCAGTAACTTTTTTTAAAATCAATTCTACCACTGGGCTATGCATAAAAAATGTTAAGGGAAAGGGAAAGCAATGATATTACAAGGTATTTTCTAAAGAGAAAGAGGATTTGCTTTTTGGTTATCGTTGCATAATATTTAGGAAATAATACTTGCATTTACTAGTATAGAAAGACAAACTTTTGTCCACTGTTTTCGTTTTATTTATAAATTCTCATTTAGATTTAAAGCTACCTGGGAAGCAGGCACAAGAAAACTATTATTTCTGCATGCATTATGTAACAACTTATAAATATTAAGCAGATTATTATAATACAGACCATGCATGCAATAATTTTGTCCATGAAACCAAAATGAAACAAACCAGAATGAAAACAAAAATCTTAGAAATGTGTTCAAAAACTACATATTATGCCATATATGTAGCCTCTCTATATAAATATATATGTAATCCGGAGCACGTTTTTACTAAGACACTGCAAACAAGAAGTAAATACAATGTTTTGATAAATTTCTATGAATAAAGATATAATAATTACAAAACTTTAATACAAAGCAATTAAATAACGAGATATTTACATTGCATTAACAATTTTTACTCTGATTAAATATACTAATTTATTTTATTAAAGCATGCAAGTTTTGTAGCAGCACTGTAACACCAATTATTAATATAGAAATGCAGTAAACACATCCTCAATATTACCGCGTGACACGACATTTTAATTTCAAGGTATGATACTGTTATGAATTTTAGTCTGTTAAAAAGAGAAGGGAAATTTATTAAAAGAAAGCATAATTAAAATAAAATACTTATATAAAACTTACTTACTTCGTAAAAAAGGCATTTTCAGCAAATTGTTTAGCGAACGGCGGAAGAAGTCTCCATCTTATCTTGCAAGGTCACGTGACGAGTCAGCGGCGAAAATCAGCGCGGGAAAAGAGCTGTTTCATTATTGAGTTGAGTTGTTTAGTTTTAAAGCTGTATGAGTGGATTAGAAAGAGAAAAAATCAAACAAGATGACTGAATCGGTTAAAAATCAACTCATTCACGATCCAATAAATTAGAACTCTTTCTTGAGCAGCCAAATCCACTCTTTCGTTTTAAGAGAGTACTCCATTTCATTTATGAGTTATGCTAAATTTAAATTTCTTATTATAAATATTCATCATTATTTTATTAATGGAAAGCTAAGCTTATTTATATTATGATGTAAACAAATTAAAAAATATCTGAGTTTATAAGTTTGTATAGGAGTGCATGCGGTGACACAATAATTAATACTAAAAATTAAGTAAAATAAAAAAAAAACTTCTAGAACAGCTTATTTCAGTAAAATTAATAATAAAAAAAATAATCCTTTGCACTCTGTGTCATTTTGATTATGGACTACCAACAACTCCGCGTAATTTTACAAATTACTGTCTACATCCAGTACAAAATTTCTAAAATACTCTCATTAAATAAGACAAATTTTACCTTCCTGTATTTCTGCTTCCCAAATAAACTTTACAATGAAAGATGATATCGCTGCATTGGCGACAACAGGGTGTTGAACTTGCCCCATAACGTTTCTACACAGGCGACAACGGAGTGTAAAGGGTTAACATTTTAAAAATCCATACTACTTTTATAATTATGAATAATTTTGCTTCGATTTTTTCAACATTCTTTAGAATGCACTACATAATTATTACATTACACATTACAATACACACATTAATTATTTGATGTATGATATTTTATATGAAGTATGTTTTTTTTCGCTCGTCAAGGATCCCGCTCGACACTCCACTCGTTTTTTTAACACCATTTTTTTTTAGACAAAAATCTTCTTTCTAAAATTCGTAGAAACATATCAGGAAGAGCGTTTGTATCGCATTTGTTTCAAAAACATACCACAAAAATTAAAGGAAAAAAAATCTAGTTCTCAGAAAGCAAACCCTGTCTTATGTATTTAAAAAAGTTAAGGAAATTTAACAATTTCTCGGGATAAATTTTATTTTTAAATAATAAGTATAAATTTGAATGTTAAATCCATGCACAAAATTATTAAATGTATCATTGAGAAAATAAATCAAACCTCTATCTTAGCAAAAAAGATTTACTATTTATCGAACAATCAAGCTATAAAAATATGAACATGGAGAAAAATCAGCTTAAAGTTTTCATTTGTGTAGGTAATTGTGCTTGATCTATTAACAAAATTTACAGTAACTCGCGATGTAATTGGCGTGTTTGTTTGTTTGTTTATTGAACAACATACATCTGACTTGTGTGCTCGACATGAAGCCTGCTTATAAGCCATCGTCAATATACAGGGACGAGATAGCACACAAGGAAATATTACAACACACGAGAAGTACAACCAGGAGCTCCACACAAAGAGTGTGTGCAATGGAGCCAGTGGGATACGAACCCACAACCTCACGATCAGCAGCGTGATGTCTTAACCACTCAGCCACGGAGGCCCAATTGACGTGTTTGTAAAAAGTATGTATCAAAATATTTACATTTAAACAAGCTTTCAGTTAATATTAAAAAAATAAAAATCGATATTTTGACCTATTTCACGGTGTTGTGTTTCCTTAACATGTGTTGTTTTGAGATCTAGGGTTCATAATCAGTGTAGATCTGCAAAATATTTTTCAGAAATTCTAGCATAGGGTAGTTTCTGGGCCATTTTCAAATTTCGCATACATATGCTGTCCCAGAGTAAAAAGAAGAAATTCAAACATACATTAATATTTAAAGTTTGATTTGAGCTATGCATTAGCAAAAGAAGATTATATTGAACATTTCTTAAAGGAAAAATTAAAAAAAAATCAATAAAAATTTTTGAGATATAAATATTTAAAATTTTGATTCTAAGCAAAAATGCCTGTCCCATTCCACGTTTTACGTTTTAACGTTAACTGTGTTTTTTTTTTTTAATTTGAGCTAATTTTTTTAAATAAAAAGGTTTATTTATTTTAAATATGAACTGTTAGTGTTCTATATTAATGAAAAAAATATTACAAAGTATATTTTCTTTAAGAAATTACCAGAAATCTGTTGTCCCTCACTTTTCGTCAAGCCCGTTACACTGTAAAAAAAATTCAAGAGGTTATTAAAAATTTCTTAGTAAATGTGTATTCCACAGAATTTTTTAGTAACCATTACAAACTTTTTTTGCAAGTGAAACAAACATTTCTTTTGTAAACTGAACAAAAGAATTTTTTGTGTAACTAACTTAAAACTTTTTAGTATGAGCCTTTAATCAAATTTTAGTAATAGCTCTAAAATAATTTTTAGTAACCATTACGTGTGCCCGAAGGGCAGGAGCTTCCTTCGAGCTGCATCCAGTGGGTAAAAAGAGAGACTTCTGAAACGGAAGATTTTCGGTAAAGCCATAATAGATGGCAGCACCAAACATTGCTACCTACTCTATTTTCACATGTTTCGAAAGGGGAGGGAAAGTTCAGAGATCATTACCCATAGTAACTGCTACAACAAGATTTTCATGATCCCTTTATTTACATTCGGTGCATATTTGGCGGCGGCCAGCATCGAACCCATGTGTTTCAGCCTAGAGTTCGGTACTATGACCACCAGGCTATCGGGGCTACGCCAAGTGAGTTTTAGTAATAGCTATTAAAAATGTAAAACTATTAACTCTATTCGTTGCTAGCTTTTTTCTAGTAATTCTTACAGATTCCTTGTAACCGAGTAAGATTTCTAAAAATTTTTTAGTAATTACAAGGATTACTAAAAATTTTTTAGTAGATCGACCCTTTTTTTTACAGTGTACCTTGTGATTATTTTAGTCAAAATAGATTTTGAATGCTGCCTAAAGTTAGCAGCAAATATTCGGCGATATAGTTAAACTATACACGCAACTACTACTTGCCATTTTTTACTCTTCAATTGTAATATAGTTATTTTTGCACTTTTTTAATTAAATATTGTTTACTAAATAGTTTCAGAAGGTATATGTATTATTATCTAAGTTAGAAGTTATACAAGCTAGTACATTTCTAATAGTTTTATTTGAAATTTCAAGTCCGTTACCATGAAATATAAGCGATGAAATGTAAGCTGCTAAATAAGTTTTCTAAATAGTTTTTGAAGGTACGTAAATTATTATCTAAATTAGAAAATATACAAGCTAGTTCATTTTAATAGTTTTTTGTTGGTTTTGTTTGAAATGTCAAATGCGTTACTTGTCAAGTCCGTTACCATGAAATGTAAGCGAATGGTTAAAATGGCCCATCTAATAGGCAGCATTTCTAATGAAATTTGCTGAAAATGTCCAGAGTTTCCTTACCACTATTTTAAAATAATAATTTCACCAGATATCTTATATTCTTCGTAAAATCTCCTGCCCCTCGAATAATACAGTGTTCAGCAAAAGTTTAGACACTGGTGTTTTTTAAACTTTAAATAAAAATACAAACACGTGAGTTTTACAAATGGCTATACTTATTTTCAATTATATTTTACACAATTTAGAATAAAAATAATGTTTATAATAAAAGATAATATTTAATTTAACTGAAAAAAGTAAAAATTGCACATTGCAAAATTTAGACACTTTTTTGATTTTTAGCCAATTGCTCATGGAAAAATACAAATTTCCAAGTTATGATGTCACATGTCTGAAGTATTTAATAATACCTCGATATAGCATCAGTTAGTGAAGATGCCGCGAGGTAAAAATATTCAGTTAGTTGAGGTAATTGAAGTAGGAAAGCTGAAATGCAAAAGGAAGACTGATGCAGAAATTTCAGCAGCATTAATCGTCCAAAGTGGTCTGTCTATGAGGTACAGTCTAAGGATGACTCCTTCAAATCAAAACATAATCTGGAATACCTTGTGTGACGAGAAAATGAGATGACAAAATAATCCAGAAACTCACATTTACACAAATAATGATTGCTGATCACAATAAAAGTAACTCAGGACTTTCTGTATGGACGGACATGATTCGTAGATGAATGAAAGAAACAGGTAAATCAATTTAAATGAAAATGATAAAACAATCAGCTTTAAAATCTCGCTACAAATTGGCGAGAATGCAATGAACTTGCAAACATACGTCATATGGACCCAAACGGTACACTATGATATTCAGTAACGAAAAAAAGTGGAATTTCAATTGCCCAAACGGATGGACATACTATTGGCACGACTTGCGTAAAGAGCCTGGGACTTTCTTAAGTCGACAACAAGAAGGTGACTTTTTAATAATTTGGTCCTCACTTTGCTTTAATGCTCGAGTATCTGTGGAGTTATTCATTGGCTGCCGAGCAACGGAAGACTACGTACCTACGTTGGAGATTAATTTTTAGTCATTTGGGGAACTTTTAGCTGATCTAATGTATGGATTTTAGCAAGATAATGCGTCTATTCATGTTGCATACAAAAGAAGAACTTCGTTTAACTCTGAAAATACTACTGATCTCAACTGGCCGGCGTGTAGTTCTGATCCGGACCCAATCGAAAACCTTTGTAACATGATATGTGGTAATTTTTAAGCAAATTCTATACTTTTCTTTTAATGAGCTTCGAGCTGCTGTTGAACATGTTTTGTAGAAAATAGACCCCCAAGTGACGCAGCATTTAGTTTCTTTGATGAAAAGTCACATTCTTGCACTAACTGCAAACAATGTGGGTGAAACTCGATTTTAATTTGTAGTTATGTTTTCTGTAAATATGCAAACTGTCTATACTTTTGTCACAATGTTAATTTCATTTTTTTGTCATTATATTTTATGTAAAAGGTAAAATTCAAAATTTATTGTTTGTGAATAAAGGATAAGTCACAAGTAATGTATGACAGATGAATTACAAACATTCGTTGCATACTTCTGAAAATAGAAGCGTAATCGATGATTGTCTAAACTTTTCCTGAGCACTGTATATCTACTGATAGGTTTTAAACGGAATTTCGTTTCGAAACAGTTTTGTTAAGAATATAGTGTGCTTCCTAGTGGTGAAATGTTGAACTAACAGAACGCGATTTTGATAAAATTTATAAATCGAACAAGCCGATTTTTTTATATTTCAGGGGGATTGAAGACGAAAAAAATTAGGAAATACAGGGTGGTTCGTTATTAACGTCAGGTGTTCAGAGCACTCTAGCGAATAAATTTTTGGTCAAAACATAACCAAATTTGATCAGCATACATAATAGACCATGGGATTTTGAATTCTTAAAAAAATATTAAAATAAAAAGTTTTAAAAATCGCCACTAGGGGAAATTTTAGCGTTGTTTACCGACTAAAATGCATTAATTTGCATAAAATCAGTTGTGTATAGCAATCATGAGTATAAAAGGAAAGGCTGGGAGAGTTCTCATCGTTATCAACTCTCACCATACTTTGCTAGTCAAGCTGTGTTATCAGCAGAACGAGAATTGCAATGATGCTCGTCCTGAATTTCACCGATTACAGAATTTGCCAAAAGAACCGATGAGCATAACAAATTTACAAAAGATGATTGATCGATTTGAAACTATTCGGCAACAAAGCCTAGGACACAAAGTGACTATTCAATAACAAGGTGACGAAGTTGTAACTGCTATTGTCGAACAAGAGATGAAAAATGTGCAGGTACCATCAGCGCTCGGGCAGTATTCCAGCTGTATAAAATTGATCTGTACTCTATTTTTTGCCATTTAATCTTTCAACATTTACACTAATACACTTTTGGTGCGCCAAGATTCCTAATTTTATGCAAATTAAATGCATTTTAGTCGCATTTTAGCTAAAATTGCCCCTAGTGGCGATTTTTTAAACTTTTTATTTTCTTTATTCTTTTTAAGAATTTGAAATCCCATGGTCTACTATGCATGCTGACCAAATTTCGTTATGTGTCGCCCAAAACCTTACTCGCTAGAGGGCTCTGAACACCTGACGTTAATAACTAACCACCATGTATAACTAGATGACCTGTTTTGCAACTTTAAGATTGTTTATAATACATCAAAAAGTTTTAACAATAAGGTAGCGTAAAAAAATGGAGGTGGGAAGGAGGATGTTTTTAACAAGTGGAATCTAAAAATTGAGTACATAGACAATAAGGGATGGCGAAGCGATCCATAATGGAATCGCGAAACAACTTTTGGGGTGGGGTAGAAAACAGTGATTGTTTCGCGATACCGAACGAAATCGCGAGGAAATTACGTGAGGCGTTGGAGAGCGTCATTTTCAAATTTATAAAAAAATGTGTATTCATTAATTTTCAAATCTCTTTTATTAGCCATCTTTTATCATTTTACCTATTCACTGCTTAAAAAAATCTGTAAAGATCTAGAACATTTTATTTAACATTAACAGGAAAAATTCATCTAACGTGAGCTATTACATGAATTTTTGTTGATCCCGTTACGTGAAAACTTCTACACTGTAAAAAAAATTCTGTAAAGGTACTAAATATTTTCTTGGAAACTGGGATTCCAAGAAATTTTCATGTAACGGTAACAGGAAAAACCCATGTAACCGATTCTAAAACTTGAATTTTTGCTGTTACCGTTACAGGAAAAGTTCTTGGAATCCCAGTTTCCAAGAAAAAGTTTAGTACCTTTACAGAATTTTTTTTACAGTGTAAGAATCCCATTTTCTCTAAAAAAGTTTAGTAATTTTTATTTTTATTTTTTTACAATGTTTTATCTCTCGTACCTGTAATTGTTGCTGTATATTAATATGTTCGGGGCTCATACTGGTCAGATTTTTTTCAACACCAATACTTTTTTAGAAAGAAATTTATGGTAGGTTTCTGCAAAAATTGCACTGTAAAAAAAATCTGTAAAGGTACTAAACATTTTCTAGGAAACTGGGATTCCAAGAACTTTTTATGTAACGATAACAGGAAAAATTCATGTAATCTATTCTGAAACTTGAATTTTTGCTGTTACCGTTACAGGAAAAGTTCTTGGAATCCTAGTTTTCTAGATAAAGTGTAGTACCTGTTTTTTACAGTGTGCAAGAAAAACGCTGTCGCTGCTGTCTTTCTACGAAATTTTTAAAGAAAACTTTTCTTTAAATAAAAGTAGTGTTCAAAAAGTATGCCCTGAAAAATGTTTCCTTCAAGCATACTTTTGAAAAAATTATTCGCGAAAATGCTTATTTATTCCAATGATATATTTAATGAACTTATACTCAACATTTGTTACATGTCTATTCTACAGAATCGGAACAAAAATCTGTTTGAAAGTTTAATATATACAAACAGCTAAAATATAAAAAAATGCATTATTTTAGCTGAAAGATAACTAAAATGAAACGAAGATTTTTAGTGAATATTTCATCGGAAAGAAACAAAAGTAAATCTTAAATGTTAGGGATGGGGAAGGAAAATTTTTGAACAAAACTTAATTGGATAAGACGCTCCTTGTATAAATTGTATTTACATAATTTTGTCCGATTGCAACGCGCTTTCTTTTACACTTGCTAATCGAAAAAAAAAATCTATTGATACATAAACTTTTAAAACGTGTATAGGAACGGAGTTACAAAAGGTTTTCAGAAGAACGATGAGTGTTTTTTTATTTTAAACCTAGACTTCATAGAAAATTGCTTTTCTTCAACACTGTAAAAAAAAATCTGCAAAGGTACTAAACTTTTTCGTGGAAACTAGGATTCCAAGAAATTTTCCTGTAACGGTAACAGCAAAAATTTAAGTTTCAGAATTGATTACATGAATTTTTCCTGTTATCGTTACATGAAAAGTTCTTGGAATCCCAGTTTCCTAGAAAATGTTTAGTACTTTCACAGATTTTTTTTTAGAGTGAAGGAGTTAATATCTAAGAATTTCTTCAACTCTCTATTTTGTCCTACGTTCATTAGTCTTAGAAGAATTTTCAGAATTTAGGAATTATACTGTTTTTAGATATAGTGTGTACATCAAATAAGACCATGATTTGAAAATGAAATTTCTCAAAAAGAAAGATGGATAGAATTATGCGGTAAACAATTTGTTTATTAGCTAAGCTGTAAAACTGTTATACGGAAGTTTCGAACGATGAATATTTTGAGAAAATTATGTTCTGATTGCAAAGAATGCCTGATTTGACATTTTTCTTGTTTTAAATTACTTCAGAGAACGAGTTTTTAGGCGTACAGTACCATATTTTAACGATTTGTGGAATTTCAAAATTCTAAAAAATTAGTTCTAAAAATCATAAAAATATGACACTGTACGCCAAAAAACTCATTCTCTGCAAGCAATCTAAAAAAACTGTTTACCGCGTAATTGTATCGATGTTTGTTTTTGAAAACTTTAATTTTGAGATCAGGGTCTTATTCGCTGGTCACCCTGTACAATTACAGAGCTCCCACTGGCCTACCTTCTAAATAACAGTAACTTTTTGAAAAGAAATTCGTGCACTGTAAAAAAAAAATCTGTGAAGGTACTAAACATTTTCTAGGAAACTGGGATTCCAAGAACTTTTCATGTAACGATAACAGAAAAAATTCATGTAATCGATACTGAAACTTGAATTTTTGCTGTTACTGTTACAGGAAAAGTTCTTGGAATCCCAGTTTCCTAGAAAAGGTTTAGTACCTCTGCAGATTTTTTTTACAGTGTGGTAGTTTCTGCAACAATTGCGAGAAAAATGCTTTTCCCGGTTTGTTTCTACGGATTTTAAAAAGAAGATTTTTCTGCAAGTTCAAAAACGGACAGAGTGGGAGCTCTGCAATCACTTTTTTTTCATGAGTCGTTTATGCAAAAAAGTATCAGAAACAATTATGACTATTAAAAAAAAACAACATCTTGACATTTCTGCAAGTAAAAAATCTCTTTTATTCGCTTAAAATTTAATTAAAATTTAATTTAATTTCGCTTAAAATTTCGCTTTAATTTTATTAAAATTCGCTTTGTAAACTAATTTCAGTATTATGAAAACAAAAACATTTCTCGCAGACATTTATTCTTTTATTTCCTTCACTATAAAAAAAATCTTCAAAGGTACTAAACTTTTTCTTGGAAACTGGGATTCCAAGAACTTTTCCTGTAACGGTAACAGCAAAAATTCAAGTTTCAGAATCGATTACATGGATTTTTCCTGTTATCGTTACATGAAAAGTTCTTGGAATCCCAGTTTCTTAGAAAATGTTTAGTATCTTCACAGATATTTTTTTACAGTGTTGGCATTTCAGCTGACTGTTTTCTAATGTCTGCATCCTTTGCTATAATGTCAAACTTCTTTATACCAATAGGATTTCAGCAACTTCATGAATTATCATTTTTAACTTCTTTTTATCCTTAATGTTGCCATTCTCATAAAAGAATTTAGTAAACAATAATCCCAAAGTAAAGAAATGAGTTATTTATGCTAATTAAAATATTCTTTGCTGATAGGAATAAGAACTTTCTGGAAGATAATGCGAAACTTCTAGCAAATAGAAATTCCTATCAAAATATCCAGCAAAATAATAATTTATCATTTTTCTCACACATTTTACTTTTTACGAGAAACAAATTCAGAGATAATACTTACTTAATAATTTAATTATTTACTCTATATGTGACAGTCTATTGTGAAAAGAAATAAGGATAATCGTTTGTTTATATTTTAGAATTTTAATAACGTCCCTCAACACTTTGTTTAAAACAAGAAATACGGAATAATTACACGAAAAAAATAGCTTTTCTTAGAAGAATTACAACTAATAAATATAATATTAACCGTCAAAAAAATATCTCCACTGACATTTAAGTAATACGGAGTTCATAAGTAAAAATATATAATAAATAAAAGTATTCGAAAAAATCTGTATCATTAGAGTAAACAGGCTGAAATAAAAAAAATAATAGCTTTTAGTTAAAAAGTATTTTTATCAAATACACTGTAAAAAAATTCTGTAAAGGTACTAAACATTTTCAAGGAAACTGGGATTCCAAGAACTTTTCATGTAACGATAACAGGAAAAATCCATGTAACTGATTCTGAAACTTGAATTTTTGCTGTTACCGTTACAGGAAATGTTCTTGGAATCCCAGTTTCCCAGAAAAAGTTTAGTACCTTTGCAGATTTTTTTTTACAGTGTACGTGCATTTAAATAAATTGTGAAATGCAAAACTATAATGCTCTAAAGATATAAATGTTTATTTGATAAAAAAAAATCTTCAAACATGTAAAGATGCTACACCTTATCTCTAATGAATTTACCCGTTTTTCAAGCCCATTCAGAAAGATATTTATTATAATCATTATATGGTGAAAGTTTAATCATGTGCACTTCGCTTTTCGTGAAAATTTTTCATAAGCTAAGGCTCCAGAAGCATACAATGATTTAGTGTCAAATTCTGAATACTAGATTTATGTTTATGTAGAGTAAAAGATATTTTACAAAGAACATTTTAAGTGAATGTTTTGAGACAATCATACTTTGATTCGCTCTTTAACTGACAAAAATATGACTAATTTGGCAAAATCTGAGACGATCTGCTACCTAAAAAGAAAGTCCTCCTAGAAGGGGCATTCCGGAAAGTTAGTTACTAGAAAATCAATTTATATTTCTCATATGCTAATTTATTTCTAGTACAGACATTTAAGAAGATATATTTTTGATGCATAGACAAAAATCTTGGATCGTGTATGTTTCCTAAAACATATACAGGGGAAAGTTAGTTAAAACCGGTAGGGGGATGAAACATGGAACCAGGTTTTATGGCTTTATTTGCGACGGTATCTAGCCGAAACTCTTAGAATTACATTTAGGCGAACGGTATGTCAGTTCCCAGTATCCAGAAGTCGTGTAAACAAATTCATTTCCCAGTGGTGATTTTTTAAAGATTTCACGTGTAAATGTTAAAAATTCGACGTCTGAAATATTATGTTACCAATCCTAAATACCAAAAGATTTAGATTAGGTAAGTATAACGTATGATAGTCTATTATTTACTCGTTATTTTAACGCTTTGGCAACTCATTTATTTGCGTTATTGAAATAGAGTTAACTTGTTTATGCATTGTTTGGCGATCTATAAATGCTTAAAAACTATACAAAAATATTATTTAAATTAAGTTGTTACATAGGAGATTGTTTTTAGTCATTTCTATTGCAACATCTCTCCTTATTTCAAGCCCCTAAAAATTAGAACTGGAACAAAAAGAAGAAGAAACGATGGAAAAACAAGACAAAAAGAACTTAACCGTGAAGCGAAGCTTCCTAAAATGATAGAAAAGAAAAGTAGAAAAACTGATGTGAAAAAGAAAAGTCTTAAAGAAAAGACCCTTTTATTTCTTTCGAACCGATGACCAGGCCCCTACCTGTCGAGTTATCTCAGCTTAACGGGTATCTCAGCTTAATGGAAGACCGCCTAATTGACGCGTGGCGACAATGAACCTGTTTTTTTTTTTGCTTCGCATGCCATCATTTCTGGTCATCAAGATGGTCTCGTAATTTAGAGCCTTGATCAGATGACGAGATCTTCACCTGACAAGGCACCTCCAGAGGTATAATTCACAGGTAACTTGGAGAACTTTGCACCCACGACAGATTTTACCTGCACCAGGCGCCATTAGCTTACATCATGTAATTTTAGCCGGAAAAGTGGCAAACCACTAAGACAAGTACCCGGGTCGGCTGTTTAGGTTAAGTGCTTTGTTGGTAATCTTTGTGGTTTATTGCACATTGGGTTAACTATGTGATTTGTTGCCGCACACCTTGTACTCATCATACCAGACGAAATGGGACTGGATGTTTTTGGGCCTAAACGATGGTACTGAACTTAGCTGAAAGTTGGGGCAATTTTGAGGGGATTAAAAAAAAAACAGAGAATGGCCGAAAAGCTAAGTCGTACCGCTGATGGAAGAAAATTTTTGCGCCGAATAACAAGGCAAACGAGAGCGTTGCAGAGCAAGAGAGACAAGAACCCACCTTTCTACCGTACCCCACCGAGAAAAACTGGCTTCGTGGGTTGCCCCATTAGAGCGGGTCCGGTATTTTGTGCGGACAGAGTCCTACTGCACCAATTAAAGAGGCGAGCTGTCAAAAATAAATAAATAAATAAAAATTAATAATAATAAATAATAAAATACAAAAAATAATAATAGTTAAATAAAAAACAAAAATAAAAATAAATAAAAAAATGTGTGTGGCACTCGGGGACTGTCGCGGTAAAGCTATTGCATAACATATTTTATCAACTTATGCAAAAATACCGCGTCAATGTCTGCCGAAGTCTATCGAAGAATACCGTGCCGAAGTCTGCCGAACTAAAACGTCATTAGCCGGAGTGTTAGGATTTTTTCTCGTTACGGAATACCTAGATTCGGTCGCCGCGCTCAAAGCCCGCGATAAAAGCTATGCAATAGCTTAATAATTTACCAAACAAAATTTGGTCGCGCTACGAAAATTAGATCGCGAGTTATAAGCATTTTAAATTTTTCGACCCTCACGATGGGGGGGGGGTCTCCTGTCACCAAAAATCAACACTGTCTCATAATAAATTACCAAACAAAATTTGGCCGCGCTACGAAAAGTAGATCTCGAGTTAAAATCATTTTAAAATTTTCGACCCTCACAGTGCGGGGTCTCCTGTCACCAAAAATTAACACTATCTCATAATAAATTACCAAACAAAATTTGGCCGCGCTAAGAAAATTAGATCGCGAGTTATAAGCATTTTAAATTTTTCGATCCTCACCCTGTGGGGTCTCCTGTCACCAAAAATTAACACTGTCTCATAATAAATTACCAAACAAAATTTGGCCGCGCTACGAAAATCGATCGCGAGTTATAAGCATTTTAAATTTTTCGACCCTCACCGTGGGGTGTCTCCTGTCACCAAAAATTAACAATGTCTCATAATAAAATACCAAACAAAATTTGGCCGCGCTACAAAAATTAGATTGCGAGTTATAAGCATTTTAAATTTTTCGATCCTCACCGTGTGTGTGTGGGGGGGGGGTTTCTGTCACCAAAAATTAACACTGTCTCATAATAACTTACCAAATAATATTTTGCCAAGCTACCAAAATTAGATCGCGAGTTAAAAGCATTTTATTTTTTTCGATCCTCACCGTGTGGGGTCTCCTGTCACCAAAATTTAACACTGCCTCATAATAAATTACCAAACAAAATTTGACCGCGCTACGAAAATTCGATCGCGAGTTATAAGCATTTTAAATTTTTCGACCCTCACTGTGGGGGGTCTCCTGTCACCAAAAATTAACACTGTCTCATAATAAATTACCAAACAAAATTTAGCCGCGCTATGAAAATTAGATCATAAGAAACATAAGTTTGAGACTTGATATCCTAATATCTGAAAAACACCGCGTCAATGTCTACCGAAGTCTACCGAAGGATACCGTGCTGAAGTTTACCGAACTGAAACGACGTTAGCCGAAGTGTTAGGTTTTTTTCGTTACGGAAGTGTTAGGTTTTCTCGTTACGGAATTTCTAGATTCGGTCGCTTCGCTCAAAGCCCGCGATAAAAGCTATGCAATCGCTTAAAAATAATAATAAAAATTTCCCACTCTCCTTTCACTGCCGGCCTAGGTCGACTGCAAAAAAAAAAAAAAAAAAAAAAAAGAGGAGGAGGAGGGAAGCTTGAAAGGGAACAGCTTAATTACATGTTATATTGATATGCTAATTACTTAAGGATATATTAGGGTGCTATCTAATATTACTAGATGTATTGCAGACATTTTAATTACCACCAGGTCCTAAATTACTATAACTAGTTGCTTCGTAGCGTTACTGGTATGAACGTGGCTGTGTAGGTTAAGTGGTTAACACTGCAGATTAAATAATTTTTTAATGGTTATTAATATTATAACAGTATCATGAATAGCTACGCCATTTAAACTTATTGGAATTTAATTTGCTATTTATAATAATACCCATGGATATTCTATTGAAAAAGTTGAAAGTTTATTTCTAGTGTCTAGGGACTAAGAAGAGGGCATCAGTCTATTATGGATCTGGGGGAGTAAGATTTTAATGAATATTCCGATGATTGATAACCTAAGTGTAATAACTGTTTCATAAAAATAGTCACTTCCAGAAGTTGACATAGTAGGGTAGTTGATATAATCAGTTGTTTGTCATATCCAGTGTTTAGTCGTATCCGGTAGTTGTCTCAGTTGGTGGGTGACACATCCTATGTTATAGTCACTTGGTCTGTTTTGGGCTGTAAAGAACTGCAATGGTAACCAGTTGCCTCAAAGAAAAAAAAAGTGGCTATTGGTGATTAAATTGAGCTTTAAAGGATTAAAACAATAATAATAATAATAATTAAGAACCCAAAATTAGGGGCAGTAAAAAAATTAAATATATATATATATATATATATATATATATATATATATATATATATATATATAAAATAAAAGAATAATAATAATGGGTTACAAGAAGATTAACTAACTGTTAAGCCTGAGGGAGGTAGTGGTTAGCATTGCAACTTGTTGCCTTATTGTGTGACTCTACTGACTCTGTTTCATGAGAGTTTGTCGTATGTATGACTGCCATCGGGGGTACTGTGTTTTCAGTACTGGCAGGTTGACTGACCCTGTTCTAGGTTAATGTATAGGCTAGGATTAATTACTATTGCTAATTACAGCTATACGAACACCCAATAGCTAATTTAATACCTTACCTTTCCAGATATTCTTAATTATTAATGCTCTAGTGGAGCTGTCTCTGTCATGGTACTTACTCCTTATGGAGTTAAACTCTTGCATGGGTGTAATTCCTACTGGAAATTAGACTCTGACGTGGGATAGCACTCCAATTTGGAGTGTGACTCTTGCGTGGTGGAACTTCTAGTGAAGTTTGTCTCTGTCGTGGTTATTTGACTTTATAAAGGGTTAGTCTCTTATTAGTAGTTGGGATTGTCACTAGTTTATGTCTTTTATATCCTTGATTGGATTGTACATGTTTTTATTACAATGGTGCGTAGTATACAATGGCGTACATGTGTTGCCGGAGGCGGCTGAAGCTTTTTACTGTGCCATATTGCACAACTTGCTGAACCGTTATTGACATGCGTCGCGTTGCAATTCATTTGTTGCGGGGCTCCTATTGCGGGCCGGGGTTACAGCTGATGTTGTGCGACTACCGGACACCACAGGTGCACTTAAAATAAAAACAGTTTTTTGGCATTAGGGGATTCCTAGGCTTTTTATATATAAATGTTTAGATTTTTTTTATCTCGTTTTTATAACACAACCCAGTGGACGGAGAAGCAGTGTCGGGGGCGCTTGAAGCTTCTTACTATGTCATATTGCACAAGTTGCTGAACCGTTGGTGATATTCGTTGTGCATGCAATTCATATGTTGCGGGGCTCCTATTGCGGGCCACGGTTACAGCTGATGTTGTGCGACTACCGCACTCTGCTGAAGCACATAAGTCATATACAGACAGTTTTAAATTTTTTATTTGGCGAAAGAAATAAATCCTAGGCCTTTTTTTAAAGATACATCATATAACACATAACATTTAACCTATAGTATTATATTCCTGCTGGGTTACCAAAATGAGAGGGCTTTCTGTTTTATATGTTTGTTTGATTTAAAGTTGTGATGAGTTGAAAGAAAAAACCCTTGACATCAAACGAGGAGAAAGATGAAAGCAAAGAATGCATTTTTTGCAACGGCTTGTATGAACAATCTAAAACTAAGGGAAGTTGGATATAATGCCTTCATTGCAGAGGGTGGGCACAAGAAGCATGCAGCAATGCAAATGAACAAGATCGAACTTTCATTTGTGATTTTTGTGCCTAACATTTTTAATTCTTAAAGCGTAACTCATTTTTATTTTTTGACGATTTTACATAGATTCACATTCTATAAGTATAATATGTCAATTTTCCTTTAATAAAATGTATTATTGCGAAATTACAATGTGCTTTTAATTGTTTTTTCCAGTTCCCGGTTTTATCCTACCTGGTCGGACAAAACCGGGGCATTGCACACTTCTAAAAAAAGTGTTGTTATGATCTCAATTTCTGTTGTTCGTCACTGAATGTATACTTTTTTCTTCCTAAGGAATAAATTTATCATTTTAATAAATATTTTGACTGTTTTGTTCACATAGTGCACAATGATTAAAAAAAACATTAGGGTTCCGGTTTTATCTAACTTTCCCCTACTAGGGAGAATCCGAAAATAAGTTTTATCTAGCGACTGTAGACAGAGGTGTGAAAGACAAAACATATAATGAAACATCAAAGATAAAACGTAACTTTACTTTTCTACATAAGTGACAAGTAAGTTGAGACATTTACCATACCCCTTTATTAGCTTCAAAAAGACGTCCGGAAAAAAAATCAAGGCTTCAAGGCTTTGTATACGAAAGAATCAATGAACCGCTTGTGTGATTTCAGCATTGCTTCCAAAGTTGTAGTCAAACATTGCTATAGATAATAGTGGTCGTGCACGCCCGTCCAGGTCTACGTCTGTCCAAGACTGGTTGATGCCTCTGTATGAAAGTCTATGGGCCAGATGTAATGTCAAACAAAAGGTGCGGAGATAGTGGCGCCAATTGAGTGAGAGACATTATAAAAAATAGTTCTAAATTATGCCAAGTTTTATGCTTATAATTTGCAGAGTTTTTAATATAAAAAAAATGTTATTTTCAAAAAATAAGACAGACAATATTATACACAATAACCTGCAATCAGAATTAAAAAATTAAAAAATATGTATAATACATGAGCAGGTTTACTAAAAAATGTTTTACTGAAAATGCGTGAACGCAATAAAAATATAATTTGCATAATGTATCAGCTCATTATGTATATCAACTTTTGTGAAAGTCACAAAAACATAGATTGAAAATTCTGAAAATTATCGGTGATAGAATGAGTTTAAAATCCGTAGTTCAGAAAAGAAAGCAAAACAAATGGGTGTTTGTATCCAAATATAGTATTATGGAAATAGTGAGTATACTATATTGACACTTATCAATGAAAATAAGTTGAAACTGGTGTGAATTAATAAGAAGCGAACTTCTTAAACACACCATAAAAAAATTCTTGAATTCCCTAGACTTTTCGAATGAACAGTGCCTTTCTTCATTAGGCACACGTCTTCTTTGCACCTGACGAAGAAAGTCTCAGTTCTTTCGAAAGGACTAGAGACTAACTAGCGAATAGCTAATTACTACAGTGATTTGGATTTGACTACGTATGTGCAGAGCACAAAAGTCCAGACCAAGGTCTTTATCAAGTGTAAACGGCCATTTTGTTTCAGAATGGTAAAAATTTAAAAAAAATGTTTAAAATTTTAAAAAATTAAGTAGAAAAATTAAAAATTGAATATTTTACCTTTAAGTTGGTTGAACGTGAAACCAGGATCTAGTGTATATTTTCGTCTTTATCATAAAAAATAGCAGAGAAATACCAGGGATATGCTAGTTTGTTATTCTAGTTTAGGTGACTTTTTGAAGCAATCTGATTTTTTTAATGCGATGGGCTGTGTATTTTTTAAAACTTTAGAAGATGATTAATTATGTGTACAGAACATAGCATGGTCTCAATCGAATTCATTGGTTAGCTTCGCCACCTTGTTGTTTTGAAAAATCGGGAATATCCAGATATCACCACATTTGGCAAAGAAATTAAAATCACTTAAAACGAAGCCAACTTGAATTTAATTGAATATTTTGGTGGAATTCTTATTCATATTCAGTAATGCAAAAAAAAAAAAAAATAATAGTAATAATAAATATTGGATCATCTGTAATCAAGTTCCTCTAATTTTAACTTCTTGTGATGAGTAAAATAAGTTACATTGAAAAAAGATATCTCTGCCGTCTTGGCCTATAGGCGGAGGTAGCTTTCGTTAAATGCTCATTTCAAAAAAAAAAAAATATGACTAGAGAAAAACTTAGTTTGACAGTTTTATTTGGCCGCTTTTGAAGAAATTGTAATATGTAATATCATTTTTCTGTAAGATCTGGTTTTATCAGAATCATCTTATGCGAAATTCGACTCCAAATGGCCAATTTGACAGCATTTTTTAAAATATTTTCAGATTTCATTCAAAATTCGGCCAATATGGCGCATTATATAGTTCAAAAATTAGAGAAACTGTCAACTGAATGCGTTTGAGAACAAAATTGAATTTAAAAATAAGTCAGAAAATAAGCAATTTGTTATTTGAATACATCCTTCGCTTCGGGAAATTCTTGAAAATGCCCACTTTGACAATATATTTTTTAAATACATTCTGCCTTTATCAAAACTGACCAATGCGGCACATAATACATTTCCTAAATAAGAACACCTGTCAAATAGATGAATTTGAGAGCAAAAATGGTTTTAAAAATGAGTCAGAAAATAAGCAATGTGTTATTTGGATACTTCTTCAGTTTTTAAATCACGATCGCTTCAAGAAATTCTGTTCGAAATGCCTTATTTGACAGGCATTTCTGAATTATATTCTGCTTTTATCAAAAAACTGGCCAATGCGTCAGTTTACATAGTTCCTAAATAAGAGGTCCTGCAAATTCGATGTAATTAAAACCAAAAATGTATTTAAAAATGAGTTAGAATATAGGCAGTTTGAATTTGAGATTTTTTCTTCAACTCCTATTTTTGTTTAATTTATTTTTGATATAAGAATTGGTCCTATGAAAAAATCTTGTCAGTTTAAAAGTTGTAGGTATCATTAAGAATGTGTAAGATAAATTTAATTAGATTTGATAGATTAGATCGAAATTATGGATTTTTTTCTTTTCCCCTCACCCCTTATTTGTTTTTGTTTTTAATTTTTTATAGGAACGCGATGATCTTGTCAAGAACTTGTATACAAAAAAGATTTTAGATACTTTCAAGAACATTTTTAAAGAATTTATTTGCATTTGATATTCTGAGAAACTGACGAAGTAGTGATTTTTTTCTCACAAAAACCCTATTTTTTTTCGCCGCTTGAGCCCATTTTTATCTTTATCAAAAACCTGCCATGCACGAACTTTTGGCTCATTTTTTAGAAGTAACATACATTTAAACTGATTCGTTATCTATTTTAATGAAGAAACCGGTTTTCCGGTATTCCCAAAACTCCTGCCTATTTCCACCCCTTTGGTCCGACATTGTCCATTAACGAACTTGACCGAGATTTTATACACCTTGATATTATGTATCAGTTTGGAGGAGATTTAAGCAGAATTATAAAAATTATCGTGTCCATTAAAAAGTAATATATATATACTTATATATAAATTTTTTTTACTGATTGTAGTTTTGGGGTCTAGGGGTCATGATCGGCGTAGATCTGTAAAAGATTTTCAGAAATTCTAACATAGGAGCGACCGTAATAGGTAGTATTTCTTACGAAATCTACCTAACAAATTAGAAATACGAAAGCTGCCTTTTTCTCTCGAGGCACAATCCGAATGAACCATTTAGCATGTAGACGAAATAAAAAATTCTTCGAAATTTTAGTATCAAGGTGAAATGCATAAGATAAAAATCTTTTTCATTTTCATTTTTTTACTTTATTTTAATTTTTAATTTTACATGACCCCCATTTTTTAACAAGTTTGCAGATGAAGGGGACTTACGAACTCAGTCGAGACATTGGCATGCATATGTGCGCACCAAATTACATTAAATTCGGTTCATAAATACGTACATTATCGCGTGACAAATATCAAATTTTTTAAAATGTCAGTCAAACTATAAATTCTTAGTACCATAACTCAGACATTTTTAAGATATACACGAAACTAAGAATATTCCGAAATATTTTTATCGAGGTCAAAAAACAAGATTTTTTTTTTCATCTTGCAATTTTTTATACGTAATTTAAATTTTTAAAAGTTTTAAAAAAGTTTCATGACCGCCTATTTGAAAAAAGACGGTGGATGCAGTTGATCCACGAACTCTGTAGAGAAACTTGTACGTACAATGTACACGGCAGGTTACATACAAATCGGTTCATGCGTTCGTAAATTCAAAACACATAAATGAAATATTTCTATCTTAAATGAATTTTTCTGCGCGTTATCTTTTCCAAAAAATATAGAATACTTATATTTCTACAGCATTCAGCTCCATGTTATGTTGCTAATGTATGCGAAAAGTTGCTTCAAAATAATCATAATCCAGTGTTGGAATTGCCCTGACCTTAACTCAATTCAAAATCTATGAAGCAGATTGAAGAAAATTGTTGCACAAAATGAACCCATGTATAAAATCCAATTCATAGAAGCAATAATTCCGTATTGCTATCACATTATAACAGCTGCACAACTTCACTTCATCGCACTACATTAGAAAATTAGGAGTAAATATTGCCCAACCATGTAATTAATTTACATTGTGATAATTTTTGTATACCTTATTTTTTTCGATATGTTTCATTATGTATTTTTATAATTTCTTTTCTAATAAACATTCCTTTATTTAATTTATTGCATTACATCTTTTATTAAATTATCTTTTCATTGGTATATAGTTTTATAACGTTGCTTAAAGAGAAAAAACTGTAATAAACCATCAAACACAAAAAATACACCATTACAAAATAGCTGCCAGAAATTTGGATTGCACTGTATATAGTCACTTAAATGACAATATGCATAAGAAAACTTCAGGAATTTCAATGATAAAAATGGTTTGTTAACAGAACTTTTGTCATTACTATCGGAAAAGATAAATTACTAATGGGAAATAATAATATTATTTTCCTATAAATCAAATTCTGTTTTGGCTATTAACTTATTAGATAAGAGACGAGATTAGATAAGAGATTTTAATATATTACACCAACATGTTTAACTTCAAATGAAGCATTTATCTTCTTTTCTGTTTGATTTATAATATCGAAACTGAATTATATATTAGTTAAATAACTCGCTTATCAAAATATTTATTCTTCTACAAATATTAAAATCTTTTTAATAAATTTTGAATAAAAATCGAAATACTGAAATCTCAGAGGTTTTTCAATAAGATTAAAACAAATAAAGTAATCAAATGTAACTATAAAAGATATATCTACTGATTTAAGAGTAAAAAAGAATCTTCGAATAACTATTTTATTTCCTTGGCGTATCTTTTCGATCTAAATCTTCCCAAATAATATTAATATTCTTCGGAAGTAGAGGATATTACTTTTGATTCATAGAGAAAGAAAAGTTTTTTTTCCCAAACTGTTTTAATTTCAGGGAATTTGTTAATATATTTTAAAAATAATTGAAACAATTGGATCGAGTATATTTCGAATATAAAACTTAATTGAATTTTTTTTCTTTTTTATGTTTCATACTTCACATTATTCGTTATTCAATTGCACTTTTTGTTTTATATATTTTGTAAAATCTCTTTATTTAAAACAAAGTAACGGAATTTCGCTTCAATATATTAAAATGTAAATAAACAGCGGGACTAAAGCACAATTTATATTTTTTGCCACTCTAATCCGAACAGAAACGTTTGTTTGCAAATTTGAAAACATTTAGATTGATAAATATAACATTTAGGTAGTTAATATTACTGAACTAATAATTTCGTGATCTTTCAATGGCTAAAGTCAAATTTTTGATATTGCTCGGTCAATTAGTAAAATAACTGTCTGATTTACCTAAAGAGAAGCAATATTTAAGAAAACATTTTAACATTAATTGCTTATACGAAACCACAGGGAAAAATAAAATTCTTTATATTAATCTCACGTAAGAGTACACGCACTGTAGGTGACTTACAAAGTCTTGATCAGTCTCGGTCAATTAGTAAAATAACTGTCTGATGTACCTGATGAGTAGCAGTTTTTAAGAAAATTTTTTAACATTAATTGCTTATACGAAACCAAAGGAAAAAATAAATTCTTTATATTAATCTCATGTAAGAGCAGACGCACTGTGGGTGACTTACAAAATCTTGGTAGCCAATAATCTATTTTTAAAAGTTGATCTTAGCACAATTTTTTGCGTATTATAGCTTAATAGCTACGGAATTGTATTATTGTTTTATGTAAATAGATTTGTATGTTACATAGACTTGTTCAAAGTTGGCACTTCTTAGTTGGTAATGAATCAATTATTTTGAGTGTAGCTGTTTAATCTGTTACTTCAAGGAGAATAAAATATACTGTTCGAAAATGAATGCTTCTGAAAGAAACATGGGTTTTATTTTATCTATTTATATGTATTATGATGGAGCGAAAAAAAGAAATTCCTTTTCATCAAAAACGGGTAAGTGACAAAAGTAGCTTTTATAGTAGTACACCAACGGCTAAAATTTTATCGCTGAAACAAATGCTTGAGTTTGCGCCTTTGGTCCAAAAATCGAAATTTTGGCTAATATTTGACATTTCGTTTTTCAAAAAATATAAAAATTCCTACAGAGCTAGTTTTCATTCAAAAGTCTTGTATGATTCTTTATTATTAACTTAACATATTTAAACTATGAAAAATATATTTATTCTGTATAATTGGAGCCAAACTAACAGCATTTGGTTTACAAAAAAATCCCTGTCGGCATGGCCTATAGGCGAAGGTAAATTTCGAAAAATTTTCATCTCAAAAAAAAAAAAAAAAAAAAAAAAAAATAGAAATGAAAGTTAAAAAAAAATTAATTTCATTTTTCTGTAAGAACTGGTTTTATCAAAATCATCTTAAACGAAATTCTACTCAAATGCCCATTTTGGCAACATATTTTGAATTATATTCTTACTTTATTTAAAAAATTCACCAATATGCTCATTATATAGTTCCTCAATAACAAAAAACTGTTAATTAAATTCGTTTGACAGCAAAATTGAATTTAAAAATGAGTCATAAAATAACTAATTTATTATTTTAATACATCCAGAATTCTTTCATCAAGATAGCTTTGGGAAATTTTGTGCGAAGTGCCCACTTTGACAGCTTTTTTTAAATATATATTTAGCCTTTATCAAAAATCTGACCAATACGGCACATTACACAGTTCCTAAATAACAAATAACTGTCAATTGAATGCGTTTGAGAGCAAAATTGAATTTAAAAATGAGTCATAAAATAAACAATTTGTTGTTTGAATACAACTTCAATTCTTTTATCATGATCGCTTTGGGAAATTTTTTTGCGAAGTGCTTACTTTGACAGCCTTTTAAAAAAATATATTCACCCTTTATCAAAAAATCGACGAATACGCACATTATATAGTTCCTAAGTAACAAAAAACTGTCAATTGAATGCTTTTCAGAGCAAAATTGGATTTAAAAATGAGTCATAAAATAACCAATTTGTTATCTGAATACCCACAGTTCATTAATTAAGATCTCTTTGGGAAATTTTGTGCGAAGTGCCCATTTTGGCAGCCTTTTTTGAAATTTATTCTGTCTTTATCAAAAAACTGGCCAATCCGTCACATTCCATAGTTCCTAAATAAGAGGACCTGTAAATTGGAAGAGTTTGAAAACAAAAATGAATTTAAAAATGACTCAGAAAAAACGCAATTTGTTATACTTAATCAATTTTTTAATGACGATAACTTCGGGAAATCTGTTCAAAATGCCCTTTTTGGCAGCATTTTTAAAAATATATTCTGCCTTTATCAAAAAAACTGGCCAATACGTCAAGTTATATAGTTCCTAAATAAGAGGATCTGTCATTTGGATGCGTTTAAAATCAAAAATGAATTTAAAAAGGAGTCAGAATATAAGCAGTTTGGATTTGAGGTTTTTTCTCCAACGCCTATTTTTGTTTATCTTTGCTTTAAGAATTGGTTCTATGAAAAACTTGTTAATAAAAAAGTTGTAAAATAAAGATATAAAATAAATGTAATTAGATTTGATTGCTTAAGAATTGAGTAAGTTATGGATTTTAGGTAGATTTCGTATGAAATACTACCTATTCCGATCACTCCCATGTTGGAATTTCTGAAAAATTTTTGCAGATTTACACCGATCGCGACCCCTAGACCAAAAAACTACCATTAGTAAAAAAGTTTATATATATATATATATATATATATATATATATATATATATATATAGGTGTATATCACTTTCTTCTGGACACGATAACTTCCATAATCATGCTCAGATCTTCTTCAAACTTTTACATAAAATAATGGGGCATAAAATCTCGGTTAAGTTCGTTAATGGGCAAAATCGGACCAAGGGGGTGGAAGTTAGGAGGGTTTTTGTGAAAACAGAAAAAACGCGATAACTTCTAAATTAAAATAGGCATCGAATCAGTTTAAAGTTAATATTACTTCTAAAGAATGGGCCAAAAGTTTATGCATGACAGATTTCTGATAAAGTTAAAAATGGTCTCAAGGGGTGAAAAAAACAGGGTTTTTGGAAGAAAAAAAATCATAACTTCGTCAATTTATTAGATATCAAATCCACCTAAATTTTTTATAAATGTTCTCAAAATTATCTAAAACTTTTGTATTTACAAGTTTTTGATAGGAACAACTTTTACCGATGAAAAAAATTAAAAACAAAAAGAAAAAGGGGGATGGAAAATGAAAAAAATCCATAACTTACTCAATTCTTAAGCAATCAAATCTAATTAAATTTATTTTACATCTTCTCAATAATATCTACGACTTTTATACTAACAAATTTTTCATGGGACCAATTCTTATAGCAAAAATATATGAAACAAAAATAGGAGTTGAAGAAAAAAACTCAAATCCAAACTGCTTATATTCTGAATCATTTTTGAATTCACTTTTTATTTTAAACGCATCAAAATGGCAGATACTCCTATTTAGGAACTGTATAACGTGACGTATTAGCCTGTTTTTTGATAAAATCTGAATATTTTTCAAAAAAGACTGCCAAAAATGGTATTTTGAATAGAATTTACCAAAGTGTTGGTGATTGAAAAAATTGAAGTATAACAAATTGCATTTTTTCTGACTCATTTTTAAATCCATTTTTGTTCTCAAACGCATCCAATTTACAGGTCCTCTTATATAGGAACAATATAATGTGATGGATTTGCCAGTTCTTTGATAAAGGCAGAATATATTTCAAAAAAGACTGCCAAAATGGGCACTTCGCACTAAATTTTCCAAAGTTATCATGATTAAAGAGTTGAGGATGTATTCAAATAACAAATTGGTTATTTTATGACTCGTTTTTAAATCCAATTTTGCTCTCAAACGCATTCAATTGACAGTTTTTTATTATTTAGGAACTATATATCGTGAGAATTTGTCGATTTTTTGATAAAGGCAAAATATATTTTTTAAAAAGCTGTCAAAGTAGGCATTTCGCACAAAATTTCCCAAAACGATCATGAGGATGCATTAAAATAACAAATTGGTTATTTTATAACTGATTTTTAAATTCAATTTTGCTTTCAAACGCATTCCATTGACAGTTATTTGTTATTTAGGAACTGTGTAATATGCCGTATTGGTTAGTTTTTTTCATAAAGGTTAAATATATATATATATATTTAAAGCTGTCAAAGTGAGCACTTCGGACAAAATTTCCCAAAGCGATGATGATTTAAAAATTGAGGATGTATTCAAATAACAAATTGGTTATTTTATTACTCTCTTTTAAATTCGATTTTGCTCTCGAAAGCATTCAATTGATAGTTTTTTGTTATTTAGGAACTATATAATTTGCGTATTGGTCGATTTTTCAATAATGAAGTCAGAATATATTTCAAAATATGTTGTCAAAATGGGCATTTGAGCCGAATTTAGCTTAAGATGATTTTGATAAAAAGCAGTTCCTACATAAAAATAAATTAAAAAGATTTCAAAAGCGGCCAAAGAAAATTGTTAAACTGGATTTATCTCTAATCATATTTTATTTTTTGTTGCTGAAATGAGCACTCTTCGAAATCTACCTCCGCCTATAGGCCAAGCCGACAGGGATTTTTTTTTTAATCCCCCTTTTTCTTTTCGTTTTTAATTTTTTTTCATCGGTAAAAAATGGTCCTATCAAAAACTTGTAAGTACAAAAGTTTTAGATAATATTGAGTACATTTATATAAAATTTAGTTGGATTTGATATCTTGAAAATTGACGAAGTTATGAATTTTTTTCTCCCAAAAATCATGTTTTTTCCGTCCCTTGAGCCCATTTTTAACTTTATAAAAAATCTGTCATGCATAAATTTTTTGCCCATTTCTTAGGAGTAATATAAGCTTTAAACTGATTCGATATCTATTTTAATTAAGAAGTTATCGCGTTTTTTCGTTTTTCACAAAAACCCTCCCTATTTCCACCCCCTTGGTCTGATTTTGCCTATTAACGAACTCGACCGAGATTTTAAGCTCCTTGATTTTATGTAAAAGGTTGAAGAAGATCTGAGCATAATTATGGAACATATCGTGTCCAGAAGAAAGTGATATACACCGATAGATAGATAGATAGATAAACCTTTTTACTGATGGCTGTTTTGGGGTCTAGGAGTCATGATTCGTGTAGATCCGCAAAATTTTTTTAGAAATTCTAACATGGGAGAGAATGCAATAGGTAGTATTTCATACGAAATCTACCTAAAAACGGCGTTACCACTCTATTGGGGCATACAACTAACTGTTGTTTTGAACGCAGTTCATGCCTAGTTGCTTTCAAAATTACCTTGGTAATACCTCGTGCTGATGACTGCATTTCATTTCTCACCCGACAGTCTATGCACAGTGTTTTGTTTATGCATAGAATTGTGATTTTTTGCATAAAAGACTGCCTTAAGTTTGTATCAACCTAGTTCACCTTTTCTTGGTATCCACAGATTTTTGATGATGCTGCTGTGGCCTCCTTCACGTGTATTTTACAGTTTGTGTAAAAGAAGACAAGCGGGTTAATGTAGTGGGGGAGGTTTTAATGGAATCTATACCGCAGTCTATTACTTTAAGCAAAATTTTATACAATTAATGCGACATGACTGGGAGTTCTGTCTGGAAGAACATTTTTCAATCAATTACATGTCACATATAATGATTTGCTTACAAGGTGATTTTAGGTTTTTCAACTTTGAATATGCCATCATTTACTTCGCCTTTTGCATTTATTATACGTTGAAAATTAAGAGTTCAATGCGATGTCGGCCTTTAAACAGCATTACAATCAGAATTTTCGCTCAGTGTGGAAAGCGACCTTTGTTCTAAACAATTCTTTTAGCATTTGTTTTATTTCATTTTCTATGTTATTTTGTAGTCGAATAATTTTGCAGAAGTTTTTATATCCATTCTTTAGTTATGTATTACACATGGTATAAACCATAGAGGGATATAAACTGAAATTACATGCTTTAGGAATGAACGTCAGGGTTGCGGAGTCGGAGTCGAAGTCAGGCCCAGAGTCGCAGAGTCGGAGTTGGAGTCGCTGAAAAAGTAACCGACTTCGATTTCGGCTTTTTTGTTAGACAGTTTGAAGTGAAATTAAGCCAAATATATGTAATTTTAAAATACATAAAATCAACTATTTTTGTTATTTTTGGATTATATCGGTCTATCCAAGTTAAATATTTCTAATATATTGCCCAGTGTGCACAGTAGATAAAAACCATTTTTAATTAAAATTTCTAGTAGATTCCGAATTATTTCCGGACTAGTAAAATTTTCCGCTTTATTTTTCTTCCATCCATTGAAATTTTTCTGCTTTGGAGGACACGAATTAACATCAAAATTGTGAAAGATTCCCTTTTTCAAATCGACGGATCCGAAATAAAATAATTGCGTTTTTTTTTCTTTCTTTAAATTTTAATGATTGGATTTTTCATGTTTTGGGGGCACGAAGTTGAAAAATTAATAAAACGGAAAATATTTTTTTTCATTTTTTCTTTCAGAACTCTAAGAAATGAATGAATAACGAAATTGTGAAATTTTCTCTTTATTTTTCTAGCATTCCCTCAGAATTTTAACCAACAGCAATTCTAGTATATTATCCAGACCGGAGTCGGAGTTCCTTTTCTCCCACCGAATCCGCAACCATGTTAAACCTACAGACTGTAATGGTCAATCAGTACTTATATAAAGATTAAAATCTTTATTCGCCATATTGAGCTACATTTTATGAGAGAAAGTTTTCGTGTTTTTAAGTGCTAGTTCTTCTGAGATATAGCTTTTCTGATGAAATAAGCAAATGTCTCTGCTTAATACTTTACTTTCAGTTTGAGGAAAATGTTTTTTTTTTCAAAATTACTGTCTATGGGTTGGAAAAATATAAATAATAAGTGAACTGCATGTGGACAAACATTCTCTTATTGGTGCAGTAAATCCAGGTGGGTTAGAATTTTTTTCATCGACCTTCTCTAATAATGATGCAGAGGAAATTCATTAAAATGATAGCAGCATATAAACCATTGTTACATTCCATTCTAAGTTTGACCCAAGCAAAATTTCTCATTACGGTAAATAATATTCTCTGCTTTTTAAATGAGCACTCATTGTCCATTAGTCTGTGCATCCCCTTTACAAAGTACTATACATGTATTTAAACTTTGTGCTCATTAGGGATTAACAACAAAGGTAATCCAATTCTAAAGAACGGATCTAAAAGTTAATGGGAAATTACTTGGCTACTAATCAACACAGAAAATGGCATAAAACAAATACTAAAAAAAGTTATTTAGAACAATCGTTGCTTTGCACTTCCAGAACAAATTCTGGTTTCAATGCTCCCTGACGATCAGGTTCACATTAAAAAGTTTGCTTCTCAACGTATACTAGAGCAAACTGATATCAGGAGACACCATTTTAAAGTTCTCGCTATAGCGGTTTTCTGATGAGTTCCCAAATGACAGAATGCTAAATTATCTGGTAGATTTTCACGAGGTAGCACAATAGTGATTTCACAATAGATTCTAAATAAACCCAAAATTAATCATGTAATTTCCTTAGGGCAGTCTTTTGAGACTCATCGCGATGCAATGCTCCGAATGACTTTAAAATTGAATCTTTAAGTGACATTCATGTGGGAATCACAAGGTGACTCATTTGAAATGACACTTGGTGTCCCAAGCAACTGTCACAGTGAATTTTCAATGAGGTCACTATTTAAAAAAGTTTGAATATAATAATGAGACAACTGAAAGAGTGTCCTATATATTCAAGTGATATATTCAATATAATTTTATTATAGCTACAATAAATTGCAAAACGACATAGTTTGTTTCTTGTAGTGTTTCTCTCTAGTTAAAACACGTCATATAAATCTTTTATGATTTCGTCAGTTCATGTTCAGTAGTACGCAAAACTTAACGAACAAATATAAAACTCTAATATCTGAAGAACCCAGTAATTAAATGGTAAATCTATAAATAACAAGTGTAGAAAATGGGTAATGCCCTAACAGCACAGTCAGTCTATGTCATGTCTCCTTGAAGTCATAAATTGCCTCATGTGTCACAGTCACTGAAATGAAAAGAAATGAGATATATTTCAGTCGTTTCACACTTACTTTCTCTATTCATTCTTACTCTATCAGTTCACTGAGATGTCACCGTGACTTCTGTTTTATGATGTGTCTTCAAGTTACTTTACAATGATGTCATCTTCTGGTTCACATAAGACTCATATTTGGAGCCACCACAAGACATCATGATGGCTATTTAGTGATAAGGTCCCAAGTAACAGAATAGTAAATCATCTAATTGCTTTTTTAAAGTATCACAATGGTGACTTTACAATAGAGGTCTAGGCTCCTCGAAAGTCCCCATGCAACTACATTTAGTCACATTGTGTTTTATGATTCATCACGATGTAATGCTTACAATGACTTAAAAATGAATTTTTAAATGACAGGCATGTGAGAGTCACAAAGTAACTTCGTTGTAATGTCACCTGGTGACACAAGCAGCAATCTCAAAGAATTTTCAGTGGAGTCGCATACTGAGAGTAATAATGAGGCGAATGAAAGATCCCATATTGTTTTTTAGTGTAGTGATTGAAAAACGCGTGACCATTAATGACAGGAAGGACATATCACATTAATGATCTGGGATTTAGGTATAGTACCAACTTGCTACACGTGACGTTTATATTATTTTCTTTTCGGTACTCACATGTTCGAAAATTATCACTTTATGTATGTTGCTTATGTTTTGCTTACCAGTGTACATGGTTACATGTTTCATTGAAAGAAAACGCAGCATAAGTTAAGGTAAAAAATAATAGATACATAGATGTATTGCAAAAATGCTTGCTTAAGAGAATTTTCTTCTGTATCATACAAAACATATTTCTTTAAATATTACAATGCCGTTGGGTAAAATTCGTCTAGAATAAGTTATAAAAGCTCGCACTATTTTCAGAATTATCTCTTTACATTAAAATAAAATACGAAACTTTTGTTAATCTCCATATTTTGATTCAATATTTAAACAATGATAATTATGAAGCTCAAGTACTAAAGTGATTTTATTAGTAATTTAAAATATACTTTGCAATTACCGTAACTATAGTTAGATAATCCGATTAATACCTGATAAAAATTCTCCAGCTCGATCTCAAATTACGTACAGATTGTACGATCGAAATACAACCAAAAATTTTAAATTCAAGAATTGCATTATGTTCTGAGTTACAGTTTATGTAAATTTAAATTTCATGCAATTAAATCGCTCCGAAATACTTTAATCCTTTCCGGCGCATCCAAATTCTGTTCCTAAAATGAGAAATTGTTGACTGACACCGGAATTTACAAAACACTTTTTTAGAAATTAGGAATTCCCTGATTTACGCTGTCATTTTAAAAGTAAAATTTTACTAAAATATAATTGGTGCCGTTTGTAAGTTTGGAATTAAAATTAGGTGGTAACACTGCGCCGGAAAGGGTTAAACTACTTCCATTATAATAAAATTAGAGTGTTCGTATCTCAATAATTAAGCATGGGATACAAATAAATATGAATTATTTATGTTTTTGTATCCGAAACTAATAATACTTTTTAAGAAAATTTATGTGGATGTTCTGTTTTCCCAAACTACATAAATAAATCATGTGATTTAGTGTTTTATAATATATTTTAATAATGTAATAATTTTTTGTTCAGTACAGAGATTAAGTTGTTTCCACACTTTCAGCTCGCAATAATTGTTTTTATAAATAACAATGAGTCTCGGATAGCTGTTTTTTAAGGGGATGACAACACTTGAGAAATACCAAGTAAATAAGCGGACAAATATTAGAGAGTTACGTAGTTTTTCTCTGGAACTACTAAAATGATTTTAAAATAAATCACTATTTTAACATAAACAATACTATAATGTAATCGTTCTACAAGACGTGAAAAAAAAGTCACAATTATGATGTATTAAAATATTTCAAAATCTAGTATTTCAGATCTAGTTTTTTCTTTTTAGAAAAAAAAATCTACATTTTGCTTGTTTGAAAATATTTGTACCTATGTATTTTTCAATATTGTTAAACGATTAATTTACAGTTTAACAAGTTACAAAATTATTAATCATTTAAATCATTTCTCTAGAAAATGTACATCATTATTTTTAGTTTTATATGCTTTTTTGTAAGTTTGCGAAGTCATATAAATATTGTTTTTTTTTTCTTACCAAATGATCGATTTATAGATTAACTACTGACATAAACTTACAAAAAGAACTCTAATCTCATTGAATATTTTCCGAGAAAAGAGTTCATTAACGTCTGTTGTATCGCTTAAAATTTCGCAACCTGTAATCTCCTTTCAATACAACTACTTTACTTTATATTCTCTGTTGAAAGAGCCATTACCTAGAATGTTGGCTTTATAAATTTTTTAACAGAAAGATATCTGTCTTAAAAATAATTTTAATGCTATCTCGGCTTGTAAGATCAGCATGTAATTTATTCTGTCTGGATTTTAAAAGCACACCTGCTCTTTTGTAAAACAAATACCACAAATAAATAAGATAAAGAGGCTTTTCGGCTTTGTTTTTATTTTTTAGAACATATCTCTAGATTCCATTGTGTAACAGTTCGCATTAATCTTATTAAGTAAGGTGGACATTATGTTAATTGCGCTGGATTCTAGACAAAATGTGATAATACCGACTAAGGCATGGAAGTGATTGTATTACAGCGCCCTCTAAAGGCGAAATTTGCAATTTTTATTTTTGTAATTTTGTTTTAAATGTGAAGCATTTTATTTGAATTATCTGTAGTTCAAATTTGAGGTCATTTGGATCAATAGAACGCATTCTAGAGACCTCTGAAGTGGGCGAATTATTTCTTGCACATCCTATATTTTTTAAAGGGAAAAAATCATGCATTAGAGGCCTAATCACGTCGAGATTATCAACCAAAATTTAAATGTAGGAATGAAGCTTTACTGAGCAGATTTGTGTCGAGGTCATTCTCATGGAGGAGACATACTTTTAAGATTGTTCGTTTTGATTGAAAATTATGAAAGGTGCTCGGGAGATGCTATGAGATGCTATGAGATTGCTGTCTTGCTTTTGCTGAAGAGTTTTGTAAAAGGTAACATCCATTCGTAAAAGATAACTTCATCGTATTTAATCACTTGATTTTGCTAAAGTTACGTGTTTATAGTTAAAAGTGACATTTAAGACCTTTCAATTGTAATCTGGCAAAATATTTTCAGAGATTTTGGTATTTCGAAGCGAAGCCGTAACGCTAAGTAAGTAATGCGTAATAAATTAAGAGGAATTTTCAGTCAGTAAACCATAACTAGCTTAAATACGCTACTAACAACTTCAATGTTTACAGATTTTCTAATGAAGATAGTCTTTTTTTCTGTAACATGGGATTTCGTACTAAATCGAGAATGCGCTACACTTTTCTGACTGATTATTATTCGCAATTTCTCATATCTTTCAACATAAGTTGGACATTTTTACATTTAGCTACTAGGGGAGTAGCGTTGCTTGTACTCTAATATGCTAGAAAATACGTATCTTATGGTAGGCACACTGTAAAAAAAGAAGTATTATAGCCTTAATTTCGGTTTATAAAATATCGAAAAAAGTTTAAATATGCTCTGCTGCTCATGTCAACACACATTTAAGTGGTTTAAAATATTAAAAATGGTGTAATTTTACCCTTTTAAGCAAATTGTAGAAGCTTTATACCAGTTTAAGTGAAATCAACCACTAATTGTAAACGAAATAGTGCGCCATTTTGGAATGCTCTGTTTGTCATGTTTCCGTGTAAGAATTTCGTCTTATTTTCGTAATAATTGCTGATTAAAAAGGTCTTGACATAGTTCTTATTCCAGTTTTATTGACTTATAGCTGTGATTAATTCAATTTGCTTTGACAATTTACGTAATCAAAGTTAGAAAATATCTCGCTCTATGGCATAGCTACCGCGGTGTTTTGTTTATAAAAAGAATAAAAAAGAATAGTGCCCAGTTAAACTGATGGCATTGAGCGCACAGGCTACAAATACTAATTGTACATTAAAGCCTTATATTTTCAAGGGTTAATTCCGTTCGAAAAAAAATTAAGAAGGGGAAACAGCTCTCCCCTTTCCTCTTTTTTTATACTTAATCATTGAACCTCCTATACTATCAAAGACATGCTTTATCATATAAAAAATCTATATCCAAAATTCAGAACAAATGATATAATTCTTAATAAAAACCCATTTAGCATTTATACAATTTAAAAGGAGTTATCCCCCTCTTTTATACTTAACCATTAAACTTCCACAACTATTCAGAGATTTGAACGAAATCTGAAAATTCTGCTAGAAAAACCCATTTATATAAATTAAGGGGGGGGGGATTAGAACCCCTGTTCCCCCTATTTATACTTTTTCAATGAACACCTTATAACAGTCACGGAATCGCCTCATCAGATTGATCCTAATCTAAATTTTGAACGAAAACTTAATTCTGCATGAAAATCCCATTTACCGTAATTTCGGGTGTATAAGCCGCAGATCAAACAATTCTTTTTCGACCCAGAATTTTTTAAGAAACAAATATAACTAGTTAGATCGCCGTAAATATTTGTCTTCAATCACTAAATAAGATTTCTGGGTCCAAAAAGAATTGTTTGATCCGCGGCTTATACACCCGAAATTACGGTATATCAACTATGGGGAGGGGCATGGGGCCCCCGTTCCCCCTCTTATACATATCGAATGAACTCCAAAAAGTAATCAGGGAAGCGCCTTGTCAGGATATACCTACATACAAAATTTCAAGTGGATCGGAGATTTTTATCATGAGTTATCGCGTTACGCACGAACATACAGAACGGACGGGCACATAAGCTCTCAGGCCATGATAGCCTGTGAGCTAAAAACGGAGAATACACGTGATTTTAAGTCCAGATGTAATAAAGCAATGATTTATGAAGTGAACAAAAAACTGCTTTTGTTGCATTTTTTTGCGTTAAACAATGTTCAGGATATTCATGAAATAAGTAAGTAACGTATATTTACTTTCTATTTATGTTTACAATCACTCTAAATTATTTGTAAACTCGTGTTTTTGTGATATATTTGTTTTACGTGTATATATATATATATATATATATATATATATATATATATATATATATATTATTTGATACATAATACTTGTAAAATATGATTTTTTAGTCTAGCTATTTTTATAATTAAATACTTAATATTATAACAACTTAACAAAATAACTTAATAATATAAGCACGTAAAATCGCCACTTTCGAACAGAGTTTTGAAATATTTACTTTTGATTTTACATTGTTTTACATGCATTAAATTCCGTGATCTTGAACTTGAAAGAGTATTAAATAAACATGGTGTTATATCTTGTTTTAACAATATATTTTTCAATTTATAATTGTATTTTGATGCTTTTGAGATTATTTGGAGCAATATTAACAACGTGTAATATTTTCATAATTTTTATTTCGTTTTTTCAGATGATGATACTGAGCGAGTTTAAGAGACTGTCATACTCTAATTTTTCTGTTTATTAAATTAGTAAAACAGATTTAAAATGATAATATGCGCCCATTTGATCACATTTAATTGAAAATCTCCGCAATTCCATGGGGGTGGGAGAAGGTTATGTTCAGTAAGTAGTTTTCTGTCAAATCCGACAAAACAAGCCTAATTTAATGCAAAACATGCATAATAAATGAGATTATACCAAAATTTAGTCGTGCTATTGCTCCATTCTCCTCCCCCCTCCCCCCCACAGACTGGTGGACCTGTGATAAAGATATTTTTAAACATATATAGGGGAGACTGGGGTACAATGGACCACGGAATATAATGGTCCACCCCCTATTTTTGATATTAATTCTGTTTTTGAAAACTTCATATTTTAGTATATATATGGCAGTCATGAAGTAGTAAAAAGAAGTTTGAAACCATGTGCATAGCTGACATTTTAGCCATTTTATGCTTGATAGTTGATTTGACAGAGGAGGAGTAAGGCAAAAGTAAATATTTTCAGTGAAACATATCTATCTTCATTTATTTATTACAGATTTGTAATTTGAAAGACATTGCGTGGCAAAATAAAAAGGTAAGACAATACATTATTATATTTATTATAGCTAAAATAATAGAATTCTAAATTTCTTTTTTTATCATCAAGTTTTTGTCAAACTTCCGTATGGGGCACAATGGACCATCAGAAATTAGGGTACGATGGACCATGGTCCACTGTACCCCAGTTTTGTGTCCCATGTTTTTAAAAGTTAAATATTATATGTGAAATTCAGAATTAATAAATTATTTTACTTTTGTGTGTAGATTAATGAATGATTCATGTTGTGTAATGCATTTTTGAAATATTTATCTGTATATTATATGCTTTCAATCATAAAAATAGCCCAAATTAAAAATTAATAAATTATTTTATTTCTGTGTGTGAATTAATTAATGATTAACATGTTGTGAAATGCATTTTCGAAATATTTATCTATATAATATAAGCTTTCAAATTTAAAAATTAACCCAAATTGAACACCAAAAATTAGTAAACAAAATAATTTGTGCATTTGAAGGGTTTCTTTTTAATTTCATATAATTTGTTAATTCAATATTCCTGCACTTATGCATAAATGCATCCATAATAAGTTAGATTTAAATAAAATAGTAGAATAAGAAAAACAAAATTATATCTACCTGTTAGTTTGTATCTGGATATAATAATTAAATAAGGTAAAATTCATTATAAAAATACAGATGATATAAAGTAGACAGGAAAAATTAATTATATTTTTTCCTTAGTCATATATTTAGATATATATATTTCTTATTATAAAGGTTTATATTTAACTTTAAGTGGCATCATTGGAAAAAAAAGGATATGTATTATTTCTCATATTTATTTTAGCAATGCCAAGAAACAAGCCTAGGAAAACCAATAGAGGTTCTGTGCAACATGAAGTTATGGAACAGGCTGTAAAAAAATATTGTGGAAGATAATAAATCTAATTGTTCAATCTGCGATTGGTATAATGACTTAATGATAGAAAAATTGAAGAATTTTTTTTTTACTTTAGTTAGAGCTAAAAAAGTGAATAAACAAATAAAAATGAATAATAAAATGTGAATAAATAAATAAAAATGAATAATAAAATTGAATAAACAAATTATGATATAGTTTATCTTTCTTATTGTTAAAAAATGAACTACACTAATATATTTTAATTAAAATTACAAGTGGTCCATAGAGCCCCATGCTGTGGACCATTGTACCCCGGCATTCGGGTACAATGGTCCACTTTGTCACTTGCTATTTAAATATATATATATATAAGAGTATGCATAATTATTATTTTTGAGTTAATAATAAGTTAGATTTAAATAAAATAGTAGAATAAGAAAAACAAAATTATATCTACCTGTTAGTTTGTATCTGGATATAATAATTAAATAAGGTAAAATTCATTATAAAAATACAGATGATATAAAGTAGACAGGAAAAAAAATATTTTTTTTTCTTAGTCATATATTTAGATATATAAATTTTTATTATAAAGGTTTATATTTAACTTTAAGTGGCATCATTGGAAAAAAAGGATATGTATTATTTTTCATATTTATTTTAGCAATGCCAAGAAACATGCCTAGGAAAAGCAATAGAGGTTCTGTGCAACATGAAGTTATGGAACAGGCTGTAAAAAAATATTGTGGAAGATAATAAATCTAATTGTTCAATCTGCGAGCGGTATAATGACTTAATGATAGAAAAATTGAAGAATTTTTTTTACTTTAGTTAGAGCTAAAAAAGGGAATAAGCAAATAAAAATGAATAATAAAATGTGAATAAATAAATAAAAATGAATAAACAAATTATGATATAGTTTATCTTTCTTATTGTTAAAAATGAACTACACTAATATATTTTAAGTAAAATTACAAGTGGTCCATAGAGCCCCATGCTGTGGACCATTGTACCCCGGCATTCGGGTACAATGGTCCACTTTGTCAATTGCTATTTAAAAAAATATATATATATAAATAAAAGTATGCAAAATTATTATTTTTGAGTGGATGTAGTATAAACTTTAATGTATAGGTAACATGCATGTACTTGATCAAAAGAAAAAATCAATACTTTAAGAGTAAACAGTCAAAATGTACAAAAGTGGACCATTGTTCCCCAGTTTCCCCTATATAGGAAATTTCGCTGTTCACTAAGTATTATATTTAAAATGTACTTTATAGTAAATTTTCTCAATTAAAAGGAAGTTTAGAAGTCTCTTTGCGTGAAATTATTTATTTTAAATTATGGCTATATTAAATTTAAAACGGAATCTTTAAATTATTTCTTATTTTGCTGTTAAATTCATGTAAATATTAGAAAATTTCGTTTTTACCAACCACGTATTTAGTGTGATTAATAAGTGATTAACAAAAAAAAAATAATTGTAAAATTACGTTTTAAATTTAATACAGTCATAATTTAAAATAAATAGCTACACGCAAAGAGGCTGCTAAACTTCTATTTAGTTGAGACAGTTTATTATAACGTATATTTTAAACTTATTACTCACATTACACCAGAAATGGTGACACATAAATTGCCACCAAAAGTGGTGTTTTTTTACACCAGTCGATTGTTTGTTGTTTATTACAGCAACTTATTGGTGGTGTTTTCTAATTCTACTTTTTTTGCAGTGTATATATATTTTCCACTATTCTAATTATATTCGTTTACGATACATTTGAGTGTATGGGATATTATTACACTAAGCCGGGTAACCCGGTGAGGACAATCCTGAGAAAGATGGCATGAAATATCTCACTTACTTCATATTCATTTCTGTTTTGCTTTCGCTAAAACATTGCTTTCAGGAATCTAGTGTCTCCCAATTACATTTTTAGAGTTAATTTCTACGGCTAATATAATTGGGAATTCGCGTACAAAAAAGATTTCAGCCTTTTTTATTATTTACCTCAGAGGTGGCGTGGCACGCCAACTATTCCTATAAATGAAATAGTCGACTTCTTAAATCACTGAGATTTGGGGATTAGATACATCAATGATAAATGATAAAATTTTAATGGTATCCGGCGTGCCTAAGTTGGCCAACACTCTTTTATCTTATACCGAACAGACCCAAAATGAAACAAAAGTTTCGTTGATAATTCAGATGTGATATTTACAGTTATACCAATTGAAATGAAATCAGAAATAATCAGTTCTTTTTTATACATACGCATTTGAAATTGGGGGTGAAATTGATGATTTTAATTTTTTAAAGAGATTTCACAGATAAAAAAAATATTGAACAACTAAGTAAGGGTAAAATTAGTTTAGCAGCTGTATGACATATGTGTAGATGAGTAACAGTTTGTAAAATGACGAACTTTTAAAATTATTTTTAGATAGTTACACTATATTAAATCATAGGTAAAAATCACTGCGAGAGACCGTTGTTTTTAATTTGAGCTTAAGTAATGAAGAAAATATTGAATAGTTACTTTTAATATTATAAACTATTTTTAATAACCCAATCAGTTGTGCTAGATCACCTATTTTCAATAAGTAAAGTTTTTTTGTATCATGTGCAATATGATGTCAAACTGGATGATCTGACCTTTTTTTCCTAGAACATGACATAGTGAATTACAAAGAAGCACAGGCAGCCTATCTACACTTCTTCAGTCTCTGATAATTTCCGGGTATCCATCTTGTACAGACATGCATGTAGTGTATCATTTAAATAAAAATCAAAAGTTGTCGGGCGGGAATTATGACCAGTTTTATACTATATGATATAATGGAAATCTTCAGTATCAAATTTACATTATTATGTAAAAAAGATGTTATCATAAGTGCAATCAGAAATGTAAAACTAAAAAGATTTCCTACATTAACATTTCTTTAAATGAGATTAATTATAATATTTGAGTAAGAACTAAAGTAAACGAACGTTTATGAACTAAATGAATAGAACTAGTGATTATGAACAACATAAGCTAATTCAATAAATTGTTAAATAATTTATTTACAGTTTAAGGAAGAAACTGAAATTGAAGAATGATTATCACCTAGGTGAAATCACTTACAGTAAATCTGTAAACAGATTCAATAATTAATTAATTTAAAGTACGTTTTATTTAAAAACATATCCTTGAACTATTTAACTATTTAATTACACTGATCTGCATATTGAAACTTTTTTTTTGATGATTAAAAATGAATAGGTGATTTTAGATCAATTTTTTAAGCTGATTTCAAAAGTAAAGTCGAAATTTGCGTATCACGTCAGGATTTTTTACAAATTAACAATTTGTAAATTTATAAAAACATATGATTTTTTAACTTTCACTTATATAAATGTATAAAAAAAAATATTATTCAAAGGTAAATAATTAATACAGACTAGGATATGTATTAAAAAATTAATGTATGAAAAATTAAAGTATAGACATAATAATTATACTTACAATATATTTAAATATGGACAAATTTGATTAATATTAAAAAAATCAATTAGTTTGAGAAAAATTCCTTTTAGTTGCTTTTCGTCCACTAGCACAAAGATCTCTCTTTAACATCCAGCAGTAATCTGCCATCATATTTTTATTCCACTTGCCTTGGTACCGTTTTTCCATATCTTTGATGTCTTGGTGAAACCTTTCACCGTGTTCCTCACTCACTGCTCCGAGATTTTCGGGAAAGAATTCGATATGTGCATGTAAAAAGTGTAATTTTATACTCATGTTGCAACCAAGTAATCTCAATTTTTCTAACATATCTGCAACTATAATTTTGTAATTTGGGTCTTTCTTATTTCCTAAAAAGTTCTCCACTACACATTTAAAGCTCAGCCATGCTTCCTTTTCACAATCATTCATTGTTTTTTCAAATTCATTACGTCAGTAATTTTCGTATCTGAGGCCCAACAAAAATACCTTCTTTAAGCTTAGCATCAGTAATAGAAGGGAATTTGCTGCAAATATATTTAAAACATTCATTTTCTTTATTTAGGGCTTTCACAAATTGTTTCATTATCCCTAATTTGATATACAAAGGTGGAAGCAAAACATTTTTAGGATTGACTAAGGGATCTTTAATTACATTTTTTGTTCCAGGGGATAATGATATTCTTGATGGCCAATCTTTCTTTTCCCAATGATTTTTTTTATCCCGGCTGTCCCACTCACACAGAAAACATGGGAATTTTGTGTATCCTGATTGTTGTCCAAGTAGCATTCCAATCACTTTTAAATCACCACATAACAACCATTCATGATCTTTATATTTGACCTGGTCTAGCAAAAGTTCAAGATTTTCATATGTTTCCTTTTAAATGAACTGAGTAGGCTACAGGTATTGATGCATATTGGTTTCCATTATGCAACAAAACCCCTTTTAAACTTGTCTTGGAGGAATCAATAAAAAATCTCCATTCTGATGCATTATAAAGGATACCGTAAAAATTCATTATTTCCTTTATGTTATTGCAATATACTAAATTATCCTTTTCAGAAAAGTATGGAACAAGTTCTTTTTCACGATGCCTGTACCAAGAGAATTGTGTCTCTGGTAATAATAAGTTCTTAGATTTAAGCTGAGAACCAAGAAGTTCAGCTTTTATTTTTGGCAAATTTAAATCGCGCACCAAATCATTGAGTTCATGCTGATTAAATAAAATTGGAGCTTTATCATTTACTTCTGGTTTATAGACATCTTGTTCTTGATTTTCATCATCTTCTGAATTATTTGGTTCATTTATGCTTTCCAAATTGGTTGGAGGAGAAGGAACAGGAAGACTTTCATTATGCAATATAGGTCTTATTGCAGAAGGCAAGTTAGTATATATAATTCCTTTTTTATTTTTCGAACTATACCCATGAACATTAGCTAAGCAAAAATAACAATCGTCATGATGATTTCTAGGTTCTCTCCATACCATGGGAATAGCAAAAGGCATACATTTCTTTTTGCCTTTCAACCAAAGTCGTAATCCTTCAACACATGTTCTACACACTTTATGAGGGGCCCATGTCTTATCTTGGTCACCCAGTCTCACACCAAAATAAGCATAATAAGCATTTTTAACAAAATCTGTAATATCCTGCCTTTGTTTTACTACAGTATAATTTCCACAAATGTAACAAAATATATCTGTATCATTTACACATTTACGTGAAGCCATTATTCAATTAAAGATGTGAAATATATCACATATTTCAAATCGAAAGAAACAGACGTGAATAAACAAAGAAATTTATTGTTGTTAAAACCTATGCATTAGATCAAACATTGTTTGGTGCTGCCACCTAGCGAGTATTAATTTAGATATTTTTTACAAAATTAAATTTATGGATTTCGCTTTTTCTTTTTAATTTTACATAAATAATCGTTTTTATTATTATTAAATCATATTAATAAATAATTTCAGCTTCCTAAATACAGTTTCTCATTTATTTAAATTAATGTAATGTATGTACATATGGAATCAATTCCTAAAAAATTTGGTGGCGCCATCTAGTATTACTATTATAAAGTAATTTATGATTTAAGAATAAAATTAATTAAAAATAATATTTGTAAAAAAAAGTGTATGTGGTGTGCAAAAATGCTTTACATTTTTGAAATCAGCATAAAAAACACTTTCAGAAAAATATATATTTATATGATCATCAAAATGCATGCTGATCAGTGTTATTTTTTCTGGAGTTTGGAAAGTGGAAGAAACTTTCGCTTATCCGAATAAAAATATCTTTACAAATCTTTTACAAATAAAATGATACGCTTACATATTTGAAATGTAATAGTTGTTTTTAAGTTGCAAACAAATATGGTATTCTAATATTCATTATTACTTTTCAGCAAGAGCTACTGAAATTGGTAATGACGATTAATTGGCTGTGGACGATTAGACGATTAATAAGCTTTTCAGAAACCAATTACTTAAACAAATATTTTGTTTTATCTGGATAAAAAGACTGGAATTTACATAATAATACTAATCTAATTTCTTTCGAAAATATCCATTTTTGAATGCGATGATGGATGGTTATTTCGTTTTCGCTTCGTGTTCAATGCAAAAAGTTTAAATGTCCTCGATTAAAGGTAAAAGTCTTTTATAACTAACGAAAGGCTAACTGACAACGCATTAAATCAATCCCACATTACTCATAAAAATGGTAAATTTATTACTTTTCCTTTTAAAGAAAGTTCAGAAAAAAAATGTAAAACAACGGGAATAGAATTGAAATCTTTGGATTAAGAAACAGGTATTCTGATCACTGTGGTGTACCATTTTGCCTTTACGCCTAGTCAAAAGTAAATGATGTAGACCACTTCTGGTGCGTAAATAAAAAAAGCTGCGTAAATTTGTGTATCATTTGTGTCATTTTAGAACATTTCATAAATCGCTTATACTAAATCTAAAAAAGATGCATAGAGCATGACCGCAATGCTGCGCGTGCACTTTCCGAGGTTGTCCAAATTACTAAAAACGTAATTATACATCTGTATAAGACGGATCAACAATCCATATATACTTCAAGAATCATGTTATCGGCCAGATCTTCTTTTCTTTCACTGTCTGATAACCTGCAAAAACTATTATGTATAGAACTCGTCAAAACAAACTGATAGTCAAATAGAAACTAATAATACATAAAATTACCGTTTCTTTAAAAAAGAAATCTATTATTTTCCACTTATTCTGTATAACGGCGCCTTTCACTTTTTTAAATTTTCGAATTATTGATTTTTAAAGTCTCTTTTCTTTTTAAAATCATCTTGCTGTTGTCACATAGTCGTGAATAATCTTTTAGACGCGAACTGCTTGGAGCTGCAAAATAAAAATAAACTTTTGACGCTTAAAAATAATACTTTGACAGTAAGTCTATTTATGTAAATTATCGCAAATACAGAAATTTCTTTGATTTATTTAGTGCATTATATCAGTGTTTCTGCAACTGTACTATTCGAGACTATTAAATTTACGAGGAATTCGAATTTTTGCATAGATTAAGTCTAAATTGGGATTAAATTGTCACATTTCTCGAATAATAAAGCAATAGGAACTAACGATATCATTTTTTATTTCACATATATTATAATTTATGCACATAAAAATCTATTTACATTTTATTTTCTATTGAGTTAATTAATAATTTTGTAGCTTATTAATAGTATTTGTCAGCTAATTCGTGTTATTTTTAGAGCATAAACCTCATATTCTATTCTATTCCTGATATTCTATTTAACCTCATAGAATAATTTCTATTTTTAGCAGATTCTACAAAGATACTCTCTTTTTCTACAATGACGTAAATTTCCTATTGCAACCTTTCAAGTTCATTAGGATTCCAAAGCAATTTTACGAAAGAAAATCTACACTCGAAATTACATATTATTCCCCATAATAACCCACATCTCTCTTCCAATGAAATCCGATACTGTTAATAAGATTTCACACCACATTTAAAAGACTAGATCAGTGTTCGCACAACTATACCACTAAAATTTTACAGTATTTTCAATGTATTTCACTGCCGAAAAATAGTGCGTAAATTGAAAATCGAGGAGGTAGTTGCGAATTCTGTTTCTTAAAGATTAAATATAAATTTTCTTATCATTAAAAGTGGTGCCGGAGTCCTTACAAAATATAAGGCGTGTGCGAACCCTGTAGATGACTTCGAATATAATTAACCTTTTCACTGCATTGGAACATATGTAAACGTTTTCTTTTTTTTTATAATTGCAATTACCGTCAATAATAAAAAGAACAACAATTGGATTATATTAACTTATTCACTATACACTCTCTCATCAAAAGAATTAAAAATTTTATGGTTTAGATATTCTTATCAAAATATTAAATAAATAGTAAAATATATAAAAAAGGGGGAAAGCACTTCTTCGGCAGTCATTTTTGCTTGATTATTTGGACAAATCACTAACATTTCATAAAAACAATATCATATATTAAATATAGTAAGTTTTAATAATTTTCAATGCTTACGAGGGACTGCTCAGATATGTAACATCACCCTTTTTTTGTTTTTTGAATTCTTATTAACACATTAAAGTCTAGCCTTCCCAGGAAAAAATGAACTGCAGTGAAACTGCAAAGAAACTGCAGTTGCAAAACTGTGGTGATTTGGCACAAATAACTGAAGTTTTTTTTTAAGTCGACATAACTCCAAATTTACTGCGATGAATGCGTAGTTGATAACTGCATATTCACTGCAGTGAATTTATAGCTGACAAGCAACGAAAATTTAAAAAACTACAGTGGTGGCGCCGTCTATTGACCTTGTCAAACAACATGCCAAAGAAACACATTTTTACACTAGAACCAGTTGGATACGACCCGGGGACCTTGAGCATAGGAATCGCACGCTCTATCCACTCGACCACACAGACCGGTTTGCGTGAGGTAATAAGTGTATTATGGGAGGTATTTCGATAAGTGATTGTTTATTGCTGAAGACGTATGGGAGAGGAAAAAGTTGGAAGTTTTACATGTTTTTATTTTATTATAAATTTGTTATTTATTGTAAATTCCTTTTGTGCGCGTATTTAAAAGTTAATTTAATATTTAAACGAATGAAATATATATCTTAGCAAATTACTAAAAGCAAAAATTGGTTTTTCTTATAAATGTAAGAAATGGTAAATATTTAATAAAATAATTTTATTCTTGTTCAAATATTATTTGTTCAATTAATAAAATTTTATTATGAATTATAATGTAATAATATGCTTTATGTTAATTTATAAAACACATATAAAATGGAAACACTCACTTAAGGTAAAATAAAGTAAGGTTTAAACAATACAGGTAGTAAATTAATAAATTTTAATTATAATAAAAAATTATTTTTTATATTTTGATGATTTAGGTACGACATATTTTTTATTATTATGTTACAATAATAATTTGTTACTTATAAATATTTTTTAATTTAAAATTAAAATTAGAATTATTTTTTTTTTCTTTTAGCAGTTAATTTTTGAATAGTGGATATTTCTGAATTTTTCTTATAAATTAAAAATTATTTAACAAAATAAGTGAATTTTAGAGGATTTACTGTTAATACAATTTTCTTTTTAGGAATTAAAATGTAATTAAATGTGTTAATTTAAGAAATATCTATTTGTAAAATGGAAAAACTAATTTTAATAAAAAAATAGGTTCTTAATCATTTGACTACTTTTTTATGGTTAATTTTTTACAAAGGGAAATTTTTGAATTTTTCTTTTAAATTTTAAATATAAAAAGATGACTAAATTTTTTTCGTATTTTTATTGATTGTAAAATAATTTTAAATCCTTTTAATATTTTGATACATATTTAAAATATTAAACTTTGTTGTGCTTTTAAAATGAATATATAATAAGAAAATAAATTCAATTAACTTATGAAGTATTTTTTTTTCTTTCTATGGTTAGGTTTAGAACGAATAATAATTTTAAAAAGCGATTCAAAAAATTATTTGATTCACATATTTGTATGTCCATTTCAAAATGAAGAAATTGTAAGTCCTTTTCAGTTATGAAGATTGGGGGGGGGGGTATGGGGGCACAAATCAGAGGAAACAAATTCCCCCTCCTTGGATTTTAAAATTTAATTAAATAAAATTTCTTTTTCTTCTATTTTCAAAAAAAAATAATGTAAATTTTTCGAGTAACTTAAAAAGAAACGATGTAAGAAATTTTCAGTTAGGGAGAAGGGGTAGACTCATTGCCCCTCCCTGGATTTTGAAATTTATTTAGTACTTTTTTTCCTCCAATTTACACAAACATAATAAAATGTATTGTTTTAGAGTAATTTAAAATAAAGTAATGAAAAATTTTTCGTTGGGTGAAGTGGGCATAGATGAACCATTTTTCCTCCCTCGATTTTGAAATTTAACTATTCTTTCCCCGATTTTTTAATTAATTTTTAATCTTTTTTCTTAGCTTAAAATATAAAAGGAACAAACAATTTTCTGTTAGTGGGAGGAAGGTAGAAGAAAGCTGTTGCACTTCCCTAAATAATAAAAAAAAACTTTTAACAAAATTTTCCTTTTCTTCTATTTTCAAAAGCATAGTAAAATGTATAATTATCAAGTAATTTACAATAAAAATAAGAAGAAATTTCTCATTAAGGGCCTGCTGAGGGAAATGCCCATTGTCCCTCATAACTTTTGAATCTTGATTTTGATAAACATAGCATTATGTACTCTCTTAAAACGAAAGAGTGGATTTGGCTGCTCAAGAAAGAGTTCTAATTTATTGGATCGTGAATGAGTTGATTTTTAACCGATTCAGTCATCTTGTTTGATTTTTTCTCTTTCTAATCCACTCATACAGCTTTAAAACTAAACAACTCAACTCAATAATGAAACAGCTCTTTTCCCGCGCTGATTTTCGCCGCTGACTCGTCACGTGACCTTGCAAGATAAGATGGAGACTTCTTCCGCCGTTCGCTAAACAATTTGCTGAAAATGCCTTTTTTACGAAGTAAGTAAGTTTTATATAAGTATTTTATTTTAATTATGCTTTCTTTTAATAAATTTCCCTTCTCTTTTTAACAGACTAAAATTCATAACAGTATCATACCTTGAAATTAAAATGTCGTGTCACGCGGTAATATTGAGGATGTGTTTACTGCATTTCTATATTAATAATTGGTGTTACAGTGCTGCTACAAAACTTGCATGCTTTAATAAAATAAATTAGTATATTTAATCAGAGTAAAAATTGTTAATGCAATGTAAATATCTCGTTATTTAATTGCTTTGTATTAAAGTTTTGTAATTATTATATCTTTATTCATAGAAATTTATCAAAACATTGTATTTACTTCTTGTTTGCAGTGTCTTAGTAAAAACGTGCTCCGGATTACATATATATTTATATAGAGAGGCTACATATATGGCATAATATGTAGTTTTTGAACACATTTCTAAGATTTTTGTTTTCATTCTGGTTTGTTTCATTTTGGTTTCATGGACAAAATTATTGCATGCATGGTCTGTATTATAATAATCTGCTTAATATTTATAAGTTGTTACATAATGCATGCAGAAATAATAGTTTTCTTGTGCCTGCTTCCCAGGTAGCTTTAAATCTAAATGAGAATTTATAAATAAAACGAAAACAGTGGACAAAAGTTTGTCTTTCTATACTAGTAAATGCAAGTATTATTTCCTAAATATTATGCAACGATAACCAAAAAGCAAATCCTCTTTCTCTTTAGAAAATACCTTGTAATATCATTGCTTTCCCTTTCCCTTAACATTTTTTATGCATAGCCCAGTGGTAGAATTGATTTTAAAAAAAGTTACTGGTCCCAAAGACCAGTACGCATGAAAGTTTACTGGTCAGAAATCGTCATCAGTAGCCTGCTACATAAAGTTCAATAAAATACTTTTAACCATCCCCCCCCCCCTCTTCACACGCACACTCCTACTAGAATGTAAAATAAACCAAACTTCCTTTGCAGTTATACAAGATTTTTGGCATAATAAAATGGAAAATTACTATTTTATAAAAAAGTATGTAGTAAACTAAAACTATAAAATTGCGTATTTTATTTCCGATAATTTATTTAACAGATAGTAAGGATTGATGCAATATTTTCTTATAATTATTTTTTCAAGTAATATTTTATGGTTTGTGTTTGGTACGGTTTTCTCAGGCAGGAAAATTTATTTACTTGTCATAGATGAAGTGGGTGTGCAGTGGTGTAGCTAGGATGGGTGACATCCCGGGACAGATGTAAAAGGTTTCAAGCCCCCCCCCCTCTTCCTCCTCCTTTCCAATCTGTCATATTTTTTCAATCACAATTCTACATTCTTATAAAAAATAACCTTCCATTCCTTATTTACCTTTTGTCCTTCTGCATAAAAAAAACGCAGCAGTGAATCATCACTCGACCCATAGTCTGCATAAGTCAATGCCGTGTCTATACGTAGAAGAAAATTCTTTCTTTTAAAGTCGTTGAATCGGTTGATTTTTGTTCCCTGGTGCATATCTTATTTAGACACACCATTCTGTATAAAACTTCACTTTAGCAAAGAAAAAAAAAAACTAGCTGTATTGCATCGTGAGCTAAAAATCTCATTTTATTTCCTAATTAGACTCCAAAATCTTATAAAATTGTATTTTTTATTTGCAAATAAAGATTTGGTGCCACCCTTTAGAGGATGACACAAGGGCAGGGCAATCGCTAAGACTTTTAATTGGTGGGGGAGAAGACCTTAAATTGCCAAGTCAAATTTTCATATTTGCCAACTCGTTTTATAATTTTGCCAAGTTACCACACTTAGAAAATGTGATACAGTTCTTATTTGTAAAAAGTTTAATAATATTTCCAATTAGATTTGTAACTTTTGCAAATTCTATCAAAAATAGAAAATGTACTACAATTTTTATTAAAATTTTAATTAAATTTGCCAAGTGTAACAGCATTTACGAATGTTTGGGGGGAGGCTCCCCCCTGCCCCCCCTTAGCGAGGCCCCTGCACCCGGGTAATTTTCCTAATCAAGAAGAATTTCTTTTACAGCTTGACTAAAATCTTAAAGATCAATGAGTTATGTGTCTCTATATTCAAAATCACCATTACATATACATGCATATTTATTGATAAAAATAGACATTGGATTATAAACTGTAACTTCATTTTAAAATGATTTAAATTAAATATTTACAATAAATTTATGTAAAAAGTAAAAGAAATTAAATTTTAATTTAAACAGTATTAGCAAACTGTCTTATGTTCTAAGAATAAAGTGCTGTATACAGTGAAGAATTGATACTCTGAAAATCTTTATAACTAATCTTTTAATTACAGATTACAATATGCTCTTTATGTATTTAATGTAAATTGAAAGTAGTCTGATAAATAAAATATTCTTCTCCATAGCTATCCAAATAATAAATTTCAAATACTTCTTGAGATTTTGTTTCTTGAATGACAATTTGAAGTCAACATCTTTGGTCATAGATTTAGTAGATAACTAACAGGGGGGAAAAATCACTATTATTAAAATGCTATAAGTGGCATCCAATCTTTGAAAACTCTCTTATTCGACTTCATATTTTGATTTTAATGCTTAAGATAACCTCCCCAACTAAGATTGGGTATTTCCTTTACAGTTAGAAATCTTATGGATTGTGTTATGTTATTGCGTTAAATAATCTGCAGTTATCAAAAAATTAAGATTTTTCTATTAAATATTGAATATTTTTAATCTATTTTATATTAGATCAATTCACATGTTCGAAGCTTTTTCTAAAGAGAAATAAATATATTCACCAATGCAGACTGATTTTAATTCTATACCCAAAAAATGATCTAAACCTGCTACATCCAATGCTTATTGCTGATATAAAGTGTTAAAAAATAGAAGTTATTTATATTCAATAATCTGACATACATAAATTATTAAGAAAAAGAGAAAATGTCATTAGATTTCTTCTGAAAAAAAACCAATTTTCTTTTTTTAGAAAAAAACCAGTTGGTTTAAACTAAACCGTTGTTTAAACCAAAAGGAGTAAACAGTTGTTTAAACCATAGTTAAAACCAATTGGTTTAAACCGTTCCAACCCTGGTCTAATTGTTGTAGGTTCTATCTTTTATTATATGAATATGCAAATATATAGAAAAACAACTAAAAATCCACAAAAACCTGTATTGGTTGGGTATTTGCCAACGCTGATACATTTTGAAAGTAGCAACAAAGGTGAATTTTCAACAATATTTTATAATGTTGCTTTAAGAACTTTCATTTTAAATTTGTTTTTAAAATGGTGATTTCTTTTAAGATTGTATCAGAAGTAACACCATGATTTAAACAAGCAGATAAGTGTAATCGCACAGGATTTATTTATTCAATTTCCATTTTATTCATGATTGGCTGAATTTTCAGTAGTGTAATATTTATAAAGCTAAAATTTTTAGTGTATGGTTCATTTTTTGTTTAGACTATGGATGGGAAATTTTATAAAACATTTAATCTGAAAACTGCAAAATATTTTAATATGTTCATAATCATTCCTTAACATTATATTTATTGCTATTTAACTTAATTTCAATATTTTCTTTTAAAACAGGAAGATGATTTCATGGAGCAGTAAAATTCTACTGTGAGGAGTCAAATTCAACAATCTTATTTAATCTCAAGGATCTTCAAGAAAGCGTCTATTTTGCCTAAGATTTTAAAAGTTGGACAAACCAGTGGACAGATTACAATATGCTCTTTATGTATTTAATGTTTAATGCAAATGGACTGTTATATTTATAAAGGTCCTGTTAAAGATATTATTCAAACTTGTTTATCTGATGTTGGAAAGAATTATCAATTAATGTTAGGTTTATTTTGTTCTTGCTAAATAAAATGTTTTTGTTGTTAAATAAAATTAGTTTTTTTTCTTTCTTGCAACATTCTAAATTGCACATTTGGCTCTAACTTTTGACATAAAATGCTGCAGTCTTATGCTTTTATATTTATTTAAAAGTTAGTTGATTTAAGAAACATTGAATAAAATAAAAAATTAAAAGATTAATTAAAAAGAAATAAGTTATTCTTGAATATAAATTCAAGTTTTAACAAATGTTTTAAATGATATAAAGAACAATCGCACATGGTCAATAAATCCATTTCTCAGTTATTTCCAGTTAGTACTTTTGTACTACAATATTTAGTTGAAGGTTCTTCATACAATAAAATAATTGTCCATAATCCAAATTTTAGCTATACAAGTTTTTTAATGGCATTCCTCCACATTTCCCAATTGCAATGTGCTTATATAAATGCTATGGGTAACAATTATTTTATCTAAGATTTCAAAGCCATTTCAGATTTCAAACTAAAGAATTAAAATATTTTTTTAAAATTTAGTCAGTTTAAGAAATATAAGATTTTGATTGAGATTTAAATCGAGGAATAATTACAACAAGGTATCATGGGTTGATGTTTAACCATTTAAAATATTTTCAATTTCATTTATTTAAACCCTGCACTGGCCATGTGTGTTGAGGGGGGGGGGAATACTTTTTTAAATTTAGGTTTTATGTTTCTTAATACATTCTTTTTCAAAACTGGTTCTGAAACTCCTATTAATACAAAAACAAAACTAACCAAAATTGCAAAAGTAAAAACTAACCCACTTACAGATCATCCTCAAATATTCTATGCCCCCCCCCCAAAAAAAGGTAAAAATTTTAAAATCCAAACAAGATATTTGAAAATAACTTCTGCATAGGATTATCTAAACTCTTAAGGGGAATAATCAGCTTCTGACATTGTGGTGCTGAAGTTGAATCGTTGGGCTGATATCAAGTTTATTTTTTCAATATTTTTTTAGTAAGATGCCTAAGATTTGTTTATTTGATTGAAATCGTAAATTTTTAATAAAAAAAATAATTGTTATTTGCAATTAAATCAGAAGCTAATGAAAAAATTAAAATTGTATATAAGCATATCTGAAGCTATAAGTATCATTGGAAAATATGTAAACTTGAAATTGCCCAAGAAAAGAAAGGAAAAATCCCATTAGCACCACAGCATCAGAAGCTGATATTCTGTTTAATGTTGTTCGGGTGCTGTTGTACAGTTATGCAAATTTAGGCAGTTTGCATGAATAAGGGTTTACAAATTTGCAATTTTGAGATCACCAGTATTTTCAATTTAATGAATATATGTACTTTTAAATTTAACAAAAGAAAATACTGATGTTAAAAATTTCTGATTTGACAGAATAATAAAAAATTCATGTAAGAATTTTGTATAACGATTCAATTGCCTTTTCCCCTAAATTGACATAGGAAACAGTTTCATTGAATTAGAAAGAAAAAAAAATGTTTTTATGATTCATTAGAGAACTTTCAGTGATATAAATTAGAATGTTTTAAGCCTTGTTAATTAAAGACTTGGAAGAAATATTGGAGAATCCATGTTACAGTTTTCCAATCTCTCTCTCTCTCTCTCTTTATATATATATATATATATATATATATATATATATATATATATATATATATATATATATATATATATATATATATATATATACCTTTGTAATGTCAATAAACAGAAATTTAAATCCGAAATGAGAATTTAATTGCAACACTTTAAAATGTGGCAATAATTCCATGTTATATTGAATTTCATTGATAAAAATTAATCGAGGATTACTGAATTTAGTTTTAAATGATGTGATTTTATTTAGACGATTTAGAAATCGCTTGAAGATTTTTGTAATTTTAAGCAATTTTGCTTTTCTTAAGAGTGAATTTATTCAATTCTTCAAATTCAAGGAGTTTTGGATTAACTCTTAAATGAGTTGATTTCATTCATGTGTGAATTGGTTACAAATCGCCTAAGTGCTACTGGATTAAATAAAAAATGAGAACATTTCACTCCAACTTGAATTGATAACAAATCGCTCAAGTGCAACTGGATTTGCCTTAAATTATTTCGCTTCACTCAAATACGAGTTGGCTGCAGCTAACTCAAGTGCTACTCGATTTAATCCTAAAGACTTCATTTCACTCAAGTATGATTTGGTTACAAATCGCTCAAGTGCTACGAGATTCTGTCTTAAATGACTTCATTTCACTCAAGTATGACTTGATTACAAATCACTCAAGTACTACTGGATTTAACCTTTATTGATTTGATTTCACTCAAGTATGAGTAAAATAGAGATCACTCAATCATGAGTTGATTAAAAACAGCTCATTCACTTGAGTTGTTTCAGCTCTTCTTGAGAAGGTTCCTTTCAACATGGGAAAAGAGTGGATTTCAGCTCAACTTGAGTTAATTCAGCTTTTTCGTTTTAAGAGAGTATTCACTCAGAGTAAGTTAAAATAAATTAACTAAAAAATTTTCGTTGTAGGCAGGGGGCATAGGTAGTCATCTACCACTCATACACTGTTAAAAATAAAGGTGACAAACCGGTGCCATTTGTGACCCGGAGGTGAAAAGGCGGTGCCATTTGGAACCCTAGGGTGTCATAGGAGCTTGAATATGTGGTTGGGGTGACGACAGATCTGCTACTGGATGATGGGAGCTAAATAAGGTGCCATGCACTTCGTATTGGTAGCAATGTACCACCTCATCGGGTGACTAGCAACTTGCGCATGCGCTATGACGTGTGTCTTTCTGCTTTCGGTGTCGGCAAGTAAAGTTTACGGGTGTGAGCAAATCAAAACATGGCAGTGTGTAAATTGGCGATATTAATAGAGGACTAATCACTGAGCTACAATGGAACAACAATGAGGACTTAACGATCCGATTTGCGCGACCAGTGAACCGGGCAAAGTCTGATTAAAGGTAAGATTTAGCTTTATTTTATTTTATTTTATTATTACGTTAATTTATCGTACATCCCTATATGTGATGTCATAAAAAAACAGTAAATTAGATTTTTTTGTTAGTATGATTGATTGGTAAGTTTATTATGTGAAGCTACAAGCTACACTACACTCTCACCAAAATACCCGCCTGCTAATGTTAAACTTATGAGGCAGTTAAAACTGTTGTTAGCTTTCTTTTTTCAAAAACTAAAACAATATCACTTCACCTTTTTTCATTCACGTATAAAAACATTTCATATTTATTTACTTAGAAGGTGTCACAAATAAAAATTAAATTAAGAGTTGACATGTTTCGGTTCATTAATAAGAACCGTATTCATAACATATAAAATCAGTAGAAAGTTAAATGACACTTAATTCATTTAATTAATTTAATTCATTCATTAATTTAATCATTGGTGTCATTTAATTTTCTACTGATTTTATATGTTATGAATACGGTTCTTATTAATGAACCGAAACATGTCAACTCTTTAATTTAATTTTTATTTGTGACACCTTCTAAGTAAATAAATATGAAATGTTTTTATGAGGCAGTTATTTTGCAATTTCTCGTTTACATGTCAATATTTTTAAATGATTTATCGAGGCCTTAGCTACCGAGTAGCAATTGGAGCAAACTGCTCTAGGCACAGGAATCCTAAGGGCGCACAATTAGAAAGAGCGAAATGAAAGATTGTAAAAATATTTACATATTTTTTCATTACAAATCAGTTATTATAGACGAATCTTGTTGCAATCGGAATATTCTGTTACCATTTTACCTTGTGTTTAAACTCAACTGTTTAGATTTAACCCTTAACTGCTGTTAGTGTTCTCAGACACCGTGAGTTTTTCAAGTTTCACAGTTTAACTTGTAATTTTTAGTTTAACTATAGATACTGGTCAATTTTTTTTAGTTAGGAGTCTTATTACTACCTCTTAATACTTTTGAATAGCTGAATTTGATTTATAATATTCTTGTACATAAAGTTTAATACATAAATAGTATTCTGAGAATTAATGTAACATTTTATTCATCTTCAGATTAAATGGTCTGACAGACAGCTCACAGTAGTTATGTAACAATTTTTGTCAGAGCAGTTAAGTTAAAAATATGTTTTTGCGTCTATATACAGTTAAAAGCAATTAATTTTATTCGCGAAGTTTTAATTTTAACCTTTACACGGAATCTCGGACAGCATCTGGCCGGCTTTGCATATATTGTCGGATAGATGCTATCCGAACCCCTCCTGTAAAGGCTAATTCACACCATATTGCAGCCTCGCGCCTCGCGTAACTTCTCTAATATTATTTCAGTATACCTGATTTGTTTTTGATATGGGGGAGGGGTAACTTTTCATTTAAGACAATTGAATACTTGCAAATCTTAACGTAATGAAAACTTATTTACAGGGTTTTCATTATTAATATTTTCCTTATTAACCACCATTATTTCCAAAATAATCTTCATAATAAGATTAGATCGGGAGGCGGTAGCCCGGACAATCATTTAATCTCATTTAAGGATAAAAATCACGGATAAAAACTCGATTTGCATATTAAAAGGCCATTTAGTCAGCCAAGTCATACCTTGGTGGGAAATGCCTAAAAACCCGAATTTAGCGGTATCTTGGGTTTACCATTATGTTTTCTTACTCCCAATTCTTCATATTTTCATACTTATGGTTTCATTTTCTTTCAAAAAGGTGAGAAAATGTTAGGGTATTGAATTGAATAAACCTTATGATCTGATTATCGGCTATGCAGATTTACACCCATTTTTTTTCGAAAGTATTCTTTCGGATTAAACCTTATTTAGTAGCAGAATTTTATGGTTAAATAAAATAAAATATTTTTTTTCAATAATAGTAATTTAAGTTTGATTAGAACGTAATCAGTCCCCCCCCCTTTCTCAATCATCAACATCATCCGATATGACAAATGTGTAATCATGAACATTCAAATTATAAAAGGAAAACAATCTGTATTTACTCCACTGAACTTTCAGAATAGTTTACAGAAATAGTGTGCGTTCAAAAAATATAACAATGAATAAAAACTTATATCGTAATTTTACACAAATGTGAAATTTTTCCGCAGGTGATGAAGATCTCGTGTTTTAAAGGCGATTTTTGCACTGTCATTTATAAATCTTAAACACTTTTCTAATGACATAATTTTTAACAATCTTTCATTCCACCCGTTCTGAAACAAGACCAATAAACAGGGTTGGCTGTTTACCGGTAAAAACTGGGGAGAAGGTGGTAAAAACCTAAGGATGTACAATAAACTGTTAGCATTTAAACTGTATTTTAATACTATTGATAAAAATTCTATTTTCATGTAATTGGTGTATTAATATATAATATCTATATAGGGGAGAGTGGGGTGGTGTGTGACTTTTTTTTTTTTTTTTTACAAAAGTAAGAATTTTTTTATATATATATACAAAAAGAAAAATTTCAATTTATAGCATGCAAGGTAAAACACTTTTTAATCCCCCTGAAAAATATAGAAACATAACGTGCAAATACTATTTTATTTTAAAGCGAACGTAAGTTTCAAAATGTGTCTCATACCACCTCATTAAGAGTTATGGGATAGCAATAATAATAAAAAAGCTATAAGGCACAAAATAACCTATAGTGTCGGTAAGATAAACAATCAAACAAAGGTTGTAAGTTGATAATATATATGCCACAATATAAAATTCTAGTATCTTCATGACTGGAATGAAAATTCAGGATTCTCTGTCATAGGTGTCATTAAGGCCCCACACTAGGCACAGAAAGAGACCCGGATGATAATGTAAAAGTCTATAGGAACGTTCTTTTCAAATACCTAACTCAAATTTTAGTATTTTTACATGATTTGTTTGAACAAGACAGCTGAGGATGATCCATAACCCGCCTAGTTTTTATTTTTTCGATTTTGCTTTTATATTTTTTGTATAACGATAGTTTCAATTTCAGAACCGGTTAAAACCGATTTCGTAAGTTAAAGTAATTTAAAAAAATCTGAAACCAAAACTGAAAAAGTAAAAACTACGCCGGTTGCGGATCACCCTAAGCAATCTTGTGCAAAATAACCACGTAAAAATATTAAAATTTGGGCGAAATATTTGAAAAGAACGTTCCCATAGACTTTGCATTACCATTCGGGTCTTTTTCTGTGCCTTGAGTTGAGCCTTAAATAATCATCAATTTATTTACATTTTGAAGTATGAATGCATATATTATCAATGTTATAATTAGTATATTATCCTCTAAAAATATTTGCATGTTAGCAATTCGCATTATTATTAATTAAAAAAAGGAACTGGGAGCATCCCATTCCTTCCTTTTCTGGCATGTCCCATTCCTCGCTACTTCCTTGTTTGTGTTAAACTTCTTGTTCAAACAAAAATGCTGCTTTAGGCTTCGTTTAAATTATGGATAATATATATAGTATAATGTTCCATAAATAGGGAAACTATTACATTTATACATAAACAAGCCTTAATTATATTGAAAGCAAATAAATCAAATTTAAATTGGATTTTTGAGATAATTTTTTGTTTCATACATTTGCAAGTCTATGCATATCAATATTTTTTGTAAACTGAAGAATGGATTACCATTGTTTCATCTTGTGTGCGATCGATGAAAAGTTTAGAATAATGCACAAAGAGAAAAACCTACTGTCCCATTCCACCCGACTTTCCCCCATATAGCAAAAGGGTAAAATAAAGAATTATCCAGTTCCCTAAAGCTCCTGATATACACTATATGGCCTGAGATGACCGTCCACTTGCGATTTTAGACATTTTGTTAAATATCTAGAAAAATGTATGAGGAATTATCCTGAAAATCTTAGTGTATAAATATAATAGACTACCTGGCCATTGCTTATCGTCCACTTGCGATTTTAGACTTTTGCAAAATATCTAGAAAAATACATGAGGAATTATCCTGAAACTCTCAGTGTATAAACAATGTAGTACAGGTCATATATTTCCGTGAAGATTTTTTCCAGAAACTTTATAGGGGACCGCCAACATATTAAAAAATGTATGAATATCTTTTGAATAACCCTGTCGAAACTAATGCATCAAAAGCGCTCAAACTGTAGATTGTAATTAAGTGGCTTATTGTTATAAACTGTGTTCATTTTTATGTCGATAGCATGTACACTCGTAGAGAAATTAAGGTTTTTATAAAAATACTCCCAAATTTTTCCACGATTCATCTTAATGCAAAATAATAATATTTTCTGAAAATGTGACAAACAACATTGCACACAATACCCTGTAATCAGAATTAAAAAATAATAAAAATTGTATAAAAAATGAGTAGGTTTACTAAATAATTTTTCACTGCGCATGCGTCAACGATATCAAAATTTTATTTGCATATTATGTTAGCTAAATGCATAGAGCAACTTTTGTGAAAGTTGCAAAATCATAGCTTGAAAATTCTGAAAATAATCGTCAATAGAATCACTTAAAAATCCGTTATTTCCACAATGAAGCAAAAACAAGAGGGGTTGTATCCATATATTCATTGATTTATGTCAATATAGAATATACAATACGGAACTTACTACTACATTTAGAAAAAAATCCCTCAATTTTTTTTATTCATTTTGGGAACAACGGATTTCAACTTATTATATTGACGATTATTTTTAGAATTTTCAAGCTATGATTTTGCGACTTTCACAAAAGTTGCTCTATACATTTAGCTAACATAATATGCAAATGAAATTTTGATATCGTTGACGCATGCGCGGTGAAAAGTTATTTAGTAAACCTACTCATCTTTCATACAATTTTTATTATATTTTAATTCTGATTACAGGGTATTATGTGCAATGTTGTTTGTCAGATTTTCAGAAAAATTATTATTAAAAAGAATTAATACTTTTTGGATATCTTTTGGATAACACTGTCAAAAGTAATGTAGCAAAAGCGCTCAAACTGTAGATTATGATTAAGTGGCTTATTGTATTAAACTGTGTTCATTTTTATGTCGATAGCTTGTATACCCGTAAAAAAATTAAGGTTTTCTACGAATCCAAAAAACAGACGAGGGGTTGTATCCATATATTCATTAATTAGTGTCAATATAGGATACATAATAGGGGCGTACTAATAAATTTGAATAAAATTCCTCATTTTTTTATTATTATTACTGGTAAGGAATACCTGGACATGTTAGGGAAATTCGTTGCTAATCTGGAATAGACACTTTGTTGCAAAATATGTTTTGTAAATATGGTTATTAATGTAAGTAGTTTGTAACTCTTAATGATAACACAGGAAACGAATATCTGAATGACAAGTATACGTTGGTCATGTAATTTTCTCGTGCTGTCCGAAAATAGGCAATAAAGAGGATAGTGCCCAGTTAAACTGATGGCATTGAGCTCGCAGGCTATACATACAACTGTATATTATACTCTTATTTCAAAGAATGATGCCCTTCCAAAAATAAAAGAAATCAACTGTAAGTTATTAGACAGTGGATTAACTACCACTCCTCTTTATACTTAACCAATGAGCCCCTAAAACTAATCAGGGAAGTGCCTTATCAGAGTGAACCTATTTACAAAATTTGAAGAAAATTTGATAATTCTGCATGATTTCTGCATATTTATATAAATTAAAGGGGGTAGCACTCTCTTCTCCCCCCTTCATATTTAACCAATGAACCTCCAATGCTAATCAGAGAAGAACATTATAAGAATTAACCTACATATAAAATTTGAAGCAAATCTGATATTTATATAAAGAGTTATCACGCTACATATAGATCCTGCGGGCACATTAGTTGTCAGGCTTTAATAGTCTTGTGAGCTATAATTTAAATTTTATTTAAATTTTATTCTTTTTTTTTTTTTTTTTTTTTTTTTTTTGTTCATCTACCATTTTTACTGTACTTTGATGATACATTTTAATTGGACTGTCTTGTTGTGTGTTTTTCTTAATGTTTTATTATTATTATTTCAGATAGTGAACTTACATTTACAATACCGTAATTTCGGGTGTATAAGCCGCAGGTCAAACAATTCTTTTTCGACCCAGAATTTTTTAAGAAATAAGTATAACTACTTAAATCGCCGTAAATATTTATCTTCAATCTCTAATTAAGATTTCTGGGTCCAAAAAGAATTGTTTGATCCGCGGCTTATACACCCGAAATTACGGTACTTACATTACCATGCTTGGTACGAGAAAATTTTCCGACTTTTTATCATGAAGAAGATGCAGAAATTTCTGTGTTTCAACCTGTTATTGTGCTCTGCAACTCAAGCAATTTGTTAAATTACTCATGCTATGTATTAATTTTATATAAACAGTTAATTACAAAAACTGATAATTTTATAAGCTTAGTTACTTTGTGGTATGCATTATTTTGGTTGTTTAACGTTAACTATAGCAAAAGCCAATTTAAATTTTTATCATTTTTATTAGATACTTATTTCTTCAAAACTTTCTCAGTGGCATCAGTTCCACATAGTGTCACGCCTTTGTTTAATAATATTTAATACATTCTTGGTGTTTACAATAAAAAAATTATTTGAACTAAAAGGTTGTTTTTTTAATTCAGTGTTTTATTCCTTTCATTATAATTACTCTTTGGATTAAAATTTCAGATGCAATAAGTCAAAACACAAAAACAATTTGGCAGAAAGTGTTTTGATGTGGATACAAGGCTAGAAATCAGCACTCGTTAGTCGTCAAATGAAACTAAATTATAGAAAAATTATTCATAGTCGTCAAATCTTGATAGCTAGCTTTCTTTAACTTTAATTTTTGTTTAGCAAATGCTTTCATTTCTTTTTTTGCATACAACCCCCTCCCCCTCTGCACCATGACATCAGCACGTGTCTTAAGAATTTTGAACCTGTCAATAACCTCTAAGTTAACTTCACTTTAACCGATGACTGATAAAAGTGGTCCTTGGATATTACAACCCTGAAAACAAGATTTTCTTTTCTTATGAGATATTTCTGCATCATTATATGTTCCTAAAGTAAGAAACTGTATTAAAATTGTTTTAAAATTTTTGTACTCCCTTCCTCAAACAAACAAAAAAAATATGTGTGATTTGGAAATGTTTTAAATGCCACACCATAATTGGCAACCAAAGATTCTTTTATTTGCTAACTTTTTATTTTCTGATGTACTGTTAGTCTCAGATTTTTTAAAAATTAGCTTATCCCTAGTTATATCTAAAGCTCATATTTTCTTTCTGTGGACATATTTGCTTGATTATCTGCTTGTATGAATATTAGCTTTATAAAAAGAATAAGTTTTTCCAGAATCCAAATATTGTAGTTTAATCAGGTTTCATACTTATGGAAAGTCAGTTTTTATTTTGTTTAGTAAGAAAAAGAGTTTAATATATAAAATTTCCTCCCCACTTCCCTTCAATACATTAAAATTAAATATGCAATGCAATATTATTACTATTAACATGGTTGTGAAAAGAAATAATATAATATGAAATGCAGTTGGCACATCGAAAAAAAAACTGTAGGCATTATTTTGACACCTTACATACAGTTCTTAATTTCTAATCCTGTGTGGATATATGTTATAAAATATGGATTTGCATAAGTTCACTATAAATGTAAGTACTACATATATTGTAAAAATGATTTTTTTTTACTCAATTTCATCTGTGATTTTACCACAACTATAAAATGAACTTATTTTCTATAATTCATTTCATAGCTTGATGGCTAACTTTCTTGAAGAATTGTAAATAATATGAAATATTCTTACTAAATTAAAAGTTATGCAGCATTTATTATATATTCTTTCCTAATTTGCGTTTTACATTTTTTTTAATTAGATACAGCAGGGTAGCTGAAAAAAATATTGGTGCGTTGTTTGACATTGATATTTCACAACTAAAATCTGAGAAATGCTTATTTTAAAATTTTTTAGCATTTCTTCTCTTATATGGAACACTTAATCCTCCGAAAAGTTCACAACAGTCAAAATGATCAGTAACTAATATGTTCAACGAAGTGTTGGCCTCATGGAAGCAAAATAATTTTAATGGAACATCCAGCTGTATTGGGGCCTTCACATGGAGCAAAAACAACATTGACCTTCAACACCCATCTGCGTGGATATTTAATAGCAGGTGTATTGCTTTCGAACAATCAGATTTCAATTCACTTGACTTCTGTAGAAAAGTTAGAAATAGAAAATCCCCAGTTTGCATTTTATGTAATGTGAAATTATCAAGGCATATAATGATTTAAATCAGAATTATCTGCAGCGGATTGTCAATTCTGTGATCTTTCGTTTTCAAGCTTGTGTAAAAAATAAATATCAAGCTAGTGAACAATTTGTTAAAATATTGTTATTTCTTTTATTTTTTTAAATTAAAATATGGCATATATTTTACAGGATATAGCATTTTTCTGTGTCACCATACTTTTCAGTTGCCCTTTATATAAAATAATGAAAATACATGTCAAGCAATATACTTTGTGTCAAAAAAGATATTACGGAATACTTCTGAAACTATAAGAAAATTATAAAAATATTCATATGAAGATAGATAATTCTATTTGTACTTTCTCTTATTTTGGAGTCAAAAAACATCAAATTTTTATAATTTTCCTGCATCTAAAAATGCCCAATCACAAAAATAGTTACTGGCCCTTTCTTAATCATACCCAAAGTGTTTGATCCAAACATCTGAGTTAGAGAGAGTCAAAAATCATGATTTATTTCATTTTACAAGAAATTCAAAACAAAATATTGAAAATCAGGCTTCAAATTGCATGACAAAGTCACAATATTTGACTCTAACTCAGTGATTTTTAGAGGCAGAAAATAGGTGTATAGGTTGTGTTAAATTTTGCGATTTATTCTAACAAAACCTTTTGGGTATGACTAACAATGCAATAGTGATGACTTATGATTGGTGATTTTGAAATGCAAAGACTGTATAAAAGTTAAAATTTTGAATTTTTCTTAAAATACTCTCCATGTAAATGAAAGTACAATTTGAATTCTATGCCTTTCTATGATTATTTTTGTAGTTCATATTATCCCTCTCTGAGTTACAAAAAAATGCTACAATTTTTCTTTGGACACCTGATAATGAGTTTAAAAACATAATATTCCATCAATCTAAAAGAAAAAAAAAACTCAAAATATTGACTGATCATGATAATTTTCTCTGCAGAATTCAATTTAAAAATGGGTAAACACTTTGTATTTCATGATTCAAACCAATACAATTTCTTGACAAGCGGGGTGGGGGGAGGGGGGTTGCAACTGTGGGCCATAGATTGTGAGTGCTATTTCGCGTAGGATGTCACAGGGCACACTGGATTATGTGTGTCATCCGTTCACCCTCTGGGGCATCCTGGATAAGTGGTATCATTATTCTCCCCTGAGATGCCATTCTTTCACCCCTTAAGGTAACTTGGATGAGGGATACCATTACTCTCCCCTAAGATGCGATCCTTTCACCCTCTGGGGCACCCTGGATAAGGGGTGCCATTATTTTCCCCTGAGGCGCCATCCTTTCACCTCCTGGGGCACCCTGGATAAGGGGTGCCATTATTCTCCCCTGTGGTGCCGTCCTTTCACCCCCTGAAACACCCTGGATTAGGGGTTCCATCCTTTCACCCTTGTAAAGGGTGCCATTTTAGCTCCTCTAGGGGTGTCACCAGTGAGACAAGCCTTTCACCCCTAAAAGGTGCAATGTGTCACCATTAGTTTTAACAGTGTAGTGATTTTGAAATGTAACTTAGTAAAATTGAATTTTTTTCTCTCCGCTTAAAATAATAAAAGAACTAAGAATTTTAAGTTATGGGGAGGGAAGCATAGATAGGTACGCCCAGGGGTGTAAAAATCTAGGCGCCAGCAGGCAGTTTCTCACCACAAAATTTATTTCGTTTTTTTCGTTTTTCTTCGTCTAATATTTCGTGTAAAATTCCTGCTAGAATGCTATTAAATTTTGAGCGAAAAAAAACTTTAAAATTTTAGTGGTCAGAGACTACCCTCTGGTGCCTAGATTTTTGTACCACTGGGTACGCCCATGTCTGAATTAAAAAAAGGTGGATTTTAACAAATTACCACTTATAATTTCCAAGTAAAAAAAAAAGTGAGACCTAATAAATTTTTCGCTAATGAAGTGAGTGTATGGGATGGGAAATCCCTGATTCGATTTTGAAGTATAATTGAAAATATTTTTCTCCTATTAACCTCCCCACTACCACGGCCGGATATATGCGTTCAGTAGACTGCAGGTTTCAGTGCAGTTGAAGCTTTATTTAAATCAATATAATTCTACAATTATAATCCAGTTTTAAGAAATTAAGCTATGATTGATACTTTCTAGGTTTATACGCATATATGTAACAACAAATTTACACTATGATAGAAAATCCTTCTTTTATTAACATTTAAAATAAATTGAGGAGAAAAAACATTACAATTTTGCCCTTTTGCTCAACGGTCAGGGGTTAAAGTCTGCGAATTTATCGGACACAGTTATCCTAGAGATACATTAGAAAGTGTACTTCTAAATTTATGGTTGGATAATAACTTCAAATTAACTGCAGTGATTCTAGGGTTATAAAATCTTATATATATTTTTTTATTATAAAACGACTATATAAAAACTACAGTGTTTTTAAAGTTAATAGCTCACAGAATGTTTTAAATAAATAACTGCAAAATCACCTCTAATTAACTATAATATAACTGAAGTGATTTTATAGTTGAGATTGCACTAAAGAAAGTCTACAGTTAACATTAGAAAAACCTCAAAAACACTTTATTTCTGCAAAAAAACTGCAGTTCATTTTTAGCTGGGCGTGCCTCGGGAAAAAAGAACAGCTGCCTATACGTTTATTGTTTGCTCACCATTAATTGTGAAAAATAAATATTAATTTCTTTGATGATAGAAACGCCGCGGTAAAATAAGACAAAATTTTCTATATTGAAAAAGGGGTGAGAGATGAAATATTTCATTTAAAATAAAAAAATAATTAAATTACACTTAATTTTTCATAAAGGTCTGAACTATAATGATAACCACATTTTTAAAATTTCATTCCCTAATTAATATAGCAAATTATGCATCTGGAGAATCCAGTTAAAACTACTCACATGTGGCAATCTCAAAACATTATTCTATTTTATGCATGTTAATACTTTCTGAATAATGCAGCATAGTAGCGCCAGTGGTTATGTGGTTTAAACAAAAATCTAATTTTTAACAACTTATGTCAATTTATAATTGAATATGGTGTTTGATGAAAATCCTTGCATTAGTCTTTGAGATAGAGATATTGCAAAATCTCAAAAAAATCTTCATAACAGCGCCCCATGTTGGGTGATGTATACCAAAAACTAATAAGGATAAAATTTTTGTCAGGTACTAACTGCATGAAGTAATAACTGAAAGTTTGATGAAAATCTTGAGATGCATTTATTGAGAAATCGTGAAAAATGCAGCATGTCCGCGCCATCTGAAAGACGTTTTACACGAAAAACTAAAAAACACTAATCTGTATCAGGGACTAACTGAATCTAAATTTTCAGAAAATTTCTTGTATTTGTTCTTCACATAGAGCTATTGTGATAATCACGAGTAATGTACCATGGCAATACCACCTGTTGAGCGATTTGCACCAAAATGTAATGAGACACATGTTATATCAAGTACTAATGAAATATGAAGTTTTATGAAAATCCATGACATCTCTTGAGACATAGCTATAGTGGAAATCATAAATGATACAACATAGTGGCGCCACCAGTTGAACGATATACACCGAACACTAATTAGATCTAGTTAATATCAAAGTCTCATGGAATCTAAAGTTTTTTGAAATTTCGTGAATTAGTTCTTGAGATCGAGCTATTTCAATAATCACGAATAATGCACCATGGCAGAACTATCTGTTGAGCGATTTGCACCAAAACACAATCAGCCCTATGCTATATCAATTACTTACTGAATCTAAAGTTTTATGAAAATCCATGCCATAGTTCTTGAGATATGGCTATTGTGGAATTTGTGAAAAATGCTGTATAGCAGCGCCACCTGTTGAGCGATATGCACCAAAAACTAATCATATTTAATTTATATGAAGGTTTAGCCTAATCTAAAGTTTTGTTCAAATTCCGTGCATAAGTTCTTGCGATAGAGAGCCTACAATTCTTTTGACAAACTAACAGAGAGCTACACTGACAGACTCACAGACTCACAGACAGACATTTTGAAAAATAATGTTTTTCGGGTTCTCTGACCTCTAAAACGTGTAAATCCGTAGAAAATCGGATTTCGAAATTTTTTACGAAGCCAATATTTTCTTCTTGTAAAGAAAGAAGAAAGTAATATATATATCTATATATATATAAAATTCTTATACATATAGACCGACTATAAAATATTATATTTCTATAACTTACTCGGATTTTTTATTTTTATTTTCTTACTGTATAATTAATGCTATAATTGTATTGTCGCCCAAGAGTCTGAATATTTTCAAATAAAATATTGATAAGAAAAAAATTAAATCAATTCATAATGTATATTAAATTAGTTTAAGGCGAAACATAAATTTCACAATATGAAAGCATTGGTAGTATGTTCTAGAATTAGAAACTGATTAAAAAAATGTAATCAGTTATACTTTAATACTTTTAAAAATACTTAATACTTAAAAAAATACTATATTCAGTAAATTAAATAATTTATTAAATATATTATTTTTTAAATTTTTTTCATCATTAAAAAAAATCCACTTTGATTTTCAAAAATAAAAACAGAAAAAACTATTTAGATGTGGCAATATCAAATTTTTCTTCTATCTTTTCCATGTTAATATATCAAATTTCGCTATCACAGTGTCAAAATTAAATGGCCCATCTATGTCCATCATGGGAATTCTAATGCTATGATTTTCCGTGCATTAGTTCTTGATATATGATTATCGCTAAAAAAATATAAATCATGCAAAATTCAGCACAGCAGCGCCACTTTTTGGGTGATTTACACGGAAAACTGATTTGCAACAACTTATGTCAACACCTAACTGAATATGAAGTTTTAATGAAAATCCGTACATTATTTCTTGAGAAAATACTACGGCGGAAATTCTGAAAATGCAGCATAACAGTGCGACCTCTTGGGTGACTTACACCAAAATGGCATCACCAAATCATACACTGGTGGAAACTGATTTATGAAGGTTTTTTGACAACAACTTCTTTAATACTTATTAAAAATGAATGAAATTTCTTGGGATATACGTAGTACGTATGACAAATCTGTTACAAAAATAAATTTTCACACATAATATTAAACATAAGCAAAAAATTAAAAAATTAAATTTTCATAATATGCGAATATGGAAATTGATTTATGAAATGTCATATTTCATTGGTTATTCCGAAGTAATGAGACAAAAATTTGCATAAAACAAGGTAACGTGACCTGCAAAGTAGACGTAAAAAGCGTTGTACAGAATAAGCAATACTTTCAGTTACAATTTTCGCGATGGGTAAACGAAAGATTTTGTCTTAGGAACAAAGAGGTAAAATCGACGCATATTTAGAAAGTGGCAAGTCTGTCCCGGAAATTATTAAATTTTTTAAAAGATCTGTTGACGTGATACATAACTATAGGAAAGATCCAGCAAATTATGGCAAACATTTTAACAAAAAAGTTAATCCACGTTTAAACAGGAGACAAGAAAAAGGGGATTCTTCAACTTGTGTCGAAAACTAGTCACAGTTCAAAGCAGATTTGTGCAGATCTATCACTGCCTGTTACTTCTAAAAGATTTCGGCAAATTTTAAATTCTTCACGGAGCTTGAGATGTTCGAAAATGAAGACGTGTCCAAAGTTACTTCTGTGTTACAAGCAGATGCGTTTGCAGTATTGCGAGAAGTACATAAAAATGGGTGACAATTGGAGGAAAGTCATTAATTTGGATAGCCCTGATGGTTTGAGGTATTACTGGAAAGATCTCCGAAAAGAACCGAAATCTACATTCAGCGGACATTTTGGTGTCGGAAGTTTGATGATTTGGGTAGCGATTGTATATGAAGGCAAAAGTGAAATTGCATTTTTAAACAGCCGTCAGAACAATTTTGATTAAAGTTTAGAGCTAGAAAATTTACTTCTTCCATTTCAATGGCAATTTTATGGTTTAGATTATACACTGGTGACCAAAATTTAAGCATAATTGGTAATTAAGTAATTATTTTTAAGTAATGAAAGAAATATGAATCGGAATGTGCTGAATCTCCAGGTGTGTAAACAAAATAGTACGCGTCACATATTTTCGCGAAGAGTTTTCCCCGAAATCGAAAAGGGGACCGTCAACAAATTGAAAAAGAACGAAGATCTTTTGGATAACCCTGTCAAAACTAATGTAGCAAAAGCGTTCAAACTGCACATTATGATTAATTGGCTTATTGTAATGTACTGTGTTAATTTTTACAAGGATAGCATGTATACTCGTAGAGAAATTAAGGTTTTTATAAAAACAGTCCTAAGTTTTTTGCTTATAATTTGCAGAGCTCTTAATATAAAATAGTGTTCTTTTTTGAAAAAATGACAAACATCATTGTACACAATACCCTTTCATCAGAATTAAAAAATAATAAAAATTGTATGACAAATGAGCAGGTTTACTAAATAATTTTTTACTGCGCATGCGTGAACGCTATTAAAATTTCATTTGCATATTATGTTAGTTAAATGTATAGAGCAACTTTTGTGAAAGTCTCAAAAACATAGCTTAAAAATTCTGAAAATTATCGTTGATAGAATGAGATCAAAATCCTTTATTCCCTAAATGAAGCAAAAAGATGAGGGGCTGTATCCATATTCCATTGTTTAGTGCCTACACAATATTGCACGTACAACTATATTTAGGTAAAACCCCTGATTTTTTTGCTTCCTTTAGGAATAACGGATTTTGAGTTGATTCTATAGGCTCTCATTTTCAGAATTTTCAAGCTATGTTTTTGAAACTTTTACAGAAGTTGCTCTATACATTTAGCTAACACAATATGCAAATGACATTTTAATATCGTTGACGCATGCGCAATGAAAAATTATTTACTAAACATACTCATTTTTCATGCAATTTTTATTATTTTTAAATTCTGATGACAGGGTATTGTGTACAATGATGTTTGTCATATTTTCAGAAAAGAACATTATTTTATAATAAGAACTCTGCAAATTATAAGCAAAACACTTGGAAAAATTTAGGACTGTTTTTATAAAAACCTTAATTTCTCTACGAGTATACATGCTATCCTTGTAAAAATTAACACAGTTCATTACAATAAGCCAATTAATCATAATGTGCAGTTTGAACGCGTTTGCTACATTAGTTTTGACAGGGTTAGCCAAAAGATCTTCGTTCTTTTTCAATTTGTTGACGGTCCCCTGTTCGATTTCGGGGAAAACTCTTCGCGAAAATATATGACGCGTACTATTTTGTTTACACACCTGGAGTTTCAGCACATTCCGATTCATATTTCTTTCATTACTTAAAAATAATTACTTAACACTAGAAGCGCCGTTGGAGTCATTTCGCATTTTTTTTCAATTTCCAATGCTTTATTTCATTATGTAAGCGAACACCGCAGCTCATATTTTTTTACTTTTTCTAAAATTATATTAAGCGTACTGTGACAATGTTTCATCTTTCTATATTAATTATTAAGAAAAATAATCAAAGAAATACCTAAAACAGCCAACAGGTGTCATTTTGACCCCCATAAGAAAAATGATACATTTTCAAGACAAAGTCTGTTTTTGAATTTGCCATATCTCGGTTTTGATTACTGTGCATGGGGGAACACACATTTCTTATCGCGATGACAAAAAAGAGAAAAGTAAACTCCAGTTTTACTTTGTTTCGATGACGCATAGCGACGCAGAGAGGGGGGGTTGGGGGGGGTAGTCTTCTCTCTATTGCGCGCACGCCTTCAATTAGGGGGGGGGGGGGGTTCTTCTAAGCATACTGACTCTTCTTTGAAATGCGCATGCATCCTAGCAACGCTGGCGTACTACAGAATTTTTGGAGGGAAAATCGTTCTTCTAGAGCTACGGTCGAAAACGAAATTTGAAACTCTTTTCCACAGCAGTGTTTTTCTCAAATATTTCGATTGCGACAAAAGTGTAGTCTTTTTCCTTTATAAAAAAAATGCGGAGAGGATTGAGTACACAGGAGTGCCTTGCGCTTCTGGAGCAGCTAGATTCAGATATGAGTGGTAATGACAGTAATGATGAAGATTTTCGCATAGATAATGTGAATTTACAGAATGCGTCGTCTTCTGAAAGCAGTGACAGTGATGCTGTAGAATATGTTACCAATGTAATTTCCCCTGTTTCTCGAGGATCAGGAACCTCACGTGGACGTGGACGTGCGCAAAAAAGAGGTAATAAGATATCTAATCTTTCTGCTGTCAGCAGTAACGAAAAGTACACGTCATTCAGGGTCATCTTTGGACTCCGATAAACCTTAGCACCCCTTCTTCTACTACAGGCTGCACACCAGCTCGAAATATTATAAAAATTGCTAGTGGACCAACATCTTATGCTCGCCGCAACATTGGGGCTAATCCAGCTTCAGCCTGGCGTTTGACGGTGACTGAAACAATGGTGAAACACATTCAAACATGCACAGTTGCTGAAGCACGACGTCAGCTAGGAGATGACAGCAACTGGTATGTTACTCTGGTAGAACTGGATGCTTTTTGCGCCCTCTTATACGCCCGTGGGGAACTAGGTCATTCAAAGCTTTGTGCAGATGACTTATAGAATAAAAGTTGGGGACCACCTGTGTTCAAAGAGACAATGCCACGCAATCGTTTCCGTGAAATCATGCGATATCTCAGATTAGATCTGCAAAGTAGCAGATCGGAACGCCAGGCCACGAACAAATTTGCTCTCGCTTCAGAAACTTGGAAGAGGCTGATTGAAAATTGTTATTTAAGTTACAATCTTAGTGAAGAAATAACCATTCTTCACTAAGTAATGTCAAGGTGCAGATTCATCGAATACATGGCAAATAAACCGGACAAATTCAGCATCAAGTTCTAGTTAGCAACTGATGTAAATTCGAAATATGTGTTAAATGGCTATTCTTATTTATGTAAGGATGAAAAGTGGCCAACTGATTTACAACTTGGAGAAAGTGTAGTGCTGAAATTACTACAACCATATCTAAACTCCGGTCTCAATGTCACTACTGACAATTTTTTCACGTCTGTAAAGCTTGCCGATGAACTTTCGGCAAAGAAAACCACAATCGTTGGGACGATGCGTCTAAACAAGAAAGAATTACCTCCTATTGGCCGCGACATATCTTCCCCACGATACTCATTTTCTGCACTGAAAAATGGAAATAAAATACTCACGATATACAGGTGCAAGAACAAAAATAATGTCGTGATTCTGAGCACTATGCACACGAATGTGTTTGCAGAAAGTAGTGCAAAGAAGAAGCCAAACACCTGTTTACTACAATAAAACTAAATGTGGTGTAGATGTAGCATATCAGATGCTACGAAAACATTATACAAGATGTGGAACTCGCAGATGGCCTCTTCACGTCTTTTATAACGTCCTTGATATTGCTGCACTAAATGCTTGGATAGTTTTCAAGGAATGCTCAAAAACCTCAATTTCACGTCGGGAATTTATTCTTGCCCTTGTGGAAGAATTGAGAAATAGCACGTTGCGCAACAGATGCCCCTCCATTGATCGACCACAGACCCTGAAGCGAAAAAAATGTGCTTTTCAACATTGCAAGGGACGAAATAAAACTTCTGCAAGCTGTGAGGGATGTCAGAAACCAATTTGTGGTAAGTGTGTTGATGTCACCATCAAGCACATATATTGTATTACTTGTGCTAATATCTAAAAAACTTTGGAACACATTTATATGCTTATTCAGGAATTATGTTTTTTATTTTCTCTCTTTGAAATATGTTGTACGCTAATTTCTATTATTTGTATTTTTATTTTTTGTTTCCTTTCTTATCAATTTTATTGTGTAATATTATATATATATATATATTATTATTATTATTATTATTATTATTATTATTATTAAATCTATTGTATTTGTGTACTATTGTGTAGTAAAATATTTTGAATTATACATTGTCATTTATATACTGTCATTTCAAAAGAATGTAAAAATTGGGATAAACGATCTCTAAAACTAAATAAATAAAAAAAAAAGTTATAAACCTTTAAAAACTTTTATATTTTTCCATTTAAACCTCATTTATCATTTAAAAATATATTTATTTTAATATGGCTTGAATTTCTCATGGGGGTCAAATTGACACCAAATGGCTGTTTTAGGTATGTCCAAAATCCGGCTGTTCTAGTGTTAATTACCAATTATGCTTAAATTTTGGACACCAGTGTATGTTCATGCAAGATAATTCCTTGTATATTTTAAAGCTTCAATCTGTTAAAACTGGAAACTAATTGATCAGAAATACATCCAAAATCTTGTTTTATCAATGCCATATAAAATAAAAGAAACTATAATGAATAAAGAAGGCTTTACTAATAATTAATTGAAATTAAATGTGACATTTCATAAGTCAATTTCTATGTTTTTATGTTACTAAATCTTATTTTTGATAATATGTTTTAGTTTACTAATTTTTCTGAAATTTTATTTTTCTAAATTATTTGTTGTACATGTTGTGCATAATGTATGAAATTTCATTCATTTTTAGTTAATATTTTTAAAGTTTTGATTAAACAACCGTGTTTTCAATTCCCACCAGTGTATTAAGGAATAACTGAATCTTAACCTTTATGAAAAAATGTACATTATATCTAGAGATAGAGTTATTGCGGATATCGCAAAGAATGCAGATAGCAGAGCCATCCGTTGAACTATTTACATTAAAAGGTAGAAGACGTCAATTCATGTTTTAAGGACTAACTGAATATGAAGTTTGATGAAAATTAGTGCATTAGTTCTCGAGACTGCGCTATTGCGGAAACCCTAAAAAATGTTTCATAGCAATGCCATCTACTGAGGGAGTTACAGCAGAATGTAGAAAATGTCATTTCATGTCATGGAATAATTGAATATGAAGTTTGACGAAAATCCAGTCATTAGTTTTTGAGATAGAGCAATTGCAAAATCGTGATAAATGCTGCTGATCAGCGCCAACTGCTAAGTAATTTACACCAAAATGTAGAAAAGGTCAAATCATGTCATGGGATAACTGAATCTGAAGTTTCATAAAAATCCATACATTAGTTCTTGAGATAAAGCTATTAAGAAAAGTATGAAAAATGCTGTATAGCAGCGCAGCATGTTTCGAGATTTTCACGAAAAACTAAGCACCAATTTATATCAAAGACTAAGTGAACATAAACTTTTATTAAATCCCATACATTAGATCTTGAGATAGAGCGCCCACAATATTTGTGTCACATACAGACTCACAGACTTACAGACAGAAATTTTGCAAAAACATATTTTTTGAAATCCCTGTCTCCTAAAATGTGTAAATCCGTCAAAAACCGGATTTCGAAAATTTTCACAAATATCACGAATCCAATACTTTCTTCTTGTAAAAAAAGAAGAAAGTAAAATATCACCAGCTTGAACCAACATGGATTCAATACACTTGTTTAAAAAAAAGTAACAAAATTATGCGTTAAGCATATATTATGAAACACTTTTCAACACTTCCTAAAATCTTTAACAAAACTTCGTTATTTAGGTAAATAAGGTTACAGTCTGTAGCCAAATATGCATCTTCCAATACTTTTGAACAACCCTCTATTTGATCTGCCGGTTGATACATGTACTATATAATTTTAAATTCAGTTTAAAAGAAAATGCCTATCAGTTTGAAAAATTTTTCAGCAATTTATACTAACAGAAGGAAACACATTTGAATATTTTTGTTCAGCTCTGTAGTTTACTTACTTTCCTTATCACACGCCAGTATTTAGCTAATTTTAATTTATTTTAAACTAAAACATTTTTAACCCTGGCTTCTAAACACTTCTATTCTAAAAAGGCTGTAATGATTGATTGAAACTTGAATTTAGCAAGTAGCGCAATTTGTTTAGAATATTTTTAAATTAAAAATTACGAAGTGAAGTTTTCAAATTGCATATTATTTCCTAATTAAATAAAAGTTTTATTTATATTTGCTTGACGAAAAGTAAGGGCGCAAAGCTTTTGGTTACGCTTGATGATTTTTTGTTACATCTTTTTTCTAATAGCAATCTTTGTTTTTGAAATCCTGCTGTTAAATAAGACAAAGATTAATATTTTGAAGAAATGACTAACGTAAAATCTTAAATGTAACTATATGCGTCATGAATTAACAGATTCCACAATAATTGTGATATTATTTTACGAAATCTTTTAAATCTGAATACGTTTGGGTTTGAATAATAAAGTAATAGGATTACTTATCTTTTTCATCGCTAGAATCTTAGCTAATCCTTTTAAAAGTAATTATAAATTCTGTTGTATTTTGTTTAAAAGATAATTTTGTTGAATACGCAGATTATTTTTCAAATCAGCTTTAAGTCAGTTTTGTTGAATGAAAATTCTTAAATCACCTGTTTAAAACCCCTCCTAATGCCCTAAAAGTTTTATACAGCTTTACATTTTTAAAAATTGAATTTTACATGGATAATAGCTCAGTTTCTTGTTCCAAATTTACGAAAATGAGAATGAAACGTATGGGTGATTCTCCAATAAGTGGATAATTTCACTCATTGATTTGGTGAAAAATAAAAGTCAAATTTAAAGCAATATTTTTAATAATTAGATACAGCATATGCTACGGAGTAATAAACAACACTCCAGCATAAACTTTAAGCTTTATATATTTTTGTAAAAATTATTTTATAAATTATGGGATTGTTCAGAAAGTCCTTTCCGTTTGGGAAATTCAATTTGCACCGGAAAATTCTGTTATTTAATTATTAGACATTGTTTCCGATAACTAATACTTAGGTATTAATGAACAAAATTTTCCGGTGCGAATTGATTTTCCCAAACGGAAAGGACTTTCCGAATGACCCAATAATTTGGTAATCAATGTCACTATACTGTCCCCAAGATTGTTGTTTACTTTATAAACCAGGATTTTAGTAAAGTTTAGATTAATAGATTTGGAATAGATGGTATCAGTGTGTCCTTTGTCTTCAAGTCATATATGGCATTAATGTCTGCTTCGGAGATTGAATACTCCTCAAATAAATATTTTGAAAGGGGACAGAAGTAACAGGGACAATAGTGACAAAATTAAGAAAATTGCTTCTGTGTACATAGTAAGTTAGGCTTAGTAAGACTGCAATATGATATTTTGTACTATGCAAAAGTATGTTATATCATGACAAAATAATAAATAAATAAAAACAATAACAAGGACAGTTTAAGTAGGGGACAGTAGTAACAAGTAATAAACATATTCTTATCTTTCTATCCATTAATGTAGCTTGCAACTATTGTTGAAGTCCTTAGAACTGTGCCATGTGTTTTTCTGGGCTATTAAGATAACTCCTTCTACTAAATGCACCTGTTCACCAAATTTTATCTGGCGACCTGGTGCTCATTTTCGATGTTTTATACAAAGGGACAGTAGTGACATTAAAAGTAGGGGACAGCGTTTCTCTGACTCAGAACAAATGTAAAACTATTTTTAATTTACAATTAAATACTTTATTATGTACTTTGGAGTATAGATTTTTATTTTTGGTGGTAAAATTGTTAAAAACAGTCTGTCATTACACTTAAAATTGTTCCAGAAGATCAGTACATGAGGTGAGGGACAAGGGACAGAAGTGACAATTTGAATGTTTAAAATAATATTGCAGTAAAATTTACAGTTATTTTCTCGAAAATATTTTTTGAAATTGTAGAAATAGATTACAAAATGCATTTTATGCTAAAAAACAACTAGATGAATGACAAAAACCAGCACGTAACCCTGAGGGACAGAAATTACCCAGTTATCGGAGAATCACCCATATATATTTAATCTTAAAAAACAATACTACAGGTCTCGGCGTGGTCTGTTTATATAGAGACTAAATCTAAAATTTTGCCGCCACTATTTCCTTCCGAAAATTTTTGTTTTAGATTTATCTTATAAATGTTTCGAGAATCCGCTTCCTGGTGTGCATTTTAATTCCAATTCTTGTAGTAATGTGCCATAAAAAAATTTATACCATTAAAATGGCAAAAATGTAGCTTCTCCGAGACCCGATACTATGAGATTTAACTCTCTGATCAATAAATCACCAAAAAATCTGTATTTTTTAATTCCATTTTTCAAATATATGTACATTTCCTGTGACCTTTCCTTTTAAAATTAGTACAACCACACCCAGTTCAAATTTGTGTCCTTTTGCACAACAATTGTACTTAATATTATTTTCATTATATGCTAAGATTTCATTTTGAATTATGCAGGTTTATGAATTATGTTTATAAATATAAAATTTTATTATTACAGAAGCTTTTTTTCATTATCACAGAATTTATTTATCTGTAAAAAAGTTTTGTGGTGCAAAAAATGATATTCTTATTTAAATAACAGAGTTACAGCATCAGGAACTAAAAATATTAACTAACCTTAAGAGTTAAACCTCTTCAGTAAAAATGTCATTAATTTGTAATCTCTTGAGGTATATCATAAGAAACTACTTTCTATATGTAATATTTTTCCAATCTTATTTTAGCTTACATTTTATTACATTCGTTCATTCCCAAATAATTAACTAAAAGAATTGTGGTTTAGATTTATATTTTTACAGTATGTTATATCCTTTGATTATAAGTTCTTTCCTAAAATATGACGATGGATGAGTTTGTCTCAAACTCTTTTTCACTTGTATTAACTTGATACTTAAAGGATATAAAATCCATACAATAAAATTAAAGATAGCAAATAATTTTTTTTACCGAAAGTTTAGCAATAGACTTTTTCTATTTAATAATATTTATCAAGCATAATGTCGCATTATCGTTTATCTAAAACCAGTTTCATAATTAACAAATATTTCGTGCCCGTTTTCAAATTTAAAAGTACTTCTTCACATGATTTCTTTTTAAAGTATGTAAGCATTGTTTCAAATTCACATTTCTTTAATATATTGGATGATTACAAAAGTTCTACCAGGTTTTTGGTAAGACCAGAATTGCAGAAAACAAAAAAGCGAATTCACGTATGTACCATCATTAAGCGTGGTATATTTTCATTTGTCTGGCAGTAAGTAAATCCCACGTTAATAAAACTCTTCTGTTTTAGAATTTAAAAAAACTGTTGTAACGCCTTTTTCACAAACTTCACATCATTGAAAGTTCGTCGAGACAAGACGTTATGTAACAATTAGAAGTAGATCAGGTAGTTCTAAGTTGCAAGATCATAGGTATATTCCGAGTGAGGTAAAACTGCAGTTGATTGGGGCTGTTTACATAGACGTGAGTTGTGCTCTCAGTCAGTCCAATTATAGGCAGTAGAAGTCTGCATTTATCATTTGGTTTTGTAAGAAGAGATCCCAGTAGATTACACTTGAAAGAAATATCATGCGTTAATTATGTATTATCAAACATTTTCCAAAACTTATTTATAAAATTATTTATTAAATAATTTAAATAAGATAAGTAAGTAAAGATTTCAGAAAACAGGTAAAACATTTGAAAATCTGATTTCAGTAATTACGTACCATAGCTCATTATGTATTCCATTTCCAATTCTTTTGAACAACCCTGTATTTGATCTGTAGGTTGATATTATATACCATAAAAAAGAAAAATTTATTTTAGGATGAAAACGCATAACAAATTGAAATTTCTTTTTCAGCATTTTATACCAATAGATTGAAACAAGCGTAAATACGTTTGTTCAGCCATGCAGTTTACTTAGTACCTTTATTACATGCCCTATTTAGCTAAAATTTTATTAAAACTACTAGAGTCACTTTTCCAAATACTACCATTCATAGACGAATATGTATCCAATGCTTTACGCGACCCTAAACAGGGTGATTCCAAATTTCTTTTACAATAAAAGAGGGGTGATAGTACACATCAAGATAAACAATATTAAATAGGAGACCAAGGGTCCAAAACGTTTTCCTAAGGAAATAGCCGCCATTAAAGTTTAGGGACCAAAATTTCAAATAAACATAAAAAACGGAAAACTCGGTCGATTGATTTGCGGTTTTCACTAAAATTATTCTTTATGTCGGCATTTTCTTGAAATTAAATTATAAAGATAAATTTCAAAAAATGCCGATAGAGGGCGCTTTAGACTTTGGAGTAACGAACAACTATTTTTTGCATCTCATTAAATGTTTTCGTAAGCTTAGACTCAAACTTAAATTTTGAGCTCAAAATCTGTAGTTGGGAGTGGTAAAGTAACACAAACTGAGCTGTGTTCAGAGGGTTCAAATTTCAAATGATTATAAAAAAACGGAAAAATTGGTCGATTGATTTGCGGTTTTCACTAAAACTATTCTTTATTTAGGTATTTTCGTGAAAATAAATTATAAAGATAAATTTCAAAAACTGCCGATAGAGGGCGCATTAGACTTTGGAGTAACGAAACACTCTTTTTTGGCGTTATTTTTTGCATCTTATTAAATGCTTTCGAAAGCTTAGACTTGAACTTAAATTTTGAGCTCAAAATCTGAATAGCTGGGAGTCGTTAAGTAGACAAACTTAGCTGTGTTCAGAAGGTTCAAATTTCAAATAATTGTAAAAAATGGAAAAAAATTGGTCGATTAGTTTGCGGTTTTCGCTAAAACTAATTTTTAAATCAGCAGTTTTCTTGATCAATCAGTGTTTTCTTGAAAATAATTTTTAAAGATAATTTTCAAAAAATGTCGATAGAGGGCGCCTTAGACTTTAGAGTAGCGTACAACTATTTTTAACTGTTATTTTTTTAATCTCATTAAATGCTTTCAAATGCATAGACTTAAATTTTGGGCTGAAATTCTGAATCGTTGGGAGTGTTTAAGTAGCGAAAAATTGAATTGTGTTCTAGGAGGAAAGAGGGTTAAATTTCAACTCCTGAACACACTTCAGTTTGTGCTTCTTAACTCCTCATAACGATTCAGGATTTGAGCTCAAAATTTAAGTTTAAACCTAAGCTTCCGAGAACATTTAAAATGCTTTTGCAAGCATTTAATTAGAACCAAAAAATAATGGTTAAAATGAATTGTTGGTTACTCTGAAGTTTAAGGCGCCCTCTGATGGAATTTTTTGAGATTTATCTTTAAAAATTATTTTCAAGAAGATACTGACTTAAAGAATAGTTTTATTTTAAACCGCAAACGAATCGACCAATATTTCCATATTCTATAATTACTTTAAATTTGAACCTCCCCCTCCCCCTTGAACACAGTTCAGTTTGTGCAACTTAACCACTCCCTACTATTCAGATTTCGAGCTCAAAATTTAAGTTTAAGTCTAAGCTTCCGAAATCATTTAAAGAGATGCAAACAATTCGGCAAAAAACAGTTGTTCGTTACTCCAAAGTCTAAAGCGCCCTCTATCGGCATTTTTTGAAATTTATCTTTATATATTTTTTTTTCACGAAAATAATTAAATAAAGAATAGTTGTAGTGAAAATCGCAAATCAATCGACCAATTTTCCGTTTTTTTTAATCATTTGAAATTTGAACCCTCTGAACACAGCTCAGTTTGTGTTACTTAACCACTCCCAACTACAGATTTTGAGCTCAAAATTTAAGTTTGAGTGTAAACTTACGAAAACATTTAATGAGATGCAAAACATACCGGCAAAAAATAGTTGTACGTTACTCCAAAGTCTAAAGCGCCCTCTATCGGCATTTTTTGAAATTAATCTTTATAATTTAATTTCAAGAAAATGCCGACATAAAGAATAATTTTAGTGAAAACCGCAAATGAATCGACCGATTTTTCCGTTTTTTATGTTTATTTGAAATTTCGGTCCCTAAACTTTAATGGCGGCTATCTCCTTAAGAAAACGTTTTGGACCCTTGGTCTCCTATTTAATATTGTTTGTCTTGATGTGTACTATCACCCCTCTTTTATTGTAAAAAAATTTTGGAATCACCCTGTATATCTTTTTATCTATATTCTATAAATATTTCTTCTTAATAGGGATGAGAGTGTTCCGCGTTTTTACATACCAGTATAATATTAGAGAAAACATTGTTCTGTTAAATCGCAGCATTTTTCGTTTGAATAAAATAACATTTTTTCTAAAATTATACTGGTGGGAAAAAACGCGGAAAATTCTCATCCCTATCTTAAACAAAATGCAGTTCAGTATAAAAATGCGTAACATATATTAAAAGCACCTTTAAGAAATTTACGGTCAAAATTAATAACCTTTACGAATTCTTTTGCATAGCTCTGTGATTAGACTATAGAATTTATACACACCATATAGGATGCAAGAGTACAGTGAAATTTAAAAGCGCATCTCATAATTAAAAATGCAATTCCTGGCATCACCATACAGTACTTTGGATGGAATACACTATTTAAATCTTTTGCTTCGCTCTGTAAATGACGCGCAATTCATATTACAGATGAAATAACTTATAATAGACCCTCCGACGAATACAATTTCATTATATATAAAAAAGTTTAACAGAATTAAATTAAGCTTCAGACAATTCCCACCCTATATCATTATGTATTCGAATTATTTTGTGTTGGCCAGTAAATGAATAGTAACTATTCTTTGCAGCGAACATTCAACAGAGTACATATTTTAGTGCACTGAGTAAAAGCATATTTTTTATGCTTGAAAGACTGCAACATAAAATCCATTTGGAACGATTTTTCCCATAGGCCATAATGTAACGGAAAACTTTTGACTGTCCCTGTAGATAAACTAAACATACCACAAATTTCATTTGAAAAAAAGTTTGTGCTAGGATAACAATAAATAAATTAAACAATTTCATTAAAATCAGAGTGTATATACGAGAGTTAGAGCGGGAACAGACGGACAGGCAAATCGAAATCATAAACATTTTTTAACTTTGCTGAAATGTGTTAAAAAGATAAAATTTGTAGCTAACAGAAGATGCGATATTAAAATTTCAAGCTAATATTATTGTACTCATTTAACATTTTTCATTCAAATGTTCGCCATTTTAATGTCGAGTGCCTTAGTATTGATAGAAATATGTGCTGGCGAATATAGGTTTATATACGTTTAAACCTATACGTAGTTCAGCCTTTTTTTCATATTATACCTATCAAAATAGATACGGGTTGCAATACTTTTTAAACGTATTAAACGCACATACGCGAGCACTAATAGAAATCCTTTTATTGTGTGCTAAATACATTATAACGTGTTTCTGAAAATTCAAACGTTTCAAAATTTATGCATGATCAGCTTAACGGACATCTTTTCACATTTTACACATATTTCTAAGGATAAAGTAAATCCATACAAATCCATATAATTCCATGGTTAAATCTCAAATTCAAAATTGTTAGTTACACAGACATTTTAAGCTTTTCCTTTACGTACTTGTATTTGGAGAACTTTGTGTCTTAAAATAATAGTGACTTATCTAAAACATCCATCTTGTGATTTATTTGATACAGTAATTAATATTTTAAATGTAATAAATACAGTGCTCAGCAAAAGTTTAGACAATGATCGATTATGCTTCTATTTTCAGGAGTATGTACCAAATGTTTGTAATTCCTTTGTCATATATTACTTGTGACTTATCCTTTATTCACACACAATAAATTTTGAATTTTAAATTTTACATAAAATATAATGACAAAAAAAATAAAATTAACATTGTGGCAAAAGTGTAGACAATTTGTGTATTTACAGAAAAATAACTACAAATTAAAATCGAGTTGCACCCGCGTTGTTCGCAGTTAGTGCAAGAATTTGACTTTTCATCGAAAAAACTAAATGCTGCATCACTTGGGGGTCTATTTCGTACCAAACATGTTCAACAGCAGCTCGAACCTCATTAAAAGAAAATTATAGCAAAAATTTACATAATTATTACGGCATATGATGTTACAAAAGTTTTCGATTGGGTCCGGATCAGAACTACACGCCAGCCAGTTGAGATCAACAGTATTTTCAGAGTTAAACGAAGTTCTTCTTTTGTAGGGAACATGAATAGATGCTAAAATCCATACTTTAGATCAGCAAAAGTTCCCCAAATGACTAAAAATTAATCTCCAACGTATATACGTAGTCTTGTGTTGCTTGGCAACCAACGAATAACTCCACAGATACACGAGCATTAAAGCTAAGTGAGGACCAAATTATTTAAAAGCCACCTTTTTTTTTGTTAACTTAATAAAGTCCCAGGATCTTTACTTAAGTCATTACAATAGTATGCCCTCTTGTTTCGGAAATTCAAATTCCACTTTTTTTCGTTACTGAATTTCATAGCGTACCATTTGGGTCCATATGACGTATGTTTGCAAGGTAATTGAATCGCCAATTTATAGTGATATTTTAAAACTGATTATTTTATCATTTTGATGTAAATTGATTTATCTGTTTCTTTAATTGATCTACGAATCATTTCCGTCGACACAGAAAGTTCTGACATACTTTTAATGTGATTAGCAATCATTACTTGTGTAAATATCAGTTTCTGGATCCTTTTGTCATCTCATTTTCTCGTCACAAAAGATCTTCCAGATTATGTTTTTTTTGAAGGAGTCATCCTTAGACTATACTTCATAGACAGACCACTTTAAACGATTCAATGCTGCTGAAATTTCTGCAACAGTCTTCCCTTTCCATTTCAGCTTTCCTACTTCAATTGCCTCATCTAATTGAATATTTTTTGCTCGCGACATCTTCACTAACTGATGCTATATCGAGGTACAATTAAATACTTTAGACATGTGACATCATAACATGGAAATTTGCATTTTTTCATGAACAATTGGCTAAAAATCAAAAAAGTGTCTAAACTTTTGCAATATGCAAATTTTACTTTTTTCAGTGAAATTAAATATTATCTTGTATTATATGCATTATTTTTATTCTTCATTTATAAAATATATTTGAAAATAAGTATAGCCATTTGTAAAACTCATGTATTCGTATTTTTTATTTAAAGGTTAAAAAACACCAGTGTCATCCAAATTTGGACATTGTTACTAAAGCAATAATTTTATGCTTTTCCTCTACGGAATTGTGTTCTTCGGAATTTAAGTCTTAAGATAATGCTGACGTATCTTCATGATCCATCTTACGAATATCACTTAAAAGCAGTAACAATCATCTTCCTTTTTAAAAATAGAAGCTTTTTTTTTACAATTTATTTATCCATAGTTAAAATCAGAATTTCAATAGTTTTTAATGTAATCATATTACGCTTTTTTGACGAAATTCAGTGCTCAGATATTTGTGTAAAATATGAAAATAGGGCCAACAGGTGCATCATGAATAATGTGAAACCATTATCATTTTTAAAAACACATTACAGTGTCTCACAAAAGTGATGGGACACTTGTGCTTTATAAAAAGAAACTGCAATAAAATAAATAAACAAACATGTGCAAATATTTTTTGGGTGTGTTTCATATTTAAAGTTAATAACAATTATTACATAACATACATTTTGTCAAAATACTAAAATATTAATTTAGTAAAAATACAATTGTTCAGAACGGAGCAAAAAATGGCTCACATAAGTGATGGGACACTTACTTTTCCTTCAAATATTTATCCAAAAATTTTACTTTTTAAAAGGTTTTAATATTTTGTTGGATTTCCTTTTACTTTTAGGTAGCTTTCATTACAAAAAGTAAAAAGCTACCTATTGCAGCCGTCCGGAGGAAAGCACTTCCAGAAAATTTTGGTATATTTTCACCGATCATAACCGCCAGACCCCAAAACCACCCTCCGTTCAAATGTTGACATATATATATATATATATATATATATATATATATATATATATATATCTGATTTTTGTCATGCGATAACTAACATATTTATGAACCGATTTGAATGAAACTTGGTATGTACAAAGTAAATACAAATGTCTCAACCGAGTTCGTTGGCCAGCATCATCCGCCATTTTGTTTCAAAATGGCGGCCATTTTAAATTTCTAAAAAAATTTAAAATTTAAAATTAAATGCGAAGAAACTAAAAGTTGAAAAATATTTTTCTTTTACGTGTTAGAACTTAAAACAAAGATTCCAGAACACTTTTTATTTTGTCTATATCTTAAAAAATGATTGAGTTATAGCACTTTGAATTTTTCTTATGGCTGACATTTTAAAACGATCTGGTTTTTGTCACGTGATAACACGCGTATTTATGAACCGATTTCAATGAAACTTGGTATGTACATAGTACATACAAATATCTCGGCCGAGTTCGTTGGCCAGCATCATGCGCCATTTTGTTTCAAAATGGTAGCCATTTTAAATTTTTTAAAAATTTAAAAATTTAAAATTAAATGAGAAAAAATCAAAATTTGAAAAATATTTTTCTTTTACGTGTTAGAACTTAAAACAGCAATTCTAGAACACTTTTTATTTTGTCTATATCTTACAAAATGATTGAGCTATAGCACTTTGAATTTTTCTTATGTCTGACATTTTGAAACGATCTGATTTTTGTCACGTGATAACACGCGTATTTATGAACCGATTTCAATGAAATTTGGTATGTACATATTACATACAAATGTCTCGACCGAGTTCGTTGGCCAGCATCATCCACCATTTTGTTTCAAAATGGTGGCCATTTTAAATTTAAAAAAAATTTAAAATTTAAAATTAAATGCCAAAAATTAAAAGTAGAAAAAGATTTTTCTTTTACGTGTTAGAACTTAAAACAACAATTCCAGAACACTTTTTATTTTGTCTATATCTTAAAAAATGATTGAGTTATAGCACTTTGAGTTTTGCTTATGGCTGACATTTTGAAACGGTCTGATCTGAACGATCCACAATGTTGCTTTAAAATGGCATACACTTTAGATATCGTGGAATTTGGTGACTCTCTAAATCGCTTAAAATAAAACCAGGTTGAATAAAAGATGGCTAATTTCTAAAAATTCCTATTAATATTCAATCTTTACAAAAACTAGTATTCAATCTTATAAAATCACTAATTTTATAAGATTATTTCCACTTATTTGAGCTTACTATTTTTGAACAATGTAACTTACCTTAAAATAAATAAATAAATATATAAGTATATGAAAGCTACCTCTTCCTCCCGGCGTTGCCGGAAGGACTTTTAAAACATGATTTAATATTTTTGGGATGGATTCGACTAATTTTTTTGTGATTTCTGGAGTGATTTTACCCCATTCTTCTTGAAGCACCGATTTTAGTTGTTGTTTTAAAGAAATGGTGTGTTTGCGAATTCTTGATTCAAATTCTTGCCAAATATTCTCTATGGGATTTAAGTCTGGTGATAGTGGTGGTGTTTTTATTATTTCAGGACAGTTATATAGCAGCCAGAGTCAAACGTTCAGAGCAGTGTGCTTGAGGTCATTGTCCTGGTAGAATTTAAAATCGTTATGAAGGTTCAATTTTCGTGCTGAAGATTTCAAATTTTGTTTTAAAATATCAGTATACTTGTACTGATCCATTATACTGTCAATAAAAACAAGATTACCAACTCTAGCGGACGACATACACCCCCATATCATAACTCCTCCTCCACCATTTTTTACTGTTGGTACCAAGTTCTGTTTGCGAAATTCTTCCCTGGGTTTTCTCCACACCAAGATTCTACCGTCAGAACCAAATGTATTAAATTTACTCTCATCAGCAAATATAACTTTATTCCAGTAATCAGAATTCTTATTTATGTTGGATTTTGCGAAAGCTAGTCTGAGTTTTCTATTCTTTTCATTTACGAAGAATTTTTTCCTGGCTATTCTACCGTGATATCCAGCAGATCGAATTACCCTTCTAATAGTCTTAGGATTAACAATTATTCCATATAATGCTTGTAAATCAGCAGAAACTTTTGAAGCACTATTTCATGGATTTTTTTTAATATTTCGAACGATAATTCGCTTTATTCCATTGGATAGCTTTGATGGTCGGCCAGGTCTTCTTTTATCCTGAATCATATGAGTGTTTTTATATCGTTTAATGATATTGAAAACTGTTGAATGTCTCAAGTTAACTGTTTCAGCAGTTTTTCTAATAGATTTTCCACGTTCAATATGCAAATTAATAACTAATTTTCGAATTTCAGGCGAAGTTTCTTTTCGTTTAGCATTCATGGTTACACAGAGCTAAAAAACACAAAAATTCCAAAACAAACCGGAGAGAAATACTGCAGACGATTTTATAAATTATTGCCAATTGCTTTTAAGTAAAAATAAAACCCCAAAAATATTTTTATTGCTTATTTCAGGCGATTTTTGTTGCATATATAATGGTGTCCCATCACTTATGTGAGCTATTTTTTGCTCCGTTCTAAACATTTGTATTTTTATTAAATTAATATTTTAATATTTTGACAAAATGTATGTTATGTAATAATCTTTTCTAAATTTAAGTATAAAACACACCCACAAAAAATGTGTACATGTTTTATTAATTTATATGATTTGTTTCCTTTTGTAAAGCACAAGTGTCCCATCACTTATGTGAGACACTGTATGATGCACCAAAAGTAAATTTTCTAAGTAGGTGAAAAAAGTCCGGCCGGGATTCTAACCAGGGATGTATTTCGCTGAAGCTGCCAATGCTCTTCCAACTGAACCATCCCGGACGAATACCGGAGGATTTCTTCACCCAAATGACTTCAACGATCACAAAATCTGGTCTGATACTATGGATCAGCTCAATAGAATAAAACAAAGGTAGTCAAAGGTATTTTACAGATTAAATAATCGTGTTTAAAGTTAATCTAACATTATAATGTACTCAATACTGGAGAAAAGTATTCTATCAACATAATACTAAGGCACTTGACTTACAAATATCATATGTTTTACGGAAAAATGATCAATAAGGACTACAAAATATGCTTGTAAATTTGATATCATACCATTTGTTCAGCCATATTTTTTCCTTTTTTTTTATTTTGGTATATTTTTCACTTTTGAACAATTGATTTTTTATAGTTGCATGTTATTCGAGCACTAATACTTGCGTAGAGAAATCAGCTTTAAACTCAGCACTAAACTGTCTCTAAACTTCCGCTATGTTTAGAAACATCGAATAACACTTTAGGATAAAGTTCATTTGCTAACAGTTTTTGTGATTTCAGCCAGCATTTTAATTTCGTTTAAAACAAAAATAACAACATACCAGTTAGCAAATAAATTACGAGTGCAATTTTATGAGCTACACGTTGTGATTAAAATTAACAAATATATAATCAATTGAAATACGTATTGCAAATGTTATTTAGAAATAGAAATCGTTGCAATCGTTGCTATTTTTGAATATTTAACAAACGGATTTTATAAAGTTTTTAATATTTTTTACTTTCTTTAAAAATGCATAATATATATATAAAGTCTTAAAAGACTACCCGTTAAAAAATAGTCACTCAAGTGCAAGTATTATTCATTCTAAGACGGTTCCGTGCAATAAATATTTGAATTATTAACTGTTATTGTTGGAAAAATAATCATTGCTAAAAGAATAATAAGACTTTATAAAAATCTATAGATCTTAGGGTTGGATATAGCTGTATATACTAAACCGTCCGTGTCTTTAAGACAGTGGCTCACCCCGCCTTTCCTAAGCATCTGTGAAATCACTATGTAGCTCTTCGACCACACTTACTCTATAAATTACATTTCTTAGTATTAAGAAAAAGTGAATTCTATAGGCACACTGGAAACGAAATAGTATCATAACAATAAATAGTCATTTCACATATTTCAACTTATTAAAGAGATGAATCTGCTGTCAGAAATGTGTTTTAACATAATTCTATAAATACAATGAGGCTATACATCTCTTTTTTGTGAAACAAAACACTAAAATCAAATATTAGTGAAATTCTTTTCTGAAAAACAATGTTAAACAGACGAGAAAAATATTCCATAAAATAATATGTCTGATGCTTAAATAATGCTTCGCTAATTTATAGAATTATTTGTTTGAACATTTATCTTTCAAAAATCGAGAATCGTTAGACCAAAAAAGTACATTTCATATTTGAAACAAACAGATATATGCATGTTTTAGGACTATTTCAGAGTAATAACCAAGATCCTATAGTAATTTATTATTGCAATTGTAATGAAATAAAAATATGTTAAAGCAGTTATTTTGAGTTTCTTTTCAAATTTCATTACTTCATTGAGAATTTTAACACATTTAGAATGTGCCTCTTTTACACTTCTTTTAATTATTCGATACCAGATTTTTCCGCATTGTAATTTTGAATTATTTAATCACTTAAAATTTAAGTTTAGTTAATATAAAATATCTTAACTAAAATACCGATATTCAAATTTAAAAGTTTTGTTCACCTTACGTGGCAAGTTTTCTTTCTAAACGGTATCAGTGAGTTAATGAAAATATTATGAGAACCGTAAGTTAGCTTATTTATCGATACTTTTTTATTACATAATTTTCCCAATAGATTATAGCTCGCAGTATTATATTATGAATTGTATACTTCAATATTAAATGGAGAAACAAATTTGCTAAAGGGAGAAAATGATATCTTAATAAGAGTTAGTAATATCGGAATTATAATTAATAATTTGTATCATCTAATATAATATTTATACTATTAGAGCAGTTAGTTAGGTAAAATAAATATGTATATATATATACATATGTACATGGTGATAATTATTTATGGTTGTTTGGTTTTTTAACATGTCATACATTGTTCATATCGATTTCTGCATAGGGTTCTGTAATATTTCAATGTCTCTCGTAAATTAAATTAATCATTATCAGGAATATATCCGTTTTCTTCAATAAAACAAATCTCTTTAGTGTGAAGAATGAGGAAATTAATATAATTCAAAAATTATGTATTAAGTGGCAATCACGAAGTCACTGCGAATGCACCACAGGCTTTAGAGCGAGAATTAACACACTATTAATAGTGAAAATATCAACAAACAATAATAAACTTCTTACAGGTTAATTTTAAATTTTTAAATCATTTTATTTTTTAATGTAATTTTAACATGTATTTATTGTCACCATTATTTTTATAAAGCTCATTCTTTGAGTTCATTACGTTATTCAAATTAGATATTGCAAACGAATAAATTGTTATCTTTGTTCTTCTCATTATACCCGCGGACTTTGTTTTCATGGTTTCTTTACTCATTGAAGATCAGGGGAAAATTTGTATGCCCCTTAATTTTAATCTCATAGGCCACGTTAACACCAGTTTATTTTAATTGCTTGTTATCATTTATTATATACATGAATAACAGTTTTGACTTACGTTGAAATAAATTTTTTTCTGAATTCTGGCACTATTCAATCATGTAAATATTTCATAAAGAAAAGTACTTTGTTTTTTAAATCGTTTATTCAGCTGCTCTTACGCTAGGGAATTATTCATTATTTGGGAAATTCCATTAAAAGTTAAATTGTTTATTATCTTTAATAAGGGATTTGCGTATTTTGTAAAACCAAATACAGAATTTAAATTATTTTTTTCTAAGATTTATATTTCAATTTTTATTATAGTTTAGGTCCGTTCATAAACTATAGAATTATAAAAATAGAATTATTAAACAGGACACAGATTCAATTTAATACCATTCAAGGTCACCAATCACACTATTCCGATGGTACAGTTATTATTAAAAATTGACGGAAAAATATTGGACTTTCGAAACGTCATTGTTCGTACTTAGGCAATTTCGAGAAAATCAGAAGCAAAGTTACAATCGGATCAGTACATCGATTGTATCGACCAAAAATTGTGATGTTTCTAACAATAGGTAAGTTTCAAGAGACGAAAGGTGTGACACGTTCAGTTTATTTGTAAATCACATTTGAATTCTATATTTTCTTATAAAACCTAGGAAAAAAGATATGCAGTTTTTTATTCAGCGAAATTAATTAAATGATTTCTATCGCTCCAGTGGTTAAAATGAATAAAAGAGAATATAAAACAAACAATAGTTTTATATATAAAATAGAGTAAATGTAAGTTTATAATTAATAAATTTTAAATCATTTAGCCATAGAAACACTAGAGATAACAGATTTATTTTTCTGATTATTTATGTATACTTTAAAGCATAAAATACTGGAAAACCCTGAAAAGAAATAAATAAGGATTTTTTATTATGAATTTAATGTTGGTTTTCCAATTTTACAGTTAAAATAGCGATTTTTAACTACTTTCTTAACACGATAATTTAAATTATATTAAGACATTATTAACATTATAGATTATGGACGTTAATTAAAATATGTTGTTTGTGATTTTTCTGCAAAAAAATTATTTAATTAAAATTAATTGGACGAAAAAAAATTCTAATACATGAAATCTAGAACTGTCAAATTATAAATGAACCCTGCACATAAAAACTGAAAATTTTAATGAATATAATTTTTTTTAAATAAAGTTAATTAAAATGCATACAATCAAATCTCCTTTAGGATTGACATTTTGGAACTGTTAGAGAAATTTAAATTCTTTTTAAATTTACAACTACATTTTGTCAATGTGGTTCTGTATAGGCTAGTTGCATGGGCTTTGTAGTGTAAGTCCCATTACCTTATAATTGCTATGCTTGTTTGCTACCGTTATTTTCGAAAAGTCTGCTTGGCCTTATTCAATTAATGAGAATGTACCGATAAAATAAATCACATTTTTTCGTACTAAAATACTGGTAGCCAAAAATCGTAGCCTGCGACATACACTACAAGTACTCATGGAAATAGCCTATAGCATTTAGGAGAAACTTTAGAAGTTTTGGACAAACTTTTCATTTAAAGTAAAAAAAAAAAATATTGCATTCTATTTAAAAGAATAATACAAAAAAGCGAAATTATAATAATTCGTGTAAAACGCACATAATTTTGATAATTATTTGAAGAATAAACTGGCATCGAAAACAGTGACATTCTAAAGACAGATTTAGCTATATATTTTTGCCATAATAATGAAATCAAAATTAAAATCGATAAATGTAATTAACGATAAATCAAGAAGTAAAAGAAATGACATATGAGACATTATGAAAAACGAAAATGCATGAAATATATAAACCAGTGAGGTTTGAAATTCTAATATATTGAGTACTACATCATAACTCTTTTGCCAGCAGAAACGCATTATGGAAACAAATGTCAAAACCTTCATGGAAAGATATATTTTGAAATGTAAATAATTATTGTAGTACATGAAAATCCAGGAAGTAGTGCAGAAATTTCTCTTTGTAACTGGGAAAGTAAATTTGATATTTTGGAAAACATTTAACAGGTAATTAGTTTTGTAACATATACATTAATATTAATTTAAGTTGTATTTCAGAAAATGTTTCGACTTTCTTTTTAATATTACTTTTTATTAAACATTCAGAACATGATGATATTATGTATCTCTTAGAATAAGAATAGAAATATTTTTTCTATTCTTCAGTATTTTGGTAATTGAATTTTTTATATGTAAACAACATGCAAAAATGCACTTTTTTAAAAAACAAATAACATTTTCAAAATAAATATGTGTGCAGAGGATTTCAACATGCAACATAATATATTAGAAAACACTATAGTTGATTTAAATAATGTATACAGAACGCTTTAGAAAAAAACTTTATAAATTAGCTGGATGGCAGAGATAGCTAACACAAACATTTTTTATGTGAAACCAGCGCCAAATCCACTTATTCAGCAAAAATACAGGTTGCTCAGAGAATTTTAGGATTTTTCTTCCTACTTTGAAAGTAAATGGAAATAATTTAAGGAAAATATACCTTGATTTCTGTAAAATTTGACTACATCAGAAGGAACCGTGGAAGTGTGTTACACCAGCATCCAAACAACTTCGAACTAGACGCGCCATTATTTTTTGTTTTAGTGGCAAAATATTCCAAAGACAAGCTCTTATATAGGTCTAGAATCTATGTCTGTGACAAAAATACCGTTAAATTCGTCTCGCATTTCTTCGGAATTCAATTCGTCTCCTGCACCCGGTTGATGTGGCCCTTTTCTGTTTTTAAAATCCTACTGACGGAAACTGTTGTCACGTTAAAAAATATTACTCTGGTAGTAGATGCACAAACGTACAAAAGAACGAATTTCCTCATCTTTTAAAAAAGCTCATGGAAAATTAATGTGAATTTGGAATTTCGGGCGATCGGAATCTATCTGGCTAAATAGAAACACGGTTATAAGCGATCTCCAGAAACAGTCCTTAACACATTCGCTGCCACTCACGCGCCAGCGCGTGATGTGGGGTGATGTCCAATAGCCAGTCACGCGCTGGCGCGGGAATATCTTTCACTGATTTTTTGTTATAAAAACTAAATCGGCTTCTGGGAAAAATCCACTTCTACAATGCGGCATTAACTATCATTACTCCTTTACGTAAGCGGCAGCGAACGTGTTAACGAAAATTTAGGAATCGGAATGTGTAGTAATAATGTCTTGGAAAAGTCTAACAAGAAGACGGATGAAAAAATAAAAATTCGAATCATTAAGGACGCAAAAAGTCGTATATCCTGCAGGCAGAAACATTACTACTAATAATTTCCAAAAACAGAGAAGAAGCGACGTGGCTACTGCGTATGCCTACGCAAAGAGGAGACATTTTTCACCAGAAGGATAAGCAAAAAGGAGTGCAATCTTCCAGGAAGTTTTCTAAGTCTGACCTTATTTTGTATTTTTATTATTATTTGTTTTAGATACAGCTCTGAATACCCAGATTTTACAGTGATTTTGTAGGTTTCTACAGGGATTTTAAAGGCAAATTAAATGTGCACGTTTCTTTGAGAAAATGTACTGTTTATTAAAAGATTTTATGCAGGCTTTTATCTGACCTTCAAACTACTAATCAGGTATTTTGAAGGTCTGTTCAGGTATTTTGAAGGAAAATGAAAACTGCAACCAACTAAATAGTATTTTAAAAGGTTGTATACAAACTTTTATCAGCAAGTTAATGGCCCTCAATTTACCTTTAGTGACAGCAGTGTTGCCAGATGGGCTACTTATTTAAAATTCAGATTCTTGATTGGCACCACTTTTTACAAATGATGAAATGTGCCTTATTCAATGACATGATAATGAAGGCGAAAATAAAATGTAATTTACCGTTTCAAAAAAGTGGTGCCAATCAACAAATCCGAATTTAAAAAAAGTAGCCCACTGGGAACACTGAGTGACAGCTGATTTTTGGTAAGTATACTTTAGGTATTTTGAAGGAAAGTATAGCCTTCAATTTACCTTCAGTAACTTAGCTAATTTTTGATAACTGTACCTCGGTATTTTCAAGAAAAGTGCAGCCTTCAATTTTCCTTTAGTGACTTAATGACTTAGTGAATATTCACAATCTCCTATCCCTGAGTTCAGGCCTTCGTTTGGCTATGTTCAGACGTGTCCCAGAAGCTCTCTTCAATATATAAGGACAGACGTGACCCACGACCCGCGGCCAGGGGATTTCTGTAGATATAAATGTATGAATATCCAAGCTACATTTTGAGGTAAGTGACATGTTTTTTGACTAATTATTATTTAGGTTATGGGTAATTAACTATCACATCCCTTTCCAAGTTAATTCTATCGGCCTTTGCAGATACTAAGTTCCACAATTCTAAACATTTAATAGCTTAAACTCTTAATTAAAAATTCTCAAATCATAGAAAAATCATATTAAAAGTGTAAATTTCAATCATGATTAGTTTATAAATAATTTCTTGTAAAAATTCCAAAATTAATTAAAAATTTATTAGTATATCTTCCAAATTAATCTAGAACCACATGTTCGAATTCGAGCTAAATAATGATATGTCCAGCCTAATGGGGATAAGTATTAAAATATATATATTCCAAGATAGCTTCCCCTTCACTCGTGCTGGAAGCAAGTCAGATACCATATAGACCATGTGTAATTTCTGAACTTTGAAAAAATCACGAGATTCTAAAACTACAAGACAATACACCAGCCTCAAACGAACCCAATAATTATATAATGTAATAATATGCATTTATATAAAATACTAACTATTTTCGCCAATTTTCATGTTTTAATTTCTGAACATAGATTATTTTTCGAATATTTTTCATATTTTCGCAAAAATATATTTTTTCGAATTTTTAGATAAAAACTGGGAAATTGACTAATTAATACATAATTAACGATTTTAATTAATTTTCTTAAAAAAAATAGTACGGCATTTTTATTTTTACCGGTGGTCGGCATATTATGCCGTATCCGCAATACTATCCATCCAGCCGTAAAACTCTAATTTCTAATTATCTCAGTAATTGATTAATAATTATTCTTTTTCGCTGGGTTACTATACCTACTACTTCAAAATCAGGGGAGGAGGGTTTATTGTTTATTTTGAGTACAACTGAGAAATGTGTATTTTAAATCTTTGTTTTCACACATATGTCGGTAAAATGCATCGGCTGTAGTGAGAAATTTTATTCCGTAACTCTTCATTCCTCTTCAAGATCATTTGATTAAAGATGTGATGTATTGAGCCTTCCTACCCTGTTGAAATTTTACTCAAACTTGATTAATATATTTGAAACCAGAATTTTTATTTAAATCCATTTAACATACTTATTTAACTTAAAGCTTTGTGTTACTTATTTAATTTAATTTATGAAAAATTTTCTGGTTTGAATCAAATGAAACGCATTATAGGACTGGGTCGATTAGACCCATTCAGGGTAGGAAGGTTAAGGAAACTGCGAAACGCTATTTGACATTTAGTAGCGAAACTGGAGTAGAATAATGTAGTAGGACAAATCAGCGACACTTAAATATAATTACCGCATTTTAAATTCTTTACAACATAATTTTCTGAAAATAAATAATTCACGAAGTTTTTTCTTCCTCTTCAAGGCAAAAAGCATATCGTGTCGCAAAGTAACTCCACACGATGGCAGTGTTCCCAGTGGGCTACTTTTTTTAAATTCGGATTTGTTGATTGGCACCCCTTTTTTGAAACGGTAAATTACCTTTTATTTTCGCCTTCATTATCATGTCATTGAATAAGGCATATTTCATCATTTGTAAAAAGTGGTGCCAATCAAGAATCTGAATTTTAAATAAGTATCCCATCTGGCAACACTGCACGATGGGCCAAATTTGTGGCACCTTTTTAACCAAAATTTCTCGGATAATATTAAAGATTAAGATTGGTGCAATACATCATTTTGTAGCAAAAGGATAGGTTAATATTTATAAATAGTCAGTTTTTATTTAGTAATAAAACAGATCTGCTGGTATAAATAAAACTTAAATGTGTCTTAAAGTAAATAAAAATTATATTAAAGTATTTAATAGCCAAAAATTTGATGTTTCCTGAAATTAGTTTCATTTCTTGCACAGAGAACATTTGATTAGCTTATTTCTTGATAATGACACAAAGATAACTCCACACAGTTTAATAACAAACTTCATTTTGTAAAATTGAATATATATTACATTCGCCACATACTGACAATGTAGTTTGTCTCCATCGTGTGAGGACCTCGTTCACGATAGAGAATGTTGTTAACAGTCGCTTGATTTCTGAACGATGCCCGAGTCTGTATCATTCTTTCAGTGATGTAAGAGCCGTCATATTTTTTTCAAATTTTAACACCCCGTATCGTACGGTAAGAATGCTAAGGCAACTACACAATTTTGTGTTACTATAAGATAGTTTAAGAATAAAGATTTATCATGCAAAAAATAACAATTTACAAGCAAATACAGATTTAAGGGTTTCAATTTTCCTTTTAACCTTCCTACCCTGAATGGGTCTAATCGACCCATAACAATAATTTGTTTTATACGATTCGAACCAGAACTTTTTTTATAAAGAAAGTTAAATAACAGTTTCAGAGCAATACGTCAATTAAATATATTAAAATATTTTAAGTAACAATTCTGGTGTGAAATGTTTTTATCAAGATTGAGTCAAATTTGAACAGGGTAGGAAGGTTAAACAATCTTAGGCAATGAATAATATTCGATCCATGTTTTTAATTTGTTCTTCATTGCATTGTTTAATTTGAGTTGAATGGTGATATCTGTAATTCATAGGAATGATGAACTCCTCAGTACTGAGACAAATATTACGAGGAACTACAATAACCTGTTTGAAATTATTATGAAACATCTCCAATGATGTAGGGTAACACCCCCAGTAATTGGCTTGCACCAGTGATTGGCACATCCTACAAACATGTCCTAAAATAAGATTTATATCCAGTCTTTTAAAAATGCAAGACTATATACCAGTTATAAGCTCATTTACATTAAAGATTATAACTTTGATTTATGCTACTAGATGACAATAGTGCCTTTGAAAGAGAAACAATTATGGCTTGTATCAAATTAGCCATTTTTGTTGCAAATGCTTCTTTTTTGGCTTAAGGAAGGAATGCAATTCAATTCATTATTGTCCGATTTATAATATATTTTAAATTTTAATTGACAACAGTTTTGTTTAGTTAAAAAGGGTTACTTTAATTGTGTAAAAGTATTTTCGACACAAATACTTGGATTTCTGAATTAATGAGAGGTGCCAATTAATGGTGCTTCAATGTTGCTAGTTCCAAGTAATTGGCACTTATTCCAATTACAAGGAATTCACAAGTAATTTTAGATTAAACCACTTATTTTTGAAGTACTTTTAAAGTTATAGTCTAATTTTGTTTATCATTTGTTTTTATTTGAAAATATGAAATATTATCAATAATTGGAATCCATTAAAGCTTCATATGACAATTACTGGGGACAGCATGACAATTACTGGGTATTAATATAAGTACATTGTATTGTTTTAAAGTGTTCACATTTCAGACTAATATGCTGATTTCTTACACTCAAAAACCTGAAATATGGCATCTTCATCTACAGTAAATTCATTTGAAGCGATTAAACCCAATGCAAAATGTAAAGTTTTTTTTTAAATATAAACATGTGCCAATTACTGGATCACAAGGTGTCATACATTGGTGCACTAGGTGCCAATTACTAATGATTTCAGCAACTTTTTATAAATATATTTTTATAAAAATACTTTTTCAAGTTTTTTTGCTTTTTGTGGGCAAAATAGATGCACAGATATGCATTCTTTGATTTAAAAATATTTCCAAGTAAATATCTTATTTCTTTGTAATGAAAATTGAAGTAAGTTTAAAGACAAATTCTTAAAGTGCCAATTACTGGGAATGTTACCCTATCAACTGTTATATCGATGCATGTGATATACATGAATTTATTTAAAAAGTCTAGAAGTAATTTTATCAATTCTAGAAGCATTTAAATTCATTTAATTTATGTTCTTTAGTGTCTGCTGCTAAAGCGAAAGGATATTAATAAAAAACGTCTTTCTAAACAGTATTCAATACAAAAGAATAAAAAAATATAGCCATTTAATTATTCAAAACATTTCTAAGAAACAACATCGGTGTAAAAGATGTCAAAATGTCATACCATATTTGCATTAAAAATGTCTGGAGCATTCCTATTTACAGCATTTTAAATTTTCTTATTCAAGACAGTGGAATACTCTACACGAAGCATGCCAAAATTTTCTGAATATTGGCTATATGTCATAAAAGTTGGGAAATACGTATAAAAGCAATGTAAAACAAGTCGGAAATTGCACGTGAACGTAGCAAATGAGGTGCGTTCGTACGATAACGAAGTTTTAAAAATATTCAGATCTTGCTGATATAGTACAGCGTAGTTCGGATACAGTATAGTAGTCGAAATCTTTGTGTTTCTGTAAATATGCAAGTAGTAAATTTTATTATACTTCATTAACGTATATCTTATTCATAAAATGTGAAGTAGTTGAATATAATTAAAATACGCCCCAAACAATGTGTCCCCGTATAGCATTATGTAGTGGAATACTTTTGTGTGGCTCTGTAATTTAATAATAAAAATTCTTTGCATCACAGATAGTACAGAATGCATATTTTAGTATATATTTCATAGATTCATGCCAATTCTATTATGTTCGAATAAGTGTAACATCATTAAAATGCATTTGAAACTTTTTTCCCATTGACCGTAATGTAGTGGAATACTTTTGATTGTCCCTGTACATGATCTATGCATCCGACTTTCATAACATTTGAAATGACTCGACAAAATTACGCAATAATTATATGTTTTAAATTTCAAACTATTAAAATGCATTTGAAACTTTTTTCCCCATTGACCGTAATGTAACGGAATTCTTTTGATTGTCCCTGTAATTGATCTATGCATCCGATTTTCATAACATTTGAAATGACTCGACAAAATTACACAATAATTATATTTTTTAAATGTCAAACGATTAAAATGCATTTGAAACTTTTTTCCCCATTGACCGTAATGTAACGGAATCCTTTTGATTGTCCCTGTAATTGATCTATCCATCCGATTTTCAAAAAATTTGAAATGACTCGACAAAATTATGTTATAATTATATATTTTAAATTTCAGAAGATTCGGTTGGGTAGTTTTTGCGTTGTTATATGCGGACGGACAGACAGACGGACAGACAGACAGACAGACAGACAGACGGACAGACAGACGGACCCACTGAGCGACAACAATAGGTGCTACGTATTTACATAATTACGAACGCACCTAAAAACGGAACTAATTAATGCAGTTTAGTTTTATCATTTTTCTGACCTCGGCCTAAATTGGTTAAAATGCGATTTCTTTCATCCTCATAACTTTGTTGTACCAGAAACGTTCTCTACAGTAAGTTTTGGAGAAACAAAAATCTATGGATCAGGTGTTGCGCAATGAACTCATCTGATTAAACGATACTATGTATAATACTTTCGGCGTTGTAGAACTGCTAGTAAAAATGTAACTATTATAAAGTGTTAGTTGCATTTTTTAAACACAAGTTCTACTTGCTTCTATGCATATTTGTAAAGCCCAGATCTTCATATTTTGCACAGTTTACTAATTATTGATTTTTTAAAATCTTGGGACTATTAATCATGTGATATATCCATTTATAGCAAACACAAGTGTAAGAAAATTAGTAATATTAAAAAAGCTTGAACTTCATCTGTATTTCATAAAAAAGCAAAATATGATGTAATAAATAAAATTTCTAGATTTAAAAATTGCAAAATATGTAATCTAGTTTGATTTATCAGTGTTAATGTTTTACATAACGTCCTCCCCCTCTCCAGTTTTATAAATGTAAATTGCAGTAGTTAAAATTTGTTTCATAATTTAAATAATAAATTGGATTTTATTCTTTAATATAAAAGTTGTAGCATTTCTAATCTTTCTTTTTAATATTGAAAAAATTAAATATATGTATTTTTAATATAAAAGATTTTTGTTATTTCATACTAATGTCATTTATATAAAGCCACATTAGTTTTTGAAAATTTATAAATTAATGCAATATGTCTTTTTTGTATCGAAATTGGTTTTTACTGTTTTAAAAAATGTTTTTTTTAAAATAAATTTAGAAATGGCCTTTATCATGAAGTTTTGCTTAAAATCTCTTATAAATTATATTTATTTATTTGAATAAAAAATGGCATTCAAACATTTATTCACAGCGGAAAAAAAAGTAGGCCTTTCAGCTTTGTCAGTTTATTCGAGAAAATGTACAGCGGGTTGTAATTATGTTTCTGAGAATTGACCATGTGTTCTGATTGATTCACGAACGTGCCGAATTATATACAGTGCATCTGAATTAGTGTTGTCTCATTTCGCGTAGGAAAATAACTGAAAATATTTACAATTTAAATTTAAAAATTTAGATGTTATTTACGTAAAAAAGAAAGAAAAAATATTATTATATCTTTAAAGATTCTTAAATGACGAATTGAAAAGATTGATTTTTTTCGTTACATTTTCTAATACTGTATAGATATTTAATTTTATTGCTTCTTTAATATAATTAAAATAAGTTGCCATACAAAGAATAATTAACATTTCCTACATTTTGAGATTAGCTTTAAATTGAAATGAGAAAGATACGAAGAAATACTTTTGGATATAAGAAAGCATTGATGTACCGCTTCGTTATAAGTTATGAAAAAAATCAAGTTTCAGTCCAATGTTCAGTCCAAAGAAAGACTGAGTCAAGCAAACAATTATCCCGCTAGAGGGAGAAAGTCTTTATCTTCATTAAATATTTATTTTTCGAATGTAATGGGAATGGTAAAGTGTCACTCGGTAAAAGATTCACATGAATAAATTCGACTGTTATTCACATTTCCACGTCTAGCGAAAATATTGCATGAATTTCTGAAAACTGAAATCGACCAATACGACCTGATTTTCATTATGGAGCACGTTTTAACGAAAGCTACCATCTGAATAATCATCTGGAAAATCCTGTGTCATTCTCCATATGTTTGGAATATTTCTTTCCGATGTCTTTATTTCTGTAATCAATTTTCAGCTGAATTTCCATTAGCTTGTTTAACCACTTAACTGCTTCTTTTTTTTACATGTAATAAATTTAAAAGATGGGATATACTACACTACTTACTTTTAGCTAAAATATTCGTAATATTTTGTCCAAAGAATTCTGCCATTTAAAAAAGAAAAATAGTAATATCAAATAGCTTTAAATGATGCATCAAGCAAACTCTTCTTGCCCGTACGACGTACGTGCAAATCAGGGAAACTGTTAATGCTGAGGCGGTACAGCGAAATCATTCCAAGAATTCTCATGTCAAAATCAGAAACAGACCAATTCGCCAGTAAACTTTTGTAACCGAGGAATCGTTGAACTTGCTCAACGCATAGAAGATTTTGTAGGTGACAACATAATATAAAGATTAAAACGTATTGTAATGTTTGATTAAACGTTTTTACCTTTCAAAAAACTAAAAAGATAATTTTTACGGCTTGCCTTTCTATTTTAGAAAGGAAATATGCATGTACAATGTGATCCCAAATTCATGGTAAAAACTTTAATTTGTGGTACAAAATACTGCAACAAACATTTATTGCATAGGAATGCTTCGGCGCCAGAGAAAGAGACATGAAACAAGTGGGAAAGTTTGATCGCAGATCGCGCTGAGAGTTTCGTTTAATATTCCTTTTAAAACACTTTATCCTTAAATTAAAAAATAAATATTGATAATTTATAACTATAAAAATCCTCCATAAATTACAGCAACTTTATACTCGTATTTAATTAAACAACGTCTGTTTTCATATACCATTTCTATACTTGCAAGTTTTCCCAATAGATGTCTGCTCCATAAAAATGTCAAAAAAGTTTTATTTTGAAATAATACCTAAATAGTCTCCAAAATAATATTTAAACATTCTTTTGTTAATAATAAAAAAAAATTTGTATTTACCCGTTTCAATTATTAGAGCTGTTTGAGAAACATATTAAAAAGTATAAAAGTAAAAATTATTTTAACAGCAAAACAAAATAAATTTATTGTACATGTACTTCGAATAAATATTAATAAAAATAATATGAACCGTTAAACTAGGGAAAAATAAGAAATTTCTTTTAATCAAAGCCATCTCATATAAAAATTTCAGCTTCCAGAACCTTCTGTATAACAGCGAGATGTTTTTCCTCCAACCTGTGATGTCTACATGCATATTGTTGAAATTAAGGTTCTGTTTTAAAATTTAAATCGCAAAAATGATCGGATGACATTCAAAAAATTAATTTAATTAAAAAATACACTTTTTCAATATTTTATGATTTGTCGTACGACATCCTGTATTCAGCTGTAAGTACAGAAACATTCTTTAGTCTTTGAATTATGCAGTTTTATTGTGTACGATCTCTGTGACGGACAGACAGACAGAGGAGTGAGACGAAGGAGGTTTCGTAAGATGAATGAAGTTCTGAAAACGGTTATTAAGGGCATTATATACAAGAACTAAGTGTAAAGAATTGTTCAAAATTGTGTCAACCAACAGTATTATATAATGACAGTTTCAAAAAGGCAATTGGCGTAGACAATCAAAGGTGCCAGATATTTTATGTACACACACTGTTATAAATTTGACCCATTTACTGCAGCGTCACTCTACAGCTTTTATAGAGTATCTCTTTTATGACCAATGAGAATGCTCCATAACACAGTAAAGTAACCGTTTTCTATAAAAGCGGTGGAATGACGATTCAGAAAATGGGTCGAATTTTTAACAGTGCATACAGAAGGAACACATTTTTATTGAAAATCAACTGGAATTCCATAAAATCTCTTCACATGTTTCAATGAGAAGTAATCGAGGGTCAATTAATCGGGAGATCAGGGTGGCCAAGGGACTAGTTCAGTACAGCAATCAAGCAGTTGTTATAATAAATTTCTAGAAGATTTTTTAGCAGTTCTTTTTTAAGATGTTCTGACCACAATTCTTAAGCGACTGTGATTTCAGCATGATGATATGTCAACTCGTTTCAACACTGCAGTGCGCTGTTTCCTCAATGAAACTTTTACAGTATGATGATTTGGGTTTAACCCAATTCCATGTAGTTTTCCAGGGTTACAAAACTACATGCTAGCAGTGGTCATTTTATTACGTGGTCGTAAAATTAGCTACATTAATGCGTTTCCAGGATGTTCTCGTTGATCAAATATCAATAGCTGCTGAACGTGTGTGTGAATTACCTGACATTTTTGGAAGTGTCCTCCAATCGTTCCACTGATGCTGACAAGCATATCACTATAGTCTAGAAGCCAGTGAAACGCTACCTGTATCTATTTGACCAGACTAGAGTTTTTGTACATTGAGCCCCCTATACCTACTCTACATGAAATGGGGAGTCACTAAGCCCAAAGTGGTGAACGCGGCGGGCGCTCAGGTAACCCAGGTATCAATTTTTGGAGAATTTTAAATCCATTTCAGTAAGTCTTCCGTTATAAAATTTTAAAATATATATTTATTATTATCGGGAAACAATTGTAGCAGACCATTATCGCGCGTTTAACATTGTAGCATACATTTTTGAAAGTGCTGAAAAAAAAATTTTTTTGAATGCAATGGACGAGATCTGCCATTTATATATTTTATCTATTAGGGTCTTAAAAACTTATATTGATCACGGCAGACGTCTTCATTGATTACACAATTCAGCAGACAACCAGATCTTAGTTACTATTCGGTCAGATGTATGCATAGACTATCTATACTTAACTTTCTTTTTCCCCTATGGATTACTATTGTACTCATTCTAGCATATAGTTACTAGCATTCAAATAACTGAGGTTTTATACCTGAAAGGGCCCTGTTATGCTCCAAACCTGACGGTTTTTGCCAGACGTTTTCAGTATATTTGTTAACCTTCATACAGATGCCTCGTGTTTCGTGAATTTAATAAAATACATACTGTTTGTTATCGTATCGTAAAAGCCTCAGCGCTATTGCGCATGCATCAAGTCTAATTTATTTTATCGAAGAGGGGTGAACAGTTTGTTTAGCTTTTTTTTTTTCAAAATTCCGTATTTGGAAAATATTATCAATTTAAGTAAAAACGTTTTTGTAGTTAATATATATAAAAAACGAAAACACTTAAAATCTTTTAAAATATAATATTTTTCTCGTTTTAAGTCTTTTCTTTTGGCATCTTTAACTTTTAAACCAATATTCTGAAGTAATTGGTGCAAAGTTTCTTTATTTCAAAACAGAAGCAATTTATTCAAAGGCGGGATTGTTTTCTATATGACAAAAAATTGTATACAGTTTGTCTAATAACGTTGCAATCGAAATCATCTATAGATGTTTTATTAATGACATTCTTTTTTAACTCTTTTTTAGATGAAACAGCATTACACTCATTTCTTGTTTCTCGGCGATTTTTTTAATAGTACTACGGAATCACTGGCAATTTGACAGCTCGTTTTATAGAATTAGCTATCGGAACAATTAAATTTCGTTTTTCTGTCTCTTGATCACAGAATTCAATGAGATAAAATTGTCGTAGTAGTACTTCTGAAAATTTTTATTTCTACTCGAATTAGCCGTTTGAACACTAAATATAGAAGTTTTAATTTGAATCAAAATGTAATATTAATAGAATCATAAACTTTGATTGGAAGTAAAAAATAACAGAAGTAAGAGCCAACTTTAATGACAGCGCAGACGAGAAAATGCCCTTGTCAACCTTGCACCCTTTTTTAGCTCACAGGCTATCATAGCCTGAGAGCTTATGTGCCCGCCCGTTCTGTATGTATGTTCGTACTTAACGCGATAACTCATGATAAAAATATCCAATCCACTTGAAATTTTGTATATAGGTATATCCTGACAAGGCGCTTCCCTGATTAGTTTTTGGAGTTCATTCGATATGTATAAGAGGGGGAACGGGGGGCTCATGCCCCGCCTTAATAGAAATAAGTGGGTTTTTCATCCAGAATTAAGTTTTCGTTCAAAATTTAGATATAGGATCATTCTGATGAGGCGATTCCCCGACTGTTATTAGGTGTTCATTGAATAAGAATAAACAGGGGGAACGGGGGTTCTAATGCCCCTCCCCTTAATTTATATAAATGGGTTTTTCAAGCAGAATTGTCAGATTTCGTTCAAATCTCTTAATAGTTTTGGAAGTTTAATGGTTAAGTATAAAAGAGGGGGATAACTCCTCTTAAATTATACAAATGCTAAATGGTTTTTTTTTAAGAATTATCCGATTTGCTCTGAATTTTGGATATAGATTTTTTATATGATAAAGCATGTCCTTGATAGTTTAGGAGGTTCAATGATTAAGTGTAAAAAGGGGAAAGGGGAGAGCTGTTTCCCCTTCTTAATTTCTTTTTCGAACGCCATTAACCCTTGAAAATATAAGGCTGTAATGTACAATTAGTATGCGTAGCCTGTGAGCTCAATGCCATCAGTTTAACTGGGCAGTATTCTTTTTATTATGGTAGAATCATCCCAGAGTGATAGAAAAAAGGTCAGTAGTGTTCCTTTCTTTTGTTTTGTTGATTTGTCTATACTTATTTAACATATCTGACATTATGTCGAGCGAAAAAGCATGAAGTGAAGTTTGTTTTTTGTGACACGGTAAAAACTGAGAAACTACTAATATTTTTGGTAGAAACTATTTGGTAGAAAAGTTTGTGAATTGAAATATAAACATGTTATTGTACCTGACGAAATTCTAGATTCAGCATATCACAGTAGTTGTTACAAGATATTTACAACATTGAAAAAACATTTTTTCTCGACAGATGTTAAAAAGAAAGTTCCATTAGAGCCCAGTACGTCTTCGTCTGCAATTGAACAACTATCTGAAAATTCAGCAAAATCATCGATTGTTTAGACTTCTTATACTGTACCTTCAACAAAGGTATTTTTTTTTTGTAACAAGAAAAAACAACGACTGCTGAAGTGTGTACTCAATGCAGACGTCTGCCGAAATCAATATAAGTTTTTAAGACCCTAAAAAATATAATATATTAATGGTAGATCTGCTCAATTACTTTCAAAAAAAATTTTTAGAGCACTTTGAAAACTATCTGCTGCAATGTTAAACTCGCGATAATGGTCTGCCATTGTTGTTTTCCGATAAGCGTTTTCATTTTTTATAAATATTAACTACAAAAACGTTTTTACATAAATCGATAATATTTCCCAAATACGAATAAAAAAAAGTAGCTAAACACACTGTTTACCCCTATTTCTATAAAGTAAACCAGACTTGATGCATGCGCAATAGTGTTGATGCTTTTACGATACGATAAGAAACGGTATGTATTTTATTAAAATCACGAAACACGAGGCATCTTTACTAAGGATAAAAAATATACTGAAAACATCTGGCAAAAACCGTTAGGTTTGGAACATAACAGGGTCCTCTCAGTTATAAAACCTCAGTTATTTGAATGCTAGTAACTATGAGAGAGAATACTATAGGATAGAATGAGTGCATTAATAATCCATAGGTGAAAAAAGAAAGTTAGTTATAGACAGTCTATGCATACATCTGACTGGGTAGTAGCTAAGATTTGGCTGTCTGCTGAGCTGTGTGATCAATATAAGTTTTGAAGACCCTAGTAAATAAAATATATTAATGGCAGATCTGGTCAATTACTTTCAAACTTTTATTTTTTCAGCGCTTTCAATACTCTCTACCACAATATTAAACGCGCGATAATGGTCTGCCATTGTTATTTTCTGATAATATTAAATATAGATTTCAAAATTTTAAAACGTTCGACGTGGTCAAATGAATTTAAAATTTGCCAAAAATTTATACATGTGCTACCGGAGCACCCGCCACGTCCGCCACTTTGGGCTTAGTGATTCTCCCTCTCATGTATATTAGGTATAGGGGCCTCAATGTACAAAAACTAAGGTCTGATTAAATACATAAAGGGAACTTTTCACTGGCTCTTAGACTACTACTGTTGGTGGACGCAATTTGGAACAATTATTATAAACATTGCACATGTCAACGACACTCCAACTAAACACTATGTTTCCCTTCTATATTTTATTTTCCGTGTTTGCGCCTCACATTGTCTTTTCCGCAAATACATTTCCGTGAAATAAATGATTATTATAATGTCTTGTATGAAATCTTAAATTTTGTAACGAGAATTCATGATCACCCTGTATATACGTAAACTTAGAGGCGATCGGGGATAGTTGGCTGCAGCAGTAAGTAGGTCATTCCAAATAATTGATCTATGTGGATAGATGGCGTAACCAGGCACAGAGTATATTTATTCTTCTTTCTGCAACCGCTATTGTAGTTTTTCAGTGTTATTCTACACTGTTAAAAATGTGGTGCTAGGTTGAACCAATTTATGGTGCTGCAATAGCTGCCACCATAAGATGGTGAAATGTTGTTCCAACATTTGGTGCTAAGGTCGAACCATAAAGTGGTGAAATGTTGAACCATAAAGTGGTAAAATGTTGAACCATTAACTTTAACAGAATGCATTTAATGGTTTAACCTTTCACCAACTTATGGTTCAACCTTTCACCACTTTATGGTTCACCATTTCACCACTTTATGGTTCACCATTTCACCACTTTAAGGTTCGACCTTAGCACCAAATGTTGGAACAACATTTCACCACCTTATGGTGGCAGCTACTGCAGCACCATAAATTGGTTCAACCTAGCACCAAATTTTTGACAGTGTACTGCTAATAATTAAAATAAAACAACTTTTACAACATCTGAATTATAATAGAATAACTTTTTCTACAGGAAATTAATTCGTAAACATTTTTTTAAATAGGAACTTCTTAATCATTTTACCAATTTAAAAATACACTTTTTTAAATTTATTATTAAATTTTAAAAACTTATTTAAGCACAAAAAATTACGAAATTGCATTTTATCATTTTATTCTAAAATATATCAGATTCATTTTCTATAAGTCAGGTTAGTAAGTTATTTTGATTAAAATATAAAGAATTTACAAAAAGTTTATAATCAAATGATACTTTTATCCTTTCTTACATTCTTATAATTCATGAGAACATATTTTCTGAAATAATATTTAATTTGGTAAATTTTACTGCAGAGAATTTTTGTTTGTATTCATAAATTTTTTTTAAGAATGAGCTTGATCCGAAATCATTTTCCAAGCCCTAAGTTAAAAATTACTTTAAAACAAAAGATATGGTTAAAGTAGAATACACATTTAACTAAAACTTTGATATTTGAACCAACACATACAATATTCCACTTATATAACAAGCACTAAAAGCATGTACAGAAACTGATAAGAACATTAATGAAGGAAGACGTTAATTAAACAATATATAGAACATAGTAATGTTACATATTAAAGCCAAAAATCATGCAAGTAACTATACAAAATTGAAAACTATAGAATTAAAAAATATTTTGCTTAATACACACCAATATCGGCATCCATTACTGTTTTGCTTTTGTTCTTCACGGAAAGCGTCATAGATATGCGCAGAAATCTGTGTTTTGATTGGCTGTAAGTAGCACCATCTTTTGGTGCTACTTCTTATTTTTCAAACTTACTCCATAACATGGAGTTTTCGAAAAATAAGTAGTACCATATTTTGGTGCTTCTCTTTATTTTACTCCATAAATTGGTTCAACATTGAACGGAAATTTTTAACAGTGTACTGGAAAAATCAACTAGTGTTTTTTTTTCTTTTTTTAAATTGATAAGTAGTTTTTAGTTGCTTTGTTATATTTCTAATTTCTAATACCCTTCTTAATAATTACGATATAAATGATATAGTTATTTATAGCATCTATTCCATATGTGATTAACTTGGAATGTTTGTGTTTAGATCGTTACATGACAAATTTCGTGGAGAAATTTTTTTATACGGTTGTAGGCGCATGGGGTAAATTGACTCGGTGCTCCAACTAACCCCGTTACATTGTTTCCAAATATTTTCTGCTTTATTATGCCGTTTAATGAATTAATTACTTTTTTACAGAATGCATGCGTAATTAGCAAAGAAAATTGAACATTAAAATAGCAAATAAAGCCTTTGTGCACAAATGTTTAAATATAGAAGACCAACGATTATAAATGCACAAATATGTGACACACACAAGTATGATGCACAAGTATGAGAAGGTAGCAAATAGCTATTTCGAATCTGCTATCGAGATTCTTCTTCAATGCAAAACTCAGCGAGCTAAAAAAAATAGCAAAACTGAGCAAAGAGACAGAGAGACGCAGGCTTATATACCCGTTATGGGAACAATCCCGCCTAAAGAAAAGCAACCAATGAGAAGAAAGCAGCCAAAACAAACTGGGTGGACAAGTAGCGACATCTATCGGAGAACAAACAAAACAAAAACTAAAATGCGAGTGAAAAAAAGTATTAAATTAAAGATTTCCAAATGCTTGGAAAATAAGGAGTACTAGAGAAGTCATTGACTAAGGAGTGAGAATTTTTTATGATGTGGTATGCTTCCCAAAAATCAAGATCATGAATGGAAGGACATTTATGGATGATGGTGGTTGAAGAAAAGTTAAACTTATGTTGTGAAGACCAACAATGTTGAGCAATAGAGGAAAGTTTAAGCTCTTGATTTTTGACATACCTTTTATGTTCCATTAAACGAAATCTGAGAGCACGCTTAGTCTGACCAATATAAGAAAGACCACATTGACAAGAAATTCGGTAAATACCCCAGTTATCTAAGCGATCAATGGGGTGCTTAAGATTTGAAAAAGCAATTTTATTAACAGGAGAAAAAATAACATTGAAATCGAACCTTTTTAAAATTTTAGCAACTTGCTGACTGATTTTGGGGGGAAAAGGCAAAACAACCAAAGCATTGGAGTTCGAATTAAAGTTTTTTCCTTTTAGATTGGATGGATTTCGTCAAATTTCTATGAATTGAATCTATTATATTAAGGGAATAACCACGATCAACAGCAATAGCTTTTAGATAATTAAGTTCATCACTGAGTAACTGAGGAGTTGAACAAATATTGGAAGCCCAGAAAACAAAAGTTTTAAAAGCCGCAACTTTCTGGTTAGGAGGATGAGAAGAATATCTGTGAGGTGGAAGACTGACCGCAAAAGGTTTGCGAAAGACAGTAGTCTGAAAATTATCTTCATTGCGAATAACAAGAGCATCTAGAAAAGAAAGGAAATTGTTCGATTCAGTTTAAAAAGTAAATTGAATGCAAGAATCAATATAATTCGTGACAGAGAGAATCTGATTTATATCTGAATTCACTTCAACTAAAGCATAGATATCATCTACGTAACGAACATAGAATGGAAATTTTAAGGCTTCAAACAATTTTATTTCAAAATAATGCATGTACAAATCGCATAAAGTCGGACTAAGAGGATTAACCATAACCGTCAATCATACGAAAGAAATTTCCGTTAAATACAAATGCTATTTTAATGTATTTGGCGTCAACAGGCCTTGATTTCACTATTGCTGTTTTTATTTTTTTTTCTCTTTGCTATGTCACAAATCAATAGATTTTGTAATTTACGACTGAAAAAGTTTTGATTCAAGAGACTTGCCAGAAAATTGCTCATAAAGAGCGCGAGTTATATCACTTACATATCTCTCTTGGTAATTCTTCTCCTGATTTTGATTCTATAGGCAGAATTTCATGGAATAGAGTCCTCAAAGCCTCTTCGATTCATTGCGCAGTTCTAAAAAGGAAATTTAATACGCTTTGTATTAAATCTTTAACCAATAACTCTATAAATTTATCTACTGTTAACAAAAATGCTGTTGTCAATCTCTCTAGTGTCGCTTTAAGTAATAATCAGCTAAATGCTCTAAAATTAAACAACAATTTCTCTGTTTCTGCCCCTCCTTCGTTACCCCGTCTGATTGCTCCTATTAAAAGAGCCTTTAAGCATAGCGCTATTTCTCCTTCTCAAGAAGAGTCTATTAGGCATCTCATTGCCAATACTGTTGATTTCAATTCGAATGTTTATAAGCCAAAATAGTTCAGTTAAACATTGTCCAAAAAGTTTGTAGTCTGATCCGAATTTGATCATAACTAAGGCTGACAAAGGTGGTCAGATTGTAGATCTTGACAAGTCTTCATATTTAGAAAAATCCCATAAATTAATTAATGATGGTCCCTATGTGGATATCCACAAAGACCCTTCCTCTAATGAAGTTGGTACTATTAAATCTGCCATTAAGTCTTCTCACATTATTCCTGCTAAATTAAAGAAGTCTCTTATTCCTTCAATTGCTCATTGTGCCAGGTTTTATGCTTTACCTAAGATCCACAAACCTGACATTCCTTTTAGACCCATTGTTTTCAGTATCGGTACGGCATTTAATAAACTTGCAAAATATCTTGTTTCCATATTTTCTCCTCTCTCAAGCAGTAATTCTTTCACTGTTAAAAATTCTTTTGAATTTGCTAAGAAACTTCATAGTTTTAAGCCAGAAGGCCACATGATGGTTTCTTTTGATGTTAAATCATTATTTACTAATGTTCCTGTTGAAGGTGATTTAGATTGCCTCAATAAAAGGCTCTGTGAATTTCATTTTTCCTTTTTCGAAATCGAGGAGCTCATTCATCTAACTCGTGCTGGCTTAGCTCAAAATACTTTTGTATTTAACTGGAATTTCTTTCGTATGATTGACGATTTGGCTATGGGTAATCTTCTTAGTCCGACTTTATGCGATTTCTACATGCATTATTTTGAAATAAAATTGTTTGAAGCCTTAAAAACGTAGATGATATCTATGCTTTAGTTGAAGTGAATTCAGATATAAATCATATTCTCTCTGTCAAGAATTCTATTGATTCTTGCTTTCAATTTACTTTTGAAACTGAATCGAACAATTGCCTTTCTTTTCTGGATGCTCTTGTTATTCACAATGAAGATAATTTTCAGACTTCTGTCTTTCGCAAATCTTTTGCGGTCAGACTTCCACCTCACAGATATTCTTCTCATCCTCCTAACCAGAAAGTTGCGGATTTTAATACTTTTGATTTCCGGGCTTCCAATATTTGTTCAACTCCTCAGTTACTCAGTGATGAATTTAATTATCTAAAAGCTATTGCTGTTGATCGTGGTTATTCCCTTAATATTAAAAATTCAATTCATAGAAAATTGATAAAATCCACCCAATCTCAAAGTAAAAACTTTAATTCGAACTCCAATGCTTTGGTTGTTTTGTCTTTTTCCCCCAAAATCAGTCAGCAAGTTTCTAAAATTTTAAAAAGGTTCGATTTCAATGTTATTTTTACTCCTGTTAATAAAATTGCTTTTTCAAATCTTAAGCACCCCATTGATCGCTTAGATAACTGGGGTATTTACCAAATTTCTTGTCAATGTGGTCTTTCTTATATTGGTCAGACTAAGCGTGCTCTCAGATTTCGTTTAATGGAACATGAAAGGTATGTCAAAAATCAAGATCTTAAACTTTCCTCTATTGCTCAGCATTGTTGGTCTTCACAACATAAGTTTAACTTTTTTTCAGCCACCATCATCCATAAATGTCCTTCTATTTATGATATTGATTTTTGGGAAGCTTACCACACCATAAAAAAATTCCCACTCCTTAGTCAATGACTTATCTAGTACTCCTTATTTTCCAAGCATTTGGAAATCTTTAATACTTTTTTTTCACGCTTTTTAGTTTTTGTTTTGTTTGTTCTCCGATAGATGTCGCTACTTGTCCACCCAGTTTGTTTTGGCTGCTTTCTTCTCATTGGTTGCTTTTCTTTAGGCGGGATTGTTCCCATAACGGGTATATAAAACAGTTTTGCTATTTTTTTAGCTCGCTGATTTTTGCTCTGATGAAGAATCTCGATAGTAGATTCGAAATAGCTATTTGCTACCTTCTCATACTTTATTTGTGCATTTATAATCGTTGGTTTTCTATCTTTAAAAATTGAACAGGCTATAACACCGAAGAATACTTTAAGAAATGCTGTTGTAACCTTATCATTAACGAACGATCTATTAGGCAAACAGCTAAAACTTTGCCTTCGAGAAGTAAGACCCGTTAAGGCCTAATTAAGGAGAATGAAATTCAACCGACTGGCGGTGTAAGTAACTCACCTACGACAGGCAAGAAGCTGGATGTTCAAAAGATTCAGCTTCAACTTTTTCTATTTTATCGCCGGCAGTCACTGAGCTCCTTTAATTTTGGCTTAGAATGCTGGATCATTAATTCCTTTGGATGTTAAACCATAAAAAAAGACAAAATCAAAGTAGGAGATAGAGGAAAATAGCCGTAAAGAAAACAGAATCACAGCAATATTAACAGATTTACTAAATCTAAAGGCATTGAAAATGAAAAGGAAGGTTTAGAGAGGAAAAACCATGAAAAAAGTAAAGGCAACGTAAAAAGATAGCCAAAATTAAAGAGATAGTAATTAAAACTTTGTTTTCTTCTATAAAAAATTGCAATTGAGAAAAGCATGAATATTAACAATATCACAGATCACGAGGAGTGATATTGCCTGGTGTGTGTTGATACTTTAGAAACAGTAAACACAAAGAAATGTGTGTGACACAAAGAAAATGTGCTATGAAAGTTTTGGGCACATGAGGGATGCAGAAACACATGAGGATTGCAATTTTATATTTGTGATAACTGCAACTCTAATGCTGATATCGTGTAGAATAAAAGTTACTTAATGCTAATGTTTTTATCATTTTTATATCTGCATAATTTAGAATTTATATGTTACGGAGATAAATCTTTTCTTTCAACTTGATGATAATAAAAAAATTGATATATTTTAACTAGGTGCCGCAAGTGTGTTTCATTTTACTTTTTATGAAGTGTGTGCCACCATAGGTAGAAGCAAATAGCCTCGCGAGGAGAAAAGTTGGCAGACATTTTTTCTCTTACTCGAGGTTTCTTCTAAAGATAAACTATAAAATCTACAAAGTTAGAACTCCAGATAATTAAAGCCAAATATCTGTGCTTTAAAAGTTTGTTAAATAACTTTATTTTTGTTAAACAACATTAAAAATATTAATAAAAATCAATAACTAAAACTGTAGCTCCCCGTCTTCCCAATATATATATATATTTGTATAATTATATATAGACAGGGTGTTTCGCTACCAGACCGACAAAATTTGAGAGGTGATAGTAGACATGCATATTTACATTATTAAATAGGAAACCATGGGGCGCAAACGTCTTGTGTAGGAGCTGGGGGCCATTAAAATTTAAGGTCCAAAACTTCAAACGATGATAAAAAACGGAAAAAAGGTCAATTCGTTTGCGGTCTTTGCTAAAATCATTCTTTAAATCACGAATTTTTAGTAAAAAAAAATTTAAAAGTTACGTTCAGAAATTGACGATAGAGGGCGCTGTAGACTTTAGAGTAACAAACAACTACTTTTTATCGTTATTTTGTGTATGAGGTTAAAATTATTCTAAAGTTTGTTTCAAAATTGGAAACACTGGGATCGGGTAACTAGCGAAAATCGAACTGTGAACAGAGGGGGGGGGGATTTTTAACGCTCATAAACATCGGGAAAACCAATCGATTTTGTTGCGGTTTGCGTGTACGTCATTCCCTCGGTAATCATTTCATTAAAAATGACGTACAGCTTTGGGTTCCTCATATTTTGATAGAGGGCGCTTCCAACACATCTCCGACATTTCAATGGCATTATTCCTGGATGCTTTTCTTCCAGATTAACATACTTCTAGGAAATGTTAAGGATGCAAGGACGAATCTGAATGACATAGGAATTTAACGTTGGAAATGCCTTTTTTGCGAGTTGCGATTAAAGGAAGCAGAAAAAACAACATGTTAATTTGACAAAAAAATATTATTTAAAGGTTTTGCTAAAAAAGGTGTTCGAAATTATGAGATTCCCGTACCATCAGTTGAAGACCTCGAAGATCTTCTGTTGCTGATTTCTGTAGCTGCCAGAAAGCTATCAGAGATGCCAGGTATCTGTCAAAGCATGAGGAATTAAATGTGACGCCACTGTCAAGATGCCGTACTATTTCTGGTCGTAATTTCGAACACTTTTTGTAGTAAAACCTTTAAATAAACTGTTTTTAATCACATTAACGTGTTGCTGTTTCTGGACTGTTTCTGTTGCTTTTTTCTCTGTTTCCTTTAACCGTAACTCGCAAAAATGGCATTTCTCACGTTAAATTCCTATGTGATTCTGAGTCATCTTTGCATCCCTAACATTTTCTGGAACTATGTTAATCTGGAAGAAAATCACCCAGGAATAATGTCATTGAAATGTCGGAGATGTGTTGGAAGTGCCATATATCAAAAATGAGGAGACCAAGTTCTACGTCATTTTTAATGAAATGATTACCGAGGGAATGACCTACCCGCAAACCGCAACAAAATCGGTTATTTTGCCCGATATTTATGAGCGTTTCTATGAGCGTTATTATGAGCGTTCCCCCCCCCCTCTGTTCACAGTTCGATTTTCGCTAGTTACCCTATCCCAGAGTTTCCAAATTTGAGCTTAAAATTTAAGTTAAAGTCTAAACTTTAGAATAATTTTAACCCCATACACAAAATAATGGTAAAAAGTGGTTGTTTGTTACTCTTTATCTAAAACGCCCTCTGTCGTCAATTTCTGAACGTAACGTTTAAAATTTTTTTAGAAAAAATTCGTGATATAAAGAATGATTTTAGCGAAAACCGCAAAACGAATTGACCTTTTTTTCCGTTTTTTATCATCGTTTGAAGTTTTGGACCTTAAACTTTAATGGCCCCTAGCTCCTACAGAAGACGTTTGCGCCCCATGGTTTCCTATTTAATAATGTGTGTCTGCATGCCTACTATCACCCCTCAAAGTTTGTCGGTCTCGTATATATATATATATATACATATATCTATCAACCATACAATGAAACATAATTCACAATAAAGAAAAGGGCAAATACTTATTACATAAGCCGATGCAAACATGAAAATCCCATTTTTGTCTAACATTCTACAACAGTTACGAAGCAAGGCTCGAGTAACCATACATAATGGAAATTCGGTATGCAAATGTATTGCTTTTCTGGTTTAAACAGGTAATCTAATTACAGGAATTGTTTGTATACTCGAAATATTCTAACCCCTTATAAAATATTCAGACTTTAAAAGCCGCAAAAGAAAAAAATATGGTTAGAACTACATTGTCTTTATCTGAAGATACAACAAAAATAAAGAAATAAAAATGCTATTTCTTTAAAATATATGCAATATTAAAAAGGCCCTTTTAAAGAGAAGCGCTTTTGAAAGAGTTGCAGTGACACAGAGGATCCTAAACATATTCTTTTAAGCGCTCGAATAATTCTGGATGAAAGAGGATCGAGAAATAAAGGAAATAGCACAGGAAGGTATACAGGGTGTCCCCTCTCAACGGTGGCCAATGGCTAATTTCTAAACCGTTGGTCATAGACATATAGTTCCAATTGCAAAAATGCTTTAAAAAAGGCAAAGAATTGTTTTTTAAGCGATTTTGGTCAAAAAAATGTTCAACTAAAAAATTGCGAAAATTAAATTTTTATACGGTCCCCCGGTCCTATAAGTGATATTTAGTAAAAATTTTTCAACACTCTAGCAAGTAATATAGAAAAGGTCCCATTCATGTAACATTAAAATTGACCGAGTTATGAAACTTTAAATTTCATGACTTAAACCACTTTTCTATAGCTGAAAACGGATGAGTTCGACGGAGCTTTAAGGGAACGTACACTAAGTGCTTAAAGTATTATAAAGGGAGTCGATTTCCAACGCTGTTCAAAGGCTACTTCCTAAACTATTTGTCACAGACATATAGTTCCAATTACAAAATGTTTTAAATGAGCGATTTAACTGAAGACGCTGTCACCGTATAAGTTTTATGGTAGTGTTAATTATAATTAATTAACTTCTAGATTGGTTATTAAAATAACTGAAGACATGAATTTCAAAATTCTCTTTATCGAAAAAATCAAATTTTGGGAAATAGCGAAAAAACTTTAAATGCATCTATTGGTTTTCATTATAAATTTTGAGATTGCATTGTTACAATCAGTGTTGGGTATGAACGCGCTCACTGAACGAAAACTCACGAGTTTCGCTCACTATTTGTGAACTTTGAACTGAACTTCGCTTACTATTTTATAAACTAGTTTGAACTGAACGGAAACTCAAAAAATCGACGAGTTTGAACGAAATTTACGTTCAAATTTACGTTCAGTTTTTTCATAATTTATTTAAAATTTTTCCAGACCTTAGTACACATTTTCCCTCTTTCAAATGCCATTTAGAGGCCTGCACGAGCCTCAGGACGGGTTAAGTCTGGATATCACTTCTCTGGGTAGTATTAGAGGTCTGCACGGGCCGGAATTTCCAGGCCCGGGCCCGGCCCGGCCCGTAGGAAAGTTATTTCGGCCCGGCCCGTTGTAAAACTCAAAAGTTCGGCCCGTTTAAATTTTTTTATTTTAGGCCCGGCCCGGCCCGGCCCGTACAAAAATCAGCGAAAACAGGCCCGGCCCGTTTTGGCCCGTTACAATTTCTGCGATTTCTAAAAAATTCAGATTTTTATCATATAACTAAGATTCCTTTAAAAAATACTGCATACATATCTATGGAATGATTTTACAGTATATTTTACAGTAAATACACATTAACAACATTAATGATTACTTAGATTCTTAGGCTTTCAACATTCGAATAAAGATTCATTGAAAAATTAATATGGCTTAGAATAAAAGAAAAAAGAAAGAAAGCTAAAAAATCGTTAATTTTGAAGCTGTTTAATAAAAGAAGATTTATAAATGTATTTTTATATCATTTTATTATAGATTTCAAATCCAAATTCATTCTTAAATTCAAAGAAGCTCCTTTCTGATACATTTCTAATTTTTTTTTTTTTTTTTTTTTCTCAGAAACGCATAAGATTAGCAGATATCTTTATTTAGAAACTATATAATCGAATGGCGTTATCCACTTTTTTTATACAAGCAATTTAAGAATACTGCAAACAAATAAAATACTGTCATAATTAGCGTTTTGAATGGAATTTCCGGAAGTAATAGCAAGGGAAGGGATAAAAACCTACAATCATTTCAGAAACTATTATATCTCAACAAGGTTATACAAGCATTTTATTTACCAAAAATGAAAAACGCTATTCGATTCTAAATCCCTTCAATAGTTAGGCTATCGTTAATTTTGTAAAAGTATAAAAGTGATAACTTTTATACTTTTACAATTTAAAATTAATCAGAAAATCTGTCAAACTTTCGCATTATTGAGAAATTAATTTAAAAATCATCAAGAAGTATATATCCGAACACTAAGCTAACATAAGTTCTTTATTGCTGTTAATAATTTTACAAATCATGTTTTCTGCCAATAATTAAGTCTAGTACCGGTCCGGCCAGTCTATATATAGAAAAATAATGCAAGCTTGATCTCGGACCGGCATGAGTCAGCTAAAAAAATATTAAAACGGGTTACACATAATGTAATTCTCCGATGCCGATACACTGTGCTTTTTTATATTGATGCTGTCAAACTAGTATGACCACATTTATACTTTATTCTCGTTAAAACCATTTTCGTTGAAAATAGCTCATATTTTATCTTTTCTGGTTAAATCCCGAAAATTTTTTTTATCGGTCTGGCCCGTTCAATTTTTTTGCCGGCCCGTTGAAAAAACTATTCTAAATCGGCCGGCCCGGCCCGGGCCCGTGCAGACTTCTAGGTAGTATCCTAGTCTAAGTTCCTGCGAATCCGCAGACAGAGTAGAATTTGTCTAAGACGGAATATTGTCTTCTACGGAAAATTTTCAAGATACCGATCGATTCCGCTATAGCCATAGTTTATTCTAATTTTAAAGTACCATGATTCAACAATTAAACTTTTCTTTAAAGAATAGTTCATATACAATGCTGGGGGATGGAAGAAACAGTATTATAAAAGGTGCTACAAAAATCTGTATATGACGAAATCCTGTCTTGAACGAAACAATTTCTAGATCGGTGCAAAATGGATAGAATAATCCGTGTAAAAAAAGTCATAACACATTTGTAAAAGACGGCGAATTTCTTAATAAAGAATCTGTCTACAATGAATTTTTCTAAGGTTTTTTTTTTTTTTTTTTTTTTTTTTAAAGATTCACCAGTATAGAAATTTTTATATTTTTAAGCCTCCAATCCGTGGAAATGTGTTAATCTTATTAATATTTCAGATATTTAGATACAGTTAAGGACTCATTTTAAAATCAATTTAGTTTACAATGGGATATACAGAAATAAATATGGAAACACCAATACTTTGGAATAAATGTGCCTATTTACGCAGCCCATGACCCCCTTTTTTAAATGAAAAACATAAGCATGAAAGGGAAACTGTAATAAGTACTTTTTAGAGTTCCGTATTTAAAAAATTAAACGGAACATTATAAGATCTCCCTCTTGTGTCTGTTTTTGTTTGTCGCAATTACTATAAGGTAAGTTAGCCCCTCCTGTTCTGTAAAATTAATACTAAGTTCCAAACTAGCAAAAAGGGGCAATTACTAAAGCACAATACTCAGACCAGCATTGTCTCGAAGAGTATGCACACAGAAATCCAGAGAGTGCAATCGTGTGTTTGTGCCATTTTCAATATTGTACCGACCAAAAGTATATGAAGTTATGCATCGAATTGAACGAAATTTTTTGCGTAAGTGTATGACTATGGCTAATTGGTCCTCCCTGAATTTTAAAAGAATCCGTCGGAAGGGGGCGCTGCAATCGCGATTTTGTACCATTTTCAATATTGTACCGACCAAAAATATATGAAGTTATACATCGAATTGAACCAAATTTTTTGCGTAAGTGTATGACTATGACTGATTGGTCCTCCCTGAATTTTAAAAAAATCCGCCGGAAGGGGGCATTGCAATAGCGAATTTTATGCCATTTTCAATATTGCACCACCTAAAAGTTTACGTTCTAGAACGTTATGTTCTGGTAGTTAGTTCTAGAACATGAACTAAGTTTTTGTATATGATTATTTTTTGGTGAGGCAAGTAGGTCCTCCCATAATTTGAAAAATAAATAAATAAATAAATAAATAAATAAATAAATCTGGCTATCATTCTATTGTCCATCGGCTCGTGCAGAGACGGAAATTCGTTTTTACTCCGATTAATTGACTGAAGTAGAAATTTAAGATAAAAATCAAAGTTGGTATGATATTGAATTGTTATTGTAAAATTATTAAAGCATTAAAATGAGTAACTATTTTTTAAAAATATTAAAATGTATGTATGAGATAGAAGAAAGTTTTGGGAATGGCACATCCAACTAGTTTCTATTCAAATGCCGTTGAGAGGTCTACATGGACTCGGGGCAGGTCGAGTCTGATCATTAGTTTTTTGGGTCGTGCCCAGGTCTTCCTTTATCTGAAAGCTCGGTCCAGACTGGACCGGGCTTATTTCTGGAACTGTACTTTATTCTTAAGCGAAGTGTGCACAAATCGAAATTTTTTCACATTGTCTCACTACCTTGCTTGCATGAAAATCATTTACCCGTCCCTGTCTGATTTGTATAAAGATTTGTTTAGGTAACAACCTCTTTGGGTCTACAATTTTTGACGAAAATACATATATTTTTAAATTACCATTATTCTACAGTTAAAATTTTCTTTAAAGAATAATACATGTTATATTTCTATGGTGTGTGTGTGCGTTCGGAGGAGGAATATACCGGTGAAAACCGGCTTGAAAACCGGTTATAAAAATCTGGGTAAACGGAAAAAAAGTGACCGGAAAAAAAGTTATCGGAAAAAAGTGACATAAACTACAAAAGCGGAAAAAAGTTATCGGAAAAAAGGTGATGAGGAATTGATGTTAGGGATTTATTATAGATTTTGGTTAAATATGAAAGGGGGATCGGGGGGAGGCTCATAATTTAGGTAAATGAGTTTTTCATGTTGAATTAACTGTTTTGGTTCAATTTTTGGATATACGTTCATACTGAAAAAACGCTTGCCTGATTAGTTTTGGGAAGGGACGATTACCCCCCTCCGCCCTAAATTACTTAAATGGGTTTTTATGCAGAATTATCCAATATGTATTCAAATGTGTATCCAATATGTATATCTCTATCCAAATTTTGGATAGAGATTCTTTCTGATAAGGCTTATATATAACATATAATGCCTGAAGAGATTTGGGAGTTTAATGGTTAAGCGTAGAGGGGGAATGGGGGAATAACCTCTCTTAAATTAATAGCTTTTACGCAGAATTATCCGATTTGCTTGGAATTTTGGATATAAGTTCATTATGATAAGACGTATCTCTGATTAATTATGGGTTCTTTTGCTTATTAATAAAGGGGGGATGGGCAATAATCTCACACTAAATTAGATAAATTGTTTGTTATGCAGAATTATCTGATGTAAGTCAAATTTTAAATGTAGGTTCTTTCTGATAAGGTGAATCCCTCAATAGTTTTAAGGGTTTAATGGCTAAGTATAGAAAGGTAATAGAATATAACCTCCCTTAAATTAAATAAATTGCTTTTTACGCAGAATTATCAGATTTGCTTCAAATTTTGGATTATAGGTTCATTATGATAAGGCGTATCCCTGATTAGTTATGGGGGTTATTTTGCTAATTAAAAAGGAGGTGGTGATTATTACCCCCCCCCCTTAAATTAGATAATTTTTTCTTATGCACTCTTATCCGATGTATTTCATATTTTGTATATAAGTTCTTTCTCATAAAGTGGATCCCGGAATAGTTTTAAAGGTTTAATGGTTAAGTATACAGGGGGGACGGGGGATAACCACTCCCTTAAATTAAATAAATGACCTTTTTATGCAGAATTATCCAATTTGCTTCAAATTTTGGGTGTAGATTTATTATAGTAATGTGTATCCCTGATTAGTATGGGGTTCTTTTGCTAATTAAAAAGGGGGAGCGGCGATTATCCCTCCTCCTTAAATAAGATTTTTTTTTTTTCGCAGCTGTCCGACGTATTTCAAATTTTGGATGTAGATTTTTTCTGATAAAGTGAATCCATGAATAGTTTTAAGGGTTTAATGACTAAGTATAGAGGGGGGAACGGGGGATAACCCACAATTAATCAGGAATTCGCCTTATCATAATGGACCTACACCCAAATTTTGAAGCAAATCGGATAATTCTGCATAAAAAGCCATTTAATTTATTTTAGGGGGGTTATCTTCTGTTCCCCCTTCTATACTTACCCATTAAACCGTTTAAACTATCCAGGGATTCTCTTTATTAGAAAGAACATACAGCCAAAATTTGAAATACATCGGATAAGTGTGCATAAAAAAAATTTATCTTCTTTAAGGGGGGGGGATAATCGCCCCCTTTTTAATTAGCAAAATAATCCCATAACTAATCAGAGATACGCTTTGTCAGAATGAACCTACGTCCAGAATTTTAAGCAAATCGGATAATTCTGAGTAAAAGCCATTTATTTAATTTAAGGGGGTTATCCCTCGTTATTTCCCTTTATACTTAGCCATTAAATTTATCTATTTAAGTGGGGGGGGGTCGGAATCATGTATGTATGTATGTCGGCCAATTATCTACACTGTGGGAATAGGCCCTAAGGGGTGGAATGCCCTCCGTGGGGGTCTTTCGGGGGGGGGTGTAATAATCACCGCCTTCTTTTTAATTAGCAAAACAACCCCATATCTAATCAGGAAAATTTGTAAAAATGATAAAAATTACTATATAATTCTGATTGACTTTGTAGAGATACAATTGATAATGAATTAAAAGATATCCGTTACAAATTTGAAATCGTGATGCATATTTTTTAAAATGACAGCAACTTAGTTTAGTTTTGAGGTGGTCTGGTACTTGGAAACATAGAAGTTGGAAAAATGCATCTCATTTTTTTTTCTTACTATCTCTACATAGATAAAAAAAAAAGGGAGATAAAATAACCCTTTCTTTCGAAATTATTAACATGAAAGCAGTAGCTACTTTTCATATATACATATATTTTTCTTTTTCGTTGACTCATTTTTGCATGTACAGCTTTAGAGATTTGATAATTCAGTACTTTTTTCTGAAATGAAAAAACATAATAAATTTTTTAATAACTTTTCATCTCCTTCTTTTTTTTACAAAGTTCGTAAAAAAGATAAAAATTATTATATAATCTGACTGAAATTATAAAGATACATTCAGTAACAAATTAAAAGATACCTTCAGTTATAAATTTGAAATCGTAATACATATCTTTTGAAAGGACAGCAACGCTCTTAAGTAGGTTATGATGGTTGTCCGGCACTAGGAGGCAATTAAAGTTAAAAAAATAAATCTTAAATAATTTTTATTACCATATTTATATAGTAATAAAAAAGGAGATAAAATAATCCTTTCTTCGAAATCAGTAACATAAAAGCAGTAGCTACTTTTCAATTCTTTCTTTCTTTCTTTCTTTCTTTTTTTTTTTTTTTTTTTTTTCTTTTCTTTTCGTTGATTCGTTTTTGCATGTGCAACTTTAGAGATTTGATAATTTAAGATTTTTTCCTTAACTTTTTCTTTTCGATTATTCTTTTAAAACTTTTTTCTAAAATTACGTAAAAAAATAGAAAAAACAAATCATAAAAATAGGAATATGGGAAAATAGCAAGATTCTCTAAAATTATAAACGTTCATCAATCTCTAATAACTCTCACAAAATAATTTCTCGCAAGCATATTTTACGTTTTGTTATAGATAATTTATTTTGTAGAAAAAAAAAATCCGTAACAATTATTTTAGATCATGTTATATCACTAACCGCCTCCCAAAGTTAAAGAAAAATATGTAAAGAAGAAAGAAAAAAAAGCATTTAATAAAAACGTTTTTCATTGTTCTAGAAAACGATAGCTTTCACATTTTGGAAACTAAAGGACTTCTAACAACTAGTTTCTAGTTCCCCACAATTACTCTTATTTTTCTTCATTAAGAGTTTGTCAGTGTTATTGTTATTTATTTTACATATGTATGTCATATTCATAAATCTAAAGCATGTTCTTTCAAAATATAACGAAGAGTTTCATTTTTTTTTCCACTATTTTTTTTTTAATAAATTGATAATTTATTTCCACGATGTTTATCATAAAAAAATGTAAGAGGCCACTGTGAGTTTTTAGTGGAAATCCATCGCTAATATAATAATTTTGTAAGTTTTCAAAATTATTAAACCTTCCAGAACAGCTAAAAAACTTACGACGTTTTCTAAACATAAAAAAAATACTTGAAAGAGTATAGCAGCAGAAAGAATGAAAGAAAAACAAAACAAAGAAGAAAAAAAAAAACTTAGTGAAACGGCGAATCCACCCCACACTTCCCGGAATCTTACCCCCCCACACACACACACACAGAATTCGGGGATATGGTATGAAGAACCAGGAGGGAGGAAAATCTAACGCAAGTGGTCGCATCGCGGTGCATTAGACCAATTTAAACTCCAAAATGCTGTAAAATGCGTAGAAAATGAAGGAATGACTTGAAGTTTTAGTATACAAAAGTGCGGACACTCAAGGTCAGTTACGTGGAATTTCGTTATCGTAACTAAGAGGAAGCGAGTTACAGAAAGATAAAAAATTCCGGCGGGAAAAGACCACCAAAAAATGGTAATATGTGTATGCTAGAGGTCTGCACGGGCCGGAATTTCCATGCCCGGGCCCGGTCCGGCCCGTTTAAATTTTTATATTTTAGGCCCGGCCCGGCCCGTACAGAAATCAGTGAAAACAGGCCCGGCCCGTTTTGGCCCGTTACAATTTCTACGATTTCTAAAAATAATCAGATTTTTATCATATAATTAAGATTTTTTTAAAGAATACTGCATACATATCTATGGAATGATTTTACAGTATATTTTACAGGAAATACACATTAACAACATTAATGATTACTTAGACTCTTAGGCTTTCAACATTCGAATAAAGATTCGTTAAAAATTTAATATGGCTTAGAATAAAAGAAAAAAGAAAGAAAGCTAAAAACATCGTTACTTTTGAAGATGTTTGATAAAAGAAGATTTATAAAAATATTTCTATATCATTTTATTAAAGGTTTTAAATCCAAATTCATTCTCAAATTCAAAGAAGCTCCTTTCTGATACATTTCTAAATTCACTTTTTTCTCAGAAATGCATAAGATTAGCAGGTATCTTTATTCAAAAACTATATAATCGAGTGGCGTTATCCATTTTTTGATACAAGCAATTTAAGAATACTACAAGCAAATAAAATACTGTCATAATTAGCGATTTGAATAGAATTTCCGGAAGCGATAGCATGGGAAGGGAGAAAAGCCTGCAATCATTTGAGAAACTATTACATCTCAAAAAGGTCATACAAGTATTTTATTTACCAAAAATAAAAAACGCTATTCGATTCCAAATCCCTCCAATATCACTTTTATACTTTTACAATTTAAAATTAATCAGAAATTAATTTAAAAACCATCAAGAAGTATTTATCCGAAGATAAAGCTAACATAAGTTCTTTATCGCTGTTAATAATTGTAAATCAATATAATTGTAAATGTAAATCATGTTTTCTGCCCTACAGATCTTGAGAAGAATTAAGTCTAGTTCCGGTCCGGCCAGTCTGTATGTAGAAAAATAATGCAAGCTTGATCTCGGACCGGCATGAGTCAGCTAAAAAAATATTAAAACGAGTTGCACACAATGTTATTCTCCGATGCTGATCTCTACACTGTACATTTTTATATTGATGCTGTCAAACTAATATGGCTCGTGACGCACATTTATACTTATTCTCGTTAAAACCATTGAAAATAGCTCATATTTTATCGTTCCAGCTCAAATCTTCGGAACAAAAAAGTTTTCTTCAGAAAAAAGAATTTCTTCAGAATCAAAAAAATTTTTGGGACTACCGGCCCGAAAATTTTTTTAATCGGCCCGTCTGGCCCGTTCAATTATTTTGCCGGCCCGGCCCGTTGAAAAAACTATTCTAAATCTGCCGGGGCCCGTGCAGACATCTAGTGTATGCTATGAAATGCTGAAATGCGCATTCACATTTTCCCCCCGGAGGAATTTTTTTTTTATGTAAGTTGTTTGAAAAAAGTCGGAACAAATTATAAGAAATAGTAGAGAAATGTGGTATACAAAACCACGATCGCAATCCAAGTAAACAAAAATCTAAGGTACCTACTTGAATCGAACCCTGATATTTATAATACTTGACAGTAATTTAGACAATTTAACGAAATTTTCAATCGACTTACCCTATTTACGATATTAAGAAAAATATTAGATATGCATAATAATTTTATGAACACACACACACACACACACACACACAAAAAAAAAAAGTTTATTATATACTACTGATTTTATGTAAAATTTCTGAAATGCAGACTTTTTGTTTTGGGTAGAGATCTTACATTTTTTTTAAATAAAATGATTTTTTTTTCTTATAAGCTTATTCAAGAGAATGTTAAAAACAATAACTTTTCTTCCAAGATAAACTAACGAAAATGCTCCATGCTCCATTTCAATTTAGAAGAAAGGGAAGATATCTAGTATTTCTAATGGATATTTAAGTCTCTAACCATGTCTTTGGATATGGCGAGCAGTGTTCTCGCTGTCGCGCGCCAATGTGCCAAATTGCGACTAAATTCTTCATTTGGCGAGTAAACAAGCGGTTAGATTCGCCAAATTGCTAGTACTCAATTTTTGCTTTTTCTTTTTTGTTTTTCATACATATGCATATATATATTTAATATATGCATAGTTTTTTATTTGTAGCGGGTAGTTGAAATTAGATTAATAACAATCCCTGTCACAGTTATAAAAACTCAGCTTAATTTAGAACATAAAAAAAAAAAAAAAAAAAAAAATTACATTAAATTTTTTTTTTTTTTTTTTTTTTTTTTGTGCTACATGGCGAATTTATTTTGCTAATACTTTTTTCATTTGGCGAATGTTTTTTATTTTTAATTAGCCAAATTACTAACGTTGGTCAAATGTCAACGAGAACACTGATGGCGAGTGTGTTGTAGGAAATAGAGTATTTATCCTGCCTAATTTAATCTCGAATGCGGAGATTTGACTTCCGAAAAATGTAAAGTAGTAAAAAAAAAAAAAAAAAAAAGCAATGTAATGATAACGATGATATGCAATGCAAATATTTATTCTGTATGAATTTGCATCAGTATGTATAATTATTATATATATACTTTTAAATGTTGCTCCATCAACCATTGCTCACATTTGTAAAAACAGAAATTTCCTTTTTGAATGGCGGCGAATTTGCATTTTCAGAGAATAGACGGCAAATTCTCTGCCAATGCATTTTCTGTTTTTTATGAATTTTTTCTTTTCTTTTTTTAAAGCAGTGATTTACATTATATTGAGTTTCAATATCATATGGAAAAAAAAAGGGAATACAACGCAATTTGTAATTACTGGGAAAAAACTCGGGGAAAAAAAAATGTCTGAATTTCTTTTATGTAGTCTTGTGTAAGATGTATGGGCGGGTTCGGTGCGAAATTTCAACTTTTTTTCCGGGCCGGACCAAGCTCGGGCCTTGTTTTTAGCTATTATGTCGGGCGGGGTCGGACCTTGTTTTTAGCTATTATATCGGGCCGCTAAATTTTCTCAACGAGCCGGGCTGGGCTCGGGCTGAAATTTTTATTTTAATATCGGGCCGGACATTTCTTTTTCTATGGATCGGGGCTGGAAATTTCCGTCCGTGCATACCTCTATCTTACATATCGAATAATCAAATGATTAGTTCACAAAATTTTGTAAATTTGGACAATAATATCCAAACATTAAAAAAAAAAAAAAAAAAAAAAAAAAAAAAAAAAAAAGAAAGAAAGAAAGAAAAAAGAAGTGAACTTTTTAGTGAACTTCGTTCACTTTTACAAATGAGCTTGATTTGAACGCGTTCGTTTAAAAATTTTTGAGTTTGAACGTGAACTTAAATCACTTTTCAGAAATTGAACGTGAGTTTGAGTTAGTTCGTTTATTTTGTGAACGTGCCCAACACTGGTTACAATAGTGGAGGTTTGTATAGACTGATAGAGAAATCAAAAAAGGATAAGTCGAGTTTTGAAATTCATATCCTCAATTGTATTTTTACGTATGTTTTATTTTGTAAGCAAATGAAGCTGATTCTTTTCGTGATTTTATTTTAAAAAGGTATGTTATTTTGATAAGCTTTTATTTTATTCATAGTTTTCGTATGTAAATTTTCCTAGTTCAAAATTTATATTCAAACTTTAACTCACTTCCAAATATCTGATTGAGGTTCAATTCCCATACTTATTTAAACTCGATGACAATGTAATATTAATACGATTTTAGGTGTGTTCCATTTATTTATTTTATAGGACTACATCAAATTCTATTAGGTTGAGTGATCTAATAGAGCTTTAAATATGTATCACTTTGTAACGATTTGTGACTGTTGTTTTTCATAGTTTAATTAAAAAAAAATTCTGTTATTTTTTTACTTATATTTTTAGCACAAATTGCATATTTTACTTTAACATGTAAATGTCAACATAAATTCAGAAATAACAGTGTATTTTTTTTTTTTTTTTTTTTTTTTTTTTTTACTCTCAATGTTTAAAGTTAAAATTTCTATCTGATGTTTATTTTTATTTCCAGTAAATTTGTGACTGACCCCTATTTTGCAGCAAAAAATATGCTTCAACTTTGAACAGCTATAACTCGGCCAATTTTGATCGCAGAGGAATGGGACTTTTTTTGTCTTACTTGTTAGAGTAGTGGTAAAAATTTTCTAAATATCACTTATAGGACCGGGGGACCGTATAAAAATTTAATTTCCGTAATTTTTTAGTAAAACATTTTTTTGACCTAAATCGCTTAAAAAATAATTCTTTACCTCTTTTAAAGCATTTTTGCAATTGGAACTATATGTCTATGACCAACGGTTTAGAAATTAGCCATTGGCCACCGTTGAGAGGGGACACCCTGTATACAGTCACGATGGTATAATTCAGGTAACGCATTTCTTGTATAAATATATAAGAATATCATATTACGTGATAAAATAAAGCTTTGTCGAGTGACTGCACAGAATTTATTCAGAGAAGAATATTCTAGAACGAAATTTAAAAGTATTTTCAGCTGAAAAAAATTCAAAGGATCTAGGGTCAGTAAACAAAAGAGGTCTCCAATCGGAATTTATGCAGAAAGTTTTTATCTCGAAATACAGACAGATTTATGTGTTTAGACATCAACCTTAATTTAATTTTAACATATAACGAGAAATTTCGCATATGAGAATATTTTTCAAATTTTTAATATATTGTTAACTTAAACTTTTAAAAAGATTAAATTAATGCATATATTGCTACGGATATATAGTATTTATTTTTCATATTTTTTGTTATTAAATCTGGATTATTGGAATCCACATTCAAAAATACGAATTAAATGTAGTTATGGTTGGCGAGAAAAAAGAATTTCCACTAACATCTGATAACTGTAAAATTCCAGCTGGTTTTTAGCACTACATATCTTTTTGAATCTGCTTTTATATTTACTACTTTATTCGAAAAAGAAATATAAGAATAAATCAGAAATCGTATTTGACTTATATCTAAAACTAACTAATATTGAACCATACATGAAAAAATTGTGTTCGATAGAGCAGGTACACATTTACCATTAGAAATAAAGCGAAATTAAAAGAGTAATATTTTTGTATATGTAACAATTTAAGCTAATATGCCATAAATATTGTATCTTTTTTTTCTATCGAAACTATTTTTGTAATGTGCATATTATTAAAATGTCCCTTGTGTGTAAGTACCAATTTAATAATGTAATAATGCAATTTAATTTCAGAAAAATCTGCTGAGTTGAAAGCACAAAAGACTGGCTATATTTTTCATTTTTGACACATTCTGTGTGCACAGATTTTTATGTTTTTGCTTTGAGTTTCTCACTTGCTGGTACGCAAAAGTGTGAATTTCTATTAAGTGGAAAGTTCGAGAACCAATGCTATAACGAATATCATAAAATATAAAACTTCATTGTAATAAAGTAGTTCAAAACTCAGTAAAAAAAATGTTAATGTTATTTGAATTATTTTAAAAAGCTATGATTTTCCAAAAAAAAAAAAAAAAAAAAAAAATGCAGAAAAATAAGATTATAAAAACTGTACGCAATTTCCGCTTTCCGGGTTGCTCATTTATAAAATCAAACTTATTTAATCATTACTTAATAACACGTTTATTTTTCTTATATTTGTAAATGTTTATTTCAATACAACTTAGAAAATTACGAGTTTTTTTTTTCGTTTATTTAACATGCACATCTCTCCCCCCCCCCCCATATTTTATAAAATAGTTCGAGAAAACAGATAAACTTAAAACAACAGGAATTTTATCATCCCATTTAAATGATAACCAGAAATTGTAAGGCTTTCTGCAAAAAATGAACTACAATAAATAACTTAAGAAAACATACAGTGATTATATGTTTACTAATTACTATGTGTAATAAGATGGATATCTATAGACAATTTTCATAATACAGGGATGATAGTACTCGGACACTTATGACTGCTTGCTACCACTAAATTCTAATGTTATTTATCTCATATTTTTTAAAAGCACAGAATTTTTGAGATTCTGTACAGTAACGAAAACTATTAAAATTTAATCTTGAAAAGCAACCATTTAGGTCGGAGCATTGTCATTCCGGATGATATCAATTTAATCTAAAAAAATATATTATTTTAAACGCTTTGTTGATTTGCTCGTACACCATACGGGTAGCGCATTTTAATACGGGTAGCGCTATCTGATTTGACCATACCATGTACGGGCAAATCATTTCAAACTATGATTTATTATTTTCACTAGTAGATTTTCATTGCAAATTGTGCATTATTTAATCCGACCACTTTTCTGATTCAATTAGGCAAAAATGTCTGTTTTGAAAAACAAGTGATAAAGTATTACAAATTTTGTAAACCACGCAAAAAGTAGGCATTATATGAAAGTTTTTTTCAAAAATATTCATCAGTTAAGTGGTTAAATGTCAATAATTCAATCAGTTAAAAATGAGAATAATAAAATATGAAGCGAAAAATAAAAATGGAAAATTCTGAGTTATTTGTTTATTGTGCTGTTTCGCTGTTTCTAATATTGGGTCTTGTTTGAAATAAACATGCCTTATTTATTGACACGTTTCATAACGAATTAAATCTTTTGATCCTTACTGCAATTAATGACTTCTCAAAACTTCATTTATTATTGATTTTTAATCAAAATATGAAGTTATATTTGTTAGTGTAAGCCACTAAGTTTAAACTGTTAAGTATTTAAACCAATTTCGCGAAAGGGTATTAAATGGATATTATTCATTAATTTGTAAAGACCTTCAAACAGAATTAAATTCTTTGATCAGGTATTTACAAAGTAAACTAATTAAGGCTGGACTGTGTTTAAATTAATAAGCTTTATTTCCACACTATATATTACTTTTCATGCGCTCGCGAGATTTAATTTATTTATTTGACGTTATTGGGTGATTTTCATTCACAGCTTTCTACCAGAATGCAATTTAAAATCAGCCTCCATTTATAATGTTATTGAAAAGTGTGTGCACGTAAGAGTTCCTTCAGACAAGATTGAAACTAGAAACAGAGAGCTGTTTATAAAGAACAACACTCAACAGTCTAGAATGAACTGTTTGAAAGGCAAATGTTACTTAATAATGGTAAAATTTAACGACGAACTAAATTATGTTCTAATAATTTCGAGTTACTAACGACTCCAAAAAGCAATATATTATTTTTAGAAACCTAAGACACCAATAACTTTTCTATATTGACACATGCATTTATAAAACCGAAGTTTCATTTTTAATGTTGTTGAAAAGTGTATGCACGCGATAGTTCCTTCAGATAAGAGTGAAACTCCAAACAGAGAGCTGCTTATAAACAACAGTACTCAACAGTTTAAAATGAACATATTTCTAAACTGTTAGAAAAGCAAATGTTACTTAAACTTCGTATTAAAGGGGTATAATGATCTTACAGGAAACAGAATGGAATTTTTTGATATGAATGCAAAATTTTATCAGTCATCATGTAGAATGTTTCAAGAAAGCAATTTAAGCAATTATAATTTTCAATGATAAATATTTATTTTAATTTGCATGTAACAAGAAGATCTGCGTGTAAATAATTAGCAATGGATTTTTTTATAGTACCATAGTTCTTTTTATGAATTTGTATTAGATTTCAACATTCGTACAGAAAATGTTACTTAAAAATGTAACGATGAACTACAGCATGTTTAAATTTAGATTTATTAACGATTCTTAAAAGCAATATTTTATTTTTATAAACCTAAGACACCAATAAAGTTTCTCTATTGACACATGCATTTACAAAACCGAAGTTTCATTTGCCTTCCACGTAGCTGCCACCTTTCACGCATTTTTTACAACCACAAAAAATTTATAGTAAATATTGTCTTATTTAATCGACAAAATCTTAGGATTAAACAAATAGAAAATCTCTGTAGAATTTTAGTGGTAGCAAAAATGCGTAAAAGCTGGCAGCTATGCTTCCAGATCTTTCATAAAAGTTTCGAAGTATTCTCTAGAGCGCAGTAATTAGTTTTATAATCCCAAACTATATTTTTAAGATTCTATTCACAGATTCCCAACTGGTCCGCCAACTGAACAATATTTTTCAATAGAAAATTTCATAGTAGGTTTCTACAGCATTTGTGCTGAAACTGACCTCTGAAGGTGGTTTCTGCGCAATTTGCAAGAAAAATATAAAACGAAAATCTTTCTAAGAAAATATTGATGTTCAGTTGGCGGACCATTTGGCAGCCCTGTATTCATTCTCAAGTAAATATTTTCATATTCAGCAAGCACGTTTAACACTTTTTAACGGTCCGCTATGAAGTTTCGGGAAACATCTTCACGGAAAAAATGATATGTTCCTATTTGTTCACACTCCTGAAGTTTCAGAAAAATTGCTCTCGTAGTTTTCTAGATACTATACAAAAGGTCTAAATATGCAAGTGACCAGTCACCTTTAGCCATATAGTGTAGCATTTACTCACGATTCCTGCATTAACATTTTAAGTTAAAAAAAATATCATTAAGTCGTATTAAAAGGGTATAATGATCTTACTGGAAACAGAATGAAATTTTTTGACATGAATGCAAAATTTTATCAGTCATCATGTAGAATGTTTCAAGAAAGCAATTTAAGCAATTATAATTTTCAATGATAAATATTTATTTTAATTTGCATATAACAAGAAGATCTGCGTGTAAATAATTAGCAATGGATTTTTTTATAGTACCATAGTTCTTTTTATTAATTTGTATTAGATTTTAACTTTCGTACAGAAAACATATGGAAGATATTCGAATTTTATGCTTTAATTTGTTTTATCATAAAATAAACTAATATCAGAAATATCCCATTCATTTAAATCATAACGAAATAATTCTTATCAATTTTCAAAATACTATGAATAAATTTGTAAATATCTTTAACAATTTTTCACTTTAATCGGAAAGTATATAACAAAGGAGAACGGCGTGTAAATCAGTAAAAAAGCTGCGATGAAATTTTTTAATACCATTTTTTAAGAATATGTACTAGAATTTTAATTTTGCATAGAAAACATACGGAAGACGTTGAAACGTTTTGTTTTTATTCGCTTTATCATAAAATAAATTATTGTTACAAAAATAGCATTTATTTAAATTAACAAAAAAAATTCACTACAATTTAAAAAAAAGTAAGTAGTTTAATAATTTCCAATTTAATCGGAATGGCTTTTAGTACATATTTTATTGCCATCTATTGCGTGATTTTATAGCTTTTAAAGTATTTTTCCGATTAAATTGCATGTCCAAATATCTTCAGAATCAGCCAGTTCTGCGAAAAATAAATTAAGTAAATATTTGATAGTGGAAAGTCAAACATGTTGGCTTTTTTACGATAAGCTAGTAAAGATGATTTCCCATATTTTATTTCGAACGAAATAGTCCTCTCTTTCAGGCTATAAGAGGTTTTAGAGTTTAGGATAAGTCAGATATAAATGCCTTATTTTATAATCCACTTTAATAATTTGCGTGAAATATCAAAATATGAGGGTCATGTAAGAAGTAAAGTAATAAATCACAGACATCACGTAGTTTGAATTTTGATATTTTTTATGCTTTTATATTTAGTCGAAGCTTTTTACGCTGTCGAAACCATTTTTAAGTTTATCGACGCAAATCATGTAAAATGTTTTGGCTAAGTATTTTTTCAGGATTTTATAAAACTAATATCCTGCAATTAAGTTTTAAAAATTCCAAAAGCAAAAAATATTATTTTTATAAAAGAACCTAAAATAATTATTGTTATGTTTGCATTAAAATGAAATGACTATAAAATTCTGGATAATGTTTAAAGATTCCTTATGTATTCATTTTTTATTTTTAATAGACGTTTTACGTATTCATTTTTTATTTAAAAGTTTAAAATTTATGTTTTTAAGCTATTGCATAGCTTTTATCGCGGGCTTTGAGCACGGTGACCGAATCCAAAAATTCCGTAACGCGAAAAAATCCTAACACATCAGTAACGAAAAGACCTAACACTCGGCTAACGTCGTTTCCGTTCGGAAAACTTCGGGACGGTATCCTTCGGTAGACTTCGGCAGACATTGACGCGGTATTTTTCAGATATTAGGATATCAAGTCTCAAACTTATGTTTCTTTTGATCTAATTTTCATAGAGCGGCCAAATTTTGTTTGATAATTTATTATGAGGCAGCCGCCGCCGTGAGGGTCGCAAAATTTAAAATGCTTATAACTCGCGATCTAACTTTCGTAGCGCGGCCAAACTTTGTTTGGTAATTTATTATGAGACATTGTTAATTTCTGGTGACAGAAGACACCCCACGGTGTGGGTCGAAAAATTTAAAATGCTTATAACTCGCGATCTAATCTTTGTAGCGCAGCCAAACTTGTTTGGTAATTTAATATGAGACAGTGTTAATTTTTGGTGAGAGGAGACCCCACACGGTGAGGATCGAAAAATTTAAAATGCTCATAACTCGCGATCTAACTTTCGTAGCGTGGCCAAATTTTGTATGGTAATTTATTATGAGACATTGTTAATTGTTGGTGACAGAAGACACCCCACGTTGAGGGTCGAAAAATTAAAAATGCTTATAACTCACGATCTAATTTTGGTAGCTTGGCAAAATCTTGTTTGGTAATTTAATATGGGACAGTTTTGATTTTTGGTGACAGGAGGCCCTCCAAGGTGAGGGTCGAAAAATTTAAAATGCTTATAACTCGCGATCTATTTTTTGTAGCGCGGCCAAATTTTGTTTGGTAATTTATTATGAGGCAGTGTTAATTTTTGGGGACATTAGACCCCCCACGGTGAGGGTCGAAAAATTTAAAATGCTTATAACTCACGATCTAATTTTCGTAGCGCGGCCAAATTTTGTTTGGTAACTCAATATGAGACTGTTAATTTTTGGTGGCAGAAGAAGACCCACGGTGAGGGTCGAAAAATTTAAAATGCTTATAACTCGCGAACTAATTTTCGTAGCGCGGCCAAATTTTGTTTGGTAATTTATTATGAGACAGTGTTAATTTTTGGGACATTAGACCCCCACGGTGAGGGTCAAAAATTTAAAATGCTTGTAACTCACGATCTAATTTTCGTAGCGCTGCCAAATTTTGTTTGGTAATTTATTATGAGACAGTGTTAATTTTTGGTGACAGGAGACCTCTCAAGGTGAGGGTAGAAAAATTTAAAATGCTTATAACTCGCGATCTAATTTTCGTAACGCGGGCAAATTTTGTTTGGTAATTTTTTATGAGTCAGTGTTAATTTTTTGTGACAGGAGACCCCCACGGTGAGGGTCGAAAAATTTTAAATGCTTATAACTCGCGATCTAATTTTCGTAGCGCGGCCAAATTTTGTTTGGTAATATATTATGAGACAGAGTTAATTTTTAATGACAGGAGACCACACACGGTGAGGATCGATAAATTTAAAATGCTCATAACTCGCGATCTAATTTTCGTATGGCGGCCAAATTTTGTTTGGTAATTTATTATGAGGCATTGTTAATTGTTGGTGACAGAAGAAACCCCACGGTGAGGGTCGAAAAATTAAAAATGCTTATAACTCGCGATCTAATTTTGGTAGCTTGGCAAAATATTGTTTGGTAATTTATTATAAGGCAGTGTTAATTTTTGGTGACAGGAGACCCCTTACGGTGAGGGTCAAAAAATTTAAAATGCTTATAACTCGCGATCTAATTTTCGTAGCGCGGCCAAATTTTGTTTGGTAATTTATTATGAGACAGTGTTAATTTTTGGGAACAATAGACCCCCCACGGTGAGGGTAGAAAAACTTAAAATGCTTATAACTCGCGATCTAATTTTCGTAGCGCGGCCAAATTTTGTTTGGTAATTTATTATGAGTCAGTGTTAATTTTTAGTGACAGGAGACCCCCACGGTGAGGGTCGAAAAATTTAAAATGCTTATAACTCGCGATGTAATTTTCGTAGCGCGGCCAAATTTTATTTGGTAATTTTTTATGAGACAGTGTTAATTTTTGGAACAGGAGACCCCCCACCGTGAGGGTCGAAAAATTTAAAATGCTTAGAACTCGCTATCTAATTTTCGTAGCGCGACCAAAGTTTGTTTGGTAATTTATTAAGCTATTGCATAGCTTTTATCGCGGGCTTTGAGCGCGGCGACCGAATCTAGGAATTCCGTAACGAGAAAAAATCCTAACTCTCCGGCTAACGACGTTTCAGTTTGGCAGACTTCTGCACGGTATCCTTCGATAGACTTCAGCAGACATTGCCGCGGTATTTTTGCATAAGTTGATAAAAAATGCTATGCAATAGCTTTACCGAGGCAGTCCACGAGTGCCACACATATTGTTTGTTTTTTTTTCGTTTCGGTTCTAATAAAAATTTTGCATCGTATTCCACTTCATTTCAAAACACAGTAAATCTCGTGGGTTAATTTATTTTATTGAATTTTAAATTTCTTTTTCATATAATTTACATTCAGACTAAGTTAGTAAATATATTATTAGATTATTTTAATAATGCCAGAACTGACAAAGCATTAAAACTGAATTAACACTAGTTTTCTAACATTTATTGATAGATGATTAGATTTATACAATAAAACAAATAAAATAACGTTTTACGTATCCTCATTTCCTCTACTCTTTAAATTCGCTTAGTGTAGAAAAATTGCAATCGATATAACACATGCGTTAAATCTTGATTTTTTGTTTACGGTGTAGAGATCATTTTTTTTCTATTTTTAGAGAATGCTTCATAGTGAATCTTATTTAGTTATATTTTATAAATAGAAATTGCGCACATTCATAAAAATCAACGTTTAAAAATATCCATAGAAATAAACTAAAACTATGCAGGGGTTCTCATAAATTAATGCCCTTTTATCAAACGGGAAAAAAAGTGTGAACGGCGCGATGTTGATTTCTAACATAGTACATGAATTTTGATTACATATTGCATTCAATAAATCTACTGGCAGATATATAATCACACATAAATCTATTTATTGTACTTTACATTATAATGTGTAAACCCGTAGTACGTACTACTCAGACCTTTTGTATTTTTAAAGATTCAACTGTTTTGCCCGTACATTGTAGGGGCAAAAAGAGTTTGCTTAATTCACCAATTCAAGGTTTATGACACCAATACATTTTTAAATACAGATTCATAATATTTAATGGCAGAAATGGTTATACTATATATTATGAATATTATACTTAAAAAAGTGGTGTTTATCGCGCATTTTCAATTTATTTTATGTAAAAATGAATCAGTTAAATTGTTTTAAAAGCTTTTTGCAGAACTTTACAGTGAGGTTAAATTAAATTTAAATGACTGAGGAAATAATATGAAACAATTTAAGCTACTTAGATTGCCAAATCACCATGGTCTTTCCATTTTAAACTTTCTTTATATCTTTGAAAAAAAAAAAAAAAAAAAAAAAAAAAAAAAAAAAAAAAAACCAAGATGTTCTCTAAAAAAGAAATTCAAATAACCTGCTTGTCTTTATATTTTGCAGCAAAGATTTGTCCTTCGTGGCATATAGGAAACGAACAAAAATTTTACTAAAAATATTATTTAAGTTCATACTTAAACTAAAATGTTCGTAATGATATGTAGACGTAGTATATGACTACGTTTGTTCTGTATAATAATTGTGTTCATTTGTGTAAGAATGTCCCGCATATTGGTAAATTTATAAAGATATTTTTTTTAAATGACTTTTCTTATGTGTTTTATAGAATCAGGGTTCAATTCCTTTTTAACCCTTCAGGACGCGCCCAGGATGTTTCGACCATCGACATGAAATACATGGACCGCTCTTCTCCATTCACCGTAGCCTTTAAAAGTGGGGTCGACATGTATCACGTGTGATCGGTATTTATGTGTGCAAGACTGGCGATTTTGCGCTCTTTGGCACCGGGAAATTAATTCACAGTAAGATTATTCATGTTAAATGATTAATATAGATACATATAAACATTATAAAGCAAGACTATATTAATCTTTTACAAGTGAGAAAACGAAAAAAAATATGAAGTGTTATCTTTTATATAAAAAAATATCCAAAAATAAACTATAATTACAAGATAAGGAATTAAAGACAATAAAACAGGGAAATATATAAATATATATGTTGTAATCTCTATGTTTTCATTCTCAGTTTAATCTGGAAATGTTTTTAAAAAAATAATTAAGTATTTCAGAGTATTCGTATTTTTATCAAAGACCAATTTGCTTTGTGGCAAACAACGTTATGGTTAATTTTGGAACTCTCCTCCCCCCCCCCCTTTCGATAACATACGTTATCATCTTTCAACTTTCGTTTGTGTGTTATGCGCAGTGAAACATTTTCCTCAAACATTTGCACTAATTAATTTTTATCAAAAGAATTTTATATGTTCATATTTGATACTATATCACAGATTTAAAAAAGGAAAAAAATCATTCCATAAAAAATATGCAAAATAGTGTTTCTTTTCACTATTTAAAAACTCTGCATTTCAAAACAATGATTTAAGACAATTTTATCTTTATATCATCTTAATATATCGAATGAAAATTTTAAATTTACGTTAATATTTTTACTGATATTTTTCATATAAATTAACTCAAACATTAATTTCCACAGTTTTTTTTCCGTTTTAAAAAAATGAACAAAAAATTGTTGTTTTTATCTAAGAATTACGATAATTTGACTACAGAATAAAGATTGTTTCCTTATTTTTTACCAAATTCGAGTAAATATATATACATATTTTTGCAATGATAATTTTAGAAAAAAATTAATAATAATAAAAAAAAACTTTTAAAATGCTATTTTTTTACTAAATACATCTTTGAAAATTACTTAGGGGCTGTGCAAATACGTTATCAACTTTATGGTAATTTTGGAACCCTCTCCACCCTTTCGATATCATATGTTATCATCCTTCAACCCCCCCCCCCCCCCCGTCGGTAATGATATCGCTATCAAAGTGTTTTATATATATATATATATAAATTTGTTCTTTTGTTTGGAGTAATGTACAAAAGTGGTTAAATTTATTTTTAGCATACTTTATTGATTCAAATGAAGAAAAGTTAATCAAATATCGCTTTATTCAAATAAAATTTTTAAAAAAGTTATTATTTAAAAGTATTGTATAATAGTTTTTTGTTACATAATGAATCCAACAGTAATAAAGTGTTATTGAATTTGCCCCTCGAACGGAGAAAGGAGGTGGGGGAGAAGGGTCAGATAGAAATTCTTATCAACAAAACAAGTGGACAACATTCTTTCTCTTTTATTTATTAGTAAACACAAGCTACATTTCCAAATTCACTTCACATATGGTTTTTCGAACCGTGATTATATAGGTTTTCACATATGAAAATTAATAGGAATGTCAAATACTGGGACAAACCATATTTTAGAATTCGATAATTTAGTAATAATTTAACGATTTTAATAATAACTTTGTATTTTCGTAAAAATAGACAACAGACTTAAAAAATATAATACAGTAAAACCTCTAAATAAAGGACGCCTTGGGGGCGCGGAAATTGTCCGCTATTGGGAAAACCTCAGAAATTAAAAACTTGCTAAGAAATGCTTAATGCTTCATTAATTGACTTTTATATGTGCTAAAATCTCTATTATATGATTAATCAGAAATTAAAATTATTTTTTTGAGCAATAAAACTGAAATAAAGTTGTGCATACCTCTATCCACAATTTATTACATTTTTTAGATTAAAAAAAAAAACTTACGAAAGTTTGCTTTCTTGCGATTTAACTTTGTCAGTAATTTTAATCCTTCTAAACTATTATTTTAAAAAAATGCAAAATAACTGTGCAACAGTTCACTGTATTTTATCGCTTCTTGGAAATTATTGATATTGCAGGAAACTTCTTCAGTTTCAATATCTTTTTCATCATCGCCAAATGTCAGCTTTTGTCAAAAATTCTGAAGTAGTATAATAGCATACAATAATCGATTCCTCTTCAGTAAGTAACTCATCATCAAAATTAATGAAATATTTGGCAGATTCTTTACTCCTGATATATTTTATTAATTTACTTATTTCGCTTAAGGTCATTTCCATGAAAGCACGTCATGTCTGCCACAGAGCTAAAAATCGCTATGCTTGTTTGAAACCATTATTTTCGAAAAGTTTCCTTCGTCGTATTCAACTGATGAGATATCTCCGATAAAAGAAGTTAAATTTTTCCGTTCTAAAATACTGGTAGCCAAAAATCGTTGTGTGTGACAGACATGACATGTTTCCATGGAATTAGCCTTAATTGTTCATTTGTGTCTGGAATGTATGTTCCATATTCTTTTAATATACAAACTGTATTTCTGGAACATAGTCGTACGCTTTCCACTGAGGAAATCGAAATTGTAATTTCGATAATATAATTTCGAAATTATAACTGCATTAACTAATTTTAGGCAGTTCACAAGTGTATTCATAGAATCTAATTTTAAAAGAATTGAGCGTAATAAAAGCTTTCAGTACCAGGATTTAAAATCGCGTATTACACCTTGATCAAGTAGCTGGCATACTGAAGTTATGTTTGAAGGAAAAAACACAATATTAACATTGTCGAATTTCAAATGCTTTGGATGAGAACTTGCATTCTCAGCCCACCCGCTACTTTATCTGTGATCACAAAATTTGTGACACATTACCATGATAAATTTAGAGGCTTTTTACTTTTTTCCATTTTTTTTTTCTCGTTAAAAAATAATTTTTCACCCTTAATCGCCAAAATTACTATCCGCTATTCGGAATGTCCGTTATTCAGAGGTTAAACATACAAAAAATTAGGATTTGGGAGTGGGGATTAGAAATCTTAGATTAGCGGACTAGAAATCTTAGATTAGCTGTCGGCTATTCAGGAGTGTCCGTTATGGAGATTTTACTGTATACTATTTTGAAAAAAAAAACCCATATATCAAATAAAAAGAGACAATTCTGATTGAGTCAAAATGCTATAGATATCAAAAGGGAAACCCCCTCCACCTAGAGATATCTTATGATATCATGTGCTAGACCCTCTCCTCCCCCCTAAAATAATAACGTTATATATGCACAACCCCTTATATGTGATCATTACAAATAATTTGAGAAAGATTTACAGCAGTCATAAATACAAATAAATACATTACATGAGAGAGGAAAATTACAAATTGGCGAAAAAAAACGTCGCCAAGATATAAAACAAGAGCTTCTCATTTATTAAATAAATAATAAAGTTATTGTGATTTAAAACTTACTTACTTTGCCCAAAATAAAAGGACATATATCAGTGTAAAAAAAAAAAAAACTAATTTGCTTTATTTACGAGGCAAAAACCAATCATTATCAATTAATAACACTGTTTCAGATCACAATTTTTATTATTATTTTAAATAAAATAAATTTAAAAAGCAAATGTAAGACTTTCCTATGGAAGGTTATACTTCCTCCTTTGACATATTTTGATTTAGATCTGTATGCACTGCAATATAACAATATTATTAATGAAAAAATAAAAAATAAAAAATAAAACGGTCAATTTTTTTTTTTTTTTTTTTTTTTTTTTTTTTTTTTTTTTTTTTTTTGCAAGCAACCCCATATAAATCCAATGGACGAAAGCTCCGGTCAAACGTCTTCGGAAGAAAATCGTCCCGGTGTCTTGTGTCTTTATGTTGGGGTCAAAAAGAGGCTGTTGTTTCTCTCTCCATGTTACTTCATCTCGATGGTTTCGACACACCAAAACCATGCAGTGTATAACTGGTCTTTATTTTGTCAGCAATATATATAAATTATAATCATCATCTTATTTAGTCGGAAATAATTGTCACAAATTCTGTGTAATATGAGTTTAAGATTATTTTAAAAAAAGTAGTGGTTACAATTTTAAAAACCATACGAGTCAATCCATTTCACTTCGTCCAGAGAATATTTTTTTTTGTTCTTGACCATTTAAAAAATGGAAATTTCTTGTACAACAATCTTAACATGGTAAGTATACTTTTGAAATTTTACATTAAATAACTAATATTTATCCCAGGGTTCTGTAAAAAATCCGCATATATAACAGTAGATACAGTAAGGTTTTAAGTATTTCATTGCGCCATCCTAAACAAATTTACTCCCCCTCCCCTAAAATTCCATACAACCTACTCTTAAAAACCTTTACTATGTGTTACAAACTATTCTAAAACAAAACAACTAAACTAAACACTATAAACTAAAACAATTTTTTTGTTAAATGAGTAATTTGTATCCCAGAGTTATGTCGAAAGTCTGTATCTGAGATGGTAAAAAAGGTGCGGTTTTAAATATTTCTTGATCCTCCCCCCTAAAAAAGTAATTCCCTAAAAAATATTATTGTTTATAGAATTTAATATGCAGCCATACTTTAAAAAGCCCAGTACATTTATCGTTCTGGCCGAGCTGTAATTCTATTAACCCTCCCCCTCTCTTAAGTTTTCAAAGAAATATTCTGTGGTTTGATAAAAATATCCATGATTTTGCAGAATTATGAATGTTTTTTCAATCTTTTGATTTGGGGATATTTAACTAATTTTTAAATAACGAACTATTAGAAATTTGAAGTTCTGACACTCAGGTTTAACAGGAGAGCCCTTCGACTAGCTTAAAAATAACTTTCATACATACCGTAGATTTTGCAAGCCACATCGTGGGCACATTTAGACACGTAGATTTTAATCAAAATTGGAAAAAGTTTAGTGATTATTGAAATTCGTTAAAAATTAGCAAAATACTGATACTTTATGATTAAATTAATGAATAAGAAGATTAAATAAGATAAGATTAAATTAATGAATAATGAATAATATTTTAAGGTAACTTCATTTTTTCTACCTGCGTTTTTCTCAATAAAACCAATCGTAATATTTAACTAAATGATTATATGCTTTAGAAATAAAAAACGTTTTTATTGTTAAAGAACATAAAATTTATGTAACTGTTTCGGACATAACATCTTTTAATTGACTGAATTTGTCATTAACGTATGTTTATAAATGACTTTTAAAATAAAAAAATAATTAATGACCCTTACAATATTCTGGGATAGGAGTTCTGCATGATTGAATAGAAATATTCCCAAAGAAATATCATTAAAGGTAAATTTTAAATTGTGTATATACTTATCACGATAATTATTAATTGAAAAAACAGCTATTCAAAAAACGGACTAATTGGAGCCCTGACATTATATTAACCTAACTTATTTAAAAATTTAAATTTTGATGATATTTAGAACATAATTTAATAATTTTATTTATTTTCTTGTGAAACATAGCAGAAAATGCATTTTTGAATGTGGGTTTATGTATGAAATATTTGTATTGTTACTTTCTGACAAAAGATATACTTCATTTTTCTCATACCATCAACAATGCATCAGAGTTTTTTCGTACCTATCTTACCCGACTGTATTTTAATATAAAGCGAAAACATTCTAGTGATCTCCTACAACAATATTTTAAAATTTCGTTCAAACTGTATTAAAAATGCCTTTGATAATATTTAGACTTATTACACGTAGCTTCGTAAAGTAAACAGATTTTCAAAATGAAAATATCCTCGAAGATTTTGGGACCTCGGATTTGATTTTTCTTTTTCCAAAATGGAGTAGCGGAACTACTTTGAAAAAATTTTAATAATTTGAACTCGAACGTATGAGAGGCAAGACTTCACTAAAATAGTATGTTTGTATGCATATACATTCTAACATTTATTATATAGTTTCGTTAGTATACAGAGTGCAAAATGTTATCTATTGCTGACATTGAGGGATCAGTAAAGAAATGAATTAAAGTAGTTGAAGATCAAAATCAGGTTGAAATCTCATTGAAAGACAAAATCATGTGCAAAATCCTTAAAATTTGAAATTTAATTACTCTGTCAATTTTTGTAGAGCCGAAGTCAAACTTTTTGTGTTCTATCTTTTGTGATATGTGTAAAATTTTACTTAATATAACTATAGGGACTGGGGAACCGTATAAAAATCTCGAATTTGTAAATTTTATAAAATTGATTTTTTACTTTAAACAATGCCACAATATGAATATTTACCTCATTTGAAACGTTTTTGCAACTGTAACTATGTATATAAGACAAACGGTTGAGAAATTAAAGGTCGGCGATATGTAATATATTGCACGCTGCATATAACTCGGTATATATCGTGAATATTGCGATATGTACTTTACTTTCTGTCAATGCAACGGAAATGTATTACAAAAAAACTAAAGAAATATTACGTTTTAGTTTCTTTTTATTATTTATGTCGAGAATTATGCTTCCTCGATGCACGGCTCTTCGAAAAATTGTACTTATAGCATATATTCTTGTTCCCAAGGCTGCCACAGACGACAATTTTTATATTCTGTTCATACCAATTTCTGTCTAATATAAATTTTGAAAGAAACGTTTATTGCAAATGTAGTCAAAGTGCCTATTAAGGTTCGATATTCTTAAAAAGTGGTGTTATTTAGAATTTAAAAAAATCTGCCTGTGTTCTGCAAAGTCTGTGCAGTTATACAAGAACAACCTGTGTCTGCACAAAATTTGCGCAAACGGGCAATACATATTGCTTCTAAAATAAATATTTCTAACCCACTGTATCAAAAAATTATAAAAAATAAGATTTTATGTATAATACAGCTCATATTCATAAAATTACAATAATTGAGAAAAATTAATAAAATATCCAGGTGTGACAAATGTGGTGGGTGCAGTAGCAGATACTATTTCAAAGTTTTGGTGGTATCCTGAACGATAGAATTCCGATAGCACGGAACGTTGTCGAGATGCAATATCACTCGTTTGTGTCCCATCCTGGCCGTTGTTCGGGCAATGCATGTTTCAAATTAATTATTTGTTGTCGGTAGCGACACACATTGTCAGTTTCTCCCGGTTTCAGAAGCTGATAGTACACGATTCCTTTCTGGTCCCACCAAACGCTGGGCATTGTCTTCTTTCCGAAGCGATTTGGTCGTGCCGTCCGATGTTGATGCTTTGCTAGATGAAAGTCACGATTTTTTGCATTTGGGATTCTCAAAATATATCCACGTGTCATAACCAATAACAATTCGATGGTAATCTTTGTTCAATGCCACAAAAGCAAAATTTCGGCAATGGTTCTTCTATTCTTCATTTGCTTCTCAGTCAACTCATGCAGCCCATATTTTCAGTTAATTTTGATTTTTTCCATGACATGTAAGCGTGTGGAAATACTATGGAGAGTCATGTTTAATGCCTCCCCAAGTTAATCTTCCTTTTTTTAATCTTCATCCAATAACGCTTGCAGATAGGCATCCTCATTTGTTTCGGTTTTCAGAACAAATCGCCACTTCTAAATCATTTAAACAAATATTCACGCGTTCTTTCAGAGGGTGCATGTTCGCCGTAGGCCTCCTTAACAAACGACCTCCTTCAGTTGCAATTCTTTTCAGATTACAGCAAAAAAGCAAAATCTCCCGCAAACGCTGCATATTTGATGCAAAAATTGGCATCTTTGTTGTTAGGAAAAAATATTGTTCCATTCTGATATGTATTGGTATTATGACGATTTATTGTTAACATATGTACAATCTATTAAAACAAGTAAGAAAAATAATGAGTTAACCATAGATTATGAAGCCCCTACCAACACTTCTTCAAATATTTAACAAAACTTCGTTATCCAGGGAAATAACGTATTATTGTTCATATTCAAATATGTATTCCAATACTTTTGAAAAGCCCTGTATTTGATCTCTTGGTTGATATATAGATTATATAATGGTAACATTTAGTTTGGCAAGGAAAGGTCTAGCTGATTTAAATTTTCCTTTCAGCAATTTATACTAATAGGTGGAAACATACTTGAATACTTTTATTTAGCCCTGTAAAATACATAGTGCCCTTAATACACGAAAGTATTTTGCTAAAGTTTAGATTAAAAATAAATTCTCTTTAAACTATTTAAATCAAATTTCCAGACATTATCATCCAAGGGCGACCATGTATCCAATTCTTTTCGTGACCTTGTATATCATTTTATCTATATTGTACAAATATTTCTTAGTAACTTAGTTCATCGTAAAAATGCACAACACAATTAAAAACCACCTTTAACCCCTGACCGCCGAGCAAAAGGGCAAAATTGTAATTTTTTTTCTCTGCAATTTATTTTAAATGTTAATAAAAGAGGGATTTTCTCACATGGTATAAATTTTTTGTTACGTATCTGCTTATAAGCCTTGAAAGCATCAATCATGACTTAATTTTTTGAAACTGGATTATATTTGTATCAATATATTAATTTAAATAAATCTTCAATACAGTGAAACCTGCAGCCTGGTGAACGGATATATCCGGTCAGAGCATATGGAAGGTTAAGTAAATGAGATCGAAAATTAGATCGCGAGTTATAAGCATTTTAAATTTTTCGACCCTCTCCGTGGGGGATCTCGTGTCACCATAAATTAACACTGTCTCATAATAAATTACCAAACAAAATTTGGCCGCGCTAAGAAAATTAGATCGCGAGTTATAAGCATTTTAAATTTTTCGACCCTCACCGTGGGGGGTCTCCTGTCACCAAAAATTAACGCTGTCTCATAATAAATTACTAAACAAAATTTAGCCGCGCTACGAAAAGTATATCGCGAGTTATAAGCATTTTAAATTTTTCGACCCTCACCATGGGGGTCACCTGTCACCAAAAATTAACAATGTCTCATAATAAATTACCAAACAATATTTGGCCGCGCTACAAAAATTAGATCGCGAGTTATAAGCATTTTTAATTTTTTGACCCTCACCTTCGGAGGTCTCCTGTCACCAAAAATTAACACTGTCTCATAATAAATTACCATAAAAAATTTGTCCGCTCTATGAAAATTAGATCGCGAGTTATGAGCATTTATAATTTTTCGACCCTCACCATCTGGGTCTCCTGTCACCAAAAATTAAATTTTTTTTATAATTTTTAGATTCGGTCGCTGCGCTCAAAGCCCGCGATAAAAGCTATGCAATAGCTTAAAAATCTGGGCATGCAGTAAATGTAAGAAGTCGTAATAAGTATCGTAAGAATATCAACAATAATATAATGAGGAGTATGATTAGATGTTAAATTTTCATTTTGTCCTGTAGTACTTGCAATTTCTGTATGAAGAACAAGATTATGTAATCTTACGTTTTGTTTCGTACTATTATCAGTATTAACAGATAAGTTAGAAACACTGGATATACTTTTTTCAGGGACTTGAGTAATCACACTTTCTGCTTTTCATCTTTTAGAAGCCATCACGTTCATATGTTGTTTACGTTTCTTCGAACGAGGCATTTCAGTATATTATTTTAACACTAGAACGCCCGGATGGAGTCGATTCGACTCCAATCATGTAACTAAATTTTAATTCGAACCAGAAGAATTTTCTTGAAATAGTTTAAATTTAATCCACACAAATTTACGTTAAATAAATCAATGAAATAACTTTGAATAAAAAATCTGGTGAGAAATACTTTTTTCAAACTTGAGTAGAATTTCCGAGCGTTCTAGTGTTAAAATAAACTTGTAGAATATTAAACTTAAATTAATAATACAAAATATTCACGTGCAAACACTAAACAAAAGAATGCGATGTATACAAGCAAAAACAGAAGAGTTTTTCACGAGAATCGAATCGAATGGCGTAAAATGTAAGCAAACACGATAGTGTTCGATTTAACAATTAACGGTTATGGATAATTCAGAACAGAAGAATGTATTCTTCTTTGATTAATCATACTAAAATTAAAATGTTATTAACTGTACCTAACTTTGTTTGTTTGTTTATTGAACAACATACATCTGACTTGTGTGCTCGATATGAAGTCTGCTTATAAGCCATCATCAATATACAGGGACGAGATAGCACACAAGGAAATATGACAACACAAGAGAAGTACAACCAGTGGCTCCACACAAGGAGTGTGTGCAATGGAGCCAGTGGGATTCGAACCCACAACCTCACGATCAGCGGCGTGATGTCTTAACCACTCAGCCACAGAGGCCCCTGTACCTAACTTCATTTAATAGTGTAATATAAAAGTAAACAAAGATGTGTAAGCTTTTTAAATGGCTGTTAGTCCTTTAAACTCTAGTGAATACAATTTAAAAGCTCATTTGCTACCTGTTCAAAGTGTCCCCGAGTTCTGAAATTTTGCATGGACATTCGCAAATATCTATATTATCGTTTTCTGAGATATTTTTTTTTTTTTTTGGAACTTTTGTAGTTTTTTGGCCGAAAATGGGGCTCGGGTCTCCCTTAACCTCTTCGCTACTGGCGATTATTACAGTATTTTTAATTATTACTGAATTATTTCTTCTCTCGTTTGACTTCAGAGCAAGATTTTTGTTTTATTTTCATTAGCTCGAATCTTAGAATACGAAACATATTATTCTTATATCGAAATTTCATTTATATTTGAAAACAAGTTTCTGATACAGTTGATTATTAATTGCTGTTGAAACTAATCATCTATATATAATAACACCCAGTATGTGAATAATGTCAAATTATCAACAAACAAAATACGAAATAAACTGAGAAATAAAAAACCCTTAAATAAAGTACTTTTTAATGTGTAGTTAATTAGTTATTCATAAAAACTCTTTACATAATTATTTTTCTTAGATGGATTATTTCTGTATTAATTGTACGAAACAAACATTTTATAAATAAAAAAATAATGAGTTATTTTTTAAGGTTATTGCATTTTTTCTGTTTTATGAAATTGCTACATTGCCAAAAAAAGGGAATTATAATCGAAAAATATTTATCGAGTATCTTTTTTTAAATTACATCTTTTTTTGCATTTCAGATTATAAAAAACAAACAATTTGTAAATGTAGTTTTTTTCATGTACTTTTCAGTAAGAAAAAACTAATTTAATATTAATGACTTTTTACAAAATATTCAAAATATCAGTATACATGTAATTTAGCATAGGAATATATCTATTTTTAGATTTTATATATATTTTATGAAATATTATACGAGATATAGCATATAGAAATGATTTTATTTCAGTTTAATTAAATAACAATGTGAAGACAGCTATTTTCCGTTACATAATATGTTGTTACTATTTAGTCCTCGGCCCACGACTTCCAGGGTTTCCGCTTAATATACAGTTAATAAACTATAGCTAGGGTTACTAAGGGTCCTGGAATTTCTAGCTCAGGAAATTCTTTATTACGAATATTTTCTTTAAAATTTCTCTGTAAGTATGTTGAAATCTTCCCGTGTTTGAACTAGGTTAAATTTCTTATAAACAAATACTGTTATTTGATCTTGGAAACCAGGAACAATAACGATGCCCGTACGAACCCCTGTATAACAGATCAAGTTGTACTCGCAGGTTAAGGATTGCCACTAACAACTTTTATTTTTATTACCACTTTTATTAATATTTTTTAAAGAGTAATCCCCCATTGAACATTTATAAACGACAGTTTTCATGAAGATTTTTTTTTTTTTTTGGAAATTCTGTTTGACAAAATATAAACAGTAGCAGATGAACCGACGATTCTTACAAACCATACCCGCTAAAATTCTGTGTGTCAGAATTTCTGTAAACTATTTTATACATTTTGAAAGAGAAAAAGCCATTTAAGTTAGCATATTACACTGAAACATATGATAAAAATGAAAATAGTCATTAATGTATGTAGATAAAGAAAATAAATTGTAAAATCTTCCCATATTTCAATACCAGAAAATGCCATAATCGAGATATTTCCTGCAGCGATTCTTAACAACTTCATTTTAATATTCAGCAATTTCACAAGAAGCATCGTTGGCATCTAGTATATTATTCAGTTTAAAATAAAAGCTATTTAAATCATTTAATATTAAATTGAGTCATGTGAAGCTGCAAACTTCAAATTTCCTTTTTTATTTAGTCAATTGTAATGACAATTGAGTGTAGCCTAGTTTATACGAGTCCCCTGAAATCACATGCACTAATCGAAATGGTACTTGTTACTTTTGCTAATAATAGGTGGGGAAGAAATTGGCCAGTCTTTTTATAAGAAATTCTGTTTAGACCCATGCAAGGGGAAAGTGCTAAAACACAATATTACTGTTCAATTCATATTTAATAAGGATCTATTATAAAACACTTTTTAAATAAAAAGTATTTTTTAAAGTGGTACTTGATATAAAGTTATTTCTCATATAGCAGGGATATTTTATAAATTTCTTGTCTTATTTAAATCAGGAAGGTATGCGAGTAAAAAGTGTGCAACTATATCTAGATATCATTGCGAAAGTATTAAAAAGAGATGGAAAAAAGAAAAAAATGTCAAAATAAAAATACTTCTAGACACTGATAATGTTATTATTACGAAGGGAAAGGGGGGGGATCGAATAATGATAACGTATGATATCGGAAATTAGGGTTGGCCTAAATTGCCAAACAGTTGATAAACTTTTTTAGCTCACAGGCTATCATAGCCTGAGAGCTTATGTGCCCGCCCGTTCTGTATGTATGTTCGTTCGTTTGTGAGTGCGTACGTGCGTACGTGCGTACGTGCGTAACGCGATAACTCATGATAAAAATATCCGATCCACTTGAAATTTTGTATATAATTATATCCTGATAAGGCGCTTCCCTGATTAGTTTTTGGAGTTCTTTCGATATGTATGAGAGGGGTAACGGGGGGCTCATGCCCATCCCCTTAATTGATATAAATGGGTTTTTTATGCAGAAATAAGTTTTCGTTCAAAATTTAGATATAGGATCATTCTGATGAGGCGATTCCGTGACTGTTATTAGGTGCTCATTAAATAAGTATAAACAGGGGGAACGAGGGTTCTAATGCCCCTCCCCTTAATTTATATAAATGGGTTTTTGAAGCAGAATTGTCAGATTTCGTTCAAATCTCTGAATAGTTTTGGAAGTTTAATGGTTAAGTATAAAAGAGGGGGATAACACCTCTTAAATTATATAAATGCTAAATGGATTTTTATTAAGAATTATCTGATTTGCTCTGAATTTTGGATATAGATTTTTTATATGATAAAGCATGTCTTTGACAGTTTAGGAGGTTCAATGATTAAGTATAAAAAAGAGAAAAGGGGAGAGCTGTTTAACCTTCATAATTTTTTTCGAACGGAATTAACCCTTGAAAATATAAGGCTGTAATGTACAATTAGTATGGGGAGCCTGTGAGCTCAATGCCATCAGTTTAATTGGGCAATATTCTTTTTATTTATTTACAGCTCCTATTCAGTTTCACTATCACAATCATCTAGCGACTATACTATCTACTTGATAAGCTTACGCAAGAATGATGCCCAGTATGCCAAAACATCAGAATGTTTACAAACAGGAAAGAAAACTATAGAGAAGTGGTATACAGGGTGTTTCTAAACTCATGGTACAAACTTTAAGGGGTGATAGTAAACATAAAGACAAACAACATTAAATAGGAAACTAAGGGTCCCAAACGTCTTCCGAAGGCAATAGGCGTCATTAAAGTTTAGGCTCCAAAAATTCAAATGATTATAAAAAACAGAAAAATTGGTCTATTCGTTTGCGGTTTTCACTAAAACTATTCTTTATGTCAGTATTGTCTTGAAAATAAATTACAAAGATTAATTTCAAAAAATGCTGATAGAGGGCGCTTTAGAGTTTGGAGTAACGAACAACTATTTTTTTACCGTTATTTTTTGCATCTCATTAAATTTTTTTAGAAGCTTAGACATAAACTTTAATTTTGAGCTCAAAATCTAAATCGTTGGGAGTGGTTAAGTAGCGCAAACTAAACTGTGGGAGATGTTGAAATTTCAAATGATTATAAAAAACGGAAAATTTGGTCAATTGATTTGCAATTTTCACTAAAATTATTCTTTATGTCAGTATTATCTTGAAAATAAATTATAAAGATAAAATTCAAAAAATGCCGATAGAGGGCGATTTAGACTTTAGAGTAACGTACAACTATTTTTTACCGTTATTTTTTGCATCTCATAAATTTTTTTAGAAGCTTAGACGTAAACTTATAGTTTGAGATGAAAATCTGAATCGTTAGGCGTGGTTAAGTAGCGCAAACTGAACTGTGTTCAATGGGGGTGGGGATGTCCAAATTTCAAATGATTATAAAAAACGGAAAAATTGGTCGGTTTTCGCTAAAACTATTCTTTATGTCAATATTTCCTTGAAAATAAATTTTAAAGATAAATTTCAAAAAATTCCGTTTAATTTAATTAGATACAAAAAATAACGGTTAAAAATAGTTGTTGGTTAGCCTAAAGTTTAAAGCGCCCTCTACGGAATTTTTTGAAATTCAACATTAAAATTGATTTTCAAGAAAATACTGACATAAAGAATAGTTTTAGTGAAAACCGCAAACGAATCGACCAATTTTTCCGTTTTTTATACTCATTTGAAATTTGAACCTCCCCACACCCATTAAGTTTGCGCTACTTTGCCACTCCCAACGATTCAAATTTTCATATCAAAATTTATGTTTATGTCTAAGCTTCTAAAAAAATTTATGAGATGCAAAAAATGACAGTAAAAAATAGTTGTACGTTACTTCAAAGTCTAAAGCGCCCTCTATCGGTATTTTTTGAATTTTAACACTAAAACCGCGGGAAAATTCATTCAAGTTTTATAAAAATATTTCCGACCGGAATTTTCATTTAAAACTATTTCAGTTCTTTACTAAAAATATTTTTGCTCAGCATGTATTTAGCTTATTTTGTTAAGAGTTTTCTGGTTCGAATCGACATCTTTTCATATGATACGGGTCAAAATGACCGGTCGCCGCGGTTCTAGTGTTAACTTTATAATTTATTTTCAAGATAATACTGACATAAAGAATAATTTTAGTGAAAATCGCAAATCATTTGATCAATTTATCTGTTTTTTATAATCATTTGTAATTTGAACCTCCCCCACAGTTCAATTTGCGCTACTTAACCACTCCCAACGATTTAGATTTTGAACTCAAAATTTAAGTTTATGTCTAATCTTCTAAAAAAAATTTAATGAGACGCAAGAAATAGCGGTAAAAAATAGTTGTTCGTTACTCCAAATTCTAAAGCGCCCTCTATCGGCATTTTTTGAAATTTATCTTTATAATTTATTTTCAAGACAATACTGACATAAAGAATAGTTTTATAGGGAAAACCGCAAACGAATCGACCAATTTTTCTGTCTTTTTATAATCATTTGAATTTTTGCACCCTAAATTTTAATGACGCCTATCTCCTTCGGAAGACGTTTGTGACCCTTAGTTTTCTATTTAATATTGTTTGTCTTGATGTGTACTATCACCCTTTAAAGTTTGTACCATGAATTTAGAAACACCCTGTATATTGAATTATTCCTTAATTTGGCGTATTGAGCATCTGCCCGAGAAGAAATGTCAGGAATCGACCAGTATATTGATAGCTGAATATTTTTGGAAATGCGAACTAGGAAAATTACGAGTACTTCAGCAAGTTTTTTGAATTATTTTTGTTATAACCCAAAAAGCCCATTTTCAATTTTAACGAATTGCTTTCTTAAATATACTTATTTTAAGAATTAGTCCCAATTTTTTTGGTTGGTGTGGATAAAAAATATTTCATTAATAATTTTTTTAACTCTTTTTTTTATGTTAAAATTTGTGTAAAAATTCGACAAAAATATATAATGTGAAGTAATATATTCTTCAATAAATATCGTTGGTTTAATTTTTTTAAATCTTTGTGTTTTTTTAGAAAAGCACTACTTTTTTACTGACAAAAACAACAAGTGTTATTATGAATGTGGATTCTCTAACAACAAATTATGTATGCATATTTAATGGCGAACATTGTTTTTTTTTCATTTTTTGGAATGCTATAATTTTCAGTCATTCAGTGGTTTTAATAATATGTTGGTATTTTTATAGAAATAAGAATACAGACTGCAAAAATATGACATCACATGTAAAGAAAAAAGTTTCCAAAAAAGAAAATTTCTGTTTGATCAAAAATAACAACGGTATCAAACGACAAACACCCTTTCCTTTACATATCACAATCCTTTAATTCCCAAACTGGCTCAGCCGAGCTATCTGATTGGCTTCTGTTCTCCAAATCGACCGCAATTAAATTCCATGTTAGGCTTAATGGAAAACATACGTTAACATATGACAGCTAAATGATAATTTCTTCTATTTGAAATAATGTTTGTTCAGTATATTTTCCTGAAAACATATATCCAGTTATAATGTACAGTTCCAAATAAAAAAATAAGCTATTATAATCACTCTGAACAAAAGACGAGCCGGCTGAGCCAGTTTGGGAATTAACGGCTAGTCTACATATCGCTCACTCACAAGAAAAGTGACACATCTCGAAAAAAGTAAATTATCGTTGTTGACTTTATATATTTACAGTCTCGATTCAGCTTCACATGCAAAATAGACTGGATCAAAGACCACCGACTTATTACTATGCGAGAAGAATGTGAAGAACACCAAAATAACAAAATGTTTACAGACATGAAAAAACATATAGGGAAGTGGTATGTATGGGAATATTTTCCAGTTTTGCGAACTGCGCATCCTGCTCGGATGAGAATGCCAAGAAACGACCATTGTATTGATAGTAGCGTATTTCTGCATTTACAAGCAAGGAAAGTTACAAGTATTTTCAAATGTTGCTAACATATTTTTTTTTATAACTCACAAAGCACATCTTGAATTTTAACATTTTTTTCTCAAAATTCCATACTTTGAGCAGCATTATGTAATCATTTGGTTGATGTAAATCTAAAAATTACTACATTAATATATTTTTTAAATATTTTTGGTTATTTTTCTTGCTAAAATTTGTGTAAAAATGTGAAAAAATGTATATAATGTGAATTAATATATTCTTCAACTAGCTGACCCGCCCGGCGTTGCCCGGGTCCGTGGTAATAATATTAAACGAACCTGAAATTTGTGATTTTATCTGTAACTCAAAATACATGACTACTGACTGTGAGAAAAATCTGTCAAAAAAATAAACAACTAATTTTTAGAGTAACAAATATTCAAAATGACTTCAATGTGAAACGGGGGAGGAAATATGTGTCCAACAATTGCTTGATTTTCGCGTTAAAATGTTGATTTTTATTCGTAAATATCACTGTTCAGTCACGTAACTTTTTATTTTTTTCACATCGAAATCCTAAGAGAAATATTTTGATTAAAAAAAAATTATACACTCCTAGTTCCGACTATACCATGATTAAAATTGATAAGCAATGATTAGGTAAATGGTTAGTATATAATAATGTAGTTTCAGAACCATAGTACAAAATTAAGTATACTTTAATCAAAACATGTGTAATGTTCACCATGTGGATAAAATCCTAACCGTAACTGAATTTTACTATAATCGTAACCTATCTGTAATCTTACTGCAATTTAACCTGCTTAAGTTGCAGAAACTAACAGTAACTTAGATGTATCATAAATGTAACCTAATCGTCACCTTATTGTAACATATCCGTAATCTGATAGTAACCTAACTGCAATTTACCTTAACCTAACTGTAACTTAATTATAACCTAAATATAATGTAACCGGAATTTAAAACTAACTTAAGACTAACCATAATATAATTGCAACCTAACAGTAACCCAAATGTAACCTAACCGTAGCCAAATTCTAAAATTAATAATAACAATAAACTAACAATTCCAACCGCGTACATGCTACAAAGTACTCCAGATCCCCTTTTCGCCACTACGGGGCGCAGTATGCTTTGTACGAAAATCCGACACGGATCACCGCCACTTGCGGTTGGATAAAATAGGCGTGCATTTCGTGATTTGCAGAATGTTAAAGTTTCACTTTACATCACCATAATTAACAGTTTTTCGTAAACAAACCTAAATCCGAACGATACTCCGATTATCATTCTTTCCGTAGATATATTACCCAACGGGGTGGGGATACAAATAGCAATTTAAGAAATTTATTGAAATTTCTATTCGGAAATAATGATAACCATCACTCAATTAAGAGACCAATATTAATCAATAACAGCCTCCTATACGGCTAATTGCTGCATAATTTATCAAGTAGAAAGTAAGCTGTGAAATATGCTCTGTAAAATATGTTAGTTCTACTTTTCACCTACAGTAGCTCATCAATACCTTAACAAACATATATCCGAAGGAAACTCCAGTATTAAACTTATTCGTATAGATATATTAGTAGAGAGGGTGAGAAAATCTAATAAGAATTTAAGAAATTTAGTAAAATTATTGTTCGGAAATAACCACTTCTTATAAATTAAGGATGAAATATGTTCTGTACGAATATCCTACACAAATTCCCACTACCTGTAGCACTGTATGGCAGGTGTGCGTTAAACTCGGAACAATTTTTAGTATTTAAAAAGAAAAAAAATAGAGCAATGATAAAATGTGTTTAAAAAATCTTTAAAAATTAAAAATAATGCATCAAGCACAGATTATGAAACACTGTCCAACACATTCAGAATAATGTAAAAAACTGCACCGTTTAAAAAAATAAAATATTACATCTCATTTCACCATATGAAAATATATTAAGCATTTCAAAACAGAATTTCAGCTGTTCCCATCTACATTCGGAAAATGATCCGAAATTTTTAGCAGCCCTGTATATGACACATAGATTGATATCTATTAATAACATGCATTCAAAAATTTAATTCATTTAAGAGATACACATATTTCAGTTGAAAATTCCTCTTCAGCAATATCCTCTAATAAGGAGAATGATATGCAAATATTGTTGTGTTGTTCTGTTTATGATGTATAGAATTTATATGTAAAGGATAATATGGAAAAAACTAATTACATTTAGAGGCGCATACGAATTTTAAAACGCACTCTCCATCAATTATTAAGGAAAGAGAGTACTGTAAACCTTTCTTTCGTGTGTCCCTTTAAATTAATAAAAAATGTGATAAATGCTCTGTTTTAACGTAACCGTGGTTAAATTCATTGATTTACATTAGTTTGAATAGATTAGAAATAACGTAATGTCATTAAAATACTCCCCAAACGATTTTTCTCCATATACCCTAATCGAACTCTTTTGAAAATCCCTGTAAATGAATCATTTGTCATGCATGCTTCATATGGAATACCAAGCGTGCTTTGGTGACCTTAAATAAGTTTTATCAATTGCATCAAAATCCGAGTATATTTACAGGATATAGAGCGAGGACAGACAGACAGACAAACCGAATGCATAAGTACCGTAATTTCGGGTGTATAAGCCGCGGATCAAACAATTCTTTTTACACCCAGAAATCTTGTTTAGTGGTTGAAGACTAATATTTACGGCGATCTAACTAGTTATATTTGTTTCTTAAAAAAATCTGGGTCGAAAAAGAATTGTTTGATCTGCGGCTTATACACCCGAAATTACGGCACTTTTCAACTTTCTCGGTAAGAACTAAAAAGACAGATGTTTCTTAAACTACGAAAATTTATTATAATCACGAAGTAAAAGTCTTCGATTACCGCTTCTAAGTCACCCAATATTTCTTTATCTTTAGAAACATCAGAAAAAAAGTATTTTCCGTTTACAATTTATTTAATACACAAAGCATTTCAAAACCGAATGTCAGCGGTTTCCATTTGCTTTCGGAAAATTATCCGAATTTTTTAGCAACTCTGTATATGATAGAAGAGATTTCTACATATTAACAACATGTATTTCAAAAATTAATTCATTTAAGTAGTACATATATTGCAGAAAATTTCCCTTCAGCAATTTCCTCTAATATGCGAATAATTTTGTGCAGCCCTATATATGAGATGTAAAGAGTAGTATGCAAAAAAACTAAGTAAATTTAAAAGTGCATATCGAATTTTAAAACATACTCTCCAGCAATTATTACACAAAGACAGTATTGTACCTGATTTCTTTTGTGTGTCCCTGTAAATTATTAAAAATTGCTATGATTTATTTATTTAATTTAATATTAGTGAAAGCAGGGAATTTATATCCATTTCAGTACATTTGAAATAGCGTTAAAATACTCATTAAAATACTCTCCAAACAAATTTTTCACATATATCATAATGTAATCTATTTCTTTTGAGAGTCTCTGCAAATGAACCAATATTCGTACGTATTTCATATGCAATTTCATGACCCTGCTAAATAATGCTAAATAAGATTTGTCAATTGCATAAAAATCCGAGTATATTTACAGAAATTAGAATGTGGACAGGCGGACAGACAAACCGAATGCATAAGTACTTTTAAACTTTGTTAAAAAGTGCTAAAAAACACTTCTGATATTAAAAGAAATTTATCATTAATATTATTGAAAATGAGAATGTAAATTTTATTTAAAATATTGCTATTCGCAACAGCAACAGAAAGCATTCGAATGTAAGAAATTATTTTTGCCAAATTTCATATTTTTAGTAGTAAAAGAGCCAGTAAGATCTTTTCTAATCTTTCAATTAATATTTAAAAAACATATGTCTTGTTATTTAAATAGATCAGTTTCAATTACGCATGTATTATTGCTCAACCAATCAGAGTTAAGAAAAACAGAAAGATGAACAACATGAATTCCAGGTTGCGAAGTTCGATGCTAGGTTCTGAAGTCATTTGAACTAATTCATTCTCTTAAACTTTCATTATTATTAAATATGTTTTCAAAGCAAGTATTTTAACTCCGTGCTAAAATTTAAAGTTTAGGTGAAAAAAGTCACTTTTGAAAGATTAAGTACTCAAATTCGTTTATTATTATTTTTTTTTTGTCTCGGTTTTTTAAATTCTTTTTGTGAATGTTTTATACAACCGACCAAACGAAAGCAAGCGCAAAAAATAAACGTGTTTTTTATAAGCGACTCTGCATGAACCAACCAACCGAAAATCAGCGTAGAGAAGAAAAAGAATAAAAGGCATAGTTTTGATGATAGTGAGTTCCACTTGGTAATTAATATATCTGTAATTAATCAAAATATTAAAATTCTGAGCTTCAGGTGCATCCGGAGAGATATTGGGCTATTCTCATAATAATTTTGAGCCTTGTAAGTCCCGTAGATTTTGCTAGCCATCGCAGACACACACACACAGAGCGATTTGTTATTTTATTAATATAGATAATTGGTGTTGGTTTCATATCTAACTTTTGCACTTTTTGAGATAATCGTATTTGAAAAATACGATTCGAAATTTGTGTCGAAACATACTTTTCCAATTATCTTATGGACGGTTTAAGGACAGGTTCATAAAACAACTTTATATGGTATTCTTACGGTGAACCTTAGTACTACACATGCTACACTGGCCTCAAAAGTTAAGGTACAACAGGTTTTTTGCGTCTAATTTGCAAATGAATGAATATAGAAAGAACAAGTTTGGAGAAAATGTGCGCTAAACTGTTATTTATTAAATGTGACATAGAAATTTATTAAATTTAACGTATAAATGAAAGTACAACAAAAAAGCACTCATGATGGAAATTCCCATTCTTGGAGAAATCACACCATTGCAAAATTACGCAATAACGATGTGACAGAAACATAAAAAAATGGTTCTAATAAGCAATATGTCCCCTTCGGACTTGAATGCATTGGCGGCATCGACTATTCATGATCTCAATTAAATTGTTGGACACCGCAATAGGTAGCGCTGACCATTGATGGAGTAGGGGGACTTGGGGCACATTGATACAGTTTTTACGTTTGGGAAAGATACTTGGGAAAGATACAGATTGATTCGCTTGGGAAAAATGAAAACAAAATAACACCAATGCATATTTTTCATAGAAAATTAGGTAGCAAACCATTCTATATTTATTTATAGAAATTGAAATCACCCACAATTTATTCGTAAGTAATATTAAAGCAATCAAAATTAAATGAATAATGACTTGATGTTCTGTCTGTTCCTTGTCTGATTGTTGGCTGTGGTAACTTTATCATATCTGGTACTTCAATCCCAGCATTACCTCCTTTCTTTGGAAATACAAAATTAACAGGGTTTCTGTTTATAAATCGGTTTATAAACAGAAAATAAAGTATATTTATATTAAAAATTCTGTTTATAATAAATTATCCTTTGCTGTTTTGAAGCTTGTTTCTCTTATTTTACATTTCTCATCTCGAAAATGCATTTTACTCTTAGTCCAGTGAAATGGTAATAATAATTTACGTTGAAATACGAAATTAGGGTAGAGCTAAATTTTAATATGTTGTATGGGTAAGTACTAAGACTAATTTCTACAGGTTTGCCAACAAAATTTCTTGCCGCCGGCGACGCCATCTTGAAAAAATGGCAAAATTTTCTAACTTTTTTTAGTTTTTCCGAAATATATGCGAAATTAAACATGCGATAAAAAAAAGTTTCACTTTTTTTAAAAGTAGACTTAATATTTTACAATTTAAGCTCAGACTTGTTATTTTAACTCAAATAGTTTTGAAGTTACGATTTTTGAAAGTTAGGCAAAACTTTCCGAAAAAGAGAAATTTTGGAGTTTTTCACCATATTTATCAAATAGTATCTTCTAAATAATGACTCTTTTCATCCTCCAAGTTTAAAACGTTATTTTATGCTTGCCCTCATAAAAACTGTACGCAGTAGGTACATAAAAATCGTTAGAAATAAAAAGGAAAAAAAAGAAAAACTATTAAAGTAAATATTTCCCCCACATTCTATCGTTCAAGTAGATTGGTGTTGGGGGAAAGAGGAGAGGGGGAGAATGCAATGACTTTCGACCGTTGTAGCATGAACCAATACAAGTTGTAGCATGCTAGAGAAATAGAGGAGAGGGGGGGATTCTAACCAATAGCAGGTAGAGAAAGTTGAAAATAGTACAAACCCTCGTTCGAGCGTCAGTTATATCCAGTCGCGTACTGCAGCTCTTAGAGATCATTTTTGACTTATCTTTGTAACGGTCGGGTGTTCGTGCTGGGAATTAAATGCAGACATACTCAGGAATTAAGATAAAAACAAAGTTTATTAAAAGCTATAAGGGCTCAAGGGGAATGGAGCAAGTCTGTAAATTTCACAACTGAGAACACTACTAAAAGATTAAACTCATACTCACAACTCTGGAACTAGCTCAATCGGGGCACCTTCTATTACTTCTCAGCTATCTCTCGGCTAAGCTGCTAGATAAAACTTATTAGACAGCCCGTGGCTGTGTTTATTTCTTTATTAACGTCGAGATAATCAACACAATTACTATTAAATTTCTTACCAACGGCCAAATTCTCTAGTCAATTTCTCAAACTCCTTATCAATTCACTGGAGGCTCGATGCTACTTGATACTACTCTCTCTGGATCAATCAACGCCGCTAGACACACTCTGCTAAACACCAGCGGGAAATCACCGCTAGAGACACACTTCGCTGGATAATATCACTAGATACACTCTCTGCTGGCTACTGCTAGAGACACACCTCGATGGATAATATCACTAGATACACTCTCTGCTGGCTGCTGCCAGAGACACTCTCCTGCTAGCTTGCTAATGCAGCCAGAGACACACTACACATACTCAAACTCCAGGCTTTTATATGCTGCAAACTGAGATACTTCAAATTTACATATTACTACTAACCGCGAGCCTAACTGTAGAATCCGAAAGAGACACACACACTCTAGAAAGTTAAAGTAAAAGAGAGGATAGATGTCGCTTTTACGCTTACACATGTTAAATTATTGACGTCACGCTCTCAGAAATACTAGAGTGCCTTTATTACAAAGGTACTCCCTCACATCTTTTCTTTAATACAATATGACTACTCCTGATAGGAATTTATGTTTTATTTGTCACAATAGCTTAAGTGAAGGGGAAACTAGATTTGTGAAGCAAAGGGGTATACAAACTCTACTAAAAGCAAGTGTCAAACGTGCGCTTCCAAATCACGAACGTTTATTGAATTCTATAAACAAGCTTTATCTGCATGATAGTTGCTATAAAAGTTACATTAACCCACGAATGATCGAAGCATACATTCGTCGAGGTTCAAAAGATAAGCAAACGAAACCAAAACTTCGTTCAGGAGGGACAAGTTTTAACTTTCAAACCAAATGTTTTTGTGTGCAGAAGATATAACCAACAAATTCTTGGAATCAATTAAGAGGACTAAATTATCTAAAAGAAATAAAGTAATATTACTTGAGAAATTGGAAGTGCGAGACACAATATTGAAAGCAGCTGAAAAACGAGGAGATGAGTGGGGAAAAGAAATAATTGACCGTCTGAAGAACGAGGAGGATTTAGTAGCAGTGGATGCACGATATCATCTTTTTTGCCAACGGAAGGTGTTTAAGTTACCCCCAACTAGTAACAAAAGAGCAGAGTATTCATAGCAATAATATCGATGAAGCAATGGAGCAGATTTTTTTATCTTGAGAAAAATTCATCCGAATGTCAATTTTCTATGGATGAACTGATTGCAAGTGTTGAATGTGATTACATCCCTGACGTAAGAACAATTAAAGCTCGCCTTTTTCAGAAGTATGGAGAAGATTTGTTAATTGCTGAGAATTTCCGCAAAAAGACTATTGTTTGTTTCAGAAATGTAGGATACAAGGTTATATCAGAATTATGGTATAAAAACCGTAAGACAGACCCTGTCGAAGAAAAACTACGAATAGTTGAGGCTGCTGCTGATATTATCCGAGGGGACATTCGTTCACAGGTGTACAATGTCACTGAATACACGCCACCTGATAACTTTTTGACTGATGCGACTTCTGTGATCCCTCAATCACTTTTACATTTCTTTGAACGAGTGATTCTGAAACACAAGCGTGGCTCTTTGGTTGGATGGAAAAGAAAGTGTATTGTGCTTTCACATGCAGTATTCTCAGCTGTGCGTCCTTGTTCCTTCATTTCATCACTTTTAAATGGAATTGGCGTTTATTTGTACAAGCGTTTTGGATCAAAACACCTTATTGATCTCTTGTCATCGCTTGGGTTTTCATCGAGCTACACTGATGTATCTTTACTGTTATCCACAATAATGGAATCTGAAAAACCAATTATAGAGAAGGGATCATTCTGTCAATTTGTTTTCGACAATGCGGACTTCAATGTGAACACACTTGATGGTTTGGGGACTTTCCATGCCATGGGAGGAATAATGGTGGTTAATCCTTACGAGTCTGTAAAACTTCAGAATAATATCACACGTGTCATGCGGTGCTCTGCTGCAGAATTTATTGAAAAAACTGGTGTAACATTGAACTACTGACGTTTAAAAAAACTAACGATGAAAGCTTGAAAAATGTTTCCATTGTTAATCTGAATGAGATTCAGCCTTTAAATGGTGAAATATCCTACAGGTACGGATATTCTATGGCTGTATGGGAAGAGTTTAAGCAATGTGGAAGTTCCAGGGTGGAACGGATTTATGGAAAATGCAACTAGAGACGAGTTCTATCAACGTTCCAAGATTATATGTCTTCCTTTCATCAATAATCCTCCGATGCAATATGACACGATTTATTCAGCTTTTCAATTCGCGGTCGACAAGTGTAGAGCCAGTGATCAAAAGACATGTTTTGTCACCCTTGACCGGCCCCTCTATATTAAAGCACAGAACATAATAAACAACTGTAATGAGCCGGCATTGAAAAATGCGGTCCTCCGCCAAGGGGGATTTCATCTTCTCATGTCCTACATGGGAACTCTTGGAACCATTATGGCTGGAAGTGGGCTTAAGGAGCTTTTGAGTACGGTGTATGCAGAAAACAGCATTGAAAAGATGATGAACTGGCACGCGTATTCGAGGGCAGTGCGAGCACATAATTTAGTTCATCTCGTTTTCGGACAACTTATTTGGGAGACAGTTCAACTGACAGAGGATGAAAAAAATATGATGGAAAACGTGTTTATTGATTTGGAGACATGTGTTGTTCTAACTATTGAGGAAAACAAGGAATTTGAAATTATCAAGAGAAAATTCAAAGAGGCTATGCATAACCTTGAAAATCATGGACCCACCTCTAAACTAACGATGCAATATTTTCGCATGGTCACTTTAGTAAAGCAGTTTATAGAAGCAGAAAGAAAGTGAGATTGGCATTTCCATCTTGCCTGTGTCCAAAAAATGTTGCCTTACTTTCATGCTGCAGGACATTTTTCTACGCAAAATGCGCCCATCTATATCTGCAAGATATGTTAGACTTAGAAATGTGTTTTATGTTAGACTTAGAATGGATCCAGTTGAATACAATGCCTTTACGACCCGTGGATGCTTTACCGTCAAGAGAACAAAAAAATTTTGGTCTGGTATATGGACCGATCAAACCATAGAACAGATCCTGATGAGAATGATGAAAACATCTGGAGGGCTGACAACAGGTCGAGGAATTACAGAAGCTGTGCTTACTCGCTGGACTCTGGGGATGGTGTACCTCCAAAGTATTTGCTCTGAAATTGAGAAATACTGTGGTATCACCTCAGCCAGCTCTGAACAACACATAGACATGAGGCCTGCTCGTGTTGCCCGAGATACAGAAGATGCTGCAAAAATATGTGGTTTTCTCAACACTATCCATTCCCTCAAAATGATGCAATAATGTCCATTTATTCAGGAATCATTGGAGGCGAATAAGTAAACTGCCACCTGTCCGAACAGATTGGAAAAGATGGATTAGCAAGAATTGTCGGCAATAATTTTCAAGATGTCAAATTTCAACGCAAGAAGAAGGTAGTCACCCTCGAGGGCACCAGTAATACCGTAAAAATTGGAAACGATAAGCTAATTATAGATCCCCTCACAATATTTCACAGGTTGTGCATTTCCAAACAATCTGATGAAGATTTGAAGAAATTCTTCAAGTTCGATCTATCTCCTTACCCCATGTCATTATTTTCAGGTACAGGTATGCGTAAGGGGACCAAATCATCATTTTATGATTCATTTATTAAACTGAAGAAAGAAGACATTTCCGATGGAAGTAAACATGCTGTTGTTGATGGCGGTCATATTTTACATAAAGTAGTGTGGCGTAGACATACTACATTCATGGCTATAGCAGATAGCTACATAAAATATTTGCGAACCCATTACGGTATGAACGTTTCTGTAATCTTTGATGGTTACCCTTTAAGCGCTGATCAAAAATTCACCAAAAACTGTGAACGACTTCGTAGATCTACTCATTCTACTCCGGACATCATCTTCGACAGAACCACTATATTTCAAAGTACACAAGAAAAATTTCTTGACAATAATAATAACAAGAAACACTTCATTGATTTTTTAAAAGATTTATTAGAAAAAGCTTTAATACATGTGCAACAGGCAGTTGAAGATGCTGATGTATTAATTGTCAACACTGCGATTTCAAAAGCCTCTCTGTATGATAATGTTTTCATAGTAGGAGAGGATATTGATCTACTTGTACTCCTCACAGCATTACAATCGCCTTACAAAAATAACGTGTTCTTTCAAAAGTGCGGAAGAGGTAAAACTCCTGATATATTTTACTCGGCTAATTCGTTTCGCTACAGCTTTTCCAAAATCCTACTGTTCCTCCACGCTTTCAGTGGGTGTGATACAACCTCAGCACTTTTGGCCACGGGAAAAACCAGTTTTGTTCACTGGTTGTAAAGCATCCTGAACTTGAAGAAAAGGCAACAGCTTTTTTGAACCCTAATGCAACGTTGGAAGAATTGGAAAAAGTGGGAGAACATTTCCTGATTCGATTGTATGGAGGTGACCTAACAATACAAAACATCGATGATCTTCGGTACTACATGTTCATAAAATCTGCTTCCAGGACGAAATTCAATCTAGCTGGGTTACCTCCATCAAGAGATGCTGCTCAACTGCATACGATGCGTACATATATCTCCAAGTTCAATCATGGTTAGGGAAAAAAATGATCCACTGATGTGGGGTTGGGTGAACACTTCAATGGGTCTCTTTCCCATAAAAGCAAACAATGACGCAGCTCCAGATTCGATCCTCCACACAATCTTCTGCGTTTGTAAAAAAGGATGTTTGAAAGCATGTGGGTGTCAAAAAGCAGGACTGAACTGCACAAATATTTTCAAGCATTGTAATGGCCAGTCCTGTGAAAATACACTCTGGTATTTTCACAGGATGTATTGAAACATCCTGTGAAATTAGGGATGTGGAATTAGTTAAGAACTTTTCTTAGCCTCTGACTTGGAGGAAGAAGACGATATGTAACCCATCGACATGCTTTGAGAAGATGAGAACGAAGATACTGAAAATCTTTCACTCAACTCTATAAACATTGGCACATCAGTAGAAAATGACGATGAAAATTCCGCTATCGACCGCCCAGGCCCTTCTAAGCGCCAAAAATCGTAAGTGACATTATAAACTTTATGTAAAGTTTTTTATAGATTGTGTTAAAATGTGTAAATAAAATCATTTAGGTACACATAACTAGTTTTTAATTCTGTTTTTGATCCTCACTTAAATAAATATGAAAAAAAAAATTATATTTGAGGGATGCATTTGGCGAAAACAATATTTTCTAAAACTTTTTATCTCGTGATATTTTTAACACACGGATCTAATCGATAGCCAAATTGTACAAATTAACTCTTGTGTGAAAGTTATAAATAGTTTTCTATCGTAGGACTCGCAATTTTAAAGTTATGTGTAAAAATTACCCAAAATTTTTTTTTTTTTTTTTGAAAAATTTTGCCTAAATTTGAAGAGCTATAACTCACTAACTATTATAGGTATGAAAATCCAATTGTACTCAAACTGTAGCAAATTTAGTCCACTTTGTAAAAAAGTTTAAAAACATTTTTGTCAGATGGATATTTCAGCAAATATTTTGTAAAAACTAAAGAAAGTCCTATAAATTAGAGGTTTTTCCAAGATGGCGGCGCCAGCGGCAAAAAATTTTGTTGGCAAACTTGTGGAAATTAGTCATAGTACTTACCCATACAACATATTAAAAAATTAGCTCTACCTAATTTTTGTAATCATATTTTACCACTTGACTGGACTATCTGGAAAATTCATATAAATTCGAGATTTGCCAGGCTGCCGTCTTTTTCTTTTGTTAGTTCGACTAGTACTAGATGTTGAATAAATTCGTACGCTTTCTGATTGCAAAAATAATATAAAATGTTCTAATATAAAAATTAAAGTTATTTCACTTCAATAAAAACTAATATTAGACATTTTTGGCGAAAAATGGTTGAATTAAGGAGTGTATGGTTAAAAAAATAACAAAAAGTAATGAAAAAATGAACTAGAAAGGATTTAAATTGCCTCAATGATCAATGTGCCTCAACATAGACTGTATGAGTATGCCCCATACAGCCATTTTGAATAAAATGAGCCTCAAATCCAACACTTCGTAATTTATCTAACAATAAAGAAAAAGGAACTGGACAAAGAGTAGCTTTACTTGCCAGGAATAATAATACGAAACCAGGAATAATAATATAACAATACGAAATGCAAATTAGTGGCGCTGCAAGCATTGTGTCATCCATGAGGCACATAAAAATGCACCTTAGAGAGTAAGGCTGCAGTTGTCGCTGTGATAGTGATATTATAAACCTAGGATAGCCAATTCATTACAATGACCTCGAGACATCATTTGCCCGCAGAACTGCAATTTAGAGTTATTGGGAGAGCATTCCTTTCGGTTGAAAATGCTGGAACAGTTGTTGCTGTTGTAATAAATTAGTCGTCCTATTTCTACAAACTACTGAATCATGAAAAAATGTTCTGTGTGTAGTTGTGTACACTAGCTTCATCTGTTGGAGCAGTTTTGAAACTTCTTATAATGACCCTGTGAGCAGTAGAGGGGGTGTATCAGTGTGCCCCAGTTGGCTCTAAGCCTTGTTCCATTTCATTTAATGACTTTGAAGGAGGACTTAAAGCCACAACCTGTCTTCCAAGATAATCCCAAAGATGTTCTATTGGATTCAAGACTGGAGAGTGAACTGATAATTCCATTCTCTCCAAACTACACTGGTTTCCAAAAATTAAGGAATAATCACAAAAATAGCGATAACTCGTTCAAAGAGAAAGCAATCCGTATGAAATTTGCATATATTGTTAAATAAAAGATGCCGAATAAAAATACGAAATGCAAATTAGTGGCGCTGCAAGCATTGTGTCATCCATGAGGCACATAAAAATGCACCTTAGAGAGTAAGGCTGCAGTTGTCGCTGTGATAGTGATATTATAAACCTAGGATAGCCAATTCATTACAATGACCTCGAGACATCATTTGCCCGCAGAACTTCAATTTAGAGTTATTGGGAGATTGGAGGCAGGACAAAGTCAGGCAGAGGTGGCCAAATGGCTAAATGTGAGTTCTTCGGTGGTTCATAGACTTTGGTAACAATTTCAAACCACTGTTTGGGGTTCAAGATGGTTCAGCCAGGGACGGCCAAGGGTTTCGACAAGCGCCGATGACCGATATTTGCGGTTATGTATACGAAGGGACAGAACTGCAATCCCATCTCACCTTAGATCCTACTTTGCTGCAGCCACTGGAATGTTGGTGTCAGTGTTTACTGTGCGTACAAGGCTTCACGAAGGTCGACTTTACGCGAGGCGACCAGCAATTTGTGTGCCGCTTACATCACGTTACCGGAGGGAACATTTGATGTGGGCACGTCAACATGTCCACTGGACTGTTGATCAATGGAGGCGTGTTCTCTTCACAGATGAGTCCCGGTTTAGCCTCCAAAGCGATAATAGGCGTCATTTGATTTGGAGAGAACAGGGAACACGCTATCATCCATCAAACATTCGTGAAAGAGATTCATATGGAGGAGGCATTGTCTGCGTTTGGGATGGTATCTCTTTGAGTAGACGCACAAACCCCCATGTCTTTCCACATGGAACCGTGAATGTTCACATCTATAGATATGGCATCCATAATGCTTATGTGCGACCTTATACCGGTGCAATGGGTAATGATTTCCTGTTACAGGACGACAACGCTAGACCGCACAGGGCTCGCATCGTGAAAGATTATCTTCAGCACCAGACAATTCAGCGCATGGAATGGTCAGTTCGATCACCGAACTTGAATCCCATAGAGCATGTTTGGGATGCTTTAGGGAGACGTGTCACTGCTCTGAATAACCCTCCTCTGACCCTTGCCACGCTTACAGCTGTTTTGGAAGAGCAATGGCTCTTACTTCCCAGCGAACTCATCGACCGCATAATTGATATTATGACGCATCGCTGTATGTGCTGTATTGCTACTAGGGGTGATCATACGGCTTATTAAAGGTTCTTTTCCTATACGAAACTGGCAAACGGATTTTGTTAATTTTATAATTATGCTATTTTTTGAAACACCATCATTGTCTGGTAATTTCTTTTCATGTTATTTTATACATGTTTCATTAAAATCTACATGTAATATTTTGAATTATCGCTATTTTTGTGATTTTTCCTTAATTTTTGGAAACCAGTGTATAATCCTCAAGATAATCCTTAACAACCGCAGCTCTGTGTGGTCTCGCATAAACATCCATTAGAATGAAACCATTGCCACTAGCACCGACAAATGGGTGAACATATGAATCAAGATCTCATCCCGATATCTCGCACCAGTCACAGTTCCTCCGTGGAACACATGCAGGTCAATGTGGCCTCCGAATGACATCCCTTCCCAAACCATGATTCCGCCGTTTCTGTACCTGTGTGTTTCGACAATGTTCGATTGGTGGTATCAAGTGCAGTGTTCTCTGCAGATCAGAAGGTGTCCTAAATCACTCTCCGGTGTGAATCTGAACTCGTCTCTGAAGAGTACAGAAATCCACTGTTCTCTTGTCCAGGAAACCTGTCCTCTTATCGAATATAAGCGGCCCTTCTCTGTCGTCTGTTGAATGGGACATACACAACTGATCGTCTTGTATAGAGACCTGCATTGTGAAGACGTGTTCGCACCGCAGTAGTGGAAATCCGTCTCCTTGGTGTTGCAAAGTGGTCTGCAATGAGTTGCGAAACAGTAGTGTTTCTTCTCCTTCTGGCCGAAAGAGCTAGAAACCGATCTTCTGCAGGTGCAGTAACACGTGGGTGGCCTGGAAAATGTCTTCTGGACACAGAATCTTCGGATTCATACTGATCCCAGAGTCGTTCTACTACACTGCGAGACACATTGAGCCATCTAGTAGTATCGCCTCGTGAAAACCCCATTTACATCCATCCTACTGCCCTCCACCTTAATGAATCGGACAAACGAAACCTTCTAGACATTTCTGGACGCTACTGGTTGTTGTGAACAAACTAACAACAATAGTTCAAATACAATAAAACTTACACACAAAATTACGAAAGCTTCATAATTGTATATTTTTCTCTCATTCACGAATACCTATTCTTTTCTATAAAAAAAGTGGTAGGTGTAATTTTTGCATGTTTTTTTTTTAAACTTATGCATTTTTTTTCTGGTGAGCTGCGAAAGACGCGTTGTACCAGGGGTCGGAGCATATAGGACAAATTTTATTGTTCTCACCAGCATTTTTTATGTATAATCTTCAAGAGGCATTTTAATAAGATGTGAATACATCACGAAGATAATTGATAAAACCTACTGGTAAGAACAACACAATTTGTCCTATAGGCTCCGACCCCTGGTTGTACCTTAACTTTTGGAGGCCTGTGTATTTCCAACATGGAAACCCATTCGAAACCAGAATCTTTTGCATGTACTTTATTCAGTTTGCACCACTTTTAGTCAAACAATTGAATTCAGTTTATCAATCAAGAAAATAATTTAATAAGGAAAATTTTACTTTGCATTTTTAGCGCTATAAAAAAGTGCTTTAAGCATCTTTCGAAGATGAAAATATGCACCCATGGTTCCGAAGAAGTTAGCAAATAAATGATTATATGATAACCTCCTCCTCTTTTTTTAAATGATTTAGAAAAACTAAAAACTTAATGAAACGCAATTTAGTTAGAATCGTCTTAAGATTTATTTCTGATATAAAAAAATCATAAAACAGTTCTACTTTTGTACAATATAATTCTAAGGATATTTTGTGTATCTCAAATGTGTTGCAGTCATTTATTTTTATTAAGTTAAAAATTTTTGTTTGAAAGACTTAAGAAAAGAATTATATTATATTTCTGACCTTTCAAAATTTCTTAATAAAATATTTTCTCCTAAGAAAAGCTTTTTTATTTTTTCTTTTTCTGAAGTATAATTATGTATTCCACACAATTTTTGATATATTTCTTAAAAGTATTAGTATTTTTAAAATGTAAATTTTATGTTTATAGCAGTCCGTTGCAGTTCGTATTCGATATCTGTAATCTTTGTATATGTCATTAGTAGAAGAAAACAGTTTAATAAAAATATCATTTAATTAATATATTTTAAGCTATCGCATATTAAAATAGCATTAAATAACAAATTGTAAAATTAAAGAATTATAATTCGAGAATATGAAATGACTTAATATATCCCTGATTTGTTTCAATAATGTTTTCTTGAAATTCACTACATTTTTACATAGATGTTTCATTTAACTGTTTCTTCTGACATCAAATATTAATGCTTGGAGGTATATTTGTTGTTATACTAATGGCGGGGTTTTGCCTGTCAGAAATAATTGTCTGTGGTTACAGTCAAATGAAGTGCTAGTTCATGGGACAACATTAATTCTTGTAACTTGGCATTATGTAGAAAACAAAAATTAAATCTGAAAGCGGATAGTTGCGACAAAGTGTTCAAAGTATTTTCTTTTTCGTGTAATTTCAATGTATTTGATGACACAGCTAATGACCCAGACTACATTTCAATGCATCATAGGTGCAAATAATGGAATATGTAGAAGATAAATTTTGATTATAGCTATTTGAAATAAGTGGATTTCATTTTATTAAATCGTATATTTCACTATTTAACGAAAGCAAATATTACTTTGCTAGTTTTATGACGTCTAAAAGTTTATGTTCACAGGAACTCTTAAAATGTGGAATAAATAGGTAATATTATATGGGATATCATATAGATAAATATCATTCCAACCCTTTGAGTTGTTAACGCGTATTTTTCCGTTTCTCAAAAAGAACTTTCATCTATTGTAATAAAAATGTTTTAAACAAAATTGCATTTCAATATGTATATCAAATAAAAAAATATCTAGTGTATTTTAGAAACAAACACACACACAAAAAAATTAAGATTACAATTATTTTCTGATTATCTGCGGAATTTAATGGCACGGCTATCGCGGATAAGCCGATTTCGCGAATAATCTACAGAATTATGAAAAAAAACGGAGCAAATCAACATACATATGCACTTGAACAGTTTATACACACAATAAGTAACATAAACATACATTTGAAGAATTTCTACTCACAATATGTAACATAAGCATACCTTTTATTTAAGAAATAATAAAATTATTCTTTTCTTACAAATTTATAGATTTGTTTCTTTGAGAAATCAGTAAGTTTCTTTTTTTCTTTTCTTTCTTGTTGTATTAATGTTTGTTTACTTTTGTCGTCCGATTATCTACACTAGGGATATAGGACCAGGGGGAGTACCCTTCGTGGGGGTCTTTCTAAGGGAACCTATCCCGTATTTACGCAAGGTTCGAAGAAAACCACGACAATTCCGAACGGTTAGGCCGACAGCCGCGATTGGGTTCGAACCGAGCACCTGCCGTCTACCAGTTGAGAGGTCAGAACCTCTCGGCCACTGGTGGGACTCTTTTTGTATTGAAAACGCGTTACTTCTTCTTTATTTGGGATTGAAGTCTTTTAGAACTATTATATGACACGACTACAAATTGACACGTCATCTTCTTCCTCTCCGTCCTCTTCATCGCTCTCGTTAAAATTCATATCTAAAGCTTCTTTTACAATTTCTTCATACGTTACATGCTCGAAGCCTGGATCTAATCCTGAATAAATCAGTTTTAATTTATCCTGAATTATTAGTACATCTCTTTTCGTTTTTTGCGCCATTTTTTTAAAATTGAAATTTAGAACCGCGGTTAATTCACAAAGCAGATAACCGCTCGTGGATAATCAGAAGTTTGCTGTATTTTTATAAGATTTTTTATAAAAATGCAGAAAAGACATCAAGATGCTTGGAGTGGAAAAATATTTTATGTATGTATGCATAAATATATTTGAGCATTTCAAGTAATTGATTTTTCATGTAGCTTCAAAATGAAATTATACATTTTTTTATTTTATAAAGTAATTTGTATTTATTGTAAATTATTGAATTCATATAGTTAAATTTAGAACATTTTAAATTTAAATAAGAAAATACTGTCGTATATTTATGCAAAAATATATTATTTGTAAAACATCATATGAAAGACATTATATAATCTAAAAAATAAAATAATTATTTCCTTTAAAATATCAAGATGAAAATTTCAGTGTTAGAATGCGCTGTTTTAACCCCTTGAGGGGCAAAGCACTTATGTTCTTAAAATGTTCAAATGATTGATTGACACAGGGATTCACAAACAAATTCATGTGATAGAAAGTAAAAGTTGTTTTTCGTGTACATTGTAAAAAGCAAATCTTAATACTAAAATTCCGGTGCCAATGTGGCATAAGGGAATTAAAAGTAAGTGGTATATATAATATACCGGTGCCCTTCAAGGGGTTAAAATACATGTGGTTATAATAACGTCGCTTGTTTACAACTAATGATTTATATACAATATATAATTCATTTTGCAATAGTTTTAAATATAAAAAACTACACTGTTATACATCAAAATTTCAAATTGTTATTTATCAAAATACATAAAGTTGTAAAAACAAAATCGTGTAAAGAAATTTCTTTTCCTAATGACACAGAATGTTAAATAAGTTACAAATTAGCAATATATTACTGTCAGTTTTTCAGTTAAAAATATCAAGATTTTAAATTTAAGCTTAAAAAATTATAATTAAATAAATATCGTATTAGTTCTTCTGTTTTCTTGATGTTTTATAAAAGATTAAAATTATTTTATGGCGTGAAGTTGAATTCAATTCTCGCAGTACCAAGATTGAGTCAATATTACCGGATCTCGACATTTACCATTTTTTAGATGCGTTCGTAATTATGTAAATACGTAGCACCTATAGCACATAATTTTGTTGAGCCATTTCAAATTTTATGAAAATTGGATGCATAGTTCAATTACAGAAATAATCAAAAGTATTTTGTTACATTACGGTCAATGGGAAAAAAGTTTTAAGTGCATTTTAATGCTGTTACATACTTTTGAACATAATACAATTGATATGTATCTGTGAAATGTATACTATAATATACATTTTGTACAATTTGTGGTACAAAGAATATTTGTTTATAATTTACAGAGCCCCACAGTAGTATTTCATTAGATAATGGTATAGGGAGAACATTGTTCGGTGCGTGTTTTAATTGTATTAAACTATTTAATATTTTATGAAATGAGTATAAATTTATGAAGATACAAGCTATTTCATGTGTAAAAGAAAGCAGATAGTATTTACAGCGACACACAAAAAATTCCGGTTACTGTACTGTACCTGAAATACTATATACTATTAAACCAACATCTGAATACTTTTAGGTGCGTTCGTAATTACATAAATATGTAGCACCTATAGTCATCGTTCAGTATGTCCATCGGTCTGTCTTTCCGCATTTAACAGAGATAATACTATCCAACCAAATCATACAACATTTAAAATACATAATGGTTGCATAATTTTGTCGAGTCATTTCAAATTTTATGAAAATCACATGGATAGTTTTAGTACAGGGATAATCAAAAGAATTCCATTACATTACGGTCAACAGAGAATATAGTTTCAAGTACATTTTAATCATGTTACACTCTTTTGAATATAACAGAATATACATGAATTTATGAAGTATGTATTAAAATATACATTCTGTATAATTTAATTTTAATTATTATTCATTTATTAATATATTACACGATCACAGAAAAGTATTTCACTACATAATGGTATACGGGAAAAAGTTTTGGGGCGTATTTTAATTATATTATACTATTTCACATTTTATGAAATTGATATACGCTGCTGAAGCTTAATACAAGTTACTTCCTGTATATATACAGGAACACAGAAAAGATTTCGACTACTATAGTATATCCAAAGTACTGTACACTATAATAGCAGGCTCTGAATATTTTTAAAACTTCGTTATAGCACAGTACTTCATTTGTTACGCTTCGAATGCAATTTCAAACTTGTTTTTAAAGAACATGCATGCTATTTTTTCCCCTAGGAATTCTTCTATTAAACATCTTAATCTGCTTAACAACTTTCGCATAGTTAATTGCTTTCTTGTATCTTTACAAGAAGAAAGTACGGGAATCGTGAAAATTTTCCAATTTCAGTTTTAGTCGGATTTACACGTTTTAGGGATCGGAGATTACCAAAAACAAGTTTTTGCAAAATGTCTGTCTGTCTGTATTTGACAAAAATTTTTTGAGCGCTCTATCTAAAAACTAATGCATGGAATATCACAAAACTTTAGATTCTGTTATACTTTGATATAACTTGTATCTTATTAGATTTGGTGTGTATCGCCCAACAGGTAGCACTGCTGGGCTGCCATTTTCTTGATTTCCATAAAAGCTATATCTCAAGAACAAATAGACGGATTTTCAGAAAACTTCAGATTTCCGTTAGCCCTTGAAATAATATGGTTCTAAAAACGTTTTGGTGTATACCGCGCAACAGGTGGTGCTTCTATGCGGCATTATTCATGATTATCATAATAGTTCTATCTCAGGAGCTAATGTGCTAATTTTATCAAACTTCAGATTCAGTTAGTCCCTGATATATGTTAACATTCCAAGCATTTAAAAGTAAATCGCTCAACAGGTGGCTCTGCTATGCAGATGCACGAATTTTCATCAAACTTTAGATTCTGGTTTCACTGAAATAAATTAGTATTCTTAGGTTTTTGGAGTAAATTGCTCAACAGATGGCGGAATTTGAAAAACGCTATGCGGCATTATTCATGATTATCGCAATAGCTCCATCTCAGGAACGAATGCACGTATTTTCATCAAACTTCAAATTCATTTGGTCCATGATATAAATTAGTATTCTTTAGTTTTTTGAGTAAATTGCTCAACAGGTGGCATTTATATCCAGTTTTTTTTACGATTTCTTCGATAATTCTATCTCAAGTACTAATACACGGACTTTCATCAAATTTCAGTTCAGTAAGAACTTGAAATAAGTTATTGCAGATTAGACTTTGGTGAAAAATATTTGTGTAGACTCACTTTTGTATAACTAAAAAATGTAGCTGATGCTCAATTTCTTTAAAAAAAATTATGTGGCCACCTACCAACTTTGATGAGCAAGTCCTAGACTTTAGTATGGAGCAACTTCGAGCTTGAACATTTGTAATTCTTCCTTGGGAATACAAATGCTTTTGAACTGAGTTATTTGATGCAGAAACAAAAGTGTGACAGGTTTACAACGTTCAGCTGATGTTGCTTGAGAAATTTGCTTTTCCTAAGTTTTTCTACTATATTAGGTGGTTCAAAAAACCATGTTCCTTTTCACGCCTCAATTACTATCTTTTTCAACCTTATACTTACCTAACAAAATTAAAAGTGCATTCAGGCATGACAGTATTTTAGCTGTCAAAACATACTGGTATTCACATAAAATGCATACTTTATAATGCTAAATAAGAAATACAGGGTGTCCCAAAAGGTCGTTTACTAACTTAATATGCTGGTCTGTCATATCATGATCAACAATATTAAATAGGAAACTAAGGGTCCCAAACGTCTTCCAAAGGAGATATGCGCCATTAAAGTTTAGGGTCCAAAAATTCAAATGATTATAAAAAACAGAAAAATTGGTCGATTCGTTTGCGGTTTTCACTAAAACTATTCTTTATGTTAGTATTTTCGTGAAAATAAATTATAAAGATAAAATTCAAAAAATGTCGATAGAGGGCGCTTTAGACTTTGGAGTAACGATAAACTAGTTTTTACCATTATTTTTTGCATCTCATTAATTTTTTTTAGAAGCTTAGATATAAACTTAAATTTTGAACTCAAAATCTAAATCGTTGAAAGTGGTTAGTAACGCAAACTGAATTGCGGGGGGAGGTTCAAATTTCAAATGATTATTAAAAACGGAAAAATTGGTCAATTGATTTGCGATTTTCACTAAAATTATTCTTTATGTCAGTATTAAATTGAAAATAATTTATAAAGATAAAATTTAAAAAATGCCGATAGAGGGCGCTTTAGACTTTGGAGTAACGTACAACTATTTTTTCCGTTATTTTTTGCATCTCATAAATTTTTTTAGAAGCTTAGACATAAACTTAGATTTTGAGATGAAAATCTGAATCGTTGGGAGTGGTAAAGTAGCGCAAACTGAACTGTTTTCAATGGGGATGGGGGGTTCAAATTTCAAATGATTATAAAAAACGGAAAAATTGGTCGGTTTTTGCTAAAATTATTCTTTATGTCAATATTTCCTTGAAAATAAATTTTAAAGATAAATTAAAAAAAAATCCGTTAGAGGACGCCTTAAACTTTAGAATAACCAACAATTATTTTCAATCTTTTTTTTTTCTTTTTTGTCTAATTAAATGCTTGCAAAAGTTTAGACTTAAATTTTGTGCTCAAAATCTAAATCGATAGGAGGGATTAAGAAGCGCAAACTGAACTGTGTTCAGGAGTTGAAATGTTATCTTCCCCACCCCTCGAACGCAGTTCAATTTTTGGGCGCTTAATTACTCACAACGATGCAGATTTAAAGCACAAAATTTAAGTTTGAACTTTTACAAGCATTTTATTAGATACAAAAAATAATGGTTAAAAATAGTTGTTGGTTACTATAAAGTTTAAGGCGCCCTCTGACGGAATTTTTTGAAAGATATCTGTAAAATTTATTTTCAAGAAAATATTGATATAAAGAATAGTTTTTGCGAAAACCGACCAATTTTTCCGTTTTTTTTATAATCATTTGAAATTTGAACCTCCCCACCCCAATTGAACACAGTTCAGTTTGCGCTACTTAACCACTCACAACGATTCAGATTTTTATCTCAAAATTTAAGTTTATGTCTAAGCTTCTAAAAGAATTTTATGAGATGCAAGAAATAACGGAAAAAAATAGTTGTACGTTACTCCAAAGTCTAAAGCGCTCTCTATCGGCATTTTTTGAATTTTATCTTTGTAAATTATTTTCAAGATAAAACTGACATAAAGAATAATTTTAGTGAAAATCGCAAATCAATTGACCAATTTTTCAGTTTTTTATAATCATTTGAAATTTGAACCTCCCCCGCAATTCAGTTTGCGCTATTTAACCACTTCCAACGATTTAGATTTTGAGCTCAAAATTTAAGTTTATGTCTAAACTTCTAAAAAAAATTAATGAGATGCAAAAAATAAAGGTAAAAACTAGTTTATCGTTACTCCAAAGTCTAAAGCGCCCTCTATCGACATTTTTTGAAATTTATCTTTATAATTTATTTTCAAGAAAATACTGACATAAAGAATAGTTTTAGTGAAAACCGCAAACGAATCGACCAATTTTTCTGTTTTTTATAATCATTTGAATTTTTGGACCCCAAACTTTAATGGCGCATATCTCCTTTGGAAGACTTTTGGGACCCTTAGTTTCCTATTTAATATTGTCCATCATGATATGACAGACCAGCATGTTAAGTTTGTAAACGACCTTTTGGGACACCCTGTATACTATAATGCTGAACATAATATAAATTTTTAAGAGAAAAGGGGGAAAGCAAGTAAAAATTTACTTTTTTTTTTTTACGAAAAACTGGTTTTGCTTTTACTACTTATGATGCTACAATTGCTGATATAAGTTATAAGGATTATTAAGACAGAATAAGTATCGCGATCGATTGAGCTATATTTGAAAACTTGTACATTTTATTTTATTTCCTGAACTTCTGGGTATCCTTTATAATCAGTCTTCCATACTTTGCGAATTTCTTTTTAACTGCCAGAAAAGCTCTCTTTCACGTACAAATATTAGAATATGCCAGACCTAGATTGCATGTAAATCATAAAACTCACTCGTCTTATGAAAATGTAACTAAATGATCTGCTACAAAGTACTATGAAGAATTGCTAGAATTTTTTTCAAATTCCATTGTTAGTATTACAAATTATTAAGAGTTTAAAAGACATTGTTGTATAAAGCAAAACCATTTTGTCTTAGATAATTTCTTTTCCGATCATAACTGTTCAGCTATTTTGTTGTTTAACACTAGAAAGACGGGGATTTTTACTTAAGTTTAGGAAAAAATACTTAATACCAGAATTTTTATTTAAAAGTTTTTGTTATATATTTTAACCTATTATGTTATTTATTTTAACCTATTTTCCTCTGCGCCTTATAAAATTATTTTATAAAGAGATTTCTGGGTCGAACAGAAACAGATTGAATTGGTAGGGGCTAAAATGGCTCCTTGCCGTTTTTCTTGTGTTAAAGATATAGACTGAAAAGCCTTTATTCCGAATTGGCACTATATTTATACTGACTATAATGATAAAATGGTATAACAAAGTGCTAAAAGCAATATTTTAAGGAAATTATTTGGGTAAAATTGTAAATATGCTGCAAAACTGCTATAAATACCGATTTAATGTATTCAGTGTAAAAGACAAATCTTTCTAAAATTTACTTAATAATTCCTCATGTTTTCTAACTTACTTTGGAAAACTTCTTAAAATGTTTAGCAAGGTAACGTTTTTATTTACTCATAATTTGGAATATAAAGGGTTTGTTGACTAGTTAGTAGAGAAAATATATATTTGTCTATAATTAACTTTATGAAATATGACTGCATGATATTACTGATTGAGGAACGTGCTGAATCATAAATCAGAACATTTGAAATATTCTAATTTCGTTTTCATCTCGGAAAATAATTGTCCACATTGAAATTACATGATAACAACAGCTTGTATGCGTAAGATTTATCTGTGTTTTCAGATCACACAATGCAGAATTAATCAAAAGTATCCAGCATTTCCATTTATTTAAAACATTTTTTAAAAACTAAGTTAGATACAAATGTTTAACTGCATGCAATCATAAATTTCTTTTTCAAGCTATTGAAGTTGATAAAAAAGGGACATCAAAAGAAAAACTCAAATAAATTAACACTCTTGATTAAACCATTTGCTTTTAAAAGTTTTTTTTTTTTTTTCAAAAAAAGAAAACAATAAAAAGCATTGTTATCCCATTGATTTCGGTGATGTGTCTTCAGAAACGAAAATAATAAACATTTTTGTAATGTTAAAAAAAATGAATTAAAGAAAATAATTTGTTAATTTTATGTATTTTTTTATCATTTTAAAATAGAATTGCTGACATTTTTCACAAACTGTAATAATTTAAAAAGAAAATTATAAATAATTGAAGTTCAACATTTTTCTAGTATTATTTGTTTTTTACTACCTTTCTTATTCTTTCTATTATTTTATCATTTTTATTTATTAATTGCATCTTTATTTTTTTTGTTTCCATTAGTACATATTTTATATTCTTTGTGCTTCTCCCTTATTCCTTTTAGTTAATGAATTTTTTAAAAGTATGTTAAATTCAACTTCTTTAACACTAGAACCGCGGCGACGGGTCATTTTGACCCGTATCATGCGGAGAGACATCGATTCAAACCAGAAAATTCTTAATAATGTGAGCTAAATATATGCTGAGCAAAAATATTTTCAATAAACAACTTAAATTGTTTTAAATGAAAATTCCGGTGATAAATATTTTTATAAATCTTTAATGAATTTTCCCGCGGTTCTAGTGTTAAGTAATTTCTTTTCTTACTTGTTTATGAAAGTGTGTTTTTGCATTTGAATTTGCGAAGGCCTGTTTCTTTTATCAAATAGATCATAAGAAATTACCCCCCCCCCCCCATCTGAAAAAAATAGTCAATTGAAAATATTCATAAAAGAGTTTTTATTCTGCCAGTACATGAGAATTCAAAGGATAAACACAAACTGAAAAAATCAGTTTTAAAGTGAAGTGTTTGCGCCAAGTAATAGGACAGTGATGTGATAAAATCACTTTGAACTATATTTATGATACTCGGATCATTACGAAACTTCATCAAAATATACATTTCATTTTAATAGAATAAAAATCATGTGATAATTACAGTAAAAAGTTTTTATTACTAAAAAATTCTTATTAGTGTTCCGTGGAATTTCAAGTCATGAATTTAGAGTATCGTGAGATTCTGAAAGTTGCAACCGCTGATATATACCGTAATTTCGGGTGTATAAGACGCAGATCAAACAATTCTTTTTCGACCCAGAATTTTTTAAGAAACAAATATAACTAGTTAGATCACCGTAAATATTTGTCCTTCATCACTAAATAAGATGTCTGGGTTCAAAAAGAATTGTTTTATCCGCGGCTTATACACTCTAAATTACGGTATAAATTAATTAAAGCTAAATAAATTTTGTTTTATAATTCTATTGTTTCTGAATTTCGGACTTTGAACTTTTTCTATTTCTAACAACTTTGTGTGTATTTATGCAATTTGTTTTGTGAAACAATGCCTATACGGTGTTATTGTAGTGTACTAAATTATTTATAAACTTGCATCCTTGAAGCAAATGTTGCATATAAAAAATCTTTATAAATTTGTTGAGTTCTGATCATTATTGAATTATTAAATTGAACATTTCATTTAATTGAATGTGTTGTTATAGATGTATTTGTCTGGAAAGAAAAACTATAAACATTTTGTGAATTCAGATACGTTAAAGCTGACATTTAATCAATTTTTTCAATTAAAATCTCTTTATCCTCAGCGTTTTCAAAATAAAATAATTATTAAATTCTTTAACTTTATTAATTTGATTGAATGGTAAGAAAATCACTTAAATTTCCCTTCCCTCGAAATTTCACTTTTACGCCCCTGCCCTCTCCTCTGTCTTCCAGCACACAGAGTTAAACTTCTAAACTAATTTCTTCATTTTTTTTCTGTCCTATTTATTATTTTGTTGTAACAAAAAAAGATAAGTATGTAATAAAATTAAATATGACAAAACGATGTGAAAAATTAAAAGAGATTTAAATTTTATGTGGATTTTTATTTATTTATAACTAATGAGCCGTTTTTTGAATGGTGAAGAATTCAAGCATAAAATAAATAAACATTAGAATAAATACCCCCCGTAGATGACCCACATATATACAGATTTTGAAAAATTCATAAATATATTTAAGAGAAATGTAGAGTGGCTAATTAACTTCCTTAAAGAAAACATTTCTTTCTATATCGAGGGAAAACTTTTGTAACGCTGAGCTCAAAAACACATTTATTTTAATTTTACGTACACTGTAAAAAAAGAAAAAAAACGTACAGCTTGTACTGCAATCGGGACGTCAGTCTATCTCGCTGTTTTTTAACGGAAAAATTTCCCAAAATTCTCCGTCTTTTTGGAATATTTTCTGGAATTTGTGGGATTTGTTCCTTCAAAAAACAATGAATTGCAGTGGCGTCCCGATTGCCAGGGCAATATTCGTAAAATCGTCCATTTTTTACAGCATAGTATATTTTCAGAAATATCGTCTAAAATGCGGGAATTTTTTTTTTTTCCAACCATCTATTTTTTTAATTTACTGAAACTAAAATTATGAAAAAAATAGACGTAGTAGATATTAATTTTAACCTTGCAGGAAAACTATAGCAATTACCCTAAGTTACATAGTTTTTGAGAAAAGAGCATTCTTCCGTTAAACACAAATTTCGATTTTCGAGCCTGCATCAAAAGTATTGAGTAGCGCTGGAGGTACCTATCATTACAGAATTATAAAAGCATTCCGGATAATGATTTTTATAAAAAATCGTTGGAAATTAAATGAGATATTAATACTAAAATTACGGACGGTTTGCACATACATAATGACAATAGAAACGTGATCTATGTACCATATAATTTTAAAGCCTAGATAAGAATTTTTAATGTTATATTTGTATAGTGCAATGCTAGGGATTCCGCGTTTTTTCACACCAGTATTTTGTTATGTAAAATATTATTTCATTTAATCGGAAAATTTTTGCGATTTAAGAGAACATAATTTTCTCTAAAATATTACTGGTGTTCAAAGACGCGGAAATTTCATCCCTACAATGCCCAGTAGAATTACAAAAGCAATATACAGTAAATTGATAAAAACAGACTAATTTAACTAAATTTAACCCAATAACGACCAAATTATTTTCTTCGTTAAAATTTAGATTTTACATTTCCCATGACACTTATAAGAAAATTTTTATGTTATAATATCAAGAAGATTGTCTTGTGAAAGAAAAAATATACTTATTTTCATATTTACTCATGCGAAAAACGCAGTCTTGCCACTCAGTCTAGTAATCTAATAATATACACTGGTGGAAATTGATTTATGAAAAATCGGTATTTTGACAACAACTTCGATAATACTCGTTAAAAACGAATGAAATTTCATGGGATATACATAGTACGTATGGCAAATCTGTTACAGAAATAAATTTTCACACATAATATTAAACATAAGCAAAAAAATCAAGAATTAAGTTTTCGTAATATGCGAATATGGAAATTGATTTATGAAATATGATATTTCATTGGTTATTCCGAAGTAATGTGACAAAAATTTGCATAAAACAAGGTAACGTGACCTGCAAAGAAGACGTAAAAAGCGTTGTACAGTGAAAGCAATACGTTTCAGTTACAATTTTCGCGATGGGTAAACGAAAGATTTTGTCTAAGGAACAAAGAGGTAAAATCGATGCATATTTAGAATGTGGCAAGTCTGTCCCAGAAATTAGTAAATTAATTAAAAGATCTGTTGACGTGATACATAACTATAGGAAAGACCCAGCAAATTATGGCAAAAATTTTAACAAAAAAGGTAATCCACGTTTAAGCAGGAGACAAGTGAAAGGGGATTCTTCAACTTGTGTCGAAAGCTGGTCATAGTTCAAAGCAGATATATGCAGATCTATCCCTGCCTGTTACTTCTAAAAGAGTTAAGCAAATTTTACATTCTTCACGGAGCTTGAGATGGTCGAAAATGAAGCCGTGTCCAAAGTTACTTCTGTGTTACAAGCAGATCCGTTTGCAGTATTGCGAGAAGTACATGAAAATGGGTGACAATTGGAGGAAAGTGATTTTCTATGGCGAAAAAAAAAATCATTTGGATAGCCCTGATGGTTTGAGGTATTACTGGAAAGATCTCCGAAAAGAACCGAAATCTACATTCAGCGGACATTTTGGTGTCGGAAGCTTGATGATTTGGGCAGCGATTGTTTATGATGGCAAAAGTGAAATTACATTTTTAAACGGCCGTGAGAACAGTTTTGATTAAAGTTTAGTGTTAGAAAATTTACTTCTTCCATTTGAATGACAATATTATGGTTTAGATTATATCTTCATGCAAGATAATGCAAGTATTCACATTGCAAATACAATTAAAGATTGGTTTCAAGAACTGGATATTGTTCTTTTAGAACATCCATTTATTAGTCCTGATCTGAAACCCATCGAAAATGTTTAGGAACAGCTTGTTTGAAGGGTTTATGCGAATGGGATGCAGTAAACATCCCTTGTAGATTGTAAAGCTTCAGTCTGTTAAAACTGGAAACTAATTGAACAGAAATACATCCAAAATCTCGTTTTATCAATGCCATATAAAATAAAAGAAACTCTAATGAATAAAGATGGCTTTACTAATAATTAATTTCAATTAAATGTGACATTTCGTAAATCAATTCCCATGTTTTTATGTTACTAAAATCTTATTTTTGATGTTATATTTTAGTTTATTAATTTTTATGAAAATTTATTTTTCTAAATTATTTGTTGTACATAGCATGTATAATGTTTGAAATTTCATTTATTTTTAGATAATATTATTAAAGTTTTGATTAAAAAACCGTGTTTTCATAATTAAATTTCCACCAGTGTACCACTGGGTGGTAATGGGCTACCATATGAATATGTTTCGGTTCAAACAAGAAATTGTATTATAAAAGAAATAAAATAAAATAAACATAGAAGAAAAACTTGAAAATAAAAATTTTAATATTTTAAATAATTTTTCTGGTGTGAAATATTTATATAAAACTTGAATTTCAGCATTTCAACAGTCACCGCAAAAAAAAAAAAAAAAAAAAAAAAAAAATTGCCATTTGCCATTTTAGATGTTTTTTTTTAAATATCTAGAAATATACATGAAGAATGACTCTAAAACCAAAGCTTCACTCGATCTTACAGGCTATAACAGTTGCGCGGAATACAATAGGAGGGAAGGAATCAAAATATAGTTCCGGCTGCGGCCGCTGCTAGAATTTGGCACTGCATGCCCACCTCAGTCAACACCGGCGTCAAGGCGTCAAGTTCGAATGAAGCCTTGTTTGAACTTGTTTACGTTTGCTATTAGCTTTTACAAATGATTTAGTACAGCTCATATTCAAAATATTAGAATAATAACCTTTTTTTAGAAATTGAAAATATCGTTTGGTAATTTAATGTCTTTTAATGAAAATATGCAAACGATATTTTTATTAAGAACTTATTGTTGATTAAACTTACTTGTTATCTTAAATTTAATATCATTTTTGAAAAGATTAATTGCAAAAAAAATTATTTTGAAAAGTCAAAATATTAGAATATTTATTCAAGTGGTTCAAAATATTAGAATATTTCACATTAATTCTCCTTTAATTATTACCAATTCTTAACTGGTGGCATCATTGATTAAATTCAGACTATTTTATTTAAAATCAGTATTCTTTTTTGCAGTTTGTTTCTTTTTCGTCTTAAAATGGGCCGTGTGAGTGATATTCCTGAATCTACTAAACTTCGTATGGTTGATTTGTATCGGCACGGTAAAAATCAATGTTTTATAGCGAATTATTTACATTGTTCGCAATCGCGCGTTAGTAAAATACTAACACAATATTCAAAAATTGGAAAATTTCAAAATAATCGCCGAAATCGTGGCCGAAAACCAAAACCATCTGCTAGAGATGACAGGAAACTGAAGCGTATAGTTAAGAAAAACCGTTTTAAAAGTGTGCGATTCTTGCACCGAAAATGGAAAGAAGAAGGAGTTGAAGTTTCTACATCGACAACATTAAGACGTCTCCATAAATTTAAATTTGAATCTCGTGTACCGAAAACAAAACCTCTCATGACTGCAAGACAAAAGCGTATAAGATTGAATTGGTGTAAATCAAGACGTTTATGGAGCAATGAAGATTGGAAAAATATATTATTTAGTGATGAAAGTGTGTTTTGTGTTTCATATGGTAATCAAGGTATTCGAGTTTGGACAATGAAGCAAGAAGCATTTGATAAAGAATGCCTTAAACGTTCCGTAAAATTTGCTTCTAGTGTCATGGTTTGGGGTTGTATGAGTGCAGAAGGACCTGGAAAGTTATGCATCGTCTACGAAAAGGTTAACTCTCTGATATATCAAGAAATTTTAGAATATTACATTATTCCATCATCAGAAGATTTCTTTGAAGATGATTTCATCTTTCAACAAGATTTAGCGTCCCCGCATACCTCGGTGTCAACTAAGAATTGGTTCCGCCAACGCAACATTAAGGTACTTCCTTGGCCACCAAATTCACCAGATCTTAATCCCATCGAAAACTTATGGTGTATAATGAAGAAAAAACTTCAAGAAAATCCTCCTTCAAGTAAAACTGAGTTAGTGGCACGTATAAAGTCTATTTGGGCTAATATTGATAGAAATGTTTGTAAACACCTTGTATATAGTATGCAAGATCGATTGTACGCTGTTATGAAAGCTAAAGGGGATGCTACAAAATATTAACTACCATTTACTTCATATTCATAAGGTAATATTGTTGCGTAAAATAAAATATTCTAATATTTTGAACCAATCTAAATTTTATTCTAATATTCTTGTGTGTTTAAGGAAGCTGTATACCTAATTTATTGTGCTGTATTTTATATTTTATAAAATTATTGTTAAAATCTTATCTAAACATTCCAGATTTAATTTATAAGAAATTTAACTGCATTTACTTAGTATAAAAAATAAATAAATGACAAATAATTTTTTCTTATTACTTTTTCTCAATTATTCTAATATTTTGAATATGAGCTGTATTAAGATTTGTATTATTTATTTTATTTTTATAATAAAGATGTTATATTATTGTGTACCATATTGCCGCTCATCATCTAGGAATAAAGGTGTTTCGTTTCACCAGTTTCCTGCAAATTCGAATCTATTTAAAGAGTGGCTGAAAGTTATTTCCCGGGATAATTTTACGGTAAATGATAAATCGCCCATCTGTAGTATGTGGTAAACATTTCAAGTAAGAGGATTTTATTCCTGGATTGAAAATTAAAAAACTAGTCTCGAATGCAGTGGCTTCCATTTTTGAAAACTATCCGTCATATAAAATTCCTACATCATAGGCATAGGAACCGGGGGAGCTGGGGGAGCTGTGGCTCCCCCTGGAATATTTGAGACCCCAGAGCTCCCCCGAGAGAAAGTCTCGCACCACATCTTTTTACGATGCATTGTTGAATTTTTTAAAAAAGTCTACTTTTTCTAGGAAATTCACATAATAAACAACAAAGAGAAGAGAAAGAGGGTGAACACACCTCATTCTACTTTCATCCTTTTTCTCGTCGTTTATAACCTTCTCAATTCCCCCCCCCCCCAAAAAAAAAAAAAATATTTGGAAGACATTTGTAAACAAAACAACAGAAAGAAATTTTAACTGTTGAGTTGGACAATCCTTAAATTTGAATATTGTATTCGGGATCGTCCATAAGTTAAGTTTCTATGTGTCAAGTATATCTAATAAAAATTACTTTAACTGTATTAAAGAGTTGCTGATCTTTTGATATGCGTCTATTTTACATTCCTGTTTGTGAAAAGTGCAACAGTGTGAAGAAATCATCCGAAATGAATGAAATTATGAATGAAATGATTCCCGCTTCTAGCTTTCCACAATATGCCCCAGCTACCCCTATTTGAGAAAGTTCCTACGCCACTGTCCTACATTGAAAAGCAGACGGCAGTTGATTCGTAATCACACTACTGCGGAAATAAATAATCCTAAAAGACCCTACAGTGTGGAAGCTAAACTTAATAATAAGCGTCAAAAATTAGTGAAATTCTTATACAGAAACTCATGAAACCTCTACTAATGATATAATAGATCATGAAGCAGAAAAATCATCTCAAAATAAATCAGGAAAGACCAGTTTTCCAACAGGCATCAAAGCAAATTTTTATAAAGACATAATCAGTATTTGAATGGGAAAGCATTTTTTTTCTTGTAATTGATATATAGTAAAGAGTTATTTTCTGTATTTCAATTGAAAAAATTCCTTCTATAATTAGTTAATTGTAAAGATTTTTTTTTTTTTTTTTTTTTTTACCATAAAGTTATTTTATTAAAAGGAAATGCAGTTTAAAAAAAAAAAAGGTTTAAGGTTTTTTTTTTTCTCATAACAAATATTAAATTAATTGAATAGAAGGGGAAAAAAAACAAGTATTTTTACTGGAAAACACTTATTCAACTATTAAATTTGTTGATTAGATTAAAATTGATAAAGGTTATGATACAGATGATGTTAAATACTGTGAATTTCAAAGAGTATCTGTAGTTTCTTGTTTCCTGAGTTTTTTTTTTTAAAGCAAGAAATTTGAAGATTGAAAGAAAGAAAGAAAGAAAAAAAAGAAGTGTAAATTGTTTAAACTAAATATCATTTATTTATTTTTCTATGAGAAGGCAATAACAAATTGTTAATAGTCCTTATATATAAGATAACTAAAAAAATTTGGATTGAAAATACTAAATAAATATTTCTAATGCTTAATTGTTCTGTGTAAATAAATGGAGCAAAACTCTTCAAACATATAAAATTTTGTGCTTAGATTGTTTTTAATTGTCATTTAATAATATAATAAGATGTCATTTAATACGCAGAGTATGTTCCATTTTAGCCCTTTAAATCGTACGGATGAGGTGAGCAATCAGCGCCATCTATCGATTTATTTGACACTTTAATGATTCCAGCGAAAACTGGTGTTTGTTAAGGCCGTATAGCGCGTTATCGAGTTCGGCCGTGCTAAAACTCAAGATGTATAAACAAAATAGTACAAGTCATATATTTTCGAGAAGATTTTTTTTCGAAAATCCAATAGGGGACCGTCAACAAATTGAAAAAGAACGAATATCTTTTGAAAAATCCTGTCAAAACCAATGTAGCAAAAGCTTTCAAACTGCAGATCATGATTAAGTGGCTTATGGCAATAAACTGTGCTCATTTTTATGCGCATATCTTGTGCATTCGTAGAGAAATTAAGGTTTTTATAAAAACGGTCCTAAATTTTGCCAAGTTTTTTGCTTATAATTTGCAGAGTTCTTAATATAAAACAATGTTCTGTTTATAAAATATGAGAAACAACATTGTACATAATACCCTGCAATCAAAATTAAATAATAATACTAATTGCATGAAAAATGAAAGGTTTACTAAATAAATTTTTACTGCGCATGCGTCAACTCTATAAAAATTTCATTTGCATATTGTGTTAGCTAAAGGTATAGAGCAACTACAGTTAAAGTTTCAAAATCGTTGCTTGAAAATTCTGAAAATTATCTTCTAAAGAATGATATCAAAATCCTATATTCTCAAAATTAAATAAAAAAATGAGGGGCTGTATCCATGTTCCATTGATTAGTGTCTACAGAGAATTGCACGTACTACTATGTTTGGATGTATGTTTTAGTATATACTTGACAGATGCATATAAATTTTATTATGTTCGAAAGAGTTTTACATCATTAAAACCCTCTTCAAACTACTTTTCTCCCATTGTCCATAATGTAACAGGGTGCTTTTGATTGTCTCTGTAATTAAACTACAAATCCGATTTTCATAAAATGTTAAATAACTCAACAAAATTCTACAAAAAATTATATATTTTAAATTTCAACGATTCGTTTAAGTAATTTTTGTGTTGTTATATGCGGACAGACGGACGGATAAAACGACGACTATAGGTGCTATATAATTACAAACGCACCTAAAGACCGTGACAGGGAGCAAATCACGACAAAGCACATGGGAATTCAGATAAAAACTGTGATGCAGCCTTTCTAGTTCAGAAACCAGGATAAAAAACCTGGATTTTTGTCTCTGGTTTTTCCTTACATACCTTAAAATGTAAAGAGGCGTTTGCTAAATTTAACGACATAAAAAAACAAGCATTATCATTATCCAACGGTAAAATACTCAATTAACACGGTTCAGGAAAAACAACAGTTACGACGAAAATATCCGATGGAAGTTTTAAAAAAATTACATTTAAAGAAGTACTATAAGTGTCTGAATAAGGATCCAATTTTATTTACGTTAGTAAGGCTACGAAAAACGGGTACAAATTAATTTTTAATAAAGATAAATGTACGCTATACCGAAATGCGAATATCTACTTAGAAGCAGAAATGAAAAATAAACTATAAGAGGTTAAATTTTTAAAAAATGCAGAAACTAATATGGCGAACATTGCACATCAATGCAAAAATAAAGAGTGCCTAGAACTATAACATAAACGTCTGCGTAACCGAAACTATAATTCCATAAAAGGAACGGTTATAAACAACACAACTCAAGGAATAAAATTAAACAACTGTAATAACAATACAGTATGCAAAACAAGCATACAAATAAAAACCAGTGATTTCCCGTATCCAAAATTAACAAGCCAACTCAAAACACACAAATTGCTTAATTTGATGCGCACAAAAGTGTACACATTAGTAGGTAAATCCGCTATTGGCGGGAAAAAATGTTTTTTTTGCATTTATCGATGATCACTCAAGGTTTACTGTAATTAACTTGCTTTCAGACAAAAATAAAATTTACGAACAGTTATATGATTGTGAGGTCAAGGTGAAAATCCAATTCGGCAGATTCCCAAAAGCTGTTACATCTAAGAATGGAGGGGAATACACAGGTAAAGAAACGGAGAAATTCTTGAGGGCAACAGGTATCCAACATCAATTTTTGCACGAACCAAAACGATGTAGTTGAAAGTAAGAATAGATCATTCTTAAATATGACCAGAAGTTTACTTTTCAAAGCAGGCTTACCTCAATAACTCTGAAGCGAAGCCATAAAAACCGAGAATAACTTAAAGAACAGATTACAAACTAAAATAGAAAAAACACTGTTTGAAATATGTTTGAAACGAAAAACCAGCTTTTAGTACCTGCGAACGTTCTGGTGCATATATACCGTAATTTCGGGTGTATAAGCCGCGGATCAAACAATCCTTTCTGGACCCAGAAAACTTATTAAGTGATTGAAGACAAATATTTACGGCGATCTAACTAGTTATATTTGTTTCTTAAAAAATTCTGGGTCGAAAAATAATTGTTTGATCTGCGGCTTATACACCCGAAATTACGGTACATAAACACCAGCAAAACAAATTAGATGATAGACCGTAAATAAAAAATTTTGTAGGGTAGGATAACAAGTCAAAGAGATATCGAATATTAAGAAAAGAAAACAAGATAGTAATAGCTAGAAAGCAAAGTTTATAAAAATTACATAAATAAGTTAAAGGAAACAGATAGTTAGAAAATTTTCAAAATAAAAAAATACTATCAAACAAAATTAAATAGCACGGTAAGGAACAAGCTGCGTCCAAAAAACCTACCATAGAACCCAGAACTCAACGATCAAATAGAGAAGTATCATCCTGTGAGGGAGTGACCTTTCCACAAAGGCACTCTAGTGTTTCTGAGATCGTGACGTCAATAATTTAACAAGTGTAAGCGTAAAAGCGACGTCTATCCTCTCTTTTACTTTAACTTTCTAGAGTGTGTGTGCTCTTTCGGATTTTACAGTTAGCTCGCGGTTATTGGTAATATGTTAATGTGAAGTATCTCAGTTTGCAGAATATAAAAGCTTGGGTTTGAGTGAATGAGGTGTGTCTCTGGCATTAGCCAGCAGCCAGCGAGTGAGGATCTCTAGTATTAGACAAGCGAAGTGAATTATTGTTCAGCGAAGTGCTAGCGAATAGGAAGTAGCGACGGCCTCCAGCGAAGTGGAAAGGAGTTTGGATAGTTGTCTTGAGATTCGGCCGTGGTAAGAAAATTTACAATAGTTCCATTTTTGATTATTTGGTGAAATAAAGAATTACCCACAGCCACGGGCTGTTTAACTAAGCTTTGTTTAGCAGCTCAGCCAGAAGATACTGAGAAGTGTTAGTAGGTGCCCCGACTGAGCTAGGCCAAAGCCTGTGAGTATGATTTAGCTGTTCATAGTGTTTTCAGTTGTGTAAATTTGAGACTTGCTCCACTTCCCTTCAGCCATTATCACTTTAATAAACTTTGTTATTTTATCCTAAATTACTGAGTATGTCTACATTTAACCTCCACCACGACCAACCTACCGTTACAATCCGACCGATACGTATGTCATATCAACACAAATGACACATTCGAACCATTCTAAAAATCACATTTCTATTTGCTTTATTTCATGAGAAAGCATAATGAACAAACTGCCGAGAAATCATGGCACAAAAAGCCATAACCGTTTTCTAACAGCATATTCTAAATGTGACATATTATATTTTATGAAAAATTACCCCTCTCATATAATAACAAAATAGCATACTTCTCTACTAAATTGAAATAATAATAATAATAATAATAATAATAATAATAATAATAATAATAATAATAATAATAATAATAATAATAATAACTATAATAATAATAATAATAATAATAATAAATTAAAATAGTGATAAAATTAATAAAAATAATAAATTAACATAATTATTAACTAAAATAAATTAAAATAATAATAATAATAATAATAGTAATTTAAAATAATAATAATAATAATAATAAATTAAAATAATTATTAATTAAAGTAAGTTAAAATAATAATATTAATATAAGATTACTACCTAGGAAAGTTACACGAGACCATTTAAAAATAAACTAGAAACTACATGTGGAAAGAAATGGGCCAATTTCAATAAGAGAATTCGCCCATGGTATATAGCAAAGTTATTAAAATTTTAAAATTACACATCGCCAGTCATAATAATAAAATAAAAAGGTATATTAAGCTATATAAAGAAAATAACAGCAGTTTATAAATAGTGTTGTACGAATTTAAATATTAAACTATTATTATGTATAGAAAAATTAATGAATTTTCTCTCGCCCATTCCTTTGTTTTCGTCCGATTTGAAGAGATTAATGTAATATGAGCTGCACCGTATCTCCGTCTGACTTTTTGTTAGTTATAAATTGTTACTTGTTATGGAAAACAGTTCACATTCTTAATAATGTAAAATTATCCGATTACATTCAGCTAAAATGTTTATTCTTACCATACGTGTTTAAATTAATAGAAATACTGTAGCGAAGATTCAGAGTTCTGTCAACATCAGAAATACATTTTCATACATATATATGACTAATTGGCTTTGCGAAACTAGTCTAAATTCTCTGTAATAAGCACTAATATATACTGAGGCCACTCCAGTTTAAATTCAGTATTTGTAAACATCGTTATAACAAACTTGCTACCATACATCATCAGCCACTTGCGTGTAAATACCTTCAAAAGATTTTATTGTATCAAATATCTGTATAACTTGCCTCCTTGACTGTTTAGCGAAGAGTAGCATCATTTGTTATTTTAGTGTCAACTTTCTAGTGAATTCATGGTATACATAAAAGAACTTATAACTATATATCTTTGTCAGGTGTTTGAATATAATTAATTTATTTCAGTAGTTTATTTTTGTTTTAATAATTATAGATGAATAAAAATTCTTATAAGTTTTTAAATTAAAATATTAATCCTTTTAAGTGTGTCGGCATATAGTATACATAATAAAAGAAAGATACCATTTCGTGTTTCAGTGTTTATGAAGAAAAATATTTATTTATTTTTAAATGAATTCGTTCATTAATACAAATGGCACCAAATTTTTATTACATATTGAAGACGCAATTTTATTGTCTCTGAAAGGATTAAAAAAGAGAGTTATTAGTCATTATTTACTTTTTTATTCAAATGTTTATTATATATATATATATATAAATAGTACAGGGTTTTTGCATGTTCAGCTTAAATACCAGTCCTTTCTGTAAAAATAAATCTCGACTTGTGTAATTGCATTATTACAAGTCGCCGCGATTTTTTTCTTAGAAAGTTTGTCAGAAAGTTTTGAATTTTGAAGAAATTTACCCACCAGAGCTCAAAGGGTTAATCATCGTCATATTTCTGTTCTTAAACCCGGGAGAACTCGCTAGTGAGAATTTCTCTCACGGTGCCCAATTATTTTACTTTACTTTACATTCACTCAATATCAACTTTTTTTGTTTGACTTAGTACTTTTATTCTCAAAAGAGGTAAAGTAACCGAAATCACATTTTGAAATTTTATTAAAATGAAAAATGTTTTAAATAAGAGTCTTAAAAAAGGTACAGAGGAGAAAGAAAATCTCATTAAGCGAGTTCTCCCGGGTTAAGTAGTTTAGATACATAGCTTCTAAAATCTTTACTTTTTTTCACTTGGAAATTTATATCAATGAATAAGGCTAATGGGCATTTCCATGGGAATTTGTTATTCTGTTACACAACTGAAAATCGCTATGCTTGTTGGCCACCGTTATTTTCGAAAAGTTTGCTTCGCCTTATTCAATCGATGATATATCTTCGATAAACTATGTCTCATTTTCTCACTTTAAAATACTGGTAGCCAAAAATCATAGCATGTAACAGACAAACAAGTTTGCATGGAAATGCCCTAATACTACTTTTAACCCTTTGAGCTCTCTTCAAAATTCCAAATGTCACATTGGCACCTGTATTTTGCAATGAAAAAAAACAGATTAATGATAAACACAAAAAATGCATTAAATTTTTTTCAAATAAATTTGGTCAAATTTTCTGGTGCCATTGTGACATTTCGGAATTAAAATTATGTGGTAGAAAATTCTACTATCAGAGCTCAAGGGATTAAAAAAGCGGTTTTCAAAATTCTGAATCCATGGTGGCTATATAGATGTTAGGAGTGCTTATAATAACTTTTTATGCAACCTCCAAAGCACAACAGTTCGGGTAATTTTTAACACGTTCGAGGCTGCATGCCTTACACTGATTTTATTCGGTTCGCACCGCCTTTTATAAACAGTTCTGTTTATTTATGAAATACCAAATATAACTCTAGTTGAAAAAGAAAAATATTACATTAATTAATTAATGGTGCCAAAAACAAAATTCTTATGTATTTTTTGACGATGCATATATGCAACAGGACAATCCCGACCCGAAAGATTTTAACACTCTAGATCCCAAACCGCCCGAGACCGCCCGTGATAATTTGGGATATTTTAATTCGTATATTTTAATTCCCATCAGAAAATTAAAACAGAAATATTTGCTTTAATTAATGATATAAAACCGTTGAAACTTTCTGCTGGGAAGTCGGATTTTATGAACTACTTAATTTCTAGAACGTGTTCTATCATGGGAATTAAAGGGTTAAATATGCGAATTAACTTCTCACTATAAGAGCGAGCTGGTGTCTCTTTGACATCGACCAAATGATTAAATGCCGACTCAAACTAGAAAATTCTTATTAAAATAAGTTTGATACAATCCACACAGACCTATTTTAAATCATTAAGTTAAATAGTTTTAAATAAAAATTTAGAAGTGAAATAATTTTTATTAAAATTCAATAAGATTATCGGGCGTTCTTTTGTTAATATGAATAACTTGTAATAATAAAATACAAATTTTATGATTTTCCTATTTGAATGGGCATCATGTACTTGTCACTTTCTCAGTTGAGGGGGGAGGGATTTTTATTCACGATTTCTTGATTGTTATCTTATTTACAAATAAAAAAATCTTCTTATTAAGTCTCTCTCTATATATAAAGATAGTATTATGTTTTAAAAAGTGATCGCAATCGAGCAATCTGATTTCTTAAAAAAACATCCAAAAGTTCACGTTCATTGTTAGTGTAAAATGATTAACATGCTTAACATGCATATTTAAACTTAATACTGATCTTCTAACTTAATAAAGACATTTTTTTGTTAATAAGTGGGTCTCAATTTAGGTGAACGGAATTTAGTATTGCAAGTTTTTTTCATATACATACTTGCTTTTTGTTTTTCAATTCATATTCTGAATGAATTATATGTATTTGTCTAGCGGTAATAGCTTTAATTTGGCCTTTCAGGAATTCACCGTTATTATCTTCAGACACGATTATTAATTTGATTAAATCACCAACGTTAGGATTTTGGAAAATTTTAAGTCCCAAATTATCGCGTAGGTAAGACACATCTACTTTTTAAGCTTTATTTAAAATGCACAATACTTTTACTTATTTTTTTAAGTATACATATTTGCGTACCGAAATGAAAATATAAATATTTATATGCACACATTTACTGAAATTGAAAATACGATTAGTTAAGATGTCATTTTATCCCGTTATTTTTTACATTAGCCAATAAACAACGTAAGTATTATTTTCTTTAAATTGGAAATATTTCATTTCACACCACATTTTCAGAATAGAAGTTCTTGTCTCACTTTATCGCGAAGGTTTTCTCAGTAAAATAGCTACTATTCTTCTTTAGAATTATTGGTGTCCAATCAACAAACGTTTTGCTAGGTATTCTATTACCCTGAAGCAACGCTGTCTCCAACCGCTTCCTTGGTGTGTCTGTACGTAATACAGGCAACATGTTTTTGCCAATAATGATTCATTGTTTACGCAGGTGAATTTTTATGGTAAATTTTGTATATTTAATCTAAGAATATTTCTGATTCGATTAGACAAAATTTTTGTTTTGAAAAAAAAAACAGTGATAAAAGATTAAACATTCAATGAATGACATAAAAATAAGCATTGTTTCAAAGTTTTTTCAAGAATATTGATCAGTTAAATGGTTGATAGTTAAACTTTTAATCTCAAAATGCTTCAGTTGCGTATGCTAGATTCAAAGATACAACAAAAATTTTATAAACAAAAAATGCATAAGAAAATATGCAGCATGTAGAGACGATAAATTAACAGAATTGAAAATAGTCATATTCCATATATATATTTACATGAATAACATTAATGATGAATATTTATAAATTCTCTTACGAGAAGCAGTCAGCCACCTATGCTAAGAATTTATAAAATCTAACTGAATACTTTTATACGCATGACGGTAATTTCTTTCATATTAGCTCGTACATTTCTTTAATCAACGGAGTTTAGATACTACACGTTTTTCCTTCATATATATTCGCTTTAAATTTAAATATTTCGAAATTTTTTTATATTGTCTAGTTACTTTATGTCAATATTAGGAAAATGAATAAATTTCTATGTGGGCGTTTATTTAATACCAAAGTATGCAATACAGGGTGATTCCAATTTTTTTTTACAATAAAAGAGGGGTGATAGTGCACATCAAGACAAACAATATTAAATAGGAGACTAAGGGTCCCAAACGTTTTCCAAAGAAGATAGCCGCCATTAAAGTTTAGGGTCCAAAATTTCAAATAAACATAAAAAACAGAAAAATCGGTCGATTGATTTGCGGTTTTCACTAAAATTATTCTTTATGTCGGCATTTTCTTGAAATTAAATTATAAAGATAAATTTTAAAAAATGCCGATAGAGGGCGCTTTAGACTTTGGAGTAACGAAAAACTATTTTTTGCCGGTATTTTTTGCATCATATTAAATGTTTTCGTAAGCTTAGACTAAAACTTAAATTTTGAGCTCAAAATCTGAAAGTGGGAGTGGTTAAGTAGCACAAACTGAACAGTGTTCAGAGGGTTCAAATTTCAAATGATTATAAAAAAACGGAAAAATTAATTTATTGATTTGCGTTTTCACTAAAACTATTCTTTATGTCGGTATTTTCTTAAAAATAAATTATAAAGATAATTTTGAAAAACTGCCGATAGAGGGCGCTTTAGACTTTGGAGTAACGAACAACTCTTCTTTGGCGTTATTTTTTGCATCTCATCAAATGCTTTCGTAAACTTAGACTTAAACTTAAATTTTGAGCTCAAAATCTGAATAGTTGGGAGTGGTTATGTAGACAAACTGAACTGTGTTCAGAGGGTTCAAATTTCAAATGATTATAAAAAACGGAAAAATTGGTCGATTCGTTTTCGGTTTTCGCTAAACCTAATTTCAAAATGAGCATTTTCTTGAAAATAAATTTTAAAGATAAATTTCACAAAATGCCGATAGAGGGCGCCTTAGACTTTGGAGTAGCGTACAACTATTTTTGACTGTTATTTTTGTAATGTCATTAAATGCTTTCAAACGCATGAACTTTTGACGCAAAATCGTTTGAAGTGTTTAAGTAGCGAAAAATTGAATTGTGTTAAAGGAGGGGGGAGGGTTAAATTTCAACTCCCGAAGACACTTCAATTTGCGCTACTTAACTATTCCTAATTATCCAGATTTTGAGCTCAAAATTTAAGTTTAAATCTAAGCTTCCGAAAACATTTAATAAGTTTTTGCAAGCATTTAATTAGAACAAAAAAATAATGGTTTAAATTACCGTAATTTCGGGTGTATAAGCCGCAGATCAAACAATTCTTTTTCGACCCAGAATTTTTTAAGAAACAAATATAACTAGTTAGATCGCCGTAAATATTTGTCTTCAATCACTAAATAAGATTTCTGGGTCCAAAAAGAATTGTTTGATCCGCGGCTTATACACCCGAAATTACGGTAATTGTTGGTTGCTGTGAAGTTTAAGACGCCCTCTAATGGAATTTTTTGAAATTTATCTTTAAAATTTATTTTCAAGAAGATACCGACTTAAAGCAAAGTTTTATTTTAAACCGCAAACGAATCGACAAATTTTTCCATTTTCTATAATTATTTTAATATTCCCAGGTCGAAATTCATGCTGGTATTTGTTTGCTAGACAAGCACCAAGTGCTATAACCCAACAAGTAAAATAGCATAAACTAGCATTACATATTTGCTGGTTCCAGCAGACTTTCCAGCAATTCATGGCGTGTATTGGCCCACTTTGCAGGAAATAAGTATGAAATGCTTGCATATAGCTTGCCATGCTTTTGTTGTGCAAGCTAGCGATATACCATGTGATGCTAGCTAGCATATAATAGCATGAAAATCTAGCAGACATAGAAATACCTAGCAATAACTAGCATATTTTTGTTGCTGGTACAAGCATGAATTTTGACCTGGGTTGAACACCCTCCCCCACCCCATAAACACAGTTAAGTTTGTGCTACTTAACTACTCCCTACTATTCAGATTTTGAGCTCAAAATTTAAGTTTAAGTCTAAGCTTCCGAAAACATTTAATGAGATGCAAAAAATAACGTTAAAAATTAGTTGTTCCTTACTCCAAAGTCCAAAGCGCTTTCTATCGACATTTTTTTTTAAATTTATCTTTATAATTTATTTTTAAGAAAATACCGACATAAAGAATAGTTTTAGTGAAAACCGCAAATCAATGAACCAATTTTGCCGTTTTTTTTTATAATCATTTGAAATTTGAACACTCTGAACACAGTTCAGTTTGTGCTACTTAACTACTCCCATTGTCAGATTTTGAGCTTAAAATTTAAGTTTGAGTCTAAGCTTACGAAAACATTTAATGAGATGCAAAAAATACTGGCAAAAAATAGTTTTTCGTTACTCCAAAGTCTAAAGCGCCCTCTATCGGCATTTTTTGAAATTTATCTTTATAATTCAATTTCAAAAAAATGCCGACATAAAGAATAATTTTAGTGAAAACCGCAAATCAATCGACCGATTTTTCCATTTTTTATGTTTATTTGAAATTTTGGACCCTAAACTTTAATGACGGCTATCTCCTTTGGAAAACGTTTGGGACCCTTAGTCTCCTGTTTAATATTGTTTGTCTTGATGTGTACTATCACCCCTCTTTTATTGTAAAAAAAATTTGGAATCACCCTGTATATTCAAAATTTTCAACTATTGTAAGATACAATTAATACTAAATAATGGGCTATCTGAAGGTGATGTGTTCGACTTCTATTTTACGATTACATTCACTAGATAAACTTTTTTTCAACAATTACGGATTCAAAGTGAAGAAATTAGGCTGAAAAACAGCCCATGTTCACATAGCACATTTGCCTGTCCCTTTCGTTCGCTGTGGTCGTGGTAGGTTTTTTCTGCATTTATCAAATAACCTTTAACTTGAAGTTCTAAACCTTTTCAACAATTGCATCAAAATATTAAACCTAATCGCATTCAGATAATTGTTCAATAGACATAAAATATGTTCATGACGTATGATTGAAATAGGGAAAAGGAAATTCAATTCTATCTAAAAGCAATTTACAGTTTCAAATTTAATAAAATAAATTTGATATATGAAATATATCTTTGAAATTTACAAAAGTTATTGAAATTCACTTATCTATAAGATTTTAATATGAAGCAAAATGCCACTTTCCAAATTTGATTTTACATAATGTTAAAGATGTTTACTCTACTTCATTAAATGCAAATAAGTATTGCGATTTCTCTCTTAAATAAAAGTTCGGTAAAGCTACATGAGCATATTGCAAATCGTCATCCAAAATAAATCGAAAATCTATTACTTTATTCAGAAAGTGATTACTATCTACCACCAACTTCTGATTTATTGCGTGTTTATTGAAGAAGTTGTCAGAATAAAATATTTTAATATATTGTCATTGTGATGAGATTGAAGTTTTATTGGGGAAAAATTGATCGCGCATCTCACAAATATATTTACTTTTTTCAGTAAAACATTTCTTAAAAAAAAAAAAATAAATAAAATAAATAAAAAAAACTATCCTCATAAAATATTTGTGTGTTCCGAATTTTAGGTTTATTATTTATGACTAGAGATAAACGAAAGTTACTTTAAAATTCTCTCCTATATCATTTGTATAGCACTAAATTATTTTATAATTTTTTTATAATATTTAGAACAATATTTCTCTATTTTCGCAGCGATAACTTTCGAATAATAATTAAAAATTTAATGTGTTCAGTGTATGTGAATAAAGATAGTAGCATTAAAAATAATACATTATTTTTCCTTTTACCATAAAAGCAAGACCTTTGAATTATTGATAATTCAACTATTTAAAGAAAGAAATTAAATTAATATTCTTTCAACACAGCTAATAGGTCTTTGGACATTTGTTTGTCTGTCTGTTATCTCATTAAATTTTATATAAAATATTGTTATAATAGAAAAAAATATAAAAATGGATAATAGCGCATTCTCTACTGAAGCTGAAAATAGGTTCTATTACAATTACCATATCAACATATTTTATTTTACATCAGCCATCTTGAAATTATTTTATTATGAAAATATTTGCCAACGGAGCATGCTACATCTAAGAAACTGCAATTACGGCGTAGTGAAATGACTACATTTGACTTAATACAACAAATAGTATGCTTTTAAGTAACGATAAGGATAGCTATTGGTTTATTTAAAAATTATGGTAGATAGGAAATAAAATGATTTATTAATGGCTAGGACTTTTCTGCTTACTATGAAATTTTATTTTACTCTTAAAAAGGATTTTATTAGAAATCTCAGGAGGAAAATTTTCTAATATTCAATCACTTGCTTATATAGACCGCAGTTTGCATGTAGAAATATAGCATTACAATGAAAATGCTCATTAATAATCAAACTAACACTTAAAAGAAAGTAAAGTTTATTTTTAATAGTAAATCCATTTAGCCTGTATAACTATTTGAGAAAATAATTTCCACAATAAGAAAAATTTCATATTATTGCTTTCCGAAAGGTTAATGCATCCTATAGTTCCATTGTGCATGTGCATTGTGAACTTTATTTTGAATACCAGTATTCCTACTGTGTTCTCCATGCTACTGACTAGGGAACTGCAAGAAGTCTAAGTCACCGTTTTTGACGAAAGTGGTATCGTTGGAAAAATCTCATCGTGATCAGTAAAAAACTCAGTGGAACCACCCGTCGCAAATCAGCCGTTTTCGAGATATCCAACAATTTATGTCACGTAGCTAGTGCACACTTAATGGATGACCACAAAAATTTTTTGTCTCGATTTTAATGAAAGTGGTATCGTTGAAAAGATATCATCGCGAGGATTAATAAACTCAATGGAATCACCAATCAGAAATGATACGTTTTCGAGACATCCGACAATTTGTGTCACATTGCTAGTGCACACTGCTAGAAAACTGCATTCAGTGACATAAATTGTCGGATATCTCGAAAACGGCTCATTTCAGATGGGTAGTTCCATTGAATTTTTTACTTCTCACAATGATATCTTTGCAACGACACCATTTTCATCAAATTCGAGAATACAATTTTCGCGGTCCCTCATTCAGTGTGCACTAGAACAGTATGCATTAGCTACGTGACATAAATTATAGGATATTTCGAAAACGGCTCATTTGCGACGGGGAGTTCTATTGAATTTTTTCTTTCTCATGATGATATTTTTAAACGATACCACTTTCGTTAAAATCGAGACTAAATTTTTTTGCTGTTTCCCATTACGTATGCACTAGTTACGTGACATAAATTGTTGGATATCTCGAAAACGGCTGATTTGTGACGGCTAGTTCTATTGAGTTTTTTACTACTCTCGATCAGGTCTTTCCAACGATACCACTTTCGTCAAAATCGGTGACTTACACTTCTTGCAGTTCCCTAGTGAGTACGGGTATAATCTAGATTTGATTATTGTTAAAACCAAATTTGCTCGTGCAGTCTGTAGTACATTCTAATTGTATCAAGCAATCTAGAAAATAAGTTCCGTTGAGCAATTTAAAAAAAAGAATCGGTTATTACAGGGTTGACACAGTTCTACCACTAAATTTTAAGAATTTTTTCAAAGTCTTTCACTGCAGAAAAATCTGGTAAAATCCGTGATTGAGGGTTGGGATTGCGAATTCTATGTTTAAAAAAAATGTAAATTTTCTTGTTTTTAATAGTGGTGCCAGAGTCCTTACAAAATATAAGGAATGTGCGAACCTTGTAATTATTAGAAAAAATAATTTACTTCATAATGAAGTACTATTCTTAGATTATTTTCCAGCAAAGTTACCATTATGTTGAAGCTTTTCTCATAGCGTAGCACTAGCTTTTGTATGCCCTTGTCAGAGAAAGATGTCGCCTGTGATCCTAATCATGTGGTAACAGCGTTAAAAGAAGTGAGCCATAAATTTTATGAAAATACATTGACAGTGTCCTAAATGTCAATATTCGGTTCTGCGTACTCTTTTCTTCAACATTTGTAAGGAAATCATTGCCAATCAGAGACAGGCGTCCAACTCATTTTTCATCGTGCAGGTTTTCATGCACTTTATTGAAATTTTACAGCCACCCCCATACCATCGAAACACTCATCGCATTTTTTCCTTAAACTTTGCAAATTTATCTTCGACTTCCAATTGATTTTAGTGTTCCTAGCATTCAAAAGCGGATGATAGATCATAACTAGCATACGGAGGGATATACAACTTTTTAAAGAATTTAATGTTTAACATGCAGCTGACGCAATACTCAGTTATCTAAAAATAACTCGTTATGTTTACAACTGAGTCATAGAAGTGGATGCGCATGCGTGAAATCTCGATTGCATTGCTTCCTAATAAAAACTGAAAACGGAACTAACTTACTTTCTGGATTACCTGATATTATATATTGCTACAATGAGAGCAGAAAGAAAACTTTCTTCTGCTGTTGTTTTGACATGCGGAAATATTGTGAATTTTGTGACTTTATATTGTTATTTAATAGCTGTCATTTTTTTTCCTATAAGATAGCGCTTCAAGCATTCTTACTTCTTTAATGTTCAAAAGATATTTAGGAAAAAATGTTGCTCAAAATCCAACTTTAAAATACGTTGAGCTTATACATTAAATATGCTTACATTGACAACTATTATCAGCAATGCATTTGTATCCATGAGAGTTCTTTTGTACCGTAATTTCCTACGTATAATCCGAGGATCAAACAATTCTGTTTCGACACAGAAATTTTATTTTGTAATTGATGATAAATATTTACGGCGATCTAAAAAGTTATATTTTATTTAATAAAATTTCTGGGTCGAAAAATGATTGTTTGATTCGCGGATTATACGCAGGAAATTACGGTACTATTGCCGATGGTTTATACTATCGGTTGTGAAAATAAATTGTACTTTACTTACAAGCGACCCTTTGATTTGTAAATTTACGTTAACCTAATAATACCACATTTATGCTCACAGTCTGTTACATTATTATTGATTAGCTATCTTAGAAACATACTTCTAAGTATAATTATTAAGTTCTTTTTACATACAAGATTATTCAACACTCATGGTGCAAGCCTTATCAGTTGATGGAGACTGATAGGAGTTGGTAAGACTCATTTATTGAATAGGAATGTAAAGACGAAAGTACCGCGTTGATGTGTAAACAAAGGAAAGAGGCATAAAAGGTATATTTATAGTCAGCGTTATTGAAAAGTAGTATGTTTATGAAAAGCTTTTAAAATCGCATTAAAAAGAGTAACTATAACACTTATCAATGTTTGTAAACGCTTCTTTCATATCATTTTCTAGTGTTTCTGCCTCAACTCCTCATTTGCTCCAATGTATTCTTGTGCAATAAATTATTGTTACAGTATCTCCTATCAACTCACGAAGTTTGTACCATGAATTTGGAATCACTCTGTATGAGTCATCATTTCATTCTTTATAGAAGATTTTTACCCTCGTTTAATTGACATTTTTCGTTATGCTTTAATTTTCGAGATAGGTTCTATAACTTCAAGACTTCTCTATTAAGTAAGTGGTAGATTTCGTTTAGAATAAGAGTTTACACTCCCATTATAGTACAAGCATAGTTATAACTCTCTCAGTTAGCAAGATTTTAAAAGATAGAAGCGATTATTCGTGCACCCTTTATAAGCGTCTATTAGCATTCATTATTTAGACGCAGAGTCAGTCAACTGAATAACCGCTGATGTTGCGTTGACCCAAGGATTAAAAAAATGTCGATTGCTTAAACTAATTATCAAACTACCTTTTTCATTTAAAAAATATTGACGCATTTAGCAACAGCATGATCAGCATTAAAAGAAGTGAAGTATATCTCTCAAAATTCATGGTGGCAATCCTTTATTTGCAAAAAAGTTGAAGATTCCTATTTGGGTGATTCTCAAAATAGGGGACAATTTATGTCTTTCGGCATACAAAAAAAAATTGACAGGTTTTCTGTCATGTTTTTATATTTAGATATGTTTGTCTTAATATTATTCATTATTTGCACTTAAGAATTACTCACTTTTTTGTTAAAAACACCTTAAAATAACAGAATAAATGTTCAAAATGTCATTAGCATGGATGTCCACAGCAGCTTTGCCTTATATATACTAGCTTTTTCAAGTGTTAATATCATGTTTATAAAATAAAACAAATGTTATTCTTTCTTTAAATTAATCAAGGAGAGGATTGATCCAATAAATATCTTTTTAAAAATAAAATTATAATATATAAAAAAAGAATGAAAGTTTGTCCTCCATATTCTATTTTCAAAACAAGGTCATACTATAATAGCTGGTTATTAATCAAAATTTCATTTTCACATATGACAATAATTTGAAAATATAAAGTTTCTCCATGGCAACAAGTAGCCATTTTATCCCAGCCTTATAATAGAAGCATGTATTGTATTTTAAGAATAGAAGTTGAATATTAGGGGCGTGCACCAATTGTATGTCATTAGAATGGATAATAATTTTCATGTTTATTTTATAATTAAAATTTTTATTTTACTTATTTCATAGGACTTTTGTGTTTTAAAAAGCCTCAGAAATGACTATTGCATTGTGATTATATTATGGCTCATAATCTTATTTAAATTAAAATTTGTCATTAGCATGGACAAATATCAGTGTCATTAGCATGGTTTTTCTGTCCATGCTAAAGACTCCTATGTCCGTAAATGTAACCATTGCTTATATTGTATCTTTTATAAAGTTTAATTTTACATATAAATTTAGGTATTACATTTATTATCCCTAAAATATGCATTAAATCTCTAGGAAAATCACTAAGACAACTTCTTACATTGTTAGTGTCAGAATGTTGCTCATGTAAACAAAGTTTTCTCTTTGGTAATGTTTTTATTCTCCTTATATGTATATATGTAAAAATGGAAACCATTTGCTGAAAAGGAAGGCTAATAAATATAGAAAAAAATATTTAAACAGGAAGAAAATAAAAATTACTTAATATACTTATTCCATGCAATTTGTTTTGTCATTAGCATGGCTCAAAAAATACTAATTATTTTTTAAAGTTAATTTTTAAATATTTAGCTCTGCTGACTACATATAAAATATACCTAATACTATATTAACAACACCTTTTTTTTTCAGAAATTTTGCTGACAGTAATTTTTTTAAAATTTCACTTTTGAAATTGTCCCCTATTTTGAGAATCACCCATTTTACAATTTCGACAATTAATGACTGAAGCTATAAAAATCTAAAAAAAATTACTCGGTTACTTAAAAGTTTTTAATATGCCTGTGTATTATTTTGATTCACTGGAAGATTTGAAATACCACATTTGCCAATCTCTGGCTTTTTTAAATTAAGAAAACGATTTTTGAAAAAGAAAATTCATTTAATAAGAAAGGGTATAGCCGGGTTTCATAGTAAAATATGTCCTTGAGTCAACCACATGGAGTCCTACATGGATCGATAGCCCATAAAAAGAAATTGATTTCTCCCCAGTTTTAAGTTTGTATCTCAAATTTATGGGGGGTAATGACGCTAAATGCTTGTTTTGGAAAAGTGCGCATTGTGTCGAAACTACTAAACAAATTTCAACGAAAAAACTAAGGGATGTAAAAAAAACACCATACGAAAGTTTGACAATTCTTTCAGATTTTTTAAAACAAAACAACAAGTTTTCTAAAATTTTTCCAGTTTTTAAATGAACATTTTAATTAAAAATAAACTGAAATTTCTGAGTGACCACCTTAATTTTTTTGCATGAAATAACATGAGACATGATGCATATTCACTATCAATTTCAACTTTCTACGGATGGTGAATCTTACTAAAAAAGGGCAAAATCATATTCCGGCGAAAATGTGGGCTCGAACAAATTTCACGCTTTCTTTTCAAATCTCACATATTAATTCACGCGGTATTTTTAAAAGAAGGCTTGAAATTTGTCCGAGACACGCCCCACATTTCCGCCAGAATATGATTTTGCCCTTTTTTTAGTATGATGAACCATACGTAGAAAGTTGAAATTGATAGTGAATGTGCATCATGTCTCGTAGTATTTCATGCAAAAAAATTAAGGTGGTCAATCAGAAATTTCATTCAATTTTTATTAAAATGTACATTTAAAATCAGGAAAAATGTTAGAAAACTTGTTCTTTTGTTTAAAAAAAATCTGAAAAAATTGTCAAACATTCGTATCGTGGTTTTTTACATCCCTTATTTTTTTCGTTGAAATTTGCTTAGTAGTTTCGTCACAATGCGCTGTTTTCCAAAACAGGCATTTAGGGCCATTACCCCCCATGGTCTTGAGATACAAACGTAAAACTGGGGAGAAATGAATTTCTTTTTATGGGATATCGATCCATGTAGGACTCGATGTGGTTGACTCAAGGGGATATTTTACTAAGAAACCCGGCGATACCCTTTGTCAATAATTTATTTGAAATTTTCTTACTTTCGTTAATATAATTTTCTGGTTTGAAATACAATTGTCTGATTTTTTTTTTAATGGCATATGTAAAATAGGATTTTCTTGAGAATAAAATATATTTTTACTATATAATTAAAAATAAGAAATACAGTATTTGTTTGTCAGAAAAATGTTTAAATAATTTAAATGTGGCTTTATATGAATGTTTGTTTTGTCGATGTTATTTATCCATTAAAGACCAACAGCTGTTTGGTCGAAATAAAAAGTTTTAGGGGTTTTCCTTAATCAGTAAAATCATGTTTGTTTGAAAAAAATATTTTAAAATGTTTTAGATGTTATGCTATTTCATGGGAAGACCTTCACAATCCTGTGGTTGCAGGGTCAACTTTAAATTGCACAAAAAGAGGAAAATGATTTTTCGTTCCCATTACCATCATCGACATAATTTTGTAGGCGAAGTATAATGAAGTTATGAAAAAAGAGGCAAAGTATATGGTGTATTGTCTATGAATTGCGAGTGAAAGAACTGAGGAGGTTGTCACAAGATTGCAGCTGATTTTTTTAAATCGGATCAACAGCTTATGAGTACGGCCGGAGCAAAATTTTACCAGTAAATTTTAAATAGAAAGTTTTGCCATTTAAAGCGGCTTTTTCAAGAGAGTTTTCTCTTATATATATGGTTGAATTTCCTATTTATTTTTAATGGTGGTAGTTCGCAAAATATATTCCTCTGACATTGCACAGTGGTTGTCTAGGTTATGACAATGTGCCGGAAACGCAGGGGTTGACTACTACCGAATTAAACTTCCACTAGTAAAAATGAAAGTTTTTTGTGGTTATTTATTGCTGAAATTTTTCATGAAAAAGGACTTTTAAATAAAAAAAAAATATATTTATTTTTACTGATAGACCTTTGCTTCGGCGTCCCCCAAATCCACCCAAATCAATTACAGTTGTAGCATCACTAATGTATGAGTCATATGTCACTTCCTCTTTATTGATAGTTCCATGCCATGTATTAATCATTTCAACTCCACTGTCTATTGCACAAATTTTATTCGGTCGACACCACTTCTAAAAAGAGGTTATCTTTGCAATATAAAAATGCTCTAATTAAATAAGCATATTTTATTTTCCTTTGATAAAGGTACCAAAAAAGAATGCAAAGATATATTATGACCAATCAGACTGTACAGTCGTAGAAAAAAAGTAAACATCTGTTAACTCCTCAAGAAATTATCGTAGAAGAAAGTTACTGGCACTGAACGGTTGTAAACAAAGTTTTTTTTAATGATGTATATAAAAATTGCTTAAAAGGCCATGTGCATATTAAGATGCTTCCAAACTTTACTTTTTCAATAGAAATACTATATTTTAACACGATATTTCAAATCTATGGTTCAAACTATGTCTAGACACTAATTTTCAAGTCATTTGAATGATAAATTTTTGAATTATAAACATTTAAATTTAAGTACATTTAATGTTTACTTACATTTCAATATTTTAATAATATCTCCTGAAATTACAATCCTAATCGGCTATTTTTTTATGTAGCAATAATACTAAAATACCCATACATAAATACGTTGAATATGCAATTTTTGTATCTTAGTGATATGGAATATGAATTATGAAATTAATATTAAAAATATTATGATTTGCAACCTACATTTTTTATAAAACAAAATTAGCGTTCATTTTAATACGTAGATGGACCTCTAAGCAAATTTCTTTTAAAAGTAGACTTCATTTCCAATCGCTCGGTACGAGCAACTTTATTAAATGATAAATTTTCGAGGAGTTAGTAGGAGATGTTTTCTTTTATTTCCATGATTATACAAATGTTTAAAGGAATATGTGTGGCTAGTTCTATATGTTTTTGTGGTGTCATATAGCATTAAGTCAAACATAGCTAAAACCTTGTATTATTTTTGTTAGCACTATTTGCATTATGTTTTCTTCTCCCTGTTCAATTAATGAGAAACCTTTATTAAAATAAATTACATTTTTCCGTTCTAAAATACTTGTAGTCAAATATCTTAGCAATTTACACACATGTGGCATATACTACAAGTATGCATGGAACTAGCCGTATATGTATTTTTGAAGATGAAATAATTTTATTGAACTAATACTGCATAAATTCGTGTTATTACTTATTGAATCTTACAGTTTTTTCTTCAATCTGTCATCTTTGCATATTAGGGACGAGTACCTGTTACTTTATGGCTCGATTTTTTTTTTCTAATTTTTGGAAAAAATGGATTTTGAAAACGTCTATTTGATTAAAAAAGTATAGATTTCTATACATAGCATTTATTATAGACATATTTTAGATAAACATATATTATAGATAGTTTATTAGATTAATTAAGTGCCCAAATAAATGAACAAAATTAAGGTTTATTGCAATTTAATAAAATTCAGTGAAATCTGTATACAATAATAATACCAGTATGGCAATAAACTGAGAAAATATTTAGAAGTCATTTTAAAAATATGTTACAATAGACTTAATTGGACATTTATTTAGAATATTTCCAACATATTATAACCTTTATTTAAAAAATCTTTTTTCAGACCATTACTTCCTATTTCAAATAAATCAATGAGAAACATGTTATAAATAAAAAAAAAACAAACATTGTTTTATTTATTTTTTCCCGAACATTTCTATTGTTTTATTTCTAAAATATATATGAAACGATAAAATTACCGTAATTTAGCATTTAAATGCCGCATCTCAGGTAACTCGATTTTCTAACCAAATTTATTTTAAATAAAATGTAACGTACTTCTGCTTTGCACTTATTTGACTTCTTCTTTTTAACAAAGTTTCCAGTTTGGAAAAGACTTACCTAATCTGTTGTGTACGCGCGGGAAATTACGGTGAGTCTATAGATGTATAATATCGTAATAACAAAAATCACTGTTAAGGTATTATAATATTCAAGTAAAGGCATTTTCTTTAGTAAGATGATTGGGATGAATAAAGAAATTTTTTTTTATTGTTTACTTATTCAATTGAGTAGATTTCGTTCCTTGTATTTATTATTTGTAATTATTTTGTTTAATATAAATTACGCAGTTTTGAACGTGTTTGCCGTGTTCTCTCTAACAGTTATGTCTCTAAAAGCTTGTTTTATAATTTTTTGATATTACTAGAAATGTGACAACATTATATAATAATATAAAAGTTATATAAAGATATAATATTTTGTATCATCATAATTAGATCCCATGTGAAAACGGAAAGAATATTTTACGTATAAATCTTTATTACTGAAGCTTGTGTTTTTGTAAAATTAAATCAAGGTTCGTACGTATCAACTGAATTGGAGAATTTTTAGGTATTCAAGTATCATAAATTTTGTAAAATACTGGTCGCTGTATCTGAAAGTATTTTTTTATCATTAAATAAGGCAAATATTATTTTATAAATTCTCACGTAAAAGCTGCTTAAAATAAAATTAAACATACATATGTCTTTTTATTCACATAAAAAAATATATTGTATTAGTCCCCCTCTTTTCGAGGGTTAAATTATTTTTAACGTTTCAATTAACTATTGGAATAATAATAAAAAATTCTCGCAGTCATAATATTATATCCTTTCAAACAGTGGAGTTATGATTAAAAGGAGGAGATGTATACTACATAGTCTATCAGTTAGGAGTGAAGTAACTGAGATGGTCGTCAGAAGATGGTTGCTGTTTTTCTCGATCGGGTCCAAAGTCTAAGATCACCGCATATGAAAACTTCCACCAGAAAGCTTAAGTAGACTATTTCGTTTTAATTTAGAGACTTATTGATGAGGAAGTTCTCTCACAAACATGCTAAAAAAATGTCTATTTATTTTTACTGGAATCAGCTTGACATTTTCTTTTAATCGTTTTACTGACACTGACAGGACATTGTCTTGTGGTCACAATGTGGCGGAACTAAAACTGCGAACTTAATCAGTACCAGTAAAAATGAATATCAATTTTTGTAATTATTTTGTATCCGAATTTTCCATTAATGAAGCTTTTAGACAATCAGAAATTTTCTGGATTATTTTAACTGGTGGGAGTTTCCTGGCGTGGTAAAGAACCCTCTGCGAAAGCGGTTACAGTTGTAGCTTCACTATTTTATGGATATGTCACTTCCTCTTTCTTAATAGCTCTATGTTTCAAACATTAAAAAAAGCTAAAAAATTACGAAGTACACTTCTGTAGAGTATTCGATGCAATGAATAGTTGTTATTTACTTTACAGAGTCGCACGAAAAATTCCATTATAATTGTGTATAAGGAAATAGTTTGCAGCTTATTTTAAATCTGTTAGTCTATTTTTCATATATAATGAAATTGTTATGCGCAGGTGAGGTTTACTATAAGTTATTTAATGTATTCAAAGTAAATAGCATTAATACGGCAAAACAAAAAAATTCAGATAGTATATTCGATTTGAAATAGAGTACAAAAGTAATGATGGTAAGAAATCATTCTTCGATCATGATGTACGCTTTTTAGATTCATTATATACACTATATGGCCAAAGATGACCGGTCACTTTGCTATTTTAGACATTTTGTTAAATATCTGGAAAACTACATGAGGACATCCTGAAATTCTAAGCGTGTAAATATAACAGTACGGATCATACTTTCCCGTGAAGATTTTTTCCCGAAACTCTATAGGGGACTGTCAACAAATTGAAAAAGACCGAATAACTTTTGGATAACCCTGTCAAAACTAATGTAGCCAAAGCGTTATAACTGTAGATTATGATTAAGTGGCTTATTGTAATATACTGTGTTCACTTTTATGTAGATAGCATGTATACTCATAGAGAAATTGAGGTTTTAATAAAAATAGTCCCAAAATTTTCCAAGTTTTTTGTTTAAAATTTGCAGAGTTCTAAATATAAAATAATGTTCTTATCTGAAAATATGACAAACAACATTGTACACAGTACCCTGTAATCAGAATTAAAAATTAATAAAAATTTTATTAAAAATGAGCAGTTTAATAAATAATTTTTCATTGCGCATGCGTCAACGATATCAAAATTTCATTTGCATATTGTGTTAGTTAAATGTATAGAGAAACTTCTGTAAATATTTCAAAAACATAGCTTGAAAATTCTGAAAGTGATCTTCTATAGAATCAGCTCGAAATCCGTTATTCCTTATGTGAAGAAAAAAGGTGAGGGGTTGTATACATATATACATTGATTAATGACAATATAAAATAGAGAATATAGCACGTACTACTATCCTTGGATAAAACCTCTGATTTTTTTTCTTCATTTTGGGAATAAAGGATTTTGAGTTGATTTTTTAGACGAACACTTTTAGAATTTTCAAGCTATGTTTTTAAAACTTTTATAGCAGTTGCTCTATACATTTGGCTAACGCAATATGCAAATGAAATTTTGATATCGTTGACGCATGCACGCTGAAAAATTTTTTACTAAACCTTCTCATTTTTCATACAATTTTTATTATTTTTTTAATTCTGATGACAGTGTATTGTGTACAATGTTTGTCATCTTTTCAGAAAAAAATATTATTTTATATTAAGAACGTGACAGGGTTATCCAAAAGATATTCGTCTTTTCAATTTGTTGACGGCCCCCTATAGAGTTTCGGGGAAAAATCATCACAGAAGTATACTACCTGTACTATTATATTCTTACACTTAGAGTTTCAGGATAATTCATGACGTAATCATAGCAAACGCGGTAGCGTTTGGTATAATATGTTTAAGAAATAGAAAGTGCAAACAACTTTCTAAAATTTCTGGCGAACCAGTTGAGATACGGCAGTGAAATTTTTTTTTTAAAGATAGAACTCGACGAGACGAATAAAATGATAGCATTCAAAAAATTACTGCAGCTTAGAATAGTTTTTTATTTAATTTTTAATGAAAAAATGAAAGCAAAAAATTCAACAAAGTCTTGCTAACGTTTCCGTGGATGGATTAACTTCGTTTTTGGTTTATTTTAATCCTCATGGTAAAACTCAGAACAGTTTTTTTTTTCATCTTTGTATGTTTGTCGGTCGCTGAGAAAATCGAATTTTTGTCTGAAATTTCCAGCTGAACTTAGTCTTTTTCTTATATATTTCTTATTATATTTACTTCTTCTTGTAATTGTTGCACGTAAGTTTAAATGAACATAAAAATAAATAAATAGATTAGATAAATCACGTGAAAAAATACTTATTTGTTGTTATTTTCATGTATCATATTCACTATCTATTTTGACGAGCGAAGTGAAATATTTTTTTTATTTATTAATTTCTCATTTATTTAAGTTAAAAGACGCCTCTGGCAAAAAGTTCAGTCTCTCTTAAATTTATGCTAGCCACTGTAATATGATACTTTTATCCGTAATTTTATTTACTTGCTTATCTGAAGGTCCATAAGATGAAATGAACAAATTTAGGCAATCAGGACAAGAATTTGCGGAAAAGTTCATTATTATTAAAGTTATTCTGGTGGTGTGTTTGGCGAATAAATCAAAAATGGCGCCGAAAGACCGAATAGCAAATGTTTTTAACCGCAAAAGCGACGTAACCGTGTTTTTCCATCACGTAATATTTTATTTCAAAGACTGATTTAACACAAGATTGACATTAATATTATTTTTTTTAATTGTACAAGACAAAAAGATATGTAAAATTATTAAGTACAAACGTTCATACCAATACTTAAATAAAATATGGTTTTACATTTATTTTAGCCTTTGAGTTGTAAGGTAAGGGCGTACCGGTAAGAAATCCGGTTTGGCGCAACACAAGAGTGGTGAGTCGGGCGCTCCATGATGATTCGGACGTGAGAATGCGTCAGCTTTTTTTTTTTTTTTTTTTTGAGGGTACGTTAAATTATTCTAGGTCAATTAAATTATTACTTATTTTATGAATGTCTGATTAATATAAATATGTTTGTCAAAGCTTGGTGCTATTTTGGCTTCAAAAAGGGAGGGTATGATGCCAAAATATATAAATAGCTCTGAAAACAAACCTGATGAACTTTAATTTTTGTTTTCGCACGAATTTTTTCTGTTTCTATATTAAAATGCGGCACAAATGTCATATACGAATCACATTGGCGTTAGTTTTTTTCTAAAGCCAATTTGGCGAAAATCTCGTTTTGGGATACCAGTTACATACCCGGTGTCCCAAAAATGACTGATGGATTTTAAAATTCAATGACTTGCAAACGGTGACAGCTATTTAAAAAAATTTTGCAGGAGGGTTATGTATAATGTCAGGAGTTTTTTACCGTAACTTTTTATTTTAGTTCGAATTTCAAAAAATAGATGGCGCTGATAGCGATTGAAGGCCAGGTGATCAGTGTTGAGTGAGGTCAGTTTCGGCGTCGACCTGGGCTTCAATTGCTGTCAGCGCCATCTATTGGTTGAAATTCGAACTAAAATCAAAAGTTACGGTAAAAAATACTCCTGACATTGTACATAACCCTCCTGCAAAAATTTTTTAAATAGCTGCCACCGTTTGCAAGTTATTGAATTTTAAAATCCATCAGTCATTTTTGGGACACCCGGTATATATTTTTTGAAAGGTAATAACAATAAATAAAAAAAGGTTTGTTTAATAGAACAAAACAATTTACATATTTAAAAAAAAGAAAAAATTATTTATTAAAAAGTAAATAACAACATCCGGGTTGACATATCAAGCAAAATAACGACACTCTGGATTCAGTTAAATACTCCGATGCGCATATGACATTGGCGTCAGAAAAAAAAATTCGCCAACTTGGTGCGTATATGACATCTGTGCCAAAAATGCATACCTATTTTATTTATATTACGTAAGGTGCTACTTGATTATCAGGTCGACCAATTTCACCCATTTATAGAAATCGCCAAACTATTCGCCAAATTATTCAAAAGGAAAAATGTTGCCATTAAAAAATTTTAAGTTTAGAAAATTAATGAATTTAGGTTAAAAAAATAAAAGTCATTAACGAAAAAGATTACTTTAATGATGACGTTTAGTTATGACGTCGAGACGTACCAAATATAAAATTCGATTTATTCAGGTGATTTCGAACAAAAGAATACTAATAAAAGTTTTCATATTTTAATGCAGAATTTATCAAATCAAACCATGAAGAGATATTTGTAAGATATCGCATATGTGAATAACATTGAAGTATTTTAAATGTAATATTAGAATTTATTAAAGAGCATAAAAATATGGTACTTGCGTATTAACGCCACCGCAGCAGAAGTTGCGCTAATGTGCCAATAAAGAGCAATCTTGTTCGCACGCGCACAAAAAAAAAATGGTATCAAAAATAGGCTAAAAAAGTACTAAAATACTAAAAATTACGTCAAAATGAGTACAAAAAAAAAAAAAAAAAAAAAAAAAAACACTAAAAAGGCACGAACAACAAGATCACTCTTTATTGGCGCATTAGCACAACTTCTACTGTGGTGGCATTAATACGAAGGTACCAAAAATATCAATGTTAGCGGAAATTTGTAAGGAGTTAAATGCTTTTTATTTAACCAAATAATGTCGGCGGATACAACCATAAAGTAACTTTAATAAATTATATATTATATTTTTCTCAATTAATATCAAGAGCTATTCGCTTATTGGCATAAAATTTATATTAAATAACAAAAGAACAAATAAATTAGTCAAACATTCATAAGAATATAAATAAATCATCGAATTAAAATCATTTGATTACTTAACAAACAAGTGTAGCGGGTTTAATGTCAAGGAAGTGTAACATTTATGTTCATCCATTATTGGCATATAATCTTACAGTTTGTCTATCGTTCTTTGGTCGATGGGATAAATTAAATAGTTATATATTTACTTATAGTATTTTTTATAAAATGAAAGAAAAACGTGCAAGTTAAATGTATCTGATATATGTATTTTTAATTTATGTGTTTTTTAACCCATTAGTGCCTAGCGTCCCATTTTTGGGACAGTTTTAAAATATTCAAGTAAGCGCATTTCACACCAGTAAAAAAGGAGGATAAATAAATACTTCCTTTCTCGAGACAAAGTTCTCGATAAATTGAGATAAAAGTTTTTCTTGCTTTAAAAGTGGTGGGAAAATGCGAAATTTGAATTTTAACGAAGAAAATAATTCAGGCACTAATGGGTTAATGAAAGTCATGTACCGTAATTTCGGGTGTATAAGCCGCAGATCAAACAATTCTTTTTCGACCCAGAATTTTTTAAGAAACAAATATAACTAGTTAGATCGCCGTAAATATTTGTCTTCAATCACTAAATAAGATTTCTGGGTCCAAAAAGAATTGTTTGATCCGCGGCTTATACACCCGAAATTACGGTACTTTAAATAAAGCTAGTGACAGCTTTATATTTAAAATGAAATTAAGGCGAAGGAAACCTATTTGGCGATTGTTTCGAGTAGCTAAAATAAAAGTAGGAAAATAGCCGTCGGGCATATAAAAAATAAAACAATCAGATCGGAGCTGTTGATGACAGTCACAAGACTTATGCTGGTATTTATATAGGTATTATAGCAAAATTTGCAACATCTCTGGTGTTAAACTAGGACTCTCGTGGTAAGACATTTGGCTGCTCAGCAGCGGGTATAGAGTTCAAATCCCGTTGGATGTAAGTTCGTTTTATTTAGAAATGCTTTTGTGTTAAATTATTATTCCTTCGGGATCATTCTTATGTTAATTGTTATTCAATTTCTAGAATTTTTCTAGTTGTGAATGTTTTATTTGAGAAATTACCTTGAATATATTTAATTGGTATGGCTTTTAATTCTTTTAATAAAGTTCTGTACTTTTTTCGTTCAAATCCATGGTTTATTTTTCTTATCATGTATTTTATATAGCAATGCAATGACTTTTATAATTATTCTGATACATCAAAATTTTATGCTGTTGTTATCATTTTATAAATTTTGACAGCAGCAGTTATTTTTCTTTTTAAGATATTAGAAAATCTTCAGTTTTTATCAAAAAATTAAATGACTAGTATTAAAAAATGCTCTGACGAGCACCAAAAAAGGTTAATATGTTTTTAAGTATGAAAAAGGGTTTGACAAGTGCTTCTGTTAATTATTGAGCATGAGGAAGGACAAGGGATCCCTTCTTGGCTACAACTCACTTCAATGCCAACTTTAAAAAAATCATATTTGCGCTTTTTCCGTGAAAACAAATCAGTCGCAGTTACTATAAAAATGTATAGTGTAAAGACACAACCAGTAAAGGTGCAGTTTAATTAGACATAAATGTAAGGGAAGACGACACAGTGCCAAAAACCTAGTTCCTGCATCGCATTCATGCACTGGCACCAAGCATGCCCTAAGTGTATAATTGCACAGAAAATTTATTTGTAGTATAGTGCAGATTGAACAGTGCAGTTAACATCAGGGTTGGTTGATTTTTGTCGTCCGATTATCTACGCTAATGGGATATAGGACCAGGGGGATTGCCCTCCGTGGGGGTCTTTCTAAGGGAACCTAACCCGTATTTACGCAAGGTTCGAAGAAAACCACGGAAAACTCCGAACGGTTAGGCCGACAGCCGCGATTGGGTTCGAACCCAGCACCTGTTAACATCAGGGATGTAAGTGCATGTTATACGCCGTATGCCTTCTGGACTTTTTAATAGAACACCATATACATTATTTCTCAAGAAAGCTTATAGTATACACATTCTAGGGTATCCCTCTGCTTAGAGCATATATCCTATCTTATTTTTACGACTACACCCCTGGTTAACATCTAAAGCACGGTGGAAAGTTCTACTAAAGAACCTCAAATTTCTTTCATACGGAAAAAGCGCAAATATGATTTTTTAAAAGTTGGCATTGAAGTGAGTTGTAGCCAAGAAGGGATCCCTTGTCCTTCCTCATGCTCAATAATTAACAGAAGCACTTGTCAAACCCTTTTTCATACTTAAAAACATATTAACGTTTTTTGGTGCTCGTCAGAGCATTTTTTAATACTAGTTTTATAGATGTTTAATAAAATGTCTAAAATTGCAAGTGGCCGGTCATCTTTGGCCATAAAGTGTATATGCATACTGTATCGTGGGTATAGATGCTATAGTTGATACACTAGACTGCACTAAAGTATGAGTGTAAATTTCTTAAAGGGTTTTTTAAATATTTTATGCATTTTTACGCTGAGCTGCATTTAGCTTGCTAATAAATGTTTGTAACAGCTAGCAGGCGTCGCTCGCTATGCTGGTCCTCTCTTCCAGACGAACTTTTAATTTTTTACAATAAGTTTTATTGTATAACAACACAACCATACGCAATTTACAGAAACTAATCCTGAAAATTCATCTAACTAACAATGTAAGTCTTATCAATATCTGTCCATTAGTATTTTTTATAAAGACTAATCTTTCATAATAGTTTTCAGGTGATTATAAAAATTTACTCCAACATAACTGAGTAACATTATAACTGAGCATTGTAGACGTAGCAATAAGAAATATGCTAAACTCCACTGAAAATTATCTAACTTACAATCGAAATTTCATCAAAATGCTGCTAGCGGGACGTTTTAAAATGAATAATATTCAATAATTAGATTCTCCTATTTTTAAAACTTTCTCTAAATAATTCGGTACATAAGTATAGTAAAACGATGTGAAACATGCTAAATGCTTACCAAAAAGTTATCTGGCAGTGCAAATTCCATGAAATTGTTTTTATCTGGACTCAGATTATCAACAACCGGAACTAAATATGAATTTGCATTTTATGTGTAAAGTAGAAGTAGATAGATGTAACGTAATAATAATATTGATCATAAAAATTTATAAAACTGTATGTTATTTTTCATTATTTCTGCTGAATAAATATCGAAATTACATAAAAGAGCGTAAGTTTTCAATGCACGAATATTGGTTACAATATGTCATGATCATGGTTACAACAACTGTATTTAATTTTGTACCAAAGCAATTTCGATAAACTCAACTAATTGGATTTCTTTTTCGATTACAGAATTTTTCTCATCTTAATTTTTAAATTATTTAAATAAAAGGCATTTTATCGTCTCAGTGCTGATTTCAAGCTGCATACCAATTGTTTTATTGTATATTATTAGTGCCGCTGCTGTGAATGAAAATATTTATACTGCAATCTAAAATTTCAGTAAGTTATACCACTCCATTGTCACCAAGCATAAAAGTTGGCGCCAAGTGAAATATTTCAAACAAATTAATTTTTTTTTTACAAAAGTAATTATAAAAAAAATTTAAAAGAACATGCACTGCTATGAAGACAATTTTCAAGTATTGTCATATATAAGTCTACTATTTTACATTTTCTGTCAATGGATATAATGGAAATAAAAACATCTATAAATAAAGACTAAATTACTGTGAAGTATGAGAAAATGGCAATTCATTAAAAAATTGCCTTAAGCATTTATTGTTCAGTTTAAAAAATATATAAAATGGCTTACTGAGATCGTAAACATAGCTTTCAACATTTGCGCTTTTTTTCCCTACCACGATATTTTAATTTAAAAATAACAACGTTTATTTAATCCTAAATTTCCCTGACTAAGCAAGTATTTTTTTATATTACAAAATTGTTAAGAGAAAACATAAAACTCTGTAGCTACATACACAGAACAATTAGTTATTTTAATACGCAATCAAAAAATTAATTACAAAGGCGCACGCTATCTTTTTGAAGCATGTGAGTATTTGCATAAAAATAAAAAAAATGTTATAAGTGTTAATTATGTCATACTTGTAAAGAAATTATGAAAAACTGAGTATAAAAACAAGTATATTAAAAAATATATAATCTATCACAACGCGTTCCTTTAAAAAAGTTAACAAACATACACTTTTTTAAATCGCACCCGATAGGATTAATTATTTTTCTTTAAACAACTTATCCGTTAACATAAAAAAGGCTCTTAAAATATTGATGATGGAAAGTATTGTACAAAAAAAAAAAAATAATTCGGGTTCCTGAGCTTTTGAAAAACATCCATTATGTTTGAGTTTATATTTCCCTTATAAAATCTCAGCTTTCATTATTCTGCCATTGTTCTGGGATATGTTATTAAGTTCTTGTTTTATAGAAACGCAAAAAATATAATGCTGTTTTTTAAATCAATGATAATGAATTTCCGTAATCGCAATTTTTCCCATGCCACTTTGAAGCCTATGCTATGTTGTAGGATAACAACAGATAAAAAAAAGGTTTTTATTTTTAAAAAATTAATTAAATATTTTGTATTTAATACAAACAATTTCTCTTGTCATTACTTGGATAATTAACAATTTAAATTAAAAGCATATATACGGGAATATATTTTCAAAGGATTCAAGTAATTATGCCATCTCATACTGCACAATAATATCGTGATACATATTCTGTCATGGATAAAAAATATATAAGTAATCTAAAAAAGATAAAAATGCTTGAAGTTTAACATTAGAACCGCGGCGACGGGTCATTTTGACCCGTATGATATGTAGAGGTGTTGATTCGAACCAGAAAACTCTTTATAAAATAAGCTAAATATAAGCTGAGCAAAAATAATTTCTATAAATAACTTAAACAGTTTTAAATGAAAATGCCGGTGAGAAATGTTTCGATAGAACTTGAATGAATTTTCCCGCGGTTCTAGTATTAATATAAAATAACATTTTTATTTTAGTAAATTAAAACCACTGGGTTTTTTTCGTTTGGTGGGAGTACTGTCGGAGCTATCACTGGTCCATTTATTGAAAACTAGAATTTGTAACAGAAAATTTCGCTGTAGGATAGTTTATTGCAACAATCTACAACAAAAATGCCCGTTGAGGTAAATTTTAACTATAATTATAACGAAAGATTTTTTTTAAATGTGATGTTTAAAAAATGGACCATGTATTAACCCCTTGAAGGACGGTGGGATAAAATATAATCCACTTACATTTAATTGCAAAATGCCTATTGACACCATATTTTTTAAATAAAAATTTTAATCATACCAAGTACGTGAAGAAATGCTTTTATCTTTTTTGAAATAAATTTGTTTTTCCATTCTGGTGTCAAACAGTCTTTTAAAGATTTTAAGAATGGGAGTACTTTTTTCCCTCAAAGGGTTAAGCCTATTCTCAGTAGTGGTAAACTGGTGCAGGTGTGGAGCTTATTCACACCACAAATAATTTGTAGTATTCTTCACTTTTAGGAAAAGTCGGAAATTCCGTCTCTAAAAAAGTTGCAAAATGCTACTATAATTTAGTGGGTCCACTTCTTCAATGTCCACCGCTGCCAGTAGTTTTTATGTTTTATGGGAAATTCTATTTTAGAGTGCATGCCTCACAAAAGCATATTTTCTCAAATGTTGACCGAAATGTGATTACTCTTAACAAGAAGCGACATGTACGAATTAAAAGAACAATGGATAATGATGGTATCATATGTAATGTACAGTACACACCGGAGATATCATTTATGAATAGTAGATCAATTTTGTACTGTCATGTTATTACTTGACTCGTATATTGTACATGATAGAATGTATTCTACAAGTTACGAAATTAAGAGAAATCGAATTCATGCCAGAAATTACAAATTAAAATTTTCAATTATTAAATAACAGAATTGCCCTTCTTAAATAAAACGAAGATTGCTCCTCTGATTTTCTCTGACCATTTTGGAATATCTGAGCGAAAACATCCCGTAAATTGGCAACATTGATGATAGCATAAAGAATACAGGGTTCGCATTTTGTAGGGATATGTATCGCACCTACGGCTATTCGGAAAAAAAAATATCGTTATCACATACCATTCAACAGAATAAACTAAAAAATGACCATGAAGATTACTGATAAACGGTTCTGGTAGGAACAATGTAATTTTCACAATATAATGCTACTCCTAAGTATGTTTTCAAGGGTTATAGAAGATTAACTAAAAATGCATAATTTTATGCATATGAAATAACAACAATTCCTACTTAATGGTCGAAAAGAATCCTACGGATGTATCACACATTTATGAGAAGAGGTTATGACATTCCTTTTATTATTTTTTACCTCTTTTTTGGAAAATGTTTTTCTGCATTACGTAATTTCAAAAAATTTACGATTAGAGAAAGCGAAATTCCTGGGTATACATGCCGCATATGATGTGCAAAATCTAGGAATTTAGACATCAGTATTTCATCACAGAAAATTTTGTTATATCTGCAGTCATAATTTCGGCTTTTTTAAAACAAAACAAAACGTTGCCAGAAAAAGTGGTGTAAAAAAAATAAAAGAATTACTGACGCTCATCGTGAAAGTACACATCTCTGTAGAGAAAACTTTGAACCGTAAATGATTAATATTCAAAAGAGGACTGAAAAATCAAAAAATAGCTAAAATTACGGATGATTTATCGCAAATTTAAAGAATGTTTTGCGTTTATAATAATTAAATCGACATTTCATCGAATAATATACCTTATGTTGATCTTGCTTGAAACGCAAATTCTTAATACTTTTAACAGCATTAACCACATAACTGATAAAAAATTTTGAGAAATATTTTCACATAATGCCTACGTTTTTCATGTCTTTTACAGAATCTTTTACAGATTTTTTTCTTTTATCACCGATTTTTTAAAAACAGAATTTTTTGCCTAATTGATTCAGAAAAACGCTCGTATTATGTAAAGCAAAATTTACAATAAAAATTTCATGGTGGGAATAATACCATATGTGTATATATATATGTTCAGAAAATGTCGCAGCGTAAGTTTAAAAAATTGATAAACAATATCAGAAATTCTCTTAATACTAGAAACTAACATTTAAAGATTTTAACTGCTAACATAAAGCATTTAATAAAAAGAGTTGTAGATAAAGTGAAAATAAAAAAAGTCAGAATAGAAGGAAAGGAAATGTTCAAAGCTTTATTGCGATAAAATGGATAGTATAAGGATTAGATCAGGAAGCTTTCTATAGTTCATTTCGCATAAAAAAGGAACAGCAATAAAGCACATTTATCAAATTATTTTATTAGATTTCGGTGTTTTTCTAACTCGTCAGTTATTTATTTGTGTGTGTACTTTTACTGAATAGTTTTGAAAAACAGTGTTTTCATATAGTATTAATTTATAGTATTTTCGTTTTTAAAATATACTTATCAAAAATGTATAAAAATTGTTTCATTTATAAAAAAAAGCATTAAACTACGTATAATAATATACTACAATGTTCTTTTCATTATGTATACTTCAAAAAATGCATTAAAAAACCGTGTAACTTAGTCAATGGAACTGCAGAATTGTATTTTTTCAAATGATTGGTAAATATACAATAAGACAGGCCAAACGGTAGGAATAATTAAGAGTTTTTAATATTTAAAACTTAAACAGTAATTTTAAATAATCTCGTGAAACATACAGCAATAATAATAATAATATTAATAAAAATAGATAAACAATAATGTAAGTAAATTTTACCACCATATAGGGGGAACTGGGGTGCATTGATACATGGGGCACATTGATACACCCCCTCTACCGCTCACAGGGTCATTACAGGAAGTTTCGCAACAGCTCCAAAAAGTGATGCTAGTGTATTCAACTACATACAGAAAATCTTGGAATGATTCAGCAGTTTGATGAAATGGGACGGGTGATTTATTGTTTTTGTTGTTCAAAAGTAAATTTGAGTTGTACAATTGAAATGCTATTATACAACTGTTCCAGTATTTTCAACCAAAATGAATACTCTCCCTGGTAAGTACAGCTACTCTTTATCAGTTCCTCATTATTTATTGTTAGATATATTGCGAAGAGTTGGATTTGAGACTCATTTTATTCAAAATCGCTGTATGGGGCACATTGATACAGTTTATGAGGGGGCACATTGATACAGCCTAAATCCTTTAATAGTTCATATTTTCATTATCTTTTATTATTTTTTTTACCATACACTCCTTAATCCAACCTTTTTTTCACGAAAAATTTCTAATATTAGTTTTTATTGAAGTGAAATAGCTCTAATTTCTTTATATTAGAACATTTTATAGTATTTTTGAAAACAGAAGACGTAGGAACTTACCCAGCATCTAGTGCTAGTAGAACTAATAAAAGAAAAGGACGTCATTCTGGCAAATCTCGAATTTATATCGATTCTCCAGAGAAAAAAAGTATTTTCGACATGAGAAATGTTAAGTAAGAGAAACAAACTGCAGAACAGAAAATGATACTTATATTATAAACAGAATTTTGAATATAATTATACTTTTTTTTATGTTTATGAACCTATTTATAAACAGAAAAACTGGTAATTTTTTCATCTTTCATAAGAAAGAAGATAATGCTGGGGTTGAAGTGATAGATATGACAAAGTTACTACAGCCAACAATCAGACAAGAAACAGCCAGAACATCTGGTCATAATATATTTAATTTTGATTGCTTTAATATTGCTTAAAAATAAATTGTGGGTGATTTGAATTTTTATAAATAAATATAAAATGGTTTTCTAACTCATTTTTTATGAAAAATATTCATTGGTATTATTTTGTCGTCATTTTTCTTAAACGTATCAATCTGCCCCGGGAATGGGGCACATTGATACAAATGACTTTTTTTGATTTTTTTAAAATTAAATGCAAAAATACTATATAAAACAATGATTGTACATTTTTATAACATACTACACAAGTTTTGCTGTCACCTCATGGAAAAAAAACTTGAATTTTCTCCTTTCTTGACACCAAAAAAAATCTTAGAAAAAAACTGTACCCCAGTTCCCCCTACAGTGTGTTTGATGTTGTACGTTCAAGTTCCATGCTCATTCTATTGTGACATTGCACCATTAAGAGTTAAAAAAATTGTTCTACAAAATAAAGAATGAATTAGGATATCCATAAAATTTTCGTCATAAAAATGAATTTTCCGTCATGAGAATATGTGAAAAAATATTACTCTAAAATTTAGTTTGAAGCTTTTTACAGCGGCTTAAGGGAATAAAATATATTTTCTTTGTTAAAGCTTTCCGCCTATGGTGCCACCTGGTGAGAAATTTCCGGTGTTAGCTTTCCTATCTCGAAAACGAAAAAAGATATGGGAAAAGGTTGTATACAAAGTTGTAAAGCATCACCAATTTAGCACGAAAAGGTGTACCGTGTAGACATTAATGCAATGAATGTAATGGTTAAAACACACGTTTGTTTTTTTTTCAATGTTTCCTTCACTATGACGTGACAAAACATTCTTAGAAAGAAAAAAACTAGTTATAACAATAGAGATTTATTTGAGAATTTATTTGAGATTTATTTGAGATTTTAGATTTATTTGAGTTTAAATATTTCTCCGTCAACTGCACTACACGTTTGGATACACATTACTCAAAAAGATAAAAATTTCTCATTCCCTTTAAACTAAGTGACATCACAGTACAGAAAATCACACAAAACAAATGCGGGTTTAAAATCATTCTATTTTTCGCATTAATGTCACAAAGTATCTTTTCGTACTAAATCTATATAGTTGTTCTATAACTTTGTAAATCACTTTATTCTAACTCCACCCGTTTACAAGATAGGAATATTAACTCCGCATCACTCGCAGTAGGTGGTGCAGTAGGTGGTTTCATTCAGTAGCACTTGACAACTTTCCTATACTTATAGGCAAAGTAACCTTGGTAATTAATTACAGATTTTTATTACTTTAATGTATGTTCTAAGCTAGAGACGTCTTAGTCTCAGATTCAACATATTTTATTCGACGCTCCTCACCTCTTGAGAAACAAATGATCAATTATATGACATTATAACACATTTTTAACATGAGGACTAATTTGGTCGTAGTTTAGCTGGTGCGGTGGGCGTTTGCTCGCTTTTGCTGACTCGTATTCGATGCCAGAACGCACTACATTGCTTTTTCTCGTTTTGTGTTTTATAAATATACTTGTAATTATAATTTAATAACTTCATTGTCAATTTAAAATTACATTATTGCACTCAAATTATAATTATAATCCATTTTTTTTATTTGTAACTACATAGTTATATAAAACATCATTAAACTTTCATTCTTTTATCAACTTCTAAAATGTTCGTCTGATATTCTTTATCAATGCAATGATATTGAAAAATTGTGTCAATTCAGGATTTTGAGAACATATATATCTGTATTAAGCGCTTATACGGGTATCATTATTTCCCAAGTCAGATATCAGAATTTTTTACAGAAAAATAAATCTAATTTAAATTTCGGAATTTCGCCTTTTTAATCCCTTAAGGGCAGTGTGATATATTTTATCCCATCTAATTTAACAAGACTCGCACCAAAAACATTTAACTAAATTTTCTATTTTTAACTTTTGGAATCAAAATGTTGAAAAATTACTTATCTTTAATTTAGAATATTTTTTTATTATTCCGGTGAGAATTAAGTATTACAGAGACATTATTGTTTACCCCTCAAGGGGTTAAAGGGAGATTTTCTATAAGAAAATACTTGTACGGAAGGATTTACCCGTGTGAACCCTGGTATTGCCTTAATCCATTGAAGGTCAAGCAATAATGTCTCGCTTATACTGAATTCTCACCGGAATAATAATAAAAAAATACTTCATAAGCATTTTTCATCATTTTGCTCCCAAAGTTAAAAATAGAAAATTTAGTTAAATGTTTTTCGTGTGAATCTTGTTTAAATTAGGAGGGATAAAATATATCCCACCGCCCCTCAAGGGGTTTACAAAGGAAGTCAATGCGATTAAAATAATGCTCTGTTTTTAAAGTAACAAACATAATTATATAACAAATGAGTACAAGAAATAAATTAAAACCTATTTTTTCATATTAAAGTTATTAAAATGTGTCCTACGTATGTTTGCGCTTTGAATTATTAGTTTTCTCCTTTATCTTCTTTCTCCATTTTTTAAAAATCTGTTTAAATGATGGGAAATATTTGTTTACAAATCAAAAATGCTAAATTAAGCTTTACATATGTTAGCATTATAATTCATATATGCTATCGAAATTTTTAACTGAGTTTATTAAATTATAAAAATAACAATCGAAATGTCGATTTTGAAATTGAGCCTATAGGCGCCTAAGACATTAGGATTCCGTATACTCCGTAATCATCGCAGTACAAACCTTTTATATTAACTAGTGACAATAAATACTGAATCATTCATGTATATGCTGAAGTAGTCTTTGATAGAAATTGAGCAAACACCCAACTGCACAATTTTAATTTTCAGCTAAGAAATCACTGTTTTCTTTACTACTATTTCAAAGTGTCTATTTATTGAATTTAAATACTAATCGATGGTATTTGAAAATATTTACAGTTTCTCAGATTTCTAATTATAGTGATACCTGACATTAATTTGTTATACTCTTTTCAAAAATCTTTTGTTGAACATAATTTGCTAATGAAGATAAGATGCTCCTAAAATTATTTTGTGTTACATTTTTCCATCAGACAGTGTACGTTCAACATTTGCAAACTTTGAAACAACGTAACATCTGATTTAAATCTTTGCATAAGTGACATGACAAACATCGGAAAATAAAGCAACAATAATTAACATTGGGAAACTAATTAAATTTGCTTGTTCATAAGTTAACTTTTGAACTTTTCATAAATTCCCAGTCTTTCAGTGGTATTCGGTGGTTTGTATTTAACCATATTAATTGTCTAATTTAAAATTTGATTGTATTAACCCTTTCAGTACCAAAACTTTAAAAATGAAATAAAAATTATGAAGTTTTTACATATTGTTAACAAAGGTCCTAATAAGCTAAAAACCACCTAGAAAAAAATTCATGACCATAATTTTTTTAATTAGAGAATGTCCTTGATCGAGGACATTTGTATTCAATAGGTGTAGGGTAGACTATAATGAAAAGACACTGTTGATGGAAAAACAAATTTTATTTTATTGTTACAAAATACTGTTTTAGAATAATACTGTTACGAAATACTGTTTAAATTTCAAATGCTGTGATAACTATGTGTTTAAGTGGAATTCTTTGAAACAATTGCGTTTTTTACTCAACATAGATGAATTTGGCATTTTTCACACCTAAAATGTGATTTCCCCTTGCACTGTTTTCTTTTATAGCGACCTACTTCCTTGCAGCTTTTATGGATAGGGATATGATCTACTGCATCGAGTTGTATTGCCTTATATAGTCTTACTTCTGTGCTTTTGCTCGAAATATCGTGTTGGGAATTTTCTGGCATCCATAATTTCTGTTTTTGGAATTTTACATTGAGTAGCATCTCTTTTTATATTCAAGCCAACTATTACATATAGCCAGGTCTACTGCATGAAATATGAAGCGAAGTGTCCATTTTTTTGATCCAATAAAAATTCTGTATAGGCCAATTAGAAAATCCATCTTATCAACTCCTCCCATTGGTTCATTATATTTCTTCATAACTTTTGGTCGAATCACATCAATGTATTGCTTAGAATTTTTGCATCATCATTTAGCAATATCAGTGTTGCCTTTACCCAGAAAGTTACTTGCAATATACACACTTTTGTTAACATACATCTAACAAGTACAATATCGTTGTCCTTACTATGTAGCTCTTCTATAAAACCCCTTTCATTTTTTTGCTGCTTTCTCCGGAATGAAAGGTGGATTTCCAAATCTATTCACTCTTGCTGTATAAGCTGCTAACATTTTATGACTTTTCAAAATCTGCAACAAAGCATAAGATGAAAAATAATTATCAAAATATAACGGTGATTATTCTCTTACTCAAATGCATAACAACTGCTGCTGCCTCACCAAATCTGCTTTGTAGATTTTTATTTATTTCTGTGATTGTTCCCTGATATAATATAAAATCATACACAATTCCACTTTCCCCACACAAAAGAAATAATTTAACTTCCCATTTGCTTCGTTTGTTTTTGGTGTATTGTTTTACTTTTAGATGTCCCTGGACACATCTGCTCATCAACACATAACTTTTCTTCCATTTTCAAGTGCTTACATCTACTTTGAACAGCATCAAAAAGTGGCCTAACTTTATAAAAGACATCAGTATTGTCTGAATTATTCACAATATGTAAATTATATGGCAATGAAAAAAATCTACTGCAGGTCATAGAATTTTGGAAAGGGTCAATACCCAGGGTTTTATTCCAGTAGAGCCCAACTCTTGCAAATTTCATTGCCCCCATAGATACATGAACAATATACAATAAAAACTAAATGAAAGCAAACAATATCATAAAGTTACAGTATAGTGGTACACACACCGTTTGAAAACATTTGTCCATGATCATGGACGCATGTTTTTAAATAATTTTATAACAAAATTGTAAATACTTAGAACTTTCAAAATAAGCTTAAATTAAAGTTTCTAGTTTCCGTAATAAAATAATAAATATATTTAGCTACTGCTTATATAAAATTATATCAAAATACTATGATTCTTAAAAGGCTTACCGGGACAAAAGCTCGTGTTTCTATCCATCTTGATACAAATATTCCTAGGTGCTGCCATGTACTAGTTTGATTTCTAAATATTTGTGCTTTTAGTAGGGAAATGATTAAAAATACAGACAAAAATTGTAAAATTACTTTAAATTAAATTAGAATTGATAAAAAAAATTCTAAAAAGTATGTCCTTGATCATGGACACCAGTAGCGAAAGGGTTAAAATGTGGAAAAATATTGTATCTATATTACTGAAAGGCAAAACTTTTTTCCGTTAGTTAAATAAATATATATATTTTTATTAATATTTGTTATTAATGAGTCACATTTCTTTTGAAAATTTGTGGTTTATTCATGCCTGGGTAGCACTAGGGAGACATAATGTTAGTGAAAAGCTCTAAATAGAATGTAAAAATGTCTCTTAAAATTTGGAAATTTTTTCATTAAAAAAATAAGTAAATAAATAAAAACATTGTTTGATAGGCTTATTGTGATTTTATGTTTCACTAGCTGACCCGCCCGGCGTTGCCCGAGTCCGTTATAATAATGTTAAACGAACTTGAAATTTTTATGATTTTATCTTCAACTCAAAATATGTGTTAATACACTGTTAAGAATTTGACCCTTTTGCTGCATCGTCACTCCACCGCTTTTATAGAAAATGATTACTTCAGCCTATTTTGGAGCATTGTCATAGGTCAAAAGAGATATATTCTATAAAAGCGGGGGAGTGATGATACAGCAAAAGGGTCAAATTTTTTACAGTGTACATTATATTAAATACGTGCCCCCTGACTGTGTCAAAAATTGGTTTTTTAAAAAAACTAATATTTAGCTGCAAAAATACCTAAAATGACTGCAATGGGAAACGCAGGAGGGAATATGTGTCCAACGATTTCGTGTTATATTTATCCTTAAAATTACTGTTAAGTGACTTAACTAAATACTTTTTTCACATAGATATCCCAAGTGAAATATTTTGAATTTCAAACTAATTATATATCACTCTTAAATCTGACTATACCGTGAATGAAATCGATTCTCGATGATTCGCTAAAAGGTTAGTATATAATATTATAAATTCAGAGCCATTTTACAAAAATAGGTGTATATTTTTTATCAAACATGCGTAATGTTCATTCTATGAACAAAATCCTAACCGTAACCTAATTGTATCGGAATCATAACTTGTCTGTAACTTAGCTGCATCTTAACAGTAACCTAACTGCAAGTTAAATATACCATAAATTTAACTTGGCCGTCACCTAATCATAACCTACCCATAATCTAACCACAACCTAACCGCAAATTAACCTTAACCTAACTGTAACTTAACCATGACCTAACTGTAACCTAACCGGAAAATAAAATAACAAAAGGGTCACCGGAACGTAATTGCAACCTAACTGTTATCTAACCGTAACCAAGTTCTAATTTAACATTAACTATAAACGAAATATTTTAACCATCTCGCGCTAAGTACTTAGTTTCACTTTCCACCGCTACGGAGCGCATTATGTTTTGTAGAACATCCGAATTTTAGGTTCGGATTGGATTCATGTTCATGGAAATTATTTTGTCTTCTTCGGATACGGTTATGATTGTGTGGAATATTTGTGTTCAGTTTAGATTCGGTTCAATTCAATTTTCGTGGGGTTTTTTTTTCCCTTCAAATGGGATTTTTAAGTTCGGGTCGGGTTGTACTTATATGGAAATTATTTTACCTAGTTCCAATGAGGTTATACTTCACTGAAATATTTTTGTTAGGTTCAGATTAAGTTTGGTTCAAATTTCGGGATTTTTTTTTCTTTTTTTTTACAAATTTTTTGGTTTGGAATGGGGATTATGTCCATGGAAATTATATTGTCTTGTTCGTATCTGGTTATAGTTATTTGGACTATTTTCGTCGGATTCAGATTTGGTTCGATTCAGATTTCAGGTTTTTTTTTTTTTAAATTGATTTTTAAGGTTCTGGTTGGATTCATGTCCAGGGAAATTATTTTGTCTTGCTCGGATCGGGTTTTGGTTCTTTGGAATATTTTTTTCGGGTTCAGATGTCGTTCAATTCAGATTTCGGCTTTTTAATGGAATTTTTAGGTTCAGGTTGGGTTGCGCATCAACGGAAATTATTCTGCATTGTTCGAATAAGGATATGCTTCTCTGGAATATTTTTGTCAGATTCAGATTTAGTTCATTTTTTAGGTTCGGATTGGGTTCATGTTCATGGAAATTTTTTTGTCTTGTTCAGGTCCGGGTATGGTTCTGTGGAATATTTTTGTCGATTCAAATTTCAGGTATTTTTTTCAAATGGAATTTTAGGTTCCGATCGGTTTCATGTCCACGAAAATTATTTTCTCTTATTCGAATCCGGTTATGGTTCTTTCGAATATTTTGATCGGATTCAGATGTAGTTTGCATAAAACTTCAGGCTTTTTTTTCAAATGGAATTTTTTAGGTTCGAGTCAGGCTTATGTTCATGGAAGTTTTTTTGTCTTGCTCTTATCAGGTTATAGTTCTTTGGAATATTTTTATCGATTTCCGGTTTCGTTCTGGTCATTTTTTAGGTTTTTTCAGAGAAAAATTTTAGGTTCGGGTCGGGTTGCATATACACGAACATTATTTTTCTTTGATCGAATTGGGGTATGCTTCATTTGAATATTTTTGTGGGATTCAGATTTGATTCGGGTCAAATATCAAATCCATAGTTTTTTTTCAAATGGAATTTTTAGGTTCGGGTCGCGTTTATGCTCATGAAATTTTTGTCTTGCTTGGATCGGAGTATAGTCTGTTTTTTTTCTGGTTGGGATCGGGTTATGTGTTAATACGCCTAAACATTATGTTTTGCTACTATTCTTTTAGTGACTATTTTTTATATATAATTTATTTTGCTATTTGATAATTTATTACTGTGTATGAATCGTCTGCCTATTCGAAAAATTGTACGTCAAAGAGCCATTTCATTTTTGTTTTAAAAACAAATTAAAGTCTTAATAAAATTTTAACTTAAATAAATGCATTCAAATTTAATCAATGATTTAAAAAAACTGCTAAAAAAGCTTCATATATACATATACATATATTAACTGCAACATAGCCAACCACAAATACATTCTAATGTACGAAGTACCAACGATCTGACGTAATAGCTATGTTCAAAAATCCTAAGTTAAACTGACATTTTGCCAGTCTATGAATTTTAAAGGTATTTGGGAAAAAACAGTCACTTTTGAAATGTCAAAATCTCAAATTGGTTTCTTTCATAGAGTAAAAAGAAATTAATAGAGTGGAGGTATTATCTCTGGAGATGATGCTTAAGATGTAACCCTACATTAAGTCCAATAAGTACCAACAAAAGCACGTGCTTTGACACGCCTATCAATTGGCGAAATTTTAAAATGAAGGGCCAAAATCACAGTCAAGTGAAATCCAGCCACCCCATTGGTCGAGTGGTAAGGGTGAAAATCACGAACTTGTTTCTCCATTTGAAAAAGGTGAGGGGGAAAGTATTTTTTAAGCGAATGTTACCGTCTGTTCTTATTTAAGATAAACCATCGAAATTAACTCAATTAAGATATTTTGATGCCATTTTATAAAATGAGAGTGAAAAATTTAGATTATAAATGAAAAGAGATAAGATTTACTTCAAAACTGCCGCTACGATTTTTTCTCGGAAAAAGGAGTATGACAACATTTACCCAACTGCTAAGAGATTGTTCCCTGAAAAGGACGCGGCTCAATGACCAATGAGGTGTTTGGATTTCACCGGACTGTGATTTTGGCCCTCCATTTTAAAATTTCGCTATAAATTGAAACAGGTTTAAACCTGTATTTTTTTTTCTCTCGTTTTTAAAAAAAGAACTAATTTATCGCTTCACCGGTAAAAATTTATTAATTATTTTATCATATGTGTTTTAAATATCAATATAGAAAATTATTTTAACGTTTTGCTTGAAAATATAACATTATTTTGTTAGTACATTAAAATCGTCTGCAGTCAGAAATTTATATTTTAGATTAATATTTATTACTTAAGTTTTCATACATGATTTTAAAAGAATGTTTTCATCATTATATTTTAAATATTTATTTACATGCAATTATTAAGTCATAAACATTTTTCATCTACGTTATAAAGTATTGAAAATTACATTAATGAAGGAAACTTTTAGTTATACAATTTTTAATTCGTATTAAATGTTTTCAATATCTTATTTAATTTTAATTTGATATTTAATTATTGCTAATTTTCCAATTTCCTTCATTTTAAAAGCGAATATTTATTCTAATAAATAATAATAGAACGAAGACCATTTTAAAAATTTGCTATTTCCTCTTGAAATATGCTTCAACTGTAATTCATTTCTTTCAATTCGTCTTATAATACAAAATCTCTTCCACGTCCTTTTGTTTGCCACATTAAATTTGAGCGATAAATGGTTTCATATCGCAAACCTTTTTTGAGCTTACTTCACCTCCACTTATCTTATTCCTCCATGGGTTTCTTTAATTCTGTCTCAGCTTTCTTATTACTTCTGCGAAAATTTTTACACAACCAACCAACCGTAAACAAATGAAAGAGAAAAAAAATTGGGAAAAAGATGATTTTTTATGAGAGTGACCTCTTGATTTTAATTAATTACTCTGTTAATAATTGGAATTTTGAAATTCTGAAGCTCAGGTGCATCAAAAGAGATATTGGGCTACTCTAAAAAAAATTTTGAGCTTTGTACGTGCTGTAGATTTTGCTAGCCATCGCAGACACACACACAGACACACACACAGACAGAGCGTTTTGTTCTTTTATTAGTATAGATATCATAAACAAAATATTTTAAGTATATTTTGAAATAGTTAACGGTAATTCATGTATAATTTTTTAATTAGGCAATTCTTTTTAAAATATAAATATTATGGACAACACTTAAAATGCCACAAATGTTTTTTAAAAACAAATAAAGCACGTTTTTATTAATATTGTTTAACCTCTATATAAATTAGAGCTCTTCTCGATGATACACGATGGGGCGGAGACCGTTTGTTGTGACCAACCGCAACTGCTATTTTATTTTTAACTAGCTGACCCGCCCGGCGTTGCCCGGGTCCGTATTAACAATATTAAACGAACTTGAAATTTGTATGATTTTATCAATAACTGGAAGCATGCAGAAATGCATTGTCTGAAATACGTCGCAGCTGACTTTGTGAAAAATCGGTTTTAAAAACAACAACTAATATTAAGCTCTAGAAATACTTAAAATGAGCAATGAGAAACACGGGAGGGAACATGTATCCAACGATTGCGTTAGTTTCGTGTTAAAGTGTTGATATTTACCCGTAAAAATCACTGTTAAATCACGTAACTAATTATTTTTTTCGCATAGAAATCCCAAGTGAAAAATTTTGAATTTCAAACTAATTATATCATTCTTAAATCCGACTATACCGTGAATGAATCGATACGCGATGATAAAAGATTGGTATATAGTATTATAATTTCAGAGCCATTTAACAAAAGTGTATATTTTTAATCAAAGCATGCGTAATGTTGACTCTGTGGACAAATTCCTAACCGTAAACTTTTGTACCATAACCATAATCTGTCTGTAACCTAACTGCGACTTAACATTACCCTACCGTAACTTAAATATAACATAAATGTAACCTAGCCGTCACTTTGAAATATCAATATAGAAGCATCATTTAAGATTTTGCTTGAAAAGTTAACATTCTTTCGTTAATGTCTTAAAATCGTCTGCACTCTGAAATCTATATTTTAGACTAATATTTGTTATTTAAGTTTTCGCGCATGATTTTAAAAGAATGTTTTCATAAATATATTTTATATATTGACATAGAGTTATTAATATGTTGTTAAATTAAAAACATATTTTCATCTACGTTATAAAGTATTAAAAAGTTCTGAAAAAAAAGAAAGCTTTTAGTAATACAATTTTTAGTTCAAATCAAATGTTTTCAATATTTTATTTAATTTTATTTTGACATTTAAATTATTTCGAATTTATCAATTTCAATTATTTTAAAAGCAAACATTTTTTAAAAATAAATAATATAATAGAAAAAAGACCATTTTAAAAAATTACTATTTCTTCATAAAATACGCTTCAGCTGTTATTCAATTCTTTCAATTCGTCTTATTAATACAAAATCCCTTCCACATGCTTTTGTTTGGGACATTAATATTTGAGCGATAAATGGTTTAATATTGCAACTCTTTTTTCGGTTTACTTCACCACCACCTATCTTTTTCCTCCATGGTTTGCAACCGCTGTGATAAAAAATCATTATTTAAACTGACAGTTTGCCAGTTAATGAATTTTAAAGGTCTGTTCCAGCTTTTTAAATTATTTATGCGAAAATTTTATGCAACCAACCAACCATAACTAAATGAAGAGAAAAAAAAGAAGAAAAAAGGCGATTTTTTATGAGAGTGATCTTTGGAATTTAATTAATTACTCAGTTAATAAATAGAATTTCGAAATTCTGAAGCTCAGGTGCATCAGGAGAGATATTGGGCTACTCTCATAAAAATTTTGAGCTTCGTACGTCCCATAGATTTTGCTAGCCATCGCAGACACACACACACACACACACACACACACAGACAGAGCGATTTGTTATTTTATTAGTATAGATTAGCGTGTTTTGGGTGTGCAGTTAGGAAGAAGTATTTTTTTTTTTTTTTGTACTTTTCTTCGATCTTTACAAGAAGAAAGTATTGGATTCGGAAAAATATTCGAATTCCGGTTTCGATGGATTTACATGTTTTAGGTATTAGAGATTCCAAAAAACATGTTTTCACAAAATGTCTGTCTGTCAGTCTGTCTGTATGTGATAGGAATTTTGTGGCCGGTCTATCTCAACAACTAATGCACGGAATTTCATAAAACTTTAGATTCAGTTTAAGTTTTATTTAAATTGGATCTGATTATTTTTGGTGCATATAGCACAATACGTGGCACCGCTATGCTGCCTTTTTCACAATTTCCACAACAGCTATATCTCAAGACTAATAGGCGGATTTTCAGATCCCGTTAGTTCCTAATGTTTTGATTTCGTTATGGTGTATATTGCTTAACTGGAGGCGCTGCTACTTGGCATTATTCATGATTATGCCTATAGATCTCTCTCAGGAACTAACGCATGAATTTTCATTAAACTTTAGATTCAGTTAGTCTTTGATATCAATTAGTATTCTGTAGGTATTGGGGTATTTCACTGAGCAGGTAGCGCTGTGAGGGTGCATTGTTTATGATTATCGTAATAGCTCTAGCTTAGGAACTAGTGTACGAATTTTCATCAAATTTCAGATTTAGTTAGTTCCTAATATAAATTAGTTTCCTTTAATTTTTGGAGTAAATCGCAAAACTAGTGGTACTTCAATCCAGCTTTTGCAATGATTCTGTCTCAATTGCTTTTACATGAATATTCAACAAACTTCAAATTCAAAAAATAAGTTGTTACTTTTGCGTCGAAATAAGTTACTGTATATTAAATGACGGGTTACTTGAATGAGGTTTAGTGAGGAATTAAATTAGATTTTTCGTTTTTCCGTTATCTATTTTCCATTTTGGGAAAATTGTGACACTCATTTATTTATCCTTGGGCGGTGTGTGTTATGTCAGCATATACTTTAACTTATGGCTTATTCAGTGTTTAACATAGTAAATGACGATATTTTCTCCTCTCCCGACAATTAACTCTTTGAGCTCTGGTAGGAAAATTTCTTCAAAATTCCAAATGTCACTTTGGCACCAGTATTTAGCAAAGAAAAAAAAACGGTTAAGTATATATATATATATATATATATATATATATATATGAAAAAAATGAACTAAACCTTTTTCAGGTAAATTTGGTTGAATTTTTTCTGGTGCAGATGTGACATTTCGGAATTAAAATTATGTGGTAGAAAACTCTACCATCAGACCTCAAAGGGTTAATGTAGATAAGATAGATATTAGAGAAAATATATTGGTTTCTGAAAACTCAAATAATAATGTAGCCCGCTCGTCTGCTTCATTGAACTCTCGTCTTCATATGGCGTGCTTTGTAATTCATGGTTAACTTCATCTGGTGGCACGGTAGTATCGGTTATTCAGACAGTGTAAGTGATGAGGTTAGCTGTCGTATTTATTGAATTGAGTTCGATTATAACTATCAAAGTTAACTGTAAAAATCTGAAAGTTCATAAGAAGTAAGCAACTTATTGGAGACATGATTTTATTGACGCACATCCTCCATATATCTTACACGTATAGAATAACGATTATAATTAAAAGAACGAAAAAGTATTTTAACTCGTCCGAGAGCAGCATCTTTCCCTTGCATCTTTTTCGACTGACATCACTTTTTGTCGAATACCTAAATTTAGTTTATCTATCAAATAAATGTCTTAAATAAGGCAAAATTTATTTTTATTTTTCAGTGGTATCAAAAACAAGCGCTTTTAGCATCTTTTGGCGATGCATCTATGAACCCATGGTCACCAAAGCATTAATCTTTTCCGGATAACCTTAACCGTGGTAATTATGTTCGTAAAAGGATGAACTGACACCTGAATTAATAAAGAATTTATTAGAAAATAAAACCTGAATTTATTAGAAAATAAAGACTTGCTAAATTTCTCGTACTTTATAAAAGGAAATTTTCAAATAAATGTTATTGGTGTCAACACATTTAAAACTAGGTGTCCTTTTTTGTGGAGACTTAAAGAGTTACACACACGCTAATTAGTTAAATATTTTCGTAAAAATATATCCATTAGCTCTTTTTTATTTTTTATAGACATTAGACATACCGAAAATATTTTCTTAAAACAAAGGTGATTATAGGGTATTTCTGCAAATACTTAAAAGAAAAGTTGTCAATATATCTAAATTTATAGCAATATTTTTCTTATAACTGAAAAATCGCATCTTCGTATTTAACGAAAATCTTTTTTGTTAAAAGTACATGCTTTGATAATTATTCTGTAATTTTTTCGTTTATGTAAATAAAAATTACATAATTAATATATTTTTAAAAATATTTTTGTTTTATTTTTTATTTTAAAAGTTGTCAAAAAATGTTAAAAAATATATATATATATAATGCGAACCAATGTATTCTTCAATAATATGAGTTAATCTCGTTTTTTTTTTTTTTTTTTTTTTTTTTTTTTTTTTTTTTTTTTTTTTTTTTTAACCTTTATAGTTTTGGAGAGAAAACGAATCTGAAAAATAGTGGCGTCTTCGGTGAAAACTTCCCCGATTATCTCAATGACAGTTAGAGATCAGATGCTAAATACATTCTATATGGAACTTTCATCGCGAGCCTTATTATTGTACATGTAATTTAGAAAAAAACGTTCTGTGGAGGAAAAATTTATCTATGTTTATCCAGCTAGACCCTTTATGCAAATGTTCTGTATCAGAAAACGCTTCTGTAGTTTTTAGAGGTAATAATGAGTCATCTTGGGTTTGAATTGGTAGAAAATATGTAATTCCTTTAAGAAAAGACAGGAGTTTTTTGATGTAGCTAGTGTGCACAAAAATACAATGTATCCCTTAGGTGTCACAGGCGATTCCGAAGAAACGTTGCATTGTACTCAGAAACCACAAAATCACTAGATTTCTCAGATTTGCAGAATCAGAATTATTAAAGTGAACGTAGCTTTGTTAATCGAAATTTTCCGAAGTGTTACATAGTTTTTATAATGTATTAAGAATTCGTAAACTGTTATCAAAACGAAATATTGGACTGTAAAAATTCTGTTACGGAGCTGAAAATTTTTATTTAAGATTCATATGTACCATCCAAAGAACATTATTTTTTGTTGATAGTGGATTGAGGAAACTGATTAATGTACTCAAGTTTATTTCGTAACATTTTTCAAAATTACAGGCAAAAAAAAAAAAAAAAAAAAAAAAAAAGAAAAGAAAAAAAGAAAAAAATTAAATATACTTCTTTAACCGTTTCCGGATCGGACAAATTCTGTTAGTAAAATGAGAAATTATGGACAAACACTGGAATTTATGAACAGTTTTTTAAGAAATTAAGGACGCCTTAATTTGAGCTTTCACTATAAAAGCAAAATTTTATTAAAATATTATCGGTGCCGTTTGCAAGTTTCAAATTAAAATTAAGTTTCCCGGACTGGACAGTGTTCTTCCGGAAAGGGTTAAATTCTCTGAAATCTATTAGATTCAAAGGTTCTAAAAAATAATATGTTTCTATAAAAACGTTTTCCTAGATTAATGAACATTTTTCTTCTTTTCAAATGTATTAATTTTACATTGAAATTGAAAATACGCGATTCTTTCAATTAATATAATGTATTTACAAAGCACTAATTCTTAATTTCTATGGATTCTGAAGTCGTCTTGTTGTCTCACACAAACAGAACTTGTAGAAAAGAAAATAGCTAGGAAGCCGTAAAAACTTCACAACAACATTTTTTTTTTTTTAATCTTTCCAAGAGAAAAATCATTTTCCCTTGTATATTTCTTGAATATTTCTGATTATGGAAAACGTCACTTGAATTTTTCTTTTAAATCAATGACTGTATTTGAGATATATAATAATCTTAAATATATTAGTTATTCTTCACCAATGTGCAATTTTGAGTAATTAAAAAATTCATCAATATCTGCAGTTTTATAATTATACACCGTTTTGTATACTTTACTATATATAAAGTACAGGTCAGGCATTGTCCAAGAGAGTTACAAGAATTGTCTTGCATAGAAAAAGAAATCTAAGTTAAAGTTCAACATTTAGCCTTATTCTGTGAAAAAAATTCTATGAGACAATAATAGTGCCAAAGACATTTCTGCTTTGCAAAAATCAAGGAGACATTCAAACCTTGTATATAAGCAAAACGTTAATTCGACATGATATGCAGTTCATTTAATTTTATTAAAAATAGATGAAAGAGAAGGGGGAAATAAATAGTTATTTTACTGCCTGAAAAATCTATTTTAAATAAAGTTATTTTATAATTAGCATTCAGGTTTTAAAGGAAACGAAATAGAGGAGGCTTGGCAGGGTTGAACCAACCTCTCCGTTTTCATATTTAAAATAAAATCACAGTTTTATCCATGAATGTCTACTAAAGCTACTTGAATGCTCAAACAAATCATTTTGTTTCATACAAACAATCGAAATATGTGTGCAAAAACCAGTCTGTAAGATTTTTTTTTTTTTTTTTTTTTTTTTTTTTTTTTTTTGTAAAAAATATATAATAAAATAAGAAATTATTGATTGACGCCGGAATTTAAAAAAAGACTTCTGTAAAAATTATAAATTTCTAAATTAGCGCTTTCATTGTAAAAGTGAAATTTCTTTAAAAAATTCTTGGTGCCGATTTCAAGTTTAGAATTAAAATTAGGTGTTGCCGAACTGGTAACACTGCGCCGGAAAGGGTTAAATCCTATCAATTCCTATCATATTCTAATTAATTTAATAGTATTCTATGACATGTAATGATTCTATGGATTGCATGGCGATACGCCCTACTTAATATGAAATCATATTATTTCACTATTACTGAATTTAATATATATAATCGTATCAAATTTAGTATTCATGCATATGAGTTAAACAGCTATTTCATCAAGATCTGAATAGTTATAAAATCAGTTATAGTACAAACGTACTTCATTTGCCACGTTTGACGTGCAATTTCCAATTTGATTTTACGTAATAAACGTTATTGGTTAGAGAAAACTTGTTATCACGTTTCATCTTTTCAAGAAACAAACGTGCGGGCATTCAAACACTACATTTGTAGAAAAATTTTTTACCGCCTTTTCTTAAAAATTAACATCGTGTTCGTTTTAATCGTACTAAAGAAAAATTTCTTTAAAACTCAATTAAATTTTCAATGTCTTTAAATTAAAATATAAAGAAATGAACTGATTCGCAATATTAATATATGTATATTATTTTTCTAATATGAAAAATTTTTAGCATGTGAACATATATTATTTATTCAAAAAGTATTTTGCATGTTTGCCATGTATATTTATTGACGGTAAACAAAGCAAAAATCGTCATTCCACGAAATATAGCGAATAAAGCTTGAAATGCTAATTTTTAAGAATGTTTTTCTAATAACTAATATGTAATTATGTTATAGGCAAAAAAATACCCTCTAATTTTTTTAAAAGATACATTTTAAAACGCACCATTCTGTAAGTATAAATTCCTTTTAAAAAATTTCTTGCGTATATTGAAAACAGAAAAAAAATATTCCAGCTCTAATGATTAGCTCTAACTCCATAATTGACAGTTTTTTTAATACTGCTTCTCAAAAAAAGATCTTATTTAAAGATTTTGCTTGAAAATTTTGAATAAACATACCCCGAAGGTAATTTTTTTATTGCATATTTTAAAGAAACCTACTACAAAAGCGCTTCTTAAAATATACTGGTATAAAAAAGGGGCCATATGGAATTTTTGCAAACTGTTTATATTGGCTTTAGAAGAGCAATTTGAAAAGCCTTTTAACTTAAGAGATACACTATATTGCCATTGATTATGGGACACTTGCGATTTTAGACATTTTACTAAATATCTAGAAAAATACATGAGGAATCATCTCGAAACTCTTAGTGTATAAATATAATAGTATACGTCATACATCGCCGTGAAGATTTTTTACCGAAACTCCATAGGGGACCGTCAACAAATTAAAAAAGAATGAATATCTTTTGAATAACCCTGTCAAAACTAATGTAGCAAAAGCGCTCAAACTCTAGATTATGATTGAATGCCTTATTGTAATACACTGTGTTCATTTTTATGCAAATAGCATGCATACTCGCAGAGTAATTAAGGTTTTTATAAAAATGGTCCCAAATTTTTCCAAGTTTTTTCCTTATAATTTTCAGAGTTCTTAATATAAAATAATATTTTTTTCAGAAAATATGACAAACAACATTGCACACAGTACCCTGTAATCAGAATTAAAAAATAATGAAAATTGTATGAAAAATGAGTAGGTTTACTAAATAATTTTTTACTGCGCATGCGTCAAAGATATCAAAATTTCATTTGCATATTATGTTAGCTAAATGTATAGAGCAACTTTTGTAAAAGTCTCAAAATTATAGCTTGAAAATTCTGAAAGTAATCGTATATAGAAAAAGGACAAAATCCGTTGTTTCCAAAATGAAGCAAAAAAATGAGGGATTTTATCCAAAAGTAGTCGTAACATCCCGTATTGTGTATTCTATATTGACACTAATCAATGAATATATGGATACAACCCCTCTTGTTTTTGCTTCATTTTGAGAATAACGGATTTTCAACTTATTCAATTGACGATTATTTTCAGAATTTTCAAGTTATGATTTTGTGACTTTCACAAAAGTTGCTCTATACATTTAGCTAACATAATATGCAAATGAAATTTTAATATCGTTGACGCATGCGCAGTAAAAATTTATTTAGTAAACCAACTCATTTTGTGTACAATTTTCATTATTTTTTAATTCTGATTACAGGGTACTGTGTGCAATGTTGTTTGTCATATTTTCTGAAAAAAATATTATTTTATATTAAGAACTCTGAAAATTATAAGGAAAAAACTTGGAAAAATTTGGGACCATTTTTATAAAAACCTTAATTACTCTGCGAGTATGCATGCTATTTGCATAAAAATGAACACAGTGTATTAGAATAAGGCATTCAATCATAATCTAGAGTTTGAGCGCTTTTGCTACATTAGTTTTGACAGGGTTATTCAAAAGATATTCATTCTTTTTTAATTTGTTGACGGTCCCCTATGAAGTTTCGGTAAAAACTCTTCACGGAGATGTATGACGTATACTATTATATTTATACACTAAGAGTTCTGAGATGATTCCTCATGTATTTTTTTAGATATTTAGTAAAATGTCTAAAATCGCAAGTGTCCCATAATCAATGGCAATATAGTGTATAACTGCCTATTTCACATGTTGTCTTTTTTCTACTTTCTAAGAAACGCTGCTACTAGAAGCGTGAGAAATCACATGTACTATTGCATCGTTAAAAATAATGTGATCGAAATTTTATTTTCATCGTGAATCCATCATACCAAACATTTTCATGCAACTTACGCAATACAAAACTCTAATAAACAGAAAACGAGTTTCATAAATTCATACTTCCATATCTTAAAGTGCCCATCACTGATCAAAAGCATAAGATAAATTTTGATTATTTTTACAAAAATTTGCAAATTTCATGTTTGTGAAAGAAATTTTATAGAAAATTTCTTTTTGCAATACTTTCTTGATAAGATGAAACGATCTTAAAATCCATTCCAGGTCTAATATTTAGTTACGTGTGAGAACGGAAGAAAGTATTCGAAAAAAATAAAAATAAAACTTTTAAAAAAACTGTTTTGTTAGGTGTAGTGTGGAAAGACTAAAACCACTGTTCTTACTAGGAATGGTCTCCATATGGGCATAAGCAGTGAAATCTGAAAAAAATATATATATAAATGTTCTTCTGGTGTGGATACATATGTTTATAGAACAAATTTTGGCGGAACCTCGATGAAACTTCATTAAAAAAGGTAATAAAAATTTAGCATATTTGGTGATTTATTAATAGTTGGTGAAGAAAGAAAATTTGAAAGGATACGCTTTCATGTCGACTATTCTTTAAGGAAGATTTTTTTAATATTTTTTAATAATTTTTTTAAAGTTTAATTTAAATATCTTCCGTTGACTGTTTTAGCTTGTTTTATCATATAGATTTATATTTATTTACAGAGAAATTTAACTATCATATTTTATGATTTAAATAGAAATTATTTAAATTATTTCAATCTCAAAAATTCCGATTGAGCATTGTCAATTTTATTTTGTTGATATGAAAATAAGAACACCTTCCATATGAAAATGTTTAACGGTAGAATCCTTCACGTTGACTTTGTTTTTGAATTGTTGGTTAAATTTCATTTAAATTGGTAGTAAAAAGAAAAAATGTGTTAAATATTTCTTAATTTATACGATATTTGAAATTAATATTTGTGCAAATATAATAATATTCACAAGTAAATATTTGCAACTTGAAACATGTGAAAGAAACACATTAAATAAAATATAACATGAAATAGATTTTTTAAATTTGTAAAGCATAGAAAATACTTTTTGCTCTGATAAATTTAGATGATTACAGCAACAAGTAACTTGCATATAATTTAAAAAATATATCCATATTAAAATTTTTCGTTCATTAAATTAAATTCAGTTTAAATTCATTAAGTTTAAATTCGTTCAAATAATATGAACTCATACTAGAAAATTTCAATAATAAATTTTGCCTTAATTAATTATGGGATAAAGTAAATATTGCTATTATAAATTCCTGGTATGAATATGGAATGTCCAAATTAAAAAAAAAAAAAACTAAAATTGAAAACGCTAGTTGTAGCTTGTATGTTATCATGCGCTTCAGAGTGTACACCAATATTTTTTTACAGTTACTGAAAAGTGAGTCTTCTTCGGCATAAGATAAAGAAAGTCAAATGTCGCTTGTAATGTTTAAAATAAAGTATTTATAAACGACATATCAGTTTGAACGAAATGTTGGGAATAAATGGTTAAAACTTTTGTAAAAGTATCAGTACATTATTAGAAATAATATTTTAAAAGGAAACTTTAGAAAATTTTTATTTATAAACAATTTATTTCTTAATGTATTCATCCGATTTATTGAAAAAACATATATTTTAGCTGTACTAGTTTATAATAACATAGCCAAATCAGCTTTTATAATTTGAAATACAAATTGAACAATAAGACAATGAATCCCAGAATAGTAAATGCGCATTCAATTATTCAGAGTCCTTTCCCAAATTAATTACAAATTTCGATATGTTGGAGTGTAGGCAATCGCGTTGACTAATTGACCATTAATTAGTACTTTACGCCGGACAATTCTGATAATTATCCTCCAATTATACAGCAGTTGAAGAATTTATAGAGAAAACATATTACGCTACATTTTATAAAGTTTTCTTTCATGATTTACGGTGTTACTAGATGTTCTATTCTACGGCAAAAGAAAAATGCTAAGATTCTATTAAGAATTGAAATACATCATTAATATTTAATACTTTAATAAAACATTGTTTATTAATATTTAATATTTAAGAATTAAAGTAGAATTACTAATTTTAATATTTTATAATTATATGCTATTAAGTTTTTCCTAAAGAAAATAGCACCACTTGTTAAAATATTTCTCACCCTCAACAGAAATGACACAACTCAAAATGCTATAATTCACAAACAAAGCAAAAATAGTTTTTTATTATTATTATTATTATTACTGTTACATAAAATTATAGAGTTCGTTCTACGTGCATCTGTAACAGTGTACGTATATAAAATCACACAAAACTTAAGGATAGAGAAGTATAAATGATAGGGCGATTTAAGTAAATTTTCCTCCTTACATATCACAATATAATGATAACACCCCCTTCTATAATGTGTAACTAACATGTAGATAGGAGTTTTCTGGATAACTACATTTATGAGACTTTTCTTGTGTCAAGACACTTTTAAATCAAAGTTTTGTGCAACAATATACAAAATAAAAGGTTTGGTTTATGTGTGTTCTTTGTTGTTTCATTACATTACTTGCAATTACACATGAGCTAGAAGAAAAAAGCCAATAAAATTTTCACAAACTGATTTCGCCATATTTATTATTATTGTTATTATTTAATGCATTTTAAATAACACCTTTTATTCCACTAATGGAAGCAATATGAATAATGAGTGGCATACCTGTTAATTCAAAATAATCTGGATTTCACAACCGGCACGAAACCATTTGCACTCAGTTAGCAACATTTCAAGATGTACATCTTTTCCAAACAGCATGATTGTGTTAAAGATGTTCAAAATGCGATGAAAAAATTGTCTGTATTCAACTGAAACATTTTAAGTTTAAACATTTAAAAAATATATATGGCAGCCATTTTTTAACAATATTGTGGCCAAATTTGGCCAACAGCTCAATCAAGACATTGGTATTACTATGTACACACCAAGCTATATCCAAAAGGATTTATAAATAAGCGTATTATCGCGTGAAAAAAATCAGACAGTTTAAAATTGAAATACAAAGTGCTACGACTCGGCCTTTTTTTAAGATACAGACGAAAGAAAAAATGCTCTGAATTCTTTTTATCAAGATCAAACGCATACGAAAAAATATTTTTCAATTTTCGTTTTTGTTGCACCTCATTTTGATTTTTTTAAATGGCCGCGATTTTGAAATAAGATGACGAATGAAGTTGGCCAACTATCTTGGTCGAGACATCGGTATGCTCAATATACTCATCAACTTACATTCAAATTGTTTCATAGATACGCGTGTTATATCACGTGATAAAAATCAGATCATTTCAAAAGGTCGTCCACACTAGAAATTCAAAGTGCTGTTAGTCAGCCATTTTTTAAGATATAGAAGAAACAAAATATGCGCTGGAATTTTAGTATCACGGTCAAACACGTAAGAGAAAATATTCTTCAATTTCTCATTTATTTGTACTTAAAATTTCAAATAAAAAAAATGGGCGCCATTTTGAAACAATATGGGGGATGAAATTGGCCAATAAACTCCCTCCAGGCATCGGTATGTACTATATACATACCAAGTTACATCCATATCGTTTCATAAATACGCGTGTTATCACATGACAAAAATCTGATCGTTTCAAAATGCCAGTCTCACTAGAAATTCAAAGTGCTATAACTCAGTCATTTTTAAATATATAAACGAAATAAAAAACGCTCTGGAATCCTTCTATCAAGGTCTAACAAGTAAAAGAAAAATATTTTCAGCTTTTTTTTGCACTTAATTTTAAATAATTTTTCTTTTAATTAAATGGCCGCCATTTTAAAACAATATGGCGGATGGTGCTGTCAAACAAACTCGGACGAGACATTAGCATTTACAATCTACACCTCAGTTTCATTCAAATTAGGTCATAAATACGATTGTTATCGCATGACAATTAATATATCATGTATCAACATTTGAACGGGGGAATGTTTTGGGGTCTGTGGGTTATGATCGGTAAAAATATGCCAAAATTTTTCGGAAGTGCTTTTCTCCAGATGGCTGCAATAGGTAGCTTTTTACTTTTTGTGTTGAGGGCTGTCTAAAAATAAGTAAAGATGAGTTGAAGCATATTTCAATCTTTTTCAAGGTTTTCAAAACCAATAATTTCAAAAAAAATTGTTTTTTTTCCTATGTACATATTTCAGACAAATATATGCACTACATTGAGCCAATGCCGTTTTAGGTAGATTTCGTATGAAATACTATCTATTGCACTCGCACCAGTTTATATATATATATATATATATATATATATACCGTAATTTCGGGTGTATAAGCCGCAGATCAAACAATTCTTTTTCGACCCAGAATTTTTTAAGAAACAAATATAACTAGTTAGATCGCCGTAAATATTTGTCTTATATCACTAAATAAGATTTCTGGGTCAAAAAAGAATTGTTTGAGCCGCGGCTTATACACCCGAACTTACGGTATATACATATATGTATATATATCTCACGTTTTTATGGGCACGATAACTTCTATAATTCTTCACCAATCTCCACCAAACTGGTACATAAAATATGCATATTTCAATCTTTTTCAAGGTTTGCAAAACCAATAATTTCAAAAAGAATTGTTTTTTTTTTTCCTATGTACATATTTCAGACAAATATATGCACTATATTGAGCCAATGCCGTTTTAGGTAGATTTCGTATGAAATACTATCTATTGCACTCGCACCAGTTTATATATATATATATATATATATATCACGTTTTTATGGGCACGATAACTTCTATAATTCTTCACCAATCTCCACCAAACTGGTACATAAAATCAAAGGGGTTAAAATCTCGGCTAAGTTCGTTAATGGCCAAAATCGGACCAAGGGGGTCGGAATAGGGGGCGTTTTTGTGAAAAAAGAAAAAACGCCATAACTTCTTAATTAAAGTAGATATCGAATCGGTTTAAAGTTTATATTACTTCTTAAAAATGGGCCAAAAGTTTATGTATGATATATGTTTGATAAATTTAGAAATGGGCTCAAGGGGCGAAAAAAACAGGGGTTTTGAGAGAAAAAAATTCATAACTTCGTCAGTTTTCAAGATATCAAGTCCAACTAAATTTTTTGTAAATGTTCTTACTAAAACTTTTGTATTTACAAGTTTTTGATAGGACCAACATTTGCAGATGAAAAAAATTAAAAAAGAAAAGAAAAAGGGCGGTGAAAAAAGAGAAAAATCCATAACTCCGTCAATTTTTAAGATATCAAATCTGATTAAATTTATTTTACATCTTCTCAAAAATATCTACAACTTTTATATTGAAAAGTTTTTCATAGGACCAATTCGTATAGCAAAAAGAAATTAAACAAAAATAGGAGTTGGAGAAAAAACCTCAAATCCAAACTACTTATATTCTGACTCATTTTTTAATTCATTTTTGATTTTAAACGCATCCAAATGGTAGATCCTCTTATTTAGAAACTGTATAAAGTGACGCATTGGTCAATTTTCTGATAAAGATAGAATATATTTTAAAAAAGGCTACCAAAAAGGGTATTTTGAAGAGAATTTCCAAAAGTCATCGGGACTGAAAATTTAAAGAAGTTTTCAAATAAAAAATTGTGTTTTTTTCTGACTCGTTTTTAAATCCATTTTTGTTCTCAAACGCATCCAACTTACAGATCTTCTTATTTAGGAACTATATAATGTGATGCATTGGTCAGTTTTTTGATAAAGACGGAATATACACTATCTACCAAAAAGTATTTGTACACTTTCAGTTTTTGACATTTTGTCAAATATTTAAAAATATACTGGTCGGATTCTTTTGGAACTTCAGAAATATAAAGATTATGTTTCACTTTATATTTATTTACATTCATTTGTTAAGCGAGTAATTAGGGGGCCGGCAAAAAAACAAAGAATAATACAAATATTTGGGATCGCCCTGTACATGAAAATGCACGAAACGACTTATCGCTTTAGAATACAAATATATGAATACAGTAGAATATGTACACTAATTTTTGTGAGAATAGCATGTATATTTATGGCGATAGAGCGATTTTTTTGAAAAATTCAACAAATTCTGGTATGTTTTTTGTTTATATCATGCTGGGTTTTTGACCAAATTTAACGCAAATTTCAGAAAAATTGGCAAAATGCAGTAGAAAAAATGTAGCGCAATTGGAATATAAATATATTAAATATTTTATGAAATATGAGTAGTTGTATAAAATAATTTTTATCTGCGCATGCGCGAACTAGAAAAAAAAAATTTTTACATCATTTAATAGTCAATTCTATGGAGTGACTTATAAAAAAAATCCAATCAAATATCGTGAAAATTCAAAAAGATATCATTATTTTAGTGAGATGTTTTTACTCTGCTCTCTAAAAACGGCTGAATCTTAAGGGATTCTCCACAAATTGACATTTTTTAACCCATTAGTGCCTAGCGTCCCATTTTTGGGGCAGTTTTAAAATATTCAAGTAAGCGCATTTCACACCAGTAAAAAAGGAGGATAAATAAATACTTCCTTTCTCGAGACAAAGTTCTCGATAAATTGAGATAAAAGTTTTTCTTGCTTTAAAAGTGGTGGGAAAATGCGAAATTTGAATTTTAACGAAGAAAATAATTCAGGCACTAATGGGTTAATAACTGACTTTAAAAAAAACTAGTATTGAATTAATACAATATCTAATACAATATTGCTGCTAATAAGTACTTGACAATTGTGATAGAAAAGAAAAAGAGCTTTATTCACATTCAGGGCCTAAACTAAGAGAGGGTTGGGGGAAAAGGGCATGTGCCCCGGGCGCTAGGATGAAAGTGTCCCAAATGTACATTTTGTTTGGCGATTTTTTCCATGTCTATGTTTAGCATGATATTGTCAAAATCGTCCCATTCAAAGCATTTCTCCTATACCAAAGCATAGAAGAATCTAATGATGATGGCATAAAGATCCCGCATAAAGCACATTTTTTTTTTTTCGTTTTGATTCGGTTTCACGATTTTAAGGTATCTTTTTTTTAAACAAAGCAGACTACTTTAATCAATATTACATATTTTAAGTTTTAAAATAAGTCGGCTATTAATAAATTAGAAAATTTTTCTTTGCAAATACTTTTGCAGATGCTTTGCAAAGAAGAAAAGGGAGGGGGGCGGGAGTTCACCAAAATTCATTGAAATATAAATATATTAAATATTTTCTAAAATGTTCTATGTCATGCAATATTTTCAACCAAATATAAAGCCACATTCAGAAAAATTCGCAAAATGTAGTAGAAAGAATAAGGTGCTATTGAAATATAAATATATTAAAAGTTTTCTAAAATATGAGTATGTGTATGAAATATTTTTTAATCAGCGTATGCGTGAACGATAAAATTTATCATTTTACATAATTTAATATTCAACTCTATGGAGCTACCCATAAAAAAATCCGATCGAATTTCGTGGAAATTCAGAAAGTTATTGTGGATAGGAGTGAACTGATTTTCAATTGGTCTCTGAAAGCAGTTGAATGACGTCAGATTTTACGCAAATTGCCAAATCTCCATTTACGTTTTTTACTGGTGATTTACTTCTTTTCTTAGATAATTACCAGAACGAACCTATTTCAGGATAAAAATAATTATAAAAAATCGAAGCATTTGTGTCAAATCTACCCATTGATACATAATTGATAATGGCTCTTATGCAAATGCCGATATCTGCGATCCTGAAATACGTCAAGTTCTCCACTGTTAAATGTGGTGTCAAAAACAACACTGACATCAATCGCATGCATGATGCCAAGAAGAACAGAGCTGTCTGATTTTGAGAAAGGTGTGATCATCGGGTACCACCGAAATGGCCGATCTTTAATCGACATATCTAGCGAGCTTAATTACCCCAAAACGACTGCGGCTTATGTGATTACAAAATGGAAGCTGAATGGTGATTGTCAGAATGTGGCCAGAGTAGGTAGATCGACGAAACTGGGAGATAGAGACCGACGGGTTCTGTCTAGAGAAATTCGGAAGAACCGCAACCAATCAATGTTACACATACGCCAAGAATTTCAACAAGCTTCATGATGTGTTGTTTCCATGAATACCATCCGTAAGGAAGCTCATCTGCTTAATTTTTATGGCCGTGCTGCCGCCCATAAGCCTTTAATCACCAAGTCCAACCGCTCAGCTCGGTTAAGTTGGTGCAAAACACGCCAGCAATGGACTGTACAGCAATGGAAACAGGTTCTCTGGAGTGATGAATCAAGGTTCACCCTCTACCGTTCTGATGGTAGGGTCTGGGTCTGGCGTCTGCCTGGAGAACGCCTCCTACCAGAATGTATTGTGCCCACAGTTAAATTTGGCGGAGGGGGAATTATGTTCTGGGGTTGTTTTTCCTGGTTCGGACTAGGACCCTTGGTCCCAATTCATGGTAAGTTCAATGCCGATGCCTACTGTAATATACTGGACAACAGTGTACTTCCTAGGTTGTGGCAATACTATGGATTGGACCCATGTTATTTCCAGGATGACAACGCAAGCTGCCATGTAGCGAGGTCCAGCATGGATTGGTATGCTGATAATGGAGTGCATCGACTCGAGTGGCCTGTCCAGAGTCCAGACCTGAACCCATTAGAGAACCTCTGGGACGAGTTGGATCGTCGAATTAAGGCGGGTGACACACGCCCAAAATCAGTAAAAGAGCTTACCTGCCTTGTGCAAACAGAGTGGAATAAAATACCATTAAATGTAATACAAGGACTAGTTGAGAGCATGCCCAGGAGAGTCGCAGCTGTAATTGCCTCTCGAGGAGGATCTACAAATTATTAAATGTGAACAGGGCCAAAACCAGTCTTTTTTTCCCGAGGCAAACGTGGATTTTGGAGGTACCCCTTTCCCCCTCCTTCGCAAAGCATATTTACAAAGAAAATTTCTCCAATTTATTAATAGCCGACTTATTTTAAAACTTAAAATATGTAATATAAAATAACGTATTCCGCTTTATTAAAATACTCCAATTTGATACTTTAAACCGAATCAAAAAAATTCTACTTTCAACAGTATCTTTAAGGCCCTTGTCCCTGCCCGCGAAGACACTGCTGAGCTAATGTTATTCCTGTGGGGAGGCATTTTTCTAATTACTCTTTGGCATTTTGAAATTTTCATTTTTTTTTTTTTTTTTTTTGCATTGGATAGCGGAAGTCCCTCTCAAAATCGCTCCTTGACTACTTTTTCGATTTGAGTCATAGATATTTTTTATAAAGTTAGTTTCACTTTCAGAACCGGTTTTGGAAGTGAAAGAAACATTATAAAAATATCTACGGCAAAAATGAAAAAGTAATCACGGAGCGATCTTGAAAAGGACTTCCGCTATCCAATGCAAAACATATTATTTAAAAATGTCCAAATGCAAAAGAGTTAGAAAAATGCATCCCCATAGGAATAGCATTAGCTCGTGAGCATCTTCGCGGGTAGGGGCAGGGACCTTAAGCCATCATCATTAGATTTTTTTATGCTTTAGCATAGCCCAGATATAATAATTTTAACAATATTATGCTAAACATAGCCATGAAAAAAATCGCCAAACGAAAGATACATTTGGAACACTTTCATCCTAGCGCCCGGAGCACATGCCCTTCTCCCCCCCCCCCCTCTCTTAGTTTTAGCCCTGAATGCGAATAAAGCTCTTTTTCTTTTCTATCACAATTGTCAAGTACTTATTAGCAGCAATATTGTATTAGATATTGTATTAATTCAATACTAGTTTTTTTTTAAAGTCAGTTATTAAAAAATGTCAATTTGTGGAAAATCCCTTAAGATTCAGCCGTTTTTAGAGAGCAGAGTAAAAACATCTCACTAAAATAATGATATCTTTTTGAATTTTCACGATATTTGATTGGATTTTTTTATAAGTCACTCCATAGAATTGACTATTAAATGATGTAAAAAAAATGTTCTAGTTCACTAGTTCTAGTTCTCTAGTTCGCGCATGCGCAGATAAAAATTATTTTATACAACTACTCATATTTCCTAAAATATTTATTTATTTATATTCCAATTGCGCTACATTTTTTCTACTGCATTTTGCCAATTTTTCTGAAATTTGCGTTAAATTTGGTCAAAAACCCAGCATGATATAAACAAAAAACATACCAGAATTTTTTGAATTTTTCAAAAAAATCGCTCTATCGCCATACATATACATGCTATTCTCACAAAAATTAGTGTACATATTCTACTGTATTCATATATTTGTATTCTAAAGCGATAAGTCGTTTCGTGCATTTTCATGTACAGGGCGATCCCAAATATTTCTATTATTCTTTGTTTTTTTGCCGGCCCCCTAATTACCCGCTTAACAAATGAATGTAAATAAATATAAAGTGAAACATAATCTTTATATTTCTGAAGTTCCAGAAGAATCCGACCAGTATATTTTTAAATATTTGACAAAATGTCAAAAACTGAAAGTGTACAAATACTTTTTCGTAGATAGTGTATTTCAAAAAAGGCTACCAAAAAGGGTATTTTGAACAGAATTTTCCGAAATCATCGTGACTGAAAATTTAAGGAAGTGTTCAAATAAGAAATTGCGTTTTTTTCTGACTCGTTTTTAAATCCATTTTTGCTCTCAAACGCATCCAATTTTCAGATCCTCTTATTTAGGAACTATATAATGTGATGCATTGCTCGATTTTTTGATAAAGACAAAATATATTTTGAAAAAGGCTACCAAAAAGGGTATTTTGAACAGAATTTCTCGAAGTCTTTCCGATTTGAAAATTTAAGGAAATTTTCACATAGCAAATTGCGTTTTTTATGAGTCGTTTTAAAATCCATTTTCGCTCTCAAACGCATCCAATTTACAGATCCTCTTATTTAGGAACTATATACTGTGACTCATTGGCCAGTTTTTTGATAAAGATAGAATACATTTTTAAAAATGCTGTCAAAGTGAGTATTTCGCACAAAATTTTCTGAAGCAATCATGATTAAAAAATTAAGGATGTATTCAAACAACAAATCGGTCATTTTATGACTCATTTTTAAATTCAATTTTTTTTCTCAAATGCATTCAACTGACAGTTTTTTGTTATTTAGGAACTCTATAATGTACTGTTTTGGTCGATTTTTTAATTAATTCAGAATTTATTTCAAAATATGTTGTCAAAATGGGCATTTGAGCTGGATTTTTTCTATAGATGATTCTGATTAAACCAGTTTTTTGGAGAAAATTGAAATTAAAAATTTTTCATAAACGGCCAAATGAAGTTATTAAACTGGGTTTATCTCTAATCATATATATATATATATATATATATATTGTTGTTGTTGTTGAAATGAGCACTCTTCGAAATCTACCTCCGCCTATAGGCCCAGCCGACAGGGATTTTTTATTATATTAAAAATGAAATTGAACAATATTGTTTAAATACCCAGAAAAAAACTTCTAATGCAATTCTATTTAATTCTAATGCATTATAAATTTGGAATTCTAATTTGTAAACTTTTTTTGTCATCCGACTACACTTTAGAATGATGTCTTTCAATATTTCTTTCTAAGGAACAACTGTAATTATTAATATTATAATATTGCTTATTAATATATATTTAAAATGTAAACAAACCACATATGCCATAGTTATTTTTGTAATTTTTGAGATTTCTTTTGTTGTATCTTTTATTTAAATGAAAACTATTTGTATGTATACTCGGGCAGAATTTTCTCAGTTAAGAAGAATTTCAACTAGAAAACATATAAATTCTTCTTATAAGCACTTAATTGATGTAAACACAGCTTTATGAATATTTTTTTCACAAACAATATCCTCTGGATAAAAGAGCTTTTCGTTAAATATGTTGTCGACATAAGAAATTTTTTCTTAGAGAAATTTCTTCCACAATTTATTTTGAAAAAGCGACTGCCTTAAGCAAGCCATCAAGTAAAAGTAGCGTTATCTATCAGCTGCATTCCTCAACCATTATCTTTATCACTAGATTGATGCTATAAAACTATCGTTTGTCTATGTTTCGTTTAAATAAGAATGGTTACACAGACATTTTCATGCAGTATATTAAAAGATTCAGAGGCATATTGAGGACTTTGAATATTTTATTATATTATCGCCATTTTTATCCCTGCAAAAAAGAAAACGCACTAGTATGAAATAATATAAATTAATAATTACGTTTAATTGTTGCAATACTTCTTTTTATAAATATAATGAAATGTAGAACTTTATCTACTGCCAGAGCTTTCTTTTTAGATGAACAATTCTGTTTCTACACTTGTAGATGTAAAAAAGTGACTGATTTTTTAGAAGAAAGGTAATTGATGCTTTCAAAGCAAGCAGCTTTTAGTTCTACGTATTTCCTATTTAATAGCATTTAAAAAAAGCGGTAAAGAAAAAATTTGGAAGAGAGTTTCTATTCTTAAACTAATTGAGAATTCAAATTTCTTATATAAATAAAGAACAAAGAATATAATCGTGGTTATTATTTTAAACTTCATTGTTTTGATATTGATGATTTAATTCAGTTTATTTGTTTATCGCATTCTACTTGTCACTATTTTTTTTTCTTCGGATTTACGGTGTCTTCGGATTTTTACACACAAGGATTATTTAAAAGAAAATATTGTTCTTTTAAATCTTCCAAATGTTCCAATTGAATAAAAGAATACCTTATGCATTAAAATCTGATATGCCGACGACTGGCGAGTGCCGAAGACTTGGCAGCTCTGTTTCCGTCACCAAAACCGATATTTGATACCGCAATCGTTCTTCTCGAAATTTAGAATTAGAATTTAAAATATGTTTTTAAAATCCATACATAAAATTGATAATAATTCACAATAATCTGTTTTATGTAAACCATTTTACAGTCATAGAAAAAATGTAAACACGACCGACTAACTCTTCAACAAATTATCGTAGAAGAAAGTTACTGGTACTGAGCGTTTGAAAATAAAGATTTGTTTTAAATGATATGTGAAAAATTTGCTCAGGGGCCCATCTGCATATTAAAACGAACCGAAACTGTTCAAAATCTTTATTTAATTAGTTACTCCGATGAAAAGAAATGAAACCTAAATGGTCCTGATGACGGTAAATGTTATTGATATGATTTAAGAAAAGAAAGATGGATTTTATCAAAGCTTCAGTTAGGTGGTGGATTCATTGCAACATGGGGCTGTTTGAGGAAAATTAAATTCAAAGACATATATGAAAAATCTTTCTGACTATCTTTGATTTGTTGCCACACTTCTGGCAAGAAAGAAAACGGATATAACAGAGAGATAATGTGACTAGCTACACAAATCATGAGAAAAAACTAAAGTTCTATAAGGATAATATTGAAGCTTCGCTATGGCCTCTCATTAATCCTGAATTAAATCCCATCGATAACTTATGGGGTAACACTAGTAAGGTAAGTATAAAAAATGGAAAGCATTTTTCTTCAGAATCGGAACTCAGATCTAGAATTGCAGAAGAAGCGTGCAACCCCCCCCCCCCAAACTGTGCCAAAAATTAATGATGTCGAAGAATGATGGAGTATTTACAATCATTAAACTCATAGGTGAGTGCATAATACATTGAATATTTGTTTCTTTGGTTATTATATTGAATTTATTTTGGTGTCCTTAAAGTTTTAACACAAAAAATAATATTTTAGTACAATTACTTTATTTGCATTATAAAAACTCACGGTTGAATTTTGTTGACTTTTTTATTAGCTTTCCAACTTGATGATACTTACTATACGAAAAAAAGTTTAATTTGTTTTGAAATTGATAAAAAAAAAAATAATATTTTTTACTGTCCTTATAATTTTTACACACTCTGTATATTTGTTTTATCATCAGTTTAAGTTAAATCTGTGGTGACATGTATCTTCTGCTTGACTCTCTTTTTAGAAATGTCTGTCTGTTATCAAGCCGTCATAGATTTAGAAAATTCGGCAGTTTGGAAAAAAAACTACTTTCAGAAATTGTGTGGGTTTGAATAACAACATAAACTGTATAGTATATCAATTTATGTTTAGAATGAATTTCCTAATTTTTAATGTAAAAATTTTCGACTTAAAATCAGTGCAAAAAGTGTTTCTTGAAAATACAGTGCACAATACACTTGCAAGGAAAAATTCTGAAATATGAAACAAAAATCATTCAATAAATTTTTGGTAGTTTTATATAGAATTTTTTACATAGAATTTGTTTTTAATTTAAATACTTGTAAAAATTGTAGCACAATTTATATAAATGGCCTAATCATTGTGATATAAAATTGTTATGAAAAATCGAAAATATTAAAATATAAAAAGAAATCTAATTTAGTGCAATCGATACTTCAGTATTGAGCTCTTATATTAAAATTTTAAGAATATCGAATTGGAAACCAGGTAAAAAAAAATGTCTTCTCAAAAAATTGTTTAAAGTTTGATGTTTGGTACAGTGGCATACTTTTCGTTATAACCTTTGTAATAATTTGAATCTGGAGAATTTGTTTAAAGCTATATTGTAGCCATCCATTATCAGAAATATCAATGAAAAAAATTTGAAATTTTTGCAAATTTTACTTTAATTTATAAATCAGAAACAAAATACAGTTGCTGATTTTTAAAACGATTTCTCATTTCTTAAAAAAAAAAGCAAGAATAAGACTTACACTTGTTGCATAAAATTCCTGTTACCTCTTTAACACAATACTTAAATTTAAATTAGATATGATGTAAAGATGGCAGAAAAATTTCTGCCGATCAGAATTCATCACAGAATGAAAAATTAGTTTCTTGATCAGAAGCATTATGGCTACTTAAAAGTCAGTAATATGTTTCACTAATTCACTGTCTGTTCCTTTAACCAAGCATGTAATTATTTTTTCATGCTCATATCTTTGTTTATAAGGCAAGTGCAAGCTAAAGTTTTTTATAAAGTGTTTAATAGATGCAATACAATTTTGTACAACATGACCATTTAATGTAGCAAAAAATGTATGACAATTTAGGCTTTATGTAGGAAAAAAAGTCTTGGAAAATATTGCCTTTATTTCCAAACATTTTTGGAAAATATCAACTCTATAAGGCTCAAAAATGGTTACTTAGCAAATTGGTTTTAAAAAAGAATAAATAATAATGAACTGAAAAAAAGTTTAATATGTTCGATAACGTAAAATTTTATTATATTCCATAATGGGCTTTATATTACTTGAAATGTGAATAAAAAATTTTAGCTTTTATTTAGTAATGAAATATTTTTATTTAAATTCATAAAAACTTACAATTATTGGAAGATGTTTCATAATACATAAAAACAAATACTTGACATCTTTCTGTTTTAATCCAGTTAAAAGCCATATTTGTATAAAATATGTCTCCGGTCACGACGAATGACTCCATATATATGTATATACAGTGGCGGTCAAATACTTCCGGCCAGCAAAAATTTTTCAGCTAATTTGTAAATATACCCATATGAATAGGAATCTCAAAGCGATACTTATACATTTTATCGACATATTAGTTAGGAACTTACTTATAGAAGAACGTGTAAATATCAAAAAATTTAATTGACAAAACTAAATATAAAAGAAAACGCATGTTCTCAAAAGTTCCCGGCCACCTGCACAAGTTTGTAAAAAAGTGGTATTGTAATAGAAAATTACAGTGATCATAAACATTTACAAATACTATTTTATCGTATTACTATTTTATTAGCTTTAGTAATAGGTACTGCGGCGTTGCAACGTGACATTCAAACAATCAACAGTTAAGATCGTCTATGGTACGACACATTGTGTATGGTTTTCCACATTTCCTGCAATTTTGGCGAAATTTCGGCGGAGTTCGAATATTTATAGTTCCGAAGACTCTTGCCAACTTTTTTCCAAAAATCTCCTATTGGATTCATGTTGGGCGTTGGGGCTGACCATTTCAAAAACGAAATTTTTTGTGCGAAAACCATTGCTTATCGAGGCTTGAATACATTATTTATGTCGTTATCATGTTACGAAAAATAGTTGTGACCAAATTTTTTTCTCTAACAAGGCAGAATGGAGACTTGCAAGACATGGTCTTGCAAGATATCCTTGGGTCATTCCATATCAAGTGTCCTAAATTTCGGAATGGTTCCCGCTCGACCCCCTTCGATTTTTATGAAATTGATACAGAATATATATGTGGGTATATGATGAACATTTGGAAACTGTTTAGTGCAAAAAATTGTATACTTGGAGCACCAGGGGTCCATTTGTACCAATCACTATTTCATAGTTGTAGAAAAAACAGACAAATCATGAAGTTTGGCATCATATTGCTCATGATATATGAAACCTTACTTATTGAAAATAGGTGATCTAGTACAACTTTTTGTGCTAAAAATGTAATTGCAGTGTTAAAAATCACAAATAAAAACTATCGTGATTACTAGGCCTCAAAGTAGGCCATACGGCCAATCTCGTTGAATTTTACCCTTACTTTAACATGCTGTAACTACTGCAAATATTATTTAAAAAATTTCTCGCTTTACAAACTAATTACATATGGATATATCGTAAAGCCGCTGTAGTTGTTTTTTGATTGCTTAAATATTCATTAAATTATTAATGTTCGAAATCTAATAAAAAATTAAAATCGTCGATTTTGCCCCATATTCAGAAGCGTATATCTCAAAAGGGACACTTCTGATTTGGTTACAATTAGTATCACTGGAAAGAGCATATCTTAATTTATAAAAAAAAATTATTTCATTTTGGGCCTCTTAGATACAGAAGGAAAATAATAAAATTCAAAAACCTGTTGTACGAGATAATCCAGTACATACAAGAAAAATATATATTACGACAGGGTCTTTCAACATATTTTGCACCAATCTTTTTTATTACAACGATTAATGCATATAATAATTATCACTTTTCCTGGACACAGTTACTTCCCCTTTCCATTATGAATGATTTGTAACCTCATTGCCAAAGAGTTCTATCCAATAATCAGGAAAGAGTAGCTCCTGGATGGGTATTGCATGTTTAACAAGATTAATACAAAAAAATTCCTTTTCTCTTTCCGTTTATGCTTTAAATTACTGTTAAAACATTCTGTATCAAGATTTTAACTCTATGGATTCTCATGATTATGATCAGAGTCAATTCAGCATTGGATGTGCTGATAATTCATAATTCATTATTAATAAAGGGTCGATCTACTAAAAAAACTTTAGTAATCCTTGTAATTACTAAAAAATTTTTAGTAATCTTAGTCGGTTACAAGAAAATCTGTAAGAATTACTAGAAAAAAGTTAGCAACGAATAGAGTGAATAGTTTTATATTTTTAATAGCTATTACTAAAACTTACTTGGTGTGGGCTTGATAGCATAGTGGTCATAGTAACGGACTCCAGGCTGAAAGGTCCCGGGTTCGATACTGGCCACTGCCAAATACGCCCCGAATGTATGTAGTGTAAGTACTCGTTAATAAAGGTGTTATGAAAATCCTGTCGGAGCAGGTAGGAATGTGTTTGGTGCTGCAATCTGTTGCGGTTTTGCCGAAAATCTTCCTCTTCAGAAGTCTCGAAGGAAGCTCCTGCCCTTCGGGCGCACGTAATGGTTATTAAAAATAATTTTGGAGCTATTACTAAAATTTGCTTGGTGGCTTATACTAAAAATTTTTAAGTTAGTTATACAAAAAATTCTTTTGTTCAGTTTACAAAAGAAATGCTTGTTTCACTTGCAAAAAAAAGAGTTTGTAATGGTTACTAAAAAATTCTGTGGAATACAAATTTACTAAAAAATTTTTAGTAACCTCTTGAATTTTTTTTTTTTTACAGTGCACTTCTAGGAAACTGCATTAAGTGACAGAAATTGACGGATATTTCGAAAATCACTCGTTTCAGATGGTTTGTTCCTTTGAATTTTTTACTTCTCACAATGACATCTTTGCAACGGCACCATTTTCATTATAATCGAGAAAACATTTTTTTACGGTCCCCCATTAAGTGTACACTAGTTAAGTGACATAAATTGCCGGATATCGCGATAACGGCTCATTTGCGACGTGTAGTTCTATTGAGTTTTTTACTGCTCTCGATGAGATCTTTCCAACGATATTACTTTTGTCAAAATCGGTGACTTATACTTTTTGCACTTCCCTAGTTAATGCAGTTTCCTACACTGTAAAAAAAATTCAAGAGGTTACTAAAAATTTTTTAGTAAATTTGTATTCCACAGAATTTTTTAGTAACCATTACAAACTTTTTTTTTTTGCAAGTGAAACAAGCATTTCTTTTGTAAACTGAACAAAAGAATTTTTTGTATAACTAACTTAAAAAATTTTAGTATGAGCCACCAAGCAAATTTTAGTAATAGCTCCAAAATTATTTTTAATAACCATTACGTGCGCCCGAAGGGCAGGAGGTTCGAGCTGTATTCAGACTTCTGAAGCGGAAGATTTTCGGCAAAACTGCAATAGATGGCAGCACCAAACATTGCTAACATTTTAATAATCCCTTTACTAACGAGTACTTACACTACATACATTCGGGGCGTATTTGACGGTGGCCAGTATCGAACTCGGGACCTTTTAGTCTGGAGTCCGTTACTATAACCACTATGCCATCAAGGCCACACCAAGTGAGTTTTAGTAATAGTTATTAAAGGTATGAAACTATTAACTCTCTTAGTTGCTAACTTTTTTCTAGTAATTCTTACAGATTTTCTTGTAACCGACTAAGATTACTAAGATTTTTTTAGTAATTACAAGGATCACTAAAGTTTTTTTAGTAGATCGACCCATTTTTTTTACAGTGTAGAAGTGTGCATTAAAAATGTGACACAAATTGTCGGATATCTCGAAAACAATTCATTTCCGACGGGTGATTCCATTGAGTTTTTTAATCCTCACGATGATATCTTTTCAACGATACCACTTTAGTTAAAACTGACACTAAATTTTTTACGGTGCCCCATTAAGTATGCCCTAGTTGCGTCACATATATTGTCGGATATCTCGATAACAACTCATTTGCGACGGGTAGTTCCATTGAGTTTTTTGCTGCTCTCGATGAGATCTTTCCAACGATACCACTTTTGTAAAAACCGATGACTCACACTTCGTGCACTTCCCTAGTCAGTGCCATTTGACGACTTATTGTGCACATGAAGGTTTTAATCTTTTTAAAGAACTTTCCTCTGAAGAACTGGAGATAATTAATCGCCGAAGTTTATTGCATCTTGAAGAAAATTCTCAAATATGCTTTCATCACGAAACATTGCTTTTGCATAAATTTGAGTTTCTTCAGTGAACATGCTGTAATCCTTTCACTAAAGACAATCATTGCGTACGAAAATCTTTGCGGTCCATCAATTTATAAAGTTCTAATCATCTGACAGACTAAGAAACTAAGAAAAATGTCAAACCAGACCAAAAAATATTTAGATCATGAAGAAAAGAATTCGAAGAAACCAGAACAACTTGGTCCTCTTCTTCAAGAGAATTGGAGCAAGATCAAATAGATGTAACAGAAACGTTGAACAAAAGTCTAACAGTTATTGATTTATCTCCTTTAAAATTTCAACGAACATAAACAAGAGATATTAAAAGCTATGCAAATCGAAAGATAAGTGAAACTGAAGATGTGACTTCAAAGAAAATAGCTACTGTTGCTGGTATAGATTGATGTAAATTAAGACAATCTACTACATGCTACATGCAACCAATGCCTAGACTGTTTAGATTACAAACAGCTAATTAAAGAATTGAAGGAGAAATTACAGTTGTCAAAACGTCCAGAACAAATACAAATATTAACAATGGCACCTCAAAGTTGGACAATAAAAGAAGTTATGGAAGAGTTTTAAGTTTCAGAAAGAATGAAAAAAAGTAGCGCGAAAATTAAAAGCAGACATTGGGATATTGGCTTAACCTAGAGCAAAGTTTGATAAGAAGTTGCCAGAAAACATAAAAGAAAGAGTATTAAATTTTTTTTCAAGATGAAGAATTTAATCTAATTTGTCCAGGAATAAAAGATTTCATTTCTAGACGAATAGATGGAAGGAAAATTCAGATTCAGAAGCATCTATTACTAAGCAATTTGAAAGAAATGCTTGCAGTCTATCGAAGTAATAATGGACCGGAAATCGGATTCTCCAAATTTTGCGAGTTAAAACCAAAATGCTGTGTGACTGTCGTTGCAGCAGTTCACATTCCCAATCTGTATGTAAAATGCATCAAAATGTGAAGTTGATGCTAGCAAGCTGCCCAACTGATGTAGATTATAAATTCCTTATAAGTAAAACAGCTTGTGACTTGAATTCTAAAGATTGTATGCTTCATCGCTGCGAAGAATGTCCTGGTACAGATGATTTAAAAAAATTTTTGGAATGTACTTTCGAAGATAGTGATCCAGAAGACGCCATTGAATTTAAACAATCGGTTCACACAGATCATGACACGTGAGAAACGAAGCAGATGACAATTGAAGATTTTATTGAAGAATTGGTATTGAAAATCTCAGAAACAATGTCTTAATAAATTTTATGCACCCTCAGTGGAACTTCGAAAACATTTTATAAGCCCACTAGACAAGACCTCTGTTCGATTCCGGAAGAGCATATAATTACTGTTCCATTTCCAATAAAACAAAAATTAATCAGCAATACAATTTACCGAAAGCTGTTGCAATCGCAATCAATAAGAAATTTGACAAACTGAACCAATGAGTAATGTTTTTATAGATTGGGGATCAGGAATCAACATAATGGAAGCTTGAAATAATTAAAACATTTAGTGTATAATAATCTATAGATCCCGTTAGGTACCCGCATTCAAAATTTAAAACATGCAATACCCAACCAGGAGCTAGTCTTGCCTGGTTATTGGATAGAACTCATTGGCAATGCGGTTACAAATCATTCATAATGGTAAAAGGGAAGTAACTGTGACCAGGAAAAGTGATGATTATTATATGTATAATCGTTGTAATAAGAAAGAATGGTGCAAAGTATGTTGAAAGACCCTGTCGTAATATATACCTTTCTTGTATGTATCTGGATTATCTCGTACAACTGGTTTTTGAATTTTATTATTTTCCTTCTGTACCTAAGAGGCCCAAAATGAAATAAAGTTTTTTTTATAAATTAAGATATGCTCTTTCCAGTGGTACTAATTGTAACCAAATCAGAAGTGTCCCTTTTGAGATATACGCTTCTGAATATGGGGCAAAATCGATGATTTTAATTTTTTATTAGATTTTGAAAATCAATAATTTAATGAATATTTAAGCAATCAAAAAACAACTACAGCAGCTTTACGATATATCCATAGGTAATTAGTTTGCAAAGCGAGAAATTTTTAAAATAATATTTGCAGTAGTTACAGCATGTTAAATTAAGGGTAAAATTCAACGAGATTGGCCGTACGGCCTACTTTGAGGCCTAGTAATCACGATAGTTTTGGTTTGTGATTTTTAACACTGCAATTGCATTTTGTAGCACAAAAGGTTGTACTAGATCACCTATTTTCAATAAGTAAGGTTTCATATATCATGAGCAACATGATGCCAAACTTTATGATTTGTCCGTTTTTTTTACAACCATGAAATAGTGATTGATACAAATGGACCCCTGGTGCTCCAACTATAGAATTTTTGCATTAAACAGTTTCCAAATGTTCATCATATACCCACATATATATTCTGTATCAATTTCATAAAAATAGAAGGGGGTCGAGGGTGAGGCTCTAGGCCAGTTCACATGGAATGACCCCCTTATACATTGTATCACTCATCTGGCTGTGGATTTCAAATGACGGACCGACACTTTCTGAAGAAAATGCTCCTCACGGCATAACGTGTCCTGCGGCATGCTTCATTGTAGGAATAACATAGGTCGAATCATATCTTTTGTTGTTAGGTCATCGTATGCAGTGTCTGCCATCACTACCAAAAACGTTTCAAATTCAATTAATGGAAAAATAGAACTTTTGTCCAGTTTTCACTTGACCAGACTTAGTGTTCCTTGGAAAATTAAAGTAGGGTACGTCGGTATTTTTTTCACCTCTGAAAATTTTTTAACACCGACTCTTCCATAAAGTTCTGTATCACGTCAGCATCATAACACGGTAGACTAACTTATTTCAGCAATGTTTTCATTTCGTAAATCGCAGTATATTGACACGAAATTTTCATACGGATTATCAATGGTTTTTCTCCTGATAATCCTGTCCTCAGGAATAGTAATTTTCCGGGGTCTCCCAGACCTCTGAAAGTCCTGGAAGCCATGGCCATCTTTATATAATTTTTAAAAGTTGTTTACAGTCGATTTTACCGATCGATAACTTAGCCGCAATATCTCGAGAAGATTGGCCTTTTATCGACAAACTAATCACTCATTTATGAACAATAATTGTTGAACTTTTCAAATTTGAATTCAAACTATGCTATACGAGTTGATTCATTCATAAACACAACAAAAAAACACTTTACGGATAGAAAAAACTAAAGAATGACAAGCGGCCGGAAACTTTTGAGAACATGCGTTTTTTTATACTTAATTTTGTCAATAAAATTTATTGATATTTACACGTTCTTCTATAAGTAAGTTCTTAACTAATATGTCAATAAAATGCATAAGTATCGCTTTGAGATTCCTCTTCATATGGGTATATTTACAAATTAACTGAAAAATTTTTCCTGGCCGGAAACATTTGACCGCCACTGTTTATATATATATATATATATATATATATATATATATATATATATATATATATATATATATATATGTGGGATTAATGAATGAAGAATACAGCAATAAAAGATAATAAACTCAATGATTTAATGAACGTGATATCCCAAGTGAGACTCATGTGATGATGCGTGGAAAGAACGAGGTGTTCTATAGATTTCAGCGATGGCGAGTTTGATGGACTTTTAATGCAAAGCTCAGTGAAGCTTATTTATACTGAATATTATTCAGTTCTACTGATATTTTTGAATGCTACGTATATATTTTATGTCTATTAAACCTTTTTATCTTATCAAGAATATTTGTTTTGCTTAAATCATAAGTTAATCACTCAATATCCCACAAGTTTTGGGGGCTCGTTGCCGGGATTTGAATGATTTCGCTGGTTTATATTTGAATTTGAATTTCATGATGAAAGCTATTTTGTACTAAGAAGATCTAAGTCTAAGAAGAATGTTTTGTTTTTAAACTAAAACGTATTATATAAAAAAAGGAACTGTTTGTTATATGTGTAATGATTAGAAATTATCCGTAATCAAGCCTGCAAGATAGTGTACTATATTGTTTTGTTGAAGTGTAAACAAAAATGATAATGTCTGTTCTGAATAAAGCTACCCATACAGCACACTTGGTTTCAGCGATGTCTCAGAGCCGTCGCGACGTCCCTTTATCATCACATCTCAGAGTGATGTAACCAGAGCATCTCTGAGATGATAAAGCAGACTGTCACTGAGACGATCTCCTGCGACAAACAGGAGACAAGAGTTCTGAACGCGGGCTGTCGTTTTGGCGGAGGGACGAACACTTCCAGTTATTTGCGCATGCGCAAATTTAATGGCGTCTGAAGAAGAATTCGTAGTGAAATTAGGTGTGTTTGTTTTTGTTGTTTGCGTTCCATGTGATTGCTGACCGTGTTTGGATTTTTTTATTCAGTGATGAAGTTTAAAGTCACGCTATCCTAAAAATTACTATATTTATTAATGATAATTATCATTTACATTTTAAAATATATCCAACTTGATGAATTGTCTCTTGCAGTGTTGAAAGTACTACATAACTGTATTCATTTTTTCCCCCGCACTGAGAACTATTATAAATAACTTTTTGATAAAAAGTTTGATTACTGTTGTTATTTAATTGCAAACTTATTAAAGAGATTATTTTATATGTGTTTTTATTTGACGGTATCATTTGTAAGTATTATAAAATAAAATTTTGTTTGTTGTTTATTTTTCGTACTTTATTTAGAGTGAATTTTAATAGTATCGAAATGTAATTAACCATTCATTTACTACAAAACTTGTGAAAGATTTGCATAAAAAAAATCTATTTAAATGTATATTGTCGATCACTGTAATTAAAAAAAAAATGTTTTTCAAAAATATTTGTTTAGAAGAGTTGAATCATGAAAGGTAAGTGATGTATTTATTAAATTTATTATCCTGTATATTGTTCACAGTATTTTGCTAATAATACCTTTAGCTTTGCTAAATTATATCTTTGTCTAAATAATTCAATAACCCAATGCTCATGCTCAAGTTTTATGCCCTTTTGGGTTTAAAAAAAATAATTTATGTGTTTATGTAATGAAAAAAAAAAATAATCCATTCAAAATACAGACTTAAGAAAACTCATATTGCAAATAAGCTTTGCTTGTTTCTGTATGTGTGTGTGGGGGGGGGGGAGGAGGTTAGAATTATAAGTGCTTCCAGACCTTGACATTCATAATTTTACAATAAAGTTTATATTTTTATCTTATTAAAATATTGAAATTTTTTGTTTTGATGAAGGGCAATTAACAAATTTGTTATTAAGTGTAGTTAAATATGGGGCAGAAGTGTATGACTCTTACAGAACTCTATTTTTTGAATATGTAAATTGCTATATGTTATTTCAAGATAATAAAAGTGATTAATCAATGTTTTTTTATTAAGGTCATACATGACCTTGCTGAGGGTGCACCATAAGAACCTTAAAACCTTATTATCCATATAATAAGGTTTCTGGTCATTTATTTATATTTTTATTCATAAGCTTATATTTCTTTAAGGAAAAATGAGTGTTAAAAAGTTTTATTTAAACGCTACTTTAGAAATCTTAAAACTATTAAAAGTTACAAATCATTCAATATCTGCATGAGGAATAATAAATGAATAATTATTTACGAGAAAAATTGTTTTATATGTACATGATAAAATTCTAATAGACCATATTGATTTATAATCATTGAAGATAATTGCTGAACTTTGAAAAAATATATATATATTAAAAAATTTCATAGTAGTTAACACATTTTATTAGTAAATATTTGGAAAAAAATATAGTTATGATAAATAATGAAATAATATTTGTATTAAAGGATGAAAAATTTATATAAATTGGCAAAACAGATTTACTAATAATATTACTTTTATAATTCGGGGAAGAAAATTTTGAAGTTTATTTAGCAAAATTATTTTAAGCTGTAGAAATGTGAAGGTTTATGATTAATGAAGTACTTTTTGATTTATAACACTGTCATAGTACAATAAACTGCAAAATTTAACACTTTTTGCTCCAAAAACTCAAGTTGTTTTATAATGTCTGTTTTTAAAAGGATGAGAAAAATTGTAAACAAAGATAAACAATCTCTTTATCAGATACTGTTTATAATAGTCTCGCTCATGATAAATTATATACTACATGAATCGTTATTATTTAATTGAATTGATATCATAGAAATATTTATTCAACAATATAGTTATCATTTGCGGCTGTAAAAAAGTGCGTAGATTTTTTTTTTTTTTTTTTTTTTTTTTTTTTTTAAGAGCTAAAGGATACAGATATATATTACAGTTTTAAATATAACTCACAAACACTTGTATCTGAAAATAATAAAACTGAGTAAAAGACCAAAATTTTATATTATCCACAGTACTTTGCTAAATTATATCTTTGAACAATTCAGTAATCCAATTTTCAAGTTTTATGCCCCTTTGGGTGTAAAAATTATAATTTATGTGTTTACGTAATGAAAAAAAGAAAAAATAAATAAATAACCCACACAAAACACATACTAAAGAAAACTCAAATTGAAAGTAAGCTTGTTGAAATTGCTACATAATTTGAGAAGACATAATATTGAAACTTATTTAGTTTATTATTGGTGCTTGTGTGTGTGTGTGGGGGGGGGGGATAGAAATTATAAGTATCTTCAGGCTTCGGCATTCATATAATAAAGTTTATATTTTTATCTGATAAAAAATATTGAAATTTTTTGTTTTGATGAAGGGCAATTAACAATTTTTTTATTAATTGTAGTTAAAAATGGGATAAAGGGTGTATGATTTTTGTGTTTTTTGAATATGAAATTGCTGTATCCTATTTCAAGATAAGAGTTTTTTAGTCATTGATATTTTTGCAGAATAAGTACACAGGAATATTTTAATTTCAATCTGGTTAATAGAATAAAGGTTTGATTCTCCCCCTCCCCCCCCCAAAAAAAAGACATGGTAATTAGAATAGATCATTTGTAAATAACTGGAATGAAAATTGTCATTACAAATAATGAAATTATATTTGTATTAGAGCATGTACAACTTGTGTATATGCAAAGCAATTAATCAATATCATTCTTATGATTAAGAAAAGCAATTTTAACTTATTTTTCTGATTCTTTTTTAATTTCTAGATATGTGAAATTTTATGATTAATCAAGAACTTATAGATTTATAATATTATGTGATAGTACAACAGATTGCAAAGTTTAATTCTTTTCACTTTGAAGACTACTAGTAAAGAAAAAGGGAATTCAATAGATTGCAAAATTCAATCTTTTACACTCTGAAAATTATGAAGGAAGAGAAGGGGTATAATGATACAGTGCATCAATACATTGCTTAATAAACTTTTTATTAATACTGAATAAATTAATGTATAAATTTTAATCATACAAATCAACTTCCAAATGTGGGACATACATAAAAATTAGCATTTTATGGTAATCTACTATTAATCATGATTAACAATTAATCTTCATCAAATATAAAAAGCTTACATTCATAAATGTAAATTTTATAAACAATTAAATTTGAAGTAATACAGTTCATAGATTGAAGTATATATGATTTATAAATAGCAATACAGAAATATTTAATAATAGAATAATAATAAAAAGTTGTTTTATAATGTCTGTTTAAAATGAATGGGAAAATATGTAAACAAACGGAATAAATACTAAAATTTTTCTTCATATAGTTTTGCTCATAATGAATCATGTTTTGTGTATGATATTTTTTTTATGTTTTTTTATTCCATTGATATAATAGTAATAATTATTCAATAAGTTATCTTTTGATGTTTTTTATATATACTTAATTTTATTAGCTGAAGGAATGTTTAAATTTATTTGTTTATTTTTGGTAATCTGCAAATATACAGGATAAAAGAAAACACATATTGCAAGAAAGCTTGCCGAAATTACAACTTAATTTGAGAGTATATCATATTGAAGCTTACTTAATTTAGTATTGGTGCTTGTACAAGTGTGTGTATGTGTAAGGGGGGGGGCATGACTGAATTATAAGTGGATCTAGGCATTTATAATTTTACAACAAAGCTCATACTTTTTTATCTAAGTCTAAATTAACAACATTTTTTTTTCTTTTTGATGAAAAACAATTGATAAATTTCTTATTGAATGTAATTAAATAAAAGTGGGCAAAATCAGGAGTTTTACAAAACTTTTTTTTTAATGTTAACTTTTATGTGCTATTATCAAGATAATTAGAATTGTATCAACCACTGATATTATTGCTCAACATCTTTTTTTTTTATGAAAAACAATAAATTTCTTATTGAATGTAATTAAATAAAAGTGGGCAAAAGCATGACTTTTACAAAAAAAAAAAAAAAAAATAATTTTTATAGGCTATTATCAAGATAATAGAATTGTATCAGCCACTGATATTGCTGAATAAATACTCTTCAAGAGATTGTAATTATGCACCACACTTTATCATTTAAATATTCTGAGTATTCGGAAGTAGTGGCGACAATTAGTATTTGATTTTGCCAAAATCATACCCCATCCTGTCATAGGGGACCTTTAATTCAGGTGGATAATTATTCTGGACTTTCACATACAGATGATCAGTCTGCATGCCATACCCTATACTCTTTCTTACATACTGTTATATAAATCATAAATTTCTTCATGCATTATTTAGTAATATAATATTTTGCTTAAGTAAAATATTATATGGTATTTACAATATTGTATAATTATGTTTTTTCTTTTTTTAAGGGGTTATTTAATGCAATTTTTAGTATGCAAACACACTTTCATAACTTAAAAACCAGTATATAAAATTATTAAAGACCAATATAACAGACATAGATATGAAAAATGATTTTTAGATATTTACAGAGGATAAAATTCCTAATAAAGTAGGATAGACTTATGAGCATAGGAAGAATACAGTACTTAAGATTGTTAGTCAAATTCAGAATTCCTCAGGCTAATGTTAAGCCTACGGACATAGAATGCATTCGTATATTTAAATGTCTATTGTGAAAATTAATATTTTTAAATTTTTTTCTTTCTGTGTACACATCTACTCTTTTTTTAAAAGATTTTTTTTCTTTTAGCTGTCAAAATATCTATAATGTAATTATGTGAAATATTAAAATTTTATCATAGTTCGTCAACTTTTAATGTGCAAAATATGAAATTATGCTCAGTTTAAAAATATTTTGACAACTGGCAGAAAAAAAAATCTTTTAAGAATATTATACAGAAAAAAATAGTTAGAAACATTCATTTGCCACACAGACATTTTAAATGTAAAAATAAATTCAACAGCTATGCATTTAAAATTTGCGAGGGTAACTTAGAAGTTGACTGATTAGCAGCCTTAAGCATTTCTAGAGATCGATCCATGTATATTATGCATGTTGTCTCATTTATAATAAACACTTCTCCAGAAATTTATTCAAAAAATTTTCTGATACATTACTATAGTAATAATTATAAAAGTAACTTCAAACAAATCTACTTCTGATATAGATCAGAAGTGGGAGAAGGGGGGCTATATATATAGCCCCTCCCCTTCTCCTCTACTCTATTTAAAAGAAAGAAAAAAAAAGGGTAGAGCTGTGTTAACTTTTTATGAGATACAAAACTTATTTTTATGGTGTAGATGTGTCTTAAAATAAAATATTTTATTCCCTATTAGTTATTAAATCAAGAAATGTGTTTCTTTGAATTGATGTATTACGAATTTTAAGGTCTAATTATAATTCTTCAAAATAGGCAGGCAATGTGTGAATGACTTTTTTTATGTGTTGTACATATTTTAAGTGACCAACTTAGCAGCGAAAAGACTCTCCCAATAATCTATAAGAATAGTAATTTTTACATTTGAATATTAAATAAATCTCATAATTTACATAAATTAATGGACAGGGAGGTAGCATTTTATCGAGTTGCAGAATTAGTTAAAACTTGATTGACATATTAAATTTATCGATCTGCCAAGTCATATCCTGGTTGAAAATACCTGAAAATCAGATTTTAGCGGTTGACTCAAAGGTTTACCATTGTTTTCTCTTGCTAATAAAGGTAAAGAAAACATGTAGGAAAACTCAATGGTAAACCTATGAGTCAACCGCTAAAATCTGATTTTCAGGTGTTTTTCATCACAATATGATTTGGAAGACTGATTGAACTTTAATATCCAAATTGAGTTTTAACTAATTCTGGAATTTCAACCATTAAATTGATAAGATGATTGTCTGTGCTGCTGCTTCCTGGTTTATAATCAAAAGATAGTAAAATCTAATTTTATTAGAAGTAATTACTCGAGAAACCATACTATTATACACAAATGAAGTTCATTTGACATTAATTAATGCCCATTAATCGCTTAAGAGATTAGTATATACATAATGCTTCAAAATGTTAGTAATTTTCCCTTTAAAGTGATTAACAACTGCAAATTATAGTATCAAAACACAATTCTAATAGTTTAAGTATCGAAGTTTTTTAGAAATTTAGAGTAAAATAAAATGTTTTATGCAATTATTTATATACTTAGAAAAAATACAGTACTGTGTTACACACTTATACATGTCAGACATTAATAAACGTACAATAAATTATTATAATTACATTTCTGTTTTATTAGAAGATGCAAGAAAATTCTGGTATTTAGAAAATGACATTTAATAGGATTATCCTGAAATGAATAACAGAAATGAGAAACAATATTTTGTGGTACCGTTGAAGGGCACTGCGATAGTCACACATTAAATATCCATACTTGTACATGGGATCCTGAAAGGTAATTTTTAAGAATAAAATACAGCAACAAAAATATCGAAGAATGAATCTGCATGTCAGCACTATTTTCAAATAATGTTTCTCTTATTTAATAGCAGAAATTTGTTAAAATAAGTGACTATTATTATTTGGAAATAGTGGTAACAACTGACCTGGGTTTGCTATATTGCATTCGTCACAGTACAGCACCAGCAGAGCTATATCGCATAAGTATCACAATGCGATATCTCATAGAAGTTTCATGCGATGCACTGTAGATGTTGCAATGTGACATCTCATAAATATCACCTTGTGATGTCTCACAGATATTACAGTGCAATGTCACATAGATGTTACACTGCGATGTCACATAGATGTTATACTGCGATGTTCTGTAGACGTTACAATGCGACGTCGCCGGGCACGGACATTCAGCAGTTACCAGACCGTCTCTGAGATGATCAATGGGACATCGCAACGTCGCAATGTGACGAACATGCGACGTTCTCGAGATGAAACTGTGCTGTATGGGTAGAAAGGCGGACTTGTTAACATTGTGTGATGACCTAGGTATAGTTGTGCCTCAGAGTCCAAGAATAATAGATTTGATAAAGTTGGTGACGGAATCGAAGGATTATGAAGAAAATTTTGTAAAAGTCCGACTTGAAGTCATTGCCGCGGAGAGAATAGAAAAAGAAAGACTAGAAACAGAAAAAGAAAAAGAAGAAAGAAGATTAGAAGCAGAAAAAGAAGAAAGAAGACTAGAAGCAGAAAAAGAAGAAAGAAGACTAGAGGCAGAAAAAGAAGAAAGACGGTTAGAAGCAGAAAGAAGATTAGAGGAAAAGAAGATGGAGATGGAGTACGAATTACGAAAAATTGAACTTCAAGGAAATATGACAAATACAAGTGACGGTTCGGCCGTAACTGGTTCAGGTAAGCAACCAGATTTGTCTAAATTAATGTCACACTTTGATGGGAAGGGTGATATCAGTATCTATTTAGCTCTATTCGAGAGACAGATTTCTAGGATGAATATAACAAAAGAAAATTGGGTAATGCACTTATTAAGTTTAATGCCACTAGAAATTTCTAACGTTATAACTAGAGAACCAGAAACATTAACAAATAACTACGATTATGTAAAAAACTTGCTGCTCAAAAGATTCAAATTGACGCCAGAAGAGTTTAGGCAAAAATTAATGTCGCATAAGAAAGAAAACTCAGCCACTTGGCGCGATCTAGCATTTGAGTTAAGGAATTATTTAGAAGAATGGATTACCGGTCTTGATGTATCCAATTTTGAAGATTTAAAAGAATTAATATTAGTAGATCAAATCAAGAGAAGGTTACCGATAGAAATGAAAGAACATTTTATCGATGATCTTCCCAAAATTAAAAGTGTTGATACATTAATTTGTAAACTAAATGATTACGAAACAGCAAGACGTAATATTAAAACCATGAATAGAAATTCACACCACTTTGAAGAAAGGGAGCCAAACATGCGCGAAAACAACAACACAAAAACATGGTTACCATATCAACGTTATAATACTTTAAGAAGACAACGATTTAAAGATAATACAGATAATGTAAATGAATCTTCTTATTTAAATGAAAAGAACAGCACACAAATTATGTGTTTCAAAAGTAGCCTTCTTGGCCACGCAATATCGCATTGTAATAATGGTAATAATAAACAAATAAAACATGACAGCCAAAATCGGAGCCAAAACCCGCGTTTATCCAATCACAAAGAGATGAATCCTGCAGTAATCAAACAAACCAACAGCGCCAAACCAGATTACATGATAAATATTGATATTAACGGTGAAAAGACACCGATTTTCTTCGACACTGGAAGTGATATCAGTTTGGTGAGTTATGAATGCTATACGAAGATGGGCTCGCCAAAATTATTTTCAAATAATATCTCTTTGTCAGGCATAAGTAAAATAGCTGTTTATCCTAAAGGATACTTTACTTATGAATTTAATATTGATGGTTTCCTAATCAAAACGAATTTGTATGTGTTAAAATCTCTTGCGTATGATATTTTATTGGGATATGATGTCATTAATAAATTAAATTTGGCGATAGACGAGAACGGAATTAAGATCGTTGGCAAACGCAATAGTATTCAAGTAGGCTACACTGAAGTTCAGAAGAATTCTGATATAAAATTGAATCATGGTGCCAGAAACAATAATGAAGAGTAAACGTCTACGTTAGATAATTCACGTGATGAAAATATTATAATTTCAAATGATAATAATGCAGGAGGTAATTACTTGATTAATTTCGCGAGAATCATAGAAGAAAATGAAATTGACTTGAATCACGCGAAAAATTTGAAAATAAAAAAGGAAATAAATGAGAAAGAAGGAAATTTAATTAGTAAGAAAAGATTGAATGAAAGAAACGAGATATCACAAACAGGACGAATGAATGACCTAAAAGAAAAACGCAATTTATGTGCACGCGTCAATGAAAATAAAAATGAAACGAGGAAAGTTGAAAAATATTATAAACGGAAAAACACGAGGGAAGAAAAGAATAATGAAGGAGTTAATGCAAATAAACAGAAATTTATCAGAAATTACAAGAAGCGTGATTACAATGATAGAGATGAAGAAAAGAAATATTATTCGAGAAATAATTTTAATAGAAAATGTCACACGTGAAAATCGGAGAAAATATTTAGGGGAAAGAAAGCTTGAAATTTTTGAAAAAGAAAGGGTTGGACCGTCTGAAAGGAATAATAAAACAAGCATCAAAACAAGCTTTAATGGTCCACGTAGAAATTTGTATTTTTGGAGTAATGGTAATTATAGAAAACAATTTAGCATGATGAGACAAGTACCTTACAGATATGAATTAAATGATCCCGTGGTAATCCAAGAAACGCAGTGTGGAACAGGACTTAAAAGAAGAATATTCCATGGACCGAATAAAAAAATTATTGAAAATCACATGATCATTATGATGCAAAGAGAATTGGAGACCATGGTGGACAACAAGATATCCACTATTGCAGAATATATGAAGCCCTGGAGTAACGCATCTGCATAACGTGATATGTTTTTGTTTTATGTTTGCCTGTTTTGTTTGTGTAAATTTGTGTCTAAATTTTTATAAGCAGCTGCCGAGGACGTCAGAAACGTCAGGATGACCGAGAATGTGGGATTAATGAATGAAAAATACAGCAATAAAAGATAATAAACTCAATGATTTAATGAACGTGATATCCCAAGTGAGACTCATGTGATGAGGCGTGGAAAGAACGAGGTGTTCTATAGATTTCAGCGATGGCGAGTTTGATGGACTTTTAATGCAAAGCTCAGTGAAGCTTATTTATACTGAATATTATTCAGTTCTACTGTTATTTTTGAATGCTACGTATATATTTTATGTCTATTAAACCTTTTTATCTTATCAAGAATATATGTTTTGCTTAAATCATAAGTTAATCACTCAATATCCCACAAGTTTTGGGGGCTCGTTGCCGGGATTTGAATGATTTCGCTGGTTTATATTTGAATTTGAATTTCACGATGAAAGCTATTTTGTACTAAGAAGATCTAAGTCTAAGAAGAATGTTTTGTTTTTAAACTAAAACGTATTATATAAAAAAAGGAACTGTTTGTTATATGTGTAATGATTAGAAATTATCCGTAATCAAGCCTGCAAGATAGTACACTATATTGTTTTGTTGAAGTGTAAACAAAAATGATAATGTCTGTTCTGAATAAAGCTAGAAAGGCGGACTTGTTAACATTGTGTGATGACCTAGGTATAGTTGTGCCTCAGAGTCCAAGAATAATAGATTTGATAAAGTTGGTGACGGAATCGAAGGATTATGAAGAAAATTTTGTAAAAGTCCGACTTGAAGTCATTGCCGCGGAGAGAATAGAAAAAGAAAGACTAGAAGCAGAAAAAGAAAAAGAAGAAAGAAGACTAGAAGCAGAAAAAGAAGAAAGAAGACTAGAAGCAGAAAAAGAAGAAAGAAGACTAGAGGCAGAAAAAGAAGAAAGACGGTTAGAAGCAGAAAGAAGATTAGAGGAAAAGAAGATGGAGATGGAGTACGAATTACGAAAAATTGAACTTCAAGGAAATATGACAAATACAAGTGACGGTTCGGCCGTAACTGGTTCAGGTAAGCAACCAGATTTGTCTAAATTAATGTCACACTTTGATGGGAAGGGTGATATCAGTATCTATTTAGCTCTATTCGAGAGACAGATTTCTAGGATGAATATAACAAAAGAAAATTGGGTAATGCACTTATTAAGTTTAATGCCACTAGAAATTTCTAACGTTATAACTAGAGAACCAGAAACATTAACAAATAACTACGATTATGTAAAAAACTTGCTGCTCAAAAGATTCAAATTGACGCCAGAAGAGTTTAGGCAAAAATTAATGTCGCATAAGAAAGAAAACTCAGCCACTTGGCGCGATCTAGCATTTGAGTTAAGGAATTATTTAGAAGAATGGATTACCGGTCTTGATGTATCCAATTTTGAAGATTTAAAAGAATTAATATTAGTAGATCAAATCAAGAGAAGGTTACCGATAGAAATGAAAGAACATTTTATCGATGATCTTCCCAAAATTAAAAGTGTTGATACATTAATTTGTAAACTAAATGATTACGAAACAGCAAGACGTAATATTAAAACCATGAATAGAAATTCACACCACTTTGAAGAAAGGGAGCCAAACATGCGCGAAAACAACAACACAAAAACATGGTTACCATATCAACGTTATAATACTTTAAGAAGACAACGATTTAAAGATAATACAGATAATGTAAATGAATCTTCTTATTTAAATGAAAAGAACAGCACACAAATTATGTGTTTCAAAAGTAGCCTTCTTGGCCACGCAATATCGCATTGTAATAATGGTAATAATAAACAAATAAAACATGACAGCCAAAATCGGAGCCAAAACCCGCGTTTATCCAATCACAAAGAGATGAATCCTGCAGTAATCAAACAAACCAACAGCGCCAAACCAGATTACATGATAAATATTGATATTAACGGTGAAAAGACACCGATTTTCTTCGACACTGGAAGTGATATCAGTTTGGTGAGTTATGAATGCTATACGAAGATGGGCTCGCCAAAATTATTTTCAAATAATATCTCTTTGTCAGGCATAAGTAAAATAGCTGTTTATCCTAAAGGATACTTTACTTATGAATTTAATATTGATGGTTTCCTTATCAAAACGAATTTGTATGTGTTAAAATCTCTTGCGTATGATATTTTATTGGGATATGATGTCATTAATAAATTAAATTTGGCGATAGACGAGAACGGAATTAAGATCGTTGGCAAACGCAATAGTATTCAAGTAGGCTACACTGAAGTTCAGAAGAATTCTGATATAAAATTGAATCATGGTGCCAGAAACAATAATGAAGAGTAAACGTCTACGTTAGATAATTCACGTGATGAAAATATTATAATTTCAAATGATAATAATGCAGGAGGTAATTACTTGATTAATTTCGCGAGAATCATAGAAGAAAATGAAATTGACTTGAATCACGCGAAAAATTTGAAAATAAAAAAGGAAATAAATGAGAAAGAAGGAAATTTAATTAGTAAGAAAAGATTGAATGAAAGAAACGAGATATCACAAACAGGACGAATGAATGACCTAAAAGAAAAACGCAATTTATGTGCACGCGTCAATGAAAATAAAAATGAAACGAGGAAAGTTGAAAAATATTATAAACGGAAAAACACGAGGGAAGAAAAGAATAATGAAGGAGTTAATGCAAATAAACAGAAATTTATCAGAAATTACAAGAAGCGTGATTACAATGATAGAGATGAAGAAAAGAAATATTATTCGAGAAATAATTTTAATAGAAAATGTCACACGTGAAAATCGGAGAAAATATTTAGGGGAAAGAAAGCTTGAAATTTTTGAAAAAGAAAGGGTTGGACCGTCTGAAAGGAATAATAAAAAAAGCATCAAAACAAGCTTTAATGGTCCACGTAGAAATTTGTATTTTTGGAGTAATGGTAATTATAGAAAACAATTTAGCATGATGAGACAAGTACCTTACAGATATGAATTAAATGATCCCGTGGTAATCCAAGAAACGCAGTGTGGAACAGGACTTAAAAGAAGAATATTCCATGGACCGAATAAAAAAATTATTGAAAATCACATGATCATTATGATGCAAACAGAATTGGAGACCATGGTGGACAACAAGATATCCACTATTGCAGAATATATGAAGCCCTGGAGTAACGCATCTGCATAACGTGATATGTTTTATTTTATGTTTGCCTGTTTTGTTTGTGTAAATTTGTGTCTAAATTTTTATAAGCAGCTGCCGAGGACGTCAGAAACGTCAGGATGACCGAGAATGTGGGATTAATGAATGAAAAATACAGCAATAAAAGATAATAAACTCAATGATTTAATGAACGTGATATCCCAAGTGAGACTCATGTGATGAGGCGTGGAAAGAACGAGGTGTTCTATAGATTTCAGCGATGGCGAGTTTGATGGACTTTTAATGCAAAGCTCAGTGAAGCTTATTTATACTGAATATTATTCAGTTCTACTGTTATTTTTGAATGCTACGTATATATTTTATGTCTATTAAACCTTTTTATCTTATCAAGAATATATGTTTTGCTTAAATCATAAGTTAATCACTCAATATCCCACAAGTTTTGGGGGCTCGTTGCCGGGATTTGAATGATTTCGCTGGTTTATATTTGAATTTGAATTTCACGATGAAAGCTATTTTGTACTAAGAAGATCTAAGTCTAAGAAGAATGTTTTGTTTTTAAACTAAAACGTATTATATAAAAAAAGGAACTGTTTGTTATATGTGTAATGATTAGAAATTATCCGTAATCAAGCCTGCAAGATAGTACACTATATTGTTTTGTTGAAGTGTAAACAAAAATGATAATGTCTGTTCTGAATAAAGCTAGAAAGGCGGACTTGTTAACATTGTGTGATGACCTAGGTATAGTTGTGCCTCAGAGTCCAAGAATAATAGATTTGATAAAGTTGGTGACGGAATCGAAGGATTATGAAGAAAATTTTGTAAAAGTCCGACTTGAAGTCATTGCCGCGGAGAGAATAGAAAAAGAAAGACTAGAAGCAGAAAAAGAAAAAGAAGAAAGAAGACTAGAAGCAGAAAAAGAAGAAAGAAGACTAGAAGCAGAAAAAGAAGAAAGAAGACTAGAGGCAGAAAAAGAAGAAAGACGGTTAGAAGCAGAAAGAAGATTAGAGGAAAAGAAGATGGAGATGGAGTACGAATTACGAAAAATTGAACTTCAAGGAAATATGACAAATACAAGTGACGGTTCGGCCGTAACTGGTTCAGGTAAGCAACCAGATTTGTCTAAATTAATGTCACACTTTGATGGGAAGGGTGATATCAGTATCTATTTAGCTCTATTCGAGAGACAGATTTCTAGGATGAATATAACAAAAGAAAATTGGGTAATGCACTTATTAAGTTTAATGCCACTAGAAATTTCTAACGTTATAACTAGAGAACCAGAAACATTAACAAATAACTACGATTATGTAAAAAACTTGCTGCTCAAAAGATTCAAATTGACGCCAGAAGAGTTTAGGCAAAAATTAATGTCGCATAAGAAAGAAAACTCAGCCACTTGGCGCGATCTAGCATTTGAGTTAAGGAATTATTTAGAAGAATGGATTACCGGTCTTGATGTATCCAATTTTGAAGATTTAAAAGAATTAATATTAGTAGATCAAATCAAGAGAAGGTTACCGATAGAAATGAAAGAACATTTTATCGATGATCTTCCCAAAATTAAAAGTGTTGATACATTAATTTGTAAACTAAATGATTACGAAACAGCAAGACGTAATATTAAAACCATGAATAGAAATTCACACCACTTTGAAGAAAGGGAGTCAAACATGCGCGAAAACAACAACACAAAACCATGGTTACCATATCAACGTTATAATACTTTAAGAAGACAACGATTTAAAGATAATGCAGATAATGTAAATGAATCTTCTTATTTAAATGAAAAGAACAGCACACAAATTATGTGTTTCAAAAGTAGCCGTCTTGGCCACGCAATATCGCATTGTAATAATGGTAATAATAAACAAATAAAACATGACAGCCAAAATCGGAGCCAAAACCCGCGTTTATCCAATCACAAAGAGATGAATCCTGCAGTAATCAAACAAACCAACAGCGCCAAACCAGATTACATGATAAATATTGATATTAACGGTGAAAAGACATCGATTTCCTTCGACACTGGAAGTGATATCAGTTTGGTGAGTTATGAATGCTATACGAAGATGGGCTCGCCAAAATTATTTTCAAATAATATCTCTTTGTCAGGCATAAGTAAAATAGCTGTTTATCCTAAAGGATACTTTACTTATGAATTTAATATTGATGGTTTCCTAATCAAAACGAATCTGTATGTGTTAAAATCTCTTGCGTATGATATTTTATTGGGATATGATGTCATTAATAAATTAAATTTGGCGATAGACGAGAACGGAATTAAGATCGTTGGCAAACGCAATAGTATTCAAGTAGGCTACACTGAAGTTCAGAAGAATTCTGATATAAAATTGAATCATGGTGCCAGAAACAATAATGAAGAGTAAACGTCTACGTTAGATAATTCACGTGATGAAAATATTATAATTTCAAATGATAATAATGCAGGAGGTAATTACTTGATTAATTTCGCGAGAATCATAGAAAAAAATGAAATTGACTTGAATCACGCGAAAAATTTGAAAATAAAAAAGGAAATAAATGAGAAAGAAGGAAATTTAATTAGTAAGAAAAGATTGAATGAAAGAAACGAGATATCACAAACAGGACGAATGAATGACCTAAAAGAAAAACGCAATTTATGTGCACGCGTCAATGAAAATAAAAATGAAACGAGGAAAGTTGAAAAATATTATAAACGGAAAAACACGAGGGAAGAAAAGAATAATGAAGGAGTTAATGCAAATAAACAGAAATTTATCAGAAATTACAAGAAGCGTGATTACAATGATAGAGATGAAGAAAAGAAATATTATTCGAGAAATAATTTTAATAGAAAATGTCACACGTGAAAATCGGAGAAAATATTTAGGGGAAAGAAAGCTTGAAATTTTTGAAAAAGAAAGGGTTGGACCGTCTGAAAGGAATAATAAAACAAGCATCAAAACAAGCTTTAATGGTCCACGTAGAAATTTGTATTTTTGGAGTAATGGTAATTATAGAAAACAATTTAGCATGATGAGACAAGTACCTTACAGATATGAATTAAATGATCCCGTGGTAATCCAAGAAACGCAGTGTGGAACAGGACTTAAAAGAAGAATATTCCATGGACCGAATAAAAAAATTATTGAAAATCACATGATCTTTTTGATGCAAACAGAATTGGAGACCATGGTGGACAACAAGATATCCACTATTGCAGAATATATGAAGCCCTGGAGTAACGCATCTGCATAACGTGACATGTTTTTGTTTTATGTTTGCCTGTTTTGTTTGTGTAAATTTGTGTCTTAATTTTTATAAGCAGCTGCCGAGGACGTCAGAAACGTCAGGATGACCGAGAATGTGGGATTAATGAATGAAAAATACAGCAATAAAAGATAATAAACTCAATGATTTAATGAACGTGATATCCCAAGTGAGACTCATGTGATGAGGCGTGGAAAGAACGAGGTGTTCTATAGATTTCAGCGATGGCGAGTTTGATGGACTTTTAATGCAAAGCTCAGGGAAGCTTATTTATACTGAATATTATTCAGTTCTACTGTTATTTTTGAATGCTACGTATATATTTTATGTCTATTAAACCTTTTTATCTTATCAAGAATATTTGTTTTGCTTAAATCATAAGTTAATCACTCAATATCCCCCCCCCCACATATATATATATATATATATATATATATATATATATATATATATATATATATATATATATATATATATATTTTATATTTATATTTATATATATATATATATAAACCATATTGTCAACCTTGAAAAAGACAATGACAATGATTTAAAATTGTTTATCATTGTGGAAACCCTAGTTTTCTTTAAAATTCCGAGCTTTCTCTAAAATACTTTTTCGTAATTCTAGCCAAAATAAAGGAAAATGTGTTATTGAAAACTAAGTTTCTATGTGTATGAATATCCCTTACAATAGACTTTAAATATAATTTGAAATAAAATCAATTTGCTGTATTTAAACAATATATTTACCCAATCCCCCCCCCTAAATGTAAGTTTGATAAAGCTGTTTTTGTACGACCAATACTAATCTCTGATTCACGCTCCATTAACCTAATACTAAACTTTCTCCCAGTCAATACCTATGCAATATTTAACGTCTTTTTTTTCATTTACATAATGTACCTCATAAACTCCCGACAGGTCATCTTTCCTAACTCGGTCATATTGCTGTTAATTTCTGTGTAGATTAATTTCTTATTAATCTGCAATTATTTGTCTTCATTATAGATTAATTTTATGATTACGGTTTTTAACTCGATTAAATCCGAAAATTATCAATTGATTGTTTTTATGTATTGTGTAACATATTTCTCAAGTAATAGTTATATTAATTTATATGTTTGTGAATAGAAAATTGTACTTCTTTTTAAATTAAAAAAAATTAACATAATCTTTAATTAAAAATCTAAGCAAACTATTATTTTCCCCACTAATTTATATGAATGTCTGAAGTGCAAAATATATGCGTAATTTAAAATTGTTGATAAAACATTATATTTTCTGCTTACGCCAAACATATGACACTACAAATAAAATTGTTAGTTTAGAACATCCATGAGTGCTTATATCCTCAGTCTTTTCAAATCATATACATTTGCTTACTTTAGTTCTCTCCTTAGAAAAGTTCTAAATGGAAACTTATTATCTTTTAAACAGAGAAGTAAACTTAAGAAGCCCTCTTATTCTCTTATAATTCATTCGTAATCTCAGTATGCACTATTTATGCTGATGTTAAAAACTCTTTTGAAGTAAATAGTTTACAGCGTTTTAAGACTACATATTTTATGATAATCATTCATACTTGCAAGTATGGTCTTCCTTTATTTGTGCACAAAGTAGAAGAAAATATGGTTTCAAAGAATCATCATCTGTTAAATGATAATTTTAGAAATTTAATATTTGTAAACTGAAAAGTTCATGGGAAAGAATAAATACTAAAAAGTTAATAACGTATTATTTTAAAATTTAGTAGAAAATAAAACGCTATTGAGAAAAAATCTTTTTGAGAATCTTGATTTTCTCTGTAAATTCATATGTTTCAATAAAAAATCCTATGGCATTTTTTGCTAAGGGATTGATGATGGAAGCAACAAATCTGATATAATTCAATTGTACAGCAACGGAATTGATATCTGAACAAATTAAACGTGGTCTATTGAACAAATATGAAAATCGAAGGATATTGGGGAAGGAGGGTGACATGGATTGAAATGGATGCAGAAGTGAGATAGCAAAAGATTTACAGTAAACACAAGCATCAGATATTTTAAGGATCCTCTTACCGTCAGTCAAAGCACTCTCGAGCTAATGCTAAACCTATGGAGAGGATGCTTTTGATCATACGTCGTTTACATTTCGACATTTTATTTTATTATTTATTATTATTATTATTATTATTATTATTATTTTATTATTATTATTATTATTGTTTTGCATTGGATAGCTCGGGTCTATCTTTACATCGCATCATTTTTACTATTTCGACTTTCATTGAAGATAAATTTTAGAAAGTTATTTTCCCTTTAGAAAATGGTTGTGAAAATGAAAGTGTCATTATAGGAAAATATTTACAGCCAAAAACGAAAAGTAGAAAAAAGGCGAAATAGCGATGCACATTAGCTATCCAATACAATAAATAAATAAAATAAATATATAGATAAAATAAATAAATAAATAAATAAATAAAATAAATATATAGATAAAATAAATAAATAAATAAATAAATAAAATAAATATATAGATAAAATAAATTAATAAAATGTAGAAATGCAAACTAGTATTTGTAAATAACCACCCAACTGATTTAGCACTAGCTGGTAAGCACTTGGACTGACGGTGATGGGAGCCTTAAACTGTCGAGTGACCAACACATGAAGAAATGACAGTTTTATCAACTTCAACGTCTTATATAAATCTGAAAGGAGGATATATTGAGTTTAAAACAGTTAAGGAATTTTCCAAAGAAAAAATAGATGAGTCTAGGAGAGCAATTTAATCAACCACGCACATATTTATAATGTGTTTTTCGTGATTTCTGTCGGAGCATTGCTTGACATCTGGATTTTTGTTTTTCTTGTAATTGGGGAATGTTGATTTTATTTTATCAATGAACGATGCGTGAGCCAGTAACCACGAAATAAGTACGTTTTTCACTTTTTACAATGCTTGATTTGTGTATTTTATGTGTCCAAACTTCGTTTTTTATGATTTTGTTTTCCTCAAAAGCTTTCAATTGTAAAGTAAAAAAGTGTTCAAGCCTCAGACTGAGTCATTGGCATTACGCGCCGTAGCTCTTAAAAAGTGAAAAGAGTGAGAATCTTCTTTTATCAATGGATCTTCTTTTTATCAATGTATCTCAGTGGTAAAGCCTTGTCGTGTAATGTTAATGACCTCTGATGAGAAGTTTCGATACTTTTTGACTCTACTGATTTTGCGCTTTTCAAGCATTCAGAAATTAAATAATTCAGAAATTATATGAATTCAGAAATTAAAATTTTCAAATTTTATTAAAATTGTCATAGCAGAAGACAAAAAGAATAAAAACGAGGATTGTGTATTTTTGAAAAATTTTCCATTGTAAACAAACAACTGCTTTAAAAAAAGAAAAAAACTTGCTACAATGTAATTTTCTAATGTGAAAATAGTTTGTTATTTCTCTGTGTAAATTAGACTCGATTTTACTGAGTTTAACATTTATATTCCCAACATGGACTTGAAATACCACATTATATTAATTTTTTTAAACTTTTGGTCAAATGAAATGAAAAATGCATAAACTAGATACAATAAATTCTTGTTTCGTAGAAGACCTTTTATTTTTAACTACGTTTTGCAATCATCTCAATGAGTTGAATAGGAACTCAAGTAATATCCTTGAGTAGTATAATGTAACCTTATAAATAAAAACGCAATTTCTTTTCCTTATTCCTTTGGAATAAAATCGATGCAATTACTTTGCAAAGATTCAAAAAGATGAAAAATATTTTTCTATATTCCAATAAAGAATAATGACATTAAACCGATTACCTTTTGATAATATGCAGGAGAAAAAATAAACGTGAGTTTCTGTCTAAAACTTTTCGATATTTTGCGCATATTTAAGAAGACCAGAAAACTTGAAACTATTTTCTTTACATTCTTTAATATTTGTATTATACTGAATGTATCAAAGTGCTGAGTTTTTTTTTTTTTTTTTTTTTTTTTTCAATGAAAACATAAATTCTAACTTTATTGCTATTTTGGAACTTAGACATGTGAAAATTTAGACTATTTAGGTCGTAAGATTTACTATACGAAATTATTAAAAAGGTAAAAGATATCAAATGTTACAGTGGCGTAAGCAGGGTGAGTTCCGAAATGGTCTGAATACTGGTGATTTTTTTAAGTTCTGTTCGCTTTATCTAACGAGAAAATTTTCTGCTATAAACCAGATAAAATAAACCTTACAATTTTGTTGGTTTTGGGTGTAGGGTTAAAACTCTCCCTCCCCCTGATACTGCCGACAAAGGTCATACTCAACGGCATCTTTTCCTCTCGGAGAAACAGTGTTGCCAGACAAGTACTAAAATTTTATTTTGAATACCACTATTTTCATAGTCGCATACAGCTAGTCGCCTTATTTATTTACAAGTTTTTTGTGATTAAAACAAGCGAAAATTATCATACGAAAATAGTGGTATTCGAAATAAAATTTTAGTATTCATCTGGCAACGCTGCGGAGAAAGTGACAGGTTATGAGAGAGAGAAGGGAGAGAATCAGAGCCGAGTAAGGGCATCTGTTTCTCTTATGTTATTTTATGCTTGATATAGCCATATCATATGTATTTTACTTAAATTTTAGTGTTTGTGCTGCACATTTAAAAAAATATTAAATCTTTGATTTAATGACAATTGATAGTTTTGATAACAAAGTTACATCATTCTACAGGCACCCAGCCTGGATCTTATTTTTTCATTTTTATATATTTTTTTTCAAATACATACGTTTAAAAGTTTTTGATTTTAAATAATAATAGCGGCATGATTTGTAAAGATATAAATAATTGCATGCAGGATAACACTGATATAAGAGGTAGATTTCTTTCAGTATAGACAAATTAATGTCTTTTTGCAACAATTCAAAACTCTCTCTTAAATTCTGAAATGCCAATATGATTATTAAAAGTTCATTTTCATCTGTAAATTTATTTTTTTAGTTTTAGTTTTGCGAAATTTATATTTTGTGTATATAAAATCTAAATTTAAAAAACTCAGAGTGGAATTGTATAATTTGATTGGAAAGAGAGTTTTTACTGTAATAAATGTGAATACATGTTAATAAATATTAATACTATAAAAGAGTTTAGGAGTACATATTAATATTATCCTAACAAGATTGACACTTTTGGAAGTCATCCAGAGTATTCTGTACTCTTTCTAAAAAGCTGCACATAAATCATTATTGCATTGTTAATATGAAGGTAAAAACAATGAAAAGATCATAAAATATGTGAATTTCTTTTTCTTTCAAAAACCTTTTTCGAAATTTATATTTTGTGTATACAAAACCGAAATCTAAAAATTGTTATATCTAAACTAAACAGAGAACGATTACTATAAGGTTACATGAGGCAACTGGGCCATGATTTTGCATGTCTCTGGAGACTCTGATAATTCAGTTTCTGAAAGCTAATGTTTTCTTGAATTAAAGTCTGACTTTTTATAAATGTGTTCAGTTAGGTTCCCCCTAGCAGATTGAAATTTTCAAAATTACATAATGTCTAAATATGTATACATATTTTATTAATATATGTATATTTAATATATATTTAATAATATATATATATTTTAATCTCTAAATATATATATATATGTATGTATGTAGGTATGCTTAATTTTTCTTTTTTTTCATGGCTCCTATTGTCCCATTTTTATGGGTCAGCTAAACCATGCTGGTCACATCCATTTTATACACGAATTTGTTTTTTTTTTTTAATTTGGAGTATCAAACCATTTTTGAAAAAGTGTAAATAATTCAAAACATTTTAAATCAGACAGATCATCTAAATTATTTATCAACTAAAGAGCGGTATTAGGGAAAGCTTTGTTGTCTAGGTGTAAAAAAAAGCATGAAAATTGAAGTTATTAGATTTATTTACAGAAAAAACATAAGAATAAATACGTATATATGTACTTTAGTGTAGGTAATAGGTATAAAAGTTAGTTTGGTATTTTAGGAAAAAAGAAACAAGATAATGTGAACGGTGAGAACGGTATGTAAATGAGTATCTCATGAGTAAGTATGAGTATCTCATTTTTTTACCTCAATGAAAATTCGATAATTTCCATAAATCTGTGGAGAATATAACCCTGTTTTTATATCGAACAGATCTACTTTTTATTTATTTCGATAATTTTCTAATAATTTCACTTTATTTTATGCACTCATCATCATCTGTACCGTAAAATTCCGAGGTTTCGCTACCTCACTTACAAAATTTGATAGATACCCGCCGACATCCTTTTTAAAAATAAAACATACAATGTAAGAAGACATACAATGCAGAAATTTATTTCCCATAGTAAGAGAAACTTCAAAGTATATATATATATATATATATATATATATATATATATATATATATATGGGTTAACTAGAACACCGGCCTTAGATTTGAACCATGGAGTAAATATATTTAGATAGCTATTATTAACAACGTATTTGTATGTCAAATCTTTATTAAAATTGAATGTTTAATAAATTTAAATAATATATTTTAATAAAAGCCCCATGAAGTTCTACCAAATTGACGTTGTTTGTAAAAAAAGAAGTCTGAATTTTTGGTAACAGACCTTGGATTGAGTTGACGACGTTGTTTTAAAAAGTACCCCACTAAAAAAAAAATCTGCAGAAAATCTGTAGATAATTGGCCCAAAAATCTGTAGACATTCTGTACGCAATTGGCCCATTCTGCAGATATTTTAAAGAATATCTTAAAAAATTCTGCTGATATTTTAAAGATAAATATAAATCTGTAAAATTTCTTTAGATTTCTGTAAAAGTATTTTTAGTGAGTACAGATGGGGTGCAATGTTGGCAAAAACTAAAGCTTAAAAGTCATTTTTTTTTAAAATAGCCTACAGCTCAGTGACCGCCTACAACAGCGCAAAAATTAGGCAACCGAATGGTTCGAAATAAAAAATGTATAATTGTTTTAAAACTTTGTCGAGTCCTTTCGAATTTTTTGAAAATCGTATGAATAGTTAAATTACAGGAACAATCAAAACTTTTTCATTACATTACAGCCAAAATGGTTTCAAGTGCATTTTAATGACGTTACCCCTTTCGAACAAAAAGAAATTAATAGGTATTTATGAAGTGCACTAAAATATACATTCTGTAGCATATGCGGTGTAAAGATTTTTTATTACTAATGGATTATTCTATTATGACACACAATTTATTACACGTTTTATTAGTACACACAAATGTATTCCATTAGATAATGTTATATCAGGAAACATTATTTGGGGTATATATTAATCATGTTCAACTATTTCACGTATAATGAAAATGATATACGTTGTTGAGGTTTATTATGTATTATTTACTGTATAGTAGAAAGTGCAAAGTATTTACAGCAGGGTTCTCAAATGGTCCGCGAACTGAAAACCAATATTTTTTAACAGAAAATTTCATAGTAGTTTTCTACTGCATTTGTGCTAAAATTGACCTCCGAAGGCGATTTCTGCGCAATTTGCAAGAAAAATATAAAACGAAAATCTTTCTAAGAAAATATTCATGCTCAGTTGGCGGACCATTTGGGAGCCCTGTTACAGGGACAAGATTTTGGATATGATACAGTATCCAAAGTACTACATATTAGCGATAATTGCTGGAAGGATATTTTTCGTTGTAATATGTGTTTTTATGTAGCTAAGATATTACGTTGTGTGTATTAACTGTAGATCATATACAGGGCCCCACAAAATAATTCTTAAGGATTGCTGAATATGAACGACAATAGCTTAAAGATCATTTTAAAACGAGTTATCTATTTTTACACAGAAGAATCTTTAACATACTGCGATATGTTTGTAGAATATAGAAAAAATGTTGTAGAGAGCAATGCAAAGTATTGGATACGTGGCCGCCTATGAATGATAATCTCTGGGAAGTTTGATTTTAGTATTTTTAGCCGTGTTTTAATCTTAATTAAATATTATTTAAATTATGGCGTGCATATGATGGTAGTAGATAATATACAGGAGTGTACAAAAGTATTTAAGTATAGCTCTATTTGTTGGTACAAATTGCTGAAAGTGAAATTTCAAATAATTATGCGTTTTTAACACTTTAAAAATATATTTAAAGTGTTTGTGAATTCGGCTTCTCTGTCCATTTGGTCATCTATCTATCCAAAATCTAGCTTGAAAAAATATTCTTAGATTAATCTGTAATTGATATATGTTATTCAGATTTACTATGCCGTATTAAATTAAAATATACAGCGTTTAAAGTTTATTTACTGATATATTCAAAAGTATTCTAGTACATTATGGTGTACGGGGCAAGGTCATAATTATACATATAAATACGTTGCATATATAGTCATCATGTGTTCCGTCCGTTTGTCTGTTCGTCTGAGCGCATATAGTAGCAGAAAAACTACCCAACCGAATGGTTTGAAACTCAACATATATAATCGTTACTGAATTTAGTCAATTAAAAGTTTAAAAAAATAATCAAAACTTAAAAGAATAATAATGAAATCTATCTTTATTCTATCAAGTCAAACCATACGTAAATAAATTAATGATATCTCATGATAGGTGGTGGTTTTAGATTTCCATGTTGATTACATTACATTTAAGATGGAGTTCTATTATTTCCGTATAACTGAATTTAATCTATGAAATCGTATTATATTTTGTATGCATGGGTTTTTGCACAAGAATTCAGCAACTATTGAATGAACATGTGAATATTTATAAATTTTCTTTATTGCACGACCGCATCTTATCTACCAAGTTTGAGGTACAACTTATTATTTAATTTCCAATACAGCAGTTTATATTTTAAGCTATGGTATGGGTATATGAATTTTGATAACTTTTTTCTTTTAGATAAAGTCTCGCTCTGTTACCTTTAAGTAACGATAACATGATCTAGTCAACTAGAATCGAAAAGACTTTTAAACAATTTTACACATTAAACAATATATTTTTTAAATTTTAACATGCCTTTTATTAAACGATGTAATATCCTTTATACATTTGTCATTTATGCATATTTTTATTTTGACGATTCTCATGTTTGGTATAAGATTTTATATATATCTATGAAAACGGAAAATTTCCACTTTTTCTTTTTTATTTGATCTGAAATTATTTATATGTCCATGTTATTTCGTCCTATTGAATGAAAGAGAATTAATTTTTAATACAACAGATGATATCTGATTTAACATAAACGAATAATGACTACTCTTTATCAAAACAGTTTAACAATGATAAAAAACAAAAAAGCATCGTAATTATACTGAGAAATTAAATATGACGTCCTATCAATCCCATATACTTACAAATTTTATAAATAAAACTACAATCTAAAATTGTCATTTTCCTTTCGTTCATTAAGTATCGGGCATTTCTTGAAATTTTGAAATATATTTCTGTTTACAAGATAATCTATAGATAACATAATTATTGTGCTTTCAACATCAGAAAATAAGATAGCAATTGAAAGTATTATATATATCTTTTTAAAAGATATCTGAAAACTTCCTGCTAAAATGAGAAGTACGCACAGAATTCTAATCAGTTTTCTTATCTAAATTACAATGATAATTTATTCGCTTTAGATTACTTTTCTTGATTCCATGGCAAGGTTGTACCTCAACAACGTCGTAGATTCATTAATGCAGTTGCTTACCGAAATAAAGCTCTTTCTAAATGAGTTTCGATAATTAAGTAAACATACGTGTATATGAGGGGATGAGATTTCTGCTTTTTTGCACACCAGTAAAATCTTGCAAAAAATGCTATATTATTTAATCGGAACAAGTGTGCAATTTAAGAGAACAACATTTTCCGTAAGATTATACTGGTGTTCAAAAAAGCGGAAATCTCATGCCTGTATATGACAAAGAAAAAAAAATTCATTTATAATTAATTATTTTACTTTCTTTAGACTTTGAAATATGTACATTGTTTCCATGTCTCCTGAATTTTCAATACCAGTGATTTAAATATATATCTATGCATATATATGAGTGTGTTTATGCTTTTGTATGTATTCATTATATGTAATGTTAGAATCCTGCGATATAATAAAAAAATTGCTTCTGTTAGGAAATATTTGAATTCAAAATATTGAGGATTTGGTTAAAAAAGTGACCATGTAAAAAAATTAAAGTCAGGTAGAGAAAATCTTAGTAAGCAGATTTCGTACGGGAATGTGGACGCAGAAATACAACATTGAGGCGGTAGAGAACACTGTTATGTTCAAAGGATGATAGCATTTCGCAGACTTCAATTATTCTTCGCTACACGGATTTAATAACCACATTAAGGTCTCATTTGACAATTTTATAAAAATATTTTTACTTCTTATTTTTCGAAGAAGTAAATAATAATAATTTAAACTTAATAAAAATAGACTCATCATAGGAATAAGCTATATTTAATGTAAATATTTTTTTTTAATTCATGTGAAACTATGAATGCTCATCAAATCTTAAATCTTGGTATTAGGAAAGTTAGTTTTCAAATGTTTGTTAAAGAACATGGAAATTTTTTCAAACTAAAAAAAAACTGCTTTTGCAACAAAATAATAAATATACTCTTAAAAGACATTAAATAGGGAATCACATGAAATACATATATGTACCTCTTGTTTTCTCGTGAACTACTAAAATCATTTAAGTTTTGTTTCATAATGAATTTGGCTGTAGCCAAACTATAACTTGACTGTTCGGGTAAAAATAAATATATACATATCCAACAGTTCGGTTTTTTAAAAATAAAACATACATATCTTTTAAATGAAAGATGCGTAATTAGCAAACTTTTCATTTTATTTATTTCCAAAATTTCAATTTATAGTTTAGTTACTCAAAATCTATTAAAAAACAAACATGAAAACAAACATGATCTCTTCAGTGATTTTCAAAAAATAGTGGAGTCAATGCAACATGTGCTTCAAACGTGATATTTTTCTTTGGAATATTGCGTACATGTTATATTACTTATGTTTTATTCTGAACGATCAATTTAATGCTTAAAAATGAGACTATTAAAAAATAAAACTGAAATCAACTTAGCTGTCCCCATGATAATGGCACATCATTGTTAGATGTTTTGCACTCTGATTTATTACAGATATTCCATATTAAATATATTTACTGTTATAAATTTCCTATAACTTTACCCCATAAAATGTGTGGCAGAATTGCTGCCGCAATTTCATGGAGTAATTTAACCCTTTGAGTTCTAGTAAGTACATTTCTTCAAAATTCCAAATGTCACATTGGCACCAGTACTTTGCAAAGAAAAAAATCGGTTAACGATATACGCGAAAGCATGCACTAAACCTTTTTTTAAAAAAAAATTCGGTTAAATTTTCTGCTGCCGTTGTGGCATTTCGGAATTAAAATTAAATGGTAGAAAATTCTACCATCAGAACTCAAAGGGTTAATTGATATAACTGATTTTACGATATACTATAATAATGTGATTTCTGATATTTTGCCATTATAATGGTGTAATTTTATACCCATTATATCTGTTTATATTTACACTAGTTACATCACTTAAGTTACTCTACAAAATCGTTGACAGCCTGTTGCCACCAATTTTATGAAGCCACAAACTTAAATCTTAGTTCTAGGAGAATTAATTTTCAAATGTTTGTTATACAGCATGTATATTTTTCAAACTAAAAAGTCTGCTTTTGCAAAAAAAGAATAAAGATAGTCTTAACACCTTCGCTGCCGATAACTCCGCCCTCTGTGTTAAATGAATGGGAACTTCACGCACTAGCGCCTGAGTGGCAGCGAATGTGTTAAAAGAAATCACAGAAATTAAAAATAACGGCGAAGAATCAGAAGATAACGTTCATGTCGAAGAAGCTGAACCGCCAGTGCCAAGTCTGTCTTATGCGATTATGGCATTTGAAATTGCTTGAGCATTTTTATATGCATGTATGAGATAACCGAAAATAATCAGAAAAATGTTGTATATCTTGAAAGTTTATTTTTTGATCTAAAAATAAATGAACGTAACATCAAACAAAATTATTGATTTTTTTTTTAAATAAATATTAATTTTCCATAACTTCGATTTACTTGTTTTACAGTTTAGTAAGCAACAAATTAGTATTTATTATTAAACTGAATACTATGCGTGCATTAGTGATGGATAAACATAATGGTTTTTTTTCGAGTTTTGAAGTTGATCCGCATTCATCGTTTTCCCGCGTTCATCGTTTTTTTCCCGCCCCTTGAAAAACAATGGATTGACGTTCTACTCTATTACTCATTGTTTACTATGAACGACCAGGTTAATGCTTAACAGATGTGACTATTAAAAATAGAACCATATTACACATGTTCACTGTTATAAATTTACTGTAGCACTATCCTATAAAATGTGTTGCAGTATTGCTTCCAAAATATAATGGAGTAATTTAACTGATGGTAGTTATTGTCATAATTGGAGTAATAACTGGTATTACGTTGCACTATAATAAAGTGATTTCTGATATTTTACCATTATTATGATGTAATATTACACCCATTATATCAGATTAAATTACACTAGTTTCATCTGTTAAGTTACTCTACAAAATTAATGATAGCATCTCGCCACCAATTTTATGCAGCAACGCTGCACCAATTTTTAGTGTTTAAAAATTAAAAAGACATTTTAGTGACTATTTTAACCCCCTAACTGCCCAGCCAAAGGGTAATATTGTAATGTTGTTTTCTCTGTAATTTATTAAAAATATAAAAAAAGATGTTTTTTCCAACCTGATGCAAAATACGTTATTAGTATCGGTGTATAATCTTTGATAGCATCAATCCTAACTTAATTTTTCAGAACTGGGTTTTATTTGTGGAATTATACTAATTTAAATATTGCTTATGTTGCAGTGAAACCTGCAGCTTAGTGTGTTAAAAAATCAGCCGGCGGCAGTCAGGAGGTTAATAATTTATTTCCTTTTACAAACACAGAATAAAGAATTACTTCAATGTAAAATATTTACCAGAGAGAAAATACTTAATAAATTTTTAATAATGCCATAATCATATTGTAATTATGCTATATGAAACTAATTAAAATTCTTTGTTTCTTCAATAAATATTTTAATTTACATAGACAGCAACATAATCGTATTACATGTATCAATTAAAAACTAAAGGAACTTTTTAGAACATGTTGTTTTCTAATATTTCACATTTAATTAATTAACTAAAGATTGCTAAATATATGGAGTTGGTAAAGGAATTTGATTACAAAATAAATTGAAACTAAAGCGTAAGTTGATTAGATAATGGTTGTTTTCAGTATAAAAATAAACAAAATAATTATTTAGTTGCTACAGTTAGTTTTTTTTTCAAATGCTGATTAGCATGACTTAACAAAAATGCTGAACATAAAAGTAAAATAATTTGAAAATTTTTTCTTATATAAAAATGTAAAAATATGAAATGCTTTAAAATCTCTTACATTTAGAAAATAGCGCTTGAATTTTTTATTATTTAAATAATTTAGAGATTTGTTATTTCTTTCATTTTGAAAATTCACATACTTGCGTCAAAGGGTATAACCGGGTTTCTTAGTAAAATATGCCCTTGAATCAACCACATCGAGTCCTACATGGATCGATAGACCATATAAAGAAATTCATTTCTCCACAGTTTTAAGTTTGTATCTCAAGACCATGGAGGGTAATGGCCCTAAATTCATGTTTTGGAAAAGAGCGCATTGTGACGAAACTACTAAGCAGATTTCAACGAAAAAAATAAGGGATGTAAAGAACCACCATACGAATGTTTGACATTTTTTTCAGATTTTTTTAAACAAAAGAACAAATTTTGTAACATTTTTCCTGTTTTTAAATGTACATTTTAATTTAAAATAAACTGAAAATTCTGAGTGACCACCTTAATTTTTTTGCATGAAATACTATGAGGCATCATGCATATTCTCTATCAATTTCAACTTTCTACGTATGGTGCATCACATTAAAAAAGGGGCAATGTGGGGCGTGTCTCGGACAAATTTCAAGCCTTCTTTTAAAAATACCGTGTGAATTAATATATGGGATTTGAAAAGAAGGCGTGAAATTTGTCCGAGTTACGCCCCACATTCCCGCCGGAATATGATTTTGCCTTTTTTGTGCTTTCTCGTGCGTGCTTGAAGGCTCTGGTCTATCACTGTCATACGAAGGCAAGAAATCAGAGTCGGTAAAAACATTCCTATTAAAAGGGCATATTCCAGTTATCTGAAAACCTGATGTTATATTAACCTGATGTTATATTGCAATGGGAAGGGCAGATTTCACAATTCCCGGAATGTCGTAGATGGTCAAAGGGCGTCTATTAATTGTCACTCAACCATCACAGGCTGAATTAACATATTTTTTGAATAGACCATAAACTGTGCGGTCCAATGGCTGTAGCTTATGGCTACAATGGGCCGGGAAAGATTGGGCCAACGTGCCCCAACATAAGTGGGCCAATGTGCCCCAACGTAAGTGGGCCAACTATCCCCCTCGCCATGTTTGAAATACTTTTGCTATTCTACACATATCTTAGCAACATTTAATATTTATTGTTGCATCAAAAGAATCATTATAAATTGAACTTTCAAAATATTACTCACTTTTGTTCTTGTGAAGTATCTCCTGAGAACACTTTCCATTAACACTTTCCATTAACACTTTCTGCACACTAACGAAAATTTTTTATCTAAATCGACGAAAGTGAAAAATCAACTTTGTTCTTAAATGCTTTTGTTAAGATGACTAAAACTCGTAGAAGGGTAGGGGAACAGGTTTTCTAACATGTTTCTGGACTTGTGGCGACATCTGGTGACTGGTTTGAAAATTAAAGCAAATTGGCCAACCTACCCCTATGGTCAATGTGCCTCAGTCTCCCCTACTTTTCGTTCAGATAACCTTGTAGGTCAGAACATCTGGTCTGTCATTTAGACAGCTCAACAAAATAGACCACAGGTAAAGGAAAGATGAATACGTCATAGAAAGATGGATACGTAGATAATTGCATTTTTTAACACAATCAAACTGATAACTTTACCAATCAGTTTGATTAGTTATGTTATTTGCTTCGGGCGAAATCATCTGTGTTCAAATGTAGAAATGTGGTATGCGACATACATTTCAAAGTTTCATAACTCGCTCTTGTTTAGTGTTACATGAACGAAAGTCTTTATCAACCTAGTCTGTGTAATAGGAAATTTTTGTTAAATAGAACTTACAGGACTGGGGAACCGTATAAAAATTAAATTTCGTAATTGGAAATATATCTCCATGACTAAAAGTTTATCGGACACCCTTGAGTGTCCATACTCTGAAAAATATTAGATGCGTAATCCTGATATATCATTTTTGATCAATAATACTTTTTAAAATAGAGATGTTTAATCTATGCTTAAATTTTAAAAATGAAAATAATTTAATTTTAGAACAATTATGCAATGAAACTTAATACAAATAACAACGTAAGTAGAAATTTTGTTAATAATCTATATTCACTGTGAAAATAAATAACTCCGTTTATGCAAACATCTTTCATAACTTTCTCGCAGGAGACTGAAATTTTCATCTTTAACATTACTCCGTGAAATATAGCCATGCCATGAAAAGAAAATTAGCTAGAATCAATGATTATCTTTCTCAATTAAATATTTTAACTTACCGAAATATCAGCTTGATATAACTAGCTATATCAGCAAAAGCTAATGTAGTTTATTTTTGGTTAACTAAACTTTATTTGAGATATTAATCTTTTCATTTCCCAGAAGATTATAACTTGTATCATTTATTACCTTATCTTCTTTAGTGCGTAATTTTTTTAAAGATAACAAATATCTTCTTCTTTTGTTTATTAAAAGCTTCATTTTTATTCAAATATTTCAAACAATTTTACTTTTTTGGTCGTATGAGATAAAATGCTCAAAAATGGGAATGTGTTGATGTATTTAAAGTTAATATCGTTTATTAAATCATGTTTTGTAAAAATTACATGAATTTAAAATAAAATTCAAATCAATAACTATAGGAATACTCGTGAAAACAAGTTGAAAATTGCACGTCAAACGTAGCAAATGCGGTGTGTTCGTACCATTACAAAGTTTTTAAAATATACAGTACTTCGGATACAGTACAGTATCCGAAATCTTTTGTGTGTCCTTTTAAACACATTATGCTTTCTGTTATAGAGGAATTACCTTGTGATAATTCTCAGTATCGTATATTAATTTCATAACATATGAAATAGTTTACTATAATTAAAACCCACCCCAAACAATGTTTCCGCCTATGCCATTATGTAATAGAATACATTTGATAAAAAGTTAATTAAATCCAATTGATTTTTTAAATCATCAGATTTTAAAACATTCACCTTTTATATAAACATTTTAATAACAATCTTAATTTTTCTTAAAAAAGGTGTTATAATAAAAATAAAATACATTGACATGTTTCGGAACCGTCAAATAAGTTCCATAGTCATAATAAAAATAAAACAAAATTTCAAAATATTTCTCGGTCAATACAAATGACACGAGACAATGAGATATAAATAACAAAAAACACGCGCTCTATTGCAAAAAATTAAATTAAAATATAGACCATGATCTAAAACATAAATAAAAATAAAATTTCAAACTATTACACGGTCAATACCAATGAGATATAAAAAACACCAAAAAACACGCGCGCTTTTGTAAAAATATAAATTAAAAATGGACCATGATCTAAAAGAAATTCCAACCTGGTTCATCCCATTCAAGCCCTCACGAGGAATTTATTCATTAATTCTAACCATAACTTAGGAATAATAAAAGAAGCGGTATCATTGCAAACCAGATTATTACGCGTATAAATTTTAATGGACTCTCTTATAATAGATTGACGATTAAACTTAGAAATGAAACATAATTTACTTTGACTAAACAATATTTTTATCTCCTCATTTAAATATGTTCTTGATAAGGCAGTGTTCGTACGTCCAAATTTAATATCAGATTCGTGCTCACCTTTTCTAATACCAAACTTTCTCCCAGTCATGCCTATGTAATAATTTAAGTCACCATTTTCAGTAATATAAGGTATTTCATAAACTCCAGCAAGATCATCATGTCCTATAGGATCCACTTGCTTATAAATTAAAAATCTTAATTTTGGTGGAGGAGTTGCAATCAATTCAATATTAAACTTTTTTAATTTAAATTTTAATTTCTGAAAATTGCCTTTCAGATATGGAAAAGAAACTCTTTTAAAATTTTTAGAATCACCTCCTTTATTGAATCTTTCAGTTAACCCTGGATATTGTTGTTTAGGCTTCCCTTTTCTATAATAATTAATTAATTTATTGATGCTAGTTATTTTATACCTATTAGAACCTGCAATCTTACGGATCTTACACAACTCTTCGTTCAAAAATTCACCAGAACAGACTTTAAACGCTCTATCAACCATGAAACGGGAAGTAGAGAATTTATAACAAAAAGGTGAACAAGCGGAATTTGGAATAATGTGTTGGCTATTAATTTTCTTTCTATAAATTGATCTTTTTAAAGAATCCCCCTCAATAATTAAAAAAGTGTCTAAAAACGGTAAACTATAATTCGCTTCTAATTCATATGTAAATTGAATATTTTTATCTAATTTATTAACTTTATCAACAAAATAAAGGAAAGCATCTACCCCCATTCCCAAACCAAAAAAAAACATCAACATACCTTTTCCAAAACATAGGAACTTTGTCAAAATTTTTAAAAATTCTTTTTTCATACGGTCTCATTTTGAATTCCGCGCGAAAACCCGAAATGGGAGAACCAATTGGAGCCCCAAACTTTTGCTCATAAATTTTTCCATCAAACATAAAGAAACTATTATTTGCAATTAACTGTAAGCCAATTTTCAGTGTCTTTTTTATGTTGTCACTATACTTTTCTGAACTATCTATCAAATCACTAATATAGGAATTAACTTCTTTAATGTCGATTGATGGAAACAACGACTTGACATCCATACTTGCCAAAATACAATCATGAGGAATCTTAAGTATTTTGATATGTTCTACAAATTCTGCTGTAGAATTAACAACCAAGTCCGAAGGAGGTAATAAGTCTTTCAACAATAAGACAAATGCTTTTTCCAAAAAATATGTTGGCGCTTGACATCTCATTACTATGGGGCACAATGGATATCCTTCTTTATGATCTTTTATTCTACCAACAAGACGTGGAGTGGCACCTTGCTTATTAATTCTTAATTTTACTTTCATATTATCTGGCCAGTAGCCTTTCTCTATAATATCTTTCAACTTACTGTTAATTTTATTCAATGGGCATTTCATGATTAAAGTACATTTCATCTCACCAATAGCTCTAAGCATTTTATCACAATAATCCTTACGATCCATTACTGCAATCCTGTTAGATTTATCCGCCTGTACGAACAGAATATCATTTTCTTTTTTCAGCTTTTTAACTATTTTTAAATCATTATTGATAAGCTTTAAAGGTCTTTTTAAGTACTTATCAACTTCTGTAAAAGTAACATTTCTAGTTTCTTCTCTATTTTCACTATTAACTTTTTCTGTGAAATATTCTGTTTGCATCACTAAGTTTTTCACATCATGTCTCTGTTCAAACATAAATTTCGGGCCTTTATCTAAAACTTCCAATTCTTTCTTACTAAACTGTCTGCTTGACAAGTTAATAATATCAATCTTTTGTACTTCTTTTACTGCAGAAGGCTTCGATATCACATGCACTTGATACATCAATAAAGTATTAATTTTCCTCTTAAGATTTTTAACCTTGATTTGATTTTGTGATTCTCTCCATCTTTCTAACCTTCTATTCAGCACATCAAATTTTCTTGTCAAACAACCATAATTCAATCCATCAAAACACTTAAGTTCATAATTTTTAACTGCTTCCATATACGCGTTATAGGTTTTTAAATTAAATTCATTAATAATCGAATACTTTTTTCTGATACATAAAGTCAAACATTTCAATTCAAACTCATGTACTAAATTTCCAAATAACTGTTTAATTGTTTTATTTTTAATAGACAAAAACTTCGGAATAATATTAAGTTTTTTACAAATTTTCAGAAATCTTAAATTCAAAATCTCACCGTCAAGGGCCATTCGTAAATTCTAGTACCGATTAAACTCTGTATAAAATGTCGTCTTCGTCCAGAATCGGCAAAAAACAATGATAAAAAGTTAATTAAATCCAATTGATTTTTTAAATCATCAGATTTTAAAACATTCACCTTTTATATAAACATTTTAATAACAATTTTAATTTTTCTTAAGAAAGGTGTTATAATAAAAATAAAATACATTGACATGTTTCGGAACCGTCAAATAAGTTCCATAGTCATAATATAAATAAAACAAAATTTCAAAATATTTCTCGGTCTATACAAATGACACGAGACAATCAGATATAAATAAGAAAGAGCGCGTGTTTTTTGTTATTTATATCTCACTGTCTCGTGTCATTTGTATTGACCGAGAAATATTTTGAAATTTTGTTTTATTTATATTATGACTATGGAACTTATTTGACGGTTCCGAAACATGTCAATGTATTTTATTTTTATTATAACACCTTTCTTAAGAAAAATTAAAATTGTTATTAAAATGTTTATATAAAAGGTGAATGTTTTAAAATCTGATGATTTAAAAAATCAATTGGATTTAATTAACTTTTTATCATAGTTTTTTGTCAATTCTGGACGAAGATGACATTTTATACAGTGTTTAATCGGTACAAGAATTTACGAATGGCCCTTGTTTGAATTTAAGATTTCTAAAAATTTGTAAAAAACTTAATATTATTCCGAAGTTTTTGTCTATTAAAAATCAAACAATTAAACAGTTATTTGGAAATTTAGTACATGAGTTTGAATTGAAATGTTTGACTTTATGTATCAGAAAAAAGTATTCGATTACTAATGAATTTAATTTAAAAACCTATAACGCGTATATGGAAGCAGTTAAAAATTATGAACTTAAGTGTTTTGATGGATTGAATTATGGTTGTTTGACAAGAAAATTTGATGTGCTGAATAGAAGGTTAGAAAGATGGAGAGAATCACAAAATCAAATCAAATTTAAAAATCTTAAGAGGAAAATTAATACTTTATTGATGTATCAAGTGCATGTGATATCGAAGTCTTCTGCAGTAAAAGAAGTACAAAAGATTGATATTATTAGCTTGTCAAGCAGACAGTTTAGTAAGAAAGAATTGGAAGTTTTACATAAAGGCCCGAAATTTATGTTTGAACAGAGACATGATGTGAAAAACTTAGTCATGCAAACAGAATATTTAACAGAAAAAGTTAATAGTGAAAATTGAGAAGAAACTAGAAATGTTATTTTTACAGAATTTGATAAGTACTTAAAAAGACCTTTAAAGCTTATCAATAATGATTTAAAAATAGTTAAAAAGCTGAAAAAAGAAAATGATATTCTGTTCGTACAGACGGATAAATCTAACAGGATTGCAGTAATGGATCGTAAGGATTATTGTGATAAAATACTTAGAGCTATTGGTGAGATGAAATGTACTTTAATCATGAAATGCCCATTGAATAAAATTACCGTAATTTCGGGTGTATAAGCCGCGGCTCAAACAATTCTTTTTGGACCCAGAAATCTTATTTAATGATTAAACACAAATATTTACGGCGATCAAAGTAGTAACATTCGTTTTTAAAAAAATTCTGGGTCAAAAAAGAATTGTTTGAGCCGCGGCTTATACACCCGAAATTACGGTAACAGTAAGTTGAAAGCAGGATTCGCACATTTTTACCACTAAATTTTAAGAGTATTTTCGAAGTGTTTCACTGCAGAAAAATATCGTAAAATCTGTGAATGAAGGTGGGGATTACGAATGTCGTGGTTTAAAAATTAAATGTAAATTTTCTTATTTTTAATAGTGGTGTCAGAGTCCTTGGAAATTCCAAGGAGTGTGCGAACCTTGGTTAAAAGATATTATAGAGAAAGGCTATGGCCAGATAATATGAAAGTAAAATTAAGAATTAATAAGCAAGGTGTCAATCCACGTCTTGTTGGTAGAGTAAAAGATCATAAAGAAGGATATCCATTACGCCACATAGTAATGAGATATCAAGCGCCAACATATTTTTTGGAAAAAGCATTTGTCTTATTGTTGAAAGACTTATTTCCTCCTTCGGACTTGGTTGTTAATGCCACAGCATAATTTGTAGAACATATCAAAATACTTAAGATTCCTCATGATTGTATTTTGGCAAGTATGGATTTCAAGTCGTTGTTTCCATCAATCGACATTAGTGAAGTTAATTCCTATATTAGTGATTTGATAGATAGTTCAGAAAAGTATAGTGACAACATAAAAAAGACACTGAAAATTGGCTTACAGTTAATCACAAATAATAATTTCTTTATGTTTGATGGAAAAATTTATGAGCAAAAGTTTGGGGCTCCAATTGGTTCTCCCATTTCGGGTTTTCTCGCGGAATTCAAAATGAGACCCTATGAAAAAGGAATTTTTGAAAATTTTGACAAAGTTCCTATGTTTTGGAAAAGGTATGTTGACGATGTTTTTTTGGTTTGGGAATGGGGGGTAGATTCTTTCCTTAATTTTGTTGATAAAGTTAATAAATTAGATAAAAATATTCAATTTACATATGAATTAGAAGCGAATTATAGTTTACCGTTTTTAGACACTTTTTTAATTAGGGAGGGGGATTCTTTAAAAAGATCAATTTATAGAAAGAAAATTAATAGCCAACACATTATTCCAAATTCCGCTTGTTCACCTTTTTGTTATAAATTCTCTACTTTCCGTTTCATGGTTGATAGAGCGTTTAAAGTCTGTTCTGATGAATTTTTAAACGAAGAGTTGCGTAAGATCCGTGAGATTGCAGGTTCTAATGGGTATAAAATAAGTAGCATCAATAAATTAATTAATTATTATAGAAAAGGGAAGCCTAAATAACAATATCCAGGGTTAACTGAAAGATTCAATAAAGGAGGTGATTCTAAAAATTTTAAAAGAGTTTCTTTTCCATATCTGAAAGGCAGTTTTGAGAAATTAAAATTAAAATTAAAAAAGTTTAATATTGAATTGATTGCAACTCCTCTACCAAAATTAAGATGTTTACTTAATAAGCAAGTGGATCCTATAGGACATGATGATCTTGCTGGAGTTTATGAAATACCTTATATTACTGAAAATGGTGACTTAAATTATTACATAGGCATGACTGGGAGAAAGTTTGGTATTAGAAAAGGGGAGCACGAATCTGATATTAAATTTGGACGTACTAACACTGCCTTATTAAGAACATATTTAAATGAGGAGATAAAAATATTGTTTAGCCAAAGTAAATTATGTTTCATTTCTAATTGTAATCGTAAATCTATTATAAGAGAGTCCATTGAAATTTATACGCGTAATAATCTGGTTTGCAGTGATACCGCTTCTTTTATTATTCCTAAGTTATGGTTTGAATTAATAAATAAATTCCTCGTGAGGGCTTGAATGGGATGAACCAGGTTGGAATTTCTTTTAGATCATGGTCCATTTTTAATTTAATTTTTACAATAGCGCGCGTGTTTTTTGGTGTTTTTTATATCTCATTGGTATTGACCGTGTAATAGTTTGAAATTTTATTTTTATTTATGTTTTAGATAATGGTCTATATTTTAATCTAATTTTTTGCAATAGAGCGCGTGTTTTTTGTTATTTATATCTCATTGTCTCGTGTCATTTGTATTGACCGAGAAATATTTTGAAATTTTGTTTTATTTATATTATGACTATGGAACTTATTTGACGGTTCCGAAACATGTCAATGTATTTTATTTTTATTATAACACCTTTCTTAAGAAAAATTAAAATTGTTATTAAAAGAATACATTTGTGTGGTCCTGTAAGTTAATAAAAATATTCTTTGCACCACAGATTGTACAGAATGTACATTTTAGTATATATTTTACAAATATATATGAATTTTATTATGTTTGAAAGAATGTAACATCATTATACACTTGAAACTTCTTTTCCCATTGACCGTAATGCAACATAATATTTTGTATTGTTCCTGAAACTTAACTATGCATTCGAATTTCATAAATTTTGAAATGACTCGACAAAATTCTAAAATAATTATCCCTCTTAGTTTTCAAACGATTGGGTAGGGCAGTTTTTCCGTTGTTACATTCCGACAGAGGAACGGACGGACTGAACGACGACTATAGGTGCGATATTGGATCCAAATTTTCCAAGTGGGTGAAAAATGTCCGGGCCAGGATTCGATCCAGAGATGTATTGTCTGAAACCGCCAACGATCTTTTAACCGAGCTATCCCGGATGAATACTGGAGGACTATTTCATTCAAAAACCTTAACGATCACGGAATCTGGTCTGATGCTTTGGATCAGCTCAACAGAATAATTCGAAGATTAATATATGAAACTGCAGAAAACGCTGTATACGAAATTAATTGAGAGAACTGATATAAACATTTTACCGATTGATTAATCGTGTTATAATTTAATCTATATAGGTGCTATTTATTGACATAATTACGAACGCACCTAAAAAAGAAGGAATACACTATAATTGAAAAAAAAAATACTGTTGGGGCTTCCGTTTATTTCTTCAGTTATATTTGTAAACCCCCAACTCTGACTATACAAATTTTAAATTGTTTCCTTTACCATACTGTGTTTCTTTCAATTCACGTATTCCCATTTCATCTGACGAAGGACCAAATTTATATAATCCAAAATGAATTTTTAGTTTTGATTTTTATTATTTCTTTGGTGATTTCGAACAACGCTTTGTAATTTGATTGCATAACACCAGTTCCATGGTGCTTTTTTACAGCAAAATTTATGTTAATTTATCTCTTTCTATGTTATCTTGTTTCATGCTTGTTCTATATAGGTTATTCGGCAAAACAGATTGCTGAAGATTACAACAAAGTTACTTTTTGCATAATAGAAAATAGATTGTATTTTCAGTGACACCCAAAAGATTTAGGTTACTATTCTTTATCCGAAGTACTGTATGTACTATTATATTAATATCTGAATATTTTCAAAACATCGTTATAGTATGAACGCACCTCATTTGCTACGCTTGACGAGCAATTTCCAGCTTCTTTTAACTAGGAAACTTGAATCTTTTGACATTGATTTTTTTACCGGTAGCTTTAGTCTTACATACATGTTCTATTAGTCATTTGTATGCATATTTAATTGCTAAAAATCAGGTATTTGTAAATTTCAAACTTTGTGCAAAAATGTATTTATTATTAATCCTTTCAGGAACAAGTGATTGTGTTTCTCTAATGAAAAATTCACACCATATTTTTGCGAAAAATTTTATTTCAAAATTGTGAAAAGCAATTTTACAATTTTCCTCCGGCAAAGTTATAAAATTAATAATTATTTTAAACTTTCTAGTGCAAATATTAAAATATTGTGCAAAAAATTATAAAAAAAATAATACATATATACTTAACAATTACACATATTACAGATATTAATATACCGGGTGTCCCAAAAAAGACTGATGGATTTTAAAATTCAATAATTTGCAAACGGCGACAGCTATTTAAAAATTTTTTGCAGGAGGGTTATGTATAATGTCAGGAGTTTTTTTACCGTAATTTTTTACTTTAATTCGAATTTCAAACGATAGGTGGCGTTGACGGCGATTGAAGGCCAGGTGTTCAATGCTGAGTGAAGCGTCGACCAGACCTTCAACTATTGTTTGAAATTCGAACTAAAATAAAAAATTACGGTAAAAAGACTCCTGACATTATACATAACCCTCCTGCTAATTTTTTTTAAATAGCTGTCACCGTTTGCAAGTTATTGAATTTTAAAATCCATCAGTCATTTTTGGGACACCCGGTACATACACATATACAGGGTGAGTCATAAATATCGAAACAATAGGCTATCTCTTTAAATATTGCCCCTAGACCCATACTTCGAATTGCAAAAATTCATTAAAAAAGGTAAACTTTTTGATAAGATAAGTTGCAACTTCATGAGGGGTCAATTTGAAAAAGTACGAAAATTAACATTTTATACGGCCCCCCGTAGGATAAAAATTCCAATTAGGAAAACTTTCCTTATCCAGTCCTAAATAATACACAAAGTTGCATTTTCATATCTTCAAAATTCGCAGAGTTATAGCCATTTGAATAATTCATTGGGTTTTAAGGGATTAGACACAAATTGAAATGCGCGCAATTCAAAAGACAATGTTACTTTAACAGTTCTAGGAAACGTGTAAAAACGTGTAAAAAACGTGTAAAAACGTGTATCTTTTGAGTTAGAATTTTGATTTTTTTTCTTCCTTGTGATGGTTAGCCATATAATTTGCTAAGAAAATCACATACTAAAATTTATCATAAAATGTATAAAAATTTCATATGATTAGTACTGGTTTAAATGGAATAATTAAAAATCCTTCTAACTCCAAACATAATTTATCGGATTTCAATTTCTTTCCATTTGATCAAAGATGAAAATCTGATTTTATTTTTTTTTCGGGGTTTTTGCTTTTTAATATTAATTTTAGAGCTATTAAAAATATTTTTTAAAAAAATAATGTAAATTTAAAAAAAAAATCTGATTTTCAAAAGTAAATAATTTTTCAATTTTGCCCGAAACAAACCTAATGTAAAATAATTAAAAATGACATGTTTCAAGTTTGTATTTTTTTCTTTAACAATTAATAACTTTTGATAAGGTCTACACTGCACGAATTTTTCAGTCCCGGTCTCGAACAATCCGTATTAAATTCACTGTCTCTGTCTGACCTAATACGTACATGAAATAAGTAAAATTAGGTTCAATCGAAATCTTTACGAAAATCAGGGACATTAAAATCGCTTTTATTTTACAAAAAAAAAAAAAAAAAAAAAACTTTAAAATTTATTTTTTTAAGAATAGTATATTTAAATGCTAAAAAATTAAACACATTAACCTGAAAAAAAATCAGCCTATTACGAAATTCTGCCTTAAATAAAAAAATGTGTTGATCCATGGAAAATGAATACAATAATACTTGAGAAAAAATAAACTCCATTTAACCCTCCTAGAAAGGGCATTTGACTATTACGTATTTTTCCTTTCCTTTGTGATTCCGTCTTAAAAGTTTTTACTGTTTATCATTTTTCAAATTCTCCAACGCACGGGATATGGATCAGCGATATTAAAATATAAGTGAAACATTTTTGTATAAACAGAGATTCGTTGATAAAATAAATATATCACAGCCTTTGGAGCTTCTTTAATAATAAAAAGTACAAATAAAAAAAGGAAAAGCTGTAATAAGTATTTTTGGTCGGAACACCTCCCCGCGAAACAATTTTTAACTACACTGAAGTAAAAAACTATGTAGAAATTCATGGCTGAGCCGGGCTATGAGTTAAATTTTTTACCAGGTCGGTCCGGATTATGGTTTTAACATTTTCCCATGCCGGGAAGAATTTTATCCCCAATGGGTCGGTTTGGGACCTGCCTAGATATTTCGATCGATGTAGACCTCTATTGCAAACGATCAACATACTTTGAAAACAAATTTTGCTTTAAATCAATACGCTGCTTTATTACGTCCAAATAAGAGGCACGGTCTTGAATCGACATTTAATATGGATAATTTGTGGACGATCCCTCATTTGCTTTGAAAACAAGTAAAAAATGCTTCGTTTACAAGCATGGTAAAGTGGTGTAAGTCACAAATTTTGGAGAATTATGGATTTTAATATCTCTGTCAGATTTTCAGATACGGAGATGATTTTTTTTGTTCAGTTTATGAATGGATAATGAATAACTTCCTAATTGGGAATTTTGCTCTAGGAGGGCCGTATAAAAATTTAATTTTCGTAATTTTTCAAATGGACCCCCCCCCCCCCATGGAGTTGCAACTTATCTTATCAGAAATTTCACCTTTTTTCATGAATATTTGCAATTGGAAGTATGGGTCTCGAGGCAATATTTATGGAGATAGCCTATTGTTTCGATATTTATGACTCACCCTGTATATATATATATATATATATATATATATATATATATATATATATATATATATATATATATCTGTGTTTGTAGGTATGAATAGTTAAATCATATAAAATTTCTTAAATTTATTTTATTTTTTCGAATAATTCAAACAGGTAGAAGAATGTATGTAGAAGATGTTTGAGTGTTATGGGAGACCATTTATTTGAATTTTTACCTGATCTGAAATCCGAAACTTCCTTCTTTTTATGTAACTTATAAGTGAATATTCCATAGTTATGTAACATCATCTCCGACTTAAAATTCGAGAATATTTCTCTAGCGAAATTACATTCATATGAAATTTCCCCCCAAAAATATGTCATCGAATCTTTATTTTTCCAACCCGTTTTCTCTATAATGCTTTTTCTGTATTTCTGTGTAATGTGGAAGCGAAAAGTACATTACGTTATGTGTCTAAAACATGTCTTTCTTAAAAGGTTTGTTATGAGTATTGTTATTTTTGAAATTTTGGTTTTAATGGTTATTTATGTACTGTCCTACTGATAAGAACTTTAAAGAAAAAACAAAATTAATAATGTTCCAACTAAAACAATTAAAATGAAGTAAAATAAAACTGAAAAACCGATTTAGAAACCATGGTAAACTTTCTAGCCGTTTCGCTGTTTTTTTCCTTTCTAGAGAATAATATGAAATATTATATTCGTGAGGATAATTTGAAGTGTTCGCATTGGTGAGAATGGATATAAATTACAGTTACTTAATCGTTTTCTATAAAAATGCTGGGATAACTGGACATTTTGATGCAGATTTTTAACTGTATAAACTTAAGGTGTATGATAGTTTACAATAAAGGAATAAATATTATCATAAAATATAGATGTGATACAGTTTATTTCAGGCTGTTTAATTTTTAATGACACATTCTCTACAGTTGTTAAATATTTCCCCTGCAACATATTTGTGCATGCTAAACTTTATTTTTCATATACAAAATGTATTTTTGAATATCGTCTATAGAAGTTAAATTACAAGACTCTACATTTTCAATGTAAAATATCTGTAAAATTGCAGATAAAATTTTTTGTTTAATTTTTTTTCAATTATCTCTAACGAATTAAAAACTTTAGTATTAGCAATCCCATTATAAGGAAATTGTAAAATATAACTCTGAATTTTATTTTTGGCTACCTATAAAGCTAACTCCACCTGTTTACCTTGTTTGCACACTTGTTTACAGTGTTAGAAAATATAACAAACTCTCCAGTGGTTTGGACGTTTTTTCTACAGAATAATATGAAACGTTACATTCTTGAGAATAATATGAAGTGTTCGCATTGCTAAGATGGATATAAATTACAGTTACTTAATAGTTTTTTTATGGTTAAATAACTGGGCATTTTGGGTGTTTGGCAGTTTACAATAAAGGAATAAATATTATCATAAAATATAAATGTGATACAGTCTATTTCAGGTTTTTTCTTTTTTAATGACACATACTTTTCAACTGTTTAATATTTTACATGCAATGTATTTGGGCACGCTAAACTATTTTTTTCATATGTAAAATGTATTTTTGCATATTCTATGATGTTGTTAATTTACAAAATTTTACATTTGCGATGTAAAATATCTGTACGCTGCAGTTATAAACTTTTATTTAATTTCTTTATTCAGTTATCTCTGAAGAATTACAAATCATTAATATTAGCAATCCCATATTAATAAAATTGTAATATATAACTGGGAATTTTATTTTTGTCTATTCACATACACACATAAAGCTAAACCCACTTTTTCCCATAGCACCCATACATTGAATTAAAGATTTTTTTATGTTAGCCTCTGAACAATTGTTCTTGATCATGAGCAAACATTTATAGACATGACTTCCATGTATATGGCATGCAAAAAAAAAAAAAAAGTTTAAACTTTTTAGTACCAAACTAATGTCATGCGGATAAGAACTCTTCAAATAATACATACCGTCAACAGTTGTAACTTTGGACCGAATTTCTCTATTTCATGTCATGTTTAACACTGTTAATGTTTTTGTTTTGTTAGCAAAGAACATGTAGAACTTCAAAATTATCATAAGTTTGTCTAAAATTAAATTTATATTGTTAAAAATGCTCTTAAAACTTTGGGCCAATATTACCTTGAAATGAGGTAATAATGGCGCAATGGTTAAAACAAATATTATAGAGCCTACAGAATAATGGTGTGAATATTATTCCTATATGAAATTTGGAAAGAGAAGGAAAGAATTTTAAATATATATAAAGATAGTACATTATCATTCATTAAAACAAAATATTTCAAAAGGTACAAAAATTTGGTACTTGGATTGTCCATATCTAGGACTGAATACTGGTTTCTCTTAGACAGAAGTTTAAATGGACTAATTTTGCCACAATATCATTTAACTAATTCATTATTGAGTCCGGTCTATGTAACCAACGGCAATACATTAATTTTATTTCCATGCAGTCGACAACACAACCCTCTTATAATTACAACGTAATCCTTCTGGGATACAGATTGCCATTAAACGGCACAAGTACAAAATATTGGACGTTACGGTCATCTTTGTCAGCAACTTCCTTGACTGGTTCAGTTCAAACTAATACACCGAATTAATCTACTTCTAAATATTCTTCTTTTAAAAAACTTTCATAAGTGTACCGAAAACAATGTTATCACAAAAACATCAATATATAAATTCGGAAAAAAACTCTTCCCTTAAAATATAACATTTTTCATGCATTGACAGTAAAATACATACAAAAATTAAATTACAATTTGTTTGGCCAGTGTTACCTCAAATGTTGGGCTAATGTTAACCTAAGTGTTAAGTCAAAGTTAAAAAGACTATTTTTCATTTTTTATCTCGGGAAAGACAACCCATAATCTTACATTAGGCCTTGATTTAGACGAACGAAGTTATAATAGCATATGCTTAGCATGGTACAAATTACTTAATTTACAGCTGAGTGAAATCTGTAAGATCAAAATTTTCATCATTTTCACAGGTATTTGTTTGAGTGATGGCTCCACGATGAAACCTTGCCGAATTACTTACAATGAACTACCAGCTATTGTAATTGAATTGAGGCTTGGATTATAATTCGATTGAGTTGTTGGATTGAGGCTTTACCAGCCTCAGTCCAGTGCTGTCACCTTTATTTTGAAACCAAAATTCCGTCGATAACTCAAACGCTGTAGAAAATATAGCATATTTAATGTTTTGCATTCGGTCCAATGTTTCTTTCAGATCAATGTTAAATGTGCTTAAGTACCAGATGACAATACGCAAAGTTGATGAAAGCTATTTAATGTCTTATTAAGTACTGGGAGATACTTCAGCGATACCGAATATAACTTTTTGAACTAAACAATCGTTTTGCAACAGATTGCAAATTATTGCTTACATAAACTTCTGTAAGTATTATTAATTATTCCACTTCAGCAAAATGAGGGTTACAAACAACTTGATTTTTAATGTTTATTAAAAAATGATTTATATAAAATAAATCACAAGAAAGTTTTACAATATCATTAACAAGTAAATTATTTGTATTAAAAAATAACTTAACAAATAAAGAATAGATTTTACTTAGTTATGAACAATTAATCATTTTAGAATTGTATTATAGTCGTTATAGATTTATGTTTATCTGATATAAATAAATTAGAGCCAATACAACTCTAAGTAATTAAGAATCTTCAAACAGTAAAGTTAACTTATTTAGCGAATTCCCAAACTCCATTGTTTTCATAAGTGTCGAGTTTCAAAGATAAATGATCTTCTAAAATAACTCCTAAGCTTTATGTTTTCCCCAGTTCTTTCAAACAATGAGTTCTGTAAACAAAACATGTCCTATCTTTAATGCGTCCTAACTCATCCGTCGCCGAATAAATCTTTCTCTAAATCTATTCCTAAAACTGTTGAATGCCAATGAATGACAGCAACAGCTGGTTCCTATTCACAGAATGAAACTTGGAAACTGACATTGTGCTAGAGATAAAACCTTCATTCTTACGACATTTTCTAGGATTAAAAGTGCTCGGTTTTGAAGGACAAAAATTATTCGCTATCAGTTGCGTCCTTTTAGGAACTAGAAAACATTTATTATTATACAAAGTACCCGAATCTTATGAGTCTATCAACAACAAATATTACTCGAAAGACAATTCCTTATCAGTAATGAAATTCCGGTGAAAATCAATTAAAATTAAAATAATAGCCACTTTCATGATTAAATCACCTAAATTATCAATAAAAAGTTATGTTCTAAAATTTAGCTTTTTTCAAAGATATAAAATATAAAACTAAATAATTTTATAATTCGATTTTATTGTTAAAACTAATACAAATATTAATTATTATGTAACTAAATACGTATAATTTGTTAGTTTCCGGAAAAAGCACTCGTAAAAACCTTAGAGAAGACAGACTGTAAAACTTTTATTAACCTAAGGCTCTGTTGTTCCTTAGTTCCCTTGACAAATGAGCTGTGTCCACCAAACTTGTCTACTGCATCTTTTCTCACAAGTTCAAAGAATAAATATTCGATCAATCCATTCCTAAAACAGTCGAATACCAATGACTGACATGAACAGCTGATTTCTGATTATTGAATGATAGTTACAGACTTTGGATGTTTAAGAGGAAAAAGCTGCTTTCTTGTGACATTATCTAAAAGTCATCCGCATCGTGGTACAAAGACCATCTTATCTCACAAGGGAACCACACACATGATACTCCAGGGTTCGTACACTCCTTAAATTTTGTAAGGACTCTGACAATAATATTAATAATAAGGGAATTTATATTTAATTTTTATGAAACAAAATTCGCAAACACCTTTTCGATTAGCAATTTTCGCAATGTTTTTCTGCAGTGAAATACATTGAAAATACTGTAAAAAAATTGTGGCAAAGTCGTGCGAACCCTGTACTCACAGATTTTAATGGATTTAAAGTATATTGTAGAGTGCTTAACATTAATTATTATATTAGAAGGATTCCTTCAAATGGGCCTTAGATTTAGAGACATAACAGGTCAAAGTTCAGCATACGTTTCAAATACTCATTAGTTTGCAAGTTACGACAAGTACTCCGTGGTGAGATGGCAGAGTACTCGCCTACCAGCCATATGGCACGATTTGGATCTTTACTCTTTCACTCCCTTTTTTTTATTGTTTAATCAATTTTATATTGTGCAACTTTACAACTCTTAACACTAGAACCGCGGAGACGGGTCATTTTGACCCATATCATCCGGAGACACATCGATTCGAACCAGAAAACACTTAATAAAGTAAGCTAAATATATGCTGAGCAAAAATATTTTCAATAAGCAACTTAAATTGTTTCAAATGAAAATTCCGGTGAGAGATATTTTTATAAGTCTTTAATGAATTTTCCCGCGGTTCTAGTGTTAAGTTTCTGAATTGCTGAAATTTCGATTTTTACTTTCTTCTATCTTTACAAGAAAAAAATATTGGATGCGTAAAAATTTTCGAAATCCAGTTTTCGACATATTTACAGGTTTTAGGGCACAGAGAACTCGAAATACATGTTTTTACAGAGGTCTGTCTGTGAGTCTACGAGTTTGTCTGTTAGTCAGTCTGTTTGTAAGTTACATAAATTTTGTGGGCGCTCTATCTCAAGCACTAATCTACGGAATTTAACAAAACTTTTGATTCAGTTAGACTTTGATGTAAACTAGATCTGCTTAGGTTGTGATGTATATCACCCAAGAGGTAGCACTGCTCTGCTGCCCTTTTCCACAATAGCTATATCTCAAGAACTAATGGACGGATATTTATAAAATTTTAGATTATGATAGTTCTTGATATAATATGGTTTTGATTACGTTTTGTGGCAAATCCATTGGTAAAATGGTTTCGCTGCTATGTAACAATATTCATGATTATCGCAATAGCTCTATATCAGGTACTTGTGCACGAATTTTAACAAACATCTGATTCAGTTAGTCCCGGATATAAATTAGTATTATTTAGTTCTTGGAGTAAAACGGACAAAAAGTGGCGCTGTTATGGGTCATTATTAATGATTATCGCAATAGATCTATCTCAGAAACTAATGCACAAATTTTCATCAAACGTAAAATTCAGTTAGTTTTTTACATAAATTAATATTTCTTAGTTTTCGGAGTAAATCACTCATAATGATTCTATCCAGTTTTTTTTTTACTATTTTTGCGATGATTCTAGGTCAAATATTATGACACAGATCTTCATTAAACTTTATATTCATTTAGAACTTGAAATAAGTTGTACCAGATTAGATTTTGGTGTAAATTACCTAACCAGTGATGCTGATATGTTTCATTTTTCTGGAAATGTTAACGTGTATGATATAGAAGAAAGTTTTGGGATTACTACATCCAACTAGTTTTGTTATATTTTCCTAAAGCATATACAATTACGTTTATGTTTTCTAGGCAAACTTCTAATTTTCTCTTAATTTTTAAAATAACACTTGTGTTGGCAGTTTATGTTGGTATAACTTTGACTTGTTTTAAATGTATTAAAATATGTCAAATAACGAAATACAAAAATATTTATTATTACTATCATTGACCTTTAAGTTTAGTAAATATGCAATCAATCGGTTGATATACATCACAAAAACATTCAAAACAGAGTATTCTTACTGAAAATCTTCCTCTACAGAGAATAATTGCTTACCTAGTACTTGTCTTCAAAAGAAAATAAAAGCTATCAATATTTTTTTGTTTTATTATGATTTATTATTAAATATTACCTGATTATTTTTTTTTAATAATGCAGTCATATATATGAATATGTATCATGTGGGATCAACAGATGAATTATACATTTTCATTTGAAAATTTTTCGTTTATTATTTTTTGTTACAGTGAAAAATTATTTTGATATACAATTTGTCTTTTTTTATTCAACTAAAAATAAATACATTAAACTTGACATCAAATTTGACACTTGACATGATTTTTTATTGAAAAATTTATCATAAATATTTATGGAAAGAAAATTACTAAAAAGAAACTAATTCATTATATACTTATAAAAATATTAAGTATTTTATTTATTAAATCAATAATTACAAAATAAAATGTTTATTATAAAATCGTGAAAATACTACACTCACCTGTATCAGCCTAGATTTTCTTATCTGAATTTTATCAGATCAATATAAATTATCTTTCAGTGATATTTTCTCTCCAGCGGCAAATTGCATTCCGAGCAACCCGCCTGGGAAATTTCTCAGGATATCTTATTTGTGGACTGTAATGAATCATGAATAATCTATGATAACTACAATACAAATTCAGTCCTTTTTTTTATAAATATACAAATAAAAAAATATTTTCTTTATATGTATCAGAATAAGAAAACAAGTCAATAAACTGAGAAATTTCAACTCTAAGTGTTTTTATTACACTGGGTCATCAAAAAGGTCAGATACATTTTGAGAAATCATAACTGAAAAAAAATTGCAAAAATTCAATAATTTTGTATTCAGAGAACGCGTGACTTTTCCGAGATTTATTTATGTGTGTTGAAACCGTGACCTTCAAGCAATCTGCTGAAGCAATGCACCGGGAAAATTTTAAATTTCAGGACGTGAGTTTCAAAACACGTTTTATCGAGAATAGATTTACACATTTCTGTTTTTTAACTGAATGAAATTAAATATTGTACAAAGGTAGCTGAAACAAAAGAAAAAATATTCTCTTTCTGGTTTTAAGAAACTAGTCGGGTGTAACAATCCAAAAAACATTTTTATATACCATGCATGTTAGAGCTTCAATATGCGTAATTTTTGTAACTTATGCTTTTAACAACAAAAAATGAATAGCATAAAAAAATGAGTCAATAGAATGTCTATTTTTTACTATTTAACACTTCTATTAACCCATTAATGCCTGAATTATTTTCAATGTTAAAATTCAAATTTTGCACTTTCCCACCACTTTTAAAACAAGAATAACGTGTATCTTAATTTATTGAGGAATTTGTCTCGAGATAGAAAGTATTTATTTATCCTTCTTTTTACTGATATCAAAAGCGCATACATTAATTTTTTTAAAGTGTCCCAAAAATGGGACGCCAGGCACTAATGGGTTAAAATGAACTTGTTCATAAGATCTAAACGTTAGAGATATACCAAAAATTTAGATTTAAAAAAAAGCTGCCCATTTTTTACAATATCATTGATACAATTTCAAATATTCCACTGGATGTATTTTTTGCAAGAAGTTCTCTGTGGCACTTTCTTCAATTCCAGATTTTTGTGACACAAGATCTTATGTTTTGCTGATCTTAAAAGTAAAAAGTTTCTTTGGACATGAGAATATTATATCACATATCTACATGAGAAAGTAGGTGCTTTTTTCTTTGTCTTTACATTATTCGTTAATTCTTTTCTGATTCAAAAAAAATAGCTAAATCCACACATTTTAGATTTAATAAAAAATTCTTAAAAATAATATGAAATTTGTTTTAAGTAAAAACTTGTTAAATAAATTCTGGATTAACTATTTAAAAATTCATTTTCAAACAAATCAAAAAATTGTGCGTCCAATTATGAAAAAGGAAATCACATGTAATATCTACTTTTGATTCACTTCAATTGAAATAAGTATAAACTATTTCGTTTTCCGCAAACGTTTTGAAATTCAACAGCATTCTTATCTTTAAAAGTATCTTTTGGAATGTGGGCACTTAAACAAGATAAAAAGATTGAGTCAACAGTCAAATGCTATGAATTTTAGAAAGATGATTTCCTGTAAAGAAAGACCGCATGACAAGTCGGATATTCTCGGCAATTTGTAAAGTAGTTAATAATTAGTTGCACAGCTTTGGTTTATTTTTATTGGAAGAATTTATATGAACATTTCTTTTTATTTTTGTGGCTTAGAAATTCAAAACAATTATGAATGAAACAGTTAGATTTAAAATGCAGCATTTCTTATATCTTAAATATAGGTATTTATTTTAGAATGCAAAATGTTTCCACTTCTTCAGCACTGAATTCAAAATTCACAAAAAATACTTATATATAAACAAATATATACGTATTTTTCATGAATGTAACATGTTTTTAACACTTTGCACTTGAAACGTGATTCTCACTGACCAGTAGTGTTCTGTGTAAATGGGTATCTCCAATTGCTCTGGACACCAGTATTTTAAAATAATTTTCTTCGCTGCATCTTATGGCCGAATAATTGGCGACTGAAAAATGATGAAATAAACTGTAATATATTAGTGGTGTTCAAAGGAACCTCGAATTTTAGAACTGCAATTGGCTGGATTAGAACACTGTGTGTCCTGTTTTGAAAATAGAACATTACTCCAGCCCACTAATACTTGTTTACTTATCCGGAATGCTTATAACATATAATTTGTCGCCCCAGTGGTGTGATCAATAGCGGCAGCTACTGCCACCCCGAGGAGCCCAGGTTCGAATCTGGGTAAGACATGGATGGTGTGTTGTCCCTTTGTGGTGAAATGAATATGTAATGGATATGCGAAATAAAAAAATGGTTCTGCAATTTCTTTGTCTCTGTCTGTAATGGATCATTCAAAGCGAAAGCCATAGCTGCTATAGACTTTCAAAGGAATGTCAATTCAAACCAAATCAAACTTACATTCTGACACATTTATTTGATTTTATTAAACTAATACATGTTTTTTCATAAAAAAATAAATCACGTATGAATTTTACTCGTGCTGAAAATTTCAAACATTTTGAAACATCACAACAAAGATCTAATCTTTATATTTTATCATTCCTATAAGTGTTAAAACACCAACCATTATTTCATAGTGACGAAATGATCGTACAATTAAGATAAAATTTCTTGGCTTTCTGAACGAGAAATTTAACAAGCCTTACTAATTACCCATTTGAACAACACCTTACTTTTATTTTAAACTTGCCCTCTACCAAGTGGAAGTGGCCATCTGTACTAGTAGTAAGACGCTTGATTCGAAACCAAGTTCAAAGTCAAGCAAATCCACCCCACAGAAGAACGAGAGATATAATTTTAAAGAAAACTCTTTTTTTCAGATTGCGCAAATGTTTTTCCCAGAACGTAAATTTCTTCAATTGAAGAATATATACTGATAGCAGCGCTCCCAGGAATATTTTCGTGAATTAAAGAAAATATTTCTGAGAGTATGTGGAGTAGTAATATTTTTCTAAAATGTCGAAAATTGACGTTACTCTGTCATTAAAATTTCATTAACATTACTCAAAAATTCGTTGTTAATGACATTTAAATAGAGAAGATTATTTTGGGACAAAACTAAACATATGACTGCTGAAAGCTTACGGTGTACTTGTTGTGAAAGAAATTCAAAAGATATATTTTTATAATTATTTAAAAAGGTGTATTGTTAACCCGGGAGGACGCGCGCAGGGCCTAAAAGACCCGGAATGCGTATGGTTTTTACAATTGTAACCAATAAATTTTCAAAAGTGATCTTCAAATTATTTTATCACAAAATTTGTAAGAATTGTATCCGTCTAAATAAAGTGTCTGTTATAATTTAATTTTATTGGTGAAAAAGTTAAAATCATTCATACCCTGGGTAAGCGCGCATTCTCCCGGGTTAAATATACAGGGTGTTTCTAAATTCATGGTACAAACTTTAAGGGGTGATATTACGCATAAGGACAAACAATATTAAATAGGAAACTAAGGGTCCCAAACGTCTTCCGAAGGAGACAGGCGCCATTAAAGTTTATGGTCCAAAAATTCAAATTATTATAAAAAACAGAAAAATTGGTCGATTCGTTTGCGGTTTTCACTAAAAATATTCTTTATGTCAGTATTGTCTTGAAAATAAATTATAAAAATAAATTTCAAAAAATGCCGACAGAGGGCGCTTTAGACTTTGGAGTAACGAACAACTATTTTTTACCGTTATTTTTTGCATCTCATTAACTTTTTTAGAAGCTTAGACAAACTTAAATTTTGAGCTCAAAATCTAAGTCGTTGGGAGTGGTCACACAGCCCTAACTGAACTGTGGGGGGGGGGGGAGGTTCAAATTCCAAATGATTATAAAAAACAAAAAATTGGTCAATTGATTTGCGATTTTCACTAAAATTATTATTTATGTCAGTATTATCTTGAAAATAAATTATAAAGATAAAATTTAAAAAATGCCGATAGAGGGCGGTTTAGACTTTGGAGTAACGTACAATTTTTTTACCGTTATTTTTTGCATCTCATGAAATTTTTTTAGTCGCTTAGACGTAAACGTAAATTTTGAGATAAAAATCTGAATCGTTGGAAGTGGTTAAATAGCGCAAACTGAACTGTGTTCAAAGGGGGTGGGGAGGTTCATATTTCAAATGATTATAAAAAACGGAAAAATTGGTCGATTCGTTTGCGGTTTTCACTAAAACTATTCTTTATGTCAGTATTGTCTTGAAAATAAATTATAAAAATAAATTTCAAAAAATGCCGACAGAGGGCGCTTTAGACTTTGGAGTAACGAACAACTATTTTTTACCGTTATTTTTTGCATCTCATTAACTTTTTTAGAAGCTTAGACAAACTTAAATTTTGAGCTCAAAATCTAAGTCGTTGGGAGTGGTCACACAGCCCTAACTGAACTGTAGGGGGGGGGGGGAGGTTCAAATTCCAAATGATTATAAAAAACAAAAAATTGGTCAATTGATTTGCGATTTTCACTAAAATTATTATTTATGTCAGTATTATCTTGAAAATAAATTATAAAGATAAAATTTAAAAAATGCCGATAGAGGGCGGTTTAGACTTTGGAGTAACGTACAATTTTTTTACCGTTATTTTTTGCATCTCATGAAATTTTTTTAGTAGCTTAGACGTAAACTTAAATTTTGAGATAAAAATCTGAATCGTTGGAAGTGGTTAAATAGCGCAAACTGAACTGTGTTCAAAGGGGGTGGGGAGGTTCATATTTCAAATGATTATAAAAAACGGAAAAATTGGTCGATTCGTTTGCCGTTTTCACTAAAACTATTCTTTATATCAATATTTCCTTGAAAATAAATTTTAAAGATTAATTTCAAAAAATACCGTTAGAGGGCGCCTTAAATTTTAGAGTAACCAACAACTATTTTTAACCGTTATTTTTTGTATCTAATTAAATGCTTGTAAAAGTTCAAGCTCAAAATCTGCATCGTTGGGATTAATTAAGTAGCGGAAAATTGAAATGTGTTTGAAATGCGAGGGGTGAAAAAATTGAAATGCGAGGGGAGAGGAGGGTAATATTTTAACTCCTGAACACAGTTCAGTTTGCGCTTCTTAACACCTCCCATCGATTTAGAATTTCAGCTCAAATTTAAATCTAAGCAATTGCAAGCATTTAATTAGATACAAAAAGTAACGGTTAAAAATAGTGTTGGTTACGCTAAAGTTTAAGGCGCCCTCTGACGGTATTTTTTTAAATTAATCTTTAAAATTTATTTTCAAGAAAATATTGACATAAAGAATAGTTTTATCGAAAACGGCAAACGAATCGACCAATTTTTCCGTTTTTTATAATCATTTGAAATTTGAACCTCCCCACCCCCATTGAACACAGTTCAATTTGCACTACTTAACCTCTCCCAACGATTCAGATTTTCATCTCAAAATTGAAGTTTATGTCTAAGCTTCTAAAAAAATTTTATGAGATGAAAAAAATAGCGGTAAAAAATAGTTGTACGTTACTCCAAAGTCTAAAGCGCCCTCTATCGGCATTTTTTTAATTTTATCTTTATAATTTATTTTCACGATAATACTGACATAAAGAATAATTTTAGTGAAAATCGCAAATCAATTGACCAATTTTTCCGTTTTTTATAATCATTTGAAATTTGAACCCTCCCCACAGTTCAGTTTGCGCTACTTAACCACTCCCAAGGATTTAGATTTTGAGCTCAAAATTTAAGTTTATTTCTAAGCTTCTAAAAAAATTTAATGAGATGCAAAAATTAACAGTAAAAAATAGTTGTTCGTTACTCCAAAGTCTAAAGCGCCTTCTATTGGCATTTTTTGAAATTTATCTTTATAATTTATTTTCAAGACAGTACTGACATAGAGAATAGTTTTAGTGAAAACCGCAAACGAATCGACCAATTTTCTGTTTTTTATAATCATTTGAATTTTTGGACCCTAAACTTTAATGGCTCCTATCTCCTTCGGAAGACGTTTGGGACCCTAAGTTTCCTATTTAATATTGTTTGTCTTGATGTGTGCTATCACCCCTTAAAGTTTGTACCATGAATTTAGAAACACCCTGTAGATTTTTTCAATATTGATCTTGCTAAAAACGCATAAAAATATATCGACTAACATTTTTATAACAAATTTAATAGCAGTTAATAATTAAGCAAACAAACAAGAAAGGCATCACTATAAGAACAACCAAAATAGTAACAATCTAAGAAATTAATAAATTATCAACATGCAAAAGCCACCTTATACAGCTTTGTGAAAAATTACTGTGTAACAACCACATGCGTGCAGATGGCCTATAGAAAACTAAAATAGTCAATCGATAAAAAAATGTGTCTTTTTAAATGTATGTTAAAGTAGGCTTAGCTGCAGTCTTCAAATATAAATATTAACAAACTGAAAATTTCATTACGAAAACCTACTTCCGGCATCATATTTAGATTTCTTTTTAAGTTCTAATCGCGGGATACCAAACGAAAATTCATTCCGTAAAGTCGTCTATGAAATATATTGACTTAAAAAAGAAGACGTACTTTCCAATCGAATTGCTATGTTCGTCTTTCTTTTCGTCTACCTGGTGATATTTCTTTTGGAAGATTCTATCATGATATCGGTATTACTTCTAGAAGATTGAAATACGGATCATTTACATAATATTTTTCCGCTATGCCTAACGTGGAAAGAGGTAAAAAAAACAGAGAATGAAATATAAACATAAATTCGTTGCATTTGCTCTAAAGCTTTATCGTATTAAAAAGAAATTTTCTAATAATTTTGAATTTTAGGACTTGGTCATAACATTATCTTTCCTATTTTTTGAACTATTGACATTTATTATTTTACTTCCTTTCTAACAAATGCAAAATGTTTCATTTTTTATATTTGCCGACAGACTGACCTGTAATATTATATTCCGAATATTTGAACCTTCTAAAAACCAACTTCTGTTTAAAAAATCATAAACTCACTTTTATATTTCTTTGGAATCTAAATTTAAAAGAACATGAAACTTGAAATTAATTCTCGAAAACAGTAAAAAAGTTAAAACAATAAAGTGTTTGTTAAAAATCGATACCGAGAAATCTAAAATATGACTTATTATTCAAAATTCAGCTCATTTGCAATCACAAGCATTTACATTCATCACAAACAGTTTTTAATTTTTACTTAAAGCCCTATTCGCATTCCATTAAAAAATAATAATAAATGAGAATTTAACATTAGGAATCTAAAACTTTAAATTTCCGTAATTTGTGAGCTACTTCCTCGAATAACATCCCGTTTGGTATCTCATGGTTACAATTACCTATAAATTATTATAACATGCCAAATGGAGGTGTTAGAAAAGAAATTTCAGAATTGGATTAATTTTCTATATGATGAAGACCCCTTAATATTATTTTTAACGTACATTATAAAAATGCATATTTCTTAATCGAATGGTTATTTTCGTTTTTCACAGCATCTTTTTAATCATAAAATTTGAAGGGATAATTATTTTAACGCCCTGTACCTTTGCTGTTTGACATACCTCTGGAATATTTATGTATTGATAATCAATATATGATTTATTCTTTGATGTTCAGTTTTTAGCTCACAGGCTATGAAAGCCTGAGAGATTGTGTACCCGTCCGTTCAGTATGTACGTATGCATCTGTGTATGTACATGTACGCATGTAATGCGATAATTAATGATAAAAATATCCAATTTACTTCAAATTTTGAATATAGGTTTATTTTGATAAGGCGCTTCCCTGATAAGTTTTGGGAGTTCATTCAATAAGTATAATGGTAGGGGCTAATCCCCCTCCCTCAATTTATAAAAATTGGCTTTTCATGTATAATTGTAACGTTACATGCATGCTGAGTGTCATTTGTAACGTTTGGTTGGTCGTGGTGGGAGTTAAATGCAGACATACTTAGTACTTAAGATAAAACAACAAAGTTTATTAAAATTATGAGGGCTGAAGGGAAGTGGAGCAAGTCTTAATTTTACACAACTGAGAATACTATGAAAAGGCTAAACACATACTCACAAGCTTCGGCCTAGCTCAATCGTGGCACCTTCTAATACTTCTCCCTATCTCTTGGCTGAGCTGCTAGATAAAGCTTAATTAGACAGCCCGTGGCTGTGTGTAATTCTTTATTCACAAATAATCAAAATGAAACTACTATAAATTTTCTTACCACGGCCAACTCTCAAATCAAATATCGAAACTCCTTTGCACTTCACTGGAGGCTTGCTGCTACTTTTCAATTTGCTAGCACTTCGCTGAACAATAATTCACTTCGATATCTAATGCCAGAGATCCTCGCTCGCTGGCTACCGCCACAGATGCTCTCTCGCTGGCTAATGCCAGAGACACTCACCACACACTCAAACCCAAGCTTTTATATGCTGCAAACTGAGATACTTCACATTAACATATTACTAATAACCGCGAGCTAACTGCAGAATCCGAAAGAGCACACACACTCTAGAAAGTTAAAGTAAAAGAGAGGATAGATGTCGCATTTACGCTTACACATGTTAAATTATTGACGTCACGATCTCAAAAATACTAGAGTGCCTTTATGCAAAGGTCACTCCCTCACAACCCCCCCTCGGATTCCGCAGAGAAAAAGGACTGGCCCAAATGCATGTCCAGGACTTTTTCTTGTTATAAATTTCGAGCCGTAAAAAAAAAACACAGTGATGGGTGAAATTTAGAACCAAAACATAACTTTTAAAATATTAACTTTAACCCATCACAACCAAAAAACCTCAGTTTGCCTCAAAAATTCACATATTCAATCCAATAATTCTTCTATCTTACAAATAGCCTCCGTAAAACTTCCAAAAACTCGTAAAACTTTCAAAACTAATTACTTCTTCTTTCAAAACAGCCCACTCCACTGGGAGTGCTAAAATTTCTCAAAACACTAAACTTCCGAAATTTTCCTCAATATTGCAATACAACTATAATTTTACCAAAAAAATCTCTCCATAACTTTCCTAATACTAGAATTCGCACCAAGTCCAAAAAACCCAATGCGCAAAAATTTTCCTCATCCAAATTCCGAACTCATCTAAAATTAAATTTACTTCATACTAAAATAACCCTGCTACTACGTAATACCTACATACCTATTAGCCAATGAACTAACTCCCAAAATTCTTCAGAACTTAACTCCACTTTAACAATAATTGGGGCACATACGTACAGCGTCACATCGCTGTGCTTACGCAACAATAAAAAAAATATCAAATTTACAAAATGACGTCATCATGTTCTTCATCTGTATTAACTAAAAGAAAAATAGCAGAATCAATACATAATACAGGTATACTTCCCTGCAAGAAAATCACATTAACATTCAATTTTAATACAATACAATTTCAAATTCAAACGCAGCTTAAAACTTCGCAACTTGCGGAAACCATTCCCAACTAAAGTACAAACGTAACACATAAAACACGAACGGTAAGGAGAAAGTTAATTCATTAAATGTTAGTACAAGAGATAGAAACGCGTGTCAAGGACTTCTTGACCGCAAAACACGTGCGCGCCTGAACCGCGGCGCGTGTACAAAATAACCCAAATTACTATCTGCACTTTCTGAAAATTTAAACATATATTAACATACATTTTATAACACATGAACAATATAACAATATAATAACATTTTTAACAGATAACATAACAATTTAACAATAGATCCAGAATTTTTAAAAGCAGTTAAGACCAAAATCTCAAACATACATAAAACTAACAATTTTGCAAACAAATTTTGAACACAATTAAGCACTAATCGTGAGTCCGTCAAAAAATTCCAAAAATGGCCAAAAGTACAAAACAGTCTCTCTGCTTTCTATTCCTTCACATTGCTACCACATATATGCACTCTAATAGAAATTTAATAAAGAACATTATCACCCAATCATAGAGATGATTCACTGCTAGCCGGCTTCATACTACAGGATGGCTTTCTCCTCTTGTCCCAGAAACCTTGTACGAAGGATCTTTCGTCATCAGAACTGTACGGTGACGCCACAGTTGACTGTCGTGCCTGCAGCCTGGTTCTGAATGGATGCCGTGGAATACTTGTAGGTTCCGCTCGACGACTCTGCTCTGGCCGGTTCGCTGGGTTCACTCCATGGCGAGATTCACACTGTTGATGCCGGTAATCTGAGCGTTGTCTCCTCTTTCTAGATGCACCCGAAGTTACTGAAGATCCTAGACCACGTTTCTTTCCGGACCTATGCTGTTTCTTATTGGGCAAAAATTCCGACTTTAAAGTCCTTTTAACAGTTTGGCGAGTGTCCATCTGAAATCTTTTCCGGGGATTAAGTACCGAAGATGGTGAACTATTGGATAATTTGTGTTTCTGAGGTTGCTGTCTAATAAGTGGAGGAACGGGACAGTTTATAATCTTTTGCCTTTTATGGCACACAGAATCTGATGTATTTGACACAGTTCTCTTATTTTTATTATCATACTGTGCTCTCGGATTGATAGGCTTTCTACTTTCAACAACAGTTTTTGGAGCTGTTTGACCAAATTTTCTTCTTGAATATTGATGAAAAGAATTAGATGAAGAACTGCTGGACTTGGGACACTCATTGGATCGGGAATTTCGCGAAACACCGCTCGACACATGAGAACCTTCACTACCATTTTCTCTAAACTTATAAACTCTAATCTGATCCAGATTAACCGTCATTCTTTCACCATTGACATCAACAACCAAATTATTATTTCGAACTTCCAAAACTTCAAACGGACCTACAAACTTCGGTCCAAACTTAGCTACTCTCTTTTGACGACTTGAACTTTTCTACCAACACAAAATCTCCAACTTTCAATTCTAACTCCCTCCTACGCATGTTATAATACTGAGCCTGCTTTTCTTGCGCTTTTCCCATCTGAACTTGAGCTTCCTTAACCAACCTCTCAATATCCTGACACATGTACTGACTTTCCGCATCTGATACCATAACTAGCCTTTGGAATGGAGTAATGACTTTTCTACCCAAAAACAATTCAGCTGGCGTTTTCCCTGTCGACTCGTGAATTGCTGTACGAAGTGCATACGCAAAATGCTGAAGAAACTGGTCCCAATTTGCATGATGAGAACCAACATACGAAGAAATCATTTGAATTAATGTACGATTTACACGTTCAGTCATATTAGACTGAGGACGATACGGAACAGTAAAAGAATGATCGATCTCCAGCTTCTCACACAGGGCCTTAAATATATCAGAAATAAAACAAGGGCCATGATCGCTCACTACCTTAATTGGTGCACCATATTTAGAAATATAATTCTCAAAAAATGCATCGGCAACTGCAGGTGCAGAAGCCTTCCTGAGGGGGACTAACTCTACCCATTTACTAAAATAATCAACTATAACTAGTACAAATCTATATCTTTTAGGATTAGACAATGGATAAGGACCGATTAAATCTACACCTACACATTCATTAGGAAAATTTACTTTAATAGGAATTAATTTGCCAGCTGGACTTACATTTTTATAATTATAACGTTGGCATGTGCTACAGCTGGAGACATAAGCGCGCACTGCTTCCCGCATTTTAGGGAAGTAGCAGGATTCACAAATTCGAGCATAAGTTTTCCTGATTCCTAAGTGACCTGCTAATGGATTATCATGAAATTCTTTCAAGATGGCCTTACGAAGACTAGCCGGAATAAAAACTCTTAATTCACCACGTGAATTTACAATTTTAGAATAAAAAAGAAGACCATCGATAAGCTTAAAAGATTGGGACCATTTCTCAAACATAGGCACATCTGCGCTCGGGACATCATCAGGATTTTCCAAATAACGATATAAACTACCAAATTCTTCATCTTGTTTCTGCTCCCTCATCAACTGCTCTCGTGACCTTAACACCAACGAAGACAATGCACAACACTTAACTTCCTCCATGACCTCTAAACCACCATGCGGGTTTCGTGACAAAGCGTCCGCTACCGCATTCTCCTTGCCAGCCCTATGTTCTATAATCATATTATACTCTGCTAACTTCAAACACCATCTGACCATACGAGACGACAAACCCTTTCCATTAGTTAATTTTGTCAAAGCTGAATGATCCGTAATGACTTTAACCGGTATATTAGTGAAAAAACAACGAAATTTATTCAAAGCCCAAATTACTGCAAGACACTCCCTTTCCGTAATCGAATATTTCCTTTCCGCTGCATTTAAAATTCTCGACGCAAACGCTATAGGTCGACCTTTCTGTGCTAACATCGCTCCAACCCCCACTGCACTCGCATCGCAATACACTTCAAACTGAGACGAATAATCCGGGTGAGCCAAAACAGGAGGGGAAACTACTGCCTCTTTTAATAATTCAAACGATCTCTGAGCCGCTGATGACCATACAAACTTCACCCTTTTCCTTTTTAAATTATACAACGGTTCACATAACTCTGAAAAACGTGGGATGAACTTGGCAAACCAAGCCACCATTCCTAAAAATGTCGCCACTTCCTTACTATTTTTGGGGGGACTCATTGACGTAATTGCCTCAATTTTCTCATTATCTATATTAATACCATCACGCGTAATTTTAACTCCTAAATACTTTATCTCTTTTCTCAAAAATTTACATTTTTCTAACTTAACTGTTAACCCAGCATCTCTTAACAACGTAAATACTTCCCTCAATAATCTTAAATGCTCTTCAAAAGTAGCTGCCATTATAATTATGTCGTCCAGGTAGACCAGGACACCCTTACCAATCAAAGGTTTAAGGATATTATTCATGGCCTTCTGGAACGTTGCCGGCGCTCCCGATAAACCAAAACTCATTCTCTTAAAAGCAAAACAACCGTCCCGAGTAATGAACGCAGTCTTCGGTATGTTCTCCGGCTGCATTGCAATCTGAAAATAACCCGACGTAAGATCCAACGTTGACATATAATTCGTACTCGTTATATTAGCCAAAATGTCATCAATAACTGGAATAGGATACTGAGGGTATTGCGTTATCGCATTTAACTTTCTATAATCTACTGCAAACCTATATGCCTCTGGATTATCTAAACTTTTCCTATTATTTTTACGACATAACACTACTGGCCATGCAAAAGGAGACTCAATTGGCATTATAATATCGTCCGCTAGCATTTTTTGAATATGATAATCAATTATTCCTTGTTTAACTTTATCATAACGATATGGTTTACTGGCAACAGGTGCTTTTAAACCAGTATCAATCTCATGCCACGCAACATGCGTTAAACCCGGTTTATCAGAAAAAACCTCTCCAAACTCATTCAAAAACTTATTAAATTCCTCCTTCTCGATTTCACTTACCCCGACTCCTCCAAATTAACTGACACTGAAACTGGCTCTTTCTTACTCACATTCTCATCATTATTCACGATCAACGACTTTTTAAAGACATCCAAACTAATTCCTCTATCCTTCATATAATCCACACCAACTATACAATGCACTGTTAATCCATCTAACACACAAAACTCCCAACATGTCTTAACCGAACGAATTTCAACTTCCAATTCTACTGAACCTTTATTATCGCAAGCTACTCCCTGTGCCGACTGAACCACCAGTCTTCACCTCTTCAACTTCTTATACGAAAAATATTTCCGATAACAATCAAAAGAAATGAACGACTTATCTGCCCCTGTATCGAAGACACTTTTAACGACAATACCATCTAACACAATTAACACTTCAGGTAACTCAACCGGATTAATAGTAATTTTATTCAAACTCACAGAAGGCTTTTCCGTTTTAATCTGTGACTGCATACCTTCCGAAAAACAGTCACCAACCAGTTTAACTGACCCGACCTCTGAACACATCTCTTTTGCATTGACCTATTTTCCAAACTCTCATCCGAAGTTAATCTCCTTACTTGCGAAGGAACATTCCTGTCCCGTACTCCCCCTCTCCGATCATAACCACTATTCTGTCTATTTCCATACATATTTCTCTCACCACTTCTAAAACTATTAGCACCACCACAATTTTTATTACCATTACTCGTATTCGACATATTACGACCAAATCCATCATTTCTATTACGCAAATTATTATCCGGAAATCGGTGTCCCCCTTTCAAAAAATTACGATCCCCCTCATTTCTCAAATTACTATCCGCGACAGGTCTCTGACGAGGGCTACGCAAATCCCGTTGATCCGAGCTATGCCGAGTCTCATACTTCGATAATATCTGATGCATTTCTGCAAAATTCTTCGGTGCTCTAACTTCAATAAAGTCCTGTATATTCGGATTAAAAAGAGGAAAAACAATGTCCAACAATTCCTCAAATGTGATATCTAAATCTAATTTATTTTTTAGTTCAAGCTTACGTAGATAAAATTTTGATGCCGACTCATAAATATTCTGCTTATTACAATAGAACTCTTTTCTCAAAATACTTTTATCTTTAATGGGAGGAAATGCCTTCTTTAACTCAATCACAGTTTGTTCAAATCTTTTCGCTTCATCAGTAATCAAAAACTTTCCTATATTCTCTAACCACAAAAGTGCTTCGCCCTTCAATGAGCATTTAAGCAGTACGTATCTACTTTTCTCAGGTATATTATTGAAAAAAATATAACCATCTAGTTTAACTAAAAATTCACTAATATCACCCTCACCGGTGAAATACACCCGTGCCACAATCTCACAATGTCCGACATTTCGTTGGGCGCCATTTGTAACGTTACATGCATGCTGAGTGTCATTTGTAACGTTTGGTTGGTCGTGGTGGGAGTTAAATGCAGACATACTCAGTACTTAAGATAAAACAACAAAGTTTATTAAAATGATTAGGGCTGAAGGGAAGTGGAGCAAGTCTTAATTTTACACAACTGAGAATACTATGAAAAGGCTAAACACATACTCACAAGCTTCGGCCTAGCTCAATCGTGGCACCTTCTAATACTTCTCCCTATCTCTTGGCTGAGCTGCTAGATAAATCTTAATTAGACAGCCCGTGGCTGTGTGTAATTCTTTATTCACAAATAATCAAAATGAAACTACTATAAATTTTCTTACCACGGCCAACTCTCAAATCAAATATCGAAACTCCTTTGCACTTCACTGGAGGCTCGCTGCTACTTTTCAATTTGCTAGCACTTCGCTGAACAATAATTCACTTCGATATCTAATGCCAGAGATCCTCGCTCGCTGGCTACCGCCACAGATGCTCTCTCGCTGGCTAATGCCAGAGACACTCACCACACACTCAAACCCAAGCTTTTATATGCTGCAAACTGAGATACTTCACATTAACATATTACTAATAACCGCGAGCTAACTGCAGAATCCGAAAGAGCACACACACTCTAGAAAGTTAAAGTAAAAGAGAGGATAGATGTCGCTTTTACGCTTACACATGTTAAATTATTGACGTCACGATCTCAAAAATACTAGAGTGCCTTTATGCAAAGGTCACTCCCTCACATAATTATCAGATCTCATTCAAATTTTAGATATAAGATCATTTTGATCAAGAACCTCCATGATTAGTATTGGTATTCCTTGGTTAAAGAAGGGGTAATCCCTATTAATTTATGCAAGTAGTTTTCCACGCAGAATTTAACGATTTGCATCAAATTTTAGTTATATTTTCAATCTGATCAGCCACTACCCTGATTTTTTTTTTGGGGGGGGGGGATTCATTGGATACGTATAAAAAAGGGGCTACCCTCTTAATTTATTAAAATGGTTTTTCATACACAATAACCAATTTGCTTCAATTTTTGGATATAGATTTATACTGATAAAACGCTTCCCAGATTAGTTGTAAGGTTCGGTAGTAAGTTTCGATATTAGTTGTAAGTATTAAGACAGAATCGGGCAATCGCCCCCCCTTAAATTAGATAAATGGAATTGTATGCAGGATTATCCGATTTGCTTCAATTTTTAGCTATAAGTTGGTTTTGATAAGGCGAATTTCTGAATAGTTTTGGAGGTTTAATGGTTGAGAATAAAGGAAAGAACGGGTGATAATCACTGTATCTCACTTTATCGATATAGCTGCCAACATCTTATGTTTTTTTGTAGTAAGTTTTACCGTCTTAAATCGTTATGATCCGCCGATTAAATGAAATAAAAATTTCTGTTCATTTTTGTGGTACACAAATGTAGGATACTTGGATGCTATGATACATTCTCATTAAGTTACAAATGTAGCACCCTATCATTTCTTAACAGGTTGTTTTGTAATCAAATTTAGAACATAGAACACCTAAGGGGATAATTATGCAATAAAATATACTTTGTTGTTTTGACATTCTTTTGATTAGTTTTTGTTTCTGAAATAGAATGAAGATATTGTATTTTGTTGTAGTTATAAGTAGCCGAAGATATTTTAGATTTAGCAGAAGTAACTATAAAAAAGGAATTTTCTAAACCAAGGTCCTCAATTCCCCCGCTTACCCAATAATATATCAATGCACAAAATCGAGTATTATACTTAGACAAATGTGTGTTTATTTTAAGCAGAATATTTCTCAATGTTTCAGTAAAAGAAATACATGATTGTAGTCATAATCATGTTTTGTAGTCATAAGCAAACTTTTTTATTTAGTTAATAAATAACTCCAACAACTATTTAAGTACCAGAAGCACTAAATGTAAAAACAAAATATGATAAATATTTAGCTTGCGTTAAATGCTCAGTTTCCAGCAGAAATATTATGATCAATACTTCAATTACTAGCTACTTATTGTTAATAACCGTGCACTTGGATGATTTAAATTATATTCAATGCGGTAACCTACAATCTATAACTGTTTATAACTCTACAATCACCTTTTACTTCATAGCAGAAATTTAAATTTACACCCTTCATTGTTAAAGGATTTTAAATAGAAATTCATTTCAGGCAGTAATATTTACAGAAGTATTTAAATTACTCAGCATAATTTTCTCACTATCTCTAACCCTTTTATGCCAATCACGATTTTACGTTTATTTAGTTGACGCTATTAAATGATTCTCACATTTAATCTTCTCTTTCGTGACACATTTTGAAATCGTTTTCCTTTTCTATTGCGAAACCAAAGAATCTGCTTTGAATTTTAAAGAAAATTTATTCTTCAGAAACAATTGCAATCCTCAAATAGATAGTTGTTTACTGACAGCATGAACACCTATATTTGCTGAAATTAAACATATCTAATTTCAAAATGAATTTAAAGATATTTATTTGCTGAATACTAATTCGAAATCTTTGGTGTTTTAATAGAAAATATAAATGAGTTCATTTAAAGAGAATAATAATGTGTTAAATGTAGATTTTCCACTTTATTTTTGCGAAAAATATTCATACTTCGTTATTTGCGAAACATATCTTTGACCTTATTCAATGACAGAAATTGTGGAATTAAAAAAGGGACGGAATTTTTATACGAAAAATCTTGTAACCCAAGAGTCATATAATGAACACGACTGCTCTGTGGCAATCGATATATATATATATATATTTTTTTTAAGTGCAAAAATGTAATAACGAAAACTAAAATCTCTAATGGCAAGATCCAATATTTTAGAAAATTTATGTATTAGTAATTTATTTATTTATTATATCACATTAATCTAAAATTATAAGTAAATAAATTTTTTTCAGATTAAATATAAGTAGGAAATAACTTTCTTCGTTTTATTTTTTTTTAATTAAAATTGACATTGTCTTCTATTTCAATGTCAAATATAATTTTTTGAAAAAAAATAGCAATTTAGGAAATGTATACTGCCTTTTTCTAACTTAAGCTATAGAAGAAGGAAAACTAAGTAATAAATACTTTCTTTAAAAATGTAAACCACACTGTAAAAATTTTCTGTACAGAAAATTATAACAGAAAAAAAGAGCGAGAATCTCTGTAAATTTACAGTTGTTTTTGGTTAAAGGCTTTCTATCGAATTTCTCATTTATCATTTTACTGGCATTTCCCTTATCTTTTATGGAAATCCCTGTCGGGATTTTCATGTATTTATTTAAGGATTTAAAGTTAGATTTAAAGTGCTTTTATCTTTGTTCAAACTTGTAATTTAAAATACACACTTTTCAAATTCTTTTGTAATCACATTTAAAAAAATATTTAGTTCAAAAATATTTTTTTTTAAACGTAGAATAATTTACGGAGGGAAAAATAAACTACTCATAAATAGTGGGGATTTTTATTCACAATCACTTTGCAGATGTTTCCTTCACTATGCGCCAGAATCTTGTCAATGTTCAAATAAAACATTCGATTTTTTTTTGTATTCTACAAGGACGATATATAAAAAATAATAAGTAGTTAAATATTTTATTTATTTATATATTCATTATTGATGATAGTATTTAAAAGGATGGTAGTAAACATTTACTTATGCGTAAAAAAAACATGTTTCTCCTACTAAATGATTACACTTGGTGCCTTAACCCCTTGGTGGCACTCTGCTGCTAGAATTTTCTACCACATAATTTTAATTCCAAAATGTCACAATGACACCAGAAAATTTGACCAAATTTACTTCAAAGAGGTTTAATGCATTTTTTTTTTCGTGTTTATCGTTAACCGTTTTTTTTTTCTTGACAAAATACTGGTGCCAATGTGACATTTGGAATTTTGGAGAAATTTTCACCCCAGAGCTCAAAGGGTTAAGAGGATATACTAGTTAACATTCACCATAAGCTAAAGTTAAAGCAGTGGGCGAGTTCTTTATAAATATCTTCTTCTTATTCCAAATGTTTAAATGACTTTGTTGCACACATTTTATGTCGATGTGTTACGCAATATCTTTGTAATATTTTAATTTTAATTTCATTTTACATTTGATGTCACTTTCAGGGGCGTGCTAACAGTATCCAGCGTCTGTGTGCAGAACATTTTTTGGCGACCTATACTCCCCCCCCCTCGCCTCTAAAAATAAAACTTTATCCCCCCTCTCCCAAAAAAGAAGAAATATGATGATCCATAAATATATAGTTGTTTGGAGTTTTTTACCAGGTCAAATAAAAAATTTTGAATCAGAAAATGTATTTAATAAAATGTGCCTTGTTTTTTATAGTTCGTATTTTATTTTATTTATTAAATAAAATTACTAGTTCCGAAACATTAATTAAAAACCATTAATGAACATTCTCAAATGGCGAGCATTCATTCCTCAAAGTTATTATGCTTGTGTTCTTCACCAAGCCCTTCCCACTGACAAAAAGAGAAGCGTTCGATACTTTCTGCATTTTGGAATTTGGATAGTCGGATCCATGTAGATTTTAAAAAAAATTAAAGTAAAGTAAAGCAAATAAATAAGTAAATAAATAAACAAAACAAAATAAAATAAAATAAAATAAACAAAAAAGAAAGAAAAAATTGCTTTACATTTCCGATTTCAATGGTATCGTCCATTACTAGATCATTAAACCTTTTTATTTAGCTGGGACTCGCGTGAGTTTTCAAGTTTTCAATTTCCCCAAAGTTTCAAACGTAACATAAAAAAACTGTTGATACATTTTCAATATTTTTTAGGTTCTAATGACACATTTGGTGTGAAAAAATATTAATATTTATTGTTAGAAAAAAAAGTTTGACGTCATTTCAAGGATTTGCAAAACATGTTTTTTTTCTCGGTGCAAATTTTATCAAGATATCATTTTTCAATTAAGAAATACGTGATTTCGATATCATTTCGCATTTTAAAAAATGAGGCATTGTGCGCATTTACATTGTACTATTTATCAAGAATTTTTTGTCAAAATCGAAAGTTTTGTATATAAATTTCAGAAATTAAATATAAATTGTAGGTTAGCTTGAAAAATCAAACCGGAACGTGAATAGCACTCTCGGTGTACACTACCGAAGGCAGTGGGAAATTAACTAGAGCTTCGATTGTATAGATTTTCATTTAAAATTGAAAAATCATAGAAATTCAGGATTATACACTGCTAACAATATTACGTTCATTCGAAAAGATTTCCATTAAAAATTGTAAAATCAAATCGATATGCTGTTGAAGACATTGCCCTCCTCTCCCCCCCCCCCTCAACTCTAGATTCGTTTGAGAAAATTAATATTCGATATTTGGCTTTAGGATATTTAAGATTATTATAATTGGCCTGGGCGATACAAGGACAAATAAGACTACAATATGTGGACATATATGGCCAAATTTCGTCTATCTTCATCAACCCTGTCCCCTTTTGACCATCACGGTAAGTTTTAGAGTACCAGAATAATATAGATAAAAAATATTATTTCGTTCAGAAATCTGTGGTGTAAAACACACACACACACACAAAATACAATTTTTGTTCAATACATAAAGGTTTTCAAAGATAAGATCATTTGTATAAGTGCTGAACAAAATTATTGCTTTGGCCGCCTAAAATAAATTTTACTTTAACACATTAATGCCCAAATTATTTTACTCATTAAAAATGAAATTTTGGGTTTCTCACCACTCTTAAAAGAAGAATACTTTTTATAATAATTTATTGAAGAATTTGTCTCGTGAAAAATAGTGTTTTTCCATTTTTCTATTAACTGGTGTGAAAAGTGCTTTCTTTCCCCTTTTTTATAATCGTCCCTAAAAAGGGACAATAGGCACTAATGGGTTAAGCGCGAAAATCACAGTGTTAATCCTACGGCAGGGAATGCCAACAGCTTCACAAAAGGTTGATGCTTCATTTTTACAAATTAAAATCTGTCCCATAGCTGACGCCAGGCTCTCCTATCTAATTTGTACATTTAGCAAATCACTAATATACAAGAGACTATACAAATATAATGAACATTATCAGGTTTTTGAAAATTTTGGACTTCCGCTCCCCCTTACGATATTATACGTTATCATTCCTCAACCCCTGCCTTAATAATATCTTAATAATATTACCAATGTCTATAAATTCTTTGAATTTTTGAATTTTTAATTTGCAGAGATATACAGATAGGGTTATACATTTATTATTTGCATGCTTCATTGGTTCAAATGAATATAAGTCATGAAAAATCTCTATTATATATGAAATAATTTTATATATAAAAAAAACTTAAAAAAGAAATAATTACTAGTTAAAAATAATTAGTCTTAGGTTTTTGCCACATAAAGAATTCATCAACATCGCTGCCAACTCTTCCGACTTTTTAACCCGGAAAAATTAAATAGATTTTTTTTTTACTTATTCAGGCGTCAGATTGCGGCGATTTCAAATGGTAAAATTTTCGATAAAATTTTTCCGGGCCAAAAAAGCGGAATATGTTGGCAGCAATGCATCAATAATAATGCCTCCTTGCACTTGCCTCTACATGAGAAAGGGAGGAGATGGAGAGACAGGTAGAAGTTTTTTTTCAACAAAACAGTGGAACAACATTCTCTTTTCTTTACTAGTAAACACAAGTATTATTTTAAACATACTTTTCACCTGTTTACTTAAACGCAGATTATATATGCATAGACAAAAGACAAAAGAATAGGAATGCCAAACATTGAGGTATTCGAAACTTTGAAAATAAATAATTTTTCAGTCCTTTAATTATTTTAGTTTTCATTGATGAGTATTTTCATAAAAATGGATAACAAACTAAAAAAAAAAAATCAGATTATTTTGATGTAACGAACAAGTTCAAAGTAAAAAGAGAAAATTCTGATGTAAAAAAACAAATTACAAACAGAAAAAGAAAATTTTGGTCGGATCATTCAAAAACGATAGATGTATCAGATGTATACCCCCCCCCACACACACACACACTAGAGATATCTTTCAATATCAAATGGCAATCCTTCCACCTGGCCCCTAATGTAATAACGTTATATATGCATAGCCCCAAGTTATGTTTCACATTGTTTCTCTATTTAGGATTTTCCAACGCGTCCCCCTCGCGGAAACCACGACTGTACCCTTAGAAGGTTTTCTCAGCGCCCATTCGAATGTTTCGTCTTACTAGCTATATTTTTTTAAATTGAAAATCCATTTTAAAGGATACATTTTTAAAAACAAAAAGTATATGAATAGGTTTCTTTTAATAGTTACCAGTGATCTTAAATAAGTTTTATTATTGGATGCTATTAAATTTTTACTCATAAATTAAGGTTTCTAGCTGTTTGTATTTATTTGTATTTATTTGTATTTATTTGCTTTGAGATAAGCGCTACAGCTATTCGCCGGCATAACCTCCAATGATCACAAGAAACCATATAGAACACTTTATTACAGAATATCCAGTACATACATTTTCACAGGGACAACACAGACACCCATGCCGCTAGCTGGACTCGAACCAGGGACCAGCGGTGTGGGAGCAGCCTCCGCTACCATCCACGCCACTGGGTCGGCGGTTTCTAGCTTCTTCATCTACACAATTTTTGAAGGTAGATTGCCATTCTAAAAATCTAATTTTAAATTTATTCTGAATTAATTTATTGCTGCAAATTATTTTAAAATAGTTTCTGAATCATAAGGGACGTATAGCTATCACTACGAGATATATGTGCATCATATAAGACAATGCAAACTATATCCGCGAAGAAAAGCTTTTACTAGTTTCATATAAAATCGTTTATAAATACGGGTGTCAATCAATCATTTTGACATTATAACAACAGAAGTCCTTTGCCTTGAAGGGGTTAATGCAGCATCATGAAAATTCTACAATGCCTTACATCTCTTTCGAGATAATTTTTAAAAAGTTCTATATTCTAAACTTGTACTCTGAAAAAATAAGACCTAAAATGGGTAAAAAAATACCCTATTTTGGTAGAAAGATTATAAAGATTATAAAGATTAAAATATAAGGTTATCCAATTTGGGTTTGTTTGCCTGTTTTGGTTATAACAGTGTATTTACTTTTGGCACTGTTAAATACCCATTTTGGATAAATATATAAACATACCCAAAAGGGTACTTAATACTGCCGAAAATGGATCCACAGTGGTAGCCAAAACAGGCATATAAACCCCAATTGGGTAACCTCAAAACTAAGATTCTTTCTGCACAAATCGAGCGTTTTACTACCTGTTTTAGGTGTTATTTTTTCTGTGTATCAACTACAGTTTAATAAAATCAGTAATAATATTTTTTATACTCAATAGTTTGATTTACACTAGAAGATATACATTTTCGACCATATAGAAGAAAAACTTAGAGATTAAACTTTTAGATATAACGGTAGATAAATAAAACTTTTACACATATTTTAAAAATATAGAACACATTTCATTTAAAGTATGTCGTAAAAGACAAGTTTCACCAAGCAGTAATTTATAATGAATATTTCTTTCTTATTACAACCATTTGCAATATTTAACATTTCTCTTTTCCTCAATGAAATGTTCTTTTAAAATTATGCAGTTAAACATTTACCTGGATTTTATTAGTCTTATGGTTAACGACATATCCGATTAAATAAAACTTTTTAGATACTTGGTCACGTTCACCGATAAAAAATCATATAACTAACTTTAATAGTGTATGCGCAGAAACTACTGACTTTTCGTAATAAAAATTGAGTACAGGGCAGAATTTTTATTATTACCATTTTCCAAAAGTGAAAAATTTTAAGCAAGTGTAAAGAAAGTATGTATATATATATACCGGGTGATCCAGAAGTTCCGGGAGTTTTGAAATGCTAATAATTAGCAAACTATAAACAATAGAAGCATGCGGTTTTACGGAAATGCCTGGAAATTTATGGGATTTCTTTTTTCGATAAAACAATCATATTATATTAGTTACACTTTTTGCCAACAGGTGGCGCTAAAATTGATAGTTATGTTTTTTATGGTAAAGAATTAGTGTCCAAGGGTTATAAATTTTCATTATGACGCCCATAGCTTATAAGTACCACCGTGATCCGATGCAAAACAGCGTGTACAGTATCTTCAGAGCAGAAAGAAATTCCAGAAGAAATTTCCGTTCATCATGATATTACAATTGTACTGCACTCAGACTCACCATGAGCTGATGATTTTCATTGAGTAATGGCATCGAATTCTACCTCTTTTACGATTGCAACACACATTTGAGATCTCCTGCTTCTTTTACGATCCTCCAATGAGCTCTTTTCTCAAACCTTGCTTACCACAGCATTTCACATTTGTAATGGCCATCGAATCTTTTGCAGTTTTAACTTCACGTATTGTATGATGAGAACACAACTCGACATGCAAAGAAATCATGTCTAAACATAACATTTACTCATCAAATTTTGTATCCAAATACCCTTTCAAATGCAATTTCAATTATTTAAAAAAAAGTGTTTGAACATAAACCACTCTTAAAACGAAATCTCATCAATATCCTAGAAAAGAAGTTTCGTAATGAACTCATGTGTCTATATAACGCAGGGTATAGGTACATTCAGCCTTTTGCAGCAGCGCCACCTGTTGTTAAAAATTGTAACTATAAATATTTTTTAAAAAAATTCATTCTAAACAAAAATCCCGCATGTTTCTGAGCACATATCTGAGAACCGGACCTTTGTATTGTACATGGTTTCCTAATTATTAACATTTTAACCCATTAACGCCCAGCGTCCTCATTTGAGGACGGTAACAAAAACAGCAAGAAAGCGATTTTCCCACCAGTAAAGAGGAAGATAAATATATACCTTATTTCGAGAGGCAGAATCCTCGATAAATTTAAATAAAATTTAATTTTCCTTTAAAAGTGGTGGGAAATACAAAATTTAAATTTTAGTGAAGAAAATAATTCGGGCGTTAATGGGTTAAAACTCCCGAAACTTCTGGCTCACCCGGTATATATGTATACCGTAATTTCGGGTGTATAAGCCGCAGATCAAACAATTCTTTTTGGACCCAGAAATCTTATTTAGTGATTGAAGACAAATATTTACGGCGATCTGACCAGTTATATTTGTTTTTCAAAACATTCTGGGTCGAAAAAGAATTGTTTGATCTGCGGCTTATACACCCGAAATTACGGTATATATACAGGGTGATTCCAAATTTTTTTTACAATAAAAGAAGGGTGATAGTACACATCTAGACAAACAATATTAAATAGGAGACCAAGGGTCCAAAACGTGTTTAGGGACCAAAATTTCAAATAAACATAAAAAACGGAAAAATCGGTCGATTGATTTGCGGTTTTCACTAAAATTATTCTTTATGTCGGCATTTTCTTGAAATTAAATTATAAAGATAAATTTCAAAAAATGCCGATAGAGGGCGCTTTAGACTTTGGAGTAACGAACAACTATTTTTTGCCGGTATTTTTTTCATCTCATTAAATGTTTTCGTAAGCTTAGACTCAAACTTAAATTTTGAGCTCAAAATCTGTAGTTGGGAGTGGTTAGGTAACAGAAACTGAGCTGTGTTCAGAGTGTTCAAATTTCAAATGATTATAAAAAACGGAAAAATTGGTCGATTGATTTGCGGTTTTCACTAAAATTATTCTTTAATTAGGTATTTTCGTGAAAATAAATTATAAAGATAAATTTCAAAAAATGCCGATAGAGGGCGCTTTAGACTTTGGAGTAACGAAACACTCTTTTTTGGCGTTATTTTTTGCATCTTATTAAATGCTTTCGTAAGCTTAGACTTGAACTTAAATTTTGAGCTCAAAATCTGAATAGCTGGGAGTCGTTAAGTAGACAAACTTAGCTGTGTTCAGAGGGTTCAAATTTCAAATAATTGTAAAAAACGGAAAAAATTGGTCGATTCGTTTGCGGTTTTTGCTAAAACTAATTTTTAAATCAGCAGTTTTCTTGATCAATCAGTGTTTTCTTGAAAATAATTTTTAAAGATAAATTTCAAAAAATGCCGATAGAGGGCGCCTTAGACTTTGGAGTAGCGTACAACTATTTTTAACTGTTATTTTTTTAATCTCATTAAATGCTTTCAAATGCATAGACTTAAATTTTGGGCTGAAATTCTGAATCGTTGGGAGTGTTTAAGTAGCGAAAAATTGAATTGTGTTCGAGGAGGAAAGAGGGTTAAATTTCAACTCCTGAACACACTTCAGTTTGCGCTTCTTAACTCCTCATAACGATTCAGGATTTAGGCTCAAAATTTAAGTTTAAATCTAAGCTTCCGAGAACATTTAAAATGCTTTTGCAAGCATTTAATTAGAACAAAAAAATAATGGTTAAAATGAATTGTTGGTTACTCTGAAGTTTAAGGAGCCCTCTGACGTAATTTTTTTAGATTTATCTTTAAAAATTATTTTCAAGAAGATACTGATTTAAAGAATAGTTTTATTTTAAACCGCAAACGAATCGACCAATTTTTCCATTTTCTATGATTACTTTAAATTTGAACCTCCCCCTCCCCCTTGAACTCAGTTCAGTTTGTGCTACTTAACCACTCCCTACTATTCAGATTTTGAGCTCAAAATTTAAGTTTAAGTCTAAGCTTCCTAAATCGTTTGAAGATATGCAAACAATTCGGCAAAAAATAGTGTTTCGTTACTCCAAAGTCTAAAGCGCCCCCTATCGGCATTTTTTGAAATTTATCTTTATAATTTATTTTCACGAAAATACATAAATAAAGAATAGTTTTAGTGAAAACCGCAAATCAATCGACCAATTTTTCCGTTTTTTTTAATCATTTGAAATTTGAACCCTCTGAACACAGCTCAGTTTGTGTTACTTAACCACTCCCAACTACAGATTTTGAGCTCAAATTTTAAGTTTGAGTGTAAACTTACGAAAACATTTAATGAGATGCAAAACATACCGGCAAAAAATAGTTGTTCGTTACTCCAAAGTCTAGAGCGACCTCTATCGGCATTTTTTGAAATTTATCTTTATAATTTAATTTCAAGAAAATGCCGACATAAAGAATAATTTTAGTGAAAACCGCAAATTAATCGACCGATTTTTCAGTTTTTTATGTTTATTTGAAATTTTGGTCCCTAAACTTTAATGGCGGCTATCTCCTTAAGAAAACGTTTTGGACCCTTGGTCTCTTATTTAATATTGTTTGTCTTGATGTGTACTATCACCCCTCTTTTATTGTAAAAAAAATTTGGAATCACCCTGTATATATAATTCTTATTCTACATGTATGAATCTACATCAACATCTTCAGAGGAAAAGATTAATTACTCAAATAGTATTTAAAATTATTATTAACATATTATGTGTGATTGTTTTAAAGTGAGATGTGCAAGAAGTTTGAATTACACATATGCTGTATGAATATGATAATAATTTCTCTCGATATATAAAGGAAAATTATTATTAACTTAGTAAATACGATTGTCAAAAGCTCAGTTCTGCAAGAAAATTTTTTTATTCATATGTTGTATGAATATTATCATAATTTTAATTCATGCAAAAATTGAAAATAATCCAGTTAAACAATGATTTTTCCGAAATGCAGTATATGTGCATAAAAAAACATGCTATAACTGATTGGTAATATATCAAGCAATGGTGTCGGTTTCATAAAAACATTTTCGTAATTTGACAAATTGAGAATTTAAAACCAGTAACGAATTTAGAATAACAAGCATTCATAATTCCTATTTTACATTTTAATTTTATTATATTGAAACATCGTTAGAAGAAACATTATATTAGATTTCATTAAACACTTGAGTGATAATACTTCTAAGTATTTTGAAGCATTAAATAACTATATAAAACTCCTTAACTATTTGAAGAAACATAGTATTCATTAAATTAGTGTCATAGAATTACTGAACACAAAATATGCATAAACCGGAACATGTTAGATAAAATCTATGTGAGTTATTTTGAAGCGGTTGAATTAATTCAAAAGAAATTCCTTATTTTCATAACAATATAAACTGCGGCATTCCTTTAATGTTAAAGTGTTAATAAATATATGATTTTATTTTATTATTTTCTTGTCTTTCAAATTTAAAATAATTTACAATGATAGAAAAATTTTAATTATACTTTTCAACTTTGTTGGAAGATGTTAAAAATGCATTTCATCTATCCATCAGCAATCATGAGATACATATACTTAGGAAAGCATGTACTGTTTGAAATATTTTGTGTGTCCGTGTAAATGTTATGTACTTTATACTATGCGTGACTGTATCGTATAACTTATATTAAGCCTCAGCGATGTATACCAATTTTACTATTCATAAAATAGTTTAATATGTTTAAATTACGTCGCACACAATTTCCCCCCTTTACCATTATGTAATGGAGCTCTTTGTGTGGCCCTGTAAATGAATAATAGCTATTTTTTCATCGCATATTTTACAAAAAGCATACTTTAATGCAATTCGTAAATGCATATAAATTTTAATTTGTTTGACAGGGTGTAACAGCTTTAAAATTCAATTGACACGAATTTTTCATAGTCCGTAATGCAATGGGAAAGTTTTGTTTTTCCCTATAAATAAACTTATCATGCTAGAAACTTCATTTGAAATAAGGCTCGTGCTAGGGTAAACATCAATAATGTCCATAAATTTCACGTGCAATTGGAGCATATTGACGCGAGCAGAGTGCGGACAGACAAACCGAAATCATAAACGCTTTTCAACTTAGTTTTAAAAATTACGAGTAAAATACTGATATTTTGTAGGGAGTGTTTTACACTCTAATATTGGAAGGAAGCTAGAAAAGCAGTAAATGTCTCACTCGATTAAGGACAGTGAAAAAATCATTCCTCTGATGAGAATGAAATCTTAGCATTATAAACTTTTAAAAATTTCCATTCAACTTTGAACCAAAATATGGTAGTTTTTAATTTTCCAAACTTCATTTCATAATGTCACCTTGAAAATGACATTGAATTGTTATTAAAAAGCACTCTTTTTACAACAGATAATACTCACTCCTGAAAGAGTGAGTTACCTATGCACTGTATTAAGCAAACAAAATAGCCAGAAAATCACGTCTTATTCAAGATAACAGAAATGTTGTAATACTTTTCGTCCGCCGTTTTAGGATATAAAAGTTTTAATATTATTCAAAAATTATTATTTAACGTAAAGGTAAGTTTTGTTTAATTTTAATCTTTTGTTCGCGTAGAATTTGTATGATTATGAGTTTAATACTTATATTGCATAGAAAAAGAGTAATCGTGTTTGAAATATAATTGTTTAAACAACACACAATGTTTATAAAAATTAATTCGGCCAATGAAAAAAATGAGTGTAAATATTTTATTCTTCTTACGATCTTATCTCTAATACAATTTAATATACCAGCAATCAGAGAAAAATTATCTGTTTCGTTTGAAATTCTGACTCAGAAGATATTTTGATTGTTTTCCCTATTCATATCAGACATGATATAAACATTAATTTGAAGTTATACAAGATTTTGCGTTTTTGCTTTTTTACTGATTTCTGAATAAAAACACTTAGATGTATTTAGGGTAATATAGATTATTTATCATCATTATTATTTTGGAGTTAGGTATGATGTTTGATGTTTATACCTTTTCATAAAATCATAATTGTAAACAAAATAATATTGTAAACACATTTCTAACTTTTTGATACACAAAATTATTGGCACAAAAAATAAAATACGATAAGTAAGCATTGAAAAAAAAGTATGCCTGTTTTGAAATTTATGGATAAAATGGCTTTAGTATATTTCTTTAGAAGTTCATATTATAAGACTGAACATTTTTTAAAGGAGATTAATAACTATTTTTTACATTAAAAGGTTTTTCAAACAATAAGAACAGTTCATATGCAGTCATTTTATTTATTTGTATATTTCGTTCTTTTTTTCTATTTTCTAGTATATATATATAATCTTTTCATATAAAACATAAAAACAATATTTATTATATATTTACAAAAAACCATTTCTAGGGAAATAAAAGATTAAATTAAAAATAGCTTATCGTGGTGTTTCATAAAGAAATATTGCTGATATAAGTCCATTTTTCAGGAATAGTGGACGAAAATTAGAAAACACGAAAAGTTATGGAACATGTTTACAAGAAAATTTTATGTATATTCCAGAGGACATAAAAATTTAGATTCCATGGTCATATTTAATGAAACAGAAACAAATCACAACGGATAAGAAAATATAATACACTCTCTGAATATTTATATCATACTTACAAATCTATATTATTTCTTAAAAAATACTCAATAAGCCTTCAGTTTTTAATAAAAGAAACGGACTGTTTTATACAATCTAAGATCTAATATTCTTTTATCTGCCTTCAGCATGGCAATTTTATGATAGATTTTCAATGAAAACTATGGATACTACAATGTGGGTTTTATTTGGACATAGTAAATAAAGCTCATTCATGTTGATTTTGTTATATCACGATATCAAACAACGAAATGAGTCTCATTCAAATAATGTTAATAGTGGTTAAACAAGCTTTTGTAGCTGAGCCGCAAAATGTTGTTTGGCTGTCATATGTTTAGTTTGTCAATAAAAGAAAAGAAATGACTGTTAAGGTTTCATTTATAATAGAACAGTTATAGGAGTAACAAAAAAGAAAAAAAACATCCGTCAAGCGTAGATTATGAAGCACTTTCCAACGCATTCAGAATAATGTAACAAAACTGCATCCTTTAAAAAATTCAAATATTACGTTTCATTTCACCACATAGAAAGGTATAACGCGCTTCAAAACCGAATTTCAGCTGTTTCCTTCTACAATCAGAAAATTATCCAATTTTTTCAGCAGCCCTGTATATGTTATAGAGATTTGTATCTATTAACAACATGCATTCCAAAATTTAGTTTATTTAAGAGACATATACGCTGGTGTGCAAAAATTAAGGACGTAAGGGTTTTTTGAGTGTAACGTCGCACAGAAACTTTCCGCGTGAGCTGAAATCATACCACAAGATCTTCAAGATGTGAAAATATAAAACAAATTATAAAAATTACCTAAACAAAGAATCAAAAGATACAAAAGCACATTTATTAAAAAGTTTACTTGGAACACAAATGCAGAGAAGACAGAAACGTTCATGTTACAGTCAGCTGGCACGAAAATTTAATTCTCTAACAGGCGATATGGTCATTCCTGACTACGATGCAGGATTTACAACGTTTGTTTATGCTCAGGACGAGGTTGTCTAAGAGCTGTTGAGGCATCGAGACAAATTCCTCTTGTAACGCCAATTTTAGATCCGTAATCGTTGCTGGCGCATGGTCATGTGATACCAAACGTCTATCAAGAAGACCCCAAAAGCGTTCTATGAGATTCAGGACCGGGGACTTTGCAGGCCAATCCATGCGTTGAATATCTTCACTCTTTAAGAGTTCTGCGATAACCACTGTATGGTGAGAGGGAGCGTTGTCATCCATGAAAAGGAAGTCCGGATCAACAACACTTCAAAACAGATGCACGTGAGGCTAGAGAATCTCGGCACAATAACGAGCACCAAAGACGGAGCCTCCTTTGAAGACGTGGAGCTCCGTACGGCTACAAAGCATGATATCACCCTAAACAAGAGCTGGCTCCGGCACCTCCAAAACGGTCCCTTTCGACTCGAGCCACTCTTGCTGTCTTACATTATTGTGCTCCTGAACTACAGAAACCGGCGTCTCCGATGCGCAGGCGTTAACAGTATACACCATGCTTGTCGTCGCGCATATAGACCACCTCTGTGTAGCTTCCTTGCATCGGTAAAACGTGATATACGACGTCCAGTAATCTGCTCCATCTGCCTTACGATTTTTCCAGTTGTCTGTCGTCTTTCTTTTCGCCTATAGAACAATATAACGGCCTTCCACTGTTGTTTATGCTCATGGACGAGCACTGGTGAATGCTCAAACAGCAATTCCCATCGTTTGAAAGACATTCCAGACTCGTGAAACGATGCTGTGAGCGATATCGAACTTTAGTACCACACTTGTCACATTTCGACCTTCTTCCAACTTCCCAATGATTCGTCTTCGTGTAAAGTCATCCAGATGACATCTCTTGTATTACCTCTTGACCTTATCATGCCATGGTAGCAAAGAAACGTCGTTGAAATCACTATACAGAGTAGTGCTCGCGATGGGATACATATAGCAGCTATACGTTTAAACGATATACGTATATCCGTATAATACATTTTTCTGCTATACGGATACCTTGAAATATACGTTTAAACGTATCCGGATACGTATAAGGACGTATCGATTAAACGTATATTTAAAAATACGTATATTTAATGTATACGTATATTCCACGTATCATATCTAATTTAAATATTGGACTCATCAGTCTTATGTCACTGAATGAAGAATAATTTGGAAATCGGTGGCGTTACGACAGGAATCCTCATAGTATGTCTTATATATACGAGATCGAGCAATGAAAAGCGTATATTTTTTAAAACAGTTTGCAAAAATTTCACAAAATATCAGACTCCTGATTGGCCAATCACGTTTCACTAACAATGAAATATATCTATTTTCAAAATAGAGAGTTATTACTGTGAATTGCAAAAGTATTTTGCAACATTGTACTTTGAATTTATTTAGATTTTTTTTTGGTTCATCTCATGGTAATGAGCTCAGATACCCCGTTATTTTATATTTTGTATAGGTAATGTATACAAATTGTATCCATTGTAAATAACCAGCAAAATTAAACACTTTTTGAGCAAAGTATGAGAGTATAAATGTTTCAGATTTACTGGGAATTCTTGTTAAATTTATTTTTTTCTTATTTTTTTTTAATTCTTTATTTACTTATTGTTTTACATTCAAGATTGCACCCGAGCGTAAATGCTATTTTTTCCATGGAGCTAATATTTTCTAACTCTGTTGAGGTATAATGAAATTTCATTTTTTTTATGTTGACATTCGTAGTATTTTTTATAGATGAGAATATAGAATATATAGAGTGAGATGGAACCCGTCGAAAGACGACGACAAAAATACGTTTTAAAATGACTTCATCAATTCATTCTTGGTTTCAATTTGAATTCTCTGATACCTATCAGTTGTTTTAAGCTAATTAACTTTTATGTAAAAATGGAGAAAATATTTTTCTATGATGTTAGGACAATTTGCAGATGAAACAGAAATTTAATGCTTTCGATTAATTATTTCTTTGCATAGTTTCCTCGTTCACATTTCATAATCGGGATGGCTGACAAAGAAGGTCTCCAGACTGCGCATACTCAGATTTTTCTGAAAAAAAAAATATACTAATTAAACTACACATGTATGTAATAAAGTATCAGTGAAAATTAGCGGTGGAATTGCAGTAGAAAACACGCAAAAAATAATAAAATACTGTCGAATATTTGGCGTAAAAAGACGAAAGTATCACACGATTTGGCGAGCAGCACTTTTACCCACCAAAAGCAAACGATTTTAATTTAACTGAAAATCTTTGGATTTTTAGATTTCGTGTAAATGTTATTTAATGAATTTAAACATAAACAATTAGAGAGTTTAATATATTATATACATATATACAGATTAAACTGCATATATATATTATTAGTTGCTGTGACAATTTTATTTACTTCTGAAAAAATATTATTATATATAAAAAAATTCTTATTCAGTAAAATTATTTTCATACATTTAAGCGTATTAAAATGTAAAAGCCAGATGTTTCAATAGCAACAAAATCGAATTGACTATGCTCAACTAGACTTTGAACTTGAAATAATTTTAATTATCTCAAATTTTGAAGGTTAAATTTGAATATAAATACATATAAATATCAATATAACGAAATTGTACTTAAAACAGACTAAAGCTGACAAAACCAAAGATATTTAATTTATCAAAACATGTTGAACATAAAACCCTTTTCCTTTAAAATGCATTTGACATTAAATTTTTTTTTTGAAATGGCTTTTCATCGCCAACAGATGATAAATCGCCAAATAACGAAATTTTCATTATTTTTCTACAGACTGGGTACGGAGGTTCTGCCCAAAAATTTTTTATAAACGTATATTTTCCTTCTGAGAAGAACATTCTGTAATGTTTTCAGATTTTTCGGAGTTGCCCATATGGACCTTCCTTGTGAGTGATTTTTACAAACGGGATAATTTGCTTTTTATAAATTAACATACCCAATGAATTCTTTCAAAAATAATGAAATATAATTACTAGCATAATCTCATTCAAAAGATTTTTTAAGATATTTGACATGGTAATAATTTTATGCTCTACATAAACTGAATGCCTGTCTTTTTGGTTAGCAAATTTCAGTTTAATGAAAAAATGCTGCATTCTATGGGTAATCTAATTCTTATGATTTACAGTATTTTTCTTTTACTTCATTTTTTAAGTTAATTGAAAGAAATTGGAAAATAATTTAAAATGTCGTTAAACTGACAGTCAGTTTTCAATTGAATGACCTAAAATGAATTTTATTCCAATTTTATCATGTTACAGTTGGAATTATATAGTATTTAATTAAGAAGCAATGTAAGTACGATAAAAGTGAAAGCTACAGCGTTGTTAATTGTCACTATCCTTATACAATTCTAAGAATTGTAATTGGGTTTTGGCTGCTGTTCAAAAGTAAACCACAATTTTTTGACGACAACAAAGAATTTCACAATGAAAGAAGTAGGACTTTTTTGATATTAAGGAACTGTTAAATTAATTTACAATAAATTTACAAAAATTATCCCTATAGCATGTAAGCCTTATATGAAGTCTTTTTTAATCATTCTTTATTAATCTTAATTTTCCTTAAATTGTTTATGAAATTCTTTTCCAAATTTGTTATTAAAACATGAATACATCTTACTTAAAATTAATTTTTGAAAGCGAGAGAGAACATGTCATCAAGATGAAATAATCAATAAAGTCTCCAATTATCATCTTTACAATCTAGAAACGAAAAATCAGTGTAGACTGTGTCATTTTGACACCATCAAGTAAAATTTTCTCTTTACATGCGCTAATGGTAAAAATATCTTACCAACTTTTATAGATATTTTTAAGCTTAACTTGTATAGATTAAAACATATTTCCTATTTCATTCTAATAAAGATAAGTGCATCAATAAAATTTAATTGCATAATAAACCCAATATTAATAACCCTATATATAATATATAATAACCCTATATTGCATATAGATAAATAAACCCAATAAACAACATTCTCATGATGTCACAATAAACGTAAATTTTTATTTGTTTATCAAAATAAAGTACCCGTGTATAAATATTTTTTTACCGAAATCTAACTCGCAAATTAAAAAATACGTACAAAAAGGCAAATATTTGAATATTTTTCATTATTTTTCTTTTCTGTGCAACAATGGAAAGAATCCAATTGCCACTGTTTTGAAGAAATTTCGAGAAAAACATTTTAAAATTGAAAATATATTATAAAAATTTAAATAAATTAAAAAATATATTACAAAAATAATTCTCAAGATCAAGTTCAAGATCAATTCTCAAGTAGAAAACTTAGGGCTGATAACTGAAAAAAAGCCTTGTTTTTAAATATATAGACGTAAGGGCATTCATTGAATTCAAGTTTTGTTAATATTGACAAGTATATTTCTTTTTGTATTAAGTACTTATAAATTTCGATTGCTTATAGATTGGAAAATAATAAGTTGGATGATTTAGAATCCGAATGCACAGGATTAAAATGACTTTCCTTTTTTCTTTTTTTTTAAATATATTTTCAAAAGTAATAAAAAATGCTCTGGTGAGCAACAAAATTTTTTAATATTTTTTTAAGTATGAAAAAGTGTTTGACAAGTGCTTCTAATTGAGCATGAGAAAGGACAAGGGGTCCCTTCTTGGCTGCAGCTCATTGTCAATGTCAAATCTGAAAAAATCATATTAATTATAATAAGGATAAAAAATTGTTTTACGTTTATAAGCTTCCTCCAAATTTAATTTCTTTCGCTTTAAAAAAAGGGGGGGGGGAGTGAATAATAGAGATTTCAAATTTTATTTTCATAAAAATATATATCTGTTTTCAAAACAACAAATAAAATAGCTCTTTTAGAAATGGAAATAAACTAATACTTTAAGTTTGCAACAAAGGAAGTAGAAAAATTTGTAAAGTTATTAAACGTAATATTTTTTGCATTAAAGATGCATAAAAAAATAGTATTGAAAACTGTTAAATAAAATAATGTATAGCAATATGTATGTTATGCTATAGAGGGTGTTTCGCTACCAGACCGACAAACATCAAGGGATGATAGTACACAAGAAGACAAACATTATTAAATAGGAAACCATGGGGCGCAAACGTCTTCTAAAGGAGCTAGAGGCCATTAAAGTTTAGGGTCCAAAACTTTAAACGATGATAGAAAACGGAAAAAAGGGTCGATTCGTTTGCGGTTTTCACTAAAATCATTCGTTATATTACGGTTTCATTAGAAAAAAAATTTAAAGGTTACTTTCAAAAATTATCAATAGAGGGCGCTTTAGAGTTTAGAGTAACGAACAACTACTTTTTACCGTTATTTTCTGCATGGGGTTAAAAATATTCTAAAATTTAGACTTTAACGTAAATTTTAAGTTCAAAATCCGAAACATTCGGATCGGGTAACTAGCGAAAATTTAACTGTGAACAAAGGGGCATATTTTAAGCACTCATAAACATTGGACAAACAAATCGATTTTATTGCGGTTTGCGTGTAGATCATTCCCTTGGTAATTATTTTATTCAAAACGACGTACAGCTTTGGTGTCCTCATTTTTTGATACAGGGCGCTTCCGACACATCTCCGATATTTCAATGGCATTACTCCTGGGTGTTTTACTACCAGACCAACATACTTCCTGGAAGCGTTAGGGGTTCAAAGACGATTCGGAGTTACATAGGAATGTAACGTTGAAGATGTCTCTTTTGCGAGTTACGGTTAAAGGAAGCAGAGAAAAAAGGCAACAGGAACAGCAGAAATGAGCAACACGTTAATGTGACAGAAAGCAATTTATTTAAATGTTTTACAACATTAGGTGTTCGAAATTGCCACCAGAAGTAGTCCGGCATGCTTGACAGCGGCGTCGCGTGGAATTCCTTACTCTTTGAAAGATTCCTGGCATCTCTGATAGCTTTCTGGCAAGCTACAGAAATACCAGATGCGAGGTCTTTAACTCATGGCACGGGAGTCTCATACACCCAACTTTTCATTTGACCCCAGCAGAAGAAGTCGATACATGATAGGTCTGGCGATCCGTCAGGCCACCACGACCTATCCACCGTTGCCCAGATGTTACTTTGATGTGTCGGCAAACGTCATTAGTAAAATGTGGAGGAGCCCCATCGGGCTGTTCATCTTTCAAATACTTCATTCTGCTACATTTGGAGTCGGTTCGCAAATGATCACTTCAAAGTGATCGCTGTTCACATGCATTACCGTTTAGAGCCATCTACCGCGAAGAAACCGCAGCGCCATCAACCGTCGCTGTTAAATTTGCCGGACTACTTCTGGTCATAATTTCGAACACCTTTTGTGGTAAAACCTTTAAATAAACTGTTTTCTGTCACATTAACGTGTTGCTCTTTCTCAGCTGTTTCTGTTGCTATCTTCTCTGTTTCCTTTACCCTTAACTCGCAAAAAAGGCATTTCCAACGTTACATTCCTATGTGATTCCGAGTCATCTTTGTGTCCCTAACACTTCCTGGAAGTAAGTTGGTCTGGTAGTAAAACACCCAGGAGTAATGCCATTGAAATGTCGGATATGTGTCGGAAGCGCCCTCTATCATAAAATGAGGACACCAAAGCTGTACATCATTTTGAGAAAAATAACTACCAAGGAAATAATTTTCACGCAAACCGCAACAAAATCGATTAATTTGTTCACATTTAAATTTTCGCTAAGCTACCCCACCCCAATGTTTTCGATTTTGGGCTTAAAATTTAAGTTAAAGTCTAAACTTTGGAATAATTTCAACCCCATGCAGAAAATAACGGTAAAAAGTAGTTGTTCGTTACTCTAAAGTATAAAGCGCCCTCTATCGATAATTTTTTTAAGTAACCTTTAAAATTTTTTTATAAAGAAATCGTAATATAATGAATGATTTTAATGAAAACCGCAAACGAATCGACCCTTTTTTCCGTTTTCTATCATCGTTTGAAGTTTTGGACCCTAAACTTTAATGGCACCTAGCTCCTACAGAAGACGTTTGCGCCCCATGGTTTCCTATTTAATAATGTTTGTCTTCATGTGTACTATCGTCCCTCAAAGTTTTTCGGTCTGGTAGCGAAACACCCTGTATGTAGCAAATATGTATGTTAAAATATATATATATTTAAATATATATTATATAAAATATATATATATATATATTATATAAAATATATATATATATATATTATATAAAATATATATATATATATTGATAAAATATATATGCTATTTTCAAAACAACAAATAAAATAGCTCTTTTAGAAATGGAAGTAAACTAATATTACGAGTTTGCAACAGTTGAAACAGAAAAATTTGCAAAGCTGTTAAACGTAATATTTTTTGAATTAACGATGCATAAAAAAATAGTATTGAAAACTGTTAAATAAAATAATGTATAGCATTTATTGCAATTTAGAATACATTAAATTTATTTAAATTACAATTGAATGCAAACGAGCTTGTTGCTTTTTAACCGACTTCAAAGAGGAGGTTATGATTTCGACCTGTATGTATTTTGTTGTTCACGCATAACTTTTGCAAATATGAACCGATTTTGATAATTCTTTTTTTGTTTGAAAGCGTATGAGGCCCATGTGGTCCCATTCAAATTTCATAAAAATCTGATAATTAGAACTTTTTAAAAAATAAAAACTTTAAATTTCAAATTCATTTTGAAGCAATCGACCAATTAGAAGTGTTCATTCTGCATGCTTTTATGTTACACTTACATAGACACACGATCTTTTCACTGATAAAAGTTTGAAGTTATTGCTCTATCGTCACTCCACCGCTTTTATGGAATATCTCTATTTTGACCAATGAGAATTCACCATAATACAATGAAGTAATCATTTTCTATAAAAGCGATGGATTGACGATAAAGTAAAAGTTTCAAATTTTTAACAGTGTTCAAAGTGCAAAATCCTAACTGGACAAGAACCAGGATTCACATAAATTTTGCGCTGTTTGCGAAACGAGATTTATTAACAAGAAAATTTATTTAAAACATTGAAAAATTTGCTAAAATTCAGGATTCTGATTCGTTAATCTGGTTTCGCTAACAGCGCAAATTCTACCTGGATTCCGAACAAGTTCTCTTATGCAAGAAACCGGAAATATAGCATCTAGGGGATATAGTGTGGAAATCGGCTATCTCAGGGCGTGTTCAGAGCAACTTACAAAAGTAACCAATATTACCGACCGATTGTAGGGCAGTACGAAAGCAAATTGTGGCATCAATGAAAACTATTCTGTTGAATTGTAGCTGACGTCACACTTCGCTTTGATTTTCATTTCGTACTTGTCTACAATCGGTAAGTGGTCGGTAAGTAACCGGCAAGTTGAGCTGAACACGCTCTCTGTAACACTTAAAAAAGCGCTAAAATGTTCTGTTCTTTAAATGTGCAACAATGCTAATGAAATTAAAGATAGAAGCGACATCTGCATAACATTTTCTAAAAATGCAAGAATTATTGCTAGTCTAGCTAATGTAAGACGAAATTGCCGCAGATGTCACTGTGATCGACACTTTGGAATTCAGTAGCATCGTTCCACATTTAAAGGATACAAATTTTTAGCACTGCTTGCCTTGTAAAAAATTGAACCTTTTTGCTGCATCGTCACTCCATCGCTTTTATAGGAAACGATTACTTCGCTCTATTATGGAGCATTCTCATTGGTCAAAACAAAGAAATTCTATAAAAGCGATGGAGTAACTATGCAGATTTGGTTACCGGATTAGACACCAGAATGATTTCAGATTTTGTTCATGTAGGATTCCTCAATGTGAATATGACGACACATGGATCACAGATTGATTGAAAAGATTCTGGACAAAAATGAGTCATCAAGGGGGTCCTTGTGGCCGAGTGATTAAGACACCACGCTGCTAATCTCTTGAAAGCATAGGATATTGTGGGTTCGAATCCCACTGGCTCCGTTGCACACACTCTTTATGTGTAGCTCCCGGTTGTACTTTTCTTGTGTCATAATATTTACTCGTGCGATCTTGTCCTTGTATGTCCACGAATTTGTAAAATAATATGGATTATGTATTTATGTCTGTGTAGAAATAAAGGATCATTCGGCGTACAATCGAATTCTACCAGGAAAACATAATCAATTTTTTATAATAGAAAGTGCCTACCATTGCGATACATTGTTAAAAATTTAACTTTTGCTGCATCGTCACTCCATCCCTTTTATGGAATATCTCATACATACACTGTAAAAAAATTTACCCTTTTGCTGCATCGTCACTCCCCCGCTTTTATAAAATATTTGTCTTTTGACAAATGAGAATGCTCCATGATAGGCTGAAATAATCGTTTTCCATAAAAGCGGTGGAGTGAGTTTCAAATTTTTAACAGTTTAGTTGGGACAAAAGCATCCGTGAAAAAAGTATTTGGGCATAGAATGCTGTCACTCTCTTATAGATGCAGCCAAGTACAGGTATGATTTTCGGATTCCTCGTTGAATCATCACTGCTCATTTCCGATGCCTTTACTGCATTTATAGGAATTAGATTGTTGTTGTTTATCTATTGAATCACTTAGCGATTTTTGTTAAAATCTTTCTTTTTGCTTTGTCTGACTGAAGGCGGAGTACTTTTGAATACACTAGAAAAGCATTTTACTATTCATTGATACATGGAGTCATTTTGCTGTTTACTCATACATGGAAGCGCTTTGCCGCGCGCTTATAAGTAAGGACACTTTACTTGAGGCATTGTCACCTTTCGATAACCACTTCCGATGTCCGTACGATTAGATGTTGACTTTAAGATTTCATGAATGCGGTAGCTTTTCATCGTGCCAGATCTGAAGAAGTTACCACATCCAGAAAACCCAAAGATTCACAACGATACTAACCGATATTGTAAGTGTCTTTTGAAAAGTTGACAATCAAATAGTGACAAATAAAGCGAATACATCAGAACTCAGCAAAGTGCGTTCATTAGTAATGCGTTGCAAAGAGCCATCATATGACCGTACACATAATTATGTATTACGGTATAAATAACTAAAAAGTAGGAAATAAATTTAACTTTTTCAAAAAAATGTATAACCGACTCCAAAAAAGCGCTAAAAAGAATTAAATAATTCTATAAAATTCTCTAATGACAAATCGTTATCCAATAACCACACATTGACTATCATGTACCGGTGTAAAACGGTTAAATTTAATATATAGAATTTAATATCCACCAAACATAGATTTTCCAGAGAATATTTTTTACAAGAGATTAATTTACATATTTTTGATTTAATTTTTGAATATATACATATAAAAAGTAAGGAATTACTTTTTGAAGTTGGTGCCAAACTATTTCAAATATAGTAAGAATTGTGGATATATTATGTCTAGTACCATAAATAAAATGGGGAAATTATTATCGATTATGATTGTTTGGCACCAAATTCAAAAAGTAATTCATTACTTTTTATATGTATATATTCAAAAATTAAATAAAAAATATGTAAATTAATCTCTTGTAAAAAATATTCTCTGGAAAATCTATGTTTGGTGGATATTAAATTCTATATATTAAATTTAACCGTTTTACACCGGTACATGATAGTCAATGTGTGGTTATTGGATAACGATTTGTCATTAGAGAATTTTATAGAATTATTTAATTCTTTTTAGCGCTTTTTTGGAGTCGGTTATACATTTTTTTGAAAAAGTTAAATTTTTATTAACCGACTTCAAAGAGGAGGTTATGATTTCGACCTGTATGTATTTGTTGTTCACCCATAACTTTTGCAAATATGAACCGATTTTGATAATTCTTTTTTTGTTTGAAAGCGTATGAGGCCCATGTGGTCCCATTCGAATTTCATAAAAATCCGATAATTAGAACTTTTTTAAAAATAAAAACTTTAAATTTCAAACTCATTTTGAAGCAATCGACCAATTAGAAGTGTTCCTTTTGCATGCTTTCATATTACACTTACATAGACACACAATATTTTCACTGTTAAAAGTTTGAAGTTTTTGCTGCATCATCACTCCACCGCTTTTATGGAATATCTCCATTTTGACCAATGAGAATTCACCATAATACAATGAAGTAATCATTTTCTATAAAAGCGATGGATAGACGATAAAGTAAAAGTTTCAAATTTTTAACAGTGTTCAAAGTGCAAAATCCTAACTGGACGAGGGCCAGGATTCACATAAATTTTGCGCTGTTTGCGAAACGAGATTTATTAACAAGAAAATTTATTTAAAACATTGAAAAATTTGCTAAAATTCAGGCTTCTGATTCGTTAATCTGGTTTCGCTAACAGCGCGAATTCTACCTGGATTCCGGACAAGTTCTCTTATGCAAGAAACCGGAAATATAGCATCTAGGGGATATAGTGTGGAAATCGGCTATCTCAGGGCGTGTTCAGAGCAACTTACAAAAGTAACCAATGTTACCGATCGATTGTAGGGCAGTACAAAAGCAAACTGTGGCAGCAATGAAAACTATTCTGTTGAATTGTAGCTGACGTCACACTTTGCTTTGATTTTCATTTCGTATTTGTCTACAATCGGTAAGTGGTCGGTAAGTAACCGGTAAGTTGTGGTGAACACGCCCTCTTTAATACTTAAAATAAGCGCTAAAATGTTCTGTTCGTTAAATGTGCAACAATGCTAATGAAATTTAAAGATAGAAACGACATCTGCAGGACATTTTCTAAAAATGCAAGAATTATTGCGAGTCTAGATAATGTATCACGAAAATGCCGCAGATGTCGCTGTGATCGACACTTTGGAATTCAGTAGTATCGTTGCACATTTAAAGGATACAAATTTTTAGCACTGCTTGCATTGTAAAAAATTGAACCCTTTTGCTGCATCGTCACTCCATCGCTTTTATAGGAAACGATTACTTCGCTCTATTATGGAGCATTCTCATTGGTCAAAACAAAGAAATTCTATAAAAGTGATGGAGTAACTATGCAGCAAAAGGGTCAATTTTTTTACAGTGTCGATAGCAAATTTTCACTCCATGTAATCCAGACTCTCTCCTTCGAACAATGAAAAGTTCTTAAAAATAAAGGCTTATGATTGGTCAATCTTGTTTTGCTTAACAGCGAACAATCATTCTCGATCCTAACCACTGTTGCAGAGATGCTAGTTTTTTTTTCAAAGTACGAAATCTTAGCTGGAACAATTCTCGTATCCACCAAAGTGAAAGATCCACATCGATCCAGACATGAGAATTCGATATCGAAAAGCTGAAAATTCATCTCTAAAGAGCCTTACACGCTAAAGCAAGAGTCAAGGGCGCCCATATGATGAATTTTAGGGGGGGGGGGGGCTGAGGAAAATTTCAACTTTCCCCAAAACTATCACATATTTTTGTAAATATTTAAGGTACTTTGCGTTTTTTTGCGACTTTTGAGTTTTCCCTCCGATTTTTTGACGAAATATGCGTTTTTTGCGATCCTTTTAAGAAATATTTGCTTTTTTCTAGGAATTTTAGATTAAATTTGTTTCTTTCACAATTTTTTGACAAAAATTGAGTGTTTTGCAATTTTTTTGTGAAATTTGCGATTTTTTTGTGATTCTTGAACAAAATTAGAGTTTTTTCGCGATACTTTGAAGAAATTTGTGTTTTTTCCACGATTTTTGGTTTTTTCTATGCTTTTTGAACGAAATCAGAGATCTTTTTTGCTATTCTTTGACAAAATTTGAGATCTTTTCGCGATTCCTTAACGAAATTTGTGTTTTTTCGGCAATTCTTTGATGAAATGTGCGTTTCTCTCGCTCTTATTTAACAACATTTGCGTTTGTTTGCAATGCCGCACTGTAGAAGTGGGTTTTGCCCAGAAGCCGTTTTACTTTTTATAGCAAAGAATCAGTGAAAGATTTTTCCGCCCAGCGCGTGACTGTCTATTGGACATCACCCCACCTCACGCGCTGGCGCATGAGTGGCCCCTTAACGTTGGCGCCATATCACGCGCTTTCGCGTAAGCGTCATCGAATGTGTTAAAATTGCAATTTTTTATTAGCTCCATGAAAAATACTGAAAAATTCTTCTGATTTTATCTGTACAAAAGTAAAGAGGTTTCTGTCGGTGCTAATAAACCGAATGCAAATGTTAATCTACAGAATTCAATTTATTTACAATTAGCTCTAGATAAAAAGAATATAAAGAAACTATTTTGAGACATTAAGTAATCACTACAGCAATAATCACTACGTTGCAGCATCTATATTAAAGACTTGCGAGCGTATTTCTTGTTTTATATTCGTACCATTGTTTAGAGAGAGATTACAGAGATTTTCTTAAAAAATGGCAAAATGTTTAGAAAAATGTGGTATAGAGTTATTAGTTTTCTGAGCACATTGTTTCACATACACCAGGAATATTTGAAAAAAAAAATCTAAGAGTGCTCCCCCTAAAAATTATATCACTCGTTATGGGGAGAAGGAAGCCTGGGCAAGCATAATTCGGGAAGACCCCCTTCTGTCTATCGATAGATTCTTTTTAACAATGTGGAAGTGGCTAATACTAAACTTCATACGTATTTATGTATATGCAAATTTTGTTCTCGGTGCAGTTCACATTTGTATACAGGGTATCACAAAAAGATAGTCGCAACTTTAAGAAAAAGTACTAGTAAGATAATTGTAAAAAAAGAAATGATAGATTGGTTGACAGAAGTATCATTTTGCAAACTTTTTCTTTGATAATCAACGTACGTAACAAAAAATGGCTAAAAGATAATGCCCCAAATGAGTCATAATTAATCATTTTAACTTGCCATTCTACAATGAAAATGTTAATAAAGAATTTCTTTTGATAACAACGGAATACTAAGTCGTTATAATAAAACATTTTATTATTAATTTTCTAATGTAGTTTATTTTTCGCGTAGATGAATGGGATACTGGAAGTAAAGAGAGGAAGGAGAATCACTCTTACTTTCCTAAATGTTTGAAATCTGATCCCCATTTGGCTAATTTTAATCAGTTGGCAATTCACATACCCCTGCATAAGTTGGGCCCTGGTTAAAATCTGACACATTCAGGATTCTAATCTTTATTGGATTGGGGAAAAGATATTTTGCTATTAAAAAATAGCACTGCTAATTCACATCTTATTGTTAAATCTGAGTCTCATTTCTCAGCGGTTTGTTCGCGCAAAATCAGTTTTACCTATGAAAATGGGTCGCGTCTGTAACGGAATCCTTCCTTATGCAGAAAATGTATTACACTCTAGTAGGGAAAAAAACACACAGTAACACCTGCTAAAATAAAAATTGCATAAAATATAACTTGTTTCCTATCTCATGTTTCTCCTCTTTGTAAAAAGCAAATTATTCGAGAGGACTAATTCAAATCTAACCAAAACCGAATCTGTTTAAATCAGAATCTAACTTTAAAAGAAATAAAATTCATGGCCATGAGAAAATAAATCCCACACAATTATACCTCCTTAAACGGAAAACTGTTTAAAACGGAAATTTCTTACGATGCCTTCTTTACAGGATCAAGTTAGAATTTTCATATCTTGCAACTGATTTATATTTTTAAAAAGTATGACAAAACCAAAATCTAGGGGGGGGCTCAAGCCCCACCTTGCCCCCCCATATGGGCGCCCATGGCAAGAGTGTCTGTAAATCAGGGTGCTTGTTATGCCGGATTCACAAAGTGATTAAAGTACATTGCTATGTGCTAGATTTACATTTGGACAAATATAAATGACGAAAAATTTTGATAAGCTTACCATTAAAGTTAAGCGAGTTAACTTCTTTCACCCATAAAACAAATTCGTTCAGGCGACTACCGCCAAGTTCTGGAATAAAAATTCTTAAATTTTCTGTACTTTGGAAAACCGCGTTTATCAAAGAACATTCTTAACTTCAAATATTACTACTTTCATATAGACGCATGTTGAATCATGGTGTGATTTTGATAATATCTTCCTTTTTATTTTTTAACCGACTTCAAGGAGGAGGTTATGATTTCGACCTGTATGTATTTGTTGTTCACGCATAACTTTCGTAAATATAAACCGATTTTGATAATTCTTTTTTTGTTTGAAAGCGTATGGGACTCATGTGGTTCCATTCAAATTTCATAAAAATCTGTTGATTAGAACTTTTTAAAAAATTAAAACATTAAAATTCAATATCTTTTAGAAGCAATCGACCAATTAGAAACGTTCATATTTCATGTTTTTAAGTTACACTTACATAGACACACGATCTTTTCAAAATGTGAAATCCTAACTGAACAAGGTTCACATTTATTAACAGTGTACACTGTAAAAAAATTGACCCTTTTGCTGCATAATCACTCCCCCGTTTTTAAAGAATATCTCTCTCTTGACCCATGAATATTCTGCACGATAGGCCGAAGTAATCGTTTTCTATAAAGGCGGTGGATTGACGATGCAGCAAAAGGGCCAAATTTTTTACAGTGTACACTGTAAAAATTTTGATCCTTTTGTTGTATCGTCACTCCCCCGCTTTTATAGAATATCTCTCCTTTGACGCATGAGAATGCTCCATGATACATTGTTAAAAATTTGACCCATTTGCTGCAGCGTCACACAACAACTTTTATTGAATATGTCTTTATGACCAATAAGAATGCTCCGTAACACAGTGAAGTAATCGTTTTCTATAAAAGCGGTGGACTGATGATGCAGCAAAAGGCTCAAAGTTTTTATAGTGTAATTGGGACCAAAGCGTTTGTAAAAAGAAATATTTCCGAATCAAATGCTGTCACTCTCTTATAGAGGCAGCCAGATGTAGGTAATGAGTTTCAGATTACTCATCGAATACGCCACCGCTCATTTCCGATTACAGTGTCACTGTAAAAAATGTGACCCTTTTGCTGCATCGTCACTGCCCTGCTTTTGTAGAATATCTCTCTTTTGACCCATGAGAATACTTCGTAATTGGGTGAAGTAATCGTTTTCTATAAAAGCAATAGAGTGATGATATAGCAAAAGTATCAAATTTTTTACAGTGTAGGTTCCCTCGATATGAATATGACACATGTAGCACAGTATATAATTGGTTGAAACGATTCTGGACAAAAACGAGTCACCAAGCATCTTGTTGAGCGGGCAATTTTCGTCAACCTTGTTAACTTCTCATACGAGTACAATCTAATTCTTCCAGGAAATCATCATCATCAAATTCCATAATGAAAAAATGCCTGGCAATGCAATGCACTGTTAAAAATTTGCAACTTTTGCTGCATCATCACTCCATCGCTTTTATAGAATATCTTTACTTTTATCAATGAGAATCCTTCATAATGCATTTAACTAATCTTTTTCTATATAAGTGGTGAAGTGATGATACACTGTTAAAAATCTGCTGCATTTTGTTGCAACGCACTCCGCCGCTTGTATATAATGTCTCTACTGCGACCTTTGAGAATGCTCCTTAATACAGTCAAGTAACCGTTTTCTATACAAGCGCTGGAGTGCGTAGCAAAAAAATGCAGCAGATTTTTAACAGTGTACACTGTTAAAAATCTGCTGCATTTTGCTGCAACGCCCTCCACCACTTGTATATAATATCTCTATTCCAACCAATGAGAAAGCGCCATTTCACGGCCAAGTAACCGTTTTCTATACAAGCAGGGGAGTGCGTTGCAGCAAAATGCAGCAGATTTTTAACAGTGTACAGCAAAAGTTTCAAATTTTTAACAGTGTAGTTGGGACAAAAGCGTCTGTAAAAGAAATATTTGGGAATGAAATGCTGTCACTCTTTTATAGAGGCAGCCAGGTATCGGTTATGAGTTTCAGATTCCTCGTCGAATTGCCACTGCTCATTTCTGATGCCATTACTACCTGTACAGGTATTAGAGTGTTGCTCTTTATCGATTGAAGCATAGTGCGATTTTTGCTAAAATCTTTCTTTTTCCTTTTTCTGAGTGAAGGGGGAGTACTTTTGACTGACTACACTAGAAAAGCATTTTACTATACATTAATATATGAAGTCATTTTGCTCATATATGGAAGCACTATGTCGCGCTCTTATGTATAAGGACACTTTACTTGATGGATTGTCACCTTTTGAAAGCCACTTTCGATGACCGTAGGATTCGATGCAGACTAAGATTTCATAAATGCGGTAGCTTTTCGAAGTGGCAGATCTTGTCTGAAGAAGTTACCATACAAAAAAAATCTTAAGATTCACAACGATACTAACCGATATTGTAAGTGGTTTCAGAAAAGTTGACAATCAAACAGTGACAAGTAAACTGAATACATCAGAACTTAGCAAAGTGCGTACATTAATATTGCATTGCAAAGAGCTATCGTGTGCCAGTACACATAATTATGTATTACGGTATGCATAACTAAAAAGTAGGAAATAAAATAAGCTTTTTAAGAAAAAAATATCAACCGACTTCAAAAAAGCGCTAAAAAGAATTAAATAATTCTTTAAAGTTCTCTAAGGCCAAAACGTTATCCAATAAGCACACATCGGATATTAGATACCGGCATAAAAAACGGTTAAATTTAATATGTATAATTTAATGTCCACCAAACATAGATTTTAGAGATAATATTATTTTACAAGAGATGAATTGACATATTTATGATTTATTTTATGAATATATACATATAAAAAGTAATGAATTACTTTTTGAAGTTGGTGCCAAACTCTATTTGATGTATATTAAGAATTGTAGCTAAATTATACCTAGTGCCATAATTAAAATGGGGATAATCATTATCGATTTTGATTGTTTGGCACCAACTTAAAAATGTAATTCATTACTTTTTATATGTATATATTCATAAAATAAATCATAAATATGTCAATTCATCTCTTGTAAAATAATATTATCTCTAAAATCTATGTTTGGTGGACATTAAATTATACATATTAAATTTAACCGTTTTTTATGCCGGTATCTAATATCCGATGTGTGCTTATTGGATAACGTTTTGGCCTTAGAGAACTTTAAAGAATTATTTAATTCTTTTTAGCGCTTTTTTGAAGTCGGTTGATATTTTTTTCTTAAAAAGCTTATTTTATGTATTTGCTGACAATTGTGTTTGTAAAAGTCTCTATACAAAATCAACTTTATATGACAGAAATGTCTTATATTTCTATAAAATTATATATAATAGAGCTCGCATTATTTTCACGAAGTTAAATGAAAGAGACAGAATCCTTGAATCATTATTGTGAATTTAATGACGTGTTCAGATCTTCCCCAACTAGACTCTTCATAAGTGCCTCACATTCCCAAAATAGCTAAAATGACAAATCATTAACATTTCTAAATTTTAGAAATGAAAATTATCATAAATATTTATAAGTATCCATAGTAGGGTAACATCCCCAGTAATTGGCATGCACCAGTGATTGGCACATTTTACAAACATGTCCTAAAAAAAGATTTATATCCAGTCTTTTAAAAACTTAAGACCATATATCAGTTATATGTTCATTTACGTTAAAGATTATAACTTTGATTTATTTTACAAGATAACAATAGAGCCTAGGAAAGAGAAACAAATATGGCTTGTATCAAATTAGCCATTTTGTTGCAAATTCTTCTGCTTTTGCTTAAGGAAGGCATGCTTTTCAATTCATTATTAACTGATTTAAAATATATTTTAAATTTTAATTGACAACAGTTTTGTTTAGTTAAAAAGGGTTACTTTAATTGTGTAAAAATATTTTCGACACAAATATTTGGATTTCTGAATTAATGGTAGTTGCCAATTAATGGTGCTTCAATTTTGCTAGTTCCAAGTAATTGGCACTTATTCCAATTACAAGGAATTCGTAAGGAATTTGAGATTAAACCATTTATTTTGGAAGTACTTTTAAAATTATAGACTAATTTTGTTTATCATTTGTTTTTATTTGAAAATATAAATTTTATCAGTAATTGGAATCGATCAAAGCTTCATATGACAATTACTGGGGACAGCATGACAATTACTGGGTATTAATGTAAGTATATTGTATTGTTTTAAAATGTTCACATTTCAGACTAATATGCTGATTTCTTACTCTCAAAAACCTGAAATATGGCATCTTCATCTACAGTAAATTAATTTAAAGCGATTAAACCCAATGCAAAATGTAAAGTTGTTTTTAATATAAACATATGCCAATTACTGGATCACAAGGTGTCATACATTGGTGCTCTAGGTGCCAATTACTGGTGATTTCAGCAACTTTTTATAAATATATTTTTATAAAAATACTTTTTCAATTTTTTTTTGCTTTTAGTGGGGAAAATAGATGCACAGATATGCATTCTTTATTTAAAAATATTTCGAAGTAAATATCCAAATACTGGGGATGTTACCCTATATGTAAAAAGCAAAAAAATAAAAATAATAAAAAATGAATAAATAAATAAAATTATTCTCTTATCAAGTTGGAGATTTTACTTTTAAGTTCAGTAAGCAGTATTTTGGCTTCTTGGGACAAACAAAATGCCTAAGATTTAAAAAAAAAAAATTTCTATATGACTATAGGTGCTACCATCTTTGGTAATTTTTTGAAATAAAAAAAACATACAATAACTAGTTAAAAATAACAATGTTGTGATATGCCCCATTTTCACATGTGCCCCCGCCTCCCCCATATATGTTTCTTAATTCTGTGTATTAGGTCTTGAGATAAAGCGCCCATAAAATTCATGCCACATACAAACAGACAAAGTCACAGACTCACAAACTCACAGGCAGATATTTTGTAAAAACATGTTTTTCAGACTCTCTTACCCTTAAAACGTGTAAACCCGTCTAAAGTTTTCCCGAATCCAATACTTTCTTCATCTAAAGATACAAGAAAATATAAAAAACTAAGTACTGCGCAACAGATCTTCCAAATATTAGTTTGATTCTACCCACAACTAATGTAAGACATTTTATAATAAATAACTTATTTTTTTAGGGGGGGGGGGAACAAAATCTAAACTAGGGAAGTATTCAGATTTTTTAAGTACCTGCATAACAAGTAATAGTTAAGTAAACACATCGTAGTTCTTTGAACAAAGAATCGCGATGGGGATACTCTATCGTATATTTCTCAATGTATCTAATCCTCAAAAAAACACTGAAACATCAAATTTCATACATTGAACGAAAAACGTTTAAACGTTTATACGTTTAACCGTTTGGATAGGATCCGTATATACGATGTACCGTATATGCTGTTTTGTGTAATACGTATAACCGCCGATGCCGTATTATACGTATAGCAAATCTGTATTTCGTATAATACGTATTATACGTCTACTCGTATAAACGTATAATCGGGAGCTCTAATACAGAGTCCAATAGATTTCACGAAATTTCTGAGCGGCCACCGCTTTTGTGTTTTATACCTTTAGAACTTTCTCCTTTTAAATCACGTGCCATATATTCTCATATCCTACTGTATTTGTTTCAAGTCTGTCTCCTGATTGGTCTTTCATTTGGTTCTGTTGCCTTTTTCGGCTTTTATGCTAATTTATCTACTCCGTCCTTAATTTTTGCACACCAGTGTATATTTCAATTGAAAAGTGCCCTTCAGCAGTTTCCTCTAACAAGGCGAATGGTATGCTAAAATGACGAATGGTATGCGAAAACTTTTGTGCAGCTTTGTGTATGAGGTATAGGATTTATATATAAAAGTTAACGTGCAAAAAACTAATTAAATTTAAAAGCGCATGCTGAATTTTAAAAAGTACTCTCGAGAAATTATTACGCAAAGACAGTACTGTAAACGATTTATTTTGTGTGTACATTCATAAAAAATGTAATGAATGCTCTGTTTTAACGTGGCCGTAGTGAGACCCGGTGATTTATATCCTTTTCAATCCATTTGAAATAGCTCATCTTTAAAATACTCTCCAAACGATTTTTCCTCTTATACCATATTGTAATCGAATTGTTTTGAGTGTCCCTGTAAATGAACCATTAATCGTACATACTTCATACACAATATCAAACATGGTTTGGTGACCCTAAATAAGCTTTATCAATTCCATGAAAATCCAAGTATATTTACAGGAGTTAGAGCGCTGACTAGAGGTCTGCACGGGCCGAAATTTCCAGCCCGTAGGAAGGCTATTTTGGCCCGAACCGGCCCGTTGTAAAATTCAAAAGATCGGCCAAGCCCGGTCCGTTTATACTTTTACATATATAACCCGGTCCGGCCCGTTCTGGCCAGACACATTTTCTTGTATTTCTAAAAAAATCAGATTTTTATCATTTAATCAAAATTTCTTTAAAGAATACTGCATATTTAACTGTGGATTGATTTTGCAGTATATTTTACGGGAAGTACCCATTAGGAACATTGATGGTACTTAGATTCTTAGAATTTCAACATTCAAATAAAGATTTATTAAAAACTTGATATGGTTTAGAATAAAAGAAAAAAAAATCAAAAACGTCGTAAATTTTGAAGCTGTATAATAAATGTAGATTTATGAAAAGATTTCTATAATATTTTATTATAGATTCCAAATCCAAATTCCTTCTCAAAATTAAAGCAGCTACTTTCTGATACATTTCTGAATCCATTTTTTTAAACGCATAAAATTAGCTGTTGTTTTTATTCAGAAACTATTTAATCGGAAGGCGTTATCTATTTTTTGATACAAGCAATTTAAGAAAATATTGTCAAAATTACCATTTTCAACATAATTTCCGGAAGCCACAGCATGGGAAGAAAGAAAAATTTGCAACCATTTGACAAGAATCTTTTATATCTCAACAAGGTTATACAAGTATCTTATTTACCACAAACGGAAAACGCTATTCGATCACAAATCCCTTCAATAGTCAGGCTTGTAAATTTTATACCTTTACAGTTAAAAATTAGTCAGAAAATGTGTGAAACTTTCGAGTTGTTGAGAAACGAATTTAAGAACCACAAAGAAGTATACATCCAAAGATTGCATTACTGCTTAAATCTTTATTATGGGCAGGTAGGATTGCAGACCCCAAGTATTTTGCAGATCTCCTAGTGTGAACAGACGGACAGACGAGCAGATAAACCGAATGCATAAGCCCTTTTCAACTTTTTTGGAATGTGTTAAAAATGACATAAGTTTCCGCTTATATTACTGACGTAAGATTATTTTATTCCGTGTAATATAGATAATGTGCAAGTGACGTCACGCACCCGAAAAAGGATGTACTTCTCAACTTGTGGTTGGCAAAAATAATAATTCTTGGAGAGTTAATAATTTATAACGTATTATTTCCTGCGTATAATACAATAAAATAAAATTTATGTCGACGTGAAAGTTATATTTAGTTTAGAATTTTCTAATGCAGTTTAATTTGAATTTTTGCCAATCGCAAGTTGAGCAGTCGCGAAAAAAGCCAGTTTGTTTACAAACATGCACATTATCTATATAATCCTTAATTACTTTTATTTAACTTTGGATTTCAGTAGAACTAATATTTAATTCAGTAAAATTTATCTTCCTAGTATTTTTTATTGCAACAGATGAAATCTGTGACATTTGAGGTTGGTTATGTTATTTATCTTAATTAATACGTAATAGTTCTGAAACATTTTATTGTAGGAGGTGTATCAGATAAATGTGACACAAAATGTTCGCGGGTAATTTTGATGATGTAAACTTATTTCTTAAAATTCTTTGTTGCAAAAGTATATCGGTGAATAATGATGACAACAGTATGCCAAATACATTTCGCTTTCACTGCAATTTTTAAACATCGGCAATGTTGACTTTTACTCTATAGAATAACAAAGTGCATTTTTACACACAGTAAGTTCAAAAACAGTATAGAAATTTGTTCAATTTCTATAATTAAAAAAAATTGAAGCATTTTTTTAAATCTATATCTATCGCTCCATTTCAGAAGATTAATAACAAGGTTGCAGTTAAAATAGCGTAAATCATACGTCCCTGCACCAGTTTAAACTTCACCGATAAATAAAAAATAAATAAAGTAACATAAAAGAAATACAAATTTCGCAAATATACAACTCGCGCTTAAACACAGAATAAATCACAACTCTCAGTAAATTCTGGATCTCCAATGAAATCTTTGGCGATTAATGTCGGGAATGTGGCTAATAAGTAAGTATCATATTTTCTAATATTTTTTAATTTTATCTAGTATGTAATTGATAATTTTCATATAAAAGTTTTTTAGTGTTCTTAGCACGCAATTAAATAAAATGTATTAAACTTGAAACAAATATTAATATTTTCCCTTTTACATATCAACTACAAGATATTAATTTAAAAAAATACCATCTATAAATAAATGTATATGGGACTGTAATAGATAATACTACTGTTTTGAACTAAAAAATTTTTTCACCAAAGTCCTTGGTCGTTATGTTTTGTATACCGAGAAAGCAGAGTTAGATCGCCTGGTTATGATAAAACCGTCATGACTTCTATACTAATATAACAAAAAAATACATGTATTGACTGGCTCACTGACGGACTCATCAACGCATAGGGGAAACAACTAAGGTCAAGATCACAAAATTTAGACTCTAGATACTTTTCTTTAGAATAACAAAGGATTTTTAAAAAATCACCCCCTAAGGCTAGGAGAGGTGGTGTTTAAAGTGTTAGGGAAATCCGCTATATATCACTAGCAGCTTCATCTAGGACCATATAATACAGCTAAACCAATCTGCTAAAAAATAGTTAAGTAAGTATTGGAGCGATTTGTGCGGCATTTATGCAAGGTATTTTCACAAAGAAAAGTCTTTTTATTTCATAATATACAGAATGCCCCAAAATCCATGGATCAAACTGTAAGTGACGATAACGAAATATAAGGAAGCAGTTTTGGTATAGCAGTGTGGGGTTGAAAATGAAAAGTTTTGTCCGAAAGCAAGAAAGGCGGAGGAAATGAAAACTGGCGTTTTATTGAAATAGTAAATAAAGTATGTGTCTAAGTATGTCGCTGACAGCGTCTAGCAAGTCATTGGCATACATTTTCACAACTTCCAAGTGTCTCACGATTATTTGTACATACAATTGAAAGTTTTGTTATGAGGATCTCATCCAACGTAATTGGTGTCTTTTAGGTGAAACATACAGAACCTTCGAAAGGATAACCCAAACACTTGATAGACGCTGTAAGATATTTGCTGATGTTACTGGTGGTCGATTTCAGCATTTACTGTAATTTTTATATAAATAAAACACTCGTTTTCATTTACTGTGCATTTCATTTTTTTGTTAAATCTTTTCATTTTCTACCCAACATTGCTTCGTTATGTGTACTTTACAGTTACAGTTTGACCAATGAATTTGATGGCACCCTGTAAATCGATGCTATAAAAAATAGCGTTTCGCTAAGTACTATGTCATATCGGATTTATTGTTTGCATTGCAATAGAAACCTTATACTTCTCTGTAAAATGCATCATTTTTTTTCATTCCCATTTATCAAGCCAAGGTTTTTTCTCTATAATGGTGTCAAAGAAACTTCATTTTCTTTCCCCCCCCCCTTTTTTTTTTTTTTTTTTTTTTTTTTTTTACTTTTGACGATTTATGCGAGAAAATGTGCAGAAGCACTGCTATTTTGATCGCCATACTGTTGAATTTTTTATTTATTTTAAATGTAAGCCATTGTTTTTAACATGGACAAAGCCATTTGGCACGGCTAGTTAGTAATAAAAGCACTAATAAGGGAACCACTTTGGTAAACCTTGCACCGAATATTGTGACTTGTTACATTTATCTCCCTATAGGTCGTTTTAGAGAATCAAAAAAGAATCTTCTACAAACATAGTACGATTTTTAATAGCATAACATTCTAAAAATGGAATTTTTGAAACTACTTATCAGATTATTAACAGTTAATTTTTTTAACTTACATTAAAATGCAAATTAGTTAATAATAAGAATAAAATATAGAAAAAACATAAAAAATGTTTCAAGGAGATATGAATTTCCATTTAAATACAAGAACATCGTGATATTTTCGACAATGCGAAATTCACTTTATTCATTACGGCTTAATTCATTCTGCCCGTATATCAAGTCGTCTGCTATGGTCGGAATCATATCTCCATTTTGGCTACTTAATTTGGTTTTGGCGTTAGATGAGCAAGTAAAATTTCGCTGTTTTTAAATTAAATGTACATTAAATTATAAAACAATTTAATTTATGGAGACACATTCTACCGGTTTTCAAACTTTCATTTGTTGAAAAAACGGGTTGCTATGTCTGTTGTTACGCATAGAACCTTCAACTCAAAAAAGATGCGCATACGAAAAAATACGGTATTTAAAACATTTAAAAATATTTGCAAATTTATCAGTCAAGGGCGAAAAAAATGCCATAGTGTATATTGTTTCCCCAATTTCTTTCAATTTAGTAAGAAATATTAAAACATTTCTTTTACAAAAAATGATCCTGATTTTAAAATCTTTTAAAAAAATGCAATATTACTCTAGAAAGAATTATAAGAACGAGATTTAATAAAATGTAACCAAGAGTATAAAATTCAGACACGAAAGAGAATTCTATCTATTTCAAAGGCTATTTTATATAAAAGTCATTTGATTTCAGAAAAATCCTTCAGAAAAATCATTTTTTAATACTTCAAAATTTGCTATTTAAGAAAACTAAATGCGTGCTTTAATGTTCTTAGACAATACTAAAATGCTTTGATTTTGTCTTGAAATTTCTATATGCTTAACATAAAATTCTTTCAATTACCTTACTTTCCGGCGTAAAATATGTACTTAAATATATCAAAATTTATAAGTACGCGTTATATGCAAGGTATAAAAATTAAGTATATTAAGAAATAAAAAATATAAAAATATATAATTGAAATTTATGTATAAAACCCCAGAACTCTTGTAATATTGCTTTCTCTTTTTTTTTAAATGATAAAAAAAAGATGTTGTTTTTACCAACATGATATAAAACTTCTTATTGCTTACAGGCATAAAGACCATAGAAGTATTTGTGATAACTTAGTTTTCCATAACTGAATTATATATGTGAATTTTATAAATATAAATAATGTTTCTATTGCAGAGAAATCTACAGCTTAATGAACGGATATGTGAATTGACGGCGATGAGAAGGTTAATGAATTTAGAAAAGCAGGTAGGATTACCTGAATGAACCAGAATGTATTATAAAATGCTTTCCGTGGTTTCAGATAGACGACAGCCAAATATAAATGACAACTATCCATTTGTCAGTATAGTTATCTTGGTGCTCATGCATTATACCTTTTAGTACCATTCATTATATTTTATAATACATATTTCAAATAGATTTAATCTTAAACAAGAGGGTTTGAGTAAGACAGCGAAGATAGCTAAAAACAGAAAAATATACTCTTAAATCAGAAATGCGCGTTATGGTGTCGGTTATATGCAAAAATACACGGGAATTGTGATTTTGCGCAAGTCAGAAATATTCTTTAGAATAGTAAATCCATTCATTCTGCCCATCACTAGAATGGATTTTGATACTTTTTATACGTTTGTTTGTACTTTTAAATAAATTGTGAAAATTTAGTGAAAGCAATTAAAATTTGAATATTTTAAAAGTTTTATCGGTAATATTTGAGTAAACAAGTAAAAATGCAAGTGACCTTGTTGGCAAATTTAGATTTTATATACTATTCAATTAATATTCTTATTAAGCTTCGAATGTAATACTTATATCTGCTATTGTGTTTTAATAATGAAAAGAACCCCAATTTAAAGTTCAAAACTTAATTCAGAGAAAAAGAGTTGCCGTCAAAGAAATAAGTATAATTTAAGTTTTCTTATGTTTCTTACACTGTCATACACTTCTGTAAATTAGTTTATCACACATTGTTCTTTCCAAAAAAATGAGTAAAGCATAAATATGTGAGCTCAAAGTGATTTGAAAGAGCTCAAGTGATTTGAGCTCTTTCAGTGAGCTCAAAAAGTAAAAGCTTTTTCGCCACTTGTCACGATGAACTCAAAACGCATCTTCTTCCTTTATTGTATTTTAAAACATTAGTCTATAGGGGAACACTGTAAAAAAAGGGTCGATCTACTAAAAAAATTAGTTTGTCTCAGTGATCCTTGCAATTACTAAAGATTTTTTTGTAATCTTACTCAGTTACAAGAAAATCCGTAAGAATTACAAGAAAAAAGCTAGCAACGAATAGAGTTTATAGTTTTATATTTATAAATGCTATTACTAAAACTCATTTGGTGTGGCCGTGATAGCCTAGCGGTCATAGCACCGAACTTATGGCTGAAAGGTCCCAGGTTCGATGCTCGACACCACCAAAGACGCACCGAGTGTATGCAGTGTAAGTACTCGTTAAATAAAGGGGTAATGAAAATCCTGTCGTTGGTTATGATCTCTGGATTCTCCCATCCCTTCAGAAGCTTATCAAAATTGAGCATGCGGCAATGTTTGATGCTGCTACCTATTGAGGCTTAGCGAAAATTTTTCCGCTGCAGAAGTCTGTCTTCTCGCCCACTGCATGCAGTTCAAAGGAAGCTCCTGCTCTTCGGGCACACGTCAACAACAAAACTCATGATGGTTCTCGCGAAAGAGTTTTAAGTCAGTTATATGAAAAATTCATCTATACATTTTACAAAATAAATGTTTGTTTCACTTGCTAAAATTACGTTTGGAATAGTTACTAAGAATCTGTGAGTAATGGTGACTAAAAATAATTTTGGAGCTGTTACTAAAATTTGCTTGGTGGGTAATACTAAAAAGTTTTAAGTTAGTTATAAAAAAAATTCTTTTGTTCAGTTTACAAAAGAAATGTTTGTTTCACTTGCAAAAAAAAGTTTGGAATGGTTACTATTTGTACGGTGAGTAATGGTTACTAAAAAATTCCGTGGAATACAAATTTACTAAAAACTTTTTAGTAACCTGATGAACTTTTTTTACAGTGTAACGTGATTTTCGTTTTTATCAATGAACCCTCTTTCTGCAAATACATACATGAACATAGGAATTAACATAAATGATACAAAGTGATAATTTGCCAATGATTGAAACTTTTTGATGTTCGTTTTCGTCATGAGCGAAATATTTTATTCGTTGATTAAAATTTAAGTATGAATGACATTTACAAAGATTTTTCAAGGACGAAAACACATCTAATTCAGCAGTTGAATGATACAAGTTTAATTTACAGACGTACACATCGGATTATTTTGCACGTCTTCAATTGATTTGAAACGAAGCAGGATTCAAAAACAGTTTCGTCGCATCATGCATGCAAAAGCCTTTTTAAGTTCCTCGTCTCACTTTTGGTACAAAGACGTTGTTGTATCATTCTTTTAATAGAGGAGTACTTAAATTTCTTACATTAAAGGCAGATGACGCAGTAGACGTTACGAATCAAAAGATGCACAAGAGATTTAGCAAGAAACACTTTCTTTTCTTGAAGATGCATACAAAGAATGCTAAAGATGATATCATCAGTTGAATCAATTATTTAATAATTAGCTCAATGGATGTACGAGTGAGCCATAGCGTTTTTGGACCGAATCAAAACAAAAAAGGCTTGAATACCTTTGAAAGTCTGACTTCTTTCTGAGTGCATTTCGTGGTTGCAGGCAGACTTATCACCATTAAAAATGCAAGCCGGAAAAACTCTAGATACATTTTGACATTTGCGACTTAATCTGCACATTATCCACAAAAAGAAGAAAAGTTTTGAAAAGAATGCAAGTGCAGGTTGTGACGGTAGTGATCTTACAAGTATGAACGTGAACCACAGTTTTAGAATTTTGACTCCACGTCTTATTGAAAGTTGGTTCTTTGACGACCGGTTTAGAACGTAGAGCCAAAAGGAGAAGGTCAATGTCGTTTCATTTAAAAGAGTCCTTCCGGCCAGTACCGGGAGGAAAAGATAGCGCCATTGTTTCACGCGCATATACTGTCTCTGTTTTTCGCCGAGATATATGCTGGAGTTACGACTGATGCTCATAACATCGTACTGTTTGAAGACCATTGTATCCTCAATACTAGACCTGAACACCGAAGTAAAAAAGCAGGTGTCATAGGTGGATTGTTTTCAGTATTTGTATGGTCAACTGAACTTCAATACCATTAACATTTATTAGTGTTTTTTTAGTTTTTGTTTCTGTGATTAAATAAGTCAAATATTTTTTTGAAAAATACTGGTGTCTAAATATAAAAGAACCGTACAAACTCTTAAAAAATATATGCATAAAACAGCCGCCATTTTTGTGTCACAACTCAGGCCTTGTATTCAAGGTATGGTATTTAAGGCTCCTGTCCCCATCAGTCGAAGACATTGGGTCGACACTAATTCTCAATATTTTGCAGATACTTTTTTATAATGACACTTTCATTTTGAGAATTGGTTTTGAAAGTAGATGTAACTTATTATTATTACTTAATAATTTTTTTAGCTGTCTATATTTGGTTAATTCACAAAACATTTAGGGGGAAAAAGAGAATCCAGTTAGATTTTTAGCTATTTGGTTAGCCCTAGATTAATCCTTAAACAGTACATATGCAATAAATCAAATTACTAAAATGTGGGGCGAATCAAATGTGTTTTAAAAAGTTTGCCGCAGAGGCAATTCTTTATTTGTAAAACATGGAATCGTAGTTAAAAAATTCCTGACTTCACACATACTTTCTTGTAAAAATAGTTTCGATAGCTGTCACCGTTTACTCGTTATAGAATTTTAAAAATATTCATTCAATTTTACGATGTGCCTAAAAAGAATAATCCACAATATTAAATTTCATAGTAAAAATTTTGAATTACTACATCACAAGAAAAACAAAACTTTATATGTATTTTTAGGAAATGGAAAATATTGCAAGATATTTCTTACTGGTTCTTCAGTTTATTATTTTCTTAAAATTTCTCCCATTTCCGTGAAAATTCGTTGACTATTAAAAAAATTGCAAGCACTCTAAACTTGATGATAGACAAGTAAATATTGATGTAAGAACATTTGAAGGTCACTAAATAGCACAATCATATGCACTTGAAATATAGCTTAAAAAAATCTTATAAAATCAAAACTACCTATTCTATTAAACACAAATCTTTCCGCTATAAATAGATTAAAATTATTTACACAAAATGAATTGATTTTATTTGCGCTGCATAAGTTAATGTTGCGCAAAGTTATGTTATAACGATATAATCACTCTTGATTGTTTATCACTTTGTAATTTCGCTTCAGATGGTTTCAAAAATTTTCTACTTTCTCCATGTTTAGTGTACCTACATTAACCCCTTGAGGGGCAAAGCACTTCTGTTCCTAAAATGTTCAAATGATTTATTGACACCGGGATTAACAAACAAATTTATGTGATTGAAAGTAAAAGCTATTTTTCGCGTATATTGTAAAAAGCAAATCTTAATACTAAAATTCCGGTGCCAATGTGGCATAAGAGAATTAAAATTAAGTGGTATATATAATATACCGGTGCCCTTCAAGGGGTTAAAAAAAGCTGTTCCTACCAAGAACTAATCAGTATTATTGTGCCAAAAGCAGACCGTTTATTATTATTTTTTTAGTCAAAATTTAATTCAATATTTTTAAAAATAAAATGAAGTTTATATTTAATTAGAGATTTTTTAAATACTTCCTCTACAAAGTTAGTTTTTAATTATATTCGCTCACAGACTCCTTTCGAGAAATCATTTCTGTAACAATGTCACTAAGTCAAGCAGAAGCCTAGGCGTATAGGTAGAAGGAATAATCCACAGCAAATCTGATTATTATCACAAATTCCTCACTAATTAGTGTTACTAAATGTCCATGGTCACTTACTTATCACCATTTTGCAAAAGTATAAGTGACAGTTCAATTCTGATAAACTTTTCATTGTTTGTGAAATTTAAAAAAGGTAGAAAAGGATTGAGATCCTCATTTAAAAATTCGTTTCACAAGATAACAAACCCATGCAAAAACGAGTCTACTATTGTAATTTTATTAATATAAACATTGAAAACGTCAAAAGTTCATTAAAAATTAATATTCATTGATTAATTAGTTCCTTTTTAATTTATGTTTAAAAGTACTGTGAATATAAATAACAATCATGTGACATTGATAAGAATGAATTGTATTTTTAAAAATAAGTTTTTTTTAACTTACAGTTTCAGTAATAAATATGTCCCATAAAATTATTCAGTATTATTCCCTGTGATCGTATAAAAGTAATATTTCTATAAAAATAGTCGTCGCTTAGAAGCAGAACGCTTAAGATAATAAAATAATATTTTGAGAAAAGATCACCTCAGGCATCAGAATTCTAAATGGACATTTTATTCATAAGAGATCATAGTTAGGAAAAGGTCGTTAAGATTTCATTTCATAGAACACCTCTTGAATTTTAAAGTGATTCGTAGTGTGAATCTAAGGTATTTTTCGCGAACAATTTTATTACTAAGAAACAATTAGCATTGTCTAAGTTAAAATTTTTCTTAATCAATAACAAATAATTTCAATTAACTACTTAATTTGTAATATTTTTGATTAATTATAATTAACTTTAACATTCATTTTTAGTGGTTTGTATTGTTACATTAAGGCTACAGTGGACTCTCAAAACTAATTTTTTTAATTTTCAATGAATTTTTTTAAAAATTTCTGGACATAATCATAATATATATATCTCTTATTTCACAATTTTTTTAAAAAATATATTCAATAGTTTTTGAGATACAGATTTTTCTTTTTTTAAATTAACAAAAAATGGCAATATTTCAAAATGCTCCATGCGAAATTCTTTATGCCCAATTTTTCTCATTTTTGTTTAAAATGCTCTTTATGTATGTCTTAACAAACGTTTCTAAGCATTTTTAGCATATTACTTGTAAAACATTTAAAAAAAATTATTCTAACTTAATTCTTTTGTATTTTCCGTTAAAAAATCATTAAAAATTTCATATAACTGAAATTAAAAAAAATTACATGCGTCTAAAAAAATTTATTTCTAGTAACATTTGTTAACACATACATAAAGAGCATTTTAAACAAAAAATCAGAAAAATTGGGCATAAAGAATTTTGTATGGAACATTTTGAAATCATGAAAACGACAAAAATATTCATTCTGAGAAAAACAGGTTTTAGTAACTACAGAGGTTATAATTGTTTAATACTTTCCTACTGACACAGTTTCAGCTATTAAGGGATATAATATCATTTCTACCTTATATGTAAGTGTTTTATGTTTTTATGGTAAATTCACATAAAATATGTGGCCTCGACAGTAATTCATGCAAAGGACGTGAAGTATCTGAATTTTAAAAAAATTTCTCAAAGGTAACATTTTGTATTTTCTAATGAAATTTTTTCAAATTTTACTGGAAATAATCATGGTATAAATACCTCTTATTGTACAAATTTCTGTTAAATATATTAAATATTTTTAATATTTTAATTATACTAATATTTTTTAATTTACGCTAAAAAGATTGGGGACAAACAGCAATTCCTCTAAATACATTATAAACAAAAGCTTAAGGAAACAGTTAAAAGTTACAGTTAAAGTATTGTTTTGCGAAATCACAAAATAATTAATTTCAGTGCAAAAGAATAACATTTTGTATGGTAAAACTAAAAACTAGGCTAAATTTTACGGATGTGAATCAGCAAAAAAGTAAACAAAGGTCCGTTTCAAAATCAGCTGATTGGACAAAAATGCTTCTAACTCCAGTAAAAATAGTCGAAATTGAAAAATTCTTTTGTGTTCAATAGCAGGGAGTTCATATAATGCATGACTGCCAACTACTACGCCTATTTACAGTCAAATAAACATATTAGTAACATACATTTTAGTTAGTAATTAAGAATATGTAATGTAATACATAACAAGCAATATATTCGGTATGCATTTTACTAAAACATTTTTGTGGTTCAAAACTTGTTTATAAGATTTAAATAGGCGTAGAAGTTGGCAGCTCTGTATAATGTTATTATGCTAAAAATGAAAATTCGACAATTTGATGATTTTTTGCGATTTTGAAAGTCCACTGTAAGCCTTAATGCCATGGTATACCCAAGTTTAGCTCTTAAAACACAAAACACATCCGAAATAGTTATTATTGTCGGTTTTTTTTTAATTTCTGGAAGTTCTAGAATTACATTTTATTACTAAGAACCACGTAGTACTATCTATGCTATGCAATCTATGCTATATAATTATGCTAAAATTCTCTTTAGTTATACAAATAAAAATAACAAATAATTTAAATTAACTACTTTATTTGTAATAGTTTTAATTAATTTTAATATTCATTTTTTTTGTTATATCAATATTATTGAATACCCTAGTTTAGTTCTTTAAAAATAAAAAACACAACGAAAATAGTTATTACTGTCGGGTATTTTAATTTCTGGAAGTTCAAGTGTTAACACAAATTACCCAAGCAGGCAATAATCACTGTCCTAAATTTGGACAAAGGAAGTGGACTGATAAGGGCCATTTTTCACCCATCAGCACCTACATGTGACATAGATTTTTTTCATTAGTATACCTCATAACAAGTAAGAAAATAATAATATCTTGATTGAAAGTTTAGTAATTGATGGTAAAATAAAATTTATATTTAAGTAAATACCATGTATATTAATGAACATAATCACTATTGTCATTAGTTTTCGTCCAAATAATCAATAGTAAATACAACACTAAATGCAAAATTAAGATGAATGGAGCTTATTAAGGCTACTTCAATATACGAAATATTGGAAACAATCAATAACTAAAAAAACCATTAAGTTTCAGCCACTTTTGACAGTGTGTTTTAGATTATTTTCCTCATTGTTTAATTCACCAGAATCATTACTGGACCATCCACTGGCGTTTTCTTGTAGTATATGATCATATTCACTACTTGGTTTTTAATTTTGGCTGATTTATGGCACAAGTAAGCCAGAAACCATAATACGGAAGCAACATGCACCCAGTACTATACGATACTTTCGCCTATTTTGCATTGGCAGCACTATTGTGCGATGTTTCTTAGCTATGTTTTCATCCAAATATTACAAATAACGTTTCTAACACTTCTATGTCTACTTCGGAAAAGTGTCCAGGTGTGTAAAAATTGAGAGATTCTTCTTTGTTACATTTCTGGTATTATGTTAAATACTTTCAATATATATTTCATACATCGATGTATTCTGACTTACAGGGCGTAAATCTTGCAATTTACGGAATACCGATCAAGTTATATGAGTTTTACTGCATTATTTCCCTGAAGAAATATAGATTCTAGTTTTTATAAAGACTTCAGTTTCAATTCCTTTTGGTACAATAACGAAGCAGTTCTTACCTTTACATATTATGCAATAAGTGTTAGAGTTCTGACAATGAGCTATTGATAAATGTATATTAGGTTTCTTATTTGTCGTACCGTCGGCAGTAATCGTTGATGCATAATCTCTTATAGTTACATCTCAAGAAGAAATAGAAGTATTTCGAGACTGAAGATTATGAAATACATACTATCTGCATTTACAGCACAACTTATAAAAACTCTGTTGATCGCAGTTTTTCGAACATTTAAGTACCGATATGATTTTTCTGTTAGAACAGATAAGAACAGTTTCCCGCCTGATTTTACAATAATGGCACTGACATTATTTATTAAAAAATTCTTTAATAAATTGTATAAAAAGCGTTTCAGAAAACAACATTAACCTTTCAACAACGTAAATACTTTTTTAGTACGGCAAAACAAATCTGAACGCTCTCCGATAATAGTGCATTTGGTTCTCCCGCATAACACATTTTTTTTTTCTTTAATAGATAGCGCACACTGAACCCAAATAAAACAATGCTCATATAATAGCTTATAAAGAGTAGTATCATTGCATGTCAAAATTAATTGGGTTCATCGAGCGCTTCTTTTAAAAATGTAATTCAAAGACACAAAAAACGACAAAATTGTAGAAATAAAGGCAAAACATTCCATTTTCGAGCTATAATTTCAATGACTTACTATTTTCTTTATCATGTAAACTTTGCTGTAAACAAAAATCGATTTCTTTAATTATACAAAGCCACTGTACAGTTATCGGAATTCAAAACTCTTTTTTCGGGTACATGATGGGCGAAAAATAGCCCTTATGAGCCCACCTCCTTTTCTAACTTGACATTCTTTTACTCATGCTACCTTATTGTTCGCAGTCAGAATCAAAAAAGTCGCGTATGACGAGCAAACAGCATCTTAACAGCATCTGGAACAATTATGATGATTTTGATCAGCTTTTCGATTTTTGGCCACTTGTTGATGTTCCCCAACGCACATTTCGATGTTACACGATCATTTGCTGATTACCTAGGAATCATAAAAAAACACAATGAAATTTTGTGTGCATACAATTTTGTTTTTCATTAACCCTTTCCGGCGCAGTGTTACCACTCCGGCAACACCTAAATTTAATTCCAAACTTGCAAACGGCAACAAGAATATTTTACAGAAATTTCGCTTTTGCAATGACAGCGTGAATTTGGGAATTCTTAATTTCTATAAAAGTCGTTTTTAAATTCCGGTGTTAATCAACAATTTCTTATTTTATGAGCAGAATTTGCCTGCGCCAGAAAGGGTTAAGAAGTATATTTTTATTTAGCAATAATTTTTAGTTAAAAAGTACGTTCTCACCGTGAAAGACATACATTTTCAATATGGAAATAATTTTGCATTTTATACTGGAAAGTAGTCACCGTTAACAATATTTAACCCATTCGTGCCCACCACCTTTTGCGCAAATTTATTCGGTTGACACCACTATTTTTAAAAGGATTAAATTTAGTTCATTAATTACGAAAATGTTTCAATTAAGGGGTCTCGTACCTTTTAAACGGGATGAAAATCAACAAAAACATCCAAAGTTTGATTCAGTGTATCTTTAAAACTTTTATACATATTAACATGAAAGTTTCACCATTCAATAGAAAAGATTATGCTTTTTAATAAACTGTCATTAAACATTTAATAGTCTTTCATATAATATATGCATTACTGAAATTTAAAAACCTCTATTTTTTACTCCGTCGTGCCTTGCGCGCATCCTAACGACCCTATAAATCAATATTTTTGCATATATATTTTTTTCTGTACAGAAGAATAATGTATTTTTTAAAATGAACAACTCTTAAATAAAAATTATTTCATTAACCTTGTAAAAAAAATTTCTAAATAAAAAAAATCAAAATTTTACATTTTTTAATAAATAAAATTATTCATAACTAAAAATTTTACCGCTATAAATACATAAAAGTAGTTCATTTTAAGCATACGTATGTGCTTATTAACTAAAAAAAATTTTCATAACAATTCATAGATATGTTCTCAAGATATCATGCGCGCAATGTCAAAAAATGCAGTTTTTCAAATACCCGTTTCAAACCTTTTAATTTTTGTAGTTACCTTTGATGGGGATGCATCTTATTTTGGCTATAACTTCAGTTTTAATGGGAATTTTTGTACGCGGTTTGTTTTAAAATACTTATAATGAATTATTTTATAATAATTAATGAAAACTGAAAAATCGAATTTTTGAAGCCTTAAAAGGTACTAGACCCCTTAAATAAAATAAACTTTGCTGTTCTTTTTTACCGTTGTCAAAAACAGTGCTACATGAACCTTTTGAAGTGTCCCTAAAAAGAGACGCTAGGCACTAATGGGTTAATCACTGAAAGAAATAGAACTTGTTTTGTTGTAATTACGTTTACTATTTTTGTATCTCAGTGTAAAAAATTACTCTGATCTAAGATTAATTTCTAGCTGTGGAAATCCAATCCTCAAAGTCGTCTCATTATACTATGATTGTTTCCAAAATGAAAGCATTCTTTCTTCTTAAATGTATAAATAAGTATACAGGGTGTTTCAAAACTACATGTCAGACATGTAAAAGCAGGTGGAAAGGACCTAAATAAACAGATTCAATATAGAAATGCGGGTGCAGAAATGCAATATTGAGGCATTAGAGGGGGTTGTTAAGGTCGGCGGATGAAGGCGGTTCGCTGACTAGAATCGTCATTCCCCGGATGGATTTTGAGGAACCTGCATCTACATACCAATGTGAAGCTGGCCGACTTGCATTTCATATGGGGTAAGAAAGGAAATGGCTCATATTCAATACCACTTGAGCTTGTCGAAGAGTGCTATCTTCTAGTGTGCAATATACTGACTCTCCACTGCAGGAATTTCGCGATATCGTTCAATGCCGTTTCACGGCTTGAAAATTAAGACGTTCCAGTCGCGCACAACTCCCGATGAAAATACTTAAACATTTGGCGATCGAGCAGATCCCTATTCGGGAACATTTTCCATACACGGTCTTTTGAACACCTGCGCCATTTCTTTCCGCAGACCCATAAATAAAAGGCATAGTTAAAATAATACATTTTGTAATTACGCCTGTCTGTTTCAGCAGATGATGAGTTGTTATTGTTTTGGCTAGAAACTCGTTTCCTGCATTGTTTTTTTATTTTATGGTGATTTTTACAAAATGTTTTATTTTAATTATTACTTATCGCCAGTTTATTTGGTGTTTTTTAGCAGCTACATGAAATGCATGTCAGCAAGCTTCAAATTTGTGTAACGACGCATGTTGCTCGAAAACCGTGCGGGAAATGACGATTCAATCCAGCGAATACTTTTATCTGCCGAACTCAACAGAGTCCTCTACTGCCTCCACATTTAATTTGCGCACCCACATTCTAAAATCGCAAGATCTTGCTATTTAATTACCCTTTACCCGCATTTACATTTCTGACATATAGGTTTAAAAAACTGGCTGAATGCCTATTTGTAAGTATAAACGAAAATTTTCATAGAAGCTTCTTTAAATTATCCTTTTTCTTTTATACTACTTGTAGAGTTATCTGTAATCAAGGGGTTTTATTATTCTGATATTTACCGTAATTTCGGGTGTATAAGCCGCGGATCAAACAATTCTTTTTGGACCCAGAAATCATATTTAATAATTGAAGATAAATATTTACGTCGATTTAAGAAGTTACATTTGCTTCTTAAAAAATTCTGGGTCGAAAAAGAATTGTTTGATCCGCGGCTTATACACCCGAAATTACGGTATGTAAAATTCTGTGTACTTTATTCTTAACTAAAGCGTTTTTGACACCAGGACGTGAGTTTTAAAACTCGCCTTCTTCGGAATTTAAAGAAGTTGGAAATTGCACGTCAAGCACAGGAAATGAGGTGCATTCGTATTATAACGAAGTTTAAAAAATATTTAAATCTTGGTGTAATAGTATACAATATTTCGGATGCAGAATTAGTAACCCAAAATATTTTGTGTGTCCCCGTAAATACTATCTGCTTTCTATTATAATAGAAATAACTTGTATTAATACTTAGTATCGCAAAACTAAGTTCAATCCTTCAAAATATATCCAATTTTAAAGAATTTACTATTCTACTTAATAATTGTTGCATAGCATATTCTTTAACAACTTGAAGTAAAAACCTAATTTTGAAAAAGTGATTTAATTTTTTTAAAGCTGAATTATTTTTTATTTCCCCTTGTGTTTTTATTGTAAAGAAGCTACTCATTAATATAACTGCTAATTTCTGAGATCCTATTATTATACTATTTTTGAACAGAAAAACATTTAAGAATTTAAGAATTAAAAAAAATTTAAAAATCTAAAAATTTAAGAATTTTTAAGGTAAACTTTCCTGAACAAAAATAGTGATAGGAAAAAATTCTAAAAGCTGGCAATTGTGAATTAATGCAATGAATATAATTGCTTTATTGACAAACGACATTTAATTGCTGTTCCTACCGTAAGAATTTAGGAAGGAAATTACAATATTTAAATATAAAGTTTCTAAATATTCCAAGAAAAGTAGCTTGAAAATAATTTAACTGAATAATTAAATATTTTTATATACAAAATTAACCTAGTTTCATGCTTTATAATGTTATTTTACTTTATGCATGTACAATGTTTTTCTTTTTTACCACGCTTTTATTAACTTCGCCTGTATCTTTGTGAGTTTGTAACTATCCTTATTTTATGTATGTTCACCGATTACTCCGAAACCACGCAACCGATTAACTTGGTTTTGGTGTTAAATGAAAGACGAAGCTCTCGAATTGGTTCAGTACTTTTTTGGTAATTAGGCAAAAACTAATAAAATTAGTGATTTTTAGCTAATTAAAAGTGTTGAATACGTTCACTGAATGGAGTGTAGACAGCATGGCCGAGCGTTCCAAGTCGCCGGATTTGAGCTCTGTTTTTCGAAAGAGATTGTGGGTTCTAACCCCACTCCTGACATTATTTACATCTATGGGAAATTTTTAAAAAATTTCCGTATTTCAATTTTTATTTTTAACCGGCTTCAGAAAGGGAAGAGGAAGTTATCAATTCGACGCGTAGGTATTTTTTTCCTATGTATGTTCACCAATTACTCTGAAACTATCCAACCGATTAATTTGGTTTTTGTATTAAATATAAATATAGTTTTAAAAAACTAAAAACCACGCTTTTAAAGTAATCAAACTAAAAAGTGAAAAATAAATATATTTTTAAAAAACTAAAAAAACACGCTTTTTAAGTATATCAAACTAAAAAGTGAAAAATAATTCGTACTATAAGCTGAAAACGAAAATAGATGAAAAATACTATATTACTATAAAATCATTGTTATTATAGAAATCAATTAATAAGCAATAAATAAAATTATCGTGGAAAAAAGCGTGGAGTGCTTCTTAAGAACTGATAGAGGGAGCATGGTAGATGGAGCACCCCACGCTTTTTTTCCACGATAATTTTATTTATTGCTTATTAATTGATTTCTATAATAACAATGATTTTATAGTAATGTAGTATTTTTCACCTATTTTCGTTTTCAGCTTATAGTACGAATTATTTTTCACTTTTTAGTATGATATACTTAAAAAGCGTGTTTTTTAGTTTTTTTAAACTATATTTATTTCAAGTATAAATTTTACTTAACGTCTGGTCTTACGTAATTTGAATTTTTCATTTCACTTTATTAAATGCAAATAACTATTCCACCTTTTCTCTTTCTATAAACTTCAAATGAAAAAAAAAATTGTACATAGTGGGGCGACATTCAAAATAAATTGAAATCTATTGTTCTTTAAAAAAGTTTATTATCTACCATCGACTTCGAATTTATTACATTTTGAGTGTAGAAATTGACAGAATGAAATATTTCATTATATTCCATTTGTGATTCCATTTGTGATGTTATTTCCATAGGGAGAGCATAATTTTGTTGAATTATTAAAATTTGATATATAGCTAGGAAATACTGTTATATTTAAAATGAATTAATTTAAAAATAGAGTTTTTTTCAAAGAATTTTGGATTTTGTAAAAAAATTATGGTTTAATTTTAAACTTTACTATAGTTAAAAGAAATGCATATAAAAAATATGTTTACCAAACGTGTGTTTAACAAAAATACGAGTAGATGTTGTATTTTTATTACATTAGATGTATTAAAATTTAAAAACTCTTTTTTCTATGACTAAACAAACACAACCGAAAAAAAGCTTTCTTTATAATTCCAAAATAGAGAAAATAGACTGAAAAATGGAAACATTCCAAAATAGCTTTCCAAAAATAAAGCTTATATTATTATAAAGTTTTTTGCTCTTTATTTTTTACGAAGCAAATTACTTGGGATTGCCGGCACATCTTTATAAAATATACACATTGAATCAATAGAATCTATGAAATATGTTTAAAGTCTTTTTTGGAAGAGTCGGAAACCTTTTTGTCTGATATCAAACCAATTTGTTTCATAGCTCACGTGACCGCCTTTACATATTCATAAAAATACATATAATTTTATTATTCAGTCAAAATAAAGATATGTGTATGATTTTAAGATAAAGAATTATTTCTGCTTTTCTACGAAAAAAAACGAAACACTTTCCCCTATAAAATTAGCTAATTCAGCTGAACTTTGTTTCGATGCCAGTGGTAAGTCTGTATACTTTTTCAGAAGTATAAAAACGTAAAAAAAATATTTTATGGAACAGAATAAATTTAATTTTTTAATATTATGTTATTAAACACAAATTAGTATTTTCGTTTTTTGCTCTTAACCCTATATACCAGACACAGTTCACCCGTACCCACCCTTTTTTATATTTTATCTTTTCATGTTTAATTGAAATGCTTTTTGTCTTTGTTATTTGAAATGATTAATTTTTAAACATCTAAAAGACATAAGTTTACTTGGGACACACTAATACGAAGCTGCGTGCGAAGCGTGAATATAAATAAAAATAGGTGTGAATCTGTTTATTTCGCGTGAATCTGTCCAGCCAACATTTTGTTGCATGCTTTTAATGATAAAAATGCTTTCTAGTCATGTAAACTATCAAAAATCTGCAGCAACCTGCCCATTATTAGATCGGATAAAAGATAACATTTACGTGATATTTTTATGAGCAGTACACGGTCCCTAATCCGTGAAAGGCGACGGAGAAACTCTGAGATCCGTGTAGTAGCCGAAAGATTTGCGAAAATGACTCGAGTCGTAACTTGCATTGGTAAGAACTGAAACACCATGACTGGGCCTGGGACCAGGGAGTGGTAGCGGGAGCAGGTATGAGCCGATTCTTGAGCTAGTGTGGAGATGAGCCGCCCCCATCAACCATAGGGTGGTCGCGGTGGTAGACCAGCTTGGAGTTCGGCACTGGTACTCAGGACTCACAGGTGCCATAAGGTAGCAGAAGTTGGTGTACTGGGTCTTGTCTGGCCTCCCGCGTCCCCTTTCCTAAAGGTAGGGGGAGTTCGGGGCTCAAGACACTTAAATTCCTAGCAAGGCGTTGTCTATCCTGTCTAGGTAGAGTTTTGAGTGAGCACTTGGAGACACCGGTGGCATATAGTCTGATCACTTAGACCCCCTCATGAGCTGCAAAATTCCGCTGGTGAGAAGGTGTTTGTGCCGTTGGGAGTTATTTTCTTGGTGCTTTCGGGTTCCAGTACAGGAATTTAGTTTTAGCTGTTGTGTCGGTACAGAGAAGGTAGCCCCAGAGAGTTCTATCCTCGTTCTTCTGGGGATTCGCTTGAAATTCCCTCCTTTTCCGGTTGATCCTTAAAATTATCTTTCTTCATCATTGAAGTTCATCTTAACGGTCCCCCATAAAGCAACTCCCATTCGAAGAACCTCCGCATCAGGCTTGGGAACCAGATACCTGTACATGTGTTCGGTTCCTGCGTCTCGTCGAAGGATCCAGAAGGGGTGCACCGACAAAGGAACAGCTTGGTTCTTTGAGTGTTCGGTAATGAGGATGTCACACTAGGCTTTTATAATCTTGTTTGGGAAAAGAGCTGTGTGACAAGTGCTGGGCAATGCGCAGTCCGAAGACCGGGCTTATCTGTTAAATACGGTACGGATGCAAAGCTCGGATTGGAGTATCTAAGAACGGTGGTATGGAAGTTTCGTCTGGAACGGCGAAACAAAGTCCTAACATGCCAAGGACCGATGAGCGGTGACACCGCTTTATCTGATAACATTTTGTACAATTAATTCACTTAATGTGTATTAAATACGCGGAAAAATGATTATTTTGAAATGGATGCACCAGCACGTGTAATTGGCAATTTACAATCATTTTTATGCATATTACAAATTGTTCTTGTATAACCAGTGTAACTGTTTTAATGTGTAAACTTACGATTTATTTTATAGAGTATAGACACATACATTTCGTGAAATAAACAGAGTAAAAATTCCCTGTAATAAAGAAAATGATATTATGACCCATGGATTATCTCATCATAAGCATATATAAATAGTATAACTTGATTACGAATTCTTAATTATACAATTTGCATCAGAACTATCTTGTAAGGTAGAAATGTTCTTTTTTGTTGAATTCTTACTTGTATTCTGATCTATCATCAAATAAACTAAACTTATATAATACCTATGCTACTTTATACCAAAATATCTCATTTTTCTTTTTAAATAAAAATAAATATTCAGATCCAAGCTGAATTTCAGATTTAAGCTGAATTCAATGAACTGAATAATCAAATCGAAAAGGAGAATCAAACCGATAGAATCAAACCGATAAGGAGCATGAAAATGAGCAGTTTTTTTTAAATTATAAATAGAGAAATAAATTTTTTTTCAAAATCAGGTATATAATGTAAATGATAACTTTTATTTGAATTCATTTATCCGATGATAAAAATAAACCATGTAAAGTAACACTGAGAATTTATAAAATCCTCGCGCTTTTTAAATTCTTAAGAACATTCACATTTTGTAACTTTATTTAATAAATAACACACCGCTGGGGGTTGCCAGTCAAAAAATGAAAGCAAGAAACAATGAAAAAAATTAAGAAAGATTTACAATAAAAATTTGCAAAAAAAATCAAAAATTGCTGATCGGATTACGAATAAAGTGTATTGATGCGCGGACACATATTACTATATATGGCTAAAAGTTTAATTTCTGATTATTTTTACTTATGTAAAAATACTGCCATGAAATGCAAAATAAATAAATGAGTAATAAAAAATAAAAATAAGACAATTAAAAAATTAGATTGACACGTAAAATTTCGGAGGACAACATTTACTACGACGAGTTACAACATTTTAACCGGAATCATTACATAGATGTTCAAAAAGTAGTCGACCGAAAAACGATAAGCTGCTAAAAATCGCAAAAAATATAATGTACTATGTTAGACTAAATGATTGAAATCGAATTCTAGTTACAGTTGAAAAAAAAATCTTCAAGGAAGGGCTTAAAATAAAATTAAAATAGCATTAAAATCCCTAAAATTAAAAAATCTGAGAATTATCACTGGAACGGAAAAAATATACAAAAATTGCTTTAAATTTAGTGTTAAGTATCGCAAAGCTTAACAAATTAAACAGCAAAAAATTTTTTAACTTATTTTTTTTTTAGAAATTTTTAAAAAATTGTGGTGGAACATGGAAAAATATAAAAATTATATCAAAAATTTGAAATGTCAATGAAATCAAAAATCGTTGTAGTCAAATATATTATATTAGGAGGGCTCCCAAATGGTCCGCGAACTGAACATCAGAATTTTTTTAGAGAAATTTTCTTTTTAGATTTTTCTTGCAAATTGTCAAGAAACCACGTTTGGAAGTTGATTCTAGCTCAAACGTATTATGAAATTTTCTGTTAAAAAATTTTGATGTTCAGTTCGCGGACCATTTGGGAGTCCTGTATTAATCAACAGTTTTGAACAAAATCATTTTATGAATGTGTAAAAATCGCACCGTAGAAAAAAAATACCGTAATTTCGGGTGTATAAGCCGCAGACCAAACAATTCTTTTTAGACCCAGAATTTTTTAAGAAACATATATAACTAGTTAGATCGCCGTAAATATTTGTCTTCAGTCACTAAATAAGATTTCTGGGTCCAAAAAGAATTGTTTGATCCGCGGCTTATACACCCGAAATTACGGTACGCTTAAAATTCCATGCATAATAGTGGCGTGGAAAGTTACTATATTACGCTAAAAATTTAAAAGAAAATTTATTTTCTAATACGAAAAATTTGCCAGGAACTGCGAAAAAATTAAAATTCGAGGGAAAACCGTGTTAAAAATTGTCCAAATTTAAAGAATTTCAGAGAATACGCTGAATGATTAAAAAAACATACCTCTTGAGAATATGAAAAATCTTTGCAAAATGGAAAATAAGTGAAAATCGCATTGAAAATCAGTAAAAATTGAAAAGTCTCATCGCAAAAAAATTATTATAGTGACCTAAGGCATTATAACCGCAATTGTTTCATGAATAATAATATAAAAAGATCTAACGAAAATCGAAAAATTAATAAAAACGCTAAAAAAAATTGAAAATAGCAAAAAAGTCAAAATTGGAGGTGTACAAATGTTATTATATTTGACTAAAAGTTTGTAATGGAATCAAATCAATGGATTTGTACCAGTGTCTTGATGGAATTTTACAGTTTGTAATTAACATAAATTTTGAAATATAGATATAATTACTCAAATACATAAAGTTATTTATTTAATTTGATATATCCCTGAGATCTTTCGGAAGCACGCGCGTCCATTGTTAAAGAGGAAAAGACCAGAAAGCTTAAATAATAATTTAAAAAAGCAAAATAGTGCGCATGCGTAATCGAAGTTCAGTCAAGTGAAAAGATCAATTTTTATTTTCAGGAGCTCCAGAAGCATCTAGGATATTACACCAAATTGAGGGAATGTTATAAGAAAGGTCATAGTTGCAAACAGTATTTCAAAAGAATCACGGATTATTAACCCTTTGAGCTCTGTTGGTAGAATTTTCTACCACATAATTTTACTTCCTAAATGTCACAATGACACCGGAAAATTTGACCAGATTTGTTTGAAAAAGGTTTAATGCATTTTTTTTTGGGGGGGGGGGCATATATTTACATACATATACAGTCGAGTCTCTCTATAACGAAACTCCATACATCGAATTTCTCTATATAACGAATTTTTAGTAGGAACGGTCCCCTTTTCGCATGATTACATTAAAACCAGTCTCTATATAGCGAAATATCTATCTCCATATAACGAATTTTTTCATAAATTGGTCTTAATTCATTCAGTTAAAAGCTTCGAAATCATATGGAATCAATTTTCCATCACTTACTTTTTATTTATCGTTCAGTGCTGAGTTTTTTTTTTTATAAATATTACTTCTCTCCGTATTCTTTAAATCCAACGAGTTCATCCCACCTCCTACACACCTTTCAACATCTTTCTCAAAACAGAGTCAATTGGATTGTTACACATATAAGAGAGGAATTCATGAGAGGCACATAAGAGAGGCTTTCAAATGGAGGCAAATATTAACTACAATTTTTCAGTCCTTGCTAAAATTCTAGCCTTTTTTTTTTTTTTTTTTTTTTTTTTCTTTTTTGAGAGAGAGAGCGTGGCAATTTTAAAATCAAAACAATAAAAAATTACAGGTTTCTTCCTCTGAAATTAATGAAAGTCTTCCTTATTTGATTTTTATTAAGCTTTCAAATAATTGTCTGTTCTCTTTTTCAAACTGCTTAAATAATTAAGAAATAAAATATTAGGTTAATATATACTTTTAAACATTTCAAATTCTTAATTAAAAAGATCAAAAATAATATTTGTTCAAAATTTACACATTAAATACGATTTTTAACATAATTCTCCATACATCGAATTTCTCTATATAACGAATTTTTTACTGGAACGATGGATTTCGTTATATAGAGACTCGACTGTATATATATATATATATATATATATATATATATATATATATATATACATATATATATGTGACGATTTAAGGAGAACTCGAATTATTTCCACTGGTTAAAAAGAAACACACAGTCATGGCAAGCGAGGGAAAAAACAAAATAAATAAATAAATGTAGAAGATCCAATAATTAGTCATGGGCTGCTGTAAATTCATTTATTAAATTCGTAATAATGAGGAAGGAAAAGCTCCTTTTGCAAAATTTCCATCATTATTTCAGCGAGCTGTCCTCATCGAAGAAGCAACCCAAGAAATCTTCTTTCTCATCTCGAGACTTCCCCCTTTTAAACTAAAAAGAAAGTTCTGGAACATTCTGTAACCTCAAACCATCATTCTTTTATGTAAACAGAATTCTTGTCCAGCTACGAGATTATTTTCCACAAACGATAAATTTATTTTAAAAAAAATATTATTTAACCAATTTATAATTGACTCAGAATTTTAAATATCTTAGGCAGACGATTTTTATAAATGATTAATTTTAAGAGAAAAAGAAAAGAAATGAATTTATTAATATGCACACATCAAAGGTTGACTGAGGAAAAATAAATAAATAGATAAAATAAAATAATGATATTTTTTGAAAGGTATGGTTTTGGAATAAATTTAATAAGACTTTCTTAAAAAGGGTTGATAAAAATATAGAAGAAATCAGTTTTATTTGGAATATTAAGAAATAAAGTTTTAATTAAGAATATTTTTAATTTAGAGCCATCTTTTTAAATTTACGCATACTGGAATAATGTTTTTTAAGGCAAATTAAGAATTTATATCGTCTGCATAAATATTAACAGATTAGATTTAGAAACAAGATTTTAATTTAATAATTTGGAGTAAGTACGGAATATTATTATAAGAAAATTAAGATAGTATGAAGGTTAGTTTTGGCGAAAAAATTTTAAAATTTGTAATATATATATATATATATATATATATATATATATATATATATATATATATGTTGCGGCCAAAACCCGAAATTTGCCAATTCCAGAATTGGCCGGCTTGTTCCCGAACTGGCCAGAAACGTTTAAAAATGACTGGCCAATTCTAGATTTGGCCGGCCAATTCGCGAATTGGCCAGATGCAATTGGACAATTCGCGAACAGGCCATATGTGATTGGCCAGTTCACGAAATAGATATGGCAGTAGGCTTAATCCTTTCTAACATAGTTGAAGGTGTCTATGAATTCAAATAGTCTAGCCGTCTGCCTGCCCGTGCTCTAACTCGAGTAAAGGTTCGGGTTAACTTGTAATTTTTATCTTATTTGGTTTATCAATTAATTTCGGTTAATAAAAGGAATTATGTATTACTTTTGGTTAAATTACTGGATTATACAATAATATTTGATTCAATATAATTAATGGGAATAGTTTTACTGTGCATTTTAATGGTGTTAAATTATCTTAATTACAATAAAATTGGTACCTATGCATCATTAAGATGGACTACAAACGGTTATCTGTTACTGTGTGTGAAATATAGCAATTCCAGATTTTTTTACAGAGATACTGAAAAATATTTCGTTATACAGAAGAGAATGTTGGAAGAGTTTTTTAGTGCATTTTAATGATGTTACACTATTTCAAACACAATGAAATTCACACGATTCTCTCATGTAGAACGCAATTATTTTTGTAGAGTGTATTGATTTTGTAGCCATTATAGTTCGTTTATATGGATGCCAAAAGAATTCTGATAAAGAATAATGATATATGCAAAAAAATTTTTTATAAGGTATTTTAATGATGTTACTCTATTTCGAATATAATGATCATGTGGAATGCACTTTTTTTTTCTTAAGTATTGATTAAGTAGCCATTATAGATCATTCACAGGAACGCCAAAAAGAATTCTTATAAAGAATTATGATATTTCCAAAAAATCATTTTTAGGGTATTTTATTGATGTCTCACTATTTCAATCATAATGTAAATTACAAGCCTCGCTTATGTGGGAAGCAATATATATTTTGTAGAGTATTGATTAAGTAACCAATGCAGTTAGTTTATAGGGACGTAAAAAATAATTATGATAAAGAATTATGATAATTTTCAAACATAATGAAATTTATATGCCTTACTCTTGTGAGAAGAAATAATTTTTTGTAGAGTATTGATTAAGTAGCCATTATAGTTCGTTTATAGGGACGCCAAAAGGAATTCCGGTAAAGAATTATGATACATGCGAAAAAAATCTTTAATATGGTATTTTAATGATGTTACACTATTTCAAACATAATGCATAAGTGGGATGCAAATTTTAATGGAGTATTGCTTGAGTAGTCAGTTTGGTTCATTTATAGAAACGCCCAAAAGAATACTGATAAAAAATTATGATATATTTCAAACATAATGAAATTTATATGTCTTACTCTTGTGGGATAGAAGGCGTTTTTGTAGAGTATTGATTATGTAGTCAGTATAGTTCATTTATAAGAACGCAAAAAGAATCCCGATAAAGAATAATGATACATGCAAACAAAGCTTTCATAGGGTATTTTAATGATGTTGCACGATTTCAAACACAATGCACATGTGGGATGGAAATTTTTTGTAGAATATTGAAAAAGAGCCATTTTAAAGTTCGTTTATAAGAATGTTAATATATAGAGTTTTTTTAATGATGTTGCACTATTTCAAACATAATACAATTTGCAAGACTAACTCATTGGGAAGCAATATTCATTTTGTAGAGTATTGATTAAGTAGAGATCATTTATAGCGATGCCAAAAAGAATTCCGATAAAGATTTATGATATATTTCAAACATAATGAAATGCATAGATCCCTCGCTCGTGTGAGAAGCAATAATTTTTTGTACAGTATCGATTAAGTAGCATTATAATTCGTTTATAGGGATCTAAAAAAGCATTGCGATAAGGAATTGTAATATATGCAAACAAATCTTTTATAGAGCATTTTAATGGTTTTACACGATTTCGAACACAATGCACATGTGGGATACTTCTTTTTTTGTAAAGTATTGATTAAGTAGCCACTACATTTGTTTATAAGAACGCGAAAAAGAATTCCGACATAGAATAATGATATATACCAAAAAACCATTATTGGTTATTTTAATGATATTACACTATTTCAGACATACAATTTACAACCGTTTTACAAGCCTCATTCATGTGGGAAACAATATGCCTTTTGTTGAGTATTGATTAAATAGTTATTATAATTCATTCATAGGGACGCTAAAAAAGTTCTGATTTAGAATTATGATATATTTCAAACATAATAAAATTTATATGCCTCACTCATATGGGAAGCAGATGTTTTTTGTAGAGTATTGATTAAGAAGTCATTGTAAATTGTTTATAGGGACTCCAAAAACGTATTCCGATAAGGAATTATGATATATGCGAACAATATTCTTACAGAATATTTTTATGATATTTCACAACTTCGAACATAATAAAGCCTTTATACATTTTTAATATGCTCTACAACTTGTTTTCTATAGATTATTGAATGGGGGAAATTTGTCATTTATGTACAGACTCACATAAATTATTTGGTTGTTGGATTAATTATGAGCCATTATTGTTTGATGTGAGATTCAAGCTGTAATAAGCTTTTCAAATTTATTTGTAAAGCAGGTTTATAGATCATAAGCAAGCTCGCATGAAAGATAAAATAATTGATAACTGGTTGTGGATACCCGAATATCTGAAATAAAATTTTACTTCTTTTTTTATTATCAAGCATATCAGAATAAATAGCATGGAAATATTCTTTCCCGTCACGTGTTATGTAAGTGCCATCTACCGCGGCCGTCGCGAAACAACTTTCTTCTCTAAATAAGAAATAACTTTTAAGTAAAGTTTTATGACAGCCCCGCATCCAAACTGTAGCCTTAAAAATCCCCAGTTCGGATGTTTGCCAAGGCTTTCTGGCCAGTTCGCGAATTGGCCGGCCAAAGCCCGAAATACGCTATCCATTTCAAGTATTTGGGGTTTTGGCCAGGAAGCTTGGCCAGTTCTAGAATTGGCCAGGCTCCGGGTTCTGGCCGCAACATATATATAGTTAACCTTTTTTTTTCTTTGCAAAATACTGGTGCCAATGTGACGTTTAGAATTTTGAAGAAATTTACCCATCAGAGCTGCAACTTCTCGATGTTGAAATTATCACTTTAACATTGTCGAAGTTTATCATACCGTAATTTCTCACATAAACGCCACAACTTGGATGACTCAATTTCCCACCAGAATTAATTTGTAATAAAATATTACTTGCTTGTGCTTAGCAAGCATTTGACTTCTTTTTCTCAATAAATTTTCTGGTTTGAAAAAGACTTTACTAAGCCGCGGCGTTTACGTGAGAATTTACGGTAATATTTTCATTTTCATAGTAAAAGGATAAAGATATATTTTATTGATTCCTTTTTTAGCCTTTTTTAAATTTTTCGAGAAGTCATACCAATATAGATAATTTTTTTCGAAATTCTGTGCTGAATGGCATCATATAAACTCCTGCTTTTTCATAATCTCGAATTTGATCAACTTTATCATGAATTTGATAAAATTGATAATAATTATATAATTATTAACATAATAACATAAAAGTTTATAACCGAATTATAAATATCACTAGAAAAAAATCTCCGAAAGACGTGGAAAAACGTGAAAAATTAAAAAATTGCTTTACGAATTCTTATTTTTTAACATTGATGAGCATTAAAATATTTGGTATAACTTAAAAGATTGCTAAAAATCGAAAAAAATAATCGCATGCAAAATTGAAAAGAATGTATATATAAGTAGTCTTACGTAACTACACACAGAAATTTTGTACTATCCATTCAGTAGTCTCTTCAATATACAGACACACACACATACATATCCAAACTTCTGTCTTTATTATTATAGATTATTAAATATGTCTAAATTTGTATTATTTTTTTATTCACCTAGGACGCCTTTTTTAGCACTTTCACACAAAGTTGAAAAGTGCTTATGCATTCGGTTTGTCTGTCCGTCTGTCCGTCTGGCCGGATGCCGTCTGTCCGCACTGTAACTCCCGTAAATATACTCGGATTGCTATGAAATTTTTAGATGTTATTGATGTTTACCCTGGCACGAACCCTATTGAAAATGAAGTTTCTACCATGATTAGTTTATCTACAGGACGAATCAAAAGTTTTCCATTACATTACGGCCTTTAGGGGAAAATCGCTAATATATATTCGGATTGCCATGAAATTTTAGGACGTTATTGACATTTACCCTAGCACAAGTCCTATCGAAAATGAAGTTTCTACCACGATTAGTTTATCTACAGAGAGAATCAAAAGTTTCCCATTACATTACAGTATATGGGCAAAAATCGTTAATATACTCGGATTGTTATGAAATTTTAGGACGTTGTTGCGTTTACCCTAGCACGAACCCTATTGAAAATGAAGTTTCTACCATGATTAGATTATCTACGGAGCGAATCAAAAGTTTCCATTACATTACGGCCCATTGGGAAAATTCGTTAAGATACTCGGATTGCCATGAAATTTTAGGACGTTATTGACGTTTACCCTAGCGCAAGTCCTATCGAAAATGAAGTTTCTGCCATGATTAGTTTATCTACAGGGCGAATCAAAAGTTTCCCATTACATTACGGCCTACGGGGAAAAATTGTTTCAAAGGAATTTTAAAGATGTTATGCCCTGTCAAACATATTAAAATATGCATTCTATAAAATGTAAGATGAAAATGTAGCTATTATTCATTTACAGGGCCACACAAAAGAATTCCATTAGATAATGGTAATAGGGGGAATTGTGGGTGACATATTTTAAATAAATTAGCTGTTCCATGAATAATAAAATTTATATATGTCACTGAAGCTTAATATAAATTATACGCTACTGTCTTGCATAATATGAAGTACATAGCATTTACAGGTCCATACAAAAGATTTCAAATAGTACATTCTTTCCGAAGTACCGTATATGTGTCCGATGATGGCTGATGGAGGGATGAAATGCATTTTAATTATGATATGCGCGTTTATGTTTTACTAAATATATGCACATTATATGGTGTGTATAAATGTTATAGTTGATATACAGGGCTACCCAAAAGAGCTCACCAAAGTTACTGAATATGAGCGTAAATTATTTAAACGTGGTTCTTAAATAATCTATGCATTTTTACGCTGAGCTTCATTCCATTTACTGAGAAATGTTTGCAGAATATAAATACAAGGATATACAGGGCTACGCAAAGAATTCGGTACATGGACGCCTATGAATGATAATTTATGAGAATGTGATTTCAGTTGTTTTAAAAGTGTTTTAGTTTACAATAAATTTTAGCCAAATGCTGACGTGTAATAAAGGTACAATGTAAACTACAGGGCTGAACAAAAGTATTCAATAACGTTTCCATCTAATAGTATGAATTTCTGAAAAAGAAATTTCAAGCTACTGGGTATTTTCTTGCTAAACTAAATTTTCCTATTATATCAACTGACATATGAAATACAGGGCTGTTCAAAAGTACTGGAATACATATTTGGGTATATTTGACTATACACTATTATTTCCTTAAATAACAAAGTTTTGTTAAAGATTTCATTAAGTGTTGGAAAGTGCTTCATAATCTATGTTTAATGCATGATTTTTCTTACTTGTTTCTTTTATTTTGAGATAAAAGACGTAAAACATTATAGCGTTAGTGTCAAAGACAGGGGTGTTTTATTTTTTATTTTTTATTAATAAATTTAATTATGACATATTTTTTAAGTACAAATAATGGATGATGATAAACGAAATGTACATTTTCATTATATCATTATTGAAATAAAATAAATAGTACTAATAATAATGATAATAAAACAAATAATGATAATTATCATTATTAAAAATATGAATAATAAACACAATAGTAAAAAAAATGATGCAAATAATAGTAAAAATAAAAAATGTTATTATTATTATTATTACTTTTTCATAATGCAATAATAATAATAATAATAAATAATAATAATAATAATCATTAATGGATACTTTTGTATTTTATAAGCACTAATCGGTTAGAAAAACTTAAAAAAACGCATAGCATAGATACAAATATGATCTGAAACAACACTTGTTTGGTTAAAAATATATTCTGAAACAAATTTTTTTTAAAAAGCTCAGAAAATATTGAAATCATTTATCCATTAATAATAGTAGGCAAGTAAAAGAAACAAATTTAGCAAAATGCAATACATATATCTTCTTTTCAAAGTTGAAATTTCATTAAAAATGTTCATTGTTTAAAGATTTTCTTTTCAAAAATTATAAAAGTGTTAATTAAATTTCTATTGTCCCGGGGCGTGTTATCATATTATCTTTTGGAAAATTCAAAGAAAGCACGTACAGTATATATAATTATTTTTCATTTTTTAAATGCAGTTAGAAACCTTTTTGAAAGTTATATAATACATTTAATGGTATCAAATAATTAATTTTCTCATTACGTATTTTTTAATTAAGGTCTGTTGTATATTAAAGAAATTTTTAAATTTACACCAATACAAAGATTCTCATTTTTGATTATTGATATACTTTTAAGATAACAATTCTCTTACGATATATGTTCAACTATTTTTTTCCTTTTAAGTATTATTTTTATTTATATTTTTGTCTAAAATTATTTATCCATCGTTTTAATGTAAACTAATTACAAATCTTAGCTGTATAAAATGTATACAAAGAAGAAAATACCCGCATCAAAAATAAATTATGGAACAATTTCAGAATTGTGTAACGAAACTTTTTCGCTTAATACAAGAAGAGCTAATGTCTAAGTAAACAAATTTAACAAGTAAGAAAAATCATGCATTAAGCATAGATTATGAAGCACTTTCCAACACTTAATGAAATCTTTAACAAAACTTTGTTATTTAGGGAAATAATAGTGTATAGCCAAATATACCTAAATATGTATTCCAGTACATTAGAACAGCCCTGTATTTCATATGTCAGTTCATATAATGAGAAAATTTAGCTCAGCAAGAAAATACCTAGTAGCTTGAAATTTCTTTTTCAGCAATTCATACTATTAGATGGAAACATACTTGAATACTTTTGTTCAGCCCTGTAGTTTACATTATACCTTTATTACACGTCAGCATTAGGCTAAAATTTATTGTAAACTAAAACACTTTTAAAACAACTGAAATCACATTCTCATAAATTATCATTCATAGGCGTCCATGTACCGAATTCTTTGCGTGGCCCTGTATATCCCTTTATCTATATTCTGCAAACATTTCTCAGTAAATTGAATGCAGCTCAGCGTAAAAATGCATAGCTTATTTAAGAACCACGTTTAAATAATTTACGCTCATATTCAGTAACGTTGGTGAGCTCTTTTGGGTAGCCCTGTATATCAACTATAACAGTTATACACACCATGTAATGCGCATATATTTAGCGAAATACAAACGCTAATATCATAATTAAAATGCATTTCATCCCTCCATCAGCCATCATCGGACACATATACGGTACTTCGGAAAGAATATACTATTTGAAATCTTTTGTATGGCCCTGTAAATGCTATGTACTTCATATTATGCAAGACAGTAGCGTATAACTTATATTAAGCTTCAGTGACATATATCAGTTTTATTATATATGAAAAAGCTCAATATATTTTTAAAATGTCACACACAATTCCCCCTTTTACCATTATATCTAATGGAATTCTTTTGTGTGGACCTGTAAATGAATAATAGCTACATTTGCACCTTATATTTTATAGAATGCATATTTTAATACCTTTGACAGGGTATAACATCCTTAAAATTCCTTTGAAACGATTTTTCCCCCATAGGCCGTAATGTAATAGGAAAATTTTGATTCGCCCTGTAGATAAACTAATCATGGTAGAAACTAAATTTTCGATAGGACTTGTGCTAGGGTAAACGTCAATAACATCCTAAAATTTCATGGCAATCTGAGTATATTAACGATTTTTCCCCATAGGCCGTAATGTAATGGGAAACTTTTGAATCTCTCTGTAGATAAACTAATCACGGTAGATACTTCATTTTCAGTAGGGTTCGTGCTAGGGTAAACCTCAATAACGTCCTAAAATTTCATCGCAATCCGAGTATATTAACGATTTTTCCCCTTAGGCCGTAATGTAATGGAAATTTTGATTCGCCCTGTAGATAAACTAATCATGGTAGAAACTTCATTTTCAATAGGACTTGTGCCAGGGTAAACGTCAATAACGTCCTAAAATTTCATGGCAATCTGAGTATATAAGCGATTTTTCCCCATAGGCCGTAATGTAATGTGAAACTTTTGATTCTCTCTGTAGATAAACTAATCATGGTAGATACTTCATTTTCAATAGGGTTCGTGCTAGGGTAAACCTCAATAACGTATAAAAATTTCATAGCAATCCGAGTATATTTACGGGAGTTAGAGCGCGGACAGACGGACAGACGGCCAGACAAACCGAATGCATAAGCACTTTTCAACTTTGTTGGAAAGTGCTAAAAATGGTTAATACATTTGAAAATTAAATTGGATTGCCTAACATCCACTGTCAGAAAAGTATTAGAATACATTTGTGCAGCACTATATCTGGTCTTTTGGATTTGTATTATATACTACATAATGTTTTGAATTTTAAGTCAGTTAGGAAACAAATGACAGAGCTTATAAGAAGAAACCTTTCACTGTAAAAAATTTTGGTCTCGAATCACGGTGGTTATACCGTCAACTTTGTGACACTTCCTTTTACCGTAATTTTACTGGACGGTATATATACCGTAAAATATTTAAAGTGCATGTACCGTAATTTAACTGAACATAAATTTAAATATTTTTTAGTATATGTACCGTAAAATGTTTAAAGTATGTGTACCGTAATTTACCTGGACGGTATATGCACCGTAAAATATTTAATGTATATGTACCGTAAAAAAATATTCTTACAGCATATATACCGTACATTAAATTTACAGCATAAATACCGTAAATTAAATGTAAGGTATATATACCGTAAAAATATTTATACACCATATATACCATATTTTAAATATACAGTATATATACCGTAAATTAGATAAATGGTATATGTACCGTAAATTAAACATACGGTGTATGTACCGTTAATTAAGTATATGGTATATATACCGCAAAAATTATTTATGCTGCATATATACCGTAAATTAAATGTATGTTATATGTACCGTAAAGGCATTTGTAATTGGTATATATGCCGTAAATTAAATATACAGGGTGGTCATAAAAGAAACTTTACCGATATATGGAGCTCTAGCGGCCAGTCCGCTCAACCGATCGAGGTGAAATTTCAGATATAGCTATTCAGAGGTATGAGCTCGAGATTCTGTGAAAGGCAACAAAATGGCGCTCAAGGTTACGGTTATAGTTACAGAAACTCGAAAATTTCCAATGACAACACCCATTTTTTTTCATCGCAAAATGATCAGTGCATGCGAAAACCCTAAAGAGCGTTGGAAGCATACGTGTATCTCAAGAAACGGACACGTTATGCACGCACAAAAAACTGTTCTGCGAATCCCCCCCCCCCATAGAAAAAACTCGATTGAGGCGCAAGGGGGAAATTTGCGTATGACACAGAGTCAGTACACTAATCTCTGATTACAATACAGATAGGAGAAATTAAAACTTTTATTTTGATTACACATTTTCCACATGGGTGCCATCTCCATTAATTGCCTGTGATGACACCCATGTGGAAAATGTGTAATCAAAATAAAAGTTTTAGTTTCTCCGATCTGTATTGTAATCAGAGATTAGTTTACTGACTCTGTGTCATATGCAAATTTCCTCCTTGCACCCCAATCGAGTTTTTTTTATGGGGGGGGGGAGGATTCGCAGAACGGTTTTTTGTGCGTGCATAACATGTCCGTTTCTTGCGATACACGTACGGTTCCAACGCTCTTTAGGATTTTCGCATGCGCTGAGCATTTTGCGATGAAAAAAATGGGTGTTGTTATTGGAAATTTTCGAGTTTCTGTAACTATAACCGTAACCGTGAGTGCCATTTTGTTGTCGTTCACAGAATCTCGAGCTCATACCTCTGAATAGCTATATCTGAAATTTCATTTCGATCGGTTGAGCGGGCTGGCCGCTAGAGCTCCGTATATCGGCAAAGTTTTTTTTATGACCACCCTGTATCTTATATATAACGTAAGAATACAGGATGGCCGAAAAAACCTCTTACATTTGACAGGATAAAAACCAAAAAGGATTGCAGAGAGAAACTTGTTTGTTCAAAAATATGCAATAAGTATGACAAAAGTTTAAAAAGGCTATCTCTTTCAAATTATATCTGGTAAATATTCTCCATTGGGAATAATACACAATTCAAGAAGATGTATGAAATCTACACCCACTGATGTAACTCTTGTGGAATACCTGCTTATGATAGCACCTGCTTATGTAGATCTTATGTCTGAAGAGCAATTCAAGCAGAGGGCGTAGCTTTGACAAGATATATGTCAGGTGATAAGAGATTTCATCTGTTGTCTTGAAATGTATATTGCTTATAATGACCAACACTTACCAAACACCATATCTAAAACATAATCATTTTTAGATTCTTGTCATACCGGTTGTATATTTTAAAACAAACAAGTTTCTATCCCTAATCTTTTTTGTTTTATATTATCCTGTCAAATGTGGGAAATTCTTATGGATAATTCTGTAATCAGAATCAGTGAATATACAGGAAGAGCTCAAAATCTTACCTTTATAAAACTTACTATGTGGAAAAATATTATTCGATATATGTGTGGATACATTAAAATTTTTTTACAAAATTTTAAAAATCCACTTGGAGGTTACCAATTTGCATAAAGTTACGTCTACTCATAATGGAAAATATCTTGTAATAAAATTCAATTACACTCTAACATCTGTAAAGTATTTACTAAAATCTTTTTTTTCATAAGTTTTTTGTATTTGTCTCGATAGATGTTTATTTGTTATAATGTGCAGTTGTTGAAGTAAAAAAAATAGATTAAAAAATGTTTTGTGATCTAAAATGCAATTAAAAACAATGAAGAGCACATATATTTATCTGCCAACTTCTACAATTATTTATACTTATCTTATATCACTATTTTAAAACTGTTTTTTTCTTGTCATATTCCATGTTTGAAAGTACAGTGAAAATTGTTATTTTAAAGTAGCAGTATAAAAAGGATATAAAAGTTAAGGATATAAAGTAAGTCGCAGCTATGCAATTAGAGAATTAAAATTAATAAATAAACATATGTTATAATAAAAGATCTTATATTAGTATCTGGCAGTAAAAAAAAAATGCTAAAAACGATATTACTCCGCTGTGACGATATTACTCTGCTAACGATTACTCCGCTATTAAAGCATTCTTATGTTTAAAGCATTTAATATTTCAATGCCTGCATATTATATGAATTTAATACTAAAAGAGCAATAAAAAATTTATGAAACATGCATAAAGATTTCAAATAGTAAGTAATTTTACATAAGACAGAAAATGCCTCGTTAAATAAAAATAAATAAAAAGAATACTGCCCAGTTAAACTGATGGCATTGAGCTCACAGGCTACAAATACTAATTGTACATTAAAGCCTTATATTTTCAAAGGTTAATTCCGTTCGAAAAAAAAATTAAGAAGGGGAAACAGCTCTCCCCTTTCCTCTTTTTTTATACTTAATCATTGAACCTCCTATACTATCAAAGACATGCTTTATCATATAAAAAATCTATATCCAAAATTCAGAGCAAATTAGATAATTCTTAATAAAAACCCATTTAGCATTTATATAATTTAAAAGGAGTTATCCCCTTCTTTTATACTTAACCATTAAACTTCCAAAACGATTCAGAGATTTGAACGAAATCTGAAAATTCTGCTTGAAAAACCTATTTATATAAATTAAGAGGGGGGGGAGGCATTAGAACCCCTGTTGCCCCTATTTATACTTATTCAATGAACACCTAATAGCAGTCACGGAATCGCCTCATCAGAATGATCCTAATCTAAATTTTGAACGAAAACTTAATTCTGCATGAAAATCCCATTTATATCAACTAACGGGGGGGGGGATTAGAACCCCTGTTCCCCCTATTTATACTTATTCAATGAACACCTAATAACAGTCACGGAATCGCCTCATCAGAATGATCCTAATCTAAATTTTGAAAACTTAATTCTGCATGAAAATCCCATTTATATCAACTAACGGGGGGCATGAGCCCCCCGTTCCCCCTCTTATACATATCGAATGAACTCCAAAAACTAATCAGGGAAGCGCCTTATCAGGATATACCTATATACAAAATTTCAAGTGGATCCGATATTTTTATCATGAGTTATCGCGTTACGCACATACGCACATACATACAGAACGGACGGGCACATAAGCTCTCAGGCTATGATAGCCTGTGAGCTAAATAACAGCCACGGAATCGCCTCATCAGAATGATCCTAATCTAAATTTTGAACGAAAACTTAATTCTGCATGAAAATCCCATTTATATCAACTAACGGGGGGGGGGGGATTAGAACCCCTGTTCCCCCTATTTATACTTATTCAATGAACACCTAATAACAGTCACGGAATCGCCTCATCAGAATGATCCTAATCTAAATTTTGAAAACTTAATTCTGCATGAAAATCCCATTTATATCAACTAACGGGGGGCATGAGCCCCCCGTTCCCCCTCTTATACATATCGAATGAACTCCAAAAACTAATCAGGGAAGCGCCTTATCAGGATATACCTATATACAAAATTTCAAGTGGATCCGATATTTTTATCATGAGTTATCGCGTTACGCACATACGCACATACATACAGAACGGACGGGCACATAAGCTCTCAGGCTATGATAGCCTGTGAGCTAAAAAGCAAAAACTAATGCAAACAGTATGCATGCTGAAAATAGTGTTCATAATATTTATCGAATAAATAAATACAACTTTTTAAAAGCAACGATTTCCAAATGGTATTTTCTATTGTCTATAATATTTTTTGAATTTCTGTTGTTTACTTCTTACTTAGGCATGAGAATTTTCCGCGTTTTCCCCCACCAGTATAATCTTAGAGAAAATGTTATTTTACTCAATCGAAAAAAGCTGCGATTTAACAGAACAATATTTTCTCTAATATTATACTGGTATGAAAAAACGCGGAACACTCTCATCCCTATTACTTCATCTTATTTCTTATTTCTTCTTTTTATTTCAAAATTATTCAAGAATGTATTAAAAAGTTGATTTTGAGAATAGTGTTAAAATTCATCAATGCACACAAGTAAAATTAAATTTTTTATTACACCAATAAAAATCGTAAACAAATAAAAGATGCAAATTCCATCTATGCGTATACATATTTTACAATGGTTTTGTATTATATAAAATTATTTTATAATAAAAAACAAAAGATAAAGAACTTTTTAAGCGGAAAAAATTCATAACATGAGGATATAAAAACAAACTAATGCAATTAGAAACTATAATTCTAATTATGTTGTTACAATCTATGTAACAATAAAATAAAACAACAAAATGCACAATTGGAAATATTAATTTTACATCACGTGATACAAGTTTTCAACTGAATACACACACTGTATCAATGTCATAAAAAATCAAAACGAAAATAGCATAGCGGAGCATCTATGGGGAAAAAACTAAGGCAAATTAAAATTATTTCTAGTTTTATTTTATAATAGATGTATGTCACATGAAGTTTTTTCATTATTTTTAATTTAAGACTAATACACAAAAAAAGAAAACTTTCGCAGTACACAGTTACTGACTATAAAGTGATGCAGATTCAAACTCTATTTTTAGCTTTATTACCTTCAACAAATAAAAACATGTTCAACCTTGTTTGACATTCATGCATATCGCATGAAATTTCAGAATAAGAGCAATGATACAAAATATTTGTGATTAATTCTACACAAAATACATACAAAATTACATCAAAAACGATAAATGCTGCAGTTTTAAAATTAGATTCCATATAATATATGTGTGATTGTTTGGAAATTAGCGAACATGAACTGTTAGCTATTTTAATATTTTTAACAAAAAAGTTTACAAATTATTTGTTTAATATATAGACATTGTTTATTCAAATTAGACCATTATTTTGAAAAATTAATTAAAAAAGACATTTATTTTAAAATTTTATATCTCTGAGTATCACTGCCTGACATGTAACAATTACACTTTTAAATACAAAAAGTTATTTTTTCTTACTAATATACTTTTGCATTCATTGTCTCTAACTTCTGTCTTTTAAAATGAAAACATGAAGTACTATTTATATGTTTCAACCAACTTTTTTTCAGTCCTATTCCATTCTTTTTTTCAAAAAAGTTTGTCATTCAATTCAAAAATATTTCAAAGCATTCCCTCACTCATTATTAATTCAGGATGTTTCAGCTAGATGTAAATAATTAACAAGTAGAAATACTACATATGTATTCAGTACTTCTTTTAACCTAATTGTAAAATGCTTCTAAACTATCTTGAAGATATTCTGCAGTATATAATGAAGAATTTAATAAGCATAAATGTTTAGTAAATGAAAATATTCAGATATCCCCATTCTCTCATTCAAATTTGTAAAGTTAATTTACACATTAATAATATATCACTATGCAATTAATTTTTCCTAAAGAGATAACTTAAAAGTATATACTGTCTTAAACATCTTCTCTATGATTAAAAGTGTCTTGAACTAATAATGTTAAATTTAGCATTCTCCCATTTTATCGCTCATTTCTCCCATACAAAATCTATGGAATATATACAGGGTGTCCCATAAGTAATGGGACAAACTTTAAGGGGAGGTAGGGCACATCATAACGATTCAGAATTACATAGGAACCTATGTCCCCAAACGTCATTTTAACCATGTAAAATTTAACTGTGTTTGGCTATTTTTTGACACATGTGGGCGTGGTTTATGTATGTTAAATTTAAAAAAGATATTCTATGATAATAGTTTGACGAAAAAATTGTGAAGTATAATATCGCTGCATCTATTCGAATATTTAGAGCGCTGATTGTATTAGTAAGAATAATAACCATGAAAATGTAAAATATTAGAATGTAGAAACAACTTATAATAGGCGGAGTTTTAAATAAATCAAAAATACTTAAAGAAAGAGACACAAGACTGAGATCATCTCAAATATTTATTGGTCATAAATATTATACGTACTTTGGTAAGTGACATGTAAGAATGTCATAAAAGGTGTTCAAAGTTTCCACCATTACTAGTGATGCAAGCGTTACAACGTCGGACCATGGACTGGCGGACTCGCTCAAACACACCTGGATTTTCTTTAATATCTGCAGCAGCGCAGGCGATTCTCGCAACCAGATCCATGTCTGTATCAATCGGTGTTGCGTAAACAGCACCTTTCAATGCACCCCACAGAAAGAAATCGATGCTGCTTAAATCAGGAGAGCGTGGTGGCCAGATAACCGGTCCACCACGCCCAATCCATCGATGACCAAACGCCTGATTCAAATGCTGACGAACACATCTTCCATAATGCGGAGGTGCCCCATCATGTTGAAACCACATATCACGTGGTACTGGGTCAAGTAACCTTGGTAGCATCTCTTGCAAAAAAATAAGGTAATCTCTAGATGTCAGAGGCGCTGGCAACAAATAAGGCCCAACTAAGAAGTCGCCAACAATACCAGCCCAAACATTCACTGAAAAACGATGTTGGGCAGCATGTGGTCTCATTCCTTGGGGATTCTCATCAGACCATAAATGCGTATTGTGATGGTTGAATACACCATCTCGAGTGAAATATGCCTCATCCGTAAATAAAACTTTGGATGGGAAATGAGGATCTAGACGACATTGGTCGAGATACCAACTTGCAAAACTTTTACGTGCAGGATAATCTGTAGGAAGCAATGATGGTACTCTTTGCAGATGGTACGGGTGTAATCCTTCAAGTCGCAAAACACGATGAACTGTACTTCGAGATCCTCGTATGGCAGCAGCGATGTTTCGTACGCTGGTACTTGGATTGCTACCAACGATATCCAACACATTTTGTTCCATACTTGGAGTTCGAGACAGTCGTGGCCGTCCCACATTACTCCTATCACCTCGAAGTGAACCATAATTACTTAAATTGTAATGTAAATAAGCAAATATTCGGCGGTCCGGTGCAACTCTCTGTGGAAACCTTTCGCAATATAATCTTTGTGCAGCCCTTGCATTTCCCTCGGCCAAGCCATATATGAAGTGCATATCCGCCAGTTCATTATTGGTGAAACGTTGCATACTCTTCAGCGGGTGGTGACAATTCCAATCAGCGTAATTTCTGCAAGGCTACTGTGGAAAGAAAAGCAAAGTCTAAAGATTAAACGCATTATAAATTTCCTGTCCTACAAATTCTGGAATACAATTTCCGGTGTGGATACTTATTTCTTAAAGTATTTATTCTCGCCTTCCTATGATAACTCCGCCTACTGTACATTTTTAAAATCTTCTATGTTCCGACATTTTAAAATTCTATACTTAATTGTATATTAATACAATCGGTGTGTTAAATACGTCGAGTAGAAGCAGCATTTTCATTTTTTATATTCTTTTTGTTTAACTATTAGCATATAAAATACACTTGTTGAAAATTCGACATTCAAAAGCCACGCCCACATATGTGGAAAAATCGACAAATAAAACTGACTCTTAAAGGGTTAAAATGACGTTTGGGAACATGGGTTCCTATGTAATTCTGAATCGTTATGATGTGCCCTACCTCCCCTTAAAGTTTGTCCCATTACTTATGGGACTATATATATATTAGTATTAGGTGTGACGTCTGTTTTTTCTCTATTAAGCAGCTACTTAACATATCGCTGCAAAAAAATCAGAAATTTCTGACATGATTATTTATTTCTTATGTCACTATTATAAAAATCACTAATTTTTGTATAAACCTCCATGTATAGTAAAATAAGTTTAAAAAAGGCACCGAATTGAATGTTAATATACCAATACAAAGCACAAACCAAACACAACCTGCAAAGTGTTACAATCCATATTATCATATTCAAATATTCAAAATGAAATTGTATGGAATGCAGTTTTAAAAATATGGTAAAAACAATAATGCTGTTATATGAAATAAACACATAATTATATATATAAATTTTATAAAATGAAAATTCATGTAAATGAAGTGGTACAGAATGGGTAAATTTTAATATTACATTTAAAGTCATTGCATACAATTTTAGTTGTGAAAAGAATCTTTGAGGAAAAAAAAGCAAATTAGCAAGAGTTTTGTTTTTAACAGTAACATACTACGATATAATCTCAAAAATCCGGAATTCCTGAACCCAGCCTCAAAATTGTAATTTCTCTCTTTTAATAATGCCAGCAAGATTGAGGAAATCAAATACTGAGGAGCTCAAAGATTTAGGAAGAGAAAAGCAAAAAAATGTTTTGAAAATTACTTGAAAAATCATAAATTTGGTTACAGTTAAAAGCTGATTTAGAAACAAATCGTTTTACTGAAACATATATTCATAATCTGTATTTAATATAATGAACTCTAGTTGCAAAATAATATAAAAGTAAAAAGAACCCACTATGATTTTTCAGAAATTAAAGGAGAAATGACTGCACTGTTTTTCGAAATTTTTTAGCATAAACTTCAAATAAAGTAAATTATTTTTTTCCATTTCTCTCCCTTAATTATTTCTTCATTATAAATTAAATTGTGACTAAAAGTGCCATTAAAAATTTCGCAAGCAATTGTAATCATTCTTCATAAATTTCGCTTTATATTGGTCCTAATGAAACTGGATTTTCGAAATTAAATTGCAACAAATTTTCACTAATAAACAAAATCAAAATGTTGAAGCAAAAGTTTTAAGAAAACACAGTATTGTACAAATACAAGATTAAAACAGAGAATACTGAGATTTTTAATTAAAAAGTAAACGTTTGATAAGGACTTTATAATCATGTAAAACAAAAAATAAATTAATAAACGCTACGAACCAAACTCATATCGGAAATAACAATATTATAAATTTACCAATGATTTTTTTTTGCATCGAATTCTTATTAGAAATTAAACTGAAAATAGCACATCGATTATATAAAGCAGCTGATGTTAAGTAAAATCTATGGTTACAAATATATTAACTTTAAAATAAAAAATCTAAAAAATTTAAAAAAATGAAGTACAACAGAATTTAATCAACCACTCTCTTTAACACCTCTCTAACAATTTACTTCTATAAACATTATCTTGCAGATGCGCTACATAAGATTACTCATAAAGGAAATATAATTTGTTCTCATAATTCTCAGTAGCATGACTATAAGAGATTAATTTGAAATACTCAGAAAAAATGCATTAGAACAAAAAATATTTTATATCACGGCTAGATAAATCTGATAATTTCTACATGTTCTTTCAGCATGCTATGAAAATAATTAGATGATCAAACTGAAAAGGCACATACATAAAAGCTTGCTTCTTAAATTTATGTTGCTGCTTATTCTTTAAAGCTCAGAAAATTAAAATGTCTTTATATAGATTGTCCTAACCTATAAATGTTATACAGAAAACAGTTATGAGTCACGATCATCAGTGAAGAATAATATTTCTTGAAATCTTTGAGCGAATGCCACAAGTTTAGGATGGGTAGACATATATTTTCCACCTTTCTTTCTCTGTACTTTTGATCCACTATGAGGATTTATTCCAAATACACATCTAAAAATTGAATATAAAAAAATACTCAATAAAGTGTACAAAAAAAAAAAATACTCAATAAAAAATATATTATCAGAGAGATTCCTTAAAAAAATCTATTTGTCATCAGGAAAGATGAAATTATACATTTTTTAAAAACTGTTTTTAAGAAACCTGAACTCAAATAAGACAGTTTCACTTTAAAATTAAGAACTTGGTAAAAAAAATACGACAAAATTTCTAAAACTTTTTCGAAAAAATTTCTGCATAACTTACAAAGCAATGTTTCTTTCTAATTAGTAAATTATTTTGTGTCATTTTATAAGGTTGCCGGTTTTTAAACATAAAAAAGACCTTATTTTTGTTTGCCTGTTTTAACTACTTACAAAAAGCCAGATTTTTTTAAAAGTTGGTTTACTAATTAATGCGGCTAAATCGAACTAAATCTAAATCAATTAACTTTAAATACACTCATAAATATTTTCTAATAAAAAATATTTAAATTTCTATTAAATTTTGTCAAATAAATGAGTCTTTATAACTGATAGAAGGCAACTCTGGAGGCATTATGTCTAGCAAAAAAATAATATTGAAAAGAATATACAGTCGGCTCTCATTAATTCGAAATCGGATAATTTGAATCGTCACTTAATTTGAATTAAACATGAAGTCCCAAAGTTTTCAGTGGCAGAATAATGTTAAAAACTTTCATTAATTCGAATTCATTTTTTCTTGACTTCGTTTAATTCGAACTATCGATAATTCCGATTTTTTATTTTACTTTTCTCTCACATGGATTTCTGATCATTTGAATAAATTTCGATCGATTTTTGTGAAAATCGTTCCGAACGAGTATACATATTATCCAATGCATTTGATATCCACTTTCTTAGTGCCCCGTCTGTCCATCAATTACACCTCAAATTTTTCTTCCATTGTGCTTGTTTCAAATCATTTAATTAGTTTATGTATTTATACATTCTAATTTATTATTAAGTCATATCCTAATGATAAGAGACGAAATATATTTTAAAAACACTATAACATTAATTTCTTGTAACAGTACCATATTAAGCATCTTTTTATTTCATATTTTCCATAATTCGAACTTCAGATAATTCAAACATTTCTTGTGGTCCCGACGAGTTCGAATTCACGAGAGTCGACTTAATTTATATTCCAAACTACGGTATTTAAAAATTCTATAACACATAACTTTACACATCCTATACATTTTATAGATAATATTTAATTAAACAATGCAAAGTGTAGCACATCAAAATATAAATTTAAAAAGCTTGTTGCTATGCATATCCATGCATATTCTATTTATAATTACGGTGTTCTTACGGGTCAAGAAAAACCTGGAAAAAAAGGAAAAGTTAAGAAACTCAAAATTTAAGCAAAAAAGCCTAAGAAATGTTTAAATATCTGAAGTGGTCATAGAAATTTTTAAGTACGAATATCCATCAAATTCCTGATTATCACTGTAAGTGAAGAAATTTTGAACTGATTATTCATCCAATCTAAAATTTTTATATAAAATTTATCTAAACTATATAACATTAGCATACAATGTAAAATAATTAATTATCTGGAATTAATGCAGGTTTGTACATTTTTAGTGTTCATTTAGATTAAAAATGTGCTTATGACGTGTTTTGCAACAATATAGAAGCCACATTTTTATTTTGAAAAGTCAGGCATATTTTGGGGAAAAGGTCATGATAAACCTGGAAATTCCAGGGAAGTTTTTCACCAAAATTGTGTAGGAACCCAGACAATATTGCTTTTAATAGTAAGAAATGATGTTTTTACTATATGACTACGTATGATTTTAAATGTTTATAAGAAATAAAATAAAACTTTTGTATATTAATAGCTGTTAAAATTAGTTAAATAATAAAACTTGCAATTAAGTAATCATTGTTTATCTTACTTTTATAAAGCACTACAATTCCTTTAAACAATTGGGGAGGGGAGAAGGTCAGTGTAAACAGAATAAAGCAATTGTAATGACCCTTATGAAATTCAGCTGATACGTTTGCAATTCTGACCTCAAATCACTAAAAACTCAATTTAGATTTATTCTAGCATTAATGTCTTGATTTTTGAGAAATTGGCTGTTATTAAATTCAATCAATTAAACATGAAGATAAACTAAGAAAAAACACTTTAAAATACTTAGTTTATAATTACAATACTTCATTTCATAAAAGCCATTTATGACCAAAAACGGTCAATTTTGTCCATAAAAATCGGTAAAAAATAATAAAACCTGCTAGAACTGCTTTTTTATTGCTAGTGGCAACTCTGGTTCTACTAGTGTTTTTTCACGATTAATGCAGAAATATTCTAGTATGTAATATATATATATATATATATATACAGGGTGTTTCTAAATTCATGGTACAAACTTTAAGGGGTGATAGTACACATCAAGACAAACACTATTAAAAAGAAAACTAAGGGTGCCAAACGTCTTCCGAAGGAGATAGGCGCCAATAAAGCTTAGGGTCCAAAAATTCAAATGATTATAAAAAACAGAAAAATTGGTCAATTCGTTTGCGGTTTTCATTTAAATTATTCTTTATGTCAGTATTGTCTTGAAAATAAATTATAAAGATAAATTTCAAAAAATTCTGATAGAGGGCGCTTTAGACTTTGGAGTAACGAACAACTATTTTTTACTATTATTTTTTGCATCTCATAAACTTTTTTAGAAGCTTAGACATAAACTTAAATTTTGCGACGAAAATCTGAATTGTTAGGAGTGGTTGAGTAGCGCAAAGTGAACTGTGTTCAGTGGGGGTGGGGAGGTTCGAATTTCAAATGATTATAAAAAACGAAAAAATTAGTGGGTTTTCACTAAAATGATTCTTAATGTCAATATTTCCTTGAAAATAAATTTTAAATATACTTTTCAAAAAATTCCGTCAGAGGGCGCCTGGAACTTTAGAAAAACCAACAACTATTTTTAACCGTTATTTTTTGTATCTAATTGAATTCTTGTAAAAGTTCAAACTTAAATTTTGATTATTATTCAAAATCTGCATCGTTGTGAGTAATTAAGTAGCGGAAAATTGAATTGTGTTCGAGGGGTGGGGAGGGTAACTTTTCAAATCCTGAACACAGTTCAGTTTGCGCTTCTTAACCTCCAATCGATTTAGAATTTGAGCTCAAAATTTAAGTCCAAGCATTTGCAAGCGTTTAATTAGATATAAAAAATAACGGTTAAAAATAATTGTTGGGTACTCTAAAGTTTAAAGCGCCCTCTAACGGAATTTTTTAAAGTTTATCTTTAAAATTTATTTTCAAGGAAATATTGACATGAAGAATAGTTTTAGCGAAAACCAACCAATTTTTCCGTTTTTTTATAATCATTTGAAATTTGAACCTCCCAACCCCCATCAAACACAGTTCATTTTGCACTACTTAACCACTCCCAATGATTCAGATTTTCATTTCAAAATTTAAGTTTATGTCTAAGCTTCGAAAAAAAAATATGAGATGCAAAAAATAACGGTAAAAAATAGTTGTTCGTTACTCCAAAGTCTAAAGCGCTTTCTATTGGCATTTTTTGAAATTTATCTTTATAATTTATTTTCAAGACAATACTGACATAAAGAACAGTTTTAGTGAAAACCGCAAACGAATTGACCAATTTTTCTGTTTTTTATAATCATTTGAATTTTTGGACCCTAAGCTTTATTGGCGCCTATCTCCTTCGGAAGACGTTTGGAACCCTTAGTTTCCTATTTAATATAGTTTGTCTTGATGTGTACTATCGCCCCTTAAAGTTTGTACCATGAATTTATAGAAACACCCTGTATATATATATATATATATATATATATATATATATATATATATAACATTGTGAAATTTTTGAATGCGTCAGCATTATGATAATAATTGGCCAGACAGGACTTAGTAAATACTTACCTTTGCATAAATTCCAATGTTATTTTTAATTCATCAGGATATCTGATGTTAAATAAAAAAAAAAACTGCAAAGAAATTAGCTAAAGCCCCTGTTCTTGATAACTTCGAATTTACGATCGTTTTGTCAATTATCAACATATAATAATCAGCAGTCAGCTGATCAGTGCCTGAAAAACAAAGGAGTTTGGTGATAATAATGCGTAAATAAGGATTATAATAACTAAAAGAAATATGAAAATTTGTTATACCTTTACATAATAAACTTAAAAGTAGCCAGATATATATGGAACTCTCAAAATATTGAATGCCAGCATTAACATCCGGTATTATTTAAAAATCCGTTCCTTTTTTATTTATTTCATTTATATAAGCTCAAAAATAAAACAATAAAAATAAAAACCTTTATTTAAAACTCTATAAGCTCTTTCTATGCAAGTATTTTTGTAACGATCGATTCTTTTTCTCTTACTTTTTTTTAATTTATTTTTTTATGAAATAGTTTTTAGCTGTTGTCAGAAATTCACTCTTTTTTTAATTCCAATTTCATAAATTTATTATTGATAAAGTAAAACGAGAAAATATTGTACTGACTTACTTATTATTTTACTTCGAGGCGTCTGATTTATTTGATTATTGTGCTTATTTTATATAAAAATGTGAATAATTTGATTAGATGAAGGAAATTACGTCATTAAAAATTATATAAGATTTTAATATTATTTTAAAATAAATTTTTTTATGCAAGATATAAGCTTGATTTTTAAACTTACTGTACTTAATGATTTGCAAGTATTAGTTTAAGAAAAGTTATTTAAAGCTTTTTTTTTGTTTATTCATAAGAGAAAATAACTATAGAAGCTTTCTGATTTATTATTTCAACAATTTTATGTAATTTTAAACATTTACAAAATTAAAGATTTTAATGAATCACTTGGAGAATCCACTTTAGAAAATCACTTGATTAATAGTCATGGTTTAATCACTGACTTAACCCATTTGATTAAAATCATTGACACGCTAGGTGATCATCAAGCTGATTTATAATCATAATATGAATAATTTTCACACAAAATTAAATTTCAATATATATTCATAATATCGTATGTTACATAAATTAAAATCTTAATTATAAAACAAATTTTATGTTTTGAAAACACAATATTCAACGAAAATTGTCAACGATCAAATTTTGCCCTGATTTATAGATTTTGAAATCAATACCAACACAACTCTAAAAACTTTATAAATATTTATTAGTACCGTTACTGTTACTCGTAGTTCTTCAAAATTATGACCTCAAACTTAGCTACATACTGAATCATCCATTTTTAATAAAGAGCTTGGTTAAAATAAATAAATAAAAAACCCAGGTGACAGATAATTCAGAAGTGAAAAAAATCTCAATCTTGGCGCTCAAAGATTCATGCATTCCAAAACAAAAGAGCCACGCAGTACATAATTTTTTTTTATTCAGAGCTTCATCACATGAGCCTTTACGCTACTAGACTCAATTATCCCAATTAGTCCTTGTTTTATTTATTACTGCAATCTGACGTATATGCTTAATCCTATATTTAATTAGACCTGCCGTTATTGTTTTAATATAATGCAATTATCATAAAAATAAGAAATGATGTAAAGAAATAAAAAACTACCATAACACGTATTCCTTCCCTAAACATTAAATGACAAACATAATCAATTTGTGGGGAATCGACCAAACTCTAGGATCTAAATTCGATTGCGGATTTTGTGAGGATTAAAGTTCTTAGAATTGACTGTATGGAATAATTTTAACATTTTACAATGGCCTGTAATTAAAATATCGATTACGAAGAATAATTTTTTTTATAAAATTGATGTTTTCCCGTTATAGAAACACTACTACTTCAACTTAAAATAATAAATCCGTCGGGGAATTTGCATATCGATTAAGTGACAACATTGAAATGATTAGACTATTGGCGGCAAGTGAGTGTGTTACAACATAAATGAACGGATCTGGAAAATTGTTTTAAACAATATGAATAACTTCTAAATGAAATAAAAGATAATTAATTTCTGTATGATTGAAGTGCCATCAGAAACAACATCTGAACTTATTAAAAAAAAGCTTCAAACAAAAATATCCCCCTTAAAAACATAGTTGGATTGACTTTAGATACTCCAAATATAATGAAGCTGAACATTACTCTGTTTTTTCTTTCTGAAGAATGATTTATTTTATAAAAGTCTCCTGTCATATGAGACACCTATCTCCATCTAAAGTTTATCTGAAATTACCACGAAATGTGGAAGATATTTGTGCGTTCAGATAGGCACACACATGCATCGTCAAGGAGAAATATTTATATCTAATCATAGAAGTAGAGCCAAGTTCACCATCAATAGTTTTCAATTGGGCACAAATTTTGAGACGTGTACACAGAAAATCGACAAATCACACGAATAGTTAAAATACTTACCAACTGCTACAAGACATGGAACTTCTGGTATTAAATCCATGTTTTCTACTTTGTGAGGATCACATATCTGAAATATTGATTATAATCAATGCATCTATAAAATATTGATATAATATTTTTTTTATATTTAACAATTTAAATGTAAAATCTTATATTACTTAGCAAAACAAAAGCATTAATGACATTCGTAGTAATTTAAGCTAGTATTAACTAAATACATTACATCCAGACGGACATTCAAGCATAGACACAGCCATTTTGTATTTTATTAATAATGATAAATTTAACTAACCTCTGAAGTTAAAATAAATTTAGATATATCTTCTCCAAAGTACGCTGCCATCGCTTGCAATAAACCAATGTATTCATTAAATTCAGGATTTTCTTTTTTGGCTTCAATTGCCATTATTTTTGCTACAACTTCTTTTTTCTGTTGGCATCTAAAAAATTTCCAGTAATCGGATATTTTTGCATCTATGGAACTGACCAACTTTTCTTCTATATTAATTCCTGTAAGAAGCTGGAAATGGTGCTTTAAACCAACTTCTGTAAATAAATTTGGCCAGTCCTTTAATAACTGTTTAATCCCGGAGCCTCTGTTGATCTCATATCTTTGCAGACAGTACGTTTCTTCTATTTGTTTTTTAAGTAATATAAAGTCACTTGGGTCAGAAAATTTCATAAAATCTTTTTTTTTAAGGAGAGATTCTGTAGTCTCATCTTCTGGAAATTCTGGGCTCCAATTCACGCAGCCATAACTATCTATAATTCTTTTTTTTTTTTTTTTTTTTTGGTTTTATGGACTTATTAACAAAATCTGATGATTGAGTATTCTTTTCTTGATATTCTTGATATTTTTTGTTCAAATTTCGGCGTTCATTTTCACATCTGTATTTGAGTTGACTAGTCAAGGACTCAAAACCATTCGATAATATCTGCCCACAAACATTATCCTTGAAACTGTCTGGGTAGGTGGTAGCAATGGTCTTTGCAACTTCTCTGCATAATTTTCGATCGGGAGAGGAAGTAGTTTCTAAAATGTCGTCGGCCACTATTCGTATCATCTGCCTCCTTAGTGAAGCTTCTGGTATCCTTTTTTTTAAGGCAGTCATCAGTTTTTTGGGCATTTTTTCCCAGCTTATGTTTATCTGTGGGAATGTATTCTCCAGCGTACAACTTTGAAATGTAGTTGGTGGAGATGAAGGTAAATTTTGCATTGCAATTGTTGGAGGTGAATCTGAAGTCTGTACATTCATTTCTAGTGTTTCCTCTGTAATAAAAATTATACAAGAAAGAACATAAATCTTAACAAAGAAAAGTCATAGAATCGTCATTTACACATCACATTTGATTTCATATAAATTTATTATCTAAATAGGGAAGAGTTGTGGCACAAATTGAACATTATTTTACACAAGGCAGAACCCGTCGAATTTCGTCGAAAGAAAATATTTAAAAAGGAACTGTTTCATTGATTTATAATAACACTACAAAATTAATTACAGTAAAAAGCCAATATAAAAAGTGCATTTTACATTGACAAGTCTAACTCTTAAACGATATTTAACGTCAAATTAAAAAAAATACTTTTCTATAAAACTCAGTTGTAGAAATTGTTAAAATTAAACTTTAATCGTACATGGAAGCAGTAAAAAATAATAAAGATCTATTTTTAAAGTAAAGTTATCAATTTAGGTTCTTATGCTAATATTCCAAAATGGAAAAAAGCAAAAATTATTCAACTTTGATTCAATCATAGAATTTTTTTCCCGTAAAATCTGAACCCGACATCAATTTCATCATATCAGAATTTACAAATGCACATTTTGTATCTGTATTTACTTAGGAAAAAAATGGCATTTTAATTTGATCATTTTGATTCAAAACTTGAAGTCTCAATACTATTAGCTGAAACAAATATTAAACTGTTGACATTCTTTTACGTGTAAATAAAATTTATCAACTCAAAATTCATCACATTTTATAACAGAAGATAATTAACTTTCAATTTTTTCCATTTTAATGAGAAAATGACAACATAAAAATACAGTAATCAATTTCTTCCTTTTTTTCCCTTTGCTATTAATAGAAATGGAGTACTCCTGTTGCCAAAATTAGAAAAGCGGCATAAAAACTACAAAGAAATTAATGTTTCAAAAACAAATTAAGATACAGCTTTTGAACAAATTTCATTTAAAAGTACATATTTTTTCCTACACGATGGTGTAAAAACTGAAAATGTGCGATATTTAGAAGTTTAAAAAATTTTAGTTGCAAAAATTGCAATACCGAAATTTCATTTAAAATTTGAAAGTGTTGCCATTCCCAAATTGACGTATGCGTTACGCACAGATACGTTTGGCCTTGATAATATAGATTGTTTTCCCAGAAATATCGAATTTTTCACAGTAAAAGCATTCTTATGTTTTAATAGTCTTTTCTTCGTCATATGAAATTTGTTTCAAAATGTTATTTAAATCATTCACATGTGTCCCCTCTCCTTTATACGGACGCATGTTAACATGCCTGGAGTACATATAAACAAGGATCAAAAATAAAACCATCATCACATTCAAAAGAAATCTTTTAAGTAACACACTTACATATAGAAACAGGGATACATTTTCAGGAAAAATGAAAGCCTTATTAATTTGTTTTCGCATAAATGTCTCGTGTTTAATTTGATTGTAATTTTACAATCCAAAGAAACTACCCTAGGAGTTTGAAACGAAATGGTAATTCTAGTTTTATCCAAATTGAATATTTACTCAAGTATAATTTCCTCGGTCCTGAAGTCACCTGGAGGAGACACTAAAAGCATCCTTTAAACTGATTTAATTACTCCTAGAATAGTTAAAACCTTCTAAACCTTTTTAATGAATGTTTGCATATTATGAGCATCGATATATAGACTCTTACATCTTTGGAGATGTTTTATAATAATTTTAAATTGGTTTTTGAGGTCACTCATTACAGTTGTCTCAGGACTGAGGATGATAAGCTCAAACTTATGTAGAATATACAGGTAGTTAGTTTTAAATTTTTAACGTTGGATTTCATACCCCCCCCCTGAAAAAAAACAAATGTTTGTATTGTTACTGATTTATCTCCGTTTATAAAAATCAGTCAATTCCAGCTGATTTTTCTTTTTCTCAAGAACGTGGATATGGTTATTTAAGATGTTTTGCATTGCTGGAAGACACCTGTCTGGCATGTGCAACTCATGTCACAAACATAAAATCTTTGAAAATTATTCAGTGTTTTCACAAAATTTGGCACAGAGATATATTTAAATCTGAGAAAAAATATAACTACATAACAGCATGGAAAAGATTTTAATTGTCAATTGAGAGACAGGGTATATCGAAAAGTATTAAATCATGAATAATATATAAATCATTTATCATTTACTGAAATCTGTCTAATATATAATGTGACCCTTGTGCACTTCTATACAAGCCCCCCTATGAGCTCTCGTATTGTTTATGAGCATGTCAATAAATGTTTGTGACAATTTTCTTTCAAAAATCCCTTCTTTCAAAAGCGCAGCTTTTAATTCTTTGTGTGTGCTGGGAGGGGGTTTCTCTGTACAATGTTTTTTCCTAGATAATCGCAAACATGTTCAATTGGATTGAAGTCCGGGGATCTCAAGGGCTAATACATTCGACGAATATTCTCTTCTCCAAAAAAATCATCAAGAATGTGGAGAGAGGAGCTTCCCATTATCGTCCATAAACATGAAATCTGAGATTACAGTACCACGAAACAATATCACTGGGGTTTTAAAGACCTCATACCAATAGCGATGTGCATTGATAGTAATCGCATCGAAGACGTGTAGTGGTGTGCAACTGTGTACATTAATGCCGCCCCTGATAAGGATTCTTTTGCTACCAAATCTGTCGATTTTTTTACGTAGCGCAGATGATAGTAAGCCCATGTTCTCTTCAGATAGAGATTCGACAAAAATCACTCTATGTGGAGAGTCTCGATTCATCACTGAAAAATAAATGGCTTTTCTTGTTGTGCCCAAGTCTGATGTCGTCATCTCCACAACAAGACTCTGATGTTTTATGCAGGTAAAAGAACACACACGACTGTCAACCGGGAAATATGGATATGTCTTTAAGCGTATCTGACGTTGTTCTGGGGTTCTGTAGGCATGAACTTCATGTTTACGGAATATAATGTGAAGCATAACATTGTTGATGAGCTCACATTGTTGCTTAGATTGTTGATGATTTTCTTAAAGAAGAAAATATCCGCCGTATGAATTGCCCCTCGAGATTTTAGGATCTTAATCCTATTGAATATGCCTAGGAAGAGCCATTGCGCAGCGTAACCCCTTTCTCAAAAGCCTCCAGGAGTTAAAATGCCGCGCTTTTGGAAGAATAGGCTTTGTTGCAACAAACATTTATTGACACCTTTATATGTGAAAATTTGTAGTGCAGTGCACGGTGGTCACACTCCATAATCATACTTACTTCTCCGAGATAAATGCTTTATCTCTAATTCAGGGTTAAATACGTTTTGATATACGCTGTATCTTAATTTGCTGTTAAAAAAAATTCCATATCTTTATGATGCTGCAGGCTTTCTCCCATTGTAACATATCTCTGAGCCAAACTTCTTGCTAACAATGGGAATTTTTCATGAATTTTTACTGATTTTATGTTTGTGACCTCAACATTGGACATGAATGTATATGTAAAAACATATTGCATTTTAGAGGGAATTTTTAGATATCCTTTTAGAAGAATCTCTTGCTTATTTGTGAATACTTGCCTGGCTGCATACTTGTTACAAAATTCACTTTTCATTGTCAATGTAGGAGGATCTATTTCTTTTAGTTCTTTGTGTAACATATAAAATTTTGACTCTCGTTTGAAAAGCAAACTTGGCTTTAAAACATATGCCTTATCACATGCCTGAATGAAAACAGTGTCTTTAATCACAGTAGACACTGCATCACATATACTTTTTTGAGAAATGGAAACTCTTTCTGTTTTTCTCTTAAATATCTTTACCAAGTTTCCTTATTATGAATACTAGATAAATGCAAAAACCATTCATTTCTCACTTCACAACCTACAGTATTTCAATACTACAGAAAATAACTTTATTGGATAGACAATAGAAATATTTAGACAATGTAGTATAAGGACTATTTTATTATGTTAAGAGACTGCTTTAGGAAAATAAGTTAACTAATATAAAAATACATTTTATTTAAATAAAATAAAGAATTCTGTGTCTTTTAGTCATTACGTAACAAAACATTCTTAACCAAGCATTAAGGTAATCACTGCCCGCCGACAACGAATTCATGTTTTTCCATAGGTTTGTATGGCCAAAAGAAGAATTCTATTTGATCGCTTGTAAATTAGATTATCTTAAACCGTTTTATTTATAACCGTTTCAAATAGGACAATTAAAACACTTTTTTAAAAGCTATATTAAAAAATGATTACAAAATTAAAATTTATCAATATTTATTCATTATAGCAGATTAGATTTGAGAATTTTTTTTAAAAATAAGAACAGTTTTCTCTCTTTTTTTCTAAAAGTAGCTCCTAACAAAGAAATTGTTTTAAAGACCCTATCTGAAACTTATCCTTTTGATGATATTATATTTTACAAATGAGAAATTTGATTTTCTGTTTTGACAATACAAACCTATGGGAAAATGTGGCTTCATCTTCGGAGAACACTAATTACTGGAAGTAATTTTTTTAAGAAAAAAATTTGTAAAGCATTCATAAATTTATTATCTAAAATTGAATAATACTAATTTTAACTATATATGCTTTTTTAACTTGTAATACAATAAGGATAATAATACTACTGAGAACCACATATGAATTGTTCACATCTGTCTCAGATATTTTGTTTACAAGTGCCCCTTTATATTACTTATGTCAAACCTGAAAATAAAATTATTAATTGAATAAAAAAAATGCTATAAGCTTACTTGAATGTTCATACTATGTTCCAAAATAATCAGAATAAGGATTAATTTAAATTGTGTTTTTACTTGAAGTTATATAGACTGAAGGTCAAAATTTTCCGGCCAGAATTACTTTTATAGTTCATTTGTAAGTGTACCCATATGAAGAGGAATCTCAAAGTGATAATTATACATTTTATTGACGTAATAATTGGGAATTTTGAATTCTGCTCCTTTCCATGAAGTGTCTTCAGTATCCAATCAAAATGATCACGTGGCCAGAGGACATTCACATATTCTTAACTTTTGAAGGAATTTTACTACTTCGCTGAACCCTTCTGGTAAATAAATCAAAGAAACTAATTGGCTGGAAAAATTTGACCGCCACTGTATATAACATCTGCTAAAACAATGAAATTTTCACTACACAAAAACAAAAATACTCATTGTACTAAAAGTTTAGTATAGATTACAACTGTACTGGTACTATTGAAAATTTTTCAAGATTTTTTTTTCAAATTATCTTAGTATAAAATACCATGTTCACATGTGCCCCCAGCTGAAATATGCCCTCTTTTCTCGCCTACAATTTCATAATACATATTTTTAAACTATTCTACAGTAATTGGATCATAAAACACAACCTTACCTTTTTGTAGAAGAGCTAATAATTTTCGGGCTTGTATTGGTTTCAATATTGAAACCAAATCTGTTTCTTTTAAGAGTTTCAAATCATCCTCACTTTCTACACCAACTTCATCAACAATTCTTCTAATGACATCTTCAATCAAATTTTCAGCTACACTACCTAGTGCAACTGCAGCAGCATTTTTAATAATATCTTCCATCTTGAAAAATGTAGTAAAAATGCTATAATAATAATTTAAATTTTGATACTAGAATATTAATTCTCAAGTTCTTTACACTTAATAATTGCATGAAATATATTAAAAATGTACTAATAGTAAATAACTGTAACCAGATACTGATACAAAAAAAAATAATTTCATTATAAAAGGTACAATTTATTATTTATTGTGTACCTCGGTAGTAACAAAAGTTCTATTTAGTAATTATATGTACACACACACATACCAAAATTTAAACATTTGGCATAGAAGCAAGTTTCAATGTGCAACTTTATGCTTTAATACAATAAATTGCTGATTTTCTACTGTGTAACAGGAGAGGGGATAAAAGTCCATCAGGTTAGAATATTTTATCAGTTTAAATGTATTATTGGGATGTATAGAAAACATGCCTCTCTCTGAGCACCAAATACCTTTCCAGTGTTTAATGAGAAGATATGGAATGCTATGGTTAATTAAAATGAATTGCATTTCACCCATTTCTGTATAAAAATCCATCTTTTGAAGTTACCATACATTTCAATTCTATCGGTCATGAAAAGATCATCAGATGAAGATAAAGATTTAACAGCATTTTGAATCCTGCTATCATATAAATTTGGATAAAAAGCACAACCATTACTAAATTTTAATGGTTCTGGGAAAAAAGTGCCATTAAAATTAAAGGACTGAAGCATTTGATGTTTAACAGCTAGTGTTTTTGTTATATTTTTGTAATTTTGGCATCTTCTTGCTACACGTTTAAAGTACGAATGCTTACTTTCAAATCTTAATGTCCATAGTCGTATTAATGGGCCAAATTGGTAAATTAATTCTGGGTAGTGCTGGAGATAATGATGTTTAGGTTTTAATTGTTTATTAGGAAATAATTTAATTCTCCGTTCTAAATATTCTTCAATCAAAACTTTTAAATATGCAATTTGGGCATGCGTAATTTTTGGTGCGGCTATGAACTCCACTATTTCTCTTAAATGTAATAGTAAATTCCAGACAGTATCAGATGTATCAACAAAATTATATACAATGATTGGGAAGAATCTGAGAGTACACCAATTTTCTGATGCATTGCCACTTAACATTTCACTATTTATATTAAACTGCACTGGTTTACTGCTATTATCATTTTCTTTAAGATGTGTTCTTTGTATTAAATTATTTAATGAATTATATGTAAACCACTTCTTATTTTTAACAAAATAATGCACATATAGTGATAAATATAAAGGTACGATGCCTTCAAATATATCATGACCTATACATGGTGGCAAGCTTGGAGAACAGACATGAAAATATTGTAAATCGTTAAAAATACTTTTAGATTTAATTCCTTCATATTCCAGATTGCTATGAAGATTATGTACTGCACGATCATAATTTTCTGGTGTTCTTTTTTGTGCATTTAATACAGGAATTCTCATTTTCTTAAAATCCTTTCTTTTTAAAAGACAATAACGGCACATGTAATTTGACGATGAAAAATTCTGTACAAAACCTCCAATATAGTGTTGGCCTAAATTATCACCAGAAATGCAAAATACTACAGCTCTTACTTTTATCTTATCAAGTACAATGCCGGATTCTAATTCTTTTAATTCTTGCAATAAAGCACCAAAAACTTTTTCAGCCCCAAAAAGTTGCAAGTTTTTTTCTTTACAGAGCAGTGCAAGCTGCAAATGCTTAACTGATGGTCTATTTTGGGGGAAAAAAATTCCCAAAGTAAAATATACCCTGATCAATTTTTGATTTCCTTTAGCAGACCCCAAAGGATTTACCAGTTCAAAAGCATCTTGATATAGAATGATCTGCAAAATACTTTTATCTTCAAATATTTTGTTAGATTTAAAAACGGATCCATCATGAATATCACTCATTATTTCTGAAAACATTGGTATTATGCTTGTATCTATTTTATTTGAAAACATTATCTGCTCTATTACAGATTTATCTTTTAATAGAGAACAAAGACTATCTTTTATTGATATATAATGGTAGTGTTCCAAATTGTTCCATTTATTTCTACCTAAAACAATTTCTTTTGGTGCAATAAAACATAAATGTCTTTAAAGAAAATTTTGACGATTGTGTATAGTGCTGATGGAGTCTGAATTTGGGCATAAAATTGGATTAATTATTTTGCTTTTTTTTTGCAGCATCAACAATTGCATCTTTCTGTTTAGGTGTTAAATTTTCAATTGAATGAAGTTTATTTTCAAAGAGATTTTGAAAGGACTGTTCTTCTGATAGGAGTAAAATGTGTAATTCTTCTATAATTTTTTGAACTGTCCCTGATGGAACAAGGCATTTTGTTTCTAACAAAAGTGTGAATAACGCAATCTCTTTTGTCATATTCATTTTCAAAGTCAAATTATCTTGATCATCATTTTCATTTCCCACATAATTGTTAATTTCCGAACTTACATTTTGAAAACTATTATCGATATCAGTAATTTTTTCTAATTTTTCTGACAGAAATGCAGAAGCAATAGATTTTGAATCATAGTTTTTATGACACCGTGAAATATGGGATTTAAAAGAAGATACATTTTTAAAAGATTCGAAACAAGATTTAAAGCAACATCTAACAGTGTGATTGTTTCTTATATGTTTTTTTAAATGAGATATTAAGATACGCGCAGATTTAAATGTTTTCTTACAGAGTGGTTTATTGCATTTCAAATTTAATAGGTCTTTATCTCTAATTACCTGATGCCTCAAATATGAGTGGTATCGTGACATATGCTGCCGAAATGCATAGTATGATGTGAAATTTGCTTGACATTTGCGTACACCACATGGAAATTTAAAATTATGTTTATTCCGATGAATGCTCATATGCATCACATATTTATTTTGAAAATGTGTTTGAAATTTGCAATTCGTACAATAAAACATTTTTAAATTAAAGGTATGCAAAAAATTTAAAAAATTATATTCTTGATTATTCTAAAGTGCTGCGCATGCAAAATGAAATTATGTTAAGTGACTTTTCTCAAAGTGTCGATGATTGAAGAAATTCCTGAGAGATACTTATACAATTTTACATTATTTTCTTTCTTCATGCACTAGCTGTTTTATATATGAATCACCTACAAAAATATTTTCAAAAATTAGAAAATTACAAATTTTTATTCTTTCTACGCTTGAAAAAGTTCAGAATATAAACTCTCAGTTTTCACCTCTCTCCCAAATATTAAGTTTCCGTTTTTCCTATTTTGCGCTTTGTACCTAAACTAAATTTTAATAAGCTATATAGAATATTTGTGAATTTACATATGAAATACAGCGCTGCACAAAATAATTGAAGTACCTTTCCGGCTGTCGACGGCATTTACTAAATCTGGTTTTTCATATACGTTTTACGCTTTCTAAAATGATTACTTGGGTATCTTATTAAACTGTAAAGCATTTTGAAAGTATTGCATAATCTATACTCGATGCGTGATGTTTCTTTTTTCTCTACCATCTTGATTTTTTTTCAGACGCATTGTAATGAACCTATGCAGTTTCAGGCTAATTAGAAAATGATAGCCTGTTTGTCAGAACAGCATTATTTCATCCAGTTTATTCAAATATGTCCAAGATAGTGAATATTTACGCATACTTATAGGTTAAAAAATATTAGCAAGAATTTATAATCTTTGTAAATGTTTATAAGAAAACTGTTATTGATAGGTATCATTAACGCGAATGCGTGGCCAAGGTTAGTGAGAATGGTAAGTTCCGATGTATTTACCGCTGATCAAATAATTTTGTTTCCTACAAAATTTTTTATTTAATAAAAAGTATCTCGTTTCTAATCAGTACATATTTGACTTAATTTATTAAGTAAAGTTTATGTTTTGTAAAAGTACTTATAAATTCTTAAAGTCGGTACTTCATCTGCAGATGAGGCAGATTTTTAATGTTTCCCCGACAATACATAGAGGAGGTAGGATGCAGAATGATTGTAATTTACTTTAGAAACAAAACACATAACATGGCGAAAACTACTGTCATCAGTTTTCATCAATAGGTTTATTTATTTATTATTTTAGAGAGTCTAATTTTTACCTTCAGATTTCTATACATGTCACGTATAAAATTTGATTGAGTCGAAAAAAACTTTATAGCTATTGAAACAGCACTTTTAGAAATATCACGCATAAACGATAATTTATCCAGTTTTTTCTGCGGCCATGTACACGATTTTATTTATATTCTAGAAATAGCTTTTACTGTATTAAGTAAAATTCAACTTAACATTTCCAAACTTACTTAAAAATCATATTTAAGTAAGTCATGCTCATATTTATAAATGCTTAAAAATCTTTTATCTAGCCCTGTATATGTTAGTTAGCATTTGTAAATGCTCATAATATATTAAAAAAAATGTTAAACTTAAAATTGCATATCATAGCTGAAAGAACGCTTCTAACAATTAGAATTAATATTAACATATTAAAATTACAGAACAATCCAAATATATCTACGATAATTAAGGCATAGACGTACAGACAAACGAAATCAAAAAACAATTTCTTTAATATTGAAAAAAAATGTTAAATAGATAATTTCCAAATAGCTTAATTCTTTATAGGTTCATATGCAATAAGCCTAAAAATTTCAGGCTGTTTGAGAAAGAAATTATTATTTTCCAAATAGCCTAAAATCTAGTTAATCTTTTTACAATAAATCTGAAAAATAACCAGCTGAGTGGAAAAGCGAAAAAACTTCTCTAATTAGTCGGGCTCTTTCCAAGGAACCGGATTTCTCAATTCTACTACGACATAAATATATACACATACATGCAGAAAAATACTAGCTATAGTGTCTGCATCTTCTTTATCTTTTGAAATTTAAACAGGTCAAATAATTATGTTGTAAAGATGCCCCCTCTTTTTTTTATTTTAAATGTTTATATGCTACTACTTTTTCAAGCATAGCTGAAATGCTTTATATGAATGAATATACAGTAGCTTCCCTCATAACCAGACTCCGTTTAACCAGTTCTCAACAGCTGGGAAAATATTTAAAAAAAATGTATTCCAGAAGTCTGGTGTCACAAAACGGAGAAAGAGATGATCAGTGTAAATAACAAACTATTTAGATGTGAAAGAAATTAACCAAAAATGCAAATTTTGAGTGCACTAAAAATGATAACGATATCAAAAATACCTCCCCCCTCCCTCTAGATACATCAAACGATATCAAATACTAGATCCTCCCCCCCAAAAAACTGATAACATTATACATGTACAGCCCCTATTTTTGAACAAACCGCGTAAATTGTTTTAAACTTGTTAAATTGGACAGTGGTTATTTCAATATTATTCCCTTTTTTTTCGGATGGGGGGGGGGGGTGAGTTATCAGGCTTTTTGCTCAATCAGCTAAATCTCAGTCTCACTTAGGCCGGTTAGGTGGGAGGTTACTGTACATATAATAATAATAATAAATAAATAAAGCGTTAATATACTACTGTATTTCATAACTAAGTCATGCTTAAGCCAATATCTTTATTTGTAGGTAATATTTTTGTTTACTAAATATCCATTGCAGTCATTATTGTTATGAATTTCAAATTCCAATATTATAACTAATGAAACTTTGTAAATGACCTTTAGTATATAAATTAAAATATTTCTATTGATATTAAAAGAGAAAACTGCAATTTATTAATTTTTGCAAGAAAACAAAAATAATATAAATAAGTTTTATAAAACCAGATTAAGCTTGCTTAGAAAAATTTTAATGCAAAATACTGGAACTGATAAATGTTATTTTCTGTTTTTGAGTAGATTTGATTAAGATTCTTAATAATAACCTAAATTATGAAAAATCAAGGAAAAAAATATAGAAAAGAAATAAAAGCTTTCAGTTGGTTATTATTTACGGAACCAAAAACTAAGAAGCGGATCACCAGCATATTTATCCTAGTTTAAAATAACATATCGATACAAAAACTGATACTTTTAATTAAATGTATAATTTCTCTAGTTGCAGCCTAAAATAATAGGATAGAGTGTGGTGGTGTGGGACACTTTCTACAAAAGTAAGAAAATCCATTTTGTTTGACACAAAACAAAAAATTCAATTTATAGAGTGCTAGGTGAAACGCTTTTTAATTTCCTTAAACAATTCAGAAACATACATATGTAAAAGCTATTTTAAAATTAAAGAAATTGTAAGTTTTAAAATGTGTTCCATACCTCCCCCCCCCCCCACTACCAAGGAGGTATTGGGACAGCAATAAAATGAAGTTATAAAGACACAAATTGTCCAGTGTCGGTTAAATATGCTATCAAACAAACACTAACCACTCATTTCCCAGTCATAATTAGCTTCATGACTGGAATGAAAATTGAGGATTGTCAATCATAGACGACATTGAAAATTCATAAATTCAATTCATTTACATTTTGAAAGTTAATAAATATATTATTAATGTTCTAATTAATATATTATCCCCTAACATACTTGCGTGTTAGCAATTTATATTCATCTTATTTAAAAAAAATAATTGAACATGTTCCATTCTTCCCTTTATTGTCATGTCCCATTTCTCCGCCCTTATTTGTTTTGTGTTAAATTACTTTTAAAAACAACAAGTTGGAAATTGCACATGAAGCGCAGCAAATGAGGTGCATTCGTACTGAAAGTAAATTTAAATATATTCAGATCTTGCTGTTATAGGTTACAGGACTTCGGATATAGTATAATAGTCGAAATCTTTTGTGTGTTCCTGTATATACTATCTGGTTTCTATTATATAGGAAGTAGCTTGTAATAAACGCAACAACGCATATTAACTTGATATAATATGAAATAATTTAATATAATTAAAACACTCCCCAAACAATATTTCCCCGTAAACCACAAAGCAGTGGAATACTTTTGAGTAGCCCTGTAAATTAATAATAAACAACCTTTGTATCATAGATTATATATAATGCATATTTTAGTATCTACTTCATACATTCATGTCAATTCTATTATATTCGAAAGAGTGTGACATCATTAAAATGTACTTGAAACTATTTTTTTCCTATTGACCGCAATGCGATGAAATATTTTTAATTGTCCCTGTAATTAAATTATGCATCCGATTTTCATAAAATTTGAAATGAATCGAAGAAATTATGCAAAAATTATATATTTTAATTTTCAAACGATTTTGTTGGATAATTTTTGCTCTGTTATATGCGGACAAACAGACAGACAAACAAACTGAACGACAACTATAAGTGCTATGCATTTACATAATTAGGGACCCACCTAAAAATGCTGCTTTTACGTTTAGTTTAAACTATGTTCAATATCCAGTATAACATTCCATTAACAGGGAAATAATTGCATTTATTTTATATAATAATTGGATTTATGCATAAACAAACAATTAATATATTGCTGGCATAATAAGTATGAGAAGCAAATTTACTTTAAATCCTTGAAATAATTTTTTTCCTCTTACAATTGTAAACTAACACGGATCAAATATTTTTTTGAACTGAAGATTAGGCTACCATTGCTTCATCTTGTGAGGGATTGATGAAATGTTCAGACTGGTACATGAAGGGAAGAAAAACCAACCGTCCCATTCCTCCCACTGTCCGACTAAACGAAAAACTTAAACAAAAATCAAATAAATGTATTGTGATGACGATCAACGTCAATTAATGGAGATAATTATAAATAATTTTACATTTTATTACTCATAAGATTTTTTAAAGTGTTATTAACATTCTAAGCAAGGTATACACAGAAGTATTTTTTAAATGATTAATTCACACCAATTCTTTTAAAATCGAATTGAACTATTCAAAATATAAAAACAATTGATTTTTAATTTTACCAGAAAAGTAAAATTGCAAATATTTCTTGCCTTTCTATAATGCTAATAATTTTTTTGAAGGGCATTTACGATAGTAGTCAATGTAATCTTATTAATATTTACTTTCGAATTATATATATATATATATATATATATATATATATATATATATATATATATATATTAATCGATATTTGGAAAATATCTGAATAGATTATAATAACTTTGATTTTAAAATTGTCTTTAAAGTCTCTTCATTTTTGTTAGTATGGCGCATATCTTTGATAGAGAAACAAAAGAAACTTTAAATATTTATTAGCTTAACTTAAGAATACGACATAAACAATACATCTACGGAAATTCTACAGAAAACAACAAAAAGAGACCTTTGTTGTAAGATTTTCACAATCTATAAAAAACTAAAACAGCGAATAAAAAAGAAACCGTTAACATACTTTGAATTTGGTACAACATTCATTTACATTCAGGCTTCCATTACTATCGTTGAAAATGTAGATTCTGAAGCACCTACTTGCCACATTCAGTTAAATGTAGAGGTTGGTTGGTTGATTGACTGCTATTTATGCTACAAATCGGGTTAACCGATTGCTTTAGTTTTAGATTTCGTTTAGATTCCTGCAGGTTAGCTTCGGGTTGAACTGATTTTTCAAATGTTACTTCTGTGTATATGCTTTGAGATTAAACTGTATATGTGTTATAAAAGTAAACTAAAATATGAATATTTGTGTGTGTGTAGCGAAGAGAGCAGCACAAAGCAGGGGTCATTCTGAGGACGATTTTTGTTTTAAATTTACAGAAAAATTTCTAAAACGTTCATTAAAAGTAAAAGTTTTTTCCCGATTAAATTTTTTAATTTGAGGTATTGGCAGCTAATCAAACACGTGAAAGTTTATTGATAGTAGGTAAAAAATTAAATATTTAAACTTACATCTTTTTTTTCAATTGAGTGCTTATTTTTTCACAAGTTTTGAATACACTACACTTGAGACCGAATTGCCAAATAGCAGTCATGATTGAAGACATATTTCTTCACACTGAATCAGCCAGTATGTATCCCCCCACTCACACACACACGCACATGAACATCTGCTCTGTGTTTTGTTTTTTCTTCCGCGGTACTTTTGAAATTAACGTTTTTAGGTGTGTTCGTAATTACGTAAATATGTAACACCTATAGTTGTCCTTCAGTCCGTCGGTCTTTACGTCCATATGCATATAACAACACAAAAATTACCTAACCGAATTGTTTAAAATTTAAAATATATAATTATTACATAATTTTGTCAAATCATTTCAAATTTTATGAAATCAGATGGATAGATTAATTACAGGGACTTTCAAAAGTATTCCGCTACATTATGGTCAATGAGAAAAAAGTTTCAAATGTATTTTAATCGTTTGAAATTTAAAATATATAATTATTACATAATTTTGTCGAGTCATTTCAAATTTTATGAAAATCGGATGCATAGATCAATTACAGTGACAATAAAAAGTATTCCGTTACATTACGGTCAATGGGGGAAAAGTTTCAAATGCATTTTAATGGTGTTACACTCATTCGAATATAATAAAATTGATATACATTTATAAAGTACATATTATAATATACATTTCGTACAATATGGGATAGCAAAGAATTTTTGTTATTGATTTACAAGGTCACCATAGTAAAGTATTCCATTACATAATGGTATAGGGAGGAAAACATTGTTTGGTGCGCGTTCTAATTGTAGTTAACTAATTAACATTTTATGAGATTGATAAACGTTGCTGAGGAATATTACAAGTTATTTCCAAGTTATAAAAGAAAGCAGATAGTATTTACAGGGACACACAAAATATTTTGGTTACTATACTGTACCCGAAGGACTGTGTATTATTACATCAAGATCTGAATAATTTTAGGTGCGTCCGTAATTATGTAAATAGCTAGCACCTATATTCGTCATTCAGTCTGTCAGCCCGTCTGTCCGACCGTCCGTCTGTCTGTCCGCATTTAATAAACCAAAAACTGACCAACCAAATCGCACGATATTTGAATTATATCGTGAAATATATAATTTTAGCGTAATTTTGTCGAGTCATTATAGAGTTTATGAAAATCGGATGTACAGTTTTATTAGAGGAACAGCCTAAAGTAATCCATTACATTACGATCAACAGGAAATATAGTTTTAAGTACATTTTAATGATGTTAAATCCTTACGAATATAATAGAATTGACATGAACCTATGACGTATATATGTATTAAAATATACGTTCTGTACAATCTCTGATTCAAAGAATAATTATTATTCAAATACAGGGCCACAGGAAAGTATTCCACTATATTATGCTATACCGGGAAACATTATTTGGGGCGTATTTTAATTATATTAAGCTATTTCACATTTTATGAATATGATATACGTTGCTGAGGTGTAATAAAAGTTACTTCCTTGCTTATTTACCGGAACACAGAAAATATTTCGAGCAGTTTACTGGATGCGGAGTTCTGTCTACTATAAGAGCAAGATCTCAATATTTTTAAAACTTCGTTATCGTACGAACGGACCTCATTTACTACGTTTTACGTACAATTTCTTAATTGTTTTTATAAGCGATGCCAAGGTTTTTTTTGGGAGGAGGGGGTGAAAATCGCGTTTTTTTTAGATATTTTTATCGAATTTGCCTTTTTTTACTATTTTTTAACAAAGTTTGGTGTTATTTTCGTGATCCTATAGAGAAATTTGGGTTTTTTTTTAATTTGCGTTTTTCGCAATCCTTTCACGAAATTTATCTTTATCAAAAATCCTTTAACGAATTGCGTGTTTTTGTATGATACCTTGATGAAACTTTTTGATGATTTTTTGATGAAATTTGAATTCATTTGTCATTCTTCAAACATTGTTATTTTTTTGTTTTATCTCTTGACCAATTTTGCGTAATTTTCGCTATTATTTTCATTTATAGAAATCTGATTTATGGACAGATAATAGCTACAATGCAGAACAATATTAAAATTATTTTGTTATGGGTTGTTACTTATCACAAAAAATGACTTTTTGTGACTAATGAAAATTTATGAAAAATAATTTATGCATAAGAGTGTTAACACTAGAACGCCCGGAAATTTTATTCAAGTTTGACAATAATATTTCTCACCGGAATTTTTATTCAAAGTTATTTAATTTATTTATTTAACGTAAATCTGCTTGGATCCCGTTTAAATTATTTTAAGAAAAATTTTCTGGTTCGAATTGAAATTTAATCACATAGTTGGAGTCGAATCGACTCCTTCCGGGCGTTCTAGTGTTAATCTGATAAAGTAAAAAGAAAATTTCTTTGAACATAACTCAGTTTAATAATGAAATTTTTATTAATTTTTAATTTATTAAATTTTTTGAATAGTTTGTTATTTTTTACGATATTTTCATCTAAATTTTGATTTTTAGATTTTACATTTGTGAGAGGGGGTGGTCTTTCAAATCTCGAAGATTTCAATATCTGGGAATACACGATGAGTTTTACCGTTTCTTGTGCTTTATATGTTTCAGCGATGCAACATATAAAGCACAAGCAACATATAAAACGCTTCGTGTTGCCCAGCTTGGAGTTAAAAAAAAAAATAAGCAGTACCATATTTCGGTGCTCCTCTTTATTTTACTTCATGAATAGACTCCACTTTGAAATTCCACCACGGAAATTGTTAACATTGTATTATTAGATGTTTTTGAGAAAATTTTTTATTTCAAATGTTTTCTAGCTGGAAAATTTCTTATTTGTCATACCTAAAAAAATATAATTTTTAAACCTAAAATAAATTAATAAGACAAATATATAACATTAAAGAAAAACTTTATTAAGAACTAATGCAAGTTAAAAATGCAATAAAAATACATGCATAATAGTTACTTTCACTTAAAAATAGTTAAAATGTTACATACTTCTTTGTCCCGCATGTCCGGTATGAGGATCCAACTGAATGAAACACAAAGAGCATACAAAAAGATGAACAAACCCTTTTAACATATAAGAACATCGCTGGTATATATATTCAATGGTACATAATATTACAATTCCAATTACAAGACTTTCAATAAGTGATTAATTAAATTAGTTTAAAATCTTAGAGTTTCACTTCTATGAATTGTATAATTCTCCAATAAAAATTAAGGATGGATTTGACATCATTCAGTATGATAGATTAAAAGTTCCCACTAGAAAGACGACATCTATTCAGGCCGTCGAGAACCGTGACGGGCCCAGAATCAGTCACCCCCCCCCCCTTACACAGACACGCAAGACACATAAAATGCAAGTGAATCTTTAATAAAGCCTCGTCTACTTTGTAGACTACTTTAGTCATCTTTCATAAATTACATTATTTATTTTCTTGTAGTTAAAGATAATAAGTATATATTCTAATAATTATCTATTCTTCTTTAATACTATTTAACAAAAGTAAATACATTCCTTTCTTTTTTTTTATTGTTACATTATGGTATCCATAAAAATTATAATAAACAGTGTGTATTGCAGGAGTTGTGACCCTTTGAGATTTTTGGACTCCAAAACAAGTTAACGGCTGCACTCCCCCATCTCCTCAGACCTGCGCGCATTTACATAGCAACAACAAGAACATCGCTTGAGAGAATGCCGTGCACCGAGGCGAGGATGCCATATTTTCCCTTACTGAAATATAATTAATTTCAGTATAAATATCGCCTTTTTACTGAAAAACAATCATTTTATGGTATAAATACCGTTTATAATTGAAATAGCATAGAAATTGGTCATTTTATGGTATAAATACTGTTTATAATCGAAATAGCACAGAAACTGGTTTTTTTAATGCCTAATATATCTTAGAAATACGGTACTCATACAGTAAAGAATGATAACAGTAGACGTACCGTAAAATTTAGGTACATCTATTGAAATGCTACGAAAATTTTTACAATGTCGTTTTCCTTATTGAAAAATAATTATTTTACGGTATAAATACCGAGTTTTTACGGAAAAATAATAGTTTTACTGTGTAAATACCGTTTTTAATCGAAACAGTACAAAAAACTGTTTTTTACACTTAATATACCTTAGAAATACGGTATTCATACTGTAAAGAGTGAAAATGGTAGAAGTACCGTGAAATTTACGGTACATCTACTGGAATTTTACAAAAATTTTTTACAGTGTTCAACAACTTCTTTCATAAATGGAGATGTTCTCAACTATTTTGCGTAGCCCTCTGTTTGATCTGAAAAAATTATATACCGTAATTTCGGGTGTATAAGCCGCAGACCAAACAATTCTTTTTAGACCCAGAATTTTTTAAGAAACATATATAACTAGTTAGATCGCCGTAAATATTTGTCTTCAGTCACTAAATAAGATTTCTGGGTCCAAAAAGAATTGTTTGATCCGCGGCTTATACACCCGAAATTACGGTACATCAAGAAATATGCAAATTATTTGTTTAAATCAAATGGAAATAGCAGAAAGCACACTTCCAGCAAATACTGCCCATAGATAGCGCTGTAACTTAATTATTTTGTGTGTATAAATGAACAATATGTTCTATGCGCCATATATTCTACTGTAATCATTTCGTATACACCTCGTAAATCAATTTACATATTTTTGAAATGTAGGAAAACCAGTAAAATACATTGAAAATAGCTTGTCTCGAAAGACCATAATGAAACGGAATATTTTTTAATGTCCCAGTAAAAGAAATGTATATGCTACACGTTTCATTTCCAATAGGACACATTCCATTATAATCCCCAATAAGTCATATCATTTACTTGGAAATTGACGGCAATATACCCGAATAGGAATACAGGCAGACAGCGAGACAAACGGTTTTAGAAAATGAAAGTGTGAAAATTTTTAACACTTTCCGGTGTGCAGTAAATCTGTTTCAAATAATCAACTCACACCAGAATCTTTAAACGAATTTATTATTAAAAACGAAGTTGCTTATTTTCCGGTATGTTATAAAACGAAAATTTTAGTTAAATATTCTTGGTGGCAGTTGTAGCGGAGATTATCGCTACATATCTTTTCCCCTTCATAAATGCAATAATTATTTCCCTTTAATAAATTCTTAGTTTTAGTTTAGATTCCCTTTTCACTAATAAACCCATTAGTTAAAGTAATTCTACATTTAATAGTTAAGTTCTAACTTTCATACTCCCACTAACAGAAGTTAAACTTTTCATCTTTTGGAGCTCTCTGTATAAAATAATAATGAAACTTCCTTTCTCACAAATTTTCTGTTGCGTCTGTGAAAAACATCTGCCCATAGATACCGCACTTATTAACAAAATAAAGAAAGCTCTGGGCTTTGTTCATCATAATCTTTTATCCGTTACATTTTTATTAACATCTGCCTCACACACCCTGTTGTCATTCTCACAATTAATGCTTAAAGCTAGAAATACTTTTATCTCTTTTTATCCTGACTGTGCTTTCTTTCTGTTCAATTGCGCATCTGGATAATATAATTGTGGTCAGCAAAACTCCAATTTAAGTAACGGCCTGCTTTGCCCTTGTCTATTTCCCAGGCTTAAAATATTTCTATAACCCTATAAAATATTCGCAGATGCAAAAATAATCCTTGGGTTCCAGACCGCAAACGTTAGCTGATACTGAATGTGTAGTTTGTCAAATATCGCCAAAATTCTTTGTATGTAAAACTTCTTATGCCTTTTGGCGATAAGGGCTATGACGCTGTGTCGGCCACTTCAACGATTGCCAGCAGTCGATCAACATGTAGCTAGCTCGCTTGAGCTATCAGAATCCCCTCCCCTTATGGGGAGTTGCAGTGTCGTGCCTCAAGTTAAAGAAATGTATCGTTAAACTAACTCTCGCTTTTTCGGAGTTTTTTTGTGTGTGCTTCTTTTTGGTAATTCACCTGGGCCTATGAACGAACACCTTTACAGCAGTAAAATTAAAAATTAGGTGTCTTTGTTTTACCTTTCCTACCCTGAATGGGTCGAATCGACCCGTTTCTATCATGTATTTTTTTTCGATTTGAAACAGAAATTTCTTTATACACTAAGTTAAATAAAAGATTCAGAGAACTAAGTTAAATAAATAAGTAAAATAGCTTTAAATAAAAATTTTGGTGTCAAATGTTTTTAATCAAGTTTGAGTCATTTTCAACAGGGTAGGAAGATTAAGAACATCGCGCCGCAAAGGATTAAGTATGTTGACAATTGTTAAAAATATAATTAAAACATAGATAAATTGTGTTACTTAAATGGATTGGCTACTCTTTACTTAATAGACGAATGAGAACACAATCAATAATTCTATTTTTTATTAAAATGTATTAAGAAATGTATTAAAAATGATTAAGAAAAGCTAGTCTAGACAAATCGTTTCTTTATATAAAAAAAATTTTTTTTAATATTCCCATAGTGACTGTAAAATAATATTCCAAGAATGAGTGTGATTTCTCATTCTTGTTTAATCACCTGGACATTAAGCGATTCTGGGGATTAATTAACAAAAAATATATGTCTAAAAATACAGAGTTCATTTGAACACTACTTTTAGCTCTTCTTTCTTTTCTTTCGCCCTAAAATCTAAAAAACTGAAACGAATTACATCAACCAGACACAACTTAGAGCTCCCTGAAAACCACAGCTGACCCCTCGTAGTGTGCTGACCGCAGATTAAGAAACGCAGGTCCATACATATCCTTTATTTATATGAAAAAATGAAATTTGATCGAAATATTCTGATAGTGACGGAAACTAATATTCCCTGAATGTAGCATGATTTTTCGTTCTTTTTCAATCACATACTGAAGTCAACTACAAGAACATCTTGAGCTATAAATTGCGATTTCGATAGTTAATTAATAACAAATACAAGTTTTATTTATCAAATCACAGGTCACTGCTCACTTTAGTTCTCTTCTCACTAAAGTTGTAAATGGAAAATTATCTTCTAATAGGAGAAGCATACTTTTAGAAATTTTGATAATGATTTAAAATGCAGTCACCGTCTGACAGTTTACCATTTACGCTGACGATAAAAGTACTCGTTGAAATAAATAGTTTTCAACATTAATTTAAGATGACAGTTTGAGAAATGAAAATGTTATGATAATCAGTTATGCTTTATTAATATGTCGATCTTGTATTTCTCCAAAAATTAGAAGAATAGAACCTCTTATTGAGTCATAAAATGTGAAGAACCAATGTAGATATTTTAGACTAATAAAATGAAAAGTGCATTAGAAGTAACGTGAAAAAATTTGAGAAATAAATTAAATACTTATGTCAGATTTAACTCTTAACGAACGATTGGCACCCTATTAATTAAAATCAAATTTTACTGTTCAAATGTCTTGTATCCAATTACTATTGTTTTTACTCATTTTTTGAGGAAAAAGTCTTATTGAATTATTTAATCATTGAAATTTTCAAATTAGTTATTGCAAATATTTCTGGTCAAATATACTGGAAACAACACATTTCAACATAAAAATTTGTTGTCGCGACGATAGAATTAATTTGTTAATATTTAATCTTCTATAGACGAATTCCATGCCAACTGAAACCAGTAATGAATTTTTCATCTTCATGTTATCTTCAAGTATTTGGTGTCATTTTAAAGGCAATTTATTGCAGTTAATGGGTTTAATATTTATTTTTGAATATTATGCATGGATTTTTTAAACTTGATGATAAATTATGGGTATTTAATGATTTTGATTTATAATGTTAAAAATGTGGCTTTATAAAGTATCAATTATTTATTAAAAATATGGTGATTTTATATATTTTTCATTTATATAGTAAGTTAAAGGGTTCCTAATCATAATTTTACAGTAATAATCTTCATATACAACTTTCTTCTTATTTCTTTAAAATAAAGTTATTTACAATTTTTATTTGTCCCCTCTGTTACAATTTTTTTAAAAGTTTGTTTAATTCAATATATGAAAAAGATTTAAATTTAATAAAAAGTGTTTACAATAAATATTATTTGTGTAATCATATTATGTAATAATTTTGAAAATATATTCAAAATTTTTTCTAAATACATGCGTAACAGAGGGGATGTAACAGAGGAGACTGAGCTAAATGTCCCCTCTGTTACACATGGTTGTGAACGAATCTAATTATTTTAACACAATCTAATTTTCAATACAATCTACTTATTTTAAGCAACTTAGATAAAATCCAACCAAGTGTGTGTTACAAGTAGATTTTAGCGAAAACTTTACTTTTGTTACACAAAATGAGATAAAATCAGCACATTGGATTCACAATCAGGGTTCTTTGTTTTACTGCTGTTGTTTGGTTCCCAAAAGAGGATCTCTTGGAAGAAAAAGTAATTAGAAGATATGTCATAGCCAGTGATTATATGCAGAATGACAAATATGCAATGCACACTTTCAATGAAATCCTATTTGATAAATTATAAAAGGACATCCCTGTGTTAAAAGAAATTGACACTTTTAGTGATGGGCCGTCATCCCAATTCAAACAGAAATACACAATTTACAATGTTACTTTCTCACCCTTTAACCCATTAACGCCCGAATTATTTTTTTCGCTAAATTTAAATTTTGTATTTCCCACCACTTTTAAAAGCAAATTAACTTTTATATAAATTTATCAAGGATTCTGTCTCGTGAAATAAGGTATAAATTTTTCTTCCTCTTTGCTGGTGGGAAAACCGCTTTCTTGCTGTTTTTGCAACCGTCCTCAAACGAGGACGCTGGGCGTTAATGGGTTAAAGTCAATTGGCATTATTTTGCTGATAGTCGTGTAAAGAGTGCAGTTGATGGAGTGGGAGGTACTGTAAAGAGGGCTGTATACCGAGGAATTATGTCTGGGAAAATGGGCTCCTCCACCATCTGATGCTAAATCATTTGCTGATACCATTTGCAATGGAGGAGAAATTATTTATTGTGCAAAAGAGGATGCAGAAAGGAACATTGCTGCCTTTAAAGAAAGAGTTTCAAATGTAAAAGCTATATCAAATTTGAGGAGAATTCATTGTTTTAGAGTGCTACAAAAATATTCTTATTCATCTGTGTCTGTTGAAGACGGTGTACAGTTTTGCTTAAAAGATGGTATGGATAAATCTGTAGAAAATAACAATTTGTTAACTCCTGATGTTTTATGTTGGCAATTTTGCAATTGTTAGATTTCAAAGAAAGAATAGAATGGTGGAATTTGTTGCCCAAATAACTGAAATTGACAAGGAAACTGACAATGTCCATATTGTATTTTTAAGTCGGTCTAGTGGATTGGAAACGTTTAAATATAATCATAAAGATATAGCATGGGTTCGTATGTTTGAAATAAAACAAGTACTACCAACTCCAGCATTAAATAATCAAAACGTCTCCTTTGATAATGATATTGCATGATATGTCTTTACTTAAAAAATACATTTCATTTCTTTTTTGTAACTTCCAAATCACAGAGTTTTATATAAACCTGTCAAAAAATGTGGGGTTTTTTTGTCCCCTCTGTTACATACCATTTTAATTAATTTTTAATAAAATAATTAAGCTTTTTCATCGATTCTAATTTATTAATTAAGCGCTGTTCCATATATTAACATAGTCTTGTAAAATTTTTGTCTTTGGAAAATTTAGTAAGTATTTAAATGGTAAAATTCTCGTGTAATTTCCTCTCTGTTATGCTTGGAATTTATTTATACTTATATAAAAGAATTTGTCCTGATTGTCTGATAATCAATGCATAGCCCAAACTACTGAAACTAGAACCATGAAAATTGGCTAAAATATACTTCTTATGATGTAAGCGTGCACTGAGATGGGATTTTTGAAAATTCCCCATTTAAGGGGATTAAATAGGTGGTCGAAAATTTTTTGAACATCTTGCTATAGTTTTATGTGGATAGTATGTATACTCGTAGAGAAATTAAGTCCCATATTTTTCAAAGTTTTTTTGGTTATAATTTACAGATTTTTTAATATAAAAATAATGTTTTTTTTCCGAAAATAGGACAAATGAAGTTGTACACAATATCCTGTTAAAATTTTGAAATAATGAAAAATGTATGAAAAATGAACAGATTTACGAAATACTTTTCCATTCACATGCGTGAACGTAATCAAAATTTCTAAAAAATTCTCGAAAAACTGAAATTGACAAGGAAACTGACAATGTCCATATTGTATTTTTAAGTCGGTCTAGTGGATTGGAAACGTTTAAATATAATCATAAAGATATAACATGGGTTCGTATGTTTGAAATAAAACAAGTACTACCAACTCCAGCATTAAATAATCAAAACGTCTCCTTTGATAATGATATTGCATGATATGTCTTTACTTAAAAAATACATTTAATTTCTTTTTTGTAACTTCCAAATCACAGAGTTTTATATAAATTGTAGTGCCTGTCAAAAAATGTGGGTTTTTTTTTGTCCCCTCTGTTACATACCATTTTAATTAATTTTTAATAAAATAATTAAGCTTTTTCATCGTTTCTAATTTATTAATTAAGCGCTGTTCCATATATTAACATAGTCTTGTAAAATTTTTGTCTTTGGAAAATTTAGCAAGTATTTAAATGGTAAAATTCTCGTGTAATTTCCTCTCTGTTATGCTTGGAATTTATTTATACTTATATAAAAGAATTTGTCCTGATTGTCTGATAATCAATGCATAGCCCAAACTACTGAAACTAGAACCATGAAAATTGGCTAAAATATACTTCTTATGATGTAAGCGTGCACTGAGATGGGATTTTTGAAAATTCCCCATTTAAGGGGATTAAATAGGTGGTCGAAAAATTTTTGAACATCTTGCTATAGTTTTATGTGGATAGTATGTATACTCGTAGAGAAATTAAGTCCCATATTTTTCAAAGTTTTTTTGGTTATAATTTTCAGATTTTTTAATATAAAAATAATGTTCTTTTCCGAAAATAGGACAAATGAAGTTGTACACAATATCCTGTTAAAATTTTAAAATAATGAAAAATGTATGAAAAATGAACAGATTTACGAAATACTTTTCCATTCACATGCGTGAACGTAATAAAAATTTCATTTGCATATTGTGACAGATAAATGTATGGAGCAAATCTTGTAAAGGTCTCAAAAATATAGTTTGAAAATTCTAAAAGTGATCGTCGATAGAATAAGCTCCATAATATTTTAATAATGAAGATTTAAAATGTTTTGTATAAACACGCATTAAATTTATCCAAATATGGAAAATATAATAAATTACAAAATCTAAGATAAATTTTAAAATCTGTTTTCAATATGAAATGTCTCAAAAGCATTTGGGATTAGCCTCGCCAAAAATTTCAAGAGCTTCATCTGCTTGGTTACCACTCTTCTCAAGTAACCAAAAAAATGTACGCCAAAACGTGACATATCATTGAGTCACATGAAAGAAAATCTAGCTCAGTTGTGGGCCGGTCCAGATCTGGTCATATATAAATTTCTAAAATATGCTGGTCCCTACCATAGGGTAATCTTGGATGTGTCACTGTATCTGCGCATCAAATTTAAAAACAAAAACAATTAGTTTTGTGACTTAGTTACAATTTTCCAGCATTACATATATTGTTTATCAGTATAAAGTTGGATTACTAGATTTGGTGTTTAAATTAATGTATTTTCGTTCTCATGAACATAATTAAATTCATTTAACCGGGAGGACGCGCGCTTACCCTGGGTATGAATGGTTTTAACTTCGACACCAATAAAATCATATTATAACAGTCACTTTATTTAGAAAGAGACAATTCTTACTCAATTTACGATAAGTTGAAGATTACTTTAAAAAATTTAGTGGTTGCAATTGTAAAAATTATACGCACTGCGGGTCTTTTAGGCCCTGCGCGCGTCTTCGCGGGTTAAACACCAACATTCAACCGCATTACTTGACTTCTGATGTTTCCAAATGTCATATTTTTATACCAAACAAGAAACAACTAGAAATTCAAAAATAATTTCAAAATATACTCTGAGATATTAATAATAAATCACAAATATAAGAGTTTTATTTTTGAATTTATAAAAGTATCAAGAAATACATGTTTGGGAGAAAACGATTTAATATAACATGATATTTCAAGAAATGATTTTATAAAAATCAGTTATGGTGATAAATGTGTCACGTCTGCATTTCTTAGCAAATTAGAGAAATGTGAATACTCGTTGTGTCATAAATTATGACAGTTTAATGTAGAAATTAAAAATTAAAAAATCAAAAGAGCATTGGAAAAGACAAAGAAGTGACCGGAAAATTAAGTAAAGCATTTTTTGAAATGTAATAGCAAGTGAAACTCGACTCCGAAAATATGAGAGAACATTTTTATAAACACATAGAGAGAAATAGAAAGTTGTATAGTGAAACAGGTATAATTCGAACTTGTTTAAATCGATATTCTAGAGAATTAAAATTTTATGATCAGTCCGTCCTTATTTATTAAAATTAACCTTCCTACCCTGAATGGAATGAATTTATTAAAATTAATCTTCCTATCCTGAATACGACTGGGTCTAATCGACCCAGTCGTATAATGCGTTTCATTTGATTCAGACTAGAAAATTTTTCATAAAGTAAATTAGTTTTATAACACAAAGACTTAAGTTAAATAAGTATGTTAAATGGATTTAAATAAGAATTCGGGTATGAAATATTTTAATGAAGTTTGAGTAAAATTTCAACAGGGTTAAAAGGTTAAAATAATGTAAAATATTCTTGGATATTTCAAATTTATTTTGAAAAATTCAAAGTTTACGTACAACCGCCCATAAAATTTTCCGGTGAAAATTGTGACATTTTTAGCTAAGGGACAAAATAATGTAGCAGTGTATTTTAAAGATATTTCTAAGGAAAAGGAAGTCCATGGTTTTGAATGTCGATATGTGAGGATTTTCAGGGAATTTTGTGACTCAATCAGAACCATATTAATCCTAGCAAAAAGCAATTCACGTTGCATTAAAAATGTAATGTCTAAGTGTGTGTCTCACGATTTGAAAACAAAGTCATGGATATCCTCTGAATTTTTTTAAATGTGGCTTTTAATATCTTTGCAATGAGCGTCAGTTACAGAATTTTTATGTTTTACCACCTGTTTTGCAAAACAGAAATTTTTGCCTAATTTAATCGGTAAAATACTTTAATTAAATAAGGTACAATTTACAATAACAAATTAACTGGTGAGAATAATCCATGATGCTGAGAGCTTTATGTGATATGTATAAGTACGCACATCCCCAAGGAGTAGAATTTGGAGAAGAAAAACGCGAGATTGCTCTTTTTATTCACAATTATACGTCTAACCAGTGGCACAGCCAGAATTCGATTCTAGGGAGAAGGGGGTTGAGTTTCTGATAAAAAGTGTTTTCCCGTTATTTGAATTTCCGGTTAATAGATTCAGTACTTTTAATGAATAATATCATAATACATTTTTTCACAGTTACATTGGTCATGTTTCATTTAAACAACGTATACAATATTAATTTTAGAAAACATAAAAGCCAGGAAAAGACAATAATAAGCCTACTTGTCAACTACTAAAACCGGGACTTCATGTTTTTCTCGCCGCATGACATTTTACATGACATCAAATTTGGCCTTATGTAATATAAATTTGTTGAAAATTTCATTAAAATATCTTTATTGTTGTTAAAGTTCTCTAAAATAAAAACATCCGTGTTCGAATTAAACCCATATCTGTACTTATATTATAAAAAAGCAGGGTTTTTTAAAATCAGAACTTTTAAAAGATTACATACTTTCGTAGGTGTAACTATGCCACATGCCACAATTTAATTAACTTGAAATAAAAATCAATGAGTATTTTTCACTCTTAAACAAAGACCTTGTACAAAGTTTAAGTTTGGCAAAGAACCAATAATGTTTTTTAAAGAGATTGCGGATATTCTCACGAAAAGTTACTTGTCGATTATATTATCCTTAATAGCACATTATTTTAAAGAAATTTAAAAAAGTACGCTTAACAGTGTAAAAACTACAAATTCATTTTAAAAAATAAAAGCTTATGAGGGCATGATTATTCACGTGATTTCTAATCGAAAAAGATTTTCATTATAAATGAAATTCTTTTTGAATTATAAGCGATTATTGTCCCCAAATTACTGACTTTTAATGTCTTTTAATTATTATATGAATTGCTTTTTTAATATTTTCCTTCAGTAATTGAATTCAGTCAGAAGGTAAAAATTTACTTATCACAATGATTAGCTTTGCTTAAAAAAAGATCTTGTATAAAGTTTATACTTGGAATGATGCCAAATGCACTTCGAAAGGTGGTCTCAAATTTTCGACACTGTTTTCCTCCATGTCACTAATATCTAATTTTTTATTAATTTATTTTCTTCTCCTTTATTGGATAGTTTATTATTGTTTCGAATATTTAACAAAGACAGAAGTGCAATTAAGAACTACTGTATAACACTTAAACTCAAAAAGCATCTGTGTAGCAGAAATTCACTGTTCTTTTAGCATGTCTCGGAAAAGTGACTTAGCTCAAATAATTAGTTTTAACTTAACTGATGCATGTAATATGCACTTTTACATTTTAAAGTAAATTTTCTCGATTTAATTGATTCACTTTGTTGAATGAAATCTTATTCAACAATGTGACGAATTCCAAAGTACGCCAAAACGTTTAAATATTATGTTTCGTTTTGATTCATATAAGCGGCAGTCATAGCCATCTTTCTTAGCTCTGGGAAGGGTTTCAATCCTAAAACCCCTCCCTTGGCTGCGCCACTAAGGCTACCAACAGCATTTCCAAAATCAAAAATGTGAATGTTATTTTTTCCGCCAACATGCCATCTGGGATTCAGCCCATGGACCAAGGAATCATCAAAAATCTTAAACATTTGTGCAAGGTCTGTTAGTTGAAAGATTCCCCATCGGAGAATTTATCATTTCGAATCTTAATATTCTTCGTGCTTCCTGAATGTGTAGGCAGACACAGAACAAGGTTTAAAAAGAACATGTGGTCGCATGTGGCTCGGCGACATTGTATATGCGGCAAAAATGTGCCTCGGTTGTTTGCCGAGGCATATAATCATTAATCTAAATTTATACAAATAATTGAGATGCCTATAAAAACGAACTTATGATTTTCAGCGTCTTTTTACATATTTTCATGGAAAGGTAATTATACATAATAGGGTAGATTTTAACTTGAAAATTGTGTTAAAATCCGTTTTCTTAGTCTAAAGTTCTTTTTGCATGTAGTCCTATTTGTCCTGGAGCGGTGCACACGTTTTTTAATCTTCAACAATATTAAAACATCATTCCAAATTCAATTCGATCTATTTCTACATTTTTTTTCATTGAGCAAAATATGGATTTATTAGAAAAAATCTCCTTGAAAAGCCTGCATTGATTTAATTATATGTTTCATATCTATTATATAGCTAATACTACATTTTAGGGTTGGATTTTTGTCACTTAAAAAATTGGTGCAGAAAAATATTTACAGTATTAATTTCAAACAGCAAAGTTTATTATTTGGAAAAAGAGGTGTTACATTTTTCAATTATATTTCTTTCGCGACAGATTTTCTACCCGAAAAGGTAATATTAATTTTCTTGTATTGCATTGTTAGACTTCTTATGTTGCTTTTTTAAAATTGCACTTTTTTAAATATTTTTAAAAGTGACCTGCGGCCCACATGAAGCTTGAAACTTATGTTTGCGGCTCGCGAGAAAATAAGGTTGAGTGTGGCTGCTCTAGAATATTGTGATCTTTTTAAAAAGTTACATGTTTACGTTTTCAGCAGAATCTTACACGTATTTTTCGTTTCTTTATGCGTTTATAAATCTACCAAAATTTTCAAGTTGGGGAAAGAAGGTTAAATTGGCCTAGCTAAAGTTAGATGAATTTTTATGATTATCTTTTTATTTAGTAAAGTTCTAGAAAAATCAACCAATAGTAATTATAGTAACTGGTTTCAGTTTCTGTTTTACTATTTTATAATTATTTCTAAATATACACGTTATTTAGAAAGAAAAAATACAAAATGGCCTCTTCGCCCGACTAGGCTCCGTAAAGTAGGCAGCATAGGTAAATGAACAAATCAAATTGAATAAGGATTTATATTTAATCCCCAAAAGCTAAAGTTAATGCACACTAATAATAAGTATTATGGTTTGTAATATTTTAACTACCAAATTGTACCAAATAGAGTAAGCACTAATGAGTATCTATATGATAAAGGGTACCCTCAGCAGTCATGCAGACTGCAAATATCAAGAGTATGTCTTGATCGAAAGAAGTTATTATCCCGACGTATCTTTTCAGAGAAAATTCTGTTCAGTAGTATTTTGACATGAACAATGTGTAAAAAATTGTTTGCGGGCAAAGAAGTCATCTGATCATTTTGCCTGGTCTCTTTCTAGCCACTGTGTTATGAGTGACGCCATTACAAAAACTGTCACCTAGCATCTAATGAACATTATTTAACGTTTTCAAACACTCATTATTTAAAAGGTTATTTCAAACTGATCAAGCAAAATACGAAAAACTAAAATGAACTCTACGTGTTATTTAGTTTTAATAAAGAAAATTTACCGCTTGCGTGAAATAAAAAATACGAAAAACAATAAAATACCGTAATTTCGGGTGTATAAGCCGCGGATCAAACAATTCTTTTTCGACCCAGAATGCTTTAACCCCTTGAGGGGCGCCGGTATATATTATATACCACCTACGATCGATTAAGTTTTACACCAGAAAAATGTCATTAAATTTCCCTTTTCTAACTTTGGTGGAAAACAGTCGTGAAAATGCTTATCCTCTTTTTGATATAACTTTTTTACAAATTTCCGGTGGGAGTTCAGAATTACACGAACGTAATTGCTTGCCCCTCAAGGGGTTAAGAAACAAATGTAACTACTTAGATCGACGTAAATATTTGTCTTCAATCACTAAATAAGATTTCTGGGTCCAAAAAGAATTGTTTGATCCGCGGCTTATACACCCGAAATTTCGGTATGTTAAAAACTACAAAATTTAAACTTCCGCTTCAAAATCGCAGACAATATTACCAGCATTTTTCTAGACTGTGCCACCCGGTACCAGAGTAATGGGATTAATATACAGCGGAAAATACTCAAATGGCTGCTTTGCCCACATTAGAAATCTAACAATCCCTCCCCTAATGTGGATATTATATTAAGGTGTTCTAGTTTAATAACGCCAAGTGTTAATGCTACGCGTAGTTATAAAGGAATACACAAAACTGCACTATTGGTTCTATGCAGAAGACTCTGAATGGTATGAACTACAAACTATCGCTAAAGGTTTATTTGTTACATTTGTACACTTTAACGGTAGAATAAGCACATAAGCATCAAAGACCGATAGAAAATTTGGTAGGTAAGTTCTGTGATAGCAAGACCATATATTTATTAGGAAATACTTTGTTTATTACTTCAATTTGTAGTGTATTTCATACGATTTCAACATTTTGTGGCGGATTTTGGATGTGTTCGCGACGTAGTTTTTAGTTTAAAATATACTTCGGAAAATATATACCGGGATAATAACGTTACCCACTGGCGTTATTAACCCGGTTGATTCTTTTCAGTAGAAGAAATATATTTTTATTTAGGCTATTATTGTCATTGTTAAAAATTAAAAAAGAAAAGAAAAATTTCTATGTACTAAATGATACTAATTCATCATGTCAAAAAAATAAAATATCAAATAATTATTAGTGCATCCTGATATTTCAGTTAATGGTAAGTGAAAGTAATTTGTCATTTTTTAAGGCTATAGAGTTTGTGTCATTCAAATTGGACAATTTTCTTGCCATTTTTCCATCTCATTTCTAGTTTTGTTTGCATTGCGCTATTACCCACACAGATCGGCAATAGTGTTAAATAGCATTGGTCAAGAAATCACGTTATTACATGTTATCAATCCATATATGGTAATACATATTATATATATTTGTATATTTAGTCAACAAAATTGCTGTGTCAAATCCTATATTTGATTGGAATAAAAAATATAAAGACAAACAAAGAAAATAAATAAAACCATCGGAGGGTTTCTTAGACCAGGATATCTTAAATTTATCTAATGTAAAATTAAATAAGTTAAGCATTATTATTCGGAAATAAAGTGGTAGTTCGCTAAAATTAACGAATTTATTTTTGTTTTATCCGTGTTTTTAAACGATAGTTCTGGGAATTCATTTATTTTATTTTAAGTGCGCCAGTACAGCTTGATGACAAAATGGTAGGAAAATAATTTTATAATAAATAATATTTCAAAAATTTCTTCTGCAAAAAACAGCTTCGTTATTTAAATTTTTAAAAACTGGTAAAATCACATTTTGGAATATTATTTAGTACGCCACTAGATACCATTTTACGAAGTTTATAAACGTCTTTCATTTTAAAAACTGAAATTTTATAGTTCTTTTGAACTTTCGATTAAATACGAGAAATACTGCATAAATTAGATGTAAAAATTTCTTATTGCGTGGAAAAGTTTTTATTTTGAACAAAGTTTTGAAGAAATATGTTCTTTCTGAACGTATGTAATAACTTGGAGTAGTATAGTGTAACCTTTGGATTTAAAAATGCTATTCCTTCTATTTCTTTTCGTTTAGAATAAAAATCAATGTAATTACTTTACTTAGCTCTATGCGAGCAAAATATTTTATTTCTTTTATAAAATAATAATAACTTAAAATAACACATTGCTTTGTTTTCCTAAAAGAAAAGAAATAACAAAGTAAACTAAATGTGAGTTCTTATACTTCTGTTAAAAAAAAAAAAAAAAAAAAAAAAAAAAAAAAAAAAAAATCATGATGTGGGGGAAATTTTAGAAAATGGAAAAACGAAAAATATGTGCATTGTGATTTTAGAAAAATGTGTACAACATATTTAAGCTATAAATTTGCAAAAAATAGGTTTTTCCGTCAAAATTGATATAAATACGATTTGACTTATTTTCAACTGAGCAAAAAAATTGCGCAGTTTAGGAATTAAACCCAGATCCTGGCTTACACGGTTATTCCTTAAGCTATCTGGTCGACGACCGGGGGCATATTTTGCTCAGATAACCAAGGACCTGGGTTCGATTCCCCACCAGGGCAATTCTTTGCTCAGTTGGAAATATTCAATTCGTATGATAAATTTACCAATCAGTTTGATTGTGTTAAAATTATAGTATAAGTATATCAGTACAAAAAACCCTGAACGGGTTAAAAGCTTGTGACGCAGCACTTTATCTTATATATCTAAGAATTTTAAATTTGGGACTTAAAACTAATGATATCAAAATTTATGTGACGCTATGCTATTAATTAATATATACATATATTAAAATTTAATTCATTAAGGTTTTATCAATTACATCTTTCATAAATTCAAAATATGAATCTTAAAAGATATGATATCAAAATTTAAGTGACGCCTTGACGAGGCTTTAAACAATGTTTTAAAATTCCATTTATTTATTTATTGTCTAAATACATTTTCATATCTAAACAATACTTTTCATTTTCCAATACACTGTTAAATACATCACTTTCACTGAATATATATAATGCACTGAAATGTATTTATTTGAATAAATAGATTTATCTTTTGGGCTACGCTATCCAAAATCAAAAATAACGTTTGAATACATATTTTTTGCGTCATTGTATCTATTTTCATCTATTTAACTTACTTTGGATACAATGACGCAAAAAATATTTATTCAAACGTTATTTTTGATTTTGGATAGCGTAGCCCAAAAGATAAATCTATTTATTCAAATAAATACATTTCAGTGCATTATATATATTCAGTGAAAGTGATGTATTTAACAGTGTATTGGAAAATGAAAAGTATTGTTTAGATATGAAAATGTATTTAGACAATAAATAAATAAATGGAATTTTAAAACATTGTTTAAAGCCTCGTCAAGGCGTCACTTAAATTTTGATATCATATCTTTTAAGATTCATATTTTGAATTTATGAAAGATGTAATTGATAAAACCTTAATGAATTAAATTTTAATATATGTATATATTAATTAATAGCATAGCGTCACATAAATTTTGATATCATTAGTTTTAAGTCCCAAATTTAAAATTCTTAGATATATAAGATAAAGTGCTGCGTCACAAGCTTTTAACCCGTTCAGGGTTTTTTGTACTGATATCAGTGCTTTTTTTAGGTTAATAATAAAAAGATAAAAACAAAAAATTAAAGACTAATGCAAAGAATTCAAATTCATGATTTCTGATCACCTTTAATTACCCCTCCCCCACCCACTTAAAAAAAGATATTTCATATTTTATTATTAATATATGCTGTGCTACTTGATTTCGTTAAAAACAACTCTGTAGTAAAGTACGTTAGTATAAGATAAGAAAGTAATGTACATTCAGCACTGTATTTCTAAGAAAGGATTTCATAATCTATGCTGTATGTATCATTTCTATTAAGACTATATCCATTACAATATTCAGAATATGCTGGAAAGTGTTTTATAATCTATGTTGCACACAGGTTTTTCTTTCTTGTTAATTATGATTTGTTCTTTATATAGAGTGGTAAAATTACTGCAAATGGATTAAAATGATAGGCTTACAATAATGAAAATGTGTTGGAAAGTGTTTCATAATCTATACCGTATGTGTAACTTTTCATTCTTATTGGAAAATGAAAAGTATTGTTTAGATATGAAAATGTATTTAGACAATAAATAAATAAATGGAATTTTAAAACATTGTTTAAAGCCTCGTCAAGGCGTCACTTAAATTTTGATATCATATCTTTTAGGATTCATATTTTGAATTTATGAAAGATGTAATTCATAAAACCTTAATGAATTAAATTTTATTTTATTTTAATAGTTTATTTATGTTTTGCTGTTTGCACAAAACATATATAAACTAACAGGGGGGGGGGGGGAGATTTGGATGGGAAGATTACTGTACAAAGATGAAACTGATAGGTTTAAAGCATTCAGAATAAAATGGAAAGTATATAAACATGTTTAATGGAAAATTTTTTACTCTCGTTAATTATGCTTTGTTTTTTTGCACAGAATGGTAAAATTATTGTACATGAATGACAATAAGTTTACAATATTCAGAATGAGTCAGAAAATGCATCATAATCGATGCAGTATGCATGACTCTTCGTTCCTGTTAGTTATCTTTAGTGGGGTCATCAAGGCTTCTTGTTAGTTATGTAAGGGGGGGGGGGAGTTTGTATCGGGTTTAAGATTTTATTAAAATTTATATGCTCTAGTCTGTACTTATTTACATAATTTTTTTTTCTAAAAATCTTGATTTGGTTAGATAATTGTTTTTTTTTTTTTTTTTTTTTTTTCCGGGTTTGAATCTTGATTCAGTTTGACTTGAATTGGAATTTTCAGGTTCTTGTCGAGTTGCATTTCAAGTACTAGTTTTCAATTCTGGTCAGTCCCCATTCAGTGGATGGGGACGGAAATTATTTTGTCTTTCTTGAACAGATTTTTATTTCCTAATTTTTTTATTTTACTTTTTTTTTGGGGGGGGGGGGGGGGGGAATTGGATTGAGTTTCAGGTTATTCGGATCGGGTTTGAGATAGACTTCTATTGGAATTTCCATGATCTGGTCAATACATATCGACATAAATTGTTCCTTTTTTTTTCTAAAATCTTGATTTGATTAATTTTTTTTTTTTGGGGGGGGGGTGGGGATTGAATCTGGTTTCAGATTGACTTCAAATGGAATTTTCAGGTTCTTGTTGAGTTGCATTTCAAGTATATTATTTTGTCGCAGATAAATTGGGTTACAATTGGATTTTTTTTTGGGGGGGGGAGGGGGGGGGGAGGGTAGTGTTTGAACTGGGTTTAGGATAGATTTCAATTGAAATTCTTGTCGGTGTATGTGGACAGAATTTATTTGGTCTTTCTTGGACAGACTTGTGTTTCCATTGTTTTTTCCTTTTCGGGTTTGGATTAGGTTTCATGTTAAATTTCAGACTCTTGTCAATGTGTATCGGCAGAAATAATTTTCTCTTTTTCGGATTAGGTTAACGTTCGATGGAAATTTTTTTCAGGTTTCAATCAGGTTCCATTCAAATGGAATTTTCAAGTTCTGTTCAGGTTGCGCTTTAATGGAAAATATTTTGTCCTGTATAGATACTGGGCTCCGGTTATATGGAATTTCCTTTTTCAGGTTCAGATTAGGTTTAAGATAGACTAATTGGAATTTCCAGATTTCTGATCACGCATATCTATGGAAATTAAGTTTTCTTTCCCAAATCGCATTATGGTCGGATAATTTTTTTTTTTGGGGGGGGGGGGTTGAATCTGGTTTCGGTTTGACTTCAAATGTAATTTTCAGGTTCTTGTTCAGTCGCATTTCAATATATTTTATTTTACAGCAGATAGATTGAGTTACTCTTGGAGGGATTTTTTTCTTTCTGGTTTTGGATTGTATAGGATAGATTTCAATAGGAATTTTTCGATTCTGGTCAGTGTATGTCAATGGAAATTATTTTGTCTTTCTTGGACAAATTTATCTTTCCATTAAATTTTTGTTGGTTTAGAATGGGTTTCAGGATAACTTGTAGGTTCTTGTTGGCACACTTGTATAAAACCAAAAACTTTCTGCAAATTAATTTAATGTTGGGTGTAATTCGCATTTTTTGCGCAATTCATGGTCATCATTCGTGTTTTTTATGCGATTTATGAATGTAATTTGCATTTTTGAGCAATTTATGGACATAATTCGCAATTTTTATGCGATTAATGAATGTAATTTACATTTTACATGATTTATGGACGTAATTTGCTATTTTTATGCAATTCATAGACATAATTTGCGTTTCTTCAGCTTTCTGTTGATGAAATTTGTGTTTTTTTAATCGATTTATTGACGTTATTTATGTTTTTATAGGATTTATGAATGTAATTTGCTTTTTTTACCAATTCTTGGACGTAAATTGCATTTTTTGTAATTTATGAACGTTATTAGTGTTTTTTTGCATGATTCATGGAAGTGATTTGCATTTTTTGAGTGATTTATGAATGTAATTCACGTTTTTATGCGTTTCATGGACGTAATTTGTGTTTTTTGAGCGATTCATGAATGTAATTTGCGTTTTTTATGCAATTCATGAATGCAAAACACTATTTGCTATTTTTATGCGATTTATAGACGTAATTTGCGTTTCAGCTTTCTGCTGCCAAAATTAGTGTTTTTTGAGCGATTTATGAACATAATTTCCGTTTTACTACACGATTCATAGACATAATTTGTGTTTCTCATACAATTTCTGAACGTAATTCTCACTTTTTAAAACAATTCATGGACGTAATTCACGTTTTGACGATTTGTGGACCCAATTCGCGTTTTCTATGCGATTCATGGACATAATTCACGATTTTTATGCGATTAATGAATGTAATTTACATTTTACATGATTCATGGATGTAATTTGCTATATTTTTGCAATTCGTAGACATAATTTGCATTTTTTGAGCTTTCTGTCAACGAAATTTGTGTTTTTGATCGATTTATTGATGTTATTTGTGTTTTTATAGGATTTATGAATGTAATTCGCTTTTTTTACCAATTGTTGGACTTAATTCGCATTTTTTGTAATTTATGAATGTTATTAGTATTTTTTTGCATGATTCATGGAAGTGATTTGCATTTTATGAGTGATTTATGAACGTAATTTGCGTTTCAGCTTTCTGCTGCCAAAATTCGTGTTTTTTGAGCGATTTATGAACATAATTCCCGATTTACTACACGATTCATAGACATAATTTGTGTTTTTCATACAATTTCTGAACGTAATTCTCACTTTTTTAAACAATTCATGGACGTAATTCCCATTTTGAGCAATTTGTGGACCCAATTTACGTTTTTTATGCAATTCGCCTTTTTTGAGCGATTCATGGACATAATTCGAGATTTTTATGCGATTAATGAATGTAATTTACATTTTACATGATTTATGGACGTAATTTGCTATACTTATGCGATTCATAGACCTAATTTGCATCTTTTGAGCTTTCTATTTGTGTTTTTTTGATCGATTTATCGACATTATTTGTGTTTTTATAGGATTTATGAATGTAATTCGCTTTTTTTTACCAATTCTGGGACGTAATTTGCATTTTTTGCAATTTATGAACATTATTCGTGTTTTTTTTCTCAATTCATGGAAGTGATTCGCATTTTTTGAGTGATTTATGAACGTAATTCACGTTTTTATGCAATTCATGGATGTAATTTGCATTTTTTGGGCGATTCATGAACGTAATTCACATTTTTTATGCAATTCGGTACTTTTATGCGTTTTATAGAGGTAATTTCCGTTTCAGATTTCTGCTGCCAAAATTCGTGTTTTTTGAGCAATTTATGAACATAATTCATGTTTTACTACACGATTCATAGACGTAATTTGCGTTTTTTATACAATTTATGAATATAATGCTTGCTTTTTTACATGATTCATGGATGTAATTCCCATTTTAAACAATTTGTGGACGTAATTCCCATTTTTTATGCAATTTGCTTTTTTTTTTAGCGATTCATGGATGTAGTTCACATTTTTTATGCGATTCATGCATTTAATTCACAATTTTTATGCGATTCATGCATGGAATTTGTATTTTTTCTGCGATTCATGGATTTAATTAATGTTTTTATTGTGGTCTTTGGACGAAATTCACGTTTTTCACGTGGTATTTTGTCGAAATGTTGGGTTTTTTTACATGATTCTTTGTTGAGATACTTTTTTTTACGCAATTTGTCGAAATAAATAAATAAAAATTGTTTCTTCATAAAATTTTGTGCACATGGCGTGCGTCTATATTATACAACTCTGCTTGTCAGATTTTTTTTTTTTTTTTTTTTTTTCAGATTGAATTAAGGTTTGCTAACCCATAGACTAATTGGAATTTCCAGATTTCTGACCAAGCGTATCTATGGAAATTAAGTTTTCTTTCCCAAATCGAGATATGGTTGGATTTTTTTTTTTTTTTTTTTGGGGGGGGGGGGTTGAATCTGGTTTCGGTTTGATTTCAAATGTAATTTTCAGGTTCTTGTTCAGTTGCATTTCAATGTATTTTATTTTGCAGCAGATAGATTGAGTTACTCTTGGAGGGATTTTTTTCTTTCTGGTTTTGGAGTGTATAGGATAGATTTCAATAGGAATTTTTCGATTCTGGTCAATGTATGTCAATGGAAATTATTTTGTCTATCTTGGACAAATTTATCTTTCCATTAAATTTTTGTTGGTTTAGAATGGGTTTCAGGATAACTTGTAGGTTCTTGTTGGCAGACTTGTATAAAACCAAAAACTTTCCGCAAATTAATTTAATGTTGGGTGTAATTCGCATTTTTTGCGCAATTCATGGTCATTATTAGTGTTTTTTATGCGATTTATGAATGTAATTTGCATTTTTGAGCAATTTATGGACATAATTCGCAATTTTTATGCGATTAATGAATGTAATTTACATTTTACATGATTTATGGACGTAATTTGCTATTTTTATGCAATTCATAGACATAATTTATGTTTTTTCAGCTTTCTGTCGACGAAATTTGTGTTTTTATAGGATTTATGAATGTAATTCGCTTTTTTCACACAACTCTTGGACGTAACACTTTTACACAACTTTTTGCAATTTATGAATGTTATTCGTGTTTTTTTGCACGATGCATGGAAGTGATTCACATTTTTTGAGTGATTTATGAACGTAATTCACATTTTTATGCAATTCATGGATGTAATTTGCATTTTTTGAGCGATTCATGGATGTAATTCGCGTTTTTTATGCAAATCATGAATGCAAAATGCTATTCCCTATTTTTATGCGATTTATAGACTATAGACGTGATTTGCATTTTAGCTTTCTGCTGCTAAAATTCGTATTTTTTGAGCGATTTATGAACATAATTCCCATTTTACTACACAAATAATAGACGTAATTTGCATTTTTCATACAATTTATGAACATAATTCTCACTTTTTTAGACAATTCATGGATGTAATTCCCGTTTTGTGGATATAATTCACATTTTTTATGCAATTCGCTTTTTTTGAGCGATTCATGGACATAATTCGCGATTTTTATGCGATTAATGAATGTAATTTACATTTTACATGATTTATGGATGTAATTTGCTATATTTATGAGATTCGTAGACATAATTAGCATTTTTTGAGCTTTCTGTCGACGAAATTTGCGTTTTTTGATCGATTTATTGACGTTATTTGTGTTTTTATAGGATTTATGAATGTAATTCGCTTTTTTTACCAATTGTTGGACCTAATTTGCATTTTTTGTAATTTATGAATGTTATTAGTATTTTTTTGCACGATTCATGGAATGATTTGCTTTTTTTGAGTGATTTATGAACGTAATTTGCGTTTGCTTTCTGCTGCTAAAATTCGTGTTTTTTGAGCGATTTATGAACATAATGCCCGTTTTACTACACGATTCATAGACATAATTTGTGTTTTTCATACAATTTCTGAACGTAATTCTCACTTTTTTAAACAATTCATGGACGTAATTCAAGTTTTGAGCGATTTGTGGACCCAATTCATGTTTTTATGCAATTCGCTTTTTTTTTTGAGCGATTCACGGACATATTTCATGATTTTTATGCGATTAATGAATGTAATTTACAATTTACATGATTTATGGACATAATTTGCTATACTTATGCGATTCATAGACATAATTTGCATCTTTTGAGCTTTCTATCGACGAAATTTGCGTTTTTTGATCGATTTATTGACGTTATTTGTGTTTTTATAGGATTTATGAATGTAATTTGCTTTTTTTACCAATTCTTGGACGTAATTCGCATTTTTTGCAATTTATGAACGTTCTTAGTGTTTTTTTGCACGATTCATGGAAGTGATTAGAATTTTTGAGTGATTTATGAATGTAATTCACATTTTTATGCGTTTCATGGACGTAATTTGTGTTTTTTGAGCGATTCATGAATGCAAAACACTCTTCGCTATTTTTATGCGATTTATAGACGTAATTTGGGTTTCAGCTTCCCATTTTACTACACAATTCATAGGCATAATTTGTGTTTTTCATACAATTTCTGAACGTAATTCTCAGTTTTTTAAACAATTCATGGACGTAATTAACGTTTTGAGCGATTTGTGGACCCAATTCGCATTTTTTATGAGATTCATGGACATAATTTGCGATTTTTATGCGATTAATGAATGTAATTTACATTTTACATGATTTATGGGTGTAATTTGCTATATTTATGCGATTTGTAGACATAATTTTCATTTAAGCTTTCTCTCGACGAAATTTGCGTTTTTTGATCGATTTATTAACGTTATTTGTGTTTTTATAGGATTTATGAATGTAATTCGCTTTTTTTACCAATTGCTGGACCTAATTCGCATTTTTTGTAATTTATGAATGTTATTAGTATTTTTTTGCACGATTCATGGAAGTGAGTTGCATTTTTTGAGTGATTTATGAACGTAATTTGCGTTTCAGCTTTCTGTTGCCAAAATTTGTGTTTTTTGAGCGATTTATGAACATAATTCCCGTTTTACTACACGATTCATAGACATAATTTGTGTTTTTCATACAATTTCTGAACGTAATTCTCACTTTTTTAAACAATTCATGGACGTAATTCACGTTTTGAGCGATTTGTGAACACAATTCATGTTTTTTATGCAATACGCTTTTTTTGAGCAATTCATAGACATAATTTGCAATTTTTATGCGATTAATGAATGTAATTTACATTTTACATGATTTATGGACGTAATTTGCTATACTTATGCGATTCATAGACATAATTTGCATCTTTTGAGCTTTCTATCGACAAAATTTGTGTTTTTTGATCAATTTATTGACGTTATTTGTGTTTTTATAGGATTTATGAATGTAATTCACTTTTTTTTACCAATTCTTGGACATAATTCGCATTTTTTGCGATTTCTGAACGTTATTCGTGTTTTTTTGCACACTTCATGGAAGTGATTCACATTTTTTGAGTGATTTATGAATGTAATTCACGTTTTTATGCAATTCATGGATGTAATTTGCATTTTTTATGCAATTCATGAATGCAAGTCGCTATTTTTATGCGTTTTATAGAGGTAATTTCCGTTTCAGATTTCTGCCACCAAAATTTGTGTTTTTTGAGCGATTTATGAACATAATTCATGTTTTACTACACGATTCATAGACGTAATTTGCATTTTTCATACAATTTATGAATATAATTCTCGCTTTTTTACATGATTCATGGACGTAATTCACATTTTAAGCAATTTGCGGACATAATTCCCATTTTTTATGCAATTTGCTTTCTTTTTTTAGCGATTCATGGAATTTGTATTTTTTATGCGATTCATGGATTGAATTAACGTTTTTTTTTTTTTTTTTTGCAGTCTTTGGACGAAATTCATGTTTTTCGTGTGGTATTTTCTCGAAATGTTGGGGTTTTTTACATGATTCTTTGTTGAGATACACTTTTTTTTTAATGCAATTCTTTGTTGAAATAAATAAATAAAAATTGTTTCTTCATAAAATTTTCTGCACATGGTGTGCGTCTATATTATACAACTATGCTTGTCAGTGTGTATTGTCAGATTTTTTTTTTTTTTTTTTTTTTTTTTTTTTTTTTCAGATTAAATTAAGGTTCGATAGAATATTTCTTAGGGTTTGGATGAGGTTCAACTGAAATAGAATTTAAACAATTACATTTTAGAAATGACAAAACTAAAAAATGTAATTATTTATCGCCCATTATTAGCTGTTAGTATTTTAAAATATTTATTTGTTAGTGTGTTAGTAACTTTACATTATTTGAATTAAAAATTTTTAATTTCTTGTATTAAATTTAATCTTAAATATGTTTTCTTCTTAGGTATGTTATGCAATTTATTTAAATAATGGATTCAAAGTTATTTGAGGATTTTGTGTTCATTAGTAGAAACAAGGCCTTTTTTTTTAAAATAAAAAAAGCGTTAATTATCAAACATTTTTGTAAAAGAATGTTAGAAAGAAATACTTCAATTTCGAGACAATGAATATGAAATTAAAACATCTATAGAAAAAAAGGGGGGTAAATTTATATTTTATGAAACTCATTATTAAAGCATAGAAGACAGAAGTATAAGTTATTTCTTTTTAAACCAATGTTATCATTAATATTTGGTTAAGAATTATTTGCTTACCCAACTTTTAGTGCTTGTAAATTCTAACATTATAAAAATATATTAAGATTTTCCATTTTAGATGTCCAATTTATAAATGCAGTTTATTAATAACACTATGTTCTAAGCTGTAAAGCTAATGCTTTTATATTTTGATTATTGATTTCTATAACGTAATATTAACTATTACAATACTTTTGTATTTGGTTTGTGATCTGAGAAAAAATTTTCCACGCTTGGATTTAAATCATCAGACTCTTAGGAAGAAAAAAAGAAAAAAAAATTCTATTTTGAACAGCATCTAATGCAGACTACAATGATGCGCTGTAGTACCTCCGTGGCAACTGCTAAATAACATTTTAAAATATAAACATGGAATTTCGAAATTATTAATGAAATAATAGGATGCATGAAACATGTTAAAGCTACAGTCACTAATGGATAATGAGAGCTGGGTGCATGTCAAATTACTGGATGCAGCAAACTTATGCAATGGTCTCTAAAACACATGAAATTTCTCAAAGCCGCAGTCAATAACAAATGTATGAGCACTATGCCCATATGAAAACAAACAACAAAAATTAACAGATGCAGCAAACTATGCGGTAACATGCAGATTCCCAATATCTGGAAGAAATGAGTGATACCTGAACTAAAAAAATCCAGTGACAATATTGTGAAACAATTACATTAAAACAATAACGTTTATATTAGAAAAAAAAGGGCCTAAAACTCTCACTCGCTAAAATAAAACTCGTTAAAGCAGTCCAACTACTGCATGTATAGCACTTAGAGCACATGAAAACAAAACAAAAACAAAACACTCAGGCTGCAGCAAAATTGCTGTGCAACAATCTGTAAAATACACAAAATTAATTAAAAATGCAATCACTAATGCATGTTGTACAAGCACTGTGTGTACATGAAGAAAAAAAACAATGAGTGCAACTAATTTGTTTTTAAATCTCTGAAATCTTTATAGCCACAGTCACTAATGCATGTAAGAACAAATTAACTTCATTACTTTCTTTTGAATTATCAAAATACTGCTGTAATTTGTTGATAAATACTAGTTTGTTCACAATTTCCAATAATAAGTGCACTTACTTATTTTAAAAATTGTTTAAAACCTGGATTTACTGGCCATTAAGCTAAGCTAAAAAGGCACAGTTTTAAAATGAAAATTAATAGCGACAAAAACGCATAAGAAAAAGTAATAAATGCATTTTGAATAACATATTCAAGCAATTTTAATCTAAAAATTAACATCCTGGGTTATTAATCACAGAAATTAATAAATGAAATAAAAAAGCACAATTTTTACAACACTTTAAAACTTAGTATTGTTAATTAATTCATATAATTATTGTTAATTAATTCATATAATAAGGACATCTATAAACTTAAAAACAATCTATTTTGAGAATTTTAGAATTCACAAGCACTTGGTTAAACTGTTGGTCAATTATAAATATTGTTTGTTTACCAAAATTTAGCAATAGTTTACACATTCTGTGATAGTTTATGTTGGTTTGAAATCAAATCAACATGCTAACTAATGTATACATCACTTATACTTTTTAAATAATACTTTAATAATGAGTGCCAAAAAATATTTATTTACCTTTCTTTTTCATTATAGATGGTTTAGCTTCACGTTCGTCTCCTGAAATTGAATATTTCATGCCAACATACAGCACGAATCAATTTGTTTTGATTCGTGTACTTGGATTCACCATATTATTTTATCCAAAAAAGGGGGCCTTTCAGTTTCTCCAAATAACACAATACCTATATTACCATAATAACCATTATTTCGCAAATTACACAACATACATGCTAAAAACAACAAGTGCCAAGTACAAAGCTTACCGCCAGCGAATTCGATTACGATTCAAAACAAAACTATCTAAACGGCGTATGAATACATGGAATTCTAAAGCAAATTTATTAAAAATAATTTTTGTTTGTAAACTTCAAAAGAAAATCATAAGTGAAAAGTATATTGAATATGTATAATTAAAAAATATTTTCCTATTTTAAAAAAGGATTCAAAATATTTTTTCCACAAAATGCAAAAATATCCAATGTAAGAAACGTAATATTTTCTTCTTACGAAAAATAAAGGCAAAATAAATAGAAATTTGATTTAGTATACATTTATTGAATGTTTTAAAGCGCATGATAAGATGTTTTTGTAGTTTCAAAAACATTTATTGCTTCGATGCGGGTGTTTTAACTGTGACCATTACTACATTTGCCTATTTGCAGTGTCTCCGTCTGCTAACCCATAGAATAACATGTAATCCGCGAGCTAATATAGTCCAATTTTCCAAGATCAATATATAACAAACAAGAGTTTTCCTAGAAACAAGGCAAGTCTTATTCCCTCTATCTTAAAGAGATTCATATTATATATAAGTTTTAATAAAATCTCCCAGCCCGTTTTCTAGATCTCATTATCAGGAACAAACACCATCGTTTTCAGTTTAAAAATGGTTATCGAGATCTAAAAATATACGGCACGTAGAAATGTAAAAATTATAGGATAGGATTAGACTGGGAATATAAGACTATATTAAAAAAATTGGACCATTCTGACCAATATTTGCTGAGTTATTAGAAGGCGGCTTTTCCGATTTCCTTTGAAGTTGAGTTAGCTGTATATATGAAGTTCCGCATCTACCCTTATGACGATGGTAGGTTTTGACGATGGTAGGTTTAAAGCTGCGTCATATATAACCTGCAATATAATTAAGCTCCCCTTATACAATTTTTTCGTCAAATAATATTTTAAGTTAAATATCTTTAATATGTTAAATCACAATTAACTTAATAAATATATGCCCAAGGTATTGGTGGAAGGCAAGTTTATTTACATTCACGTATAATTACTAAAAATGTAAATAATTTTTATGTTAATATTCAAGCTAACGTCCTGGAAAAATCAAACATCCGTGTTATTTTATCGTCGAACAGACAGAGAGTGATGCTACAGATAACGTTTGAAAGCGAATTGTGTTTATCTTACAAATATGGATACAATTTTCCAAATAGGTGTCATTAGCATACTTCAAATTGAACAAACTTTTATTTTTAAAATATTAGCATAATTTTTTAACACTCTATATAAGGTCACTTCAACAAAAGAACATTCTTCCAACAGAAAATTAATATGAAATCCTTCAGAGACTTCCTCTTATATTAAATATATTCGTTAGAATATTCGTAAACGGTTTATTATATTCTATTTTAGAACGATGTATGATACTTATAAATTTATTTTAATAATTTTAATTTTTTAAATAGTTAAATAACGAAAAATTACTTTTTAAAATCACTTTTTTTGAATGAATGAATGAAAATTTTTTTAATTCTTTTTTGCAAAAGTAATGTTATAGAGATTTTTTCGAAATTGTCTCACACTGTTTATTTACTTATTTGTTTATTTATTTTGCTAATTAGTTAAAATATTAAATAAGAAATAAGAGAAAAATAAACAGAAAAAATGTAGTTTAAAAGTGTTTTTTAGGTTTTCATTATTTTATTCATTTTATGTAATATGTTTTTATAAAATTAATATATTTTTTAGAACGCATTTACCAATGAAATAATATTAATGATAATATCATTGTAATAATTATATAACTCCTTTGAAGTAACACTGCATATTTTTTTAACATTACCAAGTTTCTGGCATCAGGTGAAGGAAACAATTGCAAAATGATTGTCGATGTAAATCCCCAGTACCTCCTAGACGAGGATGTCTCCTTTTCTAATTCTAAATTTTTAAAAAAGTAAAGAAAAAATTCCTTTTTATTATTTTTAATAAAAATTACAAAAAAGTGTGTATTTTGAATTGCAAGTTTTTACATAGAAAAAGCATTTTTAAATAAAGACATGGAAATTAATGTAGGGAATTTAATATTAGATAAAAGAAATGTCTGCAAAATGATAACCCAGAGAATTATTGAATATATTTAACCAAAAACTAATGTAAATTTATAGAGAGTTTTGCTTTTTTTCTATGTTTTAACAGAAATTTTTATCACTGTATAAATTTGGAATTATAAAAGTGCTATTATAAAGTTGCGAGAAAGTTGGCAAGAAATATAATAATTTTTAATCTCGAAGGAAAAAAAAGTACAGTTGCAATTTAGCAGAACTATACAAGCTCACGAAAAAGCCAGGATTCTTTCGTTGAATTTTTCCAGTTCTGTGAAGCAAAATTTCAGTTTTCTAAAGATTCAAAATATATTTGCCCAGATAACGGAGGTTTTTTTTTTATTTTATTGAATACATACATCTGACTAGTATGCTCGACATGAATGTCTGCTTATAAGTCATCGTCAATATACACGGACTGGATAGCACAAAGAAATATTACAACAAAAAGGAAATATAGCCCGAGGCTCCACACAAGGAGTGTGTGCAATGGTGCCAGTGGGATTCAATCCCACAATCTAGACTCGCAGGCGATTGGATGCGTGGTGCCTTGACCACTCTGCCACGGAGACCCCCCAGACAGCGGAGTATCTCCGTTATATCTTTCTTCTTTCATCCGTTTCGTTATTTTCAGGAAATAAGGTGGAGTTTTCTGATTTTTAACGGAAAATGCCCTTTTGTTGTGAAAAGGGTAAAGTTTCTGTAAAATTCAGGAAAAATATATCCGTGAATTTCAGATTTTTTTAGCAGTGTAGACTTTTTCTGTTTCATCATCTTCAAATTGATAATGAAAATTATCTTTTATTTCTATCGATACTGAAACAATATTGTGATTAAATAATGTTTTTCAGAAAAATTTGAAAAAATAAAAATTAGATATTTTTTAGTCGCCATTTTCAAATTAAAATCGAAAAACGAAATTTTTAAAATCCGAAAGGAATTTTAAAATTGAAATAATAAAATTATTACACCCGAAATGCGTTTAAAGGGGATAATTATGTCAAATTCCCAATAAAATTCTCCAATGTTAAGCATCGTCATGATTAAAGAACCTAATAAAATTATTTCGCATGAAAAACTTTTGATGGTAAATATTGTGTCATATATAAAAGCTCAAATTCTAATATTTAAAAGTATTATAAAACTAAATACTATATGCACCCGTGAATCTTAAAAGAGAAAATTTGCATAAAGGCGATGCGTTTAACAGTGAAAATTACCATATTTACTCGTGTATAAGGCGCACTTTTTTCCAAAAAATTAGGGCAAAACTCCTAGGTGCGCCTTATACACGGAATAATTTTTTACTGTTGGATGCAGTCGAACGATATACATACGAAACAAGAAATTATTCAAAGAAGATATTAAAACTCGGAAAATGTTACTTAATTGAAATATTGCTGCATAATTATTTCATTACTTGCAGTTTTTCATACAACAGAGCTATGACATTATCTAAACGCTAATTAGAAATTCTCTTTACCGTCACTCATTCATATTTCCCGTCATTCTTTTACAACCCGAAGTCTAAAAATGCATTTTCGGTTTGTTTTCTGATCATGTGTAATGTTTGTTTCGACTTTTTTTTACTGAATTTCATTTAGTCATTCTTCATTAGCGTATCAAATTTATGGTGCGCGTTATATACGAGATTTTAAGAAATCGCCATTTTTACTTGTAAAGTAGGGGTGCGCCTTATACACGCGTGCGCCCTATACACGAGTAAATACGGTATGTCATCATATTTTCGGAAAATTTTAATATGACGTCACATGTAGAATCACCGTAGAAAACTAGTGCGATCAGGAAATTTGTTTATAAATTACATCTTTAGATGCAGCGTAAATATAGGTAAATGTATGTGCAAAGTTTTTTCGTTTTATTTTGTACGAATTACAATTCGATAAATACGCTTTCGAAATTTCTGATATTTTTCTCAATTAATATAAACACCATATTTTGTGGAATATGCCCAATGGTACATTGAAATAAAGAAAATAATCATGAATAAGTAATGTACTTTTTCTGAAACTATCTAAAACTCGTTCAAAACATAAAATATGAGCTTAAAAATTTCAAAACACAATGCTTTTCAATAACATTTTTATGAAAGTTATTCCCAAGTAGACGGATGTTTTTAATCCCAAAATTTTCAGAAGGATATTGTGCATAATGTCCTTAACGACATTTTTAACGAAAACACTTTATAAAAGGTGATTTTGAAATCTGAAACTGATCTTATTTACCAATCGCGAAAATTGACATCAGTTGTTAAGACAATGCTGGGTGAAGCTTTTGTAACCAAAAAGCACCGCATTCAAACGGAAAAGAATGGCAACCCGATTACAGAAGATAGTCGCCGCTATAATAATAATGTCATTCAATCTTCCGTAACCTGGTAAAAATTTTTCAACATATTACTATGTTTTTGGAGTCTGTGAAGCCTGAACGGGAGTTGGCGGGGGTAGCTCGCAGGGTGTAGAGCCCCATTGTATCTACATCTAATTTCCTAATAGTGATATCAGATGTATCTAAGCATTACTGTTTATCGAAACTTTTTGACACTACAGAAACCTTTTATACAAATTTTAATCTCAAAACATGATATATAAAGAAATAATATCTATAAAAAACTAGTCACATGTGGCAATCAATTTTTTCTATCTCATGCATGTTAGTACTTCCGGAAAAATGCAACATAGCAGCTCCACCAGTTAGGTGATGTACACCAAAATCTAATCAGCAACATTTCGTGTCAACTTCTAATTGAATCTGAAATTTGATGAAAATCCATGCATTAGTTTCTGAGGTAGCCCTATTGCGGTAATCTTAAAAAGGTCTGCTTAACAGCGCTACCTTTTGGATTATCTACATAAAAATTAACCACGATCAGTTTTTATCAGGTGCTAACTGAATTTGAACTTTGATGAAGATCCAAACATTAGTTCTTGAGATACAGCTATTTTGAAATCGTGAAAAATGCGGCATACCAGCGCCACCTATAGGTAATTTACACCAAACTAAACAACACTGTTCTATGTCAAGTACTAACTGTCTCTGAAGTTTGATGAATATTCGTACGTTAGTTCTTCAGATAGAGCTGTTGCGATATTGATGAAGCAGAATAACGATAATGCAGACCAGCATCGCCACCTGTTGAGTGATTTACACCAAACTGTAAACAATATTTTTTCACGTCAATGACTAACAGAATCTGAAATATGATGAAAATCCGTGCGTTAGTTCTGAAAATAGAGCAGATGGGGAATCGTGAAAAAGGTAGCTTAGTATCGCCACTTATTGAGCAATATGCATCAAAATCTAATAAGCTCTATTTTATATCAAGGTCTAACAGAACATAAAGTTTTCTGAAGTTCCGTGCATTGGTTATTGAAATAGAGCACTAAAGCTATTAGCGATAAAGTTATTAGCACCAAATTAGACCTAGGTCGAACTGAATTTGAGGTTTTATGAATCCGTGCATTAGTTCTTGATATACAGCTATTGTGCAAATCTTGAATAAGGCAGCATAGCAGAAGCGACTGTTGAGCGATATACACCAAAATTTAATCAGCTGTATTTTATATCAACAGAATATAATGTTTACTTAAATTTCGTGCATTAGATCTCGAGATAGAATGCACATAAATTTTTTGTCACACATACAGAGTGACAGACAGACTCACAGACAGACATTTTCTAAAAAAACATCAAATCGTGTTCAGGACCTTCTAAAACGTATAAATCCATTGAAAACTGGCAGTCGAAATTTTTGACGAATCCAATACTTTCTTCTTGTGAAAATTGGGAGAAAATAAAAATGACAAATATTATTTTTAACAAGAATCAGCTTTAACAAGAATACTATATTCTTTCATTCTTTAAATATATTTTTCAAAAAATTTGTAAATATGATAAATGTTTTTAACGAAATTTGCGGATACTCCAACCATTATATATTCATCACCAGATAATGTTACATTAATTGTAAGTATACAGAAAGTTCATAATATGAAGCTGCTGCTAACACTAGAAGCGTATACCGAATTATAATCTGCTTTGTTATCTAAATTGCACTGGTAATTTATTCACATAAGTTTATTTTTCTTGATTCCGCGGCAGAATAATAGCTCCACAATCGTTCTAAATCCATTAACTTTACTTGTTTCGTGTGATAATGCAATTTCGAAATGAGTAACAATAATTAAATCAAAATACGTATCGAATAAGTAGAGAAGGTAGATTGAGATCGAGTTTATTTACTTCATTTTGAGAATCTTATAATTTACATATTTATATTTGAAATAAATTATACATGTAGTTGGAACTGGGGTACATTGATACATGGGGCACATTGATACACCCCCTCTACCGCTCCCAGGGTCATTACAGGAAGTTTCACAACAGCTCCAAAAGGTGATGCTAGTGTATTCAACTACATACAGAAAATCTTGGAATGATTCAGCAGTTTGATGAAATGGGACGGGTGATTTATTGTTTTTGTTGTTCAAAAGTAAATTTGAGTTGTACAATTGAAATTCTATTATACAACTGTTCCAGTATTTTCAACCAAAATGAATACTCTCCCTGGTAAGTACTGCTACTCTTTATCAGTTCCTCATTATTTATTGTTAGATATATTGTGAAGTGTTGGATTTGAGACTCATTTTATTCAAAATCGCTGTATGGGGCACATTGATACAGTTTATGACGGGGCACATTGATACAGCCTAAATCCTTTAATAGTTCATATTTTCATTATCTTTTATTATTTTTTTTACCATACACTCCTTAATCCAACCTTTTTTTCACGAAAAATTTCTAATATTAGTTTTTATTGAAGTGAAATAGCTCTAATTTCTTTATATTAGAGCATTTTATAGTATTTTTGAAAACAGAAGACGTAGGAACTTACCCAGCATCTAGTGCTAGTAGAACTAATAAAAGAAAAGGACGGCATTCTGGCAAATCTCGAATTTATATCGATTCTCCAGAGAAAAAAGTATTTTCGACATGAGAAATGTTAAGTAAGAGAAACAAACTGCAGAACAGAAAATGATACTTATATTATAAACAGAATTTTTAACATAATTATCCTTTATTTTCTGTTTATGAACCTATTTATAAACAGAAAAACTGGTAATTTTTTCATCTTTCATAAGAAAGAAGATAATGCTGGGGTTGAAGTGCTAGATATGACAAAGTTACCACAGCCAACAATCAGACAAGAAACAGACAGAACATCAAGTCATAATAAATTTAATTTTGATTGCTTTAATATTGCTTAAAAATAAATTGTGGGTGATTTGAATTTTTATAAATAAATATAAAATGGTTTTCTAACTCATTTTTTATGAAAAATATGCATTGGTATTATTTTGTCGTCATTTTTCTTAAACGTATCAATCTGCCCCGGGGATGGGGCACATTGATACAAATGACTTTTTTTGATTTTTTTAAAATTACATGCAAAAATACTACATAAAACAATGATTGTACATTTTTATAACATACTACACAAGTTTTGCTGTCACCTCATGGAAAAAAAACTTGAATTTTCTACTTTCTTGACACAAAAAAAAATCTTAGGAAAAAACTGTATCAATGTACCCCAGTTCCCCCTATGTGTTTTAGAACATATATAAATCCCTTCTTTATTGTTAGAACTTACTTTTTTGAAAAATATGAATTATCTGATCGATTATTGCCCTGAACAAGTTGCTAAAATTGTATTTACAATTTTTATCAAGAGTGTGGAGGATGCATTTAATATTTTAAATTTATATTTAATAATAATAGCATACTTAATATGAGATAATTAGAAACTTTAGAGGTCAAACCTCACTTAAACATTTTTTAAAGCGGAGAATCTTTCAAAAAATTTATAATACAGTCTAAACTTAATTATGTATTCCGTTTGACTCGCTTTAACACTTTTGAATATTCCGATTAGCATACAATTTTTCTATGTTATTATAGATTTATATGTTATGATGTTTAATAAAGAATGTTTGAATAAATTGTTTTGAAATAACGTATTGAAATGAAACATTTCTACCATGTTATCAGGGACACATAAAAGAATTCAGTTACATTATGGTCTAAGAGGGAAAATCGTTACTCGAGCATTTTACTGGTGTTACAATGCCTCTAAAACAAATTAATTAATCTGCAACATTTTGATTGAGAAAAACATGCTTTCTAGGGAATAAAACAAATGTAGCATTTATAGAGCCGGACAATATAATCCGGGTATAGGAAGGATTTGATGGATTCCATCGTAATACAAAAAGGGATTCCTTAAGAATATTCTTTTAATACTGGGAACATTTCATGGATTTCATTATCTTGGAATAAAGCACGATATTTCACTTTTGCTTTTATATACTTTTTTTTTATATTCCAGCAGAATTGTGTCTGCTCTTTTTGTTTTTTAACGCTAAAACTACTGTAAATGTGAGTAAAGTTTTATAAATATAATTCAACCAAGAATTTTGATTTAAAACAGTTTAGCTTTATTTTTTAACGTTTTCCTTCTCTGTTATCTTTTTAACTTATTTCATAATCAACTGTTTGGTTGGAAACAAAATTTATTCATATAGTAGCCATCAAAATAACGGTTCATGATAGTTTTAGTGTTAATAAGTAGTTTTTATCTCTAATTATCAACAAAATCGATGGGTTACACACTATATGGCCGAAGGCGACTCGCCACTTGCGATTTTACACATTTTCCTAAATATATAGAAAAATACATGAGGAATTATCCTAAAACTTTAAGTGTGTAAACATAATAGTACAGATCGTACATTTCCATAAAGATTTTTCCCCGCCATAGGGGACTGTTAACAAGTTGAACAAAGAAACACGAAAATCTTTTGGATAACCCTGTAAACTAATGCAGCAAAAGTGATTAAACTGTAGTTTATCAGTAAGGGGCTTAGTGTGATAAACGGTGTTCCTTTTTATGTGGATAGCATGTGTACTCATAGAAAAATTAAGGTTTTTTAAAAAAAGTCCCAAGTTTTATTTCGTATAATTTGCAGAGTTCTTAATATAAAATAAAGTTCTTTTGCGAAAATTTGGCAAACACTATTGCACACAATACCCTATAATCACAATTATAAAAATTGAATGAAAAATGAGCAGGTTTACTAAATAATTTTCATTGCGCATGCGTATACGCTATCAAAATTTCATTTGCATATTTTGTTAGCTAAATGTATAGAGCAATTGCTCACTATAAAAACTTCAGATAATGACAATAGCAAAGTTGTAAAAAAACCCAGACTGTCTCCAACTTTGACATTACGCGCAGGAGCCAACAATAAAAGAATTCACAGCCGTGAACGCCCACAGGAGGGAGGACCGGACTGGAGTCTGATGAGTTTCTGCAACCCGTGGGAAGAAAAAAAAGGTTTTTTCTAGTGGCCGAAAGGGGTGAACCTCCTACTTGGACAGGGGACCAATGAGAAGTGAAAGGGCAATTGCCCCCAATGAAAACGTTTGCAAGTAAACCAATAATATAAAGAAAAGGGATTGGAAGTAATCAAAAGAAAAAAAAAGAACTCCCTCAGTGAGAGAAGTTAGCAGATTCGGAAGGTATTTTGTTCTCCCAGTATGTTGTCATGAAGAAAGGACTCCGAAAAGAAATCATTCCACTCTGATGTGGATGTTTAAGCGTTTTTTTTGGACTTGGTAAAAAAAAACAATATGGAGTTTGCGAATAGACGGCAACCAGAACTCACCGGACCAGATCCCCTCAGCGGATTATAAGGAAGCAGCGACTGATAATGATACGTTTGAATATAATAAATAAAATTTTACGCTTTAAATATTTTGTGAGTGCAAATGGACAACTACAATTAAAGCCTGAACTGTCTGACAGATATTCATGATTAGTGATCTGAATCTCCAAAGAACATTTTTAATTACTGTCCTGCATTATAATGGACAATTATGAATCGTGCGAATTCAGTTGTGATGTACGAGATTGCTGTGAACATTTTTAATTACTGCCATGCATTCTAACGGACAGTTATGAATTACGAGACTTCAACTGTGCTGCGTGAGAGTGCTGCAAGTTATTTGTTTCGACGGACCTTCTGTGGATTTAGCTGCCAGCTGTTCAACAATGGTGAGCAATTTAATCTTACTTTGTGGTGTTACTACCCAGCTAAAAATGAACTCCAGTGAAACTGCAAAGAAAATGCAGTTGCGAAACTGTGGTGATTTGGCACAAATCACTGCAGTTTTTTCGAAGTCAACAACTACAAAATCACTACAGTGAATGTGTAGTTCATAACTACACATTTTCTGCAGTGAATTTGAAGTTAAATGCCCCTCCCACCCAAAAAATTGTCTCTGCTGGCGCCATCTATTGACCATTCTGGTAAGCTTGCTTTTTAACATTTCAAAGGCAGATTTTGACTGTGGAAACAGTTGTACTCGAACTGACGATCCCAGGTTCGGGAGAGACACGCTTTGACCACTTGCCCGTTGAGACTTGTGTGGTTAGTGTTGTGCGAGGTATAAAGGGGAGGCATTTCAATTAAAGGTTATTTGTTGCAAAAGCTGAATGGCAGGCAGAAAAATTGGATGTTTTAAAGTGCTTTTATCTTATAGTTTATTTATTTATTGTAATTCGTTTATATGGGCGTGTATTTTAAAAACAATTTAATATTAAATGAATTAAACAAATACTTTAGCGAATTAGCTAAAGCAAGTGAATTGGTTTTTCTTCTGAATGTAAAAATCAGTAAGTATTTAATAAAATAATTTTATTTTTAGGCTAACTGCGAAAATAATAATTATTTTATTATGAATTATAATGCAATTACATGCATTGTGTTAATTTTATAAAATATATTTTTTTGACATGGAAGTACCTACTTTAATAAATTATGGGTCGGTAACTAATATTTTTTACTTAGAATAAAAATTCATTTTATGTCGTTTAATGATAAGGTAAAATATATTTTTTATTATTGTGTTAGAATAATAATTTGTTATTTATAAACATTTTTTAATTTAAAAATTATTATTATTATTATTTATTATTTATTTATTTATTTATTTATTCATATATATTTTTTTTGTAGTGAGTTTTTTAAATAGGGAATATTTCTGAATCTTTCTTGCAAATTAAAAAAAAAAATAAACGAATTTTAGAGGTTTTTCTGATAATATAATTTTTTTAGAAATTATAATGTAATTAAATGTGTTAATTTAAGAAATATATATTTGTAAAAAGGAAAAAATTATTTTTATAAAATAAGAATATAATATTGTGTTAGAATAATAATTTGTTATTTATAAACATTTTTTAATTTAAAAATTAAATAAAAATAATATATATATATATATATATATTGGTAGTGAGTTTTTTAAATGGGGAATATTTCTGAATCTTTCTTGCAAATAAAAAAAAATAAACGAATTTTAGAGGTTTTTCTGATAATATAATTTTTTTAGGAATTATAATGTAATTAAATGTGTTAATTTAAGAAATATATATTTGTAAAAAGGATAAATTAATTTTATAAAATAAGAATATAATATTGTGTTAGAATAATAAATTGTTATTTATAAACATTTTTTTAATTTAAAAATTAAATAAAAATAATATATATATATATTTAGTAGTGAGTTTTTTAAATGGGGAATATTTCTGAATCTTTCTTGCAAATTAAAAAAAAAAAAAAAAAAAAAAAAAAAAAAACGAATTTTAGAGATTTTTCTGATAATATAATTTTTTTAAGAATTATAATGTAATTAAATGTGTTAATTTAAGAAATGTATATTTGTAAAAAGGAAAAATTAATTTTATAAAATAAGAAGTTCATAATTTACAACTTTGAATTAGAATAAGGACTCATTTTATATCGTTTTTATTTTTTAATGTAGCATATGTTTTTAATGATTATGTAGATATATTTGATTATTAACTTATCTACATTTTTACCTAAAAATAAAATAGAAACATTAATTTAATTTTCTTTTTTTTTTCTTTGGCAAATAATTTTTTACAAAGGGAAATTTCTGATTTTTTTTTTAAATTTTAATATAAAAAATGACTAGATTTTTCAATATATTTATGACTTGTAAAATAATTTTAAACACTTTAAATAATTTAATATTTGCATGAAATAAGAAACTTTGATGTGCTTTTAAAATGTATACATAATTAGAAAATACACTTCAATTAACTAATGAAGTATTTTTTTTCTTTCTACGATTCATTAAGTTTAGATCGAATAATAATTTTAAAGAACGATTTAAAAAATTATTTGATGATTCAAATATTTGTATGTCGATTTCAAAATGAAGTAATAGTAAATTAATTGCAAGTAATTTTCAGTTATGAAGATGGAGATGTATGGGGGCAGGAAGCAGAGGAGCTCGTTGGATTTTAAAATTTAATTAAATAAAATTTCCTCTTCTTTTTTTTTCAAAAACCTAATGTAAATTTTTCGAGTAACTTAGAAAGAAAGAAAATGAAATTTTCAATTAAGGAGGGGGTTGTAGACTCATTGCCCCTCCCTGGATTTTGAAATTTAATTAGCAATTTTTCCTCCAATTTACAAAAGCATAATAAAATTTATTCTTTTAGTGTAATTTAAATAAAGAAAAGAAGAATTTTCCGTGAGGGGTGGGGGAATAGATGAGCCATTTTCCCTCACTCGATTTTGAAATTTAACTAAATTTTTTCTCCAAATTTTGAAAAAATACTAAAATTCAATCTTTTTCTTTAGCTTAAAATATAAGAACTAAGAATTTTCTGTTAGGGGGAGGAAGGTAGAAGAAAGTATTTGCCCCTTATTCCTAAATTAATATATATATATATATATACACATTAACAAACTTTTTCTTTTCTGATATTTTCAAAAGCATATAGTAAAATGTATAATTTTCAAGAAATTTACAATAAAAAGTAAGAAGAAATTTCGCATTAAGGGGCTGGTGAGTGAAAGGCCTATTGTCCCTCATAACTTTTGAAACTTAATATATTTTTTCTCCTGTTTTGATAAACCTCGCAAAATTTATTCGTTTAGAGAAACTTAAAATAAAAGAACTAAGAAATTTTCGTTGTATACAGGGGGCACAGGTAGTCACTACCCCTCACTGGATTTCGAAATGTAATTTTGTGAAATTATTTTTTTTTCTCTTAGCTTAAAATAATACAGGAACTAAGAATTTTAAGTTAGGGGGAAGGAAGCATAGATAGGGACGCCAATGTCTGAATTAAAAAAAAAGAAATGGATTTTAATGTATTAAAACTTGTAATTTCCAAGTAGCAAAACAAAGTAGGAACTAATAAATTTTTTACTACGGAAGTGGTTTGATGGGATGACAAATCCCTAGTTCGATTTTGAAGCATATTCGAAATTATTTTTCTCCGATTAAATTCTGAGAATTTATCAGACAATAACTACAGTTATACGAGAGATGCATCGGAAATGTACTTCTAAATTAATGGTTGGATAATAACTTCAAATTCACTGCAGTGATTCTACGGTTATAAAATCTTATATATTTTTTGATTTTTGATTATAAAATGACTTTATAAAAACTACAGTGTTTTCAAAGTTAATAGCGCACAGAATGTTTAAAATAAATTACTGCAAAATCACCTTTAATTAACTACAAAATAACTGAAGTGATTTTATAGTTGAGATTGCACTACAGAAAGACTAGATAAATTTTAGAAAAACCTCAAAAACACTTCACTTCTACAAAAAAACTGCAGTTCATTTTTAGCTGGGTATTTTTTAGAAATTATCTTTTAGCCGATTTTATACATATATATAAAGAGAAATTTCTTTAATATGAAAATTAATTTTTTTTATTTGAAATTTAAATAAGGAATAAAAAAAAATAAAATAAGATAAAATAAAATAAAAAAGAAGAAAAGTGAATAATAGGGAAAACTTAGGCTATGCCTTTTTTAGTTGTGCTGTGAGAAAATTGCGTAGGTTTACGATAACATAAAACTTAAAAATATATACATATTATTATGAAATGAATACATTTTCGAATGGTGTTATCTCATTGTGTTGCTAATTATGAAATCGATATTTTCGAATGGTATTTTATTATTGTATTCTGAATAAAATTTGTTGTTTTGAAATAAATATTGGTATGTACATAGATATCCTTGTTTTCTTTGATATTTTCTTTTCTTTATTTCTCTTTAAGTAATTTAATAGATGCAGATTCTTGATTATTAAAATTAATTTTTTTTGGAAGACAGTTATTGTTTACATTCATATTATCTCTTTAAAATCCTGATTTGCAAATTTAAACGTTAAATAAGTTGAGTCTGAGCTATTGCGATTTTCCTTTATTTAAATTATTGGTAAGTTTAAAAGAAAAAAAAATTTATTTGGTAATATCCAGTTCAATCTCTCACAACGCGGATTGGAATATTATCTTAATTTTACTTTGTTTACACTAACCACTATCTTTCGCGTACCGTGTAATGCGGTGTAATTTTCCTCACCACAACCAACTAGCCAAAGTCATACAATTACGCAAAAATTTTTGTTTAGTTCGATGCATAACTTCATAAACTTTTGGTCAGTACAATACTGAAAATGGCACAAAAATCGAATGTGCAGCGCCCCCTTCCGGTGGATTTTTTTTCAAATTCAGGGAGGTCCAACTAGCCATAGCCATATACTTACACAAAAAATTTAGTTCAGTTCGATGCATAACTTCATATACTTTTGGTCGGTACAATACTGAAAATGGCACAAAAACCGCGATTGCAGCGCCCCCTTCCAGCGGAATATTTCAAAACTGAAGGAAGACCTGCTTGTCACAGCCAAAAACATTCACAAAAAATGTGATTCAATTCTATGCATAACTTCACACACTTTTTGATGGTAGAATGGCGACATACGGACACACACACACACAGATACACGGACTGACAGACATTTTGTAAAAACATGTTTTTTGGAATCTGTGACCCCTAAAACGTGTAAATCCATCAAAAACCGGAAATCGAAAAAAAAATTTCGATTACAATTCTTTCTTCTATTGAAGAGAGAATAAAGTAAAAATGAAGTTAAAAACATGAAAAAGAAAAGAAAAATAATTATTTTTGGTCAAAACTGCTCCAAAAGACGCATTTTTAACCATATTGATGAAAAACAGCGTTTTTTAGAAACTCAGTCAGGCCAGGTAGGGTCGGGTTCGGCCTAAGGTAATAACTTTTTTCAAGATCGGGTCTAACTTTTTTCATGGATCGGTTCTGGACGCGACCAGATATTTCGACTCATATAGGCTTCTAGATTTTTTTAAAAGCAGGTTTAACGTAAAATCTATACGCTGCTATTTTATATCCAAAAGAAAGGCAATTTCTTGTATTCACTTTTAATAACGTGTAATTGGTATATGATCCTTATTTTGCTTTGAAAATGAGTCAATTACTCGTCGCTCAGAAGAATGCGGCAAACCAAGGATAATAGACAATATGTATTACCTTGCGGGCATATGGTGTATTTCACGGATTTTCTATTTTATATTTCTGCGAATTTTGTAAATATCGAGATGATTTTTTTAAATTTAAATTTAGGAATGGATAAGAAATATTCCATAAGTTTAAATTTTATTTGATGGGTGTTGTATAAAATTTTGTTTTTGTATTTTATGAAACAGACCCCATAGGCTTCCAACTTATATTATTAAGTTTTCTACTCTTTTTAATGAAACATCAGAATTGAAAGTATGTGTCATGGGGCAGTTTTTAAAGAAGTAGCCAATTGTTTCGATACATGTTGCTTATTTATCTCTGTAACTTGTTTTAATTTCTAAAAGATTTTTATAGATTTTTTTTCTTCAGTTATAAAATTCTTTTTCAACATTACGCTTCAGAAATTATCTTTAATTTCTAGGAAGCTTCACCAGTGTCCAGCTGTTTTTTGAAGTTCACTGAAACTTTTCTGTCTTCAAAATTAAAACAATATCACAACTAATTTGACGAAGTGTTTACTATTTTAAAAGATAGCATTTATAAATGAAATTGTTCCACCGCATCTATATAAGTGGCAACATATTTTAGTAATAATATAAATAGTCAGTTGTTTTAAGTCCCTTGTTGAGCTTAATTTTAAATTACAATTAATTATCTTTAAAAACGATTTTAATTTATATAAAAAATCGAAATAATCTCATCATTTATGTAAAAAGAAAACTAATTAACTGATTTGTTTTCAGTTATCAATTTTTTTCTCTAATATTCTTAATTTAATTTTCTGAGAATTCTAATAATCCAGAAATGATAACAAAATAAGTTGATGCTAAAAATATGATCAGATTATAAAACTTATTTTAGTGCAAATATAAATTTTGCTTTAATTAACCCTTTGGGCTCTGATGGTAGAATTTTCTACCACATAATTTTTATTCCGAAATGTCACAACGGCACCAGAAAATTCGACCAAATTTATTTGTAAAAGGTTTAATGCATTTTTTCTTTGCAAAATACTGGTGCCAGTGTGACATTAGGCGTTTTGAAGAAATTTACCCAGCAGAGCTCAAAGGGTTAAACAATTAATGTTTAGAATACTGATTAAAATCTTTTCCAAAACATTTTCGGTGTGAAAGAAACATTTTATTTCCTTGGGAAGGGTATAGCCGGGTTTCTTAGTAAAATATGCCCTTGAGTCAACCACATCGAGTCCTACATGGATCGATAGCCCATAAAAAGAAATTCATTTCTCCCCAGTTTTACGTTTGTATTTCAAGACCATGGAGGGTAATGGCCCTAAATGCCTGTTTTGGAAAAGAGCGCATTGTGACGAAACTACTAAGCAGATTTCAACGAAAAAAACAAGGGATGTAATAAACCACCATACGAATGTTTGACAATTTTTTTCAGATTTTATTAAACAAAACAACAAGTTTTCTAACATTTTTCCTGTTTTTAGATGTACATTTTAACCCTTTAACGTTCATTGGCTTCGCCACGAAACCACAAAATTTTAATTCCGATATTCAACACTGACACCGGTATTTTTATCTAAATATATTCCTTTTATTATGTATGGGAAAAATCACGTTTTCTTATTTAGAAATATATTTGTTCTTAATTATTGGTGTCAATCGTTTATTTCGACATCTTAGCAATGAAAATGCTTTGATCGTTAAAGGGTTAATTCAAAATAAACTGAAATTTCTGAGTGACCACCTTAATTTTTTTGCGTGAAATATCATGAGACATGATGCATATTCACTATCAATTTCAACTTTCTATGTATGGTGCATCATATTAAAAAAAGGGCAAAATCCTATTCTGGCGGAAATGTGGGGCGTGTCTTGAACAAATTTCACGCCTTATTTCCAAATCTCACATATTAATTCACTCGGTATTTTTAAAAGAAGGCGTAAAATTTTCTGAGACATGCCCCACAATCCCTCCGGAATATGATTTTTCCCTTTTTTTAATATGATGCACCATACGTAGAAAGTTGAAATTGATAATGAATATGCATCATGTCTCATAGTATTTCATGCAAAAAAATTAAGGTGGTCACTCAGAAATTTCAGTTTATTTTGAATTAAAATGTACATTTAAAAACATGAAAAATTTTAGAAAACTTGTTTTTTTGTTCAAAAAAATCTGAAAAAATTGTCAAACATTCGTAAGGTGGTTTTTTACATCCCTTATTTTTTACGTTGAAATCTGCTTAGTAGTTTCGTCACAATGTGCTCTTTTCCAAAACAGGCATTTAGGGACATTACCCCCCCCCCCATGGTCTTGAAATATAAACTTAAAACTTTGGAGAAATGAATTTCTTTTCATGGACTATCGATCCATGTAGGACTCAATGTGGTTGACTCAAGGGCATAATTTACTAAGAAACCCGGCTATACCCTATATAAAAACATGGATGATTAGTTAATCAATTAGACGGAAGTTTATTTCCTGTCATCAGAAATTTTGATATCACACCAACAATTTTTATTTGTTGAATTCCCTCTGAAATTTTATTTGCAGAATTCCATTGGAATTTTTGTTTCTTGGACAAGACGAAGTTTTAGAAACTTGACGCTAATAATAAAATATTGAAATTTTGCAATTTAATTTAGATGGTATTAAAAGATTTTTTTCTTCATGGCTTCAAGGAATATAGCGTTTATTATCTGATACACAGGATTTTCAAAGAAGGTATGGTTGTACTGTTTAGTTCTGTAACAAATAAAGAAACAGATGAATAACATAAATGAGGAAAAAGTTTACGGGAAACTCGAGAATCCAATGCGTATAGTTTCATCTATATTAGGAGTGTTTCAAAATTTATTTTTTACACAATCTCCTTTATAAAAAGCAACTAATTACAAAATTTATCTCTGTTTCATTCTTATTCATGTATGAAAACATTCGTTTCAATATTTACAAAAGACACGGGTTTTAGAAAGCCGAAAATCATGTCTTATCTCACTTTTTCATAAAACCGAAACAACAAAATCTTAGTTGAATTCATCTATAAATCTCTTGCTGTAACATACAGTTCAATCATAATTATTTTTTGTTTGTCTTTCTAGAATGCAAATGAAAGATTTTTAGATGCTTTAGTACAGTTTTTGTCCTAATTCGCGTGACTTTAAAAGTGAATTTGTTAATAATTAAATGCAGAAAAATGGTAATAAAGTCTGAATGAAACATATTTGGATCTATCATAGAATCATCTACTGAATGAGCTTTAAGACTGGAGTACAAAATTAATTCAATAAAATACTAACCGCAGTATAAACCCGATACAATGCGGTATTATGGTTAAATAAAAATATAATCAATTTGCAACAATTTAACTATGAAGCATATAAAAAATTATGTGAAGAATTATCCTAAGGTATTCACAAAAAATTATACAGTGAACAGAAAACTCCCATACTTCAGTATATTTCTTTACATGTTTGACATTGTGAATAAAAAATATAAAGGCTTTTTAAACCTCAAATTCAGAATGCCTGTCATCGGCACTAGTACAAAGCTGAGCAATTCGCAAAATGTTGCATAAAACTGTTTCTAGTTCATGGTGTATAATGTTTTGGATTTCAAATGTTTATTGGAACAAAAATCGTGCATATTTAGTTGACTTTAAAGATATACAAAAACACGAATGAAAATCTCCACAATTAAAAATGTAGGAAGGTAAAATTCGATGATCAAGGTGAACATTCTGTGATTTCATGTAGGCCAATTCAGTAATTTCCTCAATCTGTATTAATAAAATTATCTCGTGATCGAATGCTATGTGGTGGAGATTCGTCGTGTTGCAACCAAATACAAATGTAATCCTTTAACCCATTAATGCCTGAATTATTTTCTTCGTTAAAATTCAAATTTTGCATTTTCCCACCATTTTTGAAGCAAGAATAACTTTTATCTTAATTTATCGAGGACTTTGTCTCGAGACCGAAAGTATTTATTTATTCTTCTTTTTTATTGGTGTGAAATGCGCTTGCTTGAATATTTTAAAACTGTCCCAAAAATGGGACGCTAGGCACTAATGGGTTAATAAAAGTAACTGTGCTTTGCATAAAATCTTTGACAGTAATATTTAGAATATGGTTATTGCACCTGCTAGTTGTTACTGTTGCCTGATAAGAAACATGGTATGTATTTAATGAATTTTGTTGTTCAACAATCAATATTAATATTGATTGTTGAACAACAAAATTCATTCAAAGAAAATCAGATTAAATCACGAACTAGAATTGATAGTTTTTTATTGCTCATTTCGAAATTTCTCATTCATACTAAAAATTCCAAACAGTAATTGATGCTTTTAATGACAGACATTTTGAGACTACGTGAAATAAAAATTCTTATGTCGAAATTTCCAGTGTGAAATCGGTATTTTTGAAAAAAAAATTAAAGCTAAACTAGCTACCCCAACAATAGTAACATTTATGTATTTACATTTGATTAAGAAAGAAAAAATTTTTAGCTCTTCAGTTTCTCTCCTTTTCTAAGAATATTTTCTCTCATGGTATTTAAGAAGAAAAAGGCGCTTAAGATATTTGATTAAAATCGATGCTACTGAGTAACGAAAGTAAGAAAGAAGAAAAAGAAATGCATATCATTTATCAGCCAAATCATGTTAACATGTAGCACCAATTACAATCTTCTGGGAAATCACATGGTTAATATTCCGATAAAATTAGTTAACTAATAGGAAGAATATTTTTTTAGTGATACATCTAATTATATAGCGAAATATTTTGGTAAATTAAAACATGTAATTGCGAAAAATATTCTTTGGATCTAATTTGTTTATTTTTGTGGATGGCTATACTTAAAATATTTAATTTTATAATAAATGGATTTTACTGAGAGAATGTTATGAAAAGAGTTTTTGTTTTTAAGCATTTCTGCATTCTTATATTTTCTTAGACAAAAATGTGATCAAAAATTCTGATTTGTATGTTTTGTCATTAGTAAACATAGTTATTAAAGAGTATATTAACAATGATTCAGTGTAATAAATGTAAGTAAAATTTCTTTAATTAAGTCCACTATTAACTACGTGATAAAATATATATGTTCCAAACAACTGTCAAGGCATGCATTAAAATTTGCTTAAAAGACACCCATTTGAATAAAAATGTATTTAAACTTTTAATGCATCAATGGACGACTTTTAAGAAATCAATTTGACTTTAATATATGTTTTGACAGTTGTTCGAAATATCTGTTTTATGGTATAGTGATTGATTATACAATTTTATATTAAATAAAATCCCATTTTTTTCAAATTATAACTTTCTTTTATAACACGAAACGAAAGTTTCCAACTGAGCGAAAAAATGCCCAGTAGAATTGAATCCAGATCCTTGACGTACGGGGCCCAATAGCATATTTTTAAATACTCTAAACTTAAAAGTAGAGCATTGTCCCCGTTTTCCAAGAATCTGGGTTCGATTCCCGGCCTGAGCATTCTTTTGCAGTCTTTGCTTGATTGATGAAAATAAGAAAAATTTGAGTGACATATTATTATTGTAATTAAATAATATTTCAATAAAATATTACTTAAATATTAATATCTCAAAATAGAATCTAACTATTTCTGTGTGCTAGAACATTTAAGGAGTTATTTATTAATGAATTTAAAAATAAACAATTAAATTTTTAGGAGGCATTGGTCATTTTAAATTGTTAAATTAATTAAAAAGAAGTTGTTTATATATTATTGAGTAATAATTTTCAGGGTTATATGTTTTTTATCTAAGAATACAAAGTAAGACTCACTAGTGAAATGTAAATCACATTTTAATTCATTGCCATAAGAAAATGATTCTTACTTTAAAAGAATAATAACAATTTACGAGCTAATTCCGCAACTGAACGCGTTAAAACCTCCAGAGTATTCTGGACATATTAAAGCTTCAGAAAAAGGCTTTTTACTCTACAGAATTAACTGTCGAGAATTTAATGAAAGTAATACAAGAAAATTTTTATAAATGAACATATTTTCTCAAAGGTTTACTTCGTGTTGATTAATAGATAAACATGAATGTAAAGCGTGGTTCTTAAATCTCCCCGATTTTCAAATACTAATGTTTTAAAAATTTTATATTACAAATATTTGCCTCATTACAAAGAAAATTAGCAATTAAATATTGTAAATGTCACTATTCAGAAATAGTAGTACTCGAAAAATGGAAAATTTTGCAAATATTACCTTCATAGTTCTGAAAGTCAATTCGTTAATTAAGTTGCAATTTTATTAACAAAATTCGAAAGTACCTATTTTAGCATATAAAAAAAATTAAAGTGCATAATTCTTAAAAGTTAATTACTTTTCAGGCATACACTAATAGAACAATCAGGCAGTATGCTTTAGAAAACACTATCTTCTATACATATATAAAATAGTCTGTCCTGACTGACTGATAATCAACGCAAAGCCTAAACTACTGAACGTAAAAACATGAAAATTGGGGAAAATACAGTTATTAAGATGTAAGCATGTTCTTGGATGGGAGTTTTTGAAGACTATACTACGATTTGTTTCAAAAGTGTATTGCAATTTACTTAACTTATATTGTTTAAAAATAATTTCCAAGCATGATTTTATTAGATATATTTGTCTTACTTTCAGATAGTTAATTACAAAATACAAGTACCTTTGCCCCATTTAAATTGACACAAATTAAATAGTGCAGCATTTGTTTATGGACTACATTCCATAATAAAAATATACTTTAACCCTTTAATTCCCATGATAGAACACGTTCTAGAAATTATCTTGTTCAGAAAATCTGACTTTAAATCAGAAAATTTCAATCGCTAATTTCGGTTTATTCTAAACCGGAATGTCTGTTATGAAGTAAAGCCAATATTGGTATTTTAATTTTCTGCTGGGAATTAGGATATACGAATTAAAATTTCTCAAAATATCTCGGGCGGTTTGGGATCTAAAGGGTTAACAATCCGTAAATAAATAATAATATAAGCAAAACACAAATTTAATTCATATAAAGAAACTATACTTAAAATATTGTAAATATCAGAATAAAATGGACTAGCGACCTTTAGAGATTTCTTAGACTGTTAATTCCCGCATGATCTCAATACGAATATATTGTTTTATATAAATTTCAAAATTTTATTTGAATACATAGCCACAGGCATATAAAAAAGTTCTACATATTGTTAGTGAGTAACCCGGAAAATTTATATTAAGTTTTAAAAAAACTAATGAAGTTTTTTATTTGAAAAAAAAGTTATAACTGGTATTTTATAACCCAGAAGTCTGTCCTGGAATTCCTTGTTTAGATAAGAATGGTAAAGTCTTAGTAAAATTAATTTTCAAACCATCCATTTATAAATACTACAAATTATAGCTATCTGTGCAAGAAACGTTGCTAAAATAACAACTCATTGTAATTATTATTTTGCCAGTCTTAAAAATTCACCAACTAAAAACAATAGTGTTAAAACTGTTCAACTGTTGGACATTGCAGATAAAATATCTGTCTTTGTCCATAACGTATATTGTTTGCAATTACAAATAAATTTAAAATTTTTAAAAATATTCTACATTACTGTATGCTCAATAAATATGAAGATTTCATGTAGGATTTTTATAGATATTTAAATTAACTTAAAGCTTTCGGGTTTGATTTTTGTATTCAATTTTTACCAAAAAAAATTTTAAGTTAATAATATTTACACTAACTATCTAAACGGATTAATTAGAGTTTAACGAATATTTCATTGTTTGAAATACAACAATTTTTTTTTGTTTTGCGTACTGTTCAATTGGTATTCATATGGCAATAAGCTAAAAAAGAGTTTTTGGAGATGCATTAGAAATTATGTTACAACATTATGAAATTATGTACAATCATTAAGATTTAGCTAATATTACAACTTTCTAATACTTTTTGCGTTTTATTAAACATGATACTTTCTATAAAATAACGATTGTTTAAATTTAAAGAGTGAAATATATGTTTAAAATACCGTAATTTCGGGTGTATAAGCCACGGATCAAACAATTCTTTTTCGACCCAGAAATCTTATTTAGTGATTGGTGACAAATATTTACGGCGATCTGACTAGTAATATTTGTTTCTTAAAAAATTCTGGGTCGAAAAAGAATTGTTTGATCTGCGGCTTATACACCCGAAATTACGGTAAAAGAACCGCAAACGATAAAGGGAAGATCTCGAAAGAGTTGAACAATCTCTTGAACAATCGTATTTCAATTGAAAGCTACTTTTAACTGTGAAATTAGTATCCGATACATATATAATCTAATATTTTTCGTTTGTTAAGGTGAAAGTAAAGGAAATGACAAGCGCAAATTTTTACTTTTATTAGTTAAATGAATACATACATTACAATGCATAAGTGTGTGTGTGTTTAGTAAAAAATATTCAAACTTATTTTAAAATAATCAGTCTTAGAATATATAGTGTATTGTTATTTATATTAGGGATGAGATTTCCGCGTTTTTTGCAAACCAGTATTTTGTTAGAGAAAATGTTATTTCATTTAATCAGAACAGTTTTGCTATTTAAGAGAACAACATTTTCTCAAAAATAATACTGGTGTTCAAAAACGCGGAAATCTCATCCCTATTATATAAACATCCTAATATATGAATTACTTTTTGAAATAATATGAACGGTCATACAAAATTACATTATAATTTAGCATAGTGATTGTACATATTCTTCATTCCACAAGAAACGTGACTTTTTCAAGAAACGTGGAAGTTAATTTTTAACCGAAAATACTCCTTTTTAAAATACTTAGATATTATACCTTACGAAAAGTTTTTTTAGAAGTCTATTAAAAGTTCTATAGCATCTAGGGATGAGATTTCCGCTTTTTTGGACACCAGTAAAATCTTACAGAAAATGTTGTTATTTGAAATCGCGAAAATGTTCCGATTTAATAATATAGCATTTTCTCTAAGATTTTACTGGTGTGCAAAAAAGCGGAAATCTCATCCCTGATAGCATCTAACAGAATTATGACATGTTTTTTAAAAAGTAATTTAAAACTATATAAATATCTGCAGAAGTTCAACAGAAATGTCTATAGAGCAGAAATTTACATCAAACTTCTATTAAACAATATCTCTCTATAGACATTTATATTAAACTTATAGAGGTACTACAGCTTTTAAACTAGTTTACAGAAAAACGAACCATATTTCTATAGGATTCATATAAAAAATTTTCACAGAATTCTGAAAGACATTTTCGTTAGGGTAAATAATAGAATACTTTAAAAATGTGTTTTAAATGAAGATTGAGTTGGAATTTTTTTAATGACAGAGTTCGCACACTCCTTATACTTTGTAAGTACTCTGACTCCACTATTAATGATAAGAAATCTTATATTTAGTTTTTAAGAGACAGAATTCGCAACCACCTCCTCGATTCACAATTTTCACAACGTTTTTATGCAGTGAAACACATTGAAAATACTGTAAAAATTTAGTGGTAGAGGTGTGCGAACCCTGAATGAACGGAGGCAATTTTCCTAATATCTTCTTTTAGCATTTTCATTAATTATAAGAACTTGATAAACATACTATAAAAAAAGCGATATCGCATATTTATTTTGGGTCCATTTCAGAATACTTAATAAATATATACTAAAAAAATTTATAAATAAATTAAATATTTTAAACAATAAATGGATAATTAACCAAACATAAATGATAATTTTTGTAACCTTATAAAAGATGAGATATTATTTTAACGTAAACAAACGGATTGGTAAAGATAGTATACGAAATGAATAAAAACAACTGAGCGAAAAAATGCTCAGCTGGAAATCGAACCTTGATCCTTGGCATACGGGGATAATGCTCTACATTTAAGTTTACTGGACTGACAACCGTCGATCATATTTCACTCAGATAACTTTATTGGTTATAACATCTAGTCTGTCATTAAGACAGTTCAAAATTATAAACTGCAACTAAGGAACTTCATATAAACAATGGGTACATAGATAAGTTAATATTTTAACAGAATAAAACTGATTGGAAAGTTATCCATACTAAATGCGTATTTTCAACAGCGAGAAAAAATTTGCAAACCCGGGAATAGAAACCAAATCCTTGGTATACGGGGTCAATGTTCTACATTTAAGCTTAGAGTATTTTAAATGTAGAGTACTGGCCCCGTATGCCAGATCGCTGTTTTTGCAATAAATTTCGATTTTTTTATTATTATTATTTTATAAAAAAGTTCAAACTCTTAGGATTACAAAAATTGCTTACTTTTCATTCAGAGGTAAATAGGAGCAAATTTATAGCCCAAATTATAAATCGGAAATGAACTTTCTGAAATCGGAAGTGGCCGTTTAAAGAGCCGCAGAAAAGAAAACAATGCATTTTAATACACAATTATATAATGTATAATACATACAAAAATATACAGTATGTTTCACTACCAGGCTGACAAACTTAGAGATGTAGGGGGTACAGAGACAGCTCGGAATCACATAGCAATTCAGGCTCAAAAATTCCTTAGTTGCGAGTTATAATAGTCCACAGCAATGATGCTAGTGGGTTAATTTTTTAAAATCACATTTCTTGATTGGCACTACTTTTTGAAAACTGTAAATTTTTCTTTATTAAATCTTATACTATAATGCGAGCAAAAATTGTGTGTGTGTGTGTGTCTGTGTGTGTAAATTTTATCTCAAAAACGGCTTTAACGATTTTCGCAAAAATTTGGGTTTTACCACTTTCGGGCACGAGAAGACCATTGGGCTAGGTCACATGTTCGAGAAAATTCGATTATTGGGTCATTTTGGGTCATAATGGGTCAAGATCAAGCTATTTATATCTAGAGAACGGCTGGGTCGATTTTAAGAAAATTTTCTATCCAATCGTTTTTTGGCACAACAAAACTATTGGGCTGGGTCACATGTTCGAAAAATTTCGATTAGTGGATCATTTTTGGGTCATTATGGGTCAAGCCATTTTTATCTAAAAAACGGCTCTAACGATTTTGACCAAATTTTATATTGTATCGTTTTGGATTACAAGAAGACCATTGGGTTAGGTAACATGTTCGAGAAAATTCGGTTAGTGGGTCATTTTTGGGGTCATTGTGGGTCATGCTATTTTTATCTAGAGATTTTCTCACGCAATTTTGACTAAAAATTGCATTTCATGGTTTTCGGGCACGAGAAAAACATTGGACTAGGTTATATGTTCGAGAAAAAATTTTAATGGGTCATATTGGGTCATTAAGAGTCTGGGTCAAGCTATTTATATTTAAAGAACGGCGTGATGAATTATAACGAAATTTTGTATGTAACAGTTTTTTGACATGAGAAAACTAATGGGATAAATCACATGTTTGAGAGATTTCGACTATGAGAGTCATTTGTGGGTCATGATGGGTCATAATGGGTCATGGTCAAGCTATATCTAAAGAAAAGGTGGGTCGATTTTAACGAAATTTTGTATGCAACATTTTTTTGGCACGATAAAATCATTGGACTAGGTTACATGTTCGAAAAATTTCTATTAATGGGTCATTTTGGGTCATTAAGAGTCTGGGTCAAGCTATTTATATGTAAAGAACGGCGTGATGGATTATAACGAAATTTTGTATGTAACAGTTTTTTGACATGAGAAAAGTAATGGGGTAAATCACATGTTTGAGAGATTTCGACTATGAGGGTCATTTGTGGGTCATGATGGGTCATAATGGGTCATGGTCAAGCTATATCTAAAGAACAGGTGGATCGATTTTAATGAAATTTTGTATGCAACATTTTTTTGGCACGATAAAATCATTGGACTAGGTTACATGTTCGTAAAATTTCGATTAATGGGTCATTTTGGATCATAAAGGGTCTGGGTCAAGCTATATATAATTAAAGAACGGCAGGATCAATTTTAACGAAATTCTGTATGTAACAATTTTTAGAGACGAGAAAACTAATGGACTAAGCCACATATTCGAGAGCTTTCGATTATAAGGGTCATTTGTGGGACTTAATGGGTCAAGGTCAAGCTATATCTAAAGAATTTGTGGGTCGATTTTAACGAAATTTTGTATACAGCATATTTTTGGCATGAAAAAATCATTGGGGTAGGTCACATGTTCGAGAAATTTCGATTAGTGGGCCACTTTTGGTTCATTCTAATTTTATCTAGACAACGTTTCGCGCAATTTTGACTAAATTTTGTATTTTATCGTTTTCGGGCACAAGAAAATCATTGGGTTATGACAGATTTTTGAGAAAATTTGATCAATGGGTCATTTTGGATTATAAGGTGTCAGGGTCAAACTAACTATATCTAAAAAACGGCTCAATCGATTTTATCTAAATTTTGTATCTAATGTCTTTCGGCATGCTAAAACTAATGAGCTAGGCCACACGTTCGAGAGATTTCGATTATAAGAGTCATTTGTTGGTCATGATGGGTCATGCTAATTTTATATAGAAAATGGTACTCACCATTTTGACTATACTTTGTATTATATCGTTTTTGAGCAAGAGAAAACCATTTGGCTTGGACACATGCTCGCGAAAATTAGATTAGTGGGTCATTTTGGGTCTTAATGAGCTAGGGTCATTCTAATTATATATAACAACGACTCAATCAATTTTACCTAAATTTTAAAACAAAACGTTTTTTGTCACGAGAAGACTATTGGGCTGAGTCGCATGTTAAACAAAATTATATTAGTGGGTCATTTCGCTTCATTGCTGAATGCTGCCAAGATAATTTTACCTAAAAAATGGCTTAAACGATTTTGATTCAATTTTATATTCTACTGTTTTTGATTACCTGAAGACGATTGAGCTATGTCACATGCTTGATCAAATTTGATTAGTGGCTCATTTTGGGTAATACGGGTCAGGGTCACGAGAATATGGCAAAAACCAATAACTTGGTGATATTTGACAAAATATTGGTGACATATGGCCAAAAAATCGACTATAAAAATTAAGAAAACCAAAACACGTATTTGGTGCCAAATGAAAGAATGCCTCCAAATTTGGCTATATCTAGCAAAAAATATTGTCTTTCAGAATTTAAAGAATTTTTTTATACATTCTTAAGAGGATTCGAGATGCATGGTTAAACCAATCAGAGTCGAGCTAAAAAAGTGATTTAGATCGATGTCCTTTCGTTGTAAATTTTAAAATAAAGTAAAATTTATAAACATACGCATAAAAACATAGTTTTCTTATTGGTTGTTTTTCTAAATAATACTATTATAAACATGTTTTACAGTAATAATACAGAGTTAATGATACAGTGAAAATACTATATCGAGTTGAACACAAAGTTAATTTTGACCGAGCTAAGCTCGGTCTCCCCTGCTAGTAACATATTAATTGAGGCTAAAAATAAGGAGGATTTCACTATTTTAAAAAACCGGTGCCAATCAAGAAATTTGAATTTAAAAATAAAGCAGCCATTGGCAACAGTACGACAAAGAAGCAGAGAAAAAGAACAGAAACAGCACATTAATGGGAAAGAGACATTTTATTGAGAGGTTGTGCTACTGAATGTTGTCGAAATTACGACCAGAAGTCGAGAGGTAGGCCTGACAGTGATCCATTGTTCCTCCAGTTGAATACCGCACTGCTTGAGTATCTCTAGCATCCGGAAGGATACACGACATGCCAGGAATCTTCAAAAAAGTTAAAGAATTCTATGCGAAGCCGTTTTCAAGCTTGTCTGACAGCTTCTGGTCGTAATTTAGACCTCCTTCTATAGTACAGCTTTCTAATAAGATATTCCTTGTCCCATTAATGTGTTTCTGCTGCTGTTCTTTTGTTCTTTGCTTCATTGTACCAGTGTTGCTAATGGGCTACTTTTTTTTAATTCAGATTTCTTGATTGGTACCAGATAAATTCCCCTTATTTTCGCTTTAATTAATATTTAATTTATTAATGAAAACTTTACTATTTTAAAAAATGAGTGCCAATCAAAAAAACTGAATTTAAAAAAGTAGTCCACTAGTCAACATTGCTTTGTACCATAACTCGCAACGGCGGCATTTTCCAACCTGTATTGCTGTGTGATTCCGTATAGTCTCCGTGTCTACTACACTTCCTGCAAATTTATTAATCTGATAGTGAACAACATCATGCATAAGCACTTAAAAATAAGGTGGATTTTAAAGTTGTAACCTTTAAACATAGTGTTTTGTGTTATATCAAAATCTTAATTTGCGTTTTCTGGAAAAATTAGCTTTTGATTATATATGCTTACGAGAAACATCATTTCTTAAAAAGCTTTTAAGATGTTGAAATAAAATTTTGAAGCAAAGTTCTTCTCAACTATTGGTGCAGTATGAAGTAAAATATATCTTGCAAGTTTGTATTTGTTAATTTAACACTAGAACCGCGGGAAAATTCATTCCCGTTTTATAAAAATATTTCTCACCGAAATTTTCATTTAAAACTATTTATTTATTGAAAATATTTTCGCTCAGCATACATTTAGCTTATTTTATTAAGGGTTTTCTTGTTTGAATCGACATTTCTCATATGATACAGGTCAAAATGACCCGTCACCGCGGTTCTACTGTTAAGCGCTGCTATAAATCATAAGAAATCATAACTGCCATCTCTTACACTTTTTTCTACCACGATAATTTAATATATTTTAGCTCATTTAATCGGCAGCTTTCAGTGATTTTAAAAATTAAAATTGGCTATTAGTTTTTTGTGGTACACGAAAGCGTAAATGTTGGCTGGTATGAACAGTAGTTTCAATGTCTCTGAAGGCCTACTTTAAGTCAAAGTAATGATGAAGGTATTGATTTTATTCGATTGCAATTATGGTTTTAGCAGAAAAAATTGTACCATATTACCTATTTTTAAAAATTAAGGTTTTTCTATCAGGAGCAATAATATCATAAGCTTTACTGATTTGATCGTTTTCCAATGATTATGAAACAGTGAACTTCACAAAGGACCCCTGGTGGAATTTCTGTGTTATCTCTTTCTGACAGTTTTCAGGCCTATTTTTAATCTATGTTCTTGCCCTGCATCAATAACATTAAAATTGTAAGTGGTTGAATCCAGGTTAAAAGACATGGAATGGCCCCACTTTCTTTTTCAATTATTTCTTCCTCGTTATATAAAATGCAGAGGAATATAAAGTAAAACTGCATACCTTAAAACTAGTTCGTTCTCAAAGCCTAATATTCAAACCGATTTAGTATAACTTTATGTTCATATTCTGTACTTATCCCTGTACTATAATATAAATTTAATTTTTTTAAATTCTTTTAAATTTTTTTAAATTCTCTAAATTTTTTCAAATTAATATTTTTGTTATTATTGTCTTTTTTATTGCTAAATTTTTAAATCATCTGGACGTCATCCATAGACATAGTAAAACCACGCGAATCTTGCAGAATATGTACAAATTTAGACTTTATTTCGAAAAGGAAATTTTGACTTATTTTACAACTTTAATTAAGAAACTAAGCTAACAATATGTCATTTATAAGTCAAATTTTTTACTATGTAACGATAAATTATAAATATTTTCATTACAATTTTTGAAAATGCAGCGAAGACTTGCACATTTTTTTCAGCTTTCTGTAATATAAATTCACTCTTGTCCAAGTAAGTTTTAATTGCCTTTTATTCAAACATTTTTTACAGGCTCTTCAATTACAGAAATTCTCTTATTTTCCAATATATGTTTATGAAACAAAAAGCAGGCCATAAAAATATCATTTTAAATTCTAGACCCAGTTTCATTGCGGGAACTAAATTCTTACAAAATATACCAAACATGACATTGTAAAATGTTTCTATAGTTTTGAATGTATTAAGATTAAGAAATATAAAGAATGGTAAACAATAAAAGAATAAAATGAGCATTTTAATATAGAAACTACACAATTTATTATAAAGGCTGCTTCTCTTTCTGCCCTGAAGCAATGTATTTAAAAAGACAATTGTTTTAATTGAGTCCAAAACAGATACATCCTCTTTCTTCAGACTATATGGATTTGTCATACATTCCTTCATTATATGTGAATGAACATTTTTCCATAATATATATTTCACCATTATTAAAACTGTTATTCTAATACATTTTCCTCTATAATGCAGTAATTTAATTTCTTTCATGCATGTCTGAATGGTTAATAATCTTCACGCACCTTTGATATATCTGATGCGGTTTATGATTTAAGTTAATTCGATTCATTTCAGTATATCATATTAATGTTGCGTAAAATGTAATTTACATGTATTACGGCTGATAGAACTTCGTGCGCAACAAGAAGATGGCAATAGAAGAATACAGCAGAAAAAGACAAATACAGTAGTAAAAGATAGAAAAAAGGGATATTTAATATTTCTGCTTCGTTTGTCCTCATGAAAAGGCGGATTTTTATCACATTGGGGTATTTATAAGATTTCTTGCGAATGCGATACAATGTATATCGGTCAGACGAAGCGTACCTTGAAAAAACGTGTGGGAGAACACAGTGCTAACGTTAAAAATTGTGAAATAAAACGTTCCGCTATCTCCAACCATTACTGGTCAAATAGTCACAATTTTAAATTCTCCGAAGCCTCAATATTACAATATTGTTCATCTATTTATGATTTAGACTTTTGGGAAGCTTTTCATATATGGAAAAATTCTAGTAATTTGGTTAATGACATGTCCAGTACTCCAAGATTTTCTGATGTCTGGTTTCCATTCCTGTAATGTCACTCCCCCTCCCCTTCTCCTTGAATTGGACTCATCCAGTGAGAAGTAACATATGATTGGTCTCCTCTGAGTGCGCGTGCCAGTTTATTTTACTGTTGTTTTGCGACGTTTCATAGTCAGTTCGCCAAGGCAGCGAGCTCAGGTGCACGGTTTATTTTATTTTAATTAACGATGTGACTTTCTTTTCGTTTTACACATTTTTAGCACTGATGACGGGACTCTAGAAGTCCCGAAACGGCTGTATGCTTTTAACATGTTTTATTTTATAATATTTGTGCTCTTTAACGTTGTTTACTTATTTAGCTATATATAAGCACAAAGTACAATCCTCCCCCCCCCCTTCATATCATGAAAAGGCACTAATATGAAATGAAATATAGCAAAATAGGAATGTTCTAGTATATCTTTGGCCTAAATTCACGTAACTTATAATATTTATTTCGGTTTCAAAGAACAGAGATATTACCATTGGGTTGTTTTATGTTATATTTACTGCATTTCATTTATAATTTTTACAATTCATAGGAATGAGATTTCCGCTTTTTTGCACACCAGTATAATCTTAGAGAGAATGTTGGTGTGTTAAATCGCAAAAATGTTCCGATTAAATACTGTAGCATTTTCTCTAAAATTTTACTGGTGTGCAAAAAAGCGGAAATCTCATCCCTAAATTCATTTAAATTTTTGTGTCTTAAAAATATATATGACTTGCTTGTTGGTACTGTATTCAGGTGTATGCCGGGAATTTATAATTGGGCGTCTGTTTTTCTCTCGTAAGAAGCATCTGAAAATATATTACCGTAATTTCGGGTGTATAAGCCGCGGATCAAACAATTCTTTTTGGACCCAGAAATCTTATTTAGTGATTGAAGACAAATATTTACGGCGATCTAACTAGTTATATTTGTTTCTTTAAAAATTCTGGGTCGAAAAAGAATTGTTTGATCTGCGGCTTATACACCCGAAATTACGGTATTAAAAAATAACTGAATGTCATTTAATTCCCTGGAGATTATACCAAAATTTAATAGATATAGTTGATTTTTGACACTATGGCTGTTAACTGAACACAAATGGTTATTCTTGTTTTGTTTTGTGTGTGATTTTTTTAGATTTTGTAAGCTCCAAAAAATAATTACTGAGAGAAACTTTTATTTTTTGTGCTATAAACTCCCACAAAAAATTTTGCGATTTTTTTTAATATGATGTCGAGATGGTTTCGACAAATTTCGAGACTTTTTTTTTAACATTTTTTGGTAACTTAATAAAATTTGAGAATAGAGCATAAATGTAGTGTAGTATTCATTGATCTAAAAAGAATGTAAGGAATCGTTATATCACTTAACCGCTTATGGGAAACAATGGACGTAATTGAGAGGAGCAAAAAAAGAAAGAACCATGACCCAATTAAGTATCACTTCCTCTTACAGGTTTCGTACGCACCAAGGGATTGAGGGATTTTGGGGGTTTTAATACCAGAAATTTCATAAGGTATAGATCATTATATTTGAAGATACATTTTTTTTTCTACATAAAGCAAATATTACTTAATGAAAGTTAAGGTAACAGGTCTTTGAAGCGTATACTTGAATATACTTGAATTATACTTGAATCCTGTCTTAAGTAGCAAAAAGTGGAACAATAAATATGCAAAATCGAAAGCAATAAGACATTTAAATTTAAGAGGTTTTTGAACAAATTTTGGCACGTTACTTAATTAGTTATATCTATTTATTTGAAAAAATTATAATAATAATTGTTATTTAAAACGGGATATTATTGTTTCAAATGATAGTGAACATGTGATACAAATTGTAACATTTTTTGTAGCAATGAAATCATATTCGTTCATTAGAATCTTTCTTTGAATGATGAATATTCTCAGTACTAAATTCTGCGATATTTATCTAGATAATGCTCTTAAGGATAGTTCTAAACTGCTACAGTGTAGAACGTTTTGATATTTTACTTATAGTACATTTCATTTTTCAATATTTCATGAATATCTATAATTTTTTTGTAATTTTTAAACTGGCATCTCTACAAAAAGAAATTCAAACTAATTCATGTCTTCAGAATTTGTTTTCTTTAAATTTATTATTGTTTAATTTTGTATATATTTTTATTCATCTTCACTTGTGAATGAAAAAGTATCCAAAACGTGATTCGAACCAGGGCTCCCAAATGGTCCGCCAATTGAACATCAATATTTTCTTAGGAAGATTTTCGTTTTATATTTTTTTCTAGCAAATTGCGCAGAAAACGCCTTCGGAGGTTGGTTTTAACACAAATGCTGTAGAAATTTACTATGAAATTTTCTGTTAAAAAATATTGGTGTTCAGTTCGCGGACCATTTTGGAGCCCTGAAATTACTTTCTCGGCATTCAACTTTCCATATACGCTAACAGATAACTACGCCTGTTCGAGCTCATAACTTTGATTTTTCTGCCAAGACGTTCTTCTAACTAGACTATTCTGGATGAATCCTGCGGACACATTTTTGCAATGACATAAAGTTTATTCTCTGAAGCAGTGTAGAAAAAAAAACGCAGGCAAAGAAAATGCAAGAATCGTTCGATATATCAATTACATTAATTTATTTTAACACAATTATACTTATTGGTACAGAATCCATACATTTTTTTCAACTGATAAAAGTTCACTTTCGTATCGAACGTTTATTGAAATTATTTTGCATTATTATTTGAACACTAAGATAACCGACCAGATGTCACTTCTAAAAATGTTGTCGGAGTGAAATATGTACGTCTGAATATTTCAAGATAAGATATATAACACGAAGGAAGTGATTTGACAGCCAAAGCTAAGGATTTGTTTTCAAATCTTGGTCGCGACATTTTTTTCACCTTCGAATCCTATGGACGGATTTTTCCAATGACATAAGGTTTGCTATCTGAAACAGTTTAGAAGAAAAAAACGCAGGCAAAGAAAATGCAAGAATCGTTTGATAAGTAATTACATTAATTTATTTTAACACTATTATACGTATTGGTACAGAATCCATACAATTTTTGCAAAATCACTACAAGTTCTGAAAAATGTACTTTCGAATCATTGAAATTATTTTGCCTTATTATATGAACACTTTAAGATAACAGACCAGATGTCACTTCTAAAAATGTTGTCTAAATAAAATATGGTCACCTGATTAATTCAGGATAACATGTTTAGCAAATTGGTATAAATTTGGCAGCTAAAAATAGAGTTCTGATTTTAAATCTTGGTCGGGACACTTTTTCACTCAATTGAAAAAAATACAAATTTTGTTACAAAGCGTATTATTGTGCATTTCGAGAGTTTTGTGTGAAATTCCCATGCAGAGAATGTAATGGTGACGACATCATCTAAACCCAACAACATGTTTATAATGTTCGACAAACTATTTTTGTCCTTCGAAAACAAGATAATTGAATATCATCAAGAGAAAAAAATAATACATTATAGCTATTTTAATATTTTTATGCAATTTATAGTATTTACGTTTAGAACTTCAAATTCACTTTAAAGATACATATTTACCAGAATGCTAAAACTTGGCGATTTCGCATGCATATCTAAATCACTTAACGTCATTTGAAATGCATTCTAGGCATTATTTATTATTAATTCGATTTCTCTATTAAGATATTTCTCGTATATTTACTTCAGAGAAGAAACTGTTATTAGAACTTATCCTTATAAAAGGATCATGCTTACATAACAAATCTATATTAACATTAATTAGCATTATAAATATAGAACTGTAGTTAACGGGATGCAATCTCATATCGTTATTTTGAGATTAGATAATTTCAGCTTTCATACAATGAAATTATATTATTTAACCCTTTGAGCTCTGACGGTAGAATTTTCTACCACTTAGTTTTAATTCAGAAATGTCACACTGGCCCCGGAATATTCGACCAGAGTTCTTTGAAAAGGTTTAATGCATTTTTTCGTGTATATCGTAAACAGAATTTTTGCTTTGCAAAATACTGGTGCCAATGTGACATTTGGAATTTTCAAGAAATTTACCCACCAGAGCTCAAAGGGTTATTATAACTATTTATTTTTTATATTAATTATATAGTTTATGAATTTATAAATAATGCTAAAATAAAACTCCGTATTTTCTGAATTTGTATTTGTAGAGTTTGGAGCATTTTATTTGAAACTAATTTGACAGTTAATTTTTTGAAATGAGGTCATTTTTATTGAAAGCAGTTTACGGTTATACGAAATTACAACAAAATTAATTTGATAAACAGTAGGAAGAATAATCCAAACGAAAAATTTAGATTTTTCAAATGAATTTTTTAAACTCGTTTTTAAGCTTGAAACAATAGAGCATTTAATTATTTTATATTTTAAAAATGTCATATAGTATATTTAATATGTGTAATTTTTAAAAAATATGATATTGCAGTGTAATATATACAACATAACGTAGATTGTACAAAACTTCAGGGAAAATATGTCTGAAATTAAATAAAACTTATTACCGAGCTCAAGACTATTGCTAAAAGGGAATCTAAACCCATTATAGTATCATCATGAAAAGTTTTGCCAATTGTGATAGTCTGTGATATTTTATATACTCTATCTACAGTGTTTGCTAGCCGCGATTACTAGAAACCATAGCCATGACTGATAATTGAAACTATATGAAAGAAACTCACTAAAACCCACCACAAACTCGTAAGGCCTCTTTTACTCACACTCGACCAGTCTTTTCTAAATTATCAGAAACGGATTATTATTCGAATTTAAGAATACTCGCACCCTGATTAGCAATAAACATTTTTGAATTGAATCAAAATTTACATCCTCGTGAGATTAATACGTATACAGTGTATATATATTAATCCAGTATATATGTGTCTGTACTTAGTCCCACAATAACTTCAAAAAGGCGCTAAAACATTTTAAAAAATCATACAGCGATTATGTGACTGTATACATTATGAATTACCGTCAATTAGCAGTTTAACTATGACATATTGCCAAATTGCATCCAACTCTGAGATCTAATCCTATTACAATGAATTATATTCTCCTGTACTAGACGAGAAGGGAGGGTGAAGTTCCTGTTTTGTCATTTTTTTTACTAGATGACTTAGAAAATGGCTGTCTGCTCTTGTCATCTTATCTACCATTATCTTAAAATTTTCCTGTTTTTTCTCTAAATGTACAGTCATCGTCTCTAGAACTATCACTATTATTACGACCAATTTAATTATTACTATTTCCACTTTTCATACACCAATTTTAATTCCCATTTACAATCGACCTCATCATCTAAAACCTTTTCCATTTTTCCATTTTCTAAATATAAGTCAAGGATTAAATTCATTACTGTGAGTATCTCTCCGTACTAGACTATACGCACACCAACACGATTAGTATCATGACTATTCTCATATTTGAACATTAAATTTTAAATCTCGGTTAAATTTTTAGTTTCTCTATTCTACATGTTCCTGAATCAGCATCTATAAAAACATGGAAAGAAGTTTCTTTGTAAATGCAAATGCCTTTGTTTTAATTCTGTTTCGCACCTCTTTTTCAAACCAAAAATCTTTTACGTACGTTGTCATAATTTACCGAAAAAATATACTATTAAATGGTTTTTTTAAATAGCCTTGCGAAAAGAATATATAAACAATCACGCCCCATTATTTTGTCCATGATGTTCTGAATAGCCCTTCTGTACGTAGTGCTACATTGTAAAAAAATCTGTAAAGTTTGAAACTTTTTCTAGGAAATTGGAAATACTGGAACTTTTTATGTAACGGTAACAGGAAAGAATGATGTAATCGATTCTATTACATGAATTTTTGCTGTTAGCGTTACATAGAAAGTTCTAGAAATCCTAGTTTCCTAGAAAAAATTAGGAACGTTGCAGATTTTTTTTCACTGTGTACAAAATTTGGGGAAAAGGTACCTCTATGTATGTCGTTTTGCACCTCGAAGGCCGACTTTGGATCATTTTATTAGATTTTGCACAAAAAGACGATATTTTTCTATGCATTTCTGTAAAAACGAATGGGGCTACTACATTTATAAATATTTGCATTATCCCTATAAAAAGTTTTTTAGATTAAAAAGGGCATTTAAAGTCTTTAAAATTTTATGTGCTGCTATTTACACTTTAAGTATTATTGACATTTTATATCTTTTTTTATTTCTCTGTCGTCCAGTACATATTAGTGCATCTAGACCTTTTTCCTATTACGATTATCGCGTTATTTATATGGTTAAATCTTGTATTACATCTAAATAGAACCGATATTTGTGATATCAACAATAAATTTCGGCTAAAAGGGTCACATAATTATATTGAAAAGTTCTAGCATTCTAAAACACACATTATCTCTCCTATTCCTTTTGTTAAAGGCTATAGCCGAAGTATTTCAAAGAAGTATTATGAAGGTAATAAAAAGAAGAAAATAAAAGATAAAGTAAAATAAAGAAAAAAAGAAATTTTCTCGAAGCAACCGAAAATGATCTAGGAGACTGGTTACCTTCATGATTCCACCATCTTTGTTCAATTTCAGAATTTTGTATGAAAAATTCTCTGAATTTTATCTTTGACAATGTTTTAATGTTTAATATAATTTCTATGATAACATTTAATTTATCGAACATGTTTTTTTATTGCTTTTAAACGACTAAACTATTCTATAGATTAAAATCAAAGTTTATATCGTCTCACAAACCTATCTGAACGTAATCTTTGCATAAAAACTCATAATTTAATGTTTAACCTGAAAATACAAGCATGTTTTTATATTTAAGGTAATCAAATAAATCAAAAATTCAACATTATATTTTGGATAAAAAAGCGTATTTTTTTTATTTTGTGAGGTTTTATTTATCAAGATGATAGGCTAGTTCTAAAGGCATTATTTTGATAATTCATATTTAATAATTTTAACGAAACGTCAAAATATGATGGATGCACAAGAAAAAAAGGCATCATGATAAGATATAATAGGAATTTTGACGCTTTCATGTTTTAAATTCTCTTTTAGTTGAAGTTTTCTAAGCTGCCAAAACTTTTTAATTAAGCAACAAAATTTGTATGGAATGTGTTTTGCTTATTATTATTTTATGTTTCAAGAAAATTATGTAATAATCATAAATTAATTAAGAATGTCGACGAGGAGCTGTTAAATATTTAACAAATATGATATTACATTAAAAAAAACCCAAAGTATGATTATTTGAATTTTCATGAAATTCATCGATTCTAAATTTTTGGAAAACTATTTTTTTATCAATTTCAAGAAACATTCTTGGCAATATACAGCAAAATTTTCATCTTTAGAATTAAATATCTAAATGAAAAGTCGAATTCAGTAAGCCTTACGAAATATTTTGAGTAGCTCTGCATCATGTATATACACAACGTAATTTACAAAACATTACCGTAATTTCGGGTGTATAAGCGGCGGATCAAACAATTCTTTTTCGACCCAGAATTTTTTAAGAAGCAAATGTAACTTCTTAAATCGACGTAAATATTTATCTTCAATTACTAAATATGACTTCTGGGTCCAAAAAGAATTGTTTGATCCGCGGCTTATACACCCGAAATTACGGTAGTTAAAGCGTTCCTGCCAACTCTTTCGACTTTTTGGACCAGAAAAATTTAACTGCAATTTTTGCTTTTATTAATACACGGATTACGTTGATTTGGAATGTTACTATTTACTGTAAAAAATTTTTGACACAAAAAAGCGTAAGATGTTTGCAACTACGGTTAAACTTAAAACTTCATATCACAACTAAAAATGCACTCGAAACATTCATTGCCAATATATAAAACTTTAGATATAGTATGTTATCAGAAATAGTTTATGTGTAAATATTTCCTGAGCCCCTGTAAATAGAATCAATAGTTCACAGCCTCACTTTCTATTATACAGTACGTAACTTGTAGCAAACCTCAACAATATATAACGTTTTCAATATATGTGAATATGTTTATTACAATTAACCCTTTCAGGGGCGGTGTTTGCAGTCTGCAAACACATAATATTACTGTTCCAATTTCAAACTGGCACCAGTATAATTTTAGTACAATTTCGATTTTATAATATTCGCGAAAAACAGCTCTTGATTATTTTCAAATAAATCTGTTCTTAAATTGTGGTGTGAATCAATTATTTGAACATTTTTGGAGCAGAAATACCTTGCCCCTGAAAGGGTTAAAATACGACGCGAACTCCCTGTACCATTATGTAACGGAATATTTTTTGTGTCTCTGTAAATTCATAATAAATTTTCCTTTCACCGTGTATTCCTCAGAATGTCTATTTTAGTTTACTTCATAAATGCATGTCAATTTCAATATGTTTTAAAGGGTGTGACATCATTAAAATGCACTTTAAACTATTCTTTGCTATTGGCCGTAATGTAACGAAATACTTTTCATTGTATCTGTAAATAAACTATGCATCCAGTTTTCATAAAATTTGAAATGACTCGATAAAATTAATCAACAATTATATATTTTAATTGTAAAACCATTTGATTGCGTAGCTTTTGCTTGTCAAACTTATCTTTGTCCGTGCCATGTACGTGCATTTGCGTATGTACAGATGCAGAAGGACTTTCCTCTGATTAAGTTCGCATTCTGCATAACTTACAACAAATCATTAAACACAGCGTGCCGAACAATCTAATTATTGCTCATCTAAAAGCTTATGTATTCTTTGAATGTCTTTTGAATTTATTATGTTTATTTAACTGTTGAAATAATGATTCTGGAACATTACAACGCGGAACACCGAATCAAAAGCAGCATTCACATGAATTACTCGGGACTACAAGTAGCCACTTTTTGAACCTTATGTACAATGTATGTGGTTATTAGTTGTTTGAGTGAACATGCTTCATCTTTTAAGCTACCCGATAGCTTAGATTCCTTTAACATGAGTAAACATAAACGATTGCGGTAAGGGTTAATTTTAACAGTTTATGGTGAAAACTGTCCTGCCCAGCTTCTTGTGTTATCATTGTAGATGAGCATAGACGGTGCATTTTAGTTCTTCTGTCGAAATCATTCTATCATATAATTGACAGACAAATTTAATAATAAAAAAAATTCCTTAAATATGCATATATACTAAGGTCAATATCATAGGAACGATCGTATAATTACCTTAATAAAAAATATAATTATATTAATCCTCATATAAATCATATAAACTTATTGTATCATACTAAGTACATAATATTAAAAATAAAGAAAACATTCTAAAACAACTACTATAAATATAATATAATAGGTTTCATTTTTACTCGATAATTTTAAATTATTTTTATAAATTATTTGAAAGACATTTATTTCATGGTAATAATAAATAATTCCAAAAAAATTAAGTTTTATTTTTCGATCAAATTCGTGAAAGAATAATTCACAATTTCTGCTATTGCAATGAAAATGTTAAACGTTAAAATGAAGCAGAAAGTACTAATTTAATGTTCAAATTGCGTGCAAAAATTCACAAAAGTGTAAAAATGGATAGAATTGTATAACGAAATTGTAAATATGGATTAAATAAGGAAAATTCTCTTGAAAAGCACGCACCTACGGAGCAGCTAAATATAAATGTTTAAATTAAGAAAAATATTAAGACCATTCGTTCAGAGTCATTTAACTATCTGTTTAATATGCCTCGAATATTGTACCGTAATTTCGGGTGTATAAGCCGCGGATCAAACAATTCTTTTTCGACCCATAATTTTTTAAGAAGCAAATGTAACTTCTTAAATCGACGTAAATATTTATCTTCAATTACTAAATATGATTTCTGGGTCCAAAAAGAATTGTTTGATCCGCGGCTTATACACCCGAAATTACGGTAATAATCAGCATTTTATTAACCTTCCTACCCTGAATGGTTCTAATCGACCCGTTTCTACAATGTATTTTATTCGATTTGAACCAGAAATTTCTTTATACACTAAGTTAAATAAAAGATTCAGAAAAGTAAATTAAATAAATAGGTAAAATAGCTTTAAATAAAAATTCTAGTGTCAAATGTTTTTAATCAAGTTTGAGTCATTTTCAACAGGGTAGGAAGGTTAAAGTTGTAATTAGAATACTCTGCCAATATTGCGAATGGGGATTTAAATGCCTGCGACTTTCAAATGGAAGCGTTCTTTCCAAAATTCTCGTTAGCATTCATTTTTTATTATTACTTCTATTATTATTATAGATTTATTTTATATAAGATAGCTGAGATCGATTTCAAAGCGTACTCTTTTTTTTCGATTTTAGTTTATGTTTTTTTATGATACGGAAACTTTAACTTCGGGTACCTGTTCTGAATACTTTTTTTTAAATATCTAACAAACCATCCAGTCATTCGATTGTTTTTATAAGAAGGTTAGAAGACAGTTACAAATGCAATTTCATTTTACTCTGACTAGAATTTGGCCAGTAACATGATCTGATACGCATAAAATTTAATATTGCAATGATGATTTAATAAATAGCTGTAAATGGTCAAATGACTGGGAAGTTTGCTGCTGATTTTTACCAGTAGATAGTGACATAAAAACTATGTCTGCAACATAAATAATAAAAATTAAAAAACCTGGAAAAATATTTCAGCTATGTTGGTAAAAAAATGTTTAAAATATTGAAATTTAAACGAAAAATTTCAAAAGAACGCTTACACGGGTTTATCATTATGCACTTTTAAAAAATTGCAGCAAACTCTCCAGTCATTTGACTATTTTATAGAAAACTGTTACATAACCATAACTTAACACTTTTTTATCATAATATGAGGAATAACCCATTAGCGCTTACCGTCCCATTTTTCGGACAGTTTTAAAAAATTCAATTAAGCGCATTTCACACCAGTAAAAAGAAAGATAAATACGTACTTTCTTCCTCGAGATAAAGTCAATGATAAATTAAGATAAAAGTTATTCTTGTTTTAAAAGTGGTGGGGAAATGCAAAATTTGAATATTAATAAAGAAAATAATTCAGGCATTAATGGGATAATAGCGCCAGAATAGAATTTAATTACGGCTAGATAACAATTATTTTTAAATGGTCAAATGACTTGACAGTTTACTGCAACTTTTTACCAATGTAGCCTGCGAGTTTTCCCATGATTATACTGTTAAAAATCTGCATTAAAGTGTCCAGTCATTAAATTGTTTTTACACAAAAGCGGTGGCGTAACCAGGATGGGTGCCCAGTACCAGTAATACTGTAATGTTTCCTCCTTCTTGATTCATAGCAGAATTTTTTGTAGTTAGATAAGGCAAAAGAACTCAAAAAAATTACCTGTATTCAGAGCACTTCGGCACGCTCCCTGGTTGTGCCACTGGAAATAGATATGTAACTTCATTATATCTATATTCTGACCAATCAGATTGTTTCAAATTGTGGGCAGATTAGTGTTAGTCAAGTTAGAAAAACCTTTAGATGTCGGAGGGGGGAGGGGACAATCCGATTCGAATTTCGGAAAATTAAAAATCGACATTTTTAATTTTGCATTTTTTTATCCAAGTCTTTTTAATAGTTTTATGAATTTAAATCATTATAAGTTTTTTTAATTAGCAACTTTTTTCGATATGGCTATTTTTAACGAAATACACTGCCATTTTAGGATGTAAAACGTATTTTACGGAAAATACTGTAACTGCTTTTTAGGTTATTTTTATACCTATCATGATGAATAAAACGCAAACATGCTCAGAGTAAAATCGTGTAAATTCTATGAATAATTGAATTTTCATTAGATTAAAGGATCTACGTCAAAAACATGTTTTAAAACCGGAGAAATAAAAGGTCAAACATGAAATTCCATTGCCATTATTTTTTATAAACGAAATTGAATTCACCTTACAGTTTTTGTTGTTGTTGTTAAAGATATTATATAGAACTACTTCTTTTGAAAAATTTGAATCCAGAAAACATTTTCTTTTTTAGAATTCCGTCCTTAAAAGATGGAAACAGAACCTTTATAAGATCATTCTTGCGTCTGTTTGTCATAGGTATCTTACTCGTAAACTGTGCAACGTGAAAAGTTCAAGCTGGGGTAAACATAAAGTCTATTGTCCCGCATATTTACAGATTATAAAACTTTGACAAATATACTGAAGAAAAATATAAAAGACTAATAAATTTACTAGAAAATAAAATATTTTCTTTGTAGATCGTGTGGGGCATCATGTGAAAGATTTCACAATGATGAACTCAAAAACATATTTCTTGTAATTTTATCTATTGTGTTTCCAGAGATATAGTTAAAAATATATATTAAAAATAAATAAAAAAAAATAAAAATAAATTCCCCCCATCCATTTTCGAATCTATATAAATTAATATTATGATAAAAATACAGCGTTTATTCGAGGTCAGATTTTTTTTTTTTTTTTTTTTTTTTTTTTTTTTTTTTTTTTGAGAAAAACTCATCTTTTCATTACACACAAATTTTGATTTCCAGGAATTCAACAAAGAATATGAGGAGTGCTGAAGATACCTATCGTTTTAGAAGTATAAAAAATAATGATTTTCGATAAAAAATCGCTGGTAATTAGCCGAGATATTAACCTTTAACCCTTTGAAGGGCGGTGGTATAAAATATATACCACTTAATTTTAATTGCGAAATGCCGCATTGACACCAGAAATTTGAAATGAAGATTTTAATTTTATAAGTTTCCTAAAGAAAAGCTTTTATCTAATTTGAAATAAATTTTTTTTTAAATTCTGATGCAAATCAATCCTTTCAGCATTTTCAGAATATAACTGCTTTGCCCCTCAAAGGGTTAAAGACACGAATGGTTCGGAAAATCATAATGTCAGTTGTAGCCTACTCTGTGTGCCATCGGCTTTAAAGCCTAAATAATAGCTTTTAATGATATATTTGTAGAAGTATAAAAGTAATTAAAGTAAAAATAAACGCTGATTGTAAAAAAATGACTAATTGAATTAGAATTAATAGCTTAAATATTTTGGGATTAGCGACTAGTTTGCATTGAGTAGACCTCTCAATACCCACCTCGCGTGTCTTTAAAAGTTAATAAAAACCTAGTTGGCAAAACGCAGCATGGACCAAGAAGGCGTTGCAACTTTGCGAAATCCTTTCGAAGAATCTTGCGGATTTATCAAGCTTTGATGAATGCCATTTTTAAACTTTGAGCAACATTATTTTTATTAGTTACATTGTTAAAAGAAAAGAATAATTACTACGCTGAATTTAATTCTATGAAATACCAAATGCAGTTGAAATACGCACTTTTTTTTATTGTCAGTAGAATTAAGTTTATCAAAAAACAAAAACAGATTACGGTAAGATTAAAAAAATTATAATGCAAAATTGTAATATTTGATTTAACTTAGGCCTGTATAGATCTTTGAACTCTTATGGTACACCCCTTCATACTTTTCTAGTATGTACAATTATATCCAACCCTATGATGCAGTTTTTTTACCTCTTATTATTCTTTTAGCAATCTTTTTAAAATATAATACAATTGATAATTCATATATTTAGTTTAAGGAACATTTTAAGCGAGTAATACTCGCAATTGACCTTTTATTTTTCGAACAGTTCATCATAATTGTGTCAAATCTGATTTTGGCAATGTTGACTAATTAATATGTCAAAAAGAACTACTAAAAAATCTGATAATTTAGAGTAATAAAAATCTTTCCAATATGAAGTTAAATTGCAAATATTATGAATGGTACTTAAATGGATTTTGAAAGTAGAACTAATTTTATGTTACTAAGGGATTTAAATAAAAATAAAAATTTAAACCTTTTCTTAAGTGTAAAAAAAATTAGAATATAAGAATTGAACGTATGAAAAAATCCTTTTAAGGAGTAAAAATCATTAAATAGCATACTTGACTACTTGACGTTTACTCATCAGGGTTTTGTAAATTATTTTCTCAAATTAAAATTTTATTAGTTTTTTTTTTTAAAGTGACTAGAAAGAATTTTTATTACAAAAGTTTAAATAATATTTTTAATACTATCACAGCAAAATGCTTTTCAAAAATTTCAAAAAAAAAAAAAAAAAAAAAAAAAAATACCACTTTTTTTTGGAATATTTCAGCAGATTTAAACATTAAGGATATTGTTGATCAAATCACCCGATACCATTTAAATCGATTCCGATATAATCCATTAATTCTAGGGTTTTTATTTTGCGCTGAAAGTAAGGACTAAAAAGTGTTTTCTAAAATTTACCCCCGATAAAATTTAATATGCAATTAAATTGTTACATTAAATATTCCATAAAATGTTAAAAGAAAAAAAAGATGAAACAGAATTTCGTTAATACGAATAAAAGGTGTATTTTCAAATACGAAAGGAAAATTTTTTACTGGTAAAGGGTTGTGGGAAATAGTAGGGGCTCCTTTTTACAACAACATTGAACGGATGGGAGAAAGGGGGGGGGGGTGATTTTTTTGTGCACAGCTGATGAGCACCTAATACAGTTTTATTCATGCTTTTATTTAATTATATATATATATTTAAAATTAGCCTAAGTATTCTCTGAAAGGTTACTTTACTCACGCGAATAAACCGCTCTCTAATGAAATTTTATGAAATATCTCATAAAAAAATATTTGATATAAATTTTAAAATGGAGAAAAGAGTATATAAGGACTTTCTGAAGAATAATACGATCACTGTTGAATAAACTTTTAGTCTAATATCATATTTAATAATTTTTATTCCTTAAAACAGTGATGCACAACCTTTTTGCCAGAAAATTGTTTGCCACCAGAATATTTGAAAAGAGTCGTTTGTTTTATTTAATAGCAAGGATTTCGTCATTATTATAAGGAAAGTTATTCTGCATGAAAATAGTGGTAGATTTGTGGCCTGCGGGCCAAAGGTTGTGCACCGCTGCCTTAAAATAATTTTTCTGTACGTTTAACTAATGGAGTTATAAATGAAGTAGAGCAGACACATAGTGTATTATCTAGCAGTTGGGAGTGAAGTAAATGAGGAAAATGTTGTAAAATGACAACTGCCTCTTTTACCCTTTGTTGCATACTGTCCAGTACAGTGGATAAAATTTCATTCCCAAATTCTAATGAATTTAATTCCCAAATGCCACATTGGAAAGGGAATTTTGGTTAAAAAAAAAATTCGGTTTATTAAATTCCTACAAAGTAGCTTTTTTCTTGTTTACAAATAAAGCTGTTTCAAATTCCGGTGTCAGTCATCAATTTCAACACTTAAGCAATGAATTTTCTCTGCGTCGCAAAGTGTTAAGCTATGCAACAAAGGGTTAACCGGGTCAACCTTCTGAATACCTCCAGTGAAAATTTCCACTGGTAAACTAGAAAATTTCATCTACATTGAGCGCCTTTAGCTAGGGGAATTTCTCAAACAATTATGGTAAAAAAATTCTACTTATTTTGACTGGTGTCAGATTGCATTATACTATTATTACTGACACAGACAGCGAGTTGCCTTAGTTGTCACAATGCGACGGAAATGAAGGGCTCCCAAATGGTCCGCGAACTGAACACCATTATCTTTAACAGAAAATTTCATAGTAAGTTTCCACAGCATATGTGCTAAAACCAACCTCCGAAGGCGGTTTCTGTATAATTTGCTAGAAAAATATAAAACGAAAATCTTTCTAAGAAAATATTGATGTTCAGTTGGCGGACCATTTGGGAGCCCTGGAAATGCTACCGCCGAAAAAAATTTCCATCAGTAAGCATGAATATCAATTTTTGCAATTATTTACTTATCGAATATTTCTATTAGTGAGGCATTTATATAAAGGGAAGTTTTTTACTTAAATTTAGGAATGTAAGTTTTCCGCGTTGGTAATAAATATAGCAAAAGCGGTTATACTTGAAGATTCAATATTTTGGCGATGTGTCAGTTCCACATTTTAATAGTTCCATGGTTAACTATTATGCTCTAAGGTTTCTTACAGCTTTTACAAAACTGTTTAAAACTGGTCTTTTATTTGAAACCATTAGTAATTTATCAATATTTCTACTGCCAAATTAGTTTTGCATATTGAATCATAACATACTTCATTTAGAATATTCTGTACAGTTTTCAGAATATTAGAACATTACTCAATTTTGTTTTTAACTAAGCAATAAATCCTAAAATTTGTTTTTATCATCAATTTGAACGCACCTACACTGTTAAAAATCTGCAACTTTTGCTCTAGAGTCACTCTACTACATTGATAGAATATCGCTATTTTGACCAATGAGAAGACTTCGTAATGTAGTCAAGTGGGCGATTTCTATAAAAGCAGTGGAGTGACTTGTAACAAAAGCTACATATTTTGAACAGCGTAGGCAAAAAGTATGTATAATACTACGTGTATGTAACAAAAAAAAAAAAAAGGGAGAGAAATTTTTTTGAACTGTTTAGCAAAAATCAGTTAAGTCTCACATATAAAATTTTCAATTAATTTTTCTATTACAAAGATTTTGATTAAACTAGGTTTTTATAATTTTTTCGTCAGTCACTTAGTGAATCCCTTTTAAGTTTTGATGAGCTGAACAAAAAGAGAAAAAGTTTTTTCGGATTAAAATTTATAAAAGAAAGGAGATTCAGTAAGAGATCGTTGTAAAATATAAATATTTAGGATGAATCTGATCTTCTTCATTAAAAAATGGCAGGGAAATGTGCTGTTTGACCTTTTATTTCTCATATTTGGCCTAGATCTTTAAGTCTAAGGCCTAGATTTTTTAATTTTATAATTGCATGATATGTAGACTATTTTGTTTTGAAAATTTTGGTGTTCATTAAACATAAAAATAAAGCAGTTACAGGATTTTCCATGAAACACGTTTTTAATCCAAAAATGGCCACTCCGAAAACCATTGCTGCCAGATTGACTACAAAAAAGTCCACAGGTTATTGATTGTCACCGCTTTTAGAAATAGAAATGTTCAGGTTTTTTAAAAATAGAAAAAAATAAAGCGAATTATACTATGTTAAAAAAGAGGCGACTGTCGAATAATCTCAATTAAAAAAGTCCCCATTCTGGCAACACTGTCGAAAACCCTATACGATAAAAATAAATTTAATCATGTGTTCTTGACTCAGAAACTTATAGAGAAAACTTTGGAAAATTGGGAAAATTGAAAGCGTTGAACGACGTCACTTTGGTGATTTGGAATGGATTAACTCCGGGACAGTTTTCTGCAGATTTTTAACAGTGTATTTCAAGATCTTGTTAACGGCGTTTCTTTAATAAAATATGCTTTTTTAAAAAAATACTAACCGACTTCAAAAAAAGCGCTAAAAAGAATTAAATAATTATTTAAAATTCTCTAATGATAAAATGTTATCGAATAACTAAAAATCTGAAATCATGTGTCGGCATAAAAATGATAAATTTAATATGTATAATTTAATATCTAACAAACATGGATTTTCGAGAGAATATTTTTTACAAAAGATAAATTTTCAGATTTATCATTTAATATATGGATATATACATTTAAAAAGTAATCAATTACTTTTTGGTGCAAAATTACTCCCATTGATAACAGTTAAGCAACGAATTTCCTGAAGAAATATATTATTTTTTCCGACTTTGTATCATCTTTTCCATCATTAAAATAGTTTTGCACCGAACTTCAAAAAGTAATTGATTACTTTTTAAACGTATATATCCGTATATTAAATGATAAATCTGAAAATGCATCTTTTGTAAAAAATATTCTCTCGAAAATCCATGTTTGTTGGATATTAAATTATACATATTAAATTTATCATTTTTATGCCGACACATGATTTCAGATTTTTAGTTATTCGATAACATTTTATCATTAGAGAATTATAAATAATTATTTAATTCTTTTTAGCGCTTTTTTTGAAGTCGGTTAGTATTTTTTTTTAAAAAGCATATTTTATTTCCTTCTTTTTAGTTGTTAATACAGTAATACATAACTAGTCTAAATTCAATCTATGTTGAATGAATATATGAATTCAATATATGTATAAAATAAATAATTTCTAATACAAATTATTATTCACCAAAATTATTTATTAAAAGTAAAGAGTTTATAATAAATATTTAATTTTCATTAGAAATATGGTTTTTTAGGATGTAATATTCATAATATAGTTGATTTAAAAAGTAAATTGCATTTATAACAGTCTACATTCAAGGATGTATTTTAGTAGAATTATATTGAGAAGAAAAGAAACGCAGAATACAAAGTAATCTTTGAATTGAATCTTCACGGATTTTAAAATTTTATTCAGAATTCTACATTATTCCTTTCCAATAGACTCTATCACATGTTTCCTCTAGTACAGTGCCTCTATACGAATGCTGTGACATACGATACTCATACTATATTTAAAGAGACGATGTTTGCCTAAACTAAGGCAAGCCTAAACATTTTCTATTCCAGAATGTGGCGTTAGTCGCTTGAACAAGTTCGTTTACACTACAACATCTAGAATGGGCCTCCGTGGCCGAGTGATTAAGACGCCGCTCTGCCAAGCTGGAGGTTGTGGGTTCGATTCCCGCTGGCCCCATTGCACACACACGCTTTGTGTGGAGCTCCTGGTTGTATTTCTCTTGTGATGTAAATTTCCTTGTGCTATCTCTTCCTTGCATATTGACGATGATTTATAAGCACTTTCATGTCGAGCACACAAGTCAGATGTATGTTGTTCAAATAAAATAAAAAACATCTAGAATATGCGAAATTTTTTTTTCCAGGCACCTTCGTCGTTCCAAGCCCAGGCTCGCACTCTGATTGGTTGTTGCTCTCAGCACTGCTTTCACGTAACTTGGCGATAACCATACTTGGCGAAAAATACTTCGCTCGTAAGTGAACGAGTAAACCTAAAACCTAACCTACTCATTCTTATTCTTCCTTAATTCTTATCCTCGTGGTCTTGTGCTCTTGTGTGTAAAAACTTTTAAAGAATACAGCTTTCAGTAAGACACGTTCCATCCAATCCAATGCTGCAAGAGAAAAGTTACTTTGTACTCGGTTCGGAAGGAAATCAAACTCAACGGAAGCATCTATCGCTACGCCAAGTATGATTATGGCCAAGTTACATGAAAACAGTGCCGAGAGCAACAACCAATTAGAGTGCGAGCTTGGGCTTGGAACGACGAAGGTGCTTGGAAAAAAATTACGCCTAGAATATATAGTGTAGAAATCTGCTATGCAGACAGCGATAAAAAATTGTATCCTTTAAATGTGCAACGATGGTACTGAAATCTAAAGTATCGATCGCAGGAACATCTGTGGGATTTCCTAATACATTGTTTAGATTAGCGAAAATTTTGCAGTTTTACAAAAAACAGCAGATGTCGCTATTATATTTAGATTTCATCAGCATCGTTGCATGTTTAAAGATACAATACTTTAGCGTGTTTTTAAATATGACTGAGGTAGCCGATTTCTACACTATATACTCTTGGTACTATAGTTTGCACGAGTGGTACACTGTTAAAATTTTGAAACTTTTGCTGCATCGTCACTCCATCGCTTTGATAGAATGTCTGTATTTTGACCAATGAGAATCCTCCACAATGCATTTAAGTAATCGTTTTCTACACTATAAAAAATTTTATCCTTTTGCTGCATCGTCACTCCATCGCTTTTATAGAATATCTCTGTTTTGACAAATGAGAATGCTTCATAATACAGCGAAGTAATCATTTCCTATAAAAGCGATGGAGTGATGATGCAGCAACCTGGTCTTTGGAAAGACCTCACATCTTTGTGAGAGTAATACAAGGCATGTTCAGCGCAACGTACCGAAAAGACTAATGTTCCCGACCGATTGTAGGGCAGTACGAAAGCAAATTGTGATACCAATGAAAACTGTCCTGTTGAATTGTAGCTGACATCACAGTTCGTCTTGATTATCATTTCGTACTGCCTTACAATCGGTTGGTAATATTGGTCACTTTGGTAAGTGACTGGTAAGTTGCACTGAACGTGCTCATACACTATAGAAAATATAACTATTTTGCTGCATCGTCACTCCCCGCTTTTATAGAATATCACTCTTTTCGCCAATGAGAATGCTCCGTGATATCCTAAAGTAGTTGTTTTCTATAAAAGCGGTGGAGTGACGATGCAGCAAAATAGTCATATTTTTTACAGTGTAGCATCAAAAATAACTCGCTCCTTCTGTTTGTGTGATGATTTAAACTTTCATACAACTACACTGTAAAAAATGTGACTATTTTGCTGCATCGTCACTCCCCCGCTTTTATAGAATATCACTCTTTTGACAAATGAGAATGCTCCCTGATAGCCTGAAGTAGTCGTTTTCTATAAAAGCGGTGGAGTGACGCTGCAGCAAAATAGTCATATTTTTTACTGTGTAGGGTGCTTTAAAGAAATTCTGTGGCATCAGGAACAGAACAATGGCAGAAATCGAGGAAATAACTCAGTCTGGTTATTTTCCAGGTGAAATACCAGCATTTCTTTATAGAAAAATAAATATAGTTCAAAAGCGCTAAATTCGGTCTTATTGAATGATAGATATTCTCTAAAAATATTCTGGTTCCGAAGAAATTCTGGCTCATAAAATTCAAGAACCCGTACGAACCCTGCTGCAGGCATTATTGCATTAAGTTAACATGCACTGTTAAAAATCTGCTGCATTTTGCTGCAACGCCCTCCACCACTTGTATATAATATCTCTATTCCAACCAATGAGAAAGCGCCATTTCACGGCCAAGTAACCGTTTTCTATACAAGCAGGGGAGTGCGTTGCAGCAAAATGCAGCAGATTTTTAACAGTGTGGTGCAGTTATCGAAGAAAAATAAACAAGCAATGGATAGATTAACAAAACACGCTGTATGTATGAGAAAGAAGCGTTTACTGGAATCAAATAGGGATAAAAGGTTGCGTCTTGAAAAGAAAAGACAGAAATGTGCTATTAAATGTACACTGTAAAAAATATGACTATTTTGTTGCTTCGTCACTCCACCGCTTTTAAAGAAAACGACTACTTTAGGCTATCACGGAACATTCTCATTGGCCAAAAGAGTGATATTCTATAAAAGCGGGGGAGTGACGATGCAGCAAAATAGTCATATTTTTACAGTGTAAATCAAAAACTGTCGACCTACTTCCTTTGGTATCGGTATGAGCCTTCCTGTTTGGTGGATAACAGAACTTGACCGGGATCCAAATAGCTTTCGCGCTGTTATCGAAATCAGAAACTGCTCATCATTTCTGCTATCGCTCCATCAAAAACCTGCATTTTTTCTAAATATTTGCTATTTTAAGTAGGCACTCTATTTCTAGCTGCATCATCACTCCAACGCTTTTATATAAAACAGTTAGTTTATCATGTATGGAGCATTTTTTATTGGTCGAAGTAGAGATATTCTATACAAACACTGGAGTGATTATACGGCTATAGCTGTAGATTTATCACACACTGTAAAAACATTTACCCTTTTTCTGCATCGTCACTTCGTCGCTTTTATAGGAAATGGTTATTTCGCTGTATGATGGAGCATTCTTCTTGGTCAAAACAGAGATATTCTATAAAAGCGATGGAGTGACGATACAGCAATAAATTTTCTTATTGCTCAATCTTCTATAGCAAACTTCGCAAAGCCTATCAGGATCCCGACTTTTTTTCAGTCCAGATTTTGCATGTTGTAGAGAAAAGATCTTATATCTGTATATGAGTAATTTCCTGAAAAATGAACGCTTTTAATTGGATGATATACACACCACAATTCTATCTCATGAGAAGACATGACATGAGAGAGAGAGAGAGTAATTGGATGATTGCTTCAAAAACAATTTGAATTTTTAAAGTTTTTATTTTAAAAAAGTTCTAATCATCAGAATTTAATGAAATTAAAATGAGACCACATGGGTATCTTATGCTTTCAAACAAAAAAAGAATTATTAAAATCGGTTCATATTTAAAGAAGTTATGAGTGAACAACAAATACATACAGGTCGAAATCATAACCTCCTCTTTGAAGTCGGTTAATAATAAAAAGATACTTGCAACGTTATACTAAAAGATTATCCATACTGCAAATCTCCAATTAAAATAATATTTTAATCCGCACTTACATTATTATTGTTGTTTAAAATAATAAGCAAACAATGGCAGTAAGACATATAAAATTGCATAAAAAATTAAACATGAGTAATACGCATAGTCAAAATGGTTTTAAAAGAGTTATTTTTAAGTCTAAAAGTTCTATGCTGACAAAGCTGACATTCCGGGGGAAAATATCACCTACAAAGAATCTGTAAAAGAAAAACTTTACAAAAATATGCTTGCTTTTTCTAAAATGATTTACTTACGAAGTGAAAATAAATCGTGAAAATCATTCTTGTAAAAAATAGTAAAAATTCTATGAAATTTAATAATTTTTGTTAAGTTTAAGTGGGAAAAGAGAAAGCATTATTGTGAAATATTATTCCAAGAAATAAAATAATCGATAACTTCGGGATAATACTTTAAGTTTCATTAAAATTATTGATAACAAATTATTTTCATTAGAATGTTATTCTTGTAAATGCTGTTAAGTTTTATTTTTATTAAAAGTAGTTCTTTTTTCTTCTCTTTAGTACTTGGAATCAGAACAGGCACACATAAGTTATAAATGTAGAAGCGCAGAAGCTATAAATGTTCAGTCTCCCGATTTATCAGTTTCTGGATCTAATAAAACAGTATACAGTGTTACTAATGATAGAAGAGTCCACTTAAATCAGATATAACCTCTCCATATACCAAAATGAAAATACATTGTATACACTGTCATTTTTTTCTGCAATATTATAATTTAAAGAAATCTGCAGTGACATTACTTGACTACTGTACACTAATGTACACACCCGAAAAGTAAAAAAAAAAAAAGAAAAAAAGAAAAAAAGAAAGAAAGAAATGAAAAAAAAAAAGAAAAAAAGATTTTTCCCCAATTTCAAACACAATTAAATCGGCTGAATTCGAACACTGGACCTCTAATTTGTAACTACAGACGTTATGTCTGTGACCTAATGCTTGACGATAGCTACACAATATACAGAGTGTATCTAAACTCTTGGGCAAAACTTTAAGGGGTGATAGTACACATCAAGACAAACAATATTAAATAGGAAGATAAGGGTCCCAAACGTCTTCGGAAGAAGATAGGCACCATTAATGTTTAGAGTCCAAAATTTCGAATGATTAAAGAAAAAAAAGGAAAAATTGGTTGATTCGTTTGCGGTTTTCACTAAAACTATTCTTTATGTCAGTATGTCTTGAAAATAAATTATAAAAATAAATTTCAAAAAATGTCGATAGAGGGAGTTTTAGACTTTGGAGTAACGAACAACTATTTTTTACAGTTATTTTTTTTGCATTTCATTAAATTTTTTTGGAAGCTTAGACATAAACTTAAATTTTGAGCTGAAAATCTAAATCGTTGGGAGTGGTTAAGTAGCGCAAACTGAACTGTGGGGGAAGGTTCAAATTTCAAATGATTATAAAAAACGGAAAAATTGGTCAATTGATTTGCGATTTTCACTAAAATTACTCTTTATGTCAGTATTATCTTAAAAACAACTTATAAAGATAAATTTCAAAGAAATGCCGATAGAGGGCGCTATAGACTCTAGAGTTACGTACAATTATTTTTTACCGTTATTTTTTGCATCTCATTAAATTTTTTTTAGAAGCTTTGACATAAACTTAAATTTTGAGCTGAAAATCTCAATCGTTGGGAGTGGTTAACCCTTTGTTGCATACTGTCCACTACAGTAGACAAAAATTCATTCCCAAATGCTAATGAATTTAATTCCCGAATGCATAATTAAATGCCCAAATTAAAAAAATTCGGTTTATTAAATTCCTGCAAACTAGCTTTTTCTTGTTTACAAATAAAGCTGTTTTCAAATTCCGGTGTCAGTCATCGATTTCAACACTTAAGCAATGAATTTTCTCTGCGTCGGAAAGTGTTAAGCTATGCAACAAAGGGTTAAGTAGTCCAAACTGAACTGTATGCAAGGGGGGGGTGGGGAGGTTCAAATTTCAAATGATTATAAAAAACGGAAAAAATGGTCGATACGTTTGCAGTTTCCGCTAAAACTATTCTTTATGTCAGTATTTCCTTGAAAATAAATGTTAAAGATAAATTTAAATAATTCTGTTAGAGCGCGCCTTGAACTTTAGAGTAACGAACAACTTTTTTAACCTTTTTTTTTCTTTTGTATCTAATTAAATGCTTGCAAAAGTTTAGACTTAAATTTTGAGCTCAAATTCGGAATCGTTGTGAGTAATTAAGTAGCGCAAAATTGAACTGTGTTCAAGGGGTGGGGAGGGTAACATTTCAACCCCTGAACACAATTGAGTTTACGCTTTTTAACCCCTCCCAACGATTCAGAATTTGAGCTAAAAATTTAAATCTAAGCTTTCGCAAGCATTTATTTAGATACAAAAAAAAACGGTTAAAAATAGTTGTTGTTTACTCTAAAGTATAAAGACGCCCTCTAACGGATTTTTTTAAAATTCATCTTTAAAATTTATTGTCAAGGAAATGCTGAAATAAAAAATAGTTTTAGTTAAAACTTCAAACGTATCGATCAATTTCTTTTCCGATTTTTATAATCATTTGAAATTTGAACCTCCCCACCCGTATTGAATGCAGTTCAGTTTGCGCTACTTACCACTCCCAAAGATTCAGATTTTCAGCTCAAAATTTATGTCAGGCTATTTCCATGAGTACTTGTAGTGTAAGTCACAGGCTACGATTTTTGGCTACCAGTATTATAGAACGAAAAAAATGTGATTAATTTTATTGGCACATTATCATTACTTGAATAAGGCCAAGCAGACTTTTCGAAAATAACGGTGGCAATCAAATATAGCAATTAATGAGTTATGTGACTTACACTACAGAACCCATGGAATTAGCCTGTCAAAGCTTCTAAAAAATTTAATGAGATGCAAAAAATAACGGTAAAAAATAATTGTTCGTTACTCCAAAGTTTAGAACAACCTCTGTAGGCATTTTTTGAAATGTTATCTTTATAATTTATGTTCAAGACAATACTGACATAAAGAACAGTTTAAATGAAAACCGCAAATCAATTGACCAATTTTTCCGTTTTTTATGATTATTTGAAATTTTGGACCCTAAATTTTAATGGCGGCTATCTCCTTCGGAAAACGTTTGAGACCCTTGGTTTCATATTTAATATTGTTTGCCTTGATGTGTACTATCACCCCTTAAAATTTTGCCCAAGTGTTTAGGTACACCCTGTATTTATATCTTATATGCCACATTCTATTGGTGAGTTTTCCGATAGATTTCGTAATAAACTCAATTTGTTTCAATTTTCTTTTAAAAATGATTTAAACACCTACCTATGCAGTCCTGCAATGTTTCCAAATTTGTAATCAAATCTTGCATCAGTTTTCTACAAAATTCCTAGAATGCGATCTCAATTAAAAGTAGTACTCCTGAATTATCCTGTTCACTGACACACACATGCTCATTTTAAGATTGTAATACTTTTCATACATTGTATATCTGTAAAGTAATTAATTAAAATTAAGATACGGAGAAATTCGATAATTGTTCTCTCTTATACTTTTTTTATTCTCTCGTTAAAATGTTTCATACTATAAAAAAGACACTTAAATAACTCATTATCGTTTATTTAAAAAAGACACACGATGGTACTTTAATGATGAAGAAATATAATTTATTAGGGTTAATGTATTATAAAAATTGAAGTGCTTACAATTAATAAATTAGCAGCCTATTAAGAAAAGTTCTGTAGAATTTTTTTTTTTTTTTTTTTTTTTTTTTTTTTTTTTTTTGTCAGTTTAGCATGTTTTTATTTATTGCTTAATTCGTTTCTATTTGACTACTGAGTGTTTCTCATTATGTATGGATGGTTGGCTCTTTTAATAATTAATTAACTATATAAAATATGTTTTCAAGAAATTATTCTTTGTGCTATGATAGTTTAGGGTTTTTTACAAAGGAAATATGTGACATGTTTGCTTTATCATAAAAGAAATGAAACTTTTTGTATTTCTCCCTCAATACAACATAAATCTCATCTATGAATTAATAATAGGTTTCGTAAAAGCATTTCAACTTTTTATTACAAATGCAAAAAAGAACTGTATAGAACATTTTCTCTCCAACTGAATAATAGAATAAAAATGTTAAATTACAGCTTACCTTGACTATTAACAGTAGAACCACGGAGATGGGTCATTTTGACCCGTACTCAGTGGAAAGATGTCGATTCGAACCAAAAAATTCTTCTTAAAATGATGTACATGTAAACTGCACAAAAATTATTTCAATTAAATAAGTTAAATAGACAAATAAAAATTCTGATGTGAATTTTTTTTATAAAACTTGGGTAAAATTTGCCGCGGTTCTAGTGTTAAACATATATTAAATTCGTAAAATAATGAAAATAAAGTGTAATTTTTTAGACACATAGATAGCTTTAAATCCTTTTTAGTAACAACAGTCATTCTCAGACCATTGATAATTAGATGATCCACTTTCTTTATAGATATAAATTAAAAGCACTATTGTATTTCAGAATATAAATCTTAGCCTTATTTAATCGTAAATATCGGCCATTAAATAAAGCGAATATTGAAGCACTCAAAAATCGCAAGATTTGGCAATATTGCAAACATGCATTAATTTTTAGATAGAGCCCACAAATAATAACAGATTGCAAATATTCAATAATTTAATTATCATTTCATTTTACAGTTTAACAGTTTTTAATAAGTTTAAACAACTTATTAAAGGTTAGAAAACTGAAAACTTTTTTAATCGTATATATCTGTCATTCAATAAAGCAAATACATTTGCCCAAAAATTAGTTGTACTCAAGCTCGGAAGATTTGGCTTTGTCTGTCTTGCAAATATGTATCATTTTCGGAGCGGGAACCTTAATTCATAACTCATTCACAGGTTATTAATAATTTAGCGATCATTTCAATAAACGGATATCAGTTAAAAATAAGTAATAAGTAAAATTTTAAACGCGTGCCTTAGTTGCCAACCGTCAAGTACGCCACTGCTTGTGATTTTAAAGGTTAAAAATTTATTTAGATTGAAGAGAACCTGCACTTTAAATGTATTTCCAATACGATAAAGTGCAATTTAAATAAATTATAATAGAATGTTTCATTATTAAAAATGTAATAAAAAAGGATCATTGTACTACCTAAATCAGATGTCGGAAGTCCGAAATGTGACAACGCGTTTTATAAATCTCAGTTCATCTTAAATTATAAATTTAAGCGCTACACATGTTATATTTCCTTAATGAAGTCTTGAAAAACATAACATTGACAGCTGAATAGCTTTTTATTGAACAATTGAATATACCTATAACTTTAAATTTCTTTTCTATATTGTTAGGGCCATAAAAATTTAGGAAAGCTATTTTAAATAAACTTACTTCATAAAGTATGAGATGGATTAGCTTCAAACTTTTTGTAAAACAATCGATTAACGGTCCTTGGAAAAAGAGTTGTCTGTTTAGCCTCTATTTTCAACCCATTGAGCTCTGATGGTAGAATTTTCTACCAAATAATTTTAGATCCGAAATGCCACAATGGAACCAGAAAATTCGATCAAATGTATTTGAAAAAGGTTTAATGCATCTTTTCGTGTTTATCGTTAACCAGTTTTTTTTCTTTACAAAATACTGGTGCCAATGTGACATTTAGAAATTTTGAAGAAATTTACACACTAGAGCTCAAAGGGTTAAACAGAAATGTAGTGTTTAATCGTATCAGGATTAAAGAATAATATTTTATTCTTTATTTTACAGAGACATTTAGCGAGCACATGTGTTAAAGATACTTCTTTCGAAATTTCTGGTGTGATTGAAATTTCTGATTTAATTTGGAGGCTTATCCGGCAACCCCGCCTCGAAATAAAGGATGGTGGTATTCACAGAGTACGTAACAGAGAATCAACTTTCATACACTGTAATGGCAACTTGTTTAAGATGGGATTACGCATAGACAGTAGCGATACGAGCGGATGACTCTGAAACTACGATCATAACATAAGAGAGGTTGCTAATTCGGCGAAACATCGCTTCCTTGGCGACAAGTGATATAGGAAAAAAGAAATAAAATACAGCGACGGCTTGCTGCTTCTTGTTTTGAAATTTATGAAAGAATTATTTTAATATTTGTATAACTTTGACGTATTTGTCTTGCAAACAATGCATGTGTCTCTTTTTAACATAACGACCTAATAATTTAAACTTGAAAATTCAAGAACAATAACAGTAATAATTACGAATCAATATAAGCGCGGAAATCTAAGATCAAATAGCATAAGCACGTGTGCAAGGATAATCAAATCAGCATTCAGCAAGAAGTGCCAAGCCAGAATATGGTTACAGTTAAACAGAAATCACGAGGATAAAAATCGCCAACGCGATGGTTTAGTTTTTAAGTCATCCACTGAGGGCATTCTTTTAGACCGAGTTGAGGCTCTGTCTGTACTCTGTGGCGGTATTAGTCGTCCATTACTTCCTCTGGATACGCAGACAAGCAATGTAATAACACGCACGTTTCAGTACGCAATAGAACACAACTACAAGAGAAGACAACCCGTTTGTTTCTATGCACACACCCGTACCTTTGAAGCACGAGCATTAATGTATAAATTAAATTTATATTTCAAAGTTGCTTTTAATGGAAACTGGTGGTAAATAAGTTTTACATAAGCAGAATAAAAACATCACATCGTAAATACATTTGAAAAGAATTTAACATTTGAACTGTTGGACTATAAAACAAAATGATAACTTTCCCCGTGTATTCCTCAAATTTTTGTTATTTTCAAGATTTTTTTTGTAATATTTAAAGCACTTGCTTAAACATTCTGTTTTGTTTTCTTTTTCAAACGCATTTCCATAATTTCACTCATTAAACACGTCAGGTGTATCTTCAGAAACAGTGATGGCAGTTGGCCCAGTGGTACATGAGTTCGCCATCACTCGTTTACAAAATACAGATTCGTTTTCTAAAATTTAAAATGTTTAACTGTTTTTGAATTTGTATACAATGTAATTAATTTGCCCTCCTTTTACTATCAGATAAATGCTTTTATTCCCACGAATTTACACATATATATGTACCGTAATTGTCGGCGTATAATCCGCAGATCAAAACAATCATTTTTCGACAAAGAAAAATTTTAAAATAAAATATAACTATTTAGATTGTGGTAAATATTTGGCTTATTGTCTAAGTAAAATTTCTCGGTCAAAAAATAATTGTTTAATCCGCGGATTATATGCCGGAAATTAAGGTACATATATATGTGTAAATCATGTAACTGTAACATATATGATTCTTGCATCTTTAAATGTAATCCAGTACCAGGTGAAAGAAACGTGGCAGTAATCTATTTTGCATCACCAATAGTTCTTGGTGGGATATAGTAGTAATAGTTATAGCAATAGATATATTTGTTCATGTTAATTTACTTGTAGTTAAAAAACACTTCAAATGTTTATTATAAGAAGATTCCCTAAAGAATTCTGGAAGCTCTACTAAAACAATGCTTAATATTTCTATGAAATCAACAGGAACAGTGTAGAAAATACAAGTGATAGCTAGATAATTGTCAGCAATACATCCGAGTTGTGATCGTCGTCTTTCTTAACCCTTTGAGCTTTGGTGGGTAAATTTCTTCAAAAATCCAAATGTCACATTAGCACCAGTATTTTGCAAAGAAAAAAGCCGGTTAAGGATATACACGAAAAAATGCATTAAACCTTTTTCAAATAAATTTGGTCGAATTTTCTGATGCCGTTATGACATTTCGGAATTAAAATTATGTGGTAGAAAATTCTACCATCAGAGCTCAAAGGGTTTAATAGGAGACGGTCTCCTAGGAATGTTTCAGAAAAAATAAATTTCTACTATAAAAACGTATCAAAAAGGAGAACGATCCTGGAATATCCGCGGAACTTTACTATATTTTTAGAGTGGATCGACTGAATTGGAAAATGGCGTTTATTTCATTAAAAATTCTAAAAAATGTGATTTTATAGTTTGATCAATTGAAGCATAGATTTTAATACCAGGTCAGATAAAAAGCGATTGGAAGAAAGAAAATCTTGTGTTGGAGGATAATGTTGAAATTATTAATTTATTAACTAAACACAATTTCTGCTTAAGCCATTACTGAAGGAATAACACTAACTTCAGACCTGTGAGCATTCACTCTTTTAGTCACCATCAACTTGATAAAAGTATTTTTATGGCACATTAATGCGAGAAAGGGTATAAAATTTACACGAAAACGTGTATTCTTAAGACTTTTCCAAAATAAATCTAAAACTAAGATTTTCGTAAAAAAAATAGTGGAGATAAAAATTTTGATTTAGCATCTATAAACAGAGATAGTTCCGAGGCCCGCACTAACCTGCCACAGGTACTCAAAAACTGCCTGAATTTTAGTGTGATTTCATGTTGTGAAAATCATATAATTGTAAAGCGTGTAAAGCATAAAAAGTGTCGTTTTTGAATTTAATATTGTAAGCTCTTTTTTATACCGTAATTTCGGGTGTATAATCCGCGGCTCAAACAATTCTTTTTGGACCCAGAAATCTTATTTAATGATTAAACACAAATATTTACGGCGATCTAATTAGTAACATTCATTTAAAAAAAAATTCTGGGTCGAAAAAGAATTGTTTGAGCCGCGGCTTATACACCCGAAATTACGGTAACTTTTGATGCAGATGAATCTTACATATGATCATGCATGTTTATTATAAATGTCGAATCTATATTTCTTTTGCATTATATCAACTTACGTAGTCGTGAAAAAAAATTAACTACCCCTACTAACTCCTCAGAAAATTATCGAAGAAAAACATTACTAGTACCGAAGGATTGGAAATACAGGCTACTTTTAAATATTGTATATAAAATTTGCTTTGGAGTCATCTACATATTAAAATGAATCCAAATCCTTTATTCAACAGCAATGCCATTTTTAACAAGATATTTAAAATATTCGGTTCAAATTATGCCAAGATACCAAATTTCAAGTCATTTGAAAGACACGTATTTGAATTAGAAACATTCAAAGTTCAGTACTTCTAATATTAAATTACAATTTCATCTCCTGAAATTATACTCGTAATTGCTATTTTTTATGTAGTGATATTACTAAAGTATCCAAACATAAATATGTTGAATTTGCAATTTTCATAATTTTATTATATGAATTACGTAATTAATATTTGAAAAAATTGCGGATTTCAACATGGAACTTTTTGATGGATTACAATTTCTTTGATAGATTTGTTATGCCGTGCTTTGTGGAAATCCCAAAATTTCAAATTTTTCTTACAAGTAGTTTTCAAATAATGTTTTAAAAAGGCAAGATAATAGTTTAAAGGACGTGTACGGTATAAGTGACTAAATATTTTGAAACTTCTTATGTTATCTAAGGAATTAGGAATAAAGAGGAGGAGACGTATAATGCATTGTCTAGCAGTTGCGATTGAAGAAATTGAGGAGGTTGCCACACGATGGCTACGATTTTATTTTAATTAGGTAACACAAATTTTATTACTGATTACAAATATCGTAAGAAATCTCTATTTCTTTTTACTGGTGTCGTTTTCCCAATGTATTATAATCCTTTCACTATCACTGACAGGATATTGCCTTGGCTGCCATAATATGACGAAACTACTAACAAAAAAGTAAACTTCCACCAGTATAAATGAATATAATTCTTTGCTATTATTTTTGACTGAAATTTTGCGTTAAAAAGGTATATGAATAAAGAGAAATTTATACTTAAATTTACTGGTGGGAGATTGCACCGGTTGTAATGAACCTCCAGTTACAGTTGAGGTATCACTATTTTAACCCCTTGAGGGGCAAGCAATTACGTTCGTGTAATTCTGAACTCCCACCGGAAATTTGTAAAAATGTTATATCAAAAAGAGGATAAGCATTTTCACGACTGTTTTCCACCAAAGTTAGAAAAGGGAAATTTAATGACATTTTTCTGGTGTAAAACTTAATCGATCGTAGGTGGTATATAATATATACCGGCGCCCCTCAAGGGGTTAAGGATATATCAGTTCCTGTTTCTTAATTGTTTCATGACGCTGTCCTGTAATCTAGCAGTCTTCAGTGGTTGCTTGAATGGTGCCGAAGATACCTTCATCAAGAAAAGGGCTCTCTCCTTTAACAATCAAGTACCGAACTCCAATTCAGATACAGGACCTAAAATGTGGTCGTTTTAAAACTAATTTCTCGAAAATGTATCGTATGAATTGCATGAAAATGTTTTTAGGTTGTTTTTAGTGAGCATTTATGCTGTCAGACTTGGGTACAGCAAACAGCAAAAAAAAAAAAAGGATTCGTTTTAATATGTAGATAGCCCGTAAGAAAATTTTGTATATGTAATTTTAAAAAAAACTTTATTTCCAATCGTTTGGTACCAGTAATTTTCTTCTACGCTATTTTTTTACAGAGTTGGTAGGGTAGGGTGTTTAATTTCTTTTTGTCACGACTGTACAAACCTATTTTCATTAAAATATGTTTAGTTGTTCTATAGATAATCAAAATTATAATCAAAATTGTTCTATAGATAATCAAATCAGAATATCAAAATTCTTTTAACTTTGAGCATGATTGTATTATCCTAGACTCAGTTTTGCCAATGTCGGTTCATAAAAGATGCCGCCAGGGAAAAAAATTATTAAACAAAATTTTATTTTTGATATTTAGTAATTTCGAAGAAGTAGGTTCATTGTGTCTAACTATGACAAATCGTAAGTGCAACAATGTCGTACTTAAAATCTTACGGAAATAATTGTATACAAATGCTATATAGTGAAACATCCAAACTTCAGGATGGAAACGAGAAACATTTCTGCGCATTTAAATCATTTTCTATAAAAGAATGTCCAATGATCCTTAGTCAAACACAGGCAGAAGTATACACCATTCCAACATATTGCCTTTCCAAACCATCAAAACTAGCGATCTCTTTCACCCAGCAATAATGGTCTCTTTCTCAGGTTTTGAAAGGCAGATAGCGGATCGTTAGTATTCTTTAAATTGAAGAACTTCGAGAATTATTGTTTAGGCTAGACCGAGGCTCACCAATAAATAGAACGGTCCCCCATTGTTCCCGCCTCCTGTGTCGATGAACTTTCCACCATGCTGAACGGATTCAGTGTGTAGAAGTCAATGAAACACGTGTGGCAGGCCTTATTAAAAACTGTCCTCTGTCATATAACCTTCTGCAAACAAGAACTCTTTAAACCCGGCATCCTGTGGCCCCATAAAGTTCACGAGAGAACTGAGAAATTGTTGCAATCCTGTTACTACTCGCTTTGCTGTAATGGACAAACAGCGATCTTCATTGTCTGTAGTCTGTGTTCGACGACTTTGCCCAGGCTTTCTCTCTTTGTATGCAGTGTCTTTAACCCCTTGAGGGGCAAGCAATTACGTTCGTGTAATTCTGAACTCCCACCGGAAATTTGTAAAAAAGTTATATCAAAAAGAGGATAAGCATTTTCACGACTGTTTTCCACCAAAGTTAGAAAAGGGAAATTTAATGACATTTTTCTGGTGTAAAACTTAATCGATCGTAGGTGGTATATAATATATACCGGCGCCCCTCAAGGGGTTAACCAATTTCCGTAAGTTGGACATGATGGTAGGCGTTATATTAAATTCTCTAAAATATGCATTTGAAACTGTTTTGTTTCGAGTCTCCATGGGATTTGCCACCTAATTTTATCATCTAAGTGTTGTTGATTATTCATTTTTATTGTTTGCTTCTGAATTTCCCCGAATGTTTTCAAAAAACTACCAAAATATTCTTCGATGTATACGAGCGCATGTATACTTTGAAGTGGCAAAAAATTGCCACTAGTAGCTTTGCAGGGAAGGGATAAAATGCTCCTGATACCAGTAATATTGTAAAGTTTTCTTTATCTTTATAATAGCTTAATTTTTTTCTCGATTAATATGGGGGAACAAAACTTGGCGTACAACATTTGTGGTATTCAGTGCATTTTTAACCCCCACCCACTAGGCGTGTCTACACCACTGATTGCCACTCTCTGGAATTTACTACTCATCTAATCGCCTATTCACTTACTCGCTTCTTTCATACCCAAGTGTATACTCACATATCCAACAGTAAAGATTTAAATTTTTCTTTGAAAGCAATTGTTATACCTTTCGTTCTGTGCTTTTCGTGAAATTGGGCAAATTCTCTTAATTTTGAACATGAATGTAACACTATATGGACTGCCTAAAAAGAACAATGTAGAGAAACACAACATTTTTATATGGGCTTATATGGGTTAGGTTCACTCATAAAGACCTCCACGAAGAGCTACAACCGCCCTCGACGTGTGCCTCTCGGGTAGATGATAAACCGTAGAAAAAAACAAACAAAATTAAATGTTAAATGAGTCTGAAATGTCTGATTTATATTAAAAATAAATTCAGCAAAATTAAAAAAAAAACAACAAAACAACAAAACAACAAAAACAACAACAAAAAAAAAACATATTTTTAACGTAAATAGAAAAGAAAAAATTTACTTCCAAGAATCACATAACACGCAGAAAAAAACAATAAATTTAAAATAAATTTAAAAACATCATGGAAAACATTTTATTAATATTTAAAATGTCACGAGAAAAATGATATTTAAATTGTTTTACCTAGAAATTCCCATGAGATTTATATTTTTCCGCATATTAAATATCATCGTCCTGTTTTGTCTATTTTTCCCTTAAATATTTTTTTACCTTTAAAAAAAGTATTGATTTTCACAGGTTTCTTAACATTTTTGCAGAAAAATTTCTGAAAATTTATTTTTGCTCTAAGGTTGCTTTTTATTCCAATTTTAATGGTAAATGCTCTTTAACTATATTTTAAAGATTTTTTTTACTAATAATTTATGAATATCTTTTTTGAATGGTGTTTATTATTCTATGTATTGGTATGTATTGGTATTGCTATGTATTCGGTGTTTATTATGCTATGAAAATACTTATTTTAAAACAATTCTTACCATTTCACTGAAAAATGATGAGGTTTAAATATTATTATGTAACTTCAAATAATTCTCGTTTCATATTGCCTCGATATAACTCGGAGTAAAAGGACTGTTTCCCCATATCTGCAGACGGTGATATGGTTAAGAAGCTATTTTGAGAATGAATCAATACTTAAAGAATTGAAAAAAATATATATTCTGGATTTATGTTTTGCAACTTAGCAGTAATGCATGGGAGCCAAGTACGGGGATCAAAGGGGCAAATGTCATCTCTGTGACTTTTCAGAAAGTGTCTGAATGCTCATCATTTAGACTGGCTGAATTTTCCATGACTGAGTCTGCCCTCAGAAAATTTAAAATAAATAACAATGTTAACGGTTTAGGGGAGAGGGGAGATGAAACGGACATTTTGCTTTTATAACAGTGGTCCAAAACCAGTGATATTACAAAGATTTCTTCTCCTTGATTCATAGCAGAAAATGTTCTAGTTAGATAAGTTGAACAGAGCTTAAAAAATGTACCAGTATTCAGAGTACTTGGGCACCCACCCTCGTTATCCTTCTGTATAAACGTATAAAATAATAACATTAACCCCTTGAGGGGCAAGCAATTACGTTCGTGTAATTCTGAACTCCCACCGGAAATTTGTAAAAAAGTTATATCAAAAAGAGGATAAGCATTTTCACGACTGTTTTCCACCAAAGTTAGAAAAGGGAAATTTAATGACATTTTTCTGGTGTAAAACTTAATCGATCGTAGGTGGTATATAATATATACCGGCGCCCCTCAAGGGGTTAAATCTAGTCTGAAACGATTGCTTTGATTCCAGTAAAACCTCTTATCTGCAAGTACAATAATTTAAAAAAAAAATGCACATTTTTATAAATTGGGAGAAATGTCTCTTTTAACGCCATTGTAGGGAATGAAAGGGACACAGTGCGGGGCTGAAAGGGTCACATATAAATAACAGACTTTTTATTTTTTTACCTTTTATTTGTAATTACATTATTCAAAAATAAAAAATAGAAATACACAAAGAAAAATAAATTACGAGGGTGAGTCCGAAAATAAGTTTTCTCTGGCGACTGTGGACAGACGTTTGTATGAAAGACAAAAAATATTATGAAACATTAACGATAAGACGTACCTTTATTTTTCTACATAAGTTCCAAGTTAATTTAGACACTTGTAATGCCTTTTTATAAGCTTCAAAAAAGCACTTCACGAAAAAACAGGGTTCTGCATCATTATGTCCACGGTAGATATGGAAAGAAAGTGAACTTTGAATTCCTCCGAGAAAGCAGGAGTGACAAAGCAGTTGTCCGCTATGAATGGGTACGTGGAGTATCGGAAGAAGAAATCCATAACCGCCACGTGGAATTTTATGGGCCGATGTAATGACGAAACAGTTGATGTGATGATGGTGCCGTCAATTCCCTGAGGGGTGTCCGCAAATATTGGACAGACCAAGAATTGGACGAACGTGTACGGCTCGATAACGAAAACAATGCTTGACTACCGTTTTGGATGTAATACTGTTTTCACACAAGCCGATCAACGCTTCTTTCGTATGCAAAGTCCTGGAGTATTTTTTGAAGCTTATAAAGGGGTATGTCAAATGTCTCAACACACTTGGAACTTATATAGAAAAATAAAGTTACATCTTATCTTTAATGTTTCATTATATTTTTTGTCTTTCATACACACGTCTATCCATAGTCACCAGGAGAAACATATTTTAGTACTTCCCCTCGTATTTTGGAACATAAGATGAAACAAAAACATGAAATATAACTTGTTTAAGTCTACTTGACATAAAACAATTTTAAAACAGCGAAACATTTTAAGAACGATTTATCTTTACCTGTCTGACGAGCTGTTACGCATTTAGGTATCTACATCACAATATCATAAATATTCATGCCATTCGTTTCAAAAGTATCTGTAAATACACAGTGATTTTTTTTTTCCTGAAAAAATGTACTTCGAATTCATTCCGAATGCTTTTATGCTGTTTGTGGATAAAGTGCAACAGAAATGCTGCCATAATTATTTTATTATCTTTCTAAGGCTACTTTTATTGCCATATTTTTGCATATTGCTTTCATGATTATCAAATAAGGGAAGCATAAAATCAGTTTTAGAACAACTAAGCTATCTAGGTAATGCATAATTGCATTAAAAAATTCTATAAACATCCATCAACTTTGATAAGCAAATCCAAGTTCCGTAATTTCGGGTGTATAAGCCGCGGATCAAACAATTCTTTTTGGACCCAGAAATCTTATTTAGTGATTGAAGACAAATATTTACGGCGATCTAACTAGTTACATTTGTTTTTCAAAAAATTCTGGATCGAAAAAGAATTGTTTGATCTGCGGCTTATACACCCGAAATTACGGTATTTCGGATGCGGAAATTCCGTGCAGGAACTCCTTGAAATTCTTCCTTGGAAAAACGAATAGTGTTAAACAGAATTACCTGATGCAGAAACAAACGAGTGACAAGTTCATCATGTTCAGCTGATGTTATGTGAGAAAATTTCTTGATTTCTCATGAGAGCACCACGTTTTGCTGCTATATTAAGTGGCGTGTCTGTACTGTGTCATTAACCATATTTCATCACAGTTAGATATATTATTCCATGTGAATTTATAGAGATTCATAACCGAGGGAAAGTTTTAAAAAATGCCAATTATATTTCCACTCCAATTATATTTCCACAATGCTTCAATTATATTTTCCACAACTTTATCATCAAAGTTTATTTATACATTAATGCTTTGTGAATTCTTCACGCAATATGTACATTAATAGAAGCATTTAACATCTAAGTTTTGTTTTCTCCATGATAAAAGTAATGAATAATTTTATCACGAATGACATTCTTAATTTGAAAAATAAAATAAAAAATGTAATTTTGTTAAAAGGCATTTTATTCGCCCTTTTTTTTTACCAAATGCCTTTATATAAGTAATTATTTTTATAATAACAGAAATTTAATGCCATGTTAAATACAAGAATAGTACTTTTTAAACATCTGTCTGCCAGAAATATCTTGCAAAATTCATAGGCTTTCAACCCTTTCCGGCGCGGACAAATTCTGTTCTTAAAATGAGAAATTGTTGACTTACACCAGAATTTACAAAAGATTTTTTAAAAAGTTAAGAACTCCCTCATTTAAGCTGTCATTGCAAATGTAAAATTTTATTAAAATATAATTGCTGTCGTTTGTAAGTTTTGAATTAAATTTAAGTCTGGAGTGGACACACTGCGCCAGAAAGGGTTAAAGAAAACTTATATGGCTACTTTCATGAAAACATGTCATGTCTGTCACACACAACGATTTTTGCCTACCAGTATTTTACAATGGAAAGATTTAACTTCTTTTATCGGAGATATCTCATCAGTTGAATACGACGAAGGAAACTTTTCGAAAATAACGGTTTCAAACAAGCATAGCGACTTTTAGCTCTGTGACAGACATGATGTGTTTTCATGGTTATGACCATATGTATCATTCTACAAAAGTCTATTTTTTTAGTACAGAGTTATTACACCTCTTTGAATGCTCCGACGAAGAAATTCTTTAGTATCAGTACTTTTTTGTTGTTGTTGTTGTTGAAAATACCCGATTAAATGAGGCGAAGTTTCGCATATTGCATTTATATTTATTTTTCCATTTAAATAAATATATACAGGGTGTTTCTAAATTCATGGTACAAACTTTAAGGGGTGATAGTACACATCAAGACAAACAATATTAAATAGGAAACTAAGGGTCCCAAACGTCTTCCGAAGGAGATAGGCGCCATTAAAGATTAGGGCCAAAAATTCAAATGATTATAAAAAACAGAAAAATTGGTCGATTCTTTTGCGGATTTTACTAAAACTATTCTTTATGTCAGTATGTCTTGAACATAAATTATAAAAATAAATTTCAAAAAATGTCGATACAGGGCGCTTTAGACTTTGGAGTAACGAACAACTATTTTTTACAGTTATTTTTTTGCATTTCATTAAATTTTTTTAGAAGCTTAGACATAAACTTAAATTTTGAGCTCAAAATCTAAATCGTTGGGAGTGGTTAAGTAGCTCAAACTGAACTGTGGGGGAAGGTTCAAATTTCAAATTATTATAAAAAATGGAAAAATTGGTCGATTTGCGATTTTCATTAAAATTACTCTTTATGTCAGTATTATCTTAAAAATAAATTATAAAAATAAAATTCAAAAAATGCCGATAAAGGACGCTTTTGACTTTGGCGTAACGATCAACTATTTTTCACGGTTATTTTTTGCATCTCATAATTTTTTTTACAAGCTTAGACATAAACTTAAATTTTGAGATGAAAATCTGAATCATTGGGAGTGGTTAAGTAGCGCAAACTGAACTGTGTTCAATGTGGTGGGGAGGTTCAAATTTCAAAATATTATAAAAAACTGAAAAATTGGTCGGTTTTCACTAAAACTATTCTTTATGTCGATACTTCCTTGAAAATAAATTTTAAAGATAAGTTTTTAAAATTCCGTTAGAGGGCGCCTTAAACTTTAGAGTAAACAACAACTATTTTTAACCGTTTTTTTTTTTTTTTTTGTATCTAAATAAATGCTTGCGAAAGCTTAGATTTAAATTTTGAGCTCAAATTCTAAATCGATGGGAGAGGTTAAGAAGCGCAAACTGAACTGTGTTCAGGAGTTGAAATGTTACCCTCCCCACCCCTCAAACACAGTTCAATTTTCCGCTACTTAATTACTCACAATGATGCAGATTCTGAGCTTAAAATTTAAATTTGAACTTTTACGAGCATTTAATTAGATACAAAAAATAACAGTTAAAAATAGTTGTTGGTTACTCTAAAGTTTAAGGCGCCCTCTGACGGAATTTTTTGAAAGATATCTTTAAAATTTATTTTCAAGGAAATATTGACATAAAGAATAGTTTTAGAGAAAACCGATTAATTTTTCCGTTTTTTATAATCATTTGAAATTTGAACCTCCCCACCCGCACTGAACACAGCTCAGTTTGCGCTACTTAACCACTCCCATCGATTCAGATTTTCATCTCAAAATTTAAGTTTATGTCTAAGCTTCTAAAGAAATTTAATAAAATACAAAAAATAATTGTTAGTTACTCCAAAGTCAAAAGCGCCCTCTATCGGCATTTTTAGAAATTTATCTTTATAATTTATTTTCAAGATAATACTGACATAAAGAATAATTTTAGTGAAAATCGCAAATCAATTGACCGATTTTTACGTTTTTTATAATCATTTCAATTTGATCCTCTCCCCCCCAGTTCAGTTTTCGCTACTTAATCACTCCCAACGATTTAGATTTTGAGCTCAAAATTTAAGTTTATGTCTAAGCTTCTAAAAAAATTTAATGAAATGCATGTTATTGTATGTACTTATTTATTATTAATGTTACATTACATCTTAAAAATAAACTCCAAAATTGAATTTTTACATACTAGTTTACACTAAGATTTAACTAAAAAATTTCATTTTAATAATATATTTTTCCAAAACCCCTTTTTAACCCTTTCCGGCGCGGACAAATGTTGTAGTAAAAAGATAAATTATCGACTAACACTGGAATTCACAAAGGAATTTTTTAGATATTCTGAATTCCTTAATTCAATCTTTTATTGTAGAAGCAAAATTTTACTAAAATGTTATTGGTGCCGATTGCAAGTTTGGAATTTAAAATTAGGTATCCCAGACCGGGCACAGTGTGCCGGAAAAGGTTAAAAGGTTAAACAAAATGCATGTTTTTCAAACGTTGATGCTTGATTTAAAATATTTCTACGGCTTAAATATTCTTTACTAAATAATTAAATGAAAAATAACAAAAGCAGCAAAATTTATATTGGATATTTCCTTATTTTTAATTTGTTATAAAGCCATCAACTTTTGACGCTTCTATCAAAATATTAATATATCACGAAAAGAATTTCATTACGTCTTATCATCCTAAACTCTAAAAAAATTTACAGTCTTACAAGGAGGCTTTTTTGTCCGAAAAATAGATTTACTATCCTTGCGTAAATAAAGAGAATATGATTCACTGTCCACTATCAAACATTCTTCTTAGTAACTTTGTCAGACTTTGTATTTGAATGTTATCATTTAAAAATGTGGAGACTAGTTTTTATGAGAAAAATACTTTGAAAATTTAAAAACAACATTTGTTTTCTGGATATTATTTTTGATAAAACGGATTTTTATCTAGCAAACAGAAAATGTGTTTAAAAAAATTTCCGTAAGAATAACAAAAAGATTCTCCATGTCCTTCAACTCTGGCTTCCGACGAGTATTCCAGTGCCACATCGTACCCCTTTCCAGATGCTTTTAAATTTTCTTTATGCTAATAACTGAAAAAATATGTTCTAACTGACAATATACAATAAAAGATACTGACAATATACAATAAAAAATACAGTAAATAAACATTATATAATGGATATTAAAATGACTGTTCATGTTAATAATACAACATAGTCACTGAATTATCGACTCCACAGAAAGATCAATTATTTACTGACAATACAGATATGTAATTTATTTCCTGGTGTTGCTGATATAGTTTTCTTTATTTCTAGGTATAAAAACATCTGTAACTGGCAAATCTAGCCATTTTCACATGCACTTGAATTATCCCTATTCTCAGCACTGGATTCGCATAACTGCCAATTTGCACAGACTTTTCTTACCATAAAATTTAATGAAAATTTACTTTACTAATTTAATCTACTTAAAAGCTAAAATTGCTTGAATTTGGGAGATTCAATTAGCTATAATATTTCATAAAATTTTAGTGGTATGAAAAATCCGTACACCTTGACAGCTATGGATTTGTATCTTGTCACTTGACAGACTTATTCTCATCACCTTGGCGATTTTCATGTTTGAACATGCACACATGTTATCCTGTATACTTTAAGAATCCTTTGAATTACAGTCATGAAACAATAACACAAAATTCTGTCATTAAACAGCCAAAAGGCTTTCATCTGATCCAATTCGTGTCTAATTGATTACTGAAAAAAATTATTCATTAAAATGAGTAAAATATTAAAAAAACTCTAATTCTAAAATATATCCTCTTTCATGACTTCATTTCAATGATAGGAAACAGAAGTTTGAGGCATTTACGGGCTTCTTCAGTCACTTCGAAAAACTCGCTCGCTAATGCTAATCCTATGGCAAAACGTTTTAAAGATCTCTCATTTGCATTTAAAGATTTTCAAATATATATATATGTTTTTTTTTTTTGCATGGGTTGCTGTGATTGATCTAATTCGAGACACGCTGCGAAAATGAAAGGTCCTAATTAAAAATATCTGTAAACAAGATCGAAAAATAAAAAAAAAACTCTCTGTTACTGATCCATCTCACCTGCCAGTGCAAAAAAAACTGTTTAAAAATGCTGAAATGCAAACGAGATATCTTTAAAAATTGCTTTCATAGGATTAGCAATAGTAAACGAATCTTTTCAGTACTCTCTAACGTAATACTACGTTTAAAGTACTCTCTTAACGTCGTGGGGTTATTTTATTTTCAACGTTAAAAATCTCAACTACAATCCTTTTTTCAGTGTTATCCACTGCATTTAGGCAAGTTAAGTGGGTATTTGATTTTAAAGAATGTGTATTCTAATGGGTAATTCTTTTAAATAAAATGTTTTAAATGCATTGAAATGTTTCGCGCTTTGTATCGACAATCCAGATATTTCATTATATTGCATTTATATGCAGTTGAAGCGTTAGGATTTTACATACATTAACATTAAATCTTTTATGAGTTGCCCATTTAGTCACAATGATCTTATAGGGGACAGAAAATATGTTTTTGATTTACTGTGAGGATTAAGAGAGAAAATAAGATTTAGAACGAGAACAGATCTTATATGCAATTTCTAATTTATTTAAAACACAGGATGGAAATAAATTGCAAAAGGATAGATTTATAATTAACTCTTATTAGTAGTAACAATACAATAAACTTCGGTGTGCACATGATTGAAAGATACATGCAAATTTTCCTTTTCTACAAAGAATCGATGACGCAATCTTGCTTTACTCTTAAAATGTCCTAACGGTAGATCTCATCTTGCCATATAATTATAACTATGTTCACGTTGATTTATCGTCGCCTGATTCATTATTTTGTTTTTACTTTTTAGTAAATTTTCGTGCATCTATGAAGAAAGTATTGTTAGATTCACAAGATGAATAAATTTTATGAAACCCCGAATAACATTTTGCTTTTAAATGCTGGTATATGTCATCCGCTAACAAGAACACAAAAACACGGATGAAGGATTTCGACATGCATCACACTTAAACGTAGACTTTAAACATCTAATGCCATATATACTCAAATTTTGAATAAAATACTACAAATTTGCAAGTAATCTAACACATTTATTACCTCTTCAAAATCTCAGACAAGTATGTAACAAGAAAAAAAAAGTTATCCATTTACACGAACTGGCATGTTATTCAAAATTAACCCATTTTTAATATTACACATAAATTACAGTGTTATTCATAATACATAGAAATATGTGTAATAATAGAGCATTACACTGAAATAGATGTAAAAATATTCCATAGATATGTGTGTAAGAACAGAATATATCATTGAAAATCGTGTAGGAATATTACACAGATATATGTGTAAAAACAAAATATTACACAGAAATGTGTGTAAGTATCTTACGTAGGTATATGTGTAAGAGCACAATATTATAAAGAAATATGTCTGCTCCTGTATACAGAATAAATGAATACATTTTAAATTATAGCTTGTGTAATTGTAACTGAATGGCCAGATGGTGGTCTGGAAAGTCATGACTCCTTAGTTCATACACCGTTTGAGTCAATACTGTTTCTTTACTGCATATTGAATTAAACAGAGATCTTTTTTTCTTGGTGTAAATGTGTTTTTGAAAACAGATGATTGAAATTGACAGAAAATTAACTCCCTTACGTGCCGAGAAAAACTTACGATATTCGCTCCCCAGTGCCACAGTTAGAACTTATGGCCTTACAAAATGGGGCGTGGCTTAAGAGCGTGCGAACACTGTAAATAATCATTGAGAGATAGAAGATGTTCCATTCAATTTTTAATTTTTGTGGATTCACTAATAACAGAAATGCTGTGCCGTTAAGCTACCAATAGGAAATTATTGTATATATCTCGAACAAAAGAGTCAGGAGTGAGTTTTACGTGAAGAAAACCATATTTCAAAAAAAAAAACTTTTTATGTAAAAATTCATCTAGGTAAATAATTCATATATTTCGAATACGATTTATTGATTCTCTTTTGATAAATAAATACGCTTTAGAACCAACGATTTGTTGGTAACAATATTGGTAAAATATACGAAAAAAGTTTTTCTTGCGTTCATTTAGTCGGATTCTTTATGTCATATCTTTATGCATTATTTGATTTTTTTTCAAAAAAAATATATGTGATTTAATGGAACGTTTATTGCACTGCAAAAATAATGATAAAATCAGAGATGTGTTTTTCGTATAACGTCAACTTTTTTCTTGTACTGCACATCTGCAACACGAGCAAAAATTACTGTCATAAATAAAATATTAAACAATTAGTAGTTATTGTAATCTCTTACCTGCCGAGAAAAACTTACGAGATTCATTCCCCGTGCCACAGTTTTCCAAACAGGTGCACGTAGTTATGCGGTGTATGGGGGGGGAAATAAGAGACAAGCTTTTAATATAAACATTGTGTACTTCCACGAAAATATGAAAAGAACGAAAATACAGAAATTATGTACAAAAATTATGCCAAAAATGTAAAATTCTAATGTAACAATCGATTAAAAAGTTGTTAGACCGTAGTGGCCGTGTGATACATCCTGAAACATGGTTGGATACATAAACCAACATCATATTCACAGCATTGATAGCCGGATTCATGGCGAATTTTTTTCATTGAACAAATCGCACGTCTTCTCGAAGCATTTTTCTTTGAAGACGTTGATGTTACTAAGTCCGGAAAATGTCTAGCAGAATGTCGTAAAGGACAGCCACTTTCTAATTTCTGTCATTTGGCATGTTGTTGGGGAGTAATATGAAATTTCTCAAATATACGTTCCACCAAATTCATGCGGAAGAAGTTCTAATTATCAGCGTTACGGAGTTGTTTTTTTTCTAATGTGAAGACATTCCAAATAGCCATGTCTAATAGATGGCGGAATGTTGTTAAATAATACCTCTTCTGTCTTTTTCGTGTTGTTCAATAACAAACTAATGCCTGATCCACTCTATCAACTCCACCCATCTTCAAGTTATAATCTATAACAATAGCATGGCTCTTTTTCAGTTTCAGAGCAATTTGCTGTATGGATAGAACTAAGAAGCGAAACATCTTTTTTTGCCACGCCATCTCAACACGGTAATTTTGCCTCTTTGGAAAACGGCTATTTCGCCTTTCTTGAAAGTAAGTTTGTTGAAATTTTCCGGCAAATCACATCGATTAGGACGAAGAGTTCCATATACATCAGTTGAATTTTTGATAAGAAGGTCTGCTAATTCTGGTGAGAGATAAAAATTGTCCGCAATTACAAAATAGCCTTTTCCGAAAAAAGATTCAATAAGCGTCATCGCTGCTTTTGTTGCAACTCCATAGTTCTCGTACTTTTTATCAAAGATTGTACTCTGCCCTGTGTACACGATCGTATTCTGAATATATCATGTCTCTGATTCAGCAAATACAAAGAGTTTCTCCAAAGCGAGCTCTTTTCATTGGTATGTATTGTACTCATGATAGCCTGCCTTTGAAAAGCATCAAGCTCTCATCAATGCTCAGGTCCCTTTCAGGTGTATAGACACTTGAAAATTCCTTCATAATGTCAGAAAAAACAGACCATATTTTTCTTAATTTTAGATCTGGATGTGAATTTTTATCAAAAGTACTGTTATCAGAAAACTGCAGAAATTTCATAAGTTAAAAGCGATTTCTGCTCATAAATTTCTCAAACATTAAAGTTTCGATCAATTTGTCTTTAGACCGTAAAGCGCAACGTGAGGTTTTACAAGAATTCCTTGCAGAATAAGTATATAAAAAACATACTTAAGCCACAACTTCGTCCTTGATTTCTCTTTTCCAGGATGCTGGTTGTTATACTTGTCTGCAAAACGGCTAGTTTCTGTAGCAATATGAAGCACCAACTTCTGATCAAAAAATAGTTCAAAAAATAAAAGTGGGTTCGTAACATCTGTTACATTTTTATTTATTCCTGGTTGTCTCGAAAATGGAAACCGTGAAGGTGGCATAGGTAATTTTTTTATATCCAATCGTACCGAGTTTTTGGCATCATTCATATAATAGTCGTTATCTGAATCCTCTTCATCTGACATATCATATTCTGACGTCTCTGATCCAGAAGATGGCGGAAAGTCGTCAAAGAACTTACTATCATCAGTATCGGACATACTCCTACGAAATTCTAGGAAATTTGAGAAACTGCACGGCTAAAGCTATGAGACTGAGGTAGTGACATCAAAATAGCAATACGATAGAAAGGCGAAAAGTGAACGGCAAACGAAACAACATTTTCTCTAAAATAATAGTGGTGTACAAAAATGGCGGAGCCTTGTCAAAGATGGATAAAAATTCGCTTGTATTTTCACTTCACTAGCTCAGTGCGATAGCCTTTATAAAGGTAGTTCCTTCTACCCTTCTCCTCTGAAATAGGTAAGTCTTTTAAAAACACCTTCAAAGTCTTTTTTCTTTTTCTTTTTTTATTCCAAAGCCGTGGGCGTGGTTTTACTGGTACAGCGCAGTATAAAGGACAATATTTGGGACTGACGTATATATATGTCAGTGGCACTTAACACATCGACTATGCGCGACGGATATATACGTTTGTGGCACTTAAGGCGTTAAATCATACAGAACCTAGAGATAATACCTGGCACCACATTATTCAGTATAATTCCCGTATTCTAACGAAAATTTATAGTCTATCTTTTATATTATACAGCTTTTGTGTATAAATGGTTAAAATACTATTCGAAAATACATTTTACAAAAAGATAGCATAAATATAGTAACAAACGATCCTATTTCTTATAAATTGCCAGTACACAGTTATAAGATATTAAGGTAAACCTGCTGTAAAGAGAAGAGTACACGAAGTTTGTTCTTTGCGAAATTTCATTTTACTCCTTAAAACTATTTAGTTCATACTTTACACTCAGAACTGTATAGCGTCTCAGCTACGTGCACAAAAACCTGTCGATTTGGTACATTACACTGCAGTATGCTTACTCGTATGTAATTCACACATTAATCTGTATACTGCTGTCATATGATACATTTTTATACATTTTAGTAGCCTAAGTGTCATCATCAAAATTTACAGGACAGAAAAAGTATTTTCAAATTGGCTCACCAGATGAGTATTTGGTAATTTATACTCCACAATGTACATATTGATAAATTGCTTTAATATCAGTAGTACACCTATTTTTGTATATAAATTTATCCATTTAATTTTTAGAGAATACGTTTTAAATGTCATATGTAAACCATTTAAATGTGCTATTTATTTACGCTGAATAAAAACTACATGTATATAATTTAAAGCATAAACTAATTATTTTTGTATGAATACAGAGTACAACCATTTCTTATTATATGCACATTATATACACAGCATGTACATTATGCAAAGAATAAATATCAATAAGTACATTTTAAATTTTGACACGTATATTTGAAGCAACTATGGATGCTTGTTTGCTATTATCAGTAAACAATTTTCTCTTTGAAATTTATAATTGCTTCTGAAGAACAAAGTTTGCTTAAACTGCAATGCAAACCCTCTCTATTCTCATTAGAAATGGAAAGTGATTCCGAAATGCATCAGGAAACTGAAAATTAAACGAGAAAATCATTGAATATCGTCAACTAAATAAAGGGAAACTCGTATGCAGCATAAAAGGTAAAAGATATTCTAGAAATAACGCTGAGCAATTTTAATGCTCTCTACTGGTAAATAAGTAATTCTGTAAATATTGTTCCTTAAACGAAATTCTGTTTGAAGTATGTTAAACATAAAGAAAGTGAATTAAATTGTTTGCTTTAAAATAAATTGGGAAATAAATGTGTGTAATCAGAAGTGGTTAGATTTTGTAGTTTACAACAGCAATTATAATTTGTAATTCATCAAAAGTATTGTTAATAATAGTAGGTGATAATTTTGAAGTGCATACTGGTATAGATAGCTCAGCATCTAACACTGCCTATAACATCTCCTTAGTTTTAAAATATCTATTTTGAAATTCTTCAAACAGTTATTCATTTGCAGGCGTAAATAATTAGTTATTAGTGATGTTAGTTTGCTTAAATTCTATTTTAAGATTTAGCAATAACTTTATATAAACACTAGATTAATTTTAACACAATTATTCTAATTGGTAAATAAATCATGTGGGACATAAATTTCCGACTGATAAAAAGATGTCCGAATAAGGATTCGAACCAGGGATATCTTAGCTGAATCCTGCAATGCTATACCATCTGAGTTATCTCGGTGGAACTAACTCATCTAAGAATCTGGTGGAACAAATTTACCCACCTAAAAATATTGATAGATATTGATATATTATAGAAGCTGCCTAATATCTTAATAATCTCAACTGAGTAATCGCAGGTAAGTGAACTGGAGAAAACGCTAGATCCGAAATTGCACTATATTAAATTTAACACAATTATATTTAGCACAACTGGCATAAATACTCTACTATTTTGTGCAAAATTATAATATGAACTTGTTTACATATGCACCCGTTTCTTCAGCTCTGTTGCATGATAGCGAAGTACTTTCCACGGGAATAAATATTTCTATAAAACTAATGGTTCGTGGTCCGATCAGATGTTCCAATCAATCGGTAGAGACTAAACGTAACGTTTTGGGCCAAAAAAGAAAATAATGTTTGAAAAAGGTGGTTGCTACGGTAAGAAAATTAGCGGATCCTATTTGACAAGATTTTAACTGCAATATTGTTGGTAAATTTAAAGTAGCTAGAGAACGCTAAAACTATGTTACAGAAAATTGTAATATAATCGGATCGTTCTTCAAAAAGCTGCAAAAGAAGGTCCAAAGAAGAAGATTAATGTTCAAAATTGGTGATAGCTGAAGTCTGAGAAATATTTTTGTCGTTTTTACAAAATTTGAAGGAATTAAAAAGCTGTTAGAAAAAAAACCAGTGAATCAGATCATTTTAAAGGGAATTGTGACAAAAGACCAAAATGGAGCCAGTCAATAATGAAGAATAGGGCCCGAAAATGAAAATATGTGAAGTGGTTTTAGTTCTTATTACTTTAGATCTTCAATTAATCACAATTAAGTGTAGTTATCAATTAATCATTAAAATGAAATTTTAAAGAAATGCATAAAAAATGAAAGGAAATATTTAGAACACAGGGCCATAGTGTCCCAGTAAAAATGTAAAGGTGTTGGTCTAAGGAGAAGGAAAGACATTATTAAAACTTTTCATTCAGAATGCGAAGAAATTAGAATATAAAAAAAATGCCACACAAAATGTTCAAGGGACCCCAGATCAGGCGCTACATGTGTAATAATTACAAGGGCAATTCGGAAAGTAACCTCCGTTTATGAATAACAAATAACTTATGAAAGGAAACATGTTTTATTACTTACGTATGAAAGACACGTTCTTCAGCTACTTCTCAATATAATTGTTGGATTAATGAAAACAATTATCATAACGGTAAATCTGCTTTGAAATTCCATCGTCACAGACTTCTGCCGCCGGCCTATTCAACTGCGATTGTTTTTAAATTCAACTCGCACCACTCTTTCAATCCAAAGAATTTTAGCATATACTTTTATTCATATTGGCAAATTTCGAATTGCTCTCGTAATATTTCACTTGACCCACTATTTTTTAAAACATTTTTGGTGGTACATTTATCAGCAAATTATATAGAAAAAATGTTACAATTCTTTGGATTGAAAGAGTGGTGCGAGTTGAATTAAAAAGTAGTCGCAGTTGAATATGCCGGCGGTAGAAGTCTGTGACGATGGAATTTCAAAGCTGATTTACTGTTATAATAATTGTTTTAATTAATACGGCAATTATGTTGAGAAGTAGCTGAAGAACGTGTCTTTCATATGTAAGTAATAAAACATGTTTCCTTTCATTAGATTTTTTAAATTCATAAACGGAGTTTACTTTCCGAATTGCCCTCGTATTTCGGAGTGAGGGTGGGATTGCGTAACACTTTACATGTTTTCTCTATAATAGATAAAAGCAAACCGTTCTGAAAATCAAGGTGAAGTATCAACCACAAACACACAGGATGTTGAATTAACTCCGATTTTTATTCAATTCCAGGTCCATACACTGCAAGGGGCTCCCTGTAACAAGCCACCGGATTGCTGGAAAGAGAGGGAATAAGCTCGTTATTTCATAGTTCACATGTCGAGGATCAGCGGGCTGAGTGTGTGGTTACAATTCTCGGCGAGCTGATGAATTGGCAAACAAAACAACCACAAAAATGTCAGGGCCAATGGTTTTCTGGCAATATTTTGGTAGAGACGAGGCACAAGTTGATATCCGTTAATTGTATGAGAATGAGGAGAGGGAGGAATAGATATTTAATTTTTTAACGCCAAACTGCTAAAGCAACAATCTAGGATGCCGAAACCACAGATTCGGTAATATAATGAGAGAATAATGGGAGGACGCTAAAACAATGTTACATAAAAATGCTAGCAATTTGGATAATTTTTACTGAAGCTGCACCAAGGGCCCCTAGAAAGTGATTAGTATTCAAAATTGGTGGTAGCTGAAGTCTGAGAAATATTGTTGTCGTTCATGTACTCGCTGGAAACTCTAAGAAGTTGTTAAGAAAAGCTAATAAATCAGACCATTTTTAAGGGAGCCATAATAGGGGGCCACTTAGGGGACAACTGTCGGTTAAAACCAGGGCCCTAACATTAAAACATGTTAAAATGTCGCTTTAGATCATTTATTAGTCAAAATTAAGCATAGGATATGAATTATTCGTTGAAAATGATATATTTTTAAAATGCAACAATTGATTGGGAAATGTTTAAAAAAGGGGCTTTAGGACCCGAATAAAAACATTAGAGTGTTCGGCCATAAAGAAGAGTCCAAGACTCAATTTAAAATTTTTGCACTGAGAAGGTGAGAAAATAAGGAGCCAAAAAATTCAAAGGACTGGGCTGGACCCTACAATTCCCTAAGGGACTCCTATGTCTTATATCGAAAGTAAAATCTTGAAAATATTTAAATGGAACAGAAATTCCAAAAATGAAGATCGGATTAAAAGGAAGCAATTTATTAGCATTTTACAATCACAAAAACTTCAAGGGGGCCTTAAAACGGGCCCCAAGGATCCAAGGTCAAAAATGAAAAATAAAAACACGAAAATAACTAAGTGGAGAAGGGTCTCAAAAAACGACGAAGATTACATAAAAAGGATACAAGTTATTAGCAATTTAGGGCATAAAAATTTGAAAAGGCCCTGACTTTTAAAATATTAAAATTCTGAGCCTCAGATGCATCAGGAACTGTCTTAGACTATCTTCCTCGAAATTTTACGACTTCTAAGTGCAATAGATTTTGCTAGCCATCGCAGACACACACACACGCACACACAGACAAAGACAGGTCGTTTCGTTATTTATTAGTATAGATATATTTTTATTATTGTTTTGATATCATTGAATCACTTCAGCATTTTATGCAGAGAAGTGCCTTGCCTCTAAATGTGTTAAAAATACAATTTATATCTTCTCAATGAATAATAGTTTTTAGCTTATCTAAAATGATATAATTCTGGTCTTTCAGACTTTTGAAATTATAAAATTTCAGTATGTTAACACTAGAACCGCCGGCTGTTTTTACTCATATTTTTTAAAAAAGAGTTTCAAACCAGAATTTTTATTTAAAACAATTTAATTTATTTAATTAGCCTAGTTTTGCACTACATACATTTAACGCATCTCATAAAAAAATTTTTGGTTCGAATCGACTATTATCAATTTTGGCAAATGACCCCTAATGGCGGTTCTAGTGTTAATATGATATGTTTATTACATGTTTATTCGAGAATTAATATATTTTAGGTTAATCAAAACTGAATTTTTATATCGTTCTTTGTTTTAATCCTTAAACTAAACATAAATTTTATCTTGAAAAATATAAGTAAATTTGATAGTTAGAAAAATTGAAAGTTTAAGATAGTTTCATATTTTTTTGTTAATAAAAATTAAGAAACTGGTTTTCATTTAATTGGTAATTTAGTATTCCGAAGTCTTTTTAACGTCTCTTAGATAATGGATCTGCTGAATGAATTTTAAATAAATTAAACCATTCGCCAATCTTAACCTCTTGAGGGGCAAAGCACTTATGTTCTTAAAATGTTCAAATGATTGATTGACACCGGGATTCACAAACAAATTCATGTGATAGAAAGTAAAAGCTTTTTTCGTGTACATTGTAAAAAGCAAATCTTAATACTAAAATTCCGGTGCCAATGTGGCATAAGGGAATTAAAAGTAAGTGGTATATATAATGTACCGGTGCCCTTCAAGGGGTTAAAAGAAATAAAATTCGTTACATATGGCAGGGTTCGCACACTCCTTATATTTTGTAAGGACTCCGGCACCACTATTAATGATAAGAAAATTTATATTCAATTTTTTAGAAACATAATTTGCTGCCACCTCCTCTATATGCAATTTACGCACTGATTTTCTGCAGTGAAATACATTGAAGATGCTGTAAAATTTTCGTGGTACAGCTGTGCGAACCCTGTATGGAAATTCTGTTTTTTTTAACGTTTAATTAATTCCTGATTGAAAACGGAATTATAGTTCATACTTATCTGATCGATTATGCCCTAATTTTGCCATTTAATTAATATATTATAGCAAGTATTTTCTATAAAAAAGGTAGGATTCCTTTGTACCATTTCGTGTAGCCAATTTAAAGTTATTCAACATGACACAGATTGTATTAAAAATACCATGCTTTTTTAAAAACAATAAAAAATGTGATTAACCATAGATTGACTTAATTGCTATAACTTAGTTGAAAATAATTACAACTGCAAGAAAAAATACTCTTCGAAAAGCTTATTATTTATTGAAAACAGGATTTAAAAATAACTTACATCTTCTTCTGCAAGAAAACACAAGAAAATCATTTAAATTCTCTATATGATGTCACTATACATCTTGTAATATAACTCTGAGGAAGAATCCCGTGGATTCCAATAATCGTATATGCATAAACATGAATTTTAACTTTTTATCATGCTGAGAAAAGTCACAGCCTGTTGATGAAATCTAAAACCGCTACAGGGAACATCCGCTGAAACGACAAGTACATAACTTGAAAACTAAGATGACAGTCTGGTTGAAATACAATTTAAACTGTCGTATTTGTAAGATGTGCTCAAAGTTTATCGAATGCACCTTCTACTATAGCAACTACACGACCACAAAATGCCCGAATCGTATCACAAGACAAAAAAAAAAGAATGTGTGACAGACTCCCGGAAATTCAAGCATATTTAGTAAAACTTAAAAAAGGGACAAAACGGATAATTCATCCACGCTCAAATGTTAATTAAAAAAAAGAATTGGAAGTAAATCACAAATCTACTCAACCCCAAGACTGCGTTTAAAAAGAGTAGCTAAGCAACATGCTTACAACCTTGCAGAAACATATTTAAATTTTTTCTGGAAACTTAATGAAAGAACTGCTGCTTACAAGTAACAGTGAGATGCTTGGCCGTCACTGTTATTATGTGCTTTAAACAAATACAGAACCACACAAAAGTTTAAAAAGAAAATAGTTAATATACAAAATGAACTTAACCCCTTGAAGGGCGGTGGTATAAAATATATACCACTTAATTTTTATTGAGAAACGACACATCGACAACCAGAATTTTGAAATGAAAATTTTGATTTCATCAAGTACGTGAAGAAAAGCTTTTATCTATTTTGAAATAACTTTGATTTTAAATTCTGGTGTCAATCGATGATTTCAGCATTTTAAGAGTAGAAGTGCTTTGCCCCTCAAAGGGTTAAAGAGTTTATTTAGATTATAACCAAGTAATCATTTCATAAATCATGCACATTTTAACCCTTAACCGTTTAACCTGGGACAATTTGACCCCACATTTCAGTGCTCCATTAAATAGGACCCCCAACTTGATTTCCAAATGCCACAATGACATCAGAATTCTGGTTGAAATATTACCTATTTATTATTTATGACAAAACTTGTGTTTCTTTATTTTCGAATAAATTTGTACGTAAATCCCGGTGTCGTTCGGTATTTCAACACTTTCGCAATGAAAGTGCCCTGCACCACTAAAGGATACACAGCTCCGTCATGGAAATCGCAACAAATTCATTTTGCAAATTATTTTAATTTAAAGGAGTCAAGTATCGAAATTTTATTTCTTGGATTGCAAATTTCTCACAACTTCAGCTTGAATTTTCATACAACATGGTAAGGTGATCAGAATTTTATTTCTTTACAATCATTTTCAATTTTCCCTCTAACCAAAAAAATTATAACTATACAAAAACATACAAAATATGCTTAATTAATGAATCTTGCATAATTATTGAAGAGCTCAAGAATTACTCATTGTTTCACGTTTTTGATTAAGAGACGCAACTGGATTCATAGCTTAATTTATTGACTGCCGTTTAAACTGCCAGACGCCAAAGTTAATTCCTTCAGTAAATGAGAAAATCCAGGAAAAGGATTTGAGAGGATCAAAAGCCTTTCTATGATAGGCACCTAATTAGATACTCGTATGTCAAATTATTTATTTATTAATGAAATGAATTGAATGGAAACGAAAAATTTTAAAGAAGTTAAGCTAAAGGCTGTAATGAACGAAAATTATTAAAATATATGTTTAAGTGTAGAAATGGGCAATTCAGTCTCTTTCTCTAGTGCTAAAAAATCAAAGGGAAAGGGAAATTAATAAGTAAAAAATACTTTTCTATATTTCAAGTTTGAATTATTTACTGCTTTAATGTGTTATTATCGTTTCATAATATTAATAAATATACGGTTATACTACAGGGTTGCTACGCTTCAAGGAAATTTCCAGGTCAAATATCAATATTTTTATGAGAAAATAAATCTAGTAAAAGAACATAAAATTTCGCTATATTTAATGACAGATTTTTTTAATAATAAAATACTGGTACAGAAGAATTTCACGGTCTGAAAAATTCCCTGACCCGTATCAACCCTGAATACTAGTGTCCCGTTACTATGTCAAAATTTTAAACAAAATAAATTCTTTGTAGATATAAATTTTAAACGATTTTCGCTGCATCTTCTTCATTATATAAAAGATGTTTTCTCGGGTATATAGGGATGGTAGGGACAATAAGGATGTGGGGGCACTTCAGGAGGCAATTTGTAAGCGTTAAAAAAAACAGACTATGCTATGAAGTCTGATTAATATTCAACATATGCAATTTTTTTAAAGTGAAAGTGTATTTTTATATAGAAGTTATCGCAGTTTTACCAGAACACAAAGAAAAACGTTGTCCGTCAAAGTGAGGAGTATTTAGTTAAAAAGATCCTGTACAAAAAAATTGCAGGAAAATTGAAATACATCTATCGATTCTAATTCTTGGAAAATATTAGAAAAAAAGTTGTTTTTAAGAGTAAAAGTTTAGGTTTTGCGAAAGACTAAGAATAAAGTTAATCTCTGCATGATTCTAATTAACCCAAAAATAGCATTTTCGAGATAAATAGGATCATAGTGTTTTTTAGTTAAGACTGAATGGGGTCAACTATTTTATTCTAATAAAACCCATTTAACAGACGAATAAATGCGTTTTTGCAAGTTAAAGTTGCAACAAAACATGTGCTTCAAAGTTATAGCGAAAAAAATATATATACTGTCGAACCCCATTATAACGAACCCAGTATATAACGAACCCACGGATATAACGAACTAAAATGTTATTCCCACCGTTTTCCTTTTGTATTCAATGCTAATTTATTCTTTTATAGCTAACCTCCAAGATCATAAAAATCAGTTATAACAAACATTTATTACATTCGAACAAAATTTTATTTTACTTTTTTGCAGTTGTGAAAAATGGATTTCGACTCTTTTTTATAAGAAAAGGCAAAAATGCATGCAGTGTAGTGAAACATGGTGCAAATTAGCAATAAGTCTTTTTATTAAAGGGTAGGAAGAACTGCATTCTTTAACTTTTATGGTAGCCATTCTGCTCGTGTGATCAAGCCCGCCCGTCAGTCATTTTCCATTACTTCTATTTCAGCTGTTTAGTAACGTATTTAACGCTAACGTATTGAACTAACTTATTTAAGAATAATTCGGGACATGGCAGCATTGAAAAAAAGTCTTCTTAGAAGTAAGCAATAATCAAAAGCTTTTTTTCCTTAAATTATAATCTCTGGAGTTCAGAAGATGATTAAAGAAAATTTAAATGATAAAAAAGGAAACAATCAAACAATAAAATAAAACGATTTTTAAACACGCCAGCAATCACTAGTGTTTGAATCTCAAACGTTGAAAAAGAGTAAACGTTTTAGTACAGTGGGGGACATTTTTTTTAATTGTCGGCCCATTTATCCTAACTTTTGCTTCTCCAAACTAGGGTCGGTCTATATTTGTTCGAATAATCGTCTCTGTACTGTATTTATTTTTCTTAATTTTAAATTAACTTATTTAGTATTGTGTCAGTTTTGATGTAACCGATTTTAGTCAATTTAATTCATCAATGAACATAATCAGGGTTGATACGGGTCAGGGAATTTTTCAGACCATGAAATTCTTCTGTACCAGTATTTTATTATAAAAAAAATCTCTCAATAAATATAGCGAAATTTTATGCACTTTTACTAGATTTATTTTCTCATAAAAAATATTGATATTTCACCTGGAAATTTCCTTGAAGCGTAGCAACCCTGCATAATTAATAGATTTTACGTTTTATTTTTCGTAATACATCATTGTTCGGTATAAAGGTAGCAGCTAAAAATATACACATTTTCTAAACTCTAACAATTTTTTAATGGTTCGGATATAACGAACAAAATCTTTGGTCCCTTGAAGTTCATTATAACGGGGTTCGACTGTATACAATATATATATCCATGATTTTTTACTTGTTAATTGTTATGTTTTAACCCCTTGAGGGGCGATGGTATATATTATATACCACCTACGATTGATGAAGATTCACACCAGAAAAATGTAATTAAATTTCACTTTTCTAACTTTGGTGGAAAACAGTCGTAAAATTGCTTTTCCTCTTTTTGATATAACTTTTTTACAAATTTCCGGTGAGAGTTCAGAATTACTCGAACGCAATTTCTTGCCCCTCAAAGGGTTAAACAGAGATGGGCAGAATGAATTTTTTTAATACTAAAGAGTCATTCGAGCATGCACAAAAACATATTTTCCAATCTTTGAAAATATTTTTAAGGGAGACCCGTAAGAAAAAACCCAATTTTTTTATTATTGATTTTAAAGTAATGAATTTTGGTGTACTCTTTAAGAATCTTTTTGTAAGGAATAATTTGCAAAAAAATTCATTTTTTATTAAAAAGTATATTTTTTATGGGGATTTTTATGATTTTTTTTTTTTTTTTTTTTTTGTCGAAAAATACACTTTTTAAAATTACTACTCCTCATTCAATTTTTAGGTGCGTTCGTAATTATGTAAATACGTAGCACCTATTGTTGTCGCTCAGTCCGTCCGTCTGTCTGTCTGTCCGTCTGTCTGTCTGTCCGTCTGTCCGTCTGTCTGTCCGTCTGTCTGTCTGTCTGTCCGTCCGCATATAACAACGCAAAAACTACCCAACCGAATCGTTTGAAATTTAAAATACATAATTATTACATAATTTTGTCGAGTCATTTCAAATTTTTTGAAAATCGGATGGATAGATCAATTACAGGGACAATCAAAAGGATTCCGTTACATTACGGTCAATGAGGAAAAAAGTTTCAATTGCATTTTAATCGTTTGAAATTTAAAACGTATATTTATTACATAATTTTGTCGAGTCATTTCAAATTTTATGAAAATCGGATGGATAGATCAGTTACAGGGACAATCAAAAGGATTCCGTTACATTACGGTCAATGAGGAAAAAAGTTTCAATTGCATTTTAATCGTTTGAAATTTAAAACGTATATTTATTACATAATTTTGTCGAGTCATTTCAAATTTTATGAAAATCGGATGGATAGATCAGTTACAGGGACAATCAAAAGGATTCTGTTACATTACGGTCAATGGGGAAAAAAGTTTCAAATGCATTTTAATCGTTTGAAATTTAAAACGTATATTTATTACATAATTTTGTCGAGTCATTTCAAATGTTATGAAAATCGGGTGCATTGATCAATTACAGGGACAATCAAAAATATTCCGTTACATTACGGTCAATGGTAAAAAAAATTTCAAATGCATTTTAATGGTGTTACACTCATTTGAATATAACAGAATTGACGTGAATCTATGAAATATGTACTAAAAATACATTTTGTACAATCTGTGATGCGAAGAATTTTTGTTATTAAATTACAGGGCCACACAAATGTATTCCACTAAATAATGTTATACGGGGAAACATTGTTTGGGGGGGGGTGTTTTAATTATATTAAAGTACTTCACATTTTATGAATAAGATATACGTTAATGAAGTATAATAAAAATTACTCCCTGCATATTTACAGGAACACAAAGATTTCGACCACTATACTATATTCAAAGTACGCTCTACTATATCAGCAAGATCTGAATATTTTAAAACTTCGTTATCAACGAACGCACCTCATTTGCTACGCTTTACGTGCAATTTCCAACTTGTTAATATTTAGGTATTACTAAAATTTCTTAAATATTGTTATAGTATATAGAAAAGAACTAAGGAGAGATATTTTTAATTTTCTATTTTAATCGGCTAAAAAAAAAAAAATACGCATGGTAAATTTCCTTAAATTCGTTATGTTCGTTCATGTTTACCAATTTATGCAAAAATTTCAAAAATAGTTAAAAAAATATCTCTCCTTACTTTTGTTGCAAATTTTTTTCAGATTCTAAAAACATAAACACTTTGTTTCTAAACCATTTTACCACTGAGCCTTAGTACTTTGAACTTAGGCAAAATATGAAAAAAGTCATTTTCAGGAAAACACATTTTAAATGGCCGCTATTCCTTTAAACTCTATAGTGAGTACAATTTAAAAATCTCATTTTCTACCTGTTCCAAGTGTCCCCGAGTTCTGAAATTTTGAATGGATATTCGCAAATATGTATTTTTTCGTTTTCTGAGAAAAATATTTTTTTTTTTTTGAACTTTTGATGATTTTTGGCCGAAAATGGGGTACGGGTCTCTCTTAATCAGTTACCGTCAGAAAGTTTGTAAAAAAGAAGCAAAAGCTTAATTACAAGGGTTCGAAAATTATACATTCCTGACATCAGTGTTGCCAGGTGGGCTACTTTTTAAATTTCAGATTGACACCACTTTTTTGAATGGTTATATTCATCGTATTTAAATGGCCTATTAATGAAGTGGAATTTTCCCCTTTAATAAAAGTTGTGCCAATCCAATCTTTAAAAAAAGTAGCCCGCTCGGCGTGTCGAGCACGTAGATTTTCAAGCCCTGATAGTTACCAGCCTGCAAATTTTAATCAACTATGTAAATGAATTTCAAAGATAAAAAGACTTTTTACATTTTTGTAAGAGAGGGGTCTTAAACTAATTACAATTAAAATAAGAATCTTATTTTTCGATACAAGGTGCCTGGTATAAATTGAAATTTTTACAAAGCCTAGGTTGAAAACTATATTTTTCCGCCCGCTCGAAACATTTTAAAGGGAGACAGGATTTTTTTAAAAATTATTTCTGATTTAGTGGCTTAAAAAGTTCTCTTTTAATCTTCCTGAATTCATTGGTATGTTTTTTAGACCATTAGAAATTATCGTAAAAACTCAAAGATTTGGGTTATTCACATTAATTTTAAGCTAACATTTTATACTTTTTTTTTTAATTTTTGTTTTTTTACTCGCAGCACTTTATATTTTAAATACAATTCGAAGTATGTATATGTTGTCAAAGTACAAATAAAAATCTTTCATATAAAAAATGTTGTGCTAACAAAATAAAAGTCGTGTAAGAGATGCTGGTTCAGAAGTTACATGAGAAGTGACATAAAACCGATAAAGGTTAAAATATTACATTATTACATTATTACATTATCTTAAAGCCTGAATATTTTTATTAAGATTACATTCAATCTTAATTTCTTTTAACAGTAAAATCGTTCAAATAATCTGCGTAAAGCCTAAAGCGATTATACTTTGAGCGTGTGCAGTTCGTATTAATTTTCTTAGCGCAAACTAGTGCAACTTTGTGGTCGATGTGCAAATTAGTAATGATCTGCAAACCAACATTATGTAGTTTTGTTGGAATTCATGTGCTCCACTCTCCTCTTCCACTTGGAGCTATCAATAAAATTTCACGGCAGGAAACAGAATAGCTACAAGTTGTTCTTTGATTATATAGCCCAGGCATACTTGACCTGCGCCCCGCGTGCCGCATGTGGTTCAGCAACCTTTTATGTGCGGCCCGAGACACATAATCATTGATTCATATTTATAAAATTAATTGAGATCTGCATAAAAAAAAACTTCGTTGTTGTTTTATATATTTTCATGGAAAGGCAAACTGCGCCCCGTTACTAATAATTAATTTTAAATTATATTAAAATATGTTAAATGCTCTTTTCTTAGGTCAAAAAATCTTTTTATATTTCTTTGTTGTTTTATTTAGTCTTATTTGTGCTATAAAAAAGTATATATTATTTGATCGTCAACATTAATGAAACGTTAGTGTGAATTAATTAAATTTGAACTATGCTTTTGCAAAAATAAAAGACTATTTTTGCATCCAATGAAAAATTTATAAAAGAAAACATCCTAATTTATTTTCTTTTGAACTTTTAAATTCTGAATTGTTATATTATTAATTTTATTCTTTTTATACAGCTAACACTGCTTTTAAAGATTTAATATTTGTCTCGAAAAAAAATTGGTAAAAAAAATTTGTTACAGCACTATTTCCAAGCCACGAAGTTTCCTGTATATTTCTCCAGCATTTGCCACACAATTCTACCACCCGCAAAGTTTATTTTTTTAATAATTTTTTTAAAAGTTTTTTGGTAACATCTCTTTGACGAAAATGCTCAAACTTACTCATAATACAGGGTGGTTAGTTATTAACGTCAGGTGTTCAGAACCCTCTAGCGAGTAATGTTTTGGTCAAAACATAACCAAGTTTGATCAGCATACATAGTAGACCATGGGATTTCGAATTCTTAAAAAAATTTAAAATAAAAAGTTTTAAAATCGCCACTAGGGGCAATTTTAGCGTTGTTTACCGACTAAAATGCATTAATTTGCATAAAATCAGTTGTGTATAGCAATCATGAGTATAAAAGGAAAGGCTGGGAGAGTTCTCATCATTATTAACTCTCACCATACTTTGCTAGTCAAGCTGTGTTATCAGCAGAACGAGAATTGCAATGATGCTCGTCCTGAATTTCACCGATTATAGAATTTGCCAAAAGAACCGATGAGCATAACAAATTTACAAAAGATGATTCATCGTTTTGAAACTATGCGGCAACAAGGCCTAGGACGCAAAGTGGCTAGTCAATAACAAGCTGACGAAGTTGTAACTGCTATTGTCGAACAAGAGATGAAAAATATGCAGGTACCATCAGCGCTCGGGCAGTATTCCAGCAATATAAAATTGATCTAGTATTTTGTGCCATTTAATCATCCAACATTTACACTAATAAACTTTTGGTGCTCCAAAATTGCTGATTTTATGCAAATTAAATGCATTTTAGTCGCGTTTTAGCTAAAATTGCGCCTAGTGGCGATTTTTTAAACTTTTTATTTTCTTTATTTTTTTTAACAGTTCGAAATTCCATGGTCTACTATGTATGCTGATCAAATTTGGTTATGTTTCGCCCAAAACTTTATTCGCTAGAGGGCTCTGAACACCTGACGTTAATAACTAACCACCCTGTATTAACTTTGTTGTTCTACTTGCGCTAAGATTCTGTCAGGATCTGATAGCACCTGTGCTAAAGAATGTTATGTCTACTCTTTCTCTATTTGAATATCTCATATTATATGGTTGTGTACAGAATTTCCAAGGTGACATTCCTTCTTCGTGGAAAGGGGAATTGCCAGCTAATCCTTTACAGGTGGGGTGTTAGAGAAAAGAGATAGCTGAGAGGCAGGTCCACCTGTCAGTGAAGTATGCGGATGGTGAGCAGATTAGCAGCATGCCACTAAGCAAGAAAAGAATGGAGTGTCCAATGAGGAGGCTCCAAAGGGGTTTATGTGGGGGAAAGCAGTGACTTGGAGAGGGCAAGTTCGCCTCGGTTCAGTCAGTCCTCACCTAGGTGTCGTTCCTAGAGGTTGCTCTGGGTGGAAGAGCGTAAAGTGTGCGTTTTCTGGTGCGCAAAGGACACAGACGTCCTGGTGTTTCGTGCTCTGGGCTAAGAAGTGCAGGCCCAGTATACTTGTGTTGGGAGACTCAAGGTTGAGCTCCAAAAAAGTGAATTTAACGTGTATAGAGTGTGAGGTGGAAAGTGTAATTGGAATAGTACACAACCAATCTTTACGATATCTAATTTAATGTTAAACCGGATCACCTATATCCGAGTTGTAGTTGTATATATTTGTAAATAGCGTATTTTGTGTGTACATATATTCTTAATAAACTGATAATTCGGTTACTAGCGTAAGTCTTCATTTACACCAATCTCACAGTGGGTGACCGATATCACCTAGTAATATCGGTGGTGGCAGCTATATCTACCACGGACATTCTTGAAAGTTGTGTGGACTGAGGGGAACGTCCGACAGATTCTATACTATTTATCCTTTATTTTAACCTTTTATATATATTTGGTGCGCCCTGCCTAACATAGTAAATCCAAGTTTGCGTCCCGTGAGAAAAAAAAAAAGGTAGAGTACTGTTAACATAGCACACCACACTGACCTTTGCTCGGAGCCACTTTCGGATATGGGCACGACATTTGATCTATCTTCTTATCAGATGAATTTTGGATTAATATTTTATAGTTTCTCTTTTTGATTCTGTTTCTGATCATTGTTATTTTTCCGGATTTTTATTTTGCAATATTCAAAAAGAGCATAAGACATTACAGAGCGCTATTCACACTTGCGAAATTTCTTCCATTCGTCTAATCAATTTTATTATTTATTGGCTTTGATTCTGCAGAACACTTTTTTTAAAGTTTTTAAAATATCGAATTACTTGGTATAAATGCATTTTATCTACATTTTTGTAATACGAATAATCTTAATGTTAAATTTTGCACAGAAAAGGACTATTCAGTTCCATGCGCCATGAAATTATTTAACATTGAGAAAAACTTAAATTCCTGAAAGTAAATTGAAAAATGTTCTCTGATTATACATTTACACGATTTAGTTAGTGTTTATGGTTTTAGTTAATGTCTTCAAAACCAATGTGAATAAATTCACAAAGTATTAAATTTCGAAAAAAATCCCTTTAAATGACAAATCATGGTGCATTAATCCTATTTTTGCTACATTTTTGAACGTACTACATAAATAATAAGAGGAAAGAATACAGACTCACGAAAGCAGATGTATTCTCCTTATTAATAAAAATAAATTCTGTTGCTTATGGAGTATATTTTTATGCACATAAAATCCATTTTAAATTGGGAGGTTTTATGGGTCATATGCAGATGGATGTTAAACATATTTCAGTAATATGTAAGATACTAATAAATCTAAATCCTGTAATTTAATTCTACTTATAATATTTATCTGAATATTTATCTGGATAATTTATCTGAATTTGATATTGGTATTCAGAGTGTCTTTTCAAAGAAAACATATATTTATAAATATAACTTATCTTTAAAATTTAAATAATATAAAACTTTTATGAACGAAATATTATTTCTCCGAAAGAATTTGAAATCTGTATATTTGTACAAATAAAAAGTTTCCATAAATATTTAACAAGTAAGAAAAATTATGCGTTAAGCATAGGTTATGAAACACTTTCCAAAACTTCCTGAAATCTTTAATAAAACTTCGTTATCACGGGAAGTAAGGTGTTATTGTCCATAACCAAATATTTATTTCAATATTTTGAACAGCCCCGTATTTGATTTGTCAGTTGATATATACTGTGCTCAGCAAAAGTTTAGACCATGATCGATTACGCTTCTATATTCAGAAGTATGTACCGAATGTTTGTAATTCATCTGTTATACATTACTTGTGACTTATCTTTTATGCCCAAACAATAAATTTTGAATTTTACATTTAACATTAAATATAATGACAAAAAAATTAAAATTAACATTGTGGCAAAGTATAGACAATTTGTATATTTACAGAAAAATAACTACAAATTAAAATCCAGTTGCAGTCACATTATATGCAGTTAGTGCAAGAATGTGACTTTTCATCGTAGAAAGTAAATGCTGCGTCACTTGGGGGTGTATTTTGTACCAAACATGTTCAACAGCAGCTAGAAGCTCATAGCAAAAATTTGCATAAACATTACGACATATGATATTACAAAGGTTTTTAATTGGATCCGGATCAGAATTACACGCCGGCCAGTTGAGATCTGTAGTATTTTCAGAGTTAAGCGAAGTTCTTCTTTTGTATGCAATATGAATAGACGCATTATCTTGCCAAACTCCATACTTTAGATCAGCTAAAAGTTCCCCAAATGACTAAAAATTAATCTCCCAACGTATGTACGTAGTCTTGTGTTGCTTAGCAACAAATGAATAACTCCACAGATACTCGAGCATTAAAGGAAAGTGAGGACCAAATCATTAAAAAGTCAACTTGTGGTTGTCGACTTAACACTAGAACCGCCATTAGGGCTCATTTTGACCCTTTGCCAAAATTGATAATTGTCGATTCGAACCAAAATTTTTTTATGAGATGTGTTAAATGTATGTAGTGCAAAACTAGGCTAATTAAATAAATTAAATTGTTTTAAATAAAAATTCTGGTTTGAAACTCTTTTTTAAAAAACATGAGTAAAAACAGCCGGCGGTTCTAGTGTTAAGAAAATCCCAGGCTCTTTACGCAAGTCGTGCCAATAGTATGCCCACCCGTTTGGGCCATTCAAATTCCACCTTTTGTTCATTTCTGAATATCATAGCGTACCATTTGGGTCCATATGATGTATGTTTGCAAGTTCATTGCATTCTCGCCAATTTGTAGCGAGATATTAAAGCTGATTGTTTTATCATTTTCATGTAAATTGATTTACCTGCTTCTTTAATTCATCTACGAATCATGTCCGTCAACACAGAAAGTCCTGACTTACTTTTAATTGATTAGCAATCATTATTTGCGTAAATGTCAGTTTCTGGATCCTTTTGTCATCTAATTTTCTCGTCACACAAGGTCTTCCGGATTATGTTTTGTTTTGAAGGAGTCATCATTAGACTATACTTCATAGACAGACCACTTTGGACGATTCAATGATGAAGAAATTTCTGCAACAGTCTACCCTTTCTATTTCAGCTTTCGTACTTCAATTACCTCATCTAAATGAATATTTTTAGCATGAAACATCTTCAATAACTGATGTTATGTCGAGGTATAATTAAATACTTCAGACATGTGACATCATAATTTGGAAGTTTACATTTTTTCATGAACAGTTAGCTAAAAATCAAAAAAGTGTCTAAGCTTTTGCAATATGCACATTTTACTTTTTTCGGTTAAATTAAATATTATCTTATATTATAACCATTATTTATATTATATACTGTTTAAAATATATTTGAAAATAAGTATAGCCATTTGTAAAACTCACGTGTTCGTATTTTTTTACTTAAAGGTTAAAAAACACCAGTGTCTAAACTTTTGCTGAGCACTGTATATACTATAATGGAGAAATTTAGTTTAAGGGAACAAACTATTCTTCAAATGAAACCATTTTGGAAAAATAATGTTTATGCGTTGTTTTGGGAAAGGATATTCTACTTTAACCGAAAATATTTATTTAAATATTTCATTTTTTAATATTTTTATGCAGACAAACTTATACTTTTTTAAGCTATCTTCTGTATAATTTCTTTTAAAATATATAAAGAAATAATTTGAATTATTCATTAAATTATTATTTTTCTTCAAAAATTAGTAGTAAAATTTAAAAAATGAAGTAATAAATTTAGCATCCTGAAGTGTGGTTACCAATGAGCGCTGTTATTCACAAACCTCAAACTAACTTGAAATAACAATAAAAAAATCAATTAGTGGCATTAATTTTACATTATTGTATGTTAGGAATGAAACAAGTAAAAATCTTCTGTGTAAGTTGTAAAATAACATATTTCTCCAGTTTCTTTTCTTTCTTTTTTTTCTTTTAATCAGCGAAAGCAATTATATACAAACAAATAATGTAGACTATAAAGTACAAGTGAAGAAACATTAAACATTGAAAAGAAACATTCAGAAATATTTAGAATTCGTAACTTGCTCTAAGTTATGAGCTTATAAAATATAAATTTCGTGTAATTTGCTTACATTTTTTTAACGTTTTAGAAAAATCTGTTAGCGTATATGGAAAGTTGAATGCCGAGAAAGTAATTTTAAAAAAACGCATATTTAAAGAAAGCTAAGTAAATAAATATAAACGTCTGGATTTAAGTATCACTAAACCAATTTAAGCATGTATGAATTTATTAAAAGCTTTAGAAACGTAAAGGTAACCAAATGTACTGTGACAATAATTAGACTAAATTGTTTTCTATGTATAACACTAGTATACTGAACTTTGTGTTTCGTAAAATTGTCTCTGTTATGTGTTCCTTAGTTTAAATAAATTATTTATTCAAACTGTGTAATTTGTAGCCTTGCAAACGAAAAGTTAATTTTACTCTTACTGAATTAGTTAAGCTTCATAAATTCAGCGTTTTTACTTTTCATTAAAATTTTTGAATTTGTTTACTCACATCATTTTTTAAACGTGGCCTAACCCTTTCCGGCCCTGCGGGATTACCTACATTTAATTTGAAAATTATAAACGGCACTAAGATTTTTTAATAAAATTTTGCTTTAAGAATGAAAATTCAAAACAACGAGTTTTATTTTGTGGAACGTCTGTTTGTTAATTCTGCTGTTAGTCAGTCATTCCATTATTTCACGATCAGAATATTTCAGTGCTGGAAAGGGTTAACGCAAACGTGTTGTATTGTCACTATAGGAAAGGAGGTGGGCTAATAATGGCCATTTTTCGCCCATCAGCACCTAGATGTGACATACATTTTTTCATTAGTGTACCCTATAACAAATAAGAAAATAACAACATCTTGAATGAAATTCTAATAATTGATGGAAAATAAAATATTTATTTAAGTAAATACCATGTATATTAAAGATCATAAACACTATTGCCATTAGTTTTTAACCAAGAAATCTATAGCAAATACAACACTAAATGTAAAATTATGATGAATGGAACTTATTAAAACATTTATTTCAATATATGAAATATCGGAAATAATCAATAACAGAAAATATAATAATACAGTTTTAGACACGTTTGGAAATATGTTTCAGGTTATTTTCCTCCTTGGTTGCTTCACCAGAGTCACTACTGGAGCATCCATTGGCCGCGTCTTGTTGTATGAGAGCATATTGAATACTTGTTTTTTAACACTAGAACCGCGGGAAAATTCATCCAAGTTTTATAAAAATATTTTTGACCGGAATTTTCATTTAAAACTATTTCAGTTCTTTACTAAAAATATTTTTGCTCAGCATGTACTTAGCTTATTTTGTTACGAGTTTTCTGGTTCGATCGACATCTTTTCATATGATACGGGTCAAAATGACCCGTCGCCGCGGTTCTAGTGTTATGTTTTGGTTTAGTTATGGCACAAGTAAACCAGAAACCATAGTACGGAAGCAACTTGCGTATAGTACTCTTAGACACTTGCGCCTACTTTACATTGTCAGTGCCATTGTGTGATTCTGCTTCGCTGTTTTTTTATCCAAGTATTATGATATAGTTTTTTACACTTTTGTGTCGAACAATGAAACTTTGGTCACGAGAAGTGTCCTTTAGTATCCTCTGTTGAAAACTGTTGTTGCTATTTAGGAATCTTGGCATGTCATGTTCGATATTCATATCTAGCAGAAGTTCCAAACAATCACGTAAAATCCTATCAGTTCTCTCAACATCGTTTAGCTTCAGCAACTCTCTGATAGTATGTATATCTTTTTTTAATATATGTGTAAGTATGTTAGCGTAATTGTTCTTTGAATCCGCGAAGTAGGGACTGAAGACATCCACAATATAATTTGAAGTAGTGAAGAAATACCGTACGCTTAACGAAAGATCTTCCTTTGTATAACCAGAATGAATTTCTCTAAAAGGATTAGTTCGCACTGTTCTGGATATAAACTTACGTGCTATCAAAAATAACCATTACAGTATTGTCGTCATACGGAATAAATAATCTTCCTGCTAAAGGCCACGCATATTTTTCAATAACCTGTGTTCTGGTGATGTGTTCCATTCCAAGGTGTTGTGGGACAAAGTTCTTAATCAATGTCTGTTTTGCATATTTAAAGAATATATTACTATTTCTCTTATATTGAATAATGTGGACAGAACACCATTAGAGAGACCAGTTCTAAGTTCTACAAGTAACACTGCAAAGCAAGTACGAAATGATCTCTTTTTTGAGGAACGTATTTTGAACTTTACTAGTTTAAGGATATAGCTAAAATGGTACATAAATATACCCATGAGAGTATAATAATCAATTTCTTCAAAGTTTCCAGTGTATCAAAATCGGGGTCTTCTGCTTTGTACATTTCTGATATTGTTTTAAATACGTTCAATATTTATTTCATACATCGATTTATTCTCACATACTGAGAGTAAATGCTGCAGAGCCAATTTACTGAAGACCGATCAAGAGATAAGTATTTTATAGCATCGTTTTCCCAACATAATATAGGTTCTAGTTTCTATAAAGGCTTGAATTTCAACATCTTTTGCTGCAACAACGAGGCAGTTTTTACCTTTACATATTATACAACAAGTACTTACAATAAGATATTCATTAAATATACTAGCAAAAGCCATGCTTTGTTTGGATTCACGAAGCATTTTTTTTATAAAGCATATACAGTCGAGCCTCTATATAACGAAATCCATCGTTCCAGTAAAAAAATCGTTATATAGAGAAATTCGATGTATAGAGTAAATGATTAGATGTTAAAAATAGTATTTAATGTGTAAATTTTGAACAAATATTATTTTTGATCTTTTTAATTAAGAATTTGAAATGTTTAAAAGTATATATTAACCTAACATTTTATTTCTCACTTATTTAAGCAGTTTCAAAAAAGAGAAAAGACATTTATTTGAAAGCTTAATGAAAATCAAATAAGGAAGACTTACATAAATTTCAGAGGAAGAAATCTGTAATTTTTTGTTGTTTTGATTTTAAAATTACAATTGTTACGCTCTCAAAAAAAATTCTCAAATTTTAGCAAGGAATGAAAAATTGTAGTTGATATTATCCTCCATTTGAAGATCTCTCTTATGTGCTCTCATTGATTCCTCTCTTATATGTGTAACAATTCAATTGACTGTGTTTTGAGAAGGATGTTGAAAGGCGTGTGGGAGGTGGGATGAATTTGTTAGATTTAAAGAATAAGGAGAGAAGTAATATTTATTAAAAAAAAAAACTTCTCCACTGAACGATAAATCAAAAATAAGTGATGGAAAATTGATTCCATATGATTTCGAAGCTTTTTTAAAACTGAATAAATTAAGATCAATTTATGAAAAAATTCGTTATATGGAGATAGATATTTCGCTATATAGAGTCTGTTTTTAATGTAATCATGCTAAAAGGGGACCGTTCTTACTAAAAATTCGTTATATGGAGAAATTCGATGTATGGAGTTTCGTTATATGGAGGTTCGACTGTATTTGAAAGTAACAATATTTTTTAATATTATTTTTGCATCTTTATTAAACAAAAACGTTATTTTATGTTTTGGCGCATTTTAATTCTACAAATGTAAGTTCAGCCAAATAACTATCAATTTCCTAGGAATTTTCTATTTATGATGTAAGACTGGCATAAAAAAAATATTTTCGAAGCAAACTTTTACAAAATATTTTTTAATTTTCAACTAAAAATTCTTTTAAAGATTTTTTTTTTACAATTTCTAGTAGCCACTGGTGTTTCTTAAAGTTGTTTGAAATATGCATGTTTCCAATCTTTGTAATTAACATAAAATAATCTTTGATAGCTATTTTAGAATAATATATTTGAAGAAAGCTTGAAGAAAGTTACTTCTTCAAAATCCTATTTTCTGGAAAAACATTTGAAATCTGCTCTCGTCGATACTATGAATTTTTAACTATAAAACGTTTTAGTCTAATTTCTTCGTTTTTTATACATGTTAGTGCATTAGAATTTTTGATATTAAAGAATTTTTCGCAAGGAAGATTTCTATTGAATGCTTAATTTTGAAGGATTTTCACTCTTGACAACGTTACGTACGTTTTTAAGCCAACTGGTGCCTATATATCCTCAATACCTACAACTGCTTCATCTAATGTTAAACCTTGGGATTTATGAATTGTAACAGCAAAAGCTAACTGCAGAAGAAATTCTTTCCTTGAGCAATTTATGCTTCCATATTTTCAGAATTCAATTATTGGGGGAATTGGTACGCACCAATTCTTTTAAGTTAAATTATTGTAGTATTCAAATTTATCCATGATTATTCGCGATATCTAGTCTGGTGGCTTGTGATTTTCTTTAATACGTGCAACAAAGTCTAAAGTCCTGTTCACTAAACATTTTTCGGACCACAAATAAGAACGTAACATTACTTTCGATACAAATGATAAAGTAAGAAATGGTTGAAGTCCACTTGTCATTTCTGAATCGGCCAACTCTTCCTTTAGTACATTTATAAAGAGCTTGAATCGAGGCAACAAGTTCACGCAATTCTTTTAATTTTTCATTTATATAACAAATTTAACAATTCCAGGGCTCCCAAATGGTCCGCGAACTGAACATCAGAATTTTCTTAGAGAAATTTTCCTTTTAGATTGGTCTTGCAAATTGCCAAGAAACCACGTTTCGACGTTCATTCTAGCGCAAACGTATCATGATTTTTTCTGTTAAAATTTACTGATGTTCAGTTCGCGGACCATTTGGGAGCCCTGCAATTCATTTTATTTGTTTACAATTCTTTTGTTGCCACTTTACAAAAAAAAAAAAAAAATCCATAATACAATTTTTTTTAAATGTTTAAGTGTCATTTGTGCAAATGATTTTGCTGAATAATGAAAACATATTTTATTTATTAAATTAATCGTGATTCTATCTATAATCACTTACTCCATGATTTATATATATATTTTTTTCTGAAAATATACGCGTTTCATTTTTTATTTATTTGCTAAAATGCGTCCGTATTGGAAATGCATGTAAAATAAATTAATTAAAATAATATTTTTTTAACGTTTTACTGTAAAAAAAATTATATTCTGAAAATCTACAGATCATATTTTATTTTTGTGTTTAATTTGAAGTCAAAATATTGAATAGTTTTTTTGTAAAGTGTACGACAAATTGTAATTTGAGTGGCCTAGTAGAGGATTCACTTCGCTCATCCTAATAATAGGTTTCTTATTTGTGGTCTCGTCAGCAGTAATTGTTGACGCATAATCTTCTATTTTTACAACACAAGAAAAATAGTATTTCGAGCCTGAATGTCATGAAATACATACTATATACATTTAGAGCACTACATAGAACCGCTCTGAAGATCGCAGTTTTTCGAACATCTAAGTATCGATGTAACATTTTTGTTAGAACAGATACGAAAATTTTTCCGCCAAGCTTTACAACTCAATGACTCTGACATCCAAGCATTATTTATTAGTATTTTTTTTAATAAATATTTATAAAAATAGTTTCAGAAAACAACATTGACCTCTCAACAACGTTAATATTTTTTGAATACGAAAAAACAAATCTGAACGTGCTCCGATAACAGTGAATTTGATTCTCCCGGATAATACATTTTTTTTTCTTTAAAAGATAGAAGCGCACACTGAACCCAAATAGAATAATGCCCCTATGAAAGCTTATAAGGAGTAGTATCATTGCATGTCAAAATTAATTGGGTTCATCGAGCGCTTCCTAAAAAAAATTAACTCAAAGACGCAAAAAACAGCAAAAATGTCGAAAAAAGTCTAAATATTCTATTTTGGGGCTATAATTTCCATAACTTACCATTTTATTTATCATGTAAAGCTTATACTAAATAAAAATACATATCTTTAATTATTCAAAGCCACTGAACAATTATCGGAATTCGAAACTTTTTTTTTCGGGTATATGATGGGCGAAAAATAGCCCTTATTAGCCCACCTCCTTTGCCAACCTCACGCTTTTCTAAAATCAGAAAACAAACCTCGAACCAGAAAATTTATTTAATCAAATGTGTCTGGTGTTAAATGAGGTGGCCGTTAGAAATTTACCTATTTTTGTTAATTAAATAAATTTTTGGTTCGAGAATAATTGTTAGATTTTTAAAAAGCCTGAGATTGGCATGCATGCTAAAGTAATATTTTATTGAAATTTTTTAAAGGTTTGCGATGAACAGGAAAATGCATGTAACACATATTTATATTATTTTTGCTATTAATTTTGGAATATTAATGTTCTGATCAATACTTAAAAAAGTTAAATTTTAATGATATCCCAATAAATAGATCTGTAATTGATTCATCAATAATAAAACTGATTTTTACGACGATAAAAATGTATGTCACGAATATCAAACGATTCTGATTATCAACAACTCTCTGGGACAAGATTTGAATATGTGGGCTGTTAAATATATAAGTGTTTCAAACAAACACGGGAACATGAACATGTTTTCTGGAGCAAAATAAAGTAAACCAATAAGAAGTTTAATAAATTTAACCAATCAAACGCAAAAATCAATGTAACCAATTAGTATACACTAAAATATTTCTTATAAAAAAAACAAAAAAAAAAGGAGCACACACGTTTTAGTGACAAAATTATTCCAGAAAAAAATGATATAGCCATTTCACTGATTTTTTTTTCGTTTAAACTGTTTGAATTTTTTCTAGTTTAACCTAGAAGATCGAATTCATTTTGAAATTTTAATAACATTTTAAATTTTTGCACAAACGTCTAATTTTGACATCCTATTTGGATTTTTCGGTAAATTTTACCTTAATAGCAAACCGGTAATTATTCAAAGAAGTAGTTTGGAAATTATAAAAGTCTAAAATTTGCATCTTTTATTAATAATTTCAATTGTAAAAACACAAAAAAGACTGCAAAAGGGGATTTTTTTCAGATTAACTAGAAAATCATTTAGTGGAATGAGCTCTAATGTAGAAATGGCATCTGATAAATCTAAAAAGCGGTACCTGTTAAAAAATCCATATGATACAATTCATAATTGTTTTTAAAAATATTTTTTAAGTTCATTAAAAAATAGGAATTGTAATCGATGAATTTTAAGAAAATCGATTTTTAGAATACTTTAGGCAGGGCTCCCAAATGGTCCGCGAACTGAACACCAATATTTTTTAACAGAAATTTTTATAGTAGGTTTCTACAGCATTTGTGCTAAAACAAGCCTCCTAAGGCATTTTCTGTGCAAATTTCAAGAAAAATATAAAAAAAATCTGTCTAAGTTAATACTGATGTTCAGTTGGTGGACCATTTGGGAGCCCTGTTTAGGATGTAAACAGGATTTGTAAAAATCAAAAACTTTGAAGCATTTTTTACCAGAATCTTGGAAAAGAAATATTTGCCTTTTTTAGTAAAAATGCATATATATTCTAGCATCAAATATAGTTTCCAGTACTTTACAAAAATTCTGATTCTAAAACGCTTAAAATTTTCTGCATCCTTACAAACCCTGAAGAAAAATACAGACAATTGCGCCATGTAGTTTTCAGATATGCTTAAAAAACTACCCGAATTGCAACAGGTTTTGCAAAGATTACAAATTAAGCTCAGTTGCATAACCAGGGTGGGTGCCCAAGTGCTGTGAATACTCATAATTTTTTTAAGTTCTGTTCACCTTATCTAAGCAGAAAATTTTCTGTTATGTTTCAAGGAGAAGAAAACTTTACAATATTATTGCTTTCTGACACCCCTCCTAATTAAACCACTGAAGTTAACCCATTAGTGCCTAGCGTCCCTTTTTAGGGACGCTTCAAAAGGTGCATTCAGCATTGTTTTTGACACCGGTAAAAAAGAAAAGCAATAATTATTTTATTTAAATGATGCATTTTCCTGATTAATCAACTGAACTTAAACTTCTAAAAATAGTGGTGCCAACCAAATAAAATTTACGCAAAAGATGCTGGTCACGAATGGGTTAACATTAGGAATTAAAAATTTGAAAGTTTTATACTTGTGCAATTATACTTTTTCAACTATATGACAGAAAAAAATCTAGTTTCAAATTATACGATAAAACTTAACGAAGTTATCAAATTTGATTTCAAAATTAGGCATTCTTATTGAAAATTTGAGAATTTTGTAGAATGTAAAACTGATGACGATTCTAAATTTATATTTTAAATAAACACTGAAAAGAGACGTAATTTCCATCAGAATGGCTGTATCCGTTTTCATTTTCCTGTCACAATTTGGTTGACCCTTGGTAGTCCAGTCTGTCTAGACTTCATCTCGTCTTTCTTTGAAACATTTGTTTATAGAATATGTAATAAAAGTAAATAAAATTTGGTTTATCTAATAAGAATCTTTTTGAAATTGCAACTTGAAAGAAACATTTGTTAAAAAAGTGGTGTCAATCGAATAGAATTTGGGTGAAAGGCACCCAAGTCGAAAGAGTTATTTATTTTTATTTTTTTATTTATTTTATTGATTTATTGATTTATTTATTTGGTCAACTACACTTTCGCAATATCAGCAATAAAATGTGAAGGAAAAAACTTATTATACATCATATCTTTTGTGGGATTTAGAACAATGACCATGTGTTCTAAAAGACGTGTGTCTGATTAAAACATGTGCTATCGTTTGATAGCATCTTATTGAGAGGGGATAGAAGCTTAACCCATTAGTGCCTGGTGTCCCATTTTTGGGACAGTTTTAAAAAATTCAAATAAGCGCTTTTCACACCAGTAAAAAGGAGGATAAATAAATACTCTCTTTCGCGAGACAAATTCCTCGGTGAATTAAGTTAAAAGTTATTCTTGTTTTAAAAGTGGTGGGAAAATGCAAAATTTGAATTTTAACAAAGAAAATAATTCAGTCATTAATGGGTTAATTTCTGCTTTATTAATTTCAAATACAAAACAATAATCTTCAAGATATATAATATCTTGGATAGGTAAAATATTATCCTTACACTGAATTTATGGTTGAGTGATTAAGTTTAAAAATAATTTTAAAAAATAGCAATTTTCCGACACAGAATCGAGATAAAATCGAGATAGATTTGACGCCTGATTACCGCGGAGGCAAACTTTCCCCAGTAATTTCGATAACATTTTTTTTCTTAATATTTACGACATAATCCTAGAAAATTTTTTAATATAAGAAATATAATACACAGAAATATGAATATGCAGTTTAAGTAGGATGAATAAAGATTTTGTAGCTATCATATTTTCCCCCGCCATCTACTTATATATATAAAATACAAACGGAAATTTTCGGTTTACCTCTTACTCCTCCAGTTCTACTGAAAGGATTTTGATGGAACTTATATTATTAGGTAGATATTATTTCATGGAAGGTTTTGGTATATAGTACATTATTCTACGTAGTTTAGTTATAAAGTTATGTCGAAAAATTCTTTTATTTTGTACGAAAGGGTTACCATTAGGCATGTGGCTTTCATTTGGCAGCAGCATATTAAGCTAGCTTTGTTAAAGAATTGAAACGTTTATATTAATTCGAAATGAAAAAATAAAAATATTCCAAAAAAAACTATTATTGATTTTATTTTAAATACAAACAAGAAATAAATCAATTAGAACTTATATAAGGTAAAAATATTTAATTTAAATACTGGATCAATCTTTATACGGCTTAAAACAAATGTTCGTTGTCAAAGCCGATACATTAAATAAATATCTGACGATTTATCACTTTTTTGCCTATATATTTGGCTTCGAAATAACAAAAGATTTACCGTAATTTCGGGTGTATAAGCCTCGGCTCAAACAATTCTTTTTGGACCCAGAAATCTTATTTAATGATTAAATACAAATATTTACGGCGATCTAATTAGTAACATTCATTTTTAAAAAAATTCTGGGTCGAAAAAGAATTGTTTGAGGCGCGGCTTATACACCCGAAATTACGGTAACTGAAATTAAAATTAAATAATATACAAATGATGCCATTTTTGTAGTAGAATTTTTTTTATGTCAGAAGTAATTACAATAATTAACGGATGTATTTTAAAAGATCATTTACATCATTTTATAAGTTTGCAGCGCATTTATAATATAACGATACATCGATTTTTTTAAAACAAATTGAGATTATTTTTCTGTGTTTTCGGCTGCAAAGATTGCTATTTGTAAATATTTATCAGCTGCCAAATTATATATTATGCTATTATTGATTAAATAAATGAAACGGCTATAATTGTTTGAAAAACATACGAACAGATTGGAAAAAATTGTTAATATTTTTATTTCAATAAAATTAAATAAAAACAATTTAATAGAACTTACGATTTTTTATATGGAGATTTATGAGCACAAATGTCATACACGCACCATGGTAAATAACTGGCCCGAAATGGCGTTATTTTAACTGACAAGGTAACCTGGATATTGTTGCTAATTTATTAATAAATTGTTTATTTAGTTATATTTTCTTTTTAACAGAATATAAATATAACTTTTATAACATAAAAATACATGTTTATAAAAATTTTAAAATGATGTTTTTGTGACACCTGGAAAAATTTGGCAAGATGCTAAAACGGCATTCTGTCCTCATTTTGGATTGTTTCGTCAGTCGTGCGAATCAGAGTAGGATATGGAAATCATCCCTTATTATTTAGTATCATTTTATGTGTGAAAGGCGTGTGTCACAGATGTCATATATGCACCCCATTGACGCGAGTTTCTTCTGAGAGCAATTTGGCGAAAACTTTGTTTTCAAATACCAGTTAAGCATATATTTTTGGGACAGATGTCATAGACGCATCCCATTGGTACGATATATTTCTGACGCAAATTCGGCAAACCTTCATTTTCAAATACCATACCACCAAACATATATTTTTAAAATATTTTCTATTATTTTAAAAAGAAATAATAATGAATAAAAATAGTATCGTTAATAATTATAGAACAAAACAAGTTCTATCATTTTAAAACGCAAAATAAAAATAAATAAACAGTTTATTAGTAACTAAGCAACAGTAGGTGGGTTGCCATTTGAGGCATAAAATCGCGCTTTTGTTGAAATCGCGCCAATGTGGTGCGCATATGAGATCTATGTCAAACATGTATTTTAAATGTATGTAATATGGTATTTTCATGTATGTATTGTAAATGAAATGAGGAAAAAGTTTATATTTTAAAGAAACTGAATACAATAAGAATGGCGAACATGGAAACAATGTTTGGCAGTTTATCACTTACACCTAGCTAATATAAAAATATCGCTTTTCGTTCCAATTTTTGTAGCAATCTATATTAATATAAATGAAAAATATAATGGTAGACAAAATTGACAGCTACGAGTTCTGTTTATTATATTAGAAACATTGCTAAAATTGAATATTACGATACTATTCCACAAGTCAAACAAAAATACCATCACAATACCAGACATATTTTTGCCTGACTGTAACAACTGATCTTAAAATCAGCAAAACTGGAAAATTAGAGTTGTAGTTGCATGCCTATCAATTAACAAGTTAAATTTAAATAAAATCGATACAACCGACAATTGACGAATGTTAATTGGCGTTGTTTGCAAATAATGAACTTTAAAAAAGAACGGTTAATTAATATGACTTATTCCATAATCGAGTCTACGAAAATTGGCGTTATTTGGAATAGTTTTTTTTTTTTAATTTTTTGCTACTTTTTCGTTATATCAACACCATACCAACACCATGCCACCATGTATATTAAATACTAATTCGCTATTTATTTTAACTGAAACGTGCAAATAGTTTTTATTGCAAATATTGTATAACTTGCTATTTATTGGACCCGTTTTTTCTCTTTAATAATTATTTAACCATAAGCATGCAAAACTGTTAAATTAACTATTTTTTGAATATATATATTTTTTTACTGAACTTAAATTTTTCTCCAATTCAAAAATAGAAATTTTTACTGCAGTTTATTGCTACTTAGAAACAATTGCGTTTTCATGTCTTCTGTTTAACCCTTTGAGCTCTGCTGGTAGAATTTTCTACCACATAATTTTAATTCCGAAATGTCACAATGGCACCAGAAAATTCGACCAAATTTATTTCAAAAAAGTTTAATGCATTTTTTCGTGTTTATCGTTATCAGTTTTTTCTTTGCAAAATACTGGTGCCAATTTGACATTTTGAATTTTGAAGAAATTTACACCCCTGAGCTCAAAGGGTTAATTGAAGCTCATGAAAATTTTATTTTCATTTTAAATTTTATTTAAAATGAAACTATTTTTATGTAAATATTTGTTTGTTCGGTTATTTTTCATGCATTCGTTGTTTAATAAAATAGTATTCGAAATTCTGTAATTTTGAAGTGCCATATTCCTAAAAATATTACTTTCGCACCAACAATGTTAATTTGTTTGAAATATTTCACTTGGCTCCAACTTTTATGCTTGCCGACGATGGAGTAATATAATGCAACCGTACCGAACTTTTAGATTGATTTGCATTATATATTTTTTCGTTTATAGCAGTGGCACGGATATAATACACACGGACAATAAAGCGATTGGTATATAACTTGAAATTAGAACTGAGACGTTAAAATACCTTTTATTTAAATAATTTAAAAACTAAGATGAGGAAAATTCTGTAGTCCTCAAATATAATACAAGTCCAATTAGTTCAGTTTAGCAAGATTTCTTTAATACAAATTTAAATACAGATGTTGTAACCATGACTGTTTTAAAATTACGTCATTTTATGTAATTGCAGTACTTATTCAACAGAGATAACGAAAAATAGCATGCAGTTATAAATTTTCATAATCAATATTATTATGACGAACTAGTTACATCTAGCTACTTGTACTTTACACATAAAATACAAATTCGCATTTTTTTCGTTCCGTCACTTCATACCCCGAGTCCTGTTCAAAACATTTTCATGGAATTTGCACTGTCAGGTAATTTTTTGGAAGTATTTAATATGTTTCACATCGTTTTGTGTTATTTATGTATCGAATGATGGGAGAAAGTTTTAAAATCAGGAGAACTCATATATGGAATATTATTCATTTTATAAAGGTCTATTAGCCGCATTTTTATGAAACTTGCAATGTAAGTTAGATAATTTTTCTGGGGTGTTCTACAATGGCTCACAAGGAAAGTTTTCATACGGGCATGCCCAGAAGAATCTGAAAAACATACAGAATGCTCTTCTCATGAGGATACGTACCGTTATAAAAGAAATTTTAGTGGAAACACGATAGAGCGTCCACAAAAAATAATAAAGTTTTCGTTTATTTGGAGATTTATCTTCTACTCGCGAATAAACAGAATTTCAAAAATACGCTACTATGTCGAATACTGTTTAACCACTTCGCGACGAAAGTCATTTGTTTAATTTCTAATCTTTTATCACTAGTTTGTGTAAACAGAATAACAATATTAACTGAATCGCGGAATTGCTCGACCAAATATGTTAAACTTTACAACGAAAAAAAAAAAAACTGGTGGAAGTAATGGAGGATTCTAAACGACATTTAACAAACAATTTTCAGATGCATTAGAATAGTTTGCTTTTGGCGAGGAAAGATTCTGCTCGCCAAATCTCGTGTAACTTTTATATTTTCGCGCCAAATATTTCATTTTTTTACAGACTTTCTACTGAAATTTTAACTGATCCTTTATGACATGCGTAAGTAGTAAAGTAGCATTTTTTTCAACATATTCTGAGTATGCCCAATAAGGACACCTTCCTTGTTAGTTATAATGTTAGTCACTTATGTTGGCGTAAATTTCTATAATAACGTGAAAGCGATTATGTAAGATTAGTCTTTAACACTAGAACCGCGGGAAAATTCATTCAAGTTTTATAAAAATATTTCTCACCGGAATTTTCGTTTAAAACTGTTTAAATTATATATTAAAATTATTTTAACCCAGCTTATCTTAAACTAATTTTATAAAGAAATTTCTGGTTCGAATCAACATCTCTGCATAAGATACGGGTCAAAATGACCCGTCGCCGCGGTTCTAGTGTTAAAAAATTACTAATGAGCTGATTTTGATCAGACTTACATTGTTAGTTAGATAAATTTTCAGGAATAGTTTCTGTAAATTGCATATTGTGTCGTTCTATAATAAATTACTGTAAAATATCAAAGGTTTTTCAGGAAGAAAGGACCATTGTAGCGAGCGACGCCTGCTAGTCTTTAATTAATGAAATTATTTAGTTACATAAAATGAAATGGCGTTTTCTATTTTTATAATTTCAAGCAAAAACTAATTATTGTCACAGTTGTGAAGGGAAGAATATTTCCAAAAGTGACGAAAACACTGTGTTTCTCTATTATATATAAATATTATTCCAACAGCTCCATGTGAAATCGAGACTTTCCAGTCATACACCATGACCAATAAGGATTTCATTTCTTTACTCTATGTTAAATATAAATGAATACACTTTAAAATAAATACAATTATATTGAATGACTATGTGCACATTCGAAAAACCGTATATACTTATAATATTAATGATAAAAATTATTGTTATTTTTCACACTTTACAACAAAGTTGAAAAGTGTTTATGAATTTGGTTTGCGTGTCCGTCTGCCCACGCTCTAAATTACGAAAATATACTCGTATTACCATCCAATTTTAATAAGTTTATGATGCCTTCCATGGAATGTTCAGTATTGTACATAAAGGGTGCAGCATTCAGTGTTAATTTACAGCTGCAATCAAAAGAATTCCATTACATTATAGTATATAGAGAAAAATCTTTTTCAGAGAACTTTAATGAAATTACGCTATTTCAAATGTATTGAAACTAATATAAATCACTGCGTGTCACTGCAAGATTATTGCGATGGAATTTGATATTCATTGTACATGTTGTTACAGGGACACGAATGAAATTGATTACAATATTGTCTTCAAGTAATAATTGCTGGAAGTGTGTTTAAAATTTCAATATGTGCTTTCAAATTAAACTAATTTTTTGCATATTACTCGTTGTGTATAAATTATATACCTCATATACAGGGCTGCACCAAATAGTTCACATGCCAATCTCCTTAATAGCGGATGGGGATTTATTCAATTCAAATATGTATTTCTTCACTGAACTAATGTACTTATTGGACGTAATTCTATATATCATATATAGGGCTTCTCAAAGAATTTGATATGGATAATTGTACGATTGTAGATCGAGGCAGCTAATATTGCATTTTTAATTGTGTTATATGTTTAAATGTTGTTGAATTAGATGTAACATTTTAAGTTCGTAAACGGTGCAATGCTTTTGTTATTCTGAATGTGTTGGAAAGTGTTTCATAAAATATGCTTGATTATTTTCTTTGTTGTTGGATTATGAGGCCACAATAATTGGAATATAATTCAGTAGTTCTAAATAATTATTTCTTAGCGTAATGGAAAAAGCACAAAATTATTGAAAAGAAACGAAAACAGCACGAGTAATGAATATATGTTTGAATTTTCAAAAATCACCCCATATTTTCTGTATGTCTTCTAGTATTTCTTTGTTGCAGAATTGCGTTGGTTTAGTACAAAAACATTAAAATTTTATAAAAAAGATTTTTGCATTTAAAATTTTTCCTTAAATAAATAATAGATTTATCGCCGAAAACAAACCGGAAACATAACTTCAAAGTACATTTTCAAATATAAACAAAAATAATTACATTAGCATTTTAAAAATGTGAAAAAAAAAGAATGCTTTAGCTCCTGGAAAACTCGTGAAAAGAATGTTATTTGACACGTTCTTTCTTGAATAAATTTGATGCAAATGCAAAAAAATGTTTCCCTTAGCATTATACAAAGAATGTAAATCCGGAAAATAATAAAAAAGACACAAATTGGAGAAAATCCTCTTTTCGGTGAATTAAACGTGTTTTAAAATTTAAGCTTAAGGGAGATCATTTGGAATTCCGAAAAATACGATTATCATTGAATTTTATTAAAATTAGTTGGATTATGCAGTAAAGAGATTAGTAAAAGTAAAAAGGATTTCAAGTTAAGAAAATTTATTGAAAAGTTTAAAGGAAATTAATTCATTTATATGTTTTAATGAGACAAGTAAAGAGATTCATGATTGGGGTTTATGATTGTATGATCAAATGATGTGATAATTTTCGTAATTGTGTCAAAATCTGGTTTTAGAAAATATGTATATTTTTTATAGAATATTTATCGTTTTTTAATAAGAAGTAAGAAAATATCATCAGTATACAAAGAAAAAGAATTTAAAAGAGTTATGTGATACTCTGAGTTATATATTTCTACCTTAATTACAAAATAACTCGAAGCTATGATTTTCGATTTGTCGATGTAGAATTTAAAAATTCTATTTTTATTTTTTGTTCATAATTGCACATACATACCCTTTTAACATCATTTACAGAAGTGGTTACAAATGACAAATTTTCAAGATTTCATTTATTTTATTTTATTTTCCAGAAAACAGAAAAACAAAGAATTATTTTTTCGTAATGATAGAGTTGCAAATACTAGAAAAACTCTAATCTAAACCTTAGAATAAAGCAGATTTTGGGGAATATACCATGTATTTTAGAGGTAAACTTTGGAATAAACCGTGTCTATTGAAATAAGCCCTGTAATAATTTAGTTTTTCTCAACGCTATGAGGGCCGGGATTCTGATATTTTTTTCGCTAATTAGCGAAACAAATTTGACCAATCAGAAGCCTGCATGTTTGCGAATGAATTTTTCATTGATTGATAAATTGCGGACTTCTGTTTGGCCAATCTCCTTTCGTTAATTAGTGAAAAATCTATCTGGATCCCGTCCTAAATAATAATAATAAAATTTTTTCAGGAGAAATGTTTCCCAGAAATATAATTAAAAGCTATTTGCTATAAATTAGGCACATATGTTTTATTGTTGTTAATTCTTGCTCTAACATTACAATGAAATTATACACTACAGAATTACAATCAAAAATACAAAGTAAATAAAATTTAAGTACAGTATTTACCAGTAGACCTTATTACTAAAAAACTAGTCACATTTTTACTTAATTATTGCAGAATTACGAAAGCGTATTTATATTTTCATGTCTGTACAGTTATTAAATGCAGAGCTGCCAAGCCTACGGCTTTTTGAATACCAGAGTTTCAAAACAGAAAATATTGTTTTATTTAATTGGAAAATTTCGGTGATTTAAAATAACAATATTTTCTGTAAAATATTATTGATGTACATAAAGCCGGAGACTTAGCAACTCTGTAAATGTATTCTCACTATTTGTAAATGTAGAATATCAAGGACGTTCACTAATCAAAATATCCCCTGCTCCAGGGCTCGAAAAATCTACATGCCCGACATCAGTGTTGTTAGACGGCGACTTTTTAAAAATTTTATTGGCACCACTTTTATTAAAGGATAAAATTCCTCTTGATTAATATGTCATTAAACGAAACGTAATTTTACCAATCCAAAAAAGTGGTGCCAATCTGAATTTTTAAAAAGTCGCCGTCTAACAACACTGATGTCGGGCATGTAGATTTTTCGAGCCCTGCCCTGCTCACATAGTAGTTAGGCCGATTTTCTGGTGGTTCAATATTACGGCGTTTAGTTCCGCATTTAAGTTTTCATATTTGTTTCTGATCGTTCTGCATTTTAAGAAAGACATCCCTGACTATTTAACACGTTCGCTGCCGCTTCCGTGAAGATGTGATGATAGTTAACCCTTTAACGATCAAAGCAGTTTCATTGCTAAGATGTCGAAATAAATGAATGACACCGGTAATTAAGAACAAATATATTTCTAAATAAGAAAACGTGATTTTTCACATACATAATAAAAGGGATATTTTTAGATAAAAATACCGGTGTCAGTGTTGCATATCAGAATTAAAATTTTGTGGTTTCGTGGCGAAACCAATGAACGTTAAAGGGTTAATGCCGCATTGTAGAAGTGGGTTTTTCCCGGAAGCCAATTTACTTTTTATAACAAAGAATCAGTGAAAGATTTTCCCGCGCCAGCGTGTGACTGCCTATTGCCACATCACCCCACATCATGCGCTGGCGGGTGAGTGGCCCCTTAACGTTGGTGCCATATCACGTGCTGGTGCGTGATCGGCAGCGAATGTGTTAACTCTTTGAGAGACAGTGGGATATATCATATCCCATCAAAGTTTAATTAGGATTTGCACAAAAAGCTCGTAATTAGGTTTTTTTCATAGCTTTGGTGGAAAAGAGTTGAAAAATTACTTTTTTTTTATTTTGAAATATTTTTTTTCTCCAAATTTCCGATAGGAATTGAGCATTACACTATCGCAATTGTTTGACCTTCAATTGCAAGATTATTCTTGAATACCCGAAATAATCTTGCAGCACAAAAAGCAGGGGAGATTAAATTTTTTTCACATTTGCTTAAAATATTTATTCGAAAATAATATATATATATGTATATATATATATATATATATATATATATATATATATATATGTATATGTATGCATTTACAGTTTTTACGGTATATCTCAAAGAAGTATCTAGTTTCGCATAGTCGATATGCCGTTATATATTTGCACAGCACTCTGATACATACGTCAAAATATTCAGAGAAACATATAAATTCAATCGTTCTTTGAGTATGGGATATATTGCACCAGTATTTCATTTGTGCATTCGTGCATTCAAAAGGTATACATATTAAATTTCGGTAAATAGATTTGAATACAAAAATAATAATAATAATACGTACGAATATGAATCTACATTAAAAATACTAAAGTATGTCAAAATTTTAATTTTGCATTTCACTTAAATGAAAAAGAAAATACCGTAATTTCGGGTGTATAAGCCGCAGATCAAACAATTCTTTTTCGACCCAGAATTTTTTAAGAAACAAATATAACTAGTTAGATCGCCGTAAATATTTGTCTTCAATCACTAAATAAGATTTCTGGGTCCAAAAAGAATTGTTTGATCCGCGGCTTATACACCCGAAATTACGGTATTATTAAACATACAGCAGAAATTATTTTTTAAATACTTAAATTTTGGAGTTTTGTTTTTATACTCTTTTAGTTTAATTTATATACAGGGTGATTCTAAATTTTTTTTACAATAAAAGAGGGGTGATAGTACACATCAAGACAAACAATGTTAAATGGGAGACCAAGGGTCCAAAACGTTTTCCAAAGGAGATAGCCGCCATTAAAGTTTAGGGACCAAAATTTCAAATAAACATAAAGAACGGAAAAATCGGTCGATTGATTTGCGGTTATCACTAAAATTATTCTTTAAGTCGGCGTTTTCTTGAAATTAAATTATAAAGATAAATTTCAAAAAATGCCGATACAGGGCGCTTTAGACTTTGGAGTAACGAACAACTATTTTTTGCATCTCATTAAATGTTTTCGCAAGCTTAGACTCAAACTTAAATTTTGAGCTCAAAATCTGAAGTTGGGAGTGGTTTTAAGTAGCACAAACTGAGCTGTGTTCAGAGGGTTCAAATTTCAAATGATTATAAAAAACAAAAAAATTGGTCGATTGATTTGCGGTTTTCACTAAAACTATTCTTTATGTAGATTTTTTTCCTGAAAATAAATTATAAAGATAAAATTTCAAAAAATGCCGATAGAGGGCGCTTTAGACTTTGGAGTAAAGAATGACTCTTTTTTTGTCGTTATTTTTTGCATCTTATTAAACGCTTTCGTAAGCTCAGAGCTTAAAATCTGAATAGTTGGGAGTGGTTAAGTAGACAAATTGAACTGTGTTCAGAGGGTTCAAATTTCAAATGATTATAGAAAACGGAAAAATTGGTCGATTCGTTTACGGTTTTCGCTAAAAATAATTTTTAAATCAGCATTTTCTTGAAATAAAATTTTGAAGATAAATTTCACAACGATAGAGGGCGCTTTACACTTTGGAGTAGAGTACAACTATTTTTAACCGTTATTTTTTTAATCTCATTAAATGTTTTCAAATGCATAGACTTAAATTTTGGGCTCAAATTCTGAATCGTTAGGAGTGTTTAAGTAGCAAAAAATTGAATTGTGCTCGAGGAAAAGGGAGGGTTACATTTAAACTCCGGAACACACAGTTTGCGCTTCAAAACCCCTCTCAACGATTCAAAATTTGAGCTCAAAATTTAAGTTTAAATCTGAGCTTCCGAAAACATTTAATAAGCTTTTGCAAGCAATTAATTAGAACCCAAAAATAATGGTTAAAATTAATTATTGGTTACGCTGAAGTTTAAGGCGCTCTCTAACGGAATTTTTTTTAATTTACCTTTAAAATTTATTTTGAAGAAGATACTGACTTAAAGAACATTTTAAACTGTAAACAAATCGACCAATTTTTCCATTTTCTATAATTATTTTAAATTTGAATCTCCCGTCCCCCTTAAACGCAGTTCAGTTTATGCTACTTAATCACTCCCTACTTTCAGATTTTGAGCTCAAAATTTAAGTTTAAATTTAAGCTACCGAAAACATTTAATGATATGCAAAATCTAACGGCAAAAATTAGTTGTTCGTTACTCCAAAGTCTAAAGCGCCCTCTATCTACATTTTTTGTAATTTATCTTTATAATTTAATTTCATGAAAATTCCGACATAAAGAATAATTTTAGTGAAAACCGCAAATCAATCGATCTATTTTTACGTTTTTTATGTTTATTTGAATTTTTGGTATTTAAACTTTAATGGCGATTATCTCCTTTGGAAAGCGTTTTGGATCCTTGGTCTCCTATTTAATATTGTTTGACTTGATGTGTACTATCACCCCTCTTTTATTGTAAAAAAAATTTAGAATCACCCTGTATATTTCCCTCGAAGGCTTAGGATTTTCTACTTTCTCATAAATAAATCTGTTATTATGTCCATATTAATGGAAATTACATACTTAAAGCCAAAGATCTTTGCAATTTCAACAATCTTTTATCGAATATTTTATTGTAATATTGGTAAAAATCGATCATGTGACATTCATTAGTGATTCGAGGGAATTTTTTAACCCCTTTCCCACTCCAAATCATTTTGATTATTTTCTTCAACCTTTACAAGAAATTTGAATTGATGTTTTGACGAATTTACACGTTTTAGGGGTCAGAAATCACGAAAACATGTTTTTATAAGATGTATGTTGGTAAGTCTGTTTGTGAGTATGTCTGTCAGTCTGTCTGTCAGTCTGTCTGTCAGTCTGTGAGTCTGTGTCTTTGTAGATGACACAAATTTTGTTTGTGCTCTATCTCAAAAACTAATGCACTGAATTTAATAAAAATTCATACTCAGTCATTCCTGGATATTAATTGATGCTAATTAGACTTTGGTGTAAATCGCTAAACAGGCGCATTTTTGCGATTTACGCAACAGCTTTATTTCAAGAAGTAATTCGTGATTTTTTTTCAGCAAACTTCTCATTCAGATGAACTCTATAAATATTAGTGATATTTATGTTTTGGTAAAAAATTGCCCAACAACTGGCACTGTTATATTGCATTTTTTCCAATATCCGAAGTAGTCCTGTTTCAAGAACTAATACACAGAATTCCATGCCTTTACAACTCTCGCGATGAGCATAGGTTGTCATTAAATTTTGGTACTGTCAGCGACTTTTGAAGTATTAACATAAATGGATAGTTTTGGGAATGCCACATCCAACTAGTTTTTATGTATTTTCACAAAGTTCACTACTTTAACATTGTTTATGCTGCTTATTAACAGGGTTCTAACGGGTAAAGTACGTTTTCCAGCTTTTCCAGGTCAAAAACTAGTACGTTTTTAAATTAAAAAAAAAGTAAATCTAGTTCAAACGCGCAAAAATTTGCCTAAATTAAAATAGAAAGTTTCTGTAAGAAAATACTAGTACCGAAGAATTTCCTTGTCTTGAAATTCCAGGATTCATATGAACCCTGTATATATGAATTCAAAGTGCTCAATAGCAAGTACTTATTTATTGATCACATACATATGATCTTTGTGTTCGACATCAGGTATCTGCCACATGTATTTAAATTTAACTCAAAATCAAAAGCTTAATAATTTGCTTCTTACTCATTTTACATTTTCATTTACACAGTGTGCATACAAACAAGTTATACAAACGAGATATTTTACGAAGTTTTTAGTTTATAATACACGCTGAATGGTCGATAAGTACCGTAATTTCGGGTGTATAAGCCGCAGCTCAAACAATTCTTTTTCGACCCAGAATTTTTTTTTAAACAAATATAACTACTCAGATCGCCGTAAATATTTGTCTTCAATCACTAAATAAGATTTCTGGGTCCAAAAAGAATTGTTTGATCCGCGGCTTATACACCCGAAATTACGGTAGTATTGTGTCTTAAGAATGAGTTTACTTTACTTACTTCAGTGATAAAAAGGAAGGTCTCCATACTGGGCATACTCAGAATTTTATGAAAAAAATACTAATTGAAGTACTTATGTATGTAATAAGGGATCAGTCAAAATTAGCGGCGGAATCACAGAAGAAAATGTGTAAAAAAATAAAATACTTTCGAATATTTGGCGTGAAAAGACGAAAGAGCCACTCGATTTGACGAGCAATTCTTCTCCTCGCCAAAAGCAAACGATTATAATGCAACTTCAAACTGTTGGATATTTAGAATGCGTCTAAATAGTATTTAATGAATTTAAACATAAACAATGAGAGACTTTAATATATGCATACATATACATATTGTATTACATATATATATTACTTCTTTAAATAATTATTTAATTAATCACTGGAAAAAATGTTTTCATAGATTTAAAAAAAATCGTATTGAGAAAAATTATTTTCATATATTCTAGCGTATTCAAAAAATAAAAGCCAGGCTTTTCCATAGCAACAAAATCTAATCGTCAAATCTCAACTGGATTTTGAGCTTGAAACAAATTTAATTAATTTAAATTATGAATTTCGTTTTAAATCTCAAATTTTGATAGTTAAATTAGAATATAAATACATATAAATATCGATATAACAAAATTATACTTAAAACAAACTAAAGCGTACAAAACTAAAGTTATTTGAATTAAATTTATCAAAACAAGTTCAACATGAAACTTTTTTTTTTCTTGGAGTGTATTTGATATAAAGTATTTTTCGAAATTACATTCCATTGCCAACCGGCGATAAATCGCCAAATAACGAAATTTTCTTTATTTTTTTTTACGGTTACTGAATGGAAGTTCCGCCGAAATTTTTTTTATAAACGTATATATCCACATGAGAAGAACATTTTGTAATTTTTTCAGATTTTTCGTGATATGCCCGTATTGAGACCTTCCTTGTAAGTTCGATTTTGGATTAGCAACGGTAATTTCTTTTTATTGCTGCAATATTCATAAGACATTTCAACCTTAGATGTAGGTGACGTAGCTAAAACTATATTAACTGTACCTTCGTATTTAGTAACATTAGAACCGCTAGCAATTTTAATCAAGTTTTGTAAAAATTATTTCACACTAGAATTTTTATTAAAACTATTTAACTTATTTAACCTATTTTTGTGCTGCTTCCATTTAACATATTTTTTGAAAATTTTTCTACTATCAATCGTATCATCAATACTATCACCGTCTATTATCAATTTGGCAGGGGTCAAAATACCGTAATTTCGGGTGTATAAGCCGCGGATCAAACAATTATTTTTGGACCCAGAAATCTTATTTAGTGATTGGAGACAAATATTTACGGCGATCTGACTAGTAATATTTGTTTCTTAAAAAATTCTGGGTCGAAAAAGAATTGTTTGATCTGCGGCTTATACACCCGAAATTACGGTAACCCTTAATGGCGGTTCTAGCGTTCCAAATCCGCTACTTCTAGAATTTAAAGCACAAGTGAGCACTGCCCTTTTTGTGATCGACGTGAACATATTCACAAGAAGTAGTTTACCGATCGGATGCTTATAGATGACCGAATGTTAGTCATTTTGTATATTTGTTAAAAATGCATATCCGTTTTTAACTAGCTTATACTTATGTTGACTCAAATGTTTAGATAAATAATTACACATAATAAAACATGTTGCCTAACAATTAAATCTTCGTTCCCCTTGTCATTTGAAACTTATTGTTTAAAAACCATGCATAATGCTTTATTAAACTACCAAAAATATTTTTATATCTTGATTTAATAAACGATTATAACTTTTATTAATTCAACTCCTCTTCTTTTGCCATCATTTTATCTCATGTGCATTTAGATATAAATCATTTTGAGCTATTTAATTAAGTTCGTAGAACATAAAAAAGAGAAAACTTTTCTCTTTAGAAGAAATTGCTTATTAACCTAACCAGATTAGCAAATAAAAACGATTATAATCTTCTGGGAAATCAAATGGTTAATATATCGGATAAAGTTTATTTAAAAAAAAACAAGCTTGGTTTCGTTCTGCTGATACAGCTATTTATATAAGACTAATAGTGTGGTAAATTAAAATGTTTTATTCTGACAACAATTTCCCTGAATCTAAATTAATATTCTTTCATGGCATGGTTATATTTAACAGACTTATGTTAATATTAAAACATATCGATATTTTCAGATGAAGTTAGGAAATTGTTTTTACATTAACTTGTTCATGGGAGAAGCACATATATTCTTAAATGAATGACTGACACTGGAATTTACGAACAAATTTATTTATAAATAAGAAAGCTAAACTTACAGACATTCTGAATGGAAAAGTTTAGTACCAAAATTTTCTGATACTAAGCATTTGTATACTAATATTAAGTGGTTTTATAAGTATACCAGTGCCTTTGAAAGGGTTAAAGAAAATCCGCATTGTTTTATTTTATTAGATAAATTGAAAGTACCGTAATTTCGGGTGTATAAGCCGCGGATCAAACAATTCTTTTTCGACCCAGAATTTTTTTTAAAAATGAATGTTACTACTTAGATCGCCGTAAGTATTTGTGTTCAATCACTAAATAAGATTTCTGGGTCCAAAAAGAATTGTTTGATCCGCGGCTTATACACCCGAAATTACGGTATATAAGGATCTTTGCAGTTAAGTTGTCTATTATAAGGTTTGTAGGGGACCCGTTATTTTTCCATGTCAAATATCAGTATTTTTTTATATAAAAAAATAAATGTTGTTCAAACTCGTGAAATTTTGCCTTATTTAAGAAGGAATTTTCTATAAGAAAATACTGGTACCAAAAAGTTTCCTTGTCTGGAAATTCCAGGACTCATACAAACAATATGTTATAATGCGTTGTACAAGTACTCACTAAAGTCTTCACTACCCCCATTATATTTAAAATAATGAAAGATATAGTAATAAACGTGGTGACTAGATAAAGAAAAGTGCAGTCATTTAGAGTAGCTTTGAACCATGGGATGTAACATTGCACCACAACCTAATTTTCAATATTAAAATAATTGTTTTACCCCATTTTCGGTATCACTTTTAGTAAGCTCAAAAGGGGCGTAGGTTTATGATTTACTGATTATAGGTAGTACTGTCAAAAATTCCCTATTTTTGCACGCATATTTTATATAAAATCCGAAAATGTGTGCTCAATATAACACTTAAATATTTTCAAAAACACATATGTAAAATATGTAAAATTTATTTAAAGGCGTTATTATGCGCGGAAATACTCAAATTTGACATTTCATACATTCCAGAGCTCCCAAATGGTCCGCGAACTGAACATCAATACTTTTTAACAGAAAATTTTACAGTAGGTTTCTACAACATTTGTGCTAAAATTAATCTCCGAAGGTGATTTCTACGCAATTTGCATGAAATATATAAAACGAAAATTTTTCTAAGGAAATATTGATGTTCAATTGGCGGACCATTTGGAAGTCCTGTACATTCGATATTTGTTATTCTTTGAAAAATACAAGTACTAGTATGTATTACGATAACTATGGATATAAGTTTGGGATAAAACTTTAACAATTGATTTTCACGGCATTTTTAGATTTTATATGAAAAATAAACAGTTCTTTTTTTTATCTTCTATAATAATAAAGAAGCAAGTATGTTTGTGTGTCAGCTCTGTTCCGAAGAGACCGCTGTACGTAGAGTTACAAAATTTGGAGTGAAGGTACTTCTATGCATGTAGTTTTCCCCCTCGGAAACCGATTTTAGTTTTTTTTTTAATTAGAATTTTTTTATTTAATTTTTTAGGCGATTTTTAGCGTTCTTTAGGCGATTTTTCCACATAATGAAACAAATACGGTTTCGTTCTTTTCACCCAATATTTTAATTTTTTTTCTTTTTTTAATAAAGTTTATTCGGAATTCCATCGATTATTTAAATTTTTAATGAATTTTTTTATGCGATTTTTAATGTTTTTTCACATTTTGCGGCTGTTTTTTGATATTGACAAAAGGAAAATTGTTTCGAACTTTTATTGTAATGCACAAAATTTTATTTGCTACGATTGTTAGGATTCACCGATTTTTAATTCGATTTTGAATGCGATTTTTAACGATTTTTCGAGATTTTTTGCTTTTAGTATCGATTTTTTTCCATAGTTTTTCTATCAAAAACTTGAACCGTTGAGAATGTAATAGGTAGAATTTTTTTGCGAAATCTACCTAAAATGTTAAAAGTTTAAGTACCACAATTTTTTCATCGAAATTTCATCAATTATCTTAAATTCTTGCTTAAGACCGCCACCCCCTCGAGTAATATATCTCCTGATAGGTTTTTTAACTGAATTTCGTTTAGATATAGTTTTGATAAGAATAGAGTGCGCTCTCTGGTGGTGGAATATGGAACCAACAGACAGCGAATTTGTTAAAGTTCGGAAATCTTACAATATGATTTGTTTTAAACTCTAAGATTGTTTGTAATACATGACAAAAAAATGTAAATGGTGTAACATATTTCAGGGTGCGAAAGGAGAGGGAAGTGAACAAAATTAGGAAATGTAACAAGAAGGCCTCTTTGAGGCTTTAAGGTAGCTTATAATACATACTAAAAAATTTTAAATGCCGACGACGTCCTGGAGAGACAGCTGCACGAAGAGCTACAAAATTTTGGTGGGAAGTTCCTCAATATATGAAGTTTAGCACGTCGAAGGCCGATTTTTGATTTGTTAATATAATTTTTATGCGATTTTTATCAAGTTTTTTTAATGTTTCGAGGCGGTTTTTCCGCATTAGCGAAAAGAATGCGGTTTCGTCCTTTTAACCTAATATAATGAATTTTGCTCTCTTTTCAATATAATTTATTTGGATTTTACGTAATGACTTTTGGATTTTTAGTGAATTTTTAGTGCAATTTATAACGTTTTTTTTTTCGTATTTTGCACTGTATTTTGATTATTCACACAAAATTTTGACTCAAACTTTTAGTTTAATGTACTAAATTTTGACTACTAACATAGGCATGCGAAAATAAAACTTCACCCGACCCAAAGTTTCAGTTTGGCGCCCCCGTAACAAACATGTGTAACGCGTTTAATGTCAAGTGAATGTGACATTTACGATCAGCCATTATTGGCGTTTAATCTTATAGTTTGGCAATTAGTTTCTTGACGGACCGGATAATAAAATAGTACTGATTTCTAATTAGAATGTTTTATCCATTTGAGAAAATTCTGATTACTGCGATTTAAAAATTAACTAGCGATTTTTAGTGCATTTTTCAGTGCGTTTTTAATGCAGTTTTCTATCCTATTTTTAATTAACTTTTTAATGCGATTAGTACCATTTTTTCGATCCCCACAGTGATGTTTAAACACTTAAAAAAGAAATTTGGTTTCAAATTTTTAGACTAATTTAGTAAATTTCACCATCTACATTTTTTTAATTTTGTCTCTTTTCAATGCGATATTTGGATACATTCTGTGTTCTGTCGACTTTTTTGTAATTCATGAAAAATGTGATTGCTATGTTTTACCCAACTACAATAAATGTTTATTCTTGTGATGCATTTACATTTAGCGATTTTTAATGATTTTTTCAATGATTTTTTTAGTGGTTTTTAGAATTTCATGGCTATTTTTTGAAATTTGTAAAAGGAATTTAATTTCAAATTTTTATCATTACTGTTTGTCATTACTGTTTGTCAAAAAAATTGTCATTTACGAATTTTGAAATTAAGCAATATTTAATGCGATTTTTAGCATTTCTTTTATTATTTTTTACATTTTTGCGTCAATTTTTTGCCATTCATGAAAATTTTCCAATTGCAATGTTTTACCTTTATATGCCCTAGCCTATTGTATTTGATTTTTCCATATATCTATAATTAATGCCATTTTTCAAGATTTTCTACGCTTTGCGCCGATTTTTTATCATTCGTAAATGATTTCCGATTATAGTGTTTTACCCAAATACAGAAACTGGCTGCCCTTGGCGATCAGATTGGTTTCCCTTGAATGTAAACTAACCATTAAATCATATTTCTTTTATTCATAATTTATTTTAATTGTTTAACGTTTGGCTAAATTAGAACATTCTGCCAGAGAAATAGACACAAGATGTCATATACGCACCACATTGGTGCGATTGCAACAAAATAGCAATTTTATGCGCTTCACATGGTAACCCGGCATTTGTTACTTATTTATTAAGAAACTGTTTGTATATTTTTATTTTCTTTTTTAAAATGATATAATTGTTTTACTCTATAATTATTAACTAGCTTTTTTTATTTATGATTATTCCCTTTTTAAATAATAGAAATTAGTTTAAAACTATGCGCGTAACTGGTATTCGCCAAATTGGCGCCAGAAAAATAGCGCGCCAATGTGGTGCCTATATGAAATTTATGCTGACATCTGTGATATATAGCCATTTGTTTAGTTCGTTGGCGATTTTTTGCCATTCGGAAACCTATTTCGATTCCAAACGTTTTGCCTAATATAGTTATTTTTCGATTGCACTGTTTTGGCATTTAATAGGATTTTCGGCGTTCTATGTCAACATTTTGTCATAGCTGCCAACATCTTCCGCTTTTTTTAGAAAACTAATAGAAACTTTAGAAATAAATTTTTTAGAAAACTTTACTTTTTTAAATCGCAGTAATCTACAGATTAAATAAGTCAAAAATTTCTATTAAATTTTCCCGGGCCAAAAAATCGGAAGAGTTGGCAGCTATGATGTGTTATTCATGATTATTTGTTATTCATGAATAATTTCTGATTACAACTCCCCCCCCCCCCCTTCATATTAGTCTTTTAGGCATTGACTTCCAAATATTTAGCGATTTTTAATGCAATTTTCAATGTGATTTTTAGCCATTCTTCAAGTTTCGAGCCGAACAGGAATTTGGTTTCAAACTTTTAGTCTTTATGGCAATTGGTTTGCTCTCCTATTTTGATCTCTAGCGATTTTTAGTGCAATGTTTTAGCTTTTTTGTTTGTTTGAGTTGACGGCGATTTTTTTTATACGGAAAAGGAATTCGGTTTTAAACTTCTTTCTAATATGAAAAATTTTCTCCTGTGCGATTTTTGCTACATTGAAGGTTTTTATTGCGATTATTTAAATTTTTTTTTCGCATTTCACTGCTTGCCATTTTATTACACTAATTAGATTCAAAATTTTTATCCAAATAGAGTAAATTTTTAGTTCCGTGATTTTTGAAATTTTTGCCATTTTTAATGCAATATTTACGTTTCTTCGCGATCCGCTTCGATTTTTTACACGTTCAATTTTCGACAGAATGTAGTAAATTCTGTCCTCTTTTCTTCTAAGTTTATTCAAATTTCGAAATACAATTTTTGAATTTTGTTTTATATTTTTATAAACTTTTTAATGCTTTCTCAATTTTTAAGATTTTTCTACATTAAAAAGCATCCAGTTTCAATTTTCTAGCCCTTCTCTTTTTGATGAACGTTAAACGAAATTTGTGCAAGAATTTTTAAGTATTTCGAGATTTTTATTTTTATTTTAAAGTTTTTTTTCACAATTCTTGCTGTTTTTTGACGAACCCGAGCAACGCCGGGTAGATTAGCTAGTTTTTAATATTCATGGATCTCTTCTTCCGCTCTTCTTACGCATAATACACTGGCCTCCAAAAGTTAAGGTACAACTGATTTTTGCGTCTAATTTGCAAATGAATGAATATAGAAACAAAAAATTTGGAGGAAATGTGCGCTAAACTGTTATTTATTAAATGCGACATAAAAATTTACTTAAGTTAAACGCATAAACGAAATTACAACAAAAAAGCACTTGTGGTGGAAAATTCCATTCTTCGAAAAATCAGTACATCGCAGTATTATGCAGTAAAATGTGACAAAAACTGGTTCTAATACTGAATATGTCCACCCTGGACTTGAATGCTTTGGTGGCATCGGCTTTCAATGCTCTCTATTAAATTGTCGGACACCGAAAGAGGAAGTGCTGACCAGACATGGAGTAAGCCTTGTTACAGCTCATTTTATGACCTTGGAGGAGGATTTAAAGCCGCAATCTGTCTTCCAAGATAGTCTCAAACATGTTCTATCTGATTCAAGTCTGGAGAGTGAGCTAGACATTCCATTCTATCCAAACCGTGATTCTCAAGATAATCCTCAACAACCACAGCTCAGTGTGGTCTCGCATTATCATACATTAGAATATTATCCAATAACACCAGCATATGGTTGCAGATGTGAATCAAGGATCTCATCTCCTTATCTCGCACTAGTCAGAGTTCCTCCATGGAACACATGCAGGTCAGTGTGGCCTCCGAGTGAGATCCTTGCCAAACTATGATTCCACCGTTTCTGTACCTGTGTGTTTCGACAGTGTTTGATTGATGGTGTCGAGTTCATTGCTCTCTCCAGATCAGAAGGCGTCTTGAATCACTCTCCAGTGTGAATCTGGACTCGTCTGCGAAGAATACAGAAGCCCACTGTTGTCTGGTCCAGGAAACATGTTCTCCTGCCCAACATAAGCGGACCCTTTTCTGTCGTCTATTGAGGGGGACACACACAACTGATCGCCTTGCATAGAGACCTGCATTGTGAAGACGTCTTCTCACCGTAGTAGTGGAGATTCTTCTCCCTGATGCTGAAAAGTGATCCGCAAAGATTTGCGACACAGTAGTGCGTCGTCTCCTTCCGGGTGAAAGAGCTAGAAACCGGTCTTCTGCAGGTGTTGTAACACGTGAGCGACATGGAAATGTCTTTTGGACACGGAATCTTCGGATTCATACTGATTCCAGGGTCGTGGGACTACACTGCGAAACACATTAAGCCCTCTATCGGCCTGTGACCACCCCATTTCCATCCATCCTACCACCCGCCACCTTAATGAATCGAGTAAACGACTTCTTCTAGACTCTACTGGTTGTTGTGAATAAAAATGGTAACAATAGCTCAAATACAACAAATCTTCACACGCGAAATTACGAAAGCTTCGTAATAGCCTATTTTTCTCATTCACAAATACCTATTCTTTTCTATAACATAAAAGTAGTAGCTGTAGATTTGCGTAAGTTTCTTTAAAGCTTATTATTGTCATTCATATAAACTATGAAGTTAAATCTGACTGCCATTTTTTTCTGCTGAGCTTCGAAAAACATGTTGTACCTTAACTTTTGGAGGCCAGCGTATTTTTTGTAATATCATAAATTATACAAATCTTGCGATGCTTCGAAATGCAAATTAAGAGTATATACATAGCTGAAAACATTTTTGGGATTCACAATTGTCCTAACTATAACACTTTTTTTATAATGAATTATTTAAGATATTTGTCATTTGGTGCAAATTTATTCGAAATGTCTGGTTGACTTTGAATTAGGATAAAAAATCATTTTTATTGCTTTTATCATTACAAGATGGAAAACTCCTAATTGGTCGGATTATATGCTATAAGAAATTAATAATTTTCCCGATGTAAAACATCGAAATCGCGAGTTCGAAACCCTCAAGACATGAGAACAGGAGTCGCGACTTCATCACTAATGGGCGGAGATCTCACTAATATTGAAATTGACACCGAAAATTTTTGAACAGCAATTTTCTTTTATTTTATTTGAAGAATATCTATCATTTTATGAAATTTTAATAACTATTCAAATTTATTGGTGATAATTTGGAATTCCCTAATAAAAAATCAGCCAGATTCAGCAACACTGTGGTATTCTGCATCTAGCGGAATTTTTATTTAGGGCAATCCGAATTCTCACCAGAAAATTTAAAAAGTTATTGTTTTTTATAAGATTATAGATATTTTACAAATAAAATAAAAAGAAATTGCTATTAAAAATGTCCCGGTTTGCAGTCCAACACTAGTGCGAACTCAGTTCATTATTTATCACGTCAAGTTTCCTGTCCTCAGGCCATGAGTGTTTAGATGGCAGCAGTTTTTCCCAGGATGTAATTTTTAACAGTCTTTTATATAGACACCTCAAATGATCTATTCATATCATGTGTTAGCTATTTTTCTCCAACAATTTTTATATCAAACTTAATGGCATTTCAGTGTATTTAAAAATGTGGCTTTTTATTCACTTCATATGAATTATTTGTATGTGGTATATACAAGGTGTCCAGCAAATAACACCCTGATTTTAAAATTAAATTTCTCAAAAACAAAGATCGACAGAACTATGCGGTAAATGTTTTGTTTCTTAGGTAAGCTGTAAAAATCTTATACAGAAGTTTCGAACGGTGAATATTTTGAAAAGATTGTGTTCTGATTGAAAAGAATGCTTTGATTTGACATTTTTCTTGTTTTAGATTGCTTCCAAAGATAGAGTTTTTCGGCTTACAGTGCTATAGTTTAACGATTTTTCGAACTAAATTTCTTGTATTTCGAAATTTTAAAAATTTAATTCCAAAACTCTTTATCTATAGCAATTTAAGCCGAAAGACGGATTCTCCGCAAACAATCTAAAACAAGACAAAATGTCAAATCAAAGCATTCTTTGCAATCAGAGCACAATCTTTTGCAAAAATTCACCTTTCGAAACTTCTATATAAGATTTTTACAGCTTACCTAATAAACAAACCGTTTACCGCATAGTTCTGTTGATCTTTGTTTTTGAGAAATTTAATTTTAAAATCAGGGTGTTATTTGCTGGACACCCTGTACTTGTATCTATGATAGGGACTGGCTTTTCATCACCAGATATTTACTGACGATTACATGTAAATATTTCTAGTATTTTCATGCTTAAAGCTTTACTTCAATTGAGAATAATTTTACTGAAATAAAAATACGCGTGCTATACATGGAAAGCTTTTTAACAAGAAGTGTTTAGTTCATATATGTTATATGAATGCATTCCGTGTAATTAAACAGCTCAACAAGCATTGCCATACAATCCGTTAACGAATATTGCCATTCTGTAAGTGTAGTTCATTCATATCTTCATATTAAAATCAATATGTGAAGCTGAACATTATATATGCATAATATATTTCATTCTATGTAAAATTTTAATTACAACTTCTTTTAAAGTATATATCTTAAGAATTAGTAAATCTGCATAATCTCTTATATCATATTTCATTCTCGTCTTTTCACAAATTCTATAACTATAAATTCATTTATTTTTTTAACTATTATCGTAAAAGACATCTAAGAAATCTTGATCATTAATTTCAGAAATATTTCACATTTAATTCTAGTTTCTTAAAAGCGAAATTTATCAATATTTTCCAAATCTTCAATATCATATATAAATATATATATATATCGGAATAATTATAAAAGTATTCACCTATTCATACAATATAAATTTGAATAAAATTTTTAACTTATTATACTTCCTAAAGATAAAAATTATCTCTTTGTTAAAAACACCCTTTTATAACCATTTGAAAAATATTTCTGTTAGATAAATTGTTCAAAATATATAATACACGGCTCCAAAATGGTCCGCGAACTGAACACCACTATTTTTTAAAAGAAAACTTTATAGTAGGTTTCTACATAATTTGCTAAAACTAACCTCCGGAGCAGTGTTGCCAGTGGGCTACTTTTTTAAAATTTGGATTTGGTGATTAGCACCACTTTAATGAAACGTTAAATTATTTTTTGTTATTGCCTTAATTATCATGTCAGTGAAGAAGGCACATTTTATCATTTGTAAAAAGTGGTGCCAATCAAGAATATGGATTTAAAAAAAAAGTAGCCCATCTGGTAACACTGCTCCGGGGGAGTTTTCTGCGCATTTTGCAAGAAAAATATAAAAAGAAAATATTACTAGGAAAATATTGATGTTCAGTTGGTGGAACATTTGTGAGTCCTTATAATATCACAAATACTATTATTTTACACAAATTTTTATCTTGATATATTAAAACTGATAGTTTTCCGCAGCTAATACTGGCTACTACACCGTGTCTGGATATAAAATAAAAATTACATAGCAACGATTTTAGAAACTGACAAATTTAGAAGTACAGTTTCGTAAATCTGAATAAATAGCGTCTAAAATCTGCAATAAATTTAGAATAACATATGATAATATTTTTGAAAGAGATTTTTGTTTGATGAATTGCATGGAAAACATCATTTCAACAAACTTATTATCAAAAATCATCAGCCACTTATGTGGGATTACGTTGAAAATATTTCAAACAGTAAATAACTATATTACTTTTCTTAACAGCCTGTTGAAACATACGATTATTTGTAAACTAGTGTCATCTAATTACTGATACATCATAATAATTACGGGCTTAGAATTTAAGGATTTATTAGATGTTTGAACTTACATGAAATATTTAAACAGACATTCCTTGCTTAAATATCAATGAAACAATGGTTTCAATATACTTTTGTTGTAAATTTTTAGTAAATACTTGATATTTTTTTATTTACTTCTCAGTTGCAAAATAAATAAATAAAATATGACCTTTTCAGACTTAAAAAAAATTGCCTCAATACAGCAAAACACGTAATATAGTACCTGTACCCTATATGGACACTTTAAGGAAAATGTATTTTTTTCACCCCCAATGTACAAGTCAGAGGACTCCAAAAATGTGTGTCCACTATCCTTGGACTATTGACTATCATTATTAAAATTTGCGACCTTGTAATTATTCTGGTTTAATTTATATGATAAAAACAAAAAATGTTTACAAGTGTCCATATAAGGAACTACCTGTCCCTATTATGGACAGATGTTTCCTTATTGACTTTCTACACAGTGTGTATGGAAGAGCCACTTTTCCAAGGGATTTTAGAGGAGAGGGAATAAAAAAAATGTATCTTAAAGTATTCGGAGGATTAGGGGGGACAGTAAATATCATTAGAACATGCATTTTCGAAATGAGAGGATCATTTTCGGCTTTTACCCTTCGAAGACCCATGCAAAGCCCCTTAGTTACTAAAATTATGAAAGAATATTGTTGGTTTTACTTAGCTTTATAGCATCTGTCTGCGAATTTCATCTGTTATTACCCAGCCCTCACAGCATGGACAAATAGAAACTTTTTCACCATGGGCAGTAAGTCCCATATAGTCCTCATGAACATATCTGCCACATGTGATGCATGGCCGCATGTTTGAAAAAGCATCAATACTGCAAAAGAAGCAGTGCCAGCTCTCTTTTGTTGAGGAAGTCATACCATTGGTGCTTATGATTTCGCCAACAGATATCCTACTGGCGGGGGGGGGGCTTCTTTTTATTTTTCTGCAAGGGTTTTTTGGAGGAAGGTTTTGGGGGGATTGTTCAAATGGCATCATGTTGAACAAAGATTTTACCACTTCGATGCCTTTTCAATTTTCAATTTTCTTCTTTCTTACAGTTGTAGTCGATGGGGACATAAGCTGTTCATATTGGGGACCGGGCGTAGTTTTACTAAATCTAGTAACAAACAAATAAGGAAAATATTTTTAAGCAAAATATGCAATAGCAATCAAAAATATGTTTTATTTGCTTTCTAAAATACTCCACTTTCCAACATTTAATGTAATTTTACCATATCTAATAAGAATTTAAATTTACAAGTAATTAAGATCAGCACATCTCGAAACAGCAGGTTTCCTCGTAAATAGCGAATAGCGCGCTTTTTTACACGTTTACTCTTGATTAAAATTATTACTTTTAAAAGTATTAGGGGTGTCCATATTGAGAGCCCTGTCCATATAGGGTACAAATACCTTATATCAAAAATACAGGGTTGCCAGAGGGGACTATTTTTATATTCTATTCGCACCATTGTTTTACTACTACAAATTTGGAAGTGTATTTTTCTTGCAATTATTGCCTAAGTGTCTGTTAATAGTACTGTAGCAATAGCGTTAGAGGTGGAACTAATTGGAACAGAAATAATTCCGGGTGCAAGCGGCAGGTAATACGCTCCTAATAAACATACTAAAAATATACATTCGTGCTGTTGCGCAAAATGCGCTTTTTAGCGGCCATCTTGAAAAAATGCGAAAAATTAAAGCAAAAATTTAAAATACACATGGGGAGTCTAATTACAGGCAATTTAATGCTTAAAAAGTGTATGATATTGGTTGTCATGAAAATGAATGATTTACAAAGATTAACTAGCGGGGAATTTTAGAAAAATTATACCTATATGACTCTATAGGTAAATCTTAAATGTAAGTATGCTGCACTGCATTACACCTATACCTAATACTATTATATGACAATTCCGACTGCAACACTAATTGTTGAGGCAAAATTATCACATGAAAACTGATAAACATTTCTTTAAATAATTTATTCAATATGAAAGAGAAATTTGTTAGTGTGGTAATCCGGCTTGGTGGACATTGATATCCTTGCTTGGAGCTATTAGAGGACTTATATGGCTTGTTCAAATATAGAAAAAGCCCTACAGATAGTGTATGCTGAAAATTCAACACCACATATGTTAAAAGGAAAAGTATATTCGCGTGCTCCTCGAAAACATTTTCTAATTTTTTAGTCTCTCACAACTTTAATTGTAGCTGATATACTAAAATTCAGCCTATCAGTTACAACAGAGTCAGATTTTAGTGAGATTGCATCAAAAAGCCACTGTGCTAGAGGGGACACAATGGAAAAGGAGTCAAATGATGATTTTAATCGTGAAAAATTTATTCATTTATACCAAAAAGTGCTTAAAGGTGATACCTAGGCAAAACAATTATTTTAAATCCTGATCTTCATAACTTTGAACACTAATACATAAACGGAAGAACCTTTTTAAATTACAAAGCCTCAATGCTAAACACTGTCTGTTGTATCTGATCATGGTAGATGTTGTAAAAACATTTATTTCGGCCTGAACGATCAGGGAATTTTGAAATGCACTTACAGACGGCTGAGCACATGCTATCATTTTTTGAGAGTTCAGGTCAGAACAACTATGCAAAATGTGAAAGTATTTCCCTTAAATAAATGCATGAACTAAAAACAACGAAATCAGCACTCTACAAAGTGCTTAATGAAACCCGCTTTATAGTACAAAGAGAGGGCAGAAAGCGGTGTGGAGTTTGGAACGATATGCGCATTAAGCAAACGCTCATGAAATGCACTAAAAGTCTTTCTGGTATAACTCATGGAGGATGTATGACTGAAATTCACCATGCAACTTGAATTTTGAGCCATTCTTGATTAAGTAAAACAGCATGTGCAATGAGTTTGCAGTCAATGTTTCACGTATTGGCAATAAACAACATACTGATTTAACTGATGCAAAGTTGGCAAGAGATTTCGAAGATATGAAAATGTAATGCAATTTCTTATATACCAGGTTCCATTTACTGCTACTTCAACTGATTTATGGAATATTTTTAATGGAATTACAGACAGTAAAAAAAAGTAACTGTAAAAAATGCTTACACCGTTGGAAAAAGCATCCAAGATAAACATACCGGTAAACATTTTAAAGGTGAAACTTTATTGAAATCAGACGAAGCAGTAACCATGAAATTATTGAAAAAAGGAATTATTATTGCTGGTGAGACTCACCTTGTAGATTCTCGTTTTTTAAAGCAGAAGATGCTTGCTTATCTCCTTGAATAATAGCTCTCAAAATACAAGAGAGTTTTTCAATTACGAGTTATCCATTCTAAAAACTTCATTATTTGACCATATCCAGCAAATGATAAAAATAGATAAATCATCATTGGCACATAGCATGACTGTCAATGAAATACACCAGCTTTATTCCCAGGAAACGTCCAACTACCTTCTTGATGGCGGTACATTAATTTACCAGTTACCATGGTTCGCTTCTACAGTATTTGGCGATTTCATAAGGCAATACAATCGTATGTCAACAGAAGGTATGGAAAAGTGAAAATAGTTTTTGATGAGTATGAAAAACCTAATATGAAAGATATATAGCATTTACTGCGCATGTACTCATCTGTTGTAGTATTCTTAGATGAAAATCCACCCGTAATTCAGTGTTGCCAGTGGGCTACTTTTTTTAAAATTCGGATTTGGTGATCGGCACCACTTTAATGAAACATTAAATTACCTTTTGTTTTTGCCTTAATTATCATGTCAGTGAACAAGGTACATTTTATCATTTGTAAAAAGTGGTGCCAATAAAGAATATGGATTTTAAAAAAGTAGCCCATCTGGTAACACTGCCGTAATTATCAAGAAAAGAAATTTCTTTCTAATTCTAGAAACAACGCTTTACCAATATGCTGAGGAATTATTTTCAAGAAAGCGATCATTCCGTCATTCATTCATATGGGAATGCAGACATGGTAATCGTCAGGGAAGCTCTAAAATTAGCCCAAGAAATACATGTCACTGTAGTAGCTGATGACACTGACATTTTTAATCCTACTACTGTATCATTTTTCGAAGAATATTTTCATGCAATGTGTGACACAGTCTGATAATGTTTATGTCATTCAAGCCCTGCAAAGATTTAATAGATAGAAAACTTGCAAAACTTTACTTTTTTCCACGCATTAATGGGATGTGACACCACCAGTGCATTATTTGGGGAGAGTAAATCTTCTGCTTTCAAAAAATTATTCAATCGAAAATTTTATGCGAATAGGTTTCATATTATGGATCCTATAAATATGCTACTATGGAAGAATTGGTTGAAAATAGCTGTAAAGTTCTTGTGTCACTTTATGAAGACAACATTGAAACAATTTACCTAAACGTGTGCTTCGTTATGAACATTAAATGAGGAAATAAGCTTCAGGTAAAAAAGAATTTGACATAGCTCATTTGCCTTCAATACAAATCGCATCGAAATACCATCCACTTCGAGAGAATTCGCAATGTCTTATATGGAGAAATCTAAATATGCCAACTCCTGATCCTACACTATGGGGTTGGCAGTTAGTCGATGGAGAATTGCAACTTAAATCCAGCATTAGACAAAGCATTAAAAAGATTAAATGTGCTTGTCGAATTACAACTAAAGATCCGTGTAACACATACAAAATGTACATTTCACCGATATGGACATGATAGTGAACATCGGTTCAGTAGTTTGTGAAAACTGTTTCGGAAAAGACTGTACAAACACAGGAGACAGTTTTGATTTAGATGAAGATGAATAAAATATTTGAATTTGCATGCATAAATACCATTTTATAGATAAAATCTTTTTTCTCGTGCACTTGTTTTGAATTTTTGAATGATTGTTTTGAATTTTTGAATGAATCGTTTTGAATGATCTTATAATGTTCTTCATAATGCACATCATATTAACGCGAGAACTATCGGAAATTTGAGGCAATATTTATAAAAATATTTCACATCAGCATTTTCATTTAAAACAGTTTAACTTTATTATTTAACGTTATACTTCTTTGTACGGTAATTTCGGGTGTATAAGCCGCAGATCAAACAATTCTTTTTCGACCCAGAATTTTTTAAGAAACAAATGTAACTACTCAGATCACCGAACATATTTGTATTCAATCACTAAATAAGATTTCTGGGTCCAAAAAGAATTGTTTGATCCGCGGTTTATACACCCGAAATTACGGTATTTTCTATATTTATTGCATAATCGAATTTCCGATCAGAACCGGAACAAAGTCATATGGTAGTTGTCAAAATGACCGCTCATAGTATTTCTAGTGTTAAGCTTATTTTGATCTTCTTAACATGCAGTATATAAAACTTACAATGTTTTACGTAACATGCACTATATCAGACTTATAATATTCTTCGTAATCAAATAATTTTAAAAATGTCTTACCAAAAAAGGCAGATAACTCCCAATTTTGTGCAAAAAATGGTTGTTTTATATGCGTTAATCTTATTTTCCGTTTATTTCTGCTAAGCATATTCTCCTAACTCAGAAAGGGAGCATCTGTTACTCCAAAAAGACATTTCTAACCAACACTTCTGCATGTATGCTTATGTCATCGAACACCCTGAATAGAATAAATTAAAAATATTAACATTTTATTCTTGCCCTAAAAATGGTACTGCTTCAATATAAATACAGGGTTTTTACGCTTCAGGAAGTTTCCAATCCAGGATCTTCGGCGCTAGTACTTTCTTACAATGAATCTTTGTTTACATAAGACTAAATTTCCCGAGATTAATCTAGATATAGATTTCTATTTAACCCCTTGAGGAACGATGGTACGTTTATAAAAACACTTAATTTTAATTACCAAATGAACACTGTCACAAAAATTTTGATAAATAAAAAATCGGTTTATTATATGTGCGAAATATTGCTCACCCCCCCCCCTTTTTCATATTTAAAAATAAATTTGTTTTCAAATTCTGGTGTCAATCATTCATTCAATATTTTCGCAATGGAAAGGCTCTGTGCCGCAAAGGGTTAAAAAGTACTGATATTTTGACTGTAAAATTCCTTGAATCGTTGCAGCCCTAAAATATATCTGTTTCTGCATCTCATTATCATGGAATACAATACTCAAAATACTCGGTCAATATTAAATTATAGCGTGAAAAATCCTATCACTTAATGGCTATAGAATTTTTAATTTACACATCATTACGTCAGTTTTTAGAATTTATTTCGTATTCTTTCAGTAATTTTAAATGATAAAATTTAAAAATCCAATTTTTAAATATTTAATATTCGTCCGTCCTCTTAACAAAAGTAAAATATGTATAAAACATTCAGAATGAGAATGTTTCTTTTCTAAAAAATCGTGAAATAGTTTTATGCCGTACATTTTTAGAAAAGGAAATAGTTTAAAATTTAATAACTAGAAACAAAAGAAAAGAAAATTATCGAGACTGACAATTTCGTTTAATATCAAAAACTTTGAAACAATTATATTACAAATTAAAAGTCCGTATTGTTTTATTAAATTAAACAATGTTGAAATTTAATCTCTTAAAATTCAAAGAAGATGACTTTTTTCCTTGTGTAATTTTTATTTATTTATTAACTTCTGGTGAAAAAGTAAAGTTTCAGTCTCCCGAAAATGTCAAACTACTAAATTAAAAATTATTCGTTCAGTATTAATATTAAATGCAAATTTTTACTTTTACTCATTTTCTTTTCATCTTAATCTAAAGATTTTGTACTAATTTAAAGATACATTGAAGAAAAAAGAAGCAGGAAACTTTTAAAAATATATTTGTAAAGGATTTTGATGAACAATTTTCCTTTAAAAAAGATATTAGTATACATGATGCAGTATTTGATTACTTCTTTTTTTAACAATGCACCTAGATTTATATATGAAATCACCACACATATAAACCAATAGCATTATAAACTGTTAGTGTTATTTAAAACGGCCGATTATCTGCATTAGAGATATACGCTTGAGAGGGATTGCCCTGAGTGGGGTTGTTTCTATGGAATTCTAACCCGTACTTATGCAAGGTTACCCAAGCTTCTCCGAACGGTTTAGTCAACGGGCGCGATTGGGCTCGAACCCATCCCCTACCGTCTACCAGTTCGTGTGCATAACCTCTCAGCCACTGGTGGTGCATAACATTATAAAGAGAAGTACTACTACCGTAATTTCGGGTGTATAAGCCGCAGATCAAACAATTCTTTTTCGACCCAGAATTTTTTAAGAAACAAATATAACTAGTTAGATCGCCGTAAATATTTGTCTTCAATCACTAAATAAGATTTCTGGGTCCAAAAAGAATTGTTTGATCCGCGGCTTATACACCCGAAATTACGGTAAATAAAAAAAAAATTCTAATTTTTTTTACTCAAAACATGAAGGTTTTTCTTAAATATTTTATGTTTTGTACACATTTTCATGTAAAATATTCTTTATTTTTTACATAAATTAAGAATTTTATTCTTTTAATTACCAGTATTTTCGAATGAACATTTCTCTTATTTAACTGCCAATATTTGCCATCTGATAAAGCGAATATGTATATTTGGAAATTACTGAACTTAGATATAGGAAGTTTTGACAGCTTTTGAGAGGAAATCGAATTAAATCAAGAAGTCGACATTAAAAAAAAGAAAGGAACGAAGGAAATGAATAATATCTGTAAATGCTTTTAGCAATTAAGAATAATAAACTATAGTATTAAGAATAATAATTTGTAATTTATGAGTATATAGAGGATAAGACTTCGAAAATTACTTCATGTTTAATTAAGTAGACTATATTAAATACAGTAGCAACAGAAGTAATAAAAGGAATTTAACAAAAGTAATTTGCTAACAAAATTTGAAGGAATCAAAAATTTTTGAAGGAAGAACACAAGCAGCACATATGGAAATACAGGTGTTTATCAAAATAATGGAAACACTTGTGAATGAAAGGGACATTTAAGAATTCCCTTCGTAAGCATTAAAATATAATCTTAGCTACCAGATTTTTTTTATATAAAAAGTACATGTATTAGGTAGTATGAGAGAGCTCTAGAGGAGTTGTCTATGCTTTGATTTTTTTGTCAGAAGCTTAAAATGTCAGACCTCAGATTTTCAAAGTAGCCAAATTGTAGGAGCCCGACTAGCTGGAGCAACGGTGACCGAAACATCCCAGTTTATAGGCGTTTCTAGAGGTACGGTGTCTAAAGTCCTGACAGCATACACACAGCGCGGAAAGACAAGCTCAGAAAAGCAAAATAGTGGACGGAAGGAGAAGCTGAGTGAAAGAGACCGACGGGTATTGAAGCGGATAGTAATGTCTAAAAAGAAAACAACTGCAGCCAAAGTGACCGCAGAGCTCAATCAGCATCTGAATTCTCCAGTGTTAACAATTACAGTTCGGAGATACTTTCATAAAGAGAACATTTACGGCAGAACAGCAATTACCAAGCCACTTGTCACAGATGCTAATGCCAAACGTCGTGTAGAGTGGTGCCACAACCACAAAACCTGGTCGATTGATAAGTGGAAAACTGTTATATGGTCAGACGAATCATCTTTCAAATTTTTCCTCACAACAGGAGGGGTACATATCTGGAGCGTATGATCCTGATTGCCTCCGTCCAACTCTCAAGCATGGAGGTGGATCGTTCATGGTATGGGCAGCCGTGTCATGAATTTCTGCTGGTCCAATCATAACCCTGAAAGGAAGGATCACTGGGGAGAAGTATAGAGAAGTTTTAGTTGATCAGGTCCATCCCATGATGCAAATTTTGTTTCCTGCAGGAGATGGAATTTTCCTGGATGATAATGCCCCTATTCATGCAGCCAGAGTTTTCCAATCATGGTTTGATGAACATGAGGATGAGGTGGAACATCTACCTTAGCCCGCACAGTCCCCAGACCTCAACATAATCGAACCGTTGTGGTCTATTTTAGAGCTTTCAATCCGGAATCGATGTCCTCCACCGGCATCTCTCACGGAACTTTCACAATATCTCCATGAAGAATGGTACAATATTCCTCTAAACACTATTCAGAATTTGTATGATTCGATTCCCAGGCGAATCCAAGCTGTATTACATGCCAAAGGCGGTCCTACGCCATATTAATAAAGAATTCCTTCAAAATCTAGGGTGTTTCCATCATTTTGATAACCACCTGTAGGTTTCCATCTGTAGTTTCTTGTACCAATAGATCATGTGAGCCCACACCAAATGTTGCTTCCAATAGCAGATCTAATGGCATTAGATTGTTACTAGCCGTTTCCTCCACAGCAATAGACAAGACAGTTCCTGTTCTTCAGGTCAAAAAATTAAAACTATCTGGGCGAAAGAAACAAACAGCATAGGTCTTAAATTTTTGAGAAAGTAGAAAAGTACACGACGAAAAGGATAGAGAAAATCGGAAAAAGGCATATCTGCCAACTTTTACGCATTTTTTCTACCACAAAAATTTTATAGTAAGTATTCTCCTATTTGATCGTCAAAATCTTATGATTAAGCAAATGGAAAATCTCTATACAATTTTAGTGGTAGCAAAAATGCGTAAAAGTTGGCAGCTATGGAAAAAGGTAGAATAAATAAAAACAAACTTTTGAAAAAACAGTAGTAAAAAGAGGCGTGTAAGCTCCTCTTCTTCAAGTAAAGAAATTCATCTGGAGACCAGTGGCGATTACTTTGATGAAGATAATGATGGTGATTTTCGTGCTGTATATAAAGGATACTATTTACGTTAAAGTAGGGTTTCAGGTATGACTGGATTCACTGCATCAAATGATAGAAATAGCTGCCCGAAGATTGCAATAGTGTGCAAATGAGATCATTTGAATAAAATGACAATAGCACAAAATATTTTGAACTTACACAATTTTTTTTATAAAGTACTAAGAGAGAAAAAAGATGTAAACATCAGTAATTAATTTTAGGAGTCGTCATTAGGGTGGATCGAAAAACTTTTTTTCACAGTGTCAAAACCTACCTATGCGGAAAAGATGTTCTCTTGGATGGAGATTAAGGAAAAAATAATTAAAAAAATTAATTTTAAATTTTACTGCTGCCACAATGAGGTTGAATTTCGAAAAAAAGTGAAAAAATACCTAATTTTGGCTAGAGGATTTTTGATTCAAAATAATATTTAAAAAAAAAATATCCAAAACCTACCCATGCGTAAAAAATGTTATATTATATGCTGAGTATGAGAAAAATAATAAAAAAAATTAATTTCAAAATTTAAATCTACCGCAATGTGGCTCAAATTTATGTATTTTAACGTTTTTACGGTAAAAAGTCAATGTTTTTTTTTTTTTTTTTTTTAAAGATAAAATATGAATTTTAGAATTTTTAACATTTATTGCAATGAGAGGATATTTATTTGATTACAAGATTAAAACTGTAGTTTCTTATTTAACAGCTTCTTTATTATTAAATCAAGAAAAATCGTCAACATTACAATTAGCGATAATGACGTTAGCTATTGAAAATCGGCATGAGATTTTGAAATTCAATTCGATTTTTATAAAACCGTCTCTTTTATATGGTCCATATACAACAGAAAAATTTTCCCTGACTATTTTGATTATTAGTTTTGTAGAATGGGCGTTGTGTGAATAGATATTGATAGTAGATGTTATTGCCAATGGAATGACTGCTGTATTTACCATTGCTTCTGAAATAATGTCGTTACTAAGTCACTCACTAAGTGGAGGTTAGACACATTTTTCTATTTAATTAAATCTATGTAATCCATTGCAAAAGGTCAAAAGTTGGTAAATGGAAAATATAGATATTTAATGTAATGATTAAGATTACAGCAAACCGTTTGATTGCACTCGCGCGCTTTTAGAATTCATCTACTGACATAAATGAAAATACAAAAAGCTTCTCAGATGCAGCGAATATTTTTTTTATTACACTAGTGAAACATTTGTCCCCAGCCGCGGTTCCATCCATGCTGCGAAATGATGACGTAGTGGAACCTAATTGGTGTGTATCTAGCACAAAAATCGTTCTAGTGGACGCTTGAAGATCAGTTCCATATTTCGAATAACACATCCTTTAGTATCTACGTTAACAGATATTCCATCACAACCGATCGCAACCAACTTTGTTACATGTATATTAATGTTAACATATGACAAAAAATGTACGTCGTGTTTTCAAATTGTTTAGTACTCTCCCAGAATTTACATATATGTGGCCGATGTATTCGAAATCAAGTTCTTTTTCCAAACTCAAGTCTGCTTCTATTATGGTTTTTATTCTGTTGTCTTCTAGTGATGTAGTCTTGTCTTTACACCCATCACAGTTTAAAGAAAATGGCCATGATCATAATCTTTTACAAATGACTAAAGAAAATGACTAAAACGACAGAGTGGCCTTTGGTTTGGTTTGTCATGCCGATTTTTTTTCTGTCAATAGCATTTGATTCATAGTTTAGTGAGAGAATGCCCACATAGGGCATCTGACACAATGGCAGCACCTGCTTGGTTGGTCCAAACTGTCCAATATTCTGGCTGATGCAAATTTTTGTCACTAAAAGTGGCGTGACACCTAGTTCGTCAGAATTTTGGCTTTTCAATGATAGCTGACAACGCAGAAAAGTGAGTTTGCTCGCTCGGTTTAGTTTACACTCAATATTCATATTCATATTCAAATCTATTGAATTGAAAAAAAAATAGGCAGTGTTTTCGGAAATGGTCCACAAGACTGTAATAGCTTTCAGTTATCTTATTTTGTTTTATAAGAATTAAGAAGAGCACAATATTTGTCGTGAGACAATTTAATTTTTCTTGGAATTCTGCAGTGGTAAATTATTGACATTGAATCTCATTTACAGGTCACTTCTAACTTATTAGCAACTCCTTCTCACTGGCAGTATGTAAATAGATGTAGACGAATTCCTTGCTTCGGTTATATTTTAAATACCAATATATAAAATTTATAACGTTTTTGTAATAGGGAACATATTTAATGGCATATGAAAGCCAGACCCAAATAAAGGGTAATTCATATATTTTTTTAACAACTCTATGGTACAGTAATATTCAAAGTACACTAAGCTACACAATACACAAGCAAACTAATCCTTCATTGAAAAAACTGGAACTGCCAGTTTTTCGAAAATTTAAACCACTTGCAGCAGTATTAAATTTCAAAATTAGTTTTTTTTCACTTAATTCAATGTAATATCTCTTACGCAAAGTAAGGTTTGTTTGATATTAAAATGGAAAAAAAATTGTCAAAAAAAAAAAAAAGAACTAAGCAAAATTAGATCTTTTTCCGTTTTTTCCAAATTTCAACGAATTTTCAACGATTTTGTGGCAGTACTAAATTTTTAATTTATTGTTTATTATTTTTTTTACTTACCCTCCATACGATATAACAACTTTTCCGCATTGTTGGATTTTAAATATTATTAAAATAATTATTTTTTGACAAAAATCATCTAATCAAAATTCGGTCTTTTTTCAATTTTTTTCGAAAATTCAGCCTTTTTGTGGCAGCATTACACATTAAAATTAATTTTTTTTTTATTATTTTTCCATTAATATCCATACAATAGAACATCTTTTCCGCATAGGTAGGTTTTGATGTATGGTAATTTATTTTTCGCCATAGACAATCGATCCACCCTAGTGGTCATGTTTAAATAAAAGGCCGCTTAATCTCGACAGTGCGAAGCCACACAGAACTCAAATTGTTGGTGATTTTTGATTTTATATTTACGGTTATATATTTTTCATATTATGATAGTTTCAATTTCAGTACCGGTTCGAACCGGATTTGAAATTTAAAGTAACTTTTTAAAAAAACTCTTAAACGAAAATCGAAAAAGTACAATCCAGTCCGGTTGTAGATTGTCGCAGGTATACTAAGCAAAAAAAATCATTTAAAAATATTAAAATTTGAGCGATATATTTGAACATAACGCCCCCATAGATTTAACGTTATCATCCGGATCTTTTTCAATAACTAGAGTGAGCTCTTTATAACTGCAAGTCTCGAAAATATTATTAACTGCTTCTGGTGACTCAGGTTTTGTTAAAGTAACTCAATTAATCAAATACTGAAACAGTGTTTCGTACTTTTACAAAATTTATGTTTCTACTAATGTCCCAAGCTTATATAATACAAATGTGATTCGCAGGGGTCGTACCTGTCCTGAAATTTCATGAGCAGGAAATTCCTAGCTAGCAGTATTTTCAAATAGAAAATCGCTTTTTTAAAAGGGCGAAATTTAGCTCGTTTACCCTAGATTTATTTTAATATTTGAAAAAGAAAATACTGGTATTCGTTCTGAAAAAATAACTGAAACATACGACTTTTGAACGTATGATAACAAAGATCGATTTTATTTTCAGTTTCAGCTTTGATAAAATAAAAAAACTGAACTGTTATTGTTTTATGTTAAAAAAATTATTTTTCAGTTTGCTGGCTGGTGTCATTTTAAATGGCTGCAGACAAAAATATTTTAAACGGAATGTTATTTTGAATCATACATAGAAAAAAGTGATATATGGCATCACACTGTGATTAATATAAATATCTTGCAATTTATAAGCATTCATATAAAAATACTTGAAAACTCGTGGACTGTGAAAGGATTAAACTTCTAACGAAATACGAATTTACACATTTGAAACCCTCTTAACCCATTAACGCCCAGCGTCCTTTTTTTAGGACGGTTACAAAAACAGCAAGAAAGCGGTTTTCCCACTAGTAAAGAGGAAAATAAATATGTATTTTATTTCACGAGACAGAATCCTTGATAAATTTAGATAAAAGTTAACTTGCTTTTAAAAGTGGTGGGAAATACAAAATTTAAATTTTTGCGAAAAAAATAATTCGGGCGTTAATGGGTTAAGAAATATGAAATTATCTTCACGGCGTACAAAATTTTTACAGAAGACAAGTGAATGAAAGCTATAAACTCTTTTATTTATTTACCCTTATAGCATGCATGGTCACAGAGACGTCACAGTGACGTCACTGTGAGTCACTTTGGTCACATCACATCTGTGACCAAAATGCCACTACTCAGTGACGTCACATTGTGACTGAGATGTGACTTTCAGAAAAATCTTTAGAAATTTATAAATATCCTTCAAAACATATTATTTACTTTAAAAACATGTTTCTGGCAATTTTTATATCGTAGCTTTTGTCACAGTTTCGTCACAATGTTAATGTCAAATTAGACACAAATGACACATTTTTCACAAATTTGTCACATTGTGACCACTTTGTGAAACGTCACAAAAGAGCTCTAAAACGGCCATAACGACTTCACACTTTAGTCTCAGTGACTTCACATCGACAATCGATGGTCACAAAGTCACAATGTGACTTCACAACGACGTTGCAGTGACGTCACCATGCTTTACGGGTATTTATTTATTTATTTATTATTATTTTTCTTTTTGACGCTCAAAGAAAATAATTTCATCTTGATTTTGTCACGATATCACACAATCAAATAACGATTGTTCATACAAGGCCAATACACCTCATGTAATCTTTCTGTAAATAAACGTAATGTCTCATAATGTTAATCTTACATCATTTTAACTTGTATAATAAGGGAAAGAAATAAATGATAAAATTTTATTTATGTTAGATAAACAGCCCCAGCAGGGCTCCCAAATGGTCCGCGAACTGAACACCAATATTTTTAGCAGAAAATTATATAGTAGGTTTCTACAGCATTTGCGCTAAAAGTAACCTCCGAAGGCGGTTTCTGCGCAATTTGCTAAAAAATATAAAACGAAAATCTTTCTAAGAAAATATTGATGTTCAGTTGGCGGACCATTTGGGAGCCCTGCCCCAGGAAAAAAAAAATGACTGAATTTTATGTTCCGTGTACTGAGATATTACTATTTTACTTGCAGTATAATTTAATCGTTTCTTCGATGTCTTTATAGTAAAGTTATAATTGCTTAGTATTTTAATAGTAGTATTATATACAGTAATATAGAGTTATAATTTAGAGAATTATTTTTAAAGGATTCATTTCTTATGTTTTTCATGCGTTCTTGTTCGCTTTTAGTTTTAATCTTTCATTCATTTCTTTTATTAGGGTTTCGTTCATCTGATGAAACCCTATTCGCCTCACCCTACTGTTGGTCTGTCCGTCGCAGAGTCCGTCTGCTTACAATTGAATACCTCGTATCGCACGAAAAATCATAAAATTTTAATAAAAGTCTATTATTTTAATTAAATCAATTTTATCAATGTTCTCCGTTCTTTTTTGCGACTTAAATTTAAAACAAAACCTTAATTTCAACTTTTTTGTGTAGATTTCACATCTTGGAGATAATGTATCTTGTTAGTAAACAGAAAGTTCTTAGTTCAAATCCCGCTACTGGAAGTTGAAATTTTTTACTAAGATGGATTTAATTAAAAGAAATTTCGCTTTTTTGGCCAATTTAAAGATTTACATTAAACTTTTTATAACTGGCATTTATAGTATTTTTTCGAATTGAATTGTCTTTCTATTTTAAAAACTGTTACAATTTATTAATGATACAACATTAAGAATTTCGTTTAAGCATTTTTTTTTTCGTTTTTAGGAATGTTAAATTTTATATATATCTCCGCTATTTTTTTTTAATTATTATTTCGGATTTTTAGAAAAATCGGAGTTTCGGAATTTATTTAAATAATTTGATTTGAACATTTTCAATTTATTAAAATAAATAACTTTCTTTTATAATTATTTTAAAATAAAATACATTTGTGCTACCATCTGTATAAAAATTTAGTAATTCTAAATTAACAATTTGGATTTTTCATTTAAAGGATGAGTTATTTTGAAAGAAATACTAAAGATTATTTCCTTAACACTATAACTTTATCTTTTAATAAAAGACTAGAAGTATACAAACATCTCCTTCCAATCATTTATTAAAAGAGTCTAAACGAGAATTTCCCAAAATTAGTCAGCTGTGTAATTTAAAATATATGATCAGGAATACGTAACACTCAACTTGTGACGTGCTTAGGGGTATGCTGGTTAAATGAAGACATAATTCTAAGTATAAGATGAAATCAAACCTCTGGAACATGGGAAAGTGGAGCTAAGTTCGAAATTTCAGTCACTAAGCACAATATTAAGAGTTTAAATTGCAAACTATACTCACGTCCACGGGTTAAGTTCAGTTTGGGGCACTCACTCCGGCTTCACGTTCAGATCGCGGCTAAAAGCTAGTTTAAATCTATAATAAAACAGCCCGTGGCTGCAAACACTCTTTATTCTCAAAAATATTCAACGTATTAAATAATTTCTTACCCGTAGGCTTTCCCTTCAGGTAACTCAACTCACCACAAGCTAACTCGGCTCACAATGCTAACTATCTCACTTCAGAACTCAATTTATCTCGCTATAGAACACCTGAATTCGCTTTACAACACAGTCTAACTCACTTGGCTGGCTTTCGCCGCCTCACCACACTGCTATCTCTTCACCACCAAAATCTATTTCACCTTGAGGACTACTGCCGCCTCACCACCACGCTGCTGTCTCTTCACCACACACTCACAACACTCCAACTCATAGCTTTTATACATTGCAAACTGAAGACGGAGCTATAAATTTGCATAATCCTCCTAACCGCAGCTAACTGTAGACTCGATGGCGCCACATACACTCTGGAAAGTTAAAGTTCAATAAAAGATAGATGTCGCTTCCGCGCTACACATGTTAAAACATTGACGTCAAGATCTCACTAAAATGCTAGAGTGCCTTTATCACAAAGGGACACTCCCTCACAAACTACTTAAAATTCAGAAAGCAAAATCCAAAGGAAACAAAAAACCTTTTTATATAGGTTTCAATTTTAGAGATATAATTATTAGTATTCAAGTAACTTTTTTTCATTCCAGACAGGATTGCGTTTTAGGTAGATTTCATTTTTTTTTATTTTATGTTTATTGTAGCGTTATTAATGAGGCGTTTAAACTCTCAGTGATTTGAATCATATTGTCTTACGGGACAATATTAGTTACGTAAAGAAATTCGCAAGATTTTTAAATTTTCTTTTAAAAAACAGGCTCAGTATTATAATATGCATTGAAGGGAGTTAGAAGTTAAAGTTGGAGATTTTGTTTTGGTGGAAAAGCATTGGTTATGCTTTTCCACCAGTCTTGCCATGGAGTGACCTCAGCGAACTAATCCGGACGGAGTCGTCAAGTGGAACCTACACATGTCCCACGGCATGCATTCAGGACCAGACTGCAAGCACGGCAGTTATTCCCCATACAGCTCTGATGACAAAAGATCGTTTATTCAAGAATTCTGGGAGGAGAAAGCCTTCCTGTCGTAGGAAGCCGGCTAGCAGCGAATCTTCTCTATAAATGGGTGATGATGTTCTTTATTAACTTTCTATTAAAGTGCATTTATGTTGTAACAATGAGAAGGAATAAAAGCATATGGACTGTTTCAGATTTTATTTTTGGCCATTTTTGAATTTTTTACGGACTCACGAGTGGTGCTTAGTTAAATTTAAAATTTGTTGGCAAAATTGTTACTATGATGTATGTTTGAAATTTTTGGCTCAACTGTTTTGAAATATTCTGGATCTATTGTTCATTGTTATGTTGATTTCTAAAAATGTTGTTATATTGTTATATTGTTAGTGTCTTATAATATGTATGTTAATGTATGTTTCATTTCCAGATAACGATAGATAGTACTTAAAGTTATTTGGTACACGCGCCGCGGTTAGTCGAGCACGTGTTTTGTGGTCAAGAAGTCCTTGACACGCTTTTCTGTCTCTTGTACTAACATTTAATTAATTAACCTCCTTCTTATCGTTTCGGGTTTTATGCGTTGCGTTCTTACTTTAGTTGGGAGTAGTTTCCGCAAGTTGCGAGTTTTCTGTTACACTTGAATATAAAAATTGTATTGTTTAAAAATTGAATGTTTATGTGGAATGTTTCTTGCAGGGAAGTATACCTATGTTATGTTTTGATGCTGTTATTTCTTTTTTAGTTCATACAGATGAAGATTTATGTTTGATGACGTTTGAATAAGCACAGCAATATGAAGCTGTACGTATGTGTCCCAAGTATTGTAAAGTGGAGCACGCTCTATTGACTTTTTGGGTAATAGTTTATTGGCTTATGAGAATTTATATATATTGCGAAGTAGCATGTGAGGAAATTTTATTTTGGACAAATTATGAGTCTTGGTGAGGAAAATTTTGCGCATGGGGTTCTGGGGACTTTGTGCGAATTCTAGTGATAGGAAAATTTTACGTGTAGAGATTTTTGGCAAAGTTGGGGTCATTTTCACGTGTTGAGGAAATTTCGTAAGTTTAATGTGTTGATGAATTTTACCACTCTCAGCGAAATGTTTTTTTTTGGACAAGTAATCAGTTTTACAAGATTTATGAGTTTTTTTAAGTGAGGTTTTTTTAAGTGAAGTAAGTGTTGCTATTGAGTATGTGATTTTTTATGCAAACTGGTGATTTTTTCGTGATGGGTTAAAAGTTGATATTTTGAAAGTTATTATTCGGCACCAAATTTCACCCATCACCTTCGTTTCTTGTGCTGCTCAAAATTTATTTCAAGAAAAAGTCCAGGGTATGCATTTTGCCCAGTCCTTTTTCTCTGTAGATTCCGAGGGCGGGTTGTGGGGGAGTGTCCCTTTGTAATAAAGGCACTCTGGTATTTTGAGTTAGATCGTGACGTCAATGTTCTAACATGTTTGGCGCAAAAGCGACATCTATCCTTTAAGCAACTTTAACTTTCCGGAGTGTGTGTGGCGCCCTCCGTCTACAGGTTATGAATTGCGGTTATGAGTTTTATGCAAATTTCTAGCTCCGTCTTCAGTTTGAAATGTATAAAAGCTGTGAGTTGGAGTAGGTGTGTGTGTTGTGTGGCGAGGAGAGCCAGCAAAGTGTTGTGTGGTGTGGTGAGCCGGGATAGCCTAAGAGTCTTTAAGCTAAGAGTTGCCTAAGAGTTGAAGGTAGCGGAGTCTCAGCCATCAAGTCGAGTAAGAGTTAATTAGCCCCGTTAGTATTTGAGAATAAAAAATTTTGTGCAGCCACGGGCGGTTTTCTTGCACGTTTAAGTGAGATTAGACCGCGACCTGAAAAGAAGAGCAGGGGATTAGTGCTCTGAGCCGGACTTAGTCGTAAATGTGAGTATGAGTTACAGTTTAATCTCACAGTATTGTGTTTAGTTGTCGGAAATATTGAACTTTGGCTCCACTCCCTATTTCCCAAATACAATAAATAAAAGTGTTGGAATTGATCTTTCTTTAGACTATGTTATCATTTGATCCACACGTCACCGGCGACACCCAACGGCACGTCACGGTATAGAACGGCTCACGTATTATTCCAGGAAATTCCTTTATATGATTGTATAATATATGAATTTTCTTCAAAGTAAAGAAGTAATTAATGCTATTAAATTGCTATGATGCATGTTTAAATTATATTATCACGGTTGTGAATTTGAAATTAAATTTATGTAACATTAGTTGATGAAATTCTGACGCATATGTTCTTTGCACCTTTCTAAACTAATATTTAAGAGAGTGTGAGTTTATATAAAAGTGCACATAAGTTACACCCGAAAAAACAACCATTTTTATTAAAGTCAACAAACAATAGATACAGTTCTTGAGCTCGTATTATGGCGGGGGCCAACATTCTAAGCAATAAATCTGTAAATTTACAAATTAACCACTTCTCTGATTTCTCCGTTCGTCGTATGGGCAACGTGTTTTTGCCAATCATGATTTGCCGCACAACATACGGGCATTTATATTCCAATCATCACTTATTATTTTTGCGTATCCTTTTTTTTTTTTTTTTTTTTTTTTTTATAAATTTTGCATTATTTAATCCAAGCATTTTTTCTGATTCAATCAGGCAAAAGTTTCTGTTTTGAAAAATCGGTACTAAAATATTAAAAATTCTGTTAAAGATGTGAAAAAATAGCCGATATGTGAAAGTTGTTTTCAAAAATATTGATCAGTTAAGTGGTTAAAACAGGTATACTGGATCAGGATCACCCTGCCAGGGAACCAACCAAAAATGGCATAGGCAAAAATCCCTGACAGAAAAGTACCCTCTGCGACATGCAAGGCCATAGACAGGGAAAGCACCATAAAAATACAAAGTCAAATAACAAAATAAAATACTTAAAAAGCACCCTTGCGCCAGAAAAATAAATGTTAAAATAAAGCAAAGTGTTAAAAGCCAATTACACTAATATAGATGACTGAAAATGGCAATAGAAACAGAAAAATATTACAAATTTTAAAGTCATTTACAGTTTTGACATATGACTATATTAATATTAACCCAAATGGAAATAAAATTTAAAATTATTTACAATTTAAAAAAATGATTATGACGTTGAAAAGTCAAAGGTAAGTCAAGCCATCCACACCAGTCAACAAGTGTAACGGGGAGAAAAAAATAACTTAACATAAAACAATAAGGATAAAATAAAAAAATCAAATACCACAGTGGAATGTCTTATTATCAAATGTAAAATTACTATAAAATTTTAAAAATACCTATCTCAAAAATCAAAATTTATATTTTATAGATGAAAAATGTTTATTAAGCTCGTTGTAAATAAGTCTAAGTTTGTTGCAGTTTGATTTAGAAAACAATATGTTTGCATGTTCCAGCTAAGTGTCCGGTTACGAATAAAGTGATATGAAGTAGGCATCAGTGTACACTTTCCAAACAGATAATGTTTGACATCACCAATGTTTCCACATAGGTATTTATCACTTTGGCGTTTTCCAGTTTTATGAAGATAACTAGGAAATGCTCCATGTGCAGAGATAAAATAGGCAGTGACTTGCGAGAAACACAGAAAAGATGTATCCACTGTTTTAATAATACTATGCGTGTCTCTTCCTTTATCACTGTAGGACCAAATGTTCTGCCAATTCTTACTAATATTTTTTTTTGTAAAACTGCTTTACCAATGAATTTAGAATTGGGATATCCATTTCAGCATCAAATAAACCAGTTTGGATGCCTGATTAGGCGAGGAAATCTGCGTGCTCATTTCCAACGAAACCAACATGGGATTTAATCCCCCCAATGTTAATAATTTTATCTCTCAGTAGTCGTAAGTTTATGTAAATATTTAAAAAATTTTCATCCGTAGGAAATAGATTTGCGAAGCGCTTGCACAGAAGACAAACTGTCTGTGTAAATGTGGAAAACACTGTAAGTGGAGTTCTTACACCACACTATTGTAGAATCTAAAGCTGTAAGTTCAGCCTGATAAATGGAATTAAAAATTTTTAGTCTAATTCTCTTCTCGAAAATAATACAGGATTCGCACACTCTTTATATTTTGTAAGGATTCTGGCACCACTATTCATGAAAAGAAAATTTATATTTAAGTTTTAAGAAACAGAATTCGCAACCACCTTCTCGATTCGCAATTTTCGCAAAATTTTTCTTTAGTGAAATACATTGAAAATACTGTAAAAATTTAGTAGTAGAGATGTGCGAACCCTGTAATATTTTCTTTTAAAAATACCACAAAAGCTGCTCCAACACCCGTTGACATTTTAGAACCATCTGTATATAAAACTGGTTGGTTGTACAAGGGGACTCTCTCTGTAATAGCACGTACAAAATTTATGTGATGATCATAATAAAAGTAGGGATAGTTAAAAGTATGGACTTTTTTCATTAATAGATCGGTTGAAACTTAAATATCTCATCTTCTATCCAACCTGAACCATCATTTTTCAAAACATAACATAAAGCCAGTTCTTTTAATTCAATTTCGATTGGAGGAACTCCCGAAAGAACACAAAGTGCCTGTGTTGATATTGTTCGATAAGCACGAATGATATTTAAAAAACATAGCCTTTGGCATGAAGACAAACGCCTAATTCCAGCGCTCCGTAAATCGTTAAACCAAACTTCATAACCATAAGTAATCTGTTTCTTTAGCACTGAATTGTACCAAATATTTAAAAATTCAGTTGGTAATCCTTTATCTCGAATTGTTATCTCGAATCCTTTTCTTCTGGAAATTACAACAAAAAACTTTTATTTTATCACGGATTATATCGAGATGATCCAGCCAATGGAATCTACTGTCAAGGTAAAATCCTAAGTACAAAAATTATCCTTAACAGAGATACCCCTACCTTGAAGTTTAAAAATAGATCGGCGCTTACTTGACGTGTACCGTAATTTCGGGTGTATAAGCCGCGGATCAAACAATTCTTTTTCGACCCAGAATTTTTTAAGAAACAAATGTAACTACTTAGATCGACGTAAATATTTGTCTTCAATCATTAAATAAGATTTCTGGCTTCAAAAAGAATTGTTTGATCCGCGGCTTATACACCCGAAATTATGGTATTTCCGAAAAGCATTAAAGTAGACTTTTCAACACTAATAGACAGATGTAAATCACTACAGACTGAACCAAAGTGGGAAATACTAGCAATGACAGTATTCTCAAGTGCAGGTCTTGAATCACTGCCTTCCAACACAGGTATACTGATGAAACAAAACCTAGTTGTCTGTATGAGTAAAAATATGTGTAAATTTCTATATACACGCCCTCGTGTGTCACTTTCAAAATACGCATTCCCGCGTAACGCATTAAGCAGCTTAAATGTGTAAAATATTATCAGGTAGTTCAGAAATGAACAGTTTAAAGTGAAAATTGCGCATCAAAATATATTTGTCTATGCAATAAAAAAAACAGATTTTGTGACTTATAGATAGATTATATGGTAGATAACCTTATAGTTTGGTATATAAATTTTGCACTAAATATTTTTATGGCCATAAAACAGCTTTGTATGAAGAACAAACGTGTATCCTTGGTGTGTTTTTTCTCTTTCCAGGTTATTTGTTTTTAGACCATAAAATAGTGCAAATTTTATTTTTTAAAAGGCAGAATTTTCTTAAACTATTCTTATTGCATTCCATTTCTCTATTAAAATTGTTTAGAAACTCTAAAATATTGTAGTCATAATTTAGGAATTGAATCTGAATAAATACACTGTAAAATAAAATATTGAAATCGTGACACTGTTATTATTTTTGTAGAATTTTTTCCCTATGAATTTGAGTCACAAATTTAGAAGATACATACACAAGAAGATGGGAGAAATTAATTATTTGATTCAATCTGCAATAAACAAGAAATTCTTACCGAAACGGGATTTGAACTCACGATCTTTTTCTTTCTAAGCCATTAACTTGACGATTCAGCAACTAATACACAAGCCAAGTTTTCAAGTATAGCAATTTATTCTCTTGACAATGTACGCATTTATCTGTGAAATATTATGTTCTTACACATATTTATGCGCAAAACACACATAATTGTTACACATGAACCTGCGTAATATTTTGTTCTTACATAGATGCCAACATTTCGAATTATTTCGGGGTCTGATCAAACATTTGCATGCGAAAACCAGAAAAATAATTATAAGAAAATATGTCTTGCTTCTACGATGCTAATCACTGATTTTATTTTTAACTTTTGCGTTAAATAAAACTTTCGGTCGAAAACATGCTCATTTTGGATCTGACTCCGAAGTAAATAAAGAGGTGTTGGCATCTATGATATAGCTATGTAAAATTTGTCCATATACTTAACCCCTTGAAGGGCACCGGTATATTATATATACCACTTAATTTAAATTCCTTTATGCCACATTGACACCGGAATTTTAGTATTAAGATTTGCTTTTAACGATGTATGCGAAAAACAGCTTTTACTTTCTATCATATAAATTTGTTTGTGAATCCCGGTGTCAATCAATCGTTTTAACATTTTAGGAACATAAGTGCTTTGCCCCTCAAGGGGTTAAATGGAATATTCCTTTACGTATATGTCTGTGTAATATTCTTACACGTATTTCGGTGTAATAGGCAAAATACCTAGATATTTGTGCAAAATCCAAAATTTGTAAATTATTTTAACATACCTGTTTGGGTAAATTTCTACCATTTACATAGTTGATTTCTTTCGAAGCAATCGATTTGTCGATTGCTCGATTTTTCTCGAAGGGATAATTAATTACAGACTTTCATTAATCCAATAAACACACATAAATACATGTAAATTTTACTGACGAATGTGTAAATTATATGACAAAGCTGTAATTTTACAATTGTATACAAATGCGTAAGTAAAAGTGACTAATTTATAAATTTATGTTTTAGAGTTCAGGGCATATATACCGGGTGTCCCAAAAATGACTGATGGATTTTAAAATTCAATAACTTGCAAACGGTGACAGCTATTTAAAAAATTTTTGCAGGAGGGTTATGTATAATGTCAGGAGTTTTTTTACCGAATTTTTTTTTAGTTCGAATTTCAAACAATAGGTGGCGCTGACGGCAATTGAAGGCCAGGTCGATGATCACCTGGCCTTCAATTGCCGTCAGCGCGTACTAAAATAAAAAATTTCGGTAAAAAACCTCCTGACATTATACATAACCCTCCTGGAAAAATTTTTTAATAGCTGTCACCGTTTGCAAGTTATTGAATTTTAAAATCCATCAGTCATTTTGGGTAATTTACCGTAATCTTTCTTATAATCGTCATCTGAGAATAAGATAGTTCTGTCTGGCAAAAATTCATTTTACTGTTAAAACACTTTGAAAATCGGCATGATCTGTACGTGGAGCTATTGAAATTTGCAAAAACGTTTTGGTATTAATAAGTTCACATGTAGGTATAGACAGCAATCCTACAAAATTTTACATTTGAAGAACTTTTTTACATTTAAAGAATTCGATAGAACCATATTATTTTCAAACATCGTGTCTTTCTCAGAATAACAGGTTTCTGCATAAAAGAACCATGTTATTCTTAATCTGTGTAGCTTTCTATAGCTTAACAAAATGAATTTCCGTTGATTAAATCGAAAAACATGACTGGATAGTTATTAATTACAAAATATATTTTAATACAAAAACAGCAAATTTTTAAGCCGATCAACATAGATAAATATAGATAGCGTTTTACAACAAGATAGTAATTTTTATGACAGAAATGTAATTTTACCAATTTAGGCATATAATTATGTAAGACAAACTGACTAAGCTATACTTCTGTTTTAGAGTGTAGTAGAAGCTTACCATGTGGACTAATGCTAGGAAATAATAATCAAAAAATATTAAAAAAAAAGAGATTTAACCCCTTAATTCTCACTCCCGTCATATTCATGGGCTGCGATCGTCACGCTTTTATTCAGAATTGTTCGTTTTCCACCAGTTTTATAAAATAAAGTAGTTTTCTTTATTTTAATGTAATGTTGCTTGTCATTAAAGAAGGTGAATATTTATTTTTCAAAAAGGTGTTGGCAATAATCAATCTGAATTTTAAAACCGTAATTTAACGTGACCGTTAAAGAGTTAACTTGACACTTGCTGAAGCTACAGTTGGAGCTAAATAATTCCCCGACAAAGGGTCGTATGCATTTTTATCCTGAAAGCGAAAGGGCTGCATATATTCAGAAATGAAGGCATGGACGATTGTTTTAAAATTAAAGATATGCCATTAAAATTTGCGTATCTTTAGTGTATGTGTAGTTAGATAATATTTCAGCCTAACTCTCCGTTAAAAGTACTATATAATGTTGCTTCCTTTATTTAAGCAGTTAATTCTCGGTGCCAGTATGGTATATTTCAAGATTGAATGGAATTCTCAAACTAAAACAACACGCTGATATTCTGGTGAGTAATCACCAATATCTTATTTAAAAATGAAGTTTAAAGCTCTGGAATCTACCAATACTATTTTTTAGAGATATGAATGGTGGAATTGAAGCTTGATATATAGATATCAAGCTTCACTTAGTAGGAGATGCAAACGACGATATTTTCATTATTGACATTAATGTGAAAATAGTGCAATCACATAATGTGTTTCTGACCGTTTATCTTTTTTAAAAAACTTTTTGTAAAAAATTATATGTTTTTAACTGTGACAGCATTATGCGTTTCATCACATCTTTCGATTAAAACAATCTGTTTCAAATTCCGTATTAGCTGAATGTGTCAGAATGAAAAGTTTTTGTACGAAGAGTTTTTGACCGTTAACACAAATGATAAATTAAGATTTCTAGTTTGATTTTGAAACATCTACTAACTGTCTAAAATGTAAAAATTTGTTTAATCATCCAGTGCCCATGACAGAACATAAAATACTATAATTGTTTCCAATTCATTTGAAATTTCAACCCATTTTATTCCAATCCATTGGCTTTGTTAATTCATCTACTCCAAATTCATCCAGAAATTGAAAATAGCAATAGTTATTTTATTTAATAACAGACTTTACGTCATTAAATAAAGTGAAATTTATTGTTGAAAAATTTTGGTCTGAATATAGATTCTCTGAATTACGGCATTTCTAAAGTATATTCTATCACGTCAAATTCGAGGATTAAATATTCGATCTATTTTCTAGTTACTAAATTAAATATCTGGTTAGGGCTTTCCTTGATAATTTTTTTTATAAAATTGCTAAAGGTACTAGCAGCGGTGATTTATGGTGAAAGAGAAAAAGGACTATCCTGTAACAAATATGCAAAATCAGTTCCCCAAATATGACAATTTTTCGTTCTAAGAAAACCATAATTGCGAAAGTCCTCGTGATCTCGAACGAAAAAATCAATAGCTAAAACTAGGCTTGAGGCCTAGGAATAAAGGCGAGAGAAAAACACAGCGGGAAATTTCTATAAAATGATTGTTCATGAATATGTTTGCTCATTCATTTAAAATGCATCGCGGCTAAGTTATTTTAGTGCACGTGTCAAAAAAATGTTAGTAAGCCGAAAAAAAAACTGCCAGTTATATCAGAAAAACTTGGAAAACAATAATTTTTAGCGAAGCTGTCATTCTAGTAACATCAAATTTCATCTCATACAACTAATTGTTGATTTGAAATGTTTGAGTAAAAAGTTACCGAAGACATACACAGAAGAATAAAAGAAATGTGTGACTGAAGGTGTTACCCCATTTTTTCAATAGTTGAACATGTTATAAAATAACCTCTTATATGGTAATTCTGAAATACTAACTTTCAAATATTAAGATATGCGACACTATATTTTAACATTAAATATATTTTTATTTTGTAATTTAAATAATAGTAGCCATATTTTCTAATTAAATATTAATATGTTTCCTGAGAGAGTTTATCTCATCTGTTAATATTTTTAAAGTATTCTACCAAGAAGAAAATAAATAAAAGAATTGCATTGCTAAGTTTCCATTTTTCCGAAATTTAAATTTTTATAAAGTAAATTTTTTCTCTATTATCATCTCTCTGATAATATTACTCATTCACTAAAAAATATATTGAAAAACAGAAGGCATCCCTTTCATACAAACGAATAATACACTAAATGCTATAGCTCATATTTTGTCACACACTCAGGAGATGCAGTCAAAACATAGAAGTGATTTCAGTTCCTTTCACAAGTGAGAAGTGTCAAAACTTGCAGCGACATCTACATTTTATTTTAATTTAAGCACATTTTTGACAATATTCGCAACAACAAATTATAATTCTTCAAATATCTTGTTTTCAAATATTATTGTTTTGGCACCGCTGTTCCTGTCAAACTTTTTTGCATCACCTAATTGATGAAATCTTAAGATTAGATAAGACGTGTGTTCAAAAGAACAGGTGTCCATTTCAGGGCTCCCAAATGGTCCGCCAACTCAACATCAATATTTTCTTAGAAAGATTTTCGTTTTATATTTTTCTAGCAAATTGCGCAGAAATCGCCTTCGGAGGTTGGTTTTAACACAAATGCTGTAGAAACTTACTATGACATTTTTTCTGTTATAAAATATTGGTGTTCAGTTCGCGGACCATTTGGGAGCCCTGCGGCACGAACACAGAAGCACTCCTTGGTTGCCAATTTGACCTCCACATTCATTTTGAAATTCCGAAATCTGATCGGATATTTATAAAATATATTTTTACTTTAAGTAATCTGGAAAAGAAGTCCTTAAATAAGGGAAAAATATTTTTATTATTTTCGGATGTGAATCCAAAATTCCCGAATAAAAATAGAGGTGAAGCTGGCAACCCTGGTTAATACTGAAAATACGAATATCCGATTATTTTACAGGTATAAGGTAAAAATAATTTATTCCGATTCAAAAAAATTTCCAGAAATAAATAGAACACATATCGCCTAAATTAAATTTAAAAAAATTAAAAAGTTAAAAAAAATTATGGTGTGAAATTTTTCTTACAAAATTGAATATAATCTATGGTATCAATAAAATCATCTATTTATTTACAAAATGCACTGGGCGAAAAACTGAAGAACTATCAGGGCTCCCAAATGGTCCGCGAACTGAACATCAGTATTTTTAACAGAAATTTTCATGATACGTTTCTACAGAATTTGCGCTGGAATTATCTTTCAAAGGTGGTTTTTTGATAATTTGCAAGAAAAACCTAAAAGGAAAACTTCTCTAAGAAAATTCTGATGTTGAGTTGGTGGACCATTTGGGAGCCCTGAACTATAAACAACGTAATTAAAAGCCTCTTTAAAAGACAGTAGACTGCATTTTTAAACATTATATCGTAAATGACTACTAAATGTGCATAAACCAGTAAAAACTGTTGATAACTGCAGTACTTTTTAAAAGCTTATGGGTTCGTGGGATATTGAAAAAAAAAAAAAAAAACACAAAATTTTAACACAAATGCAATCAATGAAAACCGCTTGTTTAGTTAAAGAATGTCTAGAGAGAAAAAATTGCAGAAAAAGTAAACAACAAAATTAATTAATTTTACTTGAAATAATTTAACAGTAATGAAATATAAGCGCTTAAACCGGAAACAAAAACAAATGATAAAAAAATGTATTTCATGTTTTTAAAGATGAAAGTTTATTAATACATCCCTTGTTTGCTAGTTCCTTTATTAATTATAAAATTTCAATTTTCATTATTCTATCGTGTACCTGGAGCATGATAGTTTGATATCCTTTGATAAAAACACAGAGAAAATAATTCTTTTAAGTGCGTGATAATGAAATTTTCCGTTTCTTTCTTTTTCATTTATTAAATTTGTAAAACATTTTTGAATCACACAGAATGCGTAACGGTAACCAATAGCTCATTTTCTCATCGTCAAAATTTTAATTAAATATTTTGTAAGTAAACAAAAAATAATTATAAATGAACATAAATATCATCACTTTCCCTTTTAATTAATGAAATAATTTTAAATAAAATCAAAGCAATAGTAAGAGAATAGCAAATAAATTTATTTTTAATTATTATTTATTATTATTATTATTATTCCCGAACTCGTCTCAGGTTGATATTAGAAGCAATCGTTTAATTACTTGGCTTGCTTTTTTTTGTTTACGCCAACAATAGGAGTTTGACTTTTTTTAACTATTTACATATATGCTATGGGCAATTTGATTAATCGATTATTATTAACAGTAACCAGTTATTAATAATAACCAAATGATATCCAAATGTACCGGTTAATATAATAAATTTATCAAATTAATCTGCTATCATTAATAATTACCAATCAAGGTTGTTACATATAATAAATTTCAACTCGTTTAGCCTGGAATTCTTATTTGGTATAAGACTTTCAAAATATTCATTGCTCAAAGTATGCATTTCAAAGCTGCATAGTTTATTCTTTGTATATTTCAGTGTTTTTATTTAGTTCATTCAGTAATAAAAAAAAATTAAGCTGTTTAGTCTTTTGCGTCTTATTAATAGAACACATCTGTTGACTGAGTATTTTTGTCTTTTAACAATTATTTTTCTATTAGATTAAAACAGATATGCTAGTACATATTTTTGTAAATATATACTACATTTGTATATGTTCGCTACTGAGCTTAGTTAATTATAATGACCGAATTTCATCGGTAATTATTAAAAATTCCGTGGTTTTCTTCTAACCTTGGGAAATCTTGCGTAAATACGGGTTAGGATCACTTCGAAAGACCCCCCACGGAGGACACTCTACCTCGGACCTATATCCCTAGTGCGAATAATCGGCCTCATAAATACCGTAATTTCCGGCATATAATCCGCAGATCGAACAATCATTTTTGACTCAGAAAATTTAAAAAATAAAATGATACTTATTAGATCTCGGCAAATATTTGGCTTTGATTACAAAATAAAATTTCTGGGTCGAAAAAGGATTGTTTGTTCTGCAGATTATACACCGGAAATTACGATAACACTAAACACACACCTTGAATAAATATTTTATTTTATTAAGTACTCACGAAGAAATTTTCTTTCTTATGTTGAAAAATATATCATAGAATGATTGTATAATAATATTAACAACATAAAAATGTTTTCAATGTTGTTGGGGGTCAAAAGGTACCATGAAATTCTTTACCAACGCGTGTTCCGGAAGCTGATTTTTAAGTTTGGAGCTGGCTGTATACAGTAATCAGGGGTCACATCATATAGGGAAATTTTAATTCTTCCTACAAGAACCCTTAATTAGTAGTCTTCATGATCAATTTATTCAAATGATGCTAGTCATATGTACGAGGAAAATATTATATTTAAAATAGTGATAAAAACAATAAGATTTTCTCTATAGAATGTAATTCCTGAATTATTTCAGAAAAATAAACGACGTATTTTTTTTACGAAACTAAAACTATTTTTTCCATAAATATGCATCCAAAAATTAACCTGCACACATTTTTATGGTTATTATCTTTGAACTCTGTACCTGGGTTTTAGACCCCTTGCCAGCCTTCTTGCTAAAATTATGCAGAAAATCACTTCTGATGCAATCATAGAAATTTTCGGAACTTTTTTCTAATGAGAAGTATGATAGAGAAAAAGTTAATTTAATTCTTTGTCAAGAAATTTACTGTGGAATTTAACACTAAAACCATGGAGACGGTTCATTTTGATCCGTACTTAGTGAAAAGATTCCGAGTCGAACCAGATAAGTCTTGTTAAAATAATTTACATATAAGTTGCACAAAAATGATTAATAGTTAAATAGATAATAAGTTAAATAGATAATAATAAGTGAAAAGATGCCGAGTCGAACCAGATAAGTCTTGTTAAAATAATTTACATATAAGTTGCACAAAAATGATTGATAGTTAAATAGATAATAAGTTAAATAGGTTTAAATAAAAGTTCTGATGTGAATTATTTTTTATAAAACTTGTTTAAAATTTCCCGCGGTTCTTGTGTTAAATCATCATTGTTGCTTTATTAGCAATCTTAACTTCCACAAGTCTTACACCCCTCCTTCAATTTTTAAATTAAATTTATTTTTAGGTTTTCGTTCATCTAACGAAATTCTATTCTTCTCTTTCCTCTGTATGTATGTCTATCACAGAGTTCGCACACAAAAACTATGTAAGTCAGAGATTTCAAATTTTGTGTACCGTAATTTCGGGTGTATAAGCCGCGGCTCAAACAATTCTTTTTGGACCCAGAAATCTTATTTAGTGATTCAAGGCAAATATTTACGGCGATCTAAATAGTAAAATTCATTTTCTTAAATATTCTGGGTCGAAAAAGAATTGTTTGATCCGCGGCTTATACACCCGAAATTACGGTACTTACATCTGAATACTTTGAGTCACATGACAAATCATAAAATTTTGAAAAGGCCTATTATTTCAGCTATATCCATTTTTTCAATATCATCCATTTATTTTTAAGATTTAAATTTTAAAAGAGAAACTTAATTTCGACATTTTTCGTGTCGACATCATAGATTGGAGTTAAAGCATCTCGCAGCAAATTGAAAGTCTTCAAACTCTGGTGCTAGAAATTTAAATTTTCATATTAAGACGGATTTAATTAAAATAAGTTTTGTTCTTTTTCCCAATTTGAAGGTTTCTGTTATTTTTTTATCACTGATATACATAAAATTTTTTGGAATTCGATTTTCTTTTTATTTTGAAACTATCGCGATTTATTAAGGATTTAGCATTTTAAATTTCGTTTAAACATTTTTTTTTTAGAAATGTAAAATTTTATTTTTATTTCCGCTAAATTATTTTTATTTTCAATTTTCAAAATCTTGGAATTTCCGATTTTATTCAAATATTTTTTTTTAATATTTCTAATATGATTAAAATAAATAACTTTCTTTCAAAAATATTTTTAAATTAAATTTATTAATGCTGTCATCTATGAAAGAATTTAAAAATTATGAATTAACAATTTGGATTTATTAAATAAAAGATGAGTTGTTTGAAAGAAATGTTAAACGAATCCCTTTGTGCGATCTGGGATCACGCTTACTCATTACTTTTTTATTTCGTTAAATGTAAATCACTGTTACGAAAAACCCATGAATATTAATATGACATGCCTAAATATAGGTAGTAACTTTCTTTAACATACCTGCTCTATTTCACTTATAAATGGATATTAAGTGTCTGAGTAGGACAGTAGAGTGTTAAAACATTAATTCTTAATAAGAATATAATAGCAAATATAATATAATATAATAACAAATAGAACATATATGTGTAAAACTTGAAGTTTGAAAATGCTATATTTTAGATGCGTTCGTAATTATATAAACACGTAACCCTTATAGTCGTCATTCGGTCCGTCTGTCTGTCCGTTCGTTTGCTCATCTGTCCGCATATAACAGAGCAAAAACTACCCAACCGAATCGTTAAAAAATTTCAAATATATAAGAGTTGCATAATTTTGTCGAATCATTTCAAATTTTATGAAAATTGGGTGTATATTTTCATTGTATCAGAGAGAATCAAAAGTATTCAATTACATTACAGTCTTGGAAAAATACCCTAATTTCCTGCGTATAATCCGCGGATCAAACAATCATTTTTCGACCCAGAAATTTTATTAATTAAAATATAACTTTTCAGATCGCCGTAAATATTTACCTTCCTTTACAAAATAAAATTTCTGGGTCGAAAAAGAATTGTTTGATCCGCGGATTATAGGCAGGAAATTAGGGTAGTTTCAAGTGCATTTTGATGATATTACACTGTTTCTAACATAATAGAATTAATATGCATCTATGTATGTACTAAAAAATACATTCTGGCAATCTTCGGTGCAAAGAATTTTTATTATTACTTTACAAGTCCACAGAAAGTTATTCCTTTTCATAATGCTTTATGGACAAACACTGTTTGCGCGTTTAATAATATTAAATTACTTTGCATTCTATAATTTTGATGTACGATGCTGAGGTTTATTACAAGTTACTTCGTGTATAATAAAAGCAGATAGTATTTACAGGAGCACACAAATGATTTCGACCTCTATAATGTATCCGAAGTACTGCATACTATTAAAATATTCAGGCAGTAATACTGAACATTTATAAAACATTGTTACAGTACAAACGCTCCTCATTTGCTAAGCTTGATTTGCGATTTCCAACTTGTTTAAATTGAATTACAAATGGTTCTTATTCATGAATGTTAAAATTATCAGGGAATGTCTCAAATGTCTCATATAGCTTTGCATTCCTAATGCATTTTTAAACAGTTTCCATAATGAGAAAAATAGAAAGTTTCTCTGAATTAAACATTCTACCTGATTTTCAAATATTCAGATTTTACATTATCATTAAATATACTCTTTTCCACTTTATTTCTCAGTGAACAGTTTTACTATACAGATTTTTTTTAGAATAACAGGAAAACCTTTTTGAAAAAACTTCTAAGTTATTTTGCTATTACCTGTCATTCGTTTAGATCTAACTTTTTAAAAATATTTCTTTCTGAAATGTGCACTTTTTCTAAGCAAGAAGAAATCGCAAGGGAATCTATTTTTTGTCAAAACCACCTAGTTTAAAATAGGAGCAATCAATTTTTCAAAGCCTCAAAATCTTCGAGAAGTTTGTGTTAAATTCAATCGTTTTTAACTTGAAAAGAATAATTTTGTGTATTATTCAAAGATATGTTAAATATATAAATATTTTTTACAAAATAAATAACCAAATTTAAATTAATTCTTTGTTTTTTTATTGACTTTTTAAAATTATTTTTAATAATTTAATCACATACCATGAATAATTTGAATCTAACAAATTTCATATCTTATAAAAACATGCAATATGTATAACAAATATTGGAAGAAGAAGCTAAGATTAAATTCAACTAAGGATTTTTCCAGCTTTTAGAAACTCACTATTAATCAAAGCATGTTATTTTACAAATTTTCTGTGAATTTTATCTGTACCAAATAAAAAATGCCATTCTATTATATATATATATATATAAACAAACAACTACGTAAATTTTTTTTATCACATTATTTGATTTTTTATCAATTTCATTCATATATAAAGATCAGAAACATTTTCCTATTGAGATCTTCAATCTCACGACTTCAATAAATCCTTAATATTAATGTACAAAGGTATCTACAATAGTATGTATTTACGATAGCGATATTACAAATTAGGAAACTCGTGACATTTTAAAAAATGATGGAAGAAGATAACGGGGATTTATTTTACAGTGAAACATACTTCTAAAACAGAATAATAGAGGTCATGAAACCTCTTACTCACAACATATAATTCGAACTACGCATTTTGTCACTTTAATCAACCACTTAACTGATTGTTTTTTTACTTACAATAAATTGAAAATATGGTTTCACACCACTTTTGTTAAACTAAAATATTCGTAAAAATTAGTCCAAACATTTTTGCTATTAAATACTTTTGAAATTATATTTAAAAAAATTAGTGGTGTCAAAAGCTTTAAGTGATGGAGCAAGCAAACTCTTATTGCCTATACGACGTACGGACAGATCATTCAAGAGGTAAAGTAGTTTTTTCAGTTCTATAGTCTATACCCATGTATCTATCTATCTATCTATATATATATATATATATCTTTATATATATATATATATATATATATATATATATATATATATATATATATAAATAAATTTCATAGAATATGAAACCGTATCATAGCATGTTCAATGATTGATTGCTGTATATACGTTGGAGATATACACGTATGAAGACCTATCTTACCTTTAACATTGGACAAAAATATTCCCGTAATAAAACATCTCATCAATTCAATCTGGATCTTGAAGGTGAAGCCGTGATAAAATGGTGGCTAATGATGGCATCGGTAAAATGCCATAGATTGCAAATAGTAATTGAATTGCTTTGCTACAAATTCAGATGAAAATAGAGAATAGTTTCCATAATATTAACCATGTTTTGGCATAATTAAATGAAAACATTGTTTAGTTCATATCATATAGTGTGTACAAACATATTACAGGCCCTTTAATTATAAATTTTGGAGCTAATATTCTTGCTCTAGCAAGGTTCGTACGGGTACCGTTATCTTCCTGATAATGTATCAGTATTTTTTTATAAAGAAATAAATCTACTTCAAACAACCGGAATTCCGCCTTTTTCAAACAGAGATTTTCCGTAAGACAGTACTGGTACTGAAGAATTAGCTGGTCTGTAAATTCAGGTACGTACAGTGTTTAGCGAAATTAACTACTACCGTAATTTCGGGTGTATAAGCCGCGGCTCAAACAATTCTTTTGGACCCAGAAATCTTATTTAGTGATTGAAGACAAATATTTACGGCGATCTAAGTAGTAAAATTCATTTTTTTAAATATTCTGGGTCGAAAAAGAATTGTTTGATCCGCGGCTTATACACCCGAAATTACGGTATATCCTTTCGACACTCCCAAAATATCATGAGTGTCTGAGGAAATGATTTTTCTTTATCTCTCGATAACATGTGCTTTAATTTCGAATGCATTGTATTTTCTTCCATAAAAAAGAACATGTTCTTGCGATTTCACATAAATACAAAGTATACAGCTAAAATTTAAAACAAGTACTGTGTTTGTAAATCTAATACAGATTTTGATGTATATGATTTTTTTTTAAATGCTAATTTTGATTTTTTTATAAAATAAGCTGACATTTTTCGCGGCAAAATGTATTCGTCTCGATCAGAAAAACATATTTTTAATTAAAACATATGTCACAGAATAGTTTTAATTATCTGTTTCTTGTTTAAGACATGAGGTTTTAATGCTTAATGAGTAAATGCAAATAACTTGTTGTGTCATATTTGTTGCTATCTTAAAATGAAAATCTGAATAAAATACGCTGCAAATATGGTTAGATACTTTGATAATTGAATATATTTAATTATTTACCCAAACGAGATTGTTATCTTCGACTGAATTGAAATAAATTTATTGCGGTTCGTTTTAGTAGCTTATTGAAATCGATAATTTAATATTTTCTGTTTGACATGTTTACTGTTTTGCATAAAAAATACATTAGCATAGAAAAGTATTATCGACAGTACTCAGCGTAATAAATTTAAGGTATTTTTAAGGTAAATTTAAGGATTGTACAAGGTTTAATAAATATAGTTTCATTTTATCTAAATATTCAATGTGAAAAATAAAAGTAACAACATATATTATAATGGGTTTTTATTTACAATTTACATTTTAATATTTAGACACACTGATGTAAAAAGAAATCATATTTCAATAAACTGTTTTTTTCTGAGAAGTTTTTTATTCGAAAACATTGAAAATTTATACACATACACAATAAGAAAACGATTTGCAAATAGGGGTAAATATGTTTTATTTTATTTTATTTTTTTATGAGAAAAATCAATCGTTTCAGAGAACTGGATGACAAAAGCGTGAATTGCAAAGTAATTGCATTCACAAAGTTAATTAATCTCTTAATTTGATATGGTCAATCCATTTCAAGTGGTCCAGCACTGGTCGCTCGACGATTTTTGAAAAATCTAAAATTTTTTGTACAACAACTCTAACATGATGGAAGCTCAAAATGACCGTTGTTTTAATTTTACTATTTTTGTTTGTGCATGGCGGCCATTTTTATTTCATCGTGTGCAGCGATTTTCTCAGATACTAGGATACACAAAATTGTAAATATCTCGTCTTTTATTTTCCCAATTGAAATGGGGTTTGCAGCATTTTGTTCAGAATAAAAAGGGCTAAATGTACCGTGATAGAATAATTTTGGAAAATAAATTTTTACAGGTGAAATTTTAGCACAAAATTTAAGATTTTTTCCAAAATCTATCCGTTTGCAAGAGGAAATTCTTCATGCAAGGAAAACTGTCAACCTTACACAATGTTTTCTACAAATATATCAAACGTGCGTGTACGCATACACTAATTTCTAGATCGGGGAGTTGCTTTCTCTTTGCGAAAAAGAATCCGAAATTCGTCAAAAATTTCAAAAATCGCATATTTTAGGCTTTGATATCTCTGGTGGGGCACGAGATAAAAATCTGAAATTCTGGACTTTGATAATGTTTTATAGTAGTGTTATGGACAAAAAATTTCAAGAAGGAGATTTGACTACAAGCTGAGATATAACATGGATAATATGTGAAAACAATACTGCCAAACTATTGTAACCTACTAGGTAATTGTTCATACCTCCAAAATTTTAAATTAATGATTTATGGTACAAAGTTAAATGTTAATAACAAATATCTTCTTCAAATGCTTGTGTGTGATTTAAATAATTCAGAATGTATGCTAAGCCAGTACACTATTTCTCCAGATGAACAAACCTACTAGAAATGCTATTGCAACAATTTTACTCGGAACACATTTCAGAAAATGTAAATTACACACAATGTTTTGCAACTGATCGAGTTGGCATGGTTTCAATTATTAAACCTAGAGAATTTCATTCAAGTTAACAAGGGATGACAAGACTTGAATGGCATCAAATAAAATTTTGAAAAAGAACAGCCTGATGGACTGACAACAGTAACTGGTCGAACTTATAACATCTCTCGTAAATAGTGTTAAGCTCTTTGTTGATCATATATGAGGACCCCAGAGGCCAAGGGGTATAAGTGACAAAATTGAAGAAATTGAGTTAAGTGCACAGGGTATCTGGAAATATGCTTTTTTCATTTCAGGTAAAGAAATATAGGTCATTTTCTGATTATTTGGGGAGCTATAGATATAAACCACTTTTTTCGAAAAACAAACAGTATTGATTAATTATACATTTAAAGAAAATTGTACTCTATTTTTTTAACAGTTATTGAAATGAGAGTTCAAAGATTAGAACGCAACAAGCAGATGTTTCCTATTTCAATTTAGTCAATTGTTATTGACATCAATTATCTTTAAACTCAATTTACTCCAAATCGACATTTTGTCACTTGTACCCCTTGGCTACTGGGCTCTTTATATAGTATCTTTGTAAATTAAACATTTATTATTAAACTGTTTTCAACAAACGATATTTTCTGTGTAAATATTGTAATAAAAGAGACTAATCTCCTAATGTACTCGTAATAGCATTTCTTAACATTTTTTAATCACCGTATCTCAGCTTATACTCAAATCTCCTTCTTGAAATTTTTGTGCATAACAGTACTATAAAATACTTTTAAAAGCCAGGATTCCAGATTTTTATCTCGCGCCACACAAGAGATATCAAACTTCAATGTGAGGAAATAGCTGCTCACGATGAAAGAAAGATGGCCACCTTGCTCAAACGAAAAATATTAAAATAAAAATATAAAAAAATAAAAATTTATTTAAAAAATAAAATAAAAAATTTAATTTTCCGGTAAAAATTTATTTTTCAAAATTATTATACCACGGTACATTTAGCTTACTTTATTCTGAACAAAATTCCGCAAACCCCATTTCAATTGGGAAATTAAAAGACGAAATATTCACAATTTTGTGTATCCTAGTATCTGAGAAAATTGCTGCACACGATGAAACAAAGATGGCCCCCATGCATAAACAAAAAATAGTAAAATTAAAATAACGGTCATTTTGAACTTCCATCATGTTAGGGTTTTTGTACGAGAAATTTCAGATTTTTTAAAAATGGTCGAGCGACCAAAAAATATTTTCTGGACCACTTGAAATGGTTTGACCTATATTGATTCTAGTGATGATTTCAATCGTTTTTGTTAATACGTTCACCCCTTTGGGACAAGCACCATGTGTACGTGCCGCATAAAGTGCTTTTGTTGCATGTGTACGTGTCGCATAAAGTTTTTGATTTTTTTCACCATTTATTATTTATTGTATATTTGTCTAATTTAATGACGGCATTTTCCACATTAAATTAAGCAATATTTATGTTTCAAAGTGAGATGATAAAAGATTAAAAATTCTGTAAAAACGCTCAGGGCTCGCAGCGTACCTAAAATTTTCTCACTTTCCTACCACAATTTTAAAACGGAAATATTTATTGTAAAATTTCATTGCAGATTTTAAACGAATCTGATACGAAAATTTTTTATTTAAAATACTGGTAGAAAGGTACGAAAATTTTAGGGACGCTGCGACCCCTGAACGCTTGTCATGAAAGGGTTGGCCTTTTTGTGGATGATGTCCACAAAAGAGAACATCTTATTTTAAGTGTTCTAGCATCAATAATATTTAATTAAAATTTTCCTTTTTTGAAGTACGGAGAAAATAAGTACTCTTTATTTTCTATTAAATTCGCTTTTAAATCCTTGTGTTACTGCATCATTTAATCATTTTAGAAAACTGAATTACTCCGCGTCAAAAAATTACGCATCGTATAGGGTCAATTCCATGCGAACTTATGTCTGTCACACAGCTAAAAATCGCTAAGCTTGTTGGCCAACGCTATTTTCGAAAAATTTCCTTCGCCCTATTCAACTGATGAAATATCTTCGATAAAATATGTCACATTTTTCCGTTCTAAAATACTAGTAGCCAGAAATCATTGTTTGTGACAGACATGACAAGTTTTCATGGAATTAGCCATAGATGAATTTACACGTGCTCAGATCATTGGTATAATAGAATCTGGACAAAGCCAGGTTGATGTTGCTGCAGCTGTTGGTATCAACAAATCTACGGTTTCAACAGTGTGGCTACCCTACATTTCAATGGGACTTCCTAACTGGAGGGCTGTATAAGGTCGTCCTCATATAAAGCCAGCATCAAAGGAACGATTTGTGTGTGATGTGTGGATTTGAAAGAAAAGGTTTTCTTCTGCTTTCTTGATAGTACTATGGCGTAACCAGGGTGTGAAACCAAAACCAGTAATATTTTAAGGTTTTCTTCTCCTTTATTCATAGAAGAAAATTTCCTGGTTAAATAAAGCAAAGAGAACTTCCAAAAATTACCAGTGTTCGTAGCACTTGGGCATCCACTCTGGTTACACCACTGTAATAGTGGATACATTTTGCCTGAAAAAGATAAATTTATTCATTCAAAGCGAGGCTCTGGCATTCACTTTAACGTGTGCTACAGAATCATTAAAATAAATAATTGTGTTTGCATCACCAGTTTTATGCATTTGTAATGCAATATTATGGATGATATATAAATATCTAATTTGTATAAAACTATCTTAATTTCTTGTTTTTTACTTATTTTTCTTCAGAAAATATTTCAAACAGCTTTGGAAATTAATTGATAAACTACTCTATAACTCATGTAAAAGTTTTACATTTGAATACGTAAAGTCTATAAAATAATGTATGATATACTTTTTTTGTTGAAAGTAAATTTTATTTATTGCCAAATTTGGAGGTGTCCCATCCCACTGCGTCCTCTAAATATGTTTAAATTTTAAATTCAACTTCTAGCAAGCATTCTAAAATTGCTAGATATTAAAAAAATTCTATAACAGTTGCAATTGAAAAAACCCACAATTTTTTAACCTGTTTACTACAAACGGTGCAAATGTGTATAATAATGTGTATAGTAGCCCTTTAAATCACTCATTAACGGTACCATATAACTGAACGATACAAGTGTGATATCAGCAGAGTTAAATGCCACTGGTGGGTCGTTAGCTTCGAGCCAAACGGTATGCAGGCGACTTAGTCAACATGGTCTTTATTCTATGTGTCCGACAATATGTGCCCCACTTACCTGTCTTCACGTTCGTGATCGGTATCTGTGACGCAGAAAACATATGCTATTTTTCGTAAACCAGTGGAGCAATGACAGTCGACATGTTTTCATTTTGAGAGACACTAGGTTGCGATCTAATGTAACGTTTGAACGTGAATAGTAGCAACACGGGAAAGGTGGAACACTCGTTTGAAACAGCATTATGAAAATGGATACGATCCATAATACACCATTGGACCTATCAGAAAATAATATTTTTTGATTTTTGACACACTTTTGGACATCATTGTACATACGTGAAACCAAGAATTTTTGAAAATAACTTGTATTTTTTAACTTTGCTTTAGCTTTGATTCCTATTTTAAAAATGCACAGTGGTAAAAATAATGATTTTTTTTTTCGATATATAAGTACATTTCAACTGTTGCCTTCAAGGAAACACAACACTATCTGAGACGAGTGTATTGGAAAGTAAGGGTACGAGAACAGAGATCTATGAATAAAGAGGATTTAATATTTCTTAAAATTGTGAGGCTGCAATTTTAACCGATTCTACAAAAGCCATAGGCTATTTCCAAGCGAATTTATTTGTCTGTTACACGGATGTAAATTGCTATGCTTATTAGCCACCGTTGTTTTCGCAACGTTTGCTTCGCTTTATTCAATTGCTGAGATATCTCCGATAAAATAAGTCATATTTTTCCGCTTTAAAATTCTGGTAGCCAAAAATCGTAGTATGTAACAGACAAAGAATTTCGCATGGAAATAGCCTATAGTCACCTGGGGAAACCCAAAAATGAAAATATAAAAACATTTTAATTAGAACCAGAAATATGTTCTTAAAAGATATTAAATGTAAATTTTAAATTAAAATGTAAATTTAAAATAAAAATTTTGATGTGAAATATTGATATACGACCTGAATAAAATCCTCAGCATGTTTTGTGTTAAGAGCTGCTATGAGAGCTTTAGATTTGAAACGCAAATGAATTATTTTATAAATCGCCTTTAACTTATAGAAACCAGTTATACATATGTATATTTTTGCAAAAATACCCCACGCATTTTGAATTTTCAAAAATCATATTTTTATTAATATTTTGCTGGAATGCATCTTTAGATTTGATTTTCTTCAAATAGCTCCCTTTGTTAATGGTCCGCAATAGAGTTTTATTTCAAAATTTTAATATAAAATTACCTTTTTTAATTAAAAAATTTTGAATTCTTACTAAAAATTTAATAAATAAATAAATAAACGGTTTATATAATGCTAGATACATTGTAACTGTAATAAGTAAAAACTTTTCCTTCGGAATTTTCATTATGGCTTAGAATTTCCTGCATTTTTGTTTTTAAAATGTCATACTGGCAATCCCATTATGCACAAATTAAGGAAATATCCACCAGACAGAAAATAGCTTATAAAAGCTTTGTAAATTAATTAATAAATTACTCTATAGCTTATGTAAACATTTTAAATTTTAAAACGCAAAAGCTATAAATGAATGTGTGGATGTGCGTATTTTGTGCTAAGTAACTTTTATTTATTGCCAACTTTTCTGCCCAACTGTGCGTCGTCTAAATGCGCTCAAATTTCAAAAACATCCTCTAGCAAACATTCTAAAATCGCCAGACATTCAAAGAATTCAATAGTAGTTGTAACCGGAAAAATCTCCGTAATCCTTTAATCTGTTACCTAAAAACGGTGCATTTGCGTATAATAGCCAAAATTAAGTTTCTTTATATTGCTTTTAATACAATTTTCTAAACGAAATAATGCTAAATATGTACGACAATTACCGTAATTTCGGGTGTATAAGCCGCAGATCAAACAATTCTTTTTCGACCCAGAATTTTTTAAGAAACAAATATTACTAGTCAGATCGCCGTAAATATTTGTCTCCAATCACTAAATAAGATTTCTGGGTCCAAAAATAATTGTTTGATCCGCGGCTTATACACCCGAAATTACGGTACATAAAGAAGAGTAGTGTGTACAGGGCTCCCAAATGGTCCGCCAACTGAACATCAATATTTTCTTAGAAAGATTTTCGTTTTATATTTTTCTAGCAAATTGCGCAGAAACCGCCTTCGGAGGTTGGTTTTAACACAAATGCTGTAGAAACTTACTATGAAATTTTCTGTTAAAAAATATTGGTGTTCAGTTCGCGGACCATTTGGGAGCCCTGTGCATAGGTAAAAAAATGCGAAACATCCGCCGTTTGGGCAACCGTATTCCAAATTATGTAAAGGATCGATATTTTAAGGATTAAGAAAGCAAATACAGATTAAAAGAAAAGCGCTGTGTTAACCATTAATCCAAACCACTGGATTCTCGGTTTGGCCTTTAATTTTAATTCGAAATTTCCAATTCACACCCTGAGATTCGACCAAAGAATTTTTACTTTAAATTATCGCTAAATGTCTCACATTAAATTAAAAATGAATTAATTTTTTTTTATTTTGATGTAAACTCAAAATTTCTGAATAAAAATGGAGGTTAAACTCTCAACCCTGCTTAACCTAATCAAAAGAGTAATTTATCAATTATTGTAGTGGCGTAACCAGAGTTGGTGCCCAAGTGCTCTAAACTTTGGTAATTTTTTAAAGTGGTGTTCGCTTTATCTAGCCAGAAAATTTTTGGCTATGAAGGCGAACAAAACCGTAAAATATTACTGATTTTTGGCCCTCAGCCTGGTTATGCCACAGTTTATCTGATGCTAATACGCAAAGCAAATTTTAAAGATTATTTACTGAAACCTCCTTCAACTTTGCATTCTTATGCCCATTCTCACTGGAGATTTGTTTGTGGCAAAATTTGTTTTTGGCACCATTGGGAAAGGGAAAATAAAAGATGCCTTTTTAAATTACAGGATTTTTGATATTGTGCAATTAAAAGCAATTTCTTTTTAAAAAGTGGTGTCGAGTGAATAAAATTTGTGTTAGGGACGCCGAAGTCGAAAGGGTTAATACTATTAGGTCAATCAGACGGTTCCGTCGTCACGCCTACTTTTTTTCATTAAAATTTCTTCATTGTCACCACTTTTTGAAATAGTAAAAATGCCATTATTTTTCCCCTTAATGTAAAACGTTAAAACCTTTTACCATTTCAAAAAAGTGTGCAAATGAAGAAATAAGAATTTTAAAAAAGTAGGCTTGAAATAACATTATACAACAGAACTTCCCAGCTGACTAATATTAAATGTTTATTTCTTGACTACAATTTGTCGATACACAATAGTCGTAATAAGGGTATTTTTTACAGCGAAAGCTTGATTGAACCCTATTTTTTGCAACACTAATCGGATTGTTTTATGGTAGAATAACTAAAATAAATAATTCTTTTCTCAGAAGAGTGGTAGCAATCTGAATGAAAAAGCCTAATCAACCTGTAATACTAATGAATGTTCAAGTTTTAACTTCTCGCGTCGCGAATAAATTCTAATATTTATTTATTTTCCTAAAAAATGTTAACTTGCATGTAAGATAAATTTCGTAATAAAATTTATATTTACAAACTCCTTTATTATGCACTTTTAATAATTCGCAATATGTTTTCATATAGGGGATAATATTCTGGTAGTAAAATGTTAAAACACTGCTATCGTTTGTTGCCAATTTGTATTTTTACCTTCTTTACATGCTCCTCCAACATAGTCAAAAACAAATCTATTGACATTTCATTTTAGAAAAATACCGATGTTATACTAAAATTATAGATTTCTATTTAGCTAAAAGAGAAAAATTTTAACACGAATAAAAAAAAAATACCTTATGTTTTGTGAAAATAATGAGGCATTGCGAATTTTATAAAGTAACATAAAAACTGTTTCTATATAAAAATTTCTTTCCACAACATTATTTCTAAATAAAAACTTATTTCTGTTCTATTATAAAAACACTTAAAGTTTAGGATTCATAAACATATAAACTGCGAATAATAAATAAAAAAATGTACTCCGAAACATGAAACATTGAAAAGAAAATATATTCCTAGAATTTCTATTGACAATAGAATAAAGAAATTTTCCATTACCTTCCCATATTTGTTTCTTTTAAATGAAACTTACGGTGAAAGTTTGGATGAAAATAGTAGTCTTTTGATAAGCTGCTTGACTTTTTCTTGAAAAGAATTTCTATTTAGTAACAAAGCTTTACAAATGCTAGCATGCATTTTGAACTAAGTAAACATTATATTTCAAAAATATTTGAATTATTTTCAATAAAAATGATGAAATATTAGTGGATTAAGTTATGAATAAATTTAATTTATTTATATTTGTATTAAAATTGGAAAAGCTTTCTTATATTTATCTGACTGTCGTATATATGTTACAATTTTACTCGCTTGTAGATATTTTTTATGTTATCTCATAATCTAGGATCCACAGTTGCTCTTGAGAAATTTTTGGAAAAACTAGGAAAATCAATCAATAAACCAAGCTTAAAAAATTTAATATTTATGATGATAATAATTATATTTATATTTGTATTATTTAAATAAAAATCTGAATTTATAACTTCTTTAACACTAGAACTACCGATGTTTAACCCATTAGTGCCTGAATTATTTTCTTCGTTAAAATTCAAATTTTGCATTTTCCCACCACTTTTAAAGCAAGAATAACTTTTATCTTAATTTATCGAGGACTTTGTCTCGAGAAAGAAAGTATTTATTTGTTTTCATTTTTATTAGTGTAAAAGGTGTTTACTTGAATTTTTTTTAAACTGTCCCAAAAATGGGACGCTAGGCATTAATGGGTTAATATATACCTAGTTTTACCGCATCCGTCAAATTGATGGATTTTAGACTATGGCTTTCATTTTAATTTCTGACTTTGTTAATGTAAATAACAGAATATAATTAAACAAATATAGCATTTAATTTAATAATTCATTAATTATTAATGAAAGACAAGCAAAAAAATTATGGTTCCATTTATACTATAACACATTTTATCTGTATGAAATGACTATGAGACATATATTTTACAAATACATATATTTTTCTTAGATAACTCTTGCCACAAACAATTTTAACTTAGTTAATATAAATAAAAGGATATATTTTAACAAAAACAGCATTTAACATAATAATTCATTAATTATTAATAAAAAACAAAACATATTTGTTGTATACATTGCAGATATAAATCGCTCTGTTCTTGTTGCACAATTGAATTTGGCGTGATTTGCGTTCATAAGAACTTTCTTTGTGGTTTTCTGGAATAAAATTTATTGCTTTCCGTTCTTCTTTTTGGGGGATGGCTTCTTTTCTGCAGTAAATATTATATTCATTGGAGAGTTCTTCGGATAATTGAAATAAAGAATGTCTTCTCATTATATTTTCATCACAATTATATATAAAGCCATTCATTGATTGTTGCCAAGTTCAAAATGTTATAAAATGCCTGCAAAGGCCATCTATGTCACCCTACTTTTGCGCTATATTTGCAGGACATTTGGCCAACATCTACTTCAAACTTAGTCTGATTGTAAACTACACAGTTTACAATTTGTTTTCGATTCGAAGCAATTTTTTACCAATCTATAGGTAAGAATGGTACTTTTTAACATGGCTTACTTTTGTAAATTGTTAGTTTATTTGATTTTTAGAGTTTTGTGGAGAAAAGATCCATGTTATCTTTTCACACATTAGCTATTTTCGCATTCTTCCAATAAGACTTTTTTTTTTGCCAGTAGTTTCTTTACGAGTTGTATACTTGTAAAAAAAGAAAAATTATTCGATGTTATATTTCTCCCACAATTCATAGTTTTTTGCACTACAAAACTATAAATTCATTCAAAAGACTCCAGATGGTTTAAGTTCACCTTTGCCTAAATAAGGAAAACCATTTATAAGATATTTATTTTGCACGTCTACAGCTAATCAAAATTTAATTCTAAATTTGTCCGGTTTATTGGGCATATATTATAGAAATCGGCATTTTGCCTTTGTGGGAAACATTTTTTAATCTACGCTTATTTTCTGATCCTGTTTATAATAAGCTTGGCTGTTATCAGTAGAGGCCTCCAAATTTCGGAAGCTAATTCAAATTTGTCAGTTCGTAAAAAAATCACTCCTCTTGCTTTTTTTTTTTTTTTTTTTTTTTTTTTTTTTTGTCGAAACGGATGACTCTTACAATTTCTAAAAATCTGTTTCTACTGATAGTTTCTTTAAAAAAAGAAGTCCCCATTTTTAATTTTTTATTTATTTACTTATTATTTAATTTTTTTACCACAAAAAGAATAATTTGAAAATTCTCGCTTCGTAGGCTCCTCGAGCATACCAAATATCTACAAATGCACATATATATTCAAAAGTAATTTTTCAATCGAATTTTCTGCACGACATTTCTGGCTTGGAGCTCAGTGCGTTTTTATGTAATTTACCATTCGATTATCAATTATAAATCTAAATGCGCTACTAACAGTACCAAGCATAACGTTTACCTTCGCATAACCAGTTGGTCCGTAAGTGTCCTTGAACTAGGGATGAGATTTCCGCTTTTTTGGCCACCAATATAATTTTAGAGAAAATTTTGTTCTTCTAAATCACAAAAATGTTCCGATTACATAATATAGCATTTTCTCTAAAATTTTACTGGTGTGCAAAAAAGCGGAAATCTCATCCCTGCCTTGAACATAGTGTGTGATTGGAGACTACCGAACAACCATTCCCTAATTTTTCCCTTTCAATACCGTCGATAGCAATGTCTTTCTTCTGTCCTTTTTTTTTTTTTTTTTTGGTTTCTGTTTGGCTAACCGACTCAGTATTTGAGCATAATCGAAATCGCTTTCTGCTTTTGTGGCTCTTTTGGGGAAGTTCATGTTCACTCCCTGAATTTTTTATTCCATATTCATCTTCTTCACTTTCTTCAATATGTCGTAATTCAATTTCATATTTAGCTTCTTTAGAGTCTGGAAAATCAGCATTATTTTTCACGCAAGGTATGTCAAAATTATCATTACTTGAATTTGTGTCCGAACAGTCTTCATATATATTAGTGAGTTTTTTAAATTCTTCGAATAATTTTTTTCCCTGGAAATCGTATTATTGCTGCTCAGAATTTACAAGAAATAAAATTTATTTTTTTTATAAAAACATGTTATCCGAATGTATGCTTATTTCCAAAACTGGACTTTTCATAGATTAATTACACTTTGCACAGATTGCACTTTTCACCAAGAATTTTATCGAGTTAGAAGTACAACTGATAATGATTGCGCCCTGATAACATTTAACAATTGCTGTTATAACACGTGTAATAGAAACCTGGAGAGAACTGTGCATGGATGACAGTTTCTAGCCCATGTCGAAAATGAGGAAGTCGATATCACCTCGGGATTAGTTTGTCAATTGTCAAATCCGTCATTTTGACGGGTCTTGGTATAAATAGGTATAAGTTATACTGATAATGGAAATTAAAAGGTGTTAGGGTAAATTGAAAATGAATATATAACTATTCTTATATTTGATTAAATGTGGTGTCCTAAAATTCTAGAACAATATATAAATTATATCAAAATTTTCAGATTTTGAGATTTGAAAAACCGAGATGTAATGAACAGATGTTTGAAAACCGTCAAATCGACGGTCTTGGTCGTTTTAGTGTTAATATTAGGATCACCGTAAATTTCACTCATATTTTATATCTAACATATGTAAACCAGAATGCTTATTTAAAGCTTTTTAACTTTTTTGCGATACGTTTATTTAATTCTTTTGTTAAATACATTTCTAGCTCAAATCTTATATTATATATTCGGTAGCAATCAAATTTACTACTGTTTGTACCTTCCTTATTGTGTTAAAATAAAAATAAAATAAAACACTGGTTGCTGCGTAATGTCTATTATAAATTTTTTGAACTATTATAATTCTTAACACTAGAACGCAGTGTTGCCAGATGGGCTACTTTTTTTTAATTCAGATTCTTGACTGGCATCACATTTTACAAATGATAAAATATGCCTTATTCAATGTCATGATAATTAAGGCAAAAACAAAAGGTAATTTACAGTTTCAAAAAAGTGGTGCCAATCGAGAAACCTGAATTTTAAAAAATTAGCCCATTGGCAACACTGCTAGAACGCCTGGAAATTTTATTCCAGTTTCATAATATTATTTCCCACCAGAATATTTACTTAAAATTATTTAAATCGTTTACTTGGCGTAAGTCTGCGTGGTTTATATTTAACTTGTTTTGTTAAATTATTTCTGACTCTAAATGACATTTAATCATATGACTAGAGTCGAATCGACTCCTTCCGGGTGTTCTAGTGCTAAATAATTCTGTTGTAAGTCTTCTCATTTCTTACGAAGAAAAAGCTTATCTCGAAGCACATATGAAATGATATAACTTATGTAACATTTGAAAAATTACACTGATAAACAAGGTTTCTGTTTCTAACTAAGTATGTGGTGACTATTATGTTTTAGGTGGTGCTGTGAAATAATATGCCATTAAAAAGTTTCCATCACCCACAGATTTGAAAAAAAATCAAAATCTTGAAAATACGAATTTTGCAGTATTTATTAAACACATACACCTTATGAAACGTATAATTTGGTATTTTAGTAATGACAAACTTTTAAATAAACACTTATAAAGCTTAAAATTAATATTTAAAACACTGAAAATATGCATTGTTTTTTCAGAAAAATGTAGAAGAATTTTTGTAAAAAGAAATGATAACTACAAGAAATTTCATACTTTATGTAGTAGTAAATGTATTGTCTGTGGATGCTCTGTTCTAAAAACAATCACTAGCTTCCCTAATAAGGTTCCAACAGAGCATATTAGGGGTCCATCTGCCTTGATATTGGGTTTCCATTGCAGAAATATACCGGTGGAAGCTCTCTCCATGCTCGTCACTTACAGCTCCCATATTTTCGGGAGGGGGGGGGGATTTAGATGTGATGCTAAAAAATGAATTTTTAACGACATTGAGCATCGTAAATCTTTGTAACTTTTTAGCTTCTTTTTAATAAATGTTTTATTATTAGGACTTCGATGATTTCCTAATAAGTGTGTTACAACATTCTTAAAATCGATCAATGCTGCTTTTTCTAAATCACTTAATGTATCATCAAAATTTTTGTCTTTCATAAAGTGTCTACTTTGTAGGTCAACAAAAATACCTTCCTTAATTTTTGCATATCTTGGCGATAGAAATTGTTCTTGCAGATATTGAAATCCCCAACCTTCTTTATCCATATCTTTAACACTAAAACCGCCATTAGGGGTCATTTTGACCCCTGCCAAATTGTAAAATAGCGGATCCGAACCAGAAATTTCTTGATAAGATTTGTTATATATGTAAAACACGAAAACAGGCTAATTAAGTAAGTTAAATATTTTTAAATAAAAATTCTGGTGTCAAACAGTTTTTTATAAAATTTGCATAAAATAGCCGGCGGCTCTAGTGTTAATGAAATTTTTCATCAATCCCAACTTTATGTGTAAAGTGGAAGAATTTTTTTTCTTTTTATCAATTAGAGAAACGTTTTGGATATATTTTTCACCTGCAATATATTGTTTGCGCTCTGGTCACTTCTTTTTGATATAATGCTGATCCTTTCTCTGCTCACCCTTTCTCGCATGGGAAACAGGAATATTTTCTTTAACCTTGTTGCATACGGATAAGAATGGCAGTTATTTTAAAATCTGCACATATACCGTAATTTCGGGTGTATAAGCCGCGGATCAAACAATTCTTTTTCGACCTAGACATTTTTAAAAAATGAATGTTACTAGTTAGATCGCCGTAAATATTTCTGTTCAATCACTAAATAAGATTTCTGGGTCCAAAAAGAATTGTTTGATCCGCGGCTTATACACCCGAAATTACGATATTATAATGTGAATATTCAATTTCATGAAGCAGTATCTTCATACTTTCATGACTCTTTCATTATGCAAGAATAGGCTATTGGAACAGACGGCAGGGCATTTCCTTTACGAAGAAGCACAGCCTTCAAGCTGGCTTTCAATCCATCCATGATCAGACGCAATTGTTCACAGTTATATTGACAATTTAAGGCAGACATTAAACCCCTTATAGCATTCGAACAGCATAAATCACCTTTTCTTGAAAAAAAGGTCGAATATTTCTTATGTCGATCTAGATAAATAGATATCTTTGTATTGTTTTTCAGGAGATTTCCAACCTTGCAATCTTGATCCAAGTAACTCTGAGTTTTTCTTTGATAAATTTAAATCTCTCACAATATCAGTTAATTTTTCTTGAGTAATTGCGTGTAGCTCTTCATTTATGCCAGGAGAATAGTTTATATCCGATGTAGAGGAAGTTTCAATTTCATCGATTTCCATTTCTATTGTTGCATCGTCACATGTAAATCGCTCTGGAGGTTTCGGTATCGGTAAATCATCATTATGTAATACTGGTTTCATTGCTTAATCTAAGTTCGGGTCCTTAATTTTATGTTTCCTTCTTCAGAGAGTCCTTTAATGTTTTTAATACAAAAGTGGCAGTCAATTATATGATTTTTTAGCTCGCGCCATATCATAGGCATGGCAAAGGGCATACTCTTTCTGGCACCTTTCATCCACGCCCGAAGCTTTATAGTACATCATGTACAACGAGAATGAGGGGCCCATTTCTTATCTTGTTCACTTACTTTACATCCAAAGTACATGTGATAGGCAATTTTATTATCGGCGTGAAAGCGTATCAATGCTTTTTCAAAATTAGCTCCCCGCACACATAGCAAAACGAATCGGGTTCATTAACGCATCCTGTAGACATTTTTGACATATTTTAGAGGAAAATAGTATAATTATCATCAAAATTTAAGTAAAAAGTCTTACAGAACAAAGAAATAATAGCACACCACTCGCCTCGAAAGATAAGTTTCAACTGTCACGGATTTCGTTAAAGCCAAATACTGTGGGGGCAGCTGGTGCTGTCTGTTCAAAATTGCTAACATAAAATTTATTAGGGAACATCTTTTTCTGTTCTCTTGCTGTATCTTCCATCGTTGTTATAAAAAAAGAATGTTTGTGTGAATCAAACGCATGTAAGAGAATAATGTAATATAAATATAATGCCTACATGATGCATATATACTCCGAAACGTATAAATGAAAGGGTATAGCCGGGCTTCTTAGTAAAATATGCCCTTGAGTCAACCACATCGAGTCCTACATGAATCGATAGCCCATAAAAAGAAATTCATTTCTCCCCAGTTTTAAGATTGTATCTCAAGACCATGGCGGGTAATGGCCCTAAATGCCTGTTTTGGAAAAGAGCGCATTGTGACGAAACTACTAAGCAGATTTCAACGAAAAAAGTAAGGGATGTAAGAAACCACCATACGAATGTTTGACAATTTTTCAGATTTTTTTAACCAAAAGAACACATTTTCTAACATTTTTCCTGTTTTTAAATGTACATTTAAATTTTTAAAAAACTGAAATTTCTGAGTGACAACCTTAATTTTTTTACATGAAATACTATGAGGCATAATGCATATTCACTATCAATTTCAACTTTCTATGTATGGTGCATCATATTAAAAAAGGGGCAAAATCATATTCCGGTGGTACTGTGGGACGTGTCTCGGGAAAATTTCACGCCTTCTTTTAAAAATACCGTGTGAATTAGTATGTGAGATTTGAAGAGAAATTTGATAGAGAAATAGAAAATTCATTAAAATTTGTTTATCAGTGATTAAAAAAGCTTATGCGATATTATGATGCTTAACACGATATTCAGTAAAATAGTTTTTTTTAATTCACATTAGTATTTAACATTTAAACAAATTTTAAAGACATAAGTAACATTTTTAAACGTTAAGATTTAAAGGAGTATGGAGTATAAAAAAATTAAACGCTGCTGTAGTTTCACCAATTACTAAACCGAAATGAAATAAAAAGAATGCGTACAATAAATACAAATATTTTCAAGGCAAATTTTCTTCATTTAAAAAATATGCATAACTAAACATTATAAAAGCTCACGCAATGCAGTTAATTAATTTTATTCAAAATCTCTTATCGCTTCATATTTATTGATGTTTAAAGTAATGAAAGGAAAATTTGTGTAATTAGCAACCTGTATCTGGTTGTTTTGAAATCGAAAGTTTAAGAAAAACAGCTGTTGTTTGTGTGTTTATCTATTATTTATAATATTTTCAACGTTCATTATACTTTTATTATCCTGCGGCATATCGCTTTATCTTTGTTTAAAATAACACTAAAAACATAAATAAATGATAATGAAAATTTTAACTTTTTCCATTTTTCATTATGTTTAGAAAGACAATTTGTAGCACCTATAATGTATGTTGGTAACACATAATTAAATTTCATCGCATCTAAACTTTAATTACATCTTTTGTATTATGAACAAATATAAAATTATCACTAAAGGAAACAATATCTGTTTTCGCCATTGGATTGATTAAAAAAATAATTTCAAACCTGATATGCAGAATAAATGTTTTTGTTTTTTAAGCATACTTGTATACCTAATAGTCTCAAATAAATAAGAAATATCATAAGAGAATGTAACTAAAATGCTATATTAGTTAACTATTTGTGTGTGCGCATATTTTATGGAAACAATGAACATATTTCTAACAGATGTTGCAAATATAAACCTCTTGAGCTCTATGGCGTACGCAGCGTATGTTATGTTATTTTATTCATTTCTGACAGTTGTGTAAGCAGCCTACGAGGTGATATATGGCAAATTTTTTAATTAGACATTCCGTATTTTCACCAGAAAGTTTGAACTCTTATTTTTTCTTTACAAGATCATTGATTTTCCATAATTGATACGAAATAAATATTACAAAATAAATTTTTATAGTGTAAATTCAAAATTTCTATAAAAGAGGGCCAGACGCAAAACAGCAGTTGTCAAGGGGCTACCTTTTTTTAATTCCGATTTCTTGATTCTAACCACTATTTTGAAATGATAAAATTTCTCTTCTTTAATGACATATTAATTAAGTTGAAATGAAAGGGAACTTTATCATTTTTTTTTTAAAGTTGTACCAGTCAAGAAATCGGAATTTTAAAAAGTGGCTCGCTGGCAACACTGTACGCAACAACACCTGGTTGCTATTGACATGAATCCGCTAGCAACTCTAGAGTGTAAAGGGTTATATGCGTTCATTTACCGAAATCCGCACACTCATTACAATTACCAAGGACTATGGCTCACTTTTCGATATTAGATTTTTTTAATAATTATCGTAACTTCCTATGTATAATCCGCGGATCAAACAATCACTTTTCGACCCAGAACTTGTTTAAAGAGCTTTAGCTTATTAAATCGCCGTAAATATTTGCCTTTAGTCACTAAATAAGATTTCTGGGTCCAAAAAGAATTGTTTGATCCGCAGATTATACGCAGGAAATTACGGTAAATAGCTTAACTTGCAACCCTATGTTTAATAGAAGAATTTGTAATATTTTTCTGCCATTAAACATGTGGAAAATTTAATTCAAAATACGTTGTACGCATTCTAATTCATGAAAACAGAATTAATTGGGATTACGAAGTACTAATGAATAATATCTGTAGATTGTCTTTATAACTCAGAGTGCAAATGCTTTCTCACAGACTAACCTCAGTGCAAATGGCAGCAAACAATGATTAACATGCATGAACCTATTTATACTTTTTGACGGACTATTAAGAAGGAAAATAATTTTCAATATAATATTTTAGGATATAATTAATCACGAAATAGCAATATAAAGTGCATAAATGAGCAGAATTTTAACTACCAGAAAATTCATAAATCAGAAGAAATAATTTTTACTAAGCTCTTTGAGTGATTAGTATAATTTCTTCTTACTATTATATTCAAAGAAATGTTCTGTGTATGGGTCTGTACATGTAAATTAATAAAGATGTGAAATGCGTCTAGAATGGCTGCTCAATGTCTATTAAAAGTTGATTTAAAACATTTAGATTAAAAAATATGCAATTATGTGTTAATTTTAACAATATAGTAAATATATACCTACAAGATCGAACAAACCCATTGTTGCGTTGATTATCCAAATCTTAAAACAAATATTACTCTGATTCAGGAATTAAAGCTTACTCCCTGGTGTCGCGTTGATCACGATACAGGGTTGCCAGTTTGGCCTCCATTTTTATTCAGAAATTTCAACTTCAGACTAATTTTCTTTTCAAGAAAAGTGTTTACATTAAGTAATCAAGAAAAGTTTGACATTAAATAAATTTGAATTTTTTTTTTCGTTTTCTGGTGTGAATATGAATAATTTTAATATTAGTGGAACCCAATCTAGCAAACCTTACACGTTGACTAATCAGTCAAAATAAATTTGTATGAAAAACTAACTCGTGAGATACCATTAATTTAGAATTAAAAATTTGCTGTACTTAATTAAAGAAAAATTTTGATTAAGTAAAGCAAAGGTTATCTTTTAGAATTTGCCGTGGTAAAAGATTATCATAAAAAATGATTGAAAATTCTACCTTATAGTTTTTGTGGTTTATTCATTAAACTTTTTTTAAATAAAGTGTCGCTGCTTGGACTTTTTACTGCTGATTTTCTCTGTAGATTTATTTTGATGCGTCATAAACCAGTCTGTACAAATTAATGTTTTGTTGCAAATTTACACACTTTAAAATTCTCAGATGCGAAAACAAGAGCAATAATCTGCCGGAGTTACTCATTGTTAAATCGTGAGTGTCTTTCTGGAGCTTAAAGAACAAAACTATGCTTTAATAGCAATTTCCCACGTTTTTGATCTATGTAATCAATCTTAGCAAAAACTGCTACTAAAAATATTTAATATTTTGCCACTATCTTGTGAAACATAGTTGAGTCCACATTTCTGATAACATGCCTTAGTTTAGTCATCATTATTTGAAATGTAAGTAGCCGATATCGATTAAATCGCCATATAAAAAGTACCGTAATTTCGGGTGTATAAGCCGCACATCAAAGAATTCTTTTTCGACCCAGAATTTTTTAAGAAACAAATATTACTAGTCAGATCGCCGTAAATATTTGTCTCCAATCACTAAATAAGATTTCTGGGTCCAAAAATAATTGTTTGATCCGCGGCTTATACACCCGAAATTACGGTACATATAATTAAAGATTTTTTTTAAGGTAGTCTATATTACTGAAAAATTGGAAGCATTTATGCATGGGTATTTCCATGAGAATATGTCGTGTAAGTCGCATACTACGATCTTGGATACCAGTATTTTAGAACGGAAAAATGTGATTTATTTTATCAGAAATATTTCATTAATTGAATAAGGCCATGCAAACCTTCCGAAAATAACGGTGGCCAACATTTTAGCAGATACTAATAATGTGACTTACACGACAAGTGCTCGTGGAAATACCCGCATACAATATCCATACGACAACTTAATTATTTCTTCATTTCTAGATAGGTATGTCTACATTTTAGATAACTATTTTAATATTTTCTATTATATTTTTTCCTTAAATATAATCAAAACTCTTTAATGAAACTTATTTGTATCATCTGTCATTCACTCCAGTCATTAATTTTTCAAACACTTCTTTTCAAAATTTTAACATTTTTCCGCAGTAAAAAGTCAGAAAGTTTGTTTTCTGTCAAGTTCAGCTGGCATAGTTAAGAGCAGTCACTTTTGACATTTGTATCTGTAGCATTTCTGTTCATAGAAGATATTTTATTTTCAAGAAATAATTATGAATATAATTTTGTAAATAAAATATAGATTTTACACGAGAAGTTTGTTTATGAAGAATTAAAAAATAGTGCTCAATGAATGTTGTTGTTGCTTTGCTGGTATACAAAGTTTTCCAGCAAAGTAAGAACATCTAGGAACTTTGTATAGTTTCTTGATATCACATTGCATTCTATATGGGAAGAACATTTAATTTTTGTCATGATGAAAATATGTAAAGGAGAAGCAGTTTAACAAACAAATGATTACTTTGCTACAGCTAAAGCGTTTTATTGAAAGGTAATTTCATTCATATGATGGACATAAATTAGTTTTCAGAATGATTGGTTATTATGCTCAGTTATGTAGCGAAATATAAGTACAAACTAGGATTGTCAGTTTGTTCCCCATTTTTGTTTAGTAATTTAGAGTTTGTAACATAATTAAAGAATAATATTTCATGCTTTACTTAATAAGTTCCATGTAACAATCACATAAAGTACAGATTTCTCTTTAAATGTTTATGGTGTGAATTTAAAATTTCGGAGGCCAAATTAACTAAAAACGGCCAAATTACTAACGGAATGATCTTAGACCAGTAAATTTAAATAGAAATTTTCATAAAACATAAACACCACACTCATGGAAAGCTACGCTCATCAATAAAAAAAAATAGAACTCATTGAGCACCAGAACCTGTTGGTAATCTGGCAATTGTCTAACCGCAATTTTCATACAAGATGGCTCAATAGTAATATGCTATTCACGTGGTACCTATTATTTGTAAATTATTTAGTTACTCATTGCTCAATATATTTCTCCATTCACCTGACAACAAGAGTCACAGAGTCACAAACTCACAGCCCTTTTTTTGTAAAAATGTGTTTCTTGGCATGTATTATCTTTAAAACGTGTAAATCTGTCGAAAACCAGAATTCACATATTTTCACGAATCAAATACTTTCTTCTTGTAAAGATAGAAGAAAGGAAAAATTTTGAAATAACTTTGTTCTCACTTTCGCTTAATACACCCACAATGAAAGTATAGGAAGTCTTTTGTAAACTAAAACTCCAAGTTTTAGAATCTTAAAGCAAAGATTAACTTGTGTAGAAGCTACATTGTTCATTTCAGAGTTATTCATTGTGTGTTAAACACCGCTTGTTGCAAGAAATTTCAATAACAACTGTGATATACAAGGAATGCTTCGTAAGCTAAATATTAACCAAAACAATACATGGTGAGGATATTTCATTAAATCGATCCCAGGTTAACCGTTAAATGCATGTTTCTTTTTATTTTGTTTCGAAAAACATTCATACGATTCTCACAAAGTGTTTTACACGAGGAAAAGTAATTTTTAAAAATATCAAAGATACCGTAATTTCCGTTGTTTATACGCTGATCAAACAATTCTGTTTTGACCCAGTAGATTTATTTATTTAATGAAACCAAGCATTTTCTGCAATCTGTAAAGTTACATTTAATTTTGAGATTTTTCTGAGTCGAAAAATGATTGTTTGAACCGCAGATTATACGCCAGAAATTACGGTACATTTTTCGTCTAATGTGTCAAACTTTTCTTGTGTTTCACATCAGCAATGTAAGTAAAAACTACTTCCATGAAAATAAATATTGCAAATTAGTAAAGATTTTAATAAGTATGAATCTAAATACCTTATTTAATAAAAAAAATTTTATTTTAACAATTAAATGCATGAAATATTATTTTAGAATTGTGGTCTTTATTCTTATATTAAGAATTATACAGAAGAAAATTTAAGATACATTTTCAACTTTATTTAATAGAATGTTTTAGTAATTTTTACAGAACAAGTATTTCTACATAAACATAATGTTTGCTAAGAACTTAATTTTAAGCGATTTAGATGCGCATTTAAGGACTAAAACAGAATATTTTTAATGCATCGCATTGATTTCATCACATATTTTTTTCAAGTATGTCAAAAAAAAAATCTGTTTTGAAATAAATTTGTTTGTAAAATTCTGATGTCATTCAGTCATTTCAGCATTTTGAGAATACAAGGGCTTTGCCTCTCAAAGGGTTAAGGGGACGGAAGACCAGGCTGGGCAGTCGGAAAATGACAATAATTAGAACATTACTAAAAGTTCTGTAATTTGAAAACCAATTAATGGAATACAATATTTTTTGTCTTTACTTTCTTATAATACTAATGGTTTTAAAAAACGTTCAAATTTATATATTTAGCAACATTAATTAGTTACATTTTAACAACTTAATCGTCGCGCCCGAGACATTCACGTGCTGAAAGCTTCACGGCTTTTATTCAGAATTGTTTGATTCCTACCAGTTTTATAAAATAGTGTAGTTTGTTTTATTCCGGAATCATGTTACTTGTCATTAAATAAGATTTTTTTTTCAAAAAAATTGTGGCAATAATGAATTTGTGTTTTTAAACCATCTCTTAATGTGACCATTAAGAGGTTAATGAGTTTTAGAAATATGACGTTTTAAAAAATATTAATTTTGAAATGCATTTTGCATAAGAATTTTTAAAACCTTCGCGCAAAATGCATATTTGAAAATTCACATCTTTAAAATGTCAATTCTGTCATAAAAAATATGACTAATTAATACTTCTAAATATATGTATATTTGAATATCTTTTTAAAACCATTAGTATTTTGCGAAAGTTTAGAAAAACTTGTTTTATTCCATTAATTCGTTTTGAAATTACAGAGCTTTTAGTAGTGCCCAAAATATTGTCTTTTTCCGGTTCCTTAACCTGATCCACTCCTTAAGGAAGTGTCATACACTGCTGTTTTGCGACATATACACAAAAAAGTGGAATCAAGTAGCTTATTTGAAAGTCATTGAGATATTGAAAATGAAATAACAAGTTTCGAAACAACAGGGTTCCCAAATGGTCCGCGAACTGAACATCAGAAATTTTTTAGAGAAATTTTCTTTTTAGATTTTTCTTGTAAATTGTCAAGAAACCACGTTTGGAAGTTAATTCTAGCTCAAACGTATTATGAAATTTTCTGTTAAAAAATACTGATGTTCAGTTCGAGGACCATTTGGGAGTCCTGAAACAATGAATACAGCATTATTGTTTTTCGATAACTGAGCACATTTTAATATACCATGTGTTCATTTTATCCTAAATGGAAATACTTTAAATTAGAACCGGTCATTGACAACACTGATTCTTTGAGAACTTGTCTGAAGCATGCTTTCTTAATTTACGTTTACTGAATGTAAAAAAAAAATTCACCATTATCTTCAAATGAAAACATCTATAAAATGAATTATAAATATGGTGAATCAATATACGAATAAATTGAAAATCTATTACTTTCTATACGAAAAAATTGCTATGCGTGATCGAATTCAAATAGATTTATAGCATTTCTTTCATAAAACTAATAGTAATCGATATTTTAACCTTTTCTGTGTGGTTATTTATAGTTTTTCGAAAAAATATAATAATATGAATTTATTAAAGTATGAAAAACTCATAAATGAAGTCGATAAAGTTCTACGTGATAAATTGTATTTAAGGTTTTAATTGCGAAGTCACTCTTTTCAGCAAAAATTACTTCTATAGTAATCAGAATTAAAATATATGAAAAATAACCACCGAGACTCAAAATTAATACGAAGAACTTAGTCACCGATCCTTTTTTGCCGGGACCGCCTCACTCTTTCAATGTGCGCTATTAATGAGTTCTGTATTTTTTTTTTTTCATATTAAATGCATTTTTTCAAACTGTTTCACAAAATTTTTATCATTTTTTGTTATTTCTACACATTTTTTTATGTTTTTACATGCAATATTTAACTAGCTTTTCATTTTCATATATTGAGTATAACTAAAATGTTATTTTTAACTAATATCAAATAAAAAATTTGGGATGAAGTCGAATAAAATCTATATATATACTTTACAAATATATATATATATATCAGGAAAAATTGTAGCATATTCGTCATGTTTTAAAAGAATATCCAATTTGGAACTATATACCGCATACTACTTTACTGGAGGAAATTTGCATTTTGCCTAAAATTTCCACCAGAAGTTCGCCCGTGATACTTTTCAAGGCCCAGTGGAAGCATAACTTTTTTTTCTTATTCAACATGCCTACACTAGTTTGCAAAAAATAAATTTTCGACGCGTTTTTTTTTTTTTTTTTTTTTTTTTTTTTTTTTTTTTTTTTTTACAAAAACATCAAACATTTCATGCTATAAAATCGATGTGATAGTTGTGATTTTTAGTTCTCGATAGCTGATTTTTATGTATTTTGTAGTGATAAATCCGTAAACGAGCTTCATTTTTTACCATTGAGTCTGGATTTTTCACAAATCGCAAATTTTTAAATATCTAAAATGTCAAAATATTTTACGAAATCTGATACTATAAAATATATATAAAAATATTTTCATAATAGTTTATTGATCTTTTGGCATACACAACCGTTTTACCTATGTATATTCGCCTGTTAGATTAAGCCAAAAATTTTTATATTTCTTGCAACATATATCATATAATATAGCATCCTAATGATTTTCTCGTTACGGCGAGTATTAAATTGGTTTAAACTATTTCAAGATTCATTTAAATTGAATTCAATTATCGTTAAATTAAAATGAAGTTAAATTTTGATATCATTTAAATGTGAATTCATAAATATCAATAAAATCACTGATAAAAAAATTGCTTCTTTAAATTTACATTTTAGTAGCATTACTATGCGGAATATTTTTTAAAGAGCTCTTTCTTCCCTTCATGGATTAATTTTAGCAGACAAACCTTGTCTGACATTTGTCTGGCTTCGTAAATACGACACAGTGGTGAATTTTTATCGTCCTTAAGTTTGGAACAACGCCATATATTGTGAAATGCATTCATTATCACTAAAGGGTAAATTATGTTTTATTGCATTTGTGACTCATATTGTCTGCCTTTTATACTTTATAAATTTCGAAACCTACGATTTTCAAATTTTTCCTGTATCTATTAAAATTTCTCTTTGTACTTTGTTTTTCTTTTTCAAGAGTAATTTAACAAATGGTAGGTAACAGTTGGTTATTTCCAATCATAAGATTAACTCTTCTTTTTTTTTCTGTCAATTGTCACCTTTATCAGCTAAGCTTTTCATATATAAGATTTAAAAGTATTCATCAACAACTCAAAATAAATTGCGATATTCCTATCACTGAGGGAAAAAAAATAAGAAAGTTTCTTCTTATCCTGATAAAAACAAATTACATGGTACCTTTTCACATATTAGGGGTTTTTTCTTTTTTACAAATAGGCTTAAAAATGAAACTTTAATAAAATTAAACTGCCAATTAAATTTATAGCTTTTAAAAATCTACAAAAACATTATTTTAACAATAAAATAAATAATCACCGATTCGAAATTTCTTCAATAATGTGTTGCAACCACATAACTGATAGATTCTTTTACGTACAATAAATTGAAAATATTATTAACACCCCTTTTTTAAGGTAAAATATTCTTAATATTTAGTCTAAACATTTCAACAATTAAAAGGTATAAAATTGTATTTTTAAAAAGTGAGTGGTGACAAAAAGCTTTTAGTGATGAATCAAGCGACTGCTTCTTGCCTTTACGACGTACGGGCAAAATAGGAATCGGTTAATGAAAATCTTTCACTTTAAGAAACAAAATCACACACCTCATCTTTCACATACCAGTGTAGACAGTCATAAAATAATCTTTTACAGATACTATGTCTAATACTCTGATGCTACACAAATTTTATTCGGTTGGCACCACTTTTTTTAAACGTTTCACTTGTCAAATACAAAAAAAAAAAAAAAATGACCAAATTACTGGCATTTTGTATATCAGAATTTTAACACAGAAAATATTCATTTAATTTGAACATTTCAACGGTTTAAAATAACAACATTTTGTGTGAAATAATGTTGATACACAAAAAGCGGAAGACTTGGCAACTCTGCTCTAACTTACACTCCGTACAAATGTCATCGTTATTTGTTGATGGTGATAAAACGGTGCATTAACAGACCTCAAGGGGCTGAACGCATAATGTGAGAGTTATAAACACATGTTGTATGACAAAAGTACTAATTTGAATTAAATTTGCAATATTTTCGACAAGACAAATCTGTGTTTTCCACGAGCTCGCTATACTTCAGTCATGACAGAATTAAATTATCTGCTTGTTTGCCGTTAATTTTCAATAATTTATACACAGTAAGGAATTAACTTGCATGAAAAGTTAACTTCAGTTTCAAAGTATGGTGACTTCGGCATTTGTTTTATCTTGCTGCATTGTTTTGTAAACGCTTAGTCTTGTCACGTCGAAATTGCTGCAACTTTGAACTTTTGAAAAGCAGGACTGCAGCAATTTTTTGTAAACTGAAATCGCTATGTATATAACAAGTAGAGATGGAACAATTTTTACCAAAATATTTTTTATTATTTCTGTTTTGCTAGTACAAAATCGAAATTTTTAGAATAGCAGTTTGAAACCATTTAACATTTTTAAAAATTATAAATTTGAAGATGATAATTAATTTTTTTTATTAATAAACCAATTAAGACAACAAGAAAAATATCCCATCCCTCCCGCATGTGTCAGTCATCGGTGTTCGACGGAATTCATTATGATATAAATCTAAAAAATATATATTGATTTAATGGATTTCTTAATCAGTATATTCGAAATTCACACCAGAAATCTGAAATAGAAATTATTGCTTTATATAATAACAGACATCCTGTCATTAAATATATACAGGGTGTATCTAAACTCTTGAGCAAAATTTTAAGGGGCGATAGCACACATCAAGAAAAAATATTAAATAGGAAACTAAAGGTCCCAAACGTCTTCCGAAGGAGGTAGCCGCCATTAAAGTTTAGGGTCCAAAATTTCAAATGATTATAAAAACGGAAGAATTGGTCAATTCGTTTGCAGTTTTCACTAAAACTATTCTTTATGTCAGTATTCTATTGAAAATAAATTACAAAGACAAATTTCAAAAAATGCCAATAGAGGACGCTTTAGACTTTCGAGTAACGAACAGCTATTTTTTACCGTTATTTTTTTGCATCTCATTAAGTTTATTTAGAAGCTTAGACATAAACTTAAATTTTGGGCTAAAAATCCGCATCGTTGGAAGTGGTTAAGTACCACAAACTGAACTGTGTGCAAGGAGGGGGGGGGGGATATTCAAATTTAAAATGATTATAAAAAACAGAAAATTGGTCGATTCGTTTGCGATTTTTGCTAAAACTTTTTTATGCCAGTATTTCCTTCAAAATAAATTTTAATTCCTTTAGAGGGCGCCTTAATCTTTAGAGTAACAAACAACTATTTTTAACGCTTTTTTTTATCTATTCAAATGTTTCCAAAAGCTTAGACTTAAATTTTGAGCTCAAATTCTAAATCGTTGTGAGGGGTTAAGAAGCGCAAACTGAACTGTGTTCGGGTGTTGAAATTTAACCCCCCCCCCCTCGAACACAGTTGAATTTTGCACTTCTTAATTACTCCCAACGATTCTGATTTTGAGTTCAAAATATAAGTCTAAACATTTTAAAGCATTTAATGAGATTCAAAAATAATGATTAAAAATAATTGTATGCTACTCCAAAGTCTAGGGCGACCTCTATCTGCATTTTTTTAAGTTTATCTTTAAAATTTATTTTCAAAAAAATATTGATTTAAAGAGTAGTTTTAGCGAAAACCGCAAACGATTCGACCATTCTTCCGTTTTTTATAATCATTTGAAATTTGAATATTCCCCCTCTCCCCCCCCCCCCCACTGAACACAGTTCAGTTTGCTCTACTTAACTACTCCCAACTATTCAGATTTTGAGCTCAAAATTTAAGTTTATGTCTAAGCTTCAAAATAAACTTAATGAAATGCAAAAAACAACGTTAAAAAATAGCCGTTCGTTACTCGAAAGTCTAAAGCACTCTCTATCGGCATTTTTAAAAATTTGTCTTTGTAATTTATTTTTAAGAAAATACTGACCTAAAGAATAGTTTTCGTGAAAACCGCAAACGAATCGATCAACTTTTTTTGTTTCTTATAATCATTTGAATTTTTGGACCCTAAACTTTAATGGCGCCTATCTCCTTCTTGAGACGTTTGGGACCCTTAGTTTCCTATTTAACATTCTTTGTCTTGATGTGTACTATCACTCCTTAAAGTTTTGCCCAAGACTTTAGATACACTTTGTATACATCATTTAGTATATATAGTTTATCTAGTAATAATACAGATTCTATAGCAAATCGTCGGTTCAGCCATGAGAATTGTAGGACTAATTAAGGTGAAGATTTATTTTTAAAATAATGTGTAACTGAAAGTGGTACGCAACTTTTGTACGCAGAGATTACTAAAGAGTATCATTTCAAGGGTGGTAGTTCATTTTTGGATCACCTAATTTTAATTCCCAAATGCCAAATTAGCAGCAGAATAAGGGAATGAAAATTTCCTTTTTCTGTGTACGTGTGTGTGTGTGTGGGGGGGGGGGGTTGCATACTTTGGTATAAATTTGTTTAGAAATTCTGGTGTCCCTCACTCTGTTCGGAATTTTTCTTTGCCCTTGAAATGGTTAAAGGTTTCAACTCCTAACAGTAAAAATAAGGAATTTTCATGTATATCAAGAATGATAGTTCAAAATGCTTTTATCTACTCGTCTCTTTTATCTTTAAGTTACTCAAATAAAATTTCATTTCTAATGTACACAATTAATTAAATGATGCATATAGAAATAAACGTTTTACCTTTTAGAAATGTTCACAAGTTCTAAAATAACTTATTTCATATTAAATTTATCCATTTTGATTTCAAATTTTAAGAAAAAGGGTGTAATTACTTATAAAGGAATATCAAACAAATTTTTGTGAACACCTTTTTAAAAATATATACATTTATGGAATTCTTTGTGAATACTAATGAAGATTACTTTCACGGGGAAATGTGCAGAAAGCGTAAATAAAGCAAATATGCAAATTATTCGGAATTCTTTGAAAAAAAGTTTGTTTTAGAATTCAAGAATAGCAGTTTAATAGAGTTTGAATAAAATTGTGTGGGTATGATATGAGGGTGGTTTTTAATATTTATTTCAAGAAATGTGTGAAAACATTTTTCTTTTGTGTGTTGATTATTTTCTCGTTTGTTTGACACAATATTAGTCATTTATTTAAATATATAGTTTTCTCTTATTTTTTTTATTCTTTAACTGAAATAATTAAATAAAAGTAATAAGCTTTAGTATGTCTTTATCATCATCATCATAATCAACCGTTTTCGATCCACTGCTGGATGTAGGTCACCCCAAGCTTTTTCCAATGTTTCCTGTCTAGTGCTTTCGTCATCCATTTTACACCAGCCACTTTTCTAATTTCTTCACTCCATCTTACCTGTGGTCGTCTTCCTGGTCGTTTTACATCTCTGGAATGCCACTGTAGTATATTTGTGCTCCATCTGTTGTTTTGTCTTCTTGCAATGTTCCCAACCTATTTCCAAGCTTAGTATATGTAAAAAACATGTTTCAACGAACTTAAATTGTGCAGACGTGTAACGAAAATTTTTACGCCATAATAACTGTATAAAAAATCATTGTGTAAAAATACGAGTCTCTCTAATTGATTAGTGAAAACATCTTTTAGTCGATGCTTTACATAAATTTTACTTGAGGGGATGTCTACATAGTGAAATTGTACGAAACTTTTAAATTTTTAAAACGAAAAACTAAATTGATGTCACAGGCGTAGCCAGTGTGTGTGTGTGCGGGGGGGGGATTCAAATGCTCGTGATACCTCTAATTTTGTAAAATTCAGTTTGACTTTAATAAGTCAAACTGTCGAAGAATTTTCTGCTACTTATTAAGGCGAAAAAAGTTTTACAATATTACTAGTATCGAAGGGCCTTTCCTTGACTACGCCACTGACTGATGTGCAAGAAACGAGAAAATGTAATCTAAGAGAACGTTGCTTTAAAATTTTTTGCTTGCTTTTTAATGTTTTTAATGCTATTATTATTATTATTATTATTATTTCATACAATAGCTGAGGATGATCTTTAACGGCGCCAGATTTAACTTTTTCTACTTTGGTTTCAAATTTAAATAAGAATTACCGTTACTTTCGGAACAGGTTGGAACTGGTTCTAAAACTGGGACTAACCTAATGTAAAAAACTGCAATCAAAATCGAAAAAGTAAAAATATAGCCCTATTAGAGACAGATACCAGATATTCTATGGAATAAAAGTCATTTGAAAATATTAAAATGCAAGCGAGATACCTGAAAATAATATTCCCATAGATTTAACATTAGAATTTCTATTTCTTTCTATTTCTAGCTCTTAAGGTATTATCTACATACAGAAATTGTACAAAATTTTTAAATTTTGAATACGAAACTTCCAATTCCGATGTCATAGCTAGATTTGACGGTAAATTATAGCTTCCGGTTTTAAACAGAAAATCTTTCGGGTAAGTAGTGAGTGATCTAACTGACAGTGTTAAATTATTTTTATTCCGTGCAATTTAGATTACAATGTGATATAATTTCAAGCATAAATTTAACAAATACTTTGGCGGAATGAGCTTCAATTTTGTATTCACACATTTAATGTTGCTATAAACCGATACGTTTAGCCCCTTAACGGTTGCATTAAATTACGGTTCAAAAATTCAAATTCATTATTACCACCACCTAGAAAAAAATATATTCTTCTTATTTAATGACAAATAAAAAATGATACCAGATTAAAATCAATTACAGTATTTTATAAAACTGGTGGGAATCAAACAAACTATACTAATAAAATCCGTGCGCCTCTGTCTGTCTGTCTGCTTGAAGCCGATTACAGTTCGAAACGCGGGCGAGTTGGAAGTCGAAAGAGATGTCTTTGGATTCAAAAAATTCCGGGAAAGTCATTTCGGACATTTTCGAGACCGTGGGACCAAAATTAAAAAAGTTATGAATTAAAAACCGGTCGGGAATCGAAACGGAAAACGTCTCATTTCCCAAACGGAGCTCTCAGGCAGAAAACTGTGCCACCTTGCGGTGAACGACTAGAACTTTTCCCCTTTGGCTAAAAGAAGAAGTAGCCGAAAACCTCTTTTTCTCCTGTCATTTTGTCAAAGAATGTATAAGAGAAAAAAACTAATTGGTAAAAAAGGTTAAACACGGTTTAATTAATATAATAAGTACAACTATTTAAGCACAGCAAGATATGTTCTCTAAGAGGTAATAGTGTTGCTAATTAATATTTTCAGGATCTCAGATGTAACTGGCTATTCATATATTTATTCTGTATGTGAGTATTAATCGTTGTAGTTCATTTTCATACTTTTTCTTTTTGGTAGCATACACGAATATTGTGTAACCTAAGATTTACGCGATTAATACTAATTTCTGTTAGTACAAACGGAAAACGAGCTGCCAAAATTATTTGTTAGTTATGTTGTTTGTGATATTAATGAAATTACTTTTTTTCTTTTAATAGCAGTCTTTTGCAGTTTTTAATACCCAAATTTTTTTGCGCGTTTTTTCTTAAACTATCATGCAGACAGTTTTTAAAGTAGAAAACTGATTACATATTCAGAATCTGCGTAAAAGTCTGCTTCTGAGGAACCAAAAAATACGAAAAAATGTCTTATGGGCGCGCAGCGCCAATCGTGCAAACCAAATATTTTTTAACGGGATGATGGCGACCATGGCGCATAGCGCTGGTGGGCCGGCTTCGCACGGTGGGCGCGTAGCGACCACTGTGCGAAATCACATATTTTTTAAGGGATAATGGGTGCATAACAGACATAGCTCTTTAATTTACTTTTTTGTGCTTGAGGATTCGAACACCAAGACTTGCTTATTAAATGAATTTTTTTGCTTATTATATACTGCTTAATATCGAGGTTCGTTTGGAAAAAGTGGCCCAGCTAGCGGGCGTAGCTCGCTAGTCCTGAATAAAAGCCGTGAAGCTCTCAGCCCGTGAATGTCTCGGGCGTGACGATTAAGTGGTTAAAATAGAAACGGTCACATTTCATTTATTTTCAAAAAGTAACTTCCTGAAATTTATGTTTTTATAATTAATTTTTGAGAAATACATTAAGTCTAATATACAATATTTTTGACAATCTTCGATTCGTAGAAAATTTAAATATGTAAATCAGAATTAAAGGTCATTCCGAGAGTAGCGTTTGAGTCAACCATAAAACCAATTTTGCCAGTGTGGCCTCCATTTTCATTTTGTAATTTCGAGTTTATACAGTAATTAACTTCCTCAGTCCTGATGTCACCTGTAGGAGAAACATTAAATGAATTTAAATGCTTCAGAATTGTTAAAATTATTTCTCGACAGTTTAAATAAATGCTTGCATATCATAAACATTGATTCATAGGCTGAGACATCTTTGGGGATGTTTTATAGTAATTTTAACAGGTTTTTATAGTTTCTCATAATTTCTCTCAGGAGTAAGGAGGTTACTGAATAATATTTCATGCTTTACTTAATAAGGAACATTTAGTGATCACATGATGTAAAGATTATTCATTAGGATTTTCGGTGTCAACTTGATAGTTTCGATTAAATTTGGACGTCAAACTGTCAACCGAACATTAAGCTAATAACTCGTTCAACACGATCAACTTTGCACTTCTTCATCTTTTTTTTTTACAGTTGTTTCCACCAGTTTTTTTTAATTGTAATTTTGATTTATTTAACCGCTGGAAATTCGTAAAAATAACGGTGGCCAACAACTTAACTGTTATTGAAAATGTGACTTACACTAAAAGTGCTAATGGGAATGCCTAAGTGTCTTATATGCAAGGTTCGCACACTCCTTGGAATTTCCAAGGACTCTGGCACCACTATTAAAAATAAGAAAATTTACATTTTATTTTTAAACCACCACATTCGTAAATCCCATCTTCATTCACAGATTTTACGCTATTTTTCTGCAGTGAAACACTTTGAAAGTATTCTGAAAATTTAGTGGTAGAACTGTGCGAACCCTGCTTATATGGCAAATAAACTTACTAATAGTTGTTAATGAGTTAATAAAAAGCAATATTCTTAAAATGGCGAAGTATCAATTGTAACTACTTTCGCTGTGGTTAACTACAATTAGAACGTTCGACCAGTAAATTTAAAAAGATTTTTTTTTCTTATCAAAATGCCCTAGTAATGAAATATTTCTGTCATAAATAATGGCAAAAACTTATATTCATTTTTAATGGAAGAAGTTTACTTCGGGGATAGCCAGGCCCTGCATTTTTTCTATATTGTGACAACCTGGATAATCTCCTCTCGATATAAATTAAAAAGATTATATTTCTGTACTACTAAAAATATCATGAAAGTTACCTCTATTTTTTAAGACTATCTATTTTTATCAGTGAGAACACTGAATAGGCGTTTATGTACTGTTCTCATTGGTCAAAGAACAGCTAGTCTTCAACCACTTAACTGATCAATATTTTCGAAAAGAGCTTTCAAATGCAGCGTTGCCACAGGAGACAATTTTTATATTCTGTTTGTACCAGTAATTGTCGTATAAATATTTTAAAGTATATTTCTCTTACAAATTGTGTCAAAAGAAGTTTTACAGTTTTCTGTATTAAATAAGTCGTACCAGTTAGAAATGAAAAATAGTCGCCTGCGGCACCCCTGCAAATTATATCTATTGTTTCATGTCTTGTCATTCATGTTTTTTGTTTCAAGTCAGAAATTTTTATCTTTTAACCCCGGTTTTTCAAGACAGACATTTTTGCCTAATTGAATCAGAAAAATGCTCGGATTAAATAATTAAAAAAATCACAGCAAAATTTTACTGGTGAGAACAATAAATTATGATTGGAGTATGAATGCCCGTACGTTATACAGGCAAAAATTGATCGACAAAAACACGTTGCCGTACTACTTGCGGGCAATGAAATACCAATCAAAATACTTCATGCGCATGCAAAATTCTACTAATAATTACAAATTTCCATATTATACAAATGTATTGATACATGAACGCTTAGAAAAAGGTCATAAACATTAATAATTTACTGCATTTTCTTTTATTTCAGTTAAGGAGATTTAAAAAAATAAATTGATTTATGTATGTTAAGAAATGTTAATTTAAATGCTTTTAAATTTAATTCTCTTTTGCATTTATGTAGTAAAAGTTTGAATTGCTCTGAAGTGGTGTCTAGGGTAAAAAGATGGCCCAGGCGTTTTTTTGGTGAAAAAACTTAGTTTTTTAATGTTCTGGGTTATATAAATACACATATATAGACTGGAACACAATTATGTACATTTTTGTGGATGTGCAAAAATAAGAAAACGAACTGGAACAGGCCGTCTGCCTATCCAAGCTTGCCGTTATTCCATTTCCCACAGGCCCGTCTGACCTGGGTTTCGCTTCAAGATATCGGACAGCTACAGAACCGTCTGTTCTCCGCTGAATTCCGCGAGCATCTGTCCTCTTCTAAAAAAAAACTACTTACACCATCACAATTTACCGTTAGTCGCGATGATAGGGTTCTCATCACGAGCCTCTAGATGCTTACTCAGCAATAGAAAGTTCATTGCCGCAGCTGTTACTAAGGGCCTTGTGAATGGATCCCACATTTATGCCTATGCAAATAAGTTATATTTCTAATGTATATCATTAATTAAATAATGCATCTCAAAATAGACTTTTTACCTTTTATAAATAAATTTTCGTTACTCTAAAATAGTTTATTTTATATTAAATTCATCCCTTTAAAATTAGATTTTCAAAAGAAGAGCATAATTGTTTGGAAAGAAATATCAAAGAAAGTTTTATTAAAACCTTTCTAAAAAACCTATGCACTTACGGAATTTTTCTTTTTAAGTTCTAATGAAGGTAACATTCGCGCCAAAATTCTGCAGAATGTGTAAATGAAGCAAATATGCAAATTATTTGAAATTCTTTGAAATAAGAAGTTCATTTTTGAATTCAAGAATTGCAGTTTAATGGAGTTCGCGTAAAATTAAGTGGGATTTCTATGCGGGTCCTTTAATTTATTTTTCGAAATATAAAAGGAAATGTTTTGATTTAGTGGGTAGATTGCTTTTCAATTTATTTGATACAACCTTTTGAAAATTATTTATTCAAAGGAATAAATTTTCCTTTTATTAACCCGTTTATGTCTTGTATTCCATTTCTGGGACGTTGAGAATTTTAATAAAATTGTGTAATTTTCTTCTTCTTATAACATGAAATTTGTATGAAATAATTTTCTTTAAATATCTTTATGTATTACCATAGCTGCCAACTTTTACGCATTTTTTTCTACCACAAAAATTTTAAAGTAAATATTCTCTTATTTAATCGGCGAAATCTTATGATTAAACAAAGTGAAAATCTCTGTACAATTTTATTGGTAGCAAAAATGCGTAAAAGTTGGCAGCTGTGGTATTACCAAAAGGCGAGAGAATAAGATGGATATTTATTTTATTAACCCTTAAATTTATATTGTATCATTTTCGATACCACAAGTGTTCCCGATTTATTGGGAGTTTTATTCACATATTCCGTATTCTCACCAGAAAATTAAAAGAGCAATTTTCACTTTACAATGGCAGACCATTCGTAATTAAATAACGAAAATTTATTATTTAGATTTTTCTGGTATGAATTCTGATTCTTTGAATTGCGCATTTTTTAGAACGCATTCTATCCTATGCATTTAAGGGTTAAATAAATGTTTTTCTAGATTTTGTAGATCTTTCCTTTTTCAAGATGGCGAAATGTAGAAAGTCAGTATATTTGTATTTTTTCTATCAAAGATCCATGTAAATAAATCATAATCTTAACTTGAAGACTTCTTTGAAGTATGACTAACTTTTAAAAGTGAATTTATATGTTCAAGCCTATTTTTCTCATTTTTTATGATTTAAAAAATATGGGGCACTACTCACGAATTCGAACATTTTATTATTAGCTATTTAACCCCCTGAAGGGCGGTAAGATAAAATATATTCCACTTAATTTTACTTTCTAAATGCTACATTGACACCAAAATTTTGAAATGAAAATTTTAATTTTATCAAGTACGAGGGTTGCTATTTAAATTTCTGGCCTAATAATGAAAAAACAAATATTTATGATCGACATTGGATTTTTTTTTTCGAAATATTCTCCATTAAGATCAATAAACTTTTGCATGCGTTTGAATTAATTTTCAAAGCACTGTTTCCATTGCTATGGAGGCAATTCCAAATATGCATTTTGAATGCAACAACGGCTTATTTGGGTGTCGAAAATCATTGTCTGCGAAATTTATTTTTTATACGTGGGAATAAAAAAATGTTATTGAGTGACAAATTAAGGCCGTACAGCTGATGAAGCTGCAATACGATATTTTAGCCTCTCAGAAATTCCTTTGTTTGAGCTAATGTGCGAGATCTCAAACTGTCATGATAAAAAATTATTCGCCTGTTCTTCTGCTTTTATCGAATTTATTTGAAGACTTCTGGGAAATAAATGTCCAGTACCATTCAGAATTGACTGTGCTGTATTGCCACTGTCGCCACATGACTTGCAATGCCGAAGAAACAGGCAACCATTTTCTTCGATGTGTTTACTCCTCAAACAACTTTTATTGGATTTATCTCATCTTGGAACACCAATACAGTCGATGGCTGTTTTGTTTCAGGCTCATATGCATATCCATAATTCGTCACCTGTGTATATGTTATACACAGCTTTTTATGAAACTTGAACGTATATGTTCAATATTTCCTTGCATTAATCGACACAAGCCTTCTTTTGGACGTTTTTCAGATTATGGGGAATCCAACATGGACAAATGTTTTTTACTGTCAAATGTTCGTGCAATATTTTATTGAAACCTGTCATACTAATGTCCAAAGATATCTCAATCTCACAATATATCACATGATGATCTTGCTTTATCAGTTCAGGCACAGCATTGATATTTTCTGGCACAACAACAGATTTTGGTAGACCTTCATGGAATGCGTCCTGCAGCAAACATCGACCACGAATGAATTTATTATACCAGTTTTTTACAGTGTTGTAAAATGGGACTTTATTGCCTTATAAAGAATTAAGTTCATGGAAGCACTCTCGTCTTGACAATCCACGTCAAAAGTTATGAAAAATAATCTCACGAAAAAATTCACGAGTCAATTCCACATTTTACATAAGATGAATTTTTCAATTTACTGTAAATAACACAAATTAAGCTAAAATTACAAATCGTTCTGAAGGAGTTTATGGTTAACAATATAAAATTTTCAATTGAAATCGTTAACAATCGCCTAGTAACACTTCATGTTGTCAAGGCCAAAAATATAAAGATATTTATTTTTACAAATTAAAATGTTATTTAAATAAAAATTTTAGTTCTAAATTAAAAACTATCAAATTTTCTTCAGCGAAATAAAAAATATGTTTTAGCATTGTTCAGAGAGATAAAAAACAGGTTACAAAACGCTTCTTGTGTTAAAAAAATGAACAAAGCTTGAAAATTATTAGCTAGTTTGAAACTTTCGTTTCGATAGATTAATTTGCAAAATAATCTGTATTTAGAAAGTGATTTAATCGCAAGCATCTCCTAATTAAATTCATAGACGATTATATTAAGTTAAAGTGACGTCTGAAGTTACGTAATAGGCTTTTATTGTTTCATACAAATTTAGTGACATTCCTTAATTGTGTTTTGTCTCAAGAATGGCATTTTATTGACAGCGGTCCAATTAAGTCATCTTTCTTTTTTCAGATAAATGATATCTGCAATTACCGAAATATTAAAATATTAAGAAATGCATGACAATGATTTGAAAGTATAGAATAGCTTGAAATTAAATGCTCGCGGAAATTATTTTATTACACTAACAATTTTGAAATCGCTATGAGATGTCACTTGATATTTTAATGTCTTTCTACCTATGAACAGATCTTCAAAAAATGATATGTGCGCAGATTTACAAATGAAAGTTGTATTTAGTATCAAAAATATTTTCCTCATGATAACATTCAAACTGTGGGATGTGGTGCAAGAATTCTTAGATGAGCTTTTTTTTTTACTGCCGCTATTTTTAACCAGTAGTTTTTCATAATTTAATCATGGAATTCAGAAATTTAATAAGACAAAGATTACTAATTAGAAATAGAAGAAGTCAAATATGATCCAAAGTCCACGCAAGCTGATTAAAAAATTTTGAGTCCAGAGAACATAATTTTCCCGTTCAGTAGACACACAGTCTGAAGCTTCAACAAGCTCATGAGCAAGGTGTTTTTGGACTGGGCAGATGAAAGCAGGACGGACAAAAATTCCACTTTTTCAACTATTTATTACACCACAAACAATTCCTAAGTCGCATGAAGTCTTCTAAGGCACAAGGCGATGCATTAAAATATGGGCATGAAGAATGAAGGATCTCAAAGACTAGTTGTATACGGGGACTACAAACCCCAATTACAGTCGACTTTAGTGTTTTCAGAGAAAGCTCTTGTTTTCTATGGCGGTTACTTAAAATGGAATTTGTGACATCAATCATGTGATCTCTGCTTACTCAATCAGCTGAGAAAATCGTCTCAGAGCATCACTTACATTAAGCTATGATAAAAATTTTATTGCTGCTTTTGCTAAATTTGTATTATTTACTCTTATTTTATGAATTGAGATTATATTTTATGTTAAAGTTTTGTTTATTTTGAAACTATATGTATTGTAAATATAAAATTTATTTTAATATGTATAACATGTGATTTTAATATTATGACGGGGGGGAGGACACGTATCTATTAAATATTTGTACAACTCTGGCCTATCTGGTTTTCTTGTTATCCGGCCTACCCTTCCGCCACATTAGGCCGGATAATCTGCAGTTTAATGTAAAAGAGCTTAAGAACATAATATTTGTATCACATATTATTGTGAAGGGGAAACAATTTTAAAAAACATGGAGGAAGGGGTGCGTCTAATATGAAAAGGAAATATCCTCTACTTTCCTCACTTAAACATTTCAGGAGCAAATTTCTATTGCTAAAATGTTAAAATGATAGAATGATACTACGATTTTAAAGCAAATTTATTTGAAAAGAAGTAACGGTTTTTCTTCTTTTTTGGAAGGTAACTCTAATAATTTTAGGAAATTCTGTGTGGATCGTAACTCGTAAATATCAAAATGTGCTGCATTTATAATTATAAGCGATTTGCAAAAATGAATTTTATTTTTTTAGTATGATAATTGCCATCCTTTAAAAAAGGCAAACTTTTAATGTGGCTCCTGATTAAGTTACACGAAACTTCAATTGTTATCATTTTGTTAGTCTACGTGTATATCTTTAATTTCACTGGATTTTGAATAAATATAAACAGAAAAATGTTTAAAAACTTGTTATATTATATTTATTTTTATGAATTAGAAGTTAGTGCATCAGTGACGCAACGAGTCTGGGTACCCAAAACCAGTAATATTGTAATTTTTTTCTTTTCTTCATTCATAGCAGAAAGTTTTCTGGTTACCTAAGGCGAACCGAACTTAAAAAAAATTCTGGTATTCAGAGCACTTGGGCATCCACCCTGGTTACGCCACTGTACATATTAACAATCTCAAATTAAACAAAGAAATCGGTCTGCACATAAAATTTTCAAATCTTATTGGTACGTTGGCCCGACCAGATTATCCATCATTCACTGAAATTTTATTTTTTTTCTTTCACGCTACATCATTTTTAACTTACAGAGAATCATAATATTTTAGTTCGTATATGAATCCCATTTCAAAAACATTAAAATAATTTTAGATACGATATCAAAACAATTTATGCCATGAAAATTTAATAAAAACTATATTAAGACGTATATTATTGAGTATATATTCATACATGTTTCTATTAATGTGCTATGTCCATAATAATGCTTACGTTAAATCTAAACTACTGTTAGCAGATGATAGTATTTATTCGGAAATAAGACATGGTAAGTAATATAATTGTTTGTAGAATAAATGCAATTTAAAAGGAAATACACATTTCCTTCTCTCTTATTAGAAACAGAGTGATTACGAAATGAAACTGGAAAGACAATTTGAATGGATAAATCATTCAATAATGAACTGTATTATTAAAACTCGTAAGTAATATGAAGTGGAAAAATATTTATTCAATTCCAAGACATTTTTTATTGTCTGGGCTGTATTATCTGATATAAAATATGCAATAATTATTTAGGTAACTGAATAAAATAATATTTCTAAGATAAGTATTATATCTTTGACAATTATTGTACGTTAAACCCTTCCAATGAACTGTGTAGGGTTGGTATTGGAGTTATGAAAAAAGAGGACGAGACATATAGTGTATTGGTTAGCAGTTTCAAATGAAGGAATAATTGAGGAGGTTGCCGCAAGTGACAATTTCTTCCAGTAAACTTGAATAGAAATTTTCGTCCAATTTAACCCTTAAATGCATAGGATAGTACGCGTTCCAAAAAATGCGCAATTCAAAGAATCAGAATTCATACCAGAAAAATCTAAATAGTAAATTTTTCTTTATTTAATTACGAATGGTCTGTCATTAAGTAAAGTGAAAATTGCTCTTTTAAATTTCTGGTGAATGTACGGAATATGTGAATAAAACTCCCAATAAATCGAGAACACTTGTGGTATCAAAAATGATACAATATGCATTCAAGGGTTATGCGCCATTGATGGGAAATTTCACTCACTGATGTGGTAAAAATATATTTCTTTTTACCGGTATCAGTTTTTACAAGTATTATAATTCCTTCATGGACGAAGGCCGTAGGTTCACGTGGTTGTCACAATGTGGTAGAAATACTACCGCCGAAGTTAACTGCTACCATTTAAAATAAATATTATTTTTTTGCCATTAATTTTGATTGAAATTTTCTCGTAATGATGTCTTTAAATAAAGAGAAACTTTCCACTTAAATTTACTGGTTGAAGTCTTCCGTGGTTTTATGAAATATTTATTGTTTAATCGGAAATTTTTCTTTCACTAAACAAGACGAAAAAACTTTGTGCAGTTACTGATATTCACAGCATCTAGATGCACACAGTGGCTACGTAGCTGTTTGTATTCAGTTTTGTGTGACATAAACAGAAAATATTTGAAATGACAATTATTATACATTAAACAGAGATGATATTGCTGACTTTTTGTACACCAGTATTTATATAGAGGAACTGTTGTTGTTTTAAATCGCAAAATGTTCCGATTAAATAAAATAACATTTTCTCTAAGATTATACCGCTATCTATAAAGTCGGGTATCCCCTTTCTGATTAAGGCACTTTCAAAGAGCTATGTAGGGATAGTTTGCGCAGTCTCATTGACATTTAAATCTGGTGATATTTAACTATCTCTAAATTACCCGAATGAAGTTTTAATTTTGTATGGTTAAAATAAGTAGTAAATAATTTTTATTAAGAAACAGAGAAAGGGATTTGGTGAAAGGGATTTCAACATGGATGAAAGCTTTTATTTCCTTAAAAATCTTGAAATTGTTTATGAAATATCTATCTCAGATGCATTTCAGGATTTATGCATTTGATAGACGATAAAATATAACTCAAGATTCTATGAATGGAAGAGTCTCACCAATTTGTTTATTATTAAATTGCACTCGCTATCCCGGAATGAACTGACGATTTAAAAAATAAAAAACACACAAAGGTTACAGATCAGTGGTGAATCCAGGGTCGGTGCCCAATTCCTAAGTTCTGTTCGCCTTATCTAGGCAGAAAATTTTCTGCTATAAATGAAGGAGAAGAAAACCTTACAATACTACTTGTTTTGGGCACCTACCCTGGTTACGCCACGGCCGATATTAAAGTCCTTCTTGCAGAAGACTAATGTGTGAAGTCTATATTTTCTTTAGTACATTTTACTGATTATATACCTAATATTGCGTCAATGTGACGCTATAAAGTTATCAATCTAACTTTTAATGTTGAATTGTAATTCCCAATTTTCTTGCATTTAGTGATGTTTAGCCTTTGAAAATCATTAATTCCTTATCTGTTTTTCTTTTTTTTTTTGGCGGGGAGGGGGTGGCCACAATAAATTACAGACAAATATATTCGGGATATAGGCAGAGGAAATTGCGATTTTCATCGCCCCACCCACCCGCTAACCGTTTTTCAATATCTTTAATTTGTCTACTTTTTTTGTTAAATTTGTCCGGTTTCAATTTCTCTTATTTATTTTTTTTTCTATTTAGAGTCCAAGGCATTCGGGTCGTAAGTAAAGAATTTTGACGCTATCCGTGGTCTTCTACCAGCGGTCGTCTACCAGAGTAGGACTCCGCAGGACGTAGGTAGAGGTCGCCGACGAAGATGGGCCGCTCACCGCGGCGGTTCCAATATTTATATGAATCCAGCAACACTTTTATTTTACTGATGTATTTAGCTTTGTATTATCAAAAAAGATATGCCATAGAAAATATACATTATGAAACACTTTCCAGCACTCCCAGAATTCTTTATCAAAACTTCATTATTTAGGGAAATAATGTATTACTGCCCATAGTCAAATACGTATTTTAATACTTTTGAAGTGCTCTGTGTTTGATCGGTCGGTTGATATATATACAATATAATGCAAAAATTTAGTTTAGCAAGAAAACGCCTAACTAGTTCAAATTTCTCTATCAGCAATTTATAATAAAAAAATGGAAAATTACTTGAATACTTTTTTATACTATCCAGTTTATTATGTTTATTATATGCCAGTATTTTGTTAAAATTTAGTTCAAATAAAAGCACTCTTAAAACTACTTAAATTATATTTTAATAACAATTTTAATTTTTCTTAAAAAAGGTGTTATAGTAAAAATAAAATACATTGACATGTTTCGAAACCGTCAAATGAGTTCCATAGTCATAATATTAATAAAACAAAATTTCAAAATATTTCTCGGTCAATACAAATGACACGCGACAATGAGATATAAATAACAAAATACACGTGCTCTATTGCAAAAAATTAAATTAAAAATATAGACCATGATTTAAAACTTAACTAAAAATAAAAATTACAAACTATTTCACGGTCAATACAAATGACACGCGACAAAGAGATATAAAAAACACCAAAAAACACGCGCGCTATTGTAAAAAAAATAAATAAATAAATTAAAAATAGACCATGATCTAAAAGAAATTCCAAACTGGTTCATCCCATTCAAGCCCTCACGAGGAATTTATTCATTAATTCTAACCATAACTTAGGAATAATAAAATACCGTAAAATAAATGATACCGTTTCTTTTATTATTCCTAAGTTATGGTTAGAATTAATGAATAAATTCCTCGTGAGGGCTTGAATGGGATGAACCAGTTTGCAATTTCTTTTAGATCATGGTCTATTTTTTTTTATTTATTTATAATCTGATGATTTAAAAAATCAATTGGATTTAATAAACTTTTTATTATACTTAAATTACATTTCCAGATATTATCATCCATAGGTGACCTTATAGCCAACTTATTCCATGACCCTGTATATCATTTTTTCTCTATTCTCAAACATTTCTTATTAAACTTAAATCAGTTCAACGTAGAAATGCATGGCTTATTTAAAAAACATCTTTAACTAAATTACGTTCATATTTAGTAACAATTACAACAATCTTTTCTGTAACCCTGTATATCAACTAGAGCATTAATACACACCGTATAATACGCATACATTTAATGAAACTTAAAACCACATATCATAATTAAAAATGCATTTCATCTACCCATCAGTCATCATCGACAATATACAGTACTTCGGATAGTATATACTATTTGAAATCTTTCGTGTATCCCTGTAAATGCTATGCACTTCATATGATGCATGAAATATTAAGCCTCAGCAGCGTATATCAATTACTATGCATGAAGTCGTTTGACATAATTAAAATATATCGCAAACAATTCCCCTCTTTATTATTGTGTAATGGGATTCTTTTGTGTGGTCCTGTAAATGAAACAAAACTATTAATTTCACCGCATATTTTAATACACTTTGCAAATGCATATAAATTTGAATGTGTTTGACAGGGTGTAATACCTTTAAATTTCATTTGGAACGATTTTTCCCATAGGGCGAATGTAATGAACACTTTCCACTATCACTGTAAATAAGGTAATCATGATAGAAATTTCATTTTCAATAGGGTTTGTGCTAGGGTAAACGTCAATGACATCTAAAAACTTCATAGCAATCCGAATATATTTATGATAGTTAGAGCGCAGACAGACGGACAGACAAACAGAAAGCATAAACACTTTTCAACTTTGTTGGAAAATATTAAAAATGGAAAAGAAGAAATCTCACAACGGGATTTACAAGTAAAATTATTTAAAGTCTGTAACTTAGTGCAGGGTTTTTTGACTTTGCATACTGTAGTGCACATAAATAAATTGTTGCACAAATAATGTAGAATAAATTGTATAATTATTTCTAAAGGAACCATTAAAATTAAAATTAAAACACATTCCCTCTTTACGCATTACAAACGTCAAATTGTTAAGAAATGAAAGAGAAGGGTGAATTTGAATGTGTAAATTATTATAATTTATGCACTTCAAGAAAAACAAGAAATATATTAATCTTCAGAGATATTTGTTGATTATCTCGGAATTGTTTCAAATATATTCTGCAATTAAACTACTATTAAAGTAAATGAATAAATTATTCTATAATGAAAAACAAAATTCGTGTGTTGACAATAATTAATCAAAACTTCTTTCTCACAGACTGTTTAATTAAATGTTGATATCAAATAATGAAAAACCATTTAAAAGTCCCTACAAACTGATTAAATATTTGCATTTCGTTTTCTGTATTATCGTTAGAAAAGAGTACCTATAAAACTTTAATTATACCCATTAAATTAATTTAAAATATTATTTCCTGATCGCATTATAAAATTCTTTTCAACTGGAACACGTCTAAATTACATAAATGATGTTGTCCTTTTTAACATGACTTAGTGCATGGTTTTTTAACTTTACATAATCTAGGGTCACATGAATAAATTGTTGCACAAATAACATTGAATAAATTGCATAATTATTTCTACAGGAGTCATTAAAAGTAAAATGAAAACACATTCCCTATCGTCCCATTACAAACTTCAAATTGTTACGAAATGAAGGAGATAGGTGAATTTGAATGTGTAAATTATTATATTTTATGTATTCCAAGAGAACCAATAAGTATAGTAATCTTCTGAGATATTTCTTGATTATCTCGGCATTGTCTCAAAGATATTCTGCAATAAACTACCATCAAAGTAAATGAATAAATTATTCCTAAAATGAAATCCAAATTTCGTGTGTTAACAAAGATTAATCAAAACTTCTTTCTCAGAGACTGTTTAATTAAATGTTTATATCAAATAAGGGATAGCTATTTAAACATCCTTTCAAACTGATTAAATATTTGCATTTCGTTTTCTGTGATCCACAGAAAAGAGCAGCTATAAAACTTCAATTATATGCTTTAAATTAATTTAGAATATTAATTCCTGACCAGTTTATAAAATTCTTATCAACTGGAACACATCTGAATTACACGAATGATGGTGTCATGTTTAACACTTTCCAATAAAGTTGAAAAGGGCTTATGATTTCAGTTTCTCTATCCATCTGTCCGCGTTCTAACACTCGTAAATATGGTCGAATTGCTCTGAAATGTTTAGAATTTATTGACGTTTGCCCTAACACGAACCCTATTTTAAATTAAGTTTCTAGCATGATTAATTTATTGTAAGGAACAGTCAAACGTTTTCCGTTACATTACGGTGCTCAAGAATAAAATCGTTTCAAATGAATTTTAACCGTTTGACTGCTACGCGGCGCAAAAGCGCTGCGATAGTTTATCTCGAAAACCGCGGCGCAGCGCTTTTGCGCTGCGAGTTCTTTATAATACAAAAAGAATTATTAAAATTGATTGATATTTGTCTAAATAACAGTGTTTTATATGACAACATTATTTTTTCCTTTAAAGAAATCAAAATATGTACCGCAATTTTCGTGCATTCTTGCAAAAATTGCTTAGCACTAAAACGGTTAAAGATGTTTCACCCTGTAAAACATAGTAAAAATTAAATGAATTTACAAAGTACCGTAATTTCGGGTGTATAAGCCGCAGATCAAACAATTCTTTTTCGACCCAGAATTTTTTAAGAAACAAATTTAACTAGTCAGATCGCCGTAAATATTTGTCTTCAATCACTAAATAAGATTTCTGGGTCCGAAAAGAATTGTTTGATCCGCGGCTTATACACCCGAAATTACACTGTAAAAATTTTTTGTAAAATTCCATTAGATGTACCGTAAATTTCACGGTACTTCTACCATTTTCAGTCTTTACGGTATTAATACCGTATTTCTAAGGTATATTAAACGTAAAAAACAGTTTTTTGTACTGTTTCGATTAAAAACGGTATTTACGCAGTAAAATTTTTACTTTTCAGTAAAAACTCGGTGTTTATACCCTAAAATAATTATTTTTCAGTAAGGAAAACGACATTTTAAAACTTTACGTAGCATTTCAATAGATGTACTTAAATTTTACGGTACGTCTACTGTTATCATTCTTTACTGTATGAGTACCGTATTTCTAAGGTATATTAGGCATTAAAAAAAACCAGTTTATGTGCTATTTCGATTATAAACAGTATTTATACCATAAAATGACCCCTTTCTGAGCTATTTCAATTATAAACGGTATTTATACCATAAAAAGATTGTTTTTCAGTAAAAAGGCGGTATTTATACTGAAAATAATTATATTTCAGTAAGGGAAAATATGGTATCCTCGCCTCGGTGTACGGCATTCTCTCAAGTGATGCTCTTGCTGTTGCTGTCTAAATGCGCACATGTCTGAGGATAGGGGGGGAGTGCATCCGTTAACTTGTTTTGGGGTCTAAAAATCTCAAAGGGTCACAACTCTTGCAATACACACTGTATATTATAATTTTTATGTATGCCATAATGTAACAATAAAAAAAGAAAGGACTGTATTTACTTTTGTTAAATAGTATTAATACATAATTATTATCTTTAACTGCAGGAAAATAAATAATGTAATTTATGAAAGACGACTCAAATAGTCTACAAAGTAGACGAGGCTTTATTAAAGATTCACAAGCCTTTCATGTGCCTTGAGTGTCTTTGTAAGGGGGGGGTTGACTGATCCTGGGCCCGTCACGGTTCTCGACGGCCTGAATAGATGTCGTCTTTCTAGTGGGAACTTTTAATCTATCATACTGAATGATGTCAAATCCACCCTTAATTGTTATTGGAGAATTATACAATTCATAGAAGTGAAACTCTAAGATTTTAAACTAATTTAATTAATCACTTATTGAAAGTCTTGTAATTGGAATTGTAATATTATGTACCATTGAATATACCAGCGATGTTCTTATATGTTAAAAGGGTTTGTTCATCTTTGTGTATGCTCTTTGTGTTTCATTCAGTTGGATCCTCATACCGGACATGCGGGACAAAGAAGTATGTAACATTTTAACTATTTTTAAGTGAAGGTAACTATTATGCATGTATTTTTATTGCATTTTTAACTTGCATTAGTTCTTAATAAAGTTCTTCTTTAATGTTATACATTTGTCTTATTAATTTATTTTAGGTTTAAAAATTATATTTTTTTTAGGTATGACAAATAAGAAATTTTCCAGCTAGAAATCATTTGAAATTAAAAATTCTCTCAAAAATATCTAATAATACAATGTTAACAATTTCCGTGGTGGAATTTCAAAGTGGAGTCTATTCATGAAGTAAAATAAAGAGGAGCACCGAAATATGGTACTGCTTATTTTTTTTAAAACTCCAAGCTGGGCAACACGATGCGTTTTATATGTTGCTTGTGCTTTATATGCTGCATCGCTGAAACATATAAAGCACAAGAAAGGGTAAAACTCATCGTGCATTCCCAGATATTGAAATCTGGGATTTGATGATTGATTTGAAAGACCACCCCCTCTCACAAATGTTGTAAATCTAAATGTAAAATCTAAAAATCAAAATTTAGATGAAAATATCGTAAAAAATAACAAACTATTCAAAAAATTTAATAAATTAAAAATTAATAAAAATTTCATTATTAAACTGAGTTATGTTCAAAGAAATTTTCTTTTTACTTTATCAGATTAACACTCTTTTGCATAAATTATTTTTCATAAATTTTCATTAGTCACAAAAAGTCATTTTTTGTAATAAGTAACAACCCATAACAAAATAATTTTAATATTGTTCTGCATTGTAGCTATTATCTGTCCATAAATCAGATTTCTGTAAATGAAAATAAATAGCGAAAATTACGCAAAATTGGTCAAGAGATAAAAAAAAAAAAAAAAAAAAAAAAAAAAAAAATAACAATGTTTGAAGAATGACAAATAAATTCAAATTTCATCAAAAAATCATCAAAAATCGCGAGTTTCATCAAGGTATCATACAAAAACACGCAATTCGTTAAAGAATTTTTGATAAAGATAAATTTCGTGAAAGGATTGCGAAAAACGCAAATAAAAAAAAAATAAAAAAAAAAAACACGACAATAACACCAAACTTAGTTAAAAAATAGTAAAAAAAGGCAAATTCGATAAAAATATCTTTAAAAAAACGCGATTTTCGCCCCCCCCCCAAAAAAAAACCTTGGCATCGCCTATAAAAACAATTTGGAAATTGTACGTAAAACGTAGTAAATGAGGTCCGTTCGTACGATAACGAAGTTTTAAAAATATTGAGATCTTGCTCTTACAGTAGACAGAACTCCACATCCAGTAAAGTGCTCGAAATATTTTCTGTGTTCCGGTAAATAAGCAAGGAAGTAACTTTTATTACACCCCTCAGCAACGTATATCATATTCATAAAATGTGAAATTGCTTAATATAATTAAAGCACGCCCCAAATAATGTTTCCCCGTATAGCATTATGTAGTGGAATACTTTCCTGTGGCCCTGTATTTTAATAATAAATATTCTTTGAATCAGAGATTGTACAGAACGTATACAGGGTGATTCAGCTCGTCGGTGACAAACTTTAAGGATCGATAGAGCACACCTAGACGAACATTTTTGAATAGGGAATGTAGGGTCCCTGACGCGATGGTAAGGCGCTAGGCGCTTTCGAAAATTTGGGTGCCGAAATTCGAAACGTCATAAAAACTAGGGAAATGGTTAGATTTTCTTGCTTGTTGCGTCGAAATGATTCTGTTTGTTTAGACTTTCTTCAGTACCAATTTGATAAGCGTATCTCTTAAAACATGGATAGGGGGCGCTGCAGACTTTGGAGAGCTAGACAACAACTTTAAGCCCGTTATTTTGATAATTTAACACATGCTCGCCAAAGTTTATACTCTAACTTAAAGTTTGAACCCAAAAGTAGAGCCCTGCAAAAAGCGTAAGAGCCGGAATAAAATGTCAAAGTACAGGGTGGTCGAAACTCGAAGGCTCCTAAGAGATAAACAAACAGATTTCTTGACTTATGGCATGCATTTTCATGATTCTGTTTGCTGGGGCTCTCTGAAACTCAGTTGAACGGTACAAAAAGAAACATCGATAGGGGGCGCTTTGGGCAAAAAACATAATTCGTTGACATTTCGGACGCTAACTGGAAACGGGGCGCTACGATCAGTTAGAAACAAAACAAGAGAGTAATTTACTTATCATAAGAAGCTATTAAAACTGCAGTTTGTTTGTTTTTTTTTAACAAACATAGCTGGTTTCAATCATGCACAATGCGCGCAATAAAATTGACATAAGGTGCTTTTTGCTGATTTATGCAAAAGATATCGTACCATATCGATATGCAAAAGATACGTAATGCGTAGACGACAACGCGAGATGACGTAGTTGTATGCGCAGACACGTCTTTTGAACGTGCGGTACCTACTTAAGCTTCGGGTTACTTGTCTGCAGATCGGTAGTAGGATGGAACGGTACACAAACTCTGAATTGGCTGACATGCATTTGGCGTATGGCGCTGCTGGTTGTAATGGACGAGCCGCTCAGCGGTTGTACGCCGAGCGTTACCCCAACAGGCAAATCCCCTGCCATGCCTTCTTCGCTCGAGTACACCAGAGGTTGTCCACAACGGGATCTTTCGACGGAGGCAGGCCTGAACGGGAGCGATCAGTGAGCACCCCCGACAACGAAGAGGCTGTGCTTAACCTGGTTGAGGACAACCCAGGTCTTAGCACGAGAGATATCGCCAGACATGTTGGCATTTCGCAAGCAACTGCGTGGCGCATCTTACGTTCCCGGAATCTGCACCCCTACCACAACCAGCGGGTGCAGTTGCTCAGAGAGCAGGATTTTGGCCCTCGAGTGGAATTCTCAAGATGGTACTTGGCGATGAGATCCAGGGATCCCCGTTTTGTAAACAGCATTTTGTTTACGGACGAGTCCACCTTCAGCCGGGAGGGAATGTGGAACGCCCACAACAGTAATGTGTGGTGTGATGAAAATCCACATGAAACCAGAAGCCGAGCAGCCCAGGAGCGTTTCTCAGTAAATGTGTGGGCCGGCATTCTGGGGGATTGCCTCATTGGCCCTTATTTGTTACCTGAACGGCTGACAGGTGGAAATTACCTGATTTTCCTGGATCAAGTGCTGCCGCAGCTTCTGGAGGAGGCGCACGTACCCGAAGGTTCGCGTCGCCAGATGTGGTTCCAGCACGATGGAGCTCCGGCCCATTACACGAACGACGTGCGTCTCCATCTAAACTCAAGGTATGGCCAGCGGTGGATCGGGCGTGGGGGTCCAGTTCACTGGCCTGCCCGATCACCAGACCTCACCTGCTTGGATTTCTTCCTTTGGGGTTACCTGAAGGCCGAGGTATACCATACACCTGTCAGCAGTGCTGAAGAACTTGTGGCGCGCATTGTGGCAGCTGCAGGGCAGATCAGAGATACTCCTGGCATTGTTGGAAACACACACTCCTCAATGCGACGGAGGTGCGAAGCCTGCATCATGGCCCAAGGTCGAAATTTCGAGCATCTTCTGTAGTGTTATTTTTTGTAAATAAATTTCCAGTATCATTGATGTTTTTGGTCTAAATTTATTCAAAAGTGTTGAGCAGAGGTAGAAAATGTGTTTTCATTATTACTAACTGATCGTAGCGCCCCGTTTCCAGTTAGCGTCCGAAATGTCAACGAATTATGTTTTTTGCCCAAAGCGCCCCCTATCGATGTTTCTTTTTGTACTGTTCAACTGAGTTTCAGAGAGCCCCAGCAAACAGAATCATGAAAATGCATGCCATAAGTCAAGAAATCTGTTTGTTTATCTCTTAGGAGCCTTCGAGTTTCGACCACCCTGTACTTTGACATTTTATTCCGGCTCTTACGCTTTTTGCAGGGCTCTACTTTTGGGTTCAAACTTTAAGTTAGAGTATAAAGTTTGGCGAGCATGTGTTAAATTATCAAAATAACGGGCTTAAAGTTGTTGTCTAGCTCTCCAAAGTCTGCAGCGCCCCCTATCCATGTTTTAAGAGATACGCTTATCAAATTGGTACTGAAGAAAGTCTAAACAAACAGAATCATTTCGACGCAACAAGCAAGAAAATCTAACCATTTCCCTAGTTTTTATGACGTTTCGAATTTCGGCACCCAAATTTTCGAAAGCGCCTAGCGCCTTACCATCGCGTCAGGGACCCTACATTCCCTATTCAAAAATGTTCGTCTAGGTGTGCTCTATCGATCCTTAAAGTTTGTCACCGACGAGCTGAATCACCCTGTATTTTAATACATATATACGTCATAGGTTCATGTCAATTCTATGATATTCGTAAGGATTTAACATCATTAAAATGTACTTAAAACTATATTTCCTGTTGATCGTAATGCAATGGATTACTTTAGACTGTGCCTCTAATAAAACTGTACATCCGATTTTGATAAACTTTATAATGACTCGACAAAATTACGCTAAAATTATATATTTCAATTATATATTTCACGATATAATTCAAATATCTTGCGATTTGGTTGTCAGTTTTTGGTTTGTTAAATGCGGACAGACAGACGGACGGTCGGACAGACGGGCTGACAGACTGAACGACGAATATAGGTGCTAGCTATTTACATAATTACGGACGCACCTAAAATTATTCAGATCTTGATGTAATAATACACAGTCCTTCGGATACAGTATAGTAACCAAAATATTTTGTGTGTCCCTGTAAATACTATCTGCTTTCTTTTATAACTTGGAAATAACTTGTAATATTCCTCAGCAACGTTTATCAATCTCATAAAATGTTAATTAGTTAACTACAATTAGAACGCGCACCAAACAATGTTTTCCTCCCTATACCATTATGTAATGGAATACTTTACTATGGTGACCTTGTAAATCAATAACAAAAATTCTTTGCTATCCCATATTGTACGAAATGTATATTATAATATGTACTTTATAAATGTATATCAATTTTATTATATTCGAATGAGTGTAACACCATTAAAATGCATTTGAAACTTTTCCCCCATTGACCGTAATGTAACGGAATACTTTTTATTGTCACTGTAATTGATCTATGCATCCGATTTTCATAAAATTTGAAATGACTCGACAAAATTATGTAATAATTATATATTTTAAATTTCAAACGATTAAAATACATTTGAAACTTTTTTCTCTTTGACCATAATGTAGCGGAATACTTTTGAAAGTCCCTGTAATTAATCTATCCATCTGATTTCATAAAATTTGAAATGATTTGACAAAATTATGTAATAATTATATATTTTAAATTTTAAACAATTCGGTTAGGTAATTTTTGTGTTGTTATATGCATATGGACGTAAAGACGGACGGACTGAAGGACAACTATAGGTGTTACATATTTACGTAATTACGAACACACCTAAAAACGTCAATTTCAAAAGTACCGCGGAAGAAAAAACAAAACACAGAGCAGATGTTCATGTGCGTGTGTGTGTGAGTGGGGGGATACATACTGGCTGATTCAGTATGAAGAAATATGTCTTCAATCATGACTGCTATTTGGCAATTCGGTCTCAAGTGTAGTGTATTCAAAACTTGTGAAAAAATAAGCACTCAATTGAAAAAAAAGATGTAAGTTTAAATATTTAATTTTTTACCTACTATCAATAAACTTTCACGTGTTTGATTAGCTGCCAATACCTCAAATTAAAAAATTTAATCGGGAACGAATGCTCTTTAGCTTCTAAATACCCCCTAGTTTACTTTGATCTCATTTGTTTAAATTTGTGCGTGGCCGATTAAGCAAAATGCTGCAGAATAAGAGAAAGCTACGCATTCTGTCTCGGAACAAGCTTAAGAAACGGTGCTTTGCCCTATTCTTTTAGCAAGATGCAAAGCTTTCCACAATTACGTTGTGGGAAGCTTTTTTTTTTTTTTTATAAATTAGTATTATGTAAAATGTAATAGCTGTTTAACTATTAAAAGCTAGTTAATTACCTTTTACTTTTTCTATTTATTTTTTTTTTCTTAAACATAAAAGTTATGAATTTGCCTACCTGCATTTAAAAACAATTTTTTTTGTTTCATAATACGCTATTTGAAGTATTAAAACCTCTTTTTAAGTATTAAAACCCTCAACTTCTGTTATAGATCTGATAAACCGCTCTGCTATATTCCGTTTTCACAACTTGTAATTTTCTGTTAAAATATTCATATTAGGGAAATTTTTTATTAGATTGGAAACTTAGCAGTATAACTAGAGATTTCTGAATCGAGATATTTTAACAAGTGTTTACGTAAAGTTTAATACAGAAACACTATCTTTTAAGACAACTGATCCTTTTATTCATTCTACCATCAAGGGGTCTCTGACACCGCTCACAGTATTTATGTAACAATTTTCGTCACAGAAATTAACTCCTATTTGCGATCTCATACGCCGCTGGTCTTTTTTAATTTTTTTTATTTATTTTTGAATTTTTTTACTGTTTAATTTGTAATTTTCAGTAAAAGTATTAATATTAGGGAAATTTACTAATGTTTCTACATAACTCATTTGTTTTATCTGAAATATAACAAAAGCCCGTTATAATGAGGCAAAATTTTGTGTACTTTTACCCCAAATAATGGGATAGAAAAAGGCTGAGCAATGTTTTGTAAAAATTGCAATTTCTCACGAAATTGACAGATTTCTGGTTCAAGATAGTAATCTAACGGCTCTAATCTAATATTTTATTCACTCGTTGCACAAAGTTTAACCCAATGTTTTCGTTAAAAATCAAAATTTATTTAAAATGCGTACTTTTAACCCCATCTACTCTAATTAGCACCATGAAAAAAAAAAAACTTTTACTTTTAATGAACGTTTTAGAAATTTTTCTGTAAATTTAAAACAAAAATCGTCCTCAGAATGACCCTGTTTTGTGCTGCTCTCTTCTCTACACACACACAAATATTCATATTTTATTTTACTTTTATAACACATATACAGTTTAATCTCAAAGCATATACACAGAAGTAACATTTGAAAAATCAGTTCAACCGGAAGCTAACCTGCAGGAATCTAAACGCAATCTAAAACTAAAGCAATCGGTTTACCCGATTTGTAGCATAAATAGCAGAAGTCAATCAACCAACTAGCCTCTACATTTAATTGAATGTGGCAAGTAGGTGCTTCAGAATCTACATTTTCAACGATAGTAATGGAAGCCTGCCTGTAAATGAATGTTGTACCAATTTCAAAGTATGTTAACGATTTCTTTTTTATTCGCTGTTTTAGTTTTTTATAGATTGTGAAAATCTTACAATAAAGGTCTCTTTTTGTTGTTTTCTGTAGAATTTCAGTAGATGTATTGTTTATGTCGTATTCTTAAGTTAAGCTAATATATATTTAAAGTTTCTTTTGTTTCTGTATCAAAGATATGCGCCATACTAACAAAAATGAAGAGACTTTAAAGACAATTTTAAAATCAAAGTTATTATAATCTATTCAGATATTTTCCAAATATCGATTAATATATATATATATATAATTCGAAAGTAAATATTAATAAGATTACATTGAATACTATCGTAAATGCCCTTCAAAAAATTTATTAGCATTATAGAGAGGCAAGAAATATTTGCAATTTTACTTTTCTGGTAAAATTAAAAATCAATTGTTTTTATATTTTGAATAGTTCAATTCGATTTTAAAAGAATTGGTGTGAATTAATCATTTAAAAAATACTTCTGTGTATACCTTGCTTAGAATGTTAATAACACTTTAAAAAATCTTATGAGTAATAGAATGTAAAATTATTTATAATTATCTCCATTAATTGACGTTGATCGTAATCACAGTACATTTATTTGATTTTTGTTTAAGTTTTTCGTTTAGTCGGACAGTGGGAGGAATGGGACGGTTGGTTTTTCTTCCCTTCATGTATCAGTCTGAACATTTCATCAATCACTCACAAGATGAAGCAATGGTAGCCTAATCTTCAGTTCAAAAAAATATTTGATCCGTGTTAGTTTACAATTGTAAGAAGAAAAAAATTATTTCAAGGATTTAAAGTAAATTTGCTTCTCATACTTATTATGCTAGCAATATATTAATTGTTTGTTTATGCATAAAGGCAATTATTTCCCTGTTAATGGAATGTTATACTGGATATTAAACATAGTTTAAACTAAACGTAAAAGCAGCATTTTTATGTGGGTCCCTAATTATGTAAATGCATAGCACTTATAGTTGTCGTTCAGTTTGTTTGTGTGTCTGTTTGTCCGCATATAACAGAACAAAAACTATCCAACAAAATCGTTTGAAAATTAAAATATATAATTTTTGCATAATTTCTTCGATTCATTTAAAATTTTATGAAAATCGGATGCATAATTTAATTACATGGACAATTAAAAATATTTCATCGCATTGCGGTCAATAGGAAAAAAATAGTTTCAAGTACATTTTAATGATGTCACACTCTTTCGAATATAATAGAATTGACATGAATGTATGAAGTAGATACTAAAATAAGCATTCTATGATACAAAGGTTGTTTATTATTAATTTACAGGGCTACTCAAAAGTATTCCACTGCTTTGTGGTTTACGGAGAAGTATTGTTTGAGGAGTGTTTTAATTATATTAAATTATTTCATATTTCATCAAGTTAATATGCGTTGTTGCGGTTTAATACAAGCTACTTCCTATATAATAGAAACCAGATAGTATATACAGGAACACACGAAAGATTTCGACTATTATACTATATCCGAAGTCCTGTAACCTATAACAGCAAGATCTGAATATATTTAAATTTACTTGCAGTACGAATGCACCTCATTTGCTGCGATTCATGTGCAATTTCCAACTTGTTGTTTTTAAAAGTAATTTAACACAAAACAAATAAGGGCGGAGAAATGGGACATGACAATAAAGGGAAGAATGGAACATGTTCAATTATTTTTTTTAAAATAAGATGAATATAAATTGCTAACATGCAAGTATGTTAGAGGATAATATATTAATTAGAACATTAATAATATATTTATTAACTTTCAAAATGTAAATGAATTGAATTTATGAATTTTCAATGTCGTCTATGATTGACAATCCTCAATTTTCATTCCAGTCATGAAGCTAATCATGACTGGGAAATGAGTGGTTAGTCTTTGTTTGATAGCATATTTAACCGACACTGGACAATTTGTGTCTTTATAACTTCATTTTTTTGCTGTCCCAATACCTCCTTGGGTGCGGGGGGGAAGGTATGGAACACATTTTAAAACTTACAATTTCTTTAATTTTAAAATAGCTTTTACATATGTCAGGGCTCCCAAATGGTCCGCGAACTGAACATCAGTATTTTTTAACAGAAAATTTCATAATACGTTTGAGCTAGAATCAACTTCCAAACGTGGTTTCTGGACAATTTGCAAAGAAAAATCTAAAAAGAAAATTTCTCTAAAAAAATTCTGATGTTCAGTTCGCGGACCATTTGGGAGCCCTGATATGTATGTTTCTGAATTGTTTAAGGAAATTAAAAAGCGTTTCACCTAGCACTCTATAAATTGAATTTTTTGTTTTGTGTCAAACAAAGTGGATTTTCTTACTTTTGTAGAAAGTGTCCCACACCACCACACTCTCTTCTATTATTTTAGGCTGCAACTAGAGAAATTATACATTTAATTAAAAGTATCAATTTTTGTATCGATATGTTATTTTAAAACTAGGATAAATATGCTGGTGATCCGCTTCTTAGTTGTTGGTTCCGTAAATAATAACCAACTGAAAGCTTTTATTTCTTTTCTATATTTTTTTCCTTGATTTTTCATAATTTAGGTTATTATTAAGAATCTTAATCAAATCTACTCAAAAACAGAAAATAACATTTATCAGTTCCACTATTTTGCATTAAAATTTTTCTAAACAAGCTTAATCTGGTTTTATAAAACTTATTTTTATTATTTTTGTTTTCTTGCAAAAATTAATAAATTGCAGTTTTCTCTTTTAATATCAATAGAAATATTTTAATTTATATACTAAAGGTCATTTACAAAATTTCATTAGTTATAATATTGGAATTTGAAATTCATAACAATAATGACTGCAATGGATATTTAGTAAATAAAAATATTACCTACAAATAAAGATATTGGCTTAAGCATGACTTAGTTACGAAATACAGTAGTATATTAACGCTTTTTTTATTTATTATTATTATTATATGTACAGTAGCCTCCCACCTAACCGGCCTAAGTGAGACTGAGATTTAGCTGATTGAGCAAAAAGCCTGATAACTCACCCCCCCCCCCCCCCGCTCCCCCGAAAAAAAAAAGGGAATAATATTGAAATAACCAATATCCAATTTAACAAGTTTAAAACAATTTACGCGGTTCCTTCAAAAATAGGGGCTGTACATGTATAATGTTATCAGTTTTTTTGGGGGGGGGGGAGAATCTAGTATTTGATATCGTTTGATATCTCTAGAGGGAGGGGGGGGGTATTTTTAATATCGTTATCATTTTTAGTGCACTCAAAATTTGCATTTTTGGTTAATTTTTTTTACATCTAAATAGTTTGTTATTTACACTGATCATCTCTTTCTCCGTTTTGTGACACCAGACTTCTGGAATACATTTTTTTTAATATTTTCCCAGCTGTTGAGAACTGGTTAAACGGAGTCTGGTTATGAGGGAAGCTACTGTATATTCATGCATATAAAGCATTTCAGCTATGCTTGAAAAAGTGGTAGCATATAAACATTTACAATAAAAAAAGAGGGGTCATCTTTACAACATAATTATTTGACCTGTTTAAATTTCAAAAGATAAAGAAGATGCAGACACTATCGCTAGTATTTTTCTGCATGTATGTGTATATATTTATGTCGTAGGAGAATTGAAAAATACGGTTCCTTGGAAAGAGCCCGACTAATTAGAAAAGTTTTTTCGCTTTTCCACTCAGCTGGTTATTTTTCAGGTTTATTGTAAAACGATTAACTGGATTTTAGGCTATTTGGAAAATAATAATTTCTTTCTCAATCAGCCTGAAATTTTTAGGCTTATTGCATATGAACCTATAAGGAATTAAGCTATTTGGAAATTATATATTTAACATTTTTTTCAATATTAAAGAAATTGTTTTTTGATTTCGTTTGTCTGTCCGTCTATGCCTTAATTATCGTAGATATATTTGGATTATTCTGTAATTTTAATATGGTAATATTAATCCTAATTGTTAGAAGCGTTCTTTCAGCTATGATATGCAATTTTAAGTTTAACAATTTTTTAAAAATATATTATGAGCATTTACAAATGCTAACTAACATATACAGGGCTAGATAAAAGATTTTTTAAGCATTTATAAATATGAGCATGACTTACTTAAATATGATTTTTAAGTAAGTTTGGAAATTTTAAGTTGAATTTTACTTAATACAGTAAAAGCTATTTCTAGAATATAAATAAAATCGTGTACATGGCCGCAGAAAAAACTGGATAAATTATCGTTTATACGTGATATTTCTAAAAGTGCTATTTCAATAGCTATAAAGGTTTTTTCGCCTCAATCAAATTTTATACGTGACATGTATAGAAATCTGTAGGTAAAAACTAGACTCTCTAAAATAATAAATAAATAAACCTATTGATGAAAACTGATGACAGTGGTTTTCACCATATTATGTGTTTTGTTTCTAAAGTAAATTACAATCATTCTGCATCCTATCTCCTCTATGTATTGATGGGGAAACATTAAGAATCTGCCTCATCTGCAAATGAAATGAAGTACCGACTTTAAGAATTTATAAGTACTTTTACAAAACATAAACTTTACTTAATAAATTAAGTCAAATATGTACTGATTAGAAACGAGATACTTTTTATTAAATAAAAAATTTTGTAGGAAACAAAATTATTTGATCAGCGGTAAATACATCGGAACTTACCATTCTCACTAACCTTGGCCACTCATTCGCGGTAATAATACCTATCAATAACAGTTTTCTTATAAACATTTACAAAGATTTTAAATTCTTGCTAATATTTTTAACCTATAAGTATGCGTAAATATTCACTATCTTGGACATATTTGAATAAACTGGATAAAATAAGGCTGCTCTGACAAACAGGCTATCATTTTCTAATTATCCTGAAACTGCATAGGTTCATTACAATGCGTCTGAAAAAAAAATCAAGATGGTAGAGAAAAAAGAAACATCACGCATCGAATATAGATTATGCAATACTTTCAAAATGCTTTACAGTTTAATAAGGTAAATAAGATACCCAAGTAATCATTTTAGAAAGCGTAAAACGTATATGAAAAACCAGATTTAGTAAATGCCGTAGATAGCCGGAAAGGTACTTCAATTATTTTGTGCAGCGCTGTATTTCATATGTAAATTCACAAATATTCTATATAGCTTATTAAAATTTAGTTTAGGTACAAAGCGCAAAATAGTAAAAACGGAATCTTAATATTTGGGAGAGAGGTGAAAACTGAGAGTTTATATTCTGAACTTTTTCAAGCGTAGAAAGAATAAAAATTTGTAATTTTCTAATTTTTGAAAATATTTTTGTAGGTGATTCATATATAAAACAGCTAATGCATGAAGAAAGAAAATAATGTAAAATTGAATAAGTATCTCTCAGGAATTTCTTCAATCATCGACACATTTTGAGAATAGTCACTTAACATAATTTCATTTTGCATGCGCAGCACTTTAGAATAATCAAGAATATAATTGTTTAAATTTTTTGCATACCTTTAATTTAAAAATGTTTTATTGCACGAATTGCAAATTTCAAACACACTTTCAAAATAAATATGTGATGCATATGCGTATTCATCGGAATATACATAATTTTAAATTTCCATGTGGTGTACGCAAATGTCAAGCAAATTTCACATCATACTATGCATTTCGGCAGCATATGTCACGAGACCACTCATATTTGAGGCATCAGGTAATTATAGATAAAGACCTATTAAATTTGAAATGCAATAAACCACTGTGTAAGAAAACATTTAAATCTGCGCGCCTCTTAATATCTTATTTAAAAGAACATATAAGAAACAATCACACTGTTAGATGTTGCTTTAAATCTTGTTTCCAATCTTTTAAAAATGTATCTTCTTTTAAATCCCATATTTCACGGTGTCATAAAAACTATGATTCAAAATCTATTGCTTCTGCATTTCTGTCAGAAAAATTAGAAAAAATTACTGATATTGATAATAGTTTTCAAAATGTAAGTTCGGAAATTAACAATTATGTGGAAAATGAAAATGATGATCAAGATAATTTGACTTTGAAAATGAATACGACAAAAGAGATTGCGTTATTCACACTTTTGTTAGAAACAAAATGCCTTGTTCCATCAGTGACAGTTCAAAAAATTATAGAAGAATTGCACATTTTACTCCTATTAGAAGAACAGTCCTTTCAAAATCTCTTTGAAAATAAACTTCATTCAATTGAAAATTTAACACCTAAACAGAAAGATGCAATTGTTGATGCTGCAAAATGATGATTGCATTATATTAAAACAATAACGGCAGGTTTAATTAAATATAGGATTAAGCATATACGTCAGATTGCAGTAATAAATAAAACAAGGACTAATTGGGATAATTGAGTCTAGTAGCGTAAACGCTCATGTTATGAAGCTCTGAATAAAAAAAAATAATAATAATAATACGTACTGCGTGGCTCTTTTGTTTTGGAATGCATGAGTCTTTGAACGCCAAGATTGAGATTTTTTTTCACTTCTGAATTATCTGTCACCTGGGTTTTTATTTATTTATTTTAAACAAGCTCTTTATTAAAAATGGATGATTCAGTATGTAGCTTTGTTTAAGGTCATAATTTTGAAGAACTACGAGTAACAGTAACGGTACTAATAAATATTTATAAAGTTTTTAGAGTTGTGTTGGTATTGATTTCAAAATCTATAAATCAGGGCAAAATTTGATCATTGACAATTTTTGTTGAATATTGTGTTTTCAAAACATAAAATTTGTTTTATAATTAAGATTTTAATTTATGTAACATACGATATTATGAATATATATTGAAATTTAATTTTGTGTGAAAATTATTCATATTATGATTATAAATCAGCTTGATGATCACCTAGCGTGTCAATGATTTTAATCAAATGGGTTAAGTCAGTGATTAAACCATGACTATTAATCAAGTGATTTTCTTTAAATCATTCATTAAAACCTTTAATTTTGTAAATGTTTAAAATTACATAAAATTGTTGAAATAATAATTCAGAAAGCTTCTATAGTTATTTTCTCTTATGAATAAACAACAACAACCAAAAAAAAAAGCTTTAAATAACTTTTCTTAAGCTAATACTTGCAAATCATTAAGTACAGTAAGTTTAAAAATCAAGCTTATATCTTGCATAAAAAAATTTATTTTAAAATAATATTTAAATCTTATATAATTTTCAATGACGTAATTTCCTTCATCTAATCAAATTATTCACATTTTTATATAAAATAAGCACAATAATCAAATAAATCAGACGCCTCGAAGTAAAATAATAAGTAGTCAGTACGATATTTTCTCATTTTACTTTATCAATAATAAATTTATGAAATTGGAATTAAAAAAAGAGTGAATTTCTGACAACAGCTAAAAACTATTTGATAAAAAAAAAATAAATAAATAAATAAATAAATAAATAAAAAATAAATAAAAAAAAAGTAAGAGAAAAAGAATCGATCGTTACAAAAATACTTGCATAGAAAGAGCTTATAGAGTTTTAAATAAAGGTTTTTATTTTTATCGTTTTATTTTTGAGCTTATATAAATGAAATAAATAAAAAAGGAACGGATTTTTAAATAATACCGGATGTTAATGCTGGCATTGAATATTTTGAGAGTTCCATATATATCTGGCTACTTTTAAGTTTATTATGTAAAGGTATAACTAATTTTCATATTTCTTTTAGTTATTATAATCCTTATTTACGCATTATTATCACCAAACTCCTTTGTTTTTCAGGCACTGATCAGCTGACTGCTGATACTTATATGTTGATAATTGACAAAACGATCGTAAATTCGAAGTTATCAAGAACCGGGGCTTTAACTAATTTATTTGCAGTTTTTTTTTTTTTTTTTTTTTTTTTTTTTTTTTTTTTTTTTATTTAACATCAGATATCCTGATGAATTAAAAATAACATTGGAATTTATGCAAAGGTAAGTATTTACTAAGTCCTGTCTGGCCAATTATTATCATAATGCTGACGCATTCAAATATTTCACAATGGTAAATAAATATATATATACAGGGTGTTTCTAAATTAATAGTACAAACTTTAAGGGGCGATAGTACACATCAAGACAAACTATATTAAATAGGAAACTAAGGGTTCCAAACGTCTTCCGAAGGAGATAGGCGCCATTTAAGTTTAGGATCCAAATATTCAAATAATTATAAAAAACAGAAGAATTGGTCGATTCGTTTGCGGTTTTCACTAAAACTATTCTTTATGTCAGTATTGTCTTGAAAATAAATTATAAATTTCAAAAAATGCCAATAGAAAGCGCTTTAGACTTTGGAGTAACGAACAACAATTTTTTACCGTTATTTTTTGCATCTCATATTTTTTTTTTTTTTCGAAGCTTAGACATAAACTTAAATTTTGAAATGAAAATCTGAATCATTGGGAGTGGTTAAGTAGCGCAAAATGAACTGTGTTTAATGGGGGTGGGGAGGTTCAAATTTCAAATGATTATAAAAAAAAAAAAAAAAAAAAAAAAAAAAAAAAAAAAAAAAAACGGAAAAATTGGTTGGTTTTTGCTAAAACTATTCTTCATGTCAATATTTCCATGAAAATAAATTTTAAAGATAAACTTCAAAAAATTCCGTTAGAGGGCGCCTTAAACTTTTGAGTACCCAACAATTATTTTTAACCGTTATTTTTTGTATCTAATTAAATGCTTGCAAATGCTTGGACTTAAATTTTGAGCTCAAATTCTAAATCGATGGGAGGGGTTAAGAAGCGCAAACTGAACTGTGTTCAGGAGTTGAAAAGTTACCCTCCCCACCCCTCGAACACAATTCAATTTTCCGCTACTTAATTACTCACAACGATGCAGATTTTGAGCTCGAAATTTAAGTTTGAATTTTTACAAGAATTCAATTAGATACAAAAAATAACGGTTAAAAATAGTTGTTGGTTTCTCTAAAGTTCAAGGCGCCCTCTGACGGAATTTTTTGAAAAGTATATTTAAAATTTATTTTTAGGGAAATATTGACATAAAGAATCATTTTAGCAAAAACCCACTAATTTTTCGTTTTTTATAATCATTTGAAATTCGAACCTTCCCGTCCCCACTGAACACAGTTCACTTTGCGCTACTCAACCACTCCTAACAATTCAGATTTTCGTCGCAAAATTTAAGTTTATGTCTAAGCTTCTAAAAAAGTTTATGAGATGCAAAAAATAATAGTAAAAAATAGTTGTTCGTTACTCCAAAGTCTAATGCGCCCTCTATCAGAATTTTTTGAAATTTATCTTTATAATTTATTTTCAAGACAATACTGACATAAAGAATAGTTTAAATGAAAACCGCAAACGAATCGACCAATTTTTCTGTTTTTTATAATCTTTTGAATTTTTGGACCCTAAATTTTATTGGCGCCTATATCCTTCGGAAGACGTTTGGCACCCTTAGTTTTCCTTTTAATATTGTTTGTCTTGATGTGTACTATCACCTCTTAAAGTTTGTACCATGAATTTAGAAACACCCTGTATATATATATATATATATATATATATATATATATATATATATATATATATATATATATATATATATATATATATATATTCTAAATATTTCTGCATTAATCGTGAAAAAACACTAGTAGAACCAGAGTTGCCACTAGCAATAAAAAAAGGCAGTTCTAGCCTTTTTTTTTTTTTTTTTTTTTTTTTTACCGATTTTTATGGACAAAATTGACCGTTTTTGGTCATAAATGGCTTTTATGAAATGAAGTGTTGTAATTATAAACTAAGTATTTTAAAGTGTTTTTTCTTAGTTTATCTTCATGTTTAATTGATTGAATTTAATAACAGCCAATTTCTCAAAAATCAAGACATTAATGCTAGAATAAATCTAAATTGAGTTTTTAGTGATTTGAGGTCAGAATTGCAAACACATCAGCTGAATTTCATAAGGGTCATTACAATTGCTTTATTCGATTTACACTGACCTTCCCCCCCTCTACAATTGTTTAAAGGAATTGTAGTGCTTTATAAAAGTAAGAAAAACAATGATTACTTAATTGCAAGTTTTATTATTTAACTAATTTTAACAGCTATTAATATACAAAAGTTTTATTTTATTTATTATAAACATTTAAAATCATATGTAGTCATATAGTAAAAACATCATTTCTTACTATTAAAAGCAATATTGTCTGGGTTCCTACACAATTTTGGTGAAAAACGTCCCTGGAATTTCCAGGTTTATCATGACCTTTTCCCCAAAATATGCCTGACTTTTCAAAATAAAAATGTGGCTTCTATATTGTTGTAAAACACGTCTTAAGGACATTTTTAATCTAAATGAACACTAAAAATGTGTAAACCTGCATTAATTCCAGATTATTAATTATTTTACATTGTATGCTAATGTTATATAGTTTAGATAAATTTTATATAAAAATTTTAGATTGGATGAATAATCAGTTCAAAATTTCGTCACTTACAGTGATAATCAGGAATTTGATGGATATTCGTATTTAAAAATTTCTATGACCGCTTCATTTAAACATTTCTTAGGCTTTTTTGCTTAAATTTTGAGTTTCTTAACTTTTCCTTTTTTTCCAGGTTTTTCTTGACCCGTAAGAACACCGTAATTATAAATAGAATATACATGGATATGCATAGCAACAAGCTTTTTAAATTTATATTTTGATGTGCTACACTTTGCATTGCTTAGTTAAATATAATCTATAAAATGTATAGGATGTGTAAAATTATGTGTTATAGAATTTTTAAACACCGTAGTTTGGAATATAAATTAAGTCGACTCTCGTGAATTCGAACTTGTCGGGACCACAAGAAATGTTTGAATTATCCAAAGTTCGAATTATGGAAAATATGAAATAAAAACATGCTTAATATGGTACTGTTACAAGAAATTAATGTTATAGTGTTTTTAAAATATATTTCGTCTCTTATCATTAGGATATGACTTAATAATAAATTAGAATGTATAAATACATAAACTAATTAAATGATTTGAAACAAGCACAATGGAAGAAAAAGTTGAGGTGTAATTGATGGACAGAGCACTAAGATGGCACTAAGAAAGTGGATATCAAATGCATTGGATAATATGTATAGTCGTTCGGAACGATTTTCACAAAAATCGATCGAAATTTATTCAAATGATCAGAAATCCTTGTGCGAGAAAAGTAAAATAAAAAATCGGAATTATCGCTAGTTCGAATTAAACGAAGTCAAGAAAAAATGAATTCGAATTAATGAAAGTTTTTAACGTTATTCTGCAACTGAAAACTTTGGGACTTCATGTATAGTTCAAATTAAGTGAAGATTCAAATTATCCGATTTCGAATTAACGAGAGCCGACTGTATATTCTTTTCAATATTTTTTTTTTTTTTTTTTTTTTTTGCTAGACATAATGCCTCCAGAGTTGCCTTCTGTCAGTTATAAAGACTTATTTATTTGACAAAATTTAATAGAAATTTAAAAATTTTTTATTAGAAAATATTTATGAGGGTATTTAAAGTTAATTGATTTAGATTTAGTTCGATTTAGCCGCATTAATTAGTAAACCTACTTTTAAAAAAATCCGGATTTTTGTAAGTAGTTAAAGCAGGCAAACAAAAAAAGGTCTTTTTTTATGTTTAAAAACCGGCAACCTTATAAAATGACACAAAATAATTTATTAATTAGAAAGAAACATTGCTTTGTAAGTTATATTTTTATTTTTTGCTAATATGAAGAGACATTTATAAACTCATTTATGCTAAGTAAGTTTAATAGATTTTTTCGAGGCATGCAGAAATTTTTTCGAAAAAGTTTTAGAAATTTTGTCGTATTTTTTTTTTTTTTTTTACCAAGTTCTTAATTTAAAAGTGAAAATGTGTTTTTTGAGTTCAGGTTTCTTAAATACAGTTTTTAAAAAATGTATAATTTCATCTTTCCTGATGACAAATAGATTTTTTTAAGGATTCTCTCTGATAATATTTTTTTATTGAGTATTTTTTTGTACACTTTATTGAGTATCTTTTTATATTCAATTTTTAGATGTGTATTTGGAATAAATCCTCATAGTGGATCAAAAGTACAGAGAAAGAAAGGTGGAAAATATATGTCTACCCATCCTAAACTTGTGGCGTTCGCTCAAAGATTTCAAGAAATATTATTCTTCACTGATGATCGTAACTCATAACTGTTTTCTGTATAACATTTATAGGTTAGGACAATCTATATAAAGACATTTTAATTTTCTGAGCTTTAAAGAGTAAGCAGCAACATAAATTTAAGAAGCAAGCTTTTATGTATGTGCCTTTTCAGTTTGATCATCTAATTATTTTCATAGCATGCTGAAAGAACATGTAGAAATTATCAGATTTATCTAGCCGTGATATAAAATATTTTTTGTTCTAATGCATTTTTTCTGAGTATTTCAAATTAATCTCTTATAGTCATGCTACTGAGAATTATGAGAACAAATTATATTTCCTTTATGAGTAATCTTATGTAGCACATCTACAAGATAATGTTTATAGAAGTAAATTCATAAGATGGTAGAGAGAGTGGTTGATTAAATTCTGTTGTCCTTCATTTTTTGAATTTTTTAGATTTTTTATTTTAAAGTTAATATATTTGTAAACATAGATTTTACTTAACATCAGCTGCTTTATATAATCGATGTGCTATTTTCAGTTTAATTTCTAATAAGAATTCGATGCAAAAAAAATCATTGGTAAATTTATAATATTGTTATTTCCGATATGAGTTTGGTTCGTAGCGTTTATTAATTTATTTTTTGTTTTACATGATTATAAAGTCCTTATCAGACGTTTACTTTTTAATTAAAAATCTCAGTATTCTCTGTTTTAATCTTGTATTTGTACAATACTGTGTTTTCTTAAAACTTTTGTTTCAACATTTTGATTTTGTTTATTAGTGAAAATTTTTTGCTATTTAATTTCGAAAATCCAGTTTCATTAGGACCAATATAAAGCCAAATTTAGGAAGAATGATTACAACTGCTTGCGAAATTTTTAATGGCACTTTTAGTCACAATTTAATTTATAATGAAGAAATAATTAAGGGAGAGAAAGGGAAAAAAATTTACTTTATTTGAAGTTTATGCTAAAAAAAATCGAAAAACAGTGCAGTCATTTCTCCTTTAATTTCTGAAAAATCATAGTAGGTTTTTTTTTACTTTTATATTATTTTGCAATTAGAGTTCCTTATATTAAATACAGATTATGAATATATGTTTCAGTAAAACGTATTTGTTTCTAAATCAGCTTTTAACTGTAACCAAGTTTATGATTTTTTAAATAATTTTCAAAACTTTTTTGTTTTTCTCTTCCTTAATCTTTGAGCTCCTCAGTATTTGATTTCCTCAATCTTGCTGGCATTATTAAAAGAGAGAAATTACAATTTTGAAGCTGGGTTTAGGAATTCCGGATTTTTGAGATTATACCATAGTATGTTACTGTTAAAAACAAAACTCTTGCTAATTTGCTGTTTTTTCCTCAAAGATTCTTTTCACAACTAAAATTGTATGCAATGACTTTAAATTTAACATTAAAATTTACCAGTTCTGTACCACTTCATTTACATTAATTTTCATTTTATAAAATTTGTATATATAATTATATGTTTATTTTATATAACAGCATTATTGTTTTACCATATTTTTAAAACTGCATTCCATACAATTTCATTTTGAATATTTGAATATGATAATATGGATTGTAACAATTTGCAGGTTGTGTTTGGTTTGTGCTTTGTATTTGTATATTAACATTCAATTTGGTGCTTTTTTTAAACTTATTTTACTGTACATGGAGGTTTATACAAAAATTAGCGATTTTAATATTAGTGACATAAGAAATAAATAATCATGTCAGAAATTTCTGATTTTTTGCAGCAATATGTTAAGTAGCTGCTTAATAGAGAAAAAACAGACGTCACACCTAATACTAAAAAATATATATATATATTCCATAGATTTTGTATGGGAGAAATGAGCGATAAAATGGGAGAATGATAAATTTAACATTATTCGTTCAAAACACTTTTAATCATAGAGAAGATGTTTAAGACAGTATATACTTTTAAGTTATCTCTTTAGGAAAAATTAATTGCATATTGATATATTATTAATGTGTAAATTAACTTTACAAATTTGAATGAGAGAATGGGGATATCTAAATATTTTCATTTATTAAACATTTATGCTTTTTAAATTCTTCATTATATACTGCAGAATATCTTCAAGATAGTTTAGAAGTATTTTACAATTAGGTTAAAACAAGTACTGAATACATATGTAGTATTTCTACTTGTTAATTATTTACATCTAACTGAAACATTCTGAATTAATAATGAGTGAGGGAATGCTTTGAAATATTTTTGAATTGAATGACAAACTTTTTTGAAAAAAAGAATGGAATGGGACTGAAAAAAAGTTGATTGAAACATATAAATAGTACTTCATGTTTTCATTTTAAAAGACAGAAGTTAGAGACAATGAATGTAAAAGTACATTAGTAAGAAAAAATAATTTTTGTATTTAAAAGTATAATTGTTACATGTCAGGCAGTGATACTCAGAGATATAAAATTTTAAAATAAATGTCTTTTTTAATTAATTTTTCAAAATAATGGGCTAATTTGAATAAACAATGTCTATATATTAAACAAATAATTTGTAAACTTTTTTGTTAAAAATATTAAAATAGCTAACAGTTCATGTTCGCTAATTTCCAAACAATCACAGATATATTATATGGAATCTAATTTTAAAACTGCAGCACTTATCGTTTTTGATGTAATTCTGTATGTATTTTGTGTAGAATTAATCACAAATATTTTGTATCATTGCTCTTATTCTGAAATTTTATGCGATATGCATGAATGTCAAACAAGATTGAACATGTTTTTATTTGTTGAAGGTAATAAAGCTGAAAATATAGTTTAAATCTGCATTACTTTTTAGTCAGTAACTGTGTACTGCAAAAGTTTTTTTTTTGTGTATTAGTCTTAAATTAATATATATATATATATATATAATATGCATGGATATTAAATAAGGTTTAGATTCTATTTCCTACAGATTCTATTTCGGTTAGTTTGAAGTCAATAACTGTATTATAAGTTCTATTTTCTTCAAATTTGTTTCACTTTTTTATTTTGAATATGAAAATCTCCATGTGACATACATCTATTATAAAATAAAACTAGAGATAATTTAAATTTGCATTAGTTTTTTTCCCCATAGATGCTCCGCTATGCTATTTTCGTTTTGATTTTTTATGACATTGATACAGTGTGTGTATTCAGTTGGAAACTTGTATCACGTGATGTAAAATTAATATTTCCAATTGTGCATTTTGTTGTTTTATTTTATTGTTACATAGATTGTAACAACATAGTTAGAATTATAGTTTCTAATTGCATTAGTTTGTTTTTGTATCCTCATGTTATGAATTTTTTCCACTTTAAAAGTTCTTTATCTTTTGTTTTTGATTATAAAATAATTTTATATAATAGGCTAATTCCATGGGTTCTGTAGTGTAAGTCACATAACTCATTAATTGCTATATTTGATTGCCACCGTTATTTTCGAAAAGTCTGCTTGGCCTTATTCAAGTAATGATAATGTGCCAATAAAATTAATCACATTTTTTTTCGTTCTATAATACTGGTAGCCAAAAATCGTAGCCTGTGACTTACACTACAAGTACTCATGGAAATAGCCAATACAAAACCATTGTAAAATATGTATACACATAGATTGAATTTGCATCTTTTATTTGTTTACGATTTTTATAAGTGTAATAAAAAATTTAATTTTACTAGTGTGCATTGATGAATTTTAACACTATTCTCAAAATCAACTTTTTAATACATTCTTGAATAATTTTGAAATAAAAAGAAGAAATAAGAAATAAGATGAAGTAATAGGGATGAGAGTGTTCCGCGTTTTTTCATACCAGTATAATATTAGAGAAAATGTTGTTCTGTTAAATCGCAGCATTTTTTGATTGAGTAAAATAACATTTCCTCTAAGATTATACTGGTGGGGAAAAACGCGGAAAATTCTCATGCCTAAGTAAGAAGTAAACAACAGAAATTCAAAAAATATTATAGACAATAGAAAATAATATTTGGAAATCGTTGCTTTTAAAAAGTTGTATTTATTTATTCGATAAATATTATGAACACTATTTTCAGCATACATACTGTTTGCATTAGTTTTTGCTTTTTTTAATTTAACGAGGCATTTTCTGTCTTATGTAAAATTACTTACTATTTGAAATCTTTATGCATGTTTCATAAATTTTTTATTGCTCTTTTAGTATTAAATTCATATAATATGCAGGCATTGAAATATTAAGTTAAACATAAGAATGTTTTAATATTTATTTCTTTAATTTAATCATGTAACTTTGTGCGATGTAATTGCTAATGGATTACGTAAGACTGAAGATAGATTTTTTGCAGTGTAATTTTAAGAAAATCAGTTAATGATTTAATGCACGTATGTGAATGTTATTTTATCATTGAGTAATTAAAATTATTGCATATTATACTGCCCTTCTTTGATTATTAAAGCTGCTTCTATTATGAAAACAACATTATTATTTTTTTAATAATAATAATTTTGAAGCAAATTAAAATTTCACTGTATACAAAAACAAAATTTGTTCTTATGCTGTAAGTTTCCTTTATAAAAATTGCTACAAATTGAATTCAATGTCAATCTTATTTGGAAAATAATTATGTAATATTTTTACAACATAAATCCCTTTAAACGTATAAAATCATATTTATATCAAAACATATAGATGGATTCGAAAAATTCATTTGGGAGATTTATGATAAAATTTTAATCTGAATTTCCAGTGCAAAGAAATTTACTTTAGGTATCCTTTCATAAATAGACAAACACATAAATGTGTTACTGTTAGTTGCGAAATTATTGATCACAGCGGAGTAATATCGTTTTTAGCATTTTTTTCTTACTGCCCCCAGATACTAATATAAGATCTTTTGTTATAACATATGTTTGTTTATTAATTTTAATCCTCTAATTGCATAACTGCGACATACTTTATATCCTTAACTTTTATATCCTTTTTATACTGCTACTTTAAAATAACAATTTTCGCTGTACTTTCAAACATGGAATATGACAAAAATAACAGTTTTAAAATAGTGATATAAGTATAAATAATTGTAGAAATTAGCAGATAAATAAATGTGCTCTTCATTGTTTTTAATTGCATTTTAGACCACAAAACATTTTTTAATCTATTTTTTTTACTTCAACAACTGCACATTATAACAAATAAACATCTATCGAGACAAATACAGAAAATTTATGAAAAAAAAAAGATTTTAGTATATACTTTACAGATGTTAGAGTGTAATTGAATTTTATTACAAGATATTTTCCATTATGAGTAGACGTATCTTTATGCAAATTGATAACCTCCAAGTGGATTTTTAAAATTTTGTAAAAAATTTTAAATGTATCCACACGTATATCGAATAATATTTTTCCACATAATATGTTTTATAAAGGTAAGACTTTGAGCACTTCCTGTATATTCACTGATTCTGATTACAGAATTATCCATAAGAATTTCCCACATTTGACAGGATAATATAAAACAAAAAAGATTAGGGATAGAAACTTGTTTGTTTTAAAATATACAATAGGTATGACAAGAATCTAAAAATGATTATGTTTTAGATATGGTGTTTGGTAAGTGTTGGTCATTGTAAGCAATATACATTTCAAGACAACAGATGAAATCTCTTATCACCAGGCATATATCTTGTCAAAGCCACGCCCTCTGCTTGAATTGCTCTTCAGACATAAGATCTACAGTAAATAAGCAGGTGCTATCATAAGCAGGTATTCCACAAGAGTTACATCAGTGGGGGTAGATTTCATACATCTTCTTGAACTGTGTATTATTCCCAATGGAGAATACTTACCAGATATAATTTGAAAGAGATAGCCTTTTTAAACTTTTGTCATACTTATTGCATATTTTTGAACAAACAAGTTTCTCTCTGCAATCCTTTTTGGTTTTTATCCTGTCAAATGTGGGAGGTTTTTTGGGCCATCCTGTATTTTTACGTTATATATAACATACAGGGTGGTCATAAAAAAACTTTGCCGATATACGGAGCTCTAGCGGCCAGTCCGCTCAACAAATTGAACAAATGAAATTTCAGATATAGCTATTCAGAGGTATGAGCTCGAGATTCTGTGAACGACAACAAAATGGCGCTCACGTTTACGGTTATAGTTACAGAAACTCGAAAATTTCCAATGGCAACACCCTTTTTTTTTCATCGCAAAATGCTCAGCGCATGCGAAAATCCTAAAGAGCGTTGGAACCGTACGTGTATCGCAAGAAACGGACATGTTATGCACGCACAAAAAACCGTTCTGCGAATCCCCCCCCCCCAATAAAAAAAACTCGATCGGGGTGCAAGGAGGAAATTTTCATATGACACAGAGTCAGTAAACTAATCTCTGATTACAATACAGATCGGAGAAACTAAAACTTTTATTTTGATTCCACATTTTCCACATGGGTGCCATCACAGGCAATTAATGGAGATGGCATTGGAAAATGTGTAATCAAAATAAAAGTTTTAATTTCTCCGATCTGTATTGTAATCAGAGATTAGTGTACTGACTCTGTGTCATATGCAAATTTCCTCCTTGCGCCTCAATCGAGTTTTTTCTATGGGGGGGGGGAGGATTCGCAAAACAGTTTTTTGTGCCTGCATAAGGTGTCCGTTTCTTGCGATACACGTACGCTTCCAACGCTCTTTAGGGTTTTCGCATGCGCTGAGCATTTTGCGATCAAAAAATGGGTGTTGCCATTGGAAATTTTCGAGTTTCTGTAACTATAACCGTAACCGTGAGCGCCTTTTGTTGCCTTTCACAGAATCTCGAGCTCATAGCTCTGAATAGCTATATCTGAAATTTCACCTCGATCGGTTGAGCGGACTGGCCGCTAGAGCTCCATATATCGGTAAAGTTTTTTTTATGACCACCCTGTATATTTAATTTACGGCATATATACCAATTACAAATGCCTTTACGGTACATATAACATACATTTAATTTACGGTACATATACAGCATAAATAATTTTTGCGGTATATATACCATATACTTAATTAACGGTACATATACCGTATGTTTAATTTACGGTACATATACCATTTATCTAATTTACGGTATATATACTGTATATTTAAAATACGGTATATATAGTGTATAAATATTTTTACGGTATATATACCTTACATTTAATTTACGGTATTTATGCTGTAAATTTAATGCACGGTATATATGCTGTAAGAATATTTTTTTACGGTACATATACATTAAATATTTTACGGTGCATATACCGTCCAGTTAAATTACGGTACATATACTTTAAACACTTTACGGTACATATACTAAAAAATATTTAAATTTATGTTCAGTTAAATTACGGTACATGTACTTTAAATATTTTACGGTATATATACCGTCCAGTAAAATTACGGTAAAAGGAAGTGTCACAAAGTTGACGGTATAACCACCGTGATTCGAGACCAAAATTTTTTACAGTGTACGGTACTCTAAAAAATGCATTCTGTAAAGTATGCGGTGAAAAGAATAGTTATTATTGATTTACGGGGCCACACAAAAGAATTCCGTTACATAATGGTAAAGGGGGAACTTGTTTCCGACATATTTTAACACTTTCCAAAAAAGTTGAAATGTGTTTATGCTTTCGGTTTGTCTGGCTGTCTTCTTAAAACACATGTTCTGATTCGGTGTGCTTTTGTTATATCATATATTAACAATAATTTTTATCTTTAATCTAATCTACTTCTGAATGTAATTATCAGCAATTAACTTAGAATAATTATTTGTGTTGTTTGTATAATTGTTTCTACCAGAAATCATAAAAAATAATAATCAAAACACATCCCCTCTCTTCCTATTACAGAATCCAAATTATTATAAAAAGAGAAATGTGTGACTTTGAATATTTAAATTATTATAATATACATTTTCAAAGCAAATTTACACACGGTATACACTACAAACTTTTTTTAGGACACTGTGCCTTGCACTGAAGAAGAATCTCGTTAGTTAGTACACTGTAAAAAATTTTGGTCTCGAATCACGGTGGTTATACCGTCAACTTTGTGACACTTCCTTTTACCGTAATTTTACTGGACGGTATATATACCGTAAAATACTTAAAGTACATGTACCTTAATTTAACTGAACATAAATTTAAATATTTTGTGGTATATGTACCGTAAAATATTTAAAGTACATGTACCTTAAAAAAAATATCGTTACAGCATATATACCGTAAATTAAATGTAAGGTATATGTACCGTAAAAAATATTTTTACAGCACAGATACCGTAAATTAAATGTACGACATATGTACCGTAAAAAATATTTATACAACATATATACCGTAAATTAAATGTGCGGTATATGTCCCGTAAAAACATTTGTAATCAGTATGTGTACCGTAAATGAAATATACGGTATATATACCGTAAAAATACAGGATGATCCAAAAAAACCCTCCCACATTTGACAGGTTAAAAAAAACAAAAACGACTCTAATGAGAAACTTATTTGTTAAAAATATAGAATAGATATGACGAGAGTTTAAAATGACTATTTTTCAGGAATGACTTCTGGAAAGTGTCTTCCATTGCGAGCAATATAGATTTCAAGACGATGTCTAGAATCTATCATCACGAACGCATCGTCTTGTGGGAGAATTGCTACTTCTACTCTCTTGAGGTGAGAATGAATGTAGGTCTTGTCTCAAGATTGTCTCAAGCAGAGGTAGCCGCTTCCACAAGACATAATATGTTAGGGGATGATATATTTCAGATATTGTCTAGAAATTTATATTGCTTATAATGGATAATAGTTACCAAGTATCATTTCGAAAACATTGTCATTTTAAACTCTTGTCATACCCATTGCATATTTTAAAACAAACAAGTTTCTATTTACAGTCCTTTTTTGTTTTATATTATCCTGTCAAACATGGGATATTCTTATGTGTTATTCTGTAATCAGAATCGAGGAATATACATGGTAAGCACAAGTCTCACTCTTATTATAAAAACTTATTTTGGCGAGAAATATTAGATATGTGAGGATACATTTAAATATTTTGATAAAAATTTTAATAAAACCATTTGTAGATCATCAAGTTGTGCAATGATATGCATGCTGGTAAAAAACAATACATATATATATATATATTATTTTTCATAACTATTAAATTTTCTGTATTTCTTAAGAAATATATTTTTTCTTTTTGTTATTTGTCATTACGTACAATTGTTCAAAAAAAATTATGGTAAAATGTAACTAAAAACAATGAATTTGAATTATACTTACATAGCTGCCAATTACTACACCTTTTCTACATTCATTTTTTATACCACTATTTTAAAATAGTTACTGCTGTCACATTTCAGATTTAAATATACAGCGAAAATTATTATTTTAAAATAGAGGTATAAAGATGCTGTAAATGTAGTATGCACTTAGAGAATTAAAAATAAAAATCACAAAAAAGTGTCTACATTTGTGACCGCTATGATAATGTGAGATGATCTCTGATAAAATAAAATGCTAATATTAAATTACATTCCTATAAATTATTAAAACTGAAAATAATTAATTGATCTTATATTATTTTTATTAAATAGTAACAATTTATTAAATTTTATTAAATATTAAGAAATAATTCAAGAGTACTGACTGCCGAAAAATTATTTCACACTTCTTTTGTTGTTTCACAGACAAAATTATAAAAACTAAAGGATCAGAAGGGCGTGAAGAGAATACAAATCACATACACTTTCAAAAAATAAAGTAAAATTAATAAAAGTGGTCAAAATTGTACATATACATTAATATTCTTGTTACTTACTTGGAAATTGGGATTTTTATTTTTATTTTCTCAACATACAAATCTAAAATTTCTTACATTCATTTAAAAGTTTAAGAATGTCACTGTCTAGCAAATCACCACTTTTTAAATTTTTTTATGGAAATGTGCTATTATATTATTCTATATTGATATGTAATTTATAGCTTATAATCTTAATAACAAACTTTAATTCTCCCTACAGATCAAGAAAAGTAAAAACTAGTTGTCGTGGGCAAAATTGCCTATAACGCGAAAAAAGTTAATAAAAAATGAAAAATATATTTTCCTTCCAAATATTTAAATAGTCAAGACTAAATTTATACATTCATGCTTAAAAATAAGTTTAAAATTGTATAAAAACTTTGCATTGTTAAGGAGAGGGTTTGAGAATCATATTAAAATTACAAATATAAATATTTTAGAACATTTACAAAATAAATGAATATCATTATGATTCAGACATATTTAAAACAAGCAATTAAAATATAAAAAGATATTTATTACAACGATTAAATTACATTAATACACTGTATCATGATGCATTGTTATAATATTTATGTACACAATTTATTTTCTTCTACACATTGTGTCATTTACATTTATATAAAAATTCCAATAGTTTTGCCCACTTGCTGCATTTTGATTATCCGCCAATTGATTATTTGTAGTTTGTACCACACACAGGGTTGACCAACATCAAGTACCTTAAAGAAAAAGATTCATTCAACATGGGTATAAACATTAAAATATATTATCGAAAAAAATACAAAAGTAATTTGTAGAAATGGTTTCACAAAATCACCTTAAGAGGTTATTTCAATATTCACAAGAAGGAACAAGAATGCTAATATTAATCCTATGGGAGCGTTATTTTCAATTTTCTCGCTTTGATTTTAATATATATATATATATATATATATATATATATACATATATACATACAATAGATGATTTACTGGGCTACTTTTCATTTTCCTATTTTAATTATAGATTTTTTATATATATTTGGGTAGTTTCAATTTCCAAACCAGTTCTGTAAATGAAGGAAAACTAAAAAAAAGTCTAAAACTAAGATCTAAAAATTAAAAAACTACCGCAGGTACATCGCCCTCAGTTATCCTACACAGAAATTACTAAACAATATTTATATCCATGTTAAATATTATAAAATAACGCTCCCATAGAATTTACATTAGTGTGTTCGTTTCTTCCCATGACTAGTGTGGTACTTCCCATGACTCTTAAGAAACTACACCAGTCCCGTGGCTAAATGCCAATATTTAATGTTAAATTCACGGGAAAATTTCTTAGAATTTTCTAACTTGTATTTTAGTATTTTTATTTTTACTTTTTTTTTTTTTTTTTTTTTTTTTTTTTGAATGTGAAATTTTAAATTGATATATATTGTTGTGTGTTTGTACTTTTTCAACTTTTGTAACCATTTCTTAAGGCGAAAATAGTTTTATTTTCAGAACTGCTTTCAAAGTAGAAGCATCTGCACATAAAAAAGTCCTTCCGGCAGTGCCGGGAGGAAAAGGTAGCTTTCATATACCTTATTTATTTATTTATTTATTTTAAATTAAGTTATGTTATTCAAACATACGAAGCTCAAATTAGTGGAGTCCGATTATGTAAGATTGAATACTCGTTTTTGGCAATACTGAATATTAATGGGAATTTTTATAAATTAGTCATCTTTTATTGAAGCTGGTTTTATTTTAAGCGATTTATAGGGTCTCCAAATTCCACGATATCATGAAGTATATGCCATTTTAAAACAATATAATGGATAAAACAATCCAATGAGCTTGGTCGAAATCTTAATTCATGTACAAGCGCACACTCACATCGAAATCGATTAATATACAGGGTGATTCAGCTCGTCGGTGACAAACTTTAAGGATCGATAGAGCACACCTAGACGAACATTTTTGAATAGGGAATGTAGGGTCCCTGACGCGATGGTAAGGCGCTAGGCGCTTTCGAAAATTTGGGTGCCGAAATTCGAAACGTCATAAAAACTAGGAAAATGGTTAGATTTTCTTGCTTGTTGCGTCGAAATGATTCTGTTTGTTTAGACTTTCTTCAGTACCAATTTGATAAGCGTATCTCTTAAAACATGGATAGGGGGCGATGCAGACTTTGGAGAGCTAGACAACAACTTTAAGCCCGTTATTTTGATAATTTAACACATGCTGGCCAAACTTTATACTCTAACTTAAAGTTTGAACCCAAAAGTAGAGCCCTGCAAAAAGCGTAAGAGCCGGAATAAAATGTCAAAGTACAGGGTGGTCGAAACTCGAAGGCTCCTAAGAGATAAACAAACAGATTTCTTGACTTATGGCATGCATTTTCATGATTCTGTTTGCTGGGGCTCTCTGAAACTCAGTTGAACAGTACAAAAAGAAACATCGATAGGGGGCACTTTGGGCAAAAAACATAATTCGTTGACATTTCGGACGCTAACTGGAAACGGGGCGCTACGATCAGTTAGTAATAATGAAAACACATTTTCTACCTCTGCTCAACACTTCTGAATAAATTTAGACCAAAAACATCAATGATACTGGAAATTTATTTACAAAAAATAACACTACAGAAGATGCTCGAAATTTCGACCTTGGGCCATGATGCAGGCTTCGCACCTCCGTCGCATTGAGGAGTGTGTGTTTCCAACAATGCCAGGAGTATCTCTGATCTGCCCTGCAGCTGCCACAATGCGCGCCACAAGTTCTTCAGCACTGCTGACAGGTGTATGGTATACCTCGGCCTTCAGGTAACCCCAAAGGAAGAAATCCAAGCAGGTGAGGTCTGGTGATCGGGCAGGCCAGTGAACTGGACCCCCACGCCCGATCCACCGCTGGCCATACCTTGCGTTTAGATGGAGACGCACGTCGTTCGTGTAATGGGCCGGAGCTCCATCGTGCTGGAACCACATCTGGCGACGCGAACCTTCGGGTACGTGCGCCTCCTCCAGAAGCTGCGGCAGCACTTGATCCAGGAAAATCAGGTAATTTCCACCTGTCAGCCGTTCAGGTAACAAATAAGGGCCAATGAGGCAATCCCCCAGAATGCCGGCCCACACATTTACTGAGAAACGCTCCTGGGCTGCTCGGCTTCTGGTTTCATGTGGATTTTCATCACACCACACATGACTGTTGTGGGCGTTCCACATTCCCTCCCGGCTGAAGGTGGACTCGTCCGTAAACAAAATGCTGTTTACAAAACGGGGATCCCTGGATCTCATCGCCAAGTACCATCTTGAGAATTCCACTCGAGGGCCAAAATCCTGCTCTCTGAGCAACTGCACCCGCTGGATGTGGTAGGGGTGCAGATTCCGGGAACGTAAGATGCGCCACGCAGTTGCTTGCGAAATGCCAACATGTCTGGCGATATCTCTCGTGCTAAGACCTGGGTTGTCCTCAACCAGGTTAAGCACAGCCTCTTCGTTGTCGGGGGTGCTCACTGATCGCTCCCGTTCAGGCCTGCCTCCGTCGAAAGATCCCGTTGTGGACAACCTCTGGTGTACTCGAGCGAAGAAGGCATGGCAGGGGATTTGCCTGTTGGGGTAACGCTCGGCGTACAACCGCTGAGCGGCTCGTCCATTACAACCAGCAGCGCCATACGCCAAATGCATGTCAGCCAATTCAGAGTTTGTGTACCGTTCCATCCTACTACCGATCTGCAGACAAGTAACCCGAAGCTTAAGTAGGTACCGCACGTTCAAAAGACGTGTCTGCGCATACAACTACGTCATCTCGCGTTGTCGTCTACGCATTACGTATCTTTTGCATATCGATATGGTACGATATCTTTTGCATAAATCAGCAAAAAGCACCTTATGTAAATTTTATTGCGCGCATTGTGCATGATTGAAACCAGCTATGTTTGTTAAAAAAAAAAAAACAAACTGCAGTTTTAATAGCTTCTTATGATAAGTAAATTACTCTCTTGTTTTGTTTCTAACTGATCGTAGCGCCCCGTTTCCAGTTAGCGTCCGAAATGTCAACGAATTATGTTTTTTGCCCAAAGCGCCCCCTATCGATGTTTCTTTTTGTACCGTTCAACTGAGTTTCAGAGAGCCCCAGCAAACAGAATCATGAAAATGCATGCCATAAGTCAAGAAATCTGTTTGTTTATCTCTTAGGAGCCTTCGAGTTTCGACCACCCTGTACTTTGACATTTTATTCCGGCTCTTACGCTTTTTGCAGGGCTCTACTTTTGGGTTCAAACTTTAAGTTAGAGTATAAAGTTTGGCGAGCATGTGTTAAATTATCAAAATAACGGGCTTAAAGTTGTTGTCTAGCTCTCCAAAGTCTGCAGCGCCCCCTATCCATGTTTTAAGAGATACGCTTATCAAATTGGTACTGAAGAAAGTCTAAACAAACAGAATCATTTCGACGCAACAAGCAAGAAAATCTAACCATTTCCCTAGTTTTTATGACGTTTCGAATTTCGGCACCCAGATTTTCGAAAGCGCCTAGCGCCTTACCATCGCGTCAGGGACCCTACATTCCCTATTCAAAAATGTTCGTCTAGGTGTGCTCTATCGATCCTTAAAGTTTGTCACCGACGAGCTGAATCACCCTGTATACAAGGGCTGTCGCTGGCAACTTGATTAAAAAAAAATGTCATCCACATTAAAAATCCAAACTGCTATATTCCACGCGCTTTTTAAGGTAAAGACAAAGCAAAAAGTATTCCGTAATTCATTATTAATATCAAACACCTTAGAAAGAATCTTTCCTCAATTTCTAAATTTTTCTTTGTACATCATTATACATTTAAAAGATTTTTGATAAACTTAAATGGACACCATTTTGAAACAAGATGGCATCTGATGCTGCCCAACGAACTCGGTCGAGCCATTTCTATGTATTATGTACATACCAAGTTTCATTCAAATCGGTTCATAAATACGATAGTTACAGCGTGGCAAAAATCATATATATACATATACCGTAATTTCGGGTGTATAAGCCGTGGATAAAACAATTCTTTTTCGACCCAGAATTTTTTAAGAAAGAAATGTAACTACTTAGATCGACGTAAATATTTGTCTTCAATCACTGAATAAGATTTCTGGGTCCAAAAAGAATTGTTTGATCCGCGGCTTATACACCCGAAATTACGGAATATATATATATATATATATATATACAGGGTGTATCGAAACTATTGGGCAAAACTTTAAGGGGTGATAGTACACATCAAGACAAACAATAATGAACGGGAAACTAAGGGTCCCAAATGTCTTCCGAAGGAGATAGGCGCCATTAAAGTTTAGGGTCCAAAATTTCAAATAAACATAAAAAACAGAAAAATTTGTCGATGTATTTGCGGTTTTCACTAAAACTATTCTTTTTGTCAGTATTTTCATCAAAATAAATTGTAAAGATAAATTTCAAAAAAGGCCGATAGGGGGCGCTTTAGACTTTGGAGTAACGAACAATTATTTTTTGCCGTTATTTTTCGCATCTCATTAAATGTTTTCGGAAGCTTAGACTTAAACTTAAATTTTGAGCTCAAAATATGAATAGTTGGGAGTGGTTAAGTAGCGCAAACTGAACTGTGTTTAGAGGTCGAATATCAAATGATTATAAAAAACGGAAAAATTGGTCGATTCGTTTGCAGTTTTCGCTAAAACTACTCTTTAAATCAGTATTTCCTCGAAAATAAATTAGAAAGATAAATTTAAAAAAATGTCGATAGAGGGCGCTTTAGACTTTGGAGTAACGAACAACTATTTTTTACGGTTATTTTTTGCATCTCATTAATTTTTTTAGAAGCTTAGACATAAACTTGAATTTTGAGCACAAAATGTGAATCACTGGGGGTGGTTAAGTAGCGCAAACTGAACTGAGTTCAAGGGGAGGGGCAGGTTCAAATTTCAAATGATTATAAAAAAAGGAAAAATTGGTGGATCCGTTTGCGGTTTTCGCTAAAACTATTCTTTATGTCAATGTGTATGTAATATGTAAATGTTTATTTGAAAATAAATTTTTTAAATAACTTTCAAAAAATTTTGTTAGAAGGCGCTTTAAATTTAAGAGTAACCAACAGCTATTTTGAACCGTTAATTTTTGTATCTAATTAAATGCAAAATCTTAGACTTAAATTTTGAGCTCAAATTCTGAATCGTTGGGAGTAATTAGGTAGCGCAAAAATAAACTGTGTTTGAGGTGGGGGGGGGGGGTAAATTTCAACTCCTGAACACAGTTCAGTTTGCGCTTCTTAACCCCTCCCAATGATTCAGAATTCGAGCTCAAAATTTAAGTCTAAGCTTTTGCAAGTATTTAATTAGATACAAAAAATAACGGTCAAACATAGCTGTTGGTTACTCTTAAGTTCAAAGCGCCCTCTAACGATTTTTTTTTAAATTTATTTTTAAGAAAATACTCACGGAAATACTGAAGAAAATTGCTTGCGGTTTTCTCTAAAGGAAAACCGCTAACGAATCAACCAATTTTTTTCTTTTTTTTTATAATCATTTGAAATTTGAACTTGCCCTCCACTTCAACTGAGTTCAGTTTGCGCTACTTAACCACTCCCAGTGATTCAGATTTTGTGCTCAAAATTCAAGTTTATGTCTAAGCTTTAAAAAAAAATTAATGAGATGCAAAAAATAACCGCAAAAAATATTTGTTCGTTGCTCAAAGGTCTAAAGCACCCTCTATCGGCATTTTTTGAAATTTATCTTTATAATTTTTTTTTTTAAGAAAAGACTGATTTAAAGAATAGTTTTAGCAAAAACCATAAACGAATCGACATATTTTTCCGTTCTTTATAATCATTTGAAATTTGAACCTCTAAACACAGTTCAGTTTGCGCTACTTAAGCACTCACAACTATTCAGATTTTGAGCTCAAAATTTAAGTTTAAGTCTAAGCTTCCGAAAACATTTAATGAGATGCAAAAATAACGGCAAAAAATAATTGTTTGTTACTCCAAAGTCTAAAGCGTCCTCTATTGGCATTTTTTGAAATTTATCTTTACAACTTATTCTAAAGAAAATACTGACACAAAGAGTAGTTTTAGTGAAAACCGCAAATCAATCGACAAATTTTTCCGTTTTTTGTGCTTATTTGAAATTTTAGTTCCTAAACTTTAATGGCACCTATCTCCTTCGGAAGACGTTTGGGTCCCTTAGTTTCCTATTCAATATTGTTTGTCTTGATGTGTACTATCACCTCTTAAAGTTTTGCCCAATAGTTTAGCTACACCCTGTATATATATATATATGTCAACATTTGAACGGAGGGTGGTTTTGGAGTCTGGGGGTCATGATCGATGAAAATATACCAAAATTTTCTGGAAGTGCTTTTCTCCGGACGGTTGCAATATAGATAGCTTTTTACTTTTTCTAATGAAAGCTACCTAAAACTGTAACAAGCAATTAAAAAATTAGAAATGCACAATAAAATTTACGTACTGCACCCTGTGTGAAAAAAAATCATTTAAAAATATTAAAAGGGGGGGGGGGGCAAGAGGTCTGTAAATAACAATGCCATAGAATTAATATTTAGATTGAAAATTTCTTACCGAGCCTAGTGTAGGCTATGTGTTTAAACAAAAATGGAATTGTCGGAAATGAAATCCTTAATTTAATACATTCTCTCAACAATGCACACATTATCAAGTAATTGTTATTTATTCAGTTAAAATTTTGAAATTTTTTCTGATTGTTTACCATATCATTTTGAAACAAAAGCACGTGACATAATTTCTCATAATTTTTTTTTTTAATTTAATAGTTATTAAAAAGTGGGGTAATTTAAAATCGTTATAACTCGAAATATTATTTGTAGAATATAAACAGAAATATATAAGCTTTAATTCTGATTTAGGAATTTTAAAAGCATTAATTTGAATAAAATTAAAAAATATTTAAAGTAAAAAATTTTTAAAAAATGTAATTTTTTAAAATCATATTTTTAAAATTAAATATATTTTATTTAAATTTGCTGAAGCAAAATTAATATAAAACAATTGAAAAAGATTTGTTCCAAATTTAAACAAGATTTTTTTAAACCGCTATTGGGTTAAAGTAATTTAAATACAAGAAATGGTGAAAAAACTCATGAAGAAAGAAAGCATTTTCACAGAAAGTCATTTTTATGAGAACGATTGCTTTGAAAACTAGATTTTAAAAAGAAACCAAAAAGAAAATAATAATATTTTTTGTTATAGTTAAAATAGAAACAAGGTTTTAAACGTAATTTTAAGCAGAATTTTTAATGTTATAAAACTGTTTAATAAAATTTGAATATTTTTGTTTCCCGCACCCCCTTAAGCACCGAAAGTTACAGGTCGCAGCATAAAATTAGCCGCGTGTGGCATCTCGCGACATTGAATCTGTAATTATAATGAAGGGCAGGGTATGAAAAAGAAGTCAATTAAAAAAATCTGTTTATTTGGAGAATGGAAGAGAGGTTAAAAAGTTTTAAAAAAATTCTAACTAGAAATAAGTAAAAAGCATGCGTTTAACAATGATAATACTGAGACGCTATTTTAGCTAGATTATGTGTGAGTTAAATGTACCTACAAATAAAATTATGCTATTAGTAATAACTAATAGTCATTATATTATTATTACCATTATGGGTTTGAAATATTACAAGAAATGTATCAAGCCTTTGATTTAAAAAAAAATCAAATATCGACTTTGTGTTTGATTTTATTTGTTTTTCAAAAATTAAAATAAGAAACTATGATCAAGACTGTGCAATGAAAAATGCTGATACTCAGTCATATCCACTATTTTTTGCAATCACTATTCATATTGCAAGCCTTATAGCAAAAAGGTAAAGAATGGAGACGGGTGTTACAGATTTTCTTTTCTTCTTTGTAGATTATTTTTTCACCAAACATTTCTTTTGTTTTAAGTTATATTTAACACTTTATTACTGAATGCAAAAATGTGAGTTAGTTATTAACAGAACTGAATAAAACGCGTAAAATCGTTAAAAGTAAATGTTTAATTAACGCTGCAATTGCAAAACATTTTACCTATGGATTATTTTCTACCTCTGTAGTATCTGCCGCAGACAATCGAGAATTTTTTTTGGTACTGGGTATCCAAGTTCCAAGGGTTAGTTCCAAGTCTACTCCTCCATTATACTTCAAAAATGAAATTGGGTAGCCATATTCCTTCTCCATTCCAAATTTTCTGTTATTGAAAATAAACATATATTATTTCTTAACGATTTAAATATACCAAAAGAAAAAAAGTCTTTATACCAGCCATTTTATTAATATATATCAATATTTTTTCTGGATTGCTTGTCAAAAACTGTGAAAATTGTTTTAATTCCAAAAATTTTTGAAGAGTTTGGACGATAATGACTACGAAAATAAATAAATAAATAAAATACCAGAGGAAGACCCCTAGCTTTTCCGTCATATTAAAATTACTCAATATCAAAAAGTAAATGTTTAAAAAAAACCCGAAAATATAATAACTATATTCTTATAATTCTCTAAGTAATCAATTTGAAAAACAAAGAAATCACACAAGGTTTTGACGTGTAAGAAACTAAATAGTTATACTGTAAATCAATGATTTTTACTATTATTAATATTTTATCACAAAAATTACGCAGGCTGATTTCGAAGATCTCAAATAGATGATAATTATAATTTACACTTCCCTTAAAACTTCTAATATTGAGAACAATAGATAAAATATGGATTGGTAGGTACACCTCTTTGTTTTAAGACAGGGGTGCAAAAGTCTTTGCGCCAGTTGCTCCTATGCTCTCACTACTAATTTTTTTTCGACTTGTATCATCTAATAATTTGTATAAATTTCTTGCTAGAATGCTATTAAATTTTACTCCGTGGTGAGTGATTGCCCCCCGCTGGTGCCTAGATTTTTACACCAATGGTCTAAAATCTAAATATGTAAAACTGTAAATTTTGAATGTAAACTTACGTAATCAGGCACAATCAAAGCGAAATTTGGGGCCTATTTAAAAAAAAAAAATTCATTGAATAATAGGCTCTTTCACAAAATCAGACATTTCATCATTATTTTTACCATCCAAATTTAAAAAAAAAAAAAAAAAAAAAAAAAAAAAAGTACACCAGAAAGTAAATTTTTAACACAAAGACTTAAATCCGATTCAATAAACTCTGTGTGCAAAAAAGACAAATTAAAATAAAGAATACTGCCCAGTTAAACTGATGGCATTGAGCTCACAGGCTACAAATACTAATTGTACATTAAAGCCTTATATTTTCAAGGGTTAATTCCGTTCGAAAAAAAATCAAGAAGGGGAAACAGCTCTCCCCTTTCCTCTTTTTTTATACTTAATCATTGAACCTCCTATACTATCAAAGACATGCTTTATCATATAAAAAATCTATATCCAAAATTCAGAGCAAACGAGATAATTCCTAATAAAAACCCATTTAGCATTTATATAATTTAAAAGGAGTTATCTCCCTCTTTTATACTTAACCATTAAACTTCCAAAACTATTCAGAGATTTGAACGAAATCTGAAAATTCTGGTTGAAAAACTCATTTATATAAATTAAGGGGGGGGGGGATTAGAACCCCTGTTCCCCCTATTTATACTTATTCAATGAACACCTAATAACAGTCACGGAATCACCTCATCAGAATGATCCTAATCTAAATTTTGAACGAACACTTAATTCTGCATGAAAATCCCATTTATATCAACTAAGGGGAGGGGCATGAGCCCCCCGTTCCCCCTCTTATACATATCGAATGAACTCCAAAAACTAATCAGGGAAGCGCCTTGTCAGGATATACCTACATACAAAATTTCAAGTGAATCGGATATTTTTATCACGAGTTATCGCGTTACGCACGAACGAACATACAGAACTAACGGGCACATAAGCTCTCAGGCTATGATAGCCTGTGAGCTAAAAAGTATCACTCCAGAAATTTGACTTTAACTGAGTGCTTTTCTTTTTCTAGAGAAGAGGGGGGATATGAAGAAACGCCGTAATTCGCATTTATTCAGCGAAGTATTTGAATTATAGGCTACACATTTTTAATTATTTTTTAATTAGTTTAATGACACTTATAATCGTATAACATGCGGAATCACAAAATACCGAATCGACTATTTAATCAAACACTAGTTTTAATGACATTTAATTGACTTAAAATTTAATAAATAACCCAGTTTCTCACTAGTGAAAACATAAATACTGTAATAACACATAGATATGAGTTGCCAGTGAATTTTTTTAATCAGACTTGCAAATACGCCAGCTGAATTTTAAAAGGGCCATATCAACTGGTTTATTGATTTACATTGACTTAATTTCCTCCCCCCCCCCCCTCTTTTTACTGTGTTCTATAAAATTAAACAGGACGATGACTCTAATTTTAACTCGGAAGGACGCGCGCAGGGCCTAAAAAACCCTGAGTGCGTATGGTTTTTACAATTGTAACCACTAATTTTTTAAAGTAATCTTCAACTTATTTTATCACAAAATTTGTATGAATTGTTTCCGTCTAAATAAAGTAGTTGTTATATTTTGATTTTATTGGTGACAAAGTTAAAACCATTCAAACACTGGGTAAGGGCGTGTTCTTCCGGGTTAAGATCAATCAATGCACAAGTCTTTTTTTATAAACATTTAAAACCAAAAAAGTCTTAATATAAACACCATTTTCTCACTATTTTCAAAATTAGTATTATGAATGGAATATGCATGAATATGCATGCTTTTAAATAGCAACTAAGGAGCAAAACAATCATAGTTTTAAAAATATATATGTATATCTTTGTTTAAATCAGATTCTTTTTATTTAAATCAGGTTTTTATGATTTTTTTCGTGTGTTAATATACTATGTTTTCAAACTTTAATTAATTAATGTTATTCAAGTACGGGATATATTAGTTAGTACTAGTTCTAATATTAGTAATAAATAGTACTAATATTTATTACAATATTAGTTAGTAATGGAGAATGGGATAGAATGGGACTGAAATTTTTCCTCATTACGTATTATTCTAAACATCAATCACAATACTAGATGGAGGCAGTGGCGTAGTTAGTGGGGGGCAGGGGGGGCGGTCCAACCCGGGTGTCACCCAATATTTATTTGAAAATAAATATGTATAATCTTACACCATTGGGAAAAAGAATTCTGAAATAAAATTAAATTTCTAGCGTACGACGAAATAGAGTTAATTTTCTTTTCTAAAAGAAGTTGAAATTTTATGCAGACTGGTGTGTTTAAATAAGATATTTGCACCAGAGAACAAATATCTAATCTATCCAACGAGTGGATAACAAAAGCAAACTTTAAAAAAAAGAATTTTCTTCGACATACAGACACCACATTGATTTAAGCGGATTATGGGTTAAGTAAGAATTCGCCCCTCTGTTTTTTTTTTTTTTTTCTCAATGCAGGGCAAAAGGAAAATGAGAAATGATATGGCCATTTGTTATAATAGCGTATAATTGTGAATGAAAAAATATAACGGATCGGTGTGGGGGGGGTGACACCATGGTGGCTGGCGGTAACACAATTTACATCCGCTCTGGGTATCACCTATCCTAGCTAAGCCACTGAGATGGAGCAATGACAACCAAATCTTCAGTTGAAAAAAGTTGCTTTTCAGCATAAACTTAGATTTGTATAAAAAAATTGTTTATTAAAAAATAAATTTGCTTACTATAATTTTAATATTTGCTGTATATTAATGACTTGTTTACCTGTAGCTGTAATAGTTCCCATCTTTAGAAAACCTAATATTATACATTATCCATAATTTTAACTAAACTTAAAAGCAGCACTGTTGTTTATATAAGTAGTTTAACATAAAAACAATAGCGGAGGGGCGTGGGACAGTCTAGCAAAAGGAGGAATGAAATAAGTCGAATTCCTTCTTTTGAATAAGATAAATGTAAATTACTAATATTACGCAAATATTCTAGTAAAAATGATTAAATTTAAAAGGAAATAGTTGAAATATTGAACAGAAAATATTCAAAATTTTATTGGTGTCAGTTTGCTATTTTTAACGCAATTTAGTCCAACACGCACATTTCAAAAATAAAGTAATTTATTTTCCAATTTTTATATAACTTAACCAAAGAAATGAATAACATACTTTTAAGAAAAAACAATTTAAAACACGTATAGTTCAAATTAGTTATCTAATTATGTAAGTTAAAGGAAAACAATAAATACAGCCGATTAACTTACTTAAATATGAATAACTGGATCTCAAGTTCCCCATTGCCCGAAATCAACAAACTGACGCCATTAGATTTGTTGGTTGGTTGGTAAATACGAAACTTATGCTGCTACCCGTAAAGAAGGCTTTTGCCTCGAAAATCTGACACCATTACTTCGGCCGAAAGCAAACTGTCACGCTCTGTATTATCTTGCCTATAATCAGACATTTTCAAAGAAAATGTTTTGCTCAGTCAATATTTACGATGGTTTTAGTAGAAACAAGAATGATATATTAACTTTTTCTATCAGGTGCTGTGCAAATATAACATTATTCTTTTAGGGGGGAGGGAGGGTCTGACACATGATATCCTAAGATATCTCTAGGGGAAAGGGGGGGGATTTGCCTTTTGATATCGATATCATTTTTGACCCAATTATAATTATCTCTTTTTCTCTGTAACGTGGTATTTTGTTCAAAATAGTACATTATCTTTTTTTATTTTGTTAACTTTTTTATTTGAATAAAGCGATATTTTATTAAATTATCTTCAACTGAATCAATAAAGTTTGCGAAAAATAAATTTAACCCGTTTTGTATGTTAATCAAAACAAAAGAACTAAATTCTAAAAAAAAATTTTACACTTTGATAACGATATCATTACCGGGTCAGGGAGTTTGATGGAAGTAACGTATGATATTTAAAGGGAGGGAAAGGGTCCAAAATTACCAAAAAGTAAATAACGTTAAACCGCGTTTAACATTAACCGCGTTTCTATAATTTACTTGAAATATGGTAAAGTGAGTGCAAAATCAGGGAATAGGGAATCATTATTTTACAGACATCTTTAACTGAGCAAGGTCGATCCATCCGATGGATCATACTGAATCGGGTAGGAGGCATCGACTATTTCTTTTAAAAACATCAGTGGTAGTGTTTGCATCAAAATTCCACTGATGACCACTGAAGTAACCTGAAAATATCATTCAACATCTAGTCTGAATAATTTATCCAAGCCGGACTGAAGAGAGATCGGGGGAGGGGGGATTGTCCAAGGTTTGAAGACATATGGATGAGACTGTGAATTAACTTAAACTGTCTAAATGGTTTTTAGTGTTTAATTTTCCAAAATTTGGAGGGGAGAGATTGAGTTACCGAATGAGAGACCTTTCTTTTAACAAAAATAACAGTCTTGCCTTATCAGTGTTGAATTAATGGGATGCCCCAGAGGGAACCCCCCCAGTGCAATGAAATGTCCCCCCCCCCGGAAAAATAGAGTTCTTGTGTTTTCACTGGGGAAAAAGGTTTCATTCCCCCACCCCCCGGAGCCACAGAAGTCCCTCCCGGAGTAAAGTGTCTGAATTCAATACTGAGCCGTATGGCGAAAGAGCGTCGAGTGAGATAGGTTCTAAAATTTTGTTTTGCTATTTTTAGAGTTTTTGAACTTCACCACCTTTTTAAGGATTAGATCAACAGAATTGTTAATTACGAAATTCCTGAGCTCATCGAGATTGGGGTCTGAGTTCGATAAAATTCTAACAACGTAAGCGAAAAAGATTTTTGAATTTTAGTTATTTATGAGGTTGTTAGAGGAAAGAGGACCGGTGTTTGCAGTTTTACCGGTGGTTTAAGCGTAAATCTAAGCCAACTGACTGTTTGGTATTTTATTATTTTTTTCTGATAAGGATGTATTTTTTTCTAGTTTTATGATAATTTTGTCTAAATTTTGAACGTGGGGATTCGCGGGGGATGGGTCTTTATAGGCCCCAAAATTTCACCATCTGAGCACACACGATACGTTATACCATATCATTTTTTTTTTTTAACAGACAACTTACTAGCCGCCGATCTTCATTATTTGAGAGAGGCGACGTTCGATACATTAGAATTGTAGAGAACGTGAACATGCGTGTTACTAGTGTGTCGCTGAATAAGGAAAAAGAAAAAGGTAAAACGCTTCGTGTTGCCCAGCTTGGAGTTTTCAAAAAATAAGCTGTACCATATGTCGGTGCTTTTCTTTATTTTACTTCATGAATAGACTCCACTTTGAAATTCCACCACGGAAATTTTTCACATTGTATTAATAGATTCTTTTTTAAAGAACTTTTAATTTCAAATAATTTTTAGCTGAAAAATTTGTTATTTGTCATACCTAAAAAATATTAATTATTAATGTCATAATTTTTAAACCCAAAATAAATTAATAAGACAAATATATAACTGTAAAGAAGAAGTTTATTAAGAACTAATGCAAGTTAAACATGTAATAAAAATACATGCATAATAGTTACTTTCACTTAAAAATAGTTAAAATGTTACATACTTCTTTGTCCTGCACGTCCGGTATGAGGATCCAACTGAATGAAACACAAAGAGCATACACAAAGTTGAACAAACTCTTTTAACATATAAGAATATCACTGGTATATATATTCAATCGTACATAATATTACAATTCCAATTGCATGACTATGAATAAGTGATTAATTAAACTAGTTTAAAATCTTAGAATTTCACTTCTATGAATTGTATAATTCTCCAATAAAAATTAAGGATGGATTTGACATCATTCGGTATGATAGATTAAAAGTTCCCACTAGAAAGACAAAATCTATTCAGGCCGTCGAGAACCGTGACGGGCCCAGAATCAGCCCCCCTCCCCTTACACAGACACGCAAGACACATAAAATGCATGTGAATCTTTAATAAAGCCTCGTCTACTTTGTAGACTACTTTAGTCATCTTTCATAAATTACATTATTTATTTTCTTGTAGTTAAAGATAATAATTGTATATTCTAATAATTATCTATTCTTCTTTAATACTATTTAACAAAAGTAAATACAGTCCTTTCTCTTTTTTTTATTGTTACATTATGGTATCCATAAAAATTATAATAAACAGTGTGTATTGCAGGAGTTGTGACCCTTTGAGATTTTTGGACTCCAAAACAAGTTAACGGCTGCACTCCCCCCCCCCCCATCTCCTCAGACCTGCGCGCATTTACCTAGCAACAACAAGAACATCGCTTGAGAAAATGCCGTACACCGAGGCGAGGATACCATATTTTCCCTTACTGAAATATAATTTTTTTTCAGTATAAATATCGCCTTTTTACTGAAAAACAATCATTTTATGGTATAAATACCGTTTGTAATTGAAATAGCACATAAATTGGTCATTTTATGGTATAAATACTGTTTATAATCGAAATAGCACAGAAAATGGTTTTTTTAATGCCTAATATATCTTAGAAATATGGTACTCATACAGTAAAGAATGATAACAGTAGACGTACCGTAAAATTTAGGTACATCTATTGAAATGCTACGAAAATTTTTACAATGTCGTTTTCCTTATTGATAAATAATTATTTTACGGTATAAATACCGAGTTTTTACGGGAAAATAATAATTTTACTGTGTAAATACCGTTTTTAATCGAAACAGTACAAAAAACTGTTTTTTACACTTAATATACCTTAGAAATACGGTATTCATACCGTAAAGAGTGAAAATGGTAGAAGTACCGTGAAATTCACGGTACATAAACTGGAATTTTACAAAAAATTTTTACAGTGTAGATTCGAAATGGTTGTTTCATACTTTTCATGCATTATTTGTGCATTTCTAAACGTTGGTTCTTTACCTTTATACATTTTTAACAAAAGCTTAATTTTCTATTTTAACGATTGTTTGCATTCCGTTTTCTCTGTTAAAAATGGAAAAAAGTAGATTTATGGCACCGGATTTACAAGTAAATTGCTTTGAAATCTATAACTTAGTGCAGGTACTTTTAACTTTAGATATTCTAGGGTCACACAAATAAATTGTTGCACAAATAATCTAGAGTAGCTGTATAATTATTTCTACAGGAACTATTAAAATAAAAATGAAAACACATTCCCTCTTTTCCCATTACAAACATCAAATTGCTACGAAATGAAAGAGACAGGTGAATTTGAATGTGTAAATTATTATAATTTATGTAATCCAAGAGAAACAACAAGTTTAGTAATCTTCAACGATATTTCTTGATTATCTCGGCATTGTCGGGGAGATATTCTGCAATAAACTTCGATTCAAGTAAATAAATAAATTATTCCAAAAATGAAATCCAAATTTCGTGTGTTAACAATGATTAATCAAACCTTCTTTCACACAGACTGTTTAATTAAATGCTCTGTAGCGCCTTAACTGTAATCAACTTTTACAAAAAAAATGCAATCTCTGGTAATAAATTAACATGACCGCTGTTACTCAGGAACATCACCACTCCACTCGATCCTGGTGAGACATTCGAACAAGACGTTTATCTGTGTTATGCTAGCTTTTTCTCGTAGTGTAAACTGCATTAAATTTAATATTTCTGAATGTGTGTTGTTTTATTCTAAACAGAATGTTAGTAAAAAATGAGTATGTTTGTGGGTTGACTAATACTTTAGTGGTGACTCACAAATTTAAAAACTCGTTCACGCAGTTTTGTCTTCAAATGGAAAATATTTTATCGTATGGGTGAAATTTAATGAATCGACTAAATGAGTTCGCGTACAGCAACCAAGCATTGGAGAGAAACGGAGATCAGGTCAGTTCTATTTTCAGTTCTATTTCGGTGTGAATGTGACATATGATGATTACAACTATGTGGTAAGAAATTCCCCCCAATAGAGCTTAAAATGTTAAAACATAACAGTTTACTCGGCAGGCTGGGCGTGATATGTTGTGACATCTTAAAACTGCGCAGTGTACGAATGGTTTTTACATAGTCACGAATAAATATAGTTAACAATCATCACACTATTTAGACGGATTCAATTGTTACAAATTCTGCGATAAAAGAAGCTGAAGATTACTTTTAAAAAGGTAGTGGTAACAACTGTAAAAACCATATGCACTCTGGGTTTGACAGGCCCAGAGCGCGTCTTCCGGGATTAAGTTACGTTGATTGTGTATCATTTATAAAAAAATAGAGAATAAATATTTACATTTATAGAGATGTTTCTGAACTTGAGTTCATGAAATTAATAATGATTCATATAATGGAGTTATGAATAAAGAGGAGGCGACATATAGTGTATTATCTATAAGCTGTGAGTGAAGTAGCTGAAGAGGATGTCACAAGACGGCAGCTGTTTTTTAAAATCTACGACTGCCACAATCAAGTATTTTTATATTCTGCTGACACACCTATTTCAAAATAATGCATTTTTTAGCGTTTTTCTCTTATGTCAAAGATTATTTCAAATATTTTTCATTTGAAAAAGTGGTGCTAAATAGAAATAAAAAAGGGTTAATTTTGGCAGCCATGTCAATTGAATTATCATTTTCTATTTACTGTCGGTTGAAACTACCACCAGAGAAATTTGAATAAAACATTTTGCCTTATTTTAGCGGCTTTTTTACGCAAAATTTCTCTCATAAATATGGTTCAATTATCTATTTTTTACATTAGTGACTGATTGCTTCGATAATGTAATATTTCTCCCTTACACTGATAGGAGATTGTCTAGGTTTTCATAACAGGCGAAAACGCAGAGCATGGCTATTTTCGAAATAGACTTCCACCAGTAAAAACGAAGATCGGCGTTTGGTATTACTTATGAGTGAAATTAATCATTATTTAGACAATTAAATAAGCAGAAATCTTCTGTTTAATATTCCTGGTGGTAGTTTGTCGCGACGATAATTAACCTATACGTAAGCGGTAACAGTTGAAGGTCCACTGATTTAACACTGGTGTTAGGAATAAAAAAGAGGAGACATATAGTGCACACTCTATTTGCGAGAATGTTGTCACAACAGGAAAGCTGTTTTACTTTACCGGAGGAACAAGTTCAGATTACCGACGAACAGAATTCTTACAAGTAAATTTCAATACAATATTTTTGCTTTATTCGTGTGAATGCATTCTTATAAATATGGTAAATGATTCTGTTTGATTTTACTACTATTACTTTGCCCAGTATTGTAATACTTTTCAAATACACTGACAGGAGGTTGTCTACATTGCCACAAAATAGTCGAAATGCAGGGCCTGACTACCTCCAAATTAAACTTCTATGAGTAAAAATGTATCTGATTAAATTTTTGCTTAATAAAGATTTTAAATAAGGAGAAAATTTATATTTAAACTTATTGGTGGAAGTTTCTCACTGCAGTAATCAGCTGTTGCAAAAGCGGTTTAGTTGAAGCTTCACTATGTTAAGCATGTGTCATTTCCTTTTTATTAATACTTCTATTATTTTAAGAATATGTTATTTCCTCTTTATTCATAGTTCCATGGTTAATATTTAATCCAATATATCATGCTATTGCACGCGAGATTCTGTTTAAATTTACTTGAGAAGTAATTTCACAGCTAAGCAATGAACATGTGTAATTATGCAGGCCTCATTAGCTTTCATCCTTTCTAAAAACCCTGACATTTTTCTTTTTGTGATCCATTATGTAATATGTTTACTACAATGAAGCAGGCGAAATTTTAACCCTTTGAGCTCTGGTGGGTAAATTTCTTCAAAATTCCAAATGTCACATTGCCACCAGTCTTTTGCAAATGAAGAACTTAGTTTACGATGTATGCGAAAAAATGCATTAAAACTGTTTCAAATAAATCTGGTCGAATATTCCGAATTTTGGAATTAAAACTAAGTGGTAGAAAATTCAATCATCAGAGCTTAAAGGGTTAAACGCATTGGTGTTCAAGATAGAAATAGGGATAAATTCCAAATTTTAGTACGATACTTCAGTAAAATAATAAGCATTAAAATTTTATAAATAATATTATTCAAATATTTCAATCCAGTTACTATCCAATAGAATAAGAAATAACTAAAAAGATGTTTTTCTTCGCTTTGAAATCATATATTATGTAAAAAAAATATATTAAACTTCTTTTATACAAAAAAAGTAATAAAATAAAATGAAATAATGTAAAAATAAAGAAAGTAGAATAAAAAATTAAATTTTTATATTGTAAACAAGTAAGAAAAATCATGCCTTAAGCATAGATTACGAAGCACTTTCCAACGCTTCATGAAATCTTTAACACCAACGCTTCATGAAATCTTTAACAAAACTTCGGTATTTAAGTAAATAAGGATATAAAGCCAAATATGGCTAAATATGTATTCCAGTACTATTGAACAGCCCTGTATTTGATCTGTCAGCTAATATACATACTATATAATGGGGAAATTTTGTTTAGCAAAAAATATCTAGTAGCTTGAAATTTCTCTTTCAGCAATTTATACTAATAGATGGAAACATACTATAGTCTGTCTCAAAAGTTTAAGCACTCTGCAAATCTCGTTTAAAATAATTGAAGAAGAAAGTATTTTATGCTAATTTACAATAAATACTCAACATTTAATCAAAATAAAATAAAATAAGCCATTTTGGGTAGTTAAAATAAAAAATATATTTATTTTTATTTTATTTTTCTTTTTTTCTTGAAGAAACGCTGTCTCAAAAGTTTAAGCACTTTATGCAAATTTTTTTAGAAACACGAAATTGGTATTGTGTAATGACGTTGTATGACACCATATTGCACTTTTATACAAGTATAAAAGGTGGTGAAATTATTTCCTAATGTTTTAAACATGACAAAGGGTAAAGAATTCCCAAAATGTGAGATTTTGAAAGATTTTAAATTGAAATCTCAAAATAAAATTGTTTCTGAAATTGCAAAAGCTTTAAATTGGTCAAAGCTATGTATATATCAAGTACTTTCTAGAAATGATAATTTTAAGCGGAAACCAAGATGCAGACGACCACGTATGATCAGGGCCTGATTACTAACGGGGCACTCTCCCACCAGGAAAAAGAAATAAAGAATTTTTCCTTATTCATGACAGTAATCTTGTATGAAAAGGGCGTTTAAAGAAGACGAAAATTTCTATAAATTTTTTCTGGTGAGAGAGTGCCCCGTTAGTAATCAGGCTCTGCGTATGATGACTGTTCAGACTGATCGGAAAATACGGAGATTGGTATTTAGACAAAATATGTCCCCATGCGGCAAATTAAAAATAATTTCAGAGTACAGATGTCCAAAGACATTGTAAATAGACGTATTAAAGCGTGTGATTACATCATGTAAAACAAAAACTCTCTTACGCAAACCGTCTCTTAAATTACATCACAAACAGGTAAGAATGAACTGGGCTAAAAAACACATGACCTACGGGGACAAATGGCTTACTGTTTTATTCAGCGATGAGAAAAAGTGGAACTTAGATAGCCCTGATGGTTGGAAGGCGTATTGGCATGAGTTACGCAAGAGCCGAAGAACATTTTTCAGCAGGCAGCAAGACGGTAAATCCATTATGGTTTAGAGGGCATTTGAGACATTTGCCAGCCCTCTCTAGCTTTTCTAAAAAGAAGAGAAGAGTGAAAAAAGTTTCAAGAGACCCTAAACCACCATTTTCTTTCATTCGGTGACATTTTGGGGGGGTTTGAATGAACTTTTCTGCAAGACAATGCCCCAATCCACGTGTCCCATTCTACAAAACTTTGGATTTTTCAGAAAAATGATAAAGTACTTGACTAGTCAATTTTAACCCCTTGAGGGGCAAAGCACTTGTGTTCTTAAAATGTTCAAATGATTGATTGATACCGGGATTCACAAACAAATTCATGTGATAGAAAGTAAAAGTTGTTTTTCGTGTTTATTGTAAAAAGCAAATCTTAATACTAAAATTCCGGTGCCAATGTGGCATAAGGGAATTAAAAGTAAGTGGTATATATAATATACCGGTGCCCTTCAAGGGGTTAAGTCCAGACTTAAACCCGATTGAGGATGTCTGGAATACTTTTACCCGCCAGGTTTAGGCAATGGAAAGCAGTATGACTCTATTGAAGAACTCCAAGAGGCTATTGAGAAAGCATAGTATTCTTTGCCATCAGAAACCCCACAAAAACTAATAATTTCGACGAAAGCACGTTTATTTGAATTAATCCGAAAACATGGAAAAAAATTTGTTACTAAAAGTTCTGTAAAAATTATAAATATGGTTGTTTTTGACATTGTGCATAAACTTTTGAGACAGTTTTTTTATAACTTTTTTTAAATTGTATTTTTTAAAATTGTGTAATTTATTTTTTTCTATTTTTGATATCGTTTATTTAAATAATATTGCGAAATATGTAAATAAAAAAATGTTATTAATTCTAACTTTTTATAATTCATTAAAAATCGATATTTTATGCTTGTGCTTAAACTTTTGAGACAGAATCTAATAGACGGAACACTTTGTTCAGCCTTGTAGTTTGCCTGGTACCTTTATTACACATCAGTGATAAGATAAAATTTATTTTAAACTAAAACACTCTTAAAACAACTGAAATCACATCGTTATAAATTATCATTCATAGGTGTCCATGTACACAATTCTTTCGTGGCCCTGTATATCATTTTATCTATGTTTTGCAAAAATATCTTTGTAAATTGAATGCAGTTAAGCGTAAAAATGTATACCTTATTTAAGAACCACGTTTAAGTAATTTACGCTCATACTCAGTAACGTTGGCAAACTCTTTTGGGTAGCCCTGTATATTAACTATAGCATTTATACACACCATATAATATTCATAAATTTAGTGAAACTTATAAGCGCATATCATAATTAAAATGCATTTCATCCATCCATCAGCTATCATCGGGTACATATACAGTACTTCGGAAAGAATGTACGATTTAAAATCTTGTTTGTGTCCCTGTAAATAATATGTACTTTATATTATTGAAGGCAGTATCGTATAATTTATACTAAACCTCATTGACATACATCAATTTTATTATACACGAAACAGTTTAATATACTCAAAATATGTCACACACAGTTCCCCCTTTTACCATTATCTAATGGAATTCTTTTGTGTCTCCCTGTAAATGAATAATAGCTACATTTTCACCTTTTATTTTATAGAATGCATTTAACATTTTAATGCACCTAGTAAGAGCATATAAATTTTAATATGTTTGACAGGGTATAACATCTTTAAAATTGCTTTGAAATGATTTTTGCCGCAGGCCGTAATGTAATGGGAAACTTTTGATTCTACCCGTAGATAAACTAATCATGGTAGAAACTTCATTTTCAATAGGGTTCGTGCTAGGGTAAACGTCAATAACTTCCTAAAATTTAATGGCAATATGAGTAAATTAATTGAGTTAGAGCGCGGACAGACAAACCGAATGCATAAGTACTTTTCAACTTTGTTGGAAAGTGCTAAAAAGTATCTTTCTGTACTTACAACGTGTATACTTTTATTACTTTGGCAAGTGATGTTTGGAAAAAAATTCCTAAAAAAGAGGGAAGATAAATATTTGAAATAAAACAGTCTGCTATATTTATATGTATTTACCTAAGTTTATTCTTTTTTTTTTTTTTTTTTTTTTTGCAAAAACCAATGTATTATTACTAAACTAATACTTTAATTTATGTAACATGTACAATATATGTTTATGTTATGTAACATGTTTTATGTACATAAAACAATGTATTATTACTAAACTAATACTTTAATATGCAATTTCAGTGACGTTGACAGGGCGAGTGACCAAATGCTCCTAATAGGGGTAATTTTTTTAAGGCTTCTGTCCCTGCCCGAGAAGAACTCGCGAGCTAATACTATTCCTATGAGGAGGCATTTTTCTAATAACTCTTTCGCATTTTGACATTTTTAAATAATTTTTTGCATTGGATATCTGAGGTCCCTCTCAAGATCACTCCTTGATTACTTTTTCAATTTTGGTCGCAAGTATTTTTTATAAAGTTACTTTCATTTTCTGAACCGGTTCTGAAATCGAAAATAACTTTATAAAAAATATCGTTAGTCAGTTTTATTTTTTAAATTGGTGTTGTAAAGATAAATGGACTGGGGAAATTTTCTTGTCACTATTATTTAATTATTGAAATTAAACAAAAAATTAACGATTTATAAAATTCAGATTGTATTTCACCATCTTCATACAAAAACAAAATTTAATACTTTGACTATTTTTTTTATTGTAGTCGTACTGCTTAAGAAATAACCTCATCCACACACTGATTCTATAAAATATTCCAGTGAAATATTCAACAAAGAGAAAAAATTGTTAATTGTGATATGATTGAATATAAAATTGTCTTCCGTTATGGTCCATTATCCAAGGCTGCCACAGGCGAAAATTTTTTAATTATTTCACGTACCAATTTCTCAAAGCACAAAATATTTCATATATCGTTTGACAACATTTGCAAGAGAAATATACTACAAAATTTACTTTTTTAAAATAGTGGTACGAAAAGAATAGACAAATAGTCCCCTGTGGCAGCTCTGATAATCAAAAGGTTAGTTTGCAATATGAAATACCGTAACTTCGGGTGTATAAGCCGCGGATCAAACAATTCTTTTAGGACCCAGAAATCTTATTTAGTGATTGAAGACAAATATTTACGGCGATCTAACAAGTTATATTTGTTTCTTAAAAAATTCTGGGTCGAAAAAGAATTGTTTGATCCGCGGCTTATACACCCGAAATTACGGTATTAATAATAGAAGAAAATATAATGAATAAAATGTCAAAAGACTCAAATTTATTTTATTAATTTTAAAGATAAAAATATGGAATAGCTAAAAAACAAGGGGGGGGGGGGTTCCTTGAAATAATTTATGGAAATCTATCGAAATTGGAATCTGATTTAAACTGCAGTTCGGGATCTTTTTTAGATTTCACGAGTAAAAATGCAGACACTATGCGACACAAAGAAACTGAAATCAACTATGTTATTTAATGAGCCTGTCATGATTCGAGAAAACACAACATCTTATTTCCTTTTATTATATAAAATCAGAAAATGAGATCTTGTTTTAGGATAAAATAGCTCACGGAAGATTTGTAACAGTGGCACGTGAAAGTTAAAATTTTTAGACCGATATGGATGTAAACTAGAAAGAGAACATTGATATATAAAGAGGACGCAGTAGCTTTCGAAACCAGAATATGTGCAATGAGATACGCTTTTTTGATTAACAAAAAAATTTAAAATAATATGCCACAGATTAGAAAAAAGTTAAAAAATAATAAAAACAAAATAATAATAATAAATAAAAAATAATTCCTTTTGGCAATGGAATAAATGTGGAATCTTTTTTATAAAATGAAAAATATGTATTTTTTAAATTACCTCCTCTTTTGCAAAAGAACTCTTTAAATGTGCATATTGGAATCTCCTTTATTACAACAAAATAAAGCTACAATATCGTCAGGTTTTGATATCACCTCTGCTAAAGAATGGAATTTCCACTATTTCTCTATTTCAGTATTTCGTATAGTATGGCTGTGTACCAGAATTTCCAAGGTGATATTCCTTCTTTGTGGAAAGGGGAATTGACAGATAATCCTGTGCAGGTGGTGAATAAGAGAAAGAGAAGATTGCTGAGAGGCATGTCCATCTGTCAGTGAGGTATTCGGATGATGGGCAGATAAGCAACATGTCACTAAGCAAGAAAGGAATGGAGGATGTGTCCAATGAATGAGCTCCAAAGGGGATTTATATTGGGGAAAGCAGTGATTTGAGAAGAGCAAGGCTTGTCTCAGATTAGTTCGGTCCGTACCTGGGTTTCGTACCTAGAGGATGCTCTGTGTTGTAGAGCGTAAGGAGTGCGTAGCTGGAGAGCAAAGGACACAGACGTCCTGGTGTTTAGTGCTCTGGGCCGAGAAGTGCAGGCCGAGTAGACTTGTGTTGGGAGATTCAAAGCTGATCTCCGATAAAGTGAATCTAACGTGCATTGAATGTGAGGTGGAAAGTGTAATTGGAATAGTACACAGCCAACCTTTACTGTATATAATTTAATGTTGAACCGGATCACCCATATCCGAGTTGTAATTGTATATAATTGTAAATAGCGTATTTAGTGTGTACATATATTCTAAATAAACTGATAATTCAGTTTCTTGACAGCGTTAGTGTTCATTTACACAATCCTCACAGTGGGTGACCGATATCACGTAGTAATATCGGTGGTGGCAGCTATATCTACCACGGATTTTCTTTAAATTTGTGTGGACTGAGAGGAACGTCCGACAAATATATTGCCTTTATTCGGTAAGCTGCAAGTTTTGAATGTGTCTATTTTTTTATAAATATAAATATCAAATTTTGTATCTTTATAATTCAGTATATTTTATCATAAAAAATATTAAATATTTTCAATATTTTAGGAACATTTAACCCCTTGAGGGGCGCCGGTATATATTATATACCACCTACGATCGATGAAGTTTTACACCAGAAAAATGTCATTAAATTTCCCTTTTCTAACTTTGGTGGAAAACAGTCGTGAAAATGCTTATCCTCTTTTTGATATAACTTTTTTACAAATTTCCGGTGGGAGTTCAGAATTACACGAACGTAATTGCTTGCCCCTCAAGGGGTTAATACCAATTCTTTAATATTCATTCATATATTAAAGCGCGTTAATTACATATTCAACTAGTCAAATGTAGCAGACTCAAAACATGCTTTTATCTCGTACATGTTAATACATCCGGGAAAATACAGCATAGCAGCTTCACCAAATAAGTGATTTACGCCAAAATCTAGTCAGCAACATTTTATGTCAACTTCTAATTGAATCTGAAGTTAGATGAAAATCCGTGCAGTACATTCTGAGTTAGAGTTATTGTGGTGATCTTTAAAAAATTAGCATAACAAAGCCACCTGTTGGGTGATGCACCTAAAAATCTAATTAGGATCAGTGTCTATCAGGTACAAACTGAATCTGAAGTTTGATGAAAATCCATGCCTTAGTTCTTGAAATACAGCTATATCCAAATAGGGAAAAATACAGCATTGCAGCGCCACCTGCAAAGCAATTATACCTAAAGCTAAACAACACCATCTAATGTTAAATACAAACTGAATCTGAAGCTTGATAAAAAGTCGTACATTAGTTCTTGAAATAGAGCTATTGCGATATTGAAGAATAATGCAGCATAGCAGCACTTGTCTGTTGGGCTATGTACAGATCTACACGCAAAAATTATCAGCACCAAACTAGAACAAGGACTAACTGAAACTAAAGTGTTATGGAAATCAGTGCACTAACTCGTGAGATACAGCTATTGTAGGAATTATGAATAAGGCAGCATTGAAGAGCCAGCTGTTGAGCGATATACACCAAAAACTTATCAGCTTCAGTTTATATCAAAGGCTAACAGAATATAAAGTTTAATGAAATTCCGTGCATAATTTCTTGAGATAGAACGCGCACAATTTTTTTGTCACATACAGAGTGACAGACAGACTCACAGGCAGATATTTTCCAAAAATAATAAAATTGTGTTCAAGACCTTCCAAAACATATAAATCCATCGAAAACCGGAAGTCGAACTTTTTCAACAATTCAGTATTTTCTTTTTATAAAAATAGAACAAAGTAAAAAATAAACTTTTACTATCACTGACAAATGGGAGATTTACAGAAAAAAAATCCGTATATACATGCATTTACATACATATAAAATTTATTAATTCTGCCGTCATAGTGTTTCATTAATAGCTATGAACGTGGAAAGCTATAGAAATAATTAAATGAGAAAATGAAGTTTAAAGATGTACTATTTTATAAAATAAATCATGGTTAATGTTTGTTTATTTTTTGCTGCAGGTACAATTTTACCGGATTTCCTAAATATATTTTTCCTAAAAATATATCTATTGTTCCGGCATGTTCAGAAAAATGATTTCTTAAAAGGCACAATGATACTAAGAAAATTGAGATGAGAAAAAAGGAACAAAAAGCAAGATATGGGCGAGTTTGAAGACTTTACAATAAAAAAAAAAAAAAAAAAAAAAAAAAAAAAAAAAAAAAAAAAAACAACTTCATCTCATAAGTTTAGTAGTATAATGGTGAACACATTAACGCAAGAACAAAATATTTCCTGCAGTGCATGTTTAGGTGCGATTTTTTTATTCCTTTTTTACAAGAAGAAGGTTTTGGATTTGAGAAAAATTTCCATCGCTAGAGTTATATGTTATCCCTATAAGACCCAGCTCGCACGATCGTGCGGGTTAGACATTCATTTAAATTTTTGCTTCTGAAACAGTCGTATGTAATATAAATCCAAATCGAACGACTGTTCTGGTTTGCAGAATGAGTAAAGTATCTTTTTTTATCAACAGTTGGAGGTAGTAGTCCATATTTTACTTTCAGGCGGCATGTCTAGCTTTGTTTACAAGTACAACGGATATAGCTCATCATTTTATCTGTCGTAAAAAGGTAATTATCAATATATTTTTAATTGCTTGGATAAATATTTTTGCTTTAATGTCTAAATAAGTATAATGTAATAAAAAACATTAATTATACACTATTTATTTTGCTCTTAGGACTCAAGATTTCGTCACCCGCATGATCGTGCAACTTGGGCGTTACGTTAGTCAGTGCTACTGTAAAGGCAAGTGTTTTTCAATGTTCATATTGTTTTCTGTTTCAACAATTTTGATGACAGCCAAAATAAAACGAAGTATGCTGTTACATAATTAATACTATATTATTTTCTTGGGTGTTATCATAGATAGGCCTTCCTTTTTTAAATTAATTTTTACTTTTTTTCTTTTTAATTAATAAAATTTTCAAATACTTTTTCTAATTTTTTATGCAGTACTTTGTTAACTTTTAATAAAGCAAAACAAATTACTTTTTCAGATGTCTAAACGGAAAAGAATTCTCACTCAAGAAGAAATATTTCAATTAATGAATAAATCAGATTCTGAATTTAGTAATCTCAAGTGTGCCAAATGGTTGAAGCTCTTGTGCCATCTCCATCTGCTAACAGACGTGTAGTAAGCGATGATGAAGATGATGGTGTTGTAATTCCTCTTGTGAAAAAATCTTAATATTATAACCCGCCTCCCCGCCTGCAAAAAAACCATGCTTGGATAAAAGGTACGATTCTTACAACCATTTCCCATGTGTTGATGACATTTCAAGGCCTCGCAAGTCCAGGTTTGAAAACTGCGAAAGCAATTCAAAAACACTTTGTGAAACATTTAACGTTTATTTGTGCATGTCAAAAAGAAAAACATGTTTTAAAGATTTCTGTACGGAGGTGTACTAAATTAAAAAGAAAAACTAAATTAAAAAAGAAAAAGCAAGTAGACTGTAAATTTAATGGAATGTTTATTTTTCTAAGAGTCGCTGCTTGTTGCAGTATTAGAGCTTGTTGCTAAGAGACTGTTTCTCTCAATCCACTGCGTCACACAACACGTGAGCAGGGTTACAGTAAATTGCCGATTGGCGTATAATTGGCGTGGGCTGTGTTTGTCGCCAAGGCGATGTTACAAGAACACAATACAGAAGCGGAACATCCCGCCCGGCGTTGAAATATTTTTATATTTCAAGATACATATGCAATACAAGTAATAATACAATATGATACAGATTATAAGCAAAAATAAATAAATAAAATAAATAAACACAAATAATACATGAAAAATTAATACATAATAAAGCACATTTAAAGTTTAGGATCTATGATGTTGTCCTCAATGGGTAATATACTTATTTTTGAAATAGGTCGTTTAAAATTACCCTTAGCGGTACGAACTTCAACTACCCTGACTATACCGTCCGCGCCTGGGAAAACCTTATTAATGCGGCCTAGTGACCAAGTGCAAATGGGTAATTGTGAGTCCTTAAGCAAAACTAGCATTCCTGGCAGAATATTTGGCTTTTTAAATAGCCACTTGTTTCTTTCTTGTAACTGGCTCAGATAATTATTCTGCCAACGTTTCCATATTAACTGCGTTAATTTTTTAGTCCTTTGCCATTTATTTAGCAAATTATCTTTGACCTCACTTAAATTGGGTTCTGGAATTAAATTAAGAGGCTTTCCTATGAGGAAGTGACCAGGAGTCAACACCTGAAGATCGTCAGGATCTGTTGACAAAGGACAAAGCGGTCGCGAATTTAAAATAGCCTCTATCTGTGTGATAACTGTCAGGAATTCCTCGATCGTGAGATGAGCTGAACCCACAGCTCTTTTTAAGTGGTATTTGAAAGATTTGACTCCTGCCTCCCAAAGGCCACCAAAATTTGGCGCCCTAGGAGGGGAGAACTTCCAGTTAATACCTTCAGAAGCTAAAAAGTTCGAAACTTCATCACTCGTAAGAAGTCTACGTAAATGTTTTAGTTCTGCTGAAGCCCCAACGAAATTTGTAGCATTGTCGCTAAAGATTACAGAGCTTTTCCCACGACGAGCGAAGAATCTTTTTAGAGTCGCTATTATAGCCTCGGATGTCAAATCTGAGACAAAATCCAAGTGCACAGCTTTAGTGACCATACATACAAATATGGCAACATAGATTTTCTGAAAAGTACCCTTTCTTTGACCTTTATATTTTATTTCAAAAGGCCCACTTAAATCTAATCCCACATTTGAAAATGGGGAACTGGGCACTATTCTTTCAGGAGGGAGATCCCCCATCATTTGACTAGCCGTTATAGGTTTAATTTTAAAGCATTGTAAACACTCATGTACAATTTTACGCGCAATATTTCTGCCACCGAGAGGCCAATATTTTTGACGCACAGTGTTCAAAAGAGATTGGGGTCCTACATGAAAATCTCGTTTATGATAATATTGAAAAATTAGTTTCGTCAAGCGACAGCTCGCCGGAAGTATAATGGGGTGTTTATGATCAAAATTCAAATTTGATTTTGCTAATCTTCCTCCCACCCTCAATAAGCTATCTCCATCTAAAAAGGGATTTAAGAATTTTAACTTACTTGCGCGATGAACCGAAGATCCCGCTTGGAGGGCCGAAATTTCATTTTTGAAATACTTTACCTGTTCATTTTTTATTAAATAAACCTCTGCCTTTCTTAATTCCTCCAGCAACAGAGGGCCGGTTGCAGATGTTGCTTTTTTACATTTATGTATGAATCTGAAAATATAAGCTAAAATTCTAATTAATTTTTGGAAATTATTGCTAAGATTAATTAAATTATCACAGAAATTAGAGTCATTATGAATAGCGAATGTCAAGTTGCTGGGAGCTTTAAGCTCACTAGAATAATGTTCATCTTTAATGTCACTTATATTAGAGTCAGTTTTTGCTATTGTTTCTTCAAGAATTGAAAGAGGCGGGCCATGCCACCACAACTGGTTTGAAGACAGGTTTTCCACACTTGCACCTCTTGATATCAAGTCAGCTGGATTGTGTTCTGACGGAATATGAAACCATGGAAAGTTCTTAGTTTGTTCCTTAATTTGCACAACGCGGTTTCCCACAAACGTTTTCAGGAGATGAGGAGCAGTGTCTATCCAAGCTAAAGCAATAGTTGAATCAGAAAACAAATTGACTGAAGCTATTTGTTTGTCTAATGAATTTAAGACCTTGTTAGTGAGTTTAGCAAGAAGAAGACATGCTGACAGTTCGAGACGTGGCACTGTTATTACTTTGGTTGGACACACGCGGGATTTACTACATAATAAGTAACTGATGGTTTCACCAGAATTAGATGTTTGCATGTATATCACTGCGCCATAAGCCTTGGAAGACGCATCTGCGAAACCATTTAGCACCACTGATTGGTTCACAGCTAGGAAGCATCTTGGCACTTCAATGGATTCCAGTTCTTTAAGACTTTCGAGGAAGGTTTCCCATAGTTTGGCGACATGAGAGGGCAGCTTCTCATTCCACTCTATTTTAAGAAGCCATAGCTCCTGCATGAATATTTTTGCTTTAGCAATCACTGGCCCTAAGAGACCGAGAGGATCATAAATGCGGGCAATTTGCGAAAGTACATCTCTTTTTGTGAAATCACTCTTTGTGTTGATATTAACTTTATACCTAAACGTATCATTGAAACTGTTCCACAACATCCCTAATGTTTTAACAGTTATTTCTTCAGAATTTCTGTCCAGGGGAAACATGTGATTATCAGTAGATTGGATCTCATTGGTACACCATTTGTGTAAAACCATCCCTCCCTTTAGGAGGAGTTCAGTTAATTGCGATTTCATTAATCTGAATTCTTCTAAATTGGATGAGCCCGATAGGCAATCATCCATATAAAAGTCCTTCAAAACAATTTTCGATGCTAACGGGAATTCCTTTTTCTCATCTAGAGCTAACTGTTGTAATACTTTGGTGGCTAAGTAGGGGGCACAAGATGTTCCATACGAAACTGTTGTTAGCTGAAATACCTTAACCGGGGATGACATACTGTCTTTCCACAAAATTTTTAAATATTTGTACTGGGATGGATTTATTTCTATCATCCTAAACATTTGTTTAATATCCGCAGTAAAAGCATAAATATGCTTTCTAAATCTAATTAATATCGAAAAAAGATCATCTTGCAGAACTCCACCCTTACATAATAAATCGTTCAAAGATTTTCCGTTGGTTGACTTGGCACTAGCGTCAAAAACGACGCGTAGTTTTGTGGTTTTACTAGAGGGTCGTAAAACGCCGTGATGTGGTAAGTAATAGCCATCATTAAAGTTCGTGTTTTCTTTTATTTCATGCATGTGATTTAAATCTCTATATTCTTTAATAAATTCTGTGTATAAATTTTTCATAACAGGATCTCGATCTAAACGTTGCCACAGAGAGTTTAATCTTTTCAAAGCAAGATTTTTGGAATTTCCCAAATCGGGTTCTAAAACCTGTGGTTTAAACGGCATCGTGACCACAAACCTACCATCCGGTTTTCTGAAGTGCGTTTTATCGAAGTGATCATTACAATATTCTAATTCCTCACTGTTACAGGGTTTTAAATTTTGCACTTCTTCAATTTCCCAAAAAGACTTCAAAGTGTCATTAAGTAATTCAAGATTTTTTGTTAAGAAACAATAATTAGTATTATTATTATTTACTGTTTTGTCATAAATACAACCAGATACAATGTAACCGAAAATGCTTGATTGCAAGTATAAATTATTGCCTAACTTTATTTTTTCTTCATTTAAAAGAGAAAAATACAGTTCAGCACCGATAATTATCTCCACACTGCTTGGAATGTTAAATTTTTTATCCGCTAAACAAATATTTGCTGGAATTTTTAAATCTGATATGTTTATCTTTTTCGAGGGCGTGAAGTCACAAATGTTTGGAACGATTAATAACTCAATATCATAACTGGCACTATTCATTTTATTTGACAACTTCGATTTGATTCTAGATTTAATGTAAATAGGCAATTTATTTATTCCACTTACAGGAATATTTATTTTCTCCTTTTTCAAGCCTAATATTTGTGCTGCTTTAAATGTACAAAAACAATTCTGAGATGCGGAATCTAAGATTGCCCTGAAAGGAATTTTGATGCCATTTACATCTGTCAAATAAATTATTGCAGTGCTAATTAAAACAGATTTATTATTATCATTTTCATATGAAAAAAATGAATGAGCAGTAGTTTCGTTTTGTGATAAATCTTCCGAAACAAAATTGCTATTTATTGTTTCATGTATTGGGAGATTGTTTATAGGATTGTTTACTGGTGTTGTATAATTATGTAATGATGAATGATGGCTTGCGCTCTTGCAAACATGACAAGTGCTTTTTGAATTACAATAATTAATGAGGTGGGCTGAACTTAAACAATTGAAGCAAAGTTTATTTTTCTTAACAAGGTTAATTCGCTCACTTAACTTCATATTTTTATATTTAACTCAATGATATAAGGGGTGGTTTTCGGTTTTACAAATTACGCAACATTTACTTTGAGGTTTGTTTGTTTTTATGAATAAGGATTTTGCAGTATATTTAGAGGATACATTAGAATTTATACTATTTAAGATTTGACATCTTCGCTCAAGAAATTCTAAAAATTCATCAAAATTAGGCACTTCATTATCCTTTAATGTTAGTTCATATTGTTTACGAGTTTCGTTATCTAGTTTATTTAGAATAATATTCAGCAAAATTGCGTTCGAGAAATTATCTCTATCATACTTTAAGATCTTTAAAGCTCTTAAATTTTTCTTCACGTTATCCAATAAAATGCGGAGATCCTTAGCGGATTCCTGTTTAATTACACAAAGATTTAAAATATTCTTTATATGACAATCTACCATAACTCTTTTATTCTCGTATCTTTGTTCTAACGCATTGAAAAGTGAAACATAATTTTCATCTGGTGTAAGCAAACTCCTCGCTTCACCAGTCAAAGCAGAACGCAAATAAAATAATTTTTCATTATCTTTTAAATTTGAATTATCATTAATAAGCTCGTTAAATGTACTTTTAAATACGGACCATTCTTCAATTCTGCCACTAAAAACCGGCAATATGACCCTAGGTAGCTTAATGCTAGACGTTTTAGCTTGGTCCTGTTCAATAGATTTTTTATTAGAATCAGTATTCTCATAATAAGCATTAATAGAGGATTTTAAGCTTACCTCTAGTTTTAGAATATCCTCGTCCAGTTGACTCAGTATTTTTTCAGTTTCTTCCAACTTTTCTTCCTCTATTATTCTATAATATTCCAGTTTAAGAGCTTCAAACTTTTCTTCAGTTTTCGACAGTAAATCCAGGTGGGCTTTCCATTCGGATAAATTAAATGTTTTTCCATCCGTTGCGTTAAATATCCTGGTGACTTGGGCCTTGATATTCCCTCGCCTTCTGTTCAATGCTTTTATCTCAGTTTCCGACATTATCTTGTTGACGAAATTCGATTAATTCAATATTTAATTCAATAGAAAAGACACTGATTCGTTCATACCTCCGGGTCGCTAGGACCAAATGTACGGAGGTGTACTAAATTAAAAAGAAAAACTAAATTAAAAAAGAAAAAGCAAGTAGACTGTAAATTTAATGGAATGTTTATTTTTCTAAGAGTCGCTGCTTGTTGCAGTATTAGAGCTTGTTGCTAAGAGACTGTTTCTCTCAATCCACTGCGTCACACAACACGTGAGCAGGGTTACAGTAAATTGCCGATTGGCGTATAATTGGCGTGGGCTGTGTTTGTCGCCAAGGCGATGTTACAAGAACACAATACAGAAGCGGAACAATTTCCATTGTATAAAAGTAACCAGTCTATAAAATAAAAAATAATACATCAATAATTACCATATTTGTAATTTTTTTTTTGTTTCAGTTTCTCTCTTCTATCCATTTAGAGCCAGAAAATGTATAAATCTTAACATGTAATAAGTAATGATTTCACAGGAAAAGACCAACTCACACAATCATGCAGGTGTGGCTTTCACAGAAAAAGCCCAACCCGCGCGTTCTTGCGGGTACTCTTCACGCTCTAGGGGGAGGAAGAAAAAAAATTGTATTATTTTTTTAGGTGTCATTAGGGTTAATATAAAGTAAATAACCAGGGGAATGTAATATTTAATGATGAAAATGTTTCGGGTCTTAAAGGGTTGAAGAAGTTCTCGAACACGATGTGATAATTTTTAGAAAGTGTCTGTCAGCATGTAAAAAAATGTGGGCACTCTATTACAAGAACTAATACACAGAATTTCACAAAACTTTAGATTCATTTAGTTTCTGATAGAAATTTGTGCTTATTACCCTAACTTTCAGCGTATAATCCGCAGATCGAACTTTTTTTTTTTTTTTTTTGGACCCAGAAATTTTAATTACCGTAATTTCGGGTGTATAAGCCGCGGATCAAACAATTCTTTTTGGATCCAGAAATCTTATTTAGTGATTGAAGACAAATATTTACGGCGATCTAACAAGTTATATTTGTTTCTTAAAAAATTCTGGGTCGAAAAAGAATTGTTTGATCCGCGGCTTATACACCCGAAATTACGGTAGCTATTGAAACGAAAATTTACTGCCATCTAAAAAAGGTGATATTTTTTTTTAAATTATGGGTTGAAAAATAATTGTTTCATCCGTGGATTATACGCCGGAAATTACAGTACTTTTTCGTGTAAATCTTTCAAAAGGCGGCACTTCGGTACTACATTGTTCATGGGTATCTCAACAGCTCTATCTCAAGAACTAATGCATGAATTTTTATCAAACTTCAAATTCAGTTATTACCTAATATAAATTTAACCTGTTTAGTTTCTGATTTAAATTGCCGAGCAGGTGGCACTGCTATGCAGACTTTTTTAACGATTTTCATATAGACCTATCTTAAAAATTAAGGTACCAGTTTTCATTAAACTTCAGATTCACATAGAAGTTAACATAAGTTATTGCTGATTAGATTTAGCTGTAAATCCTCTCACTGGTGGCGCTGCAATGCTGAATTTTTCAGAAAGGATTAGCATTTATGTAAAAGAAAGTTTTGGAATTGCAGATCCAACTACTTTATTTTTCATTTAATTTTTCGAGTAGAAATAAAGTTAGTAAACAGGGTATGTTTTAAACATAATAATTCTAATTGGGTTATTTTTTTTATTTTCTCCGATAAATTATGAACAACTGAAAACCTAGGTGAACCATAAAGTATCGATCTCTTTGGGTTGAACGTAAAAAATTCAGCTTCAATTTAAAAATAGATGTTCACAATCAAACTTTTAAAAATAGTATTAGCACATTGTTGCGTCAAAATTGTTCATCATTCAATGTATTTTTTAAATACTTTATTTTTGAAATTGACATTCAGGTTTACTTCACAGAAAATCATGACATCTGAGTTTTCATTTCATAACCGTTTGACAAACAAAAACAATTTATAAAGCAAACTTAAAACAATTTATATTAATTTAATCTACACAATTGATGCACATTTTGTTAAAAATATATAAAAATCTGCATTGTTCATTATGTATGCATGTTTCTGTCAAACTTTTATAACCACAATAATATTTTAGTAGTTGATAGTACTCATTCGCAAATAAGGTACGATAAGTAGTACAATTGTTTCCAGAGGAACGTGTAGAATTCAAGATGAAATACACATTTCCTATTCTCCAATTAGAAGTGTAAATTGTTGAGAAATGAAATAGGAAATAAAATTTGAATGTTTAACTCGTGAGTAACGTAAAGTGCAAAATGCATTATTAAGCTCCAAGATATTTTTAATTATCTAGGATATTTTCTACGAGATATTGCCCAATAAACTGTTCAGATAATTAACTAAATAAATATTTCTAAAATGGATGCTTCATTTTCAGAAGTAAATTGATAATCTAAATTTCTGCATCACGGAATGCTAAGTTAAATGTTTATCTCACAAAAGGACGAGCAAAATATATTCGTATTTTGCACATATATACATCATTTGTAAATAATTGAATATTTGCATTTCATTTTGCATGATTGAGACCGAAAGCAGAAGATATTTAAAATACAATTATATTCACTAAAGCACCTGAAAATAATTATGTATGGCTATTTCCCCTAAATCGCATACACAATTAAACTTGAGCTGCATAATTAGCTCTAATTTATCTGACCGATGCTTTGATTTCGTATAGTAATTAATATAACACATTAAAGTAGTTCGTATAATAAGTAGAACATATTTCCGGATAAAAAAGAAGGAGATAACGGTATGACAACTGAAATTTGAATATCAAGAAAACTTTTGTTTTGATTTTATCAGGGCTCTGACTTGTTTATTTTTTTTAAACAATATTTTCTAAGAAAATTTTTCATGGCAGGTTTTAGGCACACTTGAACACCCAAGACACCTTTCTCGGCCAGTTTTATGAAATTCAAAAATAAGATTTTACTTTAACCCTTTGTGCTGTGATGGTAGAATTTTCTACCACGTAATTTTAATTCCAAAATGTCGCAACGACACCAGAAAATTTTACCAAATTTATTTGAAAAAGGTTCAATGCATTTTTTTTTTTCGTGTATATTGTTAATCAGTTTTTTTCCTTTGCAAAATACTGGTGCCAATAGGACATTTGGAATTTTGAAGAAATTTACCCACCAGAGTTCAAAGGATTAAAAAAAGTGATAATGTAGCACGCGCATTCCAAAGGAAAAAAGAAAGAAAAAAATTAGACTCACGCGTCACGTGACCTGAGTTTTGCTAAATTTAAAAAAATGTATTTGTAATATTTTTCGTTTAAAAAAAATCTGGCAACACTAGTTCTATTAAAAAATGTTCTTTTCTTAGTAATGTTCGAATGTTGGTTGTGAACTGTGGTTTATGTCTTGTGATGGTGGCGTGCGCCAGAATTATGTAAAAGCTTTATTTGTATATAATGTGTATGCGTTAGTGCTCTATATGTAAGTGACGTCTTTTCAAGTAATAAAAAGTATTTAAAGAAGCCTGCAGCTCCCGAGATATCTATGTTAAGTTATGCTCTTTCTTTCTTCTCTTGTACATTTGTAAGACGACTTCTTACAATAATCAAAAAACAGATCGGTGGAATGTTTATTTTTTTTAATCAAACTTATAATTGTTTCTTAACACTCTAGCAGTTTATTTTTATTTATTTTTTTGACACAATAAACAAGAATTAGGAACAAAAAATAATTCATTTCATAGTGAAAATATGTACTGAATATAATCGAAAAATGCGAGCCCATTAACACATCCAGTACTACTGACACCCATTGGCGGGTTCACGGTATGGTTTCTTGGTACATGAAAAAATGGATTTATTCTAAAGCAAAAATGCGTAATAGATTATAACTCTGCTATGTGTACCTTGTATAATCGATAAATCTGAAGTGATGGTACTACTGATGCAATTCGCAAAAGTTCAAGGTGGTATCACAAATACATTTTCCACCTGATAAACATTTAAATGTGGAACGCTTTCATATATAAATGCATCACTTTTTAGCTCACAGGCTATCATAGCCTGAGAGCTTATGTGCCCGTCCGTTCTGTATGTATGTGCGTAACGCGATAACTCATGATAAAAATATCGGATCCACTTGAAATTTTGTATATAGGTATATCCTGATAAGGCGCTTCCCTGATTAGTTTTTGGAGTTCATTCGATATGTATAAGAGGGGGAACGGGGGGCTCATGCCCCTCCCCTTAATGGATATAAATGGGTTTTTCATGCAGAATTAACAGTTTTTGTCCAAAATTTAGATATAGGATCATTCTGATGAGGCGATTCCGTGACTGGTATTATGTGTTCATTGAATAAGTATAAACAGGGGGAACGGGGGGCTTATGCCCCCCCCCCTTAATTGATATAAATGGGATTTTCATGCAGAATTAACAGTTTTCGTTCAAAATTTAGATATAGGATCATTCGGATGAGGCGATACCGTGGCTGTTATTAGGTGTTCATTGAATAAGTATAAACAGGGGGAACGGGGGGCTCATGCCTTTCCCTTAATTGATATAAACGGGTTTTTCATGCAGAATTAACAGTTTTTGTCCAAAATTTAGATATAGGATCATTCTGATGAGGCGATTCCGTGACTGTTATTATGTGTTCATTGAATAAGTATAAACAGGGGGAACGGGGGGGCTCATGCCCCCCCCCCTTAATTGATATAAACGGGATTTTCATGCAGAATTAACAGTTTTCGTACAAAATTTAGATATAGGATCATTCTGATGAGGCGAGTCCGTGGCTGTTATTATGTATTCATTGAATAAGTATCAACAGGGGGAACGGGGGTTCTAATGCCCTTCCCCTTAACTTGCATAAATGGATTTTTCAATCAGAATTGTCAGATTTCGTTCAAATCTCTGAATAGTTTTGGAAGTTTAATGGTTAAGTAAAAAAGAGGGGAATAACTCCTCTTAAATTATATAAATGCTAAATGGGTTTTTATTAAGAATTATCCGATTTGCTCTGAATTTTGGATATAGATTATTTAATATGATAAAGCATGTACTTGATGGTTTAGGAAGTTCAATGATTAAGTATAAAAAAGGAGAAAGGGGAGAGCTGTTTCCCCTTCTTATTTTTTTTTCGAACGGAATTAACGAAAATACAAGGCTGTAATGTACGATTAGTATGCGTAGCCTGTGAGCTCAATGCCATCAGTTTAACTGGGCAATATTCTTTTTATTTTTTCTATCTTATACATGCTAATACTTCCTGAATATTGCAGCATAACAGAGCTATAGGTTAGGTGTTTTACTCAAAGATCTAGTCAGCAATAACTTAAGCCAACTTCAAAAGAATATCAAGTTTGATGAAAACCCGTACATTAGTTTTTGAGATAGAGCTATTTTAAAATCTTTAAAAATCTCTGCATAAGAGCGCCATACACTAAAAACAAACCAGAACAAATTTTTATCAAGTACTAGCCGAATCTGAAATTTTATATAAATCCATGCACTAATTCTTGAAATACAGCGATTGTGAATTCGTAAAAAATGCAGCATAGCAGGACCACCTGTTGAGCGATATGCACCGAAAAAAAATCAGCACAATTTTGTATTAGGAACTAATGGTACATATTTTTTTATTAAATTCTGTTCATATTTTCTTAATATAAAGTAAGTGTGATAATCATAAATAATGCTGCATTGCAGCGTCATCTGTTCAGCAATCAAAACCAAAAAGTAAGAGCACCGAATTATATCAAGGACTAACTGAATCGAAAGTTTTATGGTAATCCGTGCACTTGTTCTTGAGATAGAGCTATTGTGGGAATTGTGAATAAGACATCATAGCACCACAACGTTTTGGGAGATATACACCAAAAACTATACAGCTCTAGTTTATATCTGGCTCTAAATGAATCTAAAGTTTGGGCAAATTCTGTTCATTAGTTCTTGAGATAGAGCGACACAAAAGCGACTCACAGAGTGATAGATTGACAGACAGACTCACAGATAGGCAGTTTCTAAAAATCATTAAATCGTGGTCAGGACCTTCTTGAACGTATAAACCTATCAAAAACCGGAAGTTGTATTTTTTCACGCATCCAGTACTTTCTTGTAAAGATAGAAGAAAGTAAAAAAATCGCAGTTGTGAAAGTTCCCCTCAATGGCGTAACCAGGATGGGTGCCCAAATGCTCTTCACACCGGTAAGTTTTTAAAGCTCTGTTCGCCTTATCTAACCAGAAAATTTTCTGCTATGAATCAATGAGAAAAATATCTTACAATAGTACTGGTTTTGGGAACCCACCTTGGTTACACCACTGCACCTTCTGTTGATACAGGAAATATCAGAAGAATATCACAAGAATCATGAATATCTTCAGGGCTGCTTGTCAGGAGTCATTGTCCCATAATGTTCACAAGGAGATGTTTTCCTTCGATATATCATTCGGGCGAAAAGAATCGAGAATGAAGATGCATTGCTTGTGTAAATATAAAGCTATTTAATGTACTATCATGAGTTATCAATTCCCTGATCTATTCATGAGTTACCTATTCCCTCAAAAGACATTTGCAAAAGAAATTCAGAAAATTTCGTGGCATTTGATGCATAATTTTTTGTTTTACGTACAGTAAAAGTCTGAAAAACTTGATTTTGAGAAAAAGCTGAAAATAACTTTAAAGCGCAATTCAAAAGATGTAATCGATGCAGCTTGAAAAGGTTCTAATTCGGGTTATATTTTAGATGTAGACACATACAGATTTCAATTTTAAATACAGATTTCGATAGATAAACGATTCAATTTTAATGTTATTGAAAAATGAAAAATTGATACTTTGATCGAAAACTACGTTTTTATAGGTTTTTACGTTGACCTTTTAACGGTCGCATTAAATTACGGTTTAAAAATTCAAATTGATTGTTGCCATCTCTTGTTTGAAAAAGAATCATTCATATTATTTATAGACATGCAAAATGATACCAGAAAAACGACAATTTCACTATTTTAGAAAGCTGGTGAGCAGGGGCGTAAACCACCATTGTTGCGTAAAGGGGGTGTAGACTCATAAATTTCCGACTCCAAGAAGGAAAATTTCCGAGTAGTATTAAAAATAAAATACCGACTATAACATACATACATATACAGGGTGTCCCATAAGTAATGGGACAAACTTTAAGGGGAGGTAGGGCACATCATAACGATTCAGAATTACATAGGAACCCATGTTCCCAAACGTCATTTTAACCCTTTAAGAGTCAGTTTTATTTGTCGATTTTTCCACATATGTGGGCGTGGCTTTTGAATGTCGAATTTTCAACAAGTGTATTTTATATGCTAATAGTTAAACAAAAAGAATATAAAAAATGAAAATGCTGCTTCTACTCGACGTATTTAACACACCGATTGTATTAATATACAATTAAGTATAGAATTTTAAAATGTCGGAACATAGAAGATTTTAAAAATGTACAGTAGGCGGAGTTATCATAGGAAGGCGAGAATAAATACTTTAAGAAATAAGTATCCACACCGGAAATTGTATTCCAGAATTTGTAGGACAGGAAATTTATAATGCGTTTAATCTTTAGACTTTGCTTTTCTTTCCACAGTAGCCTTGCAGAAATTACGCTGATTGGAATTGTCACCACCCGCTGAAGAGTATGCAACGTTTCACCAATAATGAACTGGCGGATATGCACTTCATATATGGCTTGGCCGAGGGAAATGCAAGGGCTGCACAAAGATTATATTGCGAAAGGTTTCCACAGAGAGTTGCACCGGACCGCCGAATATTTGCTTATTTACATTACAATTTAAGTAATTATGGTTCACTTCGAGGTGATAGGAGTAATGTGGGACGGCCACGACTGTCTCGAACTCCAAGTATGGAACAAAATGTGTTGGATATCGTTGGTAGCAATCCAAGTACCAGCGTACGAAACATCGCTGCTGCCATACGAGGATCTCGAAGTACAGTTCATCGTGTTTTGCGACTTGAAGGATTACACCCGTACCATCTGCAAAGAGTACCATCATTGCTTCCTACAGATTATCCTGCACGTAAAAGTTTTGCAAGTTGGTATCTCGACCAATGTCGTCTAGATCCTCATTTCCCATCCAAAGTTTTATTTACGGATGAGGCATATTTCACTCGAGATGGTGTATTCAACCATCACAATACGCATTTATGGTCTGATGAGAATCCCCAAGGAATGAGACCACATGCTGCCCAACATCGTTTTTCAGTGAATGTTTGGGCTGGTATTGTTGGCGACTTCTTAGTTGGGCCTTATTTGTTGCCAGCGCCTCTGACATCTAGAGATTACCTTATTTTTTTGCAAGAGATGCTACCAAGGTTACTTGACCCAGTACCACGTGATATGTGGTTTCAACATGATGGGGCACCTCCGCATTATGGAAGATGTGTTCGTCAGCATTTGAATCAGGCGTTTGGTCATCGATGGATTGGGCGTGGTGGACCGGTTATCTGGCCACCACGCTCTCCTGATTTAAGCAGCATCGATTTCTTTCTGTGGGGTGCATTGAAAGGTGCTGTTTACGCAACACCGATTGATACAGACATGGATCTGGTTGCGAGAATCGCCTGCGCTGCTGCAGATATTAAAGAAAATCCAGGTGTGTTTGAGCGAGTCCGCCAGTCCATGGTCCGACGTTGTAACGCTTGCATCACTAGTAATGGTGGAAACTTTGAACACCTTTTATGACATTCTTACATGTCACTTACCAAAGTACGTATAATATTTATGACCAATAAATATTTGAGATGATCTCAGTCTTGTGTCTCTTTCTTTAAGTATTTTTGATTTATTTAAAACTCCGCCTATTATAAGTTGTTTCTACATTCTAATATTTTACATTTTCATGGTTATTATTCTTACTAATACAATCAGCGCTCTAAATATTCGAATAGATGCAGCGATATTATACTTCACAATTTTTTCGTCAAACTATTATCATAGAATATCTTTTTTAAATTTAACATACATAAACCACGCCCACATGTGTCAAAAAATAGCCAAACACAGTTAAATTTTACATGGTTAAAATGACGTTTGGGGACATAGGTTCCTATGTAATTCTGAATCGTTATGATGTGCCCTACCTCCCCTTAAAGTTTGTCCCATTACTTATGGGACACCCTGTATATATGTATCTGTATAGAACTATTAGATAATACTACAAATCAACATCAATTTCTGGAAAATACTTGTACCGTAATTTCGGGTGTATAAACCGCGGATCAAACAATTCTTTTTGGACCCAGAAATCTTATTTAGTGATTGAATACAAATATGTTCGGCGATCTAAGTAGTTACATTTGTTTCTTAAAAAAATTCTGGGTCGAAAAAGAATTGTTTGATCTGCGGCTTATACACCCGAAATTACGGTATATAAACTGTCATGCATTAATTTCATGGAATCCTGGCGGCTTATGAAAGATTGTGTAGTTCTGCAGTAGACAAATCTAGTCAACTTTTGTGAAATTCTCGATATTAGCTGATATCAGAGAATTGAAATTACGAATACAAGGTGGTTGTTTTGCAGTCGTACTACTAATCTATACGGTCAGAGCATAAGTGTAACAACTCAATGGATTCCATAATCCGGTGATTTCTCCACTAGAAAAGGAGCAAGTTTGTTTTCTAAGTTGTTTATTCATCAAACATGAAAAATTAAAATGAGTCTCACATATGAAAAAATTCGCAAGCCCTACATTCTTTGGCACGATTCGTTATGTCATACTACATGATTTTAAAAAGAAAATTTAGAAAACTACAAGTGTCGTAGACAGGAGATAATGTATGTCGAAACACTTCAAACAAAACAGAAATCTAAGCTCCGAAGTCACTGATCTTCTTTTCGCTAGATTCGCAGAAGACAACAGATATCAACGTAGTACCGAAATGAGCTAATCAGTGAAAGGTGCACATCTAGAGATGGGCTGCTAACTTAATCACTCGGGAGGGGGAGTGGCTTAAGGAGTCCATACCTTGTAGAGTGCTGTTTTTGAGGTAAAAAACCTAGCATCGAAAAAGCGTGGCAGCATAGATTACAGGAATTAAGATTGGAAATAAAAATAACAAAATGGCTTTCAAACATTCGAAAATAGTAACTAGCTTCTCTCAGAATATTATAGATTGGATAGCTGATAAAAGTTATGAAGGACTAAAAACTCTAGATTAAGATTGTGAAAGAGATATTTATTAATATGCGTATTTTAATATTAAAGGGAAATAAAAACAAATAACAGGTTTTATTAAAAAATAGGGAGATGAAGAATATGCCGGAAATTTAGAATAATTTAGATGAATATTGCGAAATGAAATGTTTAAATAACACACACACACATGCATATACATATATATACTGGCAGCCTTCGCCCGATAACTTCGCCCCGAGCCGGTTTTCCTAAAAGATTATTGAATTAAAAAAATATGGCAGATAAAATTAAAATAAAACTATATTTTTTTAACATCTAATAAATTAACCATTATTTTTGTCTTATTCGTATGGTTTTACATTATCCCCTACAAAGTCGATGTTGGCGATAAAATAGACGAAATAGCTCTAAAACCACTGAAGAACTGTAATTAACAATTTTTTGGAATGTTTGTTATACTGAATTTTACGCTCCTACCTAAAATTTATGTTTAGATATGGTGAAACGACCTAAAACTTGCCACCATCCCATTAAACCCACCTACTTGAGAATTCCAAAACCAATAAAATATATGTTTAAGTATGCTTTAGTATATTGCGAAATGATCTAAGAGTTTCAATATCCTCCCTTTTATTCTCTTAAAGGCGGGAAAATTTCTAAAATCACTGAAATGCATGTAAAATTACTTTTAAATTAGCTTGCTATCTTGAATTTCATGCCCCTACCTAAAACTGTCGCCAGAATATAGCCAAAATATTTTAGAATTTTTGACTCTCTTTAACTCACTTAGAGAGCATTTTCTAAACTCCTGAAATACGTGCGTAATTACACTGGCCTCCGATGAAAAAAATACATAAAAGAATTGATAGCTGAACCTTGTGTATTATTTGGTGCTAATTTTAAGAATAATGATGAAAAAGTTCTATCATGTCATGTTTTCTTGAAAAAGTCAGTTTTACTTAGATTTTTATAAACATTCCATCAATCATATATCCCATTCCTCATGGACTTGATGTACTTTCATTTGAATTGTCAGTTATCTCACCAGAGTCTTCAGACTAGGAATATCCATAATTTAAGGATCCGATGCCGTATGTTAAGAAACTATTCTCCTCAGTCCTTCTCTCCACTTGAACTTAATGATCTAACTAGAGATATGAACATTTCGAAAGAGGCAATTTAAATTTAAGCTTCAAATTGAAAGAAAAAACTTATTGGCCAAAGAAACCTGTTTCTATTAGTACGGGAATCGAAAAAAAATAAAATAGAAAAGGAATTAGAAAAGGAATGTGTTAACCCCTTGAAAGGCGGTGATCGCAAATGAGACCACCTAATTTTAATCCCAAATTTCCACACTGGTACCAGAAATTTTCTAGGAAAATGTCACTTTTATTAAATACACGTTTATTACTTTACAAATAAAATTTCGTGTAAATACTGGTGTCATTCAATTATTTCAACATTTTACTAATACAAGTACCTTGCCCCGGAAAGGGTTAACGGCCTTAAGGATTTCTTGCTAAATGATCATGATCTAGAATACTAATAGTTTAAACAGAATAGAATTAGGTATTAAGAAGATTGGTTATAAAGGATTCGTTGGAATGCCCATCGTGGCGCAGTCGTAGTTTTGTTTTGTAACTGACACCTGGGAAGGATTAAAGTTTTCTGGGTGTGCCGAAGCATTACCTGGAAGTGGAAATTTTTTTTATCTTTTTAATTTTTAGCAATCAGTTAAAATCTTTTTAGCGTTTCTTTTATGAGTAAAATTGAAATTTGATTGCTCAGGTACTATTTTAAAGCTTGTCAAAAATATAGTTTTTTTTTCTTTCTTTTTCTTTAAATTTAAATTAATAAATCTTTCTAATGACGTACTTTAAATCTGCGTAAAAATTTGGTGTCAACTACGTTTCTTCCGACTAAACAAAATGTAGTTATAATAATGTGAAAAAACAATCGAATACAATTGATTAAGGAAAAAGAAAACGAACGAATTGTTTCAGATAGGAGTAAAGTGATATAGATTGTAATATGCCCAGTTTAATTCGATGCAAAAATTCAAAGTACTTGGGTATTTTCAATTTTCATCCATCAATTTTCATTAAAATTATGTAAAGTAAACAAAATTCACATTAAAAAAGTAGTTAATAAAAAAATAAAACCATAATTATTTTTGATTAAAAGTTAAATTCGTGTAGCTTGGAAAATATTCCGGCTGATAAGGAAAAGCACTAAGTATTTGCAATTCATTTTTGAATTTTCATTGGATATCACCTAAATCCAGTGATATACATTTCTTAGTTAGAGATTTCATTTTCAAAGTTAGAGAAAATGAAGAAGTTTCATGGCTTCAATCAGCATATCTTAAAATTTCCACACCAAAGTAAAAAATTTTCGACAATACAACAGATTCTCGATAGCTCGAAGTCAAAGTGCACGAACAAAAATCGGAATATCAAGGTTTTTGATCAAAATAGCAAAGTTTCATATAAAATTAACATCGCTGGAGGATGTATATAGGTATTTTTTCATCATATCGAGGTTTTTGAACTCACAATATTCGACAAATCGCAGTTCATCTCTATAGATTTTATCTAAAGAAGAAAATCTGAAATATTTCCGACTAAGAACAAATTTACGTAAATATTCTTTGTTCAAAATTCTTATCTTTTTTTTTCCTCTAATTAAAAACTACAATTAAAAAAAATTCTCCAATTTACAAGTTTTTATAATTTAATATATATATATTGGTTTTGACTAACCGTACATTTTCCCGATCGAACGGGAATTTTCCCGACTGATTTTTTCACTTTTTCAATTTGTAAGTCATTTTAGGTAAATACCATTTTTCCGACTAAACGTACATTTTTCCTATGGAACGGGAATTTTTCTGATTAATTTTTTTTGTTTTTTCAATTTGTAAGTTCTATAGTAAACAACATTTTACCGACTAAACGTGCATTTTCCGATTGATTATTTCATTTTTCCAATTTGTAAGTCCTTATAGGTAAATACCATTTTTCCGACTATACGTACATTTCCCCTATCGAATGGTGAATTTTCCGACTGACTTTTTCGTTTTTCCAATTTGTAAGTCCTTATAGTAAATAACGTTTTTCCCGACTAAACGTACATTTTGTCGACTGATTATTTTCGTTTTTTCCAATTTATAGGTTTTTTATAGATAAGTACCATTTTTTTCCCGGGGGGTGCCACACCCCCCATACCCTCCCCCGGGATTTACGCCCCTGCTGGTGAGAACCAAACAATTCTGAATAATAACCCTGAAGATCGCAGCCCAGGAATGTCACGAGAACGAGAATTAAGGCGTTAATGTAAGTGCTCGGATGCCTTAAATAAACCGAAATTTACTATTGAGATTTTCTGCTGTGAAATTCGATTCTCTGAATTACGAAATTTCTGAAATGCATTCTATCAAGGGCATTAGAGAGTTAAAAAATTCTAAAATAAACTTTTTAATACAAAAATTTTATACTTTTTTGCTATATATAATGTTTTAGTGCATAATGTTTAATATACTTACTCAGTCATACTTTTTTAAAATGCAATATCCGCCAAAAGATTTATTTTTAACGCCAATTTTTGCTGTATAATTTTCTGCTAATAACGTCAAGGGTTCTATCATTATTTCTAGCAGGAACTTTTAAAATTAACATAAAAATATATAACCTCTCTTTCCATTAGAAACGGTAAATTGTTATGAAATGAAACAAGATTAATTGAATGCGTAAATTATTGCAAGTCATATTTGCCATGAAGTAGAAGACGTATTATAAAATTTTCGCGATATTTTTCTATTATCTTGGCCATATCTCTAAGATATTTATCAATAAACTATTCAAGTAATTGAATAATTTATTGATAAAATGAATTCCATATTTCATGCATTAACAACGATTAATCAAAACTTTTTTTTGCAGCCCGTTTAATTAAATGTTTATATCAAGCAATGAAGTGTCAATTAAACATCACTGGCAAATCATTAAACATTTGCATTCGATTTAGACTGAAAATGAAAGGATTAGATATAAAAAGCAGATTTTATGAAATAAAACTGTTTAAAATAATAAAGTATGATTTATGTATGAAATTCTGTTAACAACCGCAATTTTGTGACTACGTTTCTAATCCATTGTCTATATATAAATGTTACAAGAATTCTTTTGTATGTATATCGTGCATAAAATATTTTAACCTTTTTCTTCTTGGTACATGAATAATTTTTTTGACACAAGAAAATAGATTTATGAATAAATATTGGAAAATATATACTGCTGTGTCTACCAGTTGCGAGTAAAATAACTGAGGAAACATAGTCAGAAAACTGTAATTGTTATTAGTAATTATAACGGTAAAAATTGTTTTAGAAAACCATTCTTTTGTTCAAGATTTATTGCAGTAAGAATTATAATTTATCAAAATTAACAATTAACCAGATACAAAATATATTTTTCTGGGTGTGTTTTCATTAGTATTCACATATTTATAAAACGCTTAATGGAATAAGTTTCTATAAAAATATTAAGATGAATTTTAAGATAAGTAGTTAAGACGAAAATCTTTTATAAAATGAAAATGATATTAAATTATCATAAAATGATAAATTGTAGTGATAATTAACAATTAAAAGAAAATAGTTTTTAAAGTGAAAATGATAATAAGTTACATCGGTATTATTAGAAAGAAAGTTCTTATTAAATATTATTTTCTTCTTTTTTGTTGAAGGGTGAGGAGAACAAAGCAGTTATTCCAAATTTTAACTATAAATGAAATTTCGCTAAAAGAGTTAAAAGATTAAGTTTTGAAAAACTTCAGGTTCCGTCAGCAGCATTTGAATGCAAGGCCTTCGTTTTAAGAGGCCAGCAGTCTGCCATATAGTCTAGAAATAGAAGACTTTTGAAAAAAATGTTGAGATTATCTTTTTGAATCAAAAATTTGTCAATAAAACAATAACATAAAATTGTCCTTCTTTCATCCACCACTTAAATAATATGTAATTAACTAAGGTAAGTCCACTGGCAACACTGGGCTGACACAAAAGTAGCGGATGTCGTAGTCGAATATTTTTAAGTGTTTTTACGATTACCTGAATTTGGACACCAATATTTTGCAAAAGTTTTCTTTAGCTTATTTAAACTAGAAAAAGAAAGGGGAGTTTTTTTTATTTATATATTGGTATTCATATGCAAAGGACTGTGCAAGAGCGTAAATAAGCCATTTCTACGCGACCGCTCAAGCTTAATATTCAGAAAGCGGTAAACAAGTAAAACAAATTAGCACTAAAAAAACTAGCGGAAATTTGAGTCAAGTTTTATAAAAAAAATATTTGACACCAGAAATTTTATTTAAAACAATTTAACTTTATTATTTAATGTTGTTCTACTTGTACCGAAAACGTATTCATATGGTAGCCGTCAAAATGACGGCTCACGATAGTTCTAGTGGTAATAATAGTGCTAGTAAATGAATACACAATACAGGGTAAGTTAAAATGAATGTTTCAATTTCAAAGTTTTATTATGTAAAAAGTGATCAATACATTTATTCAAAATATGCTTGCATGTACAATTAATATAATCAAATTTTAAGTTACTCATGAGAAATGTTCAATGGGCTCTCCTTTTGTTATACGCAGTTCTGCCGCATCTAGTTGATATTTTATTTAGAAATATTAAATTCATAAGAGAAATTTTTGAATGGCAATTTTCTTTTATAACCTGACAGATATTTCATAAATTAAATACAAGAAAATTGCTATTCAAAGTTTTCTGGTGTGAATTCAATATTTCTAAATAAAAAATCCGCCAGATGGGGCAATACTAGCTATACATAATATATCAAGTCTGCAATGTGTTTCTTTCCAAACCGCGTGCAGCAAGTTGATACTGGCAATACAAGCTATTATACGGGCTTTTAAACGCTTTTCTAAATTGCCCGTACGTCATACGGGCAATGTGTTTGTACTCATCATGATTTATTATTATCACCAGAGAATTTTTATTTTAAGTTATACATTATTTAATCCGAAATTTTTTCTGATTCGATTAGGCAAAAACCTCCGTTTTAAAAAACCGGTGATAAAAGATAAAAAATTCTGTAAAAGACATGAAAAAATCGACATTATTTGTACGTTTTTCCAGAACTATTAATCCGTTAAGTGGTTAAAACAGTAATGTTTGACATGGAGGACCTGCACGCTATCCTTTACAAACCCTCGCAAAAAAATCGCATGGAGTGAGACCTAGGGAACATGTTGGCTTTCGGCGCCGTCTTATGGTGGCTGTAAAATTCCAAATAACTATTCAAAACTGATGTAAATTACACGACTAAAAATTTGTCTTCCATTTTTATCTCGAAATTTCGATTTTAGACTGAAACATTTCGAAGAAGAATTTTTATTTTAAGTAATCAAGAACAATCTGGCATGAAATGAATCTTAAAATTCTTTTTGCATTTGCTGATGTGACTTTGCTGTGTTTTTTTAAATAAAAGTGTAAAACAAAAGATTCGGCTTGCAATATACTCGGTAAAATGTAGTAATCTATTTTCAGGTAAATTTGTTTGAATATCCCGATGTCAATGTGACATTTGGAGATTAAAATTAAGTGGTATAAAATTCCCCCATCAGTAATCAACTGGATAACCCTTTCAGGAGCAAGATACCTCTATTCGTAAAATGTAGAAATGAGTAGACGACACCAGAATTCAAAAGCAGATTTATTTTAAAATAAGCAAAAGGTTTAATTCACGTACTTAATAAAGGGGAAATTTTTCATTTCAATATCCCGGTGCCAATGTGGCATTTATGAATTAAAAAAATGTTATCCAAAAATGAACCATCGGCCTTGAAGAGGTTAAATTCGTTTTTGAATACAACATGTCCGACGACATGTCCAAAACAATACTAAACACTAGAAAGACGGCAAGGGGCCATTTTGGCCCCTGCCAATTGAATCTATGCTGTTTAAACCAGAAATCTTATAAAATAAATTTAAAAGCCACAGATAAAAAGACGCTTAATTAAATAACATAAATACTTTTAAATAAAAATTCTGGCACTAAATATTTTCCCTAAACTTGAGTAAAAATCCACGTCTTTCTAGTGTTAACCACTTAATAGTCGCATTAAATTACGATTTAAAAATTCAAATTCTTTATTCTCACCAATTTTTTGAAAAAAAAATCATATTATTTAATGACAAGTAAAATGACACCAGAATAAAACCGATTACACTATTTTATAAAACTGGTGGAAATCAAACAATTGTGAATAAAAACCGTGAAACTTGCAGTCCGTGAATGTCTCGGGCGTGGCGATTAAGTGGTTAACGTTGATATGTCGTTTGAATGTTGAGTTGTCAGGACCAGTTTTGTCTTTTTTTATACAGAAATCCCTTAAATTCCGTAAGAAGAATTTTTACATTATGTAATTGCAAAATGTAAGAGTTGTTAAATAAAGCCAAAATTATTGTTCGGAATTTATGGTATAAATTTTTAATTTCGAAATAAAAATATGACTAAACTGGCAAATTTAGTAAGCTTATTTGAAAAAAACACAAAAACATTTTGATGGTGTTTGATACAAGCACAATTTTGGAAGAACTCATTTAAAATAACATCGAATATCTGTGTTAACTAAATAACCTCACGTATTTTAATCGTGTTAACCGTAATGTTGGGATTCATAAAGTCGTTAAATATTAATTTTTTCTCGCTTTAATATTTTAATCTGCAAAAGTTAATGATTATTTTTTATATATACTTTTTTAAGGCCACATTTCTACACGTAAGCTATTACTGCTAATATAATGCTTTACTTTATGGCTGAACGTGATCAAGTGCGTTAAAAACTTTTGTTGAATGGGATAGTCGTTAACCAGGAAAGTATTAAAATCCAGATAATTACTATTTCACTGTATAATTTAAAAAGTCATATTCATTTAGTAAAGAATTTTTTAAGACTTTTAATCACCACCAGCAATGATAGTAATAAGGAATGCTTTTTTCATTATATTTAATCGAACTGAAAAAGTTATTATTTAAGATTTTGAAAGGGCGCGTTTTATATGAGTGTGCATGCAAATACAGACTGTTATAAAAAAAATCGTAGTTACTTTTAAGGGGTCTAGTACCTTTTAAACTCGTTTAAAATCTGTAAAAACGTTGAAAATTTGAATTAGTGTAACTTCTTTATTTTTTTATGCACAGACATAAAATTTTGGATTTTGATTAAACAGATTATGTTTTTTATACACTACCCTAGATACTGACTAGTCTTTTGCAGAATTTGTGTACAGTTGAATTTAAAACATCTTTTTATTTCACTCCGTAAGTCATTGCGCGCGTCATATCTTGAGAACGTACGTATGGAATTTTATGAAACTTAATGTATATAATATGCACATATGTATTTATAAAATGGACTACTCTTAGATCAAAATTATGTCATTAACTGTAAAAAATCAATATTTTTGTTTAAAAAAATAAAAAAATAATATTTTTTAATCAATAAAACTAGTCATAACTAAAACTATTACCACTTTAAATACTTAAAAGTAGTTCATTTTAAACACACATATCTGTTTAATATCTACACTTCATTTCATAATAATCCATCCATACGTTATCAAGTTATCGTGCGCGCAATGACTTACAGAGTGAAAAAAAAAAGAGATTTTTTAATTTCAAAAATACACAAATTTTGTAAAAGACTAGTCAGTATTTAGTGGTATTAAATCGAAAAGCATAAACTGTTTAATCAAAACCCAAAACTTCATGTATATACACAAAAAAAATAATGGAGATACTCTAATTTAAACCTTCAATGTTTTTGTTGATTTTCAACGAGTGTAAAACGTACAAGACCCCTTAAAGCAGAACTTTTCTATTTTTTTTAAATCGAAACCCTAAATTCGTGAAGAGTAAATTACAAATGTTCCACAAAAGTAATACCACTAATTGAAGATGTAATTTATGCATTAATGCAGGAACTGCATATATTTTTATTTCATTGGTTTATTTGGTGTCGGCCGATTATCTACTCTAGGGATATAGGCCCTGGGGGACGTGCCCTTCGTGGGAGCCTTTCTAAGGGAACCTAACCCGTATTTACGCGAGGTTCGATGAAAACCACGAAAACTCCGAACGGTTAGGCCGACGGCCGCGATTGGGTTCGAACCCAGCACCTGCCTTCTACCAGTTGAGAGGTCAGAACCTCTCGGCCACTGGTGGGGCTATTTTTATTTGAACAAATCACAAATGTGCAGTATGATGCTTAACCCTTTCCGGTGCAGACAAATTCTGTTAGTAAAATGAGAAATTCTTGACTGGCACCGGAATTTACAAAAGACTTTTTTAGAAATTAAGAATTCCCTAGTTTAAGCTGTCATTATAAATGTAAAATTTTACTTAAATATTATTGGTGCCGTTTGTAAGTTTGGAATTAAAATTAGGTGTTGCCGGAGTAGTAACACTGCGCCGGAAAGGGTTCAGAGGTAATGTACATTTAAAACGTCAAAAGTTATGAATTCATTTTTAACCCGACAGGACGTGCGTAGTGTGTTTTGACATCCTAAAAACGCCCAATGTATTAACGGTTTTCACTTTGTCACCAATAAATATAAATAATACTCGTCTCTTTATTTAAGCGGAGACAATGGTTACAAACAGACAATGGTTTACTTCACAGCGATAAAATGTGTTGAAGATTATTTTATAAAAATTAGTGGTGACAAATGCAAGTAACATACTCATTCTGGGTCAGTCAGGCCCAGTGCACGTCTTTCCAGGTTTGAAATTGCAATATTAAAAGTTATTTAACACCTATGTATCATATATTTAAAGAGTATTAAAATATCCTTACACTTTTTAACTTTGCTTTTAACATTAAATATACTGAAAATTTCACTAAAGCTTTATAAAAGTGATTCAGACCAGAATGTTTATTTAAAACTATTAACTGTTTTATTTAACTTATTTTCGCGGTATTCACTTTTTATTTCCCGTCCACTGAATACTAAACCTGAGTGCTAACACTAAAATAGCAATAGCCGAAAGCGAGTTTTTTTCAGAGTGTGTACAATCCCTTGAGTATTCATACCAGTAATTCTTAATTTTTTTTTTTCAGATTAAGACAAAGAATTTTTTTTTAATACTGTTATCTAAATTTTGTGGACCCTACATACATTTAGAAAAATTGCTTTCGTCAGTCTTCATTTTTATGCCAGAGCTCAGGATTATTAAGAGACAGTGTTTTATTGACATATGAAGATATTTTCAGCAGTCGTAGGCGTCATGATTTCTTTTTTCAGGATAAATATCTGTATTTTTTGTTGGAAAATGCATATAAACAGGGTCCCCAAATGGTCCTCCAACTGTACATCAATATTGTCTTAGAAAGATATTTTTCTTGCAAATTGCGCAAAACCACCTTCGGAGTTTAGTTTTAGCACAAATGCTCATGAAATCTACTATGAAATTTTCTGTTAAAAAATATTGGTGTTCAGTTCGCGGACCATTTGACAGCCCTGTATAAGTCAATTACATAGAATTTTGCCTTGTATTTATGTTTCGAATCGGAATATTTCATTTGGAACCTATTAAATGACCTGTTGTTAGTATCAAAGTTGACACTAGTTACATTGCTTAGAAAGACATTATGTGGAAATCTCGAGTATCGGTACTGCTTTAAAATTATCCAAAAATCTACATACTCTCAAACACTTCTATCAGTTTTACAGCATGAAAGTGTAAAAATCAAGCTCAGTAACAGCATCAAGAAGTGTGTGGTGCAAAATGCATTTAAAATATAATGTCATTAACCTCTTCAGACACGATGTATCCTATAGCAGGGCTGCCACAATCGACTATTTATTTATTCTAACTGGCACCACCTTTTTCAAAAGATAAATCCTTAACACACACTTTGACAACATTAGAAAGAGAAATGAATTTTAAAATATATATTAGAGAAGTATTGGTGCGAACAGAATAGTCGCCTATGGCAGCCGTGTAAAAGTTACTTGTCTTTACAATATTTTTCACGTGCATAATTAATGTTTAAAATAAAGAAATTGGTATGAATGGAGCCTAACAGATAGCAGAATTAAACAAAAAAGTAATTTCCTCCTTGTAACGTTTTCTTTTGGTGAGATACGTGTTAATATATGAAAATGGCTTGCAGCAAAAAAGTACGAAAAGTAAAAAAAAGGAAAACATAAATAATTTTTCTGTATGGTATTTGTACAGTGTATTACTAATAAAAATTTATTAAACCTATAAATATTTCCTTTTTTTCCTTTTTTTTGCAAGGCAAAAAGAATAAAATTTAAAAAATTCTAACAAACTATGAAAAAATGTAATTTATTGAACCCCCATTAGAGATGGGAAATATAGTTATTTTTGGTTAACAGGTTACATCGTTCCACACATTCACAGGTAACAGGTTTCAACAACCTGTTATTTTTGTAACGTAATAACTAATCAATGAGAATATGCTGTCAACAGACATTTTTATTAGAGGGACTTTAATTAAGATATCTTGAATAATTTTGATATATAAGTGTAGACTCTGTTTTAGTTCAGATAAACATACATCTTTAAAATAAATTTCATGTTAAAAATTTAATTTTTGCAAGACAAAAACTTAGTTAGCTGGGATTCTTTGCATTTCACGCATTATTATCGTTTTCTTGCACTAAAAATCCATTTTTCCTCGTTAAAATTTCATAAGTATCATAACTCATTAAGTTTTACTCGTAGAAGTTTTATGCTGTTTTACCTGTTAAAACGCATAGAAACTTTTACTAAATAAAAGTTATAAACTTATTTAACACTGTATAAAATATGTAATTTCTTAACAATTTAAAAAATAATTATTTTAATGTAAATTGATATTTATGTGATGCAGAAGAAAGTTTAAAACATTTTTGCAATTGGTACATAGCCTCTAAAACTGGCGGTTTAGAAATTAACTTTTTATAAACGATCAGAAATATCTTCCATAAAAAATAACACCGGTTTCACAATACAATTTGTTAAAAAAAAAAAAAAAAAAAAAAAAAAAAAAAAAAAAAAAAAAAAAAGACTTATTCTTTGGTACCTTGACTTGAAGTTCGAATTTTGACATCCCCGAATCAATATTTGTCAACACATATTCAAAGCTTATCCCACAAGAACACGAAATATTACTTATACATTTTTAATCAAATGTCATTCATCCAACAAATTTCGTATGTGCATTAACCCCCCCCCCCCAAAAAAAAAAAAAAAAAAAAGTTGTGACAGGCCAAAAAATGACGTTGGTAGTATAAAATTGGCGCTCTATAAATTTCCGCGTCCGGGCCGACCGCTCCCTTGCCCCTCCCCCTTTTCGCATGGCGCTGCCCTCACCAGGCTATTTTTCTTCTTTTTTTTCAGTAAAATAAAATTACGAAAATAATGTTTTCGAGTTCTTATTTTCTAATGACGCAATAATGACAAAATAATAATAATAAAAAACCCCAGTAATAAACACTTTATTTTAAAAAAAATCATAGCGCCAGAATATCCCCCCTTCCCCAAATCATATGAGTACAAAGTAATATCCCTTTTAAATATTCAAAGTCAAAGATTGCCACCGTTTTACTCATCTAACTACACCAACCAAAGATTTTCTCCCGTGCAATAAAACAGCTTTCTATCAACAATTAAATCCGTCCATTTTTCAAACTCATTTTTTTCAATAAATATAGTTTTCGATATTCTAAAAACATATTTGTTGCTTTAATCTTTGTAACTGTGAGCGTTATAAAAATATTCAAACGATAAAATAATTTTGGGGAAAAAACCGAAGCCAGGTGTTTTTAAATATCCATAGAATAATGAACAACCAATAGCTTTTGAGAGATTTTACCACGTGAACTTTTGAGATAGCAAACGGACAATTATTCATGTGATTAGCTCACTTGATTAGGCCAAAACGATTTTTAATGTCTTAGAGTCGTAGAAGGATAGTATTGCATCAAAAGGAAAGTCTGGTTGTGCGTAGGCATTTTTTTCTCTCTCTGTGTTTCAAAAGCGTTTTAATGCTGTTGGGGATTTTATTTTTTGCAGTAATAGAAATTCTTTGTCTTAGAATTCAAATAGATTTATAAGCTAGGAAATAGATTTTATATAACTAAACTTTTATTAATGTATAAATATTCATTCCTAAAATAATTTTTAGTCTTGCTATTTGCTTCTTCTTTTAAAATGCTTATCACACGAGGCGTTCCAAAATTAACAGGGACTTTTTGGTAATCTGTTACTGAATAATAAGTTTTTGGTTGATATTACGCATATTTATCCTGTTATGTTAAATAATGCCCATCTCTAGCCCCCATGTATCATTAAATTTTATATGCAAAATAGGATCTTAATTTTTTTTCGCTTTTCAATCGTCCTTAGCTATCCGTTTGTAACCATAAATTCATAACTGAAATTTATGAGAGTATTCATAATAAGCGTAGGTGCCCAAGTGCTCTAAATACCGGTATTTTTTTAAGTTCTTTCGTCGCTTTTTGTTTACCTTTTTAATGAAAAGGCGGACGCCTTTACTAATAAGAAAATTTTCTGCTATGAATCAAAAAGAAAGCCTTACAATATTACTGGTTTTGAGCTCCCACCCTGGTTAGGCCCCTGCAAAAAATATATAAAAATAACCCCTGGGGTCTGAAGAGGTTAAGATGAAATGACCAATTTGAAAAGGCCTTTTTTACTTATAAATTTCAAATTCTCATCGAAAGGTTTAATAGTTATTTTTATTCAATATATATTTTTGTTTAATTATTGATATTCCACAAATAAAACTTTTAATTTGTTGCATATTACAACATAAATCTTTTTATCTCAGTTGTTTGCAAAATTTATCTTTCAAATATAAGTTTCCCGTAATTGAAATTGCATCATAAATATCTAAAATCACACTAAATTTTTTATTTATTTGCACAACAATGAATTCTACGATCTGCAATTTCCCCTGTAGATTTCCACATTAGCCTGTCAAACTATCCAATATAAAAACAGTGTCGGCATTGTTGCCTACTTTTTTTTCATAATTTTTGATTAGCACCATTTTTCTGAAATGGTAAATTTCTCCTAGTTATCGCCCTTTCTATGCATAAATTATTTTTCATTATTACTTTAAAAACTCAACCAATCTTTTCTTTCTGATATATGAGAACCCATTCTAAAACAATTTTACTATCGAGATGCATGCCGGCTATTATTTGTCCACAAATCATATCTTTATAAATAAATGCTGATTTTTTTTCTTTTTAGAGCAATACTTATCTGTCCTCACATGAGGCCAGTATGAATGAAAGGATTAATATGTTATTAAATAAGGTGAATTTTGCTATTACTAAAAAAATTGTGCCAATCAAAAAATCTGAATTTAAAAAAGTAGCTTACTGACAACACCGTTTTTATATTAAATAATTTGACATGTTACCGGAGACTTTAGTTTGATCTCAATTTTTATGCAGGAAATCCAAATTCCTGCCAGAAATTAAAAATAGCATTTTCCGTTTTAATGACAAAAATTTTGGGATTAGATAAAGTACAGATTGTTTCAGAATTTCCGGTATGAATGTGAAATTTCAAAATAAAAATGGAGTTCACACTGGCAGCCTTGAGTGTTACATTTAGAGTTAACACTTTGAGCTCTGGGGTGTAAATTTCTTCAAAATTCCAAATGTCACATTGGCACCAGTATTTTGCAAAGAAAAAAAATGGTTAACAATAACCACAAAAAACTGCATTAAACTTTTTTCAAATAAATTTGGTCCAATTTTCTGGTGCCACTGTGACATTTCGGAATTAAAATTATATGGTAGAAAAATCTACCATCAGAGCTCAAGGAGTTAATAAAATAAATTGGTGATTCTGCAAATTGGTAATAGTGAAATAGGTGGTTATTTATTTTTTTCAGCAGAAAAACTTAATGACTTTTTTGAAACATGTAGTAAAGATTAATGCATTATATTAGCTCATAAAATTCAAATATTATTTAACCCTACAAACACCATTCACGTCTTATTTGGCCCCAGTTGTTTTTACTTTTATTTTGAATTTTTTAATATTTCAAACCAGAAAAAAATATATTTTGTACTCAATGCTTTAAATTAAATATTTACTTCCGAGGTATATGTTAAAAATAACAAAATGAAATATTTGTTTTAAATTCTGTAAAACTAAGAATCCACAGAAATAATTAAAAGCTGGAAATTGAAGGGTTAAAATACATTTAAAATAAATTGTTAAACCTATAAAATATCATTCCCTCACATGCAACTACTACCAACAAAATTATAAAAGACATCATTACTCACTGAAATGTTCATATTCATTTTGTCTGACTTCTGTCTTATTATTTCTATGTATTACATTATATTTTTTGTCGGTATATACAGTTTTTATTTGACAAAATGTTTCCAACTCAAATTTCGCATTATTTTCTCACTCATTAGTACAAGCTGACTACAAGCTGAGATATGACATGGACAATATGTGAAAACAATACTGCCAAACTATTGTAACCTCCTATGTAATTGTTCAACAAGACTGCCAACCTTACACAATTTTTTCTACAAATAGGTCAAAAGTGCGTGTACTCTTGCACCAAGTCCCAGATCTGGGAGTTGATTTCTCTTTGCGAAAAAAATTCCGAAATTTGTCGAAAATTTCAAAAATCGCACTTTTTAGGATTTGATATCTCTGGTGGAGCCCCAGATAAAAATCTGAAATTCTGCCCTTTGATAGTATTTTTAGTAGTGTTATGTACAAAAAAATTCAAAAAGGAGATTTGACTACAAGCTGAGATATGACATGGACAATATGCGAAAACAATACTGCCAAACTATTGTAACCTACTATGTACTACCTGATATTACCTACACAGGGTGTACGTTCATACTTCCAAAATTTTAAATTAATTATTTATGGTACAAAGTTAAATGTTAATTACAAATATCTTCTTCAAATGCTTCTGTGTGATTTAAACTATTCAGAATGTATGCTAAGCCAATACACTATTCGTCCAGACGAACAAACCTACTAGAAATGCTATTGCAGCAATTTTACTCGGAACACATTTCAGGATAAGTAAATTACAGACAATCGGTTGCAACTGATCGAGTTGACATGGTTTCAATTATTAAACCTAGAGAATTTCATTCAAGTTAACAAGGGATGACAAGACTTGGGTGGCTTCAAATAAAATTTTGAGAAAAAACAGCCTAATGAACTGACAACAGTAACTGGTCGAACTCATAACATCTCTCGTAAACAGTGTTAAGCTCTTTGTTGAGCATATATAGTATCTTTGTAAATTAAATGTTTATTATTTAACTGTTTTCAACAAACGATATTTTCTGTGTAGATATTATAATAAAAGAGACTAATCTCATTTCTCCTAACGTACTCGTAATAGCATTTCTTAACATTCTTTTAATCACCGTATCTCAGCGTATAGTCAAATTTCCTTCTTGAAATTTTTTGTACATAACACTACCATAAAATGCTACCAAAAGCCATAATTTCCAGATTTTTATCTCGCGCCACACAAGAGATATCAAACTTCAATGTGAGGAAATAGCTGGACACGATGAAACGAAAAGATGAAATGAAAAGATGGCCACCATGCTCAAACGAAAAATATTAAAATTAAAATAATAATCTTTTTGAACTTCCCTCATATTAGGGAACAAAAAAAATCAGATCTTTTAAAAACGGTCAATCAACCAAAATATTTTCGGGGCCATTGAAATGGACGAATAGCATTTCCAGTACGTTTTGTTCATTTGGACATATAGTGCATTTGCTTAGCATACAATCTGAATTATTTAAATCACGATTTAAACAGAATTTGAAGATGATCTTTGTAACTTTGCCTCATCAACCATTAGGTTAATATTTTGTAGGTATGTACAAACACATAGCAGGTTAATATAGTTTAGAAGTATTGTTTTGACATATTGACCATGCCATATCTCAGCTTGTAGTGAAATCTCCTTCTTGAAATTTTTTGTACATAACACTACTACACAATACTATCAAAGGCCAGAATTTCAGATTTTTATCTCATGCTCCACCAGAGATATCAAAGCTTAAAAAGTGCGATTTTTTAAAAATTTTCGACGAATTTCGGAATTTTTTTCCCAAAGAAAAATCAACTCCCAGATCTGGGACTTGGTGTATGAGTACATGCACTTTTGACCTATTAGTATACAAATTGTGTAAGGTTGACAGTTTTCCTTACATGAAAAATTTCCTCTTGCAAACGGATAGATTTTGGAAAAAATCTTAAATTTTGTGCTAAAATTTCACCTGTAAAAATTTATTTTGAAAAATTATTCTACGACCGTACCTTTAGCCTGTTTTATTCTGAATAAAATGCTGCAAACCCCATTTCAATTGGGAAAATAAAAGACGAGATATTTACAATTTTGTGTATCCTAGTATCTGAGAAAATCGTTGAACACGATGAAACAAAGATGACCAAACAAAAACTAGTAAAATAAAAATAACGGTCATTTTGAACTTCCGTCCTGTTAGGGTTGTTGTACAAAAAATTTCAGATATTTTAAAAATGGTCGAGCGACCATTTTTGTATTTTCTGGACCACTTGAAGTGGATTGACCCATACTGAAACATTGCACGTGTTCTAAGCACATGAGACTTAGGAGTATGTAAAAAAAAATCTCAGCTATCCTAGAGAAATACTTCACTATGCAAGAAATAATTTAACAGCAGACTGAGCAAATGTTAAGATGATATTATCGTTCCCTCATTTAAATTTATATAAAAAAAAATATTTTCCAAAAATGCATTAATGGGTAGTTTAGTTTTCCCTTAAGGAATAGTTCGAGAACATGTTTTGATTTTTAACTTACTTTACGCATGCAAATTTAAAACGTTAATATTGTACATTTTATCATTCTCTCACTATTCATTCCTTCAATGTCAGGGAATGATTCTTATGTGAGAAAATTGCTCTATAATTGTTAAAAACTTGTAGAAAAGATTTTATTGAATATTTAATACTACTGATGAAAATAAAAGGGTATCTTTAACCAAATCGGTGCATAAAATGTTATTTATTATATAAAAGATAAAAAAAAGTCAGGAAGGAAACCAAAAAAAAAATAAGAATAATAAGATTTAAATGTATATATTGCGCCAAAAAAAAAAAAAAAAAAAAAAAAAAAAAAAAAAAAAAAAAAAGGAATAATATATAAGTTAGAAAGTTTTAAGGAAAAATTCCAGTGTACAATTATTTTTAAGAAAACTTGAGTGCAATTTCCGGCGCTTCTAATGCTAATAATCTAATAATTATACAATTTCATACTATTAAGCGTGATAGCTATTTTTTTGGCAATCTGAAATATCTTTTTGAAATCTGGAGTAATGTATTTTGAGTGTAAATTTTCCAAGTGGGTGAAAAATTTTCCAGGGCAGGATTAAAACCAGGGATGTATTGGCTGAAGCCGCCAATGCTCTTCCAAATGCGCATCCCGGACGAATACTGGAGGACTAATTCACCCAATGAACTTTAATGATCTCATAATCTGGTTTGATACTCTGAATCTGCGTAACAGAATAAATCAAAGGTTTATATGGAACTGCAGAAAACGCTGTATACGAATTATATTAGATTAATTTATAACACGATTATTCAATCGGTAAGTTACCTATAACATAATATTATAATTCATTTACCGTTTGAATAATCCTGTTATAAATTAATCTAATATTTTGAGTGTGTTGAAAATAGAAATTACTTTGAAAAAGCATTCTAAAATACATTTGCATTGAAGGTTTAAAACACAAATTAGAAATGTGTTTTGAAAAATTACTTCAAATACATGTATTTTCAAAATTCGCCAACTCCAATTCTGAGACACCAACAGCAAGACCCACCTCTATTACCAGATTTGTCTACCACAGATTTTATTCTCAAAATTTTTTAACACTAGAACCGCGGTAAAATTCATTCCAGTTTTATAAAAATATTTCTCATCGGATTTTTCATTTAAAATTGTATAACTTATATATTGAAATTATTTTTTCTCAGATTATATTTAGCTTATTTAATAACGAGTTTTCTGGTTCGAATCGACATCTTTCCATATGATACGAGTCAAAATGACCCGTTGCCGCGGTTCTAGTGTTAAAGGGATATAGCATGAAAAATACTGTTTCTGACAATGATTCAGTTTAAATATCGTTGTAGAATCAGATACATTTGAAAAACAATTGGAATTATTCAAAAAGTATGCCATTCAAAGCAATGTCGATCGTATGCCTTTCAAAGCGTCGGATAAACGTCTTATTATCTGTTGTGCTACTGGTGTTCAAAACTGTGTAATTTGCTGCTAAATAACGCTGTAAATTGAAGTTTTGTTTTTTTATTCTTGCTTTCTGTCCTATTTCTAGGACAACAAGCAAAAATAACGAACAGAACTATATCTTGAAATCTTTTCAAATCTGCTAACGGTTCTGATTCAATTTTTCTATCCTACGTTTATATTTATCTTTGGTTTATTCCCCCACACTTCATTTAGTCGCTTACTTCGACTGCATTATGTATATGTATATTATATGCATACGAACAAGTGAAAACCAAGTTTAACTTAAATAATTTTGATGCTAAAAACATAGAGATTACACAAGATCTTTATTTTTGCTTGCTACAAAATATCTTAAAAATGAATAATATCAAAATTAGGCAAAAATCATATTTTAATAGGAATATAGGAAATGTTACATACAGTCGAATAGGAAAACGCTTATGTTACTTTTACAACTTCTAAACCTACGTAGAAAATTTTATGCGTTATGTGAAAACCCTGAACGAAATGAAAGGTTAAAAATTTAGGAATGATATTTCTGTTTGGACTGGATGTGCAAAAACACACCAGTATTTTTTTAGAGAAAACATGTTGTTATGAATGATCCTTTAAAACGTACATAACGCTGCATATGAAATTATATTAGATTAATTTATAACACGATTATTCAATCGGTAAATAAATTATAAAATAATATTATAATTCATTTACCGATTGAATGATCGTGTTATAAATTAAACTAAAATTTTAAGTGTGTTGAAAATACAAATTACCGTAATTTCGGGTGTATAAGCCGCGGATCAAACAATTCTTTTTGGACCGAGAAATCTTATTCAGTGATTGAAGATAAATATTTACGGGCTAGTTCCATGGGTTTTGTAGTGTAAGTCAAATTACCTTAAAATTGCTATGCTTGTTTGCCACCGTTATTCTCGAAAAGTCTGCTTGGCTTTATTCAATTAATGAGAATGTGCCGATAAAATAAATCACATCTTTTCGTACTGAAATACTGGTAGCCAATAATCGTAGTCTGTGACTTACACTACAAGTACTCATGGAAATAGCCTTACGTCGATTTAACGTTTCTTTCTTAAAAAATTCTGGGTCGAAAAAGAATTGTTTGATCCGCGGCTTATATACCCGAAATTACGGTATTTTGAAAAAAACATTCTGAAATACATTTGCATTGAAGGTTTAAAACACAAAGTGGAAATGTATTTTGAAAAATGATTTCAAACTAGCTGACCCGCCCGGCGTTGCTCGGGTCCGTAATAATAATGCTAAACGAACTTGAAATTTCTATTATTTTTTCTTTAGCTCAAAATATGTGTAAATACATTATATTAATTAAGTGGCCCCTGACTGCGTTAAAAATCTGTTAAAATAATAATAATAATAATATTTAGCTAAAAAATACACAAAATGACTGCAATGGGAAACGCGGGAGGGTATCTGTATCCAACGATTGCCTGTTGGTATTTATCCTTAAAAATTACTGTTAAGTCACTTAACTAAATACTTTTTTACACATAGATATCCCAAGTGAAATATTTTGAATTTCAAACTAATTATATTACTCTTAAATCTGACTGAATGAAGTCAAAACTGGATGATTAGCTAAAAGGTTTATATATAGTATTATAATGTCAGAGTCATTTTACAAAAAATAGTTTATATTTTTAATCAAACATGCGTAATGTTCATTCTGTGAACAAAATCCTAACCGTAACCTAATTATATCGTAATCATAACTTGTCTGTAACCTAGCTGTATTTTAACAGTAACCTAACTGTAACTTAAATATACCATAAATGTAACCTGGCCGTCATCTTATCATAACCTACCCATAATCTAACCATAACCTAACCGCAACTTAACCTTAACCTAACTGTAACTTAACCGTGACCTAATTGTAACGTAACCGGAAATTAAATATAACCTTAGACTCACCGGAACGTAACTGCAACCTAACTGTTACCTAACCGTAACCAAGTTCTAGCTTAACACTAACTATAAACAAAATATCTTAACCATCGCACGCTACAAAGTACTTAGTTTCACTTTCCACCGCCACGGGGCGCATTATGCTTTGTAGAACATCCGAATTTTAGTTTCGGATTGGATTCATCCCCATGGAAATTATTTTGTCTTCTTCGGATACGGTTATGGTTGTTTAGAATATCTTTGATCAGTTTAGATTCGGTTCAATTCAGATTTCGTGTTTTATTTTTTATTTATTTTTTTTTTTCAAATGGGATTTTTAGGTTCGGGTCGGGTTGTACTTAAATGAAAATTATTTTACCTAGTTCGAATGAGGTTATACTTCACTGGAATATTTTTGTCAGAGTCAGATTAGATTTGGTTCAAATTTCGGGATTTTTGTTTAAAAAAACTTTGGTTCGGATTGGGTTCATGTCCATGGAAATTATATTGTCTTGTTCTGATCTGGTTATAGTTCTTTGGAATATTTTCGTCGGATTCAGATTTCAGGTATTTTTCAATTAAATTTTTAAGGTTTGGGTCGAATTCATGTCCAAGGAAATTATTTTGTCTTACTCGGATCCGGTTTTTATCTTTGGAATATTTTTGTCAGGTTTAGATTTCGTTCAATTCAGAATTCGGGTTTTTTAATGGAATTTTTAGGTTCAGGTTTAGTTGCGCATCTACGGAAGTTATTCTGTATTATTTGAAAAAGGATATGTATCTCTGGAAATGTTTTGTCACGTTCTGATTTAGTTCAGTTCAGATTTCGATATTTTTTCAAAGAAATTTTTTAGGCTCAGATTGGGTTCATGTTCATGGAATTTTTTTGTCTTCTTCGGATCCGTGTATGGTTCTTTGGAATATTTTGTCAGGTTCATATTTGGTTCGATTCAATTTTCAGGTTTTTTTCAAATGAAATTTTTAGGTTCGGTTCGGGTTCATGTCCCCGGAAATTATTTTCTCTTATTCGAATCCGGTTATGGTACTTTCGAATATTTTGATCGGATACAGATGTAGTTCGCATAAAATTTCAGGTTTTTTTATCAGATGGAATTTTTTAGGTTCGAGTCGGGTTTATGTTAACAGAAATTAATTTGTCTTGCTCTTATCGGGTTATAGTTCTTTGGAATATTTTTATCGATTTCACATTTCATTCTAGTTATTTTGGGGGGGTTTTCAAAGAAAATTTTTAGGTTCCGGTCGGGTTGCATGTACACGAAAATTATATTTCCTTCATTCGGATTGGGTTATGCTTCATTAGAATATTTTTGTGGGATTCAGATTTGGTTCGGGTCAGATATCAAATCCATAGATTTTTTTCAAATGAAATTTTAGGTTCGGGTCGAGTTTATGCTCATGGAATTTTTGTCTTGTTTGGATCGGAGTATGGTCTGTTTTTTTTTCGGTTGGGATCGATTTCTGTGTTAATATGCCTAAACATTATGTTTTGCTACTATTCTTTTAGTGACTATTTTTTATATATAACTTACTTTGCTATTTGATAATTTATTATTGTTTATGAATCGTCTGCCGATTCTAACAATTGTAAATCAAGCAGCCATTTCATTTTTGTTTTAAAAACAAATTAAAGTCATAATAAAATTTAAATGAAATGCATTCAAATCTAATCAATGATTAAAAAAACTGCTAAAAAAGTCTCGTATATACATATATATTTACTGCATCATAGCTAACAACACATACATTCTAATGTACGAAGTACCAACGATCTGGCGTATAAAAGCTGTATTCAAAAATCGTAAGTTAATCTTTCATTTTGCCAGTCTATGAATTTTAAAGGTTTTTGGAAAAAACAATCACTTTTGAAAAGTCAAAATCTCAAATAGGTTTCTTTAATTCTGTCTCAGCTTTCTTAATTACTTCTGTGAAAATTTTATACAACCAACCAACCGTAAAATAACGAAAGGGGAAAATGGGAAAAATATAATTTTTTTTTTTGAGAGTAACCTCTCGATTTTAATTAATTACTCAGTTAGTAATTGGAATTTCGAAATTCTGAAGCTCAGGTGCATCAGGAGAGATTTGGGGCTACTCTCAAAAATATTTTGAGCCCCGTACGTGCTGTAGGTTTTGCTAACCATCGCAGACACACACACACACACACACGCAGACAGACAAAGCGTTTTGTTCTTTTATTAGTATAGACGATACGTGTTTTTTCAAAATTTTCCTTCTCCAATTCTGAGACTCCAATAGCAAGACCCACCTCCATCCACCACCACCAGATTTGTCTACCACAGATTTTAATTCTCATAAATTTTTAAAGGGATATAACATGAAAAAATGCTGTTTCTGACAATCATTCAGTTTAAATATCGTTGTAGAATCAGATACATTCGAGATACAATTGGAATTATTCAGAAAGTACGTCATTCAAAACAATGTCGATATTACGCATGTCAAAGCGTCGGAAAAACGTCTTATAATCTGTTGTGCTATTGGTGTTCTAGAATGCGTAATTGGCTGCTAAATAACGCTGTAAATTGAAGTTTTGTTTTTTATTAGCACTTTCCAACAAAGTTGAAAAGTGCTTATGCATTCGGTTTGTCAGGCTGTCTGTCCCTTTGTCCGTCTGTCCGCGCTCTAACTCTCGTAAATATACTCGGATTGACATGAAACGTTTGGACATTAATGACGTTTACCCAAGCACGAACCCATTTGAAAATGAAGTTTCTGCCATGATTAGTTTATTTACAGGGACAGTCAAAATTTTCCATTACAGTACGGCCTATGGGGAAAAATCGTTTCAAATGAATTTTAAAGGTGTTACACCCTGTAAAAATCTTCAAATTTATATGCATCTACAAAGTGCACTAAAGTATGCATTTTCTAAAGTATGCAGTGAAAAGAATAGTTATTATTCATTTACAGGGCCACACAAAATAATTCCAATAGATAATAATAAGGGGGGTGGGAATTGTTTGCGACATATTTTAATTATGGTAAACGATTTCATATATAATCAAATTGATATACGTTGCTGAGGATTAATATGAGTTATTTCATGCATAATGCATAGTGCGTAGCATTTACAGGCACACACAAAAGATTTCAAATACTATATTTTATCCGAAGTCCTGTATATTATGGAAGATGGCTGTTAGATGGATGAAATACATTATGATATACGCTTTTAAGTTTGACTTGATATATGCATATTATATAGTTTATATAAATGCTAATTATTACACAATTTAGATATACAGGGTTACACAAAAAATCTCGGAAAGGTTACTAAATATGAGGGTAATTTACTTAAAGGTGTTTTTAAATATTTTATGCCTTTTTACGATGAAATGCATTTAGTTTACTAAGAAATGTTTGAAGAGTATAGATAAAATTTTATGCAGGGTCACGCAAAGAACTAGATACATTGTCGCCTTAGCATGATAATTTCTGGAAATTTGATTTAAGTAGTTTAAAGAAAATTTATTTTTAAACTAAACTTTAGGAAAATATTTTCGTTTATTAAAGGTGCTACGTATTTTACAGGGCTAAACAAAAGTATTCAAGTATGTTTTCCACTATTAGTATAAATTGCTGAAAGGAAAATTTCAACCAGTTAGGCGATTTCTTGCTAAACTAAATTTTACCACTATGTAGTCTATCTATTAACCGACAGATCAAATACAAGGCTTTTGAAAAGTATTGGAATACATATTTGGATATGGACAATAATACATTATTTGCCTGGATAACGAAATTTTGTTAAAGATTTCAAGAAGTGTTGGAAAGGGCTTCATAATCTATGCTTAACGCATGATTTTTCTTACTTGTTTATTCTTGCTTTCTGTTCTAATTCTGGGACAACAAGCAAGAATAACGAACAGAACTAAATCTAGAATTTTTTTCAAATCTGCTAACGGTTCTGATTAAATTTTTCTATCCTACGTTTATATTTATCTTTGGTTTATTCCGCTACACTTCATTTAGTCGTTTACTTCGACTGCATTATGCATATGTATATTATATGCACACGAACAATGAAAACCAAATTTAACTTAAATAATTTTGACGCTAAAAACATAGAGCTTTGACAAGATCTTTATTTCTGCTTGCTGCAAAATATATTAAAAGTGAATAATATCCAAATTAGGCAAAAATCATATTTTAATACAACTATAAGAAATGTTACATACAGTCGAATAGGAAAACGTTTATGTTACTTTTACAACTTCTAAACCTATGTAAAAAAAAAAAAAAAAAAAATATGAGTTATGTGAAAAACCCTGAACGAAATGAAAGGTTAAAAACTTAGGAATGAGATTTCTGCTTTTTTGCACACCAGTATTTTGTTAGAGAAAACCGATAAAACCTACATGTTCCGATAATGAAGTTATGAATAAAGAGGAGCAGACATATAACGCATAGCTGCGAATTCTTCTGATTTTTTGACCCGGAAAAATTTAATAGAAATTTTTGCCTTATTGAATCAACAGATTTCGGCAATTTAAAATAGTAAAATTTTCTCTAAAATTTTTCCGGGCCGAAAAAGCGGAAGATGTTGGCAGCTATGATAATGTATAGTCTAGCAATTGCGAGTGAAGTAAGTCAGCGATGCCAGTGAGTTAATTTCTTAAAATTCAGATTTCTTGATTGTCATCATTTTTCTGAAATAGTAAAATCTCCTTGTTATCGCCTTAATTAATATGTCATTAAATAAGGTTAAATAAGGCAAATTCTCCTATTTCAAAAAAGTGGTACCAACCAATAAATCTGAATTTTAAAAAAGTAGCCCACTCGCAACTCTAAAATAACTGAGGATGTTGTCACAAGATGACAGTTGTTTATTTTAACATTCCTACCCTGTTCAAATTTTACTCAATCTTGATTAAAAAAATTTCACACCAAAATTGTTATTCAGAACATTTTAATCTATTTAATTGACTTAAATGTCTGAATCTTTTATTTAACTTTCTTTATGAAAAAAGTTCTGGTTCGAATCGTATAAAACAGATTATAGGTATGGGTCGATTAGACACATTCAGGGTAAGAAGGTTAATTATATGAACAGTTTCTGATTACCGCCGATGAAACTTTACACCAGTAGACTTGTGTAGAAAATTTCATCTAATTTAAGCTTTTTATTGATCGGAAATTTCTCTCACAAATAAGTACAAAATTCCTATTTCTTTTTACTGGTGTCATTTTTCCCAAGCATTATAAGCATTTTCACTGACGCACACAGAAGGTTGTCTTGGTTGTAACAATGTGGAAAATCTACGACCATCGAAGTAAACATTCGCCAATAAAATAGACTATCAGTTTTAGGTATTGTTTTTGATTGAAATTTTCCATTGATGAGGCTTTTACATAAAGAGAAATTTTCTTAAAGATAAATGACATTAGATTACCTGAGAATGTAGATTTTGAGCTTTCAACCTTTTTCTCATTGGGCATAACTTAATAGAATTAACATAACGTACTATTTTATAGTTGTTCCTTTATTTTATTGCGCCAATATATACATTCGTGTATACATGGTGGCCCATAATTTCGTGTACAAACTTGGATTGGAGGTAGAAAACAACGTTAGAAACCATAATTAGGTAGGATTGTAAAAATGTATGGGAGAAAACATCCCACTCAAGTGATAAAGATAGACAAACACAGTAAGGCTACAATGAAGAAAACAGCTTAAAATAATTTATTATACAAACAAGTAAGAAAAATCATGCTTTAAGCATAGATTATGAAGCACTTTTCAACACTTATTGAAATCTTTAACGAAACTTTGTTATTTAGGGAAATAATAGTGTATAGTCAAATATACCCAAATATGTATTCCAGTACTTTTGAACAGCCCTGTATTTCATATGTCAGTTGATATAATGGGAAAATTTAGTTTTGTAAGAAAATACCCTGTAGCTTGAAATTTCTTTTTTCAGCAATTCATACAATTAGATGGAAACATACTTGAATACTTTTGTTCAGCCCTGTAGTTTACATTGTACCTTTATTACACGTCCGCATTATGCTAAAATGTATTGTAAATTAAAACACTTTTAAAACAACTGAAATTACATTATCATAAATTATCATTCATAGGCGTCCATGTACCGAATTCTTTGCGTGGCCCTGTATATCCTTTTATCTATATTCTGCAAACATTTCTCAGTAAATTGAATGAAGCTCAGCGTAAAGATGCAAAGCTTATTAAAGAACCACGTTTATATAATTTACGCACATATTCAGTAACTTGGTGAGCTCTTTTGGGTAGCCCTGCATATCAGCTATAACATTTATATACACCATATAATATGCATATATTTAGCACAATAGAAACGCGCATATCACAATTAAAATGCATTTCATCTTTCCATCAGCCATCATCGGACACATATACGGTACTTCGGAAAGAATATACTATTTGAAATCTTTTGTATGGCCCTGCAAATGCAATGTACTTCATATTATACAAGACAGTAGCGTATAATTTATATTAAGCTTCAGTGACATTCATAAATTTTATTATACATGAAACAGCTTAAAATATTTAAAATATGTCACCCACAATTCCCCCTTTTACCATTATCTAATGGAATTCTTTTGTGTGGCCCTGTAAATGAATAATAGCTACATTTTCACCTTATATTTTATGGAATGCATATTTTAATATGTTTGACAGGGTATAATATCGTTAAAATTCCTTTGAAACAATTTTTCCCCATAGGCCTTAATATAACCGGAAACTTTTGATTCACCCTGTAGATAAACTAATCATGGTAGAAAATTCATTTTCGATAGGGCTTGTGCTAGGGTAAACGTCAATAACGTCCTAAAATTTCATGGCAATCCGAGTATATTAACGATTTTTCCCCATGGGCCCTAATGTAATGGGAAATTTTGATTCTCTCTGTAGATAAACTAATCATGGTAGAAACTTCATTTTCAGTAGGGTTCGTGCTAGGGTAAACGTCAATAACGTCCTAAAATTTCATGGCAAACCGAGTATATAAACGATTTTTCCCCATGGGCCGTAATGTAATGGAAAACTTTTGATTCGCCCTGTAGATAAACTAATCATGGTAGAAACTTCATTTTCGATAGGACTTGTGCTAGGGTAAACATGAATAACGTCCTAAAATTTCATGGCAGTCCGAGTATATTAACGATTTTTCCCCATAAGCTGTAATGTAATGGGAATTTTTTGATTCTCTTTATAGATAAACTAATCATGGTAGATACGTTATTTTCAATAGGGTTCGTGCTAGGGTAAACATCAATAACGTCCTAAAATTTCATAGCAATCCGAGTATATTTACAGGAGCTAGAATGCGGACAGACGGCCAGACGGCCATCCGGGCATACGGCCAGACAAACCGAATGCATAAGCACTTTTCAACTTTGTTGGAAAGTGCTAAAAAGAATTAAATGTATGAAATTAATGTATGACACGAGATGTTCGAAAAAAACGCCCGGTGCCATAGATGTATGCATGGCACCTGTGCCAGATAAATTTGCGAACATTTTCAAATATTCTGGTTGTTGTACCGTAATTTCCTGCGTATAATCCGCGGATCAAACAGTTCTTTTTGACCCAGAAATTTTATTTTGTAATCTAAGCCAAATATTTACCGCGATCTAAAAAATTACACTTCATTTTAAAATGTTTATGGGTCGGGTCAAAAAATGATTGTTCGATCTGCGGATTATACGCCAGAAATTACGGTATATATGGTAGAGGCAGCGATGGAAATATCTGTGTTAAGTACGATTAAAATTTTACGTGTGTGACGTGCACAATGCTCTTCGTGGCATCCCAGAGAAAATAATGAACAGCAGAAAAAACAGGTGATTAAGGCAACTATGCGACGAGTCCGCCATGCCCGAACCAAATGTTTCTAAATATCCAGAGCAAATCATAGGGCCACCACAGGTGACTATTTTTACATTCATCTGGAACCACTCTTTTAAGAAAAAAAATTAAGGCATGTGTCTCCTGCAAATGTTGTCAAAGAGATATGAAAAAAAATTGTTGTACTAAAGTTATGCGAGATATAAAAAATTGTCGGCTATGGCCGAAAAACCCTGAAATGGTCGCTTATGCCCCTTGCTTAACATTAGAATAACTTGAGCCCTCATTTTCTCGGCTACCATATGAATATGTTTCGGCTCTAACCAGAAACTTGACTATGAAATAAGTTTAAAAGATACAGAGAAAAAGAAGCGTTACATTGTAAAATTTAACTATTTTCAATCAAAATTCTGATGTAAAGTATTTTTATAAAACTTGACTCTAATTTCCGGTAGTTTTTGAGTTAACTCCTTGTGGCGCGGTGGTAAAGCTGTGAAACCATTTAATTTTAATTCCCAAACGCAACATTGGCACCGGAATTTTGGTAAAAAAAATTACGGTTTACTAAATGCGTGAAATATGTTTTTTTCTAAATTACAAATAAAGTTGGTTTTAAATTTCCGTGTGAATCACTTATTTCAACATTTATACAATGAATTTGCTCTGCGCCGCAAAGGGTTAACCATTTTCGGCTGGGCAAAATCAGTTAGTAAAATGAGAAATGACACCGGAATTTAGATCCATCTTTTTAAAAAGTTAAGAACCCCCTCCCCCTTCTTTGAGCTTTAGCTGTAAAAGCAAAATTTTATTAAGATGTTAATATATGTGCCTTTCGCAAGTTTGGAAAAAAGATTAGGTTTTTCGGACTGGGCACAGTGTGCCGTAAAAGGCAACCCTTTCAGCTCAAATGATAGAATTTTCTACCACACAATTTTATTCCGAAATGTCACAACGGCACCAGAAAATTCAACCAAATTTACTTTAAAAAGGTTTAATACATTTTTTCTTTTGTGTGTGTGTGTGTGTGTGTGTGTGTGTGTGTGTGTATTGTTAAGCGGGTTTTTTTTCTTTGCAAAATCCTGGTGCGAAAGTGACATTTGGAATTTTGAAGAAATTTGCCCACCATAGCTCAAAGGGTTAAGAGTATTGTTGTGAGGCTACTTACTAGTCCTGTTCCAAGTGAGTTGCTGTCCGTGGGATTCGTATTGATCACACGCAGGCGGCTTCTTTAATAAGGAATCTACTCGTGCCAAGATCGAAAGCTCCCCATGCATCGCCACCTATCGATTGCCGTTCCTGCTTTCCTATGTAGTAGTTCCTAATGATGTTCTCTACCTTCCCTCCAAATATTACATGAAGTTTTGGGACACCCTGTATATGTATACGTATATATATATATGTATATATATATACACACACACACACACATATATATATATATATATATATATATATAGAGAGAGAGAGAGAGAGAGAGAGAGAAAGTTGAGAATAAAGGGCAATAAATAATTTTTGGATGAGTTTTTTTTTAAACTTGAGCATTAAAAAACGTTAAAAAATAAAGAAATCGGAGTTCAGGATGTCCCTTTATTTTATTTTATTTTATTTTATTTTATTTTATTTTTTTTTTTTTTTGATTAACTGCAAAAAATTTAAGCACTTTCTTTAAAAATGTACTCAAGTGTTTATTTTGTTTTCGAAAAAATTAAGTCCAATATGTGCTTTTTAAGTACATTCGTTTTTTCTTAGTTAATAAAGGAAATATTATTTTTCAGTTTGTTTAGCTGTCACTAAAATAATCTTCTGAGAATTAAAATACTTTAAATTAGGTTTTTAACCAAATATGAAATAAAAAGCTCTTCACTTTGAGAACAAAATGACACCCTAATGAATGAAAAGCGCTCAATGATATTTAAAAAATATAAATATCGCATGAATTCTTATTCTTTAAAGAGTACATAAAAAATGTAAACGTCACAAAAATTTAAAGTATAAGTTACAAGTACTGTGTAAAAAAAAACTCTTTCAAACTGAACAATTTTCTTCGGATTTTTTCAAAGTTATTGATGATTTGTGATTTTAAAAGACGCACTGTCTATAGATTTAGTCTTAAAAACATAGTTTAAAAACTCTTTTTCAAAATAATACGAAATGTCACCAGTAAATTTTTAACAGAAAGTAATTGAAGCCTCTAGAATCAAATTTCGGAATCTGAAACCTTTTGTTTCGGCTTTGGCCTTTTCGGTACAAATATTTCCATGGTTCTGTCTTTTAGCATACCGGTATTATCTAAGAGACTATTTTAATTTCTGAAATCAACCAAGTGTTCCAATAAAATATGAGAAAATTTACAGTATTAAAAAGCTGGTATCTGAAAAGCCAGAAACTTGGAAGCTTCGAGTACAGGGTAAATAAAGCAAGGTTTAATAAACCTATTTTGTGTGAGACTCGCAACTTTATCAAACTTAGAAATTGATTTTTAAATATAATTGAAAGATAAACTGCACTAAGGAAATTGTAAAAGAAAAGTACAGTAATTCTTAAAAGTAGCTCAAAAGATCCCAGACTGATGTCCTAGGCATATAGAAAGCAATGTCCGTTCCTAAATATTTCATAACTCTTTGAAGGGCGGTGGGATAAAATATATCCCACTTAATTTTAATTACAAAAGGCACATTGACACCAGAATTTTGAAATGAACAATTTAATTTTATCAAATGCGTCAAGAAATGCTTTAACCCATTCGTACCCAACATCTTTTGCGTAAATTTTATTTGGTTGGCACCACTATTTTTAGAAGATTTAAGTTTAGTTCATTAGTCACGAAAATGTATCATTTAAATAAAATAATTATTGCTTTTCTTTTTTACCGGTGTCAAAAACAGTGCTGAAATGCACCTTTTGAAGCGTCCCTAAAAAGGGACGCTAGGCACTAATGGGTTAAGCTATGTTGAAATATTTTTTTTAATTTTGGTGTCATTCAATCACTTCAGCATTTTAATAATAGATTTGCCCCTCAAAGGGTTAAATGAATAAACTTAGAATTCTGGAACAAGTGTCTACCTGTAAAAAAACCATTAACTGGTTAATTCTTTTCTGTTTAATAAATTGAAAATAGCGGAATCACACCACTATTATTTAAATAAAATATTCATAAAATTTCCGTAATTTCGGGTGTATAAGCCGCGGCTCAAACAATTCTTTTTGGACCCAGAAATCTTATTTAGTGATTGAAGGCAAATATTTACGGCAATCTAAGTAGTAAAATTCATTTTTTAAAATATTCTGGGTCGAAAAAGAATTGTTTGATCCGCGGCTTATACACCCGAAATTACGGTTTGTCTAAGCATTTCCGCCTTTCAATAGTATGAAAATTTTCTTAAAAATAATAGTGGTGTCAAAAACCTTTAAATCATGAAATAAGCAAATTCGTCTTGCCCGAACGGCGTTCGGACAAACCAGTTAAGGGGGTAATTCATAGTTGCCAACCCACTGCTGCCAACATCTTTCGCTTTTTTGGCCTGGAAAAATTTAACAGAAATTTTTGACTTATTTAATCGGCAGATTATGGCAATTTTAAATGGTAAAATGTACTATAAAGTTTTTCCGGGTCAGAAAAGCGGAAGATGTTTGCAACTATGCTAACCTCCCATTTTTTTTTTCTTTTTTCATCCCAGTAAAATCTTACAAAAATGATTGATAAATGTAACTGCAAAAATTGTGCGAACTTGCAAGATAAGTGTTTCAGCATAAAAATATTGGCATTAAAAAAATCAGGAAGTTAGCGACTATGAATTATCGCTATTATATGAGAGTGGCTGCAGAGGATTTCATCAGCTATATCTCAAAAATATGGGAGATTACCAAAAGTGCAAATTACAACATTTTGTGCATACTTGATTTAGTGTGAAATGATGACTATGTCAAACAATCACGTTTTAAGCGCTTTCCTGATAGCAAAATATGATCACATTTTATTAAACTCGCCATTCATTGCATTTTATCATTTGCACTTCACATCAAAATTTTGAAAAACTGTTCATTAAATACTATACAGAGCTACCAAGTCTCCGTTTTTTTGGACGCCGATATTTTAATACATAAAAGGAATTATTATTTATTTTGAACATTTGGGCAATTTAAGAGACCAACGTTTTCTGTAAAATAATAGTGATGGAGAAAAAACCGGATACTTGGCAAGTCTGCTATATATAATTAATTACCGTAATTTCGGGTGTATAAGCCGCGGATCAAACAATTCTTTTTCGACCCCGAATTTTTTAAGAAGCAAATCTAACTTCTTAAATCGACGTAAATATTTATCTTCAATTACTAAATATGATTTCTGGGTCCAAAAAGAATTATTTGATCCGCGGCTTATACACCCGAAATTACGGTATAATATACAGGGTTCGCACGCTCCTTACATTTTTAAGGACTCCGGCATCACTATTAATTACAAGAAAATTTATGTTTAATTTTAAAGAAACAAAATTCACCACCACCATGTTTATTCTCAAATTTCGCAATTTTTTGCTGCAGTGAAATACTTTGAAAATTCTGTAAGAATTAAGTGGTAAAAATGTGCGAACCCTGATATATAATTTATTATATTATATAAAAGGTTCGTACTACGTAGGAGAGTGTTCCGCGTTTTTACATAGCAGTATAATATTAGAGAAAATATTGTTCTGTTAAATCGCAGCATTTTTCGTTTGAGTAAAACAACATTTTCTCTAAGATTATACTGGTGGGAAAAAACGCGGAAAACCGCGGAAAATTCTCATCCCTAGTTCGTACACTTCAAGAAGCTGCCATCGAAATACTCAAGGACAGAGGACACAATGTGTGACATCATCACTAATCGACCAACTTCGATAAATTGACTTCTCACAAGTGTTGGATATCATACCGCAAAAATTTTGAATATCAATTTTCTTTTATTTGTAGAATATCTATAATCTTATAACACAATAATAACTATTTAAGCTAACTTGTGAGAATTTGGAATCCCACATAAATAAATCAGCCAAATGCGGCAACACTGTGTCATTCCGCATCTGGCTGAATTTTTGTATATTTTAAACAATCATATTGTTTGAACTTTGCTTTTATCTTTAAAAATACCCTACAAAATTAGATTCAAATTAAATCAAAATAAATCTTAGACCTTTTTAAAATGTTTTTCTTTGTTTCACATGTGCCTATTATTATTTTGTGCACACTCCACTCTCAAATAATTTTTCTTCTTTTTACGGAAAATTTACTGGCAGCAGTGCTGCCAGTAATTTTCTTTTAATTGACGGATATCCGTTTATTTTTTCTCCGTTCTAAACGGTAAAATATACGTCAATTCAAGAAAGTTCGGAAAAGGTTAAAACGGCAGATGCGGGGATCGAACCACCGACCCCAGCTTTGGAAGGCGAACGCGCAACGGGGCTACAGTTGTACAGGAGGATAACGCTTTGAATTAAATGAGTTCTTTCATATGGGTGTGGTTTGATCTGTTTCATTAAAAAGCTTTTTATTTTGGAGTTAATTTCGGAAAGATTTCGTCTTTAATGAGATTGTGGCTGGAGTTTTTATACGATAGTCTTAATGTAATATAAAAATGTGAATTTTAAATATATTTACGTAGATAGCTAGAGATAAATTATGGGTGTTCTATTTTTATTTGATAAGTTAATTTTGAAGTAATATCAATTTTTTGCATTTAATTTTTTAATTAAAATATCTTTTAAATGTGTTCACTTAAAGAATATTTTAAATGCGAATATTTATTTATAAATAACTTTGTAAATTCAGCTTTATTCAACTTATCCAACTGTAAATAATAAATTGTGAGTATTTGTGAATGAAAGAATATACTGGCATTTATTTTTAAATTCGAAGAAATTTTTGTCTTTTTAAGCAAAATTAGTCATCGTAATCTACAGAATTTTTTGTTTTTCATTTTAAAAATAAATTTGAATTTATTACTAGTAGACCCCTATGCGCATGCGTGCTAGGAATAAACGGAATCGCTTCCTCTTTTTTAGACGTTCGGAATGAATTCACGGATCAAGTATATTTTATGGGAGCACGGAAATTATTTGTGAAAAATTAAGGATAATTTAGTGTATATTGACGAATTTTTCTGACAATACATCTCAAGCATATAAGAAATCTGAAATACAAATATTTGCAATTTAAAAATGAAAAATGTCTAAAATATATTTAGTTTTATTTTAACAACTTAACTCTCCCGGAAATTTTACTGAGACAGGGTTCACACACTCGTTATATTTTTAAGGACTCCGGCACTACTATTAATGACAGGAAAATTTATATTTAATTTTAAAGAAACAAAATTCACAACCACCATGTTTATTCTCAAATTTCGTAATTTTTTGTTGCAGTGAAATACTTTGAAAATTCTGTAAAAATTAAGTGATAAAAATGTGCGAACCCGTACTCAAGTTTGATAATAATATTCCACACCACAATGTTTTATTCAAAATAATTTAACTGATATATAACGTAAATCTGCTTAGTTTAAATCTAACTTATTTTTTTAAAAAACTTTCTGGCTTGAGTTGAAATTTAATCATATGGTTGGAGTTGAATTGACTCCTTCCGGGCATTCTAGTGTTAACAGATCAATATTTAGAAGAAAGCTTCCAAATAATGCCTATTTCTCTGTCTTTTACAGAATTTTTGATCTTTTATCGCCGGTTTTTAAAACAGAAAATTTCGACTAATTGAATCGGAAAAATGCTCGGATTAATTAATACAAAATTTACAATAAATATTTACTGGTGAGAATAACAAATTATAATTCGAATATGGATACCCGTATGGCGTACGGGCAAATCAGGAAAGCGGTTAAACGGAACGTAAGTTTTTAATGTGTTTTAAGTATCATATTGGTTAACATTATTTTTTTAATATTCAATTGTTTAAACTTATTTGTTGCGAAAAATTCACATTAAACGTAAAGGTAACTGAATGAAATATAATAATAAATGTTTCTTCTCAGGGTTTAAAAATATAGGAAACAAATTCATTTCCTTTTAATTTGACCTACCAGTGACGCTTTAGGTTATATATCGTAACACATATGTTATATTATTGCTGTATAAATAAATAAACAAAGTTTTCTTCATTATCATTCTATTAGGAAAATGAAAACATCGCCTTCTCCAGCAGATAATTATAACATCATAATCCTTTCGAGACCGTATCGCGTACACAAACTGTATTGAAATACACCATGCTTTTAAACAGTCCCGTTTACTTGTGAAATATCAAAAAAGCTCTAATTAAAAAAGTCAACTATTATTATTTATGTATTAACCCTTTGAGCTATGGTGGGTAAATTTCTTCAAAACTCCAAATGTCACATTGGCACCAGTATCTTGCGAAGAAAAAAACCGGTTAAGGATAAGGGGGGAAAAAAATGCATTAAACCTTTTTCAAATAAATTTGGTCGAATTTTCTGGTGCCAATGTGACATTTCGGAATCAAAATTATATAATAGAAAATTCTACCATCAGTGTTGCCAGTGGGCTACTTTTTTAAAATTAAGATTTCTTGATTGGCATCATCTTTTTGAAACGGTAAAATTCCCTTTGTTTATGCCTTTATTAATCCGTCATTAAATAAGGCGTAATTTTCCATTACAAAAAAGTGGTGCCAATCATGAATTTGGATTTTAAAAAAAAGGAGCTCATCTGGCAACACTGTCTACCATCAGAGCTCAAAGGGTTAATGGCTCAAAAACAAATTCCAGATGCAGGTTTTGTTTATGCATGTATGCATCATAAATTTCCCGAAAAAGTTAATTAATTTTTTTTTTCAAATAATAAATATCATTTTTTTAATTACCAAAAAAATGTTAAATTAAAAAATTTTATTAAGTTAAAAAAATTGTTAGTTTTATTAGAATTATAAAAAAAAAATTCTGCGTTACTAGTTATTTTGTAGTTGCAGTAACTAATCGATTATCAAAATCTATAATCTCACCCCAACCCGAAATGTACGCTATTTCATTATCCTTTGCTCCAGTGATGCCAGATGGGCTCCTTTTTTTAATCCAAATTCATGATTGGCACCACTTTTTTGTAATGGAAAATTGCGCCTTATTTAATGACGGATTAATAAAGGCAAAAACAAAGGGAATTTTACCGTTTCAAAAAGGTGGTGCCAATCAAGAAATCTTAATTTAAAAAAAGTAGCCCACTGGCAACACTGCTTTGCTCAGCCAGTACAAGAAGATTTTATATATTTGTTTGATTGTTTAATATTTTGTCCTATAGTAATAATTAAAAGAAAAACTTAACTTTCATCAGCCCCTGATTTTCGTGATTTAAAAAAAAAGAATTAAAGCCATCTCTCACATCCCGCCACCAAATAATGAAGATTATATTTTTTATGTTCGGGTGGGTGGGAGATGCATATTTATACGGTAAGAAAATCAAAATATGCAGGTTATTATTTAGAAATTATGTAATGAATAAAATATATTATAATAGAAAACTAATTTAATTCATTTTCTATTCATTTTAAAGCACATTAAGAGCCATCAAAACAACTGCCACTGACGTTTTACAAGAAATACTAATCCCGCAAAAGACAATAACATTGACGATAAAAATTCTAGCCAATTATATTTCATGTTGACAAAACCTGGAGGAGAAACTAAAATATGTATCTGTTATATATTCTCGAATGCACTGTGATCAATGAGGAATCGCAAAATGATAAATACCAGTGGCGTAATCAGGGTCGTTGCTCAAAACCAGAAAAAGGTATGGTTTTCTTCTCCTTTATTCAACTTAGGACACTATAATATACTGCACAATATCAAACCAACAATCATAACGTGGCCTCCACTTTATCCAAGGAAAAAGGATGTTATTCTAACTCGTCTGAAATTTTGGACACTCTAGAATCACACATAACCATCTATTACTGAGGGAGGATGCACCCATGTGCCCACATGGTCATTTTGATTATCTGACCATCCATCATATTTCAACAGACTGTCCATCCTCCGGCATTTGTATTGAATACACACTCACTTCCAAAAGTTAAGCAAGTTAGAGGAAAATGCCAATTTCCTGAAACAAACAGAATTGAAGAGGATTCAAATCGCTGTAGAGGTAGATGGAAGTATGCAAATATGTTAGGTAACAATCATTCGCGCTTTCATGCCCAGAAATATGCAAAAAGGGCAGTTTTATAAGAAGCCAGCTTTATGAAGGGTTACAGAAGTTCATTGTAAGTGCTGATAGAAGGTGTTTAAAACTTTCGTACAAATTGTTTTGAAGACATACGTGTTTCTATGACTTCCAGAAGACGAATGGAAGATTCTGAGCGATGGAGAGCTGTGGAGCGCAGTGAAGCAGGACAGACGATCACAGATGTTGCTCTTTTCTTCGGCGTTCATAATTCTGTAATTTCACGTTTATGGAAACAATTCTAAACCACACAGATAGTTCTCCGAAGGCCCGTAATCAGTCGCCAAGGGTTACAACCTTCACGGAAGATCGATATATTGCTATTGTAGCCAAGCGGAATCGCAGAGCGACCTCCACACGTGTGACATCTATGGTTACAGCGTTCATTGGTAAGGCTATATCTGCAGCTACTGTACGCCGAAGATTACATATGAATGGACTGTACGCCCGGTACCTCGAGTTTGTGTTCCTCTATCCGTCCAATCAAGAGGAGCAAGATTAGAGTGGTGCCGGGAACATGTCAATTGGACTGTGTTTGACTGGGGCAATGTCATGTTTACTGATGAGTCAAGATTTGCTGTGCAGCCAAATGACAAGCGTATAAGGATATGGCGTGAACAAGGAACACCCAATCAGTCCCAATTTGTCACCGAAAATCACGCATTCGGAGGCGGAAACATTATGGTGTGGGCAGGGATTTCATTAGGATACCGCACCGATCTTCACATCTTTAATCTGGGTTTTGTGACAGGTGTCCGGTATCAAGATGAAGGCCTAGAATCCATTGTGAGATTTTACGTTGCAGCAGTTGGCCCTACTTTTTTAATGGACGATAACGCACGTCCCCGTAGAGCTGTCATCTTCGATGGCTACCTAGAGAGTGAAGGGATTGCGCGTATGGCGTGGCCAGCATATTCGGCCGACCTTAATCCCATTGCAAATCTTTGGGATGCCCTCGGCCGTGCTGTATGTTTACGTTTCCCACCTTCAGTCACTCTTATTGAGCTGGAAAATGTTCTAAAAGAAGAATGCCGATTACTTAATTCTGCGGTGGTTGACCATCTAATTGAAAGCATGGTCACAAGGTGTAAACTTTGTATACAGATGAGCGGGAATTACATACCCTATTAATGTCTTTTTTTTTCATTTTATGCTGTTTATTTTCATTTTATACATAATTCTGTTTAAGTCTCCAGTATGTCATTATAAGATAACTTATAAAAATTTAATATTGTTTTCATTTCTGTATATAAAAATTGATTTTGTTTTATACATAAATATATATGTTACTTTACTGCCGAATTTTGTGTCAATCAAAGCAGTATTTGTTGATATTTTTGCATTTTACATCTTCGTGCTTAACTTTTGGAAGTGAGTGTATTTTAATTCTTCATCACACACTTTGACAAACCTCAATGGGGAAACACCTCATGGGGCACTCTTTACTTTTTTAAAACACGCAGGCTTTTATTTCGTGGTTTAGGTTTTATTTATAATAATAACTTTGGCGTTATTTTTTTCACATTCTGTATGGAAACCAAATCCAGATACTTTTCTGAAATCTGTAGTTTTACAATTTACTTGTTAATGTTATATTGTTGCTGTCTTCTTTTTTATAACTACATCAGGATGGGGCACCCCATTCAGAGAGTTTCAATTGTATATTTTATATTCATTTTATTATTTTAATTTCACGTTTTGTATATTTCGTCTTTGTTTGGCGCAGCATGTCCCTAAAGGGGTTTTGCGCCAGTAAACCATATACAACCAACAAACCAACTTCTCCCAGATTCATAGCAGAATTTTTTCTGGTTAGATAAGGCGAACAGAGCTTTTAAAAATTACAAATATTCAGAGTACTTGCGCACTCACCCTAATTACACCACTGGACACATAAGTTACATAATTTTGCCCGTAGAATACGAATCTGCAATAAAATATTGGGATTATTATTCAAGATATCAAAGCTGGTGCCCCTCTGATCATTAAGAGGTCGGCTTCGGATTCAAATTGGGAATCACAGAATTAGCTTTTTGAAAAATATTTAACACGCATTTTTCCGTTTCGCAATCTGATATGTATTTCTTGAGATATTCCCCCGTTTCCGTACTTTTGGGACAATCTGTATTTATTACCTTTGTAGGAAGTCTCTATTTCATTTTATATAGTATTCTGGTGTGAAACATTAAAAATTTCAAAATAGAAAATAACTGGGGTCAAATAAGACTCCTATGGTAGGAGGGTGAAAAATTCAGAAGAAAATGTTTTAAATCCTATTGCACTAAGAACAAATTCCATTTAAATAAAAGCTCTTTATTTTAAAAATTAATAGTCTTGGTTTTAAGATTTATAAACTTTTGATGTTTTAAAAGTGTTTTTTCCATCAGCATTTCTCTCTCAAATGCCTCTTTTAGCAAATAAAGCGTCGTGGAATATTTTTATTAATATTTAAACTCTTTTAAAAACATATTTTACAGGGAGAAAAATTTATATCTTTGCACCATAAGAATTTATGCATTTTTAAACAAACGCCTCATTAAACACAACGAGTATATCTTGTAATAAAGATTAAACAAGCAGACTATAGTTAGTTCTTTCAGAAGTAATGTAATTTTTTAATATCTCTGTGGAAAAATTAAATTATTTAAAATACTTCATAAATTAAATTGTTAATGTGTGTATGGTGTATGTTTCTGTAAAAAAAGAAGACAAAATATAATATTAGGTATTTATAATTCCGCTTTCAGCTATTAGCTAGTAAAAAAGCTTCATAAAGGGAATATTTCTAGAATAGATTTGATTTCGAATTAAAATTTATGAGCTTAACCCATTTTAGGCCAAGCACAGAAATTTTATAAAATGTAGCATTATTTTTATTGAAATATGCTTAAATTACATACATTAAGACACAAAAAAAGATTCGTGCATGAAAAATAATATTTTATATAAGAAATAATATTTTATATAATAATATAAAATATTATTTCTTATAATGAATAATATGAATATGAATAATATTTTTATGACTTTTGTTTTATTCTTATTTCATATACAGAATTTGCAACTTTAATCTATTTTAAAAACATATAATTCATTTCAATTGGAATAATAATATATTTTTAAAAAGTCGAATTTGTCAAAGGCGTTTCAAATTAAAACTCTAGCGTATTTTGAAAATTTTTTAAGAGAAAGTGTTTACTCCAATTGAATTACTAATATTTTATGGATGTCTTCAAAAGCCTTAAAAAATAGAAGAAAAATAAAATTCTTGAAAAAAATGTGTCAGAGTGTTAAAAAAAAATATTTATCGAAATGTTTCGTATACGAACCTTTGGCCGAAAATGGGTTAAACAAATGCATCTATTAGAGAATTTTTACGAAAATACCGTTAAATTAGCAATTTCAAACATTTATATTCAGATAATGAAGAATAACTGAAAGTCAGAAACTCGTTCGTATATAAATTCTTCTCTAGTCTTCAAAAAATATAAATAGCAAGAAAGGAAAGATCATGCGTCAAGCATAGCTTATGTAATACTTCCCAGAACAGTCAGAATAATGTCATGAAACTTCACCGTTTAATAAATTAAAATTTTAAATCTAATTCTAAAACGCATAACACATTTGAAAACTGATTTCAGCTGTTCCGATCTACAACCAGGAAATTAATCGAATTATTCGAGCAACGCTGCAAAGTTGCATTGTTTGTCACAGTGTGGAGGAACTCCAACTGCCAAAATAAATTTTCACCAGTAAAAATAATTATAAATTTTTGCCATTACTTTTGATTGAAATTTTCAATCAATGGGGTATTTAAGTGAAGCGAAATTCTCTACTTAAATTTACTGGTGGAAGTTTTCTGCTGTCTGTGGAACCCCTGCGAAAACGATTACAGTTAAAGTTATTTTATGGATGTATCAGTTCCTTTTCTTAATAGTTTCATGCATTCAAACAGTCAGCAGACTGCTAGATTACAGGATGGCATAAGAAGTTTCAAAATATCTAGTCTCTTCTATCTTAAACGGCCACTTATATCATAAATTTGCTTTTTTTAAGCATAATTTGAAAACTACCTGGAAGAAAAAATTGAAAATTTTGGATTCCCACAAACAGGAGTTAATAAATCTAAATCAATTAAAAAATTATAGGTTGAAATTTATAATTTTTTCGAATATTAATTCAGAATTCCTGAAATAATAATATAAAAATTGCAAATTCAACGTATTTATTTTTGAACATTTAGTATTATTGCTGCATAAAAAATTAGTACATTAGGAGTATATTTTCAGGAGCTATTAATAACTTAACTGATTCTTTTTTTAGGTACAATAAATTGAAAATATGGAATAGCCACTTCTATTTTTAATTTAAAATATTTGTAATATTTAGTCCAATCATTTCTGCCATTTCATAGCACATAATCGTAATCAAAAAAATTAATGGTATCACAAAGCTTTTAGTGATGGATTAACCAAACTCTTCTTGCCCGTATGATGTACGAGCAAATAAGTTAAGCGATTAATAAAAAATATGAAAATGTAATTTGACATTAGAACAGAGTTGCTACGCTTCAAGGAAATTTCCAGGTCAAATATCAATATTTTTTATGAGAAAATAAATCTAGTAAAAGAGTATACAATTTTGCTATATTTAATGAGAGATTTTTTTTTTTATAATAAAATACTGGTACAGAAGAATTTCATGGTCTGAAAAGTTCCCTGACCCGTATCAACCCTGTTAGAAGTACTAAAAATTGAATGTTTATAATTCAAAAAGTTATAATTCAAAAAGTTATCATTCAAATAACTTAAAATGTGGTATCTAGGTATACTTTGAACCGAAGATTTGAAATATCTTGTTGCTATTGAAAAATATGAAGTCTAAGTTCGTTTCAACATGTACATGGCTTCTTAAGCAAATTTTTTATACAACATTAAAAGTAGACTTGATTTCTAATCGTTTGATACTAGTAACTCTATTGTACTTAGTTAACCAGTATCCAGTATGATAAGTTGTTCAGGAATTATAAAGGGGTGTTAACTTTCATTTTTGCACGGATGTACATGAAAGTAATGTACGGTAAAAAATTAATAAACTGGAAAGCATGAATTAATTATGCTAGAGCTCATTCTTAAAATAGTTTTAATTAGCACAAACAAGCTATTTTTAATAAGTACCAGCATTCCTCCAACATATTTTATAATAAACATTGTGAATTTAAGATGTTTATTAAATCCCAAACAAAGACCAGGTATAAAATACTCTCTTCTACGTTCAAACATATTACATATGATTTTTACAAGATTGTTTTGCTATTGTTATATTCAAAAGAATAAAATTGCATGCCGGAAAAATTAAGTAGAAAATCAAATGCTTTTAATGGATTTTATTTCAGTGTACGTCAGTTTTCAGAGTTTGTGCTGTAACTCAGTAAATTCCATGAAAACAAAGATTCTTTTAAGGCTATCGTTAAAGCATATTATTTGCTTATTCTTTGAAGCTGTGAATTCTTTTAGATACCATGAAGTTATACAGGTTTTCAATGCCAGTGGGGATTTTTATGGCATTATATTAAGGGTAACCTGCTAAATTAACTTTGCAAATTAGAAATAATGTTATGATGCGATTAACAAGATGAACAATGCTGCTTTGGTTCACAAAATTAATTACTACCTAAATAATTATTTTTCAAGTTTACTGAAACATAAATCACAGAACTTATTTTCGAGGTAAAATGATTAATGGACTACTTTCAGCAAAAGTGCAAAGTGTATATACATCTAAAATAAGTTAGTTAACGCTTTTGTGAGCTTGAACTAAGAATATGTTTTTGGATATTTTTATAGATACAATGAAAAACGGTATTCTAAAATGAGTGTAATGTATTTTTAAAAGATCTTTACGTGATTTTTTATGTGCTTTTAGTAAGTAAAAATGAAAGAAATTTCAAAATTCATTTTAAAAAAGCATTTAACGTTATGGCCGCTAATCTGTCTATGACTTCCTAATTTTTGAGAATTCTGGCTATCCCCCAAGATATTATTTGGCAGAGTGACTGCGTTTTAACATGCGAATCAAGTTTTGTCTAATTCTGTAATTTCAGCCATGAACCTACGCTGCTGCCTCCAAGTCTAATATTAAAACATACATTTAAAATATTCTCCGATAATAGTTATTACTAAATAAAATGACAATCGAAACTACAAACCTCTTACGTCTACCTATTTTTCTAAGCGCAAATTCTATGCATAAAATTGTTTATTTAAAATAAAATATGTTACATACATAAATATTTGGCATTGAAACATAACAAGTTGTAATCATTTAATATAAATAGAAATTATTTCTTTAAATATAAAATTTTGTGTATTTTGCTTTCATTTATTAGTCCTCAGTATATCCATAATTTGTGCTTTATGAATAAAACTGAAAAAAAGCATTTTTTTTTCAAAAATAATTTCATAAATTTTCATTTAATAATTTAAAATAATTTCGGGAAAAATAAAATTATGTAGAATATTTTTCTAAAATAAACTGTTAAGGGAGAAGATTGAACAAGAAACTAATATAGAATTCCCTAAAGGTTTTATTATTCTCAGTATAACTGTAAATTAATGAACTATCTTCAAAATAAGATTATTTCTAGCATAGACTTTCACGTCTCATTACAATTTATGAATTTACAACGTATACATTGATAAGTTCAAATGTACAGAAATACATTTTCATTAACATTTGGGAAAACAATAATAAAATAGTTCCATTTTAATGAAGAAATAGATAAACGCATTTTACTTAATGACATAATTACAGGAGAAAGGAGATTACTTTGATTAAAGAAATGTGCAAATGCTTTGTTTCAATTTAAGCTTGCGTGCAATTTCCTGCCACTTATCATTCGCCGAATAAAAAGTACGTTCAGCTAAGGGCGTGAAATTTGTATACTAATAAAAAGAAAATGTGAAATACTAAAAATTTATATTCTGTTTATTTCCTGTTTCTTATTCGAATCCTTTATTTACATACATAATTTAGGACATATACTTAATTTTCCGCGTATAATCTGTGGACCAAACAGTCATGTTTGGACCCAGAAATTTTATTTAAAGATAGAAGTCAAATATATTTCCTCTATTTAATAATTTAAATTTTATTAAGTTAAATTTCCGTATCCAAACATGATCGTTTGGTCCACGAATTATGCGCCAGAAATTACGGTATCTCAAGAATTACTTGTTAAGATATTTTTAATCCTTATTGGTTCAGTGTTCTATTACATGGAACAACCAACTTGATTCCAAAATGGTACAATGCCACCAGAATTCTGGTCCTGATATTTTCCATTTATTATGTATGGAAAGAACTTTCAAAAGGGTATAGCCGGGTTTCATAGTAAAATATGCGCTTGAGTCAACCACATCGAGTCCTACATGGATCGATAGCCCATAAAAAGAAATTCATTTCTCCCCAGATTTAAGTTTGTGTCTCAAGACCATGGGGGGTAATGATCCTAAATGCCTGTTTTGCAAAAGTGCGCATTGTGACGAAACTACTTAGCAAATTTCAACGAAAAAAATAAGGGATGTAAAAAACCACCATATGAATGTTTGACAACTTTTTCAGATTTTTTAAAACAAAAGAACAAGTTTTCTAACATTTCTCCTGTTTTTAAATGAACATTTTAACTGAAAATAAACTGAAATTTCTGAGTGACCACCTTAATTTTTTTGCATGAACTACTATGAGACATAATGAATATTCACTATCAATTTCAACTTTCTACGTATGGTCCATCATATTAAAAAAGGGCAAAATCATATTCCGGCGCGAATGTGGGGCGTGTCTCGGACAAATTTCACGCCTTCTTTTCAAATCTCACATATTAATTCACACGGTATTTTTAAAAGAAGACGTGAAATTTGTCAGAGTCACGCCTCACAAATCCGCCTGAATATGATTTTGCCCTTTTTTGAATATGATGCACCATGCGTAGAAACAATTCAGTTTTGATGACTTAGAAGTAGCGGCTCGTCAGGGACTGCATCAGATTTCTCTCACCACTGAAATTTAGCAGAATGTTTTATACCATTTATTCGACAAATTTTGTTGATTAAAATTAGCTGAAAATTTTATATAATTTTAGTGGTGTTAAAAAATTGATGCAGCATTCCCTGATGAGCCGCTACTGTGACTTAGTTAATGTTTAATAAAAATCCATAGAGCGGTTTTCGAGCAATCAAAGCGGCCGGATAAAATAAAATATCATTTACGGAAAAGTGCGTTTAAAGTTTATCTTTTTATATGTTTATGTTATGATAAACTAGATACATAATGATTAGATAACTAATGATTAGAATTAGCAACATTTTTAATGTACAAGGGGTGATCAAATGAAAAGGTACAAAACGACATAAAAAAGTAACAGTTAAATTTTTGCATATTCCGCCATGTGAGAACGTAGCGAGACATCTTGGGATGCGATTGTAGTCTCTGACTGGGATCAGAGCATGAGCGGGCAACCGCTTGCGCAATAGAGAGCAGAGGCTCTTATCAAAAGAAAGTCCAAATGATACGGCATTCCGTATGAGGACAGGATGGTGTTCGCGTTGCAAAATTCGACGATTGAGGAGCAGCGAGGCGTTATCCAATTTCTGACAATGGTAGGTGAGAAACCAGCGGCTATTCATCACCGAGTGGCTACGGTTTACGGGGAGAAATGTGTCTCTGACAAGTCTGTCAGAAAATGGAGTGCCCGTTTTTGTGCAGGACGTGACAGTCTGGGTGATGACTCGCTGCCAGAAATCGGATAATACTTTGCTGCTCCTCAATTGTCGAATTTTGCAGCGCCTACGCCATCCTGTCCTAATATGTACTGCCGCATCATTTGGACGCCACTTTTGATAAGAGCCTCTGCTCTCTACTGCGCAAGCGGTCGGCCGCGCATGCTCTGATCCCAGTCAGAGACTCCAATCGCATCCCAAGATGTTTCGCTATGTTCTCCCATGGCGGAATATGCAAATATTTAACAATTACGTTTTTAAGTCGTTTCGTACCTTTTCATTTGATCACCCCTTGTAGATTGCTAAGAAAACAAACTTTGTAATAAAAGATATTTGGTTTAGTGGCAATTCGAATTAAACAAAAATCGTTTTTGGCTGTATTTTAGAGACAATCAGCTTTCAAAAAATGCAAAACAAATTCAAAAGTTTTAAAGTACTCTACCCCTCCCACTCTTAAACAGGGATGCAAGTGCTGAGCCACAAATGAGTGATTGGTACCACTAAATTTCAATAGTATTTCTCGTTTTATTCAATAGTGATTTCCCCCCCCCCAAGATTTCATAAAGCAAAGAATACTACTAAAATTTAGTGGTTACAATCAGTCATTTGTGTCGCAGCGTTTGCATCCCAGTTCTTAACCCATATGAATCATTGCATATGAATATGTGGGCATTTATGCATTTTCGGGTATTTCTCTTTCTTTCAGGAAGTCAAATTCATACCAGAAATTTTGAATAGCTCTTTGGGTTCGATTTAATAGCAGACAAATAGAGATTACATAAAATAACAATTCTTCTCTCATAATTTTCGGCGTGGATTCCTAATTTTTGAATAAAAAAAGTAATTCCGGAAAAATGTTGAGGATGGAAATGAGTTTCAAATATTTTTTTGGACTTATCAATTAAAGAAATGTAAATCCAAAAACAATCGATTGCCATTTTTTTCTTTTAATTACGTATATAGGATCTAAATGTTTTTTTATTTCACATTTAAATAGTGTAATTTATTTTAACCCCTTGAGGGGCAAAGCACTTCTGTTCCTAAAATGTTCAAATGATTGATTGAAACCGGGATTCATAAACAAATTTATATGATAGTAAGTAAAAGCTGTTTTTCACGAACATTGTAAAAAACAAAACGTAATGCTAAAACTCCGGTGCTAATGTGGTTTAAGGGAAATAAAATTAAGTGGTATATATAATATACTGGTGCCCTTTAAGGGGTTAATTGATGAAAGTAAGCGGCATAACCTCAAAACTTTCACATACAATTCAGCTCTTTTGAGATTCTGTCAAAACACATGGTCAATTCTCAGAAACATAATTATAGTTCAATTTATATTCTCTCAGACTGAATGGACAGAAATCCTTTACATTTCTGTATTTTTTCTTTCAGGCCGATTTTGGAAGGTTTTCATTTGAAAAAGTTAGCAGTTAAGGTTCGCACACTCCTTGGAATTTCCAAGGACTCTGGGCACCAGTATTAAAAATAAGAAAACTTACATCTAATTTTTAAACCATAACATTCGTAATCCCCACCTTCATTCACAGTTTCTACGATATTTGCCTGCAGTGAAATACTTCGAAAATATTCTTAAAATTTAGTGGTAGAACAGTGCGAACCCTGGTGGTATTTCTATTTAATAGTTAGTTAAGTTCCTTACACAGAACTCACTTTTAAATATAAAGTTTCTTTTTTAATTGAAGTTTTACAGAAACTTATCTTTAGATATTAATAAAAAAGATATAAATAGTATGATATATTTGTTTCCAAACTTTTTTAAATATATTTAAATATTTTTATTAACCCCACAATCCAAGCAAAGAGAGTTCTGCATGAATCAGGTTATACCCAGCTAAATTCGAACAAGTAAGAAACATTATGCGTTAAGCATAGATTATGAAACACCTTTCATAACTTCCTGAAAGCGTTTCAAAAAACTTTGTTATTTAGGGAAATAAGATGCTATTGTCCATACCCAAATATATATTCCAATACTTTTGAACAGCCCTGAATTTGATCCGTCGGTTTATATGTACATAATATGTAATAGGAAAATTTAGTTTAGCAAGAAAATGGCTAACTTCTTGAAATTTCTCCTTTAGCACTTTATTCTAATAGATGGAAAATACTTGAATACATTTGTTCAGCCCTGTAATTTACCTAGTACTTTTATTACTCGCTAGTATTTTGTAAAAATTTAGTTCAAACAAAAATACCCTTAAAACTACTTAAATCAAATTTAATGAAATTATCATTTATGTGTTACCATATAGCTAATCCTTGCGTGACCCTGTATATCATATATTCTACATATATTATACATTACTATTAGGTAATACTACACAGGTAATACTACATTCACTATTACCTATATTCTACAAACATTTCTTAGTAAACTGAAAGCAGTTCAAAGTAAAAATGCATAACTTATTTAAAAACCACGTTTAAGTTAATTACCCTCACATTCAGTAACATTTATTAGCTGTTTTGTTCAACCCTGTATATCAAATATAACATTCATACACACCATATAATTTGCCGACATTTAGTAAAACTTAAAAACGCATAACATAATTGAAAATGTATTTCATTCATCCATCAGTATCATCGATATCATACAGTACTTCGGATAAGAATGTAAGATTTGAAATATTTTGTGTGTCCCTGTAAATGCTATGTACTTCGTACTTTGCTTGAAATAGTTTATACAGGATGTATCTAAACTACTGGGCAAAACTTTAAAAGGTGATAGTACACATCAAGACAAATAATATTAAATGGGAAACTAAGGGTCCCAAACGTCTTCCGAAGGAGATAGGCGTCATCAAAGTTTAGGGTCCAAAATTTGAAATGATTATAAAAAACGGAAAAATTGGTCGATTTGTTTGCGGTTTTCACGAAAACTATTTTTTATGTCAGTACTGTCTTGAAAATAAATTATAAAGATAAATTTCAAAAAATGCCGATAGAGGGCGCTTTAGATTTTAAAGTAACGAACAACTATTTTTTACCGTTATTTTTTGCATCTCATTAAATTTTTAGAAGTTTAGACATAAACTTAAATTTTGAGCTCAAAATATGTGGTTAAGTAGCGCAAACTTAACAGTGTTCAATGGGAGTGGGTAGGTTCAAATTTCAAATGATAATATAAAACAGAAAAATTGGTGAATTGATTTGCGGTTTTCACTAAAAATATTCTTTATGTCAGTATTGTCTTAAAAATAAATTATACAGATAAATTTCAAAAAATAGTGATAGAGAGCGCTTTAAACTTTGGAGTAACGTATAACTATTTTTTACCGTTATTTTTTGCATCTCATTAAATTTTTTTAGAAGCTTAGACAAACATAAAATTTTAGCTGAAAATCTGAATCGTTGAAAGCGGTTACGTAGCGCAAACTGAACTGTATTCAATGGGGGTGGGAAGGTTCAAATTTCAAATGATTAAAAAAAGCGGAAAAATTGGTCGATTCGTTTGCGGTTTTCTTTAAAACCATTCTTTATGTCAGTATTTCCTTGAAAATAAATTTTAAAGATAAATTTCAAAAAACTCCCTTAGAGGGCGCCTTAAAGTTTATCGTAACCAACAACTATTTTTAACCGTTATTTTTTTATCTAAATAAATGTTTTAAAAGCTTAGACTTAAATTTTGAGCTATAAATCTGACTCGTTGTGAGTAATTAAGTAGCGAAAAATTGAACTGTGTTCGTAGTGTGGGCAGGGTAACATTTCAACTCCTGAACACAGTTCAGTTTGCGCTTCTTAACCCCTCTCAACGATTCAGAATTTGAGCTCAAAATTTAAGTTTAAGCTTTTGCAGGCATTTAACTAGATACAAAAAATAACAGTTAAAAACTGCTGTTGGTTACTCTAAAGTTTTAGGCACCCTCTAACGCAATTTTTTGAAATTTATCTTTAAAATGTATTTTCAAGGAAATACTGACATAAAGAATGGTTTTAGAAAAAACCGCAAACGAATCGACCAATTTTTCCGTTTTGTATAATCATTTGAAATTAGAACCTTCCCACCCCCATTGAACACAGTTCAGATCGCGCTTTTTAATCACTCTCAACGATTCAGATTTTCAGCACAAAATTTAAGTTTATGTCTAAGCTTCAAAAAAATTTAATTAGATGGAAAAAGTAACGGTAAAAAATAGTTGTACGTTAGTCCAAAGTCTAAAGCGCCCTCTATCGACATTTTTTGAAATTTATGTTTATAATTTATTTTGAAGACAATACTAACATAAAGAATAGTTTTAGTGAAACCCACAAATCAGTTGACCAATTATTCTGTGTTCTATAATCATTTGAAATTTGAACCTACCCACTCCCATCGAACACAGTTCAGTTTGTGCTACTTAATCACAGATTTTGAGCTCAAAATTTAAGTGTAAGTCGAAACTTCTAAAAAAAATTAATGAGATGCAAAAAAAAGGGTAAAAAAAGTTGTGCGTTACTCCAAAGTCTAAAGCGCCCTTTATCGGCATTTTTTGAAATTTATCTTTATAATTTAATTTCAAGAAAATGCTGACATAAAGAATAGTTTTCGTGAAAACCGCAAACGAATCGACCAATTTTTCCGTTTTTTATAATCATTTCAAATTTTGGATCCTAAACTTTGATGGCGCCTATCTCCTTCGGAAGACGTTTGGGACCCTTAGTTTCCCATATAGTATTATTTGTCTTTATGTGTACTATCACCCCCTTAAAATTTTGCCCAGTAGTTTAGATACAGCCTGTATTAAGCTCAGCGGTGTATATCAATTTTATGATACTTGAAATGGTTTAACATAATTAAAATACGTCACAAACAATTCCCCCCTTTATTATTGTGTAATGGAATTCTTTTAGTTGGTCCTGTAAATGAATAATAAATATTATTTTCATTGCATTTATTACAGAATGCATATTTTAGTGCACTTTGTGAATCCATGCAAATTTGCAGGGTGTAACACTTTTAAAATTCATTTGAAACGATTTTTTTCCATAGGCCGTAATGTATCGGAAAACTTCCCTTTAACTATCCCTGTAAATAAACTAATCACAGTAGAAGCTACATTTTCAATATGGTTTGTGCTATGGTAAACATCAATAACATATAAAAATTTCATAACAATCCAAGTATGTTTACGGGAGTTAGAGGCCGGTCAGACGGCCATCCGGACAGACTGACAGACAAACCGAATGCACAAATACTTTTCAACTCCGTTGGAATCTTCGAAACACGGTACCTCATGCCAATGTTCTACAAGAAACGCAATTATTGCCCTTTGTAATTCAGACGATTTTTTACAGTTTTCTTCATTTAGTAAAAAAGAATTTGTTAAATAAGAAGCTAAAGACTTTCAGGGAACTATTTAACCCTTTGAGGGGCAAGCAATTGCGTTCGTGTAATTCTGAACTCCCACCAGAAATTTGTAAAAAAGTTATATCAAAAAGAGTAAAAGCATTTTCACGACTGTTTTTCACCAAAGTTAGAAAAGGGAAATTTAATGACATTTTTCTGGTGTAAATCTTCATCAATCGTAGGTGGTATATAATATATACCGCCGCCCCTCAAGGGGTTAAATGTCTTCTCATTGCAAAAAATTTTCAAAAGTATTGAAATGTATGTTTTTCAGGACAAAAATCATTTTGACTTTTTACCGTAGTCTCCATGAGCCATCACCGTAGTATGTCGCGTTTTGCGGAGCTCATCATGGAGGGCTAAAGGCTTAAGAACCAGGTAAGTCAGAGCCTCAAATCATGTCTCATTCTTTTTCTAAGGTGCTGTTGAGCATTTTGGCACTTGTTTGATCAAAATCGGTGCAGTGGTTGCTGAGATATAGCTATTTAAACTTTTAAGCTTTTTACTTAATCTCGTCCCCAGGTAACCAGCCATTGCAACTACACTGATAACTTTCTGTGCTTATATTCTAATTATGCTTAACTATTTTGCTATCTTGTCATTTATTTATGATACTCAAATCTTTTCTGATCATTTTGAGGTATAATTTTGTTTTCTACGTAACATATTAACGATGTTATGGGTACTTTATTAAACTATTGTCAATATCTTCCGTTGCTATCGCTACGATAGATGTCAATCTTAAAGTGTTTTTTATATATATTATATTACCGTAATTTCGGGTGTATAAGACGCAGCTCAAACAATTCTTTTTCGACCCAGAATTTTTTTAAAAACAAATATAACTAGTCAGATCGCCGTAAATATTTGTCTTCAATCACTAAATAAGATTTCTGGGTGCAAAAATAATTGTTTGATCTGCGGCTTATACACCCGAAATTACGGTATCTTAAAACCTCATATTAGGTATTAATCATCGTTAATTATAGTTTCTTCAATGTCTTAGATTGAGTTCTTGTAAGTTTTCTATTTTTTTAATATGTTTAAATAATCTTTTAGTATAGCTTGTTAACGCAATGGCGAGTGCTTTTAAATACTCCCATTGAAAGGTGCTTTGTTTACATTTTTTTATTTACCTTGTAACATACTAAATTATAATAGTATCTTTACAAAAGTGGTCATTATATGTAATTTAATGATTTATCTTTGCTCCGCCGCTAATCCGAAAGCATTTTGTCTATTTTAAGTATTACAAATAAATTTTTGAAAAATGTTTTGAGTACGTTCTTTATAATTTGCTTATGCGGTCCCAATAGGGAGTAACTATTTTTTAAAAAATCAATTAAAAATATTAAATCTTCTTTTAACTTAAAATAATGCATTTGTATGCCTACAGTAATGTTTGAACTTTGCTCCGCCATGCTTTTTATTGTCTTTTGAATATTTTAAGTGTCTCTAATAGTGTTGTTTATAAAGTGTTTATCATTGTTTTTAAATGTCTCCCATTACGACGCTTGGGTTTAGCAGATCCCGCCCAAGTTCAGTACAAGTTGAGAAGTTGATAGCTGGCCCCCCAGCTCGTAAACTATGGTCCGTTGCTGTTCTAAGGGATCAACTCAAATATAAACTTAGAGATCTTAAAGATCTAAAGTGTAGAGAGCAATGTTCAGTTGCCATCTCTTGTTATTCCTTATTAATAGTTAGTTTATTTATTTAAAATAGTTTCAATGGTATTAATTGCTCTAGAGGCTCGTTGTATGGTGTTGCCACACAGTTATTCTCTAGATTTATTGAATTTTGTAATATCATGGACATCTAGTAGTGTAGCTGCAGGTATGAAGGTCTGCGGGTAACCATCACAGCGTGTATTATACACTTATAGCATTATTCCTTGTTTTTATTAACTTATTCCTCTTCATTCTATCTTATAGTTATCCATTCTGATTTTGTTTCGATCTATAGGGGCTTTTAGGGCTGCTGGGGTCTCCCAGCCCTCTTCATTAAAAGATCTTTTCGAACAGTGAGGAAATGATTAATTTTTTTTTTTTTTTTTTTTGAGTTTAAAGTGTTGTCTTTGAGGGCCAGTCCAGGGGGGGATAGGGTACGCACCCCCCCAACATATACCTTAAATTTTCGCTCGTTCAATTTTCTATCACCTTTATTTAAAAATTTTTATTTTTTTTTGCACCCCCGGGGCTGTAGACCCCCCTGTTGGTCACTCACTCAAAAAGGCTCATTTCTTCACTTCTTTTCAAACTTTAACAGCTTATATCTCTTGTTCTATGGGAGCTACAGTGAGGAGAAATGTTTTGGCTGGACTGGTTTTGTACAGACTTTTTTCTGGCTTTTGAATTTCCCTGGTAATTGCAAGAGGTCCGCCCCTGGGGGGGCAGGGGGGGAGTCTTAAATTTTTGGTGTAACATGTCTACTGAAAGCTACTGACCCCCACAGTTCAAATCTACCCTCATTTGGTCTCTCTTACTGTTTTGGGCCACGCTCCGGCCCCTTATCGGGTTAATTTCATCTTTTAAACTACTCTCGGGGCTCTTCTAAATTATCACCGTAATACAGGCATGTTGTACCTCTATCTTATTGTCTCTAAGAGCGTTTGTCACTAGTAAACTTTCATGACTCTCCTTCCCCTCCCCCCGCTCCATGGAGCATTTTACAATATAGGTGCCTGGAGATTTTCAGCTTAAGCGCTGCTAGGTAAACCTCAAAAACAGGTTAGGCCATAGGAGGTCCCTCCCTGTTCCAAGTATTGCAATTCTCCTTAGGTCTAAATATATCGTATAATGTTTAATGTATACTGTAAAGTAAAATGGTGATCATTATTTAATGCGTAGTATGTGGCACACCATTATATCTTACATTTAGCTCCTATTACTTTTTTTTTTTTTTTTTTTACTATGGAGAGTGATTTCAAACAAATTTTAATCGTTTTACTGTATTTATTTTGAAATAACTGTGCAGATAACTGTTTATATATTGGTATATTTACTCAAGTTTCATATATACGCTTATTTTTCATACCAGGATATTTTTCGGTATATATATATATGTATATATAAATATATATTAAAAAAAAGAAAAAAAAAAGGAGAAAAGAAAAAAAAAACTTTATATTAGTATTAACTATATATATATATATATGTGTGTGTGTATGTATGTATGTGTGTATATATATATATGTATATATATATATTTATGTGTGTATGCATGTATATATATATGTTCATTTGTGATTAAAATTGTATATTTACTCAAGTTAATTCATTACACATTTCTCACTCTGGTATATATGTACAGTAGTACATGAGAATATCAAGGGCAGGGATCGACAACAATAAGCACAGAAACAAACTAAATCTTACTCTTTTTTCTTAACAGCACTACTTATCATCTCAACTACGTATTAGTTATTTCATTACATTCTTCGTTTAGACCACTTCCATTAAATATTCCCCTCTTTATTCCAAAAACTATTCAAAATTAATCTATATTTTTATTTTATTTTATTTATTATTTTTTTTAAATATTAAATTAATTTTAATTTTTATCTTAGCTATTTACGGTGGACAAGTTCACCGGTTTATGCTATAAACTATCTATATTCCTTTCTTTCAACGAGACATGTAGTGGGCTCTGATGAAGCCTGGTATTTTGCATACAATACTCTTGAAAATTTTTAAAAACCTTTTTGAACGTAGCTATTAACAAACCAAAATATGCCTTCTTCAAGAACTTACTCCTCGATAAGTAAACGTCGTAAAGGAGAAAATAATGGTTGTCTATCAAAATCACGTAAAAGCTCATCCATGGATGATTTGGACTTGGTGGTGACAGCAACTCAAAATACAATTAAAAAATCAAAATGTGAACCAGCGTTACAAGGAAAGAATTTGAAAAACTTTGAAATGGTAATGGAGGAAAATATGAGCCTAGAGGACAAATTGGAAATGATGTATCGCCATTTACAAAAACATGATTCAAAACATGCTAAGGAAGCAGAAAAATACTATAACAAACTACTAAAAAAAATAAAACTCCTTAAAAGCACTAGAACAGCTCAAAATGAACAGTGTGTCGAAATAGAAAATCTAAAAACTCAAATAGAAAATCAACAACTAGAACAAGAAAATCTACAAACTCAAATAGAGAATCAAAAACAAATCCATGAAGATACTTTGAAAGCAATTAATACTGAAATGGACAATTTAATCACAGAAAATCAAGACTTAAAACATCTGATGCAGGAAAAAGACAGCAAATTACAATTTAATACTAAGGCTGATCTAGAAAGGGATCTACAAGAAATGAGTATGGAAGAAATGAAGACTCAATGCCACCAACTAAGACTATCTTACCAAAAACTCCAAATGGAAAGAGAAATTAAAAATGAAATATTCCAACAACACAACCAAACACTAAACACGATGAGAAAACTATATGAAGAGTTGAGTAATAAATTAGGAATACTATGCAGAAATCAAGAACAATTAAAAACGACCACTCAAAATGAACCAAATCTAGAAAGAGCGAAAGACCTCCGAAATAATTCCACATATGCCTCGAAAATCTCTGCACCTGCACCGCTTTATTCAAAATCAGCTCTTCTGTTGACCCGAAAATTAAATACAAAGCTCACAATGTTTGGAATCAGGGAAGAACTTAACAAAGCCATAAATATCAAAGCAAACAAGATAAAAATATTCAGTACATTGGCAAAAGACAAAAATACAATTGTAATAAGATCCGAAACAGAGGAAGACATAGACAGATTGTCAGACCTCCTTCAAGCAAATGAAAAAATAACATCATTAGTTACATTAAAATGTGCAGCAGAGAAAAGGAAAAAGATCATAATATTAGGTATTCCAAAATCAGTTACAGTAATGGAAGTCAAACAAAAAATAAGTGAAAACCTAGACGAAGATGTAACAGATAACCAACATAAGGAATTCAACAGGGATAAACTAAAGTCATACCAGCTAATGCTAGATCTAGAAGATTCATCGGCGATAAAGCTCCTAAGACAGGGAAGGCTGCTAGTGTGCTTTATTTCTTGCCCAATAAAGCCATACTCCCCCATCATACGCTGTAATAATTGCCAATATTACGGTCATACAGCAGGTACATGCAGGAAAAATACTATTTGTGCATATTGTGCAAAGAAGCATGAATCGGAATATTGCCCATTAAAAGATGAAATAACCAAACACACTTGCATTAATTGCTTAAACTCATATGATCAAAATGGCTGCCCTTATGAGAAAAATCACGCAGCTAACTCCACATATTGTCAAGTTTTTCAAAACATATATCACCAGAGAAATCTTACAATAAATAAAAATTCTTCTCGTTCGCGTCCATAAACATAACAGAAAACATCGTTTCATCAGATAAATTATATTCTTCCCTATCAACGTCAATTAATGGGTTAACGATTGCCCAATTAAACCTGCAAAATGGCAAATGTGCGACGGCGGACTTCATACGCTACGCATTGGAAGAAAATATATCAATAGCTTGCCTTCAAGATTATTATAAAACAGAAAATCGACCTTTCGGACTTCCACTATCAGCTCCTTATTACTCATCACTAGAAAATAACTGCTGCATTATAATCTTAAATCCCTTAATTCGTCATATACAAATACAAAAGAACATCCATTCAATATTCATTAACATCCAACTTGAAACAAACTTTTTAACAATAGGTTCGCAATACTCTCCTCCATCCGCAGATCTCCAACACGACCTTAACGAGTGGTCAGAAGAAAAAGGCTTCAGCAATCTTTTCTTCTTGGCAGGTGACCTGAATGCGCATAGCGTGCTATGGGGGTACAAAAAAGACGATGACAAAGGCCAGAAATTAATTTCACACATGGCTAGCAAAAGACTCATAATATTAAACGAACCACATAGTCTACCAACATTTGAGTTATTAAACAAAAAAGAGGAAACTATAAGGAAAGGCTGGCCAGATATAACATTAACATCAATGGCGCTATTTCCTTCAGTGGAATCCTGGGTAGTAAAACCTGAAATGGATTTCGCTGATCATAGGCTTATAACATCCAAATTAAATTTAGAAATCCCAGATCAACCATACAGAAGATATCGGACAAAACACACCTCATTTATAAAATTCAACATGCAGTTAGAAAAATCAATAAAACAACAAAATTTTCATTTCAAAAATGTATCCAACGAAGAAGAATTTGACGAGAAATATCAAGAATTTCAACAAATATTAAAAAACATATGTGATTCAACTCTCAAAAGACGTAAAAGCACCCATCAACCAAAAATTACATGGTGGACAAATAAATTAAAAACAAAACGTAACTTTGTTCGTGCATTAAGAAGGAAAGCTAAACTCGCAACAGCCACAGCACAAGACATAATAAATTTTAAACAACAAAGAGCATTATATAAAAAGGCATTATTAGAAGCCAAAAAGCAAGCCTGGATAAATTTCAGCAACCAATCGAAAAATCCCTATGGAAAAATTAAAAAAATTGCATTCAAAGATTTCCATAAGAAAGAAGTATATGCACTGTCAACTCTAGAAGAAAAAACCTGCACAGCAGAACAATTTTACGAAGCATTAACAACCCAAATTTTTGGCGAATCAATATCCCCAACAGGCCAAAATCCTTACACAGGAGAAGAAGGAAAACCTCCAAATTTTACTGTCAAAGAGTTACAAAATGCAATTTACACTTTTAATAGAAATAAAGCTCCGGATCCTGATGAGATTGATCATAACATAATAAGACAACTATTTAAAAATCAGAGAGAAATTCTTTTAGACATGTTTAACATCTTGCTGCACTTAAATTACTTTCCAAAAGCGTGGAAAGTAGGTGAACTTGTATATTTTTTAAAACCAGCAAAACAGCCGGACACAGCCTCCTCATATCGTCCGATAACTTTATTACCGATACTCGGAAAAATTTATGAAAAACTTCTTCTAAAAAGAATAAATTTTTCATTACGTAATTCAAAACAACTTCAGCATTCACAGCATGGATTCCAGAAAGGACGCTCCACAGAATCGGCGATTGCAGAACTCTTTTCTCATATAAATTTAAGCAAAGACAACAATAATTATACATCGCTTATTTCTCTGGACTTTAAAAATGCTTTTGACCGACTGCCATGGTCAGATACATTAAATGAGCTACAATATTTAAATCTTGAACAAGCCTACATAAATATTATACGATCCTTTCTCTCCTTCAGAGGCGCCTTACCACATTGGTTATCAAGAAAAATACATTGGTTTTACAGAGGCTGTCCCCAAGGCTCTTGTCTTGGCCCCTTTCTATGGAGGATTTTTCTGAACAAGCTACTGAGACTCTTGAAGGATCTGGGATACAAGGTAATTGCCTATGCGGACGATCTCCTTTTAATAATCTATGGTCAAACACGACGAGAATTAGAACAGATGGGCAATGATATGCTACGAATTATTAGTGACTGGGCAAAAAATACAGCCATGCTATTTTCTTATGATAAATGCATTGTCTTAAATCTCCGCCACCCACGATTCTTAAAAAGAGCACCAAGTTTTAAATTAGATGGATATTCACTAAAGAAAGACAATACAATAGATTATCTAGGAATCACTATAGATAATACTTTTTCCTTTCTACCACACCTGCACAAGAAACGGTCTGAAATTAACATAATTTCACAAAACCTATTAAAATTTGCGTCTGCCTACAGAGGTTTATCAAAACAAATCCTGAAAATATGGTATCTTCAAATATTAGAAAAAAAAATAAATTATGCCTCACCTTGCTGGTTCCCTTATTTACAACCCTCACACGGTAAAAGACTATTGTCATCAATTCAAGCTCAATGCCTCCTTCTTGTGTCTAGAGCCTATAAGAAAACTTCCACAGCAGCGCTAAACGTGCTATGTGGAATAATGCCGCTTGCAATTCAACTCAGTACATTATCAACAATAGGCCAAGTGCTACGTTTAGGAATCTCTAAGGATGAATATCAGTCTTTCAGCCAAAAATATCTTCCTCGTTAACTGCACCATATGTTAATTATCTACACATATTAGAAGGGAATCCAGACACCACCTCAACGCTCATCTTTACAGATGGTTCTAAATGTGACCAAGGAACTGCCTATGCCTTCTGTTCATATAAAAATAAAAAATGCATTCACACACATCAGGTTAAACTATAGCATAATAACTCAATCTTTCAAGCTGAGCAGTTAGCTATACTAGATGCCATAGAATGGGCAGATTCCACAATAATGGAGAAATATATCATCTTCACTGATAATCAATCAAGCCTGCACCTAATGGAAGATATTTTCACAACAGATTTCATAAACTCACAAATAATTAAAAAGCTTCAAGAAACAAAGAAAAATATTCAATTCCAGTGGATAAAAGGTCATTCGGGATCATATGGCAACGATCATGCGGATGCACTAGCAAAGAATGCAATAACACAAGAAGGTGTGCAAGAGAAATATCATCCACTCCCAGCTTCTTTTCTTAAAAAAATATTAAAGCAGAAAGCACTTTCCCAATGGCAAATGGACTGGGACTATTGCAATGTAGGGAGATACACATATGACCTTCAGCCAAAAGTAAATTTAAACACTATATTACCTCATAGAAATCTTTATATATTTGCAACCAATCATGGACCTTTTCCAACATATCTTCATAAAATTAAAAAAGCTCCAACTCCATTCTGCACATGTGGCAAATTAGGTACTTCAATTCATTATCTAACTGAATGCACATTAACTTCCTTATTTCATATTCGAAAATCCAGAACCATACAACTACAGCAGTGGTTCAACATTGTGCAAAAAACTCCATCTCTCTACTCCAAAATAATAGAATGTGTCAAGATTATAGAAAATAATGAACATACTTTTCAAAGTACAAACAATAATTATGAGGACTCTAATCCCGAACCATAGCTACAGTAATCTGTACAAAAATTTCAACAACTCTCTCTTGTCTTATAAAAGCAACTCTCAACAAATTACGTGTAAATAGAACATTTAACAACTACCGTAATTTCGGGTGTATAAGCCGCAGATCAAACAATTCTTTTTCGACGCAGAATTTCTTAAGAAACAAATATAACTACTTAGATCGCCGTAAATATTTGTCTTCAATCACTAAATAAGATTTCTGGGTCCAAAAAGAATTGTTTGATCCGCGGCTTATACACCCGAAATTACGGTATTATATAGACTTGTAAATAGAACATTCAATAACTCAGCTATAGAGTTGAAAATAGTCTCTTTTTTAACAACGTTAAAAACTGTAAACATTATTGTCATATTCTTAAAAAGATTATGCCATCTTTAAACATTGTTAAATAATGTAATTTTTTTTTATTATTATTATTATTATTTAATAAAGTTGCAACGCGGGATCTGGAAACCTATGCCGATTGGTGGGTTATCCCGCGCTGCTGAATCTGAATCTGAATCTGACTTTTTACCGTAAAAAGATTCAAATACGTAAAATTCAACCGCCTTGCAGCAGCATTAACTTTTGTAATTATTTTTTTATTTTATTACTTTTATCTTAATCTCCATACAATAGAACAATTTTTCCTCATATGTAGGTTTTGATTAATATTAAAACAATTATTTAGAGAAAAAAATAATCTAGCCAAACCCGGGATTTTTTTTCAATTTATTTCGAAATTTCAATCCCATTGCAGCAGTATTAGAATTTAAAATTTATTTATTTATTTATTTTTCTCAAAAATCTCCATACAACGGAACAAATTTTCCGTATAGGTAGGTTTTGAAATTGTGAAAAAACAACCCATCCATCTTAGTGTACATATGTGAACAAAACAAATAACGATACTTGAAAACTTGGCTTGTGTAATGGTTGCTGAGTGGTGAATTAATAGCTTAAAAATTGTGAGTTCAAACCCGGTTTCAGTTAAGTTCTGCTTGTTTTCTGTGGATATAATTAAACAGTGAATGTCTCCTCTTATTGTAAATGGACCTCTCAAAACTTGTGATTGAAATTCATAGAAAAGATAGAATAGGACTGCTAAGGGGTTCAGTTAATAGCTTAGAAAGTTAAAAATCGTAAGTTCAGCATCTGCCATAGAGTCTCTAAAAATTTCAATGGTGTTATTTAATACAGGGTTTTTCTTGAGTCTAAAGAAACCCCATGGCATGCAGAAATATGTTGTTAGAAAATGATTGATCAAGTTTTTTAATTACAAGAAAATATAATTGTCTCTTTGTCTGTCTTTAGAAAGTACATCCCTACAAATTATGATAACTAACGATAAATCATGATAACTACCAAATCGGCGTCTTTACCCACGAGAACTACAGAGTTGTGCTGTTATGAAAGATCCTTTAATGTGGTGACAATAAGTATATCCGGAATGCAGTGAGAGAATTTTATACAAGTGAAGAAATTGATTTCGGAAATACTGTCTGATTTTTATAAAGATGACGTTAAATTTCCTTTCAGATTTATATATTTTTTCAGTGACACCTTTTCTTTTGTCAGGTCCTCGTCTTCGTTCCTTTGAGCTACTACCATTATTATCCAAGACTCTATTTAGTATAATGTCAGCTATCTCGTTTTTCTCTAATGCATCATTTTTTAAATCATTTTTTAAATCCTAAGTAAATGAAGGATAAAAACGAAGAGTAGATTACTTTGCTGACAGATTTTTTAAGTTTCTCGATCTCTGAATGCCACATTTTTGTGGTCACACTGTATTTCTACATTATAATAACTAACCTAATACACTTGCGTAACTCACTCTAAATAGTGGTAATGTATTAACCCTTTGAGCTCTGGTGGGTAAATTTCTTCAAAACTCCAAATGCCACATTGGCACCAGTATTTTGCAAAGAAAAAACCGTTTAACGATATACAAGAAAAAATGCATTAAACCTTTTTCAAATAAATTTGGTCGAATTTTCTGGTGCCGTTGTGACATTTCGGAATTAAAATTATGTGGTAGAAAATTCTACCATCAGAGCTCAAAGGGTCATTAATTATATCCCTTTGAGCTCTGATGGGTAAGTTTCTTCAAAATTCCAAATGTCACATTGCCACCAGTCTTTGGCAAATGAAGAACTTGATTTACGATATATGCGAAAAAAAAAAAAATGCATTAAAACTTTTCCAAATAAATCCGGTCGAATATTCCGGTGCCATTCTGACATTTTGGAATTAAAACTAAGTGGTAGAAAATACAACCATCAGAGCTCAAAGGGTTAAAGTTCTATTCGCCTTATCTAAAGATAAACTTTTCTGTCATGAATTAAGGAGAAGAAAACCATACAATATTACTGGTTTTGTGCACCCACCCTGGTTACGTCACTGTATTAATACTTGTGTACGTTAGCAAATGTTGACAGTGAAATGTTTACTTTTAATGTAATCAACGGAAAGGGTATAAAAGAACATCTTTTCTGCGATTTTTTCAAAATTACTAGTTTTCGCTAATTTTTCATTGCCTCTACGTGTGCCATATGTTGTTCAAATTATTATACAGGAATTGCAGGTAATTTACTTCTCTGTATTTTAATATAGTGTTACATTTTATGTAAAAAGCTTACTTTGTAAATTATAAGCTGCAAACCCCCCCAAAATCTACGATTTTTAGTGAGATTTTTTTTCATATTTTGCATATTGACGAAAAATTGCTTTTGGACAACCTGTTCAGAACCAATGAAACCATGACAAAAAAACTTAGAAAAAAGGTTGGCCCGGCTTGAAAAAAAGTTAAAATAATAGCCTGGCCTGGCCTGGCCTAATTCAATTTCTATTTTTAAAAAAAATTATCGATATGGTAATGAATAACTTCGTATATGTGACTTCTGACCAAAAATAATTTGACCAAATCTGACCAAAAATAATCATGTTTGTAATTTTAACTTCTAAAGAAACGCAAAAATCTGTTATATATTTGTTTTATTAATGAATCGCTATTTATATGTAACTTTTTTACTTTTCGTTTAATTTCGTTGTTAACCAATAAAATCTTTTAACCCTTTCCGGCGCTGACATATTCTGTTCGTAAAATGAGAAATTCTTGACTGACACCGGAATTTCCAAAACATTTTTTTAGAAATTAAGAATTCCCTGATTTAAGCTGTCATTGTAAAAGTAAAATTTTACTAAAATATTATTGGTGCCGTTTGGAAGTTTGGAATTAAAATTAGGTGTTGCCGGAGTGGTAACACTGCGCCGGAAAGGGTTAAGATGGAATCTCATGGGCAAGGTTCGCACACTCCTTGGAATTTCCAAGGACACTGGCTTCACTATTAAAAATAAGAGAATTTATATTTAATTTTTAAACCACAGCATTCGTAACCCACACCTTCACTCACAGATTTTGTGATATTTTTCTGCAGTAAAACACTTTGGAAATATTCTTAAAATTTAGTGGTAGAACTGTGCGAACCCTGCATGGGAAAGAAAAAAGTACGTTATAAAAAAGTTCATTTCTTAGGATGTTTAAATGTAATCTTTTTATTCAGGTGTTATAATATTCACTTTACATGAATCTTTTCCGTTTAAGACAGGATTGCCTCATAGGCAAATTCGTTTCCACTGGCTTTGTTTTATTTTTTCCCTTTTAAATGTACTAAAACAGAATTTTAAAGTTCTTATTGTTAAATAATGTTGATTTAAAAATATCAGCAATTTTTGTAAAATTTTTGGACTGTTCAAATTTTACTTATTTTTACACTGATTAGGTCAGTCGAAAACAACGATTTTTAACCCATTAGTGCCTAGCGTCCCTTTTTCGGGACGCTTCAAAAGGTACAATCAGCGCTGTTTTTGACACTGGTAAAAAAGAAAAGCAATAATTATTTTATTTAAATGATGCATTTTCGCGATTAATGGACTAAACATCAATCTTCTAAAAATGGTGGTGCCAACCAAATAAAATTTAAGCAAAAGATGCTGGGCACGAATGGGTTAAACAGATTGTACAGATGAAGTTTTAGTCCCGCGCAGATCAAGAAAGAAGTAAGCCAGTCCTGGTTCGGAATGAAAAAGATGTTAGGCCTGGCCGAGTCTTCAGAAAAAAAGAAAGGTCCAGGGCCTAGCCCACCAGACACAGAATACAAATTTCTTTTAACGGCTTCGCCGGCACGTTGACGGCTTCGGCAAGCTTGAAGTTGTGAGGGCTAAATTTATAAAAAAAAACACCAAATCAGCATGTTAGAAAAACTATTGTTTTAAATAACTGGCGGACATTTGAATAGGCGGACATTTGAAAGAAGGTGGAAACGGCAATAGTGAAACTGAAACTGAATCGAAACTTTAAGCCACAGAAAGAAGTTTTTCACATGAAATTTTTTTAAAAACACTTAAACATTTTATTAGGAGCCAATCTACGTTTTCTTCATGATTTTTTTGCCATTCCTCGCTTTTAAAATAATAACTTAAGACTAGTTAAAGAAATAAGATGCACATTTGGAACGTCTTTTTTTTACATTAATTTTTTTTCGGCAAATTTGAAAAAATATTTACTTTTGACTATACGACTTTTGAAAAAATATGTTACACCATTTTTTAAATAAATATTGTTAATATTTTAAAAACTAATTTTTTAAAAAAAATATATTTTTCTCTTTGATTAAATTAAAAAATAATTGAAATCCGATGGTTGATGTTTCGAGTTATAACGTTTTAAAATTACTGCACTTAAAAAAATACAAATGAGTTAAAAAAAATTTTAACTGTATGAGAAATTTTAAGATGAGATTTTGTTTAAAATTACATGGTTAATAACCACAAAAAAGAAAAAAAATGAAAATTCTGACTCAGTAAATATTTATTTTTTTAATGTTTGCTAAAACTTTTAAAGTAACATTTTTCTTTAATTGCATGCGTTTCAGTTTGTGTCTAATCCCTTAAAACCTGACGAATTATTTAAACGACCATAACTCTGTGAGTTTTGCAGGTACGAAGATGCAATTTTTTATGTTAAATTCAGGAATGGATGAGTAAAGTTTTCTGATTGGAATTTTTACCCTACGTGGGCTGCATAAAATTTTAATTTTCGTATTTAGCCAAATAGAACGCCCCTCCCCCCCCCCCCAAGGAGTTGCAACTCATGCCATCATATTTTGCAACTTTTTTGTGAATTTTTGCAATTGAAGTTATTGGGTCTAAGAGCAATATTTAAGGAGATAGCCTATTGTTTCAATAATTATGACTCACCCTATATATATCATCACATTTCTTTCTTCATTTAATTGTGTGATTGCATTCAACATATTTCTTTTAATCTAACGTTTTTAAATATAAATCCATATTTTAATTTAAACTTTTTCTTGGCTCAGCATTTCCCATAAATAACTTTGTACCATAAATCACAATCAAACAAGCAAAAGACTTGAAATCGCGTTCACCGTCAGAAATATGTTAAGAGAACACCGGTTCTTAATATTTGCTGTTTAAAATATTTTAAACTAGTCGTTCTATATATCCAGACATAATGACGAAATGCGTTTGAAGAGAGTTATATGAATATTGACTGCGGAATATATTCAAAAATATATTTCTCAGAAATTATTAATTGAAAATATCATCTTAAATGCTTAAGTATAATTCGACACCAAAATTTGAAGGAAGTTACATATCTAACGATTAACAATAAATTTTACTAGTTTTCTTCGTCGTATTTAGTCGTATAATTGTTAAGTGTTTTTTTTATTTATTTAACCGTTTAAACTCTTAAGCGCCACATGAGGTAAGTCTAGGCCACTTTTTTTAATTTAAGTTGTTTGATTGCCACTACTTTTTTAAATAGAAATATTAACCTTATTTAATGGCAGATGAAGTTATGTGAAAATAAGGCCAATTAGACGAGTAAAAAAACAAAAGGTAAGATCAAATAATCCGAGAAGCCTACCTTGTCTGTGAACGTTAAAATCACTTAAAATCATCATTATTATACGAGTTTATTTCGATTTGTAAAGAGTCGGACATATTAAAAATTTCCTTACCGTGCTTATATAATCAAACATAATGCAACAATAAATTCTAATATTCAAAGAAATAAGAAAATAGCTAACAAATTATTTTATTGATAGAATTCGGAATTTCTGTAATCGTTAAGGGATTATACTAAACGATAGTGGATATTAATTAGAATTCCAGTATTGCAATCTTCTATTAGCATATCTTTGATCTTTTATCCCTTTGGTAATTTTATTCTCGTAAAGTTTCTTTCGGATTCCAGTTTGGTAATCTAAAATTATGCATCCTAATCTTTTGGGAAAACGCCCGAATACTCTTGCCATAATTTCTGACATGAACCATTTAAAGTATTATCGAATGATTAAATCGTATCATAATTTTCTGAAATGTTTGTTACAGCAAATAAATATACCTACAAATTTAATTATTGTCGGAGCTAACACTTTCACTACCACACATTTCCCTATCCCTTCTTTTTTTTTTTTTTTTTTTTTTTGTAAACTTTGCCTATGTGCATTACTCAGAAACTGTTGCAAAATGTAATAAAAATATTTTACACATTCGTTTTTATAATTCAAATGAATTTATTTAATAGACATACTGATTGTAATGGATGTGGTTACATGCATGATAAACTAAGAAAGAGAAAACTAAATAGTATGAAATCTTATCAGTAATCACAAATCTGTTTTAAAGTGTGATAATTTAAATTTTTACTAGTATACAAGTAAAAGAAATACAAATTTAAACCTGTCATATATGGCAATCCCAAAACTTTCTTCCATCTCATACTTGTTAATACTTCAAAATGCGTTATTACAGTATAAAAATTAAATGTCAATCTATATCTATCGTGAAGATTCTAATGGCATAAAATTCCATGCATTAGCTTAGAAATAGGATTATTGGGTATATCGTGGAAAATGCAGAATAAAAGCACCACCTGTTGTGAGATTTACATAAAAACATAATCGGCAATAATATTTATCAAGGTGAACCTGAATCTGAAGTTTGATAAAAATTCGTGCATTAGCTCTTGAGGAAGAGTTATTGCAGGAATTGAGAAAAATTCAGCATAGCAGCGCCAGCTTACGGGCGATTGACACTAAAACGTAAATAGAATCATTTCATATCAAGGATTAACTGAATCTTAAGTTTGACCAAAATCCGTGCACCAATTCCTGATATACAGACATTGCAGAAATCATAAAAAGGTAGCTTAACAGCACCATCCGTTGAGCGATTTTCAACAAAACATAAACATCATTTATTTATGTCAAGACTAACAAAATCTGAAATTTGGTAAAATTCCATTCATTAGTTCTTGAGATACAGCTTTTGCGGAAATCTTGAAAAATACAGCATAGCACCACCTGTTGAACGATGCATGCCAAAAACTAATCAACAGCACTTTATATTATAGACTACCTGAATGCGAATTTTTATTAAATTTCGTGCATTAGTTCTTGAGATAGAGCATCCAAAAAATTTATGTTACATACAGACAGATTCACAGACAGACATTTTGTAAAAACATGCTTTTACAAAAACATGCCCTAAAACGTATAAATCTGTCAAAAACTAGAATTCAAAAATTAACACGAATCCAATACTTTCTTCTTGTAAAGATAGAAGAAAGTAAAATATACTTTGCTTGTTTAAATAATTCTGCTTCTACATAAGATATTGCTGGAAAAATAACAATTCTGTAAAATAATCATTCAGTTCTTAAGAATAAATGGCAGAGACCAGTAAAAATAATCGTTTGTGTGTATTGGAAGCATTTTCTTAAACTTCCGCAATGTATAATTTCTAAAGATCCCATTTTAGAGGTACAGTTCTAACCAGTGTTGTCAGTGGGATACTTTTCTTCAACTCAGATTTGTTAATTGGCACCACTTTTTTGAAATGGCAAAATTCCCTTAGTTTTTATCCGCTCGAGTTTATGATTAAATAGATTTCTATTTCAAAAAGGTGGTGTCAATAAAGAGTATGAATTTAAAAAAATAGTCTATTTGGCAACATTGGTTCCAACTGAGAAATTGTTTCAAATCTGTTTCTTCACCTTAGCCATAAACATTTACTCTTTTCTTTTTTCACTAAAATTTACTAGTAGATTTTGCTTTGTTTAATTGCCGTTATCCACGATAAAATATTTAAAAAAAAATCTATTAAATTTTAATATTAACAAAAAAAGCTAAAAGTTGGCCCCAATGTTTCATCATATAAGCGCAATCTTACGTCAAAATATTTGTTAAGAAGGTTGTGAAATTTAAATTACACTGCTCAAAACAATTAAAGGATATTTGAAGTTTTATATAAAATAAAGATATAAACGAAATTTTTTTGCCGAAAATAGAAGAAGAGAATCACAAATGCAAGTTTTTCTGGTTTTCAAACTGTGGAATATGCAAATTTTGAGTTCGACGTCAAAAACGTCGCTTCAGCGGCAGCGAATGAAATTTGACTTTCAACTGGATAAAAGAGAATGAAAACAAGGATGATCGTCATTCAGTGATTGCTTTGTTTCGATGAGTACGATGTCTCAGCGAAGTTATTTGACAGATTCAGAGGCTTGGAGAATTGTTGGTAGAAGGGGTCCAAACTCAAGCCGAAGTAGCGCAAGCCATTGGAATGTCACAAAGTGTCATTTCCAGGATCTGGAACCGTTTTTTGGAGAGTGGATCTGCAGGCCGAAGACCAGGGCAAGGTCGTAGACGAACAACAACGCCCAATGAAGATCGGTGTTTAGCGTTAACAGCTCGGAGACACCGAAACATGAACGCTACTCTTCTCCAACAACGCCTTCGCTCGGCTACAGACACCACGATTTCAACTCAGACTGTCCGAAACCGGCTCCATGCTGTAGGTCTGTATGCTCGCCGACCGATGGTATGTGTTAGATTGACATCAAGGCATCGTCACGACCGCAGGGAGTGGGAAACCGAGCATGTCAACTGGAGGAGAAATGAATGGAGCAATATTCTGTTTTCTGACGAGTCCCGTTCTTCTGTGCATTCGGATAATAGGCATATTTTCATCTGGAAGGACCGTGGCAGTAGGAATAATCCTGCGTTCGTGCACGAAAGGGTCAGATTTGGCGAAGGAGGAGTGTTGGTGTATGGTGGCATCTCCATTGACGGGCGCACTGACCTCTACATCATTCGAGATGAAGCTCTGACTGGTCGCCGATATAGGGATGAGATCCTCAGACCTATTGTAGTCCCTTACGCTGCAGCAATCGGAGATAACTTCATTTTAATGGACGATAACTGCAGGCCACATCGTGCAAACCTGGTGGAGGATTTCCTTTTCGAGGAAGGAATCGTTCGAAAGGAATGGCCAGCGTGTTCTCCAGACATGAATCCAATCGAGCACGTTTGGGACGCTCTAGGAAAACGAGTTTCTGGCCGCCAACAAGCCCCACAAACTCTCCAAGAACTGGAAAGAGCTCTTCTGGAAGAGTGGGGCAGAATTCCCCAACTCGTCATTAATAGCCTCATTGAGTCCATGCCTCAATGGTGTTCAACGTTGCTGGCCGCCCGTGGAAACCATACCCCCTACTGAAAATGATTTTCTTTGAAGAAAACACCTTTTCTTATTTTTTTTTCTCATATGCACAAATTGTGTTTTTTTTCCTTTTGTTCACAAATGCGCAATAAAATGCATTTTTTTCTGCCACACATGTGTAATTTATTCTCATATAACCTACTATGTCTGTCGACCATGTATCAATCAGCTAAAAAGTTTCCCAGATACAAAATCCACCTAAAACTTCAATATCCTTTAATTGTTTTGAGCAGTGTACTATACGATTCGTGGGTACGGTAATTTAAATTCAGCAAACTTTTTCCATGCTTTAAGGCGGCAGGAGTGTCAAACTATGGCACGCTGTACACTACTACTTTTTTAAAGAAATAGTTGACTTCGTGAATCGTGGAGATTCGATGATTAGATAAAGTAATTATTTACGTAAAGTTTTAGCAATATGCGTCTGGCCACAATTTGATACCCCTGACTAACCCCAAGGTTGATATTTCATTTTTGGATTACTTAATTTTAATTTTTAAATGCCACATTTGTACCATAATATTGGAATGAAAATTGTCCTTTTATTTAATACCTAAACGAAAGCCTATCCTGATTTTGAAAATGTGAATTGAATATTTGTGCCATTTACAATATAAAATTGTAATAAAAAAATTAGTAGTACCAATAAGCTTCTAGTGAAGGATCATGCAAACTCTTCTGGCCCGTAAAATGTACGAATAAATCATTGAAGTAATTAACCCATTAACGCCCGAATTAATTTCTTCGCTAAAATTTAAATTTTGTATTTCCCACCACTTTTAAAAGCAAATTAACTTTTATCTAAATTTATCAAGGATTCTGTTTCGTGAAATAAGGTATACATTTTTCTTCCTCTTTACTGGTGGGAAAACCACTTTCTTGCTGTTTTTGTAACCGTCCTCAAACGAGGACGCTGGGCGTTAATGGGTTAATATTGGCATTTCGTGATTATTTAAGTTACAGTAACTTAAAAAAAAATGGTGCAAAACGAATAAAATTTTTGTAAAAATTCCTGAAGGTGGTTAAGGCAGGCAATGCGTTACATATAGTATGCGCATGTTTTTTTTTTCACTTTTATCAGTATCATAATATTTTTTTTTTCGAAATCTTTGCATTGTATGACCGTAAAATGCTCGATTTAAATAAGATGAATAAAATATGCTTTTTAAAAAAAATACTGACCGACTTCAAAAAAAGCGCTAAAAAGAATTAAATAAGTCTTTAAAATCCTCTAATGACAAAACGTTATTCAACAATTAGACATCGGACATCAGATACCGGCATAAAAACGGTTAAATTTAATATATATAATTTAATAGCCACCAAGATTTTAGAGAAAATATCTTTTATAAGAGATGAATTTGCATATTTATGATTTAATTTATGAATATATACATATAAAAAGCAATGAATTACTTTTTGAAGTCGGTGCCAAACAATCACAATCGATAATCATCATCACAATTTTAGTTATGGTACTAGGCACAATAGATTCACAATTCTTATTTTATTTAAGATATTTTGGCACCAATTTCAAAAAGTAATTCATTACTTTTTATATGTATATATTCATAAATTAAATCATAAATATGCAAATTCATCTCTTATAAAAGATATTTTCTCTAAAATCCATGTTTGGTGGCTATTAAATTATATATATTAAATTTAACCGTTTTTATGCCGGTATCTGATATCCGATGTTTGATTGTTGAATAACGTTTTGTCATTAGACGATTTTAAAAAATTATTTAATTCTTTTTAGCGCTTTTTTTGAAGTCGGTTAGTATTTTTTTTAAAGCATATTTTATTTCCTACTTTTTAGTTATTTATGCTGTAATACTCAATTATTTCTATTGACATATGATGTCTATTTGAAATGCATTGACTAATTGATGTACTTTGCTGGGAGTTGAAGTATTCAATTTGCAGGCCAATTTCCTATTTCATTTTCGGATATTCGAAAGCAACTTAAAATGTCAGTTAGTATCGTTGTCGATCTTTCGGGTTTTCAGGTGTGGTAATTCGTTTAGATAAGATTTCGCTCTTTGAAAAGTTACAGCATTCATCAAATTTTAAAATCCACATCGATTCGTACGGACCTCAGAAAAAGATACCGACATACACGGTTTTCCAAACTACACAAAATGTAACAATCTTCCATTCCAAAACTTGGCGATAGTCACCTGAACGAGTACGATTATACGAATGCAAGAACAACACACACATATACATCTAACTTGCGTGCTCGACGTGAAACCCTACTTATAAGTCATCATCAATATACAGGGACGAAATAGCGCAAGAAAATTTTTATAATACGAAGGAAATACAGTCGAGAGCTCTCCGAAAAGAGTGTGTGCAATGGAACCAGTGGGATTCGAACCCATAACCTCCTACGCTCGCAAGTGATTAGCAACGTGGTGTCTTGACCACTCGGCGACGAGGTCCCGAGTGCAAGAAATTAACTAGCTTCACTTTAATGGCAAGCTCGTCAAAATGTTTCCCATTTTCTTTTCTCTCTATTCGTCTCAACCAATCAAATATCCCCGTATATTACTACTTTGATATTGAAGAACTCTGTCAGAAAATCTAAAAGCATTCCGATATTTAACAGGCGACTAGACCCTGGCCGTCAACATAACGCAAGTCTTCTCTGATTGGCCCGTAAAACTGACCTTTTCTATAAAAAAAAAATCTAAGCAATTCTAGCTGAATGAGCATGCGCTGTAACAAAACAGCTTTGCTCTCTTGCAACATCGGATCATTGGAACGTATTTGCTTACTGAAATTAATATTCCATGTTTGACATCGAAGGACAAATGAACAAATTTATGGAAAATATAACAACAAACTAATACACGTGATAGTTGTTTGCAACTCTATACTCTAGAAAAACCTTTTCAGCGCATGCTCACTAAGTACGAAGCGCCGCGATAAAATTCTTTTCAGCGCATGCTCATTAAGCTACAATTATTAGATTTTTTGAAAGAAATGACTATCTTACGGTCCAATCAGAAGAGACTTGCGTTATGTGGACGGCCAGGATTTAGTCGCCTGTCGATATTTAACTCAATAACTGAACCTGAATCTCAAGACAGTATCGATACACATAGCAATGTACTTTAATTTCTTTGTGCATCCGGCATAAAAAGCACCCTGGTACCATGGCAACACTAGATACCGGGCTCGCTCATTCCTTATCATGACGTCACAAAAGATGGCTGGTCGCTATCAACGACATACAACGATTAGTATAATACGATAGGCTGTCTTTTTTTGTACCAATCACCTCTTTTGTACCAGCCACCTTTTATCATGTCATGATGCGTATTTTTTTTCCAAGCACCTTCGTCGTTCCAAGCCCAAGCCACAGATTAAGTATTTTACACACAGATACGACAGTTACTTAAGCTCAATGGTAACCGAATCCTACTTCAGCGCCCCTAGTGACAACAGGTGCAAACGTTTCGGGAACATCGCAACAGGCAGTTGTTACTTGTCCTATTTGTATAGTATCTATCTTTTTTATGCGTCGCTGACGCGTAATTTTTTTTTCCAACCACCTTCGTCTTTCCAAGCCCAAGCTCGAACTCTGATTGGTTGTTGCTCTCGGCACTGTTTTCACGTAACTTGGCGATGATCATACATGGCGTAGCGATAGATGCTTCCGTCGAGTTTGATTTCCTTCGGAGCCGAGTACAAAGTAAAAATTTATGTTTAAAAACTTTTAAAGAGTACAGCTTTCAGTAAGACACGTTCCATCCAATCCAATGCTGCAAGAGAAAAGTTACTTTGTACTCGGTTCGAAAGGTTGGTTGGTTGATTTTTGTCGTCCGATTATCTACGCTAATGGGATATAGGACCAGGGGGAGTGCCCTCCGTGGGGGTCTTTCTAAGGGAACCTAACCCGTATTTACGCAAGGTTCGAAGAAAACCACGGAAAACTCCGAACGGTTAGGCCGACAGCCGCGATTGGGTTCGAACCCAGCACCTGCCGTCTACCAGTTGAGAGGTCCGAACCTCTCGGCCACTGGTGGGGCCGGTTCGAAAGGAAATCAAACTCCTCGACGGAAGCATCTATCGCTACGCCAAGTATGATTATCGCCAAGTTACGTGAAAACAGTTCCGAGAGCAACAACCAATCAGAGTGCGAGTTGGGCTTGAAACGACGAAGGTGGTTGGAAAAAAAATTACGCGTCGCTGACGGGTGTATTTGTTTACGTTTGTTTTTGTTTAAAACAAAGTGTGTTTTATGAATCAAGCAGATACTATGAATAAAGCAAATAACTTATGAAAATGAGTACTTACATGTTTCATCCAGAAGATTTAGCCTTTTTAATAATCAGTTAAACAAAGGAATTTTCAGATATATTTAAATTGTTTTACACTTGTAAAATCTGAATACTGCATGTTATGAATGGTATCGTAAAATCATTTTTACATTCCTTGCAAGGAAGGTCTCCATACGGGCATACTCAGAAAAATCTGAAAAAATTACAGAATGTTCTTCTCATATAGTTATATATGTTTATAAAAAAATTTCGGCGGAACCTCCTTATAACGTCCCTAAAAAAATAATAAAAATTTCGTTTATTTGGCGATTTGTCTCCGGTTGGCGAAAAAACGAAATTTTGAAAAATACGCTTTTACGCTTCGAATACTTTTTAAAGAAAAAACTTTTTATGTTCAATTTATTTAAATAAGTTTAGTTTAAGTAATTTTAGTTTTGCATTTTTACTTTACTTTAAGTGTAATTTTGTCATATACGTTTATATGTACTTATAACAAAATGAAATTTATATATTTTATCATTTAAAACACAATTTAAATTGATTAAAATTGTTCCAAATTGAAAAATACACTGTTAAAAATCTGCTGCATTTTGTTGCAACACACTCCCTTGCTTGTATAGAAAACGGTTACTTGGCCGTGAAATGGAGCTTTCTCATTGGTTAGAATAGAGATATTATATACAAGCGGTGGAGTGCATTGTAACAAAATGCAGCAGATTTTTAACAGTGTATGACACGGTCAATTCACCGTGCTATGGAGCATTCTCATTGGTCAGAAGAGAGATATTCTATAAAAGTAGTGGAGTGACGTTGCAGTAAATCCTGCAGATTTTTAGCAGTGAAGTCAATTAAAATCAATTTTCAGATTCGTTAAAATCGTCTGCTTTTGGCGAGGAAATGCACTGCTCGCCAAATCCCGTGTCGCTTTCAGCTTTTCACGCCAATTATTCCAAACTATTTTATTTTTTTACATATCTAATAATGTAATTCCGCCGCTAATTTTCACTGATCCTTTATTACCTACATGAGTAGTTTAATTCGTATTTTTTTCAAAAAATTCTGAGTATGCCCCCAATGGAGACCTTCCTTGTTAGTGATGTGTAAGCGATTATTTACTAAAATAAATAAATAACATTTTTTAAAATACTATTTACATGCACATTCTTAATTCGGTTTGAAACATTATTTAATATGATTTGCACATTTTCAAACTGTTCAATTTTGATGTCTATAATAAAGCGTTGTACACAGTTAATTCTCTTAAATATAAAATGCTGTTATGTAAGTATGATAAAACACTAAATATAATTTTAAAAAATTGCATATTTTGTGGAAAATACAATAACTTGATATATTTTTTCAAGAATTATACAAAACTTCATGTATTAAAAAAGTGATACAGCAAGTAAATTTTCTAACTTATGAATCATCAGAACATATACATAAAAATTTTATGTCATATGTTTTATTTTAATATAAGCATGAAAATAAAATAAGCTTGAAATAAATCTTGCAACTAACGAAATAGGAACACAGATTTCTAACAGATAAACTCGACGGTAAACGTGTTAGACGATATGATAGAGACAGTGACACTCACAGTGACAGTTTAACTTGCAGTTTATGTTGAAGTTCCCGCCTGTTCCCAATAGTGGCGCTAGAATCGCGCCGGTACGGTTTTTCGCATCTCTGTCGTATCTGTGTGTAAATACTTAATCTGTGGCCCAAGCTCGCACTCTGATTGGTTGTTGCTCTCGGCACTGTTTTCATGTAACTTGGCGTACACTGTTAAAAATCTGCTGCATTTTGTTGCAACGCACTCCCCTGCTTGTATAGAAAACGGTTACTTGGCCGTGAAATGGAGCTTTCTCATTGGTTGGAATAGAGATAATATATACAAGCGGTGGAGTGCGCTGCAACAAAATGCAGCAGATTTTTAACAGTGTAGCGATAGATGCCTCCGTCGAGTTTGATTTCCTTCCGAACCGAGTACAGAGTAACTTTTCTCTTGCAGCATTGGATTGGATGGAACGTGTCTTACTGAAAGCTGTACTCTTTAAAATTTTTTACACATAAGAGCACAAGACCACGAGGATAAGGATGAAGGAAGAATAATAATGAGTAGGTTAGGTTTTAGGTTTACTCGTTCACTTAAGAGCGAAGTATTTTTCGCCAAGTTACGTGAAAACAGTGCCGAGAGCAACAACCAATCAGAGTGCGAGCTTTTCCTTGGAACGACGAAGGTGCTTGGAAAAAAATTTCGCCGTCATGATAAAGAATTAGGAACCCCGGTATCTTGTGTAGCCCTACTGATACACAGGCACTTGTGCTCTGACATATAAAGTTGCTTTAAATGTGGATTTTCAGCTTTTTGACATGATGTTCGATGTGGGTAAACATCGATGCAGACCTTCCATTTCGGTGTATACGGAGAATTTATCCCGTTAAAATTTCGCAATTTGGAAAGAACTCGCATGTCTGCAACAATGATTACACTGCTAAAAATCTGCTGCATTTTGTTGCAACGCACTCCACCGCTTGTATATAATATCTCTATTCCAACCAATGAGAAAGCTCCATTTCACGGCCAAGTAACCGTTTTCTATACAAGCAGGGGAGTGCGTTGCAACAAAATGCAGCAGATTTTTAACAGTGTACACTGTTAAAAACTTGACCCATTTACTGCAGCGTCACTCCACCGCTTTTATAGAAAACAGTTGCTTTACAGTGTTATGGTGCATTCTCTTTGGTCATAAAAGAGATATTCTATAAAAGCTGTGGAATGATGCTGCAGCAAATGGGTCAAATTTTCAACAGTGTACACTGTAAAAAAATTGACCCTTTTGCTGCATCGTCACTCCACGGCTTTTATAGAATATCTCTCTTTTGACCCATGAGAATGCTCCATAATAGGATGAAGTGATCGTTTTCTATAAAAGCGGTGGAGTGACGATGCAGCAAAAGGATCAAATTTTTAACTGCGTACGATCCATACACTGTTAAAAATTTGACACATTTGCTGCAGCATCATTCCACTGCTTTTATAGAATATCTCTTTTATGACCAATAAGAATTCTCCATAGCAATGTAAAGTAACCATTTTCTATAAAAGCGGTGGAATGATGCTGCAGCAAATGGGTAAATTTTTAACAGTGTATTCTTTTTCCCCCACTATTTAGTGTAATGAGATTGACTAATCAGAAACCTGCATCTTTATAAACCTTTCACTGTTTGAAGTAAACAGCGAAAATTTCGCAAAAAATTCTGGCGTCTAATTGGCCAATCTGATTTTGCTAACAACGAAAGAGAACTTAGCCGCGATCCGGCAGATTTTGCGTTATCAACGAAACCAGACTGACTAATTAGAAGATTCCATTTTTTGCGAAATGATCGCTGCTTAAAGTAAGAAAATTTTCTTATTGGTCAGTCTTATTTCGCAATAGCGCAAAATCTATCTGAATCTGGACCAGTCAAAATTTCGCAAGATAATGTATCTGCGTAAGAGTAACAACATGAAAAATGAACGCTTCGCCATCAACCACTCACCCTGAGAGGAGTTTTTAATGTTACCAACAAGCATTGCAATATTTAATTGGCATTTGAGGAACGCTTGTGGGATAAATCGAAAAACTGATTAGCTGGGCCTCCGTGGCTGAGTGGTTAAGACATCACGCCGCTAATCGTGAGGTTGTGGGTTCGAATCCCACTGGCTCCATTGCACACACTCTTTGTGTGGAGCTCCTGGTTGTACTTCTCTCGTGTTGTAGTATTGCCTTGTGTGCTATCTCGTCCCTGTATATTGACGATGACTTATAAGCAGGCTTCATGTCGAGCACACAAGTCAGATGTATGTTGTAATAAACAAATAAACAAACTGATTAGCTATTATCCGTCGTGACGTTCTTTGACGTCAGAAATGATTGTGATCCATTAAACGACTGCTTGTAAAAGAATCTGAATTTTAGTTTTTAGTTTTAAAAAGTTCTAATCAACAGATGGATGGAGCATTTCCATTGGTCAAAATAGAGATCTATACAAACGGTGGAGTAATTTTCCCGCTACAGCTACGGATTTCTAACAGTGTAAATTTTCACATTGATCAATCTTCTTTCGCTAACAGCGCACAATCTATCTATACTGTTAAAAATTTGAAATATTTGCTTCATCGTCACTCCACCGCTTTTATAGAAAATGATTACTTCACGGTATTATGGATCATTCTCATTGGTCAAAAAATAGAGATGTTTTACAAAAGCGGTGGAATGACGAAGCAGCAAAAGTTTCAAATATTAAGCGATGTAGATCTCGGCCGTTGTTCAGCCCAGATTTTGCACGTTGTAGAACAAAGATCTCATATCTGTGTTTGAGTAAATGCCTGAAAAATGAACGCTTTTAATTGGATGATTGCTTCAAAAAGAATTTGAATTTTTTAAGTTTTTATTTTTAAAAAAGTTCTAATTATCAGAATTTAATGTAATTAAAATGGGACCACATGGGTATCTTATGCTTTCAAACAAAAAAAGAATTATCAAAATTGGTTCATATTTAAAGAAGTTGTGAGTGAACAACAAATACGTACAGGTCGAAATCATAACCTCCTCTTTGAAGTCGGTTAAAAATAATGTACAATGTTAATGGTGTTAAAAAATGAAATGTCTTCAATACTAAAGCACCAGAAAATTTCTCAAGTTTAATAATGATGTTTTGCATCAGAATTTTTATTTAAAATCATTTACTTATTTATTTCATTTATTTCTGTGTATTTCGTCAAGAAATTTCTTGTTCAAATCGTGACTACATTACTTTATCGAAATTGAACTAGCGTTGCCAGTGGCCTACCTTTTTTAACCCATTCGTGACCAGCATCTTTTGCGTAAATTTTATTTGGTTGGTACCACTATTTTTAGAAGATTTATGTTTAGTTCATTAATCACGATAATGCATCATTTAAATAAATTATTATTGCTTTTCTTTTTTACCGGTGTCAAAAACAGTGCTGAATTCACCTTTTGAAGCGTCCCGAAAAAGGGACGCTAGGCACTAATGGGTTAGTTCAGATTTCTTGATTGTTACCCCTTTTTTCAAATGGTAAAATTTGCTTTATGTAATGACACATTAATTCATGTGAAAAAAAGAGGAAATTTACTATTCCGAAAAAGTGGTGCCAATCATGGAACGTGAATTTTAACCCATTAGTGCCTAGCGTCCCTTTTTAGGGACGCTTAAAAAGGTGCATGTAGCACTGTTTTTGACACCGGTAAAAAGGAACAACAATCTTTATTTTATTTAATTGAAACATTTTCGTAATTAATGAACTAAACTTAATTCTTTTTAAAATAGGGGTGCCAACCGAATAAAATTTGCGCAAAAGGTCGTGGGCACGAATGAGTTAAAAAGTAGACCACTGACAAAACTTAATCAAATATTCCACGTAGGTGCCGCAGAATACACTTCTTGTTTGACGCCAGGAATTCTCTCTTAAACGTCATCGAACGACCCAACGAAGCTACACATTCAAACTGTAAGTTTGAATGAACTCTGCGTTCCTATCGGTCGAGCAGGCAGTCTTAACGAAGCCAATAGAAACAAGAGGTTTCTTAGTCGGTTGGGTCAAACAGATATTATGTGATCTGATGTCATTAATTTTGCCCTAAGTCGGGAAAAAGAAACAGGAGCTTTTACAGCAGTTATCGTAGTGTTACCACCAGTTACCGTACCAATTCACGCCAGTTACCTGCCGGAAAACGATTTCTACTGGCCGTCTTAGTGTTAGAGGACACTCGTCCTAAAGAGGTTAAATGTATTTGAATTCAGTTCGTACATAATACATAATACCAGACAAAACTAATATTGCCATAGGAAAATAACATTAATTTATTTCAGCCGTCATTAACATTGTCTGTACTGTGGTACGATGTCCGGCTTCGGGTTTCCAATATGGAAAGCTGTGTACTTCCTTTATTACGTGTCATTGATGGGGAAATGTAGTAAGATTGCTGTCAAGCATAAGGCGCATAATGTTGAAATGTTTTATAAGTTGGTGAGAGGCAAGGTTTCGGATTTTGCGTAAGCTAAAAATAAGTCATCGAATAAGAAAGTAAGTGAATCTCTTGGAAATGAATTTGGTGACACTGTAAACAGGGGTGAAGTGCTTGAATTGTCTAAACTTGGAGTAAAATCAGAATTGGGAAAAGTGATGGAAAATGAAAGTAAACTATGTTTTATTTGTAATTTAGGACTAATTAGTAGAAAGGAAAAGATGGTCATTGAAGAAGATAGAAAACTATTTATTTTATCACAAGATAGAAATCAAAGAGATTTTTGTGAAGTCAGTAATGAGAATAATTTTGAAAGTAATTTTGGCTAATATTGATCAATGCTGTAGAAATGACGATAGCAGCTCTTTTGTTTCGATAATCCAGGAATTAGGGATAAGTTACAAATTGTTGATGAGGATCGAAATGAATACAATCCTAATAATGATAACTTATGGGAAATACTTGAGTTTGGAATTAATAATGATACTGAAAGTGATGAAAAGAGAGAAATCATAGACAGCGAGCAAAACCCTTTTGTGGTCAATTAAAGATTAACTTTATCTTGAACTTGATATAAGACCGGCTTGATATTTCCTGAGATTGCATTCAATTTGTATTTTTGAATTTTTAAGGACGTTGTCTTTTTTTAATACATTTTAACTTCTTTTAAATTTTGAACATTTTCGACTGTTCTAAGAAAGCAATTATTTCTTATAAATAACTACTATACCAATTTAATGTTGCTATCCACTTCAGTATCACCAAAATCATATTTTGGAACGATTCTTGCTCCTGCAACCCCCATGTTATAGTGACACCGACATAAAATATGATCTATATTGGAGCAAGGACTGTCACCATCTCTTTGCAATCACTACTTTTGAAATAGAGTTTGTATTTCCTGAGATTGCACAGAAACCATAATTTCGTAAGTTTCTATCATGGTTTCAGCGCATTTCATTTTCACCCCCTTTTAAATTTAGATTATTTTAGAAACTGCTCTTAAAATGCATTTAATCTATAAGTAACTGCCATGACATATGTCAAGTTTCTATCTCCTTTAGTAACACAAAAATCGCATTTTCAGAATGCCATTTGCTCCTCCATCGCCTTAAAGATTGTGGCATGGAAATAAATGTTGGAACAGAGACATTTAGAGACTATTAATTTGAGACTACTTACAGAGACTATTAATTTGTTACCATTACTTCTGAAATACCTTCGGTAGTTCCAGAGATTATTCCTTACAAATAAACAAACGCACAAAATTTACTTCTTTATAATATTAGTATAGAATAAATTTAGATATATCTGTTAGTTCACGAAACTCCCATTCCTATACAACTATAGCCTATGAAAACCGGAGAACAAAGACAAACATTTTGTTCCCACATTTATTAAAATCCAGCCACCCATTCCCATTTCATCAGGAATAAAGAGCGTTTCATTTCCGATGATCAAACCATAACTCTCCTTTTCTTCGAACATTCCGGTAGAACGATACGTTGTGTCCACAAATTATCTTTGCAACTTCAAATCTAAATAACTAAAGAATGGAACAAAGTATCTACTGTTTTCTATATTTAAAAGATTTCTGAAAGTCTTCTTTGCTTTTTAACATTTTCCAACAAAGTTGAAAAGTGTTGGTTTCTCTGGCCGTCTGACAGTCTAGCTATGCTCTAACTCTTGAAAATGTATTTAGATTGCCCTGAAATTTTTGGAATTCGTTGACATTTACCCTAGCACGAACTTTGATGCACATGAAGTTTCTAGCATGATTAGTTTATTTACAGGGACAGTCGAAAATTTTCCGCTACATTTCAAATCGTTCCAAATAAATTTTAAGGATGCTACATTCTGCCAAATATATAAAAATTTATATGCATATACGAAGTACACTGGAATATGCATTCTGTAAAATTTGCCGTTAAAATAATGATTATTATTTATTTATTGAGCCCGACAAAAATATTCCATTGCGTAATGGTAAAAGGAGGAATTGTTTGCGACATACTTTAATTATATTAAACTATTTCACGTATAACAAAGTTGATATACGTCGCCGAGGCTTAATATAAATTATTTCACGCAAAGTAAGAAGGCCATAGCATTTACAGAGACACACAAAAGATTTCAAATAGCATATTCTATCTGAAGTACTGTATATTATCTATGATGGCTGATGGATGGACGAAATTAAATTTTAGTTATGATATGCACTTTTACGTTTCACTAAATTAATGAATATTATATAGTGTGTATAAATGATATACTTGATATACAGGGCTACAAAAATATTCCTAAATGTTAGTGACTACGAGCGTAATTTACTTAAAGGTGGTTTTAAAATAAGTTATGCATTTCTAAGCGGAACTGCATTCAGTTTCCTAAACAATATTTGTTGAGTATAGGTAAAATGATATGCAGGGTCACGCAAAGAATCGGATACATGGTTGCGTATGGATTATTTCTGGAAATGTGATTCAGTAGTTTTAAGAATATTTTAGTTTGAACTAAATTTTAGCTAAACACCGGCATGTAATAAAGGTACTAGGTGAACAACGGGACTGAACTAAAGTATACAAGTATGTTTCCGTCAATTAGTAAAAATTACAGAAAGAGAAATGTGAACCCGTTAGGCGTTTTCTTGCTAAATTCGCCCATTTTATAGTAAATATCAATCGACAGATCAAATACAGGGCTGTTCAAAAGTATTGGAATACATATTTGGCTATAGACTGTAACACCTTATTTCCCGAAATAACGAAGTTTTGTCAAAGATTTCTGGACGTTTTGGAAAGTATTTCATAAACTATGTTTAACGAATGATTTTTCTTACTCGTTTTTTAGATAAACTGAGTACGTGGTGAAGAGGAGACGCCCTAAAAATGAATTTTACATAGGAGAGAGCACAATGTTTTTCATGGTTCAAAAACACAAGATAAGATATATAGATCCAGCGACATTTACGAACTAAATATGAAACTGTGAACCGAACACCAGTTCTGAATATTAGGACTAGCAGCGTTCCTACATTTTTCTGCATTTCCTACAATTATTTCAATTCAAATATTTTGTAGTAGATTCTTATAATATCACCAGTAAAAGTCTACAGTGAAAAAAAATAGTCATAATAAAGTGAAAATAATTTAGAAAAGCTATGAGCTCTGCAATATTGAAGTCCAAACACAAAAGTTTATTTAGCCATTGCAGCAGATATTGAGGAGTTACTGGAGTAGACATGACAAGAAATTCATTGTTGCTCTGACAACAACCGGGGCACACAACTGAAGTGCATAGATGTGGCAAACAAAACCTTCAAATATTTTTTTAAAACATGGAAAACAGAGCTGAAATATCTCGTTCCATTCTTTAGCTATATATGTTTGAAGTTGTAAAAATATTTCGCCGACACTTTCACTTTAATCCAAAAACGACAGTGATCTGTCTTTTTGACCGGTACCAAATAAATATCTTTCGGTTCGAACGAAAAATTTCTTTTTATAATAAGTTTAAAAGATACAAAGAAAAAAAATAAAGTAAATTAATTATAAACTTTTAAATAAAAATTCTGATGTAAAATATCTTTATAAAACCTATGTAAAAAGTCCCCTCTTTTTAGTGTTCGAAAGAAAAACCTAATTTTTTTCAGATCATTTCAGAAAATGCGCAACAGTAAATCAATTCTATTACCAAAGAAAAAAGTTCAATTTAATTTCAGCAAACAGTTTGTGATGTAACAATTAAGTCTGTAGATAAAACTTTAGTCAAATAAATCTCGGTTCTCTTATTGCATTGTTGTACACTATAAAATTTATGTGGTATGTGTAATACATTTTAGATTGGATGTGATTTGTTTGGCGGCAAGGGAGTTAATCAGGAAATTCCTTGAATACCAATAAATTATTTTGAAAACTTGTTTACTTAACTAGACGATGTTTCATAATGTATGACTTCAATGTAAATGTTTTTTATTTATGTAGGAAACTAAAATATGTAGCATTCAAAAATTGATGTAGTTTCAAAATTAATGTTTAAAAAATGGTTGTTTGAATTATTTGAATACTCTACGAATGTTAAAAATTAATTAGGATTTGTTTGTCTGCATATATTCATTTAAAGTTCACAGTACGCATGTGTCTGTACGTTTAAATAAAATGCAATATGCAAATTTTATTTAACACTGATTAAATAGATAGATTGAATATAAATATGCTATAAGGCCTGTTGCTTATACAAAGCGCAGTCATATCCATTATATATTTTAACGTTTAATCCACTCTGCAAAACAAGACGAGAAAGAAAAATTAGGCATAAGGCATGGACTATAAAACTTTTTCTAAAACTAACAGAACATTATTAAGAAATTTCATTTTATTTTTCATGTATGAAATCAGATATCTACAGGATGACTGCCCGGGATAATCAGCTTTCGCTTTAGAGTATAAGTGCAATCCCGGAGGGAAGATCAAGTATCTACATCAACAATCTCCGTTACTGTCCCATTACTGTACGTTAATGTTTGTGAATTCTTTCGTGCAGTCCTGTAAATGCTGTATAGAATGTATGCATACACCGTGACATACTAAAAGTTCTATGATACTAAAAATGCAATTCGAAAAACACATTATTAGTTTAAAATCCATTTTCAACAATTCCTATCCGTTTCTGGTATTGTGTTTGGATTTTTCCGTGCACCCCTGTATGTTACATACAATGGCGTAACCAGGGTGGCTGGCTAAGTGCTCTGAATACCGGACATTTTTTTACGTTCTGTTCACCTTATCTAACCAAAATATTTTCTGCAATGTATCAAGAAGAAGAAAACCTTACCATATTACTGGTTTTGGGCACCAACCCTGGATACGCCGCTGATATATAGAATCTATATACATACACTTTAAAAATTCTGTATGATATAAAATGTAATAAATACAAACTTAATTGATTTAAAGCATTCGCAGACGGAAAAGAAGACAAACTGAATTTATTAACACCATTGAAATATTTTGAAAAGTGTTAAAAAGAAAATTTCTATTTAGTTATTTATGGAAAAAGCTGTTTTTATCTGTCTTAGAATAATAGTTAAAATGTTAGAAATAAGCTGTCTTAAACCTTTGGGCTCTGTTGAGTGAATTTCTTCCCACTTAAATTTGTTCTCCAAATGTAACAACGGCACCGGAATATTCGACCAAATTTATTTGAATTTCTCCCCCCCCCATGTATATCATGAACCGAATTCTTTGTTTGTAAAATACTGGTGTACCTATGTGATATTTGGGTATTTTAAAGAAATTCACCCACCAGAGCTTAACCACTTAACTGATTTCCCCATACATCGTACGGGAAAGAAAAGTTTGCTTGATTCATCATTTAACTCATTAGTTCCTGAATTATTTTCTTCATTAAAATTCAAATTTTGCATTTTCCGACCACTTTTAAAGCAAGAACAACTTTTATCTTAATTTATCGAGGACTTTGTCTGGAGAAAGAAAGTGTTTATTTATACTCCCTTTTACTGGTGTGAAATACGCTTACTTGATTTTTTTTTAACTGTCCCAAAAACGGGACGCTAGGCACTAATGGGTTAAAGCTTTTTTGACAACACTAAATTTTTAAATGCAATTTCATACTATTTAATGGCAGAAATCTTAAGTCTATATGTTAGGATTATTTTAGCTTAAAAAAAGTGGTGTGACCCCTATTTCTAATTTATTGTAGGTAAAAAAGAATTAGTTAAGTGGTTAAAAGTCAAAGTATCTGCCGCTCTCTAAATTATTTAAAAATTCCAAACTATTAAAATTTGTCTATATACTTATTATTCTTCAAACATCGATTTTATGTGTTAAATGTGGCACTGACATGTCAGTGTTTTAGGTGGCAGAGCTTAAATGGTTAAAGCATCTTTTGCTCTGTTAGTTATTTAACAATTCCAACTTATTAATTTTATCTACCGTAATTTCGGGTGTATAAGCCGCGGATCAAACAATTCTTTTTGGACCCAGAAATCTTATTTAGTGATTGAAGACAAATATTTACGTCGATCTAAGTAGTTACATTTGTTTCTTAAAACATTCTGGGTCGAAAAAGAATTGTTTGATCCGCGGCTTATACACCCGAAATTACGGTATGTACACTATATCGATGTATATACAATATATTGGTCTACATATACTATATCGGTACTCTATATCAATCTACAGGGTGATTATAATTAAAGTCCGAGTTTCAAAACGCTCTAAAAAGCGAACCACTCGTTAGAATGGCGTCAAAATTTAACAGCGTATTATTGAAGAAGGGGGAAAGAACATAAACCAAAAAAAAAGTTCCAAATGTGAGTGACAGATGGCGCTGTAAGCGTCAGTATATGTAAATTAAAATACCTGACATGCGCACGACAATTTCAGGTGTTATAAAAGCGTTGGGTAAACGGCGTTTCCTCATTTCGCTTCTCAGACGTTGGCCATGAGTGTCTCAATGAAGGATCGTGCTCTTCTTGTAAAGCTTTATTACAAGAACGGTGATTCTGCACCAGTGGCTCTGCAGAAGTTCAGGACTCTCAAGGGTATGAAAAAAGGCGCTGGACCGATGACTGTCAGAGGTCTGGTGAAAATTATGCAAAAATTCGAAAATACAGGCTCGTTTGATGTGCAGTCTGGTAGAGGAAGGAAAAGATGTGATTCGGCGGTAGTTGAAGAAGTGGCCACAGCAGTTCAGGAAGAGTCTAGCGGTGGTGAGCAACCATGCAGTGCACGGAGAATTGCCCGAACATTGAACAGGCCTGTGAGCAAGGTACATAACATTCTACGAAACATCCTGCAATGCTATCCGTATAAAATTTGCCATGTGCAGGAGTTGTTCCCTTCTGACCTGCCAGCAAGAGAGCGTTTTGCTTTGGAATTTCTCGCTCGCATGGAAGTGGACAATGATTGGCCGTGGAAAATTCTGTGGACAGACGAAGCCCATTTCCACTTGACGGGATATGTCAATACACAGAATTGCCGAATATGGGCAACAGAAAATCCACTCGCAACGAACCCAGTACCACTTCATCCTGCAAAGGTCACTGTGTGGTGCGGATTTACGGCATCATTTATCATAGGGCCGTATTTTTTCGAGGAGACGGGTGCTTTAGGTCCTGTTACCGTTACCGTCAATGGTCAGCGCTATGAGTCTCTTTTGCGTAATGACGTCATTCCAGCTCTGCAACAGTGTGAATGTCTGGATAGTATCATTTTTATGCAAGATGGCGCTCCTCCGCACATTGCAAATCGAGTGAAGAAGTTGTTGAGGCGGCATTTCGGAAATGCTAGAATTATCAGACTTCATTTCCCTACAGCCTGGCAGGCCCGATCACCTGATCTTAATCCGTGTGATTTCTGGCTGTGAGGTTATGTGAAAGATATTGTGTTCAGTACTCCGATTGTCAACGTAGCTGAATTAAAGACACGCATTGCGTAACACATTCCGAACTTAACCCCGGATACACTTCGATCGGTTGTGGAACATGCTGTTTCCCGATTTAATCTTGTTGCCCACAACAACGGCGGACAGCATATTGAACATGTTTTGCGCCAGTCTCGCCAAATTTAAAAACCGATTGGATGCTTTTTATGCGGTTTTTGGCCTCAGGACAATTAAAAACCGATTTTTCCCATCCGATGTGGTACGACCTTGCCGTGGTGGACGGGCTTACGTAACTAACAGTATCACACGCGTACAGTCATGCACACTGAACAATTCAGTTGGTTTATATCGTGTAATTTACGCCTTAGCCGTTGTTTTACGATTTGTCCTTTGTAGTCTAAATTCTGACGCTTACAGCGCCATCTGTCGCTAAAATTTGGAATTTTTTTTTGTTCATGTTCTTTCCCCCTTCTTCAATAATACGCTGTTAAATTTTGACGCCATTCTAACGAGTGGTTCGCTTTTTAGAGCGTTTTGAAACTCGGACTTTAATTATAATCACCCTGTATATATCCATATCGGTGGCGAGTGGTCAGGATAAAAAAGAAAAAAAAGTTGGTTTTTACCGATATTTTAGTAAAGAGAAATTTGCCTTCTTTAATTCTTTATATTATTTGAAATGTTTTCTATAAGAAACTACTGGTAATTTCCTCTTTTTTTTTACTGTGTTTTCCCTGACCACTAGAGCTGTGTAATTTGTTGAGGAACGATTCCAAAGGAACGATTCCGGTGGTGGAACTGACGAACGATTCCTTTCTGTAAAAAGGATTCGTTCCTTTTCCAAACGATTCCGAAGTGGAATGATTTCTTGGACTCGTTCCGAAAAGGAACGACTCCATGGACTAGTTCCGAAAAGGAACGATTCCTCGGACTAGTTCCGAAATGAAACCACTCCGAAAAGAAAAGATTTCTCGGACTCGTTCCGAAAAGGAAGGATTTCTTGGACTAGTTCCGAAATGAAACCACTCCGAAAAGGACTGATTCCTCGGATTCGTTCCAAAATGAAACGACTCAGAAAAGGACCGATTCCTCGGACTCGTACCGAAATGAAACGACTCTGAAAAGGATCGATTCCTCGGACTCGTTCGGAAATGAAAAGACTCCGAAAAGGACCGATTCCTCGCACTCGTTCCGAAATGAAACGACTCCGAAAAGGACCGATTCCTCGCACTCGTTCCGAAATGAAACGACTCCAAAAAGGACCGAATCCTTGGACTCGTTCCGAAATGAAACGACTCCGAAAAGGACCGAATCGTCGGACTCGTTCCGAAATGAAACGACTTCGAAAAACCCGTGAACCCATTTGACTGAAGTAGCCCCCTAACATCTGTTATAGTCCCGAGTTTTTCGGGATTATACCAGGGGTTTTCAGAGTTTTACTCGGGGCTATAACCGAGGTGCTCTTTGAATCCATTTTAATCTTATTTTTTACGCACTGAGGAAGGGGATCCACACAATCCTCGAAACGGCCATTGTGGGATTTTTTTCATGTCATGATATTGTACATATTTACGTGTTTAAACGTTGTTAAAGGTTTTAGCTTATGTAACCTAACTTAATAAACAAAAATTATTAAAGAAATTTGGTTGTTTCTAAAATATTTTGATTACCGCCAATAAATGAACATTTTAGGAATAATTTACTATTCCTAACAGCTTTATATTATTTATGTTAAATTTCTTTACTATAAAAGAAAATAATGTTGAATTGTTTGTTGTACTACCATTTTAGCCTTGCTCTTATTGCGACGTATCATGTTATGATTTCTTTAAATCAGCAAATTTTGTGTGCTCCTATTTTTGCAATAAAATTCTTTTGAACAACATTGTATTTTGTGTTTTGTATTTTTCTACTTATTTTATGTATTTCAAAACTTATTTGTAGTAAAATATATAATTGAAGAAAATTAGTTACGTTATTGAACTAAATAGTTGCGATTTCCCTTCTTAACACATAAAACCACAGTTTTAATTATGTGCAATTTCTAAATTTAAATATCCTGGATTTTCATTTGTATCCTTTTTCAGAAACTTACAATCCCATTTTCAGCTCACTAAGCGTTGAATTTCAGAAAATATTTCTTTAATGGATTTTTATATTATAGTAGGTAGTAACAGCTAAAATTTTATAATTTTAGGTGTAGGCATTTCGGTTTCGGCTCCGCACTGATTATTCAGTTAGGAAGCACATTCTTATATACATACTAAGACTGTCATATGCACTCCATTTAATCAATTATGTCTCTCCAAATCGATAAATATTGAATTTGATTATATAAAAGATTCTATTCATATTTAACCTTAACCCCTTGAGGACGAGCGACACGTATACTTGCCGCAAAAAAGCTTAAGAATCCTTTTTTATCCCCACCAGTAAAATTTTACTGTAAAAGTAGCTTTATTTAATCGGAGCATTTTCTCGATTTCATAAGGCACAAATTTCTGTTTTTAAAAACAGACGACAATACATTAAAAATTTCGTAAAATACACCCGTCACGAAGGGGTTAAGGGTGTATTCCAATCCAAACTGCTTATTGTCTGATTTATTCTTAAATTCATTTTTGCTCTCAAACGTTTCAAATTGGCAATTCTCTTTCTTAGAAAGTACACAATGCGCCGTGCTTGTCGATTTTTTTTCTTTTTTACAATTACAAAAAATATTGCAAAAAACTGTTGTCAAAGTTGGCGTTTTGAACTGAATTTTCTGAAGATGGAGATCTGCGAACGAAAAAAAATGGTCATACTGAGAAATTAATTGTTTATAAATCAAATTCTAACGAATTGAGCGAAAAAAAGAAATCACACGCCCTCTTATACATCTCTTTAAAAATCACCTCAGCAAGTTTCACTTGTCTACTTTTAACCCTTTCCGGCACGGGCTAAATCTGTTAGTAAAATAAGAAAATATTGATTGACACCGGAATTCACAAACGACTTTTTTAGATATTTTGAATTCCTTAATTTAAACCTTTGTTGCAAAAGCAAAATTTTATTAAAATATTATTGGTGCCGTTTGCAAGTTTGAAATTAAAATTAGGTATCCCAGGCCGGGCACAGTGTGCCGGAAAGGATTAAAAATGTGTCTGAAATTGTATCGGAAATTTTCGAGCTGTTGAAGGTGGAAAAATATTTTTTTCGAATACACCCTTAATTCCTAAATAGATGGACTTCTAGGAATTTTCTCGAAATAGGCAGACTCCGAAATTCCCGATTCCTGATTAATCTAGTGAAATGGACCAACTTGGAAAACGGCCGGTTACAAGGACCGATATATAAGTTAAAGATTACGTTAGGGTAAATTTTGAAGAGGAAACAAATCATAGACCCAGATGTCAAACATAAGATCAATAAAGAAATTCCCTACGCAAATATAATAAAATAAATAGAGGGTCATTTGACGACAGATTTTGGAGGGGAAAGCAATGATTACATTGAAAATCTAATAGACCGCCGCAACAGCCTGATGACCAAAACCAAAGCTAAAGTAAAATTTCATGGATAAACTACAGCGATAAATGAAAGGTCAACCAAATGCAAATTTCTAAGAGGAATTATGCTTAATACAACAAATCATAATGTCAGGGAATACTTATATTATGGGGATTAGAAATAACTATGCTAATTAATAGCGCACACAGATGAATCAAATGAACTCTTAAAAACAAAATGATCTGTCCAAAATATTTAAAAATTAAAGCAAGCGATAAGAAATGATATGAAAAAAATGAATACGTAAAAAAATAAATTAGTAATAAATAATAAATATTAGGGATTGCATGTCGCTCCGAGATCTGTTATCCCTGTTTCCGGATTCGTTCCCTTTTTCGTAAAATAGTTTCGGACGCGTTTTTTTCCCCTTGGAACCTTTTTTTAAAAAAATCCATCATATTTTATCGGATTTATTCCTTTTTATCTCGAAGTCGTTTCTTTTTTTCTCGGATTCGTGCCATTTTTATCGGATTCGTTCCTTTTATTACGGATTCGTTCGTTTTTTCTTGAAATCGTTCTTTTTTCTCGAATTCGTTCCTTTTTTTCAAAATCGTTCCTTTTTTTCGGAAAGATTCCAATAGGAACGAGTCCAAAGAACTCGTTCCTTTTGGTGAACGAATCCGGCTGGAACGGCTTCTTAAAAGGCTCGATGTTGCCCATCTCTACTGACCACTCGCATCATCGAGTCAACTGAGCAGCTCATTCCTAAATCAGTAGAAAGTGAGTGCTTTCTACGTTATATTATAGTTATATAATTACGTTCGTAATTATATAACTACGTATCACCTATAGTCATCCTCTGGTTCGTTCGTCAGTGAACATGCAATAGCGCAAAAACTACCCGAATAAAAACGAATTGTTTGAAATTTAACACATATAAGGGTGATTCTACGATAAGAGGTAATTTTACGGCAATCCGTTTAAAACAGATTTTTTATTCTATATGTTGCTATTTTTTGCAATGAATCGCATCATCTTAATATACTTTATTAAATAACAACCCGATTGAATGCCTAATTAAAAGACATTTTTCTGAAATTTCTTACAAAGTCTAAAAAAGTCCCCTCTCCTGGCATGTCCCCTTGCCGGTTTCAATTTAACTTTCAAACAATACATATATTTTTTCCGCCAGATGCTTAACTAAAGTATGCTTAATTGGAACTTAAGTAATTATACTTACGTTTATAAAATAAAAGATAAAATAATTTTTAAAATTAACTTTTGTCCCGCTTTTTTTGTGTCTCTCCCCTGTCAAATTTCGTTCCGCTGAAACAAATATAAATTCAAGGATGGATATATTGGAAGTAGTGCTTAAGAACATCTATCGGCTTGAAGTTAGCAATACTAAACGCGCAACCCATTTAAGCGTCACCGTTTTTAGTTATTGCGACGCAACCGTGCTGCGTAGTGGTTTAGCACAGTGATCATGTATCTCCCCTGGTAAGTCATAAAACTTATAATATTCATTCAATTCAATTGCATTTACTGCCCTAATTAAACAATACGGTAATAATTAAAGTGAAATACACAATTAACCCAAAAACTAATTCAGTCAGTTAAAAAATTTGAATTTACATGAAAATGTCTCTCCCCTGCCGTATTTCCCCTGGCAAGATAACTGCCAGGGGAGCGAGTCACTGACCAAAAAAAGTTATAAAATATGTATAAAGTGACTTGCCCTTATATGAAAAGGTAAATAAAGGGGACAAAAATCATAATTTAAAGGTTTTGGATCAAACTCAAACTTTTCTTTTTGGCCGAATTCTCCATGTTTTTGAACCTCTTATCGTAGAATCACCCATAAACGTTGTAGAATTTTACTGCGTCATTTCAAAATTTAGGAAAATCGAATGAAAACTTAAAAAGATATTAATAAATGTTTTCTTCGTTCAATTAAATACTATCTTACTTAATCAATTCAATGATATTCTATGATGAGTAATGAGTATAAGCGTGATGAATGTTATGTCCTATTTAAGATGGAGTTATATTATTTCCGTATTACTGATTTTAATATACATAATCGTAATAATTTTTGCACTCATGCATTTTTAAAGAAGAGTACAACAGCTATTGCGAGATCTGAATATTTATAAAACTAGTTATAGTTAGAACGCACCGTATTCGCTGCATTTGATGTACAATATCGGATTTGTTAATATTCCGGTTTCATCCCATGAGATTAGATTCGGATTATCTGATTTTTTTTCTAACTACACTTTTAACACTAAAACGCCCGGAAATTTTGCTCAAGCTTGATAATAACATTTCTCACCAGAATTTTTACTCAAAAACATTTAAATGATTTATTTAATGTAAATCTGCATTGATTGAATTTAAATTATTTCAAGAAAAATTTTCTGGCTCGAATTGAAATTTAACCACATGATTGGAGTCGAAACGACTTCTTTGGGCTTTCTAGTGTTAAATAGTTTCAATTGTGTTTTCAACTGTGTGCGAACTGTTCTACCATAATTTTAAATAAAATTTTTCATTTTATTTAATTGCAGAAAAGTCCTATAGATTTTATAATTGAATTAGTTAATTATAAATTATACGATATAAATACTAAATACCTGGTGATTCAATATGAATGGTACAAAAGTGCAAGCAACTTTAAATTGCTCTAACATATTTAATTAGAAAATAAAAACATAGGATGAATCTGGCAACTACGAAAAATCTACTGTAATCGAAATCATTACTTCAGACGCTGTTATTCAAAATGGCGACTTCCCCTGAAAAGAGAATAGTTGTTATATGCTACAATTCGAAAAAACTCCATAGCTCGTAGTTGTTCAAAGACATTTCCGGAACAATTTTTTTTTTTAATCTACATCATCATCAGACATTATGTAGAGGATAAATCGTTTGAAGAGCTGGCCTGTTTATGCAAGGGTAAAAAAAATAGGCAAACGCCAGCCAAAAAAAAAGTAGTGGAAAACATTCGTGAAATGTTTGTGCGAAGTCACGCAAAATCAACACAATTTTTCCTTTTGAGGTATATGATGTAGTACATGATAAAAAAAAGTGTTCGTGCCCCACTTCCTCAGGACTTACAGCAGTTAAAACAGTGGATAACCTCGGTTTAGACGCTTGTTTTGCCATCCTTCACCATTTTTCCAGAAAACCTTTTCCTTTTCATCCTTTTGCGGTTTATTCACAAAAGAATTGGGATATTCAAGAATTACACGAAACTTGAAGGAAACTGTTTCCTCTTGGAGGATGATCGTCAGTTCCCATTTAATCCCTTCAAAGGCGGTGGGATAAAATATATCCCACTTAATTTTGATTCCGAAATGCCACATTCTCACCAGAATTTTGAAAGGAAAATTTAAATTACATCAAGTGTGTGAAGAAAAGCTTTTATCGTTTTTAAAAAAAAATATTGTTCTTCAGTTCTAGTGTCAATGAATCATTTAAGGATTTTAAGAATAGAAGTGTTTTACCCCTCAAAAGGTTAAAGCCATTAAAGATAAAAACATCGTGTTACCAATAAAAAGAGGACGGTTATTAAAAATAGTTCAATTATGTGTCTTTTCGGAGTTTAAGGGACGTGTTGTACTCAATATCAGCGAATATACTAGCAAAATTCGATTACCTCATATACATTTGCCGTGACAAAAGGCCCATGTCGAACCTGTTTAAGAACTAGTATAGTTACAGTTTTACATTTACCGTAATTTCGGGTGTATAAGCCGCAGATCAAACAATTCTTTTTCGACCCAGAATTTTTTAAGAAACAAATATAACTAGTTAGATCGCCGTAAATATTTGTCTTCAATCATTAAATAAGATTTCTGGGTCCAAAAAGAATTGTTTGATCCGCGGCTTATACACCCGAAATTACGGTAATTTGCATTTCAAACTCACTACGGCAGTCACAGGTATGTTTCTTTTTGTTCCATTTATTTTGAATCACCCTGTGGAATAATTCCAATTTGAAGTGGTGGTACCAGACTCCTTGGAAACTCTTTGACAAGGGGAGCACGCCCCTTGCTGTTTCTTTAAATACTATCTAACAAATGCTACTCTGAAATATAGATTCAAACTGTAAAGCTCATAGCTGCCAACTTTCAACTAATCTTCCGTAATACCTGGATTAATTTGATCCAGATTAACCTCATTTAGAACCAGAAAATTTATTTCATGAATCTTTATTTGTTTAATTTCAGATTTAAAAGTGGAACATATTTAAATTCATTTCTTTAAAAAAATTCTGGTTCGAAACTCATCAAACCAGGGACAAATTAACGTACGTATTATGGAAGATTAATGTCAGGTTGAAGCCTGTGAATGTTGCTTCAGCTCATTTCTCTACTACCAGCCACCATGTAATACTTACAACACGTAATTCACTATAAACTTTTCGGTTACTTAAATGTACCTTTCGGTTAATAATGAACTAGCACAAAACTTTCGCGTGAAAATCTAATAAGACCCAATACACTTAGGAGTGTTGGTATTAATTATTTTTTTAAGTTTAGAATTTCTGTGAATTTAGTAAATTTTTATGTTTTTTTTTATTTAATAATTAAAGAAAATTAATAATTTTGCAATGTTAATATTTTTTTTCGATTATTATTCTAAAAAAACTACGTTGTTCCATTACGAAAGCAATAATGTAATATTCGCTTTCGTGGTATCAATGTATGTGATTTCAATGCATCTGTAAGATACATTTTTTTAATTCCAAACTTATCCAATTTTGTACAGCGATATTTCATGGGAACAGTAGTTATTAACTAGAAGTGTATGTAGTTTTTCTTTGAATCACCAAAATTTAAAAAATGTATGAACATGCTTGTGAAAAATTATCACTAACAAAATCTTAACATTAAAACTAAATGTTGCTATTATAGAGTTCTCTCTTTATTTGTAAATTTAAATGTTTATCAGTTTCCGTTTGAATACATTCGCTGGAGTTAAAAGCCTGTAGGCTGTGATAATTATAGAAATAAAAATATCCGAAATTATTCTTTAAGATTTCGGTTTATTCTTAGTAGAAATATAAATTTAACAATCCTTTTAGAAATGGGTAGGTATTGTGCTTAAGAGTATTTCTAAGTAAACGTATACATGCAAAAGTGCGAATTAGCGATTCCGTAATATACAAAACTGGGAAAAAAACACTTTAAAGTTAGGATAAACTAAATAAATAATTAAAAGCTAGTTTTAGCTGAAATTTAGAGAAAAGGAATAATTTAAGAAAAGAATATGTGATTCCACATCACAGTTGCATGTTACAGATACAAGGATATGAATCGAGTGTTAAACGATTTTTTTGCCTTAGACGCAAGCTAGTGATGCTATTTAAGAAGCCTGTTTCATAGTACTAAATATTCCTTTTATAAGAGGAGATGCTTATATGTTCCTTGCTTTGATTAGAAAGAAGACAGTTAAAGTTAAGAAACTAAACCTTTATTTAATACTATTCCATGAAACTGTTGCAGATTTTCTTGTCCTCTTAACCCTTTCCGGCACGGGCAAAATATGTTAGTAAAATAAGAAATTGTCGATTGACACCGGAATTCACAAACGAATTTTTTAGATATTTTGAAATCCTTAATTTAAGCTTTTATTCCAAAAGCAAAATTTTAGTAAATAATTATTGGTGTCGTTTGCATGTTTTGAATTAAAATCAGGTATCCCAGACCGGGTACAGTGTGCCGGAAAGGATTAAATAAAAGTCCTTTGAATCGAAGGACTTTTCAAAAGTACAATAGGACGAAAATACGCACAATAGGCATAAAAGGACAAATCAAAGGCTTTGATTTGTCCAAAACCAGGTCAGAGCAGCACCTTTTCCATCTTCAGTGTCCTTAAAATGATAATCGTTAATGTTTTTTCTTCTTGTTTCAAAACATATAATAGTCTGAAGGGAATACGTCTGGTCATAGAAAATATGATTGACGAGTTGGAAGCCCATGGTACTCAATTTTAAAGCCATTTTGAAGAAATAGCCATTGTTGGGACTTGATATCCAAGGTTTCATAGCTCTAATGGAAAGATAGTTCTGTATTAATGTTCATTAGATCTCAGCGTGAATGTAATTTGAAGACTTCCTATGTCGAAACAAAAACTTCATGATAGTTCGTAACTCCAAAGACGTGAATCTTTCTTGTGCCTCTACTTTCTCAGCTTTTACCTGCAACAGAAATAAAATCTAATAATCATAAACACCTGATATTTATTGTAGTTACATGCTAAGATTTTGAAATTTCGAATGAGCCTAAACTTGCTATTGTATTCGAACTATAAATAATCAAAGCCAGGAACTTTTCAGCAACCTCTCGTAATGCGCTATAAAGAATAAATTGTTGAAATAAAAATTTCACTCGTATTCAATTTCGGCTAATATAAAAAGAGGATCCAAAAAAACATTCTTTCATTCTTTTGCATATGTTTATTTACAGATTTTACTGCACAAATACTGTTTTTGATTATTAACTCTCTAAATAGTACTTTTAAATTTTCGTATATTACAAAACTATTATTACATATACATTGCTACTTGGAAGAGGGTGGCCACGTTTATTCACAAGTCCGTATAATTTCATGTAGACGTAAAACGTTGTAAACTCATCTAGTGATCTTTGTATTTATTATAAATTTTTTCATACATTGAAGAAAGCATTTATTGTTTTTATTACTTAAATTTACATTTGTCACATGTGACCACCTATGAAATGAAATGTATTACGTATCATGTGTCATTTACTGTCTACTATATTATATACTACTAGCTGACCCGCCCGGCGTTGCCCGGGTCCGTTATAATAATGTTAAACGAACTTGAAATCTTTATGATTTTATCTTCAACTCAAAATATGTGTTAATACACTGTTAAGAATTTGACCCTTTTGCTGCATCGTCACTCCACCGCTTTTATAGAAAATGATTACTTCAGCCTATTTTAGAGCATTGTCATAGGTCAAAAGAGATATATTCTATAAAAGCGGGGGAGTGATGATACAGCAAAAGGGTCAAATTTTTTACAGTGTACATTATATTAAATAGGTGCCCCCTGACTGTGTCAAAAATTGGTTTTTTAAAAAACTAATATTTAGCTGCAAAAATACCTAAAATGACTGCAATGGGAAACGCAGGAGGGAATATGTGTCCAACGATTTCGTGTTGATATTTATCCTTAAAATTACTGTTAAGTGACTTAACTAAATACTTTTTTCACATAGATATCCCAAGTGAAATATTTTGAATTTCAAACTAATTATATATCACTCTTAAATCTGACTATACCGTGAATGAAATCGATTCTCGATGATTCGCTAAAAGGTTAGTATATAATATTATAAATTCAGAGCCATTTTACAAAAATAGGTGTATATTTTTTATCAAACATGCGTAATGTTCATTCTATGAACAAAATCCTAACCGTAACCTAATTGTATCGGAATCATAACTTGTCTGTAACTTAGCTGTATCTTAACAGTAACCTAACTGCAAGTTAAATATACCATAAATGTAACTTGGCCGTCACCTAATCATAACCTACCCATAATCTAACCACAACCTAACCGCAAATTAACCTTAACCTAACTGTAACTTAACCATGACCTAACTGTAACCTAACCGGAAAATAAAATAACAAAAGGGTCACCGGAACGTAATTGCAACCTAACTGTTATCTAACCGTAACCTAGTTCTAATTTAACATTAACTATAAACAAAATATTTTAACCATCTCGCGCTAAGTACTTAGTTTCACTTTCCACCGCTACGGAGCGCGTTATGTTTTGTAGAACATCCGAATTTTAGGTTCGGATTGGATTCATGTTCATGGAAATTATTTTGTCTTCTTCGGATACGGTTATGATTGTGTGGAATATTTGTGTTCAGTTTAGATTCGGTTCAATTCAGATTTCGTGGGGTTTTCTTTTCCCTTCAAATGGGATTTTTAAGTTCGGGTCGCGTTGTACTTATATGGAAATTATTTTACCTAGTTCCAATGAGGTTATACTTCACTGAAATATTTTTATTAGGTTCAGATTAAGTTTGGTTCAAATTTCGGGATTTTTTTTTCTTTTTTTTACAAATTTTTTGGTTTGGAATGGGGATTATGTCCATGGAAATTATATTGTCTTGTTCGTATCTGGTTATAGTTATTTGGACTATTTTCGTCGGATTCAGATTTGGTTCGATTCAGATTTCAGGTATTTTTTTTTAAATTGATTTTTAAGGTTCTGGTTGGATTCATGTCCAGGGAAATTATTTTGTCTTGCTCGGATCGGGTTTTGGTTCTTTGGAATATTTTTTTTGGGTTCAGATGTCGTTCAATTCAGATTTCGGCTTTTTAATGGAATTTTTAGGTTCAGGTTGGGTTGCGCATCAACGGAAATTATTCTGCATTGTTCGAATAAGGATATGCTTCTCTGGAATATTTTTGTCAGATTCAGATTTAGTTCATTTTTTAGGTTCGGATTGGGTTCATGTTCATGGAAATTTTTTTGTCTTGTTCAGGTCCGGGTATGGTTCTGTGGAATATTTTTGTCGATTCAAATTTCAGGTATTTTTTTCAAATGGAATTTTAGGTTCCGATCGGTTTCATGTCCACGAAAATTATTTTCTCTTATTCGAATCCGGTTATGGTTCTTTCGAATACTTTGATCGGATTCAGATGTAGTTTGCATAAAACTTCAGGCTTTTTTTTCAAATGGAATTTTTTAGGTTCGAGTCAGGTTTATGTTCATGGAAGTTTTTTTGTCTTGCTCTTATTAGGTTATAGTTCTTTGGAATATTTTTATCGATTTCAGGTTTCGTTCTGGTCATTTTTTGGGGTTTTTTCAGAGAAAAATTTTAGGTTCGGGTCGGGTTGCATATACACCAACATTATTTTTCTTTGATCGAATTGGGGTATGCTTCATTTGAATATTTTTGTGGGATTCAGATTTGATTCGGGTCAAATAACAAATCCATAGTTTTTTTTCAAATGGAATTTTTAGGTTCGGGTCGCGTTTATGCTCATGAAATTTTTGTCTTGCTTGGATCGGAGTATAGTCTGTTTTTTTCTGGTTGGGATCGGGTTATGTGTTAATACGCCTAAACATTATGTTTTGCTACTATTCTTTTAGTGACTATTTTTTATACATAATTTATTTTGCTATTTGATAATTTATTACTGTGTATGAATCGTCTGCCTATTCGAAAAATTGTACGTCAAAGAGCCATTTCATTTTTGTTTTAAAAACAAATTAAAGTCTTAATAAAATTTTAACTTAAATAAATGCATTCAAATTTAATCAATGATTTAAAAAAACTGCTAAAAAAGCCTCATATATACATATACATATATTAACTGCAACATAGCCAACCACAAATACATTCTAATGTACGAAGTACCAACGATCTGACGTAATAGCTATGTTCAAAAATCCTATGTTAAACTGACATTTTGCCAGTCTATGAATTTTAAAGGTCTTTGGGAAAAAAACAGTCACTTTTGAAATGTCAAAATCTCAAATTGGTTTCTTTCATAGAGTAAAAAGAAATTAATAGACTGGAGGTATTATCTCTGGAGATGATGCTTAAGATGTAACCCTACATTAAGTCCAATTAAGTACCAACAAAAGCACGTGCTTTGACACGCCTATCAATTGGCGAAATTTTAAAATGAAGGGCCAAAATCACAGTCAAGTGAAATCCAGCCACCCCATTGGTCGAGTGGTAAGGGTGAAAATCACGAACTTGTTTCTCCATTTGAAAAAGGTGAGGGGGGAAGTATTTTTTAAGCGATTGTTACCGTTTGTTCTTATTTAAGATAAACCATCGAAACTAACTCAATTAAGATATTTTGATGCCATTTTATAAAATGAGAGTGAAAAATTTAGATTATAAATGAAAAGAGATAAGATTTACTTCAAAACTGCCGCTACGATTTTTTCTCGGAAAAAGGAGTATGACAACATTTACCCAACTGCTAAGAGATTGTTTCCTGAAAAGGACGCGGCTCAATGACCAATGAGGTGTTTGGATTTCACCGGACTGTGATTTTGGCCCTCCACTTTAAAATTTCGCTATCAATTGAAACAGGTTTAAACCTGTATTTTTTTTTCTCTCGTTTTTAAAAAAAGAACTAATTTATCGCTTCACCGGTAAAAATTTATTAATTATTTTATCATATGTGTTTTAAATATCAATATAGAAAATTATTTTAACGTTTTGCTTGAAAATATAACATTATTTTATTAGTACATTAAAATCGTCTGCAGTCAGAAATTTATATTTTAGATTAATATTTATTACTTAAGTTTTCATACATGATTTTAAAAGAATGTTTTCATCATTATATTTTAAATATTTATTTACATGCAATTATTAAGTCATAAACATTTTTCATCTACGTTATAAAGTATTGAAAATTACATTAATGAAGGAAACTTTTAGTTATACAATTTTTAATTCGTATTAAATGTTTTCAATATCTTATTTAATTTTAATTTGATATTTAATTATTGCTAATTTTCCAATTTCCTTCATTTTAAAAGCGAATATTTATTCTAATAAATAATAATAGAACGAAGACCATTTTAAAAATTTGCTATTTCCTCTTGAAATATGCTTCAACTGTAATTCATTTCTTTCAATTCGTCTTATAATACAAAATCTCTTCCACGTCCTTTTGTTTGCCACATTAAATTTGAGCGATAAATGGTTTCATATCGCAAACCTTTTTTGAGCTTACTTCACCTCCACTTATCTTATTCCTCCATGGGTTTCTTTAATTCTGTCTCAGCTTTCTTATTACTTCTGCGAAAATTTTTACACAACCAACCAACCGTAAACAAATGAAAGAGAAAAAAAATTGGGAAAAAGATGATTTTTTATGAGAGTGACTTCTTGATTTTAATTAATTACTCAGTTAATAATTGGAATTTCGAAATTCTGAAGCTCAGGTGCATCAGGAGAGATATTGGGCTACTCTCAAAAAAATTTTGAGCTTTGTACGTGCTGTAGATTTTGCTAGCCATCGCAGACACACACACAGACACACACACAGACAGAGCGTTTTGCTCTTTTATAGTATAGACTAGCTGACCCGCCCGGCGTTGCCCGGGTCAGTTATAATAATGTTAAACGAACTTGAAATTTTTATGATTTTATCTTCAACTCAAAATATGTGTTAATACACTGTTAAGAATTTGACCCTTTTGCTGCATCGTCACTCCACCGCTTTTATAGAAAATGATTACTTCAGCCTATTTTGGAGCATTGTCATAGGTCAAAAGAGATATATTCTATAAAAGCGGGGGAGTGATGATACACCAAAAGGGTCCAATTTTTTACAGTGTACATTATATTAAATACGTGCCCCCTGACTGTGTCAAAAATTGGTTTAAAAAAAAAAACTAATATTTAGCTGCAAAAATACCTAAAATGACTGCAATGGGAAACGCATGAGGGAATATGTGTCCAACGATTTCGTGTTGATATTATCCTTAAAATTACTGTTAAGTGACTTAATTAAATACTTTTTTCACATAGATATCCCAAGTGAAATATTTTGAATTTCAAACTAATTATATATCACTCTTAAATCTGACTATACCGTGAATGAAATCGATTCTCGATGATTCGCTAAAAGGTTAGTATATAATATTATAAATTCAGAGCCATTTTACAAAAATAGGTGTATATTTTTTATCAAACATGCGTAATGTTCATTCTATGAACAAAATCCTAACCTAAACCTAAATGTATCGGAATCATAACTTAGCTGTATCTTAACAGTAACCTAACTGCAAGTTAAATATACCATAAATGTAACTTGGCCGTCACCTAATCATAACCTACCCATAATCTAACTACAACCTAACCGCAACTTAACCTTAACCTAACTGTAACTTAACCATGACCTAACTGTAACCTAACCGGAAAATAAAATAACAAAAGGGTCACCGGAACGTAATTGCAACCTAACTGTTATCTAACCGTAACCAAGTTCTAATTTAACATTAACTATAAACGAAATATTTTAACCATCTCGCGCTAAGTACTTAGTTTCACTTTCCACCGCTACGGAGCGCATTATGTTTTGTAGAACATCCGAATTTTAGGTTCGGATTGGATTCATGTTCATGGAAATTATTTTGTCTTCTTCGGATACGGTTATGATTGTTTGGAATATTTGTGTTCAGTTTAGATTCGGTTCAATTCAGATTTCGTGGGGGTTTTTTTTCCCTTCAAATGGGATTTTTATGTTCGGGTCGGGTTGTACTTATATGGAAATTATTTTACCTAGTTCCAATGAGGTTATACTTCACTGAAATATTTTTGTTAGGTTCAGATTAAGTTTGGTTCAAATTTCGGGATTTTTTTTTCTTTTATTTATAAATTTTTTGGTTTGGAATGGGGATTATGTCCATGGAAATTATATTGTCTTGTTCGTATCCGGTTATAGTTATTTGGACTATTTTCGTCGGATTCAGATTTGGTTCGATTCAGATTTCAGGTATTTTTTTTAAATTGATTTTTAAGGTTCTGGTTGGATTCATGTCCAGGGAAATTATTTTGTCTTGCTCGGATCGGGTTTTGGTTCTTTGGAATATTTTTTTCGGGTTCAGATGTCGTTCAATTCAGATTTCGACTTTTTAATGGAATTTTTAGGTTCAGGTTTGGTTGCGCATCAACGGAAATTATTCTGCATTGTTCGAATAAGGATATGCTTCTCTGGAATATTTTTGTCAGATTCAGATTTAGTTCATTTTTTAGGTTCAGATTGGGTTCATGTTCATGGAAATTTTTTTGTCTTGTTCAGGTCCGGGTATGGTTCTGTGGAATATTTTTGTCGATTCAAATTTCAGGTATTTTTTTCAAATGGAATTTTAGGTTCCGATCGGTTTCATGTCTACGAATATTATTTTCTCTTATTCGAATCCGGTTATGGTTCTTTCGAATATTTTGATCGGATTCAGATGTAGTTTGCATAAAACTTCAGGCTTTTTAGGTGCGTTCGTAATTATGTAAATACGTAGCACCTATTGTTGTCGCTCAGTCCGTCCGTCTGTCTGTCTGTCCGTCTGTCTGTCTGTCCGTCTGTCTGTCTGTCTGTCCGTCTGTCTGTCTGTCTGTCCGTCCGCATATAACAACGCAAAAACTACCCAACCGAATCGTTTGAAATTTAAAATACATAATTATAACATAATTTTGTCGAGTCATTTCAAATGTTATGAAAATCAGATGGATAGATCAATTACAGAGACAATCAAAAGGATTCCGTTACATTACGGTCAATGGGGAAAAAAGTTTCAAATGCATCTTAATCGTTTGAAATTTAAAACATATAATTATTGCGTAGTTTTGTCGAGTCATTTAAATTGTAATGAAAATCGGATGCATAGATCAATTACAGGGACAATCAAAAGGATTCCGTTACATTACGGTTAATGGGGAAAAAATTTCAAACGCATTTTAATCGTTTGAAATTTAAAACATATAATTACTGCGTAATTTTGTCGAGTCATTTCAAATGTTATGAAAGTCGGATGCATAGATCATTTACAGGGACAATCAAAAGTATTCCATTACATTACGGTGAATGGGAAAAAAGTTTCAAATGCATTTTAATGATGTTACACTCATTCGAACATAATAGAATTGGCATGAATCTATGAAATATATACTAAAATATGCATTCTGTATAATCTGTGATGCAAAGAATTTTTATTATTAAATTACAGAGCCACATAAAAGTATTCCACTTCATAATGCTATACGGGGAAACATTGTTTGTGGCGTGTTTTAATTATATTCAACTATTTCACAAAAATATGAATAAGATATACGTTGCTGAGGTGTAATAAAATTTACTTCCTGAATATTTACAGAAACACAAAGATTTCGACTATATACTGTATCGGAAGTACGCTCTACTATATCAGCAAGATCTGAATATTTTTAAAACTTCGTTATCGTACGAACGCACCTCATTTGCTACGTTCACGTGCAATTTCCAACTTGTTTTCAAATGGAATTTTTTAGGTTCGAGTCAGGTTTATGTCATGGAAGTTTTTTTGTCTTGCTCTTATCAGGTTATAGTTCTTTGGAATATTTTTATCGATTTCAGGTTTCGTTCTGGTCATTTTTGGGGTTTTTTCAGAGAAAAATTTTAGGTTCGGGTCGGGTTGCATATACACGAACATTATTTTTCTTTGATCGAATTGGGGTATGCTTCATTTGAATATTTTTGTGGGATTCAGATTTGATTCGGGTCAAATATCAAATCCATAGTTTTTTTTTCAAATGGAATTTTTAGGTTCGGGTCGCGTTTATGCTCATGAAATTTTTGTCTTGCTTGGATCGGAGTATAGTCTGTTTTTTTCTGGTTGGGATCGGGTTATGTGTTAATACGCCTAAACATTATGTTTTGCTACTATTCTTTTAGTGACTATTTTTTATATATAATTTATTTTGCTATTTGATAATTTATTACTGTGTATGAATCGTCTGCCTATTCGAACAATTGTACGTCAAAGAGCCATTTCATTTTTGTTTTAAAAACAAATTAAAGTCTTAATAAAATTTTAACTTAAATAAATGCATTCAAATTTAATCAATGATTTAAAAAAACTGCTAAAAAAGCCTCATATATACATATACATATATTAACTGCAACATAGCCAACCACAAATACATTCTAATGTACGAAGTACCAACGATCTGACGTAATAGCTATGTTCAAAAATCCTAAGTTAAACTGACATTTTGCCAGTCTATGAATTTTAAAGGTCTTTGGGAAAAAAACAGTCACTTTTGAAATGTCAAAATCTCAAATTGGTTTCTTTTATAGAGTAAAAAGAAATGAATAGAGTGGAGGTATTATCTCTGGAGATGATGCTTAAGATGTAACCCTACATTAAGTCCAATTAAGTACCAACAAAAGCACGTGCTTTGACACGCCTATCAATGGACAGTATTCTCGTGACGTCACAGTGTGAATCATGTGGGTAAAAAAGCGGCTGCTAGCGAGTTTGTTTCGTTTTTTCATCATTTGATGAAGCCTAAAAAACAGATAAATGCATGTGTAAAATAATGCAAATTTATTCTGTACGAATAATTTTCGATAACTATTTATATACATACTAATAAAAATCAATATTTGCTTATTAATTAAAATTTAAAATTTTTATTTTATAAATAAAATGAAAAAGATGAATGCAATTGCTTTAAAATAGAGAAAAAAATTCATATATAACTCATACATGTCCCTGAAAAAGTCTAAAACTTCATATAAAAATAAAATATAAGCATAAATTTTCTAATCACAATGCTTTTAAATGGCGCGATTAAGAATGTTATTCCCAAACAGACGAATTCTTGTAGCCTCGAACCAAAAGGGAGAATATGGTCCATTGGCGAAATTTTAAAATGAAGGGCCAAAATCACAGTCAAGTGAAATCCAGCCACCCCATTGGTCGTGTGGTAAGGGTGAAAATCACGAACTTGTTTCTCCATTTGAAAAAGGTGAGGGGGAAAGTATTTTTTAAGCGATTGTTACCGTCTGTTCTTATTTAAGATAAACCATCGAAATTAACTCAGTTAAGATATTTTGATGCCATTTTATAAAATGAGAGTGAAAAATTTAGATTATAAATGAAAAGACATAAGATTTACTTCAAAACTGCCGCTACGATTTTTTCTCGGAAAAAGGAGTATGACAACATTTACCCAACTGCTAAGAGATTGTTCCCTGAAAAGGACGCGGCTCAATGACCAATGAGGTATTTGGATTTCACCGGACTGTGATTTTGGACCTCCATTTTAAAATTTCGCTATCAATTGAAACAGGTTTAAACCTGTATTTTTTTTTCTCTCGTTTTTAAAAAAAGAACTAATTTATCGCTTCACCGGTAAAAATTTATTAATTATTTTATCATATGTGTTTTAAATATCAATATAGAAAATTATTTTAACGTTTTGCTTGAAAATATAACATTATTTTGTTAGTACATTAAAATCGTCTGCAGTCAGAAATTTATATTTTAGATTAATATTTATTACTTAAGTTTTCATACATGATTTTAAAAGAATGTTTTCATCATTATATTTTAAATATTTATTTACATGCAATTATTAAGTCATAAACATTTTTTATCTACGTTATAAAGTATTGAAAATTACATTAATGAAGGAAACTTTTAGTTATACAATTTTTAATTCGTATCAAATGTTTTCAATATCTTATTTAATTTTAATTTGATATATAATTATTGCTAATTTTCCAATTTCCTTCATTTTAAAAGCGAATATTTATTCTAATAAATAATAATAGAACGAAGACTATTTTAAAAATTTGCTATTTCCTCTTGAAATATGCTTCAACTGTAATTCATTTCTTTCAATTCGTCTTATAATACAAAATCTCTTCCACGTCCTTTTGTTTGCCACATTAAATTTGAGCGATAAATGGTTTCATATCGCAAACCTTTTTTGAGCTTACTTCACCTCCACTTATCTTATTCCTCCATGGGATTCTTTAATTCTGTCTCAGCTTTCTTATCACTTCTGCGAAAATTTTTACACAACCAACCAACCGTAAACAAATGAAAGAGAAAAAAATTGGGAAAAAGATGATTTTTTATGAGAGTGACCTCTTGATTTTAATTAATTACTCAGTTAATAATTGGAATTTTGAAATTCTGAAGCTCAGGTGCATCAGGAGAGATATTGGGCTACTCTCAAAAAAATTTTGAGCTTTGTACGTGCTGTAGATTTTGCTAGCCATCGCAGATACACACACAGACACACACACAGACAGAGCGTTTTGTTCTTTTATTAGTATAGATATACTATATACTATATACTATATACTATAATATAATATATGCATATATGCCACTTGAATACTAAACATACTATACTATTAACCCTTTGAGTCCTGATGAGTGAATTTTCTACCACTTAATTTTAATCTTCAACTGTCACAGTGTTCAACCAAATTTATTTGCAAATAGATTAATACGTATCCCTCCTACCCCCCTACCCCTCACATTAATATTATAAGGCAAAACTTTTGTTTATAAAATAATGGTGCTAATGTGACGTTTGGGCATTTTGAAGAAATTCACCCTAAGAGTTCAAAGGATAACACTAGAACCGCCGGAATTTTTACCTTAATTTTATAAAAATATTTTACACCAGAAATATTATCTAAAACAATCAATCTTATTTCTGGGTGATACACATGACTTACCTCTCAGCAGAACAAATTTAATTTATTTTAGAGAAAATATTCTCGTTAGAATCGAAAAATTTAATTTTTTTTTTTTTTACCAGTCAAAATGACCGCTATGGCGGTTTTCGTGTTAACCCATTAGTGCCTAGCGTCCCTTTTTAGGGACGCTTCAAAAAGTGCATGTAGCACTGTTTTTGACACCGGTAAAAAAGAACATTAATCTTTATTTTATTTAATTGAAACATTTTCGTAATTAATGAACTAAACTTAATTCTTTTAAAAATAGTGGTGCCAGCCGAATAAAATTTGCGCAAAAGGTGGTGGGCACGAATGGGTTAATGGCGTCTTAGATAATTTTTTTTATTTTCAGACTCTGGCGATTTTTAGACTTAGACAAGAGGTGTCATAAATTTTCTGTTTTCTTTTATCAGATGTTTAATTTTTAAGTGTTTTCTTAAAAATAATTTGAGAAATGCCGTTAAAAAATCTAAAACCACTTCAAGGTAATTTTTGTGCATCCGTAACACAAGACAAAACTTTCAACTATAGCTAAACAAAAGCAAATAAGATAAAACTACTTTATTCCTTCGAAGCTGAGGCCTTTTAATCCAGATAATATCATATGAAAAAGCTTTTATCTCTGAGCTTCTCTAAAAGTTTCTACCTTTGTTTCAATTAAAAGATTCCAGCTGCTGCTGTCATTCATTGGTATCCAACTGTTTCATAACAAGATTTAGCAAATAATTATTTATTCTTTGAGCCAATGAGATAAGACATTAAAGATACGGCATGTTTTGCTTTCGTCACACATTGTTCAAGTGAATTCGGAAAACAGTTTAAGGGGTTATTTTAGAAGCTTATTTATCTTCGTAACTTGGGACAATCTAGCGTTTGTGAAAACAATGGTGTCTAAGAATTGGTTAAATAAATTCGCTTTAGTCTAAGATGCTACAGAAATGCATTGTTTATAATTTTAAAGTCAGTCATAAAGATATTTTGTTTGATAATTTAAGTTTAAACTATTACCGAAAATAATTTAATACATAAATGTAAAATTAAATTTATAAGTGACTAGTTAGTTTTAAATCAGCTTTAAGTGTCTCGCATAAAAGCATACGAAATCATGTACCAATAAAATAGGTTTCTTTATTGCTTTTGTAAATTAAATATTCTAAATATAATTTACTTATGCCATAAGAGTTTTTTCAATATTTTTCATTATATCTGTCTTATTTTACTTAATTTTCCTAGTGTTCAATTCAACAAAAAGACACAAAAAAATCCTATGTTGAATTAAGATTTTAACAAAAATATATTTGTAACATACTTTCGTTGAAAAATATATCTAACACGATAATATGCGTTCACTTCAAAGTTAAAAAAGCTTAAGTAAGGTAAAGCCAATTTACGCCCATCTAGCTACTTGTAAATTGATTAACCTATTACCCGCTAGTGTTGCGTTCACGCAACGGTAAAAATAAATGCACATATTTATGTTATTTACATACCCACCCCTAATTTTCAATTAAAAATTAAGCCTTAGTTAAATGCATGAGTTTTTAAGATAATTTAAAGCGAAATTTATCTTTCAGTTTGTGGTAAAAAATGACGTTTAGCTAAAAATTTGAAAATTTCAACGTTACAGTTTTGGCTGTTAATGGGTTAAATAATGTAAATTAACTAGAGCTGCCGTTATATACGTTCAGCTGGAAATCGTGTTATATACCATTTACTGTCTACAGTATGCTATATGGGATATATGCGATATGTATATATGCCACATACATACTAAACATACTTCAATATTAATGATGCCCAAAAGCTTTTATTTTTTAGGCATTATTTAACCCCTTGCGGCGCGGTGGTTTCATTGACATACCACTTAATTTTAATTCCCAAACGGCACATTGGCACCGGAATTTTGTTTCAAAAAATTACGATTTATTGAATGCATGAAATATAGCGTTTTCTTATTTAAAAATGAAATTGATTTCAAATTCTTGTGTCAGTGATTAATTTCAATACTTATCCCATTAGTGCCTAGCGTCCCTTTTTAGGGACGTTTCAAAAGGTGCATTTAGCACTGTTTTTGAAACCGGTAAAAAAGAAAAGCAATAATTATTTTATTTAAATGGTGCATTTTCGTGATTAATGAACTAAACTTAAATCTTCTAAAAATAGTGGTGCCTGCCACATAAAATTTACGAAAAAGATGCTGGGCACAAATGGGTTAAGCAATGAATTTGCCCTGCGCCGCAAAGGGTTAAAGTGCCATAAATTTTATGTTTTCTTTTATCAGATGTTTTAATTTTAAGTGTTTTCTTATAAATTATATTAAGAATGCCTTAAAATTTCTAAAACTACTTCAATGTCATTTTTCTGCATCCATAACATGAGACAAAACTTTCAACTATAGCAAAAGAAAAGTAAATAACATAAAACTATTTTATTCCTTCGAAGCTAGGAACTTTTAATCCTAGATAATATCATATGAAAAAGCTTTTATCTCTGAGCTTCTCTAAAAGTTCGTAGCTCTGCTTCAATTAAAAGATTCCAGCTGCTTCTGTCATTCATTGGTATTCAACTGTTTCAGGAACAGATTAAGCAAAGAATTTATTTATTCTTTGAACCAATGAGATAAGACGCATTAAAGATAGGACATGTTTTGCTTACGTCACACATTGTTCAAGAGAATTGAGGAAAACACTTTTAGGAGTTATTTCAGAAACTTATTTATCTTCATAACTTGGGACAATCTGGCATTTGTGAAAACAATGGTGTCTAAGAATTGGTTAAATAAGTTTGCTTTAGACTAAGATGATACAGAAATGCATTATTTATAATTTGAAAATCAGTCATAAAGGTATTTTTTCTGGGAATTTAAGTTCAAACTACACTATAATATGACTTAATACATAAATGTAAAATTAAATTTACAAGCAATTAATTAGTTGTGAATAAACTTTAAGCGTCTTGCAAAAAAACATGCGAAAGCATGTAATAATAAAATAGTTTTTTTATTGCTTTTCTAAATTAAGTATTCTAAATATATTTTACTTATTCAATAAGACTTTTATTCAGTATTTTTCATATTTTAATTCATTTTCATAATGTTCAATTCAGCAAACGGTAACGAAAAAAATCCTCTGTAGAATTAAGATTCTAGCAAAAATGTATTTGTAACATACTTTCGTAGAAAAATACATCTAATACGATAATGTGCTTTTCACTTCAAAGTTAGAAAGAGCTTAACGGAAAAGAAGTAAGGCAAAGCCAATTTACGTCCATCTAGCTACTTGTAAAAAGACTAAATAATGTACTTTAGCTAGAGCTGCCGTTAAATAAGTTCAGTCGGAAATCGTGTTAAATGTTTCTAGGATTTGCATTTCTTATTACGTCTAAAGAAAGTACAACAACTTGGGAACATGAAATTCCTTTTAAAGATCTGAAAAATATTTTGTTTATTATACCTAAATATTGTAAATATAATGTTAGACAGTGGTTTACAAATCTCGCAATTAAAAATTACACATGTTACGTTTTCGGATGGTACAAATTAGTAGACTATGCGGATAATTTATTTTGAAAACGAGATATCCATCAAATATATTTCTGTATTTCTTTGACTTTTTAAAAAATGCTGAAATCACAGAAATAATTATAATTAAATTTAATAAAGAGTAAAGAATAAAGAAAAAAACTATAATTAAATTTCAAAGAGAGAAAGAGAAAACAAAGTGAAATTATAAAAAAATATATAATTATATTTCAAAAAAATTACAAAGATTTAAGAAAAAAATCATAATTAAATTTAAAAAATGAATCTAAACACATTCAAATGTGTTAAGATTAGTTTTTATACAGGATTTTCTATAATGGACTCACAGTGTTTAATACTTTAATGTTTATACCTTTGAGGCGCAGAGCTTATTCATTGCTTAAGTGTTGAAATTAATGACTGAAACAGGAATTTGAAATCAACCTTATTTGACAATAAGAAAAAGCTATGTTTCACACATTCGATAAACCTAAATTTTTTTTCACCAAAATTACGGCGTCATTGTGGCTCAATGTGTCCTGCTCATAGCCAAAAATGTATATGAAATTTGGTTTGTTTCTATGTATAACTTCACACACTTTACTATGAATATGGCTATTACAGCGTACATGCTATTACAGCACTAATTACATTATTGCTAAAACATGCTATTACAGCACTAATTACATTATTACTAAAACATGCTATTACAGCACTAATTACATTATTACTAAAACATGCTATTACAGCATTAATTACATTATTACTAAAACATGCTATTACAGCTCCCCCTTTAGGCGGAATGTTCCAAAATGTACGTGGTATGTACATATGAATTTTTGTTGAATTCCATTCGTTCGCTTTTCGATGAAACAAAGAGGATATACGGACGGAAATTCAGACATTTTTATATGCATGTTTTTTGGTATCTTTGATTCCTAAAATTAATAAATCCGTCTAAAACTAGAAGTGGATAAAAATTTTCAATAACAATACTTTCTACTTTAAAAAAATAAATGCCATAATTTCCGGTGTATATTCCGGGGATTAAACGATTCTATTTGCACCCAGAAATTTTATTTAGTAATACAAACCAAGTACTTACAGCGATATAGAAAAAATTATTTTCTTTTTAAAAATTTCTGGATCAAAAAATAATTGTTTGATCCTCGGTTTATTCGCCGGAAATTATGGTACTGATGACTTTTATCTATTCTGTTTTGCAAAATAATTTTACATTTATAAAAATATGAAGGAAACTGCATTATGTTTCCCCATAGGAAAATTTTTATGCGTTAACCCCTTCAGGTCGAGCGTCTTTTACGGAATTTTCAATCTTTTATCACCTGTTTTTTAAAACAGAAATTTTTGGCACGTTAAATCGTAAAAAATGCTCGGATTGAACAATGTAAAATTTACTACAAAATTTTACTGATGAGAATAATCAAGAATTTTGAGCACCTCGGTCGCTCGTCCCCAAGGGGGTTAAACTTTTGGACTCAATAAGTGGCTCTCATTCACCACTGGTGTTGTCAGGCATCCCTCGTAAATCGGAACGCCATATCTTACAGTTTATTTCACCAACTTTTAGCATCGATTATTCGGCCATCAGATAAGCCGAAGAAAACTAGTTTAAAATACTGGTGTCAGGAGCATTTCAAGCACCCATTTACGCAGGACACTAGTTGTCAGTAAGAATCACCTCTCGAGTGCAAAGGGTTAATAAAAACGAAATGAAACAGTATTACCAATTTCCCTTGTTTAGATGGTATTATTTATGACGACCGATTATCTGCTTGAGGGATATAGGTCCTAGGGAGAGGCGCACTTCGTGGGGGGGGGGACTTTCTAAAGAAACCTAACCCATATTTACGCAAGGTTCAAAGAAAACTACAAACACTCCTAACGGTTCCGCCGACGTGCGCAATTGGGTTCGAACCCAGCATCTCCAGTCTTCCAGCTTCAAGAGCAGAACCTCTGAGGGGGCTCCTTTGTTTAGAATAGCCACAGTAACTTCCAGGTGACATCAACATTCATATATACATATTTTAGCACGCATTTTGAATTTCAGACCGATTTGCTTCTAGTACTTTTAAATTTACTTTAGAATAGAAAATGACAATCTGGCAATAATGATTACGTGTATATTTGAATTGTGCTTTGCAAGTTCGTTCTTAATATCAGCAACATCTCAAACTTGGGTTATTTTTGCACTTATTTTAAAAGAAACTTAAAACAAATAGGCTGTTTCACCAATAATCGTCTCATATTTGAAAAAAGTATAAACACAAAGTTCATTAAAACTTTTAAAGAAATTTATGTTATGCAAATTTATTAAATTTTTATTTCATATACTAAGACAAATCAATCAAACAGAAAATCATGTTATTACACGGCTGAAAATCCATAAAATTCAAAGTTTTATAATTCGGTAAATTTAGGTTCCATAAAAATGGAAAATATGCTGTTTTGTTTGTTAAAAAAGCTTTCCCAAGTATAAATCATTGGACACAGGGACCGTATAAAGTACTAAAGAAATCTCATACTTTTTTCGAAATATCTTTAACACTAGAACGCCGGGAAATTTTACGCAACTTTTATAGAATACATTTAAAACCAGAAAAATATTTTGAAAATATTTAGTCTATTTGTTTAGTTCATTTTGTAGTAATTGATATATAACTTACTTTTTGAAGATTTTTCTGGTTCGAATCGACCATTAGTCCAGTGACCGGTGTCGAATTGACACCTTCCCGGCGTTCTAGTGTTAACGTGGCAAATGTATTATTTTATGATGAAGGACAGCATTTGAAATATTTTCACAGCTGAAACTATACTTCTAAAACTAAAGCTTTAGGGATTAGCTATTGGTCAACAAAAATAATGGGTACATGAACACACACACATCACCGTAAACTAACCGAAATCATTTTTCCCTTAAATTAAGGACCACCAGATTGTCGAAACTAAAACGGTAAAAAAAAGAAGTCTATTGCTCATTTTCTTTTAGACTATATTTTTGTGTGTATCCCTGTAAATTAAAGGTAAATTCTATGCGCACCATATTCTAAAGTAAGAACTTTATGGTATTCTTCATTTATGTATATCAATTTCAAGGAGTTAGAAATACTGCAATATTATTAAAATACGCAGCAAGCGCAATGCATTATAATGCAACAAAGTTCCTTTGAGTGGCTCTATGAACGAACCGAAAAGGCTATACTTCATTTTCAATACTGAACATGCTATAATGTACCACAATAAAATGTATCCATTTCATGCCAATATAGACTATATTTACGTCAAACAGGCCGACAGACAAACCGGATTCATAAATGCTTTTCAACTATGATGGAGAGTGTTAAAGCGGAAGTCGTGGTGATAATTTATTCAGGCATGACAGTGTTCCGATCCAAATGACCGATTACTACCAATAAATTTTAAAAATATACTTTGGTTTATAACTTCTCAGAAATTCTGTCATTAAACAATGCCAGGATTTCTAGTAAAATGTCGTGGTAGTAATCGGTCATTTTGGTCGGAGCGCTATCATCCCTGTTTATTATAATTTTAACCCTCTCGCCACTCTAAACGTCATATGAGGCTCCAACATTTAACTGCAAAATTTTAAAGAAAAAAGACAGACTTTTTTTTCTTTTTCGTTTAGTAATAACATTAAGACTATTTCCATGCGAACTTGTCATGTTTGTCACAGCTCAAAATTACTATGTTTGTTGGCTACCGTTACTTTCAAAAAGTTTACTTCGTCTTATTCAATTGATGAGGTATCTCCAATAAATCATATTTTTCCGTTCTAAAATACTGGCAGCCGAAAATCGTAGTACATGACAGACATCCAAAGTTCGCATGAAAATAGCCTTAAATCATTTAGAATACGTTGAAGGCTTCTAAATAGTTGCATTAACCCATTCGTGCCCACCACCTTTTGCGCAAATTTTATTCGGCTCGCACCACAATTTTTAAAAGAATTAAGTTTAGTTCATTAATTACGAAAATGTTTCAATTAAATAAAATAAAGATTAATGTTCTTTTTAACCGGTGTCAAAAACAGTGCTACATGCACCTTTTGAAGCGTCCCTAAAAAGGGACGCTATGCACTAATGGGTTAAGAACAAGAATCTGAGAGAGTGACACACCTGTGATTTTCTCCGAAAAATTACCAGTTGTTACTTATCTTGTTAAAAGACCAAATCCAGAATTTTTTGCTCCAAAGTTGAGTTGTTCATTTTTTATGGATCCCCAAAGGTCATCATGTCGTGAAAAAAAAAAATAAGCTTTTTTTTTTTTTTAGACATGGATATTTCTACGACTCACAGCTCTTTGCGCATACAACTTGCCACCAAATTCTTTTTATATCTGGAATGTAAGAGGGTTGAACGTTATATAATAGATGAAAAGTCTGTGGCAAGTTTTTGTCGCAAGGTCACAGAAGGTCACAAAAAGATTCATTTTTGCTGTTTTTTTTTCCATTTTTAAGACTCTATAACAACTTCCGCGTTCCAATTGCCATAAAAAAGGTGGCATTTGAAAGCCATGCATTTGCACTTTTTAAAAATGTATATATAATTGAGGCAAGTTGGATGCGCTTTTAGTTACAGAATGCCAAAATCTGAAAAATGTCATTTTTGACCGATATTCAAACTGTCATAATTTCTTGCGGCAACGACATTTTGAAATAATTCATTTGCCATTGTTTTATTCTATTATTGCATTTTTCAAAAACGCAAACTCCATTGAGTCAAGTTGCTTTAAAAAAATTAAATGTTTTTTTTTTTCTTTAATATGGCTTATTTCAATATTCAGGTCTATTTTATTATTTGAAACAAATTGACTGGATAGCAATATTTTATACATTTATTTGTCTGTATAAATTGATTTTTAATGTATTGTGAGATAGATATGACGTCGATGACATTTATTTAAATTTAGCCCTTTGGAGTCCATTTTTTTTTTCAAAATTTTTAGCAAAGAATATTTGTACTTTAATAACATTAACATGAGCTATCCTAATAGATTAATTAAAGTTTAACATATATTTCATTGTCTGAAACATAACCAATGTTGTAGTTTTCTGTATTATTTACTTGTATTCATATAACAATAAGCTAAGGAATAGTTTTTGCAGATGTTTAAAAAATGTTATATTACAAGAAGATTTAACTGATATTGAAACTTTTTTAATTTTCTATATATATATATTATTTCTAATACTTTTACACTTTATTAATATGATTCATTTAGGAAAGTAACTTTTAATTTAAATTAAGAATGAAATAGATGTATAAAACAAAGTAATCGTAAACAATACAAAGAGAATTAAACAAATATTTATTGTTTTTACTAAATGCCTAAACATTAATGAAGTCATATAATAAATGCATAGACACATACTATTACTAAGATTGCTACATGTACACAAAAGTATTTCTTAAAAATAACAATACTTAAAATATTATTTACTATTAATAGTACACCATATCCAAAAGGGTTAAAACCAAAATATTTGACATATTTACAAATTACGACTTATAATTAAGATGCAAATATAAATACAGTCAGTCAATACTGTTAATATTTTTACTGTGATTTATCACTATGAGAAAAGAAATCAAAAATATAACGGTTTCTTGTAAGATGTCTGAAAATGCATTTTAACTCTTATGAGGTCCTTTTTTCAACTTTATACAATTGTCTGTTGCCATCATTTTACAGTTACATACTTAACGCGTTCGCAGCTGCTGTACTATGAATAATACATGGTTTTTATTGAGTATTGTTTTATCTTAACAATTACTTTTCTTATTATCTGCATGCAGTAAAAGTAGTACAATTCTATGCATTTTTTATAATGAATTTGTTTTGAAATTTAGTAATAATAATAAAAGTTTGCCCCCCCCCCTTTTTTTTCTCTGTTGGCAATTTTTTAACTTGTATTTCATTTTAAATTTAAAATGTAGGTTTCTTTTCTGAACAAGTCATGTGTGATAATATATATATATATATATATATATACCGGGTGTCCCAAAAATGACTGATGGATTTTAAAATTAAATAACTGGCAAACGGTGACAGCTATTTAAAATTTAAAACATTTTTGCAGGAGGGTTATGTATAATGTCAGGAGTTTTATACAGTAATTTTTTATTTTAGTTCGCATCTCAAACAATAGGTGGCGCTGATGGCGATTAAAGGCCAGGTCGACGCTTCACTCAGCACTGATCACCTGGCCTTCAATCGCCGTCAGCGCCACCTATTGTTTGAGATGCGAACTAAAATAAAAATTACGTTAAAAAAACTCCTGACATTAAACATAACCCTCCTGCAAAAAATTTTTAAATAGCTGTCACCGTTTGCAAGTTATTGAATTTTAAAATCCATCAGTCATTTTTGGGACACCCGGTATATATATATATATATAACTACTTTTAATAGATTTCAGAGAAGGACATATTCATTAGTAATCTATTCATGTATTTCAGTTAATATATTTGGATAGCTATTTAAATGTAAAAGAACATTCCTTTTTTTTCGCAAAAGTGAAAGAAAAATTCGCATAAGGATTAAAAGACATCTTCAGATATCTTACAAGAAACTGTTATATCTTTGATTTTCTTTTCTTATAGTGATAAATCTGTGTAAAAATGTTAACATTGTTGGGTGATTGTATTTACATTTGCATTTTAATTACAAGTTGTAATTTATAAATGTCAAATATTTTCGTTTTAACCCTTTCGGAGCTGATGTACTATTAATAGTAAATGTCTTTTGAAGGTTATTATTTTTTAAAAATATTTCTATTACTAATTACATGTAGCAATGTTAGTATGTGTGTATGTGTCTGTGCATCTATCACATGACTTCATTAATGTTAAGGCATTTAGTAATAATAGTAATAATAAATATTTGCTTAATTTTCTTTGTAACTTTTGCGATTATTTTATTTTAAATGTATTTCCCTCTTAATTTAAAATAAAAGTTACTTTCCTGAAAGAATCAAGTGTAATAAGGCACTAAAAGTATTAGAAAGCTGTAATATCAGTAACTTGTTGTAATGTAATATTTTTTAAACCTCTCCGAAAACTCTTCCTTAGCCTATTGTTGCATAAATATGAATTAAATAGTGCAGAAAACAACAACATTCGTTATGTTTCAGACAATGAAATATTCATTAAACTCTAATTAATCTATTAGGATAGCTAGTGTGAATGTTTTTAAAGTAAAAGTAATCTTTTCTAAAAATTTTGAAAAAAAATGGATCCGAAAGGATTAAAGTTAAATAAATGTTATCAACGTCATACGTATCTCACAATATATTAAAAATCAATTTATATAGGCAAATAAATGTATAAAATATTGCTATCCAGTCAAGTTGGTTCAAATAATAAAATAGACCTGACTATTAAAATTTTAAAAAAACATTTAATTTTTTTAAAGGAACTTGCCTCAATGGAGTTTACTTTTTTGAAAAGAGCAATAATAGAATAAAACAATGGCAAATGAATTATTTCAAAATGTCGTTGCCGCAAGAAATTATGACAGTTTGAATATCGGTCAAAAATGACATTTTTCAGATTTTGGCACTCTGTAACTAAAAGCGCATCCAACTTGCCTCAATTATATATACATTTTTTAAAAGTGCTAATGTATGGCTTTTAAATGCCATCTTTTTTTTTCATGGCAACTGGAACGCGCAACCTGTTATAGGGTCTTAAAAATGGAAAAAAAAAAGCAAAAATGAATCTTTTGTGACCTTCTGTGACCTTGTGGCAAAAACTTGCCGTAGACTTTTCATCTATTATATAAAGTTCAACCCTCTTACATTCCAGATACAAAAATAATTTGGTGGCAAGTTGTATGCGCAAAGAGCTGCGAGTCGCAGCAATATCCATGTCTTAAAAAAACGTTTATTTTTTCACAACATGATGACCTTTGAGGGTCCATAAAAAATGAATAACTCAACTTTGGCGCAAAAAATTCTGATTTGGTCTTTTAAAAAAATAAGTAACAACTGATAATTTTTTGGAGAAAATCTGAGATGGCATAAATCACCCTATAATGGTAGGTATGTCATTTTCTCAGATTCTTGCTCATAATCCTTCTTTAATGCCAGGAGTAGGTCATTTTTAGCATTATTTACAACTGTTGCTTTATTGTTTGAGAAGAGAAATTAACTAATATTTTGAGCTGCTTTTTTTTAAGTTGTTTAATTTTTTTGCTAGGAAAAAATGTTTTATTATTCTTTAATCTTCTCTTAATATGCACATGCTTTCAAATTAATTTTAACTATAACAGATACCTTAAGATATATGGAAGTATTTTGGGCCTCGTAAAAAAGAAAAAAAAAGATAGAGCAACGTTACACAAAAAATATCTTTTTTGCATGTGTTTATTGTGGTATTTTAGAAGTAATAAAAGTTAAAAAGTTTTTTTTCTCTATTTTTATAATAATTTGATGATGAGAGGGTTAATTCCATTTTAAACATAATAGTGGAAGTGTTTTCTGCAAATAATTTTTATATCATAACAGAAAAAAAAGTCGGGAAGAGAGTAACGTTTACTCTAATTTTGTTCCCTGATTATTTAGAAAATATTGAGTTGAAGACGATCAGCTGAGATCGATAATAAACATTAAAAATAATATTTATAGGTATTGCCAAAACCGATACGCATCAGCATACAGAAATAAATGGAATTTGGCGACATAATGTCGCTTGAAGACAAGAATGATAAATTGATTATTCGGGTTATTTTTAGTGGCTCTAACATTAATTTATAGAATCAAGCGTACCCATGGATGAAATGTTAAAAGCCTGTCTAATGAGTAAAGATAAAGAAATAAATCATGGAGAAATAGAAAAATCATCAATAAAAGGAATACTCACGGGGATAATAAATTGCATTCTAAGACTAAAAGTAAAGTAATTTTGGAAATATTTTCTAATAATACATCGCTTTTGTAATATGTTACTAAAGAAAACAAGCCGGAAATTGTACATCAAAATTGGCAAATGAGGGGCGTTCGTACTATAACTCCTTCTATAAAGATTCAGAGCTTGATGCAATAGCTATTAAACTCGTATGCAAAAATGCAGGAATACAAAATTTATTATGATTACATATATTAAATTCATTAATGGGGATATAATATGACTCCATCTTAAATAAAACATAATCACCATGGCAGCCTAGAATCATTAGCTATCGTGGCATATCATTAAATTAATTACGTATGATAGAATTAAATAAAATGAAGAAAACGTTTTATTAACCCATTAACCGCCGAAATTATAATACGGGGGAAAATATTTTAATTAAAAATAGAGGTAGTTCAATAGCTAATAAACTGAACATGAATGAAGCTGAAGAAACATATATCGCTACCAATTGCAGGTAAAGTAACTGAGAAGATTGTCACAAAACGACAGCTGGTTTTTCACCTCGGAATAACAGTTTCTGTTTATTATCGAAGGAAACTTCCACCAGTAAATTTTAAACAGAATTTTTTCCTTATTTTAGCGAATTATTCAGCATCGCAAAAGAATAAATAAATTTCCTTTTTTTTTTTTTTTTTTTTTTTTTTTTTTTTTTTTTTTTTGATGGCAATTTTTCTAGGTATTATTGGGTTGTTCGGAAAGTCCTTTCCGTTTGGGAAAATCAATTCGTAAAGGGAAAATTTTGTCCATTAATATCTAAGTATAATATATCGGAAACAATATATAATAATTAAATAAAAGAATTTTCCGGTACTTATTGATTTTCCCAAACGGAAAGGACTTTCCGAACAACCCAATATAATCTCTCACCAACGCACAGTGGGGCGCGTTTTGATAAACTAGGTGGACCAAATTCAAATTTCTGATTGTCTCGGAATTTAACGAAACTGCGTATATTAATAGCTGAATGTCTATTTTATTGAGGTCCGAAGGAATTTTGTCAAAAAAATTCGAGGTGTCGATTAACCGCGACCGTAAAGTTAGCTTTTCCAAAGTTGGTTTGAAGAAATTTCTGCGGGTGTTCCAGTCTTCCATAAGTTCAAAACCACGATGTTGATATCCTGTTTGATTTTAAACAATGAGTTTACTGGACGTATGACACATAATTGTCAAAGAAAGTTTTCAACTATTTTTGTTTTAAAATAAGCGCTGTTAAACCTGTTAATTGGGAGGGTTTTTAGAGGTTGTGATTTTGCTTGAATGATTTTGTTTTTTGCAATCAACAAAATGCACAGCAGTGTTCACCATTAAGCATTTTTTTAATGAAAGTGTAATTCCTATAGTATTGGAAACTAAAAATATCTGCTGCAGATGGCTGCAGATAAATAAGTTATCACCGTAATTTCGGGTGTATAAGCCGCGGATCAAACAATTCTTTTTGGACCCAGAAAACTTATTTAGTGATTGAAGACAAATATTTACGGCGATCTAACTAGTTATATTTGTTTCTTAAAAAATTCTGGGTCGAAAAAGAATTATTTGATCTGCGGCTTATACACCCGAAATTACGGTATTAATAAATAAGTTTAATATGTACTTGCAATTTAAGTATGCATGTTTAGTTCAAAACTTGCAGGTCCATATTAAACCACTTTTAATTATCGGATTGACCTGAATCTTTCAATACATGTGTAGTTTTAAAGACTATTAAATATTATTATAATTTGAGGAGCGTAGAAGTTACGCTTTTTATACAGGGCTACACAAAAGTTTAGTTTAAATTTTGCAAGTTAATTTTAAACACCTTCTAGTTATTTGATAGAGCTGGAATTTTATTTGTATATGTAGCTATGTTGCCAATGCAATATTATTATAGTTTATGGAATATAGCAGTTATGATTTTTTTACAGGGCCACACAAAAAAAGAGTTCAAAACCTGCAAAACAGTTTTAAACCATTTTCAATCATCTGATTGTTCTGAAACCTTGCTTATATGTATTTTTCTGATGGCAATTCGATTAAACTGTTATTTGACAAACGTAGAAATTACGAATTCTTTACAGGGCCACACAAAAGATCGCGGAAAGATTGTTACCAGTAAGCAGAAATTTTAGTGAAATATCCAGAAAATTACAATAAATTAGGGATGTACATAATAGTATTTTTAAATTAAAAATAAAACATGTAGCAATTATATTTCTTTTGCGGGGCAACATAAAAAATTCGGAGATATTACCGTCTGTAAGCAGAAAATTTATTTCAAATTGAATAAAATTTATATAGGTTACTTATTCACACAATTTTTTTTCAACTAAAAATAATTTTGGTAGCATTAATATTTTTTACAAAATCACACAAAACATAAGGTTTTTTTATTGAATTTTATTTTTAAATTATAATTTTTCAGGATGAGTACACAAATTTCTAGAGCAATTCTGATTAGATAAAAATAAAAATGAAACGAATGTTAACTTATATGTGTGCATTAAATTGTTTTTTATCTAAAAGTAAAACTAGTCGTTGGGGCGGGGGGGCACCGTAATACTTATCCATTATGGATATGAATATAATATAAGGAAATCAAACTTGTGTAAACTATTTATAAAATGCTTCGCAATTCCAAAACAAAATCTAAGCATTTTAAATATATATCGTAATGCTCTATTAATGATTTGTTTATGAGCCAATTTCGATAAATTATATAAAAACGCCAAACTACTCAAGTAGTACTGAAATGCGTAAAACATGATCCTATAACTCCAAGAATAGTAGTTACATTAACTAACAGTTTACTGCAATCGGATTAAGCTTTTCATTTCAATTTAAAATATATCTTTTAATTGAAATTTGAATGTAATACAGGCTCATGAAAAATCGAAGAATGTGGAAAACTGACTTACAAATATCTCGTCAACTAATAATCCAATTGACTTCGTTCTTCATGCACAATTTGTGTTATTTAATGCCTTTTACGTCCACTGCTTAAAAAATATATTCAAAAAATTTTATATACCTTCCATCAGAACAATTTTTTAGAGAGTCCGGAAAAAAGTTCCGGATAATCGAGGTTACTGATATTAAATAGACTTTGTTCTATTCTTACATACTAATTACATACAAAATTTCAAGTCTCTATCTCAGTTTGTTCGGGAGATAGAGCGTTTACAGATACACAGACAGACAGATACATAGACGGACGGACGGACGGACAGCAATTTTTTTCAAAAATATGTTTTTTTTTTGGAATCACCAGTGTCTGAAACATGTAAATCCCCCCCCCCAAAAAAAAAATTTAGTTTTTAAAAATGAATATAAGACTTATCCCCTATACTACGTAAAATGGGTAAAACATAAGTATGTTTAACGCATTTTTTATAATTCATTATCTATTTATTTTAAAAGATTGTTAAATAAACCAAATATTTATCACTATTTGATTATTTTATTAGAGATACATTCGAAAAATCAGCAAAAACTAATTAAACTTCAACGAAATAATTTTGTCCACCTAGATCATCAAAATGCCCCACTGTGCAACGCTGACAAAGTTGACATAATATGTGGAAACGCAGTGCCATACTACCACCGAAGTAAACTGTCAAAATGAATATATGATTTTTCAACTAATTATGAATTATTGAATTACTGAAATTTTGCAATAACCTTCCTACCCTGTTGAAATTTTACTCAAACTTGATTAAAATATTCCACACCAGAATTTTTATTTAAATCCATTTAACTTAAATCTTTGTGTTATTTATTTAATTTACTTTATGAAAATTTTTCTGGTTTGAATCGAATGAAACGCATTATAGGAATGGGTCGATTAGACCCATTCAGGGTAGTAAGATTAAGGCGGTTAAATATTGAATATGGCTAATTTAAGTATGCGCATTTATTTTTACGGTTGCTTGAACGCAATTCTAGAGGGTACTGGTTTAATATCTTTTTACATTTTGAATCAATTTTCATAAAACTTGAAATGATTCGATAAACCATTTGCAACGGTTATGCAGTGTGTCCACTCTCAACGGTGGCCATTGGCTAATTTCTAACCCGTTAGTCATAGATATATAGTTCCAATTGCAAAAAGAATTGCTTTTTAAGTGATTTGAGTAAAAAAAGATTATTAAAAAATTACGAAAATTAAACTTTTATACTGCCTCCCGCTCCTATAAGTGATATTTAATAAAAACTTTCCATCATTCTAACAAGCAATACAAAAAAAGTCCCATTCATCTATAATTAAAATTGACTTAATTTAAAATTGAAGGGGTAAAAATTTACTAAATATCACTTATAGGACCGGTTACCCTGTAAACATTTAGTTTACGCAATTTTTCATTTTTTTTTTTTACCTAAATCACTTAAAAAACAATTCTTTACCTTTTTTAAAGCATTTTTGCTGCTGGAAATATATGTCCATGACTAACGGTTTAGAAATTAGCCATTGGCCGCCGTTGAGAGTGGACACACTGTATATATTAATTTCAATTTCATTTCATTGGTTTTATCGTTGTTATATGTAGACAGACGAACAGCAAAACGGATGAGCCAGACGACGACTGTAGGTGCAATATATTTATATAATTACAAGCACATTTAATAAAAATGGCTAAATTTTATGCAACTGCTTTTACTTATTTCTACTCATATTTATTTTTCTGAAACACCACTATCAATGAGAACTTCAATCAAAACTATCATGTAAGATAAAATATAAACATTAATTGAAATTGTGGGTATGTTTTATTTAAATCTATAATTTTCTTCTTTAATACATATTTGTTTAACATTTGTTTTAATTCATACAATGTTTATAACACAAAGCAAATAAAAAGAACTAACATTGTATTTAATTAATTATACAAACATTTTAATAATTTCATTTCTTTTCTTTTTATCTTAAGAGATTTATGAAAAAAAATCTGAAACACTCGAGGAGAAATAAAGAATCTGAACGAAAGCGATAAAATTATTTATTAACCAGCCCATGTTAACAAATCCCACCTGCTACAATTTTCATGATAATCAAATCATTAATATCTCCGGAAAAGCTTTTGTTACCTAAAAGTGAAGCTTGAAATTCTTGTGTTAATACAGTTATTTAAATGAAGCAGACATTTTGTTATATCAAAACGTTTCATTCAAACGATATCTGTTAGATATAACTAATTTTATTTCACGATACTGTTACATTTAATGGAATAATGTTTAAGTGTAATATTAAAAATATTGTTTTTTCTGTCACATACACTTGGGAAAATGTATGTTTAAAGGCATTTCTACTCTTTTTTTATTTACCTTAGGCATACTTATGTTTCATTCTATATAAAAACTTTATTTAGAAGTGCTATATAACTATTTCATAGAATAATTACTTATGCATAGCTGCCAACTCTTACTTTTTTTCGAATCTCAAAAATTTAATGGAACTTTTTCCTTACTTAATCGTCAGATTACGGTAGTTAAAAAAGGTAAAAGTTACTATTAAATTGTGGTACAAAAGAGCGTAATATTTGTCAACTATATTTAGTAATATATATTGAATGTATACTATTTGCTATTACTTAATTATATTGTAGTTTATGTATTTTGCATTGTTTATACATTCGCCCCAAAACAAACAACAATGTATCATATATTTTAATCACCAAACACTCTCATAAAAAAACGGAAACAGCGATTCGATTGCAATGTATGTCTTTTTCTAATTTATATTTAATAACTAACTTTGGGGTCGTCCTCATAATGAAATTGCACCAAACGCTGAAATTTTTAATGCGAACATGTAACTTTGACATAATACTTGACTTAATTGGAAACTTTTTACATTAGGATGCCAAACTGAAAGTCATTTGGAAGATTTAATGGCCCAGGAGGGCATTCTGTTCGAATTTGGAGAAGCCCACCTCGCAAACGCTTCCCTCTATACGGTTTTCGGTGATAAAAGTTCAGACATGATTGTAATTTGTATTTATACAGATCAAATATCCCATGAACAATATTGTGCCCCAAAGATGGTGGTAGGTAAGCCTAAACGTCTTCCAGCTTCACGAACACTACAGACGAAGCGGGCACTAATGCTTCTACTATTTCATCTACAATACCAGTGGCATAACCAGGGTGTATCTGTATACCCAAGGTCTCTGAATACCAGTAATTTTTTAATGTTCTTAGCCTTATCTTATAGCGTTCTTAGCCTTCTCGAAAGCCTCGTCAAACCAGAAAATTTTCTGCTAAGAATCAAGGAGAAAAATACCTTAAAATGTTACTGGTTTTGGGCAACCATCCTGGTTACACCACTAAACACGCAGCGAACGAGCTTTTATTAAATAAGGCCGTCCAGATCAAAAACAATCCTCCAACGTTCCAGTTTCTTCAAATCATCGAACAAGTTTTATGAGCCCTTTCGCTTTTAAAGGCCCTTTTCCAGTGTTCACATTCTTTATAACTTGGAATTTATGCAAATCAATGATCGCTTATCCCTGGTTTACGTGAAATATCTTCACCAACAAAGCTTTATCCGCAGCACTCAGCAACCTTGTTCACATACACGGTTCACGACGGTGAAGTAGTTGTGGATTAGACATTAAAGTACTTATAACCGTCTCATTCGGATTTTTCAACCGAATTCGCTCATGCCAGCGACATCTATCGACTGTTTTTTGAACTATTTTTTTATGTCAGAGAAAAATTCTCGTACCTTTTTATGTTAAACATGCAAACCGTTTTTATTTCGTTTTTTTTCTTTTCTTTTTTCAACTTTTAAAGTTTTTACGGGACTTTATGCTCACCCAGTATTAATCACGTAATTATTTTAAAATTTGCAACTGTCTTTTCAACTGTTGGCAACTGTTTGAGTGTTGCACTCAGTACAACGTCCGCTTTTTTATAGGCTAAAATACATTGATTGGGGCGACTGCATTCATCACAAACCCGTTCAGGGTACAGAGCTGATTTGCGAGTCCATTGCTTCACGTTATCAGCAGGCACTAAACATCGATTTTAACCCTTTCCGGCGCAGACAAATTCTGTTAGTAAAATGAGAAATTGTTGACTGACACCGGAATTTACAAAAGACTTTTTTAGAAATTATGAATTCCCTTATTTAAGCTGTCATTGTAAAAGTGTAATTTTACTAAAATATTATTGGTGCCGTTTGTAAGTTTGGAATTAAAATTAGGTGTTGCCGGAGTGATAGCACTGCGCCGGAAAGGGTTAACCCTTTGAGGTCTCATAGGCGAATTTCTTCGCATTTAATTTTAATCTTAAAATGTCACATTAGGATCGGAATATTCAACCAATTTATCTGAAATTTTTTGAAATGCATTTATCTGAAAATAGATAAATGCATTTTTCGATTTTATTATAAACTGAATATTTTGTTTACAAAATACTGGTGCCAATGTGAGATTTGAGTATTTTAAATTCACTCCCCACCCCCAGAGCTCAAAGGATTAATAAATCTATTAATCCTTGCAACTGATACCGTTAACCTGTTAACGAGCGCGGAGAGTTTTAATACCCCGAATATTCATGGTTTCTACATTGCCACTAATAAATAAAATTAAATAATTGCAAACATATTTAGTTAGAATTAATTGCTACCAGTTCTGCGATATAATGAGTTTAAGATTACTTTTTAAATAGTAATGTTTACACTTGTAAAAACCATAAGCACTCTGGATCTGTCCAGCCCGGAAAGTGTGTTTAATAAAAATTCATTACTGTAGCTCCGTTTTACAATTCGAAATGAGATGCTTGTTAGTAGAAACGTTTTAGACCCTTGGGACGAGCGACCCATGTACGTGCCGCAAGAATAGCTCATCTTTGTTTATCGCCACCAGTAAAATTTTACTGTGAAAGTTGCCTTATTTAATCGGAGCATTTTTTCCGATTTAATAAGACACAAATTTCTCTTTTTCAAAACCTGTGACAAACATTAAAAATTTTGTAAAAGGCTCCCGTCAAGAAGGGGTTAAATCACTCACGTTCATCATACTTTTTGAAGATCGTATATTTATTTGGATACTTTTAGCAATAAATTCAGCCACAATGGGATTCATTTCCAAAACGAGAATCTAACGTCGAGCATTTAAATTTAAAAGAATTACTTTTTATTTACTGATAGCATTAAAAAAAACATAAACAGTAGCAGATAAAAAGCAACGACTTGTGTCTGAAATTTTTTATTTTTTTTTTTTTTTATTAAAAGAAAATGGTTATATTTTATAAGCATGAAAAATAAAGTATATTTGTTTTATTTCATAAAAAATGAGATAACATAATACAAGAATATCAGATTTACTTGAGATAAGTAAAAGCAATTGACTGATTCATGGCTGAAGTTGAATGAAAAAATATCTATAGCAGAAAAAAAATCATTATTTTCAAGGCTTAGTATCGTATAAGCTTTATTTATTAATTCAATGTAAAGACTTAAAAATATCTTGTAAAATCTTGGAGACTGTTTAGATTATTTTTAGCTACATTATGATTAAAATGAAAAAAATATTTTTATAGTGAGTAACGTTTAGAGCATTCTAGCATTTTTTTACTTCGCTACCACAATTTCAAATGGAAAATATGATAGATGCCTTTTAAACACACACACACATATATATATATATACTTATAGATATTAAAAACTTAGAAAAAAAGATTATTGTATTAAAATAGTGATAGCAAAGTGACAAAAGTTTAGGCACGCTTGTGCTGGGAGCTCAACGTAAACCTGTCAATGTAAAAGCAATAAAAAATTTAGCAAGGGAAACGAAAACTAGTCGCGTATGTCAATCTTAAAACTTTATGCTATCTCATCTATGTTAATACTTAAAAATTTGCTATCAACATGTCAAAATTAATTAAAAATCTATACCCATCATCAGGATTCTAAAGACGCGAAATTCCGTGCATTAGTTCTTGCGATATGACTATCTCTAAAATCGCGTAAATCCTGAAAATTCAGCATAGCAGTGTTACCTGTTGGGGGAGTTAAACCAAAATCTAATCAGCAACAACTTATGTCAACGTGTATTTGAATCTGAAGTTTCATGAAAATCCGAGCATTAGTTTTTGAGATAGAGCTATTGAAGGAATTGTGAAAAACTGTACAGAGTAGCGTCACTTGTTGTGCAATTTACAACAAAAAGTAATCAGTGCCAAATTATATAGATTTAACTGATTCTGAAATTTGATGAACATGTGCATTATTTTAAAAATATTTTTAATCTATTGCGGAAATCGTAAACTTGATTGGTATCAAATCAAAATATTTCGATTCGAGCAGGAATTTCTATGTAAAATAAAATGTAAATTATACGGAAATAAGTTAAACTAGTCTGTTGTACTAATGCCAAAATATTCTTCTATGTCATGCGTATTAACACTTCAAAATTCGCTGTCACATTGAAGAAAATTAAATTAAAATCTTTGCCCATCATTGGGATTCTAAAGGTATAGAATTTTGTGCATTAGTTCTTCAGCTAGTACTATAACTATAATCTGGTAAATCCTACAAAATTCAGCATAGTAGCGTCATCTGTTGGATGATTAACATGAAAATTCGATGAACAACAACTTATGTCAACGTCTAACTGAATCTGAAATTTGATGAAAATCCGTTCATTAATTTTTGAGAAAGAGCTATTGCAAAAATCGTGCAAATTGCAGCATAGAAACACCTTTTATTGGACGATTAACACCAAAACCTACTCATCAACAACTTATGCCAATGTCTAACTAAATCTGAAATTTGATGGAAAACCGTGTATTAATGTTTGGAATAGACAGATTCAGAAAAACGTGACAAATACAGCATAGTAGCGCCAGCTATAAAACGATTAACACCAACACCTAATAAGCACCAACTTCTTTCAAGGACTAACTTAATTTCAAATTTCTTGAAAGTCCATGCATTAATACTTGAGATTGAACTACTAAGGAAATCGTGAAAAAAGCAGTATAGCCGTGCCACTTATGGGTTAGTTACATCATAAACGAATCAGAACCACTTCTATCAGGGACTAACTGAACTCTTGACTGCTCTCAAAATTTGTGTCACATATAAACAAGTAAACTCACCCGCCGACATTTTAAAAAAACAATCAAATGACGCTCAGAACCTACTAAAACGTACAAATCCGTCGAAAATTTTCACTAATGCTATACTTTTTTTGTAACGGCTGAAGAAATGAACAAAAAAAAAATAAATAGGTTAGATAAAAATTGTGATGTGAAATATTTTAATGAAAGCTGAGTAAACTTCCCGGTATGTTTAGTGTTATTATTACTCCCTCTGTCCCAAATTAGTTGCTATATTTGAATATTTTTGTATTGATTATTGATACTGATGATTTTATAACTTTGTGTAAATATTTTTAAGCGATTTCAGGGTGCTATGCTGCAATCGACATCATTTACTTGCCAAGAATTCCTTCCTTCTTTTCAAAAATCAATGCCATATTACTTTTAAAAATATCCAGAACTCGCACGCTCTTAAGCGACGCCCCATTTTGTTTTATATTTTCCAAGTTCCTTAGAACGTTCGATAAATACAAATTCCATCCATCTTTTAAACATTCTTTTGTTATACTGGAATCATCACTGCCAAATAAAGCTAGGCATTGTCCTATTCTATGTATGAATGACTCGATTTCTCACTACTGGGAAATTTTTCACGTATAACTAGCATCACGTTTTCTATAATCATTTTACGAATTTCGTTTTTGTTAATAATTTCTACAATTTTTGCCTCAGCCTTTTTTTCTTTTTTCATTTTCTGAATAAACAAAATACCATTTTCTAATTTTTCCATCAATCATTTTGTTTTTATTCGAGTCCGGTCTTGGTCCTACCACCGCTGCCATAAACCATATTTTAATAATAATTTTTTTCTTTTGCAATACGTCAAAAGTTCGGTTTCAGCTGGCATTTATAGCAGTTATGTTTTGTTAATCATTTTTCGAATGTTGCAGTAAAAATAGCAATACAGCGGTACACTGTTTATTACTCTTTCCCTTCTTTAGCATACTTTCTAAGTTATTATTCATAATTACAATTATCGTCACTTTTATAATAGGTTAAGTCACATTATTTGTTACTTCCATTTTTACACATCCAAATTACCGTTACTTCTAAAACATAGTATACCATATATTATTCATTACAGTATAATTTTACTGTTGTCCGTTTACTAAACTGCATTCGGAGTTATTTATGACTCCACCTACATCAAATGTAGCAACTAATTTGGGACAAAATTTTCGTCCTAAATGTAGCAAGTAATTTGGGACGGAGGGAGTATCTTTTTCTTATGTTTGAATCTTTAACCCTCTAATTTCCAGTGTATAATATGTTTTACAAATTCCTTAATTTCGATAATCTCAATTCATACCAAGAAATTTCACTACATGTATGCTTTTTTATTTGTTTAATGGCGAAATGTTTGTTATTACGCAAAACAAACATTGTTATTTGTAATTTATGGAGTAAATTAGAAATATCCGAATTAAAAAATCCACTAAGTGGAAAACCGTTGTGATAGGAAATTTCCTACCATAAGCATTAGAGGATTAAGGAAAGACACGAGAAGGATGCCACGCCCACTCCAACTAATTTTTTTCTAACATTTTGTACTTGTTTTGTATGTGTAACTAAATTGTATCCAAGTGCTTATATATGTTTTGTAAAAAATACTAGAATCTCTATTAATTTAAAACTCTTACCTCGGTTGTATATTCTCTACGCTTTTATTTGGTATATCTCGTCTTAATTCAAAGTATTATTCTTTAGAAGACATCCATTTTCACGAAACAATAACATTTAATGACAAAGCGAACATAAATAGAACAATAATTTTCCTTTTTTATCATCTCGATTCATAAATGCGTACAACCGTAAGTCTCGTTTCAAGAAAAATCATAGAACAACAAAAACATAAATCAAAATAGAATACAAAAAGGTCATATTAGTTCACACAGCTTACAAAATGTTAGTGCGCCAAGGAGCTTCAAAGTACAGAGTCTGAAACCACAACAATATATACATGTTTCAATAACAATATATACAATATATTCATGTTTTTCATAAAACTGTGTTAGAATTTTACACAAGTTAGAAGTGTCTTGGTTTTTATCTCTCCGTGAAATTGTACTTTTCAGCTAAAAACCCCATTAACTATTGAAGTACTCGAGCAATTTCGATAAAAAAAAATATTTGGTGGTCGAGTATAAATATAAAATCTTATTTCTCACAGAGTTTGTAAAAAAATTAATTAGTTTCAGAGAAAAAAATTATGAAAAATAGAAAATTTCCGAAAAATTGCTATCGTATTAAAATAAAAAGTTTCAATCACAGGAAAAAACTGCCTTCCATATGTTTTGAGCATAATCCAGTGAATATGGATTACAAATTTCATTGAAATATCGGTCGAGTAATTTTTGAGAAACCGCGTCTTAAATCTAGCATATTTTCCATAGCATTGCACCCAGTCTTATCTTCTCTTAATCCCTTCGTGACGAGAGCCTTTTACGAAATTTTTAATGTTCTTTCACCTGTTTTTTAAAACAGAAATTTGTGCCTTATTAAATCGCGGAAATATTCCGATTAAATAAGGCAAAGTTTTCAGTAAAATTTTAGTGGTGCGGATAAGCAAGGATTCTGAGCACTTTTTACTGGCGGTGGGATATAATATATCCCACCGCCCCTCAAACGGTTAACCCTTTGAGTTCTGATGGTAGAATTTTCTACCACATAATTTTAATTCCGAAATGTCACAACGGCACCAGAAAATTCGACCAGATTAATTTGAAAAAGGTTTAATGCATTTTTTTTTTCCCGTGTATATCGTTAACCGGTTTTTTTCTTTGAGAAATACTGGTGCCAATGTGACATTTGGAATTTTAGAAAAATTTACCCACCAGAGCTCAAAGGGTTAAAAGGCAAAGCTTTAAAGACAACTATTTCGAAATGATGTTTTTCAGCGTTTTTGCTTCGATGACTTTTGAACATATTAAAGGATTTAGACGGATTTTAAAAATAAAGGAAATTGTAGTTTGGAATTATAATTAAATATTCACATTTATATCACCACAATTGAAATTGTTTAATAGCAAATTTTGAATATTTTTAGGTATACCACTGTTAAGTATTATTTTAATTACGGTAATTTCCTGTGTATAATCCGCGGATGAAAAAATTCTTTTTCGACCCAGAAATTTTATTTTGTAATTGAAGCCAAATATTTACGGCGATCTAAAAAGCTACATTTTATTTAATAAAATTTCTGGGTCGATAAATGATTGTTTTATCCGCGGATTATACGCAGAAAATTACGGTATTGCTGACAGAGAAAAAAGTGACATATTTTTAGTCACAACATGCGTAATTATAGGTATTTTTTGAAAAGACTTGTTTTAAAATTTACTTAGAGAATAATGCTTATTCATATATACCATTAACGACATTTATTTGGATATTTAACAGTCTCACGCCTCTTTAGAGGGCCATAGTACCTTAAAAATGTTCAAAATAGCGACGGTCTTTAATGTTAATCGAAAGCTTTTTTAATTGTGAATATTTTGTCACCTCATTTTTAACTATAAGATAATTATATCGCGAAATATAGTAAATTTTGTTAATAGATGGAGCGCAATTACCTATACATATGAAAACTTTAAACAGATTTTTCTCCATGTTTAGAGTTTTATAACTTGCTTGTTCGATAAATATTAAGGCTCTTTTGCTGATTTAGATAGTGGTTTGAATATTTTTTTATTTGATCTCCATAGTGTATTTAATACATGTATTTAACATTCAAGCTTTTAGTTATATTTTAGAAAATATATATAATTGGAGAGTTAAAATTTCTTCATTTTTTAATATATACGAAAGAAAAAAATCATATTAAATGTAAAATACCATACATCTAAAACTCCATGCACAGCTTTATGTAGTATATTCTGATGATTGTAGAAAAAAAATTGAAGCAAAAATATTCACATTTTTAAAAGTTGTAGAGGTTTTTAAAAGTTACTTTTTTGAATTAAAATTTAGTAAAAGAGGCTGTCTTATAATTTTTTTCTTAAACTTTATTAAATTTTTAGTATTAAGTATTGTGCCAAACACATATTAGGGTATTTTTCAAAATTGAAATAAATTTTCAATGGTACTGTTTTAAAGGTCCCTTAAACATTTATAATAAATTCAGTTTACGCATTCAGTTTTTAATACTCTTGAATAAAAATTCAACCGCGGTGTGTTTTAATTCAAAAATGAGAATCCAACTCATAATTCTCTGATTTCAAGAACACTTTCATGTTCGCTGATTTAAGAATGTATCAGAATAAGTTAAAATGTTTTAAAAATAATAGCAACTTGAGTATGTAATTCTTTCTTTATTTCTCCCCTTCGATGTGAAACGTAGCAAGATGTGTCAAAAATAAAGGATATCAATAAAGTACCGTAATTTCGGGTGTATAAGCCGCGGATCAAACAATTCTTTTTCGACCCAGAAATTTTAAAAAAATGAATATTACTAGTAAGATCGCCGTAAATATTTCTGTTCAATCACTAAATAAGATTTCTGGGTCCAAAAAGAATTGTTTGATCCGCGGCTTATACACCCGAAATTACGGTATTTATATTTCGTAAAAATGAAACAATAATAAAATAATATCAGATTTATTTCTATTATACGATTTTAAAAAAGATTGACTGATTTATAGTTTCAGTTAGATGGAAAAATACCTGAAACAAGAGTTAATCGTTCTTTTAAGTCTTGGTATTGTATCGGACAGCTATTAATTTAATAAATACCAAAGCACTGTAAAAAAATGACGATTTTTTTTATCGTACTATAGCACTACCGAATTAAACTAGCAATACACTGTAAGAAATGGTCTGAAAATGTATATAAAAAAATATTCTGAGTAAAATGGAAAAGAATAAATATGACATTTTGCCCTCGACTATTACAACTGAGCTGTGTTCTAATTTGTGGATTGAATTAACAATCCACAAATCATTAAATCCATGAATTATTCTTTTAGAATTGCCTTTTTTATTCTTACATTAAGGGTTAGGCACCAGAAATTTAAGATAGATTTTTAACTTTACTTAGTAGCATATTTTTGTAACTTTTATTGGATTAATATTTCTTTATAAATATAGTGCTTGCTAAGAATTAAATTTATCTATTAATGATTATATAATAAATGACGCAGCTCTGCATCACTATGCATTTAAGGGTTAAAGCGCGGTTAATTCGGGCGTCTCTTACACAAATCTTATTCTGTTGGCACTACTTTTTAAAAAGCAGTTTCCTTCAAGCCTAAAATTTCAAAAATGCTGTAATAAAATAATGCAAATTTTATTTTCCTTTATTACTGGTTCCAAAAATCAAATTTTTCAAAAAAGGATGATGTTCAGTCAGACTAGATATACTAGTGCAAAGGCAGCGGACATCATTCGAATATTTTAAAATATTGCAGAGCTTCCAGATGGTCCGCCAACTAAATACCGATATTTTTAACAAAATTTTTATCGCGGTTTTCTCCGATATTTCCGCTAAAATTAACCTCAAAAAACGGTTTCTGTAAAATATGCAAGAGAAATCTAAAAATAAAATTTTTCTAACAAAAAAGTGGTATTCAAAATGCGCACAATCTCGGAGCCTTGCTCTTCTCATGTTCAATTTTGATTTTTTTTTTCAAAGTTTTTAACGATGTTTTAATTGTTCGTTTCCTTCGGAAATTAAATTTATGCATACTTGCCAATTTCGGATATACACTGTAAAACAATTTCCGTTAGAAAACGGAAATAGTACTAGTAATCCAGACGCCAGTACTACCTTCGTTCTTTAACGGAAAAAAAATTCCGTTAATTCCAGAAATAGTTCCATTTTTTCACAAAATATTTCCATTTTTTTAAATATTTCTTTATGTAAAAATTTTCGTTTGAAAAGTTAAAAGAATTTTTCAAAGACAAACTAACATCTTTGTGATTTTTATTCTTTACTTTTCAAAGACACGTTAACATTAGGGACACATTATATACATTTAATTTAACGGGGCTCAGGGGTTGAAAACTTTTCAAAAAATCGATTTTTTATGTTCTAATTTGATTATTCATTTAATTCTTAACTCAATGCAAAAAACCGCATAAAAATATTTGCATTTTTAACGGAGTTATAAGCATTTATGTATCAACACTTTCATAGCCCCATCCATATAATTTCAACTTTAAGTCGCGTTTTCTCAAAACTTGATTTTTGATGACTAACACCAAAATTAAAAAAAAAAAAAAAAAAAAAAAAAAAAAACCATTTGATGGAATGGCTTTTTTTTTTTTTTTTTTTTTTTTTTTTTGCATGCATATAACATCATTATCTAGTTATGAATTAATATATTTTAGATAGTTTAATATTTTGAGTATTTTTAATGGAAAAAACGTTGTATTTTTTAGGGGTTTTTTAAATTTTCAACTTTGAGAGATTTTTTAACACTGTTTTTATTAAGTGATAGTTATATCTTTAATTCATAATCTAGATTATGATGTTATATGCATGCAAAAAAAATTAAGCCATTCCATCAAATAGTTTTTTTTTTTTTTAATCTTGGTGTTAGTCGTCAAAAATCAAGTTTTGAGAAAACACGACTTAAAGTTGAAATTATATGGATGCGGCTATGAAAGTGTTGATACATAAATGCTTATAACTCCGTTAAAAATGCTAATATTTTTATGCGGTTTTTTGCATTGAGTTAAAAATTAATTGAATAATCAAACTAGATCATAAAAAAATCGATTTTTTGAAAAGTTTTAACCCTTGAGCCCCCTTAAAGAACAGTGAAGAAATGTCACTTACCTTCCATGGGGTTTGAATCCGGGACCTCTTCTGTCGTAGCTCGCAGTGTAATACCATTACACCAGGGTTAAACAAAACACCCTTTCAAATATCTTTAGTTATTTCGGATGCATTTCATAAAGTAAAGATAAGATTTTGAACGCAGGTTTATTTTGTAGAGATAATATTTTTCTATTAAGTGGATAATTCTAAATTTTTTACAGATTTTCTTTCCATAATTTCGAATATTTAGCTTATTAATTTTAGCTTTATATGTATATAAAAATTAGTCTTTAAAATATTACATGCATGAAAGAATTTATTAAGAGTTTTGTTTCCTTCTTTTTTGGAAAAGTTTTAAAAATCTATTATAATATTATTGATATTTGCTTATTTATTTATTTTTTAAAAAATAATACTTAACATACTGGAAAAAATGCGCATTTTAAGAAATTATTGTATGACGATCTAATGTAAACTCAATAAAGATAATTACAATGGGTTATAAAAATAAATTTTAGTTATTGATTTTTTATAACTTATGTAATCGCCAAAATTATAATAATTTCGGTAAGATATTTCGATATATTTTTAATTTTATGTGTTTTTTAACTTCTTAATTTGAATAAACTAAAATATATATACATTAAAATAAAAAGTAAAAATTTTTCCACTTTAAAATATCCTACGCACTTTAAAAAAATATATGATATAAATAAATTAAACATTATTTTAACCCATTCGTGCCCACCACCTTTTGCACAAATTTTATTCAGTTGGCACCACTATTTTTAAAAGAATTAAGTTTAGCTCATTAATTACGAAAATGTTTCAATTAAATAAAATAAAGATTGCTGTTCTTTTTTACCGGTGTCAAAAACAGTGCTACATGCACCTTTTGAAGCGTCCCTAAAAAGGGACGCTATGCACTAATGGATTAAAATCATAGTCAACTTTCCCTTTCAGCTATTTCAAACTTAAAAAGAATTAATAAAATATTATTATTTTTTTATTATTTTCTTAATATTATAGAAATACGTTAGCTTTTTATTATAAAACAGAATGAAATAGAGAAATGGTGTGGCAAATTGTTTAAAAAACATCATCTCGGTATAATGTTTTTATTTTCCTGGCATAGATGGCACCACTACACTCTACTGTTTTCAGAAAATGGATGGAACACTTCCTGGATTTATACAGATTTGTGATTTCAAAATGTCAAATACGGAAATTCTACTGCTTTTGGGGGAAAATGAAACTTTTCCGTAAAATTTTACTGATAAGTTTGTGTATATTAACGCATATTTTTTACAGTGTATATTCCGTAAAATGTGAGTTAATTTAAACCAAGTTAAACAGGTTTCTAACCGGAAAATAATTTAATGCATCATTAGCTATGTAATTTCCATTTTTCACATTGAATTTATTTGGTACAATTTCCTTAACCCTTTCCGGCACACTGTGCCCGGTCTGGGATACCTAATTTTAATTCCAAACTTGCAATCGGCACCAATAATATTTTAGCAAAATTTTGCTTTTAGAATAAAACCTTAAATTAAGGAATTCAAATTATCTGAAAAATTTGTTTGTGAATTCCGGTGTCAGTTGATAATTTCTCATTTTACTAACAGATTGTGTACGTGCCGGAAAGGGTTAAACAAACATTCTGGTTAGAAACAAGTTTAACTTGGTTTAACCTTCCTACCCTGTTGACATTTTACTCAAACTTGATTAAAATATTTCATACCAGAATTTTTATTTAAATCCATTTAACATACTTATTTAACTTAAATCTTTGTGTTATAAAAATAATTTACTTTATGAAAAATTTTCTGGTCTGAATCGAATGAAACGCATTATATGACTGGGTCGATTAGACCCATTCAGGGTAGGAAGGTTAAATTAACTCACATTTTACGGAAGTTATGTCCGAAAATGGAAAATATACACATGGGCATAAAAATTTGCGCACCAACTAAAAGGCGTCCGAATGAAACAACATTTTACGTAATTACTTCTGTGATATATGTAAGTGATTAGAAAACCAAAGAAAAATGATCATTTATTGCAGAAAAAAGTACAAATGAACGGAAATTTTAGTGCTCTGTTGGACCGCGAATGCACGATACGATACGAGCGGCATGGAGACATACAAGTTCCGTATGATGGTCTGAGACATCTCGTTCCACAGTTGCTGTAAACGCGCCTCGAGTCCAACCAAACTCGTCGGGTTCAACTTGCCGTCCTAAATGATCCCAGATATTCTCGATTGGTGACAAATCTGGGGATCGAGCAGGCCAGAGAAGGGTGATAATGTGGCGGAGGCAGACTTGTGACATCCTTGCTGTGTGTACCCGAGCATTGCCTTGCTGAAAAATGGCTCATGTGAATCCTTTCACGAGTGGCAACACATGTGGCTAAAGGATGTCCAGGACGTACCGCTGAGCTGTCATTGTGCCACGGATCAATATGGTCATGTATCGTAAGAAATGGCACGCCATACCGTCACACCAGCTGTGGGAGCGGTGTGTCGCAGTAAAGCGAAGGTACGATTGAGGCCTCCCCACACGAACACGATTGTCATCTCAGCTCAAATTGAATCTAGACTCGTCGCTGAAGACGACCTGATTCCATTTCGTTGCAGTCCAATCCCGTCGTGCGCGATACCACTCCAGACGGAGGCGTCGCGTCGGTGGGTGGGTATTGTTGGCAGCACAAGTAATGGATCTGTCGAGGGCGTTCCAAGCCTGGTTGCCGTGTAAATGACGTCTCTTCAGTTCTGTGGTTTCAACACCTCTTTACAGTAAAATCAGAACGGCCTACTTGACGTGCTACTAGCAAAACTGACCACCCAGTTTCCATCATCCCGATGATTCTTGCCCTCTCCAGCTCTGATAGCTGGTGATATTGTTTTCGATGGCTGCGTAACGGCATGTCTACCTCAGCGTTTCCTTTGCAAAAGAAAAGGTACACTGAGACAAGTTCTGTTTACCAGTTTTATACTCCAAGGAGGATGAAGTTCAACGCCCTGTGGTATTACGCAATGCGCAATCACTCTGCATTTCTAATCATTTGCATAGCTGCCTGATATGCAAATGACATGCCAAGTTTCGTTACGATCCCACAATTATTTGTTGGTGTGCAAATTTTTATGGCAAGGAGTATATGATTCAAGGTATTAAACCCGGGAAAGAGTCGCACATGGTTGAAGAAATGTGTTTGGATACTCTTTTGAATGGGTACTCTACCATCGAGTAAGTTTTGTTATTTTGCATGAAATCGTTCTTCGTTGGATTCCATCACTGGGCACAAATAAAACTAATTTTTTTGTATAAATAACTATACATTCCTACAAAGAATTTTTATGTAGTGCAAATTTCGAGGCAAACATTTTCGTTGAATAGTATAAACGAAATGCACTGTCTTTCGATCAATATTACAAATTTCGTCAGATATGCTTAACCCTTTGAGCTCTGGGGTATAAATTTCTTCAAAATTCCAAATGTCACACTGGCTCTAGTATTTTGCAAAGGAAAAAACCGGTTAACGATAAACACGAAAAAAATGCATTAAATCTTTTTCAAGTAAATTTGATCAAATTTTCTGGTGTCATTGTAACATTTTGGAATTAAAATTATGTAGTAGAAAATTCTACCAGCAGAGCTCAAGGGGTTAATATCGACAAATATCTTGAAATGTCCGGAAAATGGTATTGTTTAGCGAATATCTATAAATATAGTTGAATGTTGTAATGTGTAATTTCATTTTTACAACACTGGCCAATATAAACTAAGTAATTGACACTTAGGCTACAGTAGTTAACAAGTTAAACAGTAGTTAAACAGGCTACGGTATTGTGAGTTAGAGTGGTTATTAGATAATTATATCTATTTGGAGCTTTTTGTAGCATGAAGGAATAATCCGAATGAAACCAAAATCGATGCACCTTACCTGCCAACATCTACGTTTATTTTTTACAGCTAAAGTTTTGTAGTGAATGTTGTCTTATTTAATCATAGAAATCTTACAGTTAAACAAAGCGAAAATCTCTATTAAATTTCAGTGATAGTAAAAAAGCGTAAAAATTGGCAGATATGATACACTTATTATTCAAGAAGGGGCAAGAAGAATGGAATAATAAATGATTAGTTACAATAATCGCCGAAAGATGGCGCTTTTCAGTAGAAAATGTAATGCGTAATACAAGAACAAAGCATTAAGACGTAAAACCGGATTGCATATTATTTATTTAAAAAAGCCACCATGAATGTGGTTATATTTTCGCATGGTGGAGTCCATCAAGTGCTCAACTGCGTAATCAAGAATGATATTTCGCACATATTGTGATATTTGACCTTTAAGTCATTGGGGTTTGTAACGCCCGCCGCCACATAACACAATAGATTTTAAGTATCCGTAAAACCAAAAATCACATGGCGTAAGATTAGGGTATCAAAGAGGCCCATACTGTACGAAAATACCGACCAACCTATTACTCTATCATGGGCGAAATATTGTCGTAAGAACTGTTATACTTTCCGCAAAATGAAGCGGGCTTCCATCATGCTTTAAAAAAGTTTCAAAAGGCACTGTCTTCGCTGCACTTAAGGCATTACGAAATCTTCTATTATGAGCAAGTATCCTTGTGAAATAGCCATGTTACCAATCCTGTCGGCCGTAATTCTTCAAAATTAATCACCTAGAGATAAATAGCCTCACCACCCAGTGATTTTTGGAGAGTAGAAGAGTATTTCGTGAATAACATTTCGTGGCACTGAAGCCCATATTCTGCATTTTTAAGCATTGAAAAATTTAATAAAATGTTAGAATTTTAATCATCGTCTGAGCGTTTCACACAGAACTTAAAATGAAGGATATATTACGACTTTATAAGTTTTGTACCGACAGACCCCGTAGCACCATCTGTTGGTAGTTTTTGCAACAATTTACACAAATAAAATAAAATAAAATTGCTACGTTGTGAATTGCAAGAATAGTGAAAAGTCAGTCGATTAGTTATGACGTTACACTCGTGTCTTCTGCCTTTGATTATTTCGACGGCAGCGAGTCTACCTTGAGAATTAGAAGGTTAAATATCAGAATAAAATGTATATTAAAAAAACAAGGTAGAAACCGTCGAATTTCAACGAAAGAGAATGTTTGAAAAGTAACTGTTTCATTGATTTATCTTAAACCAACAAAATTAGTTACAATATAACAATACACCTTATATTAGTAAATCTAACTCAAAAAAGTGATATTTAACCTAAAGTTAACAAAATTGTATTTCTATAAAACTCAGTTCTAGAAATTGTCAAAATTAAATTTTAATCTATATGTAAGCAGCAAAAAATAATAACGATCTCTATAAGGATAAATTTATTTGCACTTTGCCTCAATCATAGAAGTTTCCCCCGTGAAATCTAAACCCGACACTATTTTCACCGTATCAAAATTTAAATATACACCTTTAATATCTGTATTCAACCTTTAAAAAAAATCAGTATTTTAATTTGATCATTTTGAAACCATTTTAATTAAAACTTCGAAGTCTCGATGCTATTAACCAGGAGTCGGAGCATATAGGACAAATTTTATTGTTCTGGCCAGAATTTCTTATGACTAATCTTCATGATGTATTCCTATTGTATGGCTTACAAAAAAAGTCTTTTAAAGATTATTCATAAAATATTCTGGTAAGAACAATAAAATTTGTCCTATATGCTCAGGCCCCTGTATTAACTGAAACGGATTCTAAATTATTTATACAGGGTGATTCTAAATTCATTTTTACAATAAAAGAGAGGTGATAGTACACATCAAGACAAACAATATTAAATAGGAAACCAAGGGTCCCAAACGTTTTCCAAAGGAGATAGCCGCCATTAAAGTTTAGGGTCCAAAATTTCAAATAAACATAAAAAACGGAAAAACTGGTCGATTGATTTGCGGTTTTCACTAAAACTATTCATTATGTCGGTATTTTCTTAAAAATAAATTATAAAGACAAATTTCAAAAAATGCCGATAGAGGCCGCTTTAGATTTTGGAGTAACGAACAACTATTTTTAACCGTTATTTTTTGCATCTGTTTAAATGTTTTCATAAGCTTAGACTTAAACTTAAATTTTGAGCTCAAAATCTGAATAGTTGAGAGTGGTTAAGTAGCACAAACTGAACTGCGTTCAGAGGGTTCAAATTTCAAATGATTATGAAAAACGGAAAAATTGGTCGATTCGTTTGCGGTTTTTACTAAAACTACTCTTTAAATCAGTGTTTTCTTGAAAATAAATTTAAAAGATTAATTTCACAAAATGCCGATAGAGGGCGCTTTATAATTTGGAGTAGCGTACGACTATTTTTAACCGTTATTTTTTTAATTGCATTAAATGCTTTCAAATGCTTAGACTTAAATTTTGAGCTCAATTTCTGAATCGTTGGGAGCGTTTAAGTAGCGCAAAAGTGTTCGAGGGGGGGGGGGGTAAATTTCAACTCCTGAACACTTTTCAGTTTGCATTTCTTAACCCCTCCCAATGATTCCGAATTTAACCTCAAAATTAAAGTCTAAGAATTTGAAAGCATTTAATGAGATTTAAAAAAAATAACGATTAAAAATAGTTGTACGCTACTCCAAAGTCTAAGACGCCCTCTATCGACATTTTGTGAAATTAATCTTTAAAATTTATTTTCAAGGAAACACTGATTTAAAGAGTAGTTTTAGCAAAACCGCAAACGAATCGACCAATTTTTCCATTTTTTATAATCATTTGAAATTTGAACCTCCCCCCCGCAATTCAGTTTGCGCTCCTTAACCACTTCCAACGATATAGATTTTGAGCTCAAAATTTAAGTTTATGTCTAAGCTTCTAAAAAAATTTAATGAGATGCAAAAAATAATGGTAAAAACTAGTTTATCGTTACTCCAATGTCTAAATCGCCCTCTATAGGCATTTTTTGACATTTATCTTTATAATTTATTTTCAATAAAATACCGACATAAAGAATATTTTTAGCGAAAACCGTAAATTAATCGACCAATTTTTCCGTTTTTTATAATCATTTGAAATTTGAAACCTCTGAACACAGTTCTTTTTGTTCTACTTAACCACTCCCAACTATTCAGATTCTGAGCTCAAAATTTAAGTTTATGTTTAAGCTTACGAAACCATTTAATCAGATGCAAAAAATAACGGAAAAAAATAGTTGTTCGTTACTCCAAAGTCTAAAGCGCCCTCTATCGGCATTTTTTTTAATTTATAATTTATTTTCAAGAAAATACCGACATAAAGAAAAGTTTTAGTGAAAACAACAAATCAGTCGACTAATTTTCCCGTTTTTTATGTTTATTTGAAATTTTGGACGCTAAACTTTAATGGCGGCTATCTCCTTTGGAAAACGTTTGGGACCCTTGGTTTCCTATTAAATATTGTTTGTCTTGATGTGTACTATCACCCCTCTTTTTTTGTAAAAAAAATATTAGAATCATCCTGTATGTTCCTTTAAGTATAAATAAAATTTTGTAAATGAAACCAAAATTCACCCGTTTTTATAACAGACGATATTCTTGACGCATTACGTACTTTAATTTGATTTTTTTTTTTTTTTTTTTTTTTTTTTTTTGCTTTTAATGAGAAAATGGCAACATTAAGATACAGTAATATACTTTTTTCGGCTTTTTTTTCCCTTTGCTTTCAATAGACATTGAGTACCTCCTTTGCCACGCTTAGAAAAACTGCTTTAAAAACTACAAAAAAAAAATGATATTTTGAAAATAAATTAAGATAATTTTCAAATAATTTGTATTTAAAAGTAATTTTTTTTTCCAATACGATGGTGTAAAAATTGAATTTTCAGTATAAAAAAAATTACAAAACCAAAAATGCTTTTCAAATTTCAAAGTGTTGCCATTCTTAAAATGACGCATGCATTAAGCATATATACGTTTGGCCTTTATAATATAGAGAGATATCTATATTTTGTTTTGTAAAACAGATATGAAATAATACATTGATATCAGATGTACTTATATTCTTTGATGAAGAAAAGAACAGAAAATCTACTGAATTATAGTTTCAATTGAATGGAAAATGTATCTCGAATCGAAAGCTACCATTACTGTGGGTTTTATTATTTTTCAGTTATTTATTTCGTGATTCAATTTTAAAAATTTAGGCGAACTTATAAAAGCTTAGAGATTGTTTTAATGACATTGGAGTCTTTTTTATGAAAACCTAACTAATATTAAAATAAAGAAAATAATTTTTATATGAAGTCTTGCAGTATAAATACAAAAGAGGAATTTAAAAAGTGAAATAAAAAATGATAGTTTCGCTGAAACATACTTTCTATTTTCGAAGATAAATAGCTTTTTACGATGAAAATCAGCATTCAAAGCAGTTCTTCCTCTGGAGTATGGATGAAATATTTGTGCTTTCCAAGCAAGTTTACTCCTCTGTTTAAGAACTAATCATCCAGATACTCTTTTTATTTATTGCTTCAATATTAAAAGCTTCAGAAAATAAATTTAGCATTCAGAAATATTGTATCAGTATTAATATCTTCAGATTTCCCTTTGATTAAATATTAACCGTCTAGTGCTCATGACAGCATTTATACTACCATTCATATTTTCAGCTTATTTTGTTTTAATTTACAAATTCCAAATTCGAACAAGAAATATAAAACAGCAAAACTTGTTTTCTTGAACAAGAAACAATCCATTATTAAATGAATCGAAATATATTATTGAAATATTCTGATATCAATTCAAATTCTCTGAATTACTGATTTTCTAGAATGGATTCTCTGTTATTCTGTTAACATATTTTCTCATTTCATAGAACCCTAGAATGCGTTCTATTGGTTCAAATGAGATCAAATTTGAAATACAGATAATTGAAATAATGCGCTTGAAATTTGTTGAAAAAATTACAAAAATTCAAAAATCAAAAATCCGTCGATAGGAGGCGCTGCATTGTACATAAAACATTTAATTCATTTTATAAGTATTAAATAATATTAAATAAGTGAAACTGATCAATAAAAAAGCAAAACCTACCATAGAAGTTTTTGTACAGTGGAATACGACATATCCAGTGCATGGGAAATAACTGGCACAATCACACTACCATGGGGAGACTGAATGCTGTCGGACCGCGGTAGCCACATTTTCTATGATAGAACACTAGATTTACTTTCTTCCTTTACCTCTTGAAGAATATTAAGTTGCTCATTTATTTTAAATTTCTCTATCAGCTTGCGAAACACAAATGGTGGCATTAGAACTAATTGTTGAATTCAGACACTTTTCTCCGTGAGGAATTTTTGTGGCACTGAGGAGAAATTATAGAGTTCTCGGATGGAGATTTCCTTTTTAGGCCTTTTTTGGCTCTAAAACTCAAATCTTACAGAAAAATATCTCATTGCTCCGGGGGGAGGGGGTGTCTCCTCTGGGCCACCTCCTGAATTCAACACTGTTTGGCATTCAACTCTTTGTATCTACTACATACGGTGGAATTCTTTTGCAGCTGCAACGGGGATCTGTTGATTCTGGTAGAACGATTTTAACAGTTGTTTTTTTTATGTAGTTATGACGTGCGTAGATAGTTTCGCAGCATGGGCTAAATTTTCTTAAATTTGGGCCAACGATACCCCAAATTTGGGCCAAACTTACCTCAGTTGACGGTAAAAATCCTATAAAGTTTCTAAATTTTAATTATCGTGAAGAAGAGGTTCTGAAAGAATATTTTTCCAGTTCAAAAACGCGAAACTTTCTGACGCATATGTGATTACTTTTTAAACTAACAGAATGTGATTAGCAAACACGACTATTGAAATAATTCCGAATCGAAATGATTTTCATTTTTCAATAAATGTATTACATATTGAGTTATAAATATGGGCTTTGAAAGTATAATTTTTCTTGGAATATTATTGTGGAAATTTTCGCTCAAAACGAAACATTTTTCAGCATTTTCTGAACGAACGATTTCTCTGTTTTGAAAAAATGAAAATTTAGTTCGACTTAATACAGGGTTCGCACAGTCCTTATATTTTGTAAGGACTCTGTCACCATTATTAATGATAAAAAAATTTATATTTAATTTTTAAGAAACAGAATTCGCAATTACCCCCTCGATTTGCAATTTTCGCATTATTTTTCTGCAGTGAAATACACTGAAAATGCTGTAAAAATTTAGTGGTAGAGTTGTGCGAACCCTGCAATATTTTTTTAATAAAATCCCCTACTAATGCTGTGAGTTTACGAGTAAAAATTAATTCAGTAATAGCTGAAAATTAATTCAGTAAATTAAATCAGAAAATTTATTCAGCAGTGCTTGTTCAGAACCTGCTTTTTTTAGCTAAAGATTAATACTGAAAGACATTTGCTGTAACGCAAATGATGCTTCACATTTCCAATACATGTAAAAATATCCATTTGTGCTACAATGATGGTGAACTTAGTGGTAGTATTGGTGAATTTTCGCAAAAAAGTTTTTCATTTAATAAATGTCAAACACGATTTGAATTATCTGTATTTCGAACTTGATTCCATTTAACCCTTTCAGGGGCAAAAGAATTCTGTTCGTAAAAAGATGAATTAACAGACTGACACCAGAATATTCAAACGAATTTGTTAGAAAATAAAAATCCGATATTTTGCACTTTCATTACAAAAGCAAAATTTTATTCAAATATTACTGGTGCCATTTGTCAATTTTGGAATTGAAAATAGGTGGCTAGACCCTCTAGCCACCGCCCTTGAAAGGGTTAAACAAATATAACAGTTTCTGGAGCCCTCTGAAGGTAGGAAACTTATTTCTTCAAGTCTCCGCATGGTAGTGTGGTGTGCTAATTGTTCTTCGAGTACTGGATACAGGGCTTCCACTGTTCCACTTTTTGAAAACTAGTGTTTTTTTAAGAATTTCGTGGTAGGTTTCTGCAACAATTATAAGAAAAACATTCATCCTGGAACGTTTCAACGAAATTTATAAATAAAATTTTTCGTTTAAGAAAAGTAGTGTTCAAAAAGCGAACCAAGTGGGAGCCTTGGGGATATGTCTTATTCTACTGCATGAAAACTCTTATAGTGCATTTTGCATTTTTTATTGACCAATTTCAGTTTTTTAAAATTTTTTTATTATTTATAAAACGAATTAAATGTTTTATGGTATATATGATTTTTTTATTTTTAATTTTTGTAATTTTTTTAAATAAAAGTCGAGCGCATGTTTTCAATTTCAAATTTGATCTCTTTTAGACGAGCAGAATGCATTCTACAGCCCTCTGAAGTGGGCAACTTATTTCGTGCTAATACTGTATTTAAAATTTCAAAAAACACCACGGAGTGAGCACCTTTGCGCATATTACCGCTCTCCTATAGAGATACCATGTCGGGTACAGACAGATCAAGCGTTGAAAATAAGTAGTACTTAATGGTTAGTAGTAGCAAAATGGTTAACTTTTATGACAATTACATTTGTACAACCATTTAATGGCGATAATGAAGCCAAAAACATTAAATTTGGCATAAAATTCAATAAGAAAGTATGTTAATAATTTGAGCCATTAATCGTTAATTTCGTTCGTAAACTAAAAAAATTTTGATTGACACCGGAATTTACAAACGACATTTTTAGAAATTAATAATTCTTTAATCAAAGCTTTTATTGTAAAAGCAAAGTTATATTAAATAGTATAGATGCCGTTTGCAAGTATGGTATTAAACTTAGATGTGTATGGAGTGGTACTAGTGTGCCGAAAAAGGTTAATGGAAAATATTACTTAAATATTTATATATTTCAAGTTTAGAAGTATGCCCGTAAGTGGAATACTTCAGCTAAACTGAAAACATGTTTATTAAATACTTTTCTGGGTAACTTGCATTTTAAAACGACACTGAAATGTTATTTTTTCTTACAAGCAATGATATATTAAACAACACTTTACAGTACCGTCAACTGGTGTAACTTTGACTCATTAAGAATAATTTTGGTTCAAAAGAGGAAAAATATTAAATCTGCTACATAACTTGAGCTACCGACAAAGTTTTAGTCTCAAAATATAGCTAGCATCTCATTGTAAATAATTCAGGGTTCGTAGACGTCAGGGAACTTTCCAAGGAAATATCAGAATTTTTTATAGAAAAATGAATTTAGGTTAAACACGCAAAATTTCGCTTTATTTAAAAAGAATTTTCTATAAGAAAATACTGGTAACAAGGAATTTCCTGGTTGTAAAATTCCAAAAGGCGTACGAACCTTGATAATTCGCCAAGGCTCCATCGTGGTTGCATGTGCCAAATTTTCTTAAATTTGAACAACAGTACCTCAAATTTGGACGAAAGTTACCCCAGTTGACCGTATCAAATCCTATGAAGTTTCTAGATTTTTATTATCGTGTAGAAAAGATTTTGAAAGTAATATTTAACTCATTCAATAGCGCAAAACTTTCAAAGATATACGCTTATTACTTTCAAACTCATGGAATGTGATTAGCGAGCACGACTCTCGAATTAATTCTGAAACGAAGAGTGAATTTCATTTTTCAATAAATGTGTTACATAGTGAGTTATAAAAATTTCTTTAAAAGGACAACCTTTCTTGGTATGTTATTGAAGAAACTTTTGCTCAAAACGAAACATTTTTCAGCTTTACTAAACAAGCGTTTTTTTTTTTTTTTTTTTTTTTTTTTTTTTTTGAAAAATTTAAAACTTTGCTCGATTTAATGTTTTTAAAATAAAATCCCCTACTAATGTTATGAGTTTACGACTAAAAATTAATTCTGTAATAGGGACAGAAAGAACCAGTTTGAATTTGATTACAGCCTTAATATATTGTCCTGTAGAGGAAACATGTTTTACATTCAAAACTGTAGAAAGAATAACTAATAACATTCTTATATTTTTGTTCAGCAGACAATTACATTAAACAGTTTTCTTTAAACAGATAAAAGATCGTAGCTATAGTTTAGTTAGTGAAAGAAAAATAGATCTAGTTTGTTGAAAGAAATTTTCTTTTAGTGTCTAATTTGTCTTGCCATGTACTTAAAGATACACATTAATTTAAGATAAATGTTTCCTAAATAGATGGAAAAGTATTATATAAGAACTATTATAAATTCAGCGAACAAAATTTACTTTTTAAAATTAAACACTTTTTTTTTAATTCTTTAAAACTTACCAAAGAAAAATTGAGGTCCATATTACATTTTACTGAAAGTTAATTTGGTAAGATAATATTCAGTATAACAGATATAAAATAATAAGGCGAATTATTTATTTTATTTATTTATTTATTTATATATTTATTTATTGCAAAAAGTGTATCACTTAGTATAAATTTGAGATGCAATTAATATATATATAATTTCTTTGGAGTTCCGCCAATCTGACATCTCCCAGTAGCTGGGCTCCCACTTTGTCCATCTTTTGAACACCACTATTTTTTAAAGAAAAATCTTTTTTATAAATTTCGTTGATACTTGCCAAAACCAGCGTTTTTGTTGAAAATGTTGCAGAAACCTTCCATGATTTTTTTTTTCTGAAAAAATTCTGCTTTTCAAAAAGCGCACCAGTGGAAGCCCTGCATTAGTTTCTGTAATGTTTTGAGCGGCATTATCCATTTGAGGGACAAAGCACTTCCATTCATAAAATGCTGAAATTATTAAATGACACCAGAACTCAAAATCAAATTTATTTCAAAATAGATAAATATTTTCTTCACATAGTTGACAAAATTTAGATTTTCCTTTCAAAATTCTGGTGCCAATGTGGCATTTCATAGTAAAAATTAAGTAGGATACATTTTATCCCATCGCTCTTCAAGGGGTTAAGGCTTATAGTAAATTAATTATCACTAACACGCTTTAAACGAAAAGCATTGATTAAAAGCTTCAGAATCATGTGTAATATTTTTAAAAACATAGTTAATACTTTATCAAAATAAGTTTCATTGATTATCAAAAAATTTCTTCAGAGTCAGGCTTAGAAAGATTTTTCTTCTTACTCTGCAACTAACTACAGGGGGAAATTTGTTCAGTGTGTGTATTGTGAAATACTAGTGCTGCTATCTATTGACAAATGATTGAATATTTAATTGATTAATTGTATGAGACAATCCAGTCGTTCGATTACCCCTCCGGTAAGCTTCAGGCTCCCGTACCGAACGCGAAGTGAAAAGAAAAAGTAAAATATCGATCAATCTGTATCCTTGATTTCGTATATTTTATCAATTATAACTCATTTAAAAATTGCATTATCTCAGCATACAAAATACGTTAATAGATATACGATGTTTCTTGGAAATTATCTTGCCACGAATTCGAGCGAAGTGATCATAAATGAATAAATTATCTGAGTAACTTAGATATCAAAGCACATTAGCATTCTGTGTGCATGTCCACTTCATGAATAAAATTGTTACAATAAAAGGTCAGGTATCTTGCAAATGTCAAAAGTTAGCAAATGTTTTAACGCTTTTTATCTCAAAACTTGTTAGACCTACTTGTATAAAACATAAACAAGGGCTCTAAAAATTTAAGAGATAGAGAGATATGTGTACTCATTTGAAATCGGATTTTTAAAGAATTAAATCATTTTAATTTCTAATAGTTTTAAATCAGATGCATAATTTCTAAAACGTAATGCACTGCGTCCAGGATAACTCATATTACTTAGCTGTAAGAGGTAATTTTTTATATTTAGATAAATAGTATCTAATTACAAGGACTTGCTATCGGTGTTGCCAGTGGACTATTTTTTAGGAGACTTTTTGAGCTATTTTTTTTGGGGGGGGGAGGGGTACGTCGTCTTCTTATGCGAACTGTTATTCCCTATTATGCAACAGGTCATACACAGACCAGTTGTGGTGATATTAACCTTTGTTGAACATTCTCATGGGCGCCCATGGGACCTGTCGTTATTTACAACAGGCCATGAACGCCACGGAGTATCTGAACATCATTGCGGGTCATTTGAACGGGTCATTACATGATATCTATCTTCCGAAATGAAAATGGAATCTTCGTGCAAGACAACACTCTGTGTCACATGACACGAATTGTGTTCCATTGATTCCAAGAACGTAATACTGAATTTTTGTTAACGTCCTGATCGCCTAATTCAGCGTATCTTAATCCGATAGATCACATTTCAATTGTCATTCAATGACAGCCCAGAGCTCAAAACAACAAATTAGGAATATCACGAATATGCATGGACGCTGATTGAATAACTAATACAATTCATCTATGGTCATCTACCAAGAACTTTTGGCATCCATGCCAAAACCATATGCAGCTGTTTTATGGGTCAAACTGTGGGCCAACATTTTGTTAGGAAGGTGGTCATAATGTTTTAATTCTTGAGAGAATATTAAGTATGGATTATAACATAACTGGTATATTTTTATTAAAAAAGGTTTTTTTAAGGCAGTAATTTGATCCAAAAAAGATATAATGCATGCGAGACTAAAAATGAAATCCTACAAGAAATATGATTTTTTTTAATTCAGTAGTTTATTTTATGTTATCATTCTATGTAAGCTTAAAATATTTTCACTTTCATAATAAAAGCTTAGTAACGATATATCATAGCTGGTTATAGCCAGAACACACTATGACCCATTAACTCCTTGAGCTTTGCTGGTAGAATTTTCTACCACATAATTTTAATTCCAAAATGTCACAATGACACCAGAAAATTTGACCAAATTTACTTCAAAAATGTTTAATGCTTTTTTTTCGTGTTTATCGTTAACAGGTTTTTTTCTTTGCAAAATACTGGTGCCAAGGTGACATTTGGAATTTTGAAGAAATTTACACCCCAGAGCTCAAAGGGTTAACCTTCACCAGACGCGTAGCGTTTGGGAGAAGATAGAAAATTTTACTACCAGAATTGCTATGTAGAAAATTTTGTTTTACTTAATCCTTGAACGTCATACGATTAAACAAAAAAATTTTAGCTTACAATAATACCGGTAGCAAAATTATTTGAACGTCCACCTCACCACTGATCTCTACTAGTGAAAGGCTAAAAGTTCTCCAAAAATTAGATTTTCTAGAAAAAAAAATTCCTGATAAAGATTATAATATTGTCATTGATGTTAATGTCTTATTTTCGCTTACTGTGTTTTAATTTAGTCAATTGCTCTGTTATTTTGACAAAATAGATGTTAAATTAAAGTTAGGATATGCTAATGGAACTAAGGCAATACATTTTTAATTTGATGAATAAATATTCTTAGTTTGTCATAGAAAAATTGAATCGGTGGCTGCAAAATGCCATAAGTCTATTTTTTTTTTCTAGTATTTCTTAAACATGTTTCTGATGGCATACTTTACGTAAGTTAATTTGATTTGATTTGATAGCTTAATATGGACAGCTATGACACAGATCCAGTCTGTAGAGCATATATCCCTCCCAGTCACCTTTATTAATGTTTTAAAAACTTACAATAAAAATGTTATATTTATCAGCAGGAACTGTACCCACATTTAAATGCAACGAGAGGCGGGTTCCAAAATAATTTGTTCAAAATAAGTTGTTCAAAAGTAAGCGGATTCAAAATAATAATAATAATTACAATTTATGGTCAATGACCAGATCACCTACTGTGCGGCGCGGCGGCAGAGATTAAGAAGATATGCAATGGGAATTGTAGTTGACGTCTACTAGGTAAGGTTTGGGAGATCTCTAAGTAATTTCCTGTTAAGATTTTCTCTATGTAAGATATTGCGAAGCCATTACTTGGGAGGATTGGGAGGCTTCTTATTATGACAATACGCTGTTAGCGGGCAGTTGAAGTAATAATGGGAGGGTGACGCCACTGCGTCACACTCTCAAAGGGATGTATCTGCACATTTAAATTTGTGGGGGGGTAAGCTCGAAAGGGACCATGTCCCGCGAGAAACACTGTTGTGTTTGAGGAGAGGTTGTAGTGGGTTATTGATAATTTCGGTATAAGATAATATGTGTACTGGCCTTTGTCAGTATTCTCCCAGATTAATTGCCATTCTTTGATTAGTTTTGCTTTTAGTGAAAGTTTTATGTATGTGGGTTGTATGTGGGTGGAAAAGAGGAGACGGATGTCAATATGTGATTTAGCAGTTGCTTCCTTAATTTACATAAGTTTATTTATCTGTAGCAATCAAAATTTCAAAATATTTATTCATTACAAAAACATCAGTCAATGACAAAACCAAGGTTTATTCCAGTGGCTAACAATATACAAGAAGAAAATGCGATCAAACACAATCATGAATATCATTATGTGCGTTAATAAATAAGTGTCAAACATTAAAAATTTCGAAGGGTAAATTTCGCATAATTTAGTCCCAAAATTCTGCATTTTAATTGGGAAAATATCATTGCATACTAAAATAGCAGTATTTAAATTCTGTAATATTTGGCATCTGTGCATTTAATATCAATCCTTAATTCTTAACTACTGGTACTGGTGTATTTTCAGCAGCGTTGGAAGTTACACATTTAAATAAGCATGTTATCGCTTATTATTATTCGAAAATACCGCCGCAGTTTTTCTATTTTAAGATAAATTTATATTGTCGTAATACATGATATTTGCATTTCTCTTAAAAATAATACTCGTATTATAAAACATTAATTTATTTTCTTAGTAATTAATTAATCCTTTCCGGCACACTGTTCCCGATCTGGGATATTTAATTTTAATTCCAATCTCGCAAGCGGCACCAATAATATTTTAGTAAAATTTTGCTTTTACAATAAAAGCTTAAATAAAGGATTTCAAAACATTTAACAAAATCGTTTGTGAATTCCGGTGTCAGTCAATAATTTCTCATTTTACTAACAGATTTTGCCCGTTCCAAAAGGTTTAAAAAAGTGCAAAAAAATGTTGCTAGAAGTATTATTCTGATTTTCAAGACTATTTAAAGGTTAAGATGTATACATCAGTGATTTAGTCAAATACCTAATAAAACTATGATTCATATTTTTTGTAAGTTTTTATAGGACACTAAATTCTATAAGCTGAAAAAATATCATAAGTCAAAACTTTTTCCTTTCTAATCCTTATAACAAGAAAGAAAAAACATCTTTCAAGCATAAATTACGAAACACTTTCCAACACTCTCAGGATAATGCAACACCGTTTAGTAAGTTAAAATATTATGTCTAATTAAACCATGTGAAAAAGCATAATGCATTTGAAAATGCAATTTATGTTGTTCCCATCACCAATCGAGAAATTATCTGAATTCTTTGAGCAGAACTGTATATAATTTATAGTTTTGTATCTATTAACTGCATGCACGCAAAAATTTAGTTCAGTTAAGAAATGCATACCGCAGTTTAAAAGTTTCCCTTTAGAAAATGCCGTAATAAGGAAAATAGTACATGAATTCTTTTGTGCAGCCCTGTGTACAAGGTATTGAAATTATATGCGAGTAATATGCAAAAAAAAATCGTTCAACTTAAAAGCGCATACCGAAATTGAAATCGCACTTCTAGCAATTATTGCTCAAAAACAGTACTGCAACAATTTTTTTTTTTTTTTTTTTTTTTTGAATGGCAAACGTTATGAATGCCCCATTCTATCGTAATCATCTTTTAGTGAAATTCAGAGATTTATATCAGCTTCAATACTTTTGAAATAGCTTAATGTCGTTAAAATACTCTACAAATAATTTTCCCGATATGCCATAGTGTGCTGGAAATCTTTTAAATGTCCCTGTAAATGAACTATTGATTCTACTCTCTTCATAAAATACCTAACATGCCATGGCAAGGCTCCAAGAATCTTTAAGACCTTTTCTGTGATCATTATATTTCTTAAATATTTAAATACGTATGTCGGCTATCAGTTTTTTTAACACTTTCCTTCAAAGTGGAAAATTGTTAATGAATTCGATTTCTCTGTCCGTCTGTCCACGCCCTAACTCACGTAAATATACATGGACTTTCATACAAAAAAAATATTTTAAAAATCCTAGCAATTGTGTGTAACACAGTTTTTATTGATTTCTGAAAAATCTTAAATATTTGACTTGTGTAGTTTTTTAAACTGCTGATTAAATGTTTTGCAAATTCTTTGAACAATCCTTTCTATTATCTCTATTGTTAATTGTATTCATATGTATCAAAATCGTTTGATGAAATTTGGAAAAAAAAAATTTTATTATTCCAGCGTATGTCCCAACATTTTTCTGTAGTATAACAAAACAGATTGTTTCTTAATTATCGGCCTTTTTCAAGACGTTTAAAATCTGTCAAAGTGTCACCATCTTTAAAATAAAATTGTGAGATTATTTTTCTTTTGAAGCATCAACTGAAAAAATTTTGTTAAGCTTTTCTTAAAAGTAACTTTTTGATTAATGTTCCCGCTTTTTTATGATCTTTACTTTTACATTTTATTTCAAATGAAATTAGAATATAGATTTTCAGTAATGAAAATTTCATTCTGCGAATTTAACAGTTTTATTATAATGAATAACATATTGGTAAATCTTCAAAGATTTACCAATTTTTTCAATCAATTTTTCGATTTCTTTTAAGAGTTTGCTTCAAAATATAAAAAAAAAACTATTTAATTATTTATAAAAGAAAACGAATTCACGTTGATTTAGGTTTTACTTTTCTTTCAGGGTTACAAAGTAATATGATACTTTAAATCATTATACATTTATGAAAGAAATAAAATATTTTGTGTGCATTGAATGATTTGCAGAGTTATTGAATTGATTTTATTTTTTAAGAAGAGAAAGAAAAAATTGCGTTTTTAGTTTCAAACGTTACACTTTACTTCTCAAAAAAATTATACAAAGGTCTCTAAAAAAAATTTTTTTATTTAAAAAAATCGTTTTCATGAAACACTTTCCAACAAAGTTAAAAATTGCTTAGAAATTCGGTTTGTCTGTCCGTCTGGCCCTATAAGGGAAATGTTATGTCCATCTAGCAGTATAAAGGGAATATTATGTCCATCTGTCCGTCTTTCTACGCTCTAACACATCTAAATGAAGGGGAGACTGGGGCAAGTTTTTGAACTTTTTACAATTTTAATTTTGTAATTTTTTTATTTATTTATATTTTGAGATCTACAGGATGTCATTGTATTTCCTAGACCTTTCTCTACAAACTGGCATAATTCTTTTTCAAAAAAGTAAATACAGTTTTTAATTAGTTATTACAATAGATACACTGTAAAAAAAAAATTTCCGCTAAATAACGAGAATAGTACTGGTATTCTAATCCGTTTTTTCCACAAAGTATTTCCGTTTTTTTTTTTTTTCATATTTTTTTACATAAAAACTTTCACTTGAAAGCCAAAAAAGAATTTTCAAGGACAAATTGGCATCTTTATGATTTTTATTCTTTAAACAAAGACACATCAAGTTAGAACACATACATTTAATTTAAACAACAGTGAAGAAATGTCACTTATCCTCGATGGGGATCGGACCAGGGACCTGTCCTGTGGCAGCTTGTGGTAGTGTAATACCATTACGCCATAGTTACACATGCAAAGCTTGCAAATATCTTTACTTATTTCGAACGATTTTATAAAGCAAAGGCCTTATGTTGAACGAGACATTAATTTTTGTAGAGAATTATTTTCTATTGAGTGTGTAGTTCTAAATGTTTGACTGTTTTTATTTCCATAATTTCAAATATTTAGTTTTTAATTTCAGTTCTATAAAAAATAAATTTTAGACTTTAAAATATTACATGTATTAAGACTTGAATGCATTAAAAAGTTTTGTTTCCTTCATTTTAAGGAGATTTTTAAAAGTTTATTGTAATATTATTCATATTTATTTACTTATTTATTTGTGAAAGGATACTAACATACTTTTTTAAAAAAACATCTATTTTAACAAAGTATTTGTATGACGATCGATTTTAATCTTAATAAAGATAGTTATTACGGGTTATAAAAATAAATTTCCCTTATTGTTTTTTATAACTAAGATAATCGTCAACATAATAATAATTTCTTTAATATAATTCAGATGTTTTAAATTTTATGTGCGAATTTCTTAAAGTGAATAGATAAAAAAATGTATTAAAATTAAAAGTAGAATTTTTTTCCATTTTAAAATATCCTACGCACCTTTTAAAAAATATGCTATAAATGAGTTAAACATTATTTAAAAATCATAATGGAAATAAACTAACTGAAAATAAAATAACTAACTAATCTCAAACTTAAAAGGGATTAATAAAATTTTATAATTTTTTTTATTTTTTTAATGTTGTAAAAATATGTTAGCTTTATATTATTAACACTAGAACCGCGGGAAAATTCATTCAAGTTTTATAAAAATATTTCTCACCGGAATTTTCATTTAAAATTGTTAAAGTAATTTATTGAAATTAATTTTGCTCAGCTTATCTTTAGCTTATTTCATATAGAGTTTTATGGTTCGAATTGACATCTCTACGCATGATACGGGTCAAAATGACCCGTCGCCGCGGTTCTAGTGTTAAAACAGAAAGAAATAAAGAAAAATATTATAGAAATTGGTTCATAAAACAATTCTATAATGTTTTTAAATCCCAGATATAGATGGCGCCACTGGAGTTATTTGTGGAATTTATGCTGTTTTAATACGGAACTTCTCTGTTTCCAGAAAATTTACGGAAAGCTTTCTGTATTTATAATCTCAAAAGGTCAGTAACGGAAGTTCTACTGTTTTTTCGGAAAAATGAAACTATTCCGTAGAATTTTACAGAAATTTTTGTGTATATTAACGGATATTTTTTACAGTGTACAGTTTAGTTAAGTCTAGCCATGTCGTTTTGTAAAGTGTGCCCCGTATGAGGGGCAAGTTTTTAAGCCTACTAGAAATATGTAGGGGCAAATTTTCTAACTATAATTTAAATGGTAAAACACATGTAATAAATCTTGCTTATCAGTTAATATATATATAAATATTGTAAATTAAATGCATAGTAATATAACAGCAACATAATACCGTAATTTCGGGTGTATAAGCCGCGGATCAAACAATTCTTTTTGGACCCAGAAATCTTATTTATTGATTGGAGACAAATATTTACGGCGATCTAACTAGTTATATTTGTTTCTTAAAAAATTCTGGGTCGAAAAAGAATTGTTTGATCTGCGGCTTATACACCCGAAATTACGGTAAATAATTTTAATGTATTTTACATTTCACGACGAAGATCCAAAATCCTTCTGGCTGAGATTGGATTAAATCTTATCTCGCTTCTTTTATCTGATTCCTTTGGAAGTTCCCCTTTTTTAAATAAGTGTTCTTTTCCAATTTCAGTTGATTTTTAACATGAGAATCAGACAACATAGATGACTTTCTATTTTTCTTTCCAAACCGTATTTGCTTCCTCAGAGCTTCCTTCGCAAAAAGCCTAACTTCTTGTAGTGTAGGCAAATTTTATTTCAATGTAGAAGGACGTATTCTTTGTTCGCAACAGGTAAAGTTTGAGTCGAATTTAAGAAACAGTTTTTTTATGTGCTAGCCTGCGTTGGTGCAGAATAATTAGAATAATTAAATGCTTTCAGTAATAGTTTTTTTTTCGGTAGGGTGACATAAAATCAAAGTCTGTATATATTCCAGGATTCAGTGAGAAAATTCCCGAATATTCAAAATCCGCCATAATATTGACTGGTGTTAACGCAAGTCTAAGCACTTCTTTTTTGACTAAGCATTTGCTTCTTGAACGCCCATACGCACTGCGATCTTAGTGTCGTAGCTTATGATTACAAAGGCATAATTAACATAAAATGGTTTAATTGAATGAACCCATTTAAAAATATAATTCACATTTTATTGTTTTTTAATTTACATTGTTTTTTATATTGATAGATTTATTGAAATGACTGAATGATCACACGGGTTCGAAGTACATGTGGTTATTTGGCCGATTTTACTTCACAATAAATACATATTTTACATAATCAGACTAATTGAATAAGAAGGGGACACGTTTTCCAATGAGAAACGTATGAGATAACATGCCCCCTATGCTGTTGGATACTTGTCCTTCGCTACTTTTGAACTTTTACAAAACAAACTCATAGTTACATGAAGAAAGAATCCCTTTTTTAATGCATGCACTTTCAGAACAATAAGTTGAACGCTAGTACTTTTTTTACGTTTTAATAAAGATTTTAAATTTTACTCAATGTTGAAAAAATGAAAAGAAGACAGCTCTCCTGACTAAGTGACAGCAGCTACTAAACTATAACTTTTGTAGATGGTTTGTACAATGTTGCCACTGCAGCTAGTTCGCCTGCTGGCATCATCTAATATCTCATTTAACAAATAAAGGGAGTTGGAAAACCTGCACCTATGGGAAATGTGCTCCGATCCCTCCTACTTGGATTTTCATGCAATTGAACCAAGTTATTGATGTATTTTATATGATGTATGCAGCGTTAATAGTTCATTTATAGGAGCACTCAAAAGAAGTCTATTAAATTATGGTACATGGAAAAACCGTTTTCAGAACATTTCAATGAAATTACGCTATTTCAAATGTATTGAAACTGATAAAAATTCTATGAATTTCACTGCAATATACTTAAGATAAAATAGGACATTCATACCGTTTCTCGTTCATTTGCAGGGTCACACAAAAGAAATCAGTTATAGCACTGTCTTTGAACAATAATTGCTAAAAGCACGTTTTCAATTTCGGCATGCGCTTTTAAATTTAAATAATTTTTTGCATGATACTTTTGGTATATGAATTATGTACCTCATATACAAGTCTGCACAATTCACTTATCATTCTCCCTATTAGAGGAAATTGTTGAAGAAAATTTTCAAATGATGTATCTATTTCCAAACTGAACTATATTTTTTCATTCATGTAGTTAATAGATACAAAATTTATGTATCATATATAGCGATGCTCAAAGAATCCGGCTTATTTTTCTAATGTATATTTGAACAACTAAAATTGTTTTTTCAAATGTATTATACGTTTTCCTATCGTTGAATTAGACGTAATACTTAAACTTATTAAATGGTGCAGTTTCCTTTCGTTGTTCTGAGTGTATTGGAAAATGCATCACAGTCTATACTTGACGCATGATTTTTTTCCTTATTGTTATATCTAGTATGTGACATAACATGCTCATAATCTTATGTAAGTGAATATAAGGTATGACTTCATGGACTACTATAATGTTTCAACATTTAATAATAATAATGATAACAATAAATTTTTCGTAATTTCTCTTTACACCATTGACGATTCTTTTATTTCAAATTAATATTTCCCTCTTTAAATTTAAAATAGATACTACTTTTCTGAACTTCTGATAAAGCATAAAGATGCTAAAAAGTTATCTCGGTTTAATCATGTTGAAATATGATATTCTCCAAATGTGTTGAAATAGCCTTTCTTAAACTACTGCCATATGAATAACATACAAAATATGTATATTCTTAAGATTTCAGTAAATAGAATATTTATTACCGTAATTTCGGGTGTATAAGCCGCAGATCAATCAATTCTTTTTCGACCCAGAATTTTTTAAGAAACAAATACAACTAGTTAGATCGCCATAAATATTTGTCTTCAATCACTAAATAAGATTTCTGGGTCTAAAAAGAATTGTTTGAGCCGCGGCTTATACACCCGAAATTACGGTACATTTTTGTTCTCTAATCAGAATAACTAACATTGCAATATGTTTGCTAGTCTTTTTTTCAGACCTGGGTATGAAATGTAGATCTGTTTTCATATTACATAGTATACTAAAATTAAGTTCAGTTTTGGAAAAAAAATTTCTACAGTGGAAATTTTTCCTTCAGCAATTTCCTTCAATAAATTGAAAAGTACCCAGTTACTTTTGAGAAATCTAGTGTATTATCTATAGAATTCATAAACACCAAGTAATATACAAAAAATAGTTAAATTTAAAAAACAAATACCACATCTAATAACGTGCTTCCAACAATAATCGCACAACAATAATCGTGTAACCGAATGGTTTTGTAGATCCCTGTAAATGAACAATAAACGCTGTGCTCACCATACTCCGAAGTAATCACCTTGCAGTGCATCTCAATGTGCATATCAATTTCAATATGTTTAAAATGGCGCGATATCATTAAAATGCTTTGCAATCAATTTTTCTAAATCGATCGTAATGTACTGAAATTCTTTGGTGTGCCCTGTAAACGAAGAAAAAATTTACGTTACTTCATATTCACTTGCAAACACCCCATTGTAAAATCAAGGACTTGTAGTGATTGGATCGTCGACCGAGTGTATTTATGCCAGTTAAAGCACTGAGAGACATACAAAGTGAAATCATAAAACTTATCTAATATGTTTCAAATGCTATTAAAAGGTCCAGAAACAATTCTACTATATTCGTTCAATTTCAGTAATTGGTATATTCGTTCCATTCCAGTAAAAAGTATATTCGTTCAACTTCAGTAAGTAAAATATTCATGAAAGTTATCTTTAATGAATATTTAACCTTAATGTTTGGGATTTAGATAAGTACTTTTTAAACCTATTTTTTTCCAAAATAAAAAAAAGATCAGTCTCGTTTGGTTTAAATAGTTATTCATTAATTCGAGCAGCGTAGCCATTTTTCAAAAGATTCTCTTCTTTTTCTTCAACATTTCTCCTTTATATAGAAATATTTTTAATTATTTTTCAAAATTTATAACATTTTCAGCTAATTAGTTTAAAAGAGACATGCTGTGCATTAAAATCGTTCTTTAGACAGGAATTTTCAGACACACTTTACATATTTAAATATTTGAAACCACTCAAAAACTTATTTTAAACGTTTTCGCTCATTTTAGAAAACTTTCGAAGTCTCTCCTTTTTATTCATTACATTTCACATATGATAAATTACAGTGTGAAAGAATTTCAATTGTATTTAGCATCTGTTACGTTTAAAGAAGAAAGTTTCATACCTTAAAACTATTTTTATCTAAAATTTATAAAGAACATTGAATATATCAATTTAGTTTAATGTAATTTTTATTGAGTTTGCGTTCGAGCAATCGAAGCTGATTCAAGGTTTTTCTTCTTTTGTGAAAATGTTTGACATATTGGAAAACAAAGAGAGAGCAATTAAATGTTATTGAAATTTTTTCTATGACTTAAAATATTTTTACTTTCGTGTACTGAAACGAAAGTAATCAGCTGAATTCTTTTATGAATTTGCATTTATTTTTCTCTGTAATTCAGAACGACCTTAATTCATTATATAAAATCAATTTAACTATGAATAAACAATAAACAAAATAAATAGGTAATTGGTATAATTCATAATTCTTATCGGTTTTTTTTTTCAAAATTTATTGCACTAGTAAGATTCAAATACTAGGAAGGATCAAAATGTTTTGAGACTGATTTGCTTATTACGTATTGATACCATGTATTACGCACAATCACCTTCAAATGACTGCACTGATGCAGACAACCATAAATCACGACCAACTTAACCTTCCTACCCTGAATGGGTCTAATCGACCCATATCTATAATTTGTTTTATACGATTCGAACCAGAACTTTTTTCATAAAGAAAGTTAAATAACAGATTCAGAAAATTAAGTCAATTAAATATATTAAAATGTTTTAACTAACAATTCTGGTGTGAAATGCTTTTATCAAGATTGGGTAAAATTTGAACAGGGTAGGAAGATTAAACGAGGCCTAGGAAGCTCATGGTTGTTAGGACGGAGTTCATGACATTATGTTATGTGATTTAAGGCCGACCCAATATGCAGAGACAGCTCTTGTTTGTAACTCCCCTCTTAGAATAGCTTTTTTGTTGGATTGGGTCAGCGGAGATCACATGATCTGACGTCATGAACTCTGGCCTAAGCTCCACCTTAACAAGTAAAAACTTCTGTGGTTTCTAACCTTCCTACTCTGTTGAAATTTTACTCAAATTTCATTAAAATATTTCGCACCAGAATTTTTATTTAAATTCATTTAACATAATTATTTAACTTAAATCTTTGTATTATTTATTAAATTTACTTTAAGAAAAATGTTCTGGTTTGAATCGAATGAAATTCATTATAGAACTGGATCGATTAGATTCATTCAGGGTAGGAAGGCTAATGAAGTTGGCTGTGTATGAATACGGTTGTTGAAAACATCCCTGGAAGCCTTCGGACAAGATAGTTTTTAGCGGATCCGTCGCAGTTTCCGTAACCTTCGTACGATTTTCCTATTTTTTCTTCAATGACTTTAATAGTTTTATGTCATTCTGCTTTTATAATTCCAATTTCGCACCGTATGTTGTACTCCATGAACCCGCACATTGTTTTCTATCGATTCACGGATATTCTTAACTTTCCTACCCTGTTCAAATTTTACTCATTCTTGATAAAAAACATTTCACACCAGAATTTTTATTTAAAACATTTTAATATATTTAATTGACTTATTTCTCTGAACTTGTTATTTAACTTTCTTTATGAAAAAAATTTCTGGTTCGAATCATATAAAACAAATTATAGATATGGGTCGATTAGACCCATTCAGGGTAGGAAGGTTAAATGACGAGTACCATGAAAATGCTTTCAAACAAATTGATTCCTCGTCGTACATCTGGAGTAACATTTACGATGTTTCTGTCGGTAATTTCTACAAACACTGTTAAAATATTTTATTCGCACGTTATCCATCATCGGCATTTCAACTTTTGACCAACGCAAAAAGCTGCAGTTTATGGATGCATCACAGAGGAGAGATAGGGATAGAGACGGCTTTGATAAGTATAAAGTGGAGCCAATATAATAGGCATATACTATGCTCTTTATTTTATTATTTTCTTTGTCGATTTCAAATTATGAAATTTGGTGTCTGATTTTATCGTCAAGAAATAGCATATGTTTGTGAAAGGAAAATAAACAAATTACAGTCTCATTAAATTAAAATGAGAAGTTTATGTTACTATTTTAAAACCTATTTTAAGTTGCCTTGTTTTGTTTCTTTTATATTTTTGCATTAGTTTTTATCCCTTACTTTCATTTGGTATATTTTTGAATGCTCTGAAATTGTTTACGTCTGAGCATGCCATTTATAAATTAATAAATATATTGTAAAAGACGTCGTATCACGTAGTTTTCATATGCGCAGGCGCTGCAGGGAATCTTCGCGCCGCTCAGTATTAAGCAAAAGAGTTACTTATTGAAACTTTAATTTCCGTTTGCGTTCTTTTTACATTTTTTAGCAGTGCTTTCATATTGTTATTTCGTTTTAACACATCTGGAAAGTGTGCAAGTTCTCTGTTTGCCTAGATATAAGTCTTAGTTTAAATACCAGAGAAATAAATGCAATGTTTTTAAAGATTACTAGTACCTTCTCTATTTGCAAAGCATAAATTGTCGCCGGATCACGATTCTTCATGTCAGCAGAGGGACCAGATCTTCCAGTTGGCCATTTTACTCATATCTTGGGGTAAGATTCGGAATAAAACTTTCGATGCGTTCTATATAATATGTAAAGTGAAATATATTTTAAATCATGCATAACAGAGCAAACTTTTACAATAAATAAATGAATAACGATTAAAATCAACAGGCAATTTTTAAAACAATTAAATCAAAACTACGGCATCTTCACCCAATTCACCCTCATTGATAAACGCTTTTTTAATATTCTGTAGCTACCTTTATTCAGGAAATTTAAAAAAAGAACGAATTTTTTTTAACTTTCATACAGGATGTCGTTAAATAATGTCTCAGTTTCAATAGTATATTATGACAGTTTAACTTAAACTATTTAGAACTAATCTTACATCAAAATGAATATGTGCAAAACAGCTGATATTTGCAAAATATATCCACATAAATCAGGTAAAACAAAGTCAATATTTTGTTTTAAAGAGATCATAGTCGAGCAATATATTTTCTTCTGCTTCAAGTAACAGATTAAAGAATTATACTTAAATTGATTGCTTCATTTCCAACTAGAAAAAGCACCAAATTTTCACTAGTTTATGGCCCAAACCAGGGGTGCACAACCTTTGGCCCGCGGGCCACAATTATACCACTATTTTTATGCAGAATAATTTTCAGTATAGTAATGACAGGAACTTTGCTATTAAAGAAAAGAAACTAGAGTTTTCAAATATTCTGGTGTCAACCGATTTTTTGGTAAAAAGGTTGTGCATCCCTGGCCCAAACAAATATATTTATATCAAAACAAATGGCAAGGTAAAATGCCCTAACTATTAATCTGCAACAGGCAAAAAAAAAATTACGCTAGGATAAACTTTTAAAAATTGACTTTTGGCCAGCTAGAATCGGTAAATCATCCACCGTGCGGCTGTGTACTTCTTTGGTCGCGGCCAGTGACCATTTGTGACTTGAGCAAGCCCGATATCTAATGTTGCCCTCCTTACTCTTCTTGAATGGAGTATGTTTATTAGTACAAGGTTGATCAAAAAGTTCTGGGAAATTTGTGAAATATACGTTGTTATGCGCAAATTAACAACAAAAACAACAAGGACTATTCTTCAAAGTAGAGATCATCATAATCCACGACTTTCTGCCACCGTTCTCTCAGATTCCTGATTTAGTGGAAGTACCATGGTGGCTCCTTGGAATCGAAAAACTCTTGACATGCTTGTTTAAATTCATTAACCCTTTGAGCTCTGATGATAGAGTTTTCTACCACTTAGTTTTAACTCCGAAATGTCATACTGACATCGGAATATCCAACCAGATTTATTTGAAAAAGTTTTAATGCATTTTTTCGTGAATATCATAAACCTAACTTTTCCTTTGCAAAATACTGGTGCCAATGTGACATTTGGAATTTTGAAGAAATTTACCCATCAGAGCTCAAAGGGTTAAAGGATTCAAATCGATGACAAAGTGGGAAAATGCTGCATTGATCGAAAAAAGCCATAATCGGCTGGGTTGCCAGATTTAATCTCTTTTGTAAATATTTTAAATCTGAAATTTTACGATCCCACCCGAAATTCTGTTTGATTTTGTTTTCTTTACTTAAAAGCAATGTTTCTTTATTACCTGAAGTAAAAAAATTTCTTTCCGAATTTCTGACGTGAATTTTAAGTTTTAAATTGAAAATGGGGCCAAACTAGCAACCCAGATAATCGGATGGAGCCACGCCTGCGACGCAATTCCTGAACTCCTATACCATTAGTACTCCTATATATGATACAAATTCTGGTAACTATTAGATTAAAATTTTCCCAGAGCTTTTTGCTCAACCTAATATAAAACGAAAATTTGTTTTTAACAAATTATTACATCATTATTATTATTATTATTATTATTATTATTATTATTATTATTATTGCGTTTTACCATTTATAACCTAGATATTGACTATCTTATAAAAGTGTAATATTCAATGCATGATAGAGATATCTGAGCAATCTCCAAAATTATTTCCCTGCTAGTGTATTTTTATTATCATTGGTTTATTTTTCTTCATGAATATTCTTTATTCATGTACCTACTATTATATTTTTTCGGTACACATCTCAAGTTTCAAAGGAAAAAAGAACCACTACACTGTAAAAACAAAGGAGCAATATTACATTTAAATCGGGGTTATGAATTGCTGAATAAACTTTAAATCTACACTATTTTCGGTAGTAGCTCCGTAAAAAATGTAAGAATAATCTTGGAATGGTGGTATTTTATTCTTTAGTTGCAATTATTGAACGGTAACACCAAATTCAGAGTCATATATCATCTTTCTGTTTTGATTTCATATGTTTGCAGACGACACGCCGCCATTTTACTTCGCATTAATCCTTCTTTCTAACTTTCGGATAGCAGGTGGAAAAGTAAACAAACGGTAAGCAATATTAATATTATTCTTTGTAGATGTAAGATTTAAGACTAAATAATGTTTGCATGTGGTTTTTTAAAAAAATTAGATAATGCTTTTTAATAATGTGTTAGTGCACTACCATTTTAATAACAATGGCGACATGTTCGAATTTAACGGGAAGTATGCCTTTAGTATAACAGTTGTAATCAACTTTTTTATATACAGCTTTGTTTATTTGATAGCTGGCATAGTTAAGCTTTTTTTATATTATGCATTAAATTGTATAATTGTGAGGTAATTTAATATCATATGTAGCTTATTTTTGTTATTTTCTTAAGAAAACTAGAAACTTCGAATTAAACTTATAATGATAGTTACGAGTAATTATACATTTCGTTACAAAAATATTTTATATCGCATGACTATAGCGTTTGTCCGAACTTTAACAAAAAATATTTTCATAAAAAATTCGTTACTATAATGTTTTTTAACTTACTGAACGCATTATTGACCTATGGAAAAGATATTTTTAAGCATGCAAATATAGGAAATTTTAGTTCGTTTCATTAAAGTTATTTCATTCAAGTTTAGTTCATATTTCTTTGCTGTAATATGCTTAAAATGAATGTTATAATAAATTGCCTCCATTAAAAGAAAGTTTCGCTGCCTCTTTGCGTCAAACTATTTATTTTAAATTATGTCTGTATTAAATTTAAAATGTAATCTCTAAATTATTTTTTATTTTGCTGTTAAAGTCATGTAAATATTAGGAAAATACCTTTTTTACCATTTAGTGTACTTTAATAAACGGTAGCAAAATAAAAAATAATTTAAAAATTGCATTCCAAATGTAATACAGCCATAATTTAAAATAAATAGCTTCATGCAAAGAGGTTGCTAAACTTCCCTTTAATTGAGACAATTAATTATAACGTACATCTTAAACATATTACCGTAATTTCGGGTGTATAAGCCGCAGACCAAACAATTCTTTTTCGACCCAGAATTTTTTAAGAAACAAATATAACTAGTTAGATCGCCGTAAATATTTGTCTTCAGTCACTAAATAAGATTTCTGGGTCCAAAAAGGATTGTTTGATCCGCGGCTTATACACCCGAAATTACGGTACTTACTTTACACCAAGCATGGTGGCAACTAAGTTGCCACTAAAAATGGTGTTTATTTATACCATTTGATAGTTGGTGACTCATTACACCAATTTACAAGTGGAATTTCATTACACCACTTGGGGTGGCAACTTAGTTGCCACCCTTTTTGGTGTAAAGTAAGGGAGTTTTTTTTTTTTACAGTGTAGTTTAATCTTCACACGCTTGTAATCAGGTGATTTTGAGGCTATAAAGACATTGCTATTCAATTTTTTTGCCAGATGTAGTAAATTTTTCCTCTTTTCAATAAAGGTTATTCCAAATTCGTACAGTATTGTTTTATTTTGTCGCGATTATTTTAATATTTCTTTACCGAAAAATGAGGCTTATTTTTATAAAAAAATTTCTATTTAATGCCTTATTTATCCAATCTGTACTTTATATCCTGTATACGGAGCAATAATTCGGAAATCGATTTATAAAATATCAAAATTATGAAATAGTATTTCTAATTACTTTCTAAAGAAAGTAAGGTCATCGACTTTTTTCTCTCGAACGCAAGGAAAGAAAGAAAGAAATATATTGAAGAGTTTGTTTGCAAATTTATAACTTTTATCCTCAAAAACGAGTTAAAATAAAGTCGCTTATGATCTCAAGATTAGAGGCTTTCTTTTACTAAACGCGTGAAAAGAAATGGGTTGTAACTGTGTTCTTATTAATGATTTTGAAGTGTAATTCCCCACCCGAATCCGCAGACAGATTTCCCTTCATGGGAAATCTGTCTAAATTCATCTCATTTTGGTTATATTTCAGGTTATTATCTGGGGCCTGAGCAACGCCATGCGAATCAGTCAGTTTACTAATAAAACAAGCAAACCACGCTCTAATTTAATAAAAAAAACCAAGTAAATATGAATGAATCAATTCCCAGTAAGAGTACACATGCATTTGCATGCACACATATACACTTGCATACATGCACATACGTGATTGCATATAAACATTTTCAAGCGATGCCAGTGATGTAGAGCTCACAGATGTTGGACCCCACAACAGTGTCAACAAGTGATCTTTCTGATGCAGGGTTCGTACGCATCAAGGATTCAGGGGAATTTAGATGCGTTTGTGCCAAAAATTTCATTAAGTGGTCGTTATATCGGAGGATAGAATGTATTCCCATTAAATAAGGCAAATATTGCTTTTTTAAAAAAAATTCTGATAAATGGTACTTGAAAGTCCTTAACCCTTTCCGGGTCAAAGTACTTGTATTCGTAAAATATTGAAATAATTTAATGACACCAGTATTTACACGAGATTTTATTTATAAAGTAATAAAGGTGTAATTTTGCGTATTTAATAAAAGTGAAAGTTTCTTAGAAAATGTCTGGCGCCAGTGTGGCAATTTGGAGTTAAGATTAGGTGTTGCCATTTTTCCAACACCGCCCTTCAAAGGGTTAACACTAGAACCGCCGGCTATTTAATAAAAGTTTTATAAAAAGTGTTTGACACCATAATTTTTATTTGTAACTGTCTAACTTATTTAATTAGCTTATATTTGTGCTGCACATATTTAACAAATCACATGAAGAAATTTCTGGTTCGAATGGGCCATTTTCAATTCGGCAGGGATCATGATGACCCCTACTGACGTTTCTAGTTTTAAAGCGTACGAACCGTGTAATGAATCAGTTTTCATCCCATTTCAGGTTACTGGCCGTGTTTATGTACAGAGAACACTAAACGAAGCGTTTATACACAGCTGCCTCTTGGCGACTATGAAGCTTGGCGGTATCTCCCTTGTGGTATACAGTGCAACATCTTGGTATGGTCTTGGAACATTTGTTACTCTACGTGGGAGAATCATACCCAATCACTATCTTGCTATTATAGGAATTCATCTCTATCCTTTTATACAAGCCTTATTCTCTAGAGAGTGTCCGAATCTTCAAGATGAAAACACTTCTACCCACGCAGCTAAGCGTGTTGAAAATTGGTTTGAAGAAGATTATGATGAATTGGAACATCTCGTTTGGCCTACTCAGTTAAACACTTGAACATCATTGAAAATTTGTAGTCATATTTGGAATCGAAAGTTTGTGCTCGATTTCTGCATTCAGAATACTTTTGAAATTAGAGACTGCGTTCAAATACAGGGCTGCCACAGGCGGTTATTTTAAGACTTTGTTTGCCCCAATATTTCTCTAATATAAATAATAATGTGTATATCTCTAGCAAATATTGTTAAAGTGTCTGTTAAGTATTTCTGTATTGAGAAAGTGGTGCCAGTTAGAATTTAAAAAAAAGTCGCCTGTGGCAGCCTTGCAAATACTGTGTATGATCACTATGCCACCATACCACGTTATAGATAATCCGTAATTAAGTCGAAAGGGATCCAAACTCTTTTAATAAAGTTTTTTTTATTAGATGTTTGCATTTTTTGTCCTTTACTTGTACATATGCATTTCTGCTGACACGTTAAGCATACTTAACATTATTTCATTATTGAAATTTATTTAACCTTGGTTACAGGCGTTAGTTTTAATAGTAATAAACACGTTAAGAATTAAATATATAAATTTTTAATGAAGTCTGGAGATTATGCACAACTTTGATTACGTGTATATGATGCTTTTTTAAGAATTTGGGTAAATAATAATAATAGAAATTTTCTTATTTATCTTATTAATTATTTTTTTCACCCATCATATTTCTATGAGTTTCGTCTAATTCATTTATCAGATGTTCCTTTAAAATATTTATTTCCTTCGGGAGAACACTCTTATTAAAGTTTATTTCGCACAGAATTTGTAAACAATTCACATAGCTTTTACTTGAAAAGTTATAAATAACGCAAAGAAATTGTTTAAAATCAGATCCCCGTAGGTTATTTCCTTAGAGATCGCAGCAACCGACATTAACCCATTCGTGCCCAGCATCTTTTGCTTAAATTTTATTTGGTTGGCACCACTATTTTTAGAAGATTTAAGTTTAGTTCATTAATCACGAAAATGCATCATTTAAATAAAATAATTATTGCTTTTCTTTTTTACCGTGTCAAAAACAGTGCTGAATGCACCTTTTGAAGCGTCCCTAAAAAGGGACGCTAGACACTAATGGGTTAAAACATGCAACACGTTCACAGAAGTTCGATTTTTAGGAAGCAGTATTTAAATAATGACTGAGAAACTACGACAAAACAATAAAATATTTTTTCTAAATGAAAATATCGAAGCTAGTTAGCACATTTTCACTACTCTATTTTTTCATAGCTTTTAAAATGTGATCTATTAAAAAATGTTAATCATCTCATTGCTCTAGCCAATGCTTAGTTTAAAATATATCTTGTAAAATAAAAAATAAAATAAAATAAAACAAAAGAAAGGGATGATTCCACATTCGCATCTGTAAGTTTAAATAGTTAATCTTCTTTTATAACATGATAGATGTTCCACAAATAAAATAAAAGAAAATTTCTATTCAAAATTTACCGTATTTTCGGGTGTATAGCCCGCATCCTGTGTATAACCCGCATCCCTAAATCGAGCAGAGCTTTAAAAAAGTTCATGTATAACCCGCGGAGATGCATCGGTGTATAGTCCGCTGGCTATACACCATTTACGAACGTATATTTCGACCAGGGTTCGAAATTAGAAGCCATTAGTCATAATTTTTAACACAAATTTACCAAATTTTTTCGTGATGCATAATATCTATAGTAATTGGGCTAAAAAATTAAGGTTATCAGTACCGTAATTTTCGGAAGAAACGCCGCGGCGTTTACGTGTTTTAAGATAAAATTTCAAGCGATGCGGTGTTTACGCGCATTTTTTTTCAAAGAAGCGTGATATTTTTAAAAAAAATTTCCGAGAATTAAAAAAAATCGGTGATAAATTCAAAACTTCGGACATAAAATGTATACGTATCTTAGGTCTTTGGTTCCCAAAAGGATCGAATCCTCGGAATCGATCCGAAATGCACAAACTCCGAAAAGGAACGATTCCTCGGACTCTATCTGGAAAGAAACGACTCCGGGAAAGTTCGATTCCTAGAACTCGTTCCGAAATGAAACGACTACGATTCCTTGGAATCGTTTCGAAAAAGACTGACTGCTCTGAATCGTTCCGAAATAACATAACTCACGCACTTTTTTTTATTCTTTGCAACAGGGTAAGGTACCAACTCCGAAAAGGAACGATTCCTCGGACTCTATCTGAAATGAAACGAATCCGGAAAAGTTCGATTCCTTGAACTCCTTCCGAAATGAAACGACTCTGTAAAGGAACGATTCCTCGGAATCGTTTCGAAAAAGAACGACTGCTCTGAATCGTTCCGAAATGATATAAATCACGCACTTTTTTTTTGTTCTTTGCAACAGGGTCGGTAGATTTTTTTGGAAAAATAAACTAAAATGATCTTAAATTCAGAATTGTCGAGATTGGAAGTGTTCCGGATTTTGAATTTTGTACTCTACAAACACAATGGCTATTATACATCTATCTGTGCAATACTTGGCGATAGTTGCGACAGTTCTTCCAAATCCAGAAATAACTGTATTTAAGCAGTAAAAAAAAGCATTTACAAACATGGGAGAACTCTCTAAATTTCAAGGCATAGCGAAAAAAAATTACAAATTTCGATGTTTTTTTTCAAATTTTTTAAGGTTTAAAAATCGTAGAAAAAATATCACGATTTCCAATTTTTTTTAAAAAAAATTTTGTATAACCCGCACCGTTTATAAGCCGCAGCGGCTTTTTGGGAGGTTTTTTTCTTGTATAAGCCGCGGACTATACACCCGAAAATACGGTACCTGAGTGAATTCCAACAGTAATGAGAATTGGGTCGATTAGTGATGACGTCTCTACTCGCGTCCTTTTGGCCTAGAGTATTTCGATGGCAGTGACGCAACCCGCTGGTAGATGGATTAAATTTGACAAATTTAGCTTTTAAATTTTTCCGGTGGGATCTTCCGTGAAGGGATTTGGAAATCTGGTGATAAGAAATCGGAAAACATGAAAGCATATGAAAAACAAGAAAAAATACCAAACTTATAATTATCAAATAGAATATTAAGGAAAAACTCGAGAAACCTTGCCCTAGTTCTGATAAATATAAATTGCTATGATTTTAGTATGCGTATATAAAACGAATACACAAATGTGGACAGTTTTAAGACCTAGTCTAATATAAATAAAATAATTCATTTTGAATCATTTAAAAGTTGCTTGGACCATTTTTAAATGTGTATTATTTTCTTTATAAAAAGCTTCTTAGCACCCAAAAAATTTTATGCTTCAAATCGACACACGCTACAAACACGTAAAAAAAAAAAAAATTACTTGTTTTATGTCAATTCATTCCTTATAGGAAGTTTAAATAAAACTTAAAAATAAATCTTAATTAGAACTGTCACTAGTCTCTTACGGACGATATAATTCTTGTAAACATTGTATGGTTCTCATTAAAAGCAACTGTAAACTGTTCTGTAAAAAAAGATAGAAGCTTTTGGTTAAGCTTGAATGTTTGCAAAAATACAATAATATATTCAGGGGTTAAACATTCTGAGAAACAATTATTTATCTTATTTTCGATAATATATAGATTTTTGATATTTGTGTATTTCTAAAACAGAAGTTTCTTTTGCTACAAGTAATTTTCGGATATGTATTCAAATAATTTTTACAGCATATTAGTAAGCTTTCTCAACCTAGTATCAATGCAAAATATGAGTTTTTCGAATGCTATCATTTCTCATGAAACATTCACATCGCATAATTCTATTATGCGATGTGATATACATACAAGAATAACATGATAGTGTTTATTTTATGCTGTTAATTTTGCATATTTGCTTGATATGAAAATTTTTACTTAAAAATTGAATAAAAAATTCAGTTTATACTGATATGAGAAAATTGATTAATCACTTAACTACTTCATTTTTTGCATACAATAAATTGGAAATATGGGACAAGCACCACTTACTTTAAGCTAAAATATTTTTTCTTGTCCGTACAACGTACGGATAAATCAGAGAAGCTGTTAATTCGTCATGAGAAATAATCCTAAACGTTTCTGATTCGTCAAAGGATAGGTTTCTGTAGTAAAAGAAACTCCCTTCGAAACCCTAGAAACACCGAGGAGTTTATATTTTTGTAAACCCTGCTAGATCGACGAACATTTGTCTATTTCTTCTGTATAGAAAATGCTAAAATGGATTTTTTTTTTAGTTTGACCGCGTGTTAGTAAAATGTGTATTGCGTCAAAAATTTATTTTATTATTTGATACTAGAGGAATTTCTATCACGAACATAATATCCTATATAGTATTCAACGCAGCTGCTGGGCATTTCCATGGGAATTTGTTAGTCTGTTACACAACTGAAAATCGCTATGCTTGTTGGCCACCGTTATTTTCGAAAAGTTTGCTTCGCCTTATTCAATCGATGATATATCTTCGATAAACTATGTCTCATTTTCTCATTTTAAAATACAGGTAGCCAAAAATCATAGCATGTAACAGACAAACAAGTTTGCATGGAAATGCCCTGCTGCATATTTGTAGTACAAACATTATAACTGCTAGCTATCCAGTATTTCATGTCGATACTGAGTTCAGAAAACTGATTTACACACCGTAAAAAATAACCGTAAACGTTTCGGATTAGTCAAAGGAAGCAAGCGAAAGTTTTGGTTCAGAAATGTTCCTAAATGTCTCTGATCGTAATATATCAGTTTTCTTAATTATAATATATTGGAAATGTATTGATTTCTGAGGTTTTTTGGCGTTAAAAGAACTTCCTTCTAAATCATGGAAATTCTAATGAGATTATATATTTATAAATCTTGCTATATCGAAAAATATTTCCCTACTTTTATGGTGTAATAAACGCGAAAAAAGACTCTTTTAGTTTTGATATGTGTTGGTTAAATGGTTATTGTGTCGAAAAATAACTTTATTATTTAGAGGAACTTGCATTTTCAATGCAGTTGCTGCATATTTGGAATACAAACATTACAAAAGATCGTAATCCGGTATTTCATGCCGATACCGAATTCAGAAAATTGATTAATACACGGTAAAAAATAAACGGAAACATTTCCAATTAGTCAAAGGACAGTAAAAAAAGTTTAGTTACAGAAATTTTGCTAAAAATCTATAATCATAATCTATTAACCCTACTAACTACTAACCCTTATCATAATATATTGGAAATCTATTGGTTGCTGAGGTTTTTGGAGTTAAAAGAACTTTCTCCTAAATCGTAGAAACACCAAGGAGGTTATATATTTTTGTAAACTTTGCTATTTCGATAAATATTTGTGTACTTTTACAGTGTAATAAATGCGAAAAAAGACTTTTATTTTTGCTAGAGACATTTTTTTAGTGATGTTTCTATAACATGATTCGTACAGGTACCGTTATTTTGAAACAGATATTTTTTATTTTAAAAAAGTAATTTTTCTTCAAGCACGTGAAATTTTGCCTTATTTGTTGAGAGATTTTCAATAAGAAAATACTGGTAACGAAGAATTTCCTGCCCTGGAAATTCCAAGATGCGTACGAACTCTGTATAAGTCTCTAATCGCAATCTATTGGTTTCCCTTATTATAATCTTTTGGAAATCTATTAGTTTCTTGGTTTTGGGGGTTTCTGGAGTTAAAGGAACTCCCTTCAAAATCGTGGAAACTCCGACGAGATTATATTATATTTTTGTAAACCTTGCTAGATCAAGAAACATTTCTCTATTTCGATAGTGTAATAATTGCGATAAAAGATTTTTTATAGTTTTGCTACGTGTTAGCTAAATGGGTATTGCGTCAAAAATTCATTTTATTATTTTATGCTAGAGGAACTTGTATCTGGAACATAATAGCCTATATAATAGTTAATGCAGCTCTGCATATTTGGAATGCAAACATTACGCAATCCAGTATAGTAATCCCTTAACATTCGTGAGTTTTGATTATTCGCGAAATAGAAAATGCAAAACATCTCAAAATTCGCGAATTTTTCGCACCATTTTTTAAAAAGAAAAATCTCTTACATGCAAGTTCACAATATTTGCAAGAAAACTATAATGCAAAATGTTTTTTTTTTAATAGTGGTGCAAACAGTATACAAAAATAGTCTTAGTAGTAGCTCTGCGGTCACGATTTTGACTTGGAGATTTTCGGGAGACGACGTGAGAATGTTAACCCTTTGAATCCTGATGGGCGCATTCTCTACCACTTAATTTTAATCTCTAAATGTCACATTGACACTGAAATATTTAACCGAATTTATCTAAAAATAGATTAATGCATTTTTTCGTGTATATCATAAGCCGAATCGTTTGTTTACAGAATACTGGTGCCAATGTGACATTTAAGCATTTTAAAGAAATTCAGCCCCAGAGCTAAAGGGGTTAAGGGATTGCTGTATTTCATTTTGATACCGAATTGCAAAAACTGATTAATGCGGTAAAAAAATAAACAGAAACATTTCCGATTTGTCAAAAAATAGCAAAAAAGTTTTGTTTCTGAAATGTTTCTTTAAGTGTCCAATCATAATCCATTGGTTTCCCTAATCATAACCTATTGGAAATCTGATGATTTCTTGGTTTTTGAAATCAAAGAATCTCCCTTCGAAATCCTTGCAACTATAAGAGGTTATACTATATTTTCGTAAACTTTGCGAGATCGATACACATTTGTCTATTTTTACAGGGTAGCAAATACGAAAAAGGATTTTTTATAGTTTTGCTACGTGTCAGCTAAGAATCCGTTGTATAAATAATTAAATTTATTAAATGAATATTTAATAAGTATTTATCACATGCTAATTAAGCGTAGAACCAGCATGGGGGAAAATGTCAAAGCCAGAGATAGAACACCGAACCTTGGAATAGCGCTCCAAGTGCTTTGCCATTTAAGCTACGAGGACGATGCCCATCTTAGATTTTTCATACCCATATGTTGGTAAGACTGCAAGAGCAGCACAAGATGGAACAGTCTTCATGAACACACAATCTTGAGGCGTAACATCAGACACAAATAAACACAGTATCAGTGAACACATATACAATTTTAATTAATTTCCAGCAGTGAAATTACGCTTGAAATTATTGAATTTTTAATATGTGATTTTCACTTGCTAACTAAGCGTAGAACCAACATGGTGAAAAATGTTCCTTTCTGTTTTTAAAATTGCATATGTGTTCACCGATGCTGAATTTATTTGTACCTCATGTTACGCCTCAAGATTGTGTGCTCATGAACACAGTTCCCTCTTGTGCTGCAATTGCAGCCTTACCAACATATGGATGTGAAAAATGCTAAGCATCGTCCTCGTGGCTTCATCGATAGACCACTTGGAGCGCTATTTCAAGGGTTCCGGTTTCGATCCCCGGCTTGGACATTTTTCATCATGTTGGTTCTGCGCTTAGTTAGCAATTTATAAATCACGTATTAAATATTCAATAATTTCCAGCGTAATTTCACTGCCGAAAATTCATTAATTTTGTTATTTGATGCCAGAGTAACCTGTATCTGAAACAATATCCTATATAGTATTCAATGAAGCTACCATATTTGTAGTGCAAACATTATACCTGCCCGCTATGAGATATTACTTGACAGTAATAGTGAACTGGAATAACTGCGTCCAGATACAGCAGGATAAGAAGATACTTCAATAAAGGTTCATCGTTTACTCTAATGTCTGAATAGAGTTATCGAAATGAGCTTTTACTATCTTCAGCGATAGTATCTGAATGCTTTATGTATGTATTATCATTCAGAAATGTATTTCATTCAACTGCATAGTGAAGCATATGTGAATCAATTAAAATTTAAGTTTTCATAAATAAGCTCGTTCCAAGCTACCACTATAATTAAATAAAAATATCCTTTTTACACAATCGCAGAAGTCAGTTGATAAAGGTAAGGTAAAGAATTATTCTTTAAAATTTGTGTTAACTAAACTTAAACATGAATCTAAATAACGTACTTTCAAAAAAATATTCATACAGCTGAGTGTTTCAAATGTTAACTTCAATTTTGGTATAACAATAAACGAAAATGTACCTCTTCTTGAAAACAAAAATTTCAAAAAATTTCCATTCTTTACCTTTAGAAACATCAGAAGCCAATGTATTTTTGAGATTTAAAGAAGGATTTGTGAAAAGGAAGTTTCTTTTGGTGTCACTGATTTTCGGAAATTTTCCGAGTAGTTTTTGTAGTGTACCGATCAATTTTCTCATTCTGGTTTATAGATTTTTAGGATGCTAGTCATTCTCAAGTAAACATCTTAATGTTTAACACGTATGTTTTTCTGACAAACAGGAAAAATTAGCAGTAATGATATTAACATTAATATTAATATTATTTAGTTACACTTCAATGTATAAACTCGGTTACACAGCTGAAGATGATAAATTAAGGACTGATAACAATCTATAAACCTATATTACGATTTCAGAAAACAAATTTGTTCACTATATAAACTACTCAGAAATATTTCCGAAAATCATTGAAAGCAAAAGATATTTCGTTTTTATAAGTTTTTCTTTAATGGACAGATTATCTGAAAATTAGTCAAAAAGCCATTTTGTGTTTTAATATATTGAAGTCTATTTAATTGTGAATATTTTGACGCCTCATCTTTTACCCAGACAGCAATGATGTCCCGAGATATTGAAAATTTTGTTAATACACCCAGCAGAATTTTGCACACAAATTAAACCTTTAAAGGGCTTTGTCCCCATGTTCATGTTTTTTTCACTTTTATCCTTTAAAAAAAGCAAAGATTTTTTTTTTTTTTTTTTGTATTTGATATAGTGATTTAAACTTTTGTTTTTATAAATGTGTTTTATTATAGATGTAATACAATTGCGCATGGAATTAACCTTCGGCTTTTTTGTTATTTTTTTTAATTAAAAGTATATGAAGATGTGTTAGATTTCATCGTTTTACACTATATGCATCAGTAAAAAAATTACATTAACTATAATATTAGTTGTATCTAAAGATTCATGCGTAGTCTTGTGTAATATACTTTTGACTTTCTAAAAAAATGGACAAAAATATTGATATTTAAAAAAAATAGCAGGGATTGAAAAAATTTAAAATTTTTTACACTTTTTAAAAATTTTAATTAAATATGAAATGTTCAGGGTTCGCATAGTTCTACCACTAAATTTTAAGAATACTTTCGAAGTGTTTCACTGCAGAAAACTACCATAAAATCTGTGAATGAAGGTACAGGTTACGAATGCTGTGGTTTAAAAATTAAATGTAAATTTTCTTATTTTTAATAGTGGTGTCAGAACCCTTGGAAATTCCAAGGAGTGTGCGAACCTTGAATGTTTTTCTTTTTGATTATTTTTCAGTGGAACGTTGAAATGCTGTAAGTTAAAAATTTTATCCATAATTTTTAAAATAAACAAAACTGCTGAAAATGTAAACAGTCCCCTTAAATCTCAAATACACTCATTTCTCCGGTTTTTAAAGACAAGGAAAGATTTTATTTTCTTTATTTATCAGCAATTTTTAACTCATTTTTATGCAATGCATATTTTTTTAAAGATTACTTATGACATAAAATCGTTTTGAAATATTTGAATATTGTTAAAAAAGTTTTTCATTTAAAATGTTGCTTTTATTTTATTTTTGACGTAACTCAAGAAGCACTTGTCCTATTTTATTACTTTTTCACTATTGTATGCAAAAACGGTGTTTTCTTATATTGCCTTCAGTATTTATAAAAACTTTACTTACAAAATATATAATAAATTTCAAAGTAAAAAAAAAGCAATTTTGAGAGTGGTTTTTGCTGTGATGAGTATATTTTAAAACATTTTACATGAAATGAAAAATTCTGAAAGCAATTTATTAAAAACGTAACATAAAAACTCTGTACGAAATATTATACGTGGATCTCGCAAGAAAGTTTAAAGTTATCATTTTAAAATGACGTAATGAGAAAATAAGCTCTAAGATAAACTGACTTAACGTTTTAGTTAAAGACAGGTCAGAACTACTAAAACAATAAAAAGAATGTAATATTAGTTGATGTAATCATCGTATAAATATGCTACTTGTTTCATTTAAATGAATTAGCTTTTTCGTATTTTATTAGCAAAAAAAGTGCAAAATACATATTTTTTGTGGATTTTGAAACCCAGACTCTTTAAAATCCACATTGATACACTCATATTTCAGCAATCACCTGTGTAACATTTACGACTTAGGTTAAATTAAGGATGTTCTTAACTGCTCCGCTCAACAAGCGAAAAACGTTTTGACACATTTACAAAGTCATTTTTTAACAGAAATATATAAAATTGGAATGCCTGACTATGGAAGCAACTTCGAATCGAACTTATTTTTCCATTTTATGATAAATAAATTACATATCCAGTTCTAAGCTATTTCGATCACGAGATCACCCGTTTTTCTCTTGCTTTTCGACCGGTTTTTCTGCTTTCGTCGGGAAATGTGCTCAAAAGTGTCAACTTTGAAGGCTTGTTATGAAAAATCTATTGCATTTTTTAAAAAACTGAACGTTGAGTGCAATTAGGCAGTTTCTGAATAATAACACCTGCTATTTTCATGTATTTACGAACAAAAATAAATTAAAGCATGTGTCACAAAGTTGCCCTTTTTGATTTAAGAACACCCTTAAGTAGTACCTTCTTTTGCCTTTATAGTTCGAGAGCTGTTAAACATTTAAGGTAGGTATTTAAGGCACCACGAAAATTTGCATAACACATTTTGGTAATGTTTAAATACAAAATCGATGATCTGGCTAATGAATCCTGGCTCTTAGCTAACTCGTAATTTTTTTTCCCCAAAATTTCTGTTGAAGAAAATTTTTGAGGCATTTCGAAATTTTAATACTTTCAAATTTTATCTTTAATGAAATAAAAGATATAGAAGCCAGACTATTTAGTCAGACAAAAAACTGTGCCAGGCGGTTCGAAGTGATATTTTATAACTATCAAAAACAGATTTGAGGCAAGAAGACACCCAACCATTCGGTTTATGGGTTTTTACGTCTCGAGGGAATAATCCCCACCGCCATCCAACGAACACAAATACAATGTGTAACGGACACAAACTGGCAAGAAAATAAAAACAAAAATAAAAATTACAATCAAAACAGCAATATGTTTTGGAAAAATTACAGATGCAGTAAACAGGCAACATCGCCAACTGCCAACTCGACAAATTGTCATAAATAGTAATTAACTAAAAATAAACAGCTAACAGGGCATACAGACACTGTCAATATGCTACAATAATAATAAAAAAGTAAATGATTATAATTGAAAATAGGAATTACAGCGAGAATAATGATATTCACAGATGAAAAGAGCTGAATCTACAGATTCTAAATTACAGATAAATAAAACCGTCTATTATATTTATTGCATTGACATTAATACTAAGCTGACACTTCAATACTTATAACGAATAATTGAGAATTGTCGATTCAGGATATTCTAATTATCCTTAAGTCTATGATAATTTAGACAGGTCTTAAGAGACTTTTTCACATTTTGCCTACATGATAAGTCTCTATCAAATTTAAAATGATGGTTCATGTGTTTGCATTTACCGAAAATATAATGTTTCACGTTTCCAACAGAACCACAATCACAGCGATCCAAAAGTCTTTTACCTATTTTAAATAAATAGGATGAAAGATTCCGTGACCTGTTAGGTAAAACTGTACCACTTCTTTTGTACAAAGAAAATCCAAGTCAACTTTATTAAAAAATGTAATTGTTTGTAAATAATATTCTAATTAATTAAGCGAAAAATGATATTACTAAGCCTCTTCTACATCTCTTCAAAAATTACTTCATCAAGATCATGTTTTTATTTTTAAAAATGAGTCTGAAAATGCGTCAGAAAATTTCGAGCCGTTCGGAGTGGAAAAATACTTTTTTTAATACACCCTTAATATGAATTTCAACTAGATGCAAGCGCAATCACAAGAAATTTAAATGCAATAGGTTCTTCCAAGATCACGTGTCTCATATCAAGCGTGCACTTTTTCGAAAATTTTTGGAGTAGTAGTTAAAAAATTGATATTTGTAGAGAAACATGCGCACCTTTAGATGTAACATTTTGTTTGTATATTAACCCTTAAATGTCGTGTGTTGCTTTTCGGCCACATACCCAATTTAGCCTTCTAAAGTACTATTAGAATAATATTGAAGCTCTAAATGACTAATGGTGCGAATAAAATACATATTGAAAATATCATTAACACTAGAACGCCCGGAAATTCTACTCAAGTTTTAAAATATTTCTCACCAGAATTTTTATTCAAAATTATTTAATTAATTTAGTTAACGTAAATTTGCGTGGATTAAATTTAAACTATTTCAAGAAATTTTTTCTGGTTCGAATTGAAATTTAGTTACATGATTGGAGCCGAATCGACTCCATCCGGGCGTTCTAGTGTTAAATCAATTTTCAACAGTCGATTGAAGCATTAATGCTGTTTAACACTAGAACGCCCGGAAATTTTACCCAAGTTTGGTAATAATATTTCACACAAGAATTTATATTCAAAATTATTTAATATATTTATTTAAAGTAAATCTAAGTGGTTTAAATTTAAACTTTTTCAAGAAAAGATTTCTGACTCGAATAAAAATTTAATCAGATAATCAGAATCGAATCGACTCCATCCGGGCGTTCTAGTGTTAAGAATAAAGATTGATTTATTTTTCCAAATGTTGCTATGTGTGTTTTTTGTTTTGTTTAGAAGTTTGTGAAATACACTATTTTGTTCTCCAGTGATCAAATAAAATTTATTACATGGAAAAGTAAGGTATTTAGCCCATATTTAAGACTACTTTTGGATATTTAACTGTAAAGTATATCTTGCAAGCAGATTTTAGCATATGTTGCCAATTGTCAACAACAGGCATTAACCCCTTAACTGCCGAATCTTTAAGAAAAGAATCTTCAACATTTTTGCTACAGAAAATTTGCCACCACAAAATTTGGAAAATAATCTTCCCTTTATTTAATGGTAAAAGTTTCTTTTTGTTAATAAAGCAAATTTTTTAACTGAAAAAAATGGTTGTTCGATAGTTAATTTCAGAAATGTGCATTCTTTTGAACGAGACGTATATGTACGCCTGGGGAAGTTAAGGGGTTAAGTTCCACTAAGCCCTTCAACAGTCAGTAGTTTCAGTTTTACTTTCATCTATGTTTAATAGAAGTAGTTTATTTTGTAGTACATCATGTGTACAAGGTATTTTTCTACATTTTATTTTCTGCAAATTTTACTCTATCATTTTGTATTGCCTCCAAAAAAGCATTTGACTCAATAATAAATTGAAGAATTGGTTAATAATTCAGAACGAAGACTGTTGTAATGAAATTGAAATGGCTATTTTAAAATACAGAAAAGAAATTTCAACGAAATCTAAACTGCCAACTATGAGCATTGTTTGAAAAACGGGAATATTAAGGTAAATAAAAACAGATAAAGTTTAGTGGAAATGAAATTATTCGCCAAACACGAGTGAGCTGGATACACCACTGGATTTTTACAAATATGTCTCTTCAGAGATGAGCTTATAGAAAAAAATGTCGATAAACGCAATTTATATGTCTGTCAAAAAGATTCTTCTAAATCTACGAATATCATATCAAAAGACATAAGGCAGTTTTTCAGGGATAATATTATACATGTCTTTCGGGCATTTGTCCAGTATTCTATTATATTGGAGCCATGAACTTCGTTTTCAAATTATTCAGGACACAATAATTAGAGATCAGTTTGAAAAAATCCGAAAATTTATTCATTTCAATGACAACCAAAAACTTCTACCTGGAGAAGATGCGAATCACAATAGATTTTACAAACTTCGATCTATCATTGATATTTTAAACAAGAATTTTGCTTCTATCTCTTTTGGATAAAATTTCTCAATTGACGAGTAAATGTGTACTACTAGCTGACATCTAGTTCGACATTACTTGAAGCAATATCAGCCGAATAAACCTCATAAATGGGGCTTTAAACTTTTTGTACTTGATGATATTTCTGGGTACGCTAATAAATTTGATGTATATTCAAGAGAAGAAAATGTGCTAACCAGATATTGAACTTGATTTTGGTATTTCAAGCAATTTAGTCATTAGACTGTCAAGAAATATACCAAGATAAGTAATCCATAAGTAGCCTTTTGACATTTATTATATGGCCTTTATCTCTGAAGGTATATTGAACAATCACTTGCATCCATATATTGGTAACAGTGAGAAGAATTAGAATTCCTGGATGGAAACGATTGGAAAAACTTTAAAAATTAAGATCGAGTTCTTCATTCAAATACGCCACAACTGTAGATGGCATCTACATTTTATCACCTAAAAAAACACTAAATTCGTCTCGATGCTATCTACATTTGCTGGAATAAATCCTGAAAAAAAAGTCAATAAAAGGAGATCATTGAAAGAGATTTTCCATATGTTATTGCGGAATACAATTGACTTGTGGAGAGAGTTGAACTTTTGTAAACCTTAATGGCCTGCTGAAAAGTTAATATTTATAGTCGAAAATGGTATCTATGCATATTTTATTGGGAATATTCATGTATAAACTAGTCAGATGTGGCAATCCCAAAATTTTCTTCTATCTCATATTTGTTAATAGTTCCAGAAAAATGAAGCACAGTAGCGTCACCAGTTAGATGATTTACACCAAAATTTAAAAAGCAACAATTTCTGTCCAGTTCTAACTGAATCTGAAGTTTGTGGAAAATCCCTGCGTTAGCTTTTAATATAGAATCATTGCAGAAATCATAAATAAATCTGGATAGAAGAACTACCCCTTGAGTGATTTCTTACAAAAACTAAAGAATACTAATTTATTTGAGGGACTAACTGAATCTGCAGTTTGATGAAAATTCATTAATTATATTTTCTGAGGTTCTAAGTTCAAAACTGTTCTGCTCTTTTATTCTCGTTTATATTAACGCGCATTTAAATGTACAGTTTTCTCCACCAGTAGGTCGCAATTCTTTGGCTGTGTGCTCTTTCTCTACCTAGAGATGCATTCGTGCATATAATTGATTTTTAGCTTTTTTATGCTTCATTTCCATTTATTTTTATTTCTCAGCCTTTCTTCTAACTCGTTCATCCTCCGAAAATCCTTTAATCTGCACATTTCCAGCTCCTTCCAATAGTTCTTCCCTCTCTATATTTCCGGGTTATTTTTGGAGTGTCATCTAATTGTTCATTTTCAATAAATCTGTCATTTGAATGTGCTTACTTTAGATCTGTTGTCTTCTACATTTCTTGAATCGAAAACTGCATCCTTCAGGCTATAATCCTGAAAGGAAACCCTCACATTTTGGTCATCACAAAGTTCAGTTTCGTCAGATATTTATGCTACTCTTACAGAAACTAGTTATGTCAATATAGCAGACTGAGGATATTTATTAGTGTTATTATTCTCCACAATGTAAATAATTCTGTCAACAACCGGGAACAAGCCAGTTTGATTATCACAAATTTGCGGATTTGTAAATATTTTATAAAAGTCGGGGACTGGTGGTGTTGCTATAAGCAATAGTTGTATCATTCTGATATTAATTAATTTTGTCATTTTCTAATGTAGGGGCGATCTCTTTATCAATCGAGAATAGAGCGTTAAATATGCCGATTCATAGTTTTACTGTCGCAAATGCTATTGCGATAATCATGAATAATTCTGCGTAGCAGCGCTCCCTGTTCGGCGATTTACACCAAAAAGTAATCAGTTCCATCTTATATCAAGGACTACAGGAATCTGAAGTTTTATGAAAATCGGATTGAAAGGTCACAGGAGCCTTTTCTGTTTTTCATATGATTTTTAACATCTTTTGGTTTTTGGGTTTAAAGAACATTTAATCTTGTAAAGAAAAATGTGCAATAATTTCTCAGTGCATCTTTTTAGTAAATAATTTTTTTTTAGTAATTTAAATGCAAGGTGTAAGTGACATTCCACTTGGAACTCGCTTTGAGTTTTATGTTTTTTAAATCCGTGCATTAAATCTCAAGATATTGATATCGCTGAAATCGTGAAAAAGGCAGCATAGCATAGCCATCTGTTGGGAGATGTACACCAAAAGGTAATCAGCTCCAGTTTATATTAAGGTCTAACTGAATCTAAAGTTTTGTAAAATTCCGTGCATTTGTTCTTGACATAGAGAACCCACAAAAATTTTGTCACATACAGAGTGACAGACAAACTCACAAAGAGACATTTTGTAAAAACAAGTTTTTGGGGTTATCTGACCCCTAAAACGAGTAAATTCGTAGAAAAACAAAATTTGAAAATCTGAATGAATGCAGTACTTTTTTCTTGTAAAGACAGAAGAAAGTAAATAGGACAGAAGTCGAATTTTGAAAAACGAGCCACTTTAAGCATCTAGTAACTTAGTTGTTCTAGAAAAATTTGCTCAAAGAAAGGTGCACCATGTTTAGAACTGAAATGTCTATATACGATTTTATAGACTGAAAAATGGTGTGAATGACAAAGGAGAAAATGTTTCATGGAACGAATTTAAATTTTAACCAGGGTTGTCAGTTTGGCCTCCATTTTTATTCAGAAAATTCCGATAGGCGTCAGAAATTAAAATTAGTATCTTTTGCTTTGTTTAATGACAGAAATTTTGTGATTACTTAAAGTTCAGAATCTTCTTTTAAATTTTCAAGTAGGGATATACAATTTCGAAAAAAATGGAAGCCAAACCGGCAATCCTGATTTTAACTGTTAAGAAGGAAAGCCCAAATAAAATCTTTTACCAGACGTCTTATTCTGAAAAATAATATAATATTATAGACATATAAGAAGGAAACATCGAACAAAAAGAGGAGGAAGTTCTTCTGAAACCAACTTATAAAGATTTTTTTTTGTGCGAGCAAAACTTGATTCCAAAGTCGCATTATTACTTCTTCGTGTCTCTAAAGTGAACTACGGCTAGTAACAATAATAATTATTATTTTAAATAAGTATCTATTTATAAATATTAAGAATTTTATAATACTTTCAATAAATAGTTACTAAAAGTATTCTTAATTTTAATTTAGATATTTTAATCAATTTATTTTATTTATTTTTTTACTTTCTTTTATCGTTACAAGAAAGTATATCATTCGTGAATAATTTAGACTTCTGGGTTTCGATTGATTTATATATATTAGAAAGTCCTGAACACGATTTGATGGTTTTTAGAAAATGTCTGAGTCTGCCTGTCACTTTCGTCACTCTCTATGTCTGTATGTGACAAAAAGTTTGTGGGCATTCTATCTCGAAAACTAATACACGAAATTTTACAAAACTTTAGATTCGGCTAGACCTTGATATAAACTCAAGCTCATTATCTTCAGGTGTACATCGCCCTAAAGGTGGCACTTCTATGCTGTACTAATCACGATTTCCGTTATAGCTCTATGTCAAGTACTAATTCACGGATTTTCAGTAAACTTCAGATTCAGTTCGTCCTTAACATAAATTTGTGCTGATTATTTTTTGGTGTAAATAATTCAACTGGTGGTGCTGCTGTGCTGCATTACTCATGACTGTCGCAATAGTTTTATTTCAAAAACTAATGCACGAATTTTTATTAAAATTCAGATTAAGTTAGTCCCTGATATGTATTAGTATTGTCTAGTTTTTGGCTTAAATATTCTTACAGGTTGCACTGTAGTGCAGAATTTTTTAAGGTTTACGCAATAACTCTATCTAAGAAACCAATGCACGGATTTTCATGGAACTTCAGATTCAATTAGATTTCAACATAAATTGTTAAGGATTAGATTTTTGTGTAAATCACATAAGCGCTGCTATGCTGTATTTTTCAGGAAGCATTAACATGTATGGGTTAGTAGAAAGTTTTGGGATTGCCACGTCTGACTAGTTTCATTTTGTGTCATTGACGAATTTGAAACGAACAAAAACTAAACTACATTTCTTATTCATGTCCTATATAAATCGTTCATTTTAGGTAGATTTAATATGAAATACTACCTATTGTGATCGCACCAATGTTGGAATTTCTGAAAAATGTTTGCAGATCTACGCCGATCATGACCCCTAAACCCCAAAACTACCATCCGTAAAAAAGTTTATATATATATATATATATATATATATATATATATATATATATATCACTTTCTTATGGACACGATAACTTCTATAGTTTTGCTCCAATCTCTTCCAAACTGATACTTAAAATCAAGGGGTATAAAATCTCGGCTAAGTTCGTTAATGGGCAAAATCGGTCCAAGGGGGTGGAAATAGGGAGGGTGTTTGTGAAAATCAAAAAAACGCCATAACATCTTAATTAAAATAGATATCGAATCGGTTTAAAGTTTATATTACTTCTCAAAAATGAGCCAAAAGTTTATGCGTGACAGATTTTTCGTAAATTTAGAAATGGGCTCAAGGGGCGAAAAAAACAGGGTTTTTGGGAGAAAAAAATTCATAACTTCGTCATTTCTCAAGATATTAAGTCCAACTAAATTTTTTATAAATGTTCTCAAAATTATCTAAAACTTTTGTATTTACAAGTTTTTGATAGGACCAATTTTTACCGAGAAAAAAAATTAAAAACGAAAAGAAAAGGGGGGGTGAAAAAAGAAAAAAAATCCATAACTCCATCAATTTTTAAGCTATCAAATCTAATTAAATTTATTTTACATCTTCTTAATAATATCTACAACTTTTACATTGACAAGTAGGTCCAATTCGTATAGCAAAGATAAATTAAACAAAAATAGGAGTTGGAGAAAGAAATTTCAAATCCAAACTGCTTATATTCTGACTCATTTTTAAATTTATTTTAGATTTTAAACGTATCCAAATAGTAGATCCTCTTATTTAGAAACTGTATAAAGTGACGCATTGGTCATTTTTTTGATAAAGACAGAATATATTTCAAAAAAGGTTGCCAAAAATGGTATTTTGAACAGAATTTCCCGAAGTCATCGTGACTGAAAATTTAAAGAGGTATTCAAATAAGAAATTGTGTTTTTTCTGACTCGTTTTTAAATCCATTTTTTCCTCTCAAATGCATCCAATTTATAGATCCCCTTGTTTAGGAACTACATAATGTGACGCATTGGCCAGTTTTTTTTGATAAAGACAGAATATATTTCCAAAAAGGTTGCCAACAAGGTATTTTGAACAGAATTTCCCGAAGTCATCATGCCTGAAAATTTGAAGAAGTATTCAAATAACAAATTGCTTTTTTTCTGACCCGTTTTCAAATCCATTTTCGCTCTCAAACGCATCCAATTTACAGGTTCCTCTCATTTAGGAACTATATAATGTGACGAATTGGCCATTTTTTTCATAAAGATAGAATATATTTTTAAAAATGCTGTCAAAGTGGGCATTTCGCACAAAATTTTCTGAAACTATCATGATTGAAGAATTAAGGATGTATTCAAATAACAAATCGGTTATCTTATGACTCATTTTTAAATTCAATGTTGTTCTCAAGCGCGTTCAAGTGACAGATTTTTGCTATTTTGGAACTATATAATGTACTTTTTAGTTGATTTTTTAATAAATTCAGAATATATTTCAAAATATGTTGTCAAAATGGGAATGTGAGCTAAATTTCGCTTAAGATGATTCTGATAAACCCAGTTCTTGCAGAAAAATGAAATTAAGAATTTTTTATAAGCGGCCAAATGAAGTATTAAACTGGGTATATCTCTAATCATACTTTATTTTTTGTTGTTGAAATGAGCACTCTTCGAAATCTACCTCCGCCTATAGGCCAAGCCGACAGGGATTTTTTTATGATAAACACTTGGATGAGTTACCGATACAGTTCTATATCCTAGATATTGTCAGAAATATGAAAATCAACAGTAGGACAAGTGAATTTAATTCCTTTTTTTATGATGCCAATTAATATTTTATAAACTCTTCCTAAAATATAACCAAAAGTAAGAATAGTTACTATATATATATATATATATATATATATTTTGGCATCCATGAGCTTTCACCTAAAATAATTGGCATTGAAGTAACGGCAAATTTTTTAATTGAATTTACTTGAAACTCATATTCTAATGTTGTCTTGGTGCGACGTTATGCGGGAGAAAGCCTGGTTGTATTTTACCATTCAACTTTCAGTGCATAAAAGCTTAAATATTTCAGTTTCTCTTTTTTTTCTGTATAAAAAATCTGATTCAGTTTCCAATATTTTTATTTCTTTATTTGTTTGATTCTGTGATTTTCCTTCATAGGAAGTAAAATGTTACACTTTGCTTAGTGTTTGTTATTTCCTTTAGTTGCATTTTTTTCGTTTAACTTTTGAAAACGCAAATGCATTTCACCCTAATTACATTAAGTACATTAAGTACTATCCGATTTTATTTTCACAAATTATGCATTGCCTTATTTAAATGACTCTCAAGCCACTACTGCTAGCTATTTCACCAAAAAATTGCTTTAATTTCCACCAGTGAAAGAGCCAACAGCTTCCAACACCACCCAGCTAAATCCTTAGATGCCTGCATTACTTAATTGTTCCGGAGTCTGATTCAATACAAACATGTTTTCAACAGGAAATTTTACTTAATCAAAGATATAAAATGAAATCTAATAAATGTTTTATAAAAAAGAGACATTTCTTTATATCACTTTCAGATATTAAACAGGCTTTCCTAGTTACGAATCCAGAATAATTAAGAAATGTTGCATCTATACTAAATCCCTTAAATTTGTGTTGGCCTGTAACCCTGCTTCCCATTCACGCAAGACGCATTTGATCTGTGCGTAAATATAAATAGAAGTTGTACAGTCTTGAAATATGTGGAATTATGATTTAGTTCTTGCGTAAATATAAATAGAAGTTGTACAGTTTAGAAATATGTGGATTTATGATTTAGTTCTTGCGTATAGTCTAACGTAGAGCTGCCAAGTCTCCAGTTTTTTGGGTATAAATATTTTAATACAAAACATTTTCACAAATATTTCAATACAGAAAATGTTCTTTCGTTTAATTGTAATACTTGGGTGGTTTAAAAGAACAACATTTTCTTTGAGGTAATAGTGGTGTACGGAGACTTAACAACGTTGTTAACGTAATGTTCATACGCCAAAATAAGATGTCTATAAATAAAATGTCAAGAGATTCTAGAATTCCTAAGCTTCAGGGAATTTTTCAGGTAAAATATTATTTTTCATAGAAAAACATATCGTGGTTAAAAATACGAAATTTCGCCTTATTTATTCAGGAATTTTCTATAAGTAAATGCTGGTAACGAAGAATTTCCTGGTCGGGAAATTCCAGGTCGCGTACGAATTCTGAGAGATTTTTGAATCACCATGAATAATAAATATTTTTTTAAAAATATTTTTTTATCGTATGTTTAATATTTTCTTGTGAGCAAACCCATAACTTAAATGATGTTACACGTGTAACAAATAGAAAACCTTTTTTCGCTTTATTGAAAAACCATTAAGGATGTAATTCTGGATCAAATTTCTTTCAAAAACATGAAATGTTACAATTTATCGTAAGAATAAGTAAAACTTATTTCAAGCCTTTTATGAATGATACGCAGTTTACAAATGAAAGTATGGATTTATGAAAGCCGATTTAATATTTTCTATGTGATATTTATTGTAAATCTACAAAAAATTTCATTTTGAATCACACGAGGGGCAAAATTGGATATTTTGTTATGCCTTCTAGATTGATTCACGTCCGCTATAAAACTACGACTTCAATATTTTCCCACATTGTAAGAATATATGCGAGTCTCTGACGTTCGATAACAACTCTTAGCAAAAAGAAAATGAGAAACATCCGAAGTACATGTTCTGAATTTTTCCAAATTTAAAATTACTTTTCATAATTCTTTTCCATACAAGTTAGTGTATGGACGAAATTCTTTTTTATTTCACATCAATGTATTCCCTTTTCGAAATACGTGTAGAATTGTAGAATATAGTCTTTTTTTTTCAAATTATTACATGTTGCGTTTTTTTTTCTTTACTGATATGGATACAAATTGCAGCGTATCACAAACCTTGACATGTACTTGTGCATGCACTGCATATAATACATCCAATCACTACGAGAGCTAAAGGAAAATCTCCTTCTGCTTTTGTAATAGTAAGATGGTTTTTCGTGCCTAATGATGAAAGATTATGTTTTTGAAACGCAATGCTTTAGTTTATTTTTTTTATTGCATTTAACCTTCCTACCCTGAATGGGTCTAATCGACCCAGTCCTATAATGCGTTTCGTTTGATTCAAACCAGAAAAATTTTCATAAAGTAAATTAAATAAATAACGCTAAAATTTAAGTTAAATAAGTGTGTTAAATAGATTTAAATAAAAATTCTGGCGTGAAATATTTTAATCACGTTTGAGTAAAATTTCAACAGGGTAGGAAGGTTAACCTTCCTACCCTGTTGAAATTTCACTCAAACTTGCTAAAAATATTTCACACCAGAATTTTTATTTAAATCCATTGAACATACTTATTTAACTTAAATCTTTGTCTTCTTTATTTAATTTACTTTATGAAGAGATTTCTGGTTTGAATCGAATGAAACTCATTATAGGACTGGGTCGATTAGACTCATTCAGGGTAGGAAGGTTAAGCAGCATCTTTTCTTAGTATTATGAGAAAAATCTTCAAATATTCAAATTTATTCACCTTGTACAGGTATTTTAAGGAAATACCGCTTTTTAATATTTTAGCCGTTTTATGTCGTGACTATTTTTAAGTAGATGATAAATGATTAGATAAATGCTGGATGTTAATTTTTGTTGCATTATATCAACTTCAGCACAAACCTAATTTCATTGTAATCTCTCCAGTAGTTCTGGAAATAATTGACCAAATCTGAAAATTCTCTTAATTTTGAACATCATGGTATTTTCAAACTATTACACTTATAAATTTTCAAATTCTCTAATGCAATATAATCAATATCTTAAAGAAATGGATTGAGTAAAATTGTATACATTTTACAAGACTACTGCAAATACCCATGTAGTTCATTAAATTTAATAAAAAAAGCATTTTCAAATTTATTTATAGATAGTTCAAATCGTCTAACACGTATTTTCAAAAGTCTAGGAAAAATCCTTTGAAGATGAAATTATCATTACTTCAAAGTTGGGTTAAAAGATTTTTTGCATTAGCTGGTAAAAAAAAAAAAAAAAAAAAAAAAAAAAAAAAAAACTCTATCGATCACTTACGAAAAATAACTTAAATGTCGCTTTCTTCGACCATAAACATCATTAAAGGTAAAGACATAAATGGGATTTATTTTAGCCGCAGATTACGGAACTGCTGTAGGAGCAAAAAACATTCGGTTCAAAACATTAAGTGCACTTTTTTATGGCTTCTCGGCTTTTTTGCGTTTTTCTACCTTTTTTTGCGCCTAGACAAACAAAACGCTATAAGAAGTTCTGAAACTGTATAACATATACTCGTGCTTTTAAAAGCTACATCAACAGAGAAAAAAGTCTTAGTCTTAACATTTAATTCGCGTGATCGTTTATCTTTTGTTGTTTGTGAATCATTCTGTCTTGTTATCAATAAGTAATCGAATTACTGGTAGCCATCGATCAGTTGTTGGCGAATGCTAATAGCATTACATAAGTTTAAAAGCAGGTATTTCCCGGATTTTTTTTTTTTATCTTCTTTTTTTTTTCCTTTTTTTTCCACGTAGGTAAACAAAGCGACATAAGAAGTATTGAAACAGAAAAATTCGCGGTTTTAAAACTTTTATCACCAAACCTATATATGTGAAGAAAAAGATCGAATGTATCTTTTGGATAACCCTGCAAAAACTAACGTAGCAAAAGTGTTCAAATTGTAGAACATGATTAATACGATTATTGTAATAAACTGTGTTTATTTTTATGAGAGTAGTACATATATTAGCAGAGAAATTAGTTTCTATAAAAACAGTCCCAAATGTCGCAAAGTTTTTTTACTTATAATTTCGAAAGTTTTTAATATAAAAAATATTCTTTTTAAAGACTATCTATACTGATAAAAGAACAAAACGCTCTGTCTGTCTGTGTGTGTGTCTGTGTGTCTGCGATGGCTAGCAAAATCTACAGCACGTACGAAGCTCAAAAATTTTTTGAGAATAGCCCAATGTCTCTCCTGATGCACCTGAAGCTCAGAATTTCGAAATTCTATTTATTAATTGAGTAATTAATTAAATTCCAAAGCTCACTCTCATAAAAAATCGCCTTTTTTCGCTTTTTTTTCCATTTCATTTTCTTATGGTTGATTGGTTGCATAAAATTTTCGCGGAAATAATTTTAAAAGCTGGGACAGATCTTTAAAATTCATAGACTGGCAAACTGTCAGTTTAAATGAGGATTTTTTTTTTTTTAATCACAGCTGCTGTACACCATGGAGAAAAAGATAGGTGGAGGCGAAGTAAACCGAAAAAAGGTTTGCAACACGGAGTAAGAAATGTCTTACTCCGTGGTTCGCAATATTAAACCATTTATCGCTGAAATTTTAATGTGTCAAACAAAAGCACGAGGAAGGAATTTTGTATTAATAAAACGAATTGAAAGAAATGAATTACAGCTGAAGCATATTTTACGAAGAAATAGTAATTTTTAAAATGTTTTTTTTTATTATATTATTTAGGTTAAAGTTAGGTTAAAGTTAAATTGCATTTATGTTATAGTTAGAATAAGGATATGTTACAATAAAATGAATACATTTAGGCTAGGTTACATTTCTGTTATATTTAATTTACGGTAGGGTACTGTTAAGTCGCTTTAGGTTACAGACAGGTTCTGGTTACGGTATAAAAGTTTAAGGTTAGGAATTTATACACAGAGTGAACCTATACGCAAGATTTGATTAAAAATAACACTTACTTTTGTTAAATAGCTCTGAAATTATAGTACTATATACCAACCTTTTAGCTACCATCGTGTATCGATTTCATTCATGGTATAGTCGGATTTAAGAGTGATATAATTAGTTTGAAATTCAAAATATTTCACTTGGGATTTGTATGTGAAAATAATAATTAGTTACGTGACTTAACAGTGATTTTTAGGGGTAAATATCAACTTTTTTACACGAAAATCATGCAATCGTTAGATACATATTCCCTACCGCGTTTTTCATTGCTCATTTTGAGTATTTTTAGAGCTTAATATTAGTTGTTTTTAAAACCGATTTTTCACACAGTCAGTGGCTACGTATTTCAGACAATGCATTTCTGCATGTAACGAGTTAATGATAAAATCATACAAATTTCAAGTTCGTTTAATATTGTTAATACGGAACCGGGCAACGCCGGGCGGGTGAGCTAGTCTATATTAATAAAATAACAAATAGCTCTGTCTGTCTGCGTGTGTGTGTGTGTGTGTGTGTGTCTGCGATGGCTAGCAAAATCTATGGGACGTACGAAATGCAAAATTTTTATGAGAGTAGCCCAATATCTCTCCTGATGCACCTGAAGCTCAGAATTTCAAAATTCCAATTATTAACTGAGTAATTAATTAAATTCCAAAGATCACTCTCATAAAAAATCGCGTTTTTTCGCTTATTCCCTTTAACTTGCTTATGGTTAGTCCGTTGCATAAAATTTTCGCAGAAATAATTAAAAAAGCTGGGACAGATCTTTAAAATTCATAGACTGGCAAACTGCCAGTTTAAATGAGGATTTTTTTTTTTTTATTACAGCTGCTGTACGACATGGAGGAAAAAGATAGGTAGAGGCGAAGTAAACCGAAAAATAGGTCTGCAATACGAAACCATTTATCGCTGAAATTTTAATGTCTCAAACAAAAGCACGGGGAAGGAATTTTGTATTAATAAGACGAATTGAAAGAAATGAATTACAGCTGAAGCATATTTTACGAAAAAATAGAATTTTTTTATGTTTTTTTCTATTATATTATTTACTAAAATAAACGTTTGCTCTTAAAATAATTGAAAATGAAAAATTAGAAATAATTAAATGTCAAAATAAAATTGAATAAAATATTGAAAACATTTGATTTGAACTAAAAATTGTATTACTAAAAGTTTTCTTTCTTTTTCAGAACTTTTTAATACCGTAATTTCGGGTGTATAAGCCGCAGATCAAACAATTCTTTTTCGACCCAGAATTTTTTAAGAAACAAATATAACTAGTTAGATCGCCGTAAACATTTGTCTTCAATCACTAAATAAGATTTCTGGGTCCAAAAAGAATTGTTTGATCCGCGGCTTATACACCCGAAATTACGGTACTTTATAACGTAGATGAAAAGTGCTTATGATTTAACAATATATTAATAATTCCACGTCAATATATAAAATATATTGATGAAAAGTTAAATAACAAATATAAATCTAAAATCTAGATATCAGAACGCAGACGAGTTTAAGACATTAACGAAAGGATGTTAACTTTTCAAGCAAAATCTTAAATGAAGCTTCTATATTGATATTTCAAAGTCTTATGATAAAAATAATCAAATAACTCTTGCCTATGATTGATCTATTTGTATCTTTTATGCATTTCGATCGTGTATTACAGCCAATAAGGGCACAATACGTTATTTTTTAAACGAAATTTTAGTCATCTATTCAATAACAGTTTAAAAGGAAAAAACAAAAACAAAGAAATACGTTTTTAAACCAGTTTGAATTGACCCGAATGTCAAAGCACATGGTTTTGTTGGTGCTTATTTGGACTTAATGTAGCGGATTTTAGAGTTACATTTTTGGAGTCACCCCAAGACATTATACTGCCATTCAATTAATTTCTTTTTACTGTATGGTTGTACGCAGATTTTAGGATTTCGAAATTTAGAATGTATGAGTCATTAGCTGTGTTGCAGTAAAAAAACTACACAACATTTTTCTGGGAATTTGTTTTTTTAATCATTGATTAAATTTAAATGTGTTCTTTTCAATTTAAAATTGTAATATGGCTTTAATTTGTTTTTAAAACAAAAATAAAATAGCTGTTTGGCGTATAATTGTTTGAATCTACAAACGATACATACACCATAATAAATTATCAAATAGCAAAGTAAATTATTTATCAGAAATAGCCATAAAAAGTATAGTAGCAAAACTGATTATAACCCTAATGTTCAGACTAATTTAAACATAACCCGATCCCAACCACAAAAAAAAAAAAAAAAAAAAAAAAAAAAAAAAAACAGACCATACTCCGATCCGTGATAGATAAAATTTCCGTGAGTATAAACCCGACCCGAACCTAAAAAATCTGTTTAAAAAAAACTATGGATTTGATAATTGCCCCGAACCAAATCTGAATCCTGCAAAAATGTTCAAATGAAGCATAACCCGATCCAAACAAGAAAAAATAACTTTCGTGGGCATGAAACCTGACCCGAACCTAAATATTTTCTTTAAAAAAAACCCGAAATATGATCCGAACGATAAAAATATTCCGGAGAACTATAACCCGATCCGAGCAAGACAAAATACTTTCCGTGGTCATAAACCCGACTCAAACCTAAAAAATTCCATTTGAAAAATCCTGAACTTTGACCCAAACCACATCTAAATCTGACCAAAATATTCGAAAGAACCATCACCGGACTGGAGTAAGACAAAATAATTTCCGTGGACATGAACCCGATACGAACCTAAAACTTCCATTCGAAAAAACACCTGAAATTTGAATCAAAACAAATCTGAATCTAACGAAACTATTTCAAAGAAACACAACCAGATCCAAACAAGACAAAATATTTCCATGGACATGAACCCAATCCGAATCCAAAAAATTTCTTTGAAAAAATTGCGAAATCTGAAGTGAATGAAATCTGAACTTGGCAAAAATATTCCAGTGAAGCTTGTCCTTATTCGAACAAGACAGAATAATTTCCGTGAACACGCAAGAAGACCCGAACCCAATAGTTATATTTGAAGAAAAACCCGAAATCTGAATTGAACCAAATCCGACAAAAATATTCAAAGAACTATAACCCAATCCAAGCAAGACGAAATAATTTCCATGGACATAAACCCGACTCGAACCTAAAAAATTCGATTTGAAAAACCCTGGATTCGAGTATGACAAAATAATTTCCGTGGACATGAACGAGATCCGAACCTAAAAATTCTATTTACCTGAAATTTGAATCGAACCAAATCTGTATCTGATAAAAAATATTCCAAAGAACCATAACCGGATCCGAAAAAGACAAAAAATTTCTATGCACATGAACCGAATCTGAACCTAAAAAATTTCTTTGAAAAAATCACGTAATCTGAACTGAACCAAATCTGTACTTGAAAAAAAAATATATTCCAGTGAAGCATGTTCCTATTCGAACAAGGCAGAATAATTTCCGTGAACACGCAAGAAAACCCGAACCCAAAAATTCCATTTGAAGAAAAAGCCAAAATCTAAAGTGAACCAAATCTGTTCCCGATAAAAATTTTCCACAGAACCATAACTGGATCCGAGAAAGGCAAAATAATTTCTATGGACATGAATCTGACCCAAACATTAAAATTCAATTTCAAAAAATATCTAAAATCTATATCGAACGAAATCTGAATCCGAGGAAAATATTCTAATGAATCATAACCAGATTCGAACAAGACAAAATAATTTCCATGGACATGAACATAATACATGGTTAGATAACATTTGGGTTCAATTACATTATGGTAAGTCTTTGATTATATTTAATTTCCCGTTAGGTTACAGTTAGGTCACGGTTAAGTTAACGTTAGATTAAAGTTAAATTGCATTTATGTTATGGTTAGAATAAGGATATGTCACAATAAAGTGAAGACTAGGTTACATTTAATTTACATTTAATTTACGGTAGGGTGCTGTTAAGTCGCAGTTTGGTTACAGGCAGGTTATGGTTACGTAGGGATGAGATTTCCGCTTTTTTTGGCCACCAGTATAATTTTAGAGAAAATTTTGTTCTTCTAAATCACAAAAATTTTCTCATTGCATAATATAGCATTTTCTCTAAAATTTTACTGGTGTGCAAAAAAGCGGAAATCTCATCCCTGGTTACGGTACAAAAGTATACGGTTAGGAAATTATCCACAGAGTGAACATTACGCATAATTTGATTAAAAATAACACTTACTTTTGTTAAATGGCTCTGAAATTATAATACTATATACCAACATTTTAGTTACCATCGAGTATAAATTTCATTCATGGTATAGTTGGATTTAAGAGTGATATAATTAGCTTGAAATTCAAAATATTTCACTTCGAATTTCTATGTGAAAAAAAGTTGTTAGTTACGTGACTTAACAGTGATTTTTACAGATAAATATCAGCAATTTAACACGAAAATCACACAATCGTTGGATACATATTCCCTCCCGCGTTTCTCATTGCTCATTTTGAGTATTTTTAAGGCTTAATATTAGTTGATGTTTTTTAAATCGATTTTTCACACAGTCAGTGGCCACGTATTTCAGACAATGTATTTTTGCATGTTTCAAGTTAACGATAAAATCATACAAATTTCAAGTTCGTTTAATATTGTTAATACGGACCCGGGCAACGCCGGGGAGGTCAGCTAGTCACAAATATAATTTTACACAATACTCTGCAATCAGAATTAAAAAATAATCAAAACTGGAAGAAAAATAAGCAGGTTTACTAAATAATGTTTCACTGCGCATTAACGAATGTAATTAAAATATAATGCACATAATGCATTAGCTAAATGTATAGAGTGACATTTTTGAAAGTCTCAAAAATATAGCTTGAAAATTCCGTAAAATATCGCATATGGAACAAGTTCAAAATCCGTTGCTCCCAAAATGAAGCAAAACGATGTGGGGCTGTATCCAAATATAGTTGTATGTTCAATATTGTGTTTTGGCAATTGTGTGTAATAAATACTATATCTGGATACAGTCCCTCAGCTTTTAGTATCTCAGGGTAGGACTATAAATGCGATAGCGTGTTAATAGTAGGAAGTCTGGAAAATTTGGTTAAGTTTCATAAAAATATTTCGTACCATAATTTTGATTATGGTATAAAATTACTTAACTTCTTTTACACTTAATTTCACTTTAACTTCTTTATTTACCGTCTTTCTACTTTGTATCGTTTAAACTTATTTTATAATGAAATTTCTGGTTTGAACCGAAATATATTCATATGGTAGCAATCAAAATGACCGCTCATGACCGTTCTATGTTTAGTTACTTCCACGACCGAGGCAAATCTTAAAGTTGAATACAATTTATTGAAAAACTATGTAATTCAAAGACTAACCCTTTGCACTCGAGAGGTGATTTTCACAGACCACTAGTGTCCCGTGGAATTGGGTGCTCCAAATGCTCTGGACAGCAGTATTTTAAACTAATTTTCTTCGCCTTATCTAATGGCCTAATAATCTGTGATAAAATATCACGAAATAAACTGGAAGATATTTGTGATGTACAAATCATTTGGCAACCCGATTTACGAGAAACACCTGACAACCCTAGTGGTGGTTTAGAGTCACCTCTAGAGTGCAAAGGGCTAAATCCCCAGCTTGAGAATTATGCATACAACAATTTAGAAGTTTGGGGTTCGCACGGCTTCCAATGCTTATTCATCAAGAAAACATCTAGTAATTCGAACAAAACGGTCTATGATTGTCTCTTTTTTTTTTTTCAAGAAAAAAATTGTCCACTGACGTTCACGGTCAGGAAAGCAGGTGCACGGCAAAGTAAGGATAACTACAGGAAAGGGAGATTGCATCTCTCTTCAATCCCGCTTGTTCGTGAAGCTCGGGAGTCACTCTCTCATCCGCCGAGAAGATAAAGCACACTCTTTCCCCGAACCGGAGAAAGTACCGGTCAAATGTTGACTATGTAACGTAACCTACGGTCTACCACCCTAATTCTGTGAGAGAGAAAAACTTTTCAGTACTCGATTCCTTCGCATCTTCCCCTCTGTTCTTAGACGAAAACAAGGACAATATTTTTTACCATTCGTCATTCAAAAAGATGATCGCACAAACAACCTCAGATATCATGGGATGGAGAAGAATTTACCACTATATGTGTAAATTTAATTTTCCCACGACGACCCAGTCGACTTTTATGGGCAGGCGGCAATATTAACCTTCCTACCCTGTTCAAATTTTACTCAATCTTGATAAAAACATTTCACACCAGAATTGTTATTTAAAACATTTTAATATATTTAATTGACTCATTTCTTTGAATCTGTTATTTAACTTTCTTTATGAAAAACGTTCTGGTTCGAATCGTACAATACAAATTATAGGTGTGGGTCGATTAGACCCATTCAGGGTAGGAAGGTTAAACAGAAGCTCCTCTTCGGTGCTTACTGAATGTTCCGTCAAATAACTAGCCAGAAAATGAATGCAGATGAATCTATTTCTTTCATTTCTTCCATCGATTTTTGGAAAATAGTTCACACGAAGATGCTTTTACTTGTAGATTCCTAAAACGGTTCTATCTTATTTATATGGGGTTTCCTAGGGAGAAAACAAAGTTCCCACACTGTCTTTTGGGAACAACGGCTTTCAATCTTATTCTATGGACACTAATTTTCAAAATTTTCAAGCTATGTTTTTGAGACATTCACAAAAGTTTCTCTGTACATTTAGCTAACACATTATGCAAATTATATTTTGATTGCGTTCACTCATGCACAGTGAAACATTATTTAGTAAACCTACTCCTTTTTATATACAATTTTTATTACTTTTAAATTCTTATTACAGATTATTATGTACAAAGTTGTTTGTCATATTTTCTGGAAAAAAAATTGTATATTAAGAATTTTGCAAATTATAAGAAAAAAACTTGAAAAATTTTTTGACTGTTTTTTTAAACCCGTAATTTTTCTACGAGTATACATATTAGCCTCATAAAAATGAACATAGTTTATTACAATAAGCCTTTTAATATCATGATCTACAGTTTGAATGCTTTATTTACATTAGTTTTTACAGGATTATCCAAAAAATACTCGCTATTTTTCAATTTGCTGACGGTTCCACATAGGGGTTCCGAAAAAAAATCGTCACGAAAGTATATGACCTATACTATTCTTTTTTACACAACCAGGATAATTCCTCGTGTATTTTTTAAATATTTAACAAAACGTTTAAAATCGCAAGTGACCGGTCATCAGTGCCTATATAAAGTATATCACACACTTATGCACTATACTAGAAAAAAAAAGAAATTTTAAAACGTAAAAAAATTGAAACATTACTGATGTTTAAAGTTACGAAAATAATTTGCCATGTTAACCGTTTCAGGCGAAGAGTAATTCTGTTCGTAAAATTCTGAAATGATTGAGTTATACCAGAATTTACAGATGAATTTCTTCCAATAATAATAATAATAATAATAATCCCTTTTCTACACGTACATTATAAAAGCAAAATTTTATTAAAATATTCCTGGTTCCGGTTGGCAATTTTGAATTGCAATTAAGTGTCAAAATTTCAGTGGCGTAACCGGGGTGTGTGTCTAAAACCAGTAATATTGAAAGGTTTTCATCTCCTTGATTCATGGCAAAAAATTTTCTGGTTACATAAGGCAAACAGAATTTTCAAAAATTACCGGAATTCAGAGTAATTAAGCACATACCCTGTTTACGCCAATGCATTTGTTACCACCGCCCTTGAAGGTATTAACCTTTCTATCATGTTAAAACTTTATTCAAGTTTGATAAAACATTTCACACCAGAATTTTTATTTTAAACTGATTGAAATATTTATATAACTTAATTCTCTGCAGGTTCTATTTAACTTACATTAAGAAGAAATTTCTGCTTCGAGTCGAATAAAATTAATTACAGAAACGGGTTGATTCAATCCAGTCAGGGTAGAACGGTTAACCCTCTACCAGCAGTATTTCGAATTCAGTGGATTTTTTTATTCAGATATTCCAAATTCACACCAGAAATTTAAAATAGCAATACTTGCCTTATTTAATAACAAACATGCTGCATTTAAAGAAAGCTAAATTTATTACTGAAATTTTCTGATATGAATTCAAATTCTGCGAATTATGGAATTTCTAGAACAATATTCTACCATGGGAATTAGAAAGTTAAAGAAAACTTATCCCTCCAACATTAGTTACTCTTGCGTTGCTTTTAGAAATTCCTCAAGAGATACAATTCTGAACTTTCAAACATCAGTAACAATCAACACTGATTTACAACTTGACCGAAGAAAATCACAACGATGCCTATACTCCTGAGAGAATAATAAACTGAGCCTAGAGTGCAGTAATCGTCTTTATGGGATAACAAATAACCATTTTTAATGACAAAAAAGCTTGGCTAATTTTATGGTGTGCGATTTTGATCTGAAAACGTTCTCTTGCGAACTTAAATTAACCATTTAACTGATCGATATTTTTGAAAAAAACTTTTAAATAATGCCTATTTTTTTCATGTCTTTTACAGAATTTTTTTATTTTTCATCAGCGGTTTTTCAAAACAGAAATTTTTATCCAATTGATTCAGAAAAATGCTCCGATTAAATAATGCAAAATTTACAATAAAAGTTTACTGGTGAGAATAATAAATCATGATTGAAATATGGATGCCCTTACGTGGTACGGGCAAAATATGATTGGCAAGAACACGTTGCCCCTAAGACGTACGGGCAAATCAGGGAAGCGGTTGAATTTCTCGGTACTCTTTACTCTCTCTCTGTTTTGTTGTTGTTGTTGTTGTTTTTAAGTTTAAATATTAAAACATTTCTTTCTTTTTTTTTTTTTTAGATTAACCTTTTAGCGGGTAGTGTCCTACAAAAGAACACCTCAGTTTAAGAGTACTGTCATCCAGATAATGTAATTAAAATGCTCCTTTTATAAAATACGGGAAAATAAGCAACTTTTCGTTGTCTAAAAAAATTGTTGGTAAATTTCGGTGTCAAACCATCATTTCATCATGTTACATATATAATTACTCCGCTCCAGAAACTGTTAAAATGTTCGATTTTTTTAGAGAAAGGTGTGAAAGCCAATATAATGTTAACCGCTTCCCTGATTTGCCGTACGTCATACGGACAACGTATTTTTGTCAATCATGATTTGCCCGTACCACGTACAGGCATCTATATTCTAATCATAATTTATTACCCTCACCAATAAATTTTTACTGTAAATTTTGCAATATTTAATTCGAGCATTTATCGGATTCAATTAGATGAAAATTTCTCTTTTGAAAAGCCGGTGATAAAGGATTAAAAATTCTGTAAAAGACATGAAAAAACTGATATTATTTGAAAAAAAAAATCGAAAATATTTAAATGGCTAATCATAATAAGTATTCAGGGTTTGTATGCATCAATGGATTCAAGGAGTTTTAGATGTTTTAGTACCAGAAATTTCGTAAAGTACTGGCCCCTATATCTAATAAATAAAATATTTTTTCTTTAAATAAAGCAAATATTACGTTACGAAAACTCTGTTAAATGTACTTGAAGTGTATGAATCTTGATATTGTTTAAGTTAAATAGTTTTTGCTTTATTGGGACTTTATAGTGATATGAATGTATGAAATAAGCGATAAAGTTATGAAATTTTTTTATTTTAACATTACATTTCATATGTATTGTTATACAAATATTTCAACATATTGGCGATTCCGAATTATTATTGATCTATATTTATATCCCTGTTTTTTTTTTTTTTTTTTTTTTTTTTTTTTTTTTTTTTTTTTTTAAAGTTTGAATAACATTTCTATTTTTTTTTCTTATTAACCTTTTAGCGGGTGATGTCTTAAAAAAGAACACCTCAATTTAAGAGTACTGTCATCCAGATAATGTAATTAAAAAGTTGATTTTATAAAATACGGTAAAATAAGCAAGTTTTTGCTGTCTAAAAAAATTGTTGGTAAATTCTGGTGTCAGACCACCATTTCATCATGTTACATCCATAATTATTCCGCGCCGGAAACTGTTAAAATGTTCGATTTTTTGAAAGAAGGGTGTGAAAGCCAATATAATGATAACCGCTTCCCTGATTTGTCCGTACGTCATACGGGCAATGTGTTTTTACCAATCATGATTTGCCCGTACCACGTACAGGCATCTATATTCTAATCATAATTTATTATCCTCATCAGTAAATTTTTATAGTAAATTTTGAATTTGTTAATTCGAACATTTTTTTTATTCAATTAGGTGAAAATTTCTGTTTTGCAAAGCCGGTAAAAAAGGATTAAAAATTCTGTAAAAGATATGAAAAATAGGTATTATTTGAAAAAAAAAAAAATCGAAAATATTGATTACTTAAGTGGTTAAACATAATAAATATTCAGGGTTTGTACGCATCAACGAATTCAAAGAATTTTAGGTGTTTTAATACCAGAAATTTCGTAAAGTACTGGCCCCTATACCTGGAACTAAAGTAATGTTTTCTTTAAATAAGGTACTTATTATTTTACGAAAACTCTGGTAAAACGTACTTGAAGTGTACGAGCCTCGATATTATTTAAGCTAAATATTTTTTGCCTAATTGGGACTTTATGGCAATATAAAGGTATGAACATTTTGTATATTTATCATTACATTTCGTATGTATCGTTATACAAATATTTCAACATATTGGCGATTCCGAATTATTATTGATCTATATTTATATTCTTGAAAACTACTCACCTATTACATTACGTGATCAATATCGCATTCAGAAGATCATAAATTAAAAATATGAAACTTGATTGAAACTTCAAAAGCGTACAGTTTAATCATTTATTTTACTCATTTTATCATTTTTTAAATTTTATTATATTATATTTTACTAACTTTAGGTACTAGTTCAAAAGATAACTCTCTTCCTAGGCAACTATGAATACTGTGTTTTTCAAAACAAGTAATATACTTCTAACAAAAATAAATAATGCTTATTTTATTTTTCAATATAATTCCGAAGGCACTTATATATACTCAAATTCGAAACACTTCATTCATACTTGAATATTACTTCGATAATATAAGCGGTCCAAAACCAGTTCCGAAATGAAAGTAACTTTATAAAAAGTATCTGCGACCAAAATCAAAAAAGTAATCAAGAAGCGGTCTTGAAAGGGGCTCAGCTATCCAATGCAAAAAAAAAAAAAAAAAAAAAAAAAAAAAAATTCAAAATGCGAAAGAATTATTAGAAAAATGCCTCCTAATAGGAATAGCATTAGCTCGCGAGTGACTTCGCGGGCAGGGACAGAAGCCTTAATAGGCAAAATCGAACCAGTGGAGGAGGATGGAAATAGGGAGGAGTTTTGTGAAAACCGAAAAAAAAAACATAACTTTTTAATTAAAATACATATCAATCAGTTTAAAGTTATCACTTCTAGGAAAGCGGCAAAAAACTAATGCATGACAAATTTTTGATATCATTAAAAATGGGCTCAAGAGGCGAAAAAAAAGGGGTTTTAAGAAGAAAACAAAATCATAATTTCATCAATTCACAAGATATCAAATCCACTTAAATTTATTATAAATAGTCTTAATCTTATCTATAACTTAACAAGATTTTGAAAGGACCAGCTCTTATAGCAAAAAACAAAATAGGGCTTGAAGAAAAAATATCGTATTAATAACATACTTCTGATAAAACCAGCTTTTATAGATAAATGAAATTTAAAAATCGTTTAAAGTGACCAAATAAAATTGTTAAACCGGTTTAATCTCTATCCTGATTTAGTTTTTGTTCGTGAAATTAGTATTTAACTAACTATTAGTATTTAGCAAAAGCACCACTTTCATAAAACAAAAAAAATTACAACATTTTTTTTAAATAGTTATGCAAATAAAATATAAAAATAGTTGCATGTGGCAGCCCTGATGTATGTTTAAGAGGTGCAGATAAAACTTACTTTTTATATCAGTAAAAAAAAAATGTAATATTTTCCTTATTTAATAAAAAGTATCATCATGATTTTTAAAATAAAGGAAATTGTTTTTAAAATAGTGGTACTAACTGAATAAAATTCAGTTGCAGTTCGAGAGATGCTGGTCCCGAACGGGTTAAAAATAGGTAATATTTCTATTTCAAAAAATGCTAGCGAGCAAGACAGTGGCGTAACCAGGATAAATGCCCCAAACCTGAAATATTGTAAGTTTTTCTTCGTATTGATTCATAGAAAATTTTCTGGTTAGATATGGTGAACAGTACTTTAAAAAATTACCGGTATTCGGAGCACTTGGACACCCACCTTGATTACGACACTGGAGCAAGAAATCTAAATTTATGAAAAGTTACCAACTGCCAACACTGGGCAAACTCGTGAGCTGACAGTTAAACATTAAGAACCAATAGATGGCAGCACTAAATAACAACACCTTGGAGATGATCAATTTTCTCTTTTGCTAGAGAGGCTAATGGTAAAAAAGGATTTTTTAAAGAAAAAAAAGATGCAAATTGAATTAAAAATTGCATTTTCTGGTAGATTATTTAAATATCGACCGATATAAATATCAAACATTTTATAATCTGGACTTAATTTTCGGTTAGGCCTTCTAGATTAAATCCTTGATCCCCGGAATTTTCGAGCCACCGAAAATTACATTTTACTGGTTCGTAATATAACATGCGTTGTTTTGAAATATTTTATCAATCAATAGACCATTTTTGTAAAACTTGCTCTGTATATCGGTGTAGTCAATACTGTATGTACAAGAGATACGTTTGGGTTCTTTTTTCCCCCGAAATCTGAGTTTAACGATTTGAAATCTCACTCCACCTGAGCCCAGAATATTTTGTGTCATTCGAGCCATGGGCCCGACACAAAAATTAAGCAGCAAAAAATTCGTAATGTTTTAAAATTATTTCTCATTCAAAAAATGTCTCTTTTTACTTGATATAACTTTTAATCTTAAATATCTTCCATTGGCGTTTCGGGGTTTTTATAACCCCAAAAAACTTTTAAAAACAGAAAATTTGTTATTTATTCTCATCCACTGACAGACAAAAAAAAAATCCCAGTTCCTGATCTTTTCAAGTACTAGTATACAGAATATCAGAAATGCATTAGTCCTGTTTTGGAGTAATTCTAAAAAAAAAAAAAAATATTTCAAATTGAAAAAGAAGATAGACCAGGCTCACAAGGGATATCCTATAGCTTCTTTTCGGTACGAAGACTGACAGTGTGAAGTCTTCAGAACAGATAGAATATTTCTCTTTATATCCTATTGTAATAATATTCAATTGTTTTTAAAACTGATTTTCAGAAGATTGTAAAACTCTTTATGAAATATTGACTATATACTAAATTCTCAAATGGCAATTTTTCCTTTTACTTTTCAATTGGTAGATATATAAAATTTTCCCTTTGATCCCGAATGCAAATACTGGCATAAAACTTCAAGAATAAGTCTTATCACTGGCATTATCTCTTTGCATTGTAGGCAGCGACAGCCTATGAGCAATGGTGACAATGCCCTTCAAAATTTCACAAGGGTTGTCCCCCTCCCTTGAAAATGTAAAATGGGCGGTCTATCTTCTGTCTTTCTCCACTTGACTTTTACAATTCTCATGATCAAACAATGTGCTCCTCTTCAGGGTTGTATCAGTTTTAATCATAGGGGTTTATACATATTTTAACCGTTCTGGTCAAAATAAATTTTGACCACTGAAATTCACTATTTAATTTATTTATTACTAACAAGAATATTTTATTAACACAAGTTATAAAACTATGTTGACATTTTTTTAAAATGTCAGAGATGGCACACACAGAGTTGGTGTAGATATAATGTCGCCACTATACAAAAATTTGCACTAGGCATAATGGACACAATGTACATATTGGCGGCAAAAACATACCCCACTTACTGCGGTGATCAGTATTATTTTTGAATCCACACAAGGAAAAAGGATTGCTAAAGTTTTGTGGCTAACAAGTGATTTTGGTTACATCTGGACAGAAAATGTGCATAGCAACAGAACAAATAAGAGTGCTGACACCCTAGAAATTAATATCATTATGTCTGCATGAAAGGGCTAGAATAAAGAGTGGTTACAGCAGTTACATTTATATGCATTCAACGATCAGAATGATAAAATGAAAACGAGGCGCCAATTCTTGTGAGAAGAATGTAATTGAAGTGCTATTTGTAATTGTGTCTCACAGTCATAACCAAATAAAGAAAGAGGAAGATTACATTACATCTGTATTAACTGACAGCTGCAAATTATTTCTAACAGATAGTTACTTGCAGGAATTTATCTCACATTAAAAATGGGAAGCCGAAAACTTTAAAGTACTTGAATGATCGATGAAGTGTAATAGGAGGGGGAGGAAGGTTGAATAACGGAAACCAAACATGACTTAAGAAAATATTTGAATTGAAATGGGGGAGGAAGCACAAGAAGAAAACATATATAACGAAATGACTGTTATACCATTGATTTATATTTTTACAAGTGCACGGTCCATTTTTAAATTTCTAACTTTCTTGCTTAGGCATATTTTGCTCATCACCTTGTCAGTGTATTATTTATTTTAACTACACTGTTACTTTAATTATTTAAGAAGTTACTTTTAATTGTAGAAAAAAAATATATTATTATTATTAAAATTAAGACCATTTTAAACCAATTTAGGATGGTTAAAACCATTTTTATTCAACGTCCTGATCAAAATGAATTTCGATGAGTTAAAATTACAACCCTGCCCATGCTCCTGCAATTTTGAGAGTCAAAAATTTATTATTTTTATGATAGAAATATCAATCATTTATATTATTCAAAAATTTAAAATGTTTCCTTTTTGCCTTAAAATAAATTGAAATTAAAAGTCTGAACTGTTAAAACAATTTATAAATAGAACTACACTGACGGAAAAAAAAATCCCAACACCAAGAAAAACTTATTGTAGAGTAATGAAATTTGGACATTTTTTGGTGATGAAATTTGGTGCATTTGTCTAGTTAACATGTTTAATTGATTAGATTTTCGAGATCACAGGTTAATTTAAGGTCAATAAAATGCATCTGAAATGTGAAATGCTGTTACATTAATAGTCGCTATAACCTCCAGAATTTCGAATGCAAGCCTGCAAACGTGCATGCATTGTATCATACAGGTGCCGAATGTCACTTTGTGGTATGGAGTTCAATGCTTGTTGTACCAGTTGTGTCAATACTGTGATGGTCAATGCTGGCTGGGGATGACACTGGAATTCTCATCCAATGATATCCCATAAGTGCTCAATGGGAGACAGATCTGGTGATCTCGCTGGCCAAGGTAACATGTCGACACTCTGTAGTGCACGTTGCATTACAACAGCGGCATGAGGGCAAGCGTTATCCTGTTGATAAATTCCCCTTGAATGCTTTTCTTGAATGGCAGCACTACAGGCTGAATTACCAGACTGACGTACACATTTGCAGTCAGTGTGCTTGGGAGAACCACAAGAGTGCTTTTGCTGTCATAGGGACTTGCTCCCCAGACCATGACCCCAGATTGTAGGTCCAGTGTGTTTAGGCCGCAAACGGTTTGGTTGCAGGCATTCCCCTGGCCTCCTTCTGACCAGCACATGGCCATCATTGGCACCAAGGCAGAATCTGCTTTCATCAGAAAACACAACAAATCACCACTCCATCCTCCAATGAGCTCTGGCTTGACATCATTGATGTTGCAAACGGCAAGGATTTGGAGTCAGCAGAATGCATGCAACAGCTACTAGCGCCACACTTATGTGCGAAGCATGAAATTTAAATCAATGTCATCTTTCAGATGTATAAACATGCGTACAAAAGTTCGTTTAGCTAACACAAGTCTTCATTGGTGTTGGGATTTTTTTTCCGTCAGTGTATAAAAATTACTTTTCCCATACAGTCAGGAATTGAGTACTAAGATTAAATTCATGATGTTGATTCATGGATAACTTGATAACTGTTAATGCAACATTTACTATTTACTTTCATTTTCTTCACATGGTTTGAATAGTAATTTTAATTAGAAAAATCTCATAGCTTTAGCACATTTTTCGAAGAAACCTACAAAAGTTGATGACTTTACATTATTTTACAATTTTTCAACTGTACCAATGTTCACAAGTATAAAAATGCAGAGCCCCGTCTTTTCTTTTAATTGCAAGATGCCTTTCTACAATGACTGCAGTTAAATGTTAGAGTAACAATAATTTCATTATTATTATTATTAGTTATCATCAATAAGCAGTAAAATGTAGCGAAAAAGCACAAAAAATGGCAATAAGTTAAATTAAAATAGTGAAATTTGTAAAAATCACCATAATATAAAAATAATGTTAGATGCATTTCGATTTCAAGGTTAAAATAAAGGAAGTAAAACAAAAGAACACATTTTCTTTTTTTTAATAAAATGAAAAAAGAGGGAAAAGAATTGCAGAATTAATTTCCATGCAGGAGAAAGGGAGGTACATGATGAGGTATCATTGACAAGATTATCAGAATTTTTACATATAAAAAAAGTTTCATGAAAATTTAAATGAGAAAAAGATGCAGAATAAGAAATAATTCTGGCCATGGAGAAACTGAAAAAAAAAATGACTGGAAGCCCAACAGTGAGAAACAAATGAAGATTTAGAGATTTCTTGATTTTCAGCAGTATACTGAAATTTTATCCAGTATTGAAACCAGTATTTTAATGCAAAAATGTTCTTTTACTTAGTTGGAACATATTAGATATTTAAAGAAACAACATTTTCTATACTATAACAGTGGTATGCAGAAAACCAAAGACTTGGCAACTCTCTGCAAGGGGAACAAAGAATTCACAATTAATAAAATTTTCTTAATTTTTATAAATGTGAAATGCTTCAAGAAATTTAAGTTCTTGTGTAAAAGTAGGTTTAAAGATTATTTTAGCAGAATTGAAATCACAAATTTGATTTGCTTCCCAGCAAAATTTTTAAGTTGAAGATTTATTAGTTTCTTGTTTTTGAAAGAATTGTTGTTTGTTAATAAGAAATTTTGAGCCCTGTTTGGTAGGGTGGAACTAAAAAACTAAGTTTCTAATTTTGTATTCCAATAGTGATTATTTTTTTTCTTTTAGCTCCATAAAAAAGAAAATATTTTCCAGTTCCACAAAGTATCCGATTTTTATAAAAAAGAAATAAAACCCCAATAATTAGATGAAAAATGTTTTAAGCTTATTGATAAATTTATATTTAGCAAAATTAAAATGATGAAATGTTAATGTCCTATAATAAAGAAAATAATTTAATTTCAATGGCATGAAAAAGATAGTCCCACTTTATTTGATTTTAGTGGAAACCAGCATAGTGGGTTTTGACTTTTACTGTCTCTATTTTATTAGGCTGTGTCTCCGAACAAATTCAATAAATTTAAATAAAAAGTCAGTTTCAAATGTGACAGTGTCTTATGTTTTGTGAACAAAAACAACTAATATTAAACCGTCAACTTTTATGAGCATATGAAGATGTTATGAAACATTATTTATGGGTTCAACTTAAATTAAATCTGACAGCTGGAATCTGGAACACATTGTTTTTGAAATATCTGAAGCTGTTGCTGATACAAATAAAAGTATTGCTAAGAGCTTCAATTCCAATGCTTTCAAATACACAACTCATAAAAAAGAATAAAGACTATCATGAGAAATGTCAAAATTTTACGAAAAATATTAAAATTAAAAAGAATAATTCCACATCCAATATAAAATTTCCAAATATTAGGTAATCGTGCAAAAAAAACTTTTCTTTGTGTAAATGCATTAAATATTGTTATGTAACAATAAGCATGCAATTTTCTCAAGGCCGATAGAGAGAGATGGGATGATGGCAATAGAATTTAATAGCTATAAATAAAATGACGTGCGGTATAGCAATATTGGAAAAAGAAATATCAAGGAAAGAAAAAGTTATTTTAAAACAAAGAAAGTGATTGAAGACAAAGAGAAAACGAAAGTAAGAATTTCAAATAACAAAAAAAGAAGAAATATGTTCATTTTAGAAGGTGTGTATTTCAATGGCAGAAAGGATAACATCATGATTAGTGAAGCAAAGGGAAAAAATGTAATGAAAACACACTAAAGAAGAAAAATAAAGATCAAAATATATTGGTTATATGTCCTTGATATCTTCTTCTTCTATTATTATAGCCACTGGAATTTTGGTATATTTTCAAAATAATAATATAGACATTTTCATTTTTAAACGGTTTGGGTGAAACAGAACCACTGTCACTGAAATTTTCAAAACATTAGAAGTAAGACTGTAAAGACAATGGATGAAACAGTGGATAATTTGCTTACCCCATGCAAATGAACTTACTTGAAAAAAAAATATGTATATAAAAAAAAATAGTGTTCACTCTAGAAAGAAAAAGGGCATGGCGCTATTGAATAAAAAGGGCAGTACTGCAGCAGAAAAGGGCACTTTTGAAAATTTGTTATTCTCTTTAGCTAAGGGTAAAAATCGGGGAAAATAAGTAACTTTTAGGTATAATAAATCCAGTAACATTAATTTCGAATGATTTTATGATAGAAAAATAAAAAATACAATTAAATTACAACTTGATTGAATAGTTTCATGTTCCTTTTCCTAAAGTAAAGAGAAAATTCTACCATTTGGCAGCACACAAAGTTAGAAATACTATGAAATAAAGAAAATTTGTTTTAAAAATCTCTGAGTAAAACTAGTGGTATATTTTACTTCTTTTAAAAACAGCTGGGTGCATTTTATAAATTTGTAAAAGGGCAGGGTGCTGCACCCTTTAAAAATGACCCAGAATGAACACTATAAAAAAAAAAAAAGCATATTGAAGTTATAAATTATGGACCCCATCATAATGAACTGATCAGTTAAAGAATCTAAAAAAGAATAGCATGAAAAAACTTGAAATTTAGATTTTCTTTCTTATACTCGAACAGGTGTCATAATTGTCATGCAATCTGCATCACTTGTCTTCAAATATTAAGCAAGAGATGGCTTTATCTTCTGAAAGTTGAATTCCCCCAATGTAATGACAACGTTAACACAAAAAGGATTATAAACTAGTAGATTGAATAGCTAATATAAACAAAGAGGAGTATGGATTGTGGAAGTAGATATATAGTCATAAACTTGTGGTGACTTCTAGTATTTGCAAATATCATATCATATCATAAGTAGATATGAGCTAAGAGCTATGTTGTTTACTTTAATTCACTTTATACTGAAGTTGTAAAACTTTGACATTCTTCAGGAAGTAGAAAACAAATTTTAAAAAATGTTTTTAGGCGATAGTTTAAACATACTAAAAAAATTTTTTCACTATTAGGCATTAAAACTATCTTTTTTCTTTAACCTTATAATTAAGTTCCACCCTAATGTAAGGTTTGTCAAATATAGGAACTACACTTTTGACTTCAGTTCAGTTAAAACAACCTCTAAACTCACTTCTATATAATAACTTAACTTTCTTGAAGCATTTCCTATCTATAAAAAATATAAAAATATTATTACTTGTGAATTCACTTACTACTCCCTCATTGTCAGATTGTTGGAAATATTATAAAAAAACATCTATTTTTTCTTAATTTCTTCTGACATTTTTCATATTTTTAGATCCATTTTCTATACTAATTTGCTATTGGTTATTAGCCATATTCTATGTACTCAAATTGGTCAATAAACCTTTTATTTGAATCTGTTCTCTCCTATATATTTGAGAAATTTTCTGTCATTCTTAGCACTGAAGATGGCACACTAAAAGCTACTGAAAGTAGTATACATTTAAATTAAAAGTACTGGTGTGATTAATAGTGCTTTCTATTTATATTACATTGTGTTGAGTATCATCTTAATATTTAAGAACATATTTATTTATTTATTTATTTTACTTAAGATGTGAAATTTGGTGTATTATCTAAAAAAACAGTATTTATTAGATCCTCATAATTTGAAAAAAAATGCCCATATGTTTTTGCTTTAAAAAATTTGTGGGATACAATATTTTTTCTATGCATTTTAATGAAAAATTTGATTAATTACTATACTTTCATTACACCATACAGCAGCCTATTCAGTGTTCATTTTTTCAATGGCTTGGATTTGCATCTCAGTTGTGGATCATATTCAGCATTTTCATTTATGATTGCATTTGCTCATATACGAATCTATATGTGTTAAAAATAGTATTTAGTTAAAAGTGTTTAATAAGTAAAAACACCTTCTTTTAAAGTTATTTGTATATTTATAGTAATTTTTCTAAATTTGTTGCAATATTTAATAAATCTTACTTAAACAAAATAAAGTTAATTTTCTTTAGAATTATGCGAATGGCATAGTCATTGGCGACTAGCTGGCAAGTTTTCATTCCGATTTAAAATGACAGAAATTTCACATTTGCGTGTATGAAAGCTAGATGAACTACAATATACCAGATGAAAGCTGATATTTGATCTCTAAATTTAGATAAGCTGGAAAAGATGCTTGTTTTCAATGTTTCTGAATACATATGTATTAAAGGGAACCAATAGTTTAATTTAAAAATTGAATATCAATTTCAGTTTGAATCTGTAATTGCTTAGTCATTGTCATACAATAAAAGTACTTATGGCATAACTAACTGGAAAAGTATTTACCTATGCACATAGAAAAGTGGCTTCCGGTTGTATAAAGGTGTTCAGGTTACTTTATTCTATGTATGTATATTGCAATTTAGTTCTGGAGCTAAGTCTTATTCCTATTTGTAACTAAATTAACTCATCTCAATAAATAGTCTTCATTGAAATTTTTGTCTTCTTGCAGTTTTATGTAAATATAAATTCATACATTTCCTTACTTTTGTTATAATGTTTGAAGTTTGTATACATATTGAAAATATATATACAAATAAACAGCGCCATGCAAATAAGAGCAGTTGCACTGGGTGCAGAAATTCAGTGGGCACCAAATTTATACTACTGACATGTTGGGAGAAAGGAGGGTGACAAATTGAAACTTTGCCCCGGGCGCAGTTTTCTCTTTGCATCCCCCTGTAAATGAATGCAGTTAAAAGAATGGATTTATTTATACACAATATCATTATTCATGAAAATAGTGGCTCAGTTATTACTAGATTTTATAAATGATATAGATACTATTTCTATTCAATCAAGTGTTTACACCTGATTTTGTTATATTGTTACTTTTGGATTTAACCCTTCTTGTGTCATGCAAAAGCAAACAGGGGCACCATAATCCACAAGATTAACTGCCAAGGCATTGCAAATGCATGCATTACCTCATTTAAAAATGCCCAAGGTAAAAATAATCAATACCTTTTTTTACTTCTTTACACATCATATCTACATATCTCTTTATACAACTCTACAACACATTAGAATTTTGTGAAATTCTAATGTGTCTTTGGGGTCGAGGTTTTGTATTATGATACTCAGGTTCAGAGTTAATTCTGAACAGAGCAATCTCTCTCCTCTTTGTACCAGATAAAATGAGTACCTAGCTTCATTAAAAGTAAAGCACTCAAGACCAAAATTATACTGATCACCTCATTTGACGTATAGCCACCCCAGAACAACAGTAACATAGGATTAAAAAATGAGTTTCAAGTAAATTTGATTATAAAATTTGCCATTTTTCAATGTTAAATAACTAAAGTAATAGTTCATGGAGATAAAAGATAACTATCTTAACTTTTGGTTATTTTTCAGATAGTGTTTATAAAAAAAATAATTGACATCATAGAAGAATTAAATTCACTTGCCATACTGTTGCTCTTAACATTTCTGATAATTAGGATATAGAACCAGAGAAGCAACTTACCCTAGTGTTTACCTGGGAAAATGAACTATTTATATCTAACAACATTTTATTAACTAAATTTTTCCACATATACACATAACATATATAAAATACAGTGGGCAACCAAATTATTAGCTATACTACAATTTTTCTTATTGGTAATCTTGATTTATGTTTTTGTGATAACACTGACAGGTGTCGTCAACCAATAAAGCATTCTAAGTGCATAATGTGCATCACGGATGTTATGGGAGGATATGAGAACACTTTCTAATTTAAATGTTTTTAACTATTTATGATGATCCTTTAGTATTCTATTCTCTGCAAAATATATCAAAAGAAAACAAGACAAACCAAAGAAATTTGATAGAAATCTTGATTATGGTCTGGCATCATAATGAGTAATTAAAAGGAAAGTATAAAATAATGTATACTTAGGCCAAAATGAGTACAAACTAGTGATGGGCGATTTCGATTTTTTAAATCGATTTAATCGATACTACGGCCAACTCGATTTAATCGATACTTTAAAATTTTTAATCGATTTCTCTGAAGGTAATATAGTTTTCATTTTCCTTCAAAAGTTGAAGATAAAATAGTCGGATGTGCCAATTCCAAAATTTCAGTGTATTAGTTTCTAAGATAGAAGAATTAAATAAACCTCAGAACCCCACTCCCCCCCCCCCCTGCAAAATAGCGTTTTTTGTTGAGTGATGAACACCAAAAATTGATCAGGATCAATTTTTATCAGGTACCAGCTGAATCTGAATTTTGATGAAAATCCATGAAAGCGCAAGATACAGCTATTGCAAAATCATAAAAAATGCAGCATACCAGTGCCATCTGTAGGGCAATTTAGACCAAGAACTAAATAACACTAATCTATGTCAGGGATTTACTGAATCTGAATTTTGATGAAAATTCGTTCTTGAGATAGCGCTATTGTGTTAATCATGAATAATGCAGTATAGCAGCGCCGTCTCTTAAGCGATTTCCACCCAAAATGTAATTAGCATCAAATAATATCAAGGACTAACTGAATCTAAATTTTTATGAAAGTCCGTGCATTAGTTCTTGACATAAAGCTAAAATGGAAACAGGGGCGTGCAAAAAGAGAAATGCGCCCGGTTCAAAGTTCCAATTTAGCCCCCCCCCCCATTAGCTTTTTCTTGTGATAGGCTAGAAGTGATGTTAGTAGTAAAAATTTGGCGCCCCCTAAATTTCCGTGCTCGGAACGACCGCCTCCTTTCGCCCCCCCCTCTCTTTCACATGGCGCTGAGTGGAAATTGTGAAAAATTCAGTATAGCAGTGCCATCTGAGAAGCGATATACATCAAAATGCAAAAAACATCAATTCATGTCAAGGACTAACTGAATCTGAAATTTGATGAAAATCCGTGCATTCGTTATTCAGATATAGCTGTTACGCAAATCGCAAAAAATGCAGCATAGCAGCACCACCTGTTAGACTATATATACCAAAAATTAATTAGATTCAGTTTATATCAAGGTCAAACTAAATCTAAAGTTTTGTGGAATTCCGTACATTTGTTCTTGAGATAGAACGGTCAGAAATTTTTGTCGTATACAGACTCACAGAGTGACAGACACACACACAGACAGATATTTCTTAAAAACCATGGAATCGTGTTAAAGACCTTCTAAAATATATAAATCCATCGAAAACGGGAAGTCGAAATTTTTCCCGAATCTAATAATCTCTTCTTCTAAAGTTACAAAAGAAAGTAAAAATGTAAAATCGATTCTGCCCATAAGATCGGTCTTTAGATTCGATTTCGAACTTTAGATTCGATTTCGAACTTTAGATTCGATTTCGAACTTTAGATTCGATGTCGATCTTTAGATTCGATGTCGATCTTTAGATTCGATGTCGATCTTTAGATTCGATTTCGATCTTTAGATTCGATTTCGATCTTTAGATTCGATTTCTATTTTTTTTTTTTTTTTTCCTAGACTAAATCAGTGTTGAATGCAGATATTTTTCTGCGACCCCGGAGGAAGGCATCATGTTTTACAGCTCTGTAAGAGAGGGGGAATCGCAATTTGTGCATTAAACAGCATAAAATCTCATAACTTCTGGGGGGGGGGAATCCCCTGCGGGCAACCTCATTAATTCGACACTAGGTTAAATCGTTATATCTTTGTTTAGAAGTCCAGTTATTTGAAGTATTAGTTTATTATGTTTTATTTTTCACACTCGTCTCTCCTAATCCCCCCCCCTTCCGCGTCAGTTTTAATTTACAGGGCTGTTCGAAATATGCATACAGTTTTAAGGGTGTATTCGAAAAAATGATTTTCCAACTTCAACAGCTCGAAATTTTCTCATACATTTTCAGACTCATTTTTAAAAGTAGAAACAGGAAACTTGCTGGGGTGATTTTTGAAGTGATGTAGAAGATGCCATGTGAAGTAATTTTTCGCTGAATTCATTGGAATTTGTTTGATAGACAATTATTTTTTCAGCGTGACCCTTTTTTTTGTTAGCAGACTTCCCGCTTCGAACAATTTTGTCCAAAAAGCCGTTTTTGACAGCATTTTTTTGCAACATTTTCTACATTTATCAAAAAATCAACAATCACGGCACCTTGTGTAGTTTCTAAATAAGAGAATTTGAAAGTTTGGTGCATTTGAGAGAAAAAATGAATCTAAAAATAAATCGGAAAAAGGCACTTTGGATCGAAATACACCCTTAAACTGTCCAATTCTCGGTCCATTTTATTTTGGATCCACATTTTGAATCCTTTGCGAAAGATAAATAAAGGGTCGCCCTTCCGTCCATTTGGGGTTTATCTGCGCCCCGCCAGGGGACATATTTTTTTATTTCTTCAAAAGAAACAAAAAAAAATGTTGAAGGTGGGCTTGCACCCTCCCCCAATATACACCTCAAAATTTTGCTCATTTAATTCTCTACCATTTTTAACTTAAAAGTTTAAGCTACATTACACCCCCAGAGCTGTGGACCACTCCCCCCCCCCCCCCCCCTTGTCGATCACTCACCTAATTTTGCTTATTTCTTCACTTAATTTCAATCTTTAAAAGGCTACAACTTTGCTTCTATAGGAGTTACAGTGGGAAGAAAAATTCTAGTATAGCTAACCATTTCTCCCCATTCTTTTTGCTATTCCAGTTTCCTGGTTTTCCCTATAGGACCTTTTTTGGGGGAGCAGAGGTGTTTTTTCTCATTTCTTGATACAATATGTCTATTGAAAGCTTATGCTTCACACATTACAAATCTAGCATAAGAATTTTTCTCCCATCATTTCAGGTCACATTACGGACTGAAAATGTATTAAAATTTTAATTTTTCAAACTTCTTCGGAAAAAACAAAAACAAAAAAAACCATTGATACATATTAGCGAAATTGGGGTTTGAACCTGCAATCTTTTGATTACACACGTAATCCCTAAGCTTATTGGCCACCGAGTATTCAGCAGCGCTATTATTTCTTCAGATTGTCATCTTTAAATTCGTAATATCTTTTGAATGGAATGTCCGATTTGAATAATTCAAAAAGTAATCTACAGATACTGTAACAGGCATTAATACAAAATGATTTATTTGGATAATGATTAAGGTATCGATAGTATGGTCTAATTTTGGTTGGTGTATTTACTGCGTTTTAAAATGTAAGAAAGTAGTTATAGTGAATTAACTACAATAGCTGGACATATGGTATCGCGCGTTTTTTTAATAGATATTGATATATTCTTTAATATTATAGATTTTTTTTTATTCATTCAAAAGTATTACCTGGCGATTCAAAATTATATATCCTAACGATTCAAAAAATACACACGTAATTGTTCAAGGTTTCACTTCTGTCGGCACTCTCAAAGTGCCACTTTTTTTTTCATGTTTGCCCGTTCTAACCCCCTCCCCCCCCCCATTCCTCACCAATCTTAACTTACAGGATCATTCAAATTATGACTGCAATTTTAAAAAAAGTCTAATCCTCGTTCTGTTTTGTTATAAATCCATATTTTGAAAACTCAACAAAAAATACATTTGGGCCGAGGTCGCCCTTCTGTCCATTTGGGATTTACCTTGCCCCCCTGGGTGGGGGGCATATTGTTTGTTTCTTCCACACCAACTCATGTAACATATCGTTATAAAGCTGTTATCTGCTCGTTTTTTTCTGTTACTACCCCTCTCTTCACCTAGTTACATGTTCTTGGCACTTTTTAATGTTTCGAAGAGTGCATGTTCCCCGCGGGCCACCCCATGAATTCAACACTAAGTTAAACATTATATTTTTGTTTAGAAGCTCAGTTATTTGGTTTATTAGTTTATTATGTTTTTTTTTTCAAGTTCGTCCGTTCTAATCCCTCGCCCCCCCCCCCCTTCCTCGACAATCTTTACTAAATGGGCCGTTCAAAGTATGCATGCAATTTTTAAAATTCTCGTTCTGTTTTATTGTAAATCCTCATTTTGAAACTTCAACAAAAAATACATTTGGGCTATGGTCGCCCTTCCGTCAAGAGTGGGGTTTACCTGTCCCCTTGGGTAAGGGGCATATTTTTTGTTTTTCCAAACTATCTCGTGTAACATTTGGTTGGCATAAGAAAAAAAAGTTTTTTTTGTCTATACTCCTTGTTCCCCATCCTAGTTACATGCTCTTGGCACTCTTTATCCTCGGTTTAGTGCCAAGTTACTCAGTGTTGTTATTAGTTGCTATGTCTCTCAAATTTGACAAACTTTTTGTGTGACAACCACAAGTGACAATCATTTTAAAATTTAAAATTCTTATTATCCGACTCTAAAGTCTGCAATAGCTTAATTCTATGCCTTCCTAAATGGGGATGGGGGGTGGGAGGTGGTAATTATGGTCCTGCTGATTGTCTAAGTTTTGCAATTAGTAATTTGAAGTGTGAATCTGAATATCGAAATATCGATTCTAGTATCGATTCTAGAACTGAGAAATCAATTCTTATTTTGATCGATGTTGTTTCATACGATATCGATTTTAATCGATTCTAAAAATTTCCAGAATCGCCCATCACTGGTACAAACCATAAAGGAAGGTTCAACAAAATATTGAGGAATTTGTCTTTGAACACTTGCGTTTAGTTTTTTTCACAATAAATTTCTATTTTACGAACAAAAGTTTCTTTTTATCTATCAACCCATAAATATTCAATCCATGCCTACTGAATGTAGTTTAACAATCCACCAGTAAACAGCAGCAAAACAAAACTTTATTTTCTTCACAATATAAAGTTTAGGCATGTAATCAATAATTTGGCCACCCACTGTATACATATACACAAAACATAATATTATGAAGAGTAGTGTAGTTTTCAACAGAAATATTCAGTGAAAAAAAATAAATAAAAGAAACTTTTAGAGTAATATTTCTAAATGGAAACAAAAATATAATTTAATAAACATTTATTGAAAGTACTATAAATTTATATTCATGATTAAATACTTATTCCAAATCGCAATTATCATTATTATTAATCATAGTTCTTTTTATAGATATGAAGAGTAATTGTGCTTCTTTCAAATAAAATTTTGGTCTCACTATGTAAACAGATCATTCTGCTTGACTGGAATGAGTGGTGGTCCTTTATACACTGGATTCAGCATAACTTCTCATTTTGTTTGAGTTTTCCTTCTTATGTCTAAGACATTATATTGTTTTTCAAGATTTTATCCTTTCTTTCTCAGCAGTTAAAATTTTAAATTCATGAAGCTTTTTTCTTTCGTTATTCACACTATAATTTTTACCCTTCACTTCACTTACTTTCTTCAAGTCTATAAAAGTCTTACGTTAACATTTCAGTTACTGAGTAGGATGAACCTTTCTATTTAGCCAACTTTGCTACAGTAATAAATTCACTAGGACATAAAGTGGTTTACTTTTCAAAATTTGACTTCTTTCCTTTTTTATATGAATGAAAAGTTTCTACTTCATTCTCAGTGTGACCAACAATTAAATATTTGAATTATCTGTTCCAAGGCAATATTTTCTATAGCATAAAGCAGGTATGTCAAACTGCAGCCAACCATATGTCACTAATTTTTAAAATAAATAATTACTTCTAGAACTACAGATTCAGTAATTAGATAAGGCAAAGATTAATATAAACTACTAAAGGTTACTACTAAGTATTTAATGGTATCCAGCAGGCCGCAGTTTAACATTCCTAGCACAAAGGTACATAACTTCTAAAAATTAATTTTTATCTTGAGCAGAACAATTATCAGAGCAAAAAATTTTTTCCTATTTTTAAAGAGAATATTTTTTATGCAGTCTAAAAATGCAGGTTGCAAATTTGTTTCCTCCTCTTTTTTTTCCTATCCTTCACACATTATTGTCACATATAGCAATATCTTGTTTTTTTAGTGATATTGGTAACAGTAAAGTGAAACACATTCAACATACTTTTGTAATAAAATTGAGTGACATTTAGGAAAGAAGTAACAGCTAGCAAATTGACTGAGTAATGCAATGTTGTATTATTGCTATTTGAAGTCAGCAATTTGTCATTATGTTTCTCAAGTTTGGACAATCTCTTCTCTTCCTAATGTCTCTCGAAGTCATTTTACTTACAAGGGCACCACCAAACATGGTGCTCACAGATTTTAATGATTTTTAAGTAAGTTGCAGGGGTTATACCACTAATTATTCAGCTGAAAGGATTCTTTCAAATGGGCCTTGGTTTTTGAGAAATTGGGGGGTCAAAGTTAAGCGTTTATTTCAAATACCTGTTAGTATTGCCTTTGGGCAGCAGTTTTGGGCTCAGAGGTAAAGTGCTGGACTCCAGACTCGGAGGTGGCGGGTTCAACTCCAAGCTGGACCACCTTTTTTTTTTTTTAATCTTTACATACTTTTTACATGTTACATATTTTAGGCTGAATTTGGAATTCTACAGCTTTGAACTTATTAACATTTTCTTATGTGGGTTGTTTATTTTTTTTACTTTTATTTTTCTTACTTAAAAAAATATGGTTCAAATGATAAACTAATTGCACTTCAAAATTTATAAAATAAATAAAAAATGCTTATATAATTAGAATTTTCAAAAAGCATAAAAAATTTTGAATATTTTAAAATCCCTTTTACTTTAAATATTAATAATTTTGCTCAATTACTTTTTTCAGATTTTCAAATGAATATTACACAATACTGTGCATGGATTTTTAGACAATCTATTATTACATTTAATATACTTACATATATATATATTTATGTTACTGGTATATGCAGTGTAAAAAGATTACATTTAACACATAACGCATCTTTATACACACTTTTATTTGGAAAAAATTATAATTATAACCTGAAAACTGATTACATGAGTATATTCATCGCATGTATAATACAGAACCAATATAAAAAAAAATAAATCACCATATCAAATACAAAAAAAGGCCTTAGCACTTTTAAAACATGAAAGTAAAGAAATTATGCACACAGAAAAAACCGTTTAGAATCATCATTTGCGTAGGGAATTGCGCTGAATGTATTAACAAAATTTACAGTATCGCGTGATATATTTGTCGTGTGAATAAAAATAAGTAATTAAATTATTCACAATTTAACAGAATCTTACTTGATATTTAAGAGCAAATATTTATTTTTTGATCAACTTTTATATAAACCTTTTCCTTAAAAACTTAACGTTTATGATTTTTTTTAATTAATAGTTTTTTCAAAACTTATTAATCTAAATGCAAATTTGAACTAATTCGTGACTGAAATCTCATCTTTTTAAAACTCGTATAAATTTACATAACCTATATTCCTTAACTAGTTCTGCAAAAGAAACTAAATGACAACAGCAAAAAGAATTTCTATTTTTGCGTGATTTTACCGAGAAAATAAAAGCAGACGAATAAAATAAATACATATATATTTTTTAAATCTATCGTAAATATTATTTCATTAGCAAACGATTTTCCCAATTTAGTTGATTTTTTATGAATAGTGCTTTAATTTGTTAAAATAAAAAATATATGTATTATTTTAAATATAATCCTTCATTTCTTATTTGTGCAAACGATAAATGATATTGAGGATGAACTTTAGAAATAAATGTATTTAAAGATCAGTAAAAATTTGGAAAATATTTTAACACTACTGCAATAATATTTTATTAGACTTTCGAAGGTATGCATTATTTGAATTAACTAATCATATAAATGTCTGAGAAATTGCACCTGAAAATTATTTTGTATAATTTATACAAAAAAAGGATAAATTTTCGTTTAAAAAATTCCACAAAAAAGGCGATAGGAAAGAGAAAAATTATTATTTCAGAATTGTGCTTAATAAAAAAAGAAATTACAGAATAATTAACAAAAAAAAAAAAAAAAAAGATTCAAGGCATAAATTAGTTATGCCGTTTTGTCAATAAAAATATTAGTTTAAAAATTGCAGATAAAAATAAATTTCCATGAAATAAATTCGGAAATATAAATTTACTTTATTAAAAAAATATCAAAAAGTTCAAAGCTGTAGAATTTCCAATACTGCTTAAAATATGTAACGTGTAAAAAGTATGTAAAGATAAAAATAATATGTAATTGTGTAATATTCATTTGAAAATCTGAAAAAAGTAATTGAGCAAAATTATTAATATTTAAAGTAAAAGAGATTTTAAAATATTCAAAATTTTTTATGTTTTTTGAAAATTCTAATTATATAAGCATTTTTTATTTATTTTATAAATTTTGAAGTGCAATTAGTTTATCATTTGAACCATATTTTTTTAAGTAAGAAAAATAAAAGTAAAAAAAATAAACAATCTACATAAGAAAATGTTAATAAGATCAAAGCTGTAGAATTCCAAATTCAGCTTAAAATATGTAACATGTAAAAAGTATGTAAAGATTAAAAAAAAAAAAAAAGGTGGTCCAACTTGGAGTTGAACCCGCCACCTCCGAGTCTGGAGTCCAGCACTTTACCTCGGAGCCACGGAGCTGCTGACCAAAGGTAATACTAACAGGTATTTGAAATAAACGCTAAACTTTGACCCCCCAAGTTCTCAAAAACCAAGGCCCATTTGAAAGAATCCTTTCAGCTGAATAATTAGTGGTATAACCCCTACAACATACTTAGAAATCATTAAAATCTGTGAGCACCATGTTTGGTGGTGCCCTTGTTAGTAATTTTCACTTCTTCACATAAATTGTTAAACATTTCACACAAGGAACATAATTCTTTTTCTCATCTAAAGAAACACGGGTTAAATTTGGTGTTGAAGATCTCATAGTAATAATGCTCAACATAGGATACGCTATCTTCAGAACATTGTTCTACATATGATTTATGCATAATGATTATATTAAGCAATCTTTCTAAATATTATATATTTGTGGTTGCTCTATGTAGTATGATTCTATATATGAAAACTGCTTATGTAATCAATTGAAGTTAGGCATCACTTATTTTATTGACTCTATTTGAAAGTTTGCCCCTTACCATCAAGTGACAGAAAATCAATCATTTATTTAACTTGAAATGTTCAGTGTTACTTTAAAAATAATTTATACACTCTTATATTCTCACCTTTTATGTTAAAAATGTATGACAATGCAAACACATTTTTTTATTTAGAATTTATAGCTTTTATTCTGAATTTTTGTGATCTGAGCTAAATATTTCTTCTGAATTGTCTTGTGAACTAACTCAGAATTTTTTAAAAAATAGTTCTACTCTTTCATTTCCATTTATTTTAATGGAATTCTTAATTGTACAGTTTTCTCCATAAACAGGTTAAAATTCTTTGGCTTTGTGCTTCTTTCCTAACGTGGAGATGTATTCTTGTCCAAAATTGATTTTTAATGTTTTTATGTTTCATTTAGAGTTATTTTCATTTCTCAGTTGTTTTTTGCTTCTAACATGTTCATCCTCCGATAATTTTTTAATCTCTATATTTCCAGCTTTTTCCAAAACTCCTCCCTTCTTTAAACATCCAGTTTCTTTTGAAATGTCAATTAAATGCTCTTTTTTGGTAATTCAGCCATTTGAATTGCTTACTTTGGATCTGCTGTCTTCTTCACTATTAGGATTGAAAAATGGATATTTCAGGCTAAAGTACTGAAAGAAAACTCTCACATTTTGGTAATCACAAAGTTCAATTTTGTCAGTTTTTGATGGTGCTCTTAAAGGAATTGGTTGTGTTAGTAAAGCAGGCTGAGAATATCCATTAGTGTTAGCATTTTCCAGAGTGAAAAAAATTCTTTCAAACACTAGGAATAACCATTCTGGAGGCTTGCAAAAGTTCAAGATCTGTAAGCATCTAGTTCATGTCAGGGATTAATAGTGTTTGTATGTCTAGTTAGCATGTCATATTGAAAATGATTATTAATGCTGTCAGTTTCTAACATAAGAACAAATTCTTCAACAATCAAGAAAGGAGCATTCAAATATAACTCTTGATAGCTTTTACTGTTGCTGAAGTGGCTGCTTTTCAAGTCATTCTGTAATATATTGTTCCTTACATGAAGTACTTGAATTCAGATTTGCTTCACTCAATTCACCAACTTCTAAAGCAAAATATTTATTCCAATTAACAAAGCTGACGTATTATAGTCTGCACTGTTTACAGATTTTGTAAATAAATTCCAAAATTTACTAAAGTCCATGATGACGCACACTTTAACTAATTATTATTGAAGAAATAATTGCAAAATTTGACAGTGGTAATCTCACCAATAATCAATGCAGCTTTTTCCTTAAAGTTTAAAATTTTCAGCCAAAAAAATAACATTCCATTCCGAACTGAAGATGTCGCAGTGAAGAGGTGAAAATATTTTGCCAATAATGATGAACAGAATGTTGTTTAGTATGTTAATGATCAAGATGAATAGTTCTTTTTTTTCAATGGTTTTAAAAATACATAATTTTTATTAAAATAAACTTTGAATTTATACCAAAAAGTAATCATAAGAATTTTTAGCACAGATGCATGTATGAGTTGATGAAATGTGTTTTTGGAAATATATCAGATTTTCACTAAACACAAAAGTATTATTTTTATAAATAAAATGTAAAGTACATGTTTTTACTATAAAACAATAATGAATGTATTTTTAAAATATTGACTTATAATGTTTCTAAGTAATTATATTATGATTATTTAATGAGAAATGCACAAACATGCATAATAACTTCATTTTTGGAAAAAGTAATTCCTGATAGAAATCTGTATAAATGTATAACAAATTAAAATTTGAAATAATGAAAATGCACATTTTTTTTTTAATTAACAGATATTCATTACAGCTAGCAGTTTAACTATGTCTAATATTAACAGTTAAACTAAATCTAAACATACAGGTTCACCATATAGTATAAACAGACTTTGTCATTCTGACATTTGATAAAATAAAGAACATTCAATAATCACACTATTTAAAAACATACAAATATATTTATTCAAAAACAAAATATTTGTACAATATATGGTAAAAAAGGGTATGTACATTCCTTTTTCATACATTTTGATTTCTTATTAAATAGTAAAATAAATATTTAAACTTAACATAAATAACTATAATGTGATTTATTTTATCACTGCATATATCAGCAGATCAGGAGGGGGAGCATAGAGGTCAAGATATCTTATTGGAAGATGACATTTAAAAACAATACATTTAGTTAAAACACAAAAGAATGATAAAATGCTTTATTGAGAGATATGACCTCCACCCATCCTAAAAATTGTGACCTGAACTAAATAATATAAACATATGAATATCTTCGTTGTTTAGTTGATGGAACAATTCTTACAGGTTTCACACTTCAATAGGGAGGAGAGGTCTATAAATTGTGATTGGGGAATGGAGAGGGTTAATATGTTGTGACATCACATTCATGACGATAACTGAAGAAAAAATTGGTGTGATACAATAATGTTAAAAAAAACCTTAAAACATAAATTTTCAAAATGCACAAATATTGTGCATTTCTAAATCTTATGGTGTTTTAAGAGTTGTTTTTAATTTTATCACAAGCAGGCATTTTTTGCAATCAGATATAGTATATATTTTTTAAAACAACTAACATAGAGTTATATTTTCTTCTAACCCATGGATTGCAACAGTTTGAAGCATAAAGATGCAAGATTGCTTTAGTTTTACAGCATTAATATCAACTGTTAATAAATGAGGCATTTTTATTTTTTATATAAAATTTACTCTAAACCAATAGTTGAAAAAAAAAATGTAATACAACAATGGGGTAGGAGGAATGGAACTTATTGGAACGCAGAAACTTGTGGGAAGGGAGGGATTAAAAAAAATGTGTGATGTAATTAATGGATGACATCTTATGGGATCATAAACAATACCTACATGTTACATTCAACAATTCAATAATACATTTACAATTAAAACAATAACAGTCTCACTGGTAAATGGATGAATGATTCCTGATTAATAATCCATATATATTTAAAATAGTAACAGTTTTGATGACAAAAGATACTTAATCTTTTCTCAGATATTTAAAACAGTACAAATAATCCTTTTTACTGTCTTGGCTCTATTTTCAGGGCTGACACATTTCTCTTTTAAATTATTCCAATCTCTTTCTTCAACATTATCAGGTACCTGAAAATAATTTAAAGAATTTTTTTAGATATTTTGCAGCACCAGAATAATATAATACAAATCACTTTGGAGAGATTTATTGATGGCAAATAAGTTTTAAAAGAAAACTAATGAAAAGTACAAATTAAAAGATAGCCACAAAACAGCAGAAAGTTATTAATGGCCTTTTTAAAATAAAAAAATAGTATTGAAATCAGAACACTGATAGTAAGAGGGAAATAAAAATATTTTTAAAGTAGTATGAACAAACTGAGAAGAAGTGTTATCATTTATGAGTTATTTACCCTATGAATACATAAAACCATTCAGATATTTTCTAAAGAATACTCATAAAATGCAAATTAAACAACATTTTCTTTTACAATTTAGTGTTAATATATTTTTCATATCTCTTCATCTTATTTATTTCTTAAAATATATATATGTATATATGAAAGGATAAAACCTAAAGCCTTTTTTAAATTTAAACTTAAAATAAAAAGGCCCCTTCTTTTAACCTTAATTCTAATACTTAAAGCTATTTTGCCCCTGTTAACGTTCTTTCCCAACCTAACATTTATTACTTTCAGAGATCATTTTTGGATGTTCTTTAAGATTAAAAAAGCTGACGTAAACGCAATTCTTAATTTGTAGAATCAGCATTCAACCCTGGAAAACCGCGCCTAACAACGTCATACTGCCCAGATATTTCTTAACCAATTAAAATTAGAGTAACACCCATTATTTAGTATCGCGACCTGGTAGAAATAATGCGAATTAACATCCTTTAAATAGCGGGAGCGCCTAAAATAAGTGGCTTTTTTGACCTAACACTTGCCTAATAAAATGCTGCCCAAAGAAACGAACTTTTAAACAGAAAGCGTCAAGTTGCAGGGACCTGGTTTCTCCCAAGAGATCTTCCAAAAAAGGATTAATAAACCAGGCCCCAAGTGAAAATGTTGTGTCGTTATTTCTCTCTCCATCACACCTCATGATTCCACAAAATAATGCCGCATAGACTCTAGAATGCAAACATCTATCCCCGGTCATTCGGACGACGGACTCGGCGCGATCGCAAAAGTTCTCCCACGGAACCTCCACGCTTGACGCGACGGATCTCTGAGCCTCATCGCCTGAAGGCACGCATCTCTCCACGACTACATCCCTCTCCTCGAATGATGAAGGAACTCCCACGAACATATGCCAAGACTCGGGTTCCTTACAAAGAGTCGGTGAGGATAAAAACCTGACAAGCGAAACGAAACCTGGAGAAATCGCTCTGCTTCCAGGAACGTGATCGGCGGATACAAGCGGTACCAGATGTCCTCTCAGTCCGAAGACTAGTGCCGGAATACGGCATGATCTTTCGCCAAAACGCGATAACTACGGTTGTTTGGTGTGACGTGACTTTCGTTCTGCAACCCCTGTGAGTGCGCCGCGCTGTGCAAAGATTTTGTTTCAAAGGGAAAGGAGAAGTATCTCGGATCAAACTCCGATAGTTTGAACATTTAAAGAGACAATAAAGAAAGGACAGAATGTGCGCGTGTATTTTTATTTATTTTTTTCCACTCCATTTTTTTTTCTATCAATCGCGGATTATTGTTCAAGGTAAGATGTTTTATTTAATATGAAACGTTAGAAGGAGCAAATTCAGGCATTTTATTGAGAAAAAAAAAAGTAAAGTTGATTTTTTTTTGTTTGTACTTTGTGTTATTTTAAAAGTTATTTTTAGTATTTAGTTAAGAGTTTAATCATAGAAAAAGAAGAGTGAACTAAGAATGAACATGATAAAATATTTTTATTTTATTTTTAATTTTTGCTGTAAAGTTCGTTTTGCATTTGTTCAATTCTGCTCCTTTCAAGTTGAAAAAGATAAATAAAAATTATCTTTTAAATTAAGATTCATAATTTGAGTTATAAAAAATGATTTAAATATCAGGTTACTATTATTTTACTATTATATTTGGAATTATTTAATGTTATTTGTATGTGTTACTATGTTGGAATATATTATGATTTTGTGAGATTTTATTTGTAAACATCATGAGTACTACCCCATCACCAGAGACAGTAGGCGACCCCCCAAAAAATGATGATGTGGTTCCCGAGACTCCGGGAAAGGAAATTAATGCAGCAAATTTTCAGTCCTCAGGTAATAGTGAAGGCACATGTCGAAAAGATCCCGAAATTGTGCCATTCTCTCCGGACTCGAAGATGTTATGGATACCTTGGCTGCGATACTTTGAGTCAGTTTGTGTAGAGGAACACAAGGATGATTTGTGGAAAATCCACAACATCCAAAAGTATCTAAAAGATACCGCGCTTACCTTATATATCAACAACTGTCTTCATGTCCTCCATTGGTCAGAGTTAGTGTTATTGTTCACCGAACATTACACTACTCCTGATACACTATCATTGACAGATTTCTCCCAGATCAAATTTAAATTTGGAGGTGACTTAAATGAATATTACCACCAAAAAACTAAAGTAGGACGCACTTTAGGTTTAGATCAGCGTTTCATTTTGGATGGTCTTACTGATGGACTGCCAGTAGAGATGAAACAGTTGGTAGTGACAAATGCGCCTGCTGATGTCAATGAATGGAGAGAATTAGTATTTAAATTAAGTAAATTGCAGTTAGAGCAGAAAGATAAAACAGACAGGAAGACTGAGCCCAACTCTCAGCATCCCCCTCAATATCGACAATGGAAACCTTTTAAATCCCATATTGACCATGGACAAAATTCCTACCGACCATGGAATTATCGTGTCCCATACCAATCACCTCAAGTTCGACATTTTAACCCAAACCCACAAAGAAATACATTTAGACCGATGCAATCAATTCCCCCAAGATCTATGCAGACCAATCAACAATGCCCAAACCTACATTATCAGGCTACGTTGCCACCAACGCCTTGCCGGGTTTGTCTAAATGTGGGCATTTCGAATGCTTATCATTGGGTGCGAGATTGCCCTTTTCGTAAACAAACGCTGAATGTTACTGCCCCAGCACCAAATCCAAGTGTTTCAACCCATAATCTAGATCAGACTAATAATGAGTTTCCACAAAATACAGAGGAGAGCCAATGACAATTAATAATACCCGGGTATATCAAAACACATAATGGATCCAAACAAAAAATGAACAATTGTCAAACAGCTACTCATGTGAAAAGTGAAAACTCATTACCATGTTTGATAGATACAGGTAGTTCTATCAGTGTAATGCCATATCATTTAGCCCATAAATTTAATCTAAAACTATCTAAAGTTCAAAAGAGTATCTCAGTCGCACAAACTCAAGGTGTTCTAGCTTTGAAAGAAAAATGCCTTGTCAGTTTGCAATTAGGACAAATAACTCAAACCATTGAACTGTTTATAATTCATAACTCTTTACCATATGTTTTAATTGGGCTACCACATTGTGAATTGTTTAGATTAAATATTGATTGCTCTAAAATGCAAATCCATCAAAATAACAAAAAAATATCACTTATGCATAATATTTCAAAAAAATCATCCCACCATACTTTGCATTTGTCAGAACCATATATCCATCCGCTAAAAGCAGAGATCCAAAATGCAGAGATATTTGAAGAAAATTTTGAACCGGAGTTGTTTGAAACCTCTGACCATGGGCCCAAAGTTCAGTTGGCTAAAGAACAACTACCTGCTCTCCTCGCCAAATATGTCTGTATTTTTGCAAAAGATAAGTACGATGTAGGCAGTGTGAATATAGAACCCCAAAGAATCCATTTAACCTCTGACCTTCCCGTTTAACTTAGGGCTTACCGTACATCACCCAAAGAAGAGGAAGAAATCCGAAACCAAGTCCAAAATTTGTTACAGGCAGGAATCATTAAAGAGAGTTGTTCCCCTTATTCGTTGCCTGTCACTTTAGTTTACAAGTGCGAAGAAGGGAAGAAAACTTGTTTATGTGTAGATTTCAGAAAATTAAACGCTATTACCAAGACAGACGCAGAACCCCTACCCCGAATTGATACCCTTTTGGATAAATTAGCACAAGCTAAGGTCTTTTCCACTCTCGATTTGGCCAGTGGATATTGGCATATACCTATCCACCCTCGAGACACCGAAAAATTGGCATTTGCGACCACTTTCGGTTTATTTGAATGGTTGCGATTACCTTTCGGATTAAAAAACGCACCTGGGATATTCAACCGCACACTCCAAAGAATCTTTAATAAGTACAAAATTAATTTTGCCTGTAGTTATTTTGATGATGTTATTGTATTTTCTCAAAATGAGGAAGAACATTTGATGCATTTAGAGACATTATTTAATATTTGTGTCCAAGAAAACCTCAAATTAAAGTTATCAAAGAGTAATTTTGTTAAATCAACAATTAATTTCCTTGGTTATGAAGTTTCTAATGGATGTATTACCCCTGACAATCCTAATGTAGAAGTTATTAAGAAATTAAAACCACCAACCAATGTAAAAGAGTTGCAACGCTTTTTGGGATCTATTAATGTCTATAATAAATTTATTCCTAAGTATGCCGAAATTAGATATCCTCTCAACCAATTGTTAAAGAAAAATGTCCCCTATGTATAAGACCAAAATTGTCAATATTCTTTTGAGAAACTAAAACAGGCTTTGATTGAAAAACCTATCTTAAGATTGTTTGATCCCAAAGTGCCTTGTGAACTGTTTGTAGATGCCTCAAGTCTTGGAGTAGGGTGTGTTGTGAAACAGGTAGATGAAAAGGGAAAATTACACCCAATAGCATATCACTCTAGAAATCTTCGAGATTATGAAAAAAATTATGCTATAACGGAATTAGAATGTTTGGCAATTGTGGATGCCTTGGATAAATTTTATCATTATTTACATGGTCAAAAATTTGTCATCCATACGGACCACGCGGCACTTACCTGGCTCAAAAATGTTAAAAATTTAAGAGGACGTCTTTTCCGCTGGTCTCTCAAACTTAGTATGTTTGACTATGAAATCAAATACCAAAAGGGCTCCACTAATGTTGAAGCTGATATGCTATCAAGACAACCTGTTTCAGAAAATGTACACCATGTTATACATCTCCTTGACTTGAATGAAGTAAGAAACAGCCAGAAAAAGGAAAATGTAACAGCAGATGGTAAAAAATACACTGAAGTAAATGATGTTGTTGTAATTAAAAAGAAAAGTTTGTATAAGATTGTTGTCCCCATGTGTTTACGGTTACCCCTCTTAGAAAAAACCCACACCCAATTTGGCCACCCTGGTATTTATAAAATGATAAATTTAATTTCCCCACAGTATTATTGGCCTAATATCAATCAGGACATTGAAAACTTTGTAAAGCATTGTCATACATGTCAAATAAACAAAAAGTGTAAACAAAAAAGATTTGGCATGTTACAATTGATGCCCCCAACAGATATACCTTTTGAATGCTTGGCATTGGACTCTGTTGGCGGATTTAATTACTACAATTCTACGAAAAAATATTTGCATTTGGTGGTTGACCATGCAACTCGCTATGTGTGGGGCTTTCCTTCAAAAAGTGTAACTACTGAAACTTATACAAACATTTTGAAACAATTATTTCAACTACAAGTACCAGAAAAATTGTTAACTGACAGAAATGGAGCATTTACAGCTTCCAGATTTAAGAGATTTCTTCGTACTTACAATGTTAAACACAGATTGACTAGTCACCACCCCGAAACGAACAGAAAAATTGAACGCCTAAATCAGACTATTGTAACCAGATTAAAGTGTAAAGTTAATTCTTCTTCTAAGAAAGTACCCTGGACTAAATTGTTAGATGAAGTCTTAGTTGAATATAACAATACTCCTCATTTTGTAACTCAATTTACCCCTAGTTATTTATTGTTAGGAAAATTGCCATATGATCCTCCTTTGCCAAATAATAGTTATTATCCTCCAGTTGATGAAGCTAGAAAATTGGCTAAAGAAAGAACAATTGCTTACCATAAGAAAAATAAAGTCCGCTATGATGCTCGTTTCCTTCCTGTAAAGTTTAAAGTTGGTGACCTTGTAATGTATGAAGAATTTCATTATCCTAATACCCGTAAATTAACTTCCCCATATTCTGGACCATACACCATTCTGAAACAACTTTCTGAAGTCACTTTTGAAATTGATAAACCCAGCCCACATTTTAAGAGAAATTCTGAAATTGTCCATTCATCCAAGTTAAGATACTACCATTCTCCTCAAAATCTCAAACTCAAACATGAATAAAACCCCATCTATCTCTTTCATCTTTCAATTTTTTATTTTTGCTGTTCTATCGTCCCTCTATCATTAGTATTTGGAAGAGGACCCAGCTGGATGTTTAACCCTCAACCCCCAGCGGTAAAGGATGAAAGTTACAGTTTAAAAGCACTGTTAAATTAAAAAAAAAAAAAAAAAATGTTATTAGTATATGATGAAATGTGTTACGTCAGTAAGGGTCCTCCACTCCTTGACCACCCGTCTTTAGCCGGACTGTTTTCCCAGATTCTCTTTCCAGATTGAACGGAGAATCTGGCAAAACTGCTTCGCTTGCCCTTTGTAGGTGAATGTCAGTTTCCCACTTTCCTTTTCTATAGTGCAAGTGGCACTTTTTTTTGGGATGACCTTTCACCACAAAGTATTAAAACCCATCTCCCACTAACACTGGGCATGGTGAAAATTATAGCAAGTTTATATTTTTACTTAGTAGCTATAGTTTTCAGAGGTCTGACATTTTTGTATTTTGGAGTTAGCCTCGAATTAAGCCTAAAGCTGGATACTGTACATTGTTAGAAAAGGTGCGACCTAAGAATTAAGTAGAGAAAAAAAAAAAGAGTTTTTATAGTATTATAATTAGTATTATGTTATATAGTGTTTTATTATATAGTGATTATATTATATAGTGTTAAAATTGTGTTGTGTTGTAATTACTTTTGGTGATATTTCAGTGTCAACATACAGTATTTTCAGAAAAAAAAAATGTGCATTTATTATACAATTGTATTTTGCTGATAATATTGAATATCATATTTTTTGAGTATTTTGCTATTTTTACCCATGTTTAATGTCAATAACTTGTGTGTGTTTTAGTATTTTATTTTTGAATATTTTATTATATTATATAGTGTTTCAATTTTACATAAAGAATGTTTCCAAAGGACTTTCCTTCATAAAAACTTTCAACCAAAGGAAACATAAGACATTTAGAAAACTGTTTAGTGGAAAAAAAAAAAAGTTTATTTTTTAAATGTTATGTTTTTTAGTCAATATGTGTTTCATTATTTTAAGTGTTGATGTTATGATTTTGGTTAATGTTTCTTTTTTGTTGTCCTTCTCGAGAATGTCCCTTAAATGCTGCAGCATTATCTGTCACATTATTCATAGCATTATCCATAACATTATTCATAGCATTATCAGTACCATTATCCATAACATTATCAGTGTTCATGTTATTCAATGCCAAAATATTGACAAATCTTTTGTTGTAATATAGTGTTTTTTATGTAAAAAAAAAAATGTTTTCATATAACCTTTTTCATGTAACCTGTAAATAATGTAGAAACTAGGTCCAGCTGGCTTGACGTTGTAAAACTGAAAACCACTTAGTAATAAGGAAGAAACCCAGGTAAAATATTTAGGGGAGCTGAGACCCACAGACCTCGCAAGCAAGATCTGTGGCTCTTGTTTTAGTGGGGGGGGGGATATGAAAGGATAAAACCTAAAGCCTTTTTTAAATTTAAACTTAAAATTAAAAGGCCCCTTCTTTTAACCTTAATTCTAATACTTAAAGCTATTTTGCCCCTGTTAACGTTCTTTCCCAACCTAACATTTATTACTTTCAGAGATCATTTTTGGATGTTCTTTAAGATTAAAAAAGCTGACGTAAACGCAATTCTTAATTTGTAGAATCAGCATTCAACCCTGGAAAACCGCGCCTAACAACGTCATACTGCCCAGATATTTCTTAACCAATTAAAATTAGAGTAACACCCATTATTTAGTATCGCGACCTGGTAGAAATAATGCGAATTAACATCCTTTAAATAGCGGGAGCGCCTAAAATAAGTGGCTTTTTTGACCTAACACTTGCCTAATAAAATGCTGCCCAAAGAAACGAACTTTTAAACAGAAAGCGTCAAGTTGCAGGGACCTGGTTTCTCCCAAGAGATCTTCCAAAAAAGGATTAATAAACCAGGCCCCAAGTGAAAATGTTGTGTCGTTATTTCTCTCTCCATCACACCTCATGATTCCACAAAATAACGCCGCATAGACTCTAGAATGCAAACATCTATCCCCGGTCATTCGGACGACAGACTCGGCGCGATCGCAAAAGTTCTCCCACGGAACCTCCACGCTTGACGCGACGGATCTCTGAGCCTCATCGCCTGAAGGCACGCATCTCTCCACGACTACATCCCTCTCCTCGAATGATGAAGGAACTCCCACGAACGTATGCCAAGACTCGGGTTCCTTACATATATATGTCAAAATACTTTTTTTTTTATCAAGATTTAAACTATTTTCTAAAATAGAAAAATGTGAGACAGTCTTTTAAAGGGTTAAAAGACTGCTATATTTAATAAAAATAAATATATAAAATGTGAAATTATGTGTAATATAAATATTAAAATACCAAATTTTAAAATTCAATGCTATAAGTACAAAATAAAAAGAAAAAACACATGCAGTACAAAGTCTCAAATCCAGGCATCTGAAATTCAAAATTCTCCATATATATATATATTATATACATATATAAAGGTATTTTTAAAGGTAAATTTAAGATTCTTAAAGCTGGATCGAAAACCTCTTCACTCTTCTAACAATTTTTAAAGAACAAAGATTTTATACTTTTTCCATTTTACATGCCTAGTTTCTAGAAAAAATTATCTTACAGGTCTGTCCTTCTGTAATGCTTTTCCAGACTCCATAGTATGCATATCAGCATACCTTTCCAGAATGGGATTTTAAAAACCATGATAATTAAAAACTTTTTTCTCATTTTTTATGCAAGAAAAATCCATTTAAATTATATTCTTAAATTTATAATTAAGTTTGTAAATGCTCATTATTGATTAAAACATACGCTAAGCAGTTATGGTTAATAGTCAGTTGTGTTACCAAATTCCTTTGAGAGTACCTATAAATAAACTATATAAATTCAACGTTTTATATAATCTACAGAAAGCATGCTGCAGTAGTACATCAGTATTATATATCAAGCTCATTGAAATGGTGTAACATCATTAAAATATACTGCAAATAATTTCTATCATAGATAATAATGCAATGGAATAATTTTGTGCATCCCTGCACAGATTAACTATAATAGTGAACTCTGTATTCTGCATATCTTCTATATCTCTTGTCATCCATTTTCAGTGTTAATATCAACTTCATTATGCTTAAAATAATGTAATGCTATTAAAATGCACAAAAATTAATATTCCCCATTGACTGTTAAGTAACAGAATAATTTTATGGTTATAAGTTATAATTTCTACTTATTCTATATTTGATGAAGAGTATCTTTCATCCACTTCAATGATACACGTGAATTTCGTTATGTTAGAAATAGTGTAAAATTGTTAAATTGCACTTAAAATGATTTTTCTCTATACAGTAACAGAATAATCTTCAATATCTCTGTAAATTAATCATAAATGGTGCACATACTTCAATTTCAATAAAGAATATACTATGGTAAACCACAAAAATATTTATTAATTGCATGACAATTTAAGTATATTTGCATGAGTTAAAGTATGGTGAAACAAACATAATTCATAACCACTTTTGAACTATGTTGGAGAGTGCTAAAGAGAAAAACGAAAGTTAGTCATATTTTGGTTTAAATTCATAAATATATATTCTTAGTGTATGAAAAAAAATCGATTTTTTTTAATTTATAGTAGATTTTTTTAAAAATTTATTTAAAATAATTAATAACATTATTTTAAAATTTCAAGACCATAGTATGCCATTTTCAATAATTTCATAAATGCAATTAATATAAAGGCTTGAAAATTTTATTTAATTTTTCATGTATATATCATACACATTTCTTTTAAAATGTCAACTATGGCATTGAGAAACACATCCCATTGTTTGAGAAGATGTCAAATGCTGTCAGTGAAGAAAGATTTTGGTTGTTTCTTGAACCAATCGTACCTACAGAAACGTTTGATTCACTTGCTAAGTCACGAATGCTTCATTGGCGGTTCATCTTGACTGCAGTGTCAATATCTGCAATCAGTGTGCTCGACCTGGATACAGCAAATCTGTTGTTTTCTCATGGCTGCTGCAAAACATTCAGGACCAATTTATAACAGTTGTCTTTGATAACCAATTTACTTTATTCACAGCAGCCATTCTCTAATGAATCTGAACAGGCTTGCATCCTTCTGCTGATAAAAACTGCTCAGTGCATGTTGGTCTATTTTAGTGGATTTGTAATCACTCCAGCTCTTTTAAACCTTCTTCTACTTTCAACCAACAAAAGCAAAATGGTTGTTTTGCAATGTAACGCATGCTGGATACATATGCATATATGTTATTTGCTCATGTGCATTTCCCATCTTAAGCCCCAACTCGTTAATTTTGCATGCTTTGAACACATCTTATATATAAATTTTTATACTTCTGTGCAATGATTATATCACCTACCTTAAGAGTAGGTGATATAATCTCTTAAGGTAGCTCTCAATAACATATGTTAACACAATTAAAGATACCATCTATTGATGTACTGCATCAACTTATCAAAACAAAACCTATTGTAATATTATTTAATTGTATTCGTACAATATATACCCCTAGACAAAATTATAAACTCAAAGCTATGAATTTCTATATTCTGGTATTTTTAATGCAAATAAATGCATTTTATGATAAGAAATTATTAAATAAAGTCATTAGGGATCAATACATTTCAATACATCAATGCATTTTTTAAATTTTTTTCAAAATGATGCAATTTTAATATCGCACATGATTGAACTGAAATCAATAATTTACTGAGTTAAAGAAATAAACATAATTTAAATTGTGGTGTTAAGTATTAATGTACACATTCAAAAATGAGTTGGATTGCCATGAGCAGTACCAGAGCTTCTTCAAATCAAATTGTAAATGACTTAAGCCAAATGTAAGCTCTCGAACTGTTAGATAAATTATTTAATGAGCCTCAACATGAAATGGAAGAAAATGAAAGCTAAGCCAAAACTTTATCCTTGTCACATGAAAGCCAAACTTCACTTTGCACAGCAGCACATGTCATGGACAATGGAGATTAGCACATTCATCTGGTTAGATGAAAAGAAGTTAATTTAGACTACCCAGATGGATTAAAATACTACTGGCATGATATTAAGCATGAAGAATGGCATATCTTTAGTAGAAACTTTGGTGGAAAACCACGATAGTATGAACTGGTTTTTCTTTGAGTGATAAAACTGATCTAGCTTTCCTAATGGAAGAACAAAAATCAAAAGACTACCAGTTAATGCTGGAAGATAATCTATTGCCTTATGCCCCAATGATTGCTGGAGTAAACAAGGTTTTTCAGCAAAATAACGAAGCAATACACTCTTACAAAACAGTGGTTTGAGCGCTGGCATGTGAATTTTATGAAATAGCAAGCCTGAAGCCCTGATCTAAACACCATTGAAAATTGTTGGGTTGCAATGGTTCGAATTGTCTATAATGATGGACATCAATATCAAAACTAGAGGTCTGCATGGGCTGAAATTTCCAGGCCCGAGCTGTTATTAAAGTTAAAATTTTGGCACAAACCTGGCCCGGCCTGATATAATAGCTAAAAAAAAAGGCTTGAGCTCAGCCAGGCCTGGAAAAAAGTTAAAATTTCAGTCAGAACCTGGATTTGCCCATGTGAATTTCTGCAGATAATTGATCTTTACTCTTACAGAAGAGTTCAGACCCAAAAAAAGTTTTTTTTTTCATGTTGTTAATCTTCATTTATGCAGAAGTGCTGTAAGCTGTGATATTTATGCTTTTAATGAACTGCTGTTTGTTGTATGTAAATGTTTCAGTTATAATTAGTACAGTAGACTCCCTCAAATCCGCACAGCTTGGGACCAGAGGTTGTGCGGATTTTAGAATTTTGCAGATTTCTGGTCATTGCTTTGTTTACATTTTTTATACATTAATTTGAGTGTAATTAATAGTGCAATCAGAACTATAATGAATGCTTACAATGTAATAAAATATTAAAATAAGTAATAAACTAAAATACTAAAAATTTAGATAATTTTTAAAGTGATTAAAGTACTAATAGCAAAGGTCAATAATAGCAAGTTAATAATCTATAGTATATGATTAAATATTCATTATAAAGATTAAATGTATTTTTCCAAAATTATTCAGTGCAACTTGCCTCATAAAAGTACATTATTAATTCACATCAAAATCATAAAATAAAGATTTTTTTTCAAGTTTAGCCAAGCTTAATAACCAAAAAATTTTGATTAATGCATAAATATATTTGGTAAGAAGCCTGTGATTACCAGTGATATCAGCAATATTTTGAATTTTTTCCAAAAACAATTATTCTTACTTCGTGAAAAAACCATGAATAGAGTATTATTAAGAAAATTACAAATTAAAAAATATTTTGAATTGATACAAAACTAAAAAAATCAAATTTTGCCCCAATATCCAAAATGAAAGTTTCATTGTTTACATCCATAAAATATGTGCGGATTTTAGAGAGTTGCGGATTTCTGGTTTGCGGATTTGAGGGAGTCTACTGTATTATTAATCCATATTCCATGTAATGGAGACATAAAAATCTAAAAAATGGTATATGGTAAAAGTAAAACTTTTTAACACAGAATCGCACTGCAAAGAAAAAAACATGTTCTCTTAGCAGTTGTAAATGCTTAATATATTTTTTTCTCATGTATTATTGCATTCGTTTTATATGGATTAACAATTTAAAATAAATTTGCAATTTTCAGATTAAAAGAAAATTTTATCATAATCAGGTTTTTCTTTCATGTGTTTAACTCTATTTTAATAAGCCTAGTAATCTACAGTTCTTTAAAAATAATAAATTCTAATGTTTAAATGTAGAGTAATGACAATTTAAAAATATATCCTTTTTTTGCAAAAATTTTTGGACCAAGCCAAATTTTACTGATTTATGAACAGATTTGGCCTCATCAAGAAAAGGATTTTCATATGGGATGATTCAACAGGAACTGATTACTTTAGTCTGTGAAGACTAGGAAGAATGAAATCAGTCTAAACTTTGTATGGGAAAAATAAGTTAGGCCTGCCCGATACTACAAGAATAAAATTAAGGTCCAAGAGCAGCCCGAAAAGAATAGTGATTAGGATTGGTTCTGACCAAATGCTGTTAATAGAAACTGGCCTGGCCCATGCAGATCTCTAATCAAAACACAAGTGATTTAAAAATGGCTATACTTTCAGCATAAAACTAGCTGTCAAAGCAGCAGTTGGAAAAATTTGTTGCTGAGCTGTATATTCAATGTAATTTAGAAAAATTGCAGTCCAACTCATTTTTAAATCTATACATTAATACTTAGCACCAAGATTAAAATTATGTTTGGTTTTTAATTCAGTAATTTACTGTTTTCAGTTTAGTTATGTGCTATATTAAAATAATACATCTTTTTAAGTAATTTTTTAAAAAATGCATTGATGTACTGAAATGTATTGATCCCTAACGACTCTATTTATTGGTTTCTTATCATAAAATGCATTTATTCAGATCAAAAATACCAGATAAGATATAGAAGTTCATAACTTTGAGTTTACAATTTTGATCAAGTCCCACATAATGTTAAATCTTTTAAGTTATGTACTTTCTTTCTTAAATTTCTTGTTCCATTTTATCTACAAGTTATATTAAATTTAGATGTCTTTTTAGAAATATCCATTTTTATTTTATTAATGTAAAGCTAGGCTTATTTGTATGATGATTTGAACAAAGGGAAAATTTTCTGAGTTAATTTTGTCTAGGAGTATATAACAGAATTACAGTTGCCAGTAAACAAATACAGTAGACTCCCTCAAATCCGCACTCCTAAAATCTGCAATTCTCTAAAATCCGCACATAATTTACAGATGTAAACAATGGAACATCCAGTTCAGATGATGGTGCAAAATTTCACTTCTTTAGTTTTATATAAATTCCATCTTTTTTTTTTTTTTTTTTTTTTTTTTTTTTTTTGTAATTTTTGCTAAGGTTATTGAATTCATGTTTTTTCATGAAAAAAGAATACTTTATACTTTTAAACTCAAGATTTGGCTGATATCATTGGTAATTACACTGGTTTACCAAATATATTTATATATTAATCAAACTTTTTTAATTAGTAAGTCTGGCTATACCTAAAATAAAGCTTCATTATTTTATGATCCAGATGTGAATTAGTAATGTATCTTTATGAAGCAAGTTTCATTGAATAATTTAGAAAAAACACATTTCATCTTTATAATGAATATTTAATTGTACATTATTGATTATTAACTTGATCTTTGCTTTTAGTATTTTAATCATTTTAAAAATTATCTAAATTTTTATTATTTAATACATTACGAAATTTAATAGTTTAGTATACTGTAAGTATTCATTATATTTTTGATTTCATTTTTAATTACATTCAAATTACTTTTTAAAAAATATATACAAAGCAATGACCAGAAATCCACAAAATTCTAAAATCTGCACAACCTCTGGTCCCAAGCTGTGCGGATTTGAGGGAGTCTACTGTACATTAAACACAAAAGGAACATCCAGAAAAGTACTAAAAAACCCTTTGTTCATAATTCTCACAAATCAAGATCAAAATAACAATTTTTAAAAAAAACTAATTTTATAGCTGGCCATATTATAAGTTTAAGCTCTTTTAAATTCTTTTATAACAGAAATTCTTAATATACTGAATTTTCAAAGAAAACAAATGGACAAAATATCAAGGTAACTAATTATTTACTTTAAATTGGGAAATGTATTCATGAATTTTTAGCTAAGGCAAATTTAATGCTTTTTAGAAAAAAACTCATTTTGCTGCCTTATCTGAATTTGCAATTTCTCTAAAATGGAGCCATATAGGATTCTTTTTCTTAACTGCTATCTGTGTGTTAATTTTTTTAATTTATCCTGTATTATACCAGGTATTGGTATCTACAAATCATTGTGGAAAAGTAACTTCAAGCAAAGAGTTTTTAGTAGTTGATTCAAGCTGTGTGCTTCAAGAGTGTTTGAAAACTAGATTTGTAACTAAAACTTATTGGTCTGTGAAAAGAAGGAAATTCTTCTTACTTATGTATTTACTCTAGGAGACACCATACCATTCAAGAAATTCCCTTATCTATAAAGTGAGTGTGCGAGAAAAAAGAAAAAAAACAAGCAGAGGGTTGCTTTTGAAAACAAAAACAAATTCTTAGATTCTTGCAGTATATTGATAATATACACCTTTTTGTTTGATTTTAATAACATGAGCTGTTTTCAAGATTTTTATTTCATTTACAATATAGTTAAACATAATTAATGAAAAAATTTAAACCACATAATTGTGTTCTTTTAAGCAATGATTAAAAAAATTAAATATATTGAAATGGTATAGATTGGGTATATATGCCTTTATTATTTGCTTGATTTAGATAACATGTACTCTTTACAAGATTTTTTAGAGTATACTTAAAACATTATTAATGAAAAAATTAAATAATACATATAACTGTGTGATTTTAATCAATAATTTTAAAACAATCAAGTTAAATCAAGCAAATTTAAATCCAGATACCCTGTCTTTAACAAAATATTTTCTTGTTCAGAACAGAGAAAAAATTGTCAGAGACAAGTTTTCCAATTGAATATTTGAAGAGAAAATGTCTCTGTAATATATTGCTGTATTTCAGAAGCATTGAATTTTTTGTGAAGTTTATATGAGATGCAGGAATAAATAACATATGAAAAGATGGCTAGGAATAATTTTTAACATGTTGAGTGCCATGTTAGTCACCAGTTACTGAGACTGAACTTTCTATTTACACCACATCATTCACCGGTGACTGACAGTCTAAAATATAATATAAAGCTAAAACAAATTATAATGTTTTAAATAATTGTTGAAAAACTTTTTAAAATTTGCTTAAATTTTACTTATTATAAGATTATACTTTTTTAATAATTACTTAAAATAATATATTTTTTCAATTTCAACGTCAGTCACTGTGACAGTCAACGTGTTAATAAATCTTATATGAAATTTCCATGCATGAGAGGGTTATTGGCAAATGAAAAATGTAACTGGTACTTCTAATTGTGTATAATTTCACCATTATATTAAATACATAAAATAAAAAGAATTAAACTCTTTTTACCTTTGACATGCTATCTTTGAAGCACTGTCTTTTATAAGCATGCAGAACTGGTATTACAGTACAATCATTAAAAAGAAATTTTTCAGCTAAGCATGCAGAATCTTCATCTCCTATATAAATAAAATAAATTTGCCTACAATTATGACCAAGCTAAAAACAATACAAAGACTTAGAAAGAAATATTTCTTAAAACAAACCTGCTATAAGAAGGCACAGTTTAAATGCATTTGCAACAATGTCATCCCTGTTTACAGTAGATACTCCAAAATTCAATGTTTTTCCGTAGGGAGGTGCATCAAAATGACTACTATCACTGGAATGAATCTATGAAAAATGCAAGGATGAATGGATAAGAAATTATATACGTGCATCTGATATGCATATATACATACATATATCAGACTGCTAATTTTGTAATGGTTTTTAATGGTTATATATATATAAATTTATTAATGTAATTTAATAATTAATGTTAAAAATTAACTAGAATTAACTTTTAACAATTTGGACAATGCCTAAAATACTATTTCTAAGTGTATAAAATGCATTTATTAATTATCTATTTTATTCCTTATTTTATCTAATATTAAGATATTGATTTTAGGTTAGTATTGTCAAATGATTTTGCACTACTTCATTTTAGGGCTCACTATAGTGTCTGCTATTTTTTTTTCTATCCATTTTAATAATGTTATTATGATTTATTTGAAACGTTTTTTCTCCATTTTCTTTTGGTTTTATGTGTGTTGGTAGCCCCCAAATCCGTATTCTTTGCCTTTTCATGGCTAATGTAAAGATGAAACCACACACTTTATTTGTAGTTCCAAAGTATTTGTGGGCCTGATGAGTCTGCTTTAGTTCTGCAAATTTCAATTGTATTCACTTTTTTTCCTCCCATGTTTCAATGTGGTAATTTTGTATGAAATTCAATGGTTTATATATATTAATGGATTTATATACATATATATATGATATTGATAATTTGCAATTTTTTAATACATATATATGGTACATACATACATCAGACTGGTAATTTTGTAATGATTTTTAATGGTGTGTGTGTGTGTGTATACGTATATATATACGATTGATAATTTGCAATTTTTTTTTAATGGTTATGTATACATGTACAGGGTGATTCAAAATATATCATTAAAATTTCATGGGGAGGTAGGGAATATGTCAGGAAACTGATTTTACATAGGAAGGTATATCTGTAAATGTACGCTTGCATAGATAGAGGGTGCTGTGTGCATACAACCTTCCATTGCATCCCAGTCATTGTTTTGACTTTCCTAAAACTAGTACTATTTTTTCTCCTATTTCCACTTTTCATTTGGACTTCCACAAAGCCTTTTACATCTTTAAAAACTCCAAAAATATTATAAATCTCTCAAAAAATAGAAGCTTTTTAAACAAACTCTATCAAATGCAGAAATTTATAACAATCAATTGAGGTCGAAATAACAAACAAAACTGGTAAGCACGAGTGCAGTAAATACTGCAAAATGCACAAAATCATTGATAATTGCAGCAGAAATACAGATTTTAAGATTTTAAAAGAATTCTTGTGTAATACCAAAATTTAAAAATTCACGAACAAAGAAATTTAAAAACAAAGAATGAAATAAAATTAACAAAAAATATATAAAATAAAAATTTAAAAATAAATAAATAAAGGTAAAAAATCAGAAAGAATAAACTTAAATGAGAAGTTTCTAAGCATCAGATTTTTCCCCCATCACTTTCTACCCTATTATATTTATTTCACTGTTAATCTAAATTTCAGCAAGTTTTTTTCCCTTTATTTACATTATTTCCTGGGATGCTTAATGTTTGTTTAATTTTTGTTTTCCATGTCTCACAAATTTATTCATCAGCGGTATATTTTTTCTTGGCAGTTAGCCATTTGAAGTTGCAATTATATCAACCTTTACCTCTTTATTTTTTTTAGTTTATCAATTAAAATTACTTTTACGTTTACTCTAGCCTTAAATTATATTATTAGTTAAGTTTTGTAACATTTTTATAACTTCACATATTTTTCATATATTCTAATTTATGATGTATGATATTAGTATGAACTGTGGGTATGAAAATTGCCACAATTTAGGGAAGAAATGCCGCACCTGGTATAATCGCTGCATCCTCGATTTTTGACATTGTTTATCCTAAAATATTATAACTGTCATAAAAAATAAATTATAGCATAAATCATCACTAACATTAACGAATAATTCCATTGCATTGTTTATAAAATAACTTTTATATAACTGAACATTATTGCACTTGTTTATAGAAACATTTTGATTATTCCAAGGCCACTACCTGGTTGAAGTTGATTGTTAGTGCACCTACATGAGAGGAAATCAGTATCAATTCAGACTCAGACTGAGATGTAATACAAAAGCACACATTGTGCTTTATTTAATGCAGCAGGGGAATGCAACCCTGTTTATCTATCTTGTTAACTATTTCAATTATTTATTTGAGAATTGTTTATAATATAATTGGTGATTCATTAGTGTTCTCATCTTATTTATAATTACAATTACACAACTCCACTTGACATCTACAAACATTCCTTTTTTAGAGGCACTGGCGAGATACTAAAGCATAACTCTGATTTATTATTGGATTAAACTGAAACACAGAGCTTTTATATTTGGAGTAAAAGTCATTGGAACATAGTACCTTACATCTCATTTATCTCAGATAAGTTTATGATATTTTTATTTAAATTATTATTTATATCAGATAAGTTTATTAGATTTGACTATTACAAAATGAGAGAGTTTCTCATGTATGTCAACTGGTTCTTGCTTTAGTGTTATTGCAGTATGAATTCAACAAGTGTTTTGGTTCGCCTAATAAAACTTGCTGTTGGATTTTACTTGAAGAAGTTTCTTTTCTTTTGAGTCATCTTGCATTTCTACAACAAGCTCCTTCAAATTTGTAAGTAGATACTTTGTTTTTTTATTAAGAAGATGTGAATTATCTACTGTTTTATCCTTATTGTTTAAAGAAAGCTATAAATCATATTATAAAGTAATTATACTCTGCTATGTACTACAAAAAGAAAACAATTTTCCTTTCCGATATTTTTATAATTTTCTGAACCAAACTCCTTTAATTTTTGGGAAAACTGGTACAGAATCACCCCTTAGCAGAAAATAATGCGAAACTTCTCTACAGATTGTGGGGGAAAAATCGTGAAATTGATGAATTGGTCATGGGAAAAATCATGATTTTCAACAACCTTTCAAGTAAAAATGTTGCAAAATGGGAAATTGTTCATGCAAAAATACCACAAAATTTGCAGACAAATGTGAGAGTTGAGCATAGTTTCAAAATACAAAAGCTTCTGGAAATTGATGAAATTTTTAGGGCATGAGACTCCCGCCCACGATATTCTTCTGGGTGCGAATCTCATCACCCCGATAATGGTAGCAACATAAAACTGGTTGACTAAAGTTTTTTTTAATGTAAAATAACATATGCAAATCTAAGTAATATCATTTATTATTGAGTTCTTTAAATGCTGTTATTATATGTATTATTTAAATTACACACAAAAAATATTCCTCCTAAAAGAAATGTGCATGTTCAAGGAGCTTTAAACCTTTTCAGGGACAAGTAATTGTTTTTGCATACTGCTTAATTCAAACCAATTTTTTTCCTCTTCCCTTTTTTTTAATAAGAAAAATTCAGTTTTAGAGCATTTTTTAATCAAAGTTGTAAAAATAAAATTTCGCTCAAAGATTTTGCCATGAATCTTGATCAAAATTAAGAGGTATAAAATACATCCTACCATCCTTCAAGGGGTTAAGTCATTTTTAATTAAATGTTTCATTTAATTTTAAAAAGGTATGTAATTTATAAACATAACTGCAAGACAGATTAACAATAAAGATGTAAGTGAAAGAAAAAAAAATAACTTACTGAAGAACTTACTTGTGGAATAATATGAAAAACCTTAGGTGATTGGCCCTTATTCATTATTTCTTGCTCCTCACAAAAATTTCTCCCAACAATATCACCCACACCTTTTGAGCCATCTGTAGCAATATTCAAGTTTTTCACTTTTGCTAATTCACTTCCAAGATTTCTAAAAAATATTCCATCATACAGACATCAAATTGTTATAATTTAACTTTAGAATGTTTACTGATAAATGATGAATAAAAATTCATATGAATTATGTAATTTAATAGTAATAATTATCATTAAAAAATGTTTTGAAATCAAATCATGTAAAGGCAAAAATATGAAAACAAAATATCACAGTGGTTATTTATATGCAAATTAAAAAAATTATTTAAAAGATTACAAAGCAAAAAATTATATATTTTAACTAATTGCAGATATACCTCATTTATTTGTTATGTACTCAAACAATCAGTGTTAAAAGAAAAATTATCTTACCTGCAAAATTCTTCCACATTTTTACTCATCTTCTCTGTTGCACCAATGATATAAATTGCCATATTAGTGTCAATTGAATTTTTTAATTTAGTAACCTAAGGGAATAAAATTGTTACTAAACAAATTTAAGTAGAAAAAAATGAGGCAAAAAAATTATTGTGTATCTTGGCATATAATACGCACTTTTAATTCTAAAAAAATTACTTCCTTTTTTTTGTGTGTGTGTGTACATATTATATACCAAATATTAAAATGGTTGATGTAAAGTCATAAAAAGAAAATATTCCAGATTTTTAGAGGTATATTTAAATGCATTTATATGTCAATATAAGCAAAGAAACTTACATCATATATTTTCTATAAAATTTAATCTTCCTTATCAGATAACATGAAAAGTTCATTATACTTTTTCTCTTTTAAACTTTTGGGAATGTTACTTTCTTCCCCACTGTCACTTTCATCTAGTCATAAATAGTCATCCTCCCTACCACCAAATTCATTTGATATTCCACATTTGTAAAGTGATTTCAAAGTTACTTCCAATTTAATTTTGTTTCATGATATTATAATCTATTCACACATTAGTGCTCATGATACATGTCACATATTTTCTCTTTTTGTAAAAATGTTTTCTCCTTCTATATTACAAATGTTTCACTGCTGCCTTAACCTTTCACTGAAAGGTTTGGTTTATGGAAATATCTAATGGTTGAGCTAACAAGGTCAGGCCAGCTGGAATTACTGCCAAACCTGTTTTAGATTATCTTTTTCTTTTTTTAATTCCATCTTTTCTATGGGATCTAAACATGTCCCAAACACAGAGACATTCTGGTTCTCTTACATGTCCTAGATGCTTCTCCCAAACATTTTTCTACCCATAAGTTTAACTGATTTCCATCCATCCAGCCCTTTTGATGGACATGAACAAAAACTTCATTTGGAAAATTACCAAACGGCTTTGATGTTTGTTTAAAAAATACTATTGGTTTTAAGTTGATACCATTAGAAAAGCAAGAAAGAACCACTGCAAAGTGAGATTTTTTCATGTCCCATAGTTTTAAATGAAATAGGTTTTACTCCTTTTCTTTCCTTTAATATTGAATATAACTGGCGTTTGGTCCATATTTCCAGTTTGAGATAAATCATAGTTTAATCATAATAATAATCGATTTTCCTCTGTCTTTTAACTGTGACAAACTTCAAGAAACTTAGCAGCTTTGCATTAAGTTTTTTGGAAGCTTTTAGGTAATTTTTGTCTTTTGGCAAAGAAAAAAATTATTGTGATTCATAAATTAATTGCACAAACTCATTGCTGTCTTAAAACTTTCACAGTTCTTTTTTGCCCATTGTAACACAAATAAATGGACACAATTTCTTGTTATTGTTAGTTCATTTTTGTAAATTTTCTAATATCCACTGGGCAATATTTTCCTCTAAACTAGCCCACAAATAGCCTGAGTAGCTGTGCACAGTACACATTTTTGTTTTGGCATATTTTGAATCACAGCATCATTATTTTTCCACTGATGAACAGAACACTCATTAACTCTGAACATTATAGCTGCAGTGTGATCACTATGTTTGTTTGAAAATGCTATTAGTTTGCAATGAAATCCAAAAGTGTATTTATTTTTCTTTACTGGAGGCATACTTTAAGATGAAAAAACTGATTTTCATAAGCTTTAAGATCAACACAATTAAAAGTTAATGGCTATGGCCAAATGAAGAAGGACATATAAAACAGAAATTTTGAGTTGGTTAGACTAGCATATTTGTGCAGATGGAAAGGAAAGAAGTGAGCGCATAATATGCAGCACTTGTCTCAAAACTGATTCTTGGGAAATGGGTTATTTTAATTCAAAGGATAGTAAATGAACAGACTGAAACTTATAGCATATGCATGCCGCAAAGAAAATATAGATTATCTGAAGTGGGGGGGGGGTTAGTATTTCTAATTTGTTTTCATAGCAAAAACTTGCTTCATGTTAAATGGCAATACATACTTGAAATTCAAAAATATACTCTCAAAAACTGTAGTTGAAGCAATTTGAACTTAAAACCTTAAGATTTTGAAAACATTTTCATTAGAAAAATTTTAAGTTAATTTTCATATTAAGCAAGATAATTAATTTTTGAAGCTCTTGTTGATTTTTTATTAAAAAATTAAAATAAGTTAATTTGTGCAAAAAAATATTCTTAAGTGAATCAGAAACCTAAAAGAATACTAAAGCAGCCTAGTAATTCAGCTGCAAATTTGCAATTATACTTCAAAACTTGTTCAAAACATGTATAGATGTTAACTTCTATTTCATTCCTAATTTCCATTCTAAGATGTTTTGATATAATCAATTTACACTCATCAAACCTGAACTTTTCTGCAGAAATACAAAGCAATACAAACTTTCCTTAATAAAAATTTTCTGAACCTACCAATACAAACAAGTGATGGAACTGAATTTTTCCATTTGATCTTTTTCTCTTTTTATAACTCCCATAAACAATATGTATAACAAAATCAATAAATTATACCCTGAAATAAGTTTAAGATAAAATCGAAATGGCATATGCAACAATAATGTATGCAAACTGCTGCTCAAGCAGTATTCCAGACACAGAAAGGCTTGATTGCAGAAGCTAAACAATTTGAATATATTTTGCAATTGTTACATAAAAAAAAGGATTGCTAATAACCTTCTGATGCATACATACTTTTCCTACTAATACCTTTAATAATTTATTCTTATATGTATATTTGAAGCACCTTTTACATCAAGCCAATTTGTTTGCATTAACACATTAAAATAATAAATATTATATGCAATGCATATTCAAAGCCAGACGTGGTACAAGCTCAGCAAGAAAAAAAGCTGAACTTTCATGGCCTCATGGACGTCTGACAAAATTTACATTTTTTCACAGCATTTTGAAGAAATTTGCATTTTTCTGTGATCTTTTGACAAAATTAGCATTTTTTCTATGACTATTTGGCGAAAATTGCGCTTTTTCCGTGGACTTTTTAACCCTTTGAGCTCTGAGGTGTAAATTTCTTCAAAATTCCAAATGTCACATTGACACCAGTATTTTGCAAAGAAAAAAAAATGGTTAACGATAAACACAAAAAATTGCATTAAACCTTTTTAAAGTAAATTTGGTCAAATTTTCTGGTGTCATTGTGACATTTTGGAATTAAAATTATGTGGTAGAAAATTCTAGCAGCAGAGCTCAAGGGGTTAATGAAATTGCATTTTTACATGATTCTTTGACAAAATTCATGGCTTTACCCACAATCTTTTAACAAATTTTGCATATTTTCCATGATCTTTCAACAAAATTTGTGTGTTTTATGTGATCATTCAACAAAATTTGCATATTTTCCCCAATCTTTTGACAAATATTGCATATTTTCCCAAATCTTTCAACAAAATTCATGGATTTTTTTCAATCTTTCAACAGATTTTGCGTACTTTCCATGATCCTTTGACAAATTTTGTGTATTTTCTACAATCATTTGAAAAATTTGCACATTTTTGCATGATCTTTTGACACATTTTGTATATATTGCCACAGTCTTTCAACAAATTTCATGCATTTTCCACTATCTTTCAACAAATTTTGTGTATTTCCTACGATTTTTCAACAAATTTTATGTATTTCCCACAATTTTTTGACAAATTTTGCAATATCTCATGCTCTTTTGACAAATTTTGCATACTTTTCATGATCTTTTGACAATTTTGCATATTTTCCATGATTTTTTTTACATATTTTTCATATTTTCCGTGATCTTTCAACAAAATTCATGCATTTTTGCACAATCTTACAACAAATTTAACGTATTTTCCCCATTCTTTTGATGAATTTCAAGTATTTTCCACATTTTTTTGACAAATTTGATGTATTTTCCACAATTTTTAAAAAAATTTGAGAATTTTTGTACAATTCTTTGACAAAAATTGCATATTTTCCACAATCTTTTGACAAAATTTAATCATATTTTGCAATCCTTAGAAGAAATTTGTGTTTTATCCCATGATTTTTTTTAAAATCGCATATTTTACACTATCCTTTGAAGAAATTTGTGTTTTTTCTGCAACCTTGTCACAAAAATCATGTTTTCCCTGTAATCCTATAAAGGAAATCTCTTTTTTGCATGATCCTTTGACAAAAACTACATTTTTTCTCCATGATCCTTTGATGTGAATTGTTTTATCTGTGATCCTTAGATAAATTTTGTATTTTTTATGTGATTCTTTGAAGAAATTTGCTCAATTTGGCCCGGTTTGTACTACCATTTATTTTTTTATTTTATCCGCTATCATTACCCCCATAAAAATGATAACAAAACTTAATGTATATTTGCACTGATCCCAGGGATGATAAATTTCATCGTCAAAAAAGCACAATTCTAAGTTTCTGCAGAAAAATAACATGTCTACAAAACTAAAGACAACATAGTAACCAACAAGAACAAAAAATCATGCATGAAAAAAAAGCATTGATTATTAAACACAGTTTTATAATCTCCAAATACTGTAAAAAACTTTATATTTTAATTAGATGAAAGATGATACCTAAGTAAACAATTTTGAAAATGCATAACACATTTGAAACCCCAATTTCAGTAATTGTCATGAATAGTCAGAAAATTTATTTACACATCCCTGCACATGATTTGCATATATATTGCATAGTTTGCTAAATTCTAGCTTAATTGAGGAATATATAGAACAGCTGCCTCTATCAATTTCATAATGTTTGAAAACATCATTAAAATAAACAGAAAATGATTTTTCTCATTAAACTATAATGTGACAAAACTTTTCTCTGTGAACTATAAATGCCACACATTTCATTTTATATTAAAGATGTCATAGTAAAGTAAGCCTCAATAAGATACACATGAATTACATGTCAATTATATTTACACAAGCATGGCAGATGATATGTCAGGCAGACTTAATTCATAAACACATTTAAAACTATGTTGGGGAGCATTAAAAATCAGAAAAAAAAGAATGAGTTAGTAAATTATATTTGCAAAAAAGACATTTCTTTTAACAGATCACTACTTCAGTGGTTCAGATGATTTTAAACTAATAATTTTTTTCTGACAGTTCCATCTAAAATTAAAACAATTTACAAAGTTTGAGCTAGACAAAAAAGGGCTGAATTAAATTAAATATGTGAATGCAGCAAAATATGAATAAATAAATGTTACAAATGTGGCAAAAGTAGAAGAGTAGCTTATACAATAATACAAGCCAAAAAAGTAGATCTTGTAGAAAACCCCTAAAATTATTTTGTTTTATGTGAAGTTATAACAGCAAAATAATGAAATGTATATCATATAATTTGCTAGTTAGAAAAATATCTCTGTACTTAGAACTCTATGTGATGAAATACTTTTAGGAACTACCAATTCAGTTAGAGAAACTGTTAACTTTTGATGCAGATTACATTGATAAAGCTACATATTACAAATTTTAGAAAGATGTTTTTATGTTGTTTCTCTTAACACGTGAACAATCAACAAGTTATGGAAATAAACCTTAAAATGAAAATATAGTTTTACATAAGCCTTCATTATTAATCATACATAGAATTTTCAACCAAGTAGAACCAACTGACCACTAAAGAGAGCTAACTATTTTTATTTATTTATTTATTTTATTTTATTATTATTATTATTATTTTACTAGCAGTCTTTAATTTTTATTTCTATTTTGAAAGCTTCACCCGTTTTTGCTCTAAGAATTATTATTCCTTTTTTTTCACTACTTTGGCTATTACATTCAAGAAATTTTACAACTTGACAGAAAGAGCAATAAAATGTTATGCATTGAAAATAGTGTTCATTTTAGAAATAAAAAGGGAGTAAGTGTGCAAGATCTACTGAAGTAAGAATAGCATAATAAGCTCAACTGAAAAATAACATTTCAACAAGAGATGCACTGTATTTGATAATAATTCTAAAAATCATAATTTAAAAAAAAGTAAATAAAATATAGTTAATTTCAAATAATTTAAAGAATTATTAGCTAAAAAGCAGTATTAAATTATGATATGGCTGAATAATCTACGTTTCCCCTAAGAAGTGTAGCGATTCTATGAATTTTGCATGCTCTCTGGAAAATGCACTGATTTAGAAATACAGCAAAGATCTTTGAAAGTGAGCCTAGGTGCAACTTGAGATATATTTCATAATTTTTAGATGGAGCAAATGTATTTATTTCTGACTTTTAAAACAGCAATGTGCTCCATCTTTGAATCATGTCCTTGTGAGAATGCTGCTTATAAAACTGCTTTTAAAATGGTTTTACTTTAAATTACAACATGCTTTTTCATAATTTAGTATTTGGGGAAAATATATTTTCTTTTAAAACACATATAATAGCTCAAATACAATGAAAAAAGAAAATAGCATAAACTTAAATAGCACATAAGAATAAAGTCTCTAAATAAAAACTTTAGATGCCAGATTTTTTTGTTCAAGGAATAATAAATTATCCAGATTTTTTTTTAATAATTCATAAAAGATACATGAAAATAAACTATAAGATAATTATGCAGAATCAAAATAGCTAAAATGTTCTCAATTTCATTAAAAAGCAGATTTCAAAATTAAAATTTACTTTTTATGCACATATCTATACGAAAAAAGTCTTTTGCATCTTTTTCCTTGTTTTGCTTTAAACTTTTTATTTATTCCTTCTTTTATTTAACAAATTTTATATCCAATTCTTACAATGTGGAAAGGGGAAAGTAAAAATTTTTAATTATACTCATGGTAAATAAGTAAATTATCAAATAAAATTATTTTGTCTTAAAAATCAAAGTTGTATATTTTTTTTAATGTGTAACCTTCCTAATAATTATGTATATTTTTTAATAATTTGTAAGACAAGAAGCTTAATTGCTTTATGCATAAAATTTAAATACATTGAAGTTAACTGATTTTACTAAATAATTATAACTGTCAAATTACTTTTACTAATTTTCTGAAATATTGCTGGAATGCAATCCCTACTTGAAATACAGATCATTTTATATCAATCTACATGTCAGAAGAATATTTTAGAAGACCAGACACGAAATATATTTAATAATTTAAAGAAAATTAACATTTTGTAGCATAATGTAAAAAGTACAAGAGGATTACTTACTAATTTATTTCACTTTTTACATGTTTTACTTTTTCAAACTGAAATAATTTATCTGAATATGGTACAAGGGTGTGTATAAAATGCAGAATAGCAAACTTGTGTATGATGCAAAACAAAATACCATTTTAGAATGGGGAATTAATTCAATAAAATAATAGACTATTCTTTTTCTTGTTAGAAATTTATTCTCACTCAATTTATTTTAATATCTTTCTATTTTATGATTGAAAAAAATTTCAGTATTTAATTTCAAACAATAGCTAAAAATTATCATAAAAACTAAAGTTATACAAACCAGTAATTGCACACTGTTCCAATATGAAGTTTCATAATCATGATTAAGTTTTTCATCAATTTTATATTTCAAGCATTCCCAATTTTCCTTCTGAAAAATTAACATATTCTTAATTTCAACAGTTTCAAAATTATTAATGTGAGCATACAAATTTTTTATAAGTACCACATTGAGACGAAAATCTTTAATTTATGTTGCTATATGCTAAGGAAGAAAACTATAACTTATATCTTCCAAAAATTAATCAAACAGTTATTGATTCTGGTTAAATGATTATAATTTTCTAGACATAGAACATTAAATCAAGGAACATAAAATGTAATGAATAAATAAATTGAAAAATTTCTTACATTAAAATGTTCTATAGTATTTTCTATAATAAATATGTTGCATTTCTATAGTTTAGCTGAATAGAACAACTACCTATCAACATATTTAGTTTTAAACTACGTTAACAATTTGCACTGTCATATAAGAGTGGGTGCAGCACTCCCTAGTGATAAAATGAGGAAATTGTCAACACTGAGTAGAAAAACGTCAGAGATAGTAACAAAATGTAAATTATAAAAATGTAGAGTATCCTTGATTAAGTACGAAATGACTTCTTACATATAAAAATAACTTTATAATAAACTCTGCAAATATCAAAGTGATTATTGGTATATTTAAGCCAGTGTTTGATTATCAAAAAATTATCATTTTAATTTCTAATAAAGTTATTTTTACATAATAATACATTATTTCATGCTAATTCAAAAATGTTTAACACTTTTGTAATTGATATTTTTGTTATCTTTCATGTTTTTTGAGATAGGATCTGCATAATTAGAGGGTTTTGTAACCACTCTGATATGAAACAGCATATTCATTTTTTTATAGGTAGATACTTGTTCTGCTATTGTAGTTTTATATGTTCAATAAACATTTGAAGAGACTGGATATTACTTTGTACTCAGCCAGAGACACTAGATCAGGAACCCCTAAAGAAGTTGACATGAAATGATCCACTTAATTCATATATACAGTAGACTCCCTCAAATCTGCAAACCAGAAATCTGCAACTCTCTAAAATCCGCACATATTTTATGGATGTAAACAATGAAACTTTCAGTTCGGATATTGGGACAAAATTTGATTTTTTTAGTTTTGTATCAATTCCATATACTTTTAATTTGTAATTTTCTTAATAATACTCTATTCAAGTTTTTTTTTTTTTTTTTTTTTTTTTTTTTTTTTTTTTTTTTAAATTTCAATGAAGGAAGAATAAATTTTTTTGGAAAAATTTTAAGATATTGCTGATATTATTGGTAATCACAATCTTCTTACCAAATATATTTATACATTAATCAAGATTTTTTGATTATTAAGCCTGGTTAAACTTGAAAAAAATCCTTATTTTATGATTTTGATGTGAATTAGTAATATACTTTTATAAGGCAAGTTTTGTTGAATAATTTTGGAAAAATACATTTAATCTTTATAATGAATATTTAATGATACACTATTGATTTGTAACTTGACCTTTGCTATTAGTACTTTAATCAGTTTAAAAATTATCTAAATTTTTGTTATTTTAGTTTATTACTTATTTTAATATTTTACTATATTGTAAGCATTCATTATAGTTCTGACTGCACTATTAATCGCACTCAAATTACTGTTTAAAAAATATAAACAAAGCAATGACCAGAAATCCGCAAAATTCTAAAATCCGCACAACCTCTGGTCCCAAGCTGTGTGGATTAGAGGGAGTCTACTGTATTTTCTACTTATCTTTTTTATACTGCGGTATTCTCAATCTCTTAGACTTTTAGGCATTTTTTTCATCAATTTCTAAAATAGTTGGGAATAACAGGAACATATTTTGATTACTGCTTTATTTACTGTATAACAAAGAGGTTCAAAATTAAACAAGTTTTCTTGTCAATTAAGACATGTTTCTTCTAGTATTACCAATGATAATAATATGAGAAGCGTCCCTTTTGAGATATGGGCTCTTGAAGATGAAATTGAATTGTTAATATTTTTTAGAATTTTTGAAGATGAATAAATAAACGATTATTTAAGGAGAGAAATAGTTTCATTAGCTGTGCAACATTATTATTAGATAATCAAATGGTAAAGGGACAATTTTTTAAAATAATTTATTTGCAGCTTGTTAAAGTAAGGGTCAAATTTATCATTACAGGCCATATGGCCTATTTTGAGACTAAGTCACAATGAATGTGTTGATTTTTTATTTTTAATAGTGCAATTAGCTTTTTAGCTCAAAAAGAGTCATATGAACACACATTTTCATTAAATAAGCATTCTTACATCATGAACAGTAAAATGATAACTTGGTGATTTGATCATTTTCTTACAACTGTGAAATATTGAACTTTACTAAAAGGTCCCTTGTGAACAAACTATACCACTTCTGACAAAGGCAATTTTCAGATATCTATCTTAGACCTATATGTATATACTTTGTAGCAATTAAATTAAAGTTGAAGGGATTGGGTAAAAGCCTCTAGGCCAATTGTCATTGATTGAGTGACATTTTTATAAAGCAAAAATAAATAATTTTAGATATTAAGTATCAAAATTAATTACTTACTGCAATCATTTCTTGCTCAGGATAAAGATTTAACAAAGTACTATCAACTTGAAAATTTCCAAATTTAATAACAATATTCTTCTTTCTTTGTTCACAATAAAATGCCTAAACAAAAAATATATACAAAAGGAAAAGCAGAGTTAATATCACATTTTAAAATTTAAATATTAATAAAATAACATATTTACCGGATTGTTAATAATGACAATATAAGGAAAATTAAAACAATAATTTAACTCAATTTATAACATAGAAGTACAGATATAACAGAGAGAGTAAATAAATAGCAAATTTTAAAAGTAAGTTTTAGAGTATTCAAATGAGAAATTACTGCATGAATTTTTTTTTTTTTTTTTTTTTTTTTTTTTTTTTTGCTTGTAGAAAGTCTTAGTAAAAGCATGGTCCACTCATATGAGCACAATGATGTTCTGCACATAGTACTGCACATTAATAAATTAAAAGAAACTTGTCAAATGTAAATTATAAATCACTCTGCAGATTGGTTAAAAAAACAGGTCACACTGATAGTGCATTATCAGTGTGACCAGCATTATAACTTACTCATTTTCCTGGATGTTTCCAGAATCATTTAACTCTATTTTTACAATCGACATTTTCTAATATATTATTTTTTTTTTATATAGAAACAATATGACTTTCAAAAACAAAATCCACCTATTATATAGTTCACACCTACTTGGATACTATGAATGAAAATATTCCCAAGCAAAATGGTTTTCAAACAGGGCAAAGAAAGAAATAGTGCTTAGTGATAGATACTAAGAATGATTGAGTTTGTAGAAGCTTCTATTTGATTTTGGCTGGTGACAACCAGCAGTGAGTGGCATACAGTTTTTATGATATTGACAGTGGATGCTTAGAACGCCATATATGATGCAAACAATATAAAATTTATTTCATTATTACATTTAAAAGTAGGTGATGTTGATGCATATTTGGTTTCTTTGTTTTCGAACATAGGCATGGGTAAAGATTTTTTATTTTTTTAAATAATCAATATCATGTTGCCCATCTTCCTCTAGCATTTCAAAATCATACATTAGAACTCACAAACCTAATAAGGTAAAATTTTGTGAGGTGGTAAATAAATGAACATAAGCATGAATAAGGAATTCTTAATAAAATATTTCATTCCTTTTAGTATTCAGATAGAGCTTGGTGCAATGCAATGGAATACAAAACTAACAACGTTAAAAAGCACCAAATGTTGTATATAACCAGCAGACTGGTTTCGGTAGCATTTAGTGTACCGCTGTCAGTGCTAGCAGAGGTAGAAATCTGCTTATATATATAGTAGAGACGGAGGATTGAAGGCAAGCAATAGGATGGCAGATGACTGCAAGTAAGGGCCAATCAGAGACTGCACGTGGAAAGTGACCGGAGGGGAGAGAAAAAGGTAAAAAAAGTGTGGGAAAAATAATAATAATAAGGATTACGAAATAGAGGTTTTAATGTAATATTTCCAGCAATTCGAAAGAGGGAGAATAGTGAATTCACAATTGACAATTTTGTCAAAATTTTTATAAATATAAAATGCTTCAAGGAAGTTAAGTTCATGAATGGAGGTAGGTTTTGAAATTATTTTTGCTGAAGCAAAATTGAAAGTATGATTCATCTCCCAGCAATGTTTAGCAATAGGGGATTTATTGATTTCTTGGCTCTTAATATAATTTTTATGTTCATTGATACTTTTTAAAAAAGCGTTTGGTTTGTCCAATATAGGAAAGACTGCACTGGCAATTAATACTGTAAATTCCCCATGAATTAGATAAGTCTATGGGATCTTTGAGTTTGGAGAGGGTGAGTTTATTAATAGGTGCAAAAATTATTTTGAAGTCATGTTGTTTGAGAATTTTAGCAATGGTAAAGCTTGTTTTAGGGAAGAAGGGTAACACAATGCTGATATTGGATAGAATAGAAGACTACTGTGAGCTTGAGGAATGAGGGCGCTGCAGTTTAAATAGGGCAGCATCAATTACAGAAGGATTGTATCCTCTATCAATCGTTATGGCTTTAATGTATTGAATTTCCTTATTTAATGAGTGGGAATCAGAACAGATATGTAATGCACGATTTATAAAGGTATAAAAAGCAGCCATTTTTTGGCTCGGAGGATGACAAGATCGAGCATGGGGGGGTAAACAAATACCCAAACTTTTACGAAAAACAGACATAGATAAACCAGTTACCGTGCGAGTTACTAAAGTATCAAGAAATGGAAAGGAACCATTATTTTCAATTTCATAAGTGAATTGAATGTTGTTATCAATAGAATTCATAATGTACAAAATATTTCCAATATTGTGAAGAGCAGTGTCAATTAATGCGAATGTATCATCAACATAATGAATCCAAAAAGGAAAAGAAAATTTACTGAAAAGGGAGCTTTCAAAATAATGCATGCAAATATCAGCGAGGATTGGTGACAGCAAGGATTGGGCTCTCCCTTGTCACTAATCCTCGCTGATATTTCAATGCATTATTTTGAAAGCTCCCTTTACAGTAAATTCTCTTTTCCTTTTTGGATTTGCTATGTTGATGATACTTTCACATTAATTGACACCGCTCTTCACAATACTGGAAATATTTTGTACATTATGAATTCCACTGATAACAATATTCAATTCACTTATGAAATTGAAAATAATGGTTCCCCTTCCATTTCTTGATATTTTAGTAACTCGCACGGTAACTGGTTTTTCTATGTCCATTTATCGTAAAAGTTTTGCCATTTGTTTACCCCCCCCCCCCCCACATGCTTGATCTTGTCATCCTTTGAGCCAAAAAATGGCCATTTTTTATACCTTTATAAATCGTGCATTACATATCTGTTCTGATTCCCAGTCATTAAATAAGGAAATTCAATACATTAAAGCCATAGTGATTGATAGAGGATACAATCCTTCTATAATTGATGCTGCCCTATTTAAACTGCAGCGCCCTCGTTCCTCAAACTCACTGCAGTCTTCTATTCTATCCAATATCAGCATTGTGTTACCCTTCTTCCCTAAAGCAAGCTTTACCATTGCTAAAATTCTCAAACAACATGACTTTAAAATAATTTTTGCACCTATTAATAAACTCATCCTCTCCAAACTCAAAGATCCCATAGACTTATCTAATTCATAGGGAATTTACAGTATTAATTGTCAGTGCAGTCTTTCCTACAAACCAAACGCTAATTAAAAAAAGTATCAATGAACATAAAAATTATATTAAGAGGCAAGAAATCAATAAATCCTCTATTGCTAAACATTGTTCGGAGATGAATCATACTTTCGATTTCGGTTCAGCAAAAATAATTTCAAAACCTACCTCCATTCATGAGCTTAACTTCCTTGAAGCATTTTATATTTATAAAAATTTTGACAAAATCGTCAATTGTGAATTCACTATCCCCCCTCTTTCGAATTGCTGGAAATATTACATTAAAACCTCTATTTCGTAATGCTTATTATTATTATTTTCCCTGCTCCTTTTTGACCTTTTTCTCTACCCTCCGGTCACTCTTCATGTGCGCTCTCCGACTGGCCTTTACTTGCAGTCACCTGCCATCCTATTGGTTGCTTTCAATCCTCCGTCTCTACTATACATATGAGCAGATTTCTACCTCTGCTAGCACTGACGACGGTAATGCTAAATGCTACCGAAACCGTTCTGCTGGTTATATACAGCATTTGGTGCTTTTTAACGTTGTTAGTTTTGTATTCCATTTCATTCCTTTGGCACATGAATGATAGGCAAAATCATATCTTGGAATTAATCATATCCTTTAACAAGAAATTTTAAGAAATGGTGATTTTTTTAAACATAGACGTTGATAAAGGGGTTTCTTCAAAACTCAAGCCTTGCCATTCAAAGGAAGAATACAAAATAATATCTCAAATCCTCAAAAGAAGAAAATTTGGGTCTCAGCAGATATGTAAATGAATGATCCTATAAAACAACCTACAACAGACAAAAATTTATTCTTTAGAAGTTCCTTTCTTCTCAACAGCAGCTAGCAGGTAAAAACCTTATTTCAAGATCTATCAGATACTTACATAAAAAGTTTTGTGTGATGGAGAACACCTTTTGTTAGTGGTCAATTTTTAATTACATTGAACTTTCTGAATTTCAATCAAAATTCCCCAACTTTTTCTGCATTGGTAAATTTCTTGATTTTTCCATTAATTTCCTGACTTTCAGGTCAGCTAATGATTAAATTACACAGGCACCACATATGTTGATATCAATATACAAAGACATATTATGTTGATCCTGGCATTTTAATATTTTGAATAAGTAGTAACAATAAAAATAAATTACCAAATACAAAAGAAATAATGTTATTAAAAAAGAAAAAAGGTGTCATATTTACTTGCTGACAACAGATACTAGATTTAACATACTCTTCCGAAAATACAAGCACAACTAATTTTGCTGCTTTTACTTTTTCTTTAAAAATTCTTTTTAAAGATTTTTCATTGCTTAAGGAATGTCCTAAATTGCCTAAAAAAGAATACACATCATAAATAAACTGACTGATTTAAAACACTATATTTAGAAACACTGTACTGATTTTAGTTATATGCAACAGATTCCCTTAAATCTATACAACTGAAACCAGGAATTGTACAGATTTTTAAATTTTATAGATTTCTGCTCTGATATTTTCTGATATTTTGTTGACATTTTTTGAAAAGTTATTTGAATCTACCTAAGCACTGGAAATGATTATGAATGTTAACAATAAAGTAAATTATTAAAATAATTTCTTCATAAATTATTAATAATTTGATTTAAAAAAAAAAGGTTTTAAAACCAGAAAACTTTTTTTAGGATCTCTACTTTTTAAATTATTGAGAAACTAATGTTTTTTTTTTGTTTGTTTTTTATTCAATATTTTTTCTTGTGTTCATTAGGGTCAGCCACATTAACTCTTTAGCTCCCAAGCTCCAAGAAACTGAATGACCTCAGAATCCCAACAAAATAGCCGAAAATTCTCTGTGTTTTCCCCCCATTCTTTACTAGGGAAGGAGTGGAAGAAACAACCCATGGCTTTCTTCCTCTCATCAAAATTTAGTCAGGTGGTACATCCCTCTTTTTATCATCCTGCTTTACTCACAGATAACGAAGTTAATAAGAGAAACACAATGATGGAAATTTTTCAAAGATTCTTTTTTGTTTATGGGGTACTTTGTTCTTTTCTTTCCCATGGAAATTTCAGACACACATATTTTTTATGTTTGCAGATTACACCATTTCTTTGTAAATTTTCATTTACTTAAAAAGCTTATTGCTAAAAAAGAGTATATTTGAACTGTATTTTGAATTTTAAGTCATAATTACCAAGAACAATCTTTTAGTTTAAAAAAATTGTATTTTTAAAATACTTTATTATTGTATGTGAAAATTATTGCAATTTATATGCATATTCATTAAAGTGTTCACATAATCTAAAATGAAAGTAAAAAATAATGTGTAAATTCAGTTATGAAGTTGAAAATGTTTACTTAGAAAATATAGCTTTCTAAAAACTGAAATTCCTCTTTGGAAAAATAACAATAATACAAAGTAAAACAGCTCGTAAACTTTTCGAAAATCAATGATTAAAAAAAAAGGTGTCTTCATAAATATTGAAAATACATTGTTTTTTGAAGTTTCTAAAGATAAGAACTATTTTTGAATCATGGGTAACTAAAAATAAGTTATTATATACAGTAGACTCCCTCAAATTCGCACTCCTAAAATCTGCAACTCTCTAAAATCCACACATATTTTACAGATGTAAACAATGAAGCATTCAGTTCAGATGTAAGTGCAAAATTTAACTTTTTTAGTTTTATATCAATTCCATATATTTTTTAATTTGTAATTTTTGTTAAGGTTATTGAATTCATGTTTTTTCATGAAGAAAGAATAATTTATTTCTGAAAAAATAAAGATATTGCTGATATCATTGGTAATCACAATCTTACCAAATATATTTATGTATTAATCAAGCTTTTATAATTATTAAGTCTGGCTAAACCTGAAATAAAGCTTCATTATTTTATGATCTTGATGTGAATTAGTAATGTACCTTTATGAGGCAAGTTTCATTGACTAATTTAGGAAAAACACATTTCATCTCTATAATGAATATTTAATTGTATATTATTGATTTATTAATTTAACTTTTGATTTTAGTATTTTTATCATTTTAAAAACTATCTAATTTTTTATTATTTTAGTTTATTACTTATTTAAATATTTTAGCATATTGTAACCATTCATTATACCTTTGATTTCATTATTAATTACATCCAAATTACTTTTTAAAAAATGTAAACAAAACAATGACCAGAAATCCGCAAAATTCTAAAATCCGCAAAACCTCTGGTCTCAAGCTGTGCGGATTTCAGGGAGTCTACTGTATTTGCTTTTGTGTTTATATTACATTTTTTCCCATTAAAAACGATATTATTTTTAATAATAAAAAAATATACAAAAGATTATATTAAAAATTTCCAGAAGTCTTGGCTTTTTTTTTTTCATGATATTTATTCCCTCTCTTTTTTCTACTAGCTCTTTCCTTTGGTAAGGATTCAACATATTTACTTTTTTTTTTTTTTTTTTTTTTATCAGGTCCTTGGATGTGCCTGGATTGCATTTTTTAGTTCTTTTTTTTTTTTTTTTTTTTTTGCTGGAAATTAACTAAATTATTATTATTAGTTTATTCTATTTTTTTAATGAAATTTTTAAAATATCATAAAAAGTGTTTGAATTTTGACATAGTTCCTTCTCTTTATTTATCGTATAAAAATGAAAAATAAAATGGTTTAAAAAATAACAAAACCAGATACTTCACAATTTAAAAATAATTATTTGAAATTTACTTGTGCAAAAACACCAATTAAAAAATTTATGAGTAAAAATTTTCTAAAAAACACTTGTACAAGGAGAGGAACAGGATTAGAGATTATATTCCACCATGGAACATTGTTATGCATACAAAACTCATTATATTGAGATTAAAACATGTTTAGTAAAATTAAATGAAGAGGTAAACGATAAATTTCTAATATTATTTTTGCATCTAACTGTTTCAAAAGTTTATGTCAGAAGTCTCTTCTTCAATTTGATGCAAAATAAATTAGGTTAATAACAAAAAAGAATAGCAGCATAGTTTGATCTTGCTGCTCATTTTATTTCCTGCTTTATATTGTGATGTGATGAATGTAGAAGAGGGTTCTACTTTTTGTTCAGGTATTCTGTATTTCTGTATTCATGCCAGAAATTTAAAATAGAATTTTTTGCTTTAATTAATAGCAGACATTTATTTATTACATAAATCAAAATTTACTATTTAGATTTTCTGTTATTAATTCAGATTTTTTGAATTAAGCAATTTCCAGAAGTTTGGTATAACTGTGTCACTTAGAAATTCGAACAACGTATAATGACAAGCATAATAACGCTTAACCTCAATACTGGTTCTAAAATAAATTTGAGTGAAAGAAAAAAAACATGTATATGTGTTTAAGGGGAGGCGGGCAATTGGAATGTTATCCCAAAAATTTCAAAACAGGTAACATTTGTAGCACATTTACTCACAAAGAAAGATTTCTTTTTAAAAAATGCTGTTAAAGGATTTTACTATTTAGATCATGTTAGCGGTGTTCAAATATCGAACACAGGGATTATTACATTATATTTAAAGTGCAGAACTTAACTAAGAAATAGTTTTTAATTTTATTTTCCTTTTAGTCTTTTTTTTAAATTATTTTTATTAGTTGATTTCAACAGCCAAATTAATGCTTTCAATTAAAAGGAAAATGTGTTAGATTAACAGTAAAGCATTGCGGTTATGAAAAGAAACACATATCCCATTGTGTAAGGGTAAAAGGCAAGTTCTCATAAATTTACATGCATTTGTAATTTCAAAACACCTGGTCTTTCAATTCCCCACCAGTAGCTGAGAGGTTCTGCTCTTAAAGCTGATAGACGGGAGGTTTTGTATTCCAGCTCAGTCTCACCCGAAGGCCTAATTCTTCAGAGTTTTTCATGATTTTCTTTGAATCTTGGATTCTCTTTGTAAATATGATTTAGGTTCCCTTAAAAATACCTCAAGTGCACCCCCTCCCCCTTCTTGACCTATAACCCCCATGCAGGAAATCAGCCTTAATAAAATAACAAACCAAAACCATTCCCGCTTCAAAATAGCATTTATTAATTTTTTGCCACTCTGTTTAAATAAAATACGCCTGAAAGTAGAATCTGATTATTATCGGGTTAAGCTTCCAGCAGTAAAAAGTAATTTTTTTAAAACTTATTTATGGCAGTAATTTTGTTTGAATGCAACTTTCAATTCATCTTCTGAAATTAAAAATTTTTTCTTTTTTTGTTGTTGTTCAAATTTACTGATGGCATTTACTGCCTTGTCATTAATCAGTCCCTGTTTGTAAAATGGTTTGCTTATTAATTTTATCAACTTTCAATTCTATGGGAGGTGTTCTATGTCCATTCACACCTTATTCCAAAGTGACATTTGAGTAGGGGAAGATGGGGATACTTTAGCCACTTTTTAAATTTAAATTTTTTTATAATTTCTTAGAACAAAATAAAATACTGAAAATGAAAATTTGATATTTTTCCTTCAAATGAAAACCATTTTCAATTAATTTTGAACTATTTTTCTATGTCTAATAAATTTTTACTTTTTGTTTTACATCGTGGCTCAAGTATCCCCATGAGGAGGATACTTGAGCCATGGTGGAGGGATACTTGAGCCAGTACAGAAAAATACATAAAAAGATAATTTTTTTGCTTTTTTTTTGCACAAATATTTTACAAAATGAAAAATTATGATACACAAAGTCTTTCAAAACCAGTTTAGAAAACAAAGCTAGTAATACGATCATTTTTTGTCATTATAACTGATGGTCGAAGGATCATTTCAACTTGAGTTATATTGATGGTAGCAACATCCTCAGTTGGAGGCCATTTAAATTTGGAATCTGCAATTCTTCGAGCAAATTTAATTTTCAATTCATCTTTTGAAATGTTAAGCACTTGTCCAACAAATCTTTTTGCAGTTTTCTTTACGGCATATTTTACTAGCAACCAATCATCAATAGAAGGTTTTCTGTTCATATCATCACCATCATTGACAGAATTTTTATCTAATGATATTGTCAAACTCATGTTTTTAATTGAGTAGCTGTTGGAATCTGAATCAGATGTATCATTCCACTTTTTCAAATTTTTTTTTTTATTTCATAGTTTCAGCTCTTTGGCAACATGTATGAAGAACAAATTCAGAATGGTTGTAACCAGTGTTCTCGCTGTCGCTCGCCAATGCGCCGAATTGCGACTAAATTCTACATTTGGCGAGTAAACAAGCTATTAGATTCGCCAAATTGCTAGTGCATTCAATTTTTGCTTTTTCTTTTTTTCTTTTTCACGCATATTCATATACATATATATATTTAATACATACATATTTTTTATATATTTGTAGCGGATAGTTGAAATTAGATTAATAACAATCGCTGTCACAGTTATAAAAACTTAGGTTAGTTTAGAACATATTGAAAAAAAGGGGGTACATTAAAGGATTAAAGATTTTTTTTGTGTGCTACACGACGAATCTATTTTGCTAATACATTTTTCATTTGGTGAAAGTTTTTTATTTTTAATTAGCCAAATTACTAACGTTAGTCAAATTTCAGCGAAAACACTGGTTGTAACACCACGCATCTTTTTACTTTTACCTACATGGTAGCTCAGCAGTGTCCTCTGTTGGGGACAATAGAAGTCATTTTTTTCATTTAAAAAAAGTTACAGTAACAGAGGTCACAATTTCAATATAAAATATTAATCTTAATACATTATATTAAAAAATAAATATTTTAATACGTTGGACCTAACTAATTAAAGCATTACAGATTATGACCTGTAAAACAGTTTAGAAAAGTTATTTTAATGTAATAAAATTTAAATTGTAAACTATGTTTTCATTTATCTAAATAGACTATTTTGTTAATCAAAATGAAAAATAAAATGTATATTTTCATTAAAAAAGTAAACATTTTTATTTCTAGGTCATTATTATTTTAAGATAAAAATAAAAAAATAATCTCCCTTTTATCCAGAAAAAAATTTATTAGTGAATATAAGGACATAATTTTATTTTTTGTTTGTTTCACCCATGTCTAATTTCCTAGTGGGGATGGCTGAGCCATGGCTCAAGTATCCCCATTACCACTATTTGAACTACAGTAGACTCCCTCAAATCTACAAACCAGCAACTCTCTAAAATCCGCACATATTTTATGAATGTAAACAATGAAACTTTTAGTTAGGATATTGGGACAAAATTTAAATTTTTTTAGTTTTGTATCAATTCCATATATTTTTTATTTGTAATTTTCTTAATAATAATCTATTCATGTTTTTTTCATAAATGAAGAGTTTTTTTTGGGGGGGGGGGGGAATTAGATATTGCTGATATCACTGGTAATCACATTCTTCTTACCAAATATATTTATGCATTAATCAAGATTTTTTTATTATTAAGCCTGGCTAAACTTGAAAAAAAATCCTTATTTTATGATTTTGATGTGAATTAGTAATGTACTTTTATGAGGCAAATTTCGTTGAATAATTTTGGAAAAATACATTTAATCTTTATAATGAATATTTAATCATACACTATTGATTATTAACTTGACCTTTGTTATTAGTACTTTAATCATTTAAAAAATTATCTAAATTTTTATTATTTTAGCTTATTACTTATTTTAATAATTTATTATATTGTATGCATTCATTATAGTTCCTTATGCACTATTAATTACACTCAAATTACTGTTTAAAAAATATAAACAAAGCAATGACCAGAAATCTGCAAAATTCTAAAATCCGCCCTACCTCTGGTCCCAAGCTGTGCAGTTTTGAGGGAGTCTACTTATTTTAGATTCAAAATACAATTGAAATTATACTTATTAAATTTATCTATATTGTTGCAACTTTAAACAAAACTTTGATAACAAAAAAAATAAAAAATGCATATAAATATTATTATTAAAAAAAAACTGCAGCAGATACAAAAACTAATCCTAGTTCATTAATCAATATCCACAACTTTCGACAAAATTAAACAGAATGATACTTACTAATTACATATGAATTTTCAAACATTGGGGAGTTTAGTGGAGAGTTTAGTACTTGGGAATCTTCGATTGGACTAAATGAAGTTTCATCACAATCACAAAGGCTGATTGAATTCCAAACATGGTATCCCTGAGCTTCCAACATTTTAGTAATATTTTTTTCAACCTGTAAAAAAAAACTTTGTTAAAAGACACTCAGAACCAGAGCCACCCTTAGCAAAAGCGAGTCCTGGTACAAGAACTTTTGCAAGGTCCATTTCCTTCAAAAATAGTAATCCACTCACACTTTTAATCTCATACACAAATTGTTATGTTTTTATACATGTACACAAGAAAGTGCACAAATATGAATGAAAAACTAAGAATCATTCTGCACATAAATTATTAGCACTGAAATTCCTTCATAAAAAATTAGTTCCGCTAAATTAAATGATAAAGAAAATGTGATTCTATAGATAAGATAGTGATAAATTCAAAATACTAATCTAAAATAACATATTTTATCGTAAAAAAAAAGCCAGAAATAGTTTGATTACTTTAAGCAAAATTCAGCGTGAAATATAAAAGCAGTAAATCTTGATAACATCCATTAATAACTATATCATCAGAGTAAAAACAATATACATTCTACAAAGAAAAGGTAAGAACTTATACTATTAATAATTATTTTACTTATAAGGCATCACTTTATTGATAAAATATTTAAAATATGTAAAAAATTGACATGTTTCAACTCATTTTCATTGGGTCATTTTCAGAATGTAAATAGAAAATTACAAACCCAATGAATGTGAAAAACTGGAATAAATAATTATTGAATTCAAATTAAATATAAGGCTCTCTATATTTTTGACACTGTCCGTTTCCCTACTATGTAGTTATCCTGCAAACTGTCTAACCATTCAATCCATATACTTGGGATGCAAAAAGGTAGCATATCATTACAAACACATGAACTTTTTAAATAAACTTCAATGGATTAACTCATGAATAACTTTAAATAAAAATTAGATCTGTAAATTAATCTAGTTTTGTTAAAAAGTATGTTAATGGTTTCGTGTTCATTCAGTCTGGATAAAGCAATTTTCCCTCAGCTATATTTTATATACGTTATATTTTTTTATGTCCGATATTAAATTTCTGCTGGGTCATACCTATATACTAATTTTTGATTATCTCTTCTCTAATAAATGGAGTCATATAAACTCCCAGGAGGTCGTCTATACTAATGGGATCAATTTTGGTATTTAAGAGCATCTTTAACTTAGGGGGAGGCTCCACGATCAAACAAATTAAAACTTTGTAAAAGATTTTTTACATACTCAAAGAAGCCTGGGTAATAATTTATCACCACACTTTTCATATTGGTTTCATGAAAAGTTTTATTTTTATTTTTTTAAGACATTCAGGTACATATTATCAATGGTGCACTTGATTAATCTGTTAATTGACTTAACCTGATATTCATTATCAATCGCAATACATTTAATTTTTCTCTAATTCATTCTCTAGATTTGTATTAGATGAAACACTAAAAGCACAATTAATAGGAATCTAAAGATTGATAATTCATACGATAAAGGGGTGCATGCATCGAAAGGTTTAATGTTTAAATATAGGATAAGTTTTCAGTAAACCAGATGAATTAATTCACTCCCTACTCTTGTTAATTCAACATCTAAAAATGGGAACCTCCCTTCTGTTTCTAGTTTGAAAGTAAATTTAATATTATTGTTTAATTCATTTAACTGCTGTATAACCCCCCCCCTCCCAAATATCTAATATCACAAAATGTTTAATAATCAGAATGCAGAGTGCGGTAGAAAAAGTACACCCAACACTAGAGGTTGAAATTAAAATCTTAGATCAATCTTTCAGAGCGATTTTTGAAGAGCTTATGACTGTGTTAGTAGATGTAGAAAATCTTCTGAACCACAGGCCTCTAACGTACATTTATGATGTTACTACGCTGAATCTGAACCACTAACACCTGCCCATTTCTTACTCACTGGACACAAGATAGAATGCCCTTTTAATTTTAATAAACTAATATCTCTATAAGTAAGAATAGCATAGTTAAAAGTAAAACGGAGAGTGTATCAAGCAAAACTTTTGAGCCAGATTTGGGAGAAATGGAATACTGAGTGTTTACTTGCAACTAAAAGCTTGCATTCTTTTGGAACTCCTAATGCTCAGAAAGACTTCAAAGTTAATGAGATTGTTTTAACAGAAAGTGTGAGTAAATCTAAGTTTTTATGGAACTTAGGACAAATTATGGAGGTCATGATGGACTAATTAGGTCTTGCATCATCAAGATGAAAAAATAAATAAATAAATTTAAGACGACCCATTCAGCTTAGATACCCTTTTGAAATTGCTGATTAATGAGATAATTTGTAAATAAACTTTTCTCTGCCTATAATATTTAAATTTAGCATCTTGTTTATGTAAATATTTATATCTTTTTTACTGCATTATATTTTATTATAACTGTAATATATATAGCTATATTGTAAATACAGATATTATTTATTATTCCACCTATTATGTTATGTTATGACAGTTTCTTGCAAAATCCAGGTATTTTTATGTTGTACATATTGATAAGAAACATATATTTTTTGAAATTATATTATAAATGTTTATTGAATGATTTTTTTTTTCAGATTTTCTTAAACATAAAAGTTATATGTAATATAAGGTGATAACTGTGAAAATTATCAGGTAAGGAGTGTCAAAAATGTGAGTAAATTAAAATAAAATGTAAATGTCATTGCAAGTTTTGACACCCCCCCCCCCCAACACACACACACACACTTGTGAAATGAAGTGAAATCACTTCTGTATTTTAACTGAACCACCTAAGTGTGTGACAAAATGTGAGCTTTGGAATGAAGAAAATGTGAAATTGTATTCTAATATAATTAAAGGTATGAGAGATCCTGATAATGTCTAGAAATATGGTGTCAAGAGTAAAAATAAATCTTCTCAAGTTATTTGAAGCTGAATGACTTTAAATAAATATTGTTACAAATACACTAATCCGGCTTGGCAACAATCCAGAAGTATTACAAAATATTGGCCAGAGCAAGTTCAAATTCATTTTCGGAAAATGCTACACCTGTGCCTTTTTAATAGATAGATTGTAAACTCAGAAAAAGTTAGAAAATAATCTTTCCTTTTCAGTGTAAATTTACACTCCCTGAAAGGTAAATGTCGCATGTAAAATAAAGTGAATTGCTCAAAGAGTTCTAATTATTTAAATATATCTTAAGGGCTAAATGCTTGATTTTTTTTTTAAATAGATATATTTTTTCTTGGATAGGAGGCTGTTCTAAGTGAAAGGTGCTGTGCAGCCACACCTGTCGCACATGTCTAAGGATGGTTCTGCTCAGCACATAACAAAAGAGAGAGAGATGAGAGAGAGAAACACATTTCAAACAAATGGACATACATATACAAGGGAGTATCAATAAGTTTAAGAAATAATTGAGTGAAATTTATGAAATTGCTATATTTTATTAGTTTATTTCTATATAGTCACCATGCCCAATAATATATTTTTGCAAAGAATATTTTAAAAGAGGGAGACATGTTGTATTTCCAAAGTTGTTAATAGACTAGACCCAAAGAGGTGTGTGTGTGGGGGGGGGGGGAGGGAACTTTTGTATATCATAAGAGCTGTGTCCACAAAATTTAGAAAAGTGACCCCTGAAGGGAGTGTCTCAGGAGGTGCATAACATGAATAAATGACCACCTACTTTTCAACAATATGTCAAATGAGAGGGATCAGCAAAAGTTAGAAAAGTGCCACCCTTTGAGTCTACTATTGTACATCTTGAAATAAACATTCCACTCCCTTTTTGAAATATTGTTTTGCAGAAATGTGTTACTCTGCATGGTGACTATATAGAAAAAGAATAATAAAATGAAGCAATTTCACAAATTTCCCTCAATTACTTCTATGTGAAAGCAAAAACTTATTGAAACCCCTAGTATATATGTGTCAGGGGTGATTCTGGGTGAAAATTTTCTTTTCGGAAATTCACATTGCATTTTCGAAAATCGACAGCAGCAGGGGGACGGGGTATACATGATCTTCAGACGAAATCAAGGATTTATCTGCGATATTTCAGCAAAATCGACGGTTTTTCATCGATCTTCTGACGAAATCGGCTTTTTTCTGGGGTTTTTTTTATGAAATCTGCTTTTTTTTCGACGATCTTTAGACAAAATTTGCTTTTTTACTCGAACTTTTCTCGAAAACGGCGTTTTATCCTCGCGATCTTTTGACGAAATCGCCGTTTTATCCGTCATCTTTTGATAAAATTGACTTTTTTTCCCCAATGATCTTTTGACAAAATATTATATTGGCTTTTTTCCATGTTTTTTTTTATGAAATCGGCTTTTTTTTCGACGATCTTTAGACAAAATTTGCTTTTTTACGCGATCTTTTCTCGAAAACGGTGTTTTATCCCCGCGATCTTTTGACGAAATCGGCGTTTTTTCCGTGATCTTTTGATGAAATCGGCCTTTTTTCTCCAATGATCTTTTGACAAAATATCTTTAAGCAATCTTTTATCGAAAACGGAGTTTTTTTCCGCGATCTTTTAACGGAATCGGCATTTTATCCGCAATCTTTAGACGAAATCGACGTTTTCCCGCAGTCTTCAGACGAAATCAGCGTTTTATCTGTGATATTTGGTGAAATTGCCGTTTTTTTCGCGATCCGCACAGGAAATTTGCGTTTTTCTGCGATCTTTTGACAAAGTTCGTTGACAAAAACATTGACGAAATCGTCGTTTTCCCACGAAATATTGACGAAATGTGTGCTTTTTCGGCAATTCTTTCACAAAATTTGCATTATTTTGCGCGCAAAACTGTACAAGTTGGCAACTATGCAGAACTGATAACCCAATTTCAAATTTTCGTAAGAGGATGCCTTAAATTTTTGGACAAGAATCATCCCTGATATGTGCATATTTAGTTATATAATGAAAAAGTTGTGAACAAGATGCAAAATTATTTTTTTTAATTTAATTTTAATTTCGTAAATTTCATCAATATTGCTATTAATATAATCTATATTTACCTTTCTATTATGTGAATATATGTGTAAGGCTCTTTGGAAACTTGAGTAATATAAGAATATAAGAATTATAAATTTAAAAAAAACTTTATCTAATTTAAACGTGTTTTATGTATAATTTGATTTAATTTTAACAATGGGTTTTGTAAGTGACCATCAGCTGTTCTATTCTCACTACTTTTATTCTACACATTTCTTACATTACAGCACATATTAAACAACTCTGAAGTATACAAAATAAAACTTTTCTACCACCATTAAGGCTGTTCTCAAACCTAAATGGACTACTTTGTGACAGACATTTTAATTTTTGTTTGGCAGGTGTTCTTATTTAGAAACTATGTAATTGAAAGACATTTTCCACTTTTTTTGTAAATGCAAAAAAACATTCGGAAAATGTTCTCAAAGTTGGCATTTTGAACTGAATCTTTGAATTTCCAATGCAAGAAGGAAGAAAATCGGGTTTTCAAGTGACCCAGAAGCATTTGGGTGATTCTCAAAATAGGGGACAATTTCAAGAGTGAAATCTTAAAAAAATTACTGTTAGCAAAATTTCTGACAAAAATAGGTGTTGTTAATATAGTATTAGGTATACTTTACATGTAGTCAGCAGAGCTAAATATTTAAAAATTAACTTTAAAAAAATAATTAGTATTTTTTGAGCCATGCTAATGACAAAACAAATTGCATGGAATAAATATATTAAGAAATTTTTATTTTCTTCCTGTTTAAATATTTTTTTCTATATTTATTAGCCTTCCTTTTCAGCAAATGGTTTCCATTTTTACATATATACACATAAGGAGAATAAAAACATTACCAAAGAGCAAACTTTGTTTACATGAGCAACATTCTGACACTAACAATGTAAGAAGCTGTCTTAGTGATTTTCTGACAGATTTAATGCATATTTTAGGGATAATAAATGTAATACCTAAATTTATATGTAAAATTAAACTTTATAAAAGATGCAATATAAGCAATGGCTACATTTATGCACATAGGAGTCTTTAGCATGGACAGAAAAACCATGCTAATGACACTGATATTTGTCCATGCTAATGACAAATTTTAATTTAAATAAGATTATGAGCCATAATATAATCACAATGCAATAGTCCTTTCTGGGGCTTTTTAAAACACAAAAGTCCTATGCAAATAAGTAAAATACAAATTTTAATTGTAAAATAAACATGAAAATTATTATCCATTCTAATGACATACAATTGATGTACGCCCCTAATATTCAACTTATATTCTTAAAATACAATACATGCTTCTATTTTCAGGCTGGGGTAAAATGGCTACTTGTTGCCATGGAGAAACTTTATATTTTCAAACTATTGTCATATGTGAAAATGAAATTTTGATTAATAACCAGCTGTTATAGTATGCCCTTGTTTTGAAAATAGAATATGGAGGACAAACTTTAATTCTTTTTTTATATACTATAATTTTATTTTTAAAAAGAAACTAATTGGATAAATCCTCTCCTTGATTAATTTAAAGAAAGAATAATATTTGTTTTATTTTATAAACATGATATTAACTCTTGAAAAAGCTAGTATATACAAGGCACAGCTGTTGTGGACATCCATGCTAATGACATTTTGAACATTTATTCTGTTATTTTAAGGTGTTTGTAACTAAAAAGTGAGTAATTCTTGAGTGTAAATAATGAATGATATTAAGACAAACATATGTAAATATAAAAACATGACAGAAAACATCTCAATTTTTTTTTGTATGCCGAAAGACATAAATTGTCCCCTATTTTGAGAATCACCCATTTATAACTCAAAAAGTAATTTATTTGTCAAAAAATGGAAAACTCATCTTAATTCCAAATCACTCCAGATCAAGCCATTCCAGAATTAACTGTTTCAGTTTGGTTTGAGTAGTTATTAGCAATGGAAATAAGCTTTTCTCTCAGAATCTATATTAATTATGACCAAACTCAGAATGAAATACATATAAAAATACTTACAAAATCTTGCTGTTTAGAATGGGCACTAACAACAATAGATATCTTTTCTGTTGGGTGTGCTCTTGTCCTTGGTTTTCCATTGAAATTCAAAGTAAAGTTTGTTTTAGAAGGCTTATCCTAAAAATAAAAGAAATAAAATTGCTCTTGAATGTTAAAGATAACATGTATAAACTAAAAGGATATAAAAGCATATGCTAAAATTCTGAAACTGGAGTAGTAAATGTAAAAGAAGGTACAATAACATGATTTATATGAGACAACAAACCCACATGTGCTACATGAATCAATATAACAACTTTTATGAAGGTCAAATTCAATGCGAGAATGAATCTAAGGAGAAGAGCATAGCAATTAAACCTTTTTCTAACTGAACAAGGAAATTTTAATAAAATAGTAGATTTTTCCTTATGGAAAAATATACAATCAGAGAAATGCTTGTTTATGATATGTGACTTCCCAAAATAGCTATGACTAACTTTACATCAAATATTAAATTGGCTTCTTCAGTTGATGAAACAGATTTTTTTAATCTTAACATTTAACTGCTTTCAATTTCCATTTACATATATAAAAAAGAAAGAACTAGAAATAAGGTTCATATGTTTTAACACATCACTAAAAAATAAATCTTTCTATTCATTGAGAGTCGGAAGATATGGCAGGAAAGATAATCAAACATCTTAATACACTTAAAAAAATTCCTATTGATTTCAATTTCAAAATAACATTTACAGATAATATACATGAATTTAAAAACTTTTCAGTAAACTTGATTATATCTTGTAAAAAACAGATCAGCATGATATATTTTGCCCATTAAGTTACATGTACTAAATGGCCAAAAATTATCAGATGCTTTCAGTGTTACACATTTTGTCAAATATCTACTGATATATTTGATGTTTTTTCTGGGAACTAATGTAATGTAAAAAACACATTTGACTTCTATTTTTCAATGAAGATTTGATCACCAAGGTGATTAAAGGACATATAAAAATATTGAAAAAAAAATACTTGGAATCACCCTATAAAATAAATTACATGAAATGATCTGTTGATGCAACACAAAATTTTTTAGAGATTGTACATTATTTGTGTAAAAAAGGCAAATGCATTCATGGAAATATAATGATTTCTTTAAAAATCTCAAGAAATTTTTGCATGTTTTTTGTTTATAGTATGAGGTTTTTAAATAAATTTAATACCAGTTTCAGAAAATTTGGCAAAATAAAATAGAAACATAGTACAATTAGAATAAACATATTAAATATTTAATGAACCATGAAAAAATGTATAACTGTGCAAGTGCAAACTATACCAAAGATTTTAATGATTTAGAAGTCAACACAATACAGTAACTAATTTTAAAAGAACACTCAAATATCTTGAAAATTCATAAAAAAGTTAATAATATAGCTTGCTGAATTTCTGTTGCCTTTTAAAAGCAGCCATATAATAAAGAACTTTCTGCAAATTGTCATTTTTTATTAACTGAGTTCAAAAAAGGGGTACATTTTTAGTGAATGTGAACAAGTTATTTTGGAATGAATACTTTAATTTTGAATTTTTTTTAAAACTGAAATGGACTCATTCTATTGCTATTCCAAGGAGAACTTAAGCATGAATAGAAAATGATAATTTGTCGAAAATCTCTCATCATCAAACTACTCTTAGAACGCAACTAAAAATCAGCTCTCTATCATCAATATCTTTTTGAATTTTCATGAAAGTTGACCGCAAGTTTTCTTAATAAAAATAAATAGTATCTATACACTATATAGTCAAAAACTGCTGACACTTTCAAATGACAGAATAATATTTTCATCATATATTCAGTATATTTAAATTTTTACTGTACCACTGTTTGATTAAAATTGAATAAAACAGTCATCTTACATCTAAAAGTGAGGCACTGTCAGGTGTCGAAACTTCATTATTTGAACAAAGTTTTTTGATTTCTTTTGCGACTCTCAAAACACTTTTTTGGTTCCATACAGCATCAGTATGTCCACTATAATTTCCTCCTATAATGATTATGCATAATATGTTACAGAAGAAGACAATTAATATAAATATTTCTACAACAAACTCAAACAATTAAGATAATATGATATATTTCATATGATATCGGCCAAGTGAATTTCAAAAAACTAATGCCAATAATTAAATATGAAATTCTATCTCCACACCTCCTCATTTTTTAAGGTATTAATTATAAATATACATATAAATATATATACTGGAATTAATCAGTTATCCATTTTTGATACTTATTGTAATTCTTTAAAAAATCAAACTACATGGTTAAAAATATTTCAATATGCATGAATGGAAACAATGTAAATTAGAATAAATAGATATATGAAACAGAATTAGAAGGAAATAAACTAATTTTTCTGTTAATCTTTGGGAAAGTGCATGAAATTTAAAACTCTTGAAAGGCAGTTATATGATCCTATATATTAAAAAAATATTTAAAAAGGGATCCAAAGAAATTTTATCTACTTTAAAATGGGATAAAGATTTAGTTAATTATGTATATTTTTAATTATCATAAGTATTTTTTTTTTCTTTATCAATGCATTTATACTTCTTTAAATTTTACATGAATAAAGTCACTTGTAACAGCTATTAATTTATATAAAAATTTAGCATTTTAAATTTAGTTAGAATACAAAAGAGATGGATTCATACATGATGTATCTAAACTACTGGGCAAAACTTTAAGGGGTGATAGTACACATCAAGACAAATAATGTTAAATGGGAAACTAAGGGTCCCAAACGTTTTCTGAAGGAGATAGGCATCATCAAAGTTTAGGGTCTAAAATTTGAAATGATTATAAAAAATGGAAAAATTGGCCGATTCGTTTGTGGTTTTCACGAAAACTATTCTTTATGTCAGTATTGTGTTGAAAATAAATTATAAAGATAAATTTCAAAAAATGCCAATAGAGGGCGCTTTAGACTTTGGAGTAACAAACAACTTTTTTTACCGTTATTTTTTGCATCTCATTGAATTTTTATAGAAGTTTAAACATAAACCACAGATTTTGAGCTCAAAATTTAAGTGAAGTAGCGCAAACTGAACTGTGTTCATTAGGAGTGGGTAGGTTCAAATTTTAAATGATTATAAGAAAAAACAGAATAATTGGTCAATTGGTTTGCGGTTTTCACTAAAACTATTCTTTATGTCAGTATTGTCTTGAAAATAAATTATAAACATAAATTTCAAAAAATTTCAATAGAGGACTGTGTCATACACGCTATTGCTGTTTCTTCACACGACTCTACAGAACACCGGAGTAAAATGTATATCCAAATTAACCTCTTCGCTACTGGCGATTATTACAGTATTTTTAATTATTACTGAATTATTTCTTCACTCGTTTGAATTCAGAGCAAGATTTTTGTTTTATTTTCATTAGCTCGAATCTTAGAATTCGAAACATATTATTCTTATATCGAAATTTCATTTATATTTGAGTATCATTAATAAAATGGGGCAAAACTTATGTACCCATATGGGTACTCAGGGACTGAAGAGGTTAAAGAAATAAGCCAAGAGGCTTCGACGAAAACAAAAGTTTAATTAGAACACGCAGAACACAAAGACGTCACAAACACAGGAGTTGGAACACACAAAATTAAATATATATTTGTATATATCCGGATTTCATATTTCTTTCAAATACTCCTATACAAATCTTCTTTCATTAGCATTTAAAACCCGTGCCCTTAGCACACCTCTATACATATTACCAGATAATTTCAAATTCTTTTTACCTGCTCCAAAACCATTCGCAGGTCCTCTCTTTAACTACAACACACACTTCTCCTTCTCCATACCCCTTCCTCTCCTCACTCTCTCTCTCTCCTGTCTGCTCGTCACGTGACGTAAAGAAGCAGCGCCGTTAAATAAAACAAACAAGCAAAAAAAAAAAAAAAAAACATCATCAGTCATCACACCCCCCACGCAAGATTGAAAATACGGTTCATACTTATTTTTAATCTGAAATTCGACTGATAATGTTACACTATTTAACAATGGTTACCCAAATTATAATATGTATATATAAAAAATAACACAACAAATACAACCGTATCTGGAGAAGACGCATCTTCCGGGGTCTTCGTATCTGCTAATATAAAACAGAATTAAATTAATACTTCATATACACAATATAACATACAATTAACAAAAGGCAATACACAAATACTTAATAAACATTAAACAGGACACTAATAGCTGCTGAAAAAAAAAATATATATAGTTCCACAAGGTTCAAGGAATGTTCAGTCATGGGATGCTCCAAAAGTTCTTGAATGTCTATACAGTGTCCAAGCGAGATAATGCATCAGCATTAATTAGTTTGGCACCCAGGCGGTGCGAAATCGTAATGTCATACTTTTGTAACGCTAATGCCCATCGCTGCAGCTTTGAAGATTGAGGGGCATTTTTGGTGATAAAAGTTAATGGATTATGGTCTATAATAAGTTCCACAGGTGAACCGAAAATCCAAGTTTCAAACTCCAGATCACTGCATAGGCCTCCCTTTCAATTGTCGGCCATGCCTGTTGAGTTTTGGTGAGTTTTTGACTGGCGTAACTTACTGGATACACTACTCCATCTCTTCTCTGCGATAAACAAACTCCAATGCCGATTGCAGATGCATCACACTCTATGATGAAAGGTAATCCAATAACGGGAGTATGCAAACTGGGCGCTTCAATGAGACCTCTTTTTAACTCGTTGAACGCCTGGTCATGCTCTACAGACCAGCACAAATTCTCTGGGCTGTCCTTTTTTGTCAGTTCAGTGAGGGGATATGCTGTTTCAGCATATTTTGGTACGTAGTCTCTGTAGTAGTTGCACTATCCCTTTTTAGTTGCTTCTTGGTTTGAGACACAGCTAACTTGCGAATGGCCTCCAGTTTTTCCGGATCGGTCCGATGGCTGCCGGACCCAATGATATGACCTAAATATTTTATTTGGGGTTTTGCAAATTCACATTTTTTCAAATTAACTGAAAATTGTAACTGTGATAGTTTGGAAAATACCTCCTCTAAATGCACCAGGTGTTCCGCGAATGTTTCGGAAAATACTGCTATATCATCAATATAAGCTCTTGTAAAGTGCTGGTATTCAGAAAGCGCTCTGTTGATTTCTCGTTGAAACGTCGCAGCAGCATTCCTGAGCCCAAAAGCCATGACCTTGAAGCGATATTGAGCTCTGTGTGTCTTAAAACAGGCTAACTTTTGACTTTCTTCTTCTAATCGCATGGCCCAATAGCCTTTGAGTAAGTCTAAGGATGAAATAACGTTGGCCCTGCCAATATTAAATAATAGATCAGTAGAATTTTCCATAGGAAAGTCATCAACCTTGGTGATTGCGTTCAATGCCCGAAAATCTATGCAAAGGCGCAGCGTTCCATCTTTCTTCATCACGCACACTACCGGATGCGGTGCTTCTTCATCACTTTCCTCAATCAAACCTAATTCTAGTAATTCTTGAATTTGTTTGTCTACTTGAGGTTTTAGGGCCTCTGGAATTCGATAAAGATAAGGTTTCTTCTTCCCATTATCATTTAACCTTATTTTGTGTTCACCGACTTTTGCTATTTGTATTTTCTTTGAAAATAATTCTTTATATCTAAACAATAAATCTAACATCTTTTCTCTTTCTACATTTTCTAAATTATTTAAATTTACTTCTTCGATGTTGAAATAGTTCGAGCTATCCTTTGTACTAGGGGTGGGATGGACTTCCTCTAATTCTTCTTCATTTTCAAAAATTACCCCCACTATTTTGTACCCTAAGAGTAAATTTCCTGATCTTATTCACGTGGACATTTTTAATGTTTCCGTTCGCTAACCTGACTTTGTAAGAATCGGGATTACACCGCGCCACTATTTCGGCTGGCCCTGTCCATCTAGCGTAAAGTTTATTACTAGAGTCTGGGATTAATAAATATACCTGCTCCCCCGGTCTAAATTCCTTATAAATTGCCCTTCGATTAGCATACTTCGCATATGCGCCCTGTTTGACCTCCGCTACTAGTGAAGCTTGTTCCGCCGCTTTTTCTAAGTTAATTTTCAAATCCTGAAGGTATTCGGTGGCACTTTTCCCGAGATTTATAGGTAGTGGAATTTCGCCCGACCATGTGGATTTTAATACCGCCAATGGCCCCCTGGCCTCCCTTCCATACATCAACTTAAATGGCGACACCCCCATCGTACAATTAGGAATCTCTCTATACGCAAATAATAAATAAGGGATGTGTTTATCCCAATTTTTAGGATCGCTCCGAATGATATGGTGCAACATGTGTTACAATACCTGATTATACCGTTCAACCAATCCCGAACTTTGTGGATGTCCCGGTGTTGCAAATCTAGGAGCCGCCCCTAGCCTGGCATGAAACTCCTGCATCAAACCTGAGACAAAATTTCCCCCCTGATCACTTGCTATTATGCGGGGTATCCCTGTCTGCATAAATATTTCTTACAGCGCATCACAAGTAGCTTTAGCCGAAATTGTTCTTAACGGAACCGCTTCGGGCCACCTACTGTGTTGATCCACCAAAGTAAGTACATATTGATGGCGACGTGCTGAAGGTGGTTCAATTTTTCTAATTATGTCAATATTTACTGTGTCAAATGGGAGCTCCGGTCTTTCGATCGGAAGAATAGGTATCTGATCACTGGCCCTCTCCCGGCTTCGCAATTGGCAGTCCTTGCATGATTTACAGTATTCCTCTACATCCCGTGACACGCCTGGCCAAAAAAATGAATACCGAATTCTTTCTTTCATTTTCCTTATACCGAGATGGTTCGCAAAAATTGATTCATGTGCAACTCTTAAAATTTCTTCTCTCCTTATTTTAGGCACTACTAATTGCATGACTTGATCTCCAGAAACCTTTTCCCTATGATAAAGTAAATTGTCCACCATAACAAACCCATTTTTCCCTTGTTTAGCATCTTTAAATGCCTCCTGTAAAGATTCGCAATTCTTTTGTTGCTCCCTGTAAATGGTCGTTTCCGAATACTGATTCGAATTTAAATCCTCACAATCACTTTTCGTTCCAATGCAATTAATAATCAAATTCTCTTCAAACGCTTTATTTTCAACCCGCAAACATAAATCCTTATCACTCGTATTTTGTTCTTTTTTCTTTTCCCCCCGATTTATTTTCATCCCCCCTTTCTGATCCAATCCCGTTTATTGGTGCCACAGTGTCGGCTAATCTTTTCCCTTCTCCAATTTGCACCGATTGTAATAATTCATAAACCTTTGGAGTAATAATACATGACCCACATAATTTATCTGTCACTGCAAATAATACATCCACACAATTAAATAAACAATTTGATTCACTCATGTTTAGAGATACCGGTAATGTTAAAAGATCAGCCGTAATTTGCTCACCAAAAGCTGAAATCAACTGAATTTTTGAATTTTCATTATTTTTAAATGATTCTGGTATTTCGTTCGAATTTATAACAGGAATCTCAGTGGCGCTGTCAATTAATGTTTTTATTTTTTGTTTCCCCACCCAAATTTCATCGTATTGCAACGATTGAGTACTTATTGCACCATTTTCAAAATTTCGAATTCAATGAAACTCAAACTTTACTTTGGGTTTATATAAACGATCATATTTAGATCGTTTTTCAGGAACAGTCACTACAGGAGAGTCACTAACACAGTCTTTAACAAAATGCTGGTTCATCGGCTTACTCGCAGAAGGATCTAAATAACAGTTTTTCCCATTCAGCTTTACCGTCGGTTTAGAAGGAACAGGATCTAAAGAGAGTTCTTTATTATATGGTTGAACAGTCTGTTCGGAAGATGTTGAGTTTTGAGCTATAGAATGCAGTTCTGTACCTTTTTCTTGAGTTATTTCTAGAGGAATCAATCTCAGAACAGGACGTAGAAACTCACCACCTTTCATTTTAACCTTCACTAATCGCACATTTCCATCTTTGGAAGGATACAGTTCAATAACTTTGGCAAGCGGCCATTCAAGTTTTCTAACATTCTCGCTGGACACTAGAACAACATCACCAATTTGGATAGGTCTCGGATTTTTATCAAATTTCGAGGATTGTCTCAAAAATCCCAAATATTCAGTACGGAATCTTTTTCGCAAATCTTGTTTTAGTCGTTGTCTATAAGCATGTCTTTTATTTATAGACGATGAATCCAAAAAGTCAAGATCAGGAATACCTGATTCTCTGATGTCTTGTAAAAACATAGAAGGAGTAAGTGGTGTTAAATCATCAATTTCCTCTGAAACATAGGTCAAAGGTCGCTGATTAACAATACTTTCAGTATCGCAAATAACAGTTTGCATTTCTTCTAAATTTAAAGAGCTTCGTCCTAAGACTTTTTGAAGGATCCCTTTTATTATGCCTATCAAACGCTCCCACCATCCACCCCACCACGGCGCAGATGGAGGGTTAAATTTCCAAATTATTTTCTGAGCTGCGCTGTACTGAGAAATGACATCCCAATCGATTTGTTTCAACAAATTTTCAGCACCCGTAAAATTTTTTCCGTTGTCCGAATATACTATCGCAGGTCTACCTCTTCGTGCTATGAATCTTCTAAAAGCTTGCAAAAAGTTGTCAGTAGATAAGGATGTGGCTATCTCTAAATGTATTGCTCTATAGACAGCGCATGTGAAAATAACAATCCAAGCTTTTTGACCGCCTCGAAGAAGTAAAGGACCGGCGTAGTCAGTTCCTACAACTTCGAATACTGCAGCTTCTTTTATACGATCTTCCGGAAGGGGGGCTTCTATAATTGGTTTAGGTTTTGAATTGAATCTTTTACAGCGTACACAGCTTCTGATTACCTTTCTAACAGTCTTCCTGTATTTCAAAATCCAAAAATCTTCTCTTAAGTTACTCATTAATATCTGGGTGCCAGCATGATTTAAACTAAGATGTCTTGTCCGAATAAGTATTTCGACAACTGGATGACTGCAGGGTAACAGTATTGGAAATCGGAAATTTCTTTTATCTTCTCTCATCAGAATACGAGTCTTAACTTTAAGTAGTCCATTTGATTCTTTATAACATTGAAGTGATTTTAAGCGTTTATCTTCAGTTCCTGAAAATGATTCATTTTGTACTACTTTTAACAAAGATATTTCAGCTCTGTTTATTTCTTCTAGCGTTAAGAGTCCAGAAATCCGGTTGGCAAGTTTCACTTTACAGTTAGTAAAAAATCTATAAATCCAAGCAATAATTCGGATCAATTTGTCGTACGATGAAAATCCATTATAAATTTTTTCAGTTGATTCTTCATGATTTGTAGTGCTAATAACAGTTTTTCTCTTTTCTGAATATACTACGTTGAAATCAGGAACAACATTGGATTTTGGCCATTCATGTTCTGGTCTTCGTAACCATTCTGGGCCCTCCCACCATTTAGATTTCGCTAAAGTTTCTGCATTACAACCACGAGAAGGGAGGTCTGCAGCATTTAATGATCCTGGGATGTGATACCAATTTTCAGGTTCTGTCAAATATCGGATTTCTTTAACTCTATTGAAAACAAAAGGAGCCCAATTTTCAGTTCCTTTGATCCAATATAGAGCATTTGCTGAATCGGACCAGAAAAATTTCGGGATATGTTTCAACTGAAGATCATTTATAACACTCTGTGCTAGTCTAGCTCCGATATTACAGGAAAGCAGCTCCAATCGAGGAATAGAAATGGTTTTCATTGGAGCAACTCTGCTCCTAGCCTGTACAAGCTGACAAGATATTGTGTTTTCAGTCGCACATCTTAAAAATATACATGTAGAATATGCATTCTTGCTTGCATCGCAGAATATGTGCAATGAAATATTCTTTGTAGCTTCATAATTGGAAATAATACATCGAGGGATTTCTATTTCCTTTAATTTAGAAACATCCTTTCGCCATTTTTCAAATTTCTTGGCAATAGATTCAGGTAATTCAGCATCCCACGAAACTTTCAATGTCCAACATTCTTGAAGAAGAATCTTTGGACCCAAGGTGACAGGACATGTGAAGCCAATGGGATCGAAAATTCTATGAACAGCACTGAGAATATTTCTTTTTGTTACAACAGTGGAATCTTCAAAACATTTTCTCAAATCTATTTTCAAAGTATCAGCTTTTAAATTCCACATTAGTCCCAAAACTGGAATAATCTTTTCTTCTGGGAAGTTTTCTGCTTCTGTTTCATGGATATTATATTCCCATCCTCGAAGATTAAACTTAGCACTCTGGAGAATAAGTTTGGATTCTTCAATAAATTTTTCAAGCTGCTCATGATTATCAACACTAGTGACGCAGTTATCTACGTAAAAAGACTTCATCAATTTCTCTGCTGTTTCTTTAAATCTAGAAGGTGCGTTCTTCAGATGATATCGGATAGTTGCGCCAAGCAAATAAGGTGAACATGTAAGACCGAAAACAACTCTTTTATGCTGGAAAATTTTCAACTTTTCGGGATCGCCTTCCTCTCACCATAAAAACTTCAGAAATGGTCTATCTCGCTCATTTAAACCTATTTGCAGAAATGCTCTTCGAATATCCGCAATTATGCCTATTTTCTTCTCACGAAATTTATTCAATATAGTCGGAATGAGTTCTACTATATTGGGACCTTTTTCTAAACAGTCATTGATTGAAGGTGAATCTTTTTGTCTTGCTGAACCATCAAAGACTGGTCTAACTCTTGTGGTCGAATTTTCTTTAATCACAGCTCTATGTGGCAAGTAGTGTTCACTTTCATCATTACAAGTATTCTTAACTTCTTCAATAACACCCTCTTCTATCCATTCTTTTAATATATCTTCATACTCTTCTAAAGTTCTTGTTTTCTTTAGTGATTCAACACAACTTCTTAATCGTCTTTCAGCAATTTTTCGACCAGTTGGTAACGGAGGATGGTTTTCAATCCATGGGAGGGATACTTCATACCTTCCTTCTGCATCTATTTTTATATTTCTATTGAAATGCTCTTCAATTACTTTTTCGATTTCTTGTCTGTTTCCGCTTTCACCAGGATCGAGAATTCCAAGCGTGTCTAGCCTCCACAAATCTGTAATTTTTGCATCATTTACATGAAGTGACATGACGCTGTTTGTGCTATCTGATGTGTTAAAAATGTCGGTTTTTCCCATCAAAGTCCAACCAAGACGTGTTTCCATTACCACTAAGCCAGAATTCAATTGTTTTATTTTACCGGTGTACAATTTGCCTGCTATATCAGCTCCTATAAGCCCATGAATTTCGTTAGGTGAAAATTCATACAGCAATTCAACCTGGTTATTCAAATCAGATAGAAAAATTTTATGCTTCTTTATTTCACTCATAAAAGAGCCACGAGGAATTTTTGGAATGTCCGAACAAATTTTTTCTTGATCTAGCACTTCGAAACAACAGCGATAATTATCAAAGAAGTCACTCAGACTAATCAAATATTTCTTATGTGATGATACAGTTTCTGTGCCTCCAAATAAACTGTGTGTCAAATTTTCTTCCCCTATGCATTCATATTCCATTTCGGCCAGTGCAAAAGATGACAAATAGGATTTACTGCTACCTGAGTCAATTAATATTCTTATATATTTCATCTTACTATTACATCTAAGTCGGACAATAAGCGTTTGTAAAAGTACATGGCGAGTACTTGTTTTATTGGATAAAGCAGTGTCGTTTTTAATTTCGATATCTGACTTTTCTGTAATCGGGTTTTCCTTATCATTTTTCGTTGGACACATTATTTTAAAATGTAATTTACCGCAATCACAGGGTGGTATTTTCGTTCTACAAAAACGTGATATGTGTTTTCTTGTTTCTAAACATTTAAAGCAAGCACCCTTTTTCATCAATATTTGTTTTCTATCTTCATGAGATAAACTATTAGCATATCTACATTCGGTACTTAAATGTGACTTGTTACAAAAAATACACATTTCCCTTTTCATTTTCGATGAATTATGTAATTCCGTGGCCGTTGGAAGATCCCTTTCTCGCCTACTTGGCGCAGTATGAATATTTTGGTTTACATTTTCTAGATTAAACCCACTTCTAGCCAAACGGACTTTTTCTTCGCTTTCGATTTCGTGCTGCAAAAATTTCATCAAAGAATCTAATTTATTTTCACTTTCATCTTTTGAATTCAAGGTTATGGAATTTAAATTTCTTTCCCAAATTCTCAATATTTCAACAGGCAAACACGACTCAATTAATGGATAAAGAATTGCAGAATAATGTTCGCTTGAAACACCTAACATTTTTAATGACCTTAAATACGTTTCAATTTTGTCGTATAACTTAAAAAGAGGAATTCTTGGACCTTTTCCTGTTGTGTTATTCATCATTAAAGCAAGTAGTTCTCTTATGTATACTTCAATTAACATATCAGTGCGACCAAAACGAGCCTTTAAACATTCAATAACATTTTCATAACTATCACCAGTAGCGGGGTACGACTCGACAATTTCTCTTGCCCTAGAACCCTTTAGCGTCGCTTGCAACAAATACTGATATTTATCTTCCTTCGCGATATCAGAATCGTTAGGTATCTTTTCAAATTGAGCCCAAAAGGCCAACCACTCTTTAATATCTCCCCCGAATAATTTAAATTCTATCTTAGGAAGTTTAAATTTCCGTTTAGTAAGATTCTCAGTTTCAGAAACTTTCAAAAATTTTTGAACTTTCGTTTTTAACTTAATAAATTTTTCTTCATACACGCTAAAACTTTCGTATTCCGTATCATAATTTTCTTGTGTACATGATTTATCGTTTAAAAGAAGATCTAACATTTCTTTTTCTTTTGGTTCTAGATTTACCCATTTTTCTTCTAATTGAGCATATAAAATCTCAATTTCTTCAATATTTTTATTTTCATCACTTAATTTATTCTCAAGTAAATTAGCGATTCGCGTAAAAGCACTTCTTAATGGCGTGCGTAATCGTTTAATTTGTTCCATTATCTTATATTACTTCTTAAATAATAAAATATCCCAGCAGTTGGATGCCAAAATAATATTGAATCTATCCCTGTTTATAAAATTCTTCAATATTATTTAATACTGATGTTTAAATTATCAGTATTCATGTTCAAAATTAAAATATCTTAGCTACAGCATGAATGTATTAATCTTACCTTATCATGTATCGGGGAGATCAATCTAATACTATATCTTAAGTAAATCAATTTTCGTGTCTTCAGAGTAAATTCAAGCACAGATGTATAAAAAAAACATATATTAACTTTCACATTACAAATAAGGCCATTTTTGTGCACATATCATATCTTTTCATCATTATAATATCTTAATACAATACATACTGCATTTTTCAGTTCAAAGAAAATTTCATTTTTAAAAAGTTCTAGCAAATTCATAATGTAAACAACAGCAAAAAATCGTTTGCGCGAGGCGCAAAGTAAAAACGATTAAATTAAACCATGGAAGCAGCGATAATACGCAACACAAAACATAAAGCTTGTCAGGTTTGAAAACCTTTCAAGTTTAAAGTTCTCAACACTTCCTAAGTTTAATTTAACATAGTCCACTTTAGGGATATATAAAACTAAGGCCTACTATTATTTTTCAAATTACTTCATATTCAATAATTCACCTGTTTAAACTAATGTCTGTTATTAATATTTATTTATAATTTAATTTAAAGATATTTATTTATTTTATTTTAAATATATTTATTATCAACTTATCCACCTTTAAATATCTTTTATTTTCATTAAAAATACTTCCTTGTTAATGTTTTAAAATCCATTTGAGTTTGTTTACTTTTTGCCGTACTTTCAAAACCACAGGACTTCTGTCTATTTGATACTTTAGCACCTGCTATGACGATGTGATGACGTCATCTACACTTACACGTGCACAGGAAGTTAATTAGGTATTCATTTTTCACAGCTGTTCACTAAAGAGGGCATTACTTCCTGTTTCTAATCCTTTCTCCTAACCCTTTAAATACTGTAGGTGAGTCATTTACAGCTTCTCATGTTTTTAAGATGCTTGTGGTTAGTCAGCTGGTTTTTGAAGAGAAGATGTTTTGTTATGTGACCTTATGGTGGATGTTGTTTGGTTTCTAATTCACATCCAGTGTGAGCTCATTAAAGGATATATGTTTATGCTCATTAAAGGATATACGTTTATGCTCATTAAAGGATATATGTTTATGCTCATTAAAAGTGAAAGATGCTTTTTATCTGAAGATGTTTAACTACAAAAGAAGTATGTACATTTAAAGATGATCAGTTTACTTTTAAAATTTTTATCTGTTATTTTGTTGTTTGAAGAATAAACTTTTTACTGAAAATAGAATTTTCCTTCCATGTTATATTTTTGAGAAACACCAGAGACATCAGTCATGAAAGAATTTATTGAAAAGTTATTTTTGAATCTTTTGAAATCTATTTAAGAACTTTTACATGGATATACTCCTAGATGGAGCTTCACACTGTGCAATTTGATTTTTCTCTACAAACGAAATTTATTTTTAGATCAGTTTATTTACAAACTGATAAAGCGTCACTTTCGCAATCAATCTTTCGTCTTTATTCTTTCCGGTAGAATCTTTCCTCATTTGATGAGGATTTCCCGATTTGTCCTTTTCTCTATTATTAGGGCAAAAACGTAAATGAACGATTTGACGGCACAATTTACAAACAGACTTTTTCCTATCATTACGCAAATTAAAATTATTTCTTAGATGTGGTGGTATATATTTACCAGATACAGAATCATCAGAACCGCGACAATTTGTCGATTTATAATATAACTCAGAAAATGTTCTACCTTTCGAAGTAAGCCAATTATCGCATAATTCCGCAATCTCCCGCACTTTCAAGCAATTATCTATTTGTTTTATTTTTACATAGCTTCGCGCTTCTGAGTCTAACGCATCCATTAATCTATCACTAACTATTAATTCATTAAGTGTTTCAAAATCATTTACCTATCTAAGCTCACAATAAAAATTCCAATTCACCCTTAACCTAGATGCAAATTCCATATGTTCTCATTTTTCGCCCTCTTTGCCGAAAGAAAATTTTGAAGACAAGCTTCAGGAGTGCGTTGAAATTCTTTTAAAATTAAAGCTTTAACCTTTTGATAATCCTTCATTTCATCTGCATTTGCATATACTAATAAATGTGCAGCTTTTTCCCCTACTAAATTAAACAGTATTTCAAATTTCAAATCTTCCACGACATTCTTTAATTCAAACGCCCTTTCGAGTGAAGAAAAAAATAAATTCCACGATTCAGGTTTGGTAGGAATCGCAATAGTTAAAGTTTTAACGCTTTTAATTAGAGCTTCTAACGAATTAGTTTTGGGATTTTGTCCATCCCCCCCCCCCCCACTATCAGAATTTTTGTTCTCTACCTGCAGTTTAGCTATTTCTAATTGGTGTTTCATTACTTCTAGTTTCGTTTTTTCTAATTCTAAAGCTGTTTTCTGTTCAGAATTAATATATTCTTTTTCATTTTTGAGGGCCTCTGCCTCCTGTTTCTCTTTTTGAATGCGGTCTGATACCGTTGTTACGAGAAATTCCTTAACAAAGTCAAAGTCTTTGCCATATTGTTCACTCCCTTCGATTAATGCCTCTAAGTCGACAATTCTGTGATCTAACTCTACTTTTAAGCCTAATTCTGTGGCCCTAATAATTAAGCCCTCTTTCTTTAACCCTTTAACAGAAAACCTCTTGTTTTACTCAAATGTTACTATTTTTATCAATAATTATAATCACTAAATACTATAATCATACACTAGAATACACCTAGAACAATACTTTCTTTCAATTCTAATACGATTATCTCTTTAAAATCATTGTAACATATTCATTAATCTAATATTCATGATTGTACAGTTAATACACAAAAGTTATATTTTTCAACTTTATTATCTTCTTTATTAAAAGATTATCTTTTCTTTTAAACTTGATTCCAGAACTATAAAAAATAATTCCACTTACTTCTCTTGTTCTTGGCGAAGAGAGCGTGTCATACACGCTATTGCTGTTTCTTCACACGACTCTACGGAACACTGGTGTAAAATGCATATCCAAATTAAAGAAATAATCCAAGAGGCTTTGACGGAAACAAAAGTTTAATTAGAACACATAGAACACAAACACAGGAGTTGGAACACACAAAATTAAATATATATTTGTATATATCCGGATTTCATATTTCTTTCAAATACTCCTATACAAATCTTCTTTCGTTAGCATTTAAAACCCGTGCCCTTAGCACACCTCTATACATATTACCGGATAATTTCAAATTCTTTTTACCTGCCCCAAAACCATTTGCAGGTCCTCTCTTTACCTACGACACACACTTCTCCTTTTCCATACCCCTTCCTCTCCTCACTCTCTGTCTCTCTCGCCTGTCCGCTCGTCACGTGACATAAAGAAGCGGCGCCATTAAATAAAAAAAAAAAAAAAAAAAAAAAAAAAAAAAAAAAAAAAAACATCATCAGTCATCACAGGCTGTAGTGATGATATTGTCACGACATCGCTAAAATAAATATGTACATATAAAGAATGATTCAGCACAACTAAAACGAAAATATATATAAATATACGTATAAAAAAAATTAATTAAAGTAACGTTTTAAATTTATTTTATTCATTAATGTTCATTTTACGTTCGTTTCATTCATTCAGGTAGTAATAATAATTTTAGGTTTTAGGAAAAGATAAAAGCTATTTTTTTAAACGTTAATTAAAGCTGTAAACTTTATGACTTTATAACGTTCGGTAAGATAACAAATGGATTTTAAAAGGAACACACACATAGCGTTTCAATTTCTCACCATAAAAACTTCAGACAATGACAATGGCTGTAAAAATATGAGACTGACTCCATGTTTGACATAACGAGCAGCATCCAACAATGACAGAATTTACAACCAAAACGCCCAAAAGGTGATGACTCTTGAGGGGTGGCATCGACCTACAACCCGTGGGAAGAGACGGACATTCAAAAAAGGTCTTCCTAGTGGTCAAAAGGGGTGACCCTCCCACCGGACAAGGTAACCAATGAGGAGCGAAAATGTGATAGCCCCCAATCAACTCGATTACAAGAAACCAATAAGAAAAGAAAAAAAAGGTATTGGGAGGAGAAAAAAAAAAGAGAAAGAAAAGAGCTTTCTCAGAGAAAAATCTACGATTTTAATAAGGTATTTTGGTTCGGACCATGTAGGTCGTCCCTAGAAAAGTATCTTTGATGAAAAAATCACCTCTCGGATGTGGATGCTCAAGACTTCACCCCATCTAAGCAAGAGAAAGCTGTACTCGAAGGCAAAGAAGATAAGTTTTTTTTACGTACAAAAAAAATCTGTGAGCAAAAATGAACGTCTAGAATCAAATACTGACAGCTCTGCTGACATCATAATGAACTTCATGTTTCTTCAAATGGCAGTGTATGCTAATGTTGCAGATTATTTTCACATGGACATTTCTGTGCATCAGACTGAACTTCATATTTCTTCAAATGGCGGTGTATGCTAATGTCGCAGATTAATTTTATATGAACACTTCTGTACATCATAATGAACTTCATGTTTCTTCAAATGGCGGCATATGCTAATGTCGCAGATTAATTTTATATGGACATTTCTGTACATCATAATGAACTTCATGTTTTTTCAAATGGCGGTGAATGCTGATGTCGCAGATTATTTTCACATGGACACTTCTGAGCATCATAATAAAACTTCATGTTTCTTCAAATGGCGGTGTATGCTAATGTCGCAGATTAATTTTATATGAACACTTCTGTACATCATAATGAACTTCATGTTTCTTCAAATGGCGGCATATGCTAATGTCGCAGATTAATTTTATATGGACATTTCTGTACATCATAATGAACTTCATGTTTTTTCAAATGGCGGTGAATGCTGATGTCGCAGATTATTTTCACATGGACACTTCTGAGCATCATAATAAAACTTCATGTTTCTTCAAATGGCGGTGTATGCTAATGTCGTAGTTTATTTTTACATGGACATTCCCGTGCATCATAATGAACTTCATGTTTCTTCAAATGGTGTTGTGTGAAAAAGGCTGCAGGTTGCTTCTCGATATGGACCTCTCTGATGAACGGCTGTCAATTCTTCAAAAAAAAAAAAAAAAATGGTGAGCGATTTAATCTTTCTATGTGGTGTTCTTATTTTTAAATAATCTTTTGACTCATTTAAAAAAAAAAAAAGAAAAATTTTCAATATTAAAATTTAATTTTTAATTTAAAATTTGTAGTAAGGAATTTAAAAAAAATAAAAAAATAAAAATAATAATGATAACTTAGGCTATGCCTTTTTAGTTGTGCTGTGAGTTTTATTTGTGTAAGTTTATAATAATGTGTTAAAAAAAAAAAAAAAAAAAAGAAACAAGACATTATCAGAAAATTGATATGTTACAATAGTATTTTCTTATAGTGCTTGTAATAACAAATTGATATTTAGAATAGTACGATCTCAATGTGTTTCAACCATGAAGTTGATATTCTCAAGTAGTAATTTTCTTATTGTGTTATGAATCATAAAATTGTTGTTTTGAAATAAATATTTGTGTATATATATATATATATATATGTATCCTTGTTTTCTTTCATATTTTCTTTTCCTTATTTCTCTTCAGGTAAATTACCAGATGCAAATTCTAGATTATCGAATTATTTTTTTTTTGAAGATAGTTATTTTAATACTCTTCGTATCTCCTTAAAATCCTACTTTGCAAATTTTAAACGTTAAACAAGCCGATCCTGTGTTATTGAAAATTTACTTTATTTAAATTATTGATAGATTTAAAAAAATTTTTGTTTGGTAATATCCAGATCAATCTCTCACAATTCAGATTGGGGTATTATCTTTATGTTATTTATATGTACTAACCACGAACCTTCATGTACCCTGTAATGTGGCGTAATTTTCATCACCACAAGGGCGCTTTAGACTTTGGAGTAACGTACAACTATTTTTACCATTATTTTTTGCATCTCATTAAAATTTTTTTAAGCTTAGGCATAAACTTAAATTTTGTGCTGAAAATCTGAATCGCTGAGAGCAGTTAAGTAGCGCTAACTGAACTGTGTTCAATGGGGGTGGGAAGGTTCAAATTTCAAATGATTATACAAAATGGAAAAATTGGTCGATTCGTTTGCGGTTTTCTCTAAAACCATTCTCTTATGTCAGTATTTCCTTGAAAATAAATTTTAAAGATAAATTTCAAAAAATTCCGTTAGAGGGCGCCTTAAGCTTTAAAGTAACCAACAACAATTTTTAACTGTTATTTTTTGTATCTAATTAAATGCTTACAAAAGCTTAGCCTTAAATTTTGAGCTCAAATTCTGAATTGTTGGGAGGAGTTAAGAAGCGCAAACTGAACTGTGTTCAGGGATTGAAACGTTATCCTGCCCACCCTACAAACACAGTTCAATTTTTCGCTACTTAATTACTCACAACGATTGAGATTTTGAGCTCAAAATTTAAGTCTAAGCATTTAAAACATTTATTTAGATTTTTTAAAAAATTAACAGTTAAAAATAGTTGTTGGTTACTCTAAAGTTTAAGGCGCACTCTAATGGAATTTTTTGAAATTTAACTTTAAAATTTATTTTCAAGGAAATACTGACATAAAGAATGGTTTTAGAGAAAACCGCAAACGAATCGATAAATTTTTCCGTTTTTTATAATCATTTGAAATTTGAACCTCCCCACCCCCATTGAACACAGTTCAGTTTGTGCTACTTAACCACTCTCAACGATTCAGATTTTTAGCTCAAAATTTAAGTTTATGTCTAAGCTTCTAAAAAAATTTAATGAGATGCAAAAATAACGGTAAAAAATAGTTGTACGTTACTCCAATGTCTAAAGCGCCCTCTATCAACATTTTTTGAAATTTATCTATATAATTTATTTTCAAGACAATACTGACATAAAGAATAATTTTAGTGAAAAACGCATATCAATTGATCAATTTTTTTGCTTTTTATAATCTTTTGAAATATGAACCTACCCACTCCCATTGAACACAGTTCAGTTTGCGCTACTTAACCACAGATTTTGAGCTCAAAATTTAAGTTTATGTCTAAACTTCTAAAAAAATTTAATGAGATGCAAAAATTAAATTGTTCGTTAGTCCAAAGTCTAAAGCGACCTCTATCGGCATTTTTTGAAATTTATCTTTATAATTTATTTTTAAGAAAATACTGGCATAAAGAATAGTTTTCATAAAAACCGCAAAGGAATCGACCAATTTTTCCATTTTTTATAATCATTTCAAATTTTGGACCCTAAACTTTAACGGTGCCTATCTCCTTCGGAAGACGTTTGGGACTCTTAGTTTCCCATTTAATCTTATTTGTCTTGATCTGTACTATCACCCCTTAAAGTTTTGCCCAGTAGTTTAAATACACCCTGTATACACAATGAATACATTTAAACATAAACTAGGCGTTTAAAAAAAATTCAAACACAACTTTTCAATTATAAAATTATTAATAAATTCATATTAAAATATTATGAAATGGTCTGCTCTAATTTTTATATGTAAAGAATTGCCATAGTTTAAAATTTGGCTATGTGCTTTTAAAATTAAATACAATCATTAGTATCATCATTTTTATTATCAGAAACATAGTTTAAATTTTTACATATCATTATTATTAAGAAAAGTATTGCTATTAGAAACAGTTACAGTTAAATAATATAACCATAAATTACATATTTTCTCACAATACGTTTCTCCTTATGGTTGCTAATATTTAGTCTAATGTGCTAATTATGGATTTCATTCTACCTAGTTCAGATATGGCATTTAAGCAATTTTAGTGAGTAATTTTTCTTCTAATTTCATATTTGCATCAAATAACTCAAACATTATAGTCTTTATAATTCAATCCAACTTTTCACAGTACCCAAATTCAGCTTATTAATGTATTGTTGTCAGCACATCATATATCATTCACAATATATCAAGGTAATATCATGGTATTCATAATACATCCACAGCTCCTATGTACCAAAATTTAGACTATGACATTCAAGTCATTTTAATGGATGCTTTTTTTTTTAAACAGACTTAATAATTTAAATTTCATATTTATTTAAAATTAACAACTAATTATTTATGTTTCTGTGACGTCTATATGTTTGTGTCATTTTATGTGCATGTTTTATGTCATTTGCAGTTACAGTCAACATGACAAATTTTCAGCTGCAGAACCTCTCGGTCATTGATGGGATGAATATGCAATGGCACTTTCATCATAAAAGAAGGTTTTCAGAAGGACTGAATGAAAGAGATTGAACTTCTAAAGCAGCTTTTGAATTCCATGCCAAATGACTAGTTGAATCTCATCAGGTTGGATATTTTCAAATCTGACAATTCATGCTCGATAATTTTGCATCCACGACAGATACTAGATGTCATTAATTAAAATTATTATACGTAAAATTTATGAACTACTTCATAAACATACAGTTTATTACATATTTTAAGGGAGTTACCAATGTGAAATTTTAGAGCTAATACTGAAAATTATGTAAGAAACAATTGAAAAACAGTAAGAAAACATTTTTGAAAACGCACCATCAATTTCATCAGAAGTCTTCCATGGAATATACTGAAGAGTTAAAAATTGTATAGCAAGTTGATCAGGTGGCCATTTATTAACAAAACTGACTGGAATGATCAATTTTTCTCTATCATCAGCAAGCTTTGCCTAAAATGATTTTTATGCATTTTAATAGAAATAAAAAAGCAAGAAATACTAAAAATGAAGTTAGTATAATCTCATAACAAATCAAAAGGTAATAAATATTTTAGAATTTTTAATGACAGATTATTGTCTAGATTATAACATTTCAATAAACAGCGACATGTTTGATGATATAGAAGGCATTAATCTGAGCATAAGGGCAGAATTGCAATCTTTTTCTCTGTAATTTTCTAAAACATTTCTTAAAAAGATGTTGTTTCGAACACAATATTGAATGTTTTGCTATGTATAGGCATATAAGCTTTGAGAGTATTAATCATAGCTTAGTTTTTTCAAATTGGAGTTTTATCTGTAAAATTATATTAATTTAAATAATGCTCCAGTTGCAGTGAAACCTACAGCTTAGTGAATGGATATATCAGTTCACAGTGGTGAGAAGCTTACATTCTCAGTAATAAATATTCAACAATTTTGAAAATGAGTATTAAGTGCATGAGCAATATATGGACATATCATCATACTAATAAGAATTGTATAAGTGATGGTTCCACGACACTGTCTGTAAATAGCAGCTTAAGATATTTTGCCACATTAGATTTCATGCAATGCATACAGAAATTCTTGGTTTTCAGGCATTTAAGAAAATGTGATTTACACCCCTGTAACTCTAAATACTTCAAATAAACATAAGGAATTAAAAACAATAAGTAATATGATATTTAATTTCAAAATGATACACAAAGAGAGAAAAATAATATCTTCTTTAATTAAATCACTTTTTTATAACATGTATTCGTATGATGCTAAAATATATAGTAAAATAGTTTTGAAAAACAAAAATTATTTAACATTATCTAGGGAAATCTATACTGGATATTTAGCACAAGTAATTGCAAAATGTAAAGGCAAGTTATACCAATCATATATCATTTCTAATTTCAACATTCTCTTTCTATTCACGTACAAACTCACAATGATGATTGAGATATCATATGAAAGGTTTTTGAAAAGACTTGGCATAATACACTCACTTTTCATTAAAACACATTGCTTGATTAAAAATTGCAGTTAATTAAAAATGAAAGAAAAAAATCAGCATACAACCTCAAAAATTGTAGTTAGTGAAAAATGAAAAAAAAATTCAGCTCAAAAACTGCAGTGCAAAATCTCACACAAATCTGCTACCTACAAAATTTAATAATTACACATAAGGAAAATCAGAATTTAAAAAGAAACAAATTGTTTCCCTTTTAGCTGTTTTGTAACTTTTGGAACACATAATGCAGTTTTGGATAGCAGATAAAAATGAAGTAGTTGACAGATCATACAAATCTGAATTTACAGAAAATATTTGGAATATTAAACTTTTATTATTATAGTTCAAATAAACTACTGTTCTTTACAATGTAATGTAAGAAACTAAAACACTTTTAATGATGTTTTTCATCAGTAGACACATTCAGGTAAGTCCAAATTTTCCAGGTCTATCCATCCAGCTGCTAAATGTTTGTGCTGTGTAAGGATTATGATGATCTCAAGTTTTATCAAATAAAAAAGTCTGTTTATTAATAAACTTAAGGACGTTCAATATGAACTCTGCTTGAAATTCAGTTCAACACAGGAAAGAGAGTCAACATTATTCATATTGTGAGTCTCAGGACACCCGGCCTTTTCAGGAGCTAATGTACATTTATGTACCTAATAATGTAAGGCTCACTACCATCACACTTATTAAGTTAATCACTCTTAAGAACATGTTTAGAGCAGACAACACAAAATGTTTCATTGCATCAGATCTTTCTCTACTACTTGATATCATTTTCCATCCCCATGCCTCATGGTGTAAGTAGATACACCAAAAAGTCACTCAGAAATTTGTTTGGTCTTCAAAATCAGGTACTACTGTGCTGCAAACCAGTCAGTTCATACATTTTTTTCACTTAAAATAACATTTGTCTATGTACCCAATGGCATAAGATTTTACCTCACATGATTCTGAACAATAAATTGGTTATTAAAATTAGGAAATTGGGTGCATAGTTAGCCAAAAAACAGAGCATTTCATACATATTAAGGACCAGTTTTTTATCAGAGGAAAAACAATAATAGCATTTGATTTGGAATTGTATCATGTTTTAATTTATCTTTTCTTTTGTTCACAAACATTTTCACAGATAGATTATAATAAACTTTAAAATTTTTAATCTAAACATCCAATTTTGATATATTTGGAAATCTTTAAAAAAATATATCCAAGCATACCAAACAAGGGATATTATATTCAATGAAGTAGATTAAGAATTATGTGAATTTAAATTTGTGATCGGCAAATGTTAAATTTATTTTTAATAATTGTTAAAAAATTGCAATATGTGCAGATTTTTAAGCATAACTCAAAAATTACTCAGCAGAATGAGCTGTAATTTCTGATTTGGATTTTTGTAGATTCAAGAAATCAGAATTAAGTTACAATCAATATATTTTTTCAAATATTAATTAATATATTCATAAAATATGAAATGAATATTAAAACAGCATGTGATGTAACTTATAAATATTTTGACCAGAAACTGAATTATCTAGAAATCAATTTCTAGAAGATTAAAATATGTGAATTTAAAATTACAGCACATTCTACCAAGCAATTTTAAGTTACACTTAAAAAAACATTGCAGTTTGCTTGACAACAATCAAAAACGAATTTAATATTAAAATTTAAAATCCCTTTCATATCTAAATTACTTAAATTGAAAGACAAAATTTCCACTATGGTGATTATTTTCATTTTTGTAACAGTTTGTGAATTAAAATATATATTTTTTATGGTTGATTATACCACACAATTAAAATCTCATAATATAAGCAAAATTGCATGTTTAAATTTTAACACTACTTATTTTGACTAAATATTGTATCCTACCATTTTTGGGAAAAAAAAGATCCGAGGACTAGGTCATAAAAAAAAAATTCAACTAGTGGGTCATTCTGGGTCACTGTGCATCAGAGCCAAGCTAATTATATCAAAATAAAGGCTCAAATATACTAAATTTTGTAACACACCATTTTGTGTTAAAAGAAGATCAATGGGCTGACTCACTTGCTTCAGAAACTTCAATAAGTAGGCTATTTTTAGGTCCTATTGATCAAGCTAATTTTATCTAAAAAATGGCTCTAATAATTTTAACTAGGCTTTGTATTCTATTGTTTTCAATTTTGGGTCATAATGAATCAGAGTCAAACTAATTATCTATAAAAAAAAGAGAAAGGTTCAATCGATTTTGACTGATTTTTTTTATCTGGAAGTTTTCAGGCACAAGAAGAATATATGGCTTGATCTCATGCTTGAGAAATTTTCATTAGTAGGTCATTTTTGGGTCACTACAGGTGAAACTATTTTTATGTAAAAAAATGGCTGTAATGATTTTGACTAAATTTTGCATTCTATTATTTTGAATTATGAGAAGACTATTGGGCTAAGTCACAATTCTCGAAAATTTTATTAGTCAGTCATTTTTGTGTCATTATGGGCCAGGGTCAAGCTAATTATATATAAAAATCAGCCCAATCAATTTTTACTAAATTTTGCATCCAGTTGTTTTTGGACACAAGATTATTTGGATATGTCATATGCAAGAGGGAATTTTATTAATGGGTCATTTTCGGGTCACTGTGGGTCAAGCTAACTTTGTTTTAAAACAGATTGAAATAATTTTGACCAAATTCCATACCAAATCATTTTTCAGCAGGAGACTATTAAACTAGGTCATAATTTTGAGAACATTTCATTGTTGGGTCATTTTAGGTTACTATGGATAAGGGTCAGGCTAATTTTATCTAAAAATAGCTTTACTTGATTTTGTATCTTTCTGTTTTGAGCAAGTGAAGGCAATTAAGATAGGTCACATGTTCCAGAAAAATAAATTTGTGGGTCATTTCTGGTCACTATGGGTCACAACCAAGCTAAATTTATTTAAACAAATAAGAAAAATCATATCTTAAGCAAAGATTAAGAAACACTTTTCAACACTTAGTGAAATCTTTAACAAAACTTCATTATTTAGGGATATAAGGAGCTACTATCCATAGCCAAATATGTATTCCAATACTTTTGAACAACCCTGTATTTGATCTGTTGGTTGATATATATACTGTGTAATGAAAAAAGTTAGTTTATCAAGAAAAGGTTAAAATTTCTTTCAGAAATTTATACTAATAGATGGAAACATGTTTGAATACTTTTGTCTAGCCCTGTAGTTTACCTAGTACCATTATTACATGCAATATTTAGCTAAAATTTAATTTAAACTAAAACACTTTTAAAACTACTGAAATCAGATTTCGAGAAATTATCCACAGGCCACCCTTTATCTAATTCTTTGAGTGGCCCTGTATATCATTTTATCTATATTCTACAAACATTTCCCAGTAAACTGAATGAAGTTCAGTGTAAAAATGCAAAGTTTATTGAAAAACCACCTTTAAGTAATTTGCACTCATATTCAGTAAACTTTACAAGCTCTTTTGTGTAGTCCTGTATATCAACTATGGCATTTATACACATCATATAATATGCATAAATTTAATGAAACTTAAAAGCACATGTCATAATTAAAAATGCATTTCCTCCATTCGTCAGCCATAATCAATAATATACAGTATTTCGGATATAATATACTCTTTGAGATTTTTTGTGTGACTTTGAAAATGTTATGCACTTCATATTATGCATGAAATAACTTATATTAAGCCTCAGCAGTATACATAAATTTTATTATACATGAAAGTTTAATAAAATTAAAATAGGTCCCAAACAATTTCCCTCTTTACCATTATGTGATGGATGTCTTTTGTGTGGCCCTGTAAATAAATAACTGTTATTTTCAAAATGTATATTCTAGTTCCCTTCATAAATGTATATAAATCTTAATATGTTTGATAGCGTGTAACATCTTTAAAATTTATTTGAGAGGATTTTTTCCATGAGCAATAATGTAACGGAAAATTTTCGACTGTCTTAGTAAATAAACTAATCATGCTAGAAACTTCATTTGAAATAGGATTTGTGCTAAGATAAACATACATAACTTCTAAAATTTTTAGGGCAATCTGAGTATATTTACAGGACTAAGAGTGGATACAGACGACCAGATGAACTGAAATCTTAAACACTTTTCAACTTTGTTGGAAAGTGTTAAAAATGGCTCAAACACTTTCGATTATAGTTTTATTTTACTGTTTTTGGATATGACTAGACCATGAACTAGGTCACATATTCAAGAAAACTCGAATAGTGGGTCTTGGAGTCATTATGAGTCAAGCTAATTTTATGTAAAAATGGTTCTAACAATTTCAACTAAATTTTGTAAAACTGCATATGTAGACTTTATAGCAGTAATACAGCAAGAATAATATAGTGAGTTGAACACAAAGCTAATTTTAACTGAGCATAGATGAATGTTCCTGCTGATGTCACTTATTTACAAGATAACAAAATTCAACCACATTATGCTAGGATGATATGTCCTACCAAGAGCAGATTAATTTATAAAGTTAGTTCAAACACACTGTCTTTTTGGGGACACTTTTCATTTAAATAAATTCCTCTAAATTCTACACACAGAACATTCATCAATATTATACATATTATTCTGAAGAAGAACATTAGAAGAATATTCTGCAATTTCTATAATTGCAAACACCTTTTGAAACTGTTGTGTTAAGGGTTGTTAATGGTGGGAATAATGATTGATTTTGATATTTAAATTAATCTTTTGAGGATGCTAAAGTTTATAGCTGCCATCCTTCATATTCCTTTAAATCTATTAAAGGCAGAAATGTTTAATAAAAAAAAAAAAAGAGTTGAATTAAAATACAACTACAAATAAGTTATTTTTATGTAGATTTCTTTTATTTATTTATTTTTTATAAAACTTCTTGTTTAAATTGATTAACCCTTTCTGGTGTAGTGTTCCTAAAAGAGGACACCTAATTTTAATTTTACTGGCACCAAGAATATTTAATTAAAATTTTCTTTTTAAAACGTACCTGAAAATAAACAAGTTCATATTTTCTAATAAATTTGTTTATAAGTTCTGGTGGAAGTTAATTATTTCAAACAGATAAACTGTGTGCCAGAAAGGGTTAAAAAGGATATGAAGGTTGACAGATATGTTTTAGTGCATGCCTAAAGGATTCCTTAGAATATCAAATCAATCATTGTACACATCATTAGTTATTGGATCTTCACTGTATATTTTCTTATCTACAATGTTAGAATGTTGCATGAATTGTTAACAATCTAATGAGATTCCTCAAGTAAAAAGCAGAACTTTTCTAAAGTAGTACCATTTTTCACATGCTTTAGGCAAGCATTCTCAAAGAGATTTCAAAAATGCAATGTAAAAAATTAAAATTGATAAATAGAGTATATTATTCACTCATTTTGGAACCATTTATAAATTTTAGAAAATGAGCTTGTGTTTCTTGTTCTTTTATGGTAGCATTATAGAGCAGACCTGACTCTTGCAAAGTTGAATGTTACCTTGAAAAATGAATCAGTTATTAGCTCATTATCTGAATAAATTAATTTAGATATCACCAAGATTTAATAAATTTAAACTTCTTATGAAACATAAGTAAAGGAAGTAAAATGTCACAAATTATTTTAAAAAAATTTACCTCTCTATTTGTCCATCGTGTTTCCCCATAACTATTTGTAACAAGAGGTATGAATATAGAACATTGATTTAGAGCAAAGCTAATAATATCTTGCCAGTCTCCCCCTGCTGGTATATCATCAACATCCTAAATTTAAAGACACATTATAATTCTTAATCTATAAAGAACATTAAATTATTTACATCAAAATAAGGTCAATGCTTTAGTAAATACAACAACACTGATAGTAGTTTTTAATTACTGCATTAACCAAAGACCAATCTCAATTATCCATTTCTTCATATATATCAGAATTCATGTAAAAAGAATAAATATAGCATGTTTGGAAATGTTGACAACCATTCAGACTATTACACATTACATTTATATATTTCACACAAAATGCAGTTACATGGAAAGGCAAGAGATATATATAATACAAGATGGGAGAAAAACCATTCAAAGTATGCATTTAATTTTTTTTTGAATGGGCTACAACACAGTTTTCCTTTTAAATTGTTATTACCTATCCTATGCGACAGGCCAAAAAGCATTTTTCATGCCAAAATTGACCAAAAGCAAACTTTGGTCCTTTCTCAATTTTTGACCCTAAACAAAATTATTTCATATGAATTTTTAAGCTATTAATATTTACTTATGTACAAAAGCATCAATAATTAACTATACAGAAATATACATATAACATATTTATCTACAGAGATACTTTTACATATGCATATGGGCCAATGCATGTTTATGTACAATAAAAGCAAAAATATTATTAAATCATTATTTAATATATATATATATAACCAAAAATTTGACGCAGTTATTAAAAAGTTTGCAAAAAAGATTTTCAAAATACTTATTATTTAGCTTTGAAGCAGATTGAAAAGAAGTATTTAAAATATACCTCTCAACAAGTTTATTTTGAAAACCTTACTATTTTCCAAACATACTTCTTTGTATGTCAATAAAAATATACATATAATAAAATGCTCTTATATAGTTATTTTCGAATACCCAATTTATTTCAAGTTTTTATTAAACTGTAATTAAATAGACATGCAAAATTAAATTTAATTGCATGCTAAAAGGAAAGATACAAAGCACATTCAAAAAACAACTGCAGAGACTATTATTTTGTTACCATACTTTAAATAAGGAGGTTGATTTAACTTCAGCCAAAAAATTTTCCCCAGTTTTCTTAATAGGATTGCTCATTCGTTGTGCATATTTTTAATTATTGAAACGTTTTATAAGTCAGAAAGGATCTGATAAATTTAATTTACCATTTTGATTTCAAATCAAAAATTTTTAAATTTAATCTTAAAATCACATGCTGTATACACCCTTTCATTTAGCATTGTTATGAGAAATGTTTGAAATTTGCAGCATAAAATTAGAATTTTTATAAACATCTTATGAGTTAGCACTTTGTGTCTTATCATATTTATAATTATTTTAAACATCACTTTCATGCAATGATACTTACTAAAAATATGTCCTTAAATCCAATGCTCTGCAACGCTCTTTTTAAATCTTTAGCATATGATTTAGCTTCACGATGAACATAGCTAATAAGAATTGATTGAGAATTCAACTCCCTTTCTTTGCTTGTTATGTCAATTGAATTTCTGAAAGACCTATATAAATTTTTAAATAATTATATCAGTTAAAGTCTTAGCAATATTTTAACACAAGGATTATACTAATTTTGCAAATAATACTCAAATAAAAATAAGACAGTGTTCAAACTTTGAGAAGGAATAACTTTATACTTGCATTAAAAAATTGCAATAGAGGTTAAAAAACAAACTGTAACCACTGCAAAAATATAGCTTAATTTTTTGCCAAAATTAACTCCCAATAATCCTATAAATTTCTATTTTAAAAGACACTTCCCCAACAGGATTAAAAACAATACATATGCATTTCTTGATGTCTACAATAGTAGAAAAATTCAAAAGATGCAGAAATTGTGCCAATATAACAGCATAAGTAGACTTGGATTTAAAAGTGGGTGGCTCAAAGAATCAAGCTCAAATGTAATGTCAATTGCATGGTGATTGCTGCTAAGTGTCCCATTTTACACTGGAAGTCCTGATTTTCAGGTGTTCCAAGTCTTGTCTCATGGGATCACAAAAGTATTGATTTTTCACAATGCATAAATTCTTTTAAACTTTTTTTGATATCATGCTAGTTATTAGTCTACATTAAATGGAACTTAGCATAGTAAAACCTGTGAAAACAGAAATCTGTCTATAATGGAAATTGTATGATTACCAAAAGGAGTATAACAAAGACAGAAATCTGTCTCTAAAAAATAGTTTTTAAGTTCCTAGCTATTCTGCTTTTATAAATTTAACTGCACTTTGTTTAGTAAAATCTGTGAAATCTATGTCTGTTCAGAGTCAGACCACATCTTAAACATAAAAATTCCAGTTCATATAAAAGGAATACCATACAACTATATCTGCTAAATTGGAAATCTCTTCAAAACAAAACAAAATTTTATTTGGATCACTAGAATTCCTTCTTTAAATATTTTACTGCATAAGATTATTGTGTTTATTTAATATAAGTAAAACCTAGTAGGTGGGAAAAATTCTGTTTAACTATTTCGGGTCTGGTGTACTATTAATCGTACATGTCTTTTAACTGAGTATAATTTTGTTTTAAGAAATACTTTTGCTACTATTTATAAGTAAGAATGCTAGAATAAGTCTATGAATCTACTATATGACTTCATTTATGTTTAGGCATTTAGTAATAATAATTATTATTTGCTTAATTCTCTTTGTGTGTTTACAATTCTTTTATTTTAAACATATGTTTCATTTATTAAATTTAAAATAAAAGTTACTTTTCTGAAAGAATAATATGTAATAAAGTGCAAAAAGTATTAGAAAGTTGTAATATAAGTTAAATCTTATTGTAATACAATATTTTCTAAACATCTCTGAAAATTCTTTCTTAGCCTATTTTCATATGAATATTAAATAGTACACAAAACAACAACATTCGTTATTTCTCAGACAATGAAATAGCTGTTAAATACTAATTAATCTAGATGGATAGCTGGTGTTAATACTGTTAACATCAAAGTAATTTTTCTAAAAACTGAAAAAAAAAAATCAGAACCGAAAAGGATAAAATAGGTTTTGCTGGAAAGGTACAATTGTATGGTCTTTCTCCCATGGGGATCTTTTTCTTTTTTATCTTTAAGACAGGATTCTATTACAAGTCCTAATTAAGTCCTTGCTGTTTCTGCCTCCATGTCCTCCTTTTTTGTGACCATAGAATGGTGGTCAAAGTGCTTCAACTTATAAGTAGAAAATCCCTAACTTTCTTATAAAGCATGCAGAGCTGCTATCTCCAATTAAAAGAAACACCTACATGGTAACTCATTTTTTATTACAGTAAGTATCTTTTCAAGAGGCAATGCCACCATTAACATACCTGTAGTTTTTCTAATGTCATTCTTATTGAACAATAAAAGTTCCTTAAGCCTAACATTAGAACAAACGCAGTTAAGGCTGCTAGTCATTCAGCTTCTGAATTCCCCTCACTAATGTTAAAGCTAAGGGCATTTAATGCATTAGTATATTTCAAATATCTCTCTGGGAAATTATTATTTCTAACTTCTTTTTTTCTGTGTATTCTTAAGAGGCTACTCCAGTAATGATCTGAGATAAAGGGGCTAATGTTATTTCAATGGAAAGAATATACAACTTTAATTTTTCTTTCTCTCTAATTTGGAAATTTTTGTAGTTCTGAAAACCTGTACGTGTAAATTATGTATGCGATTTTCTTTTTTTTTTTTTTTTTTTTTTTTTTTTTTTTTTTTTTTTTTAGTTTAAGACAAGATAAGTGTGTTATTTTATGTTCTTTAAAGATTCGCCTTTAGTGTCTTATTGTGAAAAACCGTTTTGACAGGTAAAAGGGCATGCATAGTTTGGTTATTTAGCTTTCAGTAAATGTTTTTTATTTCGATTTAAAAAAATTTAATCTATGCAGCATGGATAAAAAGTTGAAGATGAAAACCTTATGGAAGAAATTTATAGATATCACATTTGCATTTCAATATTTTTAAATGATTTCTTTTTTTTTTTTTTTTTTTTTTTTTTTTTTTGTATAGGATAGCTAATGTTGATTTGTACAAAGATTATTATTATTATTTTTTTTTCAATATTGATTGTAGATTTTTAGTATGAGAATGCTACCACCTTTAAAACTGGATCTGAAAATCAAAATGTTCTGGAAACAAAATTGAGAAATTAGGAAACAGCCGTCATACAGATCAATCGCAGCTATCCAATGCAAAAAAATCATTTAAAAATATTAAAACACAGATGAAATATCTTTAAAAATTCCAACCATAGGATTACCATTAGTAAATACGTTGTTTTACTTGACTGAATTAGCCTCTTTAAAATACATATAAACAAAATAAAAATATAGAAAATAGCCTTTGCACAAATTAATCTCAGCTACCTAATGGAAAAACAAATCATTTAAAATTCTGAAAGTGCAGATGAGATATCTTTAAAAATTTCTATTATAGGGTTACCATTAGTGAGTGGGTTGTTTCGCTTGACTGGAGTAGCCTCTTTATAATACCAATAAACAAAATCAAAGAAGTAGAAAACGGCTTTTGTACAGATCAATTTCAGATACCAATGCAAAAAAAAAAAAAAAACATTTAAAAATATTTAAATGTAACCGAGAAGAGGTTATTTCAGTCGAGCAAAAAGACCTGTTCACTAATACTAAGGATAAAACTTATAAAGATGTTTTGTTGCATTTTAAAAATTTTAAAGGATTACTTTTATTTTTATTTTATTATTATTTTATTTATTTATTTTTATTGGTTAGCTGAGACCAATCAGTACAAAAGCCATTTTTGACTTTTTTTTTATTTTAACCTTTTACAGGCCAAATTCAGATCCAGGAATATTTTAAATTACTTTTTTGTACATTATGCCTTCTAATGCTTTAGTTAAGAGATATTAGTGATTAATATGGTGGAATTTTTTTTATATATATAATTTTCAGAATGTTCCCAATTGGGAACATTGGTCACTTCCGGTGGTCATTTTCCAGTGGCCATTGATAATTTTTATGATTTTCTGTAGAATTCCTCATAAATGATGGGAATGTAACTTATATTCCAAAAAATCAAGTTATTCTAATTCGAAAAATCTATTTCAAAAAATCATTTTTATGACTGATCATTTTCCAGTGGTCATTGGTCATTTTTATGATTTTCTGTACCTTGCCTCATTAATGATAGGAATAAAACTTCTATTTCAAAAAATAAAGTCATTCTTTTACTATTTCTGCTAATTTTTTTTGGTCGATTTTGATTAAATTAAATTTTTAATAAATGCTTAAACTTATGTTCCCAATTGGGAACATTGGCCTGTAAAAGGTTAATAGCAGAATTTTTTTTATAAAGATGCTTTCATTTTTGAAACCAGATCAGAAAATGAAAGCGTCCTCACTAAAAATATCTGTAAACAAAATTGAAAAAGCAAAAAACAGCCTTTGTACAAACTAATCTCAGTTATCCAATGAAAAAAAAAACATCATTTAAAAATATTGCTATTCAACTGAGAAAGGGCTACATCAGTCAAGCAAACAGATTTGTTTGCTAATGCTAATCCCATGGAAGAAATTTATAAACATATCTCGGTTGCATTTCAGTATGATTTTTTTATTATTATTATTGGATAGCTGAGGATCCATTTATACAATGGCCCTTTTTGACTTTTTCGATTTTGTATACAGATATTTTTAATGAGGACACCTTCATTTTTGGAACCAGTTTTGAAATTTGTAAACATCTCCACAAAAAAAATCTGCAATCAATCTGGAAAAGGTAAGAAACCATAACTTTAAATTTTCTGACTGTCCAACTGAATATCATTTTATATATATATATATATATATATTTAATGTATTTGGAATTATAACAGAATTGCGGCCCAATGATAATTTTTTCTTGATTGCTGTGTCTAAAAATAACTCAAATTACCAACTTTGATATCATTTTCTAAATAATCTTTTGTAATCTTAAGTATTCAATTATTTAATGTCTGAATAAGAACATGAGTAAATTTTGCACATTTAAAAATATGTACATGATTTTAAAAATGCATTGGAAATAAGTCAATTTAGACTTCAGAACAACTTTTTGAGAGGGAGCAATTAGAAGCCTGTCTTCATTTGTTGTCTGCTAATCCCTTTTTATCTGAATGCGGTATCAACCCCTCCCCCCTCCCCTCCCCTCAGATATTTGCTGGTGGGCAAAGGGTGTCAAAGTTGCAAAGGGGTGGTGCAAAGTTTTATGTTGGGGATGACATTTTTTTTTGTTAATTAAAAGCTTAGGAAATATCATTGGTCTTTTAAAGTGTCAATCTTTGTGATTGGGATATGCCTCTCTGGTGGCAACATTACTACTCAGTTACAGGATTTCAGTATTCTAATTTACTGAAGTAGCCTCTTAAAAGCTATCTCTTTTTTTTCTTAGTTCTCAAAATATTTATAAAATCTATGCTTAATTTTATGTGAAGTGTTAAAATCTTACTCACAATATGTCAGCTTTTAATACATAAAATATTAAATTAAGCATGGTGATTAGAGATATTTTGAGAATAAAGGAAACAAACATTTTTTAAGAAAAGTAGACAGAAATAAATACAATTAAAAACATTGATTTACCAAGAATATATTTTAAATATAACAGTGCATTCTATGTCCATAGATTTAACATCAATTAGAGAAATTCAGAAGCTGAGTGACTAGCAGCCTTAAGCTCCTTTGATCGCTATTAAAGTTTAATGTTACACTAGTCTAAATACTGCTTCTTACTAAAGATGTCACAGACAGTAATAAGATTACTTGATTCAGATGTATGGTTCTAAACCAGCAAAAAAGATGGAAGATTCTTTTCCAGCTAATTTTTGGAGATATCTCATTACCTTTAATGCCTGTGTGCCCAACTACGCAATAAAAAGTAGCTCTACTTCTAACGGCAAGTTGACAAAGAATAGAATAAAATTTTAAACCTGTATGATAAGTTATAGCGGCTTTACATAAAGCATATGGTGTTCTTTGACTATCAAAGCAAATGCATAAGATGTAAAAAGCAATGGCTTCATTTAAGAATGTTTTTTTTTTTCTGAACGCATGTAGTAATTTCAAAGAAAAGAATTTCGCAAAACACCAAACCATCATCAAAATTGCAGGTCAAAATCATAACAATTCTTATGCAACCATACCATTACTATAATTATCAGGAATAATTATAAATTATAGACAAAGCATTAAATTGCTGTAAATTTGCACTTTAGAATTATGTAAACAGCTGATTTTCAAATTTAATTGAAGAAAGAGCAATTTTTAACAATAATCATAATAGAAAGTATAGAATGGCAACTGCACAGAAAGCAGAAAATCTGTTTCTAACTGATTGTGTTGCCATTGGCCTCAGTGCGACCAGTTGAGAAAAACAAGGAAAAAGCATTATGAATATTTTATTTTAATCAAAAAAAGTGTTTTAAATTAAATAAATAGGTATATGTATTAACATTTGTGGTTTCATTTACAGGAATTACAATAAGAAATATATTTCAATTTTTTTACATTGCTGCTAATTTAATTGAAAATATAAATGTTTAAAATCATTTTCAATACTTTAAAATTAATAACACAGGTTTTGATAAAAAATGCAGAACACAGATAGAAACAATACATCAAGAATTTGAAAATTATACCAATATTCAACCATAATAGTATGGAGAAAGTAATATCAAATATACCTAAATTTTTTATCTGGTTTTATTTCATCGTCTTCCAAATTCCTTTTAACTTGTTTTTTGGCAAGTGTAATACAATTATTTTCAACTAGGTCCCAAATAGAGAGCTCATTTTCCTGTTTTCTTCGAACTGGCCAAAGATTGTTATCAAAAAACTCAAAAGTTTCATTAATTTCAAATTGATCACCAAGCTATAAAGAAAAAGGGATCAGTGTGTTGTTTACAGATTAAAGATTATTTAAAATGCATCAACTCATTATATTTTATCAGCAGTTCACAATAGTTAAAAAGTAATATATATATTCATTAATATGATTAGTGTAAGTTTGATTTTATAGAAATTATAAAAATGCAAAATTCATGCTTATGTAACAGCAGGTAATCAAAATTTTAGATGAATGCTTATAAATAACAAATTAATAGTTATGTAACATCAGATAGTTAAGATTTTACATGAATGTGAAGATGAATTAATTTTTCATGAAAGTATAATTTTTTTAAAAAAATAGCATTTTGAATACAATATATAAATTTCAAAGTTTTAAATTTGTTGTATTATTAGACACATGATTTAAAAAATATATTTTAGTATTTTATATTCATACTAAATCTACATCAAAATAAATCTTTTTACAATAAACAACAACAACAAAAAAAATCTTATAGAACAATAACATAAATAACATTTAGAAATAATTCAATAGCATCTTATAATATCACACAATATCTCAATGTTATTAAAAATCTCACCAAAAATGCTTTTATTTAATTATATATGCTTTGCTATACTTTAATTTTATAAAATAGGCAACTCAGTGTTACACAGCCCTCCATTCTTTTACTTTCAATCCCAATTATAATACTGTAACAGTCTCGATTTGTTCTGATACACACTTGAAATTGTTTTCTAACTACAGGGCATAAAACTGGCACTGCCAGTTGCAGCATGGCAAAAAGTGGGACAGAGAATGTAAAAATTAGGAATGAATGCTTTTTAATTGCAAATTAAGTAAATGAAATTTAATTATCTTTTAACAAATTAAACTTGAGTGAAATAAATGATCTCTAAAGGATAGAATAACCTCCTCAGTCCTGATGTCACCTACACTAAAAGACATTAAAGAACACCCTTTAAATGAATTCACAAGCTTCTAGAATTGTAAAATTTACTTCTAGACATTTTTAATAAATATGCGTATATCATATACATTAATATATAGGCTAATACATCTTTCAGATGTTTTATAGTGATTTTAAACAGGTTTTTGTGGCTTCTTGTAATATTTGTCTCAGAGCTGAGAAGGATAAGAAGTTATTTAGTCCCTTTGGGATGAACATCTCTCACAGGATTTTTAATCTGTTATCAGCGGTTTTTCAAAACAGAAATTGTTACCAAATTGAATCAGGAAAATTCTTGGATTAAAAAAGGCAAAATTTATAATAAAAATTTACTGGTGAGAATAATCAAGGATTCTGAGCGCCTTATGTAGCATGTATACAAGTTACTTGTACCCAAGTCGTTAAATATAAATAATATCTGGAGTAACAGACACATATTTTTATATGAATCACTTTTCTTAAATGATACTCAACAAACACATAAATGATCTGCAATGCACAGCAAAATCTCAAAAAATTCAGAAGTCTTCTGTTAATTAACAGCATTACAATAAGGGTAATTGACTATTCATTTTTAAACTCTGAAAAATAACAAATTTTAAAATGTTAAAGCTTGAAATTTTGTTTTTTAGCTGTAGATTACATGACATTAAAAAAAATTAAATTAGAATACCTGTTTGCATATAAGAAACAATCTATCAAAAAAAAACACCTTACTAAAACCAATATGGATCCACAGATGCAAGTTCGGAGAGATGATAAAGTTTAAAAATATTTTTAACAGCCTCCCCTTCTGTCCTTTCCACACATGATTTGATTCCTAAAGTCATACGCAATAATTTCACAGGTAAATTGCATGTGAAATGAAAATTGTTGTGATTAAGGGTGTCGCAAAATCCTACATATCCTCTACATCCTGGAAATCAAACTAGCGCCACCTTTCTTCATTGCAACCAGAACTTGAATGGAAACAATGCAGATCAGATCTAATATCTTGATAAAATAATATCTACACCAGATATCTTCAAAAGTTAGACTTATTAGAACATTATAACCAGGGCTGGGTTTCTTCTGGAAGAAACCTGTTTCTTCCAGGACAGTGGAAAAAACTGGAAAAAAACGGAAGAAATGGAAAAAACTGGAAGAAACCAAAGTAAATGCTCAAAGTTAAAGTATATTTACAAAGTAAAAGTATTAAAGTAAATTACATGAAATTTAATTGAAAAATTTAGTTATTATTAAAAATATATCTGCAAAGATATGTTACTTTAATAATAACAAACTTCAAGTTCAGCAAACATTTTCAGGTGAGGGATTTGTACAACTCTCGAGATAGAGGGATGGGTTTTTTTAATTAATTATGCCATTTATGTAAAAAGAGAATTTATTTTTCATATAAAAATGTATTATTTTTATATAAAAATGCATTATTGTAAGCTGTGCAACACAGTAAATAAATAAATTTGTAGTTATTTATACTAACATCTAACATGCATATCTCAATGCTGATTTTAAAAGATTAGAGTTCTAAAAATATTTATGGGTAAGTCAAAATGCTTTTAAATTATCCTGAAGTGTAGGGCTTGAAAAAAAATCTTCATCTTTTGCATTCATCCAATTTAAATTGAGAAACTGATTGCAGCATTCTACTGCTAAGAAACTTTTTTGCAATACTATGCTGGATTGTACTAAGAAAGATGAGAATTTTAATGATTTTTTAATACTGAGGATAGACCAGTACAGGTTTCTAAAGCCAAAACTGAATTTTGGTGACCTTCCTAATTTCAGCCGAAAACAAAAACATCCAAAAAAAATTTTTTAAGTAATTAAACTGTATGTTTTAAAGTAATTAATACATACATAAATATACATAATTGTATATTAATTATGTGTATAGTATTAATTAATTATGCAGAATTGTTAATTTTCCAAAAACTTTATTTTCATATGCAATAAAACATTATTAGTTCATCAATGAAACAAAAAGATTTTCTAATTATATGAATTTCATTTAATTAAAAAATATTTTAGTTTTAAGTATTCACACCTTGATTTTTCTTCAATAATGATTTTGTAAATGTTCATTTGTTATTCTAGAACTTTCTCAAAGAATATTTGAAACACTAATTCAGTTTAAACTAAAAATTTTCTATTAGAAGATTGATAATTCATGACTGATAATTATAAACTATGAAGTTCATTACAATACAATGATTTGAGCTGATACAGTTCAAATTAATGAATAATGTTGAAATTTTCTTAAGGAAGAAATAAGATTTTTGGGATACTAGGAGTTTCAGTCCAGCCAAATTTCCAGCCACGTTTTTGGCAAAACTCTGTTTTTGGGCCAAAAACAAAGTTATTTTTGGTCACTCTCTGTTTGATACAGTAATTAATGTACATTATTTGCATTAATAAAATTGATGTAAATTAAAACCTTTTATTTAAATGGGTTTCATTCAACCATTAGTAAAGGATCTCTATTTACTACAAATTTCAAAAATTTAAATAATTAAAAAATATGTTCGTTAAATTGAAATGGATAACATTTAATTGATTTTGTGTTTTTTGGATAAAATTTCTTTTCATTTTTCCAATGATTGAAGAACCTAAGCCAGGCGTGTGATGTAATTGGCTAAAAAACTGATGTAATTATTAATTTAGCATATACAGTAGAAGATCTATATAACGCAAACCTAAAAACGCAAGGTTGTGCGTTATATAGAATTTTGCGTTATATGGATCACATATCACGCATCATCAAATTTACCTCATAAATAAAGACAAATATGTCTGAAACACATCAAAGTACATTAGAATTATCTTTATACTGCATTCCTTATCCAGATTATAAATTTTTCTATTATTGCAATCGTTCAACATTTTGTTAAATATATGTTTTAAAAATGGTCCAGATACACCTGGACCCAATTTATTCATTATATTGCTCATTTTCAAAAACATTTATTGTAATATTAATTTTTTTCCTTTAAAAGTTCTAAATTAAGGAGGTAAAATTGTACTAATGCATTAAATTTAGTTTTCAGACAGTAGCAGTTTTTTAGTCTTAAAATTCAGGTGCTCCTTCATGGCAAAATTCATTATTTACATCTGAAAGGTTGTGCGTTATATGGAGAATTGTGTTATAAAGATCTTCTACTGTATACTTAATTAAATTTGTTTTGGTCCGATGGAATTAATTTATGTAAGATTATAGGAAGAAGATATTTATTATGTCTTACAAAATTGAAAGTATATGGTAAATTCTTACAAAAAAACAGTTTCTTCCACTTGGAAGAAACCTATTTCTTCCGGACGGTTTTTTCCACTGCGGAAGAAGCTTACCAACCCTGATTGTAACAGAGAAATTTAGAACAAATAATTCGAACAATAGTTTAGTATTAAATCTAACTCTAAATAATTCATATATTTGCATTATACTTATTTAAAATTTTAGCTTTACTTTAGGTTCCCAGGTTTAAAAAAAAGGGCAAAAATTTTACAATTTCAGAATTATTTTGGTTCTTGCATACTTAGAAAAAAAAGGGGGGGGATTTACAATTTCAGATTTACTTCAGGTCCTACAGATTGAAAAACTAGAAGAAAAGCAAGATAAAAAATAAAAGCAGAAATTTCATAATTTTGTCATTATTTGAAGGCTTGCAGAACTGAAAAAAAATGAGGAAAAGGAAGCAATACTAAAGCAAAAATTGTCTTATTTTTATGTTATTTAAGGTTCTTTAAGGCAAATACTTTACAATTTTGTGTTATTAATTCCCAAATTTAGGCTTTATTTAAAAAATCTCAAACTCAGAAGAGGAAGAATAAAAATTTTACAAATTTGACAGTTATTTGGGTCTCATCAGCTCAAAGAAAAAGAAATAAGGATAAAATTATATGATTTCTACATTAGGGTGGGGCGAAAAAAAATATTTTTTAATAATCAATTTTTAATAGTGAAAAAATTTGTGCATTGGCATTCTAATAATGGGAAAAATATAATAAATATAAATTAATTTTGAAATTGCACAAGAGCCTTGAAGTTTAGGGGGGGGGGGGGAATAATGCAAATTTTAAAAACTTATAATTTTTTTAATAATATATTTCATTTCTAATAGTGTAAAAACTACCCTTTATAGTTACCTAAATGTGTCTAAAAAACTTCTGGACACATTGCTGTTGATTTGAATTTGCACAAAAAGCTTTAAAATAACATTCTTTTAGCAAAAGTTGCATTATTTCAAAAATTTGCAAGCAGACATAAAGCTAAAAAATATGCAATCATACATCCATTTTAAGGTTTTATGAACCTGTTGTATGTATTCGCAACAACCTGAAAATGACCTTGAAACAGAGTTGTTTCCTTTTCTCTCTTTGGATTTTACTACTCTCTAGCTAGCATCAGATGGACTAAACCTGGAATGGCATGTGCGTCACCCGCCCACCTTTTCAAAGTCACCTGAATAGAGGTTACTAAGTAGCTTGCATAATGTTACTGCTTTGCTAGTGTATTTGTGCAATACTTTATATTGCAATTCTATGAAAGAGATTTTCATAGTAGTTTTGGATGGTGAGTCCAAAAGATTTGATTGTTACATGGCACTCGATCGTGTGTCCTTTCTTTGGCTCACCTAAAGAATTGAGTGGATCATCACAGCCAACATACAAAGATATGCTACCTTGTTGCTTAGAAGAGAAGAATAAATGTTTGTTGTTATTTAATAGTAATAATAAAAAAGAGTTAAGTTTTTCACCTGTTGCCAAGTTAGTAGCAACTCAATTAGTTAATATTTATAGAAGAGTTTCAATTTCAACAGACACACACCCACGTGTTGTGAAAATGATCACCTCCTACTTTAATTCTTATATTGGATTTAAAAAAATCATACAAACAAGACCATGAAAAAGATTTGTATAAGAAAAGATTAGGTGAGTTTATAACAAATGCTGAGACGAAACTTTTCAATATTGCAGCTTGTAAATGTACTATGACATTTCCTTGTACATGTGGGAATAAGCCAATTAAAAATAAATGTCCATGTCCCTATCCAATGGTTGTAAAATGCAATTGTGAGAAAGTAAAAAAAATTACTGACATTGCATTGAGGTTTATGCCCAATTAGTGAACAACCAAAATGCTGTTTACTGATAATTTAAATAAAAAAGAGATAAAATGATTAAAAGAGAAGAAAGAAGAGAGCAGATTTCAATGCAACAATCTATTACTTCTGACCCTGTCATAATTAAGAGTAAAATCAATCAAAACACTTCCAGAAAAACAGGCAGTGACATTTTGTATTGCCTTCTACATTGCAAATGCATTCAAAGTTGTTGTATATTTTCTTATTAAACAATAGATACAGTGTTTCTTACAGGGCCATAGCAGCAATAACTTCTGGTGTCCAGCATGACCTTGGAATAATCACTGATTCAGATATCCCATATGAGTGATTGACAAAAGTAAGATTTGAAAAGAAAAAGCAAAAATTCGAAAAGCAATAAAGGAAAAAGAACACTAGCTGAAAAAAGTAGAAGGAATCTACTCTGACGGTAGAAAAGATAGTACATTAACATAAAGAAATAGGAGCTAAAATGTGCCAGAGTAAGAAAACAAGAACATATTAGTGTAATTAGTAAGCCTGGTGGCAAATACATTGGCCATGTTACACCAAAACCAGGAACCATTAATGATATTGCCAAAAGTATATTCAACAACATTGAAAAGTTTTGACATGAGTGCAATAATAGCCATCATATGTGATGGCATAGGCGTAATCTGGCGGGGGCAAGGGGGGGCATATGCCCCCCCAGTTTTTTAAGTGCAGGGGCAAGATATGGGCTTTGCCCCTCCAGTTTTTTTGTCTTCTTTTCTAGTTAAAAAACATTTTTGTATTTATTTTTTCCTTTTTTTCACCCCTATAATTTAATAATTTCTATACTATCTTGCATATATATTTTTTTAAAGTCAGAAATAATGTTTGTTGTGTTTACATAAGTAATTTCTATTTAAAACTTCCTGTCATAGTAACATTTGCAGTAAAAATATTCTTCCTCTCTATTTTTCTCTTTGTACAAAGTAGAAAGATTTTATTTCCCCTTTTTATCTATAATAATAAAAATATTATAGCAGGGGTGTTTGTTTGGATACAAGCGTGAGAGAAGATATCATGATTACTGTGTCTTGACTTTGACCATTGTCCTTTTCCTTAGGATAATATAACACGACATTTTAACTTCCTGACCCCCCCCCCCCTCCCCCCAGTTCTCTCGAATATATCGAGCTTTTCTTGAATATACCCATAGCGCCAACACGTCTGAAAAAATTGTCCGACGTGTCTGATTCTGAACCTGATTCCTTGTGTGGCCCATTGTCACAAAAAGCGAGACAGGGGGATTGTAAAGGAGGAACAGTAGCTTCTAAAAATTACAATAATTCATATGCAAATGTATCTGTTTATAACGGAAAATATTAATATTTCTTATGAAATAAATATTATACAAATATACCTGATAAGAAGGAAACTTGTCTAAAACTGATTTTTTCTTTGGTCACTTACACTTGAAATTCCGTATTATAGCGTTTTACTGAATTAAAGAAACACAGTAATCTTATATAGTAAAATGCGTGTAAGCGGGATCACTAAGAACTGAAAAAAAATCCGTTTCCGGAAAATTTCCGGAGGAGCGCTTATAATTGTATGCTATTATGTAGAGTTATGAAATTTTTACGCTTCTAAAATAGGATTCTATTGTACACAAAGAACAGATTTTACAAGTTTTATTAATCAAAATACATAGGTTTCACATCCATAAAGTAACTGAAACATACTCCATTTCAACAGGTAGATTTGTAACTTGTTTGTTATTCCTTTCGGCATTATAATAAAAATATTGCTTTATAGACAAGTTTAGGAGATTTCGCAGTTTCTACTGTTCAGGGCCCGACTTAGACAGTGGGGGGCCCCCTTCTATCTTAAATTTTTTCTTAAATTATACTGAAGTGACTATAATTGAAATTCATAACTATTGTATGTGTATAAATTTCCTACCAAGTACTATTCACAACTATATACATAATAGTAGAAGAAAGAAAACTTTAAGTAATTATAGAATACAGGTTTTTTTTTTTTTTTTTTTTTTTTTCGATTACAGGAATATGAGGATAAATGTGAGACCTTAAGGAAGCATTGGGTATGGAAACAGAGAGGGTAGGAGAAGAGAGATCCTTAAAATTGAAAAAATAAAGAACTTTGGTCACGTTTAACCATTTTTTTAGCATTTAACACTCCTTTAACGAAGAACACATATTTGCCCTTTGGGGGGGGGGGGCTTATACCGGGGGGCCCGGGGCTATTGCCCCGTATGCCCCTGCCTTAGTCAGGCCCTGACAGTATTAAGAGTCATTCGATATAGACCAACGAATAACGAATAGTATGATAATAAACCGAATTTAAAAGAATTTATGGATCATGAAAAATCGGAACTCTCAGGGGTTCAAGGGACAGGTCTTGCAGCACTTGAAAATCGGGACATCGTACGTAAAACGGGACACCTGGTAGCTCTAATCTGAACACACTCTGCTCCGCATGTTTATATACATATAGGGACTAGAGTCTTCGACGGCCAAGTAGAGGTCTGCACGAACCGAAATTTTCGCGCCTGGATCCCGGCCAGACTGATAGAAATAAAAATTAGACCCGGTTCGATACAAAAATTTAAAGTTCTGCCCGACCCGGAAAAAAATTAAAATCTAAGGTCCGAGCCCGGCCTGACTGAATTTCGACAAAACAATGATTTTTACATCCATTTGGCTAAAAATTTGCCTCGTACGAGGAGTTGTGACCAAAAATATTTATGTTAACTTTTTTTTTCATATTTATAATCTTCATTTTTACAGAAGAGCCGCAGGCTGCGATATTAATTTCTATTTTTTGTATGCAAATTTTTAGTTATTATTATTTTTTTAATCCATATTCATTGTATAGAAGTTTTAAAAATCTGAAAAATGGTACACAGTAAAATCCCCTAAGACGGAATTGGATAGAAAAGAAAAAAAAATGTGTAGGGGCGTAATCTGGCGGGGACAAGGGGGGGGGGGACATATATCCCTATAGTTTTCCAGGAGCAAGGGCAAAACCTCCTTTTGCACCTCCAGTTTTTTGTATTATTCTGTAATTAAGGCCAATTTTAGATTTCGATTTTCTCTTCTTTCTCATTTAACCATTTATGTGCTATATTTTGGTTGTAAACTAGAATAAATAATGGATAATTCCAAATACCCAACAGTAACATCTTTGTGTTTATATCAGTAATTTCTGTTATGTATATTAGTAATTTTTTTAATGCCACAGTTTATGTTCAATAAAAAGTATTTCCTCTGCTGCTTTTTCTCCTCCAAAAATGTTGAACATATGAGCCTTTTTTTCCATTTTAGAGTTGTATCTATGCATATGTAGGGGATGGATGTGTAAATTGTAATTAAGTAGCCATAGAGTAGTTATTTAAAAGGGAATAGAAAAATTTGCTATCAAATTCAGTTCTTCAATGATCGTTTGGATTTGTATCATTTTAAAATTCATAAACGAACAAACATGTCTATACCAATAAAATACAGTTTCGATCTGTGTGCATGGGATGGCTAGAAAAATTTATCGCATGTAAATCTGAAAATTTAATGAAGATATTTCAAAACCTCTGCTGATGTAGCTGAGACTCTTAATTTTAAATTTCTGATAAAAAGTTAAGTTATTAATTAAAAATCAGAAAAAACTCTCATCAAGGACTCATCTTTTTCTCTCCCAGCGCTCGCAAATGCACAGAAACCGATTTCATGATCATGGTTCGTACGCTATTGAAAAAATAGGAGAAGTGCTGGAATAAAAAGTATTCATTTTCAAGAAATGAAAAGCGATGGAAAGTTTTCAAAAATGTAATAGTCCTTTACGTTTAAAATAGCGAGCTTCATCAATAGGATAGGAAAAAAATTCACGAATCTCCAAATGATTTGTACCGAGTTTTCCGAAAATTTAAAACATTCGGTGAAAAAAAAAATGGTCATGAGACCAAAAATTCGGACATAAAACAACTTTAAGGTAAAGTATCGCGAATTTCGATAAATGGTAGAAAAAAAATATATAAATTTTGTTAATGGTTCGCATACAAAATGATAATGTCGCCAAGGAATAGCTGAAAAAACACGAATTTCATCACAAAATCACGGATAAAATGCGAATCTCATTAAAAAGTCGCAGAAAAAATTCGTATTTCGTCAAAGAATCGAAAAATAACGAAAAGTTCGTCAAAGGATCAAGATAAAAGCGATTTTCATTAAAAAATTTTGGAACAACGAGAAATTCATTAAAAAATCGCAAAAAACCACTTTTTTTTTTCAAAGAACTGCAAAAAAAGAAGAGGAAATTTGTGAAAGGATTTCCGAAAGATAGGCGAATTTACCGCCAGGGCGCAAAACCGCAAATTTCTGTCAAAAGATCGCGGTAAAAACGTGAATTTCGTTCCAGGATTGTAAAAAAACACAAAATTCTGCTAAATTATCGCGAAAAAAAGCACAATCTCGTCAAAGTATCGCGAAAAAATACAAATTTTGTCGATGGATAGTGGAAAAGAAAGATTAATTTCGTCAAAAAGTTGCGGAAAATACGCATAATTAGCATCGGGAAACGAAATTTCTCCCAACCGCTTTTCTGTTTTTCAATTTGTCACGGGAGAAAACACTTTCCAGGGTCACAAGTCAGGAAAATTCGGAAGTTTGGGCAAAAAGTCGGGGAAAGATCGAGGAATTTTTGATGCACTACTTTGCATCAGAATATAAATTATCATACTATATGAGAAAAATTTTGAATTAATTTGTCATCCAAGCTAAAATTTTTACTTAAAATTTAGGCAAATTTTACGACAATAAATAGATAGATAATATTGATTAACAATATTGAAAAAGAAATTTATGCGGGATACTTTTTTTAGCATTCATTTAAATTAAAGTTGTTCGTTACGGAGAGTTTTACAACAATATAAGCTGAATTTTGAGAAAAAATAAGGGAAAAATCCTTAAAAATCAGGGGATTTTTACTATGGAGTAGCAACTTCACTTTTGTCAGTCTGTTTCGAAAAATAATCTACAGTTATTTTCCCTGTATTATATGTATATAACAGAGTGTATATATAACAGGGTGTACATATATTGTGTCGTTTTTGGAGTTTTTTTTCTCCCATACGGCACGACATTCGCGGACCGGGCTGGCGGTGAGAGGACAAATTTTCCAATGGGTCGGCAAAAAAATCAAACGGACCAACTAGGCTAAGGCTGGGAGGAGAAAATAAATATCAGAGCTACTGGCCCGAAACAAAAGTTTACGCAAAGCCGATAAAATATCAGCTACTTTCATTGAATAAGACTTTTGCGAGAATAAGTATAAATGTGCGTCACGAACCAATGGTAGTTCGACAACATCAATAACGCGTTCAAAAATATAACATGTCCACCGTAGAGACCAACATCGGACATGGTGTCTGAGACAGTTTATTTTGTCTTATTTTTATTTATTTATTTATTTATCTTCAGAAGTTTTATGCCGTGCTGACATCAAGCTTGCTTGTTTTCCCTTACACAGTCGAGCCGAGACGGAGCTGAACTTAATTATTCTTAGGAGGTATAGGGCAAGTAATATGTTTTGTAAAAAAAATAATGGCGATAATGAAATTCTGTTAACGTAATCTTTGGAAATATATCTTAACATGGTTCTCAAATTCACTGCTCCATAATGCGAAGTTTTGACATATTTTCTGACTAACTTCTAATAGCAAAGGCTTAAAATTGAGAAGCTTGACTATTGAAGGGATTTGGAATCAATTAGCGTTTCCATTTTTGATTAATAAATTACTTGTCGGCAATAGAGAGATTTGTTACGGCTCCAGGTTTTTACAATTTCCAGTGAAGTTGCTTCTGAAAATTCGATTCAAAATTTTATTACTATTATCTCAAAGATACATTGTCTTTATCAAAAAAATGGATAACGCCATTTGATTACACAATTTCTGAATAAGAACACCAGCCAATCTTACGAGTTTCCGAAAAGTAATGAATTCAGAAATGTGTCTGAAATTAGTTTTATTGGATTTGGGAATGTCCTTAATAAATGGAATATTTTCGCAAATCAGATAAATATTTCCACAAATCTATTTTTTATTATATAGCTTCAAAAATTACGGTATTTTTAACCCGCCTTTTTCTTCTGTTAATTTACGAATTAATTAATTAATTTTTTACGAATCCTTATTTAAATGGGCCCACCAGTGGCTGAGAGTTTCTGCTCTTGAAGTTGGTGGACGGGAGGTGCTGGATTCGAACCCAATCGGGCCCGTCAGTCTAATCGTTCGGCGTTTTCGTGGTTTCCTTAGAACCTTGCGTAAATACGGATTAGGTTTTCTTAGAAAGACCTTGACGAAGGGCACTCCCTCTAGGTGCCATACGTGCAGATAATCGGCCGTCATACATAACTCCACAAATACACCTTATTTAAATGTTGAAACGTCTAAAGAATTTAAGTAATCGTTATTGTTGCTATTGTGTATTGGCTGTCTTACACATAAAAATTTAAAAATATACTGTCGATTTATCACATAAATATGTATGCAGTATCTTCTAAAAGAATCTTTACTGTATGTGAAGTAAAATCCAAATTTTTTGTAAAAATCGAGTCGGGCCAGTTCAAGCAGAGCCTGTTTTCACTGATTTCTGTACGTGTTGGGCCGGACCAAAAAAACTTTCGTTCGGACCGGCCCGGGGTCAGAATTTCCAGCCCGTGCAGATATCTAGAAGGCTGTGACAAATTTTTATTAAGTTTGTTTGAATTTTTTCCGGTTGAACAGTGCATCAAACATAAGAGATAAACGGTTGTGCATTCAATAAAAAAAAATCTTTTTAAAGACATAATATTACAAATTTCGAATTTTCCCTTATTTTTTCGTATATGAGTGAACATTTAATTTTTTTTTCAAATATTTAAGTGTATATGCGAACACACAATGACTGGAGTGGGGGGGGGGGGGGAGTATACTTTTCTAAAAAAGTAATTCAAAATTTTGCCCCCCTAGTTTTAGAGCCCAAGTTACGCCTATGTGTGATGGGGCAGTCGCAAACACCAGTTGGAAGAGTTAAACATTGCATATTTATCTCTTTTTTCTAAACTTTAGGGCTCTTGCACAATTTCAAAATCAATCTGTATTTTTCTTTCATTATTTTTCCTATTATTAGGATGCCAATGCACAAGTTTTCCATACTATTAGAAATTGATAATAAAAAACTAATTCTTTTGTCCCACCCTTTTCTACATTGTTTCAGATCTTGCATGTTTGGGCAGAATAGGGTAAAATTTTCACATTTTCTGCATTACTTCAGACTTCAGAGATTCAAACAATCCAAGGAAAAAGCAGAAAAAAGTGGACATTTTATTACTTTGATCTTGAAAAGACAATGCTTATGGTAATAAAAAATATAGCATATTTTCAGATCAAAAACAAACATTTAAACAGGATACTCAAAAAAAGGAGTTGTTTTAAATGAGATTCTTAAAAGTGCTACGAGAATCCTGATAGTAAATTGAATGACTTTTTTCCCATCTTGATTCTGTTCTCAGACACATTCAAAATACTAATTTCTTTCTAATTGTCTTGTAAATGAAAAACTTGTACCTTTTTACTGATCAAATCATTAAAAATGGAATGTTCTTACTTATTTTTCTTAATGTATTCATTTTTTAAGAACTCAACACAGAGTAAGGAATAGTACATGTGAAAATTTAAAAGGAATTTATCATTCTGAAAAATCAGAACAATTGGTATCCTATATAGTGGTTCTGCAGGACATATTTTCTAAGTCTTAAATATCAGGATGTACCACATAATTCAGGGTACTTGGCAAAAATAATTAGAACCTCTAAGCATGATAATACACATCAGAACAATTTTCCTAAAAGAAACGAGTCATAATCCCCTTGTCCAGCCAAAAAACAATAAATATCTTACTAAACGCTGAACTCTAATTTTTGTTCATAACTTTAACAATAAAGATATTTCAGTGTGATTCTCTTTGGATTAACTTATGAGATATGAAGTCATGGGAAGTGTTAGAAGTATGCTTTAATTTGATCTGTAACAAAGTGTGAACTGTCAGCCAAATTGGAAATAATTGAGCATGAAGCTCATTTTTGTTTAGAAACAAATGATGGTAATTTCTAATACCTGTGATTCATCATATTTTATACAAAGCAAAGTCCCTCTGTTGTAAATATCTTTATAAAAAATCTCCATTATTATAAATGTTATCTTACTAAACAATATATCTAAAATGAACTAACAATTAATATATAGCTGATCAGCTACACCATGCATTTAAGGGTTAAAATCCTAAAGAGGACTTACAACAGACTTATGGTAAAATGACATCAAGATATACTAACTTTAATAAGTCAAAACATACTGACCTCAAACGAGATAGAACTATTCATCACATATACATTATCACAACTATCCTTATTAAGAAATTGCAGGTATGATATTCAGCTGCATGTTTAAAAGGAATTCTGCATAATATTTTTCTAAATAATCTAAAAAAGTACCCCATAAAGTGTGAAAAGTAAAATTAAGGTAAGTTTATATAATACAATTTACTTCAGAAAAATAAATTACCTCAGAATTTATTAGGCTTCGAACATGAGAAACTTCATAGCCAAAATTAATGTAAATGAAACCTAATATTGGACCTCCCAAAAGCTTAATACCAACTCTTGAAAGTTCTGGAAAAGAAAAAAATACGAATTATGAAGAATTAAAAAAAAATATGCAAATACAGTAGACTCCCTCAAATCCGCACAGCTTGGGACCAGAGGTTGTGCAGATTTTAGAATTTTGCGGTTTTCTGGTCATTGCTTTGTTTACATTTTTTTAAAAGTAATTTGAATGTAATAAATATTGAAATCAAAAGTATAATGAATGCTTACAATATACTAAAACATTAAAATAAGTATTAAACTAAAATAATAAATATTTAGATAATTTTTAAAATGATTAAAATACTAAAAGAAGAGGTCAATTTAATAATCAATTAAATATTCATTGTACAATTAAATATTCATTATAAATATGAAATGTGTTTTTGATAAATTATTCAATGAAACTTGCCTCATAAAGGTACATTATTAATTCACATCATGATCATAAAATAACGAAGCTTTATTTGAGTTTTGGCAGACTTAATAACAAAAGCTTGATTAATACATAAATATATTTGGTAAGATTGTGGTTAACAATGATATCAGCAATATCTTTATTTTTTTTCAGAATTAAATTTTTCTTTCTTTATGAAAAAACATTAGTTCAATAACCTTAACAAAAATTGCAAATTAAAAAATATATGGAATTGATATAAAAGCTAAAAAAATCAAATTTTGCAACTTCATCTAAACTGAATGTTTCATTGTTTACATCCGTAAATTATGTGCAGATTTTAGAGAGTTGAGGATTTTATGAATGCAGATTTTAGGGAGTCTACAGTACAAGAAAATAAATAAAAAAATCTGAACTTTTCAAAGGTAAGAAAATTACCACACAATTGATTTCTGGAAAGGGAAAATTACAGGACATAACATTTGGTGGGATTAAAAAAAAACAGTAAAATAAATGATCAACATACATGAAATGAGTTTTAATATTATGTATTTTATCAATCTTAACAGGGTAAATCTATCAGAATCATAAACTTAGAATACTGAAATTGGATCTTGGATATAAAACAAATGTATAAAAGGCAGAATATTGATTAAGAAGCTATTTAAACATTTGAATGGAGAAAAACAATTTCAACATTTAACTGGAATTCTAGTCAAACTAATCCCCAGCTATGTTTTTTTTCTTTCAATGAAAGATGTTTCTTGCTTATAAATGTTTATAATATACACATAAAATTATTTTCCAATTAAACTCCACCTTTTTTCAATCAGAGAATAACTGAAAACAAGAACAGAATATCAGGCAGATTATGAAACACATTTCAACGCTAACAAAATATTAAGAAATTCCATTTTTTCATATAATAAAAAGAGATATTTAAATGTGCAGTTAAACAATACCAGGGCTTGAAATTCAATTTTCCAGAGGAGGGGAGTGTCCCTCCTAACATTATGGAGGGGAGTTTAGCTGATTGGGAGGGAGAAATTTTTTTTTAACCTACTGTTATTTTACATGCTATTTAAAGAATTGAACGAATACGACATGACAAAATACCACTGAAGCAATTTTTATCTACAACTCAGAATAATTATGCAAAATGTGTTTATTATTTTTTTAAAAAGTCAAGATTTTATATAGTCTATTTAGTTTTCAAAGGGATAAATTCCCTCCCTGTGCTAATTACTTTTGTTTCAGGTCTAGTAAACTCTGCTTATGGTTCAGGTTGATTTTAGGTTGCGTGTAGATTGCTACAAGTTGGATTTGGATTAATCTAATTTTTCAAAAGTTAGTTTAGTATATATTATTTCCAATTAAAAATTATACCTATAACAATAAACAGATGTTTGTGTGTGTTGTTTTCCAAGGAGACAGTTGCATTTTTTCTGCGACCCTCTGACGAAATTGACATCTTTTTTGTGATTCTGTGATGAAATTTGCATTTTTTAGCAGCTTTTTGACTAGATTCGCATTTATTCGGCAACCGTCTGACAAAATTCACATCTTTTTGCAATTCTTCAACGAAATTTGTGGGGTTTTTTAGCAGCCTTTTGACTAAATTAGCGTTTTATTAACAACTCTTTGACGAAATTCATATTTTTTCCGTGATGCATTGTTGAAATTTATATGATTTACATGATTCTGTGACAATTCATATTTATTAAGTGATCCTTTGATGAATTTTGCATTCATTAAGCAATCCAAAGGCGATTCTTTTCTGTACTTTCTGAAAATCAAAGGTTTTCGATTCTGAAAATTAATAATATTGTCATCAATCTGGAAATTTAGACAAAAAATGAATTTCGACAAACCATCGACCAAAAAAATCAATTTCGTAAATTGTTCACAGAAAAATCGTAAATATCGTCAAAGGTTCACAAGAAAAATGTGAATTTCGTGAGATAATCATGAAAAAATTCAAATTTTGTCTTAAGACAGTGAAAAAAAAAAAAAAACGTGCATTTTCTCAAACAATAGTGAAAGAGAAACAAATTTCATCAAAGATTTGCGAAAAAATGCAAATTTCAGATAGGGATCACAGAAAAAACGAATAAAAATGAAAAAAAAAACGCAAATCATGAAAAAAATCGGAAATTTTGTCAAAGGATCGCAAAAAATTTGCGAATTTTGTCAAAGAATCACGGAAAATCTGCAAATTTCACCAAAAGACTGTGAAATTTTCGTAAATTTCATCAAAAATTTTTTTTAATCCAATAATTTCGTCTAAAGATCGCGAAAAATCTGCAAATTTTGTCAAAGGGCAGCGGAAAAAACACAGAGTCAGAAGTAAATCCCCCCTCCTGCCGCCCTCTTACACAATTTGTTGCAAATTTTCAGAAAATTTGCTGCAAATTTCAAAAAAGTTTTTACTCAGAATCAGCCTTGAAGAACCCTTTGAAAAATTTGGTATTTTCCCACGATCCATTAAAGAAATTAGAGGGTTTTTTTTTTTCAATTATCCACAAAATTTGCATTTTTTCGCACTCGTTCAACAAAATTGCCATTTTTTTAATGGTCTTTTAATTAAATTCACATTTATTTTGAGATTCTTTCATGAAATTTGCATTTTTTAAGCAGCATTGTGGTAAATTTGGATTTTTTACGCAGGGGCGTGCAAAGAGAAAACTGTGCTCGGGGCAAAGTTTCAATTTAGTTTTTTATCTTTTTACAGGACAAAATTGATGTTAGTGGAAAATCAGCGCTCCTAAATTTCTGCGGATGGGGCGACCCCCCCCCCCCCCCTTTCACACGGCACTGCTTATATGGCGATCCTTTCAGGAAATTCACATTTATTCCATGAAATTCGTGTTTATGGATTTTTTAAAAAGAAATTCGTGTTTTATCGCAATCTCTTAAGGAAAATCAAGTTTTTTTTCGCGATTCTTTGAGAAAATTGCCGTTTCTATCGCGATAATCTAACAAAATTTTCTCATTTAAATTTTCTGCGAATGATCGATGAAATTGATTGTGAAAATATGCAATTCAGCTCGGTTCAAAAGCTATGAAAAATCAGTTATTAGCCCGGAAATTCGAATATAACTATCCAAATTTCCTGGCTGATAAACGATGTTTCACAACTGTTGGAATTGAATGCATTAATTTTTTGGAATATTCAAAACAGAATTACTGTGTTCTCGCGATGGAAAATCGCACGAAACTTGTCAATCGATCATGGGGGGGGAAATGCGAAATTTGACGATCGGTTGTTGAAAAATATCATGAATTCCAACGATTTTTCGCAGTAAAAAACTCACAAAATAATGTCATTCAGTCGCACATAAATATCACAAAATTCGAAAAAAGATTGTGAGGTTAATCGTAGTTTCAAAAAGTAAAATTTTCCGGAAAATGCGTGATTTTTTTTTTTTTTTTGGATGGGAGCCTCCCACTTACTATATTCTTTTAGGCGGGATTTCCAAATTTTGGGTGCGAATCCCGCCATGAATACATAAAAAAATCAATTTTCAGCCACATTTCCATATTCAGAAATGTGTGCTAATCCTTTTCTGCATTCCTATATATGAGCTATGAAAATTTATGCACTGCATTTAATAAATGAATAAAGAATACTGCCCAGTTAAACTGAAGGCATTGAGCTCACAGGCTACAAATACTAATTGCACATTAAAGCTTTATATTTTCAAGGGTTAATTCCGTTCGAAAAAAAAAATTAAGAAGGGGAAACAGCTTTCCCCTTTTCTCTTTTTTTATACTTAATCATTGAACCTCCTATACTATCAAAGACATGCTTTATCATATAAAAAATCTATATCCAAAATTCAGAGCAAATTAGATAATTCTTAATAAAAACCCATTTAGCATTTATATAATTTAAAAAGAGTTATCCCCCTCTTTTATACTTAACCATTAAACTTCCAAAACTATTCAGAGATTTGAACGAAATCTGAAAATTCTGCTTGAAAAACCCATTTATATAAATTAAGGGGGGGGACATTAGAACCCCTGTTCCCCTTATTTATACTTATTCAATGAACACCTAATAACAGTCACGGAATCGCCTCATCAGAATGATCCTAATCTAAATTTTGAACGAAAATTAATTCTGCATGAAAATCCCATTTATATCAACTAACGGGGGGGGGGGGCATTAGAGCCCCTGTTCCCCCTATTTATACTTATTCAATGAACACCTAATAACAGTCACGGAATCGCCTCATCAGAATGATCCTAATCTAAATTTTGAACGAAAACTTAATTCTGCATGAAAATCCCATTTATATCAACTAACGGGGGGGGGGGGGATTAGAACCCCTGTTCCCCCTATTTATACTTATTCAATGAACACCTAATAACAGTCACGGAATCGCCTCATCAGAATGATCCTAATCTAAATTTTGAACGAAAACTTAATTCTGCATGAAAATCCCATTTATATCAACTAACGGGGGGGGGGCATTAGAACCCCTGTTCCCCCTATTTATACTTATTCAATGAACACCTAATAACAGTCACGGAATCGCCTCATCAGAATGATCCTAATCTAAATTTTGAACGAAAACTTAATTCTGCATGAAAATCCCATTTATATCAACTAACAGGGGGGGGGGGATTAGAACCCCTGTTCCCCCTATTTATACTTATTCAATGAACAACTAATAACAGTCACTGAATCGCCTCATCAGAATGATCCTAATCTAAATTTTGAACGAAAACTTAATTCTGCATGAAAATCCCATTTATATCAACTAACGGGGGGGGGGGGGGGATTAGAACCCCTGTTCCCCCTATTTATACTTATTCAATGAACAACTAATAACAGTCACTGAATCGCCTCATCAGAATGATCCTAATCTAAATTTTGAACGAAAACTTAATTCTGCATGAAAATCCCATTTATATCAACTAACGGGGGGGGGGGGGGGGGGGGGGCATTAGAACCCCTGTTCCCCCTATTTATACTTATTCAATGAACACCTAATAACAGTCACGGAATCGCCTCATCAGAATGATCCTAATCTAAATTTTGAAAACTTAATTCTGCATGAAAATCCCATTTATATCAACTAACGGGAGGGGGCATTAGAACCCCTGTTCCCCCTATTTATACTTCATCAATGAACACCTAATAACAGTCACGGAATCGCCTCATCAGAATGATCCTAATCTAAATTTTGAAAACTTAATTCTGCATGAAAATCCCATCTATATCAACTAACGGGGGGCATGAGCCGCCCGTTCCCCCTCTTATACATATCGAATGAACTCCAAAAACTAATCAGGGAAGCGCCTTGTCAGGATATACCTATATACAAAATTTCAAGTGGATCCGATATTTTTATCATGAGTTATCGCGTTACGCACATACATACAGAACGGACGGGCACATAAGCTCTCAGGCTATGATAGCCTGTGAGCTAAAAACTAGATAAGTTTAAATATTCCTAATCACCATGGACAATACATTCACAGCAGTTATCAAACATAATAATGAAACTGTGTTGTGTGTCTCTGTAAATAAATTATAAATGTTATGCACGTCATTACCCAAAGAACATGTTGTAGTAAACCTCAGTGATCCTTTTTAATTTCATTATGTTTGAAGCATCATAACATCATTAAAATGCACTGTAAACACATTTTTTCTCAAATGCATAATACAGGGTGTTCTTTTAAGTCGTAAAAGTGAAACTCTATAACAAAAGAATCAGTGGTCCAAATGATCAAAAACTTCTCAAATATGCTGTCAAAGCAATGGTATTTTTTTAGGTATAGTTAAAAAAGAAAACAACCTTCAAATTAAATTGACAGAGAGCAGCTGTATATGCAGTAAACTCAGATGATGAGCTTGTGCATGATACACGCACATTAGCAATAAAACTGTGAAGCATGCATACCTCATGTTCATTATTCTGGATATCCTTGCAATGACTGTGCCATTCACACTAAAAAATGTAGACAGCAATCTTGCATTAGTTGTACAATTTTGTATGAATGATTTACTCCATATTTTTATTTCATTAAGTTTTTGCAAAGATTTTAGCAGTCTTTTTTCTGAAATACTGCATTCTGTATGTTTTTATCTGGGTAATAAAATTTCCTTTTTTTCAAAATTCAGTGTATTTTTTTCCAGAATGCAGTAATTGGAAAAAAGGACTGTGAATATCTTTGCATTTGTATGGAAGTACACAATTAATGCAGAAATTTTTCAATGTGCTCTCTACCAATTTAAGCATCAATGGCACAGTCATTCCAAAGATATTTGTAGAATAATGAACATGAGGTATGCATGCTTCACATTTTTATTGCTAATGTGCTTGTGTCATGCAAATACTCACCTCCCAACTTTGATTTTTTTTTTTTTTTTTTTTTTTTTTAATACTATGCTTAAAACATTCTCCTTGCTTTGGCAGCATATTTGTGAAGTTTCAGGTCATTTGGATCAATAGTTCTTTTGTTATAGAGTTTTACTTTCATGACTTTAAAAAAACTTGGTATAATGGAATACTTTTGTGTCTCCCAGTAAACAAACTATAAATGCTACTTATTTTATATATCTGAGAGAGCATCACTTAAGCCACTTCAGCAATGCATATAAAGTTCATTATATTTGAAGCATCATTAAAATGACCCAAAATCACCTTTTCCCGCATTGATCACAATATAATGAATTATTTTGCGCCATGCTGTAAATGAATGATAAATACTACTTGCTTTATATTCTTGAGAAAGCATTTTTTAGACTATCTCAGCAATGCGCACATATCTTATTTTGTTTGAATAACTGTAACATCAAAAAAATAAGCTACAATTTTCCAGTTTTGTCAAATTATAAAAAAGAGTATAATACCCACTTACAAGGAAGGTCTCCATACGGGCATACTCAGAAAAATCTGAAAAAATTACAGAGCGTTCTTTTCATAGAGTTATATATGTTTATAAAAAAAATTTCAGCAGAACCTCCTTATAACGTCCGTAAAAAAATAATAAAAATTTAGTTTATTTGGCGATTTATCTCCGGTTGGCGAAAAAACGAAATTTTGAAAAATACGCTTTTAGGCTTCGAATACTTTTTAAAGAAAAAACTTTCTATGTTCAATTTATTTAAAGAAGTTTAGTTTAAGTAATTTTAGTTTTGCATTTTTACTTTACTTTAAGTGTAATTTTGTCATATACGTTTATATGTACTTATAACAAAATGAAATTAATATATTTTATCATTTAAAACACAATTTAAATTGATTAAAATTGTTCCAAATTGAAAAATACACTGTTAAAAATCTGCTGCATTTTGTTGCAACGCACTCCCTTGCTTGTATAGAAAATGGGTACTTGGCCGTGAAATGGAGCTTTCTCATTCATTGGAATAGAGATATTATATACAAGCGGTGGAGTGCGTTGCAACAAAATGCAGCAGATTTTTAACAGTGTATGACACGGTCAATTCACCGTGCTATGGAGCATTCTCATTGGTCAGAAGAGATATATTCTATAAAAGTAGTGGAGTGACGTTGCAGTAAATGCTGCAGATTTTTAACAGTGAAGTCAATTAAAATCAATTTTCAGATTCGTTAAAATCATCTGCTTTTGACGAGGAAATGCATTGCTCGCCAAATCCCGCGTCGCTTTCAGCTTTTCACGCCAATTATTCCAAACTATTTTATTTTTTTACATATCTAATAATGTAATTCCGCCGCTAATTTTCACTGATCCTTTAGTGCCTACATGAGTAGTTTAATTCGTATTTTTTTCAAAAAATTCTGAGTATGCCTTCAAGGGAGACCTTCCTTGTTAGAGAATGTACATTTTTCTTTAAAATGGTCTATTTAATTGATAAATATATAAAAATTGTAGGGGACCTGATATAAATTAACTTGGATTTTTTTTTTTTTTTTAAGTATAAATTCTAACAAAGTCATAAAATTTTAAAGTTTAGTTAAGTTTATCATAGTCCTGAGAAATTCTGGGCAGATCAGATAGCATAGTATAAATAAAAAGAGTAAAAGTACAAGAAATAAATGAGTTTTCTATTTTTTATAAAATACTATTCTAAATTACAATATTTTAAATTATTTTCAGCTACTTAAAATATTAATTCTGTTATGACAGAATCTATTGTTTTCACAAAGTGCAGGTTGATCACAATCTGAATAAACCAGGAATAATTCTTTTTTGTTCGTTGCAAATTTACTACAATGAGTTACCAATCACAGAAAATCTATCAAAAGGCATAAGGTTGTACAAAATTAAAAAATAGTGTTCAAAATAAATTAAAATTTGAATGTCTTCTTACTAGCATGTTTTCGGTAGATTGACACAACATTAGACGTCAAGCAGTCCACAACACAAATTTTATCTTCCCATGAAGTGTCGAAAGGCCAACTATAATAATGTAAAAGAAAAAAAATTAAAAAAAAAAAAAGAGAAAATGATTTAATATTTAACAATGTATAATACATTAACCCCTTCGGAACTGATGCCTATTACATAATATATATATATTTTTTATTAGCTTCTTTTTATAAGTTACCATTGCTTAAAAATGATCATGAAAATGTTCTACAAAACAAATATTAGTTTACTTTTTTACTGGTGTTAAAACTAAAATCTCTATGCACTTTTTGAAGGTGCATGCATGCACAAATGGTTCCGAATGGGTTAAGAGTACCATAGTTAGATTGGAAAAATTAACATGGAAAAACTATATTAACTGTTGGATGATTACAAATGAGTTGATTACCTTCAAATATATAGAAGAACTATATAATACTTTGTGAAAAAAAAATCAATATAAAGTCTAATACATAAAAATATTTATAACACTATTTCATCTTAATTCACTTATCCAATTAAAGTCATTCTAGAAAAATTTGGTTGGTGATCTTGAAATAGATTGTTTTGCTGCAAAGACAGAAAGTATGTAGTAATTGCATCATTTAATAAAAAATTGGATTATGCTAATAGTTAGGATAGTGATTGCCTCCATAATTAACAAGTAAATTAATCTCAATTTACATTACAATTAACTTATCTTAAGAATATAGACTGTAAATGCTTCACCTTATGAAACGTCCATCATAAAGATATAATAACAATCAAGAAAGCTAAGCAAGGAAGAAAGAACATTGGTGAAATATTAATTTTTTTAAAATTTGGAAGAAAATGAAACGTAAATTTTAAAATGACCCTTTATAAGTTAAAATATTTCAAAAAGTAGTAAAAATAGTTTCCGCCTAAAGAAATAATTAGATTTTTGTGAGTGTGTAACAACTTAAAGTAATAACCTTCTCCAAAATATGTTTAAAATATCACTCAAAATGCATAAAATTTGAAATAAAACATCAAAGAATTAACAAAATTCGAAAAATAATTGCATTTTGCACATATGGAACTTCTAATGTATAAAATGATTAATTTTCCTATGAATAGTTTTTCCTCCTATAAATTTTTTTTAATAAAATGATTTTGATCAACTTTAACATTAAATATCTCTTAAAATATTAATTCGATTTTAAATCTGTCTTTTATCAGAATGTTTATCAATATTTCTCTATAATATTACTTATTTCCATATTTTTGTATACAGGAGTTTGATAATTTTTTTAAAATCATGCTTGAAAATTATTTTAAAAACCATAATAAATTAGTCAATAAAAATACAGCTTTCAAAAAAAAAAAAAAAAATGCAGTTGAAAGAAGATTTTGTTTGCCATGTTGTTGTGTAAAATTTAAAAATATGTAATGTTTAGAGATTAAAAAAATTGCAGTAGCTATAATTAGAAACACAAAATTTCATTGTCAAATGTTGTCATTTGCAAAATAACATCAGCATTATACACAGCATGTTTTTCCTTTATGAAATAGATAAAAGAAATATTTTTATCTCATAAAATATTAATAAAGTCATAAACATTAATGATAACAGAAAGTTAATGTCAGATAGATAAACATATCTGTGAAAAAGGAGGATAATTGTGTTTCTGTAATGTTGAATTAACAATGGAAATTTTGAAAAAAATTCAAAATATGGAAAAGCAATTTTACAACTTTTTTTCAGTAAAGTTATAAAAGTGAAATTTAATTAAAATTATTTGACATATAATATACTCCACCACCCCTCAAGGGGTCAGACGGTAAAAAACTCTTTAGCAAGTCTTAGATTGCAAACTGTACACTGATATGCTAATTTTTTTATTTTTATATTTACTTATAATGCACATCCTTACTTTTTATGAACTTTAAAAAATGCTTAGAAAAATAAAATTGTTCTCACTAAAACATTTTTTAAATATTCCTGTAAAAAGCTTAATCGCCATCTTTAAAAAATAGTTGAAAATCTGTTTTTCTACTTTAAATTAAATTGAAATAGCTAAGATGGATTTTTTCTTTTCACATCAGTAGAATTTATCCCAAAGTTTCAGTCAACTTTTTTGCTTTCTAAAATAAATTTACCTGAAACTTGAACACGCAAAAATATAGTATTTCTTGAAATTTTCTTAATACAATGTTATTTGCTTAAGGAATACATAAAGCATCAGTGAATAAAATCAAGAATCCATATTTATGATCCAAAACTTACCCAGCAGAATTCAAAAAACAAAATTCCTTCGGCACATCTAGATATTTATTTATTGCTTGACGAAGTTGAGAACAGGTTGTTCCTTCAATGGGAATCAAAACAGTTCCAATGATCTTGCCTTCATTTAGCTGATCAGTGTTAAGGCACAGTGGACTATAAGATTCAGGCAATAAGCGGATACCAATCAGTTGACCATGCAATCGTTTTCGACCCATGCTATCTATTAAAAAAAAAAAAAAAAAAAAGAATCTACTGAGGAATGTAATACAAATAAGAATAAAAAGTGATTAATTACATTTTATATATAAGAAATAATAATGGATGAAAAAAATAAACAAGACTGTCTATGTCTAGTTTTTTTTTTTTTTTTTTTTTTTTTTTTTTTTTTTTTTTTCCAAGGGTTCTATTTTTGTTAATTTTTTTGTGAAAAGAGCAATTTTACAAACAATTAGTTTAATTTGTGTTGATGTTTCAACATTAATATTTTATCAAGAGGTACCTTTTCAAAAGTATGATCCCAGTAGCACATTTTTCTATATCAATCTGCAGCAAACAAAAATTTATATGTAAAAGAACAATAATGAACCAAGTTTACCATACTAAATAAGTGCTAAAAGGATACAATAAATCAAATCATTTAAAGTAAACTTTAGCAATATTTTAAAAGTAAAATATTACTTTTTATGCTGTTAGATTAATCTGCAAAGTTTAAAATATTTTGTGCAGCATGGTTCCTCCAACTCGGACATGGTATTTGACACATAAGCCGCTTTCATGAGAAAATGCAGTTAAATTTTTCATTTTGATTTATGATTCGTTTCATCCTCAAGTGATGTTTCTGAAGGAAAAGACTATTTTGATTAGATTACTTAACATGAAGTTTCTGCTCCTTGGTAAAAAAATATTCCTAATCTTATCACAGCCCATTGCATCCAATGATAATTTTTTATTTTGCATAATAATCTAACAAGGAGAGAGCCAACTTTGATAATCACAGATTTTGATAATTTTAATATATGTTGTAGGGCAGAGGCCCCTTAGCCTCAGGTTCAATGGATTTTATACAATGCTCCTTAGTTCTTGAGAAACAGGGGGTGGTATAATATTATGACACAATTTAAATATTTCAAAATTTTCTTTTCAAAATATCATGAGTTTTTTTCTCAATCAAATAAGAGGGAGAAAATTTATGAATTTGATCAATTGGTTGAGGAAGAATATTATGAAATTCATTGTTGGATCGCAAGATAAAAACAGTCAAAATAGCTTATCAGCCTCAAGAAAAAAAAATCATGAATTTTGTCGATTGGATATGGAAAAAAACGTGAATTTTGATAACCTGTTGGAAGAAAAAAAAAGTAAAAATTTTCAGTCTGACATGAGAAAAAGTTACGAAGTTCGTTACTCTGTAACAAAAAAATAAGTCGATTGCATGGAAAAAAATAATTAACTTCTCAATCTGCCTGATGAAAAAAATTAAAATATATTACTTTTTGAAAAATAAACGTTATTAATATAACTGTTTTATTTTTGTTCAAACGTTTCTGTTGATTCTAAATTAAAAACCATTCTTGTGCATTTTTATGCAGTATTTCTTGAACAAATGTCAAGTCTTATAAATAGTAATCGGAGCTTATTCCAGAAGAAATCTGGAACTAGCCTGATCTTGGTGTAGCAACTTCTGATCATAAAATAAAACAAATTATTCAAAGCGTAGTAAATTTCTGGAAGAAATAAATATGCTAAAGGCATCACATACAAGAAATTATATTCACACTAAAAATTTTCATTTTAGTAATATTTCCCTAATCAGCAATTTACTATTTTTAAAGAAGTAAAAAGTTTTTTTTTTTTTCTTACCTTAGACATTTAATATTAATTATTAAAAAATGATGAATAGGAGAAAAAGTCAATTTTAAGAAATAATTTAAGCTTCAAAACATGTGCAGTAACTTCAAAATCATTATAATAATTTTGACAGTTCTTTAGAAAAAGATTTTAAAACCATTTTTATAAGATGAAAATCATTAAATAACTGTTAAAATTCATAGCTAAAAAGTGAGGCAATACACGTAGATAATATATAACAATCGACAGAACTAACTTGACTGTAGTTGCAGCTGAATATCAAAATGCGTTATCTAAAAAGCTCAATATTTCTAGCAGAATACAACATTGAATGGAATAATCCAGATCGTATTAATTTAGGCAAAAACAATTAATATAAACTATAGAGAAACAAACGTGAAAATGGACAAGATTTGATTATTATAAGTTTCTTTTACAATTGACTGTCAAGGCAGCAACAGGTGATAATACAATAAAAAATTGACGATTCTAAAACAAATTACCATCGTTTGAATCATTTTCGAAAGGTATGAACATTTCATGAAAAAAATAAAATTTAAGTTACATCTTCTTTAGCCGGCAATTTACACCGGTAAACAAACAAAACACATTTCGAAACTAAAAACTTATGCTGTGCCCACACGTGATTGGCTAAACATCCCAAGAAGGAAGCAACTCAAGAATGAAAGGTTCCATTCTCTTATTGGTTGACCTGAAACCTGCCAATAGACCCCTTGCATTAACGTCACAACAGCGGCTGTTTCTCTTATCTGGCGCACATGACGCCATAATCTGGAGCCCAAACAAACCATCATAACTCCCCGTTTGCCGTTTAAAGCAACTGTGGTCTTTCTTTTAATTTTGATTTTTCTTATTCTTGCATTATTTTTCTAAATACTTAAAAAATGAAGCTCAAATTACTATTTTTGTAAATGTGAAAACACCACATTTGCCTTATGTTTGGGCGCCAGATGAAGCATGTGACGTCACATGCAAGGGGTCTATGCAAGCACCACGGAGTAAAACAGAAGAGGGAGAAGCTATTCGAGCGCTCAAATAAGCCATCTGGTGGAGAAAAGGTGTAACTTCTCGCTTGAGGATAGTACCGGGTGAGCCGAGGGGTGAGCGTATTCAATAACGTGCATTTTAAATTTGTTCAGAATAATTACTCCTTTGCACAATTTCAGATTTTCTGTGACATTTGTGCTCTGTCTTATATGACAAAGTAAAAATTATACGAATCTGCATATTTAAAACTTTTAAATGCATTTACAAAGGAATTAGTTCCCAATGTTAAAATTTTTCCATGCAGTGTTTTAAACGATAGGTGGAACCACCGTAGATGGTAGGTTGTCGATCGATGCGTTTGCAATGTTTTTCAATGAAAAAAGTATTCATTAAAATATAAAAAAATCTGAATTTAAAAAAAAGTCATACACGTTGAAATCTGACTAACTGAAGTTACCTTCACAAGATATATATTTTTTAAAGATCCTTCGCGTTTTGATTGCTTTTTTAAGACTTTTAAAATACGAGATCATTCTGACAAAAACCTAAAACCATTGAAACTCGTGGATTATTCTACCCCCAAGAAACAGAGTTATAATTTTTAAAAATTAAAAATATTAATCAAATTTTCTGCAGTAAATTTTAATCTCGTGTATAGATTTTATAACCTTTGAATAAATTAATAATTCATAATTTTTGATATCCATGTATTTAATACATGTAGAATTAAAACAAATTCTTATCTTAATTATTTTGGGGGGAAAGTAGTATAAATTTCAGGTCATTGTCCAGAAACTTAGAAACTAATTTCTGCAAAAGTCGTATGGTGTGATTTTTATATTATCTTAGTTATAGGAGGTAGTGTTCTTTTTCCTGGAGGAGGATTATAGAGTTCCGGGGAGGGAGGAGGGGTTGCGATTTTTGACCATTGAAAATACAAAATCTCAAATTTTCCGTGGGGGGGGGGGGCATATCATTGCTCAACACTGATAACACTTTTTTTAGAAGAAGAAGAAAGCATTGAAATCGAGAAAAATTGAATTTGTTTACGATAGATTTATACGTTTTAGAAGGTCCTGAACAAGATACAATATCATTTCATACCTTTGATTGTAGGGGCAAACAGAATGTTAAACCTACGAATCAACCACTAGTGGTATTAATTTTTAGCTTTTGCACCACTTCATTCCCGGCAGACATAGATTCCCCATTGCTACTCTTCCGTTAAATAAAATTTTTTTCTTGTACTCGATACCTTAGGTTTTTGTGCTGTCAGCTCTTGGAGTAAAAAAAAAAAAAAAAAAAAAAAAAAAATGTAAGGCAGTGCGCTTGCACGGCACTATCCTGAAACGAGAAGTTACATCTTTTCTCCACCAGATAGCGTACACGTGTGTCAAGCGCTTGAATCCCCATTAGCCCGTTCAACGTTTAAAATTTGCAAATCAACCACACAAAAACACGGCGCATGCGACCACTCAAAACAATTCTGGGCGATTTGATCATATCATTGTACGTGTTATGCTCAGGTGAAAGATAAGAGTAGAAGAGAGCAAATCCCATTGTTCTTTCTGCCGGAACTTGAATCCAACATTTTTTATTTTTCATTGCTAAGAGGCCAAAGAGAGTTTTTGCAGAGAGAAACACTGATTTAGCGCACATCTCGGTTCACCGTCATGTGACGGTTGAGAGTGCAGCTCTCGCTGCACGATAAGATTGGTTGGTTGGTTGGTTGATTTTTGTCGTCCGATTATCTACGCTAATGGGATATAGGACCAGGGGGAGTGCCCTCCGTGGGGGTCTTTCTAAGGGAACCTAACCCGTATTTACGCAAGTTTCGAAGAAAACCACGGAAAACTCCGAACGGTTAGGCCGACAGCCACGATTGGGTTCGAACCCAGCACCTGCCGTCTACCAGTTGAGAGGTCCGAACCTCTCGGCCACTGGTGGGGCCTGCACGATAAGAAATTTTTCAAATTACACTGTAAAAAATTTTACCCTTTTGCTGCATTGTCACTCCACCGCTTTTATAGAAAACGATTACTTCACCCTATTATGGAGCATTCTCATGGGTCAAAAGAGAGGTATTTTACACACTGTAAACAAATGACTATTTTGCTGCATCGCTACCCCCTCGCTTTTATAGAATATTACTCTTTTGGCCATTGAGAATGCTCCATGATAGCCTGAAGTAGTCGTTTTCTAAAAAAGTGGTGGAGTGACGATGCAGCAAATTAGTCATATTTTTTACAGTGTAAGTATACTATTAAAAATGTGAAACTTTTGCTGCATCGTCACTCCATCGCTTTTATAGAAAACGATTAGTTCACTGTATTACGGAGCATTCTCATTGGTCAAAATTGAGATATTCTATAAAAGGGGTGGAGTGACGATGCAGCCAAAGTTTCAAATTTTTAACAGTGTATGTCTTATCGAAGAAAGGAATTTTAAAATAATTAAATTGTTTCATTATTTTTATGGTTCGAAACAGGTAAAACACAACAACTATATTTCTGTATCTACTGTAAAAAAAAATGACTATTTTGCTGCATCGTTACTCCACCGCTTTTATAGAAAACGACTACTTCAGGCTATCATGGAGCATTCTCATTGGCCGAAAGAGTGATATTCTATAAAAGCGGGGAAGTGACGATGCAGCAAAATAGTCACATTTTTTACAGTGTCCTTTTAAAACATGGTTTTCGTTACAGAAATACAGGCCTATGTTCACTCACAAGGAAGGTCTCCATACGGGCATACTCAGAAAAATCTGAAAAAAATTACAGAATGTTCTTCTCATATAGTTATATATGTTTATAAAAAAAATTTCGGCGGAACCTCCTTATAACGTCCGTAAAAAAATAATATAAATTTCGTTTATTTGGCCATTTATCTCCGGTTGGCGAAAAAACGAAATTTTGAAAAATACGCTTTTACGGTTCGAATACTTTTTAAAGAAAAATCTTTCTATGTTCAATTTATTTAAATAAGTTTAGTTTAAGTAATTTTAGTTTTGCATTTTTACTTTACTTTAAGTGTAATTTTGTCATATACGTTTATATGTACTTATAACAAAATGAAATTAATATATTTTATCATTTAAAACACAATTTAAATTGATTAAAATTGTTCCAAATTGAAAAATACACTGTTAAAAATCTGCTGCATTTTGTTGCAACGCACTCCTTTGCTTGTATAGAAAACGGTTACTTGGCCGTGAAATGGAGCTTTCTCATTGGTTGGAATAGAGATATTATATACAAGCGGTGGAATGCGTTGCAACAAAATGCAGCAGATTTTTAACAGTGTATGGCACGGCCAATTCACCGTGCTATGGAGCATTCTCATTGGTCAGAAGTGAGATATTCTATAAAAGTAGTGGAGTGACGTTGCAGTAAAAGCTGCAAATTTTTAACAGTGAAGTCAATTAAAATCAATTTTCAGATTCGTTAAAATCATCTGCTTTTGGCGGGGAAATGCACTGCTCGCCAAATCCCGCTTCGCTTTCAGCTTTTCACGCCAATTATTCCAAACTATTTTATTTTTTTACATATCTAATAATGTAATTCCGCCGCTAATTTTCACTGATCCTTTATTACCTACATGAGCAGTTTAATTCGTATTTTTTTCAAAAAATTCTGAGTATGCCCCCAATGGAGACCTTCCTTGTCAGATAAAATCATAAATATTCGGGAAAAGCCTCATATGACCTACTTCGTCGACTTTAGCCCGTTCAGCGTTTAAAATTTGCAAACTAACCTCACTCAAATTTCACGCGTGCGACACAGAAAATTTTTCTGGGCTATGTGCTAAAGTGATTGGGGTTGTGCTTGATTTATCAGTTGCTTTATATTTTTCGTGATAAATAGAATGGTGTTTTTAATTCAGGATGTGATATCAACATATTATGAGATTTCTTTATTGTATTGTATACAATATTGTATGCATTTTTGTACAATATATAGTATTATAGTACAATATTGTATCTTACAATATTGTATGCATTTCAATGGAACTTGCACTGTTAGACAATTTTTCAGAGAATGTTTTAGTCGATTAAGTTCCTTTTTTATGAATGTGTGTTGTAATAGCGTGTGGTTAACAAACCAAAATACATGATTAAACATGAGAAACAAATGCCACTCAAAATCATGCTAGTATAAGCAAAATATTTACTTATAATCCCGGTAGAAAATTTATAACCATTCCAATCATACTTTATTTGTTACAAAACTAGACGTATAACCATTATATTTCACATTTTAAAAAATATATATGCAGAGATTTTTGTTAAAACAATGTACATCTATTACATTTTATTTTATAATATTTTCCATGTTGATTTTAGAGCCATAAAATATGATTTGCATCCCAGTCCTAAAGTATTTAAATAACAAAAAAAAAAAAAAAAAAAAAAAAAAAAAAAAATTCCTGAGAAATTTTCCTGCGCGCCAATATGCGATATCTTCGCGCAATACATATTTTTTTTATTTGTATTAAGCGAATAATATATTAAAATGTACCAAGTGTCCGAAAAATGACTGATGAATTTTAAAATTCAGTAACTTGCAATCGGTGACAGATATAGAAAAACTGTTTTATGTATGATATCAAGGGTTTTTTTTACTGTGATCCTTGTTTTTAATTTGAATTTGAAGCAACAGGTGTCGCAGACAGTAATTGGCGCTCAGTCGAGGCCAAAACCGATGTCATTCAGCATTGATGCGAGGCTAACGAAAACAATAAGTTACTGCGGTGCATTCCACATGCGTCAATACACATGTCTTTTTTTACATACCACTGGAGTGTAGTGATGCTCTTTTCGTGAGCAACACATGGCAAAATTTTAAAATGAAGGGCCAAAATCACAGTCAGGTGTGATCCAGCGAGCTCATTGGTCGTGTGGTATGGGCGAAAATCACGAACGTGTTTCTCCATTAGAAAAAGAGTCAGGGGTAAAGTAATTTTGAAGCAATTATTACCGTCTGTTCTTATTTACGATAAACCATCGAAATTAACTCAATTAAGATATTTTGATGGCATTATATAAAATGAGAGTGAAAAATAGATTACAAATGAAAACAGATAAGATTTACATCAAAATTGCCGCTACGATTTTGTTTACGAAAAAAGGAGTAAGGCGACATTTTAATGGAATGCGGGGCCTCTGTGGCCGAGTGGTTAAAGCACCACGCCGCTAATCGCCTTCAAGCATAGGAGGTTGGGGGTTCGAATCCCACTGGCTCCATTGCACGCTCTCTTTGTGTGGAGCATAACAACAACAACATACATCTGGCTTGTGTGCTCGACATGAAAGCCTGCTTATAAGTCATCGTCAATATACAAGGACGAGATAGCACAAGGAAATTTACATCACAAGAGAAATACAACCAGGAGCTCCACACAAAGTGTGTGTGCAATGGAGCCAGCGGGAATCGAACCCACAGCCTCCAGATTAGCAGAGCGGCGTCTTAACCACTCAGCCACGGAGGCCCTTGTGTGGAGCTCCCACTTGTGTATATCTCTTGTGTTGTAAAATTTCTTTGTGCTATCTCTCGTCCTTGTAATATTGACGATGATTTATAAGCAGGTCGAGCTTCATGTCGAGCACACAAATCAGATGTATGTTGTTCAATTTAAAGGAATGCGTTGTTGCTATGGAAACAACAAATGCATCGATAGTAAAATACAGCGTTCACTTTTGGGCATGTATTTAACGAGCAATATTCGAGTTTGCAGGTGATTTTATATTTATCAAAAATTTATTTTTCCTGATTAAATTACTTTTTAGACCTCAAAGCAAAACCACACCAAACCAAACCATCAAATTACTTTTTATGGTCTGATTTAAAGAATATTTTATGCATCGTATTTAAAATTTAGGTGAAGAGATTTAGTATTTTTTGCTGTTCCTAAAAAATGAGTAACTTTTGTTACATTCTAAGAAATTTTAGATCTTTTAAGGAAGTTCGTCAGTAGGTTTTTATGAATCCTGGAAAATAATCATGAAAATGGATAATATTATATTATTGTTCAAAATAACTATCTAAAACAATTATTAGAAGTTAATCTTGTTTAATTCTTTTGAATTGGAATATTCAATCGTTGCATTAAATTAAAAAATAAATGCTAGTTAATTAAGTTTTTGTTTGACAGTTTGATATTTAAAAAGTCCTTCCAGCAAATGCCAGGAGGAAGAGTTAGCTTTCATATTTCTTATTTTTAAAAAGCCAGCTTATGTTATTCAACCACACGAAGCTCAAGTTAATGGATTCTGATTATAGAATATTCAATACTGAATATGAATGAGAATTTTGCGAAATTGGTTATCTTTATCGAAGCTGATTTTATTTTAAGTGAATTTTATTTGGTCGCCAAATTCGGCGATATGTTGAAGTGTCCGCCATTTAGAAACAACATGATGGGTAAAACTAGCCAATGAATTTGATCGAAACCTTAGCAATTCCTGTGCACATGCATACTCATATTGAAATCGGCTGATATAGACTAGTACTGTCGCAGGTAAAAAAGCAGTTGTTTCAAAATGTAACCCACATTAGAAATTCAAACTGCTATATCTCAGCCACGTTTGAAGATAAAGACAAAAGAATAAATGCTCCGAAAGCCATGTATCAAGGTCAAACACTTAACTTTGTCTAAACCTTTCACAATTTTTAATTTTCCTGTACTTCTTTTAAAAAGTTAATTTAAAATTTTTTTTTAAATGGTCGCCATTTTTAAACAAGATGGCGGATGAAGTTGGCCAACGAACTTGATTGAGACAATGCTATATACCATGCACATGTCTTGTAACATTCAAATCGGTTTATAAATACGCGTGTTATCGTGTGGCAAAAATCTGATCATTTAAAAATGTCAGCCACAATAGAAATTCAAAATGCTATAACTCAGCGATTTTTTAAGACACAGACGAAACAAAAAATGCTCCAGAATTTTTGTAAAAAGGTCAAACATAAGAAAAAATCTTTTTTAATTTCTTAATTTTTGTGTACCTTATTTTAAAATAAGAGAAAAAAAATGGTTGCCTTTTTGTAAGAAGATGGCGGATGATATTGACCAAAGAATACGGTCGAGACATTAGTGAGTATCATGTACACACCAAGTTGCATCCAAATAGGTTAAAAATACACGTATTATCGTGTGACAAAAACCAAATCGTATCAAAATGTCAGCCACACTAGAAATTCTACTGTCTTTAAGTGCTATTACTCAGCCATTTTGAAGATATATACGAACCATTAATGTCCTGGAATCTTTGTATTAAGGTCGAGCACATAAGAAAAAAAAGTCTTTCAATTTCTATTATTGTGAATTGAATTTTAAATAAAAAAAAATTAAATGACCGTCATTTTGAAACAACATGGCGAATGAAGCTGACCAACGAATTTGGTCGAGACATTTGTATGTAATAGGTACATATAAAGTTACATCGAAATCGGTTCATAAATACCAGAGTTACCAAAGATAAGATATATCAACATTTGAACGGAGGGTGGTTTTGGGGTCTCATGATCGGTGAAAATATATCAAAGTTTTTCTGAAATACTTTCCTCTGAGCGACTGCTATAGGTAGTATTTGACTTTTTGTAATGAAAGCTACCTAATATTGTACATGCAGCTTCATCTTGATGTTTGATAAAATAATAGTAAATTGTGATTTATCTAGATCCATTTAAAAAAAATTTAGTAATGCGTTAAAAGAATTCTTGGAGTCTGAATTTTTACACTTTGGTAACTCTTTGTACACATAATCTTAATATGCATATATTTTTCAATAATAAAGGTATCTATAATATCTAATGTGACAAATTAAGTTCAAATTTTGACATACCGTAATTTCGGGTGTCTAAGCCTCGGATCAAACAATTCTTTTTGGACCCAGAAATCTTATTTAGTGATTCAAGACAAATTTTTACGGCGATCTAAGTAGTTATATCTGTTTCTTAAAAAAATTCTGGATCCAAACAGAATTGTTTGATCTGCGGCTTATACACCCGAAATTACGGTAACTCCCAAACTTAGAAGTACTTAAATTATTGAAGGCCATAATAAAATTTTTTTTATTATAGATTTTTTATTGAAATCTTTATTTTGACATAATTAAGAATGAATTCCTAATAGCGCTTTTTGTTGGAATGTAATTGCGATTTTAAAACTTCTTAGTTTATATATATATTTAAAAAATACATGAATTGTAATAACCAGGGCTTAGCAAAGACCATTTCATGGTACAAAATACTGGCAGTCTTCGCCCGCTACGCTGGTTGGTTTCTCAAAGGAATCTTGAATCAAACGAAATACATCGAGTACAGATTTTAAAAAAAAACTTAATATCTAATCAAACATCCATAATTGTTATCTTATTAGTATAATCTTGCATTATCCTGTTCAAAGTCGATGTTGATGATATCATAGACAAAATAACTCTAAAATAACCGAAGTACATATGTTTAACTATTTTTTTAGTAGGTGTGTTACCTTGAATTTCCCGCTTCTACCCAAACCTGCTGCTGAGATATGGCGAAATAACAAAACGTGCCACCATTTCATTATACCCGCTTAGGAGGGGGGGGGATTTCTAAAATAGATAAAATACATGTTTAAGTTTATTTTAGCAGTTTAGGTAACCTCAAATCTATATCTCTATTTATAACTGCTTCGGAGGTATGGTGGAATGGTCTAAATTTTCGTACCTCTTGTTAATACTTTTAAACGGGTGGAATTTCTAAAATCGCTGGAGTATATGTTTAATAATTTTTTAATAGGTTTGTTATCTTGAATTTCACGCTTCTACCTAAAACGGCTGCTAAGGTATGGCTAGTGATGGGCTATTCTCGAAAATTTACCAATCGAAAAAAATAGTCATCACAAAAAATGCAACCGATAGTTATCGGATATTTCCGAGAATCTACAATCAAGATGTTCTGCAATCAATTATTAAAATAATTGTTTTTACATGCTTATAAAGGATTTTAGTAAATAGATGGCAACTAAAAACGAATGGAATTAAAAAAAAGAAAAAAAAACACCGAAGAAAGACTAAAAGGGAGCCACAAAAGTCATGTGACGGTATCCCCCGGTTGCAAAAATGTTGAAAAGGCGCAAGTAAGTATAAAAAGATAAGAAAGTTTCAGTATCAAAAATTAGAATTTTTCGACAACTAGTACTAAAATGTCCAAAAAAAAAAAAGGAAAATGAATCAAAGGCACATCTGGTGGCGTAACTGAATGGATGGTAAATGGGATCAACATTTTTTATCGGTTTTTCTACGTCAATAAGATCGATTCGAGAATTTTCCCATTATCAGAAAATTACAAAATGGAATAAGATAACTGCACCCACCGAGAAGGAGAAATTGGGGGGGGGGGGAGGGTACGGAAAGCGCATAACATGAATAAGTGGTCATAGAGCTTCCCAACAATATTTCACATGAATGGGTCTGCTAAATTTAGAAAAGTGCCCCTGCGGGGACAATGTGGGTGAGAGAGATGGGAGGTGTATAATTTAAAATGATGGTCAGAGAGCTGTCATGATATTTTATCACATGAGGAGTGTAGGCTAAATTTAGAAAATTGTCCCCAGAGTTACAACGTCTCCCCAGTATAAAACCTTCCCCACTTTTTGAAATTTTCATATAGTATAAATAATATTTATCAGAAGACCCCGTAAAAAAATCCGATCTGTAATGATAAAACGCTACAAATTCAGTAAATTTCAAAAACTGCCCCCGGGGTGGGGGCAAATTTTGGTGCGGGAAGAAAGGTCCATAATATGAAAGAGCTGTCCTAGGGGTTTCGGATGATATGTCACATGGTGGGTCCAAAAATGTTTGACCACCTCTTTATACTGCTCAGGGGTGGAAAATTTAAAGTCGCTGAAACACGTCTTTAAATATTTTTTAATAGACTTATTTTCTGCCGTTTCACGCTTCAACATAAACAATTGCTGAGAAGCTCAAAATGTTCAAAATTTTACTCGCCTTTTAACCCCATCAGAGGGGGGGGGGCAATTTCAAAAATGCTAAAATATATGTTTAATTATTTTTTTAGTAGATTTATTGTGTGGAATATCTCGTTGCTACCTTAAATGGCTGTTGTGATATAATAAGATGTTCTAGAATTTTCGACCCCCCCCCATTTACCCACCTTAGGGGGGAAGATTTTCAAAAGTCTCGTCTTAGTGCACGCTTATATCATAAGAAGTATATTTTCCCCAATTTTCATGTTTCGACGTTCAGTAGTTTGGGGTATGCGTTGATTACCAGTCAGTCAAGAAAAACCATTTTACGTATGTATAGATCTGAAAAAAGCATTTCGTACGAAATCATACCAAATGGAATAATATGAATAAATTTAACTACGCAGGTAAAATTCACTACATTTAACGAATAAAAAGTAATTTTGTTTGAAACTGAGAATTTCCGGTATTTCAAAATTGAAAGCATTCGAATATAACACTTGAAACAAAAAATTTCATAAAAAAATTATATTGATTTACTCAGATTTAAAAATGTCATTTTCCTCAGTGTGGATATATTGATACAACCGTGCTTCCAGATTGCAGAATATAGGTAAGAATCATTTTGGAAAAAAATTAAATATGCAAGAGATTTGCTGCATTTAACTTTTTTTTTAGATTGTCCAATACAAAGCAAAACTAACAGTACCAAAAATCTTGATTTAACAGTACCAAAAATATATTTTTTAAAAATAAAAAATAGTAGTTATGTGTTCAAATAAAGTTTTACAATATTTAAAAGTGTTATACTTCCATATTGGTCTTGTGCTTGTAGTTAACAGCCGAAGAAATCACCAAAGGTTTCGCTACTTGCGGCAGATTTTTTGATTCGGATTTTTTCAGTAGTTTAAGCGTTCATTCAATTACATGTCTATTGTTTTATTTATATTTTATTGTTATTTTTAATGACTGACGAAGTTATAATTTTGTTATGGAATATAAACCGGAAATAAATGCCGAACCATTTGTATTAATTTAAATACAAATGGATTTACTTTCTCATTCTAGTGGCGTAACAAATGTGGGTGTCTCAAACCAATAATATTGTAAGATTTTCTTCGCATTGATTCATAGCAGAAAAATTTCTGGTTAGATAAGGGGAACAGAACTTTCAGAAATTACCAATATTTAGAGCACTTGAGCAACCACTCTGGTTATGCCATTGCAGTCGTCTGTATGCGATAGATATACATAAATTTTTTTTGTGATGCTTGAAAGTTATTAAAAAATGAGTTCATTCCAATGCAGTTTCTAAACAAATTCCGATACAATTTTCAAACAAATTGTATTTTAATGTACATTTATTTCCTGCTCGCTAGTTAAAAAATTGAAAATATGTGATGTTTAGAAGTTAAAAAAAATACAGTGAAAGAGATATTTAATTGTCTACTTGTACCAATGTCAAAATCACTTCAGCGTTACGTACAAACACGTCTATCTTTTATAATGTAGGTACACCAAAAAATTCGTGTAAAAATGATTTTAATTTTGAAGGTTCAAATTTAAATATGCACAGTTCCTAACCACCTTTATCGAAAGACTTCTTGATTGGATTTCTCAGGTTTATTTTATTGAAAAATCTAAGTATGATGCTTAATTAAGTGTTTGTGTGGAAAATTACGAAGACCGTTGCAATTTTAATATGGAGACGGTCAGCTATTTTTTTTCTTAACCATATGTTCGAAGAAGAAATAATTTCCAAGCGAATGACTATTTGCGATTTCATTGTGTCTGTTTGGTGATGTAATTGTATGCGGATTTCTTTTGTTTCGTTGACCGAATGTATTAAAAAAAACAAAAACAAAAATAATAAATATGCGCAGTAAAACGCAGTAAAATTCCGAAGGATCCATTTGATCTATCAGACAACAATATTCTTCTATTTCATAAGAAATTTGAGAATCATAAAAACTATTTTTATAAGCGGTCTGCAAAAATACTTCTGTACAATCTAAACATTTTATTCATTACATTCTACTTGATGCCCTTTTTATTATCATAACAGTAGTCGAAAAATAATATTTCTATCGACTTACAGAAACTAATTACAAGAAAAATGAAAGACACAAAGCAGAAAGACATATTTATTCTGCAGCGAATCGTTGATGTGTTATTTAAGCAAAACGATTTTAAATTTGGAGAAGTATACAGGGTGTACATAGATGAATATCTCAACTATTTTAAACAAATTAACAATAATATTAACAAAATACCTTGTTCATCAGAAATCAAAAATAACAGTTGAATGTTTAAATCCAACACAGTTATAAGTGTTCAATGCGAACCTCTCCAGAAATACGAACGATAAATTGGCGGTATGTAACCATTCCACATTTCTTTCAGCATGTCAGTTATGTCTCTTTAAATGGCCTGCACTACAGATATGAATGTTCTAAGTTTTCCAAAGTCGTATTGGTGGAACCAAACCTCATTTTTGATGAGAATTTATACAAAAGAAAATCATGCTGAGAAAAATGTGAGACAAGTAATCGTACCGCCCTGATACAGTTCGAGCTTTTGGAGGTGCATACAATGAACATTTATAGCTGCGTCGAATTTAAAATTTCAACTTTTTTTTATATAATAAACAAATGGATTACGTCTGATTACATTCATATTAAATAAAAATCATCAAAATCACAGACATTATATTTCACTAAAATTAATTACATACCGTAATTTCGTGTAGATAAGCCGCAGCTCAAACAATTCTGTTTCGACCCAGAAATTTTCAAAAATAAAATATAACATTTTGTATCGCGGTATGTATGTAACTCAAATTACTGAATGGATTTTCTGGGTCGAAAATGAATTGTTTGAGTTGCGGTTTATCTACACGAAATTACGGTATATAAAAGGACTAAAAACAATTTCATAAGGACGTTTCGGATTAATTCATAATTCGTTATTAGCTATTACTAACGTAAAAGTCATTTAAATGTTAAAGTTCAACACGAAGAAAAAATTACATTTGTCAAAATGAAAAAAAAAAAATACATTTAAAACAAAATTGAATATTCTGTTGGTAAAGATGCAGCCTCGTTAATTGCCAAATCAGTAGTTTTAGCGTACCAGACTTTAAAAAAAAGTCTAGCGTAATTTCTGCTGTTGGATTTAATTAAATAATAATTATCAAAATTCGGAAAATGATCTGACTTCATGGCGTGGTCAACTATCTTAGATTTCAAATTTTTGTACTTAAAAGCCTGTTGTACTCCTTTGGTATTATTTCAAGTGTCCGGCTGATTTTACCTAAGTAGACTGCATTACTCTGTTTGCATGGAATTTTATAAAGAACATCTTTAAACTGTGAGCTGATATTTATATTTAAAATTGCTTAAAAGATGTTTAAGAAATTTTTGTGGGATGAAGGAGGCGTGAATGCCAAGCGGTTTTAAAAAATGCGAAATCGTCTCTGAAATATATTTGTAATAAGGAATGCTTGTGAATTTATTAATTTTCGTATGTTAGAAGTATTGGAGTAACCAGGGTGGGTGACAAAATGCTCTGAGCACCAGTAATTCTTTAACCGATTAACGCCCGAATTAGTTTCTTCGCAAAAATTTATATTTTGTATTTCCCCCCACTTTTAAAATCAAATTAACTTGTATCTAAATTTATCGAGGATTCTGTCTCGTGAAATAAGGTAGGGGGAACTGGGGTACATTGATACAGTTTTTTTTCTAAGATTTTTTTTGGTGTCAAGAAAGGAGAAAATTCAAGTTTTTTTTCCATGAGGTGACAGCAAAACTTGTGTAGTATGTTATAAAAATGTACAATCATTGTTTTATATAGTATTTTTGCATGTAATTTTAAAAAAATCAAAAAAAGTCATTTGTATCAATGTGCCCCATCCCCGGGGCAGATTGATACGTTTAAGAAAAATGAAGACAAAATAATACCAATGCATATTTTTCATAAAAAATGAGTTAGAAAACCATTTTATATTTATTTATAAAAATTCAAATCACGCACAATTTATTTTTAAGCAATATTAAAGCAATCAAAATTAAATATATTATGACCTGATGTTCTGGCTGTTTCTTGTCTGATTGTTGGCTGTGGTAACTTTGTCATATCTAGCACTTCAAACCCAGCATTATCTTCTTTCTTATGAAAGATGAAAAAATTACCAGTTTTTCTGTTTATAAATAGGTTCATAAACAGAAAATAAAGGGAAATTATGTTAAAAATTCTGTTTATAAGTATCATTTTCTGTTCTGCAGTTTGTTTCTCTTACTTAACATTTCTCATGCCGAAAATACTTTTTTCTCTGGAGAATCGATATAAATTCGAGATTTGCCAGAATGCCGTCCTTTTCTTTTATTAGTTCTACTAGCACTAGATGCTGGGTAAGTTCCTACGTCTTCTGTTTTCAGAAATACTATAAAATGTTCTAATATAAAGAAATTAGAGCTATTTCACTTTAATAAAAACTAATATTAGAAATTTTTCGTGAAAAAAAGGTTGGATTAAGGAGTGTATGGTAAAAAAAATAATAAAAGATAATGAAAATATGAACTATTAAAGGATTTAGGCTGTATCAATGTGCCCCGTCATAAACTGTATCAATGTGCCCCATACAGCGATTTTGAATAAAATGAGTCTTAAATCCAACACTTCACAATATATCTAACAATAAATAACGAGGAACTGATAAAGAGTAGCTGTACTTACCAGGGAGAGTATTCATTTTGGTTGAAAATAGTGGAACAGTTGTATAATAGCATTTCAACTGTACAACTCAAATTTACTTTTGAACAACAAAAACAATAAATCACCCGTCCCATTTCATCAAACTGCTGAATCATTCCAAGATTTTCTGTATGTAGTTGAATACACTAGCATCACCTTTTGGAGCTGTTGTGAAACTTCCTGTAATGACCCTGTGAGCGGTAGAGGGGGTGTATCAATGTGCCCCATGTATCAATGTACCCCAGTTCCCCCTATATATTTACCTTCCTCTTTACTGGTGGGAAAACCGCTTTCTTCTTGTTTTTGTAACCGTCCTCAAAAAAGGACGCTGGGCGTTAATGGGTTAAGGTTATTTTCGCTTTATTTAAGCAAAAAAGTTTCCGCTATAAATAAAGGAGAAGAAAACCTTAAAAAATTACTGATTTTGGGCACCTACTCTGGTTACGTCACTGGAGTATCACATTTTTATAATCGAAATTTACATTTTAATTTATCACAGAATTTCTACACTTAAACGAAGAGTTCAACAATCGTAATATACGATATCTATTCTGCTCAAAACAATTAAAGGATATTTGAAGTTTTACATAAAATAAAGATATAAACGAAATTTTTTTTGCCGAAAATAGAAGAAGAGAATCACAAATGCAAATTTTTCTGGTTTTCAAACTGTGGAGTATGCAAATTTTGAGTTCGACGTCAAAAACGTCGCTTCAGCGGCAGCGAATGAAATTTGACTTTCAACTGGATAAAAGAGAATGAAGACAAGGATGATCGCCATTCAGTGATTGCTTTGTTTCGATGGGTACGATGTCTCAACGAAGTCATTTGACAGATTCAGAAGCTTGGAGAATTGTTGGTAGGTTAGAAGGGGGCCAAACTCAAGCCGAAGTAGCGCAAGCCATTGGAGTGTCACAAAGTGTCATTTCCAGGATCTGGAACCGTTTTTTGGAGAGTGGATGTGCAGGCCGAAGACCAGGGCAAGGTCGTAGACGGGCAACAACGCCCAATGAAGATCGTTATTTAGCGTTAACAGCTCGGAGACACCAAAACATGAACGCTACTCTTCTCCAACAACACATTCGCTCGGCTACAGGCACCACGATTTGAACTCAGACTGTCCGAAACCGGCTACATGCTGTAGGTCTGTATGCTCGCCGACCGATGGTATGTGTTAAATTAACATCAAGGCGTCGTCGCGACCGCAGGGAGTGGGCAACCGAGCATGTCAACTGGAGGAGAAATGAATGGAGCAATATTCTGTTTTCTGACGAGTCCCGTTTTCTGTGCATCCGGATAATAGGCGTATTTTCATCTGGAGGGACCGTGGCAGTAGGAATAATCCTGCGTTCGTGCACGAAAGTGTCAGATTTGGCGGTGGAGGAGTGTTGGTGTATGGTGGCATCTCCATTGACGGGCGCACTGACCTCTACATCATTCGAGATGGAGCTCTGACTGGTCACCGATATAGGGATGAGATCCTCAGACCTATTGTAGTCCCTTACGCTGCAGCAATCGGAGATAACTTCATTTTAATGGACGATAACTGCAGGCCACATCGTGCAAACCTGGTGGAGGATTTCCTTTTCGAGGAAGGAATCGTTCGAATGGAATGGCCAGCGTGTTCTCCAGACATGAATCCAATCGAGCACGTTTGGGACGCTCTAGGAAGACGAGTTTCTGGCCGCCAACAACCCCCACAAACTCTCCAAGAACTGGAAAGAGCTCTTCCGGAAGAGTGGGGCAAAATACCCGTCATTAATAGCCTCATTGAGTCCACGCCTCAAAGGTGTTCAACGTTGCTGGCCGCCCGTGGAAACCATACCCCCTACTGAAAATGATTTTCTTTGAAGAAAACACCTTTTCTTATTCTTTTTTTTTCATATGCACAAATTGTGTTTTTTTCCTTTTGTATACAAATGCGCAATAAAATGCATTTTTTTCTGCCAAACATGTGTAATTTATTCTCATATAACCTACTATGTTTGTCGACCATGTATCAATCAGCTAAAAAGTTTCCCAGATACAAAATCCACCTAAATCTGCAATATCCTTTAATTGTTTTGAACAGTGTATTTTGAAAAATCCCTATCAGTGGCCGAGAAGTTCTGTTCTCGAAGTTGTTAAACGGGCTCGAACCCAATCGTGGCCTTATGGCTTATCGTTGGGGGTTTTCCGTGTTTTTCTTCGAACCTTGGATTTCCTTGTGTAAATACGGGTAGGGTACCGTTAGAAAGACCCCCACGGTGGGCCCGCATTCCTCGTGGAGATACGAGCTCGTTATTAGCCGTCATAAACAAAATCAAAACTATTAAAAAAATAGACTGCCTATTTAGAAGTTGCATAAAATCTGTTTTATCTATTTCCACAGCGAACAAATTATTTTCTAATATATGTTTTCTATTTACAGGCTTGATTTATTGTGGGAGAAGATAAAACACATTTTATTCACCTTTTAAATGGACTATCTTACCTTTTTAGGTGCGTTCGTAATTACGTAAATATGTAGCACCTATAGTTGTCGTTTAGTCCGTCTGTCTGTCCGTTCGTATATAACAACGCAAAAACTTCCCAACCGAATCATTTGAAATTTAAAATATATAATTATTAAATAATTTTGTCGAGTTATTTCAAATTTTATAAAAATCGGATGCATAGATCAATTACATGGACAATCAAAAGTATTCCTTTACATTATGGTCAATTGGGAAAATAGTTTAAAATGCATTTTAATCGTTTGAAATTTAAAATATGTAATTATTACATAATTTTGTCGAGTCCTTTCAAATGTTATGAAAATCGGATGCATAGATCAATTACAGGGACAATCAAAAGCATTCCGTTATATTACGGTCAATGGGGAAAAAGTTTTAAGTGCATTTTAATGGTGTTACACTCATTCGAACATAATAAAATTGATATGAATCTATGAAATACATTTTGCACAAACTGTGGGGCAAAGAACATTTGTTATTGATTTACAAGGCCACACAAAAGTATTCCATTACATAATGGTATAGGGAGAACATTGTTTGGTGCGCGTCTTAATTATATTAAACTGTTTCACATTTTATGAATATGATATACGTTACTGAGGTGTAATAAGAGTTACTATTTCTGTATATTTACAGGAAAACAAAAAGGATTTCGACCACTACACTGTATCCGAAGTACTGTCTATTATAACAGCAAGATCTGAATATTTTTAAAACTTCGTTATCGTACGAACGCACCTCATTTGCTACGCTTTACGTGCAATTTCCAATTTGTTTTTCCTAATAGACTTGATATACTATGGTTGTAAATCCCTCAAATAATGTGAACGTAACTTTTCGCTAATAACGTTTTGAGAATACTTAAAAAAAATATTGAGTATACCTATACCACTAGATTAGATAAAAATGTTTTAGCTGCAATCAATTTAAGATGTACACGTGCGGTTGTAGAGAAAATTGAATGTGTAGAGAAAATTGATGTTCTTCTTCCGCAAGTGATTGCATACAAATAATATACAGGGTGTCCCTCAATAAACACCAATGAAATTTCGAAAAAAATGCAAAGAAATTCCAAAAGCATATTTCATTGTTCAAAACTATAAGAGATGTTCAAAGTGTCCTTCTCCAGTCTCCAGATACTAATCTGTATGTTTAATCATGTTGACGAAGATTTTTTTAAGTATGTCATTCATGAGCATTACAAAATCGTTGCATTAATCGATTAACCATTTGAGCTCTGGTGGGTAAATTTCTTCAAAATTCCAAATGTCACATTGGCACCAGTATTTTATAAAGAATAAAGCCGGTTAACGATATACATGAAAAAAAATCATTAAACCCTTTTCAAATAAATTTGGTCGGATTTTCTGGTGTCGCTGTGACATTTCGGAATTAAAATTATGTGGTAGAAAATTCTACCATCAGAGCTCAAAGGGTTAAATATTGAGTCCAAAACTTCATACTGCTTATGAACTTTCCTACAAAACAATCTTCCAGAACTCCGTAATGGTCCACGAACCGAACACCAACATTTTCTAACAGAAAATTTCATCTCAGGTCTCTACAGTATTTGCACAAGAATTAGCCTTCGAAGGTGTATTCTGGGCAATTGGCAGGAAAAATATAAACAGAAAATTTTCTAAGAAAATATTGATGTTCAGTTGGCGGACTATTTGGGAGCCCAGATCTTCTCATTTCTTTGAACGGTTTATTATTGGAAATAACAACTTCAAAAATGTAACAATACTGGCCCAAAACGGACTCGGTCTCGATTTGTTTCTTCTCAACCTGTATAAAAACTCATATAAATTGCTCGCAGTTAAGCTTGCAGAATAAGATTGCAATTAAGAAAGTAGAATTTGCACAAGATATTTATTTTACAGGAAAACAAATATACAACTTAATACTTAAACTTAATATACATTGAAAATGCAGAATATCCTAACTCTATAAAAATAAATAAATCAATAAGTAAATAAATATTTAAATAAGAACATAGGAAATGTGATATAAAGTAGGATAGGGAAAAATTGGTGTTAACGCTTTCTAAAATTTATTAGAGATACATAAAAAAAAAAAAAAAAAAAAAAAAAAAAAATAGGTGTGTGGTCACTCATGACCAAAATGCGATTTTTACTGTTGCCATCGAAATACTCAAGGTCAGAGGAGACACTGTGGCGTCATCACAAATCGACCGACTTCAAACTAGTGGTAAAATTCACACCAAAAAATTTATTAAAAATTTTGAATAGTAATTTTCTTTTATTTTATTTGTGAAAAATCTGATGAAAATAGCTATTTAGACTCACTAGTGAGAGCTTGAAATCCTCAAAAAAAAAAAAAAAAAAAAAAAAAAGCCAGATGTTTCAACACTGTGGCATTCTACATCTGGCTAAATTTTTATTTAGGGATTCCAAATTATCACCGGTAAGTTTAAACAGTTATTATTGTTTTATAAGATCATAGGTATTGTACAAATAAAATAAAACTGATATTCAAAATTTTCCGGCATAAATTTTAATTCTAGTTAGAAGTCGGTCGATTAGTGATGACGTCATAATTTGTGTCCTCAGGTTTTGAGTATTTCGATGGCAGCGCTTTTACAGTGGATTTACATGCGGTGTGTTGGAATGCCGAGGGGTTCCTGGGAAAAAAAAGTACATTCAAGTTGAAATGTGCCTTGAAGTTCTTGAAGAATGCTAGGTAGGAGTTTCAGTGATGCATGTCTGTGTACCAGTGCGCCGAACACGTGGCCTATTGGATTTAAATTCTGAGAATATTCAGGATTCTATCAGATGGATTTCTTCGTCTTTAAATTAATCGATAAAAGTTTTAAAAGCCTTAAAGTTTTTCTTCTACAATGATGCCTATAATATTGGTCGAAAGTACTCGGGTGTTAGTTTTGTAACATTATTTTAATATTTATGATTTTTTTAAAAGCTGTATATATACACTTTTTTAGTAAAAAAAAAGTATAATTTTGGTTTTGTGTGTTTCAATGCTCTTATATAATCATAAGGTGAACACGACGTTCCGAAGTTATTGTCAATCCATTCATTTTATTAAAAAAACATGATAATTTTGAGTAGAAATTAAATTTCTTCATCCAAGGGGTAGATAGCAATAAATGTGAAATATATACTGCGAAATAGCTAGAATTTCAGAAATTTCATTGAAATTTGTTAAATTGTAATTATGTCCATCGGCTTTAATAATGTCGTTTTGAGAAAAATGGCTTTGAAGTTTTTAATGAAACAAAAATGTACGTAATATTCTTAAAAAATGCTGCTATAAAACATGCGTTTCGCATTTTAAAAATGCAAGCTTGCTTGAAAAGTATAAAAAAGACAACTACTACAAGGAGCAGCTGCCTTGTCAGCTACAGTTACCGAGCAACATGGGGTAGGGATCACTTCGGCGGGTAAAACAAATACCGTAAAATGGGGTGAATAGGAACAGCGGGGTGAATAGGAACGAAACTTCCCGATCATACAAATAAATTCATTACAAATATATGTGATGATATTTTTAGTAGCCAATTTTTTTATAAGAAGGTAATAACATTAAGAGTTGGGAAATTCAGTTTCGATATGTTGGCACTACTACTGTGGTATATAAAAAAACTTCAAGAGGATCCTCAAAACACTCATTTTGTCAACGTCTTCAAAACTTTGTCTCTAACTACAGTATTTTTCGTATTCTAAACCTAAGAGAGGGGATATTTAATTAATGATAGTCCTGTAAACGATATGCTGTATTAAATTCTACTTATTTCTAAATTACATAATGAAAAAGTGAAAAATGGCTTGTAACATCAGAGGTTTAAGATTTATGGGGTGAATCGGAATACATATTCTCTCATGGTTTATTTTTCTATACAGTAATAGTTTCATGTAATATATGAAAATATATGTGTGAATGTATTGTAACAATATTTTGTTCGTTCTAGTTACTTGAAGAGTTTAAAGGGTCCAAGAAATTGCTTGGTTAAAGAAAAAAGTCAACGCCTAATCCAACAGACATGGAACACACAATAAAAGAACTTAAAAATAGCAAATTAGTTAGAAAAACTTCACAAAATTATTCTCTGACATCCACAACATTACACAAACATCTCAAAATGAAAAAACAATTAAAAAAGAGAGGGATGCAAACAGTACTAAGGGCTGGGGATGAGGGCCTATTAGTAGATCGTATTAATACATGCAGCGATTGGGGCTATTCAATATTTTCACTTACCCAATGACTACAAGTAAAGGATAACACAGAACAGGGTTGAATTTGTATTAAATTCTACTTCTGCAATTCGAATATAATTTCTTAAAATAAATTTTAATTTCTCTTGATTTCAAAGTTGTTTTCTAATTTTTAAAAAATTATATCTTTACTTGTATGTAAAATAAAGGCTTGATTCACAATAGCTATGCGTTCCTATTCCTCCCTTATCATTATTACCTGTTTTTATTAACCCTATTAAAGTCTGAATCGGAAAAATTAAGGATTATAACATTTGTTCCGATTCACCCCTACCTGCGGGGTGAATCGGAACACCATTAAAAAATTATATAATATGTATATAAACAGTAAAAATGTTTCGTTTTTGCTTAAAAAGTAAAGAACAAAACAATACCGAAGTTTCCAGTAGAAAAATAAAAAATTAAAAAATCAGTTGTTGCTTTTTTTTAACGTCAAAGTTGAAAAGTGTTCCGATACACCCCATTTTACGGTAAGTTCTTACTATCATACAGACTTAAAATTTAAGAAATGTATAATCTACAAACTATATTTACGCATGTTTACATTTTCTTAACATCGATTTTTCTAAAATTTATGACTGGAGGTATTCTCTTAAAAAAAGGTTCTTCCGTTATAGCTTGATTTTCAGAGGATTTCGAAATATATATATATATTGTTTAAAAATTGTCCATAGAAAAATGGACTTTAGCATATGATACATTGCGCTTTTACCTAAGTGTGTGATTAGTTTTGTATGAAACGATTCATTTTTAATCTATTTAAATGCCTCCAAACTTCACTTTGTACGGTGTGCATCAGTAAATCGGCATGGCGTTATGAATAAAGATGATAAAGCATACAGTGTATTATCTACCAGTTGCGAATGAAGTAACTGAAGAGGTTGAAACAATATTGCAACTGATTTTTTACATCTGATCAAAAGTTTCTGATTACTGCCTGCGCAAGCATCCACCAGTAAATTTTGAATAGAAAATTTTACTTTAATGTAGCAGTTTTTCATTAAAAAAAAATCTCACGAATATATTTTAAATTTAAATTTGTTTTAACTGGTGGCATTTGGTACAGACGTTATAATATCATCTCTTACACTGATAGGAGATTGTCAAAGTCTCAAAAGTGAGGCGGAAACGCAGGAATTGACTACTGTCAAAGTAAACTTCCACCAATGAAAAAGGATGTCTGTTTTAGTCATTATTTATCACTGACATTTTGCATCAGTAAGGTGTTTAAATACGGAGAAAATTACTGTTTAAGTTTACTTTTGAAAGTTTGCCCAATCGGTAATCAATCCTTGCGAAAGCAGTTATGGTTGAAGATTCACTGTTCCAAGAATATGACTGTTCTTCTTTAAACCCATGTAAATCGGTGTAAGTGATTGTGTCTTTAATAATCACTTAATACAAAATTTTCACATGGATTCTTAAAATATATTTAATGAAAATGCGAGCACAAAATTATATAATAAATAAAAAGTCCACAAAATGACAGCTCTTTGAAGTATCAAGTCAATTTCTGATATTAATTTTTCATTTTTGAAACAGTTTAATCAACGGAAATTACTAAAAATTTTTAATTTTTCAATGTTTTAGCCCTTAATTAGAAAAAAGTCTAGTTTAATTTGCAAAAGACAAAATAAAATATTGATTTCTTGAACTGCTTAAGCGTGAGAACCTGCACTGATTAAACAAAATACATATATACATACATTTCAAGAGAAACGCTTTTAAAATTTTTTATCAAAATTATCTTGGCATTCATGCAACCAATCCATTGTACTGTTTTTTTACGATACAAATATTGGGTGAAACAAACACAATTTTGAGAGTATATTCTAGACTCTTTAAGCGTTGTAAAAAAATATATATATATAAAATTCTTTTATTTTTATTTTCTTGAGAAAAAGTCCCCTTAAACGAAAGAAAGAAAGTCAAGAAGGTAGAAGAAAATTAATTTCCAGATTTTTATTTTACAACGAAAAAAACTTTATATCTAGAAAACCTTGAATGTTACGCTGAATTCTGTTAGCATTTGATTAGATGCAAAAAGTCTCATATTTTATGTATGAAAACAGTTTCCGAGTTTTAAAGAGATTATGAACAGTTTGTTGCTACTTATCAAATGGAAGTTTTTCCTTATATATAAAGTATGTTTATATCTTGCAGACCGGGAAAATAATGTTGAATCAAATTTACATATGATTATCGAAGGAATGTATGTGTTTCTGTTTATATATGTTACGTATGTAAAATTTACGTATGTACTTTAATGAGTTATGATAATGCACTTAAACATTTTACTAAAACCGGGAAGAAAAACTGCTCGTTGTACTGTAATTTCCGGGGTATAATCCGCGGATAAAACAGTTATATTTTGACCCAGAAATCTTATTTAGTGATAATAGACAAATATTTATGGCGACCTGATGAGTTACATTTATTAACAGGTAAGAAAAATCATGCGTTAAGCATAGATTATGAAGCACTTTTCAACACTTAATGAAATTTTTAACAAAACTTTGTTATTTAGGGAAATAATAGTGTATAGTCAAATATACCCAAATATGTATTCCAGTACTTTTGAACAGCCCTGTACTTCATATATCAGTTGATATAATGGGAAAAATTTAGTTTAGCAAGAAAATACACAATAGCTTGAAATTTCTTTTTTCAACAATTCGTACTATTTGATGGAAACATACTTGAATACTTTTGTTCAGCCCTGTAGCTTACATTGTACCTTTATTACACGTCAGCATTAGGCTAAAATTTATTGTAAACTAAAACACTTTTAAAACAACTGAAATCAGATTCTCATAAATTATCATCCATAGGAGTCCATGTACCGAATTCTTTGCGTGGCCCTGTATATCTTTTTATCTATATTCTGCAAACATTTCTCAGTAAATTGAATGAAGCTCAGCGTAAAAATGCATAGCTTATTTAAGAACCACATTTAAATAATTTACGCTCATATTCAGTAACGTTGGTGAGCTCTTTTGGGTAGCCCTGTATATCAAGTATAACATTTATACACACCATATAATGTGCATATATTTAGCAAAATATAAACGCGCATATCATAATTAAAATGCATTTCATCCCTCCATCAGCCATCATCGGACACATATACGGTACTTCGGAAAGCATATACTATTTGAAATCTTTTGTGTGGCCCTGTAAATGCTATGTACTTCATATTATGCAAGACAGTAACGTATAATTTATATTAAGCTTCAGTGACATATATCAATGTTATTATACATGAAACAGCTTAATATATTTAAAACTAGCTGGCCCGCCCGGCGTTGCCCGGGTATAACAATATTAAACGAACTTGAAATTTGTATGATTTTATAATTAACTCGAAGCATACAGAAATGCATTGTCTGAAATACGTGGCAGCTGACTGTTTGAAAAATCGGTTTAAAAAACAACAACTAATATTAAGCTCTAAAAATGCTTAAAATGAGCAATGAGAAACGCGGGAGGAAACATGTATTCAACGATTGCGTTATTTTCGTGTTAAAGTGTTGATATTTACCCGTAAAAATCACTGTTAAGTCACGTAACTAATTATTTTTTTTCACATAGAAATTCCAAGTGAAATATTTTGAATTTCAAACTAATTATATCACTCTTAAATCCGACTATACCGTGAATGAAATCGATACTCGATGATAAAAGGTTAATACATAAAATTATAATTTCAGAACCATTTAACAAAAGTAAGTGTATATTTTTAATCAAAGCATGCATAATGTTCACTCTGTGGACAAATTCCTAATCGTAAACTTTTGTACCGTAACCATAACCTGTCTGTAACCTAACTGCGACTTAACACTACACTACCGTAACTTAAATATAACATAAATGTAACCTAGCCGTCACTTTATTGTAACCTATCCTTATTCTAACCATAACATAAATGCAATTTAACTTTAACCTAACTTTAAATTAACCGTGATCTAACTGTAACCTAACGTGAAATTAAATAAAATCAAAGACTTACCGAAATGTAATTGCAACCTAATCGCAACCCAAATATTACCTAACCATACATTGAGTTCATGTCCATGGAAATTATTTTGTCTTGTTCGGATCTTGGTTATGATTCATTAGAATATTTTCGTCGGGTTCAGATTTGGTTCGATTCAGATTTCAGGTATTTTTTGAAATTCGATTTAAACGTTTGGGTCGGATTCAGGTCCATTGAAATTATTTTGCCTTGCTCGGATCCAGGTATGGTTCTGTGAATTATTTTTGTCGGGAACAGATTTAGTTCAATTCATATTTCGGCGTTTTTTTTTCAAATGGAATTTTTGGGTTCAGGTCTTCCTGCGTGTCCACGGAAATTATTCTGTCTAATTCGAATAAAGACATGCTTCACTGGAATATTTTTGTCAAGTTCAGACTTGGTTTAATTCAGATTTCGGCTTTTTCTTCAAATGTAATTTTTGGATTCGGGTTTTCTTGCATGTTCACGGATATTATTCTGCCTTGTTCGAATAAATACATGCTTCACCGGAATATTTTTATCAAGTTCATTTTAGATTTCGAGACTTTTTCAAAGAAATTTTTTAGGTTCAGATTCGGTTCATGTGCATGGAAATTTTGTCTTATTCGGGTCCTGTTACGGCTCTTTGGAATATTTTTGTCATGTTCAGATTTGGTTCGATTCAAATTTCAGGTATTTTTTCAATAGAATTTTTAGGTTCGAATCTCGTTCATGTCCACGGAAATTATTTTATCATACTCGAGTCCGGTTAAGATTCTTTCTAATATTTTGATCGGATTCAGATGTGGTATGAGTCAAATTTCAGGTTTTTTCAAATCGGATTTTTTAGGTTCGAGTCGGGTTTATGTCCATGGAAATTATTTCGTCTTGCTCGAATCGGGTTATAGTTCTTTGGAATACTTTTATCGGGTTCAGATTTGGTTCAATTCAGATATCGGGTTTTTTTTTTCAAATGGAACTTTTGGGTTCGGGTCTTCTTGCGTGTTCACGAAAATTATTCTGTCTTGTTCGAATAAGGAGATGCTTCACTGGAATATTTTTGCCAAGTTCAGATTTGGTTCAGTTCAGCTTTCGCGATGTTTTCAAAGAAATTTTTCGGGTTCGGATTGGGTTCATGTCCATGGAAATATTTTGTCTTGTTCGGATCCGGTTGCGGTTCTTTGAAATAGTTTTGTCAGATTCAGATTTAGTTCGATTCAAATTTCAGGTATTTTTTCGAATGGAAGTTTTGGGTTCGTATCGGGTTCATATCCACGGAAATTATTTAGTCTTACTCTAATCCGGTTATGGTTCTTTCGAATATTTTGGTCGGATTTAGATGTGGTTTGGGTCAAATTTCAGAATTTTTCAAATGGAATTTTTCAGGTTTGAGTCGGGTTTATGACCACGGAAAGTATTTTGTCTTGCTGGGATCGGGTTATAGTTCTCTGGAATATTTTTATCGGTTTCAGGTTTTGTTCGGGTCATATTTCGAGTTTTTTTAAAGACAATATTTAGGTTCGAGTCAGGTTTCATGCCCACTAAAATTATTTTGCCTTGTTTGGATCGGGTTATGCTTCATTCGAACATTTTTATGGGATTGAGATTTGGTTCGGGTCAGTTATCAAATCCATAGTTTTTTTTTTTTTCAAACAGAATTTTTAGGTTCGGTCGGGTACTAACGGAAATTTTGTCTATCACGGATCTGAGTGTGGTCTGTTTTTTCTGGTTGGGATCCGGTTATGTGTTAATTAGTCTAAACATTAAGGTTATAATCAGTTTTGCTACTATTCTTTTTATGGCTATTTCTGATAAATAATTTACTTTGCTATTTGATAATTTATTATGGTGTATGAATCGTTTGCGGATTCGAACAATTGTACGCCAAACAGCTATATTTTATCTTTGTTTTAAAACCAAATTAAAGCCATAATTTAATTTTAAATTGAATAGAATACATTTAAATTTTATCAATGATAAAAAAAGAAACTCCTAGAAAAGTGTTTTGTGATTTTTTTATTGTAATACAGCTAATGACTCATACATTCTAGTGTTCGAAATACCAAAGATCTGCGTACAACTACACAGTAAAAAGAAATTGAGTGGAAGTATAATGTCCAAAAATGTAACCCTAAAATCCGCTACATTAAGTCCAAATAAGTATCGACAAAACCATGTGCTTTGACACGCCGATCAATTCAAACTGTTTTAAACCCGTATTTCTTTGTTTTATACTTTTTAAACTGTTATTGAATAGATGACTAAAATTTCGTTTAAAAAATAATGTTTTGTGCCATTATTGACTGTAATACACGATGCATAAAGGATACAAATATATCAATCATAGGCAAGAATTGTGTGATTATTTTTATCATATGACTTTGAAATATCAATATAGAAGCATCATTTAAGATTTTACTTGAAAAGTTAACATTCTTTCGTTAATGTCTTAAAATCGTCTGCACTCTGAAATCTAGATTTTAGACTAATATTTGTTATTTAAGTTTTCGCGCATGATTTTAAAAGAATGTTTTCATAAATATATTTTATATATTGACATAGAATTATTAATATGTTGTTAAAACATAAACATTTTTCATCTACGTTATAAAGAATTAAAAAGTTCTGAAAAAAAAAAAAACTTTTAGTAATACAATTTTTAGTTCAAATCAAATGTTTTCAATATTTTATTTAATTTTATTTTGACATTTAATTATTTCGAATTTATCAATTTCAATTATTTTAAAAGCAAACATTTTTTTTAAATAAATAATATAATAGAAAAAAGACCATTTTAAAAAATTACTATTTCTTCGTAAAATATACTTCAGCTGTAATTCATTTCTTTCAATTCGTCTTATTAATACAAAATCCCTTCCACATGCTTTTGTTTGGGATATTAAAATTTGAGCGATAAATGGTTTAATATTGCAACCCTTTTTTCGGTTTACTTCACCACCACCTATCTTTTTCCTCCATGGTTTACAACCGCTGTGATAAAAAATCATCATTTAAACTGACAGTTTGCCAGTCTATGAATTTTAAAGCTCTGTTCCAGCTTTTTTAATTATGCGAAAATTTTATGCAACCAACCAACCATAACTAAATAAAGGGAAAAAAAGAAGAAAAAAGGCGATTTTTATGAGAGTGATCTTTGGAATTTAATTAATTACACAGTTAATAAATAGAATTTCGAAATTCTGAAGCTCAGGTGCATCAGGAGAGATTTCAGGCTACTCTCAAAAAAATTTTGAGCCTCGTACATACTGTAGATTTTGCTAGCCATCGCAGAAACACACACACACACACACGCAGACAGACAGAGCGATTTGTTATTTTATTAATATAGATATGTCACCCACAATTCCCCCTTTTACCATTATCTAATGGAATTCTTTTGTGTGGCCCTGTAAATGAATAATAGCTACATTTTCACCTTATATTTTATAAAATGCATATTTTAATATGTTTGACAGGGTATAACATCTTTAAAATTCCTTTGAAACGATTTTTCCCCATAGGCCGTAACGTAATGGGAAACTTTTGATTCGCCCTGTAGATAAACTAATCATGGTAGAAACTTCACTTTCGATAGGACTTGTGCTAGAGTAAACGTCAATAACGTCCTAAAATTTCATGGCAATCCAAATATATTAACGATTTTTCCCCCATGGGCCGTAATGTAATGGAAAACTTTTGATTCGCCCTGTAGATAATCTAATCATGGTAGAAACTTTATTTGCGATAGGACTGTGCTAGGGTAAATGTCAATAACGTCCTAAAATTTCATGGCAATCCGAGTATATTAACGATTTTTCCCCATAGGCCGTAATGTAATGGTAAACTTTTGATTCGCCCTGTAGATAAACTAATCATGGTAGAAACTTCATTTTCAATAGGACTTGTGCTAGGGTAAACGTCAATAACGTCCTAAAATTTCATGGCAATCCGAGTATATTAACGATTTTTCCCCATAGGCCGTAATGTAATGGGAAACTTTTGATTCTCTCTGTAGATAAACTAATCATGGTAGATACTCCATTTTCAATAGGGTTTGTGCTAGGGTAAACCTCAATAACGTATAAAAATTTCATAGCAATCCGAGTATATTTACGGGAGTTAGAGTGCGGACAGACGGACAGACAAACCGAATGCATAAGCACTTTTCAACTTTGTTGGAAAGTGCTAAAAAAAAATCTGGATTGAAAAATTATTCCTTGACCCGTGGATTATATGTCGGCAGTTACGGTATATATTTTTTGTCAATGTTGCCCTTTTGAAAAATTGTAAACTGACCTTTTTGTATTGATCATGTTTTAGTAATATGAAAATCATGGACTATGCATTATTAAATAAATTCCATTGTATAAAGGAAGACGTTATCTATTGCAGCCATCCAGAGGAAAGAAGTTCCAGAAAATTTTTGTATATTTTCATTGATGATAACTTTGACCCCCCCCCCTCCCCGTTCAAATATGGATTTATATCTATCTATTTTCTACAACGGGTGAAAAATGACAGGAACGATCATTTAAATGGCTAAATAATGAATATAAATATATTAATCAACATTTAAACGATCGATATCGATCTTATTAAACTAAATAGGCAATAAAAACTTGAAGAAAATATTGTAAAACATTTGTTATTGTTACACTATTATACATTTTCGCTGGATATGCAACAGGAGCAAAGTGATAAGAACGGAAGTTTTTCTATATTACCGTAATTTCGGGTGCATAAGCCGCGGCTCAAACAATTCTTTTTCGACCCAGAATTTTTTTAAAAATGAATGTTACTACTTAGATCGCCGTAAATATTTGTGATTAATCATTAAATAAGATTTCTGGGTCCAAAAAGAATTGTTTGAGCAGCGGCTTATACACCCGAAATTACGGTATATAGCTATTACATGTCAGTAGTATGCGGGTCATTATCAGCAGCAGCGCGTTCCAACCTATCAATCAAAAGGGGGCGTGGTACATGCCAATCAAAATGGGGCATGTTCGAAAGTGACACTATGAGTGGAGTTGAGCTGTTTTCCTCCTGCTGTTTGGTTTAGGTTTTGGATTTCAATCATACCGTTGGATGAAGTGATTTTTGGCTGCTGGAAGAAATCAATTCAAGACCGGGGTGGGGAGAAAGTGCGGGATGACAATTTTTTCGTGTTAGAGTATAGAGGTGTATTTGAGTTTCGTTTTTGTTCATTGTTTCATGTGTGACTTAATCAGTGGATTTCTTTTAAATTTCATGGAATGAATTTTTTAATAATTTAATTTTTTTTAATATTATTTTCTAATGCATCGTCTAAATTTTAACTGATTTTAAACGGTTTATTATATTTCAGTTTTAAAATTGAATTTTAATTAAAGTTGAATGAGTTTTCCTTTAATTACTTTTTTCGAAAGTTGCTGTAACACGTGACTTACTCAAGATGATTCGTATAAGAACTTGAATATGACGTCATGTTATATTCATCCTAGACAAACACTTACGAGAACCGATAGTAACGTTGAATTGCTTTTAATGTTTAAATGTATTAGTGCTCGCGATGGGATACGTATAGCAGCTATACGTTTAAACGATATACGTATATCCGTATAATACGCTTTTCTGCTATACGGATACTTTAGAATATACGTTTAAACGTATCCGGATACGTATAACGCGTATCAACTAAACGTATATTTAAGAATGCGTATATTTAATGTATACGTATATTCCACGTATCGTATCTAATTTAAATAGCAGACTTCATCAGTCGTATGTCACTGAGTTGAGAATAATTTGGAAATCGGTGGTGTTACGACAGGAATCCGCATAGTACGACTTATTATAAGAGATTAGTGCTCGCGATGGGATACGTATAGCAGCTATACGTTTAAACGATATACGTATATCCGTATAATACGCTTTTCTGCTATACGAATACTTTAGAATATACGTTTAAACGTATCCGGATACGTATAACGCGTATCAACTAAACGTATATTTAAGAATACGTATATTTAAAGTATACGTATATTCCACGTATCGTATCTAATTTAAATAGTAGACTTCATCAGTCGATTGTCATTGAATTGAGAATAATTTGGAAATCGGTGGTGTTACGACAGGAATCCGCATAGTAAGTCTTATATATAAGAGATCAAGCAATAAAAAGCGTATACTTTATAAAAACTTTTGCTAAAAGTTCACAAAAAATCAGACTCCTGAATGGCCAATCTCGTTTCACTAACAGTGAAATACCTATCTGGATTCCGACCAGGAGTGTAGAAATCGTAAAAAAGACAGCATAGTAGCACCACCTGTTGAACGATTTACACACAAAACTAATCATCACCAATTTCTATCAGGCACTACCTGAAAATATAGGGGAGACTGGGGCACATGTGGACAGAGCTTTTTTCTCATAACTGGGTTAATTTCTATAAGCAAAACTACTCAATATAGTAAACAGTACTTTTTTACGCATGGTAATTTTTTTAATTATTTTTATAGCTCTTCTTACATTTCTTAAAAGTTTTATGAATTCAAAACAAAGTTCATATGTGCCCCAACGAAGGGGTAGCTGTAAACACAAGGGCAACATGTGGACACAAGGAAAAATAATTAATTGACACGTTTTTTATTATCTTTTCCATATGTTACCATAATCATTAGTTGTACTATCTGTTAAATTCACCATAAAGAAAAATATATGTATATTTATTTATTTTCTGAGTGATATGTTTAAGCAAAATATTATAAAATAAAAATAAATAGATTGTGTTTTCTTTGGGGGGGGGGAATTAGATAATTGATAAAATATTGCAATATTGCAATAAAATAAAAGCTTAAAGAAGTACACAACTTCAGGGACAAACAAAATGTTTGTCCCTGAGGATTTTGTTTGAGGGACAAACAAAATGTCGAAGAGTTTCAACAATTTTTTTCCAAATGTCTATAGGTGCTACTATCTTTGGTAATTTTTTGAAATAATAAAACATACAATAACTTGTGAAAAATAGCAATGTTCTCATATGCCCCATTTTCACGCGTGCCCCAGTCTCCCCCATATATGTTTTTTATTTCTGTGTATTAGGTTTTGAGATAGAGCGCCCACAAATCTCATGTCACACACAGACAGACAAAGTCACAAACTCACAGGCAGATATTTTGTAAAAACATGTTTTTCGGACTCTCTTACCCTTAAAACGTGTAAGCCCGTCGAAAGTTTTCCCTTATTAATTAAATACTTTCTTCTTGTAAAGATACAAGAAAATATATAAAAGTAAGTACTGCGCCACAGATCTTCCAAAGAATAGTTTGATTCTACCACAACTAATGTAAGACATTTCATAATAAATAACTTTTTGGGGAAAAAACCATAAACTGAGGAACGTATTCAGATTTTTTTAAGTGCCTGCAAAACAAGTAGTAGTTAAGTAAACGCATCGTAGTTCTTTGAACAAAGAAATGCGATGGGGATACTCTACCGGATATTTCTCAATGTCGTTAATCCGCAGAAAAGCATTAAAAAATCAAATTTCATACCTTGAACGAAAAACGTTTAAACGTTTATACGTTTAACCGCTTGCTTAAGATCCGTATATACGATGTACCGTATATGCTCTTTTGTGCTATACGTATAAACGCCGATGCCGTATTATACGTATAGTTAATCCGTATTTCGTATAATACGTATTATACGTATTCTCGTATAAACGTATAATCGAGAGCACTATAAGAGATCAAGTAATAAAAAGCGTATACTTTATAAAAACTTTTGCAAAAAGTTCACAAAAAATCAGACTCCTGATTGGCCAATCTCGTTTCACTAACAGTGAACTATCTATCTGGATTCCGACCAAGAGTGTAGAAATCGTAAAAAAGACAGCATAGTAGCACCACCTGTTGAACGATTTACACACAAAACTAATCAGCACAATTTCTATCAGGCAGTACCTGAAAATATAGGGGAGACTGGGGCACATGTGAACATAGCTTTTTTCTCATAACTGGGTTAATTTCTATAAGCAAAACTACTCAATATAGTAAACAGTACTTTTTTACGCATGGTAATTTTTTTAATTAATTTTTATAGCTCTTCTTACATTTCTTAAAAGTTTTATGAATTCAAAAAGAAGTTCATATGTGCTCCAACGAAGGGGCAGCTGTAAACACAAGAGCAACATGTGTACACAAGGAAAAATAATTATTTGACACCTTTTTATTATCTTTTCCATATGTTACCATAATCATTAGTTGTACTATCTGTTAAATTCACCATAAAGAAAAATATATGTATATTTATTTAGTTTCTGAGTGATATGTTTAAGCAAAATATTATAAAATAAAAATAAATAGATTGTGTTTTTGTTTTGTTTTTTTGGGGGGGGGGAAATTAGATAATTGAAAAAATATTGTTGCAATAAAATAAAAGCTTAAAGAAGTAAACTTGAGAAAATAATAGAATTTAAATTTTGCTTAGGGCTTTTTGTTTGAGAGAGATTTTAGGGAGGGAGCATTTGGATAATATTTGTCGGAAATCTACCGAAAGGCGAAAGATTTTCATTCCTATATTTGCCTTATTTGCCTATAAATTAAGGATAAAAAATTGCTTTCTGTTTATAAGCTTCCTCCAAATTTAATTTATTTTGCTTTTAAAAGAAAGGGGGGTGGAAGTCAATAATTAAGATTTCACAGTAGTTTAAAAATTTTATTTTCTTAAAATATAATTTTATTTTCAAAGCACCAAATAACATAGCTGTTTAAGAAATAAAAGTAAACTAATACTACAAGTTTGCAACAAATGAAATAAGAAAATTTTTCAAAGTTGTTAAACGTAATATTTTTTGCATTAACGATGCATAAAAAATAGTATTGAAAACCGTTAAATAAAATAATATATAACATTTATTGCATTTTAGAAAACATTAAATTTATTTAAATTACAATTGAACATAATCGAGCTTGTTGCTTTTTATGTATTTGCTGACAGATATGTTTGTAAAAGTTTCTATACAAAATCAAGTTTATAAGACAGAAATGTCTTCTATTTCAATAAAATTATAGATAATGGAGCTGGCATTATTTTCATGAAGTTAACTAAAAAGGAACAGAATAACTGAATGATTATTGCAGAATTTAATGCCGTGTTCAGATCTGCTCCAACTACACTCTTCATAAGTGCCCCACACTCCCACAAGAGTTAAAATGACAAATCTTTAACATTTTTCAATTTTAGCAAAAAAAAAATTTCGTAAATATTTATTAGTAGCCACAATATATGTTAAAACGTTAATTTAAAAAAAAAATGAATAAATAAATAAAATTATTCTCCAACTAGCAAGTTGGAGATTTTACTTTTGAGTTCAGTTAAGCAGTATTTTGGCTCCTGGGGACAAACAAAATGTCGAAGAGTTTCAACAATTTTTTTCCAAATGTTTATAGGTGCTACTATCTTTGGTAATTTTTTGAAATAATAAAACATACAATAACTTGTGAAAAATAGCAATGTTCTCATATGCCCCATTTTCAAGCGTGCCCCAGTCTCCCCCATATATGTTTTTTATTTCTGTGTATTAGGTTTTGAGATAGAGCGCCCACAAATCTCATGTCACACACAGACAGACAAAGTCACAAACTCACAGGCAGATATTTTATAAAAACATGTTTTTCGGACTCTCTTACCCTTAAAACGTGTAAGCCCGTCGAAAGTTTTCCCTTATTAATTAAATACTTTCTTCTTGTAAAGATACAAGAAAATATAAAAAAGTAAGTACTGCGCCACAGATCTTCCAAAGAATAGTTTGATTCTACCACAACTAATGTAAGACATTTCATAATAAATAACTTAGTTTTTTGGGGAAAAAACCAAAATCTAAACTGAGGAACGTATTCAGATTTTTTTAAGTGCCTGCAAAACAAGTAGTAGTTAAGTAAACACATCGTAGTTCTTTGAACAAAGAAACGCGATGGGGATACTCTACCGGATATTTCTCAATGTCGTTAATCCGCAGAAAAATATTAAAAAATCAAATTTCATACCTTGAACGAAAAACGTTTAAACGTTTATACGTTTAACCGCTTGCATAAGATCCGTATATACGATATACCGTATATGCTCTTTTGTGCTATACGTATAAACGCCGATGCCGTATTATACGTATAGTTAATCCGTATTTCGTATAATACGTATTATACTTATATTCGTATAAACGTATAATCGAGAGCACTAAAATGTATGTAGCGTTTACCAAAATAAGTTGAGTTGTCTTGATATTGATTGACTGTAACCGGTAATGGAAAAGTTTCTCAATCAGCAAATGACATCAACTGTATTTGTCATATTTTTCTGCTGAGTGCAGAATCGTTTTCTAGTTTGACTTCACTTTTATTTTAGTTCTTTTTATCGCTTTTCGCTATAGAAGGCGGACCTAATTTTTGCATCAAAGATAACAACAAGCGTAAACTTGTTGCAATTAAAAAAAGCAACAGAAAAATGAAAAATGATCAAACTAAAGTAAGTTTTATTTTATTTATTATAAACTTTTAAAACAAAATTTTCACTTATTCTTCTTCCCTGCAGTGTTTACTATCGATGAATATCGTTTAAAGATTAATTATATTCTCCATTTGGCTTTTTTATGGGTGGTATATCATAAATGGTAAGTAGTAATTTTTATCAATTTACTGAACGATCATGATCACCAGCGCGATGCACAGACACAAAAGAAATCACAAAATAAATGCAAATTTGTGTGGGAAAAAACTTTGGAATCACTTGCTTTTTAACCCTTAACCGGAAATGTACCGTCTGTGGTGGAATGTTTGCTTTGAAATCAGTGATGTAGATAGGGACGGGGTCGAATTGCTCTGGGTACCGTTATTTCCTGCGTATAATCCTCAGATCAAACAATATTTTTTTTATCCAGAAAATTCTTTTAAATAAAATGTAACTTTTAAGATCGCGGTAAATATTCGACTTAAATTAATAAATAAAACTTCTGGGACGAAAAAGAATTGTTTGATCCGTGGATTATACGCCAAAAATTACGGTACTACTAATTTTGTAAAGTTTTGTTAGCCTTATCTAATCCGAGACTTTTCCTCAACTTAATCAGGCGTAGAAAACTTTAAAATATTACTGGTATCCAGAGCATTTGGACCCCCCCCCGTCACTGTCTACGCCACTGATGTAGACGCAACCATCTCACAGACGGTACGTTTCCGGTTTAATGTTCTCGCTAATTATCCCGCGATTTCCACAGGGATGCATTTTTAATTCTAATTAATCCACCATGATGATCCCTACCAGTTTTTTTAATTGTAAATTTCGCCTTCCTTAATCGAAGCATTTTCCCGAATAAATTAGACAAAAATTAGTGTTTTGAAAACCCGGTGATAAAAGATTAAAACTTCTGTAAATGCGCAATTTATGATAAACAATTAATCAGTGAGAGAGTTAAATGTCTATGCTAATTTTGATGTCTGGTGAGCAGCCACGGCCTCCTGATTACTAAGCCTGAGTGCTAGCCACCACTTTTTCACCATTGACACCACTTTTTTGAAACGATAAAATTCCCTTTCTTTTCGCCTTAATTAATATGACATTAAATAAACCTCATTTTACCATTTCAAAAAAGTGGTGCCAATGAAGAATATGAATTAAAAAAAGTAGCCCATCTGGCAACACTGTTCAGGGGGCGGTGGATCAACTTACTGTTACGTAAGACCCATTTAAGGTACTATAAGTGCTATAAGTGCAAGAAACTCTTTTCCTTAGTTCATTTCAAACAATTCGATGAAATTATAGTTGTGAGAGAGCTATATTTGAAAATCACAGAAGCGATCGTTAGAGAAAATAAAATCGCAGAGCAAAGGAATTCTCATGTTCATAATGTACGGTTTCAAAAATTTTGAAAAACTTTCACAGCTCTTAAAATTTTGAAAAACTGCTCTTCTTGTGATAAACCCCGAGCTATATTAGTAGAGGAGTATTATAATTTATTAATCCTTTGTGACTCAATAACTCCGATTTAAATAAAAAATATATATTTACTCAGATGTTAGAACAGGGTTCGTACGGTTCTCTCAATTTTTCAGGTGAAATATCAGTATTTAAAAATAAATAAATCTTGTTCCTATGCGCAAAGTTTCGTCTCATTTAAGGTTGTATTTTCTATATAAGAAAATACTGGTCACAGAGAATTTCCTTGTCTGAAAATTTCAGAGAGTCTTGAATACATAATCTTACGCACGTAAAAATATAAGTACATAAAAAATATATTGATGAAAAGGTACTCTTTTTTCACCTGAAATAAACTGAAAATAACATATTTCTCACAAATATTGCCAATTTTCCAAAAGAAAATTGAAAAGTATAAGAACTTAACTTTGTAAAAAAAACATTTTTCAACGATGTTTTTTCAGATGATTTTGACAATTCTTTACTCTATAATTTATACCCACATTAAAATGTGTTTTTCAAAGAATAATCTTAATTTTGCCTCTATTACAGATTTCCAAACGATATTATCCTTCTCACATGAAGAGAAGTCGCTGTCATCTCAAAAATTTCCAAAATACACCACCTTGCGAAGTTCTCTATTAAAATATACAATATTCCTATAATATAAAAAAAAATACTTCCGTCATTAACGTTGACGTCATATTGAGGATAGCAACCTCTGACTAGTGAATTTCGCTTTTACTGCTATTATTTTCAAACTTCAAATGGGACAAAAACTGTTCTTTAAAATATCATTTGTTTGAAAATTTCATCTCAATTTGCTGAATTTTTATGATTGTAAAAATATTTTTAAAGAGTGATTTTCAGAGAAAAATCTAACTTTGTCTCGAGAAGCTGCTGTCATCGAAACCCTCAAGGCCTGAGGACAGGAGGCGTGACGTCATCACTTGGACCGAGTTCTCAATACGTCACTTCAGAATCAGATGGTTCTATTAGGATAAAACTCAGTTTGAAATTAAAACACTTTGAAAATCAGCATGCTCTGTAGGTGCAGCTATTAAATTTTGCCAAAAACGTTTGTCACAAATAAGTTCGCATGTAGGTATAGACAAAAACTCTGCAAAATCAAAGCTCGTAAATAATATTTTCATGGATTTTTTTAATTAAAAAAATTGATAGAACCACATTTTTCTCAAACGTCGTGTCGTGCTTAGAATAACACGTTTCTATTACAAAAGAACCATGCTATTTTTAATTTGTGTAACTTTTTATAGCTTATTATGGCCTTTAAGCGGCCTAACCGGCTTTTTTCGTCACGTAATATTTAAATTCAAAGGCTGATTTAGCACAAGATCCACATTAATATGGATTTTTTGAATTATATAAGATAAAAAGATATGTGCAGTTATCAAATACAAATTTTCCTACCAATATTTGCAACAGTTATTATATCATGAATCATTAAACATGAATTAATAAATCTGCAGCAAACAAAGTAAAATTTCGTTAATTAATTCGAATAAACATCAGTGAACAGTAAAATATTTATTACTCACTATATTTCAATACAATAACAGCAAACTACTGCTTCCACTTATTCAGACTAATTAATAGCATCTTCACAAAATTAATGGATTTACATAAGTTAAATTTATTATTTAATTAAACTCAAACTGTCTTAAATATTTAATCACGTTAAATATGAAAGCTTCCTCTTTTTGTTGTGCTGTTTCAATAGGGTGGAAAGGCGAAGAGAAAGGGAGGGTATAAAAATTTAAACAAAAAATTAGTTATATTGAAATTAAATGAAGTTTTCACTGGATCTTCATCGTTTTCTCTGCATTTCTGAATGTAGAAATCATGCATCATTTGCAAGTTAAACCCTGATACAAAGTATGTTTTTTAATGTTTGCTCAGTTGTAATCAGTCTTAATCTTTGGAAAACTGTGAATATGAGATTTCATTTTATCCTTGACATTATGTGAGATTGCTAAACTTGAAGTTTTCGACCGCTTATTACTAGTTAAGATATCCGATTAAATATCCTTATTTTCCTGCACTGTATAAAATATTTTGTGAGTGATGCACAATTTTCACAAGTAGAATTTTTTGTACATTCTAACCTTGTCACTCCCTATAAATAAATAATAATAAAAGGAGTTCTGTTCATGGGATTTTGTGTTGTGCTTAATTATTTTTGCTTACCTAGGCAATCAACCGTTTTTCCAATGAAATAATATTTTTCATTTTATTAAAGCTTATAATCAGTGTTCTCGCCGACATTTGACCAACGTTAGTAATTTGGCTAGTTAAAAATAAAAAACATTCGCCAAATGAAAAAAGTATTAGCAAAATAGATTCACCGTGTAACAAAAAATCTTTATTTTTTTAATTTACCCTCTTTTTCCATAACTGCGACAACGATTGTTATTAATACAATTTCAACCATACGCTATAAATCTATGAAAATACAAAATAGACAAGATAAAAAACCAAAGTTTTTATCATTAAATTTTTTAATACCTGTATTAACAATTATAATCTGGTAAATGAGCAGATATATAATTGTATTAAAATATGTATATATTAAAAATATGTATGCATGCATATATATGAAAAACGAAAAAGAAAAGAAAGAAAAAGCAAAAATTGAGCACTAGCAATTTGGCTTGTTTACTCACCAAATGAAGAATTAAATCGCAATTTGGCGCAATAGCGAGCGACAGCGAAAGCCCTTCTTATAATATTCGTTGAATACATGCTGTCTGTGTTCCTCTGAGTCGTATTTTGAGCAGTTAAATTTGGAAGGACTTAAGCAATTTTTAAATGCTTTAATATGTATTCGAGCAACAACTTTTCCTTTAGCATTAACACTCTTTCAATTTTGTTTGGAGCCCGAATTGAATTTGCACACATTGGCAGAGGGATGTACTTAACTACGTAAAGATACTTTTAACTTACGAAAAACTCATTGTCTTTCCTGTCAATTTGATTTGTAGGAATGATAGACATTCCACAAATAAAATGAAATTGCTATTCAAACATTTCCGGTGTCAATTCCAATACTAGTGAAAACTCGGTCAATTAGAGATCAAGTCACAATTTTTGTTTTCAGGCCTTGAAGTTTTCGATGGCAGCAGTAAAATGCGACTGCTAAAGTGGAAGCCATTTTTATTTAAATAATATAAATTGTTCAGAATTTGTTTCCGGTTAATATTCTAAAACGAAATTGAAACTTCACCAATAAATAAGTAAAATAAAATAAATAAAACACACTTTTAACAGATATGTAAAAGATGTACGCTATTAAAACACTAAAATCATCAAAGTGAAAAAAAAGCTTCTGTAAGTAGTGCAATTGTCTATTTCTGTGTTTATTAATTCCCAACCTGCGGTTAATACGAAAGAAGCGCTTTGAATAAATTTCAAATCTCTATTTGAATACATAAATAATATTTTTATTGTAAAAAAATTTTTTGGAGCTTTTAGAAGCTAAAAAACAGTAAATGTAAAAAAAAAATCTATCAGTGTTTTTAATGGAAAAAAAAAAAAAAAGATTTTCATTTGTGTTCTTCCACCCGGCAAACCCGAGTTGGATTCCTTAGTTGTAATAAAATCCAGGGGGAAAAAGTTTATATTCAAAACATTTCATTGAAAATTGTTACGTTTTTCAGATTTTTTTGCAGACCGTTTTCCATAAATTACAAACGGTCTCGTATTTTTTTTTCACAATTTTTTATGGTTATAAAATTAATTTCAGGAAAACTTATTAAACATCAACAAAAAAACAGAATTCTTTTAAATGAGGCTTTTAAAAATCCCATTACAATATTTAAAACGATGATTCTGAGAAAAATAATTAAATTTTAGCTGTCATTTTTTTCTAATAAGAATCATTCTGTAATTGCATATTTATTTTGTAAAATAATTGTTAAATCGTATTTAATTTCGCGTAAAGAAAGAGAAAATTGCCTGTACTATTTTTATTGGTTTTAGTAGAATAATAAGAGTAATATAGTTTTTCGAGTCAATACGTTATTTTTTCATTATGATGTAGTTTATCGAATTTATACTAACTCAAGGGAAAATATTTCTTCAAGAGAAGGTAATTAGATAAAGCAAAATGAAATGAACATTAAATTCAACCTACTTAAATGCAAATAAATTTAAAGAAGCTCATTTTAACATTTAAATGCATGATTTTTTATTTTGATTCGAAAAAAATTACATATGATTCTCTGAAAGATCTATTGGGTCTTTCAGAAAGTTGTTTTCGTTTGACAATTGTTTCGTTTGAGTTGTTTCGTTTCATTTGATTCGTACCGAAAAATTCTACAGTTTAAATATTAGATATTAAATCCGATATCTAATGTTCGGTAATTAATGGGCAGAATTTTCCGGTGCGAATTGATTTTCCCAAACGGACACGACTTTTCAAACGACCCAATGTTACAGAGAAAATATAATGAAAAAGTATCAGAGATACATTTTACGTATAATACGTGAATGTTTTTATTATGTTGCACGTCTGCAATACAAGTAAAAACAACTGTCATACCTACAATATTGCGAATTTCTCCCTCTGTCCTAAATTAATTACTACATTTAGGTCGAAAATTTCGTTCCAAATTAATTGCTAAATTTAAAGTAGGTGGAGTCATAAATAACTTCCGATGCAGTTTAGTAACTTTGCATTAGTAAAATTATACTACAATGAATATAAAACGGCATACTAGGTGTCTGACGACGTGCTAACTTGAGTGTGAAATAATGGGAATAAGAAGTAAGGCGATTTGACCTGTTACAAAAGAGACGAAAATTGCATTTTTTTAATAACAATTTAGAAAATGTGCTGAAGAAGGAAGTGAAAAATAAGCAACGTAACGCTGTACGGAAAATTTTACTGCAACATTTGAAATATGATAAACTAAGCTACCATGCTACAAATGCTAGATGAAAGTGAACCTTTGGCACATTGCTAGGGCAAAAGTTTTATTACGAAAGTATTGTTTATGGTAGCGGAGGTAGACCAAGGTTGAACTCGAGTAAAAAAAAAAATGTTTGATGGAAAATTTGAATTATGGTCTTTTGTTTATTCATAAAATAAAAAATGAAACTAAAAAAACCGTGAAAAAGGAACTGCTGCGGAAAAAAAAAATGTAGAAATTGTTAACAAAGAAGAAATCCGCCAAATGATTATAGAAAAAATGTTGCCAGCTAAACGTGAAAATTTTCAAGTAGTGAAAAAAATCGAGTGTTTTATACACAGACCAGGGCATTGCCAATAATAATTAGGCAGAGGATGATCCCAGTAACACAAAATAATGTTTGAAAGATGGATGAAATTTGCAATTACAACGTTAATCTCATAATAGTCCGGATTTAAATATATTTGATCTCGTGTTTTTTAGCGCAATACAGTCATTGCAATATCAGATGGCCACAAAGAATATTGAAAACTTAATTCATGCTGTTGAAGTAGCTTTTTTAACAGTAGGAACAGAAAATCTTCACAATGTATTTTAATCTTTACAAACATATATGGAAAACATTATGATATCAAGCATACGCAACTCGAACGAAGTAGCTGGTCCCACTAAGGAAAAACTTCCTCGTCAAAATTCTCTTTCGCAAAATCCGGTATGTAACTCCGAAGCTATATTATGTGCTAGAAATTCCTCAACACTAGAACTACCATGAGCTGTCATTTTTGAAACATTTTTATAAAACTTGACTCAAATTTCTGGTAGTTCTTGTGTTAAATATCATTTAACCACTTAACTGATCAATATTTTTGAAACAGCTTTCAAATAATGTCTACTTTTTTCAAGTTTTTTTTTTTTTTTTTTTTTTTTTACAGAATTTTTTATATTTTATCACCGGTTTTCCAAAACAGAAATTTTTGCCTAATTTAATCAGAAATATATGCTCGGATTAAATGATACAAAATTTACAATAAAATTTGAGATTAATGTTGAGATTAATAAAATATGTTTGGAGTATGGAAGCCCTTAAGTGGTACGAGCAAATCATGATTGGCAAAACAGGGAAGCGGTTAAAATTGTTTTATTTGCGATTAAAATTATCACATAATGGTATTTTCAATCTCATTTTTTATGTTACATAAATGCAGCATTTATTTTCAGACAAATTTTTCGAAGCAAATTTACAGGATTCGCACGCTCTTAAGACATGCCCCATTTTGTAAGGAGTCTACCAACATTTTACAAGAAAGAATTCACGATTTATTAGCTAGAATATAGCTTTATGCGATTACTGATGGAAGAAACCTTACAAAATGGAGCGTGGCTTAACCCTTTCCGGCACACTGTGCCCGGTCCGGGATGCCTAATTTTAATTCCAAACGTGCAAACGGCACCAATAATATTTTAATAAATTTTTGCTTTTACAATGAAAGCTTAAATTAAGAAGTTTATGATATGTAAAGAAGTCGTTTGCAAATTCCGGAGCAATCGATAATTATTTATTTTACTACAAAATTTGCCCGTGCCGGAAAGGATTAAGAGCGTTTGAACCCTGGATTTTTTAAACTAATATGGTACGGATTTCAAAAGGGACGGAGAGATTTCTTGGTACGTAAGTGTTTTGATTAACGCATAGCTCCCTGAAATTTCTGAAAAGCGTTCAAACAAAATTATAAAACTATTAGTATCAATAATCAGTAGAACACTATTTAAGTGTAGCAACCAATTTGGGATAGAGAAAGTAATAAATATTTTAATAAGTATGAATCTAAATACCGTATTTTGTATAAATTTATATGATGCTTAATTCTTAAATGCATAAATTATTCTTTTCGAATTAAATTTTTTGTCTTGTATTAAAGATTAGAAACCATAAATTTTAAGATAGACTTTTATCTTTATATATTAGTATATTTTTTATAAATCTTACAGAAGTATATTTCTATGTAAATTTAGTTGTTGCTAAGAGCTAAATAAAAAGTGATGCAGATATGCATTAGTATGCATTTATGGTTAGAAACTTTAGAAAAGAAGTTTTTACAGCAATAATATACTTTACATCATTAAATTTTTAATGAAATCCATTAATGTGGTTTTTAACATTATATGTGGTATTGATAAAAGAAAAGCTGTACTTTCTTGCATAATTTAAAAATAAACGTGCGCTTGAAATGTAAATACCTAAGAAAATATTTTATTTGATTAATGAAAAAAACTGGAATGTATCAAAAATAAAACCCTATTTTGATGAAAGTATTTAGAAGGTAATCGATGTGAAATATTAGCTATAATTATCAAATCATCTTTTATTGCAAAGGGTCAATGAAAAAAGTCAGCGCGAACGTGTCTTTTGTCGGGTATCGCTTCTGCGAGTGATTTGAAAATCACTACTGCAAAACAGTTACATTTAACGAATACCGGTGAATTGTTGAATACTTTGCAAAGAAAATTGTTGCGTCTCCGAAATTACTTTTGGAAATAGGTTTCTTTAAATGTATCTAAAAATTTTCGATGAATCTGTGTTAGAGACATGGACAGAAAATCGTCTTCGACCTACTACCTAATTAAAGAGAGAATTTTCACGATTCTCACAACTTTCGTCAGAATGTTAATCAATAATTTATTGGACTAAGTATCAGAATTGTTCACCGGTCATGTAGCATCCGATTGTAACCGGAAAATTCCATTTAAAGTCAACTGAAAATCCCCGTCAGAATAATTATTACTTATTCAAAACCCGACACATATCAACGCATAGATGCATATTCAGGATTTGATTGCTAACGGGGAAATACAACAAAACCAGTAAAAATTAACAGAAATTTTTGCCTTATTCATGACTCCGCGTTATCAAAGCAGTTATAAATGTCAGATTTTTATTTACCGACAAAAGATACAACTTTTTTTTTTTTTTTTTTTTTTTTTGTCTAACTTATATAAAACGTACTACAAAGATTCCACTATTTTTATGCCGAATAGTTTTCCTTAAAATAATGACAGAAACTTTGCTATAAAATAAAACAAAAGTCACTTTTTCAAATAATCTAGTGGCGAACAATTTTCTGGCAAAAAGGTTGAGCATCGCGATTGTAGACGGGTCAATCCATTTCAAGTGGTCTAGAAAATATTTTTTTTGGTCACTCGACCATTTTTAAAAAATCTGAAATTTTTTGTACAACAACCCTAACATGACGGAAGTTCAAAATGACCGTTATTTTAATTTTACTATTTTTTTGTTTGTGCATGGCGGCCATCTTTGTTTCGTCGTGTTCAGCGATTTTCTCAGATACTAGGATACACAAAATTGTAAATATCTCGTCTTTTATTTTCACAATTGAAATGGGGTTTGCAGCATTTTGTTCAGAATAAATTAGGCTAAATGTACGGGGGCAGAATGATTTTGAAAAATAAATATTTACATGTGAAATTTTAACAAAAAATTTAAGATTTTTTTCAAAATATATCCGTTTGCAAGAGGAAATTTTTCATGCAAGGAAAACTGTCAACCTTATACAATTTTTTTCTACAAATATGTCAAAAGTGCGTGTACTCATACATCAAGTCCCAGATCTGGGAGTTGATTTCTCTTTGTGAAAAAAATTCCGAAATTCGTCAAAAGTTTCAAAAATCGCACATTTTAGGCTTTGATATCTCTGACGGGGCACGAGATAAAAATCTGAAATTCAGGCCTTTGATATTCTTTTATAGTAGTGTTATACACAAAAAATTTCAAGAAGGAGATTTGATTACAAGCTGAGATATGGTCAATATGTGAAAACAATACTTCTAAACTATTGTAACCTACTATGGTTTGTTCATACCTACAAAATGATGCAAAGTTACAAAGATCATCTTCAAATTTTGTTTAAATCGAGATTTAAATAATTCAGATTGTATGCTAAGCCAATGCACTATTTGTCCAGATGAAGAACCTACTAGAAATGCTATTCGTCCATTTCAATGACCCCGAAAATATTTTGATTGATGACCGTTTTTAAAAAATCTGAATTTTTTTTGTAAAATAACCCTAATATGAAGGAAGTTCAAAATGACTATTATTTTAATTTTAATATTTTTCGTTTGAGCATGGTGTCTATCTTTATTTCATCGTGTACAGCTATTTCCTCACATTGAAGTTTGATATCTCTTGTGTGGCGCGAGATAAAAATCTGGAATTCTGGCTTTTGATAGTATTTTATGGTAGTGTTATGCACAAAAAATTCCAAGAAGGAGATTTGACTGTAAGTTGAGATACAGTGATTAAAAAATGTTAAGAAATGCTATTGCGAGTACATTAAGAGAAATGAGATTAGTCTCTTTTATTACAATATTTACACAGAAAATATCGTTTGTTGAAAACAGTTTAATAATAAATGTTTAATTTACAAAGATACTATACATGCTCAACAAAGAGCTTAACACTATTTACGAGAGATGTTATCAGTTCGACCAGTTACTGTTGTCAGTCCATCAGTCTGTTCTCTCTCAAAATTTTATTTGAAGCCACCCAAGTCTTGACATCTCTTGTTAACTTGAATGAAATTATCTAGGTTTAATAATTGAAACCATGTCAACTCGATCAGTTGCAACTCATTGTTTGTAATTTACTTTTTCTGAAATGTGTTCCGAGTAAAATTGTTGCAATAGCATTTCTAGTAGGTTTGTTCATCTGGACAAATAGTGTATTGGCTTAGCATACATTCTTAATTGTTTAAATCACACACAAGCATTTGAAGAAGATATTTGTAATTAACATTTAACTTTGTACCATAAATTATTAATTTAAAATTTTGGAGGTATGAACAATTACATAGTAGGTTACAATAGTTTGGCAGCATTGTTTTCACATATTGTCCATGTCATATCTCAGTTTGTAGTCAAATCTCCTTCTTGAAATTGTTTGTACATAACACTACTACACAATACTATCAAAGGCCAGAATTTGAGATTTTTATCTCGTGCCCCACCAGAGATATCAAAGCCTAAAAAGTGAAACTTTTCAAATCTTTGACGAATTTCGGAATTTTGTTCGCAAAAAGAAATTAATTCCCAGATCTGGGACTTGGTGTATGAGTACATGCACTTTTTACCTATTTGTAGAAAAAATTGTGTAAGATTGACAGTTTTTCTTGCATGAAAAATTTCCTCTTGCAAACGGATAGATTTTGGAAAAAATCTTAAATTTTGTGCTAAAATTTCACCAGTAAAAATTTATTTTTCAAAATTATTCTATCATCGTACATTTAGTCTATTTTATTCTGAACAAAATGCTGCAAACCCCATTTCAATTGGGAAAATAAAGGACGAGATATTTACAATTTTGTGTATCCTAGTATCTGAGAAAATCGCTGCACACGATGAAACAAAAATGGCCGCCATGCACAAACAAAAAATAGTAAAATTAAAATAACGGTCATTTTGAACTTCCATCATGTTAGGGTTGTTGCACAAAAAATTTCAGATTTTTTAAAAATGGTCGAGCGACCGGTGCTGGACCACTTGAAATGGATTGACCCAGACGATAATACAATGGTGTAAGAAATTAAGAGAATTTTCATATTCGATCCACGATCTCCAGAACTACTAGACAGATTTTAATAAAATTTGGTGTGAATATAGGTTGATATAATACAAACATAATAAATAAACATTCAACAATTATAATAGACACACATGTTCGTGCATAACACTCATGAGAGTCTGAAGATCTGAAAGAGCGGTTGCAGAAAAGAAATTTGTTAATAGGGGGTATGGTCCTCTCTTAAGGCTACACAGGCCTTGCAGTGTATGCAGTAAGGCGTCATACTGGAAATAAGGCAGTTTGTCAGTGCCTGCGTCAATTGGTCCCACTCATTCAGCAACGCTGTTTTCAGTTCTCGGATTGTTCTCGGAGGGGGTAGCGTCTTGTAATGGCCCTCCCTAGAGCGTAACAGACATGTTCTATAGGGTTGAGGTCTGGAGACCTGCCTGGCCAATCCATCCAGCAAATATTCTCACGCTTGAGAAATTCGTTGACCAGAAGAGATCTATGTGGTCTCGCGTTATCGTCTTGTAACGTAAACTTGGAGCCCACAGCATGCCGGAAAATGCGAACATAGGACTTCAAGACCTCATCCCCATACCTCATACCAGTTACAGAGCCTCTGTAAAAGATGTGGAGAGGTGTGCGGCCTCCAACATGATGCCTGCTCAGACCATACCACCGCCACCGCCATAATTGTTGATTTCGCGGCCGTTGGAGGGTAGGTAGCGTGTCCCTGGCTCTCTCCATATGAAAGTACTGCTAGAACTGGTATTTAGGCTAAAACCGAACTCGTCGGTGAACAGAACGGTCGCCCATTGCTCCATACTCGAATCACTCTGCTGCCTGTACCACGTTAATCGGACTCTCCTGTTCGTAGACATAAGCGGGACGCAAACAGTCGGTCTTCTGGAAAAAACCATCTCTCATTCAGTCTTTTAGATACAATCACTCTTGTTACACGGGTACCTTTGGCTGCTTACAGGTGCCGAGCGAACTGAGAAGCTGTAGCCCCTCTGTTTCGCCTCGCTAAAATGGACAAATCGCGATCTTCTCTAGCAAATCGTGGCTCTTGGATAACCTTGATCTTTCTTTCTCTCGAAGGATCCAGTATCCTGAAACTGTTTAGTAGGTTACACACGGAACTGGGCCGTTAAATTAAACTCTCTGTATATCTGGATTTGTGATTGGCCTGCCTCTAGCCTCCCCACAATTCGCCACCTCATTCCATCATCTAAACGTTGGTGATTACTCATTTTTACTGTTCCGTTTAGAATTTAACTGATTTCTGCAAGATAACATCTAGAAATTCACCGAGGTATCTTAGCGAATACAATTAATCTTACCCTCCACGCGCTTATAAAGACTGTGTTTCTGCTGCCTCCGCCTACACACACGTATACGCTTACGTATTTGCCGTACAAGATTTGCATTTTTATCTAGAAGCAGGGATTTTTCCTTCAGTCCAGTTCTTTTTATGCAATTCAATAAAATATGCAAATTCTCTTAATTTATTTCACTAATGTATAAGGACTTGTATATTTAAGGTAAAGGAATTTGAACTATACATTGGTCTATAAGGTCTCCTATTCCTTAATCCCGTTCAGAACGTTTGTGATACCATAGAAAATGATTAAAAATCTGTGTTTTTATATGAGAGACATTGATAACAATAAATTAGGGTTCGCACACTCCTTATATTTTGTAAGGACTCCCGCACCACTATTAATAGTAAGGAAATTTATATTTAATTTTTAACACTAGAACCGCCGAGTATTTTACTCAAGTTTTATAAAAAGTGTTTCTCACCAGAAATTTAATTTTAAACTATTTAACTTATTTAATTAGTCTGTTTTTGTTCTACATACATTTAACATATCCCCCCCCCCCTTATGAAAAAAATTCTGGTTCGAATCGACTGTTATTAATCTGACAGGGGTCATTTTGACCCCTAATGGCGGTTCTAGTGTTAAGAAACAAACTTCGCAAACACCTCCTCGATTCGCAATTTTCACATTGTTTTTATGCAGTGAAATACACTGAAAACACTGTAAAAATTTAGTGGTAATGTTGTCCGAAGAATGTAAATTTCATTAATTTTTGTTTTTTGATGCTATTAATAAAAGAAAAGAAAACGAGCTTTAACCCTTTGAGCTCTGGTGGGTAAATTTCTTCAAAATTCAAAATGTAACATTAGCACCAGTATTTTGCAAAGAAAAAACCCGCTTAATGATATACACGAAAAAATGCATTAAACCTTTTTTAAATAAGTCTGGTCAAATTTTCTGGTGTCGTTGTGACATTTCGGAATTAAAATTATGTGGTAGAAAATTCTACCATCAGAGCTCAAAGGGTTATGTACACATTAATTTCTCAATGCATGCACTTTCATGCTATCCATTCTCAAGTATCATGGAATGTTGACAGTTGGTGGGTATCGTTGGGAAATAGTGAATTAGAAAATGGTAGGTGCAGATACCAATATAATTTGAAGCATATTTGAGCTTGGTTTTGAGCAGTTAATGGTTGAACCACTGTTGGCCTATGGTATGGCAAGGAGAACATTTCTTACTACATAATACAATAACTAGCTAATGTTGAAACCTTTTTGTGCTACTTGAGTTTATTTTATGATTTTAACACTATTCTACTAGTAAATCATTGACTCAAATTCAAACAAATGTTGTTACTCTAAGATAGAATAAAGTTAGTGTAATGTTTTACTCAAGTGCAAAAAACATTAATTTTTTACCTTTTAAACACTGCTTTAAGATCATAAAGTAATTGTGAGAATATGATCTTCCCAACTCTCAAAGTTTACTATCTTATATAAATCCACAAGGTTCTATAAGTTAGCGATATAGCTAGGAAAGGCAAATGATAAAATTGTAAAGCATTTACAGGGTTCGTACACATTGAGAAATTCAAGGGACTTTAGGTGTTTTAATATCAGAAATTTCCTGAAGTACGGGTTGCTATATCGGGGTGGCGAGTGGTCAGGGAAAAACATATTAAAAAAAAGATATTTAGTACCAATATTTTGTTAAAGAAAAACGTGTCTTCTTGAAATACTTTCTGTAAGAAAATATTAGTACGTTCCTCTTATTTTCCCCTGTATTTTTCCCTGACTACTCGCCAGCCTGTATATATAAAGAATGTTTTTTCATTAAATAAGGCAAAACCTTCTTTAGGAAAAATCTAGTATAATGGTCTTGAAAGTCCTTGAAGCGTATGAACTCTGAATTTAGTTGCAAATAAAATACATGGTATTCACGAATAAAACAAAAATGTCAACCAGAAATGTTCTGTCACTTTAAAAAATTAAGACATCTGCGCGAAATAATTTGAATAAAGTTATCTTCGATGTTTATGCTGAAACTATTAGGTCAACCGGATAATTCTGTTTTATAATGTTATTTCATGCCTACTTAACACTAGAACTGCGGGAAATTTTACCCAAGTTTTATAAAAATAATTCACATCAGAATTTTTATTTAAGTCTATTTAACTTATTTATTTTCAATAACTTTTGTGCAGCTTATATCTAAATTATTTTAAGAAGACTTATCTGGTTCAAATCGGCATCTTTTAGCTGAGTCCGGGTCAAAATGACCCGTCTCCGCGGTTCTAGTGTTAAAAAAATCATGTTTCTTTATTGGCACCGCTTTCTTGAAATGGTAAGGTTCCGATTGTTCTTACCTTAGAATTCTACCTTTTTAAAAAGTGGTGCCCTTAAAAAAATCTGAATAAATAAATAAAAAAAAAAACAGGCGTGAATTAACGTTATACGATAGAAATTTCCGGTTGACTTTATATATATGAAACTTGTTTCTTGAGGAAGATTTAATGTAGGAAATTTTAATTATTGAAACTTATAAAACAAACAAAGAAAATTCTGCAATGAAATAGAAACTAGTTGGATATGCCAATCCCAAAATTTTTTTCTATCTCATACGTACATTTTAATATTTAAAAAAACAGTTACTCATTTTAATGATTTAATAATTTTAATTCAATACCACACGAACTTTGATTTTCATCTTAAATTTCTGCTTCAGTCAATTAATCGGAGTAAAAACGAATTTCTGTATCTGTAAGAGCTGATAGACAATAGAATGATAGGCAGATTTTTTTTTCAAATTCAGGGAGGTCCTATTTGCCTTACCAAAAAATAATCATATGCAAAAAAAAAAAAAAAAAAAAAAAAGTACACTTTTAGGTGGTGCAATATTGAAAATGGCATAAAATTCGCTATTTCAGCGCCCCCCTCCGGCGGATTTTTTTCAAAATCAGAGAGGACCAACTAGCCATAGCCATACACTTACACAAAAAAATTGGTTCAATTCGATGCATAACTTCATACTTTTTGGTCGGTACAATATTGAAAATGGCACAAAAATCGCGATTGCAGTGCCCCCTTCCGGCGGCTTTTTTTTTCAAATTCAGGGAGGACCAATTAGCCTTAATCATACATTTACACAAAAAAGTATGTTCAGTTCGATGCATAAATTCATATACTTTTGGTCGGTACAATATTGAAAATGGAACAAACATCGCGATTGCAGCGCCCTCTTCCGGCGGAATATTTCAAAACTGAAGGCGGACCTGCTTGCCACATCCAAAAGCATTCACAAAAATTTTGGTTCAATTCTATGCATAACTTCTTGCACTTTTTGATGGCAGAATGGCGACATACGGACACACACATACACACACACACAGACACACGGACAGACAGACATTTTGTAAAAACATGTTTTTTGGAATCTCTGACTCCTAAAACGTGTAAATCTGTCGAAAACTGGAAGTCGAAAAAAATTACGATTACAATACTTTCTTCTATTGAAGATAGAAGAAAGTAAAAATGAAGTATTATTAGGAAAAATTTCGAATATATATATACATACGAGTGTACGTATGTGGTTTTAGAATAGATGAAATTTGGAATTGTCAAATAAAACACTATTCAATATTATTCCAGAAGAATAATCCTCCATATATATCACTACGCAAATAAGCTATTTAACATAAATTTGAAAGCTATTTTGATTTTAAATGATATGTTGTTTTTTTGAAGCCAGTTGTATAATCTTTATAATCAAAACTCAAGAGATATATTTTATTTATTTTGTAAATATTAATATTTCACATCCAAATGCTTACAATATAATGATATGGTAATACTTCTCGCTGAAACTGGTTAAAAGAGATATGCATGGATGCTGTTTGATGCAAACATTTCACTATCTACATCTCCCGAAGGAATATGATGACACGTATATCAATATATAGTGTATTTTGTGTATATATAATAGTGTTAAAAAGGAAAGAGGAAAGTCTAATTCCATATGCACTAAGAATCTGTCAAAATTTATAATCTTTTGTTTTTGTTATATGGATGATTTGGTCAGGTTCCGCTTTTAAATACGAAGACGAGTCTGATCATATCGATTGAAGGAATCTAAAGTTTTGAGTGTGTATGTTTTTTACAAATCGTAGAAAAATAAAGGAAAAAGTAAAACATCAGTTCAGAGAGACTTTTCTAAATAATATATTAATATCCTTTTATGTTAATAGAAAATAATTCACTAAACGGAAACAAATATACTGTTTTAAAAATGCATTAACAAATATAACCCGTAAGACATGGTGACGTCACTGCAACGTCGTTGTGAAGTCACATTGTTACTTTGTGACCAGCGATTGTCAACGTGACGTCACGTGACGTCGATGTGAAGTCACAGTGGCTAAAATGTGAAGTCGTTATGGCCGTTTTAGAGCTTTTTTGTGACGTCACATTGTGACCACTTTGTGACGTCACAATGTGACCAATCTGTGAAAAGTGTGTCATTTGTGACTACTTTGACATTAACATTGTGACGAACTGTGAAAATTTTTTTAGAAAGTCACATCTTAGTCACAATGTGACGTCACAGAGTGGTGGCATTTTCGTCACAGATGTGATGTGACCAAAGTGACTCACAGGGACGTCATTGTGACGTCACTGTGAACATGCATGCTATGAGGGTAATCGAATTATAGCAAAACTGATATATTTTTACAGATTAAGTCACAGAAAGCATAACTCTGAAGAAGACTTTAAAAGAAATAATAATAAAAAAATTGCATGTTATGATATTGGGACAGAAGTATCTAATAATTGGTCGTTTAATGAAATCCTCGAAAACTGCCACAAATTGAAAAGACTTGGCCAAACTCCTAAATTTTAGAAATAGGAATACAAATTCTAATACAGTAGAAAACTTAACCAAGGCATGTAAAAAATATTTTTTTATTAGAGTTTTCTTTCTATTTTAAACATTTTTATTTCGGCTACTCGAATGTTTTATTAATAAAAGTTATAATTTTTCCACTGAGAAGAACTACAAATACTAATATTTGAGGTTAGTATGCTCTTTCTTTAAGATTATAGAGTAATTGTACGGAAAGGATCTTCCCAACTCTCAAATTTAACCTATCTTGTATAAATCCATAAGGTTTGATAAGTTAGGGATGTGGCTAGGATAAGCAAACAATTAAAAATTGAATCCTTTAATCAAATACAATACATGAAATGCATGAATAAAACCAGAATGATGATGAGAAATGTTCAGTCACTTAAAAAAATTAAGTAAAAAATTTATCTGCGCGAGTTAATTTCAATAAAGATATCTTTAATATTTTTGAAAAAAAAGAGACTTGTTCCCTAAGATACATTTACAATTTCGGTTAGGCTAAAATTTTTGAAAGCCATCTTGGGATTTTTTTTTTAAAATAAGAAGGGATCTATCCATTTCAAGTGGTCCAGCACTGGTTGATTAGCCATTTTTAAAAAATCTGAAATTTTTCCTACAACAACCCTAACATGATAGAGGTTCAAAATGACTATGATTTTAATTTTATTAATTTTTGTTTGTGCATGGTGACTATCTTTGTTTCATCGTGTATAGCGATTTTTCGACATTGAAGGGCTTACAGAATTGTAAATATATCATCTTTTATTTCTCCTATTTGAGTGGGATTTAAAGCAATTTCTTCAGCATAAAATGGGATAAAATTTTGTAATGGAGCACTTTTCTAAAATAAATCCTTATTGGCAAAATTTCCGTATAAAGTTTAAGATTTTTTTTCAAAATTTGTGCGTTTACAAGAGGCAATTAATATTCAAAGAATTATAATTTGGAACCTAGAAATTCTTTGATGGATCTAGATTTATTAAGTCCTATTTTATGGAAATACAAAATTTAAAAATTCTCTTCTAAGTAGTTTTCAAATTATGCTAAAAAAAAAAAAAAAAAAAAAAAAAAAAAAAAAAAAAAAAAGGCAAAATAATGGTTAAAGGGACCGTTTGCGATAAAAGTGCCTAGATATTTTGAAACTTCTTATATTATCCTGTAATGAAACAGTTTTTAGTTACTGTTTGAGTGGCGCCTAAGCTGCCTTCATCAAGAAAGTGACTCTCGCAGTCAACAATCGAGTACTGAACTTAAATTTGGAAAGAGCCCTTAAAATATGCTTGTTTTAAAGTAAGTAATTTCTCGGAAACTTTTCTTACGAATTGCACGAAAATTTGTTTTCAGGTTAATTGAAGGGAGTTTAATTTTTCAATTTCTAATTTTCATTGAATTAATGAAAAAAATCTATAAATTGATTTTTTTTCTATATTCACTATATTTTTTTCACAAAATTACCTACAAATTAGCTGGAAAAATTTAATCTATACCTATATTATAAAGAGGAAAAAATTGTTTGTTTGTTTGTAGGGGCTAATCTCCGGAACTTCAGAACCAATTTCAAAAGTAATAATACCAAAATGATGGTGTTCGCCCGAAATCAAACATAGGCTATATCTTATGTCAATGCCACAAATCAGGAGCAGGGGATCAGGAGAAAAAGGAGGTGCAGGAGCAAAAAGCGTTCTAAAAAATGCGATTTTTGTGTTACTGAAGGGCTATAAGCATAAAATTTAGCATGGTAATTACTTATAAGATGTAAATGATCTCTAGCATTTCCTTAAAAATTCGAAATTTAAAAGGGGTGGGAAATGCGTGTGTGCGTTTGTTTGACTGATTGATTGATTAATTGTTTGTTAGTCTGTCTGATGATTGATTGATTTATTGATTGATTGTTTGATTGGTTTATTGATTGGTTGATTGATAGATTTATTGTTTGTTTGGTTGGTTTATTGATTGGTTGATTGAAAGATTTATTGTTTGTTTGATTGGTTTATTGATTGATTGATTGTTTTTTGATTAGTTGATTGATTAGTTGATTGATTAATTGACTGTTTGTCTGTTTGTTTTTTTTGTTTGTTTCTTTGTTTGTTTCATTAATTGATTGATTGCTTGTTTGTTTGTTTGATTCATTGTTTGTTTGTTTGATTAATTGTTTGTTTGTTTGATTAATTGTTTGTTTGTTTGATTGATTGTTTGATTGATTGACTGAATTATTAATTGTTTGTTTGTTTGATTACTTGTTTGTTTGTTTGATTCATTGGTCGGTTGATTGATTGATTAATTGTTTGATTATTTATTTGTTTGTTTGTTTGTTTTTTGTTTGTTTGATTGATTGATTGTCTGCCGTTGATTTATTGTTTTTTGTTTGCTTGCTTGATTGATTTATCGTTTTTTGCTTTTTTGTTTGTTTTTTAATTTTATGTCTGTCTGTCTATCTGATTGATTGATTGATTGAATGTTTGTTTGTTTGATTGTTTGTATGTTTGTTTATTTGTTTGTTTGATTGATGGATTGTTTTTTGCTTGATTGATTGATTGATTTATCGCTTGTTTGTTAGTTTGTATGTTTGACTGACTGACTGATTCATTGTTTGTTTGTTTGTTCGGTTGATTGATTGCTTGCTTGATTGATTTTCTGAACCGATTTCAAATGTAATGGTACCAAAATGATTGTTTTCAGCCGGATTCAAATATAGGCTATATATTATGTCGATGCCACAAATCAAAGGGGGTTACAGGAGCAAAAAAGTTCTAAATATGCGAATTATGTGTTAATGAAGGGACTACAGGCAAGAAATTTAGCATTGTAATTACTAATAAGATATAAATGATCTCTGGCCTTTTCATTGAAAATTCGAAATTTAAAAGGCGGGGAAAGCGCGAAAAAGCGTCCTACACTGATAAAAATCAGCAGAATTTGCTTCATCATCACTCAACCGCTTTCATAAAAATATGTGACTTGACTACGTAGTAAAGCATTCTCATTAGACAAAATAAAAATATCCTGTAAAAGAGGTAGAGTTTCAATGCAACAAATATTGCAGATTTTTAATAAAGTAAAAACTTTCTGAATGACAATCTGTAAGCAATCTGAGCACGTATCAAACTGATTTCAAAAGTAAATTGGTGTTTATATAAGGTGTTAAAACATAACAAAGGTAAGCTACATTTTATGTCGGTGATACTATTAACAAAGGGTGCAGAATAAAAAAATATTCAAAAATGGAATTTTTATTATAGTAAGAAGTCTAGAAACTTTAAATTTGGAATGGTAGTTACTTATAAAATATAAACGTATTCTAAAAACTGTCGGGAGTAAATTTGAAATTAAAAGTTGTGAAGTGAAGGGGCGATGCGAAAAGCGTTCTAAAAAATTTGTAAATTACGATTTCTGTGCAAGCTCAGGAAGTAATAAGCCGATTATAAAAGTGATGGTTTCGAATCAATGGGGACATTTTCTGATCCTACATAGATCATTCCCATGATCATAAATTCTCATGATCCTGTATATTCTATGCCAGTACCACTACCACTTGGGGTAAGCAGGAATAATGAATGTTCTAAAAAAGCCTTAAATTACGTTTCTATGGAATATTAAGAAATATCAAATCGATTTCAAAATTAATATTTGCAAATAAATGGTGACCATCTCTTTACTAACATAGGCATATTATGGTAATACCATTACACCCCGAGAGATTGTAGAGCCTTAGAAAAGAAACTTGGGTTTTGACATGATGATTAATTTAAAAATGTAAATGCATTAGAAGATTTTTTCTAAAAAAGAATAAACACTTTAGATGAATACTGAAGGTAATGTATGAATTGAACATAAAAGTTTCAAAATATTTTCTAAATTATCGCTTATTTAAAATTATCTTTAGTTCTTCGTATTTTATGTCTCATTTCGGAACAATGCATGTAAGAAGGATATAAAGATTAACTGTGCCTTAACCCTTTGAGGGGCAAGCAATTGCGTTCGTGTAATTCTGAACTCTCACCGGAAATTTGTAAAAAAGTTATATCTAAAAGAGGAAAAGCAATTTCACGACTGTTTTCCACCTAAGTTAGAAAAGTGAAATTTAATGACATTTTTCTGGTGTGAATCTTCATCAAACGTAGGTGGTATGTAATATATACCACCGCCCCTCAAGGGGTTAACCCTTTGAGCTCTGATGGTAGAATTTTCTACCACATAATTTTAATTCCGAAATGTCGCATCGACACCAGAAAATTCGATCAAAATTATTTGAAAATGGTTTAATGCATTTTTTGGCGTATATCGTAAACCGTTTTTTTTCTTTGCAAAATACTGGTGCCAATGTGACGTTTAGAATTTTGAAGAAATTTACCCATCAGATCTCAAAGGGTTAAACAGAAGTTTTTGAATTATTCTTCAATTATTATTACTTCTAATGAAAATCAGACGAACAAGTATGACTTGGCATATTTCAACTATTACGAGAGCAAAGCCGCGGGTTTTACTAGTAGTTTATAGTCCCTAAATTTGTTATTACAGTTGCTATCTCATTATGAATTCAGGGCTCCAGTGAGTAATTCTCCCCAGGCTAGCAAGACAGTGTTGCCAGTGGGCTATTTTTTAAAAATTCAAATTTCTTGATTGACACCACTTTTTTGAAATGGTAAAATCCACCTTATTTAATGACATATTAATTAAAGCGAAAATAAGTGGAATTTTACTGTTTCAGAAAAGTGGTGTCAAACAAGAAATTTAAATTTTAAAAAGTAGCTCACTGGCAACACTACAATAGGATGAAAAAACATCATTTTTTATCACAATGAACAAAAACCGTTTGTACGTTACCCATTAGGGTGTGTGCCGCACATACGCTGCAGCATACATACGGTTACGTATAATACACGTTATGGTCATATCATACGTATTCAAAATGTGTACTCCGTACAATATACAGGGTGTATCTAAACTACTGGGCAAAACTTTAAGGGGTGATAGTACAAATCAAGACAAATAATATTAAACGGGAAACGAAGGGCCCGAAATAAGGATCTTCCGAAGGCGATATGCGCCATCAAAGTTTAGGGTCCAAAATTTGAAATGATTATAAAAAACGGAAAAATTGGTCGATTCGTTTGCGGTTTTCACAAAAACTATTCTTTATGTCAGTATTGTCTTGAAAATAAATTATAAAGATAAATTTCAAAAAATGCCGATAGAGGGCGCTTTAGACTTTGAAGTAACGAACAACAATTTTTTACCGTTATTTTTTGCATCTCATTAAATTTTTTTTACAAATTTAGACATAAACTTAAATTTTGAGCTCAAAATCTGTGGTTAAGCAGCACAAACTGAACTGTGTTCAATGGGAGTAGGTAGGTTCAAATTTCAAGTGATTATAAAAAACAGAATAATTGGTCAATTGTTTTGGGTTTTCACTAAAACTATTCTTTATGTCAGTTTTGTCTTGAAAATAAATTATAAATATAAATTTCAAAAAATGTCGATAGAGGGCGCTTTAAACTTTGGAGTAACGTACAATTACTTTTTACCGTTATTTTTTGCATCTCATTAATTTTTTTTAAAGCTTAGACATAAACTTAAATTTTGTGCTGAAAATCTGAATCGTTGAGAGTAGTTAAGTACCGCTAACTGAACTGTGTTCAATGGGGGGTGGGAAGCTTAAAATTTCAAATGATTGTACAAAACGGAAAAATTGGTCGATTTGTTTGCGGTTTTCTTTAAAAGCATTCTTTATGTCAGTATTTCCTTGAAAATAAATTTTAAAGATAAATTTCAAAAAATTCCGTTAGAGGGCTCCTTAAACTTTAGAGTAACCAACAACAGTTTTTAACTGTTATTTTTTGTATCTAATTAAATGCTTGCAAAAGGTTAGACTTAAATTTTGAGCTCAAATTCTGAATCGTTGGAGGGGTTAAGAAGCGCAAACTGGACTGTATTCAGGAGTTGAAATGTTATCCTGCCCCCCCCCCCCCTACGAACACAGTTCAATTTTTCGCTACTTAATTACTCATAACGATTCAGATTTTGAGCTCATAATTTAAGTTCAAGCTTTTAAAACATTTATTTAGATAAAAAAATAATAACGGTTAAAAATAGTTGTTGATTACTCTAAAGTTTAAGGCGCCCTCAAACGGAATTTTTTGAAATTTATCTTTAATTTTTATTTTCAAGGAAATACTGACATAAAGAATGGTTTTAGAGAAAACCGCAAACAAATCGACCAATTTTTCAGTTTTTTATAATCATTAGAAATTTGAACCTCCCCACCCCCATTGAACACAGTTCAGTTTGCTCTACTTAACCTCTGTCAACGATTCAGATATTTAGCTCAAAATTTAAGTTTATGTCCAAGCTTCTAAAAAAATTTAATGAGATGCAAAAAATAACAGTAAAAAATAGTTGTACGTTATTCCAACGCCTAAAGTGCCCTCTATCGACATTTTTTGAAATTTATCTGTATAATTTATTTTCAAGACAATACTGACATAAAGAATAATTTTAGTGAAAACAACAAATCAATTGACCAATTTTTCTGTTTTTTATATTCATGTGAAATTTGAACCTACCCACTCCCATTGAACAGAGTTCAGTTTGTGCTACTTAACCTCAGATTTTGAGCTTTATAATTTATTTTCAAGACAATACTGACATAAAGAATAGTTTTCGTGAAAACCGCAAACGAATCGACCAATTTTTCCGTTTTTTATAATCATTTCAAATTTTGGACCCTAAACTTTGATGGCGCCTATCTCCTTCGGAAGACGTTTGGGACTCTTAGTTTCCAAATTAATATTATTTGTCTTGTTGTGTACTATCACCCCTTAAAGTTTTGCCCAGTAGTTTAGATACACCCTGTATATTATACTTATAGTCGTATAAAAGTTTAATACCGAGGACTAAAGTAAACTGTTTTTTAACCTGTTCCAATAATTAAAAATAAAAAAGAAGGTGTACAGAAAAAAAATAAAATAAAATAAAATAAAATAAAATAAAAGGTAAATATTTGATGAATATTTATTTCCTCTTTTTAACATATACCTAATATGTACTTTATTCTATAGCTGTATATGCAAAGATCAATCAGAAATATGAGAGATTTCCACTTATATAACATACATCTATCAACAAACACTTAAAACGAAAAGGGTGTGCTCAGATAAAACGATTTACATTTGCTTATTAGAAATAACGGGTATTTAAGAATGTTTTTGTTTATCTAAGCATCTTACACGAAATAATGTCCCAGAAGCAAACAATCTGAATAAACGTCTGTATATCTTAATATGATTTTGTCAATATCATTATTCTTTTCATGGAAACGACATTTAAAATAAATAAACAATTAAGCACTATAAAATGAATTATGTCCCATAAAACTAAAATCTTTTGATGCACTAAATTGCGTTTACAATTGAAACATCTGATCAAAAAGGATTTAGAAATCAAATTTTCCGTGAGTAATATTTAGTTTTATGTTTTAAGTATAAAAATTTTATTAGATCGCGTAGTTATAAAATGTCAAAACCTCGACGCATTTTTGTCTTTTGGTCTTAATTGTAAAGAAAGAAGAAAATCGTAGTTGTCAATTTAGTGAATATTTTTAAATTTAATAGTTTTCTAAAGTATTTATTAAATTTTTTTTGCAGACTTAACTAAACACTAATTAATATATTTTCTGTTATCTTTTCCAGTATTTAAATTATTTAGAGTATTAATTAAAAAAATAGATTACAAGAGTAGCTGATCACTTACCTGCAGTTGGCCTCTGTTGATCCGGGGACCGACTACTTCTTTCCCAGTGTCAAAATTCATATATGAATGTTCGTTTTAAAACTGTTGTTAAAGGACATGTATATGAAAGATAATACGGGCTCGGGGCAGTAGCGTAGCCAGGGATAGGGTACAAATGCTCTGAATACCAGTAATATTGTAAAGATTTCTTCGCCTTGATTAATAGCTTAATATTCTCCAATTATATAAGGCGAAGAGAACTTTACAAATTTAGGGGTATCGAGAGCATTTGGACCTCTAGCCCGGCTACGCTACTGGCTCGGGATCTATTTTTGTTATATTTTTCGGGTTCAGGCTTATTATATCTGAAACTGGAAAATTTTATTTATTCATGTGCAGCACAGGTCGATAGAACTTTTTCCCACTTAAAAATACTTATTCCCTTTCAAGTCAGTTTAATACTATTTTGATCAAAATGACGGGGAAACTGAAATCGTGTTTTTTATTATCTTAGTATTTCATTGCTGTTTCAAATGAAAATTTGCGATGATTGCAGTGACTTTTCGCTTGTGACAAAAGATATTTCTTTATTAGATATTTTATTTACTTATCTAACACGAAGAGACTATTTTCTTCTGTTATTAGACGAGAATAAGTTTATGATTTCAAATCATTTAAGCTTCTATAGTGCAGGAATGACTAGGATGACCACTCTGTCATCTCTGTCATCTGTGCACGAGATAAGATTTAATTTACGTTGATTTTCAGATACCCGTCAATCATGAAAGTTTGTTATGATAAAGGAATCGATTGTAGTTAAAAATGCACACTTTTTACAAAAAAAACAAAAAAACAAAAAAAACATTGTTTGTTTCTCCAGCTTACAAATAGTAATTTCTCTAAATTTCATGCACTTATTCACTAAACACAAACGTGTTATTAAATTTGCTTGTTAACTCTTTCCGGCGACAACACATTCTGTTCGTAAAATGAGCACTTTAAAAACCTTAAATTTTCAAAGGATTTTTTACTAATTGTGAACTAATTTTAAGCTTTTGTTGTAAAAGAAAATTTTTATTAAATATTCTTGGTGTTGATAGCAAGTTTGGAATTAAAATTAGGTGTGCCTGGACTGGGACCATTGTGCCAGAAATGGTTAAAGAAGAAAAAAAATTAGAACACTTTTAAGTATGAAGTAGAGATGTAATTTCCGCGTTTTCTACACCAGTATTTTGTTAAGAGGCAGATTTTATAAGAGTCGGGCGGAAAAGGGGGGTCATTATAGAACCCATTTTTGATTTTGTCGAAACTTTTTTTTATGATTTCTTCTAATGATTTTAGAAGATATGTATATTTTGTTTCCCCCCCCCCCCCCAAAAAAAAAAAAAAAAAAAAAAAAAAAATCTTTCTGACTCACAAAAATTTCTAAAGCGGGTCACGACTCAGTATTTTTTTCGAATCGACATCTTTCTGTATTCTATTATCTCAGTACATTGAGCATCAACCAAAGTTATTTTTGTGATTACAACATTACATTTAGTAGCTAAACTGAATTATTTTGTAAATTTCATGGCTGACCTTCAGTTACACCCGGCGTGGCTCGTCAAACTTTGTCGCGGAAAGTGAGAAAACGCCATATTTGAGACTTCATGGACCCATGCGCTGAGGGTCAGCCAGAGTTTTGGGGTTTAACGTGCGTAGTACTACTCATTATTACCGTAATTTCGGGTGTATAAGCCGCAGCTCAAACAATTCTTTTTCGACCCAGAATTTTTTAAGAAACAAATATAACTACTTAGATCGCCGTAAATATTTGTCTTCAATCACTAAATAAGATTTCTGGGTCCAAAAAGAATTGTTTGATCCGCGGCTTATACACCCGAAATTACGGTAACTGAATTAACTCATTAGTTGCCTGGCTCACCCTCAGCGCTGCCGAACTTTGCATCGAATGAAACAAAAAAAAGTCTTTTTGGTAACCCTGTATTTCAGTGCGCTGAGGGTCAAAGTGGAACTTGATAATTGTATTTTATAGTATGAAACCTACCCTTTAACAGACATTTGACAGAACTTTGGCAGAAGACATACAGCTTACTTAAAGCCATTGTGGAAATGGAAGATATGGTAACAAAACATACAATTAACTATATACTAGACTGTAACTTATTCACTATATGTCTCATTTTTACGTTCTTCTATCTTTTCAAAAAAGTATTGGATTCGTAAAAAATTTCGAAATCTGGTTTTCGACTGATTTATACATTTTAGGAACCAGAAAACCCGAAAAACACGTTTTTACAAAATGTCTGTCTCTGAGTCTGTCTGTTTGTGTGTATGTGACAAAAATTTTGTGGGCGCTCTATCTCAAGAACTAATTCACTTAAATTTCACAAAACTTTAGATTCTGTGAGATCTTGATATAAAATAGATCTGATTAGTTTTTGGTGTATATTGCTTAATAGGTGGCTCTGCTATACTGAATTATTTACAATTTCCACTATAGCCATATTTCACGAATAAGATAATAACGAATTTTCATCAAATTTCAGATTCAATAAATCCTTGATATAGATTAGTGTTTGGTGTAAATTGCCCAAAAGGTGGCGTTTCATGAAATTTCGTGCATTAGATCCTGAGATTGAGCTTTTGCGATAATCATGATTAGTGGTGCATCGCAGCGTTATCTGTTGATCTATTTACTCCAAAAACTGAAGAATACTAATAGACATAGGATACTAACAGAATCTGAAATTTCATGAAAATTCGTGCATTAGTTCCTGAGATAGAGCTATTGCGATAATCACGAATAATGCACCACAGCAGTGCCATCGGCTGAGCGATTTGCACGCAAACGTAATCAGTACTAGGTCATGTCAAGTACTAACTAAGTATAAAGTTTTATGAAAATCTATGCCTAGTTTTTGAGATATGGCTATAGTGGAAATTTTAAATAATCCAGTATAGCAGCGCTACCTGCTGAGCGATATACACCAAAAAATAATCAGATCTAGTTTATATCAAGGTCTCATAGAATCTAAAGTTTTGTGAAATTCAAGTGCATTAGTTCTTGAGATAGAGCGCCCGCAAAATTTTTTGTCACATACACACAAAGTCAGAGACAGACATTTTGTTAAAACATGTTTTTCGGATTTTCTGACCTCTAAAACGTATAAATCAGTCAAAACCTGATTTCGAAAATTTTCACAAATCCAATACCTTCTTGAAAGGACAGATGAACGTAAAAAATGTGACATATAGTGAATAAGTTATAGTCTAGTACTGAGGTTCCCAGAGTGTGCTCCGCGGAGCCCCTGGGGCTCCGCCTGAACTTTCCAGGGGCTCCGAGGCGTTCTTGGAAAATAAATGTGTCATGAAAGAAATTAGCATATTGCAAGTGAAAGATTTTCAAAAGCATGTAAGAATTTTTGTGTGCTTGTGTGTGTCAAGAATAAATAATATCTATAACTGGGTTGAAAAAATACAAAAATACACTTATATAGCATTTATACATTTACATTACACATGTATCTATTTTCTATGTAATATATTTGGTTTGAATTGCTTTATATTATGTTTCTGTATTTAATATGTTTTAAAAATTTGGTTTAAAATAAGCTACAAGAAATGGTATTCTGAATCGAATGCAGTTCTTTGGAGCTCCATCTATTCATATGTTCATATTTAATTCTTTTTTGCTTACAAGGAAGGTCTCCATTGGGGGCATACGCAGAATCTTTTGAAAAAAATACGAATTAAACTACTCATGTAGGTAATAAAAGATCAGTGAAAATTAGCGGCGGAATTACATTATTAAATATGTAAAAAAATAAAATAGTTTGGAATAATTGGCGTGAAAAGCTGAAAGCGACGCGGGATTTGGCGAGCAATGCATTTCCTCGCCAAAAGCAGGCGATTTTAACGAATCTGAAAATTGATTTTAATTGACTTCACTTTTTAAAATCTGCAGCATTTACTGCAACGTCACTCCACTACTTTTATAGAATATCTCTCTTCTGACCAATGAGAATGCTCCATAGCACGGTCAATTGACCGCGTCATACACTGCTAAAAATCTGCTGCATTTTGTTGCAACGCACTCCACCGCTTGTATATAATATCTCTATTCCAACCAATGAGAAAGCTCCATTTCACGGCCAAGTAACCGTGCTGCAACAAAATGCAGCAGATTTTTAACAGTGTATTTTTCAATTTGGAGCAATTTTAATCAATTTAAATTGTGTTTTAAATGATAAAATATATTAATTTTATTTTGTTAAAAGTACATATAAACGAATATGACAAAATTACACTTAAAGTAAAGTAAAAATGCAAAACTAAAATTACTTAAACTAAACTTATTTAAATAAATTGAACATAGAAAGTTTTTTCTTTAAAAAGTATTCGAAGCGTAAAAGCGTATTTTTCAAAATTTCGTTTTTTCGCCAACCGGAGATAAATCGCCAAATAAACGAAATTTTTATTATTTTTTTACGGACGTAATAAGGAAATTCCGCCGAAATTTTTTTTATAAACATATATAACTGTATGAGAAGAACATTCTGTATTTTTTTCAGATTTTTCTGAGTATGCCCGTATGGAGACCTTCCTTGTTAGTAAGAAGGTCCAAACGTCTTAATGTGGTAAACATGCCTCAAACTGTTTATATTCTTTCACTTCACTCTTTAAAATGAGGTATTTCATACTACATTACTTGTTACATATTCTGAGAAATGTGTTAGTTAGACTTTGATTGTTTCAATGATGGACTTATAATTGGTTTTCACTTTTCGTTAATATTTTTATTTAAGTGGATTAATCTCAAATGCCTTCTTGTATTTAAGTTTAAAATTTAAAACTTCTTTAAATTTTAACGCTGCAATTAAGAAATATATATTTATTTTCATTGTCATAATTGCTTGGGTTGTAAATTTTATTTCAGAGTTAAAATTTGTAGTCAAATTAATCTTTAAATAAGAAATTACTACTAGAAAGTACCGTCATTTACTACAAGATGGTTATACCGAGAAAAAGCGTTGACACATTTGATGGAGCTGCGCACAGAGGTTGACGACTTTTTGACAGATCACAACCCTCAATTATCGTAATTTCGGGTGTATAAGCCGCAGATCAAACAATTCTTTTTTGACCCAGAATTTTTTTAAGAAACAAATATAACTAGTTAGATCGCCGTAAATATTTGTCTTCAATCACTAAATAAGATTTCTGGGTCCAAAAAGAATTGTTTGATCCGCGGCTTATACACCTGAAATTACGGTAGCAACAATTTTAAATGATGAAGATTGGTCATGTAAATTGGCATATTTGGTGGACATTTTTTGTAAAATGAACGAAATCAATTTATCGTTGCAAGGAGGAAGTGTTACTGTTTCTGATTCAAACTCCAAAGTGTCGGCATTTAAAAGGAAACTAACCTTCTGGTCTGAATGTGTAGAAAAGGCTGCTATAAGTTGTTTCCCTCTTGCTAAAATGTTCTCAAATGACCATAACATTAAGTTTGAAAAAAAAATTTCAGAAAAGTATTCAAGATCATACCAAAGCTGTGATAGATTCATTTGAGCCTTACTTTCTTGCTGCTCTAAATAAGATGCTGCAATATTTTAAATGGGTACTAAATCTATTCAGTGTAAAAACAAAACCACACAGCTTAAGCTCTGAGGAATACGAAACTCTCATTGATTTAACATCTCAAAGCGATCTAATAATCTCTTCTTAAAGCAGGCATATCGCTAATTTTGGTGCCATTTGACAGATGAATACAAAATCTTGCCAAATACAGTAATATTAATTTTATTACCATTTTCAACGACATATCTGTGTGAAGCTGGATTTTCCACTTACACAAGTATCAAAACAAAAAACAGAAACCGGTTAAATGCAGAATCAGACATTTGATTACAACTGTCGAAAATTGCACCACATATTAAATAAACTGCGCAAAACAATTTGAGCACATTTTTCGCATTGAACTTTTATATGTTATTGTTCATCATACTTTATGCAGAAAAAAATGGCCTTTAATATTGATACATATTGCATATTATTTGTTTAAAGTAATCACGCTTACTCCCTGGTGTAAGTTAAAATGTTTGTATGTTACATGTAACCGTAACCTTATAATTATATTTGTGTATCCTGTTTGGCAACGCTAAGTCAGTGTTGTTGAAATATGAATGTCATGCTGCAGTAACGCCATGTGCGTGATTTAGTTAATCTTAATCTTAATTAAACTACTTATGCAGACATGCCAACCTCCGGCTTTTTAAAAAATCTAACAATTATACTTCTAACCAGAAATTTATTGTGTCAACGAATTTAAGTAAATTTCAAATGACCATCTGAGTTAATACTAGACACTTCTAATTAAACAATTTTTCTGGTTCAAAGTACGTCTTCATGAATTAATAAAAGCCGGAGGTTGGCAACTCTGCATATGCTTATCATCGGCCTCTGATTCAGTTATTATCTTTACAGCAGAGCGTGGTTCCGAAACTGAACACGCAGACGTAAAAGTATGTTAAGATTGTGCGAAAGTGTTACTTTGCCTTTATTTTATTACTTTGAACTGAATCACGCGGATCGGAAGTCGAAAGGCGGCACGTGAAGAAAAAATCAAGTATTCCGTTGAATCATTTAGCGGTAACAATTTTGTTCTGTGAAAGCGACGTGTTGAAGCCATCTTTGCAGCTAAGTATCTTGATAGATATTTAAATGAGGAAAGTGATCCAGCTAAAGCAGTGGAAGTTAAAGAATCAAAGAAAGTATATGCTTTACTGTTAACCCTTTTAGATGACACAGTGCTAGCGACTTTGGGTACGGAAACAACTGCGTGTCAAATATGTACAAATCTGAAAAATAAATATGAGAAAACTAGTGCAGTGAACCAAAGTTTAGTGCGAAAGAAACTGGCGACTTTACAGAAACGTCGAGAATGCAGCATGCAGCAACACATTAATGAACTGTTTGTCATCGTCAATGAATTGAGACTTTCTGGTGCAGAAGTGAAATATATGTATGTGTTATCTATTTGTTAATGTCTCTACCTGCAGAATATGATGTAGTTAAAGCTACAATTGAAAATCAGCCAAATGAAACTTTGACGTTAGACTTTGTTATGCAGAGACTTTTGAATGCTGAAGCATTAAAGCTTGAAAGAAATTCCTGTTTCAAATGACAACATCGCTTTCTTTACAGACAAACGTGACATCATTTGTCATAAGTGTAAATCCAAAGGCCACATTGCCAAGTTTTGTACAAAGAAATCAGTTTGCTTCCAATGTAGACGCCCTGGACAGATGAAAAGGGATTGTAGAGTTCGACCAAAAGCAGATTCCAGAGAAACGGCTGCAGTAACATTCGTGGCAGGTGAGCCTGTTGAAGGATTTCTGCTGGATTCTGGAGCATCCACACACATATGCAGCAAAAGTGAGTGGTTTGAAGAAATGAAACTTTTTTCTGGAACTGTTACTTGTGCCTCCAAAATGATGTTTTGAAGATAGAAGGTATTGGCAATATACGTGGAACATTACATGGTAGGAAAATAATTCTAACAGATGTACTATTTGTTCCTGATTTAAATGGTGAATTAATATCAGTTAAAAATATACAAAAAGCGGGGTATAGTGTAACTTTTGAGAATGACCTAGCTGTTATTAAGAAAGATAATGTGAAATTTGAATTTGCTAGACTTAACACGAAAAAACAGTACATAAGTGAATTTCTACCTGTTAAAGCCTCAACATATCTTGTGAATCATGATGCTGAACTGTGGCATAGGCGAATGGGACACTCATCCAACAAGGTGTTGAAAGAAATGGGTTTGTCAATTTCCGAATCAACATCAAATTTCTGTGAAGAGTGTGTTATTGCAAAACATCCGAACCAGCAGCACCATCCAGTGAGCAAGAATCCTAGAAGTCGAGAGCGTGTGGCAATGAGAATGATTCACAGTGACATATGTGGTTCTACTGATCCTCCTACTAGGGCAGGTGAAAGATATTTTGTCACTCTCATAGATGACCACTCAAGGTTTGTTGAAGTACATCTTCTAAAGCACAAAAGTGAAACTGCTAAGGTTTTTAAACTGTTTATCAAGCAAAATTCAAAGCTCTACAAAATTAGATGTGACAATGCCAAAGAGTATGTGTCAGGTGAACTGGCCCGTTATTGCAAGAAAAATAGTGTTTTGATTGATCCAGCTCCGTCATATTCAGCTCCTTTAAATGGTGTTGCCGAAAGGGCAATTAGATATCTTTTAGAGGAGGCTCATGCCTTAATTTTTTAGTCAAAGTTACCTAAAACTTGTTGGGGGTATGCTATGCAAACAGCTGCATTTCTCAAGAACAGAATTCCAAATCAAACTGCTGGAGATGTGCCATTTAAACTCAAATACGATAAGCCACCTGACCTAAGCATTATCAGAGTTTTTGGTTGCGATGCATATATGAGAATTCCAGATAATATTTAACAAAGAAGTTGGATCCCAAATCCAAAAAGATGATTTTCATAGCATATTCAACAATGGGTTATCGTCTTTTGGATTCAGTGACATGCCATGTTGTGGTTTCTCGCAATGTAAAATTCAACGAAGAAAAGAAATGCATAATGAATTTGATTCAAGACGACTCCATACAAGTTGAAGAGCTTGCTAATGAAGAAGTTAATCCGGACTCAGAAGATGTGGAAACTACAACTCCTGAAGAGAATGTCAGGCCTAGAAGAAATGTCAAATTACCTGTCAGACTAGACGATTATTTGGTGTATGAAGCTAATGCAATATCTGCTGATTCTATATTATTTGAGGATGTGGAAAACCTACTTGAAGAAGAGAAAATACCATGGAAGAAAACTATTAACGAAGAAATGGAGTCTCTAAAAAAATAAAGTTAGTGAAATTGCCAAAAGAAGTAAAGACAGTATCCTGTAAATGGGTGTTGCGTATCAAAAGAAACAATGTTTATAAAGCCAGACTGGTTGCTCGTGGTTTTGAACAGAAACCAGGAATTGATTATTTTGACACTTATTCACCTGTCAACAGTATGTCATCACTCAGACATGTTCTTGGCATCATTGACCAAAAGGATTTTAAAGTTTATGCATTGGATGACAAAACAGCTTTTCTGAATGGTGAACTCGATGAAATAATCTTCATGGAACAGCCCATGGATTATAATGATAATAGTGGCCGTGTATGCAAGCTGCTTAAGAGTCTCTATGGACTCAAACAAGCACCCAGGCAATGGTTCAAACGTTTCACAGATTTCATTCTTCATTTAACCCTTTCCGGCACACTGTGCCCGGTCTGGGATACCTAATTTTAATTCCATACTTGCAAACGACACCAGTAATATTTTAGTAAAATTTTGCTTTTACTATAAAAGCTTAAATTAAGGAATTCAAAATATTAAAAAAAAATTCGTTTGTGAATTCCGGTGTCAGTCGATAATTTCTCATTTTAGTAAAGATTTTGCCCGTGCCGGAAAGGGTTAAACTTCAAGCAGTTAAATAGTGAAGCGTGTGTTTTTGTAAGAAGATCTGAACAGAAAGAAATCTTCATTCTGTTGTATGTTGATGACCTGCTCATTGCTGGTTCTGATGATTCAGAGGTTAAAGTTGTGATTCAGCTACTTAGGAATAAGTTTGAGATGTCTAAAGCTGAAATTGCTGAAGAATTCCTAGGGATATGCATGGAGTATTCCCAAAATCAACTTTCTTTAAGTCAAAAGTCAATAGTTTTACGTAATAATAGTTATGTTGGGAAAATCTTAAATAAATTTAAAATGACAGAGTGCAAACCATTCGACACATCTCTTGTGCCAAAGTCAACTTCTTCAGATTTTGTGCAGGGCAAAAGTTTTCAAGGTCCTTATCGTGAGCTTGTAGGGGCTCTGCTCTACTTATCCATGATAACTCGTCCTGATATTTTGTACTCTGTTAATTGCCTTAATCAACTCCAAGGGCACCCTACTGATATTGCCTGGGCTGGTCTGAAAAGAGTACTTAGATATCTAAAAGGGACATCTGAACTCAAATTAATGTTTTGTAAATCTTGTAGTGACAGTAGTATTATTAATGTTTCTGTTGATGCAGGGGGGGGGGGGGGCTGATGCACAGGATAGAAAGTCTATTTCTGGGTATATTATTTTCTTTAGTGATTGTCCAGTTGCTTGGTCTGTAAAGAAACAAACCTCCATTGCGCTTTCCTCTACAGAGGCAGAGATTTTATCTTTAGCAAAAGCTGTCCAGGATTTAATTTTTCTTTACAATGTAACTACAGACATTTTAGGATATGAAAATGTTAATGTTTTTATTTTCGAGGATAATCAGTCAGCCATTAAGGCTATATTAAATGAAAAAAACTGTGCTAGATTAAAGTATTTGGATTGTAAATTAAAATATGTTAGGGATACTATAAAATTGTATAACATAAATCTTGAGTATGTTGCTACTGAAAATCAGTTAGCTGATATGTTTACCAAATGCTTACCTAAACCTAGATTAATTGATTTAAGATATAAATGTAAAATAATGTGTGATTAAGGGATGGTGTTGAAAGTAATCACACTTACTCCCTGGTGTAAGTTAAAATGTTTGTATATTACATGTAACCGTAACCTTATAATTATATTTGTGTATCCTGTTTGGCAACGCTAAGTCAGTGTCGTTGAAATATGAATGTCATGTTGCAGTAACGACATGTGCATGATTTACTTAATCTCAATTAAACTACTTATGCTTATCTTCGGCCTCTGATTTACTTATTATCTTTACATTATTTATTTTTATTTATTTTTATTTTTTTTACTTTATTTATATTAAATTTTACTTATTTAAATCTTCTATCCTAGCTTTCAAAATTGTATTTAATTTTTAAGACAATGTTTGTCGCTTAAAACGTCTTTTTTAAAGATCTTATATCATTTAAAATCCCTGATTACATTCATTTGTGTGTAAAGTGTGTATCTATTTCTTTTTATTTTTCTATCTTTGATTTTTTTTTATGTTTATACTATTTGTATTAATATTTAGTTATTTAAAAAATTTTATACTCTCTTTCATAGTAAAATAATGTTTGTCGCTGAAAAGGTATTTTTTATTGCAACTTCTGTCATTTAAAACCCCTCATTAAACTCATATTACATTTGTGAATGCATGTATCTTTTATAAATAAATTTAAATTCTTTAATCTCTTTATGCTATTTGTATATTTAAATTTTCTATACTGTTTTTTATTGTACAACGATGTTTGTGAATTAAAACATCCCTTTTTTGTAATAACTTTTATCATTTAATAAACCCCTTATTAAATTCATTTAATATTTATATACGTTGTGTATGTAGAGTTTTTTTTTGTAACTTTAATTTCTTTGACCTGTTTATTTTATTTGTATAATTTCTTAATTATTTAACATTTCTATGCTGTTTTAAATAATTGTATTTAATTTTATAAGCAATGTATATTGCTAAAAACTCTTTTTTTATCATCTTGTATCACTTTAAAACCCGTCTTTAAAATTTTCTTTTAATTGCTTTCTGGCACATTTTCCTATCAGAAATAAGTCTGTAGCAATTTAAAATATATATATTGGCTCTTTACATTTGTCTTCACATTAAGAATTTAAAATTGCGCTCTGTTCTAGTTCCACCTCTTGCTTAGACTTTTTGTCAAGGAGTGCCCGCCCTGATATAAATTTAATCTCACCCATATTATTAGTAATGTGTTTCTAATGTTTTACTAGTTACAGTTCGTTTAATATGTGCAGTTTTTAACCTCATATCTGTTTTGAGGCAAAAACAATTACGAAAGAAAGTTTTTTTAAAAAAACTATAATTAATAGCCAAATATTATAGTTTAAATAAAATATCCTATAAAGTGAACAATGCTGAATATACCAATAGTGCTTATAGATTCTCCCCCGCCCACTTAAACACTAAAACGATGACCTGCTTCTAAATGTATTTTTTTTTTAAATGGTTAAAAAAAATAAGCTGAGAGGCGATTCATTTTCGTTGAATATTTAGAAGTACTAGAAATTTGAGGAAGAACGAAAAAATATTTCAGAATCGTATGATTTATTATGGATAAACGGGACTAGCGAAAACTTGTTACATACTAAAACTACGCTTTTTTGAGTGAGTAAATAATTGGAATTATACAGACTTATCTCCCTGAAAACGAAAGCTGCACAACTTACCTTTTTTTCTATGTGTGTTGTTTTCGCCATCAATAATAATAGTTTTACGTAAGCCCATATGCAATGCATAATCCAAACGTGGTTACCATTTTGATCTGTAATTTCGAGTTCATGCTGTAAATTTCAAAAGAATATTTTTTATTTAAAACTTTCAGAAATCAGAAATTTTTAGGTATAACTTTGTTGCATTTGAAGGAAATATCTCTATTATACAAGGTAGATGTTTTGATACTAAAAAAAGGGTTTTATTCCTTATTTTTATTTTATTGTATCCAATAATAGTGATATTAAATTGAACTGTTAAGGTCAACATAATAGAAAATTTGATTTTTAAAATTTCTAGTATGAATTCAGAATTTCTGTATCAGGAAAGGATGAAACTAAGAATCTTTGTCCAATGTTAAAATCTACTGGCTCGGATTTTTATCCAGCAGATTTTTCTCTGCTCAATACGAATAAAAACATGAATTTGTAAATCACAGAGTATCATTAGGTTCAGGGGCTCCGCCTCAGAAATTCTTCTCAAAAAGGGCTCCGTGAGCCCAAAACTTTGGGAACTAGTATATAGTTAATTGTATGTTTTGTTACCATATTTTCCATTTCCACAATGGCTTGAAGTAAGCCGTATGTGTTCGCATGGCCATTAGCCAAAGTTCTGCCAAATCTCTGTTAAAGGGTAGGTTTCATACTATAAAATACAATTATCAAGTTCCACTTTGACCCTCAGCGCACTGAAATACAGAATCACCAAAAACACTTTTTTTGTTTCATTCGATACAAAGTTAGCTATTTTTAGGCAGCACTGAGGGTGACCCAAGCAACTAATGAGGTAATTCAGTTATAGTGAGTAGTACTGCACAAGTTAAACACCAAAACTCTGGCTGACCCTCAGCGCATGAGTCCATGAGGTCTCAAATATGGCGTTTTTTCACTTTCCGCGACAAAGTTTGACGAGCCACGCCGGTTGTAACTGAAGGTCAGCCATGAAATTTAAAAAATAATTCAGTTTAGCTAATAAATGTAATGTTGCAATCACAAAAATAACTTTGGTTGATGCTCAATATACTGAGATAATAGAATACAGAAAGATGCCGATTCGAAAAAAATACTGAGTCGTGACCCGCTTTAGAAATTTTTGTGGGTCAGAAAATTTTTTTGGGGGAAAAACAAAATATGCATATCTTCTAAAATTATTAGAAGAAATCATAAAAAAAAAATCGGCAAAATCAAAAATGGCTTTCATAATAGCCTGCCTCAGGGTTGCTACGCTTCAAGGAAATTTTCAGGGAAAATATCAATATTTTTTATGAGAAAATAAATCTAGTAACAGAGCATAAAATTTCGCTATATTTATTGAGAGATTTTTTTTTAATAATAAAATACTGGTACAGAAGAATTTCATGGTCTGAAAAATTCCCTGAACCGTATCAACCCTGCTGCCTGACTCTTAAATAATATATTTCACTTGATCGGAACATTTTTACGATTTAACAGAATAATATTTTCTCTAACATGGTACTGTGTCCACTAACGCTAAAATCTCATCCCTAGGATGAAGTATACTTTTATTTGATACAGATTTTAATACGATTTATTTTAAATTTGATTAAACATTTATTTCCATGTAAGAAGTTTTAAAAAATGTGATATCACTTTCAAATTTTTTTTAAATATCGTGCAATTTTGTTTTGTATATTTCTGGTATAGAGATTGTGTTCTTATTACAAAAAACTTTCGGGCCCGGGATTCGAAAAACGAGCCCAAATTCATCTCTAACATACAACAGGTCATTCTAAAGTCGAGAAAAATCTTTAACAAAATTGATTAGTTTCAGAACAAAAAGAAAATCTGAAAATTGGAAAATTTTTGAAAATGTGCCATAGTTCTTACGTAAAAGCTTTTGCTATACAAAAAAAAAATTAGTCTGTCACAAGTCTTGAGCATAATCCAATAATTATGGTTTCCAAATTTCCTCAAAATCGGTCTGGTTTTCGAGGAAACGGGTGTTAAAGCTTGCTTATTTCCCATAGGGTTGCATCCAGTCTTATCTTTCCTTAACCACTTACTTAATAAATATTTTTGAAAAAAAAATTAAATAATGCCTATTTTTTCATGTTTTTTATAGAATTTTTAATTTTTTATCCCCAATTTTTCAAAACAGAAACTTCTGCCTAATTGTTTTAAAAAAAATGTTCGGAGTTAAAATGATGCAGAATTTACAAGAAAAATTAAAGGGTGATAATAATAAATCATGATGCAAAAACACGTTGCCCGTGTGACGGACGGGCGAATTAGGGAAGTGGTTAATTAGTATAGGTTCTGAATTAACATCAGAAAATTTTGAATAGTAATTTTATTTTATTTGTGGAATACATACCATCATATAAAATAAAAATAACTATTAAAACCTTCTGGTCAGAATTCGGAATTTCTTAATAAAAAAACTGTTTTTAAATCGGACGTTTCATACTTAATGACCTGATAATTTAAATGTATGTCGTACCACATATATCTAGACATTGTAACAAAGGCTTAGTATTTACACTTTCATGCAATCAATTCGATTGCAACAACTTCTATGGAAATGCATTATTAAAACACTCGTTGCCGCTTACATGAAGATGTGATGATAGTTAATGCCGCACTGTAGAAGTGGGTTTTTCCCAGATGCTGATCTACTTTTTATAACAAAGAATCAGCGAAAGATTTTCCCGCGCCAGCGCGTGACTGGCTATTTGACATCATCCCACATCACGCGCTGGCGCGTGAGTGGCCTCTTAACCCCTTGAAGGGCACCGGTATATTATATATACCACTTAATTTTAATTCCCTTGTGCCACATTGGCACCGGAATTTTAGTATTAAGATTTGCTTTTTACAAAGGACACGAAAAAAACTTTTACTTTCTATCACATGAATTTGTTTGTGAATCCCGGTGTCAATCAATCATTTGAACATTTTAAGAACATAAGTGCTTTGCCCCTCAAGGGGTTAACGTTGACGCCATATCAAGCGCTTTCGAGTGGGCGGCAGTAAACGTGTTAAAGTTTTACTGGTATACGCAGTTTCGACGCTACGTGTTTCTAAACATTGTACTCAAAGGATGTTGTAGAATCTTTGAAGCACATCCAGTTAGTTTTAGGACATAATATGACTTGTAAAAAATTATTCAAAAATTTTTTTAATAAAAAATTGTTAGAACTTACTGAATTATAAAGCATACAAAAATATAGTCAGATAGTATAAAACTAGTCAGATGTGGCAATCCCAAAACTTTCTTCTATCTTATGCATGTTAATACTTCCTGAAAAATGCAGCATAGAAGCGCAACCGGTTTCGTGGTTTAAAGCAAAATCAAGTCAGCAAAAACTTATGGCAACTTATAGCTGAATCTGAAGTTTGATGAAAATCTGAGCTTTAGTGTTTGAGATAGAGCTGTTGCAAAATCTTGATAAAAAATCTGCATAACTGCGTCACATGTTACGTGATGTACAACAGGAATTAATTAGTATAAATTTTTTTATAAGGTACTAACTGAATCTAAAGTTTGGTGAAAATCCATGCATTAGTTCTTGAGATCATTTACTGCGAAATCGTGAAAAAAGCAGCATAGAAGTGCCATCTATGGGATGATTTATATCAGAAACCAAACAATACTAATCTATTTGATTAACACCATTTTTAAAAATAACTTTCCTTGAAGTAGACAATTAAAAAAATTCTGTGATTACATAAGGAAAATTTTATTTTCATTTACTGGTGCCAAAAATAAATTTTGAAAGGAAAGATGATGTCTCCGCCGGGGAGATAACGGATTGCCAAGGGTTAATGCTTCATGCAGTCGGTAATGTCGTAGTTCCACGTAAGAATACACGCTTCATAACAGTGCAAAGTTCCGACTGTTCCATTTTAAACAAAATTAATTTTTAAAAAAGTTTTAATATTATTTAGAGTTTACATTGATCTCTTTAATGTGTGTGCTTACATTCGGGCCACATAAAAAAATACGAAATTTTTATCAAACACGTGTGTTTATAATTAAAACAGAGAATAAAACTATGAATTTATATAAATTTTTAATGGAATTTTAATTAAATTATCAAATTTAGGCAATTTTAATCAAATTTCAGTAAAGATTTGCGTTGTTGTCAAACCTTCTATAACGAAATCTATTCAATATATTTCACCCTTTTTAAACAATATATTAGCAAACAACTTACTTATGTTCGAAGCTAAAAATTTGCAATACCTTTTAAATTTTTTAAAATATACCAAATTTTATATACATGAATAAAAAAAATGTGTATTTTTCAATAAAAACAGCTATTAAATTAATACATACAAACTTAATAGCTATATTTCGCTTCATAACATACCAACAGATGAACAAAACTTTTTTGCAAAATTTTATTTCAGTATCTTAAAAATCTTTTAACCCCCTGACTGCCCGGCAAAAGGGTAAAATTTTAATGTTGTTTTCTCTGTAATTTATTAAAAATATTAACCCATTAACGCCCGAATTATTTTCTTCGCTAACAATATTGTATTTAAAACGCATCTTCGCTTTTCTTAAATACAAAGTTTTAATTAAACACTGTTAAAAATTTGACCCATTTGTTGCAGCGTCACTCCACAGCTTTAACCCGGGAGGACGCGCGCAGGGCCTAAAAGACCCGGAGTGCGTATGATTTTTACAATTGTAACCACTAAATTTTTAAAAGTAATCTTCAACTTATTTTATCGCAAAATTTGTAAGAATTGTCAGCGTCTTAATAAAATGACTGTTATAATTTGATTTTATTGGTGGCAAAGTTAAAACCATTTATACCCTGGGTAAGCGCGCGTTCTCGCGGGTTAATAGAACATCTCTTTTATGACCAATGAGAATCCTCCATATCACAGTAAAGTAGCCGCTTTATATAAAAGCAGTAGAGCGACGCTGCAGCAAATGGGTCAAATTTCTAACAGTTGCTGTAGCATTACTCCAACGCTTTTACAGAAAACGGTTACTTTGTGTTTGTTACTTACATTGTATTCCATAAAAGCTGGGGAGTGACGATGCAGCAAAAGGGTCAAACTTTTAACAGTGTACTGCTAAAAATTTGACCCATCTACTGCAGCGTCACTCCACAGCTTTTATAGAATGCCTCTTTTATGACCAACGAGAATGCTCCATAACACAGCAAAGTAATCGTTTTCTATAAAAAGTGGTGGAGCGACGCTGCAGCATATGAGTCAAATTTTCAGCAGTGTGAATATTGTGTTTGAAATAGGGAAAATATTTCATAGCACTGTAAAATGTCGTGACGTCATTTATAGCTCAAACTGTAAATCTGACAAATGAGAACGCTCCATTACGACTCTGGAAAGTTTGCATTGGACGAAAAATTGATAGCCTTTAAAATCGGAGATAACTTTTCACAATGGGATTTGACACTGGTCAGAATAAGTGTTTTTTCTCGTAGATGGGTTGACCCCGGAATCGTCATACACGGAGGGATTTTATATGTATAATATGTTATATATTTGTGTGTTAAAATCTATTGTTTACCTTTCTGTAACTCTTTAAATGCTCAGTTTCGTTTTTAGAAAGTTCATTACTGGTTTATATTTTGGGCTATAATTTTTCTTCCAATTATCGCTTACAGAAAAATAAGGCACTTTTGGAAGGCTAAATGTTTGAACTTTAATCTAAAATAATAATAGTAATAATAATAATAATAATAATAATAATAATAATAATAATAATAATATATCGAAATTTTTTGCAAAACAGCGATTTAAAGGTAGGCACAAATCTTAAATGGGCGAGATATGTAACTTAAAAAAAATGCCAGTACAATATTAAGCCAGGGTCAAATAAGAAGTTGTTAAAGTTGGCAATATTATTAACCCATTCGTGCCCACCACCTTTTGCGCAAATTTTATTCGGTTGTCACTACTATTTAAAAAAAAATTAAGTTTAGTTCATTAATTACGAAAATGTTTCAATTAAATAAAATAAAGATTGCTGTTCTTTTTTACCGGTGTCAAAAACAGTGCTACGTGCACCTTTTGAAGCGTCCCTAAGAAGGGACGCTAATGGCACTAATGGGTTAACTACATATTTCTTTCTTGACGACCTAATATACTGTAAAACAATTTTCTGACAAAGACTGAAAATATTCCTGGCAAAGTTACTTACACATATTTATTTAAACAGATTTAATACTTTTTTTTCTGCGTAGCTTCCCTTTTGATTAAAAAATACTTTTACTGCTTGTTTCTTCTAAACATTTTATTTGGTTTTCTCGAGAGGGAAAATGAAGTCTTAAACATTTATTTTTTCCACTCTAGGACATTTGACATAACTAAATATAAGATTATGAGGAATATACCATCTAAGCTACATTAAGCTTAAGATTTCAAAGCACTTTTCTTAAATTAGTAGTTATATTTGACGTAAGAAATTTTTCCTTCGTGTTTTAAAACAAATGATGCACCTATTTTATAAATTTAAAATCATAACAAATTACAAGAGGTGTTAAAAGCATTTAAGTAGGGGTAAGTCGGATAAAACCGGGACCCTAATTTTTTTTTATATTATTGTGCACTATGTAAACCAAACGGTCAAAATTTGTATTAAAACGACAAATTGATTCCTTATGAAGAAGAAAAGTATTCATTCAGTCGCAAATAGCAGCAATGGAGATCATAACAACACCTTTTTTAAATTGTTCAACGTCCCGGTTTTGTCGGACCTGGTCAGACAAAACCGGGAACTTTGAAGAAATAATCAAAAGCACATTGTAACTTTGCAATAATACCATTTAGTAAAGAGAAAATTGCAGAAATTGTCATATTATACTTATAGAATGTGAATCTATATTAAATCTACGTTCTGTTTTAAGAATTAAAAATGTTTGACACAAAAATCACAAATGAAAATTCGATCTTGTTCATCTGCATTGCTGCATGCTTCATGTGACCACTCTTTGAAGTGAAGTCATGGTATCCAAATCTCCTTAGGTTTAGCTTGTTCATATAAGCCGTTGCAAAAGATGCATGTTTCACTTTTATCCTTCTCCTTGTTTGATGTCAAGTTTTTTTTCTCTAGCTACTTTTTTTTTCAATTTAGTTTTTTTTTTTACAATTTTTTCTGTCATCTTGAAAAGTTTTTTCTTCATGGCTAAGTTCTTCTTGTATTTCTATTTCATCCTTTCTTTTTCTTCACGTTCGAGTTCTGATTTGTAGGGGGTTGAAGTAAGAACAGCTGTTTTCCCTCGTCACTTGTTGGAATTCCCGATGGTCCTAGGTCCATTTGTACTAGAATAGGTTTTATATCCCGTAATGAGAAAGCAAAAGGACGCCTGATAACTCTGCCCAGGCCTTGAGAAGACGTAAAAGGTTGCACAACAACCAAAAAGTCCACATCGTCGTCTTCTACAGGAACTGGAGCCTTCGAAGTCGGCATTAGCTGCCATAGGCTGGCCTTTTAGCGACAAACTAATCACACATTTATGAACAATAATTGTTAAACTTTTTAATTTTGAATTCAGACTATGCTATACACGTTGATTCACTCATAAACACAGCAAAAAACAGTTTACCGATATAAAAAAAAAGAATGATAAGTGGCCGGAAACTTTTTCACACGCGAACTTCGAATTTTACCCCTTTGCAAGAAGCATCTTCAATATCCAATCAAAATGATCACGTGGTCAGAGGTCATTCACATATTCCTAACTTTTGAAGCAATTGTGCTACTTCTTTGCTGAAACCTTTTGGAAAATAAATCGAAGAAACTAACTGGCCGGAAACTTTTGACCGCCACTGTATATATAGTATATATGTAAGTCAACATTTCAATGGAGGGTGACTTTGGGATCTAGTGGTTATGATCGACGAAAATATAGCAAAATTTACCGATGGGCTTACCCCAGACGGCTGCAATAGGTAGTGTTTTTACTTTTTGTAATGAAAGCTACCTAAAAGTGTCCACAATTTTGGCCACCAGTGTATGTGTTTTCTTTAATCTTGGGACATTTTAAGCACAATAACTGGGTGATAATGAAGTATTTACATTATCGTCTGTGATTAGCATTCCATTGGAGAGTAATGTGCGGTATTTAGATTTAATTAAACAATTGCACTAAAGATGAATAACATAAATACTGAATCGTGATAGAGTTGAACACCAATTTGATCGCATTTTGGCACAATGACCTTATTCACTGAAAATCCCATTTATTCCGGCGCAGGGCACTTCCATTGCGAAAATGTTGAAATGACTGAATGACATCGGAATTTAAGAACTTATTAGAAAAATAACACATAGCTGTTCTTCCCCACAAGTAAGAAACGGAAAATACTTATACCAGAATTCCGGTGTCATTTTGGTATTTCGGAATCATGTTGGGTGGTCCATGTACTGGAACACTGAAACACAAATGATTAAAAGATCTTTAAATATGTATACGATAGAAATGGTGAAATGAAATATAAAATTAAAACTAATGTTGATTTAATCTATTTTGATTCGGATACATAGAATATTTTTTTAAATTTAATTTTGATGTAATCTTACATAATCGGGTCCATGTCTATTTCCCCATGAATATTAGGAATGAGCGCTGACACAAAAATGGTGGATTTTAAAGGCGTATTTTTTTTAAGCGTATACACAGTCAACTAAATTTTGACACCAGTATTTTATAAAAGAACTTTTTGACTCGTCTAAGCTCTGTAAGATAGATCCGAAAAGCTCTGATGCTACTCGTGCAAAAGCTTTGGTATAGTATTCACGTTGAAAAGAATCGGTCTTTGGCAGCTGAAATATTTGTGTCAGGTCTTAGAACTAATATTCATGAGGTGGTGCCATGTAAAAAGATTATGTCATACATAAATGATGTTGGCAAGAATTGCGGCTCTACATAGATGCCAACATTTCTTAATTATTCCGGAGTCTTATCCAAAAGGGTCTTAAACGTGTTTATATCCGAAAAGTGTGAATAAGAAAATATGTTTTCCTTCTGTGAGATACGCATTAGATTTTATTAAAATTTATGATTAAATAAAATTTTCGGTTAAAGTGATTTTTCTCTTTTATTGGACTCCAGAATAATTAAGAGATGTTGCCATCTATGCATCTATGTTATAAAAGGAACACATATCTGAGTGTTATTGACGTAATTTTGATGGCAGCAACAAATTGACTAATAAATTCTTTTTTTATTGCGTTTTAACTTCTAAACATCGCAGACTTTCAAATTTTATACCGTCGAATAGATAAAGAAAAAAGAAAACTGTATTTGAATTGACTGTTATTTTATGGTTCAAAAATAATTTTCAAGCATGAATTATTTTTAAAGCTATCTCTATCGTGTGCATTCCGATTGTGGAAGATTAATCTATTCACATTTAAAACAATATAAATAATTCCGCATTTATTCCCAGCGAATATTCGAGAATGAATATTAAATCTTCATCAAAATAATAAATATAAATATAAATAATAACATAATATAAATAAAATACAAATTTAACCACTTAGCTTATTCCTTTTTTACGTATACTAAATTGAAAATATAGGATAAAAACCACTTTTTTAAAGCTACAATATTCCTAATATTTAATCTAAACATTTCTCCTATGAAATAGCATGAAATTGTACTTAAAAAAATTATGGTGTCAAGAAGCTTTAATGGATGGCTGAAGCAAACTCTCCTTGGCCGTACAACATATAGAGAAATCAGTTAACTGGTTAACAGACACGCTTAAATAGTTGAAATTATCAGAATTGAAAAACCAGCATTAAGCAGCGAAATTTTGCACGATTTCTTTAACCATTAACTCCTACATAATAAAACTAATACAAAAGTATCGCGTTATTAAATTTAAATTTTTTCATTTGAATATATTATTGATATTTTTCTTATAAAAATGATTTTCAGTGTTGTCAACGGGTTAGTTAAAAAAATATATTAAATAAGAAAACTGTATTAGAATTAGAAAAAGTGTGGTTTTCCACTATATTCCTTCACCCCCATATTTTGAAGCCCATGGTCTATCCACTGGAGAATATTATAAAGGACAAACGTTTTCGTGCGTAATGTCATTGTCCTTTTAGGAATGGCAACAATTGACGATGAAATTTCCGTTTTCCAATTTTTTAAATTTCTAAGCATTGCACATTTTAAATTATTATACCGTCATATGGGAAAAAACATTTTCTTCCTATATGACGGCTTAAAAAAATGCAATTCGCTTAAAAACTGTCTTAATAGATTGATTTATTATGGCTTTTTCAATAATTTTCAAGCATGAGTTTTTTAGATATTTCCATCACTGTGTAAGCTAAATTAAGAAGTAATCCATTTGCACTTAAAACAATATAAATAGTTTAAAATTTGTCTCAGGCTGATTTTTCATAACGAAATTAGAGTTTCTTCAACGTATTAAACTTGAAAGTAACTGTTCGATTGTATTCCATAACTACTTCTCCTAGAATAAGGAATGTTGAGAAATCAAATTAACACCAGTTATCAGCATTAATTCGAGAATGTCGAAAGTGGTCAAAGAATTTTAAAGTTTCAACTAGTTTTCGAAATGATATTTTTTTATGTAACTTTAAATGACACTTTTGTAATGATGGTAACCAAATAGCTCCATTTTTATGGATAAAAGGGAGAAGGAAAACGACTGGGATTATTAGATTTCTTTGTTTGACATAATTTTGAAATTGAAATTAACTTGTATTTGAGTAGATAGTAAAAATAGTATCGTGACTGGATTGTATTTTTGAAGAAAATTTCAAGAAATACAAACTTATTTTCACGCATTTAAGCTTCAGGAATCAGTTCGTTTTAGCAAACAAAAGATCGTATAGCGACTGGAACATTGAGATAAATTCTAATGATTAAAAAAGGCCATCGTAACTTTTTTTAATTTAAATGAAAGTAAAAAAACAGATTTTCAGTTATTTCTTTCAGAAAGCGATTAAAAGTCTTCATAAGGATGCCAACCCCTTGTGGGGCAGAGTACTTCTGTTTCTAAAATATCAAAATGATTAAATGACACTGGTTCTTATGAACAAATTGAAATAAAAATAAGTAAAAGCTTTCTTTTTTCGTGTATATTTTATAAAGCAAAACTTAATAGCTAAATTCTGGTGCCAATGTGGCATTTGGGAATTAAAATTAAGTGGCATATATTATATACTGGTACCCTTCAAATGGTTAAAAGCAAAATTTTTTTGGAAAGAAATTAATTATATTTCGCTAAACATTTATTTTAATTGATAAATATAAAATGTCTTCGCCAAAATAAAGTCATTTTTGCATAAGTTCATAAAATGACACCATTTCTACTAGCTTCATAATTAGAAGACAAATCTCGTAAGACCGAAAAGTTTCAGATAATATAAAATTATAGAATATGTGTTTTTTATTGAGAAAAAATTTAGGATTCGAATAAAAACAAATGACTGGCAACTTCTACGCCTCTTTAAAGTCAAACACACACACATATTCAAACCAGAAATTTTAATTAACAATTCACAATATATAGTACAATATATAACACTAAATAAATTTGGCGAATATTTTACTAGAAAGTATTTGTGGTATAAACATATTTATATGATGTATATAGGCGTAGTAGCTCTGAAAACACAATTTGTTACTTGAAATATTGTATTGAATAAAGTTAATGCTATAATTGCCTTGTGAATTTATAATAAAGTTAGATTTGATTTTCCTCAAAAGAACCGAAAGTTCTCATGCAATGCACTAGCAACCTTGTCATTCAACTACATTTTTCGATAGTAAATGTTAAAAACACTTAATGGGCCTCCAAGCACGAAATTACCGCATTTTAACGTAGAGATGAATAACTTATTGATGGAATGTTAGTTTACTCCAAATATATCTACGGAAAATCTAAAATAAAAAGGAATGGTATTTTACTAACTGAAATATCCATTGGTGATTTTCATTATATGGGGTGTTAAAGAGCTGTTTCGCTCTTTTTTTAAACGGGCATGCAGCCAGAATGGGGTTCCAAATGCTCTGGATTCCTCTGATTTTGTAAAGTTCTGTTCGCCTTATCTAATTGGAGAATATTCAGCTATTAATCAAGGCGAAGAAAATGTTACAATATTACTGGTATCCAGCGCATTTGGACTCTCCTCCTCTCTCTTGATACGCCACTGGTACGTATTCACTTTATTTAAGAATGTGAATAAGTAATGAAAAATGGCCATTCTTAATAGTATAGTCAAACAATGTTCTGTTACTGTGGCGCCATTAATGATCACAAGTATCACAAGTGCAGTTGTGACCAAAATAGGATATTTTCAAATCGTCATATTATGACTCTCATGCGACTGTCACTTACTGATTTCTTTGTAAAGCCACCATGGCTGATCTTTTAGCTACGTGTAACAAAGAACCTACGAAACACCACCACTTCAAATAATCATAAGCGGAACTTATAGACGTAATAGCGATCTCACAGTGACATTCTCAACACCAAATTATGGCAATGTGAGCAATAAGAGTTGAATTTGTATATATGTTCTTCATATTGATTGAATCTGAATCACGATATTTAGCCAGACTTCCTTAACAAACCTTCTAACTTCAAAGGCGTTTGTTTTGCTATAAAGGAGGTTTGACCTCGAAAGATCGCAAGAATAATTTTCATAAAAAATTTTATTTAATGAAAAGTAACTGATATCTGTGTGATATTTATTTAATTTCTTTTATTAAATAAAATTCTTCGTACAAAACATATTTATTTTATCTATTGACTGGGTAAAACGATAGTGAAATATCCCCAGTTTCCACCATATTAATATGCAGATTCGTACAAACTTCGGAAAACGAGAACTTTTGTTGAGAATTCATGAAATGTATACAAAGAACGCTACATCTAAAACGAAAGCTAGAGAAAACTCGCAAGTAAAAAGTATGATGCTACATCCGTAGCTCCAAAAATATATTTTATTGAGTCACATGAATTATAACACTAGTTGAGAAGCAATATTTAAAATATAAAATTTGTACCCCATAAGCTTTTGAATGGTGAACAATTTAAAAAGGAACAGACGTGTCTAATATACTACAAATAAACAGCCGTTATCCGACTCGCTTTATAAAGCGGCCGCTTGAAGGTATCGGCAATCTTTGCGTCGTGATATTCTATTACGTTCACGAATATTGCGATATTTACTTTAATTTCAGTCATTGACGTGGTGATGCATTACAAGCTACTAGGGAGTGTGTGGTATCATACTTTTTCTTTTGCATTTGTCTCAAAAATTTTGTGCCCATCGAAGTATGCTTTTCTTTTACAATTTTTATAAATTCATAGCTTGTTCTGCGCCGTTTGTACGGTAGCAAAGTCGTAAAGAAAAGGAAGCACACTCTACTAACTCATTAACAAATTATTGCAGAACAAGATGCGTACGTGTCAAGCACTTTCAAGCGCCATTTATCAAAATTTTTCTAAAGTAATATTGGGAGTATTTAACGAATTTTTTTTTATCTTTAGGTATAGTGACCAATATTTTACGAAATTTTTAGTATTAAAACACCTAAAATTCCATGAATTCTTTGATGCGTACGAACCCTGTAGAAGAAAGTTACTTGTACCGAACGATAGGAAATAAAGTCTACTTTTAAATGATGTATGCAAAATTTGCTTAGGGGGGCATCAATAACAATACTCAGTTCTAACAAGATATTTCAAATATTTGGTTCGAACTGTGCCTCGACACCAAATTTCAAGTCATCTGAACGATAAGTTTTTTAATTCTAAACAATCAAAATTTAGTGCTTCTAATGTTAAATTATATTTTCATATTTTAATAAAAGACTCCAGAAATTATACGCCTAATGCGCTAATTTTTTATACAGCAGTAGTGCTAAAATACCCAAACATAAATACGTCGAATTTGCAATTTTTAAAAATTTATCATATGAATTATGAATTATGAAATTAATATTCGAAAAAATTATGAATTTCGACCAACATTTTTTTTTGATGGATTTAGATTTATTAAGTCTTGTTTTATGTAAAACCAAAATTTCAATTTTTTTCGCGAGTAACTTCTTAAATTATGCTTAAAAAAGGCAAAATGATGGTTTAAGGGGCCATCTAGGATAGAAGTAACTAGATATTTTGAAACTTCTTATGGTATCCTGTAATTTGGCAGTCTTCAGTCTCTGCTTGAGTGATGCCTACTATGCCTTGATCAAGAAGAATCAACAATCGGTCATCAAACACGTACCGAACTTTAATTTGGATACAGTCCCTAAAATATGCTCGATTTAAAGTAATTAATTTCTCGGATACTTATCGTACGAATTGCATAAAAATCTGCTTTTGGGTAAATTGGAGTGTATAAAGGTCAGTTATGCTGTCAGAATTGGGTATTGCAATAAAAAAAAAAACTAAGTTAGGTTTCGTTTTAATATGTAGGTGGCCCCCTCAGTATATTTTATATACATCATTGATAAGTAGACTTTATTTCCAGTCCTTTGGTATCAGTAATTTTCCTTTGCAATAATATTTTACAGAGTTATTAGGGGGTGATTCCTTTTTTTTCCCACGAGTGTACCTGAATATCCTAGAATATACCCTGAATGTACGGATATATCTGAGGAGTTTCAAATTGGGACATTGTATAAATAGAAGTAGTTTAATAAGCAATTGAATGTTTCATAAATATTAACTTCATCAAAAAACCGCAGTGGCATAACCAGGGTAGGTGCCCAAAACGAGTAATGTTGCAAGGTTTTTTCTCCTTGATTCATAGTAGAAAATTTTCTGGTTAGATAAGGAGAACTAAGCTTAAAATAATTACAGGTATTCAGAGCAATTGGGCCTCCACCCTGATTACGCCACTGAACCGTACTGAAAATGTGTAATTTCAAAAAGCTGAAATATGACTAATTATCGAGTTTTTATGATTGAAAGAAATATCTTTAAAAAGGCCTTTGTTTGCAGAATAATAATTTGCATTTATCGTATTTATTTCCTTTAAAAAGGTTCACTTTATGATCAATTATAAAGATAGAATGTTACTTTTACAGCGGATTAAATCTGGCTTTAAATGTTTTAGAAAGCAACAAAAAGTAGATTAAATATATACATATACAGAAATTTCAACATTCCCTAAAACATTTATTCTCTATTTCAACATTTTTACCTAAAAGGGAGTGTCAGTATAAAACAGAAATTTTGACCCATTGTTGTCTGAGGTAATCTGAAACAATAGAAATATTCGCTTGAAAACTTTTAGAGTTAATAATAAAATATAAAACGATACGTGTCAGTAAGATTCTGAAATATTAAGGTTTCAAAAATATCATGTCCCAAGCAGTATAAAATGATTGGTTCCATTTTGGCTGAGTGGGGGACATTACAGTTACCTAGCGATAATAAATGAAGGCCTTTTCATACAATTGGCAAACGAATCAATGGCCAACAAATACCCAACGACATATTCATACAAAGGCCAAACGATCTATTTCTACGAAGGCCCAATGGTAGTAACCCAACAACAAAAGCTAAAGGCATGTCTTGGTGTTAAATTTGTACAATTTTGTAATCTTTGCAAAATAGATTTCTGTAAGAGTAGTGTTTAAAGAATATCTCAAAAGCTACGCGGCACAATATGCTGTGATTTTAGATTCGCATATTTGACACGTCCAGAAATCATCTTATATTAAAAAAATTATAGGTTGTAATTAATATTTATTTTTAAAAAATTATATATATTTATGCATATTATCGAAATAAATTTTGAAATAAATATAAATTTTAAATAGAAATCGATTTTTCGAAACTTTAAATATGCAAATCTACAACACCGTCTTATTCTGTCAAGTGGTTTTGAGCTATGATTTAAACTGCAGGTATTACAGTTCGTTTCGCAACTATTAATAAAGAATTTAGCATTAGAAGTTCAAAACTTCAAACCTTCATATTTCAAAAATTACATAACAAAATGGCTTTCCGTTTGCATTTTAATGTAAAATTTGCTGAAAAAGCCAGATATGATGTAAAAATTATTTTTTCTTGTAGATGTAGCTTGGGCGGGAAGCTTAAACTGCAAAATCGTTTTGAGATACCGTAATTTCGGGTGTATAAGCCGCGGATCAAACAATTCTTTTTGGACCCAGAAATCTTATTTAGTGATTGAACAGAAATATTTACGGCGATCTAACTAGTAACATTCATTTTTTAAAAAATTCTGCGTCGAAAAAGAATTGTTTGATCCGCGGCTTATACACCCGAAATTACGGTAGTGAAGAAATAAGAAACAACTTCTTACCCAAAGCCAAGAACTACAGTAATCGCATCGTTATCAACTATACAAATAAATGCAGGAGATACAGTGGCGTAACCTGGGTGGGTACGCAAGTGCTCTGAATACTGGTAATTTTTGAAAGTTCTGTTCTTATCTAATCAGAAAGTTTTCTGCTATATGAATTAAGGAGGAAAAACCTTACAATATTACTGGTTTAAGCACACACCCTGGTTACGCCACAGAGATAAAATACGCATGGAAAAATTAATTTATTAACGTAAAATAGAGATATACAAAGCAGGGTGGCTCAAATCACTCTCAGCCACATCTTTGCACCACAAGTGAGAGATGAGAAGTGAATTTTAGAAGCTCCAATATAACACAGGGTGGACACACATTTTTGTAACGATTTTAAAAAAGTCATGTGAACAGAGAAAAAATTTATATTCTAAACTGTTCTGTCTGATAGGCCATTTTTTTAAAAGTAGCATATGATTTTTTGATTTCTGGGATAAAGAAGCTTTTCTTTAAACAGCTTTAAATTCATTGATCCATCCATCCAGTGAGGATTATATATATATGTCATTGCAGAGTTAAAATATTGGACATTTGTTATTGGCTAATGTTATAAGACTGGGGAGAAAAAGTGTTGACACAATTCAAAGAATTTTGTGGATCACAAAATGGCATAGCCTAAGTGAGGGTATAGAGTTCTGGATATTACATTTTAAAGAAATATTCTTCGCCTTATCTAATTATAGAACTTTCAGCGATTGAACAGTGGGAAAATAACTTTATGAAAGTAGTAGTATTCTGAACATCTGCACATTAAACTTGCTACGTCACTGTTGTATATCCTGTATGTTTCGCGTTGTATTTGAACTGGCAACAAGGTCGACCATAATGTCTTCAATTTGATCAGAAAGTTCGAAAAGATTTGTCCTGGATGGCTCAGGTTGATCGTATAATAATAAAAAAAAACTTCTAAAAACGCTATATATTTTTTTAAATCGCTGGGCCTTTCTAAAAATCTGAGTCTCTCTTTGTCAGGCATAAAGAAGAAGTGTATCTGATATGAAAGCCGGTATTTTTTCAGGTTGGTTGGTTGAAATTATTAGACAATATTCAATTGTTTGAATCCAGGCTTGATAGTCTTTTCACATATTTTAATTTTCACTAAATATAAATTTATGAACATACACATATTTTCCCACATTCTACTTACGTAACAGAACATCATAGGAAAGTCATTCAGAAAGTTTACAATCAGAAGAATATATTAATTTGCGCATTGCAAAAGTTTATATCTTATTTTCAATTTTCATCCGTAAAATAAAAATAAAATATAATAATGGAATTTATTTATGTGAAAATAAGTAAAATCTTTCTTTCATTTATCTAACAAAAGAGATATTTTTATCCCAAAATTCTGGTACCAATGTTGATTTTAGTGATTAAAATTAAATGGTAAGAAGAACAGCAGACTTTTAATTGAGTGGTGAAACATTGTTATATGTACAAATGAAAAATTTTTTCCTATTTTTTTTTAAACATTATTAAAAAAATCCTCTTCTGGAAGATTTAAGTATGCATGCATATATTTTCGGTTACAAATTGAAAAAAAGTTACTCTTTTCATTTTCATTTCATAGAAAAATGAAAACTTTTTCTAGCAAACCTTAAATAAGTTACCGTATTCTATTAGCATTTGATTACATGTAAAAAGTCCCATATTTAACTTATGAAACCTATTTACGAATTATGAGATTATGAACAGTTTGTTGCTATTTATTAACTAGAAGTTTTTCTCATAACAAAAATAACTTTATATCTAGCAGACAAGAAACGAAACACTAAATCTTGTTAGCATATGGTATTTTAAGAAATATATATGGGTTGTAAGCATAATGAAGAAGAATAGAAGTTTTTGCATTGAAGAAAATGCATTTAAATTTTTTCTGAAAAGGAAAAATCGCATATTATATATTCGTTGTATCAGATTTTTCTAGTTTTTTAATCTAATATTTGAATCGATTTTATGAAAGATGAAAATAATTTATAGATGAAAGATGATGCAATGCTTTTTTGTAATACTTTGGGATAATGATTTGTCTGAGGGAGGGACGATTGGGGAGACCGCTCTTAACTTCGAGTGATGGTAAACTGTTTTCAATGTAAGGCAGTTTTCATGATTTTTAACCTTTTAAGTGCTCAAGATGGATACATTCGTCTTTCTATTTTTGCACTACATGTTTGCTAACTTTTAATTTAACATCGGTTAATTTGATCCAGGTTAAAGACGTATCTCTAAAATTTTTATACTTTGTTACCAGTACAAAAGTTTAAAAATTACAACTTTATAACGCACAAATTTCATAAAAACTCAACCCCCCCCCCCCAAAGAATTTCATACGACGTTTCAAGGATGCCTTGATCCCCTTCCTCAGTGAGAAAAAAAAATGAAATGGGTTTAAAAAACCCGGCTCGGTTATGGCCCCAAGTACTGGCTATGGAATGATTGAAAAAGTGTCAGAAAAGGGTTTAAATACAATAAAAAGAAATGACGTAACTGTCCTGAAATAGCTAGAAGTCAGAGCCACTACGCAGGATCTCTCCACAATTCTGAAAGAAAAGGGTTGCTACCAATGTCGTTTACTAAAGTAGAAGTATTTTTATGAATATTATAAGCTTCGTAAAAGTTTAAATCTAAGATTGACTTTTACGAAGCTTATAATAGTCATAAAAATACTTCTACTTTAGTAAACGACAGGGCTAGCACCCCTTTTCTTTCAGAATTGAGGAGAGATCCTGCGTAGTGGCTCTGACTTCTAGCTATTTCCGGACAGTTACGTCCTTTCTTTTTATAATACTTAAACCCTTTTTTGGTACTTTTTCAATCATTCCACAGCCAGTACTGGGGGCTATAACTGAGCCGGGTTTTTACACCCATTTCATTTTTTTTTCTCACTGAGGAAGGGGATCAAAGCATCCTTGAAACGTCGTATGAAATTCTTTGGGGGTTTGAGTTTTTATGAAATTTGTGCTTTATAACATTGTAGTTTTTAAACTTTTGTATTGAAAATCGCACAAAGTGTTACAATTTTACTTTGTTACCAGTATTTTAAATGACAAATCTTCGTGGCAGATTTCTTTAACATCTACAATAGAATTACACAATAAATATTATCATTTCACCTTTGTGGTAGGAAAGTGTGACAATTTTAGGGACCCATGGCTATCTCAAAGTATACGGAAATAGGGGGTTTGTTACTTTTGATAAGGATCTACATTTGGTGCTTTTGCTAAACATCTGCTAATTCTGGTACTTTTTTTCTACCGGAGAGATGCCTTGTATGAGCACTTTTGAAGAAAAAAGTGACCGGAAGTATCTCTTACGTACAAGGAAAACCTTGAAAGCCTCGCCTAGACTCTATCTAATTTCAATTAGCTTCTCAAGATCATCTATCCTCCTGCTTCATCTCTTCATTATCATGGGAAAAAAGCTGTATATTAGGCAAACGCCATGTGACTATTGTTGCTAACATAAATGAAAACTGGGAAACTGACGGTGAGTCGTCGGTTGGAATTACACACAACAATTGTGTGGATATTCAGCCCGTGAACACTGGCCCAAGCCCTTCATTTCGGGGCTAGAATGCGAAGAAAATTACCCCTCCTTTTACGATAGTTGTCATTGTTATCTATAATCTCACTCTACCAAACTGATGCTGAATGTACTTTAACTGTTGTAACTTTTTGCAATTTATACATTATAAAATTTAACTATTAACAAGGTTCGTACGCTATTTTCCAGGTCAAATACCAGTATTTTTTATATAAAAAATTAATTCAAGCGCGCATAATTTTGCCTTATTCAAGAAGGGATTTTCTAAAAGAAAATATTGGTTTTAAAGAATTTCCTGTTCTTGAAATTCCAGGGCCCGAACGAATTCTGTTTAAAATAGCGTGGAAAAACCTAAATCCATAAGCCAAATTTTTACATTAAAAATAACCCATAAAAACTAATTTTTTAATTTCTCCATTAAAGTATATTTCTTTAGATTTTTTAAAAAAAAGCGTCTGTGTATTTGAGATTTTATTTAGATTCTCTCCATAAATTACTAACAAGTTCGCGATGTCTTTCTTTGTTTATGAAAGTTAAAAAAATTATTTGAAGAAAACTAATTAAACATTAAGAAAAAACAGGCTTAAAACGGTTTTAAAATCCCATTACATTATTTAAAACAACAGTTGAAAGAAAAATAATTAAATATTAGATGCCAGTTTTTTCTAGTAAGGATCACACCATTTTCTTATACTAATTTTGGAAAATAATTGGTAAAACAAATTTGATGACCCGTAAACAAAAGAGAAAATTGCCTGTATTTCTTAATTGCTTTTAGTAGGATAACAAGAGTAATAGGATTTTTCAAGACGATAAGCAATTTTTTTAATATAAGTTTTAATTTATCTAATTTGTATTAATGTAAGGGAACTATTTTTTATGGAAAGTAATTAAATAAATAAAAAAAACATAAAAGAACCAACCATTTAAACGTCAAAGAAATTAAAAAAGCTTATATTAAAATTTAAATAAAAGCAAATCTTTAAATAAGCCGGTCAAAGTTTTTAATAAAATGCATTAATTCGGTTTTAACGTTTAATTTGTATAGAAAAAAAGCTGATATTTTGCATAATGTTAAATAAATGGGAGAATGTTTAATAATTTAGTTTTGATCTGATTTAATGAAAAATAAAAATTAAAATTTTATAAGAGATAGAACGTAATTTTGAAGAAAATGCTTAAAAGGTAATTTATCGGATACATTAGTATTAATATCGTAGTAATATAATAGCACAATACAATATCATTAACTTATAATTAACAAATCAGCTTTCACTATGATGTTTATATTAAAGATGCAGATGTTAAAATCTTTTTCCCCTTTTCTATTAACATTAGAAATACCGGAAATTTGAATAAAGTTTTATACAAATATTTCTCACCAGAATTTTGACTTAAAAAAGTTTAACTTTATTATTAAGCGTTTTTCTTCTTTGTATCTTTTAACATATTTCATAATCAAATTTCTGGTTTGAACCGAAACTATTCATATGGATCAGCCAAAATGACGGCTTACAGTAATTCTGTGTTAAGTTACAGTAGTAAGATTTGTACTGAGTTTATTGTTCTTTAATAGAAAACATTATTAGAGTCGTGTACCAGTCAGGCTTTTTGTACAACCTAAAATCCGACCAGAACATAATAGAGTAATTTTTGGGGATTCGAAATCGGCAGTCTTCCATCCGTAGGTAAATGTTAGAATAAAAGACACGGAATTGTCGCAGCGGTCGCCAGTAGGTCGTATAAACAACCGAACTGATAATTTTAAATACCGTGGTTTACTGGCATTAAATGAATTTAAAAATCATACAATTTGTTCATGGTCGAATAACATCCACTCTATTAACCCAGGGCTCGCACCGTTCCTAAAATTTTCATACTTTCCTGCCACAATTTTAAAAGGGTAATATTTATTGTATAATTCTGTTGTACATATTATAGAAATCTTCCTTGAAGATTTCTATTTTAAAATACTGGTAGCAATATGTGAAAATTTTAGGTACGGTGCGAGCCCTGACATTAACCCCTTCATTGGCGGGGGTCCATTTTTGAATCACCTAATTTTAATTCCTAATTGACACATTCATACCAGTATTTTGAATCGAAAATTTTCACTTTATTAAGTGCGTGAAGAAAGCTTTCACTTATTTTCAAATAAAATTGTTTATAAATTCTGGTGTCAATCAATCATTTCTGTATTTTACGAATAGAAGTGATTTGCCCCTAAAAGTGTTAATAAGAAATGCATATAATAAATAAAAACTTGTGTGGAAAACTAAATTACCAAAAAACAAACATTTTAGCTCACAGTATATACAAAACAAGCACTGCAATGGTGCAATCAGGGTGTGTGTGTGTGTGCCCAAGTTCTCTGAATACTAGTAATTAGAAAGTTATATTTGCCTTATCTAACCAGAACATTTTCTGCTATGAATCAAGCAGAAGAAAACCTTACAATAGTACTGGTTTTGAGCAACCACCTTGGTTTCGCCACTGCACTGTGAATATATAGACATATAATGTTTCGTGAGTACTGGGAATCACATAATCAGTGTGTTGAAAAAATCAAATATCTGTGGCTTTTAGCATCAAAGCAATATCGATGCATGGTTTACTGACATTTGTGTTTTCGTGTTTTATGTATTTGGGGTGAGGAAGATTTTATTCCGTACATTGATGGTTTGTGTCCTAGTGTTGACAAAACGTATACGCTTGTTCCTTTTCTGTGCTTGATTTGCATATACTGTGCATTCAAATGTTGGCTTTTAGTGATGAAGTGAATAAATTTAAAGTAACGAAATTTGAAATGCCTATTTATGTATACGAAAATAACAAAAAAGATTGATGAAAATGTTTTAAAGGTAGCTTAGTTGTAACAAAATTATTAAACTTAGTTTAATTAATACAAAGTAATTCAAAGTTATTCAAGTCTCATACACTTAAGTTGATATTTGTATCTCAAGCGACATTTCTGCTCATATGTTATGCACAAAATAAAAGCTTACGACAATGTAAACACGAATTATGATTACTTCTTTTCCAAGTAAATAAAAAATTACACCTTTTAACATTATTATTAATGTTTTACCATAAATAAAAATTTCGAAACGAAGCAACTAAAATTTCATAAGTATAATTTTATATATAGTATTTATTTTATTATTAATAAAATATTAAGAGACAAGTAATAACCACATACTTCTGTGGACTACCGGTTTTAGACCTACCGGTCTAAAACCGGTAGTCCACAGAAGTCCAATGTGGGTTATCAGAAGAAATCGCATTGTAAAATTAATTATTCGTCATTTTTAAACAATAAAATCCGTACATCTTAAAAAAATGTTTGTTACCATTAATTCTTTCCAGAAGTCTGAAAAAGAAGGAATATTTCCATGTATTCCTTGCACCCATTGTCTGTATTAACACTTGGGGCCGAATGAACGCTATACGTGTCACATTCTTGATTATTCGCACCAGAAACGTTTTCTTGTAAATTTTGCGTTATTTAGTGCGAGCATTTTCGCGATTCGATTAGGCAAATATTTCTGTTTGAAAACACCTGTGATAAAAGATTAAAAAATCTGTAAAAGATGCTCGTTCCGAAGGGGTTAATACCAAAGTTCGAATTTATCTTTAGAATGAAAAACAAAATGTTCAACATATTAAAAATTTTAATTTATTTAAAAACTAACAAACAAAAATAAGGATTTTGAATTTAATAAAATAGTAATTTTCTAATTCATTTAGACTAATTCCCAATTAATTTTTTGGAGCATTAAAAAATATTTGCATGTAAAATATATTCTAAATGATTACAATTAAAAATGTATAGTAGTTCAATCGAGTTAAAAAATCGATTTTATTTAAAAAATTTTTTCTCGAATATTACATATAACAATCAAATTATGCATTATTAAAAATATGGCGACTTTGCAATAATTTTTATTCTCTGTTATTCTAATCTATTATTCTATACGTGCTAAAGCAGCATTCATTATTTCACAACGACGAAATGTCCCAGCAATTAAGTTTAAATTTAAGCGTTTTCTGGGGCAAAACATTTAACAAGCTTTACCGTATCAAGAACTAAAGTGAAAGTTAAGAACGTTTCGGACAGCAATCGATCATAAATGATATTGCGAACGATAATGTGAAGTTAAAGACAGCACATGAGCACATCCATGCTATATTTTGAAAGAAAGGATATTTCATGTATGGATGCAAATAGGATGCCCAAGCTTAAGGGTTTTGGGTAGCTAGAAACAAGTTTGCATTCTGTTGTCTAGACAAAAATATGTTTTCCCACTCAAAATGCCACCAGAAATGTAGAAAAACAATTGAAACATCTTTACTGAAATTCGTCCCAAGTTTTGACACATTTTGTCGTCACAACAAGGTGGTATTTCTTGTGGAATAATTAATCATCGTAGCTAGCGAAAGAAGTAAAATCTGAAAACAAAATATCTCTTTTATATCCGAATATCTACTTTCTTAATTAACCAAAATAACATACTTTAATCCCAGTGGATAAATTAAAGTAACTAGTTTTTGCCTTTGATTTTTAGAATTTAGAAAATATCAAACAGCACTACGGAAATTCTAGTTTACTGATAGTCCAAGAGCCGACCTCACAAAACCCTATGTCATCGAGCACAAAAAAGAACCCCTTATTTTATGGAAGAGTAGTAATAGGGGAATCTAATCATCCATGTCTGCATAAGCCAAAAATTATTACCACAAGTAGTTGACTCGTTGACTTAGCATTGTGTTTTCCTGCACCTAGTTTTCCATGTTTTCATACTTTTGATTGTACAGCAAACGCAATGATAAAGACCTTCAAGGGGTTAACTGATTCTTTGATTTGCCCGGGCAATGTGTTTTTGCAAATCATGATTTGCCCGTATCACGTGAGGGCATCCATATTCCAGTCATGATTTATTATTTTCACCAGTAAAATTTCATAGTAAGTTCTGCATTTTTTAATCCGAGCATTTTTCGGATTCAAATGGTCAAAAATTTATGTTTTGAAAAACCGGTGGTAAATTATTAAAAAAATTCTGATTAAATATTCTGTAAAAGACATGTTCAGCCAGGTGGAGAGACCTACCTGAAGGTTTGAGCCTATACTAGCCCCACCCATTCTGTAAAAGACATAAAAAAAATAGCCATTATTTGAAAGTTTTTTCAAAAATATGGATCAATTAAGTGGTTCAAGGGTAAATATCCAAAATTACCTTTCAGCTTTATTTTACTTACAAAAGCATATTTTAAATATTAATCCCCATGTTCAGTACTTTGATTTACAATATACGTTAGATTAGGGTTCATTTTTTATAACATTTTTTTATGACAAGACAGCACAATTTTGAATATAATTTTTAAGCAGATATTAACATAAAAAACCCTGTAGCTCTACGATCCTAGTGTTCTTGATCATGAGTTTTGAGGTCTGTGTCCCGATCAGGAGATCTGTCTATCACAGGACCCTAAATGTTTAGTCTACAGACAATCTTGATATTAATTTTATAGACCAGAAAATGATGAAAGTTTGACTGAAATTTGTCCAACCCGACCTTTTTAAAAACACAGACCATAAAAAACTCAATGGCTCTTTATTCATTTTTTTCCTTTTTTTAATGTACTGATGTCAATGGTATCCACGAAATTCATTGTGCATAAATCTACAATTATGTATAAATGTTGCTTTTAAAGACGGAATGCCTAAATTATAAATCGATATCATAGCATTTCTGTCCAAAGAAAAAGTTCAAAAAATTTGAAAGTAACCCATTAACCGCCAAATATAAAAAGTGATTATCTTCCTGGAAGTCGTTTGCCATCACAAATTCCAAAACATAATCTTCAGTTTATTTAACCGCAAAGCTTTTCTCATTAAATAAGACAATTTTACATCTAAAATGGTTTTAGCTCGGTAGTTAACTAAGCATAAGCATCGATTTTGACTACTGTATAAATTCAACGCCTGCAGATAGCGGAACAACAAGAATTTTCGTGAGATTTTTTTTATGGTTAGAGATATAGCTTTCCATTTTATGAGTTGAATCACTTCAGCCCATGAATAGGGCTGAGATTTCCGCGTTTTTTCACACCAACATTTTCTTAGAAAAAATGTTGTTCTGTTAAATTTAAGAAATGTTCCAATTAAATGAAGTACCATTTTCTCTAACAAAATATTGGCATGCAAAAACGTGGAAATCTCACTCCTGTCCATGAATTTATATCTACAGTTACGATGAATATATCTACAGTTACGATAAATTAAATGATTCTTATTTTTTCATGCTACTAATAAACAACAACAAAATATATATATGTTATTAGATATGTGCATTTTTATGTTACGTATTTATTTAACGATTTTTTTACAATACTAATTGTATAATCGTTGATTCAAAAATCGAGAGAAATATTCCGCACTCTAAAATAGGAGGGAATAGTGCAGAGGCGTCAAACTGTGACCCAACGAATACCACGGATACCAAAATTTTATCGATATCATGGTCTTATCTAATCTTCGAATTTCTGTGAATTAAGAAGTCAGGTACTTTTTTTAACCCTTTGAGAGGCTGTGGGATAATATATATCCCACTTAATTTTAATTGCCAAATGCCACATTGACACCAGAATTTTGAAATAAGAATTTTAATTTTATCAAGTAATTAAAGAATAACATTTATCTATTTTGAAATAAATTTGGTTTTAAATTCTGGTGTCACTCAACCATTTCAACATTTTGTGAATAGAAGTGCTTAGCCCCTCAAGGGGTTAAAACGTTAGTAGTATAATGGCCCACAGCTTGATATTTCTGGATAGGTGTAAACTTTATGCAAATTTCGCACTATTTCTGATAAATGTATCTCGATAATCATATACGAAATTTTGATTATTAGGGATTATACAAGAAGAAAAACAAAGCATCGAACTTATATATATATATAAAACGGTCTGGCAAAAAGTCCGTAAAAACTTTAAAAATTCATAAAAGAGGGTTTTTTAATACAGTTATAAAAAAAACCCTCAAAAGACATCCGATAGATGGCACAGGAAGTGTTTGACTTCGGGTGAGATAGGCAAATCAGACAGTTATAAGAATTTGTGTTGCTAATCTACAATTAGTTCACTATTGAGATCCATGTATTTGATCAAGGCTTCCGAGAGCAAAGGAGTGCTTTGTTGGTGAAGTTTTTTATGTGAACTAGAAATCAGTGACCGATCCTTGATGAAATACGCAGCTCTCAATCGTGAACTAAATGCAAATTAGCAGTGGAAGTTTTTATAACTGTCTCATTTGCATATTTCACCCGAAGTCAAATGTTTCCAGCGCCCTTTGTCGGATGTTTTTTGAGTTATTTTTTATTACTGTCTTAAAAAATCCCGTGACCTGTAAATGTTAACCCTGCGAACTGCTTTTTATTTCGGTTATTTTTCCAGCTTTTATGAATTTTTAAAGTTACTACGGAGTTTTTACCCCACAAAAATGCACAGAATGATCTATCGCAGTAAAAGACAAGTATGTGGATAATGTACGAAAAGTTCACTGATTTGTGTAACAATAGCACACATATTCATAGAGATATAGAGATTTTTTTTGGAAAAGTTAAAAAATTCTGGCATTTTTTTGGCTTATATTATGCAAGATTTTCAACCAAATTTATAATAAAAATATATTATACACATATATATATATATATGTATATATATATATATATGTATATATTAGTATAAATAAATGTTTATTTCGGATTAAATAAAAGTTGTATTTATAAGATGAACTACGACTTAGATATCATTTCTGGCAAATAATCCTGTGAGGACATTTTTCCGCAAGAATGCTTTTTAATGTACATTCGAAAGTTACTTTGATCTTACATGATATGACTTTTTGAAGTCAGCTGTGTAATGCTTATAAACGAAATCGAAGGGTGTGATTTATTTCTTTCATAAATATTAATATTTCACAGCCAAATGCTTATAGGGTAGATGTTCCAGTAATGGGCCACCTTAAGGAATTTCTCTAAAAAATAATTTTTTATTAATAGTTATAATTATTGTATTCCATTTTTTTTCATATTAGATTAATCTTTCAACAATATTTAACTAATCCCACAGTTACATTTCCCAATAGAAATAAAAATTTCATTTTAAATAATAGAAATATGTCTAAACACCCAAATGCCCAGTAATGGGCCACCTATGTTCCAGTAATGGACCGCCTATGTTCCAGTAATGGGCCACCCTACAAAAAATAACAGATAATTATTTTTAGGTGCGTTCGTAATTATGTAAATAGGTAGCACCTATAATTGTCGTTCAGTCCGTCTGTCTGTCCATCTATCTGTCCGTTTGTCTGAGTCTTTCTGTCCGTTTGTCTGTCCGTCTGTCTGTCCGCATATAACAACGGAAAACTATCCAACCGAATCGTTTGAAATTTAAAATACATAATTATTACATAATTTTGTCGAGTCATTTCAAATTTTATGAAAATCGGATGGATAGATCAATTACAGGGACATTCAAAAGGATTCCGTTACATTACGGTCAATAGGGAAAAAAGTTTTAAATGCATTTTAATCGTTTGAAATTTAAAACATATAATTATTGCGTAATTTTGTCGAGTCATTTCAAATGTTATGAAAATCGGATGCATAGATCAATTACAGGGACAATCAAAAGGATTCCGTTACATTACGGTCAATGGGGAAAAAGTTTCAAATGCATTTTAATGATGTTACACTCATTCGAACATAATAGAATTGGCATGAATCTATGAAATATATACTAAAATATGCATTCTGTACAATCTGTGACGCAAAGAATTTTTATTATTAAATTACAGGGCTACACAAAAGTATTCCACTATATAATGCTATACGGGGAAACATGGTTTGGTACGTGTTTTAATTATATTCAACTATTTCAAATTTTATGAATAAGATATACGTTACTGAGGTGTAATAAGAATTACTATTCCTGTATATTTACAGAATTTCAACCAATATACTGTATCCGAAGTACTATTTACTATAAAAGCAAGATCTGAATATTTTTAAAACTTCGTTATCGTACGAACGCACCTCATTTGCTACGTTCACGTGCAATTTCCAACTTGTTCTTTTTATGTCTGCGTAAGTCGCATCTTCTTCTTCCTCAGAATCCACATTATCCTCTTGTATACAAAATTCGGCCTTTTTGAAGCAATTGTAAATTGTTTTTTCTTCAATTACCCCCATTGATACCGTTCGTATATGTATAACTATTCAATTAACACTGTTTTGAGAAGGATGTTGAAAGGTGTGTGAAAGGAGGGGGTTGATGAATTTGTTGAACTTAAGGAACAAGAAAATTCAAGCAGAGGAGTAATATAAAAAAAAAAAAAAACTCAGCACTGAACGATAAATTAGGAATAAGAGATGGAAATTTGATTTCATGTGATTTCGAAGTATTTTTTTACAACTGAATAAAGAACATTTTATGAAAATATTCGTTATATGGAGATAGACATTTCGCTATATAGAGACTGTTTTTAATGTAATCATGGGAAAAGGGGAACATTCCTACTAAAAATTCGTTATATAGAGAAATTCGATGTATGGAGTTTCGTTATAGAGAGACTTGACTGTATTTATAAAGAAATTGTCTTTATTAAATTCTAGTAAGTAAAATTTAAGTATTAAATTTGTTTATTTAGTTTTCAGTTAAATCAAAATATTTTATCACTACTGAAATTACACTTTTAGTATTGGTCACTTGGGTGGCCCATTACTGGCAAATCACGAAATAAGCAATCCAGTAATGGACCACCCCTCCTAAAATCTTAAAAATAAATAAAATTTTGTAAATGGCAATTGGTATATTAAATTTAATGTTTTATATTGCTAACCAAACAAAAACATTCAATTTTTACGGAAAAATAAAAAAGATATAAAACTAAGTAAGTAAAGTCTGCTCTTAGCATGTTCATTAAGATTTTCAGTGAAAAACAGAAAAACTGTGAAACTTTATTTTCTGCTTCCTAATTGTTTTGACGAAAAGTGTAAAAAATTAATCCAGCTTATAAAGCATGCAAGGTAGAGTTCAGAAAAAAATAATAAAAGCTTAACTATTATTTATTATTTTTTTATAAACCAAAAAGTGCGAGGTGGCCCATTACTGGAAGGTGGCCCATTACTGGCACATCTACCCTACAATATAATGATATGGTAATACTTCTCGCCGAAGCTGGTTAGAAGAGATATGAATGCTTGCTGTTAGATGCAAACATTTCACAATCTACTTTTCCCGAAGAAATATGAAAACATGAATATCAATATATAGAATACATTTGTATATATAATGTTGTTAAAAAAGAAAAGTGGAAAGTCTAACTCCATATGCATTAACAAAGTGTCAAAGTATCAAACTTTATAACCTCCTGTTTTTGTTACTTGCAGGATTTGGTTATTTTCGGTTTTTAACTTGAAGACTAGAATGATCACGTGCCTTGAAGAGAAGTAAAAGTTTTGAAAAAAAATTTCTTTTCCTTAAAAATGGTTAAAAATTGAGAAAAATGGAAATTTTCACTGTTAACTCTTCTTTAACTTTGTTCTTATGATATATTAATATATTTTATATGTTGAAGATAAATATATCTCAAGCATATATGTATTTTTTAATCTGCATTAACAAGTGCGGCGTTATCTTGGGAGATACGCATTCTTTTTTTAAAGGTTATGGCATAGAAATTCCAGTTCTCAAAAAGATTGCGAATTGACTGATAAAAAAACCTAAAGATATGAATACTATAGTTGCTTATCATTGAAATATTCAACACTTAGAGGGAGGCAATTTCGTGGCTAAAAAGATGAATGAATACTGTCTACATTGGGTACAAACCCAATGTAGACGCTTCAAGGATTTGTAAGGATTTTTTTAATGAAAAATCCCGCTAATGTAAAGCAAAATTTTCTATTAAAAATTTACTGGTGGATATTTACTGCGGCGATAATCAGGGGGGGGGGGAGACTGTAGATCTGATATAAAAAATGAGCTGCCATCTTGTGACAACATTCTCAGTTACTTCACTCGCTATTGATAGACTAGACACTGCATGTCACATCCTCTTTATTCATAAGTCCATTGATTTTTCAGTTACCTTCTCGATTTTTTCTTTAAATAATGGACAGAAAAAATGTTTTTCTCTTGAATTTATTGCTCGTTCATTTAAGTGTGCGAATCTTATTATTTATTAATGTTTAAATTTTAATTATTTTTTTCTCCCCCAAAGTTTATTATACTAAGCGTGCATAGTAAATCGATGAAGCTATTGCACTCTTAATAATCATTTGAAAAAAAATTCACACCGATTATCAAAATATTTAAAATTAGTTGGATTTCACATTTTAAATGGATTCAAGGCATCAAATTAAAAAAAAACCTGCTGTTTAAAGCTCTAGTCCAATTTTAGGCAATAGATGAAATCATTAAAAATTTTAGGTTTTTAAAGGTTTGCCGCCCTATTAAAAAATTCTTATTTAATTTACGAAAAAAACCCCGCAAAGTCAATGGTTTCAGTTAAACGTGACCAATGTTGCTAGTTGGCTACTTTTTAAAATTCAGATTTCTTGATCGGCACCACTTTTTTGAAATAGTACATAAATTTCGCCTTATTTAATGGCTGTTAACTAAAGCGAAAAAAAGGGAATTTTTGCAATTTCAGAAAAGTACCGTAATTTCGGGTGTATAAGCCGCAGATCAAACAATTCTTTTTCGACCAAGAATTTTTTAAGAAACAAATATAACTAGTTAGATCGCCGTAAATATTTGTCTTCAATCACTAAATAAGATTTCTGGGTCCAAAAAGAATTGTTTGATCCGCGGCTTACACACCCGAAATTACGGTAGTGCGAATAAAGAAAAGTTTTTAAAAAGTTGCCGTTTTCGAGCACAAGAATAACATTGGGTTGTGGGTCCCATATTCGAGAAAATTCAATTCGTGAATTCAATTTGACAGTTAAAAAAATTAATGGGTCATTATGGTGCACGGTCGAATTAATTATATCTAAAAAATTGCTCAATGAATTATGACTAACTTTTGTAACCGTTTTCGGGTAAGAAAAGACTATTGGGATATGTCACATGTTTGAGAAATTTCAATCAGTGGGCCATTTTTGGATCACTAAAAATCATCAAATTTTATCTCAAAAATTGCCTCTAAAAAAATTAGCGATTTTTATTAAACTTTATAATCTTCTGTTTTGGATTATGAAACGACCACCAGGATAAGTCACATGTTCCAGAAAATTAGATTAGAGGGTCATTTTTGGGTCACCGTGGGTCAAGCTAGTTTTATCTATAATAAACGGTTAAAACAATTTTGACTAGATTTGCTATTCTATTATTTTCGTGCTCGAGAAGATCATAAGGACAGGTCGTATGTTCAAGAATATCTGATTATCGGGTCATTTTGGTCACAATGGATCAGGGTAAAGCTAACTGTATGTAAAAACTGCTCAAAAGTCTATTATAAAATTTTGTATTATACTGATTACGGGAATAAGAAGACCTTTGGGTTAGGTTGTATATTCGAGAAAATTCAATTAATGGGTCATTTTGGGTCACACTGGGTCAGTATCAAGCTTATTGTATCTAAAAAATAGTTCAAAACATTTAGATAAAATTTTGTATTATACCGATTACGGGAATGAGAAGACCTTTGAGTTAGGTTGCATATTCTAGAAAATGCAATTAATGGATTATTTTGGGTCACATTGGGTCAGGATCAAACTTATTATATCTAAAAAAATGGTTCAAAATATTTTGATAAAATTATATATTATGCTCTTTCTGGGTACGAGAAGACCATTGGACTAGGTCACATGCTCAAGAAAATTGTATTACTGTATCATTTGGAATAATAATGAGCCAGAGTTAAGATAATTTTATCTAATAATAGCTGAACATTTTGCCAAAATTTTGTATGAGACTGGGAACAAAAAAAACCATTGGATTAAATCGCTTGTTTGAGAAAATTCATTCGATTAGTGTGTTATATGAGTCACTGGTGTTCGGGATCAAACTAATTATATCTAAAAAACATCTCAAACAATTTTAACAAAATTATGTATCATACCGTTTCTTGGCACGAGAAAATGATTGGGATAGGTCGAAAGTTGTCAAAAATCGCGATTATACGCTTGGAGTGGTCCTTTCTGCCTGACAGAGTCAAAATTAATTCAAAAATAAGAAAAAAACTCACGTTTGAAAAGATATGTATGGACACGGTATAGTGGCACGATCAATGATCAAAATATCGAACTAATAATTTTCATTCCTGTGAACAAAATTTTTCAACCTGAGAAGCATTTTAGTCCAAATTGCATTGCTATGTGATAATTATTTAATTTTATGTTAATTTTTAAAGTGTATCCATTAGTATTCGGACAGCCTGCATAATATATGACCAATTTACATCGTCTATTCTTAAAAGACAAGAATTTTTAGTCAAGTTTTACAAAATTATTTCACACCAGGATTTAGATTTTAAACAGCTTAACTTTTCTATTTAACATTTTCTTCTTTGTTTCTTTTAAGCTTAATTTATAATGAAATTTCTACTTTGAATCGAAATATGTTCTTATAGTAGCGGCGAATAAGACTGTTACCATAGGCTGGTACAGTGTTAAACAACTTTACTTTCACGAGTACTTTATCCGGGTGTCACTGTGTTTCTGAAATTTTGTAATTTTTTTTAGTAATTATTGCCACATTAATTCTGTGATTTAAAAAAGGATGAATCTTACTTTAATATAATTTAGGTTAAAAGTATCCGGAAACACAATAGCTCCTATTTAATTATTTTATTAAATGTTAGACGCAATAAAAAAAGTCATAATTACAGCAAGATTTTAGCAATGATTTATTTTATTTCTCACCATAAATATATCCAATATTTCTTATTACCGTAATTTCGGGTGTATAAGCCGCGGATCAAACAATTCTTTTTGGACCCAGAAATCTTATTTAGTGATTGAAGACAAATATTTACGGCAATCTAACTAGTTATATTTTTTTCTTAAAAAATTCTGGGTCAAAAAAGAATTGTTTGATCTGCGGCTTATACACCCGAAATTACGGTATGTTTATTACTGAAAATGTTAATAATTCAATACAGAAAAAAATCAGTTCTGAAAAGATAAAATTATCCGAATTTAAAATAATCATTTATCAATATATATTTCTTATCAATCAATTCATAATATAAAATTTAAAATCTCGAATATTTAAAGCAAATATCACGTTCCAAAAGTTTATAATTTTTATTTCAATAAGTACAATGTCCTCAAATGTGATTCCCCCACCCCCTATATAGCTTTAATCTATTTTGAAAATTGAATGCACTCCAATAAAAGTTTTTTCCGTGTTTTGAATAACTTTTTAAAATGAAGAATTTCAATGTGAGAAGAAAATAAATATAATAAAATGTTGAATAATTTTTCTAAAAAGTTTCGTATTCATGGAAATTTTAATCATGCAGAAAATCATCTTAAAGCAAAGTTTTTTTAAAGAGGATTTTCTCAAATAATCTTTAACCTCTAATGATTCTTTTTGATTTTTAATAATTTTCAAGAAGGCAAAGCTGCAAAAGTGTATGAGATATTCTGCTCTTTTTCCAAACTGGTAATTTTTTTAGATTAAAAATTAATTCTGGTTTTTATTAAAAAGATGAAAATTTCCAATCAAAGTATTTTCATTAAAATTTTTAAGCAGTTGCACGACTAGAATTTTTTTTCATAAAAATAATGAGAAATATATATAATTTTTATAAGAAAAGAAGGAAAAATTAAAATTGTAGAATATTTTTGAAATATTCCCAACTAATTTTTTATGCGATGAGAATTCTTAGTCCCTAATCAATAAGTGCTACACTAAATTTTAATGGTATTTCTCGCCTTATTTAATGACAGAATTTCTGAGATTTAATAAAGTAAGGAATGCTATTAAATTTTGGTGGCAAAAACCAACTACTTGGGACGGAAAATTTATACCCTTGATTTTTAAAACATCAAAATAGTGAAAATTATTATTGAAATATTAGTAGGTCTATTAACGTAAATGTGTCATTTTCCTTCAAACATAGAAGGTTACTTCTAAGAATATTTTGAATTCTTAGTGCAAGAAAATGTCGAAAATTCGTAAAATTCAAAGTATCGTAAGTTTTTGTCGAAGACGAATGGAATTTTTTAAGTAATATGACATGGGAAAGGTTTCTAAACGCAAGTCATAGGACTCAGGGATTGAACAAAATTTTTAATTTTGTAACATAAAAAACAAAAAACTATTTTGAACTAGAAGTTGGTCAATACACTTCCACACAACTTTTAACTTGAAATATTTTTATAAATTTTTAATGAATCTGAAATTTTACTTATTTCCAATTAATTGTTGAAAAAAGTTGTTGTGTTGTTGCTTATTTGTTTAAAAAAAGACTCTCTAAAAATTTTAAAACATTGAAAATTCTAAGAATAACAGTGATTTCCTTTACCATACCTTAAGAGGCTATTTTAGGCAAGCGAAAAGACCCGTTTGCTAATGCTAATCCAATGGAGGAAATTAATAAGGATATCGCGGTTGTACTTTAATATTTTGAAATGATATTTTTTTTTGCTTTGGATTGTTAAGATAGATCTTTACGAAGGTCGTTTTTTACTGTTTCAAATTTGATTGCAGATTTTTTTATGGGTATGCTTTCACTTTCGAAACTGGTTCCGAAACAGAAAGAAGCCCCATTAAAAACATCTGTAAACAAAATCGAAAACAAAAAAAAAAAAGCCTTTGTGCAGATTTATTCCAACTATCCAATGCCCCCCCCATCCCCCAAATATATTGAAATATAATCCAGTTACCTTTATAAACTTCTTTCATTGGATTAGCATTCGTGAACAGGTGTTTTCGCTTGACTGAAGTTGCTCTTAAAAAGGTATTGGGAAAATGCCACGACGAATGACTAAAAAAGATAAGGCAGGAAAACTTTCTGCCTGCCGACTAAGACCTTCAATATGTAAGAGGGAAAATTATTAAATGTGGGAAAAGATTTTCAAGAAAATAAGCCCAGAAGTTGAATACATGTCAAAGAATCGTTAGAAATATCCTAAATTATAACAGGGGACTGTCTTCTTACAGACAAGAATACCCATGGAATTTCTTTAAATTCTAAAGGGAAGATAAGAAAGAGTTCAACAGATATCGTTACATGGCACGCTGGCGATAAATTAATTTTTTTAAAGAAAAAATATTTGTTAAAAAACCCCGGACTTCCGAAATTATTGAATATGGTCAGTATAACTCCTGGTTATTCTCAAAGTTCGAATTAATCTCCCGAGCTATGAAAATGTTTTTTTTTTATGGTTTGTGGCAGGGTTGCCAAGTTTCCGGCTTTTTAAACACCTATATTATTTTAGAGAAAATGTTGTTTTAAATTTCTCAAATGTTCTAATTGAATAAAAAAAACATTTCCCATATTAAAACACTGGTATCCAAAAAATAGGAGATTTGGCAGCTCTGTTTGTACTGTAAAAAATGTAACTTACCTCTTCTTATGTTAAAAAATATAATTAAGTGTTGCAAAATTGACATTTTTGAGAAAGTCTTAAGCTGAATTTAGATCGCATTATTTGCCTTCTTTGAAGTGAGGGGTATTTTATTACTGCGTTACTGAGGAGAGATGTACAGAGTAGTCTCTGGCATGCTTATAATTTGCCCCGAGTAATTTTTTTAATTATTGATTTTGTGTTACTGATCGCAGAGCCCTTGAAGATGAAAGCTCAGAGAAACAATATAGGATTTCTTGCTTCAGAATTTGAATATTATCTAAACTCACCTTGCGAGCTAACTTTTCAGTACTATTGAAGTCTAAACACAATTTTACACTAAAACATCTAGAAAATGTTTTCGGGGAAGGCTACTATTAGTTACACCAGTTAACACCGCAACAATAGAACATGTCTGCTGTAGTAATAAATTACTAGACTTGTATAAAACAAAGCTTAAAGGCCTCACCAGTTCCCCGTTGCCGATCCAGTGGCGTGGTCGGTAGCGTGAGCTCCTCCCACACCGCTGGACCCTGGTTCGAGTCCAGCTAGCGGCATTGGTGTGCGGGTGTTGCCCCTGTGATGTGTATTAAAATATATGTACTGGATTTCTTGTAATAATAAAGTGTTCTGTATTTGTTTCTGTGGTTTATGGATCATTCGAGGTAACAGCCATTTGTAGCTATAGACCTCAAAAGCATTGTTCACTCAAACTCAGTTCCCCGTTATAAACACTTTTTTGCATGGCGATAAATGTTACCTAAATTAAACAAATGCAAGATTATTTATCTAAATATCTTTAGAAATGTAATTTCAAAAATTCCGGATGAAATGTTCGTGGCTGAAGTGTTCCCCGCAGTGTTGCCAGATGGGCTACTTTTTTAAAATTCAGATTCTTGATTGGCACCACTTTTTACAAATGTTAAAATGTGCCTCATTCAACGACATGATAATTAAGGCGAAAACAAAAGGCAACTTACCGTTTCAAAAAAGTGGTGCAAATCAAGAAATCTGAATTTAAAAAAAGTAGCCCACTGGCAACACCGGGTTCCCGCAGGGTTTTCAGATTGGCTTCCACTTTTATTTTTAAGAAATCAGATTCATACCAAAAAGTGAAAAATCATTTTCAGTTTTATTTAATGTCAAACTTTTATCGATTGCTTAAAGTAAAAAATTTTCTTCAAAAAGTTCCGGTCTGAAGTCAAAATGTCGGATTAAAAAGGGTGGATTCTAAACATTGAACTTTGGTTTTCCGTGTGCATTGGACTTGTAAAAATATTAAAATTCGTAAACAAATTCAAAGAGAGAATAATACGAAAAAGGGTCAGATGTAAATATTGTTATTTGCTTTTTGGTTATTTTCAAGTAACAGTTTGTTGTAAGCGTTATAGTTGAACATGGTTATAAAGTTCGACCGGCAACCTATATATGAGAGATTTTCTATAAGAAAATACTAGTACCGAATAATTTCCTGATCATGCAAATCCAGGACCCGCACGAAACCAATTGAATTACCGTAATTTCGAGTGTATAAGCCGCAGATCAAACAATTCTTTTTCGACCCAGAATTTTTTAAGGGTTTAACAATGTGTTTTTAACAAAAGGGCTTAACAATGTGTTTTGCAGTACCAGAGTATACTGCTTATTTTAGATTTACACCTAATAAATTTTCATCAATAGATTTCTAAAACTACATTTTTATTTTGTAACAAGCTTACATTTATTTATAGAAGAGGCAATTTAACCCCTTAACGGTGGCATTAAATTACGGTTTTATAATTCAGATTGATTATTGCCATCACTTTTTTTGAAAAAGAATTACTCACCTTATTTAATGAGAAGTAAAATGATATCAGAATAGAGACAATTACACTATTTTATAAAACTCGTGGGAATCAAACATATCCGGATAAAAGTTGTGAAAATCACAACCTGTTTATATAACGGGAGCGAGAATTAAGGAGTTAATGTAGTTTGAAAGTAATACATATTACTTTGTTTACTTTGCTTTAGCTGCGCATGATACAAGCCGCCATTTATCTCTTGTAAGTTTTGAACTAAGTAGATTCAAAACCTGCGGATCACTCTACTTTCCTCCCACCAGTATCAATTTTTCACCCGTGACAGTTATTCTCGAACCGGATATGGCATTAAAATCTTACAAGAAAAAAATGGCGGTTTGTATTGCCGAGCCACAAATGCGATTAATGCAGGGTTAATATGTTAAACTTAATACCGCACTCCCCCCCCCCATGTTAATTTCAGTATAGTAAGATATTTATTATGATGTAATAAAATAGGATGACGAGAGGTCAGGAAAAAAAAAAACAGATAAAAAAGGGAAACAAACTACCAGTATTTTTTAAATAGAAAATATTTTCAATGACGCAGAAAATATTAAAAAGGCTAATTTCTTTTTAACAAAATACTGGTATTTAACATCTTTTTTGACTGTGTTTTTTCTTGACCACTCGCCACCCTGTAGAAGGGTCTAAACATTTACATAATTGCATTGAAGCAAAGGGGTTTAAATGCATTTGATACTACTTTTATCTAAGAGTTTAATTCACTTCAACATTGAGATTAATGCAGGGTTTATAAACTTCATACTGCAATCCCCCCCCAGGTTAATTTTAGTATAGTTATATAATTATTATGATGTAATGGAATAGGGTAACGAGAGGCCAGGGAAAAAATAAATATAAAAGGGAAACAAACTACCAGTATTTTTTTAAATAGAAAATACTTTCCATGGCACAAAAAAATTAAAAAGGCTAATTTTTATTTAACAAAATACTAGTATTTAACATCTTTTTTGACTGTGATTTTCTCTGACCACTAGCCACCCTTTAGAAGGGACTAAGCATTTACATGCATTACCCTGACGCAGTCAGGGCGGGGGGTTTAAATGCATTGGATACTACTTTTATCTGAGAGTTTAATTCACTTTATTTAATTCAAAAATCTTTGCAATTTAATTATATGAGCTCACAACATTAAAACATTGGCATATTGAACTTCAAAACCCCGACCCTCTCTGAGCCATTGCATAATTCTAATGTAGGAAAAAACGTTGCTTAAATGAACTGAAAGAAAAGAAATCCCTCTCTTTTCAGGATCGGCAAGACTTTAAAATTAGGCATATATGGCTTTTATTCCGAAATTACGTCAATAGGGGACATTGAAAGATAAATCAGAAAAGAAATTACCCCCTCCACTTGTGTAATACACACCTATAAATAAATACGCAGTGAAAATTGTGTGACAAAGATAAAGTGTTTTGATTACTGAAAGCGAAGGTTATTTCCGAATATTATTGTTTGCAAAGCATCTAATTACGAAATAATATCCTAGAACTAAACAATCAGATTAAATGTCACTATCATAAAATAAAATTTTATCAATACTTCATTATCCTTTTAATGGTATCTACATTTAAAATAAATGAAGAACGCTGCATTATAGAATGTATTGTGTCGTAAATGGCCAGAAGCTATTCATATGTTAAATAGCTTTTACAGCAGATTTAAATTTTTGAAAAGAGGACGTTTTAAACTAAGTTATTCATTGCGTTATATTACTCTTTTATGAACTAGTTTTATCATATCGAAAATTTACTAAAGCGAGGTGCTCCAATTTGAACGTTTAATCCTTTGAGGGGTAAAGCACTTCTATTCATAAAATGCTGAAATCACTGATTGACACCAGAATTTAAAAACAAATTTATATGAAAACATATAAATGCTTTTCTTTACAATCTTAATCAAATTAAAATTTTCATTTCAAAATTCTGGTGTCGATATGGCGTTTCGCAATTAAAATTAGTTGGAATATATTTTATCCCACCGCCCTTTAAGGGGTTAAAAAGATCTTTGTTAAAAATATTCATATGAGAAATAAATGAAAATTTTAATACAATGTATTTTTTTTTATTTAAATATTTGAACAAATTTAATAACAACGAAAGCCGTTGTGTCTATGTAGCGCGGGGGGGGGGGGGGGTTACAATATATTAAACCTGTTTTAATCGCATGTGCATCTTTGCAATATAATCAGACACTTTCTTTTTGTATGTTTTGAATTCATTAATCAGTTCAAGAACAACTGCCGCAGATAAAAAATTGATACCAGTGGAAGGCAAATATAGGGATCTACAGGTTCCGAATCTACTTAGTTCAAATCTTAGAATAGGAATTAGTTATATATAATAATTTAATTAATCAGGAAACAATTGAAAACGTTGCTTTCATGTTAATTTTTTAAGTAAAAGAAAATTATTCTATTTATTTGTCTTCAAATTTAGGCAAAATGACTTTAAGTTTTAATTAAACACTGTGAAAATTTTTTGGAACATTTCTGGAAATTATCCTGAATTATTACGCATATTTTACTGGAATGTCAAATTTCTTTATGTCCCACATCATTTACGGTAATAATTCGTGTAATATTTTTGAGAGGTTTCAACCTTTTCGTAAACTACATTTTGCGCCTGCTTGCTTAATGTTTCATGTTGCACTAGCCATTTTGATAATTAAAGAAGAATAAAAATCAGCTATCTAGATACTTGAGACAAGTGCATTCTGAACAAATACCATTCTTTGCTTAGATATCAACCGATAAATTATGTTTCTCATTTTACCTTTTTATGCTTCATTATTTGAATTTCATTTTATCTGTATTACCAATGGCGTAACCAGAGTGGGTGCCCAAATGTCCTTAATACCGGTAATTTTTGAAAGTTTTGTTCGCTTTATGTAATCAGAAAATTTTCATTCATGAATTTTATAGTAAAAACCCCTTACAGTATTACTGATTTCGGGCAAGCACCCTGGGTACGCCACTGATTACGAAACCTTAAAATTAAATTTCTTAAACAGGGCTCCCAAATGGTTTGCCAAATGAACATCAATATTTTCTTAGAAAGATTTTCGCACACACAAACATACAAACAAAAAAACTCCAAAAAAATCAGAAGGAAGACAAACCATATTAGAGGGGTAGAAGCATATAGGCAGGGATGCAAAAATCTAGGCGCCAGCAGGCAGATTCTCACCACAAAATTTATTTCGTTTTTCTTCACCTAATATTTCGTGTAAAATTCCTGCTAGAATGCTATTAAATTTTGAGCGAAAAAAACTTTAAAATTTTAGTGGTGAGAGACTACCCTCTGGCGCCTAGATTTTTGCACCCCTGCATATAGGGCAAACTTTATGGTTCTTACCAGTATTTTTTATAGATAATCCTTAAGAGACATTTTTATAAGATATGCAATATGAATATATCATAAAAATTATTGATAAAAATGCTGGTAAATTTAGCCCTACATGCTCCGACCACTGCATATTATGATATTATGAGAAGAAAAAATAATGCCAGAGTTGAAAACTATACAGGAGAAATTTAAGATGCAGAGGGAGAACAGTAAAAACCAGAACTAATTGCCATTTATAGGAGATTTCAGTTGACAAAAAGGAAATGAAGCTGGTTGATAAATTGCTTAAAAGAAATACCATAGACAGTAAATAAATGCTTTCTTTGCATGGTAGTAAAGAACATTTAATTGTTAGATGCCACTGAAAATTCCACATGGGTAGAAATTGATCCACTTGTCTACGATACACCAATATTTAAAAAGAGTACTAAAAAAAGAACATTTTTAGACGACATTGGAATTAGAAGAATTATAAAACTCCAAAATTGTAAATGTTTGTTTTAGATTTAACGATGGATCTAAAGATTAATTTTTCGTTAAAGATAAAAACTTTTCAGTGGCCATTATGGATAATGTTATTGTCTGACTTTTTTCAGAAATCATATAAAAGATAAAATAAGGACCAATACTTATAATGTGCTTCCCAGTATAATATTAATGAACGGTGACTTAAATCAATCACCTAGATCGTATACTACTTTTTGATTTTTTTCGTTTGCAATAACGAGTGTTTGGAATTCCAAATGAACTTTTTAAAGCTCATAAAAATATAGTTTAAATGTTTGAGACAATTTTCTTATCTTTTAGTCTAAATTATCATTTAATAAATTTCGGAGGGTATTTATTTGAGTAGAATTTCATTTGCATTCTACTGAACGCATGGCATATGTTCGGCAACTGAGGAAAAATGAAAGGAAAAAATAAAATACAGCTGAAACATCATATCCAGACCAACTTGTTAAAATCCTGTGATTTGTTAAGTGCTTAAAAGTACTTAAACCTTTGAGCTCTGGGGTGTACATTTCTTCAAAATTCCAAATGTCACCAGTATTTCGCACAGAAAAAAATCGGTTAACGATAAACACACACACACACACACACACACACACACACACACACACACACACAATAATGCATTAAACATTTTTCAGATAAATTTGGTCGAATTTTCTGGTGTTATTCTGACATTTCGGAATTAAAATTATGTGGTAGAAATTTCTACCATCAGAGCTCAAGGGGTTAAAGTTAATGGTGCCTCACTTTAGCAATATTTTTCATCTTTACACTAACAAATGAAACAAAAATACAATTTACAGGGTTCGTACGCATAAAGATATTCAAGAGATTTTAAGTGTTTTAGCACCCGAATTCTTGAAAAGTGCTGATCACCATATTTCAAAAATAGAAATTTTTGTTCATTAAATAGGGTAAATATTACTTTATTGTCATTTTACATTATAAGTTTTTAAATGTCAAAAACTGCTAAAATATTTTGTTTTTTGTCGAGATATTTTACAATGCTCTATTGGGATAGGAATCATCTCTGTGTACTAAATTTTATTAAAATCGTTGATCACTTTGTGTGTGTAATGACCCTAAAGATAATTGAAGTGAGAGGATATTTTCATAGAAGGTTAATTCCATGAAAACGTGTCATGTCTGGTCACACAGCTAAAAATCGCTATGTTTGTTGGCCACCGTTATTTTCGAAACGTTTGCTTTGCCCTATTCAGCTGATGAGATATTTCCGATAAAATAAGTCACAGTTTTCCTTTCTAAAATATTGGGAGCCATAAATCGTTGTATGTAACAGACAGGACATGTTTTAATGTAATTATTCAGAAAACATTTATAACAGATGTCAAAAATCATTTTTTATATTATTTTTTGTACCGTTGCAATGGATGATAAAATAAATTTCTTTGTATAAAGTTTTTTCTAATGTCGCCCGGGCAACAAAATTTTCAAAATAAATTTTGATGAAAATATCTCTGTAATCTCATTGAAGATAAACTATGCTTCATGTTATTTTCCGCATTACATTGTTATGCGACTTTATTAAAAAGCGTTGCAAAAATATAATTGAAAAATCCCTATGCTTTTATGGCATCATCTGAGCGAATTATATGAGTGAATTTTCGATAGAATACCTTACCCCCCCCCCCCCCTTTTACTGAATTTTACTATTAAACATAGTCGCTGTTTCTATGTTCCTTAATGAATAGCTTTTGACACATCAGAGATTTGCATGCTTTCTATCTTTATTGTAGGTAAATTATTCATTATTTAAAGACTTTCACGCACCGTCACTCAAACTATAAAATGCGATTGCAATTAAACATTCATCATGCATTTTATTGTAACTTCTTTATTGAAATTCTTTCTAAACTCTTTATTTTTTAGTTTCCCTTCATCGACTTTATTTTCTTTCAAGTTTTTCGAATTCAGATTCTTTAAAGTTTAATTTCAAATAGGGTTGCTAAAAATGACTCTAATTGAAGACATGATAATAGCCTGTGTTATGCTTTCTGATTCTTCGTTTGTATTGAATGGGAATAGAGTGCTGATTTCCTATTTTATAATACATGGTTGACAACTATTTTATTATTTAGTTGAATATAAGGATCTTTTATTAACATCAAAGACATTGAAATATAGTAGGGTAGGTGGAGGTAAAATAATGCACGGGGCAAAGTAACTCCCTGGCTGATTTATTGTGAAGCAACACCTTTATAATCAGGACCACTAGGTGGCATTTTGGTTTCAAATGTACTAGTTGTTGTTGAAATCTTGTGAAGAAAATAATCAGTCCAAGAAAATGACGTAAGTTTCAGATTTCGAATTTTGATGGAATATTACTTACATATTACTTTGTTGTTCAGTCGACAGACCTCAAATTCTTACAAATCCAAAAATCGACTGGATCTCTTTAACACTAGAACCGCGGAGACGGGTCATTTTGACCCGGACTCAGCTAAAAGATGTCGATTTGAACCAGATAAGTCTTCTTAAAATAATTTAGATATAAACTGCACAAAAATTATTTAAAATAAATAAGTTAAATAGACTTAAATAAAAATTCTGATGTAAATAATTTTTATAAAACTATGGTAAAATTTCCCCGCGGTTCTAGTGTTAACTTCTAAATGTCATGTACCGTAATTTCTGGTGTATAATCCGCAGATCAAACAATCATTTTTCGACCCAGAAAATTTTTGAAATAAAATTAAACTTTTTAGATAGTGGCAAATATTTGGCTTCAGCTACTGAACAAGATTTCTGGGTCGAAAAATAATTGTTTGATTCGCGAATTATACGCCGGAAATTAAGGTATTTTACCTCGATCGTATTTGTTTAATCTTGCAGACAGCCAATTAGGAAAAATACTGCAGAATGAAGTAAAAACATGCATCGATATTGGGCCAAATACACGCACGAGTTTAAGATGCGGAGGTTTGTCTCATCGTTTTAGTTCGATGTAAAGCTTTTCTCAATTTCGTTGTTCAAAGCTTTACTTTTTTCTAAGTTAGTATTGTATGAAGTGTAATATCTTCTTAACTAATATAAGCTTGTTAACTACCTTTTCCCTATTCCAGTTAAGTTTCTAAAAATACAGAACGTAGGTATCTACCTCAAAGTTCGCACACTCCTTGGAATTTCCAAGGACACTGGCACCACTATTAAAAATAAGAAAATTTATATTTAATTTTTAAACCACAACATTCGTAATCCCCATCTTCACTCACAGATTTTGCGATACTTTCTGTAGTAAAACACTGGAAATATTCTTAAAATTTAGTAGTAGAACTGTGCGAACCCTGCTACCTATTTACTTTTAAAAATCAATATTTTTGTTTCATGAAACGCTTTTGTTTAAAGTATTAACTCTTAAGACATGTTAGCTGTTTCAAAGGAAGTTGCTACACCCAGGTTTTTTAGTTTAACTTGTAATTTTCAGTTTAACTATTGATACTAGCTTAATATTTGATTCGTTTGGAAACTAAGTAATATTGCTAGAGACTTCTAAATAAAGGAATTTCAATTAAAATAGGACAGTACATAAAGGTTAGTATAGTAACAATATCTTACAGTGACGTAACCAGGGTGAGTTCCCAAGTTCTCTGAATACTGGTAATTTTTGAAAGTTCTTATCTAACTAGAACATTTTCTGCTACAAATCAAGGAGAAGAAAACATTACAATATTACTGGTTTTGGGCATCTACCCTGGTTACGCCACTGTCTTATGAGTCAATCAACATTTTTATTCTTTCTAAGATCAACAGGTTTTGGAGACAGCTCACTGTATTTACAAGGATCCCAAATGGTCCGCGAACTGAACACCAATATTTTTTAACAGAAAATTTCATAGTAGGTTTCTACAGTATTTGTGCTGAAACTAACCTCCAAACGCAGTTTCTGCGCACTTTGCAAGAAAAGTGTCTCACAAAAGTGATGGGACACTTGTGCTTTATAAAAAGAAACTGCAATAAAATAAATAAACAAACATGTGCAAAAATTTTTTGGGTGTGTTTCATATTTAAAGTTAGTAACAATTATTACAAAACATACATTTTGTCAAAATATTAAAATATTAATTTTGTAAAAATACAATTGTTCAGAACGGAGCAAAAAATGGCTCACATAAGTGATGGGACACTTACTTTTCCATCAAAAATTTATCCAAAAATTTTACTTTTTAAAAGGTTTTAATATTTTGTTGGATTTCCTTTTACTTTTAAAACATGATTTAATATTTTTGGGATGGATTCGACTAATTTTTTTGTGATTTCTGGAGTAATTTTACCCCATTCTTCTTGAAGCACCGATTTTAGTTGTTGTTTTGAAGAAATGGTGTGTTTGCGAATTCTTGATTCCAAGTTTTGCCAAATATTCTCTATGGGATTTAAATCTGGAGATTGTGGTGGTGTTTTATTATTTCAGGAGAGTTATATAGCAGCCAGAGTCTAACGTTCAGAGCAGTGTGCTTGGGGTCATTGTCCTGGTAGAATTTAAAATCGTTATGAAGGTTCAATTTTCGTGCTGAAAATTTCAAATTTTGCTTTAAAATATCAATATACTTGTACTGATCCATTATACTGTCAATAAAAACAAGATTACCAACTCCAGCGGACGACATACATTTACTCTCATCAGCAAATATAACTTTATTCCAGTAATTAGAATTCTTATTTATGTTGGATTTTGCGAAAGCTAGTCTGAGTTTTCTATTCTTCTCACTTACGAAGAATTTTTTCCTGGCTACTCTACCGTGATATCCAGAAGATCGAATTACCCTTCTAATAGTCTCAGGATTAACAATTATTCCATATAATGCTTGTAAATCAGCAGCAACTTTTGAAGCACTATTTCTTGGATTTTTGTTAATATTTCGAACGATAATTCGCTTTATTCCATTGGATAGCTTTGATGGTCGGCCAGGTCTTCATTTATCCTGAATCATATGATTCTTTTTATATCGTTTAATGATATTGAAAACTGTTGAACGACTCAAGTTAACTGTTTCAGCAGTTTTTCTAATAGATTTTACACGTTCAATATGCAAATTAATAACTAATTTTCCAATTTCAGGCGAAGTTTATTTCCGTTTAGCATTCATGGCTACACAGAGCTAAAAAACACAAAAATTCCAAAACAAACTGGAGAGAACTGCAGACGATTTTATAAATTATTGCCAATTGCTTTTAAGTAAAAATAAAACCCCAAAAATTATTTTTATTGCTTATTTCAGACGATTTTTGTTGCATATATAATGGTGTCCCATCACTTATGTAAGCTATTTTTTGCTCCGTTCTAAACATTTGTATTTTTATTAAATTAATATTTTAATATTTTGACAAAATGTATGTTATGTAATAATCTTTACTAAATTTAAGTATGAAACACACCCACAAAAAAATGTGTACATGTTTTTTTAATTTATTTGATTAGTTTTTTTTGTAAAGCACGAGTGTCCCATCACTTATGTGAGACACTGTAAGAGGAAAATCTTTCTAAGAAAATATTGATGTTCAGTTGGCGGACCATTTGGGAGCCCTGTATTTATTCAACACTTTTGCACAGTAGTTCAGAATTAACTGCTATTTGCGGTCTGACAGACAGCTGTTTTCCTCTTATTTTACTGGCTTAACATATACTTTTTAGTTTACTGTAGATTCTAGTGATATTTACTATAAATTTTTATCTAACTACTGATCTGAACAGCTGAGTTTTAATAATAGTAGTGCTGTGTGTAAAGTTTAGCACAGAAACGGGGTTTTATATAGTAGAGTTTTACATAACTCATAAGTTTAAGTAGAAAAGAGCAAAAATACGCACTCAGTATATTTGCCCCACCAGTGCATGTTTTAACCCCAGTTAGTGGACCAAAAAAATACGCGAATAATGAGTTTTAAAAATTGCACTTTCTCACGAAATTGCAATTTTAACTGAATTTCAGCCGATCGTGGCACTTTTCTAAGGTTCTAATACAATAATTTGCTTAGATAACCCGCAGCTCAAACAATTCTATTTCAACCTGGAAAATTCAAGTAATTTAAGATAAATACCGTAATTTCGGGTGTATAAGCCGCAGCTCAAACAATTCTTTCTCGACCCAGAATTTTTTTAAAAACAAATATAACTAGTCAGATCGCCGTAAATATTTGTCTTCAATCACTAAATAAAATTTCTGGGTCCAAAAAGAATTGTTTGATCTGCGGCTTATACACCCGAAATTACGGTATGTATCACGCTACAAAATGTTAAATTTTAGTTTTGAAATTTTCTGGGTCGAAAGAGATTTGTTTGAGCTGCGGATTATCTACGGGAAATTAATGTATAACGTTTTAATCAATCGTTACATGCTAAATTTTGTCCAATATTTCCATTAAAATTCAAAATTTATATTAAGTGCGTTTCTTTATCCCCACCTATTGTAAATTCTGGTACCATTTGTTGCTAGTTTTACTGCTTTATTTGAGCGAATAAAATTAGTGACTTTCCGGTGTCTTCAACATAGTCGCTGTTTTATGTTTTTTAAAGAATAGAAGAATAGTTTTCGATACATCAGCAATTTAAAAACTTATTTTTCTTATAGGTAAATTGTTCAATATCTAAAGAATTTCCCACATCGTCACTCAAAATATAAAATACGATTGTAATTAAACATTCATCATGCACTTTATTGTGAGTTCTATTACTCGGTTACGCTTTCTAATTCCTTCATTTTTTACTTTTACTTTATTGATTTAGCTTCTTTCAAATTATTCGAATTCAGCTTCTTTAATGTTCACTTTCAAAAGAGCTGCTAACAATGATTGTAATTAAAGGTATGTTAAAAGCCTGTGTTATGTTTTATGATTCTTCCTTTGTATTATTTGGGAAAGCAGCGCTGATTTCCTATTTTGTGATACATGGTTGATAAATGCTTGATTGCTTGGTAAAATATAAGGATTATTTCTAACATTAAAGGTATTCAAATATAGTACATTCCATCATCATTTGATAGTAATTTTATAGCATCGTTTGAGTGAATAAACTTTTATTTCAATGATTTTAATTTTTTTCAAATTCTTGAAGTTCAAATTATTTAAAGTTCGATTTCAGAAGAGTTGCTAACAATGACACTAATTGATGGCGTGATAAAAGACTGTGTTACATTTTTCGACTCTCCCCTTCTACCACACGGAAATTCAAAGCTGATTTCCTATTTTGTGATACCATGATTAATAAATACTTGATTGTTTGGCAAAATATGTGGATCTCTTTGTAACATAAAACGTATTAAATTATTGTACATTGTGGTGTATAACACGAGGATGGAACAAGCGTATTAAAAACAAGAACAATTATTTAAGAAAATGTTACTCATTTCTCCGACTTCCTTCTTTTACTTTATTTATTAAAAATAATTTCTGATCTAAACATGTTTGTTTGAGCTGTTCATTATACGCGGTGAAGTACGGTATATATTTTTAACACTAGAACCGCGAAAATTTTTTCTCGATATTCCTAAAAATATTTCACATCAGAATTTTTATTTTAAACTAAACCACTTATTAATTTAAATTATTTTTCTGCATCATATAAATAACTTATTTTATAAAGAAATTTCTGGTTCGAATCGACATCTAGTTATTTGTTCCGGGTCAAATTGACCCGGTTCCGCGGTTCTAGTGTTAATCGTATGAACTATATTCGTAATGGTAGATTAAGTTTTAACAGTTTCATAGTAGTCAACATATACATACACATTTCTTCTGAAACATACGGTGTATACCTATTGTGTATATGTATCATATGTATGTATACATATGTTATGATGTATACATACGTTGAGATACACACACCAGGAGGTCTATTTGGCCCTTTTTTATTTAGAAATTTATTTTAACTCTATTTCCGCTATCGGAATATGTTACCCTTGTCATTTTCATATATACATATGTATGTATACGGTATATATATATCATTATGAAAAAATGTGCAATTTGACTATCATAGATTTAAAGGTTGAAAGTTTCTCCGCAAACTTCTGTATCCATTTTTCAGTTGGCCTTTACTTTTACTAATAATACGAATATTATGGTCAAGATCATGCGTTTCAATTTTAATTTTAAATAATATTTTTTAAAAAATAAAGATCCGTAGACGTGATTCAAATAACTCTTTTGTTCATTATTGAAATTTTTGTTAACAGTAGTTACTTGCTTCGAATATAAAGAACTATTTAAGGATGTAATAATGCAGAAAATCATTATTGAAAGTAATAAACTGTTAAAGTTGAATGTACAGGAATATGGAAATAAAATTATTAAGAGAGCTTACTAAAAAATAAACTAAAATGAATTTGAGAGAAAAAAATTCCATCATAGTAAACCCTTTGACGGGCAATGCACTTCCCTTCCTAAAATGTTCAAACGTTTGATTGACACCGGGATTCACAAACAAATATGTGTGACAGTAAGTAAAAACTGTTTTTCGCATACGTTTGAAAAAGCAAAACTTAATAATACAATTCCGATGCATATGTGGCATAAGGGAATTGAAATTAAGTGGTATATATAATATACCGGGGAACTTCTAGAGGTTAAATAAAAGAAAATCAGCCCAAGTCTCAATACAATAGTGCTAAATTATTCAAATAAAACAAATGTTTATTATTTAAAAAAGAAAAGTCAAGAATTTTGACACCTGATCTTAAAAAGTAGATATCAAATGATTTTTCGTTGATTGAACTTCATCCTTTACAATTCTTTTTTTAACTCTCGCCGTTCCCTTAATGTTTACTTCACATTTTTGTTTAATCCACTGCCGATAGCTTACAATTTCATCTTCGAATTAATTCCATTTTAATGTTTTTTTCGTAAACATTTACATGATTTTGGTTCTAGACATATTTTTTTTATACCTTACTGTCATCCGAACAAGTAAGTATTACAAGTAAATAACTTCATTTGGTAAAGTTGCATCAATTATCGCTATTATTGGATTGAATTTTGTCACCAGAAGATTGCAATTTGAATCCACAGAGCACAAATATGTACCGTAATTTCGGGTGTATAAGCCGCGGGTCAAACAATTCTTTTTCGACCCAGAATTTTTTAAGAAATAAGTGTAACTAATTAAAACGCCGTAAATATTTGTCTTCAATCACTAAAGAAGATTTCTGGGTCCAAAAAAAATTGTTTTATCCGCGGCTTATACACTCGAAATTATGGTACATCTCTCTTTACGGTTATATTGTGCCCCTCAAAAAGATTTTAAATGACAAAATTTTAAATATCATTTAAAATTGTGGACAATCAGCGTTATCTTATGGAGATTTAACATTGATTGCAATCACCCTTCTGTATTACAAATTTTCCCAGTTCTGGTCTGGTGTACTATTAATCGTACATGCCCTTTCATTGAGTATTATGCTGTGTAACAATTACTCATGTTACAACCGACATGTTATAACGGTAGTGTCTATGCATTTCTTATTATGCTTACGTTTATACTTCGGCACTTAGTAACAATAATAATAATAATAGTAATAATAATAATAACAATAATAACAACAACAAAAGTTTGCTTAATTATCTTTGCCCGGTTGGTGATTCTTTTGTTTTAATTATATATTTCACTCTTAAAATTTAAAATATAGGTTACTTTTCAGAAGGTATCACTTGTGTTGAACAGTGAAAAATATTAGAAAGTTGTGATATCTTTTGAAATCCTGATGATATACGACATAATACAAACGTCCTTAAAAGCTCTTCCTTAGCCTACTGTCTTACATGAATATGAATTTAATAGTAGGCAAAATAATTACATTCCTTATATTTCAGACAATGGCAGTCTCTAAACTTCAGAAAATCTTTTTGGATAGATACTATTAACATTATTAATATACAGGGTGATTCTAAATTCATGGTACAAATTTTAAAGATTGGTACAGGGCACTGTGCGCACACCAGGAGATCTATTTGGCCCTTTTTTATTTCGAAATTTATTTTAACTCTATTTCCGCTATCGGAATATGTTACCCTTGTCATTTTCAATTTATCACTGCCCAAAACCATTTCTTAACAGCCACAATGCATTTTTAAAACTAGCTCAACTTCATATCACGTGAATGTTATTTGATGATCAAGGTACGTATGAAAAGACATACCACAATTGGTCAAGTATTCCAGTGTTTTTTTCTGTATGATGGAGTCTAAAAACCAGCTTGGTTGTATAAAAATGTTAATCTGGTTCTATGAAAGTATTCAATAATGGATGCTAATTTGCCAGAAAGAAGATTAATCGATTTGTATACAGGGTTACAATTTTAAACCTTAAACCTTCGCAAAGCACGGTTGAGATGTTGAGATCATGATGCAATAATATGCCTCAATATAGTGAATAAATATTTTGGTTATGTTCGGCTACATTTCAGTTATGAATTACTCTAGTGCAATTGGTCAAGTATTACAGTTTTTTTTAATTTCTGACAATGGAGTCTAAAAACCAATTTTGTTTTAAGAAAACGTTAATCTGTTTCTATGAAAGAATTCAATAATTGATGCTTATTTGCCAGAAAGAAGATTAATAGAGTCGTATACAGGGTTACAAATTCCAACCTCTAAACTTCGCAAAGCACGGTTGAGATCGTCATTCAATAATATGCCTCGATATAGCGAATAAATATTTTGGTCTTGTTAGGCAACATTTCAGTTATGAATTCATCTAGAAACCATCCTATGATGTTCCAACATATACGTATGAAATAACTCCTCAAATAAAAATTTAATGGAGTGGAAAATAAATGATATGATATTAAGAAAACAATATTGTTATTTCAAAATAAATTTAGTATGTAATATGTAGATTAATATTCTACAATATTAATTTAAAATTCTGCATTACTTGCAATATGTAATCATGGACAGTTAATACATATATATATGTATGGGTGATTCTACGATAAGAGGTAATTTGTACGGCAGTCCGTTTAAAACATATTTTTTATTCTATATGTTGTCATTTTTTGCAATGAATCGCACCATCTTAATATACTTTTTTAAATAATCACAATGGAATGCCTAATTAAAACACATTTTTCTGAAATTTCTTACAAAGTCTAAAAAAGTCTCTCCCCTGGCATGTCCCCTTGCCGGTTTCAATTTAACTTCCAAACAATACATATATTTTTTTCGTCAGATGCTAAACTAAAGTACCGTAATTTCGGGTGTATAAGCCGCGGATGAAACAATTCTTTTTGGACCCAGAAATCTTATTTAGTGATTAAAGACAAGTATTTACGGCGATCTAACTAGTTATATTTGTTTCTTAAAAAATTCTGGGTCGAAAAAGAATTGTTTGATCTGCGGCTTATACACCCGAAATTACGGTATGTTTAATTGGAATTTAAGTAATTATACTTACGTATTATAAAATAAAAAATAAAATAATTTTGTTAATTTCAAATAATTTTTAAAATTAACTTTTGTCCCGCTTTTTTTGTGTATCTACCCTGTCAAATTTCGTTCCGCTGAAACAAATATAAATTCAAGGATGGCTATATCGGAAGTAGCGCTTAAGGACATCTATTGGATGCAAGTTATCTCCCCTGGTAAGTCATAAAACTTATAATATTCATTTAATTCAATTGCATTTACTGCCCTAATGAAACAATGCGGGAATAATTAAAGTGAAATACACAATTAACCCAAATACTAATTCAGTCAGTTAAAAAATTTGAATTTACATGAAAATGTCTCTCCCCTGCCGTATTTCCCCTGGCAAGATAACTGGCAGGGAAGCGAGTCATTTACCAGAAAAAGTTATAAAATATGTATAAAGTAGGCATGAGATTTCCGCTTTTTTGGACACCAGTATAATCTTAGAGAAAATGTTGTTCTCTTAAATCGCAAAAATGTTTCGATTAAAGAATATAGCATATTCTCTAAGATTTTACTGGTGTGGAAAAAAGCGGAAATCTCATCCCTGGTATAAAGTGACTTGCCCTTATATGAAAAAGCAAAAAAACGGAACAAAAATCATAATTTAACCCGGGAGAACGCGCGCTTTTTAAGGTATGAATGATTTTAACTTTGCCACCAATAAAATCTAATTATAACAGTCACTTTATTAAGACGGAGACAATTCTTACAAATTTTGCGATAAAATAAATTGACGATCACTTTTAAAAAATTAGTGGTTACAATTGTAAAAACCACACGCACTCAGGGTCTTTTAGGCCCTGCGCGCGTCCTCGCGGGTTAAAGGTTTTTGATCAAACTCAAACTTTTCTTTTTGGCCGAATTCTCTGTGTTTTTGAACCTCTTATCGTAGAATCACCCATATATATATATATAATAAAATCAGTCCCAAGTAAATGAAAAATCATTGAAATGAAAGTAACTTTCTATATTCTAACTAAAGTTAGATATATAAGATAGTTAGATAGATAAGAAAGTTATATTCTAACTAATATAACTTTCATATATTAACTATATATGAAAGTTATATTTTAACTTTCATAATTCAAGTTAAATTAATGAAAATTAATTTAACACTTTGTATCCCGAATTATAAATCAGACATTTGCTCCTCTTGAATAATTATATCTTTGTGATTGCCTGAAGATATCCAAAACAACTTATATAATAACAATTTGATTTTTAGAGGGATTTTTTAAAATAAAACCGATTTAATAAATTGGCATTTGGAACTTTTTTGTGAAATATTTACAATAATAACAAGTGTTACCCACTAGTGTTGCGTTCACGCAACAGTAAAATGAAATGCGAATGCTTAAATTAACTATCTTGCTACCAATACTCTTCAATTAAAAAAATGCTTCAGATTATAACAAAAACTTTGACCATTAAATGAAGCGAAGATTACTGTTCAAAATTTGTGATTGCAAATGTCTATCAGCAAATTATTTGACGAATCCCTTCTAACAGTTTCGGCGGGTAATGGGTTAACAAAAATACTGTTATGGAAACCTCAAAATTCTTAAAATACTAATGTAAATAAATGTATTGAGATCTTGTCTTTACTAAGAAGTGTTTGAAAATTTTTCGCAAGACATTATTTTTATAAAAGAAAAGTTAAATCCATTTAAATAGTTGAGAAAATAACCACATTAAAAATATTTAACGTCGACTGTTTGGCTGAGCTTACTACATGTGTTACAACAAAGTATTTTGTTTGAAAAGTGCCATTACTTTTTTTAATAAATGGATTAAATAAATTTTATATTGCATTTTCTTTAATGGGATTTAAAAGATAAATATAAAGATTCGACAGAGCATAAAGGGTTAAGGTATAACAAACGAAAAAAATAATTAAACAGTTTTCATAAAATTGTTTATTCGAAGCATAGTCCTGAATAATAATATTTATAAAAGAATAAAACCCTCGAATTACCAAGTATATCAAAATCGTCTGTCATTGACTTTCGGAAAAACACTCTTTAAATAATGCAACTTACATATGACATTTTCTAACCATGAATAAGATTAAATAAAAGAGCAACGGTTAAATTATTCTTTTTTGTATACTAACTTGACTGAGACTGGAATAAAAGCAGACAAAGATGTCTACACATTGTTACACAAACGAAGTTAATATTTTTTCTTTTGCTGTGTAGATTCAGTGTTTTAATAAAAATGTTGTTTATTGTTTATATGGCGTAAGTACTTTGTTTGGTTTTTCATGTTTGAGAAAATAAGATCTTAGTTATTTTGCATTATTGTATATGTGATTAGCTGAAAATAAAAGTGCTAGATATGTTACACTGTCTAGGTATATTTAACTTAATATTTCAACGCATTTTGTTAAGCTAATACTTATGTTTTACATTACTTTTCTTAATGTAAAAAATAAACGATGCATTTATTTTCGAAATTTAAGTAGCAAAAAACTAACATTAAATTTTAAAAGCTTTAAAGTGTTTCCGAAGAAGGAAAAATGTGTTTCGAATAAGTTTATTTTCTTACAACAGCAGAGAACTGAAAAAAGAAGCAGAGGAATTCAAGCAATAAAAGGTTCAATGAATTAAACATTTTTTTTTCACTGTTAAATGCAATATTTGTTTTCTTTCCTTTTCATGTATTTCCCGTTTTTTATTAAAAAAATGTTTTAAATATTTCTTAAACACATTCTGCTTTTGCTTCAATTTTAAAATCATTCATTAAATGATGTATTTTTTATTAATATTTTATATTCTAATCTGAGGTATTTTAAAATGTGAAATAATATTTTTATCGTATGCAAAGGGTTTATGTAGAAAGAAATAAAAGATGAAAGCTCTGAAAAAGAGTTAAAGACATGAAAATCTAAATTAAGCTTAACGGAACTAGGTACCATTTGAACTCTCTATAAATACATTCCACGTATCACCTATGGTCGTTTGATCAGTCCGTCTGCCTGTTCTTTGTTTTGGCGCATCATGTCTTTTACGGGATTTTGCGCCATAAAACTGTATAGAACCAAACAACCGTATATCTGTTCGCATATAACAACGCAAAAGCTACCCAACTGATTGGTTTGAAATTTAACCCTCTACTGCATAAATAATTTTCCATTATTATCTTTATACTGTGATGAATGAAAATTATAAAATAACTTTATCATTGTGCAGCATACTAGCTATTATCTGCCCTCAAATCAGATCTCCAGAAATAAATGCAGACTATTTTTTCCCTTAAGCCTCTCTTGCGCAGTGTTGCCGGGCCGGCAACACCTAATTTTAATTCCAAACTTGCAAGCGGCACCAGTAATATTTTAATATAATTTTGCTTTTACAATGAAAGCTTAAATTAAGGAAATCGTAATGTCTAAACAAGTCCTTTATAAATTCCGGTGTCAATCAACAATTTCTCATTTTACTAATAGAATTTGCTTTCGCCGGAAAGGGTTAACCCTCTGAGCTCTGATGGTAGAATTTTTTACCACATAATTTTAATTAAGAAATGTCATAACGGCACCAGAAAATTTAACCAAATTCATTTGAAAAATGTTTAATGCATTTTTTTTCCCGTGTATATTGTTAAGCGGGTTTTTTTCTTTGCAAGATACTGGTGCCAATGTGTTTTGGAATTTTGAAGAAATTCGCCCACCAGAGCTCAAAGGGTTAAGGCAACTTTTATCTGTCCTCATATGAGGTCTGTAGGAATGACAGCGTTAATATGCAGATTTCTGTTGAGTCTTTTCAAATTTAATGAAAATCAAACTAAAAGTAAAAATGGTCTTAATAAAACTTTTCTTCATTATTTTGAATCATATCATATGTAATTAATCTAATGATATCCTATGTTAGGTAATGGTTCTAAGTTGTTATAATGATTAAGACCAATTTAAGACGGAGTGATATTATTTCAGTATTATTAAATTTAATGGGCATATATAAATAATCGTAATAAATTTTGATTTCATGTGTTCTTGCGTTCTTCATGCAACATGCAGCAGGACGAATAGAAATACAAAACTTATAAAATAAATATTCGAAAAAGTTGGGACAACTGTAAAGCATTAATAACCAGAAAAAATATTTTAAACAATTAAAAAAAGTGTCGATATTTTTAGAGACTGTTCACATGAGTATTCTGATTATCATTCAATTTTAGTCTTTTTAATCGGAATGTATTTGAAATTCAACAAAAATTCTTTTAAATTTTATTTTTAGGTTTTGCATCTAATATTCTTATTTTTAGTAAAAAAAATTATTTTCCAAAAAAAAAAAAAAAAAAAAAAAAAAAAACCTCAGTTAATAGGTGAGTTACAAATTTGAAAATTTCGCCATCTATATTCAAATAGCCTCCGATGGGGCGTACGCGTCACATTAGGAATCACTGCTGAAGAATGATAATGTAAGGTAATCCTTATTTCGTCTTATTGTATAATGGGTTTTATTATGTAAGCATTGTATAATGTCCTGGTATAATGCGGTAATTACATGCATACTGAATTAATGCATAACGCGTGTTGAATTTTCTTAATCACAGGAATTCACTACATTTTGCAGGGTCAAAAAAGTCATTTTTAGTAATAATTTGTTGTCATATTTTTAAATACTATAAACATATGTACTGGATGTACATATATTATTTATACAGAAATAAAAAACATGAAAATACATTTATCGTATCTTAAAGCTATCTATTTCACTAAACCATTATTACATACTCATCATAAATATAGGGTAAGTTCTGTAAAAATTTTGAAAATCGAAAATTTTTCGATGGATTTACACGTTTCAGACTTTATACATTCTGAAAAACATATTTTTATAAAAAAAATTGCCGTCCGTCAGTGCGTGTGTGTCTGTCTGTCTGTAAACGCTCCGAAAAAAAAATGAGATAGAGACTTTAAATTTGGATTTTACTTAGTAATATACAGTACTTTACTTAGTACAATATTGGGAAAAAGCCTATTGAATATTATTCACATCGATTACTCAAACTATTTTTTCTGACTCTCTAAATAATCGTTCTGAGAAATGATATGAAGAATTTTTGAAATTGTTTAATTCAAGCAGTGAATATAAAGGACAATAACAAAACATAAATTTTGCATAAAGAAAAAAGCCAATCGTATTATCAGCTGTCGAGATATTTGTAATCCTGATTTCCACACTCTAATTTTTCATGACCCTGTATTTCACTTAAATTTCAATTCAAAGATATATTTTAAGTTAAAACAAAAGGTTTAATCCGACGCAGTAAACTAATATGATTATCATTTTTGGAGTTATAAAAATGTTTTTTTTTTCTTACGCAATTCGGTACTACTTGATTATCCCGTTCGACCCAAAATATATCGTCAAGTTTGTGGCCAACTTGGCGATATAACTCTAAATCTGGCGGCAAAAATTCCTTGACCAAAATGACGCTAACTTGGCGCTATTGACGGTGTTTCGCGAAATTCCCATAGACTCCTATTGTAATGCAACAGGATTCCGTTTTGTAAAAAGCATTTAAATATACGTTTAAATTTTATTTTGGAATTGCAATGCATTTTATAAATAGTTTACACATGTTTTATTTTTATATTTTATATTATGCATATCAATGATGTGTAAGTATTACAGTGGATCCCCAACGACTTGTTTCTTTCGTGACAGAAATTATACAGGTGTACAGAATTTGAAAAAAAAAAAAAACAATTGAATCTGCAATAATTACAAAAAAATTACTCATTTTCTATTCAGTGACGTAGTAATTTTGAAAAGATGTAGCAATTTTGAAAATTTTTAATGTCATGCAAAATACTAGCTGATCAGCTACGTAGATATTGTTTCTATATGTATATAATTACGTTGATTTTTGTCACAAAATGCACTTTATTAATTCCTGATAATGAAACTCTAAAGAACAATTACAGACTGCAACATAAGGGATGTAATAGATTTGTAGAGTACTGTGTACGTTCAATTAAATTTAAGTTGCATATATACATTGTAAAAATAACGGTGCAAAGAATGGTAACTACGGTCAATATGGTTTGGACCAAAAAAAATATTTTTTCTCTAACAAGAAATTTCTTCATTAAATAAGTTAAATATAAACCACAAACAAATAATTAAATGAAAATTATGTTTAACCCATTCGTGCCCAGCATCTTTTGCGTAAATTTTATTTGGTTGACACCACTATTTTTAGAAGATTTAAGTTTAGATCATTAATCACGAAAATGCATCATTTAAATAAAATAATTATTGCTTTTCTTTTTTACCGGTGTCAAAAACAGTGCTGAATGCACCTTTTGAAGCGTCCCTAAAAAAGGACGCTAGGCACTAACGGTTTAAATAGGCATGAGAATTTTCCGCGTTTTTCCGCGTTTTTTCCCACCAGTATAATCTTAAAGAAAATGTTATTTTACTCAATCGAAAAATGCTGCGATTTAAGAGAACAATATTTTCTCTAATATTATACTGGTATGAAAAAACGCGGAACACTCTGATACCTATTTAAAATATTTGTGTATGATTTGAATAAAAATTTCGGCTTTCTAGATTTATATTAACTAAATGGTGCATTTAAAAGCTAACAAAAAATTATTCGCCATTAAAATAAAATTATTTATTTTTGATAAAAAAAAGTTATAACGTAATTTTTTACTATTTTTACTTAAAACTTTTCGGTTCCTACATCTTTTTTTTTATAACGGCCTTGACTACACGCTGACAGAAAAATGGAAGCTTTCGTACGCGGATTTTTACATTACTTCTACGATTCCTTATGATGTAATATCAGTATTTTCTAGAAATATTGTTGGACTTATGGAATCTTAGAGAATGAAATCGAAGAATGCATTTAATATTGGTATTTAAATTCAAGGGATCGTACACACGATCAAAACTATCCGCCTCGGTAGCCGCCATTTTTGTGTCTTCGCGTAAACCTAGAATTCGAGAGCCGTTGTTAAAAAAATGACTTAAGAATGGGAAATATTTGTGCATATCTGGGTATAGTAAAAATGTCTGATAACAGGGTGCGTAGTCTGGAAGCCCCTTGTAAGGACCTTTTACCAGAATTTTTATAATGTAACATATGTTTTATTTAAAGAAAAAGATATCCTTTTTCAGATGTAACAACCAGTACTTTAAAGAATTTCTGATACTAAAAGAATTAAAATCCTCTGAGTTTCTTGATGACTACGCACCCTGGATAACTTTTTTAGTCAAAAATAAATTATTTTATGTAATGATTCACAAATTTTTAAAAGTGTTTTTAACAACAAAAAATACAACAAAAAAATTATGCATATCTTTGCACAGTTACTTTATATACTTTATAATTATTAGTTTATTTTAACAGTCTATTTAGTCTCAAGAGCGCTTTCTACTGCATTCAATCGCTCGATAATTTAACTAAAGATAATTCAAATGTTGAGATAGTCTCATAGTTCAAAATTTCACTTAAGTTTGTTCCAGCTATGAACAGTCGCGACAAGTTTTGAAGGATATTGGATGGGCTCAAATATTATCTAGGGAGATTTCAAGGTCATTTCTTTTGTTAGGAGGGCGAGAAATCAAAAGAGGAATGTTGAGAATTTAAGTTATGATAATATATATATATATATATTTTTTGGTTTTTGAAAGTATATCGTTGCGACTTTATTAAATCGTGTTTTAATGAGCTAGTAGAGATCTTTATTAATATTCCCGTTTCTTTATTAATATTATATCCTTTTCCTTGAAGTATGTTGAAATCTTCTCCTAGAAAGATTTGATATTTTATGCTCATTGATGATCTAATCTCAGCCTTTTACTGAAACCCAATAATATCCTCCTCCTCCCGGAATAGCAGAAATTCCTCTAAAAATGTGTCTGAATTCAACACTGGTTCCTTAACAAAAAGTCTATAATGAAAAGTGTCCGTCCTAGAAGTTTATCTTGGTATTGTCATTGACTAATGTTATTTTTGAAATAAACAACAGTTATGATTCGCAATTGATACTAAAACTATGTAATTTTTGTTATAACATGTTATCATGTTATTAACACAGGGTTTTTACTGGTCCTGGAAAGACCAGGGAATTCTTCGGTACCAGTATTTTCTTATAGAAATTTTTTCTTTAAATAAGGCAAAACCTCGCATGTTTGAGCTAGATTTATTTTGTTATTAAAAGTACTAGTATTTAACCTCGAAAAATGACGTTACTCGTACGAACCCTGCTACAGGTCAGGGAATGTCCGTGACATTAGGCAATGCATCGTCGATAAGGGAAAAAGCTTTGTTGTGACGTCACGAAACGTCACATGAAGAACAGGAATAAAGAAAGAAAATCTAACTTGATTGTTTTGATTCCGTTGACTCTTTCGCATTTTTATTCTTTCTTTTACCTCCTTTGCGTGACGTTTCGTGATGTTATAACAAAGCGTGTCACCATTTTCAGCAAGCTAGGGGGCATTGCTTCAGGACAGATAAACGTCTGTAATACTACCATCTAGTTGTAAGCCCGTCTATCTTTTATGCTGTGTGGTTACTACTAAAATTTAAGCCAGATTTTCTCCTTGTTTAATTATAAAATTTCGACGGTTAAATTAGACAATTTTTACTACAAAATTTTAGCGATACAGAAAAAGCGTAAAAGTTGGCAGCTATGCTAGTATTTTCTTAGTGACAAACATGCCTTTGTTAACGCGCAATTACATACATTAAGTCTATTTTTACATAAAAATTCAAGTATTTCAGCTGAAAAGGTAGGAACCTTGCCTATATTTAAAGATACTTTTGCAATAAAAAGAAAAAATGCAATTTCATGAAAAGTGAATTTATAAAATAAACAATTCAGTTAAAAAATTAACAAAAATTCAAATGTTGCCCCGAGTTGCTACTCTGAGTACGATGTCAGCGAAGGGGCATTAAATAGTCCTAATTATGATAATGGTTTGTTTAACCCCTTCACAAGCGCCGTTTGCAGTCTGCAAACGGTTAATTTTAATGCTCAGATTGCTAACAATAATTTTTTAGTACAATTCCAATCTCATAATATACGTAAAGAAATGGTTTTAAATTTTTGCAACTAAATTTGTTTGTAAATTGTGGTGGGAATTAATTATTTGAACATATTTCGAGCACAATTGCTTTGCCCTGAAATGTTTAAGAGGAATTCATATAAAACATGATCATACAGTTGCGTAACCAACTTGGATACCCCCAAACCAGTGATATTGTATGGTTTTCTTTTCTTTGATACATAGCAGAAAGTTTTCTGGTTAGAGAAGGCGAACAGAAATTCCCTAGATAGACTTTCAAAATTCCCGGTATTCAGAGCCCTTGGAATTCCACCCTGGTTACGCCTCTGTCATGCGTACATATATAGTAAGATATTTCGAATTTATAAAGCCATTTCATCATTTTAAAGAAGCTTAATTAACAGTTTGATATCCCGTAAATTCTCAGTAAAGGAACAAAATGCGCTATATATATGTTGCGGCCAATACCCGGAGCTTGGCCAATTCTAGAACTGGCCGGCCAATACCCGAACTGGCCAAGCTTCCTGGCCAAAACCCGAAATACATGAAATGAATAGCGTATTTCGGGTTTTGGCCGGTCAATTCGCGAAGTGGCCGGGAAGCCTTGGCAACATCCGATGTATATGATGCATAAGTACCAATTTTTTGTAATTAAGATAATGTAACATTAAAATGTGCAGTAAAAAACATTCCCATTGATTATATTGAAACGAAATATTTTTGTGTACCCAACTAAATTACCCAAAAATAGTACACAATTCCCTTTCAATATCGAAATTATTTGATAAACCAAATACGATGACAATTACAAGTTAACCGGAAACTTTACTCGAGTTCGATCCCGAAACGGCTGACGTCTAGACTATTTGAATTCATAGACACTTTCAACTATGTTAGAAAGGATTAAGCGGAATGCTTATATCTATTTCGCGAATTGGCTGGCCAATTCTAGAATTGGCCAGTCTGGCTGCAACATATACATATATAACTTCAAAAAAAATGAGAGATGAATAGGCAATAATTGAATCTTAACGAATGATAGAATTTTTACTTAAAAACTTTTGTTTGAAGAAAGAATTATAAACGAAGAAATTTATGAAGAAAGAAACTATACATACCGTAATTTCGGGTGTATAAGCCGCGGATGAAACAATTCTTTTTGGACCCAGAAATCTTATTTAGTGATTAAAGACAAATATTTACGGCGATCTAACTAGTTATATTTGTTTCTTAAAAAATTCTGGGTCGAAAAAGAATTGTTTGATCTGCGGCTTATACACCCGAAATTACGGTATATGGTACTGGCTGCAACATATGCATATATAACTTCAAAAAAAAAATGAGAGATGAATAGGCAATAATTGAATCTTAACGAATGATCGAATTTTTACTTAAAAACATTTGTTTGAAGAAAGAATTACATTAATCGAATTTCTTCCCTTTATCGGAGATGCTTTTTATGAACTATAAAAGTATAATGGTGCTTTTAAGGCATATAAAATCTAACTTTCATGCTTTAAAAAGTCCATAGAAAAGAGATTTTTTAAAAAATATAAATGAAACGCAACTTTTATGACTAAATAAGAGAGGTATCAATATAAAACAAATATCATAATCGTTTGTTCTGAAAGTAAAGCAGAAAGTAGTAGCAAAAAATATTAGTTTAAACTTTGAAGTTAATAATAAAAGATACAGCGATAAATTCCAGTAAGTTTAATAAGATATTGACTTTTTCAGAAGGATCGTACATGAATTCATAAGATGAGCAGTGCCTCGAGGCAGTTTTAGTGGGAAGACATTTGAAGACCTTTTGTCTATTTCTTTTTCTGTTAACGATGACATTGAAATAAAACCAAGAAAACTGATTTCTTTAAAAAAATGTGAGACTCTGACTTGAAAGAAAATATTTTTTCCGATTGAATTAAGTAAATTTAAGTGGGAAAGTTACACTTTTTTAATTAAAGGAACATCTTGTTCAGAGCTATAAATATATTTTTTGCTGATAGTGTGTCATCATTGAGGAAAAATGACATGTTGTCATTCAGTTATAACACGAAACGGATAAAAACACTTTTAATATCTGTTAATTTAGAGGAAAAATTATTTGAAGCAATTGCAACTTTGAATTAATCTTTTAAAAATATTTTAATTTAGCAGGCTTGAGTATTAACAGGGCTCCCAAATGGTCCGCGAACTGAACATCAGAATTTTTTTAGAGAAATTTTCTTTTTAGATTTTTCTTGCAAATTGTCAAGAAACCACGTTTGGAAGTTGATTCTAGCTCAAACGTACCGTAATTTCGGGTGTAAAAGCCGCGGATCAAACAATTCTTTTTGGACCCAGAAATCTTATTTAGTGGTTGAAGACAAATATTTACGGCGATCTAAGTAGATACATTCATTTTTTAAAAATTTCTGGGTCGAAAAAGAATTGTTTGATCCGCGGCTTATACACCCGAAATTACGGTAAATAAGTTCGCGGACTATTTGGGAGCCCTGTATTAATCATAATTAAAACTAAACAATAGTTAAAAAGAATGAAAAAGTGCATTAACACTTAACTGCTGTTAGCGGTCTCACAGACCGATGAGTCTTCAAGTTTGAGAGTTTAACTCTCAATTTTCAGTTTAACTATAGATACTGGTCAAATTTTGTTTCGTTTGGAGTCCTAATACTATCACTAGAAACTTTTGAATAGCTGAATTTTATTTATAATATTCCTGTATATAAAGTTTAATACATTAATAGTATTCTGAGAGTTATTTTAACATTTCATTCATCTTTAGATTAAACGGTCTGATGGACCGCTCACAGTAGTTATGCGACAATATTTGTCACAGCAGTCAAGGATTAATGTTTTATCCGTAAGTGTAGAAAAATAAATTAAGTTCAAATAATAAAAAAAGTTACTATGGGTTATTTTTCTTCACCTGATGAATTTACATTCACTAAATGTCCGACAATTACTTTTCTTTCATACAATAAAGGGATTGCCGTTGTAGAATTTCTAATTTATTTGGTATTTTATTCGTTATTCTGTTGACAAAAGGTAGCAAGTTATCCCTTAACTACTGTCAGCGTCTCACACTCTGTTAAAAAATTGACCCATATGCTGCAGCGTCACTCCACAGCTTTTATAGAATAACTCTTTTGTGACCAATGAGGATGCTCCATAACACTTTTCTATAAACCGTTTTCTATAAAAGAGGGGGATTGACGCTGCAGCAAATGGGTCAAATTTTTAACAGTGCAGACCGCTGAATTTTTCTAATTTCGTAATTTAACTCCTAATTTTTAGATCAACTATAGATACTGGGCCTATTTTGTTTCGTTTGGAGATCTATTACTATCTCTAGAGACTTTTGAATAGCTGAATTTTATTTATATTAGTCCTGTATATAAATTTTAATGCAAAAATAGTATTCTGAGAGTTAATTTAACATTTTATTCATCTTTAGATTAAGCGGTCTGACAGACCTCTCACAGTAGTTATGCGACAAATTTGTAACATCAGCTAAAGGTTAAAACTGAATAACTAAAAATGTATATAATCGAATGTATACTGGAGAGCCCAATTTTACTGAAACTCAACATTACATGTTGTTGGGATGATTCATTTGTTAGCCCGTTAGCTGATGTTCAATGTTGACTTTTTCAAGTCGGTTTTGGGAGCACCAGATTCTTTTATTGAAAAGTTTAGAATATCCGATGGAAAACTATAAATTACGTCACCCGGAAAGTTCTGACGTATGATGTTATTACACGCCTACTTTTAAATAAAATTCATGTTTCTTCATTAGCACCACATTTTTCAAATGGTAAAATTCCTATAGTTTTCACGTTTCACACAGCAGCCAAAACAACGGGAATGTTACTTAAAAAAAAATACGAAGTCTGAATTTAACCGCTTCCTTGATCATACAAGCAGTATGTTTTTCGCAATCCTGATTTTGACGTAGCACATACGGGTATCCATATTTCAATCATGATTAATTATTTTCACCAGTAATTTTTAATTGTAAATTTAACATTTTTTAATTCGAGTGTTTTTTTTCGATTCGATTCGGCAAAAATTTCTGTGGCAACATATAGTTGGACTGTGTCTGATTTGGGAAACTTTAAGCTCAAGGATGAGACGATATTTGTCTTGCGACAACAAGCATGTAAGGATCTGGAGAGAAGTAGGCACACACAATCGGCCGCAGGTCATCATCGAATATGATGCATTCCGAAGTGGATGCATCAAGTTGCTCGTGGGCTGAAATGGTGGCACAACTCAAAAAATACGAAGTTTGAGTTAACCTCTTGAGCTTTGATGGTAGAATTTTCTACCACATAATTTTAATTCCGAAATGTCACAGCATGATACCAGCAGTATTTCGAATTTTAACGAATTTTATAATTTGGATACTCCAAATTCACACCCAGAAATTTAAAATAGCAATGTATAATTCGTCTTACAGACATTCAACATTTAAATAAAGCAAAAATTTTCCATTGAAATCTTATGGAATGAATTAACCCTTTGAGCTCTGATGGTAGAATTTTCTACCACATATTTTTAATTCCGAAATGTCACAATGGCACCAGAAAATTCGACCAAATTTATTTGAAAAAGGTTTAATGCATTTTTTCGTGTTTATCGTTAACCGGTTTTTTCTTTGGAAATTACTGGTGCCAATGTGACATTTGGAATTTTGAAGAAATTTACACCCCAGAGCTCAAAGGGTTAATGCGCTCTCCAGCATTGCATATTGGTATTCTTTCCAGCAGCAACAGCGGCGTATCTTGTAGTTCAGTATTTCACCAACACCTGGCAGAAGTGCCGCTGTTGCCTTCCTTGCTATCATTACAAGGCGAAACTTCAAACTCATTAATCTCAGAACCTGATTTTTTGAATTGTGCTACTATTGCAGCCCACGAGCGAAGTGGTATGGGCAGAGATTTTTTTGGGATAATGCATGGCCCTGCACATCATTAAACGGGATTTTAAAACGAATGTTCAATAATGGGATGAAGGTCTAGCTTCCACTGTGAGATTGCACGCCGTAGCACTTACAAGGAAGGTCTTCATTGGGGGCATACTCAGAATTTTTTGAAAAAAATACGAATTAAACTACTCATGTAGGTAATAAAGGATCAGTGAAAATTAGCGGCGGAATTACATTATTAGGTATGTAAAAAAATAAAATAGTTTGGAATAATTGGCGTGAAAAGCTGAAAGCGACGCGGGATTTGGCAAGCAGTGCATTTCCTCGCCAAAAGCAGACGATTTTAACGAATCTGAAAATTGATTTTAATTGACTTCACTGTTAAAAATTTGCAGCATTTACTGCAACGTCACTCCACTACTTTTATAGAATATCTCTCTTCTGACCAATGAGAATGCTCCATAGCACGGCGAATTGACCGTGTCATACACTGTTAAAAATCTGCTGCATTTTGTTGCAACGCACTCCACCGCTTGTATATAATATCTCTATTCAACCAATGAGAAAGCTCCATTTCACGGCCAAGTAACCGTTTTCTATGTAAGCAAGGGAGTGCGTTGCAACAAAATGCAGCAGATTTTAACAGTGTATTTTTCAATTTGGAACAATTTTAATCAATTTAAATTGTGTTTTAAATGATAAAATATATTAATTTCATTTTGTTATAAGTACATATAAACGTATAAGACAAAATTACACTTAAAGTAAAGTAAAAATGCAAAACTAAAATTACTTAAACTAAACTTATTTAAATAAATTGAACATAGAAAGTTTTTTCTTTAAAAAGTATTCGAAGCGTAAAAGCATATTTTTCAAAATTTCGTTTTTTCGCCAACCGGAGATAAACCGCAAAATAAACGAAATTTTTATTATTTTTTTACGGACGTTATAAGGAGGTTCCGCCGAAATTTTTTTATAAACATATATAACTATATGAGAAGAACATTCTGTAATTTTTTCAGATTTTTCTGAGTATGCCCGTATGGAGACCTTCCTTGTTAGTCCTGTTTTCGTTTTAACGTTCGTTATGATAATGCTCGTCCACATAAAACTGTCCTGTTCAAAGACTACCTGCACAGTGTTGCCAGACGGGCGACTTATTTTAAATTCAGATTCTTAACTGGTACCACTTTTTTGAAATAGTAAATTTAATGACACATTAATAACGGCGAAAACGAGCGAAATTTTGCCCTTTCAAAAAAGTGGTGCGAATCAAGAAATCTGAATTTTAAAGAAGTAGCCCAATGGCACAACTGTACCTGCAGAGTGAGAGGATTGTGCGTATTGAATGGTGGCGTCTTCGGCCGATCTTAATCCCATTCAGTAACGTTATGAGGGTGGGTACCCAAAACCAGTATTATTGTAATGTTTTCTTCTTGATTCATAGCAAAAAAAATTCTGGTTAGATAAAGCGAATAGAACGTTAGAAAATTCTCACTATTCAGAGCACTTGAAAACCAACCTAATTTACGTTACTGCCATCTCAAACCTCGACCGTGTATTGCCCTCGACCGTGTATGAATGCGTGTACAAATTTCCCTTCTCTAACCACTCTCAGAGAGTTGCAAACTGCTCTAGAGGAAGAATGACGATGACTTGATTCTATGTTGATTGATCACCTCATCGAAAGAATGGGCACATTCTGTATAACTTGTATTCAGGTGCGGGGTTCGCATACCCTGTTAATTGCGATTTAATTTGTTTTTTATTTAAACATGTTTTTGTGAATGGCTCTAATGTGACTTTATCTTATAATTCATAAAAAATTGAATATTATATCCATGTTTTGATGTAATTCTTTATTTTGTTTCTAGCATAAAAATTATTGCTACTTTTCTGCCAAATTCTGTGTCAATCAAGCAGTATTTTTTGTTTTTTTCATATATTACTGCTGTGTGCTTAACTTTTGGTAGTGAGTATAGGTTGATCGTGTGCAAACCACGTTTCATGATTATCTACTCATCGACCATTTATAGCAGCCACACCCAATCTGAGTCCCAGAGTCCTTGTATATGCGGCTGGGGACACATAATCAACTTTCGATATTTATAAAAATCTGAGATGTGCATAGAAGACATTTATGACCCTCACTATTTTTATATGTTTTTACAGGTTGAAAAAATTTGACTTGTTATGTAAAATACTATCGAAACATGCTAAATATCACTTTTCTACATGTTTTTATTCACTTGTTTAACTGCATTTATTTTTATATATACTCAAAAAGTATATAAATCTATAATTAATGAATCTATAAACTCCCATTTTATAAATATACAGGGTGATTCAAAAAGAGATGGACAAATTGGTATGACAAATCAGGCATATGATCAGGTTAACCCTTTGCGGCGCAGGACATATTCATTGCTTAAGTGTTGGAATTTATGACTGACACCGGATTTCAAAAACAACTTTATTTGTAAATAAGAAAACGCTATTTCACGCATTCAATAAATCATAATTTTTTTAAAGAAAATTCCGGTGCCAATGTGGCGGTTTAGAATTAAAATTAAGTGGTATATCTATGAAACCACTGCGCCGAAAAGGGTTAAAAGAAATCACATAGGAACATAAGGCCGCAAACCACTTATTGAGTCACAAATACAGAGTGTTTCATCCTAACTCATTTTGATTTGACGGTAATAAATTTCAGAAAACTGAAGTATATTATAATAAAACATTTAACAGACATTATCGCATTTGTTTTAAATGTGATAACTTCAAACAAAAGTGGTAAAAGTTTGCATTATGCGCACCAGCAGTATGCATTTGGCACCTCACATTTTGGACTGTGATAATCAGTTTATACGGTATCATCGATTGCTTGAGCAATATGTTTTTCCAGATCCTTTCGTAACATTATCACATTTCACACAAAATAAGGTACATGTCGTTGCATTTTCATCAGAATGTATTTATTTTCCTCGAAATTATTACTTTAAACCTGGTGTAGCTAGAATGAAGCACTCTGTATTTGTGACTCAATAAGTAGTTTGCGACCCTATGTTACGATGTAATTTTTTCCTTGTTGTATGCTTGATTTGTCATATCATTTTGTCCATTTTTTTAGAATCACTCTGCATAAATCAATGTTCTATTATAAATCTATATTCTATAATTTTATAGATATATATTCTATAAACCTATAAATCTGTATTTTATGAAGCTATATTCTATAAATCTATAAAATTATATTCTATGAAGCTATATTCGAATCCATAAATCTATAAATCTATATACTCCCAAATTTCTACTACTATTTCCTTGGAATATAAACTTTTCGTAATACTATCCAATTTCAAATAAGCATTTTCAAGTTCAAAAAACATGTTTTACAGGCAGATGTAATAAATTAGGAGAATTGGTATTAACATTAATATTATTTTGCTATGCTAATATCTACAATTTTTTACATAATTGACAATGTTTAGTTGAATTTTGATAACATCCTATAACCCCTTGCGGCGCGGGGATTTCATAATTATACCACTTAATTTTAATTCCCAAACGCCACATTGGCACCGGAATTTCTTTTTTAAAAATTACGGTTTATTGAATGCGTGAAATATAGCGTTTTCTTATTTATAAATGAAGTTGTTTTCAAATTCCGGTGTCAGTCATTAATTTCAATACTTAAGCAATGAATTTGCCCTGCTCAACAAAGGGTTAAACTGATATCCAGATCGAGAAAAACGATTAAAATATTATAAAAAGTAACCAGAAACTTTTTCCAAAATCAGTGATGTAAAAAAAAAAAAAAATACAATACTGTATTTTTTAGTCTCGAAATTATGTAATTTTTTGAGATATTTATAGGTAAGGAAAGATTTTCGGAATCATGGATAATTTGGAAGAGGTTATTATCTATTTTCTTTTGTAGTTATACAATATTTTTGTTATTTACGAATCATTAATCTTATTTTACCGTATGTAATGGGATAAATCCATAATATGTATATATAAGTTTCTTTGAGTTTTCTTTTTAAACAGTGAAAAATATAAATGATATGAGAAAGACTTGCAGAATATGTTCTTATAAATGAATACTTACGGTCTGCTTCCAACATTTTTGCTCTAATTAATTCTGAATTTTTGAAACTTTAATGACAACTTTCTACTAAACTGTGCTTAAAAGTATTTCCTTCAATTGCAAACAATACTAACCTTCGATTCTAACTTTTAACAAATTTCATGTATGCGCGTCCATTTAGAAATTTCGAACAATAAATATAAAGAGTATTTGAAGAAAGACGTAATCGATTGTACTCTTTTGTGGCAAAGTATTTAAATTATTGAGTTTGAAGATAAGGAAACAAGGAATATCTCTCTCTCTCTCTATATATATATATCCATATAGATAGATAGATATACCTTATACAGGGTGTTTCGTTACCAGACCGACAAACTTTGCGGGATGATAGTACACATGAAGACAAACATTATTAAATAGGAAACCATGGGGCGCAAGCTTCTTCTGTAGGAGCTAGGGGCCATTAAAGTTTAGGGTACAAAACTTCAAACGATGATAGAAAACGGAAAAAAGGGTCGATTCGTTTGCGGTTTTCACTAAAATCATTCTTTATATTATGATTTATGTAGGAAAAAAATTTAAGGGTTACTTTCAAAAATTATCGATAAAGGCCGCTTTAGACTTTAAAGTAACGAACAACTACTTTTTACCGTTATTTTCTGCATGGGGTTGAAATTTCTCCAAAGTTTAGACTTTAACTTAAATTTTAAGTCCAAAATCGAAAAAATTGGGGTCTGGTAACTAGTGAAAATTGAACTGTGAACAGAGGGGGAGATTTTAAGCTCTCATAAACATTGGACAAACTGATCGATTATGTTGCGGTTTGCGTGAAAGTCATTTCCTTGGTAATTATTTTATTCAAAATGACGTACAGCTTTGGTGTCCTCATTTTTTGATAGATGGCGCTTTTGACACATCTCCGACATTTCAACAGCATTACTCCTGGGTATTTTACTACCAGACGAACTTACTTCCAGGAAGTGTTAGGGACACAAAGATGACTCGGAATCACATAGGAATGTAACGCTGGAAATGCCTTTTTTGCGAGTTATGATTAAAGGAAGCAGAGAAGATAGCAACAAAAACAGCTGAGAAAGAGCAACACGTTAATACGACAGAAAACAGTTTATTTAAAGTTTTTACTACAAAAGGTGTTCGTAATTACGACTAGAAGTAGTCCGGCAAGTTTGACAGCGACGGTAGATGGCGCTGCGGTTTCCTTGCAGTAGATGGAGCTAAACGGTAATGCGTGTGAGCAGCGATCTATTTGAAGTGATCATTCGCGAACCGGCTCCAAAGGTTGCAGAATGAAGTATTTAAAAGATGAACTTCCCGATGGGTCTCCTCCACATTTTACCAATGCCATTTGCCGACACTTCAAAGTAACATCTGGGAAACGGTGGATAGGTCGTGGTGGCCTGCCAGATCGTCGGACCTATCATGTATCGACTTCTTCTGCTGGGGTCAAATGAAAAGTTGGGTGTATGAGACTCCTGTACCATCAGTTAAAGACCTCGCATCTGGTATTTCTGTAGCTTGCCAGAAAGCTATCAGAGATGCCAGGAATCTTTCGAAGTGTGAGGAATTATATGCGACGCAGCTGTCAAGCACGCCGAACTACTTCTGGTCGTAATTTCGAACACCTGCTGTTGTGAAACATTTATATAAACTGCTTTTTGTCACAATAACGTGTTGCTCTTTCTCTGCTGTTTCTATTGCCTTTTTTCAATGCTTCCTTTAGCCATAACTCGCAAAAAATCATTTTCAACGTTACATTCCTATGTAATTCCGAATCGTCTTTGCACCCTTAACACTTCCTGGAAGTATGTTAGTCTGGTAGTAAAACGCCCAGGAGTAATGCCATTGAAAGGTCGGAGATGTGTTGGAAGCGCCCTCTATCAAAAAATCAGGACACCAAAGCTGTACGTCATTTTGAATAAAATAATTACCAAGGGAATGATCTACACGCAAACCGCAATAAAATCGCTTTATTTGTCAAATATTTATGAGCGTTTAAAATCTACCCCTCTGTTCACAGTTAAATTTTTGCTAGTTACCCGATCGGAATGTTTCCGATTTTAAACTTAAAATTTAAGTTAAATTCTAAACTTTAGAATAATTTCAACCCCATGCAGAAAATAACTGTAAAAAGTAGTTGTTCATTACTCTAAAGTCTAAAGCGCCCTCTATCGATAATTTTTGAAAGTAACCTTTAAATTTTTTTCTAAAAAAAATCGTAATATAAAGAATGATTTTAGTGAAAACCGCAAACAAATTGACCCTTTTTTCCGTTTTCTATCATCATTTGAAGTTTTGGACCCTAAATTTTAATGGCTCCTACAGAAGACGTTTGCGCCCCATGGTTTCCCATTTAATAATGTTTGTCTTCATGTGTACTATCATCCCTTAAAGTTTGTCGGTCTGGTAGCGAAACACCCTGTATATATGTAAATATATATATATTCGATGAACCGCATTCATAAATAAATCGGGGAAAATCTAGTGTGAATTTTGAACATCGCTGCGTTTGTCAATAATGTGATTTCTTTGAGTGGATGCATTGTCTCGAATTTTAGGATAAACGCGCATTTTAAAAAACAATGTTTTCTTTAATGGAACCAAAAATAAAATTGAGTTTTCAATATTGAATTTACTATAACTCGTCAATTAAAATGGCTTTTACGGGTTTTATGATTTGGTGCATAGAATGCGTTTACCCGTATTTCTATTTTTACATGAAAAAAAAAAGTAAAAATAGCAAGTTACATCTGCGAGTGCTATTATACTTATTCAACAAATTTTAATAATTCGGTATGAGTTGCTGGTTTCTTTCTTTTTCCTTTTTTTATTTGTAATTTATTTATTTGTTTTCTAATTAGGAATGCTTCATGTAATCATATGCCACATTTTTTATTGCATTTAATTACATTAATTCTAAATAAATTTCCATTTTTTGTTTGGCGTTTCTTACTTCATAAAAGTACAAATGTACAGTATTTGAAAAAAAGTTTATTAAGGGATGATGATATTTAGACTTTAAAATGCATTGGAATGCATCGATTGTCATTCGCGTTCTTTTGGCATTTTAAAATTTTCATGCTCTTAAATTCCTCAGTCCTGACAAGGAATGTCACCATACGGGCATTGTCAGAACATAAAAAAATAAAAATTACTGAATGTTCTTTTAATGAAGATATATATGTTTATAAAAGAAAATTTGGCAGAACCTCGATAGAGCAAAGTATAAAATTGAAACTGGTGTTATACACAATGGAAATGAAAAAAACTTCTTTAAACACCATAAAATAAGTTAACTGCGCAAGGCCTTTCGAAAGAACTTAGTCTTTCTTCGTCAGGCGCAAAAAAGACGTGCGTCCACAATGAATGTAGCTGCACGACTGAAGGGGAATGCGGGAGGGAGAGGGAGCAAGCAGAAGGAACAGCCAATAGGAAAGAAGAAGGCAACAGCCAATCACGGAAGAGCAAAAACAAAACTAGATAGACAATGAAGGAGAGGAAAGGAAGAAAGGGGGGGAAGGGAAATGGGTTTTCAAACAGTTAGAAGGCTTAAGTATGGGTAATCCTTTATCTCCCATTCTTTGTGATATTTATATGCATTACTTTGAAGATAAATTATTAAATCTGATCAATTTTAAATGTTGGATACGTTATGTTGATGATACTTTCGTCCTATTGGATAATCCATTTGATATTTCTACAATTCTTCAAACTGTCAATTCTATTGATCCTCATATTCAGTTTACTTTTGAGTTAGAGAATTGTAATAAACTCCCTTTCCTTGATGTTTTAGTTACCAAATGTGATTCTTCTTTCAAAACTTGTGTTTATAGAAAACCTTTTTCTGTCTCTAATCCACCCCATGCTCTCTCAAATCATCCTGTCAATCAAAAGATCGGTGTTTTTTATACTTATGTTTATCGTGCTCTCAAAATTTGTTCCGATTTTGAATCTCTTAAGAATGAACTCAATTACTTAAAATCTGTTGCTGTAAAACGTGGATTCAATCCTTCTATCATTAATACTGCTGTGAGAAAATTCAATAGACCCCATAACAATTCTACTCTTTCTAATATTGATAAAAGTAAACCTGATAATTTGGTCGTCCTCCCTTTTTATCCTCCTTTATGTTTTAAATTAGCTAAAGTTTTAAGACGTTTCAATTTTAATGTTATCTTTAAACCTGTCAATAAATTAAAATTTCCTTCCATGAAATGTCCTGTCCCTGACCTCCAAAAATGGGGTATTTATAATGTTCCTTGTAATGGCTGTGATTTATCGTATATTGGTCAAACTAAAAGAAATCTCGAAAAACGCCTAAAAGAACACTCTCGGTATGTCATTAATCAAGAAATTTCTAAATCTTCTGTTGCTAAACACTCTTGGGATTCCGGCCATAGTTTCAATTTTCAAACTGCTAAAATTATTTTTAATGCTAATAGTTCCTCTGAGTTAGACTTTCTTGAAAATTTAGCTATTTATATTAATCGTGATATTATTGTTAATGATAAATCTGATTCTAAAACCCTCTCCGTTGCCTGGAAGAATCTTTTCAGCACTGCTTCATAATTAAGTTTATTATTTAATTATTATTATTATTTTTTTTAATTTATATATTATGTATACAATTTTTCAGATTTATTCATGTGTGTTTATAATTGTAAACTATTTTTTAATGTGTTTTTTTATGTATTTTTATTTTTATTTTATTTTATTTTATTTTATTTTATTTTTTTTGCGTACATTTTATTTCATTTTAATCTCTCCTTTTAGTTAATTTTTTAATTTACCCCGCTTTTTTCCCATTTCCCTTCCCCCCCTTTCTTCCTTTCCTCTCCTTCATTGTCTATCTAGTTTTGTTTTTGCTCTTCCGTGATTGGCTGTTGCCTTCTTCTTTCCTATTGGCTGTTCCTTCTGCTTGCTCCCTCTCCCTCCCGCATTCCCCTTCAGTCGTGCAGCTACATTCATTGTGGACGCACGTCTTTTTTGCGCCTGACGAAGAAAGACTAAGTTCTTTCGAAAGGCCTTGCGCAGTTAACTTATTTTATGGTGTTTAAAGAAGTTTTTTTCATTTCCCTCGATAGAGCGTCTATAAAAAATTGAAATTTTCATTTTTTTGGCGATTTATCACCGATTGGCGATGAAACAGAATTAAAAAAAAAAATACGATATTATGTCGTATACTCTTTAACCTCTTCGCGACGAGTAATTTTTAATCTTTTATCACCAGTTTTTGTAAAAAGAAATTTTTTTTGTAATTGAATCACGAAAATGATCTGATCAAATAAGGTAAAATTTGCAATAAAAAATAACTGGTGGGAATAATGTAGGATTCCAAGCGACAATTAACAAGCAATTTTCAGATGTATTAGAATAGTTTGCTGCTGACGAAGAAAAATCCTGCTCGCCAAATCTCCTGTCACTTTCATATTTTCGCGCCAAATGTTCGAAAATGTTTAATTTTTTACAGACTATGCACTGAAATTACGCCGGTAAATTCAACTGATCTTTTATTACATACGTAGGTAGTACAAGTAGCATTTTTCCAACATATTCTGAGTATGCCCAGTAAGGAGACCTTCCTTGTGAGACAATATTAAGAGGAACCAAAAAAATTCGATTAAATTTTTTTCGAAATATTTAAAAAATGTAGAAGACTATGCATCGGTTTTTAGGTGCGTTCGTAATTATGCAAATACGTAGCACCTATTGTTGTCGTTCAGTCCATCCGTCCATCCGTCTGTCTGTCTGTCTGTCTGTCCGCATATAACAACGCAAAAACTACCCAACCGAATCGTTTGAAATTTAAAATACATAATTATTACATAATTTTGTCGTGTCATTTCAAGTTTTATGAAAATCGGATGTACAGATCAATTACAGGGACAATCAAAAGTATTCCGTTACATTACGGTCAATAGGGAAAAGTTTCAAATGCATTCTAATCGTTTCAAATTTAAAATACATAATTATTACCTAATTTTGTCGATTTATTTCAAATTTTATCAAAATCCCATGCATAGTTCAGTTACAGGGGCAATCAAAAGTATTCCGTTACATTACGGTCAATGAGGGAAAATGTTTCAAATGCATTTTAATGGTGTTACACTCATTCGAACATAATAAAATGCATATGTATCTATAAATACATATTATATATACATTTTGCACAATCTGTGGTGCAAAGAACATTTGTTATTGATTTACAAGGCCACACAAAAGTATTCCATTACATAATGGTGAAGGGAGAACATTATTTGGTGCGCATTTAAATTGTAATTAACTATTTACAATTTTATGAGATTGATATATGAGAGTGATATTTTTAAACTTTGTTATCATAAGAACGCACCTCTTTTGCTACGCTTTACGTGCGATTTCCAACTTGTTATGATATGAACGCATTTGTTAAAAAAGTCTAGAAGTAATTTTAACAATTCTGGAAGGATTTAAATTATGTTAAAGAGTGTTCTTTAGTGTCTTCTACAGACGACAACAGGATTGTATAGGTTAAAAGTTAAAAATATTTTAATAAGAAATATTAAAACTATATTCTGTTTACTTTGTCCTATCTTTTGTATTTTGTAAAGTAAAATTATTGCATATGCATGAAAGCTAAATCATAATAATAATTATTAATGTATTAATTTGTAATCGAATATATTTCTTGCACTTATTCCGCTAAGATTAAAACCATACAATCTAAGAGCAAAAGTATTCCTAAAGAAAATATAACGAAGAAATTTTTTATACCAGATTCATTTGCCAAAAGAATCTTTTTCTTTGAATTAAATTATTTTAAATAGCTAAAAGTAAAATTAATATAAATAATTTTGTTTTACGAATTTGCTCTTGTAAATGAACATTTTTTCATGTATTTCCGACATTTCTGCTATTTTTTTTCTGAATTTCCTTAACATAAATAACTACTCTCTGCCATCTGGGTTTAAAAGTATTTTCTTCAGTTTCGAAAAATACTAGCCTGCCAATTGAGATTTAAAAATTTTAACCAATGCATATCCATTGAGAAATTTCGTTCAAATAAATACGGAAGGAATTTGGATAAACATGTAATCGATTGTATTCGTTTTTGGCAAGTATTTTAGCTATTTTAATTAAATATTTATAACAGATAAAAAAGAAGATATTTTTCTGTGGTCAGCCACAATCCTAAATGAAATGGTGAAAAGTTCATGTAAATTTTGAGCTGTAATTGTTTTTCAGTAACGTGGGTTTTTTTTTCCCTCAGATTAACATAAAATTTACATTTCAACGGATAAGCTGTGGCAAATTTTAAGAAAAACGCGATTATTTTTGGAAACTTTGTTCTCATTGTTGGCGCCTTAAATAAAATTCAGTTTTTGCTATTGAAATATAAGGTGCCCATAATTAAATTATGGAGCTATTAAAAAAGAGAAAATGACATATTAAAATAGCAAAGCGTCACCTGTAATCGGTTTCGCTTGTGTTGATTACCGCCAGCGCAAAAAGCTACCAGTAAATTAAAATAGAAAAATTCTTTTTATCTAAACGCCTTATTAATGCAAAACTTCAGTCTAAAAAACGGCAAAAACAGCTTTTCATTTTTACTGATGGAAGTTTATTTCGGTTTTAATCAGTTCTTGCGTTTCCGCCGCATTGTAACAATCACCTCCCAGTACTACCGAAGTATGGGCGAAGTAACATACCCCAGTACACAATGGGAGGTAACCACCTCTCAGTGTCAATGAAATATATTATAATATTTTTTACTAACAGCAGAAACAAATAGAAAATGCAACTATATCTACGAGAAAAAATTCTCGTGAAAAAACAATTTAAAAACGGAAATTTTTCTATTTGAAATTTATTTGTAGAAATTTCCTCCGGTGCGTAGTCATATGCTGTTGATCCCATATAAAAAGTCAGCCGCCATCTTGTTACAACCTCCCCAGTTGCTTCACTTTCTACTCGTAGACAATGCATTACATGTTTCCTCTTCTTTATTCATAACTCCATTAATTAACCCATTAACGCCCGATTTATTTTCTTCGCTAAAATTTAAATTTTGTATTTCCCACCACTTTAAAAAGAAAATTAACTTTTATCTAAATTTATCAAGGATTCTGTCTCGTGAAATAAGTTATGTATTTATCTTCCTCTTTACTGATGGGAAAACCGCTTTCTTGCTGTTTTTGTAACCGTCCTCAAAATAGGACGCTGGGCGCTAATAGGTTAAATGACGGTGCTCAACGCGATCTGTAGTAGGATGTACCGTAACTTCCGATATATAATCCGCAGATCAAACAATTATTTTATAAACCAGAAAATTTTTTAAATAAAATGTAACTTTCCAGATCGCAGTAAATATTTGGCTTCAATAACTAAATAAAATTTCTGGGTCGAAAAAGAATTGTTTCGTTCGCGGATTATAAGCCGGAAATTACGGTACTACTAGTAATGGAGACAAATTTTGCGATGTAACTAACAAGGAATGTCATCATACGGACATATTCAGAAAACTGAAAAAAATTGCAGAATGTTCTTATAATGTGAAAAAACGTTTTCGGCGGGAACCCTGTTAGAACGTTCGTAAAAAAAACAGTGAAAATTTCGTATATTTGGCTATTTATCATCAGTAGGCTACAAAATAAAATTAAAAAAAAATACTTTTTTATGGCAAATACCTTTTAAGCTAAAAATGTTTCATGTTAAGCATGAAATAATTTTTAATTTTGTAAGTTTTAGTTTGTACTAGCTGACCCGTCCGGCGTTGCCCGGGTCCGTATTCACAATATTAAACGAACTTGAAATTTGTATGATTTTATCATTAACTCGTTACATGCAGAAATGCATTGTCTGAAATACGTAGCCACTGACTGTGTGAAAAATCGGTTTTAAAAACAACTAATATTAAGCTCTAAAAATACTCAAAATGAGCAATGAAAAACGCGGGAGGGAATATGTATCCAACGATTGCATGATTTTCGTGTAAAAAAGTTGATATTTACCCGTAAAAATCACTGTTAAGTCACGTAACTAATTATTATTTTCACATACAAATCCCAAGTGAAATATTTTGAATTTCAAACTAATTATATCACTCTTAAATCCGAATATACCATGAAGGAAATCGATACACGATGGTAGCTAAAAGGTTGGTATATAATACTATAATTTCAGAGCTATTTAACAAAAGTAAGTGTTATTTTTAATCAAATCCTGCGTATAGGTTCACTCTGTGTATAATTTCCTAACCTTAAACTTTTATACCGTAACCATAACCTGTCTGTAACCTAACAGCGACTTAACAGTACTCTACCGTAAATTAAATATAACAGAAATGTAACCTAGCCTAAATGTATTTACTTTATTGTAACATATCCTTATTCTAACCATAACATAAATGCAATTTAACTTTAACCTAACTTTAACCTAAATAATATAATAGAAAAAAACCATTTAAAAAAAATACTATTTCTTCGTAAAATATGCTTCAGCTGTAATTCATTTCTTTCAATTCGTTTTATTAATACAAAATTCCTTCCTCGTGCTGTTGTTTGAGACATTAAAATTTCAGCGATAAATGGTTTAATATTGCAAACCTTTTTTTTTTTGGTTTACTTCGCCTCCACCTATCTTTTTCTCCATGGTGTACAGCTGCTGTGATTAAAAAAATCCTCATTTAAACTGACAGTTTGCCAGTCTATGAATTTTAAAGGTCTTTTTTAATTATTTCTGCGAAAATTTTATGCAACCAATCAACCATAAGAAAATGAAAGGGAAAAAAAGCTGAAAAAAGGCGATTTTTTATGAGAGTGAGCTTTGGAATGTAATTAATTACTCAATTAACAAATATAATTTTGAAATTCTGAGCTTCAGGTGCATCAGGAAAGACATTGGGCTACTCTCAAAAAAATTTTGAGCTTCGTACGTGCTGTAGATTTTGCTAGCCATTGCAGACACACAGACACACACACAGACAGACAGAGCGTTTTGTTCTTTTAGTATAGATTTTCTATAGTTTGTCATATATTGTATATATTTTTACAATGAAAGTTAACTATGAAATTTTCTAAATTAAAACAAAATATAAATTAATTGAAATTATTTCAATCGCAAAATTCAGTTCAATTGAACACTGTCAATCAACTTTGTTACTGTGGAAACAAAAACCTCTCCGATATTGAAATGCATTACTGCAGCATTCTTCACCTGGTCTTTATTCTAAAATACGCATAAATATATGAAAATATTTTTACAGTGGGGTCAATCCATTTCAAGTGGTCCAGCACTGGTCGCTCGACCATTTTTAAAAAATCTGAACTTTTTTGTACTACAACCCTAACATGATGGAAGTTCAAAATGACTATATTTTAATTTGATTGTTTTTTGTTTGTGCACGGCAGCCATCTTCATTTTATCGTGTGCAGCGATTTTCTCATATGTCAGGGTATACAAAATTGTAAATATCTCACTTTTTATTTTTCCAATTGAAATGGTGTTTGCAGTATTTTGTTTAGAATAAATTAGGCTAAAGGTATGGTGGTAAAATAGTTTTTAAAAATAAATTTTTACTGATGAAAGTTTAGCTTAAAATTTAAGATTTTTTCTAAAATCTGTTCGTTTACAAGAGGAATATTTTCATGCAAGGAATACTGTCAACATAACACATTTTTATTTTTACAAACAGGTCGAAGGTACATGTTTCACACACCAAGTCACAGATCTGGGAGTTGATTTCTCTTTGCGAAAAAAATTCCAAAATTTGTCAAAAATTTAAAAAATTGCACTTTTTAGGCTTTAATATCTCTGATGGGGCACGAGATAAAAATCTGAAATTCTGGTCTTTGATAGTATTTTATAGTAGTGTTATGCACAAAAAATTTCTAGAAGGAGATTTGACTACAAGATGAAATGTAACATGGACAGTTTTTGAAAACAATACTGCCAAACTATTGTAACCTACTATGTAATTGTTCATACCTCCAAAATGTTAAATTAATGACTGATGGTGCAAATTGAGTTTGATTGTGCGCTGTAAGCGAACTCTTAAGATGACGGTGAAATCTCTCAGTAAAACCGTTAGACTGTGGATGATATGACGTTGTTTTTATGCGTCTACAGCCTAATCTATTAGTAAGTTCTTTAAAAAGAGAAGACCCAAAATTCCTACCTTGATCAGTTGTAATAGTAACCGGGGTACCGAATCTGGATATCCAACCGTGTATTAGTGCACGAGCGGTTGTTTCTGCAGTCATATCTGGTGTGGGTATAACTTCGGGCCATCTCGTAAGCCTATCAATAATGGTCATATAATACTGATTGCTATCGGAGAATGGTAAAGGTCCGATAAAATCAACATGAATATGGGCAAAACGAGCATCAGGTTCAGAGAATGTGTCAATTGGCGATTTGGTGTGTTGGAAGACTTTAGCTTTTTGACATTTCGTACAGCTGCGAACCATAGATTTTATATCCTTACGCATGCCGGCCATACAAATCGTTTGGAAATTAAATCTAATGAAGCTGAGAAACCAGGATGTGAGAAAGAATGTAAGATAGAAAAAACAGATTGTCGCATACTTTTAGGAACGAAGGGTAGAGGATGTTTTTGTGACATATCGCAATATAAATGGACATCTTCGAGTGGAAAATAGTATTTTTCTAATTTTAAAGAAGTGGTACCGAGTTCGAGAATTTGTTTTAGCTCTTCATCGTTTGTCTGAGCAGTGGCAAACTCTTTAAAATCTAGCACATTAGGAGAAATGGAATCAATTTCAATTCGTGATAATGCGTCGGCCACGGTGTTATCAGAGCCTTTAGTATATTGAATATCAGTAGAAAACTGTGAAATATAGTCTAAATGTCTCAACGGTCGAAGACTACATTTATTAGGATTTTGTTGAAATGCGTATACACTATATTGCCATTGATTATGGGACACTTGCGATTTTAGACATTTTACTAAATATCTAGAAAAATACATGAGGAATCATCTCGAAACTCTTAGTGTATAAATATAATAGTATAAGTCATACATCTCCGTGAAGATTTTTTTCCCGAAACTCCAAAGGGGACCGTCAACAAATTAAAAAAGAATGAATATGTTTTGAATAACCCTGTCAAAACTAATCTAGCAAAAGCGCTCAAACTCTAGATTGTGTTTGAATGCCTTATTGTAATACACTGTGTTCATTTTTATGCAAATAGCATGCATACTCGCAGAGTAATTAAGGTTTTTATAAAAATGGTCCAAAATTTTTTCAAGTTTTTTCCTTATAATTTTCAGAGTTCTTAATATAAAATATTATTTTTTTCAGAAAATATGACAAACATCATTGCACACAGTATCCTGTAATCAGAATTAAAAAATAATGAAAATTGTATAAAAAATGAGTTGGTTTACTAAATAATTTTTTACTGCGCATGCGTCAACGATATCAAAATTTCATTTGCATATTATGTTAGCCAAATGTATAAAGCAACTTTTGTGAAAGTCACAAAATCATAACTTGAAAATTCTGACAATAATCGTCAATTGAATAAGTCGAAAATCCGTTATTCTCAAAATGAAGCAAAAACAAGAGGGGTTGTATCCATATATTCATTGATTAGTGTCAATATAGAATACACAATATGGGATGTACTACTGCATTTGGATAAAATCCCTCATTTTTTTGCTTCATTTTGGAAACAACGGATTTTGTCCTTTTTCTATGGACGATTACTTTCAGAATTTTCAAGCTATGATTTTGAGACTTTTACAAAAGTTGCTCTATACATTTAGCTAACATAATATGCAAATGAAATTTTGATATCTTTGACGCATGCGCAGTAAAAAATCATATAGTAAACCTACTCATTTTTCATACAATTTTTATTATTTTTTAATTTTGATTACAGGGTACTGTGTGCAATGTTGTTTGTCATATTTTCTGAAAAAAAAATATTATTTTATAGTAAGAACTCTGAAAATTATAATCGAAAAACTTCGAAAAATTTGGCACCATTTTTATAAAAACCTTAATTACTCTGCGAGTGAGCATGCTATTTGGATTAAAATGAACACAGTGTATTACAATAAGGCATTCAATCATAATCTAGAGTTTGAGCGCTTTTGCTACATTAGTTTTGACAGGGTTATTCAAAAGATATTCATTCTTTTTTAATTGTTGACGGTCCCCTATGGCGTTTCGATAAAAAATCTTCTCGGAGATGTGTGAAGTATACTATTATATTATACTATTATATATACACTAAGAGTTTCGAGATGATTCCTCATGTATTTTTCTAGATATTTAGTAAAATGTCTAAAATCGCAAGTGTCCCATAATCAATGCAATATAGTGTATAAGGGGTTTTTGGTCAGTATAAATAATGAAATTACGGCCTTCAAGCATATATCTGAATTTTTTTATAGAACTATAAATAGCAAATAATTCATGATCATTAGTAGATCAATTTCTCTGAGATTTATTTAATTTACAGGAATAAAATGCGATTGGTTCCCACTGTTTTTCGGAGTGTTGCATTAAGGAACCACCAATTGCGACATTGCTAGAATCGACCCATAAACTTAACTGGGCTCCAGGAATTGGATGTCGCAATAAAGTAGCTCGAGCTATAGCTTCTTTTGAAGCAGTGAAGGAAAGACTGGCTTCCTCGTTCCATTCTAATTGCTCAGTTTTGTTAGCCTTGGAACGGGGATGGGTTTTTTAGCTCACAGACTATCATAGCCTGAGAGCTTATGTGCCCGTCCGTTCTGTATGTACGTTCGTACGTCCGTACGTTCGTACGTGCGTAACGCGATAACTCCTGATAAAAATATCGGATCCACTTGAACTTTTGTATATAGGTATATCCTCATAAGGCGCTTCCCTGATTAGTTTTTGGAGTTCATTCGATATGTATAAAAGGGGGAACGGGGGGCTCATGCCCCTCCCTTTAGTTGATATAAACGAGATTTTCATGCAGAATTAACAGTTTTCGTTCAAAATTTAGATATAGTATCATTCTGATGAAGCGATTCCGTGACTGTTATTAGGTGTTCATTGAATAAGTATAAACAGGGGGAACGGGGGGCTCATGCCCCTCCTTTAATTGATATAAACGGGATTTTCATGCAGAATTAACAGTTTTCGTTCAAAATTTAGATATAGTATCATTCTGATGAGGCGATACCGTGGCTGTTATTAGGTGTTCATTGAATAATTATAAACAGGGGGAACGGCGGGCTCATGCCCCTCCCCTTAATTGATATAAACGGGATTTTCATGCAGAATTAACAGTTTTCGTTCAAAATTTAGATATAGGATCATTCAGATGAGGCGAGTCCGTGGCTGTTATTAGGTGTTCATTGAATAAGTATAAACAGGGGGAACGGGGGTTCTAATGCCCCTCTCTTTAACTTGTATAAATGGATTTTTCAATCAGAATTGTCAGATTTCGTTCAAATCTCTGAGTAGTTTTGAAAATGTAATGGTTAAGTATAAAAGAGGGGAATAATTCCTCTTAAATTATATAAATGCTAAATGGGTTTTTATTAAGAATTATCCGATTTGCTCTGAACTTTGGATACAGATTTTTTAATATGATAAAGCATGTACTTGATAGTTTAGGAGGTTCAATGATTAAGTATAAAAAAGGAGAAAGGGGAGAGCTGTTTCCCCTTCTTAATTTTTTTCGAACGGAATTAACGAAAATACAAGGCTGTAATGTACAATTAATATGCGTAGCCTGTGAGCTCAATGCCATCAGTTTATCTGGGCAATATTCTTTTTATTTATTTTTCTGTCTTTCTAAAAATTTAACAAGTGGAGTTAAAATATCGGCAGCTTTGGGAATGAAACGTCTATAGAAACTGAAAAGGCCTAAATAACGTCTTAGTTGAGTTAAGGTTGTGTCTGTGGGAAATCTAAGATGCATTGAACACGATCAGGTAAAGGTTCAATTCCTGCAGGTGAAAGTTTGAATCCTAAAAATTCAAGAGTGGATTGACCAAATTTACATTTATCAGCATTGATACAAAGACCACACTCTTTAAGTCTAGAAAACAACAATTCAAGATGTTCTAAATGTTCAGTTTCATTTTCAGAAGCAATAAGCAAATCATCAAGAAATGCGTAAACAAATCGTAAGTCACGAATTATGTCATCAATAAATCTTTGAAATGTTGAGGAAGCATTGCAAAGGCCAAATTGCATTCGCGTGCTTTCAAAAAGTCCGAAGGAAGTGCAAATTTCAGTTTTATGAACATAGTCAGGATTGATGGGAATCTGATAATAAGCTTTTATTAGATCAATGTGACTGAAGATTTGTTTACCATGTAATTCCGCAGTGAAATCTGCGATACAAGGTATAGGATATTTCTCTTTAACAGTTTGTGCATTTAGAGCACGATAATCACCAACAGGTCTCCAATCGACAGATCCTTTCTTCGGCACCAGGTGCAAAGGTGAAGAGTAATTACTTTAAGAAGGTCTAATATGACCGAGCTGTAGCATGTGCTGAAATTCAGCTTTGGCAATTTTAAGTCGATCTGGAGCTAGCCGTCTAGGCATAGCAGTCACTGGAGGCCCCTTAGTGTTCATATAATGCACAGTATTATGCTTAACCGGTTGGTTAGGATCAGGTAATTTTGTGATTTCAGGAAATTTAAGTAATAATTTACCGTATATATTATTCAAAAAATTTGATTTCACAGAAAATATATTACAAATATTAAATATAGCAGGAGCTTTTAAATTGGTAGTGGAATCAATAAGACGACGATTCCGTAAATCAAGTTTTAAATTAAAATTATGCAAAAAGTCAGCTTCTAAAATAGCACATGAAACATCACAAACATAAAATGAAAAAGTAAAATTTCTACGCAAACCTAAGTTAACATTAATACTTTTTAGACCATATACATTAATTTTGGTGCCATTAGCAGCACGAAAAGTTTGGAGAACAGGTTTACATTTATCATTTTTATTCGCGGCCACGATGGAAGCATCTGAACCACTATCAACGAGAAAACACATACCGTAATTTCGGGTGTATAAGCCGCAGATCAAACAATTCTTTTTCGACCCAGAATTTTTGAAGAAACAAATGTAACTAGTTAGATCGCCGTAAATATTTGTCTTTAATTAAATAAGATTTCTGGGTCCAAAAAGAATTGTTTGAGCCGCGGCTTATACACCCGAAATTACGGTACCTGTATTTCTGTTTCTAACAAAAAGGCGATGTGAAGGTGCTGGGGAGAATTCCGTCGCAGCTATTCTTCCCGCTCCCTGTTTTCCGAGTAAGAACAAGGTGGGAGGCACATTTCTGCTTTTTCACTAAATGTTTGGTGATACCAACACACTTCAGAATCTCCATGTCGGGAATGAGACCGATGCCGTTGCTTATGATCACCTCTTCGCACACTTCTTGAAAGTCGAAGTTGAGCAACTTCTTGACGTAACGCTTGGATTTCTTTCAGAAGCATCTCTATCGTTGGCGGTGTTGGCGTATCAGGCGAAGTTGGTCGGCTCGAAACTAAGCTGATGTTTGATGGTGTTAAGTCCAGAATTCTATCTGAAATCTCAGCTGCTTTATCAGGAGTAATATTTTCAATTGAAGCTAGAATAGTTTGAACACTTGTTGGCATTCGCTGAGTGAAAAGCTCTAACAGAAGCTCATCACTGATATTATGGCCTTCAGCTCGCCGTTTCATTAATCGAAGTATTTCAGTCGGCTTTCTATCACCTAGGCTTTCTCCAGCTAGAAATTTCCGGATTTGTAAGGTACGGCTTTCACCACAATGTTCAAAAACTTTAGATTTTAAAGTTTCATATGGATTAGATGGATCCGGAGTCATAATAATATCACGAAACATAGTAGCTGTAGCAGGCCAGCATGTGAAACCATAAGCTAGGATCGACAGAAATATACGGTGGAATGACCACTGCAGATGCTTCAATTTCCATTTTTCTAGCGAGAAGAAATTTTAGTATTAGCCGTTGGTCAAAAATTCAACGAAAATAAATAACAGTTCAAGTGTCCGGGTCATCAATTTCGCGAAGGTTATATGTTGGCTAAATATTATTGACTCATTAATCAGAAGGATTTTTGTAAAAAATAGACTTTAATGATTTCACACAAACATAAATAATATTCGAGAAAACGTCACTGCGAGAATGAGAGAGCGCTTCGTTAAAAAGTAATTCCATTAATTGAGTTGTCATTCGTTGAAAGTAAAAAGTTCTCCCACGCGGAGAATTACAGCCAAGCTCGAGCTGAGCCGCTACAAGATCAAAGGTTCCCAACGGGGGCAGTACCACCTTCCAGTGGGCGCTGGAGCCTTCCAGAGGGACGGTAGCGAGTCTTGAGAAAATTGGGGGGGGGCGTTAGAGCAGTCAAGGGGGGCGGTCATGGCGTACCTACCTATTTAGGAACTAATATAATGAAAATAGTGTATCTTCTCAGCACTCTCAGATTTGGAACCCGAATTGGTACCTTGTCGAAAAACCAAGCTAATTTGTACCATTTGGCAACTCCAACTCTGGCAGTAGCACTCGGAACTTTCGAGGGTTACGCTCCGGCGCAGTAGATTCATCAAGGTTCGCACACTCCTTGGAATTTCCAAGGACTCTGGCACCACTATTAAAAATAAGAAAATTTACATTTAATTTTTAAACCACAACATTAGCAAACCCCACCTTCATTCACAGATTTTACGATATTTTTCTGCAGTGAAACACTTCAAAAATATTCTTAAAATTTTGTGGTAAGAACTGTGCGAACCCTGTTCATGCTGAATTGGGTACCAATAATCCGAAACAAAATGGATTTGCGTCATCCTCTATTATAGGAGGTCCTCGATCCTTGACAAAAACCTTAAACTGCACCTTTAAACGGAAATCTATTCAAACTAATCTAGATCTGCGGGGTAGGGGGTAGGGTAAGAATTGACTTTATTTTATTAATGTGAAAAAAAGGGACACGAAGAAGGGCTAAAATCGAGGAGAACAGAAATTTATTTTATCAGGCTAAAAACACTGTAGCTCAATTCTTTCAAGAATGTCAAAATATCCCAGTGGAACTCGAAAAATTGCTATGACGCGGATTAAATATCATTATAAATTCAAACAGTGTTGAATTCAAACACTTTTCTCCGGGAGGGACTTCAGTAGCTCCGGGGGGAAACTGTACTTTTTGACCCTTGAAAACGTAAAATTTCAAAATTTCCGAGGGGGAGATTTCATTGCTCCGGGGGGGGGGGGGAATGTCCCCCCGGACCACCCCCTGGATTCAACACTGAATTCAAAAATTGTGGAGTACAAAATTCGCGATAAAGTGGCTAGCTAGAAGTTTTAAACAGAATTTTTATTTTATTAGCCTGTATTTCCAAAAAAGTATGACGACATATGACTGAAAAGTTATTTTAAAACGAACAGGTGATTTGAATCAGTTCAAGAAATTAGTTTATTCTTAGTTAAATTGATAAAAATTGTTATATCTATAAATTTGTTCAAAAGTAAATTTATTTAAACTTAAATAGGGAAAATTTTTATGTTTCAAAATACCTTAACCCCTTGAGCTCTGCTGGTAGAATTTTCTACCACATAATTTTAATTCCAAAATGTTACAATGACACCAGAAAATTTGATCAAATTTACTTCAAAAAGGTTTAATGCATTTTTCGTGTTTATTGTTAACCGGTTTTTTTCTTTGCAAAATACTGGTGCCAGTGTGACATTTAGAATTTTGAAGAAATTTATACCCCAGAGCTCAAAGGGTTAATCGAAGAAGAAATGCGGGCAGTACAGTATTGAACATTTGAAATGTGGATCTAGGCACTCTCCTAGACACTAATCGTTACCTATGGGCTTAATTTGACAAAATGTTTTTCAAATGAAGCCATGAAGCCTTCTAGGCTACAAGAGCATTTGAATAAATGCATGCAGATACTAGAAAAGACAAATATATGTCCTATTTTTACTTTCTTCTATCTTTACAAAAGAAAGCATTTTGGATTCGTGAAAATTTTCAAGTTCTGACTTTTTTTGACGGAAATACATGTTTTAGAGGTCAGAGATAAAAAAAAACTATGTCATTCTGTGAGTCTACGACTCTGTTTGCATGCTTTATAAATTTTGAGGGCCCTCTATCTCAACAACTAACGCACGGAATTTAGCAAAATTTTATATTCAGATAGTCCCTGATATAAATTGATACTGATTTGTTTTTCGTGCAAATCACTCAACAGGTGGCGTTGTTATGCTGTTTTTTTCGATTTCTAAAACAGCTTTATCTTAAAAATTGCGACACAGATTTTCATCAAACTCCAGATTCTGTTAGTCGTTGACAAGAATGTATACTGTTTATGTTTTGTTGAAAATTGCACAAAAGATGGCACTGCTGGGCTGCCTTTTTCACGATTTCTGCAAAAGCTCTACCTCAAGAACTAATGCACGGACTTTCACCAAACTTCAGATTTGGTTATTCCTTGACATGAATAGAAGCTGTTTACATTTTGTTAAAAATCTCTCAAAGGATAGCGCGGCTATGCTGTCTTTTTCACGATTTCTGCAACAGCTCTATATCTCGAAATAATTATCTTTGCTATGCTGAAAAATTCCCCTTTCTCGTAAAAGCTGTATCTCAAGAGCTAATGCGCGAATGTTATCAAACTTCAAATTCAGATTTACTTTGATAAATACTATTGCTGATTATGTTTTGGCGTAAATCACACAACATGTGGCGCATTTATTCTACATTTCTCTCGATATTCGCAATAGTCCTATTTCTAGAACTAATGCGCGGGATTTCATATCATTAGAATTCTCACAATGGCCATAGATTGTTATTTAATTTTGATACTGTGATAGAGGATTTTTAAGTATTAACATGTATGAAATGACAGCTGTGGTCTTGCCACATCTGACTTGTTCAAAGACTCTTTTTAGATATTTTCGCAAATGCAGATACAGCATATCATCATATTTGGAAGAGGAACTCACAGCAAACAAGAACTAAAAGTAAAATTCGGAAATGGATACCAAGAGTTCCAACCTCAAAAACCAATACAGCTCTCTAACCTGGATTGTGAATGAGAGTACATAAAATTTTTATTGCTTTTCGTTCATCAGATTTAGCTGAGAGTGGGTTCCGTGCAGTAGCTAATCTACAGTCTAAAAAAAGAACAGACATCTTTGAATCTAACAGTTTGTGACAGATGTTAAAGAAATTGGAATCTGACATAAACAAATTAATAAAACTCTATAAACCTCAACCATTTCGTTGTTTTTTTTAAATTGTGGATTTTGTTTATTTTTAATTTTTTAATAAACAATTTTTTACTAAATTTGATGGTTGTTTTAATTGACATCAATTTTGTGATTCTTAATAGATAGTTACACAGATAAAATATAGATATGCTACAATATTTTAATATTTTGTATAACTAATTATTATGGGAGAGGGGGCGTTGGCATTTTTTTCTCTTGTAAAGGGGGCGGTAGTTCAAAAAAGGTTGGGAACCTGTGGTCTAGATGAACAAAATTTACTAGAAGTGCTATTGCAACAATTTAGAAATTTACAAACTCGGAACACATTTCAGAAAAAATAAATTACAGACAATGGGTTGCAACTGACCGTATTTACATGGTTTCAATTATTAAAAATAGAGAAAAATTTTGTGAAATTTTTATGAAAAAGCTATATGCTTTCAAGAAACATCACTATGTGTGTAAAATACAATCAATATTTCCTAAGTACAAGAAAGGAAATCTACTAGATTCAGAATTCATTAATCCATTAACGCCCGAATTATTTTCTTCGCTAAAATTTAAATTTTGTATTTCCCACCACTTTAAAAAGAAAATTAACTTTTATCTAAATTTATCAAGGATTCTGTCTCGTGAAATAAGTTATGTATTTATCTTCCTCTTTACTGGTGGGAAAACCGCTTTCTTGCTGTTTTTGTAACCGTCCTCAAAAAAGGACGCTGGGCGCTAATGGGTTAAAGTTGGCGACTTTTCTAAAAATTTTACATTTGTCATTCAAGAAGCGATACAAAATTTTCTATGGGGGGATGAAGCAGGCCACTGCCCTTCCCTTTGCGTATTAGTATAAAGATAGTAGTCTTTTGATAAATGCAAGAGTAATAGCTTTTGTGTTATCAGTGATCATATTACCCATTATGCCATCACAGTCCATACATTCCTAAAGCATGTGATGAATGATACAAAAATTACTGTCCCATCAGTATCAAAGATCTTCTATTTTAGTGACAAACTCTACACAGTATAAAAATAAAAAAGAACTTTGTAAAATTTTCGTCATCATCAGAAAGATTTTGGCTTTCAAGCAGAATTGTACTTTTTTGTGACTAGTCGTGGGTAAAATGCTTGTGATGGGATAGGAGGAAATTTACAGAGAGAAGTAACTAAGTGGAGCCTACAGATGACAGCTAAAAAAATTCTATCTTCTGATGAAATGTTTAATTTCTGTAAAAAAAAAACATTAAGTTAATATACGTTTCAAGTGTAGAAGTGACCAACCATGCAAATGAATTACATAATTGATTTCAATGCTGCATGCCAGTACCTGAAACTCGTTCCTTCCATAAGTATGTTCCTGCAAATAAAACATTTTTATGATGTTACCATACATCAACCTCAAGTAATTTTCAGGAAATAAATATATTCAAAGGCCTTTAAAAGTTTATACTACAAAAGAAAGGACATTGTTGCATGTGTGTATGATAAGAAGTAGTTTCAAGTTTCTTCCTTCAAGCTAACAAGAGATGACAAGACTTGGGTGGCTTCAAATAAAATTTTGAGAAAGATCACCCTGATGGAATTGACAACAGTAACTGGTCGAACTCATAACATATCTCGTAAATAGTGCTAAGCTCTTTCTTGAGCATATATAGTATCTTTGTAAATTAAACATTTATTATTAAACTTTTTTCAACAAACGTTATTTTCTGCGTAAATATTGTAATAAAAGACATTCTCATTTCTCGTAATGTACTCATAATAGTATTTCTTAACATTTTCTAATCACCGTATCTCAGCTTATAGTCAAATCTCCCTCTTAAAATTTTTTGTGCATAACACTACCATAAAATACTATCAAAAGCCTGAATTTCAGATTTTCATCTTGCACCACACAAGAGATATCAAAGCCTTTAAAGTGTAATTTTCGAAATTTTTACAAATTTTGAAATTTTTTGCGTTAAGAAAAATAAATTCCCATATATGGGATTTGGTTTGTAACCACATGTACTTTTGACCAATTTGTAAAACAAATTGTGTCATGTTGATAGTTTTCCTTCTAAGAAATATTTTCTCTTGTAAACGGACAGATTTTGGAAAAAAAAATCTTAAAATTCTAGCTAAATTTCCCTCATAAGGATTTATTTTAAAATACCAGACTTTTAGCACATTTTATTCAGAAAAATTTGCGGCAAGCCCGATGTGAATTGGAGAAATAAAATATGAGATATTTACAATTCCGTAAATCCTTCAATGTGAGAAAATAGCTGCTCACGGTGAAACAAAGATGTCCACCATGCTCAAACGAAAAATATTAAAATTAAAATAATAGTCATTTTAAGCTTCCATCATATTTGGGTAGTTGTACAAAAAAATTAACATTTTTTAGAAAAGGTCAAGCAACCAAAATATTTTCGGGGCCTTTTGAAATGGCCGAATAGCATTTCTAGTAGGTTTTGTTTATCTGGACAACTAGTGCATTGACTTAGCATACAATCTGAATTGTTTAAATCACGATTTAAACAACACTTGAAGACGATACTTGTAATTAACACTTAAGGGGTCTAGTACCTTTTAAAATCGTTGAAAATCTGTAAAAACATTGAAAGTTTGAATTAGTGTAACTCCTTTATTTTTTTATGCGTAGACATAAAATTTTGGATTTTGATTAAACAGATTATGTTTTTAATACACTACCCTAGATACTGACTAGTCTTTTGCAAAATTTGTTTACTGTTGAATTTAAAACATATCTTTATTTCACTCCGTAAGTCATTGCGCGCATCATATCTTGAGAATGTATGTATGGATTTTTATGAAACTTAATGTATATAATATGCATATATGTATTTTTAAAATGAACTACTCTTAGATCAAAACTATGTCATTAGTTATAAAAAATCAATATTTTTGTTTAAAAAATAAAAAAATTAAATTTTTGAATCAATAAAACTAGTCATAACTAAAATTATTATCCCTCTAAATACTTAAAAGTAGTTCATTTTAAATACACATATCTGTTTAATGTCTACACTTAATTTCATAATAATCCGCACATACGTTTTCAAGTTATTGTGCGCGCAAAGACTTACAGAGTGAAAAAAATAGATTTTTAAATTTCAACAATACACAAATTCTCTAAAAGACTAGTCAATATCTAGTGGTATTATATTAAAAAGCATAATCTGATTAATCAAAACCCAAAAATTCATGTCTATACATAAAAAAATAATGGAGGTACGCTAATTTAAACATTCAATGTTTTTGTTGATTTTCAACGAGCTTAAAAGGTACAAGACCCCTTAAATTTGAATAATCACATATTAGTTTAACATTTTGGAGGCATGAACAAACATATAGTAGGTTACAATAATTTAGCAGTATAGTTTTCACATATAGACCATGTCGTATCTCAGCTTGTTGTTAAAACACTGTGCATAACACTACTATGAAATACCATTAAAGGCCAGAATTTTAGTTTTTTATCTCGTCCCCCACCAGAGATATCAAAGCCTAAAAAGTACGATTTTTGAATTTTTTGACAAATTTTGGAATTTTTTTCGCAAAGAACAATTAATTCCCAGATCTGGGACTTGGTGTGTGAGTACGTGCACTTTCGACCTATTTGTAGAAAAAATACTGTCAGGTTGACAGTTTTCCTTGCATGAAAAATTTCCTCTTGTAAACAAACAGATTTTGGAAAAAAAATCTTACATTTTATGCTAAAATTTCACTTGTAATTTTTTTTCAAAATTATTCTACTGCCACACATTTAGCCTATTTTATTCTGAACAGAATACTGCAAACCCCATTTCAATTAGAAAAATAAAAGACCAGATATTTCAATTTTGTATGCCCTAGTATTTGAGAAAATCGATGCACACGATGAAAGAAAGATGGCCGGCATGCACAAACAAAAAATAGTAAAATTAAAATAACAGTCAGTTTGAACTTCCATCATGTTAGGGTTGTTGTACTAAAATTTTCAGATATTTTAAAAATGTCGAGCAACCAAAAAATATTTTCTGGGCCACTTGAAATGGATTGACCCAGTGATAAAATGAAATAAGTGCAGCAACAAGCAATATCAATTTGTAATACAAAAATTATATGTATTAAACTCTCATTGCTTCATTGCATTCAAAATTCATTAAATTCTGTTTAAATTTATTCTAAAAATTAATTACTAACAAGAAATTTTTCGTTTGCTTTTGGCGAGAGAAAGCCCTGCTTGGAAAATTGCGAGTAGCTTCGTCTTTCGCGCGGATTATTCGAAAGTATTTTATTTTTTTCAGACTTTCTATTGTAATTCCGCCGTTAAATTTGACTGATCCTTTATTACATACATACATAGCTTAATAAGTATTTTTTCAAAACATTCTGTGTATGCTATGTAAGGAGACCTTCCTTGTAAGTGTTTGGTACAAGAAACATGTCATGGTTAATAATACTACAAAAGGGTATAGCCGGGTTTCTTAGTAAAATATGCCCTTGAGTCAACCACATCGAGTCCTACATGGATCGATAGCCTATAAAAAGAAATTCATTTCTCCCCAGTTTTAAGTTTGTATTTCAAGACCAAGGGGGGGGGGGGGGTAATGGCCCTAAATGCCTGTTTTGGAAATGAGCGCATTGTGACGAAACTACTAAGCAGATTTGAACGAAAAAAATAAGGAATGTAAAAAACCACCATATGCATGTTTGAAAATTTTTTCAGATTTTTTTTAAGCAAAAGAACAAGTTTTCTAACATTTTTCCTGTTTTTAAATGTACATTTTAATTAAAAATAAACTGAAATTTCTGAGTGACCACCTTAATTTTTTTGCATGAAATTCTATAAGACATGATGCATATTCACTATCAATTTTAACTTTCTATGTATGGTGCATCATATTAAAAAAAGGCAAAATCATATTCCGGCGAAAATGTGGGGCGTGTCTCGGACAAATTTTACGCCTTCTCTGAAAATCTCACATATTAATTCACACGGTATTTTTAAAAGAAAGCGTGAAATTTGTCCGAGACACGCCCCACATTCGCGCCGGAATATGATTTTGCCATTTTTTTAATATGATGGATCATACGTAGAAAGTTGAAATTGATAGTGATTCAGTATATCCTTAAGTATTTCATGCAAAATAATTAAGGTGGTCACTCAGAAATTTCAGTTTATTTTTAATTAAAATGTACATTTAAAAACAGGAAAAATGTTAGAAAGCTTATTCTTTTGTTAAAAAAAATCTGAAAAAATTGCCAAGCATTTGTATGGTGGTTGTTTACATCCCTGATTTTTTTCGTTGAAATCTGCTTTCTAGTTTTGTCACAATGCGTTCTTTTCCAAAACAGGCATTTAGGGCCATTACCCCCCATGGTCTTGAGATACAAACTTAAAACTGGGGAGAAATGAATTTCTTTTTACGAGCTATTGATCCATGTAGGACACGATGTGGTTGACTCAAGGGCATATTTTACTAAGAAACCCGGCTACACCCTTTGCCTCTACATTAGCAATTAGCACTATAAACGCGCTGAGTACTGCCAGTTTAGTTAGATTTTGTTATGGTTATTTAGTTTGTATATTGTACTACTGTTCTTCTAACATGTCCTTTATTAGTTTTATGAAAAATATTGTATTTTTAATATTGTTAGTAATCTGTGTAAAAAATACCCATTGGTGCAAAAATTTTAAGCTCGCCGATAAAACGATAAACATATTGTAATACGAAATAAAATTTTATTACTAATAAGAACAAAAAATCGTCACCCTTTACTACTTTTACTGAAAAATCACCTTTTGTAAAGCGAATACGCCACCGATATTTTCATTTTTACGTTCCAAAACACATGTAAAAATACTGAAGCACATTTACTAAAGCACAAAGTTGTTCAGAAAATAGCAATAAATCTAGGCGAATTACCGAAATACTTTTCTAAGTTTGAATTTCTTATTTATTTTTATTTCAGAATTTCTCTACGTGAAGTAATTTTTCATAGTGTTTTTATAGTATTTCGTTACAATAATTCCAAACAAATATTATTTTCGTTTTAATATTTTTTTACTGTTATATTATTACTATTATATTGAATTAGAAAAATTATTAAAAGTTGATAATAGATTTAAAAAAAAAGTTGGATTACAAAGAAGTAGCCCATGTTCTTTAGATGAAACAAAACTTTCGTGTTCCTAAAGATTATACATGTTCTAATAAGAAATGTTAATAGTTTGTCTTTTCTTGAGTTTGTTCCATCTTTTGTATTTTGTATAGCACAGTTAATCTACATGGCGTGAAAGTGAAATGCAGCAATAATAATTGATACATGCATTGATAGTCAAACTTATTATTTTCATTTACTTTTTCAAATATAAAACAATCCTTCAGCCTAGCTAAAATATTTAAAATAAGCTCAAAATTGCAAAAAACATAACATAAAAGACTATAAAGTAAAATAGATAAAAGGAAAAACTCTTTTTCTTTAACATTAAATAGAAAAACTTTAAATAGAAAAACATAAGTAATCCGAGAAGGAAACTTTTCTGAAGTAGTCTTCCAAATGGAGCTTTTCTCCAATTTATTCTGAATTTCCTTAATTTTAATGACTACTTTCTACTGGCTGTGCTTGAAGGTATTTAATCCAATTTCAAACAAGACGAACTTGTAAATTGAATTTTTAATAAATTTAACCTGTGCACATTCATACAGAATTTTCGAACAATATAGACAAAAAGCATTCGGAGGAAGACGTAATCCACAGTATTCTTTTGTGGCAATTGTTTTAGCTGTTTAAGTTACAGAGTTTTATAAAATAAGAAACCGGGGTCCCTGGAGTTTCGAGACAAAAGCCTCCCTAACGGGTAGTAGCATACGTCTCAGTACTTGCCCACCAACCAACCAACCAACCAAAGAAACCGGGGTATTTTGTGAGGTGAGCCGCATTCATAAACTAATCAGGTGAAAGCAAGTAATTAAAAGGGATTCTTCGTATTGAATGAATTGGCAAAGTTAATCCATATGTTTGAGCAAACAAATTTTACGATACATTCCTGTTTTTCAGATTGCGAAAGATTAAAGAATTAATTAAGTAACATGAGTTTAAAACTGTAAGGCGAAGCTTACCTTTTCAACAATTTCGTTTATTAAAAAAATATATCGTTCAAATGGTGAACTCACTGCATTATCAATGTTAAATCTAGAACCGCGGAACCGGGTCAATATGACCCGGAACAAAGGAATAGATGTCGATTCGAACCAGAAAATTCTATATAAAATAAGTTATATGTAGGATGCAGAAAAATAATTTCAATAAAAAAGTGATTTAATTTAAAATGAAAATTCTGATGTGAAATATTTTTAGGAATCTCGAGAAAAAAATTCCGCGGTTCTCGTGTTAAAAAAGAACGTAAATTAAAAAAAATAACAATAATAAATGAATATTTAATTATTTTTTTAAAAGTTTAAAAAATTGGATTTTTTAAAAATCCCTACTCTTTTTTTAAATTAATTTTTTTGCATATTTTTAAAGATTTTCACATGTTTATTACACAAGACTGTGTATGGATTTTTAGATAATCTAATACTTCATTTAATATATTTTTTTACTCAAGTATATCGTGTAAGCAACGGATTTATAAATGAAGAGCGAAATACATGTTGTGTATTGCCTACGAGTTGCGAGTGAAGTAATTGAATATGTTGTCACAAGATGGCGGCTGATTTTTTTACATCTGATCAGCAGATTATGACTACCGCCAGACGAAATACTAGTACATTTTACGAGTAAATTAACTACAAGTAAAACCCTTTACTGCTTGGTTTTTTTCCGTTTTTATGAAAAAATATTTGAAATCTATATATAGATCTAATGATGAAAAAAACAATAGTAAAAAAAATTAAATTTAAAAATGTCAGCTAAAATTTGATTTTTACGCAATGTACTCTATATACACAATTGGGATTTTTAAATATCGTATTGCTATATTTTGCAATTAAGTGGCATTAAATTAATTAAATTAATATGTTTAACACTCAGCAACTTTCATTATATTATTATTTTTAGGAATTCAGTAAAATAATAAAAGTAAATTTTGCCTTAATAGCTTGATCGAAACTTTTTTTTTGCTTCCGAAGAACAAATTCTAATTTTTTGTCATGTGCAGCCATCTGACATGAACAAAATAAGTGTCATTCCATTCATTGGACTGTTTTTGATCTATCACAACAATCATAATGGACAAATTCGCGGCACATAAAGAGAATTATAGCATTTTTAACCCCTTGAAGGGCACCGGTATATGTTATGTACCACTTAGTTTTAATTCCCAAATGCCACATTGACACAAAAAATTAAGAATCAACTTTTGTTTCACATGATATATTCGAAGAAAAGCTTTTACTTAGTTTCATATAAAATTGTTTATAAATACCGGTGTCAATCAATAATTTTAACATTTTAGTAGCAGAAGTGCTTTGCCCCTCAAGGGGTTAAGTATCTGCTAGATGTAGCACGAGGTGTAGTTAAGGGTTAAATAGGAATAATTGCCTTTATAAATGGCTATTTCCAAGAGAACATTCTCTCGTAGTTATGTTTGTAGTTTCTGTTTGTTTTTAGTGGTGGCAGTTTATCAAAATGTTATAATATTTTTCAAAGCTGTCTAGGTTGTCACAATATGTCGGAGACGCAAGAACTAACTACCACCGAAATAAGCTTCCATCAGTAAAAGTAAATAGCTTTTTTTGCAGTTTTTAAATTGAAAACCTTTAAAGAAATTTTCAACAGACTTATCTTATTTTCTTGCGAAATGGAAAATAGCATGAAAAGTAATGGCATTATATAGCATTTCCTTTGAGTGAAATTGTATGAACCATTAACTAATTTTTGAAATACGGAGAAATTCTTTTCCAGCTCTTAAAAATATGTTAGCCATTTCTACCTTTTTTATATCTTTATTTATTAAAAAAAGTTAGTAAATTTTAAATGATGTTAAAATATTTTCATTACTATGAAAGTTATGCATAAAGATCCAAATTCAGATTTTATTGAGACAGAGTGTATTTTTGAGTAAACGATTGTAAATCTATTTTCTCATGAATAAATTACTTAATATACTGCACGCTACTGTCCTTTATTTTTTGTCTAGTAATTTTTTAATCATCCTCTGCATGTAATTACCGAAAGAGAGATCTTTTGAATTTTCAAAATTAATATTTTTTACTAGAAAAGAGAAATTTCAAGAGATTTTTTTTCTTGTTTAGACTGATATGGAAATATTCATTAACTACGAGAAATTGATTCTTTGCCAAGCTCTAGTATTAGAATAGACTTAAAATGCGATGTAAATAGAGATTTTATCAAGTTATATTTTGAGGTATCAAACAAACAAAGATTGTTTTAAAAACGGGGTTAATTTTTTTAGGAATTTCAAAAATAAATAAATTAATAAATATTTATATAGAAGAAAAACAATATCAGAAGCTTTATGGCAGATTCATACGATTTCTTTTAATGACAAACTTCTAAAGTGATTAATTTTGTCGGATACAGCTTGTTAAAATAAGGAACAGATTCATTGTGACTTGCAGTATGAGGCCAAGTAATGATGAATTCGTTATTTCCTGATATTTGATACTGCAATTATGTTTTTCAGAACAAGTGTCGATCAAGATCATTTATTTTCAACCTACTGGTTTTCTACTATTATGATAAGTAAAATGAAAACTATGCGATTTAATCGTTTTAGCTTCCACATGCGACTTTTACAGAATCCTTTCAATTCTAAGTCGAGGAATTTCATGTATTATGGAATATTATTTACATTTTTTTTGTAAGTCAAGATAATAAATTTGAGATACTTTAACCCTTTGCGGCGCAGGGCAAATTCATTGCTTAAGTGTTGAAATTAATGACTGACATCGGAGTTTGAAAACAACTCAATTTGTAAGGAGAAAACGCTACATTTCACGGATTCAATAAACAATAATTTTTTTAAACAAAATTCCGGTGCCAATGTGGCGTTTGGGAATTAAAATTAAGTGGTATATCTATGAAACCACTGCTCCGCAAGGGGTTAAAGTTAGCGAAGACCAAACTTTGGCAACAATAAATTCAGACGTGCAATCCGCGACTCAAACAATTCTACTTCTGCCCAGAAATTTTATTTAGTAATTAAAGTCAAATATCTACGCGATGTAAAGTGTTAAAATTTAAGTTTAAAATCTTTCTGGATCGAAAAATGATTGTTTGATCTACGGATTATAGGTCGGAAATTACGGTATTCCAGAACAATTTTTAGTTTGTTTTTAGTGTAATAAAAAATTGCGTATCAATATTTAGCTTTTAAAAGAAGTTATACATTTCCGGTGACAGCAACCAGTCGGGTAATGTAGAATTTGTTTATAAAGAACATTAAAATTGCAAGGAAAAACTGCGGTCACAAAGACAGTTTATTTTTTCAGCCCCCACCGAAGTTTACATCAGCCTATAGTATGTATTATATTCTGTCCTCAACTCTTCCATCCTCTGAGTATTTTCCACTGCAAAATAGGCACACTGCATTTTTCTCATCTGCTATAGAACCTGGTAAAAAGCCCATCGCAAATTATACTTCGGAGTGGAATGATATTCACTATACTCGTGTAAATACAATTAATTACCTACCGTAATTTCGGGTGTATAAGCCGCGGATCAAACAATTCTTTTTGGACCCAGAAACCTTATTCAGTGATTGAAGACAAATATTTACGGCGATCTAACTAGTTATATTTGTTTCTTAAAAAATTCTGGGTCGAAAAAGAATTGTTTGATCTGCGACTTATACACCCGAAATTACGGTAGCTGATATTCCATACTCCGAGACGAATCAACTTAAAAAATATATTATCTTTACTTGTCAACAAGTTAGCATAGAGGAAAAAGGACTATCAAGTAATATTGTTCATTTGTATAGTGAATGTTTGGTTGCCATCACTGATCGTGAGATTTTATAATTAATAAAATTTATATATCTGCAATAACTGAAAATAAGACTTTATTTCATCGCGTTGCTTCAAAAACAAGCATCCAAACAAAAGTAAGCACAATCCTTTATGGGAATTCTAGTAAGTTGTTTGGCAATTTTACGCTTGGCTGCAACAACGTATGCTCCAGATATAGACGTATTCCATGTTGTCCGACCATTCCATAACACCGGAAACTCCTCTATACTGCTGACTTTGGCAGCTTACAAATGTCCATTCAAGTCTTTAATATCCTGTAGTGATTACATCAAAATTGAAGGAGGTCTAGCAGGAGCGCTAAGCCATTTGACATAGAATGACAAAGTTGACATTAAAAGTTTAATATTACACGATCCGTTCTGGGCTTTGTAGTAATGGAAACAACGGTACTGGATTTCTACAAGAAACACAAAGGTAAGGAAAAATTACTTGAAGTCGATTTTATTTACTTTTTTAATTACTTGTCTGCTTTCAATTTTCAAGAAGACTGGAGAGCTGCGTAACAATGTATTAAAAAATAATGTTGGCAGTATTATTTTACCCCACTGTAATCTGTGATAGTTTTGAAATTTTAAGATTAATAACTGTCTTACAAACAAACTTTGATCTTCTGTCAAGCAATATTCAACGACTAGCAAAGAAAATTTGAAAAATATGGTCCTACGGCTTAACATATTTCTTGCCAAATAAACAATCACTGATAGATTCATTCTCAATATTCAATCCCAAACTGTATCGTTCAAATCGGCAAATGTTCTCGAATGCTTTTTTTAGTTTCAATGGATAATAATTTGCTTTTCAATAACTGCACTTTCTCCACTGACACTCAAATTGTTTATCGAAGCATGGTCTCCAGCAGTCTTTTCATGAAGATTTTGTCGTTTAGTCGATCCACATAAATCTTATCAACTGACTATATCAAAACAAATTTCAAAAGATTATTATACGTATATACATTTTTCTCGCAATTACCTCTTCGCCAAGAGCCTTTTTGCTATGTCATTACTGCTGACACTTGAATTAATATAATTCGACATTGTGATAATGTGAGAGGAACCAAGTTCCCATTGTTCTCTTTCGATACCTCTCAAGGAATTAAAAGGGATTTTTTAAATAGAAAAACTTGTTAACATATTACTTTCCACAACCCAGGACTTGTATGTTCCTATTTTAAAAAGTGCGTAAAGTGTATAAGTTTTCCTGCTAGTTTTTTGCAGATTAATACGCCTTTCTTCAAAGAGATCAAATATATGACAGAATGTATGCTACAGATTGTTATATTTTAAAAATCAAAGATATATTTGAGAATACTGTTTAAGGAAAAGAAAGTCGAATACATAACATCAATTTTATACAGTGTGCCCGCTAAAATATCCGTTGTCACCTTAATAACTTCGGAACGGAAAGAGCTATCTGCATAAAAGTGGGCTCTAGGTGTAGTAAAGTAACCATGCACTACTGAATGAAACCACCTACAGTGTCACATAATGGAGAACTGCGGAGCTACTATTCATAAATTGAATACGGGAAGATATAGGAGAAAAGTGATTTACAAAGTCGTAGAGCATCATCAATTTAGTATGAAAAGATACATTGGGGACATTATTGCGAATACTAGAAAACGTTTAAAAAACGCATTTATTTTTTCGTGATTTCCTGTGAAAAAACGATCTTAGAAAGAAAAGAAAACAACTAGTTATAGCAATATGCCTTTATTTGAGATGGTCATATGGTTCTCATGGTCAACTGCAATGCATATTTGGATACACATTTGTCCGAAAGATAATAATTTCTCTTTCCGTTCAAGTTTCGTGACGTCACAGTGTAGGAAATCAGCAAAAACAAACGCGCGTTTAAGCCTTTCTGTTATTCGCATGAATGTAAACAATGATTTTATTCGTACTAAATCGATGATGTTCTACAACTTTGTAAATTTTTCAAGATAGTATTGCTAACTTTGCAGTCATCCACTCGTCTCATTCAGTAGCGCGTGTCAACTTTACCATATCTAGATATCACTTTTATAATTATTGATCGTGCCTTTCCAAAATTATTGGGCTGACGACGGACTTTAACCCTTTGCGGCGCAGGGCAAATTCATTGCTTAAGTGTTGAAATTAATGACATCGGAATTTGAAAACAACTTTATTTGTAAATAAGAAAACGCTACATTTCACGGATTCAATAAACAGTAATTTTCTTAAACAAAATTCCGGTGCCAATGTGGCGTTTGGGAATTAAAATTAAGTGTTATATCTATGAAACCACTGCTCCGCAAGGGGTTAACGGACACACTGTGTGTTTACTACATTATTCATTTAGAAAGTCATTTTATATCTAATGTTTGTAAATAAGTCTTTGAATGAAACACGCATCAAAAATAAACTATAATGAATTAGAAAACAGCTTGCCATTTTTCCGAATTTAAATAACCTACATATAAATCAATGAAATTTAAAAATTTTCCAAATTAATTTTTCAGAAATTTCATATTTTATATTTGATCTTAAAATAATCTTAAATACGCATCTTTGAAGTCTTAATCTTGATTTACATACTAAAGAGTGAAAATATACTTTTTAAAATTCCCAAATCCTATGGAAAGCAAAAAAGGAATTCTTCACGTGTGTAATAAATGACTCTTTTCATCAAAGACGAAATTTATGTTTATTCTCCCCCTAGAGAAAATAATCGCCTTTTTTCTCAGCAAAAATGAGCTGAGGGCCTTTGTCAGCATTTATTATTGTTTCAAATTAAAGCGAAGGAGTTTTAACCTAAGCTACCCTTTAGAAAAAATTATTTTTTTTCCCACTATATGTTTTTATGCAAAATTTCAAAAGCGCTTCAAGCAGAAACACATTTCGTAAACGAACTTTATGGTCAAAGAAATCTGAAAAGAATATTTTGTTAAAGCAATATTTTTTATAAAGGTCAATCGATATTTATAAAAAGTTACGCAGAGTTAGCAAGTTCTAAAATTTTTTCGACAATATTGCAGATATTTTCATTGTTTACAATAAATTGGTTCATCTGCATCATATTGGATTTTTAGCAAGTTTTCATCTTTATAATCTGAAATTTATTATAGAAATAACAATTAAAAATTGTAAAATCAAATATTAATCGTAAGCCATATTGAACAAAATGGTGTTTTTATACAAGTTATGATTAAAATACAATAAATAGTTATGTTATGATTAAAATACTACAAGATATTCTATAATTACAGCGACATCTATTAGTAAAAAATTGCTTGGATGGGCTCTCGGTTTGATCTAGAATTTTTTAAGTGGTTTGACTTTAACTTTAAGGTAGATGTATGAGTCCTTTTAACTCTCGTTCACAAAATATATATCTTCAAAATAAATAAACCGAAATGCATTGCTACTTTTGAAGATTTGCAATCCTCACGTTTTAAATATTTTAATGAAATACATCTTCACTAAGGTACAATATTTAGGTTTGCGCTCTATATGGTTCATGCTTAGTAAGCCGTAAGAGAAAACTAATTTTCACAGGATTTTTATATTTCTGATTAACACGATTAAATGCGAAATTTAAAATTAATCTTTCATAATAAACAAGTTCTCAAAATTAAACCCTATTCTCAAAATATTTTCTGTGAAAAATATTGCCACATATTTATCACGCATATGTAAAAGAACTACTTTTAAGATGAGTTCAGCTTTCTTTATTACGGAAGTACAAACAAATGGAACATTAGTTCAAGTATGGATTTACGAATAAAGAGGAGGAAACAGATAGTGTATTGTCTAGCAGTAGCGAGTTAAATAACCGATAAGATTGACCCAAGATGACGGCCGTTTTTTCAATCGGATGAACAGTTTCTGATTACCGTCGGTGGAAATTTCCACCACTAAGCTTGAATAGAAAATTCCTACTTGTTCAAATGCCTTATTGAAGGGAAAATTCTGCCACAACTATGGATTTTTTTTTTATTTCTGTTTACTGGTATCGGCTAGCCCAAGTATTATAATTATTTCGCGGAAACTAACAGGCTTAATTGTAACAATATGGCGGAACAACTACATCCGAAATAAACATCTATCAGTAAAAATAAATGACAACTTTTCGATTACTTTTGATTGAAATTTTCGAGAAATGCTGATGTCAATATTTTATTTTACGTTAATTAACGCGGTAAGTGTCACGTTAGTCATAGGTGACTGACTCTGAACTTTCCGTTTATGCAGTGTTTGTCATCGGTGACTGACAGTCTAAAGTATGTTATAGAACTTAAAAAAATATATTGTTTTAAGTATTTACTGAAAATTTATTTACAATTTACTTGATTGCTATCTATTATATCATAATATTGTATTTTCTTAGTAATTACTTGAAACAATACAATTTTTTTAGTTATCAAGGAATTTAAACTACCAAATGTTCCAGAAAGTATTTGGGCCATTTTCACCATTCGCTTACATTTCATGGTAACGGACTTGACAAGTAACGGATTTGACATTTCAAATAAAACTAAAAATCTATTAAAATGAATTAGCTTGTACATTTTCTAACTTAGATAATAATTTATATATCTTCTAAAACTATTTAGTAAACTTATTTAGCAGCTTATATTCCATCGCTTACATTTAGTGGTAACGGACTTGACAAGTAATGATTTGACATTTTAAATAAAACTTAAAAAAAACTATTAAAATGAACTAGCTTGTATATTTTCTAACTGAGATAATAATTTACATACCTTCTAAAACTATTTAGTAAACTTATTTAGCAGCTGATATTTCATCGCTTACATTTTATAGTAACGGACTTGACATTTCAAATAAAACTATTAGCAATGAACCAGCTTATATAATTTCTAATTTAGGTAATAATACACATACCTTCTGAAACTATTTAGTAAACAATATTTAATTCCAAACGTGCAAAAATCATTATTTTAATATTAAAATTACGGTAACAAACTTGACAGTGAAAAAAAAAATACCAACTTTGATAAAAGCTTATTCTTGCCACTATTATATTGCTTCACAGTCGAAGAGTAAAAAAATGGCAAGTAGTAATTGCCTTAGCCCCTTGAAGGGCACCAGTATATGTTATATACCACTTAATTTTAATTCCCAAATGCCACATTGACACCAAAATTTAAGAATCAACTTTTGTTTCATATGATATACTCGAAGAAAAGCTTTTACTTTGTTTCATATAAAATTGTTTATAAATACCGGTGTCAATCAATCATTTTAACATTTTAGTAGCAGAAGTGCTTTGCCCCTCAAGGGGTTAATAGTTTAACTAAATCGCCGAATATTTGCTGCTAACTTTAGGTAGCATTCGAAACCTATTTTGAATAAAATAATCACAAGGTAACGGACTTGACAATAAGGGAGGGACAAAAGATTTCTGGTAATTTCTTAAAGAAAATTTCTTTTATAATAATTTTTTTCATTAATATAGAACACTAACAGTTCATATTTCAAATAATTAAACCTTTTTATTTAAAAAAGTTAGCTCAAATTTAAAACATAAAACTTGGAATGGGACAGGCATTTTTGCTTATAAGCAACATTTTAAAGATTTTTATTTAAAAATTTTTTATTGATTTTTTAAATTTTTCATGTTGGAAATGTTCAATATAATCTTCTTTAGCTAATTTATAGCTCAAATCAAACTTTAAATATTACTTTATGTTTGAATTTTCTTCTTTTTATCCTGGGACATGTAAGCAAAATTTAAAAAAGTTCCATTTAATACAACCTCTATTGTAACAGAGAATGTAAAGAATATCACTAAAGTCTGTAACGTCAAAGACAGTGAGTTGCCACTTCACTTACTTGCTGACAAATAATTCTATTTACACCCTTTTAGAAAATCTTGCGTCGACATCACAGGTAATCTGGAACTTTATCGATAATTTGACTTTATGGAATCAAAGAAAGTGACATTGTGGGATTTTAAAAATAACCTTTTGGCTTCAAATTTGTCTCAAAACTTAAGAAATTACTATGAAATTCGACATTTTCCAACATCGAAGTCTATCACATTATTCGTAAATGGCAGTAAAAGTTGTAATCTTTTTCGATATTTTGTACAAATAATGAAATTCTATAAGAAATTAAAAAAACATTTGAAAAAGACTGAGTTGCTATTTTAGTTACTTGCTGTGAAACAATTCTATTTAAACTCCTTTCAAAAATATTGTGTCACCGTCATACAATTTTTTTATGATGACGAATTTTTTCGACTGATAAATTGTCGAGAATCACCTATCACAAGCCATATCTTCGCAGCAGTTTTAAGTAGAAGCGTGAAACTCAAGATAACAAACTTATTAAAAATTTATTAAACCTTTATTTTGACGAATTTAGAAATTCCCTCCGTCCAAACGGATTAACAAGAGGTAAATTTAGAGAGAAAATTTAGTTCATTCCGCCATACCTCAAAAGCAGTTTTAGATAGAGACATGAATTTGAGGTTAATTAATCTACTAAAATAAACTTAAATATGTATTTTATCTATTTTAAAATTCCCATATCTCAGGAGCAGGTTTATTTAAAGGCGGGAAATTTAAGATAACGCACCTACTCATAAAACAGTTAAACATAAGTACTTTAGTCATTTCAGACCTATTTTGTCTCATATATCGTCAACTTCGACTTTGAACAAGATAATGTTTGATTATACAAATAAGACAACAATTATGGGTTTCTGGTAAAATGTTAAAGGTTTTTTTAAAATTTTTACTAAATATATTTCATTTGATTCAAGATTCCTTTAGAAAAATCGACCAGCGTAGCGAGCGAAGACTGCTAGCATGTATATATATATATACATATATATATGTAAAATCTTTTGTTTCTTATGTTTTTCTTGTGGTTCCTTCTGCATTTTTATGTTTTGAATTTATTTCCTCCTTTTATTATATTTATTTATTCATTTTTTAATTTAATTTGTTAATTTGTATTTGTTAATTTGTGATTTAACACCTTTCTCTTCTGTATGTTTCTTCTGCGATTGGTAAGGGAGACTGGGGTACAATGGACCAAGGGGAACAGTGGTCCACCCCTATTTTTGATATTATTTCTGTTTTTGAATGCTTCATATTTTGGTACATACATGGCAGCCCTGCAGTAGTGAATAGAAATTTAAAACCATGTGTATAGCTGCCATTTTAGTCATTTTATTCTTGATAGTTGATTTGAGACAAGTAAAAGTAAATATTTTCTGTTGAACATATACTATTTTTTACGTTAAAGATTTGTAATTTGGAAGACATTGCTGAGCACAATAAAAAGGTAAGACAATATATAAAATATTTATTGTAAGTAAAATAATTGAATATAAAACATCTTTTATTTTTAATAAATTTTTTTTCAAAGTCACATATGGGGTACAATGGATCACCAGAAGCTGGGGTACAATGGACCATGGTCTATATCTGTATTCTCTGTTTTCTAAAATTAAAAATTATATGTGAAATTAAGAATTAATAAATTATTTTATTTTGTGTATGTAAACTAATGATTCGTGTTGCGTAGTGCATTTTTGAAATATTATCTATATAACATGTTTTCAATTTTCAAAATCAATTCAAACATCAAAAGCCAGTAAAATATTTTATTATTATTTCAAAAAATTTAATCTTCCAAATATTTTATTCATTTGATTTTTTTCGCCTTATTTGCTTTTGATAAACATTCAGTTAATTCTAAATTCTTGCACTTTTAAAAACATGCATCCACATCCAAATTTTTGACCCCCCCCCCGCCCCCACCCCCAAAAAACATAGATTTATGAGCTGAAAATCAAACCAAAATGTATTTATGTTTTCAATATTGCTGATGAATCTCTTGTAAATATTTACGATATTGTAATGATTATTCTAGATTCTAATGTTTCACTAGAAAGCAGCAGGCTTTCAGTGGCACAAATATATTTTGATGTATCATTTGCTATCTTTAATAATCGTTAAATTTACATTATATTTATGAAGTCAAGACATGAATAAACAAGTATGATATATTCTATGCTTCTTATTATTAAAAACATATACTATACTTATATATTTTTTCAGAATTACATGCGGTCCATAGAGCCCCATGCTGTGGACCATTGTACCCCGGCCATGGGGCACAATGGTCCATTTTATCACTTGCTATTTAAAAATGTATATTAAAAAAAGTACACATAATTGTTATTTTTGAGTATATGTAATTTAAACTATAATGTATAGATAACATGCATGCATGTGAATTTTTTATAAAAAATGAATATTTTAAGAGTAAATTGTCAAAGTTAACAAAGTGGTCCATTGTACTCCAGTCTCCCCTACTTGCCATTAAGATAGCGTCATGTGCCACATTCTTTGTTAACTCTCATTTCTTCGCTTTTTATTAATTAGTGACCTTGTCCCCTTTCGGCCACGTGTTTAAGTTTGTTGATGATGGACTCTTAAAATTTCCTCCTCGAAACGCCCCTTGTATATTTTTGTTTTATAGCGATTCCTGCAAAGTTCAATTATTTAATTGGGATTTATAGGCAGTTTTTCGAGGCTGTTTTAACGCATATTAACGTTAGATTTTAATAAGATTATTATCTTAACATACATTAGATAATTATTATAAAAAAATAATGTATAACATTTTTGCGCGTCTCTGTATATGAACCATAAATGCATATATTTTCATTTCAAGCTCTCCAACATTTTCATTAGAGAATGAATTGGTTGTGAACCTCTATCATGCTTATAAATTTTATGTCTTTCGAATATATATACGACAGTTGAAGCACGAAAAGTCAGACAGGTAAATCCAGTTACATTTTGAATAATATTGTTAAATATTAAAAAAGTTATAAATAGCAGAGAGTGAAAAATAACGGAACAATGTCTTCAAAAAATATTTAGCTTAAAAATTTACCTGGAAATTGTTTAGTTAAAAAAAAATAGACAAAAAAATCAGCACTTTTGTACTTTTCATGTGATATAACTTCGTAAAATATTCTGTTAAAAATTTTCTCTTAAGATGGTATTCATCAGAGAAAAAGAAAAAAAAACGGAAGTAAATAAAATCACTTGTTTTCCCGACCCTTTATATAAATTATTTTTCATAACCAACCTCATTTTCATTTTTGAACAACAAATATAGGTGCAAAATGATGATATCTTATGCTTTTAGCATATTTCAGTCTAATAAAAATTCAGAAAAATTAAGAATTCTTCGGCAAACTTAAGGCATTCCAGCACTCAAAAAAAAAAAATAAATAAATAAATAAATAAATAAATAAACGATAAAAGAAAGTCATTCTTGTCCAAGTCAGCGCCACAATATTTTCAATTTATTTTTCATAAAAGTTGAAGCACAAATGTGCTTTATATTTTACGCATTATCGTACAAAAAACACTAAAGCGTAAAATGTATGAATACGTATTATAATAGCATCATTTTCTCCTAGAACATTTTCGTCTAGATAAAACAATCAGCGTATACCATTTCCTCTTTTTTGATAGTTATCAGTGAAAAAGCATTTTCAAGTTAAACTATTTAAGGAAGTAATATAATTTAATATTTTTTAACCATATTCGCTGCTGTGGTGAGTATAAATCATACAAGAATAATAAACATGCTAAAATGAATCAAGTTACTTTTTATGTTGAAAATGGGAAAAAGGCAAAAGTTAATTCTGCATTAAAGAGTAATATTTATTAAATGATTGTATTTTGTATAATGCCAAAGAATTTTTTTTATACGTAACATATTAAAACATTAATTTTTCCGTTTTGTAAGAACAATATTAAAAGCATAATGTTGGTAAAAGAAAGAAAAAGCTAACCATAATATTTAGTTTAAAATTGATGTAACTGATAATAATGTGGTAAAGTTTCTTCTTTTTTATTAGTTTATCGCGCTCAAGCGAATTTTTTTGTGTATGATTAATATGACAATACGTTGCAGTAGAAGTTTTAAAGATATTTTAAAAGGGTTATCTAGGTTGTCCATAAAAGTATGTTTCAGTAATAAATTTTATTAATATCAACTGCAAGCGTTGAAGAGTGTCGGTTCAAGGTCATAAATAAAGAGCAACTTAAACATTTTTAAATAAGTGCATAAGGAAGTACTGCTGTGTTATATACTTGCTTTCAGCGCCATATACGCAAAATGGGGACTCTATAGTGTAAAGTGTCTTTACTAGTTCAAAGATTTAAAAAACCGCTAGAACCATGCGATTTTTTTTCTTTGGGGCTTTATGAACGATCATGTCTACGTTCCGTCGCTATCTCAGGGTTTGTCAAAGTTGAAAAACATTAGTCGGATTCATAAACCGAAATGTAGGAGGAATTGGACTTTAGATTGTATATGTGTTTCATAAATAAATGTGCTAACATTGAACATTTGTAAGAAAAACTATGTTGGATTACCTTCAATTTGATATATTATTTGCTGTAAGTAGTTTCAATTAAACTGTTATAATATACCATCTAATTTAGGACATTCCCTTATCGGCTCTCTGGATTTCCGAGGCTTATAAAGTCATTTATAAATAAAAAATTTCTTTAGGTGACACTGGTTTTAGGAAACATTTCCAAATATTTATTGTAGTGTATTAATCAGATCATGTTTACGTTTTGTCGCTATCTAATGTTTTGCCAGAGTTGTAACACATTAGTCTGGATTTGTAAACCGAAGTGTTGGGGGAATTGGAGTTTAGGTTGGATATATGCTTCATGACTAAATGTGCACACATTGAAAATTTGTAAGAGAAACTATGTTAGATTACCTTCAATTCATGTATTATTTGCTGTAAGTAGGTTCTATTATACTATTGTAATCCAACATATAATGTAGGACATTCCCTTATATGTACCTTGGATTTCCGAAATTAAAAAAACATATAGAAACAAATTTTCTTTTGGTGATACTGATTCTAGGAAACGTTTCTGAATAGTTATTATAGTGTGTTAATCAGATCATGTTTACGGCCCCACCAGTGGCCGAGAGGTTCGGACCTCTCAACTGGTAGACGGCAGGTGCTGGGTTCGAACCCAATCGCGGCTGTCGGCCTAACCGTTCGGAGTTTTCGTGGTTTTCTTCGAACCTTGCGTAAATACGGGTTAGGTTCCCTTAGAAAAACCCCCACGAAGGGCATTCCCCCCTGGTCCTATATCCCTAGCGCAGATAATCGGACGTCAAAAATCAATCAATCAATCAATCAGATCATGTTTACGTTCCGTCGCTATCTAATGGTTTGTAGAGTTGTAACACATTAATCCAAATTTGTAAACTGAAGTGTGGGACTAATTGGACTTTAGATTGGATATGTGTTTCATAGCTAAATGAGCATACATTAAACATTTGTAAGAAAAATTACGTTAGATTACCTTCAATTTAATGTATTAATTGCTGTAAGTAGTCTAAATCAAACTGTTATAATGTACCATTTAAACTAGGATATTCCCTTATGGACACATTGAATATCCGAGATTGAAAGAATCATTTAAAAAAACAATTTATTTTCATGACACTGATTTTAAGAAACGTTTCCGAATAGTTATTATAGTGCGTTAATAAGTTTTTCTAAGTCCGCAATACAGTGATGCCAGTGGGCAACTATTTTTTAAATCGCATTTTTTGATTTACACCACTTTTCTGAAATGATAAAATACTCCTTGTTTTCGACTTAATTATTTTTATGGTCATTAAATAAGGTTAAATAAGGCGAATTTTGCTATTTTTGAAAAGTGGTGCCAATAAAATAAATCTGTATTTTAAAAATGTAGCCTAATGGCCACGCTGCCGCAGTATACGATTTTCGGAAGTTTCAATTTATAAATGAACATCTTCACGTTCAACAAACACATTTTGCAGAAAAACATAATAAATTGAAAATTAAATTCATGAAAATTAAAATTAATATAATTTTGTTTCCATGAAAGTATAAATTCAAATACATAGCTGAGAATTTTAATTGAAGATTGATAGCATTCTAAAATCTAATATCCTGGTTAGAGAAATCTGATCAATGCGTTACAAAATCTACTCGGAAACGTTTCCAAAAATAATTTGTAGTAAAAAGACTTTTTATACTTATTATTTTACCTCTCAAAAGTACTCTGTTGGTTTCTGATGTCTCTAGAATGAAAAGTAATTTTCGGAATCACATGTAACTAGGAAGTGGTTATTGGGTATTTTCGTTCGTGGTTATATTATATATAGCTACCAACTATTACGTTTTTTTTTGCACCACGAAAATTTATTAGTAAACTTTATATATTTTTTAATCACCGTAATCTGCCGAGGCAAAATTATAATACGGCAAAATTTTTGATTAAATTTTTGTAGCATGAAAAAGCTTAAGATTTTCAGCTATGTATTATACACTATATTGCCATTGATTATTGGACACTTGCGATTTTAGACATTTTACTAAATATCTAGAAAAATACATGAGGAATCATCTCGAAACTCTTAGTGTATAAATATAATAGTATACGCCATACACCGCCGTGAATATTTTTTACCGAAACTCCATAGGGGACCGTCAACAAATTAAAAAAGAATGAATATCTTTTGAATAACCCTGTCAAAACTAATGTAGCAAAAGCGCTCAAACTCTAGATTATGATTGAATGCCTTATTGTAATACGCCTTGCTCATTTTTATGCAAATAGCATGCATACTCGCAGAGTAATTAAGGTTTTTATAAAAATGGTTCCAAATTTTTCCAAGTTTTTTCCTTATAATTTTCAGAGTTCTTAATATAAAATAATATTTTTTTCAGAAAATATGACAAAGAACATTGCACATAGTACCTTGTAATCAGAATTAAAAAATAATGAAAATTTTGTACAAAATGAGTAGGTTTACTAAATAATTTTTTACTGCGCATGCGTCAACGATATCAAAATTTCATTTGCATATTATGTTAGTTAAATGTATAGAGCAACTTTTGTGAAAGTCACAAAATCATAACTTGAAATTCTGAAAATAATCGTCAATTAAATTAGTTGAAAATCCGTTATTCTCAAAATGAAGCAAAAACAAGAGGGGTTGTATCCATATATTCATTGATTAGTGTCAATATAGAATACACAATACGGGATGTACTACTACATTTGGATAAAATCCCTCATTTTTTTGCTTCATTTTGGAAACAACGGATTTTGTCCTTTTTCTATAGACGATTACTTTCAGAATTTTCAAGCTATGATTTTGAGACTTTTACAAAAGTTGCTCTATACATTTAGCTAACATAATATGCAAATGAAATTTTGATATCTTTGACGCATGCGCAGTAAAAAATTATTTAGTAAACCTACTCATTTTTCATACAATTATTATTTTTTAATTCTGATTACAGGGTACTGTCTGCAATGTTGTTTGTCCTATTTTCTGAAAAAAATATTATTTTATATTAAGAACTCTGAAAATTTTTGAACATACGCCAACTGTTTCACCACCAAAAATATGAATATAATGTCGTAATTATTGAAAACCAAATTCAAAGGTTTTTTTGAAGGAATTTTTAATTATTTAAACATTTCATATTTATTATTAACTAATTTATATTTTTAAATGCTTTTGTTTTAAAGAAAAGCTATATTAATCGTCCGATAAGTGGCCTTCAAAAGAACATTTTCAGACAATTATGCTGTTGTAAAATCAAAAACTATGACTATAACAGAAATTTTTTTTCGATCCCCAAACTTCTTAACATAGGGCTTTAAAACATAGGGCCAAATTTTAATAATAGGTACGAACAACACCAGATAAGACTCCTTTGTAAGTTCTGGTTTGGTTGATATTTAGCGTTCTAAGTAAGTATTAATAAAAATACATGTTTCGGCACAGGGCCTGGATAAATTTGATATGGACAGAAGGAATTAAAAGAAGATATCACAGCCCAATTGGTTTTTATTTTTAACAAAGCAGAGATCTGATATCTGTATCTTGACAAAATGACTTGTTATTTAGACCGGAAGTGGTGACCGGAATAAGTGATGGACAGTTATCAGATACTATTGCATGTGTATCGAGCCAAGATATGGGAAACCCAAGATTGATCAAAGGGATATTTATATTTAAGAGCAGCAACACAGACACTAATTGACGCATGATGCCTGTTTTAATATAACAGAATACATCTTTGAGAATGAAGCAAACACTTGTATTGACTACCAATCTGAGATTAATAATAAGTCGTTAAATTTTTGCTACAAAAGAGCCATTTCACTTTTATGAATGATATTCGTACATAATTAACATTTCGATATCAGAATGATATGCTTCGATGTATAAGATTCGAACTAATGCAAATAAATAAAAAATCTTGCTCTGAAGTGAAATGGGAGAAGAAATAATTCAGTAATAATCAATAACATTGCTTTAATATTCAGTAAGAAGAGGTGAAGGTACACATTGCTTAAAGTTTTCCAAATCGTCACTGTATCATGTATAGCTTTTTTAAATAACCACCCGCAACATTTTAATATATTACGGTTTCATAATATGTTGTCTACGGTGGGTCGAAATAATCAATATTGAAAACAATGACATTTGACAACCTCAGAAGCGAAGGGATACAAGTGAAAACATTTCGATTTGGAGTAAATTGAATTCAAAGATAATTGTAGTTAAATTTGAACATCAATAATAATTGGCTGAATTGAAATAGGAAACTTTCACTTGTTTCACTGTAGTTTTAGAACTCTTATTTCAATAACTGTAAAAAAGTAGCGTATAATTGTTTTTAAATTTATAATTAATCGGTATTGATTATTATTTGGCAAAAGTGGTTGGTGTCTAGAACGCAGCAAATAATTAGAAAATCACCTATATTTCATTACCTGAAATGAATAAAGCATATTTTTAGGTCGTCTGTGCACTTAGTTCAGTTTTTTTCAATTTTGATACTTATATACCTTGGCTTTTGGGGTTCTCATTTAAAAAAAATGAGGATTAGAGTCGTGAGTTGATTTCAAGTTGAAGCGTGATGAGTTCGGATAGACTTCAATTCGTGCTTAGATACCTCACATTATAGAAATATTCGACTTAATCATTGTCATAGTATTAAGTGTTTCAGTTCCTCCAAATTCATACGACCTAATATATTTAAATTAAACAAATTAGTAATGCCTTATAAATATCCAGTTTCCTTTATTTCAGCTTAGATCAAATCTTAAAACTCTTTTTTTTTTCTATTTTTTACCAGTATAAGGATATGATATGTATAAAAAATTAAAAAAGCGAAAACACTATTTTGGAGCGTGGGTTGTGGATTGCTGATAAAATTATTAAAACCTAACAAAATTAAATAAATAAACAAAAGGGATGTGCTTATACGATTAATTTACTTATTGAACTTCACTTCATTATGAGCTTTTATCCAGGATTGTGGAGTCGGAGTCGGGTCCATTTTTGAACAAAAGAGTCGAAGTCGGAGTCGTTAAAAAAGGCGAGTTCAACTACGGCTTTTATTATTAGACAGCTTGAAGTAAAATTACAACAGTTATTTATAATTTTGAATACATAAAAGAATTATTATTGTTCTTTTTGGATTATATCTGGCTACCCAAGTTTAAGATTCCAAATATACTGCCCGGCGTACATTATAAATGAAAACCTAAAAATATGTAATAAAATAAATTCAGATTGCAAAATGGTACACTTCAAAAAGTATATTTAAAATACATTTAAAAGTTATCTACATTTCATATCGCTTCTGTGAACATCGTCAGGATAAAATGGAAAGATGAAATTTAAAGTTTCAAAATATAAACACATACGTCCAAATGTCTACGAGCATACTTGAGTTCAGTGTGAGTAAACCTGATTTTTTAATTATAGCATATTATGCCAGATATTATGAATGGTATATGACAAATGATCGTTACAAGCACGTTGCCCGAGCTTAACGAGCGTAATCGACTCTAAAATTTTATTAAGATATTGATTATTGCATGGAATTATGATTTTAGCTTCATCAAAATTAATTCCATGCAAGAATCTTCTGAAATTTAACTCAAGGCAGGATGTCTTGATATCTGCGACTGTCGTAATTTGTGGAAACGATGACAAGCTTAGAAATCCCTTTTATTTTGCAATTAATTTTGTTAAAAACGTTAAAAAATGCTAATGTATAAACTATGGAATATTCAATTGATTTAATGCGCAATAAAGGCATTTTTAAGAATAACATAATTTTATTGATGAACATATAAAAATATTTTCTGGAAGGTATGACTATGTACCGTAATTTCGGGTGTATAAGCCGCAGATCAAACAATTCTTTTTCGACCCAGAATTTTTTAAGAAACAAATATAACTAGTTAGATCGCCGTAAATATTTGTCTTCAAACACTAAATAAGTTTTCTGGGTCCAAAAAGAATTGTTTGATCCGCGGCTTATACACCCGAAATTACGGTATATTCAATACCGAATCCATTAAGGATAGACAAGATTTATTCCAGTTTTTACAGAGGAAATCGTATTATATTTTGGTTTTTATACTAATAAATGCACAATATCTGAAGAAAACATCAAAGAATTTGGTCTGAAAGAAGGCATAGAGAAATTGATGATAGAGAGCTTAACAAAGAATCATATCATTTACACGTATAGATTCTCTTTCAAATGTAAAATGTAGAAAATTTTTGTTGAAAGATATTCTTTATTTGGTTGGAACATGTATCAATAATCTCATAGGTTTCATGTAAAAAAAAAAAAAAAATGAAAATGAAAACTGATAAAATATACATTTCAGTTTAATATCAAAATAATTGAACCTGTTGGAGTTTTTGAAATATTCAAAAAAGAAAATGTAAAGAAAATAAAAATAACATATTCAGAAATAGAATGGTTGTCTGGAAAAGTACTTTGTTACAAAATTTTGAAAATCGGATTTTTTGTTGGAAAAGAACCTCAATGTGGACTGACTGATGGTGATGCAGTGTTGAAAATTTGCAAATTGAAGTTTTCATATTAAGATGGAAAAAAGTGAAAGATACTTTGTATTATTTTGCCAATTTAAAGGTTTATATTATTATGGTTACTTTTATCAGACATTCATAATGTTTTTTTGGAATTCATTTTTCTTTCTATTTTAAAAACTATAGCGATTTAATAATGATTCAGAATTTTAAATTTTTTAAAACAATTTTATTCATCTTTAACACTAGAACCGCGGGAAATGTTACCCAAGTTTTATAAAAATAATTCGCATCAGAAGTTTTATTTAAGTCTATTTAACTTATTTATTTTAAATAATTTTTGTGCGGCTTATATGTAAATCATTGTAGAAGACTTATCTGGTTTGAATCGATACCTTCTCACTGAGTACGGGTCAAAATGACCCATATTCGCGGTTCTAGTGTTAAAAATTTTAAATTATATTTATGTCTCCGCTTATTATTATTTTTTTAATTTCGGATTTTCAAAAAATTTGAATTTTAGATTTTATTTAAATAATTTGATTTTAACATTTTTAATTTGATTAAAACAAATAACTTCGTTTTAGAATCCTTTTTAAATTAAATTTATTGGTGCTACCATCTATGTAAGAATTTAATAATTATTAATTAACAATTTCGATTTATTAATTAAAGGATAAGTTGATTTGAAAGAAATTGTTCTAAGAAATATCTAAGAAATATTGCTATAAGAAATAAGATCTGATTCATATTAATATCCTCTTGTTAATTATTCAACAATGCCTTGCATGAATTTAAAGTGGAGGGAAATGAAGATCTGAAGAAGGTCTTGTGTTACACGAGGTACTCAAGACAGTGCTAACCAGCAATATTAATAGCTTTTTCCACATTTATGTAAATATAGTAATTTGTAACATATTATGTCTTTCTTCCCGACCCCCATTCAATGGTCAAATTGCATAAAAACCATGTTGGAGGAATGTATATAGCAGTTAGATAATATGCTAGAAATGCTTTCTCACAGTGTTGCTGCGTCTGGCGGATTTTTTATTTAGAAATATTGAATTCACAGCAGAAATTTTTGAATAGTAATTTTCTTTTACTTTACTTGTGGATTATCTAGCCTCTTACAGCTCATATTCAAAATATTAGAATAATTGAGAAAAAGTAATAAGAAAAAATTATTTGTCATTTATTTATTTTTTATACTAAGTAAATGCAATTAAATTTCTTATAAATTAAATCTGGAATGTTTAGATAAGATTTTAACATTTATAAAATATAAAATACAGCACAATAAATTAGGTATACAGCTTCCTTAAACACACCAGAATATTAGAATAAAATTTAGATTGGTTCAAAATATTAGAATATTTTATTTTACGCAACAATATTACCTTATGAATATGAAGTAAATTGTAGTTAATATTTTGTAGCATCCCCTTTAGCTTTCATAACAGCGTACAATCGATCTTGCACACTATATACAAGGTGTTTACAAACATTTCTATCAATATTAGCCCAAATAGACTTTATACGTGCCACTAACTCAGTTTTACTTGAAGGAGGATTTTCTTGAAGTTTTTTCTTCATTATACACCATAAGTTTTCGATGGGATTAAGATCTGGTGAATTTGGTGGCCAAGAAAGTACCTTAATGTTGCGTTGGCGGAACCAATTCTTAGTTGACACCGAGGTATGCGGGGATGCTAAATCTTGTTGAAAGATGAAATCATCTTCAAATAAATCTTCTGATGATGGAATCATGTAATATTCTAAAATTTCTTGATATATCAGAGAGTTAACCTTTTCGTAGACGATGCATAACTTTCCAGGTCCTTCTGCACTCATACAACCCCAAACCATGACACTAGCAGCAAATTTTACGGAACGTTTAAGGCATTCTTTATCAAATGCTTCTTGCTTCATTCTCCAAACTCGAATACCTTGATTACCATATGAAACACAAAACATACTTTCATCACTAAATAATATATTTTTCCAATCTTCATTGCTCCATAAACGTCTTGATTTACACCAATTCAATCTTATACGCTTTTGTCTTGCAGTCATGAGAGGTTTTGTTTTCGGTACACGAGATTCAAATTTAAATTTATGGAGACGTCTTAATGTTGTCGATGTAGAAACTTCAACTCCTTCTTCTTTCCATTTTCGGTGCAAGAATCGCACACTTTTAAAACGGTTTTTCTTAACTATACGCTTCAGTTTCCTGTCATCTCTAGCAGATGTTTTTGGTTTTCGGCCACCATTTCGGCGATTATTTTGAAATTTTCCAATTTTTGAATATTGTGTTAGTATTTTACTAACGCTCGCTTGCGAACAATGTAAATAATTCGCTATAAAACATTGATTTTTACCGTGCCGATAGAAATCAACCATACGAAGTTTAGTAGATTCAGGAATATCACTCACACGGCCCATTTTAAGACGAAAAAGAAACAAACTGCAAAAAAGAATACTGATTTTAAATAAAATAGTCTGAATTTAATCAATGATGCCACCAGTTAAGAATTGGTAATAATTATAGGAGAATTAATGTGAAATATTCTAATATTTTGAACCACTTGAATAAATATAATAATATTTTGACTTTTCAAAATAATTTTTTTTGCAATTAATCTTTTCAAAAATGATATTAAATTTAAGATAACAAGTAAGTTTAATCAACAATAAGTTCTTAATAAAAATATCGTTTGCATATTTTCATTAAAAGACATTAAATTACCAAACGATATTTTCAATTTCTAAAAAAAAGGTAATTATTCTAATATTTTGAATATGAGCTGTATTAGACAAAATCAAGGGAAACTTTGTGGTGACATTTTAAAATGCCTACATAAAAAAACTAGCCAGATGCGTTTCAACAGAACTAAACGAGTAAAAAATTGTACGCCAAACGTGTAAAATGAGGTGCATTCTTACTATAATAAGCTAACAAATATTCAGATCTTGGCGCAATAGTTGTTACACTCTTATGGAAAAATGAATGACAGCAAAATTTATTACAATTATATGCATATTAAATTTTATATTAAAGGTACATAAATGTCAAGACAGACATAAATACTATTAATAAAATAACCCAACATGGAGTGCAAAATTAGGCTAATTTTTCACTTCTTGTTGAGTTATTTAATTAACTGCATTCATGTCCGTCCTAATATGTATGTACCTTTAATATGTAATTAAACAAATGCATGCGTTAATTTATGTGCTCTCTAACATATATTAAATTCAGTTAGACGAAAATAATAGGATTCAGTCTTAGAAAGGGCGTAATCACCATGGCGACACAGAATTATTACCTATGATGTGATATCATCGAATTACTTTCGTATGATAGTATTTAATAGAATAAATAAAATTTTCACTAATATCTTTTACTTACTTATAAAAAATTACAATCCGTCTGTCTGTATGTCTGTCTGTCTGTAAACGCTCTATCTCCGGAACAAATTGAGGTAGAGATTTGAAATTTGGTGTGTTAATAATAATAAAATGCAATAATTGGAAGAAGACGATTGAATTTCAGTAATTTCGATTATCCGTAATTTTTTTTCTTGGATTCTCGAAATATTCATTCTGATGAAAGGTATTTATAAATTTTCGATTTTTTAAATTTTAAGTAGCGACTGTAAAAAAGAAAAAAAAAAAAAAAAAAAAAAAAAAACAATAGAAAAATAAATTTTGCATAAAAAGAATTCTGATCGGATTGTTAGTTGTCGAAATATTTGTGATCCTATTTTCCACATTCTTCTATTTTTCATGACACTGTATTTTATACAAATTTCAATTCAAATATATATTTTTAATTGAAAATGAGACACTTCATCCGGTGCAGTTTTATAATTTTTGGAGTTATAAAGATGTTTCTTTTACGCGATTCGGTACTACTTGATTATCCCGTCGACCAAATAACTTTCATCAAGCTATAAGATTAAATGCTAATTATGTCTTTTCTTAAAAATAAGAATAACTTGACGTTAAACACGTTTCACGTGATTGTTACGTCATAAAGTAGTTTTTAATTCGAAGATTCATTTGAATTGTTATTAATCTTTTACTAATTAATTTGTTCTTTCGTTTTTAAAATAAAAGTTATGACAATTTGTATAATTAACAAGTAGTTTGGTGATTTATCTCATTAATCGAAATAGGTCGGCGGGATCAATTAGTATTCGCAATTCAGTAACAGAATATTACTATGTATTAAAAACACTTAGACATAAGTTTAAATTTTACTTTGGAATTGCAAAGCATTTTATAAATATTTTGCACATGTTTTCTTTTTCATAGTATGTTATTTGCATATCCATTATTGGTAACTGTTACAGTGGCCTCCAAATACTAGTTTAAGTTTTGATTAGATTTTCATTAAATTTGAAAACAAAATTCTGAATCGATTATATATATTAAATTTCAAATCATTGTATTGAGTAGTTTTTGAGCTGTTATATGCGAACAGACGGACCAGATGACAGCTATAGGTATCGTGTATTTATATAATTACGAAATTTAAAGCATTTGCACTTGCACAGAAAAGCAGTTGTCAATTTAAAATACTTTAAATCTTACTGTAACTTATTGTTTAATATTTTATTGTAACTTAAACTCAGAATTTAATCGTATTAAAATAAAAACGACAACTGCAAGGAAACGAAAAGAGGAAGCAATGAACTTGATTATCGAAAGGCATTTATGCTCTTTTATTTGTTATATTAGCAGTTATTTATTAGAAATTGAATTGGACTATTCCACTATGAAAAAACGGTAAGACAGAGACTAGTAGATTACGGAACAGCTGCCGAAATCTATGGAAGTACAAAAGGCTAATGTCGATACTTTTGCGTTATTTTATATTTTAGAAAACAATTAACAATATATTCCAGGTAATAAGAGTACTAATTTTAAAATGAATACGTCTTTAAACATTATAATATTGAGAGAAAAGCTTATAAATTAATATAAGTTTATGTAAGATTTTAAGGCCATAATAGCCGTTAGTGACAAATAAAACCGGTTGATTAGCTAACAAAACTGATATGCATTATGAGGTGTACCACAAGATGCACCACATGATGCTTACTGTAAAATATGGTGGGCATAGCAACAAAAATAATAGCAGTAACTGTAAAATGTGGTGGGTTATCCCTTACTTAAACCTTTGAGCTCTGGTGGATGAATTTCGTTAAAATTCCAAATGTCACATTGGCACCAGTATTTTGCAAAGAAAAAGGAATATACGCGAAAAAATGCATTAAACCTTTTTTAAACAAATCTGGTCGAATTTTCTGGTGCCGTTGTGACATTTCGGAATTGAAATTATGTGGAAGAAAATTCTACCATCAGAGCTCAAAGGTTTAAACAAATATAAAAACGGATGGATAACCCCTTTAAGAGTGATTATTCTTGGAAATTCTTTTTCACTTTTAGTAGGAATTTTTAAGTTTAACTAAACTTATGTATATTTCGTGCTGCGTATAGATTCTATCGGCTATATACAAGGCTATACAAGAAATTCATAAGTGTGACGATCTATGGGCATAAATTACTTAAGGGCGATTTTACATTTCTTTGCCGAGCAATATTTAATATGCTTAAAAGAACTTGTGAATTATATATAAAAATTCATATGCAAGACTACACAAAAAGTCGGTATATTGTTGTTTATAGGTGGCAATTGCTGGACCTGTGTTTTTATTTGTGTTATGCGTTTTTTAACATGAATTAAAAAAAACACATATTTTAATATGTGATGTGCATAAAAATCTTTAGATGTTATGCTGGGCTGTACAAAAGAATTATTGGCATGCATTTCCGTCTACTGGCTAAACGGGTATTTTTAGCTGTGTGATAAGTTGACGGACTAAACGAAATTTTAGTAAGTCACGTCGTATATATGTAAAGTTTATATCATCCACATCCCTGCACAAAATTATTTGTTTCTTTCTTTCTTTACAGGCGATAAATGCGGAAAATGAATTTTTAAGTATGATACACGTTTTTTAAACTTTTTATTAATATATCTTATTTCGCCTTATTAAACTTTGAAGTTACATAACACTTTTCTGAATGTGTTTCATAACCTGTGCTTCACGCATGATTTTCCTTTCTTGTTAATGTTTAATAAAGATAATTGTACTTAAAATTTTGTTTTTCATTTCAGGCCTCGAGAAGTTAGAATGAAAGGAATTTATTAATAATATTATTTAGATGAGTTAACCCAAGGAAATGTGGAAAATTCACAAGGAGTTCCGAGAAAATATAAATTTTAATCGTACAGGTTAAAAGACAAAAGGATTGTTTTCTGTCCAAACAATATTAAATATAATTCGCAGTTGTATATATCTATCTACAAATAACATTGAAAGTAATAGTATGATACAACTTAATATTGTGCGTGTTATATAATTACATTATTATATATATAACGCTTGAAATTACAGTTGAGGTATCATTCGATGGGGATTTATTAATACCTACTGGCATTGAATGCGTGACATAACAGCTGATTCAAATTATCCAAAGTACGTTTGTCGCACTATAGTAGAGCGTGTCTAATTCATTCTGCTAAAATAAACGCTGCAGTACTCAACTTAGGGAAACTAATATATAATAACTTACAATGTAATATCCGAATTGCACTGATGTCTATTTGAATTTAAAAGTAGTTTAGAGAAACTATGTTTTACTCATAGAATTATTGGTAATATTCTCTAGAAAAACTTAAAACAAGCCACTTACATGAGAAATGGACCTTAATTTAGAAAAAATAATAACAATATATATATATGTATATAGACTCTAGAATCAAACATTATGACCACCCTCACATTTTGCAATGAACTCGCCTGGATTACATAGAAGGACATATAATCCGTTGAGAATGATATTTAAATGGTGCTAGGAAGTGTTAGAATTAAATTTTGCGCTTACGTCGACTCAGGCGACTCAGAGCGAGCAATTTTTTAACTGCACGTCTCATGCGTTGTTCGAAATATATAGTTGTCAGTATTTCTACAAAGTCAATGAATGACAGTGAAACCATCAGTAGAAACCATCGCATTGGATGCCCACGCGTTATAAAATAAATAGGTCGTCAGAGTCTATCACCCTTGGTAAAGCAAAATCGGCACCAGAGACTGGCTCAATTTACATCGCAAAACTATACAGGTCGAAGTGGAATTCATTCGGAGCATACAGTTCAGCTGATTTTGTTGAATGTGAGACCATGTGGCTAATGTCCCTCTCATGTGCCCCTGTTGGCCAAGCATCATTCCAAATATTCCTACAATAGGCCCTGGAACATCATGACTGGGGTCTGGAACAGAGTTACCTCGTCGGATGAAGCATAATTCATCCTTCAACACATCGATGACCGTTCTTGGGTACGTCGTCTTCTATGCGAACTGTTACTCCACCTTATACAACAGGTCATACATAGGCCAGTTGTGGTTGTATTAAGCTTTGATGAATGTTCTCATGGACTACGCCGGGACCTGTTTTTGTTACAGAACAGACCATGAAAGCTATGGACGACCTGAACATCATTGCGGATCATTCGCACCATTAAGAATTTTTTTTAATGTTATCAGATTTCATATAAACAAAGTACAACCGTTTCAGTATATGGAAACAATTTTATTCCACTATTTTGTTCTTCACAAATTTATTACTGACAAGCTAACTTTCGTTACGGTGAAACACCTGTATTTGGGACTATATAAGTGTTTTCTCACCCCATATGTTATGATAATTACTGCTCGTCTGGATACTATGACTTTTCTTATTTCGTAATAACCATTTAGACTCACCCTGCATATGATATATAATAAAGTACGTATTTTACAATAGCATAAAAGTCTATTGGAAGAGAAGTAGGTCTTTGTCACAAATAAACATCGAAAATAATTTGATTGTCAACCAGCCGCATATTTTTGATCGCATGAGACAAGATTGTTCCATGTTAAAAAAATTTCCCACAATTATTATTATTATTATTATTATTTGGCCATAACGTACTAATTTACATGTAATTCTAAAAAAGCCTTATTTTTTATACAGTGTGACCGTTAAAGTCCGATTTCACCCCAATAATTTTTGAACAGCAAAACCTATAGTCATAAAAGAAGAGTCTAGGTATAGTGAAGTAGCCATGCACTACTGAATGACACTACCTAAAGAGACACTTGGTCAGAATCCCCGGACTTAGTAATCCTATCTCGAAAACGGAATGAGATGCGGGAAAAGAGTGATTATAAAAATTATAGAGCATCATTCATTTAGTACGAAAATACACCTTGTAACACTAATGTGACGAATACAATAACTAACCTCTTGAGGGGCGACGTTTGCAGTCTGCAAACGGTTCATTTTATTGCCCAAATTACCAAATTGCACCAGTAAGCTTTTATTACAAAATCAATCTGATAATATTGGTGAAAAAAAACCCGTTCGATTATAAACAAATAAAGGGTATAGCCGGGCTTCATAGTAAAATATGCCCTTGAGTCAACCACATCGAGTCCTACATGGATCGATAGCCCATAAAAAGCAATTCATTTCCTCCTAGTTTTAAGTTTGTATCTGCAGAGAAGACTATGGGGGGTTAATGACCCTAAATGCCTGTTTTGGAAAGGAGCGCATTGGGACGAAACTACTAAGCCAATTTCAACGAGAAAAATAAGGGATGTAAAAAAACCACCATACGAGTGTTTGACAATTTTCTCAGATTTTTTTAACAAAAGAATAAGTTTCGTAACATTTTTCCTGTTTTTAAAAGAACATTTTAATTAAAAATAAACTGAAATTTCTGAGTGACCACCTTAATTTTTTTTCATGAAATACTATGAGACATGATCAGGGCTCTCAAATGGTCCGCGAACTGAACACCAATATTTTTTAACAGAAAATTTCATAGTAAGTTTCTACAGCATTTTTTGTTAAAACCAACCTCCGAAGGCGGTTTCTGCGCAATTTGCTAGAAAAATATAAAACAAAAATATTTCTAAGAAAATATTGATGTTCAGTTGGCGGACCATTTGGGAGCCCTGCATGATGCATATTCACTGTCAATTTCAACTATCTACGAATGGTGCCTCATATTAAAAAACAGGCAAAATCATATTCCGGCGGAATTGTGGGGCGTGTCTCGGACAAATTTCACGCCTTCTTTACAAATCTCACATATTGGTTCACATATTGGTTGGGTTTAAAAGAAGGCGTGAAATTTGTCCAAGAAACGCCCCACATTTCCGCCGGAATATGATTTTGCCCTTTTTTTAATATGATGCATCATACGTAGAAAGTTGAAATTGATAGTGAATATGCATCATGTCTCATAGTATTCCATGCAAAAAATTAAGGTGGTCACTCAGAAATTTCAGTTTATTTTTAATTAAAATTTACATTTAAAAACAGGAAAAATGTTAGAAAACGTGTTCTTTTGTTTAAAAAAATCTGACAAAAATTGTCAAAGTTTCGTATGGTGGTTGACTCAAGGGCATATTTTACTAAGAAACCCGTCTATAGCCTTTGCTTGACAATTGCAATATGAATTAATTATTTGAACACTTTTGGAGCAGAAATGCCTTGCCTCTGAAAGGGTTAAAACGTGTATTTGTTTTCATGAGCTGTCCTACAGTGTGATGTGATAAAACGATCTTAGAAAAGAAACAAAATCTAGTTGTAACAATATATCTTTTTTTGTGACGTTCAAATTTCTCACCTTCAAGCTGCAATGCACATTTGGATGCGTATTTGTCCGAAAGAAAAATCCTTTCTCCTTCTGTTCAAGTTTTGTGACGGGACAGTGTAGAAAATCACGAAAAAACAAATGCGGGTTTTAACCCCTTGAAGGGCACCGGTATATGTTATATACCATTTAATTTTAATTCCCAAATGCCACATTGACACCAAAATTTAAGAATCAACTTTTGTTTTATATGATATACTCCAAGAAAAGCTTTTACTTTGTTCCATAAAAAATTGTTTATAAATACCGGTGTCAATCAATCATTTTAGCATTTTAGTAGCAGAAATGCTTTGCCCCTCAAGGGGTTAACCTTTCAATTCTTTGTAATTATGACCACATGGTATCCTTTTGTACCAAATCGATGCATCTCTACAACTTTGTATATTGCTTTTTACCCCAACTCTTTTCAACTCGTTTTCAAGGTAGGATTGCTAACTCCGCGGCTTTTCACTAGGTCGCGTTTTTCTTCAGTAGCGCATGGCAACTTTAACCCCTTACGTGCCGAGAAAAACTTACGAAATTCACTCCCCAGTGCCACAGTTAGAACTTAGTGGCCTTACAAAATGGGGCGTGGCTTAAGAGCGTGCGAACTCTGTACATACTCATTGACAGATAGAAAATGTTCCATTCAAATCAATAGCAATGCGATAGGTAGGCGGAAAGTGAACGGCGAACCAAACAATATTTTCTCTAAAATAATAGTGGTATACAAAAAAGGCGGAGCCATGTCAAATGTGGAAAAAAATTAGCTTCTATTTTCAAACCACTAGCTCAGTGTGATAGCCTTTATGAAGGTGGTTCCTTCTACCCCTTCTCCTCTGAAATAGGCCAGAAACAAAAAACACCTTCAAGGTTCAAAAACACCTTCAAAGTCTTTTTTCTTTTTCTTTTTTTTTAATTCCAAAGCCGTGGATGTGGTTTTACTGGTACAGCACTGTTTAAAGGACAATATTTTGGACTGACGTATATATACGTCAGTGGTACTTAACGCATCGACTATGCGCGACGGATATATAGGTCTGTGGCACTTAAGGGGTTAATACGTCTAGACACTACTTTTATGTCCATATTTCTTGCCACTCCGAAATTGTTTGTGTGACAATGTATTTCAGCGGGCACACTGTATATTAGTGTTTTATATGATGGGATTAAATTAATTTGTTGCAATGTCTTTAAGTTAAAAATGTATTTCTTGTGTTTACCATTTGAATTCAAAGTATATTTTAAAGCATAAACCCAAAGAAAATTTATTATGTAAAATTCAAAGCCTTTTAGTGTTTTAAATCATTTTGAATAACTATTTCTTTATAATAAAATAAATAGATTTTACTCTCTATCATGATTTTGTGACACTTAAGTACAAAATTTAACGTATAGTAAATGAGATACACAAACATTCCTGATTTTTCAGTACTTATATATTGAATAGAAATTTTCTTTTTATTTTGCTTAGAAATGCTAGGAAAAAAAAAAGTTTACTTCCAAAATAGCGATACTCAAAAATACTGAGGGCTGGCTGTTTTAGATAAATTATTCCATTAATTATAGATTTTTCTTAATTGTACATTTATACCAAAGCATCAATTATGAAGATAAAACTAAAGAAATATCGAGTACAATTCGATTTAAAAGGTATAATGAATCCAGTATTTCTCAATGGAAAAGGATTTTATCTTAAAAATTATTTCGAAATGAGTATTTAAACTAATAAACTTCATAAATCAATTCATATTAAAGACAATTTTAAAGTACGTATGAAATATGCTACAAAGTTTCGCAAAGAAGATTAATGGCTTGCGCAATACATAAAATTTGACTTCTTTGAGAGGAAATACAAGATTTGCTAATGAGCTTAAAGTATAAAATTTTGTGTAGAATTTATAGCAGAAAGTTAATTTAAACTTTTGAAATGTATATCCTCTCTTTCTAAATAGGAAAAAGAAGTTTCGTTATTTAAAAAAAGGATCTTGCGTAATTATTTCATAGCTTAATTAGTGCTGCTAAATACTACAACGAAGTCTCAAAGCTGAGTCAATAACATGATTCTAATTTTGTTTTTTTGAAAGCCAAATATCATTACATCATACATTTGCTTAAAAAGTTAGTTCCTATATTTAGAAATACATACTCACTGGACTAATTTACTCCTCCTTTTACTTATTTGATTAATTATATGATGTGTTTTATTTTTAAATAAAAATACCATTTAATGAGGTACAAATTTTTTCTTTGAAAGTTATCCAAATTAAACTATATGCATGATTTGGTTTATTAATGTCGAATTGAATATTTTAATAACACAGCCTTGATTATCAAACACCACGGTTGTCTAATTATTCAGTTCTCCATTAAAAATTCTGAGAGAAATTTAGTTCGATGCTGGAACATCTAAACCATCATAGATAACCATATGTTATTAACCCTCTAAATTCCATGGTTGAATGCACTCCTGGGTTGCAAGGTTTGGCCTCTTTTTTAATTCTTTTAATTCTGAAATTCTTCATTCAAACCAGAAATTCTATATAGTATTATTTTCTTTGTTTTGTGATAAACGTTTCGCAATTACCTAAAGTAAATATATTTCTTTTAGAATTTCTGGCTTGATTCGGAGTTTTTGAATTGAAAGCAAATACCAAACTGGCAACCCAGACCGTGTTGCCAGTGGGCTCCTTTTTTTAAATTCAGAGTTTTTGATTGGCACCACTCTTTTGAAACGGCAAAATTCCCTTTATTTTCGCGCTAATTAATATATCATTAAATAAAGTGCATTTAATACTTTTTAAAAAGTGGTGCCAATCGGGAATCTGAATAAGTAAAAAGTAGCCCATCTGGGCAACACCGAACCCAGATGCACTAATTCCCTAATTCAGAGAATCTTAACCCTTTGAGCTCTGATGGGTAAATTTCTTCAAAATTCCAAATGTCACATTGGCACCAGTATTTTGCAAAGAAAAAAACCGGTTAACGATATACACGAAAAAATGCATTAAACCTTTATCATATAAATTTGGTCGAATTTTCTGGTGCCGTTGTGACATTTCGAAATTAAAATTAGGTGGTAGAAAATTCTATCATCAGAGCTCAAAGGGTTAATTCATTCCATAAGATTTCAATGGAAAATTTTTGCTTTATTTAAATGTTGAATGTTTGTAAGACGAATTATACATTGCTATTTTTAATTTCTGGGTGTGAATTTGGAGAATCCAAATTATAAAATTCGTTAAAATTCGAAATACTGCTGGTATCATGCTTACTACCATAGTGATTGGAAAGTTAAATTCTTTCTCACGATTTTTTTTCTTTTTGCCGTAACATATAAATTTATAAGTAATTTTAAAAAACTTTAATTTTCTATACTTACCATTTATACTATGGGTTTAAATTAATTTATTCCAAAAATTTTAAGCTGAAAATGCACTTTTAATGCCCGGAATTTAAATTGAATATCTATTTTAACCTTCCTACCCTGAATGGGTCTAATTGACCCAGTCCTATAATGCGTTTCATTCGATTCAAACCAGGAAATTTTTCATAAAGAAAATCAAATAAATAACACAAACATTTAAGTTAAATATGTATGTTAAATGGATTTAAATAAAAATTCTGGTGTGAAATATTTAATCAAGTTTGAGTAAAATTTCAACAGGGTAGGAAGGTTAAACATCATGCTCAAAGAAAAGTTTTCATATAAAATTACAGTATGTCACCAAATTGACCGAATAAAAAAAACATGAAAATCACTGCATTGATATTGGTAATGATCTCAAAGCACAGAATTTACTATAGCATTTTACAGTGCTGAAAGTTAAATTAAACTTTTGAAAGGTCTATTTTTCTATTTGAATAAAAGATAGATTTTCATTATTTAAAAAAATGATATTGCATAATTATTTAAAGCTTAATTAATGCTTTTGAATACTAGAGCAAAGCCTTAAAGATAAGTCAATAACGTAATTCTAATTCGGGGCTTTATTATTCCTAAGTAGAATGTAATTATATGAGAACTTTGCTTAAAATGTTGTTCCTTTATTGAAAAATATATACTCAATCGACTAATTTATTTCCCTCTTTTCTGATTTGAATTATTATATGATGCGTTTTATTTTGATCTGAAAAATATAATTTAATGAGGTACTAGTTTCGCATTTGAAAGTTATCCTAATTAAACTCTAAACATGGTTTGGTTTATTAAAGTTTAATTGCATGTTTTTACAGCACAGCGTGGTACTCATACGTCCCAGTTGACGAACAATTTGACATTAGAACAAGATTTTCGAAAGAAATTTGGTTCACTTTTCGAACTGTGAGCATTACGTTACCAAATTGAAAGCAGTGAATTGATTTTGATATTGTTTTTATTGCCATTCATTGTAAAAAGCACTATGCGATGCAGTCGTGGAAAAAAAATTCCCCTACTAACTCTTCAACAAATTATCATAGAAAAAAGTTACTGGTATCATTATTTTAACACCATCAAATTGATTGGTAAATTTATAATGCGAAATTAATATTTCCATATGAGCGAATAAATTGCAGGCCGGTAATCAAACCCAGATATTTGGCTTACAAGGCCAATGCTTTATATGATAAGCTAACTGGGCGATAGCCGACTGGGATTTTTTTCACTCAGATAATTGGTCACAACATCTGGTCTGTCATTTAGACAGCTCGGCAGAATAAATCGCAGGTAATGGAACTCCATATAACGATGGATACGTAAAAATACTATTATTGTAACACCATCAAACTGATTGGTAAATTTATTATACGAAATGAATATTTCCATATGTGCGAAAAACTGCCCAGGCCGGGAATCGAACCCAGGTGCTTGGCTTACAAGGCCAATGCTTTACCAGTTAAGCTAACTGGGCAATAGCCTACTGGTTATTTTTTCACTCAGATAACCTTATTGGTCATAACATCTTGTCTGTCATTTAGACAGCTTGGCAGAATAAATTGCAGGTAATGGAACTCCATATAACAATGGATACGTAGAAATACTATTTTAACGCAATCAAACTGCTTGGTAAATTTATCATACGAAATGAATATCTCGATATGAGCGAAAAATTGCCCAGGCCGGGAATCGAAACCAGATGACTTACAAGGCCAATGCTTTACCTGTTGAGCTGCGAGATACGGGCTGGTAGGCCGTCAGCCGTAAGAAATGAGGTGCGCCCTTATTATAACGAAGTTTTAAAAATATACAGTACTCCCGATACAATTGTGTGTCCGAAGTATTTTGTGTGTCCCTGTAAATACTAAAAGCTTTCTATTATACAGGAATTAACTTGTAAAAACCTCAGAAACGTATACCAATTTCGTAAAATGTGAATTATTTTAATTTACCGTAATTTCGGGTGTATAAGCCGCGGATCAAACAATTCTTTTTGGACCCAGAAATCTTATTTAGAGATTGAAGACCAATATTTACGGCGATCTAACTAGTTATATTTGTTTCTTAAAAAATTCTGGGTCGAAAAAGAATTGTTTTAGCTGCGGCTTATACACCCGAAATTACGGTAGTTAAACGCACCCCAAAGAATATTTCCTCCTATACCATTATGTTATAGAATACTTTTGTGTGGTCCTGTATATTAATAAAAAATATTCTTTGCATCACTCATTGTACAAAGTGTGTATTTTAGTACATATTTCATAGATGCATATGAATTGTAATATATTGGAAAGAACGTAAACATCATTAAAATACACTTGAAACTCTTTTTTCCCATTGACCGAATGAAAAGGAATACTTTTGATTGTCCCTGTAATTGAACTATATATCCAATATTCATAAAATTTGAAACGGTCAGAGAAAAATGATGTAATAATTATATATTTTAAATTTCAAACGATTCGGTTTGGTTGTTTTTGCGATGTTATATGCGGACAGACGACTGACGAACGGACGCCGGACAGATGGATTGACAGCCGGATGGTAGGAACGACGACTATAGGTGCTATGTGTTTTCATAATTACGAAAGCATCTAAAAATTGCACATTAGGGAAATAATTTCAGTAGATATTAATAAAATTGTAAAAATGTAATTTAACATTAGAAACATTAAATTTTAAATGTTTATAATTGAAAGACTTATCATTCAGACGACTTGAAAACTGCTGTGTAAACATAGTTTGAACCGAAGATGTGAAATATCAGGTTAAAATTTGATGCTGCGATTGAAAAATTTGAAGAATTTTTCCTATTAATATGTAGATGGTCTCCTAAATAACTTTTATATACAACATTTAAAAGTAGACTTTATTTCCAATCTTTCGGTACCAATAACTTTCTTTTACGATAATTTGCTGAGAAGTTAGTTGAATATGTTTAACTTTTTTCACACGAAAACACCATATTTTCAATAGCACTATTTTTCAAAGAGAAATCTAGTTTATAAATTTTATAGAAATTTACCGAGAAGAGCATTTTTCTTGCAACTGTTACAGAAACCTACCAAGAATTAATTTCTGAAAAATTACTCGTTTTCAAAAAACGGACCAATGGAAGCCTTCCTGTATGGTTACGTTGCCGAAGCTACAGAATTTTATTTAATGTTTTTTTTTTCATTTTAATTTTCTCTTTCTCTTTATTTTCTTATTTATGAGCACAAAGTAACTTTAGATAACCATATTATGATTCCGATGCAAGCGAATTTAATGTATTGAGAAATTAAAACAAAAAATTAACTTATAACTTATTTATTCTTAGTAGACATCGTAACAAATAGAAATCAGTCACTACAATTAATCTATTTCTGATCGCTACGACTAACGATTACTTAGACATGACCAATTAACATGACGGTAGACCAGGAACATCGCTCGATCAAAAAGCTTGAAACAACTAACTATAATTTTTCTTTATAAAAACTGGTGAAAACCTTTTTCATTTAAATTAACTGTGATTACTGTCATTACATTTCGATGTCAAAAAATGTAGTTTGCTTTTATGCCAAAAATATTCTTTCCTATTGCAGGGCTCCCAAATGGTCCGCCAACTGAACATCAGAATTTTCATAGAGAAATTTTCTTTTTACATTTTTCTTGCAAATTGACGAGAAACAATCTTTGAATGCTAATTAGAACGCGAATTCTATAGAAACCTAACACGAAATTTTCTGTTAAAAAATATTGATGTACAGTTCGCGGACCATTTAGGAGCCCTGCTATTGTTGTATGCGACATCAACAACAAATTTTGATTTCGAAACAGTATTGTCTGCGTTGAGAATGATGCCCATGTGTTCATTAAAATTTAAAATACTACAATTCTGTAAGTGTGTATGCTAAAAATTCTTCAGGTGTGAAAGATGAGTAGTTCCACTCCAAATAACACCTTTAAATGAATAAAAAATTTTTTTCCACATTTTTGTAAATATTTATCTGTAGTTACCCAACGCAAAATTTCGACATTTATATATAATAAGTGGGCATATACGAGGAATTTTTTACAAGAAAATGGTAATTTTCGGACAACTATAAGGTATGATTTTTATTTTGGAAGTTTTTTACTGCTTTTTAGCACATTTTATATAATCAGAAAGTTATACAAAAATTCCCAGTTATGCATCTTTGATGTCTATATAAACTCAATCAATGGCATTTAATTCGGTTTAGTAGTTTTTGAATAAATGAGGTTTTTAGAAAATCGAATAAACATTTTTATCTCATAAAATATCAATATTTGTAAGGTGATAATAGAGGAAATACATTGTCAGATAGGTAGACACACATGGGAAAAAACCCCAAGAAATTTTATCGAAAGGCATGCTTCCAATGCTTATCCGGCTATGCCTTTTGGTTCAATCAGAATTTGCACGAAAAAGACATAGATTTTTAAATCGCCTTTATTTTGCAAATAAACTTTTAAAATTTTTTAAAAGTATATTCAAACGCAAAAATAAATAAATAAATAAATATAATAAAACCAGTGAAAAGTACTGCCTATAACGGGATTTTGTCTTAAACAGAAAATGTGTTGATCAAGTCACAATAAATGTAATAATACCCCAGAAAAAAAGTAAACTACATTTACACTTCCTTATTAGGGAAATTGTCTATAACGTATTTTTTCCTTTCCTGTGTGATTCCGTCTTAAAAGGTTTTACTGTATAACATTTTTCAAAGTCTCCAACACATATTATATGGATTAACGATATTGAAGTATAAATGAAACATTTATATATAAACAGAGATTCATTGATAAAATACATGAGCCTTTGGCGCTTCTTTAATAATATAAAGTATAAATACGGAAAAAGAAAAGCTATAATAACTATTTGTGGTGAGAATTTTACCATAAGAAACAATTTTTAAACAAATCGAAGTAAAAAGCTACATAGAACCGGGCTATGATTTAAAGTTTTTTCCAGAATGGGTCGGGTTAAGATTTTAACATGTTTCCAGATCAGGCTGAACACTTTCTCCTATATATCGATTTGAAACCGTACCTAGTTGTTTGGATTCATGCAGACCTCTAGTGCAGACTATCAGAATATTTTGAAAGTAGGTTTAGCGTTAAATCTGTACGCTGCTGTTTTATGTCCAAATGAGAGACACTGTCTTAAATCGACATTTAATAACGAACAATTTGTGGATGATCCTTAACATGCTTTCAAAATGAGTCAAAAACTCCTCGTTCAGAGGCATGGTTAAGTGTTGTAAGTCACGAATTTTGGAGAATTTTGGATTTTAATATTTTTGCGAGATTTTTAGATATGAAGATGAATTTTTTTTATTCAATTCAGAAATGGATAAGGAATAATTTTCTAATTGGGAATTTTGCCCTACGGGGCCGTATAAAAATGTAATTTTCGTATTTTTTCAAATAGACCCCCCCCCCCCCCCATGGAGTTGCAGCATATGTCATCAAAAAGTGCAAATTTTTTAAGAAACTTTGCAACTGGAAGTATGTGCTTAACGCAAAAGCGTAACCAGAGTCGGTGTCCAAAAGCTCTGAATGCCGTTAAATTTTTAATGTTCTTTTCGCTTTATCTAATCAGAAAATATTTCTCTTGTTTTTGGGCACCCTCATTGGTTACGCCACTGTAAAGGGCAATATTTAAGGAGATAGCCTATTGTTTCGCTAATTATGACTCACTCTCTCTATATATATGTATATATATATACAGGGTGTTCGAAAAGTCAGGAAACGGTCGAATAACTCAAGAAATATATACCAGATTGAAAAACAAAAATATACGTATTAAATATTTTTAAATAAGCTACTTAGTGATACTAAATTCGATAATAATTAACTTAACCCCTGGGGGTCAAAGGGGGTCCAACTTTGAAATCTTAAATTATAACCCCCATTTTTTATTGCAGATTTGGAATCTACAGACAAAAATATGTAACATTTGTATTTAATGTTTATTTCAAATCTTCCTTGATCACGGTGTAATCGGGCATATTCGACAGATACATATTTCGGCTTTTCCAACCGTATTTCGCCGTCGCGAAGCCTGATTGGCTAGAACTTTTGACGTCAAATTTCCCGTCTTTTGCAGGAATACCGTTTATCGAAAACCGCGAGTGGCGATTATTTCGATGGTGCTATAGTCTTTTACATGATTTTCTTTTCAAAAATTCATTGAAATAGATTATATTAGCTTCCTATTCCGATTTTTATTTTATCCTGACAAACATTTCTAGCTAAAAACTTGCGTATTTCGAACTTTTAGCGTATAAATAAGCATCTTCCCTCCTGAATTGAAAAAGAATAATCTTTATTATTTGGGGGCGGGATGTGTTTATATTATACGTTTCAATAGATTCTGCTATAAAAGAAAAAAAAATAAAAATAAAAGGGCCTAATACGGCTGATAAGGGTGTATTTTTTTTAATTATTAATATAAAAAAATATAAGACAAAATATTAAAACATAAACACATGAAATCTTTTTATGCTGGCTGTGCAACGAATGAAGGAGTATCATAAATTCAGGGTACTTATGGGTCCTGTTATTTTCCAAATGAAATATCATTATTTTTTTTAATAAAATAAATAAAGCTACTTCAAACACTCGTATTCTTTCCTTTTTTAACCAGTGATTTTCAACAAGAAAATTTTCCTGTTCTAGAAATTCCAGGATACGTACGAACCCTTAAATTTCAGGTAGGGGTGGGATTAAAGGTTTTCATGATTGATTAATTGCTGCAACTTCAAAATAACAAGTAGGACAGAAATTCTTTCAATAGTTGTTAGAGATGTATCATAATTTTTAGTAAATTATCATGTTCTTTTAAATTTAAAATTGTTTTTCATAAATTTAACCACTCTGCTGATCAATATTTTAGCAAAAGCTTTCAAATAATTCCTATTTTTTCATGTCTTTTACAGAATTTTTAATATTTCATCGCCGGCATTTCGAAATAGAAATTTTTGCCAAATTGAATCGGAATAATGTTCGGATTAATTTACACAAAATTTACTGGTGAGAATAATAAATTATGAATGGAATATGGATGCCCGTACGTGATATGGGCAAATCATGATTCGCAAAAAACACGTTGCTCTTATGAGGTACGTCCAAATCAGGGAAATGATTAATCAGTGGAAAAAAATAGGTATTTTAATCTTTTTAATCTAAAATATATTTTAATACCTTAGTACTTTGGGGACTTGTGGTGCATACATGCATCATCAAAAACCAACGCGCCAATTTTTTTTTCTCGTTTTTCAATCTATGTATTTCGCGAATTATTCGACCGTTTTCCGATTTTTCTTTCATTCTGTATTTTGTCTTATTTGTTATTTTATCGCTATAAGGAATAAATATATAATTTAACACACTAATGTTCTGTTATAAAAACTAATAGATCGTCTCCGTCAACAAATAATCATTTCGTCTAAAGTTTTCCGAGACCGCATCACTTACACATTTTCTTTGTCACATATCCACCACAAGTCCCGAAAGTACTAAGAAATTAAAATATACCGTAATTTCGGGTGTATAAGCCGCAGCTAAAACAATTCTTTTTCGACCCAGAATTTTTTAAGAAACAAATATAACTAGTTAGATCGCCGTAAATATTGGTCTTCAATCACTAAATAAGATTTCTGGGTCCAAAAAGAATTGTTTGATCCGCGGCTTATACACCCAAAATTACGGTATATTAGATTAAAAAGATTAAAATACCAATTTTTTTCTATTGATTAATCGTTTCACTGATTTGGACGTACCTCGTAAGAGCAACGTGATTTTGCCAATCATGATTTGCCCATATCGCGTACGGGCATCCATATTCCATTCATGATTTATTATTCTTGCCAGTATATTTTGCGCTATTTCATCCGAACATTATTCTGATTCAATTTGGCAAAAATTTCTGTTTCGAAATAACGGCGATAAAAGATTAAAAATTCTGTAAAAGATATAAAAAAATAGGAATTCTTTGAAAGCATTCGCTAAAATATTGATGTGGTTAATTTAAAGTGGTTAAATTTATGAAAAAACAGTTTAAAATTTAAAAAACGATATTAATTTACTACAAATTATGATACATCTCTAAGAACTATTGAAAAAGTTTCGGTCCTACTTGTTATTTTGAAGTTGCATCAATTAATCAATCATGGAAACCTTTAATCCCACCCCTACCTGAAATTTAAGGGTTCCTACGTATCCTGGAATTTCTAGAACAGGAAAATTTTCTTGTTGAAAATCACTGGTTAAAAAAGGAAAAAATACGAGTGTTTGAAGTAGCTTTATTTATTTTATTAAAAAAAAATACTGATGTTACACTTGGAAAATAACAGGACCTGTAAGTACCGTAATTTCGGGTGTATAAGCCGCAGATCAAACAATTCTTTTTCGACCCAGAATTTTTTAAGAAACAAATTTAACTAGTCAGATCGCCGTAAATATTTCTCTTCAATCACTAAATAAGATTTCTGGGTCCAAAAAGAATTGTTTGATCCGCGGCTTATACACCCGAAATTACGGTACCCTGAATTTATGATACTCCTTTATTCGTTGCGCAGCCAGCAAAAAAGACTTCATATGTTTATTTTTTAATATTTTGTCTTATATTTTTCTATAGTAATAATTAAAAAAATACACCCTTATCAGCCGTATTAGGTGACTTTTTAAAACAGCAGAATCCATTGAAACGCATAATATAAACACATCCCGCCTCCAAATAATGAAGATTATTCTTTTTCAATTCAGGAGAGGAGGTGTTTATTTAAACGTTTAAAGTTCGAAATACGCAAGTTTTTAGCTAGAAATGTTTGTAAGGATAAAATAAAAATCGGAATAGAAAGCTAATATAAGCTATTTCAATGAATTTTTGTAGAGAAAATCATGTAAAAGACTATAGCACCATCGAAATAATCACCACTCGCGGTTTTCGAGAAACGGTATTCCTGCAAAAGACGGGGAATTTGACGTCAAAAGTTCTGGCCAATCAGGCTTCGAGACGGCGAAATACGGTTGGGAAAGCCGAAATATGTATCTGTCGAATATGCCCGATTACACCGTGATCAAGGAGGATTTGAAATAAACATTAAATACAAAAGTTACATGTTTTTGTGTGTAGATTCCGAATCTGCAATAAAAAATGGGGGTTATAATTTAAGATTTCAAAGTTGGACCCCCTTCGACCCCCAGGGGGTCGGTTGAGGGATTCAAATTTAGTATCATTGAGTAACTTATTTAAAAGTATTTGATACCTATATTTTTGTTTTTAAATCTGATATATATTTCTCGAGATATTCGATCGTTTCCAGACTTTTCGGACACCCTGTATATATATAATGCATAATATCATTAAGTTTTAATTACGTAATAAATATTTAAACTTTATTCGTTCTTCATAAAAGTCTTACTCAGTACGGAAATTTCAGTTACATTATTCTATGATGCAATCTTTCTCTAATTAATATAAAAGTTTGGTAATTAATTTCAATTGTATAGTTCTCTACTGTCTGGATAAGAAAGTCGGAATTTTCTCATTAATGCTTATTGGATCTTAATGAAGATATTAAAATTTTCACAGAAAATATATATTAACATTTTATGTCATTATTTTAACCATTAAATTTTCAGGTAAAATATATATTAACATTTAATGTCATTACTGCAACTAATAAATGCATTTTATAAAAATCTATTAGTGATTTATTTTATCTCATACTTGAGATTTTTCAAAAAAGTAAAATATTTCAGTAATTTTTAAAATATGTTCTTTATACAAGATGTTATTCTGGTTTAAATTATTCACTATTTGACAAGCATAATGAAAAATTCACATAGTTTTCTAATAGCTTTCAATCTAAATAGTTTGGTATTGCTGAAGTCAAACTTTAAATACGCAACATAAGTACAGGATGGTTCAAATTAAAGTATCCCTGTTTGCGACACCCTAGAGAGAGAGGAAGTGGATATAACGTCTTCATATTTGGAGGATTTACATATGAGACCATGGGATACTGATTGGTGAAAAAAAAATTAGTTCAAACAAAAGTCGCCAGTGGATAATAAGGCGCTGTGATCGGTTTAAGATAAGAAAAATGTAACATGACCAAGGGTACAAACATCTTGCCGCCAATGGGCTCATTCCCACCAATAATTTTTAATAATACTAGTCGTTTAAATTTTATTAGGATATGCTGCGATAATTTTTATTAGTATTCTTATTAGACGAAGAATACGAAAACTGTAGTGGTGGGAGTTGATCCAAGGGCTCAATGACACCCCAGAAGATGACACAATCAATAAAGAACAAAATTCAAGGTGTCAGTAATAAACATTAATTAACATTATCTTTGCGCGAATCATGCTAAATAGATGAGAATTTGAATACTCATTTTCTTACCTCGATAGCATAGTTTGTATGTAATTTTTTTTCAAATAATTATTACCGACACTTTCAATTCTGCGCTTATTTGTTTGCTCGCGCTGTACCTGAGAACAAAATTTGATAGCTAAAAGATTAGTATATAGTTATAATTCAGAGCCAATGACCATAAAGATGTGTATATTTTTAATCAAAGCATGCGTAGTGTTCACTCTGTGGACAAAATTCTAATCGTAACCTAATTGTACCGTAACCCTAGCCTGTCTTTAACCTAACTGCAACTTACCATCCAAGCAACCGTGACCTAACCATAACTTAAATACAACATAAATGTAACCTAGCCGTCATTTTATCGTAATCTATCCGTAATGCAACCATAACCTAACTAAAATTTAACCTTAACCTAACTGTAACTTAACTACGATCTAACTGTAATGTAACTGAAAATTAAATATAACTTAAGTCTAACCTTAAAGTAATCGTAACCTAATCGCAACCTAACTGTTACCTAACCGTAATCAAATTCTAACTTAACACTAACTTTAAACTAAATATCCTAACCATCACGTGCTACAAAGTACTTTAGTTTCACTTTCCACCTCCATGGGGCGCATCATGTTTCATTGAACATCTGACACGGATCACGGCCATCCGCGGCCGTGTATAGAAGGCGTGCTAAGCACGCTTTGCTGAATGTTTCAGTTTCATTTTCCATTACCATGATCACCACACTTTCGTAAACATACCTAAATCTGAACGATACTACGATTTTCAATCTTTCCGTAAATATATTGCCTGACGAGTTGGGGATAAAAATGGCAATTTAAGAATTTTTTTAAAATTTCTATTCAGAAATAATGATAACCACCAGTGGTGGTTACCATATTAAGTCACCACCAATTGAGTCAATTAAGAGCCCAATATAGATCTGTAAGAACCTCCTACTCCTCCTTTAAAAATAATAAAAATTGTATGCAAAATGAGTAAGTTTAGTAGATAATTTTTCATTGCGCATGCGTCAACGATATCAAAATTTCATTTGCATATTGTGTTAGATAAATGTATAGAGCAACTTCTATAAAAGTTTCACAAATATAGCTTGAAAATTCTGAAAATGATCGTCTATAGAATCAACTCAAAATCCGTTATTCCCGAAAGGAAGCAAAACAATCAGGGTTTTTATCCAAATATGCACGTGCAATATTGTGTAGGCACTAATCAATGGAATATAGATACAGCCCCTCATCTTTTTGCTTCATTTAGGGAATAACGGATTTTGATCTCTTTCTATCGACGATAATTTTCAGAATTTTTAAGCTATGTTTTTGAGACTTTCACAAAAGTTTCTTTATACATTTAACTAACATAATATGCAAATGAAATTTTAATAGCATTGACGCATGCGCAGTAAAGAATTATTTAGTAAACCTACTCATTTTTCGTACAATTTTTATTATTTTTAAATTCTGATGGCAAAGTATTATGTACAATGTTTGCAACATCTTCAGAAAAGAACATTATTTTATATTAAGAACTCTGCAAATTATAAGCAAAAAACTTGGAAAAATTTGGGACTTTTTTATAAAAAACCTTAATTTTTCTTTCATAAATATGAACACAGGTTATTAAAATAAGCCATTTAATAATAATCTGCAGTTTGAACTCTTTCGCTTCATTAGTTTTGACAGTGTGTTCCAAAAGATCTTCTTTCTTTTTCAATTTGTTGACGGTCCCCTGTTGGATTTCGGAGAAAACCCTTCGCGAAAATATATGAGGTATACTATTTTGTTTACACACCTGGAGTTTCAGAATAATTCCTTATGTATATTTCTAGATATTTAACAAAACGTCTAAAATCGCAAGTGTCACGATTTTTTTTGCGGTGACTGTAGAAGGCAAGCTGCGCACGCTCTGTAAAATATGTTAGTTCCACTTTTCCCCTCTAGGAGAGCACACATTTCTTAACAAACATATATTGAAAAAAAAACTATGTTATCAAACCTATTCGTAGATATAGTCGAGAGGGTGGAAAATTGAAATAAGTATTTAATATATTAAATGATATTGTTATTTTGACCCGGACTTGGCAAAATTATTCCAATGAAACATAAACCAATCCGAGCAAGACAAAATTCGAACCCAAACCGAATGTAAAAATGCAATATGAAAAAAAACCGAAATCTCACCCGAAGCAAATCTTAACCGAACAAAAATATTGAAATGAACCGTAACTCGATCCGATTACGACAAAATTATTCTTTACACATGTAATTTGAATCGAACATAAGAATTAAATTTGAAAAATCCCGAAATCTGACCCGAGCCACTTCTGAAATGGACAAAATTACTCCAAATAACAATAACCGAATCCTAAAAAAGTAATAATTTCCTTGGACATAAACCCAATCCGAAACTAAAAATTTCATTAAAAAATCTAATATTATAAGCGATTCTTGTCTCATGGAGATCTTCATTTGTCTTACCGCGTCCGGATATTTGGTAGAAAAGGTCAAGTTTGACAGCATCATTTTAATAATCGTCTACTTTTATCGAACAATCAAAAGTCATTAAATTTTTGAATTAGAGCACACGTTAATCTTATGAGTTTACCATTAAAAATAAACGCATGTATGTGGGAAAAAATAGCAGATCTTATTCGAAAATAACCTTAACAGCTACAATCTTGAAACACTACGTTCGTGTCTATTATTAATGCTAGTTATAAAATTAAATTTTTGCAATTTTTAACATAAAAGAATAATTTATATTAAAAATATGACATAAAATTATACGAAGAAAGCAAATTAACCCATTAGTACCTAGCGTCCCTTCTTAGGGACGCTTCAAAAGGTGCATTCAGCACTGTTTTTGACACCAGTAAAAAAGAAAAGCAATAATTATTTTATTTAAATGATGCATTTTCGTGATTAATGAACTAAACTTAAATCTTCTAAAAATAGCGGTGCCAACCAAATAAAATTTACGCAAAAGATGCTGGGCACGAATGGGTTAAAATTATTAACTTATATATAAAAACTGAGTGTTTGATAGATGTACTTTTATTAATATAAAGAATATTCTTTTTATGTTATAAATATTTTTAATCGGAATTTTCTGTTTATTATAAGGACCGAGTTATACAGGGTTTGCACAGTTCTACCACTAAATTTTAAGAATATTTTCAAAGTGTTTCACTGCAGAAAACTAGAGTAAAAGCTGTGCATGAAGGTGAGGATTGCAGCCGTTGTGGGTTTAAAAATTAAATGTAAATTTACTTATTCTTAATAGTGGCGCTAGAGTCCTTGGAAATTCCAAGGAGTGTGCTAACCTTGGTTATAGTTCTTTGGAATATTTTTGTCAGTCTCTGATTTCGTTCGGGTCATATTTCGGGGTTTTTTGAAATGAAAAATTTAAGTTAAGTTCAGATTAATGTCCAGGGAAATTATTTTGTCTTGCTCGGATCGTGTTATGGTTCTTTGGCATATTGTTGTGGGTTTCCGATTTCGTTCGGGTTTTAATTTTAAATTTAATTAATTTTTTTTTTCAAAAACATTTTTTAGGTTCGGGCTGGGCTCATATCCACGGAGATTATTTTGTTTTGTACGGGTCTGGTTATTATTCTTTGGCATAATTTTGTTGGTTTCAGATTTCGTCTGTATCATATTTCATGTTTTTTTTTCAAAATTTTTTTTAGGTTCGGATTGGATTAATGTCCATGGAAATATTTCTGTCTTGTTCGGATCCGGTTATGATTCTTTGGAATATTTTCGCCGGTTTCAGACTTGGTTCAATTCAAATTTCGTTTTTTTTTTCAAATGAAATTTTTAGGTTCTGGTCGGATTGTATTTCCACGAAAATTATTTTGCTTTATTCGAATTAGGTTATACTTCGCTAGAATATTTTTGTCAGGTTCAGATTTGGTTGAATTTCGATTTCAGGTATTTTTTAAAGTTTGTTTTTAAGGTTCGGATCGGAAATTATCCACGGAAATTATTTTGCCTTGCTCGGATCCGGATATGGTTCATCTTCAGATAATCATCAAATCTCTGTAATTGACAAAAGATCAAATTATTCTTTGGGATATTTGGTGTGAATTTGAAATTTCTAATTCAAATAGGAGGCCATGTTAATTTACCTTCGGGCCTGTTGAGGTTAATATTCTTCAAACATTAACATTACTATGCTGCACTAAATGTACGTCCGTTTACGAAGAATACTGATGCCTAAAATACACTGTAATCATCAAAAGTTTGAAGGCGGGCTTTTTGAGCAGTATCATACTAGATAGTTCTGTTTCGTCTACTTTATGATCTCGTTTAACCCCTTGAGCTCTGATGGTGGAATTTTCTACCGCTTAATTTTAATGCCGAAATGTCACAATGGCACCGGAATATTCAAACAGATTTATTGGAAAAACGCTCGATACATTTTTTTTTCCGTGTATATCGTAAACAATTTTTTTTTATTTTCAAAATACTGGTGCTAATGTAGCATTTGGAATTTTAAAGAAATTTACCCACTAGACCTCAAAGGGTTAAAGCACAGAGTAGTAACAGAGAATCAACTTTCATACACTGTAATGGCAACTTGTTTAACATGGGATTACGCATAGACAGTAACGAGACTAGCGGATGACTCTGAAACTACGATCATAACATAAGAGAGGTTGCTAATTCGGCGAAACATCTCTTCCTTGGCGACAAATGATAAAAGAAAAAAGAAAAAAAAATACAGCGACGGCTTGCTGCTTCTTGTTTTGAAATTTATGAAAGAATTATTTTAATATGAAATATTTTTGACGTATTCGTCTTGCAAACAATACATGTGTCTCTTCGTAACATAACGACCTAATAATTTAAACTTAAAAATTCTAGAATAATAACAGTAATAATTACGAATCAATATAAGCACGGAAATCTAAGATCAAATAGCATAAGCACGTGTGCATAATCAAATCAGCATTCAGCAAGAAGCGCCAAACCAGAATAGGATTACAGTTAAACAGAAATCACGAGGATAAAAATCGCCAACGCGATGGTTTAGTTTTTAAGTCATCCACTGAGGGCGTTCTTTTCAAGTCGAGTTGAGGCTCTGTTACGTACTCTGTGGGTTAAACGATCGAAGACATTTATACCCTTGAGACTTCCACTGAATGTTGTTTCTGAATTGAACAAGCAATCTGTGCTTAACTTGAATAGGTTGGACAAGTACATTTATTGAAAGTTTAATAAATAGTACTGTTTGTATAACTGCAGCATTTTCTTTGCATTTATTTATAATACCAACGTCTAAATGAATGAATGAATGTATGAAGCATAAATTATACCAAATAATTTTTTTGACACTAAGCAACTTTTCATATTTACGATGGTAGGTATAAAAAATTTGTTTTGATTTAAAAATAAATCTAATATATATTTGATCCTACCTTATAAAACAGCCATTCGGTAAATACGTTAATTTTGATATTAGCAGAAAGTAAAATTACTTCACTAAATTTCCTTTTAACACTTTGAGGGAAAAAAAAAAACACTTCTATTTTTAAAATGCTGAAATGATTGAATGACAGCAGAACTTAAAAACAAATTTATTTCAAAACAAATAAAAGCTGTTCTTCAGGAAACTTGATAAAATAAAAATATTTATTTCAAAATTCTTGTGCCAATGTTCGCAATTATATTATTCCTCCGCCCTTCATAGGGTTAGAAGGTGTGAAAAATATAAAATCTTTAATTTCTATTAAACATTAACGCCCCACAATAGTCACTGAAAAAGACCCGAATAATAATGTAAAGTCTATGGGAGTTCTTTTCAAATATATTGCTCAAATTTTAATATTTTTACACGATTTTTATTGCATAAGATAGCTGAGGGCGATCTACAACCGGTCTAGTTTTTTCTTTTTCGGTTTTGCTTATATATATATTATATTATGATAGTTTCGATTTCAGAACCGGTTTACACCGGTTTTGAAATTTAAAGTAATTTAAACAAAGAATCTGAAACCAAAATTGAAAAAGTAAAAACTAGGCGAGTTGTGGATCGTCCTCATATATCCTATGCAAAAATAAAATCATGTTAAAATATTAAAATTTGAGCGAGATATTTTAAAATCTTTCCCATAGACTACATTATCATCCGGGTATTTTTCTTATCATCTACGCCTTTATGAGAAGTTGGAAACCAATGAAAGTGGAACTGAATGAAAATTATTTCGAAACATGGGGATACTACTAATCATAAGAATACGTTGTATTCTTTTTTAATGTATTACATGACATGGCTTATTTGGAATATGATTAAAAATGAATATTTTTTATAAAATTAATTGCGTTTCCCTCTTTTTATAAACATTGAAAAAACATAATTATAGAAATATTCTCAAAATATATCTTTCTACTAAGAAAAGCAGATATTTTTTATGAGTGTTAGTATTTCTTAAAAATCTATAATTTCTAAATGGACTCTCAATAGCAGCAATGTCAAATCGATTGCAGACTTAATAATATCCAGGAACTATTTATATGACATTTCAATTCCATCGGTATTTTGTTATATTTCATGTAGTTTATCCCAAATTTTGTAAAGTATAAAACTTACAAAAGTTGCTTCTAACAGACAGCACTCTATAATATTTAATGCGTTCTGGAGGAGGGACAAATTGGAAAACAATTTCGGTAGAGTAGGAAGGTCCGTCAGATTATTGATTGTTCACTTATTGTCCATTCAATGTAGCAGACAGGTGAGTTATTATTATTTATTTTTTAAAGTAAATTAAGGCTTCTGAACTGTGTGCTGGAGGAGCAAAAAAAGGTAAGGGATAGGGGGAGTATACGCTTTCGGCTAGTGAAGAATTTCGATGACTTATTACAGTGGCGTAACCAGGGTGGGTACTCTAAATACTCTGAATACCGGTAATTTTTGAAAGTTCTGTTTGCCTAATCAAAGCAGAAAATTTTCAAGGAGAAGAAAACCTTATAATATTACTTGTTTTGGTCATCCAACATGGTTACACCGTTGTATTAACCCAGCAGAATGCGCGCGGATTGTTATGACACACCGAAACCGCGCAGTGTATTAATGGCTTTTACTTTTTTATTAATAAATATAAATAATAATTATAACTTTATTTAGTCAGAGACAATTGTTAGAAATTCTGCAGTAAAATGAATTGAAGATTATTCTAAAAAATTAATGATAAAAATCATACGCATTCTGGGTCTATCAGGCCCATCGTGCGTCCTACCGGGTTAAACCATGATGCATTGCTATTTCAAATAATAAATTACACATAAGGTACAATAATATTAAGAATAAAAAAAAATCAATAATTTTATAAATTTCTAACTTTAAACATTTGTGGAGGCAAATACATTTTGTATAAAAACAGAGATGATGATAATGGCGATGGTTTAACATCATTAAAATGTTAGTGAAATCGATTTAACTGTACGCTTCAAATTCTAATCAAATAAATAGTAATTAGTTTAACTGCGACTGATTTAATTGCAGGATGTTGCTAAATTATATCGTTTGCTATTCAATCTAATTGCAGCTGAATTCAATTGAATTGCAGCTTGCTTTAAATTTAATCGCAATAAGTTTTTTGTTCATTACAAATATATTTGATAAATACTCAACAAAGTACACGCACATGTCAGTCTGCTTAGTAAAAAAAATCCAAATAAAATGAGTAACAATAATAATAATGCTATTTTACGGGGTTCAGTTGTGTCTCAAAAATGTAATCAATTAATAGAAGAATAATGTTTATCATGAGCTAATCTTTATCTTATTTTTAGATGTGTTAAAAATATGTTCAGTAATTTCCTTGAAAACTACGAATTTATGAAATAAAAATGTGTTACAAAAGTGAAAAAACGGTTTCTGTATTTTTAATTACAGTGGAACCCGGTTAATTAAACCGCATCCGACTTTATGTATCTTGAAATTAAAAGCATTTAAGCCTCAAATAGCTCTTTGACTTAGAGAAATATATTAACTGTAAAAAGCACGGAAAAATAACATTTCATCATACTATTTTCTCCACTTATTACATGAATGATACTTGAAATATGTGTAGGCGAAGAAAACAAATAAACATCCCTATAAACTCTGCAAAAAATTATCACAGAAGAAAGTTAATAGTACCAAACATTTGGAAAAAAATATTTTTATATGATATATACAAAATTAGCGCAGGGACTCAACTTTTTATCAAAACAAACCAAATTTTGTTTTTTTAACGGTAACACTCAATTTTGAAACTATAAATGTATTTTACACCATTCAATTAGCTATGTATTTTATTGAAATTCTTAGGATTAGATTCAGAGAAATTAATTATATTAAAATGAGCATACTTTGCATGCATCGAGTATCGATCTCTAATTTTTTCATAAATTTACTTTCAGGTGATTCAAAAATAGATGGAGTGGGGGGCATATTTTTTCACTACATATTCGATGATATATCTGAATATATAAAACCTAAAATTAAAAGTAATCACGTAACTTTTTGTACATTAAAATGAAAAAGAAAGAGCTTTTTGTGAAATTAAATATGAAGTAATAGCTGATATGTCCAAAATTTATGCACATAAATCCGATAAAATAAAATCCATATTTTCTTCGGAAGTGTTTATAATCTAGCCGTATTTTTTATTATACTTCAAGTAACAGATTAAACAACTGTACTGAAAGTGATTGATTCATTTCCAACTAAGAAGCAGCAACTTTGTAGTAATCTATGGCCCATTCAAATATATTTATATAAAAACCTATAACTGGGCAAAAAGCCCTAACAACTAAGGCCCCTGTCCTTGCTCGAGGAAACGCTCGCGAGCTAATGCTATTCCTATGTATGTACATAACGCGATAACTCCTGATAAAAACAACCGATTTGCATCAAATTTAGAATGTATGTTTATTCTGATAAGGTGCTTCTCTGATTAGTTTTAGGATTTCACTGGATTAGTATAAGGGGAGGAACACGAATCTAATCTCCCTTTAATTTAGATAAATGGGTTTTTCATGCAGAATTACTATATTTCATTCCAATTTTAGGTATAGGACTATTCTGATGGGGCACCCTTATGATTAGTTTTAGGTATTCATTAGTTACCGTAATTTCGGATGAATAAGACGCAGATCGAACAATTCTTTTTGACCCAGAATTTTTTGAAAAACAAATGTAACTAGTTAGATCGTCGTAAATATTTGTTTTCAATCACTAAATAAGATTTCTGGGTCCAAAAAGAATTCTTTGATCCGCGGCTTATACACCCGAAATTACGGTAAGTATAAAAGGGGGAATAGGTGTAATCTCCCCTTAATTTAGTATATGGGTTTTCCTCGTAGAATTTACCGATTTGCTTCAATTTTGGATATATGCTCATTCTGATAAGACGCTTCCCTGAGTTGTTTTAGGGATTAATTGGTTAAGTATAAAGAAGGGGTTGGGGGATGCCCCAATTAATTTACGTAAATTGGTTTTTCCTGCCAAAATTAACCGATTTGCTTTAATTTTTGGATATAGATTGCAACTCATAAGACGCTTCTCTGATTAGTTTTAGGATTCCTTTCTTAAGTATAAAGAGGTAAACAGGTTATTATGCCCCCCAACATAGATAAATAGGTTTTTATGCAGAATTATCCGATTTGCTTAAAATTTTGGATATAGATTCTTTCTGATTAACCGATTCCCTGAAAAGTTTTGGGAATGTAATGGTTAAGTATAAAGGAGGGGATGGGAGATAGTCCCACTTAAAATAAATAAATGTCGCTAAACATTACCTGTATTCATATATGTTTATTAACCTAATGGAAGTGTGTAATTTCTTATCCTTCAAAAACTTAAACAAGTGTGTAAATGGTAGAAAATGTTAAAGATGTACCCTAACTGGTGTGTTAATGTAAAATAAGAAACTTTCGATATTACAAGAATTGTTAGTTATTTTGCATATTACACCGAAATGCGTAAAAGAATATTACACACATATATGTTTAAAAATACAATATTACAAAAAATATGTTCACAAATTTTGCATTGCTATAAGTATAACAACAGAATGTTATACAGATTTTTGTGTAACAATATTACGGAGAAATACTTTTCACAACAAATCGTTATACAGAAATATGTGTACATATCTGAATAGCGATATTTGAAACCTTGGTTCGTGAAATAGTTGCTGAGTGGTCAAATTCATGGCTTAAAAAGTCGAAGATCGTGATTTCAAATCTCGTTTCGGTAAGCATTGCTTGTTTACTGAAGATAGAATTGAATAGTGAATTACTTCTAGTGTTGCATATGTAACTTTTATAACTTGTGACTGAAGTTGGCAGGAAAGAAATCCGACAAAAATAATATCAATATCACGATTTTTGTATTTTTCGAAATTTTATTTTACAGTGTACTTATTCAGATTATATTCATACATAATGAGTATACGTTTTTAAGGCTTTAAAACTACTTTAATAGAGAAATGGCATGCAGCAAATACAATTTCCCACTATCCCTTTTCTTGTGAACTAAGGTTACATTATTTATGTGATGTAAGGCAAACACATCAAGTACAGGTGTCTTTTCTTCATGCAAATTTGTTTTGCGAGAATAAAAATATTTGTTTCAAAATTAACATCCAGAAATACGTACAAAAAGTCCATCTTTTTTTAAATATTACACAGATACCGTAATTTCGGGTGTATAAGCCGCAAATCAAACAATTCTTTTTCGACCCAGAATTTTTTGAAAAACAAATGTAACTAGTTAGATCGCCGTACATATTTGTCTTCAATCGCTAAATAAGATTTCTGGGTCCAAAAAGAATTGTTTGATCCGCGGCTTATACACCCGAAATTACGGTATATACATACGCGTGCTCAATTTACACGTTTAACAATGTATTTCTAAGTTAACGGATAACGTTTTACACACTTAAGCCGCCTAATGACCAACACGGGTAAATGATTAGTTTGAAATTTACACACTAGGGCATATATTTGACAGTTTACACATCTTTTTATACATATAGACAAAATATTATTCTGTCACCAATATACCTTTTTTAATGTGTAAATTTACGCATTTATTTTTTAGAGTGACAAAGTACTCTGTATATTAGTGAGTAAGACAACGGTTGAAATATGTTATTCTTATAATTATCCAGATCTGTAACATTTGTGAGAAAATAAACTTCGATTTCACTTTGAAAAAAAAGGTATGGATAAGCGAAACTGATAAAAATAAAGAATTCAGATAATATATTATATTAATTTGGAAGGATTAAAAACATTCTGGGAGTGATAAAATGAAGCGCGTGCCTGTTATGAAGGTTGAATTCCACGATTACAAATTTCACTGCATGCAAACTCTTGTATTTTATATTTCTAGATGCGTTAAAATTTCCTTTCATGCTTTTATTTTAGAAAAGGTGTTGAGATTTATTGCAGAACATGCATTTGGAGAAATTTATAGAGTTTGTTTCTGAAGGCTCGTATTAATTTTGGTTTTATTTGGTGATATTTCATAGTGAAAACAACGGGCAAATCAAGATATAGGATTAAAAAATTCAGTGAAACTTGAATGTTATATAGAATTTATTCCTTAGTTTATTTGAATTATGACTGTAACATTTTTAAAATTCTCTTTGGAAAAATTTTGAAAGAAAATGATTTAATATTTACGTCTTTAACACGTTGAATATTTTTTTCACTTTTTAATTGATATAAATTAATGTATATCTAAATAATTGGATTCCAAACACTACTGTTTTCAATATTTTTAAATGGAATAATTATTTTTATACTCTTGATTATCTTATTCTTTAAAATATTTTAATAATGCTATGCCCTTACTTTAACTTTCAAGAATTTACTATAAAAAATTTCGCTAGAATAAACATTTGAAAACACACAACTATTTTTCCACAATTTGTTTTATCCGAGAATTTATTGTACTTTCAAAGAGTATTCTAAGAATGACTCCGTATAAGAAGATTCGTTAATTAGTCTTGTATTGAAGTACATGAAATGAGTGCCACTGATTTGTTTAACATTAAGTGTTGTATAAAGTTACAAATACTTTTAGAATAAAAGTTAAATTGCTCATTAACTAACTGATTAAATACAGTGGCTTAAATAGTTTTCAAAATAAAATTTTAAATTTTAGATAAACTCATTAATGTGTAAAACCGCGAAGGAATGACACGATTGAGCTGAAATTTTCAGAGAATGCCTTGTGTACTGTTTTATACGAATAATTACAATTTCAGAGCCACACGCATGAATGAGCTCTCCCTAGAGTGCTACTGAAACCGTATAAATTGTTGGCTGTAAAGAGACTTTGATATATATCTATTTGCTAATGGTAAATGTTAGGTAAGACGTAACTATGTCTCTTTGACGAAAAAAGGCGACTTTTTAACATTTGACGAAGTTGAATGGGGCAGACTAATCGGCCTTCATAAATGATTTTCCTACCATGCAACAGCAGATCGTGTGCAGCGTAACAGCAGCAGAGTGATTCGAGTTTTGAAGCAGTGAGCCACCAAGGACCGGACAACTCGGAAATCTGAGCGTGGGCCCCGAACGGTAACCTTTAACGCCCGATGATAGACACATGATCCGAACAGCCTGATGGACCATACATCTTCATCTAGACAGGTGGCAACGCATTGGTCAACTGCTACAGGTATATCACTCTTTGCATCATCAATTTGCCGACGACTACTGAACCGTTGACCTAGTGCAATACCCCTTTTTTATACAGGATCCCCCTCCCGCAAAACTATCTGCGCCTGCGTCTGCAGTATTCTCATGAATATAGACACTGACATGCAGATTGGAAACAAGTTGTTTTATCTGACGAATTATTCTTTAATTTGTGATACCATTTTCGCCGCATTCGTTTTAAACGTTATGCTAATGTCAGGGTTCGCAAATTTTTACCACTAAATTTTAAGATTATTTTCAAAGTGTTTCACTGCAGAAAAATATCGTAAAATCTGTAAATGAAGGTGGGGATTGCGAATGTTGTGTTTTAAAAATTAAATATAAATTTTCTTATTTTTAATAGCGGTGCCAGAGTTCTTGGAAATTCCAAGGAGTGTGCGAACCTTGGCTGATGTACACTGTTTTCCGGAATGCATTATCGAACTTCAAAATGAACGAACACTGAGATATATGGTCTGGGATGGGGTTGCGTATGATGGACGAATTGTGAATAATCTCAATAATAACAGTTACATCAGTGAAATTCTGGAGCAAAGATGGAGCACATGTTGCAAGAAATGTTCGACTTCTTGTCATCAAATCACAACAGGGGGTAATTCAAGATAAAAAATGTTGATTAAATTAAAAAAAAAAAACATCAAATGTAGTAAGCACAAAAGCCTCAAACGTCTTGAAAAATTATTAAATTTCACGATCAAAATTGTGTATTATGCTGTATTTTTTGCCAGATATTTTTATATAAAAAGAATTTTTTTCTATTTTTACCCCATCCGTCTATTTTTACTCCCAGATTTCCCTATATTATAAAATATCTGACACATTGCAGTTTGTTTACAGAATATAAAAAGAGAATTTTATTATGTTGAATAAAACGTTCTTCAAAATCTTATTATCAAACAAATAAAATTCTATAAATAAAATATTTTAACTTTTATAGCTCATATAAATTGGTTCTTTTATTAAAATAAATACCTATTTCTGACCCATGCAAAACATCACTTTCTCAAGAAAACCAAATCCCATTGCAATTAAATTTATTACAATTTAGAAATTCCGAAACACTTGTTAAAAGTAGTCGATATTATGAATAAAGGAAATATTAAATAGAGTACATTGTAATATTGAAAATGAAAATCCTTCAGGGATTAGCAGAAAAATTATATTTAAATTTTTTCACATTTTAAAATAATTTATGTACTAATTAGTATGAAATCTGAAAATTTTGAATGACGAACGATGTTTATACAATATATGTATACATTCGTATGTATACATATTAAGGGTTTTGTGTTATATTAATAATTAATATTCTCTTATCGATATTTTATACGAATGATAAATATGCGAATACTTTTGCATAAAACTGGGAAAAACTATTGTTATTGTAATTTCTTTGAGGTATAACTTGAATTCATTTGTTTGAAAGCTACCTAGTTTTAAATTTATAATTACTAGGAAAAGAAACGGGTTCGAATCAAGTGTTTTTTTATTTCATTACTTCAATGTTTTACCTGATAAAAATATGAAAAGATAAATTAACAAAAGAAGCTCTAAATTTTGAATGCTTATAATTCAAAAACGTATTATCCAAATGACTTGAAATTTCGTTTTCAGGCATAGTTTGAACCTAGCAATTTAAACATATCGTGTCAAAATTGTATGTTGCCACTGAAAAAAAAACAGGGAATAGTTTTGATTTGCCAATGGCCCATAAGCAAATTTTATATGAATAATTTAAAAGTGGATTTATTTTAAAATCATTTTGTGCCAATAACTTTCTTCTACGATTATTTTTGTAGAGTTAGAAGGTGGTGATTACATTTTCTCCACGCCTGTTCTTTTTTTCATTCAAAAGAGCTAAATCAAATAAAAGTTTTATACTAGCTGTTACAATACATTATTAGTTTTAAAAGCATACCAAAAGTGATACAATTTATGTAATTATTACTTTTTGTAGGAAAAAATCATAAAATTTAGCTTAAAATTCAAATGATTAACAATGTTTAGGAAATACGATATCGCAACTATTTGTGCAATTAAACTAAGCTTTCAAAAACCAGAATGATCTAGAATGGCGATAGTTTAAGAAAAACATTTAAACTCTAAAAAAGAAAAAAAAACTTGTGAGCATGTTTGAAAAAGTTCCACCATTAAATTGTTATGCTTCAGAAAAAGTTTTTGAGAAAGTTTTTGATCTCCGGGACTGCCGCAGAGAAATAAGGCTTTATTGAATTGAATTGAGTATTGCTATTTCTCAGTAAAATTTTCTAAGAAAAAGTTTTAGACAATTCTTTCTTCTTTATTAGAAAGTCTCACAATGCCTTTTGAATAAAACTTTTCTTACGAAGTCAATAGAAATCACGAAATTTAAATCTCTAAAAATGAAAGTGACATTTGAAATCTTTAAAAATCGAAATGTTATTCTAATTCATCTAAGTATTCGTGTAATCCAACTGTATGTTATGATTTATTTGGTTATTTACTCATGCCTTAAAAACTCAATATGAAACAATGCATTCATTTATTTATTTATTTTTAATTTTGCTGTTTGGTATACTTCTTAAATGATTCGATTAAAAATATTTCAGAATCCGTAAATAGTTTAACTAACAGAAAATAGAAAACCAATTCAAATAAAAAAAATAATTAACAAATTACAACAACAAATTGGAAAATTGTTTTTCAAAGACCAAAATTTAAGACTTATAAGTACATTCTATGTAAAAACAAACATGGTCTTTTACAATCAATCGGTTCAACATTAGATTGCATCATTTTCCATGATTGTCACTCATTTCGTAATCGGTGGTTTCGATTATCAAACCTCGTTATTTTGCTTTAAAAAATCATTTTTCATGTAACCTTTTTCTTTGGATTCACTTTTTTCCACATCTGATAATTTGCATCTACCCATTTTGTACTTTTTTTACTTTCTTCTTTAATAACGATGAAATTTTAATCCACTATTCAAATAAGATGTTTTTAAATGCAAAGAATTTCATACAAAATATAAAATGCTGACATCTATTACTGAGATCAAAATGTTTGAATGTTTCCCATTAAGTTATTGAAAATCAGTAAAATTTTCATTTTTATGATGATCAAAATGTGGTTTACGTAATGACAGAGTCTTATAATACGTACGCCATAGATAAAATATTAATAAAACCATAAATATTAATAACCCTTCATAAAAATAAAATAAAATTGGGACATCACAAGGTCCCTTCTCGATGGAAAATAACAACGATTTTCCTAATAGTTAATAAGATTTTTATACAAATGAATGTTTAAATCGTATCAATATTTAGAAAATAGCATTACATTTCAATATTTTTTTTTTGTAATGAAAGTGTAATTAACCTAATTTTCTCTCAGAAACCCCTCCCCCCTCTCTGGAATGTCTTACTATAGACAACACCACTAATATGTGTATTTTCCTGATAATTTATATTTACATATTTGGATTTTTTTTTAAATTTCTGTTACAAAAAGGATAAATACTTAAAATCTATTATGTTCGAGATTATGAATTTGGATAAACGATAAACGGAAACCTAAGATGATATTTGATATTAAAAGATTTTCAATGAAATTTTCACTTTTATGTATGCCTTCATTGTATAATGTGTTATATAATTTAAGAAAGATATATTTAATAAAATTGTGAATAACAAGTTTTTGAGAAAGAAGCAAGAAGTATTCTAAACTGCTTTTTAAAACAGCGGATTACTAGTTCTTTTCAGCAATTCCTTTCAAAACCAGATTAGAAATTTTAGATATGTCTAATAATTTATCCCATTTACAAAAGTACAATTTCATGTCCTCTTCAAGGTACACACAATAAAATTTCTTAAAACAAGGAATTATAATTTCAAAAGTAGACGTAGATAGTGCAAATCAATGCATATAAATATATTTAAGGCTCCATATTTAGTTGAAGGTTTATTAGTTTAAAAGTTTAGAGACTTTTATTCGAAATCTAATAATAATGTTTAGGAATCAAATAATTCTTAAGATAAGAATTAAAATATATCAAGGGATTGATTTGTACCTTATTATACGCCATTTAGCGAAGTTTGGTAAAAATGATTTGGCACTAGAAAGTCTTTTGAAGCAAAATTATTGTCAAGGTGCGTAGTCATCAAGAAACTCAGAGGATTTTAATTCTTTTTGTATCAGAAATTCTTTAAAGTACTGGTAGTTACATCTGGAAAAGGATTTCCTTTTCGTTAAATAAAACAAATATTACATTATAAAAATTCTGGTAAAAGGTCCTTACAAGGTGCTTCCAGACTACGCACCCTGATTCTTATCCAAATTTATTTTAAATATCATTATAGAAATTATAACTTTTTCAGTGGCGTAACCAGTATGGGTGCCCAAAACCAGTAACATTGTAAGGATATCTTCGCACTTTGTTCATAGCAGAAAAGTTTCTACTTAGATAAGGTGAACAGAACTTAAAAAAATACCGGTATTCAGAGCACTTAAGCACCTACACTGGTCACGCCACTGACTTTGTTGATTTTAAGTGAGTGTATTTGATACTCACACGGAATCATTCCCAATGCTGCGTTTCATGAAAATTAATAGGGTTCATATGGGTTCATTCGGGTATCAGGGTTTATACGCGTCCTGGAATTTCCAGACCATTAAATTCTTCGGTAACAAGATTTTCTTTTAGAAAATCTCTCCTGAAATAAAGCTAAATTCCATACGCTTGAAGTAGATTTATTTTTCTATTAAAAATATTAGCATTTCACCAGGAAAATAACCCGTACGAACCTTGCCCCCTCAAGTATTTTACCCCTTAACTGGTTCTTTCTTTTCCGTTCAATAAATTGAAAATTACGGATTCACATCACTATTTTTTAAATAAAATATTCGTAACATTTAGTCTAAACATTTCCGCCTTCAGATAGTATGAAATTATTTTTTTCAAAATAGTGGAGTTAAAAAAGCTTTAACCCTTTGAGCTCTGGGGTGTAAATTTCTTTAAAATTCTAAATGTTACATTGGCACCAATATTTTGCAAAGAAAAAAGCCGGTTAACGATAAACACGAAAAAATGCATTAAATCTTTTTCAAATAAATTTGGTCGAATTTTCTGGTGCCAGTATGACATTTCGGAATTAAAATTATATGGTAGAAAATTTTACCATCAGAGCTCAAGGGGTTAAATGATGAAGTAAGCAAATTCGTTTGGCCCAAACGGCGTACGGGCAAATCAGTTAAGGGGTTAATGTGACCAATGCTGCTTCACTTCAGTATTCAGATCGAATCTGATGCCGTGCCGCCTGGATTGCCTTTTTGGCCTCTACTTTCAATTTAAAAACTTCGAATTTACATCAGAAATTTTGAAAGGATTTTTTTTTTTTTTTTTTTTTTTTTTTTTTTTTTTTTTTTTTTTTTTTTTTTTTTACTTTAGGTAGTCATTAAAAGCAATTCCATACAAAATTTCTGGTATGAATGAAGAATTTCAGATTTAAAAAGGAGGCCAAATCTGGCAACCCAGGGTACCGTTGTAAATTTAATATTTTTAAGTTAGAGTTTTAGATATGCAACATGCATCTTCATTTCATATTTTTCATTTTATTGTAGAGGATTCAAACAATATCTTATTAGTTTAATTAATTCCTTAACATTGCATATAATACAAATTCTTTCAACGTTTAAGGTTAGAATGTCTGTATTTTTTTAAAATAAAAATTTTATGCTTTTTTACAAATATAATAAATAAAGATTGTTGAAGAAATAATGAATTCAAGTTTATTAAATAAATCTTTAACATCATAAAATATTTATGAAAGTTAAAAAAATTATCTTTATAAAACCGTCTAGAAATTTTAAGTCCAGTGAGACATGCTAAAGAACTAACGTAATCTGTTTAATACATCATAATCTACCTATTATATGACAAAAGAAATTCTCCTGGAACGAATGATAAATGACACTTTTAGTCAAAAGTGAAATGTCGTATCAAAGATGCATAAAAAGAATATAATTGACTTCCTTTCGATAGAAGATAGCGAAAGTTGAAATTTAAAAAAAAAAGGGGGGGGGGGGGTCCGAGTATTTTCCACGAACGTTTTCACTTTTTGTACGTTTTTATAGTAACGAAATAATTTTCAAAAATTTTACAATTTTATTTAATCCAGCAATTTTTGTAATACTTCTGGATTAATTTAAGGGTAAGAATGCTATTCGAAGATATTTATGAAAATTAGATCTGTATCACGCGAGTTCATTTCCATTCCTACCGTACAAAGTTTGTGAACTGTTATTCTGTCTTATACATGTTAATATATTTCCTGAAAAGTGAAAAATGGATGCACCATCAGTTACGTAATTTATCCCAAAATCTAATAAATAACTTATGTCAAGTTTTTACTGAGTCTGAAGTTTCATGAAAATCCGTGCGTTTATTTTTGACATAGAACCATTACAGAAATTGAAAAAAAAAATCTGAATGGAAGCGTCACCTGTTGAGCGATTTACTTCAAAAAGTTAACAGCACTCATTTTTGTCAGATATTAAAAGAATATGAAGTTTGATGCAAACCCGTGTATTAGTCCTTAACTTAGAGCTATTGCGACAAGCATGAATAATGCCACATAGCAACGCCTTCTGTTGGGCGATTTATACCAAAAAGTAATCAACACTATATTATATTAAGAACTAAAGAAATCTAAACTTTTATAAATATTCGTTCATTAGTTCTTGAGTTATACCTATTGCAGAAATCGAAAAAAAGACAGCGTAGTGCGCCGCCTGTTGTGTAATTTACACCAAAAAGAAAATTTCCTGTTTTTCTTATATTTTTTCTTTTTAACATTCAAATTTTTAAACCGTTTCTTCTAATTACTTCAAAAACTCTATCAAGCATACTCAAAACAAAAGTTTGAAGAAGTGTTTGTTTTAAACCTTTGTGTTTCAGTGTTGCAGTACATGGAACACCCAACATGATTCCTAATTTATACAGTGACACGAGAATTCTGGTATAAATATTTTCTGTTCTTTACGTATGGTGAAAAAAAGCTTTTTCTCATTTTCATAGAAATATCTACGTAAATTCCGGTATCATTCATTCATTGTAACATTTTCAATATGAGTTTCTCATTTATAACAAAATTCTGACCATACCAATGAGTGAACCCTCTCTTTGTTGTCTGTTAAAAAAGTTCTTATTTGCTTGCTGATATCGTGCCAGTAATATGGCCAAATATCGGGGCCTTGCAAATTGAATTTCTTTTCATCACTGACAAGAACCAATTACCGCGATTTCGGTTCCACTAAATGCGAGTGATTCCGTATTGTAAACTTCGGAGAATGACGCAGATTGCAGATATTCAGAAACATATTTGCCAGCATCTATCAATGGACCATGAATATTGGTATTGGAATGTTTACTTCTGTAGAAACTGGCTTACACACAGGTTCTGGGTTGAAATTCATGTCAAAATTTCTCGGTCTTATCATTTAGTTGTTTTCTTTGGTCGTCTAGAACAGGGTTTTTTTTCTAGTAATCTTAGGAACATTAACGACCTTTCAAAAAAGCAATATGTGTTGTTAAATTATAACAAAATGCTGACCATACTAATGAGTTAAGAACCTCTTTGTTGTCTACTAAAAAAGTTTGTGGTATGTTGCGAAAATCGTGCCAGTAATTTGGCCAACCCTCGGGGCCTTCTAAATTGAATTTTTTTTCATCACGGAAAGAACCAGTTACTGTGATTTCGGGCTCACTAAACACGAGTGTTTTTAATCAGTTTCGTAAACTATGGCGAATGAGGCGTAATGCAAAAATCCAGAAATGTATTTCCCAACATCCATCGATGGACCATGAATATTGGTATTGGAACGTTTACTTCTGTGGAATCTCACCTTACACACAGGTTCTGGGTTGAAATTCATGTCAAAATTTTATCGGTTTTATCATTTAGTTGTTTTCTTTGGTCGTCTACTACAGGATTTTGTTTCTTGTAATCTTCGGAACATTAACGACCTTTCAAAAAAGCAATATGAGTTGTTCAATTGTAACAAAATGCTGACCATACCAATGAGTCATCCGCCTCTTTTTTGTCTACTAGAAAAAGTTCGTGGTTACTTGCAAATATCGTGCCAGTAATATGGTAAAATAATATGGCAAATTACTATCCTTTTAAAAGGATTTTTTAAATACTAACACTGAAGCGTCTAGTTTTCTTAAATTGACCACAACTTTCCATTCACGAGCCTTTGTACGATGGATTTCCAAAATTTTCTTTTTGGAAAATAGCACATTGCGAAGTATCTTTGCTATCAGTTAGAAATGGAAAGACATATTCTATTTTATTTCAGGAAACTGTTTTATTACAAATACATGACCTTTGAACATGCAAAATTTAGATATCAGTATTTAAATAAACTTTTAACGCAGGTTGTCTATATATTTTTGGGACATTTTTTTATCATACGAATTGAATATTTCCAACTGAGCGAAAAATTGCCCAGGCCGGGAATCGAACCCAGATACTTGGCTTACAAGGCCAATGCTTTACCTTTTAAGCTAACTGGGCGATAGCCGGATGGGGTTTTTTGCTCAGATAATCTCAGAAAAATCCCATCCGGCTATCGCCCAGTTAGCTTAAAAGGTAAAGCATTGGCCTTGTAAGCCAAGTATCTGGGTTCGATTCCCGGCCTGGGCAGTTTTTCGCTCAGTTGGAAATATTCAATTCGTATGATAAATTTACCAATCAGTTTGATTGTGTTAAAATGATAGTACATCTTTCTTTTGTTATTAATTTTTTATATTAAATCTGTTTGAGTCTTAAAATTGTTTGAGCATTTTATTTTTTTTTATTTCAACATTATATATTTTCTTAACCCTTTGAGCTCTGGTGCGTAAATTTCTTCAAAATTCTAAATGTCACACTGACACCAGTATTTTGAAAAGAAAAAATATTATTTACGATATATACGAAAAAAATTTCATTAAACCTTTTTCAAATAAATTTGGTTGAATATTTCGGTGTCATTGCGACATTCCGGAATTAAAATTAAGTGGAAGACAATTCAACCATCAGAGCTCAAAGTGTTAATCCATTTTGTCTTTTTTATTCATTTAAATAGATCTTAAATAGAAAAAAGATATTCTCTATAATCTTTTGTGACGCTGTGAAAAGCTATGTTCATGTTTAGAATATAAAAATATTTTTGAGCAAGAAATATATATTGTACGGGATAAAAAATTATTTAATTTTGTTACAAAGTTAATCAGTTTTAATCTGTAACATTTCATTCCTTTGTATTAATAAAATATTTTTAAAATTTCTTTTATATTTCTCAAAAAGCGGCGGAAAACAATAAAGAAAATCATGTAAAAATCATAGCATCATAACATAATAGAATCATAACATAGCACCATAAAAGGAACTCATATAACCTGACTGATTTTTATTTGCTAAACATGAAACTAGCACATGACTTTTATTTTGTCATATATTTGTCTGTATTTCTATATGTCCTGTGATGATTGCCGCAAAATGCACTCGATTAACTTTTATTTAATTAGGTATCATGGTGGTGTATTCGGAATTAGTTGTATAGTTTTTGGTTCAACTTGCTTCATTCGCTCAAAACATAGGTTACATTTTCTTTTACGACTTAATTACGATTTTCATATTTTATGATTATCGGAAACAAAATTGGCACATTTTAACCCGCGAGGACGCGCGCAGGGCCTAAAAGACCCTGAGTGCGTGTGGTTTTTACAATTGTAACCACTAATTTTTTAAAAGTGATCGTCAATTTATTTTATCGCAAAATTTGTAAGAATTGTCTCCGTCTTAATAAAGTGACTGTTATAATTAGATTTTATTGGTGGCAAAGTTAAAATCATTCATACCTTAAAAAGCGCGCGTTCTCCCGGGTTAATAGATGATTTAAATGTTAAATTTTGGATGCTAAATTTTCGCTATTCGATGCCTTAAATTAATCAAATCGGGTTAAAATTTTGTAAATAATTTTGTAGGCCAACCCAAATTCTCTTTTTGTTATTTATGGAATTTTTTTCATAAGTACAATTTTTTTTTTAAATTGTCTTGATCATTTTTTATATTTTGAAATAATATGGACTACCTTAATTTCCGGCGTATAACCCGCGGATCAAACAATTCTTTTTCGTCCGAGAAATTTTATTTTGTAATTGGAGGCAAATATTTACGGCGATCTTTAAAGTTATATTTTACTTGATAAAATTTCTGGGTCGAAAAAGGATTGTTTGATCCGCGGATTATACGCAGGAAATTACGGTATCTGCTGCACATACCATCTTCTTATCGTGTTAACGTCTGAAATTACAGGATTATTTAGCACAGCATTTAAAAATGAAATTGGTCTCTAGTCATTTCTTAAGGGAAAATATCCGTAAACACGATTTTAGTAGTTGACTGGTAGCTATATTATTGTGTTTTCCTGCTATCAGTCCTCCATGATTTCATACCTTTGGGTCAGTAAAACACAATGATAAACCAATCAACCCCAAAATTGGGTCTTCGAGCTGTTTCTTCCAAGATATGATTTGACAGACCAGTTGTATTTTAATACGCGAATTGTGTGCTATCTAATCCTAAAATTTCAGCCGTCGAATCAATGAGGTAATGGTCTATGCAACCGCCTCCCTGTCTGTATATATTTTCGGTTTTTTTCATCTATTTTCATTTAACGGTTTCCAAACAACTCAATTTAATAGCATATCAGAAAGAGAAAAACAAAACGAGGCTGATTTGATATTTAAACAAGTAAGAAAAATCATGCGTTAAGCATAGATTATGAAGCACTTTCCAACACTTAATGAAATCTTTAACAAAACTTTGTTATTTAGGGAAATAATAGTGTATAGCTAAATATACCCAAATATGTATTCCAGTACATTAGAACAGTCCTGTATTTCATATGCCAGTTCATATAATGGGAAAATTTAGCTCAGCAAGAAAATACCCAGTAGCTTGAAATTTCTTTTTCAGCAATTCATACTATTAAATGGAAACATACTTGAATACTTTTGTTCAGCCCTGTAGTTTACATTGTACCTTTATTACACGTCAGCATTAGGCTAACATTTATTGTAAACTAAAACACTTTTAAAACAACTGAAATCACATTCTCATAAATCATCATTCATAGGCGTCCATGTACCGAATTCTTTGCGTTGCCCTGTATATCCCTTTATCTATATTCTGCGAACATTTCTTGTAAATTGAATGCAGCTCAGCGTAAAAATGCATAGCTTATTTAAGAACCACGTTTAAATAATTTACGCTCATATTCAGTAACGTTGGTGAGCTCTTTTGGGTAGCCCTGTATATCAACTATAACATTTATACACACCATATAATGTGCATATATTTAGCGAAATATAAACGCGAATATCATAATTAAAATGCATTCCATCTCTCCATCAGCCATCATCGGACACATATACGGTGCTTCGGAAAGAATGTACTATTTGAAATCTTTTGTATGGCCCTGTAAATGCTATGTACTTCATATTATGCAAGACAGTAGCGTATAATTTATATTAAGCTTCAGTGATATATATCAATTTTATTATGCATGAAAAAGCTTAATATATTTAAAACATGTCACACACAATTCCCCCTTTTACCATTATCTAATGGAATTCTTTTGTGTGGCCCTGTAAATGAATAAGAGCTACATTGTCACCTTATATTTTATAGAATGCATATTTTAATATGTTTTACAGGGTATAGTATCTTTAAAATTCCTTTGAAACCATTTTTCCCCATAGGCCGTAATGTAATAGGAAACTTTTGATTCGCCCTGTAGATAAACTAATTATGGTAGAAACTTCATTTTCGATACTACTTGTGCTTGGGTAAACGTCAATAACGTCCTAAAATTTCATGGCAATCCGAGTATATTAACGATTTTTCCCCATGGGCCGTAATGTAGTGGAAAACTTTTGATTCGCCCTCTAGTTAAACTAATCATAATAGAAACTTCATTTTCAATAGGGTCCGTGCTAGGGTAAACGTCAATAACGTCTTAAAATTTCATGGCAATCCGAGTATATTAACGATTTTTCCCCATAGGCCATAATCTAATGGGAAATTTTTGATTCGCCCTGTAGATAAACTAATCATGGTAGAAACTTCATTTTCAGTAGGACTTGTGCTAGGGTAAATGTCAATAACGTCCTAAAATTTCATGGCAATCCGAGTATATTAACGATTTTTCCCCATAGGCCGTAATGTAATAGGAAACTTTTAATTCTCTCTGTAGATAAACTAATCATGGTAGATACTTCATTTTCAATAGGGTTCGTGCTAGGGTAAACCTCAATAACGTATAAAAATTTCATACCAATCCGAGTATATCTAAGGGAGTTAGAGCGCGGACAGACGGACAGACGGCCATCCGGCCAGACGGACAGACAAACCGAATGCATAAGCACTTTTCAACTTTGCTAGAAAGTGCTGAAAAGTTAGATTTTATGAAAATTTAGGAGATTTCATAAGCTTAGAATTATATAAATGCTCAGCATTAATCCAGGATGTCAAATATTGTGTGAAGTAAGATTAAAAATAAAATATCTTTCAAAATTGACGCTGAGTACTTTGATCTAAAATTAACCTATTTGACCAGTTAAAAACACTTCTTTTGTTTAATTACTATTTAACTAAAACACATAAAAGTCAAATATACTACGTTTATGTATAATTTTTATTATACTGTTTTTATATGCATGTAACATAAATGATCATTTCACCTAAATCAATAAAATAGAACAAAGGACTTTTAAATTTATAGTTAAAATGTCGTTTCATACGCACAGCATTATATGGCATTAACTATAAACGATGCATTATATATCGAAGTTTTATGAATCTTGACACTAAGTGTTACGAACTTTGTATGAAATTTATGAAACATAAAATACTTAAACATTGTTAAAAATGTAAGTAAGCTACTTTAAGAAATAAGACAGTACTCCCAAGAAATTTTTCGTGAATAAATTGCGATATTTTTAAAGAACATTGCTTGGTGAGTAGTAAAGTACTTATATGGATTTTTCTTTATATGGAAATATGCATTTTAAGGATTATCGATAAGAGTACAATAGACATTTAAAGATAAGATAAAGTGTACTATATAAATTACTTAACTTTTTACTTTAAAATATTAGGATATGCAGCATTTTCTTAAAATTTTCTCAATAGAATTTAGTTTTCGGATTGATCTTGTAATTTCGCTTTTAAATCATTTTTCCTTAAATAAGGAAAAGTAAAAACAGGATTATACATTTCTACTTTTTTATTATTTTACTAATATGTGATGAAACATATTTGGAACAGTTATTAAGATAAAGGATCGACCGAAACAAGTTTTTAAGACCGAAACCGAATTTCGATAACTATCACATTTTCGGTCGAAAACAAAAACGAAAACGTCCAAGATCTTTTTTAAGTAATTAATACATTCAAAAATATACATAAATATTAACTAATTATAAGCGCTTTTTTAAATATAAATAATTAATAATTATTTATATGTGTGGCCGAAGTTGCCTCTACAAAACAAAATACTTTGTATTAGCATAAAACAGAAAGCAATTCATTCAACAATGAAGTAGAATGATTTTCTAATTAAATGAATTTCATTTAAATATTTTTTTTTTATATACATATCTCTATTTATTTTTTATAGTGATTTTTTATCTGATTATCAGTTATATTAGAGCTTTCTCAAAATTTCGAAACATTTCTGCGATTCGAAACTAAAAATATTCTGTTATTGTCAAAGCCGCAGCATTTAATGAGCAGTAAAAAAAAACGTCTTCAAGGTTTACTCATATGGGTGATTCTCAAAATAGGGGACAATTTATGTCTTTCGGCATACAAAAAAAATTGAGAAATTTTCTGTCATGTTTTTATATTTAGATATGTTTGTCTTAATATTATACATTATTTGCACTCAAGAATTACTCACTTTTTCGTTAAAAACACCTTAAAATAACAGAATAAATGTTCAAAATGTCATTAGCATGGATGTCCACAGCAGCTGTGCCTTGTATATACTAGCTTTTTCAAGAGTTAATATCATGTTTATAAAATTAAACAAATGTTAGTCTTTCATTAAACTAATCAAGGAGAGGATTTATCCAATAAATTTCTTTTTAAAAATAAAATTATAGTATATAAAATAAGAATTAATGTTTGTCCTCCATATTCTATTTTCAAAACAAGGTCATACTGTAACAGCTGGTTATTAATCAAAATTTCATTTTCACATATGACAATAGTTTGAAAATATAAAGTTTCTCCGTGGACACAAGTAGCCATTTTATCCCAGCCTGAAAATAGAAGCATGTATTGTATTTTAAGAATAGAAGTTGAATATTAGGGGCGTACATCAATTGTATGTCATTAGAATGAATAATAATTTTCATGTTTATTTTATAAATAAAATTTTTATTTTACTTATTTGCATAGGACTTTTGTGTTTTAAAAAGCCCCAGAAAGGACTATTGCATTGTGATTATATTATGGCTCATAATCTTATTTAAATTAAAATTTGTCATTAGCATGGACAAATATCAGTGTCATTAGCATGGTTTTTCTGTCCATGCTAAAGACTCCCATATGCATAAATGTAACCATTGCTTACATTGTATCTTTTATAAAGTTTAATTTTACATATAAATTTAGGTATTACATTTATTATCCCTAAAATATGCATTAAATCTGTCAGAAAATCACTAAGACAGCTTCTTACATTGTTAGTGTCATAATGTTGCTCATGTAAACAAAGTTTGCTCTTTGGTAATGTTTTTATTCTCCTTATATGTATATTTGTAAAAATGGAAACCATTTGCTGAAAAGGAAGGCTAATAAATATAGAAAAAATATATAAACAGGAAGAAAATAAAAATTTCTTAATATATTTATTCCATGCAATTTGTTTGTCATTAGCATGGCTCAAAAAATACTAATTATTTTTTTAAAGTTAATTTTTAAATATTTAGCTCTGCTGACTACATGTAAAGTATACCTAATACTATATTAACAACACCTATTTTTTTTCAGAAATTTTGCTAACAGTAGTTTTTTTAAGATTTCATTTTTGAAATTGTCCCCTATTTTGAGAATCACCCATATATGAATTGCTTGCTTTCTAATTTGCTCTCATTTCTTGAGTCAATGATGACTGATAACTGTAAACAGAGAAGTTTATAGCAATGGTGTCTCATTTTAGAAGGTAGAGCTCAAATCCAAAAGTACTGTTGAAAATATCCGAAGGAAGATATACGATATTTTTAGAATTCAGATAGCTTCGGCAGCATTTTCGCCGAAAATGATTTTTCGGGAAAACTCAGATATTGGACCAAAAACGAACACTAATTTGCTGTAAATCACTAATTAACATCCTTCAACTGGTAATTAAATAATTAAAATCGCTATTTAACTACAGCGCAAAAAAAGATAAATGCTCTATTAAAATAAAATATTTGTGTGCACTAGTTTGTGCATGCATAATTTACCATACATTAAATGGATAAAATACTTAAAACAGCTTTTGATAGTTTGAAACTAAAACATGACTTTTAATGCATCGCTTTATTGTGTTCGACAGATACGATGCATTAAGTATTCAATATTTATAAAGCCTGATACTGTGTATAGCAAAATTTTCATAAACTCTATAAGAATATGTATAATTTTAATTACGTTTCAGCAGTGAAATTACGCTTGAAATTATAAGAACCTCTATAAGAACGTCAAAGTCTTAAACATTGTTATTAATGTATTGAGTAAGCTTTTAAATAATCTACTTTTAGATATAATTAGCTTTAAAGCACTTTTCATTATAAAAGGGAAATATTATCAAAGACATTTTATTTAGAGAGAGATAACTTATTATTTTTAACTTATTACAACATAGTTTCAACATAGATGAAAAGTTTTTTCCGCTTTGCCTTCGTCTGATTATCTGTCATCTGTATATTCGCGCTTTAACACTAGAACCGCGGTAAATTTTACACAAGTTTTATAAAAAAAATCCACATCAGAATTTTTATTTAAGTCTATTTAACTAATTTATTTTAAATAATTTTTGTGCAGCATATATTAAATTATTTTAAGAAGAATTATCTGTTTCAATTGACATTTTTTCACTGAGTACGGGTCAAAATGACCCGTCTCCGCGGTTCTAGTGTCAACCCATTAGTACCTAGCGTCCCATTTTTGGGACAGGTTTAAAATATTCAGGTAAGCGCATTTCACACCAGTAAAAAATTAGGAAAATAAATACTTTCTTTCTCAATAAATTAAGATAAAAGTTACTCTTGCTTTAAAAGTGATGGGAAAGTGCAAAATTTGAATTTTAATGAAGAAAATAATTCAGGCATTAATGGGTTAAGTAACATTTTGGGTGAATGTAAACCTTCTATCCATTTTAAAAATGTGTAAATTTCAAGTGGCGTAAAAGGTTACAGCTGACGTGCTGAGGACAGGAAAGGGGCCAATAACATTTAAAGCAATAGAACATGCATAGGTAAACGTTCGCGGGAAGAACTCGTGCCAACAGTAAATAGTACAAGAGCCGACATCACAAAAATCTATGGTATCGAAGACAAGAAAAAAATCTTTATTTTATGGAAGAGCAGTAATAAGAGAACACGTGTCTTCCAGAATAGATACGTGTCTTCCGGAAGTTATGTGACGCATAAGCCGAGAATTAATACCACTAGTAGTTTTCCGGTAGGTTTAACATTGTTTTGCCGTACAGTCAAAGATTAATTGTATGGCAAACACAATGTTAAACCTACAAATAAACCACTAGTGGTATTAATTTTTAGCTTATGAACCACTTCACTTCCGGCAGACACGGATCATTAGATTCCCCTATTACTACACTTACATAAAATAAAGATTTTTTTTTGTGTTCGATAGCTTAGGTTTTTGTGCTATCGGTTCTTGGACTAAAACAACATCGCAAGCATCAAACACCACACCAGACATTGTTTACGATAGAAGCATGATAAAGCCGTTACAGCAATCGCAGCTTGCCGCAGCATTTTTCAAGTGTATGCGGAGTATAACATGGACAATAAGATCTGCTGCCGTTTATTTACGAAATTTCGGAATACAGACAGCTGTAAAAATCATTTCTGTTCTAGACGGATATTTGTGGTTTCTAACGAGGATCTGGACATATCCATAACAAAATCCCCACATCCAAAAAACAGTTAAAATCTTCTCGGAACACAGAACGACAGTCGAAAGACGGGTGTATGCGCTTGTCTTCATTACGAAACTCGATCAGTCGGTACCACATATGCTTACAATAAAGCAGCATTAAGAGAAGATGAGCACTTGTGTTTTTTCTGCTTTCCAGTAACAGTAAAGAACCATTTTTGAACCAAATTTGAACGCGTGATAAGATGTGGGTACTGTACCGTAATGTAAAGCGTCAAATGGAAACCAAATGAATAATGAAAAAGGATGTCCCCGCACCAAACCAAGCGATAAATACAAACCTCTGTGGCCAACAATTGGACTGACTGAGAACAAAACGCACGTCTAAGCAGCCAGTGCTCATAAATCGCGGAGGGGTGCCTTTCATCACTCTAAAGGCAGGCCTCATGTTTATTTAAAGACTCTGCAAAACTTCCTGAACGTTGCGTTGGTTGGAAAGTGGGAGAGACTCCGGATGATTGTCTATACGGGAGGCTTGTCCCATCCGCCCATTTTCATACTTAAATGTGTTTCAGACTTTTATTGGTAGATGTAATAAAGGCTTAAAATAACAATGTGCTATTGATTACAAAACGGTAATGTGGGGAGACTTGACCAAGACAATGTGAGGGAAGGTTGACCATGGTAAAAACTCTCGTAATAAAGTATTTTTTATTGTTAATCTTTTTATTATTAATCTTGGTATATAAAGGTGAATGTTTAAATTTGTAAAAAATGTAAATTTATTCTGTAAAGCTCCAGGAGCGATACAAAAGGAAGTTATTAAAATTAATTTTTAACAGATGAGAAAGAAATGAACACGTAATTACTGTGAGGCAGTCTGTAAGGCCGCTTTTTCAAAAATGAATTTAAGGCAATATTAACTTATAGAATATTGTTTTTGTACTTAAAATTTTGTATAGGGCTGTTATAAATAAAAGGCACCTATTCAGATGTTTCTGGTAATAGTACTAAAGTTCCAAATGAAACAAAAATTTCGGTAGAGTTAGTATTTAAGTTAAAAGTTTAAGTTAAACTATAATAATAATAATAATAATAATAAGCTGTCTGAGAGGCCGGTAACATCAGTGAAAGGATAAAGATAGTCTGATTTTTTTTAAACTGTTAAACTTATATCATAAAGATATTCTGGGTTTCTGAAACTTATTTTATTTCTTTAAACCTTATAGAATGAAGATATTTTTCATCTTTTAAACTTGTTTTACTGTATATTTGTTTATTTCTGCCAATATTTCAATATAAAATACAGTGGTTCAAGCCTCCCATACAGTGGGTCAAGCCTCCCATATGTGGGGCATTGGCCCATTATTTTCTCATTGTTAAAATTAACCTTTTTTTCGAATTTCTTATATATTATACATATGTCATAATTTTATTCTGACAGCTAATTGTATAACATATAAAATGATGTATAAAACTTTGTTTTAGGTTGAATATTTAAAAATTTAAAAATAAATATTCATAAAAAGTTAGTCATCTATCCCTAATCTTCCCTAATATATCACCAGGCGTATAGCCCTGATCTTGCACCTTCGATTGATCCACTTTTTTTTATCTATACACAACGCCTTCGGTAGCTGAACCTTCAATGATATGGAGCCTGTAAAACGACTTTACAACAATATTTAGATTTTAATCAGAGGATTTTTATCGGCGGGCAATTCACTTATTGCTAGGCAGATGACAAGACGTATTACATAATGATAGTGCTTGTGTGGATTCACGGTTTTTAAAAAATTGAAAAAATTGCCTTAGTTTTTAAATGGTGCACTGCGCTTGCAATTGAGACTATAAAAAAGGTGTAAACATTAAAGATTAATTAAAGAAAGCATTATAGATTTTTCTCTTCTTTAATATTGCAACTGTGGAATACTAATGCGGCAGGTCTCGAGACATTTTTGAGGTCCTTTTTTTGTTTTTGACCAAAAAAAAAATTAGTTTTAACAAATTTTAGTATAAAAGTTGGTTTTACCATTTTGGCATTTATACAAGTCTTCTGCCCAACCTTTTGCAAGCTAACCCCCTTTTTTGGTACATATCCCCTGCACGTTGTTGTTCGTGGAAAAATACATTTTTGAATGTCGTCTTAACGGATTCTGATAAAACTAGCTGTTACAGAAAAACAAATTAAAAACGCTTCAAAAGCGGCAAAAAAAAAAAATTGTTCAACTGAGTTTATCTCTAATCATAATTTACTTTTTCTTGGTGAAATTATCAATTAACTTTGAAATCTACCTCCACTTGTAGGCCGAGCTGTCAGGGATTACTTATCTTGCATTTTACCCCTTTTGGGTCTGGTTTACTATTAATAGTACATGTATAAAAATGAAGTATTATTTTGTTTTATTTCTGCTACTAGTCATATGTAGTATTGCTAGTAAATGGCCATGCATTTACTATATGACTTCATTTATGTTTAGGCATTTAGTATAATAATAATCATTATTATTTGCATAATTCTCTTTACTTTCTTTGCAATTCTTTTATTTTAAACATATATTACACTCTTTGAATTTAAATTAAAAAGTTACTTTCCTGAAAGATAATAAGTTAAATCTTACTGTAATGCAGTATTTTCTGAACATCTTCAAGCATTCTTCCTTAGCCTGTTGTCATACGAATATTAATTGAGTAGTACGCAAAATAAATACATTCGTTATCTTTCAGACAAGGAAATATTTGTTAAACACCAATCAATATATTTTAATAGCTGATGTTAATCTTATTAATATAAAAGTATTTTTTTCTAAGGAAAAAAAATAAAACCGAAAGCCAAGCATTAACTAAATGAATGTAGCATTAAAAGAAATACTTACTATCTTATGAGGACTATTAATATCAACTTTGCATCATGATATATAAAGAAAGAAAATGGAAACAGAAAAGAATAGTGCACAATGATTAATTGAAGTTTTCGTGAAGGAGAAATGTATATAAGCACTTATACAATAAGCTTAGTGGTGGGCAGAGCTACTGATATTGCATTATTAATGAATTAATAGCTATAGTGAGAGTTATCTCTTATTTGAGTATCGTATTAAATTTACATTCAGATTAACTTTTCAATCTAAAACTATAAATTTTCTTTATTAAGTCAAAACATTCTTGTGATTTCCGACATTAGTGTTATTATTTTATGTACCTCCAACAGGTTCTCTACATATCCGAAGAAGTACTCGTATCCCAGGTTGGGAACCGCTGATATGTAGCAAATTATATCCTTTCAACGTTTTTACCCCCCCTCCCCCCAAATAAAACCCCAAAACAGATTTCGATATTTTTTTTGTCAATTGTATTTTGCTGTGGTAAGCTAATAAAAATTATGTATTTATACGTGAGAAAATTCACATCAAATTATTCCATATGAAATATAGAAGTAAAATCTGACGATCAGAATTATTATCTAGAGATGTAAGAGTATCCGTGATGTCTCAGTGTGTAAAATGAAGCAATTTTATTAAAGATATTAAGAATGTGTATTTAATAATTAAAAACAAACCAAATTTATAAACTGTGTTTTACTATTTAAAGTTTCTCTATTTCACCTCTTAAAGTATACATTATTCACTATATACGTACAACATGAAAAATAATTATAAAATTGTAAAATTAGATAATTACCTCAACGGACAGTTATTTATTGAATTTTTTCTCATTTTCAGCGTTCGTCGAACATAGATTTTTTTCAAAGAAAAGATTTCTCTATAAATTTCGTAAAACTTATTTTCAAAGTATTTTTTTTCAGCACTATCGCAGAAACCTACCAGGAATACTGGTTTTCAAAAAACGAAGGAGAAGAGTCTTTATATTCAGTATATTTAGTGAATATAGTTGCATAACTTCTACTTACCTTTGATGGATTTTCATATTGTGTCTGTTTGGTACACTTTATTCATAAATTTCCGAATCTATTACCATAATTTCTGGTGTATAATTCGCGGATCAAGAGAATCTTTTTTGACCCAGAAATTTTATTTAGCCATTAAAGGCAAATATTTACCGCGATCTAATACGTTACATTTCTTTAAAAAAGTCTGGGTCGAAAAAGCATTGTTTGATTGGCGGATTACACGGCGAAAATTACTGTGCTTCTATTTTTTTTTAGAATATTTAGAATCTGTACCATTTAATAATAACAGGAAAAATAATGCATTAACCCTTTGAGCTCTAGTGGGTAAATTTCTTCAAAACTCCAAATGCCACATTGGCACCAGCGTTTTGAAAATAAATAAATTTTGTTTACGATATACGCGAAAAAATGTATCGAGTGTTTTTCAAATAAATATGTTTGAATATTCCGGTGCCATTGCGACATTTCGGAATTAAAATTAAGTGGTAGAAAATTCCACCATCAAAGCTCAAGGGGTTAACCCATTTGAGAGTAAATCACTTACGTATGTGCAATGTTGAATTTCCACCGGAAATTGAAAATATTTTATTTCAAACTAAGGAAAGGGAATATTTCGAAACTTTACCCTCAAAGTAAAACTTAATTAAAAGTTTCTGGTGCAAATCCTAATTAAACTTAGGTGGGATATAAAATATCTCGCCACCCCTCACGGGGTTAGTAGTAAAATTAAATAAAAAGAATATTGCCCAGTTAAACTGATGGCATTGAGCTCACAGGCTACGCATACTAATTGTACATTTCAGCCTTGTATTTTCGTTAATTTTGTTCGAAAAAAAATTAAGAGGGGGGAAACAGCTCTCCCCTTTCTCCTTTTTTATACTTAATCATTGAACTTCCTAAACTATCAAGTACATGCTTTATCATATTAAAAATTCTATATCCAAAATTCAGAGCAAATCGGATAATTCTTAATAAAAATCCATTTAGCATTTATATAATTTAAGAGGAGTTATTCCCCTCTTTTATACTTAACCATTAAACTTCCAAAACTATTCAGAGATTTGAACGAAATCTGACGATTCTGATTGAAAAATCCATTTATACAAGTTAAGGGGAGGGGCATTAGAACCCCCTTTTCCCCCTGTTTATACTTATTCAATGAACACATAATAACAGCCACGGTATCGCCTCATCCGAAAGATCCTGTATCTAAATTTTGAACGAAAACTGTTAATTCTGCATGAAAATCCCGTTTATATCAATTAAGGGGGGGCATGAGCCCCCCGTTCCCCCTGTTTATACTTATTCAATGAACACATAATAACAGTCACGGAATCGCCTCATCCAAATGATCCTATATCTAAATTTTGGACAAAAACTGTTAATTCTGCATGAAAAACCCATTTATATCCATTAAGGGGAGGGGCATGAGCCCCCCGTTCCCCCTCTTATACATATCGAATGAACTCCAAAAACTAATCAGGGAAGCGCCTTATCAGGATATACCTATATACAAAATTTCAAGTGGATCGGATATTTTTATCATGAGTTATCGCGTTACGCACGAACATACAGAACGGACGGGCACATAAGCTCTCAGGCTATGATAGCCTGTGAGCTAAAAAGAATATATTATGTAGTTTTTCATACTTTCCAAAATATTTTGTTAGACATTTTAAAATTTTGTTTCGTTTTCAACAACTGATGAACTATTTTATGTTATTATTGCATGAGCTGTTTTTAAAGACCACGAAAAGGTGAAAGAGATAAGTTTTAGAATTTCTGAGCCAACTGTACCAACTTACACATTGTGAAAAACAATAATCACCCAAAAGTAGAAAATAAACAAGTATATTTAATAAAGATATACCAATAATAATTATTTTTCATGCATAAATAAATACTAAAATATGTGTATTTTAAGGGTAAAACTTTAAATTTTAGAGATTTGTTTTTTCTGAAATACATACTCTTAAACATTACGTTATAATTGTTTCATTTTATCCAAAAGCGTATCCTTAAAAAACATTACACTTGTCCTTAAAAAGATTTAATAATTATTATACTGAACATTGAACTTATTTATAATATGCGCAGTGCAATAGCGTAGAAAAGTTTTGAAGGCCCCAGATCTTTACATTCAAGAAGGATAGTTTTTAAAAGTCACATGATCTGCTCTAAAATCTATACATAATTTTCTTTTTTCGGTGTTTCACAATTCATCTCCGAAAAAACAATTCTTTTTATAAAAAGTCATTATAAATATTGTTTGTATTTCTGACGTATAACTATGCAGATGGGAAGCCATAAGGTTAGCTCTTTATTATTCTCATTTTTATTTAATGTTATAATGTTTAATAATAATTTTTTAACCTGCATTTAAATTTCCTCGATACTTCAAAAACCTGTTGACAGTAGATTTCACTTTTGTGAATTGTAATGCGCTGTATGATTACATGCACTAATACTGCAGGACTATTTATTTTTTTAAAGCTTTTTAATATATTGGTAGATTGGGGGGGGGGGGTGTATTCTTTCAATTGCACTTTCCTTCCTTTACTTATTAATTTGTTGATCGTAATTCTCAGATCTCTTAATAAAAATAAATAAAAAGTTTAATTTGGGATAAAGGCATTTAAAGATATTTTGAAGAATTAATTATTCCCATAAATATTTTATTAATTACTGATAATGGTATTTGTCGAACTTATATCATAATGACCGTTGGAGCCACTTCTAGAATTTTCGAATTGCTACGCCAAAGAATCTGTGAAATTTCAAGCATTAGATGAGTATCTAAATACAAGATCAATTATTTTACTTTGCAAGGAAAATAATATGCTCGATCAAACAGGAGAAACAGCTTGCAGAACAGAATATTTATTTGATACATTAATGCGTAAAAGGCTTTGTCTGGTAAAACTGACTTTCTAAGTAACTTTATCGCATGATAAACCAAATATATTCTTAATGAAATACACTGATAAACACTCATGTGATTATTTAAAATGTTCCAAAATATGATTACATCTGTTTACGATTTGTTATTTAATTTATTTGCAGAAATATAAGCATGCCTTGGTTAATTTGCTCTTACATACTTACAAATTTTGTACAATGGATATAAATCTTATACGGAATATGAAATAATCTTTATGATCGTGAATATTTTCTGAATCTATTTGCGTAATTCTGTGGAGGAGTTTTTTTCGTGGTAAATTCTTTTCACGACGAAACTGAGTAAACAATTATAAACGGCTTTTCTAATTTATTATATTTTCGAAAGTCTTAGTAAAGCATGAATATGCAATATTGTTTATTTATTATTTGCCCAAAATAATAGCAATTTTTACGCCGAACAATTTCCTTTGTAAGTGATATTTCTGAAAACTAAATTTCAAAAATATCACTTACAAAGGAAATTGTCTTATTTTAAGTAGTAGTAAATAGTAATCTTCATGATACAAGTTTTTGAAAGCACGAGGGGAAAGGCAGTGTTGCCAGTGGGCTCCTTTTTATCAATTAAGATTTCTTGATTGGCACCACTTTTTTAAAACGGTAAAATTTCCTTTGTCTTAGGTTTTATTAATCCATCACTAAATAAGGCGCATTTTACCATTACAAAAAAGTGGTGCTAATCAAGAATCTGAATTTTAAAAAAGTAGCCCATCTGGCAACACTGGGGAAAGGATATTTGTTTGACAAAAGCTATCAGGTTATACTAGGTATTGAGGAAGAGTAAGATGAAATTATCATGGAGCTAAAAAAGGGACTGACGTATCCTTAAAATATTAAAGCTTCAACTGTAACAACTTCCACTAGTAAGATTAAACAGACATTTTTTCCTTATTTAAATGATTTACTAATGCAAAATTTTAGTCATAAAATAGCAAAATTTGATATTAATTTTTATTGGTGGCCGTTTTTTTCGACGGTAGTCTGTCTCTGCATTTCTTCCATATTATGACAATCTAGATCTTCTCCTATTAGTGTTAGTGAAAAAGATTATAATATTGTAGCCAGTAAAAACATGTAAAACATGTAAAGATATATTTATGGGATAAACTTATTCATGAATAAACACCTGAAATAAAGCGAAATTCTCTTTTCTATATTTACCAAGGTTGCCACGATTCAGGGAATTTTCCAGTAAAATTATCAGTATTTTTTATAGAAAACTATATCTACTGGTTAAAAGTACGGAGTTTCACCTTTTTTTAAACTGAGATCTTCTGTAAGAAATTAATGGTATCGAAGAATTTTCTAGTCTTGAAACTCCTGGTAGCGTGGCAACCCTGTTTACTGGTCTTTTTCAGGGCTGCCAGAGGACTTTTTAATTCTATCTCGCCAAAATTTTTAAAATAAATTTTTTCACCTACATTTTGACAATATTTGCAAGAGAAATATACTACAAAATTTATTCTCTTAAAATATTGGTGCAAATAGAACATAAAAAGACCCCTGGCAGGCCTGCTTCATCGATAATGAAAAACTGTTGTTCCGATGGGAAAAATTAGCTGCCATCTTTTGACAAAATCCTCGGTTACTTCATTCGCATTTAGATGATACAGAAGCGCTACTGTACATCTCCACCTCTTTATTCATAACTCCATTGAAATTCCAGCAATGACTACCTACTCTCTTTAAGAAGATATTTTAGGATTAAAAGAATAGCTTATGAGCGTGTTCTGAAGTCCTTAATGTTTGTACGTTAATGATCCTATGCTGTTACTTCCATTCATTTTCGCAAGTATCATTAACCACTTAATGGTCGCATTAAATTACGGTTTAAAAATTCAAATTCATTGTTGCCACTACTTTTTTGAAAAAAATATTCATCTTATTTAATGGCAAGTAAAATGATACCAGAATAAAACCAATTACACTATTTTATAAAACTGGTGGGAATCAAACAATTCTGAATAAAAGCCGTGAAGCTTGCAGTACGTGAATGTCTTGAGTGCGACGATTAAGTGGTTAAATCTCATTGAATTTGATAGTTGCAGTTATTTTACACAGTAACATGTTAATGAGATTTCTAGGGTCCACTGGCTATTATAAATACCGTAGTAGAAGTTCGATCTAGTGGATTTTGCCAAATCTTATCACTCATGGAATCTTGAGACAATTATTGGAGATTTAATCGTCTGGAGTCATTACCCATGCCGGTTGATCTACACTATATGGCGAATGATGAATGGTAGTTGCGGTTTTAGATGTTTTGTTCAATATCAAAAATACATGAGGAAACATTCTGAAACTTCAGGATTGTAAACTAAATAGTAGACTTCCTATCTTTTCGGGTAGAGATTTTTAAGAAACAACATAGGAGACCGTAAACAAATTAAAGAAAAACAAATATCGTTTGAATAACACTGTAATTTAAGGATATTATGTACAGTACTATTTTACATGGTTTGTGAAAAGAGCATTTTTCCTATTTAGAACTCTGCAAAATATATGCAAAAAACTTGGTGAAATTTTGGGATTGTTTTTATAAAAAACATAATTTCTCCACGAGTGTGCCTTGTAGCTTCATAAATATGAACGCACTTCACTACAAAAAGCTTCCTAGTAATTTTCCAAAGTATTTTGTGACATTAGTTTTTTACAGTGTTATCCAAAGCATATTTGTTATTCTTCAATTTGTTGACAGTCCTCAGTAGGGTTTAGGGGGAAAAATCTTTGCGGAAATATATGACGTCTACTAAACTGTTTAGAAGCCTGAGGTTTTTGGATTGTTTGTTATGCGTTTTTCTAGATATTCAACAAAACGTCTAAAATTGCAAGTAACCGGTAGTATTGCCAGTGGGCTACTTTTTAAAAATTTAGATTTTTTGATTAGCACCATTTTTCTGAAATAGTAAAGTTCGCTTTATTTAAATTTATTTAATGACCCAATTATTCAGATGAAAACTACTGGAATTTTATTAACTGAGCAGTGTTGCCAGTGGGCTACTTTTTTTTCAATTAGGATTTCTTGATTGGCACCACTTTTTTGAAACGGTAAAATTTCCTTTGTCTTAGGCTTTATTAATCCATCACTAAATAAGGAGCATTTTACCATTACAAAAAAGTGGTGCAAATCAAGAATCTGAATTTTAAAAAAGTAGCCAATCTGGCAACACTGTACCTGAGAAGAATGGTGCCAGTAAAAAAAAAAGAGTTTTAAAAAATAGCTCACTGCATGCATTGATGACCGGTCATCATTGGCCATATACAGCGCGTTTCAAAAGTATATCTACAGACGATTTTTTGAAATAACAGTTGAAAAAAATAAAGTAATGATCACGAAAAAAAAAAAAAACCAATGTGCATATGGAGTCATAGCATAAGTTTGTTACAAGAAAGAAATACGGTATAACTTTCACAGAATTTTTGCAAAGAAATAAAATTTAAAATAAGCTGTCAAAAAATATATGGACTTTTAGTTTATTTTGTTTTTTAAATAAAAATTTTGAATTTATTCTATTAAATTTGCTTGAAATCCATTCAGGCATACTTTAAACTAATGTTAGATGATGGTGGCAGTAAAGAAAACGTACTCTGCCCTACTTCTTGCTTTATATCCTCAATAATCGAAATTTGATGACCACATGAATATCCCTAAACTCTTTCTTGTGGTCACGTGAAGAAATCGCGATACCATCATTGCATATCATGCCAACAGTATGTAAAGCTATCAGCGCTATCCAAATTGAATTTTTTGGTTATTGGAAAAACATTTATTCATTCATTCTTCCAATGCACGTGATTTTAGCGCAAATAATGCATGTTATTTTGTGGTGCAATTTTAACGTAGCTGTCCGACACATTCTGCGATATTTTAAAAATTTGCTTCACTGTATACGACTGTGAATAGTAAATCTCAAAATAGAAAACTCTAAAATTCTCAAAATTTCAAGAGCCGACTTCTTCTGGGATGACATGACTCTCAATATCATTTATATTGTTGCTGAGATGTTTATCTTGGTCGGCCTGAAGACTGTTTTTGCATTCAGGCTGCTTTGCATTGACGCCTTTCCATTAAATTTCTTTACTTCCAGACCTGCTACGCTTCATTTGTTTAGCAGTATCAGAAACTTTAACATTCTAAGCATCTGATTGTCAAATTTTAACTATATCAGCTGCAGAGAATCAATTAATAAATTTGAACACAGTTTATGGCAATCATCTACTTAATCATAATCTACAGTTTGAACGCTTTTGCTACTTTAGTTTTGACAGGGTTATCTAAAAGATATTCGTAATTTTTCAATTTGTTGACAGTCTCTTATAGGTTTCGGGAAAAAATCTTCGTGGAAATATGTGACCTGTAATATTCTGTTCACACACCTGTATCTTTAGGATAATTCCTTATGTATTTTTCTAAATATTTAATAAAACGTCTAAAATCACAAGTGATCGGTCACCTTTTACCATATAATGTAGGTATTACATCATATTTTACATCAAGTTAAGTTTCATCACATAACGTGCTAGTAGGGAAGTGTTACATCACATCATGTAATAGCACTAGCTTCTTAACAATGCTTATAAGGACCTTTGAGGCTAAACATTTAAATCTCATGACCGAAATTTCCAGGAGTGTTAAGTCATGTTAGAATATACTGGAGATATGAAAAGGATATCAGGGTTCGTACGCATCAAAGGAGCCTGGCGATTTTAGACGTTTTGGTATAAGAAATTTCGTAAAGTTGTGGTTGCTATATCAGAAGACAGAAATGTTTTTCATCAAATCACGAAAATAATATTTAATAAAAAATTCTGGTGAAACGTGCTTGAAAGTTTTTGAAGAATAGGAACCCTGTATAAGTAAAAAGTAAAGATTTTTCTAGCAGATAAAAGAGAAAATTTTGGTCATTTTTCTCAGAAAAATTGAATGTTCGGTTAAATTATTTTCTTTCCATTTTACTGTTGCGAAAAATATCTCTTGTGTAATTTAGCTCCCTTGTTAAGACCACACACATCGGCTTATGCCGTTCAAACTATGCATATTTTGCACAGTATTTCGATAAGAACACCACTTCTTTAAAACAGTAATATTTGACTTATTTCATGACAAAAATTCCTCGATTAAGTAAAACGATTATTAATATAAGGGAATACTACCGTAATTTCCGAAGTATAATCCGCGGATCAAACAATCATTTTTTGACCCAGAAACTATTTAAAATGAAATGTAACATATTAGATCGCCGTAAATGATTGTCTTCAATTACTAGATAAGATTTTTGGGTCCAAAGAGAATTGTTTGATCCGCGGATTATACGCCAAAAATTACTGCAATATTAGTACGCAAAATCTGATAGAAACCTGATACAGGGCATATCGATTCCGGCGTTTAACCCCTTCCGGCACGGCAAAAATATTTTAGTAAAATGAGAAATTATTGACTGACGCCGGAATTCACAAACGAATTTTTTAGATACTTTGAAACCACTAATTTAAGCTTTTATTTTAAGACAAAGAATTTTACTAAAATATAATTGGTACCGTTTGCAACTTTAGAATTAAAATTAAGTGTCCCAGACGGGACCAGTGTGCCAGAAAGGGTTAAATGAATTAATCTCACATTTGGCAAAATAAACTTCTTCCATAAAAAAATAACAAAATATACTGAAACTACTTTAAAATTATGATATACAACATTAAATTGTTCACATTTTGTAAAAAAATGCCATTTACAATAAATTAAAATTATATTAACACACTTTATCGAAATATTCAAATTTTCTTTTATTTTCTGAATAAAAAAATTAACTTATAAGAACAGAATATTGAACTATTGAAAACAGAAATAAAAAGAAAACGTAAGAGATTGAAAGAGTAAAATGCTGAAAAGGGAATGCAAAAATAGTGAATCACTGAGAAATCAATACAATTCTGTCTGCAATTTAAAAGCTTTCGAGCTATGATAAGAATATGATTCACGTGTTTCCGCGTCATTTATCACATAACATTTATCACATGCATTGCTTTTCAAATCTATTTCTTGATATATAAAGTTCCCTTTTGATATCTGTATGCAAATGTGCTTCATCTAAAGTTATTTAGAAGAAAGAAATATATTTTAAATTATTGCCTGAAGATATTTATATTTTTCAGTGAGTATGATTCTAATGCATATTTTAAGCTTGTTACCAGAAATGATAAAAATAAAAATAAAAATGCTCAATAAAATTTCGCATGAACTACTTTTAAAAATTATTTTATTTGATAAACTATAAGATTTGTCAAATGATTAAGCTAACAGGCTTAAGAGGATACAAGATTTTTTATTATACTAAAGTTTTCTTAGTTTCATTTACTGTAACTTTAACCCGTTGAGCTCTGGAGGGTAAATTTCCTCAAAATGCCAAATGTCACATTGAAAATTCCCATTGAAATCGAATGGATAGGAAAAAATATATATATATCTTTGTCATCAAATCAAGGTTTCATTCAAAGGCATAAAGGTCGAGTAAATCATATTTCGAATATGTAATCATAAATAATCTATAGTGCATATCATAGGTGAAATCGAAACAAGTAAATTCTTAGCTGAACTTTTCTTTAACTAAATAATTTAATATATTAAAAATAAGTATTTACAGTCCTAATTACATTATTTACAAAAATGTAAATCATTGGGAGACAGAATGCTATACTTGCAATATATTTCTGACTATAATACTCGTATCTTATATCATAACAAATTCGTTCTAATCAAAACAAAAAATCGGCTGCACTCTGTTTACAAAAATTAGAGTGTTCTAAAAGTGGAAGTTGAAGTTAAAGAAATTGCAAAGCGCGTAGCGCCAATCTAACTGCAATTCCTTTTCTTCACACTCCCCACCTGAACTCTTACAGAGTTCATCAATAAAATTCTATTATGAAAATTAAAATGTTCATATCAGTGTTTTCAATAATCTAATACAATTTTCATATCAGTGGTTCAGTAATCTGATACAATTTGATATCAAATACAAATATCAGTTTCAAATATAAAATCAATCAATTCTAAACAAAATAATCTAACAAAATCAATTAATTTCAAACAAAAAAGTATAAAATTCAGACAATATATTAAATGAAAAATATTACCTGCAATTAGCACGATAAAAATGACATTTTTTTCAAACATTTAAATATACTTACTTATACTAAGTTTCAAATAATACTGCATTTAAAATAAACAGAATAATTAAAAAGAAAGAAAACTTTTAGAGTTCTAAAAGAGATAAAAAAAGAAATAAAGTCTATCAATGTTCATCAGTTTATAATTTCTAAAGGCTATAAATGCTGGACAGATCTTTTTAGCACTCCTTTGGCTGTTTTTATTTCATATGAGCGAATGTTGTTATCTCTACCTGGAAGTTTCCACAGAAGTTTATTTTTGATATTGCCTTCGATTAAGACAACATCATTCACTTTTAGAGGTGTATGTTAATTGGGATTTTTCGATGAATGGAATGTTCTTAAATCTAGAAAATTGAAATCAAACAATTTGAAAAGCGAAAATTTAATCGAGAGAAAAAAAATTCATCTACCTCCAACCCTACCTTCTACGCTTTTGAGAGTTTGAATTTCTGATTAGATTTCAGAAAGTTTGAATGCCATTTTTTTCGATATAGTTATCAGACTTACTTAATCGCTGAATTTTTCCAAAAATAAGGCTCGTATTAATATTTCGGAATAGTAGTATTAAAACATCTTTACCGAAACACTATCATTGGGACACAGAAGAAAAATACAAATATATTGTAACGTTTTGAAAATAATGCAGCACACTAATGCGCATTTTTTAGAAATATACTAATTATGTAACCCAAAACACGAATTTTGAATTGATAAATATTAAACCCTTACCATGAAAATGATGTGGAAACCCTGTGATTGGGATAGAGAAGAAATGAAGAAACACAATTTTTCTGTAACGATTTGAAAATAATGCAATACGGTAATGTGCATTTCTTAGAAATATACTAATTATGAAACCCAAAGCATGAGTTTTGGATTGATAAATATTCAACCCGTACTAAAACAATGATGCGCAAAACAATATATTGAAGAAAAATAACTGAAAATGTGTATGACTGAAAAAAAAAGATGAAAGAGGTATAAGAAAATATCGAGACATCTGGAAATCGACAAAATTTGTCCGAATGTGAAAGACTTCGAGCTATGATATGAATATGATACGCATATTTCTTGCGTCAATTTTCATACATATTATGTATATAGCTTTTGAAATCTACTTGTTGATGTTTTCTCTCAGGAGTATCTGCATGCAAATGTGATTCAAGTAATATAGGAAAAATACTAATATTTTAAAATATCGCAAGCATCATTTCAATATTACAGTAGGTATTTTCTCAAATGCATGTTTAATGATTTGTATCATAACGATGATTTTTTTAATGTATTTTCGTGTATGAATCCCATTTTAAAGTTATTTGCTATACGACAAGATTTGCTTAATGATAAAGATATTCAGTTAACCCTTGATTTAAAAATAAATAAATTTCTTTCCGTATATTCTGAAACAAAAATATGTAATGTACCACCGTCCTTGAAGATGATAAGGTATCTGGGCAATGTTGCTAACTTACCATAATTTCCAGCACATATGCCGCGGCATAATTGAATCTTTATCAAACCGGAAATTTTATGAAAAAAAATATGAACAACAGTGGTGGCCAAAATTGTGGGCACTTTTGGGTAGCTCTCATTCCAAGAAGTAAAAAACTACCTTTTGCAGCCATCCGGAGCACTTCGGGAGCACTTCGGGAAAATTTACTATATTTTAGTCTTTCGTAACCCCTAGATCCCAAACCCACTCTCCGTTGAAATGTTGACTTACATATATATACTATTTATATATCCATATATATATAGGTATCTGAAATTTTTTGTACTGTAACTCTCGAATTTATGAACTGATTTGGATGAAATTCTTTATGTGCATAGTTGAAGTACTAATGTTTCGAAATGGCCAGCTTCAACCACCATCTTGTTTCAAAATGGAGGCCGTTTGAATTTGTGGACACTTATGCGAATTTTTGTTTTCTAACTTTTTCTTTTAAATGACCTATGTTGTTAACTTACATTGTGTGACTGTTTAAAATGTGTTTTGATGTTTCTGACATTCTGCTTAAAATGATATATAAGAGTTTGCATTTTGTGAAACAGAACTTTTTCTATAAGTATACAAAGTTAACAGTAAAACAGCCGGGTATTTTACTAAAGTTTTATACAAAGTGTTTCGCACCAGAATTTTAATTTTAAACTATTTAACTTATTTAATTAGCCTATTTTTGGGCTACATATATTTAACATATTTTATGAAGAAAATTCTGGTTCGAATTGACTGTTATCGTTCTGGCAGGGGTCATTTTGACCCCTAATGGCGGTTTTAGTGTTAAAAAATATAAAAATTTCAAAAGAATCATATGGCTGCCATTTTTAAAAAGATGGTGGATGAAGCTGGCCAACAAACTCAGTCGAGACGTTAGTACTCCTATTATGCACATAAAAAAATTCATTCAAATTGGTTCATAAATTCAAGAGTTACAGCATGACAAAATTCAGATATGTATATATATATGTGTGTGTGCATAATAGGAGTACTAATGTCTCGACTGAGTTTGTTGACCAGCTTCATCCACCATCTTGTTTCAAAATGGCAGTCGCTTGATTCTTTTGAAATTTTTATATTTTTTAACTTTTTTTATTTTTTAACTTTACACACACACACATATATATATATACAGGGTGATTCCAAATTTTTTTTACAATAAAAGAGGGGTGGTAGTACACATCAAGACAAACAATATTAAATAGGAGACTAAGGGTCCCAAACGTTTTCCAAAGGAGATAGCCGCCATTAAAGTTTAGGGTCCAAAATTTCAAATAAACGTAAAAAATGGAAAAATCGGTCGATTGATTTGCGGTTATCACTAAAATTATTCTTTATGTCGGCATTTTCTTGAAATTAAATTATAAAGATAAATTTCAAAAAATGCCGATAGAGGGCGCTTTAGACTTTGGAGTAACGAAAAACTATTTTTTGCCGGTATTTTTTGCATCACATTAAATGTTTTCGTAAGCTTAGACTCAAACTTAAATTTTGAGCTCAAAATCTGAAAGTGGGAGTGGTTAAGTAGCACAAACTGAACTGTGCTCAGAGGGTTCAAATTTCAAATGATTATAAAAAAACGGAAAAATTGGTTCATTGATTTGCAGTTTTCACTAAAACTGTTCTTTATGTCGGTATTTTCTTAAAAATAAATCATAAAGATAATTTTCAAAAAATGCCGATAGAGGGTGCTTTAGACTTTGGAGTAATGAACAACTCTTCTTTGGCGTTATTTTTTGCATCTCATTAAATGCTTTCGTAAGCTTAGACTTAAACTTAAATTTTGAGTTGAAAATCTGAATAGTTGGGAGTGGTTATGTAGACAAACTGAACTGTGTTCAGAGGGTTCAAATTTCAAATGATTATAAAAAACGGAAAAATTGTTCGATTCGTTTGCGGTTTTCGCTAAAACTAATTTTTAAATGAGCATTTTCTTGAAAATAAATTTTAAAGATAAATTTCACAAAATGCCGATAGAGGGCGCCTTAGACTTTGGAGTAGCGTACAACTATTTTTAACTGTTATTTTTTTAATCTCATTAAATGCTTTCAAACGCATAAACTTAAATTTTAGGCTCAAATTCTGAATCGTTTGAAGTGTTTAAAAAGCGAAAAATTGAATTGTGTTTGAGGAGGGAGGAGGGTTAAATTTCAATTCCTGAAGACACTTCAATTTGCGCTACTTAACTACTCCTAATTATTCAGATTTTGAGCTCAAAATTTAAGTTTTATTCTAAGCTTCCGAAAACATTTAAAATGTTTTTGCAAACATTTAAATAGAACAAAAATTAATGGATAAAATTAATTGTTGGTTACTCTGAAGTTTAAGGCGCCCTCTAATGGATTTTTTTGAAATTTATCTTTAAAATTTATATTTAAGAAGATACTGACTTAAAGAAAAGTTTTATTTTAAACCACAAATGAATCGACAAATTTTTTTCATTTTCTGTAATTATTTTAATTTTGAACACCCTCCCCCCCCCCCTTTACCACAGTTTGTGCTACTTAACTACTCCCTACTATTCAGATTTTAAGCTCAAAATTTAAGTTTAAGTCTAAGCTTCCGAAAACATTTAATAAGATGCAAAAAATAACGGCAAAAATTAGTTGTTCCTTACTCCAAAGTCTAAAGCGCCCTCTATCAGCATTTTTTAAAATTTATCTTTATAATTTATTTTTAAGAAAATACCGACATAAAGGATAGTTTTAGTGAAAACCGCAAATCAATGAACCAATTTTGCCGTTTTTTTATAATCATTTGAAATTTGAACCCTCTGAACACAGTTCAGTTTGTGCTACGTAACTACTCCCAGTTTCAGATTTTGAGCTCAAAATTTAAGTTTGAGTCTAAGCTTACTGAAACATTTAATGAGATGCAAAAAATACCGGCAAAAAATAGTTTTTCGTTACTCCAAAGTCTAAAGCGCTCTCTATCGGCATTTTTTGAAATTTATCTTTATAATTCAATTTCAAGAAAATGCCGACATAAAGAATAATTTTAGTGAAAACCGCAAATCAATCGACCGATTTTTCCATTTTTTATGTTTATTTGAAATTTTGGACCCTAAACTTTAATGGCGGACATCGCCTTTGGAAAACGTTTGGGACCCTTAGTCTCTTATTTAATATTGTTTGTCTTGATGTGTACTATCACCCCTCTTTTATTGTAAAAAAATTTGGAATCACCCTGCATATATATGGATATATCTCCATATATATAGTATATACATATAAGTCAAAATTTCAATAGAGGCTGGTTTTGGGATCCAGGGGTCATGATCGATGAAAATATAGCAAAATTTACCGATAGGCTTTCCCCGGACGGCTGCAATAGGTAGAATTTTGTTTTTTTTTTGCATTTTTGCAATGAAAGCTACCTAAAAGTGTCTACAACTTTGGCCACTACCTTAAGTATTCCGCAGCATTAAGTCACATTTCATGTAGGATACATTCTGGTAAGAAATCGCCTTATCTCAAGTGTTGTAGATACGCGCGAAATTGCGGTAGTGCATTTTTATTCAAATTATTATCATTCTGCCAGAATTTTTGCATAATCATAATATGTCTGTGATAGTCATTGACAATGTAAATCAAATGTTCTGTATTCGAATCCCGTCTAGAACATTATTTCGCTCAATTAGAAAATCTAATTTCTTATAGTAGATAGGTCTTTTTGGATTGAAACCAAAAAACCCGAATAGAGATAACGGCATTTGAATTGACAGATAGTTGGAATATTTAACAACAATTCATAACAAGAGAAAGAATAAATAAAAATACGAGAAAACAGGAACTCTCTTTCAGAATTTACTGCGTCCCCGATGAAAAAAAAATGTATAGGTTGCAATGTGTTATCTATCGCCGATCTTTAATTTCTCAACCGGTGGTTTTAGGTATATATTTCCGCGTACAAAAATGTTTCAAATAAAGTAAATATTCATGTTCCGGCCTTATTCAAAGTAAAAAATCAATTTTATAAAAACTGCGAATTCTAAAATTTTTTACGGTCCTCCCATCCCTATAGTTATACTTAGTAAAAGTTTACACATACCATAACAGATAGAACACAAAAAGTTTGAATTCTGTACTACAAAAATTGATAGAGTTATTAAATGTCAAAGTTTCATATTTTTTCACATGATTTTGTCTTTTACTTGGGGATCAATTAAAAAATAAATTAAAGTAATTGGAGATCGAAATCAGGGTGCAATGTCCTTTTTGAGGTGAAACCGCTTGTAACCAATATGATCATCGGGGTATCACCAAAGAGAGCTATTTCATCTAAATATTTTAGATAGCTTTTAGGGGTCGTATACAAAGCAAGGACTGAAATATTGAAATTAAACAGAAAAATAAATATTAATGTATTATCGTATCAGAAATCGGTCTTCTATAAAAAATGAATACATCTAATGCCGGAATCTACTAGGGATACTTTTAGGGGTTGAACAAAAGCCAAAAGTCAAAGTAAATAGTATTGCAAGAAAATCGAGATTATTCAAATTATAATATACCACTGCTCCACGCGTTACACATAAGCCGGATAGGTAGTGTGCAGTGGTCATGCTAATCAGTGCTGAAATCGTGAAAGCAGATTACACATACATGTAATATGAAGAAAAGGTACTTACTTAAGATGAATTCAAAGAAATGCCAGAGTGGCTACACGGGTTTATTCAGAACTTTTCCCTAAAGATCGAGATCCAATGCATGAAACTATAACTGATGCACTGAAAGAGACCGACTCCGTTACTCCACTACCGAGAACAAGTAGACGAGTAAACATAACGTTGGGCAGGAAGGAGATAATGGTATTCTCCCTTTTAAATACACAGCTGAACACAGTAAAAATAGGCAAGACATGTGGATACATGCGTCAGCATATCTAGCGATACATACACATGGTGCGCATCCTTACCATCTGACACTAGTGCAAACATTGATGGTGGGTGACAACGCAAGAAAATTTGATTATTGCAATTTCATGCTCGTCATTTTTGAGGAAAAACCGTTGTTACATTGGAACATTCTGGACCAGATTTGTCGAAGATAATACGGGCTGGCATTGTGAACTTACACAATGAGTATTACTGGCCTCTGGAAAACCCTCCCATCCTCCGCACAGTATGACAACAGATACGCTTATCAACGAAAATGTGATGCGGTATTTGGAATAGATTGTTAGACCCACCTTCTATGATGAGACTTTAAAAGGCGATCGTTACTTGTATCTCCGACAAAACATGGTACCTGACTGGTACCGTGCTCAACAGCTGCCTCTTCAAAATGCATACCGGGTGTGGATCAACCTGATGGAGCCCCTTCCATAAATTAATCAAATGTCCATGCTTATCTAAGAACCAAAGGAGGTGGGCTGATAAGGGCAATTTTTTGCCCATCATACACCCGAAAAAAAAGTTTCGAATTCCGATAATTGTTTGGTGGTTTTGCATAGTTAAAGATATGTATTTTGGTTAGTATAAACTTTACATGACAAATAAAATAGTAAGTCACGGAAATTATAGCCTGAAAATAGAGTGTTTTGGCTTTTTTTATACATTTTTGTCTTTTTTGCGTCTTTGAGTTAATTTTTTTAAGAAGCGCTCGATGAACCCAACTAATTTTGACATGCAATGATACTTATCCTTATAAACTTTCATAGGAGTATTATTTTAATTGGGTTCAGTGTGCGCTTCTACTTTTTAAAGAAAAAAATTGTATCATGCGGGAGAATCAAATGCACTGTTATCGGAACACGTTCAAATTTGTTTTACCGCACTCAAAAAATATTTACGTGTTTGAGAGGCCAATGTTGTTTTCTGAAAATATTTTTGTAAATATTTATTAAAGAAATTACTAATAAATAACGCTTGGATGTCAGTGTCATTGCTGCAAAGCCTGGCGGAAAATTTTTCTTATCTGTTCTAATAAAAAACTTTTATTGATACTTAAATGTTCGAAAAGCTGCGATGTACCAAGTGGTTCTAAGTAGTGCTCTAAATGTAGATATTATTACGGTTAGAAAGAAAGAAATGTAGATATTATGTATTTCGTGATCTTCAGTCTCGAAATATTTCTATGTCTTCTTCTGATGTAACAATAAAAGATTATGAAAAGTCAACGATTACTACAGACAAGACCACAAATAATAGAACCTACACTCTAAAAAATAAATGTGTAAATTTACGCATAAAAATGTGTAAATCGATGATACAAAAACGACATGTCTATGTGTGTAAATTGGTGTGTAAATTGTCAAAATACACGCCTAATGTGTAAATTTCAAAATACACATTTTAATGTGTAATTTGATGATAAGTCGAAATATGTAAAAGTTATCTGATAACTCTTGAAATACACACTTTAATGTGTAAGTTGCACTGAAATACACATATTTCTGTGCAATATTTTTACGCATATATATGTGTAAAATTCTGTTTTTACATATATTTTTGTGTAATAGGAAAATACCCACAATATTGTGTAATATGCAAAATACACATGTTTTTGTGTTATATACGGAATGCACAGATTTGTGTGTAATTTTCAGTTTTTACACATATGTCTACGTAACATGGAAAATACACATTTTTGTGTAATATTTCATACACAGGTTTTTGTGTATATAGATATTTACCTTATTCTTTGATGTGTAAACTGCGAAAAACGGTTTTCAAAATCGCAAAATAAAATTACATAAAGAACAAATTCGTATTTGCTTCACGTGTTTCTAAGTACGCGTTAGTAATTATGTACATTGGTAGCACCTATAGTTGTTATTCAATCCGTCCGTCTGTCTACCTGTCAGTTCACATATAAGAACGCAAAAACTACAGAACCGAATCGTTTAAATTTAAAATACATAACTGTTGCATAATTTTATCGAGTCATTTAAATTTTTATGAAAATGAGATGCATAATTCAATTATAGAGACAGTCAAAAGTGTTCCCTTGCATTATGACCAATGGGGAAAAATAGTTTCAAGTGCATCTTAATGATGTTACACACTTTTGAGTATAATAAAATTGATATGCATCTAGGAAGTACATACTACAATATAAATTCTGTATAATTTGTAGTACTAAGAATAGTTTTTATTAATTTACAGGGCTATAATAAAAAATCCCATTACATTATGGTAAAGAAATAAACATTGTTTGGGACGCGTTTTAATTATATTAAAATATTTCACATTTTATGAAATTGATGCTAATGTTGCTGAGATTCGTTAAAGATTACTTATTTTATAATAGAAAGCAGATATATAGTGTTTACAAAGACAAAGAAAAAATTCGGATACTTAAACAGTATCCGAAGTACTGTCTACTATTACACCAATATCTGATTATTTTTTTTAACTTCTTTATAGTACGAAATGCACCTGATTAGCTTTGTTTAACGTGCATTTTCCAACTTGTTTCTTTCTAACAGATTTGTAATCTTAAAACAAGAATTATTTACGCTCATTCAAGAAACAGGGTCGTCTCAAATTGTAATCTATTATCTTTCTGTTATCATAATCTATTTTCTTTAATTATTTTTCTTAATCTATTTTTTTTTTGAAATTATAATTTATAATCTCCTTCTGTTTGCATATATGCAACGTGATGACAGAAAGAATTAATTCATTTTACATAAGGGTTTGCAAGCAGTAAAAGAAAACTTAAAAACAATTTTTGATTATTAAAAAAATAACTTTAACACAGGGTGCGTAGTCATCAAGAAACTCAGATAACTTTAATTCTTTTAGTATCAGAAATTTTTCAAAGTACTGGTTGTTACATCTGAAAAAGGATTTCTTTTTCGTTAAATAAAACAAATATTACATTATAAAAATTCTGGTAAAAGGTCCTTACAAGGTGCTTCCAGACTACGCACCCTGTTAACAATAGATTGTAGATATTGCATTCTTATTTATGAAATTATACATTTAAATCAATAATAACTCTTGATACATGATTTTAAAAAACGGTCATTAATTGTTTATATCTTACAGCAACTGAATGCTGTACTCTATTTTGCCTATAATGTAAAATTTTTATGTTCGTTTTTTTTTCGAAAATATAATTTCTGACTGGATTCTGTTGCCAAGGCCACTATAACACTGATACTATCATAAATAGTACAAGGGATTAGAATTATTACTATGCAAATTTTAGAATAAAATGTGGTGAAAAATTTATTTTTATCAGTGTATTAAAAATACAGGTTATTTTTTATAAGACACAATAAAAAAAGGATAAGGAATGTGAATCCAGTAATGGAACCTCACAAAAGTAATATATTTTATAACAATAATTAGAGCCAGAATTTAATGAAGGCATACTAATAAAACAAAATATTTACTTCAAATAATTGTAACAAATTAGCATAGCAATAATTAATGAAATATTTTGAAAATTGTTCACTGTTTAAATGAATCATTGTAACTATCACAATATAAAAATTTTAATTGTTTTAGATACATTGTTTAAAATTTTAAATGTCAGGGAATTACAGTTATCAAATTATTTATACATTGGGAGGTTTAGATGGGTAAAAGATAATATGAAAAAAAAAGTTATTTTAGCACAAATTCGTTTATTTCCCTCTATTTTTAACAATAACAACGTTGAGCGCCACTCAGTCTCCGGCGACAGATGTGGCACAACAGATGCAGTTAATTTTTCAGAATACAATTGATTTTTAACAATTTCTAGATTTGATTGAGCGCCCCCCGCCCCCAATAACACACGCTTCTTAAATTCTTAAAAATAAATGAAATTTTGCATATAGTCATACGAACATAAAATTCAAAATTTTCTTTCTAACGAAACATAAACACATGCAAATTTTGCAAGGAAAGAAAAATGACAGTATTACTTTTTTAAATGAAGGCAACTCTTAGCAAATTCATTCAAATTTTCTTGAAAATCGATGGAACTTTGAAATATTAATTTCTGTTTCTTGATTAGGAGTATAAAAAATAATTTAGATTTTAAATTATGTAGAGAGGAGTTAATGAAATATATATACATATAAATTAAATTGTTAATAAGTATTTTTTATTAACCAAAAATATTGAAGCTTGTCTATTACCTTCCCATCTAGCCTATATATACCTCATATGCATGTTGTACATATCATATATTTCATATTCATGCATTTTATAATGTGATATGATTCATATATTAGTTAAATCTCTGTTTAAAGTAGAAACTATTGGGATGTGATAATACATATTTAGTAATTATGTTAACTATTGGTTAAATTACTTTTAAAACCCAAAACTTTTAAAATTTACAGAAAACGTCATTTTAACCGCATAGTTTTAAAAAGGAAAAAAAAATCTAATTTTAAATGCCATTTAAATGGATAAATCAGTGGCATGTAGCCTTTTATTTAAACAAAATAAAAATTAAATTTACTAAAGTTTATTGAATTGATAAAAGTTAAATTAATGTTAGTCAATGCTTTTATAAAATGTTTATGAGAAATTAAATAAAACTAAAACTATTAACTAAAAGAGAAAGCTGAGAAAATATTTTTTCTTACCTATTTCTTATCAATGACCTCCCTCTGTGTTAAGTTGGGGTAATCCAAATAAAAATACGTAGATTCTTTCGTAGAATTATGTCCGAATCCAGTACAAAGACATTAATGAGCTCTTTTTAACTACATTACTGACACTGTACCTTTTTCGGACTGTTATGTAAAATATCCTTTGGCGGCATTCTTGTAAAATTTTCGTAAAAGTTTTAAAATTTATGCGAACTATATATGTTTATAAAAGAACAATATATCCGAGCACGCTGAAAGTTCTTTATTCCAAAGACCAACTCTTGTGATCGTCTGCAGGTGAATTTTTTGCACGCAGATGTTGTTTTCCGTTTATTTATACAATGCTAGATTTGGAAGTTAAATGCACGTTATTTTCATAAAAGTGGCTCTAATTAAAATTTTCTGTTTAAATTTTTTTTATATATTTCACTTTTTTTTAATTCAATTTCAAAAAGTTTCCTGTTAAAATGAATTGTTAAGTTTCTTTTTTATAAATTATTATGTTGTATTAGTCATAATTTGGGTTATGAATTAAAATATTGCCTTAATACATGTATCAATTACAGAGTAATCCAACTATTAACGCAAGTTAGAATACGGACAAACAAACCGCATTCTTAAGCATTTTCAACAATGTTGTAAAGTATTAAAACGACTAATAGATTGAAATTTGACTGTTAGAATTTTATACCCAAAAGACGATAGCAAATTTTAATTCTTTTGTACAGCCCTGTATTTTGTCTACTATTTTTGCATAAGGTTATGCCACTATTTAGCTATGATTTAATTAAAACAAAAGCACGTTTAAATCTAGTGAACTTACATTTCCAGAGGTTATCTTACATAGGCAGCTACGTATCAAATTCTTTCGGTGGTCCTGTATATCAGTTTTCTCCATATATATCTTAGTTTATTAAAAGCAATTCTGTGTAAAAATGTAGAATTTATTTTAAAACCACCTTTAAGCTACTTCCGTTCATGTACTGTAATCTGTGCACTTTCTGCTGTGTTACCCTGTACATGATCTATAGCATTTGTACACAGAACGCAATATGCAAAAATCAATTTAAAAACTCATATTTCAATTAACAAGAAAGAAAAATTATGCGTTAAGCATAGATTACGAAACACTTTCCAACACTTCCTGAAATCCTTATCAAAACTTCATTATTTAGGAAAATAAGGTGTTAATGTCCATAGCCAAATATGTAGTTCAATACTTTTGAAGAGTCCTGTATTTAATCTGTCTGTTGATATATATACTATATAATAAGAAAATTTAGTTAAGCAAGAAAACGCTAAACTTTCGTTAAATTTATTTTTTAGCAATTCATACTAATGGATGAAAACGTACTTGAATACTATTGTTCAGCCCTGTAGTTTACCGAGTACCTGTATTACAGTCCAATATATACCTAAAATTTATTTTAAACTAAAACACTCTTAAAACTTCTTAAATAACATTTCCAGAAGTTATCATCGAATTGTGACCATGTATCCAGTACTTTACATGACCCTGTATATCATTTCATCTATATTCTACAAACATTTCTGAGTAAGCGGTTCAACGTAAAAATGTATAACTTATTTAAAAACCACCTTTTAGTAAATTACGCTCGTATTCAGTAACCTTTACGAGTTCTTTTGTGTAACCTTGTATATCAACTATAGAATTTATACACACCACGTAATATGCATACATTTAAGGAAACTTAAAAACGCATATCATAATTAAAAATGCATTTTATCCATCCATCAACCATCATCGATAATACACAGTACTTCAAATAGAATATATTATTTGAAATCTTTTGTGTCTCCCTGTAAATGCTATGCACTTTATATTATGACTCAACGTATCACCATATCAATTTTATTGTACACGAAGTCGTTTAACATTATTAAAATATCTCGCAAATAGTCCCCGCCCCTTTGTTCTTGCATAATGGAATTCTTTCGTGTGGCCCTGTAAATGAATAATAACTGTCATTTACACTGCATTTTTTTAAATACATATTTTAACGTACTTTGCTAATGCATATAAATTTAAATATGTTTGGCAGGGTGTTACAACTTTAAAACTCATTCGAAACTATTTTTTCAAATAGGCCGTAATGTAATAGTAAACTTTTGACTATCCCTGTAAATACATATGATAGAAACTTCATTTTCAGTAGGGTTTGTGCTAACGTGAACATCAATAACATTTAAAATTTTTATGGCAATTCGAGTATATTTACGAGAGTTAGAGCGCGGACAGATGGACAGACAAAACGAATGCATAAACACGTTTCAATTTTGTCGGAAAGTCTTCTAATACATTTAAAAACTGTCTTTTAAAATTTACATATTTATAATTATGTAAAACACTCCAATTCAATTAAATACACGTAATCTTTTGCATTTACACACTTCTGTGTGTCTATTAACTGATAAAAACTTTCGTACTCATTCTAATAAACAAAATACACATAAAAACAGGCAATTTTTTGTACGAAATGTGTAAATTTTAAGACAAATGGGTGATTTCAGAAATTTACACACTTCTCTGAGTAAACATTATTATGCTTAAATTAGAATAACACTCCAATTCGTGTAAATTCAGACATTTTTCGGAATTTACACACTTGTCTGAGTTTATCAAGTGATAACAAATTATACACTTACTTTAGGACGCTAAATACACACAAAAACAGGTAAATTTCCGAAAAAAATGTGTAATTTTTATTACAGGTGTGTAATTAAAAAATTATACATATATGTGTGTAAAATTAGCCAATTTATACATTTATTTTTTACAGTGTAATACATTTATCAATACTTCATTTTAAGTACTCTAACACTTGTTGTATAATATGTAAAAGTAAGAACTGCCTCGTTATTGTAGCAAAAGCTATTGAAACTCAAGCCTTTATAGAATCTATATTTTGTCGGAATAACGATGCTGTAAAACTCATATTTATTGATCGGTCTTCAGTAAATTGGCTCTGTAAGATTTACGGTCTGTAAGTGAGAATACATCGATGTATGAAAATATATTGAAAGCATTTAAAACAATATCAGAAATGTACAAAGCAGAGGGCCTCGATTTTGACCTGGACGCTTTTCCGAAATCGATTATTAAACTCTCATGGATACATTTATGTATCCTTTTAACCATATCTTTAAACTAGTAAAGTTCAAAATACGTTCCTCAAAAAAGAGGTAATCTCGTACTTACTTTGAGTGTTACTTGTAAAATTTAGAACTGGTTTTTCTAATGGTGTTCTGTCCACATTATTCAATATAAGAAAAATAATATCTTCCGTAAAATATGGAAACCAGACATTGATTAACCCGGGAGAACGCGCGCTTACAAGGGTATGAATGGTTTTTACTTCGCCACCATTAAAATCAAATTATAACAGTAACGTTATAAATACGGCGACAATTCTTACAAAATTTGCGATAAAATAAGTTGAAGATTACTTTAAAAAAATTAGTGGTTGCAATTGTAAAAAACCATACGTAATACGGGTCTTTTAGGCCCTGCGCGCGTCCTCGCGGGTTAAGAACTTTGTCCCACAACACCTTTGGATGGAACACGTCACCAGAACACAGGTTATTGAAAAATATACGAGCCCTTCAGCAGGAAGATTATTTATTTCGGATGACGACAATGATACTGTGATGATTAATTTCGATAGCGCGTATATTTATATCCAGAAGAGTACGATTTAATCCTTCCAGAGAAATTCATTATGATTATACAAAGGAAGACCATTCGCTAAGCGTAATGGTATTCGTCACTACTTCAAATTATATTTTAGATGTCTTCGGCCCTTACTTCGCGGATTCAAAGAACAATTACACTAACATACTTAAACATATATAAAAAAAAGATTCACATAATATCAGAGAGTTGCTGAAGCAAAATGATGTTGTAATATTTGATAGATTTTTTATGGGATTGTTTGGAACTTCTGCAAGAAATGAATATTGAACATGACACACCAAGATTCCTAAATAAGTAGCAACAGTTTTCAACTGAGGATGCCAAGGAACACTTCTCTTAACACTAGAACCGCGTGAAATTTTACCCAAGTTTTATAAAAATTATTCACATCAGAACTTTTATTTAAGTCTGTTTAACTTATTTATTTTAAATAATTTTTGTGCAGCATATATGTAAATTATTTTAAGAAGAATTATCTGGTTCGAGATGACATTTTTTCACTGAGTACGGGTGAAAATGACCCGTCTCCGCGGTTCTAGTGTTAATCAAAGTTTGATTTTTCGACACAAAATTTTTTTTAAATATATCTATAATACTTGGATAAAAAAAAACAGCGAAGCAACATCATGCAATGCACTGTCAATGTAAAGTAGGCGAAGTGCCTTAGAATACAAGACGCAATGTTGCTTCCGTATTATGGTTTCTGGCTTACTTAAGTCATAACTCGGTCAAAATTAAAAGAACAAGTATTGAAAATGCTCATATACTAAATTTAGCGGCCGCAGGATGGTCCAATAGTGATTCCGGTAAAGCAACCAAGGAAGAAAATAATCTCAAACATATTGCAAAAAGTGTCTGAAACTGTATGATTATATTTTTGGTTATTGATTATTTCCAATATTTTATTTATTGAAATAAAAGTCTTAATAAGTTCCATTCATCTTAACCTTGCATTTAGTTTTGTATTTACTAATGATTTCTTGGATTTAAACTAATAACAATAGTGTTTATGCTCATTAATGTACATCATATTTACTAAAATATATATTTTATTTTCCCATCAATTATTAAACTTTCATCCAAGATATTATTATTTTCTTATTTGTTATGAGGTATAATAATGAAAAAAATGCATGTCACATCTAGGTGCTGATGGGCGAAAAATGGCGCTTATTAGCCCACCTCCTTTGGTCAACAGATAATTGGATATTGTGGCACGGTAGATTGGCTATCGCGTTAGCCAGACTTGACTTCCATGGATTTATACTTCAGGGATTACATCAAGGCACAGGTTTATATTACTGAGCCTAATTCTCTAGTTAATATGAAGCAGCGCATCATTTTTGCTTGTCGCGCAGTTACACCTACTGTGTTCCAAAGTGTCAGGACACAATACTGCCACGCATTCAGTTGTGCATTGTCACCATTAAAGAACACTTTGAGTAATATCTCTAGTAGATTTCGGCATTAGATGTATTCTTTTTTATACTATATAGACCGTTTTCTGGTATGATAATAAATTGATATTTATTTTACTGATTCATTTCTATATTTTATTATTCACTTTGTATACGACCCTAAAAGTAAACTAAAATATAGGATGAAATAACCCTGTTTGGTGATATCCCTATTTGACGGTACAAGCTACAAGTGTTTTTGCCATAAACGACATTTCTTTTAATGATTTCAATCTCCAACTACCCTAAATTATTTTGCGTTAGCATATCTAGCGATACATATACATGGTGCGCATCCTTACCATTCGACACTGGTGCAAACATTGATGGTGGGTGACCGCGCATGAAAATTTGATTATTAAAATTACATGTACATCATTTTTGAAGAAAAGTCGTCGATACTTTGGGACATTCTGTGGACAGATGAGTCGAAGATTACGGGTTAACATTGTGAATTACACAATGAGCATTGCTGGACTTTGGAAAATCCTAACATCCTCCGCACAGTACTACAACAGATAAGCTTATCAACGAAAATTTGATGCGGTAAATGGAGAAAGTAGATTGATGGATTCATCTTCTACGATGAGACTTTAAAGGGCGATCGTTACCTGTATCAGCGACAAAATATGGTACCTGAGTGGTACATTGCTCAACAGCTTCATCTTCAAAATGCATACTGGGTGTGGTTTCAACCTGATGGGGTCCCTCCGCATAAATTAATCAAATATCCATGCATGCCATTGATGACCGTCCACTTGCGATTTTAGACGTTTTGTTTAATATCTCGAAAAATACATGAGGAATTATCCCCAAAACTCTTAGTGTATAAATGAAATAGTAGACGTCATACATTTCCGTGAAGATTGTTTCCCAAAACTACATAGGGGACCGACAACAAATTAAAAAAGAATGAATGTATTTTGAGTAACCTTGTCAAAACTAACGTAGCAAAAGTGCTCAAACTGTGTATTATGATTAAGTGGCTCATTGTAACAAACTGTGTTCATTTTTATGCGAATAGCATGCCATTCGTACCGAAATTAAGGTTTTTATAAAAGTGGTCCCAAATTTCGCCAAGTTTTTTGCTTATAATTTGCAGAGTTCTTAATATAATGTAACATTCTTTTCTGAAAATATGGAAAATAATATTGCACACAATACCCTTTAATCAGAATTAAAAAATAGTAAAAATTGTATGAAATGAGTAGATTTACTAAATAATTTTTCACTACGCATGCGTCAACGATATTAAAATTTCATTTGCATATTATGTTAGCTAAATGTATAGACCAGCTTTTGTGAAAGTCGCAAAATCATAGCTTGAAAATTCTGAAAATAATCGTCAATAGAATAAGTTGAAAATCCTTTATTCCCAAAATGAAGGGAAAACAAGAGGGGTTGTATCCATATATTCATTGATTAGTGTCAATATAAAATACACAATGGCGTACTACAACATTTGGATAAAATTCCTCACTTTTTTGCTTAATTTTGGGAAGAACGGATTTTGTGCTTATTCTATAGACGATTACTTTCAGAATTTTCAATCTATGGTTTTAAGACTTTCACAAAATTTGCTCTATACATGTAGCTAACACAATATGCAAATGAAATTTGATATCGTTGACGCATGCGCAGTGAAAAAGTATTTAGTAAACCTACTCATTTATCATAAAATTTTTATTATTTTTTAATTCATACTACAAGGTATTGTGTGCGTTGTTATTTCCCATATTTTCAGAAAAGAATGTTACTTTATATTAACCCCCTGACTGCCCAGCCAAAGGGTAATATTGTAATGTTGTTTTCTCTCAATTTATTAAAAATATTAAAAAAAGATGTTTTTTCCAACCTGATACAAAATATGTTATTACGTATTATATGTTATTACGTAGGTGTATAATCTTTGAGAGTATTAATCCTAAATTAATTTTTCAAACCTGTGTTTTATTTGTAGGATTATATTAAATTAAATATTGCTTATGTTGCAGTGAAACCTGCAGCTTAATGTGCGAAAAAATCCGGTCGCAGCAGTCAGGAGGTTAAGAACTCTGCAAAATTATAAGCAAAAACCTTGGCAAAATTTGGGACCATTTTTATAAAAAACCTTAATTTCTCTACGAGTATGCATGGTATTTACATAAAAATGAACACAGTTTATTACAATAAACCACTTAATCATAATCCACAGTTTGAACGATTTTGCTACGTTAGTTTTGACAGGGTTATGCAAAAGATATTCATTTTTTTAATTTGTTGATGGTCCCCTATGGAGTTTCAGGAAAAAATCTTCACGGAAATGTATGACTTGTGTATGACTTGTATTATTATATTTATACACTAAGAGTTTCAGGATAATTCCTCATGTATTTTTCTAGATATTTAACAAAATGTCTAAAATCGCGAGTGGACGGTCATCAATGGCCATGTAGTGTATCTAAGAAACAAATTTGGTCAACAGATTATTGGATATTCGTAATTAACCGCTTCCCTGAAATAACCGTACGTCTTACGGACAACGTGTTTTTGCCAATCATGATTTACTATTCTCAACAGTAAATTTTAAAACGTAAGTTTTGCATTATTGAATCTGAGCACTTTTCGGATTAAATTTGGCAAAAATTTCTGTTTTGAAAAACCGGTGATAAAATATTAAAAATTCTGTAAAAGACATTAACCCTTTGAGCTCTGGGGTGTAAATTTCTTCAAAATTCCAAATGTCACACTGGCACCAGTATTTTGCAAAGAAAAAAAAAACGGTTAACGATAAACGCGAAAAAAAAATGCATTAAACCTTTTTGAAGTAAATCTAGTCAAATTTTCTGGTGTCATTGTGACATTTCGGAATCAAAATTATGTGGTAGAAAATTCTACGAGCAGAGCTCAAGGGGTTAAATAATAGGTATTATTTGAATTTTTTTATCTGATACATTGATCAGTTAAGTGGTTGAAATGAACGCTTTATACAGGATAAGCATGCAGTTTTGAGCGAATTTCGAAGTTCTGTAAAACAAAAACAAATAAACTTAGTAAGTACTACTGTTGTTCAAATGCGAAAGCGATTTAACCCATTAGTGTCTCGCGTCCCTCTTTAGGGACGCTTCAAAAGGTGCATTCAGCACTGTTTTTGACACCGGTAAAAAAGAAAAGCAATAATTATTTTATTTAAATGATGCATTTTCGTGATTAATGAGCTAAACTTAAATTTTCTAAAAGTAGTGGTGCCAACCAAATAAAATTTACGCAAAAGATGCTGGGCACGAATGGGTTAAACAGTTTGTTTTTCAGTCACTAATTTATTTCCAGCAAGATGGTGCACCACCGCAATGGAATTCCATTGTTAAAGACTTCCTGCAGGAAACATTTTCCCAACGATGGATTGGTAGAGCTGGACCAAATCTTTGGCCTCCACAGTCACTCGACACAACATTTATATTCAGAGTTTTTCAAAAATTGCGTGAACGTGAAAACGTTTCGCGATATTCATAAAACTAAAACTATGAATCACTGACGTTATTGGTGGAATAACAGCTGAGATGCTTCACAACGTACAGACTCGATATTTTCCTTGCGACACACGGATCTCATGTACAGATTCTTGAATGTGTAAAATAAAACTGTTTTAAATATACTTGCAAATTTAATATTAAACAGGCTAGTAAAATAATTTGTTTTTGTTTTATAGAACTTTTAAATGTGCTTAATAATTTATGCTCACCCAGTATTTTAACAATATGCACCATTTATTAAAATAAAATATTACCACGTTTCATTGAAACATACACGGATTTTAAACTAAAAATATTCAACTTCTATAAACAGAAAATGTCATGTGTAAAGCAAGCTACCTAAAATTGAAATAAACAGCTAACGCTAGCTATTGAATGGAAAAATATGGAATAACACAGTAATCAATGCAATTCTGTCTGCGATGTAAAAGCTTTTGAGATATGATGTCAATATGATTCACATATTTTTGCGTCATTTAACTCATAATATTATGAGTATTACATTTGAAATCTACTTCTGGATGTATAAAATTCTTTTAGGAATATCTATATGGAAATGTGCTTCACATAAAATAATTTAGACGAAAGACAAATTTTAAAATATCGCGGAAGGATTTTTACATTTTTCACTAAATATTTTTCTAATCAATATTTAAAGATTGTTATTAGAATATATAAGATGATAAAGATATATTATCAGCTTAAATAATTTTGAGACAAAAAAAATTGCAAAAAATCGTCTTTAATTAATTATTTATTTTTGCTAAAAAAAAGTAAACTGTTTCAGGTTGGATCCACACGGATTGAGTGTTTACAATGAGAACAAATTCCAAAAAATTTGCAAAACATTCCGCTAGATGTATTATTGGCTGTCTATGTCTTAAATAGTTATCTAAGAAGTTGTTACAGCTTACCGATGGTAAGTGAACTTAGTTCCTCAAACAAAATTTATTGCTATTAATTTTTAAATGTTTGCGGTCATTAAATATTCGGTAAAAATATTTGAAAATAATAGCATTTAAATTTTCAGTTCATTTCTCAAGAAAATACGAAAACTCGAGTTCTTAAATAAGCAAACAATTCGAATTCAACGCGAATGTTTGTATGTATAATTGTTAATCTAATTATATATATAGATATATATAAATACACTGCTCACAACAATTAAAGGATATTTAAAGTTTTATATAAAATAAAGATATAAACTAAATTTTTTTTGCCGAAAATAGAAGAAGAGAATCACAAATGCAAATTTTTCAGGTTTTAAAACTGGGGAGAATGCAAATTTTGAGTTCGACGTCAAAAACATCGCTTCAGCGGCAGCGAATGAAATTTGACTTTCAACTGGATAAATGAGAATGAAGACAAGGATGATCGGCATTCAGTGATTGCTTTGTTTCGATGAGTACGATGTCTCAGCGAAGTCATTTGACAGATTCAGAAGCTTGGAGAAATGTTGGTAGGTTAGAAGGGGGGCCAAACTCAAGCTGAAGTAGCGCAAGCCATTGGAGTGTCACAAAGTGTCATTTCCAGGATCTGGAACCGTTTTTTGGAGAGTGTATATGCAGGCCGAAGACCAGGGCAAGGTCGTAGACGGGCAACTACGCCCAATGAAGATCGGTATTTAGCGTTAACAGCTTGGAGACACCGAAACATGAACGCTACTCTTCTCCAACAATACCTTCGCTCGGCTACAGGCACCAAGATTTCAACTCAGACCGTCCGAAAACGTCTAAATGCTGTAGGTCTGTATGCTCGCCGACCGATGGTATGTGTTAGATTAACATCAAGGCATCGTCGCGACCGCAGGGAGTGGGCAACCGAGCATGTCAACTGGAGGAGAAATGAATGGAGCAATATTCTGGTTTCAGGCGAGTCCAGTTTTTCTGTGCATCCGGATAATAGGCGTATTTTCATCTGGAGGGATCGTGGCAGTAGGAATAATCCTGCGTTCGTGCACGAAAGTGTCAGATTTGGCGGTGGAGGAGTGTTGGTGTATGGTGGCATCTCCATTGACGGGCGCACTGACCTCTACATCATTCGAGATGGAGCTCTGACTGGTCGCCTATATAGGGATGAGATCCTCAGACCTATTGTAGTCCCTTACGCTGCAGCAATCGGAGATAACTGCATTTTAATGGACGATAACTGCAGGCCACATCGTGCAAACCTGATGGAGGATTTCCTTTTCGAGGAAGGAATCGTTCGAATGGAATGGCCAGCGTGTTTTCCAGACATGAATCCAATCGAGCACGTTTGGGACGCTCTAGGAAGACGAGTTTCTGGCCGCCAACAACCCCCACAAACTCTCCAAGAACTGGAAAGAGCTCTTCTGGAAGAGCGGGGCAGAATACCCCAATTCGTCATTAATAGCCTCATTGAGTCCATGCCTCAAAGGTGTTCAACGTTGCTGGCCGCCCGTGGAAACCATACTCCCTACTGAAAATGATTTTCTTTGAAGAAAACACCTTTTCTTATTCTTTTTTTCTCATATGCACAAGTTGTGTTTTTTTCCTTTTGTACACAAATGCACAATAAAATGCATTTTTTTCTGCCAAACTTGTGTGATTTATTCTCATATAACCTACTATGTCTGTCGACGATGTATCAATCAGCTAAAAAGTTTCCCAGATACAAAATCCACCTAAAACTGCAATATCCTTCAATTGTTTTGAGCAGTGTATATATATAATTATTATCAGTGAGATAATGGATTTACAAGGTGCTTTTCATCGGTAACGTGTGTTCTCAAATCTGATGACATTAATATGAGACCGTATAATGTCAGGCAAAGTATCGACTGGATAATTCAGTGGTACAGAGTGGGCTCATGTGGGTAAATTCTTTTGTTCGTGTCCTTGATACTTTTCAATTTACTTGGAAAATTTCTTTAACCCTTCAATGTCCATGATAGCATTTATGTTACCATTAGCATTCCCAAATTAGTGTATCTTTTTATTCACATATTATATCCTTCCACCAGAAATTTAAAGTAGAAATTTTTCCTTTATTTAATAACAGACATTTCGTTATTTAACCTACCTACCCTGAATGGGTGTAATCGACCCATAACTGTAATTTGTTTTATATGATTGACACCAGAACTTTTTTCATAAAGAAAGTCAAATAATAGAATCAGAGAAATAATCCAATTAAATTTATTAAAATGTTTTAAATAACTATTCTGGGTTGAAATGTTTGTATCACGGTTGAGTAAAATTTGAACAGGGTAGGAAGGTTAAAAAGAAAACAGGAATGAATTCAGATTTAGTACACATAATTAATCCTTTCCACTCGAGAGGTGTCTCACGGACCACTTAAGTGAGCTTACGTGAACTTTCATTCCAAATCGTTCTCGAACTGTTAGTCATAACCTAAATAATTATAACTATAATATGACGATAGTTTTTGCAAAAATACTTTTATTTCTGAGAAATGGGATGAAATACGAGAATTTCCGAAGTAGCCTCTCTTTAGTTCAGAGAATGGCTGACAGAACATACGGTTTTCTGATGTAAGTATTGTGTAGTCCAAGCTATTTTTGGGGCCATGATATTTATTTTGTTTAGTAAATTTATTGTGTTTAAAATTTCCTTGGCGTAATTTCATAACTACCCATGCCCAGGTTGTCTAGACAAGGACTGCATTTTTTAAAATTCAATAATCAGTAAATAGTGACAGCAAATGGTGAAATTATGCTTGGAGAACATTAATAAGTGAAGCCAATAATTTATTTACTAAGTTTCCTTATTTTAGTTCCAAATAACACAGATAGATGTAGTTGTGCGTTCTAAACTCTTCGAATGGTTATGTATGGGCATGGTTTTTTTTAAATTGAAACGCTGTTATTGGAAGAATTACAGTTTGATACAATGTGGTGATATCTCGAGTAATTGCCCGTAGTCAACCTGCAATTCAAGCAATTAATTATATTTCAACCCAGAAACTTTCAAGAATAAAATGTAACATTTTGTATCGAGGTATTTATTTATCTTAAATTACTCTCTGAATTTTCTTGGTCGAAACAGAATTTTTTAAGCTGCGGGTTACTAAGGGAAATTACGGTATGTTGTTGGAACTTGGTCGAGGGAACAAAGTGAAAAAATTCCAGAATTTGCACATTATTTCCTTTGCACGATTGACTTTAATAATCATCACTGTTTACATGTTACTGAATATTTAAAATGTTCAATACATTTTAGGACATCATTTAAAGTGAGAGACAATGCAACTTTTTTCTGGATAGCAATCTATTGTTTTCAGATACAATTCTTTTGTCATGACATGCATTATTCACTCTGAAAGTGTTTCTTCTGAATTCACAATCAACTTGTGTAGTCAACATTTTTAAGAATCAGCTTTCGTTTCGCAGTTAAATTTTCCGCATAAAACTTTTCTGCAACGTATTCGAAAAACTAGGAAAATAAGAATACGCATTTACCTTTTATAATCAGTTTTAAAGTACGGGAAAGCGGTTTTTAATTTCTACGTATTTGTTTTCCTCCAAACTTTGAAATGTTAGCGTATTTTTTTCTTTCGTTAAAATTATCAATTTTATTCAAATTAAAACGTCAGGGAATTTTGACCCCAATTTTTATTCATTTTCACAGATTGTAAATCTAAACGGTTCATGTTTTGTACATATGTATTAATTATCGCAACTTCTAATTTCAACAAACTAAGGCAACGTTCTTTCAGTATTTTTTTTTCCAAATCCATCACTTTAAATAAATAATTTCATGTGCTTCCTAATGATTATTACAGAATGGAAGAAACAAAATATCTGTTTAGATGTTTGGAAGTGTCTTAGATGTTTGGGACTATTTTAGACCCGTTTTCCTGTTCATTTACGCCAGGAGTGTCAAATAGTGGCCCGACGGCTACCACATTTTTTTAAAAGATATAGTTGACTTTCTAAATCACAGTGATCCAGTGATTAACCCCTTCATGCTCGCATCAAATTACGGTTAAAAAAAATCAAATTCATAATTGCCACCACTTTTTTGAAAAAAAATATTCTTTTTTATTGACAAGTAAAATGATACCAGAATAAAACTAATTGCACTATTTTATAAAAGTGGTGGGAATCAAACAAGTCCGAATAAAAACCGTGAAGCTTGCAGCCCGTGAATGTCTCGGGAGCGACGATTAAGTGGTTAAATAAGCAGTTTTCTATAAAATTGTAATACAATTCGGCGGAACACAGTTTGAAATCTCTTATTTGCGCCATGATCATAGTAAGACACTTATGTGTTTTAAATTTAGGCATCTATAATGCCTTAATTTTTCGACTAAGACAGTTAAGTGTCTGACATTCTTTTTCAGTGACATACGTGCCTATGTAATTCTTTTCAGTGACAAATTTATGGCGCTAATATTTTCAGTGAATGCAGTCTTAATATTTAACTATTTCCCTCAAAAAATAAATTATGTGAATCTCATTTTCCTGATTTTTGTAACCAGCCTGTAAATGCAAAACATCGTTTTGCAAAGCAGCTAGTAGAACTTCGGATAGGTGTTGTTTTAAATTACAGGGTGTCCATAAAAGTATATCCCAGTTTCAGTGGTACACTATAACAGTTTAAGTACGCAATTGAACTAAACTTTAGGCTATTTACAACAGGTCTCACATCAAACTGAATGCAAACTAACTTAGTTTTTCTTATAAATGTTCAATATATATTCATCCAACCTATAATTGTATCATTTCCACACTTTACAAGTCCGCAATATTGGAAGTACCCTAATTTCCTGCGTATAATCCGCGGATCAAACAATCATTTTTCGACCCAGAAATTTTATTAAATAAAATATAACTTTTCAGATCGCCGTAAATATTTGTCTTCATTTACGAAATAAAATTTCTGGGTCGAAAAAGAATTGTTTGATCCGCGGATTATAGGCAGGAAATTAGGGTAATAGCCTCTTCAATTCTCTGTCTTAAATTTGACAATTTATTAGGAAACGATGAAACGTATAAGTGATCTTTTATAAAGCCTCAAATGATAAAATCGCATGTCTGTAACGGATTTTAAATATACAACATAGAATAATACTTTACGTTCAGGATTTGCCATTTTGATTATCCAGTACTACAAGTCAATGAATGACAAATTAGAACTCTCCCATGCGTTTATCTAAAACTGTTCGAGTTACTCTGTATTTGTCGCACTGAACCAACACTGTACAATGTTTACTGTTTATATTATTAAATTTAATACCGCATACATATTTTTATGGACGGGACCCTGTATTTTTTGAAGGGAATTTATTTCTTCTTATCAAAAAATTTTTAACGGAGTTGACTTGAAATTAAGCATTTTTCTATAAATAAAATTAACGCAAAATGTTTTACAAAATTTTAGATGCGTATATAACTTAAACAAGGGAATTTTTTCAGACATGAAATTAATTCAAATTTCAGATATTTTATACGAAAGAAAAGATAATTTGATAATTTAATTCACATTTTGCAAGCTAAAAGCCATTTTTTATTACTAGTTCTTTTTATCATAAACTTCTATAAAACACAATTAATAATTTTAACCTTCAACTTGCCAGAAGCTTTCAGATATTCTTTTTCTTCTGATGGTAATCAAATATTAATTCAATTTCTCATCTTTGTCATAGACATAAAATTTTATCACGCTATTATCAAAATGAAGTTTCCAAAAAAACTATTTCGTCTAACAGCAGGGAAAGATTGGGGCTAAAAATGTTATTTTTTTTTTTTTGCTTTACTTTGAACGTTGAATGTCATTCTTTAAAATTAATGTATAAAATAAACGTCCAGGGAAAGGTCTTTAAATGAGAATAATGTTTGTAAATAAGTATAATTAATATCACTTCACTTTCGAAATCTTAAGTAAATAAAAATAAAGACTTACTCATTAAATTAAAATAAGTTTTATTTGCATAAAGATATAGTTGTCACATTAATTACAATATTAATACTCGATGGAATTTTTAATGAATCTGTCAAATGAATGAAATTATCTGCTTATGTAGAAGACGTAATTTTGAACATTAATGAAAAATGGACGTGATTCAAATGATAAATCTTTTATCGAAAACTTCCAGAAAAGTTTTAGAAGGAAATATCCAAAATTATAAACTTTAAACTCGGTTCATTGCAAATTTTCACTCCGAAACTATAGTTTTTTTCATTGTAGTCCCTCTAGTCACAAACCAATATTGTTGGATGTGGAGCCCAATATAGCACCAATATGTCATTCACTGGAATAATTCAGATTTATTTTGTATAAAGAGATAGTTGTCACATTAATTACAAGTTTAATACTTGATGGAAATTTTAATGAATATCAAATGAATAAAATTATCTGCTTTTGTAGAAGATGGAATCTTGAACATTAATGAAAAACGGACGTGATTCAAATGATAAATCACTTATCGAAGACTTTCAAAAAATGTTAGAAGGAAATATCCAAAATGATAAACTTTAAACTCGGTTCGTTGCAAATTTTCACTCCGCAACTGCAGCTTTTTCATTGTAGTCCTAGTCACAAAAAATATTGTTTAATGTGGAGCCCAATATAGCGCAAACCAGTCATTCCCTACACTGTAAAAAATAAAGAGTTTTATCACATTTATTTCGGTTGTATGAGATGTGAAATAAAGTGTAAATATATTATTTTTTGAGTGCCAATACCAAAATAAATGCTACGTTACACTTTGAATGAAATATCACACCTCTTTAAAAACAAATAGGCGTTCTGAATCACTGGAAATCATTATTATTCGCTCTCTGAAAGACTTTATTGAATTCATCAACACAACGGCAGGTGTTTTTTAATCCAGCGACAGCAAGTCGGTGATTATGTAATCCAGCGCGGGGGGTGGGATTATTGGATATGCAAAATGGCGCGGTGGTTGAAACTTTGTGTTGTGTTCCGTGAAAAATGTTCTGTGAATTTCAATTATATTTCGCAGTAATAATGAATGATTAAAAAATTGCTGACAAAGTTCATATTAAGAACTTTTATCGACTTACAGCTGTGATTATTTGAATTAGTTTCGACAATTTAAGAAATCAGTAATAATCTATTGTATGATGAATTAGAATCTATTCTATGATAGCCGTAACATAAACAGTTGCAACACAGTGTTGTTGCAAAGTTTTGGATTTTTTTCAAATAAGTAAGTGACGTTTATTTTCTTTCTGTTTTGTATGCCATAACTCTTAATTCTCTGTAAAAGCTTGTATTTGTGTTATATTTGTTGTACGTATATATATATATATATATATATATATATATATATATATATATATATATATATAAATGCATGATACTTGCAAAATGTGATTTTGCAGTCTAGCTATTTTGATATTTAAAAAATGAAAGTCGTAAAATTGTCCCTTTCGTACAGAGCTTTGAAATATTTAGTTTTTATTTTATAGTGTTTTACTGCTTTAAATTCCGCATAACTTGAACTAACACGAAATTAAATGAACATAGTGTTATATCTTGTTTTAAACATTCATTTTTTCAATTTATATTTGTATTTTGATGTGTTTTTAGATTATTAGAAACAAAAATTTCATTATTTTTATTTCGTTTTTTTCTTTTTTATATATATATGTTGATACTGAAACAGTTAAAGAGATTGTCATGGTTTTATTTTTCTATTTATTAAATTAGTAAAACATACCGTAATTTCGGGTGTATAAGCCGCAGATCAAACAATTCTTTTTCGACCCAGAAATTTTTAAGAAAAAATATAACTAGTTAGATCGCCGTAAATATTTGTCTTCAATCCCTAAATAAGATTTCTGGGTCCAAAAAAGAATTGTTTGATCCGCGGCTTATACACCCGAAATTACGGTAATTAAAATCATCATTAATGCCTATTTGAATTTGAATACATTTAATGGAAAATCTTGGAACTTCAATGAAAGGGGGGGGGGCTGACGGTATGTTCATTCACAGCTGTGTAAAACGGGGGGCGAAGGGGGCGGTCGCCCCGGAAAAAAATTATGGAAGATCCTAAGTTCATACCGTTTGACCCGAGTTCTGGAATGAACATTTAGTCTTGGTTAACTTATTTTGATAAAACATGTGATAGGGAACAGAAAAATCTAGAATGGAAATTTAATTCTATTGCGCAATATTTGAAAGGTGAAGCGCAAAAAATTTATATCAATGACTGTTTAAATTGTACGGATTATGAACAAATTAAGAAAATTTTGATGATTCATTCAATTAGACATCCCGAGTTTTTCTGATTTTTCAAACCTGAAATTAGATAATTTAGACAATTTAGAAACTTATTTTCGTAAGAAAGTGGAAATTGGTAGGAAATTACATCTTAGTGAAAATATACTATTACAAGGTTTAACTGATGGTTTAAAACCAGAATTCAAAAACAGTATTATTATAAATCCTCCTAGTAGTACCACAGAATGGTACCGGGTTGTCAAACAATTCGTGGAAGTTTCCACCCCACTAGTTTCAAACCAAGTAATAAATCAACCATCAGCTAGACAAAATTTTCAACCTTTTCAACCAACTAGGCCCTGGATTCAGCCAGTTAGGCCCAATAATACACCTAGGAATTGGATTCCCCAAGGGCAATCTCAGTTTCAAAGACCTAGAGTTTGTCAAAATAATTATATTCAAAATTCATACCCTTCAAGACCTTGTAGGATATGCACAAATAGGGGTGTGAGTAATGCTTTTCATTGGGAAAGAGAATGTATTTTTAGGAATGAGGCACCATCCTCTGATACTCTTCCAAATATCTCACAAAATAATTCTCATAATGTTTGTCAATTAATTGTGTATGGATGTACACATAATTATAATTTACCATGTGTTGTAGATACTGGTTCAACTATTGCATTATTGCCACTTAAATTTGTTAAAAAACTTAATGCTAAAATTGAGACTATACCCTCAGTTACCATTGGTCAGGCAAAAGGATTCTTACATATAAATAAAAAATGTAGTGTTCTTCTAAAAGTGGGTAAAATTAAAAAATATGTTAACTTTTTAGTATGCAATACAAATTTGGATTACGCTATTTTGGGTTTAAAAGAATGTTCTAAATTTAAATTAACCATAGATTGTAAAAATTGTATTGTAAGGCAGGGAAGGAAAATTATAACTAACAGTATATCCATACATAATGAGAGATCCCTTCATTTCAATACAGTAAATATGGACCAAGTACAACAAAACAGGGATCAATCTAATGAATTTGTACCCTCTGAATATAAAAAAGATATGAAATTAAATACTGGTAATACTGTAGCAATAGATAATTATGATAATGAAACACTGAATGTAAATAATCATGATATAGAGTTACAATCTACTTGTGGAAATATTATGAAAAATGAAGACTGTGTTGAATATGATCACGCAATTAATGTGCATCCTGATTATAGAGGTTCCATGACTCTTCAAAATTTTCGCGATAATTCGGATTCAGATTTAACTGGGGAAATAAATTTAATTCAAGATGTAAATTTAAGGGAATTAGTTCATATTTATAGTGATATTTTTGCAAAGCATAAATATGATGTGGGTAGGATTAATATTGAACCACAACGCGTTATACTAAACTCAGACCTACCTATATCTTTGAGGCCCTACCGAACATCTCCTCTAGAAGAAATAGAAATAAAAAACCAAATTCAATCATTGTTAGCAGCCGGACTGATAAAGGAAAGTAATAGCCCCTATTCTGCCCCTGTTACACTAGTTATGAAAAGAGAGGAAGGTAAAAAAATGCGATTATGTATAGACTATAGGAAATTAAACGCAATAATTAAAAATGATGCAGAACCCTTGCCCCGTATCGATGGAATTTTAGATAAATTGAGTAGTGCTCAGTATTTTTCAACTTTGGATTTAGCCTCTGGCTACTGGCACATACCAATACATCCATCCGATACAGAAAAATTAGCATTTGCAACCAATTTTGGACTTTTTGAGTGGCTCGTGCTCCCTTTTGGCATAAAAACGGGCCCTCCCATATTCAACATAACCATTCGAAGAATCCTTAATAAATATAAAATCGACTTTGCGTGCCACTATTTTGATGATATTATAATTTTCTCTTCCTCTTTAGAAGAACATTTAAACCATTTAGCTCAAATTTTTAACATTTGCAAACAAGAAAACATTAAACTTAAACTTTCTAAATGTAAATTAGGCCAAAATAAAATCAATTTCTTAGGTTATGAAATTACTAATGGAACAATAACACCAGCAAATGCCAATATTGAAACCATCAAAAATTTAAAACCTCCTTCCAATGTGAAAGAGTTACAACGATTTCTAGGTTCCATTAATGTTTACCATAAATTCATAAATAAATATGCTGAAATTAGATATCCTCTAAATCGATTACTTAAAAAAGACACAATATGGGAATGGAACTCAGAGTGCCAGGAGTCTTTTGAAAAATTAAAAAATTATTTAATTGCTAAACCCATCCTCAAAATTTATGATCCTAAATTACCTTTACATATGTTTGTAGATGCCTCTCAGATAGCAGTAGGTGCCGTTCTAAAACAACCTGATAAAGATAATTTCTTACATCCTATTGCTTATCATTCTAGAATTTTGAAGAGTTATGAACAAAATTATTTCATAACTGAATTAGAATGTTTAGCTATTATAGATACTCTTGACAAATTCTATCATTACTTTCATGGTGTCAAGTTTACAATTCATACGGACCACGCATCTCTAGTATGGTTAAAGAGTGTTAAAAACTTAAGAGGTAAGCTTTTTAGATGGTCACTCAAACTTAGTATGTTTGATTATGAGATAAAATATGAAAAGGGTTCAACAAATGTCGAAGCAGACATGTTGTCACGAAATCCTGTTTGTCATTTTAATCAACATATTAGTTTATTGCTAGATAGGAAAGAAATTATAGAGATGCAAGACAAAGACAATGTTTGTGACAAAAAATATAAAAAAGAGAATGGAATTATTATAGTTCAGAAAAAGGGATTCAAAAAAATTGTTGTACCAATGTCATTAAGAAGAAAATTACTCCATATTGCTCATGATAATTTTGGACATTTAGGAATTCAAAAAATGCTTAATTTAATATCTCCCAACTATTATTGGCCTAATATGACAATAGACATTACCGAATTTGTTAAACATTGCGATACCTGTCAGAAAAATAAAAAACCAAAACAGAAAAGATTCGGCTTATTACAAGCTATGCCAGCAACAGATCAACCTTTTGAATGTCTTTCTATTGATACTGTTGGTGGATTTAACTATTACAACTCAACAAAAAAATTCTTACACATAATAATAGATCATGCAACTAGATTTGTTTGGGCTTTTCCCTCCAAAAATGTTACCACTGAAACATACACTAACTGTTTAAAACAAATTTTCAATATCAAAGCACCTCAAAAAATACTTAGTGACAGGCATAAATCTTTCAGATCTCCAAGGTTTAAGAAATTCCTTAGAAATCATCATGTTCAACAGCGTTTTACATCTGCACATCATCCTCAGACCAATGGAAAAGTAGAGCGAGTTAATCAGACTATAGTTACCAGGCTTAAATGTAAAGTTAATTCCACTTCTTCTAAAATACCTTGGACTAGATTATTAAACCAAGTCATCGAAGAATACAACAATACGCCCCATTCTATCACCAAATTTCCACCTGCCTATTTATTTTATGGTCAATTGCCTTATGAATCTCCTTTAAAACAAAACTATTACCCATCAGTAGACAAAGCCCTCAAAATTGCGAAAGCGCGAACTCATGAATTTCACCTTAAAAGTAAAAGACTCTATGATCGAAATTTTGTTGAATGCCCATTAAAAATACAAGACTCTGTAATTTATGAAGAATTTAAATACCCTAACACTCGAAAATTAGAACCTACTTTCTCTGGACCATATAAAATTATAAATAAACTTTCTGATGTAACTTATGAAATAGATAAATTTAATTATGAGACAGGACAGAATTCCGTTATTGTGCATGTTTCTAAATTAAGACCCTATTTTTCACCCGAAGATTTTAAACTGTTTCATGAGCAATCCAAAAAACAAACAAAACCTCAGATACAATCACTAGATCAAACTAAAGTCAAGACAATAGATTAAATTTACCATAAAAAAACCATAATTTTCAACATCAGCGGGTATGTTCTTGGAGCGCTACAAGAATATTACTTGTTTTTGGGAGTTTTTGGGATTAAATTGGGCTCCTTATGCAGGCATAAGGTGAACACTTTGATTGTAAAAGCTTTCAAATTGATGTTGATAAATTAATTTTAAGGGTGTTTAAGTCTAACTATATTTACTCATTTATTTGACATTAGTATTACTCTATTTATTCAGCAGATATTATATGATAATAGTTATAAAATCTAATGATTCTACTCAAACCTATAACATAATATGTGATTTTCAGTGATTGTGAAAACTACAGATTAAAAGTTTTTCAAAAAAGCACACTTTTTTTATTTCCATTTCTCAATTAAGAATGACACCTTTTATTCTTATTGTATTTTATTATTAAAGTTTATAAACCATGTGTGGATAAAACATTATTCTACATTTGGCATTGAAAACTTATAACCAAATTTGACAATTTTGTAAAAGAGTATCAGAGAGGAATTATTGTAAGGAAATACTGGTTGAGAGTCCATTTTCTAAGTAGTTAGATTTAATTTTATTTGGATTTTGGAATTATTATGATTTTTTTTTTTATTTATACTTTCGGCTAGCAAAAAATACTTTCTTATGCTATTAGAAGATAAGAAAATTATTTAGTTGCTATGTAATTATTTTTATCCTCAACCAATATTTTCCCTATCAATAATAAACAAATAGTGATATTTTCTTTTGATTATACTCTTGTTTTACTATTATTATTATTATTATGATTTCTATAATGAAGTTTAGTATTAATTATACTCTTATTGAAAAATATTAGGATATGGAGTCTTATTATACTATTACTTATTATTGTTGTTATTGTTATTATTTAAATTTTTCTATATTATTTATTATTGATATTGAGAGTGATGCTATTTATTATTGAAAAATTGATATATTACTGAAAGATGTTGGATCCAACATAACATAAAAAACAAAGCTTAAACTAGATTTGGAGATATTTAATTAAAGAGACTGTATTCACTGGACATTGAAAAAGACTCTTTTATATATTCTTGAAAGACTTTTTTCATTTAAAGGACTTATTTAAAATAAACTATGCATTAAGTCATTGTAGTTATTTAAACTTCCATGAGAACGAACTTTTATTGTTTTTATTATATTTTTATCTCTTGCTTATTAATATTCATAACTTATTTACTGTTATTATATGTATTATCTCCAATGCACTTACAAATGGTAAGTGATGTTGTAACATTATTGTATTTCTTTCAGGGAAATGCTCCTACCTAAATTTAATTCAGAATTATTTTCTGTTAACTATTTTATTTTAATCGCTAATATTTTTTATATTGCGTTAATTTCTTTTCTTCCATCTCTTGGCTTCCTGAGTTTGACAGTTTTATTCCAAAATTTAACTTTTTTAAATTATTATATTTCTGTTGTCTGAACTTGTAGTTTTATTTAACTATCAATTTCATACAAAGTCTTGGGGAGGGGGGATAATATTACAAATTTAAAATTTTTTCGCCAAAACTAACCTTTATACTATCTTAATTTTCTTATAATAATATTTCGTACTTCTTTCAAATTATTAAATTAAAATCTTGTTTCTAAATCTAATCTGTTAATCCTTATGCAGACGATATAAATTCTTAATTTGCCTTAAAAAACATTAATCCAGTATGCGTAAATTTAAAAAGATGGCTCTAAATTAAAAATATTCTTAATTAAAACTTTATTTCTTAATATTCCAAATAAAACTGATTTCTTCCATGTTTTTATCAACCCTTTTTAAGAAAGTCTTATTAAATTTATTCCAAACCCATACCTTTAAAAAATATCATCATTTTATTTTATCTATTTATTTATTTTTCCGCCGTCAACGATAATTTGCATATTAATAAATTCATTTCTTTTCTTTTTCTCTTAAAATTAATCATGTATAAAAATCGTCTGCCTAAGATATTTAAAATTCTGAGTCAATTATAAATTGGTTAAATAATATATATATTTTTTTTAAAATAAATTTATCGTCTGTTTAAAATAATCTCGTAGCTGGACAAGAATTCTGTTTACATAAAATAATGATGGTTAGAGATTACAGAATGTTCCAGAACTTTCTTTTTAGTTTAAAAGGGGGAAGTCTCGAGATGAAGAGAAGATTCTTCTGAAGATTTCTTGGGTTGCTTCTTCGATGAGGACAGCTCGCTGAAATAATGATGGAATTTTTGCAAAAGGGAGCTTTTCCTTCCTCATTATCACGAATTTAATAAATGAAATTACAGCAGCCCATGACTAATTATTGGATCTTTTACATTTATTTATTATTTTTGTTTTTTCCCTCGCTTGCCATGACTGTGTGTTTCTTTTAACCAGTGGAAATAATTCGAGCTCTCCTGAAATCGTCACATATATATAAACATATTGGGATTTTTTGTGTGAAAAAAACATGCATTTTCAAAATAGCATGTTACTTCATTCTTGAAATCCAAAAGTGGTCATACAATACTGTTAGATACATTTTTTTCACATATGTTTTCCAGATCACCTTTGCCAAAATATAAGCGAAATGTTCTTTTATAGTATTTAGTTGTAATATTAAATCTTTTAAAGTTTCAAAATAGACGAAAAACATGTATTTAATAGAATTTATTACACTTTTCAATTTTGTGACACCTGTGACAAACAGTAATGAAACTATACTGAAATTTAGAGGTGCTGCAGATACATTCTGCCCCCTCCCCCCAACAACTCCCAAACACACTATGTGACTCTTATAACGATGTTTTTAAGTATGTAAATATAGGAAATTACATATTCTTTAATAACTGAGTATTATGTTTAAAATGCATGTTATAATAAAATACCTCAATTAAAAGGGAGTTTAGCAGCCTTTTTGCATGAAACTACAGTGGAGCATCGTTTATACGACGCCGAAGGGACTACCGAAAAACGTCGTATAAACGATAACGACGTATAATCGATTTTCACTTCCAAAAATAGAATTAATTTTGTTTTTGAATAATTTTAATGTTTAACGTGATGATTTGCATGAATTTGTAAATAAAACAAACTAAAATAAAGAAATAACCAAAAAAACGGGGGAGGGTTGAGGGTATTAGTAAGCAATTTAAATATGCGCACCTTTATTTATGTTTCACCGAAAAGTTCCTCATTTACACTACATCATTTCCTTTCCATTTAAAGTCAAAGATCAAAAACCCTGCTTGGCTACTAAAAGTCGAAAATACGGACAACAGTAAGAAAGATAGTCCATTTGCAACTTAAAATAGGTCGGGAAAGCTGACCATCCAGACAAAAGAATGACCCCTCCCAGTGTAATCTGTTACACGTAAGCTGATTTTTCAGACTAATCGAACACCAGCCCCCATTTTTATAATGTGGAATGCATTTAAAGGCACTCTTTGGTGTCATTCATAGCTGCTAACTTCCGCTCGTTTGTAAAATACACAAGAAAAATAAGCAAAAATAAACCTATATAAAATCAAAAAATCGACGTACAAACGATTTTGGGCGTCGTATAAAAGATATATTTTTACATTAAAATGAATAGGAATGAATCGGGACCACATTAAAACGTCGTATAAATGTAAACGTCGTATAAGTGATCGTCGTATAAACGATGCTTTACTGTAATTATTTTAATTTATAGCTGTGTTAAATTTAAAATGTAATCTTTAAATAATTTTTTTTTGCTGTTAAAATCATGTAAATATAAGAAAATTTCCTTTTTTACCATCTATTTACTTAGTGTACTTTAATAAATGATAGCAAAATAAAAAAATAATTAAAAAATTACATTTCAAATTTAATACAGCCATAATTTAAAAAAAAATAGCTTCACGCAAAGACTGTGCTAAACTTCCCTTTAATTGAGACAATTTATTATAACGTACATTTTAAACATACTACTTACTTTACACCCAAAATGGTGGCAACTAAGTTGCCACTACAAATGGTGTTGGTTTATGCCATTTGATAGTTGGTGGCTCATTACACCAATTTACAAGTGAAATTTCATTACACCACTTGGGATGGCAACTTAGTTGCCACCCTTTTTGGTGTAAAGTAAGGGAGTTTTTTTATAGTGTAGAATAATTCAGGTTTTATTTGTATAATGAGATAGTTGTCACATTAATTGCAATTTTAATACTCGATGGAATTTTTAATGAATCTATAAAATGAATTAAATTACCTGCATTTGCAGAAGATTTAATTTTGAATATTAATGAAACTGACGTGTTTAACCCGGAAGAACACGCGCTTACCCAGGGTAGAAATGGTTTTTTAACTTTGCCACCAATAAAATCAAGTTATAACCGTCATTTTATTGAATCGGAGACGATCCTTACAAATTTTGCGATAAAAAAGTTGAAGATTACTTTCAAAAGATAAGTGGTTACAAGTGCAAAAATCCTACGCATCAAAAATACCCGGTGCGTGTACTCCCGGGTTAAAATGATAAAAAATTTAACGAGGACTTTCTAAAAAAAGTTAGAAGGAATCATCTGAATTTATAAATCTTAAACTCAGTTGGTTCATTTTAAATTTCCACTGAGCAATTACTGTTTCCTTATTGTAGTCCCTCTAGTCACAAACCAATATTGTTTGTTGTGGAGCCCAATATTGCGCTAACATGTTATTTATTGGAATAACTCGAATTATTGGTTACATGTTTTCTTTAGATTGCGAATATTTCCAATGAAACGCAAATTTTCTAAAAATATTTCCTTTACAATTGAAATATTGAAACGAAATAAAAAAAAAATATCTCATGCAAATATTACCAATATTGTCGATATTGTCAATATTTTTTCCATGGAATTTTTAACGAATCGATCAAATGAGCAAAATTATCTGCTATTTTAGAAGACGTAATTTTGAATATTAATTAAACGGACATGATCCAAATGATAAATGTTTTATCGAGGCTTTTCTGAAAAAGTTCTAGAAGGAATCAACCAAATTTATAAACTCGGTTCATTGAAAATTTCCATTGTGCGATTACAGTTTTTCTGCTGTAGTCTCTCTGGTCACAAATTATTATTGTTTGTTGTGGAATTCACTCTTGCACTAACACATCATTCATTAGAATAACTCGAAATATTGGTTACATGTTATCTTTATATTGCCAATATTTGCAATGAAACGCCAATTTTCAAAAATGTTTCGTTTACAATTGAAATATTGAAAAGAAATAACGAAATATCTCTTGTAAATATCGTGAATATTTCTATCGATGGAATTTTTAATGAAAATATGAAATGAATAAAATTATCTCCTTTTGTAGAAGAATTGTGTAATTTTGAATATTGATGAAACTGACGTGATTTAAATGATAAATGTTTTATAGAGCACTTTCTAAAAAAGTTTCAGAAGAAATCATCGAAATTTATAAACTTTAAACTCGATTCATTGCTAATTTCTACTACGCAACTGAGGTTTTTTCATTGAAGTATCTCTAGTCATTGCGCCAACATGTCACTGACTGAAATAACTAGAAATATTGATTACATTTTGTCTTTACATAGCAAATATTTCCAATCTAAAAGCCAATTTTCTAAAAATATTTATTTTATAATTGAAATATTGAAACGAAGTAGTGAAATATCACATGTAAGTAATATTATCAATATTGGCCAAAATATAGCCAAGTTGCAGTTAATATCGGTCAAGGTTAACCCTTCGGACTCCGCTGCCTCTTACACAAATTTTATTCTATTAGCACCACCTTTTTAACCCTTTGAGCTCTGATGATTGAATTTTCAACCAGTTAATTTTTATTTCGAAATGCCACAATGGCACCAGGAAATTCCACCAAATTTATTTGAAAAGGATTTAATGCATTCCCCCCCCTCCCCCTCCTCGGTGTACATTGTTAACCGATTTTTTTCTTTGAAAAATACTGGTGCCAATGTGACATTTGGAATTTTGAAGAAATTTACCAACCAGAGCTCAAAGGGTTAACCCATTAGTGCCTAGAAGGCTTCAAAAGGTTTTTTGACACCGGTAAAAAAGAAAAGCAATAATTATTTTATTTAAATGATGCATTTTCGTAATTAATGAACTAAACTTAAATCTTCTAAAAATAGTGGTGCCAACCAAATAAAATTTACGCAAAAGATGCTGGGCACGAATGGGTTAAAAGAACTTTCCTTGAAGTAGACTATTTCAAAAGTTCTCTGATTTAAATAAGGAAAATTTTATTCTTCTTTATTACAGGTGCCAAAAATAAATTTTGGAAAGAAAGATGATGTATCTGCAGCGGAGGCAACGGAGTGGCAAGGGTTGATAAAATATAAACAACGTTGGTCCCATATTCTTTTGCCACAATAGTTTAGTGAGTAGAAAATTTTTTTGAGGAACAAATGAGATCAAAAATAATAAAAACAGATGTTTGTATCCCCTTAAGACATGGCGACGTCACTGCAACGTCGTTGTGAAGTCACATTGTGACTTTGTGACCATCGATTGTCGATGTGACGTCACGTGACGTCGATGTGAAGTCACAGTGACTAAAATGTGAAGTCGTTATGGCCGTTTTAGAGCTTTTTTGTGACGTCACATTGTGACCACTTTGTGACGTCACAATGTGACCAATTTGTGAAAAGTGTGTCATTTGTGACTACTTTGACATTAACATTGTGACGAACTGTGAAAATTTTTTTAGAAAGTCACATCTAAGTCACATTGTGACGTCACTGAGTGGTGGCATTTTCGTCACAGATGTGATGTGACCAAAGTGACTCACAGTGACGTCACTGTGAGTCACTGTGGTCACGTCACATCTGTGACCAAAATGCCACCCTCAGTGACGTCACATTGTGACTGAAATGTGACGTCACATCTGTGACCAAAATGCCACCCCTCAGTGACGTCACATTGTGACTGAAATGTGACCTTCTTAGAATTTATTATTAATTTTATTATTAGTTATTTATTTATTATTCTTTTTATTTCCTCCCCTCCCGCTCCTTTTTTTTTAAGAAGATACTATGTATGTTTGCGTTTGATACAAGTAATGGTAATGATTAAAAAAAATTATATTACCATTAAAGCTATTATTTTTATTTTATTAAAACCTAAACAATGTTTTATCCAATAATATCTAATTATGAATTTTATTATTATTATTTAACAATTTGCTTTAACTTGAATTGTTTTGAAACTAATAAAAATAAAAAGTAAAAATACACTTAAAAAAAGACATTCTCATAAAACTATTCGTATTTAACTTCCGAAGCTGTTGCGCAGAAAAAGAAAAAACTAAACGGTCATGCGCATAGGAAATGAAAATCGTTTGCAAACGAAAGAATAAATAAACGTAAACAGAAATATTTTAAATTGATGATAGACGCAAGAAGTTAGTTGGCTGGAATTTATGGCAGTTGTGAGTAGTTGCATATTGACACGGATTTAACAATTTAAAGAAGAATGTCCACTACAGGCCTTCCAAGCGGCAAAATATAAGTCCGAGAAAATTAATGGGGCTTTGACTGTTAAAATAATTTGGTCTTTGCCACTTTAATTATTATCGGATTTAGTTAGTGCAGCAAGAATAACTAGAACGAATGACTTCGATGGAAAAAAGGTATGGAAAATATTATTTTTAATGGTTGCTTTTTTATTATTATTGTTCTGAGAACGATTTTAATTACATTGTCAAAAACATGCTATAAAACATCAATGCTTCATTAACTTAATAAAGTCTAATGCATTCATTATTTATTTTGTTGTCATAAAGAACTTGATTTTTAATAATTTGGATTAGGTTGTTACAGGTAGTGATTTTAATTGCATTCTAATCTGCGTTGTTTCCTTTTTTAAAATATCTGGTTAAAATAATGTGTTTCCATAAACATAAAATCATATGATAGTAAATTATAATAAATCGATAATATAATTATTAAACATTTAAAGATAATTATATTTTGTAATAAAGAAGCTTTTTTATGGAATAAAATTATTTACAAACATCCTTTTTTAATTTTTGTATTAAGTAATCTTCTGAAACATTTCATAATTTTATTTAAAAAAATTGTATCTGCTCAGAAGAGGAATTTATAAGAGAACGAGAAGAACTATTAAAAGAAATCGTAGATGTGTGATATTAAAAAAAACAATTATGTTAATGATTGTTTAATGTATTTTTCAACTTGTGAAATGTTATAAAATTTCTGAATGGATAGTCATCGTGGGTGAAAACGTTTCAGTTGTAAATATTCTTATTGGAATGTTTTCAGAAAGATCTAGAAGTTTGGATGAAAATTTGGAAGTTACGCAATCGATAAGAATTTAAACATGATTGAATTTAAAACAAATGACGCAAATACTTGAGCGGTATGAAGCTAAAAAGTAATAACTGTATTTTATTATTAACTTTTCATTTCAGAAACTTTTATTATTTCCTTTCCTGAATAATTTTACAGAGGTAAATTTCAGAATATCCATTATATGTAGTATAAGTAAACATCGTGATTAAAGTGGGTATTATAAATACTCTCTAATACTATAAATAAAATATTAATAAATATGATTAACGTATTTGTTGTTCTAATTTATGTTTATCGTCGGAATTTTTATTAGATAGATGTGTCTGTGATGGATAGCCTTGCAGTAATGGATAGCCCCTTAATGTTTTTTGTTTATTAATATACTAATAAATATTTAGCTTTAATTTTTTCCATAATTACTCTTTGCATGTTTTAATAATATTTTAATATTCATAGAAGACAGTATATGAAGACAGTTTGTGATTATTTTTTTATTTGTGACAAATTTGTCACTTACTTTGTGACGGTAACAGCATTACTAATGTTGTGAAGTCACACTGGGACACAAATATACAGTTATGAACATTGCTATGTAGTGTAAAATCACATCTATAATTTTATTATACTTTGGCAATACATCTCAATTAAAACTTGGGAGCTGCTATAAAAAGTACCGTCACAAAGTTAGTGACAAAATTTGTCACAAATCAAAATATAATCGCAAACTGTCTTCACAACCTTGTCACTATCGTCACAGAATAGTCACAGTTTTAATGACAATTTTGTCACAAATGACACATTTTTCACATTTTGGTCACATCGTGACGTCACAAAGTGGTCACAATGTGACGTCACAAACGAGCTCTAAAACGGCCATAACGACTTCACATTTGAGTCACTGTGACTTCACATCGACGTCACGTGACGTCACATCGACGGTCACAAAGTCACAATGTGACTTCACTACGACGTCACCGTGACGTCACCATGTCTTACGGGAGGGTTTGTGAGTGTCTGCATACAAATATTTGTATAAACATTTGCGCACCGATCTACAGAATGCGTGCAGGAAGGTACAAAAATTCAAGAAAATTATTCATATTGAAGGTGATTTAACGATTTTTGATTTTTTTAAAAATTAATTAATCTAACTGTTAATAGGTGTAATTTCTGTTGGTTTGATGTTTAGAATCTATGCCGGTAGGTGGCACAATCATACAAATTTGAAAAATATTTAAGAAACAGAGACATTTATTTCAATTGCGATTTTTTGTATAATGAATAAAATGTTTTTCTCGCAAAATCTAGTAAAGCTTTTAAATTCATTTATTTTATTCGCTGATAACTTACCTATACACTCTGCAGAGCAGGATTATTTTTTGTCAAAGTTTATTTATATTTATTTTTGGAACAATTGCTTTCGACTTGTGTGTTTAACACCAAATGACAGCCTATAAAGCTGTGGTCAATATCTGGGCTGATCTACCAGTTTGATCTCTATTTTTAATTTAAAATTCTCATCAAAAATTCTAAAAGAAGGAATTTTACTTTAAGGGGGCTCAGGGGTTAAAAACTTTTCAATAAATCGATTTTTTTATGATCTAGTTTTATAATTCAATTAATTTTGAACTCAATGCAAAAAACTGCATAAAGATTTGCATAAGCATTTGTGGATAAACACTTTCATAGCCGCACCCATATAATTTCAACTTTAAGTCGCGTTTTCTCAAAACTTGATTTTTGACGACTAACACCAAGATTTAAAAAAACTATTTGATGGAATATCTTATTTGCATATTTTTTTTTTTGCATGCATATAACATCAATATCTATAGAATGAATTAATATAGTTTAGATAGTTTAATATTTTGTGTATTTTTAATGAAAAAAAAAGTTGTATTTTTTAGGAGCTTTTTAAATTTTTAAGTTTGAGAGTTTTTTAATAATGTTTTTTTTGAGTGATAGTTATATCCTTAATTCATTCTATAGAGTAAAGTTTCAGGATCATTTTAAAGCAAAAATTAGGTTCTTATGTCAATTTAACCCTTTCGTGGTTATAAGCGCGTATACGCGCCCAGAATACCACTTAATTTGAATTGCGAAATGCCATACTGACACCGGAATTTTTAAATGAAAATTTTAATTTTACAAAGAACGTAAAAAAACCATTTATATATTATGAAATAAATTTGTTTTTAAATTCCGGTGTCATTCAATCATTTTAGTATTTTATGAATAGAAGTGCTTTAACCGTCAAAGGGTTAACGTTAAGATATCTTGGTGTCGGTGATATAACACATAATTTGTTTTTTGAAAATTGTGCTATATAAATTTTGTTATATTTCTTATTATATTACATTGAAGTACTTCATTTTATAAAACTACAAACATACTTTTAAAATAGCAGAAAGTTTAAATTAATTACACTAAATACTTCTGTTTTTATATAGATTCGAAGCGACAGCTCCGTTTCCATGTTTTTCCGTATCGATCAACCCCCGAGCCCCCTTAAATAAACTCGAAACATCTGTCACAAGATAAAGACAAAGATACCATACAGAATTTCTGGTTTGAATGTAAAATTTCCCATTTATAAAAGAGGCCAAATCTGGCAACCCAGTATCTGAGGACGAGATAGACAAAAGAAAATAGACAAAGCCTGAGGATTATATCTAGAAACTTCACAAAAAGGTGTTTTTCAATGTAAAGTTTCTTTTTTACTGAGCACGTATATTTGACTTGTGTGCTCGACATGAAATCCTGCTTATAAGTCATCGTTAATATACAGGGACGAGATAGCACAAGGAACTTTTAAACACGATGGAAATACAGCCGGGGGAACCCACAAAGAGTGTGTGCAATGGAGCCAGAGGGATTTCAAATCACAAGCAATTAGCGGCGTGGTGTTTTGACCACTCGGCCACGGAGTCTTCAAAAAAGTAAAGTTTCCATATTTCGAAAAGTAAACAGTCAGTTGTTGAGTTGTAAATCGAATTGCAGACATCGGATAGAGACCTACTACTCAGAGTAGAATATCTTGCTGACGTTTGGTGACATAAATAAAAGAAAAGAAGTAGTATCTTTCATGTGAAAATGGTCCTAAAAACGAGTACAGCATGCCGCGGATTTTTCTTCTTTTTATGTCTTCGGAAAATTATAATTGAGATGGTAATAAGACTGAATTTCGAAGCCTTTTCAAATTTAAATATCTCGAGAATCTTTGCTGGACTGCCAAATGCGATTATTTTTGTATTCTACTCGTACCACTATTTAAAAAAAATACAGTGTATTTACCTTGTAAATGATGTGAAACTGTACGTCAAAGTTTTATGTTTTGAGAAAGTGGTACGACATAAAAATAAAAAACAAGCACCCATGGTAGCCCTGCAAATGACAGATTTGAATGCTATATTGCACGATATTTGTTTATTTAAAGACATGAAAAGAATAAGGTAGTTTACATAAAGCTCAGTTTGAGATATTTTAAAGATTACAAACAATAATTATCTAAATTAATGTTGAAAATGTCAATTTGTAATAACTCGAGAACTAACTGGCCGATTTCAATGTCCTTTTCTTATCATTTTTTTATTTAAAAGTGGCGAAGATTGAGTTAGGTTACATAATGCTTGCTGGACGTATATTGGGCATACTACCAAGTCTATGCTTCCAAACGTATTGGTTTCCCGATCCCAGGCCACTTTGGAAATATTTCTGTCTAAGGCCGGGATACTCTGCACTCGGAAGGATTTATTTGAAGACCTGGCAAGCGAAGCGGACTACGCTCCAATTGTAATAGAATAATTGATGTAGCTGGTAAGTTTAAATGTTAGATAAATGCAAAATTCATGCGTGAGTAAACAAAGGTAATATTTTATTACTTAAATTTAAGGGATTAGCGTATATTATTATCACAATGAGAGTAACTGTCTTCGTAGAGAGATATTTACGATGCACGGAATTAAACCTTTCCGTGGGATACCTAATTTTAATTCCAAAATTGAAAACGGCGCCACTTATTTTTTTTGCCTTTATAATAAAAGCTTAAGATTTCAAAATATCTAAAAAATTCGTTTATGAATTCCGGTGTCAGTCGATAATTTCTTATTTTACTAACATATTTTACACGTGCCGGAAAGGGTTAATTAACCCTCTGGATCCCAAACCGCCCGAGACCGCCCGAGATATTTTAATTCGTATATTTCAGTTCTCACCAGAAAATTGTTTGTTTATTGAACAACATACATCTGACTTGTGTGCTTGACATGAAGCCTGCTTATAAGTCATCGTCAATATACAGGGACGAGATAGCACACAAGGAAATATTACAACACAAGAGAAGTACAACCAGGAGCTCCACACAAAGAGTGTGTGCAATGGAGCCAGTGGGATTCGAACCCACAACCTCACGATCAGCGGCGTGATGTCTTAACCACTCAGCCACGGAGGCCCACCAGAAAATTAAAACCACAATATTTGATTTAATCAATAACAGAACATTCCGTATTTAAATAAAACGAAATTAGCCATTGAATTTTTCTGGTGTGAAATGAACTACAAAATTTCTAGAACGTGTTCTAGCATGGGAATTAAAGGGTTAATTGCTAAAATACTGCTGCGAGATTTGAGAAATTTTATAGAAATAAAGCAGAAAAGAAAACAAATGTATTAAAATTGACGTTTCGTCTCTAATGGCGATGTAATGTATCAGCCAATCATTAAGTAACTTGGAATTAAATGATTGCCGTGTATTATGCTTATGATAAGGAATAAGGGACTGGGAAACTGAATAGTTTTAATTGCGGGGAGTACTATAAACTGAAAAAAGAACTTATGTTTTATCCACAGCTATCCATAAAGTGTATTTATATTTGCAAAAATACATCTAATGGAGCACGAACAAATAGAAAAACAAAAGCTGGTTTTTAATGAAAAAAAACCCGGAAAATTCACAAAACTTAAAATATTAATGCTTAGTAATAGATGACGTACAAAATGGATTTTATACAGTTTTATTTACTACAACACGCAGAGGGTTTTTTCTGTATACAAATTATAGGACTCGATACAGTATACAAATAAAAATTTCGTATTTAAAAAATATATATACAGGTGGTTATCAAAATAATGGAAACACTTGTGAATGAAAGGGACATTTAAGAATTCCCTTCGTAAGCATTAAAATATAATCTTAGCTACCATATTTTTTTTAATATAAAAAGTACATGCATTAGGTAGTATGAGAGAGCTCTAGAAGAGTACGTTTTAATTTTTTTTGTCAGAAGCGTAAAATGTCAGACCTCACAGATTCTCTAAGAGGCCAAATTGTAGGAGTCCGACTAGCTGGATCAACGGTGTCCGAAACATCCCAGCTTATAGGCGTTTCTAGAGGTAAGGTGTCTAAAGTCATGACAGCACACACACAGCGCGGAAAGACAAGCTCAGCAAAGCAAAATATTGGACGGAAGGAGAAGCTGAATGAAAGAGACCGACGGGTATTGAAGCAGATTGTAATGTCTAAAAAGAAAACAACTGCAGCCAAAGTGACCGCATAGCTCAATCAGCATCTGGATTCTCCAGTGTCAACAATTACAGTTCGAAGATACCTTCATAAAGAGAACATTTACGGCAGAACAGCAATTCCCAAGCCACTTGTCACGGATGCTAATGCCAAACGTCGTGTAGAGTGGTGCCACAACCACAAAACCTGGTCGATTGATAAGTAGAAGACTGTTATATGGTCAGACGAATCATCTTTCACATTTTTCCCCACAACAGGACGGGTACATGTTTGGAGAACATCTGCACAAGCGTATGATACTGATTGCCTCCGTCCAACTGTCAAGCATGGAGGTGGATCGGTCATGGTATGGGCAGCCGTGCCATGTTTTTCTGCTGGTCCAATCGTAATCCTGAAAGGAAGGATCACTGGGAAGAAGTATAGAGAAGTTTTAGCTGACTGGGTCCATCCCATGATGCAAATTTTGTTTCCTGCAGGAGACGGAATTTTCCAGGATGATAATGCCCCTATTCATGCAGCCAGAGTTGTCCAATCATGGTTTGATGAACATGAGAATGAGGTGGAACATCTACTTGGGCCGCACAGTCCCCAGACCTCTACATAATCGAACCGTTGTGGTCTATTTTAGAGCTTTCAATCCCGAATCGATATCCTCCACCGGCATCTCTCATGGAACTTTCACAATATCTCCATGAAGAATGGTACAATATTCCTCAAAACACTATTCAGAATTTATATGATTCGATTCCCAGGCGAATCCAAGCTATATTACATGCCAAAAGCGGTCCTACGCCATATTAATAAAGAATTCCTTCAAAATCTAGGGTGTTTCCATTATTTTTATAACCACCTGTATATATATATTGATGCAAATGGATTTTTACAGGATGTTGAACAACTTTTTTTTTTCTAAAGCTAAAGTTTAAGGAATAGTTTATGATCAATATTAATAAGGTCTCATCTAAAACTATAATGTACGTATTAAAGTTTAGAAAAGTCTGCGAAATATCTGAATAATGATTTTCTTATCCACATTTTAAAAACAGAGAAATATTAAAGACAACAAAGTAAAATATCTAAAAATTGAAATATATTTTGTGTTTATCGCAATACAGGACAGCCACAAGAGACTATTTTTTTATTATATTTGCACCACTATGTTAAATGAATAAATATTTGGTATATTTCTCTTGCACGTGTTGATAAAGTTATACATGAAAATATTTTTTTCATAAAATTAGTACGGGATAAAATTAAAAAATAATTGCCTGTGCCAGTTCCGGTAATATTTTAACATTAGGACGGAGGTTAAGGATTAATTTGACCCGTACTGAATAAAAAGATGCCGACTCGAACCAGAAAACGCTTTGTAAAATAAGTTAAATGTAATCTGAGTAACAAAAAAAATAATTATTTAATGAAATAACTTAAATAGTTTTAAATTAAAATTCTGATTTGAAATAATTTTATAAAACTTGAGTAACATTTCCCGTAATTCTACAGCCAATATTCGCACCTTCCCTGAATTAAACATAAGAAGATTAAAAATCTTTCATGAGGTGCAGCTACAAATCAAACCATGGGGGAGGGGTTAAATGTCAGATACCAAAAAACCCAGTTCAATAATTTATCAAGTCATTTTAAAATGAGGAAATACTAACAACCGAAATGACGTAGATTAAATTATTTTCCTCTTATACGGAATAAATCATTTCTTGTAAAACATTTCTTGTAACAAATCAGTATTCTGTATTCATTTCACGAATATTTGCTTCTTTTCGATACCATTTCTTTTACCTAGACGTCTTTATGCTATTACCTAAGAAAATGAAATAAATCAAGACTTTAAAATGGAAATTTGAATTGTTTAAACAGTTACATTTGTTTGTTAGTAAAATAAAGTTACATCATTTGAAGCAGAAAGGTATAATTCAGGAAATTCATGAAATTACCATAAAATCAATCTCCACAAAATGTGTTTTAAAAATTTATTATTCAGACCTTCAAGTTTTTAATTATGTAAATTTAAAACGAATATGGATTTTAATTTAAGGTACAATATGGAAGTTTGATGTCAAACCTAATAAACTTTGTACGTCGACAGTTCTTGAATCAACGAAAACATCATATTACATGTATATACGTTATTTTCAAAAGAGAATAAAACATGACTTGAATCTTTAATAATGACTTCCAGGCTTACAATTAGTGTTTCGATAAAATGAGATTAAAAGGAGGAGTAGAAAGTGTTATATAGGACTAATAATTGTTGATATATGGTAGTTAAAATTGAATCACAAATAACTCTGGGAATCTAAAGTTAATATACAATTTGCAGGAGATCCTTGATAGTGATCTTTTCAATCGCTATTAATTTTTAACAAAATAATTAATATCTTTAGATTTAAAAGATAAAATCTTATATATGTGTATTAAATATTTTATGAGTGGTATTTGGCGTACGAAATAAGGACAGTAACGTAAATTTCTGGTATTACTTGTGAAATGTATAATTAATTTAAAATATATTTTTAGTAAAATATCATTGCTAGCGACTTTTTTACATGAATCATTTAAAATTAAACGCTGCTATTTTGCGGAAAATGATATGTGTATCCTGAAATTCTCAGATTATTCCCTCAGCTACGGACCAAACTTGTGGTAAACTTGATCTTTGAAGATCCGATGGCTGTCGGGAGCAACTGAATAAACCGATCCCCTGTACTTCTCGGTAAAGGCTGCGTGTAGTGAGGAGTAGGATAATTTCCTTTCGTTATTTAAAGAACAGTGGTAGGCCCGATCATTGAAGATTACATCTGAAAAATTTAAAATTTAAAATTTAAAATATTAAAGTATTTGGATTCGGAGATCCCTTTACTCACTTTGCTTTGTTTGACCGGTAACGGAATAGATCATGATAGATACCACCTGAAAACTGCTAATGCTAAATTCGATAAGTCTATAGCATCCCCAATCGGTTCGAATGGTAATTAATTACGTCGTACATTTTTAATTACCGCGGCGGTCTTTAGGGCTCACCACCACTACTTCGCACAAATGGTGGCGCAATCCTGGAATTTGATATCCCATTACATAATTCAGTTACAGATAGGAACAGTAGAAGATTATTTAACGAAATATATGGTTGGAAACATTTAAAAGCTAAATTTAAATCGCCGTACTTTGCGAAAAAGGAGTTGTGAACCGGGAGTAGGAGGTATTTTTGCTTATTTTAATTGCCAACTGAAATGGTATGCATGGTTCGTAAGGATCCTGGAATTTCATGACCAGGAAATTTTTTGGTACCAGTACTTTCTTGTAGAAGATCTCCCATTAAGTAAAACGAAATTTCTCGTGTTTGAACTCGAGTTATTTTTTCGTAAAATAATTCTGGTACATCAGATGAAAAATAACGGTATCCGTACGAACCATGGTATGGTAACTGATCAGCGAACATCTTACCGGCAACAATTAAAAGTTAAATTTGAGTGCCGAAAATTTTACAAAAGCATGTTGGTACCTATTAGCAGGGATTTAAACTCCCAACACTCGTCGGAACGTGGCAGTAGGCTGATCACCAAAGATCCCCTGGAAAAAATTTAAAGCAGAATTGTGTAAGTTTAATGCATCCCTCAGTGTGTACGGCGGTTTAGTGATGTTTAATAGTTCATAGGACCACCAATGGTTTCGCGTAAATTACAACTTTTATAAATTATTATTTGTTTAAACTCGGAATGATTTATTAAATTTGAAAGGATCTATCAAAATTTATTTTTCAAATATATGTATGAATGTTCGTCTATGATATGATATATTACGAATGAATATTATATTTAAACAATAACATTTTGAATTACGTATAGCACAAAATATTCTAAAACATTGTCTTTTATTTTTAAAATTTTGCCTAATACAAGTGTATTAGTCTAGAAAACCACTAAAAGAGTAAAATTAAGAAATTTATTTACTTATTTATTTTTATTTTTTATTTAAAATTAAATTATCTGAAATACGTTTTAAAATACTGTAAAAAATATTGGAAGAATAACTACGTTGTTTGAATAAAAATAACTTTGTGAGAAATTTCATTTGCAAATATTAGTGATTTCCAATAAATGATAAAAATTTTAAACCAAAAGTTTGTTAATATTTAGCAGCGTCATATAAATCTTATCTCATATAGTTTTAGTTAAATACAGATATTTCACAAATTTCGAATTTTTTTTTAAATCTTAATTACAAAATTCAAACTTTTACGAATAGCGAAATTTTACACATTTAAAATATAAGATACAACATGCCATGAAACAGTGTTTATAATATTTCAAAAATTATTTTAATATTGACTTCAATAATCATTAAACATACATTTGAATATTGAGATCAATATCCATTATAGTGAATTGTTTTAAAACATTTCGAAGAATTAGTAAATATCGAAAAGCATTTGTTAATTGAAATTGAATAAATAACAATGTATAAAATATTATCAGATGATGTAATTGAAACCTAAATATTTCACTATCATCTTTCATTCACTGGCTTTCATAGAAAAACTTCCTTATATTATAAACTTTCCAAAGAATGCACATTCTCAATGTCATAATGAGATCCTTAGTTTAATAATGTTTCCGCATTTTACAGACGCAAAAATTTAAAAAGAATGTTTGCTTACTTCGATTTTCGAGAATAATAGCTTTACGAAAATATCAAAGTTCAACAAATAAATGAAACGTAATGCATGATCGCTGATTTAAAATCCAGGAAAGTATTTGACATGGATCCCAGTGTACTAATAAAAACTTATTCTAAACTAATTTGCTACAGAGAAAAGATTATTTTAATAAAGAAAGATACATTTTAGTATATATTTAATGGGACAAATAATGTTATCAGAGGCTACTGTTATTACTGGGAACAGTATACTGTATTTTTAATATGAAAACATCCCATCAAAGTAGTAATAATTTAAATAAAAAAAGATACTGTTTAGTATATATTTAATGGATAAATAATGTTAATGAGAGATTACTGTCCATGGTAATAACCCATATATATTTTTATATTTTTCGAATTTTTAAAACTACGCTTTTAAAAAAATTGATCTTTCAGTAACTTATTTCTGAAACTTTCATTACTTTAATAAATTTTCTGAATTTTACTACCTTTCTTAGCCCTGTGTTTCATAAAGTCCAGTTTTCCAAATTAGCCCATTATATATTTTTTAGCTAACAGAAGCTTCACTGCTAGTGACTCACAAATGACGTACTAATCGAATTTAATCAAATATGGGACTTGATCAATGATCAATGATCAATGATCTTCTCGTATACCAAAACGATAGAGTACAAAATTTAGTCAAAATTGTTTGAGCCATTTTTCGGATAAAATTAGCTTGATCCTTACGTGTAATGACCTAAAATGACCAATAAAACATGTGACTCAGCCAAATGTTCTTCTAGTATACTTCAAAATAGCAGGGTACAAAATTTTGTGAAAATCAATAGAGGCGTTTATAAAATAAAATTAAATTGACCCTGATCGGTAACCACACATTAATAGAATATTTTCAAAATGTGATCTAGCTCAAAAGTCTTCTAATAACCGAAAACTGTAGGATATAAACTATAGTGAAAATCGTTCGAGCCAATTTTAAATTGGAATTAGCTTGATTCATACTCTTAGATTCACAAAATGACTCACTAATTAAAATTTCTAGAATACGTGACCCAGATCAATGGTCTTCATGTAATTCAAAATGGTTGGATGCAATACTTAGTCAGAATAATTTGAGTTGATTTTAAAATAAAAGTATCTTGAACCTGTGACCTAACGCATTAGTTTTTTTGTAACCCAAAATGATATTAGGGATGAGATTTCCGCTTTTTTGCACACCAGTAAAATTTAACAGAAAATGCTATATTATGTAATCGGAACATTTTTGTGATTTAACAGATCAACATTTTCTCTAAGATTATACTGGTGTCCAAAAAAGCGGAAATCTCATCCCTATATTATACAAAATTGTTTGGGCTTTTTTGAAATATAATCAGCTTGATTCTGACACAAAATGACTCTAATCGAACACAAATCGAATGACTCACAAATCGAATTTGAATCCAAATGAATGGCTATCATTGTTTATTGACCTCTATGATGGCCATAGTGTGGTTGAAACGTACCACTTTTTAAACTTTTCTAATTTTATTTTAATGCTTTCAAAATTTTAGCTGTTGTGTATAAATATGTGCCTATAAGTGTTTGTTGTGTTGTGTTGTTTTTATGACTGCTGATTATCTGCACTATGGATATAAGCCCGAAGGGAATTGCCTTCTTCGGGGGTCTTTCTAAGGGAACTTAACCCTTATTAGTCGAGGCTAACAAGATTCAAAGAAAACAACTGAAAACTACAAACTATTAGGACAACGTGCGCGATTTTGTTCGAATACACCATCTGTCGACTTCGAATTTTGAGAGCAGAACCTCTGGACCACTGGTGGGACACACGTCTTCAGATAAATCTTTTTATTATATATGTGAAGCTAAATTTCATGATGCATATGTCTTGTAATTAATATAAATTATTTTTGGTTTATATTTTTCTATATAACAAAATCAAAATTTATCATGTTAAAATTTCTAACACGTAAAATTTAAATGTATGGAAAGAAAAATAAATAAATTCAAACGAAAAAAAATGTTCTTTTGTTATTACCTACTAACGGAAATTTCATTTTGATTATGCGGCTGATGTTTTGAAATTAATATTTGACATTCAATTTAACCGAATACATTTAGGTGAAACTACAACCTCTAAAATTAAAGTGGCGCTTCTTTATGCATTCACTTTCTTTGCCTAAAGAGAAATTGAAAATTTCAGCGATAGGAAAATTAAAAAGAGAAACGAAAATGTCAAGATATGAAGTTTTATTTGGCATGAGGTATGTTGCATTAGAGAATTCTGAATAAAAGAAATTGAAGACATGCAAAAGGTATTATATTGATTTCCTTAAGAAAATATTAAGAGTAACTTGAAAAAAGTTAATATTTACACAGTTAATCTTATGTAAGTTTTGTCATGTTTGAGTAAAAAATTACACTGGATATTTTATTAAACTTTAGAATGAAGTATTTGCACTCACTATTCCAATAAACACACGAAGTGCGCCAAAAAACCCAAAATTATATAAGTAGGAATGCGAAATAATACCTTGTTGCACTTATGTTTATCACTGCGTGGAAAGTTTTCTTTTAAGAAGATTAAATTTTCTAAACAAGCAGACTAGAAATACGTTTTGTTGTTTTATTTATTATTCTCTATAGGATCATAAATTCAAGCATTCATTATACAGTGTATTTTGCTATTCTGTGTAGGAATTTCTGTTAGGGATAGATTATTCAATAACAAATCCAAATCACATATCAGAAGTCGCAGCACCTAGGATCAATATTATTGCTCTCACCAGTATCTTTTATCAATAATCTTCATCACATATTTCTATTGCATATTTTATAAAAATGTCTCCTAGATGTTATTAAAAAAAGGTACTTTACTGTTAAGAACAGTAACATTTGTACTTTGTGCTCCGACCTCTCCGTAGTAATGTAGAACCGGAAACAACAATCAGTGTTTCCAGTTTGTTGGAATTTCTATTAAAATATTCCGAATTCACACCAGAAAATCCAAATTATCAATTTTCGTTTTATTAAATCTCTACAATCCTGTAATCAGTGTTGCCAGCAGTGTGACCGTTTTTGGATTGTTGTAAGAAAGCTGGACTGTTGTAGGACTTGCAACAAGCTAAATCGAGCTAAAAACTCAGCCTAAAAGATAGATGTCAGTCTATTAACTCTGTCTGACCATCAAATTTATTTTTAGCTTGTTGTCAGTCCAAATCTAGCCTGATTTTAGTTTGAAACAAGTTGGAAATTGCACGTGAAGCGTAGCAAATGAGGTACGTTCGTACGATAACGAAGTTTTAAAAATATTACTCTCATATATCAATCTCATAAAATTGTAAATAGTGAATTACAATTAAAACGCTCATCATACAATGTTCTCCCTATACCATTATGTAATGTAATACTTTTGTGTGGCCTTGTAAATCAATAACAAATGTTCTTTGCACCACAAATTATGTAAAATATATATTATAATATGTACTTTATAGTTGCATATAAATTTTATTAAGTTCGAATGAATGTAACACTATTAAAATGCATTTGAAACATTTTCCCCCATTGACCGTAACGTAACGGAATACTTTTGATTGTCCCTGTAATTGATCTATGCATCCGATTTTTATAAAATTTGAAATAACTCGACAAAATTATGTAATAATTATGTATTTTAAATTTCAAACGTATAAAATACATTTGAAAGTTTTTCCCCATTGGCCATAATGTAATTGAATACTTTTGATTGCCCCTGTAATTGATCTATGCACCCGATTATCAAAAAATTTGAAATAACTCGACAAAATTATGTAATAATTATATATTTGAAATTTCAAACGATTAAAATGCATTTGAAACTTTTTTCCCCATTGACCGTAATGTAATTGAATACTTTTGATTGCCCCAGTAATTGATCTGTGCAACCGATTATCAAAAAATTTGTAATAACTCGACAAAATTATGTAATAATTATGTATTTGAAATTTCAAATGATTAAAATGAATTTGAAACTTTTTTCCCCATTGACCGTAATGTAATTGAATACTTTTGATTGCCCCAGTAATTGATCTGTGCAACCGATTATCAAAAAATTTGTAATAACTCGACAAAATTATGTAATAATTATGTATTTGAAATTTCAAATGATTAAAATGAATTTGAAACTTTTTTCCCCATTGACCGTAATGTAATGAAATACTTTTGATTGCTCCTGTAATAGATCTATACATCCGATTTTCATAAAATTTGAAATGACTCGACAAAATAATGTAATAATTATGTATTTTAAATTTCAAACGATTCGGTTGGTTAGTTTTTGCGTTGTTATATGCGGACAGACAGACGGACGGACTGAACGACCACTATAGGTGCTACGTACCCTAATTTCCTGCCTATAATCCGCGGATCAAACAATTCTTTTTCGACCCAGAAATTTTATTTTGTAATTGAAGGCAAATATTTACGGCGATTTGAAAAGTTATATTTTATTTAATAAAATTTCTGGGTCGAAAAATGATTGTTTGATCCGCGGATTATACCCAGGAAATTAGGGTATTTACATAATTACGAACACACCTAAAAACGGTCACACTGGTTGCCAGTGGGCTAATTTTTTTAATTCAGATTTCTTCACTGGCACCACTTTTTTGAAACTGTAAAATTCTCTTTATATGCGCCTTAATTAATATACTATTAAATAAGGCGCATTTCACCATTTAAAAAAAGTGGTGTCAATATAAAATCTTGATTTAAAAAAAAAAAAAGTAGCCCATCTGGCAACATTGATTTTCATAAGGGTAAGTCCTTCTGAGCACTTTTTTAAAAATATGAAATTAAGTTCAAATACGTGTATTTTTAGTAAGTATAGGGAATAAAACTATGAATTCACATACCTTTTTGACGAAATTTGAATTAACTTTTCAAATTTAAAGAATATTTAATCAAGTTTCAATAAATTATTGCCTTTATACTAAGCCTGCAATAACGAAATCTATCCAATAGATTTCATTTTTTCCCAACAATATATTAGCAAATCGTTTACAGAATTGTTAGTGGAAAAGACGAGTTTTATTTTATTGATTATTCAGTTAGGAAAAAATTGTTAGAAACTACTACGGTTTATCCTTAACCATTTATGCCCCGATGGTGCTTTAAAGTATCGTTAAAATAACTTGTTATAAAATTCCTTTATTGCACCTACTGGGTTCGTATAGGTACATCAGTTTTGCAAGTTTTGTGGGTCAAATACTAGTATTTTTTATAAAAACATAAATTTAGTTCAAACACTTGAAATTTCGCCTTATTTAAAGAAACATTTTCTATAAAAAAATACTGGTACTGATGAATTTTCTGGTCTGGAAATTACAGGATCCGTACAAACCCTGATCTTCTAGTAATGATATAGTTTATAATGAGTTGCTTGATTTAGATACTTTACTTTATCTTGACCGAAAAGTATTATTGGTTGCACAATAAATAAATAAATAAAAAGATGATTTTTTGTACCTTTGCATTTTTTCAGCTTTCTTAACGTTAAAAGATTCTATGTGTATAAAGGGGGGGGGAGGTGTTCATTCAAAAATACTTCTATCTATCTATTGTGAGAACATTATATTTATATCTATTTTAATTCTACAAAATAATAAAATATTTGAGTGAAGTTATAAGTATTGCACGAAATCTCTATAAAAATTAATTAATTAATTTTAATTGGCAAAACCATTTAAAAAATTATTAAAAGATTGCACGAATCTGTTAATGTACTTTCAAAAATTCATGATAATTGCTTTAGAAGATGCAGTTTTCATGAATTCATAATTGGGGACACCAAGCTTTAAATTGTTGACTAACCACTTAATTTCCTTTAAATATTTCGCATGTTCAGTTCTTTATTTTGAAAATGCAGCAAATGTGATCTTCAGAAGCTAAGTAATATTTTTCTAAGATAAAAATAAAATTTATTATCTAACATTGAGACAGCAAATTGATCGATATGGTGTTCTCCACGCTATAAAATCCCATTGTTCCACTAATTCATCAAGAGTTGTCAGAAAATTGCCATAATGCTAATTTTAAATAATGATATTATTTGTGAAGAATGTACTCCAATACTTGTTATGATAGCAATGCATGAATCAATTTGTTAAAGAAACTTGTGACAAAATTAAACATTTTGTTACAAAATAAATAAATAAAAACATTCAAACTAATCAAAATATATATTTAGAACAGTTTCTGGAGTAAATATATATTAAGCGGGCTGGGATCGTTCCGTTCTTGAGATTTTCAGTCCAGGAAATTCTTCGGTACCAGTACTTTCTCTTAGAAAATTTCTGCATAAATGAAGGAGAAATTTTGCTCGTTTAAACTAAATTAATATTTTTTTTTATTAAAAAATATTGATATTTACCTTGAAAATAAACGTACTCGTACGAACTCATGTATCAGTGCTATAAATTTAATAGCACACTTCTAACTGACAATAATAAAATATTAAATTTTTCAGAATTTATAATACACTAAAATTATCTTTCTAATTTATAATGCACTAATAGATCTTACAATGCCAGGATTCATACGCATCAGGAATTTCAGGGAATTTGAGATGTTTGAATAACAGGAATTTCGATTGGCAGAGCCAGTTTCTAATGGAACTTTGCGACACTAAAACCATATGCAACCAACCAGAAATTTTGAAAAATATTGATTGTTATACCTGAAGATATAATGTATTTTCATGAAACAAGGCAAATATTACTTTACAGAAATTCTGGTGAAACATGGATGAAAGACCTAAAGGCGAACGAACCCTGAATTTGTGCGTGTGCTCAGACGTATGTATGTGTGATGTTTGAGAAAAGGCGGAACGAGTGTGTGTGTGTGTGATATACAGTAAGATGATTAACCCTTCGAACTCCGGTGCCTCTTACACAAATTTTATTCGATTAGCACCACTTTTTAAAAGAACTTTCCTTCAAGTATAAAATTCCAAAAATTCTCTCATTAAATAAGGAAAATTTTATTTTCCTTTATTACTGGTTCCAATAACAAATTTTGGAAGGAAAGATGATATTAATTATAAATAGAAGTTTTCATATACGTCCATTAAAAACATTTTAAAAATATGCATTAAAATATTTAATTGCTATAAAGGACGTTAAATACTAATAAAAAAAAAATTAAGATCTTTTAATGTTTTTATTAGTATTTAACGTCCTTTATAGCAATTAAATATTTTAATGCATATTTTTTAAATACATTTTTTAAATTTTTTAAAAGGAAAGATGATGTCTCCACAGCGGAGTGGCAAGCGTTAAATATAAAACACACTTCATATGCTTCAAGGACTTTTCAAGCACCTTTTACCACAATTTATGTCAAGTATTTTTCCGTATTTAATGACATATACAAATATATCTATCTTCAGATATTGCGACCAGTACTTTACCAAATTTCTGGTACTAAAATACCGAAAATCCCATGAATCTCTTGATGCGCATAAACGCCTGGAAAACTAAATATCAGTCAGTCATCAATTTTAGGTACTGTAGAGGCAGTTCTCACGATTTTTAATTTAAAACTTGTACTTAATTTTAAGAAAGTCATTAATTCGTTGTGCATCTACAAAAATAGATAAAAAATAAATAAAAAGTTTAAAAATAAAAAATTTTGAAGCTTTTAAGGCCCTTAAAATATTCCTGTTCTACATTCCTTATAAAATTTGGGCATCCCAATTTTACTTCTCCAAACGTACTTTATGTATCTTCAAAATAATGCAATAGTTCAAAATAACTACAAATAATAATTAAAATATTGGTTTCATGTATACGGGGGAGGGGGTAAGTTTCAATGACAGGAGAGTATTTTTTAATGCTACTTCGAATCACTTTTTCAAAACAAAAATATTGTACATACGCTTTCAGAACATTTGAAAGAAAAATATACTATGAAATATATTTCCAAAAATAGTGATGTGAAAAAATATAAAAATATTCGCCTGTAGTTGAAATTTTATGATACCCCCACGTAATTTGAGGAAAGATTTATTCAACATAAGCAGCTTGTATTCCTTAAATTTTAAACAGGGAAAATTTTTCTTAATAATAATAATAAAAAAAAAAACGAAATATTTAAGTATTGTGTGTCATATCTAATTTTGGGAGATATATTCAACCTAAGCATCTTTATTTGATCTTTATTTGTCAAACAGGTAAGAATAGAAAGTTTTATTTAAGTTTGTAAGTTTTATAATTTTGGAAGATACATTCAACATAAGTATCTTTATTTATTAAACAGGTAAAAACGGAAAGTTTTATTTTAAAGTTTACGAGAGATTAAATATTTTCCGATGACGTTAATTTCATGTAAATAACTGCTCTTATATTTAGAAAAAATATTTGTTTTATATTAGAACTATCCTATTCATTAGAAATAGAAATGACACGATAAATAAAATTTTGAAATACCGTAATTTCGGGTGTATAAGCCGCGGCTCAAAGAATTCTTTTTGGATCCAGAAAACTTATTTAGTGATTGAACACAAGTGTTTACGGCGATCTAAGAAGTAACATTCATTTAAAAAAAATTTCTGGGTCGAAAAAGAATTGTTTGATCCGCGGCTTATACACCCAAAATTACGGTAGTTTACGTGGTGAACTGAAAAGGTTAGGTTTCGTCAAACTTGAAGATGTTTTCTCTCAAGCGCACATTCCTCCAAGTTTTGTAAATGTCTTTAATGATAGTAAGCATGCTATGAAATATCTAAATTAATAGTCCAAACACATAAGGACCTAACAAAGGTTCAAAAGAAAACCTCGAAATTTGTGGAGGTATGAAACTACTAACTCACTGTATTAATTCACAATCAAGGTCTCCATGCTGGTCATACTCAAATTTTTTTGAAAAAAAAAAGCTAGTCAATCTACTCATGTATGTAATAAAGGATCAGTGAAAATTAGCGGCGAAATTGCAGTAGAAAACATGTGAAAAAATAAAATACTTTCTTAAATTAGTCGTAAAAAGACGAAAGTATCACACGATTTGGAGAGCAGCACTTCCCCCCTCCAAAAGCAAACGATTTTAATGCAACTGAAAACTGTTGGATTTTTAGAATCCGTGTAAATTTTATTTAATGATTTTAAACATAAACAATGAGTGAGTTTAATATAATACACACACACACACACACACACACACACACATATATATATATATATATATATATATATTAAATTGCACATACATATATTATTTATTGCTGTAGTTGTTTAATTTACCTCTGGAAAAAAAATTTTTATATATAAAAATTGTTATTAAGTAAAATTATTTTCATATACTTAAGCCTATTCATAAATAAAAGCCAGATGTTTCCATAGCAACAAAATCGAATTGAAAATGCTCAACTGGACTTTGAACTTAAAACAATTTTAATTAATTTAAATTTGAACTTCATTTTAAATCTCAAATTTTGATGGTTAAATTTGAATATAAATACATATAAATATCAATATAACGAAATTATACTTAAAACAAACTGAAGCTGACAAAACCAAAGATATTTAATTTATCTAAATATGGGTATTTCCATGACAATATGTTGTGTAAGTCACATACTACGATCTTGGATACCAGTATTTTAGAACGGAAAAATGTGATTTATTTCATCAGAGATATTTCATTAATTGAATAAGGCCATGCAAACCTTTCGAAAATAACGGTGGCCAACATTTTAGCAGCTACTAATAATGTGACTTACACGACAAGTGCTCGTGGAAATACCCATATATTGAACATAAAACGTTTTTCCTTTAAAATGCATTTGACATAAAAAAAAAATTTGAAATTGTTTTTCATTGCCAACCGATGATAAATCGCCAAATAACGAAATTTTTATTATTTGTTTACGGACAGGGTACGGAGGTTTCACCGAAAATTTTTTTAAACGTCTATATCCTCATGAGAAGAAAATGCTGTAATTTTCTTAAATTTTTCGGAGTATGCCCGTATGGAGACCTTCCTTGTCAGTCATAATTTACCTGAGCCATAGCGACCGCATATTTCTCCATTTACTTCTGTAATACATTTCTGTGTGATTGACTGTTTCCCGATTGGAGACAAAAGGGCCCCCAGATTGTTGATTGTCACCGCTTTCATTCAAATAGAAATAATCAGCCTATTTAAAAAATGGATGAAAAATTTTGAAAAAAATAGGGCGAACCATACTACTTTAAAAAGTGTCCAATCCGACAATACTGGTGTGATTCTCACAGATTTTGATTTAATTGAACTTCTAACTCCTTAGATTATTTTTTCTTTGGCATCAACTATGATGAAATACTTATTTATCTCAAGGTTATGCTGCATTTTAGGTAGCTTTGCAAGTGTATCATCATTTAAGGCAGTTATTGAATCTAATTTTTGTGTTTGCTTAAACAAAACAGCAGATCATTATAAATAGTATTTTCTAAACGACACTCTGAATTTCAAATTATTGATTTTTAATTGAGTTTTAAAGTATTTGAAGGACCTTTGGCTTGCCATGTTTATTAACAGGCAGATAACCTTAAAACTTAAAATAAATGCCTTGATAAGAATTCGAATTAAAATTCAGGAATTTAAAATTCAATTTTAATATTTCTAGGGCGTTAATTCATCGTTTAAAAATTTACATACATACTTTTTAAAAAGTCAAAAAGTTTTCTCTATTATTAAACGTGATATACGGCAAAACTTAAAAAAAAAAAAAAAAAAAAAAAAAAAAAAAAAAAGGCAATATTCCGATTACAGTCGGTTTTATAATAAAACATATGGAGCCATACGTATTCAAATCAAAGTAAATTTGAATTTTACAGACATTTTACTCAAAACTGACGGTTTGACGCTGCGTGTGACATATTTTCCTAACAATGTAACGGTGAAATTTAGTTTTTTTTCTTTTATATTATATTTTATACAGCTTTATAATTTCCACCTATTATTTAGAAAAATACCTGTAATATATTCATTTATTGCATAAATTTTTATTGAAATTTTATCATAAATATTGTATTATATTTTTAATTTCTTGAAAAAATAATTTCATTAGAAAATTTTACTATTATTTTAGGTTTAATTTAAAGAACAATATTATATGAATGTACATACGAATTAACCTTCCTACCCTGAATGGGTCGAATCCACCCGTTTCTATCATATAGTTTATTAGATCTGAATCAGAAATTTCTTTATGCATTAAGTTAAATAAAAGAACCAAAGAACTAAGTTAAATAAATAGCTAAAATAGTTTTAAATAAAAATTCTGGTGTCAAATGTTTATATCAAGTTTGAGTAATTTTCAACAGGGTAGGAAGGCTAACTGTATATATCGAATATAGTTTTAACACTAGAACGCCCGGAAATTTTATTCAAGTGTCATAATATTATTTCACACCAGAATATTTACTTAAAATTATTTAATTTGTTTATTGGTCGTAAGTCTGCGTGGTTTATATTTAACTTATTTTGTTAAATTATTTCTGACTCTAAATGACATTTAATAATATGACCGGAGTCGAATCGATTCCTCCCGGGCGTTATAGTGTAATAATCCTGCGCACAATAGACTTATGTCATATCACCTTCTTTAAAATATTTTATTAGTACTTATTAAGCTAATTTCTAATTATATATCATTAAAAGTATTCAAAGGAATACGCAAAAAAGATTTGTACAATTTACACAAAGTAACTGCTTAATGGAAAGAAATATTTACATCTCCGAGAATTTTTTATTGCGTTAAAATGAGGCAATAACAAGTTGATGAAGATGATCTGACTCCTTAACGCAATTCGAGTGGAGGATATTTGCTTCAAAAAATAAATAAAAAAATAAGTAAAAAATAAATGCATTTTTTAAAATCAAAATCTTTCATGAAATGATAAAGTATAAATAAAAGAAAAAACTAAGCTATTGACTTTTGATACGAATACAAAACTAAATCCTTTGACCAAAAAATATACTCATTCTACTCATATCTCGAGGAATATATTTACGAAACACAAATCTGAATTTCTGTATTTCCAAATAAAGCGTGAAATATTTCACAATAAACTACTTCCAAGAGTGTTTTGGAATCTATAATCCTATCGCATTATAGACATATATATACAGATATGAATATCAGGTATTATACGTCGAATGGCTGAGGATGATTCTTTCAGAAACTTTATTCGGAGTTAATCCCCTAAATTTAATACTTGTATTGAAGAATGAACTATCGGTGACTATGTCGTGTGTATGAAGGAATTTTTCTTTGAAATATTCTTTTACGAATGCATACATCTTTGGAAATTCGTAGTTGATAAATTTTTATGGAGTTTTATTTTTTTTTATTTAAAACATTTTAAGTTTATATTTTGTAGATTTTTTTAGAATCCTAGGTAAATGTTTATTTATGTAATTGGTATTTATCGAAAATATTTGGCATCTTTCAAGATTCGTAAGCGATATATTTTATAGCGTTGGATTATTTTTATTTCAGTTAATATTTTAACGATTTTTAGATTTCTAGGAAAAATACTTATTTATATAACTGATATTTAACGGTAATATTGATACAAATTAAATTACATATGTGTCTAAGTTTGACCATGGTCATTCAAATTTCGAACAATTTATTTACTATATTATACTTTATCACATATAATTTGATAATTATCGCAACAGATAAATTCTTTTTGCATTGTTTCCTGTATGCGCAGGTCTTACTTGGTCCTTTTATTGAACGAAACAATTTATTAGGAAAAAAATTGTGTATATATTTTTTGTGGAAAACTATCTCGAAAAGTGGTTTAGTTTCAATCCTTGCAGAAAACCTACGCAATTTTTTTCTTAAAAAAAGAAAAAAAACAACAAAAAAAGGACTAATGAGAAAGCATCGTCTGCGACATCGCTTTTTCTCTTAAAAATCTATTTGAAATTTCAGGGACATAATCAGGGTGGATGCCCGAAACTATTAAAACTGTAAGGTTTTCTTCTCCTTCCTTCATAGCAGAAAAATTTTCGGTTAGATAGGTCGAACAAAACTTAAAAAAAAAAAAAAAAAAAAAAAAAAAAAAAACTTAAAAAAATTATTGATATACGATGAACTTGTGCACCCACTCTAGTTACGCCACTGTATTTTGTGCACGTTTGTTCGTTATTCCCAAATAATTGTGACTATACGCATTACAACTTCTATATACACTACAATTTATCACTGCATAAATAAATAGACGAAAAATTTGCGCGTATATTTTAAATCATGAAATAATTCATTGTAGATTCTTTGCAAACTTAATATTAACTGTTAAATATTCGAAGGAAATATGGTTAGGAAAAGTTTTGTCTTATTTCCTGTTATATTTATGTGCAACTTCTTTAAGTGGATACAGATCTTAATGCTTCAATTTCATATTACAATAAAATTATGATAATATTATTTTGCCTCTCCTGTAAAATTTACTTTTGTGCAGATATTTCACTTTGTTCGAGTGAAGGCTATGACATTTTATTCAAACACAGATGAGTCAAAACATTAATACAGTCAATGTTTTACGTAGACGATTATTTGGGGGTGAAAAACAAAAAGAATGGGTGGATTTCCTGTTGTTTTAAGAAGACTGAGAATGTGATTTATCATTGCAGAGTCAGGTATAACTGCTGCATGGGTGAAGATAAGTATTTATCTAATGTTGACATAGAGCAGATTGTGATGGTAAGCTGATTTGGCAAAATAATTTAGTAAACTTCATGTGTAGTCATTTGTTTACTATATGCAGTAAGGAGGGCTGCCACAGGTGACTATTTTTTAATTCTAACTGGCATCTCTTTTTTAATACATAAATCCTTAACACACTATTTTGTGCAAGTGAATAACCAGTTTTAAAAGATTAAAAACTAAGCAAAGCGTTCTCGTCGCAAAGGGGTTAAAAGATAGAGCTCTTTGATCAATATGCCATTAAATAAAACGATTTTTATCATTCCAAAAAAGCGGTGTCGATCTGAAGTTTAAAATGCAGCTCATCTGGCAACACTGATGTCAAGTATGTAGATTTTTCAAACCCTGAGATTAAAGAGTATTTTTTTTTGCTGAAAACTTATACAGCCAATCTCTTTAAACATGTGTCGATTTGCAAAAACATTATATACTATTTTTTTTATCTCGTAAGGGAACAGCGAAAAACGCAATAATCAAGAAAACTAGTGAAAGATTTAATCTAAAAATTGAAAATAACGCTTTACGATTTGGGTTTTGTTTGGAGTGTTTTATCAAAATATTTTTATAGGTAGGGTTATGTTATTATATTTTTCCTTTTACAACTCATTTATCTTTTCAGTTATGCAAGATGTAGTTTCAATTGACAATGCAAAGACAGTTTTGCTTTCCTAATCTTGTGTGAGTAACTATGGTAACATTGCATTTGACTCACTGATTGCTCTAGTTTTTCCCACGGCAACGGAGGAATGAAATACGGAGGTTGGATTTCCTTAAGAAATTACCTAGACTATAATCTCGCCAAATTATGTACCCTATTTACAAGAGAAGAGATGTTTTGCAACAAAATAATATAAACCTCTTGAAAAACAACATAGAAAGTATAAAGGTCTAAAAAAGTATCATAGAAAATAAATAGACACAATATATTTCAAATACATTTTCTTTTTTCATTGGGCACAAAAAGATGCTCTAGACTTAGAGATAAGGAAAAAAAGTGAAAGGAAATAGAAAAAAATGGGACAGGTGGAAGAAAAGAAAGGGAAGCTGACTTCACGAAGGAAAAATTTGTACAAAAGAATTGTCATTGTATAAAAGAATTTAAAAAATGAATACGATTACTCTACGAATAATTCATCTACGGTCTGATTTATCTACGAGTAGATTATTTACATTTTGAGTAGTCTACAATAAAGAAGTCTGTGGTAGAACAAGTCTATCTACGCTGCTAAAAAGATTCCTGCAATCATCGCTAAAGCAACAGCGAAGCAGATAAATTGGTTGGTATATGTACTTTTTGTAAATATGACCTTTCTTTATATAAACAAAATTAAAATTAAACTTAATTATAAATCATACACCAAATAAAATAAAATAAATAATTAAAACTGCAAAAAAGTAACTGAACAAACAAAACGGTTTCAGCCACTGCCATCGAAATACTCAAGGTCAGAGGACACGAGATTTGACATCATTCCTAATTGACCGAATGTTGGAATTCACACCGCAAAATTTTGAACAGCAATTTTCTTTTCTTTTTATTTGAGGAATATCTATCACAATATAAAACAATGTTACCTATTTAAACATACTAGTGAAAATTTGGAATCGCCAATAAAAAATCATCCAGATGAGGCAACGCAATGGCATTTCACATGTGGCTTATTTTTTATTTAGGGATTTCGAGTTCTCACCAGTAAGTTTAAATAGTTATTATTTTAAAAGATTTCAGATCTTTAACAAAAAAACATAAAAAATGTTATTCAAAATATTCCGATGTGAATTCCAATACTAGTGAGAAGTCGGTCGATTAATGATGTCGTCATACCTCGTGTCCTCTGTCTTTCAATATTTCGATAGTAACGGTTCAGTTTAACAATGCAGCCTTTTTTAATTTTGGCTCTTTCATTTTATTTTATTTATTTATTTGTATAGATTGCATGTTTATTTTTTAATAACTGAGCACCCTTTAGTCTTGTTTGTGTTTGCTATGTAATTTCTTGTGTTCTTGCACCTACGGCAGAAAGATTAGTCTTTTGGAATGAATTTTGGGCATTTTATGGAGTTTTAAAAAATATCTTTCTGTTGGAAAAAAATTCTTACCTTTAGCTGAGTGAAATGAATTAACACAAAATAATAATTAATATAGAGCGCAGATATTTCTTTGTTATTATACGGATGAAAGGACCACATTCAAAAGAGTCTTATTCCGATGAATTTTTCTACATTTTTTCCTCGATTGTTATAATAAATAGTACATTTGGGAAATGCATCTTTTGCTTTTAGAGGACAAAATTATATACTGGCCTCAAATTCCTATTGATTACCTGTATACTATTTTTCTGACTGTGAACAATACAGTTGTAAGATTTATAGTTTTAAACTAGGTAAAATATACAATGAATGCAAATCTCGCTCTGAAAATTACAGTATAAAGCTGTTTGTATACTAGTTTCTTGTTTACGATTTTCTATTTCACAGATAATTTAATTTTTTTTATAGCCCGTAAAAATGAACATTAATTTTTGTTCGAACTTTGAAAGTTTCAGCAGAAAAGAACTTATTTTAAAATTGAGCGATTTTGCTGCAAACAATTAGTATTTAATGAGTCATGCAATTTATCAAAAAATACAAAAATATATCGTTTACATTGAAATGCATTTTAAATATTAATCAGAAATATGGTCCATTAAAATTCAGAGTTCAGATTGTTAATAATAGCTTTTTAACTGAAACTCAAAAATATAGTCAATCCTGGAGAACGCGCGCATATCGAGGGTATGAATGGTTTTTATTTTGTTACCAATAAATACAAGTAATGTTTGTTACTTTATTTACTGGAAATAATTGCTGCAAATTCTGCTATAAAATAAGTTGAAGATTACTTTAAAAGAAATAGAGGTGACAGTTGTAAAAAACTATACGCACCCTGGGTCTATCAGTCCTGACTCGCATCCTCCCGGGTTAACACTCTTTTAGATTATGTGGATGCTAATGATGACAAAACATTCAATTCTCATGCACGGATTTTATGCTTAAGTTTATAGCTTGTACATTGCAGAGTTTAACCCATTCGTGCCCAGCATCTTTTGCGTAAATTTTATTTGGTTGGCACTACTACTTTTAGAAGATTTAAGTTTAGTTCATTAAACACGAAAATGCATCATTTAAATAAAATAATTATTGCTTTTCTTTTTTACCGGTGTCAGAAACAGTGCTGAATGCTCCTTTTGAAGCGTCCCTAAAAAGGGACGCTAGGTACTAATGGGTTAAATGATTATTTATGGAAATAATACATCATATATTCTATATTAGCAGACTATTTAGGTCCAGACCTAGAAAAATGAATAATTTATACACTCTCGAGTGGAATTAAGATTATAATTAACTAGTTCCAGGCCATATCGGAACCATAAATTTTTCTTAAAAATAAAACTATTTCCGCAAAGTTTTTTCTGACTTCTTTGGAAGCTAACTTTGTTTTAACCCGTTGAGAAGCGGTGGTATGTCTATGAAACTACTTATTTTTAATTACCAAATGCCACATTCGCACCAGAATTTTAGTAAAAAAAAATCTGTTTAATACATTTGCGAAAAATAGCTTTTTTCTTATTTATAAATAAATTTGTTTTCAAATTCCGATGTCATTCATTTTCTTTAACATTTTCGCAATGGAAAAGTTCTGCGCCGTTAAAGGTTAACAAATTACATAGAAATATTTTACATACCTTATTTTATTTATTATTAGAAAGCTTCCAAATTATTATTATTTTTTTTAAGTTTTACTTTAAGCTACATTATTTTTGAACAAGTCGCAATTCAAACGAATTTTTGTAAGTTAGTGTTGTTCATTTGCATCCAACAAGGTTTCGATGGTATAACAGTTTCTGGTCTAGTATTCTTGACCATTTTTAATAACAGACATTCAACTTTTAAACAAGAGGATTATGATTTTACGTAAATAAATCTGGTAGCAAGTCTCCACAGGGCACACTTGTACTATTCTGGTTCATTTAATTTTACTTAAAATTACATTTTGATTCTTACGAGCTGTAATTCAAATGAATGTCTCACCCACAATTGCCAAACTGTGACTATTGAAATCTCAACGGTACCATTATATCCGTAGTAGTATTGTTCCCCATATTTAACCACAGAAAGTCTACTTTGAAATAAAAGGAATGCATCTCGAAGGAAATAATTGTGACACCGAGACTTTGCAGGCCGCAGTTGTACCTAACTGGAGTATGTAAGGGAAAATATTGTTATTTTATGTACCATAATTTGTAGAGATAAATGTGAAAAATATAAATTTTGTGTAAATATGCATGAATTAGTCAATAATTTGCTGCCCGGATTTGCTCGTACGTCATACGGGCAACGAGGTTTTGCCATTCTCACCAGCAAATTTTTAATGTTAATTTTGCTTTGTTTGATTCAAGCATTTTACTGATTCAATTACTCAAAAAATTCTGTTTTGAAAAACCAATAATAAAACATTAAAAGCTCTGTAAAATACATGAGAAATAGACATTATTTGAAAGTTTGTTTCAAAAATATTGATCAGCTAAGTGTTTAAAATTTTAAAATTAAATTAATTCTGTTTGAGAGCTATAGGCACTATTTCTAGAAGTCGATCCGAACCATGAACTATGAGCTTTTACGCTTCACCGGGCAAAGACGAATCAAGATGAATTTCGCCAGTGTCGTACCAACCGCTACAAACCTATATTATATGTAGTCAGCAAGAAACAAACATTTTTGATGTATGTTTAATGTTTACTGTCTACTCCTTATTCTCAGCATTGTTGATCTTTAATCATAATATTATACATAATTCTGAATGAATGCTAATTGAATAAAAGCATCGTCTGGAATGCAAATTAATCCCCTCTCGTGATATTCACGGCTTTTATTCAGAATTGTTTGATTCCGACCAGTTTTATATAAAATAGTGTATTTGTCTTTATTATGGCATCGTTTTGCTTGCCATTAAGGAATATTTCTTTTAAAAAGAAAATTGATGCCAATAATCAATCTGAATCTTTAAACCGTAATTTAACGCGACCATAAAGGGGTTTAATTAAAAATTCTTCATCAAAAAATTCAAGTCTGGCGGTGAAATTTCCGAATACAAATGGAGGCCAAACTGACCAACCTCGGACCGAATACTTTAATACGTTTTTGACTGTATGGATAAAATTTTTTTCATATTCAACATCATTTGTATAAACCCTTTACCTTCTCAATTTTGCTTCAGTTATTACTCTAAAATTTAACGCAGTATAAATGTAATATTTACAGTGCTTTTAAGAAACATCGAAATTTCGCATAGTAGTGCACAAAAGATATATTTTTTATTAATGGGCCTTTTTTATGTAAACATGCAATTTAACCCGTATAAGAGTAGTGGTATAACCATATCACTAATCTTATAAGGGTTAATTAACTCACTAAAGGATCACTTAATCCATAATAACTTAAATCACCAATTAAAGGGTCACTTAATTTTAATTTCCAAAAGCCACGGTGGCACCAGAATTTTAGTTTAGTTTTTTTTCTGTTTATTATGTATGAGGAAAAAGGTCAGCCTTCTCTTTTTTCCGAATAAATTTGTATTTAAGTTCCGGTGTTTCACATTTATTTCAACATGTTAGCAATGGAAGTTCTTTGCCCCTGAAAGGGGCAAATTCATTTCATAGAAAAATTTTAAATTTTCTATGGGGCTCATACAAATCATTCACTCTATCTCATTTGTCTGATCATAGCTTGCGCGGCAAATTAACAGCTTAACTTACTCTCGTTTTAAACTAAAAATATGAGCCTAAACCACTTTTTTCTAAATAAAGAATTTGATTTACTTAATCAAACTTCTCTTGAATAATACATAAATTTCTTGTACACGAAAATTAATCCATTTACGCCCGAATTATTTTCTTCGTTAAAATTTAAATTTTGGATTTCCCACTACATTTAAAACATGATAAATTGTTGTCTAGCTTTATCAAGAAAAATGTCTCGTGAAAGAAACTATACATTTATCTTCCTATTTACGGTGAAAAGTGATTTCTTGCCGCAAAGTCTAGCGATCTAAAAATATACCACTGGGCGGTAATGGGTTAAAAATCAGAAAACCAACGTTTAAAAATACTAAAATAACATGCAAAAATAAAAGAAACAGATGTTTTGAATCCACAAGCGAGATTTGTCAGTGTAAGGCACAGCGTGATAAACGAAGCAAGATAGAAAGCTAGAAATGCTAGCCTTTTCTACAGCTCATATTCAAAATATTAGAATAATTGAGAAAAAGTAATAAGAAAAAATTATTTGTCATTTATTTATTTTTTATACTAAGTAAATGCAATTAAATTTCTTATAAAATAAATCTGGAATGTTTAGATAAGATTTTAACATTTATAAAATATAAAATACAGCACAATAAATTAGGTATACAGCTTCCTTAAACACACCAGAATATTAGAATAAAATTTAGATTGGTTCAAAATATTAGAATATTTTATTTTACGCAACAATATTACCTTATGAATATGAAGTAAATGGTAGTTAATATTTTGTAGCATCCCCTTTAGCTTTCATAACAGCGTACAATCGATCTTGCATACTATATACAAGGTGTTTACAAACATTTCTATCAATATTAGCCCAAATAGACTTTATACGTGCCACTAACTCAGTTTTACTCGAAGGAGGATTTTCTTGAAGTTTTTTCTTCATTATACACCATAAGTTTTCGATGGGATTAAGATCTGGTGAATTTGGTGGCCAAGGAAGTACCTTAATGTTGCGTTGGCGGAACCAATTCTTAGTTGACACCGAGGTATGCGGGGACGCTAAATCTTGTTGAAAGATGAAATCATCTTCAAATAAATCTTCTGATGATGGAATCATGTAATATTCTAAAATTTCTTGATATATCAGAGAGTTAACCTTTTCGTAGACGATGCATAACTTTCCAGGTCCTTCTGCACTCATACAACCCCAAACCATGGCACTAGCAGCAAATTTTACGGAACGTTTAAGGCATTCTTTGTCAAATGCTTCTTGCTTCATTCTCCAAACTCGAATACCTTGATTACCATATGAAACACAAAACATACTTTCATCACTAAATAATATATTTTTCCAATCTTCATTGCTCCATAAACGTCTTGATTTACACCAATTCAATCTTATACGCTTTTGTCTTGCAGTCATGAGAGGTTTTGTTTTCGGTACACGAGATTCAAATTTAAATTTATGGAGACGTCTTAATGTTGTCGATGTCGAAACTTCAACTCCTTCTTCTTTCCATTTTCGGTGGAAGAATCGCACACTTTTAAAACGGTTTTTCTTAACTATACGCTTCAGTTTCCTGTCATCTTTAGCAGATGTTTTTGGTTTTCGGCCACCATTTCGGCGATTATTTTGAAATTTTCCAATTTTTGAATATTGTGTTAGTATTTTACTAACGCTCGATTGCGAACAATGTAAATAATTTGCTATAAAACATTGATTTTTACCGTGCCGATACAAATCAACCATACGAAGTTTAGTAGATTCAGGAATATCACTCACACGGCCCATTTTAAGACGAAAAAGAAACAAACTGCAAAAAAGAATACTGATTTTAAATAAAATAGTCTGAATTTAATCAATGATGCCACCAGTTAAGAATTGGTAATAATTAAAGGAGAATTAATGTGAAATATTCTAATATTTTGAACCACTTGAATAAATATTCTAATATTTTGACTTTTCAAAATATTTTTTTTTGCAATTAATCTTTTCAAAAATGATATTAAATTTAAGATAACAAGTAAGTTTAATCAACAATAAGTTCTTAATAAAAATTTCGTTTGCATATTTTCATTAAAAGACATTAAATTACCAAACGATATTTTCAATTTCTAAAAAAAAGGTAATTATTCTAATATTTTGAATATGAGCTATAGAACGTTGTGCGTTGCATTGAAGTAGAATCTCGCTTGTGGGTTTAAAACAGCTGTTTACTGTTTTCTGTTTATTATTTGTTAGTTTTTAAATGTTGTTTTTCTGACTCTTGATTTCTTCTTGGAAGTATTATATGCGAATAAATCTGTTAAGGTGTTATGTCAAATTAAAATGTTATAAGAAAATGTTTCAAATGAGCTTTTCTAACATCATGTCAGTATGTCAGCTTCGTAAAAAAATAGATTTAAGATAAGTTTTCAAATTTTTCCTGTCTATGGACATGACTACCTTGTCTATAAAAATAAATGTTTTTTTTATAAACGTTGATATTTCTCATTCCGTTTTAACTCTCTATGTTATGGGTATTTTTATAGAAATTTGACTGACTTTAGAATTATTTACACTTAACTATCTATACTTTTAAATATTAATTTTCTCTTCCCTTTTCCTGTACAAAGAGCTTGTATAATACTAGTTAAAAATAACATATACGTTTGGAGTTATTTTCTAGAGGAATTACTTTTTAATCTTCTTTTGAAACATTACGTTTAAAAGGGAAAATAGTGAAAAATCAAACAAAAAATTTCTTAAATTTCAAAGTAAGTCTTTGTTGGCTGAAAAAGAATCTCAATTCGAAAAACTCAAAAGAATGAATTCATAGCCTAGAAAGCTGAAAACAAAACATGGTTTCGATAATGATAAAAAGAAATAATCAATACAAAATAATGTATTTTCTGTTTATTTATACGCATAGACTTTTCAAAAAATATTTAAATTTTTTAAATTTTATACCGAAACAGAAATTTGGTTATTTGTAAATGCTGATGCACAGAAAATTATATTTTAAAAACACAAAATATTCGATTTCTTTAAAATAGAATTATTATTTCATTCGCATATTATTTTTTATTATATGAAATATTCAGGCTTTGTACAGTTACCGTTAGATTGCCAGTATTTTCAAATGTAAAACCAGACTTTTTTTTTTGAAAAAATAAACCTAGTTCAAGCGCGCGAAATTTTGCTTTATTCAAAGAGAAATTTTTTATGGCTAGTTCCATGGGTTTTGTAATGTAAGTCACATTACCTTATAATTGCTACGCTTGTTTGCCACCGTTATTTTCGAAAAGTCTGCTTGGCCTTATTCAATTAATGAGAATGTGCCGATAAAATAAATCACATTATAAGGTATTATAATGTGTATAACATTAATTATACAGCAATTATAAGGTAATGTGACTTACACTACTAAACCCATGGAACTAGCCTGTAAAAATGTCATGGTTATTAACTTCAAGTAATTAGTAAAGCTAATTAGTAAAGTAAAATAATTTTCAGCTAAATAAAACTTTTTCATATAGAGGATTATATTCTAATAAAAATATAATTATACTTATGTTATTTTCTTTTATACAAGAAACTAGATTTTTTAGTAATATTATACAAAATTGCTATTTTAAATATAACGAAGTTATGCATAAATATATTTGTCATAGTTTTAGAACACAGACAAAATGAATATAGTCTTCCTTGACCAAGTTCACATAGTTTGTGTCTAAATTGTTAATTCTAAACAGAAATGCTGGTAAAAGGCCATTTTAGGTCAATATTGGACAAATAAAATGTCCTGGTAATTACATTTTGTGAATCATCAATTGAAAGTTTACAATAAATATTTATTTTTACATTTCAGTAACCATTGTTATGCTTTGAGATAAACATCCGATCATAAAATTTGGCATTACTCAAAATCTACTACTTCTTTTGCATTTCCGGTTAACGGAAAAAAGACAGAGAAAAATATTCAACTCAATTAAAAAATAAAATAAGCTTTTTAAGAAAAAAATATCAACCGACTTCAAAAAAGCGCTAAAAAGAATTAAATAATTCTTTAAAGTTCTCTAAGGCCAAAACGTTATCCAATAAGCACACATCGGATATTAGATACCGGCATAAAAAACGGTTAAATTTAATATGTATAATTTAATGTCCACCAAACATAGATTTTAGAGATAATATTATTTTACAAGAGATGAATTGACATATTTATGATTTATTTTATGAATATATACATATAAAAAGTAATGAATTACATTTTTAAGTTGGTGCCAAACAATCAAAATCGATAATGATTATCCCCATTTTAATTATGGCACTAGGTATAATTTAGCTACAATTCTTAATATACATCAAATAGAGTTTGGCACCAACTTCAAAAAGTAATTCATTACTTTTTATATGTATATATTCATAAAATAAATCATAAATATGTCAATTCATCTCTTGTAAAATAATATTATCTCTAAAATCTATGTTTGGTGGACATTAAATTATACATATTAAATTTAACCGTTTTTTATGCCGGTATCTAATATCCGATGTGTGCTTATTGGATAACGTTTTGGCCTTAGAGAACTTTAAAGAATTATTTAATTCTTTTTAGCGCTTTTTTGAAGTCGGTTGATATTTTTTTCTTAAAAAGCTTATTTTATTTCCTACTTTTTAGTTATGCATACCGTAATACATAATTATGTGTACTGGCACACGATAGCTCTTTGCAATGCAATATTAATGTACGCACTTTGCTAAGTTCTGATGTATTCAGTTTACTTGTCACTGTTTGATTGTCAACTTTTCTGAAACCACTTACAATATCGGTTAGTATCGTTGTGAATCTTAAGATTTTTTTTGTATGGTAACTTCTTCAGACAAGATCTGCCACTTCGAAAAGCTACCGCATTTATGAAATCTTAGTCTGCATCGAATCCTACGGTCATCGAAAGTGGCTTTCAAAAGGTGACAATCCATCAAGTAAAGTGTCCTTATACATAAGAGCGCGACATAGTGCTTCCATATATGAGCAAAATGACTTCATATATTAATGTATAGTAAAATGCTTTTCTAGTGTAGTCAGTCAAAAGTACTCCCCCTTCACTCAGAAAAAGGAAAAAGAAAGATTTTAGCAAAAATCGCACTATGCTTCAATCGATAAAGAGCAACACTCTAATACCTGTACAGGTAGTAATGGCATCAGAAATGAGCAGTGGCAATTCGACGAGGAATCTGAAACTCATAACCGATACCTGGCTGCCTCTATAAAAGAGTGACAGCATTTCATTCCCAAATATTTCTTTTACAGACGCTTTTGTCCCAACTACACTGTTAAAAATTTGAAACTTTTGCTGTACACTGTTAAAAATCTGCTGCATTTTGCTGCAACGCACTCCCCTGCTTGTATAGAAAACGGTTACTTGGCCGTGAAATGGCGCTTTCTCATTGGTTGGAATAGAGATATTATATACAAGTGGTGGAGGGCGTTGCAGCAAAATGCAGCAGATTTTTAACAGTGTACACTGTTAAAAATCTGCTGCATTTTTTTGCTACGCACTCCAGCGCTTGTATAGAAAACGGTTACTTGACTGTATTAAGGAGCATTCTCAAAGGTCGCAGTAGAGACATTATATACAAGCGGCGGAGTGCGTTGCAACAAAATGCAGCAGATTTTTAACAGTGTATCATCACTTCACCACTTATATAGAAAAAGATTAGTTAAATGCATTATGAAGGATTCTCATTGATAAAAGTAAAGATATTCTATAAAAGCGATGGAGTGATGATGCAGCAAAAGTTGCAAATTTTTAACAGTGCATTGCATTGCCAGGCATTTTTTCATTATGGAATTTGATGATGATGATTTCCTGGAAGAATTAGATTGTACTCGTATGAGAAGTTAACAAGGTTGACGAAAATTGCCCGCTCAACAAGATGCTTGGTGACTCGTTTTTGTCCAGAATCGTTTCAACCAATTATATACTGTGCTACATGTGTCATATTCATATCGAGGGAACCTACATTGTAAAAAATTTGATACTTTTGCTATATCATCACTCTATTGCTTTTATAGAAAACGATTACTTCACCCAATTACGAAGTATTCTCATGGGTCAAAAGAGAGATATTCTACAAAAGCAGGGCAGTGACGATGCAGCAAAAGGGTCACATTTTTTACAGTGACACTGTAATCGGAAATGAGCGGTGGCGTATTCGATGAGTAATCTGAAACTCATTACCTACATCTGGCTGCCTCTATAAGAGAGTGACAGCATTTGATTCGGAAATATTTCTTTTTACAAACGCTTTGGTCCCAATTACACTATAAAAACTTTGAGCCTTTTGCTGCATCATCAGTCCACCGCTTTTATAGAAAACGATTACTTCACTGTGTTACGGAGCATTCTTATTGGTCATAAAGACATATTCAATAAAAGTTGTTGTGTGACGCTGCAGCAAATGGGTCAAATTTTTAACAATGTATCATGGAGCATTCTCATGCGTCAAAGGAGAGATATTCTATAAAAGCGGGGGAGTGACGATACAACAAAAGGATCAAAATTTTTACAGTGTACACTGTAAAAAATTTGGCCCTTTTGCTGCATCGTCAATCCACCGCCTTTATAGAAAACGATTACTTCGGCCTATCGTGCAGAATATTCATGGGTCAAGAGAGAGATATTCTTTAAAAACGGGGGAGTGATTATGCAGCAAAAGGGTCAATTTTTTTACAGTGTACACTGTTAATAAATGTGAACCTTGTTCAGTTAGGATTTCACATTTTGAAAAGATCGTGTGTCTATGTAAGTGTAACTTAAAAACATGAAATATGAACGTTTCTAATTGGTCGATTGCTTCTAAAAGATATTGAATTTTAATGTTTTAATTTTTTAAAAAGTTCTAATCAACAGATTTTTATGAAATTTGAATGGAACCACATGAGTCCCATACGCTTTCAAACAAAAAAAGAATTATCAAAATCGGTTTATATTTACGAAAGTTATGCGTGAACAACAAATACATACAGGTCGAAATCATAACCTCCTCCTTGAAGTCGGTTAAAAAATAAAAAGGAAGATATTATCAAAATCACACCATGATTCAACATGCGTCTATATGAAAGTAGTAATATTTGAAGTTAAGAATGTTCTTTGATAAACGCGGTTTTCCAAAGTACAGAAAATTTAAGAATTTTTATTCCAGAACTTGGCGGTAGTCGCCTGAACGAATTTGTTTTATGGGTGAAAGAAGTTAACTCGCTTAACTTTAATGGTAAGCTTATCAAAATTTTTCGTCATTTATATTTGTCCAAATGTAAATCTAGCACATAGCAATGTACTTTAATCACTTTGTGAATCCGGCATAACAAGCACCCTGATTTACAGACACTCTTGCCATGGGCGCCCATATGGGGGGGCAAGGTGGGGCTTGAGCCCCCCCCTAGATTTTGGTTTTGTCATACTTTTTAAAAATATAAATCAGTTGCAAGATATGAAAATTCTAACTTGATCCTGTAAAGAAGGCATCGTAAGAAATTTCCGTTTTAAACAGTTTTCCGTTTAAGGAGGTATAATTGTGTGGGATTTATTTTCTCATGGCCATGAATTTTATTTCTTTTAAAGTTAGATTCTGATTTAAACAGATTCGGTTTTGGTTAGATTTGAATTAGTCCTCTCGAATAATTTGCTTTTTACAAAGAGGAGAAACATGAGATAGGAAACAAGTTATATTTTATGCAATTTTTATTTTAGCAGGTGTTACTGTGTGTTTTTTTCCCTACTAGAGTGTAATACATTTTCTGCATAAGGAAGGATTCCGTTACAGACGCGACCCATTTTCATAGGTAAAACTGATTTTGCGCGAACAAACCGCTGAGAAATGAGACTCAGATTTAACAATAAGATGTGAATTAGCAGTGCTATTTTTTAATAGCAAAATATCTTTTCCCCAATCCAATAAAGATTAGAATCCTGAATGTGTCAGATTTTAACCAGGGCCCAACTTATGCAGGGGTATGTGAATTGCCAACTGATTAAAATTAGCCAAATGGGGATCAGATTTCAAACATTTAGGAAAGTAAGAGTGATTCTCCTTCCTCTCTTTACTTCCAGTATCCCATTCATCTACGCGAAAAATAAACTACATTAGAAAATTAATAATAAAATGTTTTATTATAACGACTTAGTATTCCGTTGTTATCAAAAGAAATTCTTTATTAACATTTTCATTGTAGAATGGCAAGTTAAAATGATTAATTATGACTCATTTGGGGCATTATCTTTTAGCCATTTTTTGTTACGTACGTTGATTATCAAAGAAAAAGTTTGCAAAATGATACTTCTGTCAACCAATCTATCATTTCTTTTTTTACAATTATCTTACTAGTACTTTTTCTTAAAGTTGCGACTATCTTTTTGTGATACCCTGTATACAAATGTGAACTGCACCGAGAACAAAATTTGCATATACATAAATACGTATGAAGTTTAGTATTAGCCACTTCCACATTGTTAAAAAGAATCTATCGATAGACAGAAGGGGGTCTTCCCGAATTATGCTTGCCCAGGCTTCCTTCTCCCCATAACGAGTGATATAATTTTTAGGGGGAGCACTCTTAGATTTTTTTTTTCAAATATTCCTGGTGTATGTGAAACAATGTGCTCAGAAAACTAATAACTCTATACCACATTTTTCTAAACATTTTGCCATTTTTTAAGAAAATCTCTGTAATCTCTCTCTAAACAATGGTACGAATATAAAACAAGAAATACGCTCGCAAGTCTTTAATATAGATGCTGCAACGTAGTGATTATTGCTGTAGTGATTACTTAATGTCTCAAAATAGTTTCTTTATATTCTTTTTATCTAGAGCTAATTGTAAATAAATTGAATTCTGTAGATTAACATTTGCATTCGGTTTATTAGCACCGACAGAAACCTCTTTACTTTTGTACAGATAAAATCAGAAGAATTTTTCAGTATTTTTCATGGAGCTAATAAAAAATTGCAATTTTAACACATTCGATGACGCTTACGCGAAAGCGCGTGATATGGCGCCAACGTTAAGGGGCCACTCATGCGCCAGCGCGTGAGGTGGGGTGATGTCCAATAGACAGTCACGCGCTGGGCGGAAAAATCTTTCACTGATTCTTTGCTATAAAAAGTAAAACGGCTTCTGGGCAAAACCCACTTCTACAGTGCGGCATTGCAAACAAACGCAAATGTTGTTAAATAAGAGCGAGAGAAACGCACATTTCATCAAAGAATTGCCGAAAAAACACAAATTTCGTTAAGGAATCGCGAAAAGATCTCAAATTTTGTCAAAGAATAGCAAAAAAGATCTCTGATTTCGTTCAAAAAGCATAGAAAAAACCAAAAATCGTGGAAAAAACACAAATTTCTTCAAAGTATCGCGAAAAAACTCTAATTTTGTTCAAGAATCACAAAAAAATCGCAAATTTCACAAAAAAATTGCAAAACACTCAATTTTTGTCAAAAAATTGTGAAAGAAACAAATTTAATCTAAAATTCCTAGAAAAAAGCAAATATTTCTTAAAAGGATCGCAAAAAACGCATATTTCGTCAAAAAATCGGAGGGAAAACTCAAAAGTCGCAAAAAAACGCAAAGTACCTTAAATATTTACAAAAATATGTGATAGTTTTGGGGAAAGTTGAAATTTTCCTCAGCCCCCCCCCCCCTAAAATTCATCATATGGGCGCCCTTGACTCTTGCTTTAGCGTGTAAGGCTCTTTAGAGATGAATTTTCAGCTTTTCGATATCGAATTCTCATGTCTGGATCGATGTGGATCTTTCACTTTGGTGGATACGAGAATTGTTCCAGCTAAGATTTCGTACTTTGAAAAAAAAACTAGCATCTCTGCAACAGTGGTTAGGATCGAGAATGATTGTTCGCTGTTAAGCAAAACAAGATTGACCAATCATAAGCCTTTATTTTTAAGAACTTTTCATTGTTCGAAGGAGAGAGTCTGGATTACATGGAGTGAAAATTTGCTATCGACACTGTAAAAAAATTGACCCTTTTGCTGCATAGTTACTCCATCTCTTTTATAGAATTTCTTTGTTTTGACCAATGAGAATGCTCCATAATAGAGCGAAGTAATCGTTTCCTATAAAAGCGATGGAGTGACGATGCAGCAAAAGGGTTCAATTTTTTACAATGCAAGCAGTGCTAAAAATTTGTATCCTTTAAATGTGCAACGATACTACTGAATTCCAAAGTGTCGATCACAGCGACATCTGCGGCATTTTCGTGATACATTATCTAGACTCGCAATAATTCTTGCATTTTTAGAAAATGTCCTGCAGATGTCGTTTCTATCTTTAAATTTCATTAGCATTGTTGCACATTTAACGAACAGAACATTTTAGCGCTTATTTTAAGTATTAAAGAGGGCGTGTTCACCACAACTTACCGGTTACTTACCGACCACTTACCGATTGTAGACAAATACGAAATGAAAATCAAAGCAAAGTGTGACGTCAGCTACAATTCAACAGAATAGTTTTCATTGCTGCCACAGTTTGCTTTTGTACTGCCCTACAATCGATCGGTAACATTGGTTACTTTTGTAAGTTGCTCTGAACACGCCCTGAGATAGCCGATTTCCACACTATATCCCCTAGATGCTATATTTCCGGTTTCTTGCATAAGAGAACTTGTCCGGAATCCAGGTAGAATTCGCGCTGTTAGCGAAACCAGATTAACGAATCAGAAGCCTGAATTTTAGCAAATTTTTCAATGTTTTAAATAAATTTTCTTGTTAATAAATCTCGTTTCGCAAACAGCGCAAAATTTATGTGAATCCTGGCCCTCGTCCAGTTAGGATTTTGCACTTTGAACACTGTTAAAAATTTGAAACTTTTACTTTATCGTCTATCCATCGCTTTTATAGAAAATGATTACTTCATTGTATTATGGTGAATTCTCATTGGTCAAAATGGAGATATTCCATAAAAGCGGTGGAGTGATGATGCAGCAAAAACTTCAAACTTTTAACAGTGAAAATATTGTGTGTCTATGTAAGTGTAATATGAAAGCATGCAAAAGGAACACTTCTAATTGGTCGATTGCTTCAAAATGAGTTTGAAATTTAAAGTTTTTATTTTTAAAAAAGTTCTAATTATCGGATTTTTATGAAATTCGAATGGGACCACATGGGCCTCATACGCTTTCAAACAAAAAAAGAATTATCAAAATCGGTTCATATTTGCAAAAGTTATGGGTGAACAACAAATACATACAGGTCGAAATCATAACCTCCTCTTTGAAGTCGGTTAAAAAAATAAAAGAAACAGATGTTTTGAATCCACAAGCGAGATTTGTCAGTGTAAGGCACAGCGTGATAAACGAAGCAAGATAGAAAGCTAGAAATGCTAGCCTTTTCTACAGCTCATATTCAAAATATTAGAATAATTGAGAAAAAGTAATAAGAAAAAATTATTTGTCATTTATTTATTTTTTATACTAAGTAAATGCAATTAAATTTCTTATAAAATAAATCTGGAATGTTTAGATAAGATTTTAACATTTATAAAATATAAAATACAGCACAATAAATTAGGTATACAGCTTCCTTAAACACACCAGAATATTAGAATAAAATTTAGATTGGTTCAAAATATTAGAATATTTTATTTTACGCAACAATATTACCTTATGAATATGAAGTAAATGGTAGTTAATATTTTGTAGCATCCCCTTTAGCTTTCATAACAGCGTACAATCGATCTTGCATACTATATACAAGGTGTTTACAAACATTTCTATCAATATTAGCCCAAATAGACTTTATACGTGCCACTAACTCAGTTTTACTCGAAGGAGGATTTTCTTGAAGTTTTTTCTTCATTATACACCATAAGTTTTCGATGGGATTAAGATCTGGTGAATTTGGTGGCCAAGGAAGTACCTTAATGTTGCGTTGGCGGAACCAATTCTTAGTTGACACCGAGGTATGCGGGGACGCTAAATCTTGTTGAAAGATGAAATCATCTTCAAATAAATCTTCTGATGATGGAATCATGTAATATTCTAAAATTTCTTGATATATCAGAGAGTTAACCTTTTCGTAGACGATGCATAACTTTCCAGGTCCTTCTGCACTCATACAACCCCAAACCATGGCACTAGCAGCAAATTTTACGGAACGTTTAAGGCATTCTTTGTCAAATGCTTCTTGCTTCATTCTCCAAACTCGAATACCTTGATTACCATATGAAACACAAAACATACTTTCATCACTAAATAATATATTTTTCCAATCTTCATTGCTCCATAAACGTCTTGATTTACACCAATTCAATCTTATACGCTTTTGTCTTGCAGTCATGAGAGGTTTTGTTTTCGGTACACGAGATTCAAATTTAAATTTATGGAGACGTCTTAATGTTGTCGATGTCGAAACTTCAACTCCTTCTTCTTTCCATTTTCGGTGGAAGAATCGCACACTTTTAAAACGGTTTTTCTTAACTATACGCTTCAGTTTCCTGTCATCTTTAGCAGATGTTTTTGGTTTTCGGCCACCATTTCGGCGATTATTTTGAAATTTTCCAATTTTTGAATATTGTGTTAGTATTTTACTAACGCTCGATTGCGAACAATGTAAATAATTTGCTATAAAACATTGATTTTTACCGTGCCGATACAAATCAACCATACGAAGTTTAGTAGATTCAGGAATATCACTCACACGGCCCATTTTAAGACGAAAAAGAAACAAACTGCAAAAAAGAATACTGATTTTAAATAAAATAGTCTGAATTTAATCAATGATGCCACCAGTTAAGAATTGGTAATAATTAAAGGAGAATTAATGTGAAATATTCTAATATTTTGAACCACTTGAATAAATATTCTAATATTTTGACTTTTCAAAATATTTTTTTTTGCAATTAATCTTTTCAAAAATGATATTAAATTTAAGATAACAAGTAAGTTTAATCAACAATAAGTTCTTAATAAAAATTTCGTTTGCATATTTTCATTAAAAGACATTAAATTACCAAACGATATTTTCAATTTCTAAAAAAAAGGTAATTATTCTAATATTTTGAATATGAGCTATAGAACGTTGTGCGTTGCATTGAAGTAGAATCTCGCTTGTGGGTTTAAAACAGCTGTTTACTGTTTTCTGTTTATTATTTGTTAGTTTTTAAATGTTGTTTTTCTGACTCTTGATTTCTTCTTGGAAGTATTATATGCGAATAAATCTGTTAAGGTGTTATGTCAAATTAAAATGTTATAAGAAAATGTTTCAAATGAGCTTTTCTAACATCATGTCAGTATGTCAGCTTCGTAAAAAAATAGATTTAAGATAAGTTTTCAAATTTTTCCTGTCTATGGACATGACTACCTTGTCTATAAAAATAAATGTTTTTTTTATAAACGTTGATATTTCTCATTCCGTTTTAACTCTCTATGTTATGGGTATTTTTATAGAAATTTGACTGACTTTAGAATTATTTACACTTAACTATCTATACTTTTAAATATTAATTTTCTCTTCCCTTTTCCTGTACAAAGAGCTTGTATAATACTAGTTAAAAATAACATATACGTTTGGAGTTATTTTCTAGAGGAATTACTTTTTAATCTTCTTTTGAAACATTACGTTTAAAAGGGAAAATAGTGAAAAATCAAACAAAAAATTTCTTAAATTTCAAAGTAAGTCTTTGTTGGCTGAAAAAGAATCTCAATTCGAAAAACTCAAAAGAATGAATTCATAGCCTAGAAAGCTGAAAACAAAACATGGTTTCGATAATGATAAAAAGAAATAATCAATACAAAATAATGTATTTTCTGTTTATTTATACGCATAGACTTTTCAAAAAATATTTAAATTTTTTAAATTTTATACCGAAACAGAAATTTGGTTATTTGTAAATGCTGATGCACAGAAAATTATATTTTAAAAACACAAAATATTCGATTTCTTTAAAATAGAATTATTATTTCATTCGCATATTATTTTTTATTATATGAAATATTCAGGCTTTGTACAGTTACCGTTAGATTGCCAGTATTTTCAAATGTAAAACCAGACTTTTTTTTTTGAAAAAATAAACCTAGTTCAAGCGCGCGAAATTTTGCTTTATTCAAAGAGAAATTTTTTATGGCTAGTTCCATGGGTTTTGTAATGTAAGTCACATTACCTTATAATTGCTACGCTTGTTTGCCACCGTTATTTTCGAAAAGTCTGCTTGGCCTTATTCAATTAATGAGAATGTGCCGATAAAATAAATCACATTATAAGGTATTATAATGTGTATAACATTAATTATACAGCAATTATAAGGTAATGTGACTTACACTACTAAACCCATGGAACTAGCCTGTAAAAATGTCATGGTTATTAACTTCAAGTAATTAGTAAAGCTAATTAGTAAAGTAAAATAATTTTCAGCTAAATAAAACTTTTTCATATAGAGGATTATATTCTAATAAAAATATAATTATACTTATGTTATTTTCTTTTATACAAGAAACTAGATTTTTTAGTAATATTATACAAAATTGCTATTTTAAATATAACGAAGTTATGCATAAATATATTTGTCATAGTTTTAGAACACAGACAAAATGAATATAGTCTTCCTTGACCAAGTTCACATAGTTTGTGTCTAAATTGTTAATTCTAAACAGAAATGCTGGTAAAAGGCCATTTTAGGTCAATATTGGACAAATAAAATGTCCTGGTAATTACATTTTGTGAATCATCAATTGAAAGTTTACAATAAATATTTATTTTTACATTTCAGTAACCATTGTTATGCTTTGAGATAAACATCCGATCATAAAATTTGGCATTACTCAAAATCTACTACTTCTTTTGCATTTCCGGTTAACGGAAAAAAGACAGAGAAAAATATTCAACTCAATTAAAAAATAAAATAAGCTTTTTAAGAAAAAAATATCAACCGACTTCAAAAAAGCGCTAAAAAGAATTAAATAATTCTTTAAAGTTCTCTAAGGCCAAAACGTTATCCAATAAGCACACATCGGATATTAGATACCGGCATAAAAAACGGTTAAATTTAATATGTATAATTTAATGTCCACCAAACATAGATTTTAGAGATAATATTATTTTACAAGAGATGAATTGACATATTTATGATTTATTTTATGAATATATACATATAAAAAGTAATGAATTACATTTTTAAGTTGGTGCCAAACAATCAAAATCGATAATGATTATCCCCATTTTAATTATGGCACTAGGTATAATTTAGCTACAATTCTTAATATACATCAAATAGAGTTTGGCACCAACTTCAAAAAGTAATTCATTACTTTTTATATGTATATATTCATAAAATAAATCATAAATATGTCAATTCATCTCTTGTAAAATAATATTATCTCTAAAATCTATGTTTGGTGGACATTAAATTATACATATTAAATTTAACCGTTTTTTATGCCGGTATCTAATATCCGATGTGTGCTTATTGGATAACGTTTTGGCCTTAGAGAACTTTAAAGAATTATTTAATTCTTTTTAGCGCTTTTTTGAAGTCGGTTGATATTTTTTTCTTAAAAAGCTTATTTTATTTCCTACTTTTTAGTTATGCATACCGTAATACATAATTATGTGTACTGGCACACGATAGCTCTTTGCAATGCAATATTAATGTACGCACTTTGCTAAGTTCTGATGTATTCAGTTTACTTGTCACTGTTTGATTGTCAACTTTTCTGAAACCACTTACAATATCGGTTAGTATCGTTGTGAATCTTAAGATTTTTTTTGTATGGTAACTTCTTCAGACAAGATCTGCCACTTCGAAAAGCTACCGCATTTATGAAATCTTAGTCTGCATCGAATCCTACGGTCATCGAAAGTGGCTTTCAAAAGGTGACAATCCATCAAGTAAAGTGTCCTTATACATAAGAGCGCGACATAGTGCTTCCATATATGAGCAAAATGACTTCATATATTAATGTATAGTAAAATGCTTTTCTAGTGTAGTCAGTCAAAAGTACTCCCCCTTCACTCAGAAAAAGGAAAAAGAAAGATTTTAGCAAAAATCGCACTATGCTTCAATCGATAAAGAGCAACACTCTAATACCTGTACAGGTAGTAATGGCATCAGAAATGAGCAGTGGCAATTCGACGAGGAATCTGAAACTCATAACCGATACCTGGCTGCCTCTATAAAAGAGTGACAGCATTTCATTCCCAAATATTTCTTTTACAGACGCTTTTGTCCCAACTACACTGTTAAAAATTTGAAACTTTTGCTGTACACTGTTAAAAATCTGCTGCATTTTGCTGCAACGCACTCCCCTGCTTGTATAGAAAACGGTTACTTGGCCGTGAAATGGCGCTTTCTCATTGGTTGGAATAGAGATATTATATACAAGTGGTGGAGGGCGTTGCAGCAAAATGCAGCAGATTTTTAACAGTGTACACTGTTAAAAATCTGCTGCATTTTTTTGCTACGCACTCCAGCGCTTGTATAGAAAACGGTTACTTGACTGTATTAAGGAGCATTCTCAAAGGTCGCAGTAGAGACATTATATACAAGCGGCGGAGTGCGTTGCAACAAAATGCAGCAGATTTTTAACAGTGTATCATCACTTCACCACTTATATAGAAAAAGATTAGTTAAATGCATTATGAAGGATTCTCATTGATAAAAGTAAAGATATTCTATAAAAGCGATGGAGTGATGATGCAGCAAAAGTTGCAAATTTTTAACAGTGCATTGCATTGCCAGGCATTTTTTCATTATGGAATTTGATGATGATGATTTCCTGGAAGAATTAGATTGTACTCGTATGAGAAGTTAACAAGGTTGACGAAAATTGCCCGCTCAACAAGATGCTTGGTGACTCGTTTTTGTCCAGAATCGTTTCAACCAATTATATACTGTGCTACATGTGTCATATTCATATCGAGGGAACCTACATTGTAAAAAATTTGATACTTTTGCTATATCATCACTCTATTGCTTTTATAGAAAACGATTACTTCACCCAATTACGAAGTATTCTCATGGGTCAAAAGAGAGATATTCTACAAAAGCAGGGCAGTGACGATGCAGCAAAAGGGTCACATTTTTTACAGTGACACTGTAATCGGAAATGAGCGGTGGCGTATTCGATGAGTAATCTGAAACTCATTACCTACATCTGGCTGCCTCTATAAGAGAGTGACAGCATTTGATTCGGAAATATTTCTTTTTACAAACGCTTTGGTCCCAATTACACTATAAAAACTTTGAGCCTTTTGCTGCATCATCAGTCCACCGCTTTTATAGAAAACGATTACTTCACTGTGTTACGGAGCATTCTTATTGGTCATAAAGACATATTCAATAAAAGTTGTTGTGTGACGCTGCAGCAAATGGGTCAAATTTTTAACAATGTATCATGGAGCATTCTCATGCGTCAAAGGAGAGATATTCTATAAAAGCGGGGGAGTGACGATACAACAAAAGGATCAAAATTTTTACAGTGTACACTGTAAAAAATTTGGCCCTTTTGCTGCATCGTCAATCCACCGCCTTTATAGAAAACGATTACTTCGGCCTATCGTGCAGAATATTCATGGGTCAAGAGAGAGATATTCTTTAAAAACGGGGGAGTGATTATGCAGCAAAAGGGTCAATTTTTTTACAGTGTACACTGTTAATAAATGTGAACCTTGTTCAGTTAGGATTTCACATTTTGAAAAGATCGTGTGTCTATGTAAGTGTAACTTAAAAACATGAAATATGAACGTTTCTAATTGGTCGATTGCTTCTAAAAGATATTGAATTTTAATGTTTTAATTTTTTAAAAAGTTCTAATCAACAGATTTTTATGAAATTTGAATGGAACCACATGAGTCCCATACGCTTTCAAACAAAAAAAGAATTATCAAAATCGGTTTATATTTACGAAAGTTATGCGTGAACAACAAATACATACAGGTCGAAATCATAACCTCCTCCTTGAAGTCGGTTAAAAAATAAAAAGGAAGATATTATCAAAATCACACCATGATTCAACATGCGTCTATATGAAAGTAGTAATATTTGAAGTTAAGAATGTTCTTTGATAAACGCGGTTTTCCAAAGTACAGAAAATTTAAGAATTTTTATTCCAGAACTTGGCGGTAGTCGCCTGAACGAATTTGTTTTATGGGTGAAAGAAGTTAACTCGCTTAACTTTAATGGTAAGCTTATCAAAATTTTTCGTCATTTATATTTGTCCAAATGTAAATCTAGCACATAGCAATGTACTTTAATCACTTTGTGAATCCGGCATAACAAGCACCCTGATTTACAGACACTCTTGCCATGGGCGCCCATATGGGGGGGCAAGGTGGGGCTTGAGCCCCCCCCTAGATTTTGGTTTTGTCATACTTTTTAAAAATATAAATCAGTTGCAAGATATGAAAATTCTAACTTGATCCTGTAAAGAAGGCATCGTAAGAAATTTCCGTTTTAAACAGTTTTCCGTTTAAGGAGGTATAATTGTGTGGGATTTATTTTCTCATGGCCATGAATTTTATTTCTTTTAAAGTTAGATTCTGATTTAAACAGATTCGGTTTTGGTTAGATTTGAATTAGTCCTCTCGAATAATTTGCTTTTTACAAAGAGGAGAAACATGAGATAGGAAACAAGTTATATTTTATGCAATTTTTATTTTAGCAGGTGTTACTGTGTGTTTTTTTCCCTACTAGAGTGTAATACATTTTCTGCATAAGGAAGGATTCCGTTACAGACGCGACCCATTTTCATAGGTAAAACTGATTTTGCGCGAACAAACCGCTGAGAAATGAGACTCAGATTTAACAATAAGATGTGAATTAGCAGTGCTATTTTTTAATAGCAAAATATCTTTTCCCCAATCCAATAAAGATTAGAATCCTGAATGTGTCAGATTTTAACCAGGGCCCAACTTATGCAGGGGTATGTGAATTGCCAACTGATTAAAATTAGCCAAATGGGGATCAGATTTCAAACATTTAGGAAAGTAAGAGTGATTCTCCTTCCTCTCTTTACTTCCAGTATCCCATTCATCTACGCGAAAAATAAACTACATTAGAAAATTAATAATAAAATGTTTTATTATAACGACTTAGTATTCCGTTGTTATCAAAAGAAATTCTTTATTAACATTTTCATTGTAGAATGGCAAGTTAAAATGATTAATTATGACTCATTTGGGGCATTATCTTTTAGCCATTTTTTGTTACGTACGTTGATTATCAAAGAAAAAGTTTGCAAAATGATACTTCTGTCAACCAATCTATCATTTCTTTTTTTACAATTATCTTACTAGTACTTTTTCTTAAAGTTGCGACTATCTTTTTGTGATACCCTGTATACAAATGTGAACTGCACCGAGAACAAAATTTGCATATACATAAATACGTATGAAGTTTAGTATTAGCCACTTCCACATTGTTAAAAAGAATCTATCGATAGACAGAAGGGGGTCTTCCCGAATTATGCTTGCCCAGGCTTCCTTCTCCCCATAACGAGTGATATAATTTTTAGGGGGAGCACTCTTAGATTTTTTTTTTCAAATATTCCTGGTGTATGTGAAACAATGTGCTCAGAAAACTAATAACTCTATACCACATTTTTCTAAACATTTTGCCATTTTTTAAGAAAATCTCTGTAATCTCTCTCTAAACAATGGTACGAATATAAAACAAGAAATACGCTCGCAAGTCTTTAATATAGATGCTGCAACGTAGTGATTATTGCTGTAGTGATTACTTAATGTCTCAAAATAGTTTCTTTATATTCTTTTTATCTAGAGCTAATTGTAAATAAATTGAATTCTGTAGATTAACATTTGCATTCGGTTTATTAGCACCGACAGAAACCTCTTTACTTTTGTACAGATAAAATCAGAAGAATTTTTCAGTATTTTTCATGGAGCTAATAAAAAATTGCAATTTTAACACATTCGATGACGCTTACGCGAAAGCGCGTGATATGGCGCCAACGTTAAGGGGCCACTCATGCGCCAGCGCGTGAGGTGGGGTGATGTCCAATAGACAGTCACGCGCTGGGCGGAAAAATCTTTCACTGATTCTTTGCTATAAAAAGTAAAACGGCTTCTGGGCAAAACCCACTTCTACAGTGCGGCATTGCAAACAAACGCAAATGTTGTTAAATAAGAGCGAGAGAAACGCACATTTCATCAAAGAATTGCCGAAAAAACACAAATTTCGTTAAGGAATCGCGAAAAGATCTCAAATTTTGTCAAAGAATAGCAAAAAAGATCTCTGATTTCGTTCAAAAAGCATAGAAAAAACCAAAAATCGTGGAAAAAACACAAATTTCTTCAAAGTATCGCGAAAAAACTCTAATTTTGTTCAAGAATCACAAAAAAATCGCAAATTTCACAAAAAAATTGCAAAACACTCAATTTTTGTCAAAAAATTGTGAAAGAAACAAATTTAATCTAAAATTCCTAGAAAAAAGCAAATATTTCTTAAAAGGATCGCAAAAAACGCATATTTCGTCAAAAAATCGGAGGGAAAACTCAAAAGTCGCAAAAAAACGCAAAGTACCTTAAATATTTACAAAAATATGTGATAGTTTTGGGGAAAGTTGAAATTTTCCTCAGCCCCCCCCCCCCTAAAATTCATCATATGGGCGCCCTTGACTCTTGCTTTAGCGTGTAAGGCTCTTTAGAGATGAATTTTCAGCTTTTCGATATCGAATTCTCATGTCTGGATCGATGTGGATCTTTCACTTTGGTGGATACGAGAATTGTTCCAGCTAAGATTTCGTACTTTGAAAAAAAAACTAGCATCTCTGCAACAGTGGTTAGGATCGAGAATGATTGTTCGCTGTTAAGCAAAACAAGATTGACCAATCATAAGCCTTTATTTTTAAGAACTTTTCATTGTTCGAAGGAGAGAGTCTGGATTACATGGAGTGAAAATTTGCTATCGACACTGTAAAAAAATTGACCCTTTTGCTGCATAGTTACTCCATCTCTTTTATAGAATTTCTTTGTTTTGACCAATGAGAATGCTCCATAATAGAGCGAAGTAATCGTTTCCTATAAAAGCGATGGAGTGACGATGCAGCAAAAGGGTTCAATTTTTTACAATGCAAGCAGTGCTAAAAATTTGTATCCTTTAAATGTGCAACGATACTACTGAATTCCAAAGTGTCGATCACAGCGACATCTGCGGCATTTTCGTGATACATTATCTAGACTCGCAATAATTCTTGCATTTTTAGAAAATGTCCTGCAGATGTCGTTTCTATCTTTAAATTTCATTAGCATTGTTGCACATTTAACGAACAGAACATTTTAGCGCTTATTTTAAGTATTAAAGAGGGCGTGTTCACCACAACTTACCGGTTACTTACCGACCACTTACCGATTGTAGACAAATACGAAATGAAAATCAAAGCAAAGTGTGACGTCAGCTACAATTCAACAGAATAGTTTTCATTGCTGCCACAGTTTGCTTTTGTACTGCCCTACAATCGATCGGTAACATTGGTTACTTTTGTAAGTTGCTCTGAACACGCCCTGAGATAGCCGATTTCCACACTATATCCCCTAGATGCTATATTTCCGGTTTCTTGCATAAGAGAACTTGTCCGGAATCCAGGTAGAATTCGCGCTGTTAGCGAAACCAGATTAACGAATCAGAAGCCTGAATTTTAGCAAATTTTTCAATGTTTTAAATAAATTTTCTTGTTAATAAATCTCGTTTCGCAAACAGCGCAAAATTTATGTGAATCCTGGCCCTCGTCCAGTTAGGATTTTGCACTTTGAACACTGTTAAAAATTTGAAACTTTTACTTTATCGTCTATCCATCGCTTTTATAGAAAATGATTACTTCATTGTATTATGGTGAATTCTCATTGGTCAAAATGGAGATATTCCATAAAAGCGGTGGAGTGATGATGCAGCAAAAACTTCAAACTTTTAACAGTGAAAATATTGTGTGTCTATGTAAGTGTAATATGAAAGCATGCAAAAGGAACACTTCTAATTGGTCGATTGCTTCAAAATGAGTTTGAAATTTAAAGTTTTTATTTTTAAAAAAGTTCTAATTATCGGATTTTTATGAAATTCGAATGGGACCACATGGGCCTCATACGCTTTCAAACAAAAAAAGAATTATCAAAATCGGTTCATATTTGCAAAAGTTATGGGTGAACAACAAATACATACAGGTCGAAATCATAACCTCCTCTTTGAAGTCGGTTAATAAAAATTACAGCCTTTTCTTAGTAGGTAAATAAATATGTATCTATTAAAATATATATAGTGTATATAAAGCTATATCAACTTTTAATAAAAAGTCCATAAACCCTCTAAATTTCTATAGTGGTGTAAATGCTACTAATAGTGTTTCAAGTTCAGTGGTTGTTTTAATTCGAATATTCCAAATTCATAGCAGAAATTTAAGATAGCAATATTTGCTCTATTTAATACCAGGCATTCTGTTAAACTTACATTAAAATGTTTTAAGATTCACAAAAGTTTTCAAACTGTAATTTTAACTTATAAAGTGAAAGTGATGAAATAAAATTACGACAAATCTTTTTTTAAATATAAAATCGGTTTGCAAGAATGTTGTATTATATTACATAATGAAAAATATGTATATCAAGAATAAGATGCAAAAATGTTGCTGCACTCTTTCTTCTAGGAGTATTTACAAATGTAGTACATCATTAACACAAGAATCGCCGTAATTTCATTCAAGCGTTGTAAAATGATATATACTCACGAATATACATTTTTACAGTTCTTAACTTATCAATTCAACTTATTGTGTTGACATATACATACTAAACTCTTAAAAAAATCTGATTCCAATCGAATTACACATATTCGGTAGCATTTAATTTGCTTTTTCTTGGGGTTTTTTAGTATTAATCCTTTGAGCTCTGATTGGTAAATTTCTTCGAAATTCCAAAAGTCACATTGGCACCAGTATTTTGCAAAGAAAAAAAATCCGTTAACAATATACACGGGGAAAAATAATGCATTAAACCTTTTATAAATAAACTTGGTCGAATTTTCTGGTTGTGACATTTTGGAATTGAAATTAAGTGGTAGAAAATTCAACCATCAGAGCTCAAAGGGTTAATATAAAAAACCGACATTTCCTAAATTTGGGGGAATATCCCGATATAAAGATTATTGTTTTGTTTGCCAAGCATCTCCATGGTTGCTACGGCATTGCTATGGCAAGGTTTCTTTCATCTACCAGATGTGCAAGCTATAAAATGCAATCGGTTTTGATTTACAGTTCTGAAATTTATATCGCATTTTGGTATTTCATTTCATGATTGATCTATTAGCGACGAACTTTAATCTTCAATGATGTTGAAGCTTTCAGCAGCAGATGTTCTAAAGTAAGTGCTTGTGCAGAGTTGCCGCAGGTGAAATTTTTTAGATTCTATTTTAAAAGCTTTATAAAACTACTGCCATAAAAATACTATAATCCATGGTGTATATTTCTGCGATAATCGCAAGGAAATCAAAGTCAGAGAATTTTGTGTATCCTTGCATATGGTATTTTCATATAAAAAAGAAAGTATTTGTTCAATTTTAAAAGCTATAACAAAAGTAGAAAGTAGATTAGCTAAAATTTTGAAGTCCATCTTTTATATTTTTATGTCGTTATTTCTTTTTTCTTTTATTGCTTATTGCGTTATTACTTGAAGAAATAAGAACAACTACAAAACAATAAAGAAGTTGTAATGATATTTTAAAAATCAATCTTTTTGTTGTAACATAAAAAATAAATGTGCTTGCAGTTCACGTTTATTTTGTAGGGAATTTAATTTCCTTTATTATTACTTTTTATAAGGTGAGTAAATTTCTCATTTTTTCCGAAAAACTATCGTGGCAAAATATCTGAAAAGTAGAGTTTTCAGATATTTGTTTAAAATATAATTCTTGAAGTCATCTGAAACAAATATAGAAATAAACATTGTTTAGTAAAACAAATGTTGTATTGCTCACTCATTTGTTAATTCTTGTCAAAACTGAATGCTAAATGATCCATTTTCTGATTATTATGTAGTATTAAGCAGGGTTACCAATTCACCTTTTTTAAATTCTAAAATTTCACATTAGCACAAAAGATTTCCATGCAATATTTTTGTACTTTACATAAATATTGACATTTCGTGATTGCGTAGAATAAAAATTCTTGATTCAGAATTTCCGGTGTGAAGTTAAAAATCTTCAAATAAAGAAATCTGCCAACTTGGAAACGCTATTATAAAATATTCAATAACATGACGCTAATTAAGTTATTTTGCCTTGTGTATAATATTAAAAAATGGCAACAACGAAAGCTTTTCCTTCGCTGGTTACGCCGGTCTGCATGGCTTGTACCAATGTAATTTTATTAGCTTTCTTATTGATTTATCTGCGTGCTTACCAATCTAATACTGCTGAAATAGGCAATCACATATACTTGTATAAAAAATAATAGGAAGTCTTTTCACAATCTTATCCAATCATTGTCATTAAGTAAAAAAGAAAAAAAAAAGAAACTGGTAGTTTTTACAATTCGTCTACATCGCCTCCATTAAGTTGGTGTAAATGCAAATCCATGATATTCCTAAAGTTTCAAATATTACAAAGATTACAAAAATAATACGTAAATATATGATATTTTAAAACATTTCTGGTTTCCATAATCTACGTTTACAAGTACAGTAGAACCCCGCTAATTCGGACCCCGATAATCCGGATCTCCGGATAATTCGGATCGGTTTGGTCATTTTTTTTTCAAATTTGAGAAGCGATTGGCTAGTTGCCATAACGTTAACTTGTTTCATCGTCGTATTCTGAACAATAAAAAAACTTTTTCTGATATTTTTTCGGAAGAATTAAACAAAGTAAACATTATTCCTGTCTGTAAATATTCAATAAGTTTAACATAAAGATGATTTTCTGTAATTACCTTATATTTTATTTCATTTTTTTTAATTCTCCGGATAATCCGGATTTTCGATAATCCGGATCGGGTCCGGTCCCAATTAATCCGAATTATCGGGGTTTTACTGTACTAACGTAAAACGACTAATAAGTTCCCCTTAATCTACGTTTACGCGTACTGACTTAAAAATATAAAGCCACTTATGAGCGACGCGGAAAAATAAACTTAATAATGTAAGAGGAATCTTAGTGATAGTAAAAAAAAAAACAGTTTCGACTGAAATCGTGAAATTTAATATCTAAAAAAGAAATTTAGTTTAGCTTTTCATTTAAAAATATAACAGATAATATTATTTTATGATAATAGAAATATTAACACTCCCCTCGACTCCTAATTTTTCACAATGTTTTCTTTAACCTTCCCGGTGAACCGATGAGCAGATATACGCACCATAGCTTTGTTTCATTAGAGGACAAAGGGATTAAGTGTTAATAGGTAGTTATTAGTATATAAATAGTAAAACAGTAACAAAATAATAGACTTTGATAATGGTAATACACATGCTTTCCGGTGCAACATTTATTTAGAAGCTCATCATAAAATATAGCATTAACAATAAACTTTGTATAAATAAGCTAAAAAAACTTTGTAAAATCACCATAAAAATTCATTCTTTTTATGGTGATTTTAAAAGTTTTTTTTAGCTTATTTATAAATTTATCGCCAGTGATTTCGGTGTCTCTCTTTGTAGTTTATATCAACGATAATAATGAACTTATGAAAAAATTCTGCAAAAAGTATAGCTTCCATTTTTATTTCATAGAAAAGAACATATATGAATGGGAGCTAAATATGCAAATGTCAGATTTGAGTAGTTTCGGGTGAAATTCGTGATTTTCAACTGTTGTTGGCCGTTTTGTTGACAATAAGTAGAAGCGTTTAGCAATGTCTAGGAGAAGTCATTCACCTAATCATTAGGGAAATGCTCAACTAGGTCCCATCTCCATCGGCTGAAATGTTCACACTTAATCCTTTCGACTCCGGCGTTACTTACACAAATTTCATTCAGTCGGCACGACTTTTTCAAAAGACGTTACTCTCAATTACACAATATAAAAAATACTGTAATTAAATAAAACATATTTTATTTTCCTTTATTACTGGTACTAAAAACATTTTTTTTCAAAAAAAGATTATGTCCAGTCAGACTATACGTACAAGTAAAAAGGGTTAAAGCAGTTTTGCCAACCTCCGGCTTTTGTTAATGCATAAAAACGTACTTTGAACCAGAAATTTATTTAATTACAAGAATCTAGTATTAACTTAGAGGGTCATTTGAAATTAACTTGATTTTGTTGACTGAATAAATTTCTGGTTAGAAGTATAATTGTTTGATTTTTAAAGAGCCGGAGGTTGGCATGTGTGGTTAAAGTTTCTGAACGGATGATTAAGATTGGCTGATATCGTTATCGCAATCGTTATCGATTATCGTTTCGATAATCTTGCATCTCAATTATATCTAGATAGGTGTCCATTGTACTGCAACAAATAAGACTTCAGGCAAGAATGTTCATATGTCAGTATAATTTGACACTAGAACGCCCGGTAGGAGTCGATTCGACTGCAACCAAATGTTTAAATTTCTATTCGTGCCAGATATGTTTTCTTGATATAAGTTAAATTTAAACCACGCTGACTTACGTTAACCCTTTCCGGCGCAGTATTGCCGGGCTGGACACACCTAATTTTAATTCCAAACTTGCAACTGGCACCAATAAAATTTTGCTTTTACAATAAAAGCTTAAAATAAGGCGTTCTTGATTCCTTAAAAAGTCGTTTGTAAATTCCGGTGTCAGTCGATAATTTCTCATTTTACTAACAGAACTTGTCTGCGCCGGAAAGGGTTAAATAAATCAATTAAATAATTTTAAATAAAAATTCTGGTGCTAAGTATTATTATGAAACTTGAGTAAAATGTTCGGGCGTTCTAGCGTTAAATGCTAATAAAAAAAATTATAGTTTCGATTATTTATGCTATAACATTCTACTTAACCCATTAACGCCCGAATTATTTTCTTCGCTAAAATTTAAATTTTGTATTTCCCACCACTTTTAAAAGCAAATTAACTTTTATCTAAATTTATCAAGGATTCTGTCTCGTGAAATAAGGTATACATTTTTCTTCCTCTTTACTGGTGGGAAAACCGCTTTCTTGCTGTTTTTGTAACCGTCCTCAAACGAGGACGCTGGGCGTTAATGGGTTAAATTAACACTAGAGCTACCGATGTTACATATACCTAGTTTTACCGCAGTCGTCAAATTGACGGATTTTTGATCATTGTTATCATTAAAGTTTCTGTCTTAGTTAACGCAAATAAAATAATATAATTTAACAAAAATAACATTTAATATACTAATTAATTAATTATTAATTAAAAAACGAACAAAACAGTTTTTATTTGCATTTATAGTATAGAACATTTGATATGTATGAAATAACTATGAGGTACACACTTGACAAATACATGTTATCTTAGATAATCACTTTCCACAAAAAATTTTGTTGCATACATTGCTGGTATAAATCGCTCTATTTTCGTTAAATTATTGAATTTGCCAAGATTTGTGTTCATGCGGATTTTTTTAGTTTTCTGCTGTACAATCCGTTGCCTTTCATTCTTGTTTTTGGTATTAAAGGCTTCATTTCTTCGGCATCTATATTCACTGGAGAGTTCTTCAAATAATTAAAATAAAACTAGTTTTCTAGTTATATTTTCGTCACAAATCTCGTTATATAAGATCTAAATATTGATAGCTACCAAATCTTAAATATTATAAAGAACATTTAAAGGCCATCTACGTGATCCTGCTTTTACGCTGTATTTACGGGCTATTTGGTCAATTACATCTACTCCAAACTTAGTCTCAATGTAAAACGACACAAGTGCAGGAATATGTTTTCGATTAGAAGCAATTTTTACAGATTTATGTTTTGTACTAAGAATTAGTACTTTTGTACGAGGCCTATTTCATAAACTTTTGAAACAATATTATTTAATTTGTTGAGTTTTGTGGAGAAATGAGCCATGTTATATTTTCTAACTTTAGCTATTTTTGGTGATTCCCTTTTATTTTCTCGGATAGTTCTAACAAGACTTGTTTTTTTTAGAAGTAGCTTCTTTGCGAGTAGTATATTTGTTAAAAAATATCCGTGGTTATATTTCTCCCACAATTTACATAGTTTTTTACAATATTCAAAACTACCAATTCATTCAAAGGTACTCCTGATGGTCTAAGATCATCTTTGCTTAAATAGGGAATGTCATTTATAAGATATTTTCTTCACACGTCTACAGCTAATTAAAATATAATTCAAAATTTGACCGATTTCTTAGGTATATATTTGAGAAATCTGCATCTTGCCTTTGTGGGAAACAGTTGTTCTCTTATATTTTGATGTGGTTTGTAATAAGCTTGACTGTAATAAATGAAGGACTTACGACTTTCCGAATCTAATCCAAATTTGTCAGTTCGTAAACAAACACTCCTTTTTTTTTTTAAACGAATGAATCTTATAATTTCTGAAAATCTTTTTCTACTCATAGTTTCGTGAAAGAAAGAAGGTCCCCATTTTTTTACAACAAATATGATATTTTCAAATTTCTCGCATCGTAGAATCCTCGACCTTACAAAATAAGTATAAACGCTTATAATTCTTCAATAATAATTTTCCAATCGCCCTTCTGTAAAACGTTTCTGGCCGCGAGCTCAGTGCAATGTTTTATGTGATTCATCATTCGATTATCAATTATAAGTCTAAATATACTGCTAACTTTATCAAGCATAATATTTCGCTTTGCATAACCAGTGGGTCTTGAAGTATCCTTGAATATAGTATGTGATGGTAGTCTACTACTATCACAACCATTCCCTGTTTCTTCCCATTCAGTACCATATAGAGCAATGTCTTTCTTCTGTCTTTTTTGGTTTCTGTTTAGCTTTTCCATTCCGTATCCGAACATATTCGCAATCGCTTTCTGCGTTTGTTGCTCATTCGGGGAATTTCATATTCACTCCTTCAATCTTCACTTTCATATTCATCCTCTTCACTTTCTTCAATACCCCGTACTTCATTTTCATCTTAAGCTTCTTCCGAGTTTGAAAAATGAGTTTTATTGATATGAATGATATGTCCAAATCATTACTTGAATTAGTGTCCAAAGTTTTCATTTATACTAATTCATTTTATGAATTCTTAGAATTTTTTTTTCTGGAAATTGTTTCATTCTTGCCCAGAATTTACAAGAAGTATTATATATATATATATATATATATATATATATATATATATATATATATATATATATATATATATTCTTCCTGTTTTCCTAGATTGAACTTTTCCCCGATTACACTTTGCATAGATTGCACTTTTCACCAAGAACTATATCACGTTTGAAGTACAACTGACAGCGATTGCATCCTAATTCCATTTACCAATTGTTGTTATATCACACTTGACAGAAACCAAGAGCGAACTCAGCATGGGCGAAAAGGGCCATCCCATGACCATACAACATGGAATTGCCCTTGTTTGTTAATTGCCAAAGCCGCCATTTTGGCAGGTCTTGGTATAAATAGGTATAGGTCATACTGATTATGGAAATTAAATTGGGTAAGGGAAAATTGACTAGTACTATTTAACTATTCTTAGATTGTATTAAAAGTCGTGGCATAAAATTCTAGAACAATTCATAAGTAATATCAAAATTTTAAGCATGAAATTCGAAAACCGTCAAAATGACGGTCTTGGTAGTTCTAATGTTAAGACTGTGAGTGAAAACCACTTGTCTTAACACTAGAACGCCCGGAAGTAGTCGTTTCGACTCCAACCATGGGATTAAGTTTCCGTTCGAACCAGAAATTTCCTCTTGAAATAACTTAAATTTAAACCACGCAGATTTACGTTTATTAAATCAATTAAATAATTTTAAATAAAAATTTTGGTATATAATATTGTTATCAAACTTGAGTGAAATTTCCGGGCGTTCTTGTGTTAAATATTGAGCATTTATATTCTTCAATGAATCAAGTTAATAGCTTTGGGAGATATTTCTGTATGGTGAGGAAGTTTACGTATGTTAGATTAGAAAAAAAAAATTGACTGTCACTATTGTTCAAAGGAATGATGCAAGTTTATTTAAATTAACCCATTAACGCCTGAATTATTTTCTTTGCTAAAATTTAAATTTTGTATTTCCCACCACTTTAAAAATCAAATTAACTTTTATCTAAATTTATCGAGGATTCTGTCTCGTGAAAGAAAATATATATTTATCTTCATCTTTACTGGTGGGAAAGCCGTTTTCTTGCTGTTTTTGTAACCGTCCTCAAACGAGGACGCTGGGCGTTAATGGGTTAACAATAAATACATATTGTGGGTACCATAGAAAATTGTCCAATCTGAAAACTGTTCTGCCAGTAGGTTACTTTTTTTAAAATTTAGATTTATTGATTAGCACCACTTCTCTGAAATCGCCTTGTTTTCGCCTTAATTATATGCCGTTAAATAAGGCACATTTTGCTGTTTGAAAAAAGTGGTGCCAATCAAGATAGCTGAATTTAACAAAATTAGTCCACTGGCAACACTGTTTTCACATTTTAAATATTTTCACATGGTACCGACGATATCATATCGTGATAGAGTGTTATATAACCACGAGAGAAACATACGAATAGTTGATCAGCATGTTTACTGAACATGAATCGAATAGAATCAATTTAACCTTCCTACCCTGAATGGGTCTAATCGACCCACAACTATAATTCGTTTTATACGATTCGGACCAGAATTTTTTTTCATAAAAAAAGTTAAATAAGCGATTCAGAAAAATAAGCCAATTAAATATATTAAAATATTTTAAAAAAACAATTCTGGTGTGAAATGTTTTCATCGAGATTGAGTAAAAATTGAACAGGGTAGGAAGGCTAATACATTCTAGGTTGACAAGCTTCAAGACGCTTATGCTCTTAAAAATTATTCAGGGGTTGAAAAGTATTCCTCTAGTGGAGTGGCACAGAATTTCAAAGTTTCTCATTGATATACTGTATGACTTCATTCCTCAGATATGATCAAATTTGCTATTCGTAAAAAAATAATATCCCTAGTTAAAAATGATTTAATAAAATTTTTATATTAGCTTTTTTTTATACTCTTCGATTCTCACGTAAATTGCGAATTTTTAGTTTCATCTGTAAAATAATGTTTTCTTATCGGAGTATGACTTTTTGAAAAACTTATAACTTGTACATTTAATATATTAACCATTCAAATTTTTCGAATCCCCACAATATCTTCCAAAAACAACAATGATGTTAAGTTTTTTAGCAGGTTAAAAAACAGGAGCATGTTTTCTTAATTGTATAGTTTTAAATATTGAAGAATTTCAGTTTTATTATAAATCCCAGCACATTGAAAACGACTGCAAATTAAACAAGTGGCAAATTTTTAAATAGAAAACACAATCTTAATTACTTGTTTCCGATAGATTCTTAAACAACGGTTTTCCACAAAAAATAGTCTACATCTTCAAAATTACATGACGATATAATAGTTAAAGTACTTCTAATTAAAGAGAATAATATATAGCATCTTTGTTTGAAAGCCTTTTATTTCCATTGTATGAAATTTTGAGTGAATACACTTGGGTGCAATTAGCTCAAAGCATAAACATTGGATTGGTTAATCTTTCGACAAATGAAGCGAGTTGAATTTGTGAACACTTTTGGAAGACGATCGTTAAAGCTAACGATGTTAAGGAAAGTAAATTGTGAAAGCTGAATTCATTAAAGAATTCGAAATAAGTTAGTATATAAGAAAGGAAGGCGAAATGAAGCTATTTTTAAGAATAACTATTTTGTTACAATTGCAAGAAAAGTAATTAAGAATTTTTATAACAAATATGTACCTTTTTTAATTAAATATTTTCTTTTACCTCATAATAAATGCAGTATATTTACATTAAAGTTGATATTTTTTATACAATGTGATACTTATTGTAGTAAAAATATAATTTATTATTGCATGCGAAAGTTTTCTTTATTAATTTTAATTACTTGAGGTATCTGCATCTCTATGATTTTTTCTTTTGTAAATATTACGTTTAAATTACTAATTCTTATTAAAAAAGAATTAAAAATGTAACATAAATACACAAACAAGTAATTATTATTTATTTAGTTTTACTTTAAAGAACAGCGTTTAATTAACCGAAAAATTACTTTTATATGAAAAATATTTAAATTTGAAACTATTGAGAGTAAATACATTTTATGAATTACACAATAAATATAGTAATTTTATAATGAAATTAGACTATTTTTATGACAATAACATGAATATTTTAAAAGTTATAGTTGTAAAAAGACAACCAGCACTCAAAATTCAGAAAAAAAACTGCATTAATAAATACTGTATAAGTCATAACCATTTCAATAAACCACCATAAGAAAAGTCTACTCTCTTTAAATAGATATTTAAAACATGATTTAGGATATTATTTCGTAGTAATTGAGCTATTATAAGTATTAATGAATTTTAACACAATTTTACCCCCGCCCTCAAAAAAAAAAAAAAAAAAAAAAAAAAAAAAAAAAAAAAAAAACACTTTGAAGGAAAAAAATTCTACTTTCTATTTAGTTTCTTTTTTTAAGTTTATAAGAAATATATATGCTTAAAAAGCTACAGGATAATAAATTTTACCATCTTTTTTTCTAAACCGTGAATTACAATTGTAATCGAAATTGATGATTTGATTGATGAGCAGGGATGTCAAACTGGGGACCTCCGGATACCACTAAAGTTTAATAATAATCATTGCTCCATGTAATCGTCAGATATTATGTGAAGAAAGTATTACAATCTGTAAGACAGAAACAAAATTTTAATGCCATAGTGAATGTCAATATTTCCCCCATAATTATTAATCGTAATTGATATAATTAATAGTTGCTTATTTTTGCTGGAAACAATAGAATTGTTCAGTTTATTTATTCCTTCAGAATTACAAATAATCGTCACGTTCTTTGGTATTATTTAACTCACTGCTGCCAGAATTATTTTCTTCGTTAAAATTCCAATTTTGCATTTTCTACCACTTTTAAAACAAGAATAACTTTTATCTTAATTTATCGAGTATTTTGTTTCTAGAAAGAAAGTATTTATTTGTTTTTCTTTTTACTGGTATGAAATGCGCTTACTTGCATTTTTTAAAACTGTCCCAAAAATGGCACTAATGGGTTAATCTCTTGTACTCCATTGTCGCCGTTGCGATGACATTGTAAATTAAGCTGAAAATTCCATTGTCGCCGCTGCGGCGACATGGAAGTCGAGTTAAAGACTCCATTGTCGCAGCTGCAGCGACATTATCTTTCTTAGTAAAATCACTTTTCGGCACCAGTAATAAAGGAAAATAAAATTTGCCTTACTTTATCACAGCACTTTTGAAATTATGTACTTGAAGAAAACTTCTTCAAAAAAATGGTGCTAACCAAATAAAGTTAGTGTAATTACCGTAATTTCGGGTGTATAAGCCGCGGATCAAACAATTCTTTTTGACCCAGAATTTTTTAAGAAACAAATGTAACTTCTTAGATCGACGGAAATATTTGTTTTCAATCACTAAATAAGATTTCTGGGTCCAAAAAGAATTGTTTGATCCGCGGCTTATACATGCGAAATTACGGTATGTGGAGTTGCTTGTAGCCCTCAGTCAAACTTATGCAGAATTACTGGTGGCCTAACACCGCCACTTGAAGACTAGGCCTGAGTGATGAGACAAAATGGCGGCTGCCAAAGGCGGATTTATTTTTAACGTATGTACAGTTCCTTAAATTTTTACACCATTATTTTATAAAAGATTTCTTTGATTTCTATAATTTCAAAAAAAGCAGAAAAAGTTTTTAAATATTATTGTATGAATATTCAAGGGACCTTACATGCACTCAAATAAAAAAAGCCGCCTTCGACATCCGCCATTTTTGTCTGAGTGCAAAGGCCTAGAATTCAGGGGTGGTGCACATAGTAAAAATGACGAATAGAGCAAAAGGTTAAGGAAAAATATGCAACCCTTCGAAACTCTAACTGATGCTGAAATTTCTGGAGGTGATATCGTCGGTGACATGGCAAACAATCCAATATGAAAACAGTGTTGCCGGAAGGTTACTTTTTAAAAACCAAATTTTTGATTGGCACCACTTTTTTCGAAATAGTAAAATTTACCTTTTTTAATGACATTTTAAATAGGGTGAAAAAAAGAGGAATTTTATCATTTCAAAACAGTGGTGCTAATAAAAAAAAATTTAATTTAAAAAAAGTATCAATCGGCAACGCTGGAAACCAATATTTTTTAACAAAAGATTTCATGGTAGGTTTCTACAACATTAGCATTTGAATCAACTTCCAAAGAGGATTTTTCAAGTTTTCAAGAAAAATGTAAAAAGAAAATTTTTCTAGTAAAGTATTTGTATACAGTTGGCTGACTATTTGGGAGCCCTGTATACCTCACAAAAAGTAATTTACATCTTACATATATATAAAGCAATTAATTGTATCATAATATTATTAAAATATTGACATAAGGGAACTTAAACATATCATTTATTGCATTTAGTCTAATCTTTGAGTCTAATCTTTGAAATATGTATCATTATCAATAAAGAGATAAATTAAGAACATCAACAATATAGATTGCGCGAAAAATATATGCTCCAAACAAAAGAAACTATATACATATAGATTATACATAAATTAGATTTATAGATATACTGTATGTACTGCTGTAAAATTAACAGCCAAAAATGTTGAAAACTTAAACATTTGTGTAAAATCTAAACAAAATATTGCTGCTAAATTAACAGCAAAAAATGCAGTAACGTTTACAATTTGCATATTACACGCGGTAAACAATATTGTTGTAAACTTACTGCTAAATGTGCTTTATCCTAGAAGATTTTTTTACGGTTAAAATAAAGTCGTACGTCATGCAGTGTATAATGAAGTGTTTTGTTCCACTATTTGCTTATTTTTAAGACTTTGTACGTCTGACGAAACACTATTCGTCTCAATCATCTATCTGTATGTCCATCACAGAGTTTTTTTTCAGAATCGAAATAACTTAGAGGTTTGAAATTTTGTTCGCTTATTTCTGAATACGTCCGATCATACGACAAATCATAAAATTTTGAAAAAGCATTATATTACAGGATTCTTACACTTCAAGGACTTTCAAGTACGTTGTACAAGACTATTTGTGAAGTAATATTTTCCTTATTTAGTGTTAATAAATTCTATCTTCTGGAAATTTTTCGTGCTGAAAAACCTTAAGTCCTCTGATTTATTTGATGCGTATAAATCCTATGCTATATAAATTCTATAGACTGATTTAATGATACCTAAACATTTTTGAGATTTATATTTTGAAATAGAACCTTTATTTCAGTCTTTTTCACGCAGGGTAGATATTGATGGTACAATGTCAAACTACCGTAATTTCGGGTGTATAAGCCGCAGATCAAATAATTTTTTTTCGACCCAGAATTTTTTAGGAAATAAATATAACTTGTTAGATCGCCGTAAATATTTGTCTTCAATCACTAAATAAGATTTCTGGGTCCAAAAAGAATTGTTTGATCCGCAGCTTATACACCCGAAATTACGGTATTTGATATTAAAACAGTGTTCTGAATTGGCGACTTTTTTAAATTCAGGTTTTTTGATTGGCACCAATTTTTTGAAATAGTAAAATCCGCTTTTTAATGACATATTAGTTAAGGCGAAAAGAAGGGGAATTTTACGATGTCAGAAAAGAGTTGTCAATAAAGAAATCCCAGTTTAAAAAAGTAGACTACTGGCAACAATGCTTTGATATTGGAGAGGTTGACAAGGTACAAACTATATAACTACGGTATTGTATCATCTGCCATTTTATCGAAAAGTTCCTGGTTCGATGCTCGGCGTCGGTGTTTGAAAAATTTTTAAACGAATATATTTCACTATCAAATGGATTCAACCCTACAGCATTCTTGTTATTTTGTTCGACGTTTTAAGGACAATAGTTGTAAAATGTTTTATCAATAATGTTTTAATTAAAAAAATTCTTTTTTGAGAAACTGCGAAATTCTGCAAAATGTTGGTAGCTCCATTTTGAACTGTTGGGAAAGTTTAAAAAAAACCTTTAATTATTTAAATTTTAAATTTTTGCCAAGCTTTTTTTTATTTATGCATTACTCCGTACACTTATAAATGTTTGCCACCAAAAATAACCAAAAATACTTCTCTTGAATGTCTTTTCTTAACAAGAAAAGAGGAAATTTAAAAAATATCAAAATGAAATGCAGGTCTTGGAAATTTTTTATTTGGTTTAAAAAATCCCCCGATTTCAACGATTTTAAAATTAAATTTAATATTGTTGCCATATATGTTCTTATTGAAAAAAGGTTAAAGAATAGAAATAAAGATTTGGATTTACTAATCAAAGGATAACGTGTTTTGGAAAAACATTGAACGAAAATCTCTGTGCTATCTTCGGTCATATTTTATCACTTGTGTTTAATTGACGAGAAGAACTTATTTTCTGGATACATCAGGTAGAATTTGTCTGGCAAATTTGAAATTTTTGTCAAATGTATCGAACGTGTTCCATTCGGTCCATGTTCATCAGCATTTGTGACAAATTTCATATCAATGCATATACAGGGTGAGTCATAAATATCGAAACAATAGGCTATCTCCTTAAATATTGCCCCTAGACCCATACTTCCAATTGCAAAAATTCATAAAAAAAGGTGAATTTTCTGATAAGGTAAGTTGCAACTCCATGGGGGGGTCTATTTGAAAAAGTACGAAACTTAACTTTTTATACGGCCCCCGTAGGATAAAAATTCCAATTAGGAAAACCTTCCTTATCCAGTCCTGAATAATACACAAAAAGTCGCATCTTCATATCTTGAAAACTCGCGGAGTTATAGCCATTTGAATAATTCATCAGGTTTTAAGGGATTAGACACAAATTGAAATGCGCGCAATACATAAGACTGTTACTTTAACAGTTCTAAAAAATGTGTAAAAAATCTATCTTTTGAGTTAAAAATTTGATTTTTTTTCTTTTTGTGATGGTTAGCCATATAATTTGCTACGAAAATCACATCCTAAAATTTATCAAATTTTCATATGCTTAGTACAGGTTTAAATGGGATAATTAAAAATCGTTATAACTTTAAACATATTATTCATCGGATTTCAATTTCTTTCCATTTAATTAAAGATGAAAATCTGATTTTAGTTTTGTTTGAAGGTTTTTATTTTTCAATATTAATTTTAGAACTATTAAAAATATTTAGTGAAAAAACAACATAATTTTTTTAAAAAAATCATATTTTCAAAAGTACCGTAATTTCGGGTGTATAAGCCGCAGATCAAACAATTCTTTTTGGACCCAGAAATCTTATTTAGTGATTGAAGACAAATATTTACGGCGATCTGACTAGTTATATTTGTTTTTAAAAAAATTCTGGGTCGAAAAAGAATTGTTTGAGCTGCGGCTTATACACCCGAAATTACGGTAAATAATATTTCAATTTGTCCGAAACAAAACAAATGTAAAATAATTAAAAATGACATGTTTCAAGTTTGTACTTTTTTTAAAACAATTCTTTACTTTTAATAAGGTCTGCACTGTACGAGATTTTCAATCCCGGGCTCGAACAATCCGTATTAAAATCACTGTCTCTGACTGACCTAATACGTTCATGAAATAAGTATAATTTGGTTCAATCAAAACTTTTACGAAAACCTCATTGATTTTGAAATCGCTTTTACTTTACTCAAAAAAAAAAGAAAAAAGAAAAAAAACCTTTAAGAATTTTTTTTTTTTTTTTTTTTTTTTTAAGAACAGTATATTTAAATGCAAAAAATCAAATACAATAAAACCAGAGAAAAAAAAATCTGCCTTTGACGGAATTCTGTCTTAAACAGAAAATGTGTTGATCCATGCAAAATGAATACAATAATAAATGAGAAAAAATAAATTAAATTTAACCCTCTTAGGAAGGACATTTTCTATTACGTATTTTTGCTTCCCTGTGTGACTCTGTCTTAAAAGGTTTTACTGTATAACATTTTTTAAAGTCTCCGACGCGCGGGATATCGATTAGCGATATTAAAATATAAGTGAAACATTTAGATATAAACAGAAATTCATTGATAAAATAAATATATCACAGCCTTTGGCGCTTCTTTAATAATAAAAAATATAAATATAAAAAACGAAAAACTATAAGTATTTTGGGTCAGATTACTTCTCCGCGAAATAATTTTTAAACTACACTGACTAGGGAACTGCAAGAGGTGTAAGTCACCGATTTTGACGAAAGCGGTATCGTTGGAAAGATCTCATCGAGAGCACTAAAAAACTCAATGGAACTACCCGTCGCAAATGATTCATTTTCGAGATATCTGACAATTTATGTCACATACCTAGTGGACACTTAATGGGGGACCACAAAAAAATTTAGTCTCGATTTTAACGAAAGTGGTATCGTTGAAAAGATATCATCATGAGGATTAAAAACTCAATGGAATCATCCGTTGAAAATGAGACATTTTCGAGATATCCAACAATTTTTGTCGCGTAGCTAATGCATACTTCATGGGGTACCGCAAAAAACTGTTTTCTTAATTTTGATGAAAATTATGTTGTTGCAAAGATATCATTGTGAGAAGTAAAAAACTCAATGGAACTAACCACCTGAAATGAGCCGTTTTCGAGATATCCTACAATTTATGTTACTTAATGCTGTTTCCCAGCAGTGTGCTATAGGAATGAGACACAAATTGTTGGATATCTCGAAAATGTCTCATTTCCAAAGGGTGATTCCATTGAGTTTTTAATCCTCATCATGATATCTTTTTAACGATACCACTTTCATTAAAATCGAGACAAACTTTTTGCGGTCCCCCATTAAGTGTGCATTAGCTACGTGACATAAATTCTCGGATGTCTCGAAAACGGCTAATTTTCGACGGGTAGTTCCATTGAGTTTTTTACTGCTCACGATGAGATCTTTCCAACGATACCACTTTCGTCAAAATCGGTGACTTACACTTCTTGCAGTTCCCTAGTGAAGTAAAAAACTACGTAGAAATTCACGGCTGAGCCGGCTATGATCTAAACTTTTTTCCAGGCTAGTCCGGATTATGATTGTAACATTTTCCCATGCCGGGCAGAATATTTTCCCTGTGGGTCGGTTTGGGACCGGATTTAGGTATTTCGATCCATGCAGACCTCCAATGCTAACGATCAACATATTTTGAAAACAAGTTTTTATTTAACACTAGAACCGCGGGAAAATTCATTAAAGATTTAAAAAAAAATTTCTCACCGGAACTCTCATTTAAAACTGTTTCAGTTATTTATTGAAGATATTTTTCGCTCAGCATATATTTAGCTTATTTTTTTAAGTTTTCTGGTTTGAATCGACGTCTCTCCATACGATGCGGGTCAAAAGTGACCCGTCGCCGCGGTTCTAATGTTAAATCAATTCGCTGCTTTATTATCCCCAAATAAGAAGCACGGTCTTAAATCGATATTTAATACGGACAATTTCTGGACGATACCTCAATTGCTTTGAAAATTAGTCAACAATTCTTCGTTTACAGGCATGGTTAAGTGGTGTAAGTCACGAATTTTGGAGAATTTTAGATTTTAATATCTCTGTCAGGTTTTCAGATACGGAGATGAAATTTTTTGTGTTCAATTTAGGAATGGATAAGGAACAATTTCCTAATAGGGAATTTTGCTCTACGGGGGCCGTATAAAAGTTTAATTTTGGTATTTTTTCAAATAGACCCCCCATGGAATTGCAACTTATCTTATCAGACATTTCACCTTTTTTATGAATTTTTGCAATTGGAAGTATGGGTCTAGAGGCAATATTTAAGGAGATAGCCTATTGTTTCGATATTTATGACTCACCCTGTATGTAAAACTTTAGAATGCCATTGGTGATTTTCAAAAAGCCTATTTCTGAGTTTATGTGATTATGCAGACTACGTATAGTCAAAAATGTCATTAAATTTTTTTTGTCTGTCTGTTCGTTCGTAGAAGAATAAAAATGCTTACATAACTAATAATACACATATCAGAAAGACATATAGCATTTTTTGAGATCAAATGTGCTATTTGCTTCGTTCCTATTTCAAACAGTTTATGCGAAAACATGGAAAAACTAATGTTTTTTGAAAGAATCAAACAATTAGCCAAGCTTTCACTATTTAAAACACGGAATTTAAAAAATGTTAAGGAAATCAGCAAAAATCAGTAAATTTCAATACTAGAACCGCAGAACCGGGTCATTTTGACTCATAACAAAAGAATAGATGTCAATTTGGACCAGAAATTTTTTTATAAAGTAAGTTATATAAGTTACTCTTTAGCAGGCGGTGTCTACAAAAAATGACACCTAATTTTCAGAATACTGGCACCAATCACATTTAATGGAAATTTTTCTTTTATAAATTAATGCAAAATCAACAGTTTTATTCGTAATAAAATCATTTGTAAATTCTTGTGTCAGTTTACCATTTTATCATTTTAGAATCAGAATTACTACGTGCCGTAAAGGGTTAATATTATAGACAAACGATAAAAATTACATCTGTTTTCTAAGCTGAGTTATTCATTTCTGAAACTTTGATCCCGCTGATATTACATTGTCAGCGGTAATATGAAAAGGAACTCTGAAAGTTCACGTTCTCTTCCGTATAATCCAATATAATCCAATACATACAACATTATTAACTAAGGAGTTGCTGCTAAGATTTCCAGTAATTAATTTACAGGGGCCTTGATTAGCGGTGCATCTTTATGCCTCGAAAAATTCTAAAGCACCGATCATTTTAATTATGTAACAAGTGAAGCTAAGGAAAGAAAAGGAATATTTATCTTTCTCGGAGTTAAAATGTTAGACGTTTACGGGTAAAATTAATGTTTTATTTACTTTAAGGTTTTCCTTTTAGCACATTAATAAACTCTCATTAGATAGATAAAAGCTTACTTTTCTGTTCAAGAAACTGATAAATTGACATAGCAAAAATTAACTGAAAGTACATTTAGCATTACTGAACCTCCGCTATGAAAATAAAGAAATTAAAAACGAGTCTAATGATTAACGTGTAGCCTAATCTACGCATTTAACTTAAGTATCTAATAGCTAATTACTTATGCAGAAAGATTTTTACTGAAAGACTAACATGGATAAAATTGATTATACTCAAGCTAATAAATATTTCTATATATTGATTTTCGTAAAGCAGATCTTGCTATATTAATTGGTAAGGGAAAGTGTTAAAGGAAATATTCGGATAATTATAGTCCTAATGGGTAGAATGCATAGGCATCATATTTAAATTTGGCTAAAATTAAAGAGATTTTCTCCCGAAAAGCTTTTAAAAACATTTTCTCGGACTTTTGATTCCGAAATTTTCTGCAATGTGCCCTCATTATATTTGTATATCCGCACTATACTTAATTAGAGACAATTAGTTGAAAAAATCAGTGTCATGGATGACAAAAAAAGTTTAAAACTTTAAACCTGTTTTCTGTGCATTATTTGGTTTACAATTTGTGTGGATTATTCTGCTTTAACAATTCAGATTTCTGATTTTTTGTTTGCCCAAGACTAAACTTTTTTATTGAAGAACAAATTTTAAAAAATTTGCATTTTTAGTAATTCTTATTTTTTAACCCATTCGTGCCCATGACCTTTTGCGCAAATTTTATTTGGTTGGCACCACTATTTTTAAAAGAATTAAGTTTAGTTCATTAATTACGAAAATGTTTCAATTAAATAAAATAAAGATTGTTGTTATTTTTTACTGGTGTCAAAAACAGTGCTACATGCACCTTTTGAAGCGTCCCTAAAAAGGGACGCTAGGCACTAATGGGTTAAGCAGTATCGAAAAAACAAAATATTGCCGAAAGATAACCCTAAACATGAAACAGCCGTAATCATTTCAAATTTTGATTTAGCCTATCAGTTTTAGGTTTATCCACCAACTAATGTGATATGTTTTACATATCCATTACATCGTTTGGTTCAGGTGACAATTAAGAGCTCAATAATAAATATTAACTGAGTGCACTATCAGGGTTCGCACAGTTCTTACCACAAAATTTTAAGAATATTTTTGAAGTGTTTCACTGCAGAAAAATATCGTAAAATCTGTGAAAGAAGGTGGGGTTTGCAAATGTTGTGGTTTAAAAATTAAATGTAAATTTTCTTATTTTTAATAGTGGTGCCAGAGTCCTTGGAAATTCCAAGGAGTGTGCGAACCTTGACTATGTATAGTAAATTTTCAAAGGGTTTAGTCTTACAAAAATATCAAAATATTTGTATAACAATTCTAGAGCACTTAACACAATGTGTAATGAATTCAATGCTAAAAATCGTGCTTTTGTTCCTGCAAAAAATATCCCACAGAATATTCCAAAAATTAGCCACATCAAAAGTCACATTTTGACATTTTGCTTTGAGAATTTTAGATTTTATGGCTGTTGCCTCAATTGATCTTTTTTACATAATCTATAACCATATGTAAGTCTTATTACAAATTTCTATTTTTTTAAAATTAATCTTAATCTTTTTCCCAAATTCCATATACAAGTAATTACTTACCTTTTTATATATTCTCCATAGGACTACAGAAGTAATTACAGCCGGAAGCTCCACGCATTGCGTGCAATTGAGTCACAGGGAGTCTGCTCGATAAAAATGTGCAAGCAGATTACGTTGGTTAAGTACTTTATACTTTTCTTTTCAAGGCAAGCGGCATGTTACTCCCCATAAGTACTCTATATATTTCCTGTTTTTCCTATAAGTACTCCATATACTTCCTGTTTTCCCTATAAGTACTCCGTATACTTCTATCCCTACTATTGATTTCATTCATGCTGATGTTGGCCGTGGTTATTTGCTGTCCAAGATACACATGCTTTTGCATTTCCTTTATATCAGTTGTAAAAGAACTTTATTCTTGGTTAAATTGATTTGAAACTTTTACACGATTCGAACGGTTCATGGAATTTTCTAGGACAGCTACTACTATTTTTCTATAGAAGAAGAAATTCAAGTTAAACGAGCAATATTTTGCTTTTAATTAAGAAGAGATTTTCTTTGAGAAAACACTGGTGTCAAAAAAGTTTATAATCTGCAAAATTCCCGTAGACAAACCCTGCTAATAGAAATTTACTTTCAGTACCGCGCTAATTTAAACTTCTTCGAAATCATTTAATAGATTTTTCAATTTTTCAAAGCCGTCAATAAAATTGAAATTTCATCAGAAAGTCGGTGAGGACTTCAGAATTCCTCTTTAATCTAATCCTTCTGTTTTCCTAGTTCCATTCCTTAATATTATTTTCTAGCACAGTATTAAAAAAGCTCAGATAAAATGGTCTCTTATCCAGTTTTTTTCCATTCTCAAACTTTCTTTTTCCATTGCCCAAATGATGGTGGCAGTTTTTGTAAATTTTACAATATTGATGTATGTTTTATGTGTAGACTATCTGACCTCCAGAGATTTTACTACAGCTGATGTACAGATAGCTATACAGAAACTGATTTTGTCATATTCAGCATGAGGTGTTTGGATCTTTAACCTTTTTGCAATCAGTGGTCACAAAAGTTAGCACGTCATTTTAAGTTTACTGACACCCAGAATATTGAATTAAAAATTTCCTTTTATAACGCATATCAAACTAATCAAGTATATATTTTGTAATAGATTCGTTTGTAAGTTCTGTTGTCAGTCAAATATGTGATTATTTTGACCATTTTACAAAAATAATTACTATGTGCCAAAAGGCTAATTTTTAAAAAATACTTTTTTAGTTTTAGTTTTGCAATTTTGTAGCTGTCCGCATGATAGAAAGAAGCAAAATGATCCGATTTTCATGGCCTTTTGATTGCTTTTATTAACTGACAGCTTCAATAAAAATAGAATAATTTTTTTAAACTTGGGCGATGTAAAATGCAGTATTTACTTACATGTTTTACATACATGACGATTTTTGAAAAATAAATATATAAACAAAGCTAAAAATGTATTATGTAAAATGCTCAGCCTAATAGCTTTTTGCATAAAATATTGTATTACCCTATTAGATGTCTATATTTAAAAATTACTCCGGATTCTGGTTAAAGACGAACATGGTTTCATCTGAAAATTTTATTTAGACGCAAATTTCACTTTTGCAACATATTAAGAACACAATCACAATACACAAAATGATTCAAAACACATTAATGTGCGTGTAATTTGAGGACAAAAAGTTTTCCAAAATGTGTTTATTTCTGTGTTTGAGAATTGGCAGTGTGTCTCTAAAGATACAGCATTTTTCATTAAATAAGACAAGTATTTACCGAAAAATCTGATAATATGTCCTGGATCTTTTTACTTCCGTTTTCTGAATTTGCTGAATAAATTTAAAATAGAATTTTTTTTGTTTTATTTAACAACAGACATTTCATCAATAAATAAACAGAAATTAAGTATTAAACCATTCTGGTTTGAATTCTGACAACAACATTTAACTGAATTACGCAATTTTGAGAAGGCTTTCAACAATGGGCATTATAGTGAAAATCTCGGATTAGTGACACAGCCGGTACCAGTGTAAGTACCAAAATAAATTGCTGAAACTTAACTAATAAATAACTTGATACATACATTCCAAAAACCAGCTTTCAAAAAATCAAACATTTATACTCCCAATCAGATTTTTTCTTTTTTGTTTACGGATTTAAGTAAATTTGAAACAACTATTTAATTTTAGACACTTCTAATTAAATAAATTTTTTTATTCAAAAAATATCTTTTAATTTGAAAAAGGTCGGAGTTTGGCAACTCTGATTGATATCAGTTTCAACAAGATTTATTAAAGATTTGTAGAAAAATAGTACCGTAATTTTGGGTGTATAAGCCGCGGTTCAAACAATTCTTTTTGGACCTAGAAATCTTATTTAGTGATTGAAGACAAATATTTACGGCGATCTAACAAGTTATACTTATTTCCTAAAAAATTCTCGGTCGAAAAAGAATTGTTTGATCTGCGGCTTATACACTCGAAATTACGGCAAGTGCATTATATTTCGAAATCTTCCGTAACTTTCGACGTATAATCTGCAGATCAAACAATTCTTTTTCGACCCAGAAATCTTGTTTAGTGATTGAAGGCAAATCTTTACAGCGATCAAATAAGGAATACTTCTGTTTAAAAACTTCCTGGGTCGAAAAATGATTGTTTGATCCACAGATTATACGTCTGAAATTACGGTACTTACATCTTTTTCAGTAGCACGTATAACAATAGGAAAGAAGAAAATCTGTGTATAGCATATATTAAGAATTTCTTTTCAACACATTCAAAATTGTATAGAAGTTTCACAGGTTTTTAAATCACCATTTAAAAACCTGAATTTTAATATTAGATTAAAAAGCTTTTAAAATGTACGATTTTACTTTGTAGTTCTGCATATGATCTGCAGATGTGTATGCATACTACATACTATGCATACAAAATAATTGTAGTCAAAACTATATGCATACAAAATAATTGTATGCAAAACTATATGCATACAAAATTAGTTGAGGGCTTTTGTACCACCCTGTATATGATTACATAATTAACATACAATATGTAACATTTAAGAAATAGTTAAATTTAAAATCGCATACCAGAACTCAAAAATAACTTCTAGCGATTATTGTTCATAGACTTCAATAGTTCTATTATTGCTTATTTCCTTCTATAGAGCCAGAATTTTTTGTATGTCCCTCTAAAGAAACGATAAATTTTATGTCCATAGTAAGAATATTGTGACAGTATTGTGACAGAACATTGTAGAACACCTCAGGGATGTATATCATTTTCAATATGTTTAAAATTTTGTAATGTTATTAAAAAAAGCAGACAAATTTTCCCCATAGACTGTAACATAACTTAAGAGTGACCCTGTAAAAAAACCCGAATATGCTACTCATTTCATTTTCAATACCGAACATGAAACAGTATATCTCAATAACATATATCCATTTCATGGTAATCATCATGACTGTATCTACGTGAGTTAGAACTCGGACATATGGGTAGACGAACGGACAGACAAACTTGCGGATAGATGGATGGATGAACCAAATTCATAAACAGTTTCTAACTTTGCTGAGAAGTAATAAAATAAGGCCAAAAATTAAATTTCTTTGATAAGTATAACTTTTATTTGAAGAAATAAATCACTGTAACTTCGTCTAATACGCATTTATAGAATAATTAAGAATAGTAAAACGTTATCTGCTCCACCACACGTATAATAGCGGAAATAAAGTAATTATGGCAACTAACCCAATGGGGCATCTAACTCCGATTCACTCGATTCAATTACGACAGTTTTAAACTCATATTTCTGGATTTAAGTCTGCAGTAATTCTTCGCTAGCAAAGAATTACGAGTGTTTGTAATCTTTTGTATGCTTAAATGCATGAATGAATTTATTAAATCCGATTATTCGGAAGATCAAGGAAATATGTAATGAATTATTACAGATTTAAACTCATATTTCTCGAATTAAGTCTGCAATAACTTTTCTCTAGCGAATATTTTGGAATGTATTGAAATTTTATGTATATAAGAGATTGTTTAAGCATATAAGGGAATTTAGTAAATTCGATTAATGGGAAAGACTCTTAATTAATGGTTGTTCACTGATCTATTTATGAATTCGGTTCACCACAGAAAAAATCCTTCATTATCTTAGACCATCTTTATTTTGAAAATCTAAAATACTTGCCTGAAAAGAATACAATCTATTCTGTTTTTCTGAGAATACTTTTTATTTTACTGCTTGAAATTTCTAAATGGAAATGCAAAGGTTAAATTTATTAATCGAGGACCCTGTAAAAATAGATGTAAAGCATATTTGATTGGACACTTTTTCTACAATGTTTCTATCCGATACTTTAAAATTCCTGATATTCAAGTTTTAATTAAATGAAAAATGACTTTATTTTTACTTACATATTATTGTATTGAATATTAAATTAATAAATTTAAAACAAATAAATAAATATTTACTCATTTACTTTATAATAGCAGACATGCGTACAAACTATTCTAAAAAAGAAAACTTATTAATAAATGTATTTCATATGGATATATAAATAATGTTGAGTAGTTGGGAATTTTTTTATTGATATAAAAGTGTAGTATTCAATAAATAATTAGCGCAACGATGATAATAATATTATTATTCCGTTAAGCCAAGGGTGGAATAATCTAGGCGCTAGCGGGCAGTCTCTCAGTACTCAAAGTTTTCTTCGCTTGAAATTTAATAAAATTCTTACAAGAAATTTCACAAAAAAAATTAGAAGAAAAATAGCGAAATCTGCCCCGTGGTGGGAGACTGCGTGCTGGCGAATTGATTTTTGCGCTCCTGTTTTAATCTATGTTTTAATCTATTTTATCGAAAATAATAGATTAAAGATAGAGAAAAAGTTAGAAACGATAAAACTTTGATATTTGTATTGCATATAGTTAACAATATATGGCTAGCAAAAACTAAGCGAAGCTAAAATTTTTTGTGAAGCCAGTCGAAGGACTCTCGCAGTGCAGCTATGTTTCAGAATTTAAAATTTCTTATAAATAGTTGAAAAATTAAATAAAAACCCCAAATTAAAGATTGAAAAAGTATATATTTAACATATTTATTCTTATTAAATCACTGAATATTTCTTCAAAACTGGAAGAGAATGAAGAGGGTTAATAGAATCATAGCACTTCCAGGTAGATAAATGTATTGGCTTTTTATAAAAAAGGTTGTACTTTAAATTCTACTGGCTCTAAATACTGGAAAATTGCTAAACCAGACGCAAAAAGTTTTTCATTAAGAAATTATTAATATTATTCCGCTGCACATAAAAAAAAAAAAAAGATTTACAGAAATATTTTTTATTTCCTCTGAAAGAAAATTCAGAATCTTTACCATGAATGCCAGGTGTTTATTGCCGAACCTTTCATTAAAGGGCATTTTCGAACGGATATAAAAATCTTAAAATATTAAATTTCGAGTTTTAATTTTTATGTATCCAGTTTCAGACTTTTTTGCTTATTTCAAATATGCAAATTTCTTCACGATATCTTTAAACATCCCATATTTATTATTATTTCATTAATTGGATAATTTCCTTCAAATTGTCAATTTAAAAGCCAATATTCCAAACCACAAATGATTTTTGCATTACAATGCTTCGGTACGCCGCCAATGTTTTAAAAAATACGCCATTTAGAGATTTTAAAGTTATGCATCTAGCCCTATATTTAAACGCTGTTTAATATCCAAATATTTTAAAATCGTCCCACAAATTTTTGTTTTAGTAAATATTCAATTTTCCAAAAGGAAAATAAATGCTTTGTTGAAAGCCGAATCGTTAAAATTACGAAAATATATGAACAGATCAATTTGAATTTTAAGATAGTTTATAACACATAATAAAGGTTTTGAAGAGTAGTGGGCGTCAAATTTCCGGTAGCAGGGCTCCCAAATGGTCCGCGAACTGAACATCAGAATTTTTTTAGAGAATATTTCTTTTTAGATTTTTCTTGCAAATTGTCAAGAAACCACGCTTGGAAGATGATTCTAGCTCAAACGTATTATGAAATTTTCTGTTAAAAAATACTGATGTTCAGTTCGCGGACCATTTGGGAGCTCTGCGGTAGGGAAAGGGGACGTAGTCAAATATTTAACCCCTTGAAGGGCGGTGGTATAAAATATATACCACTTAATTTTAATTACGAAATGCCACATTGACACCAGAATTTTGAAATGAAAATTTTAATTTGATTAAGTATGAAAAGAAAAGCATTCATATATTTTCAAAGAAATTTGTTTTTAAATTCGGGTGTCAATCAATGATTTCAGCATTTTATGAATAGAAGTACTTTGCCCCTCAAAGGGTTAAGACCGTACCGTTTTCTACCTTTTACGATGCTGAATTTTGGCAGAGTCCTGGGATAAATATTACTTATTTAATTAAAAATTTTAAAAGTGTGCTTACCATTTTTTAATAATAATTTCAACAAATATCTTAAATTATTAAGTCCCTCACCTCCTTCGTTAGTATACCGTAATTTCGGGTGTTTAAGCCGCAGATCAAACAATTCTTTTTTGACCCAGAATTTTTTAAGAGACAAATGTAACTAGTTAGATCGCCGTAAATATTTATGTTAATTTACAAAATAAGATTTCTGGGTCAAAAAAGAATTGTTTGATCCGCGGCTTATACACCCGAAATTACGGTAAATACGAGTAGGTTAACAAATGTAAAACATAATAATTCATTGACCTATTCAATAATCGTGTTATAAATTAATCTATTACGGTATGTTATTTAACGGAGTTTCGTTTAGAAACAGTTTTGTTAAGAATAGAGTTTTCTTCATGGTGGTGGAATGTTGAAACAAATCATTAAAAATTTTATTTTTGTTTTGTTTCAGATTTGAAAAAGATTTTGCAGTATGTGTACAGTACACCTGCTATACGGTGCCGTAGGTAATGACTACCCAGTTCGAGGTTCGTACGGTTCCAGATTGGGTTTTTTATAAGGATTTTTTCAGTACATGTTTCAGGTTTATTTAAGAATATTACTACGGGCCCAGGCAAAAGCGGGCAACTCAGATAGTTTCTAAATAAAACAATACCAATCATACGATGGTTCAATAAGCACTGATAACCTTCAGGGAGGTCTACATTGTTAAAATTATATTTTAACAATACAGACCTATTTACTTACTTCCAGGCACATCATGTGATCAGAATACCTCCGTAAACATTATTTACATTTAAAAATACATTTTTTATAGTTTAAAAATACACGTACTTTTTAAAAAATATTCTACACGTGTTAATATTTTTACAATCAGAGTGTGACAAGATCTCTTTGAACATATAGAAATAGACTATCATAATTTAAAAGAACCAGTGAACTATGATAAAAAAAGGCGATGCCTTCCACAGCTTAGCACAAGGCTATTGCTGGGAATTTCGCCACTTGAGGTAAGCATTATTTTGCTGGTACTGTGACGGAATTGTTTTTCATCACAAAGCTCATTTGCTAGTTATTATTTATTTTAAAGAAAACTTATGAAACATCGATGAAATTACTATTCCATTGATGCACAATATGATATTAAAGAACTCCTAAACTGACGTCTGAATTCATTTTTATTACAGGTACATACCGTAATTTCGGGTGTACAAGCCGCAGATCAAACAATTCTTTTTCGACCCAGAATTTTTTAGGAAATAAATATAACTTGTTAGATCGCCGTAAATATTTGTCTTCAATCACTAAATAAGATTTCTGGGTCCAAAAAGAATTGTTTGATCCGCGGCTTATACACCCGAAATTACGGTATTTAAAGAAGAAGGGTTAGAAAGGTTTGAACAGAATTAGTACAATAATTCAATAGGTGTGAAAAATTTAGCCAGGATCAAGACTTCAACTTGGGTTTTCAGTATAACATGCTATTGCTTTAATCATTACTTTACCCTGTCCGACTTCCTAGCTCGGCTATTTTGTATTAATAAATCATGTCTTTAAACAGAACAGGCATTATTAATTACAGTAATTCCTTACACTATACACGTAAGGGAGGTAAAAATTATCTAGAGAATGGAACTATTAACAAAAAAGAACTGACATATCCTTAAAATAGTGAAGCTTCAACGTAACCAATTTCGCTGCATTCTATTTAAATTTACAGGTGGGAAGTTTGTTCCGGTGATTATCGGATCTTGTAGATTTGACTCAGAAAAATACAGCCGCCACCTTGTGTCAACCACCTCAGCAACTGGTAGACACAGGAAGATAGATACAATAGAATACAACTAATATTCTATCTCCATGGGTAGACAGTATACTATGGGCGTGTTCAGCGGCTATGCGAACACGCCCAACTATAAGCGCGCGCGCTCAGGAGTCAGGGACATGGAGTGGATATTACCTTAGTGGAGTACCTTATACGTGCTGTTCAGTACCGAACCCAGCGTACAGTATTCGGTACTATGCACTCAGAGACAGGTTAAGAACAAATCACGGATTTGATTGGACGGTGCTAATGATAAAGATCATATGTTACCATCGAAGATGAACGTAATGGCCGAATGGATACAGAGCTGAGTTTGAAATCCGCGATTGTGGGTTGGAATCCTTCGCGTCTATAAATTGAGCTTATGTTTTTTTTTATTGGTTGCTTTATATTAATAAATAGGACTTTTTATTAAAGATAAATTTTTATATTAATAATACAGAAGTACATGTATTTTTATTATAATAATGAAATACTTATTTAAATACGGGGAAATAGGATATTTTGAGAAAAAAGTTTTACATTTGAAACCCTTTTAATACTCTAAGTATCGTTCCAAAGTGATTTATATATATATATATTAAGCAAACGAACAACAACAATAAAAATAAAAATAAAAATAAAGGTATTGTGCGTATACGCGTAAAATAATTTCTTGATGTTTTTCATTCTTTCTTTTTTTTAAGTACTTTAGAAGTAAGTTTAAGATGCAAATCATATTTTATAGTGTTAAAATACATAATAAAAATATTATAAAAAGCAAAATATAATAGATGTACATTTTTAAAACTAAAAATATCTGCACCTAAATTTTTTAAAGAGATATCTCTTTAAAAAATATTAGTTTTGTAAGGAATAATGTATGGTTAGAATGTTTATAAATTTTCTCCTAATAATATTATATAAGTACTTTACTTATATTACGAGTTACATTAACATGACTTTGAGTGCTATTTGTTTCTCCTATCTTATGATGCATTTTAGTCTCTTATCTACACGGTATTAAAATATGCAATTATTAAATAAGAAATATATATACAAAAACTTTTTCTGAAAAATTGTCTAACTAACAGTGCAAATTCTATGGAAATACATCCAGTATAGTAGATTAAAAATAAACCTCATAATATGTTGATATCACATATATCTACGTTGATAACAGCATTTTATTTATCGCGAAAAATATAAAGCAACTGATAAATCATTTTTAAATAAATAATAAAAAAATTGTTAAAAAGTTAAAATCTTTAGATCCCCAATTGAATTGCTAAATTGTATCAATCAACCCACCAACCAAAGCACAACCTATAAAATAGAAGCACGAAATGCACAATCACGTGATCAAATCACCCACATATTTTTTTTTAGTCGCGCGCGCTAGCTTTGACAACGGTTGGTGGTTATATTTTAAATGCTGATCGGGCTTAATTAAATGAAATAGGTCACGTGATGCATTTCCGGAATATTTTTAATTTTATTTGAGTGACCACAGGTACGTATTTCGTTACGAGAATCATGTTTTGGAAGGATGAAGGATTATAGTATTTGTATTTACCAATTTTGAACCATAAAAATAATTCAGTAAGTGAATAACTTTAAAATTCCTTTATTCGATAATACCATCCTCCATGTGGAATCTTTTGAGCGCGCGCGCGCAAAAATGGTGTCCCTATGTGAATACGTCCTATCTGTCTCGTCTTTATTCATAACCCCGTTATGTAGACCGACACCGCGCGACTTCCTAAACATTTTATAAAAAAAGCTTAGTTGAGAAACGAGGTATAGCGTCTTTTCATACCAGAAAATTCCTATGCCACTCTTTTCTTTATTTAAGACAGACATTCATGACAAAAGAAAGAAAAAATATCTTTTTTGAACAGATTCTCATTTCTTTCCGGTATGAAAAAGAAATTTTAGAATAAAAAATAAACTATTCTGAAGTAACAATCCTAAAATTTTCTGTCATCTTATGCATGTTAATACTTCTTGCGTCATTGAAGTGCCAACAGTTAGGTGATTTAAACCAAAATCTAGTCAGCAACAACTTATGTCAACTTATTACTGAATCTGAAATTTGATGAAAAAATGTGCATCAAACTTTGAGATAGAGCAATTCTAGAATCTTTAAAAAAAAATCTGCATAACAGTGTCGCATGTTGGATGATGGACACCAAAAACTAATCAGGATATTTTTTTTACAGATATTAACTGAATCTGAAGTTTGATGAAAATCTATGCTTTAAATCTTGAGCTATTTTTATTAAGAAATTATGAAAAATACAGCATAGCAGCGCTATCTGTAGAGCGATTGACACCAAAAACTAAAAAATCGCTAATCTACATTAGGGACTAACTCAATATGAAGTTTGAGAAAATTTCTTGCAATAGTTTTTGAGATAAAGCTATTGCGATAATCATGAATAATGCACCACGGCAGCACCACCTTATCAGCGATTTGAACTAAAACGTAATCAGCACTATGTCATATCAAATACTAACTAAACATAAAGTTTTATAAAAATACATGCACTAGTTCTTGAGATATGGTAATTGTGGAAATAATAAATGATGAAACATAACAGCGCCACCTGTTGAGCAATATACTTAGAAAAAACAGGTCTAGAATATATGAAGGTCTCACAGAATCTTAAGTTTTGTGTAATTCCGTGCATTAGTTCTTGAAATAGAGATATTGCAATGCTCAACAGTAATGCCCCATGGCAGCGCCACCTGTTGAGCGATTCGCACCAAAATGTAATCAGCGCCATGTTATATCAAGTACTAACTTGTTTTATGAAAATCCATGGTCTAGTTCTTGAGCTATGTCTATTATAGAAATTGTGAATCATGCAGAATAACAGCGCCGGCTGTTGTGCGATATACACCAAACACTAATCAGATCTTGTTTATATCCTCTTAACAGAATCTAAACTTTTAAGAAACTCCGTGCATTAGTTCTTGAGATAGACCACCCATAAAAGTTTTGTCACATACAGACAGACCGTCTCACAGACAGATATTTTGTAAAAACATGTATTTCGGGTTCTCTGACCCCTAAAATGGGTAAATCTTTTGAAATCCGGATTTCGAAAATTTTCATGGACATCCAATGCTTTCTTCTTGTAAAGATAAAAGAAATATAAAAAAGTATAATATTTATAACTGATTTATATGTATTTAGATATAGTTAAAGCCCACTAAACCTAATCTTAAGTCAGATAATGGTAAAAAAAATAAATGGGCATTTTGTTAAAATTCATCACATCCTCATAACTCTTATTTTGGCCTATTTGGAGAGAATAATCATCCATATTTTATTCTACAACTCTTTATTCCTTTTTCGTGGAAAAAGCGGTTCCATTACTAAAATATAGAAATAAATGACTGACAGCAGAATTCACGAAAAAAATTATTTCGGACTAAGACAAATACTACATTTCACATACATAATAAATGAAAAAAGAATAAAAAATTATGATGCCATTGTAATATTTGGGAACTAAAATGAATTCGCTTCATAAGCATATCACATAAGATCTTGAAAGGGTTAAAATATTTTTATAGTTCATTAACACAATAATTTTTTAAATATGACTTGTACGAAACTTTGTTTTGGCATTTAGCTATTCTATGAGAAAAAAAATATCTTTCAAGTTAGGTTAAAATTTTTGCAGAAATATAAAAATTACTTTTTTAGTTTCATTTCAGTGCTATCAATACAAGATGAGAAAAAAAAGATCTTTACTTAAAGAAGTATTTTACTGTCATTGCTTTGAGGTGTTTCCGACCTTATGAATTCGTGTGTGATCATTTTTATAAAGTCAAAGTCTTTGACACGCAATAAAACATATCGTTATATTACTTCAATATTAAATCTAAAACTTCTAAAACAAATATTTTACCCATCTTCTGATTAGTTTTCGCAACGAACGGTCTAGATATTTTTTTTCTATTGCACTTGTTTTTAATGGAAATTAATAAATGTTGTATTTCTGGTGTATTAAAAAAATCTGCTTTAGCTGCATTTGAAGTCTTAAAAATGAAGTTTTATTGAACTTAAAAGCATTATTGTACAACTACCGTAATTTCGGGTGTATAAGCCGCAGATCAAACAATTCTTTTTCGACCCAGAATTTTTTAAGAAACAAATATAACTAGTTAGATCGCCGTAAATATTTGTCTTCAATCACTAAATAAGATTTCTGGGTCCAAAAAGAATTGTTTGATCCGCGGCTTATACACCCGAAATTACGGTAATAAAAATAAATCTTTAAAAAAAACTTAAGTTATTCTGCAAATAAAGTTTTCTTAAAGAAAATTCATTCAAACGTAAAATTCAATAACATGATAGCCAGCTTGTAGGGTTTCAGAATTAAATATTCATTGCGCCTTTTGTTTCTATAACATGAGTATACGATACACTGAACAAAATATAAAGTACTAAAAACTGTAAAAGTCTCCATGGATCGAAACGGTGGTATCAGTATATTAATACATTTTCCATACATTTTTATCACTCTCAAGCGTCGTTGAAAAGTGTTCATAGCTTTATTTAAAATATATGCCGTCTATTTTATCTATGTATGTCATGTTTTTCATGTTTTTCATTTATGTTATTTATATTTATGGTATGTGTCCGCTTGGAAAATGTGTAGTGAAATGTAAAAGTGTGTAGAACTTATGCTTCGTTTACAGCGGGGGTTCCTACATTTTAGAGAATTTTGCAGGGAAATATCAGTATTTTCTTATAGAAGAGGAAATCTAAGTTAAACGCACTAAAGTTTCACATTATTTAAGGAGAGTTTTTTTAAAAATAAGAAATTACTGTTACCGAAGAATTTCCTATACTGGAAATTTCCTGATGCGTACAAACCCTGGTTTTGAGGGATAATCAAAATAATTTACTCGGATTATGGTCTACGGAGTAAAATCGTTTTGTGGTATATTTTAATGATCTTATGCCATTACAGAAATAGTGGAATTGATATGGCTTTCTGATATGTAGTAAAACATACTTACTATTCATTAACAGGGTCACATAAAATATTTCTGCTGGATAATGGTATACGAGGGAAACCATTGCATCGTATTTTAATTATGTTACTTTAATTATGTTATTCTGAAATTGATATACATTATCAAAAGTACTACACGATGCTTTATTTAGAAGCTTATTTTTAATTTACAGAGACACAACAAAGATTTCGAATATCTTCTTAACCTTATTAAAGGGAGCAAGAATGTTAAAGAATACTGGAAGTGTTGCAATGTGTTTCATTAATTATGTTTGACGCATGTTTTTCCATTTTGTTATATAAATTATTTCTTAAAATGACTTGTGATCGAAATTAAGATTTATTAACATATACTAGGTATAGCCCGTTATCGGAGTGAAAACTCTTAAATTATAATTAATGAGAGATCATTCAGTCGAAGACGGGACCCACCACGTGAAGGCGATAGAACATTATATAGAATAATACATACTGTCTCACCACCGCCCACTGACACCACCAATTTCTCAATCTGTCTCATTTTCTCTTCTTTTTCTATTCTGCTCTCTTTTCTTCGCCAGTCTTTCTTCTCGGTGTTCTGGGGTTTCGTTTGCATATCTTTTTTTATTGTTAATGAAGAGGTCTTCCATTTGTTCTTCCATCTGTTCTTCTTTCTGTTCTTCCATCTGTTCTTCCATTTGTTCTTCCATTTGTTCTTCCATTTGTTCTTCCATTTGTTCTTCAATTATATTCGACGATTCACTGTTTGAGAGCCTATCTGTCCTTTTATTTATAGAAGTTCAAAATGAAAAAAGATTTTCTTAGCAGACGATTTTTTGTGATAAATACATTATCTGTTTTATATTTCTTCTGCTTTATTCCTTTTATTTATAGAGTTCAAAATGAAAAAAGATTTTCTTAGCAGACGATTTTTTGTGATAAATACATTATCTGTTTTATATTTCTTCTGCGTTTACCTAAGCTGTGTAAAATATAAAGAAAAAAAATATGACACTCAAATGCAATGCATTCACTGTTTGAGAGCCTATCTGTGCCTCAATTAATTAATTAATTATCCTCTTTATTCCTTTTATTTATAGAGATTAGAAGGTTTAGACAAAACAAAATAAAAAAACCCAGGGGAAAATTCAATCTCTATCAATTTTGTTCATTATGCTATTGAAATTTTTTTTACAAAATTCTTTTTGAAAACGTTCATATCTGTATTTATGTTCTGCGATTGAATAGAAAGTTGAAAGGTAAAATTAATTCCAAATCGAGTATCTTAACCCCTTGAGGGGCAAAGCACTTCTGTTCCTAAAATGTTCAAATGATCGATTGACACCGGGATTCATAAACAAATTTATATGATAGTAAGTAAAAGCTGTTTTTCACGAACATTGTAAAAAACAAAATTTAATACTAAAATTCCGATGCCAATGTGGCTTAACCTATTCGGGACCGGCACCTTTTACACAAATTTTATTCAGTTGTCACCACTTTCTTTCAAAAAGTTAACTTTACTTAAGTAATTACGAAATTGCTTTGATTAAAGAAACCGAGTATAACTTTACTTTTTTACTGATGAGAAAAAGAAGGACTTTATCCTCTTTTTCAGGGTGCCTATATGTAACTATGGTCCCGAACGGGTTAAGGGAATTAAAATTAAGTGGTATATATAATATACCGGTGCCCTTCAAGGGGTTAAATCAGTGGTGTAACCAGATTGGGTGCCCATGTGTTCTGAATGCTAGTACTTTTTTTAAATTTCTGTTCACTTTATCTAACTAGAAAAAATTCTGCTATGAATGAAGGTGAAGAAAACCTTATAATATTACAGGTTTTAGCACGCACTCTGGTTACGTGACTGTAAATCTGCTATATTAATATTGATACTTTTAAACAGCTAAGTTACTTAGCAGGTTAATGACAGGACAAGGGAAGATTCTGTCAAAAATGTTGTTATACACCAGTATTTCGTTACGGAGAAATTCGTCTTCTTTAATCCCCTTACATTGTTTGAAGCATTTTCTATAAAAAGAAAAAAAAAAAAAAAAAAAAAAAACACTGGTAGTTCCTTCTTTTTCATGACCGTGTTTTTCTCTGACCAATCGCCACCTTGTTTAGCTATCATGTAGGCTATTTCTGAGCTATACTTTGGTTTAGTATTTACTTCTGAGAAAGTAGTATAGTGGCTGTTTTTTTTTGGGGGGGGGAGGGGGAAGTAGGAAAGTCATGGTTAAAACTTTTTGTTCTTGATGGCAGAATTATCTGACAATAAAAAAGTCAAAGTCTTTAAAATAGTAATAAGAAAAGAATAAATTTTTCAGCCATGCATATTATACCCCATTTAAAGCTAGTTGCGAGCCTTTAACACGTTCTCTGCCGCATACGTGAAGATGTGATGATAGTTAATGCCGCACTGCAGAAGTGTTTTTTCCCAGAAGCCGATTTACTTTTTATAACAAAGTATCAGTGAAAGCTTTTCCCGCGCCAGCACGTGAGTGGTTATTAGACATCACCCCACATCATGTGCTGGCGCGTGAGTGGCCCCTTAACGTTGGCGCGTCTGCGGCAGCGAACGTGTTAAGGTGTTTCCGATAGTATGAATTCGTATATGATCATTCTTATAAAGTCAATATCATTGACTCGTAATAAAACGTATCATTATATACTTTAATATTAACTCTAAAACTTTTAAAACAAATACTTTTACCCATCTTATTGTTAGTTTTCGCAATGAACGGTCAAAATATTTATTTTCTATTGTACTTGTTTTTAATGAAAATTAATAAATGTTGTATTTCTGGTGTATTAAAAAAATCTGCTTTAACTGCATTTGAAATCTAACAAGTTGGAAATTGCACGTGAAGCGTAGCAAATTAGGTGCGTTCGAATGATAACGAATATTTAAAAATATTACTTTCATATATCAATCTCATAACATTGTAAATAGTGAATTACAATTAAAACGCTCATCAAACAATGTTCTCCCTATACCATTATGTAATGGAATACTTTTGTGTGGCCTTGTAAATCAATAACAAATGTTCTTTGCACCACAAATTATGTAAGATATGTATTATAATATGTACTTTATAGTTGCATATAAGTTTTATTAAGTTCGCATGAGTGTAACACGATTAAAATGCATTTGAAACATTTTTCCCATTGACCGTAATGTAATGGAATACTTTTGATTGTCTCTGTAATTGATCTATTCATCCGATTTTCATAAAATTTGAAATAACTCGAAAAAAATATGTAATAATTATGTATTTCGAATTTCAAACGTATAGAATATACTTAAAAATTTTCCCCCATTGACCATAATGTAATTGAATACTTTTGATTGCCCCTGTAATTGATCTATGCACACGATTATCAAAAAATTTGAAATAACTCGACAGAATTATGTAATAATTGCGTATTTTAAATTTCAAACGATTAAAATGCATTTGAAACATTTTTCCCCATTGACCGTAATGTAATGGAATACTTTTGATTGTCCCTGTAATTGATCTATGCATCCGAGTTTCATAAAATTTGAAATAACTCGAAAGAATTATGTAATAATTATGTATTTTAAATTTCAAACGTATAGAATATATTTGAAACCTTTTCCCCATTGACCATAATGTAATTGAATACTTTTCATTGCTACTGTAACTGATCTATGCACACGATTATCAAGAAATTTGAAATAACTCGACAGAATTATGTAATAATTGCGTATTTTAAATTTCAAACGATTAAAATGCATTTGAAACATTTTTCCCCATTGACCGTAATGTAATGGAATACTTTTGATTGTCCCTGTAATTGATCTATGCATCCGTATTTCATAAAATTTGAAATAACTCGAAAAAATTATGTAATAATTATATATTTTCAATTTCAAACGTATAGAATATATTTGAAACCTTTTCCCCATTGACCATAATGTAATTGAATACTTTTGATTGCCCCTGTAATTGATCTATGCACACGATTATCAAAAAATTTGAAATAACTCGACAGAATTATGTAATAATTGCGTATTTTAAATTTCAAACGATTAAAATGCATTTGAAACATTTTTTTCCCCATTGACCGTAATGTAATGGAATACTTTTGATCGTCCCTGTAATTGATCTATGCACACGATTATCAAAAAATTTGAAATAACTCGACAGAATTATGTAATAATTGCGTATTTTAAATTTCAAACGATTAAAATGCATTTGAAACTTTTTTCCCCATTGACCGTAATGTAATGGAATACTTTTGATCGTCCCTGTAATTGATCTATGCACACGATTATCAAAAAATTTGAAATAACTCGACAGAATTATGTAATAATTGCGTATTTTAAATTTCAAACGATTAAAATGCATTTGAAACTTTTTTCCCCATTGACCGTAATGTAATGGAATACTTTTGATCGTCCCTGTAATTGATCTATCCATCCGATTCTCATAAAATTTGAAATGACTCGACAAAATTATGTAATAATTATGTATTTTAAATTTCAAACAATTCGGTTGGGTAGTTTTTGCGTTGTTATATGCGGACAGACGGACGGACGGACAGACGGACGGACAGACGGACGGACTGAACGACAACTATAGGTGCTACGTATTATATAATTACGAACGCACCTAAAAATTAAGTTTTATTGAACTTAAAAGCATTTTTATACTAATCATAAAAATAAATCTTCGTTAAAAAATGAGATAAGTTTTTCTTCTTCAAATAAAAGTTTCTTAAAGAAAATTCATTCAACCGTAAAATTCAATAACATGATAGTTAACTTGTAGTGTTTCAGAATTAAATATTTATCGCGCCTTTTGTTTCTATAATATGAGCACACGAAACATTGAACAAACTAATAAAGTACTAAAAACTGAAAAGTCTCCATGTATCGAAATGGTGGTCTCAATATATTAATACATTTACTATAAATTTTTATCACTTTCAAACATCGTTGAAAAGTGTTTATGGCTTTATTTCAGATATTTGCCATCTATGTTATTTATGTATTTTATGTATGTTATGTTTTGTTATTTTTGTTATGTATGTTTATGGCATGTGTCCGCTTTTGAAAATATGTTATGAAATGTAAAAACATGCAGCAGTTATGGTTCATTTACAGCGACGATTCGTACATTTTTAAGAATTTCGTAGTATAGAAAAATAAATCTATGTTAAACTCAGTAAAATTGCACATTATTTAGGGAGAGATTTTTTTATAAGAAACTATTGTTATAGAAGAACTTTCTGGCCTGGAAGTTTCCTGATCCGTACAAACCCCTGGTTTACAGGGACTCTCAACTAATTTTCATAGATTATTTTCCACCGAGCAAAATCGTTCTGTGGGGCATTTTAGTGACGTTATGCTATTACAAACGCAGTGCAATTGATACGATTTTCTGATCTGCAGTAAAACATAATCACTATTCATTTAGGGAGTCACAAAATAATTTTTTTTGATAATGGTATACGGGGAAAGTCATTGCATCGTATTTTAATTATGTTACTTTAATTACGTTGAGGTACATTACCAAAAATACTATATGATGCTTTGTTTAGAATATTACGTTCATGAAATTTATATTTAATTTACAGGGACACCACAAAGAGTTAGGCATCTTATTACCCTTATTAAGCGGCACAAGGAGGTTAAAAAACTCTGGAAGACTACAGTCCACTTCGGATCACAATTTAGCAAATTTAACAACAATATCTAAAAATATACTGCGACTATTGAGAAACACCGAAAAAACTGGCGATAAATATATATCAATAAATATAAAAACTTTGTTAAATCACCATAAAAGAAAAATTATACAGGACGCGTTTCGAGCTGCAAAATTACCGCTCGTCTTCAGCTGGTCCAAACACGTGTCCCAACGGACAGAGTGAGAGTGGAAATAACAGTGAAATAAAGAGGGAGGAGATTACACAGAGTGCGACAGGTGGCGCTGCTTGTCAGAGCCAAGGAGAAAGAGAAAAGTAAAGATAAACTCAAAGAAGGAGGGAGGAGATTACAAAGAGTGCCCCAGGTGGCGCTGGCTAAAAAACCAGGTGGCAGAGAAAAACTAATGAAAGATAAAGAAAACAATTGAAAAATAAATAAAATAAAATAAAATAAAATAAAATAAAAAAATAAATAAATAAATAAATAAAAATAAAATAAAATAAAAAAATTAATTAAATAAAAACTAAAAATAATAGTAATAATAATAAACTACAAAAGTAATTTCCATGCAGGAGAAAGGGAGGGGGATGAAGAGAGATCGTTGACAAGAGTATTACAATTTTTATAAATAAAATAAGCTTCGTGAGTATCTAAATGAGAAGGAGAGGCAGGATTAGAAATAATTCTGGCCATGGAAAAATTGAAAAAATGACCGGAAGACCAACAGTGAGAAGCAATGGAAGACCTAGATAATTCCTGATTTTTAATGTATCTCTGATGTCATCCAATCTTTTCTTCAACGCTCTTCTGGTCTGACCAATATAACCCAAATTGCAAGAGCAAGGAATAAAATAAACACCCCACCGGTTCTCAACAGGAATAGGATCTTTCAAAGACGAGAATTTAATTTTATTCATAGGTTTAAAGATAACTTTAAAATTGAAACGAGAAAGGATTTTAGCTAATTTGAAACAAAGAGGAGAATAAAAAGGTAGAACTATAGAGTTAATATTAGACGAATTATTAGAATCAGTAAGAAGACGTCTTAAATTCTCGTCTTTGAAAGATCCTATTCCTGTTGAGAACCGGTGGGGTGTTTATTTTATTCCTTGCTCTTGCAATTTGGGTTATATTGGTCAGACCAGAAGAGCGTTGAAGAAAAGATTGGATGAACATCAGAGATACATTAAAAATCAGGAATTATCTAGGTCTTCCATTGCTTCTCACTGTTGGTCTTCCGGTCATTTTTTCAATTTTTCCATGGCCAGAAGTATTTCTAATCCTGCCTCTCCTTCTCATTTAGATACTCACGAAGCTTATTTTATTTATAAAAATTGTAATACTCTTGTCAACGATCTCTCTTCATCCCCCTCCCTTTCTCCTGCATGGAAATTACTTTTGTAGTTTATTATTATTACTATTATTTTTAGTTTTTATTTAATTAATTTTTTTATTTTATTTTATTTTTATTTATTTATTTATTTATTTATTTTATTTTATTTTATTTTATTTTATTTTATTTATTTTTCAATTGTTTTCTTTATCTTTCATTAGTTTTTCTCTGCCACCTGGTTTTTTAGCCAGCGCCACCTGGGGCACTCTTTGTAATCTCCTCCCTCCTTCTTTGAGTTTATCTTTACTTTTCTCTTTCTCCTTGGCTCTGACAAGCAGCGCCACCTGTCGCACTCTGTGTAATCTCCTCCCTCTTTATTTCACTGTTATTTCCACTCTCACTCTGTCCGTTGGGACACGTGTTTGGACCAGCTGAAGACGAGCGGTAATTTTGCAGCTCGAAACGCGTCCTGTATAATTTTTCTTTTATGGTGATTTAACAAAGTTTTTATATTTATTGATATATACTGCGACTATCAGACAGATTCCAATTAATCCTTTGAGCTCTGACGGTGTAATTTTCTTCCACTTGATTTTAATTCCAAAATGTCACAATGGCACCAGAATATTCGAACAGATTTATTTGAAAAAGTTTTAATGCCTTTTTTTTTATTCCGTGCATATTGCAAACCGAATTTTTTCTTTGCAAAATACTGGTGTGAATGAAACTTTTGGAATTTTTAAGAAATTTGCTTACCAGAACTCAAAAGGTTAACTAATATATTTATTTGCTTTTGAAAACTTCGTTTAAAATTTCAAAATAAAAAATAATTTTTCCCAAATTCGAAAAGAAGTATTCACCACGAAATTAATTATATGCTTTCATCGTTGAAAGAATTAAGTCGGTAAAGAACTTGGCTTCCACCTTTCTATTTTTTGAATATCCACATTTCAGAACAAAAAGTTCTATGATAGATTTTTATAGTATTTGCAATAAAATAGTTTTCAGGACTTCTATAAAATTTGGAAGTGAAAAATGTGAAGAATATTATTGCTTAAAAAATTGATTATATTCAAGAACAAGACGTGTACAAACCTTGAAAACACTATATTTGCTTGTCCACATATTTTTGCCGTAAAATAAAATGTTCTATTTTGATGCCTACATTATTATCTTCTTTGTAAATCTAAAGTACATTTATTGTGGCCCGAAAAGAAATATATGTTGTTTCTTGAACCCTTAAGTTTTACCCTTGAGTTTAACCCTTTCATATACTGTGTATATTATATGTACCACTTAATTTTAACTACCAATATTGTAAAGACAAAAAGTTGATTGTCAGAACAATTTCAGCATTTCAATCGTATTGTTTTCGCAGAAATGAAGATTTCACAAATGTGTCAGAAATTAGTGAATAGGTTTAAAAAACATCCTTGGCAGATAAAAGTGTTGCAATACTAGTATAGGGTAAATAGAGATCCTGGAATTTAAAGACTAGGAAATTTTTCGGTACCAGTTTTTTATAGAAAATTTCTGTTTCTTTAAAGTGAAATTTCGTGTGCGTGAACTAAATTAATTTATTTTTATAAAAAAATATTGGTATTTGACCTGGAAAATCTGAAAATTTAACTGCACCCGTATGAACCCTGTGTAAATATAGTTAATCTTTTGCTTTCGCTAAGAAAGACGGTTCTATTATTTTTATACTCCAGAAAGGTTATTAATTTGCTAGTACAATTACTGTATTTTTACGGATTTCTCGCTTTCACAGAGTGATAACAAAAATAAATCTTCGAGTATTTGAGAAAATAAAAATTTAGCATTATTTGTGAAATTTACAGGGCTCTCACTCAGTCCACTTTTCGAACACCATTTTTTTTTCAAGAAAATTTAGCTATAAATTCTGTAGAGACATACCAGGAAGCGCATCTTTCTAGCAATTGTTGCAGAAACCCAGCACGGATTCCTTTCTAAAAAAATACTGATTTTCAAAAATGAACTTGTGGGAAACCTGAATTTAACCCGGAAGTACACGCGCCGGGTCTTTTTGACCCGGAGTGCGTATGATTTTTTTTATTGTAACCACTTATCTTTAAAAGTAATCTTCAACTTATTTTATCGCAAAATGTGTAAGGATTGGCTCCGCCTAAATAAAATGACGGTTATAATTTGATTTTATTGGTGACAAAGTTAAAACCATTTCTACCCTGGGTAAGCGCGTGTTCTCCCGGCTTAACCCATTCGTGCCCAGCATCTTTTGTGTAAATTTTATTTGGTTGGCACAACTATTTTTAGAAGATTTCAGTTTAGTTTATCAATCATGAAAATGCATCATTTAAACAAAATAATTATTGCTTTTCTTTTTTACCGGTGTCAAAAACAGTACTGAATGCACCTTTTGAAGCGTGCCTAAAAAGGACACTAGGCACTAATGGGTTTTAAACTAAAATCTGTGTTTTTTGATGCTTCACGAACTTCCTTTTATAAAATATAAATATAGAAAAATTGGAAAATTGTAATGGAAATTAATGGATTTTTTACACAGTGCCTAGTAACGCCGTAATTTCTACACAAAATAATACTTTCATAATATACAGGGTGCCTCATAAATTGGTGCAAACTTTAAAAATCCATATAATAAAAGGAGTAATCATCGGAAAAAATTTCGGTTTGCACAAGTATGATCAGACGGATTTTGGATTTTTTTCCCCCATGTTTAATAAAAACTGATTCTAAAAATAATCGATAAAGGGTGCTCACACGCAATGTTGGGACGTTTTATGCAAATCAAGCAAACACAAATAGATAATAAAACAAATCACAATAACATGACATTGTGCATTTATTATAAGGTAGTAAAATATGTTCAACAAGTGAAACTTTCGCGATGCAATATTTGTGGATTTACCATTCTTGTAAAAATGTTTAACCACCAGCGCTGCATCTGCTAACGATAGCATGCTGTCGATATTGAATGACAAATCCATATCCAGCTAGGTGTTTTATTGCTAGCCTGATTTGCATAAAACATCTCAGTATGACGTGTGAGCGCCCTCTATCGGTTACATTTGGAATAATTTTTTATTATGTAGGGAAAAAAATCCAAAATTCGTCTGATTATATTCGCACAACCGAAAATTTTTTCGAGTATTACTTTTTTACAATGGATTTAAAAAATTTGCACGAATTTATGACGCACCCGGTATATGAGGAAATCATATAGTTGTTTCAAAATCGATACCTCCATACATTCTGGTGGCAATCTACCATTTTAACATTTTAGCAACAGATCTACTTTAACTTTGAAGGCTTAAATAAAAAACTGAAGTTAACCACTTGACTGATTTGCCCGTACATCGTACGGGCAAGGAGAGTTTGCTTGATCCATCATTTAAAGCTTTCTGATACCAGTGAATATTTTAAATACAATTTTATACTATTTTATGCCAGAAATGTTTTGTCTCCGTATCACGATTATTTTAGCTTAAAAAAAGGTGTGTCCAACCCATATTTTCAATTTATCGTACGTAAAAAAAAAAAAAAAAAAAAAAAAAAAAAAAGAAAGAAAGAAAAGTTAAGTGGTTAATTGAGGCATTTTTCTAAGTATTTAAATTGCAACTTGATGTCTTTAAGAATGGATGATTTTGAAAGAATATTTCATCAGATATTATTATCCTCAAAATATTCAACATCAAATTAACATATAGAGTAATGTACATATATCTTACTCTATACGTTGATTACTTTATAAATATAAACTAACGCATAACAAATAATGTAAATAAAATGTAAAATGCTGAAAGTTTCCATGAAGTGTAAAAAAGAATGCTTTTCTTAGAAAACAGAATATTTTAAAATAAAAAAAAGCAATGCTGCATTAGTAAATGGAAATATCTTTAATTCGTTAAAGTGTTTATATGTTGCATTACAACATTTGTTTTTCGTGTTTGTTCACTTAGTTCCATCACATTAATGTACAAAAGAATGTCTGATTATAATGAATCGACTAAAAAGTGTCATTAGTAAAAAAATTCTAAATGAAAACATTTTTAAAGCTTTTTTAAAAAAGGATTTTATTAGGAAATAGGAAAGGTTGCATTAACAAATGAAAAGACATTTTCTTTATTCATTGAATTCTCCAGCTTCTGTTTTAAGTGCTTGTTTCTATTCAAAAGAGATTTTGTTCAAAATAATTTTTTCTATACAGTTTTAGAGTTTTGTAAAATATACACAAAATTTAAATTTTAAAAAATATAATTACTATTTGATAATATACATATTTCAACGGTAATGTTTATTGTTAGATGAAATATATCAGTCTTTATAATCATCGAGACACTCCTTTTTTAATAATGTAAAAGATAAATATCAACATAACAGGGTTCGTGCACTTCAAGGATCTCTTACCAGAATGTTTGTAAAGTAATATTTGCCTTATTTAATGAAAACATTTTTATTTTTAGATATAGTAATAAGTATTTTACGTATTTTCTGGTGCAAAACCACCTAAAATCCCAGGAATCCCCTGATGCGTACGAATCCTGCATAAGAAAGTATGTTGAAACCCTAAACTTTTGCTATACTATGTCAAATTTCTAATAATCTTTTTTCACTTGTGTGATATGCCCAAGAGGAAAAAAATAAATGTTTAAGTTCCTCTATTTCTTAACGAAACATTCTAAACTAAAGATTTATTCCAAGTAAATAATAAAGAATTTTTTTAAAAACAAAATTGAAGTTAAGCAGGAAAGAAAAACTGTTAACTGAGTTTAACCCCTTGAGGGCCACTGAGATATATTATATCCTACGTAATTTTAAACAAGACTTGAAACAGAAACTTTTCATTATTTTTTTATAACTTTAATGGAAAAAAGTTGAAAATTTGCATTTCCTTAACTTCAAATATTTTTTTTTCGAATATTCCACAGTGAATTCGATAGCCTTGCTTTTGAAAGGGTTAAAGGGGTATACTGCTCTTAAATTAAAAGAAGACAATTTTTTCGAAACATATCTATGAATAAGCAACATTTTCTACGCATTTAAAATTGAATCACAGGAAAAAATCCTTCATTTCAGGCAGTTATGTTTAAAAATAAATGAGTTATGTTTAAATACAATGATTAAAAAGGTGTTGTCATCAGATATTTTAATCCATCCACATATCCACTCATAATTATCTGAACGCAAAATGTTAGTTTTTTTTTAGATTTTTGATATGTTTCGGTATTAAAAAAGATATTAATTGCTATGATAACGATTCTGTATCCTATTGTTATCACTGACTCCAAATAGTATCAAAAATACGAGTTGTATCAAAAATAAAACTCAATCGACAAAGACGCGATCTGAACTTTTCTTTCTCTCTATCAGATTTGTTAAATGTCCGGCTTTTCTGCATACTAGTATTATTTTAGAGAAAATGATGTTCTTTCAAATTGGATATTTTCCGAATAAATAAAGCAAGCTTTTCTGTATTAAATTACTGGTGTACAAAAAGCCGGACACTTGGCAACTGTGACACGCATGCCAACCTTCGGCTATTTTTAAACGAATAAATTATTTTTCAAACCGGAAAATTTCCTCAATTAAATGCTCCTTCCATTAAATATGGTTGGCGGATAAGAACTAGACATTTCCATTCATTAAATAAATTTCTGGTTCGAAGTATATTTTTTATTTAAAAAAAGCCGGAGTTTGAGATGTATGTATTATAAAGTTTTCTTTATAGAGTGCTCAGCAAAAGTTTAGACATGGTGTTATTTAACCTTTAAATAAAAAAATACGCACTCTTGAGTTTTACAAATGGCTATACTTATTTTTAAATATATTTTAAACATTTTAGGATAAAAATAGTTGTTATAATATAAGATAATATTTAGTTTAACTGAAAAAAGTAAAATTGTCATATTGCAAAAGTTTAGACACTTTTTTGATTTTTTGCAAACTTTTCATGGAAAAATGCAAATTTCTAAATTATGATGTCACATATCTGAAGTATTTAAGTATACCTCGATATAGCACCAGTTAGAGAAGATGCCGCGAGCTAAAAATATTCAATTAGATAAGGTAATTGAAGTAGGAAAGCTGAAATGGAAAGGGAAGACTGTTGCAGAAATTTCAACAGCCTTCAATCGTCCAAAGTCAAATCGTATGAAGTATAGTCTACAGGGATGAGATTTCCGCTTTTTTCCGCACCAGGAAAATCTTAGAGAAAATGCTATATTTTTTAATCGAAACATTTTTTCGATTTAAGAGAACAACATTTTCTCTAAGATTATACTGGTGTCCAAAAAAGCGGAAATCTCATGCCTAAGTCTAACGGTGACTCCTTCAAAACAAAACATAAATCTGGAAGATCTTGTGTGACCAGAAAATGAGATGACAAAAAAGTCCATAAACTGGAATTTACACAAATGGTGATTGCTACTCACATTAAAACTAAGTGAGGACTGTCTGCGTCGACGGATATGATTCGTAGATGAATTAAAGAAAGAAGTAAATCAATTTACATGAAAATTATAAAGTAATCACCTTTAAATTCTCGCGACAAATTAGCGAAAATGCGATAAACTTGCAACAAACGCCATATGGACCCATATGGTACGCTATGATATTCAGGAACGATAAATAGGGAAATTTGAATGGCCCCAAAAGGGTGGGCATGCTATTGGCACGACTTGGGTAAAGAGCCTGGGAATTTCTTAAGTTGAGAACAAGGAGGTGACTTTTTAATGATTTGGTCCTCACTTTGCTTTAATGCTCTAGTATCCCTGGAATTTTTCAACGGTTGACAAGCAACACAGGACTAAATACATACGTTGGAGATAAATTTTCACTCATTTGAGGAAATTCTAATTGGTCTAAAGTATATATTTTAGCAAGATAACGCGCCCATTCACGTTGCATACAAAACAAGAACTTCGTTTAACTCTGAAAATACTACTGATCTCAACTGGCCGGCGTGTAGCCCTGATCTGGACCCAATCGAAAACATTTGTAACATCATATGTCTTCAGGTTTATGCAAATTTTTGCTATACTTTTCTGCTAATGAGCTTCGAGCTGCTGCTGAACATCTTTGGTACAAAAAAGACCCCCGAGTGATGCAGAATTTAGTTTCTTCGATTATAGTCACATTCTTGCACTAATTTCAGACAATGTAGGTGCAACTCGATTTTAAATTGTTGTTATTTTTCTATAAATATACAAATTGTCTATACTTTTGCCACAATGTTAATTTGGGTTTTTTGTCATTATATATTATGTAAAAGGTAAAATTTAAAATGTATTGTTTGTGAATAAAGGGTAAGTCACAAGCAGTATATGACAGATGAATTACAAAAATTTGGTACATACTTCTGAATATAGAAGCGTAATCGATCATTGTCTAAACTTTTGCTGAGCCCTGTAGCAAAAATGACATTCAAAAGAGAATATGTAAGCACCCGTATAATCTATAATTTTTGTATTATATGTTTAGCAAATTTGACATTAGATATATTGGATCATTTTTTGGCTTAACCCTTTGAAGGGCGGTGGGATAAAATATATCCCTTTAATTTTAAATGCCGTATTGACACCAGAATTTTGAAGTGTACATTTTATGCTTATACAGGACGTAAAAAGAAAGTATTTATTTATTATGAAATAATTTTTTTTTTAAATTCTGGTGTCAATCAATCATTTCAGCGTTTTATGAATAGAAGTGCTTTGCCTCTCAAAGGGTTAAATTTTTGCACACTTAAAACCAGTTTGACTGGGCATCATCTTTGTTTGCAAATTTTGTTTTTGGTAACAGTAATAAATGAAAATCAAATAGGCCTTATTTAAATATAGAATTTTTGATATTGCCTAATTGAAAGTAACTTCTTTTAAAAAGTAGTGCCGCACAAATAAAATTTGTGTAGTAGATGCCAGATACGAAGGAATAAACACAGAAAAAACATCTCTGCTCCATAATGTTAAAAAAGGATCAAGATTTTGTTGTCTTTATAGAAAATTTATTGTCAAGAAAATTGTATGTAAGACAGCTGTGGGATTTTTAATATTTTTAAAATAATATTTAAAATAATATGTTTATTATCGTGTCAGATATAATCCAATACAAGTACAATAGAACATTGAATATTTTTACTTTTAATAAAATATAATTTTAAGTGATTTACCCCAAAATTAAGATTTTCTGAATTGTAGACGATAAATCTCTGGAACAATTTGGTATTTTCAAATAATCTTTTTAGACGTCAGATGCTATACATCTACATTAAGGCTTAACTTAAACATCATATTGTTTCACGTTCAAAAAATGTGGATAGATCGATCCAGAAGTAATATTTTCAACATTGTTTTACAAATTAAAAGTTTGCTAAAGTACGCCCACGTACGTTTTGCATTACAAGGTTGCCACGTTTCAAGAAATTTCCAAACCAGGAAATTCTTCGGCACTAGTAATTTTTTACAGAGAATAGCTCCTTAAAATTGGCGAAATTTCGTGCGTTTAAACTCGATATAGTCTTCTAAAAGAAATACAATATATCAATTGGGAAAATCCCTTCAGCGTAGCAATCCTGTATTATTACACAGGTATAATCTCTAAATGGTAAGTATCAAAATATAAAGCATTACATAAGAAATATTGCGCGCAATAATAATAATAAACACACTTTATCGACGATCACATGATATATTTCTACCCATAATTAGCACAATTATAGGATTTTTTTATGCTTTGATGTAAACTGTACAGAAAATGTAGCCCTTTCTATAAATGTTCTTCGAAAAATTAAGTTTTTTCAAGATTTAACAGTAGTATGATTTCTGAAGCCTTTTCGGCACTGTGTGCCCATTTCGGACACACCTAATTTTGATTGTAAAATTACAAATGGCACCAAAAATATTTGAATAAAATTTTGCTTTTGTAATCAGAGCTGAAAATAAGGCGACATTAATTAATAAAAAAGTTTTTTGTGAATTCCGGTATCAGCTGATAATTTCGCATTTTACCAGAATCATCGTGCCGGGAAGGGTTTACCCCTTGAAGGGTGGTGAGATAAAATATATCAAACTTAATTTTAATTGCGAAATGCCACATTGACACCGGAATTTTAAAATGAAAATTTTAATTTTATCAAGTACGTAGAGAAAAGCATTTATCTAGTTTTAAATAAATTTGTTTTTATGTTCTGGCGTCATTCATTCATTTCAGAATTTTATGAATACAAGTACTTTGCTCCTCAAAGAAATAAGCAAGAACAGAACTAGCAACCTATCGCTTTTTTTAACACTAGAATGCCCGAATGGAGTCGAATCGACTCCAACTATGTGATTAAATTTCAATTCGAACCAGAAAATTTTTCTTGAAATGATTTAAATTTAATCTACGTAGATTTACTTTAAATAAATCAATTAAATAATTTTGAATAAAAATTCTAGTGAGAAATATTATTATGAAACTCGAGTAAAATTTTCGGGCGTTCTAGTGTTAAGTAAAAAATATAAAATATGCATGGTACCAGCAAATTAATTCAATAAATTTATTCAATAAAGTGACTGTTTTCTCTATTATACATTTTCCTTTCTGTTTGTAGGGAAATTTTCTATTCAAAAAGTGTTTATTTTCCTAAAAAATCCCTCAAGTTTGAAGCTATGTAAGAATGTGTAGACAGCTGTGTCAGCGTTTATTTCACTTTCGGTTCAAAATTTCTTTTACAATTTCCTTTTAATGCTCGGATCATTTAGTTAATCTTTTTCATAGTTCAGAATTGGCACTGACGACTGTTTTTTCTTCTATTCTTCAACTTGCTATTTTTCTAGATTCTTCTTTCCGCATAAAAATACATGTCTTTGCAATATTTTGAAAATTCCATTCTGTAAAAAAAAAGCTTCTGAAGAATAAATGGTACACAATTTTAATATAATTCGTAATTCAGGGATTTCATTTTTCTATAAATATAAATATTTCCATAAAAACATTTTGCAGTTAAAGTTTGAAATATAATCTTTTTTTTATTACAAAGGTTATATATATTTTTTTGGAACTTTAGCAAATGTTTTTTAAATATGCTTCATTTTAATGCTTTTCAGTGTGGCTGAAAAGTATTTATGAATTTGGTTTTTCTGTCCGTCTGCCTGTCCATACTTTAACTGACGTAAATACAGTTCGAAAGCCGTAAAATGGATATATGTTATTAATATTTACTATGGAATGGTTTGGTATTGAAAATGAAGCATATTGCATTTTTGTTTCATTTACAAGGCTACTCCAAAACATTCCGTTATATTACGGTCTATAGGGGAAAATCGTCTGCAGTGTTTTTTAACACTAGAAGGCCCGGAAGGTCTCGATTCGACTCCGACCATGGGATTAAATTTCAGTTTGAACCAAAAAAAAAAAAAAAATTCTTCAATTAGTTAAACCACGCAGATTTACGTTAAATAAATGAATTACATAATTTTCAATACAAATTCTGGTGTGAAGTATTACTGTTAAACTTGGGTGAAATTTTCGGGCGTTCTATTGTTAATGCTATTGCAGTGTTTAAAACATTTTGAAAATGATGTACCGTAATTTCCGACGTATAATCCGCAGATCAAACAATCATTTTTCGACCCAGAAAATTTTTGAAATAAAATTAAACTTTTTAGAACGCGGCAAATGTTTGGCTTATTACCGAATAAGATTTCTGAGTCAAAAAAGAATTGTTTAATCCGTGGGTTATACGCCGGAAATTACGGTATATCATTGACGTGTCCCACAAGGTTCTTACTACAGAATGTGGTGTGGATCGCTTATTTTCACAAGCACTCAAGAGAACTTGGTTAAAGAACAAAATAAGGGTCAACTTAAGTACTGAGGACATGAAACTATAATTGCGAGAAGTCCGTTTCCAGATGTGGCATGCGTTTTTAAAATTAACTTTAAAAAATATTACTTGGTGTGTATAAATTCTAATTATCATATACAGGATCACACAAACATTTTTAAAAGCATCCGTCTATTTGTAGAAATTGTTGAGTTTAAATTTTCAACTGTGCTATGCATTTAAGTGAGCTAAATTCTAGCAAATATTTGTGGTATACATACATGTTTGTAAGTCATATACAGGCTGCAAAAAATCGTATATTTTAATTACTAATAACAGAAATCGGATTTTGAAATGAATTATGCAATTTCCAAATTTTTCATTTAGACATCATCCTTTACTTTATTAGATTGTGAATTTTCGTTGTAGTTTTCTGCGTGTGTTGGAATGTTTTACATAATCTATGCTGTGCACATGATTTTTCGTTCTTGTTTAAAAATATAATGAATGTTTTTATAATATGACATACCGAAAGGGTCAAAACAACTGTTTACGAAAGCATTTTCCCTAACGACAAACTATTTGTCCGAAATAAATTTTTAAAAATATATTAATATTCAAAATCTAAGTTACTCAACAAAAGAAAAATTATTATCTGTGTTGAAGCAAAAACATTTTAACAACTATGTTAATATTTGTTACAGTCTGCGTCAAAAAGTTATTTCAAAACTCTTATGTGATCTGTGATATTTTAGTTATTATTTTTCGTTGTTGTGAAAATATCATCAGAAAGTTTCGTTACGTAATTTTTTTATAGGATAATTGAAAAATGATTTTAATTATTTGGTAGTGGAGGATTTTTATTCTATGTTAACTATTAAAATTTAGAAATCGATATTTATTAAATATTTTTACAGGTATTTTTGAAAGACAAAACTTTTTACAAATTCTAGGTTTTTTATACTTTTATAAACTTTTTATTTAATTTATTCTTTTTAAATAGTATATAACATCGGCGTTAGCAGGGTGGGTTCAAAACTACTCGCAATACTGGTATTTTTTTAAAGTTCTATTCGCCTTATCTAACCAGAAAATTTCATTTAGACGTCATCTTTTACCTTATTAGACTGAATTTTCGTTGTGTGTGGAACGTGTTTCATAATCTATGCTTTGCGCATGATTTTTCGTTCTAGTTTAAAAATATAATGGATGATTTTGTAATATGACAAATAGAAAGGGATAAAATAACTGTTTACGAAAACATTTTCCCTAACAAGAAACTATTCGTCCGAAATAAATTATTAAAAATATATTAATATGCAAAATCTAAGTTACTCATCAAAAGACAAATTATTATCTTTGTTTAAGCAAAAAAATTTTGACAACTATGTTAGTATTTGTTAGTCTTCGTCAAAAAGTTATTTAAAATTTTTGTGTAATCTGTGATAATTTAGTTATTATTTTTTCCTTGTTGTGAAAATGTCATCAGGAAAAGTTTCGTTACGTATTTTTTTTTTAAAGTGTAAATGAAAAACGATTTTAATTATTTGGTAATGCAGCATTTTTATTCTACGTTAACTATTAAAATTTAGAACTCGATTTTAATTAAAGCTTCTTAAAAGTATTTTTGAAATATAAAAGTTTTTACAAATTCTATGGTTTTAAAATTTTGTAAACTTTTTATTTAATTTATTTTTTTTTCAATAATATATAACATTGGCGTAAGCATGGTGAGTTCAAAAGTGCTCGCAATACTGGTAATTTTTGAAAGTTCTATTCGTCTTATCTAACCAGAAAATTTTCTGCTATTAATCAAGGAGAAGAAAATCTTATAACATTGCTAAATGTGGGCACCCACCTCGGTTATGACGCTGTATGTATTAAATTGTAATACAACATGCTCACAAGACTTCCATTGGTTTGTTTATTTGACTACCAGTATTATTTTAGAAAAAAAATGCGTTGAAGTCAGCAACAACAATCACAATAAAAACGGTTTCCGAGGTAAGTTTAGACAAAAATTAAAAATGAGATTTTTCGTCGAAAAAAACTAGTGTACAAATGAAGGGCCTCTGTGGGAGCCTTGTGCTCAGTGGGATAAAATAACTGTTTACAAACCCCTTTTTTCTTACAAATAAAGCAAAAGAAAATATTTGACTGAAACAAATATAAACAATATTTATATTCAAATACTAAGTTACATAGCAAAAGAAAATTGAATAACTGTCATTAGACAATTGTGTTAACTTTTATTTCAGTTCGCGCCAAAAAGTTATTTCACGAAAAATTTATTTAATCTCGGATCGTTTAGTTAATCTTTTCCATAGTTGTGAAAATGTCATCAGCAAGAGTAATTTTTCTGCAAATGTTTTTTGAAGTATAAATGGCACATGATTTAAAATTTTGCGTTATTTAGGAATTTATTTCTTTGTGAATTATTATAATTCAGAACTCCATTATGGTGAAAACATTTTACAAGTATTTTATTAAATTTAAAATTTTCATAAACATAATACAGCTTAAAATTTTTTTGTAGTTTTAGATATATTTGTTATTTTGGGACTTTAAACCCTTGATTATAGACGACTGTATGTTGACAGAGAGCAATGCATTAGTTATATACCGGGTGATCCAAAAGTCAGGACGAACTTTAAAAATGAATAATTCGAAAAGGAATGAAGATACAAAGATACGGCTTGCATGGTTTGTAGAAGAAATCGGATTTTGTGTAACAATGGAAAAATAGTTTTGTTGGCGATGAACAAATGGCGCTATTGTGTTTTATTGCACCGAAAGATGCTTTACAAATGAAAAAATGTTGACATCTTGCAAGTCAGATTAATTACAGTTAATTAGTACTACAGTAAATGTTCAATGTACTATCCATCATTCATAAGTGCAGCTGTGTTACTAGGTATCACACCATTCACAGCATTTAGCAGCATTTCTTGTATTATGGCAAACAAGTTTTGGCGGATGGCATCTTTCAGTACTGCTAGGGATGCCGTTGGTCGCCAACATAACTATATTTTTTTCGTTGCTACATAAAACTCGGTTTCTTTTCCATCCGTTTCGTGCAAACCGTATCTTTGTATCTTTATTCGTTTTCGTATTATTCATTTTTAAAGCTCATCGTGACTTTTGGATCATCCGGTATTACAAAATTCAATTACACGCTAAATTTATTTTCCTGTCATACGGTGCGTGTCAAATTTTTAAACATAATAGCAATTTTTAAATAAAAATTTAAATATTGAATTTATGTCAAAATCTGTTTTGTTTGTATCCATAATATCAGTTTTAATGCCAAATTTAATAAAACTTACTTTTAAATTTTATCTTAAACCATGGAGTTTTAGAATAGATAAAAAAATAACCTTGGCAAAAGTTTAAGCACAAAATCATGTTTTTGCAAATTTTACAAACAGTTGTAAGCGGTTTCATACGCAAACGATTTGTAGGTGTATAAAAAGGAAGCAGATGTTGTTTTTGAGTTAGTAAAAAATACTTTTGGCGAAAGAATTTTCAGAAAAGTTTGTGATAAATATCTGTAGTATGACAGCAAAAGTCTGTTTTGAAATTGTAAGTGCATAAAAAAGATCAAAATGAAGTACCGTAATTTCGGGTGTATAAGCCGCGGATCAAACAATTTTTTTTGGACCCAGAAATCTTATTTAGTGATTGAAAACTAATATTTACATTGATCTAAGAAGTTACATTTGTTTTTTAAAAAATTCTGGGTCGAAAAAGAATTGTCTGATCCGCGGCTTATACACCCGAAATTACGGTAATCATCAAGTGTTGGTTCATAGTAAAGATTTTAAACAAAAGTTTCGCTGGAGAAGACCACGAGTGACTATTTTGTGTGAAGATCGACGCATCAGTCTTACCTTCAATTGACAATTACTCTCTTTCGTAAATAAAACAAGTAGTTGCAGGAGGAATACCGAAAAATCTGCTAACAGAAGAGTTTCGGAATGCATCAAACACCATAAAATGGCTCTGTTACCATGTCTAAAACGACACTTTAGCCCCTTCACGACGAGTGCCTTTTACGAAATGTTTAATATTTTGTCACTGGTTTTTAAAGAAGAAATTTGTGGCTTACCAAATCGAGAAAATGCTCCGATTAAATAATGCAAATTTTACAGTAAAATTTTGCTGGTGGGGATGAACGAGGATTCTTAAGCCTGTTTGCGTCACGCATCGCCAAGGGGTTAAAGAGGTAATGTAACCTCGGGTAACTGGACTCACGAGGTAGCTGGGTCGTAGTCTATTTTGTCAAAATGTGTAGAAGACTTTTAAATTTTAATATTTGTGAACACTTCACTCCCATCTCTACTTTTTATAATAACGTGTAGTCACTCAATCATGGCTATGTATTTTACGTGGTAGGTTACCGAAAATTCAGGCTTCTTTTACTAAAAACAATGCCAATTTGATTGAACTTCTACGGCATTTTATTAAAATTCGGTAAGTATTTTTATTAAACAATCACTTTTTTAAAAGACTAGGCATATGAATACATCATTACTATTAGGTATCTATAGATATTTACTTCTTGTTCCAAATGTAAGGCCAAGTGTTCCAGTTACCCCATAAATTTTTCAAGAACGGGATAAATGGGACATGTTTCAGGGGTAACTGGACCATGTAGGATCCAGTTACCCTAACAGTTATTAATACATATTTTGAGCTTCTCTTACTACGAGAAATGAATTTATCTATTGGTCTTTGCTTGCAGTATAGAAAATTATGTAATATATTCGTAAAATTACATAACAAAATTAAAAAAAGCATGTATGCGGGTATTACACAAAATTTCTGAAGTGAGATTTCTAAATTTCAAAATTGTACGGCACAGATGAAGAGGGGGTACTTAAGACTAAGTGACAATATTAGACAGCTATCGAAAACAATATAAAAATATTTCTGTTCTCTATAAAAACAAGGTGAAATACTCTATAGATTTATTGGACTTATTTGAACTTTCATTGAAATAAATAAAAAAGAAAAGGAGATATTTAAGTACTTACGTACCCGTTTGTTCATAGATTTAACTGTTCATAGATTATTTTTATGTTACTTTGATATATATATTACCTATACTAAAGTACATATGTATTTACTTAACTCTTGAGTTTTTTCTTTAAATAAATCTAATACTTCACATTTGGTGCTCTTTTTAGGTACCTTGTTAGCAAAGGTATTCCTTACAACTCTCTTTAGTTGATATATAATTTGCATGATAGCATGGTTTGAATTTTTTAAAACTTTTTTACACTTTTTATACAAAACCTGATACCACACAAGGCATTTCACAAGGCAACTGGACCCATAAAAAAGGACAGATAGTATATATATATAAATATTATCTTAGACATTAAAATGTAATTTTGAAAATATTTGGCTGCAAGAGTGAGCCTAAAAGAACACATTTACAAGGATTAGGACATTAATTCAAGTGAACATAGCTTTTGGAAGCTGAAATACCAGAATCTCTAGAGTCACGTTGTAAAATAACTGCCCATTTGCCCCATGTAACCTTAGATTACAGTGGGTCAAAGACCATACATCATTCGGTGACAAGTACCGTAATTTCGGGTGTATAAGCCGCAGATAAAACAATTCTTTTTCGACCCAGAATTTTTTTAGAAACAAATATAACTAGTTAGATCGCCGTAAATATTTGTCTTCAATCACTACATAAGATTTCTGGGTCCAAAAAGAATTGTTTGATCCGCGGCTTATACACCCGAAATTACGGTAGCTGAATGTCATATTCACTGATGATAAAAATGGAATCTCGGTGGACCTGATGAATTTAAGTACTATTGGCATTATCGCCGCAAAGAACCAAGACGCATACTTAACCGACAGCATGGTGGTGGTTGTGTAATGATATAGGGGGCTTTTTCTTTCAACGTTTCAGACATCTCTAGCATTCAGCCCTGGTCTTGAAAGCTCTTAAATATATCAAAAGATACTTCTAAATCAAAGGTTTGTACGGGTCCTAGAATTTCTAGACGAGCAAATTCTTCGGTATCAGTATTTTCTTATAGAAATTATCTTTTTTAGTTTAAGATTTGAGAAATGTCAGTGGGAACACGTGATTCAAAATTGAGTCAGAAACAATACAAAAGCTCATTTTATCGACGAAAGAACGTATATTTAAAGTAATGTAGCAGAGTAGAGAAATAATAAAGTATTATTTTTTATTCTTGCTCTAATAAAGACAAAGAACTACTGCGCTTAAACTTTCAACACACTCATTTTTATTCTTTTGATAAATTCTATTTGTGCATTCTTAAAAGAATGGATTTGGCTCAGGAAAGAGCTGTAACTCATTCGATCGTGAATGAGTTGTTTTTCAAACGATATACTCAAGTTGATTTATGTTGCTTATTTAAGTTACTCTTCTTGATTTAAATTGCTTAAAAAGGACTTGTTTACTCGAGTTATTTCAACTCTTTTCGAGAAGCTGACTTTTAAATCGTGAGATAAGTGGATTTCGGATCAACTTGAGTTATTTTGTGGCTGAGATTTTAAGAGAGTGTTAGATAAATTTTAAAGTATAAACTTTTAAGTACCGTTCTGGTGTATAAGCCGCGGATCAAACAATTCTTTTTCGACCCAGAAATCTTATTTAGTGATTAAAGACAAATATTTACGGCGATCTAACAAGTTATATTTGTTTCTTAAAAAATTCTGGGTCGAAAAAGAATTGTTTTGTCTGCGGTTATACACCCGAAATTACGGTATATTTTTAAAATTACGATTTGATATTTTAGGTTGTGCTTAAAATTTTACATAAACGTAATATTTAACACTCTGAGCTTGCGGTATGGATTTCTTCAAAATGTCCAACTGTCACATTGACACAAGTATTTTATAAACAAAAAATTGGACTTATAATATACAGGAAAAATGCATTAAATTATTTTCAGATAAATTTGGTTGAATATTCCGGTGTCAATGTGACATTTGGAGATTATAATTAAGTTATAAAAAATGCACCCATGAGAGCTCAAAGGGTTAATGTTTGGTGAAAAGTCAGTTATGTTTCACTCAAATGCTATTTCAGACGTTATTTCATAAATAAAGTACAGAACATGGCACTAAACGCATGCGTTCTGTACATTAACCATTTGAGCTCTGGTGCGTAAATTTCTTCAAAATTCCAAATGTCACATTGGCAGCAGTATTTTGCAAGGAAAAATTTGATTTACGATGTACACTAAAAAATGCATTAAAGCTTTTTCATAGAAATCTGGTAGAATATTCCGGTGCCAGTGTGATATTTCTTTATTAAAACTAAATAGTAGAAAAATCTACCATCAGAGCTCAAAGGGTTAATACATGAATTCAGAACGTCATTGCTAAAAAAGAAATGAAAAAGCTGTTAGAATATTTAAATATGGTTAATTCCATGAAATGTTGTCATGCTTGTCACACCGCTAAAAATTGCTATGCATGTTCGCCACCGTTATATTCGAAAAGTTCCCTTTGCCCTATTCAAATGAGATATATCTCCGATAAAATAAGTCATATTTTTTCGTTCTAAAATACTGGGAGCCAACAATCGTTGCATGTGACAGACATGACAAGTTTTTATGGAATTAGCCATATTCTTACAAGAGACACCCCATATCGGACAATGCCACCAAATTGTGTAAAACTAGTTTACGCAGGTCGGCAGCTTGAATTCGGACTACGCAGGCTCCACAATTGGCGACAGGCAATTGGCAACTATTTATGGTCGATTGAGAAAGGGCAAATGAAATAGATGGAATTGGACTGCAGACACTGGCCGTGTCAAGAAAAATTGAAGAGAGGTTGATATCAGGAGATGCTATCCACATCTCAAGGAATGCCAAAGTAATGAAGATGTAGAAGAGATGCTGCAGTTTTTTACCAGGACCTAAACTGGTTTGTAAATAAAATGACTAGGGTTAGTACAGCAGATGCGTGTGTCTCTACACGGCAAAATACTTTACAGTAGTGAGATAACAGAGATGGTGCTCGTAGTACATTGGCGAAAGAAGCACAGACAGAACACCCGCCAAGTCTTCGCATAATTTAGATATAAATTTTTTAGAGAAAATTTTCTTGATTCTAATTAGACAATTTGGGCGGTTTTAAAGAATAAAATTTTCTCCAAGATATTAATGGTATGCAAAAAGCCGGAAAGTTAGCAACATTGCGGGCACCGTCAGCACCGTCACTTGTTAATGTGCTTACAATGATTTTGGTATGACGTTTGAGTAATTTCAGAGTAAGGAAACAAAGAGGCGGCAAAAATTATTCCGTGGGTTCTTTGAGTGTATCACATTGGTCGTTGGTTGCAAAGGATATTTGTCCTGATTAAAATGTTTGAACCTTTACTTTACAGTTACTAAAGACCTGCAATTCCTGTACTCATCTATGCTTATTTAGTACAGGGCTGCCACAGTTGTCTATTTTTTTAATTCTAACTGACACCACTTTCCCGAAAGTGAAGTACTACCTAAACTTTGACAACACTCTCAAGAGAAATCTATTTCAGAATTTATTTTACGAAAATACTGGGGCGAAAATAAATATAAAAATAGTCACATGTGGCAGCTCCGCGAGTATGATTAACTGAAGACGAAAATTTCACAATTTTCCTTTCCTTTGATGCTACCGAAAATTTTTAAATAAATATATCAGTATGCGAAAATTATTGGAAATTTTCAATTGTATACAAAAACTAGCTACAGTAAAGGTTAATATTATCTAAAATTTAATTGTTACCACTTCCTTATATTGTTTGAGAACTAACTATATGCAATTAAAAATAGTTAACATTAATTAGGCAACTACTGCATAATGCCTTCTAATTTATGTATTATCGATATACTAAATCAAGAAACTATCAAAACTGAAAATGTCGTTTGTATAATGCATGCGATTCATTTTTTTTCTTAAAAATAAATTGCACCTTATAATTCTATTTTTAGTGAGTATGAATGAGTAAAAACAAAAAGTGCACAACTTTTCACTTTTTTGATATCTCTTTAAAGTTTTAAATAGATATATCCGTATAGAAAGTTTATTTCAAATTCAAAATTATTTAAAGCATTGTTATAAAGACCTTACTTCTTGCATTTTTGTGAATAAGATTAATAGTTCTACGAATTTTGTCTGATTTAATATTTTTACCATGCATTTTATATACAATTGACCATGTTTTCTAAGAATATTTTGATGGAGCATCAGCAAGACTTATCCAAAACTTTAAAATAGAAAACTAAATGAGGATAAACTTTTCCGACTGACCAAGTTCAATCTCGATTTTTTAAAACTTCTCTCAATGTTTTTACTTTCGTTTATTTTTTGAAATTCCATTTTCTTTGGACATTTTACGTGGATTCAGATTTTTCTGCATTAGGATTCGAAAGATTAAAACTAGAGAAAAATATGCAAACATTTTTTTTCGACTTTTGTTAGAATTCACAAAGTAGGGGACTCAAATATTCCATGCTTGTATTTTTTCGACTAGTACTGTCATTCAAATTCAGTTACCATATTCTCGTGGTTAGAATCAAATGATTTGTATGAAAAATACTTGTGAATATTATTCAATATTTCTTACGTTTAAACATTTTTTCGTATAAATTTTATAAATAAACTCTTTCGCACGCATAAATTGATACTTCATTTAATACCGTCGAATTGGATCGGGGTTCGTACGGGTTCATTATTTTCCAGCAAATATATCAGCATTTTTTTTAATAAAAAAAATCCATTTTATTTATTGTAATATTGCGATACGTTGAAAAAAGTCTGAATTTATTTTATTTAAGTGTTTACAAAACAGAAATAGAAAAACATCCAATCGAAACATAACGAATTATAATACCAAAAAATTAAAAAGAAAAAAACACGCATCAGCCAAAAATTGTTAACCTTTAAATGAATAGGATAGAACGCGTTCCAAAAAATGCGCAATTCAAAGAATCAGAATTCATACCAGAAAAATCTAAATAGTAAATTTTTCTTTTTTTAATTACGAATGGTCTGTCATTAAGTAAAGTGAAAATTGCTCTTTTAAATTTCTGGTGAGAATACGGAATATGTGAATAAAACCCCCAATAAATCGGGAACACTTATGGTATCGAAAATGATATAATATGCATTTAAGGGTTAAACGTTTTCCGACAGTAAAACATATTATTAGGAAATTTTATCTATTAATAAATATGATAAATGATTTAAGCATAGCTCGTCAACAAAACATGGTCTTCTGCAATTACTGTTCTTCTGCGGTAAAGTGTGCAAATTCTGTCGTATAGTCCGGAATATGATTAGTAAAATTTATATATACAATAAAATGCGCTAAAACGAAAACAAAAAACGTACTTCCAGCAAATATCAATCATAGATCATAGCTGAATTTGTAAACGAATGCCCTTGTGAGTCTCTTGAAATGAGCTATAAATTCTGTTCACTCATTAATCTATAGAAAACATGTTGCCTTAAATAAATTATGAGTACGGCTAATCAGTATATGTAATGCAATATAAAGCTCATAATTAAAATCACAAAAATTGTTTACAGGTTAAATAAAATAAGTTATAACTGGCGTTAATCAATCGAACTGTTATAAAAACTTCTTAAACACCATGAAATGTATTAAAATGCTCGATGTTTTTCTAAAGAATTGAGTATTTCTTCGTTAGGCAAACAAAAAAAAAAAAAAAAAAAAAAAAAAAAAAAACGTCCGTTTCCTATGATTGCCGCGGTACGACTATCAAAGCGGCACGAATGTCGTGCCGCTGCATTTATTGTAGACGGATGTCTTTTTTGTGCCTGACAAAAAAAAAAAAAAAAAAAAAAAAAAAAAAAAAATAATAATAATAATAATAATCAGTTATTTCGAAAGGCCTCGCGCCTTTTAATATATTTTATGGTGTGTTTAAGAAAATTTTATAATAATTCGAATTTTACAGGTTATTTTAGTGTATTTTTGTAGTGTGAGTCACATAGCTGATAACTGCATTGTTTGTTTCCCACCGTTATTATTGAAATGTTTGCTTCCCCTTATTTAATGAATGAGTTATGTCCGATAAAGTAAATCACATTTTCCGTTCTAAACTAATGGTAGCCAAAAATCGTAACACGTGACACTACAGTGGTTATGGAATTAGCGTATACAGCGTAGTACAGGAATTAGCTTAGTACAGTAATGAATTCTGAACCACTTAACTGATTATTTTTTTACGTACAATAAATTGAAAATATGGATGAACACTACTTTTTTACGCTAAAATATTCGTAATATTTATTTTAAACATGACAGCAATTAAATAGTATGAAATTGCATTTAAAAAAAATAGTAGTGTCAAAAAGTAAGTGAATTCAAGTAAGTGAACAGGGAAGCGGTTAATTATATTCCTAAAGTTTAGGACACTAAAAACTTGTCCATCTTCATAGATGAAATTAAAAAGAAACTAAAACGGTACAATATCTACATTAGTACCGTAATTTCCGGCGTATAATCCGCGGATCAAACAATTCTTTTTCGACCCAGAAATTTTATTTAGTAATTGAAGCCAAATATTTACCGCGATCTAAAATGTAACGTTTTATTTCAAAAATTTTCTGGGTCAAAAAGAATTGTTTGATCCGCGGATTATACGCCGGAAATTACGGCAGTTGTCAAAACAAATACTGATATTTTCTAGGGGAAAGGGGTTCCGAAGGTCAGTTCTGTTTGCGTTTGTGGGGGCATCTATTGTGTAAAATCCGATTTAATGTTGATTAAAACAAAATTACAGCTTTCAGAAATTCAATCCATGAGTATGGTGCACAATCTGATACAATATTGTTACAGACTTGCTTATTTCTTGTTACAAGTGTAAATGCCAGTTCTAGGACGTTTAGTAAGTATTGGATTTTTCATTTAACACTAGAACCGTGGTAAATTTTACCGAAGTTTTATAAAAAAAAATCCACATCAGAATTTTTATTTAAGTCTATTTAACTTATTTATTTTAAATAATTTTTGTACAGCGTATAGTAAATTATTTTAAGAAGAATTATCTGGTTCGAATTGACATTTTTTCACTGAGTACGGGTCAAAGTGACCCGTCTCCGCGGTTCTAGTGTTAAATTTTGAAAGAAATGATAAAATAATGGACAATATGGAAGCTTTTAGATGAGAAGAGTTTGATTAGATTATGCCCTAATAAACACTCTATTACTGTTAATACTTCTGGATAAAGAAAGCAAACCACATTTCAGCAGACACGAATTTACGGAAGGACCCCATCCGAAAAAGACCAGTTTATAAGGCAATATAAACTGGTATAAGGTTAACTAAGGGAAGTTAAGGGAAGGCATTGTTAATTGGTATTTTTATTCTGTGTATCCGCGGCTGACAGGGTGACGCACATGAATAAACAGGGGTAGGACTGCTTCAGATAATATCTAGTTCCATGATTTATTATTTTTCAATGAATGATTTGAAAAATGGACTAACTCGCTACCTCAGATCTTGTTTATGATTTACGCTACGGTTGTTTACAACTAGATTACTGAAATGTTTTTTTAATTGAGCAAATCATAGAATTTTTTTTATCTGTCATAGAAAATTATGTTGAACAGAAGGTATTTCAGGCAGCATTATTTTTTAATTTGAGCAGATAAATTTTCTCATACACATTTCGAAATTAATCTTAATGTACAGAACGCATGCGTCTTAGGGTGTAAATTTTGAAGAAATTTACACCCTAAGAGCTCAAAAGGTTAACGTGGCTCCATCTTATCGGAGATTGGTAAGATTGATGGGTTTGCCACGGATTTCTTAGACAGTGTTTTGTTATATAAAGATCAGCTATTCACAGATCTTGACTTTCTGGGATTCGTTTGTGAAACAACAGTTTTTGTACTTCAAAAATTGATTGATTTTATCTCACCATTAAAATAATGTCTTGATAGAGCTGACCTGAGTTTACAATTTTTAATAACAACTTTATATTCTTTAAATCTGTCGATAAATTTCCGTCTAATTATTTTTATATAAATTTAAGTTCGTTGTTATTTAGCTGAAATAATGTTTCATACAGATCTGCTTGATTTGCTGGGGTTTTCGAGTCCAATTACCTATTGTTACATTTACAAGATTAGATGGCGTCAATGTTATGAGTCAGGTATTGTATTTGTTGAAGAACAGTCTAACGTTTTTGAAAATAACTGTGATAAATGAGATTCTACTGTAAGTTTTCATGGTAATTGTGTTCAGTTCTAGACTTGGTTTATTGAATCTATTGTATTGCAATTTTTTGTATTAGTGGTTGTGTAAGGTTCCAGATTTGGTTTATTGAATCTATTCTCATTTTTGCAATAATATTAAAGTTGAAACTGTTATCTATCAAAATCTGTTTAAATTCTACCTCTATCTAAATTTGAACTGGAATTACAGATTTTTAAAATTACATCTACACATTTACAGCCTTTGAATTGTGTTTTAAAGTTGTTTTTAGCTTTTTCGCAAAATGAAGTTTTTGAGATTTTTACTATACACTGTAAAACATTTGTGTAACGTTACTCCATAAAACTGGTGGCAGCCTTGCTACCTCCAATTTGGTGGAGTATTTTAACCGATATATTCGGTGTAACGTTGCAATGTTACACCAGTGATGCATGTTTTTATTACACCATTATGAAAGTGAAAAATTACTCAATGAAGTGTAAATCGTAGCTGCCACTAATTTTATGGAGTAACGTTACCACAAATGTTTTACAGTGTACGCAAAACATCATAAAAAAAGAAAAAAATGCCTGAAATGTCACGGAATTTTCTGCATTTCTTTTAGAAATGTCTTTTGATGAATTAGAGTACACTCATGATAACGTATTAAATAGTTTTATATTTACGCTTGAATAAATGACTAGAGACATTTGCGAGAGATATTTCATTGGAAGACAGACAACTGAATCCATAATACTTTCTGTAGTTCTTGTAATGCTAAAAATTCTCGGAATCGCTTCAGTAATTATCGAAAAAAATAAGCAAAGTTAAATTCTTTTTTCATTTTTTTCGCAAATGCTATCTTCTTAATTTATCAAAAGTTGTATATAGCACGAAAATATCTAAAGTAGGGTTGTTTGAAATTTTAATCTTGATTGACATGCTTAAAAGTGAAAATAATCTTTTCAATATTCTACAATCTCATTGAATAGGAATAGACGTCTCTCTAGTGAGTAATAAATGATGCTCTTTATCAAAGATTAAATTGCGCATTATGCTTGCTCCTTAACAGAAAAGAATTCTTTTAAAAAAATAAAAAAGGGTGAAAGAGGCTTTTGTCATACTTTATTCTTGTATCAAAGTTAAATTGATCGTGTCGGCATAAACCATCCCGTGGAAAAAAATAATTTCTTGTACCAATATTTTTTTTTTTTTCAAAAATTTTTAAACTTTCTTAGGCAACAAAAAATTGGCAAGATGCCTGTTTGATAAAGAAAAATTATACATATAAATGTGGTTTTGTTTAATCACTTTTACCGTAATTTCGGGTGTATAAGCCGCAGCTCAACCAATTCTTTTTCGACCCAGAATTTTTTAAGAAACAAATATAACTAGTTAGATCGCCGTAAATATTTGTCTTCAATCACTAAATAAGATTTCTGGGTCCAAAAAGAATTGTTTGATCCGCGGCTTATACACCCGAAATTACGGTAATTATTTTTGTAAAATTTTGCATTTAAAAAAAGCATTATGCATGCTTTGGAAAGTTAAAATGTTTCTTAAAAGCACTGTAAATATTACATTCATACTGCGTTAAATTTTAGAGTAATAACTGAAGCAAAACTGAGAAGATAAATTGTTAATACAAATGATGTTGAATATGAAAGAATTTTTGTCCATACAGTCAAAAACATATTATTAAAGTATTCAGTCCGAGGTTGTCAGTTTGGCCTCCATTTGTATTCGGAAATTTCACCGCCAGACTTGAATTTTTTAAAGAAGAATTTTTAATTAAACCCATTAATGGTCGCGTTAAATTACCGTAATTTCGGGTGTATAAGCCGCAGATCAAACAATTTTTTTTGGACCCAGAAATCTTATTTAGTGATTGAAGACAAATATTTACGGCGATCTAAGTCGTTACATTTGTTTCTTAAAGAATTCTGGGTCAAAAAAGAATTGTTTGATCTGCGGCTTATACACCCGAAATTACGGTACGGTTTAAAAATTCAAATTGATTAGTAGCATCAATTTTCTTTTTAAAAGAAATATTCAATTTCCTTAATGGCAAGCAAAACGATGCCATAATAAAGACAAATACACTATTTTATATAAAACTGGTGGGAATCAAACAATTCTGAATAAAAGCCGTGAATATCACGAGAGGGGATTAAGGATTTAACCTTTTACTGTGCAGAGTATGTATATTGAGAAAATGCTGACATGAATGAATGACACCGGATCTTGAAAACAAATATATTTCTAAATACGAAAAAAAGCTGTGTGTGTCAGTAAGTCTAATCTAAAACAGTTGTATTAATTTCATAATGCACAAAACGGGTGTTTTGGAGTTGGGCCACTTTTTTAGAGGTGATCGATATTTCATAATTTATTAACCTGCGAAGGTAAACTAACGATAACAAAGGAAAACGAGGAAAAGGTGCTATTACACATTTAAATATCCCCATAAAACTTTCTTGTCATTCACCTGTTTTTATAGATACCGGATGCTTGGCAATAATTTTAAGATTTCCTGTTCAGATTTCTGTTTATCTGTACACTTTGTTACAGAATTTAGCTATGCAAAATCAGTTATTAAATATCATAAATTTCAGGTTAGTGTCCGGTCATTCGACCGCTTTTCTAAGTAACTGATACTTAACCGTAATTTCAGTCGATCCCAAACACTAAGAACGCTAAAAAATACTATTAACTATTATTTAAAATATAGCCAAGATAAAAGGGTAGACATTGCATTGCAGAATTATCAGTGTATGAAGCACTTTTGGAATAAGAACTTCAATTTGCTTGTTTTAGAAAAATCTCTACCCAGCAAAGATGTACCATTCGGAACACGATCAGACCGCAGTCAACAGTGGTAGGGATGAGATTTCCGCTTTTTTCCACACCAGTAAAATCTTAGAGAAAATGCTATATTCTTTAATCGAAACATTTTTGCGATTTAAGAGAACAACATTTTCTCTAAGATTATACTGGGTCCAAAAAAGCGGAAATCTCATGCCTAGACAGTGTCAGTTAAATGTCAGTAGTGGCGCAGTAGTTTCGGCGAAGTGTCGGTTGCATGCCGGCTATTGAAACTTAAGAATATGTGCTTTTTCAACTCCGGTGAACGTATTCGGTCCCTTAATGGCTATATATCTGCAACTGACTTACTCCAGAAAGTGGCGAGGACTGATATGTGATTTCTGATAACTTGATTTTATTTTCCAATATCTGTACCAATTCGAAATATTTTGTCTTAGACGACATTTTTTTCTTTTTATTAATTCTGTTGGAGTTTGAGATTTCATAAGAGTATTTGAATGCATATTCTTAAATAATTTATATATATGTATTATTTTGTTGGGATTAGTTTATTTTTTAGAAGGGAAATCTTCTAAACTTTTATTTACCATAATAATAATAATAATAATAATTCTACTTAAGTTTTAAAAATGTTAATTAGTAAAATAATTAATATTGCTGCATATTCATTAAAAATATGTTCTCTATTAAATTATCAAATGACAAAAAAAAAAAAGTATTATTTTAGTTATGTGTGGTAAATTTCAAACTTATTTTTTTTATTAAAATTAGTTTTTTTATTTGGCTATTATGTATTTCTTAAAATACCAGATTTCATTACATTATAATTACTAAAAATGAAACCTCTGAATTTCACTTATTTTAAAATTGTTTTAAAAGAATTTTTAAAATTTTAGGTTAAACTTGTGAGGGAGTGACCTTTGTCATAAAGGCACTCTAGTATTTCTGAGATCGTGACGTCAATAATTTAACATGTGTAAGCGTAAAAGCGACATCTATCCTCTCTTTTACTTTAACCCATTCGTGCCCACCACTTTTTGCGCAAATTTTATTCGGTTGCCACCACTATTTTTAAAAGAATTAAGCTTAGTTCATTAATTCCGAAAATGTTTCAATTAAATCTAATAAAGATTGCTGTTCTTTTTTACCGGTGTCAAAAACAGGGCTACATGCACCTTTTGAAACGTCCCTAAAAAGGGACGCTAGGCACTAATGGGTTAACTTTCTAGAGTGTGTGTGTCTCTTTCGGGTTTTGCAGTTAGCTCGCGGTTATTGGTGATATGTTAATGTGAAGTATCTCAGTTTGCAGCATATAAAAGCTTGGAGTTTGAGTGTGTGGAGAGGATCTCTGGCGTTAGCCAGCGTGTGAGTATCTCTGGCATTAGCCAGCGTGTAGAGGATCTCTGGCATTAGCCAGCGAGTGAGTGTCTCTGGCATTAGCAGCCAGGAGTGAGCGTGTCTAGCGATATTACTCAGAGTCTTCTGGAGATATTAGTCAGCGAAGTGCTAGTAGATTGAAAGTAGCAGCGAGCCTCAAGTGAGTTGTGAAGGAGTTTCGGTATTCGACTTGAGTGTTGGCCGTGGTAAGAAAGTTCATAGTAATTACATTTTGATTATTTGAAAGTGAATAAAGAATTACACACAGCCACGGGCTGTCTAATTAAGCTTTATCTAGCAGCTTAGCCGAAGGATAGTTGAGAAGTAATAGAAGGTGCCACGATTGAGCTAGTCCGGAGCCTGTGAGTATGCGTTTAGTTTTTCCGTAGTATTCTCAGTTGGTGAAAATTTAGACTTGCTCCACTTCCCCTGAGCCCTTATCATTTTAATAAACTGTGTTTTTTTTATCTTAATTACTGAGTATGTCTGCATTTAACCCCCACCACGACCAACCAACCGTTACAAATGACACCCAACGTGTGTTTAACGTTACAAATGGCGCCCAACGAAATGTCGGACATTGTGAGATTGTGCCACGTGTTTATTTCACCGGTGAAGGGGACATTAATGAATTTTTAGTCAAACTAGATGATTATATTTTGTTCAATAATATACCTGAGAAAAACAAATGCGTAGTGCTTAAATGCTCATTGAAGGGCGAAGCACTTTTGTGGTTAGAGAATATAGGAAAATTTCTGATTAATGATGAAGGTAAAAGATTTGAACAGACTGTGATTGAGTTAAAGAAGGCATTTCCTCCCGTTAAAGATAAAAGTATTTTGAGAAAAGAATTCTATTGCAATAAGCAGGATATTTATGAGTCAGCGGCAAAATTTTATCTACGTAAGCTTGAACTAAAAAATAAATTGGATTTAGATATCACATTTGAGGAATTGTTGGACATTGTTTTTCCTCTTTTTAATCCGAATACACAGGACTTTATTGAAGTTAGAGCACCGAAGAATTTTTCAGAAATGCACCAGATATTATCGAAGTATGAGACTCGGCATAGCTCGGATCAACGGGATTCGCGTATCCCTCGTCAGAGACCTGTCACGGATAGTAATTTGAGAAATGAGGGGGGCCGTAATTTTTTGAGAGGGGGACAGCGATTTCCGGATAGTAATTTGCGTAATAGAAATGATGGATTTGGTCGTAATATGTCGAATACTAGTAATGGTAATAGGAATTGTGGTGGTGCTAATAATTTTAGAAGTGGTGATAGGCATATGTATGGAAATAGACAGAATAGTAGTTATGATCGGAGAGGGGGAGTACGGGACAGGAATATTTCTTCGCAAGTAAGGAGATTAACTTCGGATGAGAATTTGGAAAATAGGTAAATGCAAAAGAGATGTGTTCAGAGGTCGGAAAAGTGTTCGGTGAGTTTAAATAAAGTTACTATTAATCCGGTTGAGTTACCTGAAGTGTTAATTGTGTTAGATGGCATTGTCGTTAAGAGTGTCTTCGATACAGGGGCAGATAAGTCGTTCATTTCTTTTGATTGATATCGGAAATATCTTTCGTATAAGAAGTTGAAAAGGTCAAGTCTGGTAGTTCAGTCTGCACAGGGAATAGCTTATGATAATAAAGGTTTAGTAGAGTTGGAAGTTGAAATTCGTTCGGTTAAGACGTGTTGGGAGTTTTGTGTGTTAGATGGATTAACAGTGCATTGTATAGTTGGTGTGGATTATATGAAGGATAGAGGAATTAGTCTGGATTTCTTTAAAGAGTCGTTAATCGTGAATAATGATGAGAATGTGCGTAAGAAAGAGCCTGTTTCAGTGTCAGTTAATTTGGAGGAGTCGGGGTTAAGTGAAATCGAGAAGGAGGAATTTAATAAGTTTTTGAATGAGTTTGGAGAGGTTTTTTCAGATAAACCGAGTTTAATAAATGAATTTCATACTGGTTTTGACGCACTTGTTGCTAGTAAACCATTTCGTTATGATTTTACATTCAATATTTTTAAGTCTTTGTGTGAAAAGTTGGAGATCGATCATTCTTTTACTGTTCCGTATCGTCCTCAGTCTAATATGGCTGAACGTGTAAATCGTACATTAATTCAAATGATTTCTTCTTATGTTGGTTCTCATCATGCAAATTGGGACCAGTTTGTTCAGCATTTTGCGTACGCACTTCGTACAGCAGTTCACGAGTCAACGGGGAAAACGCCTGCTGAATTGTTTTTGGGTAGAAAAGTCATTACTCCATTTCAAAGGCTAGTTATGGTGTCAGATGCGGAAAGTCAGTACATGTGTCAGGATATTGAGAGGTTGGTTAACCCTTTAATTCCCATGCTAGAACACGTTCTAGAAATTGTTTAGTTCATTCCACACCAGAAAAATTCAATGGCTAATTTCGTTTTATTTAAATACGGAATGTTCTGTTATTGATTAAAGCAAATACTGCTGTTTTAATTTTCTGGTGGGAACTGAAATATACGAATTAAAATATCTCGGGCGGTCTCGGGCGTTTTGGGATCCAGAGGGTTAAAGAGGCTCAGGTTCAGATGGGAAAAGCGCAAGAAAAGCAAGCTCAGTATTATAATATGCATAGAAGGGAGTTAGAGGTGAAGGTTGGAGATTTTGTGTTGGTAGAAAAGCATTGGTTAAGTTCAAGTCGTCAAAAAAGAGTAGCTAAGTTTGGTCCAAAGTTTGTAGGTCCGTTTGAAGTTTTGGAAGTTCGAAATAATAATTTGGTTGTTAATGTCAATGGTGAAAGAATGACTGTTAATCTGGATCAGGTTAGAGTTTATAAGTTTAGAGAAATGGTAGTGAAGGTTCTCATGTGTCGAGTGGTGTTTCGCGAAATTCCCGATCCAATGAGTGTCCCGAGTCCAGCACTTCTTTATCTAATTCTTTTCATCAATATTCAAGAAGGAAATCTAGTGAAACAGCTCCAAAAACTGTTATTGAAAGTAGAAAGCCTATCAATCCAAGAGCAAATTATGATAATAAAGATAAAAGAGCAGTATCAAATACATCAGACTCAGTATGCCATAAAAGGAAAAAAATCATAAACTGTCCCGTTCCTCCACTTATTAGACAGCAACCTTACAAACATAAATTATCTAATAGTTCACCATCTTCAGTGATTAATCCTCGAAAGAAATTTCGTATGGACACTCGTCAAACTGTTAAAAGGACTTTAAAGTCGGAATTTTTGCCCAATAAGGAACAGCATAGATCCGGAAAGAAACGTGACCTTGGATCTTCAGTAACTTCGGGTGCGTCTAGAAAGAGGAGACAACACTCAGATTATCGGCAACAGCAGTGTGAATCTCGCCATGGAGTGACCCCAGCGAACCGGCCAGAGCAGAGTCGTCGAGCGGAACCTACAAGTATCCCACGGCATCCATTCAGAACCAGGCTGCAGGCACGACAGTCAACTGTGGCGTCACCGTACAGTTCTGATGACGAAAGATCCTTCGTACAAGGTTTCTGGGACAAGAGGAGAAAGCCATCCGGTAGTATGAAGCCGGCTAGCAGCGAATCATCTCTATGATTGGGTGATAATGTTCCTTATTAAATTTCTATTAGAGTGCATATATGTGGTAGCAAGGTGAAAGAATAAAAAGCAGAGAGACTGTTTTGCATTTTTGGCCATTTTTGGAATTTTTGACGGACTCACGATTAGTGCTTAGTTTTGTTCAAAATTTGTTTGCAAAATTGTTAGTTTTATGTATGTTTGAAATTTTGGTCTTAACTGCTTTTTAAAAATTCTGGATCTATTATTAAGTTGTTATGTTAATTGTTAAAATGTTATTATATTGTTATACTGTTCATGTGTTATAAAATGTATGTTAATGTATGTTTAAATTTTCAGAAAGTATAGATAGTAATTTGGGTTATTTTGTACACGCGCCGCGGTTCGGACGGGCACGTGTTTTGCGGTCAAAAAGTCCTTGACACGCGTTTCTATCTCTTATAATAACATTTAATGAATTAACTTTCTCTTTATCGTTCGTGTTTTATGTGTTGCGTTTGTACTTTAGTTGGGAATGGTTTCCGCAAGTTGCGAAGTTTTAAGCTGCATTTGAATTTGAAATTGTATTGTATTAAAATTGAATGTTAATGTGATTTTCTTGCAGGGAAGTATACCTGTGTTATGTATTGATTCTGCTATTTTTCTTTTAGTTAATACAGATGAAGAGTTACTTGATGACGTCATTTTGTAAATTTTTGATATTTTTGATTGTTGCATAAGCACAGCTATGTGACGCTGTACGTATGTGCCCCAAATATTGTGAAAGTGGAGTTAAGTTCTGAAGAATTTTGGGAGTTAGTTCATTGGCTAATGGATATGTAGGTATTACGTAGTAGCAGAGTTATTTTAGTATGAAGTAAATATAATTCTAGATGAGTGCGGAATTTTGGTGAGGAAAATTTTTGCGCATTGGGTTTTTTGGATTTGGGTGCAAATTCTAATGTTGGGAAAGTTGTATGGAGAAATTTTTCGTAAATTTACGGTTGTATTGCAGTATTGAGGAAAATTTCGAAAGTTTAGTGTTTTGAGGAATTTTAGCACTCCCAGTGGAGTGGGTTGTTTTGAAAGAAGTAATTAGTTTTGAAAGTTTTACGAGTTTTGGAAGTTTTACGGAGGCTATTTTAAAGATAGAAGGATGATTGGATTGAATATGTGAATCTTTGAGGCAAACTGAGGTTTTTTGGTTGTGATTGGTTAAAGCTTAATATTTTAAAAGTTATGTTTCGGCGCTAAATTTCACCCATCACTGTGTTTTTTTTACGGTTTGAAATTTATAACAAGAAAAAGTCCTGGGCATGCATTTGGCCCAGTCCTTTTTCTCTGTGGAATCCGAGGGGGGTTGTGAGGGAGTGACCTTTGTCATAAAGGCACTCTAGTATTTCTGAGATCGTGACGTCAATAATTTAACATGTGTAAGCGTAAAAGCGACATCTATCCTCTCTTTTAATTTAACTTTCTAGAGTGTGTGTGTGTCTTTCGGGTTTTGCAGCTAGCTCGCGGTTATTGGTGATATGTTAATGTGAAGTATCTCAGTTTGCAGCATATAAAAGCTTGGAGTTTGAGTGTGTGGAGAGGATCTCTGGCGTTAGCCAGCGTGTGAGTATCTCTGGCATTAGCTAGCGTGTAGAGGATCTCTGGCAGTAGCCAGCGAGTGAGTGTCTCTGGCATTAGCAGCCAGGAGTGAGCGTGTCTAGCGATATTACTCAGAGTGTTCTGGAGATATTAGGTAGCGAAGTGCTAGTAGATTGAAAGTAGCAGCGAGCCTCAAGTGAGTTGTGAAGGAGTTTCGGAATTCGACTTGAGAGTTGGCCGTGGTAAGAAAGTTCATAGTAATTACATTTTGATTATTTGAAAGTTAATAAAGAATTACACACAGCCAAGGGCTGTCTAATTAAGCTTTATCTAGCAACTTAGCCGAAGGATAGTTGAGAAGTAATAGAAGGTGCCACGATTGAGCTAGTCCGGAGCCTGTGAGTATGCGTTTAGTTTTTCCGTAGTATTCTCAGTTGGTGAAAATTTAGACTTGCTCCACTTCCCCTGAGCCCTTATCATTTTAATAAACTGTGTTTTTTTTATCTTAATTACTGAGTATGTCTGCATTTAACCCCCACCACGACCAACCAACCGTTACAAATGACACCCAACGTGTGTTTAACGTTACAAACTTACATAAATACCCCTCTCTTTCTTTAAAAAGTACCTAACACACACATCAATATATATATATATACATATATATACAGGGTGTCCGAAAAGTCTGGAAACGGTCGAATAACTTGAGAAATACATATGAGATTGAAAAACGTAAATATACGTGTTAAATATTTTTAAATAAGCTACTCAGTGATATCAAATTTGACCTTCGTAACCAACCCCCTGGGGGTCAGAGGGGTCCATCTTTGAAATCTTAAATTATAACCCCCATTTTTTATTGCAGATTCGGATTCTACGGATAAAAATACGTAACTTTTGTATTTGATGTTTATTTCGAATCCTCGTTTATCACGGTGTAATTGAGCATATTAAATCGATACATATTTCGGCTTTTCCAACGGGATTTTCCCTAATCCAAACTAATTGGGGAGAATTTATGACATCAAATTCCTCGTCTTTTGCAATAATAGCGTTTCCTGAAAATCACCCGTGCCGATTATTTCGGTAGTGCTACACAGTTAAAAATTTGATCTATTTGCTGTAGCGTCACTCCACAGCTTTTATAGAATATCTCTTTCATGACCAATGAGAATGTTCCATAACACAGTAAAGTACACGGTAAAAAAAATCGACCCTTTTGCTGCATCGTCACTCCACCGCTTTTATAGAAATCGATTACTTTACTGTGTTATGGAGCATTCTCATTGGTCACAAAAGAGATATTCTATAATAGCTGTGGAGTGACGCTGCAGCAAATGGGTCAAATTTTTAACAGAGTAGCACTATTGAAATAATCGCCACGGGTGATTTTCAGGAAACGCTATTCCTACAAAAGACGAGAAATTTGACGTCAAAAATTCTGCCCAATCAGTTTCGATTAGGGAAAATCCCGTTGGAAAAGCGGGAATATGTATCGATTTAATATGCTCGATTACACCGTGATAAACGAAGATTTGAAATAAACATCAAATACAAAAGTTGCGTATTTTTGTCCGTAGAATCCGAATCTGCAATAAAAAATGGGGGTTATAATTTAAGATTTCAAAGTTGGACCCCCTCTGACCCCCAGGGTGTCGGTTTCGAAGGTCAAATTTGGTATCACGGAGTAGCTTATTTAAAAATATTTAACACGTATATTTACGTTTTTCAATCTCATATGTATTTCTCGAGTTATTCGGCCCGTTTCCAGACTTTTCGGACACCCTGTATATATATATATATATATATATATATATATATATATATATATATAAGTATCAACTGATATTTTTATGTTATTTTTAACTAAAAAATATTTATAAGTAAGTAATTGATTGCAACATAATAATTAAAACTATATTATGCATCATCAGACGACATAAAAAAATTCTTATTTTAAATAAAGTGTATTAATTACCAGTTTATTAGTAATTAAAATAAAATTTTACGGGTTAAAAATATATACTTTATACATAAAATAACGCAATGCATACAGTACCATTATAATTCCTAATAAGAAAATCTTATTAATAAAAAAACTTTTAAAAATAATTTATTTTATTAAATACTTCATATTTCTTAAAATTATAAGAAGAGCTGAATTTGTTTGCTTTCGCTGATTCAATAAAATATTTATTTCATTCATTTATAATTTAAATTAACTTTTTAATATTAGCTCATAAGGCAATTACAAATTGTAATAATATAAACATTCCAATTTTCCCATTTATCATACATCTACAAAGAAAAACTATCACTCTCGAAATCCCTTCCACTCAAAGTCCCATAGATTGCTCTCTTCAATAAGGCTCGTCGGCTAAGTAATTAAAGCGCTTACCTTGAGTTGCTGGGGTTTTCAAATCGAACCTAGCTTCTTCTGGTGCCAAAATATGTCCCCCTAAGACGTATTCAAATATACTTTGACGACGCCATCAAAACGGTTTTTATAGGTATGGGCTGGCATTTGTATTATTAGCTATCGACGTACCATCGGGATAGTATCCAGCAGGCAGTGCTTCCTTACCGGTCCTACTTAGCACCAGTCCAACTTGCCGACTATTGCCCCGGAGAACCACAAATGTGTTGACACTAATATCGTATCGTTACCACTAGCATCGTCAAGCGACTGCCGTCCGATTGCTTTTCGATAGCTCTGTGTTGATTGGATATTGTCAAAATTGTGTTCTTATAATTGAGACACAATTGTGCTTATTTTAAAGCACATATAGTGCTCACATAGCTCCGAAACATAGTTCAGTAGCTTCAATGGCACATTTGTTTAGATACACATTCTTCATGGAAGAAACTCATAAGCTTTCTGATTATTTTACTATCAAAATGCAGAAACATTCCATGGAACTCTCAATATAAACCCAGTGTTAAATGACTTGACGATATATTAAAGATGCTCACATACGTGAATAGCGGCTATATAAGCGTACTGTGTATAATTGGATAATATTTTCTTTTCAAAAACCTATGCAATTTTCTAAATATTTTTATTTTACTCTATTTATGTAACAATGCAAAATTTTTTTAAATTTTGCATTATTTTTTTGCATTGTTGCAAATTCAGTACTAAAAATTGTAAACAGTAGGACTCATTTTTGCGTCGAAATTACGTTGAAAAAATAAGCAGTTGAAAGTTTTTATTTTTACTCAAATTCATCATTACCATAAAACAAAACATTAACTGGGTGTTACGAACTTACCACTTTTGAAGCATTTTGTGAAACTAACATAAACGAAAATATACTACTATGAAAAAAAATTGTTTCAAAGGCACATTGTAAAGTTATTTCAATTAATCAAACAATTCGGAGGATTTTAGTGAAACTTCGCAAATGAGGTCGTTCGTATTAGAACTAGTTTTATAAATATTCAGATTGGTGCAATGGCTTTTGCATTCGTATGCAAAAATCCACGAACGCAACATTTATTATGATTATATATATTAAAGATTCAAATACCATGACTTCATATTAAATGTGAGGCAATCCTTGATGCTACTTATAATCAAGGGTTTTTTTTCAATTAATTCCGTATAGTACGATTTAATAGAATAATCAACATAGCAACACAGAATGATTACCTACGTGCTCACATACCTCAATATTCAGTGTTGAAATATCACTGAAATATTAAAGCATGAAAGGATTTAATTGAATAAAGAAAACTTTTATTAATGTTTGATTAGATTTTGTTTCGATTTTCATAAAATTTGAAAAACAAACTACAAAGTTTGGAGGCATTACATAAAATTTCAAACCATTTATTTGGGTACTTTTTGCGTTCTTATTTGCGGAGAGACGGACAGACAGATGAATGGACCAGGCGTACTACCCAGAGGTGCAAAAATCTAGGCACCAGCAGGCAGTTCCTCACCACAAAATTTATTTTGTTTTTCTTCGTCTAATACTTCGTGCAAAATTCCTGCTAGAATGCTATTAAATTTTGAGCGAAAAAAAACTTTAAAATTTTAGTGGTGAGAGACTACCTTCTGGCGCCTAGATTTTTGCACCCCTGGTGCTACTTATTTATACACTGCTCAAAACAATTTAAGGATATTGCAGTTTTAGGTGGATTTTGTATCCGGGAAACTTTTTAGCTGATTGATACATGCTCGACAGACATAGGAGGTTATATGAGAATAAATTACACATGTTTGGCAGAAAAAATGCATTTTATTGCGCATTTGTGTACAAAAGGAAAAAAACACAATTTGTGCATATGAGAAGAAAAGAATAAGAAAAGGTGTTTTCTTCAAAGGAAATCATTTTCAGTAGGGGGTATGGTTTCCACGGGCGGCCAGCAACGTTGAACACCTTTGAGGCATGGACTCAATGAGGCTATTAGTGACGAGATGGGGTATTCTGCCCCACTCTTCCAGAAGAGCTCTTTCCAGTTCTTGGAGAGTTTGTGGGGATTGTTGGCGGCCAGAAACTCGTCTTCCTAGAGCGTCTCAAACGTGCTCGATTGGATTCATATCTGGAGAACACGCTGGCCATTCCATTCGAACGATTCCTTCCTCGAAAAAGAAATCCTCCACCAGGTTTGCACGATGTGGCCTGCAGTTATCGTCCATTAAAATGAAGTTATCTCCGATTGCTGCAGCGTAAGGGACTACAATAGGTCTGGGGATCTCATCCCTATATCGGCGACCAGTCAGAGCTCCATCTCGAATGATGTAGAGGTCAGTGCGCCCGTCAATGGAGATGCCACCATACACCAACACTCCTCCACCGCCAAATCTGACACTTTCGTGCACTAACGCAGGCTTATTCCGACTGCCATGGTCCCTCCAGATGAAAATACGCCTATTATACGGATGCACAGAAAAACGGGACTCGTCAGAAAACAGAATATTGCTCCATTCATTTCTCCTCCAGTTGACATGCTCGGTTGCCCACTCCCTGCGGTCGCGACGATGCCTTGGTGTTAATCTAACACATACCATCGGTCGGCGCGCAAACAGACCTACAGCATGGAGCCGGTTTCGGACAGTCTGAGTTGAAATCGTGGTGCCTGTAGCCGAGCGAAGGTGTTGTTGGAGAAGAGTAGCGTTGATGTTTCGGTGTCTCCGAGCTGTTAACGCTAAATACCGATCTTCATTGGGCATTGTTGCCCGTCTACTACCTTGCCCTGGTCTTCGGCCTGCACATCCACTCTCCAAAAAACTGTTCCAGATCCTGTAAATGACACTTGGTGACACTCCAATGGCTTGCTCTACTTCGGCTTGAGTTTGGCCCCTTCTAACCTACCAACAATTCTCTAAGCTTCTGAATCTGTCAAATGACTTTGCTGAGACATCGTACTCATCGAAACAAAGCAATCACTGAATGCCGATCATCCTTGTCTTCATTCTCTTTTATCCAGTTGAAAGTCATATTTCATTCGCTGCCACTGAAGCGACGTTTTTGACGTCGAACTCAAAATTTGCATGCTCACAGTTTGAAAACCAGAAAAATTAGCATTTGTGATTCTCTTCTTTTATTTTCGGCAAAAAAAATTTCGTTTATATCTTTACTTTATATAAAACTTCAAATATCCTTTAATTGTTTTCAGCAGTTTATAATAATAAACTCACCTAAAAAGAAAACTCACAATATTTTTAGATTTATTGCTGGATGGTAAAAGCATCTCTTTCTTTAAAAAATGGTTAGATAAGAAAAACTTTTAAAATTTGTGCATATGTAAATATATACCCATTCTGATGCAATATCGTATGAATAAATATAACAATGAACAGCTAATACTCATTTCCGTCTCAAAATTGCTTAAATAAGTAAGAAGATTCATGTTTAAGTATTTTTTTAATGATAAGGATTAATCTCAGGAAAAAATAATTGAATGTATGAAACTGCTTTTGTTCATTGAAAGAAAATGTTCTTTTTATGATGTACAGTGAAAAATGGGAATGAATTTAACATTTACTTTCTGAAAAATTTTGATAAAATAAAATATTTTATTTATAAAAATTGGACAATCCTTTGAAAAGAAACTTTTTTGCTGACTTTATATGCAAAACTTCGGAATATACTTTAAAAGTAAAACCTTTTTAAAGTGCTTTAACACAAAACTTTAAAATAACTTTCTACAGCCGCAATGGGTAACGTCAGTGGAAGCTTTCTTCTCAGTTTTGAAGGTTCGTATGAGATTTTATCTTTAACATAAAAAGCTGGTTACGCTCTTCTGAGTTAATAGTAGTTTCCCTCCAAATTGATGTGTATATGGTACTTTATGATCTAGAATATATCTCTGTCAGCCTTTTTTTTAAATCTTACATTAGTGCATATAATAGATAATAAATTAAAATTATTTTGGAATTTTAAACTTAATGCTACAGTTGTTCGCAAATTTTCATTTGCTTATGAACTGTTTTATGTAAAAAATAATATTTTTACTAATTTCGTGTAATTAACTGATGTTATATTCTAAAAACAGAGTACGCGTTTCTTGAGTTAATATCTGTAGTTGGATCAATCCATTTTAAGTGGTCCAGCACTGGTCGCTCGACCATTTTTAAAAAATCTGAAATTTTTTTTACAGCAACCCTAACATGATGGAAGTTCAAAATGACCGTTATTTTAATTTGACTATTTTTTGTTTGTGCATGGCGGCCATGTTTGTTTCATCGTGTTCAGCGATGTTCTCAGATACTAAGATACACAAAATTGTAAATATCTCGTCTCTTATTTTCCCAATTGAAATGAGGTTTGCAGCATTTTGTCTAGAATAAAATAGACTAAATGTGCGGTGGTAAAATAATTTTGAAAAATAAATTTTTACAGGTGAAATTTTAGCACAAAATTTAAGATTTTTCCCAAAATCTATTCGTTTGCAAGAGGAAATTTTTCATGCAAGGAAAACTGTCAACCTTATACAATTTTTTCTACAAATAGGTCAAAAGAGCGTGTACGCATACACTAATTCTCAGATCTGGGACTTGATTTCTCTTTGCGAAAGATATTTCGAAATTCGTCAAAAATTTCAAAAATCGCACCTTTTAGGCTTTGATATCTCTGGTAGGGCACGAGATAAAAATCTAAAATTCTAGCCTTTGATAGTATTGTGTAGTAGTGTTATGTACAAAAGATGTCAAGAAGGAGATTTGACTACAAGCTGCGATATGACATGGACAATATGGGAAAACAATACTGCCAAACTATTGTAACCTACTACAGTCTAGTCTCTATATAAGGAAATCCATCGTTCAGACAAAAAATTCGTTTTATAAAGAAATTCGTCGAATAGAGAACGGCAAAAAATTTTCATTTAATATTTAAATTTTGAAACAGAATTGTTTTTGAGGTGTTTAATTAAATTTTTGAAATATTTAACGGGATTCTTTTCAGAATCTCAAACTTCTTCGTCACTTCCTATTTTTCCTTGCGTCTTATTGATTTTTTTCAAAATTATTACTTTATCAGAGAGAGTTATGTTTAAATTAGAAGCAATTTTATGCAAATGCAGAAGAACATAACATCAGCAAAGATGATATTTAGTTACAATTCTTCATTCAAATGATATCTCACAACAAAAGATCTCTGAGTCGCCATAAACGACAAACATCTCTCTAAACTCTAAAAGAAATGAGAGTTAATTTAGGTAGATGAAAACCTGCTGAAAAACGACCTTTTTTGCAATTCCCCCTTTTTCCTGCCTTACTATCCAAACCAAGAAACAAACACCATTTTAAAGACAATAACGGAATAGTTTTATCTTTCAGGATGCATTGTGATTGTTGCAAATCGCTCCACTAGCAAGCAAATGTTTCAATGTTTTCCAAGAACGCATGTTCATCTTGGCTAAAACAAAGTCAAATGTAACCATGCAAAAATATGTTTTTCTTGGGCGGGGGAATTGAATGCCTTTTTTTGGACATGAGGAATAAGGTAGAGGGATGTAGATATGAAATATAAACCAGAAATGCATGAAAAAAAAAATCTACAAATAATTTGAAGTGTTTTCTGAACTTATGATAGAACATTTTCGAAAAAAATCGTTAAATGGAGATATATATTTCTCTATATGGAGATTATTTTTAGTGTAATCATGAAAAAAATTAACCGTTCCTATAAAAAATTCGTTAAATAGAAAAATTCGTTGGATGGAGTTTCGTTATAGAACCACTCGTCTGTATGTAATTCTTCATACCTCCAAAATTTTAAATTAATGATTTATGGTACAAAGTTAAATGTTAATTACAAATATCTTCGTCAAATGCTTCTGTGTGATTTAAACAATTCAGAATGTATGCTAAGCATATACACTATTTGTCCAGATGAATAAACCTACTAGAAATGCTATTGCAACAATTTTACTCGGAACACATTTCAGAAAAAGTAAATTACAGACAATGGGTTGCAACTGATTGAGTTGACATGGTTTCAATTATTAAACCTAGATAATTTCATTCAAGTTAACAAGGGATGACAAGACTTGGGTGGCTTCAAATAAAATTTTGAGAAAGAACAGCCTGATGGACTGAAAACAGTAACTGGTCGAACTCATAACATCTCTCGTAAATAGTGTTAAGCTCTTTGTTGAGCATATATAGTATCTTTGTAAATTAAACATTTATTATTAAACTGTTTTCAACAAACGATTGTAAATATTGTAATAAAAGAGACTAATCTCATTTCTCCTAATGTACTCGTAATAGCATTTCTTAACATATTTTAATTACCGTATCTCAGCTTATAGTCAAATCTTCTTGAAATCTTTTATGCATAGTACTACCATAAAATACTATCAAAAGCCAGAATTCCAGATTTTTATCTCGCGCCACAAGAGATATCAAACTTCAATGTGAGGAAATAGCTGCACACGATGAAACAAAGATGGCCACCATGCTCAAACGAAAAAGATTAAAATTAAAATTACAGTCATTTTGAACTTCTCTCATATTAGGGATGTTGTACAAAAAAATTCAGATTTTTTAAAAAGGTCAATCAAACCAAAACATTTTCGGGGCCATTGAAATGGACGAATAACATTTCTAGAAGGTTTTGTTCATCTGGACAAATAGGCTTAACCCCTTGAGCTCAGCTGGTAGAATTTTCTACCACATAATTTTAATTCCAAAATACCACAATGACACCAGAAAATTTGACCAAATTTACTTCAAAAAGGTTTAATGCATTTTTTTTTTCGTGTTTATCGTTAACCGGTTTTTTTCTTTGCAAAATACTGATGCCAGTGTGGCATTTGGAATTTTGAAGAAATTTATACCCCAGAGCTCAAAGGGTTAACATACAATCTGAATTATTTAAATCACGATTTAAATAGAATTTGAAGATAATCTTTGCAACTTTGCATCATCAACCATTAGTTTAACATTTTGTAGGTATGAAGAAACACATAGTAGGTTACAATAGTTTAGAAGTATTGTTTTTACATATTGACCATGCCATATCCCAGCTTGTAGTCAAATCTTCTTCTTGAAATTTTTTGTGCATAACACTATTATAAAATTCTAGAAGATAGCCCGTCAAAATGACGTGTTTGCATTAAAAGGATGATAAAAAATTACAACTATGGTCAATCATAGCCATTTGCGCGTCGAACTTGTTGGGATGCAGCATTTGCCGCCCGAACTCTATCCTGCGACTCCTGGCTTTGCCGCGCTGTCTTCTTGCAATGGACTTTCGTCTTTGCTCATTGCATTAAAAAAAATTACAACAATGTAAAACTTCAAGTTTTTAGCTAATACTTAACCCTTTCCGGCGCAGTGTTACCACTCCGGAAACACCTAATTTTAATTCCAAACTTACGATCGGCACCAATAATATTTTAGTAAAATTTTACTTTTACAATGATAGCTTAAACCAGGGGATTCTCAGTTTCTAAAAAAATCTTTTGTAAATTCCGGTGTTAGTCAACAATTTCTCATTTTACGAACAGAATTTGTATGCAGCGGAAAGGGTTAAAAGAAAACACTTTATAACATCGAAAACAAATGTCAAGAGTAAAGAATAAACAATGGCCGTGTTCGAGGAACATAAATTAGGTCACTCCCGTGCGAGGAGTTTTTATCTGGAGTAGGAATTTTTATCTGGAGTAATTTTCCAAAAAAAATTTTAATTTTTTAAAATTTTGCCAGGGAAATTGAACAGTTTTTTGATAGAATCGTTTCTTTTCATTGAGTTCCTTATTGATATGCCAAAATATACTTTAAAATACTTAAATTAAATAAAAAAGTTAAGAGGGTACCTGTGATGTAGAATCACATATAGTTTTCTTAAATTATACATTTTTTTAAATTACAGTTAAAACTAATCTTTAATTAAATATCTGTTTTATCTTAACGTTTATTTTCGACCCCACAGTAACTTTCCTTCAAAAGAAAAGAAAGAAAACACATGTAGCATCTGCTTTATCATTAAAACGGTTCTCAGATAAACAAATTTCCTTTAGATAAACTTTCTCCTTCAGTAAAAATAATAAAAGAAAGAATAAAGAATCACGTTGCTTGCGGTTAATGAAATAGCATTTCTCTCTCTGTGTAATTTTGAGCCTAACTTCTTTATTACATAATAAACTTTTCATGTACATGCTCTATGTTGTGTCTTTCGATCTAAGTTCTCAAAGAACTCAGAACTGACCAGATAACCTCTGACCTCTACCAGACTGACCTCTCGCTGAGAACTGAATTTCATAAATAATTTAGTTATTTCATACCTTTTATGGATCAATATAGGTAAAACTGACGATCACATTTCTTTATCCTTCCAAAACATGATTTTCGTAATAAAAATACATACCTATATTCACTCAAACAAAATCCAAAATATTCGTAAAAAGCATCACGTGACCTACTTTAGCCTCAAATCCATGATCTGTTCTTAATTTGTTCCTGAGCGCACAGTACCGAGTACTGAACATCCATGATAAGGATCCACTCCATGTCCCTGACTCCTGAGCGCGCGTAGCCGCCGAACCCGAGGCCGAACCGTGCCAGATTACTCCAAAAATCATTCACCACAGTAAAAAAAAAAAAAAAAAAAAAAAAAAAAATATATATATATATATATATATATATATATATATATATATATATATATATATATATATATATATATATATATATATATATATATATATAAATTCTAACAATATTGCTTATAAAACGCACCTTCACTTTCCTTAAATAAAAGGTTTTAATTAAATATTGTTTTTGAAATTGTGAAAATATTACAAAACATAGTAAAATGTAGTGACGTCATTTACAGAACCCACTGTAAATCTGACCAATGAGAACGCTCCATTACGACTATGGATCGTTTTCATTGGTCCCAAAACTAGATAGCCTTTAAAATCCGAGGTAACTTTTCACACTATTTTTTATAGATTTGGAATTTGTCATTCTTGAATGGCAGCAGCATTAATTTTCTAACATCGTTTGTTTTTCCCGTTCCTTGTGCTATCTCGTCCTTGTATATTGACGATGACTCATAAGCAGGCTTCATGTCGAGCACACAAGTCAGATGTATGTTGTTCAAATAAATAAATATTTTTCTCTTAATTGCAGGTAGTTTTATTTAGAACTTAAATATTATAATTAGACGTTTTTTTAGACTTTAAAGAAAATGAGTAATGAATAAATCTTTTACATGTATATTTCCATAAGTTAAACAATTAGAATATTTGTGAACGGCTCGGAATAAGCCTAACGTGGTTGCAATAATTTTCTTTTTCTCGTGGATGTGTTGACCCCGGAATTGTTATACACGGAGGGGTTTTATATATATAATTATCAAAGGTTAGAATTTCAGATTTTTATCTCGTGCTCCACCAGAGATATCAAAACCTAAAAAGTGCGATTTTTGAAATTTTTGACAAATTTCGGAATTTTTTCCGCAAAGAGAAATCAACTGCCAGATCTGGAACTTGGTGTATAAGTACATGCACTTTTAACCTATTTGTAGAAAAAATTGTGTAAGGTTGACAGTTTTCCTTGCATGAAAAATTTCCTCTTGAAAAACGGTTAGATTTTGAAAAAAATCTTAAATTTTGTGCTAAAATTTCCACTGTAAAAATTTATTTTTCAAAATTATTCTACCACCGTACATTTCGCCTATTTTATTCTGAACAAAATGCTGCAAACCCCATTTCAATTGGGAAAATAAAAGACGAGATATTTACAATTTTGTTAATCCTAGTATCTGAGAAAATCGCTGAACACCATAAAACAAAGATAGCCGCCTTGCACAAACAAAAAATAGTAAAATTAAAATAACGGTCATTTTGAACTTCCCTTATGTTAGGGTTATTGTATAAAAAATTTCGGATTTTTTAAAAATAGTCGAGCGACCAAAAAAATATTTTCAGGACCACTTGAAATAGATTGACCCAGTTAATGAACATAATAATTTGGCAACTTTTAAAACTGTGTATCTTTGTAAATATATTAACTTTTCTGTAAAACAAATTGCCATAGCTAGGCTTCAATTATTGCACTGGAAAGCCAAAACTAATTTATATATTTTTATATCAAATGCCATCTTTAAAAGAGAAAAATAAAATGAAAGAAAATTCTACACTTTTTTAAAAATGTTTTTCAACTTTCATTGCCTTTGGCATTTATCATCTTATGAATTCATGTATGATCCTTTTGATGAAGTAAAAACTTACTAAAGCCATTTTTTTGATAAAATAAACTCTATGTGTCTGAGGCTTATACTATAATCGAACATTATATGCCTCAACTTTAAATCTAAAAATTTTTAAGTAAATACTTCTTTCCATTTTTACATTCAACTATTTTTAAAAAAAAGAAAATATTGGATCTATGAAAAGTTCGACTTTAACGGATAACACTTTTTAACGGATTTAACGGACGACTTCAGGGGTGGCAGCGTCCCTAAAATTTTCGTACTTTCCTACCACCATTTTAATACGATAATATTTACTGTAGAATTTCATTGTAGATGTTAAAGGAATCAGAGAAGAAGATTTTTTATTTAAAATACTGGTAGGAAAGTGCGAAAATTTTAGGGACGCTGCGACCCCTTCGACTTTAACGGGTTTATACTTTTTAGAAGGTTTTGAGCACGATTTGACTGTTTTAAGAAATTTTCAGTTTGTAAGTCAGTGATTCTGTATGAATGTGACACAAATATTTCGGGCGCTCTATGTCAAGAACTTAATTATGACAACAGACAGTAAACAGACTATGACTGGTATTCCGATAGAAAATTTCGACTATTATCTTAGAAAATTTTGTATTAAAAAGTGGTAACAAACAACAACAAAAATGTAAAAGTTAGCAGCTATGTAAATACCATTGTGACCTGCACAAAAGCGAAGTTTTAGGGATATAGTCAATACTCCTTCCTACGTACTTGCTGCTAAATTAAAGAGAAATGAATACAGTCAAGCTAGAAAAAACGTTTTTCAAATTTTTTTGCATAGTGCTATTATTTCTATTGATGAAAACATCTAGAAAATTATGAGCAAAGAAATTGGATTTAAAAGCTCCTTCTCATAAATGTAAGGAAACTTTTATAAACATCCTGTGTAAATTAGTGTATTTATCAAATGATGTCAGAATAAATAGTAAAAGGGGGAATTTCTTCGCAAAGTATTTAAAAGATTTCTTTTAATTGGAAAACGGAATACATTAACAGTAAAAAGCGATGCTGCATTAGTAAACGGAAAGATGTTTAATTCTGTTAAGTTTTCTAAATGCTACACGAGACAAAAAAAAATATTGTTATTTTTTTGTTAGATTCATCAATATAATGTAGAAAATGATATTTAAATGCTAGCTGTTGTTTAAAAAATACCTAAGATAAAATGTAGAAAAAAAAGAACATTTTAAAGACTTAAAATAAAAATGTATTAAGAGACGAAAAAACAATGTTGTTTTACCAAATAAAAAGATCTTTATTTCATCCTTTGAATTTTGTAGCTTTTATTTTTAACGCTGTGCCTTTTATTATTATTATTATTTTTTTTTTGGAAATGAAAGCTAGTCGAAATATATGCTTTGTACTTTCTTATAAATTTGCTGTAATTTACTGTAACTTTAAATTTAGAAAATATATGCGCCAGTTACTGTCTACATAAAGAAAAATTTCTTGCAAAAAAAAATAATAATACGAGAAAATAACACACGTCCATATCATAAGATTAATGGAGCATGACAGTGTAATATTTCTAATTGTCTTATTTTTAGTCATATGATATTCCCAAGTGATTAAAATAACTGATTACGATAACATTTTTGCAAACCAAAAAGCGAAACAAAATATGCGCAAGATTTAAACGATAAACATTTTTCTTCTAATCTAAGTTAAACAGCGAAAGAAAAATTATTAAGTAAAAATATAAATGTCAGAAATTATTTCTGTTTCTGTCATAAAGTTGTTGAAGGTAATGTTTAAGTCTTTGATGATTTATTAAATCTTTTTCAGAACCAGATTTTTACAGTATCGAAAACACATATTATAACAATGCGCCTAACAGTCATTACTGGAAAATAGGGAAAAATTCTTTTACCTAAAATCTAATTCAACAATCGTATATAAATGCAAAATAATTCAACATTAGCATTTCAGAAGCACAAAATTTGTCATTGTAGTTAAGGGGAATGTTTAACTTTTCAACAATTTCTCTTATTTTCAAAAATATGGATTGAGTGCTGAACTCATTGCATTTTAACCCATTAGTGCCTGGCGTCCCTTTTTAGGGACGCTTCAAAAGGTGCATGTAGCACTGTTTTTGACACCGGTAAAAAAGAACAACAATCTTTCTTTTATTTAATTGAAACATTTTCGTAATTAATGAACTAAACTTAATTCTTTTAAAAATAGTGGTGCCAACCGAATAAAATTTGCGCAAAAGGTCGTGGATACAAATAGGTTAATGATTAAATCAAAGTTCATTTAAAAAATAACTTTATTTAATTACAAATTTTTAAAAAGTTTAAAAGAATTTGAATTTTAAAAAGTTCCTATTACTTTTTTTGAAATATTGGTATTTGAGGCCGATATTGTCTTAAGATTTGCAAATATGTATTACACAAAATTACGCATGGATTTTTAGATACATAAAACATTACATTTAATATTATATTTTACCTGATACAGGGTGTCCAGCAAATAACACCCTGATTTCAAAATTAAATTTCTCAAAAACGAAGATTGTTAGAATTATGCTGTAAACGGTTTGTTTATTAGGTAAGCTGTAAAAATCTTATACAGAAGTTTCGAATGGTGAATATTTTTAAAAGATTGTGTTCTGATTGCAAAGAATACTTTGATTAGAAATTTTTCTTGTTTTAGATTGCTTGCTGAGAATGAGTTTTTCGGCTTATAGTGCCATAGTTTAACGATATTTCGAACTAAATTTCTTGAATTTCGAAATTTAAAAAAATTAATTCCAAAAATCTTGAATTATGGCACTTTAAGCCAAAAAACTCATTCTCAGCAAGCAATCTAAAACAAGAAAAATGTCAAATCAAAGCATTCTTTGCAATCAGAACACAATCTTTTCAAAATATTCACCGTTCGAAACTTCTGTATAAGATTTTTACAACTTATCTAATAAACAAACCGTTTACAGCATAATTCTATCAATCTTTGTTTTTGAGAAATTTAATTTTGAAATCAGGGTGTTATTTGCTGGCCACTCTGTATATATATAGTTAAAATGATAATATCTAACATATTTTCGTAAACTTTTATTTATTTATTTTTTTAAATAACAAAAACTTGATCCCAAATCCATGTGCAGGTTTATCTCTGTATACCTCTATTTTAAAGAAGTTTGTGAAGATTATTTCTTTGTAGGGGCTAATCTCTGGAACTACGGAACCGATTTCAAAAGTAATGGTACCAAAATGATTGTGACACCCGTGTTTAACCCATTAGTGCCTAGCGTCCCTTTTTAGGGACGATTATAAACAAAGCAAAAAAGCACTTTTCACACCAGTAAATAGAATGATAAATAAGCACTATTTGTCACGAGACAAATTCTTCAATAAATTCAGACAAAAGTTATTTGCCTCTTAAAAGTGGTGGGAAACCCTAAATTTCATTTTTAATGAAGAAATTAATTTGGGCATTAATGGGTTAATCATAGATTTCATCGTATGTTGATGCCAACACCAGAAAGAAGGTGCAGGGACAATAAACGTTCTAAAAATTCAATGCTTGTGTTGTTGAAGAACCTAGAACACAATATTCTGAATGTTAATTCTTATCAGATATAAATGACCTCTAAGAACTTTTCTTTTAAAGAGCGAAATTTAAAAGGGGTGAAAAAGAGCGAAAAGAGTTCAAAATTGCGGTTCTTAAACCATCTCAAAAAATAACGACCCGTTAAAAAAAAAGATTCAAAATCCTTATTCTAACGTATGAACTTCGTATGTAATACGAAATGTTCGTATGTATTCTAACGTATGTAGAATACATACGAACGTAGTATGTAATGTTCGTATGTATTCTAACGTATGTAACTTTTATATCTTATAAAGAACCGCGGTATTCTTTTTTTCCATTAGACTCAGGTGGTCTGTAAAAGAAGGTATGTGGAATGCTCCGCAGTACCGTCTTTTCGTTATCCTGGAATATAAGTCATGTGACATAGACAAAAATTGACAAGTTGGAAATTGCACGGAAAATGAGGTGCATTCCTACTATAACGAAGTTTTAAAAATATTTAGATCTTTGTGTAATAGTACACTGTACTTCAGATACAATAGAGTATCCGAAGTCTTTTGTGTGTCCCTGTAAATACTATATATTTTCTATTATACAAGACTAACTCGCCGTAACCTATTTGTAGTGACTTGTAGTAATTCTCAGCAATGTATGTCAATTCCATAAAATGTGAAATGTTTTAATATTATTAGAATGCGCCCCAAACAGTGTTTTCCCACATGATATTATGTAACGGAATACTTTTGTGTGGCTCTGTAAATTAATAACAAATATTCTTTGCTCCACACATTGCACATAACGTTTATTTTGGTACATATTTCATAGATGCATATCAATATTACTATGTTCGAAAGAGTGTAATGCCATTAAAATGCATCTAAAACTACTTGCCCCATTGGCCGTAATGTAACAGAATAATTTTGATTGTCCCTGTAATTAACCTATTCATTCGATTTTCCTAAAATTTGAAATGACTCCTCAAAAGTATGCAACAATTATATATTTTTAATTTCAAACAATTCGTCTGGATAGTTTTTAACCTGTTATATGCGGACAGACGGTCAGATGGACGGACGGATTGAACGACGACTATAGGTGCTACGTATTTACATAATTACGAAAGCACCTAACAATGACTGTTTAAAATACATTTTGTCCTAAATAATGTAAAAAAAAATATTGGCGCTAATTAAGCAAAAATCCACATTTTTCTTTAAAAGTGAAGTTACACAGTAAAAGAAAAATTAAGTGCATTCAAATAAAAATATGCAGACAACTGTGTCACCATTCATTTCAGTCTCCGTCACTAAGTTCTCTTTTATTTTTTTAAACTCTGATGTTTTATTCAATTTCTGTCATAGTTTTGAAAATATCATCTACAAGTTCCATTTTGTAAAGAAAAGTTTTCTGGAGAATGAATGATAGATGACTTTAAGAGTACTCGGTACAAAAAAAAAATTTTTTTGTAACTATAACCTACATTACATTTTTTAGTTCATGTTCGAATAAAGCGTAATCATAATAGATCATGAAAAGATTTAAATAACCAATGAAGCAGTAATTTAAGAAAATGAAAATTTAAAAATCCCCTCTTTTTTTCTGGAAATACATTTTTGTATCCTATATTCAGATTACTTTCTGTCATAAATCCAAGTATTGCACTTTTAATATTTCCATTTGATAAGCAGGAAAATCAATAGTGAATATACACTATTTGACCATAGCTGCCAACTTTTACGCATTTTTGCTACCACTAAAATTGTACAGAGATTTTCTATTTCTTTAATCACATAAGTTTTCGATGATTAAATAAGACAATATTTACTATACAATTTTTTGGTAGAAAAAATCGTAAAAGTTGGCAGCTATGTATGACCAAAGAAGACCGGCCACTTGCGATTTAACATTTTGTTAAATACCTAGAAAAATGCATAAGGAATTATTTTGAAACTCTAAGTGTGTAAAAATAATACTATAGGTCATATATTTCCGCGAAGATTTTTTCCCCTAAACTCCATAGGGGACTGTCAACAAATAGAAAAAAAACAAATATCTTTTGGATAACCCTGTAAAAACTAATACAGCAAAAACTTTGAAACTGTAGATTATGATTAAGTGGCTTATTTTTAAAAAAAGGTGTTTATTTTTGTGAGAATAAAACGTACACTAATAGAGAAATTAAGGTTTTTGTAAAAAAATCGTATATTTTTTCAAGATTTATAATTTGCAGAGTTCTTAATATAAAATAATGTTCTTTTCTGAAAACACGACAAACAACATTGTATATAATACCTTGTAATCAGAATTTAAAAATAATAAAAATCGTATGAAAAATGAGCAGGCTTGCTAAACATTTTTTATTGCGCATGCGGGAACGCTATCAAAGCTACATTTGCATATTGTGTTAGCTAAATATATGGAGCAACTTTTGAGAAAGTATCAAAAACATAGGTTGAAAATGCTGATCTAATCTGTTTGAACAGTAGGGGAGGTTAATTATCATTCATTTTTTCATAAGCGTGTTTAGTTTTTATGGTTAATGAATTAGTTACACTCTCAAAAAAACTTCCGTCTTTTCACAGAAAATGCACTGGCAGCACTGCTGCCAGAAATTGTCTGTATATTGACGATTTTCTGTTTATTTTTTTCTCTGTCAAAAGAGGAAAAATATCCGTCACTTGAAAAAAGTTTGGAAAAAATCAATGCGGAAGAGGCGGGGATCGAACCAAGGACCCCAGGATTACCAGACCAACGCTAATCCACGGCGCTACGGCTGCTCATGATGATTGTGCGTTAAAATAGAACTCTTCATTTCATATGGTGTGGGTTGGTGTATTTCGTTAAAAAGCTTTTAATTATGCAGTTAATCTCGGAAAGATTTCATCTTTAATGAAACTGTGGCTGGGTTTTTTTTACGTTTAGTATTAATATAGTATAAAAATGTGAATTTTAAATATATTACGTAGAATGTTAGAGAAAAAACATGGATGTTCTATTTGTGAGAATTTTTGAACGAATAAAGAAAGTAATTGTTATTTATTTTTAAATTCGAAAACATTTTTGTCTTTTAAAACTAAATTAGACATTTTAATCAATAGAATATTTTTGTTTTTCATTTTAAAAATAAATTCGAACTTATTACTAACAGACCCAATGCGCATGCGTGCTGGATAGAAACGGAAACTTTTCCTCATTTTTCGACGCTCGGAATGAACTCACAGAACAAATACGTTTTCTGGGAGAACAGAAATTATTTGTGAAAAAATAACGATAACTTAGTGTATATTGACGAATTTTTCTGACAGTGTAATGAAATTTTAGAACTCAGTTCTAACGTCTTCACAGTATTGTATAGTTATGATTTATAAACCAGTAGTTCACTTTCAAAAACTTTGGAGTCATATTGTGTTAAGAAAGCGCAGATGTTAAGAGCCATTATTTTGAATTTCAGACAAAAAAAATGATGTTTTGATAGTTGTATTTATTTATTGCCTTGATATTTTTTCATGTTGAAGTAAATATATTTAATGAATCAGCTGCAATTTTGAAGCCCTGAAAAAAATTCCTGTTTTCTATAGAAAATGTCAAAGTTCAAAGTTGTTAGTGCCAGTTTTCACGAAAAGTGAAATGCTGGTATATTTGGAGCACTATATCTCTCGCAAGCAACAACATCCCAAAACTATTTTGACACAAACCATTAGTATAACCCTACCTACTTATTAGAATCTATTTGTTTCCATGGCGCATTGTTACATTACATTGTTATGTTGCCACAAAGTGCAGTCAAAATGACGTTTTTGTCCATTTGCCTCACTTAATAATTTATTTAAGCAATAGTACCCCAAACATTTTTCTTATAGAATATGAAAGTGCACCACTACGACAAACTAAATAATGTAGTACTGCAAGGAGATATTTTTGCTCTTAGTATATATAACATGTTAAATATTGAAATTTTTCAAAATCATCAACATTTAAAGCAATTTAAAAAAAAAAGGCCACAGTTGTGTAAAAAAAATATATATATATCACTCAATAGTTTAATAAATGTATAAAAACATGGAAAAAAAGAAGTGGGTCATCATGATATTTTTAGGCAAAAAAAATGAAAATGTTAGAAGAAAAGCAATTTCAATTATCACGTTTTTCCCCTAACAGAAAATGAAATATCCTATTTCTCTTTCTGGAGGAGCAACAAAAAGAGGATATTTCTTTTTCTCATGGGGAAAAACATAGAAAGAGGAAAGAGAAAAGGGATTTTTCATTTTATAATAGAGAAGAAATGTTCATCGACATTGCTTATTTGAAAAATTTGTCATTTTTTAAAAATAAAAATATCAAGAGGCCCCACTTTTTTTCTTTTCCGTGTTTTTGTACATAATCAACTATTGCGTTATGTATGTTTTTTCATTCAACTCTGGCGCTTTTTTGAAATAACGCTAGTTTAATGTTAAAGATTTGGAAAATTTTGGATATTTAACAGGTCAATTCTATGAACAGCAACAATATCTCCGTGCAGTACTAGATTATTTAGCTTGTCCTAGGATAATAGGGCACTTTCATATTCTATTAAAAAAGTTTGGGGTACTATTGATGAAATAAGATATTAAATGCAGAAAAAGGACAAAAACGTCATTTTGATTGTACTTTGTGGCAACATAAAAATGTAAAGTAACAATGCCCCATGGAAACAAATAAATTTTAATAAGTAGTTGGGCTATACTAATACTTTTTGCCAAAATAATTTTGGGATGTCGTTGCTTGCGAAAGATATAGTGCTCCAAATATACCAGCATTTCACTTTTCACGAAAAATGCCATTCACAACCTTGAAATTTGACATTTTCTATAGAAAACAGGAAATTTTTTTAGGGCTTCAAAATTGCACATTATTTATCAAATAGGATCTACTTCTACATATAAAAAAAATCAAGCAGATCAAAAAATACAACTATCACACTTTGTCTGATTTTCAAAATAAGGGCTCTTAAGAAAGTGCAGATAAAGAATCTCTCTGTCTAATCGCAATCTTTCATATTTAAAACTTCAAAATGCATCCAAGTTCGGTAAAAAGTCCGGAGTAAAGGATGTATCCAACACAACATTTTTCAGTTTCATATATTTGCATTTGAATTCATATAAACTATTAAAAAACTTCATTTTATCCAGCATAGATGACTGATATCAATATGAACCATCGGAAAAAATTCTGTTAAAATACAGAAATCGTACTGGTAATCTAGACGCCAGTACTATTTCCGTATTTTAACGAAAAAAAAACTTTCCGTAAATTCCAGAAATATTTCCGTTTTTTTCACAAAATATTTCCGTTTGTTTTATATTTTCTTAAATAAAAATTTTTGCTTGAAATGCAAAAAAGAATTTTTCAAGGACAAACTAACATCTTTCTCATTTTTATTCTTTACTTCACAAAGACGTCCCACAAGTGACCGAGATGTTCTGACCTCTCAATTGGTAGACGGTAGGTGCTGGGTTCGAACGCAATCGTGGCCATCGGCCTAACCATTCGGAGTTTTCGTGGTTTTCTTCGAGCCTTGCATAAATACGGGTTAGGTTACTTTAAAAAGACCATCACGAAGGGCACGCCTCCCCCGAGCCTATATCCCTAGAGTATATAATCGGCCGACTCAAAATAAACCAAACTTCACAAGGACACGTTAACATCAGGGACAAAACACATACATTTAATTCAAACATAAGATGAAGATGTGTGACTTACCCTCCATGGGGATCGAACCAGGGAACTGTCTTCTCGCAACTTGCGGTGTAATACCATTATAGGGTTATACAGGGACAGGGTTATACAAGTCACGCTTTCAAATATATTTCCTTACTTCTGATGCATTTTATGAAGAAAAAACAATAGTCCAAGATTCCAGAACCCCCAGACGTTACTTATTTTCTCACAAGTAGAATGTACTATAGGATAAAATAGTGCTAGTACGTGCTATGAGCGTAGTGATACCTGATAGCTTGGACCGGCCAATTCACGGGTACCAGGTACCAAAGGTAGGTAAAAACACTACGAACTTTTCTTATTTTCTCAGTCTTGGTTTTTATATATGATGCTCAGGAAATTATTTCAATACTTCATGTAAGCTCCCGGACCAATTGCATGAGCCAAACATCTTCCCAGACATACAAAAAACGCGCATTCAGCTCAACTTACCGAAGTAAACCATTTTAAGATGATAAAGCAAATAAACTGAAAAAAGAATACTGATTTTAAATAAAATCGTCTGAATTTAATCAATGTTTTTTATTGAATGTCAGTTATGAATTGGTAATACTTAAAGGGGAATTAACTTGAAATATTCCAATATTTTGAATTACTTGAATAAATATTCGAATATTTTGACTTTTCAAAATATTTTTTTTAATTAATCTTTTAAAAATGATATTAATTTTAAGATAACAAATAAGTTTAATCGACAATAAGTTCTTCAATAAAAAACATTGATTAAATTCAGACGATTTTATTTAAAATCAGTATTCTTTTTTCAGTTTAATTGCTGTACCATCTTAAAATGGTTTACTTCGGTAAGTTCTGAACGCGTTTCTTTTGTATGTCTGGGAAGATGTTTGGCCCATGCAATTGGTCTCGGAGCTTACATAAAGTATTGAAATAGTTCCCTGAGCATCATATGTAAAAATCAAGATTGAGAAAATAAGAAAAGTTCGTAGTGTTTTTACCTAACTTTGGTACCTGGTATCCGTAAATTGGCCGTCGGTCCAAGCTAGCAGGTATCACTACGCTCATAGCACGTACTAGCACTACTTTATCTAATACATTTTACTTGTGAGAAAATAAGTAACGTCTGGGGACCCTGGGATCTTACTCTACAAGATATTGATAAAGGATTTATCTTTGTAGAGATAATATTTTCTATTGAGTGTGCAGTTCTAAATGTTTTACAAATTTTCCTTCAATAATTTCGAATATTTAGGTTTCTAATTTCAGCCTTATAAAAAATAAATTTTAGCCTTTAGCCCCTTGAAGGGCGGTGGGATAAAATATGTCCCACTTAATTTTCATCGCGAAATGTCACATTGACACCATAAATTTGAAATGAAAATTTCAATTTCATAAAGTACGTGAAGAAAAACATTTGTCTTTTTTGAAATAATTTTGATTTCAATTTCTGGTATCATTCAAACATTTCAGAATTTTTAGAATAGAAGTACTTTGCTCTTAAAGGGTTAAAATATAACATGCATGAAAGAATGTATTAAGAGTTTTATTTCCTTCTTTTTGGAAGAGTTTTAAAACTTCATTGTAATATTATTCAAATTTGTTTATTTATTTATTTTTGAAAGGATACTAACATATAAGTTTTAAAAAAGCATATATTTTAACAAACTATTTATATGACGATCTGCTGCTAATTCAATAAAGATAATTACTAAAACAGGTTATTAAAATAAATTCCCTTTATTACTTTTTATAACTTAGATAAATGTGAATATTATAAAAATTTCGTTAATTTATTTCAGATATGTTTTAAATTTTCTGTGCAAACTTCTTAAAATGAATAGATTTAAAAAATATATTGAAATTAAAAATAGATTTTTTTCCATTTTAAAATACCCAATACACTTTTTAAAAAATATGTTATAAATAATAAAGCATTATTTTAAAATCATAACGAAAAACAAACTAACTTCCCTTTTCAACTGTCTCAAACTTAAAAAGATTTAATAAAATTTTATTATTATTATTATTTTATTATTGTAAAAATATATTAGATTTTTATTATTGCAACAGAAAGAAATAGAGAAAAATATTATAGCGAGTTGTTTTATAAACAGCTCGCTATGATACTTTTCTTTTCCTGTTACAGATGACGCATGAGATTTATCTGTTAAAATAATTATTTAACATCAAAACTGTTTAGCAAATATTTAGGAATAATTGGAATGAATCCAACATAGAGATATATTTAGCTAATATATAGGAGTCTCATTGAAAATAATATCACTGCAAGACACTTATTACAACAATTACTTCGCTTTTTTACCTGAACAACTATTTTTAAGCATGATTTTCGTAATTTGTACTATATATAGAAATATTTCAGAAAATTGACGGTAAACTTACTGGATTTATACGGATTCGTGATCTCAAAATGTCAATTACGGAAATGTAGTGTTTTCTTGGAAAGATGAAAGTATTCCAGAAATCTTTACAAAAAATTGTGTATATTAATGGGTTTTTTTACATCGAGTATAAAAGCAGTAAGTCTTGATTACGTCCATTAATAACTATATCATAATAATAATAATAATATATATTCTACAACGAAAAGGTAAGAAATTTGAATAATTATTTTGTTTATAAGACGTTACTTTATTAATAAAATATTTAAAATATATTAAAAATTTACATGGTTTAACTTATTTTCATTGAGCCATCTTCAGAATGTAAATAGAAAAATTACAAACACAGTGGACTTGAAGAATTGGAATAAATAATCATTGAATTTAAATTAAATATATAACGCCCTCTATACTTCCATTTTTACAGTGGACTCTACTATAGATTTTATAGAAAAAATCAAGATGTTCAAATTCTATGAAGAGATTCTGTTTACCAAGCTTGGATATTACATCTCTTTATCCATCATAGATACAATAAAAGTAGCTATGTACGTAGAGCAGTGTATGATGATACAGATACTTTTGATCTAACCATGACGAATACGTTAAAGAGTGGTTTAAACTTATTTATTTCAAGTAATTTTTTTTTTGTATTTGATAACATTTATGAACTGTCACATAGGGCTCCAGTGGGTTCCCCAATATCTGGCCTTTTGGCAGAATTTATATTACGCCCCTCGAATCTAAAAATTTCTTTACCTTTAAAGTAGTTCCTTTGGTATGGTTGCGCTATGAAGATGATATTCTTATTGTCTGACGGATAATAATCAGGATGTCATAGTTTTTAAACAGAAATTAAATGAATTAAACATTAATATACAATTTACTTTCGAACTAGAAACAGAAGGGAGGTTGCCATTTATAGATGTTGAATTAACGAGAGTAGGGAATAAATCAATTCGTTCAGTTTACCAAAAGCCTATCGCCAATTTAAATATTATACCATTTCATGCATGCACCACTTTATCATATAAATTATAAACTTTTAGATTCCTAATTAATCGGGCTTTTAGTGTTCCTTCAGATATAAACATGGAGAGCAAATTAGAGAAAATTAAATGTATTGCGATTGATAATGGATATCTGGTTAAGATGATATGCAAATTAATTAAGTGTGACATTGAAAATATATACATGAAAGCTTCTAAAAATATAATTAAAACTTTATGTGAAATCAATATGATTAGGGTGAGGATAAATAATTACCCGGGCTTCTTTGAATATTCAAAAAATGCTTTAAAAATTTTTGATTTATGTTTGACCGCGAAGCCTCCCCCAAAGTTAAAGATGCTTTTAAATACCAAAATTGATCCCATTAGTATAAACGATCTCTCGGGAGTTCATATGATTCCATTTATTAGAGAAGGAAGAATAAAAAATTATTCTATAGGTATTATTCAGCGGAAATTTCATATCAGACGTAAGGATCATACAGCGTATATAAAATATCACAGAAAGAAAACTACTTTATCCAGACTAAATGAAAAAGAAAACATTAGTGTACTTTTTTAAATGAGAGTAAACTAATTTACAGATTTAATTTTTATTTAAAGTTATTCATAAGAGAATCCATTGAGTTTTATTTAAAAAGTGTTCACATGTTTGTAACGATTCGCTATCTTTTCACATCCCAAGTATATGGATTGAATGGTTAGAGGGTTTGCAGGTTAACTACATAATTAAGACACGGACAGTGTCGAAAATATAGAGGGCGTTATATATTTAATTTGAATTCAATAATTATTTATTCTAGTTTTTCACGTTCATTGCGTTTGTAATTTTTCTATTTACATTCTGAAGACGGCCTAGTAAAAATGAGTTAAAACATGTAAATTTTTAGTAAAATTAGTAAAACATGTAAATTTAAAGTAACATCTTATAAGCAGAATAATTATTTATAATATAAGTACTTACCTCGTTCAATATAGAATATATATTATTATTATGACGATATAGTCTTTAATGGACCTAATCAAGACTTATTGCTTTTATGTTCCACATTGATCGAATCATCTATTTTGAATTCTGAAAATTTGACATTTTACAACCATTCTAATCTATTTTATCTCGAGAACTGTTAAACCTCGAAGAACTTTAAAAGAAAAACTTGTTTTGGTTTCCACCTGTAAAACTTTGGGCAGCTTTGTTGATTATTTATCAAAATACATTTTTTAAACGCAAACGTTATTCTGGAATGTTGTAGGTACGCAAAAGGAATAAGGCTAATTCCATGAAAACTTGTCATGTCTGTCACACACAACGATTGTTGGCTACCGGTATTTTAGAATGGAAAAATTTGAGCTATTTTATCGGAGATATTTCATCAGTTGAATAGGGAAAAGAAAACTTCTCGAAAACAACGGTGGCGAACAAACATAGCAATTTTTAACTGTGTGATAGACATGACAAAAATTCATGGAATTAACCATAACAAAAAGTTAAATCATAGGAAGATAGTTACTAGAACAATCTAATCATATGCACTAAAAATGGTGACTTAACAAGTAAGATATACATATGCAAATGCTGAAAAACAGTATCCTCTCATACAACTGAAAGAGTGTAAAAAAACCTTTTTTGTTTCTACCTGTAAAACTTTGGTCAGGCTTATTGATTATTTATCAAAATACATTTTTTAAACGCGAATATTATTCTGGGATGTTGTAGGTACGCAAAATTAATAACAAAAAAGTTAAATCATAGGAAGATAGTTACTAGTACAATCTAATCATATGCACTAAAAATAGTGATTTAACAAGTAAGGTATACAAATACAGGTATACAAATATAAGATATACAAATACTGAAAGAAAAAGATTATTCTCTCATGTGATTATACCTGAAAGATAATCGGCGTAATTTTTTATATGCAGTATACTGAAAAAAATGAAAATTTTCTTAGAGTGAAATCGTGGAAATCTTTATAAGACTGCAGGAATTTGATAAATGTATTGAATGAAAAAGAAAAGATAATAAATAAAAAGAATATTGCCCAGTTAAACTGATGGCATTGAGCTCACAGGCTACGCATACTAATTGTACATTACAGCCTTGTATTTTCGTTAATTCCGTTCGAAAAAAAAATTAAGAAGGGGAAACAGCTCTCCCCTTTCTTCTTTTTTATACTTAATCATTGAACTTTCTAAACTATCAATTACATGCTTTATCATATTAAAAAATCTATATCCAAAATTCAGAGCAAATCGGATAATTCTTAATAAAAACCCATTTAGCATTTATATAATTTAAGAGGAGTTATTCCCCTCTTTTATATTTAACCATTAAACTTCCAAAACTCTTCAGAGATTTGAACGATATCTGACAATTCTGATTGAAAAATCCCTTTATGCAAGTTAAGGGGAGGGGCATTAGAACCCCCGTTCCCCCTGTTTATATTTATTCAATGAACACCTAATAACAGCCACGGACTCGCCTCATCAGAATGATCCTATATCTAAATTTTGAAAGAAAACTGTTAATTCTGCATGAAAATCCCGTTTATATCAATTAAGGGGAGGGGCATGAGCCCCCCGTTCCCCCTGTTTATACTTATTCAATGAACACCTAATAACAGCCACGGTATCGCCTCATCCGAATGATCCTATATCTAAATTTTGAACGAAAACTGTTAATTCTGCATAAAAATCCCGTTTATATCAATTAAGGGGGGGCATGAACCCCCCGTTCCTCCTGTTTATACTTATTCAATGAACACATAATAACAGTCACGGAATCGCCTCATCAGAATGATCCTATATCTAAATTTTGGACAAAAACTGTTAATTCTGCATGAAAAACCCATTTGTATCCATTAAGGGGAGGGGCATGAGCCCTCCGTTCCCCCTCTTATACATATCGAATGAACTCCTAAAACTAATCAGGGAAGCGCCTTATCAGGATATACCTATATACAAAATTTCAAGTGGATCCGATATTTTTATCATGAGTTATCGCGTTACGCACGAACATACAGAACGGACGGGCACATAAGCTCTCAGGCTATGATAGCCTGTGAGCTAAAAACTTTGAATATAATTGAGATGGAATTTGGAAAATCTTTCAACTTTTTTGGGTTTTAAAAGCAAAAGTTTAAAAAAAATTGTTGATGCTAAATTAATCCTGCTAAGTTGTTCGGATCTATTTTGTCCTAAAAGCCGTATTTGGAATTTTCAGTATGAAGCTTTTTGCACAGCAGTATTATTTTAGAAGAATTATTCTTCTCTTTAGTCCCTCAAATTCACCAATTAAATAATAGAACATTATTCAATTAAAATATTGGTAAGAAATGTGGAAGCTCTGTATATTTGAAAGAGTTTACTTTCCAAATGAACACCGCATGAGGTTTAACACTAGAACCGCGGGAAAATTCATTAAAGATTTATAAAAATATTTCTCACCGGAATTTTCATTTAAAACTGTTTAAGTTATTTATTGAAGATATTTTTGCTCAGCATATATTTAGCTTATTTTTTTTTTAAGTTTTCTGGTTCGAATCGACGTCTCGCCATACGATGCGGGTCAAAATGACCTGTCTCCGCGGTTCTAGTGTTAAAGAAATTTCAAAAGCAGATATATCATTGCTACATCGTCAATGATTTGTAAAATGAATCGCAAATAAGTGAATTTGTGAAAACGTATCATTCTCAGTTATTCATATTCAGTACGTTATGCAACGTATAATAACGCAATTACAATACGTTTTTTAAATTGTAATTTATCTTTAGGAAACAAATAGTTAATAAATAGATAAAAAAATTGATATTCAAGAATTTTTGATTCAAAGCAATATGAGCCGAATATGTATAGTTTTACACACATTGTGGAAGTATTCGCAATGATATGAAAACTTTCATATAATTACATAAAATTAGTGCAAATTTAAGAAAAACAAAATAGCAGTAACTAAATTTTTAGCGGCATAATTCTATATTGAATCTAATAAAGTATCAATATTTTGAAAATGTATGTTAAAAACGTACGAGCTTATTCCGAAGAAAATTAAAAATAATAGAGTTTCCAAGTGTTTGGTTTATTGAGTGCTAATAATTTCATACAGAAAATTTTGTTTTATTCAATCTCGATATTCCACAATTTAAAAGAGCACCATTTTTTCTTAGATAATACTGGTACATAAAAAAACCAGAGATTTGGCAACTCTAAAATTAACACTAGAGCTATCGTGAGCCGTGATTTTGGCGGCTACCCTATGGCTATGTTTTGGTTCAAACCAGAAATTTGATAATGAATAAAGTTTAAAAGATACAAAGAAAAAAATCGCTAAATATTAAACTGTTTTAAATCGAAATTCTAGTGTAAAATATTTTTATAAAACTTGACTCATATTTGAAGTTGTTCTACTGTTAAAAGAAACTAGCATTTTTTTCCATTTTTTATGCTAAAAGAAATAAATTGGAAGAAATCTCCTCCATTGTATCGCATACCTGACATTCATAAAAAAGATTCCACACAATGAAATTAAATACGTTACTTAGGAGCCAATAATGTTTGGCTACATTGGAGAAAAAATTATCATTTTCATTCTCTCAAATTTCCTTAGTGATTTTTCCTCTAGAATTCGCTACAAAATGGCATTAAATGTGTATATATCTTTTTAAATATCTAATCCATTGGTCGATGTATAGAAATATTATTCAGTTCTTGCAACGGTAGTCTAAACTATTGCGCAAAACTTACATCATACGTTTCAAAGTTGAAAAATGTTAACGCATCATCAACGAGGAGAATTCAAGTAAAAATAAACTAATATTTTATCCAGTTTCTCTAAGGCCTACTGGATTTCATAAGTGCATTGTGCTTTCTGTAGAAATTATAAATGTGTGCTAGTGCCCAATAAAATTAAAATAACGTCTCATAAAGTCTCGACGTCACAATTAAACGTGGAATACTTCTCTCCTCTAGTTGTAATTATTTTGAAACAAAATCGGATATTTTAATCCATTTAGAACATAAATATTACGAGGAGAAAATGCATCACTAATTTTGATTGTGTTATCGCTTATTATTTCGTTGTTATTTAAAATGTTAAGGAAGGTTTTAAAATTATCATTTCTAAGTATTTTCATTTTCATTTGTAAACTCATCTTTTCCTTTAGAGATTAGCATATGTGTAGCTCATAGACAAATTACATTTATTGTGAATACCACATTTTTTCAAATATTATTTCTATATGTAGTAGTAATAAATGCGATTGTTTTGTTAAACAATATGAAAATGAATTGTTCTTTTTAATTTTAACTGATGTTTTCCTCACTTTTTATTATAAACATAACAAACCTCTAGAAAAAAATTCAAAATAATTTTTATGAGTTTTTTCGGTTTTTTTCACCTTTTGAGAGTACTCTTACTTTCAGAAGCATTTTTAGTGTTTCTCTATATTTTTCATATGGTTAAAAAACATTATATTTGAAGAAAAAAGTAAATATGTATCAAAACCCAAACTGAATTATAGGTGCCATTTACTCTTATTCCCAGTTAACTTCCAGTCTAATTCCCATTAACTCTTATTACCGTAATTTCGGGTGTATAAGCCGCAGGTCAAACAAGCATCGACCCAGAATTTTTTAAGAAACAAATATAACTAGTCAGATCGCCGTAAATATTTGCCTTCAATCACTAAATAAGATTTCTGGGTCCAAAAAGAATTGTTTGATCCGCGGCTTATACACCCGAAATTACGGTACTCTTATTTATTATTATACAAAATTGAATTTTTTTGTTTAATTAAAAATTCCTTCATTACTTTTTACAATTTGATTAAAATCCAGTAAACTCTGTGTAAGGCGGACTATGAGTAAGACGAAAATTTATCTAACTTCGAAAGATTTTCAAGCCTCTGCAAATTCAATGAAATAGAGTAAAATTTGTCTAAGGCGGAATATTTTCTACTATGGAAAAAGTCTTAGTCTCTTTTGATTCCGCCTTAAACAGAGTTTACGGTATATTCAATTTTTAATGTCTAAGTAAAAGCACCAATTTTGTCCTAGTAAAAACATCGCATTACTAAGGTGATTATAGCATGTATTAGAATGTTTCTTTTTCAATCTGAGACACATTTTGATGCATCAATGATAGTTGAAAGCGATAGATATGCCAAGTCTTTATCAAGAAGCGCACTCAAGCACTTTCTAGTCTTTCTCTATTTATAAGACTCACACATGCATAAAGAGCCCTTCTCTTAAATTACCGTAATTTCGGGTGTATAAGCCGCGGACCAAACAATTCTTTTTGGACCCAGAAATCTTATTTAGTGATTGAATGCAAATATTTAGGGCGATCTAAGTAGTTACACTTATTTCTTAAAAAATTCTGGGTCGAAAAAGAATTGTTTGACCCGCGGCTTATACACCCGAAATTACGGTACCACTCGTGTCACTCAAAAATATCTGGATGATAATGTTAAGTGTATGGGGGTGTTATATTCAAATATCTCGCTAAATTTTAATATTTTTAAAAGTTTTTTTTGCATAGGTTAGCTGAGGACGATCTAAAACCAGGTTCGTTTTTACCTTTTCGATTTTGGTTATATTTTTTTACATTATTATAATCACAATTCCAGAATAGGTTTCAACAGGTTTCGAAATTTAAAGTAACTTTTAATAAAATCTTAAACCAAAATCGAAAAACGAAAATCGCAAAATGTAAAAACGAGCCCGGCTGTAGATTGTTTCCATTTATCCTATGCAAAAAACATCATGTAAAATTATTAAAAATTGAGCGAATATATATGAAAATAACTCCCCTAAAGACCCACCCAGCAATTTTTATATAAAAAATACAGAACAATTATACAGTAAATAAAGATAGATAACAAAAAATAACTGAAATAATGAAATAACTATAAGTAACAATAATAAAATAGTCTAGTTGAGTGCTTTACAGGCGTATAAAACATAATTTTGTTTTTTTATCAATAACAGTACATCTATAAGTGTTTTAGAGTAAAAGTTTGTTTGGTTAGTTTCATAACTCATCATCATTATCATATAAAAGATCCTGTGGAGGCATTTGGAACAGTTCTTGACTTTTTTCAATCAATGTTACACATTTTATGATTTTATATACATTAACTTCCGGGTTTTTTGGAATTATTAATGAGGACTCTTAAGGCACTTTTTAAAATCAAAATATCATTGTAATATATCAATATATAGGTATAATATCAAAACCTATCATATCTTGCTAATATTTATTAAAATTCGAAACCCCAAATTCTCACCTTTTTCCTATTATAAATGAGTTGCAAAACAATTAAGCATAAAGCTCTGTTAGATGTATTACAGAAACCATTCCTTCAATCAATAAATCTCTTTCTCCAAATGTTACCGAAACTCACCTAAGAATGATATCTTGATAATCCAAAGTGACTCACAGTGACGTCACAGTGACGTCACTGTGACCATGCACGCTATTAGGGTATTTTCTGTAGATAATCCCAACATTTAGTCATTTTAATACTACATAGATATTGAATAAAATAAGCTAAATGTAATGATTTGGATCAGTGTTGCCACATGAGCTACTTTTTTAAAAAAACTCAGATTCGTGATTGGCACCAACTTTTTGAAATGGTAAAATGCACCTTATTTAATGACATATTAACTTACGCGAAAATAAAGAAAATTTTACCGCTTACAAAATGTGTGGAAATCAAGAAAAACCGAATTTTAAAAAAGTAGCCGACTGGCAACACTGATTTGGATTTGGAAATTTTGTCCCAACGCTGGCTTTGTTTAATACTGGAACTTAGTTTTTTATTATATGAGCAGTTTTCTAAGGAACAGAATGTGGTTAATGTCTGTTTTTAATATACTGCTACTAACGAAATTCCTAAAATTCAACATCAATCTATGTTTTTCGTATATATATTATGTACTTCAAATTTATTATCTAAAATTTTAAAATATCACAAGAAAATATCGAATACACAATAAAAATGTTAATATTTATAAATCATATATCTCAGAATGGGAAATCAGTACAGTATTACTATATAATACAAAGGAAGAGTTGGAAAAAATTAAAGACCTCGATTTGAATTGGAGTCATTCGTACGAGCTCGTCTGAAATTAAAATTTAAAGAAGCTGAATTTGAAAATTTTCTAAGAAATCAAATTCATTAAACTTGAAAGACATAAACAGAAATTTGGTAAGAAAAATTAAGTAACTGAACTTACAGTAAAATGCATAATGGGAATTTAACTACGCCGAGTAATTAATGACAGATTCGCTTCAAGAAAACAGAAAATTTGAAATATCGTGATACATCGAAAACTATCCTTTAAAATCATGAAAAGTTAAACTTAGTCTAAGAAGAGAAGGTATACTAGCGATACCGCTAAATAAGCTAAAAAAATCACTTATTTAAATAGGCCTCAATGTAGGAAGATAAATACTTTTTTTGTACTTTAAAAACTTCTGTTTTTGTTAAGTCTTATACTAAGTGACATAATTATATCATATTACATAAAATATTTCAGAGCAATCCGTGTATATGTACGAGAATTAGAGTACCGACAGATTGCCAGACAAGTCGAAGTCATAAACACATTTCAGCTTTGTTAAAAAGGGTTAAAAATTTTCTTCTATATATTTTGAAAAGTATAGTAATAGGGAAAAGAAAAGGGATATTAAACTAAGAAAATAATCTATTCAATGCGTGCATTCTCGGCAGCGGATATAAAATATTTTTAAAAAATTTTTCTGCATCTTTTAAGTGTTACTTTAATAACTATTCCTCGCGCTTTATTTTTTTAATGAAGATATTTAAAGCTTTCGCTTTAGATTAACGAGAAGGTTAAAAAACCGAAAAAAATATATTAAGAACATTTGGGGGGAATGTAGGGTTTATAAAGGTATGTATTACGTTATTATTTTTCGTTGTCCGAATCCCCCGTCAAAGGAGTAAATTTTCCACCAGGTTTGTTCTTTTTTCTTTTTTTTTTTAAACTTTTGCTTAATTTTCAATAGAAAGGTATAAAGAAATTTATATTTATAAATACTTATTTTATTTAGTTATTTCAAAAACGGACAAAATATTAATTATTAATATCATTTAGGTAATTTTTGGAATAAAAATCTAAATATTTATAATATACACATTTTATAGAATACATGTCAATTCTTATTTTTTGGAAATGTATCAACTAATTTTCACTGCATTTAACAAACTATTACCATGATTCAAAAACTTCAAGCATTCAAAATTGATGATCAGGAAAGCTTGGAAATTCCAGATGTCGATTAAGGAAACAACTTTGAAAGAGCAAAAACTTTCTGGCTCCACTGTTGACGAGAAAAAACAAAATAAAAACATTGCAATCTTAAAGTAGTGTTAAGAATTTTATTAAGCGTTACTGTTAATACTCCTTTAAGTATTTAGAGAAAAAAATACCGTGTAAAGAGACGGTTAATGTATTAAAATGATTGAAAAGAACTGAAAATGAATACAAAACAAGAAGATAGACAGCTTTTGCAACGCCTGGCTATTATGGCGCCAGCCAAGAGGACGATTTTTGTTTTGCTATATAAAAAATAGTTTATTTTGTATAGTATTTTCATCGTGATAAATCTTTGTTTTTAGGATTTAAAATGGAAAAATATCTGAATAGATAAAAATAGTACTACAACTTATGTTTGTAACGTTTCAATTGTATAAAATACAGTAAAATCCATTTTTTGTGCACAATAATTATAATTAAATAATACAACATAATTATTTTCGCCAGCATTAAAATCAATTTACCGGATAGACAACAAAATGTATACTAGAAAGCATGTCTGTTAAAAAATTAATATAAAATTGTAACTTTTTTTTATACACTTACAATCGAAGCAATTTTTTTTAATTACGTGTTAATATATCTCTTAACATTCATGAAAAATATTATTATGCCGAAAAAATTCCGGTATAAAGCTTAGATCCTTAACCTTAGCCCATGGTAGCAACTATGCAACCAACAATAGTTCGAATTTAGTAATTTTTTATTTCGGATGTTCCAAATTCACATTAGAAATTAAAAATCTGAATATTTCCGTTATTTATTCCATTCCGCATTTAAATAAAGCGAAATTCATTACTGAAATTTTCCTGGATTCAGATTCTCTTAACTACAGAATTTCTAGAACCTACTGTACCCTATAATTTTGAGGGTTAAAGTGAATTTGGCAAAAAGAAAATAATAGTAATAATAATAATAATAATAATTTCGTATCGCATACCACCACGAACCTTACATATCCCAAAATTTCTTATATATTTTTTTTTAATTTGCTGGTATAGAATATTCCCTTGTAAGCGACATTTTAACCGAGATTTTTAGAGAATCTTTTCGTGCTCTTCAGCTGATTATAGTTTTGAAAATAACATTAATTAAAAATTCAATCCATTAATAATTCAAACATCAGTAGTTCTTTGAATTATTTAAGTTCGTACACATTAAGAGATTCTGAGCACTTTGGGGTGTTTTAGTACCAGAAATTCGTAAAGCACTGATCACTATGTCTTGAGATGGGGAATTTTTCTTTTTTTCATTGAATAAGGCTAATATTACTTTACTAAAATTCTCTTAACCAGATGTTTGAAAATCCTTGAAGCGTATGGATTCTGTATTTAGAAGTAATAATTAATTCCTTTTATATCTGCTTTGTCCAAACACTATTTAATAAAAATGATAATTTATTTTTTTATCAACATACATCTGACTTGTGCGCTTGACATGAAAGCCTTCTTATAAGTCATTGTCAATATACAGGGACGACAGCACAAGGAAATTTTGCAACACTAGGTAAATACAATCGGGAGCTCCACATAAAGAGCGTGTGCAATGGAACCAGCGAGAATCGAACCCACAGCCTTTACGTTTGGAAGCGATTAGTTGCACTGTGCCTTAATCACTGGGAAACAGGGACCCCTAACCTGAACATATTAACTTTTCTTTTAAAATATTTTTTTGTTTTGATTAACAAATAAAATTGATTAACAAATAAAAATGTATTTCTTTCTATTTTAAGAGTTTATTAAAAATTGTGTATTTAACTCAATGAACCGAAACCCACAATCGAAACCCCAAATCCAAAAATCATACGGGGTCAAGTCAGGCGAACGTGGAGGCCATCTTGCAGGAAACGCACGGCTGTTAACCCCTTGAGGGGCAAAGCACTTATGTTCCTAAATTGTTCAAATGATTGATTGACACCGGGATTCACAAACAGATTTATATGATAAAAAGTAAAAGCTGTTTTTCGCGTACATTGTAAAAAGCAAATCTTAATACTAAAATTCCGGTGCAGATGTGGTATAAGTGAATTAAAATTAAGTGGTATATATAATATACCGGTGCCCTTCAAGGGGATAATGCGATCTTCCGTAAAATGGCATCGGAGCAATTTTTGTACTTCACGTCTAATGTGAGGGCCCGCACCATCTTGTTGGAATGTTGCTGTAGCAAGGCACCCACGCTACTTGTGTTCTGGAATGACCACACTTTGCAACATGTCCTAATAACAGGTTATGCTGTCGAGATGAGAAGTGGAATATTGTTATTCTCAACTATTTAGCACGATTCAACTAAAGAAATTTAAAATAATGTTAATTACCGATAACTAAACATTTCTGTCATTATCATGCATGAAATTGTATTTAAAAATTTAGTGGTGCCAAGAAGCTTTAAGTTATAATGACGGAAACTCTTCTTGCCCGTACATCGTACTGCAAAATCACTTAACCCTTTGAGCTCTGATGGTTGAATTTTCCACCACTTAATTTTAATTCCGAAATGTCACAATGGCACCGGAATATTCGACAAAATTTATTTGAAAAAGGTTTAATGCATTTTTTCATGTACATCGAGAAGGGATTTTTTTCTTTGCAAAATACCGTAATTTCGGGTGTATAAGCCGCGGATCAAACAATTCTTTTTGGACCCAGAAATCTTATTTAGTGACTGAAGACAAATATTTACGGCGATCTAACTAGTTATATATGCTTCTTAAAAAATTCTGGGTCGAAAAAGAATTGTTTGGTCTGCGGCTTATACACCCGAAATTACGGTACTTGTGCCAATGTGACATTTAGAATTTTAAAGAAATTTACCCACCAGAGCTCATAGGGTTAAGTGGTAAAAAAACGCTTCCCGTTTGTAAAAATAGTAACTATTATGATTTTTTTCTTGTATTATAAATAAAAATTACTTTTTAAAAGCATTTCTATGTGTACGAAATCCTTATATCTTACATAATTATTCAGATTTGTAAGGTCTTGGGAGACATGGATCTTCGGTATATCACGATTGTCTCCATGGATGTTTTCATTTCTGCTCTTGGCAGTGGTATGTAGTATAATAGTGTGATTGCAAAGCGCGTGAAGTAAATACTTACAACATTGTATAATAGTGCCTCTCATTTGTGAAAAATGTAATTATCACGATTTTTTACTCCCATTATGAGTGAAAATTTCCCATATTTTGAAGCAGTACTGTGTAAACCGCGTGTATATATTACACACAATTTAATAATTATTCAGTTTTAAAATTTCTTGGCTTCTATGTGTCCACGCTCACAATATTTCAAAATACACTTTAAAAAAATATAAAATGCATTTATTGTTTGAATTTTTTTTTCGAATTTTTGAGAAATTACTATTTAATTTATTAATAGAAAAAATAGATAAATTCTACCCTTATATCAATTGTATATAATCAGGGCTCCCAAATGGTCCTCCAACTGAACATCAGAATTTCTTTAGAGAGATTTTCTTTTTAGATTTTTCTTGCAAATTGCCGATAAACCAGCCTTGAAAGTTCATTTTAGCGCAAATTCTGTAGAAACCTATCATGAAATTTTGTGTTAAATATACTAATGTTTAGTTCGCGGACCATTTGGGAGCCCTGTATAATTATATATACAGAAAATCTATAAACTATGTATTATCCAAAACCTAAAAAAATGCAAATTAAACTTTCGATAACAAAAATGCAAATTTTTCAAATTAATCTTTTCGCTTTTTAAAACAACAATGATAAAAAATAATATTTTTTTAATTATGAAAAGTTTATCATTGTACAAAAATTTTTAGTTTTAAATCATAAACAATATAACACACTTTAATAAATGTCTAATTTTAAAGCATCTTTTGCTCGAAAATGAAATCGCTCCAATGCTATTTAGCATATCAATAGATTCAGCTCTTATGACTCACAAAACATTTTACAAAGATCCGCTGTTTATTTATTTTAAATCTACGTATCATGAGAGGAAAAATCCCATTAACAATATTATAATATGTGATAGTGACATGTAATCCGATTGTTAATTTATGGGACATTATTATGTAGTTAAACATTTTTAGGAAATGAAAAAGTCCTAAAATTACTTTCGTTTTTACTACGAAAGATATTTTATTATGGCATACTTTTTTCATCTTGAATCTACGTACCGACCTCCAGATTTTTTTTAATCAAAGAAGCATATTTTAACCCTTTGAGCTCTGATGGTAAAATTTTCTGCCACAGAATTTTAATTCCGAAATGTCACAACGATACCAGAAAATTTTACCAAATTTATTTGAAAAAGATTTAGTGCATTTTTTTTCCCCTGTATATTGTTAATCAGTTTTTTTCTTTGCAAAATACTGGTGCCAATGTGACATTTTGAATTTTGAAGAAATTTGCCCACCAGAGCTCAAAGGGTTAAACAAGAAAATATTTAGCGAATGAAATTAAGTGAAGTGCAACTAAAAAACACGTTCAACCACTTAATCGTCGCATCCGTGGCATTCACGTGCTGCAAGCTTCGCGACTTTTATTCAGAATTATTTGATTCCCACCAGTTTTATAAAATAGTGTAATAGGTTTTATTCTGGCATCATTTTATTTGTCATTAAATAAGAAGAATATTTTTTTTTCAAAAAAGCGGTGGTAATAATGAAGTTGAATTTTTAAACTGTAATTGAATGCGACTACTAAGGGGTTAATTTACACTTTGCTTCTGATATCATTTCGCGTTTAATAGTTTTGGCAATGGACAAACCTCATATATTTTTGTTCACTGTATGCAAATTCAAAAAAATATAATAATAGACTAAGTTGAGATATTTACATTAAATTCGACTACAGATAAATAAATAAAAAAGATGAATTGAGACTATCTGGAAAATATTCTCCCACATTAGATTTTTATTACTATACTATAAAAGTTAAATTATAAAAAAAGTAATAATATTAAAAATTGTAGACTATAACTTCTCCTTTTTTTAATGAAAATATTTTATACTGATACAGCTACTTAAAAGTCTGGATTAAAAATTTTGTATTAAAAATGTTCTTCTTTTTTTTAATAAAATCTAAAATTATTTTTTAATTTATAAAATGAATGCATGTAAAAAAAGAAAGTGTAATTCTGAAATATTTTTGAAAATTTATCTAGTTGTAAATTATTAAAAATCAAAAAGTTCCATTTGAAGTTGAAGAATATTCAGAACACCTTTTTTCTAAAAGATTTTACTTAAGATCTTTTTCAGTCTTTTTTTTTAAATCTAGCTTTCATTTCCAGTTTTACATTTTCATTTTGAGCAGTTTTTGAAAGTAAAGGAGAATTTTTTTTGAAGCGCATTTGATTTTTAAAATGCATTAAAACTGTATAGGAAATGAAAAACGCTTTCTATAAAATTTCACTTACTGAAATCATAATGAGGAAATTTTGTTTTGCTATTTTTGATTTAAATGCCAATTGTTATTTTTATACACATTTTAAGGAAGAAGGTTGATAACAATTATAGACTGTTTTTAAAGTATTAATTTAAATGCTGATAATCAGTGTATTTTGTAAGTTTACTGATTTAATAGCAAGTGCAACATTTTTATCTATGCCGTGATACTACTAGTTTGAATGGAAAATAATAGAGAGGCTTACAACCATAGTAGATCAAATTTATCAAAATATATATATTTCATTTAGAAGTTGCATAAAAACTGTTTTCACTTTCACAGGAATATGGTGGGAGTGTGTAAAACAGATATTATGCATCTTCTAACTAGACTATCTATTATTATTATTATTATTATTCCTTTACTTTCTTCCATCTTCAATAGAAAAAATGTTGTAATCGAAATTTTTTCGACTGAAGATTTTTGGAGGATTTACACATTTTAAGTTGAGAGATTCCCAAAAACATGATTATACATAATGGCTCTCTGTCTGTCTGGATGTCCGTATGTCCGTATGTCGTCATTGTAACATAGAAAATTGCATGAAATTATCGTTAGAATTGAACCAAATTTTTGTGTATGTTTCTAGCAATTTCTAGAAAGTCTTACTTCAGTTAGAAGCATTCTATAGAAAAGATTCGCTTTAACTCTTTTCGGCGCAGTGTTACCACTTCGGCAACACCTAATTTTAATTCCAAACTTGCAAACGGCACCAAGAATATTTTATAGAAATTTCGCTTTTACAATGAAAGCGTGAATTTGGGAATTCTTAATTTCTATAAAAGTCGTTTTTAAATTCCGGTGTCAATCAACAATTTCTTATTTTATGAGCAGATTTTGCCTGCGCCGGAAAGGGTTAATACCAATTTTTGTGCTGTTTTCATTATCATACCATCAAAAGTTCTCTCTGATATTTGTTTTATTTTTATTATTGTACCATCGAAAAGGAAGAAATTATGCTTAGATTTTAACTAAATTTTTTGTCTATGGCCAGTTGTCCTCTGTGAATTTGAAAATAATATGCCAGAAAGGGGCACTGAAATAGCAATGTCTGTGCAATTTTTATTATTGTACCAACGAAATGGAAGAACTTATGAATAGAATTTAACCAAATTTTTGCTCATGTTTTTAGATATGGCCAGTTCTCCTTGAACTGGAAAATATTACGTCGAAAGGCGGCTCTGTTATAGTGTAGTTAGTGCATTTTTTATTATTGTACCATCGAAAGTTGCATGAAGTTATCCCCAGAATTTAATAATTTTTTTTGTGCATATTCTTAACTACTGCCAGTTGATCCTCCCGGAATTTGAAAATAAAACTGCCGGAAGAGCCGCTGTAATAGCGATTTATCTGCTATATGCGTTTCTTTATGATCGAATAGTGTATAAAGTAATTCCTAAAATAAAGCCAAATTTCCTATATATATATTTGGCTGCGGCTAGATATTTCTCCTTGAATTTAAAAATGTTCTGCCTGAAGGAGTACTGTATTAGAAATTTTTGTTAAATTTCCTTTCCTGTACCAAAGAAAAAGTGTATGAAATTATGCATGGCACAAGAACAAACTTTTTGTGCATGTTTTTCGGTATTCCCAGCATCTTCTCTTTCTATTTGGAACTATTCTGGTGGAAGGGGGAGCTGTAATAGCAATGTCTGTGTTATTTTCCTTATTGTATCAGCAATAAGCGTATGAAGGAATGTATAGCATGGTGCCAAATTTTTTTGTGTATATATTTGGCTGTGACAAGTTAGCCCTCCTTCAATTTAGAAATATTCAACCGGAAGGAGGTGCTGTAATAGCAATTTTTGTGTCACTTTCATTATTGTACCACTGAAAAAGCGTATAAACTTTTGCATAGAACTGAATCAAACTTTTTGCGTATGTTTTTCGCTATGGCCAGTTGGTGGCCCTAAATGTAAAAAAAAAATCTTAAGGAAGGAGTTGCTGTAATAGCGATTTTTGTATAATTTTCTCTATTTTTCGATTTTTGTTGTCGATCGTTTCGTGCAGTGTCGGTAACTCGCGTCCTGCTAAGCCAACTATTCGCAAATACAGGGTGAACATAAAGTCCAAGCCCATTTTGTAGAAATAATTTATTCATGAATTTTATATTTCTATTAGTATTATACAGCATATTAGTACTTTTCAACGTGATGTCCATCAAGTTCGAAACAAGTTTCCCACCGGTTCAGTGTAGCTCGAAACACCTTTTTCCAACATTCCCAAGGTGATCATCTCGCATGCGTGGCTTATGCGTTGTTTTAGGACTGTTGCACTCGTAGCCTTAGTCTTGTGGACCTGTTCCTTGATTAACCCACACGCTAAAAAAAATCCCCCATTTGTTCACCATTTTTTGGATATTTCCTCTTGTTGGAGCCTCTCTTTCAAATTTTTTTACGAAACGTCTCGCTGACCTCCTCAAATATCTGACCATGCAAAGGTGCCACTACAACCGCAATTTGTTCTGTTGTTACCATATCCCCGGAGTATCATTCACCTGTAATATAAAATCCATCCATTAATTATTTCTGCAAAATGGGCTGGGACTTATGTTCACCCTGTAGTTGATATACAGGGTGTATCTAAACTCTTGGGCAAAACTTTAAGGGGTGATAGTACACATCAAGACAAACAATATTAAATGGGAAATTAAGAGTCCCAAATATCTTCTGACGGTGATATGCGCCATTAAAGTTTAGGGTCCGAAATTTCAAATAAACATAAAATAAAGGATGCGTTGGTCGATTAATTTGCGGTTTCCACTAAAACTATTCTTTATGTCAGTATTTTCATAAAAATAAATTATAAAGGCAAAATTAAAAAAAATATCGATAGAGGGTGCTTTAGACTTTGGAGTAACGAACAACTATTTTTTGCCGTTATTTTTTGCATCTTATGAAATTTTTTCGGAAGCTTAAACTTAAACCTAAATTATGAGCTCAAAATCTGAATAGTTGGGCATGGTTAAGTAGCGCAAACTGAAGTGTGTTCAGAGGATCAAATTTCAAATGATTATAAAAAACGGAAAAATTGGTCGATACGTTTGTGGTTTTCGCTAAAACTGCTCTTTAAATCATTATTTTCTTAAAAATAAATTTTAAAGATAAATTTCAAAAATGTCCGTAGAAGGTACAGATTGCTATTTTCGAAGCATATTTCATAAAATTCTATAGAGCAATTGTGATCAGAGTTTCAGTTATGTTGATCAGGGAATGAAGTAGGAATTAGCACTTCTTTCAATCGAAATTAGGGGATTTCGGAAAATCGCTTTATAGTTATTGTCATTATCAATGCAGTTAAACAATGTTTATCAATGCAGTAATGAGACAATCTTTATAATATTATAAATGCGCATCTGTCAACATGAAAATGGATGAATTAATTTCTTTGCATATAGACAGATTATAGTCCAGAAAAGAACATAGGCTAACTTTAATTATTTTATTCCCATACGTTTCTTAATTCAAAACTTCATTAGCTTTCATACAGAGTAAATTGACAATTTCCTCATAATATTTAATCGGTATTAATCATGTTTCTCTTTTTTTGCCAAGAAATGAAAAACCGGAAAAATAATTTCTCTTCAGTAATTAATTTTCAATTTCGCGTGATAAAATAAAAATAAATAAACAAATTAAGAAGTTTAAAAAAAGTCATTGTGACGTCATACTGGAAACAAAACATAAGTTTTCAAGCATTCATTTCTAATAACACAAGGTGCATGAATTTTGAGTAAGTGCTGCAAGGAGACGTTTGTGACGTAATATACGGAAAATAAAATGGATATGCTTTAATGTTCTAAAAAAATGAGATTGAGTTGTGGTATGAAATTTTATTGTCTTTAAAAATATATGCTAATCTCATTGTCTGCGCACGGTTATTATAAATATTAAACTTTTAGTTTTAAAATGAAATAAATGAAAAAAGAAAGGTTAAAAAGGAAATGGATAGAAAATGTCAATAATTTATACTGAACAGTTATCTAAATCGTAAATGACGAAATGATTATTAATAAATAGTTTTTATCATTCTTAAGTAAAAAAATGCTCAACTAATCGAAAAAAAGATTTTTGACAAGTATTAATTCTTAAAACTGTTCAGTTCAGAAAACCTGAATAAAAATTACTTTAAAAGTGTATTTTTCGGCTTGAAACCTAAAGTTTTAATATGATTTCATGAAAATCATTTCCCTATATTATATGAGGACCTCAGAAGCCAAGGGGTACAAGTGACATAATTTAGATTTCGAGTAAATTGAGTTCAAAGTTAAGCATCAACTGTAATTGAATGAATTGAGATGGGAATCTTTTGCTTATTTCTTAATGTTCTTTGAACTCTTATTTCAATAACTGTTTGAAAAACAGCGGATTAAATTTTGTTTTGAATGTATAAGTAAGCAATATTTATCAGCATTCGGCACTTGCACCCTATGGCTTCCAAGCAGTAATGAAAACTGCCTGGAAGCCAAAGGGCACAGGTGCCGAATTAATACAAGAAATAAAAAAATATATATGAAATAAAAAGATAAATTTATAAAAAATGAAGAACAATGTTGATATAAATAAATGAGTGGACAAAATTTTGTTTTAATAAAAGTTCTAAAAAGGAAAAATTATGAAATAAAAAAATGAAAATACGAAAAATTAAAGATCAATTTTGATACACTTGAATGAAACAACAAACTTTTATTCTAACATAAGATTTAAGATTTTATTAAAAGTTATGAAAAAATTGAAATTTTCTAACACTGTCTAACAAAGGTAAAAAGTGAATATATCTTCAGTTTGTCTGTCTGTCTGGCCATCCGGCCGTCTGGCCGCGCTCTGACTCTCGTAAATATACTCGAATTGCGCTGAATTTTTTGAAATTATCTACGCTTATCCTAACACGAACCCTATTTCAAATGAAGTTTCTAGCATGATTAATTTATTTACAGGGACAGTCAAAAGTTTTTCGTTTCATTACGGACTTTGGGGAAAAAATCGTTTCAAATGAATTTTAAAGCTGTTACACCCTGTCAAATATATTAAGATTTATATTCATCTACGAAGTTCATTAAAATATGCATTCTGTAAAATATGTGGTGAAAAGAAAAGCTGATATTTATTTACAGGGCCACACAAAAGAATTCAATTACATAATGGGAAAGTGGAAATTGTTTGCAACATATTTTAATTATATTAAACTTTTCATGTATAATAAAATTGATATACTTCCATGAGATTTAATATAAGTTATATCACGCGTAACATGAAGTTCACAGCATTTACAGGGACACATAAAAGATTTGAAATAATATATTCTATCCAAAATACTGTACATTATCGATATGGTTGTTCGATGTATGCAATGCCCTCTTAATTATGATATGCGCTTTTAAGTTTTACTAAATTTATACATATTACATGGTATATATAAATGCTATATTTGATATACAGGGCTACACAAAAGATCTGGTAAAAGTTACTGAATATGAGTATAATTTACTTAAAGATTGTTTTTAAATAAGCTATGTATTTTTATGATGAATTTCATTCAATTTACTCAGAAATGTTTGTAGAATACAGATAAAATGATATACAGGGCAACACATAGAATTGGATACATGGTCATCTATGGATGATAATTTCTTGAAATATTATTTCAGTAGTCTTAATAATGTTTTATTTGGAACTAAATTTTTGCTAAATACTGGCGTATAATACAGGTTCTAGGTAATCTCCAGGGATGAACAAAACTATACAAGTATGTTTCCATCTATTAGTACAAAATGAAAGAGAAAGTTCAAACTGTTACGCATTTTCTTCCTAAATTAGTTTTTTTTTCCCATTATACAGCATATACACTACCTGGCCATCGATTATCGTTCACTTGCGATTTTAGACATTTTGTTAAATATCTAGAAAAATACATGAGGAATCATCTCGAAACTCTTTGTGTATAAATACAATAGTATAAGTCATACATTTCCGTGAAGCTTTTTCCCCGAAACTCCATAGGGAACAACAAATTAACCCTTTCCGGCGCAGTGTTACCACTCCGCAACACCTATTTTTAATTCGAAACATACAAACGTCACCAATAATATTTTAGTAAAATTTTACTTTTACAATGACAGCTTAAATCAGGGAATTCTTAATTTATAAAAATGTCGTTTGCAAATTCCGGTGTCAGTCAACAATTTCTCATTTTACGAACAGAATATGTCTGCGCCGGAAAGGGTTAAAAAAGAATGAATATCTTTTGCTTCACCCTGTCAAAAATAATGTAGCAAAAGCGCTCAAACTCTAGATTATGATTAAGTGCCTTATTGTAATACACTGTGCTCATTTTTATGCAAATATCATGCATACTCGCAGAGTAATTAAGGTTTTTTATGAAAATGATTCCAAATTTTTCCAAGTTTTTTCCTTATAATTTTCAGAGTTCTTAATGTAAAATAATATTTTTTTTCTGAAAATACGACAAACAACATTGCACACAATACCATGTAATCAGAATTAAAAAATAATAAAAATTGTATGAAAAATGAGTAGGTTTACTAAATAATTTTTCCCTGTGCATGCGTCAACGATATTAAATTTTCATTTGCATATTATGTTAGCTAAATGTATACAGTAACATTTGTGAAAGTCGCAAAATCATAACTTGAACATTATCAAAATAATCGTCAACTGAATAAGTTGAAAATCCGTTATTCTCAAAATGAAGCAAAAACAAGAGGGGTTGTATCCATATATTCATTGATTAGTGTCAATATAGAATACACAATACGGGTACACAGTACTACTACATTTGGATAAAATCCCTCATTTTTTTGCTTCATTTTGGAAACAACGGATTTTGTCCTTTTTCTATAGACGATTAGTTTCAGAAATTTCAAGCTATGATTTTGCGACTTTCGCAAAAGTTGCTCTATATATTTAGCTAACATAATATGCAAATGAAATTTTGATATCGTTGACGCATGCGCAGTACAAAATTATTTAGTAAACCTACTCATTCTTCATACAATTTTTATTATTTTTTATATCTGATTATAGGGTGTTGTGTGGAATGTTGTTTGTCATATTTTCAGAGAAAAATATTATTTTATATTAAGAACTCTGAAAATTATAAGGAAAAAACTTGGAAAAATTTGGGACCATTTTTATAAAAACCTTAACTACTCTGCGAGCATGCATGCTATTTGCATAAAAATGAACACAGTGTATTCCAATAAGGCACTCAATCATAATTTAGAGTTTGAACGATTTTGCTGCATTAGTTTTGACAGGGTTATCCAAAAGATCTTCATTCTTTTTTAATTTGTTGACGGTTCCCTATAGAGTTTCGGGAAAAAATCTTCACGGAGATGTATGACTTATACTATTATATATATACACTAAGAGTTTTGAGATGATTCCTCATGTAGTTTTCTAGATATTTAATAAAACGTCTAAAATTGCAAGTGAACGATAATCAATGGCCAAGTAGTGTATATAACCGACATATCAAACACAGGGCTGTTCAAAACTATTAAAATAATGGACAGTAACACTTTATTACCTTAAATTGCAAAATGTTTTTAAAGATTTTAGGAAATCTTGAAAAGTGTTTCAGAATCTATGTTTAAGATTTGATTTTTCTTACTTGTTAACAGTTTGCATTTTTTTAATGTAATATTTAATGCATTAAAAAGCAAATTCTAAACAGAAAAAAAACTGACGAAAAACATTTTGAAAAACGACATACAACTGCAGTTCATAAGGTTTGAAACGTCACACGGTGTAAATTTTAAACTGTGATTGGTACAAATCTTCTTATGATCGTGTTGTTGTAACAATCGATGCTTAAAAATTATCATATTCCTGGGGCGTTTTCAAAGTCATGAACTAGACTTGCAAGTCGTTGGTCGCGCTTCAGCGATACATACGTTATTGAATACACCTGCACTTGGCCTCCACCTGCTCTGCACTCCACCACCTGCAGCTGCCCTTGGCCTCCACGCGTTTTACGGTGTCGGGAAAGAGGTTAAGTAACTGACCCCTAAAACTCAGTGCATAATTTAAAAAATCCCTCATAACTCTTTACCTACAAATAGACTTATTTCAAGATAGCCTGTGCACTTAACTCATTTTTTTCAATTTTGTCACTTATACCCCTTGGCTTCTGGGCTCCTTATATATATTCCACTAGCTGACCCGCCCGGCTTTGCCCGGGTCCGTAATAATAATGTTACACGAACTTGAAATTTGTATGATTTTATCTTTAACTCGAAATATGTGTAAATACACTGTTAAAAATTTGAACCTTTTGCTGCATCGTCACTCCATCGCTTTTATAGAAAATGATTACTTCAGCATGTTATGGATCATTCTCATATGTCAAAAGAGAGATACCCTATAAAAGCGGGTGAGTGATGATGCAGCAAAAGGGTAAAATTTTTTACAGTGTAAATTATATTAAATACGTGCCCCCCGACTGTCTCAAAAATCGGTTAAAAAAACTAATATTTAGCTGCAAAAACACCCAAAATGACTGCAATGGGAAACGCAGGAGGGAGTATGTGTCCAACGATTGTGTGATTTTCGTGTTAAAGTGTTGATATTTATCCTTAAATGTACTGTTAAGTGACTTAACTAAATACTTTTTTCACATAGATATCCCAAGTGAAATATTTTGAATTTCAAACTAATTACCGTAATTTCGGGAGTATAAGCCGCGGATCAAACAATTCTTTTTTGGACCCAGAAATCATATTTAGTAATTGAAGATAAATATTTGCGTCGATTTAAGAAGTTACATTTGTTCCTTAACCCCTTGAGGGGCAAAGCGCTTATGTTCCTAAAATGTTCAAATGATTGATTGACACCAGGATTCACAAACAAATTTATATGATAGAAAGTAAAAACTATTTTTCGCGTACATTGTAAAGAGAAAATTTTAATACTAAAATTCCGGTGCCAATGTGGCATAAGGGAATTAAAATTAAGTGGTGTATATAATATACCGGTGCCCTTCAAGGGGTTAAAAAACTCTGGGTCGAAAAAGAATTGTTTGATCCGCGGCTTATACACCCGAAATTACGGTATATCACTCATCCGACTATACCGTGAATGAAATCGATAGTCGATGATTAGCTAAAAGGTTAGTATATAGTATTATAATTTCAGAGCCATTTTACAAAAATAGGTGTATATTTTTTATCAAACATGCCTAATGTTCATCCTGTGAACAAAATCCTAACCTTAACCTAATAGTATTGTAATCATAACTTGTCTGTAACCTAGCTGTATCTTAACAGTAACCTAACTGTAACTTAAATATACCAAAAACCCTGTAACCTGGCCGTCACCTTATCATAACCTACCCATAATCTAACCATAACCTAACCATAACTTAACCTTAACCTAACTGTAACTTAACCATGACCTAACTGTAACCTAACCGGAAATTAAATACAACATAAGGCTCACCGGAACGTAATTGCAACCTAACTGTTACCTAACCGTAACCAAGTTCTAATTTAACACTAACAAAAAACGAAATATCTTAACCATCACGCGCTACAAAGTACTTACTTTCACTTTCCACAGCTACGGAGCGCATTATGTTTAGTAGAACATCCGAATTTTAGGTTCGGATTGGATTCATGTCCACGGAAATTATTTTGTCTTTTTCGGATACGGTTATTCTTGTTTGGAATATTTTTGTTCAGTTTAGATTCAGTTCAATTCAGATTTCGTGGTTTTTTCCCCTTTAAATGGGATTTTTAGGTTCGGGTCGGGTTGTACTTCCATGGAAATTATTTTACCTTGTTTCAATGAGGTTATACTTCACTAAAATATTTTTGTCAGGTTTAGATTAGGTTTGGTTCAAATTTCGGGATTTTTTTTACAATTTTTTTGTTTCGGATTGGGTTTATGTCAATGGAAATTATATTGTCTTATTCGTATCTGGTTATAGTTTTTTGGAATATTTTCGTCGGATTCAGATTTGGATAGATTCAGATTTCAGATATTTTTTCAAATTGATTTTTAAGATTCTGGTCGGATTCATGTCCAGGGAAATTATTTTGTCTTGCTCGGATCCGGTTTTGGGTCTTTGGATTATTTTTTTTCGGGTTCAGATGTCGTTCAATTCAGATTCCGTTTTAATGGAATCCGAATTTAATGGAATTTTTAGGTTCAGGTTGGGTTGCGCATCAACGGAAATTATTCTGTATTGTTCGAATAAGGATATGCTTCTATGGAATATTTTTGTCAGATTCAGATTTAGTTCAGTTTTTTAGGTTCGGATTGGGTTCACGTTCATGGAAATTTTTTGTCTTGTTCGGATCCGGGTATGGTTCTGTGGAATAATTTTGTCAGGTTCATATTTGGCTCGATTGAAATTACAGGTATTTTTTTCAAATGGAATTTTAGGTTCGGATCGGGTTCATGTACACGGAAATTATTTTCTCTTATTCGAATCCGGTTATGGTTCTTTCGAATATTTTGATCGGATTCAGATGAAGTTTGCATAAAATTTCAGTTTTTTTTTTTTTTTTTTCAAATGGAATTATTTAGATTCGAGTCAGGCTTATGTTCACGGAAAGTATTTTGTCTTGCTCTTATCGGGTTATAGTTCTTTGGAATATTTTTATCGATTTCAAGTTTCGTTCTGGTCATTTTTCGGGTTTTTTCAAAGAAAATTTTTAGGTTCCGGTCGGGTTACATATACACGAACATTATTTTTCCGTAATCGGATGGGGGTATACTTCATTTGAATATTTTTGTGGGAATCAAATTTGATTCGGGTCAGATATCAAATCCATATTTTTTTTCAAACGGAATTTTTAGGTTCGGGTCGTGTTTGTGCCCATGGAATTTTTGTCTTGCTTGGATCGGAGTATGGTCTGTTTTTTTTTTTTGGATGGGAACGCGTTATGTATTAATACGCCTAAATATTATGTTTTGCTACTATTCTTTTAGTGATTATTTTTGATGCATAATTTACTTTGCTATTTGATAATTTATTATTGTGTATGAATCGTCTGCCGATTCGCACAATTGTACGTCAAACAGCCATTTCATTTTTGTTTTAAAAACAAATTAAAGTCATAATAAAATTTTAACTTAAATAAAATTCATTCAAATTTAATCAGTGACTTAAAAAACTGTTAAAAGGGCTTTGTATATACATATATAATATAGTTACTGCAACACAGCTAACCACACATACATTCTAATATACGAAGTACCAACGATCTGAAGTAACAGCTGTGTTCAAAAATCATAAGTTAAACTGACATTTTGCCAGTCTATGAATTTTAATGGTCTTTGGAAAAAAACAGTCACTTTTGAAATGTCAAAATCTCAAATTGGTTTCTTTCATAGAGAAAAAAGAAATTAATAGAGTGGAAGTATTATCTCTGGAGGTGATGCTAAAAATGTAACTCTACATAAAGTCCAATTAAGTACCAACAAAAGCACGTGCTTTGACACGCCTATCAATTGAAACAGGTTTAAATCCGTATTTTTTTCTGTCTTTTTTCTTAAAAAGAACTAATCTATCGCTTAACCAGTAAAAATTTATTAATTATTTTATCATATGTGTTTTAAATATCAATATAGAAAATTATTTAAACGTTTTGCTTGAAACTATAACATTCTTTTGTTAATATCTTAAAATCGTCTTCAGTCAGAAATCTATATTTTGGAATAATATTTATTACTTAAGTTTTCATACATGATTTTAAAAGAATGTTTTCATCATTATACTTTAAATATTTGTTTACATGTAATTATTAAGTCATAAACATTTTTCATCTACGTTATACGGTATTTAAAATTACATTAATGAAGGAAACTTTTAGTTATACAATTTTAAGTTCTTATCAAATTTTTTCAATATCTTATTTAATTTTAATTTGATATTTAATTATTGCAAATTTTCCAATTTCCTTCATTTTAAAAGCGAACATTTATTTTAATAAACAATATAGAGCAAAGACCATTTTAAAAATTTGCTATTTCTTCTTAAAATATGCCTCAATTGTAATTCGTTTCTTTTAATTTGTCTTACAATACAAAATCCGTTCCACGTCCTTTTGTTTGGCACATTAAAATTTGAGCGATAATTGTTTTCATATGGCAAACCTTTTCTGAGGCTTACTTCACCTCCACTTTTCTCATTCCTCCATGGGTTTCTTTATTTCTGTCTCAGCTTTCTTATTACTTCTGCGAAAACTTTTACACAACCAACCAACCGTAAACAAACGAAAGAGAAAAAAATTGGGAAAAAGATGATTTTTTATGAGAGTGACCTCTCGATTTTAATTAATTACTCAGTTAATAATTAAAATTTCGAAATTATGAAGCTCAGGTGCATCAGGAGAGATTTGGGGCTACTCTCAAAAAAATTTTGAACTTTGTACATGCTGTAGATTTTGCTAGCCATCGCACACATACACACACACAGAGCGTTTTGTTCTTTTATTAATATAGATTTAAGGATCGGGTGCTCGAAGTGAATTGGAGACTGTTTGTAAATGGTGATTTAGAACCGGATTTTAACTCACATTTCTTTTAGCTTTCAATGAGTAAAAATATGTTGTTACTTTCAGAAGTATTTTTATAATGAAATTTCCGCAATGTTTTATTGTATGCAAAGCATTCATATTCAAATTTTACAAAAATATCACATTAAACACACTTTTGTAGTAGAATTTTGCTAGCATCGTTTTTTTCGTTGTACGAAAATAAATTAGTCGATTTTCATGAGTTTACTAGACTCGATCCTACTTTTGATACTTTCTGAGATGATTGATAATTGTTTGTCTTCCACCTGTCTGTATGCCGGATGGCTATTGCCTGTGGTCTGCCGTCTATCTGTCCGTGATCTAACTCGAGGAAATTTAGTCGGATTCACACGAAGTTACCGTAATTTCGGATGTATAAGCCGCGGATGAAACAATTCTTTTTGGACCTAGAAATCTTATTTAGTGACTGAAGACAAATATTTACGGCGATCTAGCTAGTTATATTTGTTTCTTAAAAAATTCTGGGTCGAAAAAGAATTGTTTGGTCTGCGGCTTATGCACACGAAATTACGGTAATAGATTGGCACAACATTTCTCTTTTATTTGTCTGAGTTTTGTCAAGTCCTCTATAAATAAGAATTACTATATTGCTTCCTATAAATGTGATAAAATGTGTGTTAATTATATATGAGGAGACCAGAAGCCAAGAGGTATAAGTGACAAAATTGAAAAAAATGAGTTAAGTGCACAGGCTATCTGGAAATATGGCTATTTATTTGTAGGTAAAGAGTTAAGAGTGATTTTTTCATTATGTACTGAGTTATAGGGGTCAGTTACTTAATCTCTTTTTCAAAACTGTGAAACGTGTGGAGGCCAAGGGGTATAAGTACAGTTGTGTCTGTTAACGTCTGTATAGCAGAAGCGCGACCAACGACATACAAAGCTATTTGCTTTCTTATGCATTAAATAAATGCATTTTAACTGTTATCAAGTAAAAGAAATCAAGCGTTAAGCATAGATTATGAAACACTTTCCAACACTCCCTGAAATCTTTAAAAAATTTCGCTATTTAGGGTAATAAAGTGTTACTATCCATTGCCAAATATGTATTCTGATACTTTTGAGCAGCCCTATGTTTTATCAGTCGGTTGATATATACTGTATAACGGGAAAAATTATTTTAGCTAGAAAACCCATAATAGTTTGAAATTTCTCTTTCAGCAGTTTATACTAATAGATGGAAGCATACTTGTGTACTTTTGTTCAATCTGTAGTTTATCTTGAACCTTTATTATCCGCCAGTATTACCTGAAATTTACTTCAAACTAAAACACACTTAAGACTACTGAAATCACATTTTCAGAAATTGTCATCCATCGATGACCATGTATAAAATTTTGTGCGTGATCCTGTATATTATTTCATCTATATTTTACAAGCATTTCTTAGTAAACTGAATGCAGTTCAGCATAGAAATGCATGACTTATTTAAAAGCACTCTTTAAGTAAAGTACGCTCATATTCTGTAACCTTTACGAGTATTTTTGTATAACCTTGTAATTGAACTATGGAATTTATACATGTCATATAACATGTATAAATTTAGTGAAACTTAAAAATGTAATTCATAATTAAAATGGCATTTCGTCCATCCATCAATCATCATTGACAATGTATACAGTACTTCGTATAGAATATACTATTAGAAATCTTTTTTGTGTCCCTGTAAATACTGTGTACTTTGTGTTATGCGCGAAATAACTTATACTAAGCCTCAAAGATATATATGAATTTTATTATACATGAAAATTGTAATATAATTAAAATAAGTTGCAAACAATTCCTTCTTTATCATTAGGTAATGCAAAACTTTTGTATGGTCCTGTAAATAAATAATAACTATTCTTTTCATTTCAGATTTTATAGAATGTTTATTTTAGTTTAATTCGTAAATGCATATAAATTTTAATGTCACAAGGTGTAACATCTTTCGAATTCATTTAAAACGATTTTTCCCATAAACTGTAATGTAACGGAAAACTTTTGATTATCCCTGTAAATAAACTAGTCGTATTAGACACTTCATTTGCTATAGGTTTGTGTTGAGGTCAACATGAATAATTCCTAAAAATTTCAGGGCAATCCGAATACATTTACTAGAGTTAGGCCGCAAACAGACGGACTGACAAACTAAAATCATAATCACTTTTCAACTTTGTTGGTAAGTGTTAAAAAATATAAAATTCTAATGTTTCTAAACTTATAATAAAATTTCAAAACTTATATCAGAACAAACGTTTTTCCTTTCACTCCTTTATATCAACATTGTTCATAAATTTTTAGTAAATTCATTTTTTAATTTGATAATTTTTCCTTTTTTAGAATTATATTAAAACAAAATTTTGTCCTTTCGCTTATTTGTATCAACATTGTTCCTAACTTTTTCATAAATACAATTTTGTATTTAATAATTTTTCATTCCTTGTATTCATTTGGCACTTGTACCCTTCAGTTTTCATTACTGCTTGGAAGCCAAGGGGTATAAGTGCCGACTGATGATAAACATTGCTTAGTTATAAATAAAAAGAAAAATTGTAGTCCACCTTTTTTAAAACAGATATTGAAATAAGAGTTCAAAAATCATTAAGCAAAAGTTTCATATCTCAATTCATTCAATTCCAATTGATGTTTAACTTTGAACTCAATTTACTCGAAATCTAAATTGTGTCACTTGTACCCCTTGGCCTCTGGAGTCCTCATATATTTTAAAACATCGTTAATGAAATATTTTGTTTAATTAATGCGTTTATCTTTTTTTGATGCTTCGTGAACGACGTCACAAGTAGCAGCTAGTTACTAAAAAAAATAAAAACTAAAGAACTAAAACAATCTTTCACCCAAACTTTTATTCTGACCGATCAATAGCTCATATCGTCAGTGTGGGGAAAACTTATGCATATCACAAGACAGAAAAAAAGCAATGATAAAACAAACATTTTTCAGTTTCAGCCCACAGTTTAATTCGAAATCGTTTAAATTAACCATAGATGGAAAGATATTCTTTAAATGAGATGTAACTGCTCTTTATTTACTTAACTACTTACATTCATTTAAGTGAATATGAGTACAAATAGCCATTGACAATATTCAGTAAAAGGGTTAATGATAATTGCACTTGTTTCGTAATCCTTTATTTTCAATCACTTTCAATGTCATCCTAATGTGTTAAAATACCAAAAGAAAAAGTATTATAATATTAATTGCTTTACTTGTCTCAAAAGAACAAAATTCTGATGAAAAATCGAGCCTGAGTTTTGAAATTTTCAAATCGTTTAGTAGTTAAGATTTCTTTAGATTTAAACTTTGATATTTCGACAACAAAAGATACGAAAAGTTCTTAATTTGCCATCTCTTTGTTGAAATATTTTAAAGCTGACATTTTACTACCTTTTAAAAGCTAAATAATTAGCGAAAAATGTGCTTAAACTTTTATCTGTTTGTTTCAAAACTCGCTTTTCAGCTTTCTACGATATTGTCTCGTAAAAAATAATTATTTAATTATACACAGAGAGAAAAGATGAAAGAGATTCTATAATTTTAAACTAGATGCCATTTTCATTAGAAATAATTAGATAAATTGAATTTCTGTGATGTGAAATTATCGTATATTCTAAAGAGGTTTTGGTCATTTATGTGAAAAAATTAAAGCCAGCGCGTCCATAGAAATATAATAAAAGAGTATTTCTCTGAGAAATCTCTCTTTCATGTTATGAATACAAAAAAGTGAACAAACTTGAGTGATACACAAACAAAGGCAAGAAAAGTTCTTATTAACTCAATAAAAGCAAGAGATTTGAAATTCTGAATGACTTCATTTTACGTTGCTAATAAAAAGATTTTTGTGTTTTCGTTTAGTAATAGTACCGTAATTTCGGGTGTATAAGCCGCAGCTCAAACAATTCTTTTTCGACCCAGAATTTTTTAAGAAACAAATATAACTAGTTAGATCGCCGTAAATATTTGTCTTCAATCACTAAATAAGATTTCTGGGTCCCAAAAGAATTGTTTGATCCGCGGCTTATACACCCGAAATTACGGTACTTAAAAAAGAAAACAAGTTGGAAATTGCACGTGAACGTAGCAAATGAGGTGCGTTCGTACGATAACGAAGTTTTAAAAATATTCAAATCTTGCTGATATAGTAGAGCGTACTCCGGATAAAGTATAGTAGTCGAAATCTTTACGTTTCTGTAAATATGCAGGAAGTAATTTTTATTAAACCTCAGAAACGTATATCTTATTCATAAAAAGGGGAAATAGTTGAACATAATTAAAACACGTACCAAACCATGTTTCCCCGTATAGCATTATATAGTGGAATACTTTTGTGTGGCCCTGTAATTTAATAATAAAAATTCTTTGCATCACAGATTGTACAGAATGCATATTTTAGTATATATTTCATAGATTCATGCCAATTCTATTATGTTCGAATGAGTGTAACATTATTAAAATGCATTTCAATCTTTTTCCCCATTGCCAGTAATGTAACGGAGTCCTTTTGATTGTCCCTGTAATTGATCTATGCATCCGATTTTCATAACATTTGAAATGACTCGACAAAATTACGCAATAATTATATGTTTTAAATTTCAAAGGATTAAAATGCATTTAAAACTTTTTCTCTATTGACCGTAATGTAACGGAATCCTTTTGAATGTCCCTGTAATTGATCTATCTATCCGATTTTCATAAAATTTGAAATGACTCGACAAAATTATGTTATAATTATGTATTTTAAATTTCAAACGATTCGGTTGGTAGTTTTTGCGTTGTTATATGCGGACAGACGGACAGACGGACAGACGGACAGATAGACGGACAGACAGACGGACAGACAGACTGGCAGACGGACGGACTGAGCAACAACAATAGGTGCTACGTATTTACATAATTACGAACGCACCTAAAAAAACATCGACATTGTCAAACATATCACTTATAGATCCTTGTGACATAGATACCGGATCATTTTCAAAAAAATATTTTTCCAAGGAAAACGAAGTATGAAAAAACGGATCATTTGTTTCAAAGTTTTTACATGGGCATATATAAGAAGACAATATACATTGATCTGCAAAAGTTAAAGTACAACTAGTTTTTTGCTTTTAATTTAAAAATAAATGAGTGTAGAAACTTAAAATTTGGAAAAATGTGCACTGACAGTTATTTATTGAAGATGATATAGAAATGTATATACTTTGAACGCAAAAAAAGATTGACAACAAAACAGCACTCTTGTTGGAAAATTCCATTGTTGGAGAAAAAAATCACAGTATTACGGGACATTTACAGTAGACATTTACACTAGAAAATAATAAATTCTATTAAGGAATCTGCCCATCTCTGCTTTGAGTGCATCTGCGGCATCGACTTTCGATGAAGTCCATTAAATTCCCGCACACTAAAACGGGTAGTGATGCACCAGACACGGAGTAAACCCTATTCCAGCTCGTCTTACGATCGTGGAGAAGGACAACTTGCAGAGGGTTATCTGCTAAGGTAGTCCTAAATATGTGGTATTGGATGGAGATATGTAGAGTGACCTGGCCATTCCATTCGCTTTATATCATGACCATCAAGAAAGTTATCAACAATCACATCTCAATGAGGGCATGCATTATATTCCATTTAAATGAAATTGTTACCAGTTGTATCGGCGTAAAGGTGGACATATGGATCAAGCATCTCATCCCGATAACACACGTCAGTCAAAATTCTTCCATGGAGCACACGCAGGTCAGTGTAACCACCGATTGAGATTCCTACCCAAACCATGATTCCACCACCTCTGTACCAGTGCATTTCACCACAATTGGATTAATGGTATCTGATGCGTTGTTCCCTCCCGATTAGCAGTGTGAATCTGGATTTATCTGTGAAGAGTACAGAAGCTCATTTCTATCTGGTATAGGGAAAGTATTTTCTTGCCCAACATAAGTTGACTCTTCTCTGAAATCTGTTTTGGGAACGCATTCAACTAGTCGCCTTGAGTAGAGACTTGCATTGCAAAGGCGAATTGACATCGATCTTCTGCTGGTGTTGTAACTCTTCATCGACTTAGAACATGCCTTCTCGTCACAGAATATTCGCATTGATATTGATTCCAGAGTCGTTGGACTTCATTGGGAGACACACTAAGACGTCTAGAAACAAAAAAATATGACTATCTCATTTATGTTCTACTGACCACTTGCCAACTTAACCCTTAACTTCTGTTAGCGGTCTCACAGACCGCTAAGTTTTTCAAGTTTATCAAGTTCAATTCATAATTTGTAGTTAAACTATAGATAATGGCCAAATTTTGTTTCGTTTTGAGCCGTATTACAAACTTTAGAGACTTTTGAATAGCTGCATTTTATTTATAATGGTCCTGCATATAAAGTTTAATACAAAAATAGTACTCGGAGAATTATTTTAACATTTTATTCGTCTTTGGATTAAGCGGTCTGACAGACTGCTCACAGTAGTTATGCGATAATTTTTGTCACAATTGTTAAATGTTAACAAATAGGAAAAACGACTTCTCTTAGATGATGAACTCTACTACATGATTTTAACAAAACTCTCAACACCAGTTTGAAAATCAACAAATTTTTCTCACGAAATTACGAAAGCTTGATATTGGCATATTTTTTTCTCAATAATGTAATAAAAGTAGTAGCTATCGTTTTTACATAAGTTCTTCTCAAGCTCATTATTATCTTTCATGTAAACTATGAAGCTTTTTGTTATTATCATTTTTCAACGGGGAACTTCGAAAAATCAAAATGGTACCTTAACGTTTGGAAGCCAGGTATAAATAAATATCAGGGGTCAGTCGGGTACTGAAATTTTAAGAGCAAAAAAGTTTTCGGTATCAATATTATCTTATATAAGTTTATCTCTTCTTGACAAGGCTAAATTTCAATCTATATTATTTTTACCTACTTTAACCTAGATTATTTTTCTGTTAAAAAATGCTGATATTTGTCTCGAATAATTCTTGTAAGCGTACTATATATATATATATATATATATATATATATATATACAGTCTCAGCAAAAAAAATCTTGACACTTGCGATTTCAGACGCTTTGTTAAATATCTAGGAATTTACATAAGGAATTATTCTGAAACTCCAGGTATATAAGCAAAATAGTACACGTCATATATTTTCGTGAAGAGATTTGCCCGAAATCCAACAGACGACTGTCAACAAATTGAAAAAGAACGAAGATCTTTTGGATAACTCTGTCAAAACTAATAAAGCAAAAGAGTTCAAACTGCAAATTACGATTAAAAGGCTTATTGAAATAAACTGTGTTCATTTTTATGAATATAGCATGTAAACTCGTAGAAAAATTAAGGTTTTTATAAAAACGGTTCCAAATTTTTCCAAGTTTTTTTATTACAATTTGCAGAGTTTTTCATCATACACAATGTTCTTTTCAGAAAATATGACAATCAAAATTGTACATAACACCCTCTAATCAGAATTAAATAATATTAAAAATTGTATGCCAAATGAGCAGGTTTACTAATTTTATTGCGAATGTATCAACGCTATTAAAATTTCATTTACATATTATGTTAGTTAAGTGTATAGAGCAATTTTTGTGAAAGTCTCAAAAACATAGCTTGAAAATTTTGAAAATTATCGTCAATAGAATAAGATCAAAATCCGTTATTCCCAAAATGAAGCAAACAGATGAGGGGCTTTATCCATATTCCATTGATTTAGAGCCTACACAATATTGCACATACTAATCTATTCGGATACAGCTCCTTATCGTTTTCCTTTATTTTGGGAATAACGGATTTATATTTTATTCTATCGACGATAATTTTCAGATTTTTCAAAGTATGTTTTTGAGACTTTCACAAAAGTTGATTTATACATTTAAGTAACATAATATGCAAATGAAATTTTAATAGAGTTGACACATACGCAGTAAAAATTATTTAGTAAACCTGCTCATTTTTCATACAATTTTTAGTACTTTTTAATTCTGATTACAGGGTGTTATGTACAATGTTTATTGTCATATTTTCTGAAAAGAACATTTTGTTTTATAAAGAACTCTGCAAAATTATAAGCAAAACACTTGGAAAATTTGGGACCGTTTTTATAAAAACCTCAAATTCTCTACGAGTTTACATGCTATATTTATAAAAGGTCATTTCCATGAAAACGTGTCATATCTGTCACAAGGTTAAAAATCGCTAATGCTTGTTGGCCACCGTTATTTTCGAAAAGTTTGCTTCGCCCTATTCAACTAATGAGATAGCTCTGATAAAATAAGTCACATTTTTCTTTTCTAAAATGATGGTGGGCAAAAATTGTTGTATGTGACAGACATGACATATTTTCATGGAGTTAGCCATAATTGAACACAATTTATTTCAATAAGCAGGGCTCCCAAATGGTCCACCAACTAAACATTAATATATTTTTAGAAAGAATTTCGTTTTATATATTTTTTGAAAATTGCGCAGAAATCGCCTTCGGATGTTAATTTTAACACAAATTCTGTAGAAACCTACTATGAAATTTTCTGTTAAAAAATATTGGTGTTCAGTTCGCGGACCATTTGGGAGCCCTGAATAAGCCACTTAATCACAATCTGCAGTTTGAACTCTTTTGTTTCATTAGTTTTGACAAGGTTATCCAAAAGATCTCCGTTCTTTTAAAATTTTTTAACGGTCCCCTGCTGGATTTTGGGGAAAACTGTATATATGACGAGTATATGGTTGGTTGGTTGATTTTTGACGTCCGATTATCTACGCTAGGGATATAGGACCGGGGGGGAGTGCCCTTCGTGGGGGTCTTTCTAAGGGAACCTAACCCGTATTTAAGCAAGGTTCGAAGAAAACCACGAAAACTCCGAACGCTTAGGCCGACAGCCGCGATTGGGTTCGAACCCAGCACTTGCCGTCTACCAGTTGAGAATGACTAGTATATGAAAACATACGACGAGTACTATTTCGTTTACACACATTGAGTTTCAGAATAATTCTTATGTACATTTTTAGATATTTAACAAAACGTCTAAAATCGCAAGTGTCAAGATTTTTTTTGCTGAGACTATATATATATATATAGAATAGAAATGCATAGTATCCTTTGTTAGAAAGGGGGTTAAAAGTATGAAGACTATTATTTTTTCTTCTTGAACTTATGTAGTTATATAATATAACATTTTATACTATTATTTGCAACACAATCGAACTGATTGGTAAAGTAATCGTACGAATTGAATATTTCCAACTGAGCGAAAAATTGCCAAGGCCGATAATCGAACCCAGATACTTAGCTTACAAGGCAATACTTTACCAGTTAAGCTATCTGGGCCACAGCCGGCTGGGATTTTTCGCTCAGTAGATTGTGTTGCAAATAATAGTATATCTACGTGCCCATCGTCATATGGAGTTTCATTAACTGCCGTCTATTCTGTTGAGCTGTCTAAATGACAGACCAGATGCTATGACCAATAAGGTTATCTGAGCGAAAAATCCCAGCCGGCTGTCACCCAGGTAGCTTAATAGGTAAAGCATTGGCCTTGTAAGCCAAGTATCTGGGTTCTATTCCCGGCCTGAGCAATTTTTCGCTCAGTTGGAAATATTCAATTCGTTGTACAACATTTTATTTCAATCAGTATTATGTAGTAATCTGCAACAAACTCCTTTGGAAAATATTCGGTTCTATATATTATTTACCTGCTTCATTAAATTTCAAAAATTTCATTTAGAAATTATGCAGTTTAATATGAGGATTACTGTATTATTAAGGAGAAATGTCAAATAAACAGTAACCTATTTAATTGTACGTTCGACTTTTCCGAATAAATTTGAAATATCAATTAATTCAAAAATCTGATTAAAAATTTTGTCACAATCATATCCTTTATAATTTGCAATCCTCTGCAAATCTTCTAATATATTATCAAACCACTATTAGTATTAATTGAAATCACACTCGAAATAAACTTTATTTCAGTCGTAAATTTCCGAGTTTATATTTCTAGCGTATGTGGCAACTTATATAAAGCAACTAATTAATTTTTAATTTTGGTTCTAATATAATATGTAATAATGAATTGTAACAGGTGTAATTATACAACAGTTAAACATTTTAAATTATTACATATGTGGTTATCAATGCATTTCATAAAAATATTTTTGATATATAATTCAATAAAGTTGCTTAAGAAATTAACTATTGCAATAAACATTTAAGCATTAATTTAACAAGAAAATGTTCGTTCTGGAAGATGTTCACCTTGTTTCATCGAACATTATTTTTCAAGGTAAAATGAATTCATTTTCAATTTACAATTGCAGTTTCTGAATTAATTGATCGTTTTCGATTCTATGGATTTTATACGAGGTAGTAATTATGGGTTTAACAAATAAATCTTATGAATATTTAGGATTTTCTATTTTCTATATCTAAGCGTTTAATATACTATATATTAAACGCTTAATGCCTTAATATAATGTTTCAGAAACATCAAAGTTTTGTAAAAATTTAATAACTAAAACATAAAATTTTTCAAGAAGATATGGAGCTAAGAAATAAATTTAAAAGAAAGAATATGAAGTGTAACTTTTGAGATGCGTATGGCACTAATTAAAAGAGTTTGCATTTACTACCTAACAGTCAGCCAATTATGGTTGTATCTTGTTTAATATTGGACCAATATAATTATTAGGGTGCCCCAGAAATTTGACATATCGAACACGTTTTACAATATTGCTAAAATATCTGGCAAGATATTCTTTCACAATGTAAATCTGATAACGCAATATTGGGGCATTATTAAAGCAAATGAATGCCATTCTACGCCTGGATATAGCGCAGTGTTTCCCAGTTTTTCTTTTCGGGTAGTTAGATCCAATGAACTATCGCTCGTTCCAGGTCAACAATTTTTTTTTTATCTCTCATTAGAGGAAATAATACCACTAGATACAAAAGTAGTCGGAAGTGCAATTCCCAAATCTTTCTTGTTTACATTAATAGTTCATTATGTACAATAAGGCTTTCATTTCACGACTTCAAAATTAACGCTGACTTTAACTTTCATACAGGGATGAGATTTCCGCTTTTTTGCACACCAGTAAAGTTTTAGAGAAAATGCTATATTATGTAATCGGAACATTTTTGTGATTTAGAAGAACAAAATTTTCTCTAAAATTATACTGGTGGCCAAAAAAGCGGAAATCTCATCCCTACTTTCATATTAAGTTTTCGATTCATTTTACTAATCGGAGTGAAAAGGGAGGTAACCTCGATCATGATGTTTTATAAAATTAACATTTTTTATGATACTGTTCTACATCAACTGCATAAAAATCACTGGGTTGCGAAAATGAATGCGAATTGCCTGTCACTACATGGATAGCCGATGTACAACACCACAAAGAAAAAACATTCTATTATAACGCCTTCTTCCGGTGGATTATTCTCAAATTTAAGGAAGCCTTTCTGGCCATAGCCTAAAACTTATATATGATATTTGATTCAATTTTATGCATAACTTTACATACTTTTCAATGGTGCAATAATGAAAATCGCACTAAAGTCGCTATTACAGCGCACTCATCTGGCAAAATATTTCCCAATTATAGGAGGACCTACTCGCTATAACTGCAAACATGCCTAAAAAAATTGGTTCATTTCTATGCAAAACTTCATATATATATATTTTTTTTTTCAGGGGTGCAAAAATCTAGGCGCCAGCAGGCAGTTTCTCACCACAAAATTTATTTTGTTTTTCTCCGTCTAATATTTCGTGTAAAATTCCTGCTAGAAAGCTATTAAATTTTGAGTGAAAAAAACTTTAAAATTTTAGTGGTGAGAGACTACCCTCTGGCGCCTAGATTTTTGCACCCCTGTATATATTTAAGGTAAAAAGCTAACAAATACAAACAACAGATAGATAGTCATTATATATAAACATGTTTTTCAGGATCGCTGACCCCATATAATCAGTAAATCCATTGAAACTTGGAAGTCGAAACAAATATCGATTAAAATACTCTCTTCTTTTGAATGAAGAAGCTGAAAGCCTATTATTAAAATAAAAAGAGAATTTTTTAAGAAACAAATATAACTAGCTAGATCGCCGTAAATACTTGTCTTCAATCACTAAATAAGATTTCTGGGTCCAAAAAGAATTGTTTGATCCGCGGCTTATACACCCAAAATTACGGTACATACGATGTTCGAATACTTTTATAAAAAGCTATTTTTTCAAAAGTATAAAAAGAATGATATGCAGGGTGTCCCAACTGTGTTGAAAATTATGAGGAGAGGTAGGCTACACCTTGACACTCGGAAACACATAACAACGTCGCATTGGAAATAAATTCCTGTCTTGTCGTCGGGAAGGTGCTCATTTTAATAATCATCTTTCGAAAATATTAATAAAATTATGAAATGATTGGCTGGTACTAGAATTTTCAAACGAGCTTTTTCGAAAGCAAAACTCGTATTTTTTAACTTTTGTTACAAAAGTAAAGTTTAGAGCTATTAATCAATGCGAAAATAAGAAAAAAAATAACTCTTAAAAAGAATGGTGACAGTCAAGTAATGTCAGTGCAAAAAGGTAGACTACTGGCAACACTGCCAGAGCCAATGATTTACTTTGTGTGATCTAGACTTTCCCATGCCTTTACGCGTTAGGAAAGTGTTTCCGACTCAATGCTCCTATGTGATTCTGCCTTATCTTGGTGTACCTTACCTACCTTTAAACTTTATAACACCTTTGCTGGGACACCCTGTATGCCAATTTATGCGATGCGTGCCACTGTTTTTTTAATAGTCTACAAAATCCTTGAAAAGATGGCAATTTATTTATTTTGTCCATTTCGTTTTCAAGCTAGTTTATATCGTCCTATGTAGGAAACACTATTCAATCGTCAAGGTATTTTGAGCCGGTCACGGTCAGTATTCAGAAAATAGAAATATAACTAGTTTACTGTTTTTAAAAGTGACTCTGGCCACTGAACTCCATAATAATTCGTTAGTCAACATTCTGCGATAAACACATACAGGTCCAGATTACGATAGAGAAAATTTCCACCAGTAGTTCTTAACAAAAATTTATTTCTTTTTTAAGCACCTGATTCAAACCGAGTTCCTTATCATGAAAAATGTAAATATTTACTTTTGTTTACTGGTGAAATAATCGGGACCTTATTACCAGCATGGCTTATACTGTCAATGGTTATTTCCATCCGAACTTGTCATGTCTTTAATATACCACGATGTTTAGCTACCAGTAATTTAGAACGGAAAACTATTTTATCAGAGATATATATCATGAACTGAATAAGGCGAAGAAAACTTTTCGGAAATATTGGTGGCCAACAGGCATAGCGATTTTTAGTGGTGTGGCAGACATGGCAAGTTCGCATGGAAATATCTCAATGAGAACAAAAAATGAATCCTGCACTTTTCTTTTTATAAGAGGTATTTTTTTTCAAACTGTTCTTTATACTTTTAATTATTATCAGTTATTTTACACCTTTTTTCTCCTTTTTATGCGAGAATTTTCAAGTTTTGTTAAGCTTAGATACGGTTTTATTTTGATGTATCATAAAAAAAACATTTGGTATAAAATTGAATATATCGTGTAGTTATTTAATTTGAAAATATGATTCATTGAAACTTACAGCTTCTTCGCTATATTTTTAAAGGAAGAGTGAATTGTAAAATATTCCCTAATACTATCCCATGAGGAAATACCTGCGATTTGTAATAATATTTCTTCTTAAAACATAAGACATTGCATTCATTAGCAGGCCGCTGAATATAATATAACAGAATAAGAAATAATTCTCTATTCCATGGTTGTCTGTTCGGCAACCATTTTTATTCAGACTTTTAATATTTATACAAAAAAAGCTTTTTATTTAACCCCTTCGCTACTGAGTATTAACGCAGTATTATTAATTATTACTGAATTATTTCTTCTCTTGTTTGACTTCACAGCGAGATTTTTGTTTTAGTTTCATTAGCTCGAATCTTAGAATTCGAAACATACTATTCTTATACCGAAAATGAAATTTTATTCGAATATCATAAATGGGATAAAACGGAAGTACCCATTTGGGGACCCAGGGGCCAAAGAAGTTATTAATTTACATTTAGCGATCACTTACAGTATAAATTCTCATTTGAAACTTACGGCGTGAATTGAAAATTTTGTATTAAAATTAGAGGCCAAACTGGCACCTTTGCCCCTTTCTATTATTGAGCTCAGTGGCTGCAGTTTTAAAATTATAAATACAATATACGTTACTTATTGGAAATATATCTTATTTTTTTATGACGCCAGCTGAAACGTTTAAGATTTGTATTTAAATCTCCGAGTAAGATACTAACAAACTAATTTCGCTAAAGCAAGGGTTAATAAATGAAATTAAGTATTTGTAGCAAAATTTGTAATGACACCATTAACTAGCGTTATTAGTAAGAAATAATAATAGAATAAAATAACAGACATCTTAATATTCTCTATGTATAACAAATTTATTTTCTGTGATTTTATTATCTATTGTTTTATTCTTTCGGTTCTCCCCGCGGTAGACTGTTCTCCCTTAATGCGTTCATTTCCGATTTTTTAAGAAAAAAATACGTTAATAACATTTATACAAGCTATCCAAATATATTAATTACAATTTAACGAATATTTCGTTGTCTGAGACATAATGAATGTTGCTGTTTTGCGTGCTATTCGTTTCATATCCATATGTCAATAGGCTAAGAAAAGGTTTTCGGAGATGCTTAGAAAATGTTATGATACAACAAGAATTAACATATTTTACAACTTTTTAATACTTGTTTGCTTTATTACAGATATTTCTTTCAGGAAAGTAATCTTTATTTTAAATTTAAAAGGTGAAAGTATGTTTAAAGTAACAGAATCACAAACGGTACAAAGAGAATTATGCAAATATTTATTATTATTATCATTACTAAATTTCTAATCGTTAATGTAGACATATAGTAAATGCATAGATACATACTAACATTACATCATTAGGGATGAGAGTGTTCCGTGTTTTTACATACCAGTATAATTTTAGAGAAAATATCGTTTTCTTAAATCGCAGCATTTTTCGATTGAGTAAAAAAACATTTTCTCTAAGATTATATTGGTGGGAATAAACGCGGAAAAATGCGGAAAATTATCATCCCCACATCATGAAAACAGTAACAAAAATATATCTTTAAACAAAATAATATTCAATTAAAAGTCATGTAATATTAAAAGAATCCAAAGAGGGTTCATTTACCGTTGGCGCATTTCTTAAATGCATTATATTGCTATTCAAGCAACAGTACTTTGCAGAACTTTTTAACATACCAAATAATGTCAAAATATCTAAAGCAGAATCTCATGAACACTGAATTCAAAAATTTCGTTTTTCAATTACAGTTATTTCAAGATGGTAAGTACTTAGGCTATTTTGATAATCGAATATTTTTTGCCACTTTTTGCAATATAAACTATATTAAAAATATATTCACTTATGTAGCAGAGAGTTTTAAGAGTTTTTCAGCCATAACCTTTTATTTGAAATAATTTTATACGAAGTGGATTAAATAATATTAAATATTAATTCACTTTCCATGCAAAAATTAAGATAATCTTAATACTTTTGTTTGAAATTACTATTGTACCTAAGCATGGTAAATGAACCTACATAGCGGTATTGCAATTCATACTCGGTTTAAAAAAAAAATATATATATATATATATATATATACATATATATATATATATATATATATATATATATATATATAATATTTTTGTGCATAACTACTTGAGATAATCAAAAATGTTACCTATTCCAAAATGATTCAATATCGTTTCAATATTTCTTTCAAACTCAATAGAAACATATTCTTTTCATTTTAGCATGTTTTTCAATTGATTGTACATTAACCCCTTGAAGGGCGGCGGTATAAAATATATACCACTTAATTTTAATTGAAAAATGCCACTTTGACGCCAGAATTAAACGAAATTTTTAATTTTATCAAGTACGCGAAGATAAGCATTTATTTATTTTGAAATTAATTTGTTTTTAAATTCTGGTGTCATTCGTTCGATTCAGCGTTTAATGAATGGAAGTGCTTTGCCCCTCAAAGGGTTAAAAAAAATTATATAATTTTCTCCGTAAAAAACTTAACTATTTTTGCTAAGATTGCTATGATAAGTATTGTAATACATTAAGTTCTTATATTAACAAAACATCGGCTAAAATTTTTCCTTCAAATTGCGAATGTTTTTTTAGTACTTATATTTAGAGTACATCACTTCGTATATTTTTATTGTACTACTGTTTTTTGTGTTTTAATTCCATTTATACTGTATTTATTTTGTCAATAACAGTAAAGATTATTTTTAAAACATATTTTCACTTATATTGTTTAAACAAAATTTACGTAAAAAAATAAACAAATAAAATAAAATAAAAGTAAGCTATTAGCTTCTGTTAAAAACCTAATTCAATATTTAATATTAAATAGGATACATGTTCATCAACACAATTGTTTCTTGTATGATAATTTTCTTCCCTGTTGTCACAAGTGGCGCAGCATTCTTTATTGTGTTTCATATTGCTTTATGACATTGTCTTATCTTCTAAGTGAATAAATGCGTAATAAATAAATAAAAACAGACAATGTTAATAACACGTGCTTCTTCTTGCACAATTGCAATCGAGCCGTCAAATAATAATACCTGGGAGATTTACCGATTCCAGATGGCCAAAATCGATTGTTAAAAGTTCATTCTAGAGTAATTTATTTTTTATCTGATAAACCTTAATCGTTAGGGTATTGTACCTTGCTATTGGTTTTGCTATAAATAAATTTGTATATTGCATAGAGTAGTGAAAATTGGTGATTCTTAGTTGGGAATGAATCTATTAATTTTAGTATAGTTGTTTTATCTGTTCCTCGAAGCGGAATAACATATTCCACTCGAATATGGATGCTTCCGTACAAAATATGGATTTTATACTATTGGATTTTTGTGCATGAATTTTGAGCATGTCAACAGTTATTTCATAGTTAATGTCGCAAATAATTCTTTTACATTGTTCATATTTTATATTAAAAGATGTATGAAAAAGCAAGATTAAGCTCAATTTTTGATACCATTAAATAGTTTAGATTATTACTTTTTCATTCTACTTTAATTCATCTTATCTATTTACCCCCCCCCTCCCTTCAGTGTTTAGAATTGTTTTTAGTTTACAAAGTCTCTCTCCATATATTTTTTAAATTTAACTCAAGTACCATTTTCCTTTTATCAAATTACGGAGAATTTAAGTTAGTAATATATATGTAAACTTTTGCACCATTATGCAACAGCAAAATGATTAATTCTACTGAAATGTTAATTCTGTTGAAAATATTTTGTTTATAGAGGATAATACAGTGAAGCAAATGAAGTTTTGCAAGCGCAAGATTTTTAAATTTAAGACTAAATTTAGTCAATTGTTGCTAATTTTATGTAGTCATATCTGGACTAATTTCTGTAAAATATATTATTTGGCTGGAAATTTCGAGTTAGATCTAGAAAATTCCCTAAATTCAGATTTGATACCGTGCAAAACAAAATGTAAATGTTTCCCCCGATGTATTATGATTCCCATCTTTTACGTAAAGTTCCGCTCTACTCAGACAAATATACAATACAATATGAAACAATGCAATACTGATGCAACGTAAAATGTACACGGTGAAACCGTTCACGGGTCAGCAAATTGAGGTACAGTTTTTAAACAAGCTGCCATTAAAAGGACACCTTTTCCTTATTTGGTGGTGTAATAATTCATAATTATATACACTAAGTATATTAGATATTATTGAAAGTTACGTTATATAACCCATTTTGGTTGCTTCAGAGCTCCGATTTTCCGTCCTACCTTTTCGACGTCTTTAATTTAATCAATTTTTCACTTAAATTTGTCCGGTTTCATTTCTTAGTTTTATTTTTTTAAACCTGATTTTTGCTAGAGAATCGGATATTTGGGACGTGGGTCGAGACCTATCAACCTGGCTTCCGCTCGAGAGTCGGGATAAGATAGAAAGTGCTCAAGGACCGGGGACGGAACGTGCGGGCCGCACTCCGCGAATTCTGAGGTGGTCGTCTGCGAATATACGTACGCTGTTAAGAAGTTAGAAAGATAGCAATTAAAGCGAAATTTATTGGTTAAGTGCTTTATCATCCATATGACGTCAGCATTAGATACCGAAGTTAAACAGCGTTACACGTGTTTTTGCTTTATAATATAAATTTATATACCTTTTATTCAAAGACAACAAAATAGTTGTTTTGTAATATACGCCACAATAAACTTTAATAAATGATTTTATTTAAACTGTAACTGTTATTTGAAAACTAAGGCAATATAAAATAATATGGTTTCATTTATTTAATGAATAAATTGAGCATGTAGCTGAAATAGTTAAAGGTTCATTATTCACTTAGAATGGTCTTGTTTAAATACTAACATGAATAAAATTCCTTATTCTTGAAGAACATTAACTATTGTGCAAACAGTATCTTCATGAAAACGGGTTTAAACGTAATGTACTATTAAAGGAGTATATGTTAATAGTATCAGATATAATCAGATAAATTGATACTTAATGATTTTGAAAGACTCTGTTATGAAGTCATTAAATTTTTATTTGGTGACAGAATATCTTATTGTAAAAAATCAGAAACGTGAATAAATTAAATGAGATTACCTTTCTAAGAATGTTTGCATGAAACTTTTTTCTAGATGTATGAATGTTCATAAAATTTAAATTTTATAATTTAAATTTTCTATTATGATTAATTTGAAAAAAAAATACTTTGGGGGTTTTTCGCCTTCTTATGCTCTGCAACAAGTATTTCATTTCAGAATATTTGAAATGATTTAACAAAAACTACAAACTGAAAATTTCAGACCCAAAACTTCCATAAATGTTGTTACATTGAAAAAGGTACAGAGTTTTCTAACAGTCAGATCCTAACACCCTACATTTAAATGCGTTCATAATTATTTAAATAAGAGGCACTCATAGTCGTCGTTCAGTCCGTCTGTCTGTCCGTCCGCATACAACAAATCGAAGACTCGTAAATGAATCTTTTGAATTAAAAAATATATAATTGTCACATGATTTGTCAAGCCATTTGAAATCTTATGAAAACAGAATGTATAGTTTAATTAGATGAACAATCAAATGTATTCCATAAAATTATAGCGAATGGGGAATAATAGATTCAAGCGTATTTGAATGATGTTATACTCCTTCGTACGTAATGAAATTGATAGGCATCTTTGAAGAATCTACTAAAATATATATTCTATGCAGTTTGTGGTGCAAAGAACATTTTTAATTAATTTACAGGACCACACAAAAGTATTCCTTTACATAATGGTATAAAGGGAAATTTCTTTGGGGCGCGTTTTAATTATAATAAAATATTTCACATTTTATGAAACTTATAAACGTTGCTGAAGTTTACTTTAAATTACCTCCTACATAATAAAGAGCAGGTAGTATTTACAGGGTCGCACTTCGGCCACTATACCGTATCCTAAGTACTATATACTATTACAACAAATCTGAATATTTTTAAAACTTCGTTATAGTGCGAAGGTATATCATTAGTTACGCTTGACGCACACATTATATATTGTTTAGCTGTGTTAGAACTTTAAAATAATGTGTTTAAATACGCGTCCAGTTACTCGGAGAGAGTTTTCATCTTGTTAATTCTCTCACTACCAATTCTACTTCTGCCATTGCGTACCACTGGGGTCATATAAAATCCCATTATTATTATTTTTTTACTACATTATAGACATCGAAAGGTGCACAATATTTTCATTTTATTAACAAACATACAAGACTCTTCAATATATTGTTCTTGTTATCACACACAGAAAATTACTGTCATTTTGTTTCCCACACTCTCCACTTTTATGAAATAAATTCTTACGTAAAGTATAATTTTGATACAAAACTATATTTTTTAACTATATCTAAAGTATATTTGTTTAGTGGAAAACAGATTTTATATGAAAATATCTTATTATTAATGGAAGGAAAAAACACACAACATTACAAACTACATTGTTTTTTTCAGTTTCAAAATAAAATTGAAGAATTTGAATTATAAAAATGTAAAATTTAAATTAAAACCGTAAACTATGTTTACCAATTGAAAGCAAAATTATTCTAATAATGAAAATATATGACATCACAAACAAATATTTATTATATACAGTAGTTTTCATACTTACAGTTTTGAAAGGAAAATGTTAGTTCCTTTTTAGGGTTTCCTTCGTCTGACAAGATTCTACTCGTCTTACCCCTCTGTCTGTCTGTACGTCACAGATTCTATACATAAAAGTTGTATAAATCAGAGACTTTAAATTTTACGTACTTACAGCTCATTATCTCGTGCCACACGACAAATCAGAAAATTTTGAAAAAGTATAATCTTTTAATAAAAATAATCTTTTCAGTATCATACGATATTTTTTTGCAATTTAAAATTTAAAACATAATCTTAATTTCAAGATTTTGCGTTTAGACATCACAGCTCTGAGGTAAAGCATCTCGTTCTTAGTTCTGATCAGGCTCGTATCAAGACAGTTCTTAGTTCTATCAGGGATGAGATTTCCGCTTTTTTGCACACCAGTAAAATTTTAGAGAAAATGCTATATTATGTAATCGGAACATTTTTGTGATTTAGAAGAACAAAATTTTCTCTAAAATTATACTGGTGGCCAAAAAAGCGGAAATCTCATCCCTAGATTCTATACACGTTGCTGGAAAGTGAAATTTTCATATTAACCACTTAATGGTCACATTAAATTACGGATTAAAAATTCAAATTCATTATTGCCACCCCTTTTTTGAAAAAAAAAATATTTATCTTATTTAATGCCAAGTAAAATGATACCAGAATAAAACCAATTACACTATTTTAGAAAACTGGTGAGAATCAAACAATTCTGAATAAAAGCCGTGAAGCTTGCAGCCCGTGAATGTCTCGGGCGCAACGATTAAGTGGTTAAGATGGATTTAATTAAAAGAAATTTCGTACTTTCGGTCATTTAAGGGTTTATATCAGTGATGCACAACCTTTTTGCCGGAAAGTCGCTTACCACAAAATTTTCAGAGTGACGTTTGATTTATGTAATAGCAAAGTTTCCGTCATTATTATAAGAGAAATTATTCTGCATGAAAATAGTGGTATCTTGGTGGGCCGCGGGCCAAAGGTTGTGCATCCCTGATTTATATTATTAGGATTTCGTTCATGTTACATTAATAGTATATTTTGGAATTCAATTTTTGTTCTCTTTTAAAAACTATAGCTATTTATAATTAATTCAGCATTTTAAATTTCGTTTAAATATTTTCTTTTCCCTTTTAGAAACTTAAAAATGCTATGTGTATCTCCGCTAATTTTTTTAATTTCGGATATTAAAAAAAAAAAATGGGAATTTTCGATTTAATTTAAATAATTTGATTAAAATGAATGACTTCCTTTTATAATTATCTTAAAATTAAATTTATTAAAGCTACCACCTATATAAGAATTCCATAATTATAAATTAACAATTTGAATTTATTAATTAAAAGATAAGTTGTTTTGAAAGAAATATTAGACGAAACCCTCTATGCAATATGCAATCATACATACCTACTTGTTTTTTTTACTCTATAAATTAAGTAAATGTCGAGATTAATTAGCATCCTTTTTCTTCAGGTAAAAAATATTACACTTGCACCAGATGTGGAAATGAATATTTGATTTTACAAGAATTGTAGCAGCACTCTTTTCCTTTTGAGTAATAGACTAGCTAATTGGGGCATTATCTGGAATCAATAGTGGCCGCTTCTATTCATTCTAAATTATATGAAAAAAAGAAAAGAAATTCCTCGTTCTTTTTTAAGACATCTACAGAAAGAAAATTTCGGGGAATATAGTGCAAAAGAATTCGCTACTCACTGTAAAAAAATGGCCCAAACAGTGGCCGAGAAGTTCTACTCTGGAAGCTGATAGAAGGGCGGTGCTGGGTTTAAACCTATCACGCCCGTTGGCCTAATCGTTTGGAGTTTTCCGCGGTTTTCTTCAAACCTTAGACTTCCTGGTGCACATACGTATTAGATTCCCCTAGAAAGACCCCCTACGGAAGTCACACACCCCACTTACTTTCAATATCCTTCATGTTGATAATTGGTTGTTATAGATATCACCAACATCACAAAAAAGAAACTTATGGAGTTACGAATAATTTTCTAGGAAACTGGAATGCCTGGACCTTTTATGTAACGTCAATAACAAAAATTCAAGTAACGGATTCACACTTGCGTTTTAAATCAAGTTATCTTAAAGGTTAATAAGAATTATTTATCTAACTGCAACCTGGATTGTAGTTGAATTTTTAGTAAGGTAACTGAAATTTTAGAACTTCTTTTTTTTGTAAAACTGCAGCCTTATAAAAATTAGTTTTGTAGATTTAGATCTATTTTAGTACAGTGTACAGATAAAATTTTAATAAGCATACAGATTATTGTAACTTTACATCTGTAGAATTACTTTTTTTACAGTGTAGAACGTTATATCAGTCAAGAGAATGCTCGATTGGAAACTTCTGTAAAAAAATTTACAGTTTCATAGAATGTTCTTAGTACTCTATTATATCCGGGTTGGTATATAATCCAGGAGATTCAGGGGTTTTAAATTCCAGATTTTTCGTAAAATATAGGGCGCCACATTTAGGTGCAGAATTTCTCCTTTAAATGAGGCAAGTAACACTTTATGAAATAACACTTTAGGCAAGTAACACTTTACTTGCATTTATATTCCATAAGGTTTACAATTGTTGCACAGACCGTGACTATTTGACGAAGATAGGCATTTAGATGTTGGTGCTACGTATGATGTGAACATGTCCATAAGACTACGTTTATATTTTCAGAGACGTTCAGATTACAATTAGACATGGTTTATTCTATCTTAAGCTTGTTTTATCACATTCACATACAGTGCCCGTGAAAATTATAAGGACAGCATTGAATTTTTTGATAAAGTTTAAAACAAATGAAACTTTTTCCCTTATGATATGCATCATCAAGCTGAAAGGTTAATAAAAACGTCAACATAATTCAACCGTGAATATTTTATTACGAAAATAAAGTAATTGTACAAAAAAATTACTGTTTTTGGCTGTGCAAAAAGTTTAAAGACAGTAAAATAAATTAAATATAGTAACCGAAGAAACAAATCTTTAATGTATTATGAACTTACCTATGGAGTTTAATGTTCGCAAATATTCCATCATTCCTCGACATCATTAATTTTTGGCACAGATCGGGATTGTTTTTGTACTATTCATCTTCAACTGTAGATCTGAGTTCCTATGCTGAAGAAAAATGCCTTCCATTTTTATAAACTCGTCTTGCTAATTCTGCTAGTTCTCCCCATAAACTATGCATAGGATTTAAATCAGGATTTCTGAGCGGCCATTGCAAAACTTCAATATTTTTCTTACAGAACTAAAGTTTTTCCCACGACTTGTGTGGATAGGTGCATTATCTCGCTGTTAAAACTGTTTTTTTCTTGTCAGAAGTGTTGCAACAAATGAAAGATGGTCAGATTTAGTGTATGTGTCTGTGAATTAAATTTTTCTGAAAGATATACTAGTGACACCACATTGTATGACATTCGGTTGTATGAAAAGGAGCTCCATGTTGCAATGAATCCGACACTTAACTGATGTTTTAATACAATATCTTTTTCTTTTCTTAAATCACCAGAATAATACTTTTCTGATGAAAAGAAGTGAAACTTAAATGGTCCTGATGGCTGAAAATATTATTGGAATGATCTGAGAAAAGAAAAAAATTATATTATTAAAACATCAGTTAGGTAGCGGATTCATTGCATCATGGGGCTGCTTTTCGTTAACCCTTTGAGCTCTGGTAGGCAATTTTTTTCAAAATACCACATGACACATTGGCACCAGTATCTTGAAAAGGAAAAAATCGGTTTACGATATACACGAAAAAATGCATTAAACTATTTTCAAAGAAATATGGTCGAATATTCCGGTGCCAGTGTAACATTTCTGAATTAAAGCTTAGTGGTAGAAAATTCTACCATCAGAGCTTAAAAGGTTAACGACGTGGTTCACCTGTATATCTTAAAGGAAAATTCAATTCCAAGACACATATACAAACTCTTGCTGATCACCTTTCATTTGTTGCAACACTTCTGAGAAGAGAAATACACATATAACAGCGAGATAATGCATTTATCTACACAAGTCCTGAGAAAAATATTTAGTTCTATAAGAAAAATATTGAAGTTTTGCATTAATTACTCAGAAATACTGATTTAAATCCTATCGATAACTTTTGGGGGGATCCAGCAATATAAGTTTATAATACTGGAAGGAATATTTCTTCAGCATAGTAACCCAGATCTACAATTGAAGATCAAAAGTACAAAATTAATCCCAAACTGAGTCAAAAATTAATGATGTTGTAGAATGATGCAATATTTCCAATAATTAAACTCCATAGGTGAATGCATAACACATTAGGTATTTGTTTCTTCGGTTACTGTATTGAATATTTTTTTGCTGTCCTTAAAGTCCTAAATACTGTCCTAAATGCTGTCCTAAATATACAGGAGAAAATAGCGATTTTTTTGCAGTTGCGTTATTTTCGTAATAAAATACTCTCAATTCAGTTTTGTTGACATTTTTATTAGCTTTTGAGCTTCATGAATACTATAAGGAAAAAAGTTTCATTTGTTTTGAAGTTTATAATAAAAAAAATAATATTTTTTGCTGTCCTTATAGTTTTGACACGCACTGTATATCCACCTCTTAAAATCTAATGGCAACAGCATAGTGACATTACATATATGAAAACCGACATAAGATAAATTTCCATCAAATTTTTATTGGAACAAAAATTAATGCAAATCGATCCAGTTCATATTAAATAGATTAATCGATCATTTACTTATAGACACTAAAATAATTTTTGCATTTCATTAGTTTTTTGTATATGCTTTAGGAAAGTTCGAATATAAAACACATTTATATATTCATGAAAAGCTTTTATAGTCAATTAATTATTTATTCATGATGCAATTTGAAAACGAAATGTATAAATAAATGTTTATTCATTTCATATTCTTTCAATTAACTTAAGAATAGTCAAATCCCTGAACACAAATTTTTATTCCATTTTGATTATTGGCTCCTGCGTAAGATATAACATTAAAGGTCCATATAGTATTCAATTAAAATTGAAAGCATTTTTTCTGTCATTTCACGTTTGCTAATTTTAGCAAGCATTTTATTATTCATGTCTTTAAATGTAAGCATTTTTATTCTGGAGAAAAATAAGGATATATCCTCATTTTAATAATAAAGGCAAATGATTACTATAGTTTCGACCTACGTTTCAAATTTTTTTTTCTCAGTATTGAAATATATTATTTTTTGAGTGTCTACGGGATATAATATTTCTAATTCACGGGATATAATATTTCTAAAAGGATTGAAAATATATTCATCGCTTAAAATAGATTTACAATGGATTACTGAGTACAATCAATGACGATTTCTTAAAAGTGTAATTATAATACTATAATATAAAACGACACTCAAATATTACGTTTACACGTACTAAGAAATTAATATCAAAAGTAATTAAATGGGTTTTTCTTAAAATAACTTACTAAAGGGCTCTGGTCTTTACCAGCTACGCTTTCAACCCGCATTCAGACTCAAAATATTCAATAATTTGATTGTTTTTCAAAAATTACGGAAAATTGAATTGTATATATATAAAAAGCAGATTCCAATTGCGATCTCCGTGTAAATGGACTTTCATTCATTTCCATTCATTCCGAGGAATTTTAAAGCCAAATCAGTTGCTGTTAATATCTGTTTACGTATTTCATGAATTTAGATGAATTAAACATTTGAAAAACAACTTATGTAAAATAAGTTATCTAAATATTTCCTTCCAGCATTTTTAACAAAGCCAAAATGATTTTAAATAAGAGATTTTAAATATAATCTTTTTAATCTAAAATAAATTTTACCAAATTATTTTTTTTATAATATTCACCGTAAAACATTTTTATTCATAGAAAAGCAATATTAGTATTTGTGCTGTCAAATGAATATAAAAAAATAAATAAAAAGGTCATCTCGAAATATGAAAAAAAAATCTCTCGTGTTTGTGTAAATAGATTATATAATTTAAGTTGTTTGGTAACGTTACTACTTGTTCATTTGAAATAGGACCATTGCCTTTAACGCATGTTATATAATTTATTATTTTATAAGTTTCTTTCTTTTTAAATATTCATGTGTGAAAACAATTTGTATAGCGTAATTTTCAATATACTTTTGTTTTTAACACGTAATTATTTCATTTCAAAGTGTTTTTTCTGTTTATTATAGTCACGTGTAGATTAATTTTTAATTTTATGGAAATACTATTCTTGGTGAAGTTTTTACAACTGGCAAACAGTAGAAATAATAATCTTTTCTAATGTATAAAAAATAGAAATGCCGAGAACTTAAATTTAAAATGTAAATAAGGCCTCAAAAATGAACCAAATAAAAAAATAATAAATGCAGTACACGCACCCGGAGCTTCCAACGTATTAACCTTGGAAAAAGTTAGCAAATTCCTATGTATCGCTTTTGCCTCTATAAAATCGTTTTAATGTAACTTTTTTTTTTTACATAATTTAACATTAATCACTTGGAGACGAGCGACATGTATACGTGCCGCAAAAAGGCTTAAGAATCCTTGTTTACCGTAATTTCGGGTGTATAAGCCGCAGATCAAACAATTCTTTTTGACCCAGAACTTTTTAAGAAACAAATATAACTAGTTAGATCGGCGTAAATATTTGTCTTAAATCACTAAATAAGATTTCTGGGTCCAAAAAGAATTGTTTGATCCGCGGCTTATACACCCGAAATTACGGTACATCACCAGTAAAATTTTACTGTAAAATTTGCTTATTAAATTGGCGCATTTTCTGGATTTAATAAGGCAAAAATTTCTGTTTTTAAAAACCGGTGACAAAATATCAAATATTTCATAAAAAGTTCCCGTCGCGAAGGGGTTAAATAACCCTATAGATAATTATTCTGTTTAAAACTTGTCTGTATTAGTGTATTTATCAAACATCTTTCTATGATACAACTTATTTTCATATTTTTGTATGCATTTTTTTTCTTAATATCAAATAAAAATCTCCCGATCACAATAAATTAATTTACTATACATAATAATCTGCGATGACAGCGTTACTTAATTTTTTAGAATAGATATAAACTTAGGAAAAGTTACGGTACAATTAAGCAAACTTTTTTTTAATCATTTTTTAGCTTTGATTTAAGACCAAAAATTGTTATGAAAATAAATTTTCTCTCGTAAAGAATCTAAAACAATAAAAAAACTTTAATCGAATATTTAAAAATGAAAGGGCACTGTTATCTGTATGTGTATTTCAGAATAAAGTGGGCCGAAGGAATTCAAAAATTGTTTTTCAAGTCATAGTACAGAGGAAAAGTTGCAAATTCCATAGACCAAAGTTTTAGTGAAAAACATAGAACTGTTAAGAAAGAGGGACTGAGATGACCTTAACCTTTCACTGCACAATGTGCCACATCTGGCACTTACATGAAAACTCAATAATTCTCATTATGTTCCAAAAATTAGGGATATATGAGGGTTCAATTGATCAAGAACCGTCACAACAGTGGACTAATATGTATTTTGCCTTTTCAGATGGCTGCATTTCACGAAAAATTAAAATTTGTTTTTCGGAAAAAAAAATTATAAATAATAATAATAATAATAATAATAATAATAATAATAATAATAAATAAATAAATAAGCATTTTCGATCAGGTTCTTTAGGCAAAATTTACTTTTATTGTTTTGCTGAATATTAAAAAATATTAAAATAAAGAAAGTCGCAGAGAATTAAGCAGATAAAATTACTTAATTTAAGTTTATTTAATAATAAAATGCAGCAATACACTATTTAAAATACCTAAATGAGTATGTAGGATATACGCCATAAAATATGAAATTTTCGTTGAAAATTTGATATTTACTTTTTAAAAAATAATTATTAAATTAATTATCATAATTATTAAATTAATTATAATAATATTTACTTTTTAAAAAATAATTATAATAATAACTAAAAAATTTTAAAAAAATGTGCAGTGAAGTAGGGAAATGTGCATTAATATAGCGAAGCTTCAACAGTAACTGTTGTCTCACAGCTCAACATTTTAACATTATATTTTGTTATTCTAATACATAAGAATTTCAGCTATTCCGTTCATGAACAAGCAATTTAAATTTTTTTGAAAGCATGTAAATTTTTCCACATTTTGATAAATTTTACAGAACATGCGCCACTTTTTTATCGATTTTATTTCTTTATATATCTAATTTTTAATCACCCAAATTCGCAAAATTTCCGCAGGATTGCGACTTGAAAAACATTTTTTGAATTTTTTCGACTCACCCGCTGTTGAATTTTCTACATGGTTTATATGTGATGCAGAAATAAAAACAACATATGCGTCATATAGTTCTGTAGCATGGTTTCGGTCAAATCAGATTCACGCTAATTTTCTTAGATGGTTTGATTTCATTTTTTCGGATTCAGGCTGGTTTTTTGATCAGATTCTTTAAACTGCAGTTCATTATTTTGACCTGATTCATATAAAAAAGAAGATGGGATTATCACTAAGGTTACCTTAGGGATAAAACTCGCCACATTTGTCCACGGTATCTTATTTTGCACAGCATTGGAAGCTTAATCCAAAAGATCACTGGTTCAAATTCTGGAGTGATCAAATTCAGATCAAAAACTCTCATAAAAAAACTTATACAATTTAGTTACCAATTAATGTAATTGTGTTAAAATTAGTCAAGTGTACTTGCGTATTCTATCTAACATAAAAGTAACCAAATAAGCGGGACTGTCGCAAGCGAATATTTTTCTATTCCATTCGCACGATTATTTTAAATAAATAGACTTTGCAATATAAATGCAATATAATCACTTCAAATGATTGTCAAATTGTATCTCAAAAACTTTTCTTTTATAAAAGTGGTGCAAAATGGAATAAAACTAGCCTTATGTGGCAATCCCATAACTTTCTCATAGATGTCAATAATTTCAAAATTCGCTATTGCAATACCGAAATTAAATAACCCATCGTGAGAATTCTAATGATATAAAATTCCGTGTATTAGTTTTTGAAATGGGACTATTGCGAATATCGGTAAAAATGCTGAATAAAAATGCCACCTGTTGTGCTATTTATACCAAAATATAATCAGCGATAATATTTATCAAGGTAAAACCTGAATCTGAAGTTTGATCAAAATTCGTGCATAAGTTCTTGAGATAGAGCTATTGCGGGAATGAGAAAAAATTCACGCTACCTATTAAGCGATTTACACCAAAGTGTAAAATGCATTCATTCATGACGTAGACTAACAGAGTCTTGTGAAAAACCATGCGTTAGTTCTTGAGATAGAGCTCTTGCGGAAAACGTGAAAATGACATTATAGTACCGTCATCTGTAGAGCAATTTACACCAAAATTCAAACGGCATCCATTTATGTCAAGGACTAACTTAATCTGAAGTTTAATGAAAATCCGAAGTAGTTCTTGTGGTAGAGCTATTGCGAAAATCGTAAAAAAGTCAACGTAGTAGAGCCACCGGTTGAGTTATTTATAGAAAAACTCATCAGCAACAATTTATAATAGCGACTGCCTGAATACAATTTTTTATCAAATCCCGTGCATTACTTCTTGAGATAGAGCTCCCACAAAATTTATATCGCCTACAGACAGACAGATGGACAAAATCACAGACCCACAGACAGACATTTTGTAAAAACACGTTTTTGGAATTTCTGACCCCTAAATTTGTAAATCCGCTAAAAATTGGAATTCCAAAATTTTTACGAATCCATTTGTATTATATAGGTAGAAGAAAGTAAAAATAGTTGTCTGTAACAGTTCTGACTAAGGTGTACCGAAACAATAATGCCATGTTAAGGTTATATCAATTATCACGGTTTAGTTTCAGATTTTTTTCAAACAAATTTAGGATTTGATACAGAATCTTATTGACCATGTATACAGTTAAGAATATTTTAGCAGATATGTATCCATAAATGTAATGGCGTGATTTTTTTGTCAGTACTATTTGACGTTATTATAAATATGCAAACGAAGCTATAAAATAAGGTGTAATGGAAATTGTCGAATTTTAGTGATACGAACTGTATCTCACTAGAAATTGACAAATTTCTCTGACATAACAATAATTGTGATATGAGGATGCAGTAATAGTCACTCGGTAGTTTATTCTTTTCACATGAAAAAAAATAGCAGTACTTATGACACAAATCTCTTTTTATCTTTTTTAGTTTTGAACGATGACAATTATGTTCTTTCGTGCATAAAATAAAAATAAGTCCTCTTAAGATATAGTTCCAGCACTGAAAAGTATGAACCGGAGATGTAACGCCAGTCGCTGATTTTATTAACCCGGCATACTTATTGCGTATCATATTTTGAATTACAAACTACCTTGCGAATACATCCAAAATGTTCCACAATGCATTGAAAGTACATGAAATATACTATACATTTCTGAAATAAACAAAGTATTTCCTAACAAATTCCTCTTCGTATCACATAAATTTTACCTAACAAATTTAGATCGCGCGTTGATTCTTATGTGCTTCTTCCAGCGTTAAGGTTTACAAGTGAAACAAGTTCTCTTTTATCCGTTATTCGTGATCCAGATGGCATGGAATCTTTCTATAGAATATCCGTAGATGTCATCTCCTGAATTTCTACTTAATTACTCGAAATTAGCACTTGGCCTTATTACCTACCCTAGCGTTACTATCCCAGGACATCTTAAATGGATTATGTCATCCAATAACATGACAAACCCAAACTTGTCTTCGTAACGTCATTAAAAATCCAGAAGCATTAAAAATTTTTTAGGAGAACAGTTTAAACAATTACACTGATAAACAAATTTTAACCAATTTCCTGTTTCTCTATATACGTTGGGTGTTTCTTATGGATTTCAAGCTACTGAAAAAGAATATGTTTGTAAAAATTTTCTATCACCCTCCAATTTCAAGAAATTTCATTTATACGTTTTGGAGTATGTACGCATCGTATAGGCATTAGAATTGTATTACATTATTCTGTTTCATGTATTTGATTCACACAAGCATTTCTTTTTCTTATTACAACGATAGAAGATACAACAAGAGAGTAGAAACAGATGTCCCCCTAATAAATTTTATGTTAGCAACCTTGAACAGACAGCTCTAGCCACCTCCACAGTATTTGACTTCAACGTAAATCCATGACAGTTGAAACTTTCGGGGCGAGTGTACTACTATTTCTTTGTTCTGTAAGACTTTTTAATTAAATTTTGATTATAAGTATCCTATTTTCCTTTACAATATGTAAAACATGTCTAGAGGATGTGTTAATGAACCCAATTCTTTTTGCTATGTGTGCGGGGAGCTAACTTTGAAAAAGCATCGATACGCGTTCACGCCGTTAATAAAGACTGCCCATCATTACTTTGGATATAAAGTAGGTGAACAAGATAAGAAATGGGCACCTCATTCTTTTTGTACATGATGTGCTACAAACCTCCGGGCATGGATGAAAGGTACAAAAAAGTATATGCCCTTTGCTATCACTGAGCTCAACATATAACAGGAGATCCGGCTTCCTATTTCCCAACGTTAGCTCCCGCGGTAAGCGCGGATGAATACAGTGACGGCACTTTTAGCTGAGTTTTGGTTCGTATACTAGGCAGAAAGCGCTGTTTCGCTCATTGCCTATTATGTGAGCAGTTTATTTATTTTCTAATTTCTTTTAATTTTCTTGATATAATTATTAACCATATATCATGGTGAGCAGTTGTTCTGCTTACGGCTGTAAAAACCGTTGGACAAAAGAGGGAAATTTGCAATTTCACAGGTAAAATGCTTTTTTTTTTTTTTTTTTTTTTTTTTTTTTTTTTTTTTTTTTTTTTACTCCTATGCACATGTTAACCAACCACAAGTGTGATACAGTCGAACCTCGTTAATGTGAATCTCAAGTGGTATCGAAATTTTGTTCATATTAACAGTAATTCATGTTATTAGTATTAAACATTTGTATTCATTTTCGTAGGGGACTGTAAAAACAGTTTATGTTAAATGTAATCCACGTTAAACGTGTTTTTGTTAACGAGGTTTGACTATGTGCAAACTTTGTGAATGATAATTTTTTGTTTTGATTTATTTTAATTTCAAGTATCATTTTTTGTCTAGTGTTTAATACAAAGATTACTAAAATACTTATTGGAAAATATTTTGAGAAAATGCTTTAACATATATATTGGATAAATATTTAATAAAAATACATAAATATTTAAATTAATATTTAGTTAGATAGTTGGTGTAAAACATTATTCCATTATTGTTATTATTATTATTATTATTATTATTTTAATGTATCATCGTAATTCTATAAATTCATTTATTGTAACAATTATTGTTATAATTTTTTAGATGCATTTTAAAATTTTCTGAAAAATAGTGTATAATTATCGTACAGCTTACTTTTTAATTTAATATTTTCGCGTTCATAAATTTATCGTTTATCTATAAAAAATGGTATTATGTTTATATTTGCACCAAATGATTAACAATAGACATGTCATTGAACATCAAAATATAGGGAAAAGTGGGGCACATGTGAACAACTTTTTACATTTTTTATTTCTCAAAATTTTTATGAGCTATTGAAACAAAATCTGATTGATTTGAGTATTTACACTTCGTTTGTTCTTTTAGTGAAACTTTTGAAAACATTTATCAAGAACTTCTAACTTATCATTCTAAAAATTGTCTGAAATTGTTCACATGTGTCCAGGCCCAAGTAAAAAAAAAAAAACTTAAATCTAAAAAGAAGATACTTTTACATAAAATGACAACAAATTATTGCTAAAATATTAACATATTACGCGGGGGGGGGGGGATATTGAACATTTGGAACAGTCTCATAGTTTTTAGGATAACTGCTTCTTCTTCCCTCTAGATTTTTTTTTTACGGCGATAATAATGCGCATTGAAACTATGAAAACATATGTATAAATACATTTATTATATTAAAATTTACCTTATGTTTTAATACTTCTGAAATTTTTGTGTTACTTAAAACCACTTGATTAAAATTTGAAGCTTTATTTTGTTGAAATTAATTTGTAAATTGTTCTTTAAAACTATAAACATAATGATAAAAACAAAGTATTCTTTTGTTCAGAAATGATAAAATAAAAATACATATTCGGATAATAAAAAAGCCGGATAATTAAATGCCAATTTCAAAACAACATTATCTGCCGATTTCGAATGGATGTGAAAGATGGGGTTTATAAACAATTTAATTAAAAATATTTCTGCTAAATAAGTACTAATCGGGTAGTTCCTGTTCTTATAGATCACTTACTCTCATTGTTTTTATAATTTACTTAATTAGTGAAGAATAAATTGGGATAATAATAAAGAGATTTCTCCTATGTCTAACATTGAAAAAGCGGACTATTTTTTCTCTCTTGCCTACTATGCTTCTCCGGGTTGTAATTCGGCTAGCAGACGACTGACCGCAGAGTCGGACCTCCTGTTATATGTCGAGCTCAGTGTTTGCTATACCCATGATATGGCGCATGCCGAGGGATCATATAACTGACTGCTACTAATGTATTACAAAAATTAAAGGATTATCTGCAAGAAGTAAGCATAGAATTAAGTACCCGAACTTAGATTCAGTAATGTGACTGCGCATTACATAATGATGATTTACAAATACCGAAACCTCCAGCGAATTTTACATATGACGATACAGCAGTAGAAATGGAAATTGCTGAAACTGAAACTTCCTCTACATCTGATACGAACTATTCTCCTGGCATAAATAAAGAACCACACCTAATTACTCAAAAAAGAATTAAATGATTTTGTGAGAGACCTAAATTTATCAAAGAAAAACTCAGAATTACTTGGATGAAGATAGCAAGGTTGGAATCTCCTGAAAAACAATACAAAGATATGTATTTATCGAGAGTGACATAAGAAATATTCGACATTTTTTTCAAGAAAGATTATTTATGCTATTGTAATGATATAAGTGGCTTAATGTATGTTTTAAACTCGGAACAATGGCCTATAAGAGAGCAGCCACAGATAAGACATTCAGCGCTACATAAAGAATGAAATTTCTTATTAATAACATTTCTTTTTACAAAAATTCTTCTATGTTTTTCTGAAACTTTATAAAGAATGCATACTTTCAGTGTTTTAAACATTAATTTTAAGCTTTATAAGTGTTTATTTAAAAGTTTGTCATTACTAAAATACCAAATGATAAATTTCATAAGGTATATGTGTTGAATAAATACTACAAAATTCAGATTTTTGAGATTTTGATTTTTTTTTAAATCTGTGGGTGATGGAAACTTTTTAATGGCATATTCTTTCACTGCACCACCTATAATATAAAAGTCACCACATACTTAGTTAGAAAAAGAAACCTTGTTTATCAGTGTTATTGGTGTTCCTGACAAATAAATAATTTCTTGGACTTTCGTCGTATTTTTTTTTATTTCACCAGTACTTTTTTTTTGTAAACATCATGCAGTTTAATATAAACATGCTTTATTGAATGATCATATGGGAATTTATCTCACACTTACCCTAATTTCCTGCCTATAATCCGCGGATCAAACAATTCTTTTTTCGACCCAGAAATTTTATTTCGTAAATGAAGGCAAATATTTAAGGCGATCTGAAAAGTTATATTTTATTTAATAAAATTTCTGGGTCGAAAAATGATTGTTTGATCCGCGGATTATACTCAGGAAATTAGGGTACTTTTATAAATATATATCACTTAAAAGAGAAGACAATAAAAATTTAATTCATCTTAAAATACATAAAAATACGCATCCTTGGTGTTGATCTTAATAATTTATGAAAGAGTAAACAGCGATATGTTAAGTCAAACATTACACAGTAAATCTCTTTAAATGTCATGCTAGTCTCATAAAAGTTAAAGTAGGTGAATTTCAGTGAATTAGCAAATCCATTAATAATAAAATACCTACAATATTACACATGAATATAAGCTAAAGAAATTAAAGTAGTATCCTGTAATTACACTCACATTTTTCATTCAGTTTGCCTGCTCATTTAACAACGGACTTGATGAGATTCTACAAATCATTGTAGGGAATACTAAATTGTTAACAGATTTCTTCTACTTAAAATTATTTGTACACTAGCTGAATGTTTCGATGATAATTTATTTTGCGAAGTATCTTAAGAATATTTTTTGGTTAATTGGGATCAACATGTAGAATTCTATTTCTTTCGAAAATTGCATTTATTCTTTAAAAGACTTTAAGAGACTAATATTGAAAATTAAAGCAATTATAAATTAATTGTTTTGAAAGATATCCCATTGGAGACCCAATACTTGTTATATTTGCAGGGTCAGTGTTGCCAGGTGGGCTACTTTTTTAAAATTCATATTCTTGATTGGCACCACTTTTTACAAATGATAAAATGTGCTTCATTCAATGACATGATAATTAAGGCGAAGAGAAAAGGTAATTTGCCGTTTCAAAAAAGTGGTGCCAATCAAGAAATCTGAATTTTAAAAAAGTAGCCCACTGGCAACACTGTGCAGGGTTGTCACAGGCTACTATTTTTTAATTCAACGGGCGGTACTTTCCAAAACCGAAATCTTTAATACTAGAAGTGCCATAAATTTTACTGAAGATCTATAAAAAAAGGTGCGTACTAGAATTTTTTTTGTTTCAAACTATAGTTTAAAAATATTTCTTGCGTTATGTATGCATTTAACTCCTTTTTAAAGATATTTCTGGTTCAGATAGAATTATTCATATGTGGTTGCAACCAAATATACTGTTCTCGGCGTTTTCAGTGTTAACAATAGAACGCCCGGAAGGAGTCGATTCGACTCCAACCATGCGATTAAATTTCAATTCGAACCAGAAAATTTTTCATGGAATAATTTAAATTTAATACATGCAGATTTAAGTTAAATAAATATATTAAATAATTTTGAATAAAAATTCCGGTAAGAAATAGTATTGTCAAACATGGCCAAAATATCCGGGCGTTCTAGTGTTAACACACACTTTGAAAACTTTTGAAAGAGACTTCAAAATTTACTTGAGAAAAATACTGATGCGAACAGAATAGAAAAATAGCCACCTGTGGCATCACTGCATTTGTTATGCTGGAGCCCTATATTTTGATAAGATCACATTCATTGGAAATATTTCCTGTAAAATGCGAAGTATAGTTAAATATTTTCTTTACATTGAATTTAATTGCAATAAAATACTAATATTTGTGGAATATGGGATAATGAATACACTCCTTATAAAGTGTATTACATTTATCGAAAGGTAAACATCTCGATGTTGGAGTATTATTTCCATATTTATACCGGGCAACACTTAGCGTTTTTAGCAAATATTTATGTATACAGAAAGACATTTTTTCAAGTATGTTAAAGAAAATAATAACCGCATTCTCACGTTTTTAATGCTCAAAAACAGGGATACTTCTCACACGTTTGCAATGCTATTTGAATATAAACAAATGTGCAATTTTCCGAATATTTCATTCAAATGACAAGTTATGAATGATAACGACACACGTGTGATTCTTACTTGATAACCACTATTACGTTATGCGAGAGGTTTTACAATCATTTCAAGACAGCAGTTTTAACAGCATTTTTGAAAATCGTTTTAATTTTTCAGGAAATGAAAAAAGTACCGTAATTTCGGGTGTATAAGCCGCAGATCAAACAATTCTTTTTGGACCCAGAAATCTTATTTTGTGATTGAAGACAAATATTTACGGCGATCTGACTAGTTATATTTCTTTTTAAAAAAATTCTGGGTCGAAAAAGAATTGTTTGAGCTACGGCTTATACACCCGAAATTACGGTACTATGATTCATAGTAATTTAAAAGTAAATGTAAAACAATTTCGAAATGCATGCGCGAAAATGAATCCGTGGGTGTGTGTAATAAGTGTGTTGAATTTTCGGTATATTATTTAAAAATATTTTGGAGCATAAGGGTAAATTCGCGTTCAAACGTTACAACATTGCATTTTTTTTTCCTTTCTTCTATTTTTACAAGACGAAAGTTTTGGATTCGTGAAAATTTTCAAATTCCGTTTTCGATGGATTTACACATTTTAGGGGTCAGAGATAAAAAATAATTTCAAAATTACTGTATGTGAGTCTGTTAATCTGCCAGTCAGTACTTACAGTCATTTAATCTGTCTATATGTATGTGACATAAATTTTGTGGGCGTTCTCAAGAACTAACGCACGGATTTTCAAAAAAACTTTAGATTATGTTAGACCTTGATATAAACTGGGCCTGATTAGTTTTTGGTGTATATCGCCCGACGGGTGGCGCAACTAATCTGCCTTTTTCACGATTATCACAATAGCTATATCTCAAGAACTAATGAATGGATTTCCATGAAACTTTAGATTCTGTTAGTCCTTGATATAATATAGCTCTGATTATGTTTTGGTGTAAATAACAAAACATATGGTCTTGCAATGCGGATTTATGTATGATTATCGCTATAGCTCTGTCTGAGGAACTAATAAACGAATTTTCACCAAACTTCAGTTTCAGTTAGTCTCTAAAATAAATTAGTATTCTTTAGTTTTAGTTTTTTGAGCAAATCGCTCAACAGGTAGCTCTAGTATGAGGCATTATTCATGATTATCACAATAGCTCTATCTGAAGATCTAATGCACGGATTTCCATCAAACTTCAGATTTAGTTAGTTCCAAATAAAAACGAGTATTCTTTAGTTTTTTTGAGTAACTAGCTCAACATGTTGTGTTGCTATGCGGCATCATTCATGATTTTCTCAAAACCGCTATCCCAGGAACTAATGCATGAATTTTCATCAAACTTTAAATTCAGTTAGTCCCAGATACAAATTAATATTCTTTAGATTTTACTCTAAATCGATCAAGAGGAGGCGCTTCTATTTCATTTTTGACGTTTTCTGCGATGAGTCTATCTCAAATATAATGCACGGATTTTCATCAAATTTCAGAATCAGTTAGAACGCGATATAAGTTTTTGCTGATTAGATTTAGTGCAAATTTCCCAACCTGTGACGCTGCTATGTTTCATTTTTCTGGAAGTATTATCGTGTTTGAGATAGAAGAAAGGTTTGGGATTGCCAGATCCAATTAGTTTTTTAATCGTTTTACACAAAGATTCTAAGATTAGAAAATAAAATATTAATTTTATTAATAAAGTTTTCGATAAGTTAAAATAAAAATAATTGCACAGGTTTTCTATAATAATTGTTACATAAGAAATGCATAAAAGACTATTTCCAGTATTTTCTTTCACTGTAATACTTCTTACTTGATGCATATTTCTTTAACCCTTTCGTGGTTATAAGCGCGTATACGCGCCCAGAATACCACTTAATTTGAATTGCGAAATGCCATACTGACACCGGAATTTTTAAATGAAAATTTTAATTTTTCAAAGAAAGTAAAAAAAACATTTATAGATTATGAAATAAATCTGTTTTTAAATTCCGGTGTCACTCAATCATTTTAGTATTTTATGAATAGAAGTGCTTTAACCGTCAAAGGGTTAATATGAAAAGAAAGGAAAATGATGTGAAGTCAAATGATAAAATGTAAATGTGCGACATTTTTTAGTAAAAATTACAGTAGCAAGTTTGAAATTGCACGTGAAACTTATCAAAAGGGGCGTGTTTGTACTATATGGAAGTTTTTAAAATATTCAGATTTTGCTGTTATAGTATATAGTGCTTCGGGTACAGTCTAGTAATCGAAATCTTTTGTGTGTACCTGCTGATACTATCTGTTTCCATTATACAGGAAGTAACTAGTATTAAATATCAGCAAAGTATACCAGTGTCATAAAATGTTAAACAGTTTCGTATAATTAAAACACGCTCCAAATAATGTTTCTCCGTATACTATTATGTAGTGGAATAGTTTTGTGTGGTCTTGTAAATCGATATCAAATATTCTTTGCACCACAAATTGTACAGAATGTATATTATAACATATACTTCATAAATCATATCAATTCTACGATGTTTGAAAGAGTGTAACACCATTAAGGGAGCTCAGGTGTTGAAAACATTTCAAAAAATCGATTTTTTATGATCTAGTTTGATTATTCAATTAATTCTTAATTCAATGCAAAAACCGCATAAAAATATTTGAATTTTTAACGGGGTTATAAGCATTTATGTATCAACACTTTCATAGCCGCACCCATGGAAATTTCAACTTTAAATCGCGTTTTCTCAAAACTTGTGTTTTGACGACTAACAGCAAAATTAAAAAAAAAACTATTTGATGGAATGGTTTAATTTTTTTTGCATGCATAAAACATCATTATCTATAGAATGAATTAAGCTATCACTTAAAAAGTGATAGGATCATAGTGATAATCATAGCTATCACTTAAAAAAAAACATTATTAAAAAATCTCTCAAATTTGAAAATTTAAAGTGCCCTAAAAAATACAACTTTTTTTTCATCAAAAATACTCAAAATATTAAACTATATAAAATATATTAATTCTTTCTATAGATAATGATGTTATATGCATGTAAAAAATTGAAGCCATTCCATCAAGTAGTTTTTTTTTAATCTTGGTGTTAGGCTTCAAAAATCAAGTTTTGAGAAAACGCGACTTAAAGTTGAAATAAATGGGTGCGGCTATGAAAGTGTTGATACATAAATGCTTATAATTCCGTTAAAAATGCAAATATTTGTATGCGGTTTTTTCATTGAGTTAATAATTAATTTGAATAATCAAACTAGATCATAAAAAGAAAGATTTTTTGAAAAGTTTTCAACCCCTGAGCCCCTTTAACCCCTTGAAGGGCGGTGGAATAAAATGTATCCCACATAATTTTAGTTCCGAAATGCCACATTGACATCAGAATTTTGATAGAAAAATTTGAAGTTTATCAAGTACGTGAATTAGCTTTTACCTTTTACGAAATAAATCTGTTTTAAAATTCTGGTGTCAATATATTATTCCATCATTTTAATAATAGAAATGTTTTCCCCCTCAATGAGTTAAAATGCACTTGAAACTTTTTCTCCCATTTACCGTAATGTAACAGAATTATCATTATTTTGTTACTATTGCACGCACAAATTCTGTTTTTCAGTTGAAAATATTTGCTAGAGAATTAGTAGAATCCGAAAGAACCAATTTTCAGCATACATGGAATTGATCAACTCATTTTAAAGGCTACTAGGAAACTTTTCCGAAAATGGCGGGTTGCGTATGAAAAATGTATTTATTAAATGCTTCTTCAAATTTAGAACATAATTTGTTTTCTGAGGTTTCTAAACATCAAAGAACACTTTTTGGAATCTTGGATGACACGGAACTGATTATTATAAATTTTTGTTTGTGATTATCGTACATTTTTGAAGAGTAATAAACATCTGCAATTTTTTAGTACTTTCTAACAAAGTTGAAAAGTTCTTATGCATTGGCTTATCTGTCCGTCTGTCTTCGTTCTGATTCTCGTAAATATTCTCGGATAATATGCAATTGATAATGCTTATATAGAATCCTTATCCCCTTGCGGCGCGGTGGTATATCTATGAAACCACTTAATTTTAATTCCCAAACGCCACATTGCCGCCGGAATTTTGGTAAAAAAATTTAGTGATTATTGAGTACGTGAAATATAGCTTTTGCTTATTAATAAATAAAGTTGTTTTCAAATTCCGGTGTCAGTCATTAATTTCAACGCTTAAGCAATGAATCTGCCCTGAACCGCAAATGGCTAACCCTTTAACGATCAAAGGATTTTCATTGCTAAGATGTAGAAATAAATGATTGACACTGGTAATTGTGAACAGATATATTTGCAAATATGAAAAAGCGATTTTTCGTACATTCAATAAAATGGATTTTTTTTAATTAAATTTTCCGGTGCCATTGTTGCATATCGGAACATGTTGCATATCTTTAAAATTTTGTGGTTTCCTAGAGAAACCACAACGTTAAAGGGTTAAAGTATGTTTGGTATTGTATATGAAGTATCTACAATAGGGTGGAGCGAAACAATTTTTTTTTTTTTTTAAATCAAAAACGGGTAGGTGCCAAAAGTTGCCTTTATACTAGTACATTAACTGCGTGAAATTTTACCGCTGAAAAAAAATGGCTCGAGTCTGCGCTTTTGCTCTAAAAATCGAAATTTTGAGTAAAATTTGTCATTTTTTGACATTTTTTCAAAAAAATTAAAAAATTCCTACAGAGCTGGTTAGTATTTAAAAGTGTTGCTTTGACCTTTATATTTATCTGCTTAACATATTTAAACTATAAAGCAATATCTGTAGTCTGTATAATTGGAGCAAATCTGACAACTTTTTGTGAAAAATCAGCGTTAACCTCTCTATTGGAGCATACAACGAAATGTTCTTTTTAATGCATTTCTTACCTAGCTGCTTTTAAAACTAATTTGCATATAAGTCATAGAGGTGGCTGCATTTCATATCCCACCCGTCTCAACCACCCAATCATCTAGGCTTAGTGTTTTATTTATGTATTGAATTGTTACTTTTTCCCCGAAGACGAGTATAAGTTTTCTATATATCAAAGTAATTTATCTCTTCTTTGTATTCACTGACTTTGGATGATTTGGATTGCTGGTGTGACCTGCTGCACGTATATTTTTATACCATGTATAACAGAAGAGAAGCTGAGTAATGTATTGGGTATGTTCTTAATTGAACCTATTCAGCAGTCTATTATCTTCATTAAACTTTCATGCAATTAATACATTATGATTGGAAGTTCTGTTACCACAGCATTTTTTCAATCAATTACATTTTATATATAATGATTTTCCTAAAAATTGATTGTATGAATTCAATTTTTAGTATGTCATCATTTACTGTACTTATTACATTGAATATGTTTTGAGAAGCTGGCTGCTTAATATTATGACGATCGTCACAGAGGATTGCAAACAACATTTGCGTGTAAAACAACAATATTTCTAAAGAAGTTTTAGTATGCTTTATGTCGTTTCCTGTATTGTTCCATAGTCTAGTAATTTCTAAGATTTTAGATCTATTATTTAGGTGTGTAGTACATTTGGTATAAAACATCCCGCGGTATAAACTTGGATTATACATTTTGTGAGTGAACATATAGACGCTGATTGCCAATCTGTGCCTATATAAAGCGGAAAATTTTATTAACTTTTGAGCTGTCTTTTGTGTGAGATGTTTTCTAAACTCCTATTCCGCATTCTTTCTGAGAAATAGCTTTCCTTATGAATTAGCTTTGCAATCTCTGACAGAAATTTCTAGTCTGTTCTGAGTATCTTTTTCTCAATTTGAGAAAATAATTTTTCAAAATTATTCTCTATTTTATTTTTAAAAAAAATTGCAATAGGAAGTGAATAGTACGCAGACAAATATTTTCCTTATTGATCCAGTGAATCCATGTAGCTATGAACGTTTTATATCGACTTCTCTAATAATTGGCACAGAGGATATTTACTGGAGTTGAAGTAGCGAATGATTCAATATTATACACAATTCTAAGCTTACTCCATGCAAAATGGTTCACAGTGACAAATAAAATTCTCCTAATTTTAAATGAGCACTTATAGTCGGTTAGAATCCGTACATTCCCCCATAAAGTACTATGCATTATATGTTTATGCCCAGGACATTTCACCATCAAATGTTGTCCACTCATAAAAAGAGGATCTAAAAGTTAATAGGAAATTACCTGGATACGAAAACACTTCGAAAACGGCATAAAACTAATGCAAAAAAAGTTACATACTTACAACAGCGGTTGCTTCTCGCTGACGATCACCATCACATTAAACAACTCGCTTCTCAACATATAAAAAATGCAAAAGTAGAATAAATGATGGCATACTTATAGTTGAAATATCTGAAATCATCTTTGAAGCAAATCATTACATAAAAAAAAATACAATTGACTGAAAAAATGTTGTGGTAACAGAACTTCTAATCACTATTCATCAACTGAATGTAAGTTTGATAAATATAATAGATGGCCGAATAGATCCTTTTAATAGATTCCCGTGCATTACTCTGCTTGTAATTTTTTGTATAAACTGTAAAAATATACCTGAAGATAGTTACAGCAGCATGTGGAAGCAAAAAACAGATGAACAAGGTGGAAGCATCGAAAACATGCCAAATTTTTATAAAGAAAATCACAAATCAATGTATAAATAAAACACTGTACTAAGATGATCGAATAGTTGGGCCGGGTGGTTATAGGAAATATAGCCACCTCCACGACGCATGTCCAAGGTAGTTTTGAAAACGAGAGTTGTATTAAAAACAACAATTCGTTGTATGACCCAATAGAGTGGTAATGCTGTTTTCTTACTAAAAGTTGCCTGTTTTGCTCCAGCTATAGGGAATAAACATATTGTTTTATAGTTTAAATATGTTAAGCAGATAAATATAAAGGTCTAAGCAACAATTTTAAATACTAACCAGCTCTGTAGGAATTTAATTTTTTTGAAAAAATGTCAAAAAATGACAAATATTACCCAAAATTTCGATTTTTGGGGCAAAAGCGCAGACTCAAGCCATTTTTTTTTCAGCGGTAAAATTTCACGCAGTTGATGTACTAGTATAAAGGCAACTTTTGGCACCTACCCGTTTTTGATTTTCAAAAAAAATTTTTTTTCGCTCCACCCTAATCTACAATTAATGATTCATTTGCAGGGACACTGAAAGGAATTTGATTACATTATGGTATATGGAGAAAACTTATTTGGAGAGTATTTTAGTAACATTACGCTATTTCAAATGTATTGAAACTGATATAAATCACTGAATTTTACTACGATCATGTTGAAACTGAGCTTTCATGGCATTTTATTTATTAGTTTAAAGGGACACAGAAAATAATCGGTTACAGTACTGTCTTTGCGTATTAATTGCTGGAGAGTATGTTTTAAAATTCGGTATGCGCTTTTAAATGTAATTAGTTTTTTGAATATTACTCTTTATATATAAATTCTATGTCTCATATACAATGCTGCACAAAAATAATGGCATGCTATTCCTCTTATTAGAGGAAATTTCTGAAGCGAAAATTTTAACTAAAATATGATATATCGCTTAAATGAACTAAATTTTGGTATGCATTTTGTTAATATATACACATTTCTACATCATATGGAATTATAATCATCATTAGGAATGATAAAAATTTCGGATAATCATCGATTGTAGATAAGAACAGCTGAAAGTCGATATTTAAATGCGTTATACATTTCCATATGGCATACGTGCCAATCTCCGGCTTTTTGAAAATTAAACAATTGTCCAACTATAAATTTATTTAATTATTGAAACTAATTTTATTTCAAGCGATTTTCTCATTTAATGGCAGACACTTTTAATTAAACAAATTTTCTGGTTCAAGATATGTTTTCTCCATTTAAAGAAAGCCGGAGGTTGGCCACTGTGATATGGTGAAATGAGACGTCATATTCTAATTTTTAAATTCATCTGTTAATTTATTAGTGAAATAGGATGCTTTAACTATTGCTTTCATTTATTGTTAGTGTTGAAATTTAAATAATGGTGTTTACTCAATGTGTATAATACTTAGTGTTTGAATTTAAATAATTGAATGACAGAGATAAATTTTAATCATTTGATTTACATTTATAAATTTCTAAATCTTGAAATCCCAACAATTCTATTTTTCTGCGCAAGATAATAAACGTAATAAATAAACTTCTAAATCTGTAAAATCCATTGTTCCAAATTGTTAGATTATTATGCAAATACTTGCATTTATAGCAATCTAATCTCTATCTTATTGTATTAGCGAATATAATTTGCAACTATATTGCTAATATTTTTATTTTTCATCCTTTTGCTTGCATGAATCCTATCTATTTTATAATATATGAATATTAAATTCGATTTTATTCTTAAAAGAATAAGAAAACTAAGCTATTTTAGTCTAATGATAATGCACACTAATAAAACAGTAATGCTATACGAGAAATATTATTCTACGATATCTTTTTCAAACCCGAGCGTAATTTTAATGATTTTATTAGATTTTGTTACAGGATTTATTTTTTTTAGAAATCGAGCTATTGGAATCCCTTCGTATATATATATATATATATATATATATATATATATATCAATAAATAATGCCATGACGTTCGAAATTACAAATTTTAAAATTAAATTACGATAGTGTTTTCGCATTGAAAACATCTTTGGTGACTTCGTTGAAAAAAATTATTCTTCGACAAACCATCCGAAAAATGACTTAATTTTGAGAGTCCGAAAAATGCAAGTTATTCCAAAAATGACGATCCATTCCAATGAAAAAAACAATCCATTTCTAATGATTTTTTTATAGAAATGGATCGTCATTTTTCATAGGAATATCGTCATTTTTAGAACATCCTGTATTACGGTCAATATGGCAGGAATGCAAGCGCTGCACCACAAATGATCCATAGGTACCATTGCATTTGCATTGAAAGGGAAATTTGATACAAAATTTCATGAGCAACTGCAGTGTTTAGACATTGTCTAGACTATGTTTAGACACATCTTTGCATATCGCGTTGTTTTCATATCGTACAATGCGTCAAGTTAAAACTGCAAAAGAATCGATGGCCATTGCAAATGTGAAATGCTATGGTAAGCAAGGTTTGAGAAAAAGGCTCATTGGAAGATCGTAATAGAAACAAGAAATCCCAAATGTCTGTTACAATCGTAAATTAAGTAGGATTCTATGCCAATGCTCTGTAGAAATCACCAGTTCATGGTGAGTGCAGTAAACTTGTGATATCACGATGAACTGAAATTTCTTCTGGAATTTCTTTCTGCTCTGAGGATACTGTGCACGCTGTTTTGCATCGGCTCACGGCGGTACTTATAAGCCATGAGCGTCATGATTAAACTTTGTAACCCTTAGACACTAATTCGTTCTTTTAAATGAGCTGTATCATACTATAAAAACAATACTATCAATTTTTGCGCCACCTGCTGTCAAAAAGTGCAACTAACATAATATGTTTTTTTCATCGAGAAAACAAATCCCACAAGTTTCTCAGCATTTCTGTGAAAACCGCATACCTCTATTGTTTATGGTTTTCTAATTATTAGGATTTCAAAAGTCCCGGCACTTCTGGCTCACCCGGTACTTCGTAAAATATAAATCAAAAGCATTTTGGGCATACATTTACCTGTATTTATGCTGCATCAAGTAATATAATATGTAAACAAATTTGCTTGCCGCATTTCTCTTATACCATGTCTCTGAAATGAAAATTGAGTTACATGCAATGTTTTAATATATGACCTATTTTTCCCTATTAAAGGCATTTCTCATGAAATATTTAAAAAAAAATTTTCTCTTTCAATATTCACTGGTGTATATATTATTTACTTTAAACGCATTTGGAAATAGTATTTGAGTGTTTTAAATATGACCTAATATTCACCTTTCATAAAGTCTTATCTGAATATTATCAAATTATTAATCGATTTATTCCTACTGCCACTGATAGTTTACATATATAAATAATTTTGCAAAGAACACTAGAACATGTAAACACAATCATTTCTTAACCAAGAATTTTTGAGAAGGTATTTGTAAAAGGCTTTTTTTTCGACTTCATGGTTAATGATAGTTGTTGATTTTATCGTTCTGATTTTTATGACTCAAAATGTTATTTTAACTATATAAAGCATTTATGAATCTTTCTGAAAATGGAAGTATATGTTTTATACGATTTGAATAAATTAATAGATATGATGCTTTTGATAAAATCCTTCGCAAGCATAAGAGAAGCCGATTTTGTGGGGGGGAAAGTAGCCGGTGGAACGAATGACGACAGAAATTGATAAGTGGTTTAAAGGATAAAAAGAAATGCACTTTATCAAAACCATTAATTCTTCAATTATAAACCGAAAAACGCTATGAAAGATCGCGAAGTTCATTAAAAAAGGGATAAAAGGCTTTCTTTTACATAATAAAAATACCACATTCTGTAATAAATTTTTATTCTATACGCTTTTATTGGTTTCCAGCTTCTCATTAACGTTTAATTAAGTTGAGATTTTACTCTTTTAACGTACGCAAATAGAAATTTTGTGAAGCAATTTTCGTTTTTGTTAAGACCAAGATTAACATACTTAAAGAACTGTTGAATATTTTATATTTAATTTATCAATGAAATATATTCACAAAAGTTAATGTTAATATTTCAAAAGTTTTATATGTTAACACTAGAACCGCCGGCTATTTTATGCAAATTTTATAAAAAACTGTTTGACACCAGAATTTTTATTTAAAAATATTTAACTTATTTAATTAGCCTGTTTTCGTGTTTTACATATCTAACAAATCTTATCAAGAAATTTCTGGTTCGAATCCGCTATTTTACAATTTGGCAGGGGTCAAAATGACCCCTAATGGCGGTTTTAGTGTTAAAATAAGACACAATTATATCCTCGCAGAAGCGAATATGACTTTTGCTAATTATATTGAACTGTTTAAGATTAGGAGATTTATCGCCAATGCGATAAATGAAAGACATTAAGAAATTATTACTTTGAAAAATATTTTTTTCTGGTGTGAACTGAAATAGCTCAAGAAAATTGCAATAAAATGTTTTAGAGTTCATATGACTGTCAACCCTTTCAAGGGAGTGGTTCATTTTTTGAGCACTTACCGTAATTTCGGGTGTATAAGCCGCGGCTCAAACAATTCTTTTTGGACCCAGAAAACTTATTTAGTGATTGAACACAAGTATTTACGGCGATCTAAGAAGTAACATTCATTTTAAAAAAAATTCTGGGTCGAAAAAGAATTGTTTGATCCGCGGCTTATACACCCGAAATTACGGTAATTTTGCAAATTTTATTAGACTGTTTAAATTTAACCCCTTGAGCTCTGCTGGTAGAATTTTCTACCACATAATTTTAATTCCGAAATGTCACAATGGCACCAGAAAATTCGACCAAATTTATTTGAAAAAGGATTGATGCATTTTTTCGTGTTTATCTTTAACTGGTTTTTTCTTTGCAAAACACTGGTGGCAATGTGACATTTGGAATTTTGAAAAAATTTACGCCCCAGAGCTCAAAGGGTTAAGAGATTTATCTCCAACGACGTAACCGAAATGAAGCAAGAAATTATTGCTTTGAAAACTACTTTCTTTTTCTGGTGTGAACTGGAATATCTCAAGAAACTCGCGATAAAGTGTTTTGGATGTTATAGAACTTTTAACCTTTTCAAGGGCGATGGTTCACTTTTGGACCACTTGATTTTGATTTCTAAATGCCACATTGATACTGGAATATTGAAATGAAAATTTTTACTTTGAATAAATACGCGAGCAAATGCTTACACTTAATTTAAAATAAATTTACAAGTAATTTCTAGGGATGAGATTTCCGCGTTTTTAGACACCGGTAATTTGTTACAGAAAATGTTGTTAGGTTAAATCGCAAAAATGTTCCGATTAAATGAAATAATATTTTCTCTGAGGAAATACTGGTGTGCAAAAGCGCGGAATTCTCATCCCTAAATTTCTGGAGTTACTGGCTAATTTCACCACTTTAGGAATCTTGATCCTCAAGCGTTTAAAAATCCTTTAGGCCTGCAGCGAAAGAAAAGGGTAGATTTTCTATTCCATGTTGTTTGCTTTTTTAAATCGAGCTCCTTTTACTCAAACAGAAGAAACTAAAATTAGTGGCGCCCGATCGTAAAAGATTCAGTACTAGTTGTCGATCTGGATGGGATAAGAATTTCACCAAATTAGTAAGATATATCCAAGTTCGATAATTTTATAGCAATTTATGCTTGGCTACCGGATTTGGTGATATTATAAAGTGCCCGAAATTTTAAAACACTATAGTTGATGAAGCTGACCAATGAACTTGTGGACTTCTTGTTAAGTCTTTTAATGTATACGAGTGCTGTTTCATGGTAAAAATCAGATATTTTCCACTGGATTAATTCCACTGTATCGCTCTGATCACTATATTTACTGATGATAGCCTCGGGGAAATGTCCAAAGTACTAAGAAGTTTTAAATGAAATGTACATTTTTCATTTGTAACATCTATTTTATTATTTTAGTCTCTTTTTAAGAAGTGGCGTAAGCAGAGTGGGTGCCACCATGCTCTGAATATTTTAAAGTTATGTTCACCTTATCGAACGAGAATTTTTTCTGCTATGACTCAAGAAAAAGAAAACTTTACAATTATACTGATTTTGGGCACCCAACCTGGTTACGCCACTGTTTTCGAAATGTCAAACACGCTAGAAATTAAAACTGCTATAATCAGCAATTTTGAAGATAAACACAAACTTAAAAATGCTCTGTAATCCTTGTGTGAAGGTCAAACAGTTACATTTTTCAATTTCTAACTATTGTGCACCTCATTTTATGTGTTATAATTTAATTTTTTTAAGGGCCGCCATTTTGAAACAAGTTGACGAAAAAAGCTAGTTAACGAACTCCGCCCAGATATTGGTATGTATTATGCTGACACTAAATTACATTCAATTCGTTTCAGAAATATGAGTAAAGTTGTCTTACAAATTCAAATAACAATAATAACTGAAATTTTAAGTGGATATGGCATGTAATAATATTACATCTTATATATTATAACTTTATTAAAATCAACATTTGAATGGACACCGTTTTTTAGATCTGGGGGTCATGATCGGTGAAAATATTCCAAAAATTTGTGGATTTAATTTCCTGGGTTTTTTTTTTCTAATCAAAAGCTACACAAAAGTAAAAAAAAAATAATTGCAACTAATTAATTTTTACATTCTTCATATAATGTAAAAGTAAGACATGAAACCAATTTTTAATAAAATCAAGTAGGCTTTATAAATAGATATTTATATTGTATTTTGAAAGTAAAAAATGTATGCGATTGAAACTTCAAAATATTAGCAGAGTTTAATTGATGAAAATAATAGGTAAGCATGCAAATACAAAAACTTTAGCAGAAAAAGTCTTTTTTATCAGCTTTCATTGAAAGTTCCTTCCTATATGGAATCTACATTTATTTTTAATTTCTTAAATATAAAACAAAATAAAAACTACATTCATGCACAATTTTTTAGGCGAAACAAAAAGAAATTTAAGTTTATCATTGCATATTATCTACTTATTTGTGAATATTTGATTTGAAATACATAAATATCACCAACAGTAAGTTTCTGCTTAAGTTAAAATTACCTGATTTTGTAATAAATAAAAATAAAAAAATAAAAATAATTTTTGAAAGAGAATGTTTCATCTAATTTATTTTTAATGATTATTTGTTTAGACTTGTGACCTTCATAACCGAAAAGATCCGAATTTTTTTTTTTTTTTTTTAATCTAAATTCCACAGATCTATGGTAATAGTAGATAACAAAATTAAGAGCAGAATCATTACAAAAAGTTTTTTACTAGTTTATAATTACTAGTTATTATTACTAGTTACTAGTTATTCGTGAGCTAATTATACATTAATCAGTAGTTAACTTGTATTTCGATTATTCCCAACACATGAAACTCAAACTGAACCGACTGGTAATATAACATTCTCGTACGTAAGCTCTCACACTTTAAGAGCAAAAAACCTTCAATTTTAGTGTAGTTTTACGATTGATTTTTGAAAAGAGCACTACAAACTGTTTTTACTGCTAATTTAGAAGTAAACGAGAAAGAAAAACAATGCATCAAGCATGGATTGTGAAACACATTCCTATTGATCCAGAATGCTCTAACGCAGGCATGCAAGTGCCGATGTATAAATTGTGCCGATGAAACGTCGACCATTGAAACCGATGAAATGTCGCTGAAATAAGAGAAATATTTCTATTTCGAAATTACTGGTGGAGGATTACTTCGGCGGTTATCGGACATTGTTTATCCAATGTAAAAATATGAAATTCCATAGTATGAAAAATTTCTCGGTTATTTCACTCGCAACTGTTACACGATACACTGTATATCTCCTCATTTTTATTCATAACTCCATTCTTCTGTCTTGTTTTTTCTTTACCTCTTTCAATCGTTAAACGATTTCTTTCCATGTCCCTCCTTATTCGCAGAAAGAAGAACAAAAGTCACGCGGTTCAAAGTATTGTGTACATTTCGTACATTTAATAAAGTAGTCTAGCCAAGAAAAGCGAACTGATAATGTTGCGTTAGTAAATGCATTGTCAAGGCGGAAAATCCCCGCGTCTGTCGCAAATCGCGCAACACAACTAACTATTTAATTTGTGGTCCGCCGTGTCTTGAATCAAAATTGAAGGAACTTTCAAGATCATTTTCGCAAATTAAGAAGTTTAAAGACGTTTAGAAAGAGGTTTGCATCCATCACCATTTCACTTTTTAGGTAGATTTCGTATGAAATACTACCTATTGCATTGTCTCCCATGTTGGAATTTCTGAAAAATTTTTGCGGATCTACACGAATCATGACTCCTAGACCCCAAAACCATCATCAGTAAAAAAGTTTATCTATCTATCTATCTATCTATCTATCTATCGGTGTATATCACTTTCTTCTAGACACGATAACTTCCATAATTATGCTCAGATCTTCTTCAAACTTTTACATAAAATCAAGGAGCCTAAAATCTCGGTCGAGTTCGTTAATGGGCAAAATCGGACCAAGGGGGTGGAAATAGGGAGGATTTTTGTGAAAACAGAAAAAACGCGATAACTTCTTAGTTAAAATAGATATCGAATCAGTTTAAAGTTTATATTACTTCTAAACAATGGGCAAAAAGTTTATGCATGACAGATTTTTGATAAAGTTAAAAATGGGCTCAAGAGGCGAAAAAAACAAGGTTTTTGGGAGAAAAAAATTCATAACTTCGTCAATTCTCAAGATATCAAATCCAACTAAATTTTATATAAATGTACTCAATATTATCTAAAACTTTTATATTTACAAGTTTTTGATAGGACCAATTTTTACCGATGAAAAAAATTAAAAACGAAAAGAAAAAGGGGGGAGGAAAAAGAAAAAACCCATAACTTACTCAATTCTTCAGCAATCAAATCTAATTAAATTTATTTTACATCTTCACAATAAGATCTACAACTTTTATATTGACAAGTTTTTCACAGAACCAATTCTTATAGCAAAAATAAATTAAACAAAAATAGGAGTTGGAGTAAAAACCTTAAATCCAAACTGCTTATATTCTGACTCATTTTAAAATTCATTTTTGATTTTAAACGCATCCATATGACAGATCCTCTTATTTAGGAACTATATAATGCGACGTTTTGGTCAATTTTTTGATAAAGGCAGAATATATTTTTAAAAAGGCTGCCAAAAAAGGTATTTTGAACAGATTTCCCGAAATTATCGTCATTACAAATTGATTAAGTATAACAAATTGCGTTTTTTCTGAGTCATTTTTAAATTCATTTTTGTTCTCAAACCCATCCAATTTACAGGTCCTATTATTTAGGAACTATATAATGCGACGCATTGGCCAGTTTTTTGATAAAGGCAGAATATATTTTTTAAAAGGCTGGCAAAAAGGGTATTTTGAACAGAATTTCACGAAATTATCATGATTGAAATTTGAGGAAATTAAAAAAATTGCGTTTTTACCGAGTCATTTTTAAATCTTTTTTTGCTCTCAAACGCATCCAATTTACAGGTTCTCTTATTTAGGAACTATATTATGTGACGGAGTGGCCAGTTTTTTGATAAAGGCAGAATATATTTCAAAAAAAGGCTGCCAAAATGGGCACTTCGCACAAAATTTCCCAAAGCGATCATGATTAATGAACTGTGGGTATTCAAATAACAAATTGGTTATTTTATGACTCATTTTTAAATCCAATTTTGCTCGGAAACGCATTCAAATGACAGTTTTTTGTTACTTAGGAACTATATAATGTGCGTATTCTTTGATTTTTTGATAAAGGGTGAATATACATATTTTTAAATGCTGTCAAAGTAAGCACTTCGCAAAAAAATTTCCCAAAGCGATCATGATAAAAGAATTGAGGTTGTATTCAAATAACAAATTGTTTATTTTATGACTCATTTTTAAATTCAATTTTGCTCTCAAACGCATTCAATTGACAGTTTTTCGTTATTTAGGAACTGTGTAATGTGCCGTATTGGTCAGATTTTTGATAAAGGCTAAATATATATTTAAAAAAATCTGTCAAAGTGGGCACTTCGTACAAAATTTCTCAAAGCAATCTTGATTAAAGAATTGTGGATGTATTAAAATAATAAATTGGTTATTTTATTACCGTAATTTCGGGTGTATAAGCCGCGGCTCAAACAATTCTTTTTGGACCCAGAAATCTTATTTAATGATTAAACACAAATATTTACGGCGATCAAAGTAGTAACATTCGTTTTTAAAAAAATTCTGGGTCAAAAAAGAATTGTTTGAGCCGCGGCTTATACACCCGAAATTACGGTACTCATTTTTAAATTCAATTTTGCTGTCAAACGAATTTAATTAACAGTTTTTTGTTATTTAGGAACTATATAATGAGCATATTGGTCAATTTTTTTAATAAAGTAAGAATATAATTCAAAATATGTTGCCAAAATGGGCATTTGAGTAGAATTTCGTTTAAGAGGATTTTGATAAAACCAGTTCTTACAGAAAAATTAAATTAAAAATTTTTTAAAAGCGGTTGAATAAAGTAGTTAAACTGTTTTTTTTTTTTTTTTTGTTTTTTTTTTTTTTTTTTTTTAGATGAAAACTTTTCGAAATCTACCTCCGCCTATAGGCCATGCCGAAAGGGATTTTTTTAAAACGAGAAAGACACGTGCATTTAAGTTTTTCGAATAGCGCTGTCTTTGTATGTTATCAGGGACAGCAAAAGTCTTTCTGCATCATTTTTCCGTTCAAGAAGTAATTTTTTAAAGCAATATGCTGCCCAATTTCCGTAATGTCTGGTGTATAACCCTCGGATCAAATAAAGATTTTTTACAAAAATTTTATTTATTAATTGAAGCCAAATTTTTAGTACGATCTAAAATGGCATTTTATATAAAAAAATAAAAAAGGTGTTGAAAAACGATTGTTTGATTCGCGGATTATATCCCTGAAATTACGGTAATTCCTCGGTTACAATAATCGTGAGCAAGTAAAATTGGTTTAACAAGAAATAAAAATAATAAAAATAATATGACTAGACAGAACGTTTCCAGTGACAACACTGATAAGGAGAGGGTCCGAGGCATGTGTCACATAATTCAGCGAGCCTCAGTGCATTGATAGAATATAGTCAGTACACAAACGTACCACAAAGATAAAGTGCAAAATTCAGGAGGGGCCATAAAAAACGACCCCCAAAGCTCAGCCATTATTGAAATTTTAGCATATAATCCGATAAATTGAAATTCTACGTAAGTGACTGTATTGTGCAGTTGGCAGCGCGCCAGACATTTACAGTTCTTTCGCACACGGCTATCGCCCCACCAGTGGCCGAGAGGGTCTGACCTCTCAACTGGTAGACGGCAGGTGCTGGGTTCGAACCCAATCGCGGCCGTCGGCCTAACCGTTCGGAGTTTTCGTGGTTTTCTTCGAACCTTGCGTAAATATGGGTTAGGTTTCCTTAGAAAGACCCCCCACGAAGGGCATCCCTCCCCCTGGGCCTATTTCCCTAGCGTAGATAAACGGCCGTCACAAAATACACACACACACACACACGGCTATCCTTAGGTTCTGTCCTCCGACAAGATGTTTTTTTTTTTTTTTTTTAAAGATAAAACAATGATTAGTTATTTTCGAACTACAACATCTGATTATTTAAATGTAATACAAATAAAAAACATACTTATAGGCTCATTAACATACAATTATTTATTTGCAAAGAGTGAGAAAATTTCATTGAAACATTATGGATATAAAGAAAATTAAAAAATAAAGCAAAAATATTATGCAGTATATAGGGGAGAGTGGGGATACTTGAGCATAGGGGATACTTGAGCCACCCCTATTATCTCTACAGTTGGTTAATTTTTCTTTCTAAAACTGCCAATATGGTAACATATTTATAGTTCTGAACATGTAAAAAAGAAATCACACATATTGGTACCATTTTGAAAGTGTAGTGATTAAGAGTTGTCTTTTCCCTATCTGAAGTAAATATTTGGGTGCATGGTTTTTTTGTTTTTTTTGTAATTAATGTTTTGTTTAAAGTTGCAACTATATACATAAATTTAATAAGCATAGTTTCAATTGTATTTTGTATCTAAAATAGTTCTAATAGCTGCATGCTTTATTTAGTAAAACTCTAGGAAACAAAAATAGTGGTAGTGGGGATACTTGAGCCAGTGAGAGTGGGGATGCTTGAGCCATGTCTCAACCACCCCTACTAGAAATTAAACATGGGTGAAACAAACAAAAAATAAAATTCCATCCTTATATTCACTAATAGATTTTTTTCTGGATAAAAGGGAGAATAATTTTTCATTTTATTTTTTTTTCTTAAAAAAATAACGACCTAAAAATGTTTCAAAATGTATATTTTTTAAATGAAAATATCCATTTTATTTTTCATTTTGACTAACAAAATAGCCTGTCTAGATAAATGTAAACATAGTTTTCAATTTAACTTTTATTAAATTAAAATAACTTTTTAAAACTGTTTTACAGGCTATAATATCTAATACTTTAATTAGTTAAGTCCAACATATTAAAATATTTATTTTTTAATATAACATATTAAGATTAATATTTTATATTGAAATCGTGACCTCTGTTGCTGTAACTTTTTTTTTATTTAACTAAGAAAATTGAAGAAAAATTAGTAAAAAAAGGCGCACAAAAAACAAGAAAAGCAACAAAAATCCCAGTTCAAACTTACCTGCATGGAGCCAAAGAGGAAGACAAAATCTTTTCCTGTGAAATCAAAAAAGTGTTTGAAATAGTAAAATGATACATCTGGCTTAAATTCCGACAGCTACTAAATTAAAAGCATGAGTTTGACAGTATCATCAAAGGAAAATTCTGTCAATGATGGTGATGATGTGAAAAGAAAACCTTCTATTGATAGTTGGTTACTAATAAAATATGCCAGAAAGAAAACTGTAAAAATATTTGTTGGATAAGTGCTTAATATTTTGAAAATGAAATTTGCCCGATGAATTGCAGATTCCAAATTTAAATGGCTCTGAACTGAGGAGGCTTCTACCGTCGTTATAAGTCAAGTTGAAATTATCCTTCGACAGCCAGTTCTAACGACAAAAAATGATCTTATTACTGCTTTGTTTTCTCAATTGGTTTTGAAGGACTTTATGTTTCATAATTTATCATTCTGTAAAATGTTTGTGCAAAAATAAAGCGAAAAAAATTACTTTTGTAGGTATTTTTCCGTCGTGGCTCAAGTATCCCTTCACTATGGCTCAAGTATCCCCCCCATGGGGATACTTGAGCCACGATGTAAAACAAAAAATAAACACTTATTATACATAGAAAAATAGTTCAAAATTAATTGAAAGTGGTTTTCAGTTGAAGAAAAAATAATAAATTTTCATTTTCAATATTTTATTTTATTCTAAGAAATTATAAAGAATTTTAAAAAATTAAAATTCAAAAAATGGCTCAAGTATCCCCATCTTCCCCTATACGCATTCCTTTCACATTCGACATTTTTATGTTTTTTTAAATTATTTATGTTTATTTTACAATCATTTACATATATTTTTAAATTATGTACAGTTATTTTACACTTATTTATATTTATGTCTGTACTATGTACTTAAGGGGGCTCAGGGGTTGAAAACTTTTCAAAAAATCGATTTTTTTAATGATCTAGTTTTATTATTCAATTAATTTTGAACTCAATGCAAAAAACCGCATAAAAATATTTGCTTTTTTAACGGAGTTATAAGCATTTAGGTTTCAACACTTTCATAACCGCTCCCATATAATTTCAACTTTAAGTCGCGTTTTCTCAAAACTTGATTTTTGACGACTAACACCAAGATAAAAAAAAAACTATTTGATGGAATGGCTTAAAATTTTGTTTTGCATGCGTATAACATCATTATCTATAGATTGAATTAATATAGTTTAGATAGTTTAATATTTTGAGTATTTTTAATGAAAAAAATTGTATTTTTTAGGAGTTTTTTTAATTTTCAAACTTGAGAGTTTTTTTAATAATGTTGCATTTGAGTGATAGTTATATCCTTGATGCATTCTCTAAAGGAAAGTTTTCGGATCATTTTAAAGAAAAAATTAGGTTCTTATGTCAATTCAACGTTAAGATATCTTGGTGTTGGTGATATAACACATAATTTTTTTTTCGAAAACTGTGTTACATAAATTTTGCTATATTTCCTATTATAATACATTGAAGTACTTCAGGGTGCGTAGTCTGGAAGGACCTTGTAAGGACCTTTTACCAGAATTTTTATAATGTAATATTTGTTTTATTTAAGGAAAAAGAAATCCTTTTTCAGATGTACTTTAAAGAATTTCTGATACTAAAAGAATTAAAATCCTCTGAATTTCTTGATGACTACGCACCCTGTACTTCATTTTACAATTTTATAAGACTACAAACATACTTTTAAAATATCAGAAAGTTTAAATTAATTACATTGAATACTTTTGTTTTTATATGGACTCTAAGCGAAAGCTCTGTTTTCATGTTTTTAAGTGTCGATCAACCCCTGAGCCCTCTTAAATGCGTGCTATTCACATTTTTAAGCTTGAAATTGACATTTTTATACGAAAATTTTAAATTTCACAATTTTAAAATTGACATCTTTAAGCTTTTTCATTAGGGATTTTTTACAGACTAACTTTTTTCATTTTAATTATAACATTATTATAAATAACAACATCTAATCACCTCAAAACTTTAAAAACAATCTGCCGAACTGCTCTGCATAAATGCTCAAATAGTAAACTTTCTAAACTCACGTTGTTTATTTTCTATAGTGTACTTGTTTAGTTAAAAAAAACACCTGCAAATCTACGCACTAAAATATTCCCAAAAAGATTTTTAGCAGAAAACAAACATGAAATCCGATGTTAAAAAAGAAAATTATATTTTCAAAATTGAAAGATAAAAATCGAAAAAATTATAACCTTTTAAATTGACAGGCAGATAAGACAAGATAAAAATAAAATAGCATAGTTTACTTTTATGTAGCGGGTTTTAATTTTCTTCGCTGAGAAGAACAGATATATATTTGTAGAAATATTTATAAATAAATGTGACTAAAATTAAAATGTCGATTGGATAATTCAGTTTTTTATTTTTGTTTCATTAGATCCCTAAAATTAAAATCTCTCTGTAAATAAATAAGTATATATATGTGTGTGTGTATGCGTGCGTGTGCGTGCAGAAGCATGTTTTTATTTATATTGCATTTAAATAATTATATATTGAAAGTCAAAAATAACTAATCATTATTTTATCTGTGAAAAAAAAAATCTCGTTGGAGCACAGAACCAACGGACAGCCGTGTGCGAAAGAAAAGTAAGTGTCTGGCGCACAGCCAACTGTACAATCAGGGCGCTTGCAAACGAGTTCAGTTTATCTGATTATATGCTAAAGTGTCAATAATGGGTGAACTTTGGGGGTAGTTTTTTAAGGCGTCTCTCAATATTGCACTTTATCTTCGTGATATGTTTGTGCATTGATTTTACTCTATCAATTCAGATAGGCACACTGAATTCCATGACACAAGCCTCGGAACTTCTCCTTGTGAGTGTACTGAGCTGAAAACAACTCACGTGATGGACATCAAGTACTCTTCCTTTTTTACGCAAACACATTTCACGAAATAAGAAATAATTTATAAAATCTAAAATGTATTTCACTAAACTTAACAGATCACTTTTATACAATTCGCCATCAGCTCATTTAAATAATTGAGTTTCTTGTAATAAATTTTACATACTATTATTAATTATATAAATGTTTGAAAAAAGTTGTAACTTTGTATTTCTGTCAACATATTAAAATTTAGCATTAAAGGGAAATCATTCGAACTATATACCCTTAAGGAATAACAAGTAATATGCAAATCTATTCAATAATTTTAGCTTGAAAGTTACAGATAATATTATCCTCTGAATTACGTTTGTGAAACATCTGTTGAAATATTCTGCATGAACGAAAATGAACAGCATTATCATGTTAATACCTAACTTAGAAATCTAAGTTTATTGACTAGAATTTCAATAAACTGCACTACAAATATTGCGCTACGAATATTTTACTTATAGAGTACTATGTAATACGTATTGGTAAGAGTTTAAAAGTTTTATTTAACTTTCAACAAAATTTTTTCGTATTAAAATTTCAATAATATCATTTCTAGACGATATATTTATTTTTTTCGACAGTAAAAAAACAAATTTTACATAAAAGATTTTCAACAAATAGCTGTTTCTTGAATTTATGATATTTAGCATATTTATTTAACCAACAACAATATAATAAAATATGCATGTTTAAAAATACTCGAAGAACATTCTTATCATTTTTGGGAAAATAAACGTTGAAAGTTATTTTTAAAACAAGTGACTGTTTTTATAATTTAAGTTGCGTTAGATATATTCATTTCCTAAAATGATATATACTTAAATGTAAAGTCTTGCAATTTATTTTGATATTTCGCCCCACATAATCGTTGATAATTGCTATTTTTTCGTAAAAAGGGAAAAAAAAAACTTTAAAATAGGAAAGACTTATAGATTTTCTAAATGGCATTTAATCTACATAGTTGAAAATTTGCAGCAAAATACCTAGTCATTCGACCGTTTTTGTAGATAAGAGCTACTTAACCCTTTGAGCTCTGATGTGTAAATCTCCTCAAAATTCCAAATGTCACAATGACACCAGTATTTTCCAATTAAAAAATTCGGTTTACGACGTGCGCGGGAAAAAAAATGCATTAAACTTTTTACAAATAAATTTGGTCTAACATTCCGGTGCCATTGTGACATTCTAATTAACCCTAAGTCTAATTAACCCATTAGTGCCTAGCGTCCCTTTTTAGGGACGCTTCAAAAGCTGCATTCAGCACTGTTTTTGACACCGGTAAAAAAGAAAAGCAATAGTTATTTTATTTAAATGATGCATTTTCGTGATAAATGAACTAAACTTAAATCTTCTAAAAATAGTGGTGCCAAGCAAATAAAATTTACGCAAAAGATGCTGGGCACGAATGGGTTAATGTTGACTAGAGTATGGTCAATAATATGGTCATAGCACCTTCATAATGTGATCAGTTTACCGCTTTTTGCAAAAAGCGGCCGGGGATTTTTTTAACAATGTACTAGTTATTCAAACTAAACAAAACTAAGTATAATCATACTTGGAGGTCTCCAGCATTGGCACCAGTGTTCTTGTATAGTTACATTTTATTCCTTAAATAAACAAATATTTCTTCTCTGAAACAGTAAAAATCAAATCACAGGAGACGTGTTAACTATGCAGGATGAATGCTTTTAATTCCGTCAAAAATTTCTGATAATACTGTATGTAGAAAGTAAAATATGAAGCACACCTTTATTAATTAAAAAAATAGTCGTATAATTGGGTTTCATTCAAATCATTCAAAATAAGCCATGAGAATTGAATAAGATTTTCCTCTTTCATACACACCTGTCATATTTCAGGATTTGTTATACACTGAATGTTTATAAATATTGACATAATTAATGGGATGATAGAACACACCAAGAAACACAAATTTTGTAGCGTAAAACTCGAAAATAATCCAGTCATCAGAGCTCCCACTGGTCCATTTTTTGAAAGCCAGTATTTTTTGAAAAATATATCGGGGGGGGGGGAGATTTTCGCAACAATTGGAAGAAAAATGCGTTTGAATCCATGAAATTTATATACCAGGTTTTTCTTTGAAAAATTGTGGTGTTCAAAAAACGAACCGAGCGGTAGCCCTGCAGTTATTCGGTTAGATGCACAGGTTTCTTATTTACTTTAAAATTTCGAGAACGCTTTATTCCTTAATTTATCAATACTGAAGATATTTTAAAGAAATGTTAGGTATGTATAATTTTCCTCTTTCACGTTAAATGTAACGAAGTGAGTAAATAAACTGGACAATGTCATTATTCATGTAAAAAAAAAAAAAAACACACATATCATGATGCTTAATAATTTAGAAAAAACTGACAGTTTTATAATGCCACTAAACAAATTATAGAACATATTTAGTTCTACTTGAACTTGTATCAGAAATGAGGTTATTGATTTGATAATATTGAGTACGTTATAATAAAGAGTGTATTATACTAAAAAAAATTAGGTGACATTAAGTTATTTTAGTATAAAGCAAAGTTTATTTAGAAATTTTGATATTTATATTATTTATATTCTTATTCATATTCACACTCTCCTTGTTTTTGTTCTTCTTCTTATTATTATTGCAATTAATTAAAAAAATTATTTATGAAGCTAAATGTCTAGAAAAGTTTTGACATTACATGCTAAGTATCAATCTATGTAACAAATGCAGTCAAACCTGTATATCTCAAAACAGGATTAATTCAAAAAGCTGTTTATTTTGAAATTTGCTAAACCTTCTGAATATTTTGTAAAATCTTAATGCATTTTTCAAGTTTATGTGAAAATTTTTTTGTTATTTACTTTCAAAACACGTATAAGTCGAATTTCTATTAGCTATATAATTTAAGTTTTGGTACTCGCAATTCCTACTAGCAGAGAAAAATGCCTATTGTTGAACATTTACTCCATAGGAATGACGTGACGGTCACAAAACTTTCCTCATTTTTTGGAATATGATGGACATTTGAATTCTTATATGAGCTGGAAAACTTCTAACAATGTTTTTTTAAAGGTGTACCAATATTTTGCTTAAATATATAATCTGTAATAAATATTTCGAAAAGAAAATAATCTTTATGGCTAGAAATATATGTATTTCGATTTTTTTCTCATTCACAAGAGATTCGAGCTAGACATATTTGACCATAGTTATTTTCATAAGGAAAAGTCACAGCGACGACGTCGGGTTATCTATTACGTCGGGTTATCTATTACGTCGGGTTTTTCAAATCTCATAACTTTTGATTTCAGAACATGACAAAAAATATTATTACACTTTTGTAAAGTACAACTCAAAAAGTTTTAAGTGTTACTTTAATTAATTTTTCAATTAATTTTCAGCATTCAAATTACGTACGAAATTATTGCATGGAATTTTTCGCATTGCTTATTAAGCATAAAAAAGCTAATTTAAAAATGTCTTATCCGCGAATCGAGCCCGGATCCTTAGAATAGCGCTTTAATACTCTACTATTAAGTTACGTGAACGATACCCATGCATACATTTCTTCCTCAAAAATTTCGAAAGGTCTGTAAATCCATCTTATTCTGCAGTTGTGGAATTACCGACATTTATGGGTGAGAGATGCGAAGCTGAATATTGCTGGGTATAAGAGCATTGGATTTCCATTAACCCTTTCCGGCGCGGACAAATTCTAATCGTAAAATGAGAAATTTTTGACTGACACCGGAATTTACAAAAGACTTTTTTAGAAATTAAGAATTCCCAGATTTAAGCTGTCATTGTAAAAGTAAAATATTACTAAAATATTATTGGTGCCGCTTGTAAGTTTGGAATTAAAATTAGGTGTTGCCGAAGTGGTAACACTGCGCCGGAAAGGGTTAATCCAGGTTTCATTTCCCGGCTTGGCAATTTTTTGCTGTTTTGTTTACGCTTACTTAGCACTGGGAATTTTTTTTTCTCGTATTCAATAATAAAAGTCACGTATTTAATAATAAAAATGTTAAAGTGATACAAACAAACGCAGATATGGGTGATTCTCAAAATAGGGGACAATTTCAAAAGTGAAATCTTAAAAAAATTACTGTTAGCAAAATTTCTGAAAAAAATAGGTGTTGTTAATATAGTATTAGGTATACTTTACATGTAGTCAACAGAGCTAAATATTTAAAAATTAACTTAAAAAAATAATTAGTATTTTTTGAGCCATGCTAATGACAAAACAAATTGCATGGAACATATATATTAAGAAATTTTTATTTTTTTCCTGTTTAAATAATTTTTTCTACATTTATTAGCCTTCCTTTTCAGCAAATGGTTTCCATTATTACATATATACATATAAGGAGAATAAAAACATTACCAAAGAGCAAACTTTGTTTACATGAGCAACATTCTGACACTAACAATGTAAGAAGCTGTTTTAGTGATTTTCTGACAGATTTAATGCATATTTTAGGAATAATATGTAATACCTAAATTTATCTGTAAAATTAAACTTTATAAAGGATACAATATAAGCACTGGTTACATTTATGCACATAGGAGTCTTTAGCATACACAGAAAGACCATGCTAATGACACTGATATTTGTCCATGCTAATGACAAATTTTAATTTAAATAAGATTATGAGCCATAATATAATCACAATGCACTAGTCCTTTCTGGGGCTTTTTAAAACAAAAAAGTTCTATACAAATAAGTAAAATAAAAATTTTAACTATAAAATAAACATGAAAATTATTATCCATTCTAATGACATACAATTGATGTACGCCACTAATATTCAACTTATATTCTTAAAATAGAATACATGCTTCTATTTTCAGGGTGGGATAAAATGGCTACTTGTTGCAATGGAGAAACTTTATATTTTCAAACTATTGTCATATGTGAAAATGAAATTTTGATTAATAACCAGCTGTTATACTATGATCTTGTTTTGAAAATAGAAAATGGAGGACAAACTTTAATTCTTTTTTTATATACTATAATTTTATTTTTAAAAAGAAATTTATTGGATAAATCCTCTCCTTGATTAATTTAAAGAAAGAATAACATTTGTTTTATTTTATAAACATGATATTAACTCTTGAAAAATGCTAGTATACACAAGCTGCTGTAGACATCCATGCTAATGACATTTTGAACATTTATTCTGTTATTTTAATGTGTTTTTAACTAAAAAATGAGTAATTCTTGAGTGCAAATAATGAATAATATTAAGACAAACATATGTAAATATAAAAACATGACAGAAAACCTCTGAATTTTTTTTGTATGCCGAAAGACATAAATTGTCCCCTATTTTGAGAATCACCCATATACATGCATACATATTAATTACATATTAGGGTGGAGCGAAAAAAAATATTTTTTAAAAATCAAAAACAGGTAGGTAGCAAAAGTTGCCTTTATTCTAGTACATCAACTGCGTGAAATTTCACCGCTGAAAAAAAATGTCTTGAATCTGCGCTTTTACTCCAAAAATCGAAATTTTTTGGAAAAAATTTGACATTTAAAAAAATAATAATAAAAAATTCCTACAAAGCAGGTAATTATTTAAAAATTCTATTTAAACCTTTGTTATTAATAACATAATATAATTAAACTATAAAACAATATCTTTTATCCCTATAGCTGGGTCAAAGTAGACAACTTTTGATAAGAGAACGGCATTACCACTCTATTGGAGCATACAACGAATTGTTGTTTTGAATGCAATTCTTGCGTAACTGCTTTCAAAACTACCCTAGATATAACTCGTGGAGCTGGCTGCATTTCATATCCCACCTGTTCCAACCACCCGACTATCTAGGACCAGTGTTTTATTTATGCACTGAGTTGCTATTTTTCCCCGAAGACGCGCATAGTTTTCTATGTATCAAAGTAGTTTACCTCTTCTTTGTATTCATTGATTTTGGATGCAGCTGGTGTGACCCCCTGCACGTATATTTTTATACCTTGTATAACATGAGAGAAGCTGAGTAATGTATTGGGTATGTTGTTAACTGAACCTATTCAGCAGTCTATTATCTTCTCTAAAATTTCATGAAATTAATACATTATGATTGAAAGTTTTGTTACCACAGTATTTTTTCAATCAGTCACATTTTATATACAATGATTTTCCTAAAAATTGATTGTATGGATTCAATTTCTAGTATGACATCATTTACTGTACCTATTACATTGAATATATGCTGAGAAGCTAGTTGTTTAATATTATGACGATTGCCACAGAGGATTGCAAACAAAATTTGCATATAAAGCAGCAATATTTCTAAAGAAGTTTTAGTATTTGTTTTATGTCGTTTCCTGTGTTGCTTCGTAATCGAGTAATTTCCAATAAGTTTTTAGACCTATTCTTTAGGTGTGTATTACATTTGGTATAAAACATCCTGCCGTATAGATTTGGATTATATATTTTGTGACTGAACCTATAGATTCTGATTGCCAATCTGTGCTTATATAAAGCGGAAAATTTTATTCGCTTTATGAGCTGTCTTTTGTGTGAGATATTTTCTAAATTCTTATTCTCCAGTTCATCTGAGAAATAGCTGTCCTCATGAATTTGCTTTGCAACCTCCGGCAGAAATTTCTAGTCTGTTCTCAGTATCTTTTTCTCAATTTGGGAAAATAATTTTTCGAAATTTTTCTCTATGTTATAAAAAATTGTAATAGGAAGTGAATAATACGTAGACGAAAATTTTCTTATTGATCCAGTGAATCCATGTAGATTAGAAAGTTTTATATCGACTTCTCTAATAATTGGCCCAGAGAAAATTCACTGGAGTTAAAGTAGCATATGATCAATTATTATACACAATTCTAAGGTTACCCAATGCAAAACGGTTCACAGTGACAAATAGAATTCTCCTAATTTTAAATGAGTACTTATTGCCCATTAGAGTCTCTGCATTCTCTAAAAAACTACTCTGCATTATAAGTTGTCCACTTATAAAAAGGGGATCTAAAAGTTAATGGGAAATTACCTGTCTACGAAGACACTGAGAAAATGGCATAAAACTAATGCAAAAAAAATTACAACAACGGTTGCTCTACACATGCAGAACAAATTCTCATTGCAATTCTCTCTGACGATCACCATCACATGAAACAGTTTACTTCTCAACATTTAAAAAAAGCAAAAGTAGAATAAATGATGGCATACTTATAGTTGAAATACTTGAAATTATCTTTGAAGAAGATTATTACATAAAAAAAATGTTTTGTTAACAGAACTTCCAATCACTATTCATCAACTGGATGTAAGTTTGATAAAGATAATGGATGGCCGAATAGATCCCTTTAATAATATTCCCGTGCATTACTCTGTTTGTCATTTTTTCGTATAAGCTGTAAAAATATACATGAAGATTAGTCACAGCAGCATGTGGATACAAAGAACAGATAAACTAGGTGTATGCATCGAAAACATGTCAAATTTTGATAAGCAAAATCACAAATCAATGTATAAATAAAACACTGTACTAAGATGATCGAGTAATTTTGACGGTTGTGTTATGAAATATAGGTACCTCGACGACGTATGTCCAAGATAGTTTTGAAAACAAGAGTTGTATTTAAAAACAACAATTCGTTGCATGTCCGAATAGAGTGGTAATGCTGTTTTCTTATCAAAAGTTGTCTTCTTTGACCTAGCCATACGGATAAAACATATTGTTTTATAGTTTAATTATATTAAGTAATTAATAACAAAGGTTTAAATAGGATTTTTAAATAATTACCAGCTCTGTAGGAATTTTTTAATTTTTTTGAAAAAATTTCAAAATGTCAAATTTTACCCAAAATTTCGATTTTTGGAGCAAAAGCGCAGACTCAAGACATTTTTTTTTCAGCGGTAAAAATTCACGCAGTTGATGTACTAGTATAAAGGCAACTTTTGGCACCTACCCGTTTTTGATTTTTAAAAAATAATTTTTTTCGCTCCACCCTATTACATATGATAAGTTGCAACTCAATATTATTTTCAATAACACAAAAAAGTTAACTATGCGTAAATTCAAAACATATAACGTTATTGAAGTTATTAGTATTCAAATAACGACGACAATCAAATTCTAAATTAATACTAATATTTGATTTATAACATTATCAAATATAATAAAAATGTATTGTGAAAACTACCAAATGGGAACTATCTAACTGTACTCCCACTTTTTATCATTTTTTTAAATAATTTTGTTAAAGTTTTAATATAAGCTATTATAATACTTATTTCATTACAAATAATTTGGGTCGAAAACTTAGGCATACGCAGCTTTTCTTCTGCTATTAAGGAAAAGTTCTAGCAGTACTTTATAAATATTTTACGATATTTTATATATTAAACAAAAATGTTATGAGTTAAGAAAACACCTACAATATGTTAATATCATCCTGTGTACTGCTTGGTACAAAACTTTTTTTAATATAGTAAATCTTTTATTCATTCATCTCTTAAAGTAATGAATTTATTAATGTATACCTAAACTTTACGAAACCATCAAGACTTACGCTTAATAAATAAATAAATATATATATACATAGTAATTGTTTAAAAGACTATACATCTGCGACTAAAGCTTATTTATATATATCGTTTTTATCTAATTAACTTATTATAAAAATAATTTTACGAGCCTAAATTAAACGAGTCACTGGAAAATAAATTCGCTTTCATAATATTCTTCTCACATTAAAAAGCGAAAGAGTGTATCTCAAAATAATTTATAAAAATCCCAATATAGAAAGAAATACAATTCAATGTTAAAAAAAGCAAAAAACGTATGCATTTAGATTAGGATAACTTCAATTTCAATGCCAGTACCTCATTAAATAAGATTTTTCATGCATGAATAAAACGCACCATAATAGAATTAATCAAATAAAAACTCCTAGAAAATAAATTAGTGTTGTGAGTTTGAATTTTGGAAGAAAGGAACTAAATTTTTCAGCACAGTTTGACATAATTATGTTTTGCTTTTGAATACTGAATCACAAAATTCGAATCACGTTATTTACATGGGCTGTAAGGCTTTATTCTAATACTTACTATTGATAATTAAGCTATGAAATAAGTACGTTAACTGATTTTTTAAAGGAATTTTGTTTTTTAATTTTGAAAGGATAAGTACCGTAATTTCGGGTGTATAAGCCGCAGCTCAAACAATTCTTTTTCGACCCAGAATTTTTTTAAAAAGAAATATAACTAGTCAGATCGCCGTAAATATTTGTCTTCAATCACAAAATAAGATTTCTGGGTCCAAAAAGAATTGTTTGATCTGCGGCTTATACACCCGAAATTACGGTTTGTATTTTAAAAGCTGAAATTAACTTTCATCAGTGAATGTTGTAATTAATTATATGCCTTAAGTTCATTAATCCAATTTTTTATGTTAGCAAAACTTAATATTGTACTTCAATTTAATTCAAAAGTTCTTTTCATGTAAAAGCATTTATAATGGTTATTTAATTCAATTATCATATAAATTTCTTTTTTAAGCAAAATCTATTGAGATTAACAATGAACTTTAGTGAATTCCTTATCTTTTTTAAATTGAACTGCGCTTGATTTCTTCTTTTCTTGTATCCTCATAATTGATGTTTCTATATAAATGTATAGTTCAAAGAATTCTGTAATGGGCTGAACGATTTATCATCTGCAAATTTAGTATGAGTTTAAAACGCGTTAAATCATTTCAGACGGTAAAATCAATCACCTTTACTTTAAAAGACGCATATACTTATTCACAGCTGTAAAAATTAGATAAGAATTTACATACAAGTTAAGTTTTATATATTTTCGTTTGAGGAAGTATCCTTGAAATGCATAAACTGAATTTTAATTTCATGCATTAAAACACTTTCTCTTGCGTTTAAAAATAATTTTCTTGTGAATAAAAATAAAATTAATAATTTACTAAACAAATGCATTTTATAATCAGCACTAATCATAAAGGGGCATGAAATATGAAATTGTGAAAGTTACTGAAGATCTGCAATCAATATCTCTCTACCATACATTAAAAAAGCTCTATATGTAATGCTAATGTATATACCGGGTGTCCCAAAAATGACTGATGGATTTTAAAATTCAATAACTTGCAAACGGTGACAGCTATTTAAAAAATCCCTGTCGGTTTGACCTATAGGCAGAGGTAGATTCCGAAGAGTGCTCATTTCAACAACAAAAAATAAAGTATGATTAGAGGTAAATCCAGTTTAATAACTTCATTTGGCCGCTTATGAAAAATTCTTAATTTCATTTTTCTGCAAGAACTGGATTTATCAGAATCATTTTCAGAGAAATTCAGCTCAAATGCCCATTTTGACAACACATTTTAAAATATAGTCTGAATTTATTAAAAAATCAACCAAAATAGTACATTATATAGTTCCTAAATACCAAAAAACTGTCAATTGAATGCATTTGAGAGCAAAATTGAATTTAAAAATGTACATACTTAATTCTTTAATCATAATCGTTTCGGAAAATTTTGTGCGAAATGCCCTCTTTGACAGCATTTTTAAAAATATATTCTATTTATATCAAAAAACTTGCCGATGCGTCACATTATATAGTTCCTAAATAAGATGATCTGTAAATTGTATGCGTTTGAGAGCAAAAACGGAGTAAAAAACGAGTAAAAAAAACGCAATTTGTTATTTTAATACTTCCTCAAACTTCCAATCCCGATTACTTAGGAAATTCTGCTCAAAATACCCTTTTTGGCAACCTTTTTTGAAATATATTCCGTCTTTATCAAAAAACTTGCCAATGCGCCACATTATATAGTTCCTAAATAAGAAGATCTATAAATTAGATGCACTTAAGAGCAAAAATGGATTTAAAAACGAGTCAGAAAATAGACCGCAATTTTTTATTTAAATACTTCCTTAAATTTTCAGTCACGATGACGTCGGGAAATTTTTTTCAAAATACCTTGTTTGGTAGCCTTTTTTGAAATATATTCTATCTTTATCAAAAAACTGACCAATGTGTCACTTTATACAGTTTCTAAATAAGAAGATCTACTATTTGGATGCGTTTAAAATCAAAAATGAATTTAAAAATGAGTCAGAATTTAAGCAGTTTTGATTTGAGGTTTTTTCTCCAACTCCTATTTTTGTTTAATTTATTTTTGCTATACGAATTGGTCCTATGAAAAACTTGTCAATATAAAAGTTGTAGATGTTATTGAGAAGATGGAAAGTAAATTTAATTAGATTTGATAGCTTAAGAATTGACGGAGTTATGGATTTTTTTCTTTTTTCTTCCCCCTTTTTTTAGTTTTTAATTTTTTTCATCGGTAAGTTGGTCCTATCAAAAACTTGTAAATACAAAAGTTTTAGATAATTTTGAGTGCATTTATAAAAAAATTAGTTAGAATTAGTTTAGTTATGAATTTTTTTCTCCCAAATCCCTGTTTTTTCGCCCCTTGAGCCCATTTCTAAATTTATCAAAAATCTGTCACGCATAAACTTTAGGCCCATTTTTAAGAAGTAATATAAACTTTAAACCTATTCGATATCTATTTTAATTAAGAAGTTATGGCGTTTTTTCGATTTTCACAAAACCCCTCCCTATTTCAACCTCCTTGGACCGATTTTGCCCATTAACGAACTTAGCTGAGATTTTATACCCCTTGATTTTATGTATCAGTTTGGAAGAGATTGGAGCAAAACTATAGAAGTTATCGTGTCCATAAAAAAGTGATATATATACAGGGGTTGGACAAAAATATGGAAACACCTTAAAAAAACACGTTTCCTTGCCTAGTGTTGTGTACGGTACCCGTTGTTATTCAAAACAGCTTGCAGTTTCTCGGAATGGATAAATAGTTTCTGTATGTTTGCCAAGGGAATATTGTATAATTATTCCTGCAAAACGGTGGCAAGTTCAGATAATGATGTTGGCGGTGGATAGCGAGAACGCACTTTCCACTCCAATGTAGACCACAAAGGTTCGATAATATTCAAATCTGGTGACTTTGGTGACCTGGGGAGATGCGAAAATTCATCCTCGTGCTAAGAAAACCAGTCCTAGACAATGTGAGCTGTGTGAACGGGGACATTGTCGCCTTGGAAGATACCATCATCATTGGGGAACAAAGCTGGTACCATTGGATGGACTTGATCGGCCAAAATGTTTACATAAGTCTGAACAGTAATACGCCCTTACAGAGTTATCATGGGGCCAGAAGAGAACCACGATATGGCTGCCCAAACCATCACCAAACCCCCGCCATGTTTCACTCTTGGCAACAAGCGGTCTGTATTATAGGCTTGAGATGGCGTTCTCCAGACGTAAACTCAACCAGAAGTGGGGAACAATGTGAAAGAAGACTCATCAGACCATATTACGCTCTTCCACTGCTCTATAGTCCAGGCTTTATGACTTAAACACGACTTTTTCCTGTTACAGGCATTAGCATTACTGATGGATGGCTTTTCAATTGCAACACGGCCAGCAATTCCCTATTTATGAAGCTCCCTTCTAATTGTTTTGGTACTCACAGGATTTGGTGACACGACATTCTTTTCAGCAGTAACTTTTGCAGCTGTGGACTGCTTATTTATTGCGATAATCCTCCTTAATGATCGTCTGTCACGATCACTCAGCACACACATTCGTCCGCGCTGTGATTTAACGGATGATGTTTTTTCCGCATTTCAAATATGCTGAATAAATCTTCGACACAGTACCTCTTGAAACACTAAAAACCTCGGCTACCTTGCATACGGAAGCACCCACCATACGCGCACCAACAATTTGTCCACGTTCGAAGTCTGTTAACTCTGACATAATGCAATGATAATCTCACATAACAGTGCTCCAACAACGACTGAACGGTACAGCGATTTTACGAAGTTGTATAGGTGGCGTCAGTAGGCGAAAACTCCAGGGCCATCAACATAGTTCATTATAATCAATCTTTCTTTTCAAACATGCATTTCAAAAGGTGTTTCCATATTTTTGTCCAACCCCTGTATATATATATCTATATCAATTTTTTATAAAATCACATAAACTTTTTTACTGATGGTAGTTTTGGGTTCTAGGGGTTATGATCGGCGTAGATCTGCAAAAATTTTTCAGAAATTTCAACATTGGTGCGAACGCAATAGGTAGTATTTCATACGAAATCTACCGAATTCTACCGGTGACAATTATTTAAAAAAAATTTGCAGGAGGGTTATGTATAATGTCAGGAGTTTTTTTACGGGAATTTTTTATTTTAAGTCGCATCTCAAGCAATAGGTGGCGCTGACGGCGATTGAAAGCCAGGTCTACGCTTCGCTCAGCACTGATCACCTGGCCTTCAATCGCCGTCAGCGCCACCTATTGTTTGAGATGCGAACTAAAATAAAAAATTACGGTGAAAAACTCCTGACATTATACATAACCCTCCTGCAAAAAATTTAAAAATAGCTGTCACCGTTTGCAAGTTATTGAGTTTTAAAATCCATCAGTCATTTTTGGGACACCCGGTATATATGCTCCAGTTCCCTATATAATATTCGCTTTAGATTACTTTTAACCCGGGAGGACGCGCGCAGGGCCTAAAAGACCCTGAGTGCGTATGGTTTTTACATTTGCAACCACTAATTTTTTTAAAGTAATCTTCAACTTATTTTACCGCAAAATTTATAAGAATTGACTCCGTCTAAATAAACCGGCTGTTTTAATTTGATTTTATTGGTGTCAAAGTTAAAACCATTCAAACCCTGAATAGCGCGCGTTCTCCCGGGTTAAAATAATAAAAGATTAACCACTCAATGGTTGCATTAAATTACGGTTTAAAAATTCAAATTCATTATCGCCACCACTTTTTTGAAAAAAAAAAATATTCATCTTATTTAATGCCAAGTAAATTGATGCCAGAATAAAACCAATTATACTATTTTATAAAACTGGTGAGAATGAAACAATTCCGAATAAAAGTCGGGAAGCTTGCAGCCCGTGAATGTCTCGGGCGCGACGATTAAGTGGTTAACCTTTACAAGATACCAGAACTATACCTTAATTAAATCACATTAACCCCTTAACTGTGTTGCCCGAACTGACTTCGGGCAGGAACTCTTTGCACGCTTCGTTACTAATTTTTAACTGAAAATCTTTATCTTTATTAATTGGCAGATGTTTTTCAATTAAGTAAAGGAGCTATTTAAATATGGAAAATGTGGTTTGCAGCCCTTGTTTATAATTTATGTTGTCGAAAACAATGCCACAGTTAAGGGGTTAAAAAAATAAAATAAAAAACGAGAACATATGAATGGCTTATAAACATAGTATAGGGATGAGATTTCCGCCTTTTTGATCACAGTATTATTTTAGAGAAAATGTGGTTCGCTTAAATCGCAGAACTGTTCTGATTAAATGAAACAACATTTTCTCTAACAAAATACTGTAGTGCAAAAATGTGAAAATCTCATCCCTATTTGTAGATTAAGTCCATTTATCTCAATTGTGAATGATAACACTATAAAGTTCTTAATAAATAATTAATTCAGGCCAAGTGATTTATAAGTATCAGTGTTCAATTAACCCTTTCGACTCGAGCGTGTCTTACACAAATTTCATTCGGTTTACAACACTTTAAAAAAAAAGTTTCCTTCAAGTACACAATTCCCAAAATTCTCTAATTAAATAAGGCAAATTTTCTTTTTCATTATTACTGGTGCCTAAAACAAATTTCGCAAAGAAAAATGATATCCAGTCAGACTAGGGAAATGAGTGAAAATTGTTAAAGTATCATTTTTACAGTGCTTTACTTTTACAAATGAAAATTAATATTTCTAATGCAAATTTATAAGTTTTTTTTTTTTTTTTTTTTTTTTTTTTTTTAAGAGGATTTTTCCCAATATGGTTTCAAAATTTCCATGTGTAAATAAAGACTTGTTTATTAGGATTACAAAAACATTTGATTTTGATTTTTTCTAATGAAGTGAACGCAAAGGATGAAACATATAACCAGTTATCATAAACCATTCACTGTACAGTGTACCAATACTATCGTCATAATCCTCGTCATCATGATGTAACTTGGAGCTGGGTATCAACCTCTACTGGAAGATTCTTTAAATATGCATGATAAACAGGTGGGATGTATGGAAAAACCTCCATCATATCTGTTATTTTTGGCGAAAGTGATTTTTACGATCCGTGTGATGATTGATTGGCATCCCATCTTGATTGAAATGCCCATCTTGATTGGCATTTGACAAAGAGAGTGACTGGTCCCCGTAAGTTCATTTTTTATTCGTTTCGAAAAGAATGAACCACAATGAGGTTTTTTTTTTTTAACAGTAACTTGAAGGGAAAGTCTTTCACAAGTCGCAGCCATATAGTATCCATCCAACTAAAACAAACTTCCTCATTATCTTTCATTCTGTTTGTGATCCAAAACCGTAATAGAAACATAGATTTCTTAACTTCAATGACATCAAATTTAAGAAATTTCCTCTTTCCATTCATAATAGTTTCCTTCCAATGCCCCAAAACACAGATATGTTGTTTTTTGCGACTTCGTGCTTCAATAAGACTAAATTCTGCATCATTCGAGTAGAAAGAGTGAAACAGTACCATGAATTTGTGCTCAATGGACTCTACAGTTAGGTTTGTACGGTTAACTAGTTTCAACCGAAAAAAAATCGATATTCCTAGATTGCTCTCCCCCACACATGTTTCGGAATATAGAGAAAGTTTCTTATGCTTAGATAATTTCCCTCTTATGTGTCTTGCAACAATACCACAAAGGTCTTGAGAATCTCTTGTTACCCCCATTTCATCCAGATTTATATATAGATCTGCCACGGAATTTTCCCACCACTAAAATTAAAAAGAAATTCTTGTTTGTTTCATCGTTGGAATTTGCTAGATTTCGGCGATTGATTTTGGTAAAAATTTCCATAAAATTTTAGTGGTATAAAAATTCCGTACACGTTGGCAGCTATGTATATATCCTGTATTGTTAATAAAGGAATAAACCACAAAATTATAAACATATAAAGAGTGAGTCATAAATATCGAAACGATAGGCTATCGCTTTAAATATTGTCCCCAGACCCATACTTCCAATTGCAAAAATTAATAAAAAAAGGTGAAATTTTTCATGAGATAAGTTGAAACTCCATGGGGGGGGGGGTCTATTTGAAAAATTACGAAAATTAAATTTTTATACGTCCCCCGTAGGATAAAAATCCCAATTAGAAAAACTTTCCTTATCCAGTCCTGAACAAGGCACAAAAAATTGCATCTTCATATCTTCAAAATTCGCAGAGTTATAGCCGTTTAAAAAATTCATCTTGTTTTAAGGGATTAGACACAAATTGAAATGCGCGCAATTCAATAAACGGTGTTACATTAATATTTCTAGGAAACATGGAAAAAATCTATCTTTTAAGATAGAAGTTTAATTTTTTTTCTTTTTTGTGATGGTTAGCCACATAATTTGCTAGAAAATCACACCCTAAAATTTCACATAAAATTTATAAAATTTTCATGTGATTAGTACTGGTTTAAATGGGATAATATAAAATCGTTCTAACTTAAAACATTATTTATTAGATTTTAATTTCTTTCCATTTAATTAAAGGTGAAAATCCGATTTTAGCTTTGATCCAGGGTATCCAGGGTTTTGGTTTTTTAATATACCGTAATTTCGGGTGTATAAGCCGCAGCTCAAACAATTCTTTTTCGACCCAGAATTTTTTTAAAAACAAATATAACTAGTCAGATCGCCGTAAATATTTGTCTTCAATCACTAAATAAGATTTCTGGGTCAAAAAAGAATTGTTTGATCTGCGGCTTATACACCCGAAATTACGGTAAATTTTAATAATCAAAAATATTTATTGAAAAAATAATATAACTTTATACTTTTTAAAAATATTTATTGAAAAAATAATACAATTAAAAAAAAATCATACCTTCAAAAGTAAATATTTTTTCAAATTTGCCGAAACAAAACTAATGTAAAATAATCAAAAATGACATGTTTCAATTTTGCATTTTTTTTTCTATAACATTTCTTAACACTTTTAATAATTTAAAGAAGAGAAATAGCGGGGAAAAAACTCATTATGCAGAAAAACAAAGTGTACTGTTTAAATTTAAGTCAGAACAATGCTTTTTCTAAGATGGAGATTAAGTCTTTTTTATAAAGGGATTATTAAGGGAAATTAAGGGATTAGACACAAATTGAAATGCGCGCAATTCGATAAACGGTGTTACATTAACATTTCTAGGAAGCATGTAAAAAATCCATCTTTTAAGATAGAAGTTTAATTTTTTTTCTTTTTTGTGATGGTTAGCCACATAATTTGCTAAGAAAATCACACCCTAAAATTTCGCATAAAATTTATAAAATTTTCATGTGATTAGTACTGGTTTAAATGGGATAATATAAAATCGTTATAACTTAAACATTATTTATTAGATTTTAATTTCTTTCCATTTAATTAAAGGTGAAAATCCGATTTTAGCTTTGATCCAGGGTATCCAGGGTTTTGGTTTTTTAATATAAATTTTAATAATCAAAAATATTTATTGAAAAAATAATATAACTTTATACTTTTTAAAAATATTTATTGAAAAAATAATACAACTTAAAAAAATCATACTTGCAAAAGTAAATATTTTTTCAAATTTGCCGAAACAAAACTAATGTAAAATAATCAAAAATGACATGTTTCAATTTTGCATTTTTTTTTCTATAACATTTCTTAACACTTTTAATAATTTAAAGAAGCGAAATAGCGGGGGGAAAACTCATTATGCAGAAAAACGAAGTGTACTGTTTAAATTTAAGTCAGAACAATGCTTTTTCTAAGATGGAGATTAAGTCTTTTTAATAAATTTAGCTTTCACAACTTGAGGCTTTTTAAGCTGGTAAAAAATCTGTATTCTGGGCACAGGCCGAGCCAGGACCGAAATGTTACTTTATCCTGAAGACTCGCCTGGCCGGGCCTAAATATTCCGTATAAAAATCACTGTCTCTGACTGACTTACTACGTGCATAAAATAAGTAAAATTTGGTTCAATCAAAATTTTTACAAAAAACACATAAATTCCAAAATTATTTTACAAAAAAAAAAAAAAAAAAAAAAAAAAACCTTTAACATTTATTTTTTTAAAGAATAGTATATTCAAAGGCTAAGAAATTAAATACGTGAAAGACAGTGAAAAAACGGAAATGACGGAATTCTGTCTTAAACGGAAAATGTGATGATCTAAGAAAAATAAATATAATAATACCTGGGGAAAAATAAACTCCATTTACACCACCTAGGAAGGCCATTTGTCTATAACGTATTTTTTCTTTCCTATGTGATTCCGTCTTAAAAGGTTTTTCTGTGTAACATTTTTCTAACTCTCAAACCCTCCAACGATATGGGTTAACGATATTAAAATATATATGAAACATTTACATATAAATAGAGATTCATTGCTAAAATAAATATATCACAGCCTTTGGCGCTTTTTTAATAGTAAAAAGTATAAATATAAAAAAAAAACGAAAAACTATAATAAGTATTTTTGGTCAGAATTCCTCCATATTAAACAATTTTTAATCACACCGAAATAAGAAACTATGTGGAAATTCACGGCTCAGCCAAGCTATGATTTAAACTTTTTCCAGGCCAGTCCGGGTTATCATTTTAACATTTTTCCAGGCCGGGTCGAACTTTTTTCCCTGTGGGTCGGTTTCGGACCAAAGCTAGATATTTGGGTCCATGCAGACCTTCAGTGCAAACTACCAATATGTTTTGAAAATAAGTTTAGATTTCATTCAATACGCTATTATTTTATGTCGAAATAAGAGGCACTGTTTCAAATCGATATTTAATTCCGGATAATTTATAGACGATCCCTCAAATGCGTTCAAATTGAGCTTAAAGTTCTTCCTTTACAGGCATGGTTAAGTGGTGTAAGTCATGAATTTTGGAGAATTTTAAATTTTAATATCTCTGTGGGGCTTTTAGATATGGAGATGAAATTTTTTTTGTTCAATTTAGGAATGGATAAGGAATAATTTCCTAACTGGGAATTTTGCTCCACGGGAGCCATATAAAAACTTAATTTTCGTATTTTTTCAAATAGACCCCCCATGGAGTTGCAACTTATAAAAAAATTCACCTTTTTTAATGATTTTTTGCACTTCGAAGTATGGGTCTAGGAGCAATATTTAAGGAGATAGCCTATTGTTTCGATATTTATGACTCACCCTGTAGATTATGTTTAGATGGATGCTGGAAGCTATGGATATTGAAAGCTCAGGCACGGAAAGTTCTTTTTGCAAGTCAAAAATACAGCAGTTAGTTTCACCCGAATCTTTCATTCTATGAGTTTTCATTTTCACTCTAGCCTGTTTAGTTTTCCGGTTTCCGGTAGTTGAGTTGTTCGGTATCAAGATTGTTTCTAGCGTATACACCATTTTCTGTCAAAAGCTTGATTAAAATGTGATCATACTAATTACATATATGGGTGATTCTCAAAATAGGAGACAATTTATGTCTTTCGGCATACAAAAAAAATTGAGAGGTTTTCTGTCATGTTTTTATATTTAGATATGCTTGTCTTTTTATATTATTCATTATTTGCACTCAAGAATTACTCATTTTTTAGTTAAAAACACATTAAAATAACAGAATAAATGTTCAAAATGTCATTAGCATGGATGTCCACAGCAGCTGTGCCTTGTGTATACTAGCATTTTTCAAGAGTTAATATCATGGTTATAGAAAAACAAATGTTATTCTTTCTTTAAATTAATCAAGGAGAGGATTTATCCAATAAATTTCTTTTTAAAAATAAAATTATAGTATATAAAAAAAGAATTAAAGTTTGTCCTCCATATTCTATTTTCAAAACAAGATCATACTATAACAGCTGCTTATTAATCAAAATTTCATTTTCACATATGACAATAGTTTGAAAATATAAAGTTTCTCCATGGCAACAAGTAGCCATTTTATCCCACCCTGAAAATAGAAGCATGTATTGTATTTTAAGAATATAAGTTGAATATTAGTGGCGTACATCAATTGTATGTCATTAGAATGGATAATAATTTTCAAGTTTATTTTATAGTTAAAATTTTTATTTTACTTATTTGTATAGAACTTTTGTGTTTTAAAAAGCCCCAGAAAGGACTATTGCATTGTGATTATATTATGGCTCATAATCTTATTTAAATTAAAATTTGTCATTAGCATGGACAAATATCAGTGTCATTAGCATGGTCTTTCTGTCCATGCTAAAGACTCCTATGTGCATAAATGTAACCAGTGCTTATATTGTATCCTTTTTAAAGTTTAATTTTACATATAAATTTCGGTATTACATTTATTATTCCTAAAATATGCATTAAATCTGTCAGAAAATCACTAAAACAGCTTCTTACATTGTTAGTGTCAGAATGTTGCTCATGTAAACAAAGTTTGCTCTTTGGTAATATTTTTATTCTCCTTATATGTATATATGCAATAATGGAAACCATTTGCTGAAAAGGAAGGCTAATAAATGTAGAAAAAATTATTTAGACAGGAAGAAAATAAAACTTTCTTAATATATATATTCCATGCAATTTGTTTTGTCATTAGCATGGCTCAAAAAATACTAATTATTTTTTTTAAAGTTAATTTTTAAATATTTAGCTCTGCTGACTACATGTAAAGTATACCTAATACTATATTAACAACACTTATTTTTTTCAGAAATTTTGCTAACAGTAATTTTTTTAAGATTTCACTTTTGAAATTGTCCCCTATTTTGAGAATCACACATATCTGAATTTGGCGACTTGAAGTGTAAGTTCAATTTTGAGCTAAAGATAAGTTTGTTTATAAAATCCAGTGTCATTCATGAATTTCAACATTTAAATAGTGGAAGTCCTCAGCACCACAAAGGGTTAAAGAAAAATACTGATGTAGGTGTTACGCTCAGGAAGTAACAGTGAAAGGCCAGATAAGAAATTCGCTTAAGTATCTGATATGGGTTCAAGTGATTGTTTTTAAAAAAGTGAGAATTTTCTCGAACGTAATTAAAGTAATCTTATCTTCTCTACTGTTTGAATCCCCAACATATATGATTGTCTATTCTTTTCCTCATAAAAATTGAAATCTTATATTTTTCTATATTTTCACTTCATTATTTAATATCTGAATGCATTTTGCTTTAAAGTTAAACCAACAAATGACAACATATATGCTGATTTCCTCCTAAAATAGGTGTTATTTTTGCCTGAGTTTGCAAACTGCCATCAAGACAGTGTTACCAAGAAATTGTGAATTTTTCAGAATAATTTAACTTAACCCCTTGAGCTCTGATGGTAGAATTTTCTACCACATAATTTTAATTCCGAAATGTCACAATGGCACCAGAAAATTCAACCAAATCTATTTGAAAAAGATTAAATGCATTTTTTTCGTGTTCATCGTTAACCACTTTTTTCCTTTGCAAAATACTGGTGCCAATGTGGTATTTGGAATTTTGAAGAAATTTACACCTCAGAGCTCATAGGGTTAAATCACTTACAATAAAATATTTTTTAAGTATTTGAATACCATTCAATTGTTGAAAGGCCTAAAATTTGTGACAATGTGAATTAATGTTAAAGATAATTAAAATGGTAATATAAGATATTTTTAATTTTAGATTTCCATTTGTGGATCTAAATTACTAATCCTCTAAAGTATAATTTTTCAAAAAATTATTTTTGCTGTCATCTATGATGCCATTTACTTTGTTTAAAACCACTGAATGTGTATTTTTAGTATTATTTTTAATTAGGGGATTAAAATGATGAATCACAATATTTCAACCGTTGAAGTCTTACGTGCTGTACTCTCCATGAAATATTTTTTAGTAGGCATTATTTGCTACGTTTTAAGATACAATATTGTCACCGCTTAATTTTAAAACTAAAATGAATTGTCAGCTTTAGCAAAACAAATCATTAAAAAAGCTGAGAAAATATAGAGATCACACAAGAATATCCTTAACCCTTCCGGCACACTGTGCCCGGTCTGGGATACCCAATTTTCATTCCAAACTTGGAAATGGCACCAGTAATATTTTAGTAAAATTTTGCTTTTACAATAAAAGCTTAAATTAAGGATTTCAAGATATGTAAAAAATTCTTTTGTGAATTCCGGTTACAGTCGATACTTCTCATTTTACAAACAGATTTTGCCCGTGCCGGAAAGTGTTAAATCGTTTCACATTTTTAAAGAATCTTCCGTGATATTACTCTTATCGCATCTAAATAAATCCACCTTGCGCTACCAATCATTGAAACCTAATTTCCTTAAATTATTTTAAATTATAAATATACATATCCATATATTTCGAATATTACATTATTGATAATTTTTAATTAGTTTGTCTATGTTGCATCATAGCAGCGTTTATTTTAGTACAGTCAATTAGGCAAGCACCATTCTAGCGCGACAGATTTGTTTTGGATAATTTGAATTACCTGTCAAGGTACACAGTGACTGCCAAAGTTATAACTAAATATCTATTGAGAGGAGTGAATTATCTCTCAAATTCTGCAATTTCAAACAATGTACGCATAATAAGGCTTATTATTAGGTAAAGTTATAATATTTCAATAGAGCGTGCGATTTTAAGTTTCTCTAAAAATATTAATTCAGTTTGAATACTATATAGAAGAGCAAACAGTATTGATTTGTTTTTAAAAAATTTGCAAAAAGTGTTTAAAAAGCGTTTAATACTTTCACATCCAGGATTAGAATGCATTCCAGAAATTGCGAAATTCAGAGAATCGGAATTCATACAGAAAATCTAAGTAGTAAATTTTGGTTTATTTAATAACGAAATGTCTGTTATTAAATAAAGTAAAATTTCTCTTTTAAATACGGAAATACGGAATAAATGATACTAATGGTTTAACTTTTTCCCTGTTCTGGCTGTCCATCGTACGGATAAGAAGAATTTGCTTGATGCATTACTTAAAGCTTTTTGACACCACTAATGTTTTTAACCTTCTTACCCTGAATGGGTCTAATCGACCCATGACTATAATTTATTTTATACGATTCGAACCAGAACTTTTTTCATAAAGAAAGTTAGTTAACAGATTCAGAGAAATAAGTCAATTAAATATATTAAAATATTTTAAATAACAATTCTGGTGTGAAATGTTTTTAATAAAGAATGAGTAAAATTTCAACAGGGTAGGAACGTTAAATACAATTTCATACTATTTAATTGTAGAAATGTTAAGACTAAATATTAAGAATACTTTTAGCATCAGAGAAAATGATGTTGATCCATATTTTCAATTTATTGTACGTTAAAAAAAGCATAAGTTAAGTGGTTAAGGGTTAACCCTGAAGGAAGAGCGTCGGGCCTCATAGACCAAGAGTACGTATAATTTTTACAGTTGTCACCACTACTTTTAAAAAATAATCCTCACCTCGTTTTATCACATAATTTGTAACAATTGTCTCCGACTAAATAAGGTGACAATTATTATTTACTTTTATTGGTGACAAAATAAAAAAAGAACATTAATACGTTGCGCTTTTTGGGAGTACCAAATCAACCCGGACCCATCCTGCCGAGTTAAGATTATATGCTTAAAATTTTTACTAACATCTACGAACCGATCTTTCATTTTAAAAATCCTTTTTCGGTATAATGATCTATTTATTATGCAAGTATAGATTACCTTTGTTTTATAAAATAATCTGTGACCAATATTTTTTTATATTAGTTTCATAAATAAAATCTCTAATTTTAACAACTTGATTTTTACAAAACAGAAAATGCACGTCAAGCGTAACAAATGAGGTGCTTTCTCACTGTAACGAAGTTTTAAAAATATTCAGATCTTTGTGTAATAGTATGCAGTATTTCGGATACAGTATAGTATCCGGAACCTTTTGTGTGTCCCTGTAAACACTACCAGCATTATATTATACAGGAAGTAAGTTGAAGTAAACCTCAATAGCGTATATCAATTTCATAAAATTTTAAATAGTTTAATAGTATTAAAATGCATCATAAACAATGTTCCCCCTGTACTATGATGTAATAAAATACTTGAGTGGCCCTGTAAATGCGTAACAAATATTCTTTGCACTACAGATTGTACAGAATGTTTATCATAGATAAACTTTATAGATGGATATCAATTTTATTATGTTCGAAAGAGTGTGACACCATTAAAGTATTCTTAATTTTTTTCCCATTGACCGTAACATAATGGAATATATTTTGATTGCCCCTGTAATTGAACCACGCATGCAATTTTTATAAAATTTAGAACGACTCGACAAAATTATGTAATAATTAAATATTTTCAATTTCAAACGATTTGATTGGGTATTTTTTGCATTGTCATATGCGGACAGACGGACGAACAACTATAGGTGCTACGTAATTTCGAAAGCACGTAAAAAAGTTGAAACAATGATTCAATCTTGATTTTAAAAACAAAATATGTCATGAACAGGGGTGCAAAAATCTAGGCGCCAGAGGGTAGTCTCTCACCACTAAAATTTTAAAGTTTTTTTCACTCAAAATTTAATAGCTTTCTAGCAGGAATTTTACACGAAATATTAGACGGAGAAAAACAAAATAAATTTTGTGGTGAGAAACTGCCTGCTGGCGCCTAGATTTTTGCACCCCTGGTCATGAAACAAGCAAACCATTAGAAGAAAAATTTAAAACGTTCTCGGTAAAATTGTCCTGTACTACAGAAAGCCATATTGATGCACCAAAATTTGTTGCCAGTATAAATTTCCTATTTTCTAACAATGTCGAAAGCTGTCACTATGACAGATGGAACTTAATTCCATGTAATAAAAGCAAGCTGAAATGTTGCAGATTTATCTTGAACTATTTCTCTTAAAAAATATTAATATTATAAGTCTTTCGTAAAATTTGAACTTCCTGACCAGCCTAGCAATTTTAGGCATTTCTTTAATATTTTAAAAAAATACTCGAAATAGAATACACAAACAAACCTGTTTTTATTAGCATACTGTCTTTGGAAACTTACTTAGCATCCGATAATCTAACAATATCTTTAGTTTTTGAAAGAAATTGATCAACAGGTGGCGCTTCTATCCAATTTTTTTACGATTTCTGTGATAATTCTATCGCAAATACTAGTACATGGATTTTCATCAAATTTCAGATCCAGTTAGGACTTGAAATATGTTGTTGCAGATTATATTTCGGAGTAATTATCTAACCTGTGACGCTCCTATGTTTTATTTTTCTGGAGGTATAAATATGTATGAGATAGAATAAATCTTTGGGATTGCCACATACGACTAGTTTTCGTCTGTTATGTATTTTTATGAAAATATAAAGCTATTATTAAAGTCATTAAATGATTATAAAAATGTTTCACACGAAAATATACAACACTGAGAAAAAAATATAGTTCTGGCATCTAAAATCTAAATTTTGACTCTAGAAAAAATAGTTCCATGTCATCCTTATAAATTCTAATTCCCTTTGCTCGAGAGTTCTAGAGTCTCTTATTAGAATTGAAGAGCATTTTCCCCTATTCTCGTTACCAAACTTATTTAAAAAATCTCAGCAAATAAATGCGAACACAAGAGGTTTTATTTAGTAACTATAATTCTAGTTTATGAAACCATTCCCGAAATCAAGCGATATTTTCTTGATACTGAAACGATTTAATGTCGTTTCGTCACCTAGAAAACAAGAGACTAGAAATGCTAGGTCATTTCATTTATTCAGCTTTGTTGTTTAACCTATTCGAATAGTTCGGTCATCTGTTGTTCTAGTTTAGGTATTCAGAAAGTGACTAACTATTCATTCTAGGTGAAGGCGGTATATTTTTTTCTCTGTGAATAACCCAACTTTTGCAATTTCTATTTTTCTGCAATATGCGCACTTAATTTGTTGTTATATAAGTCAAGTTTGAAATGGTAATTGTTGTATTCGCTAGTCAAAAAGTGGGAAGAACGTTGTCCACTAGTTTTGTTTATAAGAAGTTTTACTTAGCCCTGTGCTGGGAGCAAATGCAAGAATATAATGTTACTGTCTAATGCAACATACAATAAAAAGTCATTATATAATACCTTTTAACCCCTTGAGCTCTGATGGTAGAATTTTCTACCACATAATTTTAATTACGAAATGTCACCATGGCATCAGAAAATTTGACCAAATTTGTTTGAAAAGGTTTGATGCATTTTTTCGTGTTTGTCCTTAACCTTTTTTTTTTCTTTTCTAAATACTGGTGCTAATGTGGCATTTGGAATTTTGAAGAAATTTACACCCCAGAGTTCAAAGGGTTAACCCATCGGACTCCAGTGCCTCTTACACAAATTTTATCCGATTAGCACCACAAAAGTTTTAAAAGAACTCTCCTTTAAGTAGACAATTTCAAAAATTCTCTGATTAAACAAGGACATTTTTATTTTCCCTTATTACTGGTGCCCAAAAGAAATTTTTGACGGAAAGATTATGTCTCCGCAGCGGACACAACGATGTGCCAAGGGTTAAGTATTAGGCTGATTCTATGCAAATAGGCCATTTTCATCATTGTGATGGAGAAAAAAAAATCTTCTTAGAAGTTGCGAACTGCTCGTGGCAGGGCGCTGGAAAACATACTTACAAAAAAATAGCTGCCTGGCTTAAGAAATTCTACAATTATTAAATTTTTAACACTAAAAAAGCCGAAAATTGCTCCCAGTTGAAAAAAAAAATAAGTGCACACTGGCATTTTTATTTAAAACTTTTTTCACTTATGTTTGCGTGATTTATACATTTAACTCTTTCTTTTTTTAATTTCTGGTTCATTTCCAGCTACACATATTTGAAACTCCATTTTGGTTTCCTTCCTGCCTTGTTTTTACATGTCACATCAAAAATAACATTTTATACACTGATTTGGTTAAAATATACAATTATTTTCACCAAGGGAATTAAATTTTCAATAAAAATATCGTTTTTAAAACATTTAAAAAATAATAGAGCAATTCTCTTACATAAGGATCATTTCCCGCACATGAGGGAATGTCTAGTGAGGGAATGATAAAAAGTACTTTATTATTTTTTATGAATAAATTAAATAAAAAAACATGTTTACAAACTATCCCCCCAATAAAAACTAAACCACTCATTAATGCATTTTTAGAAAATAAGTTATTTTTATATATTTCAGTGAGGGAATGATAACATCACTTTAACATTTGCCCAATCTGTCTGAAAAATTACTTTTTACACATTGACATATTTCTCATGGATGACTCACATTTTTTTACAGGCACTTAACCCTTTCAGCTCGGATGGTAGAATTTTCTACTGCATATTTTTAATTTCGAAATGTCACAACGGCACCAGAAAATTCTATCAAGTATATTTGAAAATGGTTTAATGCATTTATTTGTGCACATCGTTAAACGGTTTTTTCTTTGAAAAATACTGGTGCCAATTGGACATTTGGAATTTTGAATAAATTTACCCACTAGAGCTCAAAGGGTTAAAGCCCCTGCGCTCAGCATACGTGCAGTTTTAGTCTATAATGAGTGAGGGAATGATGGGAAATATGAGTTGAAAACTTTTTTTTGCCAAATAAAAATTACACGTGCGGACCAAAAAAAATAATGCAATGCATAGAAATAATATTTTATGTGTTCAAAATAAAATATCAAAGTCAGACAAAATAAATATTTCAGTAGGAAATGACATTTAATCACAGAGTTGCTGAGATTTAATAAGGAAAAGAATACTATTAAATTTTACAAGCAAAAATCAGATATTTGTGGTGCAGCGATAATATCCCTGTTTCTGTAGCATGAAATAAGCTTTTTTTTAAAATGTCTTCTGAAATGGTAACATGTTGTCGCTTACGACAAAAATTATTTTCACGGTTATGATAGTTTTAGGGTAAGTCCAACAGTTGAATTCTTTCTTTGCCTTAAATATTTAACTAAGTGTACCTTTAAGAGACAAACAAAAATTGTTTAAACAAAAGGTATCAGTCAACAAACACAAAGAACTAAAAATGTTCTATAACATTTTGAATTGATTTTACTTGTTAGTTAATATTCAAAAGCACCAAAAGAAGTCAAATATTTTCGAAGATTTCATTAATAAAATTAAATAATCTGCATAAGACATACAGTTCAGAAGATAAAAAATAAATTATTTAAAATTTAAAGCTTCCTCCGGATAACTTTCATCAGTGTCAAAACCAGACTTCTCAAAAGCATTCTCCCCCACTGCATGATACCTAAAAATCAATATCCTTGGCTTTAGATACGTGATAAAATTTCCCTTATAATGCAAATTCATTTACAATATGATTATCATATTATTCCTGGATTATCACATTCTATGTTCTTTTTGTGAATTCTAGATATATTTTTTTCTACATTTTTTATGTTTATTGTGCACTTTAATAGAGGCAGAAGAGGTAATCGACAGAAATTTGATTATGAATTAGGAAATATGGCATTTATTCAACCTTTTTTTAAAATTTATTTGCGTTTCCTAGAAATGAAAAATACTTCTTAGATTGTTAAAAAAGAACAACGAAGTTTTGCTATTGCACGTAAAAGTTAATTTTATAGAATTTTATAGTTTTGCCACGATTTTGAAATCCAGATTTAGAAAATATACTTTTGAGACCTCATTAAATTTTATGTTGTTTATTACGCTGTTTTTATATTATACCTGAGTCAAAAACAGGTTAATTAAAAAAATACTATGTTAAAAATTTCCCCAAATCCATAAAAAATCCTAATATTTGTTATAAGTTAATTTTTCCTGCTATATTTATGTTTGAGACATAAATTGCCCAAAACTAAATTCGCTTCATTTAAAAAATCCAACACAAGTAAAAAAAAAAAAAAAAATCTAACTTGTCTAAAAGTTATCGTAAGAAGATCTCTCACAAACTGTTTTTCGAAATACATTAATTTAAAGTGTTACATTTTTATTTAGAGTTAAATGTCTGTTACTTATATTTAGTAAGACAGAAATTATTGAAATTTCTGTATAGGACTAACTCTACGGAATTTTTAAATGTTGACACAACATTCAATATGTATTTACACAGTTTTGTGTACACATAATTTTCCTCCTATCCCATAGGTTCAAAACCTTTATACAGTGCGTGTCAAAAGTTTAAGCGCAATAGCAATTTTAAAATAAAACTTTAAATATTATCTTTAATTTCAATATCTGTCTTGTATATGTTAATAATATCTATTTTTGCACCATATTCATTTAAATTAACTTTTAAATTTTATTTCAAACCATGAAGTTTAAGAATAGAAGAAAAATGACCGTGTCAAAAGTTTAAGCACAAAATCGTTTTTGTACAAATTTTACAGTCTGACGTAAACGGTTGCGCACGCAAACAATTTCTGGGTGTATAAAAAAGTAGTCCGCTGTTGTTTTGGAGTTAGTACAAAATACCCAAGTCGAAAGAATTTTCAGAGGACGAGATGATAAACATTTGGAGTATGAGAGCAAAATTTAATTATGTTTCTGAAATTGCAAGTGCATTAAAAAGGTCAAAACAAGGTATTCATCAAATTTTGGCTCGTGATAATGATTTAAAAGAAAATTTTTTTCAGGAAGGACGCGTGTGACTAGTTTGAGCGAAGATAGCCGCATCAGAAATTTGGCTTCAACTGGTAATTACTCCCTTTCGGAAATAAAATATGCAGTTGGAGAACACATAAAAAAACTGTTTATAGAAGGGTTTTGGAATTCAAATACATCAAATACCGTAAAATGGCTGGATTACCGTGTCTCAAACGACACCATAAAGAAACTAGATTACAATTGGCCAAAGAGCATATGTCATTTGGCGAAAAGTGGCTGAATGTCATATTCAGTGATGAAAAAAAAATGGAACCTCGATAACCCTGATGGGTTTAAGTACTATTGGCATGATCTCCGCAAAAACCTAGGAGTGTATTTAGCCGATAACATAATGGTATGGGGGGGGGGGCTATTTTTTTTAATGTTTAGACTTCTCTAGCATTCATCAGTGGTCGTGAAAACTGAAAACTACCAAGAGACACTTGCCATTCATTTGCTTCCTGTTGCCGTGGTTTTTAGGGAGAGAAAAATGGTTGTTTCAACATGATAATGCTTCCATCACCAACAATCTACTCCTCAAACTCAACTTCATCGTGGCTTAAGTCGAAAACAGTGTCTGTTTTGAAATGGCTGGCAATTAGTCCTGATTTAAACTTTATAAAAAATATGTGAGATATTCTCACTCATGCAGTTTATCCAAATGGAAATCAGTATTCTACAGTTAAAGATTTGAAAGATGCCTTTGAGAACGCTTGGTTTAAAAATAAACCAGAAACAATACAGAACCTCATTTTAACGATTGAAGACCGTGTATTTGAAGTAATTCAGCAGAAGGGAGCAATAATCAAGTATTATTTTTTTTTATTCTTGTTCTGCTAAAGACTAAAAAATACTGTGCTTAAACTTTTGACACACTCATTTTTGTTGTTTTCATAAATTTTATTATTTAAGATAAATTTTATAGCATTTATCTGTTAACTATCTTTTTAAAACTACAATTTGCAGGCTATGTGAAAAGGAAGTAACTTTCACCCATTAATAAAATTTTATTTTGAAATTTTCCGTTGTGCTTAAACTTTTGACACGCACTGTATTTCTTCGACAGTACTTTGCTTCTTTAAGACTAGAACGCCCGGAAATTTTACTCAAGTTTGATAATAATATTACACACCAGAACTTTTATTTAAATTTATTTAATTGATTTATTTGCTGCATATCTGCATGGCTTAAATTTAACTTACATCAAGAATAAAATTCTGGCTCGAATTGAAATTTAATCACATAATCGGGTTCTGAATCGATTCCTTCCGGGCGTTCTAGTGTTAACACATTGGCCTCCAAAACCTTAAGGTTGAAATTTGCAATTTTTAGCTGAACTTTGTTGCCCATCACAAACTCTGAAAGATAATTTTAGGTTTACAAGGTCATGAATTTTCCTATATTGAACTAAGGCCATTTTTTTAATTGAAAAAATAGTGGTTGGTATGTAAATAACGTAAATATGTGCATTTATTTCGACCGATGCATGACACAACATCAGCTGATAATGGGTGAATTCGATATGTTCGTCAATGGATCAAGGGATTTTATGAGTTGGACAACGTCTTCAGCAGCCATTTCTAAATTGAGTTCTCTTTCATTTTCGGCAATAGAGATATGAATAAAGAGGAGGAGGCATATAGTGGATTGCCTAGCAGTTGCGAGTGAAGTAACTGAGGAGATTGCCACAAGATGACGGCTGTTTTTTTTTAATCAGATCGACAGTTTCTCCCACCAGTAAATCTGAATACAAAATTTTGTCTAACTTAAGAGCCTTATTGTTCGGAAATTCCTCAGAAATATCTGGTAAAAAATTTCTATTTATTTTTATTGGTGTCAATTTGACCAAATTTTATCATCTTTTTCACTGATACAATCAGTTGGTTTACTTGGTTGTCACACTGTGGCGAAATTACTACCGATGAAACAAATTCCCACCAATGAAAATGAATATAAGTTTTTGCCATTATTTTTGGTTGAAATTTTCTATTAATGGGACTTTTAAATAAAAATAATTTTTTTAGTTAAATTTAGTGGTGGAAGAATTTCGCGATGGTAATGAAACCCTCGAAATCGGTTACATTAAAAGCTTCATTATTTTAAGGATATGTCTGTTCCTCTTTCTTAGTAGTTCCATGTTTTAGACTATTTCATCAAATAATATAAATCAATTTACATGGATTATATCAGCCTGCCATTCATAACTTAAACTTTAAACCGCAATAGATAAAAGTTTAAAATCCGTTAGAAGGTTTGACCTTCTCTATTCAAACTGCACTTTTATATTACACTTTTTCACCCTAAAAACGTGAATTGTGTAATACAGAATCAGAATTGATAGATTTTTTAGACTCTGTGAAAGAAAATAGGCATAGTCTTTTCTAAGCGTCTCTCATTGTTTTTTATGCACCTTACCCCATGAAGCTCCTATGAATGTTACTGCATCTGAGATGTTAAATCTCTTCAAAAAATTTATACTGAATCTTATTCAACCTTCCTACCCTGTTCAAATTTTACACAATCTTGATTAAAAACATTCCACACCAGAATTGTTATTTAAAACATTTTAATGTATTTAATTGGCTTATTTCTTTGGATCTCTTATTTAACTTTCTTTACGAAAAATGTTCTGGTGTGAATCGTATAAAATAAATTGTAGCTATGGGTCGATTAGACCCATTCAGGGTAGGAAGGTTAAGCAATATTTTCCTTCCAAGCCATATAACGTAAATGCGGAGTGTCGTAAGTCGAAGGGGCTTAAATCGATGTACTACTGTATTATGTTTTCGTCGGAGATATGCATTGGGCTAAATGAATGTTTTTCATCATATGTAGCTTAAGAATTATGTCGAAGCGTGCATCACTTCTCTATTGACTAAAGGAAGCGGAACGGAAAATTATCTAAATTTTTCTAGCTGCAACCACATGTTTCTGTTTGCGCATCAGGGAAAAAATTTAAAAACAAAATATGAAATTCGCATTTCCCTTATTCCTTTTCATTCATGATAATATTTGAAATTCAGCTTAATGTTGAAGAATGTATATAACCAACATCATAGCTTTTCTTTTCCGGAGTATAATAAACCTCGCCCCTTGAATACTAGGTCTGAGTGCTGATAAATAAATGGCGGCGGCCGAAGTAGAATTTTTTTTAATCTTATGTGATCTGACTTAAATTTTGACACCAGCATTTCATAAAAGATTTATTTTAATTGTTTAACAGTAGAATGCACGGAAATTTTATTTAAACTTAATCAAAATATTTCCATCAGAACATATATCATAACATATTTAACTGATTTTTTTAACGTTTTCCTGTTTGAATTAAATTGACCCTATTTTAGGAACAAATTTCTGGCACCGATTGGCGAAAAATTGCCCAGGCCGGGAATCAAACCCGAATACTTGACTTGCAAGGCCAATGCTTTATCTGTTAAGCTAACCGGGCGATAACCGGCTGGGATTTTTCTCTCAGATAACCTTATTCGCCGTAACATCTGATCTGTCATTTAGACAGTTCGGCACAATAAGCCCTACGTAATGGTTCTATGGCGTTCCATATGGAATAAATCCATCCCTATGGAGTAAAGGAAACTTACTCTACTTAAATTAATATAAATAAATAAAATTCAGCATTTATTTTCAGATTAAATTCAATAGTTAAATAAACACTTTATCAATTCAGAAATAAAATAATTAAATAAAAATAAAAGACAAACTTAAGACATGAAATCAAACCATACATAAATCACTGAAGTACCAAAATACATAGGACTAGCTATCCTTGGTGATTTCAGGTACGAGGCTAATTACGAATATATCGTTTTAATGAATTTCAAAATTTTACTTGAATGCATAAATTTTATCATATAAAAATTATTTTTTGATATTGCTAGAGGAAAATGTGAAAAATATATATTGAATGCAAAAAATCTGTTAGTTTAAAATAAAAAAAAAGTATGATTTTCACCTGCATTCTGTAATTCAGGAATCTTGGGTTGAAAACTCCTTATATTAATTTAGCATGTTTTTATATTGATTATCTAATATTACTTAATTCTGATCAGCGATATTATTACCCTTTACGCTGTTATTTTCGTTTATACGTACTTTTTTCTGATTTAAAAATAAAGATGCTGTCTTCTGTTAGAACAACAATTATGAAATGGGCTCATGTAAATGAACAATCCCTTTGCAATGATTTCGTGTTTGTTTATCGCTCTAAGGTTACAACACACCATATAATTTTTCTTCTCACTTAATTTTAATCTCCAAATGTCATAATGACACTGGAATATTTAACCAAATTTATTCTAAAAAACACCAATGCATTTTTTCGTGTATATAATAAATTGAATTTATCTGCAAAATACAGGTGTAAATATGAAATCTAGGTATTTGGAACACATTCACCTCTAGAACTTAACCCTTTGAGCTCTGATGGTTAAATTTTCTAACACATAATTTTAATTCGGGAGTGTCAAAACGGCACCAGAAAATTTGAACAGATTTATTTGAAAAAGGTTTTATGCATTTTTTTCGTGTATATCGTTAACCGATTTTTTTTTTTTTTGCAAAATACTGGTGCCAATGTGACATTCGGGATTTTCAAGAAATTTACCCATCATTGCTCAAAGGGGTAAAAGATTAAACATTTCAAAGATGTATATGCTAATCATGCAAAGATATAGAAACTTTAGTTAGTAAACAATTTTAAAGTGCATGATTTTTTTCAGGTAACATACTTTACAAATAACGCTTCATGTCTCATTTCCCCCTAGATTGCTTTCAAGCATCATCTAAAATAATTATACGTAAAAAGGCGCTTTAGTTCAGTGCAGATGCCGAGACAAAGTTATCGTAATGATTCTATAGGGTGCTATTTCTAATATTAGTAAGTCACTATTAGTGATCATTAATATAATGGTAACATCATAGTGTTATTGCGAATGTTTGAAATGCGATAAAATGTATTACACTCATTGCATGGAACTATTTCATAAAAGGATCAAATATTTATTGAGAATCTCCTTCCTATAAAGCTCACATATGTTTAATAAGATCCTCAGAATTTTTGCCATTTGAAACTTATGTTACTACGATGGCAAATACTGAAGACCGCTTAAAAAATCAACGCAGAAATTTTTATAATAAGTACAGTTAAAATAAGAAACTTGTATAATTACTACTGAGTACAAACATCATCACAAATCGTAGTTAGAAAAGTGTTCCCAAAATTTAAGTGCCGCATTTTAATCACAGATAATTTAAATAATATAAAAACCATACTTGCGAACTTTTGAGAAAACTTCCATACAATAGGAATTAATATAAACCATGTGAAATAAATTTCTAACCGAAAAATATTTTAGATACTTAATTACCTCTTTCTACGTCGAACCGTTGCGATATCATTTATTTAAATAAATATGGTACGAAACCTGTTTAAACTGGGTTAATTCACATTGTGCAGAAATTAATTTCAAAGCTGGCACGTATGTCAACACATTTGCTGCCGCTTACGCGCTAGTGCGTGAAGTTCCCATTCATTTAACACAGAGGGCGGAGTTATTGGCAGCGAACGTGTTCAAATTGTCCAAGATCTAAAAAACGTAAATACTGCATTATCTATGCATGATGATTTTGCTTGTGTTTCATGAACACTTTCAGTACTAACATTTTAAGAAGTGTGAAATTTTACATCAAACGTAACAAATGAGTTTTATAAATAATTTTAGTTTGAAAATTAGTTTTATAAATATTCAGATCTTGGTGCAATAGCTATCACATTCTTATGTAAAAAAGCCTACATACAAAATTTAATACCGTTATGTATATTAAATTCAGTGACTCAGATAATAATATTATAAGTTTTAAATATGACGTAATTATCATGGCGACCTAAAATCATTACCTGTCATACGATATCATTGCATTAATTAGGTATGATGGGAATTAATTGAATGAAGAAAACTTCTATTAATATATTTTAAGTTTAGGCTCGATTTTCATAAAATTTGAAATGCCATGACAAAATTATGCAAGGATTGTCTATATTAAATCTCTAACCATTCGGTTGGGTAATTTTTGCGCGGTTATACCGATGTCACTCAATCATATTAATATTTCAGTTAAAGAAGTACTTTACACCTGAAAGAGTTAGTAACATTGAACTAATAAGAAAGAGAATCTGACACATTTTTAATGTAATGTTCAACTGTAACCGCCTTCGAGAGGTTCAACTTCCACCATTAAATTATTAGAAAATTCCTCTTTATCTAAACGCTTCTTTGATGGAAAATTTCAATCCAAAATAGTATTGAAATGATATTCTTTTTTACAGGTTGAGAATTTACTTCAACAGTAGTAGTTCCGCCACATTGTGACAACCAAAACAACCTACTGTTTGTGTCAGTGAAAAGTTTATGATATTTGGTCAAACTGACATCAGTAAAAAGAAATAGAAATGGTTTATCATATTTTTGAGAGAAATTTCCTTTCATTAAGGCACTTAAATTAGACAAAATTTCCCATTCAAGTTTACTAGTATAGGAAACTGTTGATCTATTAAACGAAACAGCTATCATCTTTTAACAACCTACTCCGTTATTTCATGCAAAACTGCTAGATGATACACAATCTGTTGCCCCCTTTTTTATCTTTTCTATAATACTCCGACCAATGACCTTATAAATAAAGAAGAGAAGACTTCTGCGTACTGTCGACCAGTTGCAATTGAAGTAAATGAAGAGGTTGTTCATCACGGGTATTTTTCTTAATCAGATTAAGTTTCTGATTACCACCGAGGGAAGCTTCTCACCAGTAAATATGAATGGAAAATTCCGTCTTTTTTCAGCTTTTCAGCTCTTAATTTATGGACAAAGTTCTTACAAATCTGTTATCTACATGATCTGTTTTTTTTTCTTTTCTTTTTTATTACTTGTATCAATTTTCCAAGGTATTGTACACTTTTGCACACACACTGACAAGAAGTTATCTAGTTTGAAAATTAAATTGAAATTTTGCATTGGTAAGGCGTTTAAATAAAGATAAAATTTACTGGTAGAAGTCTCTTCCGGCTGTTCCTTGCAAAAGCGGTTACAGTTGAAACTTCTGTGCTTAAAGGATATGACGGTTCCTTTTTATTAATTGTTAAATAAAATTTTTCCTGGAGTCAGGCACAACTATTAATGATAAAAAAAATTCTATCTGATTTTTAAAACTCAGAACTCGTAACTACCTGGTGGAGTTTCGAATATTCTCTACAATAAAATAAGAAGACAAGAACGGTTAAAAAATTGTAGTAGAACTAAATATATATAGGACAGTTGCACCATAAAATTTAACTAATAATAACACATTGCTCAGCGGTGCACAAAACAGGAATTTTAACACTAGAACCGCGGAGACGGGTACTCAGTGAAAAGATGCCGATTCGAACCAGATAAGTCATATTAAAATATTTTACAAAATAGCTGCGCAAAAATTATTTAAAATAAATAAGTTAAATTTAATTAAATAAAAATTCTGATGCGAATTATTTTTATAAAACTTGGGTAAAATTTTCCGCGGCTCTAGTGTTAATATACATTTGTACATATTAAAATAAAATAAAACTTCCAACGTTTCGCGCCGTCTTCTGCGGGCGTCTTCAGGAAAATATGATAATGGAAGGACTACGTTTGCATCTTGATCGAGAGATAATATTTCCACTAACTCTCTCTCTCTCTCTCATCTCATGTCTTCTCATGAGAAAGTATTGTGTTGTGTATGGCGCGTAGCGCCATTTATACCAACTTGATCCTTAATTTCCACTAACTTTAAATCTAAATGAATTAAAATTAAAAAAAAAATGTTGCCATTTACACATGAGTAAAAATTAAAATATTGCAAGGAAATAAAAAAAATAAAAAAATAAAAAATAAATAAAAAACGAACTGTACGATGCCTAGATATATTAATATTTTGGGAAAAAATGCTGCATATTTCATTATAAAAAATAGACGACGATTTTCGTTTTAAAATTTTCCTTAAAAAAAAAATAAAATTAACGTTTTGAGAAAAAAGTATATTAAAACCTCCACAGTCTCCTGCGACAAATACCACGAGAGACCACAAAAACAGCTTTAAATTACTTCTATAAAGCATCTAAAAAGATTTATCAACCTGTATGTCGACTCTTATGATATGCAAATATTTATTTAAAAAGTTTAGAATAAATTTCAACAATCATAGAAGCATTTAAGCCCTTAAGGGGCGGTGATATGTCTATGAAACTTTCTAATTTTAATACCCCAAAACAACATAGGCACCAGAATTTAGGTTTTAGACAATCATATATGGGCTTGAAATGTAGATCCCCCCCCCCTTTTTTTCTTATTTAAAATTAATGTTGTTTTCAAAGTCCGGTGTCATTGTTTCATTTTAAATTTTTGCAATGGAAATGCTCTGCGCCGCAAAGGTTTAAATTTATTTAAAAGGTGATTTTGTTTTGCGTTTTACCGGCGAAATCAAGACTGAGGAGGTTAAGTTTTCATTGCTGTTTCGTTGTTGCGGTGTACTGTTCTATACTGACTCCAGAATTATCCTTTTACATTCGGTATAGAGTACTAACATGTATTCCTGCATATAAAGAACGGTTTAATTATTTGCACTCAGTTGTTCCCAAAGCTGCATACATATCAAACGTTTAAATATAATGCTGAAATAACTTCGTAGTTTGACACAGCTTCGCCAACCGGTGGCCGGGATGATAATGCAAATACGAGGGTTTTTAGTGTGACATCGTATATGCGCAGACAACTATTATCTGCATATCTCTTGCACATATTTTCTAATTTTTCACTCAATCATGACACATGAATCTTGTCAGCCAGATTTATTGTAAAATATCTTTGTTACAGTTTGTTTTGATAAAATTATGCACATTTAAAAAATAGTCACATTATTATTTTAATTTTGGAAGAAAAAGCCCTAATGCTACAAGAACATATTAATTTTAAACGAATATGCGACTTTTTTTAAATATTCATATTTTTATCAAAATAAGCTGTAAGCATTTTGTTACAATAAATCTCGTAAACAAGATTCATCTTTTACTAGAGAAGAGCTTGAAATTTATGACAGAATTTTTAATACGAATTCTCTAAATAGCTTCGTCTGTTAAAAAAAAAGAGTATAATCTGCAGCGGTCACAACGTTCCTAAAAATTTCGCACTTTTCTACCAGTATTTTAAATCAAAAATCTTCATCTCGGATTCTTATAACAGTTGCAATTAAATTCTACGATAAATATTGTCGTTTTAAAATTTGTGCTAGGAAAGTGTGAAAATTTTAGGGACACTGCGACCCATGAATCTGTGATTTTAGGAAAATTATTGTCTAGAATCGCAAAATATTTAAAAAAATAAATGAACAACAGTTGTTTGTTTTATAAAACAACATTTAAAGCGTGCATTTAAAATTAGAGTTACTCCGAATATATAATGAAATGAGTTCTAAATTAAAATAATGAAATGTTTTTAAGTTAAATACCATAAGTGCTGTACGACCATGAAAATATTGGATCCTTATCGTCGCGCACGGTAAATGAAAAAATAAAATAAAAAAGGAACTAAAATTGAGTATTTTACTTATTATTACATTCTATACATATTCTAGACATTGATAAACGTTGCATTCCCATAGGGAAAATACACCATGTATATCATTTTGTATAACTTAGCCCATCAAGAATTCAGTAAAATATGAGACTACTACAAAATTCTGTCTTTACATAATAACCACTTATTAATTTTTATGAGCCATCTTTCATTATATTAAAAAATATAATTAAAATCGAACATATTAAAATCAGCGCCAGTTGTATTGCGTAATTAACCTTCCTACCCTGAATGGGTCTAATCGACCCAGATCTATAATTTGTTTTATACGATTCGAACCAGAACTTTTTTTATGAAGAAAGTTAAATAATAGATTCAGAAAAATAAGTCAATTAAATATATTAAAATATTTTAAATAACAATTTTGGTGTGAAATGTTTTTATCAAGATAGAGTAAAATTTAAACAGGGTAGCAAGGTTAAACAATATTTAATCTTAGTATGTTTTATGTTATTATTTAATCGTACTACGCTCATTTATTCTATACTTATTTACAATATATCAAACCTAAACATTATTCTACGCAACTTTTTAAAGCAACATTTTATAGAAACAGATCGGTATCGTTGCCATTCACACAAAAGAAATTGCAATCTACTTAATAATCCTCTTGTAGTTTACCCCTTCCGCCGGGTGACATATAAACTTGATTGGTGTGACCCCACCTTTAATCTTGCTAACACCTCACCCATTTACCTTAGAACGCTTTCTTATACAGCTTTGGCTGTCGCCGCTGCAACGAGATAATCTTGTCTTGTAAAATTTATTTTTGGCACATTTAATAAAGGAAAATAAAATTTATCTTATTTAATCAGAGAATTTTTGAAATTGTGAAATTGAAGGTAACTATTGAAGAGTTTAGAAGTGTGATTCTGACCAAATAAATTTTTTGTAATGATGCAAAGTTGCTGGTAACCCAAGACAAAATTACGTGCAAAAAAATGAAAGAAAATATTAGAAAAAATGTGATGCTATTCTTGTGAATAATAAAAAAAGATACAACTTTCAAATTGTTTAGTTTTTCTACATTGAAAAAAAATCTGCCTCTGGCATTTAGAAAATAAATTGTAGCTCTAGAAAAATAGTTCCATGCTATTCTTGTGAATAATAAAAAAAGATACAACTTTCAAATTGTTTAGTTTTTCTACATTGAAAAAAAATCTGCCTCTGGCATTTAGAAAATAAATTGTAGCTCTAGAAAAATAGTTCCATGTCATCCTTATAAATTCTAGTTCCCTGTGCTAGCGTGTTCTAGTTAATATCCTGATTCAGTAGACCAGAATTTTCTTGTTCCCAGAACTAGAATCAAACGGGCTTCAAGATAGATTTTCAAAATGGCTAAATTTTATAACAATAGCTTTTGGTTTCATAAATCAGAATTTCTTGTTCCCTGACTTTCTAAGATAGGTATTAGAACTAGAATTTAAAGACACATTAACTACAATACATAATATCCTCAAGCAGAAAGCATAGTCATAACTGGAAATGTTAAAAATTAAAACTGTTAAAAATTCGATTTGACACTTTTTTTTTTGAAAATTATCTATTTGTTAATTATAGCCTTTAAAAAAATCGGATATTTTACAAGTTACTGTTACTAAAGAAACATTTCTGTTTAATTCTTGAAGCATTATCGAAATAAATTTAATCGAACACATAATATCCTGTTCTACACAATAATTTTTTGTATTCTTTAAACTATAGAGAGACTAAATGAAATTAATTTATCTCATTTAAGATACATTACGAGTTCTATGTCACTGGTGATTCTTTCAGCAACTCAAATAATTAGAAAAAGAGTGATAGATAAAGAGAGAATTCGATATTAACTAATTATATATAATGTGTTTTAATAGCACGATAAAGTTCACTATAAAATATATATAAATTTCTTTTTAATACAATAAACGCACGTTAATTCAAACAACTTGGGACACAGACAATATGGAACTTTTTTGTTATAACAGTCCCTCTAAATTTCATTATGACAAAATTACAGTTAGGTTTCGCCAAGATCGTCCCGAAATTTGTATGTAGTATATATATATATATACAGGGTGTTTCTAAATTCATGGTACAAACTTTAATGGGCGATAGTATACATCAAGACAAAAAATATTAAATGGGAAACTAAGGGTCCCAAATGTCTTCCGAAGAAGATAGGCGCCATTAAAGTTTAGGGTCCAAAAATTCAAATGATTATAAAAAACAGAAAAATTGGTCGATTCGTTTGCGGTTTTCACTAAAACTATTCTTTATGTCAGTATTGCCTTGAAAATAAATTATAAAGATAAATTTCAAAATGCCGATAGAGGGCGCTTCAGACTTTGGAGTAACGAACAACTATTTTTTACCGTTATTTTTTGCATTTCATTAAATTTTTTTAGAAGTGTAGACATAAACTTAAATTTTGAGCTCAATATCTGTGGTTAAGTAGCGCAAACTGAACTGTATTCAATGGGAGTGGGTAAGTTCAAATTTCAAATGATTATAAAAAAGAGAAAAATTGGTCAATTGATTTGCGGTTTTCCCTAAAATTATTCTTTATGTCAGTATTGTCTTCAAAATAAATTATACAGATACATTTCAAAAAATGCAGATAGAGGGCGCTTTAGACTTTGGAGTAACGTAGCACTATTTTTTACCGTTATTTTTTGCATCTCATTAAATTTTTTTAGAAGCTTAAACATAAACTTAAATTTTGAGCTGAAAATCTGAATCGTTGAGAGTGGTTAAGTAGCGCAAACTGAACTGTGTTCAATGGGGGTGGGGAGGTTCAAATTTCAAATGATTATAAAAATCGGAAAAATTGGTCGATTCGTTTGCGATTTTCTTTAAAACCATTCTTTATATCAGTATTTCCTTGAAAATAAATTTTAAAAATAAATTTCAAAAAATTCCGTTAGAGGGCGCCTTAAACTTTAGAGTAACCAACAATTATTTTTAACCGTTATTTTTTAAATCTAAATAAATGTTTTAAAAGCTTAGACTTAAATTTTGAGCTCAAAATCTGCATCGTTGTGAGTAATTAAGTAGCGAAAAATTGAAATGTGTTCGAGGGGTGGGGAGGGTAACATTTCGACTCCTGAACACATTTCAGTTTGCGCTTCTTAACCTCTCCCATCGATTTAGAATTTGAGCTCAAAATTTAAATCTAAGCATTTGCAAGCATTTAATTAGATACAAAAAATAACGGTTAAAAATAGTTGTTGGTTACTCTAAATTTTAAGGCGCCCTCTAACGGTATTTTTTAAAATTAATCTTTAAAATTTATTTTCAAGGAAATATTGACATAAACAATAGTTTTAGTGAAAACGGCAAACGAATCGATCAATTTTTCCGTTTTTTAAAATCATTTGAAATTTGAACCTCCCTACTCCCATTGAACACAGTTAAGTTTGCGCTACTTAACCACTCCCAACGGTTCAGATTTTAATCTCAAAATTTAAGTTTATGTCTAAACTTCTAAAAAAATTCATGAGATGCAAAAAATAACGGTAAAAAATATGCCTTTTTTCGACTTGTTTCAAAATAAGTTTTGTAAAAAGCTCCGATCGCCTTTTTTGTCAAATATCACAATAATTATACTACAGCTCATATTCAAAATATTAGAATAATTACCTTTTTTTAGAAATTGAAAATATCGTTTGGTAATTTAATGTCTTTTAATGAAAATATGCAAACGATATTTTTATTAAGAACTTATTGTTGATTAAACTTACTTGTTATCTTAAATTTAATACTCCCTCTGTCCCAAATTAGTTGCGACATTTGAATACTTTTGTTCTGATTATTGATATTTATGATTTCATGTTTCTGTTTTAATGTTTTTGAGAGAGCTTTACTATCTATCTACAAAATTTACTTACCTAGCATTCCCCACGACATTCCATAAATCAGTATTGAAGCAGTTTAAAAAAAATCCCGTTTCACTTGCTACAAAGACACGCCCATATTTGCTAATATTCTTTTAACAGTAATCAAATAAAACTATCTTCAAGCTAATCAATTGTAAGTTCATTTTCAAACATTTCATTCTAACATTTCTGAAAAGTATCCTTTAGCTTGAAGATGCTGCAAACAAAATCATATTCTGTCGATTTTTTTTTTCTATTAGACTTGGCTTAATGGTGGATGAAATACTTCCCAAAACGTTTTCGCCTTGAGAATTTTGTGTACTATTGATTTACGAATTATAACAGAATATAGTAATCTACGGAGAGATATTTTTTCGTTTTATTTGGAATCTTTGATTTTGCTATTTAGATTTTTTTTTAATCTTTTTTTTTTTTTTTTTTTTTTTTTTTTTTTTTTTTTTTTTTTTGTCAGCATTTACAATTTTTTTGTAAACTTGCATTCTAAATATCCTCATATTTTATTTTTGACGCCTTTGTCTGCTTCTGCAAATGGAATGTGATGATGAACATTACGATGAACGTTAAATTTAATAGTTGCAGCATTTATGGAATTATGGATTAGCTTACCAATTTTCAATCCTCACTGCAAACATTCCAGTACAGAAAGCTCTTCTTATTATTCATTTCCTTCTTCAGGATATTACCGTAATTTCGGGTGTATAAGCCGCAGGCCAAATAATTCTTTTTCGACCCAGAATTTTTTAAGAAACAAATACAACTAGTTAGATCGCCGTAAATATTTGCCTTCAATCACTAAATAAGATTTCTGGGTCCAAAAAGAATTGTTTGATCCGCGGCTTATACACCCGAAATTAAGGTATTTCTTATTTCTATTACTTTATATTCAAGTTTCATTGCTTTTGACAACAGTATGCATCTTTATATTCATTCTAGTATAATTTTACTGGTGTCGATTTACTAAAGTGCATCAGAAGTTATCTATGACTCCGCCTACTTGAAATGCCGCAACTAATTTGGGACAAAATTTTGAACCTAAATGTCGCAACTAATTTGGGACAGAGGGAGTATCATTTTTGAAAAGATTAATTGCAAAAAAAATTATTTTGAAAAGTCAAAATATTAGAATATTTATTCAAGTGGTTCAAAATATTAGAATATTTCACATTAATTCTCCTTTAATTATTACCAATTCTTAACTGGTGGCATCATTGATTAAATTCAGACTATTTTATTTAAAATCAGTATTCTTTTTTGAGTTTGTTTCTTTTTCGTCTTAAAATGGGCCGTGTGAGTGATATTCCTGAATCTACTAAACTTCGTATGGTTGATTTGTATCGGCACGGTAAAACTCAATGTTTTATAGCGAATTATTTACATTGTTCGCAATCGAGCGTTAGTAAAATACTAACACAATGTTCAAAAATTGGAAAATTTCAAAATAATCGCCGAAATGATGGCCGAAAACCAAAAACATCTGCTAGAGATGACAGGAAACTGAAGCGTATAGTTAAGAAAAACCGTTTTAAAAGTGTGCGATTCTTGCACCGAAAATGGAAAGAAGAAGAAGTTGAAGTTTCTACATCGACAACATTAAGACGTCTCCATAAATTTAAATTTGAATCTCGTGTACCGAAAACAAAACCTCTCATGACTGCAAGACAAAAGCGTATAAGATTGAATTGGTGTAAATCAAGACGTTTATGGAGCAATGAAGATTGGAAAAATATATTATTTAGTGATGAAAGTATGTTTTGTGCTTCATATGGTAATCAATGTATTCGAGTTTGGAGAATGAAGCAAGAAGCATTTGATAATGAATGCCTTAAACGTTCCGTAGAAATTTCTGCTAGTGTCATGGTTTGTGGTTGTATGAGTGCAGAAGGACCTGGAAAGTTATGCATCGTCTACGAAAAAGTTAACTCTCTGATATATCAAGACATTTTAGAATATTACATGATTCCATCATCAGAAGATTTATTTGAAGATGGTTTCATCTTTCAACAAGATTTAGCGTCCCCGCATACCTCGGTGTCAACTAAGAATTGGTTCCGCCAACGCAACATTAAGGTACTTCCTTGGCCACCAAATTCACCAGATCTTAATCCCATCGAAAACTTATGGTGTATAATGAAGAAAAAACTTCAAGAAAATCCTCCTTCAATTAAAACTGAGTTAGTGGCACGTATAAAGTCTATTTGGGCTAATATTGATAGAAATGTTTGTATATAGTATGCAAGATCGATTGTGCGCTGTTATGAAAGCTAAAGGGGATGCTACAAAATATTAACTACCATTTACTTCATATTCATAAGGTAATATTGTTGCGTAAAATAAAATATTCTAATATTTTGAACCAATCTAAATTTTGTTCTAATATTCTGGTGTGTTTAAGGAAGCTGTATACCTAATTTATTGTGCTGTATTTTATATTTTATAAATGTTAAAATCTTATCTAAACATTCCAGATTTAATTTATAAGAAATTAAATTGCATTTACTTAGTATAAAAAATAAATAAATGACAAATGTTTTTTCTTATTACTTTTTCTCAATTATTCTAATATTTTGAATATGAGCTGTAATATAGATTGTAAACAAATTAAGAGAGGTTTAAATTTTTAGAGTAGTTAATTTTTTAGAACGCCATTTTAAAACAGAAAACAACAAAATAATTTTAAAATTCTCGTAAATTCTCGCTGAATTACTTATAATGATTCTTGTGCATTTTCCTGTCTTATGGCTGTCAAACTTATTTTAAAATATTTACAAATAAATGCGAACACAAGAAAAATGTTACAATAGGTAAAATTCCAGTTCATGAATCGATTCCAGAAATCAAAGCGATAATTTCTCGCAGTTCAAACTATTCGTAATAGTTATGATTCGTGAAATATAGTTTCTTCATCTATAAAAGAACAGATTAGAAATTCTCGATCATTTCATCGATACGGTTTATTTATTAGACTTATTCGCATAACTCTGGCATCTATATTTCTAGTTTAGGAATTTTGAAAGTGACTACTTATTCATTGTAGATAAAGGTGGCATATTTTTTTTCAGTGTACAAAGTATGTATAAATAGAAGTATAAAATCGTGAAGGATTGAATTGTAAAAATTGAGTTAAATCCTACATCGCACAAATGACAATACAAATATAACTTCCACTAATGATCTATAGCATCTTTCTTCTGAGAGGAAATTTCAGTAAACAACATACATCATTTCTTTATTCAAGAGAGGCATGTTTTTCATCCTATTGTTTGATAGTAGATAGAGTATAATTCACAGCACAACTGGTTTCGTCTTTATTTACAAAAGACATGAAAATAACAATATTTAATGGAATAAACTTTATTTGCTAGCTTTCTATTATTATTAGCTGTCAAGTTACAGAAATACATAGTGCATCCGTGATCATATGTTACATGTTAATGTAACCTTTTATAAATTACTATAAACGTAATTTAGAATTTAGAAACTTCCCGCATAGTTATTCATAGAAAATTAAAAAAGTCAAGTCAAAATCTTCTTAGATGAAAATTCAAGCAGGAAAGGTGATTGTGTTATCTGTAAACAGAATCGGAAACATTTTCAAATCTTTTATATCCAGTAACATAAGTAATTACTGCTTGAATAAATGTATGAATAAGAACTGGCGCATTTATAGTACATAGCCATATGCAATGCTTGCAAAATATAACAGGGTTCGTGCGCTTCAAGGACTTTCAGGAACCTTTTTAGCAGAATATTTCTAAAATAACATTTGCCTTATTTAAGGGGGGAAATCTATCGTCAGATATACAGGGTTTGTAGCGGTCCTGGAATCTCTAGATCAGTAAATACTTTGGTACCGATGTTTTCTTATGAAAATGTCTCCTTACAAATGGAAAATTTTGTGCTTTTGAAGTAAATTTACTTTTTTTGTAAAACAAAATCTGATATTTTAGTAGGAAAATATCGTTACCCTTATGAACCTTGGTATCATGATAAACAGAAAATTTTAGCTGTTTTAGCGCCAAACTATTCGTAAAGAACTGGTAGCTAAATTTGAAAATAAATTGTTTTTCGGTAAATAAGGTAACTACTTCGCTACGAAAATTCTTCGAAAAGCTCATTGATGCCTGCAAATTTTGATAAATCGACCAGTACTTTACGAAATTTCTTATACTAAAACACCTAAAATTTCCTGAAAAAATGACGCGTGGGAATTTTATGTAATAAGCCCGTTTCCGTCCGCCAATTTCTAAATACCGTAATTTCGGGTGTATAAGCCGCGGCTCAAACAATTCTTTTTGGGCCCAGAAATCTTATTTAATGATTAAACACAAATATTTACGGCGATCTAAGTAGTAACATTTATTTTTTAAAAAATTCTGGGTCGAAAAAGAATTGTTTGAGCCGCGGCTTATACACCCGAAATTACGGTATATTTAGCCCTTTGAGCTCTTAGGTGTAAATTTCTTTAAAATTCCAAATGTCACATTGGCACCAGTATTTTGCAATGAAAAAACCCGGTTAACGAATAACACGAAAAAATGCATTAAACCTTTTTCAAATAAATTTGGTCGAATATTCTGGTGCCATTGTGACATTTGGGAATTAAAATTATGTGGTAGAAAATTCTATCATCAGAGCTCAAGCGGTTAACGAAGGTAGAATGACATGCACAAAGTATATTTATTTAATAATATGATTAACATTATACCGACCGGAAATTTGAGTCAAGTTTTATAAAAATGTTTTACACTAGAATTTTTATTTAAGACAGTTTAATTTTTCTATTTAATGTTTTCTTTGTATCTTTTAAACTTATTTCATTATCAAATTTCTGATTTGCACCGAATCATATTCACATAGTGGCCGTCACTTGCCTCCCCCCCCCCCCCGACTCTTTTCCACCAAAGGTTAAAAAGTAAGATTTAATTCATACTTTCCGGTGTAAATCATGATTAAAATTAGGTGAGATATAATAAATCTCAAAGCCACTCAAAGGGTTAAACCATCATTTTAACCATTGCTGCCAACTTTTTTTTTTGAGCAGAATATTTTAATAGAAAACTTTCTCTTATTTAATCGATTATAACGATTATAACGATTTAAAAAAGTAAAATTTTTCACAAAAATTCGGGTGTCAATGTAGAAATTAAGGGTTAAAATGATGTGATGCCGTAGTGGCATCACCGCCCTTCAAAAGGTTAACTTGTGTCGAATTTATTAATGGCGTCATTCTTGTATAATGCCTTTAAATAAAATTAAAGTTTCAGTTTGCATATTTCAGTTTTAATATGTAGGCGTGTTTCTTAGCAAATTTTATATACATAATTTAAAAATAGGCTATTTCAATCGTTTTGTACTAATAACTCTGTTTCCACGACTGTACATTATCAATTGCAGGTGAGAAAAAAATATTGTTAGTCGGGTTTTCTACAGTTTTAATTTTTAAATTTTAGAATTTGTGCCGTTAAAAAAACGTAGTACATATTAGTCAAAATATTTTTTTTTTATATTTTTTCCCTTTAAAAAGCATGTGTAATATTAATATTTGTGTAACACGGGTGCATAGTACACACGAGTAAATACGTTATTTCTTTAAAATCAAATTATGCAGAAAATAAGTTACAGGAAAGACTCAGTTATAATTCTTTTTTTTAATATATATGAATAATATTTGCGAAATGAAAAATGCATGATGGTGCTTAGTGATAAAATAATAATACTCAGACATAAAAAATAAAGATATTGTTCCGTTCCGGAAGTGTTTTGTCTCCACCCTGGCAAGCGCTTGTAAAAAATGAACAGTTTAGCTGTTGATCATCAAAGCATCAGCACGTACTCGAATTGCTAATCATCCATACATTCCTTAAGCTATGGAAATCAATTTGAATTTTATAATTGCATATAAATTTACCATTTGTGGTTTTGTGTTGTTATGTGTGTGTGTATCTGTGCAAGTAAAATTAAGAACTTTAAAAAGACTATCAAGACTATAGTCCACTCTATTCGACATTGTGACCCTTACGGCCGAGGTTTACTATGGAAAAATTGAATCGATTAAAAGGCACGTCAAAGGCTGCCATAACAAGACTAGAGCAGTTTATATCGGATACTACTGATACTGAAACGACTAATATAAGCATTTTAGAAGTCAAGTTAAAAAAGACGGAATGTCTACAAAACAAGCTGGAAGAGCTCAGAGAGCAATACTTCGAAATTCAGGATATCACATCGCAACAAGTGCAAGAAATTGATCAAGATATTGATAGTGCTCTCGAGAGATTAGAACAAGTGGAGGTAAGCTTAAAACTTTTATTAGCCTCATTCGAAAATAAATCTCATACTGTTAATGATTATGTATGGGAAACCAAAACAAAAGTTCGCCTCCCAGAAATACCTTTACCTTCTTTCGGAGGTGCTTATTGTGATTTTGCTAATTTTAAAACGCAATTTACTAACCTAATTGTTAATAATGAGCAACTTGATGACAATCAGAAATTATTTTATTTAAAGGCTTCTTTAAAAAACGAAGCTAAGCAATTAGAGTCACCTGATGACGATTTTAATTCATTGTTTCAAGCTTTAATACATAGATACGAAAACAAGAGATTATTAACCGATTCGCATATTTCTGCAATTTTAAATTATGAAAAAATGCAAAATGAATCTCCGAAAGAGTTGCGTAATTTTATTGATATTATTAATAAAAACATCAGAGCTCTAAAGGTCTTGGAATATACACAAAATAAATTGTCAGAAAGTGTATTTATAAATATTATTTTGAAAAAATTAGACACCGAATCTCAAAAACAATTCGAATTGTCATTGGAAACAACAAATGTTCCAAGTTTTGATTATTTAATTTCTTTTTTGGAAAAACGTTGTGTTACTTTAGAAGCGATAACGTATGCATCTGGTGCCAACCAGACTTTGAAATCCAAACTCTCCAAGGCGAATTACGCAATAAATAAATCAAAATCATTTCTCATCGATGACAATAAAAATAGAAATAATTTAAAGACCTGCTTTTGTTGCAAATTTGCGTTTCATCCGCTGTATAAATGCAATGTTTTTTTAAACAAAAATGTTCAAGAAAGAAAAAGTATTGTAAATAAGAACAAATTGTGTTTGAATTGCTTAAGATTACACCTAGGAAAATGTAATTCTAAATTCGCTTGCAAATTCTGCTCGCATTTACATAATAGCTTATTATGTGAAGAACATGAGATGTTAAAGGGGGTGGAAATAAATAAAAACAAAAATAATGACATGTTGAGAGATAAACAAATAAGTGATTTCGATTCCGAAAAAAGAGAAGCAGCAATAATGGGTACAAATTTGTTTACAGATAACAGAAAAAATTGCGCATTATTAAATACGGCTATAATTTTAGTAAGTGATGTGTTCGGAAATAAAGTTAGATTGCGTGCGGTGGTTGACAGCGGATAGTCGATTAACATTTTAAGTAATAGTGCATGCAAGAGATTAAATTCACGACCAAAACCATTCAAGGGAATGATTTCGGGTATTAATGAAACACATCAAGAAATAAGGAAAATAGTCAATGCAGAAATATCAAATGAACAAGGAACATTTTCCAAAGAAAAAGAATTCGCTGTTTTGCCAAAAATTACAAACAACATTCCAGTTTCAAAATTAGATATTTCAAATTCATGTATTCCACAACAAATTAATCTAGCAGATGACAATTTTTTTACTCCTGGTCCTATCGACGCATTGATCGGTAGTCAATTGTTTTTTTCAATTTTAAAGAGTGAACAAATTCGTTTAGCAGGTGCTAACTGTATTTTACAAAACATTGAATTTGGATATTTAGTGATAGGGTCGCTTCCACTAATTAAAATTCAGTCACATTGTTATCTTTTAACTGAAAATAGTCTAGACAACACTTTACAAAGATTTTTTGAAATAGAATCCTTACCGGGTGATGACAGTAATTCCATTAGAAGCGATGAAGAAATGTTTTGTGAGGAACACTTTAAAAGCACTTATAAACGAGATCAAACGGGTAGATTCACCGTACAATTACCCATAAAGGAAAATGCTGAAGCATTGTTGGGATTTTCTAAAGAAATTGCAGCAAAAAGATTAACTAATTTATGGAATAAATTAGATAGAAATAAAATGATGTCTGATCTATATATAGAATTTATGAACGAGAATGAAGCTTTGGTTCATATGACTCAAATTGAATATGAAAGCGAAAAAGGGGTGTCTTACTATATTCCTCACCATGCGATTTATAAACCAGAAAAATTATCCATTCCCCTGAGAGTGGTATTCAACGCTAGTTCAAGTACATCTAGCGGTTATTCACTTAATTCTATATTGTTAAATGTGGGAACGGTTCAGCAAGATTTATTTTCTATTATAACTAGATTTCGTACGCACAAGTATGCATTCTGCGCAGACATTAAGAAAATGTACAGACAGATAATGATAGAACCGTTGCAGAGAAATTTACAAAGAATTCTTTGGAAGGTTAGTAAGGACGCACCGATAAAAGTCTTTGAGCTGAACACGATTATCTATGAGACAGTTTCAGCCCCTTTTTTAGCCACGCGAACGTTAAAGGCTCTTGCTGATGAGGAAAGGACAGATTTCCCTAAAGCCTCAGAAGTCATACTTAACGACATGTATGTCGATGATTGTTTATCTGGTGCCAGTTCCTTACAAGCTGCAAAGGAACTACAATCGGAGTTAATTCAGATCTTGAAAAGGAGAGGAATGGACCTTCACAAATGGGTCGCTAACCATCCTGAATTACTTCAAGATGCCGCCATATCAGAATACGCATTTGATGAACACTCTCAGCAGATTTCGGTAAAAACTTTGGGAATGCTTTGGAAACCTCAGATGGACCATTTCATTTTTGAGATTACCGTAATTTCGGGTGTATAAGCCGCGGATCAAACAATTCTTTTTTGACCCAGAAATCTTATTTATTGATTGAAGACAGATATTTACGGCGATCTAACTAGTTACATTTTTTTTCTTAAAAAATTCTGGGTCGAAAAAGAATTGTTTGATCTGCGGCTTATACACCCGAAATTACGGTAATATAGAACCTAAAGATGTTTATACCAAGAGAGATGTTTTGGCTCAAATAGCTAAAATATATGATCCCCTTGGCCTAATTGGCCCAATTATAACCAAAGCTAAGATATTTATGCAACATTTATGGGAATTAAAAATTAATTGGCATAAACAATTGCCTTCTAGCTCACTTCGAGAATGGAAGAATTTTCTTAACAAGCTAAGTGAAATAAATGATCTTACAATTCCACGGTATTTTTTGTCAGTCAACAGTGCATGTCTAGATTTACATGCATTCTCAGACGCCTCTGGAAAGGCCTATGGAGCAGCTATCTACTTGAGATCTTTCTCCTCAAGTGGGCAATTCAGATCTAATCTTCTATGCAGCAAGTCCCGGGTAGCCCCACTAAAGCCAATGACAATCCCAAGACTTGAACTGTCTGCAGTTCTACTTTTGACAAGGCTAGTTCAGAAAGTGATTGCCACTCTAAAATTAAATCTTGAAAGAGTATGGTTCTGGACAGATTCTAAAATTGTCCTATTCTGGATTAATACATTACCCCAAAAACTGAAAACCTTCGTTGCAAACAGGGTGTCCGCGATCCAATCTCTTTCCGAAACTCATCAGTGGAACCATGTTGCCTCAAAATTTAATCCAGCAGACATCATCTCCAGAGGTGCAACAGCAAAAGATCTCATTGACAATGATTTGTGGTGGTTTGGACCAACATTTCTTCAAAGAGAAATTACAGTTTCCAGCCAACTTCCCACTCCCACTGCCTTTGAATGTGAACAAGAAATGAAAGCAGACTTTTCCCTATCCTTACTAACTGCCCTTAAAATATGTACCGTAATTTCGGGTGTATAAGCCGCGGATCAAACAATTCTTTTTTGACCCAGAAATCTTATTTATTGATTGAAGACAGATATTTACGGCGATCTAACTAGTTACATTTTTTTTCTTAAAAAATTCTGGGTCGAAAAAGAATTGTTTGATCTGCGGCTTATACACCCGAAATTACGGTAGTTTTATTTTCAGGTTCATCAACAACTGTAAGAGAAAGGAGAAAACCAAAAGCTTCCTAACATCGGAAGAGTTGAAGTGCAGTACTTTTTTTTTAATAAGGAAAGCCCAGGAAAGTAAGTTCTCTCCTGAATTGTCAGCATTAGGAAAGGGGCAACCTGTTCCTTCCTGCAGTAAGTTAAAAAGTTTGGACCCATTCATTGATGAAAATGGAGTCCTTCGCGTTGGTGGTAGGTTAATTAATTCTCACTTGCCTTTTGATGCAAAGCACCAAGTAATTTTACCCAGTGATCACAAGATCATTAAATTAATTTTTGAGTACTTTCATAAAAAGTACTTCCATATAGGTGCTCAGCTCAGGGACTAGTTCATCAAGTACGCATGAAATATTGGCCCATAAAGGCTAAAAGCATTGCCCGGAAAACAGTACACAATTGTGTCACATGCTTCAGGCACAATCCCAAGACGTTAGATCAATTGATGGGAGACCTCCTTTCGCAACGCGTAACATCTAATTGCACATTTTTCAATTCAGGTGTAGATTTTTCCGGTCCCTTTCAAATCAAATACAAAAATCAGAGGAAAGGTCATTATTCCAAAAGTTATGTGGCTATATTTATATGCATGGCGACTAAAGCCGTTCATTTAGAAATAGTAAGCGATTTGTCCGCTGCTGCATTCATTGCTGCGCTTAAAAGATTTTGTGCCAGGCGAGGCAAAGTAAACACGCTAACTTCGGATAATGTCACTAATTTTAAAGGTGCGTCAACTGAATTAAATAATTTAAAAAAATTATTGGAAAAACCTAACGAGGAATTATCAAATTTCTTTGCTGAAGAATTCATAACCTGGAAATTTATCCCTTCTCGATCCCCTAATTTTGGTGGTCTTTGGGAAGCTGGTGTTAAGTCCTTCAAACATCATTTGCTCAGAGCAGAAGGTAATAATAAAATCACTTTAGAGGACTTTGAAACTCTAGTGGTCCAAATCGAAGGGATCTTAAACTCTCGGCCTTTATTTCCTCTTTCTGATGACATAAATGAGTTTGAGGTACTTACACCAGCTCATTTTTTAATTGGCAGGCCTATCAGCAGTATTCCAGAGCCTAATGTCATGAATATTTCTGATAATAGATTAACCTATTGGCTGTTAATTTCCAAATATGTTCAATGCATTTGGAAACGCTGGCCTGTTGACTACCTAAATCACTTGCAGCAGCGAGGTAAATGGCAATTTAAAAAAGAAAACATTAAGCTAGGCTCCCTAGTATTACTAAAGGAGGAAAATCTACCGCCATGTAAATGGGCTCTTGCCCGGATTATTGAAATAATTCCAGGCAAGGACCACAAGGTTCGAGCAGTGAAAGTAAAAACTGCTACTGGTATTTTTTCACGAGGCATTTCTAAAATATGCCTGTTACCCATTAGTGACTGATTTATGTATTTTTGTATTACTATTATATTATTTTAAAGTAATTATACTCATTGTTTATGTATTAAGTGTTTGTATTTAATGTGATTTTTATTGTTAATTAATTATTATGGTATTATGTTTATTGATTAATGAAATATTGCATATTTCATCCCCGGGCGGCATGTTTCGTTCCGGAAGTGTTTTGGCTCCACCTGGCGAGCGCTTGTAAAAAATGAACAGTTTAGTTGTTGATCATCAAAGCATCAGCACGTACTCGAATTGCTAATCATCCATACATCCCTTAAGCTATGGAAATCAATTTGAATTTTATAATTGCATATTAATTTACCATATGTGGTTTTGTGTGTGTGTATCTGTGCAAGTAAAATTAAAAAACTTTAAAAAGACTATCAAGACTACAGCCCACTCTATTCGACAGATATAATATAATCTGCAAAGGTTTATTTTAATATAAAATGTGGTACCAACACTGGAAAACCTTTCTCTATTTACATTGATTAATATTTTATCTATACACAAATGTATTTACTGACCTTTTATTCATTAGTATACACAAGATAACGATTCTTATAATATATTTTTAATTCGTTCAAGTAAAGGTTTGAACAAAAAAATTCGTTTCTTCAAAAAGAACTGAATAACCTGCAGCTAGTCTTTCCGTTATTTAAAAATCATAGTTATGTTACAAATTTTAAATAAAATTTGTCAAAAGAGGTAAAACAATATTTACGCTAAATAAATATTGACTTTCATTAAAGATTGTATGAAATCACTATAAAAACTGCCCGTAGCCTTTTGGGTAATAAATGGAATGTTAGTTTCAAATAAATGGGGGGGGGGAAATAATTAGAAACAGGGATTTACGTGCAAAATGCAATATGAAACCTTTACAAAATCAGCAATATTATAACTTTTTAGTCATCGACTTTTATGTGTTAATGAACATAAAGTGTTCTGTGACAATAAAAAATGCACTTCTAATAAAAGTGTACATTTAACAGAAAAGTTTTAGACGGACTACAGAAAAACGCTATTTTAATAGTATATTTTGCAATACAAAACGTAAAAAATTATAAACCAAACTGAGCATGAAGCACATAAAAAACTGTTAACCCATTAGTGCCTAGCGTCCCTTTTTAGGGACGCTTCAAAAGGTGCATGTAGCATTGTTTTTGACACCGGTAAAAAAGAACAACAATCTTTGTTTTATTTAATTGAAACATTTTCGTAATTAATGAACTAAACTTAATTCTTTTAAAAATAGTGGTGCCAACCGAATAAAATTTGCGCAAAAGGTCGTGGGCACGAATGGGTTAATGAACTACGTACTATAGCTGAAATTTTATATTAAACTAAAAATGAATTTATTAAAAGCGATTTAAAATAAGCAATTTATTATAATGATAATGCATACACTTTTGAATGTTGTTTTCCATCATTTACTTTGATTTTTTTTCCACATCCGATTTTTCAGTTTATGATGTCGGTAATTTCAAATTTCATATTCTCAATTAGTGTTTTGTATTATTTTTAATGGATAGTAGTTCTAGGAATTCAATTTAAAATCTTGTGTTGCGTTACTGAAAATTACCTTTCAAATATATATTTTATCCTTTTATTAAAAAAGCGTTCACATTCTTCGAAAAATCTATTTAAGGTAGAAGAAAAAAAATTGTATATAGAAAGTTGCGATATTCGTATAAGAGTTTATTTTAAAGGGATCAAAAATGAAGTTTAACAGCAAATTTGTTGATTAGAAAATAAGAAAAGTAATTCGATTAAGTTTTATCTTCTGTAAAGTTCGATTAAAAAAATAAACTAATGCAACGATAGTCATATTGAAAATGGATACATCCAGAGGTGCAAAAATCCAGGCTCCAGTTTGCAGTCTCTCATAACTCAAATTTAGAAGTATTTTTCGCTTAAAATTGAATAACATTTTTACAAGGATTTTAAACGAAATATTAGACAAAATATAAAGAAATAATTTTAGTGTTGAGAGACTAGTTGCTGGTGAATAGATTTTTGCATCCCTGGATGCCTCTTTCAATAGTTTAAATTGCTCATTGTGCACAGTAAACGAATTTACAATCTCACATGAGTCTAAATACAGTTTCATAGGAAAATTCCTTCATGATGCAATAACTCTTGTACATTTCACGGAAAAAATGTCTGCATATAGAAAGATGATTTTAAAACAATAATGTTTATGCAATGGCTTTTATCAAATTATTTTTAAACATTGATGTAAAAAAGTGAAAATCTCGAAACAACATTCGGAAAATAGTTTGCCAGAAAGTGTTAACATTAATGCCTTTTTAAACCTTCCACCTTAATTTAAAGTCGAAAAAAAGCTAATTATATGCTTTTTTTTTAGTTTTTTCTTCTTCAGCATACATAAGCCGATGCACACTTCTTAAAGCCCCACCCCCTCTTTCAATTCGAATTTCATTCATTAAAATTTTTGAAGGAGTTAAAACTGGTATTTTTTAAAATATCGTACAGTTAAAAATACTGAATCATATACGATTTGTTTGATGCTTGCATTTTTCCGTATTGAGAACGGTTGTTTGAATGCAAGCTTCAACAGACAGACGAAGAAAGCCATTTTCTCAGAGATTCCACAAGTTCGATTTTTGAAGACCGGTATTTTATAAGAGGGAATTTTCGTGGTAAGTATTTGCTACGATTTCAAGCAAATCATCCCTCGTGTTAAATTTCTACGAAATTAATAAAAACATTTATCTTTAAAAAAAATGTGGTGTTAAAAAATTGAACTAAGTGAGACGTCTTTCGTAACTTCTCCTGAAGTGAGATCGTGAACATCCGTCAGATGCCATTTTGAGAAAAAGAATGTATTTTTTATGACTGTTCGTTGTGGTTTTTAATTAACATGTCATCTAATAATAAAATTAAAATACATTCCCGAAGGATCTGCAATGGACAATGCCCCTGGAATACTTTAGCTTTATCCCTTTGCATCCGACATATGATTTTCGATTACCACTAGTGTTGTCAGGTGTCCCTCATAAATCGGAACGCCAAATGCTCTGAACATAACTAACATCTCACAGTTCATTGTGCCATCTGGTATCACCGATTATTTGAACGTTTGATAAAGCGAAGAAAATTATTTGAAATTTTAATTTTAATTTCTTAAACGGCGTAACGGCAAACAGAGTAAAAAAGTGTTAAAGACGTATTCGAACCTGGGCCAGTGATTTAGCGCAACAACGTTCTACCAACTGAACCATTTGGAACGACACCCAGTCTGGCAGTTCTCACTATTATATGTTGGAAAGGCTATAGCCGCAGCGATTCACCAGTGGCTTAGCAGTTCTGCTCTCCAAACTAGTAGACGGAAAGTGCTGGGTTCGAACCCAATCGCGGCCATCGGCCAAATCGTTCGGAGTTTTCCAAGGTTTTCTTCAAACATTGGATTTCCTTGCGTAAATAAGGGGTAGGTTCCCTTAAAAAGACCACCACGGAAGGCACCACACCCCTTAGGGGCCTATATCCCTCGTGCTTATAATAGACCGTCACAAATACAGCCAGCTATAACCGCAAAACAAGATGGATCTCCCTCTCCGTGAGCCACCAGCTCTGAGGCAAACACGAAATTAATAAGAATCCAGCATCGATGAAATTGAATAATCTGTATAATTATTGAAAATTTAGAACACAAAAAAACTTTTTCAAACACCATAAAATACATAAAATACCGCAAAGTCTTTCGATAGAACTTAGTCTATCTTCATCAGGCGAAAAGACGTGCGTCTACAATGAATGTAGCGGCACGACTGACGTGTAAAAGCGGGAAAGGGTGCAAGCTGGGGAAGCAGCCAATGGGAAAGTAGAAGGCAACAGCCAATTAGGGAAGAGCATAAACGTACAAAGGATACAATGAAGGAAGGGAGGGAAAAAAGGAAAATGGTTGCAAAGGGAAAAAGTTAAAAGTAAGTTATAAGTAAAAAGGCAGGTTATATTAAAAGTAAATACACACACACATAAAATAATAATAATAATAATTAGTATTTGAAATGTTTATAGTAATAAGAAAACATATTCAACATCTAAAAAATTATAACATCTAAAAAATCTCACCTATAACATCTAAATTCATAACATCTAAAAAATTATATACATGATTAATACGAAAAAAAAATATATAGTTATAAATATACATATGCATAAATTAAAAAAATTATATGTATGATTAATTTAAAAAAAATGAAAATTTCTCTATAGGAACTTCCTCACGCCTTGTGTTCAATATTATTTCAAATTTTAATTGCGTAAATAGCGTAAAAGTCAAAAGAGGGAAAAAGTGTCCATGCTGGGGTCCGAACCCGGCCCAATAAGCAAGGAGTATTTCAAGCGGAATTTTTATTTCAAAAATTTCAATTTCACACCAGAAATCTTCAGAGATTTTTTTCTTTAAATAATCACGAAACGCCTGTCTTAAACACAGAATTGTATAGGAATTTTCTGGTGTGAATGAGAAATTTTGAAATTAAATTGGCTGCCTGGCGTCTATACCTTAACGCGTAACTTGCGTTCACACATTCCTCTACAATAAATTATTGTTACAGTGTCCTGTGCCAACCCTTGAAGCATAGCTGCCAACTCTTCTGATTTTTTGACCCGGAAAAATTTAACAGAAATATTTGCCTTATTTAACCCTTTCCGGCGCGGAGTAAGTTTAATTGAAATAATTATCTGCCACCAGAATTTATAAACGAATTTATTAGAGAATACGAACTTGCTTATTTTCAGGCATTTTATCAAAGGAAAATTTTAATTAAATATTCTTGGTGCCAGTAAAATTAAAATTAGGTGTCCTTTTTAAGGGACACCGCGCCGGAAAGGGTTAATCAGCGCATTACGGCGATTTGAAAAAGTAAAATTTGCTGTAAAATTTTTCCGGGCCGAAAAAGCGGAAGATGTTGGCAGCTATGCCTTGAAGTATGTACCATGAATTTAGAATTACATTATGTAGGTTTAGTCTTATAATCACTCTTACTTGATTATTTTTGTGGGTAATCTGGTTGAGTATAAAGAGGGAACAGAGGACATCCCCACACATTAATTTAGATAAATAGGTTTTTCATGCAGAATTAGCCCATTTGTTTAAATTTGGTATAACCGAAGCTGCCAAGTCTGCTGTTTTTTAGCACCACTATTATTTTAGAGAAAATGTTATTCTTTTGAATCGTCCAAATGTTCCAATTCAATAAAAAAAATTATCTGTATTAAAATAGTTTCCAAAAAGCTGGAGACGGCAGTTCTGTATAACAGTTTATTCTGATAAGGCGTTCCTCATATTAGATTAGAATGTTCACTGATAAAATATAAAGGGGGGTAACGGAGGGTGATACCCTTAATTTAGACAAGGTATTAAAGGCAGAATCACCCGATTTGCTTCCAGTTAGGCATACAGGTTTATTCTGATTAAGATCATCCCTGATTAGATTTTGGAGGTTTATTTGTTAAATATAAAGAGAGGAGAAACACGTTGGGCAAAGTTCTTTAATTTATTAATTGGTTTCCTAAAAAAAGTGAGTTATATTTTAATCATAAATAACAGCATAATATGCAAATAGTGTCAATAGTCTGGGAACTCAGTGCCATCAGTTCAACTGAGCATTTTTCTTTTTTTAGTTCACGCCCTATGAAAGCCCGATAACTAATGTGCCAGCAGATTCTGTATGTACGTAATGCGGTAACTATTGATAGAAACATTCGATTTGCTTCAGATTCTGTAAATAACTTCATTCTGATAATATGCTTCTCTGATTAGTTTTAAGCGCACATTGATTAAATATAAAGAGGAGGGAGAGGGGACTAATTCTCCTATCCCCCTTACTTTTAGATAAACGGGTTTTCCTTAGAGAATAATCCCGTTTGCTTAAAATTTTATACATCAGTTTATTAAAATATAAAATGATTATGATGATTGCCTGGTGATGTAAATGAAAATGATCTTAGTTATCTTTTCTGAATTTCGCAGTGTTTTTTGGTGTTTGCAACTGTTACCATAAATCTATTATTTCTCATGTTTGTATGAAATGTTTTACAATTTTGTCAATATTCTAAATAAATCTATAATACAACGAAAGAAAAGGTAATTAAATTTATTATAGAGACTAAAGTAAATTGTGTATGATGACTCCTACGTTATTTTAAAACTTGAATATTTTATTAAATTAATTCTCTTTATTCTTAATATGTGCATAACTATACAGTAAATAATTATTCTTACTTATTTTATTTAATTAAATATTCAAAGAATTTCATTTACATTGTTGGTTCCCTTTACACTTTACAGTAAATAATACCCAGCAACGTATAAATTAAATGCGCAATTTATGTATGAAAGAAATGTTTAATTTAAAATATGAACAGCTTAATAAAATAATTCTTTTTCGACCCAGAATTTTTTAAGAAACAAATTTAACTAGTCAGATCGCCGTAAATATTTGTCTTCAATCACTAAATAAGATTTCTGGGTCCGAAAAGAATTGTTTGATCCGCGGCTTATACACCCGAAATTACGGTAACCTCATAGTCAATGTGTTGTTAAGGATTCGAACTATTAATTTTTTGATTTCCTTACTAATTATTAGTTATTCGATAATCTGTTTTTCGTCCATTTAAGCATACGGAAGAATTCTGTAAATTCAAACAGTGGGAATTCTCGATCTTAATTACTAGATTCCCCTGTCTTATTTAAGAACGTAATTCAAATAGAGAAAAATGTCTTCCCTTTTCTTAAAGCAAGTTTTAACTCAAATAGTTCACATACTTGCCATAAATTTTACAATCGATGGCGTCTTTCTCGGAGTTTATTTTGTTTCAAAATTTTAAATGAAAACATATGACATGATTTCATTGAGATTCGAAATTGGAGGCTCATTTCATTTGAAATTGAATCATATACGTTTAAGTATTTTTACTAGAAAGTTGTTAGTAAAATGGATGCATTCCAGAGTAAATTACAGATATCGGTTAAATGCCGAAAATCTTCATTTGCTCGGGCATATTTTCTTTGGAATTTTCCAGATTACTTTCGCTATTTAACGACAAATTTACATAAGTCCAAAGAAAATAAATCCATTTTAATCATGTTCCAAAATTTGAAATAATTCTTAAAATGATATATTTATTTTATTTCGGATTACATTAACTTTTTGAGAAGAATGTAATTTTGCTTCTGTAACGAGAAAATCATACTGGAATTCTAGAAAAATTTTATTTCAAACTTATTAAAAGCAATATTTCCATCAAGCTGTTTCAAGACAGTAATTAAAATAAAATGTAATTGAAAAATTTTTGTGCTAATATAGATTAAATTTAGGTAGGATGTAACTTATCAAACAACTCATCAAGGGGTTAAGAACTTTCCTAAAAAAATCATATACAATTCAGACGCACGTGTGTCAGGCAATAGGAAAGTTTTAACCGACAAATTTGTATTCATACTTTCTGAACTAAATGCCTATATTAATGACAATTATTACACCATACTTCAGTACCATTATTAATTAAAAAATTGTTTTCATATACAAAAGACAAGAAACATTAGCCAGATGATAACACTTTAATAATTGATTTGTATGACAAAATGCAGAGAAAATATTTATTTTTTGATAAAATGAAACCATAAATACAGGACTTGAAACGTATAGAAGTATGTACTATGAAAATGAGACTACATACTTAGTGTGATTAAAATCTTCTAATTTCTTCGATCCGAAATTGTAACTTTTATCTTTCACAGGCATAAATTTAATGTCATTACTGGAAATTTGCATGGTCATTTCCCTCGTAAAAAGTATGTCCTAGTATTATGAATTACACTAAAGAGGGTTTCCCACATTTATACAATGTTGTACGTTGTAATGTTACTATTTTGATTTTTTTACTTATTCTGACAACTACCAAAATTTTCGAACAATATTTGCCTATTGTTGTAATGCATGTAAAGACATGTTAAATAAGGTCGATACTGCTAAACTGAAATTATGGTAGGTATTTTAAAAATAAAACCGTTTAATCTATAATATTGCTACTGTGCGCAGAAATATATAACATGGAAATCAACACGCAAAATTGTATCCAAAGTATTACATTTTTTTCAGAGGACGCTAGGTTCAATTCTGTTGTTACGAATGAATACAAATCTGGTGTGTTTTTAGATATTTAGGATGCATTTAAAACTACGGGAATTGTTTTTTTTTTAACTCTAGAACCGCCATTAAGGGTCGAAGTGACCCCTGCCTGATTGATAGTAGTCGATTCGAACCAGAATTTTTTTTCGTAAGATATTTTAAATGTATGCAGTGCAAAAATAAACTAATTAAATCAGTTAAATAGTTTAAAATTAAAATTCTGGTCAGAAACACTTTTTGTGGAACTTAAGTAAAATACCCGGCAGTTCTAGTGTTAATTAAAGATAAATTTTGCCAATAATTGAAAGAAAAAAAAAATATGTTGTAACACGCGACACATTAAGAAAAACTGAAATTTACGCATATTTTTGGTCAACGTCCGATTTAAAATCCTTTATTTTATTTATAAATTCTTAATTCAAACTAGAAAATTTAAAAAGTAATTTTCTTGTAAGTTATTTGTGGAATATATTTCATCTGATAAAATAAAAATAAAAATAATTTTTTTTTGGTGACAGTTCGGAATTTCTAAATTTAATCGGACGTTTCATATTTTAGCTTCTCGTCACCCTGAGCCTCATATGACGCTCCTAATTCGAACTGCAATATTTGAATGAAAAAAAGACGGATCTTTTTTTTCGTTTATTAATATCATTGAACCTTTTAAAATACACAAGAGGCTTCTAAATAGTTGCATTAATAGTACTTAGATGTCAGTACTAGATAATTTCTTAGCATTATTTACAATTGTTGTTTTATTGTTTTAGAAGCAAAATAATCTAAATTTTTAAGTACCTTTACTTTTTTCCGAGGTAAAAAATGTTTATTCTTTAACCTTCCCTTAATATGTGCATACTGTTAAGTTTAAACATAACGGATTTTATTAAAAATGTGGAAGCGTAATCAACTTTATAAAGTGTGGTCTTTTGGGCCTCTTGTTTTAGGCTAAAACAATTCACGATTTTTGAGATCTTTTAAAAGTTAGAAAGGTTTTTTTCTCTACTTTTATAATAATTTGGTGACGAAAGGGATAATGACAGAACATTTTAAATGCATTTCACACCACATATATCTACACTGCAAGTTTAAATGCCTGAAATTAAAACAATTAAGGGTCTGAAACGGTGTACTCAATTTTCAAACTTTTTAAAAAATATTGAATTTTTTGGGCAATCTATGCGTCAGAATCTACATTTCAAGCTTCTGAATCACAGATATTTTTTAAGCATTATATGTTACCATATTTGACCATATTGAATCCTTGAAAAATATCTGCCCTTGGTTCTGCCCCCTCTATCAACACACACCGATTTAGGGTCTTACAAAGTTAGTATGCATTTTCAATCTAATAATTTATGTCATTTTTCGGCATCGTACTGATGATAAACAATATTTTGAACTTCTCTAGTAGAACAAGATATAAATCGAAAACATATTTATCGAAATATAGTAGAAGCTCGCAACTGAGTGCACTTAGGGAAATTGTTCTCAGTTCGAAGATAACTGCTTTTCAGAGTTAAAAGTATAGAATAAATGCATGTTTTGTGGTTTAAAGAATGTTTTTATATATAATGGTGTCCTCTATTTAGGTGCGTCGTATGAATGTTTTTCTTTAAAACCTTCATACATACAATTTTACTTATCAAACACTCATCTTTTAACATATACATATATAATTTTACCCCAAAAAAAGCAAATACTTTCGAGTAGCAGAGAAATTCAGCGTTCCCGAAATGCTCGTGATTGGGAGGTTTTATTATACTTAGATTTTTTTATTTACCGCAATTTCCGGCGTATAATCCGCGGATCAAACAATTCTTTTTCGACCCAGAAATTTTATTTAGTAATTAAAGCCAAATATTTACCGCGATCTTAAAAGTTACATTTCATTTATAAATTTTTCTGGGTTGAAAAATGATTGTTTGGTCTGCGGATTATACGTCGGAAATTAAGCTAGTTAGTTTTTAATCTTATTCAATTTTATAATGCAAACTGAATTGACTTATATTAAAATACCTATGTCTTTTAAACGGAATGTTGAGTTATCAACCATTTTAATATGTCTTTTTTTCTTCAAGATACTTGTATGCGTCTGAATTTAAGACACTTGAAACGTCTAAATAGAGGACATCTTTGACCATATTTCTTTTCCTTTGTAGCATTATATGCGGCATTATTAGATCACGCTGAAACTCTGCGATCATGTTTCGCCGCACTGAATCAGCCTTCATAAATGGAATAATACTTTGCTATAAAGAAATGCTGACTTTGTTTCAGAAACAGAACCTGATTAAAGCGCGGACAGGTTGGGCCATGCCTCCCGCAACACCTCGACGCCGATTTTATCCGTCCCACATTTGCCATGAAAACGCCATGAAAACTCATCTTTTAAATCTCTTAGAATGTTGTACTGATTATAATTGTTTATTTTATATTATTATATTCGTTAAATATTGATTACGTTGTGTTTAATCTTATTCCACTCTAAATGCTCAAAATAAGTACAATATCGAAATAAATTTAAAATATCAGCTTTATGTAAATTATATACGAATTTTGCGAGCTCGCATAATCGGCGGGAAAAATAGTTACAGGATTACGGCCCAGTTTTCTCATGCTTTAATAAAGTCATGCTTCGATAAAAAAAAGTTGATACTGCATTCAAACCCCCATTTCTCTCCTATCCACCCGAAAAACGGGGGTGCGATGGGGAGATGGCCTTGGTACAGATTGAGATGCTTGAATCACACCCTATTTCTATAAAAATCCAACCTTGGTTTATAATTTGCTAAATAGAGCTGTCCTCTATTCACAATTGTACATTATAAAGCTATTACTGCATGTATAGATACAATTAAACATCCGTAACGGACATTCCAGAATAGAGGGTAGCTCTATTTTTTTTAGAACAACGCATACCACATCTGGATATTTTGAGCAATAAAAAACTGAGTATCCGAATAACGGATTAAATTAAGAATCCATATATATTTGTTACTCAGAGGTCTCACTTTATACATTAATTTTTGTAAATTAGTTTATATGCATATTCTACAACGTAGAATGTGTTTAATTTTTCTTGATAAGAAAATAATTTTTGTGATAATTTTTCTTGATAAAAAAATTTCACGTCTAGCAAGTGACATTAACTACTAATATTGGGTAAAATTACTTTAATCCAATTAATCTAAACATTCCTTTTAATTAATTAAGTATAACATAATCGGGTACGCCTTTTAAACTGCAATATCTCAAAGCACGTTTTCTTTTCTTTTCTTATTTTATTATGCTATTTAAAAACTCAATTTAAATGGAACTAATCAAGTGCGTTTAGATGCTTCATTTATCAAATACAAAATAAGCCTAAAAAATCCATTTTTAGATTCTTTTTCCTTTTTTCTCTTATATTTTCCCCTCCATACCCAACCCACTATCATATATTTAAATAAAAAGAATATTGCCCAGTTAAACTCGTGACATTGAGTTCATGGGCTATTCAAATTAATTGAAAATTACAGCTTCATGACTTCAAGGAATAATGCTCCTGGAAAAACACATTTAGAGGGGATTAGTTCCCTCATTTCCTTCTTTTACACTTAATCACTGAACCATCCCCTATCAAACCTAATCAGGGATATGCCTTATCATAATGCAACTATATCCAAAATTCGAAGCAAATCAGATAATTCTGCATAAAAACATATTCATTTATTTTGAGAGGGTTATCCCCCGTTCTCCCCTTTATCCTTAACCATTGAACTCTCAAAACTTACCAGGGATTCGCCTTATAAGAAAGAAATAATATCCAAAATTTGAAGCAAAGAGGATAATTCTGCATCAATACTTATTTATATAATTTGAGTGTGTGTGAGTGTTTGGGGGGGGGGTGTAATCGCCCGTTCCTTTATTAAAACAACAAAAGAACCCAAAACCAATCAGGAAAGCGTCCTATCGATATGAACCTATATCCAAAAATTTAAACAAATCGGTTAATTTTACAGAAAAGACCCTTTAAACTAAATTAAGAAAAGTAGCCCCTTATCCCCCTTCTATAATTTACCAATGGATCCCAAAATCTAATCAAGGAAGCGCCTTGTCAGAACGAACCTATATCGAAAATTTGAAGCAAATAGGTAAATTCTGAATGAAAAACTCATTCACCTAAATTAAGGTGGGAATACTCCCCATCCCCCCCTACACACACTTTTTATTTAATCAATGAGCACCCAAAGTTAACTATGGAAGCACCTCATCAGAATGGTCCTATTCTAAAATTTGAAAGAGATTTGATAATTTTTCCTGAAAAACCCATGTATCCAAATTAAGGGAAATTAGCTCCCTTATACTTTTCCAGTAAACTTTCAAAACTAATCAGGGAAGCACATTTTCAGAATAAACCTATATCGAAAATATGACGCAAATCGGATATTTTCATATTTTTATCATGAGTTATCGCGTTACATATACATATATACGTACATACAGTACCAGAGTACCCTCTTTTTTAAGAGCTGTAACTTACAATTGAGATAGTATATTTTTAGTCCTTTTGATAATATTAGACGATTTTTCTATAAAAATGAACGCTGTTATAAAAATGTTTTTGAATTTAGTAATATAATGTTTTTTAGAAACTATTAACGAAAAAAACCTTTTATACTTCTTCTTCCAAAAGAAAATTTCAAACATAAGTCGAAAAACATTAACGAAAAGAAGAAACGGTCTTTTGTGCTTCAGTGTCACCATTAAAGGAAAAAGAGGAGAAATATATGTCGTTTTTAAAATGTTATTGCCGTAAGACATTACTTATCTGATAACATCATGTAAGACGTTTGGGAAATACACTTTACTAGTATTTAAGTTACCGTAAAATGGGGTGAATAGGAACGAAACTTCCCGGTCATACAAATTAATTCATCATAAATATGTGTGATGATATTTTTAGTTGCCAATTTTTTTATAAGAAGGTAATAACATAAAGAATTGGGAAATTCAGTTTTGACATGTTGGCACTAGTACTGGGGTAATATAATACGACTTCAAGTGAATCCTCAAAAATCTCATTTTTCAACGTCTTCAAAACTTTGGGTGTAACTGCAGTATTTTTCATATTCTAAACCTAAGAGAGCGGATTTTTAATTAATGATAGATTTGTAAACGATATGCTGTATTAAATTCTACTTTTTTCTAAAGTACATAATGAAAAAATGAAAAATGGCATCAGATCAAAAATGTAACATCAGAGGTGAATCGGAACACGTTTTCTCTCATGGTTTATTTTTCTATACAGTATTAGTTTCATGTAATATATGAAAACGTATGTATGAATATGTATTGTAACAATATTTTGTTTGTTCTAATTACTTGAAGAGTTTAAAGGTGCCAAGAAATTACTTAGTTAAACAAAATAGTCAACGCCCAATCCAACAGACATGGAACACACAATAAATGAATTTAAAAATTGCAAATTAATTAGAAAAACTGCACAGAATTATTCTCTGACATCCACGACATTACACAAACATCTCAAAATGAAAAACCAATTAAAAAAGAGACGGATGCAAACCAGGGCCTGATTATCAACGGGGCACTCTTCCACCTGGAAAAAGAAATGAAGAATTTTTCCTTATTCATGACAGTAATTTTGTATGAAAAGGGCATTTAAAGAAGACGAAAATTTCGATAAACTTTTACTGGTGAGAGAGTGCCCCGTTAGTAATCAGGCTCTGATGCAAACAGTATTAAGGGGCTGGGGATGAGGACGTATTAGTAGATCGTATTAATACATGCAGCAATTGGGGCTACTCAACAGATTCACTTACCGTACGACTACTAATAGACGATAACACAGAACAGGACTGAATTTGTATTAAATTCTACCTCTGCAATTCAAATACAATTTTTTAAAATAAATTTTAATTTTTCTTGAGTTCAAAGTTGTTTTCTAATTTTTGAAAAGACATATCTTTACTTGCATATAAAATAAAGGCTTGGTTTTATAGTAACTGTGTTCGTATTCCTCCTTTATCATTATTACCTACTTTTATTAACCCTATTAAACTTTGAATCAAAATGAATAAAGATTATAACACTTGTTCCGATTCACCCCGCAGATAGGGGTGAATCGGGACACCATTAAAAAAATCAATTATATATATATAAACAGTAAGAAAATGTTCGGATTTTGCTTAAAAAGTAAAGAACAAAACAAGACCAAAGTTTCTAGTATAAAAATAAAAGAAATAAAAAATCAGTTATTGCTTTTTTTTAACGTTAAAGTTGAAAAGCGTTCCGATTCACCCCATTTTACGGTACATACTTCATTAAATGTTTTGATATTAACTCTAAAACTTTTTTAAACAAACAAATTGATCTATACTTTTATTTTTCATTACATCCGATTTTACGCTCAAACATATGTTTAAATAAATAAATAATTGTAGAATTGTTTATATTTGTTTAACTACTTAACTGATCAATATTTTTTGAAAACAAAACTGTCAAATATTCCCGTTTTTATTTAAAAACATCACATTTTCATTTCATTTTTAAACAAAATATATGAAAAAAAAGTAATAATTACAAAGGAAAAATGATATATGCAAAAATAAATTTATTTCCTCCTTAACCTATTCTTGAAAATCGTCTTTTACAGAATTTTTAAGATTTTATCATCGGTTTTTCAAACCAGAAATTTTTGCCTTATAAAATCAGAAAATGTTCGTATTGAATAATGCAAAATTTACAATAAAAATTTACTGGTGATTATTCATGATTGGCAAAAACACGTTTCCCTTATAAAGTATAGGCAAATCAGGGAAGCGGTTAACCCTTTCCAGCGGAGGGCATTTTTATTGCGGAAATGTTGAAATGGCAAAGTGACACCATAAATTACTTACAAAGGTATTTGTAAATTTAAAATATATATATATATATATTTTCATAAGTTATAAACGAAAAATGTTTATAGAAGAATTCTTGTGTCCTTGTGGCATTTGAGAATCAAGTTGGTTGTTCTATGCAATGGAGCACTGAAACACAAAGGGTTCAAAATAGTCATGTTTTATATTGAATTTTGAAAAGTTAAACATAATTTTTCTGAGATTTAAAAGCACCATTATATTATTACACTTGGTGATACAAATGTTTTATCGCTAAAGTGAAAAAAAAATACGATACACATAGGTACCAACCTGACATAGATTATCCGTAATACGTGCGTTAATTTGATCCTTGTTTAGTGAGTTTCGAACCAGAAATTTTTCAAAGAAATGAAATTAAGTATGTTACACTAACAATCCAGGTCTCCCACATGGTCCGCGAGCTGAACATCAATATTTTTTAACAGAAAATTTCATGATACGTTTGAGCTAGAATCAACTTCCAAAGGCGGTTTCTGGACAATTTGCAAGAAAAATCTAAAAAAAAAAATATCTCTAAAAAAATTCTGATGTTCAGTTCGCGGACCATTTGGGAGCCCTGACAATCTTGAAATTAAATAAATAAAGATTCATGAAATATATTTTCTGGTTTGAAATGACGTTAATCTGGATCAAACTAATCCAGGTATTGCGGAAGATTAGTTGAAAGTTGGCAGCTATGGATACATGCAAGTTATTGGCTTGCAGAATAAACGATTTTAAAAGATAATTCTTTTAATCGTGAAATCCCTTTCAGTAACTAGATATTTTGCTCATATAATTATCGGATTGATGTATAACGTATTTTATTCATGAAATCAATGCACACGAATCATTCTTATCCCCTTGCTCGAACTGACTTCGGGCAGGAACACTTTGCACGCTTCGTTACTTAAAGCTTCTTCACACCACTAATTTTTAACTGAAAATTTATCTTTATTGATTAGCAGATGTTTTTCGATTAAGTAAAGCAACTATTTTAGTATGGAAAATGTGGTTTGCACCACTAAATTTAATTTATGTTGTCGAAAACAATGCCACAGTTAAATGGTTAAACAACTGCATGTTGATAAAATGCTCGTTAAACTTATTTACTCATTTGGCTACTTACCCGCAAGACATGGTGACGTCACAGTGACGTCGTTGTGAAGTCACATTGTGACTTTGTGACCGTCGATGTGACGTCGCGTGACGTCGATGTGAAGTCACAGTGACTAAAATGTGAAGTCGTTATGGCCGTTTTAGAGCTCGTTTGTGACGTCACATTGTGACCACTTTGTGAAGTCACGGTGTGACCAAAATGTGAAAAATGTGTCATTTGTGACAAAATTGTCTTTGAAACTGTGACTATTCTGTGACGATAGTGACAAGATTGTGAAGACACTTTGTGACATTTTTGTGAATATTTTGTGACCTGTGACGATTTTGTTACTAACTTTGTGACGGTGGCTACATTGCCAGTGCTGTAATGTTACACTGGGACACAATTATACAGTTATGAACATTGATATATAGTGTAAAATCATTTACATCTTTTACAAAACTTTATTAGAATTTGGCAATATATCTCAATTCAAACTTGAAAGCTGCTATGAAAAGAAAGCACCAAAAGAAAATTACTGAATCAAACTGCAATGCCATGCAGATTTTAATCTTTGTTACATATTTTTTTTCTGTTGCAATAAATGGAAATATTTAAGACAATTGAATATTCGATATATCACAATTATTTGAAATTTAGCTATTTGTTTTTTAAAAAGCATTAAAATTCTGAAAGAAACATTTCTGTTTAACCTTTTAAGCGGACTTCAGATTTTTTCGTGAACATTTAATGATTCATTAAATATAAGCAATCAAAACATATTTTGTTTTGATAAAGTCTGTATAGCATTGCAGTTTGATGCAGAAACTTTCTTTTTATAGCAGCTCTCAAGTTTTAATTGAGATACATCGTCAAAATATAATAAAGTTTTGTAAAAGATGTAAATGATTTTACACTATATATTAATGTTCATAACTGTATAATTGTGTCTCAGTGTAACATTACAACACTGGCAATGTCGCCACCACTATAAAATTAGTAACAAAATCGTCACAGATTACAAAATATTCACAAAAACATCACAAAGTGTCTTCACAATCTTGTCACTATCGTCACAGATTATTTTATTCACTGCAAATGTGATTATTTTATTCACGGCAAAAAAAAGACATTGATATAAATTTTGTATTAAATCAGTCCGTAAGGCTCCACAATAGTCACTAAAAAGACCCGGATGATAATGTTAAGTCTATGGGTATGTTCTTTTTAACCCTTTGCTTACGGGGTTGGGATATATGTCGTCCCAGAGACTATTTCTTTATTGTTTTCGCACCAATTTTTGAAAACTAGTCCCTATCATAAACTAATACTAGTGTAATTTCACGAGATATCTAATACGAAGAATTTTTCTTCTAAATTGTGGTACGAATGAATATAAAAATAGTTGTCAGTTCCACCCCGTAATCTAAAGGTTAAATATCTCGCTCAAATTTTAATATTTTTATATGTTTTTTCTTCATAGTATAGCTGAGAACGATCTACATCCGGCCTAGTTTTTACTTTTTCGATTTTTCTTCTATATTTTTTATATTATGATGGTTTCAATTTCAGAACCGGATTAAACCGGTTTTGAAATTTAAAGTTTTTTTTTTTTTAATCCGAAACCAAAATTGAAAAAGTAAAAACTAGACTGGTTGTGGATCGTCCTCAGCTATCCTATAAAAAAATTCATCTAAAAGTATTAAAATTTGAGTGACATATTTGAAAAGAGTGCTCCCATAGACTTAACATTATCATCCGGGTCTTTTTCTGTGACTAGTGTTGCGCCTTAAATTCTATAATTATGTGACAGAAAAACACGGTCAGGGCACTTAAAGGGTGTAGAAACATATATGATAAATGTGTTGACACAGTTTTTAAATCAAACAACTATTTTAAAGGCAATTTAATTTTGAAACTGCAAATGCTCGAATGTTGTTTTAGATACGTAAAAAAATAAATTCAAACATAAGAATAATAAATTATGGATATTTGTTATAATTTGATAAGCAGAAAATGACACACTTCTCATCAATATTTTCAATATACAAATAAAAAAATATATAAAATATACAAACTTACTTTTGCAAATATCTATTCCTAGCTATCTCTAGCTTTTAAATTTTACAAATTTACAAAGCTTAAATTTACATTTTACTAACAACGATCTGAAACTAGTCCATTGATAAATATAACTTTAGTATGAAAACAAATACTACTCGTACCAATAATACAAGTATGTTGAGAATTCTAAAAATTATATTTTGGAAACAATTGCTATTTTGGAAGATAGAAACAGTATATAAAATCTTATTTTTCAGTTCACTGCAAAAGTAATTGACTTTTGGGCATGTTGCAGATATTTAGAAGGGGTAATTTTACATCAAAGTTTGCCTGCAGTAAAACACATATTTAAAAAAAGCTTATTGATTAAAATAACTTTAATAATTGATTGCCAAAATTACATCTTTATTTATGAAAATATACACATTAAATAATAACATAATTAAATAATAATTTTGTTTTTGTGTCCATTTTGGCATGTAAAATTTAAATACAAAATTTGATTATTTAGGTTTTAAGTTATGTAAAAATATTTCATGCACCATAAACACTACTGAAACTGTCTACATTGGGTGTTCATTATTGGAAAATGACTAATTAACTATCCCAATAATGAACACCTCTCTTAAAACCTTAAAAATAAAGGACATTTTTAAATGGTCATTGCTATATAAAACTCAAAATTTGCTATTACTATTCAAACGAAAACATTCAAATTTTGTAAGAAAATAAAGAATACCAAAATTTATTAAATAAAAGCAGCTCCTAGCATATTCATTAAGATTTTCACTTAAAAACAGTGGGACTTTGAAACATTATTTTCTGCTTCCTGATTGGTTTAATTAAAAGTTGTCAAAAATAGCCCGGACTGTAATACATGCTTATGGAAATTATGAAAAAATAATTAAAGCAAAATATTTATTAGTTATTGTTTTATGAACCAAAAAACATGAAAGAAGGTCCATTTCTGGAAGGTTGTCTATTGCTAGCATACCTACCCTATGAAACTTCCGACCATAAATTTAAAATAAAACCATATACACGTTAAATAAAATTATTAATATTTTATTTACAAGATTAGACGGTAATTATAAATAAGAAAGCCATTGTAATCATGATGTATATTAATAGTGCATATAATACATATTTTAAAATTGAGTGTTATTTCTAAAGCACAATCATATTTTAACTCTTATTAATTGATTAACTTCTAAATTTTCATTCAGACTTTTAATTGTTATACTTTGAAAATATTCCAATAAGAATGTTTATCAACTGAGACGTTTTCATCCACTATTTTTTATAAATTTTATAATATTTGTTAGGTTGAAAAATACATTAAACAATTATTATTATTATTATTATTATTGCATATTCACGATCTCTCTCAATAGTTCTTTTTGTTACCCTATTTCTTATAAATTTCTCTTCAGAGCAGATGCAATTAAAAAAAATAAAACTATGCCATGTTTCATAACATTCCTTGATACAAAAATTTTAAAAGTATGTTTACAAATAATTTTATTTAAAAATAGGATTTCTATATTAAATATTTTAATTAGCATAAAATGTTTAGTAATTGTATAAATGATTGATTATAATACTCTTCTATATGCTGCTATATTTATGGAAACATTTTGTTTTAACCAGATATTCTAAATAAAGAAACAAATTAGATTAAAATGCAATTAAAATCACTAATTTTAATAACCTGATCCAAATTATTGATGGTGAAGTTTTCTATATAAACAAAATAAATAATGTTTTTGAAAAGCTAACTAAAATCGTTCTAATAATAACAATAATGATAAAGTAAACAGCAAAAAGAAAAAAATCATACCTATGTTTTGTTGACGTTTTTCTATTCAAATTGCTTTTTGCGGATCTTGTTAAGTTCAATATTAATTATTGTGACACAGACTGGAATCATTTTCACCAAACCAGCGCCACAATAATTCTCTTGAACTCATTTTTTGCTTGATATATCAGCTAAAAATTGCTCTTGAGGATTTTCTTGTTTAAATTTTTAAGTCTGTTTTAATACGCGCACATAACTGCCATATTCTCTCCAGCAAACTTATTTTTGGCACCTTAGAACTTTATTTTATTCTCCGGTAAAAAGTCGTCTGCAGACGATGATGAATTTTTTAATGCGCATGACCGTTTATTTCATTTTGTAAACAACAGGAAGTTAAATACACAATAATTTAATAAGAGTGTCTCTAGCTAAATTTTTTATTTATTATTTAATTAATGAATTTGGTAATTTATCTTTTACTTTTGTCAGTTTCAAAAGAAAGTAAAAAATTATTCATAAACCTTTTTTTTCGTGTAAATAATATTAACAATTAGAGTTTATTAGATAAAACATAGTTTAAATTTTTAAAATGTATAAAGGTACATTTAATGGTGATAATATATTTTTTTAAATAAAGTTATCAAACGTAGTAACTGCCTTCAGTTTACATCAGTTTACTTCTAATACACATCTTCTTAAAAAAAAAAAGAAAAAAAAAAGTGTTATAGAAAATGAAAAATTTTTCTTTGTCAATCTGTAATTTTTTTCATATTAATTTTCTCTAGGAAAAAAAATATTGTAAAATAACTTTTAAAAAAACATACTTAAGAACATACTAAAACAAAAATTGCAAGAAGAATTTTGCCGTACAAGTTAAGTTCAATATTAATTATTGTGATACACACTGGAATCATTTTCGCCAAGTCAACGCCACAATAATTCTTTTAAACTCAATTTTTATTTGATATATCAGCTAAAAATTGTTTCAAGATTTGATTCAAAAGTTTTTTAAGTTTATTTTTTTTTTCACGTTGCGATTTTAAAATGTGGTGGTATTATGTCACATATTTGTGACGAACGTTACATGAAGTGACATCAGTGACGTATTTTTTTTACATTGCCAAAACAAAAACAGAATTTTACATTAAATGTCATGTTTTAGAGACTTTTTGTAATTATTTTAAATTTTCTAAGATGTTCACATCTAAGTCACAATGCGACGTCACAGAGTGGTGGCATTTTGGTCACAGATGTGATGTGACTACAGTGACTTGCAGTGACGTCACAGTGACGTCACTGTGACCATCCATGCTATGTGGGTATTTTTAAGAAAACATTTTATTTTTAAATTCGCTTTGATCTTAGGATTATTTTGTGCCTTGAAAGAAACAGAGGAGTAGAGAATAAATCAAAATTCATAAAAAATTGAATTTAAACCAGTTTTATTCATATTATATTGCAAATCGGAATTTTGTCGATTTTTCGATTTTTAATTTTGTGTCTTATTTTTGTTTTTTATTATGCGGAGTATTTCATAGGTTGTCAACGATTCGTGTAACCCCACACTTAATTGCAAACTCTGACAAACAATGTAAATATCCATTATTTACATTGTAGTTTACATAGTAGATTTTTGTGGTAGAAAAAAATAAGGACTTGTTTCAAGTACAAATATACGGACTGATGATTGACTTTTGAAAATTTTTGCAACTAATTACCTTAAATTTGAAGAAATTTTGGAGCAAACTATCACATTGTTTTTTCAAAATCAGTGCGGATTTCACAGAAAATTGGCAACGAATTTAAAATATATGTTGGTCCACTTAACAAGTAGCATTGATTACCTAAAAATAGCATGACAAATACAAAAAATAGCACAGTACATTTAAAAAGCAGCACGGTGGACTTAAATTACCCAAAGGGCCGCAACCCACTAAATATGTCAAGTTTAATCTAGTTTTGACTTTTCCAGAGCAAGTACAGTCAATCAGGGTCATTTTGCTCCACATTTACAAAACTATGATCAGATCTGCAATGCTGGAATCTTCACGAGCTGCAAAACGCACACTAGTTCTCCTATCTATATTCTGAAACCAGAACTTTACCGTTAACTCAAGTGATGTAGCTGACTTAATCTTTTTTCCTTTCTTGGCACAGAGCTACCCTGATAGGTGAAAGTTACAGAGATTGACTGTAATTAATTCTGTATAATGTTGAATACACACCACATCCTTGGAAAAATTTATTGAAAAATAATGAAATGCAAAATTTCAACCGGTTTAGACAAAGCTTATAATAGTAAAATTTAATTAAAATATTCTGGGGCAAATCTTGATTGCTATTAAGTTGGATGTAATATGTCCCACCGCACAACAAGGGGTTACCGCTGGTGTTGCGTTCATGCAACGGTCAAAATAAATGCACATATTTAACCCATTAAGGAAGAGCTTCTTTTATAGTTTTTTTAGCTCATAGGCTATCAAAGCCTAAGAGCTTATGTGCTCGCTCGTTCTGTATGTATGTATGCATGCATGTACGCCAATGTGTAACGCGGTAACTCATGATAAAAAAATCCGATTCACAAATTTTCGATATAGCTATATTCTGATTAGTTTTGGGAGTTCATTCGATAAGTGTAAAGAGGGGGAACGGGAGCTAAAGCCCCACCCTTAATTTATATAAATGTTTTTTTCATGCAGAATTATCGGTTTTCGTTCAAAATTTAGATATAGGATCATTCTGATGAGGTGTCTCGAGATTAATATTAGAAGTTCATTGATACGTATAAAGAGGGGGACGGGGGTTAAATCTCCACCCTTAATTTAGATAAATGGGTTTATCATGCATAATTATGAGATTTCATTCAAATTTTAGACATAGGATCATTCTGATGAGAGTACCTCCATGATTAGCTTTGCCAGTTCATTGGATAAGTCTAAGAATGGGGAAATGGGAGTATACCCCCCTTAATTTAGGTAAATTGGTTTTTCACGCAGAACTTACCGATTTGCTTCAAATATTGGCTATAGGTTCTATTTGATAAGGTGCCTCCCTGACTTCTTTTGTGAATTCATTGAATACGTATAAATGGGTGATCGGTGGCACTACCCCGCTTAATTTAGGTATATTTTTTTTTCTGGCAGATTTAACCGATTTGCTTCAGCTTTTGGATGCAGGTTCATCGTGATAAGATGCTTCCCTAATTAGCTGTGAGGTTCTTTTTGTTAAATATAAATGGGGTACGGGAGATTATCTCCCCTTTAAATTTGATAAATGGGTTTTATGCAGAATTATCCGATTTTCTTTAAATTTTGATGTAGGTTCTTTCTGATAAGGCGAATCTAGGAATAGTTTTGGAAATTTAATGGTAAAATATAAAGGAGGGGGGATAACTCCTCTTAAATTATATAAACCGATTTTTATGAAGAATCATCCGATTTGCTCTGAATTTTGGATATAGGTCTTCTATATAATAAAGCATATCCATAGTTAGTTTAGGTGGTTCAATAATAAAGTATAAAAAGAGCAAATGGGGAGAGCTGTTTCCCCCTCAATTTGTTTTCCGAATGGCTTTAACCCTTGAAAATATAAGGCCGTAATATATAATTAGCATGCGTAGCCTACGAGCTCAATTTTATCAATTTAACTGGGCCATATTCTTTTTTTTAATTCTTCTACATTGTAATTTTGAACTATTAAATCGCTCAAAATTTGAGATTAGATAATTTGAAAATTTCCAAACTATATATAAAATACTGGTATTGAAATTTAAAAGCTTTGTTTGCTTAACACAAGTTTTCTTGTCAACTGGCTGTAATGAGTTAACACTAGAACGCCCGGAAGGAGTCGTTTCGACTCTAACCATGTGATTAAATTTCCGTTCGAACCAGAAATTTTCTCTTGAAATAAGTTAAATTTAAACCACGCAGATTTACGTTTATTAAATCAATTAAATAATTTTAAATAAAAATTCTGGTATATAATATTATTATCAAACTTGAGTGAAATTTCTGGGCGTTCTAGTGTTAAGTTATTTACATACTCACCATAATTTTTTTATTAAAAGACTAGCTTTACTTAAAGATACAAAATTTTAAGATCATATAAAGCGAAAATTATCTTTTAGAATTTGTGGTGGAGAACGACGTTTAGCTAATAACTTGAAAATTTTAACCTTATAATTTTGGCGGTTAAAAGGTTTAAAAAGTTTAGTAATGGTATTTTTCCGAAATTCCCCTTATTTAATCGATCAAAAAGGAGTTGACAAAACCCTTTTTTTAATTAGATATTTTTTGAGAAATTATTTTAATATATTGTCACGACTTTAGAGAGTGATTTTGCTTACCTTCCAAGGTTTATTGAACTTTTTTTCTCAAATATATTTTTAAATATGTATCTTTTAAACCATAGTCACAAGAAACATAAAAGAAGCTTTACACAAATAATACAAAATTTTTGTTTATCTATTTTCAGTAGAAAAGATAAAAAATGTGTTTTTGAACCTGTTTCTGACATCTTTTACTTGTTGCTTTAATAAAATTTCTTCATGCTTCAATAAGTTTGAATAAACATTATAGACTATTTTTTTAGCTTGAGTGCGTTTACAATGAATATTTACAGCGTGTTTTTTAACAGAATTCATCGCTATGATACTGAATTTTAGTAAGAACTGAACACATTCATGATTTTATTCATAAACAATTATTTTATAAATTCCATTAATTTGTTTATAAAATTGTAATCATTTATTTTGTTAAATTATCCCTCAAATAACCGTTGATATTTGCTCTGTTTTTGTTTATAAATGATTTTCCATTTTATGCCTTATTTATTGAGCCCAAATTAATTGGACCTTTAAATTCAAAAAGATAAAATTTCATTTATGTTCAAAACTTTTCGAAATATGTATTCAAAACATTTTGCTGAATAGCATTTAAATTTTAATAAGGAATATTGTTGTTTTCGAAATTCGTTGTTGCTATATACTGACACGATGCATCAGGAAACATTTACCTGCGAAATCATAGTACATGTAATAGTAGTAATTCAGTTGTATTAATATAAACAGCACACGTATGATAAACGCAAATTTTCATTTTAACGCAAATACAAAAAAGTAGTTTATTGTATTGAACATTTATGGAAAAATATATATATACTGCAAAATCATTTTTAATCTGTATGCGTCTAGAACATTCTGGGATGTAGTCACTGTGGTACAAATAATCTATTTATGCCACTAAATTTTTACAGCACTTCTCTTCGTATTTACTGACAAGATTTGTGAGTATTAATACAGAGGAGAATACAATTAAACTTTAATGTTTTAAAATGAGCCATTTGTGGACCAACGCGCTTGCATCCTTTAGAACATTAAATACACGGTAATGTCATGCTGTCTAAATGTGATGATCCCAAAATGTGGCAACTTTATTAAAATCGTAAAGCAAGAATCGTATATAAATGCAACATAGTAAGGCATCACAACTTAACACATTAGTGCCTAGCGTCCCTTTTTAGGGACGCTTCAAAAGGTGCATGTAGCATTGTTTTTGACACCGGTAAAAAAAGAACAACAATCTTTATTTTATTTAATTGAAACATTTTCGTAATTAATGAACCAAACTTAATTCTTTTAAAAATAGTGGTGCCAACCGAATAAAATTTGCGCAAAAGGTCGTGGGCACGAATGGGTTAAGGAGCCAATCGCGAACCATTTTTCAGTTTTTAAAACGCTTTACATAATACTTTCAGGTGCAACAAAATTCTGTTTATAAAATGACGAAATAATTGGTTGACTTCAGAATTTCAAGCGATTGTCTCGAAAAATTAAAACCTGCTCTTTTGTACTTGTATTATAGAAGCAAAGCTTTGATAAAATATTGTCGGGATCATTTGTCAGTATTATAATTAAAATAAAATGATCTGCCATGTGATCATCGCAATTAAAAGTGTTGAAAAATCCTGTTATAATGCACATCGTTTATTATTAAGCACACAAGTATTCCTTCAATGTGGCGAAAAATCCCAAAACTGGTTCGTATTTTCTTTCTAACAATGAAGATCTAATAAAATTAATATTAAGGATTTCGACGTGTGTTTCATTTACCGTAATTTTCGGTGTATAAGCCGCAGATCAAACAATTATTTTTGGACCCAGAAAATTTGTTAAGCAATTGAAGTGATATATTTACCGCGATCTAAAAAGTTATATATATATTTTTTTAATTTTCTGGGTCGAGAAATGATTGTTTGATCCGCGGCTTATACACCAGAAATTATGTACCTAAAATGTCGGGAAAAGGGCCAATAGGTTTTCCAATTAGAATTCTTAAATATTCAACGTAAAAAGATGACTTGTTTTCGTCAGGGACCTATTAGAGACGAACTGAAAGTACTAAATATGGAGAAGCTTAACTAAGTTAAGTTTATATCGTATTTTCATATATTACGTTAAAAAATGTTTAAAACAGACATTAGGTTTAATTAAGCGGTGTTCAATTAATAAATTAGGAATTAGTCTGCTCTCCCAGTATGCTTATCTCAAACCAGTCGCTAAATAAGTGTTTAAAACGATCAAAATTGAAAAATATGTGTCTCTAAAGTTTTTAATTAAAAAAATTGGCTTGCGAAGAGCGGTGTATTTCGAGACAGAACATCGAATCAAATGATCACGGAATTATATAGTGAAATGTTCATGGTGAAATTTATATGGTAATAATTGTGAAAAATCTTGTATAAATCGAAAGCACATAAATTATTTTATATTTGAATGCGATTAAGCAAGGTAAATTTACAAACATTATAACGTTCGATAACTTAAATGCTACATAGGATTTAAGCATGAAGCAGATGGAGCCCCCAATTTCTGCTAACACTTTATTTTTAAATCTGGCATTTTAATTTTGTATTATAAGACTGTCACAGGCTACTATTTTTATATTTTTATATTCGATTTGCATCAGTATTTTTAAAGGATAAGTTTTGATAGATATTTTTCTTGCAAATGTATGCCTTGAAAAAGCGGTACCAGTTAGAATAAAAAAAATAATAATAATCTGCAGCAGTCCTGTTTTAACCTTTTAATAATAAACGTTTTCTACTGATGGATTAGAATAAGATAAAAAACGAAAACTATGTTTATCTAAATGAATGTTTATGTTTCTCTATACAGGGTGTTTCGCTACCAGACCGACAATTATTGAGGGGTGATAGTAGACATGAAGACAATCATTATTAAATAGGAAACCATGGGGCGCAAACGACTTCTGTAGGAGCTAGGGGCCATTAAAGTTTAAGGTCCAAAAATTCAAATGCTGATAAAAATTAGAAAAAGGGTCGACTTGTTTGCGGTTTTCTCTAAAATAATTCTTTATATCACGATTTTTTTATTTTTTTTATTTTAAAGGTTAAGTTCGAAAATTGTCGATATAGGGCGCTTTAGACTTTAGAGTAACGAACAAATACTTTTTGCCGTTCTTTTGTGCATGGGGTTGAAATTATTCTAAAGTTCAGACTTTAATTTAAATTTTAAGCCCAAAATTGGAAACATGGGGATCGGTTAACTAGCGAAAATTTAACTGTGAACCGAGGGCGAGATTTTAAACGCTCATAAACATTAGACAAACTAATCGATTTTGTTGCGGTTTGCGTATAGGTCATTCCTTTGGTAATTATTTTATTTAAAATAACGTACAGCTGTGGTGTCCTCATTTTTTCATAGTGGGCTCTTCCGACACATCTCCGACATTTAAATGGCATTACTCCTGGGTGTTTTACTACCAGACTACCATACTTCCAGAAAGTATTAGGGATGCAAAAGCGACTCGGAACCACATAAGAATGAACGTTGAAAATTTCTTTTTTGCGAGTTATGGTTAAATGAAACAGAGAAAAAAACAACAGAAACAAGCAGAGAAACAACAACACGTTAATATGACAGAAAACAGTTTATTTAAAGGTTTTACTAGAAAAGATGTTCGAAATTACGACCAGAAGTAATTCGACATGCTTGACAGCGGCGTCACATCGGATTTCTCACGCTTTGAAAGATTCCTGGAATCTTTGATAGATTTCCGGAAGCTACAAAAATACGAAAGCTACCGGAAGCTACAGAAATATAAGTTGCTAAGTCTTTAATCGATGGTACGGGATTCTCATACACCTAACTTTTTATGTGACCCTAGTAGAAGAAGTTCATACTTGATAGGTTCGGTGATCTGGCAGGCAAATAAACCGGGCCACCACGCTGTGTTGCCACATGAGCTACATTTTTTAATTCAGATTCGTGATTGGCACAAATTTTTTGAAATATTAAAATGCACCTTATTTAATGACATATTAACTAACGCGAAAATAAAGAAAATTTTACCGCTTTAATAAAGCGGTGGCAATCAAGAAATCTGAACTTTAAGTAGATTTAATAGTAGTATAATTAGATTTAATAGTAGTACTAATAATTTAAAAGTAGCCGACTGGCAACAGTGCCACCACGACCTATCCACCGCTGTCCATATGTTACGTTGAGGTATCTGTGAACATCATTGGTAAAATGTAGAAGAGCCCGATCGCGCTGGAACCACATAGAGCTGCGCAACGAGAGAGAATATTGTTGGAAATCTGGACACAATCTTGTCCCTCAAAATTTGTTCAGCAGTGATCGTTCCGATCCAGTTTTTCTTTTTGAATTTCGGTCGTAAAGGCACTCTTCTTTTTACCTGTAACTCTATGCATAATTTTACTTTCAGTTTATGTACTGAGTAAGTATATCTAGAATGTGAAACATCCCCATATGTGTGTGCTGGGATGGACAGACGATATAACCGATGGGTTTAGTTCTCTGCAGTTATGAAGTTTTGCCATGGATGTATGTTAAACAACGAAGTACCCAGCAAATGCTGGAGTTTTATGTAAATAGTTTTATTTAAGTTTAACATTCGAGATGAATGAAAATAAACGGATATGTTATTTCAGATCTGAACTGTTTCATAAATGTGCCTTATTCTTCACGTCACACCACAGACCTTAAAACTGCGTTTGACTCTGCTCTATCCCCCAACATGGTTAATGGGCCATGCTATGCTATTTAAAGGTCAAATAGATAAATTGTGGTGTGGTTGAATTTAAATTAATACTGTTTTGCAAGTATAATGGCACAGGCTCCAGAGTTAACTTACTCTTTTCCGAAACTGTCGGACTATAATTATCCTTCTTGGAAGCTCGACGTCAAATGTGTGTTAATTGATCGGAATTGCTGGGAATTTATTATAAAACCAGATACCGCATGTAAAGCGGATGCTTCTGATCGTGAAAAAAGTGACTTTGAATGGCGTAAAAGAAGAGCTTATACGACTATCTATCAATCCATCGAAAGAAAATTTCAAATTCTTATTGCTTAGACAGAAAACGGAAGAGAGGCATGGGACATCCTGAAGTTAAACTTTGAACCCACATCCCGGGCACGGTTAGCTGGATTAGTGGATGAATTTTTTGAAATGAAGTTAAACTCGCAAGAAGAAACTATCGGTTTATTTTGCAAAAGAATTGAAGATAAAATATTTCAAATTAAAGAAGCAGGGTTTGAAATGCCGGAACTATTGGTATGTTTTCAATTAATCCGTCGGTTACCTGAAGAATATGATAACTTAGTTCAAATGTTATATAGATTGGATGATAACGAATTCAAATTAGAAAATGTATCGAAACAGTTAACTAGTGAATATGGAAGAATTTGTCTGAAACGGAAAGATGAAAGTAAAGAGGTTATCGCTCTATGTGATGCTTATGCAACAAAGTTTAAAACTTCTACCGATAAACCAACCAATCCAATGAAGACTTCAGTGACTGAGAAAAAGCCATTGTTTTCTAATAGTGGAAGCGAACTGCGACCCTCTAGACCCTCGTATTCTTCACCATCTAATCGTATGGGGCCGAGTTTAATATGCAGTTATTATGAGTTTATTATGAGTTTAATATGTGTGTGCTGTGATGGACAGACAATTTAACCGATGGGTTTAGTTCTCTGCAGTTATGAAGTTTTGCCATGGATGTATGTTAAACAACGAAGTACCCAGCAAATGCTGGAGTTTTATGTAAATAGTTTTATTTAAGTTTAACATTCAAGATGAATGAAAATAAACGGATATGTTATTTCTGATCTGAACTGGTTCATAAATGTGTCTTATTCTTCACGTCACACCACAGACCTTAAAACTGCGTTTGACTCTGCTCTATCCCCCAACAAATATTTCACGCGCATTACCGTTCAGCGCCATCTACCGCAAGAAAATCGCAGCGCCATCTACTGTCGCTGTCAATTTTGCCGGACTTTTTCTGGTCGTAATTTCGAACACTTTTTTCAATAAAACCTTTAAATAAACTTTGTTCTGTCCACTTTAACATGTTGCTGTTTCTCTGCTTGTTTCTGTTGTTTCTTCTCTGCTTTTTTTAAACGTAACATGCAAAAATGTAATTTTCAAAGTTACATTCCTGTGTGATTCCGAGTCGTCTTTGCATCCCTTACACTTCTTGTAAGTATGGTAGTCTGACAGTAAAACACCCAGGAGTAGTACCATTGAAATGTCGGACATGTGTCGGAGGCGCCCTCTATCAAAAAATGAGGACATGTAAGCTGTACGTCATTTTGAATAAAATAATTACCAAGGGAATGACCTGCATGCAAACCGAAACAAAATCGATTAGTTTGTGCAATTTTTATGAGCGTTTAAAATCTCCCCCTCGGTTCACAATTAAATTTTCGCTAGTTAAGAGATCCCCATGTTTCCGATTTTGGGCTTAAAATTTAAGTTAAAGTCTAAACTTTAGAATAATTTCAAACCCATGCTCAAAAGAACGGCAAAAAGTTACTCTAAAGTCTAAAGCACCCTCTATCGACAATTTTTGAACTTAAACTTTAAAAATAAAAAAATAAAAAAATCGTGATATAAAGAATGATTTTAGAGAAAACCGCAAACAAATCGACCCTTTTTTTATTTTTATCAGTGTTTGAATTTTTGGGCCTTAAACTTTAATGGCCCCTAGCTCCTACAGAAGACGTTTGCGCCCCATGGTTTCATATTTAATAATGTTTGCCTTTATGTCTATTATCACTCCTCAAAGTTTGTCGGTCTGGTAGCGAAACACCCTGTATGCTTTGTCAGGCACAGAAAATGTTAATTTTTTTTGCAAAAATTTAAGAAAAATGTAGAGGTGGGGGAGGAATGAATAAAATATCAATGCCCAGACCTCTTTTTGGTTTAAAAAGCACCGTTTAAATTGAAATATTTCAAATATTGTACAATTTTATCTATATGAAATAAATATTCTTCAGAACAATGCTTTAAATATCAAATAAGTACACTTTTAACCCGTTAATCGATTGCAAATTTGAAATTACCAAAATTTAAAATGTTGGTATTATTTAAAACATTCTTAAATTAATATTTTTCATTAACAAAATAAGATTTTTGATAAAAAAAATAATGTCCCTGTTAGCTTTCTTCTTAATTTTTGTATAGGTCTCATGTGGCTATATTTCATTAATATTATATTACCAGCATAATTAACCTTAACTTCTGTCAGCTGTCTTACAGATCGCTGCTCTTTAATTGTCGCAGTTTAACTTGTATTCGTTTATCTGTAGTTACTAGTGAAAGTTTGTTTCGTTTATAATTCTAGTACTATCATTAGAAATATTTCAATAGATGAAAATTAAATAGAGCTGTTAATGTACAAAAGTTTAGCTCTGAAACATCTTTTGAGTGATGGATCTCGAAGATTGTTCACAGTTGTTATGTGAAAATTTATGACATAGCAATTAATGTTTAAATGCATATTTTTAGATAAATTGGAAGGCATAAATCACTTTCTAATATTTAGGACTTTGGACGGCTCATTTAGTTTTCAACTGCCGCAAAATTGAGAAAAATTAATTGAATGTGACGACAGTATATTGTAGATATAAACTACAGATAATTATTCTATTTGTACAAAACAGGTTAGTTTTGAACTAAAAGCACTGTTTAAATAAAATTCTGCTAAATAATGTATATACTTATTGAATAAAGTTCCAACTCTATCTTAACTACAACAAAACTACCGTAATTTCGGGTGTATAAGCCGCGGATCAAATAATTCTTTTTGGACCCAGAAATCATATTTAGTAATTGAAGATAAATATTTACGTCGATTTAAGAAGTTAGATTTGCTTCTTAAAAAATTCGGGGTCGAAAAAGAATTGTTTGATCCGCGGCTTATACACCCGAAATTACGGTATGTGAAATTCAGTCTCATTTAAGCAAAATGACATTAGATGGACATTTATCATTTCAGAGGTGAAGTGTGTTTTAAAAAAATCATAAAATATTTGATGGACACCAGGATTTAGAAACTAATTTATTTAATAAAAACAACTAAAAGCTTTTCTTTACGTGTATTATAAAAGCGTAACATGTTTCTAAAATTTTCATGCCATTTTAGGTTAGTTATCGGGCTGTTCTCGTATTATAAGTTGAAGATAAATATGGCTTAAAATAATATTTTTATTTATGAGATTTATAATTTTATTTTTAGTTTCTTCTATTCTTCCAAGAAGAAAATATTAGATTCGTCAAAATTTTTGAAATCCGGTTTTCGACGAATTTGCACGTTTTAAAGGATAAAGAACCCGAAACACATGTTATTACAAAATGTCTGTCTGTAATTCTGCGAGTCTCTGAGCCTGTCTGTATGTCTGCATGTGACAAAGATTTTGTGAGCGCTCTATCTCAAGAACTAAGGCACGAATTTTCACAAAACTTTAGATTTTGTTATACCTTAATAGAAACTAAATCTTATTTGTTTTTGATGTATATCGCTCAATAGGTGACGCTGCTGTCTGCAATATTTACAATTTTCGCAATAGCTATGTCTTAAGAACTATAGTACATGCATTTTCATAACACTTTGAATTTAGTTAGTACCTGATACAACATGGTGTTGATTGCAAATCGCTCAACTGGTGATCAATACCACAGTGCAATATTCGTGATTATTACAATAGCTCTATCTCAAGAACTAATGCACAAAATTTTACAAAGCTTTAGATTCTGACTTTGATATAAATTTGATCTGACGTGTTTTAGGTGTATATCTCTCGACAGGTAGCACTGCTATTTTGCATTATTTACAATTTCCACAACAGCCATATCTTAAGAACTATTGCATGGATTTTTATAAAACTTAATATTTTATCAAAACTTGATATACCACTGACTACTTTTTGGTGATATCGCTCAACAAGTGGCGCTGCCATGGTGCATTATTCGTGATTATTTGAATATCACTATTTTAAGGACTAATACACGAAATTTTCTAAAACTTCAGTTTCAGTTAGTCCCTGACATACATTAGAGTTGTTTTGTTTTTGGTGTAAATTGCTCAACAGGTGGCGCTGCTATTCAGCATTTTTCACGATTTCGCAATAAATGCATTTCAAGAATTAATGTGTGGATTTTCATCAAACTTCAGATATAGTAAGTACCAGTTATAATTGATCCAAAATTAGTTTTTGGTGTACATCATCCAACATATAGTGCTGTTATTTTTTTTAAAGATTTTGCAATAGCTTTATCTCAAAAACTAATGCACGGATTTTCATTAAACTTGAGATTTTGTAATAAGTTGACATAAGTTGTTACTGACTAGATTTTGCTTTAAACTACCTAACCGGTGGAGCTGGTATGCTGCATATTTCAGAAAGTATTAATATGCATAACATAAAAGAATGTTTAGGAATAACCACATCTGCTAGTTTTATTATAGTGACGATAATACTATTCAGTTGAAAAATTTATGAAGCGACTAAAATATTCATTTAAATATAATAACAACAGTGATATGATTTACTATATTGGGTTTTCAAAATTTATATGTCAGTAAATATGCAAAGATACCAACATCCGTTAATTATTCCGGAGTCTGATCAAAGACATTTTTTTAACTGGAAAATATTTATAAGGAAATATACTATGCATTAGCTAAGTAAATTTTAGATTATTTTTTTAAATTTTTGTCTAAATAAATTTCCGATTGAAAACAAGTTTTTCTTGGATCAGACTTCGGAATAATTAAGAGATGTTGGCATTTACGAATATGTTACAATGCTCGGGTTTGATATAAAATTTCTTACGCACTTAAAATATAAGAAAAAACCTTCTCTTTAAAATACAGAACTTGCATTTCCCACCAGTCTTTTACTTTCTTCTTCAAGTCGTCAAATACAGATAATGTTTTGTTCATAAATACTGGTACTCAAATAACAACAAAAAATGATTGAAACTTTATTGGTACTTATAGTACCGTTAGGCTTTAATGGATTCAGGCAGTGGTATCAAACTGTAGTTAACTGCATACTACTAAATTTTTACTCTAATATTTTCCTTATCTAATAATCTAATCTCTACTATTAAACAAGTCGACTGTTTCTTCAAAAAATTATTGGTATCTGAAGGGCTAGAAATGTGTTACAAAAAAATTAAAAAATTAAAAAAAAAGGGCGATTTTACGGAAATACTTCTGGTAATCTGGACGCCAGTAAAATTTACTGTTTTTTAACGGAAAAATTCCCGTAAATTCCGGGAAAATGCTCAAAATTTTCCGTTAAAAAACAGTAAATTGTACTAGCGTCCAGATTACCAATAGTACTACCGTAAAATCGTCCGTTTTTTTTACAGTGTAGTTTGACACGCATGTTTTAACCACTTAAGGGGCTACTTCACTTAAATGAAAAGACTCGTTCGCTAATGTTACTCCTATGGAAGAAATTTATAAAAATATCTCGGTTGCATTTTAATATTTTCAAATGACTTTTTTTGTATTGGATATCTGAGATTGATCTGTATGCAGGTCGTTTTTTACTTTTTCGATTTTGGTTGCTGATATTTTTTATGAAAGTACTTTCGTTTTTGAAAAAGATTACGAAAATGAGAGCGAATGAGACGTTTTCAACCGGATATCAAAGAAATAAAAAACGACCTGCATATATAGATCAATCTCAGCTATCCGATTCAAAAAAAGTCATTTAAAAGTATTGAAATGCAACCGAGATATCTTTATAAATTTCTTCCATAGGATTAGTATTAGCGAACGGGTCTTTTCATTTAAGTGAAGTAGCCTCTTAACTGATTTATGCGTATGCCCTACGTAAGGCTGCCACCGCGACTATTTTAATATTTTGTTCGCACCACTGTTTTTAGAAAAAAATGTTTTGTAATATATTTTTCTTGCAAATGTTGCCAAAGCATGTGTAAAATTTTTTTTCTAAGTATTTCGGAAAAGAATAAAAAAATAGTCGCCTTTGGCAACCCTGCGTACGAGCTAAGCTAGTATGTTTGATCCGTCACTTACAGCTTTTTGATACCTTTATTTTTTTAATTACTCTTTCATACTATCTAATGACAGAAAGTTATAGACTAAGTATAACAAATATTTTAGTATTGTTCCATATATGCCAAGTGTTCATTTTATTGTATCAAAAAAAATCATGTAAGTGGTTAACCCCTTGAAGGTCGGTGGAATAATATATATGCCACTTAATTTTAATTGTGTAATGCCACATTGACACCAGAATTTTGAAATGTAAACTTCATTCTTATGAAATATGGGAAGAAAAGATTCTGTTTTGAAATAAATTTGAAATAACTTTTTATATAATCTGGTGTTGATAAATCATTTCAACATTTTAAGAATAGAGGTGCTTTACCCCTCAAAGGGTTAAGAGTGAAAAAAAAAACGATCCAATTGAAGAGCTTAGCTGAAAATATGTCATATAATGAAATTTTAAATTCGAGAATACAGAAATGAAAGCTTTTCGTGTAAAATTTCGTCGATTTCTTTTTGGTAGTATTTATTGGGTTTGTTAACAAGCAGTGCTAAACAATTTGACAGATATTTATTAACTCCTATTTTTCGGATATTACAATTCAGATATTTTTTAATTTTCTATGCATTTCATTGGCTGTTCAAGAAAAGGCTTTACCATCATCCAGATTTGCAAGGATGTCATTGGCTTTTACTGGCGACTAGCCTCGTTCTAGGCGTCAAAGACTCCCACACACAAGAGAATCGCGCACTTTCTAAGCGGCTCTCCTGGACCTAAGGATAACATGGAGACGCTTGGAATTTGAAGCGATTTTGATCCCTCGTGTAATATCACTTTTAGAATCTTAGATTTACCATTTTAGAGAATACCTTCAAATCTATAATAAAGAATTTTTTCATTAGAATACGATTAGATTTAAAAATATATGGTTCTCTCAAAAGTTTTTTTTTTTTTTTTTTTTTTGGAAAAACGGAGTCATAAGAAATTTGGAAATGAGGAGACATTATTGATTTATACGTATACCATTCTGTTCAACAACTTTCTCACCTCTCTCCGGAAGCCTCATAATGCCTTCTTTCCAAAACATTTGTGATTTGTTTTCAAAACACTTATCGAGATTTTTTGTTAAATTCAAAATACCAATTATTTTTTTGCCGAAGAAATTTTTCGAGAGAAAGAAACAAACAGTAGTTGGACAGTATAGAGAGTGGACAGAACATCTCGATCCAATGCAAAGATTATATTACTGTCATCAAAAGACTCGTGATTCCTAGCGCTGCCTCGGGCAGTATCTGTCCGAGAATACGTGTTAAGCCGGACAGACGCTGTCCGAGCTCCCACGTAAAGGTTAACTCTCTGATTCGCATGAGAGTACTTTCTAGAAATTCCGTATTTCAGCGAATTTGAATTCACATCAGAAAATTTCAATAGTAAATTTCGCTTTATTTTAAAACCAGAATTTCCTTAAATATTTTTTAAAATACATTATTTTAATATGACTGTTGCAATGCTTTCTGCTTTTCTAGAATTGAACGCATTTAAAGGATCCCCCATTAAGTATAACCGATGAAATCGAAAAAAAATTCTCATTTTTTTTTTTTCACAGAAGATTTATTTAAAACACAAACTAAAAAAATTAATTTAAACGCTTCCCTGTTTTGCCCGTGCGCGTACGGACAACAGTGTTGCACGTGGGCTATTTTTTAAATTAAGATTTCTTGATTGGCACCACTTTTTTGAAGCGGTAAACTTTCAATTGTTTTCTCCTTAATTAATATTCTGCTTAATCAATTCTCCTTAATCAATCTAAAAAAAAATTGTGCCAATTAAGAATCTGAATTTAAAAAGTAGCCCATCTGGCAACACGGACGGACAACGTGTTCTTGCCAGTAATGATTTGCCCGTACCACGTACGGACATCCATGCGCCAATCATAATTCATTCTTCTCACCAGTAAAATTTTAATGTAAATTTTGTATTATTTAATCTGAGCATTTTTTCTAAAACAATTAGGCAAAAATTTCTGTTTGGTATGATATATAGCGTTCCAGAAATTCCGTAATTCAGAGAATCTGAATTTCTATCAGAAAATCCAAAGAAATTTCTATTTATTTAATCACAGAATGTATTATATGTGAATGTTTATGTTATGGAAATGATGCAAGGATTATTGTTTCAAATTTCAGATATAAATTCGGAATATCTGAATAAATATATCGACTAAATTGGGAACACTGATGGTAGCATAAATGTTACCATGGGCATTAGAGTGTTAACCTTCCTACCCTGAATTGGGTCTAATCGACCCATAGCTATAATTTGTTTTATACGATTCGCGCCAGAACTTTTTTCATAAAGAAAGTTAAATAAGAGATTCAGTTAAATAAGCCAATTAAATATAGTAAAATGTTTTAAATAACAATTCTGGTGTGAAATGGTTTTATCAAGATTGAGTAAAATTTGAACAGGGTAGGAAGGTTAAGCAAAAAGCTGTAAAATTTAACATTTTTCACAAAATGAAGAGTACAGTACCCCCTGAACTTTTTCAGGAGCTACTAATTATGTTTGTCTAATGTTAAATTTACACTAAAATGTTTAACCACTTAACTGATCAATATTTTTGAAATAAACTTTCAAATATTATCCTTTTTTTCACGTCTTTTACAGAACTTTGAATCTTTTATTACCGGTTTTTCAGAACAGAAATTTTTGCCTAATTGAATCAGAAAAATGCTCCGATTAAATAATGCAAAATTTACAAAAAAAATTTTACTCGTGACAATAATAAATTCTGATTGTTGTATTGATACCTGTACTTGGTAGGGGCAAATCATGATTGGCAAAAACACGTGTCCGTACGATGCATGGGCAAAACAGGGAAGCGGTTAATCTTTTGTATTTCTGTTTTCCTTTACATGGAACACAAAGCTTGATTCCCAAATGCCACAGTGACACTAGAATGCTGGTATAGATAATTTCTGTCTATTATGTACGAGGAATATAACACTTTCGTACTTTCAAATAAGTTTATCTGTTAATTCCGGTGTCATTCATCCATTTAAACATTTTCGGAATGGAGGTGCTCTGCGCCGAAAAGGGTCTGAGTTGCCAGTTTTGCCGCCCCTTTCAAATTCAAATAGGAAATTTTGAAAGAAAATTTTTAGTTTACGAATAAGGACACATCTGTCTTTAAATAAAGAAACACATACAATACAGAGTTTCTCGTGGGAGTTTAATATTCCAAAAATAAAGAAAGAGGCCAAATCTGGCAACCCTGTAAAGGGGTACCATATGGTACCAGAAAACTTTCAACAATTTTCTTTCTTAAACTACAAGTATTTTTTAACGGAAACGTTATCTTTATTTGACAATTTGAACTTAAGGGTAAGATTAAACAAAAGTTGCTATTAAAATAATAAAAAAAATCCGGTGTGAAGTTTATTATTTTGATAATGCAAATTTTTTCTCAAAATAAAAAAAATAAAATTTCATTCAAAAAGTTTGGCAAAAACCTTCATTAAGTGGGACAAAATATATCAAACCGCTGTTAAAGGGGTTCATTTAGATAAATTAAGAAATTTCCAAATTCTATTATCTTGGTGCATCATGAATATTTAAAATTGCTAATATTAAACTTAACTTTTAGTCTGAAATGCATAAAATTAAAATTTCAGCTGTTTACTTCAAAGACTGTAATCATTTCGTGTTAATTAACGTCATTCGATTAATTATTATGTTCGTTCAGGCTTACCAAAAACCTCTCAACTTCAATTAATGAGAAGTTTTATTCTTAATTACTTACTTTTCTCAAAATTTTTATGCAGTACAAATCACCGCAGAAAAAGCTACTTATCAAAATCAATAGATATTTATTTTTTTAAATTAATAGAAGATATTCTACTTAGAATAAGCTTTATTTCCAGTGTTTAGATTTTCGAACTGTACATTTCTAATATTTGAATCAAATTTACTCAACTCAGGCAATTAATTTATATTTCTGTAAATTAATTTCATAATAATAGGTAAACAGATATAAGTATATTATTATTAGATATTATAATTAGTCACGTAACTAGTTAATAATTGATGTTTAATTGGGAACATCTTTAGTTTAATAATTCAATAGCATTATTTAAGGAATTGATTTAACATGCAGTATATTTGATACCCTGATTAAATATAATGTACCAGAAGCTGTTTATTTTTATTTAGATTAACAATACTTTACAAGAAAATTCGAAAATTTTTGATACACGTTTGCGTACTAAGTCATTTTTATTTTTGTCGTTTTTTATATCGTAGTTAATCTAGGTGTTAAAATATATAGAAAGTTCACGAAACTCCAGTTTCATAGATGATAAGCGGCATAACGGTTAAATTTCGATTGTTCAATACCAATCTAAAAATAATGGTTTTTGCAATATATATATTTTTAAGCGAACACTTTCGGATGGATTTACTGGTATTCAAGAAATTGGGTGGTTGGCAACTATGTAAACGGTATTACAAACCTTATTGATTTAGATATTTGCGAAATGTGTAAGTCTAAAAAGCCTTATGGTTGTATATCAACAAATAACTACTTTTATGCTTCAGTTACAACCAATTTGAATAGCAAAACCGCATTTTTTAATCTCTAAAAATCTACGATTAACTTTTAACGAATTAATGAGACAATACAGGCGGCATTGACAAGCTTAACCCATTAACGCCCGAATTATTTTCTTCGCTAAAATTTAAATTTTGTATTTCCCACCACTTTAAAAATCAAATTAACTTTTATCTAAATTCATCGAGGATTCTGTCTCGCGAAAGAAGGTATATATTTCTCTTCCTCTTTACTGGTGGGAAAACCGCTTTCTTGCTTTTTTTGTAAATGTCCTCAAAAGAGGACGCTGGGCGTTAATGGGTTAAACACTTCATTCGCTTGTCACTAATTTCTCTTTAAAGAAACGATTTATTTGTTCTTTGACAACATGTTTAAGAGAAAATCACACAAAGAATTACTCTTAAAATAGAATGGTGTTCATAGAATATGAAAATAGTGTCTTTATTTAAAGCTATCGTCTGTTAAGGGTTAAATATTCTATATCTCCTATTCAAAAATAGCAATAATATAAAATCGTAAAAGCAGCACCTATGGAGTTCTGAAACGTGGCTGACCATAAAAGTTCAAATTTTTTTCATTTATAGCTGGAAATTTTTAACCGAACTTTTACAGAACCACTGGACTTCACTTATAAAAAAAAGTCTTTCAAACTGAATGATTCATAAACTTCAGATACAATGGCTGCACATATACAACGTTATCAACTTTATGGTATTTTTTATCCCTTTCCCCACTTAAGGGAGACCCGTAAGAAAAAACCCAAAATTTTTATTATTGATTTTAAAGTAATGAATTTTGGTGTACTACTTAAGAATCCTTTTGTAAGGAATAATTAGCAAAAAAATTAACTTTTTATTAAAAAGTATATTTTTTATGGGGGATTTTTATGATTTTTTTTTGGTCGAAAAATACACTTTTTGAAATTACTACTCCTCATTCAATTTTCAACATTTTGGTATTACTAAAATTTCTTAAATAGTGTTATAGTATATAGAAAAGAACTAAGGAGAGATATTTTTAATTTTCTATTTTAATCGGCTAAAAAAAAAATACGCATGGTAAATTTCCTTAAATTCGTTATAATTTTCATGTTTACCAATTTATGTAAAATTTTCAGAAATAGTTAAAAAAAAATCTCTCCTTACTTTTGTTGCAATTTTTTTTAAGATTCTAAAAAAACATAAACACTTTGTTTCTAAATCATTTTACCACTGAGCCTTAGTACTTTGAACTTAGGCAAAATATGAAAAAAGTCATTTTCAGGAAAACACGTTTTAAATGGCCGCTAGTCCTTTAAACTCTATAGTGAGTACAATTAAAAGAGCTCATTTTCTACCTGTTCCAAGTGTCCCCGAGTTCTGAAATTTTGCAAAGTTCTGAAGCCGAGTTCTGAAATATGTATTTTATCGTTTTCGGAGATAAAAAAAATTGAACTTTTGATCATTTTTGGCAGAAAATGGGGTACGGGTCTCCCTTAAGATATATCTGGTATCATTTCTCAACCTTTCCCCTACTACCTTCAACGATATCGTGAGCAGCGTCTAAAACACCTTTTCATTTTCTTTCACTATCTTTTTCTTTATTTGCAATGAAATAAACATAAGATTATATATATTTTATTCACACTATTTTTTTTATTCCAAGAAGTGAATAAAATACCACTATTATGTGTGATGTAACTTTATGTAATTTTAATAATATATTTAATTTTTAAAATTTTTACCCACTTAACTAAACAATAATTTTGAAAAACACTTTTATATAATGCCTATAGTTTCATCTCTTTTACAGAATTTTTAATATTATAACACGGGTTTTTCAAAACAGAAATCTTTGTTTAATAAAATCAGAAAAATGCTCAGTATATGATGCAAAATTCATATTAGAATTTTGCTGGTGAGAATAATGAATCACGATTGGAATATGGATACCCGTACGTGGTATGGGAAAATCATGATTGGTAAAAGCACGTTGCGCGTATAACGCAAGGGCAAAGGAGGGAAGCGGTTTCTTTTGTTACATAGCGGATCTTTTTGTTACACAGCGCATTCTACAGTAATATTTTTTCCTTAAAATTTCCACCCGCATGAGCTGAGGCCAAGCAGAAGTTCTTATAAGCGAATTCGGTAGACAACATTATTTTTCTTCATTTTACCTATAAACACAAGAAGTTTTGCTTTAAACATGCTTTGGGGCTGGTTTCTTGTAAAGCGTAATATTTTTCACATTTCAGAAGAATAGGAATTCCAAGCATTAGGATTTTCAGATGTTGAAATGAAAAAATTGTATAATCTGTTGATGGTTTTAATAATATCTTTGTATTTTCATATGTATAGATAACAAGCTAAAATAAAGGTAACATAGTATTTTGACTTAAAAAAAAAAACATAAAAAAAGAAAAAGAAAATTTTTGTTGGATCGTTTTCTTTGATATCCACGTTTGATCTTTGATTCCACGTTTTTCTTTGATATCGTTATCGGTGTTACCGATAACGATATCAAAAGTCAATCTAATTCTTCCCCAAGCAATTTCTTACGATATAAAGTTCCTGGCACACCCATTCCTCTAAAATAGTGATATTACGTATACACAGATCCTACCACTAATGATTTGGTAGTTAAAATATTCTGTATTGTCTACACTTCCAGGCAGAATTTAACTATTCACGAAAAAATGGTACAACATTCGCGACAATTTTTTTGTGCACAGAAGTGTTATTTCAAATTAGACATGAATATTTATTCACAGAAAATATTGCTTAATACATAAATGTGAGCCATTAGAAGAAAAATATTATTAAAAAAAGTGGTGACAAAGCGATAATAACTAAAAACATCACTTTTGGACAATAAACATTGTTTTTAAAGAATATGATTGCATTCCTCTGTTAAGGCTTGAAACAAAGTTACGATATCACGCTATTAGCGTAAAACTGTTAATAAAGAGGATCTTGCATATTCTTAAACTAGTAAGGTTCAACTGTAACCGATTTTGCCTGATTACCGCCAGTGTAACCTACAACCAGTACGTTTAAATAGACAATTTTCTTTATTTAAATGCCTTACTCATTAGAAATTCTATCATACATAATGCGAAAAACCTATTTTCCTTTTTACTGATTGAAGTCTACTTCTATAAAGGTCTATTCCATTTAACAATTACAAAAAAGAACTAACATATACCATAGTTGCCAACCTCTGGCTTTTTTTAAATTAAGAAAACACACTTTGAACCAGAAAATTTGTTTAAGTGAATGTGTCTGGTACTAATTAAGATAATCGTTTTCGAAGTGTAATTTTTTGAAGATTTGATTAATTGTTAATTCGAAGTATAATTACTTCAAAGTATAATTATTTGTTCGGAGAAGAAGAATTATTTGATCCGCGGCTTATACACCCGAAATTACGGTACTTGTTTCATTTTTAAAAAGCCGGAGGTTGGCATATATGCATATACTCATAATACTGAAGCTTCAACTGTAATCGTTTTCGTTGGCGTTCAGTACCACCGCGAAAGAGGCTACTGAAATTCCATGAAAACTTGTCATGCCTGTCACATACAACGATTTCTGTCTACCAGTATTTTAGAACGGAAAAAATGAGACTTATTTTATGGGAGATATTTCATCAGTTAAATAGGGCGAAGGAAACTTTTCGAAAATAACGGTGGCGAACAAATATAACGATTTTAGCTGTGTGACAGACATGACAAAATTTCATGGAATTAACCGTAAAACTTCAACCAATAAATTTAAGTGTAAAGTTTCTCTTTATTTAAAAGCATCATTGCTAGCAAATTCCAAATAACAAATAAAGCTTAAATAATACTTATTTTTACTGATAGCAGTTTATATCGGCAGTAGTAATTCCGTCACATTGTAACAACCACGACAAGTTACTGCCTGTGTCCGTGAAAAAGTTATAATACTTGTACAAACTGACAATGGTAAAAAGAAATAATTTACTTTTTACCATATTAGTGAATGAAATTTTCAATCAATATGGCGCTTAAATTAGACGAAATTTTCTATTCGAGTTTACCAATAGACATTTTTACTGGAGGTAATCAGAAGTTGCTAATATGATTGAAAGAAATAGCTGTCATCTTGCAACAACTTCTCAGTTACTTCCCACGCAGTTGCTAGTAAATACAGTATATGTTTCCTCCTCTTTATTTATATTTCCATTGTCAATCCCTGCGTTTCCACCATATTGTGACAATTAAGCAGCTATCTCTCGGTATCAGGGAAAACGATTTTATTATTTGATATATATATATATATATAATCCACATTTTCTATTTAAAATTTACTAGTGAAAGTTATTGATCCGATGTAAAACATCGGTAGCCATATTGGGACAACCACCAGTTACTTCACTTGTAACTAGTATAAATGGAGTTATTTTATTATACGCAAAATACAATTAAGATGGAAATTGTTGTAACGAGTTTAATACCTATATATACAGGGTGTCCGAAAAGTCTGGAAACGGTCGAATAACTCGAAAAATACATATGAGATTGAAAAACGTAAATATACGTGTTAAATATTTTTAAATAAGCTACTCAGTGATATCAAATTTGACCTTCGTAACCGATCCCCTGGGGGTCAGAGGGGGTCCAACTTTGAAATCTTAAATTATAACTCCCATTTTTTATTGCAGATTCGGATTCTACGGACAAAAATACGTAACTTTTGTATTTGATGTTTATTTCGAATCCTCGTTTATCACGGTGTAATTGAGCATATTAAAGCGATACATATTTCGGCTTTTCCAACGGGATTTTCCCTAATCGAAACTAATTGGGGAGAATTTATGACATCAAATTCCTCGTCTTTTGCAATAATAGCGTTTCCTGAAAATCACCCGTGCCAATTATTTCGGTAGTGCTACACAGTTAAAAATTTGATCCATTTGCTGTAGCGTCACTCCACAGCTTTTATAGAATATCTCTTTCATGACCAATGAGAATGTTCCAGAACACAGTAAAGTACACTGTAAAAAAATTTAGCCTTTTGCTGCATCGTCACTCCACCGCTTTTATAGAAAACGATTACTGTGTTATGGAGCATTCTCATTGGTCACAAAAGAGATATTCTATAATAGCTGTGGAGTGACGCTGCAGCAAATGGGTCAAATTTTTAACAGTGTAGCACTATTGAAATAATCGCCACGGGTGATTTTCAGGAAACGCTATTCCTACAAAAGACGAGGAATTTGACGTCAAAAATTCTGCCCAATCAGTTTCGATTAGGGAAAATCCCGTTGGAAAAGCGGGAATATGTATCGATTTAATATGCTCGATTATACTGTGATAAACGAAGATTTGAAATAAACATCAAATACAAAAGTTACGTATTTTTGTCCGTAGAATCCGAATCTGCAATAAAAAATGGGAGTTATACTTTAAGATTTCAAAGTTGGACCCCCTCTGACCCCCAGGGAGTCGGTTTCGAAAGTCAAATTTGGTATCACAGAGTAGATTATTTAAAAATATTTAACACGTATATTTACGTTTTTCAATCTCATATGTATTTCTCGAGTTATTCGGCCGTTTCCAGACTTTTCGGACACCCTGTATATATATATATATATATATATATATAATCCACATTTTCTATTTAAAATTTACTAGTGAAAGTTATTGATCCGATGTAAAACATCGGTAGCCATATTGGGACAACCACCAGTTACTTCACTTGTAACTAGTATAAATGGAGTTATTTTATTATACGCAAAATACAATTAAGATGGAAATTGTTGTAACGAGTTTAATACCTTTGTACTCGACTCACATACTTTTTTCCTTATTTGTAACCCAGAACATTTTGAACAACAGACTATATCACATGTCAAAATTTTGTTATTCTTGTGACCAGAGTCACACGAGAGTAACAAAATTTTGATTAAAAACATATGAAGTAAAGTATTTTACTTTGCAAATTAGATATATGTTGCTTGAGTGGAAATTAATGATTTTTAGCTCGTTTTATCAATTCGTATTTTAACTATATTTTGTAATAAAATAATTAAAATTATTTTTGAAAAATTGCTGTAATGATTACAAGAGTAATAAATGAACACTCTCTAGTGCTAAGTTTTTAATTGCACGTTCCAAGAAAAATGAAAATTTATGAAAAACCATTATTGTATGTAAAATGTACTAATCGTTTTACTTTAAAATAATTTCATTAATAGCATATTTATGTCGCTTTTTAGAGACGAATCACCAGATTACTTAATAAATAATATGTTACTCATCAGCAAGAAAAGTGAGTATACACTCATAACTAACAGCGTAAAGTCCTTATGCATTAAGACATGGCAGTGATAGGGAACATTGCGTAAGTCCCCCCAACATTTTCGCCCCCTTCTATTGTGGCCTAGTGACACATAGAATAATATATGAATTTTCAAGATAACTGTTCCTTTAGCGAGGCTGAGACTAACTGAAACATAAAACTTTTTCTATTTATGTCACTTTTTTGCGGATGAGTGATATTTAACATAAAAATTTGTTTCTTGTATTTTAAATATCGTAGAAAATGGTCGTACAGAACATTTTAAAATAGAGTTGGAGAATTAAATTTCAAATCTAAAATTATTATTATGTATTCTATTTTTTAAGGCGCTTCCCCAGCTTTGATTAATAAAAGACGTAATTTTATTGAAAATAAGCTAATGGAAGAATATGCTGCATGAATCACTTGGAAAACAAATCAAGCATTTAGTGCAAGTATCTAAAAACCCATTATTCACTTGAACAATTTTATTTAAGGGCCTACATGCATAAAAGTCATTATTCCGTTAGATCATTAAATATTTCATAAATCGTATTTTCAGGAGAATGGATCTAAATATAATGAGCTATTAGAGGAGTAAATGTTAAAGGATATTATCGGATAACTATATTTTAAACGATTTGGGTGAAATTATGTTAGAAAGCACTCAAGTTAAAATTTCCAACAATACATCTCCTTTCAAAAGATGAGATATATGAAATAATTAAATGAGTTATATTAAAAGCACGGTTTGACGCAGATTATTACTTTCGGAAGACTTATTTTTTTAAAATTAAATATGTAAATTCACACAGTAAAGCAGGCATACCGATAATACAAAACCGATTTTCTATATGTGTACAGTGGCGCATAAGTAAAAAATAAATGCTCGTCGTGAAAATTACAATATCCATGCTGTCAAATTTATTTTGATGGCAAAATTCAAGCTGTTGGAAATGTGTGAAAGATTGCACTTAACTATTAATTGCGCAGTTTAATGTATTAATTACACATGAATAGACATATTTCTATGCAATATTTTACATATTTTTGTGTAATATATTATGAAATAGATTACATAATTTTATAACATTTTTATAAATTTGCATACATAATATTTTTATATCTTTTCACACGCACATCTCTATGAAATTCCTAGTGATACTCTCTGTAGCATTCTTTTTTAGTATTTTTTCAGCGCAATATACAAAATGCATAGGTTTCCGTGCAATATGCAAAAAATGTAAACTTACAAATATGCGGCAAGAAAATCCATACATTTTTCTACATTTACACACTTTTCTAAGTTTTTGAAAGGATAAAAATTTGTACACTTCCATTAACCAGATAAACAGACAAAAGTACAAATCAGTGTTTACTAGAAGCGTGTAAACTCTATGATAGGAGTGTAAATTTTATGTCAAAAGTATAATTTTACATATTTACGCCTTTAATCAAGAGAAAACAAAGATCTGCAAATAAAGAGCAATTTACATATCCTCCAAATGTTGAAGCTTGAACTGAGGCCTTTCTGCAGTAGATAATTACTACCGGGGTATCCATTCATCAGTAAATTTTAATCGAAATTTTCTCCTTTTTTTAAATGCTTTGTCAATTCAGAATTTCAGTTTTAAGTAAGGACACAAACATATATTCATTTTTGCTTTGAAATTTATAAGATTATTTCGGATTAAAATATCCGGCCCAACCAATATCGCTCCTCGTAATTACACTTCAACTCTAAAGCTTTGGCTGAGTTCTAATGACGATCATTCCTGACCAATTTCCATCAGTTAAATCGAATAGAATTTTGTGTGAATAAGTGACTAAGATATGAAGAAATTTTCGATTTAAAATCAATCTGCATTTTCTATCACTTTAGTCGCTACTGGTAGACTGTACACCAGTGGCGTAGCCAGTGTTCGAGCACAAAATACATAAAAATTGAAAAAATTGGCAAAATTTTATATTAAAATTTATAGGCAATAATATAGTCAAATCGAATGATGTAACAGTATTGTTCTTTTGTAGTCAAACTTCTCTAAAATGAAATAGTCAGAAACAGTTCTTCTGTTCTCTCAAAATGGTCGCATTTTGGAAATGTAATATAAATAAAATAAAAATAATAATAGAAATTGATGATTAAGCGAGTGTAATGAACGACACATTCAAGTATTGTGATCCTGAAAAAAAAGCAATGGCATAAATATTCTACGAGTGCGAGCTAGATGAGCATGCTGTTCTGTTTATAGGACGATAATAAAGTAAATATTAAAATTCAACATAAGTATTTTTCGTTTTAAAAATTATATACATATATTTTCTGCGTTGAATTTCGTTACATTCTTCAAATATAACAATTCTTCTCAAGAATATTTGAATTTTCTAATTTGCATAACATATTTATACTCATTTTTAAGTGTTAATGCTCAGCACAGCAAATTAAAAGTTACTGAATCAGACATTTCCTTAATCAGGTTTGAATAGCATTGTTTTTAGTTACAAATATTACAGCTGAAAAATATACACTTAAATGGACATAATACTAAGTATTTTTTTTTTAAATCTGAATATTTTGATTATTGTAATATATGTTAGTGGAATTCCATTTAACAAAAAAGGAAAAAGTAAAATCTTCTAAAACAGCCTGTTTAACAAATATTTAACTAAAGGAAATAATTTTTTAATGCAAATTATTAATATTATAATTTTTATACGATAAGTTGCGTCCAAAAATATGAATTGAATTACGTGATTTTGTATTCATATTGCTAACAATGCGTAAAACCAACAGTGTGAAAAAGTATCTGTGGCAGGGTTCGAACCTGGGTTTTTTCATAAGTGCATATACGATCTTCCAACTAAGTCACCTAGAACGTCAAAGTTAGCTTGGCACTTTCAATCTTACATTTTGGTAAGGCTGCAACCTCAACAGAAGATGGAATCAATTTTGATAAAGAATCGTTGCTTATTTAATGGCCAATGTTTCTGTTATTAAATAAAATCAGTATTTTAACTCAAAAATATTCGTAACTCGATAGCTATGTTAAGCACGAGCATTTATTTCTATCGTTGCGTCAACGCAATATTAATGTATTATGAATTCAACACTATAAAGAACAATGTTGGCGCATCAGGCGAATATTTTATTTAGAAATTATGAATTCATGTCAGAAAATGTTGGATAGCAATTTTATTGTATTTTATTTATAGAATAACTGTCATTTGACAAAGCAAAAGTAACTATTAAATTTTACTGTTCGGAATTATTCACCAAAATAAACTAGTTGGATGTGGAAGTCCCAAGCTTTTCTTGTATCTCCTACATAGAAATATTTCAAAACGCGTTATCACAGTGCCAATATTAAATGGCAATCTATGCCCATCGCGGGAATTCTAATAATATGAAATTCCGTACATTACCGTAATTTCGGGTGTATAAGCCGCGGCTCAAACAATTCTTTTTCGACCCAGAATTTTTTAAAAAATGAATGTTACTATTTAGATCGCCGTAAATATTTGTGTTTAATCATTAAATAAGATTTCTGGGTCCAAAAAAAGTTGTTTGAGCCGCGGCTTATACACCCGAAATTACGGTAGTTCTTTAGGTATGATTACCGCTAAAATAATGTAAAACAAGCAAAATGCAGCATAGCAGCGCCACTTGTTGAATAATTTACACGGAAAAATGATTTAAAAAAATTTATACCAACATCTAACTTAATCTGAAGTTTGATGAAAATCTGTGCGTTAGTTCTTGAGATAGAGCTAAGGCTCAAATCGTAAAAAATGCAGCATAGCAGTGCGACCTGTTGAGGGATTTGATCTAAAATTCAAACAATACCAAGTCATATGAAGGAATAACAGAATCTAAAGGTTTGTGAAAATCCGTCCATTATTTCTAGCGATACAGTTATTACAGAAATCCAAAAAATGCAGCATGACAATGCGAACTGTTGAGCGATTTGATCCAAAATGCAAACATTACCAAGTCATATGAAGGAATAACAGAATCTAAAGGTTTATGAAAATCCGTCCATTATTTCTAGAGTTATTGCAGAAATCCAAAAAAATGCAGCATCGCAGTGCCATCTATTGACCTATTTTCACAAAAAGATAGAAAACGTCAGTTCATGTCAAGGACAAATTGAATCTGAAGTTTTTTGAAAATTCGTGCATTGATTCTCGAGATTGAGCTATTGCAGAAATCGTGAAAAATGCTGCTTAACAGCACCACCTGCTGAGAGATTTTCACCAGAATATGGAAAATGTCATTTCAAGTCATGGAAGTTTGATGAATATTCGTGCATTAGTTTTTGAGATAGTGCTATTGCGGAAATCGTGACACATTCTGACTAGCAGTGCAACATGTTGAGTGATTTACACCAAAATGAGGACAATGTCAAATCATGTCCTGGACTAACTGAATCTGAAGGTTGATGAAAAGCCGTGCATTAGTTCTTGGGATACGGCTATTGCAGAAATCGTTATAAATGTTCCAGAACAGTGCCACCTTCTGAGCGATTTAGACCAAAAAGTAATAAGCATTAATTAATATCAGGTACTACCTGAACACAAATCTTTATTAAATTACATGCATTAGTTCTTGAAATAGAGCGCCCACAAAATTTGTGTCAAATGCAGACAGACAGACATTTTGTAAAAATATGGTTTTTGGTACCTCTGACTCCTAAAACATGTAATTTTTTACGAATCCCACACATTCTTCTTGTAAAGATAGAAGAAAGTAAAAATCAGCCAGATGCGTCAGTACTGATAATCAATGGGGTTCCGTAACTTCTTGGAATTTGGAAGATATCTGGCACCACTATTAACTCTTTGCACTCGAGAGGCGATTCTTTCTGATCACTAGTGCTCCGTGTAAATGGGTGCTCCAAATTCTCTGGACACCAGTATTTTAACTTAATTTTCTTCATCCTATCTAGTGGCTGAATAATTCCTGATAAAAAATGGCGAAATAAACTGCAAGATATTAGTAGCGCCCAAACATGTGGCGTCCCAATTTACCCTCCTGGTAATACTAGTGGCTAGTGAGAGTCATCTCTCGTGTGCAAAAGGTTAACCTTCTCATGCCCATGGTAGAATATATGCTACCAACATGTTTTTAAGTTTAGCGGATTTTTTGGTTCGGATACCAGGGCTCGAAAAATCTACATGCCCGACATCAGTGTTGTTAGACGGCGACTTTATAAAAATTTGATTGGCACCACTTTTATTAAAGGATAAAATTCCTCTTGATTAATATGTCATTAAACGAAACGTAATTTTACCAATCCAAAGAAGTGGTGCCAATCTGAATTTTTAAAAAGTCGCCGTCTAACAACACTGATGTCGGGCATGTAGATTTTTCGAGCCCTGTCGGATACATTTTAGTTCCAAATTCATACCAGAAATTTAAAATAGCAATATTTGCTTTGGTTAAAAAACAGACATTTATTATTTAAATGAAGTGAAATTTATTATTAAAATTTTCTGGTGTAAATTGAGATTCTCTAAAATACGGAATTTTTAAAACGTATTTTACCCTGGGAATTAGAGGTTTAACGATAATTTCTATTTATGAAAGACAGACCTCGTAACCACAGCAATAATTCTCAGAATTTGAAATATTTTTCTGCATTTCAATAAAGCGGAATGTCTCTTAAAAGGTTGTCGTAGAAATTTGCGAACCTCAGATAATAAATTAATTATATGTTACCCTGTACTTGAGTATGACATACAGATTAGAATGTACTAACAAGGAAGGTCTCCATACTGGGCATACTCATATTTTTTTGAAAAAAAAATACTAATTAAACTACTCATGTATGTAATAAAGGATCAGTGAAAATTAGCGGCGAAATTACATTAGAAAACATGTAAAAAAATAAAATACTTTCCGATATTTGGCGTGAAAAGACCAAAGTTGACACAATTTGGCGAGCAGCATTTTTCCCCGCCAAAAGCAAACGATTTTAATGCAACTGAAAACTTTCGGATTTTTAGAATCCACGTAAATGGCGTTTGATGAATTTATACATAAACAATGAAAGAGTTTAATATATTTTATACATATCTATATATTAAATTGCATTTGTATATATTATTTGTTGCTGTAGTTATTTAATTTACCTCTGAAAAAATATAGTAAAAATTCTTATTCAATAAAATTATTTTCATACATTTAAGCGTATTCAAAAATAAAAGCCAGAGGTTGCCATAGCAACACAATAGAATTAACAATGCTCATCTGGACTTTGAACTTCAAAACATTTTCATGAATTTAAATTTGAATTTCGTTTCAAATCTCAAATTCTGATGGTTAAATTTGAATATCAATACATATAAATATCAATATAAAGAAATTATACTTAAAGCAGACTAAAACAGACAAAACCAAAGATATTTAATTTACCTAAACACGTTGAACATGAAACTTTTTCCTTTAAAATAGATTTGACATTAAAATAAAAAACCAAACATTTTTAGAAATTGCTTTTCATCGCCAACCGATGTTAAATCTCCAAAAAAAAAAAAAAAAAAAAAACGAAACTTTCATTATTTGTTTACGGACAGGGTAAGGCGGTTCCGCCGAAATTTTTTTATAAACGTATATATCCGCATGTATACGTTGGTTGTACGTATGTATACGTATCTGTAAATTTTTCAGATTATTCGGAGTATGCGCGTTTGGAGACCTTCCTTATAAGTTCAAAATACTGAACTACAATGTTTTCAGTTTACAATTTTTAAATTTTAATTTAACCCTTTGAGGGGCAAAGCACTTCTATTCATAAAATGCTGAAATCATTGATTGACACCAGAATTTAAAAACAAATTTCTTTGAAAATATATAAATGCTTTTCTTTTCATACTTAATCAAATTAAAATTTTCATTTCAAAATTCTGGTGTCAATGTGGCATTTCGTAATTAAAATTAAGTGGTATATCTTTTATACCACCGCCCTTCAAGGGGTTAAAACTACGAAATGGTTAAACTTTTTTAACAGTTTGTATCAAAATGATTTAAATTTTCGAAAGTACATGATCAAACATATTATTTATCAAATGAAAATCAAATTTTGAATTGCTTAAAAGACGCAAATGCCAACCTAGTGAAAAAGATTCCATGCCGGGAATCGAAACCGGGCCATCAGTATAGCGCACTCACGTTCTACCGACTAAACCACATTAAACGACACCCAGCAAGGAACTTATCACTATTACTTGTTGGCAAGGCTACAAACGCAGCACAAGATGGAATACAATCCGCGAGCCATCGATCTGGGGCAATCACGAAACTCAAATTTTTATCCAGCATCGATTGAATATATATATTAATGCATGGAAATTTTTCCAGAGAGAAAATTCGCCTTGAATATAACATATCAATTCAATCGATGCTGGATAAAATTTGAGTTTCGTGATTGCCCCAGATCGGTGGCTCGCGGATTGTATTCCATCTTGTGCTGCTTTTGTAGCCTTGCCAACAAGTAATAGTGATAAGTTCCTTGCTGGGTGTCGTTCCATGTGGTTTAGCCGGTAGAACGTCAGTGCGCTATACTGATGGCCCGGGTTCGATTCCCGGCATGGAATTTTTTTTCACTAGGTTGGCATTTGCGCCTTTTAAGCAATTCAAAATTTGATTTTCATTTGATATGTTATATTCAAGAAGAATTTTCTCTCTGGAAAAATTTCCATGCATTAATATACAAACATATTATTTTTTATAAGAAGCTATTTATTTAATGCTACGGAATATTACAGCTATTACAGATTAGTATTACTGTAATTTTTTTAGAAAATATATAAACAAACTCTTATTTCCAAACATTGTGAAGTGTCTAACAGTATTTCCATACACTTCATTTCATTTACTGCAAAAGACGGATTAACAAAGCTTCTCGAAACCTCATTATTCTTGGGCACACACGTCATTTGAAAATACAATATTACTAACGATTCGTGTTTGAAAGCAGTAGCGGTAAAACAGATGTGTTCTGAATCGCTATTGTACTCAAATTTTCAATATAGTCATTCTGAAATTACCAACCTTCTTTGAAAGGAGTGTTGTGAAATGTTATAGAAAACATAAATTAACTTCAGTATTTGTTACGCATTGAATTACCTTAAGATTAATCATAATGGGTGTAATTAACCAAGCAACTACCGGAAATTTTACCAAAGTTTTATAAAAAATATTCTACTAAATAACTACTAAAATTGTTAATTATTAAGTTAACTCTTACTGGCACATTGTGCCCATCCCAAGCACACCTAACTTTTATTCCAAACTCGCAATAGGCACCAATAATATTTTAATAAAATTTTGCTTTTACACTGAAGGTTTAAATTAATAAGCTCTTAATTACTAAAAAAGTCGTTTGTAAATTCCGCTGTCAGTCAATAACTTCCCACTATACTAACGGAATTTGTCCCTTCTAGAAAGGGTAAAAATATACTCCCTCTGTCCCAAATTAGTTGCGACATTTGAATACTTTTGTACGCATTATTGATATTTATGGCTTTATGATTTTGTTTGAACATTTTTCAGAGAGCTATACTATCAATCAACAATATTTACGTACTTAACATTCACTACATAATTCCATAAATAAGTAATTAATAAGTTTAAAAAATCCTGGTTCACACGCTATTTATCCACGCCCCATTTTGTAAAGAATTTTTTAACAATAATAACATAAAACTGTTTTCAAGCTAATCAATCGTGAATTCTCACACATTATTACGTCTGACACCTAGTATACACCGTAATATTCATTCTAGTATACTTTTACTGGTGTCGATGTACTAAACTGCATCAGAAGTTACTTATGACTCCGCCTACTTGAAATGTCGCAACTAATTTGGGACAAAATTTTCATCCTAAATGTCGCAACTAATTTGGGACAGAGGGAGTATTTATTTATTTACAATCAAATTCATCTATTTCACTTATTATTGTCTGGTTTACATATTTAGTTTACTTTTTAAAAATTTCTGGTTTGAATAATTGTTTTTAATGTTTATGTATATTTCATTAGAACCACCTGGTAGGCGAACGGTTAAAAGTATAGTGGTATTAAGTTTAATTTTTATTTTTTCGGAGTCTAACGTGCTGTTCATTTTCAGAGAAAATTTAATTTTTTGTTGAAAAAAAAATCAAAAGCATCTCATCAAGGTTGCCAGTATGACCTCCATATTTATTCAGAAATTTAGAGTTTACACCAGGAATAAACAATAGTATTTTATGTTTTGCTTAATAAGAGACATTTAGAAAACGCACAAGGTAAAAATTCTTCTTTTGAAATTTACGGTGTGAATAGGAAATTGAACATTTTTTTGCACCATACAATTTCCCATGGTCTGATATGTATATCTTCTAAATATGCAGACATTTCATCCACTGCTTCTGTTGCTTGGACGTCGCAGGCAGGGATACTTTAATTTGAACCACCCTGTATATATATGTATTTTACATTGAAATACTCGAATTTCAAAAACTCGACGATTCTCAAACAAAATTGTTCCACAAAAGGATAGACAGATTTACGGTATAATGAGATACATATAATGTTGGTTCTTTGAATCTACTTAAATGAAGTATTAATGAAAGTTCGAAAAAGTTGTCGAAATACACTTATGAAAAATTAGGAAGCTTTGTCGTTTTAACCCTTTCAGAGGCAAGGTATTTCTGCGCCGAAAATTTTTAAATAAATGATACACATCGTAACTTATGAACAAATTTATTTGAAAAGAAACAAGAACTCTTTTTCACACATATTATAAGATCGAAATTGTACTAAAAATTTACTGGTGCAGATCGCAATTGGAAAAATAAAATTAACTGTTTGCAGACTGCAAACGCGCCCCTGAAAGGGTTAAAAGGTTATTTTTACAACTCACTTATAAAATAATTTAAACCATATACTTATGAACATTAAATGTTTGCCGAAAAAATTCCGTTTACTGAAATTAATTTTTATGAAATGAATATGAAATGCGAAAATACATTATTTATGAATGAGAAAATTCATAAATTAGTGCCCTTGTCCGCTTATTTATTAAAGAACCAAATAGATGACATAAAGGTTTTTAATTTGTAATAACAAAGCAAAATTGGTTCTAAAATACGCCGAGATTAGTTAAAAAATTTACAGAATAGAAATCCTTCACATCGTAATTAAATTTTATGCTAGACTGCTTCTGTGAAACTCAGTCCATTCATGAATTTTTAAGTAAAATTGAAATTTTATTTCTTTTAACAGGAATGGAAATTTAGTATAATAATATATTTTCAACGAATAATTAAATTATTAATTTTAAATGCCCGTTGAATAATTTTAGTTTATACACCAATGGAAGTATGTTTTTAAAAAAATGCTACTATGTCAGCAGTTTTGTAATTATTTTAAAACAGAAACAGCTTTTGAAAATATATAATTTGATTTAATGACGTAACGATGATTTAATAATGTCTTAAATTCTATAAAAGTACTAAGACATCATTACTTAATTTATTTTTATCAACTTATCGTTAACGTACTACCTTCCAATATTAAATTTTAAGAGTGTTTATAAACAATCATTAGCGAAATTTGTTAGTTATACAGGGTTACTAAGACCCGGGGAATTTTTAATGTAAAATACTAGTATTTACTTATAAAACAACTCTCCTAAATGTGTGCGCATTTACACAAAGCGAGTTTTTCTTTTAAAGAAATCATGATATTTTTCATGAAAATAATCCCTGTTCCGTAGCAAAGATTCTTATGGTTTAAGAAATCAATAAAATATCGCCTTGATTAAAATATAATATTTTAAATACACAGGATTTAAAATTTTATGATAGAGTTCCTACACCTCAAGGAGATTTTACCAATGCTTTCACAAAGTAATTTTTGCTTATTTAAAGAAGAAACATTCTATTTCCAGATACAGCGATCAGTATTTTAAAATTCCTGGTACTAAAACACCTAAAATCCTCTGAATCTCTTGTGCGTACAAACTCTGTATAAGAATAAGTTTGCTAGATCTAAGTTTCTCGTTATGTAAGTGCGCTAGAAAAAAGTTTCTACCCACTCAACTCTTTCAAGGATGCCGTTTGTCTTCTGTAAACGGTTTATTTTAAACCAGTAAATATTTAGTCTATTTTGGACAATCTGACGTTGATTGCCTTTATACAGCTACCAGGTATTTCATCATACCTCTCGTGGAAATCTGGGGCACAGGTAAAGCCCATTGACAACACAAAATTTTTAAAGTTTTCTTCATTTTAAAATTTATTCTGAAATTCTGTCATAAAGTAAGCCGAAAATTACAAGTGAATTTTAGTAGAATGAGTAGGCTCTACCTTTGCGCCAACTTTTCTCCACTACAATACACAAGTATAGCATTAAAAGTTGTTATATGGGCTTTACAAGCTGATGGTACATAGAACATGCCTTCCTTGTCATTAAAAATGTCCAAACCGTCCGTATTTTCACGGATTAATATCTCGGCCTCTTACCAACGATTTTTATTTTGATATTCATTATCAACAATGTATTTATACTTCTTCTATGGTAGGTACCACCAGCGCTACTTAACAACTTTGCTGAATGCCGGTAAATCGAAATTTGTGTTTAACAAAAAATTGCGCTTTTCTAAAAAACTATGCTATGTAGTGTAAACGCTAAATGCTCACAAATAAAAATATGTGTGTAATAGAAATATGTGATTTTCTCAAAAACTATGTGACCTAGGGTAATCGCTGTAGTTTTCCTGCAATGTTTAAATAAACAACAGCTATCACTAATTTTTTCATAATTTTAGTTTCAGCAGATCCTAATTAGATGGTGAGGAACACATTTCTGCACTATATTTTCGTCGATATTTCTGAAAATATGATACCTAAAATTAAATAAAATGCATTTTTAAGTTCAGCGTTAACCCGGGAGAACACGCGCTTACTCAGGGCAGAAATGGTTTTAACTTTGTCACCAATAAAATCAAATTAAAATCGTCTTTTCATTTAGGCGGGGCCAATCCTTACAAATTTTGCGATAAAATATGTTGAAGATTACTTTTAAAAGATAAATGGTTACAATTGCAAAAATCATACGCACTCCGAGTCAAAACGACCTGACGGGTGCACTCCCGGGTTAAGAAAGCTTTCACACAATACCCAGCACGATATATATATATATATACCGGGTGTCCTGAAAAGGACTGAACGATTTTAAAAATCAATAACTTGCAAACTTTTACAGATATTTAAAAAATTCTTGCACGAGAATCATTTCAAAGGTCAAAAGTTTTTTTCCTGCGATTCTGGATTTTAGTTAGAATTACAAACAATAGATGGCGCTGAGAGCGCTAGGTGCGGTGTTGAGGTGAATATTGACGTCACTTGGTACTGAAGCAAAATAAGGAGTTAAGGATGTGGAGTGGGTCTCATTTGACAATGCAATCTTGCTCTTAGGGCCTGATTTTGAACTTTTGTTTATTTGTTTTTATTGAAAACATACATTTGACCTGTGCACTCGACATAAGGCCCGATTTTGGACTCAGTCGGTATAATTTCAATGAAATGTGTTGTTGTCATGGAAATAATAAATCCTTTTATATAGTAGCAGCGATTGGAAACTGGAAATGAATTTAACGAGCAGCATACGAGTTTTGCAGACGATTTTATGTTTAAAAAAGCCGTATTTTCTCGGATTAAATTACTTTTTATCATCTAATATAAAGAATACTTTGTGCATCATATTTTAAAATAAAGTGAAACGATTTAGTAGTTTTTTTTTTGTTTTTTTGTTTTTTTGTTAAAAATTAATCAATTTTGCTATTTTAAAAAATTTGTTATATTCTAAGAAATGCTAGTTTGCTTTAAAGAAGTTCTTTAGTAGAGTTTTATGTATATTGTAAAAAAAATGCGGAAATGGTTTATTCTTTAGAACAAAGAATATTCATAGTATAAACATTGAAAATTTGGTGTAATAGCTGTTGCACTCTTTTGTAAAAATACCCAAATACAAAATTTATTACGATTATGTATATTAAACTCATGGTAATAGGGAAATAATACTAGCTCCACCTTAAATGAGCTATAATCATAATGACAACCTAGAATCATCACCTATCACTGGATATCATTGAATTAGTCACGCAGAATAGGTTTTAATAGAATGAAGAAAACATTTATTAATGTCCTTTTAAGCTTTGATTCGCTTTTCATAAAACTTTAAATGAGTAACGAAAATTCTTCAACGAGTATTTATATTATAATTCAAAACATTCTGTTGGGTAGTTTCTGCGCTATTATGTGCGGACAGATAAAAGAACATTCCAGATGACGAATATAGGAGCTACATATATAATTATCCTCACAGAACATAATGTAATGGCATAATTCTGAGTGTCTGTGTAAATGAATCATGAATTATGCATAGTTTGTTTACAATACCCAACACGGCATAATAAATCTTATTAACATATATCAATTACAGACCAATTCAATTATTTCAACGCAAGTTAGAGTTTGGAAAGACAGACAGGCAGACGGCTAACTAAAAAGAACTCATAAAAATTTTTAACTATGTTGGAAAGCGTTAAAAACACATGTTAAGTTGAAATTTGACATTTAGCAATTTATTTAAATAGACGGAAGCATATTTGAACTCTTTTGTATAGCCCTGTACTTTTCCTACTATCTTTAAATACACGCCACTTATCTAGCTGAAATCTACTTAAAACCAAAACATGCTTTAAACTAATGAAATCACACTTCCAGAGATTATCATCCAGAGCCGGCTATTAATCCAATTTTTGAGTGCCTCTGTATATCATTTCATTTCTACTCTTTAAACATATCGTAATACACTTAAAGCTGTTCAACGTAAAAAAAATGCATAACTCATTTACAAACCACCTAATATATTTACTTACACACTTAGTAAGGAGTGCGAATTCTTTTGTGTAGCCCTGTGTATGATTTGCACCAATTATATACACAGCATAACATGCAAAAATGTACTGAAACTTAAAAAAAATCATATCAAAACTTAAAACTTCAAGCAATTATCGTTAGCGTATAGCATTTTTGATGCAGCCTAGTTTCCGATATCTTTTGCGTGTCCCTGTAAATATTTCATATTTTCGATTACATAGTAAGAAATTCGTAGTAAACCAAAGTAACTTATAACAACTTTATTATGTGTAACAAGATTAAAATATGCCGCAAAGTATGTTTCCTTCTATACCGTTATGTTACATAATTATTTTGTGTGGCCCTGTAAATGAATAATAACTATTCTTTGTGCAGCATATTCTACATCATTTGTATTTCAATTTAATTCATAAATGCATGTTAATTTCATTATGTTCGGACGGGTGTAATATCATCAAAAAGCACTTGGAACTTTTTCCCTGTCGGCCATAATGTAACGGAATACTTTTGACTGTCCCTGTATTGGAAATACACATCTGATACTCATAAAATTTGAAATAACTGGATAAAATTCTTCAATAAATATGTATTTAAAATTTCAAACGATTCGACAGAGTAATTTTTGCACTGTTATATGCGGACAGACAGGCGGACGGACGCACCAGAGACGAGTATAGCTGATATGCATTTATATAATTACTAATGTATCTAAAACACAGCTAAATTTAAAAGCGCATGCCGAAATTGAAAACGCATTTCCAGCAGTTATTCTTTAAAGGCAGTACAGTAACCGGTTTCTTTTTGTGTGCCCCTGTAAATGAACGTTAAATGCTATAAATACCAAATACTCTATTTTATCATAGTCATCTTATACTGAAATTCAGTGACTTATATCAGTTTCAATGCATTTGAAATAGTGTATTTCATTAATATACACTGCAAGTGATTTTCCCCCATAGACTATGATGTGATGCAATCTTTTGGGTGTACCTGTAAATTAACTGTTAATCCCACATACTTAAAATACAATACAGGACATGACTAGGTGACATAAAAAAGGTTTAAAAGATACCCAGATAAATAAATAGATAAATAAGATATCCTGTTCTCAAAATACTTACATTCTTAGAATGTAAAAAAAAAAAAAAAAAAAAAAAAGTCGGTTGTTTCACGGATTTCGATTTCAAAGGAGTCGTACCCATGAAAATAATATTTTTCTCTATTATTGCGCTGACGCCAGCAAAATCAAAATTATATGGATTGCATTCAAAATCGGACGGTAAAAGCAAAAGTTCATTTTTGAATAAGATCCACTCCATAGCTTTAACCTCCTTATTTTGCTTCAGTGCCAAGTGACGTCAATATCCGTCTCAATACAGCACCTAGCGCTCTCAGCGCCATCTATTGTTTGTAATTCGAACTAAAATCCAGAATCGCAGGAAAAAAACTTTTGACCTTTTAGATGACTCTAGTGCAAGAATTTTTTAAATATCTGTAAAAGTTTGCAAGTTATTGATTTTTAAAATCGTTCAGTCCTTTTCAGGACACCCGGTATATATATATATATATATATAAACAAGTAACTTATTAAATACCTCTATATATTTTTACTAAATACATTTGTGAATTTTTTTAATCATCTGTCAATATAGTCTTTTTGACTTCCTCCAATTTCAATTTTCTACATTCCATAGCTTACGAATAAAATGTCTGTGTCAGACAGATACAAAATTGATCTTATGATGGTTACTTTTTAAGCACGAACCCTAAAATGTAGCTTGTGGACAAAAAGGCATTCATTTGAACAAACTAGGCCATTTTTCGGCTTTCTTCTTGCATTTTCGAGTTTAAAAAATGTAATTTATCAATAAAAAATGTTATTTTGGACGGGATAAGTACAAAGAAAACCTATTGCTTTTCTTTTAAGTGAAAATAGAGGAAATAGCAGAAAGTATAATTTTTCATTTTGAAAAACATGATTTCTTGAAAAAACAACTTTAAACTCTTTCAGTAACGTTAGGTTTAACTAGTCGTGTCATAATCTAAGAACAAAACAAATTATACGGAATGGCAATATCAAAGAAAATCTTTCGGCATAGCCTCCGAATCGTACCCCTTTTTTGTACTATAAAAAGTTATAGAATTGTTTCCTTTACTTAATCGGAAGATTAAAAATCAGAAATTTACAATTAAATATTTCAGGGGGAAAATGCAAGCATTGACAGCTGTGGCTTCAGGGCAATAATTTCTGCACTTGTGGAACGCAAAAATGCAAAATAAAAATAACAGAATGGAAATTGAATAATCGAAAATTTTTACTTGAAGAGATAGAACTTCCCCTTAAACCTTACTATTTTAAACGAAGGTTAAAAGAATGTTAGTAAGCCAATTTTAAAAATTTCTTTTAAAAATGTAATATATTTTTCTTACAGAATACAAATACGTTATAGTACTTAATAATGTTTTTTAATTAAAAAATGTTAATTGTATAATGAAATCATTTTTGAATTTAGATTAAGAAAAGTACTAGCTTCGGCAGTACATACATTAACCGGTGAAGACGGGACGTGGTATTTTGACACCCCGAGACCGCGTATTGTAATAATGAATGTTATTTTTTCACCTATAAATACATATAATAACCGTCACAATTTTTAATCGGAGACATTTGCTGCAAATTATGAGGTAAAATGAGTTAAAGATTATTTTTTTAAGTAGTGGTGTCAATCCCATATGCACTCTGGGGCTAACAGGTCTGAAGCCCGTCATCCCTGGCTGAAATTGGAAAGATACAGAGAGGATTAGCATTGCCCCTGCGCAAGCATGACACGCAAAATCTTGAAACGCTCCAGAGTTTTGATATTTCTAAAAGAATCACTGCCACCACATTCCTTGACATCGAAAAAACTTTTGATAAAATCTGGATTTTTGGTTTGATATTTAAATTAATTGATTATAACTCCCCCTCCTTTTTTGATTAAACTAATATAGCATTACCTCCTTGACCGAAATTTTCATGCTAGAATTAAACGAAAATTGTCAAGAAATTGTTTTCGTAGATTTGGTATTCCCCAAAGATCCCGAATTTTGGGAATTCTGTTGAATCTGTATATAACTGACATTCCTACCCATTCCTTTTTGGTTATCGTAATTTCCATCGTATAAACCGGGTATCAAACAATATTTTTTGGATTCAGAGATTTTATTTAGTAATTGAAGCCAAATATTTATGGTTATCTAAAGTGTTAAAATTTACTTTAAATAATTTCTGGGTCGAAAAATGATTGTTTGATCAGCGGACCATACGCCGGAAATTATTATTATTTATTAGACGATACCTGTGTATTTGCTCTGAATCAAAAAAGACATTATACAATTGTCGCTATCACCAGACACCTTAAATTACTATCTACCTGGTTTCAAAATTGGCGCACAGCAGTCATTGTTTATAAAACACAGACTATTCTGTTCTGCAATATTTCAGGTATTATCTTTAATAAATGTAAAATTAAATTTAACAAAGTCGAATTCTCCTGCTCGTCCACATGTTAATATCTCGGTTTAATCCTGTGGTGAAGCCTTACTTTCTAATAACATACATATTAAGCGCGCAGTAAATTTCCAGCAGCAACAACAAATTAATATTTCCCCTTTTAGCTTGAAATATTGATTTATAAATTAAAAACAAGTTGCTTTTTTACAGTTCTTATTTACGACCCATTTTAACCTATTTTCACGCAACGGTAAAAATAAATGAATATGCTTAAATTAACTATCGTGTCCCCACTATTTTTGAATTACAAAATTTCCTTTAGATAATAATAGAAAATTTGCCTGTTAAGTAAAATTGAAATTATCTTTAAAAATTTGTGGTGGCAAATATCTTTAAGTCAAAATTGTTATCGGTAACATTGATAATTTAATATAATAATTTAACGTAATAATTTAGCAGAATCATTTAACATACTCATTTAATATAATAAATCAATCAAGACTAATGTAAAGTAATTTCCTAAATCATTAAAAAAGATTTATTGCCATAATAATAATTTTCTGTATCATCGAGTAAGATTTATTTAGACAGTAATCATTTTCTAAAACATTAAGTGTAATATATTGCTTTTTATGTTTATAATTTAATTCTGAAATGCCGACAGATTGACGCCATTGTATCCACTTTGTTTAATTCTGTGACGTCATGATATCTGTGTGTAAAATGTTATTAAATGATGTTGTCAGTTGTCGATTAAAATGTTGAATAGATAACAAGTGTTTTTCTTTTACGTCTCTTGGATTTATTTTAGTGAGCTTAAAGGGTCTTATGCTGTGATACTACTAATAGTAGTTTTTCTTTAGATTGTTATGAGTTAGCAATATAAGTTTGATATATTTAGAAAGAAATAATACATTTTGGCGCCCAACGTGGGGCGACACAGCATAAAACATGGATTTAAACATTTTAAAACAAGAAAGGAAAAGTCTAAGAATATCGTTTTCTGCCTGTGTAAATAAAATTAAAGAAGAATTGCTGAAACCGGACATTGATGTCAAGAACTTTTCTGTTTTGCAGAAACAGTTAGAAGATAAATTCGAAAAATTAGATGGATGTCAGAAAAATATCAGCGACATTCTTTTGAAAAGTAAAGATTGCGAAAAGGAATGCGAAGATGATTTTCAGTCGGCAGAAGAGTATAGAGATAAATACCTGGAAATGAAGACTGGAGTAGAAGAAAAAATTATTTCGTTACAGTTACCAGTGTTTGAAAATAGGAATGAATACTTTGATAAAAGAAATTTTAAGCTTCCGAAGATTGAATTGAAGAAATTTAACGGTGACGTTAAAGATTATTTGTTATTCTGGTCGCAGTTTCAGAAGATACATGAAGATAAAAGTATTCCAGAGTCCGATAAATTTCAATATCTAATTCAAGCAGTGGTTCCGAATTCAAAAGCAGCGAGAGTGGTTGAGAGTTATCCAGCAACGGCTGCTAATTATCAACAAGCAATTAATCAGATTCAAGAAAGATTTGGTAGAGAAGATTTGCTGGTTCAAGTTTATATACGGGACTTGTTATCCATGGTCATGAAAAACGCTATCGCTGGTCGTGTTAAAACAGATTTACCTAAATTATATGATGAACTAGAAGGAAAACTGAGATCGTTAGAAAGTCTGGGCCGTACTCAGGAAAAGTACGGGGATTTCCTGATACCTTTAGTAGAATCAATTCTTCCCGAAGAAGTCCTGATGTCATGGGAAAGAAAAAGAAATTCGGAAGATGCAAGACATGAAGAAAGATCATTAAAAAATTTAATGTGCTTCATTAAACAAGAAGTTCAAAGCGAAGAGATGGTGGCTTTAGCGCGAAGTGGTTTCGGTGCAAGTTCAACTTATAAAAAGGGAGAGCGGGATATTAAATTTTCGACTCCTGCAACGGCTTCGACTTTAGTGAGTACGTCTTTCGGAAATCCAGGTAAGAAAGAAATTTCTTGTATATTTTGTGATAAAAGGCATTTGTCTCGAGATTGTTTTACAGCTAGAAATATGACTTTAGAAAATAAGAAAAAACTATTGTTAAAGAAAAATGCTTGCTTTGGTTGCTTTAGACCAAACCATATATATAAAAATTGTAGATTTAAAAGTACTTGTATTAAGTGTAAAAAATCTCACCATTATTTGATGTGCCCAGATGATAATATTGAAAATACTAATGATAAGAACAAAAATGATATACATGAAACTAATACTCTGACAAATCATTCTAATATTGAAAATGTATATCTTATGACATTAATGGTTAAAGTTAAAAATAAGGATGTGGAACTAAAAGTTCGCAGTATAATCGATTCTGGTTCTCAAAACAGCTATATCAGTAAAAAGGTGGTTGAGAATCTACATCTGGTTCCTAAGAGGAAAATTAAAATGACTCATTGCCTTTTTGGGGGGAGAGAAACCTCAGTTAAAATGCATGATGTTTATGATTTAATTATTTCTGATTTGAATGATTCCTTTAGTTTTAAAGCTGAGGTATTCTCTGAAAATAAAATTACCGGATTTGTGCCTAAATTGGAGTGGCGTGTGGAGGCACTTATTGAGCTTAGAGAAAAACAAATAATTTTACCTGATCTTGAGTCTGATGATTCAGAAATTAATTTGCTTTTAGGTGCCGACTTAATTGGCACATTATTCACTAATAAATGTAAGAAATTAAATTCAGGTTTATTTTTGTTAGAAACACGCTTAGGTTGTGTATAAACTGGAAAACCCAATCAAAACTTGAGTGGTAATTATGATAGTAATAATGTTTTGTCTGTTGTATCTTTGTATGTAAAAAATGTTCCCATTAATGAGTTATGGGACCTTGAAACGATCGGTATTAGAGAGCCTGTAGAAATTTTAAAAAATCAACATGAGCATTCCAAAATGATAGAGGAATTCAAAACCAATATTAAAATTCTTCCGGGTGGTAGGTACGAAGTTTTTTTACCATTTAAATCTGATATGATTGAATTGCCCAGTAATAAAGAATTGGCGTGGAAGCGACATCAGAAAACGTGCGAACGCGCTGAAAAGGAGGGTATTTTTGTTGATTATCAAAATGTTTTCCGAGAATGGGAAGAATTAAAAATAATTGAGAAAGTAACGGGGAAAGTCGAAAAGGGGCATTTTTTGCCGCATCGGCCTGTTATAAAAATGGACCGTGCTACTACTAAAATTAGGCCCGTTTTCGATGCATCCGCTAGAAAATACGGAAAGTGTTCCTTAAATGATGTTTTGTATAAAGGTCCGAATTTAATTGAGCAAATAACGGATATTATAGATAGGTTTCGCATTAATAAAATAGGTCTTTCTGCGGATATCGAAAAAGCTTTTTTGCAGATCAGCATAAATCCGGATCATAGAGATTTTTTACGATTTTTTTATCCTGCCGTGAATGAAGAAATTATTTATAGGCATTGCAGAGTGGTTTTTGGAGTGAATTCAAGTCCATTTTTGTTGGCAGCCACGATATCTCATTTATTAGATAATGTACCTCTTAATTATAGGAATATTTCTGAAAAGTTGAAATATTCATTTTATGTTGACAATTGTGTTACTGGTGTTTCGAATGCTGCGGAACAAGACGAATTTATAGTACAGGCTGAAAACATTATGTCTCGAGGTAGTTTCAATTTGAGAAATTGGGAAAGTAATGTTCAATCTCAAAAGGTTTCAAAAAGTTCAGGAGTAACAAAATTGCTTGGGATATTGTGGGATCTGGATTGCGATATGCTTAAGTGTAATTTACAATTTGATAAATTGAGTAGTAATGAAAATTTCACTAAAAGATTAATTTTGAGCTCTATGCAGAAAATTTTTGATCCAATAGGGATATTGTGCCCAGCAACTTTGCCACCGAAAATTTTATTGCAACAAACCTGGAAATTAGGTCTAGGGTGGGATTCTCCTTTACCGGATGAAATTCAAAGGCCTTTCAAAAAATGGTTCAATGAAATAAATATGTTAGAAAACTTTCAAATTCCGCGATATGTTGAAATAAATGAGTCTACCGAGATGCATGTTTTCATGGATGCATGCAAAGAGGCATATGCAGCTTGTGTATTTTTGCGAACGAAAACCCCGGACGCAGTAAAAATTCAATTAATTCGAGCAAAAGCTAGAGTTGCTCCTATAAAGCAAGCGTCAATTCCCAGATTGGAGTTAATCGCGTGTAATATCGGAGCTAGGTTGGCACATTCAGTACAGCAAGCACTTTGTATACAGAACATGAAAACAGTGTTTTGGAGTGACTCCATGGTTGCGTTGTACTGGATAAGTGCATACGGTGAATGGTCCGTTTTTGTTTCGAACAGGGTAAAAGAAATAAAAAGCCTTTTTCCCAATAATGAATGGCGCCATGTGCCAGGAAAAATGAATCCTGCGGATTTGATTTCTCGGGGATGTTCTCCACAGCAATTGCTAGAATCACGGTGGTGGGAAGGGCCGAAATGGCTCATGGAGTAAGAAGAAAAATGGCCCATAACCGAAACTCTTGATAGTGAAACTCCTGAGATTGTTAGTGAAAGGCGAAAAGTGAAATTGTGTAACGTAAATACAACTGTTAAAAATATTCCTTGGTACGCTAAGAAATTTTCAAAATTTGAGTCGATTATTAGACTAGTTGCATGGGTATTAAGATTCATAAATAATGTAAGATCGCGAAACAGTGCTAGAAAAGTTGGTAAATTATCAGTTGAGGATTTAGAATATGCTGAAAAAACTTTAATTTCAATTGTTCAAAACGAGTTTTTCCCTGATGTAGATTCGATACCTTACTTAAGCTGCTTTAAAGATGAAGATGGTATAATTAAAATAAAGACAAGGATTACAGAGCGCATTGATACACCATATTTTTTATCGCCCATTCTTCTACCTGATGACTGTATTTTTACAAGTAGACTAATAGAACATTTTCATATAGCGAACTGTCATGCTGGAACTCACATTTTGTTAAGTATCTTAAGAGAAAAATACTGGATTCAAAGAGGTAGAAAAACTGTCCGAAAAGTTGTAAATAAATGCATTCCTTGTCAGCGCTACAAAACGAAATCTCGTGAATCCGATCCAGTGCCATTACCCTTTGATCGAGTAATGGATTCTAGTGTTTTTCAAATTGTAGGCGTTGATTTAGCAGGTCCTTTATTTGTTAAAAATGCAGATAAAACCTGGATAGTGCTATATACTTGTGCAGTTTACAGAGCCGTGCACCTAGAGCTTGTCTCCTCTTTGTCAACTGATGCATTTTTGCTGTCTTTGCGACGTTTCATCGCCAGAAGAGGTAGACCTAGAGTAATCTATTCTGATAATGGTAGCAACTTCAAAGGTGCCAATAATGATCTGTCAAAGATAGACTGGGAAAAATTATCTCGTTTTTCCGACGTGCAACGAATTATTTGGAAATTCAATCCTCCCTCAGCCGCTTGGTGGGGTGGCTGGTGGGAAAGGCTGATCCGTGTGATCAAAGAGCTTCTCCGACGAACTCTCGGTAAAGCTGTTGTGAATTTGGAAGAATTACAAACAATTTTGTGTGATTGTGAATACATTATCAATTCTCGTCCCCTCACATATCAATCCGAAAATCCAGAGGATTTAGTTCCCTTAACACCTAATATGTTTTTAGTGCAAAACTCTTCTTCCAGTGTCACGGACATTGACGAAGTTGACGCTAAACAGTTTCGCAAAAGACTAAGATACAGAGTTAAGCTCATGGAACAACTGCGAATACGTTTTCGAACTGAATATATTGATCAACTTCTTCAAAGACGTCGTGAAATAGCCAAGTTACCAGAGTTAAAGCTGGGTGAACTTGTGCTGATTGGAGACGATGTGCAAAAACGTCTCATCTGGCCGCTTGCAAAGATTGTGGATCTAACTCCTGGAAAGGATGGTAAAGTTAGGACTGTTAAATTGAAAACTGAACACGGTGTGATTTTAAGACCTATTCAAAGAGTATTTCCTCTCGAACTTTCTACTAATAATATGTATCCTTCTTTTTTTCAGCTGGAAAGCAATAGTCAAGATGCTCTCATGAGTTCTGATTCTGCAGACGGGACGACTAAACCTGAAACAATGAGTTATAGAACACGATTTGGGCGTATTTCCAAAATGCCCAAGAGATTTGGTAAATGAAGTATTTAATTTTGAGTAGCTAGTCAGCAACTCAAAAGGGGGGAGTATGTTATCGGTAACATTGATAATTTAATATAATAATTTAACGTAATAATTTAGCAGAATCATTTAACATACTCATTTAATATAATAAATCAATCAAAACTAATGTAAAGTAATTTCCTAAATCACTAAAAAAGATTTATTGCCATAATAATAATTTTCTGTATCATCGAGTAAGATTTATTTAGACAGTAATCATTTTCTAAAACATTAAGTGTAATATATTGCTTTTTATGTTTATAATTTAATTCTGAAATGCCGACAGATTGACGCCATTGTATCCACTTTGTTTAATTCTGTGACGTCATGATATCTGTGTGTAAAATGTTATTAAATGATGTTGTCAGTTGTCGATTAAAATGTTGAATAGATAACAAGTGTTTTTCTTTTACGTCTCTTGGATTTATTTTAGTGAGCTTAAAGGGTCTTATGCTGTGATACTACTAATAGTAGTTTTTCTTTAGATTGTTATGAGTTAACAATATAAGTTTGATATATTTAGAAAGAAATAATAAAAATAATAATAATAAAAAAAGATGAAAACCCCCTTTTTTATAGTTTGCAATTAATGGGTTAAATTATTCTGGATGCCAGATGGAAATTTGGAATAAAAATTAAGTAGGCATGTATGTTATCATTAAAATAGCAAATAAAACCTTTGTGCAAAAATGTTTAGAGATAGAAAACCAACGAATATAAATGCACAAATAATGTAACATGGACATAATGCACATTATTTGTGCATTTATAATCGTTGGTTTTCTATCTTTAACCCTTTCAGGGGCGGTGTTTGCAGTTTGCAAACACATAATATTACTGTTCGAATTTCGAACTGACACCAGTAAAATTTTAGTACAATTTCGATTTTATAATATGCGCGAAAAACAGCTCTTGATTATTTTCAAATAAGTCTGTTCTTAAATTGTGGTGTGAATCAATTATTTGAACATTTTCGGAGAAGAAATACCTTGCCCCTGAAAGGGTTAAACATATGTTGCCAGCATCCTTGAAATGATTAATAAACATAAAACGCCATATTTATTCAGTAAAATATTGATAATCATGCTTGTAAGTAGAAAGTAATCTATTTTGTAAGTGTCTATAAGCTAACACAAGTCACAAAACTGTATCATTGTCGCATTAAAGTAGTTTTTGTCACATTTATTGTTGTAAAAATTCTAAATGACCTGGTTAAAGTACTAAAATGTGAGTATATTATGAAGTTTATTCTAATTTTATTAAAATATTTGTCATATTTTTTAAACAATTTAAAAGATCATTATAATTCAGTAACTAAACATTTAAATTTAATATCCTAACCACTTAACTGATTTGTCCGTACGTCGTACGGGCAAAAAATATTTGCTTGATCCATCACTTAAAAGCTTTTTGATACCACTAAATAATTTTAATACAATTTCTTGCCCTTTAATGCGAGTAATGCTTAGATTAAACGATACGAATGTTTTAGCTTTCAGAAAGTGGTGTCTGTCAAATATTTTCATTTTATTATCCGTAAAAGAAGATTCAGTTAAGTGGTTAATTTTTTTTTATGTTAATGAAAAAAAGTGACCACAACATTCTTTATTACTAAATATTCCACAAAACTATTTCAAAATTCAAATTTTTCCTACATAAGAACTTTTGTAAAGTTATGGTGTTTCCTGAAATTCAACAATTCTAACAATTATTTCATTTTGTTTCAGTTCATGAATAGTTTTATCCCACCGATCTCGCCACTTTCAACTTTTGGGCGACTCATTACCATTGTCCGTACTTCCACATCTTCATCTGTATTAATAGTAATAACAGTGCAAGGAAAAATTCATACTTAGAGGTGTATAGCTACTAAACCAATTATTATAATTAGATCGTTCAAATAGCATTTTATCAGATAAGCTACAGTGTTTGTCCCTGAAATGTGAACTCTTTGACATGACCTTGTATTATTAAGTTCAAAATGTTATATCTCCTATGCGACTGCTGTTATGTCAAACGACCAGAGCTAATACTGCATAGATCAAGAATCACTCTTTTGATCGGCATAAAATAAAATTAAATAAAATATAAATCACACAGAAAGAAGTTAAATAGAAGAATTAAATAGTTTTGAATAAAAATCATACAGCAAAATACTTTTTTAAATGAAACTTAAATTTTCACTTTTATTAAAATCATATGTTTATTGATGACAATTTGATAGCTTCTTTAACCTTTTCTGGCGCGGATAAATTTTATTCCTAAGATGATAAAATGAGTGAATGTCACCTGTAATTTACAAACAATTTTTTTCTCGAAATTGATAACTCGTTACTTTAAAATTTCGGTGTAAAAGCGAAATATTTTTTAACCTTCCTACCCTGAATGGGTCTAATCGACCCATAACTAGAATTTGTTTTATACGATTCGAACCAGAACTTTTTTCATAAAGAAAATTAAATAACAAATTCAGAGAAATAAGTCAATTAAATATATTAAAATGTTCTAAATAACAATTCTGGTGTGAAATGTTTTTATCAAGATTGAGTAAAATTTGAACAGGGTAGGAAGGTTAAATATTTTGGTACCATTTGTATGTTTGAAATAAAAACTAAGTGGTCCTTCCGTAGGATCACAGTGCTTGAAAAGATTTTCTTTAACCCGAAATGTACCGCCTGTTAGATAGTTGCGTCTACATCAGTGGCGTAGCCAAGCACGGGGTCCAAATTCTCTAGATACCATAAATTTTATAATATTCTGTTAGACTTATCTAATCGGAGACTTTTCCTCAACTGATTAAGGCGAAGGAAACTTTAAAATATTACTCGCACCCAGCGCATTTGGACTTCGTCACTGGCTACGCCACTGGTTTAGACGCAACCATCACACAGACGGTACATTTCCGGTTAAGAGTTAACAGAAGACATATCGAAAGTTTTACGCAAGTGTAACTTATTATTTATATAATTATTAGTCAATATTATTTATCATACTGAGTTTATTTCATAACATAATTTTGTTTTAAAACTATTTAACCCTTTTATTTAAATTATTTCAATGTGGTTTTTATCTTATTTATATAATGAAATTATTTCTAATTCCAATGAAGAATTTTCTTTAGTACAGTGAAATCAGTGTTGTCACTTTTTTTAAATGGTAAAGTTCCCGTTTTTGTTGAAATTAATTATTTTGTTATTAAACAAGGAGAATTTTAGAATAAAAAATAACGCCATTCAAGATATTTGTATTTAATAGAAGCAGCCTATTGGTACCCCTGATTAAGCCTCCTTTTTTATTCAGAAAAGGTGGATTAAAAAAATACCAGAAAAAACAATAGTATTTTATGCTTTATTTAAGAATGGAATTAAGGGTAAAGGGGAGGAGGCATATCGTATATTGTCCACCAGTTGCAAAAGAAGTAGATATATTCTTACATCGGATCATCAGTTTCTATTTCTACTAGGATGAAATTTCACCAGTAGATTCGAACAGAAACTTTCGCCTTAGCGCATTATTCATGCAATATTTGCCTCACAAATATGGTGTAAACCACATTTTTGCCAAGTAATATTTGCTTTATTTAATGAAAAGAAAGTTACATCTTTAACTTTACTAGTATACTACGAAATTCTTGGTTCTAAAAACCTAAAAATCCTTTTAATACCTTGATGCGTTCGAACTCTGCAGTGTATGAAAATCTCACATGAACATACCTAAAATCTCTTGAAAGACTATCCGAATGCGAAGACACAATTCTCTGCTTATAGGTACATTAATAATCAGACCCGAAAATAAAAAGAAAATTTCTTCCAAACGTATGTTATCTTATACTGTTTTTATTCAAAATAGCTGAAACATGCAATAAATGACTTGAATTTACGGTGTTATCATTTCAAATATAAAAAACTATTAATAATATCCATTTCGAGAATGTTTCCAGCACTTAGTACCTTTTGTCAGAGTTACAGTTGCGACAGAGTTTATAATTAACTTTTTCTACTCCATTGATAAAGTTTCTTACTCGATTTTAATGGAATAACATTATTTCCTCCTGAAATAAAGATGTATGATTATTAATCAATCATATACGGAGTACGAATTTTATTTACAAATATTTCATCTCATTTATGAGTCATTACATTTACATACACGAAACTACACATTCTTAGAATAGTTAATTTCATGAAAAGGAAATAATAAAAACAAGTTGGGAGAAGAGTTGTCAAGATTGTATTAAGATAGTAGGATGTTGTAATGATTCTTGATTAAGAATTTAATCACTTAATTGATCAATATTTTGGAAAATTGTTTTTCAAATAATACCTATTTTTTCATGCTATTTACAGAATTTTTAATCTTTTGTCACCAATTTTTCAAAACAGTAAGTTTTGCTTAATTGAATCAGAAAAATGCTCGGATTTAGTAATGCAAAATTTACAATAAAAATTTACTGGGTGAGCGATAAATCATGATCGAAATATTGTGGATGCCTTTACGTGGTACAGACAAATCATGATTGGCAGAAACACGTTGCCCGTGTGACGTACGGGAAATCAGGGAAGCGGTTAAAGAGAGTTTGTTATAGTTCATAAAATATTTACGTAAGTGGTCACTATGGTCAGGGTAAAGTTATTACTAATTTTCAGTTTTTTCCCTCTTTTTAAATGTTTGCTAGTTTCACACAGTGTTGCCAGTGAGCTACTTTTTTAAAATTCGAATTTGTTGATTGGCACCACTTTTTTGAAACGTTAAATTACCTTTTGTTTTCGCCTTAATTATCATGTGAATGAATAAGGCACATTTTATCCTTTGTAAAAAGTGGTGCCAATCAAGAATCTGAATTTAAAAAAAAGTAGACCATCTGGCAAAATTGGTTTCACAGCGTATAATGTTATTTCCTCGTATATAACTCATGGATCACTCTAAGGGGCAATGTCACATTACTTTAATTATACACTCACTAACGTAGACGTTTCAAAAATGTATGTTGAACGTACAATATAATAACTGAAAATGTTTGAATTATTTTAAATGCACGGATTACTTCATTTATGTTTGGATAATTTGAAATGTGTTTATTTTACAATAAGAAATTGCACTCGTTTTAATTCACTATAAATTACATATCTAATGGTATTCTACGGAAAACATAGCTTTTTGAGCGTAAATATTGTAATTAATTTAACATACAAAAAATATACAAATATACATAGTTTATTTTATTCTAACTCATTTCAATTATTTTAAGACTATGGTTTTTTTTTACTGAGTGTCTCTCTGTCTGTCTGGTCATCTGGCCTTGCTTAAATTTGAGTAATTATGCCCAAATTGCCATATGAGTATGTGTAAAATTGATGTTTAGTATGATATATTTCCTACATAAAAATAAGTGGGCAGTAATTAACCCCTTATCTGTGTTGCCCAAACTGGATGGGAAAAAAAATACTTTGCTTGCTTCGTTACTTTGTTACTTCGTTGCTTTTTGATACCACTCATTTGTATCTGTAAATATATCTTTAATGATTGTGAGATATTTTTTGATTACGCAAAGCAAACATTTTAGATTGGAAAAAGTGTTTTTTAGCCCCTATTTTTAATTTATGTTGTCCAAAACAAGGTAACAGTTAAGGCGTTAAAATTAACCTACTGAAACTACTGCTGCCAGATTTTCCGTATAAAGAAGGATTTCAGAAGGTATTAACGCCACTAATTTCAACATTTTTTCCCACCTTTAATCACATACAACATGTCCCACATGTCATTTTATAAGGCAAAGAAAAGTACTTTAAATTACTGTAGTCAAGCGCATTTACAGTCGCTATTTACTGGGAATATTTTGCAACACATATAGAGGGACACAAAATAATTCATTTGTATTATGCTTTTGGGGGAAAATAGTTTCAATTGTACTTTAATTTACAAAAGCCTAGCAGTAAAATATGGTCACGAAAGAGTTTCAACTACTTTTTTGTTTGTACACCAGTATTTTTAATGGAAGTATTTTTGTCTTAAAATAGCTCTAAAGTCAAACAAAAAATTGCTATTTCAGAAAAGAAAAGAAGGCGTTTGTGAAATGCAAGTTTTGTCTTTTAAAGAGTAAAATAATTGTGGTATTAATTGGTTAATGATGTTGAGGATATTAAATCATACTGAAATTGATATACATGGTTTGTCCAGAAAGTATTAGGAATGATTTTCTTCCGCCGCAACTGTACTTCGGAGCGTGCGCATACCGACCTGATTCGGTAGAAAGCGCTCCTAGATAACGAACGAGAGGCTATTCATTTGTCTCCGAGCACCTGGAGAGTCAGGACAGGCATCGTTGCGCGACGTGATTCTGTGAATGGTGCAAACCGAAAAATGCAGCGTTCGTTAGAGCAGAAGTATGCGATTAAATTCTGTGTGAAACTGGGTAAATCTGCTACAGAGATGTTTGATATGATCAAGCAGGCTTACCCAAATGTTGCTTTAGCAAGACGTGGTGTGTTTCGGTGGCACCAGGACATTCTGGAGAGCCGGGAAGAGGTCGCCGATGAAAATCGTTCTGGAAGACCTTCGACTTCGACAAACACCGACCATGTGACTCGTGTGCGCAGAGTTTTGAACTCAAACCGTCGACTAAGTATTCGTTTAATTGCCCAGATGGTAAATTTACCAAAATCTGTGGTTCATGATATTGTGAGGGAGCATTTGAACATGCGCAAGGTGTGCGCGGTTGACACCGCCTTTCTTGTGAACAGCTACCTGACCAAGGCCAGCATCTCAACGCTTCCGCAGCCGCCCTACAGTCCAGATGTGGCTCCCCCGGATTTTTTTTTTTTTTTTTTTGTTTCCTCGCCTGAAAAGGCCGATGAAAGGCAAGCATTTTGAGACGACAGAGGGGATCCAAGCAGCATGCACCGCAGCTCTCAAGGCTATTCCGGAGAATGCCTTCCGTGACGCCTTCAATGCTTGGAAATCGTGTTGGCAGCGCTGCATCGACGCAGAAAGAGCCTATTTTGAAAGTTTTTAAAGAATTGTAATGATTGGCTCAATAAATTTTTTATAATCGACTCAGTCCTATTACTTTCCGGACAAACCCTGTACATCTCTCAGGTGCGCTATAATCAGGGTCCGTACTCTTCAAGCACTTTCAATGATGATTTGCAGCAATTTTCGTAGTTCAATTTAATTTTAAAAATTCTATTTTGAGACTAAGCGACCAGTACTTTAAGCAATTTCCAGTACTGGAACAACTAAAAACCCCTGAATTCATTTATGTGTACGAACTCTGAATTTAATACACTTAGAATCTTTATGTAAGAAGACAAAAAAATTCCATTGCATTCACTTAAAAAAAGTATACTATTCACTGAATATTATAATCTACCGCGAACCGTCATTTTGACGGCTGCCAATTAAATATGTTTCGGTTCAAACAAGAAATTTAATTATGAAATAAGTTTAAAATATAAAACAGAAGTAGAAAACCGTTAAATAATAAAATTAAAGTATTTTAAATCAAAATTCTGGTGTGAAATATTTTTAAAAACCTTGACTCAAATTTCCAGTAGCTCTAGTGTTAATTGATAAAAATCGACTTAGGAGCTACAAGCTCATAATTTATATTTATATCGCTTGACAGTGTAATAAACATGAATAAAATATAGTACTTTTCAACGGAACCATAATTAAAAAGACACTTCGATATTTTAACAGAAATTGAAATTATTCGTAAAATTTTTAAATCGTTGAATCGCCATTCCTAGAATGACATTCTGCTATTATATCTGGCGCGCATTAAAAAAATTAAAACGTAAAATTTTTAAATCGTTGAATCGCCATTCCTAGAATGACATTCTGCTATTATATCTGGCGCGCATTAAATTTGCTTTTAAATAATTAAGATGAAGTTTGTTCCCTTCCAAACTATCAGTTTTGTCAGGATAGAAAACTGACTTCCATTTGCCTAATTATGTCTCTATAAATTAGCGAAACATTCAAAATTTCTTTAAAGTCTGGTGAGTTTTCTGTCAATTTCAAAAGTTTAAATTTCAGTTGTTGAAACCATATTTTCGTTAGAATGGATGTGTAACAAGATGCTCTATCTTCATGGACGATGAAATATTCTCTGGCCAGAAGCCAACAATATCGTAGTCCAGTTATTTTGTAGCATGTAAAAGAAAGTTTTGTTGTAGTTTTGATATGTGGTGCCTTTATTTTTTGGGTTCGTTGAACACCAGGGCTGTCACAAAAGACTTTATTCCATTTTTAATACTATTTCACAGCACTTTTTCAGAATAAAAATATTCCACTCACGCTTTGCCAACATGTGCCAGAAAAATATACTAATACATTTGTATTTTAAAAATAAAAGTACGAGAATAATATAAAAATAGTTGCCTGTGGCACTCCTGCTGAATCCGAATCAAATATTACACGCACGCAAGCCAAATAAAACGCAAAAATCTCAATTATAAGCACTGCTTTGTCCTTTGTTCCATCAAATGAGACGCTAAATCTAGTTGGGTAGGACATAGATGTAGATTTTTTGTCATTTTGATGGGTCATTGCAGGGATGAAAACGTTTTCTATTTTAAAACCAGAGAAGCGTACCATTTCTATACTGTCATTTTCTCCAACTAATTCTGCGAATTCAAATGTTACTAAAATCATCCTCTTCCTACCACGGAACAATTAAGGAAAAAAACTGATATATCCTTTGTGACACTTCTATTGTAACTGCTTTCACCGAGTTAATAAACAACTGAGGGATACTTCCACCAATAAATTTAAGTAGAATATGCCTGGTTATTTAAAAATATCATCAATGGGGATAATTTCAATAACAAATAATGGCAAAAACTGATATTCATATTTACTGGTAGGAGTTAACTTCGTGGTAATAGTTCAACCGCATTGTCACAACCAAGAAAAACGTGAGTCAATTTCAGTAAAAAAATTACAATACCTGGGTAAACTGACGCCAGTAAAAAGAAATGAGATTTTTTTTACCATATTTATAAGAGAAATTTTCTATCAATAAGACGCAAAAATGTGACGAAAATTTCTATTTAAGTTTTTTGGTGGAAGTTTCTTCCAGCGGATTAAAAGAAACAGCTGTCATCTTGCGATTACCTGCTCAGTTACTTCACTCGCAATGATAGTAGACATTGCACTATGTGTCTCCTCTTCCGTTTTCATAACGATATTCTACGAACGATTGCGATGAAACGTCAGCACAGTTTTGATGATGGACTACTTTAATTAAAATTTTTAGATTGACACCACTTTTTTAAATTCGCCAAACTTACCTTATTTAATGACACGATAACTGGGGCGAAAATAAATGAAATTGTACTATTTTGAAACAATGGTGCAAATCACAAATTCTACATTAAAAAGGTAGCCTAATGACTACACTGCATTAATACTGCTGATTTAAAAGAAAATGAAGTTCCTCAAAACTCTTGCGAAAGATCCACAAAGTACCAACTTTGCTAAAGTACTAGTATTCAAGGACTCGAACGCTACCCAGGAGATGATTGCAACTACTGGGAAATCTTTTTTTGTCTCACTGTAGGGTTATAACGGGACTAATGTTCCTTCGCTAAGTCATCTCAGATATATTTCATTCAAGAAGTTAACCTTTAGATACAAAATCGAATATTGCTGCTTTACTTCCATCTGCAGCTGCAGTGCAACAGTATTCTGTAAGGATATGTACGGCTTTCATTTGGTCCGCTTTTTGAATACCACTTTTATTTAAAGAAAATTTCTATTTATAATTTTTTTTAAGTATACCAAGAAAATTGCTTTTATTGGAATTGTTGCAGAAACGAATTTCTTTTTTTTAAAAATTACTGGTTTTCAAAAAAGGACCAATGGGAGCCCTGCGTATATCACTATATCCAGGAATGGCTGGGGGTTGAAAAAATGCTGAAAAGTGGGGTTGGTACAGAACAAATATTGGCCTTGAACCTTTATTTTCTGTACTACACTCTACTTCCCATAATTTGTTAAAGCTTATATCGTGCAACGGGAGAAATAACTGCCAACAAAATTCAAGCTAAGCCTTTCTTGCTCCAACAGGAGCTTAAATTGCGAAGATAATTACAACAATCTTGCAATGATATGTCTAGATGAAGAGGATGAGATAGACCGTGAAACCGAGCTGGACATTTATATCCCACCCAATGGACCCATTTTCCGACGGCAGAAAAATTCATGCCATAATGTATTCATTATTTACTGTTAAGTAAACATTTATTTTACAATATTGGTAGTAAAGAAAATGCCCACTAACGCCATACGTTTATTTTTTATGTTACAAATGTCGTTGAAAAGCAAGTACCTTCAAATTAAAAAAAGCGGAAAAAAATATTTTTGTTTCTTTTTAAGGAAATGTGCTAACTAAAGTACATAATTATTTTTAATTAAATAATGATTCATAATAAGTTGTCGTATTTATTATTAATGACTTCATTCCAACATTTAGTCAATTTTTAGTATTATTCATAATCAATTTTACGTAAAATGGTCCGTTTTCTTGTTAAATCGAAGTACAGTGCCATAATTTCCGTTTTTTCAGATTTTTTTTTTCTTTTTGCACCAATTTTTACTCACTGCCAAGGCTGAACCATCGTTCAAACAAAAAACTTTTAATGCACAAAATGTAGGAAATTTTATCGTCTTTAATTTTAATATTTCCGATTTTAAGTAACATGCATAAATTTGAAGTGATTTAGGAAAAATGAAGAAAAAGCTGTTTTTTCACATTTTTTTGCATGAAAAAATATTTGTTTCCCGGAAAATAAAATCTGTTGCAAACCTCAGTTTCGTGTTCCGCGGCAAAATCAGGGCTCCCAAAGGGTCCGCGAACTGAACATCAGTATTTTTTAACAGAAAATTTCATTATAGGTTTCTACAGAATTTGCGCTACAACTAACATCCAAAATTTGTTTCTCGGCAATTTGCAAAAAACAAATCTAAAAAGAAAATTCCTCTAAGAAAATTCTGATGTTAAGTTGACGGACCATTTGGGAGCCTTTCAAAATAATTAAATAAAACCACCAAATATCAAAACTAAAACAAAATATTTTTTATTAATACTTTTTTAGCATTAATACCTGGACTGACTGAATGAAGAGCTTTTAAGCTCTTCATTTAACCCCTTGAAGGGCAAAACACTTCTGTTCTTAAAATGTTCAAAGGATTGATTGACACCGGGATTCACAAACAAATTTATATGATAGTAAGTAAAAGCTGTTTTTCGTGTATATTGTAAAAAGCAAATCTTAATACTAAAATTCCGGTGCCAAAGTGGCATAAGGGAATTAAAAGTAACTGGTATATATTATATACCGGTGCCCTTCAAGGGGTTAAAAATCCAATACAGACACAGGAGTGATTCGTATTTGGGCCCCTGGCTAAATCACTTTTCCATCTGGATGAAATTGCTCTCCAAACATCCGAGAAATCAACTGAGGTCTTTGTTTTTCCAAAAAACATTCCAATAGCTATTTACCGTAATTTCGGGTGTATAAGCCGCGGCTCAAACAATTCTTTTCCGACCCAGAAATCTTATTTAGTAATTGAAGACAAATATTTACGGCGATCTAACTAGTTATATTTGCTTCTTAAAAAATTCTGGGTCGAAAAAGAATTGTTTGATCTGCGGCTTATACACCCGAAATTACGGTAATATAAATTTGTTTAATGAAGTCTATCGAAATCGAATTTTCTTATCTGAAAACATCAATTTCGCCAATTATTTCTGTTCGTCCACCAATTTTCTTACATATACTCGGATTGTTTTGTAATTTATGTATGTTAATTTATGTACGTTTCCGCTCAGATAATCTAGGTTATCTGAGCGGAAACCTGAGCAGAAAATGCTCACAGGTTGTCGTGCCCAGTTAGCTTGAACGGTAAAGCATTGGCCTTGTAAGCCAAGTATCTGGGTTCGATTTCCGGCCTGGTCGATTTTTCACTCAGTTGGAAATATTTAATTCGTATCAAAAAATGTTGCTTATTTTATTAACGATATTCCATCAATTGAATGGGGTGAAGAAATTTTTCCGAAAATAACGGTGGCCAAAATGCACAGCTATTTTTAGCTGTGTGACCGACAAGTTCTCATGGAAATATTCTATTCTGTACTGACGCAATAAAGTGACCTTATTTAGTACAGGTATCTTACATATTATTATTTCTATTATTATTTAAAATTATACGTAAGAACGTATATCTGGATGATTGCATATGATTAGCAAAAGGATAAGTTAATTCTTTCTGTTGCATATTTTACAAAAACGTCACTAACCTTAACACTTTCAATATTTTCATATGTTTATTGTAGAAAATGGTGTGCGGAGCGGAAGGTATAAGCAGATGTGTTATGTGTTTTTCATCTGAATTAAAATTTCCGTACTAAGTAGTATATATACAAACCTATGGATCATATTCAAGGATACACAAAGGAATTATTTTTTTTAAATATGAAACACACACGTTTTCACAATTGCTTACATAGATAAGACCTTACACATTATTAAAAGATGAATTTTATTTACAGTATTCTGGGTGTGTTGGAAATTTTTTCATAATCAATGCAAAACGCATTATTATTATTTTCTCTTGGTAATATTAAGTACTTAGACGTACAATATTTTAATGCCCAGTTTTATTCAGATGATAAAGATTTAGGTGGTAATTTCCTTGATGTTATAATAATGAAGAATGCAAAAACATACAACTTTGTTTCTAAATACCAGGCTTATTTAGTGTATGATATGAAACTGAACGATCTATAAGTTCCGCATGCATGAGTTTATTATTTTTATTAACTTTTATTAAATAAATTACTGTTATCTTTCAAATCAAGAATGGATTATACAGTTCATGACCATTTACATTTCAGTGAGACTATTTTGAAGTTATTATCAAATGGTATTATGTACATACAAATATAGCAATTCAAATTAGGGATGCCTCTTGTTCATGAATATTTTAATTAGGTCAAGGTCACAAAGCTTTGATATTTTTTAAAGTAATGAACGCTGTTTTATTGCAACGGAGACTGTACTGAATGCTTGTAACTGTAATACAAATGATTATTTTTAAATGATATACTTTTTTTAGTTTAATTTTCACGCATATAAGCAATTCATTTAGCGAAGAAATGTTTTATTGAATGATTAATTTGTCATTCTAAGTTACAAATTAAACATATTGGCAAAATAAATCAGGACGTTAAAAGAGAAATGCATGCAGGGGTCGCAGCGTCCCTAAAATTTCGCACTTTTCTAACAGTAATTTAAATCAAAAACTTTTCTGTCAAATTCCTTTAACATTTACAATGAAAGTCTAGAATAAATATTTTCGTTTTTAAATTGTGGTAGGAAACAGCGAAAATTTTAGGGACGCTGCGACTCCTGTGTATGTGTAACAAACGACAAAACTATGTCTGTATGACTGCAAAATTACATGTTTTTAAAAAATCAAATAAACCTTTTTGAACAAGAAAGTGTACTTGATAACTGAATTGAAATATGTGCTAAACGTAAAGATATAAAAGCAGGATACTTTTCTAATAAGTACTGTTTTTGCTTCAAATTTAATTATTAAATTTTAATCCTTTAAGATCTGATGGCTGAATTTTCTACCACGTAATTTTATTTCCGAAATGTCACAATCCCACCGGAATATTCGACCAAATTTATTTGAAAATGGTTTAATGCATTTTTTTTCTTTGGTGTATATCGTAAACCGAATTTTTTCTTTGCAAAATATTGGTGCCAATGTGACTTTTGGAATTTTGCAGAAATTTACGCACCAGAGCCCAAAGGTTAAAAGGCGTCGTTATCATTTTTATCTTGTAATTATATTCAAAAAATAAAATAAAATAAAATAAGATATCTCAGGTAAAAGAAAACTAAATTTTGACATCCATGTTAGATTCTCGAAGTACTCAATTTGACTAAAATAATTCTCACACTCCTCACTCAAACTTACATCCAGTGTCGCCAGAAGGTTCATTTTTTAATTAAGATTTTTTGGAATGGCGCACCTTTTTAGAAATCGCCAAATGTATCTTATTTAACCACTTAACTGCTTATTTTTTCATGCAATAAATTGAAAATATGGGCAAACTACAACTAACTTTCAGCTAAAATATTCGTAATATTTTGTCCAGATATTTCTGCCATTAAATAATATAAAATTGTGAAAAAATAGTGGAAAAATATAATAAAATTGTGAAAAAATAGTCCAACAACTTTAAATGATGGATCAAGCAAACTCTTCTCCCTTACGACGTACGGGCAAATCAGAGAAGTAGTTAAAGACTCGATATTTAACTCGAAAGTAAATGGATTTTTACCATTTTAAAACAGTGGTGCCTATAACGAAATCTATATATTAAAACGCATTTCCTTCCGACAGTCCGTGAGAGCAAACTATTGCATCAAATCACACCATTCTTTTTTTAAACGAAAGGTATTTGGCCACAGATTTGTTATCGTACATTTGTTTGTTCAAAAATTTTATTAATTAGCCACAATTTTCAATTAAAATTTCACGTATGCCCATGCGTAGTACACAAGTGCAAGTCTGCCTCTGGAGTGATGCGCTACACGTGCGTCGAGATCCTCGCTCAGTTGAACTATCATTTCACAGCTAGAAGTTTAGTTTTAAATGCGTCCTTATCTCAAATATAATTTATTCGATCTTATTGTAAACAAGCTCTTATTTTTACCACATTATTTGTCTCTTTCGGTGTTATTAACAATTCAAAACTATCGTTTATTTCGGAGGGTATCGTACTACACATAGAAGATAAACTCAATGATCTGATCAACTCTCAGGCTACAAGTTGCGACTGGTAATCCTCCTTATATATTGCCGTTACACACGAAGATTGGAAATGTAAGCATTTTCAATTGTAGCTGATATCAATATATAAAAAAATAAGTTATCATAAACATTATAACACAAAAGAGTTTCTGTAAAATCAAAATCCAAATTCTAGATAATTGCGCATGTGTCAACTGATTCTAGAATTTCTCCATCATAGAAGATTATTCAGCCTGTGCCAGGTAGCGTAGTGGGGTAACGCGGCCGTTTTAAGCTTTGAGTTTTTTGTAGAGGATGCAGGTTCGAATCCAAACCCGGCAAAATGATTTGTGTAGATTTTTTGTCGATAGTTCATTTCAATAATAACATATTTTATTAGTAAGAAAAGTTTTAGGATTTTTATTATTATTATTATTTGAATGCTTTACAATTGAACAAAATTAAACACTGAACAATATCTTGAAAAAATAATTATTTTATATTTAAAATACTCAACCTAAAATATTTTACTTGCAATTATCAATTACGTAAATTGAACTCATCTACAATTTTCGTTACATTTTTTCTACCATTATCTAGAATATAAATGTCGGTAAGAAATAAAAGTTTGTCATTCATTTAAAAAAAAAGAAAAGAAATAAAAATATTTGTATAACTGCTATAAAATAAATTACATTGATATCCATGATTTAATATTTGAAAAGGTGTATAAAATGTATAAGAAAATTCAAGTAATAAAAAAAAATATATTAGTAGTAGTTAGCTGCATGAAATTTCAAATTCAGGATTTTAGAGGATGAGACAGATAAAAATAAAAGTCATGCCAGCTTTGAATGGCCGCATAAATATTGTTATTTGAGAGGGGGGGGGGGCAGAAAGAAAATAGACCGCAGTAAGCAAAAATAAATACCTTACACAGTATTTTTCGTTAAACTTCTGATAAAATACAAATATAATTAGTGGTAAATTATAAACTTAAAACGAAACTATTTTACTTCATAGAATAGGTTAGACCATCTATCACCTTTAAAAAATAGAAATCACTTATGTAATATAGTAATTCATCACAATTTGAATAGACAAATTTAAAAGCAACTAATTAAAAATTCAAGAATTTTTCTGATGAAACATTCAAGTTATTTACCGTCAAATCTTGACGGGCTTATCTAGTCTAAATTTAAAAAATGTAGCCCAGTGACAACACCGACATGTGAGGTGATGTAATATACTGTTATTTTCTAATAAAATGCTCAGAAGCATCCGTAAACTTTGCAAATTGTACACTGAAGGAATTAATATGAGATTTTAATAAATTTGAATACGAAATTGTTGTGGGCGCTAAACAGTCCGACTAGACAGTCCGAAACAAACCTGGCCCGAAATCAATTGTGATTTACAGAGTTGCCAGGCGACTGTGACGCATTGTGTGCAGTAATGGAAAAAGTACAAGAATTTCTTGCGTAATACAACTAAAGAGTTTCGAAAACTATTTACTGTTTGTTCTAGTAGAAGTTAGAAATAATACTATATTAGTACAGTGTTGACATTGGGAATCTTTTTTTTTTTTAAAAAAAATAAGATGTTTGGAAACACCTCTTTTTTCAAACTCCAAAATTTACCTTATTTAATGACACGATAATTAAGGCGAAAAAAAATAAAATTTTACATTTTTAAAACACTTGTGCCTATCACGAAATTTAAATTTAGAAAAAGTATCCCTCAGACAACACTTTAGTATTGCCTAACACAGTTCTCCTTAAAGGATTGCCAATTCAGCCACCAATTTTATTCGGAAATTTCAGACTGACACAGGAAATTTCCTAAGAAAAAGTATTACTTTAAATGATCGTTAAATTAACTTTGTTAAATAAATGAAAAAACGCTATTATTAATTTCTGGTTTGAACTTGAAATCTGTGAATGAACACGGAGACCAAAATGTCAATCCATTCTTATAATACTTTCACAACTCAGTATATATCTATAAATCTTTTTTTTCATCCAATAGCTTGAGAGTTCCTGGTAATTACATATTGTTTTATATGTGAAAACAAATTTTAAGTCTTTTCCTTTGGAAATAATCAGTAATTTTTTTAAAATCTCGAAAAACAAATGTACACAGACATGTTTTTGGTCTTCTCACATTTCCAACGAAACACACTTTGCACTTTTAGTTACAGGTAGTGATGAAAACATAGGTATCTTAGAATCCATATTTCTAGACCTGGGAACATAAATAAGAGTCACAAATTATAATAAAGTCTTTCAATAGGAATTAATCACTTCAATTGTCGATTACAATTGTTATTTTCTGTCTCAAATAGTGCTTTAATTTAAAAAGTAAACAAAAAAAGAAGTAAATAATTTATTTTCCAATTATGATTAAATATACAGATTGCACTTTCACTTCTCAATTTAAAACAACAGTACATAGAATAAACATAATTATTATGGATGCCCGATATGTATACCAAACCAGTTTCCGGTACTTTAAATTTCAATTGTTAGGAATAGAAATATTCGTTTTATTTAATGACATAAATATGCTGTTAAATAAAGGAGATAAATCTATTCAGAAACAGTTCAAAATAATTAAAATTCAAATTACGGAAACTTGGCAGATTTGCATGTCAAGAATGTGGATTTTTCGAACCTAGGCACAAACACTATCAAATATATTTTTCTTGATGCACGACATGCATACAAAACCAGTATCCGATATTTTGAATTTCAATTTTTATGAATAGAAATATTCGTTTTATTTAATGACATAAATATGATGTTAAATAATGGAGATAAATATATTCAGAAATACTCAAAATTATTAAAATTCAAATTACGGAAACTTGACAGATTTGCATGCCGAGCATGTGGGTTTAACGAACCTAGGCACAAACAATATCAATATATATTTCCACTACATGTTTAAGCAAATTTATGTTTAACAAAAAAGTTCAACTAAAAATATTGTGCGGTTAACGATTAAGGCAACATATTACATGGCTTTTTCAACTTTTGCCTCCAGTTTCTTGTGGTATTTGGTTCAAGTCCTCATTCATTGGTGAAAATAAAAGAGAACGAAGTGATGAAGTAAAATGCAGCTTCTATCTATGAATACTGCAAAACTATCACAGCGCATTATTTAGTACGATTAATGAACATACACAAAATAAAATAAAGAAACAATTTTTTTTCTATTGGGTGAGGACAAAAGTTCGTGCGGAGGTGCAATAGATGTCGTTAGAAGCGGCGTAAAGTGTTGTCATTAATACTGCCATCTACGTAAGACAGATCTTTGGAAAGGTGACGTGTGCAGATTTCATTTCAAACAAAATAATTTGTGTAAATACAAACTGTTTCAAGAAAATATACTTTCAAAATGAGTGTCGGAAAGGCGCATTTACGGCATGTTATGTTTTACGAGTTTCGGAAGGGAATAAACGTTGCAGAAGTCGTAAAAAACAATTAAGAGGTTTATCAAAATCAAGCATCAACTACACGAACTGTGGAAAAATGGTTTGCGATATTTCGCTGCGAAGAGTTTAACCTTGAAGACGGACCACAATCCGGTCGACCTTCACACATTGATATCGATATTGTGCGTACTTTAGATAGAAAAAAAACTCTGGGAATGTCAACAGAAGGAGTTGCTACAGCACTTAATGTTCACCGATCTACCACTTTTCTGCGTTTAAAAAATCTAAGATTCGATTTGAAGCTCAATATATGGGTGCCCCATTTGCTGACCGAGAGGAACAAAATCGAGCGAATTTCTGCTGAAGTTTCTTTACTGGGGCGGCTCAAAAGGAGCCGTTTTTGGATCGATTAGTGACGGACGATGAGAACTGGGTCATTTACAACAATGCTCAGCAATGTGAGCATGATGACGCGATGGCAAAGGCCAGTTTGCACCCGATGAAGGTGATGCTCTGTGTTTGGTGGGATTGCAAGGGCATAATTTATTTTGAGTTTTTCTCATCTGGCCAAAAATTGATTCAGTCAAGTACTGTCGCCAATTAACCATTCTGAATCGAGAAATCAAACAGAAACTTCCGATTTTGCCAAATAGTAAGTCTGAAATCTTTCATCATCACGACGCCAGACCACACGTTTCGAAACAGACGTTGCGCAAACAGAACAGCCTGAAATGGGATATTCTAAATCATCCATCCTATTCCTCTGATATTGCACCACCTGATTATCGTTTGTTCCGATCATTGCAAAATCATTTAAATGGAAAAAAAAGCTTGACTCTTTGGATGCCTTAAAAAACGTCGTGTCTTCGTTATTCGAATCTAAACCGCGCAAATTTTATGATACGGGCATCCGTATGCAGCCAGAAAGTTGGAAACAGACTATAGAAAACGATGGAGCATATATCATTGATTGAATAAAGAACTTTGTTTTTCTAATCACTGTGTGTATTTTATTCTCAAACTCCCTATGAACTTTTGCACTCACCCAATATATTCGAATGGGTTTTTTAAATACTATGTAAGCTGTATAACAGAAAACAGAAAAATTGATGTCTTACCTTTTATATAATTGTTGATCTCTCATAAAGAAAAATAATTTTGGAAATTGATAAAAAAGATGAAATTGGTACATTCTGATATCCAAACAGAATGAAGTAGTATCTTTAAAAATTCTTCATTCCCCAACGGGCCCAATACTGAATAGCAGTTTACTTACCTTGATTAACACTTCCCCATTTCCTTCGAAACATCGACAGTGAAAAACAAAACCAAGCAAGCATAAAAATTAATAACACAGAAAAACTGATATGTCATGGCGTATAAACAAATGTGATATACTCTTTTAACAACTTGACTAAGGAATGCGTTATTCCTTTACGTAAGTTTAACGTCCGTCGTAGTACTAAAAAGCGTACTATTACGTAATACATGCATCTATGTGCACATTATAGTTGAAAATTCTTTTAAAACATGTGTTGCTTTCTAGGATGCAAAAATAAATAGTTGTTTACTTACCTTTAGTCAAACTTCTTTGTATCCTTAGAAAAAGCCAAATGAAAAATAAAAAAAGTCAACGATACAAAAGAAACTGACGTCTCGTAGCATCCAAATTAAATTGAAGCATTCTTAACAAGTGGACTAAGGATAATTTTTCCCGTGCATATCTTTAACCCTCTAATGCCGATGATAGGATATATGGAACCATAAAAGTTTTGAAAATAATGGATATTTAACCCATTAGTGCCTGGCGTCCCATTTTTGGGACAGTTTCAAAAAATTCGAGTAAACGCCTTTCACACCAGTAAAAAGGAGGAAAAATAAATACTTTCTTTCTCGAGACGAAGTCCTCGCTAAATTAAGATAAAAGTTATTCTTTTTTTTAAAGTGGTGGGAAAATGCAAAATTCGAATTTTAGCGAAGAAAATAATTTAGGCACAAATGGATTAAATAGGGCATTCCAAATTTATACAGGAAATTTTAGCTAGAAAAATTTGCTTTACTTAATAACAAATATTAAGTATTTAAATAAAGCAATACTTATTTGTAAAATTTTCTGGTACAAAGTATATTTTGAACAAGTAATTTTTAAAATGTATTTTACCTTGAGGATTAGAAGTTTATAATATCGAAGATCTGAATTGAGAAACTATTACCACTGCATGCAGTTTTTATACTTTCATACAATTTTGCTTTTATAAAGAACTTAAGAATGACAAATATTGAAAAAAACGCATTTTTAGATAAAATTGCATTAACTTTTTAGAAACACTCAAAAAAAAAGAAGGCGGTCAACAATCGTGATGTAACTGGCGCCTCATAATGTTCAAACTAATGTCAGACAGTATCTCCATTCTCAATCCATTGATTAAAATAGATGTTGTGCCCACCCATATCTCTTAAAAAGTAAAAATAATGACGAATAAATCCAATTAACACTAAGAAGACTTAGTACTTGTCCCTTTGCTAAAAAATGTCGAATTAAAGACTTTTATTTTAACTCTTAAATGCATGAATTATTCTTATTGTTATTTTATTCTTATATCACGGATTCGTTGCATCCATGACCCTCACATACTGGACGTAATGACTTTAAGATAATATTTTCTGAAATTGTTGCCACTGTATAAAACTATCCAATATGAAAACAGTGTTGACAATGGGATATTTTAAAAAAAAATTCAGACTTCTTGATAGGCACCACTTTTTTAAATAGTAAACACTAAAATCACCGAAAATTTCACTCAAGTTTTATAAAAAAAAGTCTACACTAGATTTTTTTAATGTATTGTAAATTATCTTTTAAACTTATTTCCGACGTGATATACATATTTAACTCGTTTTTTTAAAGACATATCTGGTTCAAATCGAATTATTCATATGTGGTAGTAGTTAATTTAACTGCTCTTAGCGCTTAAAGTGGTAAGGGGAAAAAATAGGAATTTTATCCTTTTAGAAAAGTAATGTCAATCAAGAAATCCGAATTTTATACAAAGTAGCAATATGACAATCTTGTTTTAATGTAGGATAATTTGATATCGTACAGAAGATATCTTCTTTATTCTTTTTTATTTCGAATTTATTTTAATACCTAAATAGATGATTGTGATTTATACTCTATAGGTACCAAGATACATTAAAAGTAATTTTTTAAGTACATTTCTCTTGCGTAGGTTGTAAAAATACATTTAAAAGTGTTTCTTTTTAAAAAATGGTGCCAAGAAAAAAAAATTTATTTAAAGGTGTTACTCTCAATTCCGATAAGTGAAGTTAAGAATAAAGTTAATGTATACAGTGTACTGTCTACCAGTTGCGAGTGAAGTACCTGAAGAGATTTCACAAGATGGGGAATGATTTTTATTTAATCGAATCAAGTTTTTGATTACTATCGAAGCATCTTCCTCAACAGAAAATTCAAATAAAACATTTCGTTTTATTTAACCATGAAAGAGTTTGGTACCCAATATTCCGTTCATTACATTCCAGATTTTATTGTAGTATGAAGAATATTTAAGATAATGTAATTCTATAGATTTAAAGAATTTTAAATGCATTGAAGAATGATGAATACTATCAAGGATTACATTCAGATATGTTTTTTTTTTATATCTAATGTTGATAAAATCATATTTCCTTACCATTTAAAACAAAATGCAGAGAGAATAACATCGCAATCTTACCTTTTTGCAAGACCGTCAGAGGGTTAAGTTCCTTATTCTTGGAAACATATTCTTATAAATATGGCTTATTTATTTATTTTTTTTTTTTTTTTATTATTATTATTATTTTTACTCTTGTCAGATTGTCAACGTTTTGTAATCTTTTCCACTGTCACTGACAGGATGTTGTCTAAATATGCCATAATATTGCAGAAATGTAGGGCTTGGCTAATACCAAAGTAAACTTCCAACAGTAAAAAATGAATTTGGTTTCTGCCATTATTTATAAATGAAGTAATTTATTAATAAGGCTTTTATATAAGGCAAAAATTTCTGTTTAAGCTTATTGGTTGAGCTTTCTCCGGTGGTAATTGACCACTGCGAAACCCTTATAATTGAAGTTTCACTGTTTTAATGTTATGTTATTTCCTTTTTATTAATATTTCCATGTTCCAATACGGCAGCATCGGACCGTTAATAGATAAATGCTTAAGCATTTACAACTGGACGCACAGATCTGTTAAATTTGGTTTTAAGATTAGAATGCTTAATTTTAAGAAATTTTATGTGTTGGAACGCCTGTTTTATTTGTTTGAAATCTGAATACATCTGAGTAATTTGTCATTTTGTAAATTTCATTGTTGAGTAGTTCAAGTGAAGAGAATATTTTAGCGTTGAAATAGCTGAAATGGAATCAGAGAATTCCATTTTTTACATATTTTTACTCCGAAAAATCGAAAACTGAAGGTAGTGATGACGACGCTGGTATCTCTTTATTAGCCCGTCATTGGCCTAAAATTTCCTCAAGTGTTCTCGATTACGCACTTCCACGCTTTCAATTAAAATATGTGTAGAAATTTCTCTTTTCATGCCAGTTCGAATATTCTGTAATACTATGAACATTTTATAAATGATAAATAACTGAGTGATATTGTAATCGAAACTAATCGCAATGCAGAGAAATTGGGAAATGTTGTTTGCAGGGCTCACAGATTTCCTAAAATTTTTATACTTTGATACCAGTGATTTAAGCGCTTCCTTGATTTACCATATGTCACACGGGCAACGTGTTTTTTGCCAATAATGAATTGCCCGTACCTCATACTGACATCCATGTTCCAATCATAATTTATTATTTACTGTAGTAAACTTCTATTTTAAATTTTGCATTATTTAATCCGACCATTTTTCTGACTGAATTGGGAAAAAATTCTGTTTTGTAAAAACGGGGAGAAAATATTAAAAATTCTGTAAAAGACATGAAAAAATAGGCATTATTTGATAGATTTTATCAAAAATATTTATCAGTTAAGTGGTAAAATCGAAAATGTTTGGCAGATTCCTTTAACATTCATTTACATTCCTTTATTAATGAAGTCAAAATTTTATAAATAATTAAATCTCACAATAAAAAAATCGGCAGTTTTTGAAGGCAGTTTCCGAAAATTACGCATTGATTAAAAAATTAAACTGACTCCAGAAAGTTTCCAGAAATGGTGAGACAATACTTTAAGTAGCTTGACTGAGAGAGACGGTATTCCTGAGAATTTGTTTAATGTCCTTATATTAATGTCCATAATATTAAACACTGCGCACAGTAATCAACTGTTAGAAGATCCGATATTAACTATTAGTTAAATTACAGTGGTTTATATAAAGCAAAAATACTTATTATACTTGAAATGTTATCTAATAACTAAAACTCGAAAAAGGTTTTTATGCTTACCAAAGATTTTCTGCTTGATAAGTGATACACTATGCAGCTTTATTAAAATTATGTATCGTTCTAAAAAATAATGGCAGGATATAGTAAATTATTACACTTATTTAGTGGTCTACAATTAAGAAAGTTTTAATTAAAGTGCGAAAGGTTATTAGATTAATTAAAAATTAACACATATTTGTGTTTTAAAAGTATGTTAGCAAAAAGCAAATGAGCAATATCAGAAATTTTAAATAGCCAATATATTTAGTAACCAATTATATTGCACACAAAATACATTTTTTTCTGTGAAAATATGTCACAGGTGTTAATCACATAATAACAATGAAAATAGGTGACAGATATAATTTGCAATCACAATAAAAATATGTCACAAACATGAATAACAGAAATCACAGTAGAATTTTTTAAATCATTCACCGATAAGCATGGTGAAAATAGATCACAACATCCAGTGATTCGTAACATTGATGAAAATAGATCACAACACTCAGTTTTACACATTCATTGTGAAGATAGTAGACAGAGAGTTGGTGAAGCAATATATTAAAATTAAATGGTTGGCATCAGTAATAATATTATTCATTTTACTTTGAAACTGATTGCGCAATATTTTTAATGGTCGTATTCACCATCAACCACAGCTGTTGGTAGAGCGCAAAAATCTAGGCTCAAATGGCTCAAATGGTATTTATCATTTAACTGAGTAGTCTACGACTGTAGTCACTCCAATTATGTTAATTCTAATATTAACTTGAAAGTTCAGCATAGATTTTTCACTTAACAAGTAATTAAGGTATATGATGGCTTCGAGCATTAGTATATTTTTTAACCGCTAGCAACGTTTCAACTCATCCTCATCTTTATAAAGTAAAACAAGATTTGTACAGGTCTTGAAATTTCAAGACCAGGAAACTCTTCGTTACCAGAATTTTCTTATAGAAAATTTTACTTTAAATAAGCCGCAATTTCGCACATTTAAACTAAATTCATTTTTATATAATTTGCCTTTGAAATGCTTAAACCCTCATGAAATACTTTATTTCACCAACTCTCGGTCTATAGGCCACAGGTGCTTTAGTGTACAAAAGAACGACATGAGTGCCAAAAAAGATGTTTGAATGCCATACGGAAATCAGGACTAAAAACGGTATAAATTATGGGATTGAGCATTGAATTCGCATATCCCAACCACAATGCAAAACTAAAAAGTGTTTTACTGGGTTGACATTCAGCACATAAAGGCATCAAAAGTGCCATTGTAAAAAATGGGAGCCAGCAAACGACAAATACTCCTGTAATAACAGTTAAAGTTTTAGCTGCTTTCCTCTCTCTTTTGGAGCGTAAATTACCTCGTCGGCGCTTTCTCAAAGCTTGTTCTTTAGTTATTAAGAAGTCATCGGAACTCGGATGTGAAGATGAAGTGGTTGTAGATATTAATGTCATTTCCGTTACCAATGAAGCTAACACTGTAGCTGATACTAGTCGAGATTCTGTACGATTGCCTGGCTTACGTCGTATTCTTTTTCTAGCAACACGGAAAATCTTCCAATAAAGAAATAGAATTATAATCAAAGGAACGTAAAATGTCGCACAAGTAGCAAATAGCTGATATCCTGGGTCTTGACTGACTAGGCATCTTTTTTCATTTAATATTCTCTCCTGATGATGTTCGTCTTTCCATCCAACAAGTGGTGCAATGGATACAGTTAATGCAACAAGCCATACTATAACAATTGTTAATCCAACGTGCCAAGATTGTCTTTGTCGAACGTAGTCAATGTCTGTAACAGCCCAATACCTGTCTACAGCAATAGCTACTAAGTGTAATATTGATGCAGTGCAGCAAAGAACATCACACGAAGTCCAAATATCACACAGTTCTGGTCCCATAGTCCATTCGTTATGAACTTCATACACGGCTCCCAAAGGCATCACAAGACAAGCAACTAAAAGATCTGCAACAGCTAGAGATAAAACTAAACAATTTCCTTTCGTCTGTAGGTTTTTCTCTCGAGTGATTGCTATCATAACAGAAACGTTTCCTATTACTGTGAATAATATCAGTAAACTCAGCACAGTAGAAAGAGCCGCTGTAGATACGAGACTGGTAGTTTCATTTGAAGTCCAGTTAGAGAAATTGTCATTTTCCAAGAGAAATGTCTCAAATGTCAAGTTTTCAAACGCGTCGCTGTTATTCATTGTTTCTTGTATAATGTTAAATCTGAAAATAGAGAAATAGAAAAATATAAATATAAGATATGGTATAATGACATTAGAAAATTACTAACACAAGACACAAACAGTGTTGCCAAACATTGCTGTTTTCTTAATTCAGACATTTCCCTCTTATACCAGAAAATGCTTAATACTAATTTTCTTGTATTTTATTCATGAAATATCTATCACTATGATACTCAAAAATAACTCTTCAAACTTTTTGGGAAAAGTATCGTGTCTCTTAAAAATAGTTTTATGTATGACGGCACAAATGCGTCAGCGGCCCGTATAGAGAGTAGAGATAACATGAATCATCTACATATTTCAGGGATGATATTTCCCACCATTCGTATACCAGTATAATACCAGCATAATTTTAGAAAAATGTTTTTCTTTAATCGGAACATTTTCACGATTTAATAGGCCAACATCTTTTCTAAGATTATACCGGTATGCAAAAAAGTCGTAAATCTCATCCCTGATATTTAAATACACTAAGTTACTACTAATAAATTTTACATCGATTTAATTTCTACCACTTTTTAAACAGAAATATTTGACTTAATTGCTTCAACGGCACTTTTAATATAGCAATTTTTCTGCTGAAAACTTTTTATAGTACAGTAATCAACATCCTGATTTTTTTAATAAAAATATATTTATGCATAAAAACTAGATGTATGCAGTCGAACAAATTTTGCAATTTGATAAAACAAACATTTTTGTCAGAATTTACAAGTATTCAAAAAATTTGGAGGCTGGAAAATATATGATAGAAAAAAGAACAAAAGTTGGTAGCTAAGCAGTATAAACTCAGAAATGCTCAGAAATAGAAAAATTTACAAAAATGGGATATAAATTTGATGTTATCCATAGTTCTTAAAACCTTTATTAACCCTTTGCGGGGCAGCGCAAATTCATTGCTTAAGTATTGAAATTAATGACTGACACCGGAATTTGAAAACAACTTTATTTGCAAATAAATAAAAAAAAAAACGCTATACTTCACGCATTCAATAAACCGTAATTTTCTTTAACAAAATTCCGGTGCGAATGTGGCGTTTGGGAATTAAAATTAAGTGGTATATCTATGAAACCACCGCCCCGCAAGGGGTTAACACCTTGGGATGAGCTACCGGTATACGTACCACGGAAAGCACCCAGAAGGTTTGATTATTCTCATCAGTAAATTTTATAAATTTTTCTTTTTTAATTTTAGCATTTTTGCAATTCCATTAGGCAAAAATGTCTGCTTTAAAAAAACTGGTGATGTTACATTAAAAATTCTGTGAAAGATGCTCATCCCGAAGGGGTTAATTTACAAGGCTCACTTGTATGCTTTTTGTAATCAGTAGTTTTTAAGAATAAAATGTGTTTGGATTAAGCAAAAAAATCATTAAAATATTATTCGCTTTATTATCAAAACTTATACATTACTGACTGGTTCTTCGCCTAACACTTTTTTAAAATATCAGAAATACCTGCAGATTCATGTGTAACTATGTTGTCTTAATGTTTTTTAAGTGAATTCCTTGCTTTCCTTACAGTGTAATATTAATTACAATAAAAACAACTGTACTTTTCGCATTAAGAAAACTATGTAAGTGCTAAAGTAATATAAATATTCTAATTTTCTTTAAGAATATAAGTTGTGTTCTTTAACACTAGAACGTTCAGCAGTTATCGATTGACAAATATTGATAATGACAATATGTTGATTCAAACCAGAAATTTCCTCATTAAATTAGTTGAATAAAAACCACCGAGCCTTAATTTCAATAAATAAATCAACTACATTTAAATAAAAATACAGGGGCACATATTTTATAAAACTATCAATGTAGATTAAAATTCTCTACGTTCTAAAATTTAATACAACGATAAAGTTGAAGACATATTGAAAAAAAATATATAGTTTATACGAAATATTTAAATAACGTATTTAAAAATAATTCTCATTTTTGTGCATTTTCGCGTACAATAAATTCTAGACTATTATGTTACAATCATTTTAAACATATAGAACTCGTCCGTTCAGAAAAATGAATATAGAGACAAATTATTCGTAATAATGCAGATACAAAGTCAAAATAAAAATAATGTAATTTTAATACATGCATTTTTACATGCGCATCTCGCAATGATTGAACCAGAAAATAGATCAAACTACATTTAAAAAATCTGCAGTTGTTCTCGTCCGTGATCTTATTCAACAAAATTTCTCCAATTACTTTCTTTTAAGAAAAGTTTAGAGTATTTTATTCTTCTTTGAGCTATTATTCCACTAGTTTACAAATAAAAAGATTTTGAATGATCTTGCGTAAGGAGTTGGTAGAGTTATTAAAACAAAGCTGGATTCGTTTTATTTAAAAAAAAAATAGACATTAAAACTTATGATTCTCAGATAAGCACATTTAAAAGGCTTGTTTTCAAATAATTGTAGAATAGAAGCGAAAAGATATTAGTTTAAAAATAAAATTTCAGAATTTGAAAAACATATTTAGATGTACAGAAAAAAAAAAAACAGAAAAATTAGATCTATTGCATTAGTATGCAAAGTTTTAGGAAGAAAGGATAAAGTTTCAGAAATTTTTTTAAACAAATGAAGTTTTATTAAAATATGTGAAAAAGCAGCTTTAAAAAAATCAAAACCATAAATCAAAATCCTTTCCGTGTATAACACTATCGTTTTCACTGTGGGAACAGTTTTCCAATAAATTTTATCTTTCCACGATTCTGTTGTTATCGCAAATGTTAAATGTAGCACAATTTTAAATTTTACACAGTGAAAAAGAAAAAAAAATATTTCAAATGCATTTATTTTTAAACTCTATCACAAATTTTTATGGATTGAAAAAAATAATAAAGCATGATTTTCAAAAATTTATCTCAGGGCTCCCAAATGGCCCGCGACCTGAATACCAATAATTTTTAGCATAAAATTTCATAGTAGGTTTCTTAAGCATTTGTGCTTAAGCTAACCTCCGAAGGCGTTTTCAACGCAATTTGCAATATATATATATATATATATATATATATATATATATAACGAAAATCTTTATAAGAAAATATTAATGTTCAGTTCGCGGACTATTTGGGAGCCCTGTTATCTCCATTGAAATGCCATTTTGACGATGGCAACACTACCAATAAATATTGTTTTTAGCACGATTTTGTCATGACCACAACCGCTAAACATAGCATGTTTTAAATTTTTACACCATCAAACAGGGAAAAAAATATTTTTTCTAACCAGGGGTACAAAACTCTAGACGCCAGCGGGTAATCTCTCACAATGAATATTAAAATTTTTTCTTTGTCTAAAATTCAATAACATTCTTACAAGCATTTTAGACGAAAAATAAATTACATATAAATAAATAATATTCGAAAATAAATTATTATTATAAATAATTGAATAATATAAATAAAACACTAGTTTAACCGCTTCCTTAATTTCCCACACGTTATACTGGCAACGTGTTTTTGCAAATCTTGATTTGCCCCCACCATTTACGGGCATCCATATACCAAACATGATATATCATTCTCACCAGTAAATTTTGCATTATTTAAACCGAATATATTTCTGATTCAATTAGGCAAAAAAGTTCTGTTTTTAAACACCGATGTTGAAAGATGAAAAATTCCTTAAAAACATGAAAAAAAAACATTATTTAAAAGTCTTTTCAAAAATATTGATCAGTTAAGTGGTTAATAGAAAGTAGCTGAACAATGTGACTAAACTACGGAAATTGTTAGAATATAAAAGGCTTCTGTAAGTAGCGAAATCTGACAGTTTCTTCTGCTATTAATTCCAGCTATAGAAAATACAGAACATTTCAACATTCAGGAATACTTCGCACCACTTTTTAAAAGGAAAAATCTTTTGTATACGCGTTCATAACATATGCAAGAAAAGTACAATACAAAGTGTATTTTTAAAAAATAGTGGTGTGAGCAGAAGACAAAAATAGTCGCCTGTGCGGACATGATTTTGATTTTGCGGATATTTTCATGAACCTATTCCTCGCGTGTTTTAAGGGATTACTATATTGCTTTTAATAAGTTTCAAAACTTTATTTAAATGTTAAATTGTACTTCAATATATTTTATATAAAAAATTACTTTCGTGCTCTTAGTGCGGAGTCTAAAAAATGTATTTAGCTAGTTTATTTGTAACCATGAAACTCAGGAGTAATGCACCAGCATTTATAAAGCAGATCCCTACGCATTTTTTTCTACAAATAATTTTGATAGTTTGCTAATTAAATTTTATATTGAACATATGCTACGAGTATATTCTTGTGCATGTAACCAATTAACAATAATTCCAGTGTGTTCGGAATCTGTAGCTTAATTTATTCAGTTTATAAAGCTTACTAAATAGCATTAGTAAGCTTTCAAATACAAAAGAATATTTAACTATGCAATGAAGGGCCAGCTATCCAGACATCGATTAACCAGATTGTCCAATTAACGGGATCTATCATGAAGCATACTTTTTTCGCATTCTTCAAAAAATTTTAAGCGATATTTCTTTCGGTGCGGAAGGGTATATTCAACTGGATGTCATGAAAGTTAACCTTTAACACAAGAACGCCCGAAAAATTTACTCGAGTTTCATAATAAAATTTCTCACCAGAATTTTTATTCAAAATTATTTATCTGATTTATTTAAAGTAAATCTACGTAGATTAATTTAAATCATTTCAAGAAAAATTTTCTGGTTCGAATTGAAATTTAATCACATAGTTGGAGTCGATTCGACTCCATTCGGGCGTTCTAGTGTTGAATAACAACTTCATAACTCTGAATTAACAAATTTGCCGATAAATTTAAAATTTAAATTATAAAATAAATTAATTCTAGAATCTAAGTAGGTTCAATTTTAACGTGCGACAGATTCACGTATGAAATTTCCTACAAAATATTATACTTATTTTGGACAATAATTATATCTCGATAAGTCGGACTTACCCCTCTTTACTGCTACAGTTTGTTTGTACAGTGTATTTATATACATGTATATGTAATAAATTCTATATATACTTCTACGTATAACTTTGTACCAATTTGATTGGAATTAAGATTTAAAAATAGTTTAAAAAATAACTTCTAAACACGCCTATTGTAATATGCTAAAATGTGCACTACTACAATTTACAATCCTAACTGTGAAAGGAAATTACATAAAAAACATTGTTTAGCCCTTTTTTTAATTGCAAAATTATCCGGATTATTCTTGGTCACAACCGTCCGGATAATCGGCGCTCTGCTGTATTTTGATATACGCAATATATTTTAAATTATATTGGCATAATGTATGATATTTATAAATATGTGATAATGTACGATAATACATAGCTGCAAACTCTTCCGCTTTTTCATAACACGAAAATTTTACAGAAATTTCTGCCTTATTTAATCGGTAGATTACAGCGAATTGAAAAAGTAGAATTTACTGTAACATTTGTGTGGTGCAAAAAAGTGTAAGACGTTGACAACTCTGTAAAAGGTAAGATGGTTGAAGTTTTTTTTAGATAAGCAGGTTCTTCCATTGTTTCAAAACAGAAAAAATGACGGGAATTAATAATCTAAAAGCAACTATTCCTTCTATTACCTTCTGTTTACCATATATTCTATGCATGCATAGCTTCCAACTCTTCCGTTTTTGTACATCAAATATTTAATAGTAAAATTAGATTGTTAAATCGAGGTAATTTTTCGATTAAACGAAGCTAAAATTTCTATTAAATTTCTGTGATACAAAAAAAAGCAAGATATTGGCAGTTATGCACTTATGTAGTATGTTTATTATGAATCCTAAATCTTTGCACTATTAGATATTCTTGAAAGTTCTGTCATATAATGCTATTTCACTCCTACATTTTTAAAATTTAGATTTTTTTTTCCATTGGCACCACTTTTTTGAAATAGTGAAATTCCAGTTCTTTTCAGCTTAATGTAAATCGTGAAAAGTACGGGATTTTTGCCTTCTCAAAAATGTGGGGCAAAAGAAAAAAGATCAGTTTTACAAAAGTAGCCATGAAATAACATTATATTTCAGAACTGTCCGGTAGACCTAATACACATAAATATGTTAAATATGAATGGTAGTTAGAAATTTCTAAGTATAGGCTTAGAAACATTTAATGCTATTGTCTGTTTATGTAAATTCTTATAATTACTTGCTCTTACATATAGAAATTGCCAATAAAATTCAAATTTTGCAAGATACAAGATTCTTACAAACATCATTAGCTATATACGATTTTATGCAATCAAAATTTTTACACAATGTCCTATTATGTAGTAAATTCAACTGTTTGTTATTTCAATATCTGTGACATAAAACTTAATAAATAACTTAAAATAATAAAAAGAAACGTTTACATTATTTTTTGAAGCATAGGCTTTTGCTTCGTGAATACATTATTTTTTCAACTCAGGTAATGTGAGTCTCTTATCATATTTATTTTACTTTTATCCACATTTATCTCAGCAATGGACGAAATGCAATCATCATTAATGGAAATGATTATTATATAGAACATTTTGAAAATGTCCGTCATTATATTTAAGATGTTCTGGATATGAACTGACTGTAAAAATTACAACTGAAAATAAAGCGATTTTCATTTCATTGACGTTTTTGTTACATTTCTTTAAAAAAAAACTCGAAAATAAATCAGACTTACTAATGATGTAAAAATAGCAAGTAAAAGATACGCAAAATGCTTTAAAAGTAAAATTCGTAGACTAATATATTCATAATAAATCGCGTAATAATTAATAAGGAAAAAAGATGTTTTTCAAGTTTCGGAATAAGTATCTATGTCTTGTAAAATATGTTTATTAAAGAGACATCAACATGTATTACTAATTTCTTTAAATGAAGCTCAAATGCTTGTATGATTAAAAAACAAGCATTTTCTCAAAACAGGACAGTTATTACGGATATAAGCAATTACCTTAATGAAGGTGATTTTATAGCATTCAAAATGATTTAATAAAAACATTTATATGACATCTTGGTGTATGTTTCAAAATCTTTTACTGTTCCCCATTATATTGAAAGAAATCCCAAAATACAGGGTGGTTCAAATTAAGTATCCCTGTTTGGGACGCCCTAGCAAGAGAAGCAGTTTATGAAACAACTTCATGCTTTGAGCATATACATATCAGATAATGGGAAACAGATTTGTGCAAAAAATATTTAGTTCAAACAAAATCCACTAGGAGATAATAAGGCGCCGCTATCGGTCTCAGATAAGCTAAACGCAACATGACCAAGAGAAAAAACATCTTGGAGCCAATGGGCTGATTCCCACCAATAATTTTTATTAGTATTATTCGTTTACATTTTATTAAATATGCTTCGAGTATTTTTATTAGTATTCTTATTAGGCGGAGAATATTAAAAATTTAGCAGAGGGAACTGGACCATTTTAACAACCTTGAATATGACTCAACCAATTAAGAACATAATTTGAGATATTGGTAATTTATATGTTATTTTTAATTTCTTTACTCGAATCATGCTATATCGATGAGAATTAGAATAGTCCAATTCTCACCTCGCTAGCATAATTTGTATATAAATATTTTTTGTTTAATTTTAATTACCGACATCTTCTATTCTGTGCTTATTTGTTTGCGCGCGCAGTACCCGAGAGAAAAAATTACTTAAGAGGCGGGATAAAGGACCGTTGTAACAGATAAAAAGGAAGGCGAATAGGTTTGAAAGATTCTGAGACCGCCACGATGGTTCTATGATCTCCTGAGCACGCTTTGCTGCTAAATGTTTTTCAACAAAATGACAATACTGCCAAAGCACTTCTTTTGTTCGGAAGGCAGAAATCTTTACGTGCGTGTCCAATGACACCCTGTGCTCAGCGACGCATGGTCAAACGCTTTGAGGAAACTGGTAGCTTTGCACTTCAAGTATGCCGAGGACAAAAAAAAAGATACCTCAAATGACGGATGACGTCGCAACTTCTGCTGTTGAGCAGGCCAGCTCAAAAACAGCTCAATCATCTAGTGTTCGATCTGTTTCTAGACAATTAAAATTCCCCTTCACCACCGTATGGAAGTGCATGCGTCTAGCACTCAAGGTCTATCAGAGTAAGATTCGTAGCTTTCAAGAATTAAAACCTAGTGATAACGGTCTTTGAGAAACGATCGCTTTGACGTTCTTGGCAAGGATGGAGGTGGATAAGAATTGGCCATGATACATCCTATAGACCGGTGAGTCTCACTTTTATACGTGCGGAATAGTGAATACACAAAACTGTCGCATCTGGTCTACTGAGAATCCTCACCATATCAACAACTGACCCTGTGGATCGGCTTCACTGCTATCTTTTTGATTGGGCCGTTTTTCTATAAGGAAATCATTCCTCATGGATCAAAAACCTGTTCCGTAACTGTAGCGCGTTATCGGGACATGTTGCAAACTGTGGACATTCCAGAATTTAAGCCGCGTGGATGTCTCGCTTCAACAACATTCTAAAAATATGGTGCGCCCCTAACATTGGACGTGGAGTATAAAAACTGCTGCGATGCCATTTTATAGAGGATCGCATTATCAGCCGTGCATTTCTTAAGAGATGACCTCCACGTTCACCCGAGTTGATCCCGTATGTTTTTTGGCTTTAGGGTTACCTCAAAGTAAGATTTATCGAGGAATAATAGGAAATCTGGAGGATTTGAAGAAACAGATGCTCTTGTATGTACGCAACATTGGTCGCGATCAGTTACATGCCACTGTGGATCATGCGGTGAGACGGTTTCACGTTTTCGTACTAAAGAAATGTGGACATATTGAATCCGACCGGTGAAAATTTTGTGTGCTTTATGTTACCACTTGTGTGTCTTTCATTTGTGCTGTCACTAACTGTTTTTTAGGTTCGTTAGTTTGTGTGTAGAAAATGTATTAATAAAGTTAATTAATGTCATCACGTATTATGTTCTTTATTGAGAATACTAATAAAATTTGGCGGAGGATATATTAATAAAATGTAAACGAGTAATTCTAATAAAAATTTTGGTGGGAATCAGCCCATTGGCACCAAGATATTTACACCCTTGGTCATGTTATATTTTCCTTATCTTAAACCGATCGCAATGCCTTATTATCGCCTAGAGGCCTTTGTTTGAACTATTTTTTGCACTAATCAGTTTCCCATGGTGCGATATTTATATCTTCCAAATATAAAGACGTTTTATCAACTACTTCTCTCGCTTGGGCGTCTCAAACAGGGATACTTTAATTTGAACCGCCATGTGTACCAAAATATTCTTTTATCTCATAGGTGTTAACACTTAAAAAATTTCCATTACAGTGCCAAACTTCAATGGCAATCTAAGCCTATCATGGGGATTCTAATGATATGAAATTCCGTGCAATAGTTCTTGAGCTATGATTATTGTTAAAAATCACTTAAATAATTGAAAATAAAGCAGAGCAGCGTTACCTGTTTGGTCGTTTACAACGAGACCTAATTTGCAACAATTTATATCAACGTCTATATTAAAATACGTGCATTATTTCTTGAGATAGAGATACTGTGGGAATCGTGAAAAATGCAGAATATCAGTGCCACTTTTCGAATGATTTAAACCCAAATGTCTACAACGCCAAGTCATATCAAGGACTAACTGAATTTGAAGTTTTGTAAAGATGCATGTATTAATTCTAGAGATAGTGATTTTGCAGAAATCGCAAAAAATGCAGCATGGCAACGTCTTATGTTGAGTGATTTACACCAAAATACAGCAAACGTGAATTCATGTCAAAGAATAATCAAATCTGAAATTTTATGACAATCCGTGCATCATTTCACGAGATTCTGCTATTGGGTAAATAGTGAAAAATGTTACATAGAAGCGTCATCTGTTGAGCTATATGCAGCAAAATCTAGAAAATGTCAATTTATTTCAATAACTGAATCTGAAATTTCATGAAAAAAAATCCGTGCATTAGTAATACAGGTATGGTTAGAGTTATTTGGTAGAAGGACAGAAGTCAATTTGAACTAACTGATACACAATTATGTGTCTTTCAGAAATTCTTCAAGAGGTGAATCAGAGTACCCTTCAAGGACATTTTAAAAGAATTTACATAAAGTATAAATTGACTTATTTAATTAAAAATTATTCAGTATTCAGATACAGGGAATTGCACATTACGAAATTTTTTTGCTAAAGCAAATAAAAACCCGGAATCTACCGTTGCATACAAACCCCGTAAATATTAGAAGGCTCACGCTTCACCATGACAATGCATCTTCTCATTTTGCAGGATTACAGTCGAATTTCTATAACAAATAAACATCAAAGTGATAGAACTTCTACCCTATTCTTTTGATCTTGCTATGTTTTATTTTTGGCTATTTTCTAATCTAGAAAAATTACGTGCGCTTCGTTTTTTTCCCGCAGATAAGATTTGCGTGTCAATAAAAGAATATTTTTAATGTATTCCAAGATCTGGATGGCTTTAAACATTTACACTTTTTAAAAATCGCCAAAAAAAGTGCATTCATCTTGGAGGAAATTAGGTATATTGAACATTTATAAGAGTCGGTAGGTTTAATGTATACCATTTAGCTGTTTCTAAAAGTTTCAACGTGACCCCCTTAAAAAAAGGGGTATGCCCTTCAGCAAGCATGTGAAAATATTGGCGCGAACATGTAGTCTCTTACGAATAAATTTTATTCATTATTTTTTGTCCAATATTTCATCTAAACTGTTTGTAAGAATGTTAATAAAATTTAAGCGAAGAAAACTAATGAAATTTAGTGGTGCCCCATGTTTACACCCCTGCCCTTGAGGATGACGGCATTTCAGTTACGTTCAGTGCACTATACTTGTCATATAATTTTATTTCGTAAATATTTCTTTTAGCATTAACCGCTTAATTGTCTCAGTAAATTAAGGTTTAAAAATTCAAATTCATTATTGCCATCACGTTTTTCATAAAAAATATTCTTCTTATTTAATGGCAACTAAAATGATACAGAATAAAACCAATTACACTATTTTATAAAACTGGTGGGAATCAAACAACTCTGAATAAAGGTCGTGAAACTTGCAGCCCGTGAATGTCTCGGGTGCGACGATTAAGTGGTTAAAAATTGTTTACGTAATATTTTACGTATTCTGCATAAAACACAATTCACTATTTCAGTTTTTTTCATAATAACAAAATATTCTTACCAAATCCTTAGTGTTACCATCAATCTTTTCATTCATAGGATAAGTGAGACTTTAAAGCGGCGATGTTTCACCTGCAAAAAGATATATTAATGAAACAGTGGACACATGAATAATAATATAAAATAACACAGGTCTCAGCCTTAGTAGAAAAAGATAATATTTTTTAATCTAATATAAAAAACCTCTTCACATAAATCATAGGCATAAGAAAATTGGAAATATTACCACTTTTATATATATGAAAATTAAGAAAAAAGTTTATGTGTATGTCATAGAACTATTAACAAATAGAAACTGACATGTCCTTAAAATAGTGAAACTTCAACAGTAACCGCGTTCGCAAGGCCCTTCAATACCTCCTTGATAACATCCACCAGAATGTTTTAATAGAATTTATTTCTTTATTTAAACGTTTCAATAATGGAAAATTTCAATCGAATTAATGTCAAAAAATGTACATCGGTGGTAATAGCTCCGCCACATTGCGACAAACAGGACAACCTACTGTCTGTGACAATGAAAAGAATGTAATACTTTGGCAAACTGACAACAGAAAAAATAAATAGAAATTTTAGTATAATTCTGAGAGATTTTTTTCTCATTAATAAGACAATTAAATTACACGGAATCTTCTACGCATTTTTGCTGGTTAAAGGTTTCAGCGGTGGTAATCCTATATTGTTTATTCAATTAAAATAAACAGGTGATTAAACAGGTTGGCAAGTGGCCAGAGAAAAACACAGTCAAAAAAGCCGTAAAATACTAGTATTTTGTTAAAGAGCAATTAGCTTTCTTTAATCAGTTCATACTACTAGAAAAGATTTCTAAAAGAATATACCGATAGTTCCTACTTTTTTGTCTGTGTTTTTCCCGCCACCCTGTTAAAAGAACTTTTGGCAGCCTCCTCAGTTATTTTACTCGCAACTGCTAGACAATAACAGTGTTCTCAATGAGCTACTTTTTAGCTCTCAGACTTTGACAGCCTGAGAGCTAATGTGCCCGCAAGTTCTGTACATATGCAAGGTTCGCACACTCCTTGGAATTTCCAAGGACTCTGGCACCACTATTAAAAATAAGAAAATTTACATTTCATTTTTAAACCACGACATTTGTAATCCACACCTCTATTCACTGATTTTACGATATTTTTCTGCAGTGAAACACTTTGAAAATATTCTTAAAATTTAGTGGTAGAACTGTGCGAACCCTGGTATGTATGCATGTATGTATGTACAGTGATTCCGTAATATTCGCAATGATTCCACAGGTTCCACAAATGTCAAAATCGTGACCGTAAAACTGTTATTTTTATATTCTGTTTGCACCGCTATTTTAAATGATACATTTTGAGCTATCTTTTTCTTGTAAATTCTGTCAAATATACATAAGAGATTTTTATTAAGCAGTGCGAATGCTGAAATTTTTTGTATTTTCTATTTTGCGAATAGTACAAATTTGCGAATGTTGACGGGTTACCCTATGTATGTTTGTACGAAATGCGATGACTAAGCATAAAATTATCCAATTTGTTTGAAATTTTGGACATAGGTTTATTCTGAGGAAGCACTTCATTGATTATTTTTGGGATTTCGTTGGATAAATATAAGGGGGAACGGAGGGCTACATAGCATCACACTTTTTTACATAAATGAATTTTTCATGCAGAATTATATGATTTCATTCGAATTTTAGATATAAGATCATTCTTATAAGGTAGTTATAATTATAAGGTATTAGTTTCGGGTGTTTGCTGATTAAGTATAAAGATGGAAATGAAGGGTAATACGTCCATAATTTAGGTAAATATGTTTTCCATGAAAAAAATTACCGGTTTGATCAAATTGTGAATATTGGTTCATTCTGATATGGCGCTTCCCACATTTGGTGTTGAGATTTTCATTGGTTGAGTCTAAAAAAGGGAACGAGCGATCCCCTTTTGAATTAGATAATCAGTTTTTATGCAGAATTATCTGAATTGCTTCGAATTTTGAATATAAAACCATTCTGATAAAGCGTATTTCTGATTGATTTTGTGAGAGGGTTCAATGATTAAATAAAAAGGGAGAAATGGGAGAGTTTATTCCCCCATCTTAATTTGTTTTTCGACGGGCATTTATTTTTTGAAAAAATAAAGTTGCAATATATCTAATTAGAATTAATAGTCTATGAGCTCAACGCCATCAGTTTAACTGGACAATATTCTTTTTTATTTTTAATTATTGTTAGTTGATTGGCAGTATTTTTTGCATCTGGTAAAATTTGTGTTGTTTAATGAGAGATTAATTAAGATGAAAATAAGGGGAATTATGCTATTTAAAAATGTGGTACTAATTATGGACCCTGGAATTTCAAGACTGAGAAATTCTCCGATATCACTATTTTCTTACTAAAAATCTTTTTTTCAAAAAGACGCAATTTTGCGCGTTTAATCTTAGTTAATTTTTATATAAAAATATATTTATATTCTGACTGGAAAATAACGGTACCCGTATGAAATCTGCAATCAAGGAATCCGAATATTTTAGACTGGCAACACTAGACATTACACTATATTGTCTCCTCCTCTATATTCTTAGCTCCGTTGCGCGTGTAAGTGTTTCTATCCGCTGTGTTTTTAAGAGACAACTACATACAAAGCTATAAAATTTGGCATGAAAATACTTCCGTAAATGAAGTAAGGACATCGAAACCAGATTTTTAATTTGGATTAGATTATTTTAATTTGGATTAGATTATTTTAATTAAATATGTCATGAGATTTTAGCGATATTTCTGGTTTCGCGGCGGTTTTATGAAAATGAATCCAACTAGAATGATTTAGCCCTTTTTTTTAAATTTTGTCTTCTTTTCAGTAAATTTTCTTCGGTGATTTGCACAGCTTTATTTCGCGATTTTTTTTTCCAACATTTTCAGTTTTCCGCGTTTCACAAGAAAATAGCTATCCTGTTTAACACTAGAACCGCGGGAAAATTCATTCAAGTTTTATAAAAATATTTCTCACCGGAATTTTTATTTTAAACTGTTTAAGTTATTTATTGAAAATATTTATGCTCAGCTTATATTTAGATTATTTTATTAAGAGTTTTCTGGTTGGAATCGACATCTCCCCATATGATACGGGTCAAAATGACCCGTCGCCGCGGTTCTAATGTTAACCCCTTGAGGGGCAAGCAATTACGTTCGTGTAATTCTGAACTCCCACCGGAAATTTGTAAAAAAGTTATATCAAAAAGAGGATAAGTATTTTCACGACTGTTTTCCACCAAAGTTAGAAAAGGGAAATTTAATGACATTTTTCTGGTGTAAAACTTCATCGATCGTAGGTGGTATATAATATATACCGGCGCCCCTCAAGGGGTTAAAAAGCACCCGGAATTGTTGCATAAAATAATTTTTTATCTCATCAGCATTTATTTTACCACCACCCATTTTGACCCCTTAATGGCCGCATTAAGTTACGGTTTAAATATTCAAATTCATTATTGCCACCTTTTTTTTTGAATAAAAAATTATTATTTAATGCCAAATAAAATGATACAAGAATAAAGCCAAATACACTCTTTTATAAAACTGGTGGGAATCAAACAATTCTGAATAAAATCCGTGAAGCTTGCTGCCCGTGAATGACTCGGGCGCGACGATTAAGTGGTTAATACAACTGTATCAGCATGTGTCTCAACGCTCCATACTTTTTCGATAGATTTCGGTAGATTTATGTACGGCCTTTAGCTTCTTCTGCGGATTTACTTGTATGGCCTCGATTAATGCAAAAACTTTTGGCAATTTTAGCTTCAAAAACAGGTAAAAGTGAAACAAAGCCCATACCAGGCGAATACGGTGTTTGGTTGATAGTTTTAGTTCAGTTTTTGATTAAAAAATTCTTTCAGAACAATAGGGGAAAATTGATCTCTTTCGCAACCAGTGGTGTGGCTATGCATTTCGTATCCAAACTATTCGTCATAATGCCATGAACGGGAATATCCCTTTGAAGGACACTAGTATAAAAAACAAATTTTAATTTCCAAAAGCCACACGGGTACAGATTTGTAGGATTTAAATATTGCTTCGTATAACGTACAAAAAAAACCCTTTTTCCTTACTTTCATATAAATTTGCTGTTAAATACTGGTCCCATTCAATAATTTTAACATTTTAGGAACAGGGGAACTTTGCTCTTGAAAGGAATGCTATACAAGCCATCTTTAGCCAATTTTCTAAGAAAAATGCGACGACTTTCAAGCACTAGTTTCATGATTTTATCGATGTTTGATACATTGGAAGACATTGAAAGTCGACCAAAACGAGACAAATCCATTACCATTTTCAACTCTACTTTAATCTTTATGTCCCAAATTTAAGCAAATAAAGCATTTTTCGAGATTTTTTAAAACTACATTAGGAGATTTACACAATCATTCAATACATTTTTGAAGGATTTTGCCAAATACAAGGTTCATACATGTTTCGTTATTTTCCAGGGAAAATATCATTTTTTAAATATACATACAAAAAACTAAATGCAATTTAAATGAGCGAAATCTCTCCTGATTTAAAAAGTGACTTTTTATAAGATAATACTGGTACGAAGTATTATCTGGTCTGGAAATTCAAGAAACATACAAATCCTGAAAAAAAAATTATTAAATTTGAATTTATTAGGATTTTGTATAATGTTTATAAACTGCACTCATATATTTTATTTAAAATACTTTTTTAGTATTTTGTACAATTAGGAAATGTATAAATATAATGTTATTGCAGTAGAAATGTAGAAATATTTACGAACCGAAAGTTCCTCCCACCCCCTTACACACACAGACCAATTTTTTAAAGTTCAAAGAAGCTCAACAGATTAAAAAAGCAAAAGAATAATCTGTTAAAAATATTTTGTCTTTATGGAACCAGTAATGCTTTTGGAAGGAGATAAAGTACCATATCTTAATTTTCACATATGCAGCACGACTTGTATTATCGAAAGTTTTTGTTTTCGATGATATAATTTCATTTGTTAACATTTACCTTTTAGCTAATTCACGCATTTATAATGCAAATTATCACTGTTGATTGGAAATATTTTGTAAAATATTTCCGCATACTGAAATTATGGTGTGATTTAATAAATATTGAATTTATCTGAAAAGAATATTGTAAAATCAAAGGATAATAATACATGGCAAAACAAAGAATTTTTTCCCCGGAGATCATAACCTGCAAAAATTTATTCATTCAAAAATATGCTTTGTCTTATCCTGAATTTAAGTTCAAACACGGATTTTTGGTTATAACTGTGGCGATAATGAAACTATTTTGTATCCCCATCCAAATAAATTTACTCTCTGTGAAATATCCTGATATCAAATTTGAACTGCATTGAAGTGCGCTCAGTGACACCGGCTAACATAGTGTTGTATGACTATGGATGATGGACATTTCAACCATTTCTTATGATTTGAAAATGTTTCACATAAAGCATATTCCGTCATTAGATCAAGTATCTTTGCATGTGATACATTCGTTTGCTATTTAAAATCATTATTTCGGAGTGTATTTCTTTTTTCGCTTCAATACTTAATCAATAACTATTTAAGTGAAAAAAATAATTAATTTTATGTCGGTAAGTAGATATCAAAGGCAAAGAAATGTTTTTTAAAATCATTAATTCAGTAATAAATTTTTCTTTTATACTTAGTCTTTAATTATATAAATGAAAAGCGTTAATGATTTTCTGTTAGTAAGGAAACGTAAAACTCACAAATATATTTTTTAAATGATAAATCACAAAGTCATTATTTTTGCTTTAATACTTAGTCACATTATTTGTAACTCGAAAGAAATGCGATTGTTTTACTCGTAAAAAGACACAACAGCATGTACTTCAAAAAATACGTTAATTGATTTCTGTATTTAACCTTCAAAAGTAAATCGCAACAAAAGGAATTTAAGTATCAAAATGCTCCTGTCGGGGAAAATAAAGATAATATATTTGCCATTTTCAATTACATGCAAATGCATGCTAATGAAGACAATATAAGCATCTGAAATAAAAATGGTAATATTTGGTGATATCGATTTATCTAATAACTTTTTCTTTAAAGAAAATTTTTTGTAATGCAACAGTAATCATTTTTACCCGAAGAAAATGTGTTTCCCTTTCTACTTATTTTATTATATATTTGAAATTTAAATTATGAATGCAATTTTTTCGGCTTTCGTACATAGACAATTATTGCGTACCTTAATTTCGGGTATATAAGCCGCGGATCAAACAATTCTTTTTGGACCCAGAAAACTTTAGTGATTGAAGACAAATATTTACGACGATCTAACTAGTTATATTTGTTTCTTAAAAAATTCTGGGTCGAAAAAGAATTGTTTGATCAGCGGCTTATACACCCGAAATTACGTTAAGTAAAAAGAATTGGTACTTTTTTGAGGTAACTAATAAAAATACGTGAATCTAAAAGATTATGTATTGGATTATTGACAAGTTATTTCCCTGCATAACCATTAAAACGAAACTGAGAACAGATGTGTTACACCATCGGTCAGTACCATGTTATACCACTGCAATATGAAAATAATATTGCCAGAGGGCTAGGTTTTTTAAATTCCAATTATTTGGAAGCACCACTTTTCTGAAATGGTAAAACTCTGCTTGTTATCGGATCAATTAATGCGTAATTAAATAGAGTTAAATAAGTCGAGTTTTAGTAGTTCAAAGAAGTGGTTCCAATCAAGAAAGCTGACTTTAGAAAATGGAGCCCACTAGAAACGTTTTTTTTATATTGGATAGTTTGATTTGGTATTGATAATATAACCACAGATTGAACTTTGCGATTTTTTCCCAAAACACGACTTGATGTCTTTATTGCACATGATCGCCTGTCTGAAACTTTGAGATAAACAAATCAACTTAGCAGTTATTTTCAAAACTAAAGTGATTTACGTTAAAATTATAGAAACATTAAACATTACAAAAATTATCTTCAATTTTGACAAATTTATAATAAATATAGGAAACCGGATTATGTAATTCAGATAATAATAACAGTGATTTTTCTTAGTTTTGATTGTTAGAAAACTAGCTATGGGTGTCATAATCAAATTTGCCACAAATAACGGTTCATCGCCAGTAATCTCGCCGTTCTTTCCAAAAGCTTAGTATTCGGACATCTAACACATCTTTTCACAAAATAGTATCACAAAAAATTTAGGCATTAAAGTTCTTCAGGCAAAAAGAAAATATATAATTTTGCCATTTGTTTTAAATTACATGAAAATAACTCTAAACACATAACCATGTGAAAGAACGATGGTTTATGTTTGGTTCAAACGATTTATATTGTAGTTTTCCTTTAAATAAAATTTTTGCAATACAACATGAAGACTTTATTACTGAATAAAAAATGTATTTTACAGTCAAGAGTTATGAATTATGAATGTAACTGTTTTTATTTTAGTACAGAGACATAGATGTATAAGTGAAAAGAATGGTTAATTTTTGACACATAAATAGACGCAAAAAGTCATTACTATGAATAACCGTTGAAACCAAAACATAATACAACAATGTTTTAAAAGTTCTTCAGGCAATACAAGAAATTTTGCCTTTAATTTTTAGCTGCATACAAATAAATATAATAAAGAAATGTAAGAATATATATATTGATTGTTTTTTGCGCAATCCATTTAGTAAATAACTTTTTCCAATATACTTGAAAAAAAATGCCTTTGTAACTTAATATAAACTTTATTTCTCTCTATCAACATATTTGAATTTTAAAATATGAATTCAAAATGTAATTATTTTTCCTTTTATACATTAAAATTGAATATATGTGTGAAGAATTGCCGAATTCCTATTAATAAATAGGTGTAAAGAATTCATTCAGGAATTATAATTAGAAACGAGCTACTATATATAAACATAAAAAACAAACATAACACAATGATCTTAAGTTCGGAAACTTTATCATGTGGAAATGCATTCGCAATGTATTCACAACTAAATGCAAATAACAGCAGGGGATAAATGTAAGAAACAGAAAGATTGATTATCTTCAGTGCAATCGATTTATCTTATGGCTTCTTTTAAAAAAGAGCACAATTATTTGTAGTATAACAAGAAGCCTTTATTACTGAATAAAATTTGTATTTCACTCTAACTACTGTTCTTAATGGCACATTTTTTTGCGCTTTTTCCTTTTTATAATCATTATAAATAATTTTGCGAGTCATACGTTTTTTAAGATTTTTTTCAAGTAGATTTTAGAGAAGCTAAAGAAATGGCTTTCTTAAATTAAGTATAACATTTTAATAACTAATCAGCAAAAAATATTTATAATTTCAACAAGACCATTTTTCATGTTTTTTTTTTTTTTTTGATAAGCACACAGTTTTCTTTATTGGAATATTTAAAGGTATCATCAATTACAGCAGGGTTGTCAAACTGCGGCCCGCCGAAAACCACTATTTTTATAGAAATAGTTGACTTGCTAAACCACACAGACTCACTAATTAGACAAGGTAATAATTATTATAAAATACTATACTAGTGGGTTCTGGCGGGCGAAATTTTAATATACCTCATTTACGGAGGTCAACTTTCAAATGCTCGTATGTTGATCAAAGCAGATTGTTTTAAACTTAAAATATATTATGAAGTTCTTGCTTTTGCCAACACTTAACCCTTTGGGCTCTGGTGGATAAATTTCTTCAAAATTCCAAATGTCACATAGGAACCAGTATGTTGCAAAAAAAAAAAAGAACTAAATAAATAAAAATAGATTTACGATAAGTCGAACAAAAAATGCAATAAACCTTTTTCAGATGAGTTTTGTCCAATATTCCGGTGCGATTTCTGTGTGTGACATTGCGGAATTAAAATTAAATGGTAGAAAATTGAACTATCAGAGCTCAAAAAACTACATTCAGGAATTATACTGTTATACTTAATTTTCAACAATGAAATTACGCTTGCAATTATTGGATATTTAATACTTGCTAACCTAGGCGTAGAAACCAACAATGTGAAAAAAGTCTAGTATGGGGATTGATCCCGGTAAGCTTGGAATAGCGTTAGAAGTGCTTTACCACTTAAGCTACGAGGACGATGCCCAACTTAGCAATTTTTTCTCCATATGTTAATAAGTCTGCACTGCAGCACAAAATAGATTAGTGCTGGGATTTTGTGCTCATGAAGAGTATTCCATCTTGTGCTGCTGTGCAGCCTTACTAACATTTGGAGTGAAAAATTCTAAGCTGGCCATTGTCTTCGTAGCTTAAATAGTAGAGCACTTGCTGCGCTATTCCAAGGGTTTCGGGTTCGATTCCTGGCTTCGAAATTTTTCTCACAGTCTTTCTACGCTTAATTATTAAGTGATAAATCACGTATTAACCCCTTGAAGCGTGGTAAAATAAAATATATCCCATTTAATTTTAATTGCGAAATGCCACATTGACGCCAGAATTTTGAAATAAAAATTTTGATAGTATGAAGTACTTGAAGAAAAGCTTTTATCTATTTGGAAGTAAATTTGTTTCTATATTCTGGTGTCAATCAGTTATTTTAGCCTTTTAAGAATAAAATTGCTTTGCCTCTCAAAGGGTTAAATATGCATGAATTAAACTTTAAAATTGAATTTTTAGTCTTATTCTAAGGATTAGATACCAGAAAATTTAAGATAGATTTTAAGCTACTTTTAGCAGCACATTTTCATAATTTTTACAGCCGTAATATTTCTGTTTAAGTATAAGGGTTGCTATAAACATAATCTCTTCATTAGAAATAAAAAAAAAAATAGTAACACAGATTTACATCACTGTGTATTTGAGGGTTATTTTAGATAACGATCAATGTAAAATACAGCAAGTAAATATTGACTCAGGCAAAAATTAATTTTCAAAGATACTTCTGATACATCATAAGATTGTTGATGAACTTGCAAGGTTGGTCATTGTTGCCAGATGGGCTACTTTTTTTTAAAGCCAGATTCTTGATTTGCACCACTTTTTACAAATGATAAAATGGGCTTTATCCAAGGACATGATAATTAAGGCGAAAACAAAAGGTAATTTACCGTTTCAAAAAAGTGGTGTCAAATAAGAAATCTGAATTAAAAAAAGTAGCCCACTGGCAACACTGTTGTTGGTCTCAAAGTCATTTGCAATCTTGAGGACAGTGCAAACACAAAATCGCAGCAAATGATGTAAAAAATTGCCTACTTTGGTTAGACTCTATTCTTAATCTAAATGGGAAATGATTATTTAACACTAGAACGCTCGAATGGAGTCGAATCGACTCCAACTATGTGATTAAATTTCAATTCAAACCAGAAAATTTTTCTTGAAATGATTTAAATTTAATCTACGTAGATTTACTTTAAATAAATCAATTAAATAATTTTGAATAAAAATTCTGGTGAGAAATATTATTATGAAACTCGAGTAAAATTTTCAGGCTTTCTAGTGTTAAAGAAAAAAGTTACTATATTATGGTAAGACTTTTTTCTTGAAATTTTCTTATGAACTCTCCTATTATTTTCCCTATTATTCCTAAGATATTTTTTCACAGCTTAGAAAAAACTGCAGAAATAAAATGATAATGTCTTTCATTCACAGTTTAATTGTTTGCAATTAGAAAACTTCTTATATTTTGATATTTCTGTTGTTAGGCGACAATAAATTTAATAAATTTAAATAGCACTTTATCAAACACTGCGCGCATTAAAAGTGAACTGTCAAAAGGAGCGCTATCACGACGCTGGCATTTTTCATTACTAGCGAAAGCAGCGCGACGGCGCTCCTTGGTACTAAAAGGGTTAAATAGGGGGATAGTGATGTGGAAGCGTGTGTAATGAGAGTAAACGTCGTATATCCGTTACCCGCTATTATATTCTAGTTTAATCATAATAAATATTAAGTATAAATTACGAAAGCAAATATTCTCTTACAAATCTTAAAATAATACATTAATTTATAAAACTCAGATTTAAATTTTGTGTAAATAGGCATATAAATTATAAAATTCGAGTTCCACAGATTTTCATCATACCAAAACAGTATTTTAACCAATATTCTTCTTACAATTATTTAACATATTAAACGTCTTCTGTTTACAGAGATTGTTCACATTTGCTATATCTAACACTCCTATGCATTCGAAAATTATAGTTCTACAGAATTTTACTAAAATTAATTTACGAAGAACAAATCTTGCTTCTTTTGTTTCATCATTAATTTGTAATTTTCAGAGTTGTAATAATACAGTTAATATTTCACAATAATTTATAAATCTCAAACTACGTGCTTATCTGAACGTTTAAATGTGTATTTTCAATTTAAATGGAAGAAGTAATAAATTGTTTTAGAAGTATATTCTTACATAGAACATTAAATCTACTATAACGGTTCCTTAAAGTAGGATTTATGATATTATTGGAACATAGCTAAAATGTACGGTTGAATGAAAGATGAGTAATAGGATAGAACTACAGATAAAACTTTTGTATTTGCCTTATAAATACCAGAATAAAATGTTTATGATTCAAAAAAAAAAAGATAGTTATGCTTCTATATTAACAAACGGTGGATGTTTCAAATAAATTTATATTATTGTAAGTGGGATAGAAATTAATCGGGAAGCACTAATTTCAAAATACAAAAAAATATCACTAAAGTAAGTTGAAAAGAGTAAAGCACCTTAGAACGTGGCAAGCCTTGTTCCTCTTTACTATGAGTATTCTGCAAATAAACATTCGTAATTTGTGTAAGACGATGGTTAAATCTACTTTACTGTGTGATATGAATCGTTCTGAGGTAAAAAGTATAATTTATATAACTTTGTATTGACAATGATGCAGTAGAGTCAGGTGGGGTAATTATGACCAGGGGTTATTATGACCACACCTATAACGGAGAAATTCGTGCATGATAAAATTTTATTTCACGCTTAAACATTAAACTTTATTAACCATTTTTTATTTTAGACGTTCTTTATCACTAGTCTAAATCATTTTTGAGATCCAAATAGCAATTTTAAAAATGTCTACCAAAATGTTTAATAAACGGATTTGTCAGTTTGGAGTTCTAATGGTCTTAATTACCCCAAACAAATGTGTAAGTAAGTATAAAGAGGAAATATGGTGGTCATAATTTCTCCACTAATGGTCTTAATTACCGCAAATTTTTTTTATTATCGGTTTTTGATGTGTTAATAATAGCCATCCTTTTAACTTAAAAGAGGGCGTTTAAGAATAAAAACTTTTATGAAGTGTCCTTAAAAAATCAAAATTATTTCCCATGTACAAAACACCACTTTTCCAAATAGAAACAAGTAAAAAAAAAAAATACAAAGTTGGAAATGTAAAAAAATGGCCATATTTACCGCTATTTAAAAATTTATGAGCATTTTTAACCATTTGAAGAATGGTTGTTTTTCTCAGTCGAGAATCGACAGACTTGAGACACATCTGAATTCTTGTGGAGTCCCCGTTTTCGGAATACTTCGGTTGCCACAATCACAAATTATTTATTAAAAACCACATAAAAATTAAAAACTCAAAATCAAATTGCAGGGCATTCAAATAGTCCTCGAACTGAACACCGATGCTTTCGCAAAGAAAATTTCATGATAGGTTTCTGAAAAACTGCTAAGGAACTAACCTCTAAAGCAGTGTTGCCGGTGGGCTACTTTTTTTTATATTCAGATTTCTTGATTTACACCACTTTTAGAAACGGTAAAATTCCGTCTGTTCTCGACTTTATTAATATGGTCATAAAATGAGATGCATTTTACTATTTCAAAAAAGTGGTGCCAGTCAAGAATCTGAATTAAAAAAATTTAGCCCATCAGGCAACACTGATCTAAAGCTTTTGCTGCATAATTTGCAAGAAAAATCTAAAAAGAAAATTTTTCTAAGAAAATATTGGTGTACAGTTTGCGGACCATTTGAAATCCTTGTAATTGAGATGCAACTTTCAAACAAATTACAAATAAAAGTACCACTATACGATTGTGTAAAATCTGAAAATGTGGGGTTCTTAGAAGTTTAAAATTTTGCAGTAACGAAAATTTTATAAGTGAAATTGCATTTAAAATTTAAAATTGTTGCCATTCACAGAAAGACGTATAAGTTACGCACAGATATGATTGTCCTTTATAATGTAACTATGGTAAATATAACTATATAAGAAATTGAATGAATTCAGAGACTAGAAAGACTATCACCTCTTTCTTTTGTTTTAAAAAATAATAAATCATTTTGGAGGGAAATGATTGCATAAATGATCATCTCTTCAAAGTGTTTCACATTTATTTACCTGTAAAATAAACATGTCTTATTTACAAAAAAATGAGGAACATATTTATATATATATATATATATATATATGACAAAATTATATATATATATATGACAAAATATTTATTTACAAAAAAATGAGGAACATATATATATATATATATATATATATATATATATATATATATATATTATATATATATATATATATATATATATATATATATATATATATATATATATATATATAATACTTTTATTAAAAAAAATAAAAAGTAACTCAGATTTAATATAGAATTTGTTCATAAATCTTAAATTTTAGTCTTTGAAATAATCAATTTATAAATGGTTGTTGTAATTTGTGAAATTACATTTTTTTAATACTCTGCAGGCAGCAGATTATTATCAAGTCTTAAAAAAAACAAAAATTTAAATTAGGGATTCTAATCTCATATGAACGATTACTATTCCAAATTCCCAACAGAAAATTTTGAATAGTAATTTTCTTTTATTTAACTCTTGTCACAAAATGTAAAGTTTTATTCTGATAAGCTTCGTGAATAAAATGTTTAATACAGATATAAAACATCCATCAGGTTTTGCAATGATGCTGTAACTAATAGTGATCTCGAACTTTCAAATGTTGACAGTAATTACTCAGAGGATAGTGACACTTTTCCAATGTAGAAACCGCATTATCGTTTGCGGAGCAGAGAATCAGAAGCTGTGTGTTAAATTTATTCCCATAAACTATAACTAGATAAGCTCGTTACATGTTTAAAAGGACTGAAAATGTCATACCACTAGAATTTATAATAGAGACTACAGCAGTAAAAAAAAGAAATACCAACTTTTAAAAGTTTATCACGCTATTAAATATTAAAATTATAATCGTTGTCAAATTGTAAAAACAAAAATAGGAAGTGAGAAAGTTTTGGATATATAGAAATATTAAAAGTTATATACAGCGGATGTTGTTCAAGTTTCAAAAATGTGATTATTCTACCTAAAGAATCGTTGTAAATGTTCGTGTTGCAATTAACGTTCATTTATCGATCTCTTCAACGTTGACAAATTTTCCGTGTAAATTGGGTGTCAAAATGCTTTGGGCACTAGTATTTTAAAGTAATTTTGGCGAAATAAACTGTAAGGAATTAGGTATGGCCGGTGTGTCTGGAGCCCTGATTTATCCAGAAAGCTGGCAGCTAAAGTTTAAATTAATTAAGTAGTAACATAATACAATGTGAATTTTTTGATTGTTTAAAAATATAATAACAAGGTTCTTTCTAGCCTTACATATTTTAAGGACTCTGGCACCACTATTAATGTTAAGAAAATTTATATTTAATTTTTATGAAACATAACTTAAAGCTACAGTGGACTTTCAAAATCGCAGAAAATCATCAAATTGTCGAATTTTCATTTTTAGCATAATAACATATGAACTCCCTGCCATTGAACACAAAAATAATTTTTCAATTTCGACTATTTTTACTGGAGTTAGAAGCATTTTTGTCCAATCAGCTGATTGTGCCACGCCCCCTTTTTTACATTTTTGCCGATTCATATTCGTAAAATTTAGCCTAGTTTTTAGTTTTACCATACAAAATGTTATTATTTTGCACTGAAATTATTAATTTTGTGATTTCGCAAAACAATACTTTAACTGTAACTTTTAACTGTTTCTTTAAGCGTTTGTTTACAATGTATTTAGAGGAATTGCTTTTTATGTCCAATCTTTTTAGCGTAAATTAAAAAATATTAATATATTTAAAATATTAAAGATATTTAATATATTTAACAAAAATTTGTACAATAAGAGGTTTTTATACCATGAATATTTCTAGTAAAATTTGAAAAAAATTCATTAGAAAATACAAAATGTAACTTTTGAGAAGATTTTTTAAAAATCAGATACTTCACGTCCTTTGCATGAATTACTGTTGAAGCCACATATTTTCTGTGAATTTACCATAAAACATAAAATACTTATATATAAGCTAGAAATGATATTAATCCCTCGATAGCTGAAACTGTGTCTGTATGAAAATATTAAGCAATTATAACCACTATAGTTACTAAAACATGTTTTTCTCAGAATGAATATTTTCGTAGTTTTCATGATTTCAAAATGTTCCATGCGAAATTCTTTATGCCCAATTTTTCTCATTTTTTTTAAATGCTCTTTATATATGTGTTAACAAATGTTACTAGAAAGAAATTTTTTAGACGCATGTAATTTTTTTAAATTTCAGTTATATGAAATTTTTAATGATTTTTTAACGGAAAATACAAAAGAATTAAGTTAAAATCATTTTTTAAATTTTTTACTAGTAATATGCTAAAAATGCTTAGAAACATTTGTTAACACATAGAGAGCATTTTAAACAAAAAATCAGAAAAATTGGGCATAAAGAATTTCGCATGGAGTATTTTGAAATATTGCCATTTTTTGTTAATTTAAAAAAAAGAAAAATCTGTATCTCAAAAACTATTGAACATATTTTTTTTTAATTGTGAAATAAGAGATATATATATTTTGATTATTTCCAGAATTTAAAAAAAAAATTCATTGAAAATTTAAAAAAAAAATAGTTTTGAGAGTCCACTGTAGCCTTAAATCCATTAGCTTACACTCTTTCGCAATATTTATCTGCAGTGAAGTACTTTGAAAATAGTATTAAAATTTAGTGGTACAATTGTACAACCCTAAATGAGTTGTAGAGTGATATATTTATTGAATTTTGCTTGGCGTATATTAATATTAAAGAAATAGTTATATTAAAAATAATTACTGTATAACGTATATAAGTAAAAGGTCAGAGTATTGAAATATACACACAGAAAAAGGAGTTGGTTAAAACTACAAAACATGTTTTGTTGAGTATATTTTGGTTGTTTTAAGCGAATTTTTTAGTTAAAACATTGATTTTGTTGCTCAGAGAAAAATATATTGTTAACACTCTTATCAAATTTTAACAAAATTTCATCAATTTTATTTGAGTCTTACTAAAGTGTATTTTCAATTTGCAATTCCAACAAAATTTTGTTGCTTTTGAAAAACTTAAATTGATGTGCAGTAGTCATAACTCTCTCACGTAATTTTCTTTAATTGACTTATATAGCTGTGAAAAATTAGCATAATTTTTGGATAGTAAAAATGTTTCAAATTGAGACGGATTAATGACGTTATTATGCATTTTGGATGAAAATTGTTGACGGAAAATTGAAAAAAAAATCAACAATTTTTTTTGCTTATTCAAATAAAATTTTCATTGACTCACAGTGTTGCCAGATGGGCTACTTTTTTTAAATTCTGATTCTTAATTGGCACCACATTTTACAAATGATAATATGTGCCTTATTCACTGACTTGATAATTAAGGCGAAAACAATAGGTAAATTACCGTTTCGAAAAAGTGGTGCCAGTCAGCAAATCCGAATTTAAAAAAAGTAGCCCACTGGCAACACTGTTGACTCATATTCAAACGAAAAGTTTTGTTGGACCAAAAAAATTTTTATTGATTCAACAAAACTTTTTTCTGGTTGTACATATTTGCATTAAATTTATGCAGTGTGTTTTGTTATAAATTCAATAATTCAAATTGCACGAAATCAAAAGGTAATGCTTAACTTTAAATGTACAAGAAAATAGCTGATGTACAAGAAATGTACAAGATCAATAGCTGGAATTATTACAGAGGATAAAATGAAAACAGAATGGGAGTTAGAGAATGAAATAGCATAGTTTATTTCAAACATGATCTCCAAAGTTACATAAGTAGTTGTACTGTTTCAGCAAGGGGTGAATACTAACCCATTAGTGCCTAGCGTCCCATTTTTGGGACAGTTTTAAAATATTCAGTCAAGCGCGTTTCACACCAGTAAAAAAGGAGGATAAATAAATACTTTCTTTCTCGAGACAAAGTCCTCGATAAATTAACATAAAAGTTATTCTTACTTTAAAAGTGGTGGGAAAATGCAAAATTTGAATTTTAACGAAGAAAATAATTCAGGCATTAATGGGCTAAACTTATTCTTTTATCTGCATTTGGAGTAAATTTCGAACTCTGTGAGTGACATTGCTATCTGAGTAAAAACGGCGGCTCTTTAATATCTTTTTCAGCTGGCGATATATATTACGACATGATGACGAGTTTAAAATAACCAGGTACGTGTGTCATCATTCTTAGATTATCGTTCCTCGAAGACATATTTGTCCCACTCAATAAGAGTGCACATTGTTTCTACACTGCTTTTATTTTCAGAACTATTTTCTTCTTCTGCTACTGAAAAACTGAGTAACTTTACGTCGCACTTCTTTAACCGCAAAAATGATAAAACGTAGATACATAAAAGCCAATTTTCTGCCGAAGACTGTTGGCCACCGCTTGCGCATATCACGTGCTCTTGCAAAACTTCCCAGAGGCAGTCAAAATTTACACAGAGAGGTTTTATACATTTTTGCCGGTGTACATCTAGATATAGCTGAATTATTTATATTTGACAGCGCATTGGTTACATTTTTTAATTTTATACCTGGCATAAAGAAAATATCCAGATTATGCACCCTTTCTTAAATAAACATATTTTTCTATCGTCCATAAAAATGAATGTTGTCGCATTTGAAATGTGACCTGCTGAAACCTAATGCTGTTCACCAATTGGAATGTACTTTTATCGAAACATCTTTGAAAAAATATGTAACTCTTTCCTTTTTTAAAATATAAGACTCAGTTGTTGTCACACACATACGAAAATAAATAATATAACTATTCCATTTTTAGTTAATCCACTAGTATGGTTTATGTTTATGTTCATTCGTCAATGAAAAAAATCGATACCTCTGCAATTTGATTGGTTATTAAACGATTCAACTCACTGCCTTTCATTAAATACAGCTTGCAGATAGTTATGCTATTGTCAAATACCATACATGTTGTTAAATACCATATACGTAAGACCATGTAACACAATTTCTGTTTCTCAGTAATCAATATCATTTTCGAATTGATTTTATCATTAAAATATAAAAAAGCTTTACTTCCTCTCAATAACTTTTCTTTTGTGGTCAGGACATATAAAAGTTGAAATTTTTTCGTATTGTCATTAAAAAAAAACGAAAGGAAACTGTTATGGCAAAAATCCTACTTATTATTGATGCCATGAAAATTAACCCCTTAATTATCGCTCATGTAATATTCACGGGCATTGTTCATCACGGCTTTTATTCGGAAATGTTTGATTTCCACTAGTTTTATAAAATAGTATAATTGTCTTTATGTCTGTTGTCATGGTATTGTTTTTTTGTGATTAAATAAGGCGAATATCCCTTAATGAAAAAAATGATGGCAATAATCAATCTGAATTTCTTATTTAATGCGAACATTAAGTGGTTAAAGTGAAATCTTTATGAATAAAAGCCTTACGTAACACACAGTATTTTCTATTCAGATTGGCTTTTTCGCTGATTATATCTTATTAAAAAAAAATGTTGTACCAAACAAATAAAAAAAATTTAAAGTTCGCTGCTATGCAAATATCACTGTGTCAGCCGAAAAAGCAAAGTTTTAAGGCTATAACTAGTGTTTTCTACCTATTGCTGCATTTGCTTTCCAGTTGAAAAAAAAAAACAACTGTCAAACTAGAACTTTTTTTAAAGTTGTTACATAGTGTTATTGTACTTACATATGGATTTTATTTTCAGAAAATAATCTATCTAAAGCATTAGTGTCAAAATGTGTCAAACTAGTGTCAAATTAGTGTCAAACTGTAAATTGTCAGATGCTACTAAAATTTTAAAGAAAAAGTAGGCTTCTTGAATCGAAGAGATTCGGTGATATCTTAACCGCTTCCTTGACTTACCTGTACGTCGTACGGGCAAGAAGAGAGGGCTTGATCTATTATTTAAAGCTGTTTCATACCATTAAATTTTTTATTACATTTTCATGCTATTTAATAGCAGAAATGTTTAGACTAAATATCACGAATATTTTCGGTTACAATAAGTGGTGTGTAACACATATTTTCAATTTATTTCACGTAAAAAAATAAGCAGTTAAGTGGTTAAAGCAATGTTTTCTATAAAAGTTTAATAGCATCTGGCTGGCCCCATTTCGACACTCTAGGTCTCATGAAATAAATGAAGTTATTAATTCACCAAGTCCTTGACCAAGAACTTTCTCATGCGAAGCAGATGTTTTTATAAAATTTTAAATGCTTTTAAAGAATAACATTTTAACATCTTAAAAATAAATAAAATTTCTCATTTTTTTTTCTTATTTTCTTTTAAGTGATTACACCCTATTTCTCTAATCTCTTAAACTCTAAGCTATTAACTTTCTCTTTTTTCCCTCCGCTCCCATTTTTTAGATAGCAGCAAAGTATAAATTAAGCGTTACAGATAATTGGTAAGAGAAATTCAAAAAACCGGAAAAAAGTAGCGTTCAAATTTAGAAATTAGATAGCTTCCAGTTGTGTAAAATTTACTATGAAGTATCAATAAAATGGTATAATTAAAAAGACAAAATTGTTAAGTCAGTTGTTTAGCTTTTCAATTTCTGGCACAGAAAAATACTAGCGTCTAGCGACAGCAGGATTCCTAATGATAGGACTGGATAAAAATCTGCCGATCTTTGCTCTTAGGATTTATCCCTAAAGAGGGATAATTTGCTTTTTTAGTCTTTTGTATTGTGTTGCCATCTGTTAACAGAAGACTAAAGTTATAATTAATTAAAACATTGCATTATATTGAAGATTGTGGCAGATAAAAATAAAATAAATTGTAAATTATAAAATAAATTATCAAATACATTTAAATTATTTATAGCGTTAATATTGATAGTTATTTAAAATATCATTTTGACTATCGTGGCAGATAAGGAAGAAATTAATTATCAAAGGCATTTAAATTAATAATAATGTTAATATCGTTCTTAATTTAAGTAATTCTTGAATTTATGTAAGAATTATGATATTCTGGTATTCAAACAGTAAACAGAACAATCGTATAAACACAATATTCTAACGAAAAGTGAGTCATCTCATTTTCAAAAAGCCATGCCAGGCACCACTAACGATGATTTCCCCCACAGACTGTGGATTTCCCTAAACATTTGAAGAAAGAGGGGAAAATCCCTCTTTAAGAATGTTTCAAGTTTCGCGGATTTTACTAAGTCCTACCATTAGGAATCCTGCTGTCGCTAGAGGCTAGTCAGAAAAATCTGTTCGTAAAATGATGAAATGATTTACTGACACCGGAGTTTACAAACGATTATTTTAGCAATCAAGTATTCGCCAATTTAAGATTTCGTTGTAAAAACAAAAGTTTATTAAAACATTCTTGGTGCCCATCGTATGTTTGGAATTAAAATTTAATGGTCTCACGTGGGAATACTGTGCCAGCTAAGAGTTTGACTTATTCTCTTGAAGGGCGGTGGGATAAAATATATCCCACTTAATTTTAATTGAAAAATGCCACATTCACACCAGAACCTCGGAATGAAAATTTTAATTTTACCAAGCACGTAAAGAAAATCATTTTTCTATTTTGAAATAAATTTGTTTTTAAATTCTGGGGTCGTTGGATCATTTCAGCATTATTTGAATAGAAGTGATTTGCCCCTCAAATGGTTAATAAATAAATAAATTAATTAATTATATTTTAATAAAGAAATAAACAATAATTTTAGTAAATAAATTTATTTTTATAGTTAAATTATATATTACATTACTTAAATTTCAAAATCATAAGACTTATCGAGAAAATAAGTTTTGAAACGATTGTAAACAGAAGTTACGTAGAAACAATTATTGGAATACACTTAAAAATTATCATATCTTTATTAAGCTTTAAAAAATATAACACAATCACATAATTATGTGTAATCCTTTCAGAGTTACCCAAGATTCCATACAGCTGTATTTACTCTTAGAAAAGGCAGAAACAAATATGTTTTGGGGGTTTAAAGGGGTATTTATAAAATCAAGGTTTCTTTTGCCTCTGAATTTTTGCCATTGATAAAGATATACTTTTACCAGTGATACGTTTCCAGTAATTTTGTAGTACATTAAACAATTTTCGAATGCTGTAATATATGTTTTTCAGGATGCAATTACTTCTTAAATAGGCATTTTCTTGTTCACCAAACATATTTTTAGAGAAAAACGTAATATAGTAACAGTACTTAATGTTAAGATTAAAATTAGTTTTATTTTGTTATTACTGCAAGTATAAATTCAATTACCGCATATACTCGGGTATAAGTCGACTCATAAATTCAAGAAGAAATTATATTGCATACCAGTATTTTTTTAGCTATACTCACCTTATTTATATATCAGCAAATTTGGTATTCGCATAAGAAAATTATAACTTTTAAGCATATTGGTATTCAACGTGTTATTCCTCTCGAATTCGTTGTCATCTTACGGTACTTTCATACGGTACAGAAATGAAAATATTAAATTGATAATTAAAAGCATCTTAAAAACTATTATACTTGTTTGCGAAAACTTATGATAAAAGGTACCAGACTTGTTTCTGAAAATAAAGCAAAATAAGCTTTTTTTTTATAAATGAATCTCGTCATATTGGTTTCTCAAGTTTTAAAAATGAAAAATATTTCAAAGCATTGTGAGAATCGGAAGCGGTTTTTGTATATTTCTATGTATGTGCATTGTATTAAATATTCATAAATTAAGAAAGATTTGGATAGTTTACAGAATAGATCCAGCACTATTTGAACTACGGGCAGCGTAATTTTACCGAGGTATGAATTGGAATATTCTTATTTTTTCCTATTTAGCATGATTTGAGTAAAGAAATTTAAAATAATGTTAATTACTGATACCTTGAATTCTCTAATTTATTGGTTGTGTTATCTTCTGGGGTGTACAAATCATGACGTTTATAAAACAATTTCCACCACTTCATTTTTAGTATTCTTCGCCTATTAAGAATGCTAATAAAATTAATCATCAAATAACAATAAAATTTAAACGAATAATATTTAATATATATATGTGGTAATCAATTCATTGGCACCAAGATGTTAACATCCATGGTCATGTTACATTTTTCTTATCTTAAATCGATCGCAGCACCATTTTATCCCTTGGTGGCCTTTGTTTGAACTAAAACATTTTATTGCACCAATCAATTTACAATGGTCTGATATGTATTTGCTCCAAATATAAAGTTGTTTCATCCTCTCATTCCATTTCTAGGGCGTCTCAAACAGGGATCCTTTAATTTGAACCACACTGTATATCAAATATCTATTTTTGTCGCTATTTTAGACATTCAATGTGAGATATTCCAAATCAAAGATAAAATCTTTGTAAATCTTAGTTAAAAATTAGTCATTAGTTTAAGTAGGAATACCAAATATGAATTTCTAATGAATGAATGATATGAATTCCTATTCCTAAATTTTGTAATGTTGGTGAGAAAACACTCAAATAAAAGAACTTATTTTTAAGAAAATACATTCCTTCATATAACTAAATTTTTTATATAATTTATATTTCACATAAATAACCATTTAAGTCTGAAATGTTTAACTTCAAAAAATCTTTAATCCCTTTTAACTCAAACAAAGCACGTAAACTGAAATCCATTTATCTCGAACTTTTCTTTTTGAAATTCAATAGAAGAATTTTTTCTTTCATTTCATCTGTGATTGAATGCTTTTTTTATTATTTACCATTTCTAATTTATCATTCTACATAAGAAATCAATATTACAAAGAATTTATATTTAGAAATCACAACGATCAATTACATAAAGATAAACGCAGAGAAAGAAAAGTGCAGGAGATTGATTGTTATTAAACGAGGATATGGCATCTCCTTTTAAATAACTTGCCACTTAAAAGAATATCTTAATAATTTCCTACCTGCCAACTTATACGTTTCTTTATTATTACTAAAGAAGCTTTATTTAAATTATAAATTTGAATGTTTAAATAATGAATCTTTTTTATTAAATTTTATTGGTAAGAAAAACATAAATATTGGTGGCTATGATTAGTTTTGAAACATAATTTCATAGAAATAACACCTTAAAATGTTTTTTTTTCTTTTTCACACAAAGTCGCCTTGGAAGGTGACAAAATTTTTAACAGGTTAAAAATATGATTTTTTTTTTCACTTATTATTTTTTTACATTCACGTAAATAACGGAACGATTTCAAAAGTGGAAGATTTGATCAATTTGATTCATATGTATTTCTTTTTTTTAAAACATTCACCGTTTGTTGTTTTTTAAAATATTTTTTTATGCGACTAGAGCTGCCAAATTTCCGGCTTTTTGGACACCAATATTTTATTAGAGAAAACTCAATGGAACATTTGGACGATTTAAAAGAATCGCATTTTTTAATATATTAATTGTGCAAATCTAGGACACTTAACAAATCTGCATGATACGGACTACGAACACTCGTCTTTTTAATTTTTTTTAGTATCTTCACCGATCAATGCAAAACTACGAGACCGATTAATGTGATTTTATTTTGCCTGAAACCGGATATTTCGAATGGGTCCATTTAATATTCCCTCAATATTGATTCGTAATGTTTCAGAAATTTAACAAACACCAAATTAATAAATAATAATTTTAACCCTTTGAGCTCTGGGGTGTAAATTTCTTCAAAATTCTAAATGTCACATCGGCACCAGTATTTTGTAAAGAAAAAAAAGGTTAACATGGGGAAAAATGCATTAAACCTTTTTCAAATAAATTGGGTCGAATTTTCTGGTGCGAATCTTACATTTCGGAATTAAAATTATGTGGTAGAAAATTCTACCATCAGAGCTCAAGTGGTTAAAAGTACAGTAAACATCTAACTCAGCATACTAAGATGTGTCATACTGAGTAATCCAGCATACCCGGCTGGATATATATTATAATTTTATTAAATATGTAGAATTTTTTTAAATAACAATATCCCAGCATTCTGTGTATTTGTATGTGACGAAACGTCTGATTGAAAATTTCTACTTTACTTAGAATCAATATGTATTTAGCTATAAATAATTATTTTCAAAAACTACTTCGCATTTCATAAGCGTTATGGCTAACAACGAAATACTTTCTTTGTTTTATATTTCTAGTAATGGCTACGAAGGGGTTTTATGTCTATCGCTTGATCCTGTTTTTTACTAAGGGTACCGCTTAGCGGTCAAATAGCTATTTTTAATGTATGAAATAAAAGAAAAATAAAACTATCTCCTTTAATTTATGTGTAATAAATCAGTATAAATGAATTCTCATAAATATTTTTTATATTTATAAAAATATCCCCCCAAGTTTCAAAGTTGTCTCAACATTTATCTAAATCCATCTGAAATACTTTTTGTTCTGTAATCATATTAATTTAAAAGTTAATTTATAATATTTATTCTATACAAAAAATGAATGTAATTGTACAAACATAAAATGTTGCTCAAAATATTTTTTTTTCTTATGGTATTAAATTTAACGTGATTTTTTTGTTTAACTAAGAACTATATAAAAAATAAAAGAAGCAATACAAGCAAAAATACTGAAAAGTAATTGAAATTTTCTAAAGCCCAAGCTTTCAGTTGTTTTCATTTCTAAACCTTCTATTTTAAGTAACTTTTTTATTGAAACGACGAGTTTGATTGTCGAGAACGTAAGAGTTTGTGATTACTTTTATCGGCATCCTGAGCAAAATGATTTCACGACATTTTTTTAAAAGCAACAGTTACGCCTCCGAATTTTATATTTTTTAAGGTAACTTAAACATAATAAAAAAATTCGTAGCTTTTCCAGCGCATACATTTAACACTAGAACCACCCGCTATTTTACTCAAGTTTTATTAAAATTTGTTCCCACCAAAATGATTTTTTAACTATTTAACTTATTTAATAGTTTCTTTGTCCTGCTTACATTTAACTTATGAAAAAATTCTGGTTATAATGGAATCATATACAGGGTGGTTCAAATTAAAGTATACCTGCTTGCGACGTCCTAGCGAGAGAAGTTGTGGATGAAATGTCCTCATATTTGGAAGATATACATATCAGACCAAATTTTAGTTTAAACAAAGGCCACCAGGGGATAAAAATGCGCTGCGATCGGTTTCAGATAAAAAAAATGTAACACGACTTTGGATGTAAACATCTTGGTGCCAATGGGCTTATTCCCACCAATAATATTTATTAGTATTATACGTTTAACTTTTATTACATATGCTTGCATTAATTTTATTAGTACTCTTATTAGGCGAAGAATACAAAACATTTTGCGGTGGGAAATGGGACTATTTACACCTAGATTTTAACAACCTTGAATATGACGCAACCAATAAAAAACAGAATACGAGGTGTCAGTAATCAACTTTATTATTGTATTTTTTTTTCCACAAACTGACGATCTTAAAACACTGTTTGCGACAGCACAAACGAAAGACATGTGCGTGGTAATAGAAAGCACACAAAATTTTTACCATTCGGATTCAATATGTCCATCCTGTTTCAGCGGCAAAACGTGAAATTGTGTAACGGCAAGATCCACAGTGGCTTGTAACATATCGCGAGCATTGTTGCGTGCATGCAAGAGGGTCTGATTTTTTAAATACACCAGATTTAAAATATTTCCTCGATATACTTTATCTTTTAGGCAAACCCAAATCCAAAAATATAACGGGATCAAGTGAGGTGAACACGGAGGCCATTTTGTAGAAAATTCACGGCTGATAATGCGATCCTCTTTAAAATGGCATTGTAGCAATTTTTGTACTTCACGTCCAATGTGAGTTGGAGCACCATCTTGTTGGAACACTGTTGTAACTAGGCACCCTGGACTTCTGGATTGACCACACTTTGCAACATGTCCCGATAACATCCTGCAGTTACGGAACAGGTTTTTGGTCCCTGAGAAATGCTTTCCTCAATGAAAAATGGCCCAATCATAAAGGTTGCAGTGAAACCGATTCACACAGTAACATGCGGGGATTGTAGAGGCATTTGTTGGATATGGTGAGGATTCTCAGTAGATCAGATACGACTGTTTTGTGTATTTACTGTTCCACACATGTAAAAGTGAGCCTCATCGGTCCGTAGGATGTTCCTCAGCCAATCTTTATCCACCTCCATCCTTGCCAAGAACGTCAAAGCGAATGTTTCACGAAGATCGTTATCGCCAGGATTTAATTTTTGGAAACAACGAATCTTATATGGATAAGTCTTGAATGCTATACGCATGCACCTCCATACGGTAGTGTATGGAAAATCCAGTTGCCTGGATACAGCTCGAACACTGGAGGCTCCACCTGTGTTTGTACTGGCCTACTCAATAACAGCGATTGCGACATCCTTCATCACCTGCGGTATCTTTTTTCTACGTTCCCGGCGTGCTTGAACTGCAAAGCTGCCAGTTTCCTCAAAACGTTTAATCATTTGTCGCAGAGCACATGGTGTCATTCGACCAGTACGCAAAGATTTCTGCAGTCGGTACAACCAAAGCGTTTTGGTAGAATTACTGTTATTTTGGTATAAAAGCTTCTGCAACAAAGCACGCTCCGAAACTGAGAGAACCACCGTGGCGGTCTCCGAATATTTCAAACATATTCGCCTTCCTATTTATCTATTACGACGGTCTTTTAGCCCTCCTCTTATGCAAATTTTACTCTCGGGTACTGCGCGTGCAAACAAATAAGCACAGAAGGCGTCGATAATAAATATAAAAAAATACATACAAATTATGCTACCGAGTTCAGCATTGGAATATTCAAATTTTCACCTACTTAACCCATTAACGCCCAGCGTCCTCTTTTGAGGACGGTTACAAAAAAAGCAAGAAAGCGGTTTTCCCACCAGTAAAGAGGAAGAGAAATATGTACCTTCTTTCGCGAGACAGAATCCTCGATGAATTTAGATAAAAGTTAATTTGATTTTTAAAGTGGTGGGAAATACAAAATTTAAATTTTAGCGAAGAAAACAATTCGGGCGTTAATGGGTTAACATGATTCGAGTAAAGAAATTTAAAATTATGTTAATTACCATGTTATAACCACGTGGTACAACACAATGTTAATTACAATTCCCACCACTTTATATTTAATGTCTTTCCTCTAATAAGAATACTGATAAAAATATAAAAACATCGAAATATATTCAATTAAATTTAAACGAAGAATACTTTTAAAGTTTAGTGGTGGGAATCAGCCCATTTTCACCAATATGTTTACATCCTAAGTTGTGTTAAATTTTTCTTATCTGAAATCGATCGCACCGCTCTATTATCCCCTGGAGGCCTTTGCTTGAACTGAAACATTTTTTTGCACGATTCAATTTCCCATGGTCTGATATGCATATCTTCCAAATGTGAAGACATTTGATCCTTTACTTTTTTTGCTAGGGCATCGCGAACAGGGATACTTTAATTTGAACCACCCTGTATCAAATCATATTCAGGGATCTAAATAATCCCTAGTGGCGGTTCTAGTGTTAACCCCTTGAGCTCTGATGGTAGAATTTTCTGCCACATAATTTTAATTCAGAAATGTCACATTGACACTGGAAAATTCGACCAAATTTATTTCAAAAAGGTTTAATGCATTTTTTCGTGTTTATTGTTAACCGGTTTTTTTCTTTGCAAAGTACTGGTGCCAATGTGACATTTGGAAATTTTAAGAAATTCACACCCCAGAGCTCAAAGGGTTAACCCGTTGGTGCCTAGTGTCCCCTTTTAGGGAAAATTATAAAAAAGACCATACAGCAGTTTTCCCACTAGTAAATAGAGAGATGAATAAGCACTATTCATCACGAGACAAATTCGTCGATACTTTAAGTTATTCGTTTTTTAAAAGTGGTGGGAAACCCAAAATTTCATTTTAATGAAGAAAATAATTCGGGCATTAATGGGTTAACCATTTAACGTTCATTGGTTTCGCCACGAAACCACAAAATTTTAATTCCGATACGCAACACTGACACCGGTATTTTTATCTAAAAATATCCCTTTTATTTTGCATGTGAAAAATCACGTTTTCTTATTTAGAAATATATTTGTTCTTAATTACCGGTGTCATTCATTTATTTCGACATCTTACCAATGAAAATGCTATGATCGTTAAAGAGTTAAACACAAACATTTAAAATTTTATTTTACTCGGGTTATATTTAAAATTCCTTGTAAAGTTGTCAAGTAACTACATTGGTATAACCGGCAATACGTAGCTGGCAAAAACGTACGATTTTATGTGCCATAAAGGGTATAGCCGGGTTTCTTAGTAAAATGTGCCCTTGAGTCAACCACATCGAGCCCTACATGGATCGATATCCCATAAAAAGAAATTCATTTCTACAAATTTTTAAGTTTGTATCTGAAGACCATGGGGGGGGGGGGATAATGGCCCTAAATGCCTGTTTTGCAAAAGAGCGGATTGTGACAAAACTACTACGCAGATTTCAACGAAAAAATTAAGGTATGTAAAAAACCACCATACGAATGTTTGTCAATTTTTTCAGATTTTTTTAAACAAAAGAACTTTACTAACATTTTTCCTGTTTTTAAATGTCCTTTTTAATTAAAAATAGACTGAAATTTCTGAGTGACCACCTTAATTTTTTTTTCATGAAATAGTTTGAGACATGATGCATATTCACTATCAATTTCAACTTTCTACGTATGGTGCATCATATTAAAAAAGGGCAAAATCATATTCCGGTGGGATTGTTGGGCATGTCTCGGACAAATTTCACTCCTTCTTTTTAAAATACCGTGTGAATTAATATGTGAGATTTGAAAAGAAGGCGTGAAATTTGTCTGAGACACGCCCCACATTAAAGCCGGAATATGATTTTGTCTTTTTTTAATATGATGCGCCATATGTAGAAAATTGAAATTGATAGAGAATATGCATCATGTCTCATAGTATGTCATGCAAAATAATTAAGGTAGTCACTCAGAAATTTCAGTTTATTTTTAATTAAAATGTTCATTCAAAAAACAGGAATAATATTAGAAAACTTGTTCTTTTGTTTAAAAAAATCTGAAAAAATATTTAACATTCGTATGGTGGGTTTTTACATCCCTTATTTTTTTCGTTGAAATTTGCTTAGTAGTTTCGTCACAATGTGCACTTTTCCAAAACAGGCATTTAGGGTCATTACCCCCCTTAGTCTTGAGATACAAGCTTAAAACTGGAGAGAAATGAGTTTCTTTTTATGAGCCATATAGGACTCGATGTAGTTCACTCAAGGGCATATTTTACTAAGAAACCCTTTTAATGGTAAATTTTACCTTTATTAATCGCCAATTAAATATGGCAAATATTTCTGATACAAAAAAGTATAAGAGTTGCATACTTACATACTTGCCAACTTTAGTCATGATTTCCGTAAAATGTGAGTTAACCAGGATAAACAGGTTTCTAACCAGAAAATATTTTAGATGTTTCATTCCAGAAAATGCTTAGTAATTAGGAACTTTTTGTTAGAAAAAGAAATCATGTATTATCGCTGGATGATACAAAAAAAGAAAATATTTTTACAGATTTGTGTTGCAATATTTGTTTGTTACTTATTGAGAAATTGAAAAGAAAAGTGAAACCTACGCGGAAGATGAAAATCAAAAATGAGTTAGACGCAAAATGCAAAAGAAGATATATTCTAAAACTTGCTATATTAGCCCTTCACCATTTACTTTTGTTTTATTAATGGTCAAAGTTAAAAGCCAGCTAAATATAGATTTTGCAACATTCACTATTTAAGTATGATGCATTCAAGAATATGTACATTTAGGCTTTTTTATTTAAGTTATTACTTTATTCATTTTTTCAAAAATCAGCATTAAACCATCAATTCTACTTATTTAAATCTTTTATGAATTAATTAAAGTATGTATTGCAATTTAATGAATATCTTAAGATGAACCGACATGTATAAAACGCATATCACATTTAGGACATTGAACGTCACATTTAGGATTTAAATACCAAAAATTACAGAAATGCGACAAAGGTATATTGTTCACTTATTATAAAAATAGGAATTCAATTTTTATGAAACAAATTAGTTTTGCACTAAAGACACAAATTTGAATATATTTCAGCTTAATATAATATATATTAATTTTAAAAAATACCAAATAGTACCTAAATGAGACAAAGCGAGGAATCACGTTTCATTTGGGTACAGTGAACTTACATAGACATTTCATAAGAGAATACGGTTTTAAAATGCTTTGCAGCGGGGTGTTAAAGTACAGCAAGCCGGATATCACTAAAATTTTACAGTTATCATTGTCATATCTAATCGCGGAATCTATGCGATTCAAGAAGACCAGCAATTCTTTTAAAAATTATCATTAGAATGCCGGAGAGGTGGCATTTTGGCCCATAACATATGAACATGTTTCGATTTGGCCCAGAAATTTCTTTATAAAATAAGCTTAAAAGATTTAGAGGGGGGGGAGAGAGGATGGGTTCATTAAATAAGTTTAAACTTTAAAATAAAAATTTTGGTGATAAATATTTTTATAAAATTTGTGTAAAATTTCTCGTCTTTCTAGTGTTAATGTTGTTTTGCGGACCACAGTTTCATACTTCTTTTTTACAGGGTAAAGTGCAAAAAAATATATTACCACCAGTAATAAAACTGAATGAAATATTAATGCATAAACATTAAAAAGTTACTCGCAAATATCCTTGCTAGCATATACATTCAAGAGCCAAATCATTATGACCACCTGCCCAATAACGTGTTGGCTAACCTTTGACCTCGAAAACAGCTTGGAACCGTCTTGGTTCTGATGCTTTCGGCAGTGTTGCCAGATGGGCCACTTTTTTTAAATTCAGATTCTTGATTGGCACCACTTTTTACAAATGATAAAATGTGCCTTATTCAATTGCATGACAATTAAGACGAAAACAAAAGGTAATTTACCGTTTCAAAAAAGTGGTGTCAATCAAGAAATCTAAATTTTTAAAAAGTAGCCCACTGGCAACACTGGCCTTCGGGGATGCCGCAAGTTTTTTGAAGATACCGTAATTTCGGGTGTATAAGCCGCGGATCAAACAATTCTTTTTGGACCCAGAAATCTTATTTAGTGATTGAAGACAAATATTTATGGCGATCTGACTAGTTATACTTATTTCTTAAAAAATTCTGGGTCGAAAAAGAATTGTTTGAGCTGCGGCTTATACACCCGAAATTACGGTAACCAGGGATAAATTGTATTAGTTGTTTAAACCTTTGAGGGACAAAGCACTTGCATTCATAAAATTCTGAAATGAACGAATGACACCAGAACATAAAAACAAATTTATTCGGAAATAGATAAATGCTTTTCTTTACGTACTTGATAAAGTTAAAATTTTCATTTAAAAATTCAGGTGTCAATGCGGCATTTCGCAATTAAAAATAAGTGGTATATATTTTATACCACCGCCCATCAATGGGTTAAGCAGCAGTCCTGCATATACGGCATGCTCCAAAATGATTGTTTTTGATATCTGGGCTTCCATTGAATGACACCCGAAATGTGATCTTACAGATCGAGATATGTCAAGTGAGGCAACCAGGACTTTAATTGGAATTCAGTATTATGGTCCTGGAACCAAGCGAGCATAATTCGAGTCATGTGATATGGAGCGTAGTTTTGCACGAATTCCCAATTCCCGTTTAGGAATACAGATATCATTTGTAAATGATCCGCATTGAGGTAATCCGTGGCGTTCATAGTCAGTTCTACAACTGCCAGAGGTCCCAGGGTTGCTGAAGTGAACGTTCCCCAAAACGTAATATTTCCACAACTGGTTTGTATGACCTGAAGCGGAAGTACCGTAATTTCGGGTGTATAAGCCGCGGATCAAACAATTCTTTTTCGACCCAGAATTTCTTAAGAAACAAATGTAACTACTTAGATCGACGTAAATATTTGTCTTCAATCACTAAATAAGATTTCTGGGTCCAAAAAGAATTGTTTGATCTGCGGCTTATACACCCGAAATTACGGTAACAGTTGCATAGAAGGCGGTGTACCCAAATACGGCCATCGACGTATTGACAAATATCAATGTTTCATCCTACGAGACAACTCTCTCCCTATGTTCTATAGTCCAGTCATCATGTTCCCCGGCTTTGTGTATGAGTATTTGACGTTAATGCGTGGTCCACACGGTCACGCGTGGGACGTTAGTCCCGTAATCTCACATTCAACAGTGTCCCCTGAACTGTATGCTCAAGAAGAATTCCACTCTAACCTATATTGTCCTAGGATGTAAATTGAGGCAGTCTCTGGTGCCGATTTCGTCTTACTAAGAAATGGAGTGTCCGACGTGTTTTTTATTTGATAATACCTGGTCGTTCAACGTGATGGCTTCTACTGATGGTTTCACCATCGGTTTGTACCATCACGGTTTGTATGCGTACTAACAACTATATGTTTGAATAACCCATGCGAAGTGCAGTCTCGAAGATATTCGTTTTGAGCAGTTGGCGACTGCTTTCTGCCCTTTATCAAAGTAGCTTACATAAGCAGCATTTACACTCAACAGCACACGTAAGCACAAAAATGATTCCTGAGACACCCTAGCAGCATTTAAATACTCTTCCCACCAGAATATGTGCCTACCACGCCATCCAGTGTAGTTTAGTGCTTTGATAGGTTTGAATAGTCGTAATAATTAGGCTCTTGAAAGTATGCTACTACATTTTAATTTAGAGGAATTTTTAATTCAGATATTCTAAATTCATATCAGAAATTTAAAACAACAATATATTCTTTGTTTAATACTATTCATTACGTTGTTAAGCATTGCTGCCAACATCTTACGCTTTTTAAACCTCTTTTTAAGTACCTCGTAAAGCTTATAGTAAAATTTAATTTCTTTAATCACTCTAATCACCATTTAAATGAGGAAGATTTTTCTATTTATTTCTGGTCCAAAAAAGCGGAAGCGTTGGCAGCTATGCGTTAAATAAATCAAAATTTGTTATTGAAATTTCCTTGTAAGAATTCATATTCTTTGAATTTCAAAATTTCTAGAGCGCATCCTATCATGAGAATTAGAGGGTTAAGCTAGTTATGTCTTTTTTATAGTTTAACTAAGATGATGAAAAATTAAAAAGGGTTTTACTTAACCCCTTAACGGTTGCATGAAACTACGGTTTAAAATTTGAAAATTCATTATTGCCACCACTTTTTTGAAAAAAAAATATTCTTCTTATTTAATGCCAAGTAGTTTATACCAGAATAAAACCAATTACACTGTTTTATAAATCTGGTGGCATTCAAACATTTCTGAATAAAAGCCCTGAAGCTTACAGCCCGTGAATGTCTCGGGCGCAACAATTAAGTTGTTAAAGTTACATTTGTTTAATCGTTAAACTTCACGGAGCACAAAATCAAAGTTTATCTAATAAAATAAAATAAAATAAAATAAAAAATGAAATAAATCAGTCAGTAAAATCGTTTTATAACATTTGGTTGTTCATCGCAAAGTAATTTGATCTCATTATTTAAGAAATATCGAATATGAGACATAAAATATTCAATCTACTGGAATTTTCATCTGATAGATAACTTAATGGCCGATAAATCAATTCTCAACAAAATCTTTTTATTTCTTAAAAAGGGTATAAAACATTTTATTACACAATAAAAGTTCTTTCAAAATCAATTTTCTTTTTCAATGGGAAAAGAAGAATGGAACACAGAAAAAGTCAATATTTTATTTTCATTCTTCTTTTCATAAATTTCACATTGTAAATGCGGTAAGTATATAAACATCTTCCAAAGCTAATTAAACGACTGTGGAGCATAATGCAATTAGAAGTTGGAAAGTTAAGAACTGATTAACACTAGAACGCCCGGAAATTTTACTCAAGTTTGGTGATCGATAATAATATTTCGATGATGATCAAAAATAATATTTCACACCAGAATTTTTATTCAAAATTATTTAATTAATTTATTCAACGTTAAAATACGTGGTTTAAAATTAACTTATTTCAAGAAAAAAATTCTGAACCTAATTGAAATTTAATCACATAATCGGAGTCGAATCGACTCCATCCGGGCGTTCTAGTGTTAAGGCCCCACAATACTCACAGAAAAAGTACTCAAAAAGACCCGGATGATAATGGCGAATATTTTTTTTTTATAATTGCTGCCTTTTTCAGGAAAATCTCTCACAAATATTGCTAAATTTCTCTTTGTTTTTCTCATACCGTTTTGCCCATGTATTATAATTTGTTTCACTGACACTAGCATGTGATTGTGTAGGTTGGCACACTTTGGCAGAAACTTAGGAAACGGATTACCGCTAAAGTAGTCTCACCAGTAAAATGAAAATCTATTTTGCTGTTCTTTATGACGGAAATTTTGTATTAAAAAGGCGCTTTTATAAGAAGATAATTTCCATTTAAATTGACTGGCGGAAGTTTGTCCCGGTGGTAATTAACCCTTTGAGCTTTGCTGGGTAAATTTCTTCAAAATTCCAAATGTCAGATTGGCACCAGTATTTTGCAAAGAAAAAACCAGTTAACGATATACGCGAACAAATGTACTAAACGTTTTTCAAATACATTTGGTCGGATTTTCTGGTGTCGTTGTGACATTTCGGAATTAAAATTATGTGGCAGAAAATTCTACCAGCAGAGCTCAAAGGGTTATTCCCTGCGCAAAAAGATACAGTTTCAGCTTTACTATTACCGTAATTTCGGGTGTATAAGCCGCAGATCAAACAATTCTTTTTGGACCCAGAAATCTTATTTAGTGATTGAAGACAAATATTTACGGCGATCTGACTAGTTATATTTGTTTTCAAAAAAATTCTGGGTCGAAAAAGAATTGTTTGAGCTGCGGCTTATACACCCGAAATTACGGTATTAGGATAGGATATGTTGGTTCCTTTTTATAACAGGCTTCGTACATGTCCTTGAAATTCCAGAGCAGGAAAATATTCTAGACTTTTTACAGAACATTTTACTTTTTTTTTTTTTTTTTTTTTTTTTTTTTTTTTTTTTTTTTTTTTACAGAAAATCTCTTTTTAAATAAAGTCATAATATACGCGCTCTATATATTCTCTCTATACAGATCTATTTATTTTTTTAAATAAAATAATTCTGATATTTGACCGTAAAATGAAGATTCTCGTGTGAACCATAATATTAATATTTCCACGCATAAAACAAATGAGTTAAATGATCAGGCTTTCCTCAATAGGCAGCCATACACAAAACATGTACAGATTTTGTAATTAGCTGGTCGTAAAATAGGAAGCAAAACAATCCAAAGCCTTACATTTTGTTTTTCTTTTTTAAATAAATTCTTGTTTTGATAGATAATTCTGTTTTTACTGCAATATATGTGATTACAAAACTTTAAATCGAGGCTATTATTGTTTTATAATTATACGATTTTGATTTAGTTATAAATAATTAATTTACAATGATGCTAAATGATACGGGGACAATTGGCACATTTTAGATTTTATTCTTATCGGACTTTTTCCGTTTTACCACAAATGAATTCAAGACAAAGTTTCCTGTTATTGCATGAAATTTTTACGTTAGATAACTTTAATATTGTTCAATAGTTGTAATATTGTTGAATAATAATATTGTTTAATAGCACGCATGAGTTGTGTTAAATAGATATGTTAAATAATATTATTTTAGCTGCATAGAAAAAATTTAATGCTCATCTAATTATTTTCATTGAAATTTTCACGAAATTAAAATTGCGATGGACATTTTGTATTAATGTTTCTTGTTATATTACAGCAAATAAAGGTGTTTTTAGTTGTATATTTATCAAGAAATATATGCGCAAATGGTGGCATTAAAATTTGTTTAATTATTGTGTTCCATTAGGTCGCTTATGGTCAATAAGCAGTGGTCAAAAATTGTATTTAATTTCCTAAGCAGGCGGTGTTCACGGAAAATGACACCTAATTTTAACATTACTCGCAACAAGAGTATTTAATTAAAATTTTGCTAATCAGCATAATCTTATTTCTAATAAATTCCTTTGCAAATTCAACTGTCAGTTGATCATTTTGACCTTTTTCAAACTAAATTACTCCGCTTTGGAAAGGGTTAAATGATTAAAGCTATTTCACTTTCAATAATTAAGCTGTGATTAACGTTTTGCATGCAATAATAAAAAACCGTTTAATGCGGTTGTCGGCACGTTGCTATAAGGGTCTTGGTGAGGCACATGAGAGAATATTTTGTTGGTAACTTGGAAAAAAGCACAATAATCACAAACTTTGTTAGCATTCAAATTTGTAAAATGTCACCAAATTGTCATAACTTCATGAAATAACTCCATATATATCAAATGCAGAATTTTTTAATTTTTTTTTTTTTTTTTTTTTTTTTTTTTTTTACATAATTTAATGCAAGCATTGAGAAGCAATTTCTTTCGTTAACCACTTAATGGTCAAATTAAATTACGGTTTAAAAATTCAAATTAATTGTTGCCACCACCATTTTGAAAAAAAATTCATCGTACTTAATGGCAAGTAAAATGATACAGAATAAAATCCATTACACTATATTATAAAACTGGTGGGAATCAAACAGTTCCGAATAAATGCCTTGAAACTTGCAGTCCATGAATGTCTCGGGCCCGAAGATTAAGTGGTTTATATGGAAATTAGCCATATAATAACATATATAATATAAAATATAAATAAGCCATGTAGAGTTCAGGGAATTTCGCAAAAAGAAAATTGTTTCCTCCCAGTATTTGCTTACAGAAACCTATGTAAATGTAATTAAATATTGCGAAATTATCGGATATGGATTATGTGCCGTAGAAATACTCAAGGCCAGAAGGGTCGAGATGTGATGGTATCACAAATCGACCGCCCTCTCACTAGTGTTGGAATTTACGCTTGAAAATATCAAGAGCAATTTCCTTTCGTTTTATCTGTAGAATATCTATCATCGTATAAAATTAATAACTATTTAAAAATACTGATGAGTATTCAGAATAGCTAAAAAAAATTCAGTCAGATGTGGAATACCAAAGTGTTGCTGAATATGGCTATTTTTGTATTGAGGGATTCCAAATTCTCACCAGTAAGTTTAAATACTTATTACTGTCTTATGAGATGACAGACATTTCACAAATAAAATAAAAGAAAATTGCTATTAACCTTAAATGCATAGGATAGAACGCGTTCCATAAAATGCGCAATTCAAAGAATCAGAATTCATACCAGAAGAATCTAAATAGCAAAATTTTCTTTATTTAATTACGAATGGTCTGTCATTAAGTAAAGTGAAAATTGCTCTTTTAAATTTCTGGTGAGAATACAGAATATGTGAATAAAACCCCCAAAAAATCGGGAACACTTATGGTATCGAAAATGATACAATATGCATTTAAGGGTTAAAAATTTTTCGGTGTGAATTCCACCAGTGAAAAGTCGGTCGTTTAGTGGTGACGTCATACCTCGTGTCCTCTGGTATTCAGTCGTATTTTGATGGCAGTGGTTTAATCCTTTATATGGTTAATGGGGATATACTTCCCAGTTATTTTTTACGGAAAATGAATGATTAGCACAGGAATTTTTAGTAAGATATTTCGTTTCCATAATGGACATGGCGAAATTGCCGCTTTTTGTTTTTTAATCAGTTTGTGGATTATGGTATTAGTGAACCTCTTTAACATGTCACCATATAATTGACATTCCCAGTAAAGGGTTGAAATAGTTTTATTTTTCTAATTAAAAAAAAATAAAAACACTGGTATGTTTTCTAAAAGTTCCCTGAAGCGTTTAAACTCTGCATATAAGAATGGAAAATTTTCCATTGGTCGCAGTCTTACTTTCTGGGTGGTTCTTTATTATTTTAAATTTGGTGAGATAGTGCACTTTCTCAAAATTGGGTTATATTAAGTCCACTATAGCAAACTAAAAAAAAATACCTAAATGTATGTTTAACAAATCTGACTATTTTATAAAACATACTTTGAAGAGTATAAAATATAAAATGCGTTAACCACTAATCTACCCTATTTTTATTGTATGCTGAAAACTGATGAAAATTTATCCATGCACTCAAAATTAAGAAAATCTGTATGTTCTCAAAAGGATCACTATAATTATTTTTGTTAACCCCCGGTATTTGTAAATAAGAAAACATTCTTTGTTTCAGAAAATTTCTTAAATTAAATGTACATTGTAAGAAATGCGATTTTCATTTGCAATTTACTTAATTGTATTCGCTGTGTAAATTTCTGCTTTGAAGTATGTTTCTTTAACTTAAAAAAGCCTGAGATATTATAAATTATGGTTATTTTTTAATAATAAAAGATGTTCCGTAATATAATAAAGTCGCTATGTGTAATATGTATGTGGAGCCATATGCGAATCATCTGGTTGCTAAAGGGTATGTCAAATTCAGAATAATTGTAGAGCTCAGTTTATAAACTTAGTATGCGAGAACATAAAAATATTGAGTTAATGAAATTATTGACGATACCGTAATTTCGGGTGCATAAGCCGCGGATCAAACAATTCTTTTTCGACCCAGAAATCTTATTTAGTGATTGAAGACAAATATTTACGGCGATCTAACTAGTTATATGTATTTCTTAAAAAATTCCGGGTCGAAAAAGAATTGTTTGAGCTGCGGCTTATACACCCGAAATTACGGTAACCAGGTTCTCTACCATCTGTGAAATTACTATATAGAAAAAAGCCCCTAATATTCACAATGATTTTAATTGATAAATGAGGCTGACAATAGAAGAAAATGATTTTATAAAACTTTACAGCTCATTTTCTGAAAATGACGATTGTGTCACTTATCTCCTTTGTCAATTTTGTAGACGAGAAAATAACTTTTTATAGTGTGTTATTTTTCTCTCCCTCGTATTTTGAGTAATGAAGCAATGCTTTAGAATTTGTGAAATTGTTTACTAAAAATTTATTTTTTAAAATTATTTCATAATAGATTTAAGATAATAAAAATTCAAAACGGTATAATCGGGGTATGTGCAGGTCACGGACATTTAAGATTTAAAAAATTCTTTGCTAGCAGTATTTTCTTATAGAAAATTTCTGATTAAGTCAGGCGAAATTTCACGTATTTGAAGTAGATTCATTTCCTTTAGGAAAATACTGGTATTTCATCAGGAAAATAACAATATCTGTACTAACCCTGATAATGCTACTATTAATTCTCAAAATACTGGAAATTCAGAATGTAAATAGAAATTTTATATGCATATCGTTAACTATTGTAATTGGAGAAATGTTTCCACTGCAAATCACAATAAATTAACAAAGAAAATAAAAAATAATTACAGTATACAAGACTGCCATAGGCGACTATTTTTTAATTCTATTGGGCACCGCTTTTCTTAAGCAGAAATCCTTAACAGGCACTTTGATAACATTTGCAAGAAAAATGTACTTTACAATTTATATTGAAACAATGCTGGTGCGAATGGAATGTAAAAAATAGTCGCCTGTGGCAATACTCAGTATATTAATAACAGATTAGACTAAAATATATCGTTAAAAATCAATAAATAACAAATTCAATTTTAAAACTAATACAAATTTGAAACTGTTGACATGCACACGAAATCTTTTTTCAGATTTAATAATCTATCATAAAAAATGTTAGACGTATTGTGAAATTTTCTATAATCTGGCATATTTTTGTATTGTTTGACTTTAACCTCTTAATGTTCGCATTATATAACGGTTTACAAATTCAAATTCATGATTGACACCACTTTTTGAAAAAAAAATATTCTTCTTATTTAATGGCAATTAAAATGATACCTGAATAAAACAAATTATACTATTTTATAAAACTGGTGGGAAACAAACAATTCTGAAAAAAAGCCGTGAATCTTGTAACTAGTTAATGTTCGGGCGCAGCGATTAAGGGGTTAAAGCATTATTTAACTCTTTGAGGGGCGAAGCATTTCTATTCGTAAAAGGCTGAAATGATTGATTGACAACAGAAGTTAAAAACAAATTTATTTTAAAATGAATAAATGCTTATCTTTCCATACTTCGTCAAAATTAAAATTTTACAATTCAAAATTCCGGTGTCGATGTGGCATTTTAAAATTAAAATGAAGTGCGATATCCCACCGCCCTTCAAGGGGTTAAAGTGTCGTTGCCATACTACAACCTATAATTAATATAAAAGACTTTTAATTTACGAGAAAATTAATATTAATATTTTGTGAATAGATTTAAAGCGTTTCTGAATTTGCATTCTGCTCGTAAATTTATCTGCAAAGCCTGTCCTTTCGATCGTAAATTGTTTAAATGTATGGTAATTACTATTTTCCACAAAAGTATTCTCTCGCCAAAATTTTAAGCGTATGTTATCTTTATTTAAAGGCGAAAATTATGTTAATAAACAAGAAATTAATTTTAATAATAAAAAAGACATTAAATAGGAAATTTATTTAAATATTAAAAATAATTAAGTTGTTGCTCTGAAGCTCGCTAACCACACCGTCAGTACTAGTGCCTGATATATTCCCGAAATTGACTAGCGTTTCTCAAAAAGGTCATCACAGCATGTTGTAAATTGACATAAATTCAAAATTCACGGATTCTTTAACCCTTTCTTGCGCAGTGATGCCGGACCGGCAACACCTAATTTTAATTCCAAACTTGCTAGCGGCACGAGTAATATTTTAATATAATTTTGCTTTTACAATGAAAGCTTAAATTAAGGAAATCATAATATCTAGACAAGTCCTTTATAAATTTCGGTGTCAATCGACAATTTCTCATTTTATAACAGAATTTGCTTGCGCCGGAAAGGGTTAAGGGATCGCACAAAGAATCAATATGGATCAGTTGATTTTGTATCTTATTCATAAACATTATAGCATTCTGAAATTCAAAAATATGTATATCGTTGTTTCAGAGCAACAATAGGGCATCCAATAACAATAGGAAATGAGATGTCTATGACTGCTATGAAAAACTGTGACTGGATCTAACTGGAACTGTAGGGATATTTTATAAAACACATCTGAGTTATACTATTAAACATAACTTTGTGTTTCAGAAATTGTTTCACTAGAAGCAAATACACTTTCTGATAGAAATAAGTCAGCCATCTCATTTTTTAGTATTAAGGGATGTGCTACTGTTTGCTTGAGGAAACAACACATTGCTGATTTTTCCTACAGCAGTTTCTTCATTGATATGAGGCGTTTTCAAGACAAAAGATTTTCGCTACACTACCGTTTGTAGACGAGATTTTTTAATGCCACCTCATGAGCGTTGCATATGATATTGAAATCCACGTACAATGTAGAAAATACGAATTTCAACAAAAACTATTTCTCTAAGCAAATTCAAATTTCTTCTTTTTTCTCAAATTTCTTCTTTCAACAAAAGCTATTTATTAATTATAATTTTGAATACCAATTCTAGCGAAATATATGTTTTCAGTCACAATCTAAGCACTTTAAAAATGAAGGAATATCTATGATAACTTTTAAAATACAAAATATTGAAAGTTTTTAAGGTTAAAGTATTTGAAAAATGTTTACAAAAATATTGATAAAATATTCGAATTGACTGGCGATTTTAAAGGGAATTTCTTGTTGTCTGTAAAGTATTAATATGGTTGGCTTGATACTGCAGTATTATTTTGTTAAATTTGACTATTTTTTTCTGTTACTTTCTTTAAAAAGCAGCTTAGATTAAGAAAAGTTTTACTCACATTTTAATTTTCGATATTACATTTTTTACAAAATATATTTTACGAATCTAACATCTGACAACTGAGATCGAAAAGAAGAATATTTTTAAATGCTATGTCTTTCTAGTTCTTAAATCAAATAAAAGAAAATTTGTTTTATAGCACATAAATCTTAGATAAAGTAAGAGTGCTTTTCTAAAAATAGTTTGAAAAGTGGCTCATGCAAAGTCAAAACTTAATAAAGCAAATGATAATATACTTTTTTCGGTAAGACTTATTTTAGGAAAAAACTCCAGTTTTTTTGTATTGGTAGGGTGCTATATACACAAAATGCAGTTCTGATTAAAAACCATTTTGTATAAAAAGAAATAACATTTTTAGAATTGTCAGTTAAGATTTTGGACATTGGTCTGTCAAACGGGGGGAAATGAAAAAAAAATATATATATATATAAAAGATTTTTTTCATCAAGAAAATGAAATTTAATTTTTTACGATTTGCGAAAATTTTGTATTTCATATGTTTTTAAATGACAATTGCTATTCTTAATTTAATTACAATTCACTAAATACCATTTCCTGCAGCACATTTATTACATTGCATCGAAGCCAGAACTTTGTATTACAATTTATTTGTTATCACAATGCAGAATGTCCATAAAAGTATCTCACAGTTTCATACTTGTGAACTTTTACTTTTTTTATTACCACTAAATTTTAAGAGGAATTTTTTACTTACTAAGTTAACAGTTATGCAATTATACATTTTAATAATATCAACTGTATGCGTTGAAGAGTTGTGGTATTCACATGATAATAGTTATTTATTATTCTCACTAGAAAACTTAATTGTAAATTTTGAATTAAATTTTTTGATTGATTTAGGCAAAAATTTCTGTTTTGAAAAACCGGCGATAAAAGATTAAAAATTCTGTAAAAGACATGAAAAAAGGGCATTATTTGAATTTATTTCCCAAAATATTGATCAGTTAAAGGGTTAACACTTTAGAGTTGAAGTATTCCTTTGGGGACAGGCATCGCTCACAAGAATTTATTCGATTAACACCAATTCTTTCAAGAATCGTTTTTACTTGCAATTTGACAACAGGTACAAGAGAAGATTAAGAAATATAATTTTTCAAACGTAGTTTCGCGAATGGAACACAAAAATAAAGTATTTATCTTTATAGCTTCGGTGATTTTTTGCCGTCATACTAGCGCAAAGGATTAACATGATGATAGAATTTTTGCGAATAAAATGAACTCAGAATTTCTGAATAAAATACCTCACCGAATTTGGGAACATTGTTAGTGTCCTGTATAATGCTAACTATGGTACTACCCCAATAGTGTAATAATGGAAAAAATCTAAATAAGTAGAAATCGAAAAGGCATATTGAAACGTGTTTTTAGACGCATAAATTATTTGCCCTTGCCTCTTTGTTATCGAGATATACAACTTTAAAATTTGCTAAATAAAACATCTTGCTAAGAAGGAAATTTTTCCCGTCACCCAAAGAGCGGAATAGTTGTTGGTGTAAAGCTTTAGTTAGCTTCCCTTCTTATGAATTAGTAGTTAATTGGGTAAATTACACAGTTATGCACATTTTCAGCATTATTTTCGTTATGAATTAATTATTGTTTTGATGCATAAGTGCTGCATTAAGAATAGTTGACTGTGAAAAACTGCCAAATGTATGGAACGGACTTGGTAAAAGATTTGATGTTAGTTCGCGTTACGAAAAGTTCGCACACCGAACATTAGTAACAGAAAAAAATTGGAATTATACTGTTTATTTTATCCCTTATTCTAAAATGTGTAACAGTTTTAAAACAATAGAAAGTTTAAAATCCAGTCATTCATTAGTAATAACCAATCTTAAATAAGCAATCTTGATAACGCGGAGAGGAGAGAAAATAATTTATATGCGAACAAATGTGCTTCAATCTACTCTTTTGATTGCTGTTTACATTGTTTTTTTCTTTTTTACACTAAAGTGTAAATTCTTGGAGAGATTCTGCAAAAATAACCATATTTAATCTAAATATGTCGCCGAATCTAAGACCTAACTATTTCTTTAGATTTATTAAAAGAGGGGTTTTGTTCGCATATAAAAAACAAAAAAATTAAAAAAAATGGATTCTACAATTTGAAAATAAATTGAAATTTTATTTATTCCTCCACTGTACTTAAATAGTATTCATTGCTCATAGCCGTCTCTTCGTCTAAAGTCCTAAGATATTTCGCTGTATGAAACATCATTAGAAACATCATTAATCCCTTTTGGATCTGGTTTCATTGTTATATTGTTCTAAGATAGCTTTGACTTTAGAGACATACATCGCATTGGAATACGGCACTTGTAACATTACGCTTATATTAATCATTAGGAATGTATGCATTGGATCTGAAATCCGTTGTGTTAGAAATACAGAGAATGAAAGATTTCCAGTGCGTCTACATTTAGTCAGTTCTGTATTTCCAAATGTAAAGCTTAGATTATAATATAAGCGAAATAGTGTTTTGAAAAGTGTGACAAGCAAGTTACAAGTTTGAAGAGGTCGATGTTGGGAAATCCGTTTTTGTAAAATTGCGGGTTTTCTTCAATTGCAGATTAAACAAAATCAAATAAGGAATGAAAAAAGCTAGGGTCTAGCGGGCAATCTCTCACCAATAAAACTTAAGAAATTTCTTTACTTAAAATTTAATAGCATTCATATACAAATTTTACACAAATATTAGACACAAAATAACGAAATAAATTTAGTGGTGAGAGACTGCCTGCTGGCGCCAAGAATTTTGCACTCGTGAGTTAGACTGTTAACCCCTTAACGCGCATAGTTGCCGGGTCGGCAACACCTAAAGTTCCCACTTTTTGGAGACACAAAACTTCGTGAATATTTCAAAAACTACTCTAATGACTACTTTAAATCTTTCTTATGAATTCTAGATGGCAGCACCACAGATATCAAACTCTGCTGTTTTTAAATAATAGATAAAATGTTTTACTGTAATACGCGCTTCACAGCAATGCTCTTCTCTGCGCTTATCAATGCTTTACTGATGTGAGGTTACTACATCCGCAACAGCTGTATAATTAAAATGGTTAGTGCAATCTTTACAAAACAATACCTGTGTACTCCTCTAGGCCTAAATATATTGTCTAATTTTTTTTCTTTAAATTGCAACTTTAAAGAGTAGTGCACCGGAAAGGGTTAAAAATGTTGGAGAAAAAAAGCACGCTTAGTTCCTAGCAAATATTTTTTTGCTTGGTGAATGCAAATTATATGTCATCAGATACGGCAATTTGTTATGGATGACTTTACCAATCTAGTGGCTATATTTCAAAAATATATGCACCTTTATTAAATTCCAAATAGGTAGAATGCCATGAAATTAACCTTCTCCTTCCTTACAAATTTTTTATTTATTTTGATGACAGATTGACCATTTTCGTTGCCTTCACATCTGTTGCGTATTATCGATGCTTCCATGGTTTAATTTAATCGTTTTTACTTTGCGCCGCGAGCAAACGATTTTTTGTTGTTGTTGTTTATTACATTATGATTTTGTTAGAACTTTTTTGAATGGAATTTTTTCTTTGAACTTTAAAATGCAGAACGAATTTTATTAATATATTATATTGAAGAAACGATAAATGTGCACAATAATGTCCTTATTTGTAATGTGAAAGTTAATATACGTTTTTTTTATACATTTTGTCTTTGAATTTTCGACGAAGATATGAAAATTGATTTATTTAAGATATATAGGGATGAGATTTCCGCTTTTTTGGCCACCTGTATAATTTTAGAGAAAATTTTGTTCTTCTAAGTCACAAAAATGTTCCGATTACATAATATAGCATTTTCTCTAAAATTTTACCGGTGTGCAAAAAAGCGGAAATCTCATCCCTGGATATAGAATTAGATTGATCTCCCCGATACAGGATAACAGGTAAGCTGAATACATTCATGCTCTAATTAAAACATTTCAAATTTGAAAATGAATGCTGATAATTTAAATATCAGTATTAAATAATATTGAAGAATTTTATAAACAGGGATAGATTCAACATTATTCTGGCATCCAACTGCTGGGATATTTTATTATTTAAGAAGTAATATAAGATAATGGAACAAATTAAACGATTACGCACGCCATTAAGAAGTGCTTTTACGCGAATCGCTAATTTACTTGAGAATAAATTAAATGATGAAAATAAAAATATTGAAGAAATTGAGATTTTATATGCTCAGTTAGAAGAAAAATGGGCAAATTTAGAACGAAAAGAAAAAGAAATGTTAGATCTTCTTTTAAACGACAAATCATGTACGCAAGAAAATTATGATACGGAATATGAAAGTTTTAGCGGGTATGAAGAAAAATTTACCTTAATTTCCGGCGTATAATCCGGGGATCAAAGAATCATTTTTCGACCCAGAAAAATTTAAAAATAAACTATAACTTTTTAGATCGCGGTAAATATTTGACTTAAATTATTATTTAAAATTTCTGGGTCGAAAAAAAATTGTTTGATCCGCGGATTATGCGCCGAAAATTACGGTAAGTTAAAAACGAAAGTTAAAAAATTTTTGAAAGCTTCTGAAACTGAAAATATTACGAAACGGAAGTTTAAACTTCCTAAGATAGAATTTAAATTATTCGGGGGAGATATTAAGGAGTGGTTGGCCTTTTGGGCTCAATTTGAAAAGATACATAACGATTCTGATATCGCGAAAGAAGATAAATATCAGTACTTGTTGCAAGCGACGCTAAAAGGTTCTAGGGCAAGAGAAATTGTCGAGTCGTACCCCGCTACTGGTGATAGTTATGAAAATGTTATTGAATGAATAAAGGCTCGTTTTGGTCGCACTGATATGTTAATTGAAGTATATATGCGAGAAGTACTTGCTTTAATGATGAATAACACAACAGGAAAAGGTCCAAGAATTCCTCTTTTTAAATTATACGACAAAATTGAAACGTATTTAAGGTCCTTAAAAATGTTAGGTGTTTCAAGCGAACATTATTCTGCAATTCTTTATCCATTGATTGAGTCGTGTTTGCCTGTTGAAATATTGAGAATTTGGGAAAGAAATTTAAATTCCATTACTTTAAATTCAAAAGATGAAAGTAAAAAAAAGTTAGATTCTTTCATGAAATTTTTGCATCACGAAATCGAAAGCGAAGAAAAAGTCCGTTTAGCTAGAAGTGGGTTTAATCTAGAAAATGCAAACAAAAATATTCATACTGAGCCAAGTAGGCGAGAAAGGGATCTTCCAACGGCTACGGAATTACATAATTCATCGAAAATGAAAAGGGAAACGTGTATTTTTTGTAGCAAGTCACATTTAAGTACCAAATGTAGATATGCTAATAGTTTAGCTCATGAAGACAAAAAACAATCATTGATGAAAAAAGGGGCTTGCTTTAAATGTTTAGAAACAAGAAAACACATATCTCGTTTTTTTAGAACGAAAATACCACCCTGTGATTGCGGTAAATTACATTTTAAAATAATGTGTCCAACAAAAAATGTTAAGGAAAACCCGATTACAGAAAAGTCAGATATCGAAATTAAAAATTACACTGCTTTATCCAATAAAACAAGTACTCGCCATGTACATTTACAAACGCTGATTGTCCGACTTAGATGTAATATTAAGATGAAATATATAAGAATATTGATTGATTCAGGTAGTAGTAAATCCTATTTGTCATCTTTTGCACTGGCCGAAATGGGATATGAATGCATAGGGGAAGAAAATTTGATACATAGTTTATTTGGAGGCACAGAAATCGTATCAGCACATAAGAAATATTTGATTAGTCTGAGTGACTTCTTTGATAATTATCGCTGTTGTTTCGAAGTGCTAGATCAAGAAAAAATTTGTTCGGACATTCCAAAAATTCCCCGTGGCTCATTTATAAATGAAATAAAGAAGCATAAAATATTTCTCTCTGATTTAAATAACCAGGTTGAATTACTGTATGAATTTTCACCTAACGAAATTCATGGGCTTATAGGAGCTGATATAGCAGGCAAATTGTACACCGAAAAAATAAAACAATTGATTTCTGGCTTAGTAGTAATGGAAACATGTCTGGGTTGGACTTTGATGGGAAAAACCGACATTTTTAACATATCAGATAGCACAAACAGCTTCATGTAAATATTGCAAAAAATTCAGATTTATGGCGACTAGACACGTTTGGAATTCTCGATCCTGGAGAAAGCGGAAACAGACAAGAAATCGAAAAAGTAATTGAAGAGCATTTCAATAGAAATATAAAAATAAATGAATAATAGAATAATAATAATAAAAATAAATGAAATAATAGAAATATAAATATAAAATAGATGCAGAAGGAAGGTATGAAGTATCCCTCCCATGGATTGAAAACCATCCTTCGTTACCAACTAGTCGGAAAATTGCTGAACGACGATTAAGAAGTTATGTTGAATCGTTAAAGAAAACAGGAACATTAGAAACTTATGAAGATGTACTAAAAGAATGGATAGAAGAGGGTGTAATTGAAGAAGTTAAGAATACTTGTAATGATGAAAGTGAACACTACTTGCCACATAGAGCTGTGATTAAAGAAAAATCTATCACAAGAGTTAGACCAGTCTTTGATGGTTCAGCAAGACAAAAGGATTCACCTTCAATCAATGTCTGTTTAGAAAAAGGTCCTAATATAGTAGAACTCATTCCAACTACCGTAATTTCGGGTGTATAAGCCGCGGATCAAAAAATTCTTTTTGGACCCAGAAATCTTATTTAGTGATTGAAGACAGATATTTACGGCTATCTAACTAGTTATATTTGTTTCTTAAAAAATTCTTGGTCGAAAAAGAATTGTTTGATCTGCGGCTTATACACCCGAAATTACGGTATATTGAATAAATTTCGGCAGAAGAAAATAGGTGTAATTGCGGATGTTCGAAGAGCATTTCTGAAAATAGGTTTAAATGAGCGGGATAGACCATTTCTGAAGTTTTTATGGTGGCAGGAAGGCGACCCCGAAAAGTTGAAAATTTTCCAGCATAAAAGGGTTGTTTTCGGTCTTACATGTTCACCTTATTTGCTTGGCGCAACTGTCCGATATCATCTGAAGAACGCACCTTCTAGATTTAAAGAAACAGCAGAGAAATTGATGAAGTCTTTTTATGTTGATAACTGCGTCACTACTGTTGATAATCATGAGCAGCTTGAAAAATTTATTGAAGAATCCAAACTTATTCTCCAGAATGCTAAGTTTGATCTTCGAGGATGGGAATATAATATCCATGAAACAGAAGCAGAAAACTTCCCAGAAGAAAAGATTATTCCAGTTTTGGGACTAATGTGGAATTTGAAAGCTGATATTTTGAAAATAGATATACAAAAATGTTTTGAAGATTCCACTGTTGTAACGAAAAGAACAATTCTGAGTGCTGTTCATAGAGTTTTGGATCCCATTGGCTTCACATGTCCTGTCACTTTGGGTCCAAAAATTCTTCTTCAAGAATGTTGGAAATTGAAAGTTTCGTGGGATGCTGAATTACCTGAATCTATTGCCAAGAAATTTGAAAAATGGCGAAAGGATGTCTCTGAATTAAAGGAGATAGAAATCCCTGGATGTATTATTTCCAATTATGAAGCTCCAAAGAATCTTTCATTGCACATATTCTGCGATGCAAGCAAGAATACATATTCTACATGTATATTTTTAAGATGTGCGACTGAAAACACAATATCTTGTCAGCTTGTACAGGCTAGGAGCAGAGTTTCTCCAATGAAAACCATTTCTATTCCTCGATTGGAGCAGCTTTCCTGTAATATCGGAACTACACTAGCACAGAGTGTTATAAATGATCTCCAGTTGAAAGCTATCCCGAAATTTTTCTGGTCTGATTCAGCAAATGCTCTATATTGGATCAAAAGAACTGAAAATTGGGCTCCCTTTGTTTTCAACAGATTTAACACTAAAACCGCCATTAGGGGTCATTTTGACCCCTGCCAAATTGTAAAATAGCGGATTCGAACCAGAAATTTCTTGATAAGATTTGTTAGATATGTAAAACACGAAAACAGGCTAATTAAATAAGTTAAATATTTTTAAATAAAAATTCTGGTGTCAAACAGTTTTTTATAAAATTTGCATAAAATAGCCGGCGGTTCTAGTGTTAAAGAAATCCGATCTTTGGCAGAACTTGAATATTGGTATCACATCCCAGGATCATTAAATGCTGCAGACCTCCCTTCTCGTGGCTGTAATGCAGAAACTTTAGTAAAATCTAAATGGTGGGAGGGCCCAGAATGGTTGCGAAGACCAGAAAATGAATGGCCAAAATCCAATGTTGTTCATGATTTCAACGTAGTATATTGAGAAAAGAGAAAAACTGTTATTAGCACTACAAATCACGAAGAACCAACTGGACAAATTTATAATAGATTTTCATCGTACGACAAACTGATCCGAATTGTTGCTTGGATTTATAGATTTTTTACTAACTGTAAAGGGAAACTTGCCAACCGGATTCCTGGACTTTTAACGCTAGAAGAAATAAACAAAGCTGAAATATCTTTGTTAAAAATAGTACAAAATGAATCATTTTCAGGAACTGAAGATAAACGCTTAAAATCCCTTCAATGTTATAAAGAATCAAATGGACTACTTAAAGTTAAGACTCGTATTCTGATGAGAGAAGATAAAATAAATTTCCGATTTCCAATACTGTTACCCTGCAGTCATCCAGTTGTCGAAATACTTATTCGGACAAGAAATCTTAGTTTAAATCATGCTGGCACCCATATATTAATGAGTAACTTAAGAGAAGATTTTTGGATTTTGAAATGCAGGAAGACTTTTAGAAAGATAATCAGAAGCTGTGTACGCTGTAAAATATTCAATTCAAAACCTAAACCGATTATAGAAGCCCTCTTCCGGAAGATCGTATAAAAGAAGCTGCAGTATTCGAAGATGTAGGTACTGACTATGCCGGTCCTTTACTTCTTCGAGGTGGTCAAAAAGCTTGGATTGTTATTTTCACATGCGCTGTCTACAGAGCCATACATTTAGAAATAGCCACATCCTTATCTACTGACAACTTTTTGCAAGCTTTTAGAAGATTTATAGCACGAAGAGGTAGACTTGCGATAGTATATTCTGACAACGCAAAAATTTTTACGGGTGCTGAAAATTTGTTGAAAGAAATCGATTGGGATGTCATTTCTCAGTACAGCGCAGCTCAGAAGATAATTTGGAAATTTAACCCTCCATCTGCGCCGTGGTGGGATGGTGGGAGCGTTTGATAAGCATAATAAAAGGGATCCTTCGAAAAGTCTTAGGACGAAGCTCTTTAAATTTAGAAGAAATGCAAACTGTTATTTTCGATACTGAAAGTATTGTTAATCAGCGGCCTTTGACCTATGTTTCAGAGGAAATTGGTGATTTAACACCACTTACTCCTTCTATGTTTTTACAAGACATCAGAGAATCAGATATTCCTGATCTTGACATTTTGGATTCATCGTCTATTAATAAGAGACATGCTTACAGACAGCGACTAAAACAAGATTTGCGAAAAACATTCCGTACTGAATATTTGGGATTTTTGAGACAATCCTTGAAATTTGACAAAAATCCGAGACCTATCCAAATTTGTGATGTTGTTCTAGTCTCTAGTGAGAATGTTAGAATACTTGAATGGCCGCTTGCCAAAGTTATTGAACTGTATCCTTCCAAATATGCAAATGTGCGATTAGTGAAGGTTAAAATGAAAGGTGGTGAATTTCTACGTCGTGTTCTGAGATTGATTCCTCTAGAAATAACTCAAGAAAAAGGTACAAAACTGCATTCTAGAACTCAAAACTCAACATCTTTCGAACAGACTGTTCAACCACATAATAAAGAATTCCCTTTAGATCCTTTTCTTTCTAAACCAACGACAAAACTGAATGGAAAAAACTGTTATTTAGATCCTTCTACGAGTAAGCCGATGAACCAGCATTCTGTTAAAGACTGTGTTAGTGACCCTCCTGTAGTGACTGTTCCTGAAAAACGATCTAAATATGGTCGTTTATATAAACCCAAAGTAAAGTTTGAGTTTCATTGAATTCGAAACTCAAAGGTGGGAGTGTGTTGCGTATTATCGCTGCTTCCATGGTTTAATTTAATCGTTTTTACTTTGCGCCTCGCGCCAACGATTTTTTTTTGTTGTTGTTTACATTATGATTCTGTTAGAACTTTGTTGAATGGAACTTTTTCTTTGAACTTTAAAATGCAGTACGAATTGTACTAATATATTATATTGAAGAAACGATAAATGTGCACAAAAATGTCCTTATTTCTAATGTGAAAGTTAATATACGTTTTTTTTATACATTTTGTGTTTGAATTTTCTACGAAGATATGAAAATTGATTTATTTAAGATATAGAATTTGATTGATCTCCCCGATACAGGATAATAGGTAAGCTGAATACATTCGTGCTCTAGTTAAGACATTTCAATTTTGAAAATGAATACTGATAATTTAAATATCAGTATTAAATAATATTGAAGAATTTTATAAACAGGGATAGATTCAATAACATCTGTAAGACTTTTACTGTGATGCACATCCTATCAGATTCTCAAAGACTTGTTTTATTCAATTCATCTTTCTTTTAAGTCTTCTTTCCTTTAATTGCCTATTCAGAGACAGAAATAAGTCTTTTTCTCACACTTTGCTCATTATTCCTGTTTGCCATTTTTCTACCTTTTTTATTATTTAGCTTTCATTAACCCATTAGTGCCTGGCGTCCCATTTTTGGGACACTTTTAAAAAATTAATGTATACGCTTTTGATACCAGTAAAAAGAAGGATAAATAAATACTTTCTTTCTCGAGACAAATTCCTCAATAAATTAAGATACACGTTATTTTTGTTTTAAAAGTGGTGGGAAAGTGCAAAATTTGAATTTTAGCATTGAAAATAATTCAGGCATAATGGGTTATTCAAGACATACAAAGGTGGCCACTTTCTTTAACCCCTTGGGAACGAACGATACGCATATGTGCCGCAAAAAGGCTTAAGAATCACTATTTATCCCCACCAGTAAAATTTTACTGTAAATTTTGCCTTATTTAATCGGAGCTTTTTCCCGATTTGTCAAGCCAGAAATTTCTGTTTTATACAACTGGGGAGAAAGCATTAAAGATTTCGTAAAATGTTCTCGTCGCGAAGGGGTTAACCCCTTGAGTGGCGGTGGTATGCATTTTTAATTTTAATTACCAAACGCCATATTGGTTCCAGAATTTTAGCTCACAGGCAATTAAAGCCAGAAGGTTAATGTGCCCGCAGTTTCTGTACGCATGTATGTACATATGTAAGTACGTAGAAACAAGGGGACTGAACCCCCCCTCCCGTTTAATTTAGATAAAGGGGTTTTTCATACAGAGTTACGACAGTTCATTCAAATTTTAAATTTAGGATAATTAAGATAAGGAACTTCCAAGATTAGTTTTGGGTGTTTATTCCTGAAGCATAAAGGGGGTCAAATGGAGGGGACACCACTTTTATTGAGGTAAATGGGTTTTTCATGCAGAATTTACCGATTTGCTTCGAATTTCGGATATAGATTCATTCTGATAAGGCGCTTCCCTGATTGTTTTCAGGCTTAATTGGTAAGTATAAAAAGCGGAACAGGGGCAAGCACCCTTAATTTAGGTAAAAACGAATTTCATGCAGAATTAACCAATTTGCTTCAATTTTTCGATACATGTTAATTATAATAAAATGCTACCCTGATCAGTTTTCGGAGTTTTTTATTAAATATAAAAAGGGGGGACGAGCAATTTCCCTTTTTAACCCATTCGTGCCCGCCACCTTTTGCCTCAAATTTTATTCGGTTGGCACCACTATTTTGAAAAGAATTAAGTTTAGTTCATTAATTACGAAAATGTTTCAATTAAATAAAATAAAGTTTGCTGTTCTTTTTTACCGGTGTCAAAAACAGTTCTACATGCACCTTTTGAAGCGTTCCTAAAAAGGGACGCTAGGCACTAATGGGTTGAATTAGATAATGGGTTTTTGTGCAGAACTATCTGATTTGCTTCCTATTTAAGATATAGATTCTGATAAGGTAAATGTCTGAAGATCTTTGGGGATTGAATGATTAAATATAAAAAGGGAAACAGAGTTATAACCTTCCCTTAACCCATTCTTGCGCAGTATTGCCGGGCCGGCAACACCTAATTTTAATTCCAAACTTGCAAACGTCACCAGTAATATTTTAATATAATTTTGCTTTTACAATGAAAGCTTAAATTAAGGAAATCGTAATATCTAGACAAGTCCTTTATAAATTCCGATGTCAATCGAAAAATTCTCATTTTACAAATAGAATTTGCTTGCGCCGGAAAGGGTTAAATTAGATAAATGGGTTTTATGCGGAATTATCCTAGTTACTTCGAATTTTGGATGTAGATTCATTCTGATAAAGTGTATCCTGATTAGTTTCGGGGATTAATTTTTAGATATAAAAGGAGGCTTTTGGAGGCCATTATTCACTAAAATTTAATGCTGTAATATATATCATTAGTGCAACTAGCCTCTGGCGCAGGATATGAGATCAATCCCATCAGTTTAACTGGAGAATATTCTTTTAATTTCTATCTTCCTTGTAGATAAATCATCTCCTTTTCACTGTCATTCAGTACATCACGATCTGAAGCTAAAGTCACTAATTCCTTTTCGCCTAAATCACTCTCATCATTGATCTAATCCACGAAAATCCACGAAAAATCGAATGTTTCCTCAGGAGTTAAAAATTTACATGACATTTTAAAATACTACATTGAAGATATTTTTCAACAGAAAAGAAAATTCAAAAATACAAAAAGGAAAGAAAAGTGATTTTGTTAGATGAATTTGAAAATACAAACTGCTTTCATTATTTTGAAAATAAATTAGTCCCTCCTCAACACACCTGGCCGTCACGTGATGTGGACCTGTCAGATAGACTGTTATGTGCCAGTGTTAGCTGTAATATAGCAATGATTGGAATGTAACCGAGAATGAAAGAATTATCTCCATTACTAACTGATGAGAGTTAAAGGTAGTAGTGGATTGTACCATCGTCCTGTTTCGGGACAGTCGAAAATACAAGAAAAATGTATATTCTGAATAGTTCTTTGATAATTCTTCTTATTGCTGTAATAGAGCTGAATAATACCTCAATAAATGTATCATATGTGATTATCTTCGAGCTCAAAATTTAAAAAAAAAACTTTCGTTGAAAAGTAAAATAATAGTAATAATAAAAATCTTCAAAAATAACCGTTTTAAGAATTTAAGAAAAATCTACAACATTAATTTGAATTTGTGATCTAGACAAATACGGGGTGATTTTAAGTTCATGGTACAAACTTTCAGGGTGTGCAAACGACGCAAGTGACGCATATAGGTAGAGACACCTGGAAGTCAATTTGGTTCTGTTTAACCCCTTAACTGATTCCCTTTTTTACGTACAATAAATTGAAAATGTTGGTTAGCACCAGTTTTTTAAGATTAAATATTCTTAATATTTAGTCTAATCATTTCTGAAATTAAATAGTTTGAAATTATACTTAAAAAAATAGTGGGGTCAAAAAACTTTATATGATGTATTAAGCAAATTCGTCTTGCACGAACGGCGCGGCGTACGAGCAAATCAGTTAAGTGGTTAATTTAAAAAAATTTCATTCATTCAAGAAATATCCTATTTTATTCTTTTCTTCATTTAAGAGCGTACACTAGTCACGCGGTAAAAGCCGGGCGCTAATGTAAAGTCTATAGGGGCGTTCTTTTCTAATATCTCGTTCAAAATTTAGTATTTTGACATGATTTTTTTGCATAGGATAGTTGAGGACGATCCACAACCGGCCTAGTTTTTACTTTTTCGATTTTGGTTATATATTTTTTGTATTACGATAGTTTCAGTTTCAGAACCGGTTTAAACCGGTTTCGAAAGTTAAAGTAATTTTTTAAAGAAAATCTGAAACAAAAATTGAAAAAGTAACAACTAGCCCGGTTGTGGATTGCCCTCAGCTATCTTGTACAAAAAAATCATGCAAAAATATTAAAATTTGAGCGAGATATTAGAAAAGAACGCTCCCATAGACTTTACATGGTCATCCGGGTCTTATTGAGTAATTTTTCTGTGACTATTGTGGGCTCTTAAGACATGATTCCGTAAAGAAAGAATTATTTTTAGAAAATTGTGAAATTGAGAAATCGAGCTTTTTGAATAAAAAAAAATCAATACATCTTTTTCTGTGCTTGACAGGTTTTGCGTTTTTGTTAACTTTAAAAAAAATTGATTCCACACCAGATAATTCAAAGGAGAATTTTTTCTTTTTTGTAAATATGAAATGACTGTCTTACATAAAGAAAAGATTGCTGTAAGAATTTTTTGGTGTGAATGAAAATTTTGAAATAAAAATGGAGAGCCAAATTAGGCTCCTGATGTTTTGACCTGAATGTGTCACTTGATCCCTTGCATTTCTTCACACGATATGATTGTTATTACAGGGTTCGTACGGGGTTCAAGGACTTTCAAACACCTTTTATCAGAATTTTTGGAAACTAAAATTTGCTTTATTTAAAGATTAATTCGCTTTCCGATGCAGAGATCAAGTCCTTCATAAAATTTCCGGTACTAACATTTTCTGATTCCCTTGTTGCATACGAACCCGTTATAGTGTCCTGTACCAGCCTTTAAAATTAAAAGAATGAATTTAGAATAGCCCTACATATCATTTAATGACTCTTGAATAATAAGTCGCCTTAATTTGAATTAAAATATGCAAAAGAATCTATGTAGCGTCCGCTTATATGTATTGTCGTACATGTTAATGGCCGAAATCAGGAAACATTAACTTGGCAAATAGAAAATAAAATAAAATCTATTTTGTGTAAATGCAGTTAACCCTTTCCGGCACGGGCAAAATCTGTACTGAAATGAGAAATTATCGACTGACACCGGAATTCACAAACGAATTTTTTAAATATTTTGACTTCCTTAATTTAAGCTTTTATTGTAAAAACAAAATTTTACTAAAATATTATTGGTGTCGTTTGCAAGTTTGGAATTAAAATTAGGTATCCCAGACCGGGCACAGTGTGCCGGAAAGGGTTAAAAACATGTATTTTCTAACTTGATTCTACGTGATTAACAGGTTTTTAGATTACTTGTCAAAACTATAATAAGAACATATTTAATGAAATTATAATGTTACACTTAACATTTCTAAAGTTATTGTATTTTAAAAAATTTTTGGAACTCATAATATACATAAAAAATATTGCTCAGTATTATAAGAAATAAAATTTAACTAAGCGATATGCATTATTCTGATGAATAAATTAATGCAGATATTTCGAACATGTTAATGGAATCCAAACATTCTTTTAGAATTAATTTTTACTTCCTTAGGGAAAATATTTTGCAAAACACACAAGTTTATCGTTAATGAGAATTAAATATAAAAAATAAGGAATAATTTAATCTTTTAACTTTAGCATTTTTATTTTCTTTATTTTCCCTTAAATTCACTTTTATCTTTTTTTTTTTGTATGTACAATTTACAGTTTCAATAGAAATGAAATGATTTATTTATATAAAAAAGTGAAAGTGCTATATTTAAGAAAAAAAACTTTAGATAACATCGCCAGTTTTTTTTAACTATTTTCTTTTATACTTTTTCTAAAGTCAGTGAAGCTTATTAGATTTTTTAAAGTACAGTTAAGTTGTTTTTTGAGCAACAAAAAAGTTAACTTGTGTTTGATAGAATCAAGTTTAATGTACTTTTCGTTTGTCAGACGTTTGAAAAAATGATAGTTTTAATGTGCTATAAATTTTAAATTTTCCTTAGAATTTGTTTTCTGTTTAATTTGTAAGAAAATTTTAGAGAAGGGTTTTAGGTTAATTATTTTTATCTTTTATATTGGTCTGAATTGGTGAGGGTCCCGCTTCTTTCCATGTTTGACATACGTATTTTTACAATAAATAAATAAACAAACAGTTAAATAAATAAATAAATAAATCTAGTTCAAACGCTCTAAATTTTGCCACGTTTAAGGAGAGATTTTAGATAAGAAAGTACTGGTACTGAAGAATTTCCTGGCATGAAAATTCCATGACCGGTACGAACCCTGTTAGTTCACCTTCGAAAGAACTTGATTCGTTAGCCCAAAGTTTTATACACTGAATTGTAACGTACATACACTATATGGCCATTGATTATTGGACACTTGCGATTTTAGACATTTTACTAAATATCTAGAAAAATACATGAGGAATCATCTCGAAACTCTTAGTGTATAAATATAATAGTATACGTCATACATCTTCGTGAAGATTTTTTACCAAAACTCCATAGGGGACCGTCAACAAATTAAAAAAATGACTATTTTTTGAATAACCCTGTCAAAACTAACGTAGCAAAAGCGCTCAAACTCTAGATTATGATTGAATGCCTTATTGTAATACACTGTGTTCATTTTTATACAAATAGCATGCATACTCGCAGAGTAATTAAGGTTTTTATAAAAATGGTCCCAAATTTTTCCAAGTTTTTCCCTTATAATTTTCAGAGTTCTTAATATAAAATATTTTTTTCAGAAAATATGACAAACAACATTGCACACAGTCCCCTGTAATCAGAATTAAAAAAATAATAAAAATTGTATGAAAAATGAGAAGGTTTACTAAATATTTTTTTACTGCGCATGCGTCAAAGATATCAAAATTTCATTTGCATATTATGCTAGCTAAATGTATAGAGCAACTTTTGTAAAAGTCTCAAAATCATAGATTGAAAATTCTGAAAGTAATCGTCTATAGAAAAAGGAAAAAATCCGTTGTTTCCAAAATGAAGCAAAAAAATGAGGGATTTTATCCAAATGTAGTAGTACATCCCGTATTATGTATTCTGTATTGACACCAATCAATGAATATATGGATACAACCCCTCTTGTTTTTGCTTCATTTTGAGAATAACGGATTTTCAACTTATTCAATTGACGATTATTTTCAGAATTTTCAAGTTATGATTTTGTGACTTTTACAAAAGTTGCTCTATACATTTAGCTGACATAATATGCAAATGAAATTTTGATATCGTTGACGCATGCGCAGTAAAAAATTATTTAGTAAACCAACTCATTTTGTATACGATTTTCATTATTTTTTAATTCTGATTACAGGGTACTGTGTGCAATATTTTCTGAAAAATATATTATTTTATATTAAGAACTCTGAAAATTATAATGGAAAAATTAATGGACCATTTTTATAAAAACCTTAATTACTCTGCGAGTATGCATGCTATTTGCATAAAAATGAACAAGGCGTATTACAATAAGGCATTCAATCATAATCTAGTGTTTGACCGCTTTTGCTACATTAGTTTTGACAGGGTTATTCAAAAGATAATTATTCTCTTTTAATTTGTTGACGGTCCCCTATGGAGTTTCGGGAAAAAATCTCCACGGAGATGTATGATTTATACTATTATATTTATACACTAAGAGTTCCGAGATGATTTCTCGTGTATTTTTCTAGATATTTAACAAAACGTCTAAAATCGCAAGTGTCCAATAATCAATGGCCATATAGTGTAGAAATATGCGTGTGTGTGTGTGTGAGAGAGAGAGAGAGGAGTCTCATTCAAGGGCTAAAGATCTACTAATGACTAGCCCCACCCATGTCAAAGCAAATAATTTCGAAAACGCATAAATTATTTCTCTCCAAAATTTTAGCAATAACTATCTCTAACATGAAAAATATCGGAAATCTTTTGTACTGCACTATATGGCATCTCTATATTCGTGTATTAACTATATAGTACGCACACGTTTAAAGGATGTTTTAATAATTTATTTGGAAATGCATAAAACAGATAAATATACTCTTTTAGCAAGTTCTGTCAATAAACGGTATTAACATAAATACTTTAATGCAGCGCTGTATATTATCAATACAATTTGAACACGCTAAGTAATGTGAAAAAAATACAATTATATTTAAAAACGCATACCACAACTAAATACACACTTCGAGCAATTATTGCTCATAGAAAGTACAGTTTCCAAATTATTTTGCGGGGTAAACTGAGTTTTAACGTACTTCTTGACATTTTTTTTTTTTTTTTTTTTTTTTTTTTTTTTTTTTTTTTTTTTTTTGACGCGCGATGACTGCGTCATGCCTTGCTTTCTTTTCCATTTAGGTTCTGCTCTTCTTGACAACCCTCGTTAGATTCGGAGAGATTTCGCTCCTTGGCTTGCGCATGCTCCGCACGTTCTTTCTTTTTTAGTTTTCTTATTGGACGAGAGAGGAGAAACATTTAAAAGTTTGAAGTCTCGCGCCTTGAAATTAATTAAATTTCTTGTGTTTCATTAGAGGCCGTTGGATTTCGAGGAGTAACATCGAGTGAGTAAACTTTTTGGGGGGAATATACGAGTGATTCTTTTAATTAGAAACCGTTGTTTTGTATTTAAAAGGAAGTATTTTCTACATTTCTATTGTTTTTTTAATGTAGAGACCGTGCTTTGTAGTTAAAAGTAAGTGTTTTAGGCCTTGCTTTAGTATTTTAGATGTTTTGAATTTTCATGTTATTTAGTTTCATATTAAATATAAAAGAAAAACATTATTTGACTTCAAAGCTTAGTATATTTCTTTAGAAAATCCATTATTAATTTCTTTTTTTATTTAAAAAAAGGCTGGTTTTGTTTTTAAAAGAAGGTATGTGTACAATTTCTTTGTTTCTTGAACGGAATTGTTTTGCATGTTTTGATGTTATACATGTTTTAAGGAAATTTATAGCCGGGGGGTTCAGGGGATGGGGGGTGGATCTCCCCTGAGAAAGAATTTTTTTCTACTAAAAGCTTTGTATTGCGTAGAGTCTCCTAGACTTAAATCCCGCTCCGGGAGACAAAACGCAAAAGCACGCCAACGTGGCGATATTTTGGAAACGCGCCAAGAAGGGAGTTAAAACTCAGTCGCGCCATTTTACGAATTCCTGTATATGAACGATAAATACCATATACACCCTTTTCTATTTCGACACTAGCACACTCCTTGGAATTTCCAAGGACTCTGACACCACTGTTAATGATAAAGAAATTCACATTTCATTTTTAAAACACAGAATTCAGAATCACATTTTTAATTGACTGGTTATGCAATGTTTTTCTGCAGTGAAATAATTGGAAAATGTTGTTAAAATATAGTAGTACAATCATACTAAACTGGCTACAATAAGTTTTTTTTATGCACCTTTCTAGTATATATCAATTTAAGTATGTTTCAAAGGGTGCAAAACATTAAAATACACAAAAAATAATTTTTCCCCGTTGATTTTAGTGTAAAAAAATTATATCCCTGGAAGCGAATTGTAACTTAATACCGGACATGTCATTATAAATCTCTATCACTTATATCACTTACATAACTATCTCAGTATATTTATTCGACCGAGAGCAGAGAAATATGTGTTTGAGCAGACAGACAGTCATACTAGATTCATAGATAATTTTACACTACGTAGGAAGTGTTAAAATTGTATAATGAAATTTGTGTTAATTGAAAAAGCATGGGAAAGCATTCAAAATTAATTATGTTTTTAAGATAAGATTATAAAATTTTCTCGTTTATCATTTCAAGGAATATGAAACTTTATTTATGAACAAACTTTTCTCATTTACTAGTTCAGGTAATATAAAACTTTTTATTATAAATATATGTGGAAAAGTATGAAATTTCTCAATTTGTTGTACCATTTTAAATATTCCTTTAATCACTTAATCGTCGCGCCCGAGACATTCACGGGCTGCGAGATTCACGGCTTTTATCCAGAATTGTTTGATTCCCACCAATTTTATAAAATAGAGTAAATAGTTATATTCCAATATCATTTTACTTGTCATTAAATAAGAAGAATATTTTTTTCAAAAAAGTGGTGGCAATAATGAATTTGAATTTTTAAACCGTAATTTAATGTGACCGTTAAGGGGTTTAAACTCAAATTTCTATTGTAGAACACGATTTAGAAATACTGCAATTCAGTAAATCTGAGTTCACACCAAAAAATGTAAATAATAAATTTAGCTTTATTTAAATACGAAATGTTAACTATTAGGAAAGTAAATACTTCTATTATCAGTAGCGGCTCGTCAGGGGGTGCTGCATCAATTTATTCACACCACTAAAATTATATGGTAATTTCAGTATTATTTAATAAACAATATTTGTCGAATAAATAATATGAAAGATTCTGTTAAATTTTAGTGGTGTGAAAAATCTGATGCAGCACTCCCTGACGAGCCGCTACTGTCTATTATAAGTATCTAGTGTGAATTCAGAATATCCGAATTAAAACAAATACTCCCTCTGTCCCAAATTAGTTGCGACATTTGAATACTTTTGTACTGATTATTGATATTTATGACTTTATGATTTTGTGTGAACATTTTTCAGAGAGCTATACTATCAATCAACAATATTTACGTACCTAACATTCCCTCCATAATTCCGTAAATAATTAATTAATTAATTTTAAAATACCCGGTTCACACGTTCTTAAGCCACGCCCCATTAAGATTCTTTTAACAGTAATCGCATAAAACTGACTTCAATCTAATCAATCGTGAATTTATTTAAGAGCATTTTATTCAAACTATTACTTCTTATTTCTTTTTAGTATAAATTTGAAATTCTAGTATAATTTTACTGGTGTCGATCTACTAAACTGCATCAGAAATTATTTATGACTCCACCTACTTGAAATGTAGCAACTAATTTGGGACAAACTTTTCAACCTAAATGTCGCAACTAATTTGGGACAGAGGGAGTACTAAATTTGAAAAACTGTTGGTAGGATGTATACTACCAAGAGAATTAGAGTTAATCTCATGGAATTATGAGGCGTGTTCAAATGAAAGTGACTCGGAGCGTTGCATGCGAACAGTTTTGAATGTATTTTCGTGAAACAAACACGATAGTGAAAGTGTGTGTATCATGTGATCGTAAACAGATTTGCAATAACTTCACTCGTAAGGACGTGGCATTCATTTAAAAACGGCTGGGGTAAATGCAACTATATCCAAAACAGATCAGTGAGTTGTAATTAAGTTTTTAACACTGGAAGAGTGTAAGCCGGTAGATATTATTAGCAGAATGCTGTACGTGTACGGTGAATCGTATGTGTCGAAGCCCACGGTGACGTGGTGGCAACAGCAGGCAGGATTTGTTTAGCAATAGTAGACAGGACACAACGGAATAGCCGTGGCACAGTCATATGCAGAAAGTTGTGACAAAGAAGCTGAGTATGTGGACATTAACAATGCGATCAAGGGAAATCGACTTCGAAACAGCAGTGAGATCGTATCTGAGTTCAACTTTTCCATCGGTACTGTTCACAATATCGCCCATAATTAATCGACATCATACTTCGCAGACAGAATTCGTAAACGTCTTAAGCATTGAGACGGCATCCTATACGCCACGGATGATTATTTTTACAAACTTTTATGTATTTCCCTCAATACATATTGCTGTTTCTGTCTATGTTTCTATCTCCTTTCTGTCCCTACGCATCTCATGACACACATCCCGAATCAACTTCATTTGAACATCCTTTATATGAATAAAGAGGAGGAAACATACAGTGCATCGTCTAGCAGTTGAGAGTGAAGTTATTGAGGAGGTTGTCACAAGATGGCTGCTGTTTTTTTCAATCATGTACATAATTTCTTATTACCGCAGTTCAAAACTTCAACCAATAAACTTAAGTAGAATGTTTCATCGTATCTAGGCACTGTAATCATTTTAAAATTACTTCACAAATATGGTAAGAAATTTCCATTCATTTTTACTGCTATCATTTTGCCGATGTATTACAACCTTTTCCATAACACTTACAGGGTTGTCATAATATTGCGGAAATACTACCGCTAAAGTGAACTTCCACCCGTATATATAAATATCATTTTTGCATTAATTTTGACTGAAATTTTCCATTGATAAGGTATTTGAATGAAGATAAATATATAATTAAACTAAATGGTAGGATTTGCACCGTTGGCAATAGACCTCTGCAAAATCGGTTACAGTTGAAGCTTCACTATTTTGAGGATATGTCATTTCCTGTTTCTTAATGGTTACATGGTTAGATTTTATTGGTCTTATAAACAGTTGTGTATAAAAATTAACCGTAGCTCCACCAACAGCTCAACAAAAATTGACAATCTACTATCAAAAGCTACTATAACGTCTTTCCTAAAATTCAAAGCATCAAAAAGAATGAAAAACTATCGCCAGAAAATATCATTTTTTTCTGAAATGTCCATCATTAGGAAGGTATAACCAAAAAATTATATAATAACCTACCAATGGTCGTCAAATCAGTCTGTCGGTAAATCAAACGCCAACACTTAACTCTTTCCGGCGCGGAGTAAATCTGTATGAAATAATTAACTTACACCGGAATTAATAAACGAATTTATTATAAAATCCAAACTTGCTTATTATCATGCACGCTGAAGAAATATAATTAAATGTTCTTGGTGCCGTTAAAATTAGGTGCCCTGGTTTTAGGAACACCGCACCGGAAAGGTTCAAATACAGTCAGAATTCAACATCTATGTTGAAAATAAGAGCCACGACTACATGCATTGACTCATTTTGAAAGGTCTACGTCGTATAAGGAAAAAAGAACATGTATTTTAAATAGAGGAGTTCATTTTATTCGAAGTGAATATTTTGCATCTTACTTTAATTAGAAGCTATTTATTGAACAATAGAAAAAAAATTGTGCCCCTAATTTCTATGGCTATTATCCTGCATGTAATATATAAATTCTTATAAAAAGAAGCATATGTATACTTTAAAATATTAAAATAAAATATATTTAAGAAATAAATTTTAAAACGTATGGTTGTTTCAACGTTCATCTACAGTTCTGCACAACTGTGTCTAATGACTTTTGAGATAATGAGCTTTAAATCTTTCTCTAACTTTTGACATTTCGATTTTACAAATCCTTCAAGCCGTGATAATTTTAAGATTATAAATGTTTTTCGATAAAATTCAGCATTGCATATTTGTTAAGAGTTTTTATTGTTTAGAATACAGCGCATTCTAATATCACATTTAAAAGTTAACACTAGAACCGCCGGCTATTTTATGCAAATTTTATAAAAAACTGTTTGACACCAGAATTTTTATTTAAAAATATTTAACTTATTTAATTAGCCTGTTTTCGTGTTTTACATATCTAACAAATCTTATCAAGAAATTTCTGGTTCGAATCCGCTATTTTACAATTTGGCAGGGGTCAAAATGACCCCTAATGGCGGTTTTAGTGTTAAAGAAAAACTTTCGAAGATAAATAATTTTTCCCTTTGCTTTTAGATTTTCTAATGTTAATAACTGAACTATCAATTAATGTTAGATTGGCTTGTTAAAGTATAAGAAAAATTAGGTAGAAAATATCCTTACGTTAAAACAGTTTCCCTTTAAAAGTAATATTGTCTCCGAAAATTGAAAAAAAATAGCGTGCATATAAATGTTATAGTTGATTTTTAACTAAGTGCAGTTTTTTTTTTTTTTTTTTTTTTTTTTTTTTTTTTTTTTTTTTGGCCACGCATTCGCTTTTTTTGCCAAACAGGTAAAACAAGCACTAGAACAATTCATATACAGGGAGGGATCCCAACAAATGGCTGTTTTTAACCACTAAATTTAATTGTATTCGTCCCTTATTACATTTCAGAAATTCTGTCAGCAAATAAAATGAGGAATACATTAAAATTTTAGCGGGAGCAATCAGCTATTTGAGGCATAGCGCTTGCATCCCTGTATGCAGGCAAATCAGTGTAATCTGCTTTAAAAGATCGAACCGTCAAGGATTTTTTATAATTAAAAGTTTAATTTTAAAATCTTGATTTAAAAAGTAGTTAGATCGTAAGTTTATTAGTTTAATCAGGGAATCATGCATATCTTCTAATGCAGATAGGAAAAGTATAAGTTCGTATAAGTTTTTAAATACAGAATTAAATTTCACAAATATGTAATAATTTAAAATTTGTAATTGAACACTTTAAAATATAGGTAATTAATACAGTTCATATTAAAAAATTTATTAAAGTAATATGTTGGAAGTTTTAAAATGCCATTTCAGCTTTAAAAGATTTTTAAACTTATGTCAGCGTTTTCAATTTATCAGTTGTTTTAAATGATTTAAAAAGTACCGATATTAAAGATGCTTGTTAATTCAATGCAACTTTTAAAATATAGTATTGATCTAATTTAGTACAAACTATTGTTTAATATATTTTATAGTATAATCTGTTCTACACTGTATATTGGACTACACTTTATGTAATAAGTGGATCTTAAAAAAGTATTCTCTCGTATCAGCTTAAACATTTTTTACAATAGCTAAAGTTTTCAGATTTCGTGAGAAAAACGCTTAAAATTATATGCAATAACATTAACTCTTTAATATTAATATTCATATTAATGAGTAACCAGAGTTTCCCCCAGGAGAAGGGCGCACAGGCCTTCGGGGAAACGTCCACCGGTAAATGTTAGCAGAAGGTTTTTTCTTATTTAAATTCTTAAAGATACAGAATTAATGCCAAAAATAAGGGGAACATTTCTTTTCAAAAATTTACTGGTAGAAGATCAAAAATTTACTGGTCGAAGGCCTGTGCGCCCTTGTCCTGGGGGAAACTCTGGAGTAACATTAAATTAATATTTATATTATTAATATCGTGTTATTATTATCTATATTATTAATATTAATATTAACATTATTATTAATATTAATAGTTTTTGCAATAGTTTTTTTAAATGTTTATAAGAAATACTTTTAAGAAACTTCCCAAATAGAAATACGTTTTAAATTTGCAAGTAATTTCTATAAATATTTTATAAATTATACTAAATACCAAAATAAGGGATTTTTGAATGCTCCATGACATTAAAGCAAGTATAAGATTATTGAAAACAAAAGAGAGATACGCTTTAATAGTTTGTAGTGTCAGTTCATCGTAAATCGAACGATGCTGATCAGGAAATTTTTTAATATACTTTTTCGTATTGATACATGTAATAATTCGTATACCTAATGCTCTAGCACTCATTTTAAATATAACAATGAAAGCGCTTTAAAATGGGGATAACTGGCGTAAGTGATAAGCCTACTCAGTATTTACAAGAACTGTACAACAATCCTGGTTTGCAATGCGCCCAACACTTCACCGCGCTTCTAAACAAAGGTGTCCGGAGAGGTGGTCACTCCAATGTGGGGGGAAAGAAATTCCAAGCTTTTACCATATTAAGGAAGCAGGATTTTAAACTTCTATAGCCAGAGATAGGAGGTTAAATCAAAGAAATGATTTCTATTGTCCTTAACAAAGGGCAGAATTAGTAAGAAGACGAATTGGTAAAAAGAGCGAACAAAAAACAAGAAAAGCAACACAGATCACAGTTCAAATGTACGTGCATGGAGCCAAAGATGAAGACAATATCTTTTCTTCTGAAATCAAAAAAGTGTTTGAAAGAGAGGAATGATACATCTGACTTAGATTCCGACAGCTATTCAATTAAAAGCATGAGTTCGACAATGTTATTAAATAAAAAATCGTCAATGATGACTATGATATGAACAGAAAACTTTCTATTGATGATTGGTTACTAGTAACATATACGGAAAGAAATCTGTAAGAAAAGACTTCTTGGACAAGTACTTAATATTTCAGAAGATGAATTGAAAACGAAATTGCTCGAAGAAATGCACATCCAATTTTAAATGGCCATCAACTGAGGATGTTGCTACCATCGATATAACTCAAGTTGAAATTATCCTTCGATCACAAGTTATAACGACAAAAAATGATCGTATTACTAGCTTTGTTTTCTCAAAGAAAGTTTCTCTTTGTTTCTCTCAATGAAAGGACTTCATGTATCATAATTTATCATTCTGTAAAATATTTGTATAAAAATAAAGCGAGAAAAATTACTTTTGTAGGTATTTTTCCGTACTGGCTCAAGTATCCCCCTCATGGGGATACTTGAGCCACGATGTAAAACAAAAAGTATAATTTTATTAGACAGAAAAATAGTTTAAAATTAATTGAAAGTGGTTTTCAGTTGAAGAAAAAAACAAGTTTTCATTTTCAATATTTTATTTTGTTCTAAGAAATTATAAAAAAATTAAAAAAATTTAAATTTTAAAAAGTGGCACAAGTATCCCCATCTTCCCCTACTTTGCAATTTATTAATATAAATTTTATCTGTAAAATCCCTTACACAGTATAGTTGCTAGGGTGGCGAGTGGCCAGGGAAAAAACAGTCAATATAAACTTTTCTGCCAAAAATTGAACCGACTTCAAAAACTACTGCAAAGTGAAAAATATTTTTTTAGATAATAGTAATAAGAAAATAAATTTAGAGCGTAGTATTTCCCATGCGTATTATTATATTTATGAACATTAATTTGATTTTTTAGAGTCGGTGCCAGCAAAGCCAAGTTACATGTAATTTTCTAGTAGACAGACATCCAAGTATTTACGAGTTTTTTAACGATTTAACATTTAGTTAAAAAATTTAACCTTATTCTTTTACGATTTGCATTTGATAATTAATTTTAACTTTGAAATTGGCTTGGCTGGCACAGACTCCAAAAAATCAAATTAATGTACATTAATATAATAATACGCATGGTAAATACTACGCTCTTAATTTAATTTCTTATTACTATTACCTAAAAAATTATTTTTCACTTTCTGGTAGTTTTTGAAGTCGTTTCAATTTTTGGCAGAAAAGTTTATTTTTCTCTTTTTAGTTAAAAGTTAACGACTTTTTGAAGTCGGTTAATAAAAATTATAATACGGAAAAAAATATTGTAAATCATACACGTATGTCAGGAGGGAGTTCGAACTTACGCTCTCTTTCGAGAACCAGAGCTTAAATCTTACGCCTTAGATCGTACGGACATCTGACTGCACGTATACCATCTGACTGTACTCCACTCAGTGAGCTTATTCAACGTCTATGTTACTTTTAATTTGCAACAAATTTCTAATTTTATTAGTTTTTGCCTAATAACTAGAAAAGTACTGAACCAATTTCGATGAAATGGAAGTGGTACCAATTCGAGTAACCTCTTTAATTTAACACAAAAACCAAATTAATCGGTTGGATAGTTTCGGAGTAATCAGTGAACATACACAAAAAATATATACATATGCATCGAATTAATAACTTCCTGCTTCTTTTTTGAAGTTGGTTCGTAAAAATTATAATACGGAAAAAATTATTGTAAATTTTACATGGATGTAAATTATGTCAGGATAGAGGTTCGAACCCACGCCCCCCTTCTGAGATGCAAAGCTTAAACCGGGCACTTTAGAGCGCTCGGCCTTCCTGACTGCACTCCATTTGGCGAGCTTATTCAAACCACGTGTTACTTTTAATTTGTGAGAAATCACTAATTTAATTAGTTTTTGCCTAATTACTGAAAAAGTGTAGAACCAATTTCGATGAAATGGAAGTGGTACCAATTCGAGAGTAACTTCTTTCATTTAACACAAAAACCAAATAAATCGGTTGGATAGTTTCGCAGTAATCAGTGAACATACATAGAAAAAAAAAATACAGACGCGTCAAATTGATAACTTCCTCCTCTTTTTTTTTTTTTTTTTTTTTTTTTTTTTTTTTTTTTTTTTGAAGTCGGTTAAAAATTATAATACGGGAAAGATTATCGTACACACGTATGTCAGGAATGGGGTGCGAACCCACGCTTTCATTCGAGAACCAGAGTTTAAATCAGGCGCTTTAGACCGCTCGGCCATTCTGACTGTATAGCGTATAGTATTCTGACTTATTCAAGGTCTATGTTACTTTTAATTTACGAGAAATCACTAATTTTATTAGTTTGTGCCTAATTACTAAAAAAGTACTTAACCAATTTCGAGGAACAGGAAGTTATACCAATTCAAGAGTAACCTCTTTCATTTAACAGAAATACTAGTTTAATCGGTTGGATAGTTTCGGTGTAATCAGTGAACATGCTTAAAAAAATACATACGCGTCGAATTGATGATAACCTCCTCTCCTTTTGTTCAGTAGGTTAAAAAATTATAATACGGAAAAAAAACTCTATATTATACACGCATATCAGGAGTGGGGCTCGAACCCACACTCTCTTTCGAGAACCAAAGCTCAAATCAGCCGCCTTAGGCTATTTTGACTGCAATCTAGTCTGCGAGCTTATTCAAGGTCATGTTACTTTTCGCAAGTCTATTATTTTAGTACTCTTTCGCTGATAAAGTATTGAATCGATAAAAGATATCTGATACTCTGTGTTAACGGTTAAATACAAAATATTCTTAATAGCAAAATTAGTATTTCATTTGTAATATATATATATATATATATATATATATATATATATATATATATATATATATATATATATATATATATATATATATAATTATAAGGAAAAGGTTATTGTATACATGTATGTCAGGAGTGGGGTTCCAACCCACTCTCTCACTTTCGAGAACTAGAATTTAAATCCGGAGACTTAGACAGCTCGGCCATTTTGTCTGCACTTTACTTAGTGAACTTATTCAAAACTTTTATTTAGCGAAAAATCACTAATTATATTAGTTTTTGTCTAATTACTAAAAAAGTACCTAACCAATTTCGATGAAACGGAAGTGTTACCAATTCGAGAGCAAGCTCTTTCATTTAACACCAAAACCTAATTAATCGGTTGGATAGTTTCGGAGTAATCGGTGTACATACACAAAAAAAATACATACGCATTGAATTGATAATCTCCTCTCCTTTTTTGAAGTCGGTTAACAAGGCATGATTATGACTGACTTTTAACGATGACACGAATGGGGTCTATTTATCCATCCCTTTTTTCTTAAACAAGCATTAAGAAATCCGATATAGCATAAAATTTGTAATTATAGTGCGCCTTCTTTTCTTTCATGTTGGGTACCACTGGTTTGTATTAAATTAAATCTATTACCTATGTTTTTAATATTCCTTTTTCTATATTTCTAAACGGATTTGTTGGAAGAAATACCGTTGAATTGCTATATAAGATAGTGATTAAAGCATTTTTAAAATATCAACAAAATAATAATAATATTTGAAAATATATGTGAACTACCGTAATTTCGGGTGTATAAGCCGCAGCTCAAACAATTCTTTTTCGACCCAGAATTTTTTAAGAAACAAATATAACTATTTAGATCGCCGTAAATATTTGTCTTCAATCACTAAATAAGATTTCTGGGTCCAAAAAGAATTGTTTGATCCGCGGCTTATACACCCGAAATTACGGTAGTCAGAAATCACAAGTCGAACGTAGCAAATGAGGTGCGTTAGTACAATAACAGAGTTTTAAAAATATTCAGATCTTGATGTAATAGTATAAAGTACTTCGGATAATCTACAAATATATGAAAGCTTTTGTGCGACTCTGTAAGTACTATCTGCTTTCTTTTATGCAGGAAGTAAATTTTAGTAAACCACAACAACGTACATTAGTTTCAGAAAATGTGAAATATTTCCTTATAATTAAAACGCGGCCCAAAAAATTTCCCTCCTATACCACTATGTAATGAAATACTTTTGTCTGGTCCAGTAAATTATTAACAAATATTCTTTGCACCGTATATAGAATATGTATTTTAATATGTACTACATAGATGCATACAAATTTATTATGTTTAAAGGTATTTTATTATGTTTATTAATCCATTAACCCTTTCCGGCACACTGTGTCTGGTCTGGGATACCTAATTTTAGTTCAAAACTTGCAAACGGCGTCAATAATATTTTAGTAAAATTTTACTTTTACCATAAGAGCTGAAATTAGGGGTTTCGAGATATCTAAAAAATTCGTTTGTGAATTCCGGTGTCAGTCGAAAATTTCTCATTTTACAAACAGATTTTGCCCGTGTCGGAAAGGGTTAAAATGCACTTGAAACTGTTCATCCGATTACCATAAATTTTGAAATAACTCGACAAAATTATGTAATAAATATAAATTTTAGATTTCAAACGATTCAATTGAGTAGTGTTTGCATTGTTATGTGCGGACCGACAGATGGACAGACACGGACGGTCTGAATGGCGACTATAGTTGCCACGTATTTATATAATTACGAACGCACCTAAAACAGTCCATTATACGGAAATAAACTTTTTTAAAACTTGAATAAGTTCTTCCATTTTTTCACTCATTCAGTCACAGTGAAGGCAACAAAATTTCTGCAATATATTTTTTTGTATGTTATTATTTTTTATTATTATTTATTTTTTTAAACAAAAAAATCTCAAAATTTTTTTAATGATGTGTCAGGTTTCGTACGGTTAATGTTATTTTTCATTTTGAGTATCAGTATTTTTTCACCAAAAAAAATAAATAAATAAACCTAGTCCAAACGCGTGGAAATTCGCCTTGTTGAAGTAGATATTTTCTATGTGAAAATACTGCTACCGAAGATTTTTTTGGTTTAGAAATTCCAGGACAAGTACGAACCCTGTGTGTTACGCAGGTATACTTCTTCTGGTACACAAAAATTTTTGCTCATAAAATGATGAAATGATTGACTGACACAGGAATTTGCTAACGACATTTCATAAATTAAAGGTACTTATTTTAAACTTAAATTGCAAAAGCATAATTTTATTAAAATGTTCTTGGTGCCGTTTGTAAGTTTAAAATTAAAATTAGGTGGTTGCTAAGTGGGATCACTGCACCGGAAATGTAAACCTTTTCGGTTTTTTAGAAATCGAATTTATTAGAAAATATGGATTTTCTTATTTTCAAGTATGTTATAAAGGGAAAATTTTAATTAAATGTTTTTGTTGCAAGTAAAATTATAATTAGGTGTATTTTTAACCCATTAGTGCCTAGCGTCCCATTTTTGGGACAGTTTTAAAAAATTCAAGAAAGGGCCTTTCACACCAGTAAAAAGGAGTATAAATAAATACTTTCTTTCTCGAGACCAATTCCTCGATAAATTAAGATAAAAGTTATTCTTGCTTTAAAAGTGGTGGTAAAATGCAAAATTTGAATTTTAACCAAGAAAATAATTCAGGCACTAATGGGTTAAGGACACCGTGCCGGAAAGGATAATGAATAAGTTTTTTGTACTCTATGAAGTTAGTGAACCTTCTTAAACATATTTTTAAGATGTCATATTCTTTTGCAAAAAAAGAAAATCTCATTTTATTAAACTAATGACGCATAATTTCAATAAAAAATACGTACATGCATATTCACACGTTCAATAAAATTCTAATGCGAATTTCTGGAACGCATTCTATGATGGGAATTAGAAGGTTAATCCTCAGAAGGTTTTGAAGGTTAAGATCCTTAGAAGGTTAATCCTAAATACCCAATATTCAAAAATCATACCGGAATTTGAAACAGCAGTATTTGCTGTATTTAATAATATACATTTAACATTTAAACAAAGAAAAAATTATTATTGAAATTTTTTGGTGATAATTCATGTTGTCGAAAATACGGAATTTCTAAAACGTATTCTACCATGTGAATTAGAGGGTTAAAATATTTACAAATATTTAAATGTTCATATGTGAATGTGTGTATTTGTATGATTTTCTAAAAACTTGAAATCGAACACATAATATTTCGGATTTGTAAACATTTATCGCGAGCTTGATGCAAAGACTTCAATTTATTCCATATAAACACACATTTTATGCAGGTAAGATTGAAGCAAGCTTCTCTTAACAACAAAAAAGAAAATATCAATTTACAAAATCGTCGGGAAAGTGTACGATTTTTGTTTAATTTTTCTTTTTCAATACGGATATACAATATCGCAAACACAGTTCATATATAACATCGTTTTTTCATCTTTACATCAAAAGAATCCAGAATGTACCAAATTTCAATGCTCTGTAACTTTTTCGAACGAAATAGTCCTTAAAAAATTCAAAACGGATTTCTCCGAAACCTTAACTTTATGCTTATACTTGCATAAAAGTTTACGTTTTTTGTTTTCAATATATTTCTTGACATGAAACGATGAGAAATGGATCTACCATACATCTGAAATTGAAATATCACCGTATGACGTTTTAAACAGGATTAGTAAAAGAAACGAAGATACATATCAAACATTTTTAGAAGAAATTCCTCGTCGCATATGCTTGCTATATTTAGCATACGTATGCAGATTTGCTTATCTTGATCTTCCTATATCGTGTCATACATTTACATGCTTTAACACTAGAATGCCGGGAAGGTGTCAATTTGACACCGATCACTGGACCAATCTTTGATTCGAACCAGAAAAATTTTAAAGAAATAAGTCATATACCAGTTGCAATGAATTGGGCTGAACAAATAAACTAACTAATATCAAATTATTTTTCTGGTTTTAAACGTATTTTATAAAACTTGCGTAAAATTCCCCGGCGTTCTAGTGTTAAATCATAGATAACACTCAAACTGAATAAAAATATGTACCGGGTGGGCAAAAAGTTCGTATAAACTTTAAAAATTCAAAAATTCATTCAAAAAATAAACGAAACAAAAAACGGTTTGCAAGGTAAGCATGTATAGGATTTTTTTAAAGACAGTAATAAAAAGGTAACTCGGAAACATCCGAGAGATGGCAATGGAACCATTTGACTTCTGTGGAAATATGCAAATGAGATGGTTATAAGAACTTGCTCTGATAATAAATAACTATTTCAGTATTGAGAGTTGCCTACTTGATCAAGGATCGCTCGCTGATTGCTGGTCGATGTAAAATAACTTAACCCTTTCCGGCGCAAGCAAATTCTATTAGTAAAATGAGAAATTGTCGATTGACACCGGAATTTATAAAGGACTTGTCTAGATATTATGAATTCCTTAATTTAAGCTTTCATTGTAAAAGCAAAATTATATTAAAATATTATTGCTGCCGTTTGCAAATTTGGAATTAAAATTAGGTGTTGCCGGCCCGGCAACACTGCGCAGGAAAGGGTTAACCAACAAAGCTTTATTCTTCACTCACTAGGGAACTGCAATAAGTGTAAGTCACCGATTTTGGCGAAAGTAGTATCGTTGGAAAGATCTCATCGTGAACAGTAAAAAACTCAATAGAACTACCCGTCGCAAATGAGTCGTTTTTGTGATATCCGACAATTTATGTCACATAGTTAGTGCACACTTAATATGGGACCGCAAAAAATGTTAGTCTCAATTTTATATTAAGTGGTATCGTTGAAAAGATATTATCGTGAGGATTAAAAAATCAAATGAACCACCCGTCGGAAATGAGAAGTTTTCGAGACATCCGAAAATTTGCGTCAGGTAGCTAATGCACACTTACTGAGAAACTGCATTAACTAGGGAACTGCAAGAAATGTAAGTCACCGATTTTGACGAAAGTGGTATCGTTGGGAAGATCTTATCGTGAGCAGTAAAAAATTCGATGGATTACCCGTCGGAAATGAGTTATTTTCGAGATATCCGACAATTTATGTCACGTAACTAGTCCATACTTACTAGGGAATTACAAAAAAATAATTAGTTTAGATTTTGACGATAGTGGTATTGTCGGAAAGATCTCATCGTAAGAAGTAAAAAACTCAATAGAAATACCCGTCGGATATGAGCCATTTTCGAGATATCCGATAATTTATGTCACGTAACTAGTACATACTGGGTTAGGCACACTCAACGGGGGACCGTAAAAAAGTATGGTCTCGATTTTGACGAAAATGGTGTCGTAGGGAAGATATCATTGTGAGAAGTAAAAAACCCAATGGAACTACCTATCAGAAATGTGCCATTTTCAAGCAATTTATATCACTTAATGCAGTTTCTCAGTAAGTGTGCATTAGCGACCTGACACAAATTGTCGGATATCTCGAGAACTTCTCATTTCCGAACGGTGATTCCGTTGAGTTTTTTAATCCTCACAATGATATCTTTTCAACGATACCACTTAAGTTAAAATCGAGATTAAAATTTTTTGCGGTCCCCCATTAAGTGTGCACTAGCTATGTGACATAAAGTATCGGATATCTCAAAAACGACTCATTTGCGACGGGTAGTTCCTTTGAGTTTTTTACTCTTCTCGATGTGTTCTTTCCATCGATACCACTTTCGTCAAAATCGGTGACTTAAACTTCTTACAGTTCCCTAGTCAGTGCGCTGGATCAAATGTAAGGCTTTCAACTATGAACAAATTGTGGATTAGCAGCGCAAGTTCTTATAACTGTCTCATTTTCATATTTCCACCGAAGTCGAAAAATTTCCGCGCCATCTATTGGATGGTTTTTAACTTATTTTTTATTACTGTCTTAAAAAAGTCATACTTATAGATGCTATCCGTGTGAACCTTTTTTTATTTCGGTTATTTTTCCAGCTTTTATGGATTATTAAAATTTCTACGAAACTTTCTATTTACCCAGTGCATATATTTCTATTTTTCTATATGAGAATGCTAAGATCAGTTATTTTATTGACGCAACATATGTTTCAGAATATTTATAAAATCTAAAATGCAATTTTTACATAAGAAACTCGTCATTGTATCAGAAGATTAATTAGCTAACGAAATTACTAATTTTTCTTTCCTAAACTAACAACAAACTACTCCAGACAAACCCCAAACTATCGGGAATCAATTATTGTTTCAAAATCAATATCTCATGTACAAGTTCTGTTTTCTGAATTAATTTGTAAAGTTAACAATTATTCAAAAAAGTATTATAATATAACCCGTAAAATACGCAAGACTTTGCCAATAGAATGTTAGGAGAAATTTAAATATTTAAATTCTTTACTCGACTATCATTTTGTGAAGTACAAAGCAATAATATTTTGGGTAGTTAAAACGGAAATGGAATAAGAGATGAAACTCTTTTTCAATATATAGAGTTCGATGATAATATTTAAAACCTGAAATGCATTAGTTCAAAACTTAATAGAACTTTACAGTGGCGTAGCCAGGGTGGGAAACCAAGTGCTCTGATTACTGGTAATTTTTGAAAGTTCTGTTCGTCTTATCTAACCAGGAAATTTTCTGCTATGTTCCAACCAGAAGAAACCTTACAATACTGCTGGTTTTGGGTACCCACCCTTTTTACGCCATTGCATTAATTGAAGTTGACTTATTTATATCAGGTAAAGGGTATAGCCGGGTTTCATAGTAAAATATGCCCTTGAGTCAACCACATCGACACCTACATGGATCGATAGCCCATAAAAAGAAATTCATTTCTCCCCAGTTTTAAGTTTGTATCTCAAGACCATGGGGATAATGGCCCTAAATGCCTGTTTTAGATAAGAGCGCATTGTGACAAAACTACTAAGCAGATTTCAACGAAAAAAATAAGGAATGTAAAAAACCACCATAGGAATGTTTGACATTTTTCTCAGATTTTTTTTTAAACAAAGAACAAGTTTTCTAACATTTTTCCTGTTTTTAAATGAACATTTTAATTACAAATATACTGAAATTTCTGAGTGGCCACCTTAATTTTTTTGCATGAAATACTATGAGACATGATGCATATTCACTATCAATTTCAACTTTCTACGAATGGAGAATCATATTTAAAAAAGGCAAAATCATATTCCGGCGGGATTGTGGGGCGTGTCTTGGACAAATCTCACGCCTTCTTTTCAAATCTTACATATTAATTCACACGGTACTTTTAAAAGAAGGCGTGAAATTTGTCCGAGACACGCCCCATATTTCTGCCGGAATATGATTTTGCCCTTTTTTAGGTGCGTTCGTAATTATATAATACGTAGCACCTATAGTTGTCGTTCAGTCCGTCCGTCTGTCCGTCCGTCTGTCCGTCCGTCTGTCCGTCCGTCCGTCTGTCCGCATATAACAACGCAAAAACTACCCAACCGAATCGTTTGAAATTTAAAATACATAAATATTAGATATTTTTGTCGAGTCATTTCAAATTTTATGAGAATCGGATGGATAGATCAATTACAGGGACGATCAAAAGTATTCCATTACATTACGGTCAATGGGGAAAAAAGTTTCAAATGCATTTTAATCGTTTGAAATTTAAAATACGCAATTATTACATAATTCTGTCGTGTTATTTCAAATTTTTTGATAATCGTGTGCATAGATCAATTACAGGGGCAATCAAAAGTATTCAATTACATTATGGTCAATGGGGAAAAAGTTTCAAATATATTCTATACGTTTGAAATTTAAAATACATAATTATTACATAATTTTTTCGAGTTATTTCAAATTTTATGAAACTAGGACGAATAGATCAATTACAGGGACAATCAAAAGTATTCCATTACATTACAGTCAATGGGAAAAAATGTTTCAAATGCATTTTAATCGTTTGAAATTTAAAATACGCAATTATTACATAATTCTGTCGAGTTATTTCAAATTTTTTGATTATCGTGTGCATAGATCAATTACAGGGACAATCAAAAGTATTCAATTACATTATGGTCAATGGGGAAAAAGTTTCAAATATATTCTATACGTTTGAAATTTAAAATACATAATTATTGCATAATATTTTCGAGTTATTACAAATTTTATGAAAATCGGATGCATAGATCAATTACAGGGACAATCAAAAGTATTCCATTACATTACGGTCAATGGGGAAAAATGTTTCAAATGCATTTTAATCGTGTTACACTCATGCGAACTTAATAAAATTTATATGCAACTATAAAGTACATATTATAATATACATCTTACATAATTTGTGGTGCAAAGAACATTTGTTATTGATTTACAAGGCCACACAAAAGTATTCCATTACATAATGGTATAGGGAGAACATTGTTTGATGAGCGTTTTAATTGTAGTTCACTATTTACAATGTTATGAGATTGATATATGAACGTAATATTTTTAAAACTTCGTTATCGTTCGAACGCACCTAATTTGCTACGCTTCACGTGCAATTTCCAACTTGTTTTAATATGATGCACCGTACGTAGAAAGTTGAAATTGATAGTGAATATGCATCATATAGCATAGTTTTTCATGCAAAATAATTAAGGTGGTCACTCAGAAATTTCAGTTTATTTTTAATTAAAATGTACATTTAAAAACAGGAGAAATGTTAGAACACATGTTCTTTTGTTTAAAAAAATCTAAAAAAATTGTCAAACATTCACATGGTGATTTTTTACATACCTTTTTTTTTCGTTGAAATCTGCTTAGTAGTTTCGTCACAATGCGCTCTTTTCCAAAACAGGCATTTAAGGCCATTACCCCCCCCCCCATGGTCTTGAGATACAAACTTAAAACTGGGAAGAAATGAATTTCTTTTTATGGGCTATCTATCCATGTAGGACACGATGTGGTTGACTCAAGGGCATATTTTACTAAGAAACCCGGCTATACCCTTTGACAAAAATTCTAACTTCAACTTTACTTTTGACAATTGTATATTTCGTACGATTACTGTTATTTCCCATGCAAATACCAGCATTTCTTTATAGAAAAATATTTATAGCTCAAAAACAATAAATTTCGTCTTATTTAATCAAAGATTTTCTATAAGAAAATATTGGTACGATGAATTTCCTAATCACGAAATTCCAGGACCCGTACGAATCCTGGGTTTTGTTTCAGCATTATCACATCGCTTTTGTTAACCCATTCGTGCCCAGCATTTTTTACGTAAATTCTATTTGATTGGCACCACTATTTTTAGAAGATTTAAGTTTAGTTCATTAATCACGAAAATGAATCATTTAAATAAAGTAATTATTGCTTTTCTTTTTTACCGGTGTTAAAAACAGTGCTGAATGCACCTTTTGAAGCATCCCTTTTTAGGGACGCTAGGTACCAATGGGTTAATATCAATCTGAATTTTTCTTATTAAAATTTCCTTGAATATCTAAGGTTACTACGTTCTTTATTAACTATGCTAAATTAGTGTACCTTTTGTCAAAATTCATGAAATGAACGTGCCTGAAAATTTATTTTGAGTTTTAATGTTGATAAAAAAACGAGTTACCTTTACACACACATAACTTTTAAAGAGTTTTTTTTATTTTTATTTATTTATTTATTTATTTATTTATTTTTTTTTTTTTTTGCGAAATCTGAAATATAAAATATTATATTGGGAATAATGCATATTTTTTCGCTGAAAATTTAAAAAGTAATATATATACACACACACAACGAAGTAAAAACACTAATTTAACCGTCTAATGCCCATGATAGCATTTGTACTACAATCAGCGTTCCCAATTTCGTAAATGTTTTTACACAAATATTCTGTATTTAAACAAAAAATTTAAGACATAAACTTTTACTTTTTATCATAATAGACGATTGTTATTAAATAAACTGAAATTTACTATTTGTATTTTTTATATAAATTCGGACTGTCAGAATTACAAAATTTCTAGAACCCACTCGTGTCCAGAGAATTTGCAGCCGTTATTTATTTGGTACACCTGTCAACAGCATTTCTGAAGATTGTTTAAAATGTATAAAAATAAATAAAAAAAAAACTCGACCTTTTAAACATTTTTGCGAAAGTCAATATGCAGGGTGAGTCATAAATATCGAAACAATAGGATATCTCCTTAAATATTGTCCCTAGACCCATACTTCCAATTGCAAAAATTCATTAAAAAAAGTAAACTTTTTGATAAATTAAGTTGCAACTCCATAGCGGGTATATTTGAAAAAATACGAAAATTAACTTTTTATACAGCCCCCATAGGATAAATTTCCAATTAGGAAAAGTTTCCTTATCCAGTTCTGAATAATACACCAAAAGTTGCATCTTCATATCTTCAAAATTCGCAGAGTTATAGCCGTTTGAATAATTCGTCAGGTTTTAAGGGATTAAACACAAATTGAAATGCGCGCAATTCAAAAGACAATGTACATTTACAGTTCTAGGAAACGTGTAAAATATCTATATTTTGAGTTAGAATTTTGATTTTTTTTTCTTTGTTTTTGATGGTTAGCCACATAATTTGCTAAGAAAATCACATCCTAAAATTTATCATAAAATTTATAAAAATTTAATATCATTAGTACTGATTTAAATGAGATAATTAAAAATTGTTATAACTCTAAACATTATTTATCGGATTTCAATTTCTTTCCATTTAATTGAAGATGAAAATCTGATTTTAGTTTTGTTTCGGGGGGTTTTGTTTTTCAATATTACCGTAATTTCGGGTGTATAAGCCGCAGATCAAACAATTCTTTTTCGACCCAGAATTTTTGAAGAAACAAATACAACTAGTTAGATCGCCGTAAATATTTGTCTTATTAGATCTTTATTATCCAGAAATAAGATTTCTGGGTCCAAAAAGAATTGTTTGAGCCGCGGCTTATACACCCGAAATTACGGTAATTTTAGAACTATTAAAAATGTTTATTGAAAAAATAATATAACTTTTAAAAAAATCTTATTTTCAACAGCAAAAATTTTTCAATTTTGCCCGAAACAAACCTAATGTAAAATAATTAAAAACGGCATGTTTCAAGTTTGTACTTTTTTTCTTTAACAATTTTTAACTTTTAATAATGTCTGCACTGGACGAAATTTTCAATCTCGGTCTTGAACAATCCGTATTAAAATCACTGTCTCTGACTGATCTTATACGTACATGAAATAAGTAAAATTTGGTTCAATCAAAATTTTTACGAAAACCACATAGATTTTAAAATCGCTTTTATTTTACAAAAAAAAAAAAAAAAAAAAAAATCCTTTAAAATTTATTTTTTTAAGAATAGTATATTCAAATGCTAAAAAATTAAACACAATAAAACCAGAAAAAAAAAATCCGCCTACGACGGAATTCTGTCTTAAACAAAAAAAAATGTGTCGATCCATGCAATATGAATACACTAATACTTGGGAAAAATAAACTCCATTTAACCCTCCTAGGAAGGACATTTGTCTATTACGTAATTTTTATTTCCTATGTGATTTGGTGTTAAAGGGTTTTACTGTATAACATTTTCTAAAGTCTCCAACGCACGGGATATGGATTAGCGATATTAAAATATAAGTGAAATATTTAGAAATAAACAGAGATTCATTGATAAAATAAATATATTACAGCCTTTGGCGCATCTTTATTAATAAAAAGTATAAATATAAAAAACGAAAAGCTAAGTCGAAAAGATGAGTATTTTTGGTCAGAAATCCTCCCCGCGAAACAATTTTTAACTACACTGAAGTAAAAAAACAATGTAGAAATTCACGGCTGACCCGGACTATGATTTAAACTTTTTTCCAGGCTGGTCCGGATTACAATTTGAACATTTTTCCAGCCGGGCAGAAATGTTTTCCCTATGGGTCAGTTTGGGACCGGACCTAAATATTTTGATCCGTGCAGACCTTCAGTGCTAACGATCAACATATTTTGAAAACAAGTTTTGATTTAAATCAATACGCTGCTTTATTTCGTCCAAATAAGAAGCACGGTCTTGACTCGACATTTAATGCGGATAACATGTGGACGATCCCTTTTTTACTTTGAAAACAAGTCAAAAATGCTTCGTTTATAGGCATGATAAAGTGGTGTAAGTCACGAATTTTGGAGAATTTTGGTTTTTAATATCTCTGTCAGATTTTCAGATACGGAGATGAAATTTTTTTTGTTCAATTTAGGAATAGATAAGGAATAATTTCCTAATTGGTAATTTAGCTGTACGGGGACCGTATAAAAATGAAATTTTCGTATTTTTTCAAATAGACCCCCATGGAGTTGCAACTTATCTTATCAGGAATTTCATCTGTTTTTATGAATGTTTGAAATTAGAAGTATGGGTGTAGAAGCAATATTTAAGGAGATACCCTTTTGTTTCGATATTTATGACTCACCCTGTATAGGGTATACACAATACTCTGTGTTAACTACGAGTAATTTTGAATAATAAATTTTGCAATTTGGTAATGGCAGGATTTTTGGCGTTATACTAAGCAAAAAGCTATTTTTGGAACTTTTTGTGATATAAGATTTAAATTATTTACGGAACGTTTCTTGCAAAGGGAATGGCGATACTGCACTATTAGCATGACATTAGAAAATTAATATCACACACTTCAAAATTATCAGGTCAGTAAAAACTGCAAAGGTAATATTTTTCATGAACATCATCATTTTGAATTTTCTAGCATATAACACTTCTTTTAAATTCATTGTTATTTTATAATGGATTCTTTTTCTGAAGTAATTGTAATGTACTATTGTATTCCACTACTTCTACAAGAAGAAAGTATTGGATTTGTGAAAATTTTCGAAATCTGGTTTTCGACGGATTTACACTTTTTTTTGGGTCAGAGATTCCACAAAACATGTTTTTACGAAGTGTCTGTCTGTGAATCTATGAATGTGTGACCCTGTTTGCCTTTATGTGACATAAATTTTGTAGGCACTATTATTCACTACATTTCCCATTTCCACAATAGCCTTATCTCAAGAGCTAGCGCATGGATTTTCATAAAACTTAAAATTTAGTTAGTTCTTAATATAACTTGGTGCTAATTACGTCTTGGTGCAAATTTCTCAACAGGTGACGCTGCCATGGTGCATTATTCATGATTATTGCAATGGCTCTTTTACAAGAACTAATGCACGGAATTTAATAAAAAATATATTTAGGTTTTCTGTGATATTAATTAATGCCTAGTGATTTTTAATGTAAATCGACTAACAGGTGGCGCTGCTATGCTCCATTTTTAAAGATTAACGAAGCTAGTGTATCTAAAAAAATAACATACTAATTACCATAAAATTTCAGAATCTGTAATCCTTGGTATGAATTGATTCTATTTACACTTTGGTGTAAATCACCCTTTAGGTGGCGGTGCTATGCCGCATTTTTCTCAATTCTTGCATTAGATCTAGCTCAAATATTAAAGCGCGGATTTTCATAAAATTTCTAATTTAGTTAATCCTTGATATTAACTGTTATGTTTCCATTTTGGTGTGTATTGCCCAAAAGGGGAAGCTGCTAAGCAGAATTTTTCTTGATTTCTGCAATAGCTATATATCAAGAGATAAAACACGGAATTTAATTAAAGTTCTTGTAGGCCATGATATATATTGAAACTATTTACAGTTTGGTGTAAATCGTCCAACAAGTGATGCTGTTATGTTGCCTTTTCACGATTCTTACAATTGCTCTATATCTTGTTGAGCTTTTGGCAGTCGTAGCGCCACTTGTCGCGATGGAGCAGGTCTCCGGCGCGCATACCACTGTGTTCATGTTGTATACAGCCTGTATATTATGTTTTTTTTTTTTTTTTTTTTTTTTTTGAAGTTATTGTAATGAATCCCCACATGCCGGGGAACATTCCGGGTGGGACAAATAGGGTCTACACCGGATCCTAGCGATCTGGTGATCTTGTCCCACTTAGGCATAAATAAATAAATAAATTGCTCTATATCTCAGGAATAAAAGCACGGATTTTATCAGACAGCCGATTCAGTTAATTCTTGATATGAAATGATTCTATTTACGTTTTGGTGTTAGTAACCCAACAGCTGGCGGTGCTATGATATTATTTCCTATCTCCGCAACAGCACAATCTCTAGTATTAAATAACGAATTTTCATAAAACTGCAGATTCAGATTTACCTTAATATATATTGTTGCTTAGTATATTTTGATGTAAATCATCTAACAGGTGACGATTTTATGTTCAGTTACCCCTATATCTGCAGTAGTCCAATTTCAAGAACTAATGTATTGAATTCCATTTTTTAAGATCCTCACGATGAGCTATTGTCAGGGCCTGGTTATCAATGGGGCACACTCCCACCAGAAAAAAGAAATAGAGAAAAAATCCTTATTCATGGCAGTAATTTTGAACGGAAAGGGCATTTAAAGAAAATTTCTATAACGTTTTACTGGTGAGAGAGTGCCCCGTTAGTAATCAGGCCCCGGCTATAGTTATTTAACTTTGTCTCTGTGGACGCGAATTTTTAACATTTATGAGACAGCAGAAACTGTTGAGATTGTCACATTCGACTAGTTTAGATTGACTTTATTCTGGAATAACATTACAGAATTTTTTTTTTCTTTCTTATCATATTTATTTAAACATTTAAATGCGGTTTTATTTTGGAAGACTTATTCAGAAAATCATTTTCAAAGACAAACAATGTTGTTTTAAAGAACTAGAAATTAACTATCTATAGATTAATGATAATGGAAACTTTAATTCAGTTTTCAAAAAGTTGAGTAAACTCTTTCAGGTCCATTAGATTTAAAATATATAAAAGTATACAGCAAAGCAATTTGTTTTAGTCATAGGTTTATAAATTCAAGACCAGCACAGAAGAGGATAGTATGTCACATTTTCCAAAAAAAGGTTCTTTTTTTCAAAGTTTGTGAGTAAAGATGCAACAATTTAACCATCTGACCGCCAAGCAAAAGTGCAAAATTGTATTATCATCAATCTTTTAAAAAGTCTAAAAAATTATTATTTTTTAAACATGACATAAAAATATTAATTGCGTATTTGAGTATAAGCTTTGAGAATATTAATCAAATCAAAATATTTTAAAACTGCATTATATTTCTTGAATTATATTTGATAAAACTTTTTTTTATTGAAATGAAACCTACAGCATACTAAAGGGAAAAATCAAGTCGCGGCAGTGAGAAGGTTAATCGATCATATTTATATGTAAATAAATACGTTTCTAATTAGACTAAAAATATTAGACATTATTTTTAATTTACTTTCAAGCTTATAACTTTAATAACCAAAATTTTTTTTTAATATTAAAAAAATAATATTATAATGAGTTTTTATGACAGAATTTAGTATAGGGACTTTGGACTTTTGTAAATAATAATCGTTTGCCAAAACAAATTCTAAAAGGTAATTTTCGCATTATTCAATGAGTTTGATTTATGATTTTCTACCACTAAATGAAAAATCATTACTTAATCATAGTATACTGGTATTTGGAAGTTCCTAAGGCCACATATTATAGGTCTCTAGTTTGAAATAATCTGTTAACATTCTAAACATAAGCTTCAAGAATTAAAATAATCAATAAAATTTTCAAAAATCAATTTTCAATACAATTTTCTTCTAATATAATTTTTGTTGCTTAACATCATGTTAGATTTAAATCCAGTACAATTTCCATAATATAATAGAAGATATCCCTTTTTTAATAAAATCTGTCTGGTCCTCTTCTTCTGGACATATTAAATATACTTCGTTTATATGAAGCGAATAGATTTAACCTTCCTAACCTGAATGGGTCTAATCGACCCATAGCTATAATTTGTTTTATACGGTTCCCACCAGAAATTTTTTCATAAAGAAAGTTAAATAACAGATTCAGAGAAAAAAGCCAATTAAATATATTAAAATGTTTTAAATAACAATTCTGGTGTGGAATGTTTTTATCAAGATTGAGCAAAATTTGAACAGGGTAGGAAGGTTAAATAAGGTTAAAACCTATAAAAATACAAAAAATGTGAATTTTAAACTAGTTCATTTCAGAGGGTTTTTTTAAAATTAAAATTCCACTAAAATAGGGATGAGAATTTTCCGCGGTTTTCCGCGTTTTTTCCCACCAGTATAATCTTAGAGAAAATGTTGTTTTACTCAAACGAAAAATGCTGCGATTTAACAGAACAATATTTTCTCTAATATTATACTGGTATGTAAAAACGTGGAACACTCTCATCCCTAACTAAAATAAATTTTATAATATATTCTGCAGATAGTAAGGATATTCCACTTGTTTTATAATAAAAAAAGGATTTGCTTTCTAATTAATAAATACTTCTATCTTGTCTTTTCTCAAGATGATAGAAATGCAACATTCTATTTACGAGAATGCATCCTTAACAGAATTACATTGAATTCCAATAATTTAATTGAATGCTTTTTTAGAAATTTTTGAAAGGCAATGCGTAGCATTGAAATGTTTAGAATTTGTATTAAATATATATATATATATATATATATATTTAAAACTTAAACTATAACACATCTGAGTAGCAACATTTTTATTTATAGTATACTTTGGGATACTTTGTGGATTAGTTTTTTTTTTTTTTAGTTTTATAGCAACAGTTATCATACACATGAAAATAGCTTGTTTTGCAGATGGAAATGTACAAATTTCTTAAAAGTGCAAGTACTTTTACCGGAATGATATTAATTAAACCTATATATCTTTTTTTGCTAAAAATCTTTTCATTTAAATCAAGCATAATTTTACAATTCATTTACATTATATCATTCCCAGATTATGAGATGAGAGTGAACCGCTTCCAGGAATATAAGCTTTAAACACAATGCAAAAAAATTTAGTTTTTTTGCTTGCTTCTTAATTTTTCAATGGGCTATTAGTCACACAGAAAACATCCATGGTATCAGTGATTTGATTATGACCAGGGAATTTGTCCGTATTTACGAAGTATTTCATTATCTTCCCGAGATCCAATTGGACATTTTAGATTTGATATAAAATACTGAATTTCATTTAGAATTTGTAAATAATTTATGCCCATTATACCAGATAGTCTAATGCTGCTATCTGCCGAAACTATGAAAAAATTGCAGCTAAATATGAATTTTAATTATTTTAAAGTGCCCAAGAATAAGAAAAAGGCTGTTGAAGGTAAGCAAACAGTTTTAACGCTAAGTTTTTATATATTTCTATTTTTTTTTTTACATTAACGCTACACACATCTAATTTTAAATGTTAATTGAATGAAATGAAATTGGATTTTAACCCCTTGAAGGGCGGTGGTATAAAATATATACCACTTAACACTAGAACCGCGAGAAAATTCATTCAAGTTTTATAAAAATATTTCTCACCGGAATTTTCATTTTAAACTGTTTAATTTTTTTATTGAAAATATTTTTGCTCAGCGTTTATTTAGATTATTTTATTAGGCGTTTTCTGGTTCGAATCAACATCTCTCCATATGATACGGGTCAAAATGACCCGTCGCCGCGGTTCTAGTGTTAATTTTTATTGAGAAACGACACATCGACACCAGAATTTTGAAATGAAAATTTTTATTTCATCAAGTAAGTGAAGAAAAGCTTTTATCTATTTTGAAATAATTTTGATTTTAAATTCTGGTGTCAATCAAAGATTTCAGCATTTTAAGAGTAGAAGTGCTTTGCCCCTCAAAGGGTTAACCCTTTGAGCTCTGATGGCAGAATATTCCACCACATAATTTTGATTCTGAAATGTCACAGCGACACCAGAAAATTCGACCAGATTTAATTGAAAAAGGTTTAATGCATTTTTTTTCCATGTATCTCGTTAACAGTTTTTTTTTCTTTGCAAAATATTGGTCTCAGTGTGACATTTGGAATTTTGAAAAAAAGTTTCTCACCAGTGCTCAAAGGGTTAAGTAATCTAATGTACATTTTAAAGAATAAAAACATTTTTTTATATTTATTCTATTGAACGTTGGATCTTTATAAGTTGTTTTTATTCATATTAGACTCTTTTTGTGTACTGACAATTTCAGTTTCGAACATGTTGTACTAAATTTCAACATCATACATTCAATGTCGTGATAGTGCAAGTATATTTGTGTGAGTTTGAGAATGAACTGACAGATATAAAGACAAATTGTGGCAAAAAGAAAGTCATAGACACATTTCAACTATGATGAATAGTATTAAAAAACCTACGATGTTTTAAACGAAAATGATATAAAATATGCTGGCTGATACGTTTGATATTTAAGTTTCCGAGAAAAAAAGACCCATAAATCTTAGACCATATAATTTGTAAATTTCAAATACAACATCGATTCTTAGTATAGTTTGTAGAATATCTATATAATAAAGGCCAAACGTATCTGTGCGTAACGCATACGTCATGTTTTGAATGGCAACACTTTCCGATGAAATTTCGGTTTTGCAATTTTCGCTATTGTAAATTTTTAAATTTCTAGACATTGCACGTTTTCAATCTTTACACCATCGTTTAGAGAAAAAAATGCACTTTTAAATGCCGTTTGTTAGAAAACTGCATCTCAATTTGTTTTTGAGATATTAATTTTTTTGTAGTTTTTGGTTCAATTTCTCTAATGGTGGCAACTTGAGTATCGCATTTATGTGCGAAAAAGAGAAAAAATAGCCATAGAGTAAAAAAGGAAAAAAAAATAGAGATGCAGTTTAGTGGCTGGAGGTGACGCCAAAAATGTAACTCTAAAATTCGCTGCATTGCATCAAATACAACGACGTGCTTTCACAAAAAAGAAAAACTTTTAGCGATGCAATTTTAATTCATAATACAATGAAGCTATTTTATAATGCTAAAATATATTCAGATCTTTATCATTTAGAGAAAAAATGATGTTAAAAAATTCGGTCTCTGTTCCATGTGATTGTTTTGTTTGGGTCGAATGAGAGACTTATATTGGAAGAATAACGCCCATCAAACCGTTTTAATCGCATACTACCTCCATCTATCTCTTTTCTCCATGGAAAATAACAGATCACTGTATATTTTAGTTGTCATTTTTTCATAGCAACTGAAAAAATAGTAATTAAGAACCTGTTATGTCAATATATCGTTGGCTATAAAACCCGGTGAATGTTGTCCGTTTTATTTCGTTTTTATCTATGAATTTAGTGAATTTTAGTTCGTTGTAAACTTACTTTACAAAAGATACGTCAATTAACCTTTACAAAAATGTATTTTAAAGAATATCTGGGTGTCATATTTTCTTAGTTGTTTTTAAAAACTGAGAATGCAATTTTATTCTTTGGCGAAATCTTTGGCTAATAACTGCTATCTTGCGTCTAATACGCAGGGCCGTAGTGAACAATAGGGAGGGCTCAAGAGAATGTAGGGGGGCTCATAGTTTTTTTTTCTCTCTCTCTGACGCAGAAAGATAAATTAGTGCATATTCATATTGTAAGTACTCTGTTTCTTATTAAACTGTTAAAATAACATCATTTTATGCTTAGAAAAGTATATGATGATGAAGTTTTGAGTGTATAACTGATGCAAAATAGCCCATCATGTTAGCTTCATATGTACATATAGGATGAGGGAGTGTTGAAACACTTATTTTAGATACAATTTAGTAACTCTGCAAAACTGTGAAAAAGTTTCAAAACTACCGTAATTTCGGGTGTATAAGCCGCGGATCAAACAATTCTTTTTCGACCCAGAATTAAAAAAAAAATGAATGTTACTACTTAGATCACCGTAAGTATTTGTGTTCAATCACTAAATAAGATTTCTGGGTCTAAAAAGAATTGTTTGATCCGCGGCTTATACACCCGAAATTACGGTAAATTAGATTTTTAAACAATATTTCATTTGAATTTTTGGAACAGAAATTCATTGAGTGACCTTGGAATCTTTTCCAGGGGGGAGCTCAAAATATTTTAGGGAGGGGGCTGAGCCGCCCATAGCGCCCCTTAGCTACGGCCCCGCTAATACGGAAGTACCGATAATTTTTAAAGCTGTATATGATTACATAAATAATATGTTTCATATAAAATTGCTATTTGGAATTAGTTGGCAGTTTGAAAAGCCTACTACGCAGAAAAAATTTATTAGGCTTTCCAATTTTAAATTAAAAAAAAAGGTTTTTCACCTTTACTTTGTGACGCGGGAACCCCGGGTTTGGTGTACTAGTATCCATAATATTCACATTATATTAACCGTAAAGATTTACAATCTTTTACTCTTAAATGAAGCCGTTATATCAATAAAAACTTACATTGCTATCTGTGAATCAAACATGTCTGAATACTATAAGACAGTGTCTCCTGTTTAAAGTTGCATATTATAATAACATTAAAAATTGCCCGTGTGTAACGGCATTAAATTTTTGCAATGCTTTAATTTCAACGTTTGTAATTCTGTTGCAACACAGATATTTTTAAAAATGTAAATTTCTTCAAACCAAGAACACTCTACCATTCTTGAAAGAGAAACTTACATTCCTGAAAACAGTGAAGATTTAAATCTAACCGCTTTCGCAGAGGATTCATTACCACGGCAGCAAACTACCACCAGCAAAATTTGCAGAAATTTTCTCTTTATTTTAAGGTTTCATCAACGGAAAAATTCAATAAAAAATAAAGCCTGAAACTGATATTCATTTTACTGGTGAGAGTTTAATTTGGCGGTAACAGTTCCACCATATTTTGGCAACCAGGATAACCTCTTGTCTGTGTCAGTAGAAAGACTATAATATCTAAGAAAATTGAAGCCAGTAAAAATGAATAGACATTTTGTAATACATTTGTGAGAAAAATTTCCCATCAATAAGGCCTAAAATAAGATGAAATTTTCTATTTATGCTTTCTGATGGAAGTTTTCATATGAGGTAATCAGAAACTTTGGATGCGATTAACCACTTAATCATCGCACCCGAGACATTCACGGGCTGCAAGCTTCACGGCTTTTATTCAGAATTGTTTGATTCCTACCAGTTTTATAAAATAGTGTAATCGGTTTTATTCTAGTATCATTTTACTTGCCATTACATAAGATGTATATTTATTTTTCAAAAAAGTGGTGGCAATAATGAATTAGAAATTTTAAACCGTAATTTAATGCAACTATTAAGTGGTAAAAAGAAATAGCAGCCATCTTATGACAATCTCATCAGTTAATTCACTCTAAACTGACAAAGAATGCACTATATGTCTCCGCCTTCTTATTTATAACTCCATTCATTCTACATCTCATTAGAGTTTCATAACTTAGTTTATATGCTCAATTTTGTGAAACTAGTTTTCATAAAGTCATTAACATGTTATGTCTCATACATGTGTTGCGGGAATCCGGTAAGGGAAATAGTTTAATAGATGTATTCGATACGTATAGCTTGCATTTAGAGAAACTCGTATAAAACTCAAATTTCTGAAATTTAACATATACTTTTATCTGTATTAACAAATAATTAGCTATATTATTTTAAACAATTTAAATTTATATACCGTTAGATAATTTCTTCTGCAGATTGTGATACGATGCGATAAAATATAATGGTACTCAAACAAAATTTCACTCTGATAAATGACTAATCAAAAACATGTTCGAAAAAAAAAACTCTTCTTACTTAATAGAAATGTAATTATACCACAAAAATATCGAATCACAATAGTTATTATGTAAGCTTTAAGTAAATTTACTTTATTCTAAAATGTACTGATAAATGCATTCGCTTAAATAACAAAGTAAATATTTCTAGAAAACTGTTTAACTTTCGGTGCTGCATTGCTAAATTTAACCTTGAATTCTGGTGCATCATCTCAGCTTTGAAAGCCGATCGTTCATTAACTGAAATTTCGCTTCAGATATCAAATATAATTCGTCTTAAAACGGGAGCAATATCTGAATGAGAATTTTACTCCCCTTCTAAAAGTAATTCCTACAAAGTTCCTTTAATAAAAGCGTTCTCAATTAAGATTACTATAAGCTGATTAAGTCATTGTATCTTTTCAGCCATCTGTATGTGCTATAAAATGCTGGGAAATAATTATAAGAAATCAATTATAAGAGATCAAGAACGGATCATTATCAGTAAGAATAATAACGTAAATTACGTCATATTAATTAAGTAATCGTCATGTTGTCAAAATGATTTTTTCTGAAAATCGATTGAATATTAAATTATATATAATGTGCCTGCAATGGAAAATTCAAAATGGCAAATAAAGGGGCCGCCGTTAGATTTAATGGAAGTATTTATAAAAAGTTTCCAAATAAATTTAAATAAGTTTCATTTCAATAATTGTTTGATGTAGATAGAATAAGTATATAAAGATGTGTAAGAAGAAGAAAATGTTAAAGTACACTTTAAACAAGTTCGCAAATGTGCATGTATTTTTAAAAGTTTATGACCAGTAATAAAAAAATCTGCAAAAGCTAAATCTGTTTTTACATTTTCAACCCATTTCACTCCGTTGTCAAAACTGCGGCGACATAAGCTTTCCTTGAAAAACAAAAAAAAAATAGCACCAATAATAAAGGGAAATTAATTTTGGCTTTTTTAATCAGACCATTTTTAGCTCACAGGCTATCATAGCCTGAGGGCTATCATTAAAAATATCGGATCCACTTGAAATTTTGTATGTAGGTATATCCTGAAAAGGCGCTTCCCTGATTAGTTTTTGGAGTTCATTCGATATGTATAAGAGGGGGAACGGGGGGCTCATGCCCCTCCCCTTAATTGATATGAATGGGTTTTTCATGCAGAATTAACAGTTTTCGTTCAAAATTTAGAGTAGGTTCATTCTGATGAGGCGATTCCGTGACCGTTATTAGGTGTTCATTGAATAAGTATAAACAGGGGGAACGGAGGTTCTAATGCCCCCCCCCCCTTAATTTACATAAATGGGTTTTTCAAGCAGAATTTTCAGATTTCGTTCAAATCTCTGAATAGTTTTGGAAGTTTAATGGTTAAGTATAAAAGAGGGGGATAACTCCTTTTAAATTATATAAATGATAAATGGGTTTTTATTAAGAATTATCCGATTTGCTCTAAATTTTGGATATAGATTTTTTATATGATAAAGCATGTCTTTGATAGTATAGGAGGTTCAATGATTAAGTATAAAAAAAGAGGAAAGGGGAGAGCTGTTTCCTCTTCTTAATTTTTTTTCGAACGGAATTAACCCTTGAAAATATAAGGCTTTAATGTACAATTAGTATTTGTAGCCTGTGAGCTCAATGCCATCAGTTTAACTGGGCAGTATTCTTTATTGAAATTGCTTACTTGTAGTAAACTTATTTTAAACATGTGGTATCGGCCGAATAAAATTTCTGTAAGTGACGACGGATTGCAAAGATTTAATAAACTTAAAAAATAGCAATAACAATGCTTTTTTTAAAAATTACAACAGACATTCCAGTCATTTAACTGTTTTTATAGATATAGATTATTTTATAATATAATGAAGCGTTTTAATTGATCAAAATAAAGATAAATTACTGTTCGGTAACCGTTAACTGTAAAAATGTCTGAATTACTATAATATTTTTCTGAAAATTTTCTATAGCGTATATTTAATTTCTAATACTGAACTAATACTCATATTAAATCGCTTTATCTCTCTTTTAAACCAATTATACATGAATAAAATAAATTCTTATAATTTCAATTGAATTTTCAGCAGTGAAATTACGGCCGAAACTATTGAATATTAAATACGTGAACCACATTACGAACCATGCGTAAACCAAAAGAGTGAAAGATATCAAGGCTGAAAATTGAATCCGTATTTCTGAAGCATCGCCCCAATGTTCTGCCATTAACCATCCTACCCTGCTCAAATTTTACTCGATCTTGATAAAAACATTTTTCACCAGAATTTTTATTAAAAACATTTTAACATATTTAATTGGCTTATTTCTCTGAATCTATTATTTAACTTTCTTTACGAAAAAAGTTCTGGTTCCAATTGTATAAAACAAATTACAGTTATGGGTCGATTAGATCCATTCAGGGTAGGAAGGTTAAGCAACTAGGATTATACCTAGCTTGGCATCCCTTATTCTTAAATGCAGCACACCTATATTTAACCCATTAACGCCCGAATTATTTTCTTTGCTAAAATTTAAATTTTGTATTTCCCACCACTTTTAAAATCAAATTAACTTTTATCTAAATTTATCGAGGATTCTGTCTCGTGAAAGAAGGTATATATTTATCTTCCTTTTTACTGGTGGGAAAGCCGCTTTCTTGCTGTTTTTGTAACCGTCCTCAAACGAGGACGCTGGGCGTTAATGGGTTAAGATTGACAAATAACCCCCTCGGTATCGTCCTCATAGCTTAATAACAGAGGATTGGAACGATATTCCAAGGGACTGTGCTCCTTCCAGATTTGGATGCTTTTCAATTTGTTGCTTTACATTTGGTTAACAATGTGAAAAAAATTGACGTACTTTATATTAAAATACTTTTTAACCACTTAATAGTCGCATTAAATTACGATTTAAAAATTCAAATTCATTATTGCCACCACTTTTTTGAAAAAGAAATATTCATATTATTCAATGACAAGTAAAATGATACTAGAATAAAACCAATTACACTATTTTATAAAACTGGTGAGAATCAAACAATTCTGAATAAAATCCTTGAAGCTTGCAGACCGTGAATGTCGCAGGCGTGACGATTAAGTGGTTACCGTAATTTCGGGTGTATAAGCCGCAGATCAAACAATTTTTTTTGACCCAGAATTTTTTTAAAAACAAATATGACTAGTTAGATCGCCGTAAATATTTGTCTTCAATCACTAAATAAGATTTCTGGGTCCAAAAAGAATTGTTCGATCCGCGGCTTATACACCCGAAATTACGGTAAGTCTCTGTAACATGTTTAAATCGATTATTATATATAATACCTAATTTTGCAAAATTAGTTATTCAATGAATTTCCATTCCAGGGTTTTGAAATAGCTTTAAAAAAAATGGCCAAAAATAGTCAATAGGTCTCGTTTCTTGAAAATTTGCTGTTCACAAGAGTTACTTATTCTTGAAAATAATTTAACCATTTCGATTCGGGCATCTCTGATATAAATCTTATTCGTTTGACACCGCTTTTTTAACCTTCCTACCCTGAATGGATCTAATCGACCCGTACCTATAATCTGTTTTATACGATTCGAAAAAGAACTTTTTTCATAAAGAAAGTTAAATAACAAATTAAGACATTTAAGTCAATTAAATATATTAAAATGTTCTGAATAACAATTCTGGTATGAAATGTTTTTATCAAGATTGAGTAAAATTTGAACAGGGTAGGAAGGTTAGAAGAAGTTTTCTTCTTGCAAATGATTTCAAAATTACAAATTTTATTTCTGTTTATGACTGGTGCCAAAAACAAATTTTGCAAAGAAAGACGATGCCTAGTCAGACTAGACATACAAAGGGTTAAAATTATTTTTGCATAATAGAATTTTGCTAAATATTGTCAAAATTAACAATTTCTTTCATGATTTGCATTAACCTCCTTGGTCCCTGGGTCCCAATTCGGGGACTTCTGTTATTTTCCTTGTAAATACTAAAATGTCCGATTTTTTTCATTTTTGCATCATTTTTTAATAGCTACGTGTTTTTTGTGTTTAAATCAAACGAATAAATGACTGCATCTACTTTGAATCCTTTATAAAATAAATTTTGTTTCATCAGAGTTTACAAAATGCCTAAAAATGCTCAATAGACAGTGTGACCAAGAAAGTGATAAACTTTCATAAGTTTTGAACTTAAACATTTTTTAATAATTTTTTGAGAATTTTTAAATTATTTACTCGTTTAACCCTTTAATTCCCATGCTAGAACACATTCTAAAAATTATGCAGTTCATTTCACACCAGAAAAATTCAATGGCTAATTTCGTTTTATTTAAATACGGAATGTTCTGGTATTGATTAAAGAAAATATTGTTGGTCTAATTTTCTGGTGGGAACTGAAATATACGAATTAAAATATCTCGGGCGGTCTCGGGCGTTTTGGGATCCAGAGGGTTAAAGCGCTTAAATTTGTGATTGTGTTAATATACTTTAATGATTGTTTATTTGGTGTTTTAAGGGTATTTCTAGTTTTAGATCCATATTTTTGAACCTCAAATAATAAGCTCCTAAAAAATTAATTTAAAAAAAAGATATTTTTCTGTCATAATTATGTCAAATTGTTTGTAAAAAATCAATGGATAAGTATGTGTATTCTTATTTCAGTTTGGAACTAAAGAGGTTAATATAACGAACTAAAAGTTTCTTAATGCTTTCATTAAGATACAATCCTGATACTTGCTAATTTTGGCTTTTGTATCTAAGGTTGACTTATTCACTGTTGTTATTGCAACGCATACAAACACTTTTTCTTTTTAAATTTTTTTCTGTATACATTATATTTTAAGATACATCAAATATATATGATGAAAAAAAAATACTCACCAGAATGTATTGACGAATTGAGTAAAACATTCCTTTAGGCATCCTAATCGTGATTTCGTGACGTAATCTTTAAAATCAAGGGTTAATTTGATACAAAACTAGTATTAATGTTATTTTTTTATATATACCATCTATATACATGACATCTATTAACATTATCTATAACATTATTATACATAACATCTATATACATGTGTAAGGTAATCACAAACAACTCCCTATACAAATAGTTTTCACAGGTATAATTTTATGAATCATTAAAAATAAATAGACAAAATAGGCCGAAATTTTAAGAAATACGGTTCAGAGTTGAGTGTCCAGAGTCGCTTGCAATGTAAGCTATTTTTTTTTTTTTTTGTAATTGATAAGTTGCATTTCTATGAAAATATTTTTTATTTTTCGTAAACTCTTATTTGATTTTTTAGAAGCTAATAAATATAATAAATCATAGCACACATATATATTTTTGTAATTTGCTTTACAGAAATTTCGTCTTTGTGGTCAAAATTGATTTCAAAGATTTTTTTAAGCATAACATATTTCAAAAACCATTTTAAGGTAAATTGAGAGGCGTTTTTTTAAGCACTTGAGAAGTCAGAAATAGATTCGGTTACGCTTCCTTTTAGAAAATGCTTAAGGAAAGGAATTATCTGATATATTATTTTTAGCAAAGAACTTTCATACTCGCGATCGGAGACATTCTTCTTTACGTGCCATATCTCCGTAAAAAATCTAAACATATGGACGTGAATAAATATAGCTATAAATATCATAGCGTTCGTACGGGTACTGTAATTTCCAAACCAGGAAATTCGTTGCCAGTACTTTCTTATAGAAAATCTCTCCTTATATAAGTCAAAATTCCTTGGGTTTAATAAGATTTATTTTTTTAATAAAAAGGTCTGATAATTGATGTAGAAAAATTGGAACTTTTATGAATCCCGTAATTAACAAGAGATTTTATTCTTCCATTGTTAAATTACTTTTTGCAACGCTTAGCGTTTAATGTGGATTTTTCTTTTGAACACCATTTATTTCATTAAAAAATTAATATTTCTGTTGGATTTCTACATTTTTCTTTCAAATACAAAAAATTCAACCATTCAATGTAAAGTTTGTCTGAAATCGTTCAATCTAACTTGCATTTTCGTGAAATTGCGCATGCGTAATAAATGGACAAATATGCTGAAGCCCTTTTGCGTATAACAAACGAAATTTTAAAGCATATGCCGTTTCTCTTAACCCTTTGAGCTCTGGGGTGTAAATTTCTTCAAAATTCCAAATGTCACATTGGCACCAGTATTTTTTCAAAGAAAAAAACGGTTAAGCATAAACACGAAAAAATGCATCAAACCTCTTTGAAGTAAATTTGGTCAAATTTTCTGGTTCATTGTGACATTTTGGAATTAAAATTATGTGGTAGAAAATTCTACCAGCAGAGCTCAAGTGGTTAATCCCTTGAGGGGCAAGCAAAATTGCCGCTGTAATATTGAATTAACACCGGAATAATCGAAAAATTCTATTTTAAAATATGGAAATCCATTTTTTTCACCATATTGCTTCCAAAGCTTAAAATATAAGATTTCGTTAAATGTTTCTAGTGAGAATCTTATCTAAATTAGGTGGGATAATATATATCCCACCGCCACTCAGAGGGTTACATTAAAAAAATCTACATGAAAAAGCTTAAAACTTTCCTGAAATTGTACAGTCAAAAAAGTGAAATTCCTTCAAATAACTGAAAGCTTCTTGAAATCATATGACTGTTCTGGCAAATTTCTGTTAATACCTTTTACTTTTTGAGATTTATTTTTTGGTAATATTGTTCAATTTTTATTACCGTAATTTCGGGTGTATAAGCCGTAGCTCAAACAATTCTTTTTCGACCCAAATTTTTTTAAAAAACAAATATAACTAGTCAGATCGCCGTAAATATTTGTCTTCAATCACTAAATAAGATTTCTGGGTCCAAAACGAATTGTTTGATCTGCGGCTTATACACCCGAAATTACGGTACTTAAAAAGTTGAGTTTTTGAATTCGTTATATGAATAATTCTGATAATATATTTGTATAATTTATTGCTTACTGAAACTCAATTGTAAAGCGTTATTCTGACTTAAAAGCCGATTTTGTTTCACATAAATTTTACTGGAGGTAGATATAATTTTAAAAAGGTGCAATTATTAAAATAATTTTTAGTCGTCTTTTAAACTTAGTTCGCGTCCAAATATCTTTATCAAACACATTTCTACGATTAGGGCATTATAAATTAGCAATTCGAAATTTAACGTCGAATTATTCGTATACCCCAAAACAAGACTGAAAATAAATTTGTATTAGGTAGAAGAAAAAAAATAAAAACAACTCATGATTAATGTTAATTACGCTGAAATAATTAAACAAGCTTTATTGTTTCAAAATACGTTTTTATGATCATGAGAATAATGCGGAATTTACATTAAAGTGAATATTGGATAAAATGCCAATTCGTTTTGGGGTGAGACTTCGGTACATTTAATTTAATAGCATCAGATTTCATCCGCATCCATGGAAATTTTCATTACGACCGCGACAAACTTGAAATAGTAAATTTATGCAAAAAAATTCTCTTTATTTAAATGCCCCATTAATGAAAAATTTCAATAAAGAATAACGCCAAAAACTGATATTCAATTTTACTGGTAAAAGTTTACTTCGGAGGTAACAGTTCCGCTACATTGTGACAATTAAGAAAACCTCCTGTTAGTGTCAGTGAAAAGTTTATAATACCTGGGTAAACTGGCACAGGTAAAAAAAAAAAAATGTTAAATCATATATGTGAGAGAATGTTCTCATCAATAAAGCGCTAAAATAAGCCGAAATTTTCTGTTGAAATTTACAGGTGGTAGTTTTCACCGGCAATAATCACTAAATATTGATGTGACTAAATGAAGCAGCTATCATCATGTGACAACCTTCTCAGTTACTTCATTCGCAACTGATAGACGGCTTGCTATATATCTCTTCCTCTTTACTTTTAACTCCACTTTCGTATCAGGGAATTCAGGCGATTTTAAGAGTTTTAGTACCAGAAATTTCGTAAAGTACTGGTTACTAAATATAAAGATTGAATTTTTTTTTCATATAGTAAGCCAAGTACAACTGCATGGAAATTTTGATAAGAGGTCTTTGAAGCGCACTGACACATATTATTTATACAAGGTTAATGAGCATATTGATGTTCAAAAGGGTTAAAACATTTTGTTTTAACGCTTTCCGGCGCGGTCAAACTCTGTTAGTAAAAATGAGAAATTATCGATTGACACGGGAATTTACAAAAGACTTTTTAACCCCTTGAGCTCTGATGGGAGAATTTTCTACCACATAATTTTAATTCCGAAATAACACAATAGTACCAGAAAATTCGACCAAATTTATTTGAAAAAAAGTTTAATGCATTTTTTCGTGTTTATCATTAACCGGTTTTATTCTTTGCAAAATACTGGTGCCAATGTGACATTTGGAATATTGAAGAAAATTACACCGCAGAGCTCAAAGGGTTAAGAAATCAAGAACTCCTTAATTTAATCTTTTATTGTAAAAGGAAGATTTTATTAAAATATTATTTGTGCCGATTGCAAGCTTGAAATTAAAATTAGGTGTGGCCAGGCCGGACACACTGCGCCGTAAAGGGTTAAGAAATGGAAACTGATGTAGATGGATTATGGAAATCTATATGTTTATGAAGAAGAAATGGCTGACTAAAATAGTTAAAATAATAAAATAATTAATGAATTTTTAAAATCAATAACTTTCAAACAGTAACACATATCGAAAAAGTCTTGAATGAGCATTGTATGATGTCAGTTGTTTTTATTCTGCTATTTTCAGTTTTAATTATAAATAGCAATGACAGATAGCGGACCAAGTAATAACCGCTAAATTTAGGCTGAATCGTTCGACCTCTTACTACTCGCATGTTAAAAATGTAGATTAAAATGCATTGAATACTTCCCAATGTACAAAAAGTCGGGTCCAGATTGAGCACCAATCGTTATCAATGTGATCTATTGTTTGAAATTCAAACTAAAACCAAGAATCATAGAAAAAAAAAACTTCCAAAACTCCCGACAGCATACAAAACCCTCCTGCAAGAATTTTATTTAATATTTGTCACCGTTTGCAAATTATTGACTTTAGCATTCCATCAGTAATTTTTGGACACCCGGTATCTCTATCGTTATAAGACGATTTATAATATTCAAGTAAATGTGCTACAATCTGTAACGGCGAATCTGATTTTTATTGCTCATTCGATTCGTCTATTCAAGCTAAGGAATTTGCTACCTCGCTTATCGGCTATTACGTTTCAATTATGACGGAGGGGGGGGGGGGAGGGTCAGTTTAAAATTTCGTTCATTGAAAACTATTTGCCAACAAAGAAATGGGTAAAATTTAAATATTCTTTTTATTCTTACACTGACATGCATTGATGGTTGTCAATTTTTGATACATAGATTCTTCCGAAGAAGTAAGTAAAATATAAGATATTTCTCATTGCGTGCAGAGAGCAAAATCTTTTTCAGCTGAATCGACGACGCATTCAAAACAACATGAGATATTTACATTAATATCCTGAGATAATTTGAGACAGCAAAACTTTGAGATTATCCTCAGCAATCCTCAAAGTTTTCAATTTTTAATACATCGGTTTGATTTATTAGAGTAAAACTCCGCGATATCTTTCGTTTAGTTAAAGCTCAAAGTCACACTAGTGACCAAGAGGTTCTGTTATAAAATCTGGTTGACGGGAACAGCTAGGTTCGAATCCAATCACGCCCGTTGGCCTGACCGTTTGGCGTTTTCCGTGGTTTTCATCGAACCCTGGATATCCTTGGTCAAATGCCTGTTAAGTTCCCTTAGAAGGACCCCACGGACTCACAGTGAACTTCCCCATCGGACCTATATCCCTCGTCCCTACAACAGGCCATCATAAAAATAACAAAATGTTTTGAAATACCATTGAGTAATTATAAAGCTATAGCAAATTCATCCCTTCATAAACATTAAAACATTGACCCGAAATTTTAAATTTGCAGTACAAGCTCGTTATGTTTACATAATACGTGTGTTCTTCCATAAACTTTAACTTCGGATACCAAAAGATACCATTCGGTATGCACGGTGAAAATAATGCAGGTAAAAAATTTGGATTTTTTAATTTTAAAATGCTATAGACCCACCACATAGTTTCAAACAGTTGAATTTTCGCAAAGTCCTCATGTCTGTTATTTTCATAAAACTTTTTTTCATGCTTTAACGAGAAACACATTAAAGTTTCCATTCTTCTTTCACACAAAAACTCATTAATTTAAAACAAGTTAAATATAAAAATTTGGAATTATCTGACACTTAAAAATTTGAAGTTTATAAATTGAAACTAGAGGCCAAACTGGCAACCCAGGATGGTATCATAAAAGTTTCAATTTTTTTTTTTTTTTTTTTTTTTAGTTTGTACACCGTTATGTTTTAACGGAAACGTTATTTTTGTTTGATGACATTAACTTCGTGATAAGATTAAGCAAAAATTGGTATATTTTTACAGTGAAAAATGCAAGGGGTTTTGCATTTTAAAGAGAAAAATAATTCCTGCTCCAAAGGGTTAAACCATTTTTCGGCATTTTTAATAACTTTTTGGCATATTATTAAATGTTTTTGCAAATAAAAATTACATAAATACAAAAAATGCATTTTTTGAGTATAATTTCTATCTATCTTTGACTAAAACGTATCGAGTTATTATAACTGAATAGGTTTCACAAATATAAGACTCTAAACGGTCCGCCAAATGAGCACTAATATTTTCATAGAAAAACTTTTTTTTAGTTTTCTCTTGTAAATGGCATAGAAACTGACGTCGAAAGTTAATTGTTTTGCAAATGATTTGGAATTCTACCATGAAATTTTCTGTCAAAAAATATTGGTGTTCAGTTGGAGGACCGTTTAGGAGCCCTGATTTAATCTATTACCTGCTACTGGTGCTTTTTCACACCATTAAAAATTAGATGCATATGTTTTAAATAAACTATCAAGCAACCACTATTTTGCCTTATATACAAGCCGCAACTTTTATTATTAAATAAAGCGAATATTTCTTTCTTAAATTTGTGGTGGCAAATGTTTTTTTCAGCAAAAAAGTTGACGATTCTTTTCTTACAAATTTGGCAGTTAATGGGTAAATTCCATGAAATGTTGGAACATTCCAGCGTTAAAAATAGAAAAGCTACTTTTAGTATTAGAAAACCGCTGAATTTTAAAAAGATTACCCTAATTTCCTGCGTATAATCCGCGGATCAAACAATCATTTTTCAACCCAGAAATTTTATTAAATGAAATGTTACTTCTTAGATCGCCGTAAATATTTGCTTTCAAATACAAAGTAAAATTTCTGGGTCGAAAAAGAATTGTTTGATCCGCGGATTATACGCAGGAAATTAGGGTAGTATCAGATAACTAGAAGAGTTTGGACCTTTCAAAAATAGTTTTCTCTTGTCATAGGTTGGTGATTTAAAACAAAACAAAAAAACACAAATAGGATGTCCCGGAGCTGCTTTAAAATTTCAGAATTACAACTTAAAAAATAGTTTTAGGTCTATTTCACTAATATAATATAAATCTTAAATCCTACCTTATTTTGAATAGATTTGCTATTTTAATTGTCTAAGTAACAGATAAATTATAAAAGAAAATTCTATATTTTTTGGAACAGCTTGTATAAGCATATTTTTGGAATATCTATGTATTAGAAATATTTATTACGGCGCGCTGTGTGTAAACACTCCAGGATGTTAGAATGACAATAACATTTGGACAACAAAGGGTATATTAAGTCTTATCCAATCAATAATGTGTTCATATTGCTTTCCAGACAAGATAGTCGTTTGGGAAGAGAGTAAATCATTACGATTATTTCTTTCTTTGTTTCAAAAGAAATTTCTTTCAGACCCTTAAATCATACGCATAGATAAAACCGAATATTCTTATTTTGTATGATTCGATAGCATTTGAACCTACTTGCAGCGTTTTATAATAATTTTTTGGATCACTATTAAATTGTTTTACAAATAAATAGATTACCTTAACTTCCGGCGTATAATCCGCGGATCAAACAATTTTTTTTCGATCCAGAAATTCTATTTAGTAATTGGTGCCAAATATTTACTGCGATCTAAAAAGTTAGATTTTATTTTCAGAATTTTCTGGGTCGAAAAAGATTTGTTTGATCCGCGGATTATACGCCGGAAATTACGGTAAGTAAAGAAAAAATGCAATTCCTGTGGTACAATTAAAAAATATATATATATTTTTATTTAATAAATTTTAATAACTTAATTTCCTTACATTTTAGACATTTTAAATTCTTTTTATGAAATTGTTGTTCTATGACGCTAGAAAGAAGATTACAAAAAAGCAGTTAAAAAATTAGAAAATGTAAATGGCTATTTCCAGGAGTACTTGTAGTGTAAGTCACAGACTAAGATTTTTGGCTACCAGTATTTTAGTTCGAAAAAATGTGATTTATTTTATCGGCACATTCTCATTAATTGAATAAGGCCAAGCAGACTTTTCGAAAATAACGGTGGCAAACAAGCATAGCAATTATAAGGTAATGTGACTTACACTACAAACCCCATGGAACTAGCCAAATGTAAATTTGCTTAACATTTTCATTTTATGCAAAACTGATAAATCTGTCATGAGGCATAAATTTAATAAACACTTTTAAACACTTACAGAATATCTTTAAAAAATTCATTTTTTCGAAAACCATGAGATGAAAATAATTCTTCCTGTAACTGTTTATTTTTGTTCGTGCCTGTAAATGAAAGAAAAATTCGTACACAGTCCATAATCAATAAAAAACCTGTTGTAGTACATTCTAGCCGTCCTTAACCCATTCGTGCCCAGCATCTTTTGCGTAAATGTTATTTGGTTGGCACCACTATTTTTAGAAGATTTATGTTCAGTTCATTAATCACGAAAATGCATCATTTAAATAAAATAATTATTGCTTTTCTTTTTTACCGGTGTCAAAAACAGTGCTGAATGCACCTTTTGAAGCGTCCCTAAAAAGGGACGCTAGGCACCAATGGGTTAAATTCCTTATGGTTAAAGTATCATAACACTATTAACCCTTTCCGGCACACTGTGCCCGGTATGGGACACCCAATTTTAATTCCTAACTTGCAAATGGCACCAATAATATTTTAGTAAATTTTTGCTTTTACAACAAAACTTAAATTAGCGGGGTTTTAAAATATCTAAAATGTTTGTTTGTAAATTCCGGTGTCAGTCGGTAATTTCTCCTTTTACAACAAATTTTGCCCGTCCCGGAAAGGGTTAATTTGCACCGCAAATGATTTTGATGGTCGTAATAGAATGAAATCGTTTTGTACACCCTGTATTCGAAGTATAAATACTGCGTACTGTATAATTCTCAGAAAACTTCTTTCTATGAAGCACGCCAATATTTTTATTTATTTTATATAATTATTTTATAAATTCCGCCATCATTCAACCATTTCAATCTTTTAGCTACAAATGTACATTGCACCTAAAAGGGTTAAAATGGTATCCGATAGAGTAAGCAGGATTCACTGAATGAAAACACGTGTGTCTCCCCCATGTGTGCCCTGTCAAAATTTTTGCATCTATAACATTTTGGTATGACTTTTTGTGTTCAATTACAGAGATCAATGGACGGATTCATGTTCCTAAGCAACATAATGTAACTCTAAATTGAATATTCAAGTGATGTGGTGGCATTCAAAAAGGTATTAAACTATTGATAAAATCTATTTGCTTCTTTATTCTTGCTCTTCTTTATTACCCCAAAGTATTATAATAAACACTAAAATAAGACTTTGCTTCGCCAGGTACTTTTCGTAAATTCTTGTCATTGAATCTCAAAGAATTCTCATTCTTGGGACACAAAATAATTCTTCCCGAAATATTATCAGGATCAATTTTGGACAAACAAAAAATGCCATCCACAATAAAATCCTATTCGAAACATTCTGACAGTATTCCAAAAATATCTTCTCCGAATTTAAAATCATTAGTCATGTGACTGTCCTACAGACGACTGAGCCATTTCACGAAGTCAAGCGAATCGTCTTTGTCCACAGAAGAAAAGTTCTGCGACTTTTCTGTGACTTTTTTGAGAAGTTCTTTCTGTGTCCACAATCCAGACTGAACTGTCGAAATGGCGACCAGAGAAAAGAAGTCTTGTACAACTTTCAAAAATGAGTGTCTGTTCGCATCATGGAGCTAAGAAGGTATATGGAGACAACATATATGACGTCACTTGTAGTCGTTTCTACCCCCCCCTGCTTCCTCCATATTTGACCTGGGCTTTGTGCCGTCTGCCACTGCTTGCGCCGCAAAGGGGGGGGGGGAGAACTCGTCTTTCGTCCTCTACTCTCACCACGATGCTAGATTGATATGTCGCCTCCCCTTATCTTAATTCCATGGTTCGCAAAACTGTTTAACCACAGATAAAATCTGTCTCCAGTCACCTCCGAGCATAAGGCTGCGAGAGAGCAGCACTAGTTTTTATTACACTAAAAGAGCAATCAATCAATCTTTGTTTAAGAAGGGAACAAAGGTAAAACCTCTTTAAATGATTTTTGAGGGACTAACCCTACAAAATTGACAAAGGAAGGGTTATCTACCCAATCTTCAGTCGTAACGCTGTTAACTGATTTCGAGTTCAATTTCTCTCGAAGTTCAAAAAAGTTCACTGAAAAAGCACTTTATACATCAAATTGCCGACACGAAAGATAAAAAATAGCGACACCTGACCGCAAGAAGTTAGTGCTATGTGCGTGGACCTTAAGCATTTTGCTCCCAATGGGAAATCATTAATAATCAATTCCTGCAGAATTTTACCAATACCATTTAACACTAGAACCGCGGCGACGGGTCATTTTGACCCGTATCATATGGAGAGATGTTGATTCGAACCAGAAAACGCCTAATAAAATAATCTAAATAAACGCTGAGCAAAAATATTTTCAATAAAAAAATTAAACAGTTTAAAATGAAAATTCCGGTGAGAAATATTTTTATAAAACTTGAATGAATTTTCTCGCGGTTCTAGTGTTAAAGTATGAATAGGTGTCATGGTGATTCATCCGATATAATGAGCTTAGCCATTTTCAGTAATCTTCCTTCAGATGTACTCTGACGAATTTTAGAAGAAGAATTACTGAAACGAAAAATAGCACAAAAACGCAATGAAAACTAACATCTTTAACTAAAATATTTAAAAAAGAAAAAACGGTTCTCCTGATAAAGTGTTGCTTTTTTTCAATAATTATTTAATGTAGAAAAGTATTTTTCTCCTATTGTCCTTTTTAAAAAAAATTAAATTTAATTTTTCGTGTTGCTATAGCAGCAGAAGATAAAACGAAATCAGTAGAAAAAAGGAATAAAGTGCATAAAATTTTTTGTTAGTGTTTCTACAAAAAAATTTCCATAATTTTTAAGGTATATATATAATTAATAGGTATATATATAATAAAAAGCAATAAAATAACCTTTACTTATTTGCATGCGAGGTAAAAGAATTATCGTAATACCGCTACCAACTTCTTAGTATTACAGCGTGGAGTTCATAATATGTATATCTCACATTGTACTAACCATTTAGAACTGGTTAGAATTCACGTTGTTATGAATTAAACAGATAACAAGTCGAAAATAGCATGTCAAACGAAGGAAATGAGGTGCGTTTGTACTATAAAGAAGTTTTTAAAATATACTGTACTTTGGATACAGCACAGCATCCGAAATCTTTTGTGTGTCACTGTAAATACTATATGCATTCTATTATGCAATAATTACCTTGTAGTAAATCTCAGGAACGAACATCAATTTCATAAAATGTGAAATAGTTTAATATAATTAAAATGCATACCAAGCAATGTTTCCCTCTATACCATTATGTAATAAAATAATTTTGTGCGCGTCTCTACATGAACAAAAATATTATTTTCATAAAAGATTGTACAGAATGTATATTTTAGTATATATTTCATAGATTAATATGAATTTTATTATGTTCAAAAGAGTGTAACATCATTAAAATACACATGAAACTATTTTTCCCATTAACCGTAATGTAGCAGAATACTTTTGGTTGACCCTGTGATTGAACTATACATCCAATATTCATAAAATTTGAAATGACTCGGCAAAATTATGCAATAATTCTATATTTTGATTAAAATTTTAATTAAATTAAATTTAATAATTATATATTTCAAATGATTCGGTTGGATAGTTTTTGCTGTGTTATATGCGGAGACGCGGACAAACAGACGGATGGACGGAATGAACAACAACTATAGGTGCTGCGTATTTACATAATTACGAGCGCACATGATAAGGCCAAAATTCGTTGACTCTCCTATCAGGAATCCGTATGCGAAATTTTGTAGCCATACGGTATATGGTTTCCGAGATTTTGAGGTTACATAGATATGCTCACATACTTTAAGAAATTCGAAGTTGCACGTCAAGCGTAGCAAATGAATTGCGCTCGTACTAAAAAAAAGTTTAAAAATATTCATATCTTGGTGTAATAGTATACAGTACTTCAGATACAGTATAGTGACAAATATCTTTTGTGTATCCCCGTAAGTACAATTTGCTTTCTATTATAAAGGAAGTAACTTGTAGTAAACCTCAGCAACGAATATCAATTCCATAAAATGCTAAATATTTTAATAGTATTAAAATGCGCCCCGAACAATGTTCCCCCCTATACAATTAAGTAATGGAATACTTTTGTGTGGCCCTATTTTTCTCATTGACTTTAATGAAACCAAATGCTTTTGATTGCCCCTGTAATTGAACTACTCATCCGATTTTAACCCATTAGTGCCTGAATTATGTTCTTCGTTAAAAATCAAATTTTGCATTTTCCCACCACTTTTAAAGCAAGAATAACTTTTATCTTAATTTATCGAGGACATTATCTTGAGAATGAAAGTATTTATTTATACTCCTTTTTACTGGCGTTAAATGCGCTCACTTGAATTTTTTAAAACTGTCCCGAAAATGGGACGCTAGGCACTAATGGGTTAATAAAACTGAAAGGATTCGACAAAATTATGCAACAATTATATGTGTTTAATTGTAAATATTCCGGTTGGGTAGTTTTTGTTCTGTTATATGCTCACACACACACGGACTCAACAACGACTATAAGTGCTACATATTATGTAATTACGAACACACCTTATAAGGTAGATGATGGCTAGTTTGATGAAAATCCTCGTACATTTATATAGAAATTCACTCGAATTCTGAAGAAAATTTTCTTTTATATTTGCATTAATTAGAAATTAATAGAATATAGCCTAATATTTTATTAGACCATTTTATACATATTATACGTTAACATTAGAACCGCCGGAAATTTTACTCAAGATTTAGAAAAATATTTTCCATCAAAATTTTTATTTAACCCATTAGTGCCTAGCGTCCTATTTTTGGGACAGTTTTAAAATATTCAAGTAAGCACATTTCACACCAGTAAAAAAGGAGGATAAATAAATACTTTCTTTCTCGAGACAAAGTCCTCGATAAATTCAGATAAAAGTTATTCTTGCTTTAAAAGTGGTGGGAAAATGCAAAATTTGACTTTTAACGAAGAAAATAATTCAGGCATTAATTGGTAAGACTATGTCACTTATTTATTTTAATTATGTTTGTTGAGCATATGTTTGACTTACTTTATAAAGAGTTTTCTGGTTCGATTCAGCATGTATTCATTTGATACGGGTCAAAATGACCACAGTTCTAGTGTTAAATGCATATTCTATTCTATATACCAAGTTAAAACTATGATTATAATTTTTTTTCTCGTAGTTTGCGTCTATATAAAATTAGCTGTGATTTCAGTATAAAAAATGCTGTTCTACAAAATTTCATACATCCTTAACCTTTTAACAAATCTAAAAATGTTAAAAATTTATTCCATTATGTGTAGTTTGAATTACATAACGATATCAAATGCACTAATTTAATCAATAAAACTTAAATTATGAGATAAACTATTTACCAAAATGTAAAGTTTAAAATAATTATTTATTTGCGAGAACAATATAAATATCATTTAATGATTTAAACGCGTTTATTCTATACACATTTAGCAATATATCTCAGGTATGTTACGAATTAATTTAATGGAATTAAATAATTCGCATTTATGTATAATACAATCTGGCATATTAAATTGTCAGAAAATATATTAAATGGAAGTTCTTTATTTGAAAATCAGAAAAAAAATTGAAAAATAGAAAATATAATTATTATTCCATTGTTGTTTTATAAATATAAAGACTTCTGACAAAAGCAATAATTTAAAATACAAAAGGTTCATCAATCACCAAAAGCAAACGATAGTATTTTTATCCATTCTTTTGTAAAACGAAATCCTAAATTGTGTTTTTAAATTCAACTTTCTATATTTTAATGGTTTTAAAGAAAAAGAGCAACTTTTTTATCTATCATTTTCATAAAATGTGAAATAATTTAATATTTTAAAAGACATCTCAAACAATGTTCTTCCTATACCATTACGTAATAAAATACTACTGTGTGGCCCTGCATATTCATAAAAATATTCTTTGCACTATAGATTGTACAGAATGTGTATTTTAAAATATATTTCAGAGATTCATATGAATTTTATAACGAAGCGTGAATGCGTCAATTTATTTTTTTTCCTTTGACCGTAATGTAACGTAATACTTTTTATTGTCTCTGTAATTGAACAATACATCCGATTTCCCTAAAATTTTAAATGATTCGACATGATTATGTAATAAACGCATATTTTTAATTTAAAATGATTCGTTTTGGTAGTTTTTGCTATTATATGCGGACGGACGGACTGAACAACGACTATGTGCTTACATAATTAGAGACGCACATAAAAAGTCGAAAACTCGACAGAAACATAAAATGAAAAAAATCTATTTAAAATTTTTGAATTCTTTGCCTCAATCGTTCACGAGTCTCGTATTATGAACCCATGTGTGAAATTTCGTAGCCTTGCGTCTTGTGGTATTTGAGTTTTTGAGGTTAAATAGATACAAGCACAGATTTCAATAGAGTAGATGACTTCTATTTTGAGACAAATCCTCGTATTGAAATTCCTCCGATTTAAGATGTTAATTTTTTTCTATATTTGCATTAATTAGAAATGGATAGAATATTGATATGTATATATATATTCTATTCTATATACAACATTAACCCTTTGAGCTCTGGTGGGCAAAGGATATAGCCGGGTTTCTTAGTAAAAAATGCCTTTGAGTCAACCACTTCGAGTCCTACATGGATCGATAGCGCATAAAAGGAAATTCATTTCTCCCCACTTTTAACCCTTTCCGGCACGGACAAAATCTGTAATAAAATGAGATATTATCGACTGACACCGGAATTCACATGCGAATTTTTTAGATATTTTGAAATCCTTAATTTAAGCTTTTATTGTAGAAGAAAAAAATTAGTAAAATATTACTGGTGCAGTTTTCAAGTTTGGAATTAAAATTAGGTATCCCAGACCGGGCACAGTGTGCTAGAAAGGGTTAAGTTTGTATCTCAAGACCATGGGGGAAATGGCCGTAAATGCCTGTTTTGGAAAAGAGCGCATTGTGACAAAACTACTAAGCAGATTTCAACGAAAAAAATAAGGGATGTAAAAAACCACCATAGGAATGATTGACATTTCTTTCAGTTTTTTTTAAACAAAAGAACAAGTTTTCTAACATTTTTCCTGTTTTTAAATGAATATTTTAATTAAAAATAAACTGAAATTTCTGAGTGACCACCTTAATTTTTTTGCATAAAATACTATGAGAAATGATGCATATTCACTATCAATTTTAACTTTCTACTTATGGTGCATCATATTAAAAAAAAGGTCAAAATCATATTCCGGCGGTAGTGTGGGGCGTGTCTCGGACAAATTTCTGGCCTTCTTTTAAAAATACCGTGTGAATGAATATGTGAGATTTGAAAAGAAGGCGTGAAAATTGTCTGAGACACGCCCCACATAACCGCCGGAATATGATTTTGCTTTTTTTAAATATTATGCACCATACGTAGAAAGTTGAAATTGATAGTGAATATGCATCATGTTTCATAGTATTTCATGCAAAAAAATTAAGGTGGTCACTCAGAAATTTCAGTTTATTTTTAATTAAAATGTACATTTAAAAACAGGAAAAATGTTAGAAAACTTGTTCTTCTGTTTAAAAAAATCTGAAAAAATTGTCAAACATTCGTATGGTGGTTTTTTACATCCCTTATTTTTTTCGTTGAAATCTGCTGAGTAGTTTCGTCTCAATGCGCTTTTTTCCAAAACAGACATTTAGGGCCACTATCCCCCATGGTCTTGAGATACAAACTTAAAGCTGTGGAGGAATGAGTTTCTTTTTATGGGCTATCGATCCATGTAGGACTCGATGTGGTTGACTCAAGCGCATATTTTGCTATGAAACCCGGCTATACTCTTTCTTCAAAATTCCAAATGTCAGTTTGGCACCAGTATTTTGAAAAAAAAAAAAAAAAAAAAAAAAAAAAAAAACGATTAACGGTATACGCGAAAAAAATGCAATAAACCTTTTTCAAATAAATTTGGTTGAATTTTCTGGTGCCATTGTAACATTTCGGAATTAAAATTATGTGGTAGAAAATTCTACCATCAGAGCTCAAAGGGTTAACACTAGAACCGCCATTAGGGGTCAAAATGACCCCTGCAAGAATGATAATAGTTGATTCGAACCAGAATTTTCTTCATATGGTACGTTAAATATACTCAACACAAAAATAGACTAATTAAATAAAGTAACTAGTTTAAAATTAAAATTCTGGTGCGTAACACTTTTTATAAAACTTTAGTAAAATACCCGGCTTTTTTAGTGTTAACCAGGGAATACATGCGCCGGGTCTTTTTAACCCGGAGTGCGTATGATTTTCGCAATTGTAACAACTTATTTTATCGCAAAATTCGTAAGGATTGTCTCCGCCTAAATAAAATGACGGTTGTTTGATTTTATTGTTGAGAATGTTAGAACCATTTCTACCCTGGGTAAACGCATGTTTTTCCGGGTTAAAACCATAATTATAATATTTATTCATCTATTTTATTTTATTGTTGTTGTTTGCATTTGTATAAAATTAGCTATCATTGCAGCATGAAAAATGCTTTTCTACAAGATTTCATAAATCGTTAACCTTTTAACAAATCTAAAAATATTAAAAATTAAGTCCATTATGCGTAATTTGTATTACATAACGATATCAAATATACTATTTAAATGAATTAAAATAAACTAATTACCAAAATGTAAAGTAGAAAATGATTACTTATTTGTGAGATCAAATAAATTTCATCTAATTATTTCAACTTGTTTATTATAAACGCATTTAGGAATATATTTCATGTATGTTACAAATTATTGTAGCAGAATAAAACTATCGGCATTTATATATAATACAAACCGGAATTTTAAATTGTCAGAAAATCTATTAAATGGAAGTTGTTTTATTCGAAAATCGCAAAACAAATGAGAAACAGGAAATATAATTATTAGTCGTTTGTTATTTCATAAATATAAAGTCTTCTGAGAAAAGCAATAATTTTAAATACAAAAGGTTCATAAATCACCAAAAGCAAAGGAGAGTATTTTTATCCATTTTGTTATAAAACGAAATCCTGAGTAGTATGTTTATTTTCAACTTTCATATTTTAGTGTCTTTAAAGAAATAGAGCTACCTTTTTCATATATCAATTTCATAAAATGTGAAATGGTTTAATATAATTAAAACATATTCCAAACAATGTTTGTCCTTATACCATTATGTAATAAAAGACTTTTATGTGTCCCTGTAAATTATTAAAAAATATTCTTTGCACTACAGATTGTACGGAAAGTCTATTAAAAAATATATTTCACAGATGCATATGATTTTTTTATGTTCGAAAGAGTGTAACATCATTAAAATCGATATGAAATTATTTTTTTCATTGACAGTAATGTAACGGCACACGTTTGATTAATCCTGTAATTGAGTTATACATTCGATTTCCATTAAATTTGAAATGACACGACAAAATTATGTAATAATTACATATTTTAAACTTCAAATGATTTGGTTTGGTGATTTTTGCTCTCTTATATACGGACAGACGGACGGATAGGCGGACAGACGGAGAGACTAACGGATTGAATGAGGATTATAGGTGCTACGTATTTACATAAATAAGAATGCACTTAAAAAGGCCAAAATTCGTCAAAAAGATAAACTAAAAGAAATCTGTATAAATTTTTCGAATTCTTTGTCTCAATTCATGGAGTCTCAATTGTTCGTGAGCCTCCTAACAACAACCCGTATGAAATTCGTAGCCCTTTGCTTTGTAGTTTCCGATATTTTTCGGTTACACAGATACGCGCATAGATTTTAATAGGGTAGATGAACGCTATTTTGAGGAAAAGCCACGTAAGTTTAGAAAGAATTTTATTCGAATTAAGATAGTAATCTTCTCTTATTTTTGCATTAATTAGAAATGGATAGAATACCGCCTAAAATTATAGCTGAGCGTTTTATATATATTATACATTATATATTTTTTCTATTCTATATACCAAAAAACCTATACTATATACTATATAATTATACTATATAAAACCAAAATTACAATGTTTATTTATTTATTTAATATTATTTTTGTCGGAGTTTGCGTCTGTATAAAATTAACTGTTATTGCAGTATAAAAAATGCTTTTGTACAAAGATTCTTTTTAACAAAATAACTTTCTAAATATTTTATTTGATAACCTTTTAACTAACATAAAAATGTTAAAAAATTATTCTATTATGTGCAATTTGAATTACGTGACAATTTCAAATATACTAATTAAATGAATAAAAATTAAATTAGGGAATAAACAAATCATGAAAATATAAAGTACAAAATAATTATTTATTTGTAAGAATAAAATAATATCATCTGAAAATGTAAACTTGTTCATTATAAACACATTTAGCAATATATTTCATGTATGGTACAAATTATTTTACTAGAATAAAATTATCCGCATTTATATATAATACAAACTGTCATTTTAAATTGACAGAAAATCTATTAAGTGGAAATTATTTTATTCGAAAATCGGAAAATAAATAAATAAAAGAAAATATGATTATTAGTCCTTTGTTGTTTCATAAATGTAATGTCTTCTGACAAAAGCAATAATTTAAAATACAAAAGTTTCATAAATTACTGAAAGCAAAGGAGAGAATTTTTATCCATTGGGTTATTCTCTGCAATACTGCAAAAAGTGGTTCCCAGCCATATAAATGCTCTAAATTTTATTTTACTTTTATTTATTTATACTTTTATTAGAAGGTCTAAAGTTTGTTTATTAGGGGCAGGGCGTAAAATTTAAAAATAAACAAATTTAATATTTAAAAATGTAAGATATATCATGCAAATATCATTCCCTCACCTCTCCCCTACCCATGCTACCATTCTTTACTGCCTGATTTTTTCCATTCAGAAATAAAAATAATTAAAAACACCCTAAGCAAAATAAAGTTCTTAATTGGTACCTTACAAAAAATAATAAAAATACTTTTTTACTATAATTATGTAGTCTACTCAATCAATTATATGTCTCCCCATGTTAGACCATCATTCCCTCACACCTTGCTATTATTGCAAATATCCTATCACTAAAGATGAGCAGCAGTCTAGCATTCTTCACAGAGAGAAAGCTAATTTGAGTACTTGTCAGTCCAGCAACATAAATTGGTGGTATACGTTTTTGTTAAGTTTCTAGAATTTTTTTCAATCAGAAAATCGGGGGGTATTTTTATTAGGAGTCATTCCCTCACACAGAATGCTAAATTTTTAGCAATTTTCAAAATTTTTATTTTTATCATACATTATATATCTCCCCCAGGGGGATACATTCTTTAGGTATTCACGGGTTTCACAACCCCGGGGCACCTGAGTGATCTTTCTCCCTTCCTTTTCCTCTTACTCTTTGTCTTCCTTTAATCTATTTTTCACTCTCATTGTGGTTTCCTTTTCGGAGGTGAGGGCAATTCTGTATGAGCCGATATCATCCTGTATATTGACTCATGGAGAATTGTAAACCACCCACGTGTTGGCCGTGCGTCGCGATCCGTGTCCCTGGAAAGGGGGATCCTGGTAGTTGAGGGAAACCAACACACTGCTTTGGCCTCTGCTTCAGGTAGACGGGAGGTGCATATTGGTCCCGTATGCATCAATCGGCTGGTCAGCTGACTTTGGTCACTGGCTTTAGAGATCAAGCGAGCGAGCAATTACTAGTCATCTCGTTAAGGGTGGAGACTGACATAGGATTGTCGTGACCGTATAGACCCTGGTTAGCACTGGTGCACGAATGTGCATCCCCTTGTTGGGCTCGAGAGTGGGTGGTGCGGCCGGGGTCCGAATTACTTTTTGAACTAATATGGATGGAAAAACTTCTCTTTCATCTATTTCTCTCCCTCGTGGAGAGCAACAAATGTCACAAAATTCCTCTTTTACTCGATATTTTGTAATTAAACGCAATGATAGCCTCTCCGATAGGTCTTTCAAAAAAACTTCACCATTTCTTGTTGCTAAAACCTTCCAATCTGTTCTTGGTGATGGCTACTCCCTCAAAAAATTACAGTCTGGGGATTTACTTGTTGAAGTTTCTACAGCTAACCAGTCTCAATTTCTGTGCAATAGTCATACAATAGGCACCTTTTCTGTATCTGCTAAAGCACATCAAGCATTAAATTCTTGTCGTGGTGTAATATCTGAACCAGATCTGTTATTTTCCACAAAAGAAGAACTTTTAACTAACTTAAAGGATCAAAATATCATAGATGTCCGCCGTATCACTATCCGTAGAAATGGGCAGATACTTCCTACTAAATATATAATACTAACTTTCAATAGCCATATTTTACCTACTAGAATTAAAGCCGGTTATTTAAACTGTCCAGTCCGACCTTACATCCCTAATCCCATCCGATGTTTTAAATGCCAGCGTTATGGCCATACCAATACTAATGGACAATGTCGTGGCACCGTCACCTGCGCACGTTGTGCAGAAGTTGGCCACGACAGTAAAACTTGTGAAAAACCTGAACGCTGTGCCAATTGCAAAGGTGAACATACTTCATATTCTCGCTCCTGTCCTATTTGGAACCGTGAAAAAGAGATAATTACTATTAAATTAACCCAGAAATTTCCTTACCCTGAAGCCCGCAAAATTGTCGAATCGAGAACACCATCTGTTGGAGTTTCTTACTCAAGCTTACTCAAGCAACAAACAAAACCTGTAAGGCACATTAGTACCCAGACTGAAGCCCCCTTTAAGAACTGTTCTCCTGAAAATACATCTAGTCCTATAAAGAAAAAGACCCGTGATGCCCACGCTACTGCCGTTACCAGAGTTTTGCCAAAATTAACGCTTTGGAAACCTTCATCAGAGCCTGTAAAAATAGAATATTGGACTAGTCAAGCCCAGAAATCAAGCCAATCAAAAAATTTAACCAAACAAGCTGAACCTAAAATTAGTATTTTTTTACCATAAATTAGTATTTGTACCATGAGATTATTAACGTCCAGAGCGTTTAGTGACTTGATTTATGCGTGACATTGGCAATACCAGTGATGAGTGAGAGACACGTCTCGAGTGAAAGGGTTAATTTAATGCCAATATTTAACGAAATTCATTCAGTTGTGTTGTGTTTGAATGCACACATATATATATATATACTTTTAAATAGCAATTTTTTTTACCTGCACAATACCCAAATATTTGAATACCACTATTTTAGAATAGAAACATATATGTTAATCAATAAAACGAAATTCTAAGAATGTAGAAAGCTAAAATTTCTTTCAGAAATAAATTGTTTTCAAATATTTTAAGAAAATGTTGGCTTAACATTTACTTACTTAAAAATACTTAACTATCCAATTATTCAAATTCATCCTTAATCTTGACACATTTTCCCCGAAATGTGGGTCGAGGATACGTCCTATAGGGCAATTTTTTATTGCATATCTGCGATTTTTGAAGTTTAATAACTCTCATACACTTATACAACGACAAGAGAAATATATAGCAAATAATTTTAAATTTTGGTATTACCGAACATAAAAATGCGCCACTTCTGGTTCTTAACCAGTGTTCCCAGATGGGCTACTTTTTTAAAATTCCGATTCTTGTTTGGCACCACCTTTTTGCAAAGATAAAATGCGCCTTATTTATTGCTACATTATTTAAGGTGAAAACAAAGACAATTTTACCGTTTCAAAAAAGTGGTGCAAGTCAAGAAATCTGAATTTAAAAAAAAGTAGACCACTGGCAACACTGTTCTTAACCCCTTAACACTGAAGCTGCCAGAAATTTGAGCCAAGTTTTATAAAAATATTTCGCGCCAGAATTTTGATTTAAAACAGTTTAACTGTATGATTTATCGTTTTTTTTCTTTTTTTTTTTACCCTATAAACTTATTTCATAATAAAATTTCTAGTTTGAACCGAAACGTATTCATATGGTAGCCATCAAAATGATGGCTCGCAGTAGTTCTAGCTTTAGTTCTCAATCCTGTGACTTTCACGGGCAGTTTAGGCTGTTCTTTTTTTTTTTCAGATTGTTTTATTCCCACCAATGTTTTAAAATAGTGCGATTGCATTTATATCGCATCCTTTTATATCCCGTTAAACAAGAAGATATTTCGACTTGGAAAATGTGGTGGCAATCAGAAAATCTCAATTAAAAAAACAGTCACCATTCATCAATATGTTTTCAGTGTTCTGTTACATAGAACACTCACACTGATTTCCAAATGCCACATTAACATTTCGTATGAATATTTTCCGTTTATAATCTATATAAAAAATTTCTTATTTTCAAATGCATTTGTATGTAAATATCGGTGTCAAAAAGTCATTTTCACATTTTCACTATGGAAGTGCCCTGCGCAGGAAAGGGTTAACCACTTAATCGTCGCGCCCGAGACATTCACGGGCTGCAAGCTTCACGGCTTTTATTCAGAATTATTTTATTCCCACCAGTTTTCTAAAATAGTGCAATTGGTTTTATTCTGGCATTTTTTTACTTGTCAATAAATAAGAAATTTTTTTTTTCCAAAAAGTGGTGGCAATAATGAATTTGAGTTTTTAAACTGTAATTTAATGCAACCGTTAAGGGGTTAAATAAGGCAATTTCTATTCAGAATACTAATTATCATTTTTGAAAAAGGTTTGATTATAAGATTTTAAGGAAATTTCACTTACTACTAAAAATTTGTTTTATGAAGCAAAATTTCTGCAAGTTTTATTAACATGACAATTTTAATAAACATTAAACATCATTATCAGGGAGCCGTAAAACTTTTAGCGTAGATGGTTCTCACGCTGCAAAAAGGAAAGACATAAATTCTAGTCTTTAGTTTTGCTTTTGCTTTTTGTTTTTTTACAGTGTTTTCGCTCACGGGCGTTAAGAGCTCTTAAAAGCTTCATCTTAAGTATTATTTAAGAGGGTGCTAGAGAAGCCGGAAAGAAAAAAAGTTCTTAAGAACCTGGTCACATATAAAAATATGCTACAATAAATTAGGAAGATGGGTTTAAATGTATTTGTTGAAAGATGAAACCGCATTTAATTTTTTCTTAACTTAAGTTTGATTTTGCCAATATATTACAATGACATACAGTTTTGGATAAGCTAATTTTTCCGAATGTAATTTCGAAAGTACGTTCTGCATTTAAAAAATACTTTTTATTTAAAACCGATACGGTCCTTACATTTCTACGACAATTCAATTTTTAAAAGGCATTTTTCGCCCCATCTAAACTTAGAAAATAACTGTAAATTCTGTTAATGAAGGCAAATAAACCGAATTTTGCAATTCTAAATATTAAATAAAGTGTTTCTTTATTTTACATAGCTGTGCGAATTTTAGCTGTAGTATTTACAGTTTAGAAACGCTTCAAGAATGAAAATAGCAAGTACTTTTTAGTGCAATCTTTATAAAAAGAAATATGTAAATGTAAATATTTTTTAATTAAAATTTTGAAAACTGAATTTTTCTCTTTTCTTTTCTTTTAACGTCGCTTATAAAAACTCATTGCGATAAACGCTATAGTTTCATTTTGAATGTATTATTCGCTTGATCATTATTTGAATTATTTGTTTATTATTTTTATTATTGTTTTTTTAGACTGGACTTTAGAATTTAATTTTTCTTACCCCGAACAAATTTATGAAAAAAAAATAGCGAAAACGTTCGATTCTATGACAACTAGACGGAAACTGAACGTTAAACATGAATAATGAGGTGCGTTCATACTATAATTACCTTTATAAATATTCATGTTTTGGTGCAATATCTGTTGCACTAATATTCATATATTGGTACAACACCTGTTTCACTCTTATGCAAAATGCATCACTACGAAAGGATTGCGATTATAAATGAAATTATGTAACACGGAATAATATGATTCCATCATATACAGGGCGTAATCACGACTGCTAGATAAAACTTTATTAGACAGCCCGTGGCTGTATGTACACTCTTTATTAACCTTGTAATACTCATAATAAATAATTACTATCTCTTACCAACGGAAAACTTCTCGAATCGCTCTTCTCTGAATGAACTAACTGCTGGCGGCTCACTGTAAAACTCCTGGCAGACACCACTAGCTGGCTAATGCCACTAGCCACCACGCACACTCAAATTCCAAGCTTTTATATGCTGCAAACTGAGATACTACAAATTTACATATTACTTCTAACCGCGACATAACTGTAGAATCCGAGAAAGACACACACGCTCTAGAAAGTTAAAGTAAAAGAGAGGATAGATGTCGCTTTCACGCTTACACATTTTAAATCATTGACGTCACGATCTCAAAAATGCTAGAGTGTCTTTATTACAAAGGTCACTCCCTCACAAATTTTCTTAAAATTTGAAATGACTCAATTTGTATGAACGATTATACTTTTGTACATTAGGTTTCAAACTATTTCGCTTGGTAGTTTTTGCACTGTTATTTGTGGAAACACGGACAGACAGGCGAAAGGACCAGACGACGGCTATAGGAGATCCGTATTTATATAATTACGAAGTACCTAAAAATGAAACATAGCTATCAGGAAGTCGTAAAAAAATATCGTAGGTGGTTCACACTCAGTAAGAAAAGAAAGACACAAACTCCGTTCTGGAGCTTTTTTATGATGTTTACCCGCGCGGGTATTAAATGCTCATAAAAGTTTCATCTTTAGTGCTACATAAGGGAATGTTAAAAAGCTAAAAAAAATACTTCAGAAGCCTTGTAGTATGAAATAGTGCGATAATAAATTAAAAAGACGATTTTAGATGTGTTTTTCGGAAGATAAACTACATTTGTTTCCACAAAGTTTATTAATTTAAATCAAAAGTTGTCCGGTTATTGCATTAGCATAAAAGTTTGAGGAAGGCTGCATTCACCCTTTCAGGGAGAAATACCTTCTTTTCGTAAACTGCTGAACAGATTCATTGACATCCGAATTTCCAAACAAATTTATTTGAAAAGATGTATGAAATTTTTTTCAACTATTCCATAAAACGAAAATGCTCCTTCCAAAACGAATGTAAAAATGTAACACTTAGAGATTAAAAATAAGTTATGATCATCTATTTTCAAGATATTAAAAATTTGTTGACCGATCACAAGAATACTAAATTTTTTTAATGATACTTGTCGACTGAAATATGCGATGAGTACTTGCTCTGTGTATGCCATTAAACTATTATAAATAAAATATCAACAAGCATTTATCAGACAGATTATGTCTTTATACCGCATAGTTTGCAATTTTTTGTTAGACTATAAGAAATTTTACATAAAATCCAAATAGTTTTAATATATTTATTCATTTATAAATTTAAATAAACCCAATCTAGGCGCCTGACTTTCATAAAAGGCGATACTCTCATTTTCTCTATACGCAGATTTCATAGGAAATGGGCAATCAACAAATGTGTTAACACTTTGAGCTCTGATAGCAGGATTTTCTACCACATAATTTTAATTACGAAATATCACAACGGCACCAGAACATTCGACCAAATTTATTTGAAAAAGATTCAATGCATTTTTTTTTCTCGTATATTGTTAAGCGGGTTTTTTTTTCTTTAAAAAATACTGGTGCCAATGTGACATTTGGAATTTTGAAGATTTTTACCCAGCAGAGCTCAAAGGGTTAACACTAGAACCGCGGAGAACGGTCATTTTGACCCGTACTCAGTGAAAAAATGTCAATTCGAACCAGATAATTCCGAAAAATATTCAATGCATTTTTTTTTCTCGTATATTGTTAAGCGGGTTTTTTTTCTTTGCAAAATACTGGTGCCAATGTGACATTTGGTATTTTGAAGAAATTTACCCACCAGAGCTCAAAGGGTTAACACTCGAACCGCGGAGACGGGAAACGCGGACGCAGAAAAAAATGTCAATTCGAACCAGATAATTCTTCTTAAAATAATTTACATAGATGCTGCGCAAAACTTATTTAAAAATAAATAAGTTCAATAGACTTAAATAAAAATTCTGATGTGGATTTTTTTTATAAAACTTTGGTAAAATTTCCCGCGGTTCTAGTGTTAAGTATAAATTCCCTAAGAAATGACAGTGGTGGAAAACTGGCACAGATGTGGAAATTATTGACACCACAATTTTTTATAGTATTCTTCATATTATTAATATCTAAAAATTTCTGTCACGAAATAAGCGAAAAATCACTAATAAAATTTAGCGACGTCAAAAGACTTCACCTGCATGCGAGTATTCCAGAATGAAATGAGCTATATTTGAAGAACCCTTTATATAAAATCTGTAACATGGTTCGTACTGATACCTTTATTTTCCAGGTGGAACAATATTATTTTGTTTTATAAAATAAAATAAATTTAACTCCATCGCGCGAAATATTGCTTTATTTAATGAGAGATTTTCCGAAAGGAAATGCTGGTATTGAATCATTTTGTGGTCATGAAATTCCAGGACCCGTATAAACCATATATAGTATTTTACAGGGTGTTTAAAAAATGACCGGTACATTTGAAAAATCAATAAAAATTAAACGGACAGCATTAGAAAAACACCGTTTGTTGCAATATGTTTGGGACAACAATAAATTTTCAGGCATACAACTTTTGAAATTAGTTGAAATTTTCAACAACAGATGGCGTTGCACGCAATTTGAAAGCTAAAGTAGAAACGCAATCTGTGAGTTTGCCATTCTGTAAAGCCTCTGTCCCTGCTCGCGAAGACACTCGCGAGCTAATGTTATTCCTATGGGGAGGCCTTTTTGTAATAAACACTTTCGAATTTCGACATTTTTAAATAATTTTTTTTTTTTGCATTGCATTGCATAGCTGAGGTCCCTCTCAAAATCGCTCCTTGATTATATTTTTTGATTCTGGCCGCAGGTATTTTTTGTAAAGTTACTTTTACTTCCAAAACTGGTTTCTAAAGTGAAAGTAACTTTATAGAAAATATCTGCGATCTTGGGAAGGACCTCAGCTGTGCAATGCAAAAAAATGCGAAAGAGTTATTACAAAAAGGCCTCCCCATAGGAATAACATTAGCTGGCGAGTGTCTTCGCGAGCAGGGACAGAGGCTTTACAGTATGGCAAACACACAGATTGCGTTTTCTACATTCAAATTGCCTGCAGCGCCACCTGTTGTTGAAAATTTTAACTAATTTCGAAAGTTGTATGCCTGAAAATTTACTGTTGTCCCAAACATATTGCAACAAAAGGTGTATTTCTAACGCTGTCCGTTTAATTTTTATTGATTTTTCAAATATACCGGTCATTTTTGAAACACCCTGTATGTTTAACACAGTTTAGAAATAAAAATAATCGGAAACTTTTTTGGTATATATAATATTAATCCGCGGACACAACTCTTAGGTTCAGTACCGGCGACTTCACATTGGGTCAATTTAGGAACGTCAACTGCGTATAACATTGTTGGCAAGAATGCAAGATAATCCATGATACCTACACGGAATTTAACCCTTTCTTGCGCAGTGTTGCCGGGCCGGCAACACCTAATTTTAATTCCAAACTTGAAAACGACACCAGTAATATTTTAATATAAGTTTGCTTTTACAGTGAAAGCTTAAATTAAGGAATTCGTAATATCTGGACAAATTCTTTATAAATTCCTGTGTTAATCGACAATTTCTCATTTTACTAACAGAATTTTCTTGCGCCGGAAAGGGTTAATGGGGAACAAACTGTAAGAATTTCATTTAGTTAATGAAAATACAAATTAATCAAATCATTTTCCAATATATGGCAGGAGTTTGAAATTTTGGTCTGTGCAAATTTTTAAAAATGTAGTAAAAGGATAAATATAAATATGCAGCAAAAAATATTTAAATTTAACAAAAGCAAAATAAACATTTCAATTGCTGTTTTCCTTATATTTATTCGAAAAGGCGAAAATTTCTGGTTCAGTTCAGTTAAAAACTGTAATTTTCACGCTGACATGCAGGATTCTTCTTTTGAACATATTTTAGGTTTTATTTTAAAATCTATATTTCGTAAAATAATTTAGCTTTCTGCTAACAGACTTAATTTATGACGTAAACTGTCCCAAAATTTTGACACTATGATTATAACACTAAATATGAAACATCATTACTATGAAGTCGTAAAACTTTTAACGAAGACGTTTCAAAGTCTCTAAAAAAGAAAGACATTACTTCTATTTTTGAGGTTTTTTACGGTGTTTTAGTTCGCAGGTATTAAGAATACTTAACCCTTTCCGGCACACTGTTCCCGGTCTGGGATACCTAATTTTAATTCCAAACTTTCAAATGACACCAGTAATATTCTAGTAAAATTTTACTTTTACAATAAAAGCTTAAATTAAGGAATTGGAAATATTTAAAAAATTCGATCGTGAATTCCAGTGTCAGTCGATAATTTCTCATTATTTTACAACAGATTTTGCCCGTGCTGGAAAGGGTTAAAAGCTTTATCTTCGGTGTCATTTAAGAGGACTTTGGAGGAACCGGAAGTAAAAAGAAAGTGGTTAAGAGGCATTGTCATATGAAAGTGTGTAGTAATAAATTAGCTAGATGATTTTAAACGTGCTTGTTGGAAGATAAAATTGCATTTCTTTTCTTCCACAAGATTGCTTAATTTAAATTCAAAGAAATATTTTGGGCAATATTTAACTTTTTTTGAAGTATGTATATTTCAAAGAGAACCAGTTGCATCCATTGCTTTTATATATTTATTTTAGATAAAACAACAATATTTTCAATTGAAAACTTTCAAATTGTAAATGAAATAAGAAATACTTATGCAATGTATGCATTATTAATATACATAATTTTACATATTATGTGTAAATTAAAAAAGAAACGGAATTTAATCGGGAACAAAATTATAATAATTTCATTTAGTTAATGAAAATACAAAATAATCAAAGAATGTTGCAAAATATGCCAACAATATGCAATTTTGGTCTGTGGTAGTTTTCAAACGTGTAGTAAAAGGGTTAATAAAAATACGTAACTAAAAATATTTAATTTAAAAAATAACAAAATAAAAATTTGAATTACTAGGTTTTCCCTATATTTATTCAAAAAGGCCAAAATTTTAATAAAATTTCAATTTAAAACTATAATTTATTTCCCGCTGTTTTGCAGTATTCTTCTTTTAAACACATTTTAGGTTTTATTTTAAGATTAATGTTTCTTAAGATAATTTGACTTACTGCTAAAAAGGCTTAATTTATGAAGTAAACTGTCTCACAATTTTGACACTATGATTATTACAATAAATATGAAACATCATTACTAAGAAGTCGTAAAACTTTTAACGAAGACGTTTCACAGTCTCTAAAAAAGAAAGACATTACTTCTATTCTTGAGGTTTTTTACGGTGTTTTAGCTCGCAGGTATTAAGAATTCTTAAAAGCTTCATCTTCAGTGTTATTTAAGAGGACGTTGGAGGAACCGAAAATAAAAAGAAAGTGGTTAAGAGGCATTGTCATATGAAAGTGTCTAGTAATAAATTAGCTAGATGATTTTAAATGTGTTTGTTGGAAGATAAAATTGCATTTCTTTTCTTCTTGAAGGTAGCTTAATTTTAACTGAAAGAAGTATTTTGGACAATATTAAACTTTTTTGCAGTGCACATATTTCAAAAAGAACAAGCTGAATCCTTTGCTTTTACATACTTTTTTATATAAAACTGTATTATTTTCAGTTTAAAATTTTCAAATAGTAAATCAAACGAAAAATAATTATTTAATGTATTCATTATTTTTTTTTTGGATAAATGTATATATTATTTGTAAAGTTTGATAATGTATGCAAATGAAAAAGTGTATTTTTATAGTTTAAAATATAAGAAGAGAGGAAATATAAATTTTAAAATACCTTTTTTAATAAAAATACTTCTTTATAAAAACGACAGTATTAGCTGGGCTGCCCCAGGTGAATATTTTGATATTCCTTATCACCAGTATTTCCCTAATATAAATTTTGGAATATACTTGTCCTGCAAATTTTGACAAGGGCTTTGTTAACAATTTCTGTTTTGAGATAGTGGTGCCAGACAGAATTAAGAAATAGTCGCCTCTATCAGCCCTGTAATTGTTTAAGAGGATTCAAAACTGTTAAATATAGCTCACATATTATTTAAGGAATAAATAAGAATATGGATATAGGTACCTATTATTTGTGAAACTATTTGGTAATTATACATAAAATGTATCTTCATTTTTTTATTAACTACTTGAAGGGCGGTGTTGGCAAATGAAAAACCTAATCGTAATTCGAAATTGTCACACTGGCACCAGAAACTTTCTAGGAAATTTTCACTTTTATTAAATACGCAAAAATACACTTTTATTAATTTACAAACAAAATTTCGTGTAAATACTGGTGTCATTCTATTATTTCAACTTTTTACTAAAATGAGTACTTTGCCACGAAAAGGGTTAAACATATTTAACTAAAAAGACATTTAAATAGTTATTATAAAATAATCCTGATTTTATTAAGATTATTACGACGTTTAGTTTTAGTAGCAAAATGTAAATATTGAAAAAACAAAATATCTTAAGATAGAACTAATTTTTTACAAATATATAAAGGAAAATTGAAGATATTGTTTTCTAATTTATTGCATTGATACTAATTTATATCACTTGGCGTACCGTAATTTCAGGCGTATAATCCGCGGTTCAAATAATCATTTTTCAACCCAGAAAAATTTAAAAATAAAATGTAACTTTTTAGATCACGGTAAATATTTGTCTTAAATTACTAAATAAAATTTCTGGGTCGAAAATAATTGTTTGATCCGCGGATTATACGCCGGAAATTACGGTATTTTATAGGGAGTAGTTTAACGAAACCGGTAAACAATACGATTAGTACCTTATCGGTAAACAATAAGAGTACAATACCTTAAATAAAGAGTATCTACATTATTTCAGGATTTAAATCAAATTATTGCTCTCCTTTTTATGTTATTTACAGTCCCAATGTGACTATATTTTAAATTTCTGACTTTTTCTCTGATTAAATATTCAAATTAGACTTAAAAGGACTTTTGTGTATTTTTACTTTATTGTTTAATTATATAAATTCCTCTATCTCCATTACATTTAGAATCATTTTCTGAAGTCTCTAAGAAGCCGAACGGTAAAAATAGAAATTTTGCACAACCAAAATTTACCAGGTTATGGTACTTAAAAATTTAGTAGTGTTTCTTGGCGCTAATCCAAAAATTAGTTATTGGAGGACACCATAATGTTTACCCATCATGGTTATGCATAACATAAAAGATGAAAAGAAAACATGTGTAACTATTTATAAAATGCATTGCAATTCCAAAATAAAATTTAAACGTATATTTGAATATTTTTAATACACAGTAATGCTCCATTACGGAATTGCAAATTCTACTTCATTATACCGTCGACTATCTTCGACGAGTTATATAAATTGCCAAACTACTCGTAAATTACACAAACTGGCATAACTGTTATTTTAAACAACGAAAAAACAAATAAATTAGAAAAAAATATTTGCAAAAAATAATCGTATTAAAAATCACTTGATGACGTAACAAGCACGAATAACGTTGCAAATGTCAATTGAATGTGACATTTACGATTAGCCATTCGTATTTAATTTTATATTTTGAGGATAGTTTTTTGGTCAACGAAGTAAAATATTAGTACCGAATTGCGTAAAAGAAAGATCCTTAATACTTTAAAACTGAAAATCGTATTAACCCTTTCAAGGGCGGTGGCTAGAGGGTCTAGCCACTTAATTTTAATTAAAAAAGTGGCAAATGACACCAAGAATATTTTAGTAAAATTTTCCTTTTGTAATGAAAGTAGAAAATAGCGGATTTATATTTTCTAAGAAATTCGTTTTACTATTCTGGTGTCAGTCAATTATTTCATCATTTTAGGAACAGAAATCTTCTGCCCTTGAAAGGGTTAACTAACAGTTTACTGCGTCGGATTAAGCATCTCATTTCCAACTGATATATATCTTTCATTTGAATTTGAATGAAATAAAGGTTCGTGAAAAATCGAAAAGTGTAGAAAAAAGGATTACAGATATCTGGGTAAGATTATCCGATCGACTTCATTCTTAATGAAAAATTTTGTTTTCTAATCTTTTTATTTCCCTCGTTCAAATAAACAACAATTTCTAAAAATTTTATATATCTTTCATCAGAACGAATGTTACTAGAGTCCGAAAAATGTAGTTCCTTATAATCGAGGTTACTGATATTCAACAGGCTTCTTTTCATTTTTACATACTAAATACACACCAAGTTTCAAGTCTATCTCAATTTGTTCAGGAGATAGAGCTTTACAGGCAGACAGACACACAGAAAGGCAGAGGCCATTTTTTTTTCTAAAAATGTGTTTTTCGGAATTTCCAGTGCATGAAATGTCTAAATCCGTCAGAAATTTTACTTCGATTTTTAAAACGATTACATGACTTACCCTATACTACGTATGACGTGTATTTAACACCCTAAGCTACGTGTGGTGGGTAAGTAATACACTGCATATGATGAGTAAGTAATATATTACGTATGATGGGTAAATAATTAACAAATTCAGTATATCATATGTGTATAAAGTTTGGTCTAGGATAATTTACTTTTTATTTATTTTTTCTTATTTATTAGAGTATGCATAAGATTTGGTTTGTTACATATAGTAAGCAAAATATCTAGGAACCATATAAAGCTATAAATTTTATAACTTTTTATAAAATAAATATTTCTACTTAAACATTTTTATTATGATGAAGAAAAATATTTGAAATGTTTTTGCAATGAGAGATACAATGATGCAATCCCGGGGTTACAGAATATAGGCGAAATCCATATTATTTAACATTTCTGATGTTAACATTCATTTTTCTCTGCACGTACTAAAGGCAACTATTAATGAGGTATTTTTTGAAAGATTATTAAAAAGGCTTTTGACGCAATATACTGACATATAATTAACCCTCTCATGCATACGTGCATCATATGAGAACACGTAAGTTTTGCACTATAAAGCAAGAGAAAAAATCAGCATTCATTTATAGAGATCTGATTTTTAGACAGAGAATAGCTAGAAAGCAGAACAATAATAAAATTATTTTGTTAATGGGTTCTCATTGAAAGCAAAATATATATATATATATATATATATATATATATATATATATATATATTTGTTTCAGCGTCCGCCATTATTGTGTGTGCGATCAAGTTCTGTTTTCAGTTCTGTTAGCCTCAAACGATGGCCGAGGCTAACGAAAAAGACAGGTTGACGCGATGGGTTACACGTGTCTCTATTTTCAGACGGCATTAGTCACTTGATGCTAAAATCTACTAATGCAAGTGCATAAAAAGAACATCATGAGACTGGCTATCTAAAACGAATAGTACAGCAGCAGTCTGTCTTTTTCGTTAGCCTTGCCACTGTCAAAATGACATCTGCGTTATACACGGAAACGTGTGCAGTTGCGAAATCAGAGTGGGTGCTGAAAATCAGTGATATTGTAAAGTTTTCTTCTCCTTGATTCATAGCAGAAAATTTTCTGTTTACATAAAATATACTGAACTTACAAAAATATCAGTATTCAGGGTACATGGTTTGAGTACCAACCCTGGTTACGCCGCTGCGTTTGTCCTCTATAATACATGTGTTATTTTAATTTAAAGGTTTTGATACTGCTCAACAAGAAAAAACTGCCTACAATATAAAAAAAAAATCTCTGATCGTTACTGCAATTACCGGATTTTTTTCGAAGGAATTTTTACCGAAAAATCTTCACGGAAATGTACGACCAGTACTATTTTGTTTACACACTTAGAGTTTCGGGATAATTTCTCACGTATATTTCTAGAAATTTAACAAAATGTCTAAAATCGCAAGTGGCCGGTCACCTTTGGCCATTCAGTGTATGCATGTGTGTGAGTGAGAGTGCCTGTGGCACATGAACTTATATTTCAAGTATCAACTATTCGTCTTAAGCAAACAAGAAGTAGCAACTTATTAATACAGACATAGATTTATTTTATTATATGAAAATAGCAGAACATATTTAAATTTAAGTTATACTCTATAAATAGATTTGATGCGCATGGAATGACAGTGCGTTAGCTTTAAAATCTTCACCCATCCAAAATTTGTTAAAATAATCAGGAAAGTGTCACGAGAAAATGCATTAATTTTCATGTTTGATATTAGCGGCATGGAAGAAAACCACGGTTCACCGAAATTGAAGTTCCTGCGGCAATGGATTTCAAAGGTATGTTGAAATGCGTAAATTACTTTAATGTAAAGATAATATATACAAATTACATAAACTGACAAATTATGTGATATTTATTTTGTGCTTTTGTATTTAAAGAGCTGCAATATCAATATCATGCTGATTATGCTCGATTAACGCTTCAGAGCATGCCTTTATGATTATATCTGAATCAAAGATTTTATTTTGAAACGTGAAATATGAAGTGATATTCCAAATTTTGCATCTTTTAATTTGTGTATATATTTTGCTATAATAGTAAAAATAATTTTTAACGATATATTTTTGGCTTGTCGTATTCAACAAAATACCAGATCGCTAGCAATATGGTTTTCAAACTCAACGGTCAAAATTTATCCATGGAGATCAAAGGATCCGGTGTACCTGGTAGGTACAAGAACAGCACACACCTAGTACTAGCTATGATATTGATCTTACAAACAAACCCAGAGAGAGAGATCGAGAGCGCAGAGAAGTAAACTCCAACATAATTGTAGACAGAATAAGGTGTTTATTTAGATGAACGATGGAAGGTTTACAATACTAAGACGCTAGCAATACGGGAAATCACATCATTTGCCCGAAGGCACGTCATTAGCCGGAGGGGGGCACAGCGGCCCTTTTTGCGTGATGTTATATGGCCAATGGTCTGAGTAGAAGTGCGTGACTGAGACAGGGAAGATGTACAGCGCTATACTTTTTTTAGCGTAAAGGTTATGAGAATCCGTTAATGCTTAGTAACAGAAAATGCTATCGTTGGTGTAATACTGAAGTCCTGTAGTTTTTAACCCGGGAGGACGCGCGCAGGGCCTAAAAGACCCGGAGTGTGTATGATTTTTACAATTGCAACCACTAAATTTTTAAAAGTAATCTTCAACTTATTTTATCGCAAAATTTGTAAGAATTGTCAGTGTCTTAATAAAGTGACTGTTATAATTTGATTTTATTGGTGGCAAAGCCAAAACCATTCATACCCTGGGTAAGCGCGCGTTCTCCCGGGTTAAGGAATGTCGATTGCATACGCACGTGTGCTTCCAGATACTGAAAGAATTACATGCTGAATGATTCATGACATCTGGGAGATTTTAAAGATTAGCTGAGTGCATGAGAATGTTAACGGATAAACGTATTATAAACCACAGCTGCTTCTATTTAACATGGGAAAGAATGCAGAAATGTGCAGATCTAAGGAAGACTGACATTCGGTTAACTTTTATTGTGACGAGAAAAGAATTAACAGATCTTTCTCAAAGTGATAAAAATCCAAAACAAAGAGTGGGAATGAAATGGTGTTTTTTTATCATATGAAAGAGGGTTTGTAAAGGAATTAATTTCACATACAAAGTTATAAAAGGGAAAATAACAAAGTACTGCATTATAACCTTAAATGCAAGAATATTAACTTTAAGTATTTATTTAAGGGGGGGGGGGGTAATTTCCAGTTAAAATTTTGAAGTTTCGATTTTAATTGTTCAGTTTCTAAAAGGGGAGAAGACAAGATAATATGTGACAGAAACGCCGTCACACTAGCATTCAGTGAATGATAATAATTCTTCATGAAATTTATCCCTACAAATGAATTAAAACGCAATCATTTTACTATAGAAATATGTCGTAGAGGACATCTATAATGTATTTAATTTCTCCATTTATTGAATTATACTCCAAACAGGTTGCGTTTATACAGGGTGATTCCAAATTTTTTTTACAATAAAAGAGGGGTGATAGTACACATCAAGACAAACAATATTAAATAGGAGACCAAGGGTCCAAAACGTTTTTCTAAGGAGATAGCCGCCATTAAAGTTTAGGGACCAAAATTTCAAATCAACATAAAAAACGGAAAAATTGGTCGATTGATTTGCGGTTTTCACTGAAGTTATTCTTTATGTCGGCATTTTCTTGAAAATAAATTATAAAGATAAATTTCAAAAAATGCCGATAGAGGGCGCTTTAGACTTTGGAGTAACGAACAACTATTTTTTGCCGGTATGTTTTGCATCTCATTAAATGTTTTCGTAAGTTTACACTCAAACTTAAATTTTGAGCTCAAAATCTGTAGTTGGGAGTGGTTAAGTGACACAAACTGAGCTGTGTTCAGAGGGTTCAAATTTCAAATGATTAAAAAAAACCGGAAAAATTGGTCGATTAATTTGCAGTTTTCATTAAAACTATTCTTTATTTAGGTGTATTTTCGTGAAAATAAATTATAAAGATAAATTTCAAAAAATGCCGATAGAGGGCGCTTTAGACTTTGGAGTAACGAACAACTATTTTTTGCCGTTATTTTTTGCATCTCTTTAAATGATTTAGGAAGGTTAGACTTAAACTTAAATTTTGAGCTGAAAATCTGAATAGCACGGAGTGGTTAAGTAGCACAAACTGAACTGTGTTCAAGGGGGAGGGGGAGGTTCAAATTTAAAGTAATTATAGGAAATGAAAAAAATGGTCGATTCGTTTGCGGTTTAAAATAAAACTATTCTTTATGTCAGTATCTTCTTGAAAATAATTTTTAAAGATAAATCTCAAAAAATTCCGTCAGAGGGCGCCTTAAACTTCAGAGTAACCAACAATTCATTTTAACTATTATTTTTTGGTTCTGATTAAATGCTTACAAAAGCATTTTAAATGTTCGCGGAAGCTTAGATTTAAATTTAAATTTTGAGCTCAAATCTTGAATCGTTATAAGGAGTTAAGAAGCGCAAACTGAAGTGTATTCAGGAGTTAAAATTTAACCCTCTTTTCTCCTCGAGCACAATTCAATTTTTCGCTACTTAAACACTCCCAACGATTCAGAATTTCAGCCCAAAATTTAAGTCTATGCGTTTGAAAGCATTTAATGAGATAAAAAAAAATAACAGTTAAAATTAGTTGTACGCTACTCCAAAGTCTAAGGCGCCCTCTATCGGCATTTTGTGAAATTTATCTTTAAAAATTATTTCCAAGAAAACACTGATTGATCAAGAAAACTGCTGATTTAAAAATTAGTTTTCGCAAAAACCGCAAACGAATCGACCAATTTTCCCGTTTTTTACAATTATTTAAAATTTGAACCCTCTGAACACAGCTAAGTTTGTCTACTTAACCTCTCCCAGCTATTTAGATTTTGAGCTCAAAATTTAAGTTCAAGTCTAAGCTTACGAAAGCATTTAATAAGATGAAAAAATAACGCCAAAAAAGAGTGTTTCGTTACTCCAAAGTCTAAAGCGCCCTCTATCGGCATTTTTTGAAATTTATCTTTATAATTTATTTTAACGAAAATACCTAAATAAAGAATAGTTTTAGTGAAAACCGCAAATCAATCGACCAATTTTTCCGTTTTTTATAATCATTTGAAATTTGAACCCTCTGAACACAGCTCAGTTTGTGTTACTTAACCACTCCCAACTACAGATTTTGAGCTCAAAATTTAAGTTTGAGTCTAAGCTTATGAAAACATTTAATGAGATGCAAAAAATACCGGCAAAAAATAGTTGTTCGTTAGTCCAAAGTCTAAAGCGCCGTCTATCGGCATTTTTTGAAATTTATCCTTATAATTTAATTTCAAGAAAATGCTGACATAAAGAATAATTTTAGTGAAAACCGCAAATCAATCGACCGATTTTTCCGTTTTTTATGTTTATTTGAAATTTTGGTCCCTAAACTTTAATGGCGGCTATTTCCTTAGGAAAACGTTTTGGACCCTTGGTCTCCTATTTAATATCGTTTGTCTTGATGTGTACTATCACCCCTCTTTTATTGTAAAAAAAATTCGGAATCACCCTGTATATTCTTAGTACTTATAGCTGCCAACATCTTACGCTTTTAAATACCATAAAAATTTAATAGAAATCTTATTTTTATTTCATCTCCAGATTACGATGATTTAAAAAGATAAATATCATTAACAAATTTTAATGGTTCAACAAAAGTGGCTAAAAAGTCAAATATATCTTTTATAAAATACTGGTGGCAAAATTTAAGGGACTGTACAGATATTAAAAAAAATTCGCCTATGATCGTAACCATTTTTGTGTCAATGTTCAAGCCTAGTATTCAGAAGGCGGTAATACAGAAGATTTCCATCGCCACAACACACACGCAGTTTGTTGTTTTGTTTACTTAGGACTGGTATATTGCTGTAAAAATTTAACTTTATTTTATCTAGTGTGAATATTTAAGTTCTTCGGATAAAATTATAATGTTAGAAAATCGGTAACAGAGGTAAACGAATCAGAAGGCTTGCTCTAAGCTATCATTTTTAGAAGGGGCAAACGTGTCTGCGCGTAACGCTGTCGTCACTTTGGGAATGATAACATTTTCCGATGAAATTTCTGTTTTGCAATTTTCGGTTCTGCAAATTTTTTAACTTTTAGGTATCGCACATATTCAGTCTTTACACCATCATATGGAGGAAAATGCACTTTTAAATGGAATTTGTTTGAAAACTGATCGCAATTTATTTTTGAGGTAATAATTATTTTTTTTTAGTTTTGAATCCTATTTCTCTAATGGTGGAAATTTAAATACTTCATGTATGTGGTTAGTAAAGGGAAAATATCACATTTGTATTTTTGTTGTCATATTCTCATAGCAGCTGAAAAATTTGTTGTTAAAATACTTGCTACGTCAAGAATATCGTCGGCTGTAAAAGTAATTGAATTTTATTTTATTTCGTTTTTATATGTCAATTAAATGACCTTTAGTTTATTACAAACTTACTTCACAAACGGTACATGAATTTCGCTTTACAAAAATGTATTTTAAATAATATTTGCTTGGGTTACTTTTTTTAGAAATTACTTAATTCCTTTCAAAAGTCTGAAAAGAATGCTATTTTATTAATACCTGTGAAATAATATTTTCCAAATTTTGAAAAAATATAAACGAATGATTTCTGATAACATATAGAGATATTATAATCAAAATAATGAAGGCATATGAATTATTATACAATCGATTTGTTTAGCCGAGTTTCTTAATTGTCGATATCGTTTTTTTTAGGATTCTATTTTATTTTGGAACACTGACGTCATATATGTATATTTTTTTATACATGTTGTTTAAGCCGTCGTAAAAGTCGAACAAATGACGTCACTTTATGTCTAAAAAAATGTGTTTTTAAGTTCTTAACACTGAAATATGTTTCGCAGTTGGACGTCATTTTCACTGCAGCGACTTTGAATTTCTTAACAGGTGGAATTGCTTCATTTTTTAAAATAACCTACCGTAATTTCGGGTGTATAAGCCGCGGATCAAACAATTCTTTTTGGACCCAGAAATCTTATTTAGTGATTGAAGACAAATATTTACGGCGATCTAATAAGGCAATATTTCGTTTAAAAAAGTTTCTGGGTCGAAAAAGAATTGTTTGATCCGCGGCTTATACACCCGAAATTACGATAATTAAAATTACACGCTGATAAAATGCAATGTTTTACAAAAATTTATTCCATCTTTACTGAAGACCATATATATTAGGGCTATACTACCAAAAAATATTTTGACCAGAAAATGACATACTGCTTTTAAAAAAAAATTTCTGGTGAAGTTGTTATAGTTCCATTTATTTTATTCTAATGATGTTGAGTATGAGATACATGGAGAAATGATATTACATTATTAAATGATACATAAATGAACATGAAGTTATATTTAAAAGAGAATGACTACTTGTTTAGATAAAAATAAATGCTTTACAACAAATGCGTTTAGAAGACATAAATTATGGCAATTTTTGTTTTTTTTTTACTGATACTAAAATTAGAATCTCAATTTTAAAGTGCTACTGTTCACATGAAAGATGTAGCTGACAAACATGCCTCCAAAGCTGGGGGGGGGGGGGCTGGGGGGTAAAATAATTTTAAAAAGATCAAATTAAAATGTCGATTTTTTAAATGGTGAATACGGATATAATAGATGCATAGTTAAAATTTGAGAATGCGAAAATAGTATTAAGTTTAGATTTCATAGTGCATTTCTTATTGTAGCTAATTTTGTAGGTTTATTATAAATTTAATGAAACAGACTCTTCTCCGTCGAATTTCGACGGGTTCCACCTCGTTTTTTTACAATGGTGAAATTAATTGAAAATTATAAATAGAAGGTTGCCACCGATAGTCGATAAAATTTTGGCAGTCCGCTATTCCTTATGCTTGATTGCTAACAATTTTTTAAATGATAAATTGCACCTTTTTTGAAATTTTATTTAATCTTTTAATAATTAGCACAAATGTTTTTTTTTATATAAAGTGGCTTCAATCCAGCAATCTGAATAATAATAAAAAAAAAAGTTTTGGGTTGGCAACATGGACTGGTTATACTTTCAGTGAAAAAAAGACATTAAACAAACAAGTTACTGTAATTTCGGGTGTATAAGCCGCGGATCAAACAATTCTTTTTCGACCCAGAAACTTTTTTAAACGAAATGTAGGTTATTAGATCGCCGTAAATATTTGTCTTCAATCACTAAATAAGATTTCTGGGTCCAAAAAGAATTGTATGATCCGCGGCTTATATACCCGAAATTACGGTATATTTTCAATGGATATCAGAACTTCATTATTTAATCCTTTGATCTCTGATGGGCGAAATTCTTCCCACTTCATTTTAATTTAGTAATGTCACGCTGGCACAAGAATATTTTTTTTAATTTTTTTATAAATAAATTAATGTTTTTTTCTGCATATTTAATACTGGTCCTTTTGTTTGCAAAATACTGGTGTCAATGTAGCATTTGGGTATTCCTAAGAAATTCACCCGTGGACCATAAAGGGTTAAAGCTTTAACGTGATGAAATAATGTAAATTGCTACTGCTAATAGAAATATGTTCTATTGCCGAAATTACCGAGGTTCTTGATCTATTGGATTGTTCGAAAAATCATGTCCGTTTGGGAAAATCAATTAGTACCAGAAAATTCTGTCCATAAACTACTAAACATTATATATCGAAACAAAATCTAATAATCATATGCTAGAACTTTCCGGTACGAATTAATTTTCTCATTATATACGAATTAACTTTCCGGTACGAATTAACTTTCCGAAAAATACAATAGTTTATTTCCTCAAATTGCTATGCGGTATTTCAGGATTCTCACAATTTCGACTTTTAAATACTGGTATTTCTATAAAGAGAACTCCACTATTTGTATGCTAATATTACAGTTTACAAAATTTCCTTCGTGGACATACGGGTATATAAAAGTAAAAACGTAAGCACCCGTACGAGCCATGTATTTCGCTGAATGACATTCGATATAAATGTTTTGTAATAGAAATATTTATGCAGGTATCTTATATATCCGCCACAATTTCCGAAAAGAAATTTTCGCCTTGCAAAACAGCATGAAAATATTAAAAATTCAGCATTATATTATTAAATAGAAAATTTTTAATTTGATATGGTAGACCATACCACTTGGAAACTCTAAGGAGTCTACACACCTTGATTTATGTCCTTTCTATAAAAGTTTAACGCCAGAAAATAAATAACAGAAGTATCTGCATCAAAATATTCATAATAAGGTATGATTTTGTAATAAGCAAAATATATCAGAACACAATTATAAGGTGAATTTGCTTGATTTTTGTATTTAATTTAAATAAATCACACAATGGCATCTTTCCATTGCTACGCATTTGAAATGTAACAGTGACAAGCGGAAAGTTGAACAGTTTAGAGACTGAGATTTCGCAAACCCCTTAGATTACTCTGTAACATTTTACGCTGATAGGCATTTTGATTAAACTGTATTATTAAATTCAGTCCGAGTAGGAAATGATATTATTTCACAATCTTATAATATTCCTTAATATTTTTTTGTATTTTTTTTTTTTACATGTGTTTGATATTTAATTTTAAGTTGGTCACAATACTTCCGGTTCAGACGAATAATATGTATTTCAATTTTGACATAATCTTACTGACAATTGATAGAGTCTCTTAAAAACGATGTTTATAAGTAAAGCAAAGGCTATTCTGCGATTTTAAACGCTAGATTTAATTAGAAAAGGCATCAAAGTAATTTGAAGAAATTTCTTCAAAAGAAGAAATTTTAAAAAGAAGAAAAAAAGTATTTAAAAGTTATAACTCTTCTTAAACAAAATTTTTGTAATATTTACAGCTAAAATTGCCCAGCTGCATAGTTTATATCCGAAGGCTGTGTTGCAACCTGATGGAGACACTGTGATACGTTTTTTCTACGAGTTAATCCAATATTTAGCAGTTGAACCTTTTCGAGAGTAAACTACAGTAATTTCGAAATCCATGTTCGTATAATCCATGGATCAAACAATTATTTTTCAACCTAGAAAATTTCGAAAATAAGGTCTAGATTTTTAGACCGCGGTAAATATGTGGCATCAATTATTAAATCAAATTTCTGGGTCGAAAAATAATTGTTTGTTCCGCGGATTATACGCCGGAAATTATGGTACTTCTGTTGCTATAATGTTAAAATGATCGAGACACCAAGATTTATGAATAATTTATAAGAAAGCAATTAAATTACTTTCTTAGCGTTTATTGTAAAAGGAAAAGTAGTTATTCCCTAATTCTGTCGCCAGTGTGTCTGGGATATAGAGATCAAATGGTATACATAATATACAGGTACACTTCAAGGGGTTAAATAAAGAATTTAGGCATATTTTTCGACGAAACTTTATATTTACATATAACCCGATTCCTAGGTTTCCTGGAATTTGCAGACCAGGAAATTCTTCGTTACCAATATTTTTTTATATAAAATCTCTCCTAAAAAGGGCGAAATATTGCGCAATAGAACTAGATTAGTATTTAATTAAAAAAATATTGATATATCACATGCAAAATAACGTGACCCCGTACGAGCCCTGTATAATGTAATAGTCCGAGGTTTGCATACACTTTTGGATAAAATTGACAGAGATGTATCGTTGATTGCCAGACGGGCGAAAAATAATTATAACGAATCACACAATTTTCTAATCTAGACCGGATTGCAATATTTGAAAAAAAAAAAAAAAAAAAACGCTTGAGGTATTTTGGTATATTATGTGTTGATTCGGCTTTTTTTCCTCACACACCTCTATGTTTTTAGAACATGTACAGGGTTCGTTCGCACCGAGTATCGGAAATTTCGTAAAATACTGGTTGCTGTATCTTTTTTTTTAGTTTATTGGAGAATTCAACAATAAAATACGTAAGAAACATTTTTCTACATTGAAAGCATCATGATGCCTACGTATATCTTATATGATGTATTTCCGATATTTACAGGGCTCCCAAATGTTCCGCGAACTGTATGCCAATAATTTTTAACAGAAAATTTCATAGTAGGTTTCTACAGCATTTAAGTGAAAACTAACATCTGAAGGCGTTTTCGACGTAATTTGCAAGAAAAGTGTAAAACGAAAATATTTCCAAGAAAATATTGACGTTCAGTTCGCGGACCATTTGGGAGCCCTGTATTTACAGCTATAAAATTTCGTTTTTACTATTATTTTTGCGGATGTTACTGTTTACACAAACATCAAATTAATGCTTCATCTACTGCGAAATCTCCCCTTTCTGCAAAATTACTGTTGCATTCAACAAAGCACTCTGTCCTGAGCACGAAATCAGAACATACTCAGTGTTGATGCTATTACTTTATCAGTTATGATTCCACAGTTGTGATGCAACTATGTTGTTGTTGTATATGACAGTCAGTTATCTACACGAGGGAGATGGGCACAAAGGGGGGGGGGTGATCACCGCGGGTGTCTTTTTAAGGGAATCTAAACTGTATAGGAAATCCAAGGTTTCAAGAAAATTTCAAAACATTTAGGCCGACTGGTATGATTAGGTTAACCCATTGAGGCGCGGTGGTTTCATAGATATACCACTTAATTTTAATTCTCAAACGCCACATTGGCACCGGAATTTTGTTAAAAAAATTATTGTTTATTGAATGCGTGAAATATAGCGTTTTCTTATTTATACATAAAGTTGTTCTCTAATTCCGGTGTCAGTCATTAATTTCATTACTTAAGCAATGAATTTGCCCTGCGCCGCAAAGGGTTAAAGCACAGCAAATCCCGTCTACCAGCTTTGAGAGAAAAAGATCTCGATCACTGGGAGAGGTTTAGTGTTTCAACTATACGAAATAGATCGGGTTTTAAAAGATTTCTCTAATAAATCGAACAGAAATATTGAAAAATAAAAACTTTGACATATTTTTTATCCCAAACTGTCTCATAACATTGATGCCAAAATTATGTAACTTTGATTTTTACCCAATTTTTCAAACACATCGGGTTTGTGAAATAAGCGACAGAGCAAATTACAAATGTAAATATGGTGCAATACGCCATAATTTTTATGCTGTCTAGTTCATCTCAAAATACAATATAAAACGTTATAAATATAAGCATGTTATATGCAGAGTTCGCACAGTTCTACCACTAAATTTTAAAGATATATTCGAAGTGTTTCACTGCAGAAAAATACCTTTAAATCTGTGAATAAAGGTGGGGGTTGAGAATGTTGTGGTTAAAAAAAATTAAATGTAATTTTTTTTTAATAGTGGTGCCAGAGTACTTGGTAGTTCTAAGGAGTGTGCGAACGTTGTATATGCTCGTCAGAAATGCTAATAGACACCAGCTGCTAAATTTCAAGCTGTTTTTACCACATTTTTGGAATGGTAATATCAGACTTATTTCATCATGGGGTTTCAACGGTTGAATTAAGCGAAGATTACCATTCAGAAATAAGGGAAACGAACCAGCATATAAATGGCTTCTATGCGTCATGTCTTTAACCAAGAGGCTACGCCACAAATGAAGTATTATTATTACTGAAGTTTAGTAGTATTCTTTGCTTTATTATATTTCAGAAATCTTTTCTTTAAATAATGCGTCAAATACTATGGGAAATTTTAATAGTACCAATCGGTCATTTGTGGAGCAGAGCCTACATACTTGCTCTCACCGATGAAACAAGCTTCTGCATTTAACCCTTTGAGCTCTGATGGGTGAATTTTCTACCACTTAATTTTTATCTCCAATTGTAATTTTGAAACCAGATTATTCAACCAAAGGGTATAGCCGGGTTTCATAGTAAAATATGCCCTTGAGTCAACCACATCGAGTCCTGCATGGATCGATAGCCCATAAAAAGAAATTCATTTCTTCCCAGTTTCAAGTTTCTATCTCAAGACTATAGGGGGTAACTACCCTAAATGCCTGTTTTGGAAAAGTGCGTATTGTGACGAAACTACTAAGCAAATTTCAACGAAAAAAATAAGGAATGTAAAAAACCACCGTCCGAATGTTTGACAATTTTTTTAAACAAAAGAACAAGTTCTCTAACATTTTTCCTGTTTTTAAATGAACATTTTAATTAAAAATAAACTGAAATTTCTGAGTGACCACCTTAATTTTTTTGCATAAAATACTATGAGACATTATGCATATTCACTATCAATTTCAACTTTCTACGTACGGTGCATCATATTAAAAAAAAGGCAAAATCATATTCCGCGTGAATGTGGGGCGTGTCTCGGACAAATTTCACGCCTTCTTTTCAAATCTCACATATTATTTCACACTGTATTTTTAAAAGAAGGCGTGAAATTTCTCTGAGACACGCCCCACATTCTCGCCGGAATATGATTTTGCCCTTTTTTTAATATGATGCACCATACGTAGAAAGTTGAAATTGATAGTGAATGTGCATTATGTCTCATAGTATTTCATGCAAAAAATTAAGGTGGTCACTCAGAAATTTCAGCTTATTTTTAATTAAAATTTACATTTAAAAACAGGAAAATGTTCGAAAACTTGTTCTTTTTTTTAATAAAATCTGAAAATATTGTCAAACATTTTTATGGTGGTTTTTTACATCTCTTATTTTTTTCGTTGAAATCTGCTTAGTAGTTTCGTCACAATGCGCTTATTTCTAAAACAGGCATTTAGGGCCACTACCCCCCATGGTCTTGAGATACAAACTTAAAACTGGGGAGATATGAATTTCTTTTATGGGCTATCGATCCATGTAGAACTCGATCTGGATGACTCAAGGGCATATTTTACTAAGAAACACGGCTATACCCTTTATCTGAAAATAGATTAACAGTAGAACCGCCGGCTATTTTTTTCAGTTTTATAAAAAGTGTTTGACACCAGAATTTTAACTTAAAACTATTTAACTTATTTAATCAGCCTATTTTTGTGCTGCAGATATTTAACAAACCTTATCAAGAAATTTCTGGTTCAAATCGGCTATTTTCATTTTGGCAGGGGTCAAAATGACCCATAATGGCGGTTTTAGTGTTAATGATTTTTTTTTATGCATATCATACCTCGTTTCTTTTGTTTACAAAATACTGGTGGCAATGTGACATTTGGAAATTTTGAAAAAAAATAACTCCCAGAGCTCAAAGGGATAACACAATGTGTTGTAAGCATCAAAATTGTTAGTAAAGAGAACAATTGTCAGATTCAGATGCGATTATTTTTAATGAGTTTTAATAGAGATTATTATAGCTATATAGATATTTAGCAGCTGTAAATTTTATTTGAACTTTTACTAAAAATTTGTTCAAATTATTGTGTTATTTAAAACTCAAGACAATTTTTCTGATTACGTGATTTAAATACAAACAGCAAACACTCAAGCAAATAAATGTGGAATAATTCGAAGTTTTTTATCGTTATCCTGATTACTTTTTCATTCTTAACCGTCTTCTATTAAAGATAAAATGTAGTAATATCAGAGACTTTGCCTTTCTCTTTACTTGCCTGTTAGTTCATGCTCTAACTCCTTCAAAACTTACTGGGGTGTAACTTGTTACTAAGTTACTAATGTGAATTACTGGATATCTCTTTTATAAACGAAAGAAATTATCTATTCTGTTAGTCGTTAAACTTATGTTTGATAAATGTAATCTCAGGTTCTTTCTAAGACGTTATTTTTTAATTGAGTTTTAAACTGCTTATACCAGGTTTTAACTTTACATGGAAATCCTTAGTTTTGCATCATTTGAACTTAACCCTTTGAGGGGCAAAGCACTTGTTTTCTTAAAATGCTGAAATGATTGAATGACACCAGAGTTTAAAACAAATTTCTTTTAAACTAAATTACAACTTTTCTTCACGTACTTAATCGAATTAAAATTTTCATTTCAAAATTCTTGTGTCAATGTGGCATTTCGCTATTAAAATTAAGTAGTATATATTATATACCACCGCCCTTCAAGGGGTTAAAAGAAACTTTTAACCCTTGTGGGGAAAAGCACTTCCCTTTATAAAATGCTGAAATGATTAAATGATACCAGAATTCAAAATCGAATTTAATTCAAAATAGATAAATACTTTTCTTCATATAGTTGATATAATTTAGATTTTCCTTTCAAAATTAAGTGGGATCTATTTTACCCACCGCTCTTCAAGAGCTTAAATTAAATATAGCGCCACCTTTTAACTTGTCTATAGGATATTATTTGTTAGGTTTAATTTATTTTGAAACATATATTTTTATAATGTGGGAAAAAAACCAGTAGTAAATACGGTTAAATAATATAGAACTGAATATTTTATAAGTAATTTTCTATGTATGGTACATTATTATAAAGCTATTATTTGATAATATTTTATTTTTCAAAAATAACAGATAAATTAGAATGCAGAATTTTAAATAAGACAATTGTAAAACTTCTCATTAAAAATATGGAATGCACTAATATTATGGGGCTAATTGCAGGTCGAATTACTTAATATTAAATTAAACAGAGCTGCCAACCTCTACGCCTGTTTAAATCACATAAACGTGTTTGGAGCCACAAAAAAATTTTAGTAAAATGTATGCCAAATACATTCAATGTTATGTATTACATTCCATATTTTTAATTATCTAAAAAATTTTCTGTTTCTGATATGTTTATTTGTCTTTAAATAGGCGTAGTAGTTGGCAGCCATGTTTAAAGGAAAAGTTGATATAATTGCCAAATTTTGCGCTTTTCCACTACCACTGTAATTTAACACTTCCCGGCTTGGGCAAATTTTGTTTGTAAAATGAGAAATTATTGACTGACACCGGAATTTAGAAAGAATTTTCAAGAAACTAAGAACATGTAATTTAAGCATTCATTGTAAAAGCAAAACTTTATTCAAATATTCTTGGCACCGTTTGTAATTTTGGAATTAAAATTAGGTGTGCCCGGAACTTGCAAAGTGAGCGGAAAAGAGTTAACAGATAAATTTGTCTTATTTAATCTTCAGAAATAGAGGATTAAATATTAAGTTTTCTGAACAAAAATAGATTTAGGAAAAAAGTGCAAATATTGGCAACTATGATTTACTCACTTTTTTTACTATTTACAGATCTTTCACATCACAGAAAAGGTAAAACTATGTGAAAAAATACTTAAAACCAATGAATTTATAGAATGTAATTTTCTGAAAAATAATGCGCATGAAAATGTAATTATTTTTCAGTTTTCTCTCTGTGCTTTAGCCTTCCATATACTGCAGACAATGTTTGACGAATGAATGAAAAACTAGAGAGAGTTGCGAAGTGTATGGCGTTTTGCACACCACTACTATTTTAGAGAAACTTTCTTTTTAAATGTTCAGATGAATAAAAAAATATTTTTTTTATTAAAATACTTCTATCCAAAAAGCCGGAGACTTGGGAGCTCTGAATACAGAAGGATTTTAAATTTATAGTACAAACTTCATGGTTTCACACCGAACAATGTAAGAATCATTTATTATATAGGAATATATGGGGTCAAGTTGACGCGTTTTGATAAAATGACCAAGGGAACAATTTGACCCCCCCCCCTTGTTTTTTTTTTCAAAATTTCTCAACCACATCAGAAAATTCCTGTACTATTCGTTTGGTTGTTTAGACAGGCACTAAATAACAACACAGAGAAAAAATACCTCTTTGGGAATTTTCGTGATGAAATCGAATATCTGTAATAGACCGCTTCCCTGTTTTGCCGGTACGTCGTACGGGCAACGTGTTTTTTCAATCATGTTTTGCCCCTACCACGTAGGGGCATCCCTGCGGCAATCATAATTTACAAATGTCACTTGCGGCGTTACATTCCTGTATACAATAAAGGATTGTCACAATGCCTCTACCAACACATGAAGTTTTTACAAGGAATTTAGAATCACCCTATATATATTATCACTATAGTGAAAACTAATTTCATATTGTACTGTTTAATAATAATAACGTAATAAAACTGAATTTAGAAAATATCTTCCGTATGCGCTAACAAAAAATCGGAAATATTCAATTTTAATCACCTGATTTCTGTTTGAATTCAGATGTTTATATTTGCATATGAATTGTGCAGGTCCTTACTTGTTTTGATATTTTATAATATTTAAAGAATCCAGATATCACTTCAAAGATGTTAACCCTTTCTGGCGAAGTGTGTCTACTTCCAGGCCACCTAGTTTTAATTCCAAACGGCACCAGTAATGTTTTGGTAAAATTTTACTTTTACAATGACATCTTAAATCAGCGAGTTCTTAATTTCTAAAAAAAAGTCTTTTGTAAATTCCAGTGACAGTCAACAATTTCTCCTTTTACGAACAGAATTTGTCTGCGGCGGAAAGGGTTAATGCACTTTGTTTTACATGCACACCCTTCATCCAATCCAACCAATGAGGATGTTTGTTTAAATTACATTTACTAGTTTTGCATTAATACATAAATTGTTATTTTATTTGTTTAAGTTTGACTTTTAAGGAAAACTTCTTAATGGGCTTTCGTGGTAAAATGTAGTACTGTGGATATTTATTTCAGTGATTCAATCCATCTCTTGATTGGGGCCCACAAATCTTCAGCGATGTTTCTGTGATCAATTTAACGCACCATTCGGCAGCATGTAGATGATAGGGAAATGTTTTGGCATCCTAGTCTGGGATATCACAGGATTGAACGAAAGAATTTTTTTCTTTATTAGTTAATCTTCGTAAAAGAAGTGGATTTCTTTATTTTGCTATATTTAAATGAATTAATCGATATTGTCTGCCGCGTCGAAGTTTAAAGTATCAATGATAAATTTTCTGATGCCGATACGGTTACAAACAGTCTGCCTATCTTTTAACACTCTTTTTCTTAACTCTTTAATGTCCCTCCTCTTATCAAAGACATCTGCCATCTGTAGATTATATCGGTGAGCAAAGAAAGAGTTTTGTTCAATATCATTGAAATCATTTTTTTTCAGAACATTAGGCAAGTATAGATATGTGTCTATGAGATCTGTCTGTAATGTACTTACTGCATTTTATTTTAAATCTCACTGGCATGTAAGTTTTCAAAATAAATGTCACTATAGCTTTTAAGGCATTCGATGGGTTTTTCACGCCTACGTAAAGTCAAAGTGCTCTATCTGTACAAGTAAACCATCTAGCATGTGGAATTTGGTTGGGGAATTTGGAAAATTGCCACTTTTAATTGCTTGACTTCCGTCAAAAATATCTTTGGCCCTTGCTCAACAAGTTTACTGACAATTTCTAGAGTTTCAGAATAAATTATGTGAAAATTAATCACTGCGGATTTTTCACAGTTAATGAAATTCTGCCCAATTACTAAATGATCGTGGATCAGTTCTTTCGCATAAGAATGGTAGAGGTAGATGGTGGAAAGGCATTTCAATGAAATAGATAACCTACTAAAGAAAATACACAATGCAGAGATCGTCTGAGATCATCTTCTAGCTGTCTGATAGCATCAGCTTCCCATTCAGTAGTGGCATTTGTAACATCACAGTCTACCTAATCAAAGTTTTCTCATAAATCTCTTGTTCATTAAGACATGATACTACATAAGCTACAATGTCCTTAGAACAGTCGAGTAACCAGAGTTGGCTAACCTGAAAAGATGTATTTTATTAAAGTTCTGTTTGCCTTACCTAGCCAGAAAATTTTCTACAGAGCATAATTTTCTATTAGCAGATTTGGAGTTTGGCGACGTAGGCGGGGGAAAATAGTTAGAAGCGCATGCTGTAACTTTAGTTCTGTTTTGGAACATCGCCCGTGGCAGTTGGGTGAACTATTAAACTTTTCCACTCTCCAGTGGGTTCTTCACCGATAAGTTGTGAAATTTTAACCTGAGACCGCAAACTGACCTCAGTTGCTTATTTTCTTAATACGTCAAAATCACTCATAACTGATTTTTTTCCCGATTTTTGCACGGTCGGAAGACATTCTCTAATTAGAAATTTTTTATCATTATTTATAAGCAGCACAATCAGGAAATAGTTTTCATTGTAGTTATAATATATATATATATATATATGCACGTTATTAAAAAAAATTCTGGAAAAATCGCAAATTTTCAATATATTTGACTCTATGGGAATTTTTTTCGATCGGAAGATAGTCCGATTTGAAGAATTCTTTTTTGGTTTATTCTGTATCTACCTGTCAAAACTTTTCCGCACTATAGCGACTCGGATTTACCCACTTGATTTATTTTGCAGTCACTTTCGGAGCCGATACTTTGGACAGGTGATGTAATTTTAATGATAAAAAGTTTATTAAATCCAATAGATTTTTTAAATCACCAGATTTTAAAAGATTCACCTTTTATATATACATTTTAATAAAAAATTTGTTTTACTTAACACTAGAACCGCGGAGACGGGTCATTTTGACCCGTACTCAGTGAAAAAATGTCAATTTGAACCAGATAATTCTTCTTAAAATAATTTACATGTATGCTGCACAAAACTTATTTAAAAATAAATAAGTTCAATAGACTTAAATAAAAATCCTGATGTGGATTTTTTTTATAAAACTTGGGTAAAATTTCCCGCGGTTCTAGTGTTAAGAAAGACACGCTTCATTTGCATTGACCGTGAAATGTTTTGAAATTTTATTTTTATTTTTATTATGATTATGATTATGGATCTTATTAGACGGATCCGAAACATGTCAATGTCTTTTATTTTTAAATATTATAACACCCTTCTTAAGTAAAATAAAATTTTTATTAAGATGTATTTTTTGTTGATAATGGTGCTCGTTTTGTTCTTTAAAGAACTATAACACTACCTGTATCATATAAACAAATTTATTAGACAATTTTTCATAAAATTTCTGGTATAAAAAATTTAATAAATTGATATTATACTGTTTATGCTAACATTCTACTTCCTTGCGCATCGACCACTTTTTTTTACCTTATAATTCTTTAAAACAACTACTACATCGAGATCAATCTCACTGTTTGCGTAATCATGAAAATGTTGAATGATGTAGGCATAAAGGCCGTAAACAATCAAGTCGATGATATTTAATGAAATATTTCGTTTGAAACAGGTGCTTTTTAAAGATTTCCAAATTTCATCGTAAGTTTTTTACTAACTAAATTGTCGTTGCTTACGTTTTGCGTTAACGTAAATAACGCAACAGGGTTCGTACGCATAACGGAATTCCTGGGATTTTAGGTGATTTGGCATCAGAAAACTCGCAAAGTACTGACTGCTATATATAAAACTAGAATTTTTTCTATTAAATACGGGAAATATTACTTTACAAACATTCTGGTAAAGAAAACTTAAAGCGTACGAACCCTGCGTAAGTAGAGGTACTTTTTTACGATTTATTGTTAGTTTAAAATATGTCTATAAATTTAATTTTTGAAACTATGAAAAAGAGAAAATTAAATAATTGAAAATAAAGCACGTTTTAACAAGTATATTTTACACCAAAACATTATTTATAGAGACTTCACTTCTTCACTTTTATTAGTCCCCCCCCCCCCAGTGTTGCCAGTGGGCTACTTTTTTTTTATTCAGATTTCTTGAAACAAATAATTTTCCGTAATTTCGGGTGTAAAAGCCGCGGATCAAACAATTCTTTTTGGACCCAGAAATCTTATTTAGTGATTAAAGACAAATATTTACTGCGATCTAAGTAGTTACGCTTATTTCTTAAAAAATTCTGGGTCGAAAAAGAATTGTTTGACCCGCGGCTTATACACCCGAAATTACGGTATCTTTTCTTTTCGTCTTAATTATCATATCATAGAATAAGGCACATTTTATCATTTGTAAAAGGTGATGCCAATCAAGAATCTGGATTTTAAAAAAAGTAGCCTATCTGGCAACACTGCCCCCCCCCATGCCCCTCGCACAAAAAATAAGTTTAATAAATTATTTTATTTTTCTGTTTTTCAATGCTTAGCAGTAATTCATTGCAGGTTACATTTAAAGTTTACTTTTAATAAAAGCAAATTTTGCACTGTACATGGATATAAGTAAAATGAGAGCAATAACAAGATTCAACAAATCATGTGTTTCTTGATAACTAGGGAATTTTAATCTTGTCTTCAGACAACCAAATAAATTAATTTAAAATTTCAAGGTATGTATCGCTTTTTCCGCTCATTTTGTAACGTAATGATCTATTGTTGCCATAGTAACTTGATTTTCATTACAGACTTTCTCATGTTTACAAAAATGTAAGTTTTTGATTATTATCATCGATTTAAAAGTGTAATTATATTATTGAATTTTTGATTAATGGATTACTGAAATTTCTAGCGAAGACATAAAACTTTCTGGTCCCAATTTTTACATAATATGTAACTTCAGTGCGAATTTTTATTATTAAAATGATTTTGGTATTGAGGCTGTATCTAGAAAAAAATTTCGACTTTTGAAAAATACACGGTTTTAAACTCTTAAAACGAAAGAGTGGATTTGACTTCTCAAAAAAGAGCTGTAATTTATTGGATCGTGAATGAGATGTTTTTTAAACGTTTTACTCATCTTGATTTAAATTTGTTATTTAAACTACTCAACTTTATTTAAATTGCTTAAAAACAATTCGTTCATTTGATTTGTTTCAACACTTTACAAGAAACTGACTATCAAATCGTGAAATGAGAGGATTTCGGCTAAACTTGTGACTGAGGTTTTTACTGCAGATATATAATTTCACACACACACACACCGGATGTTTCGCTCGATATTTCACAAGCTACTTGAAGCTTAATTAATTCAGTTACACAAGATTCGTGCGTTTGTTGATATGGGCAAGACTTTTTTTCTGAATAGTTATATTAATCTTATATAATCATAGAAATTCTTAAGCACGATAAAGTTTACTATCTGTTAATTGTGGTGATAAAACACAAGAGCCATATTAAGCTTCAGTAACGATCCTGACACACTATACATGTGAATGTATTCATATATAATCCCAGCGGTCTGCGGGTCTCTGGTTGCGGTAGGGGTTAGAAATACTCATCGGATTTCGATAGGCTGTTAACAGTTGATGACCTTGGCTTTGCATACCGAACGATCATATCATTGAAAAGTCATTTAGGAGAATTGGAAAGAATCATTTGGGGCAATCTGGGATAATGTGAAGTGAGACGAAAATGTAAAGATGTGACTGATTTTGCCAGCAGACGAAATAACTCCTTCACATTTGTAATAACTATTTCAAAAATCAAATTCTGTGTAATCAAAAATATGTTATTGTCACTCCAATTTTTACTAACAATCTTCTCACTCCGCTGTTTGGAAAAAAGTAATATTCGCCTTATTTAATGACAGACATTCTGCAACTAAATAAAATGGCGTTTTTAGGATTTATTTCGTCTGACAAAATTTTATTCGTCTCTGTCCTCCATGTGTCCGTCACAAAGTGCGTACACGAAAACTTTATAAGTCATAGACTTAAAATTTTGTGTACTTACAACTGAATACCTGGTGTCACACAACAAATAAAAAAAATTGTAAAGGTCTGTTATTTTAATTAAATTAATTTTTCAATGTCATCCGTTGATATTTGAAAAGGAGAAGCTTAAAGAGAAGCCTGGGAGAAAAGCATTTCGGTAATAAACAGAAGGATCTTAGTTCGATCCCCGATGCGGAAACTTGAGAATTTTATCGTAAGATGGATTTAATAAGATGAAATTTCGTATTTTGGGTCAATTTAAGAATTTATTTTATTAGGTTTTGTTTATATGACATTCATGTTTATTTATTTATTTATTTATTTTTTTGGAAATTCAATTTCTTTTCTATTTAAAAGACGCTTGCAATTTATGAATGATTCAGCATTTGAAATTTAATTTTAAACAATTTTTTTCACTTTTAGAAATTTAAAATTTTATTTACGTCTCCGCTATTTTTTTATATCAAATTTTCAAAACTTTAAAATTTTGGATATTAATTAAAAGATTTGAATTGATAATTTTTAATTTGATTAAAATAAGAAACTTCCTTTTATATTTATTTTTAAATTAAATTTATTGTTGCTACTATCTATGTAAGAACTTTTTAAATAAAAATTAACATTTTGGATTTATCAATTAAAGTATAAAATATTTTGAAAGAAATATTGAACGAAAGTCTCTTTGCGATCGCACTGACCGACTTGTTTATGTTAATTATGCTCTCCGCTGGTCAATTAGTGAGTACATGGAGCTATTAAGAAAAAGGAACTGACATATAATTAAAATACTGAAGCTTCGACCTCGCTTTCGTAGAGGATCATTACAACCGCGGATAACTTCCACCAGTAAATTTAAGTAGAAACTTTCTTTTTCATATATGCGCCCCATTACTAGAAAACGTCAATCAAAAATAATAATAAAAATTAAACTGATATTTTTTTTCTCGGTAGAAGTTTAATTTGGCGTTAGTAGTTCCGCCACATTGTGACAATCTCCTGTCTGTTTCAGTGAAAAGATTATAATACGTGTGCAAACTATCGCCAGTAAAATGAAATACAGCATTTTTCCATATTTGTGAGTGAAATTTCCCATCAATATGGCACTTAAATTAGACGAAATTTTCTATTTTATTTTACTGAGGGAAGTTTTCAACGGCCGGCGGTAACTGGAAAGTGCTAATACGATTAAAAGGAACATCATTCCGTCATCTTGTGACAACCTCCTCAGTTACTTCACTCGCAACTGCTAGACAATATACTAAGTGTCTACTCCTTTTTTATTCATAACCCCGTTAGTGATTACCACTGATACGGAGCGAAAAAGGTTTAAAAACAAGTATTTTTAGGTTTTTCTTCATAATAAAATGCTGAAGAATCACATGTGGAAATGTCATAATGCAGCTGTCAAAGTATCCAAGTGTATGCACCAACAATGAGTTGCATTTAGGAAAAAGTAATTCAATACATCAGTAGTTAAAATACTACTTTAAAATAACAATGGCAGGCTAGAATTAACGAATTAGAGAAAAAAAAGAAAAGAAAATTCTCAGTAGGAAATCATGGGAATCATGGATATGAGATGAGAATCTAAAAAAGTAACATGTTATTTAAATTTCGAGAATATGAGAAAATGCATGACATGAGTTCATATTCCAAGAAGCTGCAAAAGAAACTGAAACAGAGAAGTGCAAAAAAAAGCAACAATCAAAATAGACTATATCATTAAAAAAATATAGCATCGAATTCATGATGGCATCATTCTCAATAACTTTATCATGGGAAGTTACTGCACATTTACTAGGTGTAAAAATTATTCAATACAAAAGTTGAACAACAAGGTTTTTCAACACTCCGTAAAATCTGTTGATATCATGAGCCCCCAGAAACATATATAAAAAATCATTCGGAATAAGAAAAGTAAATGCAATCTGTTTCGGAAGAGGAGTAGGGTGATTAAGTGCTGAATGTGAAATGATCAATACTCTGCAAGTTAGGAAATTTAGTTAGTGGAACACAAGGAAATCTAGACAAATAAAATTAATGAAGAAATAAGAAAATTGATGAAAAAACATGAATAATTTTGAAAAAAAAAAGAAATAGGATTTAAAATAAAAGTTCAACAACTAGAACTGTGAGACGTCATAGAAGTATCAGGAAGTTTAACTGTCAAGAACATTCTATAAAATAACAAAGGTTTAAAATAAGCTTATCCCACACTTTATATTGGAAGAAAGGAATTTTTTGCAGAGTAGAGGGCAGATGAAACAATTTTCAAAAATATTGAAGTATTAACAAAGATAAAACTAGAGATTTATGCAGATGCAAAAATCAAAGAGAAGACAAACTTCTGATAAGAGAAAAAATAACAGAAGTTGAATAGATAATCCCAGTGATGATAGGTGAAGCTTTACAAGCTGGATTGCCAGATTTGGCCCCTTTTTTTAAATCTGAAATTTTACATTCATACCAAAAATTCTATATGTATTGTTTTCTTTATGTAATGGCAGACAGTCGTGATTATCTAAAGTACAAATTCCTGTTTCAAAAATTCTGATGTGAATTTGAAGCCTTTAAATTGAAAGCAGAGGCCTAAGTGGTAACCCAGTTTCAGGGCTCCCAAATGGTCCGAGAACTGAACATCAGAATTTTTTTAGAGAAATTTTCTTTTTAGATTTTTCTTGCAAATTGTCAAGAACCCACGTTTGGAAGTTGATTCCAGCTCAAACGTATTATGAAATTTTCTGTTAAAAAATACTGATGTTCAGTTCGCGGACTATTTGGGAGCCCTGCAGTTTACAAGTCTTTAGATCTATTAAAAAAGATAAATGACCTTGAAAAATCGCAACTGACTTTATGGAAGAAATAGGGGAATTTTAATTAAAAAAATGTTGACCATTCTATCTTTAAATTTTCTGGAGAAGTCAAGTGTACCAGAAAGACTGTTATATTGCTGTAATGCTGTAAAGCTATAATGCTACTTCACAAAAAAGAGAAAAATAAAACATTAAAAGCTATGGTCGGATGACTTACTATCAGTAATTTGTAAAATATTCGCAAATGATTATAATCACACAATAAGGGAACTCATGAAAGTACTTTAAAAAATATTTTATCTTCCAGATTATCACTCTTGATCAGGAAAAATTATTTGATTGCATCTGCGTGTCGTCAGTGGTAAAATTATAAGAGTCATCGGTATAGAAAAATCCCAATATTTTATTAAAGATTTATAAGAAACAAACTGTTTGGAAGAATAAAAGCAAATAGCAAGCTTACAAATGTTTTAAACAAAGGTACATTATTTCACCTAAAATTGAACTTATTGAATTTTAAAATTTGAAACCTTATTGAAAATAAAACGGAGCTAGGATAACTGGGGAACGGTGTCAAAGTAAATTAACAGTCCTTAATAATTGAACATGATATTAGAAGATTCGGCAGAAATTAGTATTATCGTGATATTAAAAATAAAAATCGTGAAAAAACTAAGGTTACGTTTAATTAATTCAGTCAGATTTGTGAAATAAAGAGATTCGGTTTATTGACAATATTTTGATTTCAGTAACAGCGCTTGAAAACAGAAAGATATGTTAAAAGTTTCGTCAAAAGCTAGCAGTAATGTTGGATTTAAAATAAACTTTTCAAAAGACGAAATGATGTTTAACCTCTGCAGGCGACAAAAAACACCCTTTAAATTAATTTAAATGCTTCTAAAATTGATAAACTTACATCTAGACTTTTTAAATTCATGTGTGCACGCTAAAAGCAGCGATATATAAACTGATGCATCTTTGGAGATGATATGTAATAATTTTAAATTTGATTTTGTACTGCAACGTAAAATTTGTCTCAGAACTGAGGATATTAAATAATTTTTGAGAAAAAAAAGATGATTGGTCATATCCAAAAACATTAAGATTAAAGAAATGCAGAATTGTCTGTACCTTGTATAATATAGAACGTCCATATCATGGATGAAAAAAATAAGAATTAACTGGATTGTTTATGAGAAAAAAGTATTATTGGGAATAATGACTTGCCTCTTTCCTTGAAAAGAAAAATATTTAAACTGCGTGTTTTAACTGCATTCATATATGGATCTAAAACATGAGCTCTGTCAACATAATTTTTAAAAATAAATTTTGCATAATAAATAAAATAAATTATGTTTTGATCATACAAACAAGAACTCTTTATTAACCCGCGAGGACGCGCGCAGGGCCTAAAAGACCCAGAGTGCGTATGATTTTTACAATTGCAACCACTAATTTTTTAAAAGTAATCTTCAACTTATTTTATCGCAAAATTTGTAAGAAATGTTTCCGTCTAAATAAAGCGACTGTTTTAATTTGATTTTATTGGTGACAAAGTTAAAACCATTCATACCCTGGGAAGCGCGCGTTCTCCCGGGTTAAATAAATCTTCTATTTCAAAAAAAAGTTTATATCACGTGAAAAAATGAAGATATGCAGTTATGCAGTTATCAAAAAGTTGAATTTTATAGAAGGCTTGTTAATTCATTACGTATGAATGTATAGATGTGTATTTATATTTTTAGAAAATAAAAAAATGCAAAATCTTTTTTACCCACCCATTTAAAAAATTACATATTTCATCTAAAATCAGAATGATAGTGTCTTCATCACTTTTAGTATTTATGATAACAATAATTCTTTGGAAACTGTAAAAGCTACGCAACAACTAAATTAATCTTCAATGAATATGAATTAAACATGTGAAAATAATTGTTAAAGAAGCAATTCTGCGTTCCGCAGTAATTTAATGTTTTAATTTATTGTACCTTTGAGAGCTATTATTCACATTTAAATGTTTTCATTTATGGTTTCAAATTTTCTATGAATTTTTATTTGTATTCATTAAATATGTTATTTCAATGCTTTAATATCTTATTTCACTGTATAACTCTCCTTTGTGTTTAATAAGAACGGAAATTGATTGTACATCAGTGTGATTTACTTTTATACTCAAATTCACATTTACGACTGAACTTTCTATAAAACCGACTATAAAATATACATTACAGTACAATAAATGCCTATTTACTATGAAACACACCAAATAACAGGGTACTGAAGTACCCTGTTTTCTGAAGTACTTATACTTCAGAAAATTTCCTGACCTTTTGACTGACTTCACACCAGTATTTTCGTAGAGAAAAATTCAAAATTTGGAATCGCTCGATGATATCGCGATCACATAAATACAGTTTTTGTACATAAAAATTCTGGTATTTGATCTGAAATTGTAGCCATACTGAATAGCCTTTTACACTTCATTAATAAAAAAAAAGTTTCAGAAAAGAAAGCACATTGTAAGGGTTTGTATGCTTCAAGGCCTTTCAAACAATTTAATCATAGTGTTCGTACGACTCCTGAAATTTCCAGGTCAAGAATTTCCTCGGTACCAGAACTTTGTTTTTCTTAAAAATGAAACAATTTACGCGCTTGAACTTGATATATTTTTCTGTTAAAAAAGTAACAATATTTCGCCTGGAAAATAACGGAACAAGCATGAGCCATTTATCAAAATATATATATATATATATAATATTTGCGTTATTGAACAAAACAAAATCTGTCTTCTGATATAGCAACCACAGTGCTTTATGAAATTTCTTGTACAAATATTTTTTGTACCCTTAATTCCCTTAATCCCTCAAAGCATAAGAACCCTGGTTTTAATTAAGTGCCTCTCATATGAGAAACACTGCATTTAATGAATTTATGATTTTATTTTGGGCTGTATCAATACTGACGTTATTTATATTTTCCTCGATGAAATTTGAATTAAGATTAAGTGTACAGTCTCGCTAAATCCAATAATGTGGTATTTTTTTGTAATATTGTGTAAGTTATCCTCAACTTCTATGTTAAAAATTATCCTCCTTTTGGGAAAAACATTAAGTAAAAAAGATTTTAAAAAATGAAATAGGTTCATAGCTAAAATTTTTCCTTTTTGTTATACAATAAGTCAGAAATTATACGCCTAATATGAGGTGTATTCGGACTATAACTAATTTTATAATTTTTCAGATATTGATGTAACAACGGTTGCACGGTTATGCAAAATTCTATGAATATGATTATACATTAATTTCTAGACTATGTACATAATACGACAATATTTTAAATATGACGTAATTACCATGGAAACCTAAAATTACCGTAATTTTGGCGTATTAACCGCGGATCAAGCAATCATCTTTCGACCCAGAAAACTTTTAAAATAAAATGTAACTTTTTATTTCGCGGTAAACGTTTGGTTTCAATAACTAAATAAAATGTCTGGGACCAATCAGAATTTTTTGATCCGTGGATTATACGACGGAAAATACGGTATTACTTTTATCAGGGGATATTATTGAATTAATTATGTACCATAAAATTTAATAGAAACTTTATCTAAAAATGAAAATAACGAATATTAATAGCTGTAATTTAGGAAAAATTATTTTAAATACTATAACCTTAAAAATTTTTAATGTTTTATATAAAATACACGGATTTTTAAAAGGCTGAAAAAAGTCTCTTCTATAATTCTCTACAAGATTGATCAAGAATTAATTAATCTTAAGTTAAATTTGAATTCTGTTTACACACCTTATTTTAGTTATCTTAAATTTTATTAAGATGTATTGCAAATATTTGTAATGCTGCCTGCCTTGAGCATTATGCTCTTCGGATATTGAGATTTACCTTTAAAAGAATAATGCATTGGATTCATGAAAATTTCCGAATTACGGTTCTCGACAAATTTAGACGTTTTAGGAGTCAGTTTTTAGTTTTCCTACATCGTTATATATAAAAGACTTTTGCTTCGTGAAAAATGACAGTAAAATTCATTGGCGTAACCATGGTGGGTGCCCAAAAGCTCTGGATACCGTTAATGTTTTAAGGATTGTTCGCTTATCTAACCAGAAAATATTCTGCTGTGAATCAATTAGAATACAACCTTACGATGTTACTCGTTTTGGGCTCCTACCCTGCCTAAGCCCCTGTAGAGAACATATGCTTTTTTTTCAATTGTCACAACAATTTTTTAAATAATCTTCAAATTACATTATCCCAGAATTTGTACGATTGTCTCCGACTTAATAAGGTGATTATTTGTTTTTATAGATGACAAAATAAAAACCATTTATACCCCCGGTATGTGCGTGTTGTACCCTGTTAAAAGTATACACAAACAAGAAAGAAAATTGCTCAATTAAGCATAAATTATGAAACACTTTCCAACACTTCCTGAAATGTATAACAAAGCTTCATTATTTGAGAAATAAGTTAAATAAGCTAACTGAGGAAACATTTTAGAAAACTGATAAAACATTTAAAAATCTAACTTCTGTAGAAACTTTCCATTGCCAAATATGTATTCGAATTTTTTTGAACAGCCCTGTATTTGTTCTGTAGTTTGATTTATTGGGACAAATTAGTTTAGCAACAAAACACGTAACAGATTAAAATTTCTCTTTCAGAATTTTACACCAAGAAATGGAAGCATACTTGTGTACGTTTCTTTAGTCCTGTAGTTTACCTAATAACTTTATTACACGCCACTATTTTGCTAAAATTTAATGCAAAGTAAAACACTGTTGGCACTGCTGAAATCACATTTTCCGAAATTATCACCCATAGTAGGCTGCGTATCCAGTTTTTTCCGCTGCCCTGTATGTCAATTTATCTATTATCTACAAATATTTCTTAGTAAACTAAACGCCGTTCAGTGTAAAAATGCATAACGCATTTAAGAAACACCTGTGAGCAACTACGATCATACTGAGTAGTTTTCTCGAATTCTTTTGTGTGGCCATGTATATCAACTATAACATTTATACACACTATATAGCATGCAGAAATATGGTGAAACTTACAAGCCCATATCATAATTAAAATGATTTTCTTCCATCATCGCTATTATACAGTAATTCGGATAGAATATACTAAATGAAATCTTTTGTATAATCGAAGAAATGCTGCACACTTAGTATTATGCATGAAATAATTTATTGTAAGACACACCAACGTATAAAAAATTAATTTTGTGTGAAATAGTTCAACAGAATTAAAATAAGCTTCAACAAATTCCCCCCTATACAAATATGTAATGGAATTCTTTTGTGTGGCCCATAATATGTATAGTAAATAGTCTTTTCACCTCATATTGTGTAGAGTTCATATTTTAGTGCACTTCGTAAATTTACATTATTTTTTTAATGTCCGAAAGACTAACATCTTTAGAATTTATTTAAAACGATTTTTTTTCTTTTGAGGAAATGTAACGGAAAATTTTGACTGTCCCTTTACATAAACATGGTTCGTACGGGTACCGCATGGCTGCCAACTACTACGCTTATTTCAAGTCAAATAAACATATTGGAGTCAGAAATTTTACTTAATAATTAATAATATGTATTGTAATACGCAACATTAAATGTATTTTTTGCACATTTCACTCTAAAAATTTTGTGGTTCGAAACATGTTAATGATTTAAAAAGGCGTAGAAGTTGGCAGCTATGGTACCGTTATTTTCCAGGTGAAATATCAGCATTTTTTACAGAAAAATGATTCTATTTAAAAGGAGCAAAATTTTGCCGTATTTAAGTATAAAAAAATACCGGTAGCGAATAATTTACTGGCCATGAATTTCCAGGACCCGTACGAACCATGATAAACAAAACATGTTAAAAACTTCATTTCAAATCGGGTTCGTCCTAAGGTAAACGTATGTAACATTAAAAAAAAATTCAGGGCCGTCCGAGTATATTTACATGAATTAGAGCGCGGGTAGACGGCTAGAGAAACCGAAGTTATAAACATTTTTAACTTTACTGTAAAGTCTTCAAAAGGAAAAAAAACTTGTTTTATTTTTCCAAAATACAAAAAATGTCGATTACGTAATTGAACGGTTTCATAGTTTCAGTTTAAATAAATTCGTTCGGAAACTGGTTGCTTTAAATCAAGTTAGAGTGTTATATGAGCCATCCTGCGAAAATCACGAGTCTCTGTGCTACTTTTCCTAGTTTTATAAAATGGAATTTATAAATTGTCAATCTATTCTTGCAGTAACTATGTCTGCAAGTGTTATCTTATGTGAGCTTAATTATTAAATAAAATTATGGTAAAAGTAAAAATATATTAGTTCATAATCAATCTTCTGCTATTGAAATCGAAAAAGGGTTTACTTGCTCTGTAAGCACTCAAAACTTTGATTGAAAGTTAATCTAACCCATTCAATGAAGTATTATTTAAACATGACAAAATGTAAAATTCGTTTCTCTCAATATGACATTTATTGAAATTTCATTTAAACTTAAAATTTTCTGTCATTATTAGCCCCTTACGTGCCAAGAAAAACTTACGAGATTCACTCCCAAGTGCCACAGTTAGAACTTAGTGGCTTTTGAAAATGAGGCGTGGCTTAAAAGCGCGTCAACGCTGTAAATAATCATTGAGAAGTAGAAGATGTTCCATTCAATTATATCGCATTGCTATTTTAAATAAAAAGTGAACGACAAACCAAACACTATTTACTCTAAAATAATAGTGGTGTACAAAAAGTGCGTAGCCTTGTCAAGTATGGAAAAATTTCGCTTGTATTTTCACGTCCCTGGTTCAGTGCAATAGCCTTTATGAAGGTAGTTCTTTCTACCCCTTCTCCTCTGAAATAGGCCAGTCTTTCAAAAACACCTTCAAAATCTTTTTTCTTTTTTCTTTTTTTTAATTCCAAAGCCGTGGGCGTGGTTTCACTGGTACAGCGCAGCATAAAGGACAATATTTTGGACTGGCGTATATACAGGGTGATTACAAAATTTTTTTACAATAAAAGCGGGGTGATAGTACACATCAAGACAAACAATATTAAATCGGAGACAAGGGTTCCAAACGTTTTACAAAGGAGATAGCCGCCATTAAAGTTTAGGGACCAAGATTTCAAATATACTTAAAAAACGGAAAAATCGGTCGGTTGATTTGCGGTTTTCACTAAAATTATTCTTTTTGTCGCGATTTTCTTGAAATTAAATTATAAAGATAAATTTCAAAAATGCCGATAGAGGGCGCTTTAGACTTTGGAGTAACGAACAACTATTTTTTGCATCTCATTAAATGTTTTCGTAAGCTTAGACTCAAACTTAAATTTTGAGCTCAAAATCTGAAAGTGGGAGTGGTTAAATAGCACAAACTGAATTGTGTTCAGAGGGTTCAAATTTCAAATGATTATAAAAAAACGGAAAAATTGGTTCATTGATTTGCGGTTTTCACTAAAACTATTCTTTATGTCGTTAGTTTCTTAAAAATAAATTATAAAGATAAATTTCAAAAAACGTCGATAGAGGGCGCTTTAGACGTTGGAGTAACGAGCAACTATTTTTTGCCGTTATTTTTTGCATCGCATTAAATGTTTTCGGAAGCTTAGACTTAAACTTAAATCTCGAGCCCAAAATCTGAATAATTGGGAGTAGTTAAGTAGCACAAACTGAACTGTGTTTAAGGGGGGGGGGGTGTTCAAATTAAAAATAATTATAGAAAATGGAAAAATTTGTTGATTCGTTTGCGGTTTAAAATAAGACTATTCTTTAAGTCAGTATCTTTTTAAAAATAAATTTTAAAGATAAGTTTCATAAAATTTCATTAGAGGGCATCTTAAACTTCAGAGTAACCAACAATTAAATTTAACCATTATTTTTCTGTTCTAATTAAATGCTTGCAAAAACTTATTAAATGTTTTCGGAAGCATAGATTTAAACTTAAATTTTGAGCTCAAAATCTGAACAATTAGGAGTAGTTAAGTAGCGAAAATTGAAGTGTCTTCAATTTACCCCCCCCCTCCCACCTTCCTCGAACACAATTCAATTTTTCGCTACTTAAACACTCCCAAAGATTCAGAATTTGAGCCTAAAATTTAAGTTTATGCATTTGAAAGCATTTAATGAGATTTAAAAACTAACAGTTAAAAATAGTTGAACGCTACTCCAAAGTTTAAGGCGCCCTCTATCGGCATTTTGTGAAAATTATCTTTAAAATTTATTTAAAAAAATGATCCTTTAAAAATTAATTTTAGCGAAAACCGCAAACGAATCGACCAATTTTTTTGTTTTTTATAATCGTTTGAAATTTGAACCCTCTGAACACAGTTTAGTTTGTCTAGTTTAACTACTCCCAACTATTCAGATTTTGAGCTCAAAATTTAAGTTTAAGTCTAAGCTTACGGAAGCAATTAATAAGATGCAAAAAATAACGCCAAAAAAGAGTTGTTCGTTACTCCAAAGTCTAAAGCACCCTCTATCGACATTTTTTGAAAATTATCTTTATAATTATTTTTAAGAAAATACCCACATAAAGAACAGTTTTAGTGAAACTCGCAAATCAATGAACCAATTTTTCCGTTTTTTATACTCATTTGAAATTTGAACCCTCAGAACACAATTCAGTTTGTACTACTTAACCACGCCCATTTTCAGATTTTGAGCTCAAAATAAGTTTGAGTCTAAACTTACGAAAACATTTAATGAGATGCAAAAAATAGTTGTTCGTTACTCCAAAGTCTAAAGCGCCCTCTATCGGCATTTTTTGAAATTTATCTTTATTATTTAATTTCAAGAAAATGCCGACATAAAGAATAATTTTAATGAAAGTCGCAAATGAATCGATCGATTTTTCCGTTTTTTATGTTTATTTGAAATTTTGGTCCCTAAACTTTAATGATCTCCTTTGGAAAACGTTTGGGACCCTTGGTCTCCTATTTAATATTGTTTGTCTTGATGTGTACTCTCACCCCTCTGTCATTTAAAAAAATTTTTGGAAATCACCCTGTATACGTCAGTGGCACTTAACGCATCGACTATGCGCGACGGATATACAGGGAGATTCTATTTTTTTTTACAATAAAAGAGGGGTGATAGTACACGTAAAGACAAACAATAATAAATAGGAGACCAAGGGTTCAAAACGCTTTGCAAAGGAGATAGCCGCCATTAAAGTTTAGAGACCAAAATTTTAAATAAACATAAAAAATGGAAAAATCGATCGATGGCTTTGCGGTTTTCACTAAAATTATTCTTTATGTCGGCATTTTCTTGAAATTAAATAATAAAGATAAATTTCAAAAAATGCCCCGATAGAGGGCGCTTTAGACTTTGGAGTAACGAACAACTATTTTATGCTGGTATTTTTTGCATCTTATTAAATGTTTTCGTAAGCTTAGAGTCGAACGTGGGAGTGGTTAAGTAGCACAAACTGAACTGTGTTCAGAGGGCTCAAATTTCAAATGATTAAAAAAAAACGGAAAAATTGGTTCATTGATTTGCAGTTTTCACTAAAATTATTCTTTATGTCAGTGTTTTCTTAAAAATAAATTATAAAGATAATTTTCAAAAAATGCCGATAGAGGGCGCTTTAGACTTTGGAGTAACGAACAACTCTTTTTTACATCTTATTAAATGCTTTCGTAAGCTTAGACTTAAACTTAAATTTTGAGTTCAAAATCTGAATAGTTGGGAGTGGGTAAGAAGACAAACTAACTGTGTTTGGAGGGTTCAAATTTCAAATGATTTTAAAAAACGGAAAAATTGGTCGATTCGTTTTCGGTTTTCGCTAAAACTAATTTTTAAATGAGCATTTTCTTGAAAATAAATTTTAAAGATAAATTTCACAAAATGCGATAGAGGACGCCTTAGACTTTGGAGTAGCGTACAACTATTTTTAACTGTTATTTTTTAATCTCATTAAATGCTTTCAAATGCATAAAATTAAATTTTAGGCTCAAATTCTGAATCGTTGGGAGTGTTTAAGTAGCGAAAAATAGAATTGTGTTCTTGGAAGGGGGAGGATTGAATTTCAACCCCTGAAGACACTTCAAATTGTGCTACTTATATACTCCTAATTATTCAGATTTTGAGCTCAAAATTTAAGTTTAAATCTAAGCCTTCGAAAACATTTAATAATTTTTTTGCAAGCATTTAATTAGAACAAAAAAATAATGGTTAAAATTAATTATTGGTTACTCTCAAGTTTAAAGCGCCCTCTAACGGATTTTTTTATTTTATGTTTAAAATTTATTTTCAAGAATATAATGACTTAAAGAATAGTTCTATTTTAAACCGCAAGCAAATCGACAAATTTTTCCATTTTTTATAATTATTTTAAATTTGAACAACCCCTCCCCCCTTAAACACAGTTCATTTTGTGCTACTTAACTACTCCCTACTATTCAGATTTTGATCTCAAAATTTAAGTTTAAGTCTAAGCTTCCGAAAACATTTAATGAGATGCAAAAAATATATGTTCGTTACTCCAAAATCTAAAGCGCCCTCTATCGACATTTTTTGAAATTTATCTTTATAATTTATTTTTAAGAAAATACCGACATAATGAATAGTTTAATAAAAACGGCAAATCAATGAACCAATTTTTCCGTTTTTTTATAATCATTTGAAATTTGAACCCTCTGAACACAGTTCAGTTTGTGCTACTTAACCACTCCCACTTTCAGATTTTCAGCTCAAAATTTAAGTTTGACTCTTAGCTTACGAAAACATTTAATGAGATACATAAAATACCGGCAAAAGATAGTTGTTCGTAACTCCAAAGTCTAATGCGCCCTCTATTGGCATTTTTTAAATTTATCTTTTTAATTTAATTTCATGAAAATGCCGACATAAAGGTTAATTTTAATGAAAACCGATTGATTTTTCCATTTTTTATGTTTATTTGAAATTTTGGTCCCTAAACATTAATGGCGGCTATCTCCTTTGGAAAACGTTTTGGACCCTTGGTGTCCTATTTAATATTGTTTGTCTTGATGTGTACTATCACCCCTCTTTTCTTGTAAAAAAAAAATTGGAATCACCCTGTGTACGTCTGTGGCACTTAAGGGGTTAATATAACCTTTTGTCATAAAGCGTTTTACACTTTTTTTTTTGTAAAAATTCAATGTTTGTCGGCATTATTTATTACCCGCACAAGTATTTATACATAATATTTTCGATTTTAAACGCTTGTATATCATAAAGAATAAAAGCAGCTAATAAATCGGAAAGGCAAGAGAAATGTATTTTAGACAATAAAGATAATGTTTATCAATATCGTGCAGGAAAATTGATGTTTATTGATAAGATTTCTTTATTAATAATATTTTATTTAATTTTTTAAAATAAAGAAAGGTAAGTTTTCCGTTTTATAAATAAGATTAACCCGGGAGAACGCGCTCTTACCCAGGGTATGAATGGTTTTAACTTTGTCACCAATAAAATCAAATTAAAACAGTCGCTTTATTTAGACGGAGACAATTCTTTAAAAAAAATTGCGATAAAATAAGTTGAAGATTACTTTAAAAAAAAATAGTGGTTGCAATTGTAAAAAGCCATAAGCACTCCGGGTCTTTTAGGCCCTGAGCGAGTCCTCCCAGGTTAACCCATTAACGCCCAGCGTCCTCGTTTGAGGACGGTTACAAAAACAGCAAGAAAACGGTTTTCCCACCAGTAAAGAGGAAGATAAATATAAACCTTCTTTCACGAGACAGAATCCTCGATAAATTTAGATAAAAGTTAATTTGATTTTAAAAGTGGTGGGAAATACAAAACTTAAATTTTAGCGAAGAAAATAATTCGGGCGTTAATGGGTTAAGAAAAAAGAATGACTTATTTCAGCTAACGAAGTTAATTTAAAAAAAATAGAATAAGCTTTTTCAAAATAGAGTGAACGTTAAGAATGTACTCTAATCATTTTAAAATTCCTCTAACTCATTTCTAAATTTGTTTTTGCTCTCATACGCATCCAATTGACAAGTTCTCTAATTAAGAAATTATAATATGTGTCATATTGGCCGATTTCTTGACAAAGGCAGATTATACTTTTTTTTAAATGTTGTCAAAATGGACATTTTGAACAGAATTCCGAAAAGCGACAGTGCTGAAACGAAAAAAATGGTCGTACTGAGAAAATGATTGTTTTAAATAACTAATTAGTATAGAGGAAATCAAATTAGATTCTATTTGTGAATCTCTTCCAAAACACGTCGCAAGTTTCTTGTTATTGGTTTTTAAAATGAGTCTGGAAATGTGTCAAAAAATTTCGAGTTGTTGAATATGGAAAAATATGTTCTTTAATATCGCCTTAAATAATAAATTGCCAATTTTCCAATGTTTTATTCATAAAATTTGACTGTTGAAATTTTATGTTTTATTAGTTACAAATATATTTAAAGGTCATTCCATTTTCATTTTCATCCCTTTACTTATAGAGACAGTAAAATTTCTGTTTGTTCCAATTTAAACTTTTGTTCATTAGATGTTTTCTTTTTTACGTAGATTTTGTAAAAAAGTATGCTTACCTATTACATTCGCCTGCATGTTGAAATGTCTGAGAAAATTTGCATATCTATGCCGATCATGATCCCTAGAATACAAAATAACTCCGAGTTCAAATTTTATCTATCTGTCTATAGATCTATCCACATATATTACATTTTTATGAACACCGTAACTTCTATAATTATGCACAACTGTCTTCCAAAGTGAAACATAAAGTCAAGGGGCAAAAAATCTAAGTCAAGTTTGACAATGGGCAAAATCAAACCAAGAAGGAAAGAAATAGGGAGCATTCTTTTTATGAAAATAGTTAAAACCTAATAGCTGTTTAATTGTAATGCATATCAAATCAATTTAAATTCATTGCTACTTCTTAGAAAATGGCCCAAAATTTATGTGTGACAGATTTTAGATATCGTTAAAAATGGGTTGAAGGGACGAAAAAAATCCTTTTCTTTCTAGAAAAAAAAATTATTAACTTCGTCTCTTCACGAGATATTAAATTCATTTAAATTAAATATAAAACTTTTTATTACTATCTAAAACATTTACATGGGCAAAGTTTTGATAGGACCATTTCTTACAAAAATAAATAAATTAATTAATTAATAAATAACTAGAATAAAATAAATAAATAAATAAATAGAATAAAATAAATAGTGAATTGAAGAATTAAAAATATATTCCTTTGTCAATTCATAACATATTAAATCCACTAAAATTTGTTAAAAATCTTCTTAATAGTATCTACAACTTTTATATTGACAAGTTTATAATAGGAGCAACTCTTACAGTAAAATAAATAATTAAATAGATAAATATAAAAATAAACAAGAAAGAAAAATCGTGTGTAAAACTTGGTTTATGAAACCTTACCAACACTTTTTGAAATCTTTAACAAAACTTCATTATTTAGGGAAAAAGTTAAATAAGATAACTAAGTAAGCATTTTAGATAACAGATAAAAGATTTTAAAATCGGATGTCAGCAGTAACCTTCCATAGAAAAATATAGAATCCAATTCTTTTAAACAGCCCTGTTTTTGAACTGTAGTTTGATATGCATATATAACGGGGAAATTTTAGTGTAGCGAGAAGACGCGTATCAGATGAAAATTTTTCTTTCAGCATTTTATACCATTTGATGAAAATATATTTATATACATTTGTTCAGCTCTGTAGTTTGTTTAGTCTTTCTATTACACGCCACTATTTAGCTAAAATTAAATTCAAACTAAAACACTGTTAAAACTACTGAAATCACATTTCCGGAAATTATCTTGCATAGACGACCGTGTATCCAATGCTTTGCATGGCCCTGTATATCATTTTATCAATGTTCTACAAAAATTTCTTAATAAACTGTATGCCGTTTTGTATAAATATGCATAAAAATTTAAAAACCACCTTTAAGAAATTTACGCTGTACTCGGTAACCTTTACTAATTGTGTTGTATAGCCCTGTATATCAACCATAGCATTTATATATACCATATAGTAAACATAAATGTAATGAAATTTAAAAGCGCATATCATAATTAAAAATGCATTTCTTGTCAGTATCGCTATTCTACAGTACTTTGGATAAAATATACCATCTGAAATCTTTGCGTGGCCTTGTAAATGCTACGGACTTCGTATTATACATGAAATAACTTACAGTAAGCCTCACAGACGTATAGCAATTTTAGTATATATGAAATTGTTTAACAAAATTAAAATAGGCCGCAAACAATGTCTCTTTGTACCATTATGTAGAGTAATTCTTTTTAGTGGCCCTGTAAATAAATAGTAACTCTTATTTTCATCGTATGTTCCACAAAATATATACTTTAGTGCACTTCGTAAATGCATATCAATTTTTGTATGTTTGTGAGGATTTAACTTCTTCAAAATTCAGTTTGGCACGATTTTGACCATTGGCCGTAATGTAACGGAAAACTTTTAACAGTCTTTGTAGATAAACAGAACATGCTACTAACTCCATGTCAAAATATGGCTCGTTCTAGGGTAAACGTAAATAACATACAAAAAAATTCAGAGCAATCCGAATATATTTACGAAAGTTACTCTGTGGTCATGCGACAGACGGCCAGAAGAACCGAATTCATAAACACTTTTCAACTTTGTTGGAAACTATTAAAAAAGCGATCTTGTACAGTGAAAAACAATTTGAAAATTGTACGTGTAGCGTAGCAAATGAAGTGCGTTTAATTTTTTTTAAATATTCAGATCTTGCTGTTGTAGTATATAGTACTTTGGATATAGTATAGTGGTCGAAATATTTTGTATGTTCCTGTAAATACAATCTACTTTCTACTATACTAGATGTAACTTTTATTAAACCTCAGCAGCGTATATCAATGTCATAAAATGTGAAATAGTTAAATATAATTAAAACACGCCCCAAGAAATGTTTACCCATATATACCTATGGTGTGGAATTCCTTTGTGTGGTCTTGTAAATTAATAATAAATATTATTTGCATCACAGATTGTACAGAATGTATATTTTAGTATATACTTCATAGATCCATGTCAATTCAATTATATTCGAAAGAGTGAATTTGTGATTAAAAAGTACTTGAAACTATCACCGTAATGTAATGGAATTTTATGAAGAAACTGTTAAACAGAACTTTTTAAAATGACTTGACAAAATTATGCAATAATTGTATATTTTAAATTTCAAATAATTAGCTTGGGTATTTTTTGCTCTATTATTTGCGGAAAACAGACGGGCAAACGCACGGACAAACTGAACGGCGACTATAGGTGCTATGTATTTATGTAATTATGAACGCAATATTCAGATCTTGGTGTAATAGTATACAATCCGGACACAGTATAGTAGCCGGAATCTTTCGTGCGTGCATGTAAATATTATCTGTTCTCTCTTATATAGAAAATAACTTGTATCCTCAGCAACGTATATCAGTTTAATTAAATGTTAAATAGTTTAATACAATTAACCCTTTGAGGGGCAAAGCACTTCTATTCATAAAATTCTGAAATGATTGAGTGACACCAGAATTTAAAAACAATTTTATTTGTAAATCGATAAACACTTTTCTTTGCGTACGTGATAAAATTAAAATTTTTATTTCAAAATTCTGGTGTCAATGTGGCATTTTGCATTTAAATTTAAGTGGTATGTATTTTATACCACCACACTTCAAGGGGTTAAAACGCTACCAAACAATGTTTTCCCCATGCCATTATGTAATGGAATTTTTTTGCGTGACCATGTAAATTAATAACAAATATTTTTTCCACCGCCGATTGTACAGAATGTATATTATAGTATGTACTTCATAGATGCTTATCAATTTTATTATGTTCGAAAGAGTGTAACATCATTAAAATGTACTCGACTTTTTTTCCATTGAGCGGTATGTATCGGAATAATTTTGATTTTCAATGTAATTGAAATATTCATCCGAGTTTCATAAAATTTGAAATGACTCGACAAAATTATGTAATAAATATGCATTTTAAATTTCAAACGATTCGTAATTGCGTTGTTAGTTTTTGCGTTGTTATATGCGGACAGACATACAGACTGAACGACAACTATAGGTGCTACGTATTTACATAATTACAAACGCACCTAAAAATCATAACTCTATTAATACTCAATTAAGACCATAAGAAAGTATCACTGGCATAATGGAAATTTCTGACAGCCCTCGGAAATGCTGTATGTAAGCTGCATTATTAAACACGCGTGTGTTTCCGATGTAAGAATAACGTCAGAATATAATACATAATGTTTTTCATTCAATGAAACAATCACCACACGGTTAAAATTTATTGTATAAAGCTTCTTAATGTTATCTATAACTTTTGCATTTAAACGTTTTTGATAAGGTGAACTGTACAAATGGAGAATATTACTAAAACACATTGTCGAAAGTAAGTAAATAAATAAATAAAATAAAAAATAGGAAATAAAATAAAGTAGGAGATCAAAGAAAATTATCTTATTAATAGGATTCTTATAGAGCCTACTCTTACGAAATAACGAAATAAAAATGCCGCCAGAAGCGGCGAGACTTAATTGTTACACTCAGTTCGTCTCTGGCCTTGATTTAGTTTTAGTGATGAAATTAGTACTTGACTTTGAAATCTATCTCTGCCTACAGGCCAAGGTGGAATGGATTTTTTTTTTTTTTATGAAATCTAAAATATAATAAGACCATATAGTATAGCTTCTGATATCATAGTATGTATCTAGTTTATATATATATATATATATATATATAGTTATTTTTACTTATTATCTGGCGCAGTAAGTATAAAAATTTAAAAATCAAATTAATCATTTCGAAGTTTATTATTTAACACTGGAACTACCGTGAGACGTCATTTTGATGGCTACCATATGAAAATAATTCGGCTCAACCCAGAAATTTGATTATGAAATAAGTTTAAAGGATAAAAAGAAGAAAAATATTAAATGATAAAGTTAAACTGTTCGAAATCAAAATTCTGGTTTCAAATATTTTTATAAAACTTGACTCAAATTTGCGGTACTTCTAGCATTAACCTTCCTACCCTGAATGGGTCTAATAGACCCAGTCCTATAATGCGTTTCATTCGATTCAAACCAGAACATTTTTCATAAAGTAAATTAAATATTTAAGACAAAGATTTAAGTTAAATAAGTATGTTAAATGGATTTAAATAAAAATTTTAGTGTGAAATATTTTAATCAAGTTTGAGTATAATTTCAACAGGGTAGGAAGGTTAAGACGCAAAACTAGTCTTTGAAAAAGACCTGTATGATAATGTTAAGTATATGGCAGTGTTCGTTTCAAATATCTTGCTCAAATTTAATATTTTTTCATGATATTTCTTGCATGAGATAGCTGAGGATGGTTTACCACTGGACTAGTTTTTACTTTTTCGATTTTGATTATATATTTTTTATATTATGATTGTTACAATTTCATAACCGGTTCTAACCGGTTTCGAAAGTTAAAGTGATTAAAATAATCTAAAACAAAAATTGAAAAAGTAAAAACTAGAACGGTAATAGATCGTTCTCAGCTACCCTATGCAAAAAATCATATAAAAATATTAACATTTGAGCGAGATATTTGAAAAGAACTCCCCATAGACTTAACATTATCATCCAGGTCTTTTGCAGTGTGTGGGACATTAAAAGTGGGACTAGTGTGAGGGACTAGTGTGGAGCATTAAATCATTTTGCACCCCCTAAACATCTATATTTCACATATTTATATCAGGGAAAATCAAACTAAAATTTTGCAGTTGAATGCAGTGAAAATACAGTTGAGCTAGTTATTGTCAATATAAAATTTGAAAAAAATTTTAACTCTTTCATGTTCGATTTTTTTCAATTTTTAGAAAAAATTACTTTTACGTTAATAACATTCTCACTACCTATCCAAATATTTTAATTAGTGTTTAACGAATGTTTGATTGTCTGGCAAGAATATTGTTATTTTTCGTACTATTCAATTGATATTCATATGACAATAGTCTAAGAAAGAAGTTTGGGAGATTTTTAGAAAATATTGCATTGCAATAAGCTATCACTTATATTACAACTTTCTAATACTTTTTGTACTTTATTACACATAATTCGTTCAAAAAAGTAACTTTTATTTTAAATTTAAAGAGTGAAATACGTGTTTAAAATATAAGAATCGCAAACGACACAAAGTGATTTAAACATGAAAAATAATAATAATATTATTATTAAATGTCTAAACATTAATATATCATATAGTAAATGCTTAGACATATACCAACATTACTAGATGTAAATGGTACCAAAAGTATTTCTTAAATCAACATAATACTCTATTAAAAGACATGTACTATTATTAGTACACTAGAACGAAAAGGGGTAATAATTGACTAATTTATATACCCTCCAATGCGTATGTAAGTATTTATGCTCTCAGTTGATTTTTTTTATATATTGGATTTTTATGTTAATTTATTCCGTATTTGCACCAGAAATTTAAAACAGAATTTGAATAACAGACATTTCCTAAATAAATAAACCTTAATTTACTATTTGAATTTTCTGGTATGAATTTCGATTATCTAATTACACATACCTAGAACACATTCTACCATGGACATTAGAGGTTTAACCCTTTCCGGCGCAGTGTTACCACTCCGGCAACACCTAATTTTAATTCCAAACATGCACACTGCGCCAATAATATTTTAGTAAAAATTTTCTTTTACATTGACAGCTTAAATCAGGGAGTTCTTAATTTCTAAAAAAGTCCTTTGTAAATTCCGGTGTCAGTCAACAATTTCTCATTTTACGAACAAAACTTGTCTGCGCCGGAAAGGGTTAAGAAAAAACAAATTGTTCAAATTCATCAGACATAACTAATATTTCCAAGAAAATAAAATAATAATCAAGTGCTTTATCCCATGATATTGAAGACGGTTATAAAAAAAAATATTATATACATGAGTTATAATTTAACTTATCTTGATATTCATAAAATGAGAATTATTGTTGTGATATCTTTTTAAATTTAATGCGCAACTTCTAGAATAAGAACTATTTCAGTTTTCACAGTCGGGTAAACAGCATTTTTTTAGAGATAACATGCGGAAATATGATCGATGAATTTTACAGTTTGCTGGGAATTAACCGCTTTAGCATACGGGAAATTCGTTTGATTCTCAATCAATGTAACAATTCTTTTGAGTTACTTTCGAGAAGAAATTTTCCCTGAAAAGCAATTTTATCTAGAATTTAGTGCTCAGCAGGTTTACTTTAATATCGCCAGTTTAATTTACGACTATGCTATCGTATTTGTTTTATTTTCGCATACAAATAATTTTTAAAAAAGTGAAAATTACTTTCAGTGAATAGACATAACATAAGGTCTAAAAAAAATATTATACATTTTAAAAATATTAAAACTGAAAAACAATAAATCGCGAGATGTTATTCTATGCAAAATTTATTTATTCAATGGTTTTGGAAAAACTTTCAAATAATTTCTATTTTTTCATGCATTTTACAGAATTTTTAATCTTTTATCGCCGGTTTTTCAAAACAGGAATTTTTGCCTAATTGAATCGGAAAAATGCTCAGATTAAATAATGGAAAATTTACCATAATATTTTATTGGTGAGAATAATAAATTATGATTGAAGTATGGATGCCCGTACGTAGTACGGTTAAATCATCATTGGCAAAACTGAGAAGGGGTTAACCCTTTGAGCTCTGATGGTAGAATTTTTTACCACATAATTTTAATTCCGATATGTCACAACGACACCAGAAAATTCAACCAAATTTATTTGAAAAAGGTTTAATGCATTTTTTCGCGTATAATATTGACCGTTTTTTTCTTTGCAAAATACTGGTGCCAATGTGACATTTGGAATTTTGAAGAAATTTATCCACCAGAGATTAAAGGGTTAATAATAGATTAATATATTAACCCTTAAATGTATAGGATAGAACGCGTTCCAAAAAATGCGCAATTCAAAGAATCAGAATTCATACCAGAAAAATCTAAATAGTAAATTTTTCTTTACTTAATTACGAATGGTCTGTCATTAAGTAAAGTGAAAATTGCTCTTTTAAATTTCTGGTGAGAATACGAAATATGTGAATAAAACCCCCAATAAATCAGGAACTCTTATGGTATCGAAAATGATACAATATTCATTTAAGGGTTAAACCTCCAATGCCCAGGTTAGTATTTGTGTAACTATCAGTTGATTTTATATTTGATATAGTGGATTTTTATATTCAAATATCCCGATTCACACCAGTAATAATAAAAAGAGAATTTTTTGCTTTATTTAATAAACGATATTTCCTTATTAAATAAACCGAAATTAACTAGTTAAATTTTCTGGTATTTATTTCGATGATCTAAGTACACACTTTTTTGACGCATTCTACTATAGATTAGATGGTTAAAGAAAATCAGATTGTGGGAATTCATCACAGATAACTAATAGATCTAGGAAAATAAATTAATAAAAAAATGCTTTATCCCATGATATTGAAGTCGATTATAAAAATAAAAATACATGCATGACTTACAATTTAACTTACCAAGATGTTCATAAAATAAGAATTATTGTTGTAAATTCATGTTTAAATTTCATGCGCAACTTCTATTACAAAAATTATTTCAGTTTTCACAGTCGGCAAGGCAACACTTTTTCAGAGATAACATGCGGAAATGTGATCGATGAATACCGGGAATTATCCACTTTAGCATTCGGAATTTCGTTTGATTCTCAATAAATTTAATAATTCTTTTGAGATACTTTCGATGAGAAATTTTCCAGAAAAAAGTAATTTTATCCAGAATTTATTGCTCAGCAAGTTTCCTTTAATATCGCAAGATTAATTTACGACCCTGCTATCGTATTTGTTCTACTTTCGCGTATAAAAAATTAAAAAAAATAGTAAAAATAACTTTCAGTGAATAGACATAACATAATGGGGAAACAACAAATGTTATACATTTAAAAAATATATGAAAATCACGAGATATTATTCTACGCAAGATTTATTTTTAATAATATTGAAATGTTTCAAAATATACCTTTTACCCTCTCACTGATTCATTGTTTTATAAAAAGCTGCACATTTACATATTTTTAAATCCTTTATCAAAGAGTTTTAAAAATAGTAATTGCCCAATTTATTCGGGAAAATTGCTTTGATTAAACAATGCGAAATTTACAATAAAAATAACTGGTGGGAAGAATCATGGAGATTCATTCAAATAAAAAATGCATCACCGCGGAAATCGCGAGATTATCAGTGAGAGGATTAATCTGTACGTGACTTCGGATACGTAAACGACGCATTTTACAGTTTTCCAAGAATTAATAAAAGTATAATGAATAAAGAGGTGATATCAATTGTAGAATATACCAGTTACTAATGAAATAACTGAAAAGGTTCTCACAAGATGTCGGCTGATATTTTAAGTCAACAGTTTCTGATTACCGCCGACGCAAAATTCCATCTGTAAGCTCGTAATATACGCTCCCACAAATACGCTAAAAAAATTCATTATTCAAAATTCATTCACTATAGAAGCAATTTTATCTATATTCTAGTGCTCAGCAAGTTTCCATTAACATTTCTAGATTAATTTGCAACTCCGCTATCGTATTTTTTCTACTTTCGCGTACAAATAACATAAAAAATTGAAAAAATTACTTTCGGTCAATAGGCACAGCATAAGGTGCAAAGAACAAAGATAGTACATTTAAAAAATATATCAAAATTATTAAGTTTAATAAACAGGGATCGCAGCTTCCCTATATTTTCATACTTTTCTACCAGTATTTTTTAGCCATTAGTGCCTAGCGTCCCTTTTTAGGGACGCTTCAAAAGATGCATTCAGCACTTTTTTTGACACCGGTAAAAAAGAAAAGCAATAACTATTTTATTTAAATGATGCATTTTCGTGATTAATGAACTAAACTTAAATCTTCTAAAAATAGTAGTGCCAACCAAATAAAATTTACCCAAAAGATGCTGGGCACGAATGGGTTAATCAAAAGTCTATCTGTCAGATTCCTTTAACATTTACGGTGAAATTCTACAATAAATATTATCTTTTTAAAATTGTGGTAGGAAGCATCGAGAATTTTAGGGACGCTGCGACCCCTGAATAAATCATGGAATATTATTCTATACAGCATTTATATTGGGTTGGGGAAAAAGTAATTTCGTTTTTTGCCAATAGATAGTTTTAAAGTCATATATCTCGAGTACTACTTGCTCAATAAAGCCATACTATACAGTTATTGAACGGTAACAGTCTCTAGCACATTTTAAATGTAAAGTTATCATCATCTGTTTAATCAGTCAAAAGTTATTACGTTTTAAAAAAAGAGATTCCAGAAGATCATTTTCGTTTCATTTTTAGTTTTTTATTTCTAAAAAGAGAAAAATGCGGCTCAGGTTCATCAAAAATTGCGTGGCGTTTATGGTGACCGATGCTTAAGTAAACGCCAAAGTCAGAAATTGGTTGGCTCGTTTTCGTTCGGAAAATTTCGATGTTAAAAATGAACATTTCCCTGGCCAGCCTATCGTTGAAAAAGTCGATGCAATTTTTAAAAAAATCGAAGTAGACTGACGTATTTTTTCCTGCGACATTGCTACGGAACTAAACATCGACCATAAAACACTTTTGAACTATTTACAAAAAATTTAATACCAAAAGAAACTCGATACTTGGGTTTCCCATGAGTTTGCAGAGAAAAAGTTTAATGGACAGAGTTTCCATTGGGAATTGCTATTGATACGGAACAAAATCAAGCCATTTTTGAAACAAATGATTATGAGTGATGAAAAGTGAATCACGTACGACAACAATGTGCGAAAAAGATCTTGGTCGAAGCTTCACAAACGATGGTAAAGCCCGGATTGACGCCAAGTATGGTGATGCTGATTGTTTGGTGAGAATAAAAAGGAATTGTCCATCATGAGCTGCTCTAATCTGGCAAAACCATTAATTCAACTATCTACTGTGAACAAATAATGCAATTGAAGCAGGTGATTAAAAAAAAAACCTGTCCGAAATTGATCAATAGGAAAAGCGTTGTCTTCCATCACGACATCGCTAAACGACACGCATGTTTAGTCTCTCGGCAAAAACCAAGAGAGCTTGGTTGGGAGGTTTTGATGCACCCACTGTATAGTCTGGACCTAGATCCTACCAATTATCATTTGATCCACCCTCTGCGGAACTCTCTTAATGGTGTTAAGCTAGCTTCAAAAAAGGCTTGTGAAAATCAGCTTGTTCAGATTTTTTTCCCAGAACTCGCAGAAATTCTACAGTGACAGAATTATGTTTTTACCAGAAAAAAGACAAAAGGTCATCGAACAAAACACCACATATATTACTGATCAGCTTTTTTAATTTATATAAATAAATTCAGTTTGAAAAATACGAAAAAAAGCGAAATTACTTTTTCCCCAACCCAATATTTATTAATATTGTAATATTCCAAAATATATCTTCGTGACTTCGTTTGTAATAGCAGAATAAGTGGTAAATTTCAATTTCTTTTGATTTGAAAATTAACTTTTATTATTGTATGCATATTTTAACGATATTATATGTTTTGACATTTGTTGATAATGCATTTGGACTTAATGCTTCCGCATCTAATAATAAGACAAAAATTTTCACTTGAATCTGTATAGCCCATTAATGAGACTTACATTTTAAATGTGTGTTGCATTTAAAATTAAAGACTACTTCTTATAAGTAATTATTATTTTCTACATGAATTTATTTATGATTATGAAAAGATACTAGACGCATGTTAGGCCTGTTTAAATCTGCTGTATTACGCAAGGTGCCCAATAATTTGTTTTTCCAATACCAGTATTTTCTAAGGGAGAAATTCGTAAGAGGATTTTGCAACAATAGTAATAAAAACTCCGCTCTAATAAAGTTACACAGAAAATAATAAGTGATAAAAAAAAAACTCACCAAGTGGGATCCTTATGTACAACATTTTTATAAAAAATTACATTGCTTATAACTATATTCAGAGTTCGCAAGAATTTTTGAAATTGAGATTCTATATTTCTTTGAATTCAATAGAATATAAAGTGTAAAAATTTCAGCAAACTCTATATTTTGTCATTATGATAAACTTTTAAAAATACATGTTATTTTAACAGGTTTTCTACGGATTTTTAATATATACGTTTTTCTCCTCGAACGGGAAACGCTTAAATAATCAATTTCTTCAGACAAATAAATTCGAATGTACCATCAATAGTGTAAAATAACAGTTATTGTGCACAAAGTTCTTTTTTTAAATTATAGCAGTTGTACCAAAAATTCTGTAAAAAAAAAAACAATAAAATAGTTCTCATACTAAGAACTTGGTAGGAAACATACCGATTACGAACCATTGTAACAAACGAATTGTGAATTACCGAAAAACTATGATCATTACATTGTTAAGTCTATTTTTACTCTGGAGCTACATTGCTTCTAGTATATGACGTACAGCTCATATTCAAAATATTAGAATAATTACCTTTTTTTTAGAAATTGAAAATATCTTTTGGCAATTTAATGTCTTTTAATGAAAATATGCAAACGATATTTTTATTAAGAACTTATTGTTGATTAAACTTACTTGTTATCTTAAATTTAATATCATTTTTGAAAAGATTAATTGCAAAAAAAATTATTTTGAAAAGTCAAAATATTAGAATATTTATTCAAGTGGTTCAAAATATTAGAATATTTCACATTAATTCTCCTTTAATTATTACCAATTCTTAACTGGTGGCATCATTGATTAAATTCAGACTATTTTATTTAAAATCAGTATTCTTTTTTGCAGTTTGTTTCTTTTTCGTCTTAAAATGGGCCGTGTGAGTGATATTCCTGAATCTACTAAACTTCGTATGGTTGATTTGTATCGGCACGGTAAAAATCAATGTTTTATAGCGAATTATTTACATTGTTCGCAATCGAGCGTTAGTAAAATTTTAACACAATATTCAAAAATTGGAAAATTTCAAAATAATCGCCGAAATGGTGGCCGAAAACCAAAAACATCTGCTAGAGATGACAGGAAACTGAAGCGTATAGTTAAGAAAAACCGTTTTAAAAGTGTGCGATTCTTGCACCGAAAATGGAAAGAAGAAGGAGTTGAAGTTTCTACATCGACAACATTAAGACGTCTCCATAAATTTAAATTTGAATCTCGTGTACCGAAAACAAAACCTCTCATGACTGCAAGACAAAAGCGTATAAGATTGAATTGGTGTAAATCAAGACGTTTATGGAGCAATGAAGATTGGAAAAATATATTATTTAGTGATGAAAATATGTTTTGTGTTTCATATGGTAATCAAGGTATTCGAGTTTGGAGAATGAAGCAAGAAGCATTTGATAAAGAATGCCTTAAACGTTCCGTAAAATTTGCAGCTAGTGTCATGGTTTGGTATTGTATGAGTGCAGAAGGATCTGGAAAGTTATGCATCGTCTACGAAAAGGTTAACTCTCTGATATATCAAGAAATATTAGAATATTACATGATTCCATCATCAGAAGATTTATTTGAAGATGATTTTATCTTTCAACAAGATTTAGCGTCCCCGCATACCTCGGTGTCAACTAAGAATTGGTTCCGCCAACGCAACATTAAGGTACTTCCTTGGCCACCAAATTCACCAGATCTTAATCCCATCGAAAACTTATGGTGTATAATGAAGAAAAGACTTCAAGAAAATCCTCCTTCAAGTAAAACTGAGTTAGTGGCACGTATAAAGTCTATTTGGGCTAATATTGATAGAAATGTTTGTAAACACCTTGTATAGAATATGCAAGATCGATTGTACGCTGTTATGAAAGCTAAAGGGGATGCTACAAAATATTAACTACCATTTACTTCATATTCATAAGGTAATATTGTTGCGTAAAATAAAATATTCTAATATTTTGAACCAATCTAAATTTTATTCTAATATTCTGGTGTGTTTAAGGAAGCTGTATACCTAATTTATTGTGCTGTATTTTATATTTTATAAATGTTAAAATCTTATCTAAACATTCCAGATTTAATTTATAAGAAATTTAATTGCATTTACTTAGTATAAAAAATAAATAAATGACAAATAATTTTTTCTTATTACTTTTTCTCAATTATTCTAATATTTTGAATATGAGCTGTAGTGTTTCGTAGAAAGAAATTTCGCTTCATGTTAACCCTTTTATGGACAAGTCACTTTCATAGCTAAAATGTCTAAATAAATGGTTCACATCTCTACTTACGAGCAATTTTATTTGCAAATGAAATAAGCTATGTTTCACATACATAACAAACCGAATTTTTTTATATTAAAGTTATAGTGCCTTTTTTTCAATTTTGTGATTAGAACTTTGTTGTTTCATAGACAAACCACTGTCATGAAATTGTTAATAGGGGCCCCCATTGTAAAATGTGATATTCGGTATTGCACAGAGAGTCTGTACCAGTTTACAGAATTGTCTAGTTTGAAAATAAGTAACATTTCTCACAGGATTTTTTTTTGTAAAATCTTTAAGACAGAGTTGCCAACCTCCGGCTTTTTAAAAATTAAGAATACATACTTTTAACCAGGAAAATTGTTTAATTAGAAGTGTTTAGGATTGAATGACTTAGTCGTCTGAAAATTATTTAAATTCGTTTATTAAATAAATTTCTGGTTGGAAATAGAATTGTTTGATTTTTAAAAAGCCGGAGGTTGGCATGTATAGTTAAGATGACTTTTAGAGTAGGTTTTCAGACATAAAAGTAATTTTTAAACAGAATGTAAAAGAAACAAGCAAGAAAAATAATGCGTTAAGCTTAGATTTTGAAACACTTTCCAACACTCCTGAAATATTTAACAAAATTCGTTATTTATGAAAATAAGGTTACTGTCTATAGCCAAATACGTATTTCGATACTTTTGAACAGCCCTGTATTTGTCGGTTGATATACATATACTATATAATGGATGAATTCCGTTTAGAAAGAAAATGTCTAACAGGTTGAAATTTCTCTTTCTGCAATATATACTAATCAGGGCTCGAAAAATCTACATGCCCGACATCAGTGTTGTTAGACGGCGACTTTTTAAAAATTTGATTGGCACCACTTTTATTAAAGGATAAAATTCCTCTTGATTAATATGTCATTAAACGAAACGTAATTTTACCAATCCAAAGAAGTGGTGCCAATCTGAATTTTTAAAAAGTCGCCGTCTAACAACACTGATGTCGGGCATGTAGATTTTTCGAGCCCTGATACTAATATACAGAAACATACTTGAATACTTTTGTTCAGGGGTATTTCCATGAGCATTTGTCGTGTAAGTCACATTTCTAGTAACTGCTAAATTGTTGGCCACCGTTATTTTTGAAAGGTTTGCATGGTTTTATTCAATTAGTTAAATATGTCTGATAAAATAAGTCCTATTTTTCCGTTCTAAAATACTGGTATCCAAAATCGTACTATGTGACTTACACGACATGTGCTCATGGAATTACCCTCAGCTCTGAAGTTTACCTAGTAACTTTATTACACGCCAGAATTTAGCTAAAATTTATTTTAAACCAAAATACTCTTAAAACTACACAAATCACATTCTCAGAAATTATCATTCATCGGCGTCCATGTATCCAATTCTTCGCGTTGCCCTGTATTATCTGTATTATCCTGCTTTATCTGTATTCTACAAACATTTCTTAATAAACTGAATGCAATTCAGTATAAAAAATGCATAAAATATTAAAAAACACCTTTAAGTAAATTACGCTCATATTCAGCAACGTTTGCGAGCTCTTTGGGGAAGCCTTATATATCAGCTATAGCAATTATGTACATCATATAATATGGATATATTTAGTGAAACTTAAAAGCGCATATTACAATTAGAATGCATTTGATCCGTCCAGCAGCTATCATTGGAGACTTATACAGTACTTCGAAAAGAATATACAATTTGAAATATTTTGTGTGTTTCTGTAAATACTATCCACTTCGTACTGACTTCGTATGTATGACTATATCGTGTAACTTATATTAAGCCTCAGCGACGCATATCAATTATATCATTCATAAAATAGTTTAATATAATTAAAATATGTTGCACACAATTCCCCCATTTACCATTATGTAATGGAATTCTTTTGTGTGGCCCTGTAAATGAATAATAGCTATTTTTTCACCGTATATTTTACAGATTGCATATTTTACTGTGCTTCGTAAATGCATATAAATTTTAATACGTTTGACAGGGTGTAACATCTTTAAAATACATTTAAAACAATTTTTCTGATAAGCCGGAATGTAACGGTCAACTTTTGACTGTCCCTGTAAATAAACTAATCATACTGGAAACTTCATTTGATTTAAGGTTTGTTCTTGGGTAAACTTCAATAACATGCAAACATTTCAGGGCAATTCGAGTATATTTACTGGAGTCAGAGCGTCGACAGACGGACAGACAGACAGAAATCACAATCACTTTTCATCTTTGTTGGAAAAGTGTTAAAAATCACGCTCGAATAAGTAAACATCCGATTTGCTTCTACTTGAAAATTATTGAGTCCTTTGTTTGTGTTTGTGCTAAAGCTATTCTCACGCAAAATATATATAAGTACGAACTATCTATGAAATTAGCATGATCCTTTTTATTTTCTTCAACGTAAGTCAGGATTGCGCGAAGATAAATCATTTTATATTATAGCATATCTCTTATAGGTTTCGCTTTAAAATATTAATATTTGATGAGCTCGAATGTAAACAAAACTATCTAACAAAATGGAAGTTTGGAGATATTCAAGATTCAAATTTTTAGTATAGAAAACTACTGTGAACAAAACTATTGTCCTTGCTTGTTCTGAAATAGTTTATATGTCAAGAATGAAATTTCAGTTAACGGGACTTCAGTTAACTAAACGGAAAATATATTTTTCTCGAATAAATTTTGCTTTACTGGAGCTTTATGGGCAAGTGCTATTTGTTATTAAAATTTATATCTAAAATATATCTTTGATTATTAGGATATAATATATTGAGAGTAGCATTGATTTATCCATTTGTTGCTGGAGACATTATTAAAAGTGCAAAATATATAGTATGAAAATAATAGTATTAAAATAAATGACAGTAAATTGTTCTATAAACAATGTTTTTAACTGTTTTTAAAATAAAAAAGTTAACTTTGAAAAACATTATCATTTCTGAAAAAATAAACACGCTTTTTATTAATACTTGAAACTTGAATGAAAATTTCAAAAGACAACTATCAACTAGATTTATGAGCATTTTATGAATAACTTTAAATATAAATTCAAAAACTATAAAATAATAAACAAACTCACTTATGGGTCCGTTTAACAATATGAAAAAAAATCAGTGAGTTAGATGCACACGCTATTTAATTCTTTTAAATTACAGCTATCATTTGATAAATAGTAAAATAATTATAAACTTACAAAAATAGGAAAAAAAATGAACATATAATTATATCATGATCTCAATATAATTCATTTAAATGCATAAATTTTAATTTGAAACCATGTTATAAGTTATTCGGATAGTACGCGCTGTCGATTAACCCTTTAACGATCATAGCATTTTCATTGCTAAGATGTCGAAATAAATGACTGACACCGGTAATTAAGAAGAAATATATTTCTAAATAAGAAAACGTGATTTTTCATATACAAAATAAAAGGGATATTTTTAGATAAATATACGGGTGTCAGTGTTGCGTATCGGAATTAAAATTTTGTGGTGTCGTGGCGAAACCAATGAACATTAAAGGGTTAAAAGAACCTATTCTGTAATGTTCGCTTTCTTGGAAGAAACATCCGCGTTCAGATTTAAATGCACTAAAAACCAGCAAATCAACCATGTGAATTGTGCTTTAATTCTTTTTGTATCACGTATTTTTTCATTATTATTATTATCATGAAGTGTAAAAGTTGAACAATTAGGACATTGAACAGACACATTACAAGACTAGAGTTGAACTCCGGGTTTAGTTCACTCAAGTGTTCATCCATTCAGGTTCGATAAAATGAATACCAACATTGCTTGGAAATGAAATACGGAAGGATACTGCGTCAGGTTTACGACCTGATCAAGACATATGCTGTCTAATAATCTAGGTTCATCGGTCAAGAAAACAGAGTACGGCACATTATTATTACGAATTGTTGCCGAAAAGAGTTTTGCATACTTAGATTAAAGAGTATGCATGAAATAGTAGTTTCTTATATTGCAAAAAATAAACTGATTATAGTTATCACACCTAATACAAATACAGATATAATTGTAAATTTAATTTTATACTTTGTGTGTTTTCAAAAAATTATGCACGCTGTATAAATGATACTTGTTTCTTTTTATTACAAGACGATTTACGATACTATAACAATAACTTCTCCGGGTTGCACACGATTCAGAAAAGATTTCCAATTATCAGTCAATAACTTAGAAATCAATTTATTTCCCAATCTAAAAGAATATTTTTGAGTCAAAATATTTTTTTTATTGCTCGTCCATTTCGAAATAGTTTCCGTGTCGTTTTTATAGTGCATTCACCCAGTTTCTAAATACGTTATACACACAAAGTATCGGTTTTTCGGTTGATACCAATTCTGTAGTACAAATTTTCATGTTCAATAGATGAATATGATAAATTGCATAAAATAAACATTATTTTATTATTTTTGCATGTGAAAATTCTATTAAGCTGCTGATAGGATAGACGCAAGAATTAAGCTCATACTTCGGGTTGATACTGACTTGAGAAAGTTTATATATACATACACATAAAAAAAACTATTCTGGAAATTTTCTAAATTTACGTGCAAAGAATTTTTTTTTCAGAAATTCTCCTTTTAATTGCGACTTTTTTTTGTTTTCTTAAGTAACTGAGTATAAGGGAAAATTTTTAGAATTTTAACCAACTCAAAAATGATTATGTTATGTTTAAATAAATTTACTTTCTATACTAAGAAACATTTCGCCTTAAACTGTATATTATGAAAACAATATATATATTCAATTTATGTAGTGCAATAGAATATATGATTTATGGCCATTTCACTCGCAATAATACAGCATCTACGAGTCCAATGAATACAAATCGAATACACCCTTTGAGCTCTGATAGCTGAATTTTCAACCATTTAATTTTAATTCCGAAATTTGACAGTGACACCGGGATATTCGACGAAATTTATTTGAAAAATGTTTTATGCATCTTTTCGTGTATATCGTAAACAAAATTTTTTATTTGCAAAATACTCGTGCCAGTGTGACATTTGGAATTTTGAAGAAATTAAGCCACCAGAACTCTAAGGGTTAACGTCATCTCCAAAGAAAACTATTCTAAATATTTAAGAAAGAGATTGACACTTCAATCGACGTATCCAGGGGCAAATTTCATAGTTTTCAGCACGTTAGTACTGCGCTATGAGATAGTGGGAGGATTAATATAATGTATGCACATAAACTTTATTATGTTATATTTTTAATTCGGTTGACGTTATAAGATGTGAACAGGGTTGATACGGATCAGGGAATTTTCAGACTAAAAAATTCTTCAGTACCAGTATTTTATTATAGAATATCTCTCCTTGAATACGGCGAAATTTCATGCTTCTTTACTAGATTTATTTTCTCATAAAAAAAATATTGATATTTGACCTGGAAATTTCCTTGAAGCGTAGCAACCCTGTGTGAAGTATTTATTATTAATTAAGACTTGCAATGATTTTTAGTGAATAGCAGAGATGCAACGCAAATGGCTGAAATTAACCGCTAAACTTTAATAGTATTCTTAGCTTTATTAAATCTCAGAAACTTTGTCATTAATTAAGGTGAGAAACACTCTTAAAATTTAGCAAATCAAAAAGCGAAACAAATCAGCGGTCATTAGTAGAGCAACGCTGGAATCCTTGTGAATAGCAATCAAAAGTTTTGAAAAAGCATGCAAAAGTTTTTTAAACATTTAACTGATTTGCCCGAACGCCGTTCGGTCAAGACGAGTTTGCTGAATTCATCATTTAAAGCCTTTTGATACCACTATTTTTTTAATGTACGGTCTCCTACTATTTAATTTCAGAAATGATTAGACTAAATATTATGAATATTTAATCTTAAAAAAACTGGTGTTAACCTACATTTTCAATTTATTGTACGCAAAAAGACGAATCAGTTAAGGGGTTAATCCATTCGGGACCATGTAACTTACAATAGGATGTATATGCGTACTTTCAAATATATATACAAAACCTGTTTTTGGCACCAGTAAGAAAGAAGAGCAATATTTCCCTCATTTAATAGAGAATTTTCGACATCCTAAAATTGAAGATAAGTTTTTTTTAAAAAAGTGGTTTTAGTTGAATGAAATTTGCGCAAGAGACGCTGTTTTCGAACGAGTTAACCCCTTAAAGGATGGTGGGATAAAATATATCCAACTTAATTTTAATTACGAAATGCCACATTGATACCAGAAATTTGAAATGAAAATTTTAATTTTATCAGGCACACGGGAAAAAAAATATCTATTTTGAAATAAATTTGTGTTTGAATCCTAGTGTCACCCAATCATTTAAGCATTTTAAGAATAGAAGTGTTTTGCCCCTCAAAGGGTTAAGCAAATGAAAATTTTAAATTACATACATCCCAGAATAAACAGACTAACGAAATATAATAACAATTATATTAACAAAAAATATAATTATTTTATATATTAAAATCTACTTTTCAGTCTGTATTTCTCAGATTTAACTTCTAGAATATCGAACTTCACCCGTAGAAACTGACAGCAGTTATACGCATACATTTGAGAATAACGTAAAAGATCTCAGCATTTTAAAACTTGAATTAGTTTAAAACGTACTAATTTTGTTTGTGATTTTTAATGCCATTTCTACGACAGTGGCAAGTAAATTTCTCCGCATTTGTGGATCAAATAGAGAAAAGTGGAAGTGATAAAAAATATTGTATTTTTATTGCCATTTGCTCATTAAAAAACGTTGAGCTATTCGCGTAAATGTGAATAGATAGTACAAATGAAACCCTGATAAAGTTAAAACTGTCGAGAAACTTATCGCGTGAAAAATACATACTTTATCTTCCTTGTAAAGCATTTATTTTAATTCGCAACGTTTAAGAAAGGTAACGTCATTTAGTTTTAAAATTGGAAACCAAAAGCGCAACGTAGTTTTCGCAAATGAAAATTTCCATTAATAATAGCGTGATCTGCAAAATGTATTTTTCGCAATTTATGTTTAAGTACGTTGTAAATTCGCAAAAAAATTCGCAAATTCGTTTCAAAATTCGTTTTACCTGGAGAATCAAATGCTGGAAAATTCGCGAAAAACCTCTGAATACATTCCTTTTTTTTTATTTGAAACCAAGATTTTTCAAAGCCATAAATACACTATAAAATTTAAATTTTTGCAGATTGTAGTTTTTCTTCGATGTAGGTTCACGAATAAATTGGATTAGTAGCCAGAGTATTTGAAGTCCAGATTTACGCGGGGTACATGTTAACATGTATGTCCACTCGGACTCTACACTAGATATCAAATACCTAGCCATGTCCTTTAACCTTTTGAGGGGAAAAGAACTTCTATACTGAAAATGCTGAAACAATGGATCGACACCAGAATTTAAAAGCAAATAATAATTTATTTCACAAAGGTTTTCTTTGCATCTTTTCTAAATTAAAATTTTCATTTCAAAATTCTGATGCCAATGTAGTATTTTGCAATTAAAATTAAATGGTACATATTTTATCCCACCGCCTTTGAAGGGTGTAGCCCATAATCCGCCAAAATTATAAGGTTGAAAATTTTAAGGTTGAAACTTTTTAGCTGAACGTTGTTTACCACAAGAAATTGGAGAAGTTAATTTTCGCTTTTTCGAATTCGCTATTTTCGTACGACATAAAATTTTATGACTTTAAGTAAGGCCCATTTATTAACTGAAAAATAGTGGTGGTATGTAAATAACTTAAATATGTGTAATTATTTTAACCATTGCGTGAACGCAACACCAGCAGGTAATAGGTTAATCCTTTGAGGGGCAAAGCACTTCTATTCTTAAAGTACTGAAATGATTTACTCATACCAGAATTTTAAAATAACTGTACTTCAATATAGATAAAAGCTTTTCTTTGCAAATTTGGTAAACTTAAATTTTTCATTTCATAATTCCGGTGTCTACGGGGCATTTTCCAATTAAAATTAAGTGGTGTATTTTTATCCCACCGCCGGTCAAGGGGTTAAATCCTTGAAGGATGCCGATATTAAATATTGACATTAATTTGAAATCTTAAAATTCGTAATAACAGAATTTTCGAATAACTTTTATCATGAAGAAATCTGTTAGTTAGTTTCGAACAAATTTGTTTGTGAATACTGGCGTCACTCAGTCATTTCAACCTTTTAATAATAGAAGTACTTTGTCCCAGAAAATTAAATTACAGAGAAAGCAAAATCAGCAAAAATATTTATTAATTAATAGAAAGAGCTCTTTTAACCCTTTCAGGGGCAAGGTATTTCTGCTCCGAAAATGTTCAAATAATTGATTCACACCACAATTTAAGAACAGACTTATTTGAAAATAATCCAAAACTGTTTTTTGCGTATATTATTAAAACAAAATTGTACTAAAATTTCACTGGTGCCAGTTTGAAATTGGAACAGTAATATTAAGTGTTTGCAGACTGCAAACACCGCCCCTGAAAGGGTTAACCCCATGCGGCGCGGTGGTATATCTATGAAACCACATAAGTATAGTTACCAAACGCCACATTGACACCGGAAGTTTGGTAAAAATATATTCTATTTATTGAATAACTGAAATATAGCCTTATTATTTACAAATAAAATAGTTTTCAAATTCAAGTTTCAGTTATTCATTTCAAAGAATAAGCAATGAATTTGCTCTGCGCCACTAAGTTAAAATAGTCCCTTTGATATGAAGTAAATTAATTTTTTTACGCATATATACACCACGGTACATACATTTATTTTACAAAAGTCTGCAGCAATTTTCTATGTAAATTTAGTGGTGAGAGACTTCTTGCTGGAGCCTAGTTTTTTGCACCCCTGATTTATATTATATTTTGCAATTATTTTGTAATCCAAAACAATAGTATACGCTAAAAGTGGTACATTTTAATGTACGGTAAGTAAATCTTAATTTTTTTTATCGGTTTTTAATTTTTGAAACAAGGATTCGAAAACTAGTTTTCCCTTTTAAGTATTATTAAATAATAACAGTAGATTTCATCGGTATCATGCTTGGAGAATTCATCATAGGAAAACATTTTCTATCTATAAAAGTTTTCAAACGCATAATTCCCTTCTTCGAGTTATGCGCGTCTCCATCTTTTAAATTGAAGCCTCTGGAACTCTGCAATTTATATTCCGAAAAAATTTATAAATAAAAAACTTACAATATAAAATAATATTTTTTCTTCCCAGAATTCAATGCAAATGCCTAAGAGAAAACTTCTACGTCCCTATAATACATTTAATTCTTTTATGCGTAATTATTAGCGGAAATAATTGATCAAATATTTCGAAAAGTATTTATTAACAGAGTAACAGATTCAGTAACAGAGTTGCCAAGTTTACAGTTATTTTGCACATGACTATTACCTTATAGAAAATGTTCTTTTCGAAAATTTTACAAACATTACAATTAAATGAAAGAACATTTTTCTGTACTAAATACTGGTATCCAAAAAAACCCTTCGCGGAGACATAGCCAGGGGTCGCAGCGTCCCTAAAATTTTCACACTTTCCTACCACAATTTTTTAACAATAACATTTATTCTAAGATTTCATTGTAGATCTTAAAGGAATATGAATGGAAGATATATTTGATTTAAAATACTGGTAGAAAAGTGCAAAAATTTTAGGGACGCTCCTACCCCTGCATGGCATATCTGAAATTTGAGAAACTTTACAGTAATTAAAGTTATTTTGATAAATTGGAGAAGCCTTTTATTTAATACTTGTGAAGAACTATAAAACGTGCAATAGAAAAACAGTAAATAAAAAAACAATATTAATACTTTAAACAAATTACAATTTCCAAGAATATAGCACAATTTAAATGCATCAAAAAAGATCTCTGAAACAACTGTGATCCAATATGATAAAAAATACAGAATTTTAATGTTATAGAACTATAGAACAAAACTTCATTGGTGTGCACAAATAATTTATAAATGCTCGTAAAGATCAATACACATATACTATGCTTGTTTAAAATTCATTACTTTTTTACAACGAATTAAAATAATATGTCGCCAGTGAATGAATATTATAAAAAAAAATTATTTTCTATAATAGTAATAAAAAAATTAAAAAAGTAAAATGAAGTATTTATTGACAGCTTTAAGCATTACCTTTTTTCAAATGTCTTAAGAATATAAAAATGTACTTATGCTGTGCCGGAATTAATGATAAACATTTAGGATTTTCACACCCTAGTGCTTATGGTAGAATGCAAAAATTTCATCATCAGAAAGTTCCAAATATTTAATGAAATCAAGGCTCTAAATACGTTCAGTTATGTTTTCTTCCTTCTAAAATCATGAATTAACTATGAAGTCAGGTTTAATGAACACAAAAGTTTCCACAAACGTTTTTCTGCATCATTTACTAGTTCACATTTACGATATAAAATTTGCTTTAAAACTGAAATAACAATTAACTTTTAAGTATCTTGCAAACATGTGTTTTTCTATTAGCATACATGACTAAATCACATTATGCGTTCACAAAACTGCCAAAATGTTGCTCAAATTAACTTTATATAAGTAAAATCAAATCAATTTTATTTATTTTTTTAATTGTCAATAAAACTATTCTTTAAAATTGAGTTATTACTCATGTTAAATATTCAAAATATCTATTAAACTTCAAAACAAAAGGTAAAAATGTTTAAAAAAAAATTAAATGATAATTAACGTATTATATTGAATGTTATTATAGGTAAACTTTTCCGGGAAATAATGAATAAAATTAGCACTTAAATTTATTGCACCCATGTTTTTATTACATCATGCCTAGATGTAAATGTTTAATACTTCATAAAACATTTTTTTTTAATTTTTACAAGCTAAAATTAATGATAAAATTAAAGCAGCTCTATATTCTGTGTTTATTAATTTTTTGTTAAATTTTAATATTAGTATTTATCTCTAAGTCAAGAAAAAAATATTCATAACTTCAACTGAACTTTCTGAAAAACATTTCTCTAAATGACAACAATTGTACTACATCGTACAGGAGGTTATTTTTCCAAGGGAAAAAGTGAATGAAACTAGCACTTAAAAAAATTATTATAAATATATGTATTTATTTTTGTCATGCATAACTATAGCGTCTAGCAGAATATTACTTCATAAAGAATTTTAAAACTTTCACAAATAAGTAACACAAGAATAAAGCTATATCATTTTAGATTTCTAAATTTTTCGGTCACATTTTTTAACTTAATTTTCTAATCATGTTAAATGAATACATAAAAGATAAAGTGAGGTTTATAGATAGTGTCAAAATTAAATATCATTTATCTAAATGACAACTGCTGGCAAATTTTTCTTGTGGAACAATGAATAATAAAATTAACACTTAAATATCTTACATGCATGTATTTATTGTTTATAATGCCTCCGTGCATCAAACTTACTTTACAAAACTTTTTTTTTTAAATTTGTACAACGTGCGAGTTCCAAAATAAAATTAAGATATTTTTATTTTTATTGCCTTTTTATTAAATTTTGATTATTATTTTTTTTAATTAATTTTTTTATGGAGTTAAAGAAATATCTATAAACTTTTCAACTGAACTTTCACAAAGGTACTCCAAAAAATAAAAAATAAAACAGCATCTGTTCTATTTATAAAAAATTATTAACCGGAAATAATAACAAAGAATTAGTTTTTTTTTTTTCATTATGATTAATATATTTCTTTCTTATTTAATTTTTAATCAAACTAAATAAATACCTTTAACTTTAACTAATGCTATTTCTCAAAATGACAACAACTCTACTATATTACATTTTATAAATGGGAGATTTTTCCCGAAAAAAAATTGTGCGAAAAATGAATAAAACTATTATCGAACTTTACATGCGTGATCACAAGTCATTAAAACAGACGCAAGGATAAAGGAGAACACTTACTCGAACTGTCCGCTTCTCTCGATGCCGAGAGATCTTCTGTGTTTGGATCGATTCAACAAGCTTTTGCGTCAGGCAACAGATGCTGCTGGGATACCTGGGACGAATCCCGTTTTCATCCAAATTTGCAGTTTTGGGGGGAAGTCGCAAAAAATATTTGTGACGTAAGTGTCTACTGAAATTTCCATTGGTCCAGCATTGGTATTTGTTCCTCCCAAGTTTCGACACAGTGGCTGCCTGGGAAATTCGACGTTTAGTTCTGTTTTGTAATGAGTCTGTAAGAGAATGCAAGCATCTTTGACATTAAATTTATGATACTACAGTGGGACCTACAGACATTTATATCTTATTTTATACAGGGAATGTGGCATATTTATTTCTGTTGCGTTTCAAAATATTTTTCTTTTATTTCAGAATTTTTCTTTTATATTTGTCGCACCTGGGGAATAATTTTAACAATCTCAAAATATAAAAACAAAACATTCAAAGGGAAGGAAAATATCAAACAAATTTTATGTGCGTCATAAACTTAGAAAATGATTTTCCTGAAAATATTTTTGACGTCACAATAAAGTTGTCTGCAATTTCTTTAAATTATTTTGCAACGTAGTAAAAATAAGACAAAAGATTAACTTTCCACTATATATTAACCCATTAGTGCTTAGCGTCCCTTTTTAGGGACACTTCAAAAGGTGCATTCAGCACCGTTTTTGACACCGGAAAAAAAGAAAAGCAATAATTATTTTATTTAAATGATGCATTTTCGTGAATTATGAAATTATTTAAATTATTTTTTTGCACTTAACTTACTTAAAAATGAATAAGTATCAAAATAATTTATAAAAATCTTTAAAAAGAACATTAAATATAAATATTTGTCCTAAGAACTGTAACCAACTTCTCAGGTAGACACGCTACTATGCTACAGGTCCAGAATTCGATTCCATACTACAGTCTGGACAAGCTTCCCTAAAAAATGCATACCTGAAGTATCGTTAAAATGATTACGAAAGATTATTAGAAACTAAACACGAAAGACCCATGTTAGTCGCAAAAAATATTTGTGACGTAAGTGTCTACTGAAATTTCCATTTGTGCATTATTGGTATTTGTTCCTCCGAAGATTCGACACAGTTGGTGCTTGGGAAATTTGACGTCTAGTTCTGTTTTCTAATGAGTCTGTAAAAGAATTCAAGCATCTTTGACATTAAACTTATGATACGACAGAGGGACCTACAAACATTTAAGGTATCTTGGGGTAATAACGCCACGTTAAGGTTCTACCAATTTCCGCGGCTCAGTTTTAGATTGTAGTTTTTAAACAAACAGCAAATCATCGACTATCTATATGAAAAAAATAATTTAACAGATACATATTCATAAAATGTAATGGCGAGATTTCTTGACCAATGCTATTTGGCGTTATTACCCACCTATATGGGTAATAACGCCATGCAAACAAAACTATAAAATAAGATGGAATAATGACTTGTAGATTGCTCAATTCTCAAAATACAAACTCTACAACTCTAGAAATTGACAAATTGCATTCTAAGCTATTGAAAAGTTCATTTTTTGTGAAAGTATAAGAAAAAGAAAAGGGGTGGGGGAGGAGGCAAAAGAATATCAGATTCTAAGCTACTTTTTGCTTAAAAAGGACCGTTTAAATTGAATTATTAGAAACGTTGCACGGTTTTAACTGTGTTTATTTGAATTAGTATTTATATTACCATGTATGCATTCTATGTGATAGAAAATAAGGAAAATATAAAACAAACTTTATGAACGTCCTAAACATACAAAATGATTTTACTGAAAATATTTTTGATGTCACACTAAAGTTGTAAGCAATTTCTTTAAATTATTTTGCAACGCAACGAAAATAAAACAAAACTTCCTCTTTCCAATTTATATTAAAGTTATTTGTTCGCTATTAACTTACTTAAAAATGAATAAATATCAAAATACTTTATAAAAGCCAATAGTTAAATTATTATATATAATAATTTATCCAAAGCACAATAGCTAACATTTTAGGTAGACACGCTACTAAGCTATAGCTCCACAGTTCGATTCCATACTGTGAGCTGGACAAGATTCGCTGAAAAATTCATACCTGAGGTATCATTAAAATGAGCACCAAGGTTTATTAGAAACTAAGTACCAAGAATCCGTGTTAGTCGCAAAAAATATTCGTAACCTGTCTACTGAATTTCCCGTTTGTTCTGTTTTGGTATTTATTTCTCCCAAGCTTCGACACAGTGGCTGCCTGGATATTCAACATTTATTTCTGTTTTGTCACGAGTCTGTAAATGAATGCAAGCATCTTTGACATTAAATTTATGATATTATTGTGAAACTTACAGACATTTATGTCCTTTTTGTATAGGGGATGTGGCACATTTAATTCTGTTGCGTTTCAAAATATATTTCTTTTATTTTAAAATTTTTCTTTTGTATTTTCCGCACCTGGGGAATATATTTAACACTCTCGAAATATTAAAAGAAAACATTCAGAGGAAAGGAAAATATAAGACAAACTTTATGAGCGTCATAAACATGCAATATGATTTTTCTGAAAATATTTTGATGTCTCAATAAAGTTATCAGTATTTTTTTTAATTATTTTGCAACGCAATGAAAATAAGACAAACCTTTTTTTCAGTTTATTTTAAAATTATTGTTCGTTGTTAATTTACTTAAATATCAATCAACAACGGAATACTTTATAAAAACCAATAATAAACTTATTATAAATAATGATTCGCCCTAAGCACAATAGCTAAATTTTCAGTTTAACGCACTAGTGCGCTATGGTCCACAATTCGACTCCGTACTGACCACTGGACAAGATTCACTCAAAACTTCATCCCTGAGATATCATTAAAATTAGCATCAAGGTTAATTAGAAACTAAACACTGGAAATCTGCGTTAGTCTTGAACATTGTCAAGAAAATAGAGCTGGATACTATAGGTCATGATCCTTATAGTTTTAATTTATTTTTACCTTAAATTTATTTTTAATTATTTACTTTATTTAAACTATAAATTATTGCATATTATATATGGCTAATTCCATGCGAAATTGTTTGTCTGTTACACAGATGAAAATAGCTATGCTTGATGGCCACCGTAATTTTCGAAAAGTTTACCTCGCCTGATTCAATTCATGAGATCTTCAATAAAATATATATCTTCGATAAAACAAGTTTTTACTGGTGTTATACTAGTAGCCAAAAATGTTAGAGCGTAACAGACAAACAAATTCGCATGGAAACAGCCACATACAGGGTGTTTTGCTACCAGACCGACAAACTTTGAGGGGTGATAGTAGACATAAAGACAAACATTATTAAATGGGATACCATGGGGCGCAAACGTCTTATGTAGGAGCTAGGGGCCATTAAAGTTTAAGGTCCAAAAATTCAAAAGCTGATAAAAGTTAGAAAAAAGGATCGATTTATTTGCGGTTTTCTCTAAAATCATTCTTTATATCACGATTTTTAATTTTTTTAATTTTAAAGGTTAAGTTCAAAAATTGTCGATAGAGGGCGCTTTGGACTTTAGAGTAACGAACAAATACTTTTTGCCATTCTTTTGTGCATGGGGTTGAAATTATTCTAAAGTTTAGACTTTAACTTAAATTTTAAGCCCAAAATCGGAAACATGGGATCGGTTAACTAGCGAAAATTTAACTCTGAACCGAGGGGGAGATTTTAAACGCTCATAAACATTGGACAAACAAATCGATTTTGTTGCGGTTTGCGTGTAGGTCATTCCCTTGGTAATTATTTTACTCAAAATGACGTGCAGCTTTCATGTCCTCATTTTTTGATAGAGGGCGCTTCCGACACATGTCCAGCAATTCAATGGTATTAATCCTGGATGTTTTACTACCAGACCACCATACTTCCAGAAAGTGTAAGGGATACAAAGACCACTCGGAATCACACAGGAATAAAACGTTGAAAATTGCTTTTTTGCATGTTACGTTTAAAAAAAAGCTGAGAAAAAACAACAGAAACAAGCAGAGAAACAACAACATGTTAAATTGACAGAACAAAGTTTATTTAAAGGTATAATTGCAAAAAGTGTTCGAAATTAAGACCAGAAAAAGTTCGGAAAACTTGACAGCGACAGTAGATGGCGCTGTGATTTACTTGCGGTAGATGGCACTGAACGGTAATGCGCGTGAAAGTTTCTCTCTCGTTGTGCAGCTCTTTGTGGTTGCAGCACGATCGTGCTCTTCCACATTTTACCACTGATGTTCACTGATACCTCAATGTAACATATCGACAGCGGTGGATAGGTCGTGGTGGCCGGGTTTATTGGCCTGCCAGATCACCGGACCTATGAAGTATGAGCTTCTTCTGCTTGGGTTACATGAAAAGTTGGGTGTATGAGAATCCCGTACTATCAATGTACCGTGTCGGAAGCGCCCTCTATGAAAAAATGAGGACACCACAGCTATACGTCATTTGAATAAAATAATTATCAAAGGAATGACCAACAGGCAAACCGCAACTAAATCGATTAATTTGTCCACTGTTTATGAGAGTTCAAAATCTCCCCTTCCTGTTCACAGTTAAATTTTCGCTAGTTAACAGATCCCCATGTTTCCGATTTTGGGCTTAAAATTTAAGTTAAAGTCTAAACTTTAGAATAATTTCAAACCCATTCACAAAAGAATGGCAAAAAGTATTTGTTCGTTACTCTAAAGTCTAAAGCGCCCTCTATCGACAATTTTTGAAGTTAACCTTTAAAATTAAAAAAAATTAAAAATCGTGATATAAAGAATGATTTTTGAGAAAACCGCAAACAAATCGATCCTTTTTTTCTAATTTTTATCAGCGTTTGAATTTTTGGACATTAAACTTTAATGGCCCCTAGCTCCTACAGAAGACGTTTGCGTCCCATGGTATCCTATTTAATAATGTTTGTCTTTATGTCTACTATCACCCCTCAAAGTTTGTTGGCCTGGTAGCGAAACACCCTGTATATATCCATTTACACAGATACATATGCTGGGCCCTCAATCAGTCCGCTCTCTGAACACAGCTTTTTTTGGACTTACTACTGTTATTGTAAGGTAAGAGCAAATGTTTCTTAAACTATGAATATACGAACAAAAATGTACAGTTACCTCAATTGAGTTACCCAAACATTCGAGAAGCCTTATTTACTGTTATAAAACTGTTCATTTCTGTTTTTAAAAATATTGTACAACATGGTTCGTATGTGCATCGTTCTTTTCAAGCCTCACCAGTGGCCGAGAGTTTCTGTTCTTGAAGTTAATAGACAGGAGGAGCTGGGTTCACACTCAATAGCGCCCATCGGCCTAATTATTCGAAGTTATCGTGGTTTTCTTTGAACCTTGGATTTCCTTTGATTAATACGAGCTATAGAAAGAGCCTACGGTGGGCACGTTCCCACTTAGGACCTATATTCCTTGTGTTGATAACTGGCTGTCATAAACACAACCAACAACCAGCCGTTATTTTTAAGACCTCCAGTATATTTTTATAACATACACACGCACACCCATACATAAATATATAGCTTCAACGCGCAAAATTTCGCCTTATTTAAAGACAAATTTTCTATAAAGAAATACTGGTTCCGAAAAATTTCCTGCTCTTGAAATTGAAGAACACGTACGAACACAGCACAAATGTTTCACAACGACTCAAGTTTAGCCCGTTGATTAATCACTTCAATCATCAGCGCATGTATGCGCTCACTTTAAGATTTATCTTTTTTTTAAATTTACAATTCAAATTTCCATACCGAGAATACGGGATGAAAACTTATTACTTTCTTCTATCTCTAAAAGAAAAATTTTTGTTTCGTGAAATTTTTCGACTTCCAGTTTTCGACGGATTTACATGTTTCAGAGGTCAGAGATACAAAAACATATTTTTACAAAATGCCTGTCTGTGAATCTGTCCATTTGTCTGCCAGTCTCTCTGTATGTATATGACACAAATTTCGTTAACCTCAAAATCATATATCAAGAATCAATGTACGGAATTTAATAAAAATCTACATTCAATTAGTCCCTGTTATAAATTGGTGTAGATTAGTGTTTGGTCTAACACTCGATCAACAGGTGAAGCTTTTATGCAGCATTTTTCACGATCCGCGATAATTCAATCCCCAGAAATAATGCACGGATTTTCATAAAACTTCAGACTCTATTAGTTCTTGACATGGCTTGAAGTCTTTTACATTTTGTTGTAAATAGCGTAACAGATAGCGTATCTATACTGCATTTTTGCGATTTTCGCAATAAATCTATCTCAAAATTTAACACACGATTTTTCATAAAACTGTCGTTTCAGTTAGTGATTAATATGACTTGGTGTTTTTTACATTTTGGTCAACAGGTTTTTCACATTTTGACAAACATGTGGCGCTTCTATGCTTTCTATGGGCTTTCTCACGATTTCCGCAGTTACTCCATCTCAAGAACTCAACCATATTTCAGATTCAGTCGGATGTTGATATAGATACTTTTGGTTTAGGTTTCGGTGTAAATCAAAAGGTGCTACTATACTGCATTTTGCATGATTTATGTGATTTTATCTATACTCATGTCTCAAGAACTAATGCAAGGAGTTTCATATCATTAGAATCCCCACGACGGACATAGATTGTCATTTCCTTTGGCACTGTTATAGCAAATTTTGAAGTGTTAATATGCATATGCGATAAAAGGAAGTTTTGCGATTACGATATCTGACTGTTCATATTATGTAATTACGAATACATTGAAATAAGCAAAACCTATGGTTACATATATTTCATCTTTAATCCGTTTATATGGCCGTTTTATGATTTTTATAATCCGGTAATCTTGGATCCTGACCGGGAAATCTGAAAGAAAAAACCTTAATTTATGCAATCCGAAAACGTCTGTCCGTATAATTCAAAGAAAAAAAAAGCTGTTCAGAATTTCGGATATAAATTTAAAATTTCTATTAAAAAAAAGGAAAAAGAAAAAGAAACTTGAAAATGATTAAAATTTACGGATTTTGTTCAAATGCGTTAAACAATTCAGACACTTTAAATTTTGCACAATAATATTTTTAATGTTTTGTTTATTTGCGTATATCACAAGTTGAGAGATTTGAACTGCGTTTTATATTGTGATAATTCCCATCTTTAAATAACTTTTCTCTAAAATATGAATCTAAAAAAAAATGTGAGACGTCTTCCATGATTTCCGGATGTGTTTTATAAAAAGTGTTTAAATACTGAAATAAATTTCCAAATAGTAGAACTTTGTGACACTAAACCTCATCAAAAAATAAACTTTATAAAAAAAATCATAATTTTATAAAAAGTATAATAACAATTAAAACTGTCGAAATGCTAACGAGTTATTTGAAAATAACCTCCCATTAGGCATAGCATTAGCTCGCGAGTTTCTTCTCTAGCAGGGCCTTAACCCTTTGAGCTCTGGTGGGTAAATTTCTTCATTATTCAAAATGTCACATTGGCACCAGTATTTTTCAAAGAAAAAATAACGGCTTAAGGATATACGCGAAAAAATCTATTAAGTCTTTTTGAAATAAATATAGTCGAATTTTCTGATGTCGTTGTGACATTTCGGAATTAAAATTATGTGGTAGAAAATTCTCCACCCAGAGCTCAAAGTGTTAATGCAGTTATCTTTCACAAATAAATTCTCATTATTGTACCGTAATTGCGGGTGCATAAGCCGCAGATCAAAAAAATTTTTTTCGACCCAGAATTTTTTAGGAAATAAATATAACTTGTTACATCGCCGTAAATATTTGTCTTCGATCACTAAATAAGTTTTCTGGGTCCAAAAAGAATTGCTCGATCCGCGGCTTATACACCCGAATTTACGGTAGTTAGAATTCCAGACATTTATGCCATTTTATTTTTAAAAATGCGATTATTTTAGAAAGCTTTTATTTCAGTCCAACCTTTGATTTTTACCAAGCTGCATAACCAAACAAATCTTGTTATGTATAAAAATTGTGAATTTTTTTAATTTGTGAATCTTTTAGTGTTAGATGAAATACAAAATACAATTTTTAAATTTTAGAATATACAGAATATTTTTTTTTCTTTCAGTATATTAATTTTCGTCGAGAACTTAATATTGGGAATTTTCTTTATTAACGAAATAATTTTGAAAATAATGTAAAAAAAGCTTCATTTTCTGCTAAAACTTATTCTTTATTTTCCTTTATGGAAATTTGCATTTTTTAATCATGTTAAAAATCGATATAGGAAAAATGTATGCCTGAGAAAATGTTTAACACAGGGATTGTAGGACTACTAGAATTTTCCCAGTAGAAAATACTTTTGCTTGCTTTTTTAACCCTTTGCACTCGAGAACTACTTTTGTGCCACGTAAATGGGTGCTCAACATGCCGAGTACAGTAGTATTTTAAGTTCATTTTCTTCGTTTTAGCTAATGGCTTAATAATCTGTGATAAAAGATAGCCAAACTGTAAGACATTTATGGTGCCCAAAGCATTGGACGTCTCGATTTCAAAACTCTCAATCAAAACTCTTTTAACCAGATAGTCATAAAAGTCTCAAAATTTTGATTTTATATATAACGAGGTCGAACCCTTCGAAATTCGACGAAAACCTTAGCAAAAAAAAAAGCATAAAATTACCACAAAAAAACACCATAAATGCAATCATATGGATTTTTGCCTATGGTAAAAGTGATTCTATGGAAAACCATATAATCGTTGAGTGTATGGTAATTCTTATGAAAAACCATGTAAACGTTAAGTCTATGGTAATTCTTTATGGTACTATATAATAAAAAATAATAACGATATCAACTTTGGTGGCGCCATCTTTTAGGAATACAGGGAACTAAGCTTACTAATGCACTTCGGCCTTGGGAAGCAGTGGGATTTGATCCACGGACGGTACGGATGGGAGACGAGTGTCCTAACCATCTGGCCATGCGGGGTGATGAGCTGTGCTGATAAAATGTTATATGAATAAAGCGTTTCGGTAAATCATCATTATTTGTCGTTCTAAGTTGATGGTTGACAAAAGAAGGTAATTTTAAAGGTTTTTTAGGTAGATTTCGTAAGAAATACTACCTATTCCAATTGCACCAGTTTATATATATATCTATCCATCTATCTATCTATCTATCTATCTATATATATATATATCACTTTTTTATGGACACGATAACTTCTATAATTCTTCACCAATCTCCACCAAACTTGTACATAAAATCAAAGGGGATAAAATCTTGGCTAAGTTCGTTAATGGGCAAAATCGGACCAAGGGTTCGGAATAGGGGGCGTTTTTGTGAAAACCGAAAAAACGCCATAACTTCTTAATTAAAGTAGATATCGAATCGGTTTAAAGTTTATATTACTTCTTAAAAATGGGCCAAAAGTATATGCATGACAGATTTTTGATAAATTTAGAAGTGGGCTCAAGGGGCGAAAAAACAGAGATTTTGAGAGAAAAAAATTCATAAATTCGTCAATTTTCAAAATATCAAGTCCAACTAAACTTTTTCTAAATGTTCTTAAAATTATCTAAAACTTTTGTATTTACAAGTTTTTGATAGGACGAACTTTTACCAATGAAAAAAATTAAAAACGAAAAGAAAAAGGGTGCTGAAAAAAGAGAAAAATCCATAACTCCGTCAATTTTTAAGATATCAAATCTGATTAAATTTATTTTACATCTTCTCAAAAATATCTACAACTTTTATATTGACATGTTTTTCATAGGACCAATTCGTATAGCAAAAAGAAATTAAACAAAAATAGGAGTTGGAGAAAAAAACCTCAAATCCAAACGGCTTATATTCTGACTCATTTTTAAATTCATTTTTGATTTTAAACGCATCCAAATGGTAGATCCTCTTATTAAAAAACTGTATAAAATGACGCATTGGTCAATTTTCTGATAAAGACAGAATCTATTTCAAAAAAGGCTACCAAAAAGGGTATTTTGAACAGAATTTCCGAAAGTCATCGGAACTGAAAATTGGAGGAAGTATTCAAATACGAAATTGCGTTTTTTTTCTGACACGTTTTTAAATCCATTTTTGTTCTCAAACGCATTCAATTTACAGATCCTCTTATTTAGGAACTATACAGGGTGTCACAAAAGGTCGTTTACAAATTTAACATGCTGGTCTGTCATATCATGACGAACAATATTAAATGGGAAACTAAGGGTCCCAAACGTCTTCCAAAGAAGATATGCGCCATTAAAAGGGCATAGCCGGATAAGCATTGGAAACATGCCTTTCAATCAAATTTCTTGATTTTTTCCCAGGTGTATCTGCATATCTGACAATGTATTTCCCTTATTATCAGCTTATAAATATTAATATTTTAAGAGATAAAAATGTTTTTTCGATTTTTTAAAAACCTCATTTTCTCAAAAACTACTGTACCGAGTTACATGTGATTTATTGAGTTTATATAGACATTAAAGATGCATAACTGGTAAGTTTTGTATAATTTTCTGATTATAAAAAGTGTGTGAAAAAGCGATTACAAATTTTTAAACGATAAAAATCATATGTTATAGTTGTCGGAAAATTACCATTTTCTAGTAAAAAACTCCTCATATGTGCCCATATATTGTATATAAAAGCTGTAAGTTTGTATTGGGTACTACATATAAATATTTACAAAAGTATGTATAAAATAATTTAAAATTAATTTAAAGGCGTTACTTTGGGCGGAGCTACGCAACTTTGAAATCCGAAGAATCTTTGGAACAATGTCAGTAGAAAATGTGTCAACTGATGTATTTTAGATTTCATTAATAGTATAGGTCATAATTTTCAACTCAGTCCATATTATTTCGATATCGAAAACTGATGGTTACTATCGAAGACAATATTCTGAAAAATATTTTCAATTGGAAAACAACACTCTTCGATATCTAAATGTTACGACAGTTACTATAATGATTTTTATTCGAACATTCTCACCACATTTAATGAAGGGTAATATGAGTAAGTAGTTCAGATTTTTTTTCTTCGCAACGCTAATCAAATGTGAATATTGTAATGTTAGAATTGGAGCCTAATGCTCTCTTTTAACTCGGCGACATCATTAGGATTGGGTGGTATTAGACATTTTTTTATTCAAGATATATGCTAATATCTTTTTTTTCTAATAACAGATTACTAAAGCTATTTAATCCGAAGATAATTATTACTAAGGGTTCAAAATGTGACTTAAAAGAAAAAAAAGAAAGCTGACAGCACTGGATGATGTTTTGTATTGAAAAATATATTTCTACAATTTTAAACCGTTTTATGTTTGATGAGATAAAAAATGCTTTTTTAAAATAAATATAGTGCAAAAAAGCAGCGGAAAAATTAACTGAAGGTAAAATATTGTAAAGACACTGCTAACTTTATGCGAATATATTATAATCTTATATGTAAATACATAGTCGGTTTCAGTGCTTTAGGCCTCACTGTCCAGAATAGTGACTTTTATGAAGAAAAAAAACAGCTGACTCTTGATAATGTATTACATTATTTTATACATAAAAATTAAAATATTTTTTTTTCTGCAACCACGAGTTTTTTCAAGAAACTTCCTTAACAATCACATTTCGAATTATAATTCTTAGATAACATCATAAGAAATAGAAATCATTCACTACATTAAATTTGTTTCTGATAGCGGCGGTTAATTATTACTTAGACAATGGTTAGGTTAATTATTACTTAGTTTAACATGATGGTAATCAGGGCCATCGCTCGGTTAAAAAGCTTGAAACTTCTAACTATAATTTTTCTTTACAAAAACTGATGAAAGACATTTTAATTTAAATTGCCTGTGAACACTGTTGTTACATTTCGATATCGAAGAATATAGTTAGTTTCTATGACAAATATTCTTCCTTGTTTTTGTATGTGACACCAACAAAAAATGTTATTATCGAAACAGAATCGTCAGCGTTGAGAATGATGCTCGTTCGTTCATTAAAATTTAAAATACACCAATTCTGCAAGTATACATTCCAAAGATGCTTCAGATTTCAAAGTTGCGTAGCTCCGCCCAAAGTAACGCCTTTAAATGAATTTTAATTAATTTTATACATACTTTTGTAAATATCTATATGTAGTACCCAACGCAAACTTACAGCTTTTATATATAATATATGGGCACATATGAGGAATTTTTTACTAGAAAATAGTAATTTTCCTACATCTATAAGATATGATTTTTATCTTTCAAAAATTTTTAATCGCTTTTTCACACACTTTTTATAATCAGAAAATTATGCAAAATTTACCAGTTATGCATCTTTAATGTCTATATAAACCCAATAAATCACATGTAATTCGGTACAGTAGTTTTCGAGAAAATGAGGTTTTTAAAAAATCGAGAAAACATTTTTATCTCATAAAATATCAATATTTATAAGCTTATAATAGGGGAAATAGATTGTCAGATATGTAGATACACCTGGGCAAAAAATCATGAAATTTGATTGAAAGGCATGTTTTCAATGCTTATCCGGCTATGCCCTTTAGGGTCCAAAAATTCAAATAATTATAAAAAACAGAAAAATTAGTCGATTCGTTTGCGGTTTTCACTAAAACTATTTTTTATGTCAGTATTTTCTTGAAAATAAATTATAAAGATAAATTTTAAAAAAAGTCGATAGAGGGCGCTTTAGACTTTGGAGTAACGATAAACTAGTTTTTACCATTATTTTTTGCATCTCATAAAATTTTTTTTGAAGCTTAGACATAAACTTAAATTTTGAATTCAAAATCTAAATCATTGGAAGTGGCTAAGTAGCGCAAACTGAATTGCGGGGGGAGGCTCAAATTTCAAATGATTATAAAAAAAAAAGAAAAATTCGTCAATTGATTTGCGAATTTCATTAAAATTATTCTTTATGTCAGTATTATCTTGAAAATAATTTATAAAGATAAAATTCAAAAAATGTCGATAGAGGACGCTTTAGACTTTGGAGTAACGTACAACTATTTTTTACGTTATTTCTTCAATCTCATAAAAAATTTTTAAAAGCTTAGACATAAACTTAAATTTTGAGATAAAAATCTGAATCGTTGGGAGTGGCTAAGTAGCGCAAACTGTGTTCAATGGGGGTGGGAAGGTTCAAATTTCAAATGATTATAAAAACGGAAAAATTGGTCGGTTTTCGCTAAAACTATTCTTTATATCAATATTTTTTTGAAAATAAATTTTACAGATATCTTTCAAAAAATTCTGTCAGAGGACGCCTTAAACTTTCTAGTAACCAACAACTATTTTTAACCCTTTCCGGCGCAGTGTTACCACTCCGGCAACACCTAATTTTAATTCCAAACATACAAACGGCAACAATAATATTTTAGTAAAGTTTTACATTTACAATGACAGCTTAAATCAGAGAGTTCTTAATTTCTAAAAAAGTCTTTTGTAAATCCCGGTGTCAGTCAAAAATTTCCCATTTTACGAACAGAACTTGTCTGCGCCGGAAAAGGTTAACCGTTATTTTTTGTATCTAATAAAATGCTTGTAAAATTTCAAACTTAAATTTTGTGCTCAAAATCTACATCGTTGTGAGTAATTAAGCGGCCAAAAATTGAATTGCGTTCGAGGGGTGGGGAAGGTAACATTTCAAATCCTGAACACAGTTCAGTTTGCGCTTCTTAACCCCTGCTATCGATTTAGATTTTGAGCAAAAAATTTAAGTCTAAACTTTTGCAAGAATTTAATTAGATTTAAAAAAAACCCGGTTAAAAGTAATTGTTGGTTATTCTAAAGTTTAAGGCGTACTCTAACGGATTTTTTAAATTTATCTTTAAAAATTCTTTTCAAGGAAATATTGACATAAAGAATAATTTTAGCGAAAACCGGCCAATTTTTCCGTTTTTTATAATCATTTGAAATTTGAACCTCCCCACCCCCATTGAACACAGTTCACTTTGCGCTACTTCACCACTCCCAACGATTCAGATTTTCATCTCAAAATTTAAGTTTATGTCTAAGCTTCTAAAAAAAATTATGAGATGCAAAAATAACGGAAAAAAATAGTTGTACGTTACTCCAAAGTCTAAAGCGCCCTCTATCGGCATTTTTTGAATTTTATCTTTATAAATTATTTTCAAGATAATACTGACATAAAAAATAATTTTAATGAAAATCGCAAATCAATTGACCAATTTTTTCGTTTTTTATAATCATTTGAAATTTGAACCTCCCCCCGCATTTCAGTTTGCGCTACTTAACTACTTCCAACGATTTAGATTTTGAGCTCAAAATTTAAGTTTATGTCTAAGCTTCTAAAAAAATTTAATGAGATGCAAAAAGTAATGGTAAAAATTAGTTTATCGTTACTCCAAAGTCTAAAGCGCCCTCTATCGACATTTTTTGAAATTTATCTTTATAATTTATTTTCAAGAAAATACTGACATAAAGAATAGTTTTAGTGAAAACCGCAAACGAATCGACCAATTTTTCTGTTTTTTATAATCATTTGAATTTTTGGACCCTAAACTTTAATGGCGCATATCTCCTTTGGAAGACGTTTGGGACCCTTAGTTTCCTATTTAATATTGTTTGTCATGATATGACATACCGTAATTTCGGGTGTATAAGCCGCAGATCAAACAATTCTTTATCGACCCAGAATTTTTTAAGAAACAAATATAACTTGCTAGATCGCCGTAAATATTTGTCTTAAATCACTAAATAAGATTTCTGGGTCCAAAAAGAATTGTTTGATCCGCGGCTTATACACCCGAAATTACGGTACCAGCACGTTAAGTTTGTAAACGACCTTTTGGGACACCCTGTATAATGTGATGCATTGGTCAGTTTTTTGATAAAGACGGAATATATTTCAAAAAAGGCTACCAAAAAGGGTATTTTGAACAGAATTTTCCGAAATCATCGTGACTGAAAATTTAAGGAAGTGTTCAAATAAGAAATTGCGTTTTTTTCTGACTCGTTTTTAAATCCATTTTTGCTCTCAAATGCATCCAATTTACAGATCCTCTTATTTAGGAACTATATAATCTGATGCATTGATCGGTTTTTTGATAAAGACAGAATATATTTTGAAAAAGGCTACCAAAAAGGGTATTTTGAACAGAATTTCTCGAAGTCTTTGTGATTTGAAAATTTAAGGAAGTTTTCACATTGCAAATTGCGTTTTTCATGACTCGTTTTAAAATCCATTTTCACTCTCAAACGCATCCAATTTACAGATCCTCTTATTTAGGAACTATATACTGTGACGCACTGGCCAGTTTTTTGATAAAGATAGAATATTTTTAAAATGCTGTCAATGTGAGTATTTCGCACAAAATTTTCCGAAGCAATCATGATTAAAGAATTAAGGATGTATTCAAACAACAAATCGGTTATTTTGTGACTCATTTTTAAATCCATTTTTTTTCTCAAATGCATTCAACTGACAGTTTTTTGTTATTTAGAAGCTGTATAACGTACTGTTTTGGTCGATTTTTTTAATAAATTCAGAATCTATTTCAAAATATGTTGTCAAAATGGTCATTTGAGCTGAATTTTTCTTAAGATGATACTGATAAAACCAGTTTTTGCAGAAAAATTAAATAAAAAATTTTTCATAAACGGCCAAATGAAGTTATTAAACTGGGTTTATCTCTAATCATATATATTTTTTTCTTGTTGAAATGAGCACTCTTCTAAATTTACCTCCGTCTATAAGGCCCAGTCGACAGGGATTTTTTCATATAAATTGTTTTATAGACATGTATTTATAAGTTGATTTATTATTTTAATGAATGGAATAAATATCTTAGCAAATATTATTTACTTATAAAATCCAATTAATTAAAGGAAATACTATTTTCTGTTTATTAAAATTAATTTAAAAAAATAGAAAGTCGATAAGAAATAATATTTAATAAGAATAAGAAATCATTTGATAACTTAGTATATAATATATTTTTAATGATTATATTAATGTATTATATTAATTCCTTACTTACGAGCATTTTTTAATTTTAAAGTAAAAAATATATATTACAATTTTTTAGATAATTTTTACGGAAATTTTGAATCTTTCTTTTACATTTTAATACCAAAAAGATTAATAGATATATTCAATATTTTTATACATTAAAAAATGATTTTTAATATTTTCAATAATTATTAACGTTTAAATAAAATAAAATAAAAACTTTGTTGTTGCATATAAAATGAATAAAAATTAATATAAAAACCAAAACTAAAAAATACTACTATTGTCTGACTATTGTCTCTTTGAATTATAATAGAAAACATGATTTAAACATCATTATAAGCATAAGAAAAAATAAAGAAATTTTTAATGCAGTTTTTTTTTAAAGAATGTGTTTGTATTTACAGAAGTTTGTAATTTTGAATTTTGTAATTACAAAATTCTTTAATCGCTGTTAGAATTTTATAGGAAATATGTCATCAAATATATATTTTTGTTAAATCATTTTATTTCTTCCATAGGATTTTTTATTTATAACGCTTAGACTCTGCTCACATATATGAAATACATAAGAACAAAATAATAACACTATTATTTCATATATTATCATAATTTGAGGTCGATAAAAATATCGGTAGATTTTTTGATATTTTTATAGATTGTAAAATAATTTTTAATCTTTTTAATAATTTTTAACTTTTAAATAAAATAAAAATCCTTGTTGTTCCATATAAAATGACTTTAAACTATCAAATAACGTGAATTAATTATGAACCTTTTTTTTGTATTATTAAGTTTCTTAATATTTAATTAACATATTATAGTATATTATATTAATATATATGTATTAATATTTTGTTATTAATATTTTTAAAAGATATTTCAAAAATTCTTTTGGTGATTCAAATATTTGTAGGCCCTTTTTAAAATAAATTCAAAAAGATTTTCTTTAAATAATTATAGGCTATTTTTGACAATTTGTTTATTTTTAGGGGGTCCGGGACACATTAAAAAATCTTTTACTGAGTTAAAATTTCGCAATTTTTATGATATTAAACGTACCATTTTAAAACAAAATCGCATGATAAAACTTCTTTATATTTTTTTAATTTAAAATTTATTAAAAAAGTGGAGGGAAATTAAAAATTATTATAACTCAATGTAATAATTGTAAAATTTTAGTTTTTTAGCAATTAAATAAACAGAAACACCTACATTTTAATTTTGATTCAGCCTTTTAAAAAATATTAATAAAAAATTTATTTAAAGTAACAGTTTGAAAAAAAAAATTACTTTCAATAATAAATATTTTTTTCAAATTTGCTGAATCAAAATTAAAGTAAAGCAATTTAAAAAAAAGGCATGTTCTAATTTGAAAGCATTTATGTTTAACGGTTCTTGAGTTATAACAGTTTAAATGCGAGAAATTGTGAAAACCCATCATGAAAAAAAAAACGCATACAAGAAGTCTTATCTATGACAATCAATGCTTAAAAGCTAGATGCTGAAAACGATAAAAAAAAAACACATAATATTTCCTTTTCTAAATATGATTTTTTAAAAATGTCATTATAAGCATAAAAAATCAGATAAATTTTTAATGCAGTATTTTTTATGTGTGTCCCTGACTCCTTTAATCGCTGTTAGAATTTTATAGGAAATATGTCAATTATATATTTTTATTGAATAATTTATTTTTCTCAAGATTTTTTATTTTTATTTTTAACGCATTTACACACTCATATATATGAATTATATAAGAATAAAATAATATGTTATTTTATGTTATATGAATTTGAGATCAAGGGATTTTCATTAAACTGGTTATAAGTTAACATAAGTTGTTCCTAAATAGATTTTGGTTTAAAGTATCTAACCAGTGGCGTTGCTATGATTCTATTTTTTAGAAGTGCATAAGACATACATAAAGATAGTAGAAAGTTTTGAGATGACCACAACCGAGTAATCTTATATTATATTTACACAAAATCTCATATATTATAAACTTTCAAAAGGCATTAAGATTTTACCATACACCATACTTTGAAATACTATACAATTTATGGTGCAAACAATTATGTATTATTTTACTATACATCACGCTATGGAACACCATTGAATGTATGGTAAATTTCATTTCCCTATAGTTTTACCATACACCTGGTTATGGAATACCATATCATGTATGCTGTATATCAGTATCCTATAACTTTACCATACACATTTCTCTGGATACCATAAAATGTATGGTATATATCATTATCCTATAACTTTACCATAGACATTGCGCTGCAATACCATAGAGCGATGAATGTTTACCATATGAATACAATATGTTTACATATAATGACATAATTTTTTTATGATTTTCCATATAAAACCATGTGTTTTTATAAAAAATCCTATGCCATTTTTTGCTAAGGGTGAAAAACTTTAAGAAAGAACTGTTTCATTGATTTATAATAAATCTACTATCTCCATAGCTGCCAACTCTTCTGATTTTTTGGCCCGGAAAAATTTAACAGAGATTTTTGCCTTGTTTAATCAGCCGATAACGGCGATTTGTATTAGTAAAATTTACTATAAGATTTTTCCGGGCCAAAAAAGCGGAAGATGTTGGCAGCTATGTATCTCTAGTTACCTTAAAAAAATACATCACATATTCTTCATTCTACCTCTCAAACAAATATTATTTTAAGCTAAAATTTAAAAAATACTATAAAACCCAATTAAACAAATTATTAAATAAAATAAAACCGAAACTCACCATATTTTATAACAGACGATACTTTTAAAATAGTATACGCATTTTATTTTATTTATTTATTTTTTAAATTTTAAGAGAAAATGGAGTGATTATGTTGCCACAATTACAAAATTCGTACTAAAAGTTATAAAAAAATAATATCCCAAAAATAAATTGAGATTCAGCTTTTAAACAAATTGCGTTTAAATGTATATTTTTTCTCTATACAACGGTGTAAAATTTTAAAATGTACGATGTTTAGAAGAGTACAATTTGCAGTATTGAAAAATGCAAAACCGAAATTGCGTGGGAAAGTGTTGCGCATTTTAAATTCTATTTTTTTTCTTTTCAATTTTACGAGAAAACAGAGTGCTTCTGTTGCCACAATGACAAAATTGCTACTAAGAACTGTAAAAAAATTAATATATCAAAAATAATTTGAGATACAGCTTTCAAACAAATTGCATTTCAAAGTACATTATTTTCTCTATGCGACGGTGTTGAAATTTAAAATGTGCGATGTTGTAATGTAAAATTTGCAGTAGCGAAAATTGCAAAACCGAAATTGCAGGGGAGAGTGTTGCCATTCGTAAAATGACGTATGCGTTACACACAGATATGTTTGGCTTTTATATAGATAGAGAAGTGGATTTTTTTTTTATGCAAATTTAATATATTTTACTTGAGTGGAACATGATGTTATTTAGCTCGTTGTATCAATTTTGATCGTAATTATATATTTTAGTAATCCTTCGAAAGGCGGTGGTTGATTTTTGGACCACTAGATTTTTTTTTCGTAAATGTCATTTTGACACGAGAATATTGCTATGGAAACTTTTCTTCTATTAAGTACGTGAACAAAAGCATTTGCTTATTTTCAAATAAATTTGATTACAGATTCTCATCTGTCAATCACTCATTTTTGCATTTTACGAATAGAAGTAACTTGTCCTTGAAAGGGTTAAAAAAATTGGAATTATTTACAAAAAAAAATGTTATAACGGTCACACGAATAACGAATGAATGTTCCCTTATACCTTGTTTTTTTTCTGTGTGAATTCAAATTACTAAGTTCCATTTTATTTTATAAAATTTATCTTTATTTGACAGTACTGTTCCCTGTTGTTAAGTTTTCCTGCCATGTAAAAGAAAACTATTTATCGCCAAGTATCAAAAAAAGATGAGAAATGAAATCTTTCAATGTTCAAAATGCCGAATTTCAAAAAATAATTCACATAACAAATGGGTTGCGAATGATAGATTAGAATATACTTAAAGGAGGATGTGATTTATTCTTTACTGAAAAATATAGATTTTACGTGAGGTTACATATTATTTGGTATAGTGTTTTTGCTTCGCTTGCTTCAAAACACTGGTTCTCTGAAATTATACTTCTGTATTATAAAGAGCATGAAAAATTAATCAGGGATATTTAATAAAGTCATGTTATTGAACTAAGACCTTCTAAAAATTATACATTTTTTACATAGAGAGTTGTGCTGTATTCTTGAATTAAAAATTAATTTTAATTTTTAAAAACCCATATTTACCGTAATTTCGGGTGTATAAGCCGCGGATCAAACAATTCTTTTTAGACCCAGAAATCTTATTTAGGGATTGAAAACAAATATTTACGGCGATCTAACTAGTTATATTTTTTTCTTAAAAATTTCTGGGTCGAAAAAGAATTGTTTGATCTGCGGCTTATACACCCGAAATTACGGTAATTTTTAGAGTTTCGTTAAACTGTTGACAGCACAGTAACCCGTCCGTCACAGAGTTTGATCTGATAAATTGTATAAGTTAGAGACTTGAAATTTTCATACTTTTTTGAATACCTCTGATAACAGGACACACCATAAAATTAAGAAAAAAGTCTTATATTATTTTAATTAAATAAATAAATTAAGTGAAACCCAACCATTTTTGTGATTTAGATTTAACACTAGAAAGCCGGAAATTTTACTCAAGTTTCATAATAATATTTCACACCAGAATTTTTATTCAAAACTATTCAATTGATTTATTTAACGTAAATCTACGTGAATTAGATTTAATTTATTTTAAGAAAGAAAATTCTGGCTCGAATTGCAATTTAATTTCATGGTCGGAGTCGAATCGACTCCCTCTGGGCGTTCTCAGTGTTGCCAGATGAGCTACTTTTTTTTAATTCTGATTCTTGATCGGCACCATTTTTTACAAATGATAAAACGTGCCGCATTCAGTGGCATGATAATTAAGGCGAAAACTAAAGGTAATTTACCGTTTCAAAAAAAGTGGTGCCAGTCAAGAAATCCGAATTTTAAAAAAGGAGCCCACTGGCAACACTGGGCGTTCTAGTGTTAATAAAAGAAACTTAACCCTTTGAGCTCTGATGGTAGAATTTTCTACCACATAATTTTAATTTTGAAATATGACAAGGGCGCCATAAATTTCGACCAGATTTTTTTAAAAAAGATTTAATGCATTTTTTCGTGTATATCCTTCACCGGTTTTTTTTTTACAAAATACTGGTGCCAATGTGACATTTGGAGTTTTGAAGAAATTTACCCTCCAGAGCTCAAAGGGCTCTTTCAACCTAGCGTCTTTTACACAAATTTTATTCCGTTGACATCGCTTTTCCAAAAGAAATTAATAACACAATATAAAAAAATTCTCGAATTAAAAAAGGTATACTTTATCTTCCTTCACTGCCGATACCAAAAACAAATTTTGCAATAAAAAGATTATGTCCAGTCATACTGGACGTACGAGTGCAAAGGGTTAATTTAAGTCTGTCGTGCAGACTTAGTCCTGCAGATATTGTCGTGCAGATAGAACATTTGCCTGCTAGCTAATATAAAAATTCGCGGTTCGATGCTCTTCGGCGAAATTTGGAATTTTTTCGCTGGAGTCGATTTAATTATTCAATAGAATCCATTTTACAGAATTATTATAAGTTATTTTTGCCACTTTAAGGCCAGAACTTGTAAAATTCATTATTTTTTAAATCATCAATTTTTTTTATTGTTCTAAAATTATTTTTTCTTTTGAGAAATTACGAAATTTCAAATTAATTACATTTTATTGCCCAATCGATTTAACTTTAAAACATCTTTCTTATATTTTTTATTCTTTTTTGCCATTTTACGGTTTTTAGCGTTTTTAACTAAAATTGAATTATCTAATTAAATATGCTTTTCATATATACATCATATGCTATAACAATTTTCTGAAAAGCATATCTTGAATGTTTTTAATTTGCTTAAGAATCTTCGTTCTAATATTGGAACAATTTTAAAATTAAATTTAATGGTGCTGCCTTATATATTCCCATTGAAAATTATTAAAGATTTAAAAATTATAAGTTAACTATTTATATTAGATTTAGTAATTGATAAAGTATTTTGAAAGTAGTATAAGACGCCCTGTGTGATCTTCAATCACACACACCCTCTTGTTTACACTTGAGAATCATTCAATGTTAAGGAAATTCAAAACAAGTATTATGATTTGAATAAGCGGTCAAGTGCGAGTATTACTCGTGCTCAGAAAAAAATTCCATACAATGAACCGGTTTCGTACAATGAAACGGTACAATGAACACAGATATTACTAACCCCTTGGGGACGAGCGACTGGTATACGTGCCATTTAAAGTTCTCTGCATCATTAATTATTCCAACCAGTTATTTTTTATGGAAAATTTTACCTTATTTAATTCGAATATTTTCGGGACTCAAGAAGAGAATTTTTTCTATTTTGAAAAAGCCGGTGGGAAAAGATTAAAAATTAAGCAAAGTGATTGCATTATGAATGAATGCACTGTATTGTTAAAAGAAAATCATTGCTGAAAGAATTAAGACTTTGTAAAAAACTATACAAAGTAGGGTTGGTAATAGCTGTATATACTAGAACAGTATGAATAGGTATACCATAAAAGTTCAAAGACATATGAGGCCTAAATAATATCAAATATCACTATTCTGTATATTTTTTCTATCTTCTTCTTATCGACTTATAAAGCACTTACCTCGTTACTGAGAATAAAATGTAGTATATGTTTAAACTTCATTTGGCATTTTATAAAAATAAATTTACCGTAGTAATAACCTTTTTCCCAGTGTAGCTAACACAAAACTCCTGTTCACTGTTTAAACTTGCCATTATGCTAACCCTTTCCGGCACACTGTGCCCGGTCTGGGATACCTAATTTTAATTCCGAACTTGCAAACGGCACCAATAATATTTTAGTACAATTTTGCTTTTTCAATAAAAGCTTAAATTAAGGAATTCAAAATATCTAAAAAAATAGTTCGTGAATTCCGGTGTTTAGTCAATAATTTCTCGTTTTATTGCAGATTTTGCCCGTGCCGGAAAGGGTTAAAAGAGCTTGTATAGAAAGGAACTCGCAAATTTGCAAAGCTGCTTTGGTTCTTGACGCGTGTTTGAAGACAGGTTTTTAATGAACTTTTAAGTACACAAGAGTCGTAATTGAGAGACTCATTCAATGCAAACTAGTCGCAAACACCATTGTATTTATTAAATGCTCAGATGCATCAAGAATTAAAAAAATGTATACATTTTAATACCAGAAATTCGGTAACGTAGTGACCGTTACATCCGAAGCGGGGAACCTTTTTTTTGCACTAAATAAAGCAAATAATGCTTTGAAAAATGCTGGTACTAAAATTGATTCATTTTTTAAAAGTTCTTACGCGTAAGAACCCTGATTTATGAGATTAATTCTAGTTAAATTAATATGTTTGCAACAGTATGAAGTTTATTACTTTTATACTGCTACTAGGCATTGCATTACACAAATATATTATTAAAAGTTGTTATCCAGGCTTTGAAGAACGATGATACGTAGAGTACGCAAATTTCGTCATTATTTATATCCAAACCATCCCTGTTTTACGGATTAATATATCGGCTAATTACCGACAATTTTTTTTTCAAAAATCATTATCAATAATGCTTTTATATTTCTGCTACAAAGGTAACTCCAACACTCCTCAACAACTTTGCTCAATGTCTACAAATCGAAATTTGTGTGTAACAGAAAAACGTGATTTTTTCAAATTATATGCGATCTAGTATAATTGCTATAGTTTTCGTGCAAGGTCTAAAAAAGCATCTATAACCTCTAATTTTTTCATAATTTTAGTTTCAGTAGATAAGGAATTAGATGTGGGAGAGGGGACATATTAGTGTATTATATTTTCAACTATATTTCTGAAAATATAATACCTAAAATTAGAAGACATATATTTTTGAGTTCAGTATAATTCACAAGATACCCCACACTTAATATTAAAGTTTTTTAAAAAAGATTTTTTTGAAGTAACATATTTAGCCCTGCTCCCCTACCATCCAACTAAATATATTTGTAAATGTATAATAATCTGTATATATGTGGGTCTTTATTACTTCTCCCAATTTGAGCTTTCTACGTTTCATAGTTTATGAGTAAAATGGCTGTTATATACGGACAGACAGACACTGGAGTCATTTTATAGTGGTTCCGTTTTCACTTTATAAGTGCGGAACCCTAAAAATCAACCAAATATACATTTTTAATACTTATATGGATTATATATCCAGTTCACATTGAATTCTTTATTCAAATAATCAATTGGGAAAAGCTAATAAAGATGCTAAGTCTCTTTTTCTATTGAATTTTGAACACTCAGTTGTAGAATTAATCCATTTAATTTTGAACTTTTTGAACAATCCTGAAAATGACCTGAAGAAATAATTTAATTTCTGATAAAACTTTACTGTTTTTTAGAAGTTTGAATGATATGCAGTCTTTTTTAATTAAGTTTACAAGTGAGATACAAGTTTATAGATGCTTGCAGAATTGTTTAACACGTTTTTCTTCTTGACAAAATTCCCTAGGTATTTTGTAATTTTTCTTGCCCCGTTTTATGGAAAGTAATGTTTTTCAAATTTAATGAAAGAAATTACTATCAAATAAATCTAAACTTACTACTTTTTTTTGAAGTTTGACAGGTGCATATATTGTAACCGAAATAGAAATTCATATTCTTTATTCATAACTTCATTTGCTTATAAAGGAAATATAATTAATGTTGCATTCCTTAATTACACTCCTTTTTCTTTCTGTATAAATTATAATTACAGAGTTCGATTTTATCCCATCATTTTTTTTTTTTTTTTGGCAATACTGTTTCCTGCTGTAAAGTTTTCCTGTGGTGTAAAATATAACAATCTATCGCCGGGTATTAACAGCAGATGAGAAATGAAATAGTTGAATGTTCAAAACGCCAAATTTCAAAAAATAATTCTCGGAACAAATAGATTGCGAATGATGGATTTGGGTGAGTCTATAGGAGGATGTAAATCATTTTTTTACCGAAAATATAGAATTTAAGGGAGGCTACTTACAGATATTATTTGATATAGTATTTTTCTTCTTTTTTTTTCATAACCAACTCGCGTTCGCTATATTAATGAGCAGATATTTTTTATTAAAATTAAATACATGATGTTCCAATTAATATTAAAGAAATAGTCTGGAAAACACACACACACACATATACAGGGTGTCCGAAAAGTCTGGAAACGGTCGAATAACTCGAGAAATACACATGAGATTGAAAAACGTAAATATATGTGTTAAATATTTTTGAATAAGCTACTCAGTGATACCAAATTTGACCTTCGTAACCGACCTCCTGGGGGTCAGAGAGGGTCCAACTTTGAAATCTTAAATTATAACCCCCATTTTTTATTGCAGATTCAGATTCTACGGACAAAAATACGCAACTTTTGTATTTGATGTTTATTTCGAATCCTCGTTTATCACGGTGTATTCGAGCATATTAAATCGATACATTTTTCGGCTTTTCCAACGGGATTTTCCCTAATCGAAACTAATTGGGGAGAATTTATGACATCAAATTCCTCGTCTTTTGCAAGAATAGCGTTTCCTGAAAATCACCCATGCCGATTATTTCGATAGTACTACACACAGTTAAAAATTTGGCCCATTTGCTGTAGCGTCACTCCACAGCTTTTATAGAATATCTGTTTCATGACCAATGAGAATGTTCCATAACACAGTAAAGTACACTGTAAAAAATTGACACTTTTGCTGCATCGTCACTCCACCACTTTTATAGAAAACGATTGCTTTACTGTGTTATGGAGCACTCTCATTGGTCACAAAAGAGATATTCTAAAATAGCTGTGGAGTGACGCTGCAGCAAATGGGTTAGATTTTTAACAGTGTAGCACTATTGAAATAATCGCATCGGGTGATTTTTAGGAAACGCTATTTCTGCAAAAGACGGGGAATTTGACGTCAAAAATTCTGCCCAATTAGTTTCGATTAGGGAAAATCCCGTTGGAAAAGCCGGAATATGTTTCGATTTAATATGCTCGAATACACCGTGATAAACGAGGATTTGAAATAAACAACAAATACAAAAGTTACGTATTTTTGCCCGTAGAATCTGAATCTGCAATAAAAAATGGGGGTTATAATTTAAGATTTCAAAGTTGGACCCCTTCTAACCCCCAGGGGGTCGGTTGCGAAGGTCAAATTTGGTATCACGGAGTAGCTTATTTAAAAATATTTAACACGTATATTTACGTTTTTCAATCTCATATGTATTTCTCGAATTATTCGGCCGTTTCCAGACTTTTCGGACACCCTGTATATATATATGTATGTATGTATTTTGCTAAATTAACGCAGGCCCTAAATGATAACAAATGTATTTCCAGTAAATACTTCGATACTGAGGCTCGTGATTGGTGGATTTTTATTACATATCATTTAAGATGAGTTTTTAAAAGAGATTCTGGACACATTTGTTTAGTTTGAAAAATGTTTTTTATACTAGGAAGAGGAAAAATACTTTTTGACTCTGAAAGTATTCTGCTTCTTTCTTATACATCGGAGCATCATAATCTCTTTTTAATTAGCTGCTGATAATGTTAACCCCTTGAAGGGGTATGGGGTAAATTATATCCCACTTAATTTTAATTACGAAATGCTATATGGGCACCAGAATTTTGAAATGAAAATTTTTATTTTATCAATTACGTAAATAAAAGCATTTATCTATTTTGAAATAAATTTCTTTTTGAATTATGGGGTCAATCAATCATCCCAGCACTTTTTGAATAGCAGTACTTTACCCCTAAACGTGTTAAATGTACAAAGATTGCAATTTTTATTTTTATCAGCACATATTTTTTTATGGTAAATCTAATGCTACAGGATGCCTGTAAGATGTTTTAAAACGACCCAAAGCTTTTATTGTTTGCATTATCGTAAGCAGAAAAATTACTGCATAGGAATTTAAAAGTCAGATAATGGCGTCAGCACTGTAATGAACTATAAGAAGAAAAATACAAGGTAAATAATAATTAAATATTACAAACCATGTCGGTGTCCGTGTTTAATATATAGTCATATAATAAAAAAACGCATTTAATCAGCAACAAACGAATTCGTCTAAATTTATTTTCTGTGATGAAATAAAAGTTTAGTTTTGATAATTAAAATTATACTCGTACATGTTGACATTCTTTTCGAAGAGCACTTATGAGTTTTTGCACGCGTTTGCAGGGTAAATTTGAGCGGTTATTTCCGTGGAACTAATCTTAGAAATTCTTTTTCAAAAGGGCGGCAAATTAGACATACCTATATTTGCATCTTAGAACATAGTTTGATGTAATGAGGATAAAACAAATGCAAGTTTTAACGACCTTTTTCAAAAGAACAGAGCTTCAATTCACTCTTGAAATAACACAAACAAGTATTTTGGAGATACCTACATTCCCAAATTTGATAGGTCGGCCAATAGAACGCATCAAAATCTATCTTGCGCAATATCTACCAAAAATATGTTCAAATGGCCAAGAATACTTCGAAAGCAGAACAAACATAAATCATTTGCAGAGGGTGGCATGTTTTGTCTTTTTGTAAAGTTCGAAAACTTGTAAATTTTATCTCACAAAGCTGCACATAGATTATTAAGAACAAAAGCAGCGCAATGGATATGTAATATTTCGATAATATAAAAAATCTAGTCCATCTTATCATTTTGTAGCTATTTTTGATCCTGAGAAAATTCAGTTTATTATACTGTATTAAAAGAATTATTTTTAACATTTTCTTTCCATTACTTTTGTCCATTTAGTATGTAGATTAACCCCTTAATCGTCGCACCCGAGAGATTCAGGGGCAGCCATGTACGCGTACAGAGCTCCCAAATGGTCAACAAACTGTACGCAGAATTGTTTTAGAAATTTTTCATGTTAATTGCACAGAAAACACCTTCGGAGATTACTTCTATCTCAAATTACAAACCTTCTATGAAATATTCTGTTAAAAAACATTGGTATTCAATTCGCGGCCCATGTGTGAGTTTGATTTGATTTATTCATGTCTTTATCGTTATTTAACCACGTGTTTCAGTATTGCACTGAAGTTTCTCTGCATGTTATGCGAGTAATAAAAAAATCAAATATATAAATTTGTGAGTTTAAAAATTTTTATCCATCTTAAACAGTTTTACGCTTTCAGGGGCAAAGACTTTTCATTGCTTAAATGCTGAAATAAATGACTGTCACTGGAATTTAGGAAGAGATTCATTTGGAAATAAGAAAAAGGTCAAATTTCATATATTTAGTAAAGGAAATTTTCTGATTTAAAATTCCAGGGTTATTGGACTTTTGGGTATTAAAATTAAAGGATTCCATAAAGTTACCACCACCGTTGAAAGAGTTAAATTAAAAAATATATATACTCTGTTTGTATTACTCAGAATTTTGTAAGTAATAAAATCGGATAATTAAAAAAATCAGCGGTTTTTGAAGGCATTTCCCAAAACTATGCCAAGATTAAGGGATTAATAAATTGTACAATCAATTAAATGATTACTTGAATCATCTTATGCGCCGTATTGCATATTGTCGTGCCTGAGTTCATAACTATATTGTCTATTGTTTCTAATTTATATACTGCTGATCAATTTTGGTCGCTTAATTTTTGTTGCTATTTTTGTTGCTTTAAAATCTCAATAATACAATTGACTTTCGGAAAATAACATTTATATTCTAGATTTTTGGAAATAACCATCAATATATTCGATAGTTCAGCCATATGGATGATTTTATTTCCATATGAATTCAAATATAGTTGTGTAGCCGAATTACATCTAAAAAGTTAGAAGTTTCTCCGAAGAATGATCTTTATACATGCCAGTTCCTTTTATTCATGTCTGTGAAATAAAATAGAGTGGAAGCGCGGGAGGAATTACACTTATTATTTTGTAGAGATACCAAAATTTAATGTGTTTAACCACTTGGGGACAAGAGAGCGGTACATGTGTTATGGAAGGTGCTCAGGAAATTTGAATATTCTCCCCAGTAATATTTTATTATAATTTTTACCATATTTAATCTTAATACAATCGTGATTCATTAGGCAAAAATGTCTGCTTTAAAAACCGGTGAAAATAGATTAAGATTCTGTAAGAGAAGCTCGAAGCGAAAAATTTTAGGGGGTTCAGGGGTTGAAAACTTTTCAAAAAATCGATTTTTTATGATCTAGTTTCATTATTCAATTAATTCTTAACTCAATGCAAAAAACACATAAAAATATTAGCATTTTTAACTGAGTTATAAGCATTTATGTATCAATACTTACATAGCCGCATCCATATAATTTCAACTTTAAGTCATGTTTTCTCAAAACTGGATTTTTGACGACTAACACCAAGATTAAAAAAAAACTATTTGATGGAATGGCTTAATTTTTTTTGCATGCATATAAGATCATAATCTAGATTATGAATTAAGGCTATAACTATCACTTAATAAAAACAGTATTAAAAAAAATCTCTTAAAGTTGAAAATTTAAAAAAACCCCTAAAAAATACAACTTTTTTTCCATTAAAAATACTCAAAATATTAAACTATCTAAAATATATTAATTCATAATCTAGATAATGATGTTATATGCATGCAAAAAAAGTAAGCCATTCCATCAAATAGTTTTTTTTTTTAATCTTGATGTTAGTCATCAAAAATTAAGTTTTGAGAAAACTTGACTTAAAGTTGAAATTATATGAATGCGGCTATGAAAGTGTTGATACATAAATGCTTATAACTCCGTTAAAAATGCAAATATTTTTATGCAGTTTTTTGCATTGAGTTAAGAATTAAATGAATAATCAAATTAGATCATAAAAAAATCGATTTTTTGAAAATTTTTCAACCCCTGAGCTCCCTTAAATGCCATAGTAAGAAAACATTTATGGTAATTCACACGTTGGGATAGCAATAATTAATTTTTGTTTTAAAAGGGCTGATTCACTATATTGTAATTAAAAATTATATAAGCCACACAAAATGTATCAAAATGTAGCTCAGCCAGAGAATTCATGATATCCTCGGAAACGCATTGTAAGGATTAACAGCCTTTAGATGGTAACATTTTTCAACATGTTGTGCAGCCTTGAATAAAAATTCTAAAAACTATTTTGGGTGAAATGCAGTTTACTCTCCTTCGCCAAGGCGACTTTATTTAGCGATAAATGTTTCAATATGAGAACCCTGCATTTTCATTTTCTCCTCTGGGATCTTCAATATGGCAGCCCTAAGGAGTGCTCCGGTTTACGTATTCTACCGATTTCTAAGCCGTTTCCTGATTGGACGCTAATTTTTGACGCCTCTTTCTCATTGGACGAAAAAGGAGAACTGAAAGAAATTGCTTCCGGTAGCATTGTTTTTGGGAGTTGCGTCTTGTATTCAACCAGTGAGTTTATTTTTTTGCATTTTCCTCTTTTATATTTAGTTAGATACCGTTCAGTAACTACTATGGAAGTTGTTGATTTCAGAAAGAATGTTGCTGATTGTTTGAATGAGGAAGTAAAGTATTCAAATGGATACTTTAAGCTGTTGAATGTATGCGGGATAAAGTATATGACTGACCAGTCAATCCGGAGCAAAACAGGAATATCCGGAGCAATTTAATCCGGAGAAAAACAGCGGCTCTGGGTAACTAAAAATTCTCCTTTTTTTTTTTTGTCTTTACATTTGTATTTTATGTGCTTTTTGTTTATCTTGATTGCCGCCATCTTGGAAAGTGCGTTTTTGCGTAGTGTCTCTTAGAGCAAGTTGCTCCGGGGGATAAGACGCAAGAACGCGCTAATTTGGCAATTTTTGAAAATCGTGCCAGGAAAGAGAGTAAACTGCATTCGCACCACTATTTTTAGCAGTTAGTGCACATAGACAGGAGTATTTATGAAATCTTTTTAACCCCTTGAGATCTGATGGTAGAAATTTCTACCACATAATTTTAATTCCGAAATGTCACAATGGCACCAGAAAATTTGACCAGATTTATTTGAAAAATGTTTAATGCGTATTTTCGTGTTTATCGTTTATCGGTTTTTTTCTTTGCAAAATACTGGTGCCAATGTGGTAATTAGAATTTTGAAGAAATTTACACCCTAGAGCTCAAAGGGTTAAAAGCTAGGAATGTTGAATACACTAAAATTATACATAGTATACTGTATGTATTAAATCATAATTTCATTTTAATTAAACTAGTATCGTCAAAATTTAATTTATTTCAGTCAGTTAATGCCAAAAATTGTAATATTTCTTAGATATCTTTATACCACTGTAAAAAAAGCAATGATTCTGCTCACAACATTTCCTATATCAGTGATGTTGTGATGTAAATAAGTAAATTATATTAACTTTTCTATAATTAATATCATTGTGTTGCAAATTAATTAATTAGAACCTAAATACAAACACCTTAGCACATAAAGTCTCTAGTATATGTGGTTTCTTGTGTGTGTTCTATAAACGAATGAAAATTACTGGGCGCACTTTATTCAATGGGAAACAATTTTAGTGTCCCTTAAAAAGTAATAAATTTTAGAGATTGTTATAGAGCCATTCCACTGTCACGTGCGGGACAATCAGACACCATAATTCCACCAAAATTGTGTTAAAGGGCTTAAGATTTTTCAGAAATAAGAATAAACATATTTCTGTAAGTTTATATTTGTTATAACAATATCTCAGGCAGGGACAGATTTTTCCTAAATGGTTTATTGATTTAGTTATTAATTAATTTGCATGCGTCACGTGCAGGACATCAGAAGTCAACCACTTGTAATTTGCTGTATGATCCAGATAACATTTCTGCTCAACTAATTTTGCAATTTCAAAACAAAAAATATGTATTAGAGGCTAAAGGTCTAATGTTCATGAAATAAGCATTCTTATTTGAAAAATAAATTTTTAAATTGCTAAAAAAAATTATAACGTATAGTGTCACGTGCGGGACACGGTTGTCACGTGTGGGACATTTGCAAATATCATTCAAGTAACCATTTCAAAAATCAGAAAATAATGGAATGCAAAAAAGAAAATGCATGTTATACATTTTACAATACAAAAATATTTATTTTAACACTTTTTTGTACAAAGTAAATGTTCAAATTGACATTTTTAAACATAAAATAAAGTGAATGTATAAACAAAAATTCAAAATTTTTCTTGAAATTTCAAACAACCTCTTTTATTAGCTACAGTGGGGGTTGATATCTTTTTTACTACATCTTTAAATGAATATAGAATTTTATCTGGATACTGTGGCCACTTGTAGAATTTACCACTTTTTATCATGACAGACACTTCAACACTATCATGATGGGTGCTTGTAATTTCACCAGGATAATTAATGCCGTCATATTTTACAACACCCATTCACCCATCTTAAAAGAAGCTGCTGTTTCTGAGCCTTTTATTTTCTTCTTTTTGGAAATTAGGATTTTCTAATGACATTTTCTCTCTCATCCTTTTCATTCTTCTAGCACTAGTAGACTTAGATCTTTCCATTTCAGCTAAATAAATAACAAACTTTATCAATTATAAACGCTTTTGTCTAAATTTGCTTAATTTATTGAAAAATTAAACTTAAAATAGAATTAAACTTAGAAAAACAGAATATAGATAAGAAATTTTATTATTTTTTTCTAAAGAATAATAACAAGTTCTTAAACACACGACTCTTCTTATTGTATAGAAAAATCTCTATAAATTAAGTAGATCAATTCTTGCTGGAAAACAATATGTTCTTAAAATAAAAATAACCATCAAAGTGTTCAAATTTTATTAAAATAAATTTATAAAAAAATGGAAATAAAAAATATTAGCATCACATAAAAAAGAAAAAAAATGGAACTATCATAAAAAAATCTTAATTTCGTTTTAGTTACATAGAATAAGTTCTTAGGACAAAATAATCATTAAACTGCTAAAACTATGCTATAATAAATCTCTATTTAACATTCTGAAAACAAAAATAATCGTCCTGCTCATAAGGTGTCACGTGCGGGACAATTTTGTTTTGATATTTTTCTCCAAATAAAAATTTCACCCAAATTTTTAACTAGCATAGGATAAGTGTACTACACAAAACTGCTTTAAAAATGCCAATTAAACAAAATAAATGCGTTCCTTTTTCCTCCTAAGTGAAAAAGTTCATGTTTTGTGTCACATGTGGGACACAGAAACAAAGTTATTTTTGTGCGCTGTAACAATTATTTGAAATTATTTTATATATTTCAGTTTAGTGAAATATAAACAATGAATATTAGACTTACCTAAAATGTTGATTTCAAAAGTTTCACTGGATTTTCTTTATTAAAAAAACTCACTCAAAATGTATTGTAAAACGCAACATACTTGCTTGCACAAGGACGCCATCTTTAAACTGTTGTGTTGCCAATCCATAAAAGATAAACTTTACATTCTTACTCAAAACATAAAATTTGACATGTTGCCAATCAGTAAATACCAAAAATATTTATTTAAACAAATTTTTAAAAATGACTATCAATTTACCTGTTTTCATGGAATGGCCCTATATATGTTTGCAAAGACAGAAAGGGGATGGACAGAGAGATAAGGGGGCATATGGAGGCGTAAAATTCTTAAAGAATTATTGCTTGGAAGGTAAATGTTAGTAAGACTTCATTCAAATTAAAAACCATTTGCATAAAGTAAAAAGGGATGTACAGTGCATCTTTATAAAGGAACTTCTTCATATTTCAATTTTATAACGAAAATCACATGCTTATTATGTTTAAATGAGAATGTTTTGTTTGTTATGAAAATATCTCACTTCTGGAAAATGAAAGTTAAGAAATAGAATTTATCCGACTAATATATAACTTTAGATTTCATCAGAATAATGTTTAACTTTATTATTGGTCTTTAGAACTGAGTGTTGATTAAATACCACTGAAAGTAGAAATATCGGAGAAAATGAGCTTTCAAAAGTTAATGGAAAATCATTTTGAAATCCATTTACATGAATTTGGAATTGTTTTCAGATAACCCGAACTGCATCATTAATCCTTTGCTTGTGCAAATGTATTTGAGAAAATAAAAGGACGCATGAAATTTAATGAGTGAAATAATGTTTTAGCGAAAGAGGGCAGAAAGCGTCCACACACTCTTATAAAATTTTATTAAATTGTCATATTTCTAATATATGGGAATATGAGGATAATTATAGGCAGTTATTGTTACTCTATTCGATATTTTATTTAAAAAAACGAATGGATAATTTTCATAATCGATTTCAGAATTCCTTGGTCATTTAAATGATAACCAATGCTTTAATATCTTTTTTTAGTTTTTAATAACTATATATATATATATATATATATATAGGGTTTTTTCCGATGAAAATGACCTGTAGAAAATAAATGCATTTATTTCTAATAAGTAAGAATATATAAAAGTTTTTTGTCTAATTTGCAATCAAATGAAAGTAGATCAAGGAATTTGTAGCATTGCAATGTAAACGGTTAGTTATTGTATTTAAAAAACAAGAATTACTTACAATTCAATATTTTATTGTGATTTAACACACTTTTCAGAAAAGTGGTGCCAATCACGAAATCTGAATTTTAAAAAGTCGCCCATTGAAAAATTTGTTTCCTTATTGGATACTTTGGCATGGTACTGACGATTTAGAATCTACTACTCAGCCAAAAGTAACTTAAGAAAGCTTCAGAAGACTATGAATTCCAAAGATTCATTTCCAATTTAAGAACCTTAAAGAAACACAGAATATACATCTAATTCACGCACATATACAACGCTTCAGATATAGAGATTAAATCGCACACAAAAGCATAAACATTCTAGCCTTCTATAGTTTACTTGTAAATTAATCAAGCGGGCGGTTGTAGGCTTAAAGAGATTTGTAAAAGTGTTCTTGTATATAATCTTAAGGAGTGAAAACATCATTGCATCTTAATTGAAAACACTCTCTTCCCTGTTGCATCAAGGCAACCTTAGGCATTTTCGTGTAAATAATCTAGAAAGCGGTATTCCTAAGAGGTTTTAACACTTTACCAATTTTGAAAGAATTTTAAATTTTCATTCTAAAATGGAATTGAATGTCAACATACGAGACTCATTAAGAATTCCAGAAGCATTAACATGAGATAATTATACTTCTTTGCATACAATCGTCCGCCATTTATTATCTATAGCAAAAGACTTCTCCTAGACGTTTCCAAGAGGATTATTATTGTGCAAACATTGAATATCAAATGCAGATTACACATAATTTATAAAATTTCCTTTGGTTTCTGTGGAATTTCTAATTTTATTTAAATGAAGTCATGGCTATATTTTTCTCATTTGTTTTGCCATTGTTAATTAATATATCCTTCACGTAAAAGAAATTTGTTAGCTACTTTTCTATTAATTAAGTGAGCTTTAAAACACAGGTTATTTCTTAACTTCTGACGCCTAGTAAATTTAATAGAGAATTTAAATCAAGTAATTTGTCATTTGATTGTATCGATGTCTTTGCTTTGTCGTTAAATATTTTTCTGCAATTTTGTGTCATTTTAGACGAAGAAAAAATAATAATTACTATTCCAGTTCAAAAATATTATTATATTTTTATTTGGGTATTTACAATGTCTTGCATTGCGGTATTGAGCACAAAAAATTATTTCTCATTGTTAATAAATCACAAAAGTAAAAGATAGTAGTCTGAGCATATAAGATAATGGAGTTATGAATAGAGAGGTGAAGTCACATACTGTATTGCCCTTTAGTTTTAAGTTAAGTAACTGAGGAGTTTTTCAAAAGATGACGGTTGGCTCTTTCGAATCGGATCAGCAGTTTCTGATTACCACCGAGGAAATCTGCCACTAGTAAACTTAAATATTGAATTTCTTCATTTATTAAAGCCTCGTTCATGGAAAATTTAGTTTTTTTTCTGCACTAGAAAATAAAACATTTCTGCAATATCAAACAAAACTGGTTGGATGTGCCATTTCAAAACGTTCTTCAATTTCATACGTACATTTTAATATTTCAAAAATTAGTTACATATGTTAATACTTTAATATTATTAATTCAATACTTTACCAACTTTGATCTTCATCTTAAATTTCTGCTGCAGTCAATTAACCGGAGTAAAAACGAGTTAATGTGGATCATATTTGTTAAAAAAAATTGTTTTCCCTTACTTTGTTATCATTAGTTGTTTACAAAAAGCCACATTAGAAAAACAAGAAATCCTGTCTCTACACCCCAGCTAGAAAAAGTTTGTAAAAAAAGTGTAAAAAAAAAAGTGCACAAAAAGTGAGCGTATTTGGCACCTCTGCTTATACACAAAAAGTACAAACCAAATTGTGGACAAAAAGTGTATACGTAAATTTTTCACTTTTTATGCACAATCAGAGGTGCCAAATACGCTCACTTTTTATGCACTTATTTTTTTATACTATTTTTGTATACCTAAATTGTTCACTTTTCATGCACAATCAGAGGCACCAAATACGCTCTTTTTTTGTGCACTTATTTTTTTATATTTTTTTTGTATACCTAAATTGTACACTTTTTATGCACAGAGGTGCCAAATACGCTCAGATTTTGTGCGCATTTTTTTGTACACTTCTTTGCATACTGAATAGCCCTAAATTGTATACATTATGTGAATAATTGGAAATGCCAAATAAGCTGATTTTGTGCACTTTTCCTTTTACATACCAAATAGTCTTACACTGTACACTTTTTATACATAATCAGAGGTGCAAAGAAAAAATGTACGCAGGTTTTTTTTTCTGCTAAATAATTAAAATCTGCTGAAATTAAAACATATCTATAAAAATGCATATAAATGTTAGTGTGAACAAAAGCATGCATTAAGTAAATAAACCTGCAATGAAAATTGAAATAGTATCATAAATAATGCTCAAATAATTATTTCAAATCTACAGGGGAAAAAAAATCATTTGGCAGAAAATTTTGAAAAGGACGTGACAATTGATTTTACTTTAGTTATCAAATGATAATTCTGTGTGTGCTTGTTAAAATGCAAAACATAGCAAAAAAAAAAAAAAAAAAAAAAAAAAAAAAAAAATGCAAGTAAAAAATTTGTAAAGGATACTTTCTATTTGTTTAACATTAGATTTTAAGAGTTGTCACATAACTAGTTGTAGGCTCATCAGGATAATTCCAAAAAATCCCCACCAAATCATCTAACAGCTGCAGGTAGATCTAGATTTTGAAGGTACTAACTACTAATTTTATCAACAAAAACTAAATCAAGATTAGGCATAATCCTAGCTTAACAATTTTATCTGGTCATTTTCCTTTTTTTTCCCCCAACTCTATTATTGCTGTAAAATCCTGATTGTAAGCATCCCTTCATACTTTCAAGCAGTTTTCTCGCTGTTGCTCGCCAATGTGTCGAATTGAGATTAAATTTTCAATTTGGCGAGTAAACAAGCAATTAGATTCGCCAAATTGCTAGTGCTCAATTTTTGCTTTTTCTTTTTTTCATACATATGCATATACAGTAGACTCCCTCAAATCCGCACAGCTTGGGACCAGGGGTTGTGCGAATTTTAGAATTTTTCGGATTTCTGGTCATTGCTTTGTTTACATTTTTTAAACAGTAGTTTGAATGTAATTAATAGTACATTCGCAACTATAATGAATGCTTACAATATAATAAAATATTAAAATAAGTAATGAACTAAAAATAATAAAAATTTAGATAATTTTTTAAATGATTAAAGTTCTAATAGCAAAGGTCAAGTTAATAATCAATAGTGTATGATTAAATATTCATTATAAAGATTAATATTCTTCCAAAATTATTCAACAAAACTTGCCTCATAAAAGTAAATTACTAATTCACATAAAAATCATAAAATAAGGATTTTTTTTTTCAAGTTTAGCCAAGCTTAATAACCAAAATATCTTGATAATGCATAATATACTTGGTAAGAAGATTGTAATTACCAGTAATATCAGCAATATCTTGAATTTTTTCAAAAAAAAAATATATATTTCTTTATGAAAAAAACATGAATAGAGTATTAAGAAAATTACAAATTAAAAAATGTATGAAATTGATACAAAACTAAGAAAAAATCACATTTTGTCCCAATATCCAAACTGAAATTTTCATTGTTTACATCCATAAAATATTTTAGAGAGTTGCAGATTTCTGGTTTGTGGATTTCAGGAAGTCTACTGTATGTACATATATATATATATATATATATATATATATATAATATATACATATTTTTCATATTTGTAGCGCATAGTTGAAACTAGATTAATAACAATCACTGTCACAGTTTGAGCTACACGGCGAATCTATTTTGCTAATACTTTTTTCATTTGGCGAATGTATTTTATTTTTAATTCGTCAAATTACTAATGTTGGTCAAATGTCAGCGAGAACACTGCTTTCAAGCATTTTTTATTTTCCACACTTACATATAAGCCCCCCCCCCTACCACACATACACCTCTTTTGTGGTAAAAAAATATTTAAAAATCTAAGTGTTAAACTGTGTGTTTAACACTTAGTATAACACTTTCATAACAAGTACTCACTGGAAACTTTTAAAATTATTTATTGCTATCAGATAGTAATATCATATTTGCTCATAGGCCACAATAAAAACTGTTGAATGTAAACATGCAATTATTTCATTTATTTTACCTATTACATGTATATTTATAGAAATTTATCAAAATATTTAATCTACATTCAGTGACTTAGTGAGAACTTGAACTAGTTCATACACAGGGTGCATACAAGTGCTTGTTTTTTAGTACTCCTATTTCTGAATTTTCCTTATACTGTTAAAGGAATGAAAACCCTTTATAAAAATGAAAAACAATGGTATATACTGATTACAGCACTGAAGTGTAATAAATATTATTTTTAATGCATGTTGCTGATATTCAATTTCTGTTCTTGGAGATGCATACAATCCTCTCAAATATTATTTTTTTACTTTGCTTTTAATGAAAAAAAAAATAAAAAAAAAAAATCCCAAAAGGGACCTTTTTTTTTAAGAATGACCCATATGCATATATTTAAAGTAGCACTCCGGTTATCCAAAAATTGACTTAAAACCAAAAGATCTTAAAATTCCAAGTCCTTTTTAATTGTAAAAAATTTTACTATCAACACTATTTTTACCGATGTCAATTGACACCTTTCAACATATTTTGATTTATGATTACTGTTTTAGTTGTAAGTTTTGCACCAAAACAATTCCGAATCATTTTTAATACATTGAAATTTGTTTTAATTAGCTTTAAAAATTAGAAGCAAAAATCAGAACTTTGAAAGGTGCTTTTGGACACTAGTAGAAATAGTGTTAAAAAAAACATGTTTTTTTATAAAATAAACAGAGTTAACTTACTCATTTGGTCAATTCCATAATTTTGAGCACTTTATTATATATATATATGTAAAATACTTCATTATTTTACATAATATGTTGCGATTTTCTTTTGATTTCCAACTTTGGTTTCAATGCTGATTTATTGCGCCACCTTTTAAATAACAACACATTTGTTGTTGCATCTTCTTGTACTTCAATATATCAAAGTGACACATTTTTGATCTCAGTAGCTTCATTGTGTGTAATCCTGTTCCACATCTAACACATAATCTGTAATACGTTACAACATTTTTATTACAGCACTGTACTAACTATCAAGCTTTTCACTATAAGCTTCACAGTTATTAAAAAAATCCTATGGAACGCCGGTTATCCAAAACAACTTATGGAACACCGGTTAATCGAAAATGCTTTGGTCCCATACTTTTAAGATAAAGAACCATGGGTGCAAGTTTGAAATTTTACCAAGACGGAAAATATTTTGAATTCCCCCCCCCCTCCTAACTGGGCCTGAGTGAACACCTACACACACACACATAGCTTGCATTTTTACCCACAACCCTATGATGAAATTCCCCCCCCCCAGATCTTTAGCCAAAATTTGCTACTTTTGACAAAAATTCAGACTTGGTACAGCCTCAGAAAAAAAAAAAAAGCTGAAGTTTCAAGGACATTTGACAAAATTAGCACTATTCTGTGATTTTTTAACAAAATTAGTGTTTTTTGGGAACTTTTTACAAAAATCGCACTTTTTTCCACTGTCTTTTCATTGAAATTTGCATTTATCCATGATCCTTTAGAGATATTCATAGTTTTTCTCACCCTTTTGTGACAAAATTCAGATATTTTCCATGATCTTTTGAGAAAATTTGCATATTTACTGCAATCCTTCGTCAAAACTCGTGTATTTTCCACGATCTTTCTTGAAAAATTTCGTATTTTCTGCTACGTTTTGTCAAAATACACTTTTTTCTGTGATCTTTCGAAAAAACTCTCGTATTTTCTATGATACAGAAAAATTTGGGTATTTTTTGTGATCTTGAGGAAAAATTTGGATATTTACTGCGATCCTTTGGAAAAATTCACATATTTTCTGCAATCTTTTGGCAAAATTCGCATATTTCTCCTGATCTTTTGACAAACTCTATATATTTTCCTCATTTTTTTGACAAAATTAGAACATTTCTTTGATCTATTGAGAAAATTAGAGTATTCTCCACAATCTTTCCACAAAAAGTACAGTATTTTACCACGATCTTCGACAAAAAGTAGAGTATTTTTCACGATTATCTTAGAAAATTAGAGTACTTTCGTAATCCTTTAACAAAAGCCGCGACGTTTTCCATAATCCTTTGACCGAAATCACGCTTTTCTGAAATCCTACGATGGAAAGAGTTACCTCCCGCATTCCTTTGAAGAAAATACTTTTTTTCCAGGATCGTTTGACAAATTTATAGGTTTTTTGCATGGTTGCATTGGTTTATAGCTATTGCAGGTGACGTGCCCGGGCAGGGATCGAACTGGAGATTCCACGGCCAGAAAGCGAGCGTCTTATCTGCCGAGCAAAAGGCTAGCTCGATCGCTTCCTGCGAGAAACTCATTTTATTGACTGCACAAGATGGCCGCCACACTATAAAAATTTTGAGAATTTTCTTGATTGCCTTTGTAAAAATTGCGAATTCTCGATCGCCTTTGTAAAAATCGATAATTTTGTCGACAAGATTCAAAAAATCATAAATTTTGTCAATCGGCTTCGTAAAAATCTTATTTTTGTAGTCAAACAAGAAAAAAATCGATAATTTTGTTGATCGGCAGTGGAAAAGCTGTGAATTTTACCTGTCGTATGAAAAAAAATTGCAAATTTCATCAATTGGCTTTGTAAAAGTCACGAATTATGTCGATAGCTTTGTAAAACTTGAGATTTTCATCAATCAGTTTCGTAAAAATCATAAATTTTATTGATTAGGTGCAGAAAAATTGTGAATTTTGGCAACTGTCTTTGTAAAAATCACGAATTTTGTTGATAAGTGCAGAAAAATTGCGAATTTTCGCGATCGCCTTTGTAAAAATCGATAATTTTGTCGACCAGACTCGAAAAATCACAAATTTCATAGATTGCCTTTGTAAAAATCGCACATTTTGTCGATTTATTTCGTAAAAATCTTATTTTTGTTGTCAAACAAGAAAAAAATCGATAATTTTGTTGATCGGCTGTGGAAAAGCTGTGAATTTTACCTGTCGTGTGAAAAAAAATTGCAAATTTCATCAATTGGCTCTGTAAAAGTCACGAATTATGTCGATAGCTTTGTAAAACTTGAGATTTTTATCAATCGGTTTCGTAAAAATCATAAATTTTATTGATTAGGTGCAGAAAAATTGTGAATTTTGGCAACTGTCTTTGTAAAAATCACGAATTTGGTTGATAAGTGCAGAAAAATTGCGAATTTTCACGATCGCCTTTGTAAAAATCGATAATTTTGTCGACCAGACTCGAAAAATCACAAATTTCATAGATTGCCTTCGTAAAAATCGCACATTTTGTCGATTTATTTCGTAAAAATCGCACATTTTGTCGATTTATTTCGTAAAAATCTTATTTTTGTTGTCAAACAAGAAAAAAATCGATAATTTTGTTGATCGGCTGTGGAAAAGCTCTGAATTTTACCTGTCGTGTGAAAAAAAATTGCAAATTTCATCAATTGGCTCTGTAAAAGTCACGAATTATGTCGATAGCTTTGTAAAACTTGAGATTTTTATCAATCGGTTTCGTAAAAATCATAAATTTTATTGATTAGGTGCAGAAAAATTGTGAATTTTGGCAACTGTCTTTGTAAAAATCACGAATTTGGTTGATAAGTGCAGAAAAATTGCGAATTTTCACGATCGCCTTTGTAAAAATCGATAATTTTGTCGACCAGACTCGAAAAATCACAAATTTCATAGATTGCCTTCGTAAAAACCGCACATTTTGTCGATTTATTTCGTAAAAATCTTATTTTTGTTGTCAAACAAGAAAAAAATCGATAATTTTGTTGATCGGCTGTGGAAAAGCTGTGAATTTTACCTGTCGTGTGAAAAAAAATTGCAAATTTCATCAATTGGCTTTGTAAAAGCCACGAATTATGTCGATAGCTTTGTAAAACTTGAGATTTTCATCAATCGGTTTCGTAAAAATCATAAATTTTATTGATTAGGTGCAGAAAAATTGTGAATTTTGGCAACTGTCTTTGTAAAAATCACGAATTTTGTTGATAAGTGCAGAAAAATTGCGAATTTTCACGATCGCCTTTGTAAAAATCGATAATTTTGTCGACCAGACTCGAAAAATCACAAATTTCATAGATTGCCTTCGTAAAAATCGCACATTTTGTCGATTTATTTCGTAAAAATCTTATTTTTGTTGTCAAACAAGAAAAAATCAATAATTTTGTTGATCGGCTGTGGAGAAGTTGAGAATTTTACTGATCATGTGAAAAAAAAAAAATGAAAATTTCATCGATTGGCTTTTTAAAAGTCATGAATTTTGTCGATTGCATTGTAAAAATCGTGATTTTCATTAATAGGTTTCATAAAAATCAGAAATTTTATTGATCAGATGCAGAAATATTGTGAATTTTGGCAACTGTCTTTGTAAAAATCACGAATTTTGTTGATTGGTGCAGAAAAATTGCGAATTTTTTTAATCGGCTTTGTAAAAATTGATAATTTTGTTGACCAGACTCGAAAAATCATAAATTCCATGTATCAGCTTCATAAAAATTGCACATTTTGTCAATTTATTTTGTAAAAATCTTATTTTTGTTGTCAAAGAAGAAAAAATTCTGTTGATTGCTTTGTAAAAATCGTGGTTTTTGTCAATTGGTTTCATAAAAATCCAAAATTTTATTGGTCATACGAAGAAAAATTGCCAATTTTGGCAACTGTCTTTGTAAAAATCATGAATTTTTTTTATCATGAATATTTTTACAATTGAAGCATTTATTAATCAAACAGTCACTTACCTGTGGTGTATTTAGTCCTAATTTTTTAAATGTTTATTAACAATATTAACTTTCTGATATAGTAAGTAATAAAAACTAAACATGACATGAAGCAAAATAAAGGTTTAATGATAAAGAATCTGCAAAAAAGAAAAAGTCTGTGATGCCCATCTCACGTCCCTTTTAGCTCACAAAACACTTATAATTTAAGGGGGAATTAATTTTTATTTTTCATAAGAATTTCCATTTGTTTTCAAAAACAATCGAAGCATGTAGTAAATGTAAAATAATCAGCAAATTAAATTAATATCAATGATTAAATTAATATCAATGAATAAATTAACATCAACAATTAAATTAATAATGTGTGGTTGTTATTACAAACAATAACCGCTGATAATTCGGAAGCTAAAAATAGAGCTGTCTAATTCGGAAAGATTTTCAAGTCGCTGCAAATTCACCAACTTGCAGGAAAAGGCGAAATTTTTTTTCGATCCCGACCGATTCTACAGGGTTTGCCTGTGCTTACAAATGACTGTGTCATTTGAAACTTTCACAGAGATACTTGTGAAAAATTAACTTTGGTATAAGCGCTATAATTTAAATTAGAAATAATAAAAATAAAAAACGACGGGACACGCGGTATCCGTTACGTTCGTTTCTCTAGCTAACTTCGCGGTCGAGTGACGTCACATGTAAACACACCAGCTCCAAGTCTCAGAGTTGAGAAGTATTAATGCTTCTGGTTCCTGGTGTTGGAAAGATCGCTATAGCTGTACATGCAAGAATAATAAATTAATCAATAATTATTAAACAGGATTCGTCTGATTTTTGAAAGCGCAAGTAATTTTCATAATAATTGGAAGCTACACCTGATAAGGGAAAAGGGCAAATTGTAAGCTCGTTGAAAAAGTGGAGTTTTTGCGCGCGTGTTGTGAGCATGTGTGTGTGTGGGGGGGGGGGGGGGGGGGGGGCACTTCACTTCCCCCGATTTTGAAACTTAATTATTTAATTTTTTTTTAATTTTGAAAAACTTCGTAAAATTTATTCTTTTCGAGAAATTTAAAATAAAAGAGGAAGTAAGAAATTTTCTGATAGGGGGATGAAAGCATGTGAGAGAAATTTCCCCCCCCCTTCTTTTTAAAATTTGATTAATTAAAATTTTTTTCTCTTATTTTGAAATTCGTAGTCAAATTTATTATTTTTGAGAAACTTTAAAAAAAAAGAAAAAAATTAAAAATTTTGCAATGGGGGAAGGGGGCATAGAATGGCTTTTGCCCCTCTCTCGATTTTGAAATTTAACTAAGTTTTGTTTTTCTCCGATTTTGAAAAACACAGCAAAATTTATTCTTTCTAGGGGTAGGCACATTTTGTCCTTAACAGGATTTTGAAATTTAATTAACTATTTTTTTTTCGTTTTGAAATGCCCAATAAAATATGTTTTTTTTTCAAGTAATTTAAAATTAAACGATTTTTATGGGGAAGAGGTCATATGAGAGTCATTGCCCCTCCCTTAAGTTTGATTTAAATATTATTTAGTCTAAAATACAATTGAATTTTATTTTTGAATGATTTTGCAAAACATAGTAAAATTATGTCTTTTCGAGAAATTTAAAATAAAAGAGAAATTATATATTTCCGTAAAGTTAGAGGGTTTTACTAAAAACATTACCCCTCCCCTAAGTTTAAAAATTTATAATTAATCAAAATTTCTATTTTTTCTTATTTTTAACACATTCGCTGCCGATCACGCGCCAGCGCGTGATATGGCGCGAACGGTAAAAGGCCGCTCACGCGCCAGCGCGTGATGTGAGGTGATGTCAAATAGCCAGTCAAGCGCTGGTACGGGAAAATCTTTCACTGATTATTTCTTATAAAAATAAATCGGCTTCCGGGAAAACCCCTCTTCTGCAGTGCGGCATTAACGGTCATCACATCTTCAAGTAAGCGGCAGCGAATGTGTTAAAAGATAGAATTTATTTTTGTTAAGCAACTTAAAATATAAGATAATCTCAAGGAAGTTTCCGGTAATGAAGCGAGGGGCGCGGTAGTTTCATTACCCCTATTTCTGGATTTTAAAATTTAAATAATTAAATTTGTTTTTCTTCAAATTTGATAAGCATACAAAGTGTATTTCATTTGTTTACCTTAAAATTAAAATCGAACTGAGAATTTTCTTTTATTGAGAAAGGGCCCACAACCTCACGATTTTGAAATTTAATTAACTCATTTTATTTTGGCATATTAAGACATAATCCAATTTATTCCTTCCGATCGAATGCAAGTTAAATACGACATTAGTTTACCTTGGAAAATTTTCACCAATTTAGAAAAGGCACCACGCATGGATATAATAATCCCTGTAATGAAAAAATCTAATTTTTACATCCATAAAAAATAGTACATAATATTTGCAAAATTGGAATCTGATTTAAAAAAAAAAAAAAAAAAAAAAAAAAAAAAGTTGCAAAATTTTTGCACACACGGAATATTTATTTATTTTATGCAAAAAAAGTGCACCGTTTTTGATAACTTATAATGTTCACTTTTTTGTATACATAAAACATGAAAATATTTTTCACAAAAAGTACATACTTTTCGGAGTATTCAAAAATATTCACTTTTTGTGTACAAATTGTGTACAATCTAAACTTTTTTGCAAACAAAGTGTAAACTTTTTTTAGCTGGGACGAGCCAATGAAAATAGAACAATAGGTAGGTGTTTTACAAATTCAGGTAGAATCTTCTTGCCATAAACAAAAATAATCCTACAAAAAAATTTAGTTCAGTTCTATGCATAACTTCTTACACTTTTTGATGGTACAGTAAAGAAAATAACTCAGAGATCACGATTATTAAGCCCCCTTCCGAGGGATTTTTTCAGGTTCAGGGAGCACCTGCTAATTATAGCCAACTACACAAAAAAATTAGTCCAATTTTATGCATACTTTCATACACTTTTCGGTGGTACAATATTGAAAATGCCCCATAAATAGATATAACAAATCCCTCTACCGGTGGATTTTTTTATTTTCAAATTTAGGGAGGTCCTACTAGACATAGCCAAACACTTACACAAAAAAGTTTGGTGCAATTCTATGCATAACTTCATAGGTTTTTTAATGGTCCTATATTGAAAATGACAAAAAATAGCTATTACTGCGCCCCCTTTAGGTGGAATATTTCAAAATTGAAGGAGGACCTGCTTGCCAGAATCAAAAACATACACAAAAAATTTGGTTCATTTCTATACATATCTTCATACACTTTTCTATGATACAATGGCGAAATACGGACACACAGGCACCCACAATTATAATTCACACTAGAATTTTTTTTCAAAATTATTTAATTTAGTTATTTAACGTAAATATGTGTTGTTTAAATTTAACCATTTTAAAGAAAAAAATTCTGGATCAAATTAAAATTTAATCACATGATCGGAGTCAAATCGACACCTTCCGACCGTTTTAGTGTTACCAGCTTGAATATCGGTTGATTTATTTTCAACCCCTTAACACCAATGACACATCAACTTCTATACCACATTAACACCAGAATTTTTTTTTATGGAAATATAATTATTTTACGAAATACATGAAGTAAATCTTTTGCATATTTTAAAATAAATTTGTTTGTAAATTCTGGAGTCTCTCAATCATTCCAAATTTAACGCATAGATGTTATTTTGAAGTTGAAAGGAACTTCGATGTTAATAATTCTGAATCTGCTATCGATAAAAGAAACAGCTTAAAGAAGTTGAATAGTTTAATTTTTAGAGGCAGTGTATAGCTTGTGTCAACATTTCGATAGGCAGTAAAGAGTGCTGTATTTTAAATTTAAATTAATGCATCACTATTTTCAATTAAAAATATTAGCTTTTTTGCTAATATCTTAAATAAAGCCAAAATGTTTGGAAACTAGGTTAGATTGTATAATTTAAAACTCTCTGGAAAGGCTACACTGCTTACAATATTTTTGTTTTCAGATTTCGTAAGGAGAGGTACTTTTGTATTATTTCCTATATCAATAAATATTTTTAAACATTTTTCCATGCCATCCGAACCTTTTACAATCTTCATTAGACGGCGTTCATAAACAGCGGATTTTGATATTCAAAAATAAAATTTGTTTGTTTTACATTGGGAATGTGTTTTCACAAATGTAATGCGAAAACCGAATAAA